>JAUPFZ010000017.1:3927500-13927500 GCA_036937285.1 Euphydryas editha | reverse complement strand
ATACTAATTATGAGTCACTAAACACGTTACAATCCTAATGAGCCTAATCACCCCCAACCCTCTCATTACGCGAACTTAAAAACGCACCCTCGTACGAGACAAATTCCATTAAAATGGTTCCGTACCACTGTAATGTGTAAAAAATACATATTTGTTAATATTGAGGTAAAATCGTCAAAAAATATGTTCTTTTATGTATGGGGATCACTTTAACTTTTTTATCCATAATTGTTTATTGTAAATAACCGTAACAATACACATTCAAAAAAAATTACGGAAGGATGGACAGTGGAGTCTCATCAATAGGGTTTGCAGTTTGCAGGAATCTTAAAACACCTACATTATTTAAAATATACATCTACACATAATTTCCAGTGTGTACGTCTTGTATTAAATATACATATTATGATTATAGATTAAGATTTCATTTCATCATCGTCCGCTTGGTTATTTACTGGAGGAGAGAGCATTTGTACCGCCTGTTTTATGTCTTATACTATAACAGTTATAGCAATTAAGTTACTAGCGTAATTGCAAAATTATTTTAACAGGCATTTATAAATGAAAGCGTTAAACATTTTTTAGGTTCATTTATTCAGAAGACTAACCTAACTCAATATTAATTTATTAATATATATTGTGGTTTGTTTAATTGTATATTTTTTAAATTTAATCGGTGAACGTTGGCGGAATAAAATATTTAAGTAATATTATAGTTAAAATGGCATGGCGGAATGTTTTTGTATATTCTTCTTATCGTTAGCAGAATCTACATGTAGAACCAATGGATGCTTTACATTAACTATAAAATTAATTAACAAAAAAATATAATATATGTACTTTGTAAATTAACGATTGAAAAGTGCTTTCGGAGCCGACTTGAATAAAAAAATTATTCTTTTGATAATAAAATACGACATGTTTTGTACCTATATTTTAATTAATTGAGTTAATATATTTTACTTCTCAGAAAAACAAAGACGTGTTTTACAATTTAATAAACAAGGAATAATTATTGTGTATAAATAACTAACCTTCGTATTAATTTTATTGTTTGTTCATTCATATAAACTGTCACATTTTATCTCAAGATACAAATTATAAACACAAGTCACATAAAACTTTTCAGGGCATGTCGCGAATTAGCAATTTGTCAGAGATAAGCGTATATATAGAAACTCTGATGTTATCTGGCTTTTTGATAGACAATGTCAATTATATGAAAGCTCGGCTTTTATACCACAAGTACATAATATAATAATGGAAAATAACAACTAGTTTATTTAATACTTTATATATCTTACTATTGTTAAATATAGTCGATTTTTATTATCATTACGTTGTTTTTATTATTACTTGATAATTCTTGCGGTTTTATCCGCTTACTGAGTCAACTATCTATTTGGTACGGACTTTTCTTATTAGAGATAGAATTTTGACATAAGCTTAATAAACAAAATCAATGATAGAGTAATTATTTAGACTGGTAGGTGGATATTTATTGTGATTAGTAACTGCTTGATGACCTGATGACATCGGTATCATGATGAGCAAAGCAAATTTTGTAGACTGTCTTTTTCTTCAATCAACGGATTAGCAAATACTGATATTAGCGCTTTCAAACAAATAAACATTTTTCTGCTTTCACCTATGAGTATGAATTATTGTTATTAAATATTAACAAAATCACTTTTTTTTGTATGGGTCGATTTGTCGTAAATTTATGTTTGTGAAATATCACACATAAGAAATAAAGCCGTAAACACAAATGTGGGTGAAACTACGTAAGTCGTCTTGTTAATTATGTACGTACTACTAAGAAATATGTCATGATGGTAGTTTGTTAATTTTATTTTACAAAATAATTATATAAAATGTATGAAAAATATATATTTGAGGAAGTAATAAACTTTTAGTAATTTTAGATTTTTTTTAAGTCCCGATCAAAATAATGTAATACAATTTTTATTGAAGTAAAAATTAACATCCACAAAATTGTTACTTGATTTGATTGAGACAGCCTGCTTATGTAAATATATTTACACCTTAAGAGTAGAATTAAAAAATCCTTCAACTAACAACTCACAAATGCGGTTGGATGTCACTGCTGAACGTAGGCCTCCCCCATTTTCTCTCGGGGGGTTTGCCAATATTCGCCACGCTTGGCAGGCGGATTGGTGTACAGTTGTTCACACCACTTATGACCTTAGTTGCCTGTTACAACACCTAAGCAAAAAAGAGGTTGGGTTTATACCTACTTCTCTACTGGTCACCGCATGGCACAACGCAGCACATTGTTAGTAAATATTTAAAAGTAATTAAGTAACGCTTTTTTGTCAAAGACCCCTAAAAATGGAGGGATCACTTTAAGTGAATTTTATTTATTATTTTAATTTTAACTAAAATAAATTTTTGTTTTTGGTTTTTAAAGATAATAAATAAATTTACCGCGATTTACCTATTTAATCTTGATATGCACTTTTTTTTGTGAATTAAAAACATTTAAAAAAGATTAAATCTTGTAATTAAATGTTGATTGATTAAAATATGTTGTTTGGTCATAATATTTTATTGTTAACGAAGTGAGAGATACAATTTTCACATATACATTTAAATAGTACAAAAATAATGCAACTTAAATCAAAGCGGACCTGTTGTTCAAAGTAGTAAATAAACTGTATCTCAGAAAACAGGGTAAAGTAAAATCTTATAATTATGGAAAAAGGAAATACTAAATAAGTTCCAATCATTAATATTTTCTAAAGTCGTAAGTAGGTAATTAAAAGTTTGATTTTTCGTACTCTGTTTTTTAGAGTCATAAAAAACACAACTTTATTATACAAGAAACGAATGCAATTACTAGTTCATTTATTCATTTATACCTACAGCTATACTTTAAATATTATTTATATAAGAATGGATAAAAAGAACAGATAATGATAATGATGAATAGAGAATGATATGAAATTACATAGTATTCATATTGTTAATATTTTGTAAGGATGATTACTAATATGGTTATATAAATCAAGCTTAATACCCAATAATACCTATAATATGATAGCAAAATGGGATAACCATTTTTGTTCCTGTAGGACACTTTTCATTTCTCTTTTGCTTAATTCTAAAACTCTAGCTGACAAAATTATGTACAAAAGGTACTTAAAAGTAAATTATATAGAATCTTTCATTTTTATCAAAAATATTTTGAAAAAAATAAGGTTACACTGGAAATTCATATTTGTAATAAATAAGAATACCAATGATGTCGATCATTGAGTTGCGCGGGCGCAGGAATTAAGTAAGGCTATATACATAAACAATATTGGTGGCGAGAGATATATGACGTGTCATTGCGTGATTTATTTACGCGCTTCCAAAGCAATTGCGCGTGAGTCGAGCTATTGCCATATGGAGGCGGACATTATTTTAAGAAATATTTTCCGTTTTCTTCTAGATGTGAGATTCTCTTCTTTTTCAAGACTTATTTGCAGTAAGTTACTTTTTTCTTCTAATTTTATTTATATTGCCTGTTAGTTTTAAAAGTGTATTTTTAAACTAACAAGCAATATAATATATACATACATATAATTTATCAATATAATTGATAAACTAGTAGCAATATTATTTTAGAATTTTCAAATGTATTTACATGTTTCATATAAATAGATAACAATAACGTAGATACATACATCAGCTTATCGTATTATCGTAATATCTTACCTATAATAAAACTTAAAGATTTTTACTATTCGTATTTATAAATTAAGCTTATGAGTATAATCATAATGCTCATAATACGAATGCGATGTCGAAAAGTTTGTGGAATGGAGGGGATGGAGTGGTGATAGGGGCGCTCGCTTAGTGTCATAGAAGTGTCTGTTACGGACTCATCATTAGTATATAAATTGAGTTTCAGGCCTATTGAGTCATTCGTTTACGAACAATAGCCTGCTAAACAAGTCCATCCGGAAGAAAACTGAAGCAATGCATAAAATTGAACACCGTGCTGTGATAAAATTCCTTACTAAGCAAGGAAAGAACGCTCAAACCATTTTGAATGAAATGGAAGCCGTTTATGAGGAACAGTGCCCTAGTAAATCAATGATTTACAAGTGACATGGTCTTTTTAAACGACCCCCGCTCAGGAAGGCCAGTTGAGGCCACAACATCAGACATGGTCGAAAAAGTGGAAAAAAAATGTAGTAGAGGACACCCGTTTGAAGAAAAAACAGTTATTTGCATTAGTTGGAGTATCAAATTCCACCATTTTGCGAAGCCTACATGACCCCCTGGGTATGACAAAAGAGAGTGCAAGAGTAGTACCGAGAATGCTCACTCCGCTTTAGAAACAGCAGCGCGTCGATGCGTCAAAACAATTTTTGGAGTTGTGTGGAGACGCACATATTTTGGAGCGGATTGTTACCGGAGATAAAAGATGGGTTCATTACTTTGATCCTGAGACCAAACAAGGAACATTAAAAGCGGACAAGAAATTCAAAGTGTTGGAGTCGGCTGGAGAGTTGATGGCTATTGTCTTTTGGTATTGTGAGGGGATAATACTGATTGATTACAAAGAAAAGGGAAATACCATAACAGGAGAACGCAACGATACTAGAAAAATTAAAGAAGGCCATCAAGGAAAAATGTCGAGGAAAATTTACCAGGATTGTGTTGCTCTTGCAAGACAACGCGCTGGTTCAGAAGAGCAGAGTTGCAATGGCTGCTCTGCATACTCATGGCTTCGAATTACAGTCTAGATCTGGTCCCAAGTGATTTTTATTCGTTTGCCAATAAAATAAAATAAAAGACTTAAGGGGAAGGTAATTTTCCGACGACAATGGGTTAAGGTATAGGGTAAAAAGTATTTTTATGATTGAAAAAATATTTCATAGATCTAATAAATGTATTCAGCGTAATGATGACTATATTGAAAAGAAAAAAATAGGTTTAGTGTTTCATTTTGTTTAAAACCCTTCCATTCCACGAACTTTTGAAACTTTCCTCGTATATAACTATGTACCTATTATTTTGATCCGATATTTCGACAGAGTTGCATCCGTCGTGGTTATGAGCTGACTGGAGTGCTGGAGTCTGCGAGTTTTTTTCATTTATCGTACAATATTCACACTCACAATTCTTTCCGCCAAACTCTTCTCTTATTTGCAAGAGGTTATTTAAAAGAGGCATTTGACTAGCCGTGGGACGTTTACAGGCTGATTCATTCAACCACCATTCATATATTAATAGTTTTATAGTTTATCGATTAAAAATAGGTCCAGCGAAAAATCGCGATAATCCTTTATTTTTCTTTATAAAAATCGTTTTCCATAATATACAACCTGCAGAACCAGCTGCTGTTTCTGGATTATAGAAAACAGTTCCAAGCAATTTTGTACTTGTATTTTGGAGCGCAATTAATTTAGATCTTTGGTAATACGGACATCTCCGAGTCGTTCTGATACCGAATTCCAATGGAAATATGTTCTATTATACATAATGAATTTCTCGTGTTATGACAATTTGATTTATTTCTAATACATTGTGGGATATTTTTTCTTTAATATTTCCAAGTTACGTACTGAATATATTCGTATTGAGTTGGTAATGTTGATAAGTCTATAAACGTTATGTGAAACATAAATATTTTTTTAGACAGTAGTAGGTACTGTATTTACTTTTTTGTCTTTTTCCGTTATATTGCCTGCTTGTTAATAAAGATAGACTACAAAAATAATTTTATAAAGATAAGTAACGGAATAGTAACTTGCCAACCAAGCAACTGATCAAAGAGAAAGGTCAATCTGACTACTATCGAAACTCTATGTGGGCGAAACCACGAGTCTAGGCTAGCCATAAAAAATAACTACATCACCTAGAGCCTATGACATATAAATGTTAAATGTTTTTATGGTTTTTGGGGCAAAACTGGTGTTGAAATTGTATATAGTTTTGATATTGATTGATTGACCTTTGGGAAAATGAGGAACAGGGTGTAATGTTCCTCATCCACCATTGAAAAGCGAGGATCATCCAACCAGGCTCGTGTTGTGTCTGGTTGGCTACTGCCCCCCAACGGTTGTTGTTGGGTTCTTGTATACAAAGTTTAATCGCTCGAATAACTTTGATAGCGCGATGTATGTGGCGAGATAAATGTCGCTACAGATCGATTGATTGGTTGATTGATTGACTATTTATATCAGTTACGTCTCATTTGTGTATCCTCCATCCTACGTGATACATGCAAAAATATCTGTGCTTCATAGGCACCATTGAAAGCTATTAAGCCAAATGAATGCATGATTTACGGTTAGTTTAGTTTTATTTTAGTTTTTTAATTTAACTCGTTCTTGGCAGTTAAGGAACCCATTGAGAGGCAAGGTACTTGTTTCCTCTGTCTGTTGTTGTTTGTCCCGTTCATGAAGAACCGAAGTAACTGTCGTAGCTAAATGCATCTCGTTTGGCACCATGATTGAAGATGGTGTTCTACGATCCCGATGATCGTTAGAGCTCGAATGGTGAACCTGCACTGGGTGGATTAGCGACGAACATCATACAGGTATCCTGTATGAATTTTTAACGCTGACGGTCTATGTTCAGTAACACAATCATCCGAAACATATGGTGAATGAAGTACATATGTCGAAATAAATAACTTTTGACTCTCATATGAAAAATGCTAGTTTATGGACCACTGTCCGGTGTCAAGTGATTTGCGACAAGATTATTGATGTGTGCTATACTTTCGCCCATTGCATATTCTCGTCTATGTTCACTATTTTTACGAAGAAGAAGAAGTGTACAAAATTTTAACTTAATTAGGTTTTGTTTGAATATTAGGTGTGAATCACTACAGTTTTTGAAATGCAACATTTTTATGTAACTTTTATACAAAAAAGCTTTCTCCTAACCACAATCTTACCCGATGGCTGTGTTAGAGATAAGGACTGTGATATGTGTATATATGAGTGTTCTTGTCTAGAAAATACTTATTCACAATTCCGAATGTTAAAAAGAAATTGGGGCGGAATCGGCCTCATAAGTATGCCACCGCTCAAGATTGAGAAATGTTTTATTTATGACAATTTTATGATTATCAAAAACAAAATAAATTCCAAACTTTAATACCAGTTTTAGTTTTCTCGATTAACTAACTTGTCTCCTTAATAAACACAACACGGTATGAGCGTTATTGCCGTTATTTGTCAAGACAAATCTTATCGTTAACTCTTGGCTAGTAATTTGTAAGTGACTACTTTATGGTATAGTATTTAAATTTCTAGTAAACGAAGCAGGCGGTGGCGATATTTATTTGACAACAAGTTTAATAAATATATCAATAGAGTCGATGGAAACGGTACCTTTGAATGAATAATCTTATATAAATAATAAATAAAATATCATGAATCGGTTTAAAATACTTTACTTATATTATTTTAAAATAAAAAAATTGGTTTTCTGTAAAGTTGGTTTACGGATGATAATAATTTTACGTGATAAAATCATATAAAAACATTGAAAAAAAAATTGCATACTTTTATGAATTGAATTGATTTATTATCACTGAGTTATCATTATTTTGTATAATACAAAGAATGAGTTAATTGAAAATTACATTTTTTTTTGATAAATTAAGATTTTTTTTGCATTCGGTAATTCTAATATTTATTTACTTAAATTATACAGATTAATTATAAGTAACAATGTGCTATTAACAATTTAACAAACACTATATAACAAACAAGGAACTCGAATATTATCTACAATGACATGAATATACCTATATGGTATATTTTGTATTTTTTTGTATTTTACCGGTGGGAGGGATGCGCTGTGCCGCGCTCCCGGCTGCATGGGTACCACCATCTTGCTTATTTCTTCCGTGAAACAGCTTTGCTGTGTTTCGGAAAGAAGGGCAAGACAGGCAGTGTAATTACTGGCACCGAGACTTAACATCATATGTCTCAGGATAGGCAACACATAAATGAGTTGGCTGGGCTAGTTCCAGGTAAACTAGTTTATGTTCATGGGCGACGTCGACCACTTACCATCAGGTGGCACGTCTGCCAGTTTGCCTATTCAACTAACACATAAAAAAAAAAAAAAAAAAAAAAAAAAAATATGGTATATGTGTATAGCATATACAATTATTATACATATTGGATATAAATATAGCATGGTCTATATATCCTTCGCCTATTATATTATGTTTGTAATTATAGTTCTAAAACTTATTTGATTTATGTAATGGTTTCTTTTCGGATGTGCTGGAAGAAATCTCTTCTAGTGATAAGCAAATCATTTATACACTTTATATATACCTAATAAAGAGTTAAATAAATAAATACAATTTGTTTGAATTTTATAAATCAATAGTTTTATTAATTTTTAAAAGTCAAATTGATCTTGACCCCTTGATTATCCTTTAAAAGTTTTTAATCTTGATTGGAATTTAATGTAGAATGTTAGCGAAACCTTAAAAGGTATCTCAATGTTCTTTTAAAAAGGTCCGAACTAAAGCACACCAAAAATGTATACAATTTTAAGACTTGGTTGTTTCTGTAGTCGATTGGAATGTCGTATTTGTAAGTTTATAATTTATCGAAAGGTAATTTTGTATACTTAAATGCAATGGAATTTATTGGAAATGTGACTTTAAATTAAGTTAATGCCCTTCTATTGTTCTAATACGAAAAATTTAAATTCTTTAAACAGCGATCGTTTTTGCATGTTAGAAATGTTGTACTCTTTCGATCTCATTCATTAACTTTTTTAACCGTAATTTGACTAAAATACGTTCCGTTTAATTGTTTGAATTATGCAGTTAATAAAAATAATTAAAACATAAAGTTTATGTATAATATATATGTTTCTATGTTTAACATACACACACGGTCGTTTGTCTGTTTCTAAGCTAGGCAGACAACTTAATGCCTGTGTTTTAGGTGTTACCTACTGATATACATATTTTTAGAATAAATATACATATATAATATATATACACCAAGACTCGGGTCAAGAATCTAACCCACAACCCTTAAACAGAAAGCAGGATCACTGACAACTGCGCTAACGGACTAGTCATGTATCATTATTTTATTTGGATTCATTTACCTACAATGAATACATCAGTACATATGTACTTAAAATAAATAAATTTAAATGTAATAGAGGTGAGTTTTATTATTTCAGCCGAAAAAGAAATGTATGTATTTTTTGAGATTTATTTTATTTCATAGAGTCCCAAATATAGAGTATAATTATAAGAAAATTGTACATATTTGAAAGAAATAAAAAATAAATATTTAAAATAAAATCTTATTTGACTATGTATAATGTAGTTCTAGTACGTGAAAATAGGTTCTATTAAATTTTAAGTTGCATTAAATAATAGTAATAAAAAAACAAAAAAAAAAAACAACAACATACATATATAAATAAAATCAGCACTTTATTGAACGATAGCTTATTTATATTACAGTAAAATAATTTTATAACGTGTAAGTATCAATATTGTATCGTAAATTTATTGGTATAAAAGTGCTTAAAATTTTTATGAATGCAATCCACAACCTTTCTATAGTTCTTGTCGAACCTTAATATTTAACGTTCATGTCGCTTATCATATATACCCACGACTTTGTCTGCGTTGATTACATTGCTTAGTGCTTATCTATGTGTGTGTACGAAACGACTTCGTTACGATTTCACTATGATAATTTATACAGTAATAATTTGTAATCTTGACGGTGTATATATACATAAAATCTACACCGTATTTTAACTTCGGTCTCCAGGATAGTAACAAACATACAAACAGACAAAAATCTAAAAAAGAATTGTTTTGTTCTCATAAATACCTCTTTCATTTGTTTTTCCTAAATATTTCGTCATACAGACATCGGTATATATTATGTATATACTCGTACATCTTGGCAAGCGGTTTTATTCCTGTACTACTGACTTGAGTCCATAATGTTACATAATGTGCCCCTACAAATGGTTTTGTTCTGGTGAAATCATGTTTACAATCAATATTATAAACAATTAAAATCAATTATTGATTGGTTTTTTCTTAATCTAGAGAATACGTGAATAGCATTTCCGTCTTTCAACGTACATACCAAATTTTTACAGCAAATGTAAATTTTTTTATGTGGAAGAGTAACAAACACCCATGCCTCGATCTATCCATTCCTCCTCGGATAATTAGCGGCTATATTATTTTTTACAGATTATTAAATTTTAACCTTCATATGTTTTGAAAAAAAAAAAAAACAATAATATACTCTGTGGTACTTTAGCCGCAGTATAAAATTACGTTGAATATAATATTGTGAGGAAATGAGAGTATAGATTTCTTTAACGCGACTGCGCCTGCGGTGACTGACTTGGAAATATCTACTACCTACACGTAACTTTATATTATAGTTGAATTAGAACTGTTACATAACGTAGACATACCTTTTTGTAATTTTTTTATATTGCGGATTTTGATTTATATTTATATTTATAAGGGTATATATTTTTGTATATTGTAATAACTTTTGTATATTTCTTAAGCATTGGCTCCGACTTTAAAAATAATAATGGGATCCGTTTCGTATCTACTTTTGATTTCGTTATTGTTGATTAATTAATATTTTTAGTTAATGTCTTTTTTTGCTAATAATAGTTTTAGTGCAAGTTATTTAAGATATTATACATTTAAACATGCAAGTCCATGTTATATGTACTAAGGGACTAGATAGCATAGTGGCCAAAACATGTGAATCGATACCAGTCAATCAATCGATTTTAATAATTTATTCAAAGTAAGAAAGACTATAAAAGATCATACATACTAAGATTCATAGAGGAACTCTAGCCGTAAATGTAAATGCGGGTGAATTCGCGAAAGACGAATAGTTTTCAATGAATACATTGATTGAAAACCATATTAAATAAATAAATTACCTGCATCCGTTTGATATAACCGCATTTTCGCAAGTAGGTTTTCCACCGGTTTTATCTCAGTGTGAACTTACTTGCTCGTGACAAGACATATGGACTATCACGATCAAATCATAAAGATCGTTAGCTCGATAGCGGAGCCCTAAAAGGGCGGATTAACATAAAATAAACGTAAGCAGTGAGAAGTCGACCGAGATAGCTTTAGTACTAAGAGCTTACTATACAAAAGTTACGTCATTTTAGCAATGTTTATTTCGACACATCGGAATCTACAATCCCAATAGAAATCGAGCGTTAAGGAATTATTATAACTCGATTTCATTGATTGCTGATCAAGTTTCAGATAGTTATAGATAACCTAATACAGAAGATAAAATTGTTAATATTTTATTTGTATTTCACTATTAAACTCCAATTTATCTGTCAGATGTTTCTATTTGCAACCTGTGAAACCAAAAATTTTAATTTATTATTTGAGACGAAACAGGTTCTAAGACGACCGTTCTGGTGTAGCGGTGCGAGTAGTCGTCTCAAAACCGCGCGCCGGCGGTCGCTGGTTTGATTCCCGCTCGGGACAGATATTTGTATTTATAAAAATATTTGTTTCTGGTTTGGGTGTACGTCCTTGTAGGTCTCCCCACCTTGCCTCGGAGATCACGTAAATCTGTCGGTCCCGGTTGTTATCATAGACACCTGATAACGATCGTTACTCATGTTAGGAAATTTATCCACCAACCCGCGATGAAGCAGCGTGGTTGATTAAGCTCTAAGACTTCTTCTATATGGAGAAGAGGCCTTCGCTCAGCAGTGGGTGGTTTATAGGATCTAAGAGACCGTTTTACCTTCTGCCGATAACATCTCTGATAGCCTCAGGTTAAGAGATAAATTTTATCAGCGAAATATCTACTAATGGGTTAATAAAGACTTCACATGGATATAATTTGGATATTAAATTAACTGTATTATAATTTCTTACTGGGTGCTATTTTTCGGCATTCATTCAATGACTGTGGTTAGTTCAGCTGAAAGATTTCTTTCTTAAAAAAATCCCTAGCTTAGACTAATCGTCATCAGATTAACTTTAAGATAAAAATAACGAAGCAGATAGAAGTAGTTTAAGTAGTATTAAAAATAGTTATCGATTGGGAGCGACCGGTTCGCAACTCTTTCATGAATTCTTTAACAACAGATACTAACGCAGAACTATTGCACGACCTTTTTTTCCTTTTTGTTTTAATTAATTTAACAATATCTAGTATTAGAAGTATTTTAATTTTGCGTTACATGCGTTCAATGCGTACAACAGATGCCAATTCGAATTGATGTAATTTTTTCTATTGATGAAAAATAAACGTTGAGCGGCTACCGTGATTACTCTTAGATCACACAAGTGACTTTAAACCACAATTGAACTTCAAAATGAGTTTCTAAAACTAATTCTCAATATTACCTGCTAAATATGTCGTTTGCTCTTAAACTATAACACGAGTTTCGCTTAATATTAAGATAACGTAGAATATTTTAATATTTATAAACGCGGTTCGCTTTGAAAAATATTTAGGTTTATTGCAAATTCAATTGAGTCAACATTTGTCAAGTGAGGTACTTCCTAAGATTTCCGAATCGTTTGTTTGGTTAAGAACCTTGATATTATGTCCTAAAAAAGCTTTATTAATTTTGAGTATATTTAAATATAAAAAGTTTGAAAATTCAAATTAAATATAGATACGGAAGATTTTTTTTAATTTCTGTTATTATTTTTCATAAATCATGTTATGTATTTCGATATAAGGAAAGAATAAAAATAACTATTTTTTATTTTATTTTATACTACCAAAATATAAAGAAACTATCAAAATATAAAGAAAACCAGTTACTTTAACGATTTCCTAATTCGTAACGTAATACCGTTATAATAATTCAATGATTAAGAATAGATTTAAGGTCAAGGATATGTCAAGAAAGAATTCTTAAGCGTATTCATATTCAAAGAGGATATGCATGTTAACAATTATGACAACTGACGCGCGTGTCCTAATCGCGCGAAAAAACTCAATGTCTCGATCCCACGATAGTCTGTTCCATGTTTGCACTTAGTTATCTTAAATCATGAATTAATATGTTCGCAGCCTCAACTAGACGCTGCAGCGGGATCAACTGAACGAATCGACTTACACCGTACTTACTTACTTAGTACTTACTTAGTAGTGAAACGACTCGTGAGCGGTTTGCACGCATTCGATTCGTGAAGGCAACGCAGAACGCTCTAATCGATTCGAAATTTCGAAAATGAAACCGTTTTATAGTGACGCGAAACTATTCCTATCGATCTATCGATAGAAAATTATTGTGTGACGATTTTTTTATGTGATAAGTGTCGTAATAATTTTAACGACTGTCAGTATGTGGATAAACAATACGGGTTTATAGTTATGCGTTTGCACTGAATTCCATCAATACAGAGGTTAACAAGTCATGTGTTAGTGTACGGCGTCAATCATCACCTGTTACAATACGAGCGTGTTATATATCGCATCGATACGGTAAATAAACGAACTTGTCTGTTAACAATGCGTTAACCGTTATAAAAATAAGCGAGCTTGTTATCGATATCGAGTATCGAATAGACGTAAAATCCATGACGGATTTTGCGAGATATTTTGTTTGATGGAAGTAATCTGTAAATCGATCTCCGAGCTGCCGTGACTCTAATTGCCGAAATACTTTATTGATGTTATCTCGATTGCTAAAGTCGAAACTGTAACGTTTTGTTGCCTCGAAAACACAAAATATTAGCAATATTTTAATTTTATTATGCTATTGGCATAAATCGCTTGATAATAAATAATCCGGTTTTATTAAACTTATTTGTTTTATCAACAAATATTCAGCCAGATCGATCAAACATTTTGTTATCTTCACTTCGATATGATATAAAGCTTCCGCTATAAAGGTAGCGCACGAACTTAAAATATAAAAAATATGCCATTTTTATCGACCGACTGATTGTAGCAGTACAACTAACTAAAGAGCTTTAAAAGGAAAGTTTTTTTAATGTTTTGATTGTCCGTTGGTGTGTCAATAATAATAAAAAAATGGCGTATATTTTTTCATCAATTTATTTTAAACGTTATAACGACTCTTTAATTATAATCGACGTAAAATGTATCAAAACCGAAGATTTATAGCGATACTATGAAAAAGAAAAAGAAAAAAAAAATAATTCAACGACATTATGTTAGGAATGTGTTTTTTAAACTAAACTACGTCATTAAAGTTTTTTTGCGGCCATAACTCTCTACAGTATACAAGAATTTTGATTGAAAAAATATACATTATAGTAAACCTGCGCAACACATGTGTCGTGTATCAACTTTTAAGATTGGCGCATATAATAACTGGAAAAGCTGCTGTATTTATGTTTAATTTAATGAATATTTGCTGGAATTACATTACATATATGATATCTTACGTTCGTGACTTCACCTGTAATTTTTCAGTTCGTCAGAAATACAGAAAAATAATCATTTATCTATTATTTATTTTAGAACGATTTGCGTAGTAACGAAATTGTAGACAATTTTCGGGGACAAAAATAGCTAATTTTAGTTTTAATAATGATCTGTTTCGTTTTATACACACCTCAAACATTACCGTGTATACATACATGTGTGATTGCAAAAAAGCGAGGCTTAGCTATATTGTTAAACAAAAAGAAATAAAGATTTTTCTTTGTCAATATTACTGTTATTTTAGAGGCTTAGTGCCTTGAATTTTGAAAGACAAATAATGTTGTTTTATAGGTATATTAGTTTTGTGAAATTTAATGTTTAAAAATATAAGTAAATAGTGAAGTATCGATCTATAGCGTCCAATAATTATTTAAGTCTCATTTTTGTTTATTCAAAAATATTTTAATTTTTTATTTTAAATTTTTTATTATAATCTCAAGTATCTACTGTCATTCGGTTTTTCTATATAAAAATATGTTCATTTATTATAAAAACAAAAATGATATTATAGTAATTATATGTATATTTTATAACATTTATATCTTTTAGACTTAAACGTTTTATAGTATTTTACATTTATATAAACATAATTATTTTTAGTACATTATTCTTATAATCGTCTCCATACGTTAGAGCAGTGGTTCCCAAAGTTGTCTGGATTACGACCTATCTAAAACAAGTTACTTAATTCGGGACCCACCTCTAGGGAATTTAACCGTTACAAATATGAATAAAGAGATTTTTCAAATAAAAAACGGCTGTTGGCACGGCCGGTTAGTGCGTCGTTCTCAAGACAGGGCCCACTAAAATTTCGCTCGCGACCCACCAGTGGGTAACCCATTAATTGGGAAACCCTGCATTAGAGTACTTTTCAATGTATATATTATAATTATTACTACTCTAGTTTACGTGTAAATCATCATTAAAATAGATTATTAATACCAATCGTAACGATTGGTATTAATAATCTATTTCTTATTTTGCTTACTAAGGGCCTGTGTCATCGGTTGTTGATAAAGTTTATCTCGCACATATAATACTAATTGGCTATCTATTCTACTATTGGCTTTATCAGACAGGAAGTAAAACACATTAGATTAGAGTCTGTTTCACTTCATAGAATAGAGAACAAGTTTTAATTTCACAGGTTGTGGTTACAAATATCTGAGAGATAAAGTAGCATTGATAGTGAAACAGAAAAAACATGTTAAAAGATAGCGTAGAAAATTTTACACAAATTATATATGAATTGCGCAGAAATCTATTTTGGCACCTTAGCAATTGTAACTGATAAGCTGTATGGATTTTTAACAATCATACCGATTTGCATATACATTTTACAAGACTATAGTGTCATTGTTGGAATTCTATGGTGTATCTTTCGTAGTTTTCAATAAGTAAATTAAAAAGTGCAATTATTACCGACGGCCGCGGGAATATTTTCTGCTCTGATCAGATATATGATTTTATAGAAATATTGGTTTCTTGTTTGGGTGGCTATCCTAGTGGGTCTATTCATTGTGCTTCGGAGATACCTTAAAGCCGTTGGTCCTGGTGCTATTAAAAACAAGTGATAAGGATAATTACTAATGCCAGGGAAGTCATCTACCGATCTCCAATACCTTCTACTATATGGAGAGGAGACTTTTGTCCAGCAGTAGGACGCAGGGTGTTTCAGTTTAGTAGATTTAAGTAATGTAATAAAGTAAAAAATATTTTTTGATAAGCTAATCTCAGGAATTATTGATTGACCCGTTGACGCATTTGGCAGAGACCCTATTTTTTAACCATTGCTCCAATTTCTTTATTCCTTCCAAATCAATTTTTTTTTACTAGTTATAGATTTTTTACATATAAATTCCATAAGAATTGTGTTAAAATTCCATCGCTCGTAAACAAAATAAAATATAGATGGTTTATAGATACCAGCCGTTAGTTATAAATATGAAACATCTGTCAAATCATAGTCTCTGTTGTAATGTGATATCTTTTACGCTTTTCGCGTTTTTATTACGTGCTTGTCAGTTTGTTTTATTTTTACGGTAACTGCTTCGTTTCCAATGATCTTAGAAGACTTTTTCTTCTAAGATCATTGTTCGTTCCTATGAGTGGTAGTGTCACATAGTGTGATGTTTTACAGCCTATAATATTGTCAAATAAGTAACAAATTAACAGGTTTCGTAAATTAAAGAAACAGATCCGTTAAATATCAAAATAATTTGTCAAAATAGACGAAAAGAAAACAAATCTTTTGCTTTATTATAGATTTACAGATAAATAATATTTATTTAGAAGCATATTACGTATTAAAGTCGTAGGTACCTATATGTAAAAAAAATAATTCTCTATGTAAATGATATTTCTCATAAATAATTTGATACAACAATAACAGGAATTCCTTGAGTTATGAAAGCTATCATTTGTTTGAATTGTTCGTGTACTCAATGATTACTTTGAGCAAATACACCGATATAATCCCGACTACGATAAATTCCTGTTTAAACAGAAAATAAAGAAAAAATGTAATTACTAATGATTAAAATATTATTAAACATAATAATAATAGACTTCGACTACAAATAATAGTTTTTTTCTTACTGTGGACCGTAGTGATTATAAAATTAAGATAAGATCTTTAAATGTTATGTTTGACGAGTCTAAAGTAGTAAATTTTATTTCATTTGGCAGTAGAAATCGTTTTGAGATCGTCGTTTCGCCTCAAGGAAATGAATGGTAGTTTTCAAATAGCTAGAGTACCTAAACAAATATAATACGACTATGTTACATGTAGGTACCTACTTATCTCTGCATCTTTTCAATATTTTTAGTAAAAATTATTTTTTTTAATTTGTATTGTTTACTTATTTTGTTTTAAAATATTGTTATTTGAATTATATTAAGTAGTTTGCGAATAAAATATTTTATTTTTGAAACTTCTTATAAAAGTCATTTTTTCATATATTTGTATTTATTACAAACAAGTATTTAAATATTAATTTTGAAATAATATATAAATTAAAATATTATTATATTATATTTTTAAGATATTAATTTAGATGATGAACAACCTTAATATAATTTTCAACTTTTTGACTAAAAAACGAAGTGAAAAATATTTCAATTTTAAAGAGTACGATAATTATACCGTGGATAGAGTAACTGTTTTCTTCGCCAGCTCTTCAACTATAAGTAACAAATTCTAGTGTTATTCGTAACTTTACTCACTTGTGTCAGATTGTTGAAATGATCTCCTATCAAGTGGTCTTCAAGATCTAACAGTGATATGTGTGTAGTGTACCGTGAGTATCAGACGGACATGCGCTGTAGAGGTTCACGCCCAGCGTGTCGGAACCGACGCTTGCGTTATTTTGATTTTATCAAGATATATAATGTGTTTTTTCTAATATATATTTAGTATATATGCTATTCAGATGTACGAGTATGACGTGGTCTGGTAGTGGTGTTTCCGAACCCCGACACAGGATTCACATCCTACTGGGGATCGTTGAGTGTAAGGTTTTTATTTAAATAAAATAAATAATAAATAAACGTCTCACACTCAACGGCCCCCAGTAGGATGTGAATCCTGTGTCGGGGCTCCAGAAACACACACAAAACACAAGCACAAACGCGTAGAGCACGACAAATATCTGTATGGCCTGTACAAATATTTGTCATGTGCGGGGATCGAACCCGCGACTGCTAGCGCATCAGCCAGTTGCTGTGACTACTGCGCCAACGCGTCGTCAAAAATTTACTTTATTAGTATGATATATATAATGATTATGAATATGGTTTATGATTGATGTAGGTAGGAGTTGATTCATACAAGTGTGATAGCAGCTTTATAGATTTAACAGTTACTTTTTACTTTGTTTTACTATTCAGTTTATTGGATCCTTATACATAATATACTTAAACACACGCCTTTAAAATATTAGAGGCGACATATCAATAAAACAAGTGCGATTTATCTACATTTCCTAGGCAGCCGAGTTGATAGCCAAAAGCAGATAGTAAAAAATATGTTTACTATCCGTAACAGTACCGTAAACGATTTATTTATTATTTATTTTATGTGCATACATTTGCTTTTCACGCGACTTCTTATCCGGCACTCAAATGATCTCCCGCGACGTTGACAAGAAGCTTAACTGGGTAAAGTCGGGTTACATATTTGACTGAGGGTTCCGTCTGAATTACTAGGCTACTAGTTGGTTTATTTTAAATATCTGTAGGTATATAGTTTTACTTTATTTTTTAAACTATTGCCAAATTTAGTTAACTGTAATATCATCTTACATGTAACATTTATATATAATTATATATGTAATCATTGAGGAAAAACAAAATTATCATAAAAATATAGTTCTTGCTTTTATTGATAATTTATATACTAACGTACATTTCGTGCCATTTTTAATCGTTACAAATAATAATTATGGCTTAAAATCTACAGCCCTTTGAAAGCAAGACAAGCATACCTACTATGAAACGGAATCGCTCTGTAGACAGCTAAGGAGTCTATAAGTACTCTAGTCCTGTTAACGATTTTTTAAAAGGAACCCTGAAAAATCTTTGAATAAATATATTTAATGGAAACCTCGATTCGACAATTACATAGGAATTCAGTAATAGGATGTCACACTGTGAATAAATCTCGTTTTACACCTGTGCGTCTACTTTGCAGATTCGATTGAAAAGTGTGTTAGGCTAAGTCTGTGTAACATTCCGCTTAGCGGCTTTTTCCTTGGAAAAACGATTTTTTTTTTAAAGCTGTTATTGTTATCTAATGATTTTCATTCATTCATTTTGTCTGTCTTTCTGGGCCTTGTAAGGTTTTAATTTGATTTTTATCTATTAAAACGTATGAACATATATAACTTATCACCAAAAGTTTACAACCATTCCTAATGGATGAAAAAAAAAAGATCGGCAACTTAGCAGGCGGCTTGGCAAGCGTAGTGTGATGTGGCAGGATATGGTGCCGCTACTGTCCATCACCAATTCACCATCCTGGTTGGTGTACAGTTGTTCGCACCACTATGACCTAAGTCGCCTTTTAGGACAACTCGACAAGAAAGAGGTCGGGACTATTCTTCTCTGCCGATCACCGCACGGCATGATATAAAGACGAATATTCTTACATATATCTCATATTCTTTTATTTTTTACGTCGATAGTTACAAACGTTAAAATCGATATTATCAATCCACTGTCGCGTTGTGTAAAGGCATGTTTTTCTTTCTAAAAATCAAAATCAAAAACAACTTTATTCAAATAGGCCCCACGAGCATCTTCGAATCGTCATTTTACAAATTAAAAATTTAAAGTGATTATCATTTTTGTAAGAGTAAAGCTACCACCGATTCGGAATTTCACACAAAACAAATACATAAAAACTCAAGCATCATCACAAGAAAGATTTGTGTATAGGTAATTTTCCCAACGTACGGTTGACATTTTCATTGAAATTAATATTAATATTTGTAAGACCATAATTGCGTTCTCGGCCAAAAATGATGATTTATAATTGTCTGTTAATTCGAATAATAATGACAAACGTACGAGTGGGGACACTTTAATGTTGTTTTTACGGTTTGAAAACAATAATAAATTATTTTTAATATGTTATAATAAAGTTTAATTACCACTTATTTTTAATTAAGTAAAAATTATAATTCGACATTTCGTCACGCCAATGGAGGCTAAATACATATTTAAAAGATCACAAACTATGGATTACGTAATTGACCTTACATATTTATAGATGTTTAATCGATAATATTCAGTACATCATCAATTCCGGCATCATTACAATAATTCATTAAACTAGATCTTTGCTGCAATATAAATTATATTTTATTTCAATGAACTCACTATACTATATCAGTCTGTTATAAGTAGATTGTCATTAATGAAATTTACCAAAAATATTCATTGATTAAAAATTTAGAATGTAAAAATCTTGCTATTAGCAGAAATGCGCCAAAATCATGAATCCATTTTAAAAACAAATCATTTACGAGTGAGTATGCAAGCTAATATCTGGAGCTGGTAATTAATTGAACTTTTATAAAATAATAATGATTATTGAATTAATAGTCATGCTTTATTAATACAGATTATTACTATTAGTCGAAATAAACGTGTAATATGGACAGATATATGGACATTTTTACATTTAGAATATTTCTATATATATATTTATCCTTATTATATTTTCTGTAGTTTATATATTATCCAATTTATACTATTATATCAAATACAAGCTCACGTCGAGTTGATATTAAAAATTTATTGAATTGAAAATGTGTAGTCGGATAAGGTAAGTCGAATTAATGGCTTAAAGGAAAATAAACTTGGTAAATTTTATTATTCGTATTTCTTATGTTCAATGAATATTTATAGTTTCGGTTGGTGTTCAAGGGTCTACATACCATTTTTCGGATCGCGCCGTAACCGTACGCACAATGGACTGAGCGAGTTTTTCGATGAAGCAATAATTCTTAAATGTTGCCTTGCATTATGTATTAGTTTTGGCAATTTCTTATACTCGAGTGAAATAATTCATTTTATTGTCTTGCAGTTTCCTTTTTTTTTGTTTTGAATTAATAAATAAAATATTTATGTAATAAATATTATAAGTATAATATACTAGAATATTTCCAGGAGAGCCTAGGCCTTTTTAAATACTTAACCAAAATTAATAATTCATATACCATTTTAAATCCTATGTTCCCCTGCTTTTGACGAAAAAAAAAAAAAATTGTTTTCATTAAACAATATTAATAACGATGCCAGAGCCATCTGTTGACTGTCTTTTCAATTATATTTACACTACAAGTATATGGGGCACTATTGGGGCTTATGAATATTTTTTTATAACAATTTTTGTAACTTATATCACAGCTATGATATTACTTACATTTTTTTGCAAGTGTTTTTGATTTATCACGCAAATTAATAAATATCGACGTAGATACATAACTCTAAAAAGCGTTAACGTTTTGAATTACTAAGAACGATCGTATAATTATATTATTTCTAAAAGGTGTTTTTTTTAAACATCAACAACTCATACATTTACTTATTTTCGCACAGGTCAGCTAATTAACAATAATAATATCGATTTTGAAAGCAAATATTTAAACGAATATTATATTTTAATGTCAATCATGTTCGGACGATATTATTTAATTAGAGACGTATAAGTGTGGTTAGACATTTAATATTTATAATATCTTAGGTGATAATAAATGTGATTGCAGTTAAACGTTTAATATAGACTTTACAAGGCTTGTCATATAAGTTTACAACTAGATACGTGAGACCATTTTTAATATATTAATTCAGTATTCAATAAACTACTGTGATTTACTATGGACTGCTGTTTTTGACGACCGTTCTGGTGTAGTAGTTGCCTCAACGCCGCGTGCTGACGTCGTCGTCGCTGGCGGGTCGCGGGTTCGATTCCATCTCGGAACAGATACTCATGGTAGAGAAATTATCCGCCAACCTGCAGTGGAGGAGCGTGGTGGATTAAGCTCCAACCCTTTTTCTATATGGAGAAGAGGCCTTCGCTCAGCACTGGGTGGTTTACAGGTTGATACAGTACAGTATAACTGTTTTTCTTACAAGATACCTATCTATAATCAATATAAATAATATTATCATTATACCAAATATATATATATATATATATAAATAATGAAATCAGATGTGAAATTAAATCGGCTAAATTATATTTAAACTGGGTCAATTTGTAGCTGAACCTGAACTGAACTTTGTTATAATGTAAAGTAAAACTAAGAATGAACTAAAACTTAATTAGGAATCACGTAATTAATCTCATCATCATTGAGACATCTATCTATACATATACATATACAGATACTTATAATAAAAATTCGCGGTTAAAATTAGTTAAATAATTTATTATTTATACAAATATGTTATTAAAAAATTCATAAACTCCAGTGCAGTTACATATAGTTGTATGTTACGAAATGATGAAATGTCTGTCTGTATTATTGTCCTCCAATCTGCAGTTAAGGTTTAATCGACGATGACGACGCGTTGGCGCAGTGGTCACAGCAACTGACTGATGAGCTAGCGGTCGCGGGTTCGATTCCCGCACATGACAAATGTTTGTATAGGCCATACAGATGTTTCGTGGTCTGGGCGTTTGTGCTGGTGTATTGTGTGTGTTTCCGGACCCCCGACACAGGATTCACATCCTACTGGGAGCCGTTGAGTGTGAGACGTTTATTTTTATTTTATTAATCGTTCGCCTATAAAGAAGAAGAAGACTTTATCTAACTGCATACATTCACATGTTACGTTTAGTTTGTACGTAGCTTAAATAAAATAAGATTTTTTTTTGTTTTAATTTATAATAATTTATCAAAAACCTACTAAGCAACCAACATACATTTAAGTCGCATTGAAAATATATATGTTACCTACTAAATAAATTACGGTGTATATATATATCTATGTATATAATACACCACTGTCACAGATAATTTATAATAAATCATTTTAAAGACTAAGGTTGTATATCATATATGTTGATATCATTTGATTCTCAAATATATAAAATTATTTTTTATTTAAATAAGAAGGTATTTTGTTTGAACTAGGTACTCGTAATTCTAGAAGCAACGGGTGAAATTCACAAAAAAATATAAATGATTTAAATTAGAAATTATATAAAAGATAAACTTACGATTTAAAGGAAAGCAGTAAAACTATAAAAAATTAACATAACTGAGACCACACATGTCATTTAGTTTTAATTATATATATGTATATCAATATTTAAAGGCGTAAATATCACTTCCTATTAAGTCAACTACCTACAATATTACCTGCGAACTAGTATTAGACGATTTATTATATAACGCTTCTTACAACCGTTTCGTAACTATGAATTAAAATTAAATTATATATCAATGTTTTATTTTGGGATTCCGTCGGCTTCTTTTATTTTAATGTGATGTATGTTTTGATCGATGAATTATTAAAAAATATTTTTATCCAACTATGCTCGAATATATACCTATGTAAGGATTAACCACAAAATAGTTTGATCACTATTTCTGCGGTCGTCAAAAATCGTTTGAGCTTGATATCTCGATGGCACCGATCAATCTCTTTCGTGTCTTCTACATTATACGAGTATCTGACATTGGCGAAATCATCCTTGTTAAAATCCGTCTCAAATATGCAAAATATTCGTGCCATAAGATGCTATTAAATGGATGGATGGATGGGTTATTGGAATTCAAATGAATGAATGAATTAAATATTCATTGAAAACCGCTAGGAATTATTTTTTTAACTCAGTTATATGTACGTCGTCAAATATTTTTTTAGTTATATATAATGCAAAACCAAAAATACATAATTTTAATTCTTGCCCTACACAATAATTTTATCGAAGTAAACTAAAAGAATTACAATTTTTTTTTATTAAATACATTTTTAAAATATATTCAGAGGACATGAAACCCTCGGCGGGCAATCCGGCTCGTGCTTTACCTTTTTTGTGTTTTATTTCATGCCTATTCTCCTCCATAATATACGCATTCTCAATCTTTAATAGCCTACAGCTAATTCGATAATTGGCGTGGCGGTAAATACTAATAATTTTATTTAGCGATATCTGATGCAAAAGGTAACGAACAATTTTTTTTTTAATTTTCTATTTTATTTGTTTTGATAAATATTTTTTTATCGACTTAAAATAAAAAAGATAGTTCAATTCGACTGTTTTTTTTGTATATGTTATGTGTTGTATTAACTACTTTTGTGCTGACTTCAGTAATTATTTTTGAATAACTACATATATAACATAGGTGTTATGTGTGTTTTTAATAAACGGAAAACCCGTCTTTTGTTAAATACCCCATATAATGTCAATTTTGGTGTAAATATTTCTAGTCATTTAAAAAACAACAAACAAACTTTTCAACTTAATATTACAATATAGGTAAATATAGATTAACGTATTAGATGCCCTTAATATTATAATATTTAATAATAATCACAATATTAAGATAAGTATTAAAAAAATCATAAAAATTAAAGACATAAATTTTTAAGAAAATTTTAACTGAGGATTAGACTACGAGTATAGGTATAGGTAATGATTATATAAAACATGTTTAACTTATGGTACAAATAGGGTTGCCACCTTTCAACAACAGTAGACCCGGAGATTTTAAAAATATTTTTTTTTTTTTACTAAGAGTTTTTTTATATAAAATAAAACATTTTTAAGTGTGAATTAATTAATTAAAGTAAAAAGTAATGGTAAATTATCATTGGTAATGTATTTATTAAATATAAAAGACCTAACTAGTGCTAGGCTAACTTGGACCAGCTTAAAACAATATTTTTTTTTATTTTGAAGGGATTGTTTAAGTATCTTTTCTTGTTCAGGTTACTTCAAAATTTTCAAAAAATTTCGGCATTTCATATTTGTAATTAATCTTTACAATTAACTCTACCTTCACCATGTCCACTGACAAGCAGTTTCGCTCGTCTGTCCACAAATTTCACATTAAAGAAAAGACGCGTTCTACAAAAGCATTGCTTATAAGGATTAGTGTAAAAAATACGATTATTTTTGGCAGTTCGGTGAAGGAAAGTCACCTCGACTTTGAATAACTGAACCCATTTTAAATCAACAGGCGATGTTGAATCACTAGATTGTACGAACTCTCGTACTTGGTTTAAGTCTCGCCCCGCGCCGTGATGGTCGGCTATCGCTTCACTGCCACTGCCCGGTCTGACCCGGAGATTTCGATGTTAAACCCGTAGCCCGGAGATGCACCATGCAAACCCGTAGACTCCGGGTCAAACCCGGAGACGTGGCAACCCTAGGTACAAATGGTGATATAAAAATAATAAATTTTAGCTAAAATCAATATATATTGATATAAAACCGAGATATCAATAGTAATAATGTTAAACATGTAATAGACATTAAACAAAATTATTATAATTATTCTATCATAGAATTACTAACAGACAACACCAAAAACCAGTTGCTCTAGAACTGGTGACATGAACATTTGCACTTAATATGTAATAATGAGATTTCTGGAAATTCATTAGTTACCAAAAGATATAAAATACATAAATGTCGAAAATTTGTCCGTGAATTACGACACTTTTGGACTTAGAGACGTAGTAGGTATTAAGTTATAAGAAGAATCGCCACTGGGGAATAAATTAACTATTAAAAGTTTTCTTAAAAATTGTATTTGAATAAATATTAAAACATTAAATTATTGCGTATGGTTGGATTAACGGATGTATTTTTTATTCTTTCACGCTAAAACAACTCAATCAATTGATATGAAATTTGGCATGTAGGTAAATAGATAGAGACCCAGATTACCCAATCGATTATATTTTACCCTGAATTTTCCAAAGATTATGCACGTAAAGTGGGTTAAAAATCGCAGGACACTGCTAGTAAAAGATAAATCCTTTCCTTATACATAAAATATTGTAATGTATGTATTCCAAGCGTTTTAAGGATTTCGAATATAGCTCGTAACTTGTTTCAACGTCCAAGCTATTTATTTACATTTATATCTGTGCTTGTATTTATATATGTGCTTATAAGCACAAGCTTGTAGTTTTAAAGACTTATACGTAAGATTTAGCACTATCCGCGATACTGTATATTATCTCGTATCCGATGTCAAACATTCTCCTAACGAGTTTTTCCTTTATCAGAATTTCAGATTATACGAGCGTAATGTAAAAAGTTTTGCAAAGTTTCTTCTATTCAATTATAAATGTACGTAATTAAAGCGTTCCACGTAATTTTTTCTTTCTTACATCTACTGTTCTCTTATATTTACGCGAATTTTACTCTTTTATTTAAAAGTCTAGACCGGATTTCATCGCGTTTATTTGTTTAAAAAACTTTAGAGTTTAACGATTTTTAAATTATTTCCCGACGTTTCGGACTCTTTACAGCGTTCATGGTCTCGGGCGACTGAGGTGGTTGGTAAACTCTACTCTAAACAAATAAACTCGATAAAAGCCGGGTTAGACTTTTAATTAAATTCTTACATCTATTTCGTTTATTTATAAGTAATATATATTTATTCGGCTCAATATTTTTAACGATACTTAAACATTTAATGAATGTTGCATTCTAATAAAGGATATAAGGTAATTAGGAGACAATTACTGCGCGCACGCAGCTCATTATTAAATCAAGGTGTCGCTCGATTAATTAAAGATAACGTTGGCACAAATTATCAGACCCCTTAATTAAATATGGTCAATAATTAAATTAGTATAACTCGTTAATTTAAAATTCTTATTGAACGAGACTAGGTCGTGTATAAATTATGTATACGGAAACAAAGATTGATTACGTTTATTATTTATTAAAGCAAATCAAAAAACAGGGTGCACAAATGTCATAATTATATCTATATAATTATAATATATTCGACGGTTTTGTTTGTTTCTTTATTTATATTATGTTTTAATGCTTTTTTTATAAGGATACTCACGTAATTTTTATCCGACTTCAAAAAAGGATATGTATTTTTGTTTGCATCATTTATCATCATTATAGCTGGATTTTAGGGCAATCAAGTGAACTTCTCTAGCGTTTTTTTTTGGATGTAATCATATCGAGTTCTTGGAGGTTGGTCTGTTTGCCTATTTTTTTTTTTACCTGTAAATGTATACCTACTACCTAGATACATAGAAGTAAAATATAAATGTCTGATGTTTTCTGAAGAAATGGTTGTTAGTAAATTAGAAGCGATACTAGTAGAAGACTATTTTTGGAGTTGGTTTTTTTTTTTCACATATTTTATATTCATTGGACTGTATACCTTGTACAAGTATAATATGTGCACCTGTATCAATATAATAAACTGAGGTATTAATTAATTTTTTTACCAGTTTTTTGTTTGCGGAGCTATCGCTGCGTTTTTTTTCTTAACCAAAACATTAGGTTCCTCTACTACTCTATCAGCCTGTAAAAAACCCACTGCTGAGCGAAGGCTTTTTCTTTATATATAAGAAGGGTTGGAGCTTAATCCACCACGCTGCTCCACTGCGGGTTGGCGGATAATTTTCTTACTATGGTAACGATCGTTATTAGATGTCTTATGATAACAACCGGAACCGACGGCTTTACGTGCTCTCTGAGGAACGGTTGGGAGACCCACAAGGACATATACCCATACCGGAAACAAATATTTGTACAAATACAAATATCTGTCCCGAGCGGGAATCGAACCCGCAACCGGTGGCACGCGGTTTAAGGCGACTACTTGCACCACTACACCAGAACGGTCGTCAACATTAGGTTGTCTCATAAAACAGAAAAAAAGCGGGTTAAACGGCGTGGATCATCTATAATTGGAACCTTCAACTTAAAACATTAAAACATTATTACACAATATCAAAAATTTTGGTTTGTCATAACTAATTTATGAATAAAAAATAATATTAGTTTTGTTTAAGAAAAAAAAAATTCTCGATCCGTATTAAAAATGATTCAGCAATATTCAAATAAGATTGATGGCAGTCCAAAGCACCTTTATCTTTCATCTTATTATACATACAAGTAATTAGTATAATGTAGCATTTGCTCGAGGCATTACGTTTGTTTAACTGTCAAATTAAACATAACAGAAATCAAAATTTTGTTTGTTAAATTTTGTTGAAAAGTTTGTTTGTTACGTTTTCACGCGAAAACTATTAACCGATCATCATGAAACTTTGTACTCTTGGAGGTATTAGAAGTAACATAGGATACTTTTCTTTTTGGTCGCGATAACCGACATCCACGCGGGCGAAGCCGCGGCGCGGCGGCTAGTAATATATATGTAAATTAATAAAGCGGGCATAGTTGAGTGTAAATACCATTGAAGCTCTAAGAAAGACAAGAAATGTTTTGAATAAAGATTAATGATTGCTTTTGATGTATTAATTGAGCACCTTTCTAAATGAGATGTTTGTTGGCGAGCGATTCTTTACGAGGATTCGACATGTAAACCGGTTTAACAGTTCATAAGCCTTTTCGGTATATTTTGATTAGACTTGTGCATAATTAAGATGATTCATGAAACTACTTGAGAAAATTCTACAATGAACTTAAGGAAAGACTTTTTATTCTTTACATTAATAAAATTTCAATAAGATTTTAATATAATTTTTTTTAAGCGTTAAATATAATTGAAGCATAAAAAGATTTTAAAGCAACCAGTATTTTTATTTTTATGTTACCGCATCTTTTATGAGTGTATTCTTACAGCGACTAACATCTAAAACTGACATTTGATATTAATTTCTGTGGGAAATCGAAGGAAAATCAAAGATTTCTCCTCCATACATAAACTTATATTTAATAGAAGAAGAAATTTTGTTTGGAAATTTGAAAGTTAGAATTTATTAATAAAAATTGTCGACTCTTGTTTATGTATAAAATGTAATATAAGTTATTCTATATATTATAAAATATATCTGTTGTATTCATAAATTGTAGTAAAAAAAAATTTCTATTTAAATTTTTTACTCAAAATTTTTATTTAAATTTAAAGTATATATTTAATTACTGAATTGATTAAATTGGTGTGTATTTTATGATAAATACTTTAAAAATATTTCTCATATAATTTATTTTATTATAAATATAATTAAAGTATCTTGACTGCATATATTTTATATAAAATTTAAAAATTTAGTAAGTTAATTAAATCTTAAATAAGATTTGTTTCAATTGATTTAAATTAATCGTTAAACAGTCGACACTTTTATCTCGATCGTGCATAATTGGTCGCCCTTAATCAGTTAAATCTTTTATATTCGTTTTTCTTGAATGTCAACACATTATCATAAATATTTATGACCTAGTTCATATTGATTTTACTTAAAAGAAACATTGAAATATTTAATCAGTTCTTAAAATCGCTTATCCATGTGAATTTCGTAACTTTTTAATTATTGCTTGCTAAAAATGGTTACTGATAAAATAAATGATTTGTAGCGAATTCCGATTACGAATTATTATATTTCTACAAGTTTCACAAAGAAATTACGAAAAAAAAAAAACAATTATACGTTGACCGACACAGGAAGCGAACCTGAGACCCCTTGCTCTATAGAAGCCCTTGCGACCATTCGACCAACGAGGCGGGAACTCTTAGAGTAGGTAATGGTTTAAAAATATTTAATTACGTGTTTTCCTCAAATTAACGCGGATAAAATCGCGGGGGACAGCTACTATTATATAATTCAGTATTATTTTCAAACTTAAATTTTATTTATAAATTACTATGACAGGACAAACTATAATAAATATACATACTTTTAAAGCGAACTCTTTGAATGCATGCACCAATATCACAGAATTCCGTGAATACAGCTCAGCTAGTACATATCGTATATTTCGTATTGCGAAATTATCGTGTATTTATTCAAAAATGCTGATTAATTAAAAATTAACAACAACAACAGGTCATTATCGAAATTGCATTAATTTTTATAGCCAATAAATTACATGTAATAGCCAAGTACTACGTGCGCCTTTAATGGGAGATGTTTAACTGACATCTATAACATTATGTACAGGCAGCGCGAATAAATTATGAAAATAACGTAATGATGATTTTTTCAATAACGAATTTTCGTATATGTATTTTTTATATATTTTTTTTCATTTGATGACCGTTTGCTGTGGTGAAAAAATAAATGGCGGTGGAGCAATGTGCAATTGAGTTATAATGCTCCGACCTTTCTTCCAATACAGAAGAAGGAGCCTTTGCCCTACTGCGGGATATTTACAGTGTGTTTCAGTTAAGTTAATTAGGACTTTTTAAAAGGCTTCCAAAAAAATTATTTCCATAATAGTATATTGTGTCACAAGGGACGAAAGTAGGTACATACTACATTCTGTCCCGCATGTGAAATTACCAATCGAGTGAGAAAAAAGTGTCACTTTTGTCCCGCTTCATAGGGACAAAACTCGAACTTTCGGCGGAGGTAGGGAAAAAATAGCTTTATTTGGTAGAGCGGTAACTTCATAGACGGGTTTTTTTGGGTGATCAATTGACCATTAGAACGTTTCAACTATATTTCCTCACATATTTTTATATACATCTAAATAATTATTCAATCTAAAGATTTTTGTTGATAGGTACCTACTGTTAAAACTGAAAAAAACATTCTTATACATATTCATTCTGCACTCCCTTCTTTTACCGTCATTGTACATTTATTCATTAATGGTATAAAATTGTTTCAACAACTTAAAAAATAATCATACTTTAATGTGATATTTATGTATTAGCTATATGTAAACGTAGTCAGGTTCTTTTAATCCAATTTTGTGTCTTACTGTACTTAAGGTAGAAGCTCCTATTACGGCGGTAGTTAAAATCGACTCTAATTACGGCGGTATTTTTATTTTCGTGTTTTATTCTTGTTTGAGTATATTTAAAATCACTAAAATGGAACTTACTCATTCATAATCTATTACTTCATTATATATCTGACGTTTACAACTGTAACACAATGGTAACTTATGAAAATCAATCAGTTTGTGCCACGGCGGCGATGCGGCAGGATTTTCCATATAAACGCGGAACGATTTGGGAAAGTGTACTCATATTTTTAACTAAGTTTCTTATACGAACGTACAGTTCAAGGTGGTGAATATGGCATTTATAACTTTTTTCTATTATTATACTTACTATTCATTCAGGTCTTTTACTATTTCTAACTGATTATATACCTAAAAAACAAAAAACAAAATAGCACGGTAATAGGACAGGAAATTCGTTGGTTAATCCTTATACGGCGGTATCATCCGTATTAGGGGCATTACTAATTTATATTTACTTGCTTATAACTTTCAATATAATAACTTATTTAATGATTTCCAAGTTTAGTTTAAATAATTTTTAATTTCAGAAACTAAAAACCTTTTTCTGCGTTATGTTTTATCTGCTAGAAATCCTATTTAAATATGAAAACTATTGAATGCAAAATGTCGTTTTCATAGAAAGGTTAAAAAAAGAAGGTGTATTTTAATTTATCAAAAAGTAGTAATTTTGTATAGCTGTTAACTTGAGTCTTACGTATCGTAACTAAAAATTTATTGTATTTCGACTAAGTTACTTACATTTTTTATGTATATAAATTTTGATGGGTCAGAATTAGGATTATAAAAATACGAGAAGTTCTCTTATTACTGAGGTAGGAATTTTCAAGTACCACCGTGATAGGCTCTATGACCTCCTAATACGGTGGACATATCTCTGTAAAAAGAACTTCATAGAATATACATAGGTACATTTTAGATTTTAAATAAATATAGATTTTATTTCTGTTTTTGCAGATAATATGGACAGAAAGAAATGAAAGTGTTATACTAATGATCAGGTGGCACAAGTACTTTCCCAATTCGACAAGGCATGAGAATGAAATAATAAAAATATACTTAGTAAAAGATTCTTATCTTTGTTCAAATGTTGTAATCTTACTAACCTCTTTCTTGAGCCTACCCGCATAACTAACTCTACAGCCACATGCATTGATAACATCTTTACAGATGGGACTCCATCCTACTCAACTATTATAAACAAGTTACCCTCTGATCATTGTGGACAATTAGTTGGTTTTAATTATAATAAGAAAAAGCAGGTTGGTAAGAGTAAAGTGGTCGTTCCAGTGAATATCAAACGTATGGAGATATTTAGAAACACTATTAAAAATCAAATAGATATACCACTAGTTGGTAGTGTAAACGAGAAATATGAAATTTTATTTAGTCACATAAACAAAGTGTTTAAAAATGTATTTACACCAAAACAAATCTCTCCTAAGTATTGTAAGTCTTTCAATGATTGGGCGACTCCGGGAATTCATAGAAGTAGGCAAAAGTTATATGATCTCTTACACGAGAAATCATATAATACAAATATTGCTTTTTGTAACTATGTTAGAAATTACTCAAAAATATTTAAGCTTGTTTGTGCCGCAGCCAAGTCGATTTTCATTAGAAACAAGATTAAATTTAGTAATAATAAAATTAAAATGACTTGGAACATCATAAATGCCGAAACTGGAAGAGTTAAAGATCGCAATGGTGTCAGTGAATTGATAATTGACAATTACTCTATTAAATCAGATCAAAAAGTGGCAAAGGCTTTGGAAAATCACTTTGCTAACATTCCACTTTCGACAACTAAAACGCTTATATCTTAGCCTGAAGTCGCTGAATCGTTGCTAAAGCAAAATGTAAATGCTTGCAAAGGTGATTTTACGTTCAGACCCATAGACGCTAATGAGATAATCAAAATATTTAAAACTTTAGATATTAAGAACACTACAGATCTCTGGGGTATCTCTGTTAAAATAATCGGTACAATTGTTGACATCATAGCACCCCACTTAGCAATTATATTTAATGAATGTATTTTAAGTGGTGAGTTTCCTGATCTTATGAAGCATAGTAAAGTTATACCTTTGTTTAAGTCCGGATGTCCTAAAGATCCGACAAATTACAGGCCTATTTCTATTCTACCTGCCTGTAGTAAATTATTTGAAAAAGTAATTCTCTGTCAGCTTTTAAATCATTTTACAAGAAATAAGCTTTTACATAACAAACAATTCGGTTTTACTAGAGGACGCTCTACAACAGATGCTGGTGTAAAGCTTTTTACCTCGATAGTCGATGCTTGGGAGGAGTCACGGGATGCTTTGGGTGTGTTCTGTGATTTGTCTAAGGCATTCGACTGTGTACAACACGAGACTTTAATCAGGAAACTCAGTCACTATGGCATTAAAAATACCGCGCTAAAACTTCTGAGTTCTTACCTTAGTCACAGAACTCAGAGGGTTGAAGTAAATGGTATTACGTCGTCTGGGTCTCATGTTCAGATGGGGGTCCCACAAGGCTCGATTCTAGGCCCGTTCTTATTTTTAATATACATCAACGACCTACCATATTTGGTGGAGAATAATCATGAGATTGTATTGTTTGCTGATGATACTTCATTAATATTTAAATTACATAGACAAGAAACAAACTATGACGACGTAAACAATGCTCTCTCTAAAGTAGTACACTGGTTTAGTGTAAATAACTTACTTCTAAATAGTAAAAAAACTAATTGTATTAAATTTTCATCACCTAAAGTAAGACAAGTCGATATGCAACCAGAACTCAATGGTGATAAACTGAATTTAGTTAATTCAACGGTTTTTCTTGGAATCACTATTGATTCAAAGTTGCAGTGGGGACCCCATATCTGTCGATTGGCGGATAAACTGAGTTCTGCAGCATACGCGGTTAAAAAGATACGTCTACTAACGGATGTCGATACAGCTAGATTAGTATATTTCAGCTACTTCCATAGTTTAATGTCCTATGGCATTTTGCTATGGGGCAATGCGGCGAATATTAATACTATTTTCATTCTGCAGAAAAGGGCTATCCGTTACATATATAAAATGAAATGTAAAGAATCACTGAGGGAAAAGTTTAAAGAGATCAATATTCTGACCTTTGCATCGCAATATATTTATGAAAATATAATGTATATACGTAAAAATAGGCATTTGTTTGTTAGCCGTAGTGATCATGCCTTGAATAATGTAACACTCAGGAACGGCCACAAACTAGCGCTTCCTAAATGTCGGCTCAGCAAAAAAAGTCGTTCCTTTATTGGAATGTCTATTATAATTTATAATAAAATACCGGTTGCGGTTCAATCTCTGCCTTTACAGAAGTTTAAAAAAACTATTAAGCAAACTTTGTGTCAAAAAGCTTACTATGACATAAATGAATTTCTAAATGATAAAAAGGCATGGGATTGAATATAACTCGGCCAGGCTATCAATATGCAAATTGTCATTAGATATAGTTATACAATTTTGTGAGCAGGTGGCATGTGGTGATTTCGGCATATACGATTGGCTGTCTCGTGTTTGTCCTAATCATTTCATGGTCATACTGTGCATTATTCATTTATTTTGTATGACGCTTAATTATTTAAAAGAGTACCGAGAGTTTTTTTCCGCCGGCTTTTTTTCCTCTCGGCCAACACTAGGGACATTAGATTAAGTTATTTATTGTAACATTTAATAAAGCCGATGATATAATAGTAATGTTATGTCTACCGAGACATTAACTTGTAATAATTTGACGTATTAGTTTTAAATGAAATTTTTTTGACATTCGTTAAGTGTGTAAAATCACCTTATGACGAAATAAATATTTTCATTTCATTTCATTTCATTTCATTTCATTTCATTTCATTTCATTTCATTTCATTTCATTTCATTTCATTTCATTTCATTTCATTTCATTTCATTTCAATTTACAAAACCTCAAAACAATACAATGTGCCCGAGACTACTTTACGGAGCAAACGTGATGAGCTTTCTGACAATGAAAAGTGTGGTAATCAGACAGTACTTAACCTAAACGAAGAGCAACATGTCATTGATTGGATCCATTACCTTGGTAAATGTGGATTTCCAGTGACTAAAGAACAGTTGCTACACACTGTCGCTAAATTAGTTGAAAGCTGTACTGAACACTGTACTGTACTTTCTAAGTTTTTGATAATTATTTTCTACGATATGTTGATTTTTGAAAGGTTCAGATTTAAAGCAATTGCTACATAAAATTGTTTTTTAATAATTAGTTAATAAAAATTATAAATTGATAGTTACTAAAGTTACCTATAAATGTGTTTTTATCCTATAAAATTGGAACCCCGCCGTTCCACTCGCGTATTTCCCCATCCCGTGTAAGTTTTAGTCTATGTTCACACACGGGTCATAAGCTGTTTCTATACCGAATCTCACTAAAATCGGCCAATCATTAAAAGCCTGTAAGCTAAACAACCAAATTAACATAGTCACTTTCGCATTTATAATATATGTTAGGAAGGATAAAATTTACTGTACGGAACCAACAAACTATGTTTGTAAACAAACTTCTTACCCACCGTATTAGGAGCCGACTATGGCCGTAATTGGCTCTCATACCTCCGTATTAGGGAAAATTGACTTGATTATTTAAACATTTGTTTTATATAATAAATTCTTTCCAAAGAAATAAAATGTCAGAAGCAATATGAAATTTAATCTCTATTCTTGCCGAAAATAATTTTTTACACTTGATAAGATACTTACAAATGCTTATTTTTCTTTCTTACTTTCAAATGTTGCGAAATGCCACCGTAATGGGAGCTTTTACCTTATACAATGAATGCATGTGAAAAAAAGTTTCATTTTGACGTAAGAGACAAGCGTTTTTACAATTAATCATAAGCGAGTATAACCCAATTTGTCAGAGAAAATATTTGATGCGAAAAAAATATTATTGGTAAAAATTAATTATTTATTTTAGTTTCTGTAACTGTAAAGTTAAAGTGAGTATTCGTTGCTGGGTTTTAAACTAAATTCGTGTAAGATTCGACAGCTTGCTCATTAATTTTACAAATATATTATTACTAATACTAGACATACCTCGCAGCTTTACAGACGGCGAAACTTGTAACTACAGATCTGGTAAGATAAATCCATATGGTGTTATTATTTACTAATAATATGGCTTTATAATACTTAGTAAAATAGCTATTCAAATCGATTAAAAATTTATCCTTTCCTATTTATTATTTTAGTACAGATACATATTCCATGCTCTATATGATAAGAAAAGCTCTCAACATTATTACAAAAGACTTTTGTATCAAAATTTTTAAAACTTACATCCGTCCACTACTAGAATATGCTTTCCAAATCTGGAATCCATACTTTAAGAAAGACATAGAATTGCTGGAAAAGGTGCAACATACTCGTAGAGCTACAAAAATGGTGGCCTCAATAATGCATAAGACATAATTATGAAGAACGACTTTCTGAACTTAAGTTAAGTAGGTACATTGAAACAACGTAGACAGAGGGGAGATCGCATCGAAACATACAAATTCTAAGTGGATATTATAATGTCAAGAATATTGAAGACGTAGGTATATATTATGAATCCAAATCAAAAGTTGAGAGGACACTCTCAAAAACTTACAAGATCTCCTTGCCATAGCAACCCCAAATGTCACTTCTTGCTGAATTACGTAGATACCCAATGGAATAAGCTGCCAGAATCAGTGTTCAGTGCACCATCAGTAAACGCTAACCCTCGATAACTTGTGTAGACGGTAATAATGATCCAATATTTTGTAAGAATTACCATATATGTTTATATATATATTATCTGTGTTTTATAAATGTCGCATATTGTTAAAGCAAGTTAACTTTTGAAACGATAAAGAAAAATTTATTCCGTAATATCTGCTTACACGAAATACACCAACTCATATGTTATAATAAAATTTAATAATATTATATTTCATTAATTTCTCCAATTTTAACTTAAAGGGCAGTTATCCAATTATCTCTTTTCTTAATAAGGCATTTAATTAAAATATTTAACAAGTAGAAAAACTCAGATTGTTTAAAGGTTATTAAGTTTTCACGTTACCATTTCATAATTACTCTTTTGAGTTTTAAATTATAAGAAATATGCAAAATATTTTGATAAAACTATTAAATCACGAGCGGAAAATAATTAGGTGTTTAATTTGCATTCCGTAAACAAAAATAAAAATAAAAATTTCGAACAAAATAAATAAGACAATGAAATCCGGAATGTTATATGCATATTCCTAATGATTTAAACATTATATACATAGATACTAATTACAAAATAGGTTTAAACCTTAGAATACACAAATAGCTTTTATTTTTAATTCCTTTTTTTCCATTTTGAAATTTTAAGATAAGATATACTGTCAGAATATTTCTATTTGTGAGATTTAAACAGCTCTCCTTTATTGCCACCATTGATTATTATTATAATTATCTGTATACATATACTTAGATTATTTATAGATTTTATTCTAAAACACAGTTTCTATATTTTCAAAAGAGTAACTGCTGAGTTTCTTGCCGATTATTCTCTGCAGAATCTACATTTCGAATCCTTGGTAGCTTTACTTTTACAAAAATAATAATAACTTTAAAGCTTTAATTTGTAAAATGACGATTCGAAGGTGCTCGTGGGGCCTATTTGAATAAAGTTGTTTTTGATTTTTATTTTGATTAAAAATTTCATAAAATAAAGAGTTTTAAAGGCTTAATACTTTCTATTTGTATTTTTAACAGTTTGATAAACTAAAATGCATAGACATTTAATAACATTTTCTCTTAATATAATAAACAATGAAAAACAATAAAGCCGTATATTACAATAAGCCGTTGATTAACTGTTTGTATTATAAATGACATTATTTTTATTGTTACGAAAACATACATGATATATATTTGTTTACTAATATTTTTCTATCTAAAATTCGTGCCGATTGTTGATCACTGTCCGCTTCTGTTTATTTACGTTAATTGTCAATTGTGAGATATTCTTCAGTATGCATAGCAAAAATTATTGTTTAACAATAATGATGAATTTAAATTTATATTGGTGTACATAAAGTCATTTAATAGTGATTTCTTCTTGATAAGTCTTCTAAGTTTTTATTAGTACACTTAAATACGAAAGCAAAAAGATGACGTAACATTTCGACAATAATGTGACGTCATGTACGTGGATATGTTAAAAGTCTAACATGTTTTATAAGGGATGATTTAAACGAAAAGTTAGGGAAATAAAATGTTAAGACAATTGCTAGTGATCATCGAATAATAGGAACATTTTTGTTATGACACAAGATACTTTTTATCTTAAAAAAGTTACAAAATAATCTATATACTGAATATTATATAAAACTTTTCAGTCAGAGCACGTTAATTTCAGTTATTGTGGATAAAATGAAATAATAATATGATAGTAAACGGCCATTCAATGGCAACATTCAACGGCCCCGAAATTAAAATCCCGTGTCACGATATATATAAAATACATATGTTATCGTCATCATCTTCATCATTGAAGATAGTTTGGAATATTTAAAGGGTATTCTATAATTGTAGCGTATTAAAATTGGAAGTTTTTTTTTGTTTTTGTCTGTCTGTTTGTCTGTCTCTAATTTGAATGAAACTGGGCGCGATTTTAATTCATACTACGAACTAGAACAATGCATACCTACTTTTTATCCCGAAATTCATAAAGTTTTCTCTCGAAATTGTGTTTACACTTAAAATGAGTGATTACGAACAAAATCGCGAGTACAGCTAGTTGAATAAAATAAACTTATTTTGGTCAGCTTCTGTCGTATTAATAATTACTTCAAAACGAAGGGCTAATTCGACTTGAAAGCAATAAGTATTTAGGCAGAGGATTATATAATGATTAATAGTGTAACATCCACAGCTAACAAACGGTGAACGTTGATAAATAGTCATACTGATAGATGTATACTTATCACTACTGTGATATACGGCGACTGTGTTTCGTTGTAACATTAGCTGTGGTTATTTGTCACGAGCGATACAGTCGAGATGTTGTATATTATACAACATCTCGACTCGATATATCAACAACGTTATACAATGTATAACGTTGTTGATACATTGCTTATACTATTTTGTGACTTCAATAAATCTCGGTTATGATGTTTGATTGTGTTGTCATTTTTAATTTTTATTGTTTTTGTTATTATAATTGACATAAATAATAAATCAATATTAACTTTTTTCTAATTTAATTTTTTCAAACAGAAATTATGTCAAATACTTCTTATTTTATTCACATGACACGTGTAAAATTGCTTTTTTTTCAGAGTTCATAAACATTTTTGAAAAAGGTTTTTGCCAAACAACTGCATATTATATGGAAAAGTTAATTTTATATAGTAAACGACCGTTCTGGTGTAGTTGTGCGCGTAGTCGCCTCAACGCTGATTGTCGCGGGTTCGATTCCCGCTTGGGGTAGATATATTTGTGAAATTATTGTTTCCAGTCTGGGTGTATGACCTTGTTGATTTCCCCACCCTACCTCGGATATCACGTAAAGTTGTCGGTCCCGGTTGTTATCATAGAAACCTGATAACGATCGTTACTCATGGTAGGGAAATTATCTGCCAACCCGCAGTGAAGCAGCGTAGTGGATTAAGCTCCTACATGGAGAAGAGGCCTTTGTCCAGCAGTGGGTTGTTTATAGGCTGATTCAGTTCAGTTTATATAGTAAAATTTTGTATATTTTCTTAGAGCTATACTATAAGATACCTACCAAAGTAATATTCTAAATCTCTAAAACATCGAGTCACTGAAACTTTAATAAAATAATAAAGAGCTTGACCGAATAAGTCTGTTTATTATTTTTTTAAGTGATTCTAAATCAATATCACGTGTAAAATAAACATTTTTTTTTAAATTTAATATCAATCCATTATATATCCAATATATCTGTCCAATTAACAAGTAATAATAACAATATAAATTATATACTATAGAAACTTGACAGAGTAACGCTTTCCTTGACGTCTCATTAAAAGTAATGAACAAAGTATTACCTACACTTAGCGTTAGTTATAATAGGTACCTATTACAGAACAGAACCTCAGGCAATAGCGAACGATAAATAAAACGCTTAACTTGTCTAGTTATGTCCGTATATTCACACTGGAAACGTAACCCGTGCGGAAATTTTGATGTAAATTACTGCTATTTTAGAACACTCAAGAATTATGTTTGTGAAATATATGTAAGTGTATATTATTTATTGTTCGTAAGGAAATACATTAAAACCTATATTCTACTATTAATCTTTCCATATATATCTTTGTCTAAAAGTTTCGCAAACACAAACCGAAATAATATCTTTAATTTTTTTATTATATCCTTGTAAACCTATATTCGCAATAAATGAATTTGAATATAATATTATAACTATATTGAAATTATTAAATATAATTATACAATTAATAAACAACTAATAATATAATATCATTAATATAGTTAATAAAATTAAATTCTTAATTTCACACACACCACAGTCGTCTGTTTCTAAAGTAGGTAACCCAATGTCAGTATTTTTAGTTAACAGCTGGCGAAATATAAGCGCAAAACTTATTACTTAATTAATGTCTAATTAAGTAAATATAAGTTTTTAAGTTTTCACGGTCACTAGTAATACTTTCATTTAAACTCCTTTCATTCCTCAAATCAACTCTCATTCGTCCCGTCGTCATGGCGTCTGCAACGTCGCCGACATATTGGGAATCTCAAAATTATAATCGCGTTAAGTGAAAGAATTAATTAAGTAAAAAGTTCTACACTTTTAGAAGTTTTCATTCTGTATTATTTATCTATAGAATGCGTTTCAAATTGGGGCGGATAGCTTTGTTTCTTCTGATACGCAGGTAAAGTTACTCTTGAGAGGCATTAAAAAGCAAATCGATTCCAAGTATTAGTAGCCATCACATTTAATGTGTATTTACACGATGCATGGCATTTCCTGCAATCATGTTTTTTTTAGTGTAAAATATTTCAGGTTCTTTATAGTTGTAAGATAATTAATTGCGAACGCATCGTATTGACTGATGACGGTTTAAAAACCTTTAATAGCTTTTTTAAGCCCCTTCTAAGTAGCGTTAAACTATAATACTTAACTTAGAAAGGTATAGCACTTAGTAATTGCATATCATTAACTCATTCCGTTAATGATTTTTAACTGCTTAGAAACAACATTCCTAATTCATTTGCATCTTGTATTTTTGCGTTTAAAGCTTTTGGTTATAAAAATAACTATATAAAATATATAGTTTTTTTATAATGTAAAATCTTATATTAGTATAATGGATTCATACCTTAAATTTAAGAATGACGAACTTCCATTAGCGTCTTAGACATTTATGTACCTATATCATAACTTTTTATTAAGTAAGTTGATAGAATTCGTAAAATGTGGATAATGATTCCGGTCAATATTTTAACCGCCATGTGTACATAGGTTCTTTATGTTGCAACGATAAATAAACTTCTGACGTTTTCTATACACTGTAAAGAACTTTTTATTTCAACTCACACAAGCAAGTAAGGGGAGGAGTTATAACGGTGGGTGGGTATTTAGGTGGGGTTGTAGGTATGTACAGCCCATTAGATAGAATCCAGTCACGACAACGAGATATGCAGTTGAAACGTACTGAAGTTTTTACATTAAATTCAATTATGTATTTAGGTTAAATTGCTTGGTTATTGCGTAATTTATTTTAAAGTTATACGCAATAGCGGACTATTAATTATTGGTGGCTTAATTTTTATTTGTATTTTACTATATGGATTTAATAACACTATTCTTTTTATTTTTTCTGGGCGTGGTGGTTTTTTTGCATGATTGTTCACCCCTACCCAATCGGCGTATCTACATTATTATAATTAGTAATCTATCCCGCATATGTAGGTACCTATCACTAAACTGAGTGTACCTAATGTGTGTAGAAGCTGTGTTTTTATTCTTTTTTTTCTTACAATTTTACATTTTTATAAGTTTTGAAGATATAAACATTACAATGGTTTCGTAAAATCTAATCGATCGCGTCGCATTATTATCAATTTTCGATATTACTGTCATAAACAAAATCTTGTACTGAAGGTAAGATACCTAATCACTCATCGCTTTCGTAGGTATCTTAAGAAATACAATTGAGTTAAAAAAATCGGTTTCGCAGATTATTTTACAATGGTAGGTTAGTACCTACCATTGTACCATCTCTAGTGAGAACGTATGTAATACAATAGGTATCTATGTATTATAACAGCCAGTAAATGTAGAGAGAAGTGTTACATTTTAATCTACCAAACTACTCTTCTGCACTTAATTTGTATTTACTTCAATCTAATAAAATTTATCTAAATTTTATACGGTCTTCAAAAATGTGTAAGTAAATCCGGGCCTGATTTGAAGCTCTTGAAACCGCTATTTATTTTCCAAGTAAAAGAATTTTTTTTTTCAGTAAAATACCTATATCAAAAAGATATTGCGAGCAAATAAAATTATTTCAATCAAGATTTGTAGATGTTGTCAAATATACTACTAATCCACACGGATTGAAATGAACAAATAGGAGGAATATATACTTATAGTTTTTGATATTCAAGAAAAATTTAATTATCTCTGTACAAGCCATAATACAACTATCGTAAAAACGACAAAAAAGACAAAAAAAAAAAAAACAAAAAACGGAAATGTTGCAAAATTTCGGATATTCTTTTTACCTTTGTTGTGGGGATCTATTTGTAGAGGTTCCGGGCTCTCCCCCAAATCGGGTTCAATGTAGGTACGTAACTTAACAGCGTCGGAAAACTCAAGGTCTGAACATTCTTTTTTTTTAATCTATCCAGACGTGACAAAAACATTGATAATATCATACTATATGTTGTAATTTACCTATCATATTGTATATTATCATAATTTATTCATTCAAAGAATTAATAAAGGTCAGTTACGTTTTTCTCAAAACTTTTTTTGCTTAAACTTAATAATTAAACTAATACTTTTTATGTTACGTAACATATAACACCTCTTTTTAAATAGGAGGTTAAAAATAACACATTAGAGATAATAAAGTTAGTTATTTTGCAATAAAAATGTAAAAAAAAAGTAATCCAAATATCAATTAAATAATAATTTCACCTATAACTTTAAGGGCACTAATCTTCAGTTTTATAAACTTAATTAAATGTTTCTGCGTTTTTCATCTGGGTTGAGCATCAATACTTTGCTGACATTTCTGGTCATTATTCTATTTCTATAGCCGGAACGTAATCTTTAGGTAAACACGAAATATCGCAAACTACTAGATCTATTTTAAAATTTGGCATGGAGGTTAATAATAATAAAAAGTAGGTAGGAGACAGCCAAGATTTTAGGAAAATCTCTCTCCGTGAAGAGGCATAATAGGGTAGAGTTTGTATTGAACTTTGGTGTTTTTGGACTTAGATGTATGAAAATCGCTAATGAAGCTGTTTATAATAATAAAAATTGATTTGCTTTTAACATTTTCTGGAATAATATGCTTTGAGTTGAAAATTTTGTGTAAGCGATTTGTTATTTTCAAAACTTTAAACATGTGATTATATTATTGAACTTCTGCTTGAGAGAGTCTTTGAGGCAAATAAGAGTTGTTATTGTTATATTAGACGATTACTGCAGATGAAACCACGTAGTACAACTAGTTTTATATAAAACCATTTGAGGAATTATAAATAAACTAGTTATATGACATAAAAAGTATTTTTTTATTGGAATGAATTTTAATATATCTATAATTGCAACCGTGACATTATATTTATTAATAAACCAACAATATAATCCGTGGGAAATAATAAAATATTGTTCCAAATGAATAATCGGCTATTCGAGTGGAAACATCAGACAAAATTAACATATATAAATCATATTCATTTTATCACAAAACATTGCAGTCTAAATTGGCATAAATCTGACATAACGAATATATTTAAATAGTAACAGCCTCCAACAGACTAAAGACATTTCATCGTGTTTCAATAAGTTTGAATTCTCAGACTGTATGGTGTATGTGTATGTATAATATTTTAACTGAATGAACGAATTAATGAATTTATTTTGATTAATAATAGTATTGTCAATGGTGATGTTATTTGATTAACACCACTCAGAAGCGCTTGCAACATTAGTAGAGACACAAATTCGTTGCTGCTTTAAATGGATGAAAGGAGTAAGAAAGTGATTAGAATAAAAAAAAAGGATGATGGATTTCCGCGTTCACACTAACTACACAAAACTTAAGATCACTACACAAACTTCACGAAAATTAAGATCTAGGTACGAGATGTATTAAATAGAGTCCTCGTGTTTTTGTAAAGTTAAGGGCACCAAAATCGATAGAAGATATACTGTGCTGTATAAGCCTGTAAACGTCTCACTGCTAGGCAACGGCCTCTTCTTCATATAGTAGAAGTTTTGGGGAGTTTATTCTCCAAAGCTGCTCCACTAGACCCAATAGGATAGGATACACCTAGCCGAGAAACCAGTATTTTATATACAGAATGACTGGTAAATTACTATCAATATTTAAGGAGGATACTTGGTACATGATTCTCATTCGAATTATGTATAAAAAATAGGTACGTAATTTTTGACCAAATTTTCATAAATTTCAATTCAAATAAATGAAGCGTTGACACTTTGCCAGTCACGCCGGCGGTACGTGTACAGGTGTTGTACTGTGCAGCTTGTTCACATCTGAAAATTACCAAAGTTCACATCATTTACCTAGTCAACAAATTTTGTTGCTTAAACGAGTAAAATAACTTAGTATTTTTGCCTATCCTAAGCCAGGATTAAAGTATTAAGGGGGACTGGATCATGCTTGTTTATCCGGCTATCCTGTTAACACGTGACGGCGTTTGGACGTAGGTAAAGTACCTGTTTTGTGTCGAAAGTGCAGCTAGCTGCTAGGGTATCCAGATGACCCGTAAATAATTAGATAATTGTTGAGTAACTTTACTTAAAAGTTTATTAATATTTACCTTTTTTTTTTTTACATAATTCGAATGAGAATTATGTACCGAGTATTCTTCTTAAATATTGATAGTAATTTACCAGTCATTCTGTATACATCTGTTCCGAGCGGGAGTCGAACCCACGACCGCTAGCTATAAAGTGACTATTTGAAATTGTAGCATACAGTTTCGATTTTACTGTAAATACTATACTGTAATATTTTAATGTAAACGCATAAAATTTCAGTGTTCATTCGGACGGAATGGACAGAATGTCTTTAGTCTGTGGGATATCTTACATTTACTGATTTGGAAAGTTGATGCATAATGATATCATTCTCATAGAAGTATTTACATAAACCCTTTCCCATGGTATGATGTGGATATTTCACGTGATCTAATCAATTCAAATTCGAAAAAAGCACGAGCAAATTACTTGGATTTCTACATATTATGTGTACTTTAGGTTTCAAGCTTTGCTCAAAACATTATCAACATATTATTTAGTTATTTTTTACTTGCTTTGCGTGCCAGATAATATAAATAAAAAAAACGAAAAAAGAAACTGTTATGTAATTACGCAAAGGATAAGTTAACCAGATAAGTAAATCTTTTATAATAATAAAACGTAAACAAAAATTATATTTTAAATATTTAGGTAACTCTTTTAAGTTTTTATATGAATAAAATTTTTAGTGTCGTTTGATATGTCATGTGTCAAATAAAGAATGGATTTAATTAAGAAGCTTATTGGGACGAAGTCAATTCGGTATTAAATAAAGTATAAATACTTATTACGCATGTGTGTCAACTTTCACCTTAGTCTGAATATATCCGATTTTCGGTCGGTTGCTAAACTGTCCATCTAAGATTTTGTTTACTAAAGATAGAATTTTAGCACATTCTTCATACGAATCGTATTAAAATTATAGCACTAGTGGGCAAAAATCATATACATATGATTCATTTACGAGGGTATCATTAGATTTTTTATGTTGATATTGATAGGTGTTGTCCTATATCCGTTTTACTTGGTGTACTGGCCTCTTCTCCATATAGAAGAAGGATTGGAGCTTAATCCATCTGCTGATTTCCAGTATCCGCTGCTCCACTGCGAGTTGGTGGATAATTTTCCTACCATGTGTAACGATCAGGTGTCTGTAATAACAACCGGGACCGACGGCTTTATTATATTCGGCTTATGTTCTCCAAGGCACGGTGGGGAGACTCACAAGGACATACCCAAACCGGATTCAAATATTTGTACAAATACAAATATCTGTCCCGAGCAGGAATCGAACCCGAGACCGTCGGCGTGCGGCGTTGAGGCGACTACTCGCGTCAGAGCGGTCGTTTACTTGGTGAGTGAGGAAAAATTATAAGAAGCGACGTAACGTGTCTTAACAACTCGTTGTTAATAATCTCTACTTAATATTTTCGCATCGCATCGTGTCGTATCGCGTTGCTATTTTTCTCCTTTGTTGTTTTCTTTTTTCTTAACTGAAATATTTTCGTTTTATTCCACAACCTCAATATCAGCAGTTGTATGTCCACTATTGAACGTAGGCCTGTCTCATCATCTCTGGGATGGTTTGTCAATATTCGCCATGCTTGGCAGGCGGGTTGGCGAGCGTAGTAAGTTGTGACAGGATATGGTGATGCTGTTGCGCATCACCATCCTGGTTGGTGTACAGTTGTTCGCACCACTTTGGCTTTAATCGCATTTTACGACACTTGGAAGGAAAGAGGTCGCGACTATTCTTCTCTGCCGGTCACCGCACGGCGACCGTAATATTGTATGAAAAAAAATAATAGTCTAGATAGATAGATATTCATTATAATTATAATTCCACCAGTTTTAATAAATATGTCTTTTTCGCGGATTTACCAGCGTAATTTTCGATCTCGAGTGAATATTGGAATAAAGAGTCAGTGTTACCTACTCTGGATCTGTAATCATCTATGTACCAGTTTATTTGAAATCGATTCAATCGTTTTACTATGAAATCATAAGAAACACCAATGAAAACTTTCACATTTATAATATTAGTAGGATTTTTATGTCGCTGACAGTACAGTGTACACGCAAGTCTTAAAAATGCACTGTCCTCATTGGTTGTGCCGTAGGCGGCTAAAATGTTCAATACCATTCGAGCTATTAAATATCTAATTAATCGAAATTATACCGTATCAGTGTCTCGAAAAAACTAACTTAGACTACATATCGTAATATTATGTAACGAAAAACGGTTTAACGGTTAGTTTCAAAGGATGAATCTTAGGATTTGGTTAGACAATTTTTTTATGATCTTTTCATAATTTTACTAAATTACAGCCTTAAAATTAATAATGTCACAAGATACAGAACAATGGTTTGATATCAACCAAGCAGACATCTATAAAAATTAAACGAGGAGGAAACCGCGTGAATCGTATAAATAGTAATAATAATAAAGAAAAAGTAGTTTGAAATTGATTGGTATATTTTGAATTTATGAATTGGTAAGGTAAAAGCTCCCATTACGGAGGCATTTCGCAACATTTGAAAGTAAGAAAGAAAAATAAGCATTTGTAAGTGTCTTATCAAGTGTAAAAAATTATTTTCGACAAGAATAGAGATTAAATTTCATATTACTTCTGACACTTTATTTCTTTGTAAAGGATTTATTATATAAAACAAATGTTTAAAAAATCAAGTCGATTTTCCCTAATACGGAGGTATGAGAACCAATTACGGTCATAGTCGGTTCCTAATACGGTGGGTAAGAAGTTTGTTTACGAACATAGTTTGTTGGTTCCGTACAGTAAATTTTATCCTTCCTAACATAATTATGTTATAAATGCGAAAGTGACTATGTTTATTTGTTTGTTTAGCTTACAGGCTTTTAATGATTGGCTGATTTTAGTGAGATTCGATATAGAAACAGCTTATGACCCGTGTTAACTAATATGTACTAACGTACTATACCTCAATGGCTAAAACTCACACGGGATGGGGAAATATGCGAGTGGTTCCAATTTTATAGTATAAAAACACATTTATAGGTAACTTTACTAACTATCAATTTATTATTTTTATTAACTAATTATTAAAAAACAATTTCATGTAACAATTGCTTCAAATCTGAACCTTTCAAATATCAACAGTTGGTAGAAAATAATTATCAAAAACTTAGAAAGTACAGTACAGTGTTCAGTACAGTTTTCAACTAATTTAGCGACAGTGTGTAGCAACTGTTATTTAGTCACTGGAAATCCACATTTACCAAGGTAATGGATCCAATCAATGACTTGTTGCTCTTCGTTTAGGTTAAGTACTGTCTGTTTACCACACTTTTCATTGTCATAAAGCTCATCACGTTTGCTCCGTAAAGTAGTCTCGGGCACATCATATTGTTTTCAGGCTTTGTAAATTCTCATGTCTTGTCGAATTGGGAAAGTGCTTGTGCCACCTCATCATTAGTATAACACTTGCGTTTCTTTCTGTCCATATTATCTGCAAAAACAGAAATAAAATTTATATTTATTTAAAATCAAAAATTTATCTATAATATGTATATTCTATGAAGTTCCTTTTACAGAGATATATCCACCGTATTAGGAGGTCATAGAGCCTATCACGGTGGTACTTGAAAATTCCTACCTCAGTAATAAGAGAACTTCTCGTATTTTTATAATCCTAATTCTGACCCATCAAAATTTAGATCATAAAAAATGTAAGTAACTTAGTCGAAATACAATAAATTTTTGATTAAGGTACGTAAGACTCAAGTTAACAGCTATACAAAATTACTACTTTTTAATAAATTAAAATACACCTACTTTTTTAACCTTTCTATGAAAACGACATTTTGCTTTCAATAGTTTTCATATTTAAATAAGATTTCTAGCAGATAAAACATAACGCAGAAAAAGGTTTTTAGTTTCTGAAATTAGAAATTATTTAAACTAAACTTGGAAATCATTAAATAAGTTATTATATTAAAGTTATATGCAAGTAAATATAAAGCAGTAATTCCCCTAATACGGATGATACCGCCGTATAAGGATTAACCTACGAATTTCCTGTCCTATTACCGTGCTATTTTGTTTTTTGTTTTTAAGGTATATAATCAGTTAGAAATAGTAAAAGACCTGAATGAATAGTAAGTATAATAATAGAAAAAAGTTATAAATGCCATATTCACCAAGTTGAACTGTATGTTCGTATAAGAAACTTAGTTAAAAAATATGAGTACACTTACCCAAATCGTTCCGCGTTTATATGGGAAATTCTGCCGCAACGCCGCGCCGCCGTAGCACAAACTGATTGATTTTCATAAGTTGCCTTTGTGTTACAGTTGCAAATGTCAGATATATAATGAAGTAAAAGATTATGAATTAATAAATTCAATTTTAGTGACTTTAAATATACTCAAACAAGGATAAAACACGAAAATAAAAATACCGCCGTAATTAGAGTCGATTTTAACTACCGCCGTAATAGGAGCTTCTACCTTATTTGTATAAAATAATATTTATTATAACTAGCTGCACCCCCTACTTCGTTCGCGATTACCATCCCTTTCATTAAGCCCATTAAAATTGTGTAGGTACGTATACCAGCTAAAGATGAGTTGTACGTTCAAAAATCTCTGTACATTGCGAGTTCAAGCTATCAGGACTAAGAGATAGGGTGTCTGTAATTTCGGAACTAACGAAGAAAATACCTTGAAATATTAAGAGACTATCTTAAAAATGTCCCCTTTCTAATGAAAAATAATAAATGATATTGGACAACGTGTTACCGAGTTATACTAAAGTACACATTTTGATTTTTATCCTCTTCCTACGGGAGCTGTTTAGAATTTAGGCATGAAAAGTAGGTAATCAGTATTCTAGCTCGTAGTATGAAGTGTAATCGTGCTTAGTTTCATTTTAATTCATTCAATAATTTTGGCGTGATGCGCGGCGATAAATATTGTAGATATAAACAGAAAGACAAACTGACCGATAAACAAGCAGACAGACAAGAATGAAAAAATAAAACGGTAATTTAAAAAACTAAAAAACCCGACTGCGTTTGTCTGTGTAATTGTAAATTAAATTAATTTGGCGCCAAAGATCCGCCATTTTTTATTTTTTATTTTGATATACCCAGTGTCATTCTCAAGCTAAAATCCATCGTGCCGTTCAGGTCGCAGAGCGTGCCAAACAATCATACATACATACATACTCACGAAAAACAAAACCCTCACTTCGGCGCAGTCAGGTAAAAACTACGTCATGGGCATATATAATGTCCTCCGTAAAATGTTACAAAATATTTTTAAGGTACAGAATTGGGTCTGTTACAGTTTTATAATTTATTATAAATACCATTAGATTTATTGTTACAATAATTTATATTTTACAAATGTTTACGATAAAAGCAATCAATAAAATTGTCTTTGACAAAGTTTTTAGTATAATAGCTATGACAAGTACAACATAAATAAATCTTATTTTTTATTTCATAGCTTGAGAGCTGTTTAAATTAAAGATATCTATTAAATAAAAAATAAAAAAAAACAGTTTGCATAAAATCGCTTATCATCTATTTATTGAACATTCAAATGTTCATATTGAATTAAAACAAGTCTATGAACGTGTCACGAATAGGTTAAGGCTAATAGGTTTTTTTGAAGAAATAAGATATCTACATACATCCGCTAACCTGTAATCAATCTACTTGTACTAAATCTATATTCTTTTAAAAGTAGACATAAACTGAATACAATATAGGTTCTTTATGAGTTTTAAAACCGGATACATAACTACGTAATTATCAATCTGTATCGAAACAGGGATTGAACCCGAGAGGGACGTTTTCATCCATTTGTTTACTCAAAGTCAAAACATACATTACGCAAAATATTATTACTACATCTCCAAAATTTTGTCAAGCCGTCCATCATAATCATGTACATCAGATTACAGGCATTAAAGGTTTTAGGGACATTACGTAACGCTGTATTTAAATTAAACGTACGTGGAAATTCGCGAAAATAATCATCTTGCGTGCTTGAACATACGTAATTTTAAGTTACGGTCGTATTGTTTGCTATGATATGTTTCTGTGATTTGTAGTGTAATTCCTTTTTTCCTTCGGTTTATATTTTTTATTTTTATATTTTACTAACAGCCCACCTTGGTTGTACCTGGGGTATGTATATGTACCTAAATCTCCCTCATAAACCTCTCTATCCGTACAGTAGTTTATAAGTTTATAGCGAACAGACAGACAGACAGACAGACAGACGCGGCGGAGGACTTTGTTTTACAACATGTAGCGATTCGATTAATTAATTTAATATATTTTTTATCAATTATTAAAATATTAAAATTTATACGGTAGGGTAATACAACTATTAACGAAATATAATACTCAATTAGTAATTATAATTATTTATCAGTCGCACTTAAACTTCGATAATTGTAAGCTACTTAATTGTTAAGACATCACATATTATGTAAGTCACATTTGTATTGTCACAATTTAATACTAAAACTTGTTAGTTTTAGTATTAAATTGTGAATTAACAAACCTATCTAAATTGTCTTCAAGCCTTTATATATTGAAGAATACGGCATAAAAAAATAGTAAGAATATATAATTTCCCATTAACGTGTATAAATTTTTGTGTTTTTAATTTCTTTTTGTGTCTTAATATAGCGCGAATGTGAAGTGGAGAATAAACCTAAATATTTTACGACTGATTGTATGTAAAAACGTGAAAGATTTTTTTATTATCTTGTAATAAAATGTAAATATGTGTACGCAAATGAATGTGAAGATGACACATCACCATACTTCATACATTATAAAGATTTTTTTTTAATTCTTGTCTAATTATTTCAATTTTTGTTTTGTTTTTATACACGTATGGTTTCGAAATTAAGCCGGGTATACTATGGTCTCTATGAATATAAACATGTAGAAATTTATAGTATGAATAGGTTTTTTAAAAATACATTTTTTTTTATTTTCGGTGTAAACACTATTCTTTTACAGTAATAACTACAAGCGGCAACAATCTACTTTTGGTTTGAGAGCGTATTGAAAACTTTTTATACTAACTAACTTATAATTAACTGAATTTAAATTAATTAAATAAAAAAAAAATGAAAGACGTGGAACCGATTTAAAGGCTTTAATGTCTTTCAACTAAACTAACTTAAAATTAAATGATTAAAGACGTGTAACCAATTTGGAGGCTACATCTTTAATATCTCTGCTTGACTTTAACAACTTTACATTCTCGCCCAGCGGATGGCGGGTGGGCCGACCAGACGCTGAGTTTGCGTCTCTTGCTATTTCTATGAATCTTAGTTTATGGGTCTTATTCTATGAATCTTAATCTAGGGCGGATGGACGAGGCGTAATTATAACTCCTCCATCCCTAAGAGGAAAATTATCGGAAGGATCGGTATGAGATTCATTCCGATAATTTTGCTTAAATGATAAACATTTTGGCGATTTTAGCCTTATTATGAAAAATATAAAAAAGAAAAGAATTAAAATTACTAAAACTAATGTTACGTATCCTAAAATTTCACTGAATTTATTGTCTTTCTTATCATTCAAAACACCTTCAATCACTGCACTATGTTTTAACGAAAAGGCCATATATTTCACTTCGTCTAAACTTATTCCTTTCATGTTGAGTACACTTGCACTAGATAGAGTCTTATCCGTTTTTAATTGGGGTAGTGTGATAATTGGAATCTTTTTAGCCACATTTAATTCTATGAGAGCTCGATGGTGGAAGCGAATTCCGTGAATTTCCAGGTCACAGGGTTCATCGATAGTCATCAGATAAGTGCCATATACAAATTGTTTACTGACCTCATGACCGCACTGCTTGGTCAGCGTTGTCCTCAGTCTACTGTAGAGGAGCCAGCTATCTGTATTGACTTGCTGAACCTTAACCTTTTCGATCTGGACCTGATGCTGCTTACAGGGAGTCAAGTCATCTTCGAATTTCATGAGCTGTTCTATACAGGTGCGTTCATAAAATAAAGCTAGATTGTCTGAAGTGCATAGAAATTGGTCGCTGGTTGACAATGAACGACATGGTTTTATAAGTGGTAAGTACTTTATTCCTTTCGCCAAAAGGTAAGGATATTTGGGAATAATGGCTACAGTTTTGTTTTCTTGTTCATGGAAGATTGGTAATGAATATATCTTAAAATAATTATACGTTGAGTTATCTGTAATTGGTATTTCCATTATAAATGTTATCTGATTGTTTTTAATATATGATTTTACACAAATGCTTTCCTCTATTTTTAATAAATTTGTTTCTGTTGGTGGATATACCAAGCTTCCAGAATTAGAGATTAAATTTAAATGATATAGTAATTCTGTAGAATTTACAATTGATTGATGTAATATAGAGACTTTACTTAGCGCTAATGCTGTTTCTATTTCACTTAGTCTAACAAAAATAGTACGAAAGCTTCTTGTAAATACACTAAACAATCCCGTAAGATAAGTTACAAAAATCCAATTATTCTGCTTCGCAGCTAAATCTTTCAGTAGAATTTCAACTTTAGTTAATCGATTATGAAAGTGAACTGAGTTCTGATTCATTTTTTCAGTTATATTGATAAAACTATCAAACATTTTAGAGACTATTGTTAGTTTCTTTGAAATAATAATTTGGTTATGATTTAGATTTGAGATAAGTTCATCATATTTAACCGCGTCATCATGATCCAGATTACCAGTTATTATTTTTATTACGGAACCCAAGGGATTTATAAGACCTCTCTTAGAACGTTTCTGTGGGACTAGTTGTCTGTATTTTTCTATTGTTATATCGCGTATAAAGTCGGTATGAATCTTAATACTTGTTAGTTCTTGAGAGTATGATGCATTCCAATCAATTATCCCACACATTAATTGGTAATTTGTGAGAATTTGATTTAGATCGTTACAGGTTTGTTCTAAACTTACAAGCTTAACTATAGTCCAGTGATCGGTTTGAATGTATGCTTGGCCTTCTTTTACTGGAAAAATTCCTGGGTTTTCTTCAAGTTTTTGAAGATGAAGGGCCTGCGACTGCGACGCTATGATCAGGACGTAGCAGAACCTGCGGAGAACGTTTAACGTTTTTAATAGGAGTTTTGGTGTTTCTGTCTCCTACTTTTAGGGGTAATATATTTCTCTCGGTACGTCCTATAACCCTTGCTTTTACATATCTTGGTTTATCTTTGCTTTTACGCTTGTTAACATCCTTTGCAAAAACAATTTCTCCTTCAGGAAACTCAATATTAGCTTCACCACTTCTCTTTTCCTTAACCTTTTTCTTCATTGCTACCATCTTATCCGTTAAATGTCTGTACAATACTCTGATCCGTTTTGCATGCTCCTTAACCATTTCCTGAAAGTAATATTTTTCTAACTCTACGCTATACGGGCTACTTGCATCAGTGTGTCCAAAAACAACTTCAAATGGAGTTAGTTCGGTAACGGAATGAATGGAATGGTTGTAAGCCATAACCGAATAAGTCATCACGGATGCCGCGTCGGTACATCGCTTTTCATATTTGGCCAACCTGTATATTTCAATTAAAGTAGAGTGAAAACGCTCTATTAAACCCATTGAATTGGGGTTATTGGGTGTGCCAATATGGAGTTCAATTTTATGTAAACTTAGGAATTCTTTTAATAATGCGTTATTAAATTCGGTACCGGAATCCGAACTAATCCTATTTGGAACACCGTAAAATGAGAAGTATTTAATTAAAGCACGGACCACCTCAGGGGTTGACTTGTTTTGAACTTCGATGGCTTGACCTAGTTTGCTAAATGCGTCAATAAGAGTAAGGTAAGTTTTTCCTTCAATGCTAAAAAGATCTATAAATAATTCTTGAAACGGAGCATCCTGGGTTTTTGTTAGCTGTAGAACAGGTTTAATGGGTTTTCTATCGTATTTCATTTTCCGGCATGCTTCGCAACTATTTATAACTGCTGTAACTGTTTCCTGCATTCTATCCCAGTAGTAATTTCTACGAATCCGAACTAAAGTCTCTTTAATGCCCCGGTGGCATGTCTTTCCTTCATGATGTTTACTTATGATAGCTCTCTGCTCTCCTTCATCTTCGACATATACTACCCGTTCTGTGCATTCATAGAAATTAACTATACCTTCCTCAAAAAGTTGAATAATTATATTACTGAATAATTTGCGATGTTCCTCTTCTTTAAAATAAATAAAATACTTTGTTTTCGGCTTTATATATTGTTTTAAAAATTCTTTTACTAATTCAGGTTTGCCTGTTGGTAAGAAAACTTGTAAGACCTTCTGTTTTTCACGCGATAGATCTGTTACCTGCATATCGTTTTTGAGCCATGAAAAAACTAGAATCTGGTTAGGTTTGGTGTCTATGGCCTCATTTAAAATTGGTATTCCAGATAGCCCTGGATTCAGGTCTGAATGAATCGTTTCCGATCTACTAGACTCTGATCGCACAGGATAGCCATTATTATTTAAATTTTCATCAGTAATTTCTTTAGAACTAGCCGTTGCTGTTTGACTTAAATCTGATATAGTTATAGTTGATGAATCACTGCCTGAAGTTTGATCAACATTAACTACTAGTGACTGATTTTCTTCGTCTGAATTTAAGGCGTTAATTTTTATCCTAGACAGAGCGTCAGCATTAGTATTCTGCTTACCATTCTTATATATCAAATCAAAGTCAAAGTCTTGTAAGCGCAAGCGCCAGCGGGTAAGTTTGCTGTTGGGATCTTTCAGTGATCGGAGCCAAACTAAGGGACGATGATCCGTGTATATATAGAACTTGCGGCCATACAAATATGGTCTAAAATGCTTTACAGCCCAGATAATTGCGAGCAGTTCCCTTTCAATTGTGCTATACCGCGATTCCGTATCGCTTAAGGTGCGGCTCGCATATGCGATAGGTTTATCACTTCCTATCTGACCTTGCGATAAAACTGCGCCTATTGCTACCGTTGAAGCGTCAGTAGTAAGTATAAAAGGTTTGTCATAGTCAGGGTATTGTAAAAGGGGGGCGTGTGTCAAGAGTTCCTTACATTGGTTAAATGAGTCTATGTATTTCTGATCTATTATAATTCGGTTACGCCTTTTTAAGCAATTTGTCATTGGTTTTGTAATTTTAGCGAAGTCTTTGATAAAACGTCTATAGTAGCCAACGAGCCCTAAGAAACCTTTGATCTCAGTCGTTGTTTTTGGTAGTGGGTAATTTAGTACAGCATTGATTTTGTCGTTATTAGGTTTGAGTCCATCTTTTGTAATCGTATGTCCAAGATAGAGAACTTCTTTTCTTAAAAATTCTGATTTGTCAAGTTGAATTTTCATGTTACTTGCTCTAAGTCTGTCAAAAACAATCCGTAAGTTGTATATCATGTCTTCAAGGCTTTTTCCGTAAATAGTTATGTCGTCTAAATATACCAGGCAATGCAATCCTTGTAATCCACGCAAGACGTTGTCCATTGTCCTTTGAAATGTTGCTGGAGCAGTTTTTAGTCCAAATGGCATTCTAAGGAATTCAAAATGTCCATTTTGCGTGGAGAAGGCGGTCTTTTGTCTGTCTCTCTCGACTACTTCTATTTGATGGTATCCGCTGGCTAAGTCAAGGGTGGTGAAATAAGCGCTCTTTCCTAACTTGTCAAAGAGATCATTTATGTTCGGCAGAGGGTACTTGTCATCAAAAGTTATATCATTAAGTTTCCTGTAGTCAACGACCATCCTTAACTTGACCTCTCCTGATGCGTCCATCTTTTTGGGTACGAGGTGAACGGGGGCAGACCAAGGAGAATGGGATTCCTGTATAACATTTTCTTTCAGTAATTTGTCAACTTGTCTGTTGATTTCGTTTTGTACGAAAGGGGACTGTCTATATGGTTTTACGTAAATTGGATCTTCATTCTTAGTCCTGATTCGGTGTTTTACCAAATTAGTAAAAGTTAAAGGTATTTGGTCACAATAAAATATGTCTTTATATTCTTGGCAAAGTCTATATATTTTTTCTCTTTCTTCGTCATTTGTATGGTCAAGTCTGAGTTTATTCAAGTTTTCCTCAAGTAGTCTATCAGTATCTATGTCAGTTTCATTTTTCGTGAAATGCATATTGCTTTTTGTTGTATCGTATTTAGTTACTATAAATGGATTTCTAATGGTGAGTCGTTTTGGATAATCTAAAGTATTCTGGATTACTGTGTATGCATATCCGTTCATGCAATTTACGATAGCGCTAGGCATACGCAACCCAGTCTGAAATTCTTGAAACTCAAGTATTGCATCACCCGAATATTGATCGACGGGTAACTTAACTCTTTGTTCTGACCTTGCAGGTATATCTATCGTGTAGTTAAGGTTATTAATAATTGGAATACATATAGTGCTAGTTTTTAATAATTTGTCCTTTAAATCTATAATCGCGCCTAATTGTTGTAAAAGGTCGTTACCGATAAGTCCATCATAACGGTCGTCTACGTCATATAGATAGAACTTATGCCAATTTTCGTTTCTAAAACTAGGGAAGAGGGGAATTTCTATAACTTCATCATGCCAACTTGAAGCATGCGTGCTAACTACTTTAAATCGCTCTTTTCTGATAGAGTTACTAAAATACTCGTAAGCTTTTCGAGGACTAAGAAAAGACCGCATACTTCCTGTATCGATCATCATTTTTGCGTCGATTTCTTCCAGCGTTGCCAGATTTTTATTTTGCCAAGTCGGGATTTTGGAACTTTTTGAGTGAAATAGCGGGATTCTTTCGTCGAAAGCGGGACATAGTAAAAAAACGTATATAATCAGAAGTTTTTAAATATTTCTTTTTTATTTGAGTTAAAATTACGTTTACGTGACAATAGCTACCAAAAATAGCCATAGGAAATGTACTTTAATAAAAATATAATATTTGAAATCGGATTTACCCTATCGTTAAATAGTTGAATCTTATTCGTCTTCTGAAATAAAAGGGCTGGCGACCAGTCCACACTTGTCTGTGTCACCCGCCCACGCTTCCTTAGCACGCTACACGCACGGTCGAGTTATCCCCTAAAATCGGGACCCTGCATGTCCCGCGCGGGACATTTAATTTTGATTTAAAAATCGGGACGTCCCGCCAAAATCGGGACGTCTGGCAACGCTGATTTCTTCTAAATAAATGTAGGGAAGTTTTAAATTTGGGTCGCAGTTTAATTCTAAGACTTCTTGTCTATCACAGAGGCCGTTTCCTGAAAATCCGGAAGTGGGTTTTCAAGATCTTTTGATGGTTCCAATTCGTCACAGGATACATTAGAATTTTCTGTTTGATTAACGTCAGCATCATAACAGTAATTGATATCATTTGAACATTCATTGTCGTAATAATAATATTCATCACAGGGAAAATTCTCTTCATAGTTATTCATCGTTAATTCATTTAAATTAAATCCTTGCTGCATTTTTGGCTGAGCTGTCCTCATAGATACGTCGTTGGTTTGTTGCTGGGGTTGTGGTGGCTTGTAGCCGAATTGCTGAGGAGGTTTATACCCTAGTTGTTGTTGGGGCTTATACCCAAATTGATGGGGAGGTCTGTATCCAATTTGTTGTGGAAGTTTGTATCCAAATTGTTGCGGAGGCCTGTACCCAAATTGTTGCGGAGGCCTGTACCCAAATTGTTGCGGAGGCCTGTATCCAAATTGTTGCGGAGGCCTGTACCCAAATTGTTGCGATTGGAAACCTAACTGAGGTCTATAACCGAACGACGGCCTTGGTAGTTGACCTTGACCCTGAATTTGAGGTGTCTTTTGGGAATTATTAGAATTTAATTTAGAATCAAAAAGGTAAGCTAGGTTTGTAACCAAACGGCTGTGTCATCGATGGCCTTGGACCCATGATTTGGCTATTACCATGTACACGATTACGCATCTTATATTGCTCTAAGAAGTTTACTTCTTCGAGAACAATGCTTAAAGCTGCTTCTAAAGTTGTAGGTGATTTAAGCCTAACAATACGCACCATATTTTCCGGGAGGTTATATAAAAACACGTTTAAAGCTGTATTATTATAGATAGCCGACTTCGCAAGTTTTAAATCTGAATCATGAATTGAATTTACCTTAGACATTAACAAAGACCGAACACCTTGTATTCTATTACAAAATTCGAGAAAGGTTTCACCTGGATTAATTTTTAAAGATTCTAACTCGATATTAATGCACTCTTCACTTCGAGGGTCTCCAAAATGTTGGATTAACAGAGTTTTTAAAGCGGACCATGTAATAATGTCCTCTCGTTCGGATAAAAGCGCAGCTGCATCATCTCTTAGTCTACTCGTTAAAGCATTAAAAACGTAAAGATTTTGTTCCTCGTTACCATTATACCGCTCGATCACGTATTGACATTTTCGTAAATAAAGATTTAATTGTCTTTTATCACCATTATATAGCGGGATAAGATCTATAATTTCTTTTGGTATTGGTGATACGGTTGTGGTTGTCATGATGATAGAGTAATGAAATGATCAGAGGATGCAACTGGCTTAAATATAAAACACTTTCACACGAGAGAAAAGATGAAAAAAAAAAAATCACATATATAATAAAAACACACAATAAAAAAAACAATAATCAAAAATCAAATTTAGAAATTAAAAGAAATTTTGTAAAATATATAAATTGTAAATTTATAAAATAATATATTGTAAAATCATATAAGTATTTATTAAAATTTAAGCTTATAACATAAATTTAAACGTATTATTATATGTTTAATTATATAATAATTCAATGTTACAACAATTTAATATTATTTAATTTATTTAATTCAATTCAAAATTTTAATTTCATTAAATGAAGTATCATAAGTTCATAACACTTTAATATTATAACAATTTAATATTATTTAATTTATTAAATTAAATTCAAAATTTAATTTTATTAAATGAAGTATAATAACACTTTAATATTATAACAATTTAATATTATTTAATTTCTTTAATTCAATTCAAAATTTAATTTTATTAAATGAAGTATCTATGTTCATTACTACTCTATATTCCTATTCTAAGAAAGATAAGACCGAATAATTTCATACGGTGATATCAATTTCACAATGTTATAACGAGCAAAGGTTTAATTTCAAGAATAACAATTTTTTAATATTTTTTTTATAAAACTTATTCTAATAATAAAGATAAATCCAAATAATTTCATACGGAAATATCAACTTAACAGCGTTATAATGAGCAAGGTTTGATCTCAAAAATAACAATTACTTATAAATTATATGAAAAATACAGGAGGATTACGGAAACAAGGATTGGCGAAAAGTTTGACTCACCAAATGACCGCTACTCCCATATTCAGTCTTCTCTGCTTCTCGAGACACAAAAGAATATTTATTTGGTTCGAAGGATCTCTGCTCTCGTAGAATATTCCCGTAATTTTGTAGACGAATTCTGACGTCGAAAAACAAGAAAACTACGGAGTCTATAAGAGAATCCTCTCCGGCTGCGCCACTTTTGGTTTGAGAGCGTATTGAAAACTTTTTATACTAACTAACTTATAATTAACTGAATTTAAATTAATTAAATAAAAAAAAAATGAAAGACGTGGAACCGATTTAAAGGCTTTAATGTCTTTCAACTAAACTAACTTAAAATTAAATGATTAAAGACGTGTAACCAATTTGGAGGCTACATCTTTAATATCTCTGCTTGACTTTAACAACTTTACATTCTCGCCCAGCGGATGGCGGGTGGGCCGACCAGACGCTGAGTTTGCGTCTCTTGCTATTTCTATGAATCTTAGTTTATGGGTCTTATTCTATGAATCTTAATCTAGGGCGGATGGACGAGGCGTAATTATAACTATCTTTAACTACATTTGATTTACTAATGAAACAATTACACTCAGCTCTCGTGTACATCTCCAGGGCTTGTCATCAGCTCATCACCATAATTTAATAAACCATCTTAGTCGTATAGACTTCGGAAATGATAAAAATACTACGCAAATAAGCTCAGAAACTTCTGAGAAATTGATTTACACGACATGCGAAAAGAAATTGACTGAGTCAATGGACTTTCATTATATTATAATTATTGGAATATGAGATCACCTCATGAGTATTTATTTTTAAAGAAAAAAGGATATCATCATTAAAATTTTAAGAGACAATACACGGGTCGGTCTATTATGAATTAATACATGCACAAAGTAACAACTGTACATGTTTACCGTACTTCGAGAGACGGTAAAAACCACTGCAAAATGTAATGTGAATTTTTCTTCAAATAGAGAACCGCTGGGTAAAGAAATGTAGAGAAGTAGAAGGGAATTAAAGGTTAGAAAGAGAGGTTGCCTTACGCCACTCTCATTCCATCTTAGAAACGTAACTATAATCGTAATACCTATCTCATGGCGATTTTCGGTAAAATTATGGTAGTACCCTGATCGAACCGGCCTTTTATAAGTTATATTTATTTGTTTATTACTCACAGGTTAGGCTTTAAATTTTTCGTAATATTGATTATTGAGGCTTTTTTTAAAAATGTACATACGAGAGGTACTGAATACGGCTTTTTATAAAAAAAAAAAAAAAAAAAAAAAACGGCTAATTGTCTTGTCTGACTTGCATACGTTGCATACCAGGAAGGAAGAAGAGAAAACTATGTGTTTTAAGATCGACATGAAACGCTGAAATAGCACGTTTTGTAGAGAGATCTACATTTATTTTTAATTTATTATTTTATTTTTCACGTGTCTTATTTCCACTATTTCAAAGATATCTTTGACGGACAGCTAGAAAAACGTACCGAGAATAAACTTTTAAAAGGAAAAATATACAAAACGACATTTGTCAATTTCTGTATGATTTAGTCATCTTGAAGATTTCCACTGCGACAAAAAAAAAATGTCATGGATCTCAATTCCTAGTATCATCGACAAGTAGAGTTAAGAATAGTTCAGTAAAGGGATAAAAATTAAGACCATTAATAAATGACCACCCAGAGGTAAAAATTATATAAATTGTAAGTTTATAGAAATATAAAACAGTTATTTCGTCAATGATTTAATTTTTTATAACATACAATGGCCCACCCAGAGTACGTTCGCAATCAGAATAGTAATGGCCTGATTACAACTGTCAATACATTGTAGGTACTACTGACGGTTTTTAGTTTTTTATTTATTTAACTATTTAACATATATTTTTAAAAAGATAGCCATGCTCTGTGGCTTTACCTGCGTTGTACGTAATCTTGTTGTTTTTAGTATAACTAAAAGGTGTCTGTCATATTATTATCTGTATATTTAAGACCATACCTACTGGACTAAACTGAACTGAAACAGTCTGACTGTACCTATACAGTCAGACTCAGTGCTGGTCACTGACCTATAGGAGAAGTGGTTAGAGCTTAATTTACCACGTGGTTCCATTGCGGGTTGACGGATAATGTTTCATGAGTAACGATATTAGGTGTCATCATTCATCATTCACCGAGGCCAACAGCTTTACGTGCATTCCGAAGCGCGTAAAGTCATAATACCGTTGGTAACATAATATCTAGACAATTTAAATTTTGGCTACAACGACAAATAATAAAAATGAAATAAATTTAATAAATATATAGGGTTTAGTTTCTTTTTATTATTAACTTCATTTATTACATGATATGTATAGAGGTATATATTTATTATATTGTTTTTCATTATATTATTGTTTAATAACAATACAATGCCACAGACTCTTCGTGTGGGAGACCGATTGACCGATACGCACGATTTTTTGCTTCAAAATTCGAATACACATACATTAAATTTTGCTATAATTATGTGCGTACATTGTTATATTTTACGATATTACGAGTAGATTACAGTTTATACATTTTTTACGACGCGTTGGCGCAGTGGTCACAGTGACTAGCTGTTGCGCTAGCAGTCGCAAGTTCGAACCGCACAAGACAAATGTTTGTATGGACCATATACATAATTATATGTATATATATATATGGTGTTTGTCCTGATCATTTCATGATCATACTGTGCTTTTTTTTTCGTATAATGTTAATTTTTCAAAAGAAATTTAGCCATATCTATATTATTTTAAGTGTTTTTGCTACCATGACGTATTTGTTTGAAATGTAGATTTTTAATCACTTTATGGCGGAATAAATATTTTTATTTCATTTCTAGTCTTAATTTTTTTTTCAATTATTCAATGATGAATTTATTTTTAAATTGTTTTGTATTGAAATATGATAGCTAAAAATTTTATTAAGCGCGTTAATCTCATCATCATATTCATATCATCATCATCATCATCCGGTCTGATTTTTAAAAAGTGTTTAACCTTTTTAATATCAATTTCAATCTAAAAATATTTAATAAAAGGTGCGTGAAATTGTAGAGTCGTCTAGCCTCTTTATAACCATGGTTAATATTTTGTACTAGATCCTCTTCTTCAAATATAAATCTTTAAGTTCATATAAAATCACGTACAAAAGAACCATTCTAATTGTAAGTAAACTTCTTTTTTTTTTGATTTTTGAAAACATATTAATAATTTTATACACATTTAAAAGAAAATAATTACTTAGTTAACAGTTCTCATGTAACGCTCTTACCATTTTTTTTATTTTTATCTCAAATACTTATTTTCAAATACCTATTATATTTTTTTATTTCAAATATTAGATTTTTATTTACCTTATAATTTATTATACTAGTGAAGGTTTGTTGTAGTCTGTTTAGCGTGCAAGTGTTGATTACTCCTTCGCTACGGACCCACGACTATGTTTTGTTTGGACAGGTAACATTTATAAAACTTTGATGATAGTTTTGTCAGTATTACATTTATGTATGTACTAGCTTCCGCCCGCGGATTCGCCCGCGTTGTGTCGGTTATCGCGACCAAAAAAAAAAATGTATCCTATGTTACTTCTAATACTTCCAAAAATATGTGTACAAAGTTTCATGATGATCGGTTAAGTAGTTTATGCGTGAAAGCGTAACAAACAAACTTACTTTTCACATTAACTATAATATAGGATTAGAGCTTAGGGATATTATTTTATGCCCTTTACTTTAATCTTTCGTCGTCATGTCGTTGTCTGATTCGGTCGACGTCGTGAGTCGGTATTTATCATGAATAAATCCATAATTATTATATTTCATATTTCTTTACTTGTATTATCTAGAATAAAACCTAATGATGAAATATATAAATTTTAAAAATATTCAAGAAAATTTAATTTAATTAATCGAATTTGCCAAAAATACGAAATAATAATAGAACTTTATAGTCTTCATACATTTTTTGCGATTATAAAAGCAGGTGTAGTTTGACAAGGTTTAAGAAGGCTGCATTATACGTGAAGAGAATAATTCATAAGAATCGTAATATACTCGAAAACCAAACATAAATTAATAAAACTTGTACGTAGTTTTATTTTAATAAAAATGACATTAATAGCTTTTTTATATGTGTTTTGAATTTGTAATAAAGTCCAACATTGTTATTTAGAAGAAAAAAACTTTACTCATGAGAATTTTCTATTGGAACAGTAAATATTTTCGTTCATTGGATGTACGAACGTACGATGTACGAACTTATTAGATGTTATTATAAGAACTTATGTTAACAGACATATTCGTTTAATCGTTGATATATATATATATATCAACTTTACTTATACATACTTTGAACACTTTGTTTTGTAAAATTAAAAAAAAAAAAAAAAAATATATATATATATATATATATATATATATATATATATATATATATATATATATATATATTTTTTATTTTACAAAACAAAGTGTTCAAAGTGAAATTTATGCGTTAGGAACATGTGATAAACAAGATTCATAAACAAAACGTAGTGAATATATCAAGTGTACGTAGTAAAGTGTTATTGCGGAAGTGGATCCAATGCGGGCGACCAAAATGACATCGTCACACTGCCGGAGCGTGACCCCGCCATTGTCACGGACGAGCTCGAACGACCTAGTGCCGTGTTTATCGCCGGATTTATCCCGCCGCGCTCTATCCCCGGATCTATCCTTAAATTTTTCCCGCCATCGACCTCTGTCCCCCGACGTTTTGGAGCGGACTTTATCCCCAGATCTTCCTCGTCGCTCCCGATCTCCCGCTCGGCCGAGATCCTTAATGGAATCGTTGTTAGTCGCTAAAATGGAAGCGCTCAGCACTGGAAGGTTGGTTCGAACGGACTCATTGGATAGTTGTAGCAGTTTTGGATCGATGTCGTCGTTGCCTAGCGATGTGTGTAGGTGTGATGACTGCTTGCTCGGGATTGTGGACTTCTACCTACCCAATCCGGATCCTAATAAGGCTTTTAAGAAGGTACGTATTATTTACTATTTCGTCGCTTTAACGTTATTTGTTTTATGTTATAATTAATAATATTAGTGATTACAAAATTAATGTTAATGTTGAGACTTTTTAAAACAATAATTTTATTCGTAGGTTATATTTTATTAATAGTTTTTATAAATTAAAATTAGTATTTTATTAGTCATATAAATATTAGTAAGACATTTTACATATTAAGTTTTGAGATGACAAACTTTTAAAGCAAAAAATCTTTGAATATAATTTTATAACAAGTTTGTGTTACAAAAACACCGATAAACGACCACTGGAAGATAATTATTGATTGATTGACAGTAATTATAGCATAGATCCGTTTCGTCTATAATCTGGCTATAATTGACAATTAATAAACTTGTGTTGATTTTTTTGAAGCCCCCATAAGCTTCAGACACGATTACCTATATTGATTTTTTTGATACTTCGTTTATATATGAGATTTCGACTAAGAAATTTTACTACATACCTAATGTAGAATATAGAAATTTGAAGAAAAAAAATTGCAGCTTAAATAATGTAGTTTATATATTTTATATATTTCTTTTTACATAGTTTATATATTTCTCTCTTTACTATTGTTGTAAATTTTAACTAATATTATTAATAAAATTAATATTTGCGATGGAGAGGGGCCATTCATCGAACTGGTTTTGAAGATTCTCTAAAATGACCTCGTTATTCACAACAGAATTAAGAGTACCTTCATAGTATTCGATCATTACAGTACGGTTCGACATTAGAGCACACCAACAATTAAAAGAAAATCGAACCAGATTGTGGCTTTCCCTTACTCTGACAGGATTTTCTCTAGATCAATAATGATAATTTTTTCATTAATGTTGTACATACCGTTATTGAAAAAAATAGTTTCATCAGACCATAGTATGTACTTTAAAAATCATGATCTGTACTTATTTTTCCTCTAAGCCATCTCCAAAAGGTAAGTCCTCGAACTTCTTTTTTATAATTTTTTTACTTTTTTATTGGGAACAAATAAGGTTGTTTGGCGATAAAGAATATTACGAGTTGATTTATCGTTTTCCAGTACAAAATGTATGGAAAATGTTTTTGGCGATTTCTGACATTTCTAGTACTCATACCTTAAATGGTCCCATAGAGTCTTTTGATCCCCATTTGAAGTAGGATCGATAGGCATAGAAATATTTTTTTTGGATTTTAGCACTTTTTTCGCTGACTGTACATTTTCTCAAAAATCTGTGAATGCAGTTCAGAATATCTTAAAAAGTTATGGATGGTCTCCTAGGAACGTTTTCTTGTAACGATAACGGTTAAGGTAGGTAAGGGCAGGTCCCTTACTGACCCGTCTCAAAATTCCTCCCTGTAGGTATATGTTAGCTCAGTCATCAAACAAGCTGTAATATATAATATATTATTATAAAGAGGATTTGCGGTTATTATAAATAAATAATAAATATTATCATTTAATTTTATTTTCATTCATCATTAAATCCTGATTTTTTCAAAGATCGTACAGTTTTATACCACGTGAGTTCTAACAAAGAAGTAAAAAATATACAAGAACTAAAATAGAGATATATAATTTGAGTACGTTGAACATGAATATACTAATTAATTTTTTAAATATTATTAATATATGGAGCAGAATGTACGAGCAACTTGTTACCGGATTATCTTTTAATATGACAAGTGAAATTTTAAAGCGTCAGGTGCTAATCACCTTTATATATTATGATGTAATACATATTTTAATATAAAATATTGTGATTTTATGTTCTTACTTCATTTTATTATACAGTATATAGAAAAAAAAAAGAATTGTAAAATATTTTGGGAAAAAATTCATAGACAATAATAACTTTTTTTTATAATTTTATCATATTAAGTTTTAATTTTCATTTTACATCTAAATTTGTTGTGGAATAAATAATTAAAAAAATAAATGATGAACTAACCGACTTTACTTATAATAGGTATCTACTTAAAATTATGTATTATTGAATGATTTCGCATAGTAGCGACACCTAGTTGTCTTAAGCGCACATAAACTACATAAGCCAATGAGAACGTACGTCGTAAATTTAAAATTCCTTCTCCGTGCTTCTGATAACACAACATAGATGGCGCTAGTATGAATAACAGCATGGTCAGTTATTGTGGGCACTGTAAAACAAAAATATATAATTTGATTAAAAGTTTATATAAACGCGATAAAATCCGATATAGACTTTTAATCAAATGAGTAAAATTCGCGTAAATATAAGAGAACAGTAAAAATATATAAATAAATTAATAGTTATGTAACTGTTGTATTAGGTACAACGTACACTGGTATTATCAAATTTAATTACATTCTTAAACATAAAAATTTAAGCACTTATCATTACTCTCTTATATACAGGTTAGTTATAAATGAATGAAACCATTAACATTTCAGTAAAAAAGTAAAATTCAGTAAAAATTCCGTTAGGTACTGAATTTGATACATAAAAATATAAGCACACAAAACTTCAGTCTGTTTACGTAGAAATGCATATTTTGTGGTAGATTCTGTCGGGGACCTGGAGTGAACTATGCTCATTGCTCATGCATGATGTAAATTCATGGAGCGTCCTGTTTTGCGTCAGCATACGTAGTTCGAACAGAATTCCAACGTCATTGCAGCTTCATACGAAATTGAGCATTTTAAAAGATTAAGGCTTTGTTATTAATTTTAAATAAATTTATTATTATTACTATTTTTAATTATATTGATATCATATTAATAAAATTTTATCAGTCTTGGTTGTTATTATGTCAAGGTAAATACTTCATTTGCAATTTTATTTATTTATTTATGACATAAAATATTAGACATTTTAGTATCTCTTAAGAAATTACAATTAATACTATCAAAGAGTACTCGATCAAAAGTAGAAACCAATTTATTTTTTGTGTTACTATTAGATCTATTAAGCATTTAAGGTTTATAAAATTACTGTAATTTAGCCTTATTTAGGCACTTATTTAATATTTAAAAAAAAGATACAAACCTAAGCTACGTAGGAAGTAGAACCCATTTATTGTTCATACAATGACCGCACTACGATTCTGTTTCAATTAAAATTTATAATAAAGTAGAACTATACGGGCCAGTGGCTTGACGTATTTCTACCGTATTTGACTTTATAATATTTCACTACTTACAAACGATTGTAAAACCTCTATTTATGTTTTTAAGGTTCTAATTTAAATATATGAAACCTTATATGTTTTATGTAAATGGAAACAGCGATCCCAGTGATGTCACTGGACGCGTTTTGAATATCCAGACGTGCGTGCGTCAGAGATACGTCATTGCTTTCTCTTTACTTTCGACAGGTGCCGGGGTCATTGGACTGTACGTTTTTATGTTTTTATTTTAAATCGTTCAGTTTTAACGATATGTTTCGAAAATATTTATGTAAATAATGTGAATCGTTACAGAGGTTATTTAAAGTAATAAGTAAATTTCGTCTCATTAAGAAATCCAGATGATACCTATCAAATTTTATATTTTTCTATAATATACTCTTATAGCAAAAGTAAGATTATGTGATTATAAAAAGAATAATTAGGAAATAACCAATAATCATTCTCATAATTATTAAAAAAATATTAATAATAACCAAAATAAAAAAAAAAACATTCTGTACTTAATAATATATGTAAATATAATACACATTGTTTCAGTTTGTTAGAACACGCTTATTTTAGTTACTAGTTGTGGGCACAACCTCAAATTAACTTTCCTCAAATTAACGCGGTTTCACCCGCGTTAATTTGAGGAAAAAACGTGCTTAAGTATTTTTAAACCATTACTCTAAGAGTAGGTACCCGCCTCGTTGGTCGAGTGGTCGCAAGCGTCACTGCCGAGCAAGGGGTCTCAGGTTTGATTCCTGTGTCGTTCAAACTATGATTGAGTTTTTTTTTATTTTTCGAAAATTCTCAGTAAAAGAGTGATGTTATATTTACTTTAAAAGTGGAACTATAGTTAAAAAATTTCTCGAGAAGAGAAATAATCAAGGACGCTACGGAAGCTCTCAAAAATATTATTTTTTCCCGTTTTTATAACATTTCTTATTATTTAACAGCCCCTATTGGTCGTAGCGTGATGTTATATAGCCTATAGCCTTCCTCGGTAAATGGGCTATCCAACACAAAAAGATTTTTTCAATTCGAACCAGTAGTTCCTGAGATTAGCGCGTTCAAACAAACAAACAAACAAACAAATTCTTTAGCTTTATAATATTAGTATAGATTAGTCATATACACGATAACATAATTATAACTAACCACTTTGATTAAAAAAAAAATCTTTTTTTTGCTTCAGTCATTGAAAAAGATTTTTTTTTCTTTGCGTTATTTCTTATACAAGTGACGCAGTGTAACCTCAAATGTCATTCGAATGACATGATATAGCGGTATTTAGTAAAGTATATAGCAGTAATATGTAGAATTAAATTTCTGTTTGACCACAAAAACCACAAAGGTTTTCCCTGATGCTATTTGGATTTCACTATTAAAATGAATTGATTTTTTTTTTCCTAATAGACATTATTATCGTAAAAGGTATAAATAATTATACCAAACACAAGCTAAAAAATGCTGTTCTTTTGATAAAAAGGTATTTAAGTGTAAGCATCAATAGTGTCTCTATAATCAAGTATGTAAGACAAATCTATATTAATATTTTTAGCAGAAGATTTTGTTTGTTTATACGAACAAGCAAATTTAATAATAATTCAGTTGCTGTGACCACTGCACTAGCGCGTCGTCAATACTGTCATAGGCAATATCACGATATGACCCATAAGAGCAGAGTAATAAGTAATAACCATAAAAGTTAACACGGGTGATACAGCATTGTTCGTTTAGTTGCTAGTCCGTTAAAATTAAAATAGGATATTTTTAATTTATCTATTCTATATAAAAAAGTTAGTCAATCTGTCTTTTATCGAAATTGTTTTGTTATGTTGTTGTTGGTAACAAAGTCAAGCCCTTGTTTTATGGTTAAAGAAATGTGTAGTAAATTATATACTGAATTAGGTCTATAGGTCATATTCTTGCTATCAATATTTCAGATTAGGCAACAAAAGCTTTGCGTTGTTTTATTACATGGTATGTATCTCCATATTATACTCTATTTTATTTATTTTAATACCAGTATGAGGATTTTCACTCAAATCCAATTACATTTTAATCATGTAGGCTTTATTTACAAACAAATTATTTGGAAAGTTACTATTAATTCAGAACGAACAGTCTGTTAAGATAAACCGCCTAGAAACTCAACGGACGCTTAATTAAAATTTGTCAATACATTTTAAGAATTAATTATCTGTTTAGTTATATTTTTTGCATCATGCAAAGTATCGTTTAAGTTTAGCGTTAACCTACGCATCTTTTTTTATTTATATAGCCCAGTATCAAATTTTTAAAATATATAAAGTCATATATTTTAAAAATACTGTGATGTTGTATATATTCATACTTTATTAAAAAGTTCTAAAGGAAGACTCGAACTCAAAGATTATAAATACCGCGAAAGTTTAACACTTTAAATATCTGCAGCCTTATCTCATAGTATTAAACTGAAAGAATTAAAATTACAGAATGACTACAATTACTGATTGAGTCATATCTGTGTTGTTAGTTGAACATTTCTAACAGCAAATGATGAGGAGCTGAGCCTTCCAATCAAAAATGACAAATATGAACTTACGCATATTACTTATGTACAGAAGGAGTTTCACCTTCAGTAAGGCAGTGTCACATTAAGAGTGAGCTATTCCCATATAGCGCCTATTAAACTTCTCCAAGTAGATAGCCTGTCGCTGATTTTGGAAATAGTAATTACAATGCGTCTTTTAGCATTTAGTAATGTTAAGATCGTTCTAATTTATATATACTATATAATTCTTTTATGTTGAAGCCCTAAAACACTTTTAGAAAAATGCCAATATTTTATTGATTTGAAACACTAAGGAATCCAAGTTTATCTACGCATATTTTTCAATCACGTGATGGAGATCGTTTTTAATAATTAATTCCTGTTGGCAAGAATTCTTTGATATTGCAATAATATCTTTATTTATTAATTTTCCTTGTATCTAACAAGGTCATCATCATCATATCAGCCATTGGATATCCACTGCTGAACGTAGGTCTCCCCCATTGACCTCCAGAGCGACCGGTTCGAAGCAGCCTACAATCAACCATCCAACCAAACATCCAACGGCGTCTATCTCGCGGACGGCCGTCCAACGTTGCGCTTGCCGGTACGTGGTCTCCAATCGACAACCTTTCTGCTCCATCGGCCGTCAGTTCTACGAGATATGTGCCCTATCCACTGTTACTTGAGCTTACAAATCCGTTAGGCTATGTCGACAACCTTCGTTCGTCTGCTAATTTCATTATTTCTGATTTGATCTCGCAGAGAAATACCAAGCATAGCTCTCTTCATTGCACGCTGTGCGAGTTTATGATTGTTTAAAACTAAATGATCATTTAATATAATTATTTAGGTAATTAAAAGACTCGTCATGTATTAGACAGGTAAAAAGACTTGTGAGGAATGTTTAGCAAAAACATTACAATACCGTTAACAATGTAGAGTAATTGTATATTCTTTAACCATAAAATACAAACCAATTAATAAATACGAAGTGCAATATATAGTAACGAAGGCGTTAATTTTTAATTACACATTCTTTCCAGATACGTAAGATCTGTTTAAAATGAAAGTCGAGTCGAGTCTACGCATCAAGAGTTCCGTAATTTTTACCGTATTATTATTCCGATTCTGTAACGTACTTATATATTTTAAAATCCGAGATACGTGTTTGAGTTTGCGCTTTTACGACTATAAATTTTTTAATTAAAGACGATTCTTTCCCTTATCTACGAATCAACAATGATTTGATGCTGACTATTTGGGTATGCACCCCTAAAAGAACTCAATTAAAGTGACCCAACAAAAAACTTACAGATAAATTGTTATCGTAAATGATACAAGATGTGGAATGAAGACCGGAAAGATATAAAGGCTAAATTAATATCTAAAATTGGAGTGCATCTTTAAAAAAAAATGGTGTCGAAATGCCAATAAAATTAAGACTGGAAAGGAAACCCAATGCCGATCAATTAAGGTAATAACCGTTACTGAATTACGTGTTACTTCAATTGATGGCGATGTATTTAATGCTTTTTAATTTTGACACTTCAATTGTCCTCTTTATTATTTTGACACATTTTTTTCGATGATTGAAAATTTGTCCTTTTTGTTTTTTGTACAACGTTTATTGGTCATTTTATGTTGTAATGTCTGAGTTCGAGGGTTCGACGATAATGATGTAGGACTGTTGGGCCTAGAAGAATAAAATATGCACAGATTTTTTTCAACAAAGGTAAGTCTTAAGTTTTTTATAATGCATACAAAGGCGATGAAACGAAAATTAAGGTGTGTAAATAAGTTAGGTAGTTATTGTTGAATTTTGTTGTAGTAATAAAGAAAAAAATATTACGTAAACTTGGCGTCTGAATACATAAAGTTATTGTCGAATCCTTAATGTATATTTTTATAGTAAACGTAAGTGTATGATGTCATAAAGACCTTGAATAAAACAATATTTTATTAAAATAAATTTGTTCTTACAAAATATAACCTACCTGCCTATTTTATTTGAAAAGAGAAATTAATATTTTGAAGGTAACTTTTGTTAATCATTATTATTATTCAAAACGTAGATCGAATTAATTACTTTTTTGTAAACGTCGAGTAACAATACAATCAATTATTTCTTAATTTAAAATAAAAAGTAAAGCGGTGTTGAAGGCAACGTCCATATCTAGAGGAACATTATTAACTACGATTTAGTGAAAAAGGAATAAGGTACAAGTTAATACGGAGATATATATATATATATATATATATATATATATATATATATATATATATATATATATATATATTCTTTAGATTGGCTCACAATCTTGTGTAATATATTGTCGATTTCATTCTTAGAATTAATTGTCTATAAATGGTAACTAAGAGAAACGGACTGTTACTCAATATTTATTATGTTATTTCAGTTCAAAATGTATTCATGATATTGTATTTGATCGAACCGGTCGAAAACAGTTCACATTTTTTGGTTTACTATTATTAACTATAAGATTTGTACTATATTGGCGACATTTCACGTTAAACATATTTGAATCTAGCTAGGTTCCCACTATACTTTGTAAAATATAGCATGAGTCCTATGACAGATGTGAATATGACATTACTAGGGATGTGCCAGTGTGTAAATAATCGAAACGGGAGGTATCGATAAATTGCTTTGGATAATTAAAACTGCACAAAAATAAAACACATTTATGTCTTATCTAACAAAACAAAACAATAACAAAAACTTAACGAAAGTAGTAACAAAACAAATGAATTTTTGGTTAAAAACACAAAACAAACTAACAAAGACAGGTGACAACAAGACTTATTTATGCACTCACACAGCCACTGAAGTGTCGCGCGCGTTACACTAAACAAAATTGCGGCTACAATGTTACCGCTAGAATAAATGTGTATTTATAATTAAATTGGCATACATTAATTTAGTCGATATTTGTCTGTTGGTCGATTTTACATCCCTACTAGTCTTCAAGAAGCGTTTATAAAGTAAGCTAACGAAAAAAAAGATACTTATGAAAAAATTAAAATCACTTAAATTACCTATGTTTTAACTAACCTAACATGTTTATTTTTAAATATACGTTCGTATAGTAATAAGAAGCGTTGAATTTTACACGAAAATTTATTTTAAATATTAAAAAAAAAAAACGAATTGTCTTTAAAAACGAAATCGTAACTGTCTTTAAAAACGAAATCGTAAATGTCATAGGACTCATGCTATATTTTACAAAGTATAGCTGATTCCCACGATTTCATCTGTGTGAAATAATGATTTTAATTATTAGTCTATTATTAACGCGAAATCATCTCATATCATATTTAAATTTATATTTGTTCGTGTGCTTACCGCGTTTATAATTTTGTTGAGTTCCCTATATTTCGGCAATGTTTCAATCGCCATGATCACTGTATATATCTCATACAACAGACAATATATCTCATATCATGCCACCGTGAGAGATGAGGATCGCTTAAAATAAATTATTATTTTCATTTGTTATAAAACGGGTTTGGTGAACCAGTGTTTCACTTCCTTCACGTTTTCATAAAAGACAAAGTTATTTCACATTTATAATGTCATTGTCAATATGTAAAAAAAAAAAAACATTTTCAATGCAAAAAAAGCTTGTGCTTGACCACAAAGTTGCTTGATGAAAAGCAAAGATGAGGTGTAGGCGTTTGCTTAGGAAATGCTTGTTTACCATGCTTTTGTAGGTATTTTACGTATAAGTATAATATAATAAGTTACGATTTAAAAAAATGTATTTTTATTTAGTAAATATTAATCATAGTAAATAAATATTCGTAGACTATAAAGATGAGACAGACTTTTATAAAAGTGCGTGCTTCTTCTTAATTAATTATTGTTATACAATAGCTTTGGCATTATAAAAATATATTACATGTACCTTTATGCCTTCCCTCGCGTTTTTCCGGATCCAGATGTTTGCAAGTATCATTAAAAATGTGTAAGTCCCATATTATATTAACTTTATTTATTTAATACTTTATTGTAAATTTAAAAGTAATAAAAGTATAATGAAAACCAAACAGAGCGCAAAGGCGGTCTTAAAACTGATCGTGATTTTTACAGACAACCCTTGAAGTTGCATTGGTAACATGACAGGCATACGGTGCAACTAGCTTTAACTGTAGAGTTAGTAGTTTAAATGAAACCTATAATATATATTCAATACATTAAATTATTTATACTTTTCAGTAATATTATTACTTTTCAATAATAATAAATAAACATCATTTTTTTTTAAACCAGCAACCTGGCTACTTTCATTCTATTTTTAAATAAATTTTCTGTTTAAAAATACATAATACACATGCGTTTCATTTTTAAATTACGAGCATCTCAAAACTTACCGAGAGACCTACATATACTACGGGATTTGATAATTTTACAGCTTTAATTGTAAAGGATTAACTGCAGCATTGGTTTTGGCATAGAGGAAATTTCAATTTATTGTCAGTTTTGAAATGAAGTTTTAGGGTAACTATACCTCAGAACCAAAAAAAAAGAAGCCTTATTTTAAGAAAGCTATAGTCCTAGTGTATGGATGGATAAAGGATAGAGTAGAGAAAGGGATAAAAGATGTAAGTTAGATGCTCTATTATTTTAAGCCAGTTAAGCTGTGCTAGATAATTTGAGATATGAGCATACTTTCCCCAGGTAAATATGAATCTGATGATCATGTTTTACATGCGTTCTAGTTTAATGAGGAGAGTTTCAGATATATCAGAATAACAGACGTCAGCATAATCGAGAATAGGAAAAAGAAGTGTGTGAGCTAGCGAAATTATTGTTTTAATGGTTAAAAAAAATTTCGACTATCTTAATGTGCCGATTGCAGGATATATTTAACAGATGATGTCAGCATCTTGAGATCTCGAAAAAAAAAGGTACAAAGTCACATGGCATCGGAGAGATTTTTTTCTTGAACATTTCATCATATTTTTTTAGTAAAAAGACAAACAAATAATTTATAACTGATTGATTGTACTGATGGTTCTTGATGGAAATTCATGTTTACTAATAGAACTACAATCTTTTTACACTTTTCCACTTTTTTAATTAACATAAAATAAAAAAGTGGAAAAGTGTAAAAAGATTGTAGTTTTATTAGTAAACAAATAATTTTTCAAATTAGTTTAACGATTCCATAAAGATTTGTTTCTTAGTATGGATAACAAGATTTTGATTCGAAGACATTGAAAACAACACATTTGTACGAGGAAAGTTACGAGTGCAACTTAGTTTGTAAGTAGCGCGTGTTTATTTTACATCCTTATAACTTATAACAATGTAGCTTTTAACATATTTTTTATGATGTTTACGACTCTTAAATTATTCGACACTACATAATGTTTTGTTCCATTACATATAAAATGTTATTATATTATTTATAACATTTTTTTGATTACGTCAATTATTCAAGACTGTCGTGTGGGTTAATAAAAAAAAAATCAATAATGTATTGAATTGGTTTTACCAATCCATTTCTTACAAATGTTATTGCTGAAAAATAAATAAGAGGAAAACGACTTTTTCCTTGATTCAATGAAATTGAAAATGCAGACACATGAATGACGTACTTCAATATTATAAGTAATCCAGTGACGTATGTAAGTGCAGTTATTTTCAGGAACTGGTAACTGTTAAGCCTACTTATCATAAATCCAATTTGATTTTATTTATTTATTTATAGCTTAGTTACTTTTAAATGAAAATATGCCTTAATAAAAAAATAACTAGTGACTTTTCTTGATAACTTTAGTGTTTTGAGTGCGTGGTAAAAATAAAATATTTAGTTCAAACTTTGCATTAATGTTTTTGTCCTTGTAGGCTTTTAAGGGTGTCTGATACAAAAATTGTGTAAATTAGAACTATATATGCATGTGCATATCGACATAGTGCATGCATATCGACTTTTATAAATAATATTTAAAATTGCTTCATTCGGATTTTAGATCTAGATATAAAGTAGGGTAAGATCAAATCCTGCGTTCTTAATTTTAAATTTTTTAATTCAAACATTATTTCTTAATAAGTAAATTCACACGCTATATACAGGTAGGAATTTGTTTAGGTAACTTCTGATTATTCATTCATTCAAAAACATGTGAACGTCCACCGTATGGGCAACCAGTGTGATATTATAACTCAATGGCATTAGAAAAATGCTGAATTCACCGTATATGTTGACTTTAATGTCTTAATAAACTCGGAGTTACAACTTATTAACGTGGTGTTCCCTATAAATTCTTATAGTATTATAATTTATATCATATCCTTAGAGCTCTTACACACGAGCGGCATGTTTCCAACGGCAGAGGTAACGGCAGCCGTCGACACGCGTCGGCGACGCCCCTCGACGTGTCGGCGGCAGCCGTCGACCTATAGCGACACTTGCAGTTGTAGCGTGCCGCGTCCGCTATTTTGTCAGTCGACGGCACATAGTTGAAGAGTGCGCACGCGTTAAAATATAAGTAACTAATAATTAATAATGTTCCTATAGGTAGCTTTCTATTAGTAAAAGATTTTTTTAATCGGTCCACTAGTTATTGAATTCATTCGTTAAAAACAAAAATCCAAAAATATAAATCTTTTCATAATAATATTAGCATAAATATAGATAATAAAAAGATACTAAGTAATTTAGATTATTTCTTTAATGAGATCAACATTATTTGGTACCATTTTACGTTGAAATAAAAAGCAATTAACTTACTACCTATAGGAACAATATTAATTATTAGTTACTTATTTTTTAACGCGGGCGCACTCTTCCAACACTCTTCAACTATGTGCCGTCGACTGACAAAATAGCGGACGCGGCACGCTACAACTGCAAGTGTCGCTATAGACCGACGGCTGCCGCCGACACGTCGACAGTTGCCGCCGACGCGTGTCGACGGCTGCCGTTACCTCTGCCGTTGGAAACATGCCGCTCGTGTGTAAGAGCCCTTACACTTATTTAATACATAAATTGTCAGCATTACTAAATACGTTTGACATTTTACGTTAAGTTCTGAAAACAGTACATTTTATCAGGAAAATATTAACTCGTTTATATTATTATTTAACTCAATTTTTCTTTCGATGTTCTTATATAAAGGAACTACATTTAAAAAAGGCTTGATAAAAATCAACTAGGATTTTTATCAAGCGTTTTATGATTATGATTGCAATATCGTTATGAGTATCGATTTTCGTCTAATGCTGGACATGGGTTTCCTGTATGTGTCTAATGTTCACAGGCTTGGGTCGCCAGTAAACACTTGCTCGCCGTAACTCTTTTTAGGTTATCTGTCTACCTGGTTTTCTCACGCTTCGTTTTCTGGTGTGTCGTCAGCGTCATCATTCCAGTATGGAACGATTAATATCATAAACACTTCAGTCGTCGCAAATATGACCATCTCTCTAATTTTCGCAACCAACTCAAGTGGCTCCCAATCCGTTTTCGCAGGAATACTCACATCCTCTCGCTATTATACTGTGTACTCTTCCACCCTAACACGCCCCTCTACCTCAAAGAACGCTTCGAGTTTCTTAGCGATTCTCATGATCGTTCCCTCAGGTCTAGCTCTAATTTGATTCTTAAAACTCCTTCTCTTTCTACTTCATTTTATTCTAACTCTTTCTCTGCCAAAGCTGTTCGACTCTGGAACTCTCTTCCCCTTCCTATAAGAAAAGCTTAATCTCTCCCTTGCTTTAAAAAACATCTTAAAGAACATTATTTGTCACTAAATATGCCATAATCTTCTTTATTTCAATATAATTTACGTACGTATTTTATGTATGATATATAATTACCAGGGTTCGAAAATATCCGATATTTATTATAAATATCAAAATATCGGATATTTATGATATATATCCGATATATATCAAAATTTTTGATATATATCCAATTTCTATGAAAGCTATATTATTAATTTATTGTTATTATTATTATTTATGTATACTATTTGCATACGTGTTACATAAACATAATTAATTATTTAAAAAAACTAAAATGCTTTTAATGTTTTATTTATTTAGGTACTTAAAATCTGACAAATGAAACCAAAACATTAAATCTTTTTCTAGATCAGGCAAAATCAACTAAAAAACATAAAATCTAATATATTAAAAAATCAACTTAAAAACATAAAGCCTTTTTATAAATTCTAATCCGGCAAATACTTTCTTTTTTTTTCGCATGGGAATCCATTTACGGATGATATCCAGGACGCCCGGATGGCAGTCCTAGACCTATGTCGGACTCGGCACTTTGGGAGTGCAATACCGTACTAAACCCCTGCGGGAGCCTTCAGCCGCTTTAATTGGAGGGTCCCGGATCTGCAGGCAACAGGATCCCTCCAGCGACAGGCTTGCCTCGGCGAAAAGGCCAGATTTCTCCTGTATGGGGACTGTCCGGCTCACCTCTGAACAGTCCCAACGACGCCGTGTTTAGCAGGACCGGGTTCCCATCCCGGCCCGACACGGGCACAGCGGCGTTACTGGAGGCGCATTAAGTAGCGCCTCCTACGCACCCCCATTCGTCGCCCGCGGATGGAGGCCACGTCGGCGGCCTCCTCTCATCCGCTCGTCGGCCTCCTTTTGGGACATTACTGTCTCGCAGAAGGAGACCATCGCCATCCAGGACTCGTCGTCGCCGAGCATTGCGGTGATGATGCTCGGAAGCGACAAGTCCCCTCCGAGGACTGACGTCAGACCCCGACGCAGCGCCGCCCATCTCGGGCACACCTCGAGGGTGTGCTGGGCAGAGTCCACCGCCGCGCCACAATCGTGGCATTCAGTCGTCGGCTCCCTTTGGGCCATCCGACACAGGTAGTCACCAAAGCAACCGTGCCCGGTGAGAACCTGCGTCAGACGGAAGGTGAGGGGCTTGCGTTTTCGGCGCAGCCACCGCTCAAGGACCGGGCGTAACGCAGCTGTAACGTGTGTGCCATACGGCTGCACCGCCAGGTCCTCCCTCCATCTCCGCATTAGCGCTTCCTGTCCTATCCGACGCACCCGTAGGATCCCGTCCAACGTAGGGTTCTCACCAAGAGCCCTCCTACCCGAGACGTATAAGTAGGTCTCGGCAAGAACCTCCGCCACGAGCTCCCACGGGGTGTCACCGGCTAGAGCAGTAGCTGCAGCCCATGATACCGTACGGTACCCCCGAATCACCCTCACCGCGATTATTCGCTGCGCAGCACCACCTTATTTTTCGAGGTGAGGCGATCCGCCCAAATCGGGGCACCGTAAGTTGCCATAAATATAATTTTGATTTTGATTTCGATTTTGATTTTGGTCTTGATTTTAATTTTGGTTTTGGTTTTAATTTTGAATTTAAATTTTGATTGAATTGTAATTTAAACTTAGTAGGTATATTGATTGGATTTAGATTTTAATTGTGATTTTAATTAAATTTTAGTAATTCTTTTATAATTTTAGTTTTTGACAGAATTTTAGTATTGATTTTGAATTCTTAATTTTAATTTGTATCAATGAATTACTGTCTTATCAATGACTACCTGTCTATTGATGGCATTCATTGCTATGCGGACGATAGCACTGGAGACGCTTTCTACACAGACCGTGCAAACATCCCTCGTTCCGCTGTGGTAGAAAGTCGCGAACAACTTGTGCCTCAAATCGAGAGTAGTCTTTCCAAAGTCTCCGATTGGTGTCGAGACAATTTAGTCCAATTTAACCCCTCTAAGACACAAGTTTGTGCGTTCACCGCTAAGAAAACCCCATTCACTGTGGCCCCTCAATTCCAGAACACAACCTTTACCATCTCTAACAGTATTGGTATCCTTGGTATCGACATATCCAGCGACGTCCAGTTCCGATGTCACCTGGAAGACAAGGTCAAGATGGCATCCAAAAAACTCGGTGTGCCTAACAGAGCGAAGCGGTACTTCACGTCGGGGCAAAGACTGCTTCTATATAAATCGCAAGTCCGCCCCCATATGGAGTACTGCTCTCATCTCTGGGCGGGAGCACCGGCATACCAGCTTGGTCCTCTTGACACGGTTCAAAGGAGAGCTGTGAGAATTGTTGACGATCCAATACTGACGAGCGATATCGAGCCCTTAAGTCTAAGAAGAGATCTTGCATCCCTATGCGTGCTCTATCGTTTGTATAATGGGTTGTGTTTCGAAGAATTGTTCGAAATGATGCCAACGGCCACTTTTTATCATCGCACCGCTCGCCACCGACAGGGAATTCATGCTCACACATTGCAGCCCAAATGATCCCGTACAGTTCGATATCAGAGGAACTTCCTCCCACGGACCATTCGGCTGTGGATGAACTCCCTGCCGAGGTTTTCCCACAGGACTACAGTATGGGGTCCCTCAAGAGGGGAGTAAATAGATTTTTGAAGGGTCGGCAACGCGCATATGATACCCCTGGTGTTGCAGGCGTCCATAGGCTACGGTAACCGCTAACCGCTTACCATCAGGCGGGCCGTATGCTTGATTACCACCGTCGAGGTATAAAAAAAAAATTAATTTTTAATGAATTTTGGTATTAATTTTGAGTATGATTATTTTTAATTTTTAGGTGATTGAATTTTGTCGTTGATTTAATTTCGATTTAAATTTCAGTTCAGTTATTATTAACGGTTATAAAAAAACTTTGTAACTAACACTATATGGGATAGTCTTGAATTAAAGGTTATTGTTATAAAACAATAAACATTACAAATAATAACTCTAGAATATAATCAAAAAAGTCTTAGTTATCAAATCAGTTATCAGTCATTCGTAATACACTGTTAATTTTCAATATAAAATAATAAAATAATTCCGTATTAGGGAGTTTGTTTTAACTCTACGCCAACGCCTTCTACATTTAGGAAGTAGAAAATTAGAAATACAGTAACAAACGCCAAAAATTACCTAATAATATAAAATTTTTAAACCAATTTTGTATTGATATATATCATAAAAAATCATTTGATATATATCGGATATATATCACGATATATATCATGATATATATCCATTGATATATATCCTCGAACCCTGATAATTACCTAATATTTCTGTATGCATATCTATAATATTATGTGTGTATATGTGTATGTGTGTATGTATGTGTATATGTATGTGCATATATTTGAATATGTGTATGTATGTGTATATATTATATTATATATGCCATTGTACACTTCATTATCCGCCTTTACTTTACTGTGTCCTATATCCAAAGGTTGTCTGGAAGAGATCGCTCTATTAGCGATAAGACCGCCTTTGTATATTTTTCTATATTTGTTATGACTTTATAAATATATAATAAATAATAAAAAGTATTAAAAAAAGTTATTATTATTGGTCACGCTAGGTAAATATCCGTCGACCCGCATTGCAGCAGCGTGAAATGCTAAACTTCAACTCTTCTCATACATAGGAATCTTTATATAGTAGACGATCCGAACCTTTATCGATTTTTTAATAATTAATTAAAAATATCCTGTCCAGGATTTTTCCAGCAAACCCATTTTTAATACTTTTTTGATAGACTAAATTTATTATAAAATAGGTCTCATTCTATTATTACCCCGGTGAAGGTCGACTTAGGTTCGGATCTTAGACCATAAGCAGTTTCAGTTAAGTTAAGAAAATTGAGCGGTGCTAGTTCCAATTAGAAATCGTAAACTATCTAGAATTGTAATCGTTCTATCCACTTAACTGTTTTGGTTTTAGACAAATGCTACACACATACCATAGGTACTGTACCATAATTATATAAAAATACGTTAGTTTGGTTCAAACGAAATAAATTTTTTTTAAAACTGAAACATACGTTTTTTTACGATCAATTTAATAATAGTAAGCTATATTGCACTTGTAAAATAATGTATACACACACATATTAAGAACACTATTTTTAACACTCATGATACTTTTATTGCCATTTTGTTATTGAAACTAATTAAAAAACTGTTTCAAAAAGTTCTGTCCGTGTGTCTGTATGTGCGGATGCTGTATGTGGTCACGATAAATACCGAAAGACTTCACTAATCGAGTTGTTTTTAGTACTTTTTATTATAGTTAGGAATAGAACCCTATTTTTTACGGTGTAATACGATGTGGTTTAATTGTTTGTAAATAATTGGCACATGAAGACGAAGGCATTTTATTGTAAAAAATGTGATTATTAGGCGTGCATTTTTGGATTTTCCAAACTATTTAAGTCTTACATTCATAGTAAATTCTTAACTAAGGAAGGCATAAATTAATTGATTTTACGTATGAACAAGGAAAAAATACGACAATTTATATATTATTGACGTAATCAAACATATACACTGTGGTCTTTATTTGAATAAAAGGTCAAATATTTTCCCTCGTGACATTTGCTGAACATATTATAATCATTGTTATACCTAAGATAAATCATTCTTTTATTCACGCAAGTTTATACGCAAATTTTCGCTATCATTTGCGTATCTTGGTTCGAATGTTGACTCGATCAAATGTTCACAGTTAATATTTCTGCGTACAACACTACGCGCCAGTTCACTCCCGCGCAGTCAGCGCGCCGCGCGCATAACCGCTGCCCGCGTTCCTCACTTTTTTTTAACCGTATGCTGTAACCTAAAATGTGCATATAAAAAGTGACTTGAAAATGTCGTTGACCCTTCTCCCGAATCCAGGTGGGAGACTGTTTCGTGTGAAGTGATCGTCGCTATAATGCCGGAGTGTCCCGATTCATTCCCATTCACTATACCCATCATACGATACACGATGGATTCGGAAACCAATACGTCTGAGAGGCAACAGCCGATAACGAAAAAGATGTCTTTGCTGACGCCAGTAAAAATTGAGACACCAGACAGTGGAAGGAGACTTTCTGAACCTACGAGATATTACATTCCACCTCAATGCAACAACAGGTTATCACCAAGAAGTGCTAGAAGACACAATACGCGAAGGAATTCGAAGACAGATTTAAAAAATAATTCTCCTCCTAAAGAAACGTTAGGCCCAAAGCCGTGTAACTGTGAAGATTGTAGAGCGTCAAGTCCATTGCCTCCAGGGTATGGACCACCCACGTTATCTCCTGGTTATGATCAAATGAAGACTTCCTTGTTAGAAGTACCGTGGTCTGAAGATTTCACAGAGGCGTCAAGTGATGATCTCAGTTCTGAATGGGATTCCGACGTGCCTGAGCCACCTCGACCCACTCAAAAGGTAATTAGCATAACAGATAAGTCTACTTGAATAAATTATGATTTCTTTACAATTGTTGTGAGACTTTTATTTCATTAAAGTCGGTTAACTTATGTATAAACAGTAACGATATTTTTCCGAAGAATTCGACGTTGTTTTGACTTGCAAATTTAATTAAATACGTTGAAATGTTACACATAATTAATTTTATATAAGACTTGTGGACGAAATGGTTATTCTACCCAAAGAGTCCCTAAATACCGAATACTGTGATTATTAATTGCGAATATAAACTAAGCAAGGACCTACTCAATATTTTTTTTATCAAAGCAATAATTACGTAAGGATATATACAGTAGTATAAGTTAAAAACGTTTTCTATAATTATGATCATCATTTAAATATTTTCGTTATAATAACTTATTTTTAATGATTTGGTTCATTAAAATTGTATCGAGCGGTGTTATCTTTATGTCAAACGAATAACAAGGATTTTGTTTTTTCACTCAAACTCTATCAATAAATGCGTTAGGTCACACAAAAAAGAAAAAAAAAAAAACTCTACAGGTAACTTTAATTAGTAGTGATTGCTCACGGAGAGAAAAAGTTGAATAATAATTAAAAACCAGCCCAGGTACCTCAACCAGTTGAGTGATTGAATTGGTTTATAGCATTATAAATTATATTGGCGTATAATCCAGATAGCGATAGTTGACATTAAAATAAAACCCTTTAAATGAAGAAATACAAGAATTTTTTAAAAGAACCACGTGATTTAATGTCGTAGGTACTCGTATGCTTTTATCGCTAACTCAACTATCAATTAAAATATATACCAAAATATGATACTAAGGTGTTATTAAAATGACATTTAAATTATTATTACATAAATGAACTCTAACGTATGAACTATAATAGAATACAATTTGATCTTTATGTAAAGAACTTGTTTTAAAATATCACAAGCTTATCAAATAAAGAACGTGCAATTTTTTTTTTTGAATTAAAGAAAATTTAATTGCCCTTAATGATTCGAATTTGGTTTAATTTTAAGAAATATTTTTAATTGCTATCAGAATTTTAATGAATGTTACTTGGAGAACCAAGATCTTTGATATATCCAATTTACCAAATGCAATAATGGAAATAGTCAGTGGCATCAAGGACTAGTTTTTTTTTTGCGGTTACCCTTAAACTACTTAGCTTTGAATAACTTCGCACTCAATATATATTTACATTCTTTTAACATTTTCTTAGATACGAATCTCGATTTTTGTTTTTCTAAAGCTAATTTTGTATTCGACGACATTTTTCCAAGGTCAATGTTTAAATTTTAAATTTAACATATAAATAATTACGTGTGATTAATAAACGGTTGCGTATCGATAATATATTGCTTTGTAATTTATTAACATTTAACAGTTTTATTTTATGTCCGCAACATGTGATTTTAATCTTATAGCTTGACACCAGTTATCTTTATAAGCTGAATTTAAGATCTTTTATACGCCTTACAATATTTTTACTCGTAAAATAAAATTCTGTACACACTTGATTTATGAAAATAATTGATTTGATTAATTGAATTATCTAATATTATTGAATAATGTTACATCTACATCTATGTAACAAAGGAAATAATTTTTTACTGACTTACTAAAATAATTGAATTGACCTCATTCTTAAAGACCCTATATTAAAGCGGCATATAAATAGTAGACCGATATTATAGCTTGTACCACAGATATTGAAATATTAATATTTTTATGGCTTATACGATGAGTTGATGAGCGTTGCGATCACGTGATTGTTTAAGATTTATTTTAAAATGAAACATTAATTGCCTTGGTCGTAACACTGACCCCATTTGATGCGATTTCAAAACAATAAATTTTTTTTTTAAAAGATGATGAGCGAATAATTCACTTAATACAAATTCATTCTTTGACAATCCAGTATTTAATTTTAAGTTTTGAATTCACTACTAACAAAGATATTCAACTTTTTTTTTTATAATTTTAGACTTTGTTCTACTTTATTCATATCCTTTATTAAATTTCAAAAATTTCTGATACATCTATATAGTTTATATCACGAATTATTTTGTAATCAATCTTTAAATTTTTTTTTTTTAAATATTACTAATGATGGATATTGACTACGATAAAAATCATATTGCCGTGCGATTGTAAGTGTGCTTTCACTTGCATTGCGTTTACCGTTATCACCGTTATTGAGTGTTCGTGCTAGTAACCTCCTTCCTCACGCATCTCACGCACTGCCTTTGTTTTATCTATTTGCTCTGAATTACATTTATAATATTATGATTTATGAATAGCCTAATAGGAAAGTTGTGTTTTAAGTCTGACGTATAGAAAAGCTGATTCATAATTCACACGATCTAAACTTATTAGGGATGCATCGATACGCTCTTAGGCCGATACGATACCAATACCGATATTTATAAAAAAGGTATCAGCGATACTAATACCTATACCGATACCGATACTTGTAAAATAGTATCGCCAATACAAAACCGATACGGACAGCAAAGATTCAAAGAAAGCTCGAAAGGTATAAAAAGCGTGTGGGTTTAATAACAGATAAAATTACTCATACTTGTTATAATACTTGTTTCTAATAGTAATTGACAACAGCTTGAAGATCAGAAGACAAAAACTAATAATTAAAATTGACAGTTATAGGATTTTTATTCAGGAAACACTACATTTTTAATAAAAATTTTAACTAAAATATTTATGTGCCATTTTTTCAAATTTGGACATAGAACAGTATGATTCCGTAGCAACTAAAAAAATCACGTCACAATCACAACAACTAAGAAATTAAAATGATTGCACACCAAAAGCAACTAGCGAAATGGGTTACGTGAGGTATGATATGAGAGGATAGCTGCGCAAGTCAAAGAAAGAATATAACGTAGAGATTTCCCAGCGCAGACAAATTGTGCTGCGATTACATGAACGAATTAAGCGCGGCGACGATGGCGCGTTTATATAATTATGTTATCTATAGCGCGCGAAATTCAAAATGTATCGGTGTATCGGCAAATTAATATCGCCGATACCGGTTTATCGGAAAACTCGCAATATCGCCGATATATCGGTATCGGTATCGGATGCATCGCTAAAACTTATATTTTGCAGGCATAGCATATATAATACTGAACTGGACTATATAAGTTTGTCGATGTCCCTCTATTGGGAAAATGTTTTCTCATTTATGAAGAAGTTTGGCTCTTGGTAGGAGATTAATCCGATCACTCTGTTAGTAAGCACGTACTCGTATAGCACAGTATCTACAGTATGACGTAAGTGTCTCATCGTTCACACGACACAAGAAATTAAAGTGCTTGCAACAATTAATATGTAAGCGATAATATTTTGATATACAACTACAGTATATAGCTTAATAAACGTAAACCAACATGCATTAAATTTCGGACCAAATTCAAACAAAACGGCTAACCGTCCGTTTTGTACAAGCTTCATTCGTTAAAATAAACTGTACAAACTAATAATAATTTTATGTAGTTTGAAGATTGTTAATAATCTAGATCTCGACGAATCTGTGCCATCTAAGATTATAAGGTTTGCATTTAAAATATTTTTTCAAAATATCGTAGACATAAATTTTAGGGTCTCGGTAATTTTTTTATTTATAAAGGAGATGGATACGATTCCATACATTCTTGGGCCAAAATGTAATGAAATGAAAATGGTATCAATTAATGCATTCAGACTTATAGATCCCTCGCTGAAAATTCTCTATATTTTGGCTATCTGAGAGCGGAGTTATTAAACGTTTTGTAAAAATGAGGTTATGTTACAATGTCTATTAAAAAACCCGATCACTAAGTTCTTAAAGCACTTATGTTTCTTACATTTAGTGAAGAATGTTTGAAAACTCATTACAAATATCAATAACTTGAAACACTAATAAATAGTGTTCAGAATAAAAATAAAACCTTTGAATGTATTTCATACTTAATTCTTCTTCTATTATTATTAAAATGTCATCTAGGAAATGTAGGTAAAAAATAAACGGCTAGTATCAATGTCAGTCAGTTGTTAGCTGTCACTAAAAATATGATTTATTTTAAATCAATACGAAATCGATATTATTTTCAAATATTGAATGATATTTTCGCTATTAATGTAACTTTATTTAAATGAACTTTATCTTTTACAACTTCAATATTGTGCATCTAAATACTTTGAGTTAATTAACTAGTAGAAACCTTTCTTTTTTTAATTCTATAATCGATTTTAGTTGAATCGATACCCGATTAATTTGATAAAAACAATCTTTTTCATTTTTCTCCGCTCCCAGATTCAGAATTAAGTTGATTTTTAATATTGTAAGATAAAAAAAATATTACCAATTTTTTAAACCATATCTCTACTTATTACATTTTGGCCCAAAAGTCCCCATCTCCTTTCGAATTAAAACAATGTTTCGTCGCAAAATTAAAACACCGTTTTTTGTAATGAAATATGAGACTTCTTAATGGTGGCGGGTATAAATATTAAATATTATTTAATTTATTAATCTTCTTTTTATGCTTGTTTTTTTTTCATTTTAATTATGAATTATAACATTTATTAAACTCGTGAAGGCTAATCAGATTATTATTTATTATAACATATATATACATGTTTATATAAATTTATTTGGTGCAGGTTAATACGTAAATATTATATCGGTACTATTATGAAGCTGATAAGCTTGTTTGTTTGTAGTAACTTGAATGTTTTATCTCGGAACCGTTATATCAGTATATTTAAAAATATATTTTCGTTACAGAGCTATAGGCTATCGAACATCACAGTAAGACTCACAAGAATAAAGGAGTAATCAATCTACATACACGATTAGGTATTAAAATTCAATGCGGGCAAAATCGTGAGGGAAATCTTGGTTCGTCTCTAAAATCTAATGTAATTTTTTGTATTTTAAGTATAACTATAAGCTTGTTTAATAATAAAATAATGAATAATAGATCGGTTTTTTATGCTTCCTAATTTAGGTACGCTTTATATAATATAATAAAATATACCTAATATTGATATTTATCGTTATCTTCATTAACAATCCTAATTAACGAAATAACGACTTAATTATACGTCTACTTTACAATGATCTATTTCGTTAGCTTTGTAACAAGGTCGCCAAACGCTTATTGTTAAGACCACGTGTTAATTAAAAAATAGTGTACATATTATTTTTAATATAATCGGTTTAAATTACACAAATCATTGTTAAAAAAAAAAAAATTAGAGAATTATAATATTAATGAAACGGCACATTTTGATTCAAATGCATATATAATTATACCTGCCTATTTTTATCACACAGATTAAAAAATAGTTATTATTAAGGTTATTTTTGTTACAAGTAAAAAATATATTAATAATTATGAGAATTTATTGTTGTTATACAACTATATCGTATTTCAAGTAAGAAAAATTTTGACTATCCCTGATGACTTTCAAATATTTTGTCTAACGAATTTCTCATCAAACGTGTTCAACAAAGTGAAAAGTCGCATTGTATCAAACGTTTGATGAAACACCTGAAGTTTGACAAACGGCTTAATATTTTACAGGGACACATAATTATATATATTGAATAATTTCATGTAAGCCTTTTAATATGTACTAGTGGTCGCCCAGTGGTCGAAATTCGACCTAATCTATGATTAACAGCATTGTCAACATCATAAAAATATGATTGCGCATAACATGGTGAGCATATGCAGCATTCATTGAATCTGATCTGTGATAAAAAATTTCGATAAAAAATTCTTCGCAAGACCTGTATTTAAATCGTATTCGATAAAAAATTCGATGCAACACCTGTATTTAAGTACCGTGTTGACAAAAGACTTTGACAATAAACAAATTTGTGTATATATGTACATTGTACATATGTGTATGTGTGTGCCGTAGTGTGTGTAGTGTTTTTTTTAATTAATTTAATATATTTTTTGAACATTATGATAAAAAATATTAGATTATATATTCTACACTTCTTCTCCATATCAACTTTAATTGTGTCAAAATTCATACTTCTCCGTCCGCGTGATTTTCGTAAAAAGGGGTACAAAGTTTTTGCTTCACGTATCAATATATAGATAGATATGATTTCTAGACGCATGTAAGAGTGTGTTTTATATGATCTTGTGCATTGAATCAGTAATATATTTGAGTGAAAAACCAGAAATCTTTTCTATAAATTCTTTGTTTTTACTTTAACATTATAAATAATGCATTACACGATCAAGCTTACAAGACTTCGAAAGTCGTATATAGACTTTTTTATTTAGATTGACAATTAATTTTATTACTCTACATTCCGTATTATAGAGCAAGTAGGAATTATAATAAATGTTACATATCAATAATATAGTAGAGAAAGGAAGGTACACGACACTTTTGGAAATATTTTATCATAAACCAATATATATATATATATATATATATATATATATATATATATATATATATATATATATATATATATATATATATATATATATACACTTTCCACCCATAACTCGTAGAAGGATGATTGATAGCCATGATAAACTTTCTTAATTAACAAAAACAATTATCTAACTTTAAAAGTATACAAGAAAAATAATAATTAAATAAAAATTTGCTACATCGATTCAACTGTTTTCAAGCAATACGCTTACTAAATTTAATTTAGTAACAGAAAAAAAAGTTACTTAAAAGTTTTCTCTGCATCTGGATATTAAATAAGAAGAATAAATAGAGCCGATGCTCTATTTATTTTTCTAATCGATGTTTCTAAAGTAATTTTTGAATTCAGCCAGTAAATATTAATTAATTAATTTTCAGAAAACAAAAAAATCAGCTATTCAGTCACAGATAAAAATCATCAAAATTAAATTTATGTTAATCCTTCCATTTCGGTGTCGTTATAAGAACTCGTACGTGACAAAGTGATTTTAAGATACCCATCGTAATTGTAACATCTCGATGTCTTTAAAAGGTCCGTTCTCTGTTACATTTATCTCGTATTGTATTAACATTCAAAATGCCTGCTTGCTGTTGCATTCATGTAATCAGCTTATAGTTACGATGTCCATTATATGAGTGCGTATGTATGTGTGAACATGTATGCGATCATACATAATCGCTGACTTCCGTGGTACAACCGTTGCACGGTATTCGTACACAGTTCTCACGGTAAAGCGTATGTTTACCGATTCAAATAAAAAATGTTTCTGACTTCTAACTGTCGTAACATTTTTTAACAACTTCAAGAAATTAACTGTTTTACGCCTCTTCTCTTACATAGGAGCTTGAACCTTTTCACTGTTCCATTGCATATTGGCGGATAGTTCATTTTCTTATTAGAATTATCAATAAAAATAATGTTTTTTATCAGCTGCTTAACCTTAAAACGGAACCAACAGGTTTTCTTGCTCTCTGATGAGTTATTGGAAGAGATACAAGACAAACACCCAAAAATAATGGTAATGGAACTTTCATAACTAATCTCTCTCCCTCTTACTCTCGAACTAAACTTATTTTTTTAATATTTTAATTACATAATGAGCTCAATTTTATTCTTGCAACATTTATCATGTTTATATCTAGTCGAGTTAATTTTTTAAAAAGACGACTCACCCTTGTTATTATTGCTTAATTCCTACGAGTATAGCCTGATGTGATAACACAACATCCATAATTTTCCACAATTAACAGGAAAAAAAATTTATATACGTATATTTTGATATTAGGTCTCTGAAACTACAAAACAAACATGCACAGAAACATACTATGCTGCTTTATTTATTATATATTATAGATTGAATATATGTTTATTGTAAAATTTGTAATTTAATACTGTAATGGTTTTTGATTATCTTTCTAAGAAAATCACGACAAAAAGCTTAACAAAAACAGTAATTTAAACTGAAACTATTAAAAATAATATACCTCATGATCCATCATCGCTTGTCTACGAATGGAATATTTTAGAATTCAAAGCTTTTTATATATATGTAGTAAATTATTTGCGGTCAGATTCCTATCTCTCTCTACTCATTAATGGGTATTATTCATCTAATGATTTTAAAAATTGTTTCGATAGTGACGCAATTCATTATTTATTTGACGCAATTCTTAATTGCTTTTAATTATTTAATACATACGATGCGGTTTACTGAATTACAGCTCTAATTATCATTAATAAACTAAATATTCTTAATGACATTGGAATTGTAAAATCTACAAAATAAAAAAAATTATGTCTTTTGTTATCTATTTAACGAAAAGCTCAAAAACAAATCCCAAAATATGTTTTGGAGCTTATATATGATTATCTTTTTTTCTATATTTCATAATAAGTTTTCAATGTCGTTGATTTTAGATTTAGAATTATAATTGTATTGTTAGAACAATCACATTATTCTATACAGGATTGGTCTGAGTCATAAACACAGAAAACTCTACAAGGAGGCATATTTTCGCCGCCCTTTTAAAATATAATTATATAATATTTGTAATTTACTTAAAAATAAACCAAATTTGTCTTTATGTAAATATGAAACTTGAAACTCACAACTTAAATTTTAGGGCATTAGGAAAAAATCATTTTCCCGTGATCTGTGTTAAAATTACATACTTTTCTATTTTTGTAAGGACGTTAGACAAGCCTATTTTTAATTTTAACAAATTAAACTTTGTCTTTCTTATTTTAATAAATAGAAATAAACATCTCAAAACTCGTCTATTCGTCACTAGCAAAATTTATGTACATCATAAATTTTGAAAAAAGGTAAAGTTATTAGTATATATTAATTATCTGTATCATTTCTTAGAAAAATGATGATTTTCTCTAATAGCGAGAAGTGAACTAAACCTACATGTAACGGGTAGTTAGTTTAACGATTCAAATATAATGTGTGATATTTTGTGTCTCATGCAACCTCTTCAACCTATATATGGATGTGTTGAAAAGTTATTGCTAGGCAATATTTGTCTTGTTTAAACGATGTGGGCGTATGGTAAACTTTTTTGAAATGTAAATAACGAGCAAACGTGTATTCAAGCATTATTATATATAATATATATATATATATATATATATATATATATATATATATATATATATATATATATATATATACATGCTATATTGACTAGCAGATTTAGAATTATAATTGTAACATGTGTATATTAAAATACATATAAACAAGAAAATATTATTGTAAAAATTTTTCTTCTTAATTCAATTACAATCAATTATCCGTATCATCATAATTGTCAGCTGATATCCGATCAATGTAACTAAAGTTTTCCTCCGATGACTGCAGGCTCTGCTTTTCTCAAATCGGGAACGACATTCAAGGAGCTTGAAACCCCAACGAATATTACTTTTTAAACCATCTGCTTTGCTCATTACCACATCAGTAGTTCTAGTACATTAAAATAAAATAATCTAGTAATTAAATTGTAATGTTGTCGAATTTTTATATTCTTGTACTATTATATTTTTAATTACTTTATAAATTACGCGGTATAAAGTTTTTTATAAACATGCATGATTAAGGATTGTTTTTAATTAACGATAATTATCTATTTTTTGTCCTGTCACATAAAAATCTTATTTCCTAGTAAAATATTTTTCACATGATTGTCTTAAAATTACAACAGAAAAGACAGATGCGATAACTTGGTGATAATCGTATGAATTATAAAAAATACCAGAACATTACATAACATAGATATAGTATAGGCAATAATAAGATTTAAATAATGTAATCATCTCTAGTGAGATTATACATCTCAAGAATATATGGTGGTTGTGGCTTTTTAAACGCTAAAGACCTCCATAATCGTGTGGTGTATGATCTCAGAATTTTTGAACATCAATAGTGATATACACAAGGATGTTGTGGCAGTTGATAAAGGCTTTACTCCGCTATACTTGACGCGTTGGCGCAGTGGTCACAGCAACTGGCTGATGCGCTGACGGTTTCGGGTTCGATCTCCGCACATGACAAATATTTGTATAGGCCATACAGATGTTTGTCGTGGTCTGGGCGTTTGTGCTTGTGCACGCGCGCACGCACGCACGCACTACCAACAATTATGTATATATATATTGTTACTAATATTTTAACATTTTACCAGTAAATCAAAATTTAAATTAAAAAGGACATCATATTATTATATTTACACAAATTATTGTCACATTTCTAGGTCAAAGAGTCTAATAAGTTTTAAATGACAGATTGATATCAAGATAGATTCATGAGATATGGAGTTATATATGAAATAAAGTCATAAATAATTGTCATCTAACTACATATCGTATCTACGAGTACATCCCAGTTTCAAAACGTAAACGATGTTCTATAAACATACGTTAATATGTAACATGGAGTAGAGAATCTGTAGAAGTAGAAAAACATTAAACGATTATAATAAAAGTGCAAAGGTATTATAATTACAATCTCAGCTTTGGCTATATTGCGTACAGTTTGATACTACTGACGTTACTTACTGCGTTGAGTTTTGATACTTGTCAGATTACCTTTTTTAGTTACGGTTCTCGATATATAAATCATAGATGATGTTTTATAGCCTAAAATCTTACTCAACAAGCTGCCTAGTTCTGAAATACATTTCTTAAAACCGATCCTGAAGACCTCGATATTAAAACGTTTCAATAAGAAAGGAAAAATCTTCTTTATAGAAGAATAGATTTATTTCACACATGTTCAAACACAAGAAGCTCAAGCTTATTATCGCATTAATGTGTTTAGTAAGTATTAAGACAACGGCTAAATGTCTGCTGGCAGATAATTATGTAACGTCAACACATATTGACACGAAGATAACCCGCGACGCCTGTCTGGCGCATATTGGGTTCATTAACGAGCTATAGAAATACCGCCTCTATCACCATTGATATAAAACATATTTAAAATGTATCGATTATAACGAAAATATAACCGGATGTCCCCATTACAAAAATAAAACGTTATTTTTTCTAATTGAGATTAATTGTAAATTTATTTTAAATAGAAGAAAAAATATTTAATTTGTCTATACTTTTTGTTATATTAATTTGTAGAGTAGATCGCTTAATTAAAACCGATGGCGTCGAGTTCAAATTCGGTTAACACAGATAGGTTTTCAATGACTAAATTCGTCTATAAAATTATTGAGCTTGTTGGTAAGACATTGTGTGAAAAAGTAGGAGAAGAAGTAATTAAAATTTTAATAAAACAATTACGCACAACGCTAAAACTACGACAATGATACGTATGGCCTAATAAATTGTTATGAGCGACAATTGAACTCGCGACCTCAAGCGCAACAGCTAGAAGCTGTGACAACTCCGCCGACGCGTTGTTTTCTAAACTAACAGACATGTCCTGCTTAATGATCGTAAATATGTGTTTGGATTGGGGTTAACTATGTAGCGTCTGTGTCTTAATTGTAATGTTGTGTATTTATCTTATCTTCTGTTATTGGCTTGACTTTGATGAAACCAGATTCGTATTCACTTATCATACATGTTATTACGCATGTTTAGACTGCAATTCTCATATAGAACTTGATCTAATAAGTACAGTAAGCTCGTTGAACAGATATAAATAAGCTTGTTTTACTAAGTTACTACGTGGTATATTATACCTTCTTTATCCGTCAATTCCTATAATAAATCTCATATTTTTCAGCTAAGATTTGTTTTATTATATAAATAAGTTTTACAATATTTAAACTAAAGTTGTATGTACGGGTTTCTTATACTAGAATTATTTTTTTTATATTCACGTTCATGAATTAGTCTATCTACAAATTTAAATAACATGCAGTTGTAAGTAATAAAAATAAAAATTATCAGCTCATAAAGATCAACAAATAAAAATTTAAAAAAAATCTTTAAAACTTCGCCAAGCATATGAGGCTTTAAAAAATACCGCAGTAGACAGACGCCGGTTACGTATATCATATATAGACTTCTGCTAATGAAGTTCTAGATCTTTAAAATATATATTATCCGTACCCTAAGAGTAGGATAAATAGGGGGAAAGATTTTTCTATCGAAATAGGCACTGAACGAGGTGGGTCACCTAATTTTTAGTGATCAGCACCATCGATAAACAGTTTCAACATGAGAGGAGCCACGCTAGCGTTATTGATTTAAAGGCTAAGGTTAAATGGAGGGAGATAACTTTATCTGCTGCTGCTTGCTGCTTTTTCAAATGATGTTTCTTATTAAAATCTCTAAATAACGCTTATGATAGAAACATTACAGAAAAAACATAAAAAATCCCCTTAGCTCTTGTTAACATTTTCCTTACAATCAATTTATACTCATAATAAAACTGTAACACCTACAATTCTTTACACAAAAGATATTTTGAATTTTTTTTGAAGGCCCCTATAAACATATATATATACGGTTCTGAAGCTAAAACTGTATTTTTATATTTTTGTATGCTTCTATCTGGTTTACTGTCTGTCTGTATTTTGGCCGCGCGTCATACCGAAAGTACTAGTTGAATTTCAATGAAACTTGTTATGGTTTGAATTTATACAACGAGGAATATTATAATTTAGCGATAAAAAACATACGTATGAATTTATTGATAAAAAGGGTACTTTTTATCCCCAAATTCATTCCGGAGAAGGGATGAAAGTCAAAACGAGTAATCGCGTACGAAGTTGCAAAATTCTATTTGTTCTTTAATAAAACATTTTCTTGTCAGGTACAGCTACTTCACAGTTTAATTACATATATCGATAAATAGGAGTCAAAGAAGCAAGCTCATTAACCTGTCATGTAAGCGATAGGCTACTACTAATTTACACTAATCGATTGCCACCTAACTAACCTTTAAAGCTCAATTTATACTTTACAATTTATCTAACGAAGCAAAATTTTACCTGATATTTTTTTTAATTTGACCATCATCGTATTGGCATTTTGCTAAAAACTGATTAGTAGGTTCTATACTGACTCACAACCGAAACAATAAATGAACAATGTATGCGTTCAGCAAGCGATAATTTTTGCAAATAATGTTAAATATTTTGTTTTTCAACGTTGTAAGATGATTTAACGACCTTACGTCTTATTGTAAGCAAAAAATAATCCTTTATATAGACATAGATGTTTCGAATTTTCAAATGTCAAATGTAGGTACTACACCTATATATAAACTTTATTGTTAGCTACACAATACGTGCGGTTTCACCTGTGTTCATGTTTGTCTTCACTTCATCCTTATGAGTGTTAATTTCCTTCCTCAATAAACATTTTGTTTAACGAATTACGTTTGCAGCAGTCGGGAGATTGAAAATAAACCGAATAATTATTAATTATATATTAATACAATATATCTTAAAAATAAAGACTGCTTTAATCGAAGTGGGAATAAAGATTTATCAAAATAATATTACAATCAATAAAGTTAGAAATTAAAACAATGGGACATTGAAAGACAATACGGGGAACTCGTGAAACGGTCGCCTGGGAAGTCATCAGTTTGGTCCGTCAGCATATTCGTGAGATTAGGGTTCCCTAAGATAAACGCATTTAAAGAAACAAACGAAACTTTATAATCGTTGAATATATGATATAAATTCATAAATTAATTCTTGTTTAAACCCAAAATTTTGAAAAATAATTTATTTTAGACTATTAATATAAAAATGTATGTAATAACGTATGTATAATATTTAAATATGTATGTATACCAGTCGACTGATACTTAAAACACAGGCATTGAATTGCCAACCTTAGGAACAGACAATCGTGTGTTTAACAACTGCGTAGTAAATTTTATTATTAAGTACCTACGGATATTGAACTTTACGATGTAATCAAAACAAAATCAAAACAAAATATTCATTTATAAACAATATGAATTATATATTGTGGTATAAATATATAGATTATAAAATAATAGTAATAATAAAAATAATATTAACGTAAAAAGGTTTTTGCAATCGGAATTTCGGAGTGTTAATATACGAGTAGACAAAATAACAAAGAACATTAACATTGAACTTAAGCCAAAAACATTATCAGCTTTAAAATATTACTGTAATTATATTAATTAATGCGATTTATATCTTAAATAAAATGATGTTTATAAGTATTTATGGCCTTATTTTATTCTATATTTGTCCTCCATCAATAGTAACGTAATTTATTTCGAATGTAATGCAATTTTACACGACACAGTAGTCCTATTGAAGCGTCTGTTAAAGATGTGTACTGTTTGTTTATACAGCGACAGAAACTTATTTTTATCGACAATCAGAGATGAATAATACATTAAAATTGTATTTAAAATGCACTTATTATTTTATCATAATTTCTTAGAAAACGTGTGTATTCGTGTTAATATAATTATATGAGTAACATTGAACTTGGCCACAGGGCCGGCCTAAGGCGAAAATTGCAAGTGTGCAAGACTCACATCTTATGCCCCTATGAAAACATTATCGACTTTTATTATCCATAATTATCCTGTGTCGGAAGTATACACAAAAACAAAAGCCTCCAGACTCTATGTCTTCCTAAAAAAAAGGTCATCCGAGATCTACCATCGATGTTTACTCTTGTAGCCTATCCGAATTCCTAAAACAAAAAAAAGGTCGTCCGAGATCCACCAAAAGGTCGTCCTAGATCAACCATCGACTGTAGCCTATCCAAATACCTAAGAAATATGCCCTCCCATAAAGCTCGAGTGTGCGGCTGCATACTTCGCACGCCCCTTAGGCCGGCTCTGCTTGGCCACATTAAGTATTATGGCCGCGCTGTAACGTGCGCTGCCGTTACCGTGCCGTGCCACGATGCCATGACGTGTAGTGATGTCGCATCGTTATTCAGATGACAGCGGAGTGATATTTCGTCCGTAATTTACTGAACCCACGTCAATAATTATTATCAAGAATTTCTAACTAACATATTTTTAATATGAAAATATATGTATATTTATTTTTTGCATGAAACCTATTATTGCAATTTGTGGCTTCTATTTTAGTGGATTAAAAAAAAGGGGAAAAAAAAATATGTGAAACAAGAACTTAAGCGGTTTTGTGCTTGCTATTTTTAAAAACGTGAATATGCTTATTGACATAGATGGTGGTGATTTATGATGTCGTTCGCCGATGAAAAAAAAAATAATAATCCAATCATATTTGTGTGGTTTTGTGTGGTATAATAATACAGCATTATGGTGGCAAATTTAGTACAATAAAAAATATTAACTGATATTCTAAGAATTATATTATGTAATTATATATAATTATATTATTCTATAGAATATATTAAGATTCTAAAGTGAAATCTGGCGTAACAATATACGAAACACGATGTCGTGACGTGTTTCGGTACAGGGCCAAGTTATTTCAAACGGCAACGGCAGCGACGCACGGCGCGCCTAGAGGTAACGCCAGTTTCGTTTAAATAAGTTTACTAAAAAATATAATTTATGGTTTTCTTTCTTGTTATTTTACTATTTTCAAAGAAATTTAAAAGTTATTACACAAAACTTTTTGAATTCAGATAAAACGGAAAGCAAGGCATATTGTTAACTTTTTTGATTTATATTCTCAAAAGTTATTTCCAAGGCTTATTAACTTACGAAATGTAACTTTTTAGAAATTTTCTATACAATAATATAATGATTGACAGCGGTCAGAACTACTTTTTCTGCTTAATAAAGATGTGATGTAGATGCAGACTTCGTCGTTCAAGCTATAGTAAAATATTTATGTATTTGAAAAATAGAGAAAATATGTAGCTCGTATATTTAATTTAGTTATTAATTTAATTTTTATATAACGCTTATAATGTAGTTATTAATTTAATTTTTATATAAAGCGACATGTGACTTCAAAACATTAAAATAAATTTAATTTAACTAGTTGGTTTAATTTGGAAATTTACTGTTACACAACAAGAAATTATTAGCACGCTGTCTTAGCGCCACTATTATTAAAATAATAAGCGTAAAGACAAAACAATATGAAGTCTCATTGTAAATTAATTTTGTTTACAGTACAGTGTGACTGTTCTTGATGTCCCAGTTCTCATTTGGAACCTGGTTACATGAAATTAGTGCGTGATATTATAACATATATTATATATTTACAGTTTATAGTTTTGTAAGTCGTGCGATAAATTGTATTGTCTTACACATAAATAATTAAGTATTCGACTGTCCATAAAAGTGTCGCATCAAAGATCATATGCAAATAAAAACGTAATGACCTACTCGTATTAGAGAAAAATTCTAACTTGCGTTGATTTATTTTTATTAAGCAACATGTATTGTAGACAACTACAAAATTATATTAATAGTTGACTATAAATTGAGTTCATATTATATAATTGTAAAAGGAAAAAAAATATTCGATGTTGCAAGTAAGAGCACATGTTTATTCTATGGCAGTAAAATAATTCTGTGTACTTTTAAAAGAAAAATTAAAAACAAAATTTTAAAGAGAAAATTGACAAATCTTTATAAATATTAAGTGAAACATATGTGTAGTATATATGTATCTGTTTATGTATATGTATTTATATGTATTATGTATATATTGCTCATGTATATATATTATTACGAAATTGTTTTTTTGCCTTTCAAACTAAATATATTTTCTCAATTTCCAATTGTTGCACACCTACAAACTTTCGCTCTTGTACGTCCTAAGGTTGGCTGGTAGAGAATGCTTTTAGCATTAAGCCCGCCTTTTGTACAATTCAATTTTGTGTTGTGCAATAAAGTATAAATAAACAAATAAATAAATATGTTTCACTTAATATTTTTAAGTATTCTATGATTACTACTAGCTCTATATACTGTATATTTGTATATAAATGTTTTAAAAATACACGTAATTTATTTTTAGAACTCATCAAAAATCCTTAGTGTGATAGCCCTCGTAATATGTGTAATCAATTGATGTAAAAATAAAAATATTACAATGGAATTGAATTACATTATGCTAATTTTAGCTGTCAATAAAGTCAAATGGCACATTCATTGACGACCATCAATAGGACCACCGTATTTGAGAGAGTCCTTGAATATGTAATGAAAGCAAAGTTTTACGTAATTTCTGCAATAGGAGGGGTATTTCGTAGGTATTACCCTATCACTTAAATATCCTTCATATACGGCTCGGCAGTATATGAAGATTCATCATCGGCAGATCGGCTTATTCAACTTAACAAAAAAATCTATTTTCTTTTAATTAGAAAAACAAATTCTAAACGAAATACATAATATTAATTTAATACAACTTGATAACAAAAAAAATTTACGACCCATTGGCGTAGTGGTCACAGCAACTGGCTGATGCGGTCGCGGGTTCGATTCCCGCACATGACAAATATTTGTATAGGCTATACAGATGTTTGTCGTGGTCTGGGATTTTGTGCTTGTGTATTTTGTGTGTTTCCGGACCCCCGACACAGGATTCACATTCTACTGGGGGCCGTTGAGTGTGAGAAGTTTACTTACTTATTATTCATTTAATTATTATTTATCACGCGTTGTCCATTACATAAAGCTGTAGTTTAAAATCATGATACGGTGACCGTCTCAAATTAGAATATCCACTACCCTCGGTATGCTTAGATTTTTTTTTCTTATAACGCTATGATATTTTATTTCTATCTTTAAGATTTAATGTTATGTCACACTTAAATTTATATTTGACTTTTTATAAGATCAATACCTAACAGAAGTTTTTATTATCAATGTACATTTAGTTTTGTGTTATGAATGTTACATATATTTTTTAATACACACACGGCCATTTATTCCTAAGGTAGGCAACTTAATGCCTGTGGTTTAGGTGACAGGCGACTGATATACGTAAATATATTATGTATTGTCCTGCCACAACATATTGCGCTCACTAACCCACCTGCCAAGCGTAGCGAGTATTGGCATCCTCCCCTCAGGGATGATGATCGAGGTATAAGTTCAGCAGAGGCCATCAAACGACGAGTATGAAAAAGGCTATCAAGCTCTCCATATTTTAACAATTCTTTCTAAAATATGTAGAATATACCTTAAGCGATTTATAAAATTTTGTGATGAAATTTCATTGTTAACGAAGAAAGTGGAAAATTATAGGTAGTAAATAAAAATGGAAAATTATTATAGTATGGTAAGAAAGAAGAAAACAAGTAGTTTTTTTAAAAATAATTTTATATCCATGGCTGTAGTTGGATGATTACCTTACTTGACAGACGTCACTGCTAACCTTCTGACGTCATATCGTGCACAATGGAGTAAGTGATTAGTAGGCATTATGTCTAATGACGGTCAGTGACAGCCGCAATTAACAGGTTTTAATTGACGCAACGAATACTTTGGTATATCTCGGTTAGAGCAATTACTTAGTCATTTATAAGGTAATCAATGGAAATTTCTTAAAAACATTAAGGTGTAGTGTGTTGGTTCCATATATAGATGGGGCTTGGAAAAGGGCTACTTCGATTTTTTTAATAAATGATTATTACTCTTTGTACAACAAGAGCTAATACGTTCTGTAGCCTGAATTGTTCCACTTCTATTAATTTAATATTTTAAATACTCGTGTTGGGTTAATTACCCATCAATAACTCAAAAAGGCAAACAACGGTAAGAGTACTTAGATATAGTCTTTTAATATTTAGCAATTGGGTAGCAGTTAGGTTACACTTAGCAATTGGGTAGCAATAAGGTTATATTTAGCAAATAGGTTCAGGTTTCAGGTTTGTTTGTTAAATGTCTTAAGATGTACTTTGGCTGAACATATTTGGAAGCTTACTCGTAAGTTCTCGACTTGAGTTTCTTTGCAAAAAATAATATGCCGCACGTCTCACACACAATTTTTTACCGTAAATTATGCACTAAGTTATGTTGATTTTCAACACTAATGAGAAAGCGATGTCAGCTTTTTGTACGTTATTGTTTTTCTTGTTATAATACGTGTTCAATTACTCATATTTAAGTTAAAACAATACAATGTATTTAGTTTTGTGACGTTGAATAAATTTTTAATATCATTAAACAATGTTTTGAAAGTAAAGTATGTGTTCTTTAAAAACTATGAGTCATCATTACGAAATATTTTCTACATTCATTAAACCAATTGCGCACACAGAATTATGACGAATGTATTACTTGCAACAAATGTTTTTGCCTTAATTTCTTATAGTAGAATTATTTGCTCTACATTGTAGCCAAAGAATTCTTTGTATCCTTCTATTTATATATAAGCCTTATTTATTATTAATTATGCTAAATTTATTTAGGTATTATGCTAACGAAAAATTTCAAAGGTATTTATAATTCTACAATACTTTTAATTTGTATTTAAAAATAATGGTACTGAATGGTACTGAATCACAAGTATTTAGATATTAGGTATCTTTAAAAATTTAATTAAACTTTGTTCATTTTTGTAAACAAATATTTAGATAAATTCATAAAATTATATTATACTATGACGTTAGTTGATTAATGTATTAGTTATGCGGTAAATATTTTTCATTAAAACACGCTTTCAATTCAATTTTAACCAAAGCGGTTAGCAACATGATAAAATGTTGTCACAAATACTGAGTTATTAACCAATAGGATTCCGAAATTATTATATAGTTTTAAAAATTTACTTTGTGATTAGTTAAACATATTTTAGAGTATACAGTCTTTCAATGTGTATTGCATATTACTTTTTGGAGTGGTATTGTAAAAATTAATTATTCTTAATCATTCTAAAATCGCTTAATGCTCCAGTTGTACCTTAATTTAGCACAATTATTTTCTTCCTTGCCAAAACATTAGGTATATATAAAAATATATATTTCTGTAAAATCGACTACAAAATACAAAATGCTTTTTTTAGTTTGTATTTAATACACGATCTATATATGTAAGAGTATAAAAACGTAATTTTTTTAATATGTGAAGCCGAATACTGAAAATGTGAAATAAAATAACTATTGTTATTAAAATAGCCTTATCGACGTCTGTGTTTGTATTGTTAACAAAAACATTAGTGGGCGGTAGAATCACAAAAAATTGACCTTCCTTAAACGTATCCACACAAAAATCGCAAAATCATCATACATCAAATAAAACGTCTATACATAAGTAGCGATTTATTAGCGATTAATGTGCTGTAATACCCTGTCTGTACTCTTTTAAATACTCTACTGGTGGACAAAGACCTTGTCTATCGAGGATATGAATTTGTGAGGTAGTGTATGTTTGTTTACACCTGCGTTAGTAGAAGTTTAAAATATCTATATAAATGCCATATACCATCCCATCCCTAAGGTTTACATTAAGGTTATTCTCTCTTCAACTGTTGATGGTTGTATACTGCTAGACATAAGCCTCTTGCATGGGTTTTCAACGTTCGTGGTTTCAGTTTCCCCTTAATAGAAAGAGAGAACTTTTGCTAGATAAATTTTTGTACCTTTTCTAGCCTGTCATACTATTTAAATATATAATATCACACTGTTTTATGTAAAATTTATATTCAAACAACACGAGAAAACCGAACAAAATTAAATTGAGATTTAGTTTATATTAATTTTCATTGAAGACCATTTCTTTTAAATTTCAATTACTTCTTCACTCCTTACGTCAATGTAAAAATATTACCTATTATTTATAATATGCTCTAGCTTTACTGTTTGATTATTAAAAAAAAATATTAATAATTTTTTAAATTATAATACTGTATCAAAGATTTTATTACTGTGGATTTAAAGTTGTTAGCCTTACCGATATAAAGTCACGGGCAAAAACTAGTCCACGTATCGCTCTTATGGCAACCGTTTAAAATATTTTACGTAAAGGGCGCAAGCTATTAACCTACAAACATAAGTATGTGTTAATCTGTATATATCGGGTTCTTATCAGACCGGTATGATAATTACATATTTTTAGGGCGTAATTGATGTATAAAATATCTTTATTAATTGAATTTAATGATATTATACTACTCATTAGGTAAGGGTATAGATATAATTTGTTTAAATTGCTTATAATGAAACCCCTAGGCGTTAAAAAAAATTAAAGTAGCAATTAACGAATTTGTAATAATAATAGTGTTGATCACACTGTTTTTAAACGACTTTAAAAAAATAGAACATCATCAACGTAGTCGAAGTCAATTAAATACGCATTATTATGGATAACTTAAAAACTATTCGTCAGTTCTCGCTCAAATTTAAATGAGTCCACATGACCAACACCAGCTTACGAATATAAAAAGAGGCATCAAAATCGGTACAACCAGTAAAACGTTATGATGTAATACACATTTAAAAAATAGTCGAATTGAGAACCCCCTCCTTTTTTTGAAGTCGTTTAAAAAGTCTACGTATATATATATATATATATATATATATATATATAAGTCGGGTTTTCGGTCGGACGCTATAATTCCAGAACGCACGAACCGATTTCGCCGGGTTTGCTAGTATATATATATATATCACCAATTGAGGCCATTAAGTGTGAGGCGTTTGTTTATTTTTGTCGCAATGTCAATTACATAATTATGACCGTCCAAAGTTTACACATGTTTTACTTGCACTATTAACTTAGTAGCTTACCTGCTATGTATGCCCAGATGGACTATTGCATATAAAACTGTCAGTTGAAATCTAGGAGAATACCGTACTATTAATTATTATTAATATTTATATTACTATTTTTTTTAATATTAAATTCAGCCTTAGTTCTCATGATAAATATTGTATGTAAACGTCTATATATTTTGGATAACTTTCCGAGCTATTTGTACTCATACTTACACCGTAGAGTGTAGTAGTAATTTAACCACGAGGCTATTGCAATTGGCAGCAATGGAAATTTACAAGATATTATTGTATAGTAGATATATATTATCTACATATATAGTATCCATTCTACGGAATATACCTCGTATCTGCTATTAAATAACTCCAGTATTTCTTATTCTGCAACTTTACATTTTTATATAACACGCTTACACAAGTCTACGCACAAATGCTACACACGTAATGGACAAGGACCTTTTTTGTTTGTATTTGAGCAGGCGTGATTGATAGATTATGAATCTCAATAAAAAAACATTGTGTTGTGCGCAGGTGCGACACTGACAAACTTATATGTTTGATATGCTCCAAACTTCTAAATCCTACTAATTTTATATATGCGAAAATTTTAACGGATATTTGTTAACTTACTCTATAATGATACAGAAACTATAACTGTATTTTTATCATTTTTGCCTGAGTGTATCTTGGCCTCGCATCACGCTGAAACTACTCAATGGATTCAAATGAAGCATGGAATGATTTGAGTTAATACTATGCGCTGGAGATAGGATATTTTTTAACCCTTTTCGATTGATCCCTTGGGATAGAGAATGACAGCTAAAATGTGCAATTGCGAACGAAGTCACCGTTACAGCTAGACCGTAATAAACTTAAAAACCAGATACAAGCATTATTATCTTTTTAATATTAATATTAGTATAAAGCATTTAACAGTAGAGTAAAAAATATTTAAAGACAGTATTTAGTAATTGAATATTCTTAGGGATTTTTTCTTGAATTATATCATACAATTTCATCGTAATCAAGTAATATGTTAACAATTAAATTCATGTACGTTATAATTTACAAAAGCAATATTAAAAAAATAATGTTTATCTTTTTTGATTTCAAAATTAAAACGTCTTTATGATAAATCAAACCGAAGTCAACTTTAAAAAATTTATCAAATAAAGTGATAAAAAAAAATTAACAACTTATAGTTCTACGACCTTAAATTCAACTTGTCGATGTAAATTTCTGCAATTTTCGTATTTAGTAATAAATTATTAACGATTAATCACTAGTACTCATCTTAGTCTATTTTTTATTAAAATAGCCACCTTACCACGTGGTCTTACCTATTTTCAGTTTTGATAATTGTAGATTACCTATTTGATATTTTTGCTTACTTGCACCTGTACTCTCAGTCATGATTGGATATTTTATAGCCTAGTACCTTTGGGATTTAGAAGGCTGTCTAATTCAACATACATGCAGAAGAAACGTGTCGTTACCTAAGAAACTCATTGACGTCAATTGCGGCCTAGATTACAACGCTCTAATGCTTACTATTGTGCTAACATTGGTAATATTTGTTGAATGTATTTGAAAATACACAAAAATAGATAAGCGAAAACCGCGATACTTATCTAGTACTATAGGTCCCACGTGGCTTGACTCGTGTTGATATGGTTCTTACGATGTTTTTAACGCATTTTTATGTAGGTAGGAGTTTGGGAAATGTTAAAATCACTTTAAGACTTATAGTGTATAAATTAAAAAATGTATAATAATTTTATTGTTTATGATACATATAGTATAGTTTTATACGTATACTATAATTATCGTAAGTGTTTGTTTGTGATTTACATTTTTTTCCATTATATCGATATAAAAACTTTTTCTTTATACTGCCAGTATTGTAAGCGTGTCTTGCATTTCCTAGTACAAAAATAAAATCGTGCTAAGTTTTTATTTTTTATGCTAGATAATAATATTTTATTGACGCGTTTCAGCCTTTTTGTTGGATATGGACCGCTGCGCATGAGTTGTTTTCAATTGAGTTTTGTGCAATTTCCGCTTCGATTTACGTCAAACGATGTGGCTGGTACGAAATAATTTTAAAAACATATTTATTTTTAAAGTTATTAACTGAAAATTTGTAATTTTATTTTGTTTTACTGTTTGTATAAATAACTAGTTAATGATCAAGAAGCAAAAAAAATCTTATCTTAATCTTATAAATCTTCTTATTACTAAAACTATAGATATAAAACAAGAATGAACCGTTTTTATTAGCGAAATGAAATTGTAGTTACATGGCTGCTGCTTATGTTATCCATAATAAGGTCGGCGAAAAAGTCTTTTAGTATATTGTATAAAATTAAAAAAAATCTTATAAGATTTTTTTAATTAAGAATTTTCATTAAGAAAAAGAAAAATAAAAAGTAAAAAACACTTACTCGCCATTTTTCAATTTTTTTTTTCTGACCGTTGAAATGAGTGAATCTAATGAAGAAATTCGATACATTCTGAAGTTTTATAAAAAGGGAAGAATGCGACTCAAGCCGTGCAAAAAATTTGTGAGTTTTATGGACCTTTTTTTTTGACGCTGAGAAATGCATTCACGCATTCCGCCGCAAAAGCGGCGGATATGTGGGGCTCGCTGGCTGCTGAGCGTGCTAGATTCCAGAATACCCTAACTAAAACCCAGCGGTGCCCTCATCGTCGTAGTGGGGCGCTACGGGATATTGGGCCCGCTAAATGCGGGCCACCTTCGCTTATAGAGCACTCGCGGGCGCCTATTGCCTGGTGGCGAGTGGGAGGATTATTGGTGCCCCTCCCACTCTATTGCGGATTTGAAGGAGTGCGAAACGTCGTCTCCATCCTCCGGTTGTCTTTTGCGGAGCGAGTCAGCGTGAGCGTCAGCTTCGTGCTCTCGCTCCGCGGCTTCTTTAAGAGCCATGACTTCCTCACAGAAGGAAGCCACGGCCTACCAGCACCTCTCGCTGCCGAGCATGCTGTGGACGACCAGGGCGTAGTGCTGGGGCCCCCAGGCGGCACACTCCTCCAGAGTGTGTTGCGCCCAGTCGGTTGGCGCGCCGCACTCGTGGCAGGAGGGGGTTGATTCCCCCTCAGTATCTGGTGCAGGTACTTCCCGAAGCAACCATGCCCGATAAGCACCTGCGTCAGGCTGAAGGTCATCACCCCGTGCCGCCATTCGACCCAGCGTTTCAGATGGGGACGTATTGCGTCGCTGCCCGCCCACTGCCCCCGCCACTGGGGACCCCAGGTCCTCCTTTCACCGATCGATCAGGGCTCACTGAACCTGAGCCCTGATCTCTTCCGTTTTGTCCGCACTTGGGACTTGTCCTCGCTCCGCGGCTCGATCGGTGACGAAAAGAGTTTCGAACATTCGAACACTCGCGAGAAGTGTCGCCGCCGTCCACGACACCGTACGGTAGCCTCGTATCACCCTTACCTCTATGACCCGCTGGGGTGACGTTTATGGACCTAATGCAGTGTCAGTAAGAGTAGCACAAAGTTTGTTCAAGCGTTTCAGTCTGGGAATTTTTATGTCAAATATGCAGCTCGCTCTGGTCATACGGATAAAGCTGATGCCATTTTTGAAAAAGTGGAGGAAGATCGGGATATTAGTAATTACTACATAACCGAGAAACTGAGGATTGAACACATAATAGTTTTGACCCATTTGAAAAAATTTGGCTATACAAAAAAGCTCGATATTTGGGTGCCACACGAGCTTACTGAAAGAAAACTAATAAATCGTATACTCATTTGCGAATGTGTTGGTTGTGTGTTAATGCGTCCACCATATAGGCCTGATCTTGCACCTTCAGATTTTCGTCTGTTTCGGCCTCTTCAGAATTCTTTACGTAATGTTAGGTTATCATAAAAAAAGGATAGTCAAAACTACTTATCGTATTTTTTTGATCAAAAAGATGGCAACAAGTTATCTAACAAAATGGCACATATATATTATAATTCAATTTAATTAAACTTAAAAAAAAGTTTAAAATTTGTGTATAAAATACGAAGATACTTTTTCCATGACCTAATACAATAAAAAACAACGAAAATAAAAAAGAATGCATCGCCGTTTTTATAATTAATTTTACCTTTAATGGAATAAAGTACTATAGTTCTACCCGCCCATGTACATGTAAAAAGCTGTTCTACGTACAATTAATTTATTTCAGGATAAACTAATAATTTAATAAAGTATAATCAGAATAGAAAATTATATACAGAACTGAAAATTTAGGAAAGGAAAAGCATAGGAAAATAATTAATTATTGTTACTGTGTAACTTCCTAACCCGTTAAACTCCTAATAAACATGCTTTTTAATGGAAAAATAAATTTTATAAAAACGGGGTCGATTGATTTGCGTATTCAGACCAAAACAAACCTTACAACTTTGTATTGTTTTTATAGATTACTAATAATTCCTTTATCGTTTCAGGTAAATACTAAACGAAACCTCAAGTACAAAATAGGAAAATGTAAGTAAAATATTTTAATAAAGAGCGCTTTTCTAAATAAAAAACAACATGAAGCCATTTTATCATACAACTGTGGTGAAAATTAGATGAGTGTTTGTGTATGTATATTATTATGTATTTCCTTTTCGATGCTTTTCTTCTAAACCATTAAACGGATAAGTTGATTTCTGTATATAAATTTAATATTTAAAATTTGGACAAAAATGTCAATATAAATGATATAATTATATTATGGCTACTGAATACTGTCATATTATTTCTATTGCTTTATACGAGGGGTAGGCGCAGTATAAACTGGTTGTTATGTCTGTGGTCGCGGTTTTAATCTCCGTCCTTGAACAAATGTTTTATAGGCCATATAGATGTTTGTAATGGTCTCGGTATTTCTGCTTTTATTGTACTAGTTTTCGGGCTCCTGACACATTATTTTCGTCCTGGGGACGTTAAATGTTTGGCGTTAATCAATTTATTATTTATTATAACTCAAAGGGTTTGTTGGCGACTATAAGAAGAATTACGCTGGAACAAATGTTCATAAAAATTATTTTAATAAAAGTTAAAAACATGCAGGTTAGAACTGATTTTGTTAGAAAATTTATAAATTACAATGACTACTTACTTACTCCTCTTTTTAGCTAAAGAAAAAACGGTGGAGATAATCGATTCAACCCGTATATTTTCTTTTTAAGTGATACTGATTACAAATTATTTTTTTCTTGAACATTGTATTTTAATTGGAACAAAAAGTTTTGCCTTGAGATTAAGAAAATAGAAGATCGGTTACTCTCCAACTAAATCATTCCTTGCGATGACGACTGATATAGGTACAGTATTAATTGTACGCTCCCGGCTCCTGATTTGTATTGCGCCTGCCCGGAATATGATTACCAGTTACGTGTCGAAAGAGCCCTTAATGGATACAAACGGTATTTAACCGACGACTAAATAAGGGTGTTTTTGTTGCACCGCTCAATCGCTTACATATTGTTCGGTCGTTTATTTGCCGTTAACAGACGATTTCAGTGTTATATGTGTTTATTTTAATCGGATAATTCTGTTATTTTAAGCTCTACATACAAACGGAATATTAATCTTAAGGTTTTATGTTTTGTTTTTAAATACTTTTGTAGAATTTGTCTATTTTGTTTAAAAACAGTTAGAGCCACGCAATTTAAATATATTACTTTCATAAATTCTTTTTAATTAAAACTAAATAGTAGAATAATAATTACAATAATGTAATAATAATAATTTACAATGTATAATTTACAATTTATAATAATAATTTATAATAATGTACAATTAATAGTTATACGTACCTACTTATACGCAATGAAAATAAGTATTCAACAAATGGCTTTGACCTGGGTTATTAATTAATAAATAAATTTAGATGATTCAATTTTTTTTTTAATTTGATGATTTTTGCTTATTTATTGTCATTTTACTGCTCTTATAAATATCTAGGTCCGGAGTGTTAGATAGTTTTTACTCAATCACCCAAAAAAAATGAACAGACAAAGAGGTTAGGTTATAGTATGGAGTATCGCAAGGTTAGGTACTTTTTATTTTGGAAAAATGTAATTAGCCTTGGGTAGATTAATATGCGGACGAAGTCGCGAGCAAAAGCTAATTTTTAATTTAAGTAATAAATAATAAAATTGTCTCATTTTTATCAATGGGATCAACATGTAAATCATATTTACTTACATTAAACATTAACCTTTAAATAAAAATGATAATAAAATACACATGTAACGTATTATAGGTAAAAAATACTGTCATAGAGTTTGAAGTAAGTCTGTAGACAATTATAATTCTACTACTGCCCTTCACTCGTGTAGACGTAATACATTTCTTTCTTTTTTTGGTGCAGTAAGTGTTCATAAGCAGCTGAGATCACACTAAAAACCAGGTGGATCGCTCGTTTACCAGCTATTTCAATAAAACATATCCAAAGAGGGTATGAGTATTTATTACAAAACATAAAATTCCAAAAAGGTGCCAAGTGAAACAAATTCCGTCTGTAGTTGGCAAAATATTTAAATGAAGCAGTTTACCTAGCTCGAGACTCGAGTCGGACCATTACCATAATTATAACATTGATATTTACGTAAGAAAAATCTTGCTAATATAAATGTTTTTTATACGACTTACATATTAATATATTTTATTAATACGTAGTATTTTTTATTCGGTTTTACTGTTTATTGATCTATTTCAATTAGTATTTTATTAATTTATTAATTTCTAGACGTTTTTCACAGTTTTATTCGCAATTACATTTATGGAATAAATTATTGAATAATATGTGGAAAAATAATAATTTGTATTTAATGCTAGTTCATCATGTAACTGGTTGCTTATAAAGTAACGTATAATATTTAAAAAAAATATGGAAAAACCTCGAATAATTTATAAAGATTAAATAAAAAACTTATATAAATAAAAAATAAAAAAAACATATTTACGTTGCTTCGGTTTTACATAAAATATCACATCACCAGATGAGATAAAAAAAAAAGATTAATCGAAGTCGTATTAAATATCAACTAACAACAAATATATACCTAGTTCATAATATTTTTTTTTTTGTATTTTTTATTAATACAGAGATCAATTACAACGTTGTTAGCCGTCGTAATCTACTTAACGCTCATTCATATTTTTTTTCAATATATGATTTATATAAAGTGAACTAATTTAACGAAACAATATATATATATATATATATATATATATTTTTTTTCTTTTGCATAAGCTCGTTCATACATTGATCCTTTATAAAATACAAGAGGATTTCAACTTTCTCAGTCACTATACAAAAGCAATTATGGTATCTTCAGAACGCCGACTTGTTTCAATTACTAAAGGTTAGAATGTGCTAAGTAGATAGAAATATCTTAAATATCGCATAAATCGTAACTAAAGTATTCAATTTACTTTTAATTTAAATTTAATTGGCAATATTTGTCCTATTCCCTTTTAGTTACGCTTTACAATCACAGTGGTAGATGATGATAGAGATAACGAACAAACGAGATAAGGGGGTTAAAATTTAAAAGGTATACCCGTAAAAAATTATTAATGAGATAATAACTAATTTACTAACTTTTTAATAAAGAAAAACATAGTAGACAGTTGTTTTAAATTAATCATTCATAAAAATAAATACACCATCATTTTACTGAAATAATCTTTGAAATTATTCAAAAGTTCCGCTTTTTAATAACACTCATACAACAGTAAATATGATTCGTAATAAATATTTGCAGCTATTAGGACCACACAACATTATTTAAAGTATTCGTTAACCTCAGTTGATACCGCCAATTAAATGATGTCATACTCAATCTGATCAATTGATTAATAAAGATTCATTATAATCAATAAGTAATCGGAGAAGTACTATACATAGAAAGCGAATCGCTTTCTACATTCTTCTTCATGTATCATACTGATTGTGTAATGGGGGTTTTCTTGCGTAAGTCATACGTAAGTTAAAAATTAAAATATATTATAAATTTAAGTACGTTCATAAATCACTTTTGAATTGTCGTTTCACAATATTATACTGTAGTTAATGAGAGCTCCGCTTTGGATAAAAAACGCAATAGCCCGTCATCCGGACGTGTTATTAATCATTTTTATTTGATCATTTTTATTATTAAAATGTTTACATGAAATTCTAAAAGTTTATATTCGTGACGATTGATGGATGGACAGATTCAGAATAACACATATGCTATTCTGAAATTTTCACGGAAAATGCTTAGGTAAAACCGTGACGTGCAACTAGTTATTCATAATCGTAAAGTTTATTGTCAAACTTCTTTAATCATTATCATCATCATCATATAAGCCATTGGATGTCCTATCCTTAATGTAGGCCCCTCCCATAACGTAGGCCTCAGACCTAATCATTATAACGTCAAAAAAAAATATTTTTATTTTTATTGTCTGTTATTAATTCTGTCATTTTCTTTTTATTTACAATATAAGTATATTTATTTATGTATATTGAATTTTACAGTATTAAAAAAGTTTGCATTTTCTACACTATCTATATCTATACAAATGATAAATCTGTTAAAAGCTCCGTTTTATTAATACACTATATATCATCAAGAATAAATTTCAATAGCGCGTATTTTTTTGTATCAGCGCCATCTCTTATCGTGTTTTTCTCTGATCACGTATCACGTAAAAAGTACAAAACCAATGTTAATAACTTTAATACATAAAAATTGGAAATAACTCACAGTATAATTTAGTTTTTGTTTCATTGTAATTAAATTTAAAAATAAATGTTTAAAAAAATAGAAATAGGTACCTACGCCGCCAACGCCATCTGGTCTAAGGAATCTTTAAAACTCACAAAACTTATATTTGAGTTATTATTTTGTTAAACTTAAAAGTTTACTAAATATGTCGGATAGGAATAGAAATCGTTTTAATATTTTAGATAAACATCATTTTCAATTAATATACTATTATGTTAAATATTAACTATGTTAAATGTCACTAAATATAAAACGATATTCTACAATTATACGATAGATGGCGTAGATAATTTTCTGAATCGCGCTGACCAAAACTTTGGCCAAAAGAATGACACTCGCCCGTATTAAAAAATCTGTTTTTCTTTTTTGTATATAATTAAATACTTTAGGGTACAACGGTCTTGACTGTTTGTTCGTTGTTAAAATTATAGTTGTTTGTTGATTGTACAAAGTTGGATGGTTATAGCTATTTAAGTTGTAATATATATATATATATATATATATATATATATATATATATATATATATATATATATATATATATATATATATATATATTACAATTATATGATTTGTCTTCGTCGGGAATAATACTTATTAAAATATGGTATTCATCAATAAGAAAATAATTAATAAAAAAAACAGTTCAAATGTTGTCTGTCACTCTATCCGTCTATTATAAAATATTTTCCAGTATCGACGTAGGTGTAGGTGATAAAAAATATAAATGTATAATTTTTAAAATTTTAGTTAAAGACCCGTGCGAAGCCGGGGCGGGCCGCTAGTTAATTATATTTCTCAAAAATCAAGGAAGATTAATGATAATGGTCTCTTGACTGTAAGCCAAGAGACAATTTTTTGTAGCGCATATTTGTGTCAAGAATATACACACGTCTATTGTATTAAATATTTAAACTAATAAATTAAGCCGCCGCAGATCGTGAGAAATTTTCCGTTAGAAAAATGTACACGGAATCAAATTACTATATTTTTGTTTACCGCGAATTGTCGTATCGTATGTCGTCGAATTTTAAGATACGTGATGGCCAGTGTCCTCACAATGATGTCCTTCACCGAGCACGAGGTGAATAGTAAACGAGAAAAAAAAATTAACTATTCAGTAATGTTTGTTCCGATCCAAACTTTTAATCGAAGGTCATCGCCGTCATCAGTACCTTGATCTTAGGCATTCTGTATGCTCTTTATTAACATTAATTTTGTCTTAACATTAACTTTTCAATTATTAATAATGATTATAAGATGAAATTAAAGCCGTTTTGTTTTCGTTTATTTAGGAAAACTTTTGCCTGGAAGGAATACGGAAGTAGATAGTAGAAAGCAGGAAAGGGGAATCAAGTACATTTCAAATCTTAAATAGATACATCGCATCATTACAGTCTCGCCTTACACTCCTTACAGCAAGGCTCTACAGCTTGTGTACCTACTTTTAATTAATTGCTATAATCTGTATAAATATTACCAACTCTGTATTCTTATGACTTTTTCTGACTTTTTCCTCTGAGTTCGATATTTGTAGGATTGGATGACATTTTTCCCAAAATAAGTTATGTAACAAACACTTCCATTTTATTATATTAGTTGAACACCTAACCTGATGTCGAAAAACGAACCTAGTAAGGAGTAAATATTTCAATATAGACTGACAACTAAACGGTGCGATTAGTACTATATTTTATCCATTTTAACATTTTAGTGAACAAATTACGTTGCGTATAATAAATATTCTCGTCTATCGACTAATAAGGCTATCAGACGATCACAAGTCTAATCACTCCGTAGTAGCTTACCTAACAAGGCACCGTCAACATTAAACACTAGACATATGTGCACACATTACTATTGATAATTCACTATAAATAACGTTATTGAATATGTTATTAAATTAACTATGTAGTTGATTGAGTAAATCGTCTGACCCACGTCTCTATAACATTATTTAATAATAGAATAATTCAAAATTTTGTAATTCGATGGATATTTAGAATAAGATTAGGTTGAAAATTTAATATTATTATAAAAGATTTATCATAAGAATTTTGTATAATTTTTAACGATAAATTCATAAGAATAGCTTGAACGGCTTAACCGGTATATACTTACGCGTTGGTAGTATACTACCAACAATTAGAAACAAATAAGCTTGAGAGTAAAAACGAATTAGCAATCATTAGCGTAAAATAATTTTTAATTTTAGACTTCATTGTATGATTTGTTAAGGAAAATAAATTAATTTTATATTTAAGACGAGGAATATCCGTATCTGATTCAAAAATTAATTTTGATTTTAGTAATTTTAAAACGAATTCCTCGAGTTAGCAAAAAGAACCAAGAATTTACCAGATTCGTCACAATCAGCGGCTTCCTTTTAGTAAAAGGATATTAATTTGTGAAATTTTGTGTGAGTAATACGAATTTTGTATATTACATATTATACGTCAAATACATCTAAAATAAGTTTCGCCACAAGGTTTTACCCGCGCAACTTCTATACCGTGGGAATTTGGATAGATAAAAAGTATCATACATGTTATTCTGACTGTCCAACATAACTACACATCAAGGTAGGTTTTACGTGAAATAGTAACAAACTTCTACCCATACATCAATAAATCACAACCTTCTCATTAGTCTGGTTTATTATATATAAAGATTAAATAAACAAAACTGATGATAATATTTTTTATTTAGTTAATATTAGTAACCAGTTCATAATTTCGATAAACATATTACGTTTGAAAATCATAAATTATAATGCCATAAAAAACTTTAGGGTCTTGCTCATTTTTACCGGTGTTAGATCGTAACTATTGGAGATTCAATAAAGTGGCCTATTTCCAATGTTGAACCACGATTAGCGACTGAAAGCTTCTACGAAAATTTTTTTTTTAATTTTTTGTAAAATGTTAGCATTAGATGTTCTTTGAGGTATGTTTTTAATAATACGGGACTTAAAGCATTACTGAACTGAACTAAATTGAACTAAACTATCCCACAGCTGGGCAAAGGCTTCTTCTCTATTTAGGAGAAGGATTGAAGCTTAATCCACCACGCTTCTTCACTGCATGTTGGCTGATAATTTCACTACCATAAGTAACGATCTCTGTCAGTTGTCTATGATAGCAACCGGAACCGTCGGCTTTACGTGTACTTCAAAGCATGGTGGGGAGACCTACAAGGACATACACCCAGACCCAGGAATCAGAACAGAACGGAAACGATTTAAATATTAAGACAAATTAAGCTTACGACTGTCTTGTCGATGTTGAGTGGCAGTATGAATCTCATTTATGGTGATGTACTATTATGTTGATAATCGAAGTTTTTGTGGTAAGTTCTGATAATGTTCGCTACAAGCAATTGACCGTGCGGTTTTGGTGCTGGAATAGTACATTAATCTTCAATTTCATGGATGATCTCCAAAACAAGGGTAAAACAGTAGATACGTCTACGTTTGCTTAAAAATCCAGTTCCGTTCCAGTTTCCGTTTTTAAAACTAATCTTTATTACATGATAACTATATTTAAAAAAAAATATATAAGTAGGTACTAGTCAATAAATACTAAAATATTTATAAAATTTATCTTACTAAAATTGCTAAACTTAAGTAGTAAATCTACTAAAAAGCTAATCATTTGTCTTTGAAAAATCTAGACAAAAACAAGTTCTATTCTCGAATAGTCATAAAAAATAATTAATATGTTTCAATGATTAAATTCACGTGGTCACAATAACATGATAGAGGATAACATGGATGTCTTCGACCTGAAGTCAATAAAACGTCTGACAATGACCTCTTAAAATTTGCTGATCATACTGTAAAAACAAACGGGTAAAAACACAAGGAAGACGCTGACTTGGCAACTTTATTGACGAAACATACCTTAACGTCCTTATCGACTTCTAAATTGATACGAAGTATCTATTGTTCTCGGGTGATGCTAAAAAAATTTAACCCATGATAACATATTATAGCGGAACGTCTTTCTTATTATTCGTATTTTATCGTCTTAATTATTATAAATTTTGCATTAAGCTACATATTTTTCTTGATCTTATTGAATTTCTGAAATCATGTAATAAAAAAAATTTAAATTGCGTGTACTAGCGTACACTCGTAAGAAGTGAAACTTATAATAAAAACAGTTTACTTTTTATACGATCGTAATTATATGAGTCCTGTGTTTGCGTTCGGACATATTTATATTCGAATTACCTACTCACTATAGAATACATCATACAATAACTGCAAACTTCTATATAGTGATACTTAATTTCTAAAAAAGCTAAAAATAAAGGACTCTACAATATTATCCATAAAACTTTGGATTTTTTACCGTTTTAGCTCGATCTTAAATTTAATCATTGCCGCAGCAAACCAAACTCGTTGTGGGCAAGTCTGACTACTGCTTGAACGATTTTTTTTCGCTTTTAAAGTAATTACTGTTAAAAATATATAATCTTAATTATACTATAAGTGACTCAGGGACAAAGTGACCTTCAGACGTCACAATCACTCAAATTACAAAAGGTCATTGAAACGATTGAAAACCAAGAATTGAAATTGCTTGTTAGCTAATAATTGTTTTACTCGGAAATTAAAAAGAAAATCACTTACATGCTCTGTGTTGTACCCACGTAACGATAAGGAGAAATTTCATTTAAAGACTCCTGGTACCATCTCAATAAGTCCCATGCATTCATTTTGTTCATTGTGTAGAATCTTGGAAATTATTAAAATTAGAGACTACTAGACACGTTTGACTAGATAACCCTGAGATGGTACAGATAATTAAACTACATGGATATTAAATGACATGTTACCAGTTCTTTTGAGTTAGCCCTGAATTTTTTATTTCTAAATTTTGTTTCCTTTCTTGCTTAGCGGTGAAAAACTTCCGTCAATCCGCAGAGTAAAAGGTATCATACTAATATCCAATCTTATCTGATAGGAAAAAAAACGTTGTTTAGGCTTGGGACATTTACAGGTCCAGTACAGTACAAGTGAAGATATAATAAAGACAGAACAATCTTAAATTTAACAAATAAAAATGGCCAGGGACTACGTTATTTATGTTCATTTAAAATTACTTTTATGTGTTTCTAGTTCTTTCTGGCAAATCTACATTATTGTGTGAATTAATTGACGTGGGTGGTAGACTACATTGCTTTTATGAAGATATATTACAACGTTGAGCTTGAAGACCTTAAACAATTTAAAACAATAAAATTCTGTTCGTTTCATATAAACTCCTAGCAAAACATCAACACGTAATGACTTCAAAAATATAATAAACCTTAGTTTGTATGTATATGTATTTCGTTAAGTTGGATATTTATTGGTTCCAATTTGTTGACTCATCCTTACATAATCATCTATAATGTATAGTCCTTTTTCATTTGATTAATTATGTGAACATTATATTGAACTCACCAGCTTAGAACTTACACCTTAGTCCTTATATAAAGTAGCTAAAAAATATAAATCATATAATAAATACTAAACGCTTCACACTCAACAGCCACATCACAAGCAACAGCATCAGTAGGATGTGAATCCTGTGTCGGGGGTCCGGAAACACAACAAACAAACACACGCGCCCAGAACAAGACAAACATCTCTATGGCCTATACAAATATTTGTCATGTGTTGTGTTGTGTCACTTTGTCAACTTGTCTTATGATGCGTGAATGCTGTTTCCCTGAAATACTTGCAGCAAAAGGATTACTAATCAATGAAATGACAGGGAATAGAATGGATCTAAGAATTGGAACCGAAAATAATAAAGAAAGATTCAGGCTCTCTCTTTTATTACGTAAAACTGAGCTGATTTAATTATTTAGTCTATGCTTTTCGTTGTGTTCATTCAATTAATTTCTCATATGACACTATAACTAGCTATAGAACTTAAACTAGAAGACTGCGATAAAATATAAAATGATTTAACTCAATAAACCTAACGACAGCAGTAAGTGTTTCTGGGAGCCAACGAAGTACGTTCTCCAACAAACACATCCATTTTAATAAATGTATAATTCATTTGACTTTAAAAGGAACGTTCCAGAATTTCAGCCTATAATAGTAATTAAAATGTCTCACGCTTAAAAATAGCTCTCGACTTAGTAATTAAAAGAGACACGTTTTTATTTTATTTATTTTAATTGTTAATGCGAAAGTGACGAGAGACTACTGAAGTGTATTTAATTTTTAACAAGTTAACAAGTTAAGTTCTCTATTATTTTCATAGTTACTGCCATCTTAGAATATAATATAATATAATACAACAAAGAAATAACCGCTTCTCAAACAACGGCCCCCAGTACTATGTGAATCCTATGTCAAGGGTCCGGAAACACACATCACACAAGCACAAACGCCCAGATAAAATATTCAAATTTTAATAATAAAAACTTGCTTATTTATCTATAATGTTATAAAATATAATTGAATAAAAAATAACAATTAGGTGCTTTAACGGCTCTTCGTGGTAGAATCCATGTCCCCATTTATCTTCCGATGTTAATTTCGGCACATATTATTAATTTTTGAATTCTTTCACACTTAAAATTTGATCTAAATTTTATCTTCATAGATTAATTTTAAATTTTAATATCCACGTGTATAAAGTCGCTGGTAAAAGCTAGTATTAATTAAAATATTTGTAGATAATATTAAATAATTTCCGTCGTGTGTTTAATCCCTTTAGCGAATACTTTTTTTAAAACCTTAGAGCTCGTTATATTACGTTTTTAATATGTACTCCCCAGAATCACGCTTTAAATAGGTTTAGACTGAATGCTGCATGTCTGCCGTTCATATTATTTTATATAAAAAAAATATTTATAAAGAATTATTATATCTAGCTGTTATTTAAGGCTTCTAAACTCTAAGAAATATTTAGAGTTTATGTAAGAATTTAAACCAGTTTACAAAAAAGTAAATTATTGCGACGATTGCGGGCAAGAGTAATAACCTTTTAGGTTGCCTGAATTTTGTTCACTGAGTCACAGTCGCCTGTCCACGACGGAATAAAAAGAACTATTCATTCAAAATGTTTTAGTGTTCATATACTCGTACGTTTGTGGGTTCGTTTCTTAATTCTACTGTAGGAATGTCTTAAATGATTCAAACGTATTTGATATCACTGGAATCTTATATCACAAGCTAATATTGCACTTTATACTATTTACAGAAAAAAAAACCATCTAAATTTGAATAGATGGCGTCAAATAAATTAGCATACAAATATTTTGATTATCTTGTTTTATCAAACTTAAGATGTTCTACATCTACGTATACTTTTGAGACTAGACACAGACCAGCGTTGTGATATAGTTTTTTTTTGTGTCACAGTGTCACAATTAAAGACACAGAGACATAACTACACATTATTATACTCATAAGTAACTTCAGACACAATATATACAAATGACGCCATCGCCATTACTGTCTAAAAAAAGAACTATCCTTATTCTACGAAACAGCCATGCTGACGTATTAGCATATGATTTGTACACTTGAAGTACTGTAAAAGTCAATAAAAGTAAATTGATTGTTCCAATTAAAAACATGTTTCTTAATAACCATAAATTATATCATATTATGCATTGTTTATTCAGTACAAGTACGTAATAAGTCCTCGGTTAGCAGTTGCAGATTCAAGAAGACTACGTGCGTCAAAAACGTTCTTGACATTATATTTTTTACCAACTTCATTACAAATTCTTTACATAGAATTTGTAATGAAGTTGGTAAAAAATAAAATATGCATATAAAAATATTCAATTACATAATGTAATGCGTTTCAAAAACACACTTTTTCTGTGTTCAATATACATTTTATATAAATATCTATATTAGTCGCTTATTAAAGTACTTTACTTTGTGATAATCCAGTTTCTGGTGGAAAATAATCTATTTAGCATATTTTCAATAGGTTAAAATTATTTTTTTCTCTTTTGTATATTACTTAAAAAGTGTTGTAATAATTAATTTCTAACATAAGTATATATTGAACTAGTATAAATAGCAGTTTTTGGTCATACACTGTTTAATTGATTAATTGAACACTAACATTCACTTTGAAGTTTATTAATGTAATGTCTAACTTTTGCCGTTATAATATATAACTGCTACTGTGCGGTGACCGGCAGAGAAGAATAGTCCCGACCTGTTTCTTGCCGAGGTTTCGTAAAAGGCGACTAAGACCATAGTGGACTGTATGCCAACCAGAATGGTGATGGGCAGCAGCGCCACCATATCCTGCCACAAGACGCTGCGCTCGCCAACCCGCTTGCCAAGCGTAGCGTGTATTGGCGAATCTCCATAGAGATAACGGAGGACGGGGAGGCCTACGTTCAGCAGTGGGCATCCAACGGCTGACGTGGTATTGGATTTTTTCGTTCTACCCTCAAAGGTTTACTTCAAACGGCTAAATAAATCAATCATATAACTTTTTTATTCGAGCATAAATTTCATATTTGGAAATTTATAAAGTGAGTTGTACAACTGAACTAAAATATTTATAAAATTCTTAAAAAAATATTCGATTAAAACACGGAATTGAATGAGTTTCGACTGAGTAAAAAAAACAGATGCCTTTTATAGATTTAATCACGTTGATATTTTATGCTACTATTTCGTTAATGTGTATAGCAGTTATGTCAGAACATCAAACGATACACACTTCTAGCGTGAAGATGATTTAACAGTGTTTTACCATTACAATATAATACAATAGGACGTTTTAACGCATCATATACGACGCTAGTACGCTTTAACGTCCGTAAAATATGCACTCTGTTATACCGAGGCTTTACGAGTTTATTTTTTTTTTATTGCTGAAGCCTATATAAACATCAATGTAGAGTACGTAGACTTTTTATATAAAACTTTAATATCATTTAATTAAAATAATTTGAGTGTAAATGTTACTGTAATAACCTTTAAAAATGGGAAAAGACCCCTTCTCTGAAGAAGAAGCGTTGAAGTTTAATTTACCACGATATCACTTCGGGTTGGCTAACAGAATAAGTCTTACGATTACAACTTCTTACTTAACAGGCAGATTTCCTTGAGACGTTTTAACGCTGAACGCGATATGAATTTTGAGTACAAATTAACAGTCGAAAACTCAGTGTTATGCGCAGATTTTTAAGTTCTGAAGTTTCTTCTTATTATAAACGGCGCTATCTTTTATTAAAGTGAAAAATTCAATAATCGGCTTACGAATGACATTGTTTCATTTTTAAATCAATATATTATTTTATGTAAGCCTGTTACGTTGTGCGTGAAAGGTGACGTGGTAGTAACAGTTGCGATTTTTATTTTTTTCTCTCTTTTTTTTTAACTTATAACTCTGCTACAAGCTCTAGTTATGTTTTCATTATTAAGATCTTATTTATTAAAGACGTCTATACTGGTACTACTACTATTAATATTGACATTTTAGTGGCGTATATAAAAAAGTCACATGTATACACTTTTGTATAAAAGTGGATCTCTGTGGTTACATTTATTATTTTTTATACTTCATTAGAAATTCACAACTTTTAAACAGGATTTGATTGATGATTTGATGAACCAAAATAAACTAGAATAATTTCAACTGAATATAAGTGGTGGTATTAATAATCCTTCTAAAGGTTTTTTGTTTTTGTATTTCATTCCCACGTACAAAATATATATCTTACTACAATTATATATCACTAACATGAAAAAAACAAAGTTATAACTTCGCAAATAAATTTTATTACGTCAAGCGCATGCTAAGACTCAGCAAAATATATCACATATAATTGACACTGCGTGACGATTTACATATCTGTGTTGATTAAAACTTTATCATCATTGCACGTGTTTGTGTCGTAACATACCGTTGGATAAACTAAGAGATCCCGTAAATTCATTTTGGCCATAACGGTTTCATTTTTTATACAATTTTAGGACATTGTCTCGAAAAATCCATAATTACACTTATTGATCGCTTTTATTTTAAAATAGTTGACACATATATCATTGTTACTTATTACCATAACCGTTATATATTTTTTAATTAAAATTTCTTTTAGGTGCAAGGATTTGTGTTGGTATTATTGATTGTAGCGATGTATTGTCCTCTTTGTTCACCCATGTTCGCCCTATACAGCCTTGTTAATTGTTATAGGGAACTGTGTTATTTGCGTTTCGGAATAGGCTTAGTCTTGATATATATAATGATAATTGAATAATTGAATAACTTTATCATAGGGTTTTCCTCACCATTGCTGCTTTTACGGCGAGTTGCACGAAACCGTCGCTAACTTTCCGTTAGTTAAGTTGCAATTAATCTTAAAATTAGTTGATCTCATGATTAATTTAAAGCTGTTGGAATTAATCATCCGTTAGATAGGTCTTTAATTAAACTAATTTTTTTTGTTAACTTAATCAGATGTAGGTTTCGTGCAACAGATAATCACGATTCTTGTGATTAAATTAGTTTAATAAACAATTAAATTTAAAATTTGTTTCGTGCAACTCGGCGTTAATGACATTGGAACAACCTTATGAATTTAGTGCCAATTGTTAAAAGCTATTTTTGTGACTCCTTACTTCTGGTTGGATTCTATCTCTTATTTCCGTATCTTTTTCCTTATTTTATTAAATAATCTGACATTATTTACTGATTAGATTTGACATACAATATTAAAATCCATTTTTTTTTACTAGATATTTTATTATTTTAATGATACCGAAAATTTCGCAAAAACTTGTTAATGACCATTTTAATCAACTAATTATTTTTTAAATGGTAATACTCTTACCAAACCAGTTTGTTGCATAATTTTTCTTAACGTTTTATTATATAATACAACGAAAATAGTGAATTATACTGAATCTTAGAAATGCTTTCCATCCATGTGTTCGAAAAGAGGTGTTGTGTGAGTATTAAAACTTAACTATTTCGTTTTTACGTACTTACATAAAGAATTAGGCAAATTTTGAATCATATTAATTATTTATGTATGCATATAACACTTTTTTGCCTTCTCGGTTCTATTTCCTCTGTTAGTAAACCTATTTGAGTAAAATAATATATTTTTTATATTTAATATTTTAGTTAATGTGTATGAGACAAATAGAGTGCTCGTGAAGGCTCCAGCCTAAGCGTGAAGTTTATTTTATTTTTTATTGAAATTATTACCTAATGTACAAGACCACCTTAATAACTCTACATATTTTTAAGCGTTAAAACAAATTCTCTAAAATCTGACACCCAATTGGACTAGAACGATTCTCCAACAAAGAGTGTTTTCAATGAGATAGAGCAGAATTAAATGTTTTTAAAGATTATATTTTAATTTTTTATTGATTATAATTTTTGTAAATCATATTATCAAAAAAGAAAAGTTTAATTAAGTTAAAAGTACCTAATTTTTCATGATGTAATTGTTTTATACGTTTAATGATCCAATCGAAGTAATACTGTACTCTTAATTTTTAATAAATATGACGAATTTATATGGAAGAGTATCTCTATCAATCCCAAAGAATTGTGAATAATGTAACCAGTAGACGGGCCGATCCGGTATTCCACCAATAGGACAATTTTACATAGGTCGCATTACATTGACGTCATAACTGCCCGCCGCGGTTTCACCTAACCGCCACTGAGTCAGATAGTACAACGTGGTGTTATAACGTTCGTTTATATTGGCGACGGAGCGCTTTTTTGTCTCAGTGTATCACAGTGGATTAAGCCTCGTGGTTGCATTGCCGCCAAAATTTTAATTCTGATTTCCGTAAATTTTCGACGGCGCCATCTTATTATTGACGTATTAAAGTGTAGTCGTGTGTATCATTTATTTTTATATCGTCGTGTGTATCATATATTTTTAACGGTAGTGTTTGTAGTTGGTGTAAGTGAAGATGTATTCCGGTGACATATGCTTTCGTGTCAAAGATTTTATGGATGTTGTGTACTGTGTGTACGTTTTGAAACCTAAAAAGGTTTGTATTATAACATAAGTAAAATTAGTTGGCTAAATATAAGTTGGTTCGTTTTATAAATAAGGAAATATATTGTTGTTGAGGTTCTTCAAAGTTATCGGTCATTAATAAATATTAATATTTATTGTTCGCATACGTCAGTTGTTTCAATGTTATTAGAAGTTGAATAGCACTTTCCGTTTTGTGTCCTTACTGCAAAAAGCAACCTTCACCCTTATTTTCACGGTCAAGATGTCATCGCTATCGTTATCCTTATTTTAAAAACAATATCTAAGCTTATCAAAAATATAGTTATTAATATAATATCATTATGTTATGTTTTCTGTCTCTATCCTTGTTTCGTTTCTTTTCGAAATAATAAAATTATTTTTATATACATAAAAACCTTCACAATGACGTTACGATTCATTCAAAACAGCTTTCATGTACGAGAAATCTGGAAAGACAAGATTTTATCAGGTCGAATTTAACTTAACGAAGTAAACCTGTATAATTTTTAATTAGTGAAAAATAGTAAATAAAAAACATAGCACGTTGTCTCCAATCTTATCTATCTTAAGATAAAAAAGATAGAAGTATTAAAATATCATTAGTTAGTTAGGATGTAACACCCTTTCACTTAAATAGATAAGTAGCAGTAGTATTACAACATCTCACATAGAATATTAAAAGACAGAATAAACGTATTTAAACATAAAATGTTAAAAATAGAACTTACCCGAGAATATATTGAGGTAAATGGAAAAGTTCATGGAAAATTAAACAAAACGAAATTGAAAAAGGACAGATCATAACCAATTATTTTTCTTCATTTTAGCAATCGGAAAGATGGAGGAAGCTCCGGAACATCGTGCAATGGACGCCGTTCTTCCAGACCTACAAAAAGCAAAGGTATCCCTGGGTTCAACTTGCTGGTCACCAGGGGAACTTCAAGGCTGGACCGGACCAGGGCACGATATTGAAGAAGCTGAGCTCACAAGAAGAGAGATGCTTTCAGGTAAGAAATTGGAGACCTAAGAGTAGAATTTTGTAATATTGAAAAATTGTAGACAGATGAGTCCAAGAATTTTTACTTTATTTATTTGTACTATTTGCGTCATTAAGAGGCGTTAATTGTAATTATATAGTTAAAATATGTTTTATATTAATTACGTACAAAAACGAAAAAGTTTTATTTTTTATTTTGTTTATTTATATTAGTCGGAAATAACGTTATGTTTGCATACTTGTTCTTCGTCATGAATGAATGTAAAACTTGTTACTTAAAAACTATGTGTCAATTATAAATGAAAGATATCATTTCGTAATCAAGGTATTATTCTAACCTTCAGTATTATGTAAGGTGTTATATCATTTTTCTTTCTCACGTCAATAAGGTTAACTTCAATGCAATTTGACACATCATAAACATTATAGCATAACATGTCTCTCGCAGTTTCACTTGCGTTTAATTTCAATACTAGTCAGTTAGTTTGACATTTATGATCAATTTATATTTAATATGTGGTATTGAGTTTTTTCTAAAATATGAAAAAGCAATGTTTAGTAAAATGGCAACGATTAATAGAATAATTTAGCGATTCGTATATTTTTTTGTCGACAAGTAAAAATAGAAATGATAAAAAAAAAATCCAGTATCTACACTATACTTTCTTTCACATACCAAGGTTGGCTGGTAGAAAATGCATTAGCGTTAAGCCCGCCATTTTGTACACACTTGTATAAGTGTATTTATTGTACAACAAAGAATTTAAATAATTATATAAATAAATATTTATCTTTTTACAAACTTAATTTACTAACAACGAATAATTTTGTCTCGACCCGTTTTTTAGTCCAATGGCACAATTGAATGTACGTTCAATTAATCCGAGGAATTGACAAAGAAACAAGTGAGTGACGAAATAGTCTTAACAAGTAAAAAGTTATGAAAATGATTAATATGATAAGATAAATTAACTTATCAATAAAATAAATCATACATCACTAGGTAACTATCGTGAGCCATCGATGTGTCATAATTTTACCTCGTCGTTACATGATTGAAGATGTTGTAAGCGCTAGAGCGCATTCTGCCATTAAAATCGTGCCATATCAAGGGTTAATGTTAAATCATTTCTCGATAAACATTTAGTATATTGAAAATTCAAACGTGTATAGCTGCTTAATTTTTAACCAAAATCCTCGACTCATGTTAGCCTGTAAAAAAAAATCCCTTTTAGTGATAAGTCCGCCTTTGCGTCTATGTTATAAATCGTTTAAAATGTTATGTTTTTATAACGTGTTCAAAAAAAAAGTCTGAAATAATAAAGTATCTTCAAAATAGAGTTAACAACAAAACTACAATTTTACAAATAAACCCGTATAATAACTGTCTATCAGTTAGAATCGATTGGAATACTACTGAAGTTGCAGAATTGTGCAGACCAGGAGGCTTTTTGAAATTGCTTTTTTGCTTTTTGCTAATAGCTAGAACTTTATCTTGCTTTCTGTTTATATTCTTTATTGAATACCACACAGACAATAATATGGTACAAAACTATGAGAGAAATAAAGAAAAAAAATGCACAAAAAGGCAGCGTTATCGCTCAATAGCGATTCCTTCCAGGCAACCTTAGGGTTAGGAATTTGAGAAGAAATAGGTAGGTGGTGTAAAAACATACAATAAAAATATACAGTAAACTCTAGACTAATATATATCTTTATAAATATATACGTAAATAGTAAAATATATACAGGAAGTACTGATAAATAATTACGAGAATACTATTATGTCATATTTAGAGGCAGACAATAATCTTTTATAAGTTTTTTAAATATTACAATACTTTGAGAATTACGAATATGTAAGGGTAAAGTATTCCACAAAAGAATAGCTTGAACAGCAACTGAGCGATGATAGTATTTAATGAGTTGTTTATTGGATTATTGACAAATAAAAAAGATGAGTTATAGCACATGTATAATTGTCTTAAATTTTCGACTAACGGTCGTGTAAAAAGTTCTTAATTAAGTTAAGAAAAACTACGAATGCCAATCGCGTATTATTCAAATGTATAACATATCCCCACACACCTGTGCATCACACTGGATTGGTTATTTATGTTCTAACAATTAATTATCAAAAAATTCCTTTGGCGTGAACGGATTCGTTAGTAAGCTTATTAAACTTTACGGTGATGATGCATTTGTTTTCTGAACATTATTTCCAAAGAATTATTTGTAATATAAATTTTGCTTAGAACACGGGATTTCACCATTTGAAATATGTTGCTTTAACCACTAAACATTTCCTGTTCTGCTTTGAACTTAATAATGTGATGTACGTCATTAATTTTATTACAGATAATTTAATGTGTAAAGGAATTCGTTATACATGTTAGTGGTTTAATATATTATATATGTCCAATGTACCTACTGTTTGAAATTTTTATAAATGTTTATGTGACAAGGAATACTGAAGTAAAGTCTAAATGAAGTAAAGTTAAAATTCACACCCAGAATTTTACGAGATAACAATTAAACCTTTTCAAAGGTTTTTTAAGTTACTGTCAAGTTTACTGAATACGGTAAAATAAACATATTAATTGGTATTTGTTCAAATATATTTGTTTATGGTCGGCTGTTATTGTTTATGTTGCTTTAATTATTTATAACAACATGGTACCTGCGTGAGATTAATTATTGCGTTTCCTTCATTGATAAGAACAAACAAGATTGTTTTCCTCGTGAATCGGACAAAGTACGAATCGCTGTTCATAATAAAATCCTTATTTAAATTATCATTTTATTGACATAGGACTGACTACGTGACAACTTTAGCGTGCCATTATATAATGAGTTTGTTTATTTAATTAATTATTTATTTATTTACTAAATTAGCATTTTATATTATTTTCATTATATAACCATAATAAGAAGACACTTGATATGTTCACACAATGAACATAATTTTCGACGTTTTATACCTTGATCTAAACAAATATGCATGGTTAAACATTGCAGGGTTATGGAGTTTGTTTCGGAGCTCGATTCGCTCTTGTCCGGTTTTTTCATAATTTCATAAACGCTCCCATATCCGGCTATAATAATCGAGGCTGTCCTGTTTATTAAGGAAGATTTTAGACTATGAAGTATTACGCTACGACGAGAGAGCGAAGCAGCGACCAAACAATAAATCTTATCTCAAATTGAAAAGTTATGTAAATAAAATCAAAAAACCACGTGGACATGTATTAAATAAAGAACACATCATTGTTTACTTAAATCTATTACGTTTTGAAACGTAAAAGTTTCAAAAAGATTTTTTAGGTTCTGCATATTGATGAATAAAGAAACTGATGAAGTGAACCAATTTTACTAGTTTGTAATATTTAGTATATTTTTCTTTTTTTCTCATCGCGTTACACTAACTGCAAATTACTTTAAAAATATAAATTAAATTATTATAAATAGCTATAACCAGTATTATTGTATAGTGAATTATATAATAATAATGTCTGCATTACCTGTTTTTGATTGATAAAGTAAAAAAATATTAGAAGGATATAAAGAAGTTTAATATTTCTACGATCTACTCGCACTTGTTAATAGTAGAAGATCCGAACCTAAATCGACCTTCACCGGGGTGATAATAGAATGAGACCTATTTTATAATAAATTTAGTCTATTAAAAATGTATAAAAAATGGGTTTGCTGGTAAAATCCTGGACAGGATATTTTTAATTAATTTTTAGAAAATCATTTTTTTTTTAAATTTTGCAATATCAAGAAAAAAAATTACAATAGACTTGAAGTATGGAACATACTTCAAGTCTATTGTAACATATTACATACATGATTTTTTAATAATTAATTATATGACATATAAATATATAAATATTTATAAATATAAATATATAAATATTAATAATATAATATATAAATATTAATAAACATATTACATAAATGATTTTTTTAATGTAAAAATCATCGGGGAAATGCTGCTCGTATTCTTGGCACCATTCCACGCGGACATGATTTATACCAAAACTGTTTGTAAATAATTATTTTAAGTTTTGAATTGTAAATATGTATAATAATATAAATAATCCATTTTTTAATAATTAATTAAAAATATCCTGTCCAGGACTTTGACAGTAAACCCATTTTTAATACATTTTTTAATAGACTAAATTTATTATAAAATATTCATTCTATTTTTTCATTTTATTATCACCCCGGTGTAGGTCGATTTAGGTTCGGATCTTAGACTATAAGCTAAAGTACTCGCTTGACAACCGTTGACAGTTGACATTTGGTTATAGGTATATTTATATTCACATCGCATAACGTTTCATGATCTTTGACATCATTTACTGATCATCAGTAAAAATTGCGAGTTTCGTTATCGAATTAATACAAATATGATACACATTAAAATAAACACAGATCTAATTTTATCAAAAACATCGTCGCTGCGCCTGACAAGTTCCATATGTGGTTTTTGTAAGCTAACTAGCTTAAAGTATAATTAGGAGTAAAGTTTAATATAAAAAATAAACGTATAGGTAAGGAAACATTTCTTAAGTAGATACCTACTTTGTTGTAGGTACCCGAGAGTAAGTAGGTACCTAACCTAGTAAGTAGGTTAGGTAACTACTTACTCGCGGGTCGTAAAAACAGGAACCTTAGTCCTTACACACGTCAGGGCATACGTATTAAACTTACAGTCGTCAGATTTTTTTTTTCTTATTTAAAATCGGTCAGAAATTTTTCCTGTCTTTAGGTGTGTATTAATATTTTGTAACTTCGGTATGTCTATTGACGTCAATTGATGACATGCCTATTTTGTTACTCAATACATGAAAATGCGTCATACATTGTTTTAAATTCGTTGAAATTTTCGGTATTTTACGAGTTCAATGTTCGATAATGAACTCGTAACGTAACGAAACTATGATTCAGATGTAATATAATTTATTATCATTCATCATCATTTACTCTATTTTTAATACTATTAATAAATAAATAATTTAAAACAATTCTGCTATTTTATTTGGTGCGATAATTATTTTAAGCAGTAAATACGCGTAGTAGGTACATATGCATGGTGTATACGCATCAGACATATTGCGAGTAAATAATTAAATAATAGGGTTGTTAAGTATGAGATAATAATAACTATTTATAGTTATTTTCTACTATTAAAGGTCTTATTGCGTCAATCGTGTAAAAACAATGTTTTCTTTTTTTATATTCTTACAACTGTGTAAACGTAAAGAACTTTTATACGTATAAATACCTATTACTTATAATTACGTACCTGTATCTTAGCTCTTGAATATTGTACATCGAGATAACTTTGTAATCTGAATATTTAAATATTTTTTAAGCTTCTGATGAAATACATAATGCATTCTCTCTATGCATATCTCTATAGAAATAATTAATACTTTAAAAAATCAAATACTGAAAAACACGCTTTAATAGAAAACCAAACTAAAATTTATAAAATAATTTTTAATAAATCTAAATTAAGAATATTGTGATTAACAAAAAGACTTATTTTATTGTAGAAAATCGTGTGGTGCTTTTTAAGATATTTCCATAATGATACTTATTTTACCAATATCTGTAAATAAAATATTATAAAAATTGACAAAATTTATGCTAATATTTATAATTTACATTTTTTTTTCCAGTTGCTCATGAAAGACATACTCCGGCCATTTGTACCTGAATACAAGGGTCAAGTGACGTGTGAAGATGGCGAACGTATCCTTTTACAAAAAAAAAAAAAAAATACACTCTTGTTAATATATTAATATGTTTCTGTCAATGAGATACTACTCAGTGCTTCATGATGAAATTATTTGAATATAAATAACTTTTTTATTATACATATAACAGTAATTTTTAATAGTTCTAATTAGTAGTTTAAAATATTAGTATTCAAATGGTACATTAAATATGAAATGTTCGTTCTGAGATAGAATAATTGTCTAAGTAGTATTTTTCTAAGTTGAATAAATCCTTCTGATGATTATTCTCAACATCCAAATTTATCAAGTTTTCCTTCATTTCAACAAAGATTCTAAATATTTATATATAAAATAATAAATTAATTAATTAATCAATTTTAATAACAAATTAATTTAGTGGATTATATCGATATAATGAGTTTGTGCTGCTATCAAAACCACAAATATATTTTTAAAACTTTGATATATAATTCAATGATTCTTTAACAACGAATGTACAGTGTACTTACAATTACAAGATCTACTTAGTGACTTCGACTGTCCGTGCGTTATGGACTGCAAAGTTGGGGTGCGAACATACTTAGAAGAAGAATTAGCGAAGGCCAAGGAGAAGACTAAGTTAAGAAAAGTGAGTATGAATTATGTCTTATACTAAGAAACGGTATGCAATGTATTTGAAAAAAAAAAATCTTTGAAGGCATTAGTACTGATAGACTTACTATACGTAGCGTAATACTTTTGAAAACCATTTGATTTTATTAAAATCTGTTTCATTTTATGTTTATTTTTTGAGAGTGATTTTGACTTTTTCAAGATATACAATATACATGTATGTCTCTATTTATCTGTATATATACATATATTTATATTAAATTTAATATCAAACTGTAGGTATAGGTAAACAGTTGATGTCCTTAAGTACCTACGAGTTATATTTTAGAATAAATGACGTATGGTAGCATATTAACGCCCTTATCTGTATTTTACAGTAATTCTTTTTCATTTGTAATATGACGTTGAATATCTTTGGCGATCATGTTAATTATTTTATGTTAGTAATCATAATCAGGGAGACAGGGTATTTTAGTTGGTTATTCAATTGACCAAAAATATTTTGTTGTGTTGTAAAAATAAATTGTTGTTTTCTTTGTTATTATTTTTTTTTCAAAATTATTCAAAATTTAATGTACACGCATACAGTAGATAACGTAAGTGTTATTATAAGTTACAAAGTTCATTAATTAGAATATCATATATTTGTTATTTATACTATACTTAGTGACCTTTTAGAATGTATATCTTTTAAACCCGTCTTAATATAGCTCTTAATAAGCTATCAGTTTATTTATAAATAACAATTTAATATTATTATAATGACGTCATAATAATATCATTAACTACTTAATTGCAATGACATCAGCTCATTAAGATAAAATATAAAAGTAAAATGCAATAACAATCAACGATTATTGATTTATTCAATAATGTTAAAAAATTCATTATTTATATCAATGGAAAAACAATCCATTCAAAATTTCTCAATTATCTAAACCGTAACAAAACTCTACATATTAGATTACTTGTAACGTACGATTAATAAGCGATATATTTATTAATAAAATTTAAAAAATACTAAAAAGAAAAAAAGTTTATCATTAAATAAAGATACAAAAAAAAAGACATTTTGCAATTTATTTTTTAAAACAAAACAATTTATTTACAGGATATGTATGAAAAAATGATTCAAATCGATCCAACGGCACCAACAGATGAAGAACATAGAAGCAAAGGTGTGACAAAACCAAGATACATGATTTGGAGAGAGACAATTAGTTCAACGTCGACGTTGGGCTTTAGGATAGACGGAGTTAAGAAAGCTGACGGGACGAGTTCTAAAGACTTCAAAACGACTAAAACTAGAGAACAAATATTGGAGGCTTTTAAGGACTTCACCGTCATGTTTCCTAACGCTGTTGTAAGTTAAAATTGTATATCTCTATTTTATTTTTATTCAGGAAATTTTATTTTGCTTTGTCTCCACTACTCCTTTTTTAATCAAGTGAGAATTTTCTACTATAAGGGTCTTTAATAAAACTGGTCGTAGATACATTAATATATATTTAAAGTAAAACAAATTTTTGTTATGATATGGCATATATAATTTGCAATATACATTATTTTTCGTAAATCAATGTTATTTAATATCTATATATCTATTGTTTTAGCGTTACTCTGGAATTTATTTTTCTATCTTAATCCACATCTCATAATATTGCAAAAAATATCTTAATAATAAAATAAAATGTAATGTAATCATTATATTTTTTTTTATTTACAGCCGAAATACCTCGAAAGGTTGAAGAATATTCGAGCTACATTACAGGAGTCACATTTCTTCAGAACACACGAACTCATCGGCAGTTCGTTACTCTTCGTCCACGACAAGAGAAACGCGTCAATTTGGATGATAGACTTCGCCAAAACAGTTCCTGTGCCCGAAGGCATAAGCATTGACCATAATTCCGCTTGGAAAGTTGGTAACCATGAAGATGGCTACTTAATTGGTATCGACAACTTGATCTCCATCTTCGAATCTCTTATTAAAGATGACAATGGTAACATCGACCAATGTTACTCCAACTTGAGTGTGGATAAAAACGTTCGGAGAGATAGTTTAGCCACTTGAAAGTTACGATTTTCCAATACAGAAATTCGCTCTGTACTGTCTTGGGCTTTGAAATCAGTCTTTCCGTACATACTTCGTATGGAGACGACGACACGTGTGTATATATATTGACGATTTGTTCATTGTAAATAATGATTGCAAAGACCATTTATTGTATTATTGATAAGTTTAAAATACTCATAGTAGAGTAGGTTATGGTCATTGATGACTTTACTTATATAGATAATCCGATGATGCAAATGTTTGTTGATTTCGTTAAAGTATCGGATAATTAACAATTGATAGATTTAATTGTTTAATTAAAGAACAAAGTTATTTTACATATTTTTCTTTGAAAGAAAATATTATTGATTTATGTATTATTGTATATATCGTGATGTTTATGGTATGGATTCTTTTTTATTATATAAAACTGTAATCAAAACATTGCTGATTTTTACTACTATCTTATCTGCAATAATTTTTTTATATAAAAGAAAATATAATGAAAGGTATTTTATATCTGGAAAAAAAACAACATCAAAATTTGTATAACATTATATTATTGCTTCAGGAACAAGACGAGTTGAAATTAATGCGATAATACTAAATAAGTCTTGATAAGCAGAAGAATTTAATTTCGGCGAAATTATAATTGAGATGAAGTATATACACGAATAAAAACATTGTATTGTATAGTATATTTATTTTCTTTATTATAACTACACTATATTAGTGTAACGACTAGATAAAACGTTATCGTTAAGTAAATGTATGTAAAATTAGATATACTTGAAGATACTAATTAAAACATATCACATTATTTCCGTTTTTGTACTCCTCATCCTTTAATATTATTAATCTATTGGACTTAAATAATGGAATCAATTTAATACTATAACTGGCAAATTATTACATATTTAATTTGTTTTTAATAAACTTTTTTTCTTAATTATTAACATATCACAAAAATATTAGTAAACTAGGTGTATAATATAATTTCTTTTTTAATTTCTTTTCTCATTTTATTCTTATTATTAAGTAAATATCACTTTTTAGGGATATAATAATAATTACACTTAATAAATACGTTTAATACTAAAAAGGGAATGATAATAGAGTTCAACTAGATTTAATTAAACGCAGTGCAACGTTGGACTGCTTCTAAAATTAAGTAATAAATTAATTCCTTAAACTAATTACACTAAGCTATAAGGCACTGGTTTACGTTTTATCTTTATTGTTATCGATAACTATATCAGTTAGGCTATTGCGTCTAGAGTTATCATCAGCTGCAGAACTACTTTCTTTTCGGATTCGCGAGTAAAGTCTAGTTACCGGTGCCGTTCCGGATCTGCTCGTATCTACAGGTGCCGGTGAATATCTCCTAGCTCTCGGTGGGGGGGTTTCAGTCGCAGTTTCAGAATATGGAGGTGGAGGTTGTATCAACATGGACATTCTATTTTCTCTCTGTGCAGCTGCCGTTATTTGCAATTCTGCACCAGCTACTACTGTAGCCAAGGTCGGAGTAAATTGAGGAACGGCGGCTCGAGCCGAAACTCGTCTTCGTCTAGGGCCAGTTGCTTCTTCGAAATCGTTTCGATTCGGTATTTGTGGTAAGTTGAAGTCAGGTTTTACCGATCCACGTCTCCTTGTATTTTGGAAATTTTCACTAGCATCTTGTTCTTCCGAATTTTGGTTAGTAACTGTATCTATAACAGCTAATGCTCGAAGTAAATCCGCTACACTTGTGTTTTCTAATACTTCTACTTGTTCTGACTCTGGAAGGTTTGATAAATTTAAATCCGGATCAAATAAACTAGGCCGACCGCGACTAGTTCTGTTTTTATAATTATCTAGTTCGCTAGAAAATAGACTGCCGTGACCACCATCTGTATCTTGTCTATAATTCTTAACATCCCCAGCGAACAGGCTACTGCGTCCCTTTTTCGTTTGATTTTGGTATTGTTTTATACTACTTTCGAGATCACTACTAGATTGCTCTGGCGTGCTTACTTTCCTGCTCTTACCAAATGATGGAAACAGACTTCTGCGACCGTGGCGTGTTTTTTCCTTGTAGTTAACTAATTCATCTGAACTTTCCGGCAAGGTTTCGTCATCGTTCTTTTTAGATTTTCCAAATGTAGGAAGTAAGCTAAGTCGACCTCTTCGGGTTCTATTTTGGTATTTTTGTACTTCATCCTCGTCTACGGTATCATCATCATTACTTGTTGGATCACTAAAGTCAAATGTCGGGAAAATACTGTGCCTACCTCTTTTTGTCCGTTCTTTATACCGATTAGCATTATCTTCAGGATCACTAAAATCAAATGTTGGAAAAATGCTATGTCTGCCATATTTAGTTTTTTCTTTGTATGCTGTAGCGGCAGCAACATCTTCGTCTTCGCTAAAATCGAAAGTTGGAAATATACTATGTCGTTTCTGCTTTTGTCGACATTGCATTGCAGCTGCTCTATCTTCACTGTCTGAAAAATCAAAAGTAGGGAAAATGCTGTAACGCCCACGTTTCGTATTTTCTTTGTAAGTATCTAAATCACTTTTTTGTTCTTCTCCAATACCAAAAGTAGGAAAGATACTTCCTCGTCGCGGTTTCTCATTGATATTTTCTGAGGATCCTTGGGCACTATTTACTCTACTCTTCATTGTATTCTTTAAATATTCTGCTGGACTTTCAGTCGAGCTCTGTCTCTTAAATAGACGAGCAAAGAAACTCCTTGGTTGTGTGCTTTCATCATTGACATTTACAACACCAGGCAATGATAGCTTTCCACTCCTCATATTTGCTTCTTTTCTATATTTTTCAGCCGTATCACCATTAGTCCATGTAAAATCATGATCTTCAAACCTTGGAACTGACTCCTTTCTATAATTAGGCACAGCTACACTTAAAGCTCTAGTTCTCTTATTACTATTTGGTAAATAATCTTTACCAATAGAAAATAACGGTGGCTTTTCACTCGATAGAATTTGTTCATCATCAAATATATTGATTCCTCTCCCTTGATGATGTGCATCAAATCCACCTAATACATTTACTACCCTTGCTAGTAGTTCTGCAGGCTTAACGATAGCTGATGCCGTAAACGTTTTCTCTTTATCAATACCAAGTAGATCAGTATCTGACTGAATTCGTAGCATATCTTTAGCCGTTAGTTGAATGTTTTCAGAATTAGCTCTTTTTCTCTTGACAACAGGTTCTCTTGGTACAATATCAAATGTTAGAATCGGGCAACTTGAACTTCTGTACAGTTGAGGAGTAGTTTCTACGTAAACGGGCTGAAATTAAAAACAAAAAAAAAAATTAGTGTAACAAATAAAAATAAAAATTTACAAATTTATTAAAGTAATTTTAAATCGTCGTTTGATATAAATTATATTGTAGTCAAAGTGGATGAATCTACTATCATGTTCGGCATATAGTATCAGCTAAAAAAACCGGCAAAACATTCAATAATTTCTCTTTTAAAAATTGTCAATATATCATTTAATGCTTATAAATTTATGTCCCACATGAAAACTAGCGTTCCTAAGCTCAAAAATCTTGGTATTTATATAATTTTTTACTGAGTAATATGCATTGGTAATTAAAGATTTTTAATGTAATCTTTAAATGGCAATTGTTAAATCATTTATGGGGTTTTAAATAAACGAATAAAAGGAAAAAGACTGAAAAGTTGGATATGTGTACCCTATAGTATCAAGCCCTAAGACGTGAAAATATATAAATTATTAAGCAGTATCAACGTAGGCCGGTTAACAAACTTTTCTAACCGTGATTGCTGCAGAGGTGTTACTAACAGCAATATTTTCGTTACATAAAACATTATCATAAAAAAATATTACTATTAATGACAAAAAAAGATAATAATGTAGTATGTATGAGCCTGTAAACAACCCACTGCTGAGCGAAGGCCTCTTCTCCATATAGAAGAAGGTTTGGAGCTTAATCCACCACGCTGCTCCACTGCGGGTTGGCGGATAATTTCCCTACCATGAGTAATGATTGTTATCTCTCTATCTACTAGATATAGTCTATGATAGACTATATATAGTCTATGATAACAAACGGGACCGACGGCTTTACGTGCTCTCCGCGGCATGGTGGTGAGACCCACAAGTACATACACCCAGACCGGAAATATATTTATACAAATACAAATATCTATTCGATCGAGCGGTAATTGAAACCGCAACCGCCGGCGCTCGGTTTGAGGCGACTACTCGCACCACTACGTCAGAACGGTCGTCGTAATAATGTAGATAAAAAGAAATAGTATAAAACAAAAGTATTATCTTATGATTTTTTATTATAAAATACTCTTTAACTGACCTTAACTTTCAATAAATTCGCTTCATTTATGATTTTTCTGATAATGGCAATGTCTCTTGTAAATCCATGTAAGATTTTGCTTTGAGTTGATTTCAACTGACATGCAAATTTTTGCTCAAGTCTATGAACTCTTTCGCTCCTCATTCCACTAGTTATGAAACCGAGGAGCATCACAATGTATCCAAGCCCAAAGGTTATCCATATAATAAGAAAGATTTGATATGCCAGATAATAGCCGGATTTAAAGCCATTGTTTATAGTTCCTGAAAACATTTAAAAATAAATAATACAATGCTTAAATTACTTTGAAAGATAAAAAAATTAAGAAATAAAATTCTATAATTATGTAAATACAATAAACGTACGTGCCTGCGTAACGTACCTGCAACGATGTCACCAAATCCTATAGTAGTTAAAGTTACAAAGGCATAATAAATTCCAGCAACGTAATCCCAACCCTCAAAGATGACAAAAATACAGGCTGGTAAGAAAATAAAGAAGAGAAATCCGGGAATAAGGTAAAGAAAAATCTGCCCAAGCATGCCAAGATTGTGGAAAAAGTAGTCCAACTTGTTTGCTCTTTTCTCATTTCTCCTTTTATATTTCCGGTAAACTGATATAAGCTGAAAAATAGGATTTGTATTTAATTACAAATTGTTAAAGTATCTGTAGTGAAAATAGTTTTAATACATAATTTTTTATTCTGTGATGCTACTAAAATTACAAAAGTTATTTTATTTATTTCCATGATTTCATAAACGATTATTTAATTTCTATATTGTGTTATAAATATGCTAATATGTAACGATGCATGAATAAGATACTCTAAAGATTAATTTAAAATCCTTATCTTATAAAGTTTTCATCTAAACCTAGAATGGAATACCAGCAATTGAATAAATATAATATTACGACAACTTTTTATACCTGCATTCCAAAATATTCACCGAGGTTTGCCAGTAGGATACCATTGATGGGGATTCCAAACAAGCCATAAAATATCATGAGAATTCTCGAAAGGTGTGTTGTGGGTGCTAAATTGCCGTAACCTGTAATAATTTAAAATAATTCAAAATGAGGTATATACTTGTTGTTGAGATGTTCTCTGTTGAGAAAAAGTAATTTATGTTATATTTATACGTATATATATATATATATATATATATATATACATATATATATATGTAGTATTTGTAAAAAACTCTCTCTAAGATACATAATACACTTGCCTATGGTACTGACGACTGTGTAAGAGAAGAAGAAGGAATGGTAGAAGTCCCATTTATATGGCGGTTCAGCATCTTCAGTAGTGTAGTTGAACATAGACTTGCCACAGTATTCAGATAGCTTTCGTAGTATATTATCTTGTTTTTCGGGGTCGTTCGGAATGTAGTTTTCGTAGAGGAGATCTGAAAGAAGAAAAAAAAAACAAATTAACAACTATACAATTTCCATATAAAAATCGTTATAACTGCTTGATGTAATCTTCGCCATTTTACCTAAAATAAGACAACAATTCTTTTGTGTATTTCAGAAAGCATTATGTAAGCGTATTAAATAAACTCAACCTTTTCACAAAATTGTCTAATTAAACAAATTGTCTTAAGCATTCAGAGTATCCTATTAATTTAATAGTTATGGTATTATTTATGGCTAAAACATATTTTGTTAGTTATTGTTTTAGTTATTGTTACGTCAAACAAGGTCGTTGACGGTTAATATTGAAATACATTGTGTACTAACTAACATGGCTAAGGATCTAGTTAAACAAAGTATTAGTGTAATTGCTAAATCACGACAAAAAGTTAATATGGGAAGTTAATTAGGTAGTTAGCGGAGTTTTTATGGTGGCAATTTTATGCTCGGTTCAACACAAATTAAACAATTTGTTTTTTATTTTTTATTATTGTTTCGCTACACTTTCAAATAGTTAATTTTTATCTTTCACTTTTGTTTTTGTAACTACTTTGAAAATTTGTAGCCATGTATGTTCTTATATATGTATCTAATCCAAATATATGGAAATGCATAAACATATGCATATTGAATTTTTAATAGAGTTAAAATAGAAAATTTAAAGCAATGTTATTAATATCAAAGACTTTCAAGAAGACTATTTTGTTAGATTATAGAAAATTTTGCAATCTGTCTAAAAAAAAAGCTTAAACATAATTATGTGGTACCTGCATCAAAAGGCAAAACGAATAAGAAACTTAAAAAACCGTTCAGAAGTACCTAATCTTAAACATCAAATGACAATATAAATACGTCTTAAATATTAAAAAAAAATATGAAAACTATTAAAAGAAAGAAAGGTAAAGAAAATCATAGCCTATAGTTTGTTTTACTTGTGGTTTTTAACGTACGATAAAATACACAAAATATAATGACCAGGATTAGCTTTATTACTTGACGAGAAATCTGCGCGGTTCTTCGCAAAATCTTTTTAAAATTTCTCTTACAATTTCAACTTTTTTTTGGGTTCTTTAAGATATTCTATTACTTTGTCAAAGTTTTTTTTATTCGTTTCACTTATCCTTATTAGTGACATTGCTTAGAGTAAGAAAAGACAGAAAAATCTTTTTTATCAGTGACCGACCGCTCTTTTAGCTCTTCTAGAGGGAGGCAGCTGATCGAATGAGAAATGATGAGATCCATAGATGAACGAAGGTTGCCGACATAGCCCAACGGATTTCCAAGCTGAAGTAGCAGTGTACAAGGGTACAAGCTTGCAAAAGTGACGGCCGATGGAGTAAAAAGGTTCTCGAGTGGAGACCACGTGCCGCAGCGCAAGGAGTGTTTTGATGAGTGAGTGATTTGTTGTTAGTGTTGGACGGCTGTAATTCGCGAGATGGATAGACGACTTGAGGAGAGTCGTCGAGAACTGTTAGATGGAGGCTGTTTCAAACTTGGTATGGAGGTCGATGGGGAAAGCCTATGTTCAGCAGTGGACATCTAATGACTGATATGATGATGATTATGACGATGATGGTGATTGGATAGAGATGAAGTACCTCAGACATTAGTTAAATTATGTTATATCAAATTATCACCCCGAACAGAATCAACTTTATAACGATATTTTTTAATTTATTCGGAAGGTAGCTTTCATCAGAACATATGTTTAAGTTAGGAATTAGATGTTTTTATAGCTGAAGAAATAACTAAATAAGAAAAGTAGGAATCTAAATACAATATTATAACAGTAAAGCGACAAAATTCACAAAATAAAATCTAAATTATAGGGCATTATTCTGCAAGGCAGCATTCTTGGATGTATCCTAATCTTAATATTAACGTAGTAAAATGAAAACACTAATGAAATATTAAAATGTCAAATTCAATATTTTATGTTTCGCTATAGACAGAAGGTATAAGTTATCACCAACAGTAATTTATAATAACGAAAAAAAAAATTAAAATAACCTTAAATATTATTTATTTAAACAACACTTAAATTATACAGAATTCACTAAAAGGCTGAGATGCAGCCTAAGCTTAGGTCTGATACTAGCACAGCTAAGCATCATAATGATATGCTATAATTATCTAAATTAGAAATATATACAATTACATTTTTTTTTTGAGTTTCGTGCTGAAAACTCCGTAAATTTATATTTATAATGATTTCTTCATTATGAATAAACATGTGCTGTATAAAAATTATGATACAAAATCAACTGATAGCTAGAGATTAATATAACTTTTGATTGAAAGTAAGTTTTTTAGTTCACTTCTATTTTTTTAATACCATCTTAAATATCTAACTTTATATAGACGCATTTAATTTATTATTAACTAAAACTTTCATATTTACGTTTTGAATATATTTGTACTATATTATTGTATCAAATGTTATATAAAAAAATATAATACGCTTAATAGGCAGATCGGTAGGCGTATTTGCATACTCATACAATTATAATAAAAAAACTACAAATCAGAATAAATAACATTACGTACCCTTGTACGTCTACTTATCTGAATTGTACCATAAAAAACACATATCACAGATACGGAAACATTCTCCTGTTAAAACGGTAACGAGTAAAAAACTTTATTTATTACATTATTCTAAATTGTATATTACAAAACTAATTACATATATGGATATATATATTTTTTATTTACTCAACGATTTCAGCTTATCTTCTACAAGAATACAAGCAATTTTACTGCACTATGTGTGTATCTTGCAGTAAAACATTTGTTTTTCTAATAATCGTAGTTTTATTATATTGTTATTCTGTTCGACATCTAGTTAGATCATAGAGTCATTAATAAAAGTATGAATTTTTACACAATGAGTATTTCATTTTAGAATAATAATTGAGTAATTGCTATTGTCTGTTACTTTATAACTTACTATAATCTTAAAAGTGACGATCTCTCTGTCTGCGGTTTGGGAAGTAATTAGCGGTTTGTCGTTCTAAAGAGGTTCTATTGAATAATTTTTATAGTTCGCCTGTAAAGGAGGAGCGGTATACTATTGTCGTGATTAACATCAGATTGACATAAATCGATTTACAATGAGATTGAAGACAACAATAGAGCGAAGGTCGAAGTCACTGTCAAGATCAGGAATACCTACACAAATGCAAGAATTATTATTCGTAGAATAATCTTTATGCATTTAATTAACTCTTCGTGATTGTAATGTCAAATAACTTAGGAAAAGTTACAATTTGTTCTACAATGTCCGTTTCTAATACATAAACCTGTCTCTCATTCTGTACTCATATAAGATTTAAATTATGGTTGATTGTTCAGAACTTTAACAAAAACATGTGTTGGCATAAGTAAATTCTCCAATAGAAACGTCTCGATAGAACAATCCTTCCGTGTGAGCGGGACGGGAGAGAGCCCAAGCGGCCATACATTAACTTGGGACATGTTGATTTTGTAATCGGATATGACGTAAAATCTTACAACCTGTAAATAGTGCGAAATACGGGATATTTCTTTGTGTTGGACATATAGAAGTATATTTCATTTCTCTCCGCTTTCGACGCTCTGACTAATAATGCGTGTGTTACATGCAATTAAACGAAAAAGATCAATTTTGCAAATTTCCGTATTAATCCAGACTTCCTATTGGTTATTATTTTACAATTATTTGATAAGTTTTTGTTTATTTAAATTACTTTTTAAACTGTATAATCATTTTATCTTACGTTTCATTGGTACCATATACTTAAATCTATTTTGGATAGTTACATGCTGAGATCCGATCTTACACTAATTTTGGAAAGATCAGATATAAAAATTGTGTATCATTTTTGGTAAAAAATTAAACTGGTTCTCAATTTTTTTTAATAATTACAAAATAAATATATATATTAAGGCGTAGCAGCCTAAGGATGCTTACAGTTTGGCCAAAGCACTGCTTACCTAAAGAATTAATTTTTTTTTTTTCGTAACGTAAGTATTCGTACCTAATCTACACAAAATCTGTAAAAAGAAAGTATTGAATTAAATAGTTTCATGAAAGTTACTTTTTGCATGCCTTTTCAATTATACAATATAGAACTTATTTACTAATTGAATTCTCATGACTAAAAAATATCAAAAAAGTCTCAACGTGCTACTTTCTACACCATAAAAGATATGAAAGTTGCAATCGAAAAAGTGAAACAATGAATTGACATACTATGTGACCTATAACGCCTCAAATGTATAGTTTTAAACAAAGTTTTCAAGCATAAACATTTTGTATATATAACGTTTAAAATCTACTATCCCATCAAAAAGAAAAAAAAAATTAAAAATAATCCAGACAGAAAAAAAAATTGGTTGTTTGTAAAGTCGGTTTACGGACGATAATATGATAACGTCATAAGAAAACACTGATATAAAATTGCATACATTCATGAATTGAATTGAATTATTATCACTGAATTATCATTATATTGTATACTAGCTGCTGCCCGCGACATCGTCTGCGTGAACGCTATTAGATTACACGTTGTTACGGAATGCGTTGAAGAAATAAAGGTTTACTGCTCGTTCCCCGTTGGTGATAGCGTGATAATATGTAGCCTATATGTTGACCCGACTTCTTAATAATATTCGTGCCAAATTTGAAGTAAATCCATGCAGTACTTTTTGAGTTTATCCCGGACATACATACAGACAAACAGACAAAAATTCTAAAAACTATATTTTTAGCTTCGGTATCGATTGTAGATCACACCCCAAGTATTCTTTAAAAAAATATTCAATGTGCAGTTTTGACTTTCTTACAATTTTATTATATGTATAGATAGCCCAATCGAATTAGTATTTTAGATTTACAAAAATTTTTAGCAGAAATTTTCCTTCAGAATTCGTTGGGGGGGTCACTGGTAGTCTAAATTCAAAAAGTAGAGGTACCAGAGTTTTCGCTTCATCCGCCATCTTGATTTAAAGGGTTATTTTTTGTCTCTTGAATAACTTGTTCATTTTCAATTTTACACGGAAAATACATAGTTACTACAAAAGTTGTTATTTTGGTTCTCATAAATTTTTTCGTAGGATCGATATTTTTCGATTTATACCTGAAAAGAGGCGGAATTTTTGGTTATCGAATAACTCGTTTATTTTCAACTAGCGGGCGCCCCGGCTTCGCACGGGTATTTAACAAAAATTTCAAAAATTATAAATTTATATTATTTATTACCTACACCTGCGTCGATACTGGAAAATATTTTATAATAGACAGATTAAGTTGTCAAACATGTGTGAAAATAAAATGTAATTTAAATCAAAAGCACTAAGGAGTATTGATATCAACTGTAAAGCAAATAAGATTTTACCTCCTCTTAACCCCGTTAGGGGATGAATTTCGATAAAATACGAAACACGTCTTCAATCGATTCTGTTAATATATATTGCTTATGCAAAATTTGAAGTAGATTGGACCAAGGAATCACGTTGTCCCATACAAACTTTGCCTCCCTTTTTATCCCCTTAGAGGTAGAAATTCGTAAAATCCGTTCTTAGCTGACCTCTACTCGGAAAAAAGAATATTTCTACCAATTTTCAAGTCTCTAGGTCTTATAGTTCCAGAGATATCGTGATGAGTGACTATATCTATAGAAAGTCTCTTATATATATATATATATAGAGAGAAGATTTGTTTTCCTAAAATTGATAAGTATCAAAATTTTAGGAAATTTTATTTTAAACAACTTTATAACAATTTTTGACATGAAATTGAAAATAAACGATCACAGTAGTTTGAAGTAAAAAAAAAAATGGTCCGTTTTCATATAGTGTATTTTTTTCTTATTTTGTCTCTTTAGTTATTATAGCCTGATTAAGATAGAAATTATTCATAATAAGCTAAAGATACAAGCCATATTGATCATTTTAAAGGGTAGTCCAGACTTCTCATGCTTAGGTGCTATCTTTCCTGCGGTGTCCCACAGGGTTCTGTTGACTGGAGACGCCCCGGGCTGGTTATCGGAACATAGGGGCGCTTCAGCCGATATTGGAGGAGTGGACGGTGCGGCAGCATGGAGTCCTCAACCTTCCGACTCGTGCAAGTGTTGTCAGGGCACGGCTGCTTCGGCAAATACTTGCACGTTGTCGCAAGGAGGGAGACGACTCCGGGCTGCCACCACTGCGACTGCCGCGAGGACTCGGCACAACACACGCTCGAGTCGTACCCGGCCTGGGCTGAGCATCGCCGGGACCTCGCTGCAGTCATTGGAGAGGACCTATCGCTGCCGGCCGTTACGCGAGCGATGGTCGGCGGTGATAGGGCCTGGACCGCGGTCGCCACCTTCTGCGAGAACGTCATCTCACAGAAGGAGACGGCGGAGAGGGCCCGGGAAGACTCACTCCTTTCTGACCCAATTCGCCGCCGGTGCGCGGAGCGGCGCAGACGCGCTCACATGCGCCTGATGCCGCTCTAGCCGAGGCTGCGGACGGTAGGGTCGGGGATTGCCCACCGTCCGCCGAAACAGCCTACCGCGAAGGTGCGATGTTCAAGTGCACGGGGCGTCGCACAGGAGAGAGCGTTCGATGGAGCTGCCACCTGCGGGCCACGGAGCAACGTACGCGGTACCCGTAGCCCACCTTGTAAGGGCGGGTGAGGGCGCACGGTGGGTTATTTTAGTGGGTGAGGGCCCCACACTATCACGTTGTCTCCCCGGGCGACGGGATGTGCGTTCAGGTACATTTTTTCCCGCCGTTTTTCTTTTTTTTTTTCTTTTTTTAAGCTTAATTTCACTTTAAAATACTGAACAGATCAAAATTTGAACTCAATCAATCAGCTAATTAAAACCTTAATTTTACTTCTAGTAGCGTGTAAAAAGTAAAATTTTATTTTTGTGAGTTCTGAATTGATTATATAATATATATATATATATATATATATATATATATATATATATATATATATATATATTTTAAGTTGTTAAATTATATTTATTACAGAAATTTTACAATATTATACATATTTACAATTCAAAGTTAAAATAATTATTTACAAACAGTTTTGGTATAAATCATGTCCGCGTGGAATACTAGCAGCATTTCCCCGTTGAATCGCAATTCCGATTCTTTGGGCAAAAAATGCACCAGCCCTCCTGTCACCAGTGGAGGCTATGAGTCGTGGGGTTAATTCTTTTAGAAAATTTTTTGCACTGCTACTCCAAGGTCCAAGTGTTTCGACTGCAAACGGCACAAAAACATAACTTTGGATAAGTGACGAATATTTGTGCCGTTTAGTCATTTCAGCCTTTTTCGCAGCGGCTCCCATTCTTACAGCCGTTTCCCTGACATGAGACGGAGCCAATGTATCGACGCAGGTTGCGTCCCACAAAAGCGCCCGTCCCCTTTCCCAGGGAATCAGTGTTAAACCATCAGTCTCATTCAGGGAACCGTGGCGGGAAAACCTACCTGAACTCTTGTTGCAAGAAAGGCCGTGTAATCCGAAAGAATTAACCTCCTTTCCGCACGGACATCTGTGTTCAAAACACAGACGTGCTCCCAACCGGAGACCTATACAAATTCGAAAACTTTCATTATCTAAAAGTGTCCCAAGGTTTTTTGACGGCATTGCGTGTAACCAGTGACCTGACTCTTTACTTGATAAAGCTAGAAGCCTTGCACGATTTTTGTCACTTGTAAGATTTTGCGTCAAATTTTCACGAGTATTGTGAACTAATGGCGCATCCCAAAGTTTTTGTTTTGTAACTTTCTTGGGGATATCGTCATTAGGACACCTCAACTTTCAGTTTTCTACTGCGTCTGTAGCATCTGTAAGTTGGACTGAAAAAAAAAAACAAAAAAATATATATATAATATATATTATATACATTACAGTGCGGTTTATAAAAAAATAATTACAATAATGTTGTATAAGTATATACTCGTAGGTCATATTATAAGGTACACATAAATAAATATAGAGTACCTGGATGACCGTGCTTTGCTCAGCATTTTTTTTTTTCGTATATCGTGTATCTTGGACATTATATTGATACGACTTACATACTGATGAAATATGAATAATATTTTTCGACCTTACCGACATAATAATAAAAAATATGAACTTGTTATTGAAATAAAAAACAAAAAGGGATCCTAATAATAGTTTTTCTCACAAAAGAAGGAATTTGAAAAATAAAATGAAAAAAATAATCAGACTGGTGACATTTGGACTCTAACCGGGTCTTCCGTATTCGGGATCACCCGATTCGTTCCTACCCGATCCTAGTTCCTTCTAGCTACATCGATTTATCGCCCTCGAAACCCCCTGCACACTAATATATATATATATATATATATATATAGACACAGATTGAAGTGTCTGTTATCTAGTACATACTTAGGCGCCATTTAATATGTTGTTATTAAATTATACCTATATCTATTACTCACAGTGTATCTATATGACTAATACAATAAGACTAATCGTTTCGAGAAATCGTTTGTTTGCATGCATGCGTTGATTTATATTAATTATCTAACTCGAATTGAAGAAAACATTTGTAGGTTAGAAATTTTGTCTACAAATTCTCAATCACGTAGGTATGTATTTTTTATAGGCGTTGTATCGGATCCGTTGACGTTTATAAAAAATAAAATAAAAATAAAATAGACTTTATTGGTAACAATAATAAACAAACATTGCTTATAATAGATAAAAAAAAACAACAACAATGTTTGAAGTTAATATTCAATTTCAAAGGTATAAAAAATTAACTTGTTATGTCACCAATCGGACGCCCACTCAGTAACGTTGTGACATCATTGCCCCAACACTGATTTTCAGTGAGCACCGTGTATACGATAAGTGCAGCACGGACAGTGATAACATTATAAACTATTAAAAAGAAATAAATAAAAAGAAAGCGAGTAACAAAAAAAAAATAATAATAATAAAATTCTACGTCTTGACTATAATACATATTAACTAGTGGATAATAGTTTAGATTATTAACAAATAACATGCTTATGGAAGAAAAAAATAAAAAAATAAAAATCAATTTGTATACAATTGAATTAATCTAATTAATAACCTATACGAGTAAATCTATATAGAAAAAAATTATATTTATAATAATACATAATATAAGGCGATTACAATGTAACACACTAAAAACAAAAATTAAGAAAAAAAAAATTGAATACAGTAAAATTAAACTTTCCACACATTGTTCTATTTCAAAAGGAAAAAAAACAGGTCCACTCTCAAACGCCTTTTTGTTTTTCTAGTAAGAAAATTTTGTATTTTAATTTAAAATTAGAAACTGTATTTAGATTGCGAATGGGAGGTGGTAAGTCGTTTCAGCACTTGGTAGCCGTGAACTTGAAACTTCCCCGGAAAGCTGCTGATTTGTGTATTGGCATTTGGAGCCTAAATAAGGAAGCCCTTGTGACATGTTCATTAGCGTTTTCTTTTAAACAGCGTAACTTGCTATATAAATATTGTGGCACGCGATATTTAATTATTCCAAACAATAGAGTGGCGAAATGTAGCTGCATTCGGAAATTCATTTTTAAATTGTTACTATTATTTAAATACGGTGTAACATGGGAACGAGGGGGAATTTTGAAATAGTACCGAGCACATGCATTTTGTACACGCTGTATAACGCTTTTGGTGCGAGCAAGTAATCGTGGCCCAATGACTGCGTCGGCGTAGTAAAATTTGGAAATAATTAAAGATTCACATAATTTTATTCGAACTACAACGGACAGAGAATCTCTAAAGCGATAAAGAATTTTTAATCTATAAAAACAATTTTTAGCTATTTGTATTACATGATTTTCAAAACGAAGTTTCTCATCCATTAGTACGCCTAGATTTCTAGCATCTGTTGCTCTCTGTATACATTGTCCATTTATTTGTACAATAGGATCGTGATGTGAAATTTTTGTGTGATGTGTGATGTGAAAGGTTTTAGGTATGGGTCTAATTATAGCTTTTCTCCATTGTTCTGGAAATACACATACACATACCTATTTTAGTTATGACTTTTAATGAATTCGGTAGGGATAATAGTAATATTTCCAGAGAAATACCATAAGTTCCAACAGCATTAGAGGTCAGAGTTTTAATCTGTGCGTAAATATCAGATTCAGTTACAGTTTTTAAGTTGAACGTAGATTCTCCAAACTTATGATTCATATAGAATTCAATATTCGATTTAGCAGCATTTGGTTTACCGGGAATTGTTAAAAAATGACTTTTTATACTATTGGGATTTTGCAGGTGAATGGGTAAGGCAATTTCTTTTTTATTATTTATATTTATACTATTTTTCAAATGTGACTAAAGAAGACGGTTATTCTTTATGTTTTGGTTAATATATGCATCGAAATATGCAGTTTTTTCATTTTATATGGCCTGGATAACGAAATTTCTAAGACTCCGTTTCTAAGACGTTTCTGGATACTGCTTCACTCGTTTGAATTGTGACGTGATGTTTTATAAATTATAAATTCCTCAGTCACAGAAACATACTATCTAATTCAAAAAACCGTACTTGCGCTGATGACGCGCTGATTGTGCACACTTGTGCCACTCGTGCCATTTTATAGGTAGTTCATTGATACCCTTACAAAAAAAAAAAAAACATTCGGACGGGAATCAATAAAATGTTTGAAGGTGACTTGGACTGCCCCATCAGAGTTGGATTTTTTCCCTTGCAAGAAGTTATCCAACTTTTGAGAAAAATGGTAATCTGTTGGAGCAAGGTCCGGAGAGTACGGTGGATGTCTTAGACATTCCAATTGAAGCTCCTTTAATTTGGTAGCCGTTTGTTGTGCAGTGTGTGGTCTTGAAGCAGTAGTGGCATAAAGCGATTGACTAGTCTAGGTTATTTACCGGCTAGCTTTTCCATCATGGTTTGCGGTTGTTGACAATAGACACCTGCCGTAATCATCTGGCTACATTTAAGAAAACTGTAGTGAACGACTCCGGCACTAGTCCACCAAAAGCTCACAAGGATCTTTTTTGTGTCAATTTTCGCTTGGGGCAGGATTTGGCTGCCATGCCAGGATTCTGCCATTGCGATGAGCGCTTCCGATTATCGTACATGATCCACTTTTCATCACATGTACTGATTCGATTTAAAATTCCTTTTTACCTTCCAATTTGCTTCAAGTCGATTAAAACAGTTTTATCACTAACATCGCAGCCTATAGCTAACTCGGACGCGGTTTGTGATGGATCTGCTTCTACAATAGCCTTTAAATCTACATTATCAACTTTGGTCTCCGGCCGTCCACGGGGGTTGTTCTGCAGGTCGAAATTTTCAAAATGAAAACGTTGGAACCAAAAACGCACTGTGTTTTATTTTGCGACACCGCAGCCATATACATAATTAATCCTTCGAGCCGTTTCTGAGCACTGGTGCCAAGGTGGAAATCGTACTCGTAAATAACACGATATTTCAAGTTTTCCATTTTGTAAACTAAGTGACGTAAAGATGAAAAACAAATGAGGAAAAAACAAATGAATTACGATTTTCGAAACGCATATGCATGAGTCATGTTATTATTATTATTATTTAGTTTATCATCAGTCATGGTCCTTTATAGAGCTATTTAGCTGTATAAAGGACCATGCGCATTTTATATGGATATCTGGGCCATGAGCGAACACAAATGAAAGTTATGTACATGATTAGGATTTTTCGTGACAAACAAGGATATGCCAGAGCTATTGTTTAAAGTAGAATGAAAGAACACGAGCGACACCTTGGTTATAATTCAAAAATAATAAATATTCATAGATAAAATTTTTGGCGCCACCTATTGATCCTTATGAGTACTCTAAAATGTCAAGAAACTTCACATTTTCAAGCAGATTTTATGGTACTATATAATTGTACCATAACTAAGTCAAAGAATGGTTTTTTAGGAAAATGTTTTATAGCGGCATGCATAACTTGATGAGACCTACACTTTACTATAGGTGTCATCTTTGTTCGCTCGTGGCCCAAAATGCCCATCTTCCTTTGAATTTGGAATTCCTAACCAAAGAGAAAATATTTGAGATCAAAGTGGCCAGCAAAATGCCAATTTTATATGTAAGGACCTGATATTTTCGAATCTTGGTACACTAATCTAAAATCAACATAGAAGTGTGTCCTTAAATCTTAATATAGGTAAATAATGTTAGTGGAAGGTAATTGTGATTCCATACTTTATAACACTTTAGAAGGTTTTAAAAATCCAGATTCAAAAGTCAACTAACTTTGGATTTTAAATAAACATTTTTACCGTCCTCAGCAATTGTCATGTACGAGTATTTACCATTTAGCAAGATCGTGATTCCTCTCCTATTAACGTTCATTACAGAAAATTGGTAAATTATACAAAATCTTTTTTATGTAAATGCTGTTGGCTCAACGGATTGTGTACTAAAGAAGTGCATGTCGAAATCCAGGGATTTCGGTAAGACTAGCTAACGAAACTACATATAATATATAAAATAATTATACATTATATTATTTAAAGATGAAAATTATCTTAATAGATATAATTATGTGTAAAATTCTTTATATACATATTATGTACTAAATGACATGCTATGTTTCACTACAAAGCATATAACTTCTATTTTTTGTTGTTACTTTTATTTTTCATAGCTACTCTTAGATACTCGTATCTTATAGCTTTACAATCTTTATAAATTATTAGATTTTCTGACGTCAAATGATTTCAAGCAAATATTGCGTTACAAATATAGATTCTTGAGATATTTTTTCTCTTTCTGAAGTCTGTGTTGTGATAGTATTGTTTATAATTCCATTTTTAAACAAATTTCGAAAACTTTCTTTATTTTCACGCACATGGAATAATTGTAATTGCGTCATTTAAGAAACTATACAACCGTTTTTTATTATTATTTTATATTAATAAAAAAAATCATAGAGACAATGTTTTCTGTAATTTATTTACATAACATTTGATAAGTTCTTATGAGCTGGGTCGTACAACTCTAATTAAAGACCTAATTTATGAATCACGAAGCAACTTGACATTTTTTATTTACACAAAAAATCAGAGTATCTTTTGTTTTCAATCTACAAAATTTTCCGTCATGTTATAATGTCACTAAAAATCTAGTTTTTACGAGAGGCGTCACAGTAAACGTAATATACTAACACGATCTAATTGTACATTGCGTCAAAAACGTGCAAAGAAGGGCAAAGTTTGTATGGGACAACGTGATTCCTTGGTCCAATCTACTGCAAATTTTGCATAAATATTCTTTAACAGAATCGATTGAAGACGTGTTTCGTATTTTATTGAAATTCATCCCCTTACTGGATTAAAAAGGGATACAAAGTTATTTTGGGGGTGATTTGCTTCGAAGTTGATATCAATACTCCTCAGTGCTTTTGATTTAATTTTCATTTTATTTTGACACATGTTTGACAACTCAATCCTTCTGTTAAATATATATAAAATATATATTATAAAATACTTTCCAGTATCGACGCAGGTGTATGTGATATATTTTTATGGATACTACTGGTGGAACAGACAAGGTCATTAAATTTAGTGTTGGCCAAAGTGAAACCCCTGTCTGCAATATACCCAAACAAACGCAAAACGAATGGAGTGAAAGTAATATAGCTCATAAAGAGTGTTCCGAAGCTCTAAATAGATCTTTACAAGATATTAGGAATAATAATTGTCAAATGGGAGGAGTTATTGTATTGTTAGCAGGCGATTTCCGGCAGACTTTACCAGTAGTGCCCAGATGACCGCGAGCGGACGAAGTTAAAGCGTATAATGAAGCATTGACGACCGTTCTGGTGTAGAGATGCGAGTAGTCGCCTCAACGCCTCGCCTTAATGCTGGTGGTCGCGTGTTCGATTCCCACTTGGAGCAGATATTTGTATTTGTGCAAATATTGTGTAAGTGTATGTCCTTGTGGGTTTCCCCACCATGCCTCGGAGAACACGTACAGCCGTCGGTCCCGGTTATTATAATGGATACCTGGTTATGATCATTACTCATGGTAGATATACTATCCACTAACCCGCAGTGGAGCAGTGTGGTGGATTAAGCTCCAACCCTTCTTCTATATGGAGAAGAGGCCTTCGCTCAGCAGTGGGTTGTTTACAGGCTGATACAGTATAGTACAGTACAGAAGCATTTGTGGCCTTCAGTGACAAAACTGAGCCTTACCATAAATATAAGAGTCCATCTGAGGGGAGATGTTACTGCCGAACAGTTCTCAGACCTGTTGCTTAAAATAGGAAATGTTGATTTCCCCGAACTGGATAATAATATAATGTATCAGTTGATATGAGTGTGTATACTGTATTTATCATAAAAAAAGCATAAGTTCAAATTCTTAAGGTAGCGGGAGTATACTTGAGGGAAAGCTGCTTCTCCCACAGCCAGTTGTATGTGGCATGTTCCAGAGTAGCCTGGTGATTCTAGTACCCGAACGAAAAACGAAAAATTTTGTTTATAAATAAATACTGCGGAAGGTGTAGTATTTCGATTTCGTTGTAAAAAGATAGTTTCCCCGTGTAACTTTCTCCAGATGAAAGGCCGAGTTTGTGTTCATAAAATATAACAAAATTTTATTTTATGTTAATGTTTATTTCAACTTTAAATCCCAACTCTATAATAAAGATTGTTATATAATTATTAAAATTAATATTTTATTATTATAATTTATATGTTATAATAAAATTAATAACGTAAAAAACCAATATATATATATATATATATATATATATATATATATATATATATATATATATATATATATAATATAGTCTAGCTATTCAAAGGAGGAACGCTGCCAGTATCTTCGGAACCTTGCCTAAAGGGACTCTTTTAATAATATATTTTAGTTATTATAAAATATAAATAATAAATAATAATGCATGTAATGTAAATTTTCCCCTTTAAATTAGTTTTAAAATTTATAAGTACTTGTAAATTTTAAATGTTTATTGTCAGCTATTATTTTAAATTATTATTATTAAGATTATATAGGTATGTGTAATATTTAATAATATAATAGTAAATTATACATTTGAAGTCTTAACTATCCAAAAACAATAAAGTCGCTATACAAACGCTACGATTTATCGTAGCAGAATAGTAGTCGTATAATTATACTAACGAAGGTAAATGCGAGGACTTTTGTATAATAATAGTGATATTAAACGAAATCTACGAGTAAAAACTCATGGACATATACCACGACAATATTTAAACAAAAAAAAAAAAATAAAAAAAACTACCTGTATTCGCGCTAAGAATCCTGTAGGTAAGTAGTTGAAAGTAGAAAATAAAGTGGTATTGAATATATTATCCCTTTCTGTTCCGCAATTGTAGATCAATTACAATAAATTATTATCGTTTAGTTAATGAGGAAAAATGATTTTCCCGTGCGTAAATCAAAGATTCAGCGAACTTAGTACGGGAGGACGTCTATTTCTTCCGACATGTCCTCTGTACCTGGTTTTCCTTATATCGTACACGACGTTAACAGAATGCTAATGGACACTAGAAATTTCCGGCTCGAAATAAACAATTTTGGCCTCCGAATGCAAATACTTATTTTATTTTTGAGTAAATTAACTATCTGTCTTATTTAGTAAACAAAACATTCCAGCTGATTGGTTAAAGTTTATTAACAAAACACTATTTAAAAATAAAAATAAAAACAATAGTGCATATTAGTGCTTTTTATGAATCTTTAGTCTATGGATCAACAAGTGATTCATAAATTTTGCACCTGTGCCTGAGTAAAAAATAAATTATGCAAAGATACTTTATATGTTTATTAATTCGAAATCAATTATTACATTTGTCTGTTAAACATTTATATATAATATAAAAAGCTATATAATAATTACATTCACATATGTAGGTATCTGTGAAGTCTACTTTTTTACAAAACGGGTTATAGTTTCCTTTTACGTATTTCATAACATCTCCCACGTGTTGTACTAGTCTATAAACTTCCCTCTGTTGGGGAAAATATATGACATTTTTTCCTATTAAGAAAAAGGATTTGATTTCAAACCACCACGTTGCTGCACTGCGCATTAGCGGATATAATAAGTGGGTATATCTCAGAATTTACTATAAGATATGTAAGTTACCTTACAATATTATTCTTCATCTAAAAACATGAGTTAAATTTTTTAATTAACTTGAAAAGACAAAAGTATTACAGCGTATTGGGTACCTACGATATTTCGCTCAAGATCTGCCCGTTTAATCCTTTGGCTCATTTTAGCTTATTTCAAATGAAAGAGCATTAATTTTAATGTATAGATATGACCATGTTTATAAATTAATAATTAAATGTTCGAACACTTAAGGATATCGAGCCTTCTTCTCTAATCATTAAAGTATTTACAATTATATAAATTTTATTATTGATGATCAGTATTATTGCTTAACATGGATTTGTACTTAACAACTGTAAAATTACTTATAAAAGTATTCATAAATAATCGTTTGTTTTTCATATTTGCACAAAAAGATATCGTAATTTTTTACCAAAAATAAGAGATATATTACTTTTAAAGTCTCGATGGGGATATTTCTTTGACAAGACAAATTTTGTATCATAAATGATGTCAGTAAAAACGTTATACTAGATGTAGAATTAATTGTATTGTTTTCATTTTATGTAGTTAACATATATATAATAACGTTGATTATTTGAGAGGCTGAAGAACGTATGAGTGTTTATCAATCCTACAATTAAATACAACTAAAACACTCAATACATACTTTATAATTGCTACTGTTTATAAAATAAAGATTTTATTAGATAGGTGCTTAAAATATTTTCAAAAGACTCTTGTTTCTAACTGTACAGACTGATTAATATTTTTTTAATCTTAAGTTGAAATCGTTAATCTAAATCAAATTCTTGTGTCACAGTGTTTGTAACAAAACTCCTCCGAAACGGCTTGACAGATTCTTATGAAATTTTGTGTGTATATTTATTAGGTCTGACAATAGGATGTAAACTATTTTTATAACCCTAAGTGATAAGGCTGGTCCACCCCAAACTTTTTTATTTTTATTTTTTGGACAATTTTTTTAATTTTATTTTTTTTATGATTCGGCATGAAAAAATACATACAACCCTTAATTTTCACCTTTAGACCACCAACCCTTATTTTTTTATAGCGATATTAGTTCTTCAATAATCTTCTACTCTCGGCGCTCGATAATTGATCAGATACCACTAGATCAGTTATTCACGCCAGGCGTCTATCGGTGTCACTTCTTACCCCGTAAACAGCTCAGAGTAGGGATGAGAACGAAGCCGGCCTCCTGTCTTTCTCACACAATAAGCTTGAAGCTTTTTTTTAAATTCAAACGGGTTCAATTTCCAACAAGATGGGCATTCGCATTGACAATCAATATGTTTCAAGGCCAGGCGATGTCTGTTCGTGTTAGATTTGGGCACACCGTGTTTTTCACACGGACAAAATATACGTGGCATGTTCTCGCGTGGATAAGCCATCCAGTTTGTTTGTGTTGGCTAAAGATGGACTCACTAAAATATCGTATTTCCATTGCACTAAGAGATTTATTTTTTATTGTCATGATTTGTGATAAAGATGTAAATTGAAATTTATTAGTTAAGATAATAAAAGTACCTACAATGAATTCAAAAAATGAATGTTTGACATTTTGGTATTTTTATAGTCCGTCACCGTTCACAGTGCTCCATTCCTCTTTCAGTCATATGACCACATGTCCACACACAATAAGTTGGTTATTTTTTATTTGACTACTAAAATATTCACTAGAAATAATTAATATGGCAAAACAACGTTTGCCGGGTCAGCTAGTAGTTATATACAGGTGACTGGTGAGTCACTATCAATATTTAAGGAAAATACTCGGTACATGATTCTCATTCGAATTATGTAAAATAAAATAGGTACTTAATTTTTGACCAAATTTTCATAAATTTAATGTATTAAGGGGGAAAGGATCATGCTTGTTTATCCTGCTACCCTGTTAACACGTGGCGGCGTTTGGACGTAGGTAAACTACCTGTTATGTGTCGAAAGTACAGCTAGCTGCTAGGGTGTCCAGGCGACGTGTAAATAATTAGATAATTGTTGAGTAACTTTACTTAAAAGTTTATTAATATTTACCTATTCTTTTTACACAATTCGAATGATAATCATGTACCGAGTATTCTCCTTAAATATTGACTCACCATTCACCTTGTATAATACAAATTTGCGTATAAAATACAAATGTCTATAAAACATTCCTATTATTCATACAATTAAAAACGTATATACGAATGAAACTGTGTGTGTGACGACCGTTCAAATCGCTTCAAACAGCAGGCCGCCGGTCGCGCGTTCGATTCCCGCTCCGGACAGATATTTGTATTTGTACAAATATTTCTTTCCGGTCTGGCTATATGTCTTGTGAGTCTTATTATAGATAAGATAATAGATATTTTTTATAAGACTATAAAAAAGGAATCTCCCACCATACATTGTTTTGTTATATCTCTATGTATGTTTGTGACACAAATATGTATAATAGATTAAGTGATTAGGAGCGTTTTCAATAATAGTTTCCTGTTGGCTTGACTTATCCCGATTAACTAACTTACACAAAACCTTAACAAGTTATACATCAAAACCTTTCATGAATGACTCTGTCTATTGGTGAACCGCATGAAAATTCGTTCTTAAGTTTTTAAATTTATCGCGAGGAGCAGGCAGACAAACGCGGTGGGGGACTTTGTTTTATATAATATACGTATGTTATAGTTTAGTGATATGTAAATTATGTAATAGGGAAAGAATTAAATGACACATTCTTAGTATGATTAAATATATATTTAATGGTTATGGACTTTGATTTATTTTTTATTTTTTCCCGTATAGAGAGAGTGGTCATTGGTTTATACACTGAGTCCTTCTGTAAATTGTAGAATTTCAGACTAACGGAAAGTATAATCATAAGTTCTTGGTAAGTAAGCAAATAATGTTAGGCCTGTTTTTTAGACCTTTTTTTAAACTTTGCAAAAATCGTTATTATCAAATAATACATGACAGTTTGCAAGATATTATTCCATTAAAGGTTTCGAAGAGCAAGTATTTAAAACACTAATTAATAACCGTAGATTACCGTTGATACCATTTAAATATCAGCAAAGATTATCATTTACATTTTTTAATTAAAAGTCTATATCGGATTTAATCTCGTTTATTTGTTTAAAAAACTTTACAGTTTAAAGATTACTACGTATTGGACCCTTTACACGTTGAAACGTCGGAAAATAATTTAATTGAAAAATCGTTAAACTGTAAAGTTTTTTAAACAAATAAACGCGATAAAATCCGATCTAGACTTTTAATTAATTGAGTAAAATTCGCGTAAATATAAGAGAACAGTATATTTACATATTTTGCTAATACTATTAAACATTATATTATTTTACTAGCGGCTCGCCCCGGCTTTGCACGGGCATTTAACTAAAATTTTAAAAATTATAAATTTATATTTTTTATCACCTAAGTGCGCCATCTACCGTATAATGGTAGCATATCGTTTTTATATTTAGTGACATTTAACATAATAGTACCTATATTAATTGAAAATGATGTTTATCTAAAATATTAAAACGATTTCTATTCCTATCCGACATATTTAGTAAACTTTTAAGTTTAACAAAATAATAACTCAAAAATAAGTTTTGTGAGTTTTTAAGATTCCTTAGACCAGATGGCGTTGACGGCGTAGGTACCTATTTCTATTTTCTTAAATATTTATTTTTAAATTTAATTACAATGAAACAAAAACTAAATTATACTGTGAGTTATGTTTAATTTTTATGTATTAAAGTTATTTACATTGGTTTTGTACTTTTTACGTGATACGTGCACGAACAAAAAACGATAAAAGATGGCGCTGCTAAAAAAAAACGCGCTATTAAAATTTATTCTTGATGATATATAGTGTATTAATAAAACGGAGGTTTTAACAGATTTATTATTTGTATAGATGATTTAAGAAATGCATATATTCGAAATTATGCTTCATTTATTTTATAGTAACTGAAAACAAGCTAAATACTATTTATTTTTAATTATAGATATTTGCACGTTGCTTTGTGTTTTTAAATTTAGAAATATTATTTTAAGCATGCATTTAAAATAATCGTCCATCGTGTTTATAAGTTGTAATTACTTGTAATTACTGAATTACTTAAAAATATTTCTATCACGTGAGTAGTCTCACAACAAATTTTATATCGGCTATAATGGACTGTTTTGTGATACAGATTTGTAAGAAGCATGTCATGTGACGGGGTAAAATGAATGTATGTATATTACCTATATGTATATATTTATTTTTGTAAAGACTGTAAAATATAAGATATTTTACTGAACTATAAAAGATTTCATATCATTAAATAATTTTAGTTTTATACACAGAATTATTTCCAAATAAGCAGTTGATCGTAACCTACACATTTAAATTATTAAGACGATAATGATAATAATAATAAACGCCGTGTGGTTCCCGGCAGAATAGAATAGGGCCAACCCACCTCTGCCTAGGGTGTCGTAAAATGCGACTAAAGACAACAAAAGCTGCGCAACATCAACGCTGCCTCCTCGGAGAGTTCGAGTGCCTCTCCGAGGGAGTAGATTAGTACTCATAAAAAAAATTATGGATGGAAAAAGAAACAAGTATGCTTATTAAAATAAAATCAAAAACCCGACTGCGCAAAATACTCTTATTATGAACTAAAAAGAATAAAACAATTTAATAGCTTTCATTTGATACCCATATTGCTACAGTAAGAAAAAAAAATTCAAATCCCCCCCTCATTCCACCATTTGCGGTCGCTATTTTGAAAATTTATATAGCCTATGTCACTACTACAATTTAGACAAATCAAACGACACCTCATATGTCAAAAACCGTCCAGCCGTTTGGGCTGTAGGGCGTGCCAAAGAAATGGACATACATACATACATACATACATACATACATACACTCGAAAAACATAACCCTCCTTCTGTCGCAGTCGGGTAAAAAGAGAGCGTATAGAGCCACTGCCTGGGGGACGCCAGGGCACGTCTGGAGCGGGCGCTGGACGTGGCAGCATGCGGGCCACCAGCAACCCCCTCTGATCAGCGCCGCCACCAAGCCGGTTGGTGCATGCACCATCCCCACCAGTTGGCTTGGCGCCGACAGAGTCTCAAGAGACTCAGCATTCGGCGCCCGCCGCTGGTGGAGTACGCCGCATGAGATGGTAACCCAAAACGAATAAAATGTCATGCGTGCGTATTTTAGGGCTGTAGGTGGGAGATCGGGCGGACTAGCTAGCGAGCAGTAATGCACCGCGAGTTCCTACTACTTGAGCCAAATCTAACGGTCACAAAACAAAACCTGGCAGATAGAGCTCGGTACATCCAACGAAAGGGCGTATTCAACGCCGCCGAGCTCGAACGGATTTGACGTGAGGCTGCTCCTGAAGTCGAACCCGTATCTACATAGCATAACGAAGTTGTGACGCAACAAGAAAAACAAGCCTGATATCGCCCGGGAGGACTCACTCCTCTCGGACCCAATTCGCCGCCGGCGCGTGGGGCGGCACAGGCGCGCTCATATGCGCCTGATGCCGCACTAGCCGAGACTGCGGACGGTAGAGTCGGGAGAGATTGCCCACCGTCCGCTGAACAGCCTACCGCGAAGATACGATGCCTAAGTGCGCGGGGCGTCGCACAGGAGAGAGTGCCTGATGGGTCTGCCGCCTGCGGGCCACGGAGCAACGTGGTCCGCCTTGTAAGGGCGGGTGAGGGCGCACGGCGGGTTATTTTAGTGGGTGAGGGCCCCACACTACCCCGTTGTCTTCCCGGGTGACGGGGTGTGCGGTTAAGTACATTTTTTCCCGCCAAACCAAAAAAAAAGGGTATGTAGAGATGCACAACGATACCATATCTATAAATCTGTTCTTGAAGAAGAAGATTCTAGTAAAGCCTAGAATTTTCTAAAATCAGTGGGAGTTTGAAAAGCGCAACAGGATAATTTTTCTTAAAATTAAGATCTTAACGAATTAAATCTCCATTTTTCTCCGTCTGTTGCCATTGATACTAAATGTGATTGTGACTAAATCCTTCAGAAGAAATCACATTTCAGCTTTGTAAAATTCCTGATACTTCTACTTTCATTCTTAATCGACTTACCAAATGTGACGTTAAGAAGAATATTTTAGCTACTAAGTCTAACTCCGTCAGGTCTGATAGCATTAGTCTTAAGATGATCATTTCTCTGCTTGATACTTCCATCTCATGTTGCTCTCCTCTTCCAAAAAAAAAAAAAGTAAATCCGTCTTCCTTATTCGAATATCGTTCCTTTTTATTATCCATAATTTATTAATAGATGTATTCGTTAAATTTGTTTATTACTTGTATTTCTTAATCTATACATTAATTCTCTTTTGCCGTTATGTTGAATAGTGTGTTGAAAAATATACGTTATTTACAAATGTCCTGCCATTTTTTAAGTGTTTACTAAAATTACCTGATACACGTTTATTTATTAATACATGAAACTATTATGTTACATAAAATATTTTCTTATTCGATTTTATTTTTTATTTTTATTTAGTAAAAGTCAATCATCTCTGTCAAGTCTGACACTTTTAGAAAACAATTTTAGTAATTTTATTATATTTAGGCGTTTGGTTGCCTCATTTATTGTTGTTCTTTAGCTATTAAATATAATTAATGCATCTGCTTAATAGCACACGTAGGCATATGGATTTATAATATAAATGGTAATTAAACTAAATCGAAAATACATGTAATTTTAAACTGTAATTAATTTTATCTTTTTATTATAATTAATAAGAAGACGTACTAATGTATGTCTCCAGTTGAAAAGTTTATATAATTGCAGTGTACTCGACTTTCCGTTTGGAGCATTTTGAAACACGCTATACGTTAAATATCTTTAAATTTCAACTACAGTTTTTATTCTATGGTATACGAGTACATCCGTATTATCGGAGTTTTAGGTTTTATTTTATTTTAACCTATATGTATCCTCTGGATTCAGATTGCTGTTTTTATTTCTTAAATCGCTTGGATTGCGCTTTGTCTAATTGCATATATTTACATTACTTTACCATGTTACTACTAGAGTAGTGGAACAATGCTAACTCAGATCAAAATATTTGTCTATTATAATGAAATATAATTTAATTCTACTCTTATTGGAAATTAAAAAACCTTATGCTTAAGAATCCCTGAAATACGTACATACAAAGCTTTAAAAAGACTAAAAAGAAAAAAAGAAAGTATAATTGTATCAAGCACTATTTGCTTATTATATAAACATTGATATATAAAAAAACCCTATATAAAAAAGTGTTAAGCTGTTGTATTAAGATATACCAAATTTAGGGTTCATCTATTTTAGAAAATAAAAATATTAGGTAATTTTTTTTTTATAACTTAATCCCTTTTTAGTTCGTGCTTAAAATTTAATATGGTAAACTTAATAGTCATATAATACTTATACGTGATCATTTAAATATAGTGTAAATTTTTAATTATATGTCCTAAGTGTAGAATATAAGTCAGCTATTACCCAGCGTTTTATTGATAATTGCATTGCTAATGATATTTTAAATTGACACCTTGAGGTTTTAAGGACAGTGATACCAGCGGCTTTTGACGAAATTTTGTAGCGATTATCAAATTTGTATGTCAACGAGTCAAAACGTATAAAAATAATATAATCATCAGATGAGTCAACAGTTGTGAGCTCACATCGAGTGGATATTTATGCATAACAATGATTTTTGGTCTATTGGTAAAAGATAGGATATTAATCGCTTAGCCAATTGATTTTCAGAAAAAGTTACGCAGTGTCTATGTGATCGACAAACGCGGTAATGTTACGTGACTTTATTATATAATTATGTCGCATCACGATGCAAGACTTTGCATGGTGACCCGTCGCTTATCAAAAACAGCGTTTTAGAAGTTTCGGAAATAATTCTGTTCTGACTTATAGTTTAATAACGGCTATATTTTAACACGTATACTTCGTGAAGTTGTTTCTCGGTAGGTATATTTTAAAATTATATTATTCATATATATTAAGGTAAAAGCTCCCATTACGGAGGCATTTCGCAACATTTGAAAGTAAGAAAGAAAAATAAGCATTTGTAAGTGTCTTATCAAGTGTAAAAAATTATTTTCGGCAAGAATAGAGATTAAATTTCATATTACTTCTGACACTTTATTTCTTTGTAAAGGATTTATTATATAAAACAAATGTTTAAAAAATCAAGTCGATTTTCCCTAATACGGAGGTATGAGAGCCAATTACGGTCATAGTCGGTTCCTAATACGGTGGGTAAGAATTTTGTTTACGAACATAGTTTGTTGGTTTCGTACAGTAAATTTTATCCTTCCTAACATATGTTATAAATGCGAAAGTGACTATGTTTATTTGTTTGTTTAGCTTACAGGCTTTAAATGAATGGCTGATTTTAGTGAGATTCGATATAGAAACATCTTATGACCCGTGTTAACTAATACGTATTAACGTACTATACCTCAATGGCTAAAACTCACACGGGATGGGGAAATATGCGAGTGGTTCCAATTTTATAGTATAAAAACACATTTATAGGTAACTTTACTAACTATCAATTTATTATTTTTATTAACTAATTATTAAAAAACAATTTCATGTAACAATTGCTTCAGATCTGAACCTTTCAAAAATCAACAGTTCGTAGAAAATAATTATCAAAAACTTAGAAAGTACAGTACAGTGTTCAGTAAAGTTTTCAACTAATTTAGCGACAGTGTGTAGCAACTGTTCTTTAGTCACTGGAAATCCACATTTACCAAGGTAATGGATCCAATCAATGACTTGTTGCTCTTCGTTTAGGTTAAGTACTGTCTGTTTACCACACTTTTCATTGTCATAAAGCTCATCACGTTTGCTCCGTAAAGTAGTCTCGGGCACATTATATTGTTTTCAGGCTTTGTAAATTCTCATGCCTTGTCAAATTGGGAAAGTGCTTGTGCCACCTCATCATTAGTATAACACTTGCGTTTCTTTCTGTCCATATTATCTGCAAAAACAGAAATAAAATTTATATTTATTTAAAATCAAAAATTTATCTATAATATGTATATTCTATGAAGTTCCTTTTACAGAGATATATCCACCGTATTAGGAGGTCATAGAGCCTATCACGGTGGTACTTGAAAAGTCCTACCTCAGTAATAAGATAACTTCTCGTATTTTTATAATCCTAATTCTGACCCATCAAAATTTAGATCATAAAAAATGTAAGTAACTTAGTCGAAATACAATAAATTTTTGATTAAGATACGTAAGACTCAAGTTAACAGCTATACATAATTACTACTTTTTAATCAATTAAAATACACCTACTTTTGTAAACCTTTCTATGAAAACGACATTTTGCTTTCAATAGTTTTCATATTTAAATAAGATTTCTAGCAGATAAAACATAATGCAGAAAAAGGTTTTTAGTTTCTGAAATTAAAAATTATTTAAACTAAACTTGGCAATCATTAAATAAGTTATTATATTGAAAGTTATAAGCAAGTAAATATAAAGCAGTAATTCCCCTAATACGGATGATACCGCCGTATAAGGATTAACCTACGAATTTCATGTCCTATTACCGTGCTATTTTATTTTTGGTTTTTAAGGTATATAATCAGTTAGAAATAGTAAAAGACCTGAATGAATAGTAAGTATAATAATAGAAAAAAGTTATAAATGCCATATTCACCAAGTTGAACTGTATGTTCGTATAAGAAACTTAGTTAAAAAATATGAGTACACTTACCCAAATCGTTCCGCGTTTATATGGGAAATTCTGCCGCAACTCCGCCGTGGCACAAACTGATTGATTTTCATAAGTTTCCTTTGTGTTACAGTTGCAAATGTCAGATATATAATGAAGTAAAAGATTATGAATTAATAAATTCCATTTTAGTGACTTTAAATATACTCAAACAAGAATAAAACACGAAAATAAAAATACCGCCGTAATTAGAGTCGATTTTAACTACCGCCGTAATAGGAGCTTCTACCTTATATATTATTTATATTAATTATAATACTCAAATAAACACGATTTACCAACAAAAAAAAAGTACCGAGCAAAGCTCATTCATCCAGGTACTTTCTAATAAAGTCATTAAAAAATACATTAAGAGACTATTTTAACTTGAATTTCATAGAGATATGTTTAGTATGTGTTTAATGTGTATGTCGATAGTGTTGCTAGTGTTATTGTGTAGGTTCTCGTTAATATATGAACCGCCATGAATGAGAATTATAAACCGAAATAATTACCAATAAATAATAATAAAATAGTTTCTACTTTTTTTAATGCATATAATATCTAAATTACTTAAATTTTCAGTCTTTGTAAGTAATATTTGAAGACCGATAAAAACATTCGCATTGTAACAATATATCTAATAGTGGTTCTTTGTGCAGCAAAAAAAAAAAATTGCATATTATCACTATTGAAGTCTATTTTTTTTATCTGAGAAGGAAAAGATTAGATGAGAAATTACATCAATTCTTACTATTGTTTTATATCGAATGCAACTTACTAGCTAGACATATCTCGTGGTTTTACTTTGCGCTTGATCGTCGCATATTACAGCATGAATGCATATACAGCATTCGTTATACGTGGTAAATATAAATAGAATTATGAAAGAGTAACTATTAAAATCGATCCAGTAGTTTAGTAATACTTATCGATACATACTATTATTAAAAAATACTTTTTGCATATTAAAGTATTGAGAAAATAACAATAATTTATTTCACAATCGTATTCATAGGCCATAGCAGGAAGATGTATTATTAATTATTATTAATTTGTAATTTAAATGATACTCCGGTCAGTAATTAAGTATTACAGTTTCTAGGGTTTGATATAGAAAACAAATCAACTGAACTCTTTTTTCTCTCAGAACTTAGTAACATACTAAGATTCTGTCGTCTGTCCGTCACAAAGTATCTATATAGTTAAAATCGTAATACTTTTTTGAATTTTTCACATAATACGTATTGATATAACCGTAAGAAATAAAATTTTAAAAATTAAAGGACATAAGTTCCCAGACAGAAACGTATTTTTTAAACGTTTTTTTTTTAAACGTTTTTTATCTCGTAATTAATATATGTATATTGTTTAATATTACAGAACCTTCCGTGTAGAACTCTAGCTCGCTTGGCCTGTTTTTCATAAAAGTTTCCTTAGAACGTATAAAATACCGACAGCTTGTTCATTTATTTCATTATATTATTTGTTGCATTTTATACTAATATGAGTATATTATTATACGTTTTGAAACTAAGAATAAATAATCTGAAGTAGGCATTTGTGATTGATATCCATTTAATTTTAGAGAAAACTAAAAAAAAATACTAGTTAATAGAATAATAATAATTCTAATAATACTCGTAAACAAACGATCTTTAGCTTTATTGATAACTACATATACTGTACTGTATCAGCCTGTAAATAGTTAACTCACTGCTGACCGAGGGCCTCTTCTCCATATAGAAAAAGGATTGGAGCTTATTCTACCACGCTGCTCCACTGCGGGCTGTCAGATAACTTTTCCTTATCATGAGTAACGATCATGAGATCACATCAACGAGGTGTTTATGACAACAACCAGGACCGACGGCTTTACGTGCTCTCCGAGGGACGGTGGGGGGACCCAAAAGGACATACACCCAGACCGGAAACAAATATTTGTACAAATACAAATATCTAACCCGAGTGGGAATCGAAGTTAGGGTTAAGCAAACACTCGAAACACTACACCAGAACGATTGTCAAATAGTTAAAAATTAGTGTATCTATTAAAACCTGTATTAGTTGAAATCTGTTGTTGTCCAATTAACTTCTTTCTCCTACTTTTTTTTTAAATTTAAAGACTGAAATATATTTCAAAATTGTTCTTATCAAAATTGTGTCAATAAAAATAATTATGTTATCTTCGTCAACTACCTATTATAATGAAATAAAATGCAAGACCTCTTCAAGTGCTCTAGATATGAAATTGTTTATTTTTTTTTTTATTCTGCTTATTTTCTATTCTCAAGTTACATCACTACGCCAATCCTTTAAGTGGATCGATAAATGTAAAAACACTAGTGAAGTGTCCATCATATTGAAAACTGCATTTATTCACTTATCGGATCGCAAGGTTATAACACCGACTAATGTGTATGATACAAACGTACGTATGTGTCTTCAGAGCTATTTAAATGAATGTTATTGACATTAAGATATTAATTTTTATCTGTGGGAAATAATTAAAAATCCAATATTCTAATTTTTTTTTTAATTGGTATAATAACATTGAATCTCATGTTACGTATATTGACAAATTTCGCAATAATAAAACATTAACACTTTGACAAATGAAGACTATAAAAAAGGCTACGATATAATTTCTAAAACAGTTTTAAGGTCACGTTTCCTATGTGATAGGTGTTAATGATATTGCTAATGGACTTACTTTGGATTTCAAGTCTTTCCAGTTTTTCTTCGGCTCTCTGGGCCACTTCCAGGGGGCTCTCGATGTGATAGAATATACTGGCACCCACTAATAAGTACACGATGTGCAGTGCAAGCATGCAAGCTAATTGCTTTTTGGACATCATCTTGACTAGTTCTTGTAAAAGTCTCCTCTTCACTAAATATTTGTATTGTATCGAGTTCACGCGCAATTATTATATTATTATAAGTTTACTTTTTAAAATACAAACACATTATTTCAAATGTCCATATAGTCTTTTTGAATAATAAAACGATTTTTGGCATCTTTAATAACGTCTTCAAATTGTCCATGAAAACTTTCTAATGATAGTGATCATTTTGATCTTCAAATAAGTGCCCTTAACACTTTATCCTGAAACGAGTTTTCATGAGGTCTTAACTCACAGCCACTTTATATCGTTTGGAACATTTTAAAAACGCATCGTTCGATTGGCGAAATTAAAAAAAAAAGTTGTAACGATTACACTTTCCGATTGGACGACGTTCGACCCGAGCAGTCGATGCGATCGAATGATTTTTCCGGCGCGCGCGCCTACAAATCGCGTGCTGGCCGCGAACACGTCCTTTTTTTATACGTACAGCTCTAAATGTTTGACTGGCGACTACTCGCATTAGCTCGTCGTAAAGGATAATATGTAAGGTTATTGCCAGCATTATACATGTATAGGTGAATACCACTAACGCAATGATAATACTAACGCGTTCGAGCGAAAGATTTCCATTTACGACAGAAGATTAAAAGGATTCTGCGCCAGATAGTGGCCGTCTATGTGAGGTATGTTACATCACTTTTGTGATAGCGAATTTTCTAAGTAAGTCCAACATCGCTTGACGTAATGAGAGTGCGATTACTTCCTTAAGCTCTCTACTTTTTGTCAAATATATTTGATAAGCATAAAATTTCGTTAAATATATTTGTTGATTGTTTTTATGGTAGAATTGTCTTCGTTGTTAGGTACATTGCAGTATGTGTGTAAATTTGGAGTTACCATAATTATTTAGTATGACAACTAAGTAATTAAGTGACACATAAATGAGGAAAAATTAATTTATTACGTTATAATGTAAAAATGATTTTTGTCATATTTTGTTAAATAAAGCGTAAAATTCCTAAATATCATACTTACTACGTATATTATATATACATACTTACAGGATAAAGTTGAGGATCCTAGATATAAAAAATCCGACGTCAACGTAGTTAATGCATGTCATTTCTATTCAGTGTGTTTCAGAGTGTGTCATAATTGTATTTTGTTTTATTACATGCCTTATAAAATATTATGGCTTAAAAATTATTCTTTGAGTGATTTATGGGTCTTTGCAGTGACTAACTGTTGTTTTTTTTTTGTAGTGATAATTTAATTATTCAATGAGTACTTATTTAAAAGGATATTTGGTATAATATAAAATAACGAAGACAATATTTAAAAAACTTATCTTGAACTAGCTGTGCCCCGCGGTTTATCCCTCGTTAAATTGAGGGAAAAAGCACTTAAATATTTTTAAATAGTTATTCTAAGAGTAGGTACCCGCCTCGTTGTTCGAGTGATCGCAAGCGTTACTGCCGAGCAAGGGGTCTCAAATTTAATTCCTGAGTATTATTGAATTTTTTTTTATTTTTCAAAAATTCTCAGTAAAAGAGTGATGTTATATTTACTTTAAAAGTGGAACTATAGTTAAAAGATGTCTCGAGAAGAGAAATAATAAAGGACGCAACGGAAGCTCTCAAAAAAGATTGTTTTTTCCCGTATGTGTAACATTTCTTATTATTGCCTTCCTCGGTAAATGGGCTATCCAACACAAAAAGAATTTTTCAATTCGCACCAGTAGTTTCTGAGATTAGCGCGTTCAAACAAACAAACAAACATTTCATTCTTCAGCTTTATAATATTAAAGTATAGATATAAAATAATTCTGTAAAGCTTTCAACAATTGTAATTACAAAATACTTTTTCTTCGTCTTCATAAGTTAGTTTGTAGAAAGCCTTTACACGAAAAGTTCAGCTAATATATAGTTTTATCTCTTTGTTTACAACCGATAAGATAAAGTTAAAATCCCATTGAATTACAACTTTAAAACAGCGTTTTATCTAATTATACTTTCTTTGTTATTTTGTAACAATGAATGTTTAATTAATTTAGACTGCACGTCTCAAACTTATTGTAATTGTTTATGAATATTTCCAAATTTTTTCTAAAAATATAATATTTTAAAAGACCGTTCTTACTGTTCCTAGGAGTGAAATTCCAATAAGGTGATGGTTGGAGGTTTGATTTCCACTTGGAGCGGATATATGTATGTGTTGTTACAAATATTAATTTATGGTCTTATGATATTTTTCCTTGTGGGTTTCCCTACCCTGCCTCAGAGAGCAAAAATTATTACAAGTCAAACCACATTGAAGCAGTATTGCGGATCAAACTTAAGCCCTACTCCTGTATAGAAAAATAGGCCTTTGGGACACTTAAAGGCTGTTTCACTTCAGTTCAGTCTAAGACCTTTTTTTAATTTAATTTATATTCATTTTCTTTTCTTTTTGATTTCTATAGGTAACTGTTAACGTTCTCCCATTTAAGTTAATTAAAACATATAAATAGGTAGGTAGTTATTCATTAAATAAATAAATAGGTAGAAGACGGAGTTAGATTATCTCCAAGAAATAATAGGGAAGTATTATAGGGAATATGCATATTTTTTCCTATTGGCTTATTTTCACATTTTATGTCATTATTATTAAAATATAAATAATGTTGGAAATACTAACAATACGAGTTACCACACCATTATGTCGATTTTAGGGAGAAAAAAATGAATGAGCCCCTCCGTCAAGACAGGAGAGGCAAATGCTTCAAATAATATGACATACTGGTACGAAAATTTGCATATATACCTACGTGACAAATTAGATATAAATACAGATATATAAGTCAGTTAGCAATTTTATATTTCACGCAGCGACTGTAGCCCCTGATACGTGTGGATTTTCTCATTACCAGATAACTGCCGTAAATCCATCAGGTCTTTTGTTATTTGCATGACTTACTTCAGGAAGGTCAGTAAGAGCAGATATGTTAATGATGCTAAGACTCATTTTTTGCAATATTTTACGGAAACCATGTTGGATACATTTGCAAGTACACTTTTGTTGTTACATAATTGTTGAAACAAAAATTATAAAAAACTTTTTTCATCTGAAGATTAATTTTCGCTATTGTCTGGCAATAATAATATGGACTAGACATAGGTCTCCTGCGTGTTTCTCCCAACGCATGCTATCTTGCTTTTTTTTTTAAAAAAAAAGGTCGTCAGTACCCTACTACTAGTTTGCCAGCTCTTCAGTTCTCAGTTCAAGATTGCAGTACCTTGTCAAATTATGTCTAAACTCTCAATATATCATCAGCACATCACCTTAATTCCTATAGCATCCCTAATTTAGTCTGTTTTACTTGTTCATCTTGAAATGGACAATTTCATAATGATAAAATTATCACAAACGTTTTTTTTTGCTTTAGAAATTTTGAACGGTATTCCCAAATTGTTTGTAAGACGACCAGGGGTAACAATGATTTTGCTTTAATAATCGAATACAAAGATGTAGATATAAAAAATGTGACATCATTTCTGATTATTCCTCTCCCTAGATGGGTTAAAAAGGTTACATGAATCGTGGTCGTCTTTTTTAGGCATTTAGTCTTTCCGAAGAAGTGTCAGTTAAATATAAGCAAATAAATTTTTGGAGTAGTCAAGTCTGGTTCTTTCTTCCTGGAGGAGGATCCAAGACCAAGTTCTACTGGAATAAAATTCTGAAACGTCAATTTGCGTATCTAAATCGTTTGCCGTATTCCTAACTTTATTTCAGTATCCACGTTTCGGCGCTATATGTCAAACTAGTAGGACACACTGTTCGAAGACTTTTGTTTGTAAGCATTGCGGAATCTTCGAATCGAAGACTCAACGAAGCCTATCAAATGCCGCCCAGCCCAAATGAATCCTACAATCGGCTTCCTTCTCGAAGTTGTTTCGGCCTTGTTGATTTGTGTGGCCTAGGTAGACATAATCCTGTACAACTTCGAGAAGGGTACCATCGAGAGATATCGGTCTCGGCAAAAGTTGTTTATTGAACATTACTTTCGTCTTGTCCAAATTCATACCGAGACCGACCAGTCGGAAGGACTATTTCAGGTCGCTCAGCATCCAGCACAGCTACTCTAATGTCTCTCGTCGAAAAGAAGGTGTTAGATGTATTCGCATTTATTCCTCGTCCACTCCTGTCTAAAGTCTTAAATACGTTCTCTATAGCGTTGGTGAACAGTTTTGGGGACATTACATCCCTCTGTCTTACACCGCGACGAAAGCGAATGCGTCTTGTTCGTTGTTCCTGGATTTGGACGGTCATCGTGGCAGTGGGCTGGTCACGTATGTCGCAAGACCAATGGCCGCTGGAGTAGACGTGTCGGGAGTGGAGGCCGCCTATCGATAAATGCAGTGTGGGGCGTCCTCCAGCTCACTGGACCGACGACCTGCGCAAAGTGGCCGGTGGAGGCTGGATGAAATTGAGGAGGTCAGCGATAGGCTGAAGCGAAGCGATTCATGTGAAGACATTTGTCTGTAAGTTCATTATAATAAAACTGCACTATCTTCCCGATCCCACAAATAAATACTCAATCCTATTTTGGGTTGACTGGGAGAAATGGTTAACTAGCCACAAGACCGCCCCTTGTTCAACACAATTTATAATTTTCTTAAATGTCTATTGTGTTGTGTATTATTATTAGTTTGTTGTATTACTAATTTGTTTGGTGTGGTATATAATAAATCGTAAATAAAATAATTGACAAGTCAAACAAAAGGTATTTTTGTAAGTTTTTGTTCTTCCTTAAATAGTTACTTTTTATATGTAGTACTTTTGGTAGGCATAAAGTCTTAGTCGTCCATTCTCTATCATTTATATATATATAGATGTATTTTTACATGTTGGTACAAATTTGTGCTTGAATCGAATTTCTTTCCGCATGTAAACTTATCTTTATTGTGCATCTTAATATGAGTCGTTAATGTTGACAAATGAGCAAATGATTTCGGACATAACGGACAAGTATGTGGCTATTAATTAAAAAAAATTAAACCTACTTTAATTACAATTTTAAGGATTTTCTTTTGTTTATAATAAGACAAAGTATGTGAAAATACAACGGAAATCAAAACCTCCCCTGTTAGTGAGTCGGTAATATGTCTTATTTAAGACAAAAGGTTGACAGCATGACAGTGCATGCGGGTTTGAAGAATTCTAATTATTTACTAGGTATTGTTTTCCAAGAAAGTAAACTAATGAGTCTCAAGGTTTCTCGTAATATCCGCTATCCGCTATATACACGTAAATAATAAAGCAACAATGGCTAATCAACTATTCTTACACATCATCTGGTGAAAACGTCGTAAAAACGAATATAATAACAATTTCTGTTGATACTTATTCTATAATCATTAGAATTAATTATCAAATTGTTTTTATTTACTTATGTAAAAAAAAAGTTTTTATTAAACCGAATAAATTACAAATAATATGTTTGTTTGTTCATACATAATAAGATATATTACTGACTACGACGAAAAATATATTTAATGTATCGTTATTGCACCCAGCCCTATTTAACAGAATTTTTGCAAAATGATAACTATTAACAGCAACAATCCTGAATCACATTTAATTTTCTAATAAGTATAGAGAAATTCTGTAGTATATTTTAAGAATTCATCATAATTATACACACTATGGACGGTTGTAGGATGTATATTTATAAAAACTTTATTAGAGAAATGTCTTGTAATGTCTAAATTTGTGGATGGTACAGAAGTTTAAAGACAAAGGTACTGGTGCGAGTAGTCGACTCAACGCCGGCATTCGCGGGTTCGATTCACGCTCGCGCCAGATATTTGTATTTGTTCAGATATTTGTTTCTGGTCTGGGTGTATGACGTATGTTGTAGGTCTTCCAACACAACACACGGAACACGGAGAGCCGTCGGTCCCAGTTATTTTGATCGTTACTCATAGTAGTAAATTATCTGCCAACCCGCAGTAACGCTGTAATCAATTAAAACGCTGTAAAATTGTGGTACTCGTATTATTGTATGTTTAGCACCTAAGCGTAAAAACGTACAGAATACATTTTTTAAGCATGTAAATCTGTTGGTGGTTCTTATTAAATAAATAAATATATAAATCGGTGACTTACATTGCAATTTTTTTTGACTGATCTATTTCACCCGCTTTGATTTGAGAGAAAAACGTACTTAAATGTTTTTAAACAACTACATACTTTAAGAGTAGATACTCGCCTCGTTGGTCGAGTGGTTGCAAGCCTTACTGCCGACCAAGGGGTCTCAGGTTTGATTTCTGGGTCGTTCAATTATTAGTTAGTAAATTAAGTATTATTGAGATTTTTTTTTTCGAAAATTCTCAGTAAAAGAGTGATGTTATATTTATTTTAAAAGTGGAACTATAGTAAAAAAATGTCTCGAGAAGACAAATAATAAAGGACGCAACTGAAGCTCTCAAAAATGATTGTTTTTTTCCTGTTTTTGTAACATTTCATATAATTGCTCAGCCCCTATTAGTCGTATAGTGATGTTATATAACCTATAGCCTTTCTCGGTACATGGGCTACACAACGCAAAAAAAAAAACAATTCGAACCAGTAGTTCCTGAGATTAGCGCGTTCAAACAAACAAACAAACTCTTCAGCTTTATAATATTAAGTATAGATATGTAACAACTACTGTTTTGAAAAAAAAAATTACAGAATTGTCTTCGCTAGAATTTTATATATTACATATTTATAAATATGCTGTTAACAAATTTGAAATACATATATATAAAATTGTATAATAACTAGCTGACCCGGCAAACGTTGTTTTGCCATATAAATAATCTTTAAGTAATAAAAAAATAGGGGTTGGTGATAAAAATGTAAAAATTTTGGGTTGTATGTATTTTTTAATGCCACACTGTAAAAAAATAAAAACAAAAAGTTTCGTCCAAAAATTAAAAAAAAAATTTTTAAGGGTGAACAACCCTTATTACTTAGGGGTATGAAAAATAGATGTTGGCCGATTCTCAGACCTACTCAATATGCTCACAAAATTTTATGAGAATCGGTCGAGCCGATTCGGAGGAGTTCAAGTTCGAACCCCGTGACACGAGAATTTTATATTATAAGACAAGATTAGACGACCCAAAAATAAGTTTTTCGTTCAAAACTACTTGCAAAAAAACCAAACCTGCGATGTTTTAAAACTTCATTCAAAATCTTATAAGGATTTGTTAGTTTGTTTAACTATAAAACCTTATCACCTACGTGAGTATTCATTTTATAAATATTTCATTAAACGATAAGCTTGTATGTAAATATTTTTCTTTTTTTCATAAAGAATATACTCAGATTAATAAAAAATAATATGACAAATGTTAAGAATTTATTCTAAAAAAGTACACTCTTTCTCTTGTAAATATTTTAATTACATCCTCATAGGAGAAAGATCCGATAGCCAGTAATGCCACATTAACAGCTGTAACAGGACAAAATAGCACGGTTTCTAAAAATACTATGAAATAAATTTTTACAAGCCGAAATCTGAAATTATGTATCTTCTAAAAACAATAACGGGGTCTTCTTAATTAACAATATACAAATATCTAAAAAAAACCTTTCATATCGAGTCGCTGCGTCAACGTAATGCTAAAGTCCGCATTCAGTTCGTTGATTTTGTATTTCATAATAATGTTGTTACAGAGTTAGTTATGTTTTTTCTTTGATGGCTAAATGGAATTGCTGTTAGTGAAACAAACTTTTCTCAGTTAATTTTGACGTGATAACGATTCGATGAACGCCGGCTGCACGGCCTGCACGCACAAAAAAGCATGACTCATTGTCACGTTCTGCCTGAACCTAGTGTGCAAGCGAGAGCGCGAAACGAGCGATAGAGAGGCACAATCAGCCTAAGGGTGTGACTCCACCAGAGCGGAGATGTGCGGAGATGTGTCTTAAACAACCAATAGAATTTCGTTCAGTGGTATCCACTGAAGCGGAGGGGTGACGAGGTGTGTGAAACCTTGCCGGATTGTTAGCAAGAAGTCTTAGATATATACTAATGGTGTCAATCATTTACTAAGCTTTTTGTACAGTAATAATAGTAAAAAAATGTAAAACGTAAACTGTCTCATTACTTGTGTGCCAACCCGATACGTACTTTTAAAATTAAGAAAACTTTTATTTAAAAATACAGAAAAAATAACTTAATTATTTTTTATATTAATATAAAGTCGATTTGACTTAAGTCCCCATTGTGTACGCAGCACTGTGCTCGTGTCTAAAAAAAAATACCGAAAATTTTGATATTTAAATAAATAATCGTAAAACAAAATTATCTTTACTAGAAAATTAATCTAAAATATCATTTGCCTAGTCTTTTATCGCGGTCACTCAGTTCATCATCATAACATAATCCTTACACAGTTTGATAATTGTTACAAAGTTTTTAACAAAATTGACAATCGTCACATACGAATAGCTTTGGCTTCCTCTTCTTCTCTCACTTGCCGAAGTCGCTAACCTCGTTATTTTTAACATGGTCATACATGATCACGGGATTTGTATGCTTATCATGGAAAAATTGGATTTTGTAAAATAATAATGTAAATATAACATGAGCTGCTGTAGTTACGTCAATTTATATCTCGGTTTCATTATAATCGCATTAATTATTTTCCCTAACTAATCGCAAATTAGTTAGGGAAAATAATAACACTACTATAATGATGAAATTGTAAACTTAAAATAATAATAAAACTTGTAATAAATTATAATGTGTATTTATTTGACACTTAATAAGAAGAAATACCTTCTTCAAACATACCTATTGAAATATTCATTTTAAAACTGACCAAGCACAACACTAACGTAAGCGTACAATGTTTTTTTAACACTATTAATATTATCATTTACCTTATTCTTGGGTAATTTATTAATACATTAAACTTGAAATATCTGTAAAAATCGTCATAAAAATAAAATATGCTTATAACCAGAAGGCACTATTATTATTTTATTGAAATAAATATAATTTTTTGTACCAAACATAGTAATTATGTGAAAGATCAGATAAGGATAAATAAAACGATAACAATGATCTCTTCATTACTTAGTCACCCATACTTCAAATTTCCAAAATGAGATTTTGTCAATAACTCACACAACCATTTTTGAATAGGGTAAACAGAAATCAAATAAACTACACAAAATGACATACAATATTTATAAAATGACAGAAATACCATACAATCATTTATAATAAAACTTTATACTCGACTTTTATTGTAGTCTTAATAAATAATAATGTTGCTAGACGTTGTGATTAAATCAAAAGGTATTTTTCACAATGCGTGTCATCTTAAGCAACATTCCCTTCTGTACGCTATCGTGAACCCAATGGGCTTGCCTTGCCTAGAAGTAGCTTTCAAGGACTGACTGATCCAGAAAATGACATTGTACGATAGTCTGTATCCTATTGTCGTTAGGTAGTGATGGTCACCGTGCCTCGGAGACCATGTAAAGCTGTCGGTCATGGTTGTTATCACAGACGTCTGATAACAATCCTTATTCATGGTAGTAAATTATTCGCCAAACCGCAATAAAAAAGGTGGTGGATTAAGCTCCAAACATTCTCATATGTGGAGAAGAGTCCTTTGTCCAGCAGTGGAACATTAACAAGCTGATTCAGTAAAAATCCTACGCAAGTTGGTTTATATAGTTTTAAATAAAAAAAAATTATACATATTATTTTTGTGTCACAAATTCACAATACCGAGTTGAGATGAGTTTGATGATGAAACAGTTTATCAAAAACCTGGAATTTTTTATATTTGACTGGCCCGTTGTCGTAGTTGGCAGTTATCCTGCTTTCTGCTTCAGGGTTTTGGATTTGATTCCCATCTGAGTCTAGCTGTAATATATGTTTATTTATATATGTACTTATTATAATATGTATATATTAGTTGACTGTTACCTAAAACACCGGTATTACTTAGCCTAACTTAGGAATAGACGATCGCGTCTGTATGTTAAACATATCAAAATTTAGGTAATTACCGTAAAAAGAAAAGAACTTTTCATTTTCCCGTAATACGTAGTTCTATCTGTTCAATTAAAACGTTTGCTGTTTGGATGTGTTCAGTTGTGTCAATTTGACACAAATTATTTTGCTAATGTCATGTGACATGGAGAATTAAAATTGTATCTGTTGGATATCCTTATACGTCTGATAATTATCTGAAACTTTATCAGAAATCGGTGAAACTGAACTTAAGACATCAAAATATCGCAAGTGGGAACTTCTTGCTGTAAAAGTGGTTGTATTATTAAGTAGAAATATTTATGGAAAAGTATTACAAAAATTCAGTGTCAATTAAGAAAAAAAAAAAACATGAAAGCTTAATTTTTCTCCTCGGATTATTGAAGTTAAGTTTAGGTTAGATTAAATACGGCTATAAAAATACGTCAATCATTTGTCACGTGCCACAAATATTTACAAACAAGTCCTAATCTTCACTGGAACGAGGTTTAAGATTAAAGTATTAGTGAAAGAGCCTCTTATACGATAAGTCATTCGCATACCATTTTGAAGGTTAGTGTTTAGTACATAATTAAAATTTTGGATTTTTATCTGCTTTATTCTTTAATATTCGTTTTTTATCCGCAGTAATCCTTTCTTTTTTTAAGTTTTTTGTAATTCTTTGTATTTTTGTTTAAGAAATAAAAAAAATATTTTTCTTTAATATTTACACTCGGGGTCAAAAAAATCACACCTGTAAAAAATCTATTTTTCACTATTTTAAACAATATTTGGCATCAATAATGAGGATAATATTAGAATTCATTTGAAAGGTGATGAAATGGAGATCACAAAACAATTCAATTAATAATTTTTCCTTTACTAGAAAAGCACAAAAAAGAAGTAGGTATACAAAACATCTTCAATTTTGCCCCTTAAAACAATCGTTATCTTTTGTTGGTATAAAAGGGTCAAAAGAGGTTCAGTCGGGATCATTCGCTATCCAACCGTTGATGTGGACACACGAGAAGCTCATTCCCAAGAAAAATACCTTTGAAGATGGATACCACTGATGAAATCGCCCATGTGATTGCACTACTGTAATTAGACATACGGCAGTGTAATGTCGCTCAGAAACTCAACTTGAGCTTTTTCGGTTCGAAGAGTGTACCAGCGTTTCCAGGAGACCGGTGGCTACGTCGGAAGGCATGGGTCTGGTAGAAGTCACTGCACCTCGGAGAGAGACGTACGATTCATTGTATCGACGGATTTGAGAAATCGGTTCCTAAATGCTGTTGAATTGCAACAGCAGCTCCGGACAGGTAAAAGGAGAACCGTGTGTGTGTGGTTAGGCGAAAACTGGGAAAATTGACCACAGAGCTTCGGCGAGCCCGCTTGCAATTCTCTCGCAAACACGTCAATTGGACCCTTGAACAATGGAAAAATGTTCTCTTCTGAGACGAGAGAGTGCCTTTTCTGAAACGACAGAGGTAAAAAGTGTACAGAAGACAGTGTGAACGTTTCGGCCAAGCCTGCATCCAGTAGATTGCGGTATATGGAGGCGGTTCTTGTATGTTCTGAAGCAGCATGTCAGCCGACGGCAAAACCGACCTTATTTGCGTGTCCCGGGCAATTTTGTACCCGTAGCAGCTCTACGTGCCGCTAAGGCTAAGGCGCTTACATATATTATTATGACATACGTTATTAGGAGGAAATCAAAACAAAAAATGTGTAATGAAATAAGTCCCTCAACTTTTTTATTTGTGTTAAGAAGGTAAACGAGTACATGGATTATTTAATGGACCATTTACAATTTATATGTGTAAGTGGAACGTATGGTGTACTTAATATGTAATGTTAATATATTTTGTTATAAATATAAACATTTACATTTAAGAAGGCTTTTAAGGAAACTGGTATTATTTACTGTATTTTTTTAATAATGACAAGAGATATTTTTATAAATCAATAAAAGCTAACTTGCATGCCATTGGAGAAGCCTTCTGCGCATATGTACATACAAGCAGTAGACAAAAAAGGATAGATGATGAACACTAATATAAATACATTTAAAATTCCTTATCGTGTACAATTAAATCCTATTAATGTTATAAATTCAAAAGTTTGTATTAATGTTTATTACTCATTCACGGAAAACTGCATCGCTTTAAATAAAACTTTACAGTACCTAATATAGCTTACCTATACATCACAATAAATCAGGCTACAATTTATAAAGATTTTGTGAAATTTGACCACAATATAACAGTTTAAAAAATATCAAGCGAAAACGCGTAAGTGACGTCTATTCAAGGCGCTTACGACCTTCTTGGAGCGTTTTTTGTATGAGTTTTTAGAAAATTCCATGGCTTTTCATATAATTTGATGTTACGTTTTTAAGAATAATCATTGGAGAATAATAATTTTAATACTTATTTGTATACTTGAAGCCATTTGCGAAATTGTCCACGTGGAAACTATTGTGATTTCGCGAAGTTTTGTTTTTCTATAATAAAAGTAGGTACATACAATCCAAAACTCCGAGACACTGGAACTACGTTTTTTTTATATAAACAAAATTCTGGCGAAAATTGTCCATAATCGTATCGAAATGTTACAAGGATCAGCTTACTAGTAGAACCAAAAATAAATTCAGCCAATATACCTATATTTTTTAACATATTTTTACCAATCAATAAATAAAACTTAAAAAAGCATGTCGCAAAAATTACTTCCTTTTATATTTGTTAAGTAGTACTGTAAATGCAATTTTCGCTTAATAGATTCGTGGGCATGATTTCGTGATGGCGTCTGAATCCTAATTTTTTTCAAGGCAATCCTTGTATTAAAAATGACGAATGTGTCATTTTAATTCAAAGGAAGAAGACAATTGAAATAAAATCATTGAATGCGAAAAGAATGATCGACCTCCTTAGAATTTACCAGAACGACTCGGAACATACGTCTGAAATAAATATTCATAATTTCCTACTAAAAGTTGAGGATATGATAAATTTAAGCTAATATAATGAAGTGAAAACAAACATAGTAGCAGACTAAATTTTTTAATCGAAATTTTCAATTAGATTTTAATGGGATATTTTTTAGAAAATGATATAAATCAGAAGGTATAGTTAAACGTTCATGCTATGACTATTGATTTACCTAAGATTTATTTCTAGGATAGATGGATTTGTTACTTGTTTTAGCTAGAAGCGTTGTCTTTACCTGAATCAAACTATGATCTGTGATGTATAACGGTGTTGTTGATATTTTTAGTATGGTTATATCAACGGGACAGATTAGGTCATTTATTCATACGTTAGACAATTTAATGCGTAAGGCTAAGGGCTATATAGTATCACACATTATGTAATATCATAGGATGATTAGATCAAAGATGACAAACATTCTGTATGTGTGTGACGAGTATTGAAAATTAACGGAGTCCAACTGTGCGGGACCTCTAGTATTCTACCTCTATCAAATTATGCAAACAATATATTAGGCCTTATGTTACATACTATATACCTACATTATGGCTCCTAAAATGTTAATTAATTAATACATAATGATGTCTCTTATTCGAGTTGAATAACATTCAAATAGAAAGGCAGGTTATAATTTAGTAATATGGGAATAATTGAACAAACATATAATTATAATAAATAAATAAATAAATAATATTTATTTAAATCTCCTCACAAATACAAGATAATATAATAATTGGAAAGATTGGGTGTAATTTCAAAATAATTTATTAGTTTGTATGTATTGTTAGAATTTGACGTGTGCACTATAATGAATAATGTTATTACGTCAATATTACGTATGAGAAAATAAATAGAGAATGATACATTTTTAATATAAATAGGTAATTTAAATGACAATCATGTATTATCCACAACAAGGGACATTGAAAACAATACTATAATTATAATGAATTAAGAATTTCAATTCGATTATACGTACGTAATTATATATTATATATACATATTTTAAGCGATAATGTTGGCGGTTGCGAATTTGGTCTCTTGTATGTTTGGTAACTGCATCTTGACGTTAAAAATATATAAATGAAATGATTTGTTCGTTTATAACAATTAATTAAGGAAAATATTAAATTTACGAAAAAAAAAAGAGATTGATGGAGGCGTTTGTTCCGTTTGTTAAATGTAATATTTATATAAAATATACATACCTACAATGATTATATTTGTCTTGTGTTAAAGTATTTTGGTAATTTTTTTTATAATTCGAAAACAAAAGAGTTGTAGAGCTCTGATCTTGCAACTTTTACCTTTTGTCTTAAAGCTCCTCTTAAAAATATCACGTGCTTACTTATAGAAAATGAAAAAAAAAAAACTGACTTAGCATGTATAAAAATCAGCCTTTTTCAAATTAAAATCATGTACTAATTTAACAACCGTTCTGGTGTACTGGTGCGTGTAGTCGTCTTAACGCAAGCGGTCGTGGATTCGATTCCCGCTCGGGGCAGATATTTGTATTTGTACAAATATTTGTGTCTGGTCTGGGTCTATGTCTTCGTGGGCCTCCCCCACCGTGCCTAGGAGAACACGTAAAGCCGCCCGGTACCGCCGGTCCCGGTTGGTATCATAGACATCTGATAGCGACCATTACTCATGGTAAGTAAATTATCCACCAATCCGCAGTGGAGCAACGTGGTTTACTAAGCTTCAACCCTTCTTCTATATGGAGAAGAGGCCTTTTGCAGCAGTTCAGTTCAGTTCACCATTTAAAAGTAGGTACAGTAAGTCTGTCACTACGTCACGAGTCTTACATGTTTTTTTTAAATATAAACATACAGAAAGCTGCAATACTCAGTAAACTCAATAAACTGCTTATACCTTTTGTACACATAATTTAGTAAATAAATACTTAAATACAATATTATTTATTTTATTTCACTTCAATAAATTATTTTAATGTCCGACCGAAATTTCGGTTTCGGTTTCGGTTTCGGCCAGTTTCGGCCAAAAAATCTAGTTTCGGCCTTAGTTTCGGTTTCGGCCAAAAAATGGCCGAAACTTTCGGCCGCGCCGAAACTCGAGTATTGGACTTCATTTTGTTGAGTTTTATTTTTAAATGACAAATTTACGTGTTTATCCGTAATTGTCGCTGGATTTCATGACCTTTGTTTATTTAATTTTAACTATGTGAGAATCGTAGGTATAGCTTATGCGAATTACCTACTCAATCATCTCGCCTCATCCTTTCCCGTTGATCGCGCGTAGTGCCCAGTCAGTTTGGATAGGTACTGTATTTTTTTATATTTATAAATCATATTTATTTACCCCAATAAATTTTCCCTAATTTAGACAGAAAGCCATGTGCCTACCTCATCAGTTATTACAGTAATTTTATTATTTATCTTATAATAATTACTTCATTTGTTTCAGTCAGTAAAAAATGTCACAAATACAAAAATAAAAAATCCGATTTGGCAGTTTTTTTTTTGAAAAAAGTAATAGCGATTCATCTAAAGTTTTTTTTTAAAACTTTAGATGAATCGCTAAAATCGCTAAAATAGAAGGATTAACAGCCGGGACTCATTTAAATTTTACAGGGCTCTTTTTTAAGATTTGATCGGTTAAAGAATGAATTCCGACTATAAATCCTTCTATTTTGCAAAGAGTTTATGATTTGATTATGTGTGTATCTATTATAAAACTATTTCAATGGTGTAGTTGTTCAGTATTACTTTTGACGACATTATAAACTGCTGGGCTTGTTTTTTTCTTTTTAATTTTTTAATTTCATCTAATCTTTTAGTTCATCTGTATATTTTAGTTTTTTTACCCAGTCCGGTTTTTTTTATCTTTATTTTTATTATACACTTTTTAGTTAGGATTCATTGGCTTCATTATTATAATTATAAGATGGTAAATTTCGTAATCACAGTCCGAGACCCAAGACGCCGAGACCCACGCCTCTTCTCCCTTGTTTTGTGTGCCTTGGATTTGAAACCGACCTCTGCTTTCGCAGTCTGCAACCATACCACTAGCACCAGGATATCACTGCTACTATCCCCGCCTAATAAGGGCAGAATAGCGAAATAATAAAGTATATAAGTACATATTTTATGTATGAAAATAAGCGGAACTGGTTGTTTAAAACTTAATTTAAATCGTTATATATTCTAAACCATTATTTGAAAAAAAATGAGACAATCCTAAAAATCATTTTTGAACATTTTTTTCATCTTTTTTTTTGACAATATGTATCTGGTTGTGGCTGTGGTGAATATTTATTATTATCATATATTTAGTGACATTCGCGGAGTTAAGATGAATTGATTCACGTAAGAGTCATTAAAATCGGTCAACGCGTTTGATCTCAACAACACCACATAGGAACAAATATACATACATAGATACATAGGCTGATAAACACATTATCCTTCTTTCTGTCGCGCAGTCGGTTAATGATAAGCACATTACCCTTCTTTGCGTCGAGCAGTCAGGTAATGATAAACACATTACCCTTCTTTGCGTCGCGCAGTCAGGTAAAAACGAACTAGATTTTAGTTGTTAGTTACAATTAAAATTTTAAATATGTTTAAGGTAGTTCCAGCATGAAACCACTTTTCGATAGATTCGGCTAGTTACAATTAAAATTTTAAATATGTTTAAGGTAGTTCCAGCATGAAACCACTTTTCGATAGATTCGGCTAAAAACTTTTTCACGGGTTCACAATAGCTTTATTTATGAATTCCTAAAATTTCATAATTTTTGACGGTTTAGATCGCGAGATATTTAAAGACAAAGTTCGCGATTTTGAGAGTAATGTCCCATTTATGTATGTAAAATTTCAGATTTTTTTATTATATTAAAAAAATTGGGAAAAAAAACTAGGAGAGTGTTGAAAAATGTTTTTAGAATAAGCTAAAAATAAAAGTAGCACTTCACGGTTTTGTTATCGAAATATTAAAATTATAACAATTTTAAATTTATAGTGATCTGGCAACACTGTGCACAACGCTCTCATCTTTTTAATTTAATAAAACTATTATTAGAAAGCGCAATACTATTTGTATATACTAAGACCATATAAACAAAAATATATAAAACACTCAGAGCAACGTTGCCAGATTACTATAACTAACGATATAAGGCAGAAGGTATTAAGGTAGGACTACACTTAACCACGCTGGTTTCGGTTTCGGTTTCGGTTTCGGCCGAAACTGAGAGCAAGGCCGAAAGTTCGGTTTCGGTTTCGGTTTCGGCTGAAAAACCTGTTTCGGTCGGACACTAAATTATTTCATAATATTTCATAAATTAACGTTAAAAATTATTTTAATCAATTAATAAACAGAAAAAAATTGAACATCCATGTCAAGCAATATCAATTATTTGAACATAAAACCAGCAGTAGAGCAACGAGACGTGGCAGCATCTCTCCTACATAGGAAAAAAAGAACGTAACTTACGAGTAGCTCGGATGTGGGGCGCTTACAGACAGTTCAATAAGTTTTCGCAGCTCTTACAATGTCAATATACAAACATAGGTTCTTATTTTCATAAAAAACATTTAAATACTTTTTTTTTAAATCAATCTTTCATGTTTTATTTCTATTTCAATCTGGCGTTGTTTGTTATGCTAATCACATTCTATGGACGTTTGTTGATGTTATTATATTAGATGTAACTGACAGCCACGAACCAGGAATAAAAAAAAGGAAGTCATTTTGTTGTGATTTACTAAATAAAAGTAATTATGTCGTATTTCGTTTTATTGTATATCTTTAGAAATTTATAAAAATTACAACCCTGAAAATGAAATCGCAACTGTTCGACAGCCGTCTGGCAGCTAGTCGCCAGCCGGTCAGGTTTCATTGTTTAGTTCTAGTTTAGAGGCTATGCGAAATCCACCCGAAAGTTGATTATAAAAAGTGCAAAACCCAAATACCATTTGTATCAGAAGAACCCTAATTAAATAAAAAATTAAAGTACCGGAAGCCATTTCTATTACGGTACTAAAGTATATCTTTTTGGGAGAGTCAAAAGAGAGAATAAAGTCTATATATCTAAAATATTTTATACAGATTCGATAATTTAGATCGCTTGGCCCGGCTTTACTTCTATGTAATTACTTTTTTTTTAACGTAGTCGTATACACTTTACAGAGAATATGAGTGTTTTGGACTTAATATCAATAAAGGTTTTAACCGAGATAATACGTTTACCTTGTCGTGTGTCTTTTAATACGATTATCAAGATTAATAAGCAACGTCCATTTTTGCGTTATTAAACCACAAGGATACCGCCAAGGTATGTAGGTAGATACTATAAGCTAAACTTTCTTTATTACTTCTACTAATATTTAACATATTAAGCAGGTAATCAACATCACAGGTTGTTAATTATATTTGTGTCGTGTGAGGATTAAAAATTTTATGTAAAATGTTAATTGTAATTTAAATCTAAAATTATCGTTGTAAGAACATATTAAACGGATGGGTGGTAGACGTTGCAATAAGACTGTCTTTGCCCAGTGTACTTTTTTTTACATATTTACAGTACTTTTAGCTTCTTCTTTTCCTTTATTTTAAAGAAACAAAAAATAATAATAACATACCTGTAATGGTAGCAGAATAAACTTGTAATTATGTTTAATCATAATGTATTTGTTGTTTATGTAATTTAGATAGATTCTAAAAAATTAAGTATATTTAATATTATATTGTCCTTGTTGGACATTAGTTTAGAAGGCAGTAAATAGGCGACAAAAAACAAGAGAGATAAAGAGCAGCAACAAAAACATAAGCATGTTTGTGTGAACTTTGGTCATTCTTTAAATAAAATAAGATCACTTATAAGTTATAGGTACCTACTAGTGAATTACTTGTATATCAAAAGTGTAAATATAGAATGTATTATGCCACAACAGATTAGAATGAATATTTTTATTTAATTAATAAAATGATCAAATGAAGCATTCATGTAGGTATGCAGTTTTTGGTGACTTTGTCGTATATCTTTTTACTTAAAGAATTTTTTTAGTGTATAATTTATATAAACGGATACAAGAAAGTATAACATTACAATACAGAAACTTGATACGTTTTTCAATTTCATATTAAAGTACAAACTTTACTACATGTATTTTTTTTTGTACCGCGTACTTAAAATTTTTACTGTGTAACAGAATTTATGTATGTCTCAAATAAACCACCATACGCACTGCATAGATACTTTGGTTATACTTGTAATAGGATAGTGGGTTCCTTAGACGGTTCTATGATGTGGGGGGATAAAGAAAGAAAGGAATTTGCGAGAAGATTCTGATGATAATAATGAAGAGCTTAGAAAGAAGTTGTAGATTATAAAAATAATTGTAAAAAGTTTATATAAAAAGACATGGTTCGTAATGATTCATGACTAATCGGCTCGATAGTTTGAAGTTCTCCAAAGCGGTCTTATAGGAAAAGTAATTTTTAGTTATATGTACTAGATTCTAAAAGAATAAGCTAGATTCTTACAAATCTTTTTTGTATCCTTTCTATCATGAGAGAATGGGCAGCGATGTGGGGGTGACTGATAACATTTCCATATTCAAGACTGTTATATAGAACTCGATCAATGTTGACATTTTTAAAAAACTTTTGCATTTGTTAAAACGAAACATAGCGTTCTGTATGCTTTTTATTTTGTTATATGGTCTGTGTTCGGTTGGAAGGTGAGCGTGCGATACAGTGTTATTCCCAAATACTTGACTGGGTCGACTTCTGTCATTTCGGTGCCATTTAATTTATAATGCGATTGAATAATATGGATGGTGTTTGATGAAATGCTGTATAAGTTTATAGTCTTGGAGCTCGAGTTTTCCTTCGGGATGTTTATAAAGAATAAAAGATAGACATGTTTACAATTGCGTCACAGTACATCTATAATAATATTATGTATATTCATAAAAAAATATTGAATACTTTGACAGAAACAGTCAAAAACGTGGTCAGTCAAAAAATACAAGAAGAAACGATAAAATTATAACGCTAAGTTCGACTTTAAAAATAAACCTCTCGTTTTTGGCTCAACTTCCAAGGAATACGCATATATAATAAATAAAATCCGATAAACGATTTTACATTTGCCAATTAATAAATTTAAAAATTATTTAATAGCCAAGGCATATTACTCTGTGTATGATGTGTGGGTTTAATGTGTGCTATGACTAAATTTATAATAGGTATATGAGTTATGTACTGACGGTTTTTTTTAAAGAGTAACTGTTGAGTTTCTTGCCGAATATTCTCAGCATAATCAGCATTTCGAATCGGTGTTTTTTTTTTTTTTTTTTTTTATTATTATGTTAGTTGGATAGGCAAACTGGCAGACGTGCCACCTGATGGTAAGTGGTCGACGTCGCCCATGAACATAAACTAGTTTACCTGGAACTAGCCCAGCCAACTCATTTATGTGTTGCCTATCCTGAGACATATGATGTTAAGTCTCGGTGCCAGTAATTACACTGCCTGTCTTGCCCTTATTTCCGAAACACAGCAAAGCTGTTTCACGGAAGAAACAAGCAAGATGGTGGTACCCATGCAGCCGGGAGCGCGGCACAGCGCATCCCTCCCACCGGTAAAATATGATAACTTTACAATAACTGTCGTCACACGTCATTCCACCACCTCAGTCCCCCGAGATCATGGACGCTGTAAAGGGTCCGAAACGTCGGGAAATAATTTAATTTAATTCAAAATCGTTAAACTGTAAAGTTTTAAAACAAATAAACGCGATAAAATCCGATTTAGACTTTTAATTAAATGTCGTTCATTAATTTAAAATATTATATACTATGTAAAATCGTCATATCAATCGTCGGTCAAAAGTAGGTACTTATGATATCTGAAGAATTTGTTTATTTGATTTGGTTTTCCAATACAAAGGAAAAGTGCCTAAATAAGAAAAAGCCTTAAATATTAGATATAAGGTATCCTACAGTAATTCGAACACTTTCAGTATCTAAAAGTGTCCCAAGGTTTTTTGACGGTGTTGTGTGTAACCAGAGACCTGACTCTTTATTTGAAAAAGCTAGAAAACGCTGCCTTGCACGGTTGTTGTAAGATTTTGCGCCAAATTTTCATGAGTATTGGGAACTAATGGCGTATCCTATTTTTTTTTGTTTTATAACTTCCTTGGGGATATCATCATTAGGACACCTCAAACTCCAGTTTTTATATTGCGACTATAGCATCTGTAATTTGGACTGAATTTGATTTTCAAATTTCTGATCAAAGGCCTTTCATAGGTACTATGCACAAAAGTAAAAAAAACAATAAGACTAATTAGTAAAGTTTCTTGGATCCAGGAATTTTCTAATAAATAAATGTTTTTATTAATAAATAACCTTTCCTTACATTATCTATACATATAATAAAATGGTAGCAAAGTCAAAACTGTACATTGAATATTTTTTTTAAAGAATACTTGGGTGTGATCTACAATCGATACCGAAGCCAAAAATATAGTTTTTAGAATTTTTGTCTGTTTGTCTGTATGTATGTCCGGGATAAACTCAAAAAGAAATCGGGTCAACATATAGGCTACATATTATCACGCTATCACCTACGGGGAACGAGCAGTGAACCTTTATTTCATCAATGCATTCTGTAACAACGTTTAATCTAATAGCGTTCACGCAGACGACGTCGCGGGCAGCAGCTAGTCATATTAATATACTTACGTAAAATTCAAGTAGTAGGTAACTTGGTAGTAACATAAGCTTTTCTCAAGTTAAACAATTTCAATATCAAATAGTTCAAGTTAGATTAGTTTCAGTTATCACTTCTGTCGGGCGTCTCGAGACACACACTTTTTGTTATTTTTATAGTAGATATCTATTTTATCTTTTGCTTACCTCTCAATAATGATATTTTCTTAAAGAAATATAAACTCCTCATCGTTTTTTTGTCTGTCCAAAGCATTATCTGTTGTTTTCTTTCTAACATAACGGATTTATTTTTAATATTGGTAAATAAATTATTATTTTACATTTAACGTAGCGTAAATAAATACTATTTATCTTCATAGGCATTTATTTTAAATGTGTTCATAAACTGCGCTATCTGTCTTCTCAAATAACTTTTATAATGGCAAGTATAACAGTTATATAATTCTGGAAACTAGATGGCGTTGTATTATTGTCAATATTTTGTATTTTTTTAATCTTTAAAACATTAACTTATATTTTTTTATTTCTGTAACCATGTTATGGAAAAACTCTAGTAGGTACAGTAACGACATACTTAATATACGTTAGGTAAGTAGTATCCTGTATGGCAGTATTTAGGGTATCAACATATTTGACTACGTTCGCGGACCCCTTCTATGTGAAGATTTTCTTCACTTTTATAGGAGTGCATGCCCACGTTATATATTCAACATATATATATTTATAACCATTAAGGTACTTTGTTGTAGATCTATCTAGTCTACCTCTTTCGTCTCTAGTGACAAGTACAGACTGATGTTCACGTAAAAAAGTATCGATATTTTTTTTTAATAATATAATATAAATGTATCGTTGTATCAATACTTTCCTATATGTATATCGGATAAATATATCGATAGTTTCGATATATCGGACAAATAATATAACGATAGTTTGCGATATATCGTATAAAACTATCGATACTTTCTGATATATTATATCGGAAGTAATTTTTTTTTATATTGACATCGACTCTACATATTGGTTGAAATATATTGATTGTAAGCTACATGTATTTCGAAAAAAAGGTCATCGTTTCTTCATACCGATATAATTATATCAGATGAAATATATCGATTCTACTCGATATGTATCGAATGAACTATATCGATACTATCGGATCGATACGATATATCGCATGCATATATCGAGTATTTACTAAATATCGATATCGATATATATCATGCATTAGGGATGTTATGGAAAAAATAAACGATAATTTTACTATCGATAATTGTCGTATTGTATTATCGATAGTTATCGAATAAAAGATATCGATAACTATCGGATCAAAATTATCGAATCAAATATATTGATACCATTCGATAATTATCGAATGATAATTATCGAATGGTAGTAAGTGACAACTGACAACTTGACAAGTGACGTTTCTAAATTTCCGTCAATCGGTCATGCTGTCTTTCTAATGCTTCATAGCATACATATATTTTCTATTTTATTAATTTACACCTGGTAAAAAAAATACATATATATAAAATGGATTGTAATAGCCGACAGCTTGCTGAAGATTACTTCCTACGAGTACCAGCGGATGCTCGAATAAGGTTTCTGAAATAAATTACATTGCAACATATTTCGAAACATTTTAAAAAATCAAAATACTTTAAAAGAATCATAATTACAGGAAATCCAAGGAAGAAGTAGAAGATGATCCTCATCCAACCCTCAAGGTTGAAATGCAAACAATTCGAATTAATCCAGATTCGCAGAAACTTATTTTGGATACTCTAAGATACATACATGGTTCCGATTTTAAATTGGGCAGTGCTAGCCTATATAAGGTATATTTAATCCTATTTAAAAAAATAAAATTGGTTAAATATTAATTTTCAATTGTAGACAACATTTTAAATTCTATAAAAATGACATCAGTGTTGAAAACAAAGATTTTTAAATATAAGTATAGTTTAATATTACAGTTCTAATTTACAAATATGTTAAATTAATTGTTTTAAAATAAAGTGAAATATATGCTTTACAGGACAAAGGTTCAAATCTAAGTAATAGGTATTGGATGGAGAGAGGTAACTTAGTGGTTCAAGGTGGCTGTGATTATTCACTTAATGCTAAACCAGATATGAAAACCTCTGAAGCAAGGCTTAGAGAATTTGCATTAGCAAAATTAGAAAAGTTTGTATTTATTGCAATATACTGTTTTCTTTGATTAACTCAAGATTATGATTAACAGTGTCCTTTTTTTAGTATTGGATTTGTATAACTTAAGTGATGATAGAAATAATATAAAATTTATTAACAGTAACATTCATTTTCAAAAACACATTTAACAATATATTCACAGCTAAATAGTAGAAAAAAAACTTAAATTGCAGAAAGTATATGTAAATACCTTTTGCTAAAAAGTGTTAATAATTTACTGTCTTACTGATACATTAAGGTTAGATGTTAAATTATTATTTCTTTTGTAGCTACAGTTTCCACAAGGCGCATTGTTCCGAAGCTTTAGAATATGCAGCAGAGAGTGTTGAAAAAGCACTAGAAATTCTTTTCCACAAATACTTTAATGTCAATGAACAGGATAAATCAGAAAATGTACCATCACAGTCTGAATTATTAGAAATGAGGATGGACGAAAAAGCTGTGTTAGAATCCATTTATGAAAGTAACTTTAAAGTAAAAGATAATAATGTTTGGAGTGTTAAACTTAATATGGATTATTTAACAAAAGTGTATGAAAACTCAAATCCAGAAATTGTAAAAAGAAAAGTAAATACAAACAACAACCTAAATTTTAAAACAAAAAAGAAAGAATTATGTAAACTTTTCCTAAGGGGCTCTTGTAGATTTGGTGCTAAGTGTAAATTCTTACATGAGAATCCTGTACAAAATAATAAGTCTAGTGAAATTGAAAACAATGACAGTCCAAAAGTTTCTTATGAATTAGAAATAAGATTTCCAGATGATACTCTATACCCTTATCAACCTCCATTATTATTTTTTAAACTAGGACATAAAACAGATTTAATACCAGGGCTTACATGTTTACGTATAACTGGTAGATTATATGAGGAGGCTAAAATATTAGCACAAGATGGTATACCAAGTGTGTACTCTTTAGTTGAATTATTAAGCAATGAAGATGATATAGTTAATTATATTAAATTTGATACTAGAAATTTTCCTGAGCCATCGGATGCTCTATTTCCACAATTAATAGAAAATTCGGTAGGTAAAGAGAAGGAATTACCATCTCATTACAAGAAAGGCGACAGTAAAGATAATAGATCACATATTAATATGGAGGAAGTATTAAAAGAAAATAGTGAAATAGCTAAACGTTGGTTGGAAAAGAGGGAAAACAATAGATATAATAGAATGATGTCCGACAGAAGAAAACTTCCAGCGTGGCAGAAGAGGCAAGAAATATTAGATGCAATGAAAAAATCACAAGTAAATTATCATATTTTTTATATTTGTAATAAAATAAAAATAATTATTTCACAATATAGCTGATAGCTTTAGCTATAGCTTTAAACATTTAAGACATTATGATAATCATGTAAAGCCATTTTCTTATACTATAATTTTTTTAAATTATATTAATAATGGTTTAAATTGTAGATAGAATAGTACATGAATATCTTTAATGTGGTAAATGACTCTTAAATCTATAGGTAATAGTAATAAGTGGTGAAACAGGATGCGGTAAAAGCACACAGGTACCTCAATATATACTAGACGACTGGTTAAGTAGTTACAACAAGGATGGAAGAGAGCATGTTGAGATTGTTTGTACACAACCAAGACGGATTTCTGCAATTGGTGTAGCTGATAGAGTTTCTGAAGAGAGAGTAGAAAAAACTGGTCAGGTCGTTGGTTATCAGGTAAGTTTACCAATCATTCCTTATAATTAATGAATTTAAATTAATTTAAAATTTTATATACTGTCTAAAATGATGATTCAAAAGGATGAAGCCTACATGCATAAATACATTTTTTATTTGATTTAATATAGTAAAATTTAAGCAAAGCAAGTGAATATTTTTGTCGTGATAACATCTTATAAATCGATGAACGCTGACTGCACGCATGAAAAAGCATGACTCATTGTCACGTTCCGCGAGCGAAAGCGCGAAACAAGCGATAGAGAGGCACGATTGGCCTAAGCGTTCGGGTTGTGTAGCATCTATATCTCTTCCGCTCTATTGGCAGATGCGTGCGAGTAGAAGAGAGAAAATGTTTGAATTAACGAGAGCAAATAAATATTAATTTATCGAAAAAAAAAAACATTATTTTCAATTAACTCCTTCTTTGTATTATACAAAATAATGTTAATTCAGTGATAATAATTCAATTAAATACATAAACATATGCAATTTTTTATCAATATTTTCTTATGACGTTATCACGTAAAATTAATTGAATGTGTGAATTTATTTCTATTCTGTAAATGATGTACAAATCTCAAAAGTATTAAGCCAATATTATTGGAAATTAGTATAATCAAAGCTAATAGTAGATCTAGTCATAACATAGGCTATAAAATGTCAGTGTTTATAATATAAGCTACTTACTGCTAGTAAATATTAACATGAATATTTGTAAAACTGTATAAGCAATAATTAGCCATATATATGTGACTATTTCAAATAACTGAAAAAAAATTGTACATTCTATTGGTGGACAGAGCCTATCTTACTTTCCTTCTTATGAAGGAGGAGTAGGAGAAGTGTTAAAGTGTATTCCACCATTACTCCACCATCATTATCATAAACATATTTTAAGAATTCTTCGAAAACTTATCCTAATCAGCAGAAAAAGCCTTTGATCAGCAGTTGGACATGTATAGGCTGCATCAGCTCAGGTCAGTTCAAAAATACATAATCGTCTTTAAACTTACAGTATAATCTGTTCACAGATAAGGTTAGAAAGCAAAATATCTTCAAAAACTCGGTTGACGTTTTGCACAACTGGTATACTTTTACGAAGATTGGAATATGATCCTCAATTAAAATCAGTCACGCATATAATTGTAGATGAAGTTCATGAGAGATCTGAAGAAAGCGACTTCTTATTACTAATTCTGAGGGATCTTATTAAAGTGAGAAAAGATTTGACAGTAGTTCTTATGAGTGCAACATTAAATGCTGAGTTATTCTCAAATTACTTCAGCAATGTACCAGTTTTGGAAATACCAGGTGAATTTTATTTAACATTATTTATTATATTAATTAGTTAAGAGAATATTTTGTACCATTTTTTGCAGTGACGTCAAAGATACGGCCCGCGGCCCGTATCCGTATCAATTTATAGCTAGATTCTGGCTATTTATTATCTTACTAGTTTGCTAGATAAAAAATCTAGCTATAGTCTATTCGCATTAAGAAAATAGTGACTCATCAGTGCAACTGCAAATTAAAAGCGTATTCATACTGGAGTAAAAATTAAACCATTAAATTAAAGCAAACTTTTTATGACAGTATTTTCAGTAATCGTCAGAACCAGTGATTCCCAAAGTGGTCTATATCGACCCCTAGGGGTCTATGACAACCTGCAAGGGGTCTACGTCAGCGAAAAAAAATTTGGGGGTCCATGAAATGAAAATGGGGGTCCACGATAGTGGATCTCATCACATACACTGATAGTACCTATTTACTTACATCATACTATCTTATAATATCAAAACATATACATTATTTATAAAAGTACCTATGAAGTAAAAAATTAATAAAAAAATAAAAAAGCATCAGGTTCATCCTTCTCACTAAAAATATTGACTTATTGCTTATGTTATTTTATTTATAGCTTATTTTATGTTTATTTAATGTTACGTATATTTTACATAACAGATACAAAATTTTATTTTGAGTAGTTTTAATTTAAATTCAATTAATAAATGTATAAATTAACATGTGTTTTTACTTTAAGTTTTTAACACTAAACTTCACTACAGTTAGAAATTTACAGGAAATCAATATCAGGTAAGCAGGGGGTCTACCCAACACGGAAAAACATGGCAAGGGGTCTACGACACAAAAAAGTTTGGGGAACTCTGGTCAGAACCGTTTTTTCAGAAACACCGCATGCCTTTTTCACTACTATACTCTCCATAGTCACGTTTTGGTCACCACACTGTTTAAAGTACTTAAAAACATTGTATGAAATATTGATCCACTATTATTTTTAACAATAGTTGAGGTATCCATTTTTAAAATTGGCAAAGAACACATCCGTAATGTCTGAAGGGCTCACTTCAACTGTTCAAAGTGCACACGACTTTATAATTTACTATGATTTTATTGGTCAAGAGGCGTGGCTAAGTTGAGTTTCAACGATGAGTCACTATTTTCTTAACGCGAATAGACTGTGGTGTGTGTGTGTGACTGTGTTAGAATATGGCCAATTCTGTTTAATACAATCTCAAAAGTCTAGAGATTGATTTCAGTTTGACACCCGTGATGGAGAGGAAATCAAAGTTTTTATCAAAATAAATCAAAGAAAAAATGCTTTTCAACTCTCTACTTTCATCAAATGCATAATCAAATAAGAAAAATTTATAAATAAATTACAGTCATAATAAACGGTAAATTAGAAACATACATTTGGATATATAATTATTAATAAACTTTATGTTCCAGGTAGGACTTTTCCTGTGGAACAGTTATTTGTAGATGATATCATGGATTTGACAAACTATGTATTAGAAGAAAATGGTACTTTTGCAAGAAAAGTTAAAAAAGGTAAAAATATATAGAAATATAACAAAAAGAAAATTTTAGATGTTAAATCTTGTTGCAATCACTTTTTTTTTAGCAAATTATGCAGTTCTATTTATTACATAAATTTAGTGGTTAAAACTTTTTGTTTTTCATAAATATACAGGTGAATGGTGAGTTACTATCAATATTTAAGGAGAATACTCGGTACATGATTCTCATTCGAATTATGTAAAAAAAAAATAAAAAAAAAATAGGTAAACATCAATAAACATTTAAGTAAACTTACTCAACAATTACCTAATTATTTACGCGTCGTCTGGGCACCCTAGCAGCTAGCTGCACTTTCGACACAAAACAGGTAGTTTACCTACGTCCAAACGCCGCCACGTGTTAACAGGGTAGCAGGATAAACAAAAATGATCCAGTCCCCCTTAATACTTTAATCCTGGCTTAGGATAGGCAAAAATACTAAGATATTTTACTCGTTTAAGCAACAAATTTGTTGACTAGGTAAATGATGTGATCTTTGGTAATTTTTAGATGTGAACAAGCGGCACAGTACAACACCAGTGCACGTGCCGCCGGCATGACTGGAAAAGTATCAACGCTTCATTTATTTGAATTGAAATTTATGAAAATTTGGTCAAAAATTAAGTACCAATTTTTTTTACATAATTCGAATGAGAATCATGTACCGAGTATTCTCCTTAAATATTTATAGTGACTCACCAGTTAGCCTGTATATTTATTACAAATAAAAATTTATAAAATTAAATTCTTTTAAAAAATTACTTTAAACACACTTAATTGATTTATTTACAACATTTTACACACAAAAATTACTAAGCTAATTATTGTAAAATTGTTATTATTGAATCTTTGTATTTATTTAATTTTAATTTGATTTAATTGTTAATTAAAGGTCCCAACAGAAAAACATTACCATATTTTACAATAAATTAAAATTAATAGTAGTTATTATGATATATTTTAATTTTCATATTGCAGGTGACAGGGATAAGAAAGGCGACTTTGAAACAGAATTAGAAACATGTGATGTTCGTTCCGAAGCAACGGAACCACCAAAAACTTCAATACGAGATGAAAACCTCTCAATATCACAAATGGTTGCAAGATACCCAAACTGCAGTAAGACGGCCTGTAAAAATTTATATCTTATGGACACTGAAAAAGTGAGAAAACATGTCAGATGTCATAAACTTTTTAAAAAGTTTCAAAATTTAATTTTCTAAACATGAGTAATGTGTTGTTAAGTTCATGTTCAAATAAATGTTTAATAATTAGAAATTTTTTTAGCGAACTAATCAATGATATTTTGATTGTAATTTTAATGTTATATTTAATTTTCTTATCATGTCAATTACGTAAATTCAGTAAAAATCACTATAACAAGCTTTCTTTCAAAATTTCAAATCACAATTTTTTTATAATATTAAGGTGATGTGAGAAAATATCTCAAATTAATGTTACAAATGTGAATGTAAGTTTGTTTGTTACACTTTCACGCAAAAACGACTTAACCGATCATCATAAAACTTTGTACACATTTCCTTGGAGGTATTAGAAGTAACATAGGATACTTTTTTATTAAAAAAATATATTTTTTATTTATCGATACACCTACGCGGGTGATGCCTCGGGCGGCTGCTAGTACTGCTATAAATGTTATGTAAATTTTTTTAATTTTATTTGAATAATGATTGAAAAACAATTTGATTTAACATTATAAGATTTAATTAATTTCAATTTTTTTTTTCAGATCAATTTAGACCTCATAGAGCATGTTTTGACATACATAGTAGAAGGTGACCACAAATGGCCTAGAGAGGGAGCTATTTTAATATTTCTTCCCGGCATCGGAGAAATAATGTCTCTATATGATCAACTCGTGGAAAGTCATACATTTAGTCCGAAGTAAGTTAATTTGATAGCAAAGCTGTTTTACTACCCTTAAAAACTATTTTATAATTATAAAAATAATTTTTAATAGAAAAATTGTAAATGAGAATAAAATTCTAAATATAGGAATTTTACCATATCTTATTATATCTGGGAATGGACTTATAATGAAGAATAATTTCAATGATATAAATTTCTTAGTTCTGATTAAGAGTATATTACACTATTGGGGAGTACAAGGGGTGTAATAAGTACAAAAATACAATGTTTCAATACAAATAATTTAGTGTGGTGGAGTATAGAGTCATCTGATAATAAAATCAAGATGTTGCTACAATCTAAATGGCACATGGATCTATTTATGAAAATAGAAATAAGCAGTCAATACAAAAAGTGTTAAATGAGTGTTCACTCTGACATTTTTCATTATTATTATTTTTTTTTAATTAACAATCAACGCTTCTACAAAGTATTATCTTCATATTTACTTATCTTGTCTGACAAAATCCTTAAAACATATTAACTAAACATAAAAACCACAAAGTTATTCTCGGGCCTGGTTAAATCCAGTTTCTATAATTAGTGATGGTCATCGTCCACAAAGCTATCGTAACACTAATCTCAATTATGAATGAAACAGCCTTGGTTTACCTTTGCAACGTTTTTTATTATATCTTTTGGTCATCAGAAGAGAGATTAAAAATATTTAAATCATTGAATTATGTGTCATTGTTTTGAATTAAATGAATCAATAAACTAAATTGGGGATAAATTAAGTGACCTAAGCCAGAATAGACGGTGTCTTTCGTACTGTTTTTATAGTAGCAAAAAAGAGTATGAGATGACAGATTAAGACCTGTTCTTACAACTTCTTTTTAAGAATAAAATGTTAAAGTAGATAAAATTTATTGATAATAATTTCTTTATTATTATTATATTATTTATAAAGTATTGACAAAAATACTTTGTTTCAGGACCGGTAAATATATCTTAGTTCCCCTTCATTCGACGCTTTCCAGTGAAGAGCAATCGCTTGTTTTCAAGAAACCCAGGCCCGGTGTTAGAAAAATAGTTTTATCAACTAATATAGCTGAAACATCTGTCACTATTGACGACTGTGTTTTCGTCGTGGATTGTGGAAGGATGAAGGAGAAGAGGCATGTATCTTTTTGTATAGCAATTAAATATTCGTATTTTGTTTATATCGGCATGCCTTAGAATCAAAATGACATTAACTTCAAATAATTAGTAAATGTATCTATCAGATCATAAGTGTATTAAGTTTTTATTTAAATGTGATATATTAAGGTAAACAGGAAACTTTTGACCTTCTCTTATCTAACATATTCTCTTCGATAAACAGGTATTCTAATAATATTATTTGCTGGTAGGTAATTGAGATCGATTTACTGATCCTATTGATTATTATTAAAGTAAAAAAAAAAAAAATTGTGGTATAATTTTTAATTTGTAACATTAAAATTACAGATTTGATTCAAACCGTAATATGGAATCGTTGGACCTCGTATGGGTATCCCGAGCAAATGCAAAACAGCGGAAAGGTCGAGCAGGACGTGTAATGCCGGGTGTCTGTATACACTTATTCACATCTCATCGTTACCAGTACCACTTGGCAGAGCAACCAGTACCCGAAATACATAGAGTACCGCTGGAGCAGTTGATATTAAAGCTTAAGATACTGCCACTTTTCCAATCTATGAGTGTACATGATGTTTTAGGTAAGTTATATTTGGTTTTCTTACCTTTGATTTTGCTGTTTTTTAGTTCTCCTCTCATAACCATCAGAATCACCTAGCAAAGTAATCAGTACCTGAAATAAATATTATAAAAAATTAAATTTAAATTGAAGCTACTAAGGCTTCTTTATATATGTGCATGTGTTGTTTTAGGAGTGCATATTTTATTCAATCTTCATTTGTATGATTCATATTTATTAAATTATATAATACTAGCTTCTGCACGCGGCTTCGCCCGGGTGGGTGTATAGATAAAAAATCGTATCAAGTTTCATCACAAACGGCGCAAGAGATTAGCCATGAAACATACATTAAAAAAAATACCGCCTAAAAACTAAAACTACGATACCAAAATCAAATAAAAAAAAAAGGAAAAAAAAATAATAATTCTAATACGACTGAAATAAAAATAAAAAGTAATCGGTCTATATTTCTACTTAAATTATAATAACTAAAAATAATTATTATGCCCACTGTACTAAGTAATAAATCGCTTCCATAATCGAATTGCTATAAGAAAAAGTTAAAATGAACACAATCATCAATAACGTCTGCCCTCACACGTCTGCCCGCGTTCGAGGCGCCCACTTGGCGATAGCGCATCATTACTTGGACATTTGAACAAAAATAAAATTTAAAAAAATAATTGAAAAAATTCCTTCAAAAAAATATTTGCATTATTCACTCTTAATAATGGTTATATTCGTGGCCCCCTTTTAAGTCAAGATTTTCTTCACTTTGATAGGAGCGTATGCGCACGTCATATTTCACATTCCGCATCACATTTCCGCGCATGTTGATTGTATGAAGAATGTATAGTATCTAGTAGAATATCTTCAATTAGAAGGGGGCCGCGAACATAGTCATTAATTATTTAATAACTAGCGACTCGCCCAGGCTCCGCACGGGTGCAATGCTGATACTAAATATACTACAGAATATTTTTATATACATGTGCCATTTATAGGCACGCGCCACCGGGCCACCCGGTCGATATCGCTGCAACCCCTATGTCCCTGCATTTTAAAACTGTAATATATTCGGAATTGTAATATATTAAGGATTCGCTCCATCAAAGCCGGAGTTCCCCAGGACAGTTGCCTCTCACCAAGGCTGTATGCAGTTTTTACTAACGACACTGGCATTATATGCCGACGATGGCGCCTATTTTGCGTCGTCTCGTCGTCAATCCCTGGCGATTGCCAAGTTGCAGCGCTTGCTGGATCTGTTGCCGGAGTGGCTGGAGAGGTGGAAAATGGCCGTCAATGTCAGGAAGACGGCCGCCATTCTCTGCTGCTTAGCAAGCTTGCAATAGCTGCAATTCCGAGGTCAGGACATAGAATGGAAGACTTCAGTTTGCTACTTAGTGTGCCACATAGACCGAAGCCTGCGCATGATTCCCATGGTAAGCCATGTGGTGAACCAGGCAGCCGCGGCTCGGTCTATGCTATACCCAGCCTTGGTATCCCACCTGCCAATCCGTACCAAACTGAGAGTGTACCGGGCCTATGCCCGCTCGCGTCTCAGCGCGAGTCATCAAGAAGAACCCCATGCTGTAATATCTTCGAAAATATTCATTTAAATTACATGATGTAAAGGGAAAGGACTAAAAATGCATATTGTTAATAAAAATGCATCTTAAATGCATAATGTACTTAAGGTACTTAATTAGATAAGGGTTAATGCTGTATTGCTTAAAATCACTTAGTAAATAAGCCATTATTTCACGTAAAAAGTAAAGGATACACCATCGCGGACTTTTTGTAGACCTTTTAAGGTGTACAATACTGTAGTACATTATTTTGATCTATCTGGATCTCTCTATCTATCTCATGATGATCGGTTAAGTATATTTCGCGTGAAAGCGTAACAAACAAACTTACATTCGCATTTATAAATTGAGTATGATGTAACGAGCAGGTAAGACGATAGAGCCGCCGCTGCGCTCGAACGTGGAGGGCGCGCTGGCGCGGCTGCAGGACGTGGGCGCGCTGGACCGCGCGCGCGCGCTCACGGCGCTCGGCCGGCACCTCGCCGCGCTGCCGGTGGACGTGCGCATCGGCAAGCTCATGCTCTTCGGCGCCATCTTCTGCTGCGTCGACTCCGCGCTCACCATGGCCGCCTTCCTCAGCCACAAGAGTCCCTTCCTCTCGCCTTTCGGGAAAAAGGTGACCTATTACTGCTAAGGCATCCATTAATTACGTGACGCGCTTAGGAGGGGAGGGGGTCGAACGAAATCTTACCCATCTCACGTGAGAGAGAGGGTGGTCTTGGCAAATATCACATTTTTATATATTCACCTTTTTTTTTATAAATAGAATGTAATCGAGGACATATTAACTCATATACGTTACAAATACGCATTTTAAAAATCTCACGTGAGATTAGGGGCGAGGGCGAGAGGTAAAAAAAAACTTGCGACATCTTACCGAAAAATTGCCAAAATTGTCTCACGTAATTAATGGATACCTCCTAACAATCGTTTAATAGAATTTTAGTACATATTTATATCATTTGTAGTTTAAAATGCATAATAATCTAACAAAAATGAGATACAACAGAATAGCACTCTTATAGCTAAATAACGATTTTTTTAAGGAACTTTTTGGGTTTTTAAACTATCATTTTAAAACATAAATATATTTTTTGTATTTAATTTGTATACGTAATTTCAGAAAAAAATTTTGCCTCGTGACTTTCAGCAGTTTTATATACAACTTAAACAAATATTCAACAAATGTATTATTATTTATGACAATTTGACAAAAAATGAGAAACAATTTTCGAAATAATAAAAGCTAATAAATATTCAGTTCTCGCAAAACTATACTTAGAAAGAAAAGACAAAAACTTTAAGAAAATTCTTTGTTTGATAATCTTGTTTTTCAAATTCAAATTACTTCTGAGTAGATCATTAAGCTAAAGCGAGACATTCAAATAGTTTTTGTTTACAATTGAGAATATGAAGAATCATTATGTAAAATAAAGAATATAATGTCTAAAATAGTTATTATAATGTTTTAGAAATTATTATAATGAAATGTAATTATTTTACAGTCTGAAGCAGATGCGAAAAGAAGAGAATTTTCTTGTGCAAACAGTGACCAGTTGACTACCTTACGAGCCTACAGGGTAATTTTGTATTTTTTTATAATATTATCATTGTAGATGATTCATATTTATTCTAAATGGTATAACTAGATGATATAATACTACAAAACCTCATATGCCATCATGCCAAATTTTATTAGAGTCATAACTCAATTTTAAATCAGTATAACTAAACAGATGATTCTTGTGGTGAAATTGGTTAATATTATAGATTACTTGAGCTATAAATAAATAAAAAATTAATAAACTAATAGTTTCATTGAGTATAACTGGCAACATAATACTTTAAAATTTTAAATATTTTGATATCACAATTTTTTGTAGAAAAAAATATTTTTGTATAAATAAACATCTTAGTAGTGAAAAATATCACAATTCATTCTAAACTAGCCGAACCGTGAGGGTTTACCCGCGTTGAATTTAATGTCACACCCAGCACGGTGTTCAAACAGACAGAAAAACATATATAAATTGCGGATTTCGTCTTTATATTCATAGTTAAAACAACAACATTCGATAAACTAAAAAAATGCGTTAAAAACGATTTTGTTACGATTTTACTACAATTGTTTATAGAGTAATAATTTTACTTAATAAATGATAATAAATGAAAAAAAATGTAGGCAGTGTATCAAGAGAAACTGAGGGTAAATTTTAAACTAGATCCCAGGATCACAACTATGAAAACCGCATCTGATTCCATGCAGTAGATTTTGCGTGTTACCTAAATACGTGACGTCAAAAATTCAAAAAAATAATGGTTTTGGCTCAGACAGACAGACATTAACTAAAAATTTTATTATATGTATATTATAACTATATATATATATATATATATATATATATATATATATATATATATATATATATATATATATATATGTATAATTTTCTAAGTAAAATGTTATACAGTCATAGTCGTAATTAGAAACACAATTTATCAACAGAAATGGCAAGAAATGCTAAAATCGAGTTCACATGCAGCGCTGGTATTCGCAAACGATCATTTCTTATCACACAAGACGTTATCAATGCTAGCAGATATCAAACACCAGTTACTGGGACTATTGGCGTCTATAGGCTTCGTACCGGATATGCCTGCTTTGAGGAAAAAAATGAGGAAAGATTCCGTTGCTGCATTGACTGGTGAAGAGGTAGGTATTTAGAAATAATTTAACAGTAATTAATCACTTATTAAAATATGAGTAATTTTCATTTCTGTGAAATAATAACCTGAAAGTTTTTAATAGGATTGTCTCTTTATAAATTGTTTAATTAAATATCTTTATTAATTGTTAAATGGTTATCATAATTTACTAGCTTCTGCCCGCGGCTTCGCCCGGGTGGATGTCGGTAATCGCGATAAAAAAAAGTATCCAATGTTATAAATATAAATATGTTTAATACATGTTTAACACACACACACACACAAAGTCGTCTGTTCCTAAGGTAGGCAACTTAATGCCTGTGTTTTAGGTAACAGCCGACTGATATAATTTTTTAAAAATAAATATACATATAAATAAACATGTATTACACCCAGGCTCGGGGTGGGAATTGAACCCACAACCCTTGGAGCAGAAAACAGGGTCACTGCAAACTGCGCCAACGGGTCAGTCAAAATGTTACTTCTAATACCTCCAAGAATATGTGTACAGTTTCATGATTATCGGTTAAGTAGTTTTCGCGTGAAAGCGCAACAAACACACTTACATTTCACATTTATAATATAAGTAGGGATTAGTAATTATGTATACTTACTCAAACGAAGCTTTATAAAAACCATAGACAGCCAAAAACAAAACCTTTCAATGAAAAGTATATCGCTTTAGATCAATGTAATGTAAAAAAAAATGTTTGTAGTAAATTTTTATATAGGCTTACATGTACTAATTATCTTGAGTACAGAGATATAACGAATCCTTTTTTTGTAGTTAAAAAAAAATATCAGAATATAATGAATACAATTTAAAATTTCTTTGTTACAGCTCAATTCAAATGGAAATAATGATAAATTGCTATCTGCTATACTATGTGCTGCGTTGTACCCTAACGTTGTCAAGGTAATAAATTTATTTTTACTTTACTGATTTATATAGTATATATATAAAATATTAATACTACCAGTATATAAAACCATATATATAAAGAAACGGAATAGTTCCCAGCGCCATGGTCAAGTGTCCCATGAAAGGGAGACTGATGAGTTTGTATATTATAATCGTTCATCAAATAGATTAATTTAATTTATTATAATAAAATTGTACTAGCATAATCACCAACTTTTTTTAATAGCAAATATAATAAAGATTTTATTTTAATTTTTTTTTATTTTTAACTTCTAATAAACGAAACTTCTAAATAATAAAATGAATGTTATATTATTTTAAAACTCTATTTTCATTTTTTGTTATTGATTTGTTTTTATATATTCTTTTAGTCTACTAAAATGTATTTTGTACAGGTATTAACACCAGAAAAGTCTTACCACATGCAAATCGGAGGAGCAATCCCGCGTCAACCGACACCGGACGAGCTAAAATTCAAGACAAAATCCGACGGATACGTTGCGTTACACCCGTCTTCTGTTAACTCAACTGTGGGATACTATGCTAGCCCGTACCTAGTTTACCAGGAGAAAGTTAAAACATCGAGAGTTTTCATTCGAGAATGCTCCATGGTACCCCAGCTGCCGTTGGTTTTGTTTTCCGGTAAGTATTTGCTTAGATTTTATATGAAAGAAAAGAAAGAAGTAATAAACATATTTTATTGGCCTTATACACTATTCACAATAAAAGTAAAAATAAAATACAGAAAAAATAATTATTATGATAATAATAATAATAATACAAGAAAAAGTACAATAACATGTAACATACACAGGATAGACGGAAGAAAGGCCAACTATATAGGCACTTGCCTCAGTATTGTTTTTGACAGCAAAAAAAAAATTGCTCCCAAAAATGCTCGTATTATGACAGAACCTGTAGTGGATATCATACAATAATAACTACCAAACTTTAACAATAATAATTTTATAAAAAGAAAAGTAGAAGAGGGTCGTAGCAAATACATGTGTAATTGTAATAATATAGATAAATAAAAAATAGAACAGATGATAGATAAAAAAAAATTATAATTTTTAGTACCACTAGTTTATTCTTGGCTTACCAGCAGTTTGAAACGGAGTATGCTTATACAAAAATTGTCCATGGTATCTCAACTTCCATTAGTTTTGTTTTCTGCTTAATATTATTCATTAGTCGATAGTGTTCAGTCGTAATGAAAACAAAAAATACAATTATCTTATATAAAGGAAAGATTTGTTTGTAATTAATAAACTCTGAAAATATTGAACTGATTGTAATAATTCTGCGATGGAAAGCATTATATCTGTTTTCTGTAAGTAAGGAATTTTTCATAGGACCATAGTTTAGTTACCCTTGTTATCTGGTTAGCGCTATTTATTCATTGCTATTAATTTAAGAATATATTATATGTGGTAAGAATAAAAAAATAAAAATAAAACATACAAAAATTAAAATGTATGCAGAGTAATTAATGCTTTAAACCAATTAAAATGTTAAATTAACATAATCCATATGATGTATTTCAAACCTTTTTATTGATTTATTTTAATAAATCACAACTCCCTGTCATTAAACTATCCTTACTATTATCGGTTTAATGTTTCTAGAAACTATTTTGATTCAATTGAAATATACAAATTGTAACAGTATGTTTCTTATAAAAATAACATATATCTCAAATAAACGGTTGTTTTATATGTAAAATCAGAATTAATTATACATATATATATAATTATAATGGTAATATAATTATTTTCTGAGTACGTTTATCGTATTTTGTCATTTCAGCGTTTTTAAATGTAGATTTAGATTTTGTGTAAGACTAAAGATACCAAAAATATGTATTTTATCTGATTTTTTTTAATTTTCATTTCCTTATAGGATGTACGTTGGCCGTCGAACTGCATAATGGTACATTTATTGTATCGTTGGAAGATGGATGGATCATGTTTCAAGTTGAAAAACATGAAGTGAGCTCAATATAATATTTTATTTTATCTCTCTCTCGTCCTTCGTTTCACTTCACACACAGTAGTGACATGCTTGACGATCCGTCTCCATTCCTCCCTGATAGCTGCTTTTCGGGAGCACACATGCACCGGGACGTCCACTGCAGCCTTATTTTATCCACTAAGTATAATAATTACAACCAAAATTATATTTATATATACATGTAAATTTTATAATTTAACAACATTTTTTATTGCCTAAATATAATGCCTTCCCTCAGGGACATGACAAAAAACATGAGACATCAATAAATTAGAATGTTGTATTATTTTAGAGTTTTTAACTTATTCTAATTTATTTTGTTAATATTAACTACTTTTTGAACTAAACAAGTTTTCGCGCCAATTTTAATTCTTTTATTTATTTTTTGACACGTGATATAGATATCGTTCTATTCAGTCTAGTGTAACTAACTATACTACATTAATAAAATATTTTTGACAGGTTGCTGAAATGTTGAAGACGATACGAGTAGAATTAATCAACCTTCTAGAAGAGAAGATTAATGATCCATCGTTAAACTTGCTTCACTATGAAAAAGGGAATAGAATAATAAAAACTATTGTTCAAATTATAACTAAAGATTAAATTATTATATATCAATGATGTTAATCATGATTAAATGATATTTGTTATTTATTTAATAATAAAAACTGAATAAAATAATTTAATAAACTATTAATCAATATTAATAAGTATTTTTTCATGAAAGTGAATATCAATGTTTTGTATGAAATTTTTGATACCTATAGTTGTTCTAATAGGGGATCGGACAAATTTTCAGAAAGTGTTTTAAATTAATCTTTATGGATACTTATTCCCATAAAAAATAAAACTTTATTTTTTCATAGCCGTTTAGGTACTCAAAATCATGTTTTAATATTGTTTGTTTAAATATCCCGCCAAAACGCCACGCTATATCATCTGAGAGCGCGTGACGTCATCTGGGGCTATAACAAAACAGCTGCATGAGCATAAGTTCACGAGAAGTTTTGTTTCGTGAAGTATATTTTTTATTTCTTATGGAACGCAAAAAATATCGTTGGTGTACAGTACCTCAATGTACGAACACATCAAAAAGTACTCCAAATAAAATATTCATTTAATGTGCCAAGAAAAGCAAATAAACGAAAAAAATGGTTAGACTTAGCGAGTAGAAAATGCAACGAAATGAATTCACCAATTTACTTTTGTGAAGATCATTTTGACGTAAATATACATTAATTACTACAAATAAATAGAATGAAATTTGCTTAAATTAATTTTTAGTCAATATATTATATTGTTTTCTCTACGGTCAACTACTATTATAGATTTTTCTTTTTTGTAACACTAAAGAATGTGATATAGTGTTGACAGTATTCTAGTTGCAACGACCGTTCTGGTGTAGTGGTGCGAGTAGTCGCCTCAACACCCTGCGCTGGCGATCGCGGGTTCGATTTCCGCTCAGGACAGATAATTGTATTTGTACTATTATTTGTTTCCGGTCTGGGTGTAATGTCCTTGTAGTTCTCCCCACCATGTCTCGGAGAGCACGTAAAGCCGTCGGTCCCGGTTGTTATCATATATAACTGATAGCGATCGTTACTCATAGTAGTATATTATTCGCCAACCTACAATGGACCGGCGTGGTGGATTAAGAACCAACCCTTTGTCTATATGGAGAAGAGGCTTTCGCTCAGCAGTGGGTGGTTTACAGGCTAGTACAGTACCTACAGTAGGTACAATACATATTATTATATTGTGTAATATAGTATAATATAAACAATATAAACCTAGGTATTTATGGCAAATAATATATTATTATATATTTATAATAGTAATACAGAAGTTTTCACATTTCAAAACACAAGTTTTGTCACTAAAGTCTGAATTACTTTTTTTTTTATATATTAGTTGAATAGGCAAACTGGCAGACGTGCCACCTGATGGTAAGTGGTCGACGTCGCCCATGAACATAAACTAGTTTACCTGGCAACTCATTTATGTGTTGCCTATCCTGAGACATATGATGTTAAGTCTCGGTGCCAGTAATTACACTGCCTGTCTTGCCCTTCTTTCCGAAACACAGCAAAGCTGTTTCACGGAAGAAATAAGCAAGATGGTGGTACCCATGCAGCCGGGAGCGCGGCACAGCGCATCCCTCCCACCGGTATCAATCTTGCAAAGAAATTGCAATAAGCAATCAGAAACGTATTCAATCTGGGAAGATTTCGATTGTCGGCTTTCGTAAATCCTGTTTTCATTATAAAAAACTGGTTAAACACCACGTGACAGCTTTTAAATCGATTACCGTATCCTAATTTATCAATAATCTTTTAGCAACTTTTATAATTTCAACAAAATTATGGAAATAACTGAGTAAACTAAGTAGATAGTACCCATGCAGTCAATGATTGTCCACAGATGACGTCACGCACTGTGATTGGTGTTTCATTACAGTTTAAAAATATTGAAAATAACAACATTTTATTTCTTCATTTAAAAATATTTAAATGAATTATACAATAGGGATAAGTGTTTGAATCGTTAATGAACCTATTCGATTCTCAATTATTACTCTCATAGAACTTAGAATCGATAGTTGGCATGGTTATACTGAATGGCAGATTTAGGTGCAAATCATTTTTTCATAGTCATATTGATAAATTACTAATTAATCTATAATAGCCTTCATAAAACAACGATTTCAACTCAGGGGTATTTGTTTAGTTAGTCGGCCCATTTCAGCGGTAAGAATGAAATCTTAAGGTTTTGTAAGTGATCGTTTTTGAATGAATAATCACTAATAATTTTTATACTTATGTAGTTCATTGAATGTTAATTTTTAAATATTCGATGTATATTTATTTTATTTCAAGTCTGATTTTCTGTAGTCTGTGGATGTTCATTATGCATAGCACTACTCTTTGCATAGCACTTCACTAACAATAAGTGGGTGGTATTAGTCAGTGAAGTAAAAAAAATATGTGTGACGTGTATTTACAGGAAAAACAAAAATTAAACTTTATAAGCGTGAGTTGTCAAAACTGTCTTCCTAAATTAAACAAAATATAATATTCAATACGCCGCAGAAAATATTACATTGAGTTGTAGATTGAGATAGTTGGGTTGTTGCAGTTCCGCGGCACATCGCGGATGATGTTCATACTTACGTGATATGTATAGAGCTGTTAAAATACCCAAGATAAAAAAATACAAGGGCCTCTAATGTTTATCGATTTCATATAATTAATTTCAATATCTAAGTTTTTATTATAAATAATCATTCATTTTTTGACTTATCCAATATTTGACTCCTCGCTTATCTGGCAGTCTAACGGAATGAATTTTTCACCAGTGACAGCACTGAGTAGTGCTCGCAGTGTATATCGGAACACGGCCATAATCCACAATAAAAAAATATAAGAAATGAATTGAAATCGTTTGAACTGAACATCCTGTAACTGTTTTCAACGAACCGATTTTCGTCTCGATAGCTTTCCTACGGACGCATTTACATTCGCATTAAAATATTTTATACTTAGCTTATGTTGCAGAACTACCCACCCTCTGACACTTACTGTAGACATAATTTAGACACAATTTGTATGAACTTTTTGTCAAAATTCAATGTTTAGGGCCAGTTTCACCAGTTGCTATTAAGTTCCGAATACCCAAACTAGCACTTATTTTTACAGATAATCCATACAATCACCTGTCAAAAAAGTGTCAGTTAGGTTAGCCGGAACTTAATAGCAAGTGGTGAAACTGGGTCTAATAAACAAAATGAGGAATGGATAGATTATTGACAGCGGCCATTAAGGAGCAAGTGCTGCGCTCAGAATTAAACTCTAACTAAATAGACAAAATTAGTGGAATAGTTACAGACTTTGACATTACTAATCGCTTATCTATTAATTTTTTTATGACATAAAAATATGTACATGTATAGTAAGCATACTAGGTATTCTTTCTATACAAATATCAAATAGTGTAATTTATGTAATTTTTATTAAATAAAATATATTAATTTTACGTCGAATACCAAACATTGTGATATTTTTACTTCATCGAAATTAGATTTAAATACCAAATACATATTTATACTTTCTAATTTTAATTAAATATTTATGTGAATAAAATTTCGTTTTATTTATTCAAATATACAATATAGCCATCTAATAATTTATTGCTTTATCGAGAAGAAAAAGCAAGCAATTATTTTGGCCGTGTTCCGATTTCCCCTTTTAACAAGAGTTTGCTTCCATGAATGTATCGCAGATATTTAGAATTTATATCGATAATAATATACATGGATATATTATAATATCGACCCAATAGCTATGTGACTACAGCAAATATTTTTCACAAATTGACAAGGTGTAAATTGACAAACGTACGATCAACCATCCATCAAAACATTATCGGACAAAACGCCTCAGCCCTAACAAACGCTAACGACCGTCGGTCACAGGCCCGTGCGATATATCACCGTGCATAAAAAATAGGCCTCCATTCTCGGCCGATCGAGAGAACCAATAGTGTGCGGTCGTAAAACGCACGTGTTTCAGGGATACATGTGTACTAAAGGGCGAAGTTTCGGGTTAGGTCCGAGTTGGTTAGTTGAGATAGTGTGGATACGAAATCTAGGAATAATTTTGATGCTGTGAATTTTTGGAATAAAAAAATAATTCTTGTAGAAATAATTTTAAATCCAATTTTTTCAGTTTTATTAGTACCTATATCATTAAAAATGCGAAAGTAGCTCATTTTGTCTATTTATTATGCTTTCGCAACTAAATCGATTAGCTGATTGCCATGAAATTTGTATATGGAAATAGTTTGAAGCCTGAGCAAGAACATGAACTAGACGGGTACGAACGTGAAAGTGAAACACCGTACAGACGAAGTTGCAGAAGATTACTAGTTAAATCTATATTGTCATTTTAAATTTACCTTTGAAAGAAATTTTGCATTATCTTTAGATATTTTTAAATAAATATACCGTTTAATCATATTTTTATCATAACGCATTATATAAATTGAAATTAAAAACAAGTACCTAGGTATTTCTATTTTTTTAAAAAGATCAATTTATATATCGATTATTTTGGATGGTTTTAATAATCAAATTACAGATGGCGAACAAATTAGTGCTTGAGGTGTCATCTATTGTAGGATAGCTAAACTATCAATTATGAAATTCAATATATTGTTTATAGCTGATAATAGATGGCGCTAGTAAATTATGGTTCTAATTGGAATTTGGGTATCTAAAATGCTGTCAGATTCTTATAAGCACCTTACGCTTTTCTTATATAGGAATACATATTTTATTTAGGCATCTGTTTTGATAATTTTATTGTAAAATGTAGAGATCAATATAAAATTTAAACCTTAATATATTTTTAAAAAAAATGTGACTTTTACACTTGATTAACGTAGATATGGTAACGAAACATTTCAGTATGTAAAAAGTATATCATTTTTTAAGGATAATTACAACTTAAAATATTTTATATACTATAAGTTATTCTTTTTCACATCTATATAATGCTAACACAGTGGTATTACGGACTCGGCCATTTTGAATCGCGTCACGTCCGGGCCGGCGCGTAATTGGCGCCATTTACCGTCCGTCGCTTCGTTACACGTTCGGTCCTACGTCCGTTGCAAACCAATATCTATTCGTAACTTTAATATTGGTGAGCTCGCAGCTTGGACTAGTTCGGTTATAATATAAATATTTATACCTTTAAACTTGAACAAGGTGTTTTTTGTTTACGGGTTTTATTATAAATTGTCTTTGTAATTTTCCTTCTATAATATCTACCGTAATGTTTGTAAGACTGTATGTACCTACTGTACCATATTAGCCTGTAAACAACCCACTGATGAGCTATGGCTATTCTCCATATAGAAGAAGGGTTGGAGCTTAATCCACCACGCTGCTTACTTCATTGTAGGTTGGCGGATAATATCTCAACCATGAGTAACGATCATTATCACCTGATAGACACCTGTCTATATTAACAACTGGGAACGACGGCTTTACGTGCTTTCCGAGGCACGGTGGGGAAACTCACAAGGACATACACCCAGACCAGAAACAAATATTTACAAAAATACAAATATCTGCCCCGAGCGGAAATAGAATCCGCGACTGCCGGCATTGCTACAGGCGAATAATCGCACTACTAAACCAGAACGGTCCTCAATGTGATAAATGGAAATTAAGTTAAACTAACAATTTTAAATAAATATTTAAATGTTCATACGGGGATTAACACGAAATTAACTTTACGGTAAAATATATTACCTTGAGGCCTGACGTTTCGGCTAGGTTACACTAGCCGTGGTCACAGGCAGACTGCCTCTGACTGAGAGTTAGGAATTATAGTATATGTACCTTTGTAACTATTAAATACGTTTCAAATGAAATCAAAATCAAAATTTTTTTGATTCAAGTGGGCTTCAAAAGCACTTTTGAATCGTCTTTACAGAGTAATTATTTATTATTTAAATTATCAATTAATTATAGTTAATGCGAAGCTATCACCGATTCGGACAGTAGACTGTAGTACTGAGAAAAACCGGCAAGAAAATCAACAATTAATAGATACTTACTCTTTTAAAAACCGTCAATATAAATTAATTATCTTATTAATCTTATACCTACTTATATTTTATATTGTATTTCCAGTGACAATAACCCAAATCAGTAAATTACAAAAAAAAAGTAATAATAATTAAGACGACGACATTTTACGACACAACTACTCGTAATAAATATGTAGGTACCTATTTGTTTTTTATTACCTTTATAATGACACATTTTAAACGCACACAACAAAAAAAAAAAACGATTCATATTGATATCAAATAATGTATTATTGTACACGAACAGAATCAGCACATTATCACTGAACCATTTTCATTCAGTAAGGCCGAATAAATCAACGGGAAAGCCGTAAGCCTACGATAAATTTCGTCCCAATCCTGGTCATCGCCGACCCAAAAGGCGTTTTAGCTAACCCTGGGACGGACCTTTCCGCTAAATAAATCCCTTATCTGCATACGGCAAACCTTTCTAGGGTCCAGCTTAATAAATTCAGGTTGGGTCTTGCTAACTTTCTTCGGTACATAATATGGTGCTGCCTTTACCTTATTGTATGAGATAATATTTATTTGTATAGTATTAGACGTCTTTCGGACTTTTATTTGTTTGCTTAGTTTGTTAAGTACATACGTAGTTGTAAGATCGTTGGATAACGTTGGTTATTACTGTACAAAAAGAAAAAAAAAATGTACAGCATGGTCCAAAAGCCTATTTAACTTCATTATAATAATATACTATTAAATATTGTTGTAATATTTACAAATTGGGTAAACTTAAATTTCAATAGAACTAACTAATCGTTAGTCCAACGAACGTCGTTGTAATATATTGGCACTATTATTTTGTTAGAGAAATCTATCCACGAAAGACTGTTTATAAAATAATATATTATCATACTAATATTATAAATGCAAATGTAACTTTCCTTGTTACGCTTTCACGCGAAATCTACTTTACTGATCATCATAAAACTTTGTACACATATTCTTGGAGGTATTAGAATTTAGAAGAAACATAGGATACTTTTTTTATGTTAGAGTTTGTGGTAAGTAAAAACGACATCCATAGACATCCGCTATATCAGAGGATTAGCGGGTGCGTTGTCGGCCTTTAGGGAGGGGAGGGATGTTCCACCAGATCTGTGGAGGGAAGGGAAAGGATGGGCCAAGTAAGTAATGTACCACCGGATCTCTCACAAACCGAACGAAACAGGACGACGAAAAGTACTTCCCCGGGCGCGCCGGCCCATTCAGCTGTAAGCAGCATGGCGCTACTTCGGTAAGTAACTTTTTTTTTGGTCGCGATAACCGACGCAGGCGTAGTCGCGGGCAGAAGCTAGTAATAAATAATTATCTACTTTCCTTGGATATCTTATATCTTTAAACGAGCAATTCTTGTATATATATATAATATATAATCGGAATCTCGGAAACGGCTCCAACGATTTTCATGAAATTTAGTAAGCAGGGGGTTTCGGGGGCGATAAATCGATCTAGCTGGGATTTATTTTCAGAAAATGTTGTTTTATCTCTTTTTTTACGCAATTAAAAAATACCATTAGAATATGAAGGTAAATTTCGCTGTCATTGACAAGCTTCTATTAGCTCGGATAGGAATCGGGAGGATTCGAAACCAGAAAACCTGAGTTCGAATCCAGGATTCTACAGACCAATCTTTTTTTCATTTTTTTTTTTGAATTAAGAGCTCTTTTTATTTTTTATTTTAATAACCAGTTCCTATTATTTTACTTTTATGTCGGTAAGATCGAAAATATTATTTATGTTTCATCAATATGTAATGTATCTAAATATAATTTAACCGAGCAAAGCTCGGTCATCCGGGTACTAATACTTTAAAAGTAGATATTAGCTACTTGAAAATTTCCTAAATAAAAGATACTATTTTAATTATAATATTATACATAAAAGAGTATTGCGGTTGTATCAACTCCAGTGCGATCTCATCGGTCCGCTCATTTGAAAGACGGCCAAGCGGCTGTGCTCCCACTGTGCCCAAATCAATAGTAATCCCGCGGTTATCCCTCGGCCCTCGGAAAAATACCTAACTTATTACGTTACAATGTTATTATGGTATCATTAGTTCAGTACATAATCTTCGCCTGCGAGTCATTGAAGACTAACTTAGAAATTCTATTGTCATTTGAAATTATAATTTGAACTTTAAAACAACCTACTAATAAACTTTGGAATATCCCGCTGGATTGCGTCTGTGAATATATTTATGATATTATGTTACAATTCAAATGGGATGGGTTTTGTAAAATAAAAAAGGAAGTATCAATTAAAAATCGCGGATTTGAACCTCGTGTGTTAGTGTTAGTCGTTTTTTTAAATGTTTTATGTGTTTACGTCCAAATAAAATAAAAAATTAATTATGCATATAATTATTGTTATCATACCTATTAGAACCGTAAAAAACTTATTATTATTTATTTTACCGTTATCTTAAAGCAAAACAGAATAACTGATATCGGTTTAACTTTAAAAAAAAAAAGACTAAGTACTTATTGATAGACCAAGTGTGACTGACTTAATTGTTGAGGACTTTTAATCACTTTAACAACATATGTAACGTTGTAGGTACCTACTTAGAAGAATTCTTGAAATAGCCTTTTTATTTATAAAATTACATACTTGGGTAGTCAGATTTGTGGGCATTTTATCTAGTATCAATCTAGCAACGTAGATAAAATTAAGCTCAAGTGGAATTGAGTCGAAGAAGAGTCTTCTGTTCGCATCAAATCGTGTTAATGTTAAGTCATAACATTACAAAAAATTTACTGTAAAAAAATTGTCGCGATTAATTTATAATCACATTCTACACTTTTGCCTGCCAAAAATTAATATTTCATTTCATAACATCTATCCCGTTCTTTCATTCTATAATAATATACCCATCTCTGTCTGATAGCTGACCGCTTGACCATTGGTTGATAACCGTCCGGGGATACGCACACATGAGTAAATGTAATATTTTTATTTATGTTATAGAGCTGTGTTCGCTCGTATGGGCGGGTAGATCGTTTGTTAGATATTTGTGCTCTTTCCTGATATTATTTTTAACTCATACAGCGGCAGCGATAGGTATTGTAAATTATAGTTTTTTTAAATTCTTTATAAGTATTAGGTATAGGTAGATTTAATTTTTTTTTTAGAAAATAGGCGGCTTAGTACTAAGTAATTTCATTATCACCATCATAACAGCCGTTGGATGTCCACTGTTGAACGTAGGCGTCCCCCAATCGACCTCCAGAGCGACCGGCTCAAAGCAGCTTCCATCCAACGGCTTCCGGCGACTTTCCTCAAATCGTCCGTCCATCTTGCGGACGGCCGTCCGACGCTGCGCTCCCCGGTACGTGGTCTTCACTCGAGAATCTTTCTGCTCCATGGGCCGTCAGTTCTACGAGCTATGTGCCCTGCCCACTGCTACTTCAGCTTGCAAATCCGTTGGGCTAAGTCGGCAATCTTCGTTCGTCGCGGATCTCATCATTTATGATTCGATCTCGGAGAGAAATACCAAGCATAGCCTTCTCCATTGTACGCTGTGCGACTTGAAGCTTGTTTAAAAGGCCCATAGTCAGAGAAAAGTAAGTAATAAAATAAGTAACTTAAATAATATTAATATTTTAGATAAAATATTGATGTTATCTTAGACGGTTATAGTTATCGGGCTTCCAAGATATTTGTGATAGTGTGTAACACTACCTATATACGTTGTAAAGATACGTTAGTTATATCGACAATTTTAGGGTGAGCAAGGTTATATATTTGTGGGGATTCCTTTGGGTCGAATCGGTCTGGGAACTTGGAAACTATTGTGTGTGCTCAATGATAAAAATAAAACCGTGTAGGTACGTATAATACTAAAGACTATATTGGGCGATAAATTTTAGGTACCTACTGTAAATGTCAATCACATTCATTTTAACACATAAACTTTTTAAAGTCTATAACGCTGTTGGATGAGCAGCCTCTACGCCTCGGCGTAACAATATGTAAGATTTTCATGCTCACCTACGCAGTTTTGGAATCGCTGGTTGTTTGGTGACTATAGAAGTCTTTCGGCGAGTTGCACGAAACCGCCGCTAATTTTCCGTTAGTTGTTAAGTTGAAATTAATCTTAAAATTAGTTGATCTCATGATTAATTTAAAGCTGTTGGAATTAATCATCCGTTAGATAGGTCTGTAATTAAACTAAATTTTTTTGTTAACTTAATCAGATATAGGTTTCGTGCAACAGATAATCACGATTCTTGTGATTAAATTAGTTTAATAAACACTTAAATTTTAAAATTTGTTTCGTGCAACTCGGCGTTTATAACGTTCATATGCATTTTTTACAGCGGTCGAGATTTCACGTAAATTAAGTTACAAGACTTTCGCGCCTCCGATTTTAAATAGGTACCACCAGGTAACTACGGGTGGCATAAAGTATCCGTTGTGGTCATACCTTTAATATTACCATTTCTGAGATAAAATCTAAGATATACCGAGTTAATACTTGTAAAATTATGAAATTAATAGTGATAAATCTTTTTCGGGATTATTACCATAAAGAGTTGTTTTATTAAGTTTTTTTATTATTTAACAATACACGAGCATTTACAGTTACGTATAATTGACGATAAAGAATCTTTATACGGCAAAATTAATTTCACTAACAATTTTACTATTTTTAATACTTAGACATAGACAGACATAGACATTGAGATTAATAACGTCATTAAAAAAAACTGTAGTATTTAAATTAAGCTGAAACTATATTTTCATAACATAGGTAGGGTAGGTACTTATACGATGACCGTTCTGGTGTAGTGGTGCGAGTAGTCGCCTCACCGCTGCGCGGTCGCGAGTTGATTCCCGCTCGGGACAGATATTTGTATTTCTACAAATATTTGTTTCCGGTATGGATGTATGTCCTTGTGGGTCTCTCCACCGTGTCTCGGAGAGCACGTAAAGCGTAAGTAATAACGATCGTTACCCATTATAAGGAAATTATCCGCCAACCCGCTGTAGAGCGGCGTGGTGGATTAAGCTCCAACCCTTCTTCTATATGGAAAAGAGGCCTTTGCCCAGCAGTGGGACGTTTACAGGCAGATTCAGTTCAGTTCAGGTACATATAAACAATCGGTTTGTGTACATTAAACAGTGACTACTTATTTGATAATGTTTTCATCATATCATTAATTTTGAAGTATCTTGTTACTATTTTGATGATACATCTAGTGATATCTTACAAAAATCTTAGTAGGTACCGCAATTTTTTATATATATTTTGTAGTTCTAAATGGTATTTCTTTTAACGTTATAGATAGAAATAATGAAATTTTTTGATTTTGTATTCTATTTTATTTTAAGAAATTTTAAGAAATTATTAATTAATTAAAAAATGTAACTTTCGAATAACAAAATAATAATTTAAATATTTGTATCACTTCCTGAAATTACCTCACATACGAACTCGTAAAATTCTCTCTCCTTTGTAATAATAGACAAGATTATAAAAGGGATAAAATTGTGTGTCGGTTGATTCTCTACCTCGTTAAATAAATGAACGGCGTAAAGATAAATAATAGAATATCTTAACAATGAAACAGTGTGAGCATTAGGCTACTTGTTCCCCGGAAACTCCCGGCCTTAGGATCAGTGTGCTAAATGTGCGGAGGGCCATGTTAGCGGAACATAGTAGTGTGGAGAAGATTTACATTGTTGCTTTTTAATATTTTTTACGTTAAAAATTTAATTGATATGATTTTCTTGTCGTCGAAAATACTGAGACGTTTAATTAGCATTATTATAATTAAGTAAGGTTATACTTAATTATTAAAAGTTAAAATAAGTATTAAAAAAAAAAAAAAAAAAGTTCGATTACTAACATGTCCTATGTTAATCGCAATATTATGATGAATCGAATAAATAACCTATAACCAATGTCCAAAAAATATAACTCATTTAACAGTCGGGTAACTATTAAACTTACGTAGGTATATTGTCAATGTTAGAATGATTGAGTTTTTATTAAGTTTTAGTGACAAATTAGGCCACTGGTAATATTAAGTAAATTTACTTGTTCAACATAATTATATCTAGAAACTTTCAAACTTCTACAAGATTGCCATGACTGTTTTTTTTTTTAAAGTAAAAATCAAGATTATAAAATTACCACAGATTACAACAGCGAAAAAATCAGAGACGTTTCATGTATTCAAAATCGTTCTTCTCTGGTATATCTATAATTATGTTTTTATTAGTAGTCGTATGTATTTATTGATACACTGCCACTGACTTATTAATATAATGCTTATGAAATTTATTTAGTCTTTAGACTGGCTATCGTTATTTATAATACATACAAACAAACATAAGAATATTACATACCTACATAAAAATGGATTTTATAACTTTTTGTTACAGCTTCTGGTATATTTGACAAAACTATTAGAAATTCAACATATTTACATAATAAATTATATCTTGATCGATAATATTTAGATATTGTCGAGTTAAATAATAATGTTGATAACATTTGCTCGAATAGTATGTTAGCATTAGTAAAAAAAAAAAAAAGAATAGATTTATTCACATGACTATTATAATACTGAATTCATAATCATACTAATATTATAAATGCGAAAGTAAGTTTATTTGTTACGCTTTGACGCGAAAACTACTTAAACGATCATCATGAAACTTTGTACACATATTTTTGGAGGTATTAGAAGTAATATAGGATACTTTTTTTTTGGTCACGATAACCGACATCCACGCGGGCAAAGCCGCGGTCAGAAGCTACTAATCTATAATCTTACGTTCATAATTTAGTTGTATATGATAAGTAATCGTATCCATGTTGTACCGTTTTACATCTTTGGTCCGGGCTCCGTGTTTGGTCAGCGTCTGAGATATACATATGGCGTGTTTAACTGTAACATGTTCAAGAATAGGGTTGACACTCAGATAATGTATTATATTTTAACTTTACAAAATATAATCTTAGAGCTCTAAGATACTTTTTGTAATTGACCTGATTTTGAATTTTGACATGTTTTTGAGATATCGAAAATTTTCCGATTAAGTTATTAAAAAATATCGATATTAATTTTAGCTACTCTGAAAATTAAACATAGACATATAAACGTATCGATACCTCGTTTTTGACAGATTGTTTATTACCTACTCTGTTGTGTGTTGGCGACAATTCATGTCTCAGAATTTCTTCTAAAATGTACAAGGTCCTCACGCTTTTATTTTTCTTTCTTCTTTTTCAACGTGGAAAAAACAAGTTTTAATGACCACAATATTGATATTAATACATTAATTGATATTAATTCAATAAAAAATTATGTTTAACAGTAGCAAGCATTGTATAAACACAGAAGGAATGAAAAAAATTGTAATTCCATGTTTCGGATTTCGCAAAGTAAGCATTTCATTTATAGGCCAACGAAGATGTGTGGTCTTATTGACACTGTCTTTCATGGAGGACATATTATGGCTGACTTATAATGGTTGAAAATTTTATTGACGGCTTTTAAAAAGTGTAACTGTTGAGTTTTTTTGCAGATTTTTTCCAGCAGAATCAAGATTACAAATCGGTGGTAGCTTCACATTAACTATAATTGATTTACTAATTAAAGAATATTACGAATATATGCTTTGTAACATTACGATTCAAAAGAGCTTTTGACTATTTGAATAATAATAAAAAAATGATTTTTTTTTGTGACAGATACTTTTTTTTATTTTTACCATATATTTTAACTGTAAACGATGTCGGAACATTAAGTTATTAAACGATATTATTTAAATAAATATCAAATAAAAAAGGGAGAAAATCATTTAAATATCAATGCTAAATAAGGGTCAAGTCAATAATATTATAATTTGAATACAATAAATACAAGAAGACACACTTCCTTTCATCTGAGTGTCCTTTTCATCTGAGATCAAAAGTGTATCGAAGGGATGTTCTAACCTGTTCCAGTTTTAAAACCAGTTTTTTTTAATACATTTTGAATAGATGAGATCAAAACTGTAACAGGGGATGCTGGGAGATCATAGGTTAATACGTAGGTTGGGTTAATTTAGGGAAACGGATGGACAATGGGGTGTTGGAAGGTCATTTGAGATTATTTATATTGTATTATTGAATATAATACGAATTATCTTATACAAAAATTAAAAACTGGGATGTAGCAACAAGTAGGAACAAAAAATGTTCTTTATTTTTCACATACTTATTTCATTATAATATCAATTTTCTACGCAAATTTTTTTATTATATATTTAATATTAAAAGTTTTACAACTTTATATTTATCTTACTGACTAAACCATTAACATTTAACATCAATTTTAAATGAAACAATAAAAAAAAACGTTTTTATTAAAAAACATTTATTATAAAATCTATTACCTAAATAATAAAAAAGCTCTAATATAAAATGCGTAATTTTATTTTCAAGTGTCAACCCTAATCCGCAAAGCAAGATAAGTAACGGGTACTTGAGAGGCGTGATGTAACACATTTGTAACATGTAGATGTAAACATAGATATCGTTCAACACTATAGCAATTTCCTAGAGGAGATGTGAACCGTCTACGTCCGCACGGCCGAGCCGAATCTGACGGTATGATGGATATCACGTCATATTGTACAAATTGCCTAGAATTCAGAGCCTGATGTGTATTTGAAATACACATTTTATAGCTATTATAAATTGTGATATCACGTAATTATATCGAATTTAACACAAACATTAAATTAAAGTCTTACTGTCACGCTTATGACGCCATTCTGCTAAGCAAAAGATGCTTTACCCATAATGTCGCTACATTTCAACAATTTCAGCATTTGAAAACACATCGAAGCTAAGCCAAACCTCAAGAAATTACCTTAAGATGAAGAACCAAAATAAAAAAATCTTAACTTAAAATATTTAAAACGGCTTTTATAAAATTTGATATTATGTTACTATTACGTTTTAGTAAACTTACACCTACAGGCCTGTCAATCAAAAAATAATTGCCTTCAAATCCAACTCCTAGATTCATACGTGCAGAGACATCGTTAACATAAGAAGCCGTAAATAAGTATAATGTATAATACAAGGTGGGTATCCGAGATTCTGTATCATATTATATACCATGCATGCCCACTGTCCTTATAAATATTTATTCTCTTTCATAATTCAAGCGAGGGGTCACAGGCGACAATTTTTATTCGCCACTGTAGTTTAAGATTCATGATGTCATAAGCCATTGGATCAATTCCTGTATTGATACGATATGAGTATTATAAAGTTAAGCTTATATATCTATATTTCACTACTATTTACCCGACTGCGACAGAAGGAGGGTTATGTTTTTCGAGTGTATGTATGTATGTATGTATGTATGTATGTATGTATGTATGTATGTATGTATGTATGTATGTATGTATGTATGTATGTATGTATGTATGTATGTATGTATGTATGTATGTATGTATGTATGTATGTATGTATGTATGTATGTATTAGGGTGGATCGAAAAAAAATTTTTTTTTTTTTTACTTAGCCTGGGGGTAGAATTTGTAGCTTATAAAAAAAGAAAATTTTTCAACAAAAAAAAAAATTTTTTTCGCAACATTTGGAGGTAGCCCACTCGTTTTTTAATAAATTAATGGATCAAATGGACTTATTCTAGCGAAAAATTTTTTTTTCCGTCAAAAATCGTGGAAAACATGAAAAAATAATTGAATATGATTTTTTTTTCACTTACCGTTTACTTAAATACAGATAAAAGGGCTGCTTAATTCTTTATTTTTCGCTTAAGTTACAAAAATAATAGGAAAAAATTTTTTTTGACTTCTGATTTCCATTTGGCTTTCAAAAAGACATTCCACAGATTCTAAAACATCGTTAAAATATTTTATTATTTTTTCGCTAGAATAAGTCCATTTGATCCATTAATTTATTAAAAAACGAGTGGGCTACCTCCAAATGTTGCGAAAAAAAATTTTTTTTTTGTTGAAAAATTTTCTTTTTTTATAAGCTACAAATTCTACCCCCAGGCTAAGTAAAAAAAAAAAAAATTTTTTTTCGATCCACCCTAGTATGTATGTATGTATGTATGTATGTATGTATGTCCATTTCTTTGGCACGCCCTACAGCCCAAACGGCTTGACGGTTTTTGACATATGAGGTGTCGTTGAATTTGTCTAAATTGTAGTAGTGACATAGGCTATATAAATTTTCAAAATGGCCCCCGCAAATTGCAGAATGAGGGGGGAGAAGTTGAATTTTTTTTTCTTACTGTAGCAATATGGGTATCAAATGAAAGCTAGTAAACTGTTTTATTCTTTTTAGTTTATAATAAGGGTATTTTACGCAGTCGGGTTTTTTGATTTTTTTAATTAAGCATACTTGTTTTATTTACTTTATTCATTTTGTTACGTAAATTTAATAAAGCTCTGAATCGTATAACATTAGTTGATTGGGATAATGTTTTATTTTTATGTTTTTTTACTTTAGTAATTTCATTATTTTAATATTTTTTAAATTCTAAAATCAATAAAATATGTAAAGAAATAATTTTGGCCTTATCATTAATATAATTGTCTTTTTGTCTTTTTATTCAATTCTGTTTTCTTATATAGGTTAGTAATTTTAGTTTTGTTACTAATAAAACTACTAGTTACGATTAATTTACTTGGTTAAATAAGTTTTCGTCACTTTTACTTTAAAACTACTAGTATTGAATTAGTTATATAACTAAATGTATTTATATTCGATCTATAATGATTACAAAATTATCAAAATTTAAAACTAAGATACCCCACATCCGATGTTTTCTTACGATAATAATTGACAAAATTACATACATATATATGTGATGTATTACAGATGTAATTACAGATATACCTATGTAATTTTATATTGTGTCATTTTGTAAACAATGCATATACTACATATATATATATATATATATATATATATATATATATATATATATATATATATATATATATATCTAATATATATACGTACATGTGTTCGCCAACCATGGCAGATTTGCTGTCATTTACTGAAGAGTTTTGATCTTCATCAGAACATCACTTAAAATTTTTTTTCATTATAAAATCATCATCAACGTAGTCGAAGTCAATTAAAAACGCATTATTAGGGATAGCTCAAAAACTACTTGTCAGATCTCACTCAAATTTAAATAAAACCACATAGCAAGCATTAGCTTTCGAATGTAAAAAGAATCATCAAAATCGGTGCACCTAGTAAAAAGTTATGAGGTAACACATACGCACAAAAAAAAAAAAAAAACGTCATCAACGTAGTCGAAGTCAATTACGCATTATTAGGGATAACTCAAAATCATCAGATCTCGCTTAAATTTAAATGGGACCACATGCCAAATACCAGCTTTCGAATATAAAAAGAATCATTAAAATCAATAAAAATATATCCTATAAAAATATATGAGGTAACACACACAAAAAATACAGTAGAATTGACAACTTCCTTTTTTTAAAATCGGTTAATAAAGAATTAACTCAAGTGAAATAACATGAATATATCCAACAGCTGAGCTAAGGTATCTTCTCTTTATACAGAAAGAACGGTTAAAGCTTAATTCGTCACACTGTTCCTCTGGGTGACGGATAATTTCCTTACCAATGTAATAATCGATACCCACGACACCACAAACAAATATGTGTATTGTATCTAGTGTAGACACAAATTGTTGTCCACAGCTGGAATAAAAAACGTGACCGTCGGCGTTAATAGAACTGGAACTGAATTGAACTGAATCAGCCGATGATGAAATTGTAGATGTTTTTTGTAGAGACATTTTTTGACGTTCGTTGAGTGTGTGTAATCACCTTATAACGAATAAAATATTTTGATTTTGATTTTGATTTCAGCCTGCAAATGTCCCACCGCTGGGCAAAGGCCTCTCCTCTATATAGGAGAAGGGTTGGAGCTCAATCTGCCAAGCTGCTCCACTGCGGGTTGGCAGATAATTTCTCTACCATGAGTAAAGATTTTTATCAGATGTCTATAATAATAAACGGGACCACGGGATTTACGTGCTTTCTGAGGCACGGTGCGAAGACCCACAAGGACATACACCAGACCGGAAACAAATATTTATACAAATAGAAATATCTGCTCCGAGCGGGAATCGAACCCGCGACCGCCGGTTTTAAGGCGATTACTCGCACCACTAAACCAAAACGGTCTTGGTTTATTGTGCGCTATAACGATATTAATTTATGTGAATATATATAACCATAACCAAGGTAACCGCTGAATCAAGATATATCATAATAGGGAGCTGAACGTCGGATTTACTTTCTCTGTCTCTTTTATTTGCGAAAAGTTCAGACCACGAGGTGAACGGGTACGATTCAAACTAACACATCTTCAATTTTATTATTTTTCGATATTGACTGATATAAAACGTATACGAAGCTCCTTAAAAGTGTAAAGCGATCTATAAATAACATTACACGTTCACATAACAGACACATACGCACACACACATTATTCTTTATTTTTTTTTTTTTTGTTTTGATCGAATTAAATAAAGTAGGTTCCTACTACAATATTACGAAGACGTTCGTTTTGATGTTTAAAAAAAACAAAAGTTTCTGGTTCCTACCTATTTAATACTGAAGTTACCTGTTCATTACTAAATAGTATATAGCGTACATCGATATATTTTTTATTATTTAATTGAATATAATTGACGTAGAAATGAAATAAAAAGTAACGTCGTAATATTAGATACACCAAATTTATACTTATAGCATTTTGCCGACAGACACAATGGAGAGCGGGCATTATTATCGATAAGTATACGGGGCGGTGTGTTCGCGTGTGGATTTTGAATAATATATTATTTTCTTATGTAAAATGCCCGATTACTCCCATCCAAGAGATTTTTGTGCCACAAAGAGAAGCTCTTTTATGGCACATTATACGTTTGTTCTTAAATTTTGTTATTTTATACGCGTTTCTACCGTGAATTATTCTTGATGTTATAAATCATTTTGTATTTGTTTTTGAAAATTTTAATTGATTTAACTATTTAGATTTTCCTTCAATTGTTGTAATAAATATTAATATATGAGTATTCTATTATTTTCCCATTTGTGTTGTCTGCAAGAAATGGCTAATTAGCCATAAGTCCGCCCGTTATTTTACACAATCTCTAATTATCTTTAAGCTATGTTTATTATTGTATTTGTGGTGAACAATAAAGTATAAACAAATAAAAAAAATAGTATACCGGTTTTATTTCTGTATTAAAAATAAGCGCAGACAATTTTTAAACCATTTAAAAAAACCGATTGCTCCTACGTGTGCAACTAATTCAACCCATAAAATGATGACTTTTATATGATTTGTAGCCTTAAATAGTGGATACAAATTCAGCATATGATTATCACGTTTAGTTTAAGTTTCGTATTACAAGGTAACTGGTTCAAGTGTTATTAAAATATTTTGTGTAATAGTGTAGATTAAAATTTTTGATAAAAGAAGAGTATTTTTAATAGACTTCTTTAAATGGCTTCAATAATTTTGATGCGTACAAAAATACTGTAGAAAAGGTTTTTCATTTTAATATTTTCATTATATCGCAAAATACTAGTTATGTTTTTTTTAGTCAAGAAAAGTGAAGTATATAAAAAAACAAGTGTAGAATTTTTTGTAAATTATAAAGAAAAATATATCGAAATATATTTAGTCCGTCATGTTCCTTCAATAATCAGAACAGACCATGTTCACTTTGTAAAGTAGAATAATTATATATGACATTTCTCTTGAGTAATTTTTTTTTGTTCGAAATATTTCTAGCTGTTGGCCCTAGTGGCCTTTACAGTGTTACCGTTCCCCCACCGGCAGAGACCTTGCCGTGAAAATTGAGAACCCTCTCTAGGGCTCAGAATGGACGTTCATAATAAGGGTGTCTCCTAGGTGTCTCCTAATGAGATCGTTTCTGACTTAGAACGTCGTCGGAGTGGAGTAATGTTAATGTTACTAGTATAAGGTTTAGAGCATTGAAATCGTTCTTCTGTGAAGTTGTTAAAGCACTTGCAACTACTCTATACGTGCGATATGACGCTACATATTAATAAATAAAATTTTACTTACTACTTGTATTCATAAATTAATTTACTTTAATAAAATAACTAAATTAAATACCGATCTACCCTGTGACCGTAAATTCGTAATTTGATGAATACAATATTTCCAGCGTGGTCACCGCAACTCGCAAGCCTATAACGAGAGCTACGGGAGACAGCGTAAAAAGAGGTATATTATTTTATTATCTGAAACCAGCCAGGACCGGCGACAGCGATATCAACGTATATAGATTCGATTTTCTACGTGAATTCGTTTGACGGCCTTCATAATGCGACATATAAAACTGGGGACTTACGGACCCCGAAACCAATTTCGGGTTATGACCCGACGACTCTTTGATAATATTCTCGGGTTATTAGGTACGGATAGGAGTTTTTACTATGGCTATTTTTTCCGCTGACGTCGGATTATTGGGAAGGAGTTTACGAGGTACCGCGTAATGCAGCTTACGTTTGTTTTATGATGCCTAATTCGGGTTCTGTGGTTCGTTCTACACTGGCTCTTTGACAAAATTGTTACAATATTTTGTTAATAAATTTTTGACGTGATAACGTCTTGTAAATCGATGAATGCCGGCTGCACGCACGAAGAAGTGTCACGTGTCGTTAGCGAGAGCGCGGAACAAGCGATAGAGAGACACGATCGGCCTAAGCGTTCGGCTTGTAAATGAAAAACAATAACGCAGATTGGAGGATCTTAAATATCACACATGTATATAAGTTGTAAATAAATTGTTAATAGCGCATTGTTACTTGTAATTAATCTGTACAATTTAAGTAATAAAATATTTGAATTAACGAGTGCAAATAAATGTTAATTTATCGAAAAAAATTGTAATTAATTGAATTAACTCATTCTTTGTATTATACAAAATAATGATAACTCAGTGATAATAATTCAATTCAATTAATAAAAGTATACATTTTTTTTCAATGTTTTCTTATGACGTTATCACGTAAAATTATCGTCCGTTAACCGACTTTTTTCGTTTTAAATAAATATATAGCAGTTTTAAATTACTGTGCATGTATTGTTGAATATAGTAGCATCCCGTTAGACTGTATTAAGTTTAAAATTAACATACTAATGTAGTTTATTACAAACTAAACAAAACTCAATGTAAGTAGTAAAGATATTGACCTCAACTGAAAAAATTAACAAATATTTGTACAAATGTAAATATCTGTTCTCATAATGTAAGCAGCTACTATAGTACCAAGGAAAAACTAACAAAAGAAATTGGAATAAAAAAGGCATGGGCAAAATGAGCCCGTGGACATAAATTTATTTAAAAAAAGAAAAAATTATATCTGTTCTCAATGGGAATCAACCCGCGATCGCCGACGTTGAGGCGACTACTTGCACCAATACATCAGAACAATAGTTTGATACAACAAATTAAAAATATATATCACTCAATTAATTGAAAAAATAAACTATATATAATCTACCAATAAAACGCATGGTTCACGAATGTTCCTACACGTAATCTCTTTTACCAATGCCACTTACACTACAATTCATATTTATAATTTTGTTTTATACCATCTTTATCCCTGTTCAGGCCCTTTAGCCACGATCACGTAACGTTTGAAATACAAAAGTATCGAGTACACGCATTGAGAGCAAACGACTCGATATCACATCGTAAAATAGATGACGCTTAAGTTTGGCTTAGCACTATACGTTGTACGTGATCGGGTGTCTAACTGTAGTGCGATGACATCCTTACTATATGTCACCTTGAATATATAACTAAAGAGTTATTTAATAAATATATAAGCGCAGATAAGTACAGCACAGTTGGTGATCATTCTGAGGCTTGATTCTGCGATTAGGTACAATTGTGTTACATTTTAATTCGGTGGCCGATCAATTACTGTTTAACCTATGTTTTTGGTTTTGGTATACCTGTTTCTAATACAATCGTGCTGTAATGACTTCATAATGGCATAATAATAATTGTCTGATGGCGTCCCATTGCATTAAAAAAATTATAAATAAATATTTAAGAAATAAACGTCGTAATGATCGACTATTCGAGTACTATAATTGATATAGTAGGATCACCTTCCTGAGGTTTCTTTAGCGAAAACGGTAACGGGTTTGATTTCTGCAATGAGCAGATATTGGTACAGTTGTACAAATATTTACATCTGATTTGAGTGTTTGTCTTTATTGGTCTTCTCATCGTGCCTTGGACACCACGTCAAACCATTGAGTCCAGTTGTTCTCGTTCGAATATCGATCATTACTCTCGGTAGGTTATGCGCCAACGTGCAGTGGGAAGTAAGTTCCAACCCTTCACCTACCGTACACTAAACTATCAGGTGTCAGATGCTATCTGTTGATCATTAGTGATGGTAACTGGTGATGAATTTCATTTACTGAATGATAAATATTGTTCCAGTGATATAATGAAAAAAAAAATACTCCTAAGAGACAACAATAGTGAATGATAGATGTCCTAAGTATTAAGTATTAAAGGTTTTATTGTTTTTTTTTAATTCCAGTTTTTCGTCAGTCTTTTTACCAAAGTAGCGCCATGCTGCTTACAGCTGAATGGGCCGGCGCGCCCGGGGAAGTACTTTGCTCTCACTTAACACCGACATGAAATGACGGCACTGTCGTCATGTTTCGGTTGTGGTCGGTTTGTGAGAGATCCGGTGGCCCATCTCTTCCCTGGCCCATCCCTTCCCTTCCCTCCACAGATCCGGTGGAACATCCCTCCCTCCCTAAAGGCCGGCAACGCACCCGCTAATCCTCTAATGTAGCGGAAGTCTATGGATGTTTGGCGTAGTGGGAGGCTGCCATTGAAAAGGAAGGATCCTTCGACCAGACGGATGTTGCGTCTGGTGGGCTACGCGCCACTTAACGTTTGTTGTCGTTTTCTTGTATATATACTCAATCGCTTTGAAAACTTTGATAGCGCGATGTAGGATACGTCAGTTCGTATGTGGCGAGATAGATGTCGCTACATCACTCCCCCTCCGAGACCGGAGGTCGATAGCAGGGTGAGTCATCCATACATCTTGTGATGCTTGCCGGACCAGTGGAATGTTCCAGTGAGTCGGAACCAGATGCCGCATAGTTCACGGTGAGTCGGAACTGTTTGCGGTGATGCCCCAGTGAGTCGGGGTGGTGCAGTGCTGCGTAGTGGCGGGCTGCTGCGTCGACCAGGAGAGAAGTGCGTCTCTGCTTGCTGACCGGCCGAAGTGCAGTGTGCTGTGCCAAGATCGCTGCGAAGGCTGTGGGCGATGACCAGGAATGCGCGTCCGCTGCATGCTTGTGGTCAGGGTACCCGTAGTAGCCGTGGATGCTGGCTGGCTGTATGACTCGCTGCTCGAAAGCTCGAGGAAGTGATGATGACGTTACGATGACGTAGATTTGCGAAGGCTGCGCTGACGTTCAAGCTCGGGGTCACCAGTTTATAGGTAAGGAGGCTGTCATTGAAAAGGAAGGATCCTTCGACCAGACGGTGTTGCGTCTGGTGGGCTACGCGCCGCTTAACGTTTGTTGTCGTTTTCTTGTATATATACTCAATCGCTTTGAAAACTTTGATAGCGCGATGTAGGATACGTCAGTTCGTATGTGGCGAGATAGATGTCGCTACAGATGCCACGGTGGCATGCACCAGCGATCCTGTGGCGTCCTTGTACGACGATGAGGGCATCGCTGTGTTTTAGTGGGTATTCTGACTTCGCGGGCAGCGAGTCCCACATACTCGTCGCCTTCGGGTGGCGGGATGCGTAAACGCATTTCACAGCATCAAAAAAAAGAGTGTCAATGGATGTCGTTTTTCTTATCACCAGGTGAATCGACTGTTCGTTTGCCCCCTCTAATATAAAAAAAGTCTTATTTTACAATATTTGTTTCTTTAAAGTGTGTTACTATTAAGTTTAGTTTAGAATTTTTAGCACTATTTAATAAAATGGATATACAGACAAATTGTCTGTTAAATAATTATTTAGTTTGGTTTTGTTTTGTAACTACATATTGGTTTTTTCTGTTCTTTTTTTTACATTTCATTTAAATATTTACTAAAGAAATAAGTATATAATGTACGTAACTAGATACTGACAGTAGATGTAGCCACAGATGTGTGATAGATCAATAAAATAACATTTCAGAATGAATTAAAATATTAAATATTTAGGAAAGTAGTATTTTTCGATGGATATTCCTTATGATAACAATCTTGACTCTATATTTAATTCACTCTATATATTTTTTCTCTTTATTTAAAGTATTTTTAGATTTATATTTACCTACTGCATGAAGCTACGTTCCTTTTTGAATCACAGTTCAAAGCCTTAACGTAATAATATGTATGTCAAAACAAACCAGAAAAATCCTTAGGCTGCGAAATGTAAGAATTGAACATACTAAAAAATGCAATCAAATCTCAACGATATCTACAACAAACTACTTTATTAAAGCACACTCTATATTCATAACGTCTCACCGACACTATCATACAAATAATATCTCCCCCGAAGATGCATTGGAGAAGAAATGTATCAGAAAATGTATAAAAAAGCAGTATTGTGAATATAGTTGGCAGGAAACACAGTTCGACTGGATGGGATAAGGGTAGGCCAAAAATATAGAATATATAAATACTCAGCGGAGAAAGTCTGTATGATTTGAAAGAAATTATAAGAAAATGTTATAAATACTAATATATTTAATTATTTATATCCTCTAATCCGTGACGGATTAAATTAAAACTCGTCTCCCTTAGAGGAGAAGTGACCTATGCCTAGTAATGGGACGGTTACAAGCGGTTACATTACATATTATTATATAAATATTATTATGCAGTTAATATTTACATTTAATATTGCATTTATATTTGTGTATGTCTGTATATGTGACATATGTTAATTTTTGTGTACATTAATGATTTTTTTAATGAGTCACATTTTAATTTCTATTCTAACATTTCCAGTGTAACTTTATCAAGAAATGTACATACGAAGTGTGCGGACGACCGTATGATTTTTGTAGGGGATATGGGATTTTTCAAAGATATAAGCCGGCCTGACTCGGCTTGTCCGAAAGGGTGTGTCTGGATGGTATTAAACAAAAATTAAACAACAATTTATTTTTGTTAAAAAGTCTGTTGTAAAATGAAGAATATCAATTTTGTTACACGGATAAATTTTGATGTTGGATCGGGTGTTATAACAACATTATACGTACAATATTTACTTTGTATTATGTGTCAATGTGTAACATGTACGTAGGTATAAGTTCATTTATTACGTTTTATTCATTAACAAAAATTAACGAGTTTTATACTATACTTCAGTAAGGAGCTGATAATCAGATCATTGCAATATTTCTTGGGGTCTGTCACCGTGGCAAACACTTCCAAAGTAAAAAAAAATGTCTAAATCAGCACAAAAATCTCAAATACACCTTGTGTATAATATTTTACTGCATTTGAAAGAAAATATACCACATAAAAGGTACACTTTTTTGAAGTTGAATAAACTTTTTTACATCAAAATTAGAAATGTTAATTTTTCATTCTTTGTGATGTCTTAGAGTGCAATAATAGAAGATAGAGCCCGTTAAGGGATTTTAAATCGAGATTCCCAAAATTTTATATTTCGTTAAAATCGATCTCGAGACTCTTTTAGACTAATTTTACTATTTATTTCCTATAGTTTTGGATTGAGCTTCGCTTTATCACTCATTCAAAATTAATGAAATCAAAATGAATATTAACAAAATTTAAGTCAAAGGCAAATACAAATTCAAAAAAGCATATATAAATTTCTCATATTAATAATCGTATGTTAACACTGCATAAAACCATCCGATCGTATTCACAGTTCAAAGGTTATAGGATCTCTGCCAAGCCAACTGGCCGAGGCGTATCGTCATATGACATGTTACTATAAATATCTGATATGATTCTACCGTTTTACAGAAAACGATATTTCACACTAGCGACGCCCGCGACTCCGTGATCTACGTGTTTTTCAAAAGATACTTTTATAGTAACCTTCTTTTTTTTTTGACGCTGGGAAATACGTTTACGTATCCCGCCGCCCGAAGGTGACGGGTATGTGGGACTCGCTGACTGCGAGGTCAGAATACCCACTAAAACCCAGCGGTGCCCTCGTTGTCGTACAAGGACGCCACGGGATCGCTGGCGCATGCCACCGTGACTTTTATAGTAACCTACACTTACCACACCTACAAGGTACATTTGTAAATTTATAATTATGCAGCTTTAGCCTTTACAGCGCAGTGGAGAAGTGGTGGAAAGGTGGATTTAAATAAAAATTTCTTTCTTAGAAAAAGAAGAAGCTTCTGTCTAGCTTGTCCCATACGTCTTGCACGTTAACAGGCTGTTAGAGAAGGTACAGTAATAGTAGGTCGTTTTTTTGTGTGTATTTGTTGTGTGTACGTGCAAGGTATCTAATACATATAAGTTATTAGAGATATAGCTTGCGATTTCATCAGCATTGAGTTTGATAGGTTGACATTAAACTTTTGACTAAAAACAAACATCAAAAAGCAGAATTATTAATTTAAAAATTTAAAAAAGAAATAATATTAATCGAGCTGGTAACTTCTGAGCTGAGTTGCGTTCAAACATACTTTGTAACTTCATTATAATCTTATAGTTACGAGAGTAAACATTGTTTTTAAGGAAAATCACTAACCCTAAAAGTTATTCAGATGCAGATAGATGTAGTTTATATGTAGATAGTACATAATTATTAAATTAATTGAACATTTGTACTGATTTCAAAATGTTATCTGTCACCATTTTCTTTCAATTTATTAAACAATTATTTAAAACTAAATATCAAAAAATGGAATTTAATTTTCCTATTAAAAATAATGTAATATGGAGTTTTTATTCAAATTAATGTATGGATTTCATATTTATCCTCGCACGTGTGATGTTTGAAACGAGTCATCTAATTAACCACTTCAAATTACTCTTAATAGCCAATATATTTCAAAACTATACCAAGTTCAAATTAAAAGAGATACATATGGTAGACATCATTTAATATTAAAATTGCATCACCATTTTGCCCCTATTGCGCCCCTCGTTGGGCGCCAAATGGACGATTTTTTATCTTCAATTATTTTATGTCCCTCTTATGTTTTATATAAATTGATCTATCAGTCTATCCTACTCTCAAATTGACGTTTCGAATACAACATGGCGTGGGCGGTAGTGACTGATGACGTTATATTGCCATGTATTGTTAAAACTCCATTAGTTTCTTTTTTTCTTTATATGGACCAATTTTTTTTAATTCATCAATTAATCTTTTTTATGAGAAAAAAGATTTTTCTCATAAGCAGCTACTAATTTAAAACAAAAAATAAATTATTACCAATTAGTTTTATAAAATTTTACATTTGCATAAGTATCAGACCAGATACAAGCAAAAAAAGAAAAAAAATATCTTGTAACCAGCTACCATAAACTATATATTTTCCTTCTATAATTTGTTGCACAGATAATGTCCGTTTCACACAAAGGAACTTGGATATCCAGCCGAGGAGATTATTGGAAGCAGAGCTTTGATGGGCTCTGAAGAGATCGTACGGCGGAAAATATTAAATATTCAGAACGGAATGGATACGTGCGACTACTCTGCTGCCTTTGTTATGCGATTTGGATATGCTCTCCTAATACTTGTAAGGTAATGGTTTATAAGATACACTTATATATTTATATATATTTTAATGCAAATTACAAGTTTTTTATTTAGATTTTTTGTGATTATTAATGAAAATAGGCTTACTTGAAATTAAGTTTCCCCGTTAATTGAATTATTTGATTTCAATCGATTTATAAAATCACCTAATTTCAATGTAACTAAAAATTGTATAAATGTTTTACTGTGATATAAAGAATATACATATATATATTGTATATAAGCGGTGCAATTAATTATGCGTAGTTATTTATCATCATATACAACCTATGGATTCAATGCCTCATTATACCACACACTCGTGCCCGCATCTGATCCGGCTGAGTACGGCTGAATGTAATTTTTTTTTAATTCAAAATAAGTCCTTAAAAAGCAAACCACCCCAGAAGCCAAATGGCCCAGAATTTGTTTAAATTGTCACGAACAGACACCGCGGTTATACAATCTCCTAACAGTGGCTCTCAACGTTTTGTTAATGAGCTTATGTTTAGAGTTTTAGTGAGGTACCTTCTGCTTACAATTTAGAAGCTTATTTAGAAGCTTGTTTAATATTATACTTTGAAAAAATTGGTTGTCTGTAAATTCGGTTTACGGACGATAATTTTACGTGATAACGTCATAAGACATAACATTGATGAAAAATTGCATACTTTTATGAATTGAATTATTATAACTGAATTATCATTATTATGTAATACAAAGAAGGCCTTAATTGAAAATTAAAATTTTTTTGATAAATTAACATTTATTTGCACTCGGTAATACAAATATTTTTTCTCTTCTACCCGGACACATCTGCCGATGGAGTGCAAGAGAGATAGATGCGTCTCAAGCCGAACGATTAGGCCGATCATGACTCTCTATCGCTTGATCCGCGCTCTCGCTTACGGAACGTGACAATGAGTCATGCTTTTTCTTGCGTGCAGCCGGCGTTCATCGATTTATAAGACGTTTTCTCGTCAAAATTTCACGCTTAGCCCAATAGTTCTATGGAGAACAAATCAGTTAAATATAAATTTATAAAGAAAAGTCCAATACATAAAATTTAAGAACTAAGCGTAAAAAATATTGTAGTAACAATATATGTAATTTGTTTTTTCCTCGTTCACTCAATGTTGTGGACTCGTGAACCTTGAGAAGTAAAAAAAAGGGAATGTAAGGTGGACAGAGAAGTATTCCTTATAATTTAAATATGTCGTTATACTTAAGTGAAGCATTTGGCAACAATTTGTGTACTTTTTTTAAATTTAATTGTCATAAAAATTTCCTTTGTGTTATTTGTACTTCTGATGCTGAATATAGAATAGGCATTCTATATTATTTTAGTATATTTCATAATACAATTAATTTTTGTTTATTTCAAATTTAATATGAGTTTAATTAAAAATAACGACGAATATTTATTCGTGGCAAAAATATTGAGATCCACTGCTTACAAAGACATACGGTGAAGGGTTAAAAATGCATCGTAGTGCCATAAAAAAGTTCACTACAGATATCGGATTTTAAATTTTAAAATGTGCATTGTATTGAGCCACGGGGTTCGGAAATCGATTGGTGCCAGTGACAAAGGGTTAACCATTAATAATAATAAAAAAACTCATTGATTTTAGACGCGACAGCTTGCGAGTTCGTTTATTTTTAAGTTAATGCGAGGACAGTTTGCATATATCTGCCAGTACGCGTTTTATTTTAATTATCATCATCAATACCTACATCAATATAACAGTAATTTTTTTTTACTGAATTTTATGAATTTATTTACATGTGTGTGTATTTATATAAATAATAAAAAAAGAAACAAAAAAAAAAAAACACTTGGTTATATTAAATTGGCCTTCCATCATTAATTTGTCAACGCAATTGATATTTAAAGCATTTAACTATTCATTGTCATTTTATTGTTAATAAATTATCAAATTTTACAGTAACAATATCAAATTTTTTATACCATGTAGGTATGTAATATTAAGGGAGTCTTATATACTTAGATCTACCTTTTATTTTGATTTCCATTTTTTATAATGAATACTAGTGCTAACCGCCAAGGGCGCAATAATTTCGCTCACCGCAGGTACTAATGGACACCTACTGAGTGTGTCAAATCCGAGGAAAGGGTAAATAAACTTCACCAGAATTATAATTCGATTAATATTTTTATTTTAGTACTTTCTAACATTAAGCTCATTTAAATTTATATTACAAATTGCCTGTGATTATTAAAAATTTCGGATATGAAAAAAATAACTTTACAGGAGAGCGATGCAAAGTGTAAATTGCATGCGTCTTTTTACATATATTTTTTTAAATACCGACATTTATAAATTAAGTGATTAAAAAACTATAACTAAATAATATTTTTTTTTTCAGCTGATGATAGACTTGGTTATTTAGAAACGTTTTATGACCAAAAATAAAAAAAATCGACTATGCAGTTCCGACGATGTTAATAGTCACTAGCGAAATCTTAAGAATATTTATAATAGTGGAGAAAAGCTTAGTTAAGCAACTATTTTTTACATTAAACGAAATCACAAGTCACGTTCGTGGCGACAACCCTATATTCAGCCTCTGGACCATGTTTTACAATGTTTATAGATATAATTATTGAATTAGTTACATTGAATATTTTATAAGATTATGTTAAATTTAAAAGGAACAGAAGCAGCAATGTATCTATCAACATACAATGTAACGGTAAGATTTCAACCCTAAAATGCGTATGTCTCGGTTTTCATTGTATGCTACAACGCGGAACCATTAATCAGTCTGTGCTGGAATCATCAATATAACATTATACAGATACGTCCAAGCACTCGATTCGAATATTCGATGTATCGATTATGTATCGGTAATTCGATTATGCCAACTCGTATTGTGCTTAGGTTGTTCATCATCCTGTGATAAATGTCGACGTTATAGCTTTTGAACAAGTAGGTCATGTTTTTTCATAAATTTTTAGACAAATTTATAGATAATTTGTAATAAGCTAACTTAATATTTTTAAAGTTTTTTTTTTAAATATAGGTATACCTAATTACAAGTTTATCTAAAAAATAATATGTACCGAATATATGTATATATCCTAGTTCATGTTTAAGTTCGTAAAATGTACTTTAAATTAAAAGTATAAAAAGCAAGTCTCTACGAAGTTCCAATATCATAAGCCTTAACAATCCCATATTTTTTTCAAAATATATGATAAGGTTGTAATATTGTTATAAAGTATGTCTGCAAAGGTGACACGAGAATCAGGAATAAAGTATGTTATTTTAACGATATTCCTTTTATTTTTTCAAAGGTTTTGGCTAACATCCTTTCTTGCTAATAATCTTTGGTTTTTGTTAATATGTTGGAAGTACAAACATATAATAGAATAACAAGTTTTTTTTAATGTTTTGTCGGGAAAAAATGTACCTGACCGCACAACCCGTCGCCCGGCGAGGCAACGAGGTAGTGTGGGGCCCTCACCCACTAAAATAGCCCGCTGTGCGCCCTCACCCGCCCTTACAAGGCGGACCACGGGTTCCGCGTACGTTGATCCGTGGCCTGCAGGCGGCAGCCCTATCGGGCACTCTCTCCTGTGCGACGCCCCGCGCACTTGGGCATCGCACCTTCGCGATTGCCAAGTGCGCGGAAGAGTGTCCAGAAGTGGCCAGAACAGAACCCGAAGCCGCCCTGTCAAATGTTCCATGGCGATGCTCAGTACTCGCCTCTCACCATCTAGCCCTGGTGCCATCCTCCTGGGCCTGAGACGATTCAGGGTCATGCCCATCTCCCCCGCGGAAATAAGAGGGATTGACACCTTGGACTTGATCGAGGAGTCCGGCTCAATCGCGGGGTGCAGAAAAAGGTCCGATACCATCCGTATCATCATCATAGAGTAGGATCTCTATCCGGCGGCATGGTTTCCATCACGGGAGCCCCCTGATCGCGCAACTTGTTACGAGCTGCATGATAGGGACGCCTCCAAGGGTCGCGGTTGACACCCGCCAGCAACTCCTCCCGGCCAGCGTTCTTCGCCCGGCTGATGGCGAGCTGCAGAGCCTTTTTCGCCTCGTGATAGGTGTTCTGCAGCTCACACTCTAGGGCCGGATTCATCCTGTTACGCCTGTTACAGCGCACGTACTGGTTATGGACTTCCAGGCTGGCCGCCCGAAGGTACGCTGTTTCAGTCGATCACCAGTAAATCACAAGCCGCTGCCGCAGGTGCCGCCGAACTCTCGGCATGGCCGCATTGCTGACTTCGGAAGTGATCCGTGGATGCGGCCAGCCAACTCTTCCACGCTGGCGCCCTCATCATTTTCCCGGAAGGCCCATCGCTGAACGATCGCGACCTCCTGAGCCAACTCCACATTCAGTTTGCTGAGGGACCAGTGCTTAAACCTGCTCGGAACTCTCGGAGTATTCTCCGAAGAGGACGGGGTGGAGACCTCGAATCGTATATAGTTGTTGTCCAACAGGGTTTTTACCTCCTCCTATACTCTCCAGTCCGTCACTCTCCGTGCGACTGCGGGGCAGGCGAACGACAAGAAATCCACCACAGAATCTCCGCGCAGTCACGCGCAGGTTTGGGTTGTTTGCGACCATTTATTATAGGCAATCAAATACAGTATGATATAATATGTCATTAATGATGTTAGAATGCTGCTGGAGTTTTGGTTACGATTGTGATAACGGTTTCTTTCGGGATTTCTGTTGAGCAAAATCTTCTATTATATCCTAAAAGTAAATTTTTTGAAGGATATCATTTTCTATGCACATAATTGACTCAGTCGTTCTTGTAACATTGCTTCAGGAACACATTCAACAGCCTGAACATCCACTAAATTTAGCGAATGTGCCGCACATGGAACGTAAATCGCAAATTCGCAAAGTTCTTTTATTCTTGACTGAACACCAGAGTACTTTCCAGACGTATTTGATGACAGTCTTATATAGGAATATCAAGGCTTTCAAAAAAAAGTTTAAAATGGTATCTGCTATACATTGCGCATTATGTTCATCCATAGGCAAAAATTGCAAAAATCTCTCAATAGGCATTCCGTCTTTTACGTATCTAACTATGAAAGTGACTTGGCCAACGTGAAACAGATCTGGCGTAGAATCTATGCTAATAGAGTAGTATTTTGCTTATTTAAATTCTTTGATAATTGTTTTCAAAACTTGCTGTCCCATTAAATTAATAAATTCATTACAAATATTTGCCGATAAATATGATGTACTTCCTTTTCCACGATTTCCGCAATTTTTTATGTGATCAACATCAAGGATGGATCAAAGGATCAAATTCACTAATCAGTTCTAAGCATCCCAAATAATTCCCATTATTTTGCGATCCTAATGTCTTATTACCACGAAAATCAAGAACTCACTACGTTCAGCAGTAGACATCCAATGGCTAATGTAAAGATGATGTTATGGTGAGTATTTTAGTTAGTATTTAAGATGCGATACTTCATCAAAATCAAATAAAAAAAACGATAAACGAATCAAATACGAGTCAATAAATTAAGCTTTGTGCACTCGTGTATAAGATACGAGGTATAGACCAACATATTATCTCCTTCACGTTAAATTGAACGATTTAACAAATAATATATTATAATATTTATACGATCAATTAAAAATTTTGTACTATTAATAAATCTTTTAATGCCTGAAACAAATTCTAAGAACAGCGAACATCCCCAATTTTTGAATGTATTTACCTGTTAATCTATATCATTCAGAAACCTACATTTTAAACACACAAAAAAATTGCGTTAAAATAGGTTCAGACGCAGGAGGAGGGGAGGAGGAGGGTTTCTGTGATATATAGGCATACATATAGATGAATTGTATACCTAAAAATATGCATAAAAAACCTAACAGTAAGACTGGCATGTGATATATAAGATGAAGGCAGCGCGGTCTCTTCGACCCGTGAGTAATTTCCCACAGGGCACCTTTCAACGAGGATGACGAATGCCCGCCGGACGCTATGTTTTCCACAAGTAATACCGTTTCGCTTGTGTCTTTTTGTTGAGGATTTATTTGCGTCATTATAATTTGTAAATGAGTAGGTTGGTATGTCTTAGGTACTGTAAAGCTTACTTGAAACAGTTCATATAAATTAAAAATAAACTTTTTAGCTATAAACAATATGTTCATCCAGTACACACGATGTCATATAATTGTCATTCTTTAACATCGAAAACCTTAATTAGTTTCAATTTGTTTGTTTATTTTATTGCTTTTTAACGACTTAGTTACCAACGGATGCAAATATCATATTATGGATTTTATTAATAAATTATTATGTAACCAAAAGCAAACTTATACCTTTGATAATTGATATTATATTTTGTTTATAGTTAATTTTAAGAGAGAAACCTGCAAGAAACATCAAACGAATGCAAACAATGTTGACGTCTTGAGCACAGAGGGAGTGGGCCTCTCTGCGAGCTCAAAAGCACTCAGTGGAGGACTAGAACCGCCCTTGACGTCGGCTCGCTAACAGCCAGAAAGAATTGATACTAGTTATTCGTATTTTATTAGTTACTGTACTCGTATTTATTATTTAAGTTATAATAAGTTAGTAATAATAATTGTTATTTTATTTGTTGAATATCAAAACCAATATGTAAAGTAATGCTTACCAATGTGTATTATTATGTTAATATAAAGTGAAAACAAATTAATAAAATTATAAGAAAATAAACTTTCTATCTTAAGTGCGTGATATTTAAACACATGTACTTAGGTCCAATGTTTTAAACTGAGCAGATGTCAAGTTTTTTTTAATGATACCCCGTTAACTCCAGAGATATATGTTCGCAATTTTTCCCACACGTCTACAAAGAGTTAAAGGCTTCTTTATTGTATGAGGATATCTAATTTCCTTGAAAGCAAAATTGACGTAACATTACCATCGTAGTTTTTAAGCACTTTTTTGTGACGTTAACCCTTTTTACCGGTGCGTTTGTAGTTTTTTTTTCTTTATAAAGCGTAAAGAAAAGGCGGTTAGTTTATATCCGGTCTCTTTTGACATTTTGAGGGTTACCGATGTGTTCTCAATGAGGATTAATTATTTGAAGTGGGATTTAATATTCGAGTGCCCTGACATTGATTACTGAATTGTAGGCAGTTGTATGCCTTACGAAATATTTTTATTGGGTCTTTCTTTATGAAAATGTATGAAATATGTCTGTGGGTTAGTAATTTTTATTTTCATACCCTTAAGACCATTTAAATTGGAAGATTTTATTTTGATAATATCACGATATTCTAGCGAATCAATTGATGAATTGGTTTGAATAAGTATTAAATGATACAATATTTTTGTACTCATCTTAAACAACAAAAGAAATAGTATATGTTTATTATAAAACTTTAGTGATTCATCATAAATAAGTTAAATAAATACATAATAATAATGAATTTACGTCTATATGGAGACACTTTTAATTAGTAAAATACACTGTATTATATCAAAATAAATTAATGTGTTTCTCTTTTAAAAGTCGAACTATCACTAAATAAATTTAAAAATAATCGATTATACTTTGAAATATTGAAAAGAAAGCTATTAATTTTCACACCTCATAACACAACGTGAGATTTGATCGTAGAGATGACGTAAGTAAAAAAAAAAATTGAAAGAAAAATAATTTCACGCGAATCACATAGCATCTGCCGTCACCTGCTACGCAACCCTTGATAAGGTGTCTTTAACTGCTGGGTCTTAGCGACTCTCGGCGGATGTTAAAGGGTTTGCCTTTTGTTTGTTAGAACAGTTATATTACGGTCTTAGATACCAGGTGGGTTGCGTCTTCCGCGTTCTCACGAGTTAGCGAATTTTGTAAGGGTTAAATGATGCAACTGTGTTTGCTTAGTAGGAAGTTCACGTTACGTATTGTACATATTTAAAAATATTTGGCATTGGCCATAGATATTTTTTTTTTGTTTAAATATTATAGGGTAATTGTTATTTAACTTTCTATTAGACTTCGTTGTTTTTGTATTTTATTTATATATATTTGTTTATTTTGAAAAGTATTTTAACATGTATAAATATGTTTTTTAATATCACAAATTAACATAAAAGTAAAATTAGATAGAAAAAAGGCTCGCAACGTTATATAAAAAAAAAAAAATAGATATTATTATTATTCGACAATCGTTCTTGGTTGCGAGTAGTCGTTTCAACGCCGGCGGTCGCGGGTTCGTTTAACGATCGGAGCAGATATCTGTATTCATACAAATATTTGTTTCTGGTCTGGGTGCTTGTCCTTGTGGATCCCTCCTTTGCCTCAGAGAGCACGTAAAGATGTCGGTACCGGTTGTTATCATAAACACCTGATAGACATCGTGAGGTACCTACTCGTGGTAGAAAAATTATTTATTTATATATTTTTTATTGCATACCATAAATACATTACGAAGCATAATTAAAAGTTAGTTAAGTTAGATTGTGTAGTACAACAGACGTCTAATGGCTAATTAGCCATTTCTTTGAGACAATCCAAATGAAAAAGGAGAGTTTAACAACGAAACCGGATAGGTGTTGCAATTATATAATAAACTTACATACTAATACTTGTATGAAATACCTATATAAATGAATATATAACAAATATGCGTATTTTAAACTGATAAATATAAATAAAATAAAATTAATTAAAAGATAAAAATATTTAATACAATAAAAATCTAATCAAATTGTCTCGAGTTTAAGATAATCAATAATGATGATTAGGTAATAATGATCTTTAACGTAGTTTTTAAATGTTGATAGTGATTTAGCGATTAGCGATTCTTATGTATAATGAAAAACTATTCAACAAATTGATAGCCTGAACAGTAAAAGATTGAGCAAAAAAGTTTAGTTTTATGCGCAGGTAACTTCAGCATAAGACAAAACGATCTTAATTCTTCTGAAGCAGTGTCAAAGATTATCAAATTTAAATTATCCTCAAACCCACAGTGGAGTAGCGTGGTGGATTGAGCTCCAACCCTTCTCCTCTATTTAAAAGAGGCCTTTGCCAAGCAGTGGGTCGTTTACACTTTAAATCAGTTCAGTTCGGTTCAGCTATTATTCTAGAATAATAAAAAAATTACACTGAACTTACAAACTGGCACTGGTGACAAAATGATTTTTCTTTACCAGCGGTATTATTTATATTAACTTTACAAAACTAAAGATAATAAATAATCAAAGTTTTCTGTTACGGTTAAGACATTATGGAATAATTTTTCAAGTATATTACGTATACAAGTAACGCGATAGCCAAGGCAAGTTGTTTGCAAAGCTACAAATGCTATTTACCGTTCGAATCCGCGGACCACTGCCGGTGTCACGTTGCTCGACGTTACCCAAATAAACCTAAATGCTTGTTTGCTGAACGTAAAACGTATTGCTGCTGGCGACGTCTCAAATGGATAGGATAATAGTTCCAAAACATATACGATTTATGTTATTTAATATGCAGTTTTGGCTTTTAAGTTTTAAAAATGTTGTATTAATAATTTGGAGCCGTAACATAATAGGAACAAATATCACACATGTGAAAGTAGTTACATTTATTTTTTTGTATTTGTATGATAAAGGCAATGAACTATGTTACAATATACTAAGAACGTAATCAAGTACAGCTTAAGTTGTTAAGAAGGACGTTGAACACTCTAAAATTACTTCAACGCTTATCTGTAATATTGTATGAGAAGTTTCGAAACTAGTCCACACTTTAAAACTTAAGTCTGTAAGAAGAAAAAATAAATTAATGTCAGGAACAAAATTTCTATTTAATAAAGTTAAGAAACCATTAAAAGAAACGAGTCCTTCATTTCGTGCCTAAAGAAGTATAGATACTAATTTTAATATAAAGCTAAATCTTTGTTCGTTTAACGCGATAATTTCATGATTTATCGGTCCATGACGTTTTAAAAAACTCTTATTGATTTGGAAAACCAGTTAAACTTTACGCTTCGATTTAGAGAAGCGAGTAGTGTTACTACAAAAGCGGGAATAACTGCGCTGGTCATATTTAGAATACCTATGATATATTCCAGTCTAGGTACTCATAAATAAAATTAAAAAAAAAAAACTAAATAAATAATAGACAATAATACTTGTTAGTTACATATAACGCATATATGTATATTGTATGTTGTTATACACACCAGCGAGTAGGTACAGGAATAAATTTTTCATTACATAAATGTGTGTATTTTTAAACAAGTAATCGTGTTTCGTGTTTCTATTATTCAAACGAAACCTTATTACCTCACTTCCTATATAACGAATACATCAGATACACACCAAATAAACCGCGGTCGTAAAATGCCAATCTATCGTAACAGCACAAATAGAGAAACTACAAAACCCCGAAGTATTCGAATAGGAAGCCATATTTTCCAGCGATATCCACCCCGGCGGCGTGCGTCCGAAAAAAGTATAGATAATCTAACTTTTCTAACGCCCCCGGCCTTATTACACGACTGGTATCTATTGACCTGTCATGTTTGCCTTCACTAAATAAAATTTGCCAATGAATTCGCTAAGGTCGAAAACGTATATGGGTCAGGATAATTTGGTTGATGTACACGGGGGCGTATGGGGAGAGAAAGCAGCAAATCATTACTGACAGTTGACCAAACGGGGTGTGGGCCCCTAAAATATGTATGAGGCTAGAAAAGGCCTGTTATGGTGTCCGAATGTTGATAAGCCAAGTATTGGGGATGTGAGATTGGATGCTTAGGGGGACAGGATTGATTTGAATCGTCGCAAAATTTCTTCAATACGGGATTGAGTCGATTCTTTGAACTTTTGATTTATAATGTACATTTGTCGTGATAGGAATTGTTAGCAGTATTTTATAGATTCCTAGAATTTTTATTTAAAATTTTTGAAGCTAAAAATATAAATAAGGCCAAAAAGAAAATTAAATATATAAATTAAGCATAAAAAAGTATTATTACACAAGAAAATATATTTTATACCTACATATTAAATAAGCAATCATAGTAAAAATCTATCACCTTAAGCCAAAAGTCAGTATTTTAGCATATGCGAGTTCGTTATTTCATATAATCACATGAGAAGTCCCAGAAGCATTCATACCAGAAATAAAATTTTGTAGAATTACAAATATACATAATATGTATGTTGTGAGCGGGAATCGAACCAGTCGACGTTGGTGGAACTTTCATCACTACATTCGAACTGTCATCAACGAAGGTGCACAAGATTTGACAAAATTGAAAATATGTAGTAAAACTAGTTTAATGTAATTAGGAAAAAGATTGCAAAGTAATTATTACAGTCTGTACAATATATCGCAAATATTAAAAAACTTTATTTTTTTTTAAACCAGTAGTCGTCGTAGATACCTACTTTATATTACACAGTCACTCATCAACACACTCGGGTATTTCTACAAAATAAAAATAAAAAATCAAATTTGTTTAAATTTGTAGCAAATACACGAAAAAAAAAAAACTTGAATAATACTGTGCGTTTTAGTAACTTTATATTTGAGTACTACATTTTTATTTTGACAAGATAAATTTAATTTAAGTTTTTAAATACAAAGAAATCGTGAGAAAAATCGAACTTCGTTCGGCACTAAATCAAAACAAATAACGTTCTCCACAAACGTCATTGTTGCCACAACAAAGTGTCTAAATCCCTTTAAATCCGAGAAATAGGATTTTATAAAAAAAAAGTATAAAAAAATCACGCTCGTTGACTCTGGCAAAAAGTTACAATAGTTCGAGCGGTATAAAAAATGCTTAACAGTGTTGGAAGCGGTGTAAGCTGCCGAAATACTAAATACAATCAGAGTGCGATTTTTTTTAAACATGTAATTCGGTTATTTTTTCAATTAGATCGTCATCGATGTATATAGTATTTGCCAGTTACATTAGCTTACTCTTAAAAGCGAAAAGTCAGAATATAACGAAAAAATAATCGAAATACTCATTATATTATTTGGCAATAAAAATATTTTTATTAAGAAATATTCTTTGATATTATTTATCGTACTTATATATAATAACTATCAAAACGTAACAAATTATTGTTTCATTGTTTTTACTTATGTACATGATAATTAATATAAATAAATAATTTGTTTTATTTTTAGATATGTATATATAAAGTATAAAATATAAGTCAAAACAATTAATAAATTTATCAAATGATACCCGATCATAGTAAAATAGTTAAGCCAAAAAAAAAACCCTCGTTTCCAAAAACCCATACAAACATAATTAGTATTGTGTACAATGTATCACGTTTTTTTTTTGCCAAAACATGTCGTTTTAACCCCAATTCTCCATTTAGGCGCTTTTTACTTCAATTGACATTAATGTTTATGGTGTCAAAAGGCGATCGGTGTGAATTTTTTGGAAAAAATATCAAGAGTTCTCATGACCCTAAACGACCTTTGTCAATTATGATACTGAACTTTCTGTAAGAATAAAATAAAACTTTTAGGTATTATTTTTATTCAACCTTTCAATCAACTTCAAGAACTGTGTTCTACATGTCTCTTTATTATTTTTATTTAATTCATTTTGGATACAATTATAACATTAAATCCATAGAATAAAGCGTCAGAAAAATTATTTATACAACCAAAAGCTAGTCGTACTAATAGTATCTGTAGTTTTCCCTGTAAATTCGAACAAAAGCATTTTAACCCTTAGATGTGCACGGACTAGTTTTATTATTTTATTAATTTGAATGTTGCGATTTTGCGTATACCTGATCTATTACAATGGGATACCGAACACTCGCCAATTCTCTATTCATTTTTGCATAGAGGGTTCTATTTAATGCTTAGCGTATATTTAAAAGAATCCGAAGCAGATGCGTTATAAGTACATAAAAACTGAGTTAACATTAGTATGGTAAAGGGTCGTATTAAAGCTAAACTAGTAGGTACGAAGAGGCGAACGGTTATAGATAGAATGTCCTGAAAATTAATATACAAAACATTAAAAGTACATGTATTTCTAATCAATGAATGTTTGTTATAAAAATATTTTGGTTCAATTAAAACGTTTGTACCTACTAAAACGACAAATTTTTAATTTAATTTATTGAAATCCATTGTTATATTATATTTGAAGGACCTCTTCGCTTATCAATGCATCAACAATTAGCATACAATGCAAGTAAATTGGGTGAATGATTCGTAAGTGGGTACTAGATGTATAGCAAGCAAAGAGTCATTACGTGTGTCTTATCAGATCTTAGATATCATCAGTTCAAGTGCTATTCCTGAATAGGCGGGAAGTACAAAGCGAGTGAGAGATCAAGTGTTATAATTTTAAATAAGTGCAATGCGGTAGTAATGACTCATGGCCTAATATAATTTAATATTACCATTGTTTAGATATTACTACCTTTTATTACAATTAAACTATGTGACTTACTTGTGTCCTAATGTATATAAGTATGTGTTATATAAAATTTATAAGATAAAATTTAATAAGTTAATTAATGACGTGATTTCAAATTAATCAATTACGCTTGAGTTAAAATATAATACGTATATCTATAACGGCTTGTTATTTCTAAACTGATTTATGGCTAGAGACAAAATTGAAAAGCGAAAGAGTTTTTTTTTAAATATTTGTACTCGGTACGGGTGTTTTATTTGTGTCAAAAATTTCGCAAGGGTTCAGACAACGGTCGTGATAAAGGGTTTGATTATTACTATTACTAGAACATAAGTTAGTGTTACCATTGTTATATAATGAATTATTGGGTTGGGACGCTTCAGGTACATTGAGTAACACATGAAGGGTTACGTGCAAAAATGACAGTCGAAAATTTCACACGCAAAAGTGAAGTACGGGACAGTGATTTAAAAAAATATTTTATAAACTCTAGTGTGTTACTGTTTTAAGCTGTGTTTAAAATTGAATAAGGTGAGTCAGAAATAAAAAAAAATATGACGTTATAGTGTTAACAATTCCACTTATTAATTCAAATAAGTTTTTATTGACGTATTTAATATACTATATACATATTTATTCTGAAATAAAAAAAAAATCAAGAGATAGTCAAATAATTAACCTTGTTTTCAAGGTATACTACTGTTATCACTATCACTATGGGATGTACTAGGTACTCGTAGTTAGTTAAGAATGGTATTCTAAAACTGTTATTTTCTAAATTAAACTATTGTCAATAAAACCTGCTTTATTTATTAGAAGATTAACGTTTCTGTCAAGTAAATGTGCTTTGTAAGTTTAAAATTTTCAAAATATAATTTGATTGCTACTATAAATATTATAACTGTCTTTTAAATTATTAAATACTTACATGCCCCAATAACCACGCGACCGGCCTCAAAGTTACTCAAAACCCATCTCAAGATTCTTTGTACCTTAACCCTTTAATAATAATTATACCTTTTGTCAGTTAACCCTTTAACGCGCCGGTAATTCTTAGAACGCTACCTGACCCCGGGGTCGGTCTCTCTTCCTGATCCATTCCTTTGCCGAACCGTCTCGAGTGCGTGCGCGCAGATCTGATCGATTTTATTGACGTTATTAAAATATTTAGTGAGAGTGAACTTATCGATTTAAAAGTTATTTTTGTGATTTCGTATTGATTTAATAAGTTCGGTGAGTGATTATATTTCTATATTAATTGATACTAAGGAATTTTATGAACTTCTTATCATTAAGTATTTCATGAAAAAAATTAAAGTGTAATTAATTTGGAAAATGAAGGAATACGTTTTCGACTAGTAATATAATTACATTCTCGTATGATGCAAAAATAAAAAAATAAACGTTACTATTTTACTTAAAAAATAAATAAATAAATAAATAAAGAAACAAAACGTCTCACATTACGTACGTCAGCAGTTTGTTCGAGACAATAAAATGAGACCGGACGCGTCAAAACACAAGTGTCCCGGTATCCATAGGATGATACGCTGTTATTTCCAGCATATTCCAATATATTATTTTTTATTGCCCACCCTAAGGAGGTGGGCGGGTGTGGTGTCATGCGTGATATTTGATATAAAGTCGGAACTCAACTTCGTTATGTGATATTCTTTTTTCAAAGGACAATAGCTTCGCATCGACGTAACATATTCGCTCTGATAGTGGATATTTTTCTTGAGTCGCTCGGATGGGTCCAATTATTTTTAACATGCGAATGTTTTCAATTTTCGTTTGTTATTTGAATTTCATAAAAGGCTCGTTAGCGATACTATTGTAACATTGATAATGTAAGGTATTGTATAGTTTAGTTGAATTTAACTTATGTTTTATATTTGTCTATTGGAATATATTTACGTTTAAACTAATTATGTGATTTTTATAGTTTAGTTCAAATATATATCCGCAAGTATTTCAGGGTAAATTTTTATCAAAACATTATAATATATTAACATCTATGTCAAATATAACTTTGTATTAATTTTTAATCTAACCCAGAATAAAATACGATAAATTAATTTAAATCAGACTGTACGCTTAACAGCCACCCGAAAATTAATATTAAAAGCAGCCTAGTTTTGAAGAGAAAAAAAAAGTTGTGAAATATATATTTATATTTTAATTGTATTGTTTTAGTTTGTAATAAATATTGATTCATATCTTATTATAATAAACTTTAAATAAACTAAGTGATTTCTAAGATCATAAGTGTAACACTTTAACATATTAACATTTGGCATTAATAAATATTAAAAAGATAAATTATATTATAAATTTTGCAAGTCCGCCATTTTGTTTGTCGTTGTGTCAATGTGCGAATAAATTCCGTGTAAATAGGGCGAGGGTGGTGGTCAGTGCCTTTCGGACCGCCTCCCAGTCTAGCGACCCATCGGTAGCGAGGGGTTTGAACTTACCACGAGGGCTATTCCGATTAATATTATTATATTATGATGTGATTTAGTGAGTATCATTAAAGTAGTTAGAATTTATTTGTTTGAAATAAAATTGTATAAATAATATACATAATAATTATTATTCATTGATTTGTATTATTATTAACTATAGTTTATTTTTACAGTGGTTTTTAAAATTACAACTTTATAATGAAATATATGAGTAAGTACCTACAAATAAAAAGGAAGTAAATTATTTTTTGTGATTAACAAAAATATTTTTATGTCACCATAAATCAATCAATAAATACATTTAATAATAGGTAGAATTAACATTCTAGTTCAAATAATAATGAAGTGTTCTATAAAATTATTCTATTGAGATCTAAGCGTTTTAAAAAAGCACGAGATTAATTTAATTATGTTTTTGACGTACCTATTCAAATTGAGGTTACAAATTGTAACTGACACAGATCAGCTCCGAAAAATAATTATCAAGTAAAACTAAAGTTAAAGTTAAGTATTGCATAGATGAATTTCATATTAAAATCTAGACAGCATATGATCAAATCAATACGCTATACGGCAACTTCGCAATTTGCAGTCAATAAAGCTCAGTAATAGTGTGCAAAACTTCCCAGAGGGGGGAGACAGGCAACAAATGTCGCGGTCAATCCGCCCCCACCTAGCCACTACCGAATAGGTTCACCCTGTACGAAATAGATACATAAGTTTAACTGTAACTATGTTAGTAATATTATTACAAAAATATATTAAGAAATAAATCTATAATATATAATAATAATTTAATTCAACTATATATACCTACTTACTTAACGTTTCTTTTTGTATTTTAATTCAATTTAGTTTAAATTTTTAAGAATAAAAACGAGTAGGTACCGTACATACCAAGATAAAAAAATTTCGTCGTATGTAGGTAGGTATTCATTTTTATTCTTAAAAAATAAACTATGTTTGAAAACCGCGAGTGTCTAAGCCTTAAAGTTTCATATTCAAAAATTAATAATAAAAACAGAACTAACGATAATAATAATAATCTTAAAATGTTAGTAAATGTTAAAAAGGCATGGGCAAATAAAGCCTGTGGATGTACAGTAAAAAAATAAAATAAAAATAAAAAATAATAATATTAATTACTTTTAATTACATTAAGATATTTGTATTGTCGATTCTGTTTCTTTCTTTTTTTTAATTATTATATGTTTTTCAGTTATATCAATCATAACTATTGAACGAAAAGTCTCTAAGATAAAGTTTTTGTTTCATAGCAAGTACCTAGTCATAAACTTCGGTTGAAAGAATGATTCATAGCAGACACGTAATAATTATTTATTTATTATTTATTTATTTATTATTTATTTATTTAATATAATTATTAATGAATTTAAGCAGAAAAAAAAATCAGTTAGAACGCACAGATTCCGATCTTGTCCAATAACCAATAAATGTAAATGGCCTGATGCTTCATTCCTGCAATCCAGCATAATTGGACCTATTATCTTCAAACATATTCATGCATTGTTCTAAAAGTTTCAAAGGTAAGGGAGATCATGGTATTCTGGAAATGTTACAGCTTATTTTACGATGCCATTAGCTTGTTTGCTGTTCGGCCGAGCGTTCATTTTTGCTAACATCGCAATATGTTATTTTTCCTATTATGTTTTTCCCTTATGTTATTAGAGAAAGGGTTGATACTTTTTATATTTATTTGTTAATATATTTTAAGTAAATTGGTATGTGGTGAAATCTTTCGTGGCATTGTAAAGAAAAACATTTTGTGTTGGACTGGCTATTCAAATATAAAACACACCTCAATATTTATAGGTTTCACATTGAGATGTAATAACAAAATGTTATTGTTTTAAAGATTTTATGTAGGTATATTACAATAATGTACGACAGAGCTGTTGTCTAGAACAATATTTTTCTTGTGATTTATCAAGGTCTTTGCAGTAGTTGATTCTAATGTACCTATAAAATATTGCTAACAAGTTATCTTACCAATTGTCATTTTTTGGCAAAATTTTAAATTTGTCACATTATGTTGGGTAGTATGTATATAATCGTAATTATTGTACTTTACACGGAAAACCGTTTTATTTGGGATTTGGTTTGGATCATAATATTCTTTAGGTACATATTTTTTTTTAGATAAAAAAATATTTGTTTTAAAACAAACCTACTTAAATGATCATATGAGAAAAATGGAAAAAAAAATATGGGTCCTATCCTAAGCAAAACAGAATCTCTATATATTTCATCCTTATTTATTTATTCTTGAAACTTTTAATAAATAAATTTATGATATTCTGTTTATTCTATTAAATTTTGACTCCTCATATTTTCTAATAAAAAATGACAAAAGTAGGTAATTGGATTTTTGGGAATAAAAATGCCAATGGTCATACAAGCATACACAATAAATCTTATTACGTATACACAGTTACCATCACAACTATATCTAGGCAACGTCGTATTAGTCTACACCCATATAAGGAATGATTTCCCCTGATATAAGTAATTCAAGTATCTCGTCTAATATAAGTAATTCAAGTACCTATAGTCAACTGCGAATATGGTTCTGAATTGCTCGCGTATCGAATACGCGATTTTTTTAAACTTTTTTCCGAAGATAAATAAAAAAAAAATTATAGTTTTTTAATAATTATTTTTTATTCGACTAGTTACACACTTCACTATAAATGCTGGCTAATGACTGATAAATATATAAATACTAACGTTAGTAATTATATCGGCGAGTATTAGCAATTTAACTTATTAGAATCATTTATTACAGATAACGATATAAATATTTCTATTATTATTTCGATTAATTTTACACCAAAAAAAAAGCGATAAAAAAGAAAGTAGCACTTTATTCTTTTAATTAACGTGTATTCGGAAATTAAACGTATTTACGTTCAAAATATTGAGTAGGCACAATAAAAAAGTTCATAAAAATTATAAATAATTAATATCGGTTTCAAATAAACTTATAATCCAATTGTATCTAGGGGTGCTCAGTCTTAGGACAGTTAATATATTTGAAGTAAGGTTAAAAAAGGGTTTCTTACTCTACCTTTGTGCGGGGATGCCCTTTAGTGGGATCTAATAAAACCTTGTTACGGCCAAAGGGATACCAATTCCAATATTGAAAGTGTTCTTTTACATGATACGGAATTTAGGGACTTCTTTCTGATATTAAATCGGGGAAAATCTCGTTTCCTTAACATTGTACAAGATACCATTATAGTGGTTTGTGAGTAACGTAACTTTTTGTTGTATGATTATATTATATTTCTATTTTTGATAATTTTTATTAACGAAAATCTTTTGCACTACAATCTTAAAAAACTATGAGTGGAGTATTAGTGACGAATTTTTTATTAACGCCGACTGTCTCGGGTTCGGTTCTCGTTAGGAGCGAATATTTGTACAAATCAGCAGCAGCGCGGCGTACTGAGCTCTAACCCTTGTTCTCTAAGAATAATTATATAGGAGAAGAGACACTTGCCTAGCAGACATGATCTATTATATTTAATTTCCATATTTTTTATAATTATAGAATTAAGAGTGAATAAAAATATAAAAAGATACGTTAAAAATATAGCTCAAGTATATACATATATTTATAGCATTGATCTATAGTAATTAATAACCATAATATAGATCAATGATTTATAGTAAGTAATAGATAACCCGTGACGATACCAAACCTAATACAAAGTAGGTACCCAACTAACTAATATACATAAAACAAAAATAACCTCTCAATCAACTTTGTTATAAAATACTCACTCGTACGCATTGTAAATGCATCCTACTTAAATTATATTAATAATGATAATTTTACAGTTAATAAAATGACCAGTGCGATATCACAATTATCCAAAACGGCTCTAGCTTTATCTGTAAAATATTATGTAGATGCCCATACAAATAAATTCTTAAAATGATACTACATTAGTTGCGTTATGTTACCTGGTTAGTGACGTATGCAACAATGTATCAAGACGCATGCGCCGGTGTGGCCGAGCCGACTACCTGACCGCGGCTGGACACTGATCAATATTAAAGTCCGAGGGAGGATGCTGGGGGATGTCTGTTTGTCTGTGATATCTATATTGAGCTGTAAAATCTCATAATTTATTTGTTAAACTAAACTAATGTTATAATATTAATATGTTCCAAATTGTTAAATAGCACGTGTAATACTTATAAAATACTTGTGAATATTTAATTTGTTCCAATTACTAATTTTTATTTTATAATAACAGTAGGTATTTCAATCTCTCTTACCCTATGTCATGTAAATTAATTACATATATATATAACATGTCAAAATAAATAATATAATATTTCCGCATGGTAAAACCAAATTCAAGCTTTAACTAATACTCTCTAGGAGAAGGTAATGATTTTTGAGTCTATGTTTCATCATATAATTATTATAGGTAACTATACCTACTTTATTTATTGAAATTAATTTTTTATTTATTAATTTATTAAAAAAATTGAAAATAAATACTCATATATCATATTCATACTTACTTTTTGTGTTCCAGTATGTCTAAAAATAAAAACTAAATTCGTTATTAACTATAAAATAAAACTAAATTCATAAGCAAAAATTAAATCGTTGTAACCTCTCTATATGAATCTGTCTTAACTCACCTTCCTGCGGACACTACGGGGAGGGTCCAAGAGAAATGACGACCCTTAACTAAAACACACACATACAACACGCACGGCGATCCTACTCACACACGCGCATCTTTCTTCAGAGTGCCATTTGTATGTATTAGTGAGTGTAAGCGTCAGAGGTTTGAAGGATAGCGCAAACTGGAGACCTAATTTAAAACTTCATTATAAATGGACTTATTCATTTAAATAAAAAAATGTATATACCTATGAGGAAACATTTTTTTTTTTATATTTAAAAAGGTTAATTAAGAGTTTATAATTTAATGATGAGTAAAGAATTAAGTTTCTTGACTTTTGTCTGCGCTGGTTTCGCTGTGCATGTGTGCGTGTCCAGTTTCCGCGCGCTTGGGTTTTGTTAATTTAATTAGAGGCACAAAAAGATTAAGGCCGTGAACACGGGCATTAGAGGCCGCTTTTGTTGATGTTGCTCGTTATAACGTAGACATTGGACTATATCTTTAAATATCTTTTAATAAGGTAAAATCGTATCTGTTTATTTATAGCTCAAATCGTTTTGAATGAAGGATTTCAGATTTTTAATATAGTATTAGGGTTTTAATGAAATGAATTATGTGACTGATTAATTATTTTATTGTCTATAGGTAGTAAAAAATAATTGGAAGATATATTTTTTATTTTCATTATTGTAGAGGATTAAATAAGTAGTTATTAGTTATTTAATTTTTGATTTGTGAATGGAAAATCATTAGGTATAACAAGTTTTACCGTCATTGCTTTTTTATGTATTAAAAATAAGGTTTATTTATCTACACGAAAACTCTTTTCGATATTATATATTATCTTTCTCAAATAAAGAGTATCTGTGATGATAGAGGTTTTTCTGAAAAATATTTCTACCTCACGACATAAACCGTGTTTGTCTTCAAAACAGTGGCCCATTCCGACACCGCGATTCCGTTGAATATAAAAAGTAAGTCGATAGCTTACCGACCGAATTTATACATTTGGTTATTCGAAATATGGTCGCATAGCCGTCTTAACTTGGCCTCTCTCGCTCCCCTCATCGCATATATTGAAAGATCTGAGCGGGGAAATTGTTCCACATATGAGGTATCAAGTAAAACTGGTTCAGTAAACATTGAATATATCGTATAAATTCAGCCCACGGATGAAAATAACCGTAGTAGTCTCTGGGTTGTTTTCACATAATAGAACCATTTTCTTTTGTTTTTGTTGCGTACGTCTCGTTATTGGTAGGCGCACAATGAAAACAAAAGACGGTGTCTTATTTCAGCCTCCGCGCGACTTGATAAAGTTCATCGTTGGTCGGTGTATTGGGGTAGCATTCACATTCGTTAAGAGAGTTATGAAACAATGACTTGCATAATCGAATTATGAGTTAACTTTTTTTTTCTTTGTTCAGTCAAGAGAGTCACAGGACAGACATAACGAAACCGACGGTCGTGGGTTTAACTGTCTAGTACATATTAAATTTATGTTTAAAATCGCGTGCTCGGTGGTAAAGTTACATCAACTATTAAATTATTTAATTTAAATCATACATCACTATATATACTACTTTTAACTATACTTTTTTTATAATAAGGTACGATACCTTATTATTAAAAAAGAAAATACATATATCTTTTTAATAAAATAGCTACAATTTTCCAACAAATTGTTTACTAAAGTAATAAATTCCCTCTCAAAATATAACGTAAATATTGTTATATTTTTAACGTTGAATATAATATAAAAGGTAGTAGTATTTTATTAATTAATTTTATTTATTTATATTTGGGAAACAAACATTACACACAAACAAACAAACAAACACACAAATAATAAATAGTAACAAGATAAAAGATAAAACAATGCTGTTTCTACTAATGTAGGTAGGTATTATATATATTTTTAAACTTTATAAAGATTAAAGGGCTGTACCTAACATCAACAGATTTTGACATCACTAATTGTATTTTCGTTCATTACGCTGTGACGTCTGTATTTATCTTACGTTATTTCAAAGACCTATATTTTGTGTAAAATATACCCACAGCGTATTTTTGGAAATATTTCACTTTTTTAATTAAAAGTCTGCAACGGATTTTATTGCGTTTATTTAAAAAATTACAGTTTAACGATTTTTTAATTCTTTTATTCTTTTTAAATCGGGAGTCCGCCGAGACCATGACCGCTGTAAAGGGTCCGAAAATTCGGGAAAAAAATTTAATGAGAAAAATTCGCGTAAATATAAGAGAACAGCATCTTTCACTTTGATACTAAGCATAGGTATGAAATTTGTTCACAGTATATTTAATGAAAATCCTTTACCTTGTTAAACTTACATTCTTAGGCAATAATCAAAGACAGTAAAAAAAAAAACGAACTTTTTCATTTTCGATTTTAAATTACAGCAACTGGTTGAGTTGACAAATTAAGAATTTTTATCAATCGAATTACCTATTCAAGAATTGTTATTTATCAAAATGAATTACAGTACAGGTTACCTACTTAATCGTAACTACGTTTGAACTTGGATCAGGGACAGTTACCTTTTTCAGTGTGTATTCGATCTTCGGTTCTCATTAAGATGAATACTTTATGACCACATTTATTTTGTAGGAATATATGTATATTTGATCAATATAAATATCATTAGCTAAAAACGAAAGAAAAAAAATCTTGTAAAGTGATCCTTTTGGAATTGTTAACTTTATTTTATTTTTTACGTATATTGGCTTTACTAGATATTATGTATTCTTTAAAAAGATGGATAAATAGCGGATTTTTGGAAAAAAGTTCCGTAAGAAAAGCTTACTTACGGCATAATGATGGTCGAACCTGTAACCGCTAGTGCAACTGCTAGTTTCTGTGATCACTGTGCCAAATGGTCGTTAGCATTAATAAAAAAATATTTAACCAGTCATCATGATTTACGAACAGTTCATATACTGTATTGCACTGTTCCTGTGAAGTTGAAGGCTTGGAGCTAAATTCACCACGCTGCTCCATTCCGTATTGACGAATATAATAATACTGTGAATATGTAATAGGTATTATACAAATATTCGAAATTAGAAAACCTGGGTTCGAATCCAGGTTTCTACAGACCAATCTTTTTCCTTTTTTTTAATTAAGAGCTCTTTTTATGTTTTATTTAAATAACCAGTTCCTATTATTTTACTAATATGTCGGTAAGATCGAAAATATTATTTATGTTTCATCTGTATGTAATGTATCTAAATATAATTTAACCGAGCAAAGCTCGGTCATCCAGGTACTTCATAATTATTTTCTAACTTGCTTTGACATGTGAACGCTATGTCACCTACAAAGGATCACACATCACAAATAATTTAAATTTTCTATTAGAAAAATGTTTTCAAGTGTGTAGTGATGGTGTCCTTTTTAAATACATAAATAAATAAAAAGACATTTTTGCATTCCAATGAGTCTACACTGCAAAATAGCCTTACCACTTGAAATTAAAGTTTTTTAGAATATCACCATTTTCAAGCGTTTAATTTCTCCTTCCCTGAAGATAAGATCATAATAATCTTACTGTATTACATCGTTTATTTTAAGCAAGGAAGTAATAGGTCGTAATATATACGATACATACATATATACGATATGTATTTTAGTACACTGTAAAAACGTACGTTGGACATTTAGTCTTCCGAAATACCGCATTATGTCACTGCCAAGGCTGTCGGATATATTTTTTTTTAAATTTAAATACCCTGTTTAAATTTGCCAATGGGCAGTGTGTGTATGTCTAAGATTTCGGAAATGCATTTAATGTATAAAATTATAAGGAAAAATTGTTTAGTTAAAAATCTTTAAAAAACTACAAAAAACTTGTCAAGAAATGCAAACAACTCATTATAATTTTTATCACGTAATTTTTTCACCAGAAAAATATGAATCATTACTTCTACGAGTGAGTACATATATTTACAAAATATTGATGTGCGAAATTGAAATGTATTTTTTTTATATTTACAACAATGAAATGCGGCAATATTTATTGACATGTCTCAACTGAGTGTACTACCATTTGGGCTACCTATAGACTTTATTACAATAGATATGCAGACATCATGCACTAAGATTAATATACAAATAATAAACAATAAAATGATGAACACTATCGTTGCATACCACCGAGTCCAGTCCGTAGAACGGTCTTACCGACCTCTCGAATCGTTGGAATTTAGTTCCGTTCAGTTACCATTTCCTCTTTAGCCTTTGGCAGCTGCTTTGTGTAGTATGGCCACACGTACTTTACACCTAATTTTATATTTTTAAAGTTGTCAGCTATATGTTTTAATCCGGTTTCATCCGGTTATCATTTATGTTATTTTCTTCTACTACGAGGCTATTATCTTGCCGCTACTATGATTCGTATTATGATGTCCTATACTTTCTATGGTATGTATATGTTATGATAAAAAGCCCTTTCATAGTAACAGATGTTTTATTAAGACGGTTCAGTCATTTTAGAGTTTATCGATTACAAACTATAATTTCTTTTTATAATTACATTGTTGATGATAATTGGCACAAAAAATTAAAATAAGCTTGGTACCTAACTACATTTGAATAGTTAAAAACGTTCTAAATTTGGACATCTTTTTACGCCGAAATTAGTCTTCGTATAGTTAGGCGATGGTAAAACATTTGAAACGTATTCATTAAATTTATAGCTATCTCGCTTATATTCGTAATATTCGATCGTATTCAAAGAATCATGGTGTTTTTTAAGTTCACCAAATTTTTATCTAGTAACATACCGTATTGATCAATATACTACCTATAGGCATTAATAAGTAAAGTCACGTCTTTTTTTACGTGTTTACTAATAAATAAATAAATAAAAAATAAAAAAAAAATAATAAAAAAACATACCTATATATATATATATATATATATATATATATATAACATACATGATAGAGCACTAACAATTTTTAGTATTATTATATACACTATAAATCCGAAATGGAATAGTGGATTAATTACACGAACCTCAACTGATAAACCTAATTAAATTTTAAATTGTTTTTGTTAAAATAAATAAGTCTTACACATGAAAGAAAACTAGGTGAGGAAATCTACATGTCTCGCGAGTAATTCATTAGATACGTACGTATATAAAACAAAATTTTAAGAAAAAAAAAATAACCGACTTCAAAGTTCAAAGCAAATAAAAAACGGTAAAACAAAAATGCACTAAAAAGTAAAAAAATAATTACGTATTCTTTTGTCTGTAATCAAATTATTATGATAATATAATGTACAATTATTGTTGGTTTTGGAGTCGGTGTCAGCCCAGGAAATATGATGATAATATACCAGTTTTTGTTATATAGGGATATAAATATATATATTTGTTTTGAGGTCGTTTATTTATTTATTTAATTTTTTTTCTTGATCTGTGAATGAGTGAATCTGTAGTGCGATAACTAATCTTATTTATACTAAGCTGGGCGGTGACAGTCACTATTGTTATTGCTACGCAATGATGTTCTTATTCGATGTGATGTGTTTATTCGAATATCATTGTTGCTACGTATTTCCTTGGCTGACACCGACTCCAAAACCAACAATAATTGTACATTATATTATCATAATAATTTGATTACAGACAAAAGAATACGTAATTATTTTTTTACTTTTTAGTGCATTTTTGTTTTACCGTTTTTTATTTGCTTTGAACTTTGAAGTCGGTTATTTTTTTTTTCTTAAAATTTTGTTTTATTTCTTGATTTTTAGTGAATATGTAGTTCGATAACTGATTTATTTATATAAAGCTGGGTGGTTACAGTCCACAAGCTACAGGTATTTTACCACCCTCGAAAAAGCCGCAATCTACCTAAGGATTTTTTTTTTTGCAAAAAATCCACACCAACTCGAAATACTACGATGATCTTACAAATCACCTATAGAGTTTCTTTTTTTTGTCAATTTAGCATCGATATAATTTTTTTTTTATTGAAAACAAAGGTTATTATTTTTCATTCATGACATATTTTTAAATACGTATTTAATGATCTTTAAATCCCTTAATCAATATCCGCTCAACCGTTCATGTCAACTATAGTTGAGGTCGATTTGTATTATTTATCTCGCTTCTAAGTAAAATTTTCTACCTGATTGATTATATTCAATTATCCAAACCGAAAAGTCAAAACAAAAAAAGGTTGGTTAAAAAAACAATTGACAGTTGACCGCTTGCGTATTGTGTCGAGCCGTCGCAGATGCATAAGATGCGCCATGCCATTTTTTACTAGCGTCTATTTACCCGAACAAGATCTGTTCACCATGTGCGTGTTGCAAACTAACCAATGTCGATACTTTTGAATACATATTCAAATAAAATACTGTAACAAATTTAATTATTTATTCTTTCCAAATAGAAATGAATGAATAGATAAAATGAATGGGCTCTGTGAGTGTTTGGTTTATTACCCCTATTGTTTACGTTCAAGTGGAAAGACGTCAGATTATTTGAAATCTATTACAGATGGGATATATTGTTTATATTCTGCCTATCGAATTTCTTTATGGAAACGTAACGACACAACGGCATAAGTCATAACGTGCCTTCCTTTCTGCCTTTCATTAGGTATTACTTATTATATATTATGTTATAAACATTTAAGTTAAATTATTAATTAATTTAAGTTGTTTATTTATTTCATTTCAATGACACCCAAGATTCTAACTGTCATTACTTTCCTGAGATTACATCATAAAAGATTCCGCTGCTAATAAACTAATACTTAGGTACACTATTGTTGCACACACAATGTCACATTTAAGATTTTAGTCTATGACAAATGACGCAAAATGGTGTCCGTTAAATATTTTAACAAATTAAAAATTTAAAAACAATTAGTAACAGGTAGTAAACAGTTAGTCTAGTTAATCACCGATGAAAAGTTATTCCTTTACACTTTGCTGTATAACTATTTTCGAGATATGATCTTTTAAATACAGGACGCGCTTGAAATCTTAAAGTTCAGCGCAACATAACTCTACACCTGAGTCGTAATCTGAGAAACAAAATATAATATTGTATAGTTTAACTCGTAGTAAACATAAAAAACATAAAATGTGATAGTCTTCCGAAACAAATTAAGTCACAAGGAACGATTGTATGCAACGCGACCCGCGCAGCGACGCGCGGTATCAGGAAAAAAGTACGCATTATTTAAGGATTACTCAAAAACTACTAGTCACATCTCGCTCAAATTTAAATGGGACCACATGACGAGCACTAGCTTTTGACTATAAAAAGAATCATTAAAATCGGTACACCCAGTAAAAAGTTATGAGGTAACAAACACAAAAAAAAAAAAAAAAAAAAAATACAGACGAATTGAGAACCTCCTCCTTTTTTTGAAGTCGGTTAAAAATATAATTGACTACTTATTAAATGGTTAAAATTTTCCAACAAAAGTCCTGTCCCGATTTCTGTTAAATAATTTAATGTTACCATACCAATCGAGAACTTAGTAAAATACAATGCAACTTGTTACCGGCACGTTTTAGTACAAATTCGGAATATTACAATTTCTAGCTTCGTGCTTTTGGAAATTTCGCTAAACTAGAGATCCAAGTTTATTTATTACCCACAAAAATGTAATTATCTATAATATAAATAGTAGATGTTGATGTATAAATTGTTCGCGTAATTAGAACAAGGATTGGTACTCGGGCGTGACATAATTTTAGCTCAGCCTGAGTGATTATTTGACTGATTCATAAGGGTCAAATACACTTGAGAAATCAAGCAAAGTGAAACCTGTGTTGCGGAAAAATCTTTGAAGCTATTGCCACACTTGTTCGACCGAGCGTGATAATTACAACAAATTCTTTATCCTTCGTAACATATTTTTATATTGAAATATCTGCGACCTGGCAAATATTTCCGTGATGTTGTCGCTTTTGCTTGATGAAGATCGAGGAATTGATGTCTATATAAATGTCAGGCCCATATTTTTATAATTTGATCTGGTACATTTAAATACTAATTGTAAAGTGAATATTTTTATTAAGAAATTTTCCAATTACATCTTAGTACTTGTAATAATTTGTACACAAATTCAGTGTTTCTTTCGTCAATCTTATAATTTTTTTGTTACCTATTAAAATACTAGTTTAATAAGTTATTCGCAAAAATATTAAATTGTTCTTTAAAGATTTAATTGTTTTAGTTACTAATAGTTATCTAGATGAAAAATATTGATTGAACGTATTTTTCATTGAATCTTAAAAATAAAACAATTTGACAAGTAAAATCTTATTATTTTTATGTACTCGTATATGTATTTATTTCTTACTAAAATTCAAGCTGAAAATGACCCTTTTCAAGTTATTATCGGAAGGCTCCGACTGTGACAACGGTATGGACGGTACGGATGTCATTTTATTCTTATTTCGTTTTTTATTCATGTACCTATAGATTAAAAAGATCTTTACGATATATTTATATAATAGTAAGTCAATTTTCATTGGCATTGATATAAAAAGTTTGTGGTTGGCATTTTGCAGTCGTTGCTAATCTACATTCCACTTATTTTACTTAAAAGTATAGCAAGAAATTTATATCTTATTAACTTATTACTTTGGTTTTTCAATTTATAAAAAATATATGCAGTAGGTAATACTGAAGCACATTTAAAAGAATTTTAGTAAAAACGAATATTTCGTAAATAAAAAGGAAAAATATTTCTTACCTATGCACGAAACACGGCACGCGCTTACGCAAAAAATGCAACAAAAACTCGTCGTGGGGTGGTCCGAGCCTCCCGCCGCCCACTCTCCCCCTCGTATCTCTGCACTCGCCAATGCTAATCTCCAAATTTTACGAACGTAATTTGTCCTAAGCTATACTAGAATAAAATACCTCTTAATATCAATGCAATAAAACACAATTTCCCATAAAATCACGATTAGAATATGCTCGCTGTGAAGTTTTCCAAAACAGTAAACAGCAGGGGTGTGAGGTCTACCTAAAAACGTGGAAACGCTGATGAATGTCCCCCATTAGATGTTATTTATTTAGAATGTGGCCGAAAAGGGACTCGGCCGCTTAAGTTTACCTAAAGTTTACTTAGGACTGTATTGGGTTAAACTGAAGACGTTTTCAGCACGAGATAAATTACGGATAGTTAGAGGGGGTCCAGTTTTTCTGGTAGCTTTATGATGGTATTTTGTCATGTGAGGATGGGGTGTTAGGAAAAATGAGGTGTACTTACGAAGGTTCGGGTGTTTGTTTACTCATTTTTGGTTGTGTTGATGTGAGACTATTTTATTACGATTTATTTCGGTTGCAAAAGGACCGCTCGCTTTAATTACGAAATAGAGCTGGAATGTGTTTTCGCTCGTCGTATATACCTAAATAAATCTTGCCTGTTTCAGCGAATGCATTAAGGCAACATGAAAATTAAGAAATTAAATGAAACAAATATTCAGAATACGAACGAAAAAAGCGTAAGCATATAAGTAGCTAGTATATTGTTCTATTATAATTTATATTCTCTAAATATATTGAATAAATTATTTACTTATGTAACCATTGCAATAGATGCATAAGAAATTTTGAAAAGTCAGGAGATTAAATAGGTTGTATTTTTGCAATGAAACAAGAAATAAATAAAATACATAAACGTTATTAAATATATCATTCTTTTATATTGTATATAAAAGTGGGAGTTTACACAGTAGAAAGTCAGTGGTCTGTCTGTCGGTATGTCAATACGTTACAAATGGTCCGACCCGCCTTGCACACGATTGATGGATTGAGTTTTATAGTAAATGGATAAAATAAATACACAGTTTAGATTTCGAATTTTCTTTTTCTGTTAGAAAGATTAGATTTCAATCTTACAAAATACCTATTATACTTACGTGTATAAAATGCTCAAATTATCGAATTAAATTTGTGATTTACAAAACGTAAATATATATTTTAGTAGGTATAAGTCTTGTATGCAAAATTATTTGTTTATTCTTAGCGGTAAACAAAAGGAGATTTTATAATTTTACAAATTATATCAGTAACATTTGCATTATTACATCAAAAGACGGTATTGTCGCTTTTAACATTAACATAATAGAATTTACACATTGTTCGTTATTAAAAAGACATCAGAAATATGATGAGTAATCCCGAGCGATACACTTTGTAGATCACGCCGTATATAAATGTTTAATATTATGTCGTATTCGCGTCTAATGTATACTATTTTTAATACATCTACCTATCAACTCGCATTATGGACGAGCGAGCAGGTACTGTTGACACAAAAAGTCGCGTTTGATTCTGTGCAAAAGGATTAGATTCTATAATTTATAAGAATTAGCATATTTAAAAATATAATTATAATCAATTATAATATTCAAAACTTTCATGTAATCGATAAGAAAATAAAAAAAATATATAAATGTACTTTAATGTTCATTTTGTAACTTAGATCCGTCGATGAAATGTCGTTTATCTACTAATTACCAAAAGTATTTTTTTCAATTCTTTTTTCGAGTCTAACTTGTATGATTTCTGGGCATGGAAGATGACAAATTTGATAAATTCAATAAATCTTTGATCGTTTGATTTATGTATTTAACATGTAACTTTTTTATATTTATCTCAAGAAATTATGATTGACAGGTTGCCAAAAGAATTCGATGGTGTCAATGATAGCTACTATTACGAGATTTATAAGAGTGTTGAAAATATTGCTAACTAGAAAGTAACTTCGGATTAGACTAGGTGCTTGTTCCGCTGTGATGAGTATATTGACAATGTTCACGGTATACAGATAACAATTAGGTATACTTATAATTTTGAGATACTAACTAAATCATTAATATAGGTACTGATTATTCCCACTGACCATTATCATAGAGAAATAACGCTATCTTAAGATACATTATTTGGACCAACGATTTCTTATCTCTGATTTTCTTTTTCTTGTTTAAAAATTTTTTCAGTTAAAAAAATATGCAGTTTACACACAGTTCGAATAGGTGTTAAATAGCTTAGCAAAGGCATTTTCATAGAAAATCTCATAAAACTATCTGGATAATTCAATTAGATTTTCATCAGCGTCACTATCATACAATTAATAGTAGGAGATGGTAAGTAAAAAAAAAAGTATGTCAGTGCTAACTTTCTAAATGTGAAAAATTAAAAGTATCCAAAAATTTTGAACTTTTACAAAAAAATAAACGTTAATCGTCGTCGTCGAAAGCAAATATATAAAAATTACTAACAATATTTAAGAATAATATTTTAAATTAAGAAATTGTTTGAACAATTATACCTAATAACTATTTTACTGTTTTGAGTACAGTACGCGACTACGTCCCCAGCAAATGTTGTGGTGAATTTCATATTTTTGTAAGTATCTACCTACATCATCTGTTTATTCTACATGTGTTTTGGTTCACATGAATTTTTTTGATTTTTTCATGCTTTCATAAGCTTATGTAGGCGCGTTGTCTGAAGGGCTCTTCTTTACATATGGAATATTACTTTAGAGCACTACACGTTAATAATTAACCTTAAAACGTTTTATATTCTAAATGGTTTTTTTTTAAATAAGAAATGAAGGTGGTTAGTCGATAAGTTATTTTGAAAAATGACCCCAAACATCCTGGATTTACTATTATCCCAAATGTCATTTCACCCCTTCTTAAACAAAATCTGGCTCTGATGCGAACGGATTGCCGCGTACATTGTCTAAACAATTCTTAAGTGATCCATGTTACCCAAGAAATGACATATGTTCATAATTAACTAAACTAAAATGAACTCTATTCACTGACTTTAAAATTTATTTTTGATTAATGTATAAGAAGTTTTTCTTTTAAAATTTCATATTTTATTTTATTTTAAAGGATGTTAAATGACTTAGAGAAGTTAAACTAAATACGACGTTGTCTCAAAATAGTACAGATCAAAATAGTTTGTTCAATTGTTGTTTAAAACGTCCAACAGAGCAAGATTTTCTTCTAAATTTTGAATAGTATGAGCTACATAATTTGAAAAAAGAAATATAGACTTTATAATTTTGTTCATACGGTACAATTTAAATTTTTTATTATTTACAGCAAATAATTCATTTATTCAATGGAGTCGCTAGTCGTCGGTCCATAACAAAACACATAAATTAAGTGCTCAATAATAAATGAAAATGTCCCTTGCAGAGGACAAGGCATTAGGGCGGGATTATGAAGACCGTGTCCCTCTGCACTCTCTCCTTGGACGAGGCACGTCTGTCACTTCGAGCGAAAATAGTAATTTTATATACATATTGGGAAGTGGAGCCATTTAGACATTTATGAAAGATTTGTAGTTATTAGTTAAATTAATAAAATAATCATCATTGTTCTTATCATTGGCATCATATTGATCTTGTATAGAAAAGCTAATGCATTCGTTAACAGACAAAAATTATCGTTCAGTTTAGATAACTAATTATTTATTATTTAATAATACCTAACGTCAATAAATATTCATTTTTATTTCATATTTGTTCGCCATAAAAAACGTGCGTGTTCCCTTGAACTTATTCTTTAACAATTTGTATTAGTGATAATTCATCAATAATTTGCATGAATATAATAGTATATTATATTGTATGATACATGTATTCATACATATTCTAAAACTGTATTGGTGTCATAAGGTACTTTACTTTTAACGCACTATTAATAATTCTAAATAAGTAGGTACATATAATGATGTTACTGCGCCATCGAGTTTTTAATAACGTTAAACGCCACTATTATTCAATTACTTATGACGTTTTTCGTTTGGTATATATTCAATTTACGGACAGGTTTCAAAATCTCTTTATAGGAGATAAATATTATTCCATTAATCATATCAAATTATACCTTTGTGATGTGCACGCGACAAAAAATTTAACACCACAAACAAAATAAATAACGTTTAGGGAGATAAAATCTATTCAAACCGCCCCTGTCAAGTTGCGGCCACTGAGTGGTCAAATATATCCGTGTCATCTTTTGTGTATAGAGTACCTGTATCGAAATAAAAAGTATCTGTTTATTCGCTTGAAGACCAACATCCGAGGTCCATAGTCAATTTACACGGTACGCGCGTTTCAAACCTGACTTGCGCGTGGCGAAGCAGGGTAAGGGTCACACGCGCGAGGGGGTAAAACCGGTCATGCATTGGTCAGTGTCCCCCACTGGTCACTACACGTTCTACGCTCGCCATTGGTCAGCTCTCAACTCTATAAAATTTGCCAGGTGCAAAATCAAATCAGGCTTTTGAAATTATTCGAAATTCGAAATGTGTAACTGTAAAATATTTTAACGTAAATCTTATTAAAAACCTTTGAGGCATTAATTTAAAAAAATAAAGATTAACTTATTAAAACTTTAATATCTTTCATAAAAATATTTATTCTATCGTAAGTATTGTAGATTTTCAAAAAGATTCATAAAATATAATCCGAGGGACACACTTTACACATGTGTGCGTAGATTGTAATGCGTATGAAATCTGTTAGAAATTTAATATAGTCACTCCGTATTGAGATGACTGCACTCAAAATAGGTACATCGATGAATTCGACCGTGACAGCGACGAACGATTTTATCCCTACATAAAATAAAACTTTTATTTGAGATCTTTCAAATACTTTTATTAATATTGATTAATATAGGTACTCTACGCTGACGAAATTGCTACTTGTTATTTTATTTTAGAAGCTATTTCAATAAATACAACAGTTGAGCTCTATCCTTCTTTTTTTGTAGATGTCACGTTGGCATCTTACAAACACAGACATAATTAGTATTATTTTAATATACTTTTAATCTCATTCCCATAACGTACCTTTACTTGATGCAAACATACTCGTACATCTATCAAAAACATATACTTCAAGTTAAAATATAAAACCGTTGGTACTCGGGGGGTAAAAAAAAAAACAATTTTTTAACGAAAACATATCACTAAATTACAATTCAAAGGGTCGTTTTGGGAAAACAAAAAACATTTATATCAATGGCGGGCGAGTTCTAAATTTACTAGTCATCGACAGGCCGTAAAGAGGCCGGGAGTCCCGCGGGTCCCGTTGATCTGCACATATGTGTTACGGGTAAGGCACTAGTTAAGTTGGAAAATAACTTATATTCCGCCAGCTAATGTTATTAATTTTGTAGTACCTACCGTTATTTGTTACAGGATAAACACAGCGCTTGTTGGTTTAAGTAAATATCGTATAATTATTTTAATTATCTATCTTTTACATAAAAATACACATGCATGTACATTTTATAACTTAAACTTAGTGTTTACTTGTTTGTTTTGTGTTGTTTGTGTTGTTGTTCTTGATTTTTTTTTTTTAAATAACTGTTATCGGAGAAGAGACTGTAGCATGTAACACTGCTTTTTATTATCTAGCACAAGCTCAAGAGGTTCAAATTAACGTATATACTTGTATATTACTTTGAAAGCAATAAATAAATATTATTAATATAATTATTCTTTATTTGCGTTATTTACATACTAAAATTTTATATAATCATATGCGTTCGAAATTTAAAAATCCAGGCCATTTATTTACGGTGATTCTTTTTTACGGTTATTACTTAAAAAGTAAGAAAATTTAAATTATTTTATAAATTTTTTAAATTATTTATTACATTTCAAATTATTTTATGAATTTCAAAAAAAAAAATGAATTGTAAATTTTCTTCAAATATCTCTGAAACAGATGAAATAAATGTTGCTACACTATCATTTATTTATAAATGGCATCGAACAAAAACTATTATAAAATAGGGTTCAGTAGTAACTTTAGGTACTGCATAGTTAAACAGTAAGAAGATAAGAAAATTTTCAACATAAGTTTATTATTCAGGATGTCTATTTATCGCGTGTGAGGGTCAGGGTAAAGTTTTCGGACGGCGGCTACCCTGGGGAACGCTGGCTCCGAGCCCGGGATAAAACTGCGGGTAATTCTCACGTACTGTTATATGTTTGTCAAATAAACTGAATTTGTTGCAAACTTCTTCTTTAAATATAGAAGATGGTTTAAAGATAATTCTAGAAAAAATATGTTATTACGAAATTTCTAAATAAAAAATAAATAATAGTTTAATTTTCATTGCAGTGTTTTGAATAAGTAGTTTAATTAAATAATTGTTCGGTTTAACTGTTAAGGCTATCTTTTACAAATATGAAAAAAGAAAAAAGCGTTAAATTAAATGACTTGTATTTTATAGGTAAGGTTAGCACTGATTACAAATTCAAATAAAATAATAAATAAGGGAATATAAATACTAGATCTTTTTATTTGACAACTTTATGATGAAGCCGTGATGTTATTGCTTAATTATCAAAACAACAATAAGAATAATAAAGCTTTCAAATACATTATCGATGAATGAGCAATAGAGATATTATTCAATTAACTTCAATGAAAACCAAGTGATAATAGCAGATCTTTTTATTGAGTTTTACATGATTCGTAGACGTGAAAATTGCTGAATACAATGTTAGATCAATTTAATATTTTTACTTAAAACTTATTAGCCAATAATCAACATTTAAACCCCTTCTCCTAGTAAGAGAATTCCAAAGGAAATTTTTTTAAAATATATTACTACCTTTAGACCATTACTTAGAAATAGTGAAGGCAAAGTAAGCACCGTTGTCAAATATTTATATTGGCTTAGGTTAACCGCGATGTCTGTCCATCAGATCTCCCGCGGGACCGTCCAGAACACGTGATACAAATGAGCAAGAACTGACATGCTTAAATATAAATGTTGACTAAGTATAAGAAATTAAAAAAAAAAAAAAAAAAAAATTCAATTTACATATAATATAAACATTGATGAAAATATGACTTACTTCTTAATCTATAAAAGCAACATCTAAGTATTTCAACATAGAAAAACGCAGAAACAAAATGTTATTAAAAATAAATTATTTAAATTATTTTATTATTTTAAAAGGGATTATAATATATAGTTCAGTTTGAAAACAGCCGCGATTTTAAAATTTTAGGTGTGGATTGAGTTATGTCACTTTCATAATATTATGTATTTTTTACAAATATGTAATTTACTCAATACAATATTAATTGAGACCTGACTAAATTGTTTTATTTTTTCTTAAAAAAGTATTAAAGATTAACAACGTATTCATTGGTCACTTGTAATGTATAAATACCAAAAATACATCACTTAAAATAATAATCGAACATTTTCTTCATTTAATTTATTATGTCTCTTTAACAAAATAATTCGAACCACTAAATCCTTTTGTTGAACCGAGTGGTTAAAAAACACAAAAAAAGTAATAATTAAATTTTATTATAATATATACCTAAAGGCTTCTTAAGTCTATGTATTCTAAGGGTCATTCCAGTAACCCGCAATAAAATATGCGCACAGACGGGTCGAGCGAGATGTAAAAATGTTGTTTTTAGGATCCCCTATAATGTATCCTTAGGTAGAGTTAAGTGCTCTACCTGTGTTTTATAGAGTATCTGCGGTTCAACCAACTTTAAAATACGTCTTAAAGATCTTACTGTATATTTATTTAATTTGCAAAAAACGTTTCAAAAACAATAGTATAATTATAATGACTATTGCAATTATTGGAATAAATATTTAAATGAGTCGTTCTGTTTTTAAAATAAAACATTTTGACGTTTTCTTTTTTATAGCTAGACTTAATTTTTTTTTGACAGAGTTTTAAGGGGATAATTAACTTCAGTTTATTTCAGTAGTCATCAGTTTCATTATCGTTGTTCGCAGTCTTTTTACCATTATTACAAATAGCATGAATTGCCGTGATAAAATACGAGTAGTTGTATAATATAGGTAATATGTGACATATTTCTGGGTGTATAATTTTTTTTTTTAATTTACTAAAAAGAAGTCAAATTATTATCTGTACTTTAAATTCTATAAATTTTCTACTACTTCTTAATAAAGTCTTTTAGCTTTTTCTTCTTCACGCTTCTCCACTTTGAAATATGTAATCTGAGATAATAACACTTTCACATAATAAAGTTTTAGAATGACCTTCGTACATTGATAATGTGCTCACTATTACATAATAATACTAATAATAACCCTTTATTGCACACCATTAAGAGAACAATAGTCATAACAAGTAAAAAAAGATGTACAAAGGCGGTCTTATCGCTAGTACACACATAGTTTTACATAGTTTTTATGTGGGAACTTCTTAGTTCATCTTAGCTTGGATCTTCATATAAATTATAGACAAAAATTCTTCCAAAACCCGAACTATCTAACATTCTCTATCGATAAAGCACGCGCTGTTGGTTAAAGGGCGGTGATCGATGGCAGTTCTAATTCACGAAAGCCCTAAGGGCGTATCGATTACACTAACTTTGCTAGATTGTCGCTTTTTGCGAAGCAATATCCCTTGAGAATCGCGATGTGTTCTGAATTATTTGTAAATGAGATGACCGATTGAGATGTTCCCACGAATATAAAATAAAAAAATACCATTTGAGTTTTATGCGTTATAAAGTTTGTATTATAATTTTTTTTTAATTGTACAATAGATTTCATATTCACTATATATATAATAGGATTTGTTTAAAAATATTAGATAAGTACAAATCATTATACAAATAAAAACAAATAATTATCATATTAGGCAACTTAATACATGTGTTTTAGGTGACAGCTGATTGATATGCATAATTCTATATTCCTAAGGTTTTTGTAAATGTATATAATACATTTATAAACATATATAGGTACATGATATCTTCATTTTACACGCAGTATCGGAGCGGAAATCAAACCCACAACCCTGGAGCAGAAAGCAGAGTTACTGCCAACTACGCAAAAGGGCCGTCTAACAATATTTTTACATATCGGCTTATACGAGTACTATTTGACAACAGGTTACCATAGTGCTTACAGAATTTGGCTGTCTCGCCAGCGTCTGCGGGTTCGATCCCGCTAGTGAAAATGGTTCGTCTAGGCCTTAAAAATATTTGACGTGGTCTGGGAATTTGTGTTGCATTGTGTGTATTTTCCAGACTATCGCCATAAGTATATTCACTATACTTATAATATTATTTCATCCTATCCTAAATCGTAGTAGGGTCTGAGGCGATTTTTAATATTATTTGTATTATTTGTTGCACCTATGTTATACATTATTATAATTATGAAGTTATTAATAATGCTTAATTACTTCAATTGAATAAGTTCGGGTTTCCAATATTAATTGAAATTATAAACTTAGTGTGCCTCTTTCCTCGAGGCATCGAGAGTTCGTTAGGCGAGGGTCATCCCACGGGTCAGACGGGATTCCCTCAATACATTGCCTTACTCAAGTATTAATTGCTTACCCTGTACTAAGCATGTACCCTAAAAACTAATAATTAACGCGCGCAGGGAATTTTAACAAAATAATCTATAAGAAATAATTTCTGGTCGGAGTCCTTTATGACCTCACATATATCGAAAAATAGTCTATACTTGTAAATAATTAATTTTAAAAAAATTATCATATATTTCGCCAAACTCTCAAGTGTATGTATTATAATTTACGTGTTATTTAAAACGACGTTGAGTTAGACGTCAATTAAAAATTATAAAATAAAATATTTAAAAAATAAAATAAAAAATGGTGCAAAAACAAAGAATAAATATATCTTTAAAGTAAGTGAAAAGTCACTTAAGTTTAAGTGAATCTTAGTGAAAAGAAGATGGCAGTCGTACGATTTCATCATCCAGCCATTCTGTATCCTGAAATTACCTACTATAGATACAAACATGATATTTAGTTATTATATTGGTAGTTAGGTACTACTGGTAATATTTCAGTTTGTAATGTAGAAACTCAAGAAAAAAAGTTTTTCAAATTTATTTTCTAATACCAAAAGGGGTGGCAATTTTTTTCATGGGTAACAAAAATCTTAAGCACCTATTTTTGTAAAATAAAATTAATTTTAGAAGCGTATAAATACGGAATGTTCTTCATTAGTTAATATACAAGTATGTTAATTATTTCAATAGTCCACTCGACTAACGAGCTGAGAGATAATTCGTCGAAGGTAAACATCGGCTGAGCTGAACGAGTTAGGCAGGGTCATCCGGAGGGAGCAAAACTCCGGAGAGTGTAGCGATACTGGATTAATTAGGGAATAGGGATGTAGTGGTCGATGACGTTGCGACGTCGACATTTGTGTAGAAAAGTGTGAAACCGATTTAGATCATTATATTTGATTATAAAACCTCACCTAAAGAGTTACTTGCAAACCTTTAAATTTGTATCCTGCTGAGTTGGAGAACGGAACTTTGAATGCAACAATGGATGCTCTCGCTCAAAGGTTGAAACAAATAATTATTAATAAGAGTTACTTAAGCCCTGACTTAGAATTTACACTTTTAAGTAAAAAGGATAATTTTTTTTAAAGGATAACTCATCAGATTGATGACAAAGCTATTATTAAAATTATAACAGTTATAATAAAGTAAATATATGCAGCTTGTGGTCCCCCAGATAGCAGAAAATAATAGCATGTTCTTATAATGATAACGATAAATATTATTTATTTTAACACTTTCGTATTTACCTGTACCGAGCGTTAGATAGTCCAGCGGTTGTCTAACTGAGTTACCTGTCATTCTGATTGAGCGTTTGAGAGGCTCAGGAGGGCCCATTAAATCGGATCTCTATTTATTTAGACGACCCGTAATGTACACTTTTCGATACGTGTTTTAGAGTATGTATCTATCTATTTTGACGACAAGTTAGAATTTTAAGATACATTTGTTTAAAAATGTTTTTAATTCATGCTTGTAGTCAATTAATTCTATTTTATTTTTTGTTATTTTTTAAAGTTGGTCGAAAATTAACGAAAAGTTATTGATATTATATGATAAAAGGCAAAATATATACCGTATGCCTAGTAAAAAATTATAATAATATTTTTATAATACGTAGGTATATATATTTAGCAGTTTTGAAAGCAAAATATATGATTCATTTATGAACATAAATTTTTTTATGTTTAAAAATTATTTTACGTTAAATTGGAATATTTTCTGGACTTTTTTTTAAAGTTACTATTATAACAATCTTATTTTAATAAATAATACCAGAGTAACAATATTAGGTAAGTATAATATTAAATTCTCAAGTAAACAGAACCGTAGAACTAGCAATTGACTTTTGGGTACAATACGAGTCTTAAACAAATATAAGAAGGCTGTGGCTAGTGACCTTTGTCCCTTTTGTGCTAGTGTGGGTAAGGGATAGAGCACACATTGACACTGCGAAACAGTTGTATTTGCAAATGTGACTCGGTAGAGCTATTTATGTTTTAGACCTTCTCAATTGATTATTTTTTAATACTTTAATATATTATGTTTTCGCAGATAAACGTTCATAAAAGTATAATAAATATATTTTTTTTAGAATAGACGATAGACCAAATTTAATCGTTTATTTCGATGTTTGTCAGACTGATTGACATTTGTAGTTTAAAATTTTGATATTGCATTTATATGATATTAAACGTAATTATTCCAAACATATTACGAGTATGCTACTCAATACGCTGCCCAATTCATAAATACCTTTATGATATTACCGCTAACTTCAAAAATAGTATTAGGTAGGTACCTACTTTTATTACGAGTACATTGGATTATGTATTTTATTTAGCGTATATTATAAATAATAGCGATAAAATCATTGCTAAAGTTACATCTATGGAGGGAAGAGGTAAAGAGCACATTTTTTATTTTGCAAATAGTGTCCCCTAAATAAGCTTAAATAAAGATGGCGTTGCTATAGGTAGGTACCAGAGAACTGTTTTTAAAGATAGCGCCAAAAGTAGCTAAGACTAAGACAGTCAAATTAAAAAGGCTTCTTACCTTTATCCTTCATAGTTACATCTTTCATTTCGAAAAAATAACAAATTTTTTTACATAGAGTATACATGACATTATGACCAGAACGCCGCGCTAAAGAAAGAAGCCAAAAATACAAATACATTTTTAAAACTATATTTAAATAAATTATATAACAAAAGCTTATATCTCAAATTCACAATGAAAAGTCTCAATAGCTTAAGCTAAATAAAATTGTCACCACCACAGACAGTGGCTATGACAAGAAAAAAGAATAAGACTCCTAATTATAAGGAACTTCGTTCCAATATTTTTTTACTCTGCCGATTCTATAAATCTTATGTTCTACGTCCTGTAAGCCCGTTAAGACCGGGCCACCTTCCGATACAATAACAGCATCCATTCCACGAACCCTTTCTTGCGACCCGGCCTTATAAATTGCGGTGTCCAGACTCAAGGCAATCGTTTGTTTATCTTAAACATTGTTTGGACCTTCGTGTTATACATAAAAATATATTACGTACAATATTGGAATACAGAATACTTGGATAGAAATCGTTTTGATATTCGATTTATTAATACGTTTTGACGAATTTTTCGTTTGGTATTACTAGCGAAAGAAATATATTATGCACAAAACAACCTTTCATTAACTGCTGGACATACGAGTACCTAGACTTCCTTCATGGATTTCTAACTCTTCCGGTGACGTGTTACTGTAAAACAGCAAATCTTTGCGATTTTTTTTTCACACAAGGAACATTTTAAACAGGGTTAAATAACATATACTATATACTTTAGTGAGCTATTATAATTAGAGATATATGATATGTTGATTAATTATGAAATAAAGTAATTGGTAATAATTTGACAAAAATCTCAACATTCCTTCTCCATATTTTGAGCCATTTGTTGAAAATTTATATTTGTAATTTTTTTCAAAACTATTTAATGTTTATATTAGACTGGCACATCGAGAAACAAATATTGCTGTATTACGCGAACCTGGTCCCTTCAAATAGCAATAAAAAGCCAGGAAGTTTTGTTCCCACCACCTCCTGCTATTTACTTCGGGACCTTTTTCATTTTCTTACAGAGTATGTTGTTTTTTATTAAAATACTAGATGTTTTATTCGGTTGCACTTGCGTCGGTGTGCGACGGTAGTCAGAATGGTTGACGAAATTAACGGTCACCGCATCGCTTTAGATGTAACTGCTCCGTCTGTCGACTGTAATTAAGTTTATTGTACCTATTATATGTAAAGGATAAATAGAGATAGACACTAGTACAATAAAGGCAGCATTGCTAATGTTTAAAAAAAATGTCAAAATAAATAGATAAGTAAATAAATACATTATTTTTATTCTAAATATTTCCTTTTAAAACTTTAATATAAATATATAAAAACCAAGTCTTAAAATTCAAAGTTTCAAATATCCTACCTACATCACAGAATCAATACTCGACTTTAGCTGACCTAAAGGGTATTTAGATATACCCAACTTCTATTCGATTTATGTGTTTTTTATTTTAATTCTCCATAAGTTATGAAATTTCTTATTTTATATCGTAATTGAACAATACAATGCGATGTTTCAGATAAGTTGACTAATTTAATCCTAGCCAAAAGCTTATGGATTTCTGCGTCTAATGTATGCACAACGGGTAGACCCTTCGTGCCTCGTCCGGTTTCGCAAGTACACTTGACTACTCGACGACATCTTTAATTAAAAAAAAAATAATATATAGGTATCTAGCTTTTTTTGCAATTAAAGCGTATAAGAAGCGAGAGTAGAAAGTTTTTAAGAAGTCTATATTTTATCTTCCCACGTTATTCTTATCAACCTTTTTCAATTAGAAGTCGTCAAAATAATTAATATTTTATTTTCTCTATAGGTACTTATAAACATAATTAATAAAACGAATTGCGTGGTCTCATTTGCGTCGTCATTTTTGTATATAGGTATCTAATACAACCAAAGTATTTTAATACACATTAGTTTATTAGCATTATGGCATTTATATTTTATATAAAAGCTAAATTATTTATTTCTACTGTGACATATCGTATATTCCTCAGATGAAACTTTCTGACTCTAAATATTATATATTTTGAAATTGATAAAATCAAATAAACTTCTCAGCTTTATTAAATAATTGTAGGTAAAATGATAAAAAAATATTATCAAGTTCAATTTAGTAAAATATACCATTTTTAAGTTATACCACTAGAACACCAAATTTCAAACGGAGCATAAGCGGCCGGACCCTTTGCGGGCAGTCCACCCTCGCTGTGGGCAGTACACCCCTAAACAACCTAAGGCAACAAAAAACATTGTAACTACCTTATCAATACACACTAAAACATACCTTCATTTGTATACATAGGGCGTATTATCGTTTGAACGGTCAAGAGTGGGCAGCAGAGGGGGACGGTCGAAGGATCGACCCTCGGCGATCGTAGTGCGATTGTGTAGTTTTGATTTCAATTTCGTGTTATATTTGTTTTGTGGGATTCATAAAAATCTTTATTTTTACTAATATTTTTATTTTTAATGTATGTAAATAAATTATAATTAAATGATTTGATAATGCGTTGAATATTATATGAAAATATAAATGGATCGTTGATAAAATTTGGGTAATTTATGTTATAAAATGGCCGTAATAGGAAATTATTTTTGGAAAGACACGTCATACTTGTTCTACAGATTTTCGTCAAAACAATTTCTGTCCTAGGGTTACAAATATATATATTTGTGATTCAAGCTTTAAATAGTCAAGCAATCGAAAATATTAGTGTAGGTGCTATCAGCACGTTTACAAATATACGTCGAACTAAATCTAAAGGTAGCAAGTTTAAATAAAAAATTATGTTTCAAGCCCAAAAAAGTGTATTTTTTTTTGTGTGACTTCGCCTTCAAAACATAAAACAAGTTTATAATGTTATAAGTTTATAACTCTTAGGAATATAATGTCTTAAAAATTCTTTATTGCACAACTATTGAGGTATAATTGTACCAAAAAAGAATCGTTACCACCGGTTCAATGGCCGATATTGTGTTACAATTATACGCATTTGCAGCAGACTGACGATTTGATAACTTTCTCATTCTAATCCAGTATAAATTGGCAAATGTACTTAGCCAATGTAATATCACGAGTTATTTTTTAGTTCTTATAAAACCATTATAAACACATTTTACATGTTTTATCCAATAGACTATCTTCCTCATACATCTATTATAGTATAAATTTTCCGAAATTATTAAAACTGAAAGATTTTACCAATATGCAAATACAATTAGCAAGTTCCAACCCAATCTTTAATACATTAATGAGCCTTTGATGAAATGCTCCAAAAGATATTTCATTCTGAAATCTGTTTCTGGCTACTTCTATTCGATTTTAATTTATACAATGTAATTAGTTTATAATTAACTGTACTTATAGGTATTTTTAAGATGTTTTTTTATTATATTTGTTTTATTATAAATTATTTTGGCAATACTCAATACTAATATTTTTAAAGTAATTTTTTTTGGCATGCATCACAATTTATTTTTTATTTTTTAAATGAAACCTTATATAGGTACATAAATATTCTATACCTACCTTGAACAAATCTATTCGGTTTCTAATTGAACTCTCTTTTAATTTATAACAAAAGTAGTTCATAATTACAGTTATATAATAAAGTATGTTCATAATTGAAATTTGATAAAATCCTGCGTAAACTGGAAAAATAAATTATACAAATATCAGACAGTTTAAACGAGACCATACCTATTAAAAAAAAAAAAAAACCTAAAACAATTTCCTACAAGTTAAATTTCAGAATTAATGGAAAGACATCGATTTTCGAGTTTTCATGTTACAGACAGAGAAACGTTTTCAACCCCTTTTTTTTTGTCAGCGGTTAAAGAGATAACTTCATCCAGCTGCCGTCAGAATGTTGTTTTATGTAACGGTTCGCAAATTGCTTCATACAACGCTTGTCTGACAGGACAGGATGTGTACACACGCAGCCGACACGAATTTAAGAAGTACCACATGAGTGGAAACTTAGCTACATTTTTGTTACCGTTTAAGTTATGAGCGATGAGCGATTACTGTGAAAATACTTTTGTTTCTCAAATAATTTCTGAAATTAATTGTGAGCTAACTCATAAAGATTATATAGATCTCTTATTTGCCTGCAATTGTTTCTATTTGATTTTATTGAGACTTAGTATCTTAGGTCTTATTGGAATTCTCATGAGCATCTTATTATGACTAGCCCGTTGACGCAGTTGGCAGTGACACTACTTTCTGCTCCAGGGTCGTGGGTTCAATTCCCACCCGAGTCTGGGTTTAATATATATTTATTTGTATAGGTAATATTTATATGTATACTTATTTAAAAAAAAAAAAAAAAACTTGTATCAGTCCGCTGTTACCTAAAACACAGGTATTAAGTTGCTTACCTTAGGGACAAAAGTGACAGTATGTGTGTTAAACATATTTATTAATTTATTAGATTATTTTTGCTACTTGGATAATATAGAATAAGATTTCATTAGAAACTTTGTTTTAAATGTATATTGTTATTCATCATTTACAAATCCTCTACTGAATGTAATCACATAGGTAGGTACTTTAACATTGTATAAGTGAAGGTATTGATTGAAATCGATATTTAGATTATTTTTTACTAAAACAAAAATATTGTAACTTTAAGACAACTCTAAAGTTCGACCTACTTTGAATTGACGGATAAATTTATAATAAAATTTGTTCAATGAATTATATTGATAGCATCCTCATCAAGCCCGTAATAGGTAGGTAGGTAGGTACCATACTTAGCAGTCATTGAACAATAGATATGTACCAAACTTCGATTTGCTATTCTTGTAAGTAATTGCTATTCTTTATAATTTAAGTATGTAATTAAAAAACAGTCCCGCTTCCGCGTGCTATTTAAGGCATGCCTCCAGGGTCTGCGTGACAGCATGACACGGGTCCGGTTTGTCCGAAATAGATATACCTATTTCAGCTATTTTGCTGACTGTCGCGATATTTGTGGCGCTTTCAAACTTGGGTATTACTTTCTTATGAAGGGAAGTAACATAAATCATAGGTTTATTCCTTGAAGAGGGTGAAACCAAATATTTATGTGGGCATGTTTTCAAATAAGTCGAGTTTTCATCTTTTTATTTATTACATCAAATTTATTTCATACAAATATTTTTCCCACATATTAATTAGAAGACAAAAGAGTTTCCTTGACAAACCTAATTCCTTTTGGTCAACATAGATCCATGACACATGTCTACGCTTAAGTACCTACATACATATTTTTCTCTAAATGAAAATTTGTAAAATATAAGTATTTTATTTTTTATTTATTTAATATATTTAATACTAATTTTTAATTAAGTTACAAACATTGCTTTTACAATGTTACAAGAAAAATATTTTTATAAATCAGTACTCCGGAGGTACACAACACTAAGTCACATTATTTTTTTTTTTACAGAAGTGCCAAAAGAAGTTTTTATTCGCAGTTTTTTCAGTGACATAGTGTTATCTTTAAAGTTTATACGTATCTCCGTAACTGTTAGGATGAGGCTTATGATGCTTTGTGCCACTGTAAAAATCGCAAAAATTTATAATGGGATCATTAAAAATAATAATATCGAAAAAAAAAATTGGACTTGGAGTGTCATACCTTCGGAGCACTGAAATTTTTAAAACTTGAAAAACTACTTATTCTTATTAAGAATTCTAATTAGAATATATTAACACGCATTCAGCGCCACCTATGATCGAGTAGCAAGTAACTAGTTTGATAGTTATAGAGGGCGACACTTGCTTTTTACTAGTTAGGTACTTTTGCGACAATCATTCAATATATATTTTTTTAATCTTTAAAAACAATGCATTAACAAAAAGTTGACCTTTTTTGTAACACTAAGTATGTGCATAAAAAGCACTTAAATTAGTCGGTTTTCAATAACAGTAACTAAACATATAAATAAAGATATGAATATTCAAAACTTACCTGCAAATTATTCTTAGATATATAGGTAAAGAAGATCAAAGTAAACGTTTATCGATTATTTTAAAATAATAATTAGGAAAGAAAAAACACAGATAAATAATAAAATAAAGAACAGATTTACTAATAAAATAAAGAAATTTAAAATTAATTATTTATTGAGAGATTTAAATTTTTTATTAAATATATCGTCATTTATTTATTTATTTTTTGTTAAACATCATTATTATGTCATCATAATATGTATCGTCGGTTTAAATGTGGGCATTTCATCAATTCAAATCAATGTTTCAAATGAATTTTCTTTGAAGTGACAAAATATGTCACTTCAAAGAAAATTTTATCTTAAATTGTATTTATTAGTTTTTTTCCAGGGTCATGATAAATTACAATTAAGTGGTACTTTAACAAATTTAAAAAGAATTTTTCTGCAATTGCTTAACAAATATCTCCATATCATTATGTTGATTAATAACGAAACCTTAATTTATAAAAAAAAAAAAATTTAAAGGTTGCTTAGAAAAAAACATACAAAGCAAAAGTAAGTCACTTTGAAATACGCGGTAATAGACGAAAAGTTAAATTTTGTAAAATAGTGTTACACATATTCACAAAATATTATTAACATTACTACGTACAAAAATAAAGCAGTAACCAAAGTATTAATCAATTTTAAAAGTATCTAAATTTAATGTTGATATAACCGCTTAATACATAAAATTAATTAACACATAAACATACAACAATACAAAAATTACAATACAATACAGCACAGTTACAGTATAATATTTCTTAATTAATTATCTAATACAGTATAATATTTGTTATACACAGTTACAGGATAATATTTCTTAATTAAATATATAAACATTATTAAATTTTAAAACGGTCGCCAGTAATAAATAAAAACACTACTAACACGTTGATTGCAACGGCAATTTTCAAAAAATCTGGCTAAAATGACAATTTGATTTAATCACATTATTATATTAATACATTCATTATCATTAAAAATTCTAATTTTTAAAATTATTATATTTTTTGTTCGTTTTTTAATAAATTTTCTGTTCAATCAAGCCAATATTGATTTTTTGTTCTTTTCCTAGAAGCCATCTATCGATATTATCACTGATATATTTCGAGTTTAATCATAGTTGCACAAAAATGGCAAGTAAACAACTCGTAGTTGGCATCTTAGAAAAGAACGCATTCTACGACTTATCTCGTAGGTGCCAGTCAATGTGTACCGTTTGAAAAAAAAAAAAAGATATTATGTACCTATTGTATCGATTACTTAATAACCGATAGTTATAATTCCTCTACAAATTTATTCGAGCATAACATAGGCTGTATAAAATTAACTTACCACTCATAGGAGTGGATCTGTGGCTATACGAGTATAATATGTGAACGCTAATGAAACTGCGAAGGACCTTTATATTTGATATAAGTATATATTTTTGAAAGCATTTTCAAAAATATAGATTTGAAGTATTCTGTTCATAAAGATAAAAATATTAATAATACAATACATTTGTGCTACAAATATTTTTTAAAAGATAGTTGTTTGGTTTTGTAACTTATTTTATTTGTAAATTAACGTTTTTCTTATAATAAATAATATACAAGGGAATATTAGTGTAGCTCGGGGCGGGAATCGTACCCACAACCCTGAAACAGAAAGCATGGTCAGTGCCAACTGCGCCAACGGGTCGGTCAGTCTTTAATAATTTATGTACAATTTTTTTTATTATTTTTTTTATTTAACATACATACACGGTCGTCTGTTCCTAAGTTAGGCAACTTAATTCCTGTGTTTTAGGTAACAGTTGACTGATATACATTTTTTTTTAAAATAAATATACATATAAATGATACATATATAAATAAATATATATTACACCCAGACTCGGGGCGGAAATCGAACCCACAACCCTGGAGCAGAAAAACAGGGCCACTGCCAATTGCGCCACGGGCTAGTCAAAACATGTATATTGTATACTAACAATATAGAAAGTTATTTTTTCATTGTAATCGATAAATTAAAATTTCTAAAATAGCTGTAATAAAATAAATTCATCGTTAGCAAATCCACGAGGTTCGTCTAGTAGTAAATGAAATATTATATGAATGGCATTATTTCCAGTAAAATAAATCAACTCCTATGACTAATATTGATGAAATATAGTTTGATAGTTAAGTGACTACTTAACTTCTAAAGTGGTAAACTTATTTAATATTGAAGTAAGTTATAAGTTTATTTTAAAGTTGAGAAGTGAAAGTCGGTGGAGGATGCCGTTGTGAAAAATGCAGCGAACTTTGTTGAAAGTAAGAGTGAAAATACTTTGATTTAAACACCAGCTGAGATTTAAATAGAGAGCTCGAGAAAAAGTTTCATTTATGAATATATAAATGTAGGTTTTTTTGTGTAATATTCCTTGATATATATTTTTAGATACATATTTGCATATGTATATAAAGATTATAAAATGTTTTTAACCGATGGACTACTTTGAAAAATAAAGAGAATATTGTCTACTTTACTACTGCTACTTACTTTTGCCAATGATCGCCACACTTGGCAGCCGGATTGGCAGTGTGTTGTGGCAGGATATGATAACGCTGCTGTCTATCACCACCCTGGTAATTGTTCACACTACTATGGCCTTAGTCGCCTTTTACGACACCTCGGCAAGAAAGAGATAGGGGCTATACTTCTCTGCCGGTCACCGCACGTCTTTATGACTACTTACCAAACAAATACACTTAAACATGTTAAATAAAAACATAATGATCATATCGTCGATATTATAATCTATCTAGATATTCGACTGGCTCGTTAGCGCAATTGGCAGTGACCGTGCTTTTTACTCCAGGGTTGTGGGTTCGATTCCCGCTGCGAGTCTGGGTGTAATTTATATTTATATATGTATTATTACAAAAAAAAATGTATATCAGTTGGCTGTTACCTAAAACATGCATTAAGTAGCCTACCTTAAGAACAGATGACTGTGTATGTTAAACATATTTATTAATTTATTATATCTAGTCGTGGTTACCACCCTCGAGTATTGTTAATATTTATTATTTTTAAATATCATTAGTTAAATATATTTTATAAGGAAGTATGATTAATTAATAGTTATAAAGAGAGAATGATCTAAGTACGAGTATTAAACTCGTCTTTTATGCAATCTACTTATCTTTTAACATATAACGCAACAAAGTGTTAATTTAATATATATTATAAACTAGCTGCTGCCCGCGACGTCGTCTGCGTGAACGATATTAGATTACACGTTGTTACAGAATGCGTTGAAGAAATAAAGGTTCACTGCTCGTTGCCCGTAGGAGATAGCGTGATAATATGTAGCCTATATGTTGACCCGACTTCTTAATAATATTCGTGCCAAATTAGAAGTAAGTCCATGCAGTACTTTTTGAGTTTATCCCGGACATACATACAGACAAACAGACAAAAATACCATTTTATTATATGTATAGATATTATTAGACTTTAGATACTGAAATTAAATTGAATTGAATTATTTTTGTTGTTCCATTTTCGTTGACTGACTTTTCTTCGTTCTTCGTCATATTCAATGAATTATTGTTAAAATATTATATTGTATAATATTAATGTTGTTAAAAATTAATATGTCGATGAATCCTATATATCCTATATATCGTATTATCGATAGTTATCGATAATTATCGAATGAAAAATTATCGAGTGGTTACGAATTATCGATAATTAACGCAGTTTAGTTCAGTTTGAGTTCAGTTCAAATCCATCTAAATATATTTATAAAATAATAAAATTAAAAATATTTAACGGTCTTAATTGGACGTATCCGACGTGTCTTCGTAGCTGTATGCATGCGACCCCCGTGGCCTAGACCAGACATTCGCTCATTTCCTGGCAAAAACTCGTTTATAGGCAGTTAAAATAGGCGGCGTTGCGGCGCGAGCCCATATCCGTTGAGCGATTGGCTCGCTGATTGAACCAGATTTGATGAATTGATGGTCTTAAATGTGTGACACGTCACTTCTTTTCAATCACGATTTATGTATGTAATGTTTTAATTAGTTTTTATTTACATAATTTTGATATTAATTTGTTAATTATTTTTGTGATTATACAAAATGAATCCTGTGATTAGATATTCTGTAACCAGTTGTAGGTAATTTTATTATAATAAAATTAAGTATTTTTCACTCAGTTATTTCTTAAAGATTTGCAGGATCTTTTATCATAAATAGCGCCCTAGTTAAAAAATATTATTATAATATTAAAAACTGAAATAAAAAAGTCGTAAATAATTACTAACATTAAAAATATTTTTTTGTAGAATAAAAGAAACTATTTATATAGTTATAAAAAATATTGTTATATCTTATGGCAACCTTAAAAATAAGTTTTCTTCACTAATATTAATGTCACTGCACTTTTCAGTAATTATAAGTAAACTGCATAAGCTACTTAGACAGGTGATTGCTGCATTGTAATCTCAAATCATTGTGTTTTTTTATATATTAGGTACAATATAATATAACACATTTAAAATATTTCACATGGTACACAATGTATTTTTTTCATATCCAATACTATAATAAGTTTACAGGCCTCAGCTTGTGTAGATAGAGATATCTCAATGAAAAAAAAAAAAATATAACAGTCATTTAACAAAATAATAATATTATTAATTGTATACATTTTTAAGTTTGACTGTCAGAACATTACTTTAACGTGTTTAAAGAATCAAACTCTAAACATGACTTTGACTATGATACATGACTGGCCCGTGGTGCAGTTGGCAGTGGCCCTGTTTTCTGCTCCAGGGATGTGGGTTCGATTCCCACCCCGAGTCTAGGTGTAATATGTATTTATTTATATATGTATTATTTATTAAAAACAATATGTATATCAGTCAACTGCTAACTAAAACACAGGCATTAAGTTGCCTACCTTAGGAACAGATGACCGTGTGTGTACAGTGTGTATGTTAAACATATTATTATATTATATTATCTATAATATCGTATTCATATTAAAGTATAAATGACAGTAGTTAGTAGAGATGTAACATTTGGTTGCCTCCCTTGAAATGTCAATCGTACAAATTTGTACCGAAATGACTTAATGGATAAATCTTAATCGAAAGGTCAGAGGATAATTTTGAAGTACTAAATTTGTTTTAAAATTTGAACCATGGTGATGAAAATATGCTTAGTAAAAACTCGAAAAAAAAATTAAATTCAGAATATGCTAAAATATTTCTCGTCTGAATGAGAAGAAAATGTATCTTTCGCCTTCCTAAGTGACATAAACAGTCTAACACATATACAGGTACCATTTTGAAAAAAAAATGCATCTATTTACCGGTTAATGATAAAGTATATCTCGCATATAAGTTACTGATAGGCTTTATCAGCAGGAGGTAAAGAAGGCCCTTAGGTCCTGTTTCACTTCAACTAATAAATTACAATTTTTGAATCACAAGTTGCGAATAAAAATACCTGACAGATAAAGTGAAGTTTAATCTTTACTATAATATTATAAAGCTGAAAAGTTTGTTTGTTTGTTTGTTTGAGCGCGCTAATCTCATAAAATACTGGTTCGAATTGAAAATTTATTTTTGTGTTGGATAGCCCATTTACTACGGTCAAGAAACGAAAAATAGTATGTAGGCCAATGACAGCAAGTCGCCTGAATTGTATGAGAGTTAATTTGTGTAATAAGCTTCCTTTCTTGAGTAATGACATGGACCCCAATTTAATGTATAAAATATTTTTTGAGACATTTTTAAATGAATTTAACTCCATATATAAATCCAAGGAGATTACAGTTTGTGACGCCCCAATATTTAGTGAGTGGGCTACTGTAGGTATATATAAGAGTAGACAGAGATTGTATGAGTTGTACGCAGAAAGACAGTTTAACACAACGGAAAAATTTCAAAATTATGTTAAATTATACTCAAAAACATTCAAAGTAGTCTGTCAAATTGCAAAGAAGAAATATATTAGTGATAAAATATTAAATAGTGTCGACAAAGTGAAATCTACTTGGAAAATTATAAATGCGGAAACGGGTAAATTAAAAAGTAATGAGAGAGACTATAAAATTAATATTAATGGCAAAATCATTACTGAAGACCTAGAAATTGCCAACGAATTTGAAAAATTCTTCACTCGCATACCGGTAGAATTAACTAAAACCCTGAACTCATCTACTCCCATTGCAGAATCATTGTTGAAATCTAACGTACCTATGTGTAATGTAGAATTTAAATTTAGTCATGTGAATAAGTATTGTATTTTAAAGGCTTTTAAATTGTTAAATATAAAAAGAACACCAGATCTCTGGAGCATTTCTGTACATCTTATAAATTCCCTAATTGAAATAGTTGCTCCAGAACTGGCTTTAATTTTTAATAATTGTATTGATAGTGGTGTGTTTCCTGACTTGATGAAATTTAACAAGTTAATGCCTTTATTTAAATCTGGAAGTACCGCAGATCCTTTTAACTTTCGTCCAATATCGGTACTTCCCACTTTCAGTAAAATCTTTGAAAAAAATATCCTAAATCAACTTCAAAAATATTTTGAAAGTAATGAACTTTTACACAATAAACAATTTGGTTTTACTCGCGGCCGGTCTACTACTGATGCTGGAATTAAACTTTTAGAGACTATTTATGAGGCCTGGGATCAGTCACACGATGCCTATGGTGTATTCTGTGACCTTTCTAAGGCATTTGATTGTGTCCAGCATCAGACATTAATCAGGAAACTACATCATTATGGAATCCGGGGTACCGCTCTTGATTTTGTCACTTCTTATTTGAGTGGCAGGACCCAAAGCGTGGTGATCAACGACAAGCGGTCCCCCGGCTCTCTTGTAACAATGGGAGTACCTCAAGGTTCGATTTTAGGTCCCTTTCTATTTCTAGTTTATATTAATGACCTCCCTCATCTTGTTAGAGATGATCATGAGATAGTCTTGTTTGCAGATGATACATCTTTATTATTTAAGGTTAAACGTGGACAAAATTCACTCGACGATGTAAACAGGTCTCTCTCTAAGATTATCCACTGGTTTAATGTAAATAATCTACTATTAAATGAATCCAAAACAAAATGTGTGAGATTCACTTTACCGAATGTTAAGTTGGCTACAACCAGTATCAGGATTAGGGATAAGGAAATAGAATTGGTCGATCAGGCTGTCTTTCTGGGTATAACCTTAGATTCAAAATTACAGTGGGGTCCTCATATTGGGAAGTTATCTGGCAGACTTAGCTCCGCAGCTTACGCAGTAAAAAAAATACGGCAGTTGACGGATATCAAAACCGCGCGATTAGTATATTTCAGCTATTTCCACAGCATCATGACTTATGGTTTACTGCTGTGGGGAAACGCCGCTGATATTCAATGTATATTTATTTTGCAAAAGAGAGCTGTCAGAGCTATCTACGGTATGAGCACCCGTGAGTCTTTACGAAATAAATTTAAGGAAATAAAAATACTAACTGTTTATTCTCAATATATTTTTGAAAATTTATTATACACACATAAAAACAAAAATAAATTTGTCAAGAACTGTGATAGACATAATATAAATTTAAGAAATAAAAATAAATTGGCAATTCCTAATTTTAGACTCCACAAAATAAGTAACTCTTTTGTAGGTAACTGTATACGCATGTACAATACACTGCCTGGTAATGTGCAAGACTTGTCCCTAAATAAATTTAAACACTTCATTAAATCCAAATTATGTAGTAAGGCATATTATAGCATTAAAGATTTTTTAAATGACAAGGCTGCTTGGCAGTGACATGATTTGCTCGTTCTTTGTGAATTTTTTTTTTATATTGTATGTACAAAATATGATATGGTAAAAAGAGTACCGAGAGTTTTTTTTCCTCCGGCTTTTTTTCTCTCGGCCTACACTAGGAACATTATTATATTATTGTAATATTTAGTAAAGCCGATGATGAAATTGTAGATGTCTACCGAGACATTTTTTTTTTTTTTTGACGTTCGTTGAGTGTGTGTAATCAATCACCTAATAACGAATAAAATATTTTGATTTTGATTTTGATTTTGATTCTGAGGAAGGCTATATCGCGCTACGACTAATAGAGGCTGAGCAATAATAATAAATGTTACAAAAACGGGAAAAGATAATCTTTTTTGAGAGCTTCCGTTGCGTCCTTTATTGCGACCACTCGACCAACGAGGCAGGTACCTACTCTTAGAGTAATTGTTTAAAAATATTGAAGTACGTTTTTCCCTCAAATTTACGCGGGTGAAACCTCGGGGCAGAGCTAGTAGTAAAATATAGTGAAAATATGTCATAAGCCTTTATCTGTTGGATATTGCTATAAGTCAGATAGCTCAACTTGTAATCGTTGAAATAGGTCCATAATTTGTCAAAATATTTAAGTATTCTAAATATAGGACGACCGTTCTGGTGTAGTGATGTGAGTAGTCGCCTCAACGCCGGTGGTCGTGAGTTCGATTCCCGATCGGAACAGATATTTGTAATTGTACAAATATTTGTTTCTGGTCTGGGTCTATGTCCTTGTGGGGCTCCCCACCGTGCCTCGAAGAGCACGTAAAGCCGTCGGTGTCGGTTGTTATCATAGACATCTGATAACAATCGTTACTCATGGTAAGGAAATTATCTGCCAACCTCCAGTGGGGCAGCATGGTGGATTATGCTCCAACCCTTTTCTACGTCACTAATGGGACGTTTACAGGCAGGATTCAGTTGAGATCAGTTAGTAAATATAGGACTAACACAAATTCAAATTCTACTAGACAAACACAATTTTATGCATTGTAGTCACCAAAAAGGTATTGCATTCCACTTCACGGATTAATATAAAGATTTTCTCTCAAAGACTGTACTAGAAAGTACTAGAAAACGCTAGACTTTACCAATCAGAGTAACCGCTGTCCTGAGACGCGTCTTCAATAAGTCTCTTTGTCGTAAGTAGTTCCGTCATTATTCCTGTGCCCTCATGTGTAAGATGAATACTTTCAAGTATTTCACTAGGTTTTATATAGATGGACATAATTGATTCAGTGTATCATAAAAGTTATATTTGAATTTTATCATCTAAATATATATAGTGGTGCGAGTAGTTACCTCAATGCTGGTGGTCGCGGATTCGATTTACATTCGTGGCAGATATTTGCATTTATAAAAATGCATTCAAATATGTATTTCTAGTGTGGGTACCTATATGTCCTCTCTCTGTCATCTCACCGTACGCGTACCTCGGAGAGCACGTAAAGCCATCGCGACGGACTTTTGTATATGGAGAAGAGGATTATGTTAGGACTAGGATATATAGGACGTTTACAGGCGAATTCAGTTAATATATATATATATATATATATATATATATATATATATATATATATATATAATGTTACTAATATTATTATTTTATACGTTTTGCTAAACTACATGCGCGTTTTCACCTGCGCTTACTTGCGCTTATTTTTTTCCTGATAAACAGGCTTTCTTACGTTAAAGAATTTTAAAATCTGACTGACGAGATTAGTTTGAACAATCAAATAAATTCTCCCGTTATATAGTATTAGTACATGGAATTTTATGTAGGTACCTACAATATCGATACTACGTCAATCTCTAATTCAATTATAATTGAATTTATTATTGAAGGTACTTTTTTCGTTTTATCGTTCAGATATTATTGACATAGAACAACAACGAACAACTTTAATGTTATACAATAATTTAACGACCAAAAAGTTTTGAAATTTAGTTACAAATCTGCCTTTATAATATTTGATAGAATATTTTCAAATAACTTTAATATAATATAAACTTATCAAACATATTTTCTTAACCTTAATAAAGAATAAATACATAAATAAATATATATATAAAAAAATTAAAGCTACTTTCACTCAGCGCGATGTTTTAAAGCCTCTTTTCTCAATATAGGTAAGAGGCTTCCTAACGAGTAAAGAATATGTATAATTCGACCAGTCATAAGCGTTTTTTTTTTTTTTTTTTTTTTTTTTTTTTTTTTTTTTTTTTTTTTTTTTTTTTTTTTTTTTTTTTTTTTTTTTTTAAAAACAATCTTTATAGTATTATATGCTTATTATAGGTACTATCAGTGCGCAGAAACTTTGCCGATGACCACCCCTCCCACCGGAGTTGACTGCGTCCCTCGCTCGTCTGATACGTACCGCTAGCAACGCAGCCGATTCGTACGTGTTTTCTTAGGATTTACTTGTTTTCTTTTTGTTAATTATTTGTTTTCGTTTTTTGGAACCATTAAACTTTTATTTTACGGCTTCGTTTCATTCATTCACTAAATATAAATACATAAAAATATATAATCTACGCAATAACAACAGCGTTTTTTGTTTATTACATTTTATATTAAATTTATAATTCGACCGAGACTTTTTTTTTTTTATTAGTTTGATGTAAAATATATACAATAATAATCTACCTTAATGTGACCTTTTTTTTTTTTTTTTTTCAACCCTACTGACTATCGACGCGTGACGTCACACGGCCATCGGCAAAGTTTCTGCGCACGGATAGTAGTATTAAGCATTTATAGATCGTAATTTAAACATAATTTTAACACGTATACAGGCAAAAATAGTATCGCCACGTGACTACCATTAATAATAATTACGAAACAAAAAGAAACAATAATAATTAAAGCTTAAGTACATCAAAGAGAACACAATGACTACGATCTATACAACATAATATTATAAACAAAAGGTTTTATATGTGTTTATGAGTATTGTTCTTAAAAATACACCCGTAGATAAAATGGCCGCTTTTGTCCGAAGGGTGAATGTGGGTGCAAGAACAATGGATATGAGTAAAATGTAATGGGTGGACAATAAAATGGCGTCGTGTGTAATGGCCTTATTAAAATTTTAATATTATTCTATGAATCGCAACTCTTAATAAGAATTTTTTTCGTATAAGAAAAAAGCATGTGCCGATTCATTTCCTTTCTTATTGGAATTTTTGCTTATTAGAAATGATCTCTATTGAAAATAATAAGATGAATTAACAAACGTAACTTTTTTTAAGTCCTTGTCAAAAATACAGGGGTGTATTTTTGTACTTGATTAAAAATTAATTAACATTTTTATATATCATGTAGTTTTATTATAAAAAATGTTTATTTTTTTTTGTTCCTTCCTAAATCGATGTTCCAACCTAGGGACGAAAGTTTCTTTAGCAACGGTTTCGTGTTCGATTCTCGCTTCGAGTGGATATGTACGTGTTATTTATTCTTCTGCTCCTACTTACCGTGCTTTAGAAATCATTATCGATTATTGTAACAAATAGTTCATAACAGTCATTACTCTTGATAGATAAATTATCAATCAATCTGTAACAGAACAGTAGGTATGGCAGATTGGGGTGCTACAGTCGGTGACCTCCGCGTGGTGCACCCTGGAAACGTAGGTAGCAGCAGCTACACAGTTGCGATTGCGGAACTGCTGCTGCCTACGGCTAACGACCGACTCGGGGGAACGCCGGGTATGCGATTCAGCGCTCCGGGGACTTCTCTGTTACGCAGAGTTGCCCCGTTGAGCGGCCGCATGGCGTATTGGGGACAATCGTCTCCACGGGGGCTCCGGTGCCACTGCGCTCGCGCGCGGTGAAGCAACGGAGGCGGACGGGTCTGATGTGCACTTACACTGCCGTCAGACAGAACGGCTAGGTTTGTCTTAGTCGCTCACCGTCCTCTCGTAATCCCGCTACGTGGTGTCGTGGTCATGTCTCGCGGCTACGTGCGGGACCGAGGGTCTTGCCTTGACCGGCCGGGCCGCGAGGAAGAAAACCTCTATAAAAAATTACCCCGAATCCTAAGCGGCGACGCAGCGCGAGGGGATGCATGGCTGACGGGTGGGTCAGTCTCGACTGCGATCCTCGTCCGGGTACCGGCCGACACCCGGACGAGTTACGCTAGGCTTACCCAGGTACAGGGGGCACTGCCTGGGCGGACCGTCTTTCCCCCATACTCGTGGGAACAAAAATGGAACCCTTAAAACTAAACATTTATAGGAAGAAGGATACGGGAGATGAGTTGGCTGCCGTCGACTCAGACGATTACAGCTCGGCGGCAACAGCCAGTGAAGGTGACAGGCGGGGCAAGCGGCCCCACGGAAGTCCACCGTCGACCGGCGGGGGGAGTTTGATTCTCGCCGGATGCAAAAGACGGATTCTCGAGCGGGAAGAGACTTGCACCGAGGCCGAGAAGGCCATCCTGGAGCAGGCGCGCGCGGCCGAAGAGGGGCGCAGAGCGTTGGGCGTTGACGTTGGAGACCCGCGCACGGCCGACGCTCTGGTGGATCAGGTGGCCACAGACGTGGACCTGATTTGTATGGTGGCGACGAGGTCGTCCAACCTAAAGGGGACATTCGTACGGACCCTGAAGGACGCGGCGACCTCGATTAAGTCTATGGTAGAGGCCCTCAAGGAGAGGACAGCCTCGGAGGAAGTGCGTCGGCTCCAGGCGGAGAACTCCCGCCTGAGACGCGACCTCGAGGACCTCCGTAGACAGGTGGTGGAGCTACGAGAGCAGAGCTCGTCGAATGCCGCTCCCACCTGTCTGCCAAGACGAGAAGAGAGCCTCGTTGAGGAGGTGAGCGCGTCGGTTATTCGGTCGGTGGGGCGGATGATTGATGCCCGCTTCGCCGGCCTTGAAGACCGCCTCCTGCCCGCAAAGACGCTCCGGCCTCCACTTGCGGCGGACAAGAAGAAGAAGGCGAGGACGTCGCAGAAGGCGCCGTCTTCCAGCACCACCCCTGCTCCAGTTCGGAAAAGGCGAACGCACGTGAGCGAGGAGACGGCGCCCGCAGTCGAGGCTGGTGACGGTGAGTGGTCCACCGTCGCTAAACGAAAAAAGAAGAAGGCGCCTAAAAGTTACGCCACCGCCGCCGCTGCTACTCCGGCCCCGAAGGGACCGCAGCCGCAGCCGCCGGCGAAAAAGAAGAAGAGGGCGAAAAAGCCGAAGCTGGCTGCCCCCCGCTCTCCGGCAGTGCTCGTCACGCTTGACGAGTACGCCGAGAGCAAGGGCGTCACGTACTGCCACCTGCTCAAGCGGGCGGCAGATACGATAGATCTGGCCGAACTCGGCATCGTCGGTGGGCTCAAGCTGCGGCGCGCCGCGACTGGGGCCAGATTGTTGGAGCTGCCTAAGGGGCAGACTCCGGAAGCGGCGGGACGCCTGGCGGAGGCCATGCAGGCGTCGTTGGGGAACATGGCGAAAGTCGTCCAACCCATGAAGCTCGCGGGTGTGCGAGTCTCTGGGTTGGACGACTCCGTCTCCTGCGAGATGGTGGCCGCAGCGGTGGCGACGGCTGGCAAATGCGACGTCGGCGTAGTGAAGACTGGCGCAATCGTGGTTGGACCGGGTGGGTTGGGGTGCACGGTGGTGCGATGCCCGATCCCAGCCGCTAAGGCCCTGGCTAAAGCAGGCAGACTCTTGGTCGGGTGGAGCTCGGCCAGAGTGCAAGTATTGGAGCAGCGTCCCATGCGCTGCTTCAAATGTCTGGGAATCGGGCATACCCGCCCGACATGTCCGGCTGCGATTGACCGCAGCGGCGCGTGCTTCCGGTGCGGTGTGGAAGGGCACATTGCCCGCAATTGCACCGGAGCACTGCGCTGCGCCGTGTGTGCTGCCGCCGGCAAACCGGCGGCTCACTTGATGGGGGGACGGGAGTGCCGCCCCCCCAAATCGAAGGGTAGAGCGGTCCCTAAGACCCCGGCCGCTCCCCAAAGTCCTATACTCCAGGTCACGGAGGAGACTGCGGCTATGTCGCCATGACCTGCCGCAGTCTCTTCCGTTCGCCGGTCCCTGGCGTAGCGGAGATAGAGCGCTCACGGTGCCCGCGAGCGCTCTATGACCGAAGGCGGCCCGCGTAGGCGAGCCAACCGTCGGGGCGTCACGGTGGCATGCGCCAGCGATCCCGTGGCGTCCTTGTACGACGACGAGGGCACCGCTGGGTTTTAGTGGGTATTCTGACTTCGCAGTCAGCGAGTCCCACATACCCGTCACCTTCGGGCGGCGGGATACATAAACGTATTTCCCAGCGTCGAAAAAAAAAAAAAAAAAAAAAAAAAAAAAAAAAGGTATGGCAGATTAAGTTCCGACCTTTTCCACATATAGAGGTCTAATGTCCATAAGAGGAATTTTGTAGAACCTGTTCTAACTCATTTTAAATACAGATAATATAAAAAAAAATTGTTTTTCTTTTATCGAGGCTGCTAACACAAGTATATTTTCGCTTAAAAGTAGCCCCAACGCTTGTTATTATTGTAAATGTTTTTCTCTAGTAATAAGTAGATATTCTTTTTTTTTGTAAAATTACATTTGTAGTATTACTAATGATGTGAATATTAAGTAGTATTTCTACTAAGTCACAGTCATATTATAACATAATGTGTAATAGAGATAATTAAGTTAAGATCTATATTACTACATATATGCGCGGTATAAGTATGTAACGTAATGACCAAGCGCGCGTCTCTTTGTTCATATTATGATGGATGCTGGGACTGAGAGTGATTGAGGACTTTCTCCCTTAATTTTATTATGAAACTGAGTAAATTGTGCGAGACGTTTGTTGATTTAAAGGTCAAAATATATGAGTCAATTTTAATAACACATTAACGTTATATTAGTTTATTTTAAATAATGATAGCAGTTAAGATATTTATTTTATATCTAAGTAATTGTAATTAAAATTATTAGTACAAAATATTAAGTAGTTCTAATTAACACTAATTTAACATAGCAAAAGAAGAATTTTTGAAGAGAAGCTTGTTTGTTTGGACCCGCTTATCTAAGGAGTTTACATTAGGTACTAATCTTAATGCGTAAGAATCCCATTGCGTTTGCCTCTTTATTTTGGAAGCCTATAATGTTACAAATAATATAATATAGTAAATATTACTCAATCTTTAGTGTACCTAAGCTGAAAAGAAGTGAATCTGCGAGAGTCTAAGTCTAATTAAAAATTAAACATAATTATGTTTGTTAAGGTTCTCGAGTGGAGATCACGTACTGGCAAGCATAGCGTCGGACGTCGGACGGCCGTGCGCGAGATGGACAGAAGACTTGAAGAGAATCGCCGGAAGCCGTTGAATAGAGGCTGCTTCGAACCGGTCGCTCTGGAGGTCGATGGGGGAGGCCTACGATCAGCAGAAGAACGACTAAATAATGATGATGATGTTTTGTTATGTAATATTTATATTTTTATATAACTTTTATAAGTTTCAAGATACTAGTGGCAATAGTCATGTCGTAAAAAACAATTATTAATTACATATACAATAAAAATAAAAATAAAAATAAAAATTAAGCTATTCGTAAATATTGGTAAGTTTTTATAATGTTTAAGTCTATAATGTTTTAAAAAGGCTGACTTGTTCAAAATAGGTAAGCTGCCTTTATTATATATTTTTAAAATTGAATAATTTTACAATGATACTAACTGAAATAGTTATAGATTCCTAAAGATATATAGGTATACGTATACCTCTAGGTAGAGATAGAATCGACGGGCGTTCTAATTGCGGACATTCCGTCCAGCCATTGATTAATGAGAGCAGATTCCGTGGCTTTATCGACTTAGAGTATTTTATATTGAAACACATGAGATTTTATTTAAATCTTTCTGTTCAAAACTGTATATATACATAGCATTTCATTCCAAAAATCTGGACGTTTTTACAAATGGATTAAAATTACTTACCATCAGAAACAATTATAAATATGAAAAAAAATTCTAGTTTCAATAAAGTTATGGATATTTGGGGTGTAAAATTGTCTTTAGAAGTAATTATTATCGAAAGTGAGAGTAACTGTAAACAAAACTGTTACTGTAAAAAAAAAACGACTCGCACATGCACTAAAAATGAAAATAACAAATTAAGTGATGTAGTCGTTTAAAGTTGAAGGTAATAACAATAGATTCTGTGAGTATCAGATTTTTATCTCGCAGTCAACACGATCGTTTCATAACCTGAAAATTGGAACTTTTTTAAATTCCAAAACTTCGAGCAAAGTTTTCTTCAATGAAAAGTGGGCAGCTCAAGTCAACTTGTGGGTGAATTTTGTCTATGACATGTATACTTAATTCCCGCGGAGCATGAGTTTTTAATTCTCAACAGTTAAGACGCTAGAGTTGATTGAAATTCACGAAAAATGATTAAAAAACACTCATTTTCAGCACGCTGCTTATATTCAAAGGACTCGTCCGAGCCAATTATCTTCATTTACCCTGAAACTACTATTTTTCCACTGTGAATTCCATCTTGATCATGCAGATAGCTTCAAACAGAAAAATTTCACAGTAAAAGTTGATAAGGCTTAAAAATATCGATTTTTAAGTCTTTATTTAAATAGGCGAAAACAAGCGCTTGTAAAAATCAAACTCGGGTAAATTTTATTCTTTGGGACCCTAGAGAAGAGTTTCTCAAAGTTACACCAAAATCTAAAATGAGTCGACTTTGCTAATTAGACGATTTTAGATGGAATGACTCTAATGAAATATTAATCAATCTCTTTGTATTTTATTTAATGCACTAATGGATTATTCAAAAACAAAACATTTCTTCCTTTTCTCGAAATATTCTTATGAGGTAGTAGTATTAGCATTATTTTTGTCAATATTATTAAAGTACAAAAAATGTAAATATACCAAGCACTTACATTATGTATAATCTGGCAGGCTATAGATTAATTAACAAAAAGCGGCCTGTGTAAGGAGTTCTGATTGCGGGAGTTCCGTCCGCCCAATGATTAACGAGCGTAGGATCCGGCCCTGTACATGATTAATATGTGCTCCCCTTTATGTGCGTATATTAGTGATTTATATATGTTGTGTTCCATAGAAATATGTCTAAAACCATTGTGGTGTTAGCCTAAGGAAATATTTTTTTTACAGATACACAGGTTTTTTTTTTGTTTCAAAATGAATGTTCCCGGATAACTATAGGTAATTAATTGATTAAAAAATATAGATATATATTGTAAAATGACTATTCAAAAGTTCTTTTGAAGCTCTCGAATAAAGAAATTTTTGATTTTCGATTATGCCGAATCATAAAGGATAAAAGGGAAAATAAAATTATAAAATATATACTATATTATGCTGATGTTGGTGCCGTGATCATTCAGTGCTTTGTTTTAGAAAACGTGCGTCTCAACTAAAACGTCACGAAATCAAATTCGAAGTAAGGTAGATACCTACTCGTAACATTACTGAAATATGCTTACTTTAAAATATAAATCTGGTGCTTTGAAATGAAAAAAAAAGAAAACAAAAAACAAGGAAACTTATGTTTTCGGAATATTCTGAAAAGTTACGAAATTATCACAGAGCCGCAGTGAAGTCGTATTTGCCAAGCAGTGGGACAAGTGATTGCAGTTACTTCATGTTAATGCATGTAAAAATACATTACAACAAAAAAAAATACACTTTTGATTTGTGGCAATTTTATTATTATTTATAAATAGATACATATTTATTATTTACGTAGTACAAATATATAATGAAATATATAGTAAAGAAGGAAAATTTTATTTCCAAAAAAAAAGTAAACTTTAATGTACAAATTTTTAAAATCTTAAAAAGATTATCATTAAAAATAAGTATAGCAATAGTACATACAGAAAATCCAGATTATAATTAAAACACAAGTATGAAACGGAGAGCCGTTACTCAAAAAATAATAACACTAAAACAAATAAAACTCGTATCTCGTATTCAGAAATCTAGCTTGTAATTTGTTCACATACCTCGCTGGGTGGCATACCACTAGAGGGTGGTACCACCCCGTCTGCTAGAATTTTGGCGGTTCACATTCCGCATGGTCATTCCCCGACTCATAATTTTCCACGACGACAGACGGGAGCTTCGTGTAATTGTTTTTGTGGAGGATTCCTTGGACATATTGTACGCATGCTTTTACTGCTCCTTTCGTCTGTTAAATTTTAACCGTTGACGATTAAGTTTTATTATATTGTTGATAGTTACACTCACTGTTTTAGAGTCGAGAATTGAGTTGAATTTTCGAATGGTAGAAATCTCGTTTCGTATTGCAAATTGTTATTTTTTAATATTATGTAACGTATTCTAAACCATATAACTTACTCAACATTATTATTATTTTCGTCTATTTGTTTATCACATTTTATGACGAATGACGTTAAATGACGATTCGAAAGTGCTCGTGAAGCCTATTTGAATAAAGTTGTTTTTGATTTTGATTTTGATAACATAAAAATAATGCAAATACCCACATGTCTGTTAATAATTTTATGTATAATTACATGTATATATAATTAAAAATATACTCGTATTAAGTTTTTTTAACAATATCTTTCATTATACACGCGTTTACAACAATTATTGAATGATTATAACAGCATAGTTTGTAAGAAAACTGTTGATGAATTAATTCGTTATTGATATACATTAGTTATATGCAAGTATATAAGACAATATACTACAACAAACATAAGAATATACTAAATTTTTAATAAATTATATAAATACTTTTAAATCGTCTAAAATTATACTGGGTCTGTTATAAGTCATTTCTAACAACTTAATCTGGGCTATCAATTCATTATCCCATCCTCGACATGCTGTATCCGTAAACAAAATGGCGGACCAGGCATTAATTCAGAAAATCTTCGCCATTCGAAAACCGCAGTTGTAAATCACATATGTACAAGTCTCATCCGAGTTGTGTCCGTACGAATGTATAAATATTCTAAATATACTAAAATTTCCTACCTCTAATAGTACGTTATTGCTGATAACTAAACATTTTAGTTTAATTAAAATTAGCTCTTACTTGGTATACTTAAGGAACAGTTTTATTTGTGTGGTGAGTTGTGTTAGGCTGTTTTGTTTTGTCACGGGGTAGTGCTCACAATCCTTTCTGTTAAACTATTCTGTTTGAATAATTGCCGCGTGGACCTGAAGGGTTAGAGCGCATATTCATGCTCTGTCCTCACCATTGTGGTTAGGGAAGGGTTATGTAGTACATTCGGTTATGTGGAACTGTCTGGAACTTGCACTGGACAGTGCAATGCGACAAGGACGATTTTAGAAATGTTTTTGTATGTTATATGGTAAATAAAATAAGCAGATATATTTTTAAAATATCCCTAAATCTTATATTTAAAATTATAATGGTACCTATATGAAATAAATATACTTATATAGTACTGTACATTTTAACTCTATTAGGAATAAATAATAATAATTAATAGTTGTTTTTTTATAGTTTATAATATTTTTAATATTGCTTTTCCACTTAAGAGACCATTTTATAGATGAATGAACACTAAATAGGAATGAACCAGTTTGGTATTGATGTAAAACTGTCTTTTTCTTTCATATTTAATAACATGTTTCCGTTTTTCCGAGAATGTAGTGTACAAGCACTCTTATAATCAAAAATTAAAACATTATCGAGTTTTGACTCTAATCAGAACTACTTACCTACTTTATTCTTAAGTATTAAAAATCACTTTTTTTGTATATATCGATATCCGTACTACTTCAAATATGTTTATAACAACGTAATTAATATAAATATAAAACGAAAATAAAATTTGACACAAAATTATGTACATCAAGTAGCAATTTTATGAAAATTTTTCGATATGTATATAAGTATATCTAATGTTAAAAGGTATAAGGAAGAAAATAAGACTTAAATACGAATGCACCGTCATTACAATCACGTTCGAGATGAAACAAACCGTTCGAAACTAAAAGCAATAATACTAACGAATGTAGCCGAGTTTTGATTCGGCGCGTGCCCTCGCGGACTCCACAACTATCGATATCGATAGATTAATTTATGAGGTTTGGAATTTGAATGTGGCTAAACTATTGCGAAGTTAAAACTTTGATATTATGTTGAACTGTTTCCACTGTGTTGTCTTTTCGTTGATAAAATATCATACCTACTATTAATTAAAATACACTATTTTGATGATCGATTAATTCATGAGATCCGAATAAGATTGAATTAGTGTAAATCTAAACCTTTGATACGATGTGAAACTATTTCCAATGTATTGTTTCTTTTTGTAGAAAAATATTTATAATTATAATAAATGAGATAGATTGGTTGAGAATTTCGACAAATTATAGAAAGCGAAAATACAATACCTATATTATTTTAAATTTCTATAGTTTTAAGTTTTACGGCAAGTTTATCTCGTTTTATAATATCTCGAACTTATATATTATTATTTTTGGTATGAAAAAAAAAAAATAACTATGTCATCATTATCATCATCATATCAGCCACTGGATGTCCACTGCTGAACGTAGACCTTCCCCATCGACGTCCAGAACGACCGGTTCGAAGCAGTCTCCATCCAACGGCTTCCGACGACTCCTTAACTCAATCCGACTCAATTGTGCTGAATCAGCTTGTTAATGTCCCACTAATTATTATATTTTTATCATTGTACCTCTTATACTTTGCTAATCAAAAATGTATTGGAAATAATAAGTAATGCCGACTTTGTCCCTTATAAATATTTAGTTACCAATAAAATAACTTATTTTATTATTGAAACCGGTTTAATAGAAAGTGGTCATCTCAGTTTAAGGGTCAATCTCATTGGGCAGGTCTGTTGGTTAAAAGGGATGCTGTTACATAACAATAGTGATTGCTAACATTAGTAATGATTATCTCAGTCAAAAGGTTACGGTCAGGTGACAGGTCAGGTCAAGCGGTCAAAGGGATGCTGTATTATGATATAAATGTCTTTTTTTATGATGGGTAAATTAGAGATACATTTTTTTTTAAAAGTGACTTATAACATTTTAGCTTCTTTTATGGTTGCTATCGATCATCCTTACTGTTAATAAATTATGAATATTTAATTGTATTAGTGACTAGCTGTGTCCCGCGGTTTCACCCGAGTTAATTTGAGAGAAAAACGCACTTAAATATATTTTTAAACAATTACTCTAAGAGTAGGTACCCGCCTCGTCAGTCGAGTGGTCGCAATCGTTACTGCCGAGCAGAGGGTCTCAGGTTTGATCTTGGGTCGTTCAACGTATTATTGAGTATTTTTATCTTTCGAAAATTCTCAGTAAAAGAGTGAGAAAGAGAGTGAATATGACATATAATTACTTTAAAAGTGGAACTATAGTTAAAAAAATGTCTCGAGAAGAGAAATAATAAAGGACGCAACGCATTTTTTATTATTGCTCAGCCCCTGTTGGTCGTAGCGTGATTTTATATAGCATATAGCCTTCCTCGGTATATGGGCTATCCAACACAAAAATATTTTTTCAATTCAAAACAGTAGTTCCTGAGATTAGCGCGTTCAAACAAAAAAACAAACAAACAAACTCTTCAGCTTTATAATATTAATAATTATTAATTATTATAGTATAGATTATAAGGCTTATGTTATTTAATTGTCTTATAATTTGTTAAGTTCGTAAAGTAACGCATATTATGTTACAAATTATAATCATTAAAAAATAATAATTACGTCAACAACAATCAATAAAATATTTGCAAAATCGTAGTTTATTAAAGCAATAAAAAAGCAATGTTCAATTTACATATAATTTTTAACGTACTCATGTTAACAGTTATTGGTAGCAGCGTAAACAATTTAATGGTGTGTCGCTGGAGTTCGAGATGATAATGCACTATTACTATCCCGTGTTTAATGTTTTCTAGACCGTGTTCCTATATACACTGCGAGCACTGCACTGTGCTCCCACTGGTGAAAAATTCGTTCCCTTATGGACTGCCAGTAGACTGCCGCAGTACCATAGAAAAATATATGTCATAAATCGCCGCCATTTTTTGTACTGTGAGCACTGGCGCTTTAGAGGTAAGGTGCTCTCAGTACTTTGATCACGTGATTAAAAAATATAATAGAGCCTAGAGATTTACCAGCGTCCACGAATGATTGTCATTGTTATTCAAAAATATCAACAATATTCAAATAATAATTTTTCTTGCTGACCAGAAAACGTGAACGTGATAAATATTTTCATTTGAAAATAATGTCGAAAAATGAGGATAATAGTATACTGAACTGCTTTCCGTTTTAAAGAGTTACCAGTATAGCACAATATAGCAAACTAAAAAGGATCTGCTTTGCAGTATACTGGATTGAGGTCACACCTTCCAGTGGTGACAGTGTATATCGGAACATACCCCTAACATTAGAAAACCCGCAGTTTTACATGCGATGGTTACTGTTCCTACGTAATAATGTCGTATGGCCTATACTAATTAAATAAATTAAGTAGGTAATTTATTATATTAGTTTTTAATTATTAGTTTATTTAAATATTAGCAATATTGTAATTTGATCATACATTTTTGAGGTCGTCTTTAATGTCGTTATAATTTGTAAGTGTTTCATAATTAATAAATACGTTTTTAATTAATATTATTATAAGTACCTACTATGTGAGTACCTAATATGTAGCTGTAGCGGGAAATAATAACATAAAGAATAATGTATAGTTATAGACATTTAATTTTTGTCTAAAATATACCTATAATTTTTTTTTTTATTGATATATAACGAAGTACAATAATAACATTAAAAAGGGTATTAATAAAAAGAATTTACACTTTACATATAGAAGCACACGTAAATCATATCCGAGACATAACTTTATAAAAACCTACAAATACCTAATCAAAAAAAAAAAATAATAATAATAATAATAACATCGCTTGAACGACAAGATTTAAGTAATAGCGGTAACAAGTAGGTACCCATATTAATTATGTACACAAATTAATAATGTTTTCCTTTCATTTAAACAGATAAAATAAACGAAAAGTAGCTTATTTCGTACTAACAGAAACTACTTCTTAGGTGAATCCTTACAAAAAAGAAATTAAAATGGTACAAAATAATAAAGTATTTTTATTTACGATAATATTTCGACAGTTATCTAATATTAACTGTATATTACTTTTTACTAATAAAATTACACAATAACCAATACTTATTATATAACTATTTTAGAAGAGATAAATATTATTCTTTTAACGTACCTAGTCGTATAGTTAAAAGAAATAAAATGTCCCAGAATATGGCAGTCTACCTCTACGATTCCGAGCCACTAATAGCAGAAAGAGGATCCTTTAACAGGTCATAAGTACGGGATAAAAATGTCCGGATATTTTTCAGACAAAGTGAGACCGTTTGAGGAACAGAGACGTATTTTATAAGAAATACTATTAGACTTAATATTGTACTTAGTTAATATTCTTTGGCCTTTTATTTACAAGTGTGATGTAATTAATACAGAGTCGTATTTGTTTTCGATTCAAGCTATTAAAATTTCATAGTTTATAGCCTTTTTTTTTTGCGATAATTTAGTTTTCTAAATCATTTCAATAATCAAAATCGTAAATTTACGAGATATCGATATCCTTTTAAGACACCAAATGTCCTTTGTTCTTGTCCTTTGTCACTTTATTATATAAGTTCGAGCTCGACGTCCCTCGCAATTTTTTTTCTTATTAATAAAAATTTTATGATTGCTGCCACAAATATTTAAATGTTAGTGCTTATAAGTTTTTTTTTTCAATATAATGTCGCGCTAAAAGAATTTTTAAATAATTGATTGACAGAAATAATTAACAAACATGCTCTTTATCTTTATAATAAGTATTATAACCATATAGATTAATATGATAATTTATTAATAATAATTAATATCCGCAATTTCATTTTAATAAAAATGAATCATGAGAATTATCAATACGACCCATTTTAGAAAATTCTAATCTAACTATAAAATATTTGTTAAATATTTTTTGAGAAATATAATATAAATCTCATAAATAAAAATAATTAAAAGATAGATATATGTATAGGTATATATAGTCAACAAGTTGTTATCGTCCAAAATTTTAGCGTACTTTTGAATTTCACTTATTGATATTATCAACCATTTCTATTAGAAGAAATGTATAAAAACACTAAGCAGATATATTTTATACAAACACACAATATATATTATATACGTACACAAAACACAAAATATATTATATACGTACCATCTTACGAATGTTTCAATACTAACAAACCAATTCATTATAATACAAACTTCTATCAAAGGCAACTTTACAAACCCGACCCGACCAAGTTCGGCCCAGCGCATGGCCAACCCTACCGCCTTCCTCCCCGCTCCGAATTAATTGCAATCAAAAGGAAGGACACGAGTGTAGTCCACCCCTAACTTTGTACGACTGTGGATGTGTGCGTAACTGTACGTCCGATCTTAGTTGTGTTGAGTTCGTCCACTGCCTCATGTGTCGAAATATAACGTCTCGCTGCATCCACGCTATTGTTTTTGCTCACAATGCATCATTGTTGAATTTTACACATAGTTGTCTTTATGTACTATGGATTTTTATTATTAAGCTAAAGGTTTATATTTGCGACATGCGCTGGCGCTAATAGTCGAGATATATGTATTTTTGTCATTTATGTCTGAATAGCTTTACAGTTTCGATGATACTATAAGCTACGTAAGATACAAAGTTACTTCAGCTTTACTATATCGAACCTTTCCTTTACGAGTATCGAAAGTAGGAATTATTAGTTTGTCGGTACCTACTCTGAAATCACTAAATTATTTTAAAAATTATTTTATCACTTGAAAACTGTTTTATCCAGAAATAACATACTTCGATAATATAAACATTGTAGCGGAACAGTAATGAAAAATACCAAAGCTGGTAAAACTGCGGAGAAAGTCGCATATTTTATAGAAATTTTTAAAAATACTTTATACGGGATTAATTAAAAACGAATCGACTACGAAACAATTACATTAATTAGATATTTACGTAAATAGATAATGTAGCTACAAGGTAAATATATTTTATTATTTTACAAACAGAAACATAATTATCGATACTTTATATATAGATACTTTATAAATATCGACAAATACAAGTATACAATTCAAATACGATTCTCTGAAACTACATTAATATTTCAGACCAACTTGGGGTCCTTTCTAAACAGCCCATGGTCTTCCGAAGTTATTCCAACTTCGGGAGTTTAGAAGGTTTCGGTTTGGGGGTGCGTGTAAAGATTACTTCAGGGAAGGGTCTTATCTTTAAGTTCCTAAGACACTGCTTTTTGATAACGCCGTATTACGCATATGTCTTTAGATTAGATTGTCTTAATGATGCGTTATTATTAGCGTTTAATAGAGCCATTAGTCATATCTGTTTCTGTATTACGAGTACTATATTATAGAACGTATTGGTTACTATTGCTTTTGTACTTTTTGAAAAACTAAAAATTAATAATATAGGTACAATATAAATTTATTCTTTATATATATATATTTTTAAACTCTGTAGAAATAGGCCAATGTAATATAGATAATTTTGTGTTATGTTATATTATATAGTAATTAAGCGCGATTTTATGTTTCACTTACAAATATATTAAACACATTTATTGCAAGTATATACATTATAGTAACATATTTGATTGATGTATCATTCTTATATATCGTAGGTACCTAGTCAGATTTTTCTTGCGGAATCTCTACGTAGTTTACAATGTTAGTTTTTTATTTAATCCAAATCAGTATAAATGTAGAGTCTCTGACATATAATATGGTTAAAGATACTTTATTTCATATTAGAATGACAATTCACTTACTGAGAAATAATATTAACAATAACAATACAAATTAGGGTAGAATACGACTTAAGCTTATACAATGTAAAAATAACAGCCGGTAGTTATTAATTTTTTTAACTAAGGTATAATATTTAAAGTATTATATTTTATAACCAAAATATAATCGAATTTAATGACGAATATATAACACAATGTACTACTATCTTAATTAAGCTGTAAGTAATCGCTACAACATATTATTAGTGAGAACAGTGCGATAATATCTTTCTAGTCGGTGGGCACAGGCGAATCCTTGCGGCGGCTCTTGAGCCTAGCTAGGGTGACAAGAAAATATATATTACAATTATTATCTTTGTATAATAAAATTTATCATAATCTTTTCTCCGTATACATACGTATTTTTGTTACTAAATGGATATTATTTTAGGATTTTTCTTTATAAAATTGTTTAGATATAAAAGTTTAAATAATAAATAAATAAACGTCTCACACTAAACGTCAACACTCAACACTTTCATAAAATGAAAGAAAGTTTAATTATTTAATTTATTTGTCTAGAAATATTATGTAGTTTATAATTTAATATTACTTTTATTGTTACAGATCGAAACTTATCAGGATCATTTGAAAGATGAAATTGCACGTTGAAGTAAAGAATAAAATGATAAATAGGACCACATGTAAAAGGTATATTAATTTAATAATTTTAAATAGAATTTAAATTAATTATATTCAAAGATATCTCTGATTATCAAAGATCTCTTATGGTAGGGTGTTAAAGAAATTGTAGCATTATTTCTTTTCGGTTAAATTAGTTTTAAATTTAGTATTAATCGTAAATAGCTAAAGTATAATATAAATTTTGGAAATCTTATTATGTGGATTACTTTTCTTTCTTTATTTCCAGAAAATTTACAAATCATGGACACCCAACCTCTTACATATACATAGCAAAATGGAGAAGACGGCGAGATTTTGACCAATTTACGGCGTGCCAAGTAGAAAGATAAGCTAATTCGACTTAGGGGATGATATTGGAAAACTAATTTTGCATAAATATACACTCCATTCAACGCCGTGCATCACACTCAAGTCTGTTGGATATCGTCTAAAATAGACGAAATGATTTGGTATGAGATTTTGTTTGTTTTGGTTTTGTGAATGAATCAGCCTTTAAGCGTCTCACTGCTGGGCAATGGCCTCTCCTCGATAAAGTAGAAGAGTTGGATTTTAATCCACCACGCTGTTCCACTGCGGGTTGACAGATAACTTCCCTACCACGAGTAACAATTGTTATCAGATGTCTATGACAACCAGGACAGCACTATATGTGCTCTCCGAGGCACGGTGGGGAGACCCACTAGAACACACAGCCAGACTGGAAACAAATATTTGTATAAATACAAATATATGCCCCGAGCGGGAATCGAACCCGCGACCGCTGGCGTTGAGACAACTACTCGCACCACTATAACAGAAGGTTTGTTTTGTAGTTATTATTAAATTTATTTTATCTTTTTCATATTTAAATAGACGATCTGACATATTTTTAAACGATACTATACCTAATTTAAAAAAAAGAAAAAAAAAACTATATATGTATATTTTAAAGTAGATATATATTAAAAAACGCTTTTTAGTGCTTTATATGTTTTTGTCATTTTACGATTTTTCAAGACATTTCTCCAATAAATACGATTTAAATACGTTATAATCTATATATATATAGGAGACTTTCTATAGATATAGTCACTCATCACGATATCTCTGGAACTATGAGACCTAAAAACTTGAAATTTGGTAGGAATATTCCCTTTGCCGAATAGAGGTCAGCTAAGAACGGATTTTAAGAAATTCCACCTCTAAGGGGATGAAACAGGGAGGCAAACTTTGTATGGGACGACGTGATTCCTTGGTCCAATCTAAATCAAATTTTGCATAAATATTATTTAACAGAATTGATTGAAGACGTGTTTCGTATTTTATCGAAATTCATCCCCTAACGGGGTTAAAAGGGGGTAGAAAGTTATTTTGATATAAATACTCCTTAGGGTTTTTTTTTTAAATTACATTTTGTTTTGACACATGTTTGACAACTCAATCCGTCTTTTATATAATATTTTCAAGTATTGACGCAGGCGTAGGTGATATATTTTTTTTATTAAATGTAACAAAATTGAGTTGTAAATATATCGTGTGATCGCTTTATTGTAAAATAGTGTTTTATATAATATTTTTTACTTCAATGTTGGTGTTGTTTAAGTTAAGGGTTTTAAACTGAATAACTCATCAGCAAGGCATCTGTAGTTCATAATGATACAGATATAGAAGACACCAATGTGAACTTGAAAACGTTTTTGAATTATACGGCATTAACATCCCAATTAGTACAGATTATCACCACGGACTAATGTTGGAAGAAGATCAGAAAAAATTATAAATCATATACCCATTTAACTTTGTCTTACACTAAAACTAAGAAGGAGGAGATAAAAGCTGTCTTGGACTATTATTAAATATAAATATATGTTTGACATACACACACGATCGTCTGTTCCTAAGGTAGGCAAGTTAATGCCTGTGTTTTAGGTAACAGCTGACTGATATACATTTATTTATAAATATACATATAAATAATACATATAGAAATAAATACATATTACACCCAAACTCGAGGCGGGAATCGAAGCCACGATCCTGGAGCAGAAAGCAGGGTTACTACCAACTGTGCCGAGTCAATCAAAATTTAAAAAATAATTACTTGCGGGATTATTCAAATCTAAGAGGCAAAATCGTATTGACTTGTGGTGTAATTATACCAACGATACAACGAACAAAGCATTGATAACCGGTTCGAGATTCTGGTGTAGTGGTGCGAGTGGCTTAACGCCTCGCCTCAATGCCGGTGGTCGCAAGTTCGATTCCTGCTCGGGGTAGATATTTGTATTTATGCCAATATTTGTTTCAGGTCTGGGTGTGTAGTGGGTTTCCCCATCGTGGCCCGGAGAGCACGTAAAGCCGTCGGTCCCGTTTGTTATCATGGATGCCTTATAATAATTGTTACTTATGGTAGGGATATTATCGGCCCCCCGCGGACCAAAACCAGCAGCGCTGGGCGTGAAAGCACAGGAGGGAGATGACTCGCTCTCCCTCTCCATTCGGTGGCGCGAAAGCGTGGTAGTTTGGGCGCAGAGGTGCACAAGCCCTTGGAACCCCTGGACCAGCTGATATGTGGACCCATCAGCGGGGTTTCGCCGTCTGGGGTAGCTGAAGTCCAGTGGTGAACGGAGCGCGAAAGCGCGGTGAGAGTGTTAGCACGGGAGGTGCGGCTGGTGAGGGAGTGGCGCCGAGAGGGCGCGGAGATTTTGGTGTTGGGGCCGCTCCTGGTACTTCTCTGAATTAGCAGAGTGGACCAGTCGAGCGGCCCCAATCACATACAGAGGGGCCGCCGGGCCAAACGCCGGGGCGTCACGGTTGTATGCGCGAGCGATCCCGTGGCTCCCCACTATGGCGCAGACGGTCGATGGGTTTTAGTGGGTATTCTGGCTTCGCAACCAGCGAGTCCCACATACGCGTCGCCTGCGGGCGGCGGGATGCGTAAATGCATTTCCCATCGTTAAAAAAAAGGGATATTATCCCCTAACCCGCAGTGGAGCGGCGTGGTGGATTAAGCTCCAATCCTTCTTCTATATGGAAAAAAGGCCTTCGCTCAGCAGTGGGTTGTTTACAGGCTGATACAATACACGACAGTACAGGAGCATTTGTGGCCTGCAGTGACGGAACTGAGCCTCACCATAAATATGAGAATGATGGACTCTAAGGGGAGATGTTACTGCCGGACAGTTCTCAGACCTGTTGCTTAAAATAGAAAATGGTGATATGGGTGTATATGAGTATGTATTTACCATAAACAAAGCTTAAGGTCAAACTCTTACTGTAGCGGGAGTATACTTAAGCGAAAGCTGCTTCTATCACAGCCAGTTGTATGTGGCATATTCCAGAGTAGCCTGGTGATTCTAGCACCCCAAAAGAAAAACAAAAAATATTGTTTATAAAGAAATACTAAGGAAGGTGTAGTACTTCGATTTCGTTGTAAAAAGATAATACCCCCATGTAACTTTCTCCAGACTTTGGTCTTTGGACCGAGCTTCGTTTTCATAAAATATTATAACAAAATTTTATTTTTTTTTATGTTTATTTAAACTTTAAATCCCTACTCTATAATAAAGATTTTTATATTTTATAAGTATTCAAATATTTTAATATAATTATTTATATGTTATAACAAAATTAATAACGTAAAAAAAAAAACAAATAAAAATCCTTTTAGAACCATTTTCGACTTCTACGCGGATAAAGTCGCGGGCTAAAATATTGTTTGAGAACTCAATCCGTCTATTATGAAATATTTTCCAGTATCGACGCAGGTGTGGGTGATAAAAAATATAAATTTATATTTTTTGAAATTTTAGTTAAATACCCGTGCGAAGCCGGGGCGGGCCGCTAGTTATGTTATATAGTGGAACGTTGATGAAATATTATGTTGTAAGAGAAAAGTTTGCTTAGTAGTTCAAAAGGTAGAGGTCGAACATTTGTAGTTTTTGTTTCAATATATCTGTGTAGGTATATATTCAGATGAAAAAATGAATACACATACTTCTACACAACACGTCTTTTAATTATAAATTGTTTGATTTACATTTTTTTAGACTCGACTTTGACTTTTATTACAACATAATAACATTTTGCGATATTTTATTTGATATTACATCAAAATAATTTTCAAAATTACCAGGTAAGTTACAAGAAAATTATTACGTAATATTATATTAACCTAACTAAGAATTTTATGAAATTTTAAAGAACGCTTATTTTACAATTGATAGGTATTCCATATGAAATGCAATTTTATTATGTGTTTATAAATCGTTTATATGTAAATCGATCTTTTAATTATCACAGTGTAGATCGCCATTAAAGTTGAACCTTTCAACATACCTTGGTAGTCACTAATGATTTGAAGGCACGCGCCTGGACGAGGGGTGACCAGCGAGGGACGAAAATTTCCTAAAGGGTTACCCTAAAACTGGGGATGAAAGCGATAATTAATGCCTTAAACGACTGTATAGACGTTAACGAAAACGACATTTTGAATTCTATGCTTTAAGACGTACAGTCGCAAATGATCGTACGTTTTAATACATTTGGTCCAATTTTATAGTCAGGGTGGCAAATAATAAGAGGTTTAGGTACATATAAAGTTGGCGCAAGTTGTTGATGAATGACACTCTGAGGACCCATTGCCCTTCGGATGTTTTAAGTGGGTTGGATAAGAAATGTCGGATCTGGTGAAATATTCGCTGGGCTCGGATATTGTGTTTGCGTGTGCCAATTAATATGTTAAGTCTATAGTGCTCGAAATGTTTCTGTTTGAATAATGTATGTCAATCTCGCTTTGAAGTATTACATTATTTGTTCGTTTTTAGCTATTGATCGAAATATTTTTTTCTTTTACTACATGTCTTCGTTAGTTATATATGTAGTACCTAGTGATTTATATAATGCTTAAAATACTTGTAGCGGTTAACTTTTTATAAGGTTAAGGTAACTTTTTATAAAGTTATGTGTACAATTATAAATTTGTATAATATAAAAGCAATGTTTATTTTATAAACTAAACGAAACTCGATCATCGACTCGAAACATCAAATCTATAAAATATAAAAAGAACTAATTTGGAATACATACATACATTTTATCGTTATATATGTAGTGTTTTTAATTAAATACGTTATACAAAGCGTACCAGCTAAGAAAAAAAGGCTATTTTTATACATTAAGTAATGTAAATAAATGTATACATAATATATTTTCATATGTTTAAGCTTCATTTGTTTTTATAACGTAAAAGAAGTTAGAAAAACAAATGAAGCTTAAACATATACGATTATAAAGTATATAGCGGGTAATATTTAAGATATTTATTTACCGTCGTTTTTACGAAGCCGACTTAAAAGTTTACGGTTTTGTATGATGTAAATAATGTATGATAAATAGTTACATAGGACCCTAAAGATGACTTGCATCACGCCATATGCCGGGCGGAGGATTAGACTCGCTAATTATTACTTCAAATGCCAGTACCCATCTAAATTGCTTGTTAGATTTTATTGGTAGGAAATATAACACCAGTAAAGGGTTGGGATAGAGATGATAATTAATTATCATCAAAAATTTTACTCAAGACATATGTTTTTTTTTAAATCTAATTAATTATGTTGATACTTTTATATACCTATTGGTCCTAGTTCTGATGTCACAGTATAAAAATAAAAATAAAATTATTATTTTTAGTTATAAAATAATGAAATGCAAAACTAAAATAAGATAATTTTGTTTCATGAAAAGTTACTCATCAGACCATTAATTTGTTTGTTAAAATAAAAATAATACTTATAATATAAGTAAGAGTGAAAATTTGGAACAGTATTTAGTGGCATAAAAATATATGTTATAAGTGTAAGTAGGAGTAAGAATAATGCTAAATGTAAGTTACTCTTTATAGTTTATTAAATTAAATCATATCGATAAAAGGTAAATAATAAAGAGTAATAATAATAAAGAGTTTTTACAATAGCTTAAGGTCATGTCTAGCCTTGGGTATCTTCAGAACAGTATTAGGTAGGTAGAGAAATGAAATTGTTACAAAATATCGAAACTGAAACAAAATAATAGGTACATAAGGTTATATAAAGTATTAATTACATTGAGAAACGCTTTTTAATCAGTAAACTTATTTTTAAAAGATTTAAAATCTAATTAAATAAATTACGAAGGAAATGACGTAGCTTACGTTAAAATGATGGTCTAGACTCGATATGTATATAATATACCTACTATGGCCGAAATAATAGATAAAAATGAGAAAGAAAGTCCCATACAACAAGGTTTTTATTTTGGAGTTTTGGCTCGTTTAATGTTATTTGTTAAAAATAAGAACAGAATTTAAAAGTTAATTTTTATAATTACTATTCTACGGTAGTAGGGAACCGGTCCTGTGCGACTTAGCACTCGTTTGACGTTTTTTAAGTAAAAGAAATCATACATTATAAATATAACATTGTTAATAGTTTCAAATAAATAAACATTTTATAAATATACTAGCTTTTACCCGCGGCTTCGCTTGCATTAAAGTCTTTAAATAAGGAACAGAATATATAATTGAAATAGAAATTAATCAATTACTGGAGTGCTAGTAGGTTGAAGTAGCTAGATTTTGAGAATTTTTATTATCCTATGTTACTTCTGATACCTCCAATAATATGTGAACAAAGTTTCATGATGATCGGTTAAGTAATTTTCGCGTGAAAGCGTAACAAACAAACTTACTTTCGCATTTATTATATGAGTATGATTATAAAAAAGGTATGTATTTTTTTAGAAATTATATAATAATATTAAATCAATGCAAATGCAGAGTAAAACAAAGGAAAAACTATAACCGTGTCTATGAAATGTCGCCGACTCAGCATGTGCTTTGGAGAGTTATCTACCATGAACTTTATAGAGGTGGCATTTTAAATTAATTTTATATGTTTAACAGTTTAAAAGTTCTATTAATTGTTTTAGTATGAGACGTGAACAAATAAAATTTGTTTGTTTCAAGTAACTATTTTTTAAAATTGAAATAACATTTTTACAAAAAATAAATAAATAGATATATTGAATATTGCTCATTAAAAGTATACATAATAAATAGTAGTACAAAATAATATAAATTTTATTGATAAAATTAATATTTTTCTATTATTTATTAATCAATCTACTTTTTTATTAACTCAACTTTTCGATTTTTTCTATTGATATAGTTTTTTGTCGTCATTGGTAAAACAAGTAGGGATGTTATAATAAAAAAACTTTGGCTGTAAAGTGATAATTAGTGTAAGCTAACATAAATCGCACGTACACCGAAGAACGGAGAAACTTTTTATCAAAACGAAACGCCCACAATTCAACCATTAATTAGCGAATAATGTTAGTTATGCCTATAACTTACAAACTCACAAACACCACCCAAAGGCACTATAACACATTAGAATTTTAACTTAACAGCAGTTCTACGAATTAACTAATCCCAATCAGAGATTCGCACAACTTTGCCGCCCACGAGAACGAGACGGAAAACAAATTACGTATGTTAAAATGAGACAGACGAAGTTAGGGTTGCCTCTACATGGGTCTGACATAATGATATATTAATTTCTGTCGCGAGCGCCCATTGTTTTTGGTATTTAACGATGTGACGCATGGTCATTACGTTTTCATAGTTTCATAAAGGCTGAGTTTCAATGGCGTCTGACGCTTAGCGCCTCGTGCGTTTAATGATCGGATGATATAAGCGATGAATTGAGAGACGAGCTTTTTGAAATTATGCATGTTGTTAAGATTTAAGACACAGTATTGCAAGTGTAATGAATTTTAATTTTTTTTTCTTTTTTCAATTTGCTAAGCTGGCTATTTCATTTTCACTTATTACTAATACTGTTTACGAAATATCTTAGAATTCAAAGGTTTGTCTGTTACTATGGTAAAATTGGAAAAGATAAATTAACGAAATTTTTCTATAGAGATAGGTACTGTTTTTTGTTGAAAATGTAACAGTATGTTATTAGATAATATATTTCGTAAGTTATTGTCAGAGATAAAAAACAAAACAATGTGTTTACAAGGAACTTATTTCGTTTTATAAAAATTATAACAATAATAATAACATATCTCAACATACGAGTATTATAAGCGTTAATGATTAACGAATTGCACGTAACGAAGCGACGACGCGGAAGGCTTTGATAGAGATATCCTTGTTTATACCCTACTGACTCATTAAATGCGTATTCGGTATAACTATATTATTAATATAACATATTAAAATGAATCGATTTCGTCAATTAACACGATAAAAAAAGAAATTATGCCTATAATTTACAAATTCACGCACTTACTTTTTTCCCTATGGATACCTACTGTTTCTAAAGCATGTCGTGTTTAACTTAATATAGATTTAAAATTTACGAATGTTATATGTGATGTATATATGTAGGTATAGTAATTATTGTATTAACTAATTGTAAAAATGGTGGCAAGCCTTAAATCAATAAAAAAGTATAATGTAGATAATACTTGTTTAAAGATTTATATCTTGATATTTTTATTGTATGTACGTTTGTCTATTTTTATATTTAATATGTATATTAGTCGACAATGTACAATAAAATTAATTAGTATTTAGTAGATCAAATTTTATGTTCATGAATTGTAGTTTCCTAGTATTATGTTTAAATTGAAATTCAAATTAGCTTATAGTTTATATAAATATCCTTTATACGTATAGTGATGTATTATTCACTTACTTTACATCAATAATATATTTCTAGAATAGTACGAGTAAAATATTCTTTATTTGACAAAAATATGTGCTGATTATCCAAAGAATTATACAGAATCGTAGATTCCTTCTCGTTTCTAATTATAAGTAACACACAGACTTTCTATTTTATCATTATAAATCATAAATTTGTACTAATTAAAAAAAAGAAATAGTTTGTTCGTTAGTTTAATCTTAATCGGTAAAATCTAAAATCACTTAAGCAATTTTAATATTTTTTTCAAAGAGCGAGTCAAGAGCGTAAAATCGCGAGAGAAATCTCTTACTATATAAGGATTTTTCTTTTAAATTTTTCGTATTCACCAAGTTTCATACTCGAGTTATACCCAACTCTCTTCCATCAGAATAGAACGCTCAAACATAGCTCAAAACGTCATATAATCAAAGCTCAGAGATTGAAAAGGCACATCACAGTCCAAATTAAAAGTCGTATCAATAAACTCGCAAGCGAGTCTTCTCTGTCTGTTATGCTTTATGATGTCTCTTTTTAATTAGGGCTCTTTGTGCCGCCCGCAAATTAGCCGTTGACGTGTGGAAACTTGCAAAGAGACGCGTTGCCCTGCTTTCGAGCGAACATTAACAAATTACTGTGGTGTAGCTAGTTCTTTTTTTGTTTGATGCTTCGTGTTTTTTTGTTTTTTAGTAACGCGAACAAAAGTGGCTATTTGCGTGAATCTTAATTCGCGCAAATTGATTCTATATAAGTGTGTTTTTGTGTGACAATAGGACTCTTATCAAAAAACAGATATTATTGGTGAAAATTTCGTCGAGACTAATACCTACAAGTTTTAGCAAAACTTACCTATATTACTTTAAATTCAAACTAAATAAACATCTATAGATAACAATAAACAATATATTATTAAATAGTATACGTATAGGTCTGTACTAAATTAAAACATACCAAGAATACGTAAACGCACACACCGCAGTCTTATATTTATTCGATAATTAAGATTTTCACGTGTCGTGTCGTGTGTGTATACACACCTTAAAAATTGCACATAGAAATTGCAAACGTGCGCATAAATATGCGTAATTACATCTACAATCGTATTTAAAAAGATCATCACTTACAAACATACTTTAACATCAAAGTGAGGTTTGTCTTAAAGGTTTGCGGCCATTTATATTTTTTTCTCTCTTTGCCTTCGTTTTCTCAATTAGTACGTCTGTGACCGGGAATTAGCCTCTGCGAATTCTGCAAAACGTTGCCATTCAGATCTAGCTTTGCTTCAGGTTTGTTTTCAATGTAACATTATAGAAAAGATCGCATTTTCTTTTCCTTCTTTACAGGAAATCTTACGTTCATTTTTAAGTTACTTTATTTGCAATTTAAGATATATTGATTAAAATAAATATTTTCATGATATTTTTGGTATAGTAATGAAAGAATATCTTTATGTAAATATTTTAAAAACGGACCACTATGGATGAAACAATAAATAAAAACAGTAAAATCATAATCAGAATAATGCCGTGCAGTGACCGGCATAGAAGAATAGTCCCGACATTTTTCTTGCCGAGATGTAGTAGAAGGCGACTAACGCCATAGTGGTACGAACTAGTGTACCTACACCTACCATGATGGTAATGGGTAGCAGCGTCACTATATCCTGTCACAACAGAATGCACTCACCAACCCGCCTGCCAAGCGTGTCGAGTATTGACTAGCCCCCGAGGGTTAATGGGGAGGCCTAAGTTCAGTAGTGAATATCCAATGGCTGATGTGGTAGTGCATTTTTCCGTTCTACCCTCAAATGTTTAAATACATTTACATCAGCAGGCTGAATCAATCAAAAAAAAAAGTAATCAAAATATATTATTGTTTCCAAATTTTAATTTACTTGTTATGTACGAAATCAGGCTTAGTGCTAAGTGTAATGTCTAAACTACGTATTCATAATTTAGTCTAACGAAACCTGTCCTGAATAGTTTAAAGAGGAAGTTAACGGTTAATTTTAGTTCTGTAAATCCATATTTTCGTAACCTAAAAACTATCACCGAAAAGAAGAAAAATATTAAAAATTAAATGGTTAAATTAAAATTAGAAATTGAATACAAAGGCGGTAAAAGTAATCATCGCTTCAAGTCAGTCTTTTTTTTCTCAGTCTCTATTCCCCAGTTAGCTTGTCCAAGAATAAACCTCTTTGGATTCTGCAAAATGTTATAATTCAAAACTACACTTAAGGGTTGCAAAATTAAAAACTAAACGAAAAAAATATGAATGTAATATTATTCATTTTTATTTTAAGATACCGAACTTAAATGAATTTACTCATCGTCATAATTAGCTCGAAAAACTTTTTAAAAATACGAAAATCTTATTCAATTTAGTTTTCAGTGACTCATAATATGTCTTTTAATGAATAAAGCAAAATATTAGAAACAAATTTCGAAACAAATCACGTAAAGAATATTAAAACAAGTCCATATCGACAACTATTTAAATATACTCGTAAATAAAGTAAGAGTTGGTTTTTACGCGCAATAATCTCAAGATCTATCTGTATGATCTGAAAAATTATTTTTGCATTTTAAGGACTAATAACTAAGGAAGATTACAGGCTATAAAATATCACGATACGGTTCACAGAACAGGAGCAGTGACTATAAATGTCAAGATATAGATTAGTACAGAGTTTGATGCTTTATATTAATCTGTTCCTATTACTTGTAACGGTAACTTGTAACTATTGTTGTTCCTAAGACTTTTACTTTATATATATACAGAGTGATAAAAAATTAAAACGAACGAAACGAAAGAATAATAACAAACTATTTTTAAAATAAAAGACAATTTCACATGTATTTTTACTTCATACTATACCTAAGATGTACCATTATGAAGAATTATGTTAACAAGTCTCTCGTCAAATGCGTATTCAAAACAAGACGAAGGAAATGATGTGAAGGAAATGCCATAATGAATCTGCGGGGTAATGATTGAAAGCTTACGCTATCGCAAGAACTTTGTCCCTATTGCTATTAAAAATTACAGAACAGTCAAGACATGGATTATTTTTCTATAAGGGTGTGTGATACCGTGCGGTGACCGGCAGAGAAGAATAGTCTCAATTTCTTTCTTGCCGAGGTGTCGTAAAAGGCGGTTAAGGTCATAGTGGTGCGAAAAACTGTACACCAACCAGGACGGTGATGGTCAGCAGCGTCATCATATCCTACAAAACACACTGCGCTCGGCAACCCGCCTGCCAAGCGTGGTGGCAACCGAACCTGCCTCCTCCCTCTTCCCCAGAGATAATGGTGGAGACTTACGTACAGTAAAGGACATCCAACGGCTGATTTGGAAGGGTTTTGTTCCAAACATATACAGACTATATTATGTCAAATTATTATGGAAAAGACAGTTAACAAGTGACGAAGTGACTATTTGCAATAGTGAAATAATTTTGTAATGTTAGCATGAGCATTCAACAATTAACCCGATGTTCGAATAAACATGTCATGGCAACAAAGGTTGCATTATGCTCAGATTCAAAGGAAAAAATGCGAGTTAGACGTTCTAATGTAGACGACGATAGTTCGACATTGTTGTTATTGTGATATGAGGTAATTAAGACTTGTTGCGACAACGTTGCCAATTAGTCTGTTGTGTATAACAACAAGAACACTGATGAAATGTTATAAAATGTCTATTATTTTGAATAGAATCAGTTTTTACTTGTATTTTTACAGATGAGAGAAAAACTTTTAATTCCATTTTCTTTTTTCATTACTGACTGTTGAGTGAAATCATTTAATTCGCACTTTATATAGCAAATTACAATAACAAAAATATTAAGCTTTTGTATCTTTACCTATTAGAATTTTATTATGAATATATATATAAAATGACATCCACAGAAGGTGTACTTAAAACTTGAATTTTTAAAAGAACGAACGACGAACACTTACGTTGATCGATCTCTCAGATTCTCAGTTCATTTATGTATGTTTTTTATATAAAATGTGAATTGTTTGTACATATTTACATAGATATGTATATTGTTTCAGATTTACGTATCGGGGCAATGAATGGGGAAAGCATCAAGAATTAAAAGCCTTTTAATGACAGTAGCTTCGTGCCTTCAACTTTTTGGTGTTATGCAATATGCATTCAAGAATTATCTTACAATATATTTACATTACAATATATTACATACAAAATTACAGACAATACGATACGTGTAATAAAAATAATATAACAGAACCTTTAAGTTTAATTAATAATTTTTTAAATAAGTTTATTTTAATATAATAGATACAGAAAATGAATATTTTCATTTATTTTTTTCTCTTTTTGTATTCTCAGACACATATTGTTCTTTTTTTAAATTAAATAAATTGTAAATAACGTAATTAATAAATTTATATTTTGATAAAAGTTAAGAGACTAACTTCTGGCTTTTATAAATAAATAAAAATCGAAATAAATATACTTGCATGAAACCATCCGCCTGAGTGCTGTTCCCTTAAAACCATAGATGTTTTATCTGAGCTCCGAACAGCACCCGTACACAATCGAAGACGATTATTGTTACATAAATATACCTTTTATGTGACCTGCCATTTTATTTCAGCTATTAAGACTTTTACTTTACATTGTGAGAGAGTGGATAGTATTATATATCATGAATAATTTGAGAGAAACGTTTTTACAATAATTGTATAAATTAAATAAAAAGCAGCATCAAATAAAATATTATGTGGTAGTTCAATTTTTTTCTAGAAATTAAATAACAATTTTATATATTTACACAATATAAATATGATAAAATATAGATAGTTCATTACTTTACATAATTTATTACATAATATGATATCAACCGCAATTAAAGCCTAAAAATATTGTCACGCAACTCACTTAAATATACATTGTTTTTGTCAATAAAAAGTAAAAGACGGTAACACATATAATTTTATTGTCAGTACAAAAAAGTAGAGGTGAAAATCTAACGTATGTATCTTTTTTTGAAATCAATTACCTTTTCGATATATAATTAATATTATTACATATATAATATTAATTGATTTCCGTTACGAGACGTGAATTAGTTTGAGATCTATGTACACGTACTGTACTTAATGAAAAAGGTACTAAATATTTAAATAACTATTTCAAATTAAATAATATTTTTATTTGTTAAAAAAATTTAGTTTGTATCGCACTTACCAAATAATTGTTTATACAACCGGTGTGACAGGGAAGGTAATAACTAATTAGGATCTAAGAACATCAAAAGGGGTATAGTCATCAACGTAATTGGCATGGCACCCCACGTGATACAAAGAGTGGGTACAATCGGGAAAAAAGTGGCAATTCCCGCCCACTCGGTTGCATTGCGCTAATTAAGGTGCTACAATCGAGATGCGATTCTCTTGGGTTCCACAGATTTTTATAATATTATTGATATTTAATTAGGTATATTATATAATTTTATTTTGTATGATAAAATAATAAAATATATTATACAAAATTTTGTGTTATGTAAATAAAAATAAAATTACTTTGTTAAAGTTAAGTTTAGTTAAATTATATGTAGGGTGACTGCAAACACAGATAAACTGCATGAGCTTCTGACTTAAACAGACATAGCATTTTAAATTTTTGACCTCCTCTGGATAAGAGGAGAAGAGGCTAGTATTATCGACTTGTACTTCTCTCTCTCACCGTATAAATGCAGCTAAAGTAACCACTTCACGCCGATTCAGTGTATGAGTGTCAAATCCCGGAGGGGTTAGCCACTGTTCTATTCCGGCTGAATCGTATATGATCTGTAGTCGATTGGCCAAACGTTATTACAATACAGACTCGGAATACTTCTAACACTTATGAGTATGTTGACTGCCTCGAATAAATTAGGAAAACTATAGTTTCAATTTAATTTTAGGCGTTCTTTCAAAAATTATTTGATGGTTTTACAACTTACCTTACTAAAAATGAATTGTTACATAAAATCTAGTTCATACTAGATTAAATCACTTTAAAGTTTTTAAAATTATCCAATATACGGAACCGATACTTTCGAAAACGAGCTACTCGTGAAACAATTTTCGTTGGCACCGAATGAAAAGAATTCTAATTGGTAATTTACACTGCAGCCGTCGAAAGTCCTCGTTCTATTGACTGTTGTTGTCGTGTTGTAGATTCAACAGTGCACTCGGTGACGCGGACTGTAATTACAAAATAGTCGATATATATTTTTTTCATTTGAAATACATAAAAAAATTTAAAGTGTTTCCCGTTGACTAACGACCGATGATTATTTGAGTGTATTGAGTACTAATCCGTGGTTGAAAATTTTGATGATTTTTATTGCCTTCTAACGAAACGCTTGATGGTAGATGAAAGGGTCTTATAGTTTTACATGAATTTTTGTTACTTTAATCTATCACAGTATGAAAGCTTACAACAGAAATTATAGGTATATATTGGCTCTTTTAATAGAATAATTACAAGACTCTTCTTATATTATAGTTTTTCTGGTATCTAAGTAGAGGTAATGTGGATATACGTAGATTACATAATTGTTTATAGTAAATATATTACCACTACAAAAAGAGACTATCTACTTAAATATATACACACTTTATTTTTTAGAAAGTCTCGCCGTTTATGTTTTAAGTCTTAGAAATTAAAAATATTTGGAATCAGCTCCCAAAAGTTATTCAAGAATAAGTGCTTGTTGACGTTGAGGAATCATTTTCTCATCAAAGTTACTCCCAATCTGTGAAACGTACAATTTTGAATTTGTGATATATGTATGTATATGTTTGCTGGTATGTATGAATATATGTACGTATGTTTGTATATATGTATGTATTTATGTATGGGTGTATATATATTTTATCGCACATATGTTGAATGTAGGTACATACTATTTTGGCTGTTTTTTTCTCTTCTTTCCATACTACTGTGCCCCGCGTTAACATCATCTCTCACCACCATGGTAGAATGGTAGAAATCTCTTTTAGAGATAAGTTCGCCATTGTCAACTTCCATTGTAACTTTGAATTGTGAAATAGTTTTAAAGTGCAATAAAGAATACATAATATAATTATTATTTGAATATGTACCTATGTTACGTATATCGATCGTAAAATGTTTAATATTTTTTTTTATTTCCCATTTTAATGTCTATTCTTAGCATTTGATTTATTTAGAAACTAAAGTTCGGTATACAAATTTTAGTAATTTTTTTTTTGTTTCTAAAATAAAGAAAAAAACTCCGGTTGATATGATTTTTTGAAGTATCACGAAAAATGTTATTTTAATTTGTGTTACAGCACTTTGTTCAAATGCAGAATAAGTACTAAATCTAACACTTGGTCCAATAGTCGAGCGACGGCCGTTTGTATGCTAATACTAAGCTCTAATGCCTATGATCTAGACTTCTGTGTACACTACTAGCCTGTGATTGCGGTAAACAAAACGACTGTATATATGTGACATATATTTCACGATATGTTTACATTGAGATTATTCAAATGCAGCAGCAATTTAAAGGTTTATTTAAGTAAAAAAAAAATAATAATAATAATAATTTAAATACGAAAGTACTTAATAATCTTTTGACATTTTCATACATTTTAGTCTCTTATAAGCGACAAATATACAAAGCTACAATTATAACTTTGCTACAATTACAACTTGTATTTATTAAAATGTATGCAAAAAAGTCATTTGGGTTGCATAGGTATATAATACAATGTAGCGGAAATGGTTTAATTTAGAGAAAAAAAAAAGTATTTTAAGTTGATGGCAATACTATTTGTATTGGAACACATAGAAATGATCGAGCTAGATATATTAGTATTTTTACTTCATGTTAGATTTAAAAACAACAACTTCTTGAGTTTTTGTCTGTCACAAAGTTTGTATTGCATCTTATGGAATAAACGAAGATCTTATTTTGACAGTGTCTGCAGCGACTTTCCTCCATTGTTGAGGGAAAATATCTGTGTTGTTATATTTGATTGAACTGGCTGGACGGGATATATACGATTTGTTTATTTTGCTCTCTCCGTTTCGTTTTTTAACAGATCTGTTTACTTTCAACAACATTTCAAATTTAATTTAATGCCGGTACCTGAATGCTTTTAGAGGCATTATTTATGCGTATATCATGTGTCTGTGCCAATATACTTAAATGGCATAACTTAATTGAAAATGTGTTTTATATCATATATAAAACACATATTCAATTAAGTGATGGCAAGCTTTATACACAAAAATACCAACACATACGTATATAAAATACATGGACACATATATAGGTGATATACTAGGTGATATACTAGAATCTATGGATATTATTAGCCTTTTAAAATATCATGTATAAATTGTACTACATTTGTATAACTGTACAATAATGTATAAGTTGTACTATTTATACTAATATTATAAAGTGATGGACAGGTTGTTTGTTCAATATGATTATCTTAGGATAAACTGATACGGCTTAAGTGTTTTTTTTTGCGTTAGAAATTCTTTATATCAAGACAGGTTAATAAAAATTCGCTATGATGCATAAATATGGAAAAGTGAATATTAACGTATGCCGTTCGGTGACCGGTAGAGAAGAAAAGTCCCGACCTCTATCTTCCCGAGGTTTCGTAATAGGCCATAGTGGTGCGAACAACTGTACACCAAACAGGATGGTGATGGACAGCATCGTTACTATATCCTGCCACACACTGCACTCGCCAGCCCGCCTGCCAAGCGTGGCGAGTATTGGCAAACCCCTCAGAGATGATTGGGGAGGCCTTATGTTCAGCAGTGGACATACAACGGCTGAAATAGTAGTAGAATATTAACGTAGGTATGGTATGATTAGGTGATTTCTACGAACGCGCTAATCAGGAGCTAACTAAATTTTAATAATTATTTTTATAATTATGTTGGCTAGTCTATAATAATGAAAATTATAGGCTTTTAAATGTTACTTTATTAGGTGCTTAGCAGTAACAATAAATTTCAAACAAACTGATAAATAATCGAAATATTTGAAATTAACTCAGTACTGACAAGTGACAAAATTATAGTCATAATAAGGGCTAGTTAATGTTTTTAAGTTAACACATGTGAAACCGAACCGGAGGTCTTGTGTAAAATAATCTCATAATGGCGTCAATCGGTACGAACAGTGAATAAAGAGAAGATAAAGGGAGACACAGGTGCCGCTAGCGAAGCGTCCAAGCAAAGGACTAGTAGGGTTTGCAATCGATGTGCTTAACATGCAAAACCTTATTATATAGTATAAAGCTGAAACAGTAATAAAAGTATATATATGTATTAATACTATAAAGTTGTGTGATACATTCTACAACTGAAGAATTGATTTTGATATTTCTTTTAATGTTAGAAAGCTACAATGAACAGATGTGGTAGGTTTATATTATGAAATATCATGTTATACTCGTATCTTATATTAATGAATACGTAGCCAGAAATGTGAAGTGCCGTGAAGATTGTCTAGTAAATACATAATTAAATTAATTACTAGATTATTTACATTACTCGTTGCTTAAAAAGCATATACCTACCTACATTTAATATTTTGTTTTTGTATTTTTTTAAGAAAATTTGCCCAGGTAATGAAATAGGTAGGTATGTTTATATGGTTTTTATGTAATTGTTCCACAATCAATACATACTTTTTACTGTTGATGATTTCCCCCTATTTATATTAAAGTATTTTTGGAATACATGAGAACCGATTTCACATTTTATTTTAAAAATAAATCCATCTATCAAAAACTACAAATTTTTCAAAAAGTTATAAATAACTCACTGTTTAAAAATAACAAAGACACAATCAATTCACCATTTTTATATTATAATATAATATGGGCTTAACATAAACGTAAGCCACACAATTTGATAGATGTAATCTAAATTCATATATCAACACCCATTATTTTTTCGATAATTTGTCAAACAACCCTCCAATACATGTGGCGACGCGCCTCCTGTTGACAAAACTTTATTACCGAAAAGTGAACAATATTGTACCAAAACGCGCTTTTTTGTTAACCCGTCGTGCACCGGTCTATTGAAAAAATGATCTAGTTTTGACCCCAAAGCGCTATTTCACGGGACAATGGAAACAAGAAATTCAGGTTCGAGGTATTATCTTTTGGTTCAAATAACATCGGCATTTTGATCATAAAATATAATTAAACATGACCAACAACAGACTGAAAAGTATATTTTTAAGTAATAACAATTTTTTGCGTTGTAACGAAAAAAAATGCATCTAACGTTTATTCTTTTAACATACAGATTTTGATGTACTAAAGAGAAATAGATAGTATAAAGGTACAAGATTAATTGTCCTTTTTCCACCCGGAAAGTTTCAAATTAGTGAAAATGAGCCCGAGAATACCATTATCGACATACGAAACGGAACATTATTAAAAATTCAAAATTAGAAAACGGTAAAACAATAGGCAACATTCGTTCACTTTGCAGACGCAGTCCGTCTAGCGCTCTCCCGGAACAATGGTGACCTATTGTTCGTGCGTCCATTTTAAATGAACAAAATGGCGGCGTTCCAAATTCAGACGAACAAACTCAAATTTGAAACAATGCTCTAATCCTCGTGAAGGGTTAAATGCATGCTATTGGTCAACCAGAACCCCTCGAGCGTGTATGTGTATGTGTGCGTGAAACTTTTCATATTAGTTTATTCATGATTTGGCGATCTGGAATACGTAATGAGTTTTATACGTTCAAATTTTGGCAAACATAAGAACGTAAATTATTATTATAATTACATTATACGTCTATGACTAAATTTTATTTTATAATATGTACACCAATAAAAATATAGTTTTTAATAAAAAATTATTTTGTGTTTGAGTTTAATTATTATTATCTCCTTTCTGCAATAAAATACTCAACAAACTGTTATGATTACGAGTGTTTTGTCATTTCAGATGAATTTGCAGACTTGCGCTACTGTCAGTGCTTGTACCAGGACCGTCGCTGTGAACCACAACATCCTTTAACGACATAACCATTTCTCACTTCCTTTACGTAGTTAAAGATAATAATAAAAATAACATTGAAATCATTATATATTTAGTACGTATTAAATACGGGAAAATACAGGTAAACGAAAGAACCCAACCAACCTACATCAAACTAAAACTCGTTACAAAATGTGACTGTTCCGAATAAAGGTGTTGTTTTAATTACATTATCAGGCGAGCACACGCAGGAGCCGGGGTGTGGACCCTTCTCACGGGTTGAAAGACATTCAAATAATAGTCTTTGGAGAAAAGTGGATATGTAGGCTGGGAGCCATTATATATCGAAAATACTTCACGAAATAAACACCCTTATTCCTGTAATACAATGGGTTATAATTGCGTGAATGTTTTTATTAAAACGAATAGTCGAAAACGGTAGAGACAAGTTTTGATTATGTTCGACTGTCACGCCTGATGCGCACGATGAACGAAGTTTGTGTCCCATTGTTTTTGTATGTAGGTTTTAAGGGTAACGTTACGTATTTTTTGCTAATGGATTAAATACTTTTACTAATATTAAAAAATGCATATACTTAACTTTTTATAACGTCGATTAATGACATAAAAAACATTTTTGAAAAAAAAAGATGTTTTATTTTTATTTCAACAAATATTTTCCTTGATTTTTTTTATTAGTAAGTCCATGCATACTTTATGTATAGTCTTTACTTTTGACCTTCTTGTGACATTTTTCTTCCAAACTTAATCACGAGAACACACAATTAAGTAAAACTAAATTCAAGTAAAGTTCAGGCCTCGAAAATATCTCGGTAACATTATACCCTTACATTAGGGCTAAGTGATAGCGTCACATTTGCTGGATTAATTCATCATCCGAATTGCCGTGGCCAGACTGATGGAGCCCGGACCCCAGGGGGAACGCCCCGCCCGCTCTGATTTACGTATGGACTTTTTAAATTTTGAATATCTTCAACTTTGAAAATTATTATCTTGTGATATATTTACTATATGTACACATATTCGAAATTACATTTATAAAGGTTAAAAAATTTAAAAAACTTATTTTTTATATTGTTAGTTACTATTTATAATTAATAAAAGTACTGTTTGTCTGTAAATGTAAATTCTTACAATAGTCATTCAAATTATATAGTAAAAAGAAAATGGATACTGATATAATATCAATCGCAATTCCAATGAAATCAGGAGCAAATTTTACTTCGAGTTCATCTCACACAGCGCACAGCACATATTAATATCTGTTTGTTTCCAAAAACTTCGGAACCCAAAGTAAAACATAAAACTTAGTCAAAGAGCAAATCGCTACAAGCGCTAAGTTGCGCGAGCGCCCATTGCCCTTTGCACCCCGAATTAACCCCCCTCTCCACCCCCTATCCCACCCCATAGGACAGTGTAAGGATAAATGGGAGGGCTGGCTCTTCTGGTTAAGTGTAGATTTTCCGAATGCGGTGTTGATGATGGTTGTATAGTGATTGAATTTATTTTATCGATATATTTTTATTTATAAATTATTTTTAATATGTTATTGATAAAGTATGTTTATGTTAATATGATAAATCGTGCATTTGTCTAGTTGTCGAATAATAATAGTTTTTGATATTTTGAATACTTTACCTACTAATATTTCGGATTATTGAAATGTCAGCGCATATAAAGTATGTACCTAATTATATGTAATGAGTGCAGATACGTTTTGATAAATCTAAGTGAACTTTCACTGAGATATTACACGGAATATATTTAATGAAATGTTATTTTGACCATTTTTATAGATGCAACGAAAAAATTTAAATAAAAGTTGCTTATGTATGCTGTGTAGAATAGGTATGATTATTGTAACTTACAAAAATTTCGAAATCTGTAACAATATGTTATTGGTTTTGTACATGCATTCATTTATGTTTAAAAGTGATTGATAATGTCTGAAAGAAATGTCTAACGCGACGCTGCGCTTGCCGGTACGTGGTCTCCACTTAAGAACCTTTCTGCTCCATCGGCCGGCGTTCAACGTGTTATGTGCCCTGCTCACTGCCACTTCAGCTTGCAAATCCGTTGGTTTATGACGGCAACTTCCATTCGTCTGCGAATCTCATCATTTCTGATTCGATCTCGCAGAGAAATAAGAAGCATAGCCCTATCCATTGCACGCTGTATAGCTGTAAAATTGTATGACTTTACTCTTACTAAATATTAAGATTTTAAAAATGTTCCTATGACGTTGCGAATAAAAATTTTCATAATGTAATAGGATATCTATATACCACTGTTCCACGGCTGTGCCAGATGAAGGCGAAGTACCTTAAATATTGTAGATGGAACATTGTACTGAAAGAAGACTTCATTTTAATTTAAAAAACAATTTAAACTGCATTCATAGATTTTTAAATAATTGTCTGGTTGAACCGGGACTCGAACCCGCTATACGACAAAAAAAATATCCTGTAGCTTTATCATACCGATCGAAAGTCTTCATCATAAGGATTATTTTTTGCTACATAACATATTAGTATCAAAAATAAAAGGAAGACCGTGAATTTTAACATTTGATGTAAAATTTTGATCAGAAAAATGAAAAGCTGACATTGCCGTAAGGACATCCAGCTGACATTTTATTACAAATTATAATTAGTAGGATAATGGCTTTTTACTCCAAATTCATCATTTAATCTATCAAATGCTCAAAATGTGTCACATTCTGTTGAATAGAAAGTCTCACTCCTTTGATTACTTAATTTAAAATGATGTCAGTTGGATGTCTTTATGGCAATGTCAATTTTTCCTATTTCTGAACAAAATTTTATTTATTTATTTATTTAACTCTTTATTATACGTACAGAATATTACAAAAAAGATACAAGTCTTTGAAATAAATGTATAAAGGGTTTGCTTATCCCTATAAGAGATTTCTTCCAGCACACCCGAAAAGTAATCATCTTAGACATAAATCAGATAAGGTAAACGTACAATTACACAAAAATAAAAACAAATTAAACTAAATGAAATTAGAACTACATTAACAAACAAAATTATGGGCGAAGAAAATATAGAACATACTATATTTATTCATATCCAATAGGTATATCTACACTAGACATATATAACATACATATATATTACAAAAATTATTTCTTAAATACAAATAGATATTTTCAAGGACAAAAAATGCTCTTTTAACTTTTTTTAAAGATAGGTATTCATAGATTTACTGTGAATCGATGATGCTAATGATTTCCACAACCTTGCTGCATGGACGGTATACGAGTAGGAGAATAATTGAAAGTGTGAAGGAATTTGTATTAGGAATTTTACATCAAATGTTAAAACTCGTGGTCTTCCTTTTATTTCTGATGTCTTTTCTTTTCTGATCCTTAAAAATAATCCTTATGATTAAAGTCTTTCGATCGGTATGATAAAGCTACAGGATTTTTTTGTTCTCATATAGCGGGTTCGGGTCTCGGTTCAACAAGGCAATTATTTAAAAATCTATGAATTCAGTTTTACTTGTTTTTTAAATTAAAATGAAGTCTTCTTTTAGTAAAATGTTCCATCTACAATATTTAAGGTACTTCCCCTCCATGTGGCATAGCCATGGGATACCCGGTTACCTACTTGTGGTCTTAAATAATAATGTTTTTAATATTTATAATTAGAAAATACACCATTATTCGTATACGAGTTCATATGAATACAAATAATTAAAATATCGATATTTTTATCGATAACGCCTAATGACGTCTCCCACAACCCTATCCCCACAATTCCTCGAGACCGTTGGACAGCGGGGTTGTAAATACTCGTGTAAAATTGTCCACGTTCCCTCCCAGAAAGGCTTTTGTGTTACATATTTCTTTGTTATTTACCTCGCACCCGCACTCCTACCTGCTCGAATACACGGATTACGAAGATATGCAATTAAATGAAAAACTTTTATCTGTTTTTTGCTTTTGTTTTCTTTGTGTTTTATATTAACTTGAATATGAATTAATATATTGATTCAAGATGTTGATGAAGGTGAGAAATATGAAATTATAGTTACAGTTAGTCAATGATTTTTAGTTAAATTATCAAAAAATTGGACTATTCACACACACTCACAATTAATGTAGGGAATTAAACTCTAATTCTCATAATTAATGATAATAAAAAACTAATTCTCAGCACTGAGACGTTCAGAGGCTAGTGCAGTAAAGTTCTAAGTAATTAGTTCTGATAGACAAATTTACCACCATGTAATATGGTGAAATAGCTGTGTTATAATCAAACAAGTCTCATTAGGAATCGTGCTCTTGTAAAGACGCTTGAGAGTGTTTAATTCATTTGGCAAACATTTTTCTCTTGTGTCATTAATAAGATCGGTCAACATTCGTCCTCATTATGCGTTCTAATCTCGATTGCTACGAGTTAATTGCGATCGCAAATGAGACGCGCTACACTGCTTACTCGCCACCTGGATTGATGAAAAACGCACGCAGAAACAAAATATACAAAAATTTATAGAAACATTACTACATTTATTTTAGGTTTACGCTGACGATGAAAATTAAGTTTAAAAAAAATGTCTAGAATAACGAAGTATATAGTTGTTTAGTTGTTATAAGTTGTAACTTTTGTTATAATATCTACATAATTATATTTATAATCTCGTTACAGGAAATGAGTATAAAAGTCGTGAACAGGTTAATCCAATTAAAAGAGCATGATGTCGGTTTTAGATTATTGTAAGTAATACTAATTAGGTGTACAATGTTATCGATATAATACAATGATTTCACAACATTTTTAATTTAATTTTCTTTTAATTTTTAAGTTCAGCGTACACCTCACTTTATGACTAAATGTCTCCCTTTCACCTTCTACTTTCGCTTGGATAATCTTATTTTCGTTACATACAAAGCATTCTAATCCTACTTAATATCATAATAAAGTCTGTATTACTTTAGCATTTGCGCTAGAGTTAAAATGTATTACCTTTTATTGTGATCCTCAACACGGATTAAGAGAGAGCGCGGTTTTGAATTTTGATTTGGATTGTAGCGAACGACTTGGCCATTCAAATTAGACCTCCTCCGGATTATTTGTTGAGTATTTTCTAATCTGATTGTACAAGACGTTGAGGGCTATGGAGGTCGCACTACGGTGGCCGCGCCGCGAACTATGCACACCTATTTTGTGTGATGCTTTGATTACACTGTACGGAATGGTCCTTAATGAAGACTTTAAACGCGGTAGTGTAAAATGTTTCCAGTCAATGCTTAACTATTTGATACTAATAATTGAAGATAATTTTCATATTTACAATAATTTTATTTTATCTTGGATTTAAGAACACTTTTACAGACAAAGTATAGATAAAGAGATAAAGATTATTTATAACCAGCAATATTTATTTACTTATCTATACAAATATATTAGAACTTAAGAATATGATTATTTCCGCGTAAATTTTAGGAACTAATCGCGTAAAACAGTTTGATTTCAAAATTTTTTTTTTTTTAAATCAGGTAGTCTGAATCAAAGACGGTTCAAGCTGTAAAACATACTCAAAGTTATAGCTCATAAGACGGTAGTAATAAGCAAACATATCAAAGCTGGCTGAGCTCCTAAGGGCGTTCAATCTTTTAACTTCGAATTACCTACTACTACTAATTTTGGGCAACTGAAACCGAAGTATAGACGTAGCTGCGCGCGTAAGCATAGCTTAGTAGCTAAATATATAATTCCAATATAATTACAAAATACGCTATCATTATATTATAAACCGGTTACAATATAATGTACGCTCGTGGCCAGTTATTAGGGCGTTTTAACCCTTCATTGCGGGCCCCGGACAGAAATGACCTCTCGCTTCCCTATTTTCTGACATAACTGTAACCCTACGCGTGCTGTTTGTGGGACGTTTCGATCATTTGTTATTTTTTCGTAAAACATCCGAATGTTGAAGACTCGATGAGTTATTGTGTAATTTTTATATTTTCTGGAGTATTTTTGTATCGCAATTGCTATTCGTTAAAAAAAGGTAATAAAGGCAAGTTGGCTGGTTGTTTCTGGAATATGTATTCTTTTTAATAAAAGTATCGGAGAATACAATATTTTATTGTGTGATTATTTTTGTTTACACATGGTTTTTTCTTCTCTAATATATAATAATTTTATAGGTACGTGTCTATAATATTATGCTAATATTACCGTTTTAGGTATAAGATAAATCTAGATTTCATGTAATACAAAGTTTATTGTTTTTTGTCAAATGCACTATGCAGATATTACTCTTTATGAAAGACGTGCAAAGAAACAAAAGTATTCAGTTTTATAAGTAAATTTTATACATAGCGGTTCTTATAATTTGTTGGTAAAATTATAAAAAGTTATACGTATGAACTAAACTAAATTAAAACAATCAGTAAATATCTCACAACTCGGCAAGGGCCTTTTTTTAATATATCTCTTAGAGAGCTCTATCCGCAGTGCTATTTCATTGCGGGTGGGCGGATAATTTTACTAGAAAGGATAACCGGCGGTTTTACGCGCTTCTGTCGTGTAGACATATAGTAATAACGTATACACTCTTGTTCTAAATAAACCTGTTCTATTTATAAACCAGTTTCTGCCTACCTCTATGATAAAAATACCCCTTTTATGTATTGCAAAATGCAAGCGAAAAAGTTGCATTGTTGTAATGGCAGATGGTCAGAATTATAATTGATTTTGATATTAAAAATAATATTACTAGATAAGGTTGTTACACATGTATCGTGTCTCATATAAATTATATGATTGTAAAATTATTTATAAAAGTCCATTTTTAATAATATAATAATAGTTCCTCGTTTTAATATTATCAATATATCTTGATGTTAGTTTTTGAAACTTTAATACTTAATTTATAATTTTATTAATATGATATATAGATTAGATATATTTATGGGATTCTTATATATATTATATTAACCATGGATTATTTAAAAGAACGTACAAAGTGGAGAAGATTTAGCCCAAAAGCAGACCCTGGCAATAGCCGGGATTAATAATGCCGGGTAGAAGAAGAAGAAGATATATATATGATATACCTATGTACGAGTATATAATTTTCAGAGCTTTTAATTTTAAAAAAATATTTATAAATAAAGAAATACAAAATTTTCGTACTAATCGTCTTTATAATATGCGGTTCCGGCCGGAACCGTTTCCAAATCCGTGTTAAGGCGGCTGATTTTTTAAGTTCTGTTTTTTATTTTATTTTTTTATCTTATCCTTCTCAAAATGGTATGGAAACATCGTGAGGAAACCAACAGGCTTCTGACGGTACCTACCTATACAGTATGTATGTATATTCGATAACACGCAGCAGAGCGGTGTGACAGATTAAGTTCTATGAAAAAATTAAAACCACTAACAGAACTCCAAAAGAAGAAAACTTTTTCATAGTAAAAGAATTATTTACCCTGCATGGGACATTTACAGGGTTAATAGTTAGAGTTACTCTATAACCATAAGTACCAATAAATTATGTTTTTCTTGTGTCTATAAAAATTATTAACACTGCGGTGTACATTATTATTTTCATTACTAGTTATCATATTTAATAAATAATTAATATCTACTTTTTAACATTCATTGAGCCTTATAATTTTTTTATATCAACAAACTTTAAAATAAACAACTATCTCACCTGCACACTATTGCAACACTTTGGTACTTTTATTACACTTACGAACAAAAAAGAAAAAAATAATGTCATAAACTCACACACTTAAATAATAAATATCATAATTTCTCTCGAACCTTCAAACCCTACAATGTCCGATGTCCAAATGTAGGCGGGGCCTATAGTGCCCATTGGTCAACAAAGAAGGGAGGGCTCCACGAAGCTTCTATTTGAAGGATAAATTCATTCCAATAAGATTTTTGTAAATCATACGTGGATACTCATATATGATTCTTAAGTTCATAAAAATAAGAGTAATATTGCATTAAAATATTTTTCGATCGATCGATATATAATTCTCATTCATCATCTCATCATTCTCAACATTAATCGATATATTAATAGTATTTATGCAGTAAGGATAAAAATAATTATATAATGAAATATAATAAAATACATTCAATAAAATAAGATGTGTAATAGGTACATCTTCAAAAATTCTTATAAGAATATAACTTTGACAAAAATCGTATACTGTATCAATTAACTAAAAATAAAAAAATTAGCAAAATTAATTTTAATCTCAAAAGGATAATATAATTGAAATAATATTAAGTAAACATAATCAAGGTTATATTCCATCTAAGATTTTTTTAAACTCCAGTACGATTCTTATAAGAGTTTTCATTTATGGTAGTTCAAATACATTACTTCTGTAAATAGAACAAAATATACTATTACATATATTTTACAAATAACATTAGAATCTTAGAAAATATTAATTTGCAGTGCGTAATAAATATTTTGACAACCATTCTGGTGTAGGTACCTAGTGTGCGAGTAGTCACCTCAACGCCGGCGTTCGACGGTTCGATTCCCGCTCGAGGCAGATATTTATAAATAGTGTACAAATGTTTGTTTCTGGTCTGCGTGTATATCCTTGTGGGTCTCCTTATCATAACTCGGGAAACACGTAAAGCCGTCGGTCACTGATACCTGATAGTAATTGTTACTCCTGGTAGGGGAATTATCCGCCAAGCTATAGTGGAGCGGCGTGATAAATTAAGCTCCAACCCTTCTCCTATGTGGAGTAGCGTTTGCCTAGCTGTGAGACGTTTATAGGGTGGTTCAGTTTTTTTCAGTTTCAGTCTATAAATATTTATTTCTGCATCGAAGAGAATGAAAACATTTGAGAATATCCGCTCGAAGCTTCTGCTAATGTGCATTTTAACCGCATGGCAGATTAACTCCAATTTATCTAATTAAGTCTGGTAGATAGATTTTGAGGTCATTTTTGGTTGGAATAACTTTGAAACCGTTAAAGTTGTCTTGATAAAATCTTACACGTGTATCCGTTGTTGCTCTAAGAATGTATCTACATTTAAAAAAGGAAAAAATATTAACTATTTTCATGTAGTTTTTCAATTTTTACGACGTAGTGTGACGTGCCTCCATCAGCGTACAATCTGGGCGATGTTGTATGCACCTGAAACAAAAGAAATATGTTCTCAATCTGTATGAGTATTCTTAGCACTGGTAGCAGAATTAGTACTTAGAAAAATTTTATTACGAAGTGGCGGCCTGTTAAACTTTGATTAAATACATCTCAAAATGCTTTTTTTTTGGTATTCTTTTACTTTTTTTTTTCTTTTATCTTTTATCTTTAACAGTAGGCAACTTAATGCCTGTATTTTAAGTAACAGCCGACCGATATTTATTTTTTTTTAAATAAATATACATATAAATAATACATATATAAATAAACATATATTACACCAAGACTCGGAGCGGGAATCGAACCCACAACCCTTGGAGCAGAAAACAGGGTCACTGCAAACTGCGCCAACGGGCCAGTCAATTCAAAGTATTCAAAAGTATTGAACGAGTTATAAAATGTGGGCAAAATTATTGTTCGACTTAATTCTAGGCTAACGAAGGTATGTGCAAAATTTGAGCTCAATCTATCAATCGAGGACAAGACATTTATAGTCTGTTACTGTATAAATATTTCATAAATGTACCAAAATATTTTAGCAATAGTTAAAATAAGAAATAATGAGAAAAAGTTACAATACGAGAGAAAAATATAAGCAAGCATTTCAAGACCCTATGGAGAAGTAACCGCAATGCGATTTTAGTTAATAATGAAAGGGTTAAATCGTGTTTGTTCTTAAATATTTCCGTGGTCAGCCGCAAGGGAGGTCTAGCCTCGAAAGTTTCATTACGACCGGTAATTTTGGCAATTAGATGAGCTAAATGTGTCTCGGTTGGATAATAGATCATTCGAACGCGTCGTAATAGCTACTTTAATAAAATAAAAATATAAAATGCTTGATAACTTATTTTGATTAGTAATAAAATAAATTTAGTTTTTAAATTTCTATTTTATTGTAGAATACGTACAAAGTGCAATCTAGAACCTAGCTAATATAGCTAGTAATTAGGCTACAGGCTATACTTAAATGGGGTTAGTACTAAACTCTCATAGAAAATCTATGTTAAAAAGGGGATCAGTTTATTTATTTTATTTAAATAAACAGAAAAATATTTACCTAATTATACTAATAATAAATTTATCGAAACCTATGTTGGCAACAGCTCTTATAATCAGTTTTTTTTTTTTTGAAAAATTATTAATTTGTAATAGAAGAGGATATAAATTATAAATTATGAATAATATGATCTGAAATAAAAATTGAACTGCACGACATCTGTAGGTAAAATAATATATTACAAGATCCACTTAGACCTACTTTAACGTTGTAACACTGCCATCTAGCGGCCTTTCCTGGTACTATGTACTGTTTTCCGATAATTTTCTTATTGGATCCATATGGTGAAATTCTAATAAGAAAAAATGATGTACAGTAAGCGACACAGCAGCACAAAAATGTGTCTTCTCTAGTCTACGCGACGTTCGAAAAATGACCAGTGGTATTTTGGCACTATTGATATCTATGAGTCCAAATTAACGATTTTGAATTATAAAAAATCAAAATAATAAATCTATTACTATATTAAAAAAAAAAAATAATAATAAACATTTTACGAACTTCACATAACCATAACAGACACTAATATAAACGGGTAAAACTTCATTACCTAAGAAAAACTTAAATATGTATTATTATAATAAATAATAAAATATGTATATAATTTTAATAAAGTTTTAATACAATATTATTATTTTTTCTTTAAATTAAACCTCAACATACAAAGTGTAAGTTGTGTTGCAGCTACTCGCTAATAGATGGCGTCAGTAGCTTAGCAAAAAGTCGCGTGTATTCTCTCCAAGTTCAAGTTCTGAGTTGTAAAGGGATGCAAATATTAAGGTTTTAAAATTGTACATGCGAGAACTTTATGAATGAAAACAAACTATAAAAGAGGTTGGACTTCTAACATTATTTTATATTATGAATTTTATATATAAAACTTACGATTTTATAGATAACATTAATGTTTCATTATAAAAACATAAGTTATAAATATATGCAGTTGTTATATAATGACAATGAAAATGAAAAATGAAAAAATAGTTTATTACTTCCTCACAAATAACTTACAACAAATTGATTTACAATACCAAAATGCACAAACCCAAAATGAAATTATAATATATTTAGATATAATATATATTATAATAGATATGATATAGAAATTATAATATAGAACTAATAACATATTTTAAATTTTAATAATACGTAAACATTTCTATAAACTTATTTATATACTTGTTTTTTTGCTCTTGTTTGCTTCTATTAATGGTATTCTTACTTAAAAATTTCAAATTCCTTTTTTCATAAAATTAAAATTTCAGTTACAATATTTTTGAAACATTGTTTGGTTTTGATATATCGGTTTTTATATTGATGATCTGTTTCAGGGATTGCTGATAAAGCTATATGACTTATAATAATAAGCCTGCTGATATGAAATCTATCAGTAACTTATGTGCGAGATAAACTTTATCAGAAAACGGTAAGATTGGCTCCACTTTCTTTAAGCTTTATTTATTATTTTTATTGTACTAGAATAATACAAATTACTTTTTTTTTCTATATTTTATTTAATTTTTATACAAAATAAATATTTTTTTATTGCAATATTATAATATTAAGTATACTTGTAATAAATTAATTAGGAGATTATTGTAACTAAGCTACCTATTTTATATTTGTAACCAGACATTACCTCGGTTCAGCTTGCGTTAGGTTTTGTTACTGATCAGATTGGTTGACGTCTGTGGCTTCAATTCGCATTTGTTACTACATTTCATACTTATGTAACATGCCAATCATGTTTTTATTTTGACTGGCCCGTTGCTGCAGTTGGCGCTTATTTCTGTTCAAGGGTTTCGTGGGTTCGAGTCCCATGTATGTGCATATATATATTAAAACACAAACTATTATACATAGTGAGAAATGACCATCAGGAGCGCGATTCTTCTTATTAACTGTATTAGCCTGTAAACCACCGACTGCTGAGTGAAGGCCTCTTCTCCATATAGAAGAAGGGTTGGAGCTTAATACACCACGCTGCTCCACTACGGGTTGGCGGATAATTTCCCTAATATGGGTAACGACCGTTATCAGGTGTCTATAATAACAACCGGGACCGACGGCTTCACGTGCTCTCCGAGGCACGTTGGGGAGATACCACCACCAGAACATATATTTACACCCAGACCAGAAACATATATTTGCACAAATACAAATTTCTGCCCCGAGCGGGAATCGAACCCGCACCCGACCCGTCACGCGGCGTTGAGGCAACTACTCGCACCACTACACCAGAATGGTCGTCATCTTCTGATTAAGCGTGTTTAATTGCCGATAAGTGGTATTTATAATGCAAGTTTTTTTTCATAATTTTTAACTGGTGCGCTATCGGTAATCGATTATCATAATATCATTTTAACACCATTATGACACGATTGCAACTGTAGTAATTATATCAAAACATTCAAAAACAACAATTATCCACGATCGACAATTGATTTGTCACCGTAATACACTTGTAATAGCAGAATTGCGCCTCGGTTTAGAATGCACGTTCTAAAGATCGGACTAAAAACTCATTAGGTAAGTACTCATTCAAAATGTTTTTCAATAGACCGATTTATCTTCATAAATAATAATTAATTATCCTGAACTGTATGTAACGGGTCGACTGGCTTTTTGACGCAGTTAGCGGTGATCCTGGTTTCCAAAGGTTTCAGGGTTTTCAGGGTTGTGGGTTCGATTTTCACCTCGAGTCTAAATGTGCTATACATATATCCATATGTATTTTTTGTATGTACCTACATTTATTTTCAAAAAATATGTATATCAGTCAGCTGTTACCTGAAACAAAGACATTAAATTCTTAGGAATGGACGACCATGTGTATGTAAAGCAAATCTCATCTCATCTCATCTCATCAGCCTATAGCAGTCCACTGCTGGACGTAGGCCTCCCCAAGCTCGCGCCAGACATCCCGGCTTTCCGCAATCCTCATCCAGCCAACACCGGCAATCCTGCGAAGATCGTCGGTCCAGCGGGTCGGAGGGCGTCCCACACTGCGTTTGCCAATACGTGGTCTCCACTCCAGGACACGTCTGCTCCAACGGCCATCGGTCCTACGACACAGGTGACCAGCCCACTGCCACTTCAGCGTGCTAATCCTCTGGGCTACGTCGGTCACTTTGGTTCTCTCGCGGATAGTCTCATTTCTGATCCTATCTTTGAGAGAAACGCCGAGCATAGCCCGTTCCATGGCACGTTGAGCGACTTTAAATCGGTGGAGCAGTCCCTTCGTCAGTGTCCACGTTTCAGCACCGTATGTCAACACAGGTAGGACGCATTGCTCGAAGACTTTCGTCTTCAAGCTTTGCGGAATCTTCGAAGTGAAGACCCGACGAAGCCCGCCAAATGCCGCCCAGCCCAACTGAATCCTCCTCTCGGCTTCCTTCTCGAAGTTGTTTCGGCCCAGTTGGATGGTATGGCCTAGGTAGATATAATCCTGAACAACTTCGAGGAGGATACCATCAACCGATACCGGTCTCGGTATGACATGCTTGTTAAACATAACTTTCGTTTTATCAAGATTCATACCAAGACCGACTCGTCGGGAAGACTCATTTAGGCTGCTCAACATTTGGCCTAGCTCCTCCAACGTCTCCGCAAAGATGACGATATCGTCAGCGAAACGCAGGTGAGAGATGTAGTCGCCGTTGACGTTGATGCCTCGTCCCCCCCAGTCCAGGGTTTTAAAGACGTCCTCCAGCGCAGTGGTAAACAGTTTCGGTGATATGACATCGCCCTGTCTTACCCCGCGCCGAAGGAAAATCGGTCTTGTCTGCTGGTCCTGGATATGAACGGTCATCTTCGCCGCGTCGTACATACACCTCAACACCTCGATATATCGCCAGTCGATATGACATCTCTGCAGAGAGTCCAGAACAGCCCAGGTCTCGATGGAGTCGAAGGCCTTCTCGTAGTCCACAAAAGCCATACACAGCGGCTGATTATACTCTTCGGTCTTTTGTATAATCTGCCGAACAGTATGTATGTGGTCTACGGTGCTGTAGCCTTTTCGAAACCCAGCCTGCTCTGGTGGTTGGAAGTCGTCGAGCCTTGCAAGCCTTTAAAGCAAATATATTTCTTTATTTACTTATGTATACACTGAGTATTATTAATATTAATTTTGTATTTTAAATATCCCACTGCTGGGCACATCCGCTAGGCAGAGCCTCTTCTACTACATAAAAGAAGGCTCGAAACTTAATACGCTTCACCTCTCCACTGCGGGTTGGCGAATATTTTTTTACCAAGATAAAAAAAAAAAATTGTATAAATTGACTACGAAAAAAAATGGAACCCGCGACCACGAGTATTAATGGAACTTTTGTGATCACTGCACCAAAACGGTTATACTCGTACAATAAGGTATACCTAAAACGTTCGCATCTATACCTACTTATAATGAAACTATAACATATCCAATTCTGTAGATTGAAAATATTTTAAAAATTTATTTGTAGGTTTTCTATAGTCCAAAATGAAATCAAAACCGAATTTTATTTAATTTTTGTTCTGTATGTTTGTATTTTGGTCGTACATCACGCCGAAATTACCTAATGAATTTGAATGAAACTTGCCATAAATACTGTCTGTCTGTACTACGGGCTAGGACAGGGAATACTTTTTAATTGAACTACAATGCGTTTATTATAGAATGCGTTTGTCTTGTCCCTGGTGTTGCAAGCTTTCATAGGCTAACTAACCGCTTTACCGTCAGGCGGACCGTATCCTTGTTTGCCACTGTACTGTATCAGCCTGTAAATCACCTACTGCTGAGCGCAGGCCTCTTCTCCATATAGAAGAGGGGTTGGAGCTTAATCTTCGTCACATTTTTTAATGATGCCTGAATGCAAAGTAGAGTAATTTGGGATTCTTATAACTTCATACCACGCTGGAGTTTTAATTATTATAGGTACCTACATTACTCGTGAATTAATTTTTCAGGTTTTAGAAAACACTTACCATATACAGGATGACTGGTAAATTACTATCAATATTTAAGGAGACTACTCGGTACATGATTCTCATTCCAATTATCTAAAAAAAAACAGGTAAATATTAATAAACTTTTAAGTAAAGTTACTCAACAATTATCCAATTATGTACGCGTCGTCTGGACACTCTAGCAGCTAGCTGCACTTTCGACAAAAAACAGGTAGTTTACCTAGGTCCAAACGCCGCCACGTGTTACCAGGGTAGCAGGATAAACAAGCATGATCCAGTCCCCCTTAATACTTTAATCCTGGCTTAGGATAGGCAAAAATACTAAGATATTTTACTCGTTTAAACAACAAATTTGTTGACTAGGTAAATGATGTGAACTTTGGCAATTTTTAGATGTTAACAAGCGGCACAGTACAACACCTGTGCACGTGCCGCCGGCATGACTGTAGAGTGACAACGCTTCATTTACTTGAATTGAAATTTATGAAAATTTGGTCAAAAATTAAGTACCTATTTTTTTTACATAATTCGAATGAGAATCATGTACCGAGTATTCTCCTTAAATATTGATAGTAATTTACCAGTCGTTCTGTATAGTGTTTTTTTGACCCTGATTGCTAACGAAGCTGGAAGACTGACGGCAGACTATTTTGTCAATACTAAAAATGTGACATGACTTACAAAAGGTATTCTTTCAAAAGTAGTGCTACTTTTTGTCATTTATTAGATTTAATCGATGAAATGAATGTATCAGTCGCCGTTGGACATCCATTAATGGACTTCTGCGTAGAATGCTAACAATCTCGTTCTTCTTCACCTAATCTGCTAACACTGCGCTATTATGCTTATTACATAATATTTCATAGCTATATATAATTATTCTCTGTGTATAATATAAAATACGTGCGGCTTTTTATGTTAAATGGCTAAAAATAAATTAATGAAAATCGAACTTCGTGATCTTCGCTCTCTTTAATCGTGTTCTTTGCTACGTATTTCTTTTTATTCTAGTTTCTTATTTATTTATGGTAAGCAAGATATTGTTGAAAGTATATTTTATTTAATTATTGAACTAAAAATTAGTGAATTAAATTTGTTAAATATATTATTTAAAAAGTAATATCTCAAAAATATTTTCAATATAGTTCTTTTTATGACGATATACTCGTAAACATTTTATCTTTGAACTTTCAACAAAGCTGCCTTCCTTTTCTTTTATCTATAACTTAAATAATTTTCAAGTTTTTTTTTTTTTATAAGGTAAAAATGTGTTTTTAGTAAAATTTATGATAATAATTACTAAGAAGCTTATTTGTTTTTTTGACTTGCTAACCTTAGGGTTTTTTGAAATATCAAAAACAAAAAATTACTTTTCTCTTTAAAAAATTCTTTCTTTTTAAAATTATTAATTAACGAAGATAAAAGGCAATAAAATACTACAACACAACTTACACGAACAACATTAACCAGCTGCTTGCATGAAGCCATGCTGGTCGTCTAGTTTTTGTTATATTCATGTATATGTATTAATAATTAAATTGTTATTATATAAAACTTCTGTCGTTAACAGTGATTGGAACACGTTGCGATCATGGGTATCATTAAATCTCATGGGTAAGGTAATACTTATTAATTATAATTATTATTGGTAACTAATGTTTATGTATAAAGTAATAATCTTTTCTGAAATACTAATTTAAGAACGACTAAGAGTGAACTTAATTAATTGCAAATATTAAATATGTGTACCCAATCAATTTAAGCACGCATTACGTACTTTTTTAATGATTTATTAATCTCTTTTTATGGGAGAGGGTACCTAAATCAAAAACATTTCTAATTAACAAATCGTGGATATTTATTGAAATAAAAATAATAAAAATGAAAAATAATAAAAACAGTTCATCTTTTACGTAGTTACACAATAAAATTTGTCTTATTTGTATTTTTTTTTCTATTTCGTCTCCTTTTGTCGTCCTTTATCTTAGATCTATGTATATATACCATCCACGATGAAAGTATACATTTAAAGTTATACAATATTAATTTAAACAATTAATTTACGTATTTGTACTAGTAAAACTACATCTACAGTTTTGCGTAAAGGTGAGGTAATAAATAGATATAACACAAAAATATAAGTATAATTGAAAATAAATAAGGCGACAAGAATAATAAAATTGTTTTAATATAAGATATGCACTTTTACACTTACCTACTAAAATTATTAAATCAACAGCAAAGGAATTATAATTCGTCCACGATGAGAATGGGATGCGATCTTTTGGAACTGAGATGCGAACGTTTCGTCGACCAGCCGTAGCGTCGGCAAAGTCGCGTCGAAGTTCGCGTACTATATGCTAGTTGTGTTTTCTTTGCGCGTAGATTTCTGTTTTAGTTTTATTTTAAATAAAAGATGTTTTTGATTTTATTAAATTGATTACAACCATGAAACATTTTTATGTGTTTTCATAACCAATATATAGATAGATCACAAAAATAATTAATTTATAATTAATACTAACTAATACTAAAAAAGAATTAATCTCATTTGTTTAGCACTTTTTTGCTAACGCTACTTGAAAACTGTCATTTTAGATTTACTTAGACAAGGTTCCATCCCATTCTCATTGCGCACGGATTATACGAGCGATTTATAATGAAGAATTTTTGAATTTTGTTTTGATATCGCAGATAAGTGTAATAAGTGTTAGTAATTGTTATCTAAGACCTGTCTAGGTAACGTAACAATAACACGTTTATTACATTGCCTAAAGAGGTCCTTAAACATAGATATAACAAAAGGAGATCGATCCAGGAGACAAAACGGAGTTATCTATTATAATTTACTTATTATTATCTAATATAAATTCTATCATATGTTACATTAAGTACGTATACTGAAAGATTTCACGCTTGGACTAATTAAGGTACAACTCTTCCACAAATCACATGAAAACATTTATTTATAATAAAAAACAAAACTGGAATATTTTTCAGTCTTAATAAAATAACTAGCTTCCATTCTGTCGAAATAAGAGCTTGGAAATAAAGATCAAATGCCTCACATGATATTAATTTAATATATTTTAACACTAATTAAATATAGAAGTACCTTGTTGGTAATAACGCCTACTATTAACGATACCAATTTTGATCTACAACTATAATTTATCAATTAAAGGAAACTCACCGTTCTCGACGAAATGGAATTTATAATTTTTGAAATGTTGTTGTTTATAAATAATATGAACATCAATAGGTAGGTACTCGATTTACATATTACACTTATATTCGTATTTACAAGTTCTAACTAGGATAGGAAACATTTGCTTTGTATTTTACATAATATCCTAAAATTACGAAACAACTTACCTAAATACACAATGCTAGATAAGATCTTAGAAAATACTGAAAAACTGTTTTAATTGACGCTATACACAGCTTAACAACTAAATGTACTATATTGTATTAATCAACGTAGCTAACTTTGGCATTGGTTTCTTTTTACAATCAATAAACATGTCAAAACAAGATCGAAAATACGTAACGAAAAGATCTTACAGCCTCCGAAGAAAATAACTAAAACTTGCCGACTAACACCAACAACACAACGGGAATTATTAACACTGGCTCACACAAAAGATATGTCACTAAAAGTATTTAACTAACATTAATGCCCTTCGATACTAGGATTTTTGGGCTCATATTGCAATGCTTGATATTTATATTAAATAGTAATTTCGTCACAATCATTCCTTAAGACTAGAAATTGAACAAATGCCGACCCCCAATAAAGTTTTGTTTCGTATTCAGAACATAATCAAAGAAGTATAAATAATGAAATTTATTTGAAAACTAGACCTAGAAGATCTGGCTGGGCGGTGCGGGTGGTAGCAGGCGAAGGCCACCCCACGGGTAGAGTCACGACGCTTCATCACGACACGCGTTCGAGTCATCGGATAAAGCAAGAGGAGCACCATTACTTTGATTCACAACACACTTACGCATATGTTTCTCGAGCGTTGACGGTACTGAGAAAGGCATTTCGCAGAATCTACAGCGATACACGTCCTTGCCGAGCCGGCCGTGTGTTTTCATATGCCTTGTCAGCTTCGAGCTCTGCGCACATGCGTAGGAACATAGTTCACATTTGTAAGGTTTTTCACCAGTATGCGATCGTCGATGTACCGTCAAATTCGAACAGTTCTTGAATACTTTCCCGCAAAATTCACAGGTATCATTGCGGCGTCCATCTTTTGATTTTAAAAGAGGATTTTGTAACAGACCATTACTACTATTTTTTAGTCCGTCAAAAATGGTCTCAGGGGGCCGCTGTGCATGTAATGTCGGTAACCACCAACCTTCTCCTCTATCCATGTCCAATTTCATTCGCTTTGATGCTTCAAAGGGATTTTCAAAAGGGTTAAACAAGGGATGTGGCTGAGGAGGCATCTTAGCGAATTCTTCCTTTAGGCGTAGCGCAGCAGTAGGTGGCATGCCATTTGGCTTATCTCCAGGAGGCCCGTTGTTGTTATCTCTGTCTTTTGCTAATTGCCATTTTAGGGAATTACCTGATTCCTGAAGTGCTTGTTTGAAAGCTTCGCTGTATTGAGCAATGTTAGATAAACCAAATTTATCCATAAGTTCACCAACAACAGAGGCTGAAGGGGGATGAGTAGATGTAGCAGGAGTTTGTTTACGAGGTGGAGCAGAAGGAACACTACTATTAGACACGGTAAGGTCCTCAGCTTCCTCTACTTCTTCTCCGTCTTCATTCTCCTCTTCCTCTTCTCCATCCAATTCTTCATCTTCCAAATCATCTTCAGAATCATCCTCTCCAGTATCGCCACCCGACTCACCATCTTCAGCATTTGTTTCAGAACCTCGATGACTCTTCATGTGCTTTTTTAATTTTGAATTCTTTTCAAAAGCTTCATCACACTGGTTACATTTAAACGGTTTTTCGCCAGTATGTGTGCGCCGATGGACTATTAAACTATTTTCAAATCGGAACTTCTTACCACAGAATTCACAAGTGTGAATCGCTTCATCGTTGTTTCTTTTTACTGATGGTGTCGAAGAAGGTCGTTCTGGAGGTGGTGCATCAGCTGTTTGTGGTTCAATACGACGTTCAGGGGAAACTGAACTGTGAGGCCTTATAGCCTCTCGCGGGGTATCCACCGTTCCGGGTCCGGCGCCCGCCGGTGGAGTCTGACCGACTCGGGAGGGCGACGGGGAAGCGAACGGAGGAGAATGCTTCCTGGGGCTAGGAGAGCTCGAATTGCCTGTGGCCGCCCCTGGACTGGTCGTACCGGCCAGTTGCCGCAAGCGCTGCGAGTAAAAATCCAGCTGGGGTTCTAAGGAGAGAGGTTGAGATACGGGTGGTGGTCTTTCTCGTCCCGTAAGAGTGGTTGGAACAACAGGTGGTCGATCCGCTGGCGATGGAAAGGCTTGATGTGGAGGAAGCGAATTTGCTGCAACAGCAGCAGCTGCTGCCGCTAAATTAAGACCATGATGGCGGAATTGTTCCGAAACTAATTGTTCCATCCGAAAACGATGATCATGGTGATTCGGTCGTGCGAATAGTGGTGTAGGTGGTACTGACGGGTGAGCTAATGGTGGTAAACTACCCGGTAGTGGCATTCGCAGCAACCCACCAACTCCAAAAGGAGAGTGCATGTCTGGTGGTGGCAACAGTGGATGATGACGTAGAGAAGGTGGTGGAAGAGGAGCACCAGCAGACGAGCAACCGGAACTCGAGGAAGATGTACTCGACGATGAATGGTTTTGTTTATTTGGAAGTTGTTGAGGCATGCTCTCCACGTATATTTTCACGCCGTGCACGTGCTGAACGTGCTGGACCAAACGCCACGCGGAATGTACACGCGCTTTGCAAGTAGAGCAGACGTAGTTGCTCGGTTCTGAAACAAGAAAAAATGTACGTTAAAGTAAAATGAAAAAGATAGACGCTTTCCGATAGAAGATATACCGCAATATTAACGCGGGCAAAGTGTCTAGTAATAGCTCTCACATATCGTAGTATAGGCCTAGGGTGGGAGCGTGGTACGAATGTTAAGCAGGAGGTCCACGGCCCGGTACGTCGGCAGCCGTGACTGATAGCCCCTCCGTGTCTCGGGTGATTCATGCACCTCTAAAATCTTATGAAATATACGCACGCCGGAATCACGTACACACGCTTGGGTTAAGAATGTTGATATTGAAATCTATATGTAACACTATCACGGTATGAGAAAGATGAATATGCGTTAGGAAACGACTTAGCTGTAATAAAACATATAAAATTGATATGAAGAATACGCATTATTCTATCAAATCTTATCAAAAAATATATATAATAAACGAGAGTAGTATTCGAACAAAAACTTGTAATACAATTATGTGATCGGTGGTCAAGGTCCGTGGCAAAGCTGCGCCTTTAGTTTTGACAGTAATTTGATTGCTCATTGTGAGACCGAGACATATTTTATCGTGAACATAATTGTATTACGTTATGTCTAAACGCTTTTTAGTGATGGGATCTCAAACAGATCGATTTAAAAGAGAAAGATCAAAAAGTATAAGCAACTTTGCAAGATTTAAAAGAAAAGTCCTTCTAAACTTTATTATACTACAATAGGTGACATATTTAAACACTTTTATCATACTACTATTATTTTTTTGAGCTATCGCAATAGGTTATAATTAAATATTACTATTCTTAAACCTAATACCTTAGTAACGTATCAGGTAAGATTAAAAAAGTGAATTGTTATCGATAAGAAATGATCATCACTATGAGAAGTGGGCGCGGCGCTGATAACCGATCTCGAATGTTAAGACGATTATTGAAATGTAACGGTCAGATTGTGTTGTGACCGACTGGAAAAAATATACATCATGTTCTCAACATATTTAAATAAAGCATATTTATTTTATTTTATTAGTAGCTGAAGATATAATGAATATCAATAATAAACATATAGGAAAGAGATAATCTATAAGTGACATGAGATATTAATTTATGATTGATTACATATAGGTAGGTATATCTATATGAAATGAACTGAATCAGTCTGTAAGTCTGTAGTCTGTGTCTAACTGCTGGGCAAAGGCCTCTTCTCTATATAGGAGAAGGGTTCAAGTTTAAGCCACCATGCTGTTCCACTGCGGCTTGGCGGATTTCACTACATGAACAACGATCGCTATCAGTAATCTATGACAACAACTAGAATCAACGGCTTTACGTGCTCTCCGAGGCACGGTGACGGTGGGACCTACGAGGACTTACATTACACAAATATATACATCTGTCCCTATATATTTTTTATAGTTCAGTTCATTTACCAACATTTAGTTTATAGGAAATCTTTTCTATATACTTCAACTTCATGAAACATTTTGTTACTTACTGTATAAGATTCAGTGAACGATATTAATATAATTTAACCATTTAGGCCAAGCGTCGTCCATTGTTAACATACACGTACTGGACTACGATCAGAATAATATTTAATACTTTGACAAATAGATACAAAAAAAAAAAGTTGTATATAATATAATACTTTGACAAATAGGTACAAAAAAAATTTATAAATTTCAATTATTTTACTTAATTTGATACTATATACATAATTTAAATTTTATTATTAACAAATAATTTATCGCCCAAGACCTATTTGTTTGCTTTGCATAATCCATCAAAGTCACACGTACAACGATTTTTTATTACTCAACCGAAATCAGTAGGTACTAGTAGCAAAAAAATATTGAATTATTTATATCGATAACTTTTAAATAATAATAATTAATTATGAAATATTATAATAAACGAATTGTACCTACTTAGAATTAAGCGTGCTGTTAAAGGTTATATACACCTTTTCAAACAAAATTTATAAAATGTAAACATATATTTTTATATAATTCAAATGATAGGCACAGCCTCTTCTTCCATATAGGAGAAGGATTAAAACCTAATTCGCTACGCAGCACCACTGCGGTTTGGGTAACATAATAAATAATATACAGTAACAAGAAAATCGATTGCATAAATAAAACGATGAAGGTCTACCGAAGTACGCGCATCACAGAAAAACTCCTAGATATGTTTCAATTAATTCTTTTAAGTTTTATTCCTTAGACACTTGACCCTTATCTAAAGAGAAAAAAATCCTTTATCTTCATTTAGCATAAATTATGAAATTAAGATATCGCAACATTTTAGAAACGACTATTTTTACAAACGTATTCAGTGATGTGAGGTTTTTTTTTGCCTTGGAGTCTTTTTAATTTTTTTTTATCTTCACAAAAACAATTAATAATAATAAGCAATACAGATGAAATCGCAGATATCAGCTAATAGGAAATATTTTTGGAGGATTTTACATACCTAATTCAAAATTGACATTCTAAAGTGCTGATAGACAGTAGCTTAACGCAACATTTAAATTAGTCTTGTGAAAAAAATATTTAAATATTAAATTTATGTCAATTTAAAAGTAATGTTTTATTTTTTATCTCTCATTACAAAAACCGATACAAAGCTCACGAAGCGAAGCGAGTAATTTCGTTACGATAAGATCGGTCTCTCGACGCGATAATAGTGATAATTAAACAATAACCGTGTGGGCACCCATAGGTAGCTTGTATATGGGATTTAGATGGCTTACAGTATCTCGTCTAGCCTTTGTTGGTAACATTTTGAAATTAATAATCAAAAATTTTTTTTTTGTTTATTGTGCTTGTACGATTACCTAAGTTTTCAGTGAGAAGGTTTATAAAAAAATTTGCTTGATATGACATTGGTATGTAAACCCTATGAAATAAAAATTACAAACGGTAGCAGTTACGATATGAAACATGTTCTGAAATGATATTACAACAGTTGAATATCCATTATAACTTCAAAATACCGTGAAAATTCTAAGGTACGGTTAAAGATGGAGCAGCAGCGCAAGTTTAACAACCGTTTCGATTTCAAAAGGCAATCGTTGATTGTGGACATTGTGGGGGAATCAGTGGGGGTAAAATTTTTAAACGCCACCCGTCTGGACCCCCCCTTGGAGGGGTGGCTTAACCCCGGACAGTGTGTTAACCATTATGTTTTTGCTTTTTTTCGTACAATAATTTTGTACGTAGACTCCAATGAACTTGTAATAAAATCGTGGTCGCTCAGTGGTTTTAAATTAACTCCTTATATTTCTTTCAAAGTTTTTATTTTTAAAGAATTTTATTAAATAGTCTTTAAGGCTTTCAGAACGAACTTAATATATATACGTCATATTACTAACGTCTTAATAAGATAAATTTTAATTTTAAGTTTATGGACAGCAGATGGATGCCTTTTATTCCTGCAAGTGAAAACTTAATAGACGATTGTAAAGAAACATGGTATATAGATAGGTAAGGATCCAAAAAAATAAAAAATATACATGCTGTCTTAATCCCTTAATGACAACGGGATCAAAATCTTGTTTTTGCATTTATACGATAGGTGTATATATTTTTGATTATACTAGTATGAGATTTTACCTAAATTCGACGCCATTGATTTCGGTCTATAAAAATGGCTAGAATTTTTATTAAATTGAATAATGTATTATATATTAGGTAGATGTAAGTTTTAGATAATCGAATGTAAGTATTTCAGAGATTGATTTTCTATTAAATAGCCTTCTTCAATACCTACTTAGACTTCAAGCTAGCTATATTGTATTCCCATTTATTTCGCAATTACAATATTATAATGGAGTCTAGTTTTAAATTACAAGAAACAAAAAAGATTTTAATAAAGCCTGTTTTTATTGAATACTTCACATCATCTTATTTTATTAAATACATTTTAATATTTCTGTATATTCATATTTATAATTGAAGCGTTGTTGTATTATTATGTAAAATACGAGTAATGTTATGGTAAATATATTATGTTGATAATCCATCTACAAAAATCATGAAAGATTTAAAATTAACGAATAAATAAATAAGATATACTTTCTAAGTGAAATAAGATGATAAAATATAACAAAATTTAATTAATCTCTACATTTGTATCATGTTTATGACAATGATTTAAATCTTTATGTGAAAGACGTGCGCTTTAAAATTATCTTTCGCAATGATGTGGCCAGGAATAAGGCTCAAATGTTATTTTTTTTATGTACAATTCTGTTATTCAAATTGTAGTTTAATGTTAATAAAAGATGAACATTTGGTATCGTAGATTTAAATTAATGTTAAAATTAACTATTTGAACTAAAATTAAAATTTGTATGGGTTTGATGTGATAACATTTGTTTATGAGAAAAATCAAGTTGACAAAATTAATAGTCAATGAGATCCTGATTATAGTACTAAGCAGAACCAAGTTAAATGTGGTAAAGTATGACAACGGTTAGGGAAAAACGAAAAAAAAAAAATAGAAAATATGAAACTAGTTACTATACAGTTCGTAGATTGCATATCCGCCGACCCACAGTATCCGCTAACCCGCAGTGGAGCAGCGTGGTGGATTAAGCTTCAACCCTTCTCCTATATGGAGAAGAGGCCTTCGCTCAGCAGTGGGTGGCTTACAGGCTGATACAGTACAGTACAGATTGCAGTTTTTTTTTTACTTTATGATATTGTTGCGTGGTAATTTTAATATTTAATAAGATTATATATATATATGTATATATGTCCATAAACGCACGATATTTAACAAATACACAAACATGTAAGAGAAAATTACTTGAAATCCGCTATAAAACAAAACAAGAAAATTAAAATTTTCAAAAAGAACAATAGTAGTAAATGACATGCGCTAGTATCTAGTCCATGTACGCGAAAATAAAGTCATAAAATTTAAAGCGGTTCTTGAAAAATCTGAATATAGTAGGTATAAAACATTCGGCCGGAAGCCGCCGGCGCTGTTTCCGGACGGCAGTTGTTAGCGCCCTGACGCCTCTTGCGGACATCGTAGAAATCCACTGCTATAGTTTTCCGCTAGTCTTGTGTATAACTCACCCTTGTAAGGATTATAGTTAGAAAGTCAGATTTTCTTTAACTGTAGGTTTCGAACAGTTTTGTATTTGTAATAAAACTTTTTCGTTCTTGTTCTGTTTTATTCTAATATTTGTATTACGTCTACTAATACTACTTACATGGTCAATTAGTATAGTTAAATATAGAAATAGAAATAAACTAATTAATATTTTTCCTATGTAAGTTAAATGTGGATCCTTGATTAATTTTTATATTTTTATTATAAATCGAACATATCCATAGTGTTATTAAGTAAAATTCAAAAGATATCGATATATACCTAATTTGTGCGCCAATTACATGTTAAAAAGGCGTCCTATTTTCAAACCATGCGATATTTATAAGTGAGGCTAGATCGACTTGTTATGCGGCGGATGTCCGTCGTCGCTGAATGACCGCCTTCCCCTTCCGCCCCCCGCAACGCCCCGCACCGCCCCGTGCGAATTGTGACCCATAACTGACGACATGTTGCGGTATGAAAAATAAAAATTTGAGTAAAATGGAACGCAATTTATGCGACACGCTTATTTATGTCCCACGATATATTTTTTAGTGCTTTAATCAAAATATTATGTGCATATATTTTTTTATCAGCATAATTATTATGGATGAGTTTATATTAATATAATTTTTAATAGTGTTAAACATTTTTATGATATGAAAATATTAAAAATGACGTAATAACTTTTGACTGACTTATTGCGTAGGTTAATTAGCTCCTAAGGTTTTTTTTTTTACACTATATAATATAATAATATGTTGTGAACTGTTAATGTTTTTTTTTTTAATCATATGAAACAAATAAACCATATGCTGATAAGTGTTATGCTATTTACAGTTATGCAAAAATTTTTAAACATTGCGACCAATGAAATACCTAAATTCACTTAATTGGTTGTATTTCTTTAGAATAATACTTTCTATTCTATAGATGTTAAGATCTATAATTACATGAACGTTATCTTTCGAGATATGACGCATTTAGAACACATAGTCTATGTCCTCCAGGTCATAAAGAATAAGATGACCGATTCGACCGAGCGTATCTTGAGTAGGTTACACAAGTGTTTTTCGTGTAATGGAATGTGTAATGAAAGGTGTCAAATTTACACGAACTCAGACGTCCAATAACAAAAAATAAATTTTTGATAGTAAAATTAAGGATATAAAAATAATATTCTTTTATTATGAAAACGACGAAAAAAGCGAGAATTATTTTTCAAGGTTTTAAAATTTTACTATAGCGAAGACAATTGAGATTGTATTTCATTTTGGTAATTTTAAAACAAGTGGAATCAAATTGATTGGATTAGGCAGAAAACTTTTCTAAAAATACTTTAGATCTGCAGTATTTTAATGTGGGTAGAAAGTAAATATATACATTAATATACATTTAATTATAATTTTTAATCTTTTTCGATACCCAGTAAATTTTTAAAATATACAATAAAAATACTACTAAAGGTTGGCCTAATTTACAATCAATTAGGGCGTCTGTATCTACAGTGTGTCGCTGATCACCGCGCCCAAATGAAATGTGATTTCAGCAAACTATCGCCTTACTCCGCAAATTGTTTTCTCCCTCCTCGAATCAGTTCCGCCTTCAGCTGGGCGTGATTTTATTAATAAGTACATTAAAATGTTATATTAGGTATTAATTTAAAAAAAAATACTATTCTAAGTATAAAGTTAGGTTGAAGCATACAATACCAGTTCAATTTATAAAAGAAATACAAAACGAAAAGTTTACAATAATAGTCATTTTTTATGTTATTTTTCTCCGTTTAAAATAGTAATATTGAAATCTTAAAAGATAACATTAAAATATGGAATTGTATTTATATTTATCTATTTATTTTAATTTAATAAGAAATGGAATAAAAAATAAATAAACAATTGGATATCTTATGTGACACGAATGTTATGTTCAAAATTGGTCCGCAACCGTCTTTACCCAGATGCGAGGGGCTATTTTAAACTCGTAATAACCGTTGTCGACACGTGTGGAGCGACCATTACCACATATTACAAAAAATGGAGGAAAAACAATAAAATGTGAAGGGGAGTGTGAGGGACATCAAAGTGGACGCGGTTTAAAATTGATTTCGAAACACGATGTCATAAGTATGGTTTCTACAATATTTACGAATACGAGTAGAAAATATCACCTAATACACACCCGTGCACAAAAGCTAAATTTTATAAGTCACTTTTTAATCTCTTTTTTTTTATTCGTCTTAGGAACCTACTTAATCAGAAATGTTTATTCACCGCGGAAGGAATGCAATAATTATCCTAAAACATCAATCTAAATGCAAATTTTAATTACCGAATACTGTAGACCGGTCAACACAGATCGACCCCATGTCCAGACCACAAAGCAACTATGACAGCTATTCAATACACCCATACACCACACTCGCAATCAATACATTCAACAATGCTGCATAAATTCCTAACCTAGGGGACCTACGTGATACTCATGCTTGATAACAATAAAGTTATCAATATAAATACACAACCAAACAGCAACCAGAACAGAGGCCGTTGCAAAGCAATCTATCATGGAGTAAATCTATGATATATTTACACACAGTGAATGCATTATCACCATTCCTAAATCAGCTATCAACGGACTCTTTTCACTAAAAGGGTGAGCTCCACTATAGAAAAGGTTGACCCTTCATAAAGACTTATCACCTCATATACAAAATAAGGTTGTACTAATCCAAAAAAATTCATTGGAAAACCGATTTTAAAACTATATGTCCTAAGATGAATTTTCATTGAAGAAAATTTCAACGATGGGATCTATTGGAAGTCAGCGGTAGTTTTTTCTCAACAATCTCGTCTCGGACTTAACTTACGTTATCTCGCCCACGAATGTCACAAGGAATAGAAACCCGCACATACATAATAAGGACGATATTTCTAAAGAAATTTAAATTTGCCCGCAAAGGTCCCGAGATAGGATTAAAGATTGGGCGTCGAGATGGCCCTTTGTGGCCGACCCTTAAGAAAACATGTCTTGATATGGAAATATCTAAGACGGGACTTAGCGAGAAATCATTTACGGGGGCGATCAAGGAAACGGTCTATGAATGCGTAATTAGTGTACAAATACAAGAGATTTATCAGAATCGGGAACTCGTACCGCTTTGTAGTAACGTTTATTTTGCATGAGAGGATAAGTAAAAAGCTTTGTTATTTAGACTTCGCTGACCGAACGTTTTACGATGCGGTCGACCGTGCACTTTCGAGTTTAAAAGGATAATTTTTGTAAGCGGACATTCAGATAGGGGAACTTTAAATGTCAACGTTGAGTCAATATAAAAGTTTTATTTCAAATTATAAATTAATCCTAAAAAGGGATTCCGTACTAAGCTAATATTTAATGAGGCAAGTGTCCACATAATTTGAATTCGAAATACGTATAGCTCAACAATCCTTCATTAATTTGTAGACCGAAAGAAAAAACATGCTGGACCCGATGTTCACCTGATCCAATATTTACATTAATACAAATAAATGACGACCATCGGTTCTCGGAGGTTATTGTAATGGTAATGACTGCAAAGACGCTTTGTGAGCATAACATACACGAAAAAAACGTTTCATTGTTAAAATATTAACAACATTTTACTCAAATACAGATATGGAAATTTCAGATTTTGTTAATACTAAATGCATTTCGTAAAAGCATAAGATGTAAATAGTTCCCGCTGTATAGTCTAAATTTAGCTTTTTTCTACTAAGTCAAAGGACACGCGATAGGCACGAGACAATCTTCCCCTCACCTTTACCACGGCAACGTGTCACATCTAAAATTAAAACCCACTTATTTAAAACCCGCCACTTAGCTACTTTCCCGTCTGTATAAAAACTAAAAATATCGTCGACCATTGTGTCACTGTCAAAGTAGTTCCGTAGGTCACGGCGAACGCATGAACGTGTACGTGCCAGAAGCACGCCAAACATTTTTTATCTTCTAAAAATTTTTAAAAAGACCGCCTCTTACAATGGAACCTCGGTAGCATCTTTGACAATTATAATATCACAATCTAACTTATATACGAAAAGCCGTTAATGACATCGAGATATCCAGCAACATTGAACTCTAATAGTATAGAATAACCGCTGAATATTCAAATGGTTCACAAAACCTTGGGTCTTTTGTAAACATCGCAGTCATGGTTAACATAAGGGTCATCACAAAAGGCACTAGATAACAATGCGCGCACGTCAATCGTGCATTCATGCAAATAATTTTTTTCTTCAAAGCTTCCCCTTTATCTGTTCATAACGCGATAGGGTTAATTAATATGTACAAAATAATACAATTTAAATGAAGATCCTTTTTTTCGTTGGCACGAGGTCGGATTTAACTGTCACCAATAGAATTATGTTATTTGTGTCAAAATAATTCATAGTCTCGTTGATTTATAGATGCCTTTCTATTGTCTTTGATATCAATAATTTAATATAATGTAATATTTTATTAAACAGGACCCTTATGCTTTATTGAATATAGCTGGTTTGACAGCTCACTCGAAGGGGTTAATATGAACGTTTAGGATAAACTCAATAAGCCGAAACAACTGGCGTTGAAGCAGAACCTGCAATTGACATTTCGATGATAGCGCAATCCGAAATAATATTGTGACAGCAATATTTGTACGTCATTTTAACAATTTCTCAGCATTGATCTTTCGCACATATCTAGACAGTTACTAGAAATTTAAGTTTCGGTGGCTGTTTACGGCAATTTGTCCAAATTTCTCTCTCGTTATTTACTGTTACCGCTTAAATTGTAGTGGCTTACAAAGTAGTTGACAAAATGCGGGTCGAAAATTTTGAACGGTGCACAATTTTCGGGTTTAAGAAAGCTTTTGTTGTGCAACGGTTTAATACAAAAGTGTCAAATGACGGCACATCTGCTCGCACAAAGGGTTATACTCGGATAGATTATTTTTCGAACCTCCCCCGCAAGATTGTTCGGTTATACAGATGTTTCTCCTTCTTTTAGCGATGAGTTTCCATAGCAAAAGGATTAAATCAGGTATCATATATATTTAATTGAATTCAGATTGTTTGGAGTCGTCACCCGGCGCTTGATGCTATTTTTAACAATTTTGCAACATATAATCAATTTTAATTTTATTTTATTACTTTGAAGTTTAATTTTAGTGGACCTATTATAAAATTTTCAATATAAAGTTTTTTTAGCAACCAGTATTATAGCTAAGCATTGAACATCCTTTGGTCAGTACGTGTGCAATGTGACAAGATTAACTTCTATCGAAAATGTATGATCGCACGATGACGCAAGCAATCTATAAATGGCCGCTGGTATTGTTATTGTGTTACATCTTGCACAACAAAGGACAAAAGCTGAACGCTACGATAATATTGTCTCCAAAGACCGAATCCTTTGAAGATGACAGTGGACAGAAATCATTAATAAAATCCTAAACGCTTTACAAAGAAAATGCGATGACATAAACATTTTAAATAAATTGTGATCTAAGCTTCACAGTTTTATCCTGGTACGTATGTCACAGTTATTATGTTTGATAAATGTTTGAGATATCGATATGATTTTAAGAAAGCAGTTAATGTTCCTAATTGAATGCGGTCATATATAATATGAACTCACCACTATGCATAGTATTAGATTCTGCGTCTGCTACTTCAGTTCTTGATTTCTTTTGGTCCTCAGGAGATCCTGTGGTGTCCATGTGTTCTTGTTTAATTTTGGGTTTAATGTCTTCATCGGGTGAACTTGAAGGCATAGGTGATGTTGATGCTCTTCTCTTAGGTGTCGATACTCCAGCATCAGCTTCTAAGGAAAAGTCAATATTTCAGAATTACTGAAGATTAAAAATTTAAAATCTTTTTTTTATTGTAAAAAAAATCCTTATTTAATCAGTGTTACCATGTTGAATTATGGCATGTATTTTGAAAGAACGAACTTTAATAAAAATTTTCAAGTAAATATTAATATAAAATTTTGTGTAAATATGAGTAACTTGTTTTATCGTTACTAGCGTGATGATTACGTTAATTATATGAACTTCTGAGATTATTGATCACAGCAATTGACTGTTGCACTAGCGGTCACGGGTTTGATTCCTGCTCATGACACATAGGACATAAAGATAAGGTGTTGTTAAGTGTGAGGCGTTTATTCTTTATAAATCAACTAAATCATTAAAGTTCCTATTACTTAGCTTGAATCGAGCTATAATCTTGAGGAGACATTTTTTTACTTACCATCCAATAATCGCTTAGGTGTACTTGACGCACCTCCATCTTCAAGAAGATCTGGTGGTGCTATCGAAGGGCTAGCCAGAGGCGGAGTGTGAACCCTGCTACTTGGTGGCCGCCTTGCTGTGAGGAGTGATGGTCTTCTCCCACTTGAATTGCCAGTTGCTACTTGTCCTGGTCTCGAACCATCTTCTGGATCTGAGTTTGGACCTATGAGAGACAAATAATAATAAAAAATCTGATATAATAAATCATAACTTATACAATACATTTTTCTAATTGATTTATCGTCGGAAAAAATATTGTAAAAGATGAAATTAGATAAACCCAGAGTCTCACTAAGTTGCTCATAATTCGTATATTTGTAGAAATATTATCAATATTATCTAATATTTGTGAGAATGGTGGGATGCATAGATGGATGGATGACTTTGAGTCTTTCATGCTTAAAATGTTGGCCCTCTGGCAATAAAATGTGGTATGTTAGTTGTTGAAATACTGGATTAAATCAAAGGCTTCGGAACGTTTCATAGTTTCCTCTGCCTTACGCGGGATTACAAGTAGGTACAATCGCACATAACTGTTATAATAAATCGGGAAAAAGTCTTTTCGTATTTTGTCTATATAAAATTAAAGAAATTCTCTTTGGTTGTACTGTTTGTATCTGGCTGGTTTTAATATCAATAGGTATGGGATGTCCCATGTAAGAAAAAGAAAATTGAAAAGTAAAGTAAAAAAAAGTAATAAAATACTTCCCCGCCATTTTTCAATTGTGTTTCTGTCTGTAAAATGAGTGAATCTAACGAAAAAATTCATTCTAAAGTTTTATTACGAAACAGGAAAAGCGCGACTTAAGCCGCGAAAAAAAATTGTGACGTTTATGGACCTAATGCAGTCTCAGTAAGAATAGCACATAGTTGGTTTTAGCATTTTCAGACTAGGTATTTTGATGTCATAGATGCAGCTCGCTATGGTCGCCCTCATGCGGATAAAGTTAATGTCATTTTTGAAAAAGTGGAGCAAGATTGGCATATTAGTAGTTACGACATAGCCGAGGAAATAAGGATTTTAACAAAAGAAAGAAGAAGGAATTTAAACAAAAATCTGGCTACAAAAAAAGTTCGATATTTGGGTGCCGCACGAGCTCACTGAAAGATACTTAATGAATCGTGTACTCATTTGCGATTCCCTATTGAAACGCTATGAAACTGCACCATTTTTTTAAATATTAATCACTGGTGATGAAATGTGGATCACCTACGACAAAAACGTGCGAAAAAGATTATGGTCAAAGGGTAGTCAAGTTCCACAGACTGTAGTGAAACCCGGATTAACACGCAATAAGATGATGCTGTGTGTATTGTGCGATTGGAAGGGCATCGGCATCGACATCTCATCATTATGAGCTTTCAGTCAAAAATCCTTCGATAGGATGTTAAACTTGTAAAGATTCTCCGCAGTTTCGGTAGATACACCTTAGCTGAAAAACATCTCCTCTCATCGCCGCTTCAGACATCTCCGCACATCTCCGTTTCGGTGGAGTCCGGGCCTAATAAGACTCAAGCGAGAAATTGAGAGAAAAATACGGCTGGAATTGATCAACAGGAAAGGAGTGGTCTTACATCATGATAATGCCAGACAGCACACATCTATGACCACAAATCAAAAATTGAGAGAGCTTGGTTGGGAAGTATTAATACATCCAGCATATAGTTCTGACCTTGCACGCTCAGGTTTTTACCTGTTTCGGTATCCTCAGAAATACCTACAAGATGGCAACAAGTTATTGATTGAAATGGCCCATATACATACATGTTAGGTATAATTAAATGTAATTCAATTTTGAAAAAAAAATAGTGATTGAGTATTTGTATATGTATGTTTCTTCGTATATAAAATACTCAATCACGATTATTTTTCCCCGACCTAATATACTGACCGGCACTATAACAGTGGTACGATGTGAGGTCCTTGTCGCAGGAAGACACCTTGTGCTGTATAAACCGCACGATGTCCGCCAACGCAAAGGCTCTGCGGCACGCGCCACACGTGAGCGTGTCTGTCACGCCAGGCGTGGGGGACCCACCGCCCTCTGCCGCGCTGTCCGCATCCGCTGCAAAAGAGATATTGGTGTAAACTTGATCACGTTAACTCAAGTCCTTACTACAACAATCATACCTTAATTATCGATCACTGGTCGATGACTGACATTATAATGATTGTTAGTTACTATCTACTACTACTCAACAGTACTAATTCCATTCTGTCAAAATGGCGTCACTGTAATCATCCGCCAGGGTAGCGTTGTCGGGGTAAAAATGTAATTGAAACGAAAAAAACATTCATAACATAAACTTATACTCCTAAACATTGGCATTATATCACATTCTTACGTAACTCCATTAAGATAATGATAATCAACTATTGTGTATGAAGACGATTACAAACTCTGATGATTTGTGAAGGCATTGAAAATTATTAAAAAAAAATATAGTTAACTTTTAAAACTGTGGGCTTACATCAGTGCTAACGTTTATAGTAACTAAGTATTACGCCCCTATAATATGTTGTGTGGTATTTTATAGAATTTTGTATATATATATCGCGGTTGAACATACAAACATTTCTTCAGAGTTATAATATGAACAGAAATATTATGCCCTATATTTTGGTACCTATACGAATAATAAATCCAAATCAAAAAGAAGTACACGAATATATCTAATATAATAAAATAAATATATATTTCTAATATATAAAATATGACGATAAAACTTGTTCGTTTTAATACTATATTTATGACTCATTTAAAATATCATTACGAAGCATGTAATGTTTGAGCAGTTGGCAAAATAAATTACCGAAAGAAAAAGATGACGAACATACGCAAGATGAATAGGTATTCATTCAATCCAAGGCCAATTATGGTCCAAATATTAAAACGACATACGGACAATGACACTTTCAACCCTTCAAGTGCTAAATTATATTTAATTATATCTTGTCACAGTCACGGTCGTCAAACTTAAGGTGTCAGTTGCGGTGTTGACCACTTATGTTTCAATGGATAATAGCTGTTGCGGTATTTGAGGGTTTTTTTCATACTTTTGTTGGGACAGGTAAGTTAATTGTTGTCTCAACAGATGCGTCCGATTTATATTGTATTTTGACTCAAGATAATTGTTTAAATAGAAAGGGTGTTTAAGTGTCGTTGTATGATTATTTTTATAAATATCGTATATTCTCAATTGTAAATACTATTATGTTAAAGTTTTTTAAGAGTTTTATTAAAAGTTTTTTTTTCAACAGTCAGTCTTTAAATTTTTATGGTTACATCAATGACTTTTAACATAAGACATAACTTTTTTATTTTTAGCGTACGGCTAATTTCAGCGCGTAACTGTCACCGCGTCGCTCACTCAAACCTCCCGTCTTGTTATAATGCAGACTTTATGTACTAAGCCGCCCATTACATACAGGGCACATAGCTCTTTAATTGCCTAATAAATAAGCCGACACCGGCATCGACGCCCGAGAATTATAAAGGCACTTTCATATTCAAGACTCACACAATTGGTCGGCACATCAAAGCCGTACGAGCTAATTTTACATAAGTACTATGCAGACTCCCTTACATTCCGTACGCTTTTATTATTATTTTTCCTTCAATATCTTTGTGAGGAAAGTAGGCCGTGCTTTCTTACGGAATAATGTACAGGGGCCGATTGTAACCGGAGTACTAAATTAATATAGCGAAAAAACTACGTGATTCGACCGCTTTGTTTACAATGTCCTACCTAGTTTGTTTAGGGGGCTTATTATGTAAATGTTTCGTACAATTGTACGTTTTTTGTGATTTATTTAGGCGACCATGGCTCGTGGCAAATGGTTTTGTTTTTTAAACGCTTCCTTTTAAAACTTATGGCTTTCCTTCCGCTCCATCACATTAAAATAAATAAAATTTACGGCTATGAAATATCTTGGCATCAAATAAATATCATTTACAGACATAATTAGTCAACGTAAACATGTAACTACAAGTCCAAAATTAAGTATATAAAAGTACGAGATCAAAATATTTATTAAGAATATTTCGAATGATAGATAACCGTTATGACATGACATATCGAAACATTTATTCTCGTACATACCCACGTAATCGCCTATCAAATCGAACGCTATCGGTTCTATAGGCAGTGTGGGGTAGCTCGAGCCAGGTAGCCACACCCCCACACGCGACTGGACACTGGTCATCACATGCGCTTTGGATTTTACACCCACTGTTTAATTTGAATCGATTTATTTAATTCTGTACATACATGTACGTAATTAATAATTAAATAACAGTTTCTTTATGTCTATCTAGTAAATAAGTTTATGTAAGAAAATTGCTTCAAAACGCATCTAGCGTTTTTAATTACATTAAATTATAATCATTACTTGGAATAAACAGTTGTCACGTCAATGCGACTATTTAAAAATCTATTGAGAGACACAGGAATAAGAGTTCTAAAAATAATAATCCTATTAAATTAACATTACTCGAAAATTTAATATGCTCACCTATTATTATATTACTCATTAGGTATATCTATAGCAATTTGATTTGATTACAACTCATAGAAAGAAAAAAAAAATACAAAAAATTGAAAATTATTATTTTTTGGATAAAACTAAGTTATATATCAGTTGCAATTCAATTTTCATTTACTTAGTGCAGCTATTTATTTAAATACATCATTGAACTATGTCAGTGATGGAGGATGAGGATGAGATGGATGGAGTACCTATATTCCCCATAGTGTTATAAGGCAAAGAATATTAAAGTTTGCATGCGTGCTGTAAAATTTATTCGAATTTTATGTTTTTATTTTAATGTTTGTCCAGATGTGGAAATAGACTAAAATGTTTTGTAGCCGTGATTTATTGAAAACTCATGTCTAGTCTAGCCGAACGCCTCAGGTGACGGAGGGGGAACCACCCTCCGAAGGGACAAGCCGAAAAGTTTAAATTAGCTCGTTACTACATCGGCATGACAGTTAAATCTGTGCTTTGTTTTTTCGCCACAGAAAAGGTCACCGTGTGCGAGTAACTTGTGTGTTAGAAGTTAAGAGAGGACCGTCATCGCATTAATTATTAATTACATTTCGTTCCTGCGACACGGAGGTTTTTCACTGCTCTCGTTTGTTTGGAACATCATTAAAGTCACAGCTATTAAAATAATGACAAGAACGTAATAATATGAAAATATACGTTTCACTGTATAAAAATAATTATAAATTAATTTCGAAGATTTGTCTCGTATGTACCTAATATTGAATGTCAACATTATTTATATTAATAAAATATTATTATAAGCACTTGATTATATTTTTTTTTTTTTTTTTTGGTTTTCTAATACAAATTTAACAGCTGTCGTGAATTTTAAGTATTTTTAGAAGCTGTTATGTATAGCAAAATATTAAATATAGGTCAAATAATACAAGATACCGAAGATTGATGGGCCTATCCATAACTTTAGGAAGAACAAAAAAATGTGTCCAACTTTGACACAACGCGACCACCGTGTCCGATATTAATTGGCAGGGGATCAAGCGACCCCATTGTGACCATAGAAATCAAACGTTTTTCACCACAATAACTCCAAATAAAAATACTAGCTATCGAATTCTGCGGGGGTGGGTTTGTAGGGAGTTATTATAAGTTTCGGAGCCAGCATTAGTTCCCATATACACACTATTATAATTCTCGATGGAGTCCTATTCAAATGTTATTGTTACTACTTTGCCTCTGTAATTTGCGTGCGTTTCAGAATGAGTCTATTATAAATTCCAGTTTCAGTATTACCTATATTAACAACCAATAACTTGAGTTTCATATAAAAATCAGTTCTAGTTATATAAAAAGTCAGTTCTGTATGATTTAATTCTAAGAATGATATAATTGCAATTGTAATAACTACCTATACTATAAGTACGTAATAGGTACATCAAGTTAATAATAAAAAAAATCTTTATATACCTATAAAATAATTTTATAATATTAAGTCTTAACAGCTCTATTCTCTTGAATTGTCAAAATAATGTAACAATGGCTTGCTTTAAAAGACTATTATTTATTTAATTTTTTTTTTTGATTAAAAAAATATTTAAAATTAATACTAATGCAACAGTAGAAGAATATACGTTTAAGTTAGAAAAATAGGAAAGTGTTAACTTAAGTTATTTCTAACATTTTCTTTAAAAAATTTAATCATTCTAAATTTTGCATGGAATCTGATGAGTCCCTCAGTTTTTCTGAAGAGCAAAATTATAAAATGCTTCAAAACTATTTAGTAGTTAGATCTCATTTTTATAATTTGAGCCTTATTTATATTTCAAAGCATAAATTTTGACATTATCGTCTTTGACGACTCAATTCTGTCTCATTCAATGGTTCAAGTTGTCGGAAATGGACATTCAGTTCAAAGGCTTTTATAAATAAAGCCTTGTCGGCAAATTCCGATTCGCTTCATTCAGCTTGTTTTACTCTTATTAAATTGTTTAATAAAATTTTGTTTTGGTCTCATCGTGCCTTTTTGAATGTTTACACACCAACTTGGCTTATTGCAGCTTCTACTGATCGGTGATTTATTTTAAGCGCTGCTTAAAAACATATCAGAAGTTTTAGAACGGTCCAACAATAAGTTTAAGTTCGTGAAACGTTTTCATAATTTATATTTATAATTTAAATGTAATTGTTATCACAACTCGACAAAAAATCTTACAGGCATACAAATATTTCTCGTTATCTCTCTGTTATGGCATTAAATTTTTTTTCTCGATTCGAAGAATTCTGCGGTATCACTAGAATATATACAAACAAACTTATCGTATTACTCATTTTGTTTTCACCATGATCAGGTGAAAAACAAGTTCACTCAGTTTATATCTTAATACAGAGACAAAGCATACTAACATAGGCTTACATTGATATATTTAGCAGCATTTTTACTATTTTTAAAGGTATGTTGTTATGTAGGAAATATGATTGAACTTGATTTTTATTAATGATACCGACCAGATTAGTATAATAGTTCAGGGAAATTCTGAGACAATATATTATCCACCGTCATATTGATTATCTACGACAAAAACATCTCTTTTTCACCTAACAAAAAGATCGAAATAAATAAGTACATCTTATTTCGAATTCAGTTTCTTTAATATATAGTTTCAAAAGGTCACTAGAGTCATAGCCTTGCATCTTAGTAGTTTGTTGACGTGCAATAAGGTCAGCAAAAAACATAGTGGTAATGACGTCATGAGCTTGGCTCACCCTTACCCATGAGTAGTTTTTTCTTAAAATTTTATAATTATAACTAAGGTACAGGGGCTACTGTAAGAACCGTAGTAAACACCACGCCCAGCTCTGTATATTGAGCAAGGCGGGCTAACTCAACATATCTCTAATGACCTCTCTAGAATAGCTACCTTTTTATATGCATAATTATAGGTATGATTAATCATATACAAATATTTACAATTCATTATTATAGTATGTGTATATTGTAAGATCTACATACATCAATTTGTATTATAAGATTTTAAATACATATAATATATAAACTTTATAATAATTTTGTATAATATATTTTTTGTATGTAGGTACTTCCTTAATAGAAATACACAACGACTTCTTCCATATCTAATTTAAGCAATCAACTACAAGTTCTAATATTAAACCTAACTATTAATAGTTATTAAAATTTCCTAAAGTGAGTTCTACAACTATACTAATAACGGACAATAAACAGTAGTCAAATGGCGATATCAATCGATACAAAAAAGAAAACAAAATAAAACCAATTCAGAAGGTAACATAAAAACAGCTAAAGACTATCAAATTAAAGAGGCGTACCTATAAAATAGGATTACCTCTTAAGGGTACGCTTCTCGCCCACCGATAGCTAATCAAATTATCCGACGTAATTCTGAGCGACAAAAACGTCTGATTATCTTCATCTTTTTTTTTCGGCCTCAGGGAACTAAAGGGATCGGTGGCCAGTGTCAAAAATGTTTTTCCATTAAAGAGATCTCATAGCGAAAATGTTGTAACTAATAAATTGTTATAAAAATAGTATAATAACAAGACAAAACAAATTATTCTAATTAAAATGAAAACAAAATATATTTTTAAGAAAATATTTTAAGCATAGACAAAACTTTTTTTTTTCTTTCTAGTATTTATTCCGAAATGAAGAATGTTTTTTTATAATTTAATTAGTTTTGATTAAGAAATTTCATTGTAACGAGAGTGTTATTATTGGTACGTTGTACTCATAAATTCATTACGAATTATCGCTTACAGGTAAAGGAAAAAAAATGGCTACCATAGTGATTGAATTAAGGCCGGGTCAGTAATCGTGTTACTGATATCCAATACTGGAGAACACTGGGAATAACCGTAAGAAAACAGAGCCCTCTCGAGTATTGGCCTGTTCGTTAGAGGGATTTGAATTTTATTCTATTTTTTTTTTTTCACTTTTTTTATGTAGTTGTAACACGATATATCGCCTGGGGAGATGGACAGCCCTTAATAGAAATATATTAGCTACAAAAATTGAAAATTTATACCCATATTTTGGACTAGGTAACAGTTGAAAATAAATTTAAAAAAAGTAAGATTATATTGCATTTGAAATAAAATATCTTAAATTTAAAGATATCCTCTACTTTATAGATTCTGTTATTAAAATTAATATAATGCAATAATGCATGCGGTTATGAGTTCTTCTAATGCATTAATCAATTATAATGGTCTATTTTCAGTGTGAGAATCCAGTGTCTTAAGATGTAGTTGTTTGTCACGGCATAAGTGTCAATAAAAACGCCACACCGGACTCCTACATATACTACGGTACAACTAACTAGTGTTGTAATGGATTTTCTGTTCGACTATATAGGTTTGATAAAAAAAAAATTGAAATATTATCGATAAAAATAGTAATATAAATCTTGAAGTTAACTGAAATAAAAAATAATAAGACTTGCTTTATTTGAGTTTAAATTTTTTTTTTTTACATTTAATAGGTTGTATAAATATATATATAAAAAAAAATTGTGTCATCTATATCTTTTTATTAACCGACTTCAAAAAAAGCACTAGGTTCTATGTCCGTCTATGTGTATTTTTTGGATATTCGCCGTTATTTTCGTCAATTGTGAACTGATTTTAATCAATTTTTTTGTTTATAAAGGTCTTTAGTGACGATCTCATAGTCATCAAATATAACATTATAATCTCAGAGAAATTGAGAAAATCCGGAAAAATTACATGTATGTTATGTTTTCGTAGGTATATAATTATGTACCTACATCGATTTCAGTAATTGATTTTTTTGTTTCAAAGTACCATAGTACTTTAGTAATGGTGGTGACGTGGAAATGATTTCCAGAGATATTCGAAAGAAATCCACAATGGCTGTTAGTAAACAAAATAAACCAGGGCTGAAGCCTTTAAAAATGATAAAAGGGAAAAAATTTATAGTAGGATGAAACACATTGGAAAAGGAAGATAATTTAACAAAAAAAAAAAACAAAAAAAAATTTACGAGGGGGGGGGGGTTAAGGGTAAAAAAACGGTTTATCTCGATTTCCGGCAAAACTACAAGTCCTATGGAAAAAAGTTAAATGGCAAAGTTATAAGTAATAAAAAGATCTACAACTTTTGCATTTACACTTTTTTCACATAACCTCAAAATTTATGCCAAAAATTCTAATAACCAAGTTTTATTTTTTTATTTTTATCGTTTACTTAAGTTTTTTTTTCACAAAATTTGGTGTAAACTTACCTCTTTATGTCCCAAACACTCTGTAATTTTTTGATTAAAAATATTTATTTTTTCACCTTATTTTAAGTTAACATCGAAAAAGCACCCTAATTTTCAATCGAAAATTCTCACGTCAAAATATCTGCTTTTTTTTAAAAAAGTCTGTGTGTTTTTGGTTCATTGAAATGTCTAGTTTCTGATGTTGTAAAAAAATATACATTACTATGGTAATTTTTTTCAGAAAAGGGGGAGGGGGAGGCTTCCACTTCCCGACCTCAGATCGCCCGTAAATTATTTTTCGTATCATTTTTGTTATATTCTCTTCCTTTTCCAATGGGTTTCATCCTTCTATTATTTTTGTTTTGGTTTCAAAAATTATCGACACTGGTCTTAAAGTTACACAATAATTTTTCAAAAAAAAATTTTTTTAACTTATTATATAATGTGAGTATGGTCACATATTATGTTTGTTGCATTCAATTTTAATTTTGGAGCGATAATCTTAATTAAATTAATTAGTTAATTAATAAGCGATTAATGTTAATTTCTTGTTTGTATGTTAAAGAATATAAAAAAAAACCAAGTTCAAATATTGATTAAGTGTAATAAATATAATATTTAATATAAATAAGGCTATGTTGTCTATTTATTATCGAAACTGGGACGTAACTACGGCTCACCGTAAAGCGGACACTTAACCCCTAATCCTTGGCGCGGCAGTTTAGTCAGGCGGGCATTTATGGCAAAAATCTTAATTCGGAGCGCTGCCGTTAACTGCCCGGCTCTAATTATTTGCCGCCAACTGTATCTATTACTTCAAGTGTCTTTCGTATAGATAGATATATACCGAATTGTGTACAATGCAATGGTTTTCGACAGCCAATAGGAGTTTTGTCATTGAATATAAAGTGAATTAATTTTACGTAATTATTGTTCGAATATCGTCAACAGAAATATAAAAAAAACCTTTTTTTTTTAATTATCTCTTATAACTATTAGATTATATTATATTTTAAGGGCTTATTTGAGACGTATAAAGATTAAGAAAAGAGATATTGGAAGAGATAAATACTTTTATTTCGAATATCGTCAACAGAAATATATAAAAAAAAACCTTTTTTTAAATTATCTCTTAAAAATATTAACTATAATTTTAAGGGCTTATTTGAGACGTATGAAAGATTGATAAAAGAGATAATGGAAGAGATAAATACTTTTATATATTAATAAGTAATTGTTAAGGTGCAGCTGTTTTGTAAAAGAAAATGCTTCAAAAAGAATTCATGTTTATTTTTTATAGCCTGTATAGTTTTTGAAATACAAACTTTTTATGCAAAAGTCCGGTTTAGAAAAACGGAGCAATTATTAACGATTGAATTTTATTATGTTTTATCACTCTTTTAGAATTATTAATAATGTTATGTTTTTAAATTTTTTTTATTTATTTAATGGTTACAATTTCCCGCTTGTATGGAAACAAGAGATACAGTTTTTCCGAAAGCAATAAAAGTGGGGTTACATAGCGACGTCCGGTCGGGAGATTTGCCAGACTACCAACCCTTGTACGATATACGGTAGGCAACATTCTATTTATTTACTTTAAAATGGACCTTATTTTCAAGGTCTTAAGAACTTATAACCACTCTTAGGCAGGCTGTACGAAAATAGTAAAATGGTAGTCATTCGTACTTGGCAAGCTGTTTCGTTTTAAAGCATTTTAAGGTTATTTCGATGACATATATATCTTCTGTGAAAGAGAAAACTTGAACAGTGATAAAGTTGTCGATTTTAAAAATATTAATTTTATAATCCTCGTGCTAGATATATATAATATATCTGTCAAAGTTGTTCATCTTTAAAAAAATAGAAATATATGATTGTCTAAGTGTAATAAATGAAATTAATTTTACTCCAGCGGCTTAAAATTGATGTCCTAGGATAGAGTTAATTTAAAGAGAGACATTCGCAAATAGGTTACATATCTCAAAAGAAATTAGATTGTAAAATTTATTAAAATAAGGAATCATGTAATATGTATCTACATTTGACCGCATTGCCTGAGCTCGCCGCTCGCCCGCTACGCCATAGCGGACATTATTTTGACAAACGACCCCGCTAGCTAAATATTTGCGGTCAATGCAGCCGAGGCACATATCTAAAATACACTTTTAAATATCGCTTTATGTTGATAAAGTGCTGAGGTTTCTTGCTTTCTTGGCATGAGTGTGCTATTATTGCTTAACATTCGCATGTGAATTTTCTTCATATAATTTAATGTTTTTGTCTGAATATTTCCTTAATAAAGTGCCTAACGTAGTGCACAACTATAAATTTATTTCTATTCATATTTTTATTAAATTTTATTTAACGGACGTTATTTTTACACAACTTTATGTAATGCAAAATATATTACGAATTAATAATTTTGTTTATGAATTACCTAATATTTTTTAAAGTATAAATTAAAATATCGTAAATATTATGAAGCATAAAATATATAAACGCAATCATAAACAAAACGATCGATCAAAATCAGAGAAATTTTATTTTATGACCGATACAGTAAAATGTTCGATCTACGAAATAACCTACGATCAGTCCACTTACTTACTCATTTATATGTTAATGTAAATGGCATCAGATTCGCTCAGATTCATATAGAGATGTGTTTCGGGCCAGATATCATTTTCACTGCCTTATTACTTTCCAATTTGTCTTGAACATTGGTTATTGCCTCATTTATAGCTACCCCTCTATGTATATTAACTTCGATTCATCGGTTCATGTATGTAAATTGATGGATTACGATATATGTACTGACTTCTGTCTGAAGTCTCAGTCGAAACAAATTTCTATCCGTCTCGGTAGTCTGTCTTAAGATAGAAAAACTAAAATACCTTTACGTCTCAAGTAGATTCCAGAGTCGAAAAATCTTGACTTACTCCTTGATGATAAATCCATTTTCTTATAAACTTCACTTTAAGCTCACTTTAACAACTTGTACTCGAAGTCCGCCAGAGCAAACTCGAAGCTAAAGTCTTAAGAGTCTTATAAGTCCAGACGACCACTGGGCACTCACTTCGAGTTTTCTTATAGTCATAAAGCATGTGTTCATCTTCGCAGATGAACACAGACTGACTGGCTAGCTAAAATGATTTGAGTCACAAAACGTTATTAAAAAATCCCCCAGACCGTCAGGTAAAAAAAACCCGTATCAAAACCGCCGTTTCCTAGTGACCCCGATCGCTCTTCTATCCCTTTGTTGAGCTCCTTTTATTTATAATAGTATATTTTTTTCATACACGCCACCCCTAATAACGTGTGAGCAAAAATATGCGTAATCGTCTGCTGTATCCAGAACGAGAGACCACGACGAAAGTTCCATAAAGAAAAAATACAACTGTCCCCCATTTGAATAGCAAAAAGTGCATGTCACTGCGAAAATGGTATTAGTGAATGAATATTATTCGGGATCCAAATGGATGGTTGACTTGTAATTGTCCTGCGTTATATTTAGCATGAATTATTGGTTCGATTGAGTTTTTATGTGTAACTGACCAACTTTTGTATCCTTCTCTTTCATCTAATAAAATACGTTCCTCTCGATTATGTTTAATATATAAGTTATCAAAAGATTTTATTTTCAATTACGATTTTTTCTGAGATTGGCCTCGTTGTAATGAAATTATGATAAACGAATGATCAAAACGTGAGCGTAGTGACCCCAGTAGCAGAATGAACAGAATGTTTGCTATTTCTAGGTAAACAAACATGGAAGATTGACGTTGAGTGTACATCTGGTAGGCACAAATAATAGGGGAATGTGATAAACAATACAATAATTCAATTTTCCTACGACCGCGACAAATTGCGTGTGATGTTAGGTTACACAATATAGGAATAATTTTGGTATATTTGTTATCAAAGCTCATAAATTAGTAAGTTTTTATGTTTTTGTTTCCTATAAATATACATCTAAAACCATTAAAAATAAATCAGAATTAGTCCACTACCGAAAATTTGAAAGGCAAGACGAATCTGCGTGCATTCATATTAAATCCTGATGTATCACGTGGTCCAGGAAGAACAAAAAAGGATACAGTTACGAACCGTTGTCCGAGATAAGTTTACGGATTACCTGGTCGTGTGAAAACGGAACAGGTGGCTGCGGTGTTCGGTAATTATAGAATCCGACAAAACGTTGTGCGGGAGTGGACGTTTCGCGGTTTTTCTCTTGTGTGCCTTTGTTTTGTCAGATTTTGTAAAGCTGCCCTAGTTTGTAATGTTTAACAAGTATTATAATACTTAATTAATAATTATTAATTACATATATGTTTACTATTATATCTTATATTCATGGCGAGTGCAGAGACAACATCCTTATTTATTATATACTTTATATATCATACATCTGAATACTGAAAATTGAAAATGTTTTATAAAAGTTATATTATTAACTCGAATTATCTCGCTGTTTTACCAACTTTGTCTATTATTGCTGCTGTTCCGCTACTGTTAGACGTAGAGAATTATTAAATAGCCTATGTTACTGATACTGATGTAAGTACGAGTATGTTTGCTATTGGTTAAAAAAAAATAATTAATAATCCGTTTATCATCATCACAATTTATAGAAAATAAACAAACTGAACTTAATTAACATTTTCACTTTCCATTATACTCTTTTCCATTAAAAGTAAAAAGGAATCACCTTGGAACATTTCGTAGTTTACGAAGCTATTCTCGAAGCCTGGTCAAGGAATCTATTGTGAACAATACTCTTCCTATTGTAAGTATTGATGGAATTTCAAAGGATTGAATGTCAACTAATGGAACAAAAAATTGCAGACAGCGTGAGAGAAAAGTGAGAGGACACTCGGCAATTTTTTTTTACTAGTATAGTTTACAAAATGAATTATCTTCTATTTGTTGTTTTGCAATGACTTTATACGTGAATAGTTTATTGTTATATAAAGTAATACTTTAGCCACTTTTAGGCGATGATTGTAATTTAAAGGTTTCTTTAGATTCTCTGATTTTTTTTAAATAAATATTTAAAAACAAGACATAAATTCAAACGAATAGAAACATCAAAAGTAACTATTGATTTTATTTTCAAAATTTTTTTCGAAGAAGAAGAAGTTTTGTATTTTGAAATCAATATTTCATAAAAAGTATTATAAATTTTGTTCATATATAAGCAATATTTAAAAAAAATATACCAGATATTTTTTTCAAAGTCAGAAATAGAAGTACAGTAGTGCATCAATCTTCTTGATAAATCATGTGCATCTAGTTGATATCAATAAATTGTCTGTTAATCCGTGGTGAGATTAAATCACATTGTGTTAAATGCTTACACGTAAACACAGAGCTACATTCATATGTGTATATAGATTTGGCATATGATAACTTTATCACCTGTAAATAAACTTTTCTCAATTGATCTTATCATCTCATGGGGTCTCTACATTGGTAAGAATACCACAGATATAGATAAATACATAATTATATATTCTAATTTTTTTACCTTAAATTCCTTAAAAAATATTACGAATGTCAAAAGAGAAGTAACAAAATAAAAAAAAATTTATTGAAATTTTTAAATTCCCGTTTTAGTGGTATGTACTAAGTACTAAGTACTTCTACCTCTGACATTAACCTAAACGTGCACAATGGGGAATCTAGTCCTAATCCAACTGTAATCGTTTCGTACTGACGTTTGAACTATAGTAGACAATGGGCCGCGGCTCGCACGGGTCACTCGGCGGTTATCTGCTGATCGGAAGAAACCGATCTTTGCGGCCGCAATCAAATTTATTGTGCTCGTCTTTGCTTAGATACATATGTGCAAGCAATATGAACCTTATGATGTATGATATTAAGTCGATTTTTTCATTAAATATTTGATATGGTGGAGCAAATCTTAAAATATTGCACTTGCATGGTTTGTGGTTGCGAGTGCATATGTATGTATGCGTGTATTGTAAAATTTGATATTAACACTTTGTTCTTAATGATTTTCCGTATTTTTATTTTTTATTAATTATACAATTATAAATACGTATTCGTAGTTTACATGTATAAACTTTTTATATTAAATCCCTTACCGTGTGTTATTACTCTATATAAACCTTTTACAACATATAATTCAAGAAAATAACAAAGTTTATAACAATGTTCAACGGCGGTATGAAGGAACTAATTAATCATAGCGCTCTCTACGCTTTTACATTTATGGTGGATTGCAAAAAAACATCACGCTTTGTTTACAGTGAGCGTACACAATTCACATGACCTCAATTAAACAGTCATCATTCAAACGGATGTAAGTGCATAATCTCAGTTCGGGTCATCGCGTTAACAAGGCGAGCGGTCACGAGCTGCCCGCTATGGGAAAGCTCCCAGCGTTGTATGCAGATACGACTTTATACATCAGCCGCTTGTCCGGAAATGCAATCGCTCTGTGACACCTAGCGTTGGCGTGTCTATACCGTGCCGTGGTCTATATTGTTCGGACTATTACGAGTACTTGGTTGGTACAATCGATTACACACTCCTTTGTTTAAGGTGTTAAAATAATACTAAATTGTTTTTTTAGACTTATATTATTTATTAGTTAACTTTACTACATAACATCCACGTGCTGTTATTATTTACAATTATGTTTTATTTATTAAAGAATCGTTTCATATATTTCTTATAGATAGAAAAAAAATATATTATAATATTAAATAACAAACTGATGAAGAAACTTTACAAGATAAAATATATGCAGGCGCTTATAACAATACAGCTAGTACGTTGTAAAGCTTATTGAATTCTCACTAAACAACGTATTTAGTTAAAGGAAAGGGCAAGCTATTATAAATCTAGCAAAACGCCTACAAACTCTCCGACACAATACAATACACAATATAAATCATAAATGAACATCGCTATCTTTCAATCCTTTGACTATCTTATGATTTTTAACACCCACTTAATCTCTTTACAAGAAACAATAAGCCTTTACATACTTTGAAACATCGTATCTGATTCGATGTAGATATTATAAAACTAATGCATCCGTTTTAACACGTTATAATTGTTTTATAGAAATTCTATTATGGAACAGATTGATTTTTATCACTCGTTAAAAATTTAAAATGTAAAAGTTTTTAATTACTAAAATTGTTGACATGTAGAGAACGCGCATTTTTCATCCTAATAGTGAACAGGATAAATGTTAGCAAAAAAAAAAAGCCGCGGACTGGTTGTAATTCAATACATTACGACCGCTGCGCTCTATTAAAGGCCACGTTTGTCCATTCTGACGTGTAGGCATTTAAAAAAATTAAATCGAAGTTTAGCCGAATCAAAAGCTGTTGGACAATGGTCATGGAACAGACAGGTCGGGAATGGTATAAAGCATCAGGTAAAATTTGATACACTGCAATCTTCGCGTCAATCAAACTGTTTGATCTAAGAACTTATATAGAAATAAAATATTTTAAGTTCAATAGGTAAGAGATGTTTTTGTAAACATAGATATCATTAACTAACTTTCTCAAAAATAAAAATTTTTGGTTAATATATTTTTTTAAATGTTTAACTGCTAATTAAGACTGATATAAATTGTTTTGATTAATATTAAACTTTGTTAATGTATATCACTTACTTTGCCTTAATAGTTAATCTTAACGATTAAATAGACGGTAGATGTAAGTGTACTCGTAATTAACTTACGTTTAGTACTACTTTTAAGGCTAGCTTTTACGCTCATAGGCGTTTATTATTAATCTTTATCAATGTTTTAGTAATTATATAATTTATTAATTCATTAAGTAGTACGAATGAGTAATTTTATGACAAACAAAAAAAAAAACGGTAGCTTGCTTAAAATGCCAAAAAAAATGTACATCAACAAGAAAGTGACACTGGTAAACCCTTTTCCACAAGAATTGATGAAAGGATTCCAATAATAGTACACAATAGTTATTTTGCCTAACTCTATAGAATTCGACCCATTCGGTATTGTTACTATATTATCGAAATTCGACCATGTGGGTGCGAACTTCTGAGCCTGTTTTGAAAAAAAAAAATGTCTCTTTGACCAATTGTTTGCAAAAGGTAAGATTTTTTGTGAAGGTGTTTATCGAAGGTTGACCATGGGAAAATATTGGAGGTTCAGGTGCTTCTATCGAATTTGAGACCATTGTCAACCTGTGTGCGAGATCTCGATAAAGCCCTTGTATCTTTTGTTTGGCCATCAATTTTGTAGTGTTCGTCAATATAGATATCCTTTTGTTTATTTTAATCTACAATAGGCTTATCTTAATTTGCTGCGTGCAAAATATGTTGAGCTACTAATCTCAGATCTTTTATAATACCTGAACCTTTATAAGCCGAAAATCCAACACCTACCAAAGTTTGAATCGCTGGCGTTGAACCGTCGACACTAACAAATTGGTATCAAAGCCTGACAAAGATGGACTCTTGAGAAACTGTCCACCCACTCGCCGTCTATTGATCGCGGCTTACAATAAATTAATTCTTGTTATGAACATTTTTTATCCCATTGTGTTTAGTGGAGTATTTATTTTACTAGACGTAATAGAACCTAATGGGCGGACATTGGTCAAAGGAAATTTGGTTCACAATGAAGACTGAATTGAATTATTTTATGAATAGAGGCTCCACAAAGTTCGTTGTTTTATTTGTCTCGCTATTAAAACGACTTTTTAACGGTTTAGATCTGTATAAATAATTTAACTATACTATATTTATGCTTATAATAAAACTGTAATAGACCCGATTTATTCCATTAATTGACCAAATGAAAAAAATATGGATTTCTTTATAATCGATACTGAATCCAAAATTGTAATTTTTTTTCTTTTTTTGTCTGTCTATAGCTTGGCCGTACACAACAACAAAACTACTAAAAGGGTTTCAATGAAATTAGGCATAATTTGAGGTTTTATAACGAGATTCGACACTAGATACTTTTAATCCCGAAATTCAGTAGGGTATCTTTGGAAGATGAAAGTCAACATGTGTAATCACGAACAGTCACGAGTAGGTATCTACAACTTATCTAAAATGTAATATAAACGCGACGGACATAAATAGACACAAAAAACTATTACACAATATTACCTAAAAAAAATATAAATCTATTGTTGGATCAGCCTATAAACGTCCCACAGCTGGGCAAGGGCTCTTCTTCATATAGAAGGGTTGGAGCTTAATCCACCACGCTGCTCCACTGGGGGTTGGTGGGCAATTTCTCTAAAATGAAGTAACGATTGCTATCAGGTGTCTACGATAACAACAGGAAACGACGGATTTGCGTGCTCTCCAAAGCAGCGGGGCTATTTGTACACATACAAATAGCTGCCCTGAACGGGAATCGAACCCGTAACGGTCACTGTTAAGGTGACTACTCGCACCACTATACCAAAACGGTTGTCACACCAAACGGTCGTCTATTGTTATGAAATCACATTAACGACATCAAATATCAATAAAAAAGACAGATTACTGGTACTCGATAAGTTTATTTGAAATATAATTATCTCCTTAACATCTTTCTTTAAAGATTATGTTTGCCTCAACACCTTGAACACAAAAAAAGGCTATATTTGGCTACTGTTCCTATTGTTTGTAATGCGACTTGTATTGTTGGAAAAAAATAATCCTTTCGTCCCATCTCTTCTACCAGAGACGATTGTTTGCTTTTCATCTTCAAAAAGAAAGTTGAACGTTGTCCGCTATACAATTGTACGTCTGATACAAATTTTAAAAAGCGTATAATTTCTTCAGATACCTCCAAAGTCGAATCATTTAGTAGGGGGGGACTAATAAATCCAATTTAAATATGGCCTGGACCTCCGCTGATATAACATATGTTAATTCATACGTCTTTATCGTAAGAATCGCAAAAACTCCAATCGGTGCGGACGTCAAAAAGACAAAAACCAGTCGGTCCAGTTGGTAACTCCGAACGGGTGGCCGCCGTCCGCTATACCATTATTCTAAATACTAAATTAACTTTATTCCCATAATTTAAATATCCAACTGCTTGTACTCATCCGAATAAATTATCCGATTGTAACGAAAGAGAGTATTTCTCTATTTTTATCCTTCTCTAATGGACGAATGATGTCAATTGGCGAATTTATACGTTCATTTGACGAATTCAATTTATTGGAATCGGTCTCGGTTTGCATTTGTTGAGGCTGTTTCTTTCTCACGATTGCAGAATAATTATGCAGGGCGTGCCATCAGAATGGACATTTAATAATCATAAAAATGTTTTGCTAGGTCATAATTTATGCTAATTCAGGTAATTGTGGTAGTTTTGATAAAACCTCTCAATTAACATCGATAGATAAAAGCAATTATATAAGGTTGGGCTACTTATTATGTCATTATTAACATGCAATTTGTTTATTTTTTCGTTTATTTAATGATGAAAATTCATAAACTATCTTTATATCAATTCATCGACTGTTATTTTAATTAAATACATGGCAAGAAATATGTTACAGTTAAAACTTAGATCGGATCAAAGTATCAAGACTATTGTAGCGACTATAATTCCGGTACAAGGATCAAGATGGAGTGTTCCGCTTGCAAATGCGATGCTTCGATATTCGCTTAATGAAGACATATTGAATCGCTAAGCGGCGAAAGACAAGATATAGGCAATGTTTTAAATTGACATCGGCCCTTTTATGTCTCATCCGCTCATTTTCAACCAAAAAATAAACAATTGAAAACAATCTATAAAGAGTAGAAAAACAATTTTAGAAATAAATCTAGATAGTTCGAATCGAAAGTCGATTTTCAGTATATCAACTTTTTCAAATGCAAGTATTAATAAAATTGCTTGAAAATGGTATCAATTAAAAAGTTATCAAGGGGACAAAAACCCGTGTCAATTAGTTGTATACGTTCGTTCCAAAACAAATCGGTGCGCGAGTTAATATTTTATTTAGAGTTAGAGTGGAAGCGCGGGCAAAGTTAACTTGGATTTTTAAAACTTTTCAAAAGTTTACCCAACGTTTTCCTCGGGCCGTCTGGCCTCGCACCTGATAAAGTAATTTGACGATTCCCCAATTCACACTTTTGAGGAGGGCTAAAAACCAAAAAGGTTCGAGACAGTTTCTGTTCCGTAATTGAGATTGTGTTAAAGCTTTTTGGTTGCGTACATTTTTAATCTGTGACCGCTGTCTCTACTGCTATAGAGCGAGTAATTAGCCAACAGTTATTAGTGCTCTATCCTTCAATTAGACGTGATAAACAAGTTTAAATTGAAGTAAAAATGTCGTTAGAGTATCGTATCGCGCGTACATTATTACAAGGGGGGCTACCATTGTTACGTATAACAAAAAGTACCTCAGACCTCTTACGTTCAAAATAAGAACAAACGTGTCATCGACGAAATGACGCGTGTCGACCAATCGGGCGCGAAGGCCGCAGACGTCGATGACGTCACGCTGCCACCGACCAATCGCATTGGCCTGTCGCCTCCGGTCAACTTGCACTAATTGCCCATGTGTGCGATAACACTAGGCTTGAGAAGAATCAGTGCGCTTAAGTGCGCACACGCATACATTGAATGATTACTTACTGGCATACAATTTTAATGGTATTTTATAGCAGTATATTTTATTCGTTAATACATTTCTAAATCTGTATTATCTAAAGAGGCTTAAAATATTTTTTAAAATCATTATAATAGAGTGTTATCTCTCTAATTGGATTTAATCTCTAGTACAACTGTAATTTTATCGAAATTACCATAATTCTCACCGGCCCGTCAAAACAATTCCAAATATGTCATATGGCCGTTCTTTTGAAACTAAAGTAAAGCATGAGAAAATTTCGGACTTGCGTTTGAATAAAATACGTAATTAAATCAAAACTAGCACTTGGCCAGTGGGAAAGTAAACGGTTAAAACAATGAACATACGAGCGGCTTCATTAATGAAACAATTTCTAAGATATTTAACTTTAAAGTCTATACGATCTCATTAGACCTCTGTTTTATTTTAAATGTATACCTAATTATAAAGTATATATTATAACCATTTTTTGTAATAATACATTTAACAGTTATTTTATCTTTTTTCTTATTATAACGTTTTATAATTAAGAAAATTACAAGAAATAAAATTAAAATTATTTTTTTTGAATAAAATATTTTTGACTATACTTAAAGGTGAAAAAAATTGCAATATTAAATCGTAGGTTATATGCCCGTTGATTTCATTGTCTTAACGTAATAATTAATGAAGAGATTGAATAATTTATTAATTATATAATGTGTATAACAATATTATTTGTTATAGCATAATAATGTATCCGTTCGAAATTACAGTCAATAATTTGTGTTAAAATTAAGATGTATAGATATTTATTTATAAATTGCTTACCTACCTTTAATAAACAGTGCAAAAACATTAAAATTAGGTGTATGTACATAAAACATAAAAGTTTATACAAATTTGAAACAGATAAAATTGTCAATTACATAGTTTTATTAAATTAATATACATATTAAAATAAGTAACATACAATTTAATAGTTACATTACGTAGTATCAAAACGTGATGTATAAATTAATACAATAAAAATAGTGACGCATTTATTTTTACATAATAATTATTACAATAGCCTGCTATGTTTTTTTTTATTGCTTTTATTATATACACAATACTGTACTAAAAAGTAAATGATGAAATATAAACAAAAAATAAGGTAAAAAATTACTAATGACGCTTACATTTTCTTAAAATAATTTATTATATTTCTTACATTATTGTCTTTTTATGATTGTAAAAAAGAAAAGTTTCAAGTAATTTATTCTTTTCGAAAAAAAAACAGCTTTACTTTCATCTCAGTGAGACTATACGGAGAAAACATGGCCATTTTATTATCCTTGGACAATGACTGACCAGTCTAAGACAAATATTGACTCTACCAAGGGTAGCTCCGCTTTGAATAGAGTCGTTGAGGCTAATGATTTATTTTGCAAATGAGATACTTTACGGACATTCTCTAAGATTTTAATTTATATTTTTGTAAAAACTAACGTGAATTTTGACAGTTTTGGGATAGCTGATTTTATTGATATGTAACAATAATTTATTTACATAATATTTGATAAAATATATACTTAACGTAGTAAAATATATATGTATACGTATTTTCGTTTTTGAATATTTTTAATTTTATAATTAATTTAATTGCATGTGTAGTTTTTGTAATAATTTCACCATCAGTTGTTTTAGTTTCAAGAATGTTATAATAATATTTAAAAACGTATGGCGTGAGAATTAGATGATATAAGTCTATTATTTCAGTCGTTATGACCGATATATTTGTTGCAACTTTTGTCAATTTTATCATTTTATCAGCAATATTTTTGTTCTTACCTTGCGCGATGCGTACAGCTGGCATCTTGATTCTCATCTTGATTTGGTCACCTATTTTTAGATCTTCAATAACTTCTTTTATCCTCCGAAATATTTATCTTAATATCTCGCTATCAGCGTGTTAACGCACTTCATATGTGCCGCCGTCGGTCCGGCGACTTATCGTCCTCCTCTCAAATGTTTCGATAAGAAGGTCCCGATGTCATGCACTAATCCTCAATGAAAGTCCGACGGCATTTAACGAAAATTATCATTTTAGTCATCTTGCAAATTTTTTCATTATGACTAATTTCAATGAAAACTTTTACGCGTCTTACTTTTTCCTTTTCATGCTGCGACAAATCGGTTCACAGTTCCCAATATTTACTTGCAAAATTCAAGCGGTCATAAGGTCTTATCAACACTTGAATGAACGTCTCAGTACCCTATCTTATCTATGCGAACGAAGTAGCGATCTATCAATTCGGGAAAATAAACATACGTCAACACTTCTTTTTAATTTTTTGTGAATATTTTCTCACTTAATTGTTCATTTTTCACCACTGTCTCTACCGAAATTTTTTTGTTAAAACTAGTTTGAGAAAGTCCAAATTTAGTTTCCAAACGGTGATAAAATTTGCAGAACTAAAATAAAACGAGATAAATTATTTAAAACGTAGAATAGATATTGTTTGTGATTATCGTAGCGTCTCGCGATGTAGTATGTCGCGTGCGGAGCGGTGCGTGGCAGGTGCGGCCGGCCGCCCGCTCTCGCCCGATGTCCGAGAACGTCTGTCCTGTGTCCCTTTGCGCGAGGGCTCCGCGGCCTCGTGTCCACGACTCGCGCCGTCTCGCTCGGCCGGCCGACGACGGCGCGTGCGAGTCCGTACCAAGTAGCCAGGGGTTACTCGCGGTCGCCACCGCCTCGGCTGCTCGACAGAGACGTCGCAGCGCGCCTACATCCAGCTGCGCGTGGGAGTGAAAAGGATAGTCATAAATCACAAGTGCCGTGCGTCGGTGTGCGTGCGCGGGTGGGGCGAAGATGCAGCGCGTACAAAAGAAAAGGGATAATATTTGCTTGCATATTTCATGACTCGATTAGGAGATGGAATTTTTAATTGAATGGACCGTGTCGCACGGTCAGTCTCCACTCGCTAGCGCCTTTCATAAAGGATAAATTTCAAAAAGGAATTAAGACGACTTTCAGGTGAACCATTTTGAACTCTATCACACATGACTGTAAAATTAGTATTTTCAGATCTAAAGATGTCAAAGTTTATGTCACTATTAGATTTTTAAGTATCTTACAACTAAAATAATACAGTTAGTTACTTTTTTACAATATTGCTGTAGTTTAAAGTTTAAAACTGTTTTAGAAATAAATATCACGTGAATGAAGTAAAATGTTTTTCTTACTTTTTGTATTTTTTCTCTTAGTTCGTTGCTCGTAGCGGAACGCTACGATTGCTACGAAATGTAGTCGGTTAGAGATTCAACTACAGCGATTGATTCTATTGTTATTTTATGTAAAATATCTATTAAAGTATTCATTAAAAAATTTAGAGTTAAATAATGTTTTTATTTTAACCATAAAGTCTTTATTTAATTTTATTAAAAACAGCTGAATCTAAAATTTCTGTTTTCTATTTCATCGAGTTTGACAGAATAAAAAAAAACACCTTTTTCGAATCCAAGCCACCCCATAAAATAGCCAGTAAAATCTGGCGCGTAAATATTAAAATGGTATAAATAGTTCCATCGCTAAAAGCAACACGTAGTTACCCGAGATATTTCACTCTCACTCTTACAACTTTCTGAGCGCATTTTTTACCGCGTTATTTTACTTAAGACGAGGAACTTATCTCGGCGGTCCTTGACTTTAATAAGTTTTATGACAGTCGAGACTTGACTGGCGCGAACGGGCGACGAAAAAGAACTTTTTCATAATTGTTTCCGAACTGACTTCGTCGGCTTACGGAATAGCGTTCGATTATTGAAATTTTGAACTTTTTGCATTTTATTTTCGGTCTGGTGACACTTTTTTTCAAGGTTTTTTTTTTTTGTTATATTTATATTTATAAATTATTATATTTACTTGTAGCGAATATTTCAATTATATATCATAATTCTCTAAATTGTTCTATAAAAAACAATATACTATTAAAAATATTCTTTATTTTCTACGAGTATTACAACAGTAACTTCGCTGTTTTAGCTACGATTTTTTCACAAATATCGCATATAGGAAAATAAGTTTTGGCTATCTTTTCATTAAGAAGGCTGGGCAAAAATACTGGACAGCTACGGACATTTGAAATCTGTTGGATATAGGCTTGAAATATTTGTCTCTTTCTAAAGTGAACGCGGTTTGGGTGAAAATAGAGATGGATAGGGTTGTCCGTTTTCTGTAGTGGAAAATTCTTAGCAATAATCGACGTATGCTTATCTCGCTCATATGTAGGGATATGTGGAACATATGAAGGGGATGGTTGGTTTCATATAGATGTTTTCTTGCAGCATCTGGACGCTACTCGTCACTAGACGGCGTGAAAAGCGGGGGTGCTAAACAAACCCTCCGAGAGGTTCGTTTCAGAGTCGGAGTGCGGAACTTTTGACAAATATGTCGTCTTTATGATTATAGTTCAGCTGACAATGACTAAACTGAATGTCTCTAAATCTTCAGTATATTTATAATAACTGTATAATAGTGATACATGTGATTCGTAATCCTTATTAGATGATATTATCCCATTTTAATTAATAAAAAACATTAATGCTTAGTAAACAATACTATTTTATTTTATGAAATAAAGCAACATAAATAAATTTGATGCAATATATATTTGAAACAATATTTGTTATTATCACATTTTTTTAATAATAACATTTTTATTGATAAACAAAAAGGTCAGTTGTGTCATAAAAATGGTTTTTTTTCTTTTGTTTCATAAAACATTACATATTACGAATTATAGTTTAAAGTATGTAGGTAGTTCTATTTTTTATTACAGGTAAAATATTAAGTATTTATCAAGTTCGTCTCGCGACTTGTAAATATTGTATTTACGTTTTTCTGACAACCAAAACTCGTTAACTATTATTATGTATCTTGAAACTCCATGACTTTCGTTGTTTCACCCGTGTTGATTACGATAGGTACTTATCAAATTGGTTGACTAAATGTCATATTAAACACATGCTTTATTGATTGCTTCTTGACTTCTATAAATCATTGCACATCATTTTTCGATAAATAAGCAAACGTAAAAGAAATTAAATCGGTAGCAGTAAATCCTAATTTATAATGCGTACAAATAATTAAACAAACAAAAAAAAGTTATAAATATGTATTCGCACAAATATTAGCACTCCACCAAGTTAGCACTATTATCACTACATATTATAATACAAAGTCTTTCACTGCGTCTGTCTGTCTGTCTGTTCTCGACAAACTCAAAAACTACTCTACGGATTTTTAATGGGGTTTTCACCAGTAGATAGAGTGATTCATGAGGAAGGTTTAGGTGCATATACATACAGTAGTAAATTTACATTAATTACGCTACCTATCTTCTTCGTTTCATATTACAATGATTTTAAAATTACAATTCCTGTAACTTTACGTCACGACCAAGGGAGTAGCCATGATTCTCCATAGGAGGGGGCAGATAAAGAAAATCCTAGACTATATTGTTTTAATCTAACTGTATGGTTTTTAACATATTATATGAGTATCTCACATTAGTAGCAGAGGTGTTCTTTTAAATCAGTAACCGACAGCTCTTTTAGCTCTTCTAGAGGGGGCAGATGCCCCCCTCCCTGCCCTACCTCGCTACGCCCATGGTCACGACAGATATTTTTTATCGCGCGACAGATGTGCGACAGGATACAGAAAATTGCTCGAATTGATATACGAAACGTCGCGAGAAAGTATCGGATTCGTTAAGAACGTTTAACTTTTTGTTACATTCTCTGTAACATAATAACGGCAAACGTAAATCAAATATATGTAATTTTAGGGATAGAAAATTAGCGCAATCAGACGGTGTTTTTAGTTATTCAAATATGAGTTTTTCAATTATTTAAATTTAACAAAGCTTAGTTATTCTATGTAAAATATATTTGATTTAATTTAAACTGTTAAAATAATTATGTACAATGAAGAGCGAAGCTGCTATCACAATGCAAAGCTTGTAGGTAAATGTACCTAAATATTTTCCTCTAGTGATAAAAATTATTTATTACTATTTAGTTTTAAATATATATAGTTATTATACCTAACAATGACTTAACTGATCAGGATTTAAAGGATAATTCCTTTGTAAACATTATATGGATAGCACAGTTGTTACAGAACGATTCGAAAGGCCAGCATCTTAAAATAGATTGAAACTTACGCAACTCCCTTTCAAGGGCACACATGTGTCGGACAGAAACTAATGTCGCCAAGTTGCATGTAACAACATATTAACACATTTTAAAAATTAAGAAAATAGATCGTAGTGCTATATATACAAGGAATAAATTACTGAAACATATAGTTAAGCTTTCTGAAATTCGGTGACTACGATTTTTTAAAAATAAAACTAACCTTTAATGGTTTATTTTTCTGTAAAGCGCAATATATTAGGAATTTTAACTGTACAGGTAATAATTTCTGTAAGTCAATAAGATTGTAAAGTTATCGTAGCTTGTGTGTTAAATTATAATTAAATTATGGATGAAGGTCGTTCTTCCTTATAGGATTACTTCCAATAGGATTAAAATGACCCAGGGGTCAGGGGTCAGGACACACGCAAAACAAATACAAATTCTTAGACCACAAAAAAATGTATGGCCTATGCAAATATTTGTGATGAGCGGGAATCGAACCCGCGATGGCTAACGCAGCAGCCAGTACTGTGACCACATCGCCTACCCGTCGTAGTCTAAATTGTTTATATTAAAGCACTTTTTTTAAGCACAGCTTTATATAAAATGAGTAGATATACAAGGAAAATATGTAGTATTTTAGAATTATTTCAAACCACTTATTTCAAATTGGTCTATGACGAAAATAAATTAGAAACGTTAGGGTGGGTCGCCACTGAGGGGGTAAAATTAGAACGGTCATAATTCGAAAGGACTTCGGCCGTTTTACGTCGTCTTCGTTCAACAAACAAATATTCGGCCTAGCAAGAGATAATCTCAGTGGATTCGTCTACGGACATTTAACGATATTGATTTATTATAGTAGTAAAATATACTCTTGAAGGAAACAAAAATATTTTTTCTGACATTACATCATAGCATCATATCTATCTGCGTACAGTTCATTAAATAATTTCCGTTATTTAGTGATGTACAAATATTTAATGTAAGACAGTAATTGTAAAACTTCCATTTTATGTCGAATTTTATAATATTAGTGTAGAGATCATTAACGACAATTCTACGTACCTATATGCATTGCCGTATATGCATAAGCGTTTTACTTTATATTAACTGCTAGAAGACCTTTAGACCAGTGGTCACTCAAGTTTTATTTAGATGTATTTGGGGTCATCCAAAAATGACGTGAGTCGTTTTTAGTTCGTACAGCGAAACATCGGTAAGGGGGTCGCGATGACCTTTTTTTTTTCGTATGCTCTTAATAAAAATCGATAAAATTTTCCATGAACATTACTAATATAAGTCTTGCACACTTTTCAAAAATTCCACGTGAGATTAAGATAGGGGCAAGGGGGTCGAGCAAAATCTCACGAAATCTCACCAATAGGGGACAAAAAAATCACCAAAATTGTCTCAAGTAATTAATACACGCTCCCTTTGGGTTTTAACGTAACGCATTTTAGCCTACGACCTTAATGAACATGTTTTTAATACAAAAATACAACGAAAAAATCTTGGACCAGCAGATGCTCAAATTAGAACGTTTAAATAAAGAAATAAACAAATTTATTATATTAATATAGATAGAAAATGTCAGAAAATGTTTTACGTTTTAGAATAAATTAAATAAAACAATACAAGTGAAAGTGTGAATCGTAATAATTGGCTTATATTTATAACAGAAGTTTACCAGTAAATGACGCTAATAGGGATGTATATCTTCGCCTACGACTGCTTTAATCATCACCATATAAGTCAAATTGTGAAATACGAATAGTGTATATATATACGAGTAGAGTATGACAAGAACTAAATAACCTAAAGAAATACGTATATAAAACAATTAAATCATGGAATTTTAAAATATGATTATTTCACCTCATATCAGATCACACAGATAATTTATATTAAAAAAATAATGTCAAGTCAAGGAAGTTAACTTTTTTTATTCCGTTTATTTTGAGTATAAGGTGTGTGAATAAAAATAATTAAAAAAGTATAATTTAGGCGTATAATTAGACTTTTTAAAAGTTAAGAAGTCACTCTGGTTTGAAATCGTGTAATTGTGTGACATAAATACGAGTACATTGGGCACAATGAAAACAATCAATTTTAGAGTGTTTGTAATTGAATGGAAATAAATACTGTTTATATATATGTACTAGATAGAGTTAAGCCTTCTTCATATCACAAGTTAAAAGATTATTTTAATACTTTTTAGAATGTCTTTGGTAAATACTATGTTACTACATAATGTTTTGTAAAGGAGCAAGCTATACGCAAAAATTGCGCTGATATTTAACGTTGATTGCAAGAAATATAATTGATGATCTAAATTGTATATGAAAATAATTTATATTGTACGAGTACCTATGACCCTACATTAAAGCTAGGTTACCTAAACTACGGTACCTAGCTAATGCATTACTGTCAACGTTAAAACTATAAATTGTAATAAATAAAATACCATTCCTGCAGTTGTGGCGCACAACAGCACCAATTAACGGGTTAACAAACGTTTAATATAGTATCGAAATTAGGTTTTATATTAAAATAAACTCCATTTGTGACAAAGAAACGAGCTTCTATTAAAAATAAAATTAATGAAACAGAAATTAAAACAACGTTTTTTTCTTAAACCAGCTCAAGTAAGTATGATGGGTTTATTTTGAGTGGTATAGAAAATTTCTTAGCCTACCTACCATCACCATTAGACTATCTACCATCACCATTAGACTATTTAGATATTAGGATAACAAAGTAGGTATCATTACTAAATTTACATAAAAATATATTTGCACTGTTCACGTTTTTTACATACGTATAATCCTCTGTAGAATATTATACCCAGACTTTGATCAGATATTCATTCAAATATAGATGTCCTGAATGTCATCTTCGCTTTCCATCAGGTAAAATCGCCATTGAGTACAGACCCTATTTTGCAGAAAACAATTAATTTCTGTTTGTATAAAACAACTAAATCTTAAGAAATGTGTATTGTTAAAGAATACAACGATACGGAAACCTTTGTTTGGAACTTGGAAGTCCTACTCGTACCTACTTTACCAGTTTTTTACTTAGTACGTAACAAATGTTGTTTCAAATTATTCCACATTGGCTATTCTTTAACTGTCTGTAGATTTGTACAATTATTATTATTTTTTTTTTTGTAAATTACTGAAAAATATACAAAAATTCAGACCCATGGGAACTGACTCCCACTGATGTATGGTATATAAATGCCAAATTACCATATTAAATGACTTTACATTGCATCCGACTACTCCCACACATATGCCGTATTCTCAGACTGACTCATCATTGCGAAACGTTATTTGTATAATATTCCATCTAATCTATAAATTTGTCTGTCTGGATGCACATTGTTATTCTGTAATTGTTAGTTGTGACTATGTTTTTAATATAATGAGTTTGAACTGTGACTTATGGTTCGAAATGTCACGGTTTGTTTTCTTCGTACGCGTTTCAGTCGTTGTTTTTGTCCTGTATCAGACTTATTGAGACTAATATTTAATTGAAATATTTAAAATTATTGTTCTCTATGACATAAGTTCGACTAACTATAGAAAGAGTGATATTTTCTTTAATTATGATATATCCGACATTTGAATATTGGATGGGATGTGATCGTGAATCGATATCGAAAATTTATATATTATTTTTTGCGTTGTAATAAAACTATTCTATCTATATGTCTACGACAGCTTTAAAATGACTGCTTTTATTGATATTACAAAATCATTTAATATATGTAGGTATATGAACTTTTTTTACAGTAATATACATTACATTTTATTAACATTTTAAACTCAAGATTAAGTCGTCTTTTATCACATTTGCGTAATAAAATATAAAAAAAAAATCTATAAATCTCTGTCTGTATCGCCCCAGCTCGCGCGTGGTACGCACAGGCACTGTGTATTGACCAAGCGTAATACACGCAGGTCATTTACTGTGACGCACTTATCTATAGTAGTATTATAAATCCAAAGATATTATTTGTTTGACGCTCTACTGCTTTTTATCGTTTTTTTTTTTCAAATATCTTGGAAGGTTCTAATCTATAAAAAATCGCTCTACAACTACCTAATAACAATGGAAAAGTAATCATAAACCTCATATAAAGTTGCTTAGATAAGCTATTCTGATTTATCAATCATATTCCAATGGTCACCATTCATGATGACATAAGGCTCTGAGATGTGGTCTCTGACTATTGACCTTTTAAACAAGCTCCAAGTCGCACAGCGTGCAATGGAGGCTATGCTTGGTATTTCTCTGCGAGATCGAATCAGAAATGATGAGATCCGCAGACGAACTAAGGATGCCGACATAACCCAACGGATTTGCAAAATGAAGTGGCAGTGGGCAGGGCACATAGCTCGAAGAACTGTCGTCCGATGGAGCAGAAAGGTTCTCGAGTAGAGACCACGTACTGGCAAGCGCAGCGTCGGACGGCCGTCCACGAGATGGACAGACAACTTGTGTGTTGTGTCAAACAGTGTACCTACAGTTTATCGGTAGACCATTAGAAAATCATTATGATGCCATGATATACTAAGCAGTAATACCAACCCTGTCAAAAACTATCATTATGAAGTCATTCATTCAATACTGATCGATACTTGTGTAAAACTATAATTCAGTAGAATACGGAATCAGGTCATCTGGTTTTATTATTACCAACAAATAATTTTTATAATTATGAGGAATCTCTTAACGTTGATAGAATATATATATTTAAAATTATAGAATTTTTTTCTAGAATTGAATAACTCATGAATTGATATATAAACGTATTGTGAAATAAAAATAAATTTACATGTACTTTTTATAGTCTCATCAAAGTTATTAAAGAAAAAAAAAATAATACAATTATTATGAAGGTCAATTATGACCATCCATCCGTTCAAAATTAAATAAAGTATATAGAACAAATGTGCACATAAAGAAAAGGAAAAACGTAAAACAAATAATATGATAAAACTGAAAAAAAAAACACAAACTTATTATCATATTAAACTAATGAATACCCTTGGAAAGTATAAATTACGAGTACAAACAAATTTTCTCTATATTTGAAAAGTAATATAAATATTATTAAGAATAAATTAAAATTAAAAAAAATGTGTATAGATACTGTTCTCTTGTATATAAATAATATAAAAATATTTTATTACTTGTTGTTTTGATTATGTTGATTAAAGAACTCTCGTTTGATTTTATTTTCAAATATATTTTTGGATCCATTGAAAATATGCCTTTAAATTTCAAATTATAGGTGTTAGGTAATCTTGAAAGAACAGGATTCTGTAAATAGTTAGTGTGGTAATTGGGCACATATAATAAGGGAGTATGTCTCATTTGCATTGAACAGTCTAGGCGGCCACGAATTATATCATACAATAACCGCATGTCTAGCACCTCTCTGTGTTCCGTTAATGTCAGAAGGTTATAAGCTCGGCAGATATCTATGTATTCATCGCCTATGTCAGATTTTCTGTATTTAAATTTAAGGTGATGAATAAATTTCTTTTGTACACTTTCGATACGTTTTATTTAAACATCGTACCGCGGGGACCAAACAGGAGCCGCATATTCTAAAATGTGACGTAGGCGTAAAAAGTATTTTGAAGTTTAGAGGATCTTTAAATGGACTACATGCTCGCATTACATCACCAAGATTTTTAAGTGCTTTGGATCTAATTATGTCAATATGAGAAGATATTAACATTTTGTTGTCAAAGTATACACCTAAATCACGGACCGTCTTTGGTCTACCAATCTCAATGCCATTAAAATTTTTAAATATAATAGGATTATTTTTGAAAGTGAAACTAATACATTGACATTTTTGAATACTAACATTTATATTATTTTTTGTATAATAATCAAATAGTTTGCTAAGATCATGTTGTAACCACTTACAATCATCAACTGTTAATCATTATCAATCGCTTACAATCAACAAATTAGATTAGGTGGACCTACCGTGTAGGAAGCCATGTTGTTCGTAGAATGCCCTTAGCAATAATTGAGTACTCGTACATATCTTCATACACCACCTTTTCAAATAGCTTAGGAGATTGGATTCAGGATGATATTAGAAGATAGTTAGCAATTAAGGATTTAGAACCCTTTTTATGGGTTGAGTTGAGCTTTTTTCCAAGCATCAGGAAAAATTCCTTCTTACAGTGATCTGTCAAAGAAAATTGAAGTAGGATAACAGAGGCTATCAAGAGTCTATCAAGTATCTTGTCTAGAGTTCGTAAAAGTTTTAATACATTGTTTGTTAACATTAATTTTAGACAAACAAACACTACAAGGGTGAGTGAAGGAAATAGGTGTTATAGAGCTTGCTTCCTGAGGTTTTGAAAAGACATTTTCGAAAAATTTATTAAATGCGTTACATATAATATTGCCCGTGGTATTGAATTTAGACGGATAGTTTGCAGATCCTTTAGATTTCCAAAAGTTTTTAGGTGAGTTTTCAAAAGTAAATTTATACAAATACAACATTAAAATCTCTTGTTTTCATTTTAATTTACATTTACATAATATATAAAAAACATAGTAAATTTTATTTACTTCTTCGACTAAGTGTTTACAGCTTTATTACAGAAGAAAATGTAGTAATAGTTAGAGTATAAATTAAGATTAATTTTAGTCTCTTAAGTATTGTTTTTATTGAGATGTAAAACGGGATATTTTCCATACTTATCCTAGGTTAATCTGAGTCCTCTATATTGCGGAACTATATTTGCGAATTAAAAACAAAATCTTAAAAACTTATTTATTATTTATTGGAAATATCTAGTTTAATAAATTAATAACTTTTGTATGTTTAAAAAAATCTCCGCAACTTTATCTATTAAACAATATTTTACTCTTATCTCAATGTATTTTACGTTAATCCAGATACACACGGCGTGGGTGAAATCATATTATGTATTAATTAAACTTTGCTTAATTTTATGATAACGTAAATTAAGATATATATATTTTTTCGAATAATATTAGTATTGCATGTTAGTAAGCGTTACTAAGGTAACAATGAGTGTCAGTTCAACCCTTAATAAAAATTCTGCGATTCACTGGTACCAGCCGGTACGATGTATTGACCGATCCGATTATGAAGTCCATTGTAGAGACGTAGTGGGTCAGCTATTTCCATAGTGATGATATACCATCATCGTTTCGAATATTTAACTATAGTTTGTCTACAGTTCAATTTGCCTAAATTATGGTAATTGTAAATTTGTACTAAAACTAAACAATTTGTTTGTTTTTTGAATCATTAATCTCAGAAATAACATTTCGGTTAAAATAAATTTATTTTCTTATTGGCTTGTCTATTTTTTGAAGAAGGTTAGAGCTTATAAAATACGCTCTATGACTGTAGGTACTCGTGTATGAATTGTATAAGACCTAAGAAGTGACCGTAATTGTCGGCCAATCTATCAAATATCAAATTTTAACCACTAATGAACTATTTAAAAAACATAAATTGTGATTCATTCAAAAATATATTGTTAATGTTTGAAAATAATTGATAGGGTACATTTGTAAAGATACCACTTGGTTGACAACAGAAAATATTTGTGAACTATTTGACAAGGTCAAGCGTTGCTGGTGTTTTGCATACATTTAAATAGGTATATACTTAAGCGCTTTTATTTATTTTATTTTTTAAGATAAATATTATCTTTGAATCATATGACCAACATTATTGCGATTATTTTTAGAATAATACTGGTAATATTTGAGAAGATAAAACAGACTTACTTTGGTACAGTGCTCAATAAAAAAAATAAAAAAGTAAACGAGAATTTCTTATCGTAACTTTTCTTTAATTGTATTTTGTTTTATCTTATCATATCAATAGCTACTTCCAATAAGCTTATGGTTATATTATTTACTTATTCCTCGAGGAAAATACAAAAACAATGAATACATATTAGAAGAAGTATAAAATTATGCAAAACAATGCTTTGAACAAAAAAATACATCACGTCAATCATTCAAGACCTCACGAACCGTGGTCAAGTTTGTTTCCTAATTCATTCCTGATGACTCTCAGCAAGGCCAAGAAGCCTAGAATTTACATACAAACAGATATGAATAATGACCGTCCATTCACGAAAGGGTCAAACTTTTGTCGCCTGGTTATAATAATTTACTTAGGTACATACCTAAATTTGTTTGGCGACTGTTTAGGAATATGACTCTATTGTAATATAATAAGGAATAGTTTTGAGTCGTATTTCTTTTGTTAATAACATTTCAAAATTGGTCGTTTCACTTTTGTTTCCTTGTTTACGGATAACGAACAATGGTGCGCTAAGGTATCTTTTTTAGTTTGTGGTAATGTTTCAGCTATTATGTTTTCTTAATTTTTTTTGGACTCGAATTCATTGCTTTTATAGTTATATACAGCATTATTATTATATATAGTAATATTTGTTAAAAGTACTTCAATATTATTTATATTATAGTTTACACATAACAAATTAACAAAAGTTTTTTTTTGGAATGTCTAAATACGTTCGATCATATAATAATAATTAGTAATATCATATTTAGTAAGCCTGTGTAATCGAAAATACAATTTTAGTTACTAAAACTTCTTAATGATGACTACAACATTTCGTGACAATGATATATATAGAGAGAATAATAATTTTTATCAGTTATTTTTACGGCATAAAATATTTTTTGTTTCAATTTTACGCGATAGTATGAAGAGATTGTTTATAATTTTCAAGTAAACTATTTAAACTAAAAACTATTCATTAGATACCCGTCACACCTGACAAATATATATAAATCCTATTATGTAGATATTAATTTATAGTTCATTTTCTGTTAACTTTAATTTGTTTTCTGTTTAATGTGTAACCGGTGTAAGTCGGATATTTTTTTAGTTTAAATTTATTTTCGAATAAAATCGTAGATTAAAATAGTAAATAGGACATATTATGTTAGATATTATGTATAATAAAACGTTCAGTTTAAGAATAAGTAATACGAGGCGTTGATGTTATCGCGCGATAGACGCCAATCATCCTATCGCGAATCTCCAACGTCAAAGATTTATCGACGATTCAAAGACGTTCGATATTATAATGACAATAATAACAATTAAAGTTCCCGAGTTTGAATGGAGCGAACAGCATTATTAGTTAAGAGACCTATTGTATGAATTCGTCGCAAAAGTAAATATTTTGACAAAAAGTCCGTTGCGATGTATTGAATTACGTAAACGACAATGGCTTGAATGGAAAAAGCAATAGCTACTAAAAAAAAGAGAGACAACGGACACTTACGTCGAACGAATCGATACTCTTTAAGTGACAGGATAAGATATTTATCAAATTATTCTAATACTCTCAATAAGGTGCTTATGACTTAAATACTTTTAGTATATTTTTATTGAATTGATAAAGGAACTAATTAAATACTTTATATGACACGGGTGTAGTAAGCTTTTTTCTCACTCGCGCTTATAATTATTGTTTTACTTATTTTGTCACAAAAAGAATTACTAATGAAGGATGAATTAGTAGACGATAAATAAATATATACTAAAATACGTTATACAGCAGATCTGAGTAAATTCGTTGAATGCTGCAAACATGTATTTACCATACTTTCAATCCTGGCTTTGCGAACAAGGAAGTAAAAATTTCACAATCAATAAAAAATCTCGTTATAAATAAATTTAAATGAAAGTTTTGACACAAATCACATCACATAAAACATTTGACTTAACGCCAAATCCTGTTGCAATAATCTTTAAGCTTTGAGGAGTTGAGGAAAGTGTTATAAAATTGACCATAATGTGATTCTACAGACAAGTCTTTTTACAAAACAAAAAAAAAGGCTTATGGATTTCAGAAATTAAGAGTATATTATGTTAATGACAAACTCCCTTTTTTTCGCTAGATTATCATTAAAAAAAAAATTAATGACAGAATTTTTTTTTAATGCAAGAAACGAAGCTATTTGTAACCGTCATTTATACAAATATATCATTATTATTGAAAATAGGCTTTTACCTTAGCTTAACTTGTACACAATTAAAAGGAAAACAATAGGAAAAGATAAAAGGATCTAATTTTGCGTGTGTCAGTACGAGTTCTCAAGCTGTGGAAACATCGGTGATTCCAAATTCAAATAAAAGTCAAACAATGGCTACGCGGCCCGAATCCACAATGGTTGGTGTGGGCTGACAGACATGTGGGTTGGAGGTCATGCCATACGTCAAACTACGTACGATAAATTCGATTTTTGAATTCGTAATTTTACTCTAAAACGTACATATAAAAATATAAATAAATCAAATTGACTGTGTACCTTAATACCTATACCCCATAGATATACCGTCTAAAAATAATTTTACCATATTTAATGTAAATTTTTAATTAAAATAACTGAATTATATAAAGAAGACCGTTTCACGTATCCCATAGAATTACACTTTGCCTTTGATTTAATCATTCATCAAAACTATTTTAAAAAATGTGAATTAAATTACACGTTCTTTTATCTTCGTATTAAAAATATAAAAATAACCTCGATAAGTATAAAGTAGTGTTATTTTGCATAAGAAAGTATTGAAAATGAATTTATCCAATAATCACATGTTTGCAAGTTCGTGTCAAACAATGCTGGTACAATCCCACTTTCGCGGTTCGGCCAAATGTTGCCTTTTAAAGTTAGACACAGATTTCTATAGAGATACCTTTTTTATATTTATTTTAAATATTATTAGTATTTCTTTATATAGGTGTATTTAGTTGGTAAGACGCACATGGGTACTGAATATCTGTTAAATTTATACTTTATAAAAATACAAATACTCAGCAATGTTTATCTTAAATTTTGGTTTAAAAATACCAATTTATAAAAGTTTTATATTCGTGAGTTCGATTCCTAATCATGTTTAAGTTGTGAGCTCCGGAAGAATGTTTTAGTGACTAAAGATTACTTACTGAGTGTAATTGTGAGAGAGCCCGTTGAGTGTGAGGCGTTTGATGTTAAAACTTTTATATTTTATATTCATTAATAAGTCTTTTTGCATGGGTTTTTGTGACAGAGAAGAATAGTCCCGACTTCTTTCTGGCCGTAGTGTCGTAAAAGGCGACTAAGTCCACAGTGTATACCAACTAGGGTGTTGATGGGCAGCAACGTCACTATACCCTACTAAAATACACTGCGCTCGCCAACCCGTCTCCCAAGCGTGGCAAGTATTGGCAAACCCCCCCAGAGATAAAAGGAAGGCCTAATTTCAGCCTTGGAAATTCAATGCCTGATGTGGTAGTAGATTTTTCAATGGAAAAGGTGAAGGTAAAGGTGAAGGTAAAGGTAAGGTGTGTGGTAGAATGCTACCGTCAAAGATTTAAATATACTTACATCAACAGGCTAAATTAATTAATCAATAAGTCTTTAAGCTGATCAATTAATTTTAATATCATTAAAAGTCATCTCCATAACATTTTATGTTTCTACCAAAGCGAATTATTTCTCGGACACGGTGTATGTTTTGCATTGTCAATAGAGTGATTACGACACACGTTATCCTTGACAGCCTGCAAATTAGGCTGACCCGCCGTAATGACACTATCCGTCTTGCATTATTACTATATTACGTATTATTAATAATATCATTACGTGGTTGAGGTAAAATCGAATGTCAGGTGTATATGTTATGTTTGTTTTCCCACTACTTTAACAAACAGACTTAAATAATCATACATTGGACTAACTGATGATAAATTCGATCTTTCTAGAAATTTAGAATAGACAATTAATTACCATTGTGATATATATACCATTGAAATAACTTTAAAATTTTACATAATGCTCTGAGGTTGATATAATTAAATATACAATAAAAACATAGTATCTTAACCTTATATTAAACGTTTAAAAAATTGTTAAATCATATGCATTATCCTTAATTAATTTTATATTATTTATCTTTAGAGTAAAAATATAATTTATTCCTATAAATCAAATGGTTAAAAAGAAATGATAAAAATCTTCTTTCTATTAAGAAAAAAAAGAATATACCGATCTACAATCAAGTCACAAAAGGATTAAAAAATACATAGGGACAGATATTATGTATAATACGTCGGGAAAAGTTTCTTCGTATTTTATATACATACTTTCAGTAAACAATTTAAAATCTTATCAAATCATCTACAAATGTACTAATAATATTAAATCTTTCGTGTGAACTCATTGCAATTTCACTTAGTAATTAAAGATGTCCAAATCGAAGAGTCCTACGCGTCGTGGGCAGACAGTTTAGTAATAATCTCTCATCGTGGATCATTAATTACAAGCTATTATTATAAACGAAAACCAATTGTATATTTCACAATACTAGCATTGTAATAAATTGTGATTTATATAACTTTTTGTTTCTTACACTTACTTAATGAGTAAGACGTTCCGCGCAGTTACAACCGAGTTTATTTTCTATTTTGCAATCAGCAATTTTGTGTGATAGCTTTCAATCACGGTCTTATATAGGTCTTGCAACGAAGCCCAATTTCAGTATTGAGAGATTAGTACGATCGTGGTATAACTTCTTTCGCGTCAACGCCGCTATACGTCGCTGCTATCGATGGGTGCAATGCGCAGTCATAGAGGTATTATAGATAGAGCAGGGGAGCCAGTCCTCCAGCTGTCCCTCGGTTAGAAAGAGAGAGACGGTTGCAGTACCGGTTGAATTACATACCAATATTATATTACTGTGCATATTAGTGTTGTTTCTATGATTTGTTTGTAGTCGAAAAATTAAACTAGAAGTAAATAATTGATGTTCACAAAAAAAATATATATATTGAGATATGAACTTGAGACCGCAAAGCCAATGGGATACCGCGATCTTCTCTCTCTTTCAAACCGTTGGACGTTTCTGCTTACATGCAGTCGTATGTCTTCCCTACCTATAATACCTCTATAATACCTCTATGTGCGCAGTGCGCACTGCGCATGCCGGTTGAGTGACAAGTGACTGTAAGCGTCTCGGTTTCATTTCTCATTATCAATCATACGGCGTATATTTTTCTTTTCCAAGTAATGTGTTATTTAATAATTGTTTTGCGTTTTTGTTGTTATTTTTGTTTTGTTATTAAATTTTTTTTGTTTGGATTTGACATTGTTCAAAACATGATTTGACTTCGTTGCATAGAACACCCATCTATCATCATACCTCTAGCGGCCGTAAATTGAAAAGACCAGGCACGTTAAGTCGAAATACCCCCTTACTATCGTTGCATTATAAGACCGTGCTTTCAATAGTGAAAAAATAGCATAGATAATTTTGCTAACGTCACGTATTAGGATAGGATAGTGAATACGGGAAGGAGATTAATGGGTGCGATCGAGATAACACTCTTCATAAAATTAGAAGCAGTATTAATTTAGTTTTTAACGCTTAACCTAGAGAAAATAGAAACAAATTAAAAATATATACTATGTTATGGTAAGATGATTGTACGTTATATTTACATTTTAATTTTGTTACAATTTCGACTATGTATCGAGGCTTTGAGAGATGTTTTACATCGTGTGACTTATCCCAATTTATTGGGTGTTTTACCCAAAAAGAATTTTAGGGATGGTGCGTTAAAATTTGTAACTTACTCTTAATCAAAGATTGCCTTATTATATCTATTATTAGAGTAATCTATCTTTTTTTCTTATCTCATAATTTTACAACCAGATTGTATTTAGAATCTAGAGAAATCTCCATTTTTTTAACTGTCCGTAGCCTCGAAGTATGCATTTCTATATACATATACATATGTATAAAGATATCGCGTTGAATGTAGTCGATAAGGATTGATAAAATTGTAACTCCAAGGTTTACAAAATTTTACAAACAATTTAATAATTGCCAATAAAAAAGTTTCAAGTTTATTATATTATTATTATATTTAAAAAAAAAAACTTTAACATCCAAAACATATTACACAATACAAGATTATATAAATTACAAAGATCTGTGGTATTAGTGGCGTTGGCTTTCATGTAGGACATAATTATGACTGAATTTATAATGCTTAAGTAATCTTCAATACATCACACAAACACATCACACATCATCACACACAAATACGTCACACAAACACAGTTTAAAGATCACGGTTTTTTTTAATAGTAGGTACCGAACTGATTTTTTTTTCTCAGGTTTCTTGCCGATTCTTCTCAGCAGAATCTGCACTCCGAAACGATGGTAGCATTCATTATAACATTCATTATAATTAATTTATTATAAATACTTTGTAAAATCACGATTCAAAAGTGTTTTTGAAGCCTACTCGAATAAAAATTTTATTTGATAAGATTTAATTTTTGATTGTGATTTAAAAATAGATAGCTTATCTCAATTATTACAGTTAGGTACATACCTGTTGTACAATTATGATAACTAGGATGCCATAGAAGCAGAGCTGTAAACAGAAACCTCAAGCAATCTGAGGAATAAGAAAACTCAACATGAACCTACCTATATAATCGTGAATATATTTTCTAAAAATATAAAAGAAAACTGAGCAAGATTTTTAATAATTAATTTTAAAAGTACAGAACAAAATACATACAAGATAAACATAGAACTGCCTTTTTTGAAGTCGGTTAAAAATACATGTATTTATTTAAGCATTACTAATACGTTGAAAGATAAAGACAAACAAAAAATGTTACCGAAATTCGGAACGTGCTCATTATGCTAATATCTAAGACACACAATGACCAACTGACGCGAGCCAAACAACAGGTGAAAGCACTGACCAAACCTAAATACTTAATCCTCATGCAACATGCACATGCTAACCGCAATGCTTACGAATACCCTTTCAAGACACTAAATGCTCGGTCTCAAATGCACATGTCTAATAATAAGACCAAGTAAACCCTAATTTTGGATTAAAGGCTACTTCAAAATTATATTTATTGAGATAATAATGATTTTATTTGTAAAAAAATTTTGGAATTGTGGTTTCAAACATTACATTCCATGTCTTAATAAGAGCTAAGGAGTCTGGTTATATATTTGCGCATTGCATACATGTATATTTTTCATAAAATTTATATATTCTTTTCAAAAATATAATAAATAAATTATTAATTTATTTATAATATTTTTGAAAAGCATTAATTAATACAAAAAAAATCGAAGCGTCACATGAATGATACAGATAATGTAATGGACGCTATGTAAACAAAATGATAAATTATTGTAAGCAATTTAAGTTTTATAAATTGAATAGCCGTACTTTTTTTGTTTGTTAGTGCTGTTATTATTATTATTATTATTTTTTTTTGACAAAAATAGTATACCTTATTTATATTAAACATCTTGTCATAATGAAAACGCTTTAAACTAAATAAAAAAAAAAAAAAAACCTTAATACATGAATAAATTTTGTATGAATGATGACCCATTGAAAGTGTTTTGAAAACATCGTCGTCCCATAAAGGGTGTGGTAACAGAATTGTACAGTCATCAACATAACAAATTTGAATTTGACATTTCAAATTGTTGTTATTAGCATACTGGCCAGCGGTGGACTCGCGCTTCGAAATTTAAATTTTTAAACAGCCTTTCACATTTGTCGTCTGTCCTGTCATTCATAAGTTACATGTTCTTTTTTTTTAAATTATGTTAGTAAGCTTAAATTATTATTAACTTTACACATCTTTTTTTTTTTTGTTAATTTTAAAAATATTACATCACTTCTTAAGTAAATGTGGACGGAACTGCGATCAGTAGCTATCATAATATATGTATCCACTTGGCTTTCTCAACAATGTAATTTATAATACTAAAATTAGATTACCTACTTATAAAGTTCTTCTACAACTGCTAACCGCATCAGCTGTTACTGTAATAATGGTGGAAATTAATCACTATCATCTTTATTTTATTAGGAAACAGACAAGCGGTTGAAATCAAATTAAAAATACTATTGTTAATATAAATCCATTAACTTGACCGATGATAAAGCGATTTAACATCAAATTTGTTCAGACAATAAAACAAAACGTCTGCCCACTCGTGCGTTTAAATTGTAATAAAAAATCTTCCAAATATGTATGAATGGACGAACTATGCATGTACAGATAAAGGTGTGATCTTGACGTTTACTACACGAGCATAAAAATATTTTCGTTATACATTGATTATTTTAGACGATAACATTTAAATTCCTTCAGTACTTCTTTATCAATGTATCCTAAAATTTATTTTGAAACATTTATACAATGTTTTATTACAAACCCAGTACGAGGGGTGATTAGAATGAGCATGCGCGTGGGCAGGCGTCTTGTCATCGCAAGGGTCATTGTGTATACGCTGGCAGACTGTAGTATTTTTTAGAATAGTCAGCGAGTATACTTGCAAAAAATTTTAAACTGTCAAACTCCTTGATGGACTATTATTATGGATAATTTTAATTATCAACTCGTTTTGATGTATTCAAAATTTCAAAGTAAAAGAAGAAGATAATTTAAATATAAAAGAGATAATAATTACTTGTATGAATTCAAATGAAATATGATTTTATACTTTACAGAGTTATTCGAAGTGGGTTTTTTAATTCTTATTTGTTAAATATTATTTCAATCTTAGTCTTATTTAATAAGTCTTGATTTATGTTTTATCCAAATAAATTTAAAGATATCATGATCAGGTCATCACTATATTCCTATGAAACCTATTTGGGACTTATAACCTTATAAGCTTTTAAACAAAAAATAAAAAATAAAATAATTACGCAAATCGGTCCTGTTAAAGGTCAGTTATTATATGATCATTTTTGTTGATTTGGGACCTACCTCAAAAGTCAACGACCTTCAGAAGTAAATATTTTTAAACATAAAAAAAAAAATGATTTTTCAAAGTCAGTTAATAATCGAGGAAGGTAGGTAACGGCAAATATAAAAAAAAAATACCACCGGTCAAACAGAAAATCTCTATTAGGGTTCCGTAGCCAAATTGCAAAAAACGGAACCCTTATGGATTCGTCATGTTTGTCTGTCTGTCCGTCCGTATGTCAGAGCCACTTTTTTCCTAAACTATAAGAACTATATATACTGTTAAAACTTGGTAAGTAGATGTATTCTGTTTTATATTATTTTTCAATTCAGCTAGACGAAATTTGAAAAACAATTTATCATTGCTTAAAATTTTGTATTTATTTATTAACCTTTTCTTTTCGAAATTTCACAATATTAGGTATAGATATTTATAATGCAAAACTTAAACTAATTATTTACAGAAAATTTTGGTATAAATCATGTCCGCGTGGAAAGATGCCAATAATACTAGCAACATTTCACCGTTGAATCGCAATTCCGATTCTCTGGGCAAAAAATGAACCAGCCCTCCTGTGACCAGGGTCAATTCTTTTTGAATTTTTTTTGCACTGTATCTCCAAGGTCCAAGTGTATCAAGTGCAAACGGCACAAAGATATAATTTACGATAAGTGACGAATATTTGTGACGAAAATTTTTATATTAATAACGTTTTGTCTAACACGTTCAAATGCATAAAACGAAATGATTTGCATTGAATGAGAGCGGGCTGGACAGCGGCCTGTCATTAGCGGACGCGGCGCGCCCCTCCCTGCACTCGCCGAACTCAAATTATTATGTTTAGTGCTTGCAACATGCCGTTCCGTTACCTTATTGTTACTCGCTATATTTTAATTTTTAGTAGCTGTTTATTAGTTAAAGTTATAATTAGATTTTTAAATTATAGCTTTCTTTAATCATAACAAAATACATAAATATAAAAATTAAAAAATTTCATGCTTTGTAAAATCAGAACAAGAAAAAATATAATCCAACTCCAATGAATATAAATTTCAACTTAAACGTTACAGGCTGTGTTGGCAACTTTAAAGCTGTAGAATTTTTTCATAAGCATTCAAGTTTTCTCACTTATTATATATTATAAACTTCTGTATATCCTCTCTGATGGCCGTCTCAAAAAGGATTGGGTATACTGCAGGAGTATTTGCTCATGAGCATGCGCATTCGTTGCTCATGCCGAGCCTTGCGCCACTTGTGGCTGGCAGAGATCCGGTATGTAAAGTAGATATAACAAATCCATGAAACGATGGTTGGCCCTGCTGATTGTGTCCGGCGTGATGTAAATGCTAACGGCTAATGTAAGACCAAATAATAGATAGATTAATTTTGATTTCGAAATTCTTACTGAGTCGGGAGATACGTCCGGTTACGTAGTAATACGGGACACAGCTAGTAACACATATTATAGCTTGCATAGGTAGCTTCGATAGGCAGCTTTGATGCGGGTTCTATCGACTGACGAACATTTGAAAAAGCATAGGGTCAGAAAAAGCCGTATTAAGCCTCCTTGTATCGGTACCGGCCTTTGTCCGCGTGTTTTTTACCATCCACCCTCATTTATGCTTTTTTTGCAACAAAAAAGGTGTTTCTATAAAATTTCAAAGGAAACGATGCGAATAATTCTTCGTTTCATGTTTCTTAGTTTTTTTAATGGGAAATATTTGAACGCCCACATGTGTGAGTCTATCTGTGATCTCTTTTTGATAGACCTCCTTTTGCGACGGACCCAGGCTCTATTGTCCACTGTTTTTCAAGCTCTATATCCATTGTTATGGATATAATTAGAAAGAGTTGATGGATGACACGATAGAGAGATCTTTAATCTATTTTTATTCCACTGATTTTTAACTTTAGTAAAAATTTATGTTTCGGTAAGTTAGCCGATTTGCTTGTGAAAGATATCGTTTGATTGCGTTTAAAATTACGAACGCAATTACTATGACTTATATAAAAGTTCTTTATCTTACAAGATTAAAAAAAAACACATAAGATTTTAATACATTTTATTAAGTCAATTCTATGTATTCAGGACGCATTAGCCTACGTTTTAGATTCAGCAAATATTATTTTTAAATGTAATAAATAAACGCCAATTAAGAAATTCAATTTACAATGTAATTTATTAGCGGTGGCAAAAAAATCTTATTAAAAATATTTGGGAACATTAATTTCTGAAACACTTGACTCTCGAGTTTAAATGCGGTCATCTTGTGTTTTTTGTTACGTATTCCAAATAATAATAAGATAATGTTTTGTCGATCCGATACTATCTGCTACACATGTTGCTCTGCTAATGAATTTGAGGACGGCGTTAAAACATTTAGTTTATGGGCCGATGAAATAGATGGGCGATCTTTAAAATAAAACGGTCTTTAGAGAATAAAATTATAAATTTGAGATTCGAAAAAACGAACGTGACAAACATTCTTGTGTAGTTTTGACGAAAGTCGTGGGTTCAAATCGCGTTAGGAATACTTATATTTGTATAAAATTAATTTTTGATTTGGGCGCTTATCTTTGTGGATCTCTCACCAGTGTACCTGGAAAACCACGTAAGCCTTCAGTTCCATTATCCGCCAACCGGCTTTAAAGCAGCATGGCAGGTTATGATCCAACCTTTCTAAAAGAAAAGGCTTTTGTTCAGCTGTGAAATATTCGTAAGCTTTTTCAGTTCAATACATTTGTAGAGCGAAAATTGCTATTAAGTTTATATTATGGTGGCGGTTCGCGCCCGCGACACGCGACCATAAATAAGTACAGTGTAAGCATTAATTAACGCACTATTTATTTCTTAAGTTTATTTTAGCTTATTTTTTTTTACATTGTATTTCAAAGTAAAAAAAAAACTAAGCTAATGTGTCATTTTGTTTAATTTAGTAACAATACTAAAAGTTTTATTTATTTTATTGATCACAAGCTTTAATGTGATTTGTAAGTGTTAGCTTCAAATATTTCGCAGTAGAACCACATGAGTAAGGGAAATCAGTAAAGAAACCGTACAGAGACAAAGCTTACGACAAAGCTTTAAGACAAAGCTGACGGCCGGCTGGTCGAGTGGTCAGGCAACTGGACACTTTACGCAGCGGTCGCGGGTTCGAATCCCGCCAGGTGCAGATTATCTGTATGACGAATATAGATGTCTGCACCGGGTCATGGATGTGTATTTATGTATATATGTATTTATATCTTAAATTTATTTCCGTTCCTAGTACCTGTAACACAAGTTCTTCCGAACTTAGCACGGGGCTAGGTTAACGTGGTGTGATTGTTGGTTAATATTTATATTTATATTCTAAGGAGCGAGCAAAATTTATATTTATTATGGTAGGGTTGGCATAGGAGGATAAAATTTAGTAAAACAATAGTTAGTTGTTCAACAAGATGACAGTTTTTTTTTTAATATTTTCAAAAGTAACTTTATCATTTTTCAAGGTTTTTTTCAACCTACCTATTTAAAAAAAAATCTTCTATCAAATTTGATCTTTTTTGATGATATTGCGATTTACAAAGAAAAAATTGATTCTTTCCAAAACATTTTTAGGAAACTTTTACACTTTTATATTAAAACACTATTTAAATTAATAAATTGTCATGAAATGAAAACAAGACGTGCGACGTTGCTGCTGCAGCCCTTGAGTTTAAACACGATAAAGGCCAGTTTCTCTCCGTATGTGACGAGGCGCGAGTGCTCACGCATACATGCGTCTCAAGCTTGTAGTAGTGTACCTATCGTAGCACGCTTGTATGAAGCTTTGTCTCTGTACGGTTTCTTTACTGGTAGAACCACGTAACAATAATTTATGTATATCAGCATCTATATATCAGTTTTTTGGAGTTATTTATTATTTAGTAAAGATCTTTCTACAAAGATTTCATTCATTCATACGAACTGAAAAAATTATTAATTCCTAAACGAGTTACACTGAAATGATAGCCATAAAATTTATTCATCTCACATCGCCTACAGATAAAAAGTAAAAAGGGGCGATGCTACCACTTCATGTGATTTATGCAACTTCGGTGTCCATAACGGTATTTTTTTACTGGAAAAAAAAAAGTGTCGTGTGGACAGAAAAATAAACTAACAGAAAAAGTCCTTTTGACAAAGCAAATACATATTTTAAAATATATTTATAAAAAGAAAAATATTAAATATATAATGTTGAAAAATTATCATCAATTTATCGTTCTAAGATTTTTAGTGTGAGTGAGCAATTTTTACAAGCAACATCTCAAATAATTTTGGAAATATAAATTTGTATATTTTATGGATCAATACTATATAAGTGTCAACAAAACCTTAATACGAAAACTCCGCTGTCCGTCCATTTGTCTGTCCTTTACACGGTAAGATATTGGTCGCTTTACATATAGTAAAAATAATGGTAAAAATCGAAATAAGTCATTAAACTTGTCTGATTGGGGATTTGAACTCTAATTAAAGAAGTATGTTCATTTTGGATATTATTTTGTTTGTTGTTAGCAGTTAAGGCGCGAGTCAAATATACTTAGGTATGTTTGATTTTTCTGTTGAAGATTTAAAAAAAATAATTTTGAAACGAATTTCGTATCAAGTCTTATAAACTTCTAAACTAACCACTATCAGATAGTGTTCTGTCGTATTTTGATTTTTTGTGTCATTTTTTATTACGATTTTGTCAAACCGTCGGTCAGTTTGGGCACGTTGGTATCCCACGTACCGTATTTCACGATGATTTATGATTTAAAAACTACGGTATAAATCCGTATATTTTAGGTATAATACGTGATCCAGTTTCTTTATTTATTTTTTATAATTTTTTAAATCAATATTTTACTGAGATATTAATTTGTCTGTATCTTATTGTTTTTTATGTTCCTATGATAAACACATTTCCCCTTTCAAAATAAAATGAACAGTTTCAGTTCATCAAGTTTAGTTTTACATTTTGTTATAAAAACTTATAAACAAATTAATAAATTACTCCATATTTGTACATAGTTACGATAAGGAGACATTTGATCAAAAAAGTGTATTTGTCATTAAAATGTGTTAAATTTTTAAAGCCAGATTATTTTATTGTTTTTCTTTATCGTTTTTTAATCAAAATTATTTTTTAACTTTCTTCTTTAAGATGTTAATAATGTAACAAGTCACACGTGAGGGGCACACATGGTCGCCAGATACCAGCATCAGTCATGGCCAGACGGACATGTGATGTGGACATTTACATTCCTAGCTTGTATATCACATTATAATTATAGGTACTCATAATACTATGTATCATTATGTAAAACTTACATTTTTTGTTACATTAAAATTTGTATATTATAATATTAAAAGCTAATTTAGTTTTTTTTTTGATATTACTGTAATTATAATATTAATTATAGGTATATCTTATTAATATTATTAAGTATACGCGACATTTAATACTTTGACACATTTATATAATTATATTTGTATATAATTACTTTTTTTTTATGTACTCAGACTCGTGATGATCATATCATCATACTTCATATTACTTAAATCTAAAAATGATAATTTGACAATTTTCTAGTTTATAACCTAGCTTAAATTGAATTAATTTATATTGTAAAAATGTAATTTGTATTTATCACACAAAATGTCAATAAATTTGAGATGTTTTGGATATTTTTATTTTTATTTTTTATATTGGTCTTTCACATTTATGTAAGATTTTATTTTGAATATTTATATTGCTATGACGTATTAAGAATTGTAACGGTTTGTTGTATGGTCGGTTGTTCGGTTGGTTTATTTTAAGTTTTAAATACATATTGTAAATATTTCACGAACACCGTTAAATAATTGGGCGATCTGCTAAATACCGATGGTGCTCACTTTTATTATGTTTTTGTTAAATGTTTTTGACTATTATTTTTTTTTTTTTGAGTTTTCATAATTTAGTTTCTGACAATAATTTTTGAATTTAATCTAGAATATTCATTACTGTATATACATCGATGCTGTATGCTACATAGACAATTTTTAATTTGACCTATTTCAATGTTGACGATATTATTAGACTAGATATAAGTAGACAATTATCTAGATACCGCTTTTTCTTTGTTGATTTTGTATTTGTTGTTGTATTACTTGTTGGTTTTGACTTCTGAATAATAAAAAATTATAACTAAAATTAAGAAACTAATATAAAATTAATTATTTAATTAAATCACTGAAAAGCCGTTATATTATATATTGACAATACTCCCGTAACGAATAAAGAAATACACATTTGTAATGTATATACGTAAGTATTGAAATACACTCTTTGTCGTAGCAAACTAGATCTAGGTAACTGTAATATAATGTCTCGCATATGGTTTTTAACGACAAAATCAGAAGCAGTCGAAAAAAACTCAAATCTTGCCGATTCGAATTTCGATCAGGGCGGCGTGACGGCACACCGACTATATAGGAAAGTCGGGACAAAAAATCGTGGTGAAATACCGCTAGCCGACAACGCATCTGGAAGTCGTTGCGCTCTCACCGTTAGCTCCGCTCTGACCCGCAAAAAAACATTGGAGTGTAGGTGTGCTCCCGCTTTGTTATGATGAAATTATATGCGATATGTAATTACGCTTGTTTAACAACCTCTGACGTATTGTGTCGAACCAAGGAATGGTTCCACTTTTTCTTCATAATGTTGGCTTAAATTGTTTTCCGATAACTTAACCTTAACACAGCTATATTACAATTCTTAAAAGTCTCATTACTGTTGGTTATTACTTTTACGTATCATAAAACTGCATAATTTACACGGTTTGTTGTGACATTTTAATTTTATTTAATTCTCTAAGTCCCTAATTTATGAACAGCCTGTAGCTAATCCCACAGGATAAGTAAAGATAAAACAAATATCCGTTGGTTATAAGGGTCAAAACCCATATTGCGTAAAGTCGCCCATGTGAGCGGTTTATGAGATTTTTTGTGCACCTTCACGTCTATTTTTAACCACTGTTTGGTCTAAAACTAAATTATGTATACCTACTTAGTGTGTGGTTGGAATCGGTCAAACTTATTTTAAATAAATAAAGTGTTTTATTATTTTCTAATAATATCATTAAAACAAGCGAAGTGAGTTTTTTTAAGTTGATTTAATACATTCTATGATGATTGTTTTGTGAATTTGTACTTAGATTTTTATAATTTCAAGTGGTATAACTAACTACTTAGATTTCCTAATTTTATTTTGAAAGTTAGCAATTAAACCTACATAAACTAAACTCAACCTTCACGCATCTTAAAGTTCAGAGAGACAAATAATGTGCGTAAAATAAATCCTTGCATAACTTCCATAAATAATATTTGAAGTTTTTATACTTTATAATTCAAAATTGTTTATTAATAATTAAACGATACTCAGTTCACAGACCAGGTTTGGTACACTTATGTCTCAAGAAGAAATAGAACCCACAACAACCAGCGTTATACATTCGTTATCATTACAATATAAATAAGATGGGATAGGATATAAGCAAAAATCGAGGTTCACATATTCTATTAAATTCGATTAATAAACACTTAACATTAATAAACTTTTGTTTAATCTGAGCCTTTGACCATCTTTATACTAGAAGATCTAGAAGCACCACGTCATTTAACTCCTTTTATATTTATTGCTCAGCTTCTATTCGATGAAGTGAGATATTTTATTAAATGTAGCCTTCCTTAATAAATAGGCTTTCTAACACAAAGACATGATAACACCAAAAATTATATTCCGTCCTGTTTCCTCTTCGCAATATAAGTAGAGATATAATTATATAGAGGTCATTAGAATATTTAATATTATTTATTAATAATAATATGCACAATATATCTTGTACACACATACAAAGGTACGTAATTACTCTAATAAAATGTTAAAAACGATTTAAAATGCTTCTGTTTTATATTTAAAAAAAATTAACAATACCATCATGTTTTCTTACATAGCTGTATATAATAAATACAGCTTTTATAACAAATGCTTCCTTTATCGCCATAACGTCGACGTGACAAGTTCGTCCCGTTTATTTTAGCCCCAAACGTCCCGTTAGAGGCTTACACCTTGCAACTGCAAATAACCTGCGACCTATTTATCCGGCTATGAAAAAAACCTTTTCTCCACATTTACATCTAACAATAACTAATTTAAGCCCTATCCCATACACAATAGAGACCACGATATCCAAAGCACTGATAATATGAAATTGTTAACGTTAACCACATGTGGGAAAGATTTTTTGGTAATTTTTTGTAACGTATTTGGTTTTCGACGCTTGTTTGATCGCTTTTAGGTATTAATTAGGTTGTAAAATTTGATATTAGAGCGTTGTTAGTTTCATTTATGATCTGTTAGAGCAGCTTTTAAGAAATAATATATAAAACAAATATTTCTTCGTTGATATTATACTTTTTGGCATTTCATTAATTATTAGAATACAAATAGGTCCGATAACGATTTTGGTATCGAAAAAATTCTATTAAATAAAAACAAAATCTTATGAAGATTAAAGATTATAATGTACATACACAGGCTAGGTATGCGAATGTAATCTCGAACTTCGAGGAGCAAAGAAAAAAATTACTTAAATTCAGTCTAAGACACGTACAGTGTGTCTTTAATACATAAAAATATTTGCTTCCAAGGAGTGCCAAGGACGAATGAAACTTGCAGTTATTGTACTGTGACTGACCGACTGAATCAGCCTGTAAGCGTCCCACTGCTGCGCAAAGACCTCTTTTCAATATAGAGGAAGGGTTAAAGCTTAATTCACTACGCCGATCCACTACGTATTGGCAGATAATTTCCCTACCATGATTACTGATGGTTATCAGATGTCTTTTGATAACAACCGGGATCGACGGCTTAACGTTCTCTCCGAGGCACGGTGTGAAAACCCACAAAGACATACACTGAGACCGAAATAAATACTCATATAAATACAAATATCTGCTCTGAGCGGGAATCGAACTCGCGAACGCCGGCATTGAGGCGACTACTCGCACTACTACACAAGAACGGTCGTCATTATTCGTCGGTCGGTATTAAAGTATATATAAATATTATCTTATAAATACCAATATCTCAATAGATATACTAATTGAGGATGTTTTCTTGAGAACGGGGACGGCCGTTTTCGTGGGACACGTCCCATGTCGTCATGTCGCCTACAGGCATCTCATGTCAGGGAAATAGTCTCAAGATCTTGAGCAAAAACTTGAGCCTAACATATATATTTATGTATGTAAGAACTTAATAACAAATTATTGATTTATTTTAATTTAAAATACGTTTTGCTATATTATATACTAGCTTTTAGCCCGCGACTTCGTCCGCGTAGAAGTCGAAAATGGTTCTAATAGGATTTTTAATTCGTTTCTTACGTTATTGTGTTATAACATATAAATTATTATGTTGAATTATTTGAATACTTATAAAATATAACAATCTTTATTATAGAGTAGGGATTTAAAGTTTATATAAACATTAAAATAAAATAAAATTTTGTTACATTTTATGAACAAGAAGCTTGGCCTTTGATTTGTAGAAAGTTATACGGGGATATTATCTTTTTACAACGAAATCGAAATACTACACCTTCCGCAGTACAGGCTACTCTGGAACATGCCACATACAACTGGCTGTGTGAGAAGTAGTTTTCCCTCAAGTATACTCCCACTACCTTAAGAGTTTGACCTTATGCTTTTTTTATGATAAATACAGTATACACACTCATATTAACTGATACATTATATTATTATCCAGTTTCGGGAAATCAACATTTCCTATTTTAAGCAACAGGTCTGAGAACTGTTCGGCAGTAACATCTCCCCTCAGATGGACTCTTATATTTATGGTAAGGCTCAGTTTTGTCACTGAAGGTCACAAATACTTCTGTACTGTACTGTACCTACTGTATCAGCCTGTAAACAATCCACTGTTAAGCGAAGGCCTCTTCTCCATATAGAAGAAGGGTTGGAGCTTAATCTACCACGCTGTTCTACTGCGGGTTGGCGACGATAACGACTCCATTCATGATAACAACCGGGACCGACGGCTTTACGTGCTTTCCGAGACACGGTGGGAAAACCTACAAGGACATGTTTTTTACCTGACTGCGACAGAAGGAGGGTTATGTTTTTCGAGTGTAGGTATGTATGTATGTATGTATGTATGTATGTATGTATGTATGTATGTATGTATGTATGTATGTATGTATGTATGTCCATTTCTTTGGCACGCCCTACAGCCCAAACGGCTGGACGGTTTTTGACATATAAGGTGTCGTTGGATTTGTCTAAATTGTAGTAGTGACATAGGCTATATAAATTTTCAAAATGGCGCCCGCAAATGGCAGAATGAGGGGGAGGAGTTGAATTTTTTTTTCTTACTTTAGCAATATGGGTATCAAATGAAAGCTAGTAAATTGTTTTATTCTTTTTAGTTTATAATAAGAGTATTTTACGCAGTCGGGTTTATAGATTTTTTTAATTGAACATACTTGTTTCTAAATCCGCCAACCCACAGTGCAATAGCGTGGCAGATTAAGCTTCAACCTTTAATGTGTATGGAGAAAATCCTTTTCCTATTGATGAGGCATATAAAGGCTGTTTCAGTATATTTGTACATAAATAAAGAGGATAAACTACAAAAAACGTTCAAGTATTCTCTAATGTCTAATTTTGCAAGTTATTTCAAAGATGCTTTTAAAACTTGCTTTATGTCGACATGTCAATTATTTTTCCTTTTTAGTAATAGTAACCGAGAATTGCATATTGCTCAAATTTCCTTGTATTCGTTAAATGTTACAACAGGTGTGCTCTTGCGCCGATCACGTCTCGACCGTCTCGTAAACCACATCGGATTTACGATACACGAAATGAAATTCGCGGTGTGACTAAGATGGATATAATGGTAAAATATATGGTAGAAAGTTCCGGTGACATCACGTGGTGTGTACATCTGTTCAATGTAATAATTTTATGCTGAATATACTATTTTGACTTTGACTTTGACTATGATGGTTTTATAACCTGCTTAATAACCTATAAATAATAACCTATTTAATGTCTCGTAAACTCAAAATAGTGTTTTTTTTTTTTCGTGTAACAGGTAAATTGATGAATGTCGTTGTTTTTTATCTAAGATAAAAAATGCCCACATTTTATACTTCTGTTATAAATATACAGGTTAAAAAATTATTTATATGATTGTGAGACTGATTATTTCAAGATGAAATGGTCTCTACGCGTCTATCTTCTTTCTTATTCTAAACTTCCGGCTATAACGTGTTTCATCGCATACGGTTCCGTAGTTTTTGCGTAAAAAAGTAACAAATATTCTAAAAACTTGGCTTTTTTGTCATTTATAGTGTGTGTTATCTTTAACACTAAGCCTACCACTACTACAGAGCGGTCAAATTACCGCCTTTGTGACTATAATTAAAATTCTTAAATTCTACGAGTAGGTTAACATTTTTCTTTTTTAGGTTGACAGGTTTCTTAATTAGCTATATATTATAGGAAAAGCCCAGAGTAACTTCAAGAAAAATGTAAACCTAGAATTTTACAATTATATTTAAAGTCTAAAAAGCGGTCATTTGACCGCTTTGATAGGTTTCGTGTTAAAGATAATTATTTGTTGTTGTATGTCGATTTTGTAACTTTATATTTTACGCATTACATACACTTACATACACTACATTTGCATACACTTAAATTTGTGTCTTTTTTGCCAACCCGATGTATGTGCTTAAAATAGACCTTGGAATTTCTACACGGTAGATACTTTTTTATCTTTATCTATTTATTATTTTTGTTTTTATATTTTCCCAAAGAAAACTTTAATCTTCATTCGAGTCATCGACATTAGTATGATCGTCACGTAACCAGGTCCAGCCACGTATAAAGGCGTGTTTACACTTGTGCGATCAATCTCCATCAAGTGACGACGCTATCAGTATCCGCCTACGGATTAGTGCTATGAACGTATAGATGTTGAACTAGCTTAAATACGTTTAATGGTTAATATAAAATTAAAACAAAAATACAAAACATAAATTTACAAATGCTTAAGAATAAGTATACGTGTAAATATAGTATGAAGAAGAAGTTAACCGTAACAGTAAGTTTTTTTTTTTTAACCTTAGGATCGTATTATAAAAGATTTCAGTTATATTGTGCATTTTAAATGTTGAGCCTAATTCTAGGCAATTATTTGTAGGTCATGTGCTTTTGGCTTGACCGGTATAGTATCACAATCCATCAGAAAATCTGCATGAAATAGCTACTGTACTGTAGCCGTTTCGTGAGTGAAAAAGTCGAAGGCTAATATCCACCCTGTTCCATCCTTAGCTAACTAGAACTGTGATTAAAAATATAAATAAATATCTTTATTTAAAAGCATCAAATATTATATGTATTCAATTATGTATAATTAAATATGTTTACTTATTAAGAATGGTTCGTAAGTTCAGAAGCTTTTACTCCAACAACTATAAAAAGAACCGCTGAGCGTCACCTCTAGATATTGTTAACACTACAGAGGCAAAGTTTAACATGATCGTTCATCAACGCTTATCACGTGTAACGTTATCTTAGGGATAAAAGTAAGAAAATATACACAACAAAATTATTGTTTTCAGTAGTCGAACGTGGATGTTGCACTCTCACGAGATATGTCATCGTATCTCTTTGTAAAATTTCATGCGTAGGTACATAATGTGGGCATACCTACTGTTTTAAATTAGTAGTAAACTTACTTGTTAAGTAACGATTTTAAAATAAAACAAAAAAAAATTATCCCGTTTAGCCTCGCTCACCATCTGAGGTAGTTGGGGATCCGTGGAACCGTGGCTCGACTCAGTTAGGATTGTCCGCCGATTTTTCAGCCCTAACCTCAGGCCATTTGACCTCTCTGCCGGGGCGTAATCTTCCACCCGCTTATATTTAGGTATGTATGTAAGTTTGTGAAAATTTATTATATGTCTTATGTAAGTATTGTATTACAGTATGTATATGTATCTATACATTGAACGGGTGGAGTGAAGCAATTAGAAAAAATAATAATATGTGAACAAAAAGTTATTGTATTTTTTTATGCATTAAAATAAAATTTCATTAATATTTGTTCTAATTTATTTTTTTATTTGCAAAACAGGTGTAAAATAAATATGACTACAGTACCTACGGTCATTACTGATTTTGTATCTTATTTATATTGTATGAGATTTGATTTTAGAAAGCCTGTTTCTAAACAAAAAAAGCTATAAAATATCATGCTACGTCAATAAAATAGAGTAAAAACAATCGATGTAACCAAATAAGAATCTATACCTACTGAACGTGGATAAAGACAATTGACGTCCCCGCTACTTATAATAAGTTATATCTGGAAGCAATAAGTAAATATGTATCTATAGGTGTAAGTCCAGTAAACCTCTAATGGCTTATATTCTATCTATATTTTCGGTGTCTATTACCCAGTAGGTACATGGATGTCTCAGTAAGATGATACTTGAGATCAACAGCTCTATTAACAGTTAATATCTAATGTAATGAAACGTTCTCACAATCGCTCATTTATTAGTACCATAGACAAAATGGCACAAGTAAAAGAATGAATATTTTCAATACGTAAATAATGAATTAAATTATTCATCAATTGACACATAAATATATTGATTTCATTATATCTATGTGTATAATAATTAAATTAAAAAAAAACCTATTCATGGCCTTGGATATTAAGTAAAGCTTTTATTATTACCATTGGAAAATTATAAAAGTTAATCCAACTCTGAATAATGTCAATATTTTGGTATAACATTAGTGTAACGTCACGTTAATTAAAAATCATAATTATCATTACCCCAAATAATTCTTATAATTAAATTAAAAGACCCATTTTCCTTTTTTTTTGTACTTATGCTTCATTATTCCAATTTAAATACTGACTCAACTGCTTATATAATTAAGTTAAATGCACCAAAATTATGAAACAACAAATTATAAGAATTAAATAGCAGTTATCTTACAGACTAACACATTGGGTATTTAACATATTCAAGAAAATTTAAAAATATATAAAAAAATAAAAATATAAAATAAAAATAATAAAAGTTTTATTTGACTTAAAATAATTTATTTATAATATGATTTAGACAAAAATCATCTTATGTCACTTTTACTTCAATATATCTCAAAACTCTTATATTAGTCCGGATTCGCTATTCATCCTCTGACAGCTATATATGGCAATAATTCTTTTTAATACCCCATTTGATTAGAGGCACAAAAGATGAAGCCACGAAGGCTATTCACAAGGCTGTTTAGCTATGATTTATCCGTTGTTTCATTTTTAGTTCGTGTCTCAACAACTACTTGAGTACATCTGTCATAATTAGTTTACGTAATTTAATTTTGTTCGTTAAAACAAAATATGGGTCAGCTTTCTAAACTAGAAATCTGTATATATAAATAGGTACGTTATTAAGTCGGTTCATTTTATTAAAATTTTTCATTAAAACGCATTTGATTTTAGTAACACAACTTTTTTATTCTATAAAGTACATAGATCATATGATATTATGGCATAAATAAAATAATTTTCGGATAATGATAAAAGAAAATGTTGGTAAAGCTGTTGCAATTAATTTACTTCTGAAACAAAAAAAAAACACTTCTTACTGATCTTTAAGCGTATCTTTTGATATCACTAAGCGTGTAATAAACCCTCAATATGTCAAAGTCATTAATCCTTATTAATAATAGGTACTAATAGCACTCAATATTTTAAACTCACACAATATATGACAATTTTTACGCAAATAATTTTAAGGCAAACAAACTATTTAGTATACGAATTGTGTTCTGTTTTATTGTCTAAACAGTTACATTTTCTAGGAATGACCGGTAAGATCCGTAGCCCAGATAAAAAAGGACAAAAATGACACAGAAACCACTGATAAAAAATATGTTTTGACAGGGGTAGTAATAATTTGTTTCTCTTAAAAAAATTATAAAATTTCCTGATAAATGTCTGGCATGGTCATGTGAGTGGCAGACGGTCATGACACACCAAAAAGTTGAAGTTGACCACCTGTTACTACACTATAAATCCTGTTAAGTAAATTAATCTTCTATTAATTAAAAAAAATTTAAACGGATAGAGATTCATTTTTGTAGAGGAAATGGTCAGAAAAAATCTTATCATCCGTTAAAAATTTAAAATAAAATTAATGGTAATCACAAAAATGAAGATCATTATGATTTTAATGTAATATTATTTTCATTTTTAATATTTCTTTTAAGTAATTTAGCTAATTAATCTACTTATTACTTAAATATGTTGCTATCAAGATATTCAAGTTATTCCAGTTCTTATTGGGAATAATTTACAAAACAAGAAAATCTAACGCGAATTTACTGGCTTGATTTGTCGTCACTACTCAAATTAAACTTAGGCACGAACTGTTTTTTGTCGTTAAACGCCGCGGCCATCTGGCAAACATTTTTTATACACAAAAAACATGCCTGACCCTTTCTTACCTTTTGTGCTAGCCCTCGTTTTTTTTAACCAAGTAGACCCCTTACAATATGTTGTATTAGCGTATTAGTAAAATTTTATAAAACCTGATGAAGTTTTTGATTGAACGGGCTAACGGATTGCGCCTTAACGGTTTCTTGTTTACACGTTCTTTGTTGTAAATTGAATAACTTTTATGATGATTTTTTTTAAAACACTATTATCGATTTCATACGCACTTAGCGTCCGAGTACACCTGCGTTTAATTTATTTTCTAATATTTATATTGGAGTATTCCGTATAAACATATTTGTAAAGAAATAATAAGGGCTTCATAATCTGTCTTCGTAATCAAAACGACAGCCTTCAGAAATTCGTAATTCTCAAGTTCAAAAGCAAGCCGACTGTAGTGCCAATCGAAGTCCTCGAAAATTCAAAAAAATACGTCCCGGTTGACGACCGAGTGCGTGAGTGAGTGAGTGAATGAACGAGCGAATGAAATATCGGTCCGCGGATCTCTGTATTTATTGTATTAAATACTTTTCACAATAGGTAATATCGCGTTTTGTATGCATGCGGGGGTTGAATTGAAGGAATGCAGATCATAGAATTTGTGCAACGGAATTTCCGAGGGGAGTTACACTTCGTATCAAAAGCTCATTCTTAATTGAATTGTTAGAAGATAATATTGATTTTAAGTTTTCTTGCTAAAGCTATGTCATTTTTCGAGTTTATATAATGTTTGTTATATTTTAGCTATTATTGTGCAGTATGTATACCTACAATAGGCACGTGTACCTTACACGAAAATAAAGCAGCTGCATTTTCAAGCCGTAAAGTTTTTTTTTTTTTTTTTTAATATAGTGAGAAAACGTATTACATACAATAACGTACGCATAATTATCTTGAGAAAAATTCTGCGACATCCATATTCTCAGTGGAGCTGCGTGGTGAAATATTAAGTTTGAAATTTTTTTCTAAAGATTCATCTCAATAAGTAAACAAACATAAGTTGACCAGCGGTGGGACGTTTACATCTGTTGTGTTCAATGTGTAGAACATTTTAAACATTCTTGATACATGTAGTAAAATTGACAACATTACAATATTTAAAAAAAAATAATTAATAAAAAGCCGTAAAAGTAAGGCAGTTTCATACATTCGGCCAAGATATAAGGTTGCATGTCAAACATTCTCTATTAGGCTTCGTGACTACCTCAGCCATTTCGCCGTTGTATTCGTATTTATCGAAACGTTTCGTGCGACACGCCGTAGACACTGGTCTAATACGTACGACGAAAGGCGTTGCACAGAAGAAGAAGAAATTAAATAATGCAATTTTAAAATAGTCATTTTAACATAAAACTTGTTTCTGTAAGTTGTAGATTTTTTATTAATAAAACTTTTCGATAATTTTGTAATTTTGAGATTAAGCAATAAAACAGAAATAATTACAAATTATGGGACATAAATAATCTACAATATATGTATAGAGAAAGTGAAAATATTCACTTACTTAAATTTTATACCTATACATGGATTTTTTTTTACCTAGAATAACTTATATGATAACTATTATACAGCAAATTCAATATCAAATTATATATTAATACAAATAATAATCACCATCTCACCAAGGAAATACATAAACTAATATTAAAATTTTAAAATTTAAAGTTGCTTTTGTTCTATTTTATATTATTTAGATAATTCATTTAAATACTCAAACTCAACTCTCGCGTTAAACTCAAAATAAAAACCGAATAAAACACTAAAATTAAATTAAGTAAATATATTGCAGTATCAAATATTAATATTTAATTCAAGTATTTGATTAATAAAGCAATTCAATAATAAAATGAATAATTTGATTAAAACGTTGCACTGTTATCAAGCGAACGTCATCAGAGGTGGGCAGAGGCCACGGGTCACACGTCGTGGCACGGACATCTCCGCCCCGCCCTTGGACGCGATGGCCTGTCGGAACTATTTGTAGTGGCAGCATTACCTTAGAACATACACGACTTGCGAATTCATTTAAAGAGCTGAACATTTTCATGCATCATTGTCTACTCATTCGAGCGTAAAAATATAAATATACATGTTATTATAAACATAAATATTTATAGCAAAAGGATGCCGTCATTGACGATGTAAGGATATATTATTTAGAGCTAAAAACAGGAATTTAGTTTCAACAATGGGGCTTTTAGCCTCAGGCTATCCAAGTCTAAGGTACAATGGGACATCTTACCTCTGGCTAATCGTCAATATACATACGTTTATAAATAGTTGTATTTATATTTAATTCTTTGCTGACGGTACAACGCTTGGGTACTTAATCCTATTTTTTCGTAGGGCGGTGCTAGGCAGGGACGGTACCGCGCGTGGCCTTTGGCTATCCGCCCGCCCAGGGCCGGCCGGTCGCAGCCTTGCGCCGACGTGAAAGGTGAACATGAACTTGTGATGCTATATTACTCATTTTGTTCATATTTTCCTCATTCCGTCTGTCTTTATTAAAAGTTATAGCAATAATAAATATATAATTAAAATTTTTATTTTTTGGATATTTTGACAAGAATTAATTGTAAATGTTTGTCATCGTACCCAATTTGCTGCTATTATAAGAAGTCTCTTTATGGATTTTGTTATCATATCTAAATAAAATATTTAAAAAAAATTGTGTGTATCAGCTCCGACGCACGACTGGAGTTTACTCCTTAAGTACGATTGTCTAAACATACGCAAAAAGAGTTTATCCAACTGAAAATAAGATTAATACCATATGAAAGGGTAAATTAACAAATTAATGAAAATAATATACATATATAAATATATATTTATTCATTTTATATACATTTATTATAACTAATCGGCGAAATATTTTACATTAAACTTTTCACAATAGTCAATTTCAGATGTGCACAAATATTTCATTAGGAGTGTTGATAAATTATGTAATTATTATTATCTGACAATTATCATTTATTTTTTAAATATTATTTTTCAATATTAATTAGAGAACATTACTTTCGCACCGCACCATAGGTGCGCGCGCACCGAAAAAGTAACGAGGTCATTCATCAGTACATTTTACCTCTCATATTTTTCTCATACCAAGCGCCTTATATATGAAAATCGATTCTTAAGGAGTAAACTCCAATAAAAGGTTTTTCAATATATTTTAGATATAGAGGAAAAAAATCTTTATTTTAACTGAATTGGACAATAAAGAAATGACGAAGTGACATCCCGCGATTGCAACAACTTGTCTTAAATTGACAATCATGATAATCAACCTACACAGAGTACCCTGACGGATCACTAAACGGTAATTAAAAATTTTAATTACAAGTAGTCCCTCATAAGAATTGTGTTTTTTCTGTGGTTTTAGCTCGATATTTAAACAGAAGTAGTATTAAATAATTTACTATGGTACGGAATCCTTTATGTGCACGTCCGACTTGCACTTGGTATATTTTTTACAGAAAGTTCCAGTTTTTATCCTAATATCTTAAAACATGGATAATCGCTTAACTAACGTTATATTTTTTAAGGCAACCATATGGTCTTCTATTTAACCCTTTAATCCTCTGGGCTCTGACCTACATCATAATGCCCATACTTCCTTCGAAGATCTTATGCATCCGATACAAAAAGTTTATCTAAAAACGAAAACACGTGCCGTTTACTTCTAAACGCTTTATAACCCATTCAAACAAAAAAGGTTTTAATGATATTGAATATATATAATCATCCATGATGATATAGTTACTGTAAGCTGGTATTCTTAAACACAATGAGTACCAAACTCAAAAATAATAATATTAATCAACATCATAAAATATATTAATATTTAAACAATAGAAATACAACAAAAAATAGCATCCAAACTATAATCTACAAGTAAAATATATATTTTTTAAAAATAATATATAGATTAATATTTGACTTATATTAAGTTTAGGTTTTGATATCATTGTTAAAGTTGTGTTTCAGTGTCATCTTGTCAACAAACTGATAAGCCTTCAGGAGGAAATCTGGCGTCTCCGAACTTTAAATAAGAGTCACTAGTCTTTTTTCAGTTTCAAAGCCAAGGACAGGGTATTATCATAGAAATTACAAAGAAAATAAGATTAGGTCAGATATTTAGGTATGTAGATAGAACTTTTAATCTATGCCGCTGAGTATACAGCTTGAAATTGAAAATATGCCTTGGGTCATAAATATATGAATATAATATATTATATACATATATAATATATAATGTAATAAATAATAAATGAATTTTCATTATGACACGTCTCATAGGGTCCACTGGTCACAGGAGAGCTGGTGCATTTTTTGCCCAGAGATTTGGAATTGCTATTGGGACGGGAAAATGCTGCCGGTATTGTTGACACTCCACACGGAGATGATTTTTACCAAAATAGATCTGTAAATAATTATTTTAAGTCTTGCATTGTAAATATGTTTATTTATTTATTTATTTAATCATAGGTTTAGCACTAACATTACAGGTAATCCTAATTCGTTAGTGTACCTTATTCATTTAAATTATTTTATATTTATACTAGCGGCCCGCCCCGGCTTCGCACGGGTCTTTAACTAAAATTTTAAAAATTATACATTTATATTTTTATCACCTACACCTGCGTGCGTGCAAAATATTTTATAATAGACGGATAGAGTGACAGATTTATTATATCTATATACATACATACATACATACATATATATGTATATAGATAGTACGGATGAAACATTTGAACTGTTTTTTTATTAATTATTTTCTTATTGATGAATACCATATTTTAATAAGTATTATTCCCGACGAAGACAAATCCAAAAACACAAAAATCATAAAAATCGTTCCACTCGTTCTCGAGTTATAAACGGTGTAACTAACACGACTTTATATATATATATATATTTATATATATATATATATATATATACAGGGTGACTGGTGAATTACCATCGATATTTGGGGAGAACGCTCGGCGCGCGGTTCCCATTCGGGTCATGCAATAAAAATAGGTACTTAATTTTTGACCAAATTTTCATAAATTTCAATTCAAATAAATGAAGCGATGACACTTTTCCAGTCATGCCGGCGGCACATGCACAGGTGTTGTAATGTGTCGCTTGTTCACACCTAAAAATTGCCAAAGTCACATAATTTACCTAGTCAACAAATTTGTTGCTTAAACGAGTAAAATATCTTAGTATTTTTGCCTTTCCTAAGCCAGGATTAAAGTATTAAGGGGGACTGGATCATGCTTGTTTATCCTGCTACCCTGTTTACACGTGGCGGCGTTTGGACGTAGATAAACTACCTGTTTTGTGTCGAAAGTGCAGCTAGCTGCTAGGGTGTCCAGACGATGCGTAAATAATTTGATAATTGTTGAGTAACTTTACTTAAAAGTTTATTAATATTTACCTATTTTTTTACATGATTCGAGTGGGAACCGTGCGCCGAGCGCTCTCCCCGAATGTCGATGGTAATTCACCAGTCACCCTGTATATATATATATATATATATATATATATATATATATATATATATATATATATATATATATTACAACTTAAATAGCTATAACCATCCAACTTTGTACAATCAACAAACAACTATAATTTTAACAACGAACAAACAGTCAAGACCATTGTACCCTAAAGTATTTAATTATATACAAAAAAGAAAAACAGATTTTTTAATACGGGCGAGTGTCATTCTTTTGGCCAAAGTTTTGGTCAGCGCGATTCAGAAAATTATCTACGCCATCTATCGTATAATTGTAGAATATCGTTTTATATTTAGTGACATTTAACATAATTAATATTTAACATAATAGTATATTAATTGAAAATGATGTTTATCTAAAATATTAAAACGATTTCTATTCCTATCCGACATATTTAGTAAATTTTTAAGTTTAACAAAATAATAACTCAAATATAAGTTTTGTGAGTTTTAAAGATTCCTTAGACCAGATGGCGTTGGCGGCGTAGGTACCTATTTCTATTTTCTTAAACATTTATTTTTAAATTTAATTACAATGAAACAAAAACTAAGTTATACAGTGAGTTATTTCCAATTTTTATGTATTAAAGTTATTAACATTGGTTTTGTACTTTTTACGTGATACGTGATCAGAGAAAAACACGATAAGAGATGGCGCTGATACAAAAAAATACGCGCTATTGAAATTTATTCTTGATGATATATAGTGTATTAATAAAACGGAGTTTTTAACAGATTTATTATTTGTATAGATAAATTTAAATACTTAAGTCAATTACAATCAATTTTCAATCTTAAGTTAATTTAAACATTCAGAAATGTTCAATAATAATAGGTAATAATAATAACAATAATAAGTATTAATTAACAATAATAACCATTAATTAGATTAATACAAATAATGGGAAATTTAAATGTAATTAATACAATTAATGAAATCGCAATAAAGTAATAATATAATAATGTCCTACAAATACAGTCAATAATGTGTTATAAATTTTTACAATTCATGTCATAATAATTTCCAAAAATAAAATAAAAATATTAACTCAATGTCACCAATAAATTGATTAAGTCAATATTATAATTATTATTACAATATAATTATGTAATTAGATTCAACATCATAAGCGACCCGCGTGAACTCATTCAGTGTACAGCTGAATATGTCAATATGGGCAATATGTATAATATTGTAAAATAAATATTTTATTGTGTCTATATGACACCACTATAACAATAGTAATATACCAAACCTGTCCAAAACAAGAATTATTAAGCTACTGATCAACCATTGATCTTACATTGTCACACGATTGTCTTATAGTAGAATACGCGACTAGGTGTTAAAAGTTTAAGTATAGAATACTACTATAATACCTAACTATGTAGCTCTTACAAGTTACGTTCGTCTAATCTAAACGTTCTTAAACCTAAACTTTTATGATATGTATTTTATATTATCATATGTAGTAAGTAATATGAAATTTCGACTAAAAATTTCTCGTATAATAATATAAATTTACAGAGAATTATTATTGAAACTCAACAACCTTCAGAAAACACAGCTGGTTTTAACCAGATAATAAATTTCAAATTCAGTTTCATGCACGAGATATTACTACTAGGTTACTAAGGAGGTTACTACATTTACAAAATAAACAAAATAAACAAAATAATGTCGTTTTATATTAGATGGCACATACATTACTATTACCGGTCGCTGGACAAAGTAATCTGCTATACCGTTCTGCGATTTTATAATCTTTCAATGCACAATTTCATATTTCATGTCTTGACGGATAGCTAAAATGCTGCTTTCAATGTCCATCTATTATTTTTATTTGTCTAATCTTTGTTATTTATAATAAATATGTTTTAACCGTTGCTTCAATAGGATTTTTGTTTTTAAATGTGATAAATATTTAATTAACAGATTACTTGACGCCTACTTCGACAAAGTTATTAAATACAAAATTATAATTAGGTACAAGATTATTTTCTAGACACTAATAAAACGAATATAGTTAAGTAAGTTGTATAAGAATTAGACAAATTTTCAGATTACAAAACTTTTGGTCCATAAACAAATTAAACGACTTTTTGTAAATGAAAGCAAAATGAAACCATTATTACAAAAATATATTTTAATGCGTCATTTTAGCAAACACCGTTGACCAAAAAGAAGCTCACCGTCACGGTCGTGATCTGGTCCGCGGTCACGTAGGAAGTCATTTGTCGTCCGTCACACATATGACTCGATACACTCCACCTATTGTCTTGTATTGTACTGATTTGACACATGTCGTAAACATTCAGATTTAATGATTAAGTGTTTTATATTTCTCATAGTACTGTTAATCGGTGACGAATATAAAAAATAAAAGAAATTAGCGGAATTTAATGGATGATGCAATTTTACCATATCAACATAATATCTCAAGTACGTCATTTTAATTTTTGTCTGGTTCTTTGTCTTTTTACTAAAAATATTAAAAAGGACAGATGTAGAGAAGTATCCCTACAGTTTCAAATCTCTTATGACGTCTTTATGTCTCTGAAACCAGACAATATGTGCCCATAAAACAGCGATTAAACAGTATTTTCATAAAGCCGTAATACGCAAGATTCTATCAAAGTCAGATGACGTTACGCATCAGCCTCGTCCAAATGACAACCATCATACTAACGATCTTAACGCTTTGCTGCCTCAAGATTGCCTCTAGACCATTGCCCCCTGCTCTCTGGCACATGACAACACCGCAACGTCCGAAGCTTCCGTGTTGAGACAACGTGCCGTAATTATATATGGCAAATTCATCCGCAGTTACATACAATGATAGGATCATTGAAATATTTTTATAGACTCTATAGGTGTTTCTCATGTTCTATTCAACGTTCAAAGTTACACTCATTGGGATGCAGCACCATGTATTGCAGACAGTATAAAAACAATAACCCAGATAACCAAAACAGTTTGGTTTGGCTTTTATTTGGTACAAAAAGGCTAAAACCTGCAGTATTTAGGGTTAGCAGCCAGTTACAATTACTATTACGCCAACAGTTATTAAGATAATGAGGTTCATGTAATATTTAAAACGCTGGAAAAAGGATCAGTCCGTCTGTCTCGTAGTAACTTGGATTTCTTCGTTAAGTTGGAGGCATTTACCTTGAATTTTGTTTGCATGTATTAATGTAATCTATTATTCGGGTGCCTAAACTAAAGGCTTAAACCTTCGATTTTTTATACCACTATATTGGCAAATAAGCGTAAGGTTCGTCTGATGGTAAGCGGTTATCGTAGTCTATAGACCCCTGCGACATCAGGTGCATCTCAAGCGCGTGTTCGATTAAGAGTAACACTTAGGTGAAAGTAAATTTCCATTCCTAAAACTTTGTTTTTTGTAAGCTAGAAAAATTTTAGCACTGCTACTCCAAGGTCCAAGTGTTTCGACTGCAAACGGCACAAAAAAATTACTATAATTATTATTAATTATTGGCATTTTTTATTGTAAATATGTATAATATTGTAAAATTTCTGTAATAAATTTATAAAGTCTTTAAAAAAAACACACACATATATATATATATATATATATATATATATATATATATATATATATATATATATATATATATATATATTGAGTGAAATTGAAATAAACACAACGTTAGCGTGACATTTAAATTTATACTAATCAAGAATGCTACTTTATTATTCAACAGCTACACGTCTAATGCAACAATCTGATGGATACCTTTAATACATTAGTCCGAAGGTTAGACCAAGTCAATAACAAGATCTCGACGTATTTCAAATTGTACGTCATAAACAACGCGATAATCTTGATAGGTGATTCGTGGGAACGAGAGCTTCAAATATTAGCACCCCTCATAATAACTACATGCCGTAAAACTACGTGCATATATAGTAGTATGTTTCAAATATAATAATATCACCAGGATAATAATAATAATGCTAGTAGAAATTTGCTTCTGTTCGCGATTTTGCAAACGAATGTCTAAGAAAAAAAAATGTCTACTTAAAAATTGAATCCTTTAACATCACCAACTTATAAATGAATAATCATTGTCGAACTTTAATTTTTAAAATTCACACTTAATTAAGGTGTGATTTCTATTAATTTCATTTATCCTGTAAAAAGATATTGTGTGTCTGATAATAATTTATCGAATAAATTAACAATAATAACTAAGAAACTAAAATTAAAAACCTATTTATTTAACAAACAGTATATCTGAGTCAAAAATGTACATTTACATTAGACAATTCCCGAGATTAACGCGTTTTTAATTATAAATAACCAAATTAGTTTCATTTTATTAATACAGATATAAAAAAATAATTAAAAAACAGTAATTATATAGATTCACTAACAAACAGTGTATAGTAAAGCCCTTGCGAAGTCAACTGTGTTGTCAATATAAATAATTAAAAGGACCCAAAATCTTATCTACAAATAAAAACTGCAGGAAACAGTGAAGATCAAACATGGGAGAGCAGAAGAATAAACACCGGCGTTTCCTTTGACCAAATTAATAGTCTTTATCGTCCCTTTATCTGACGATAGTAGAACAGCATTTGTTACTGTTATCAGCTAGGTAAATATGCAGTTTGTTGAAGATTTAACAGTTACTTTACACGTCCTCGCTTAAACGACTACGATTGAAAACTTTGATTTACATTTCAAATGGAATCTATTTTATTTTTATTACACATTCAAAGCTAAAATATTAACTGAGTAACGGCGAGTTGCACGAAACCGTCACTAACTTTCCGTTAGTTAAGTTGCAATTAATCTTAAAATTAGTTGATCACATGATTAATTTAAAGCTGTTGGAATTAATCATCCGTTAGATAGGTCTTTAATTAAACAAATTTTTTTTGTTAACTTAATCAGATGTAGGTTTCGTGCAACAGATAATCACGATTCTTGTGATTAAATTAGTTTAATAAACACTTAAATTTAAAATTTGTTTCGTGCAACTCGGCGTATGATATATATTAACTCTATAAAAATTATTATAAAAAATTAAATGAGATGTAAAAATAAAAGTCCACAAATATCAAGCTTTACTTAGTTTTTCTTACCTAGATTTTTTTTATGGAATATTTTATTTACATAAATATGTGCTAGAGGTTTTAAAATGTAAAAGGCTGTGGTTTTGTATAGTTCACTAATTACATCGACTAAATTATTTTATATATATAAAAAAAAACATTCTATATGTTTTACAATTTACATTTGACGAAAAAAAAGCCGATGATATAATAGTAATATGATGTCTACTGAGACCTTAACATGTAATGATTTGATGTATTTATTTCAAAAGATTTTTTTTTGACATTCGTTAAGTGTGTTAAATCACCTTATGACGAAATAAATATTTTCATTTCATTTCATTTCTAAAAATTAGAGATGATTTATTAATAATTGTTATGATTTTCAGATTCTTAATTAATTAGGAAACCAGTGGAAATTTTTCATCTAATGCTATGTACCATAATATGTAATATGCAATGCGATATAATTAACAATAATTACATTTGCTAGATGTTTATGAAAGAGTAAACAGCAATGATTATAATTATATCACGCGTCTAGGACTGTCCGTTTTTACGTCTGATAACAGTTCTTATTTAATCAAGAGCCGTTCTTGTTTGTTAGAGATAACGCTATAATTTATAGAGGCTAGCAAAGCCTCTTATTTTATGATTATTTAAGACTGACGGAGGAGGACGGAGAACGGCTTATATGTGGGACGCGGGTTTGCTTGCAAAGAAAACTTTTTATAGCAATATTACTGATATATATTTTTTTGTATTATAATTAAGTAGTATGGGGAATTCAAAATATATTTTGCTGGAAAAGTTTTATTTTTTTCAACCCCTCAGCATCATTTTTAATATTTAATTTCTGTGAATTTAAAATTAAAATTTATTTTAATCTTATAATATTCTAAGCTTATCAAAGCCAATCATTGAATTAATCTTCATTAGTATTATGAAAGCTTGATGTAAAACTAATAAAATTGTACCAAAAAGAAATGGTAGGTTACTAGTTAAAAAGGTTACTTGTAAAATGACTTTGAAAAGTGATTGAAACTCATTTGAATTTGACAAATTTTGAATTTAATTGTGTTACTTATCGTAACGACGAGTCGCCGTCATCTTTGTTGAAGTTTCACAATATGTCTGTCTCATGTCTGTATTACATAACACTTTACCACAAACAAATGATGATACATATACATACATACATACATTATGAGTACATATACACATATACATACATACATTATGAATTTTGTTTTACAATACCATTCAAGAGAAGGTATTTATAAGGTAAAATAGAGAGTTTAAATGTTTTATTTTTTATTTATTTATTCATTCCATCATCTTACAACTAGCATTACAGGATAGTTATCCTAATGCGTTAGTGTCGTTGTCGTGTTAGATACATGCCATATCAAATATAAAAGTACAATAATTGACATCACATTCAATTTCATTGAGTCATTTAACATAAACTAAATTATTAGTAAAAATTCGGTTTTGTAAGAACGAGATTAAATTAAATCCAATAAAATAGCAATAGATTATAATTAATATTTAAATTACATAATCGATATTAATAAAAACAATTATAATTCGATCGAATATAATAATCTACAGTAATAATAATTAAATAAATTTAAAATCCAATTAAATACTTAATAAAAACGTACAAAATAAACGAATGTTATACCTATAAATATTCATTGTAATGCCAATTGCGTTTTACGAAACGAACAAACTTACTGTAACTTAAATACCTTAATAGTGTAAATTACTGTCATTAAAATTAAATCTCATTCCTAGAAATATAAATGATATTTAGTGCAATATAACATATGACAATATCGTAAAATTTACTCCTTCTACAACCTTGTGATAAAACTTGATAAACTGTGTAATTTAATTGAAGGAATTCTATATATTAGTTTTATTGTTTTTACGAGGAAATAATAAACAGATGTTTCCTTGATATTTATGAAAGTATCGAGAAAAACAATCAATTTTTGTTGAATATAGCTAACTTCTCTACTTTTGGTAGAAATTATAGTTTTAAGCCTTTTGATATGATATATGTTAATGACTTGAAATTCATTTCAAGCACTGTAAATTTACTTTTCGAAATATGAAAAAACTGCTAAATTTCGGAGACAGATACCTAATTTGAAGACATCTTGTTTTTGGTTTTGAAATCATTTATAACGTTGATTTAAGTGCTACAATATTTGTTCAATAGTCATTATTTCTACTTACAATCTGGTTTCATATTCCCAATTAATAAAATATCCCAGGCTTCGCTTATAATTACTGGACGTACGCATACCATATTCACATTATATTTGTATAATGAAATTAATGCATTGCATTGTACGTATAACGGAGGCCCGTTTCCTTAATCACTTATCGAAAAAAATGCAATAAAACGGGATCCATGGTCAGCACCATTAGCAATCGACCGTGATTTCCCATAAAACTGAATAATTATTCACAGTCTCATCTATTTTTTTTCCACCCTGCCATTTTCTGGTGCCATTTATCAATGCTATAATCTGCAACAGTTATTCATAACCGAGATAGTTATGTCCGTACGGCGTCCGTTGAGTTCTATTCGAACTAATTTTTTCGAATAAATTTTTCCGTGCAAATAACAGATGTCGACGATGTATATTTATATCTTGTTGTTTCATGATACGTCTATTTGTTCATGTTTTTTTTTACAAATGTTAAAATAAAAATTACGTATATTTTACGATAAGAAACACGACTACATTTGTACATGGGCAGAAGTTTTTAGTGACGCAATATGTCATTGTTTGCGTTCATCTTGACAGTCACATTAAAATATGAAATCTGTATTTGTATTACACTTGTACAGGTCCGTTTGAGCGAACAGCCATAGTTCACAAATGTGTAAAGACTGGTTGGTAATACAGAACGCTCTTTAAATGTAAAATTCAAAAACAAACTATTAATAAAGTATCTAATGTTCTTTAAATAATTCATCATCATCATCATATCAGCCATTGTGGATGTCCACTGTTTAATTTTAAAAAGACTTCGCATTATTAAAATTAATAACATTTAACGGTTTCATCGATTCCACGGGTATCGTTGTTCCATCCCCTAAGGTGAAAGGTCGCGTGGGGGACACGACGGTCAGTGGCGATTGGTACCAACTGTAACCCATCGCATTTACTAGAAAAAATACGTGTTTTTTACATTGCAACTTAACCATTGCGTTATTTCTTTGTTTATAATAAATTTTGTCGATATCTATTTGGAAATGTATATGCTACTCTCACTGATTTAATTCTTACTTCTGTTTGTATTCTAATTTGGATATTAATATTATAGTTTACAGATTATTTATCTGTGACAACTTTGATTATAAAATAAGTGTAATTATATGCGTTAGAATTGTGGTCACTATAAGCTTATGGGCAATATTTCACGAATTATAAATATAGTTTCTTCCTTATATTTTAATTATTGCCAATACTCCACAAAAGTACGATTACGTCTAGATTTTGGAAAAGAGATGCTACTTTCATGATTTTTTTTTTTAGATAAATAATTTTATCTAAAAAAACCTAGTATTTTGTTGAAAGGACTTACTTCTTTCCTTAATAATCTATAAAGATATACATCTTTTAACGAAATTGTATTCTTTGTTGCAAGATATCGGGATCACTTATTTTTTGGCCTTACTTTCTCGTATGACTTAAAATAATTAAATTCACAAAAGTAACTTCAATAATATAACATAAAGCAACTAAAATATTAAAATGTTTAATAAAATTAATTTAAAAAAATATATCCACATTATTCTATCATTTTAATTGTTTTATTTTTAAAAATCTTTGCTACACCAATAATATAAAATCATTCGAGTTACTTAGAAGATAGATCAAATCTACACAACGTATTAAAATTAACCGAAAAAAATAATACGCCATAATACAGACATTAAGTCAGACCAAAATGTTTTGAGACCTTTATCAATTTTAACATTATAAAAGTAAATTATGGTACAAAACATTACACAACGACGTGCCGGAATAATTAACATAAATGTACTGTTCTCTTATATTTATGCGAATTTTACTCATTTAATTAAAAGTCTATACCGGATTTTATCGCGTTTAAGCAAAACTTTACAGTTTAAAAATATTTTAAATTATTTCCCGACGTTTCGGATCCTTAACAGCGTCCATGATCTCGGGGGACTGAGGTGGTGGGTGTCCGAATAATGAATTCATCATACGTCGTGTCGTCATAACGTCGGCAAATAATTTAAAATATTGTTAAACTGTAAAGTTTTGAATAAACGCGATAAAATCCGGTATAGACTTTTAATCAAATGAATTAACATAAACGTCAATGCAGGTGAACCTGCGAGGATCTTAAAATCTATTCTTCTTCTAAATATTGTTTCTTATTTAAAATTAATTCTTATAGTATTATTAAATATTGTAAAATTCTAAAGATCCTTAACTATTTAAATCTCCCAAATGCAAATGTAGACATGCTGTGAAGATGTGGTGGCTGGTATGTATGTAGTAACAAGTAATGAAATATTAGATTATATTAGATCAAGAAATATACGCATGTACATAGAAAATAATAAACGCGTGTAAATAGATATAAGACAAAAAAAAAGAAACCAAAAAAAATAAATATATGTAAAATAAAATAATAATAAAAAAAGTATATATAATAAAAGTATATATATTTGTATATGTAAATTATATTTGTAAATAAAGATTATATTTATATAAATATAATCTTTATTTACAAATATAATTTATATAATATATAAATTATAAACGTATAAAAAAATAAAAATAAAATAAATAATGGTCAGTTATATGGACTCGCGTCATAGAGATTCTAACACTAGCTAAGTCTAAAATAGTACGCATGAAACAATATTAACAATCTCATACATTTAATTAATAAAAGCACGGGCAAATATAAGCCCGTGAATATTTTTGTGGCTTATAAAAAAAAAACTATTTAAATCAGTCAGGCAGAACCAACGTAAAACCTGAAAACGATGTAGTAATAATGATAAAAATATAATATATCAATAATACAATAAAAACACAAAAAACGTTTTTGTTTGTAATCAAAATTTCAAAATGGTTCATTATTATGAAATAGCAGCCAGCATGTCCATCATAAAATTTGCCTTTAACCCGGAACGTCCGCTCCAACTTCTACGGAATCCAATCAAAACCTTAATCTAATAATTTAATTTACCTCGACTACAATCAAAAGTTCTTCCCTCACTTCGTTTAGAAATCAATAATAATTCTATTACAAAGATCGTTAGAAAGACATCATTAATTTTTATATTCGTTTATTGTTTCCATTATTCTTGCTAAAATATGTTCTTCTCTATTAGAATGTAGTATTTTATTTTTTGATTTTGCTGCAAATAATATGAGGTATTGATGCCTACTGTGCTTAAAATATTTTTACAAAGTGAGTTTAAATATTTTCGTTTTAGATTAATTTATATAAAAACGTTGCTAGTTTTTGTTTTAACTCATTATGAAAATAAGAAATTATAAATAAAGTTTTTGTAAAAATTTTAGGTCAGCGACCAATGTTAATCGATTTTCCGAGTCAACGTACTATTATCAATTTGCGGGTAAAAACATTTAAAAGAACACGATATAAACCGGATACTGGTTTTCGTAAACTCGTCATATTATCATTTCGACGACAAACAATTGGTCGGTGACCAGCCATCCATCTACTTATTTACATACCTATCAGAAAACAAGTGGCCCATTGTCGCTGTAAACTGCTCGGATAGTAAAACTACCGGAAAAACCGCATCTAAGTATTCGAAAATCAACCATATTCTTTGAACAAAAGGATTCAATTACCTTTGAAAGACTTTTGGAGGAAAGCGTCGGGAAAGAAATAGTTACACTTATCAAAAATGAACTTTAGGCTTTTAATTATAAGATACAATATCCCTTGAAGGCTTAGGGTGGTTCGTTACAATGAAGCAGCCTATATACACCCGCACGTCCTCTTTAGATAAGATAAAGGCCACGTGAAATAAAAGCGACACCAATATACTAATGATACCGATACCGGTACGGTCGCGGACAGGTAATTAATTTGTTGATAATAATGTATTAAGACAGAACTAATTTCACTTCGGATATGTTGGTATCCGTTCGACATATTTCAATATAATTTTTTTTTTATAAACGTACGCAAAAAAAAAGTCACAAAATCACGTCAATAGATCCTCATATGGTGGACATTGTACTAATTTTGGAGTTTCGAACAAAAATAATCAAAATCGATTCACAAAATAATGAAGAAAGATATAAAAAAATACATGAGTAAAATAACAGACGAACGTAGATTTTTTTAAGTCGGTATAAAAGAAAATTAAAATAGTTTGTAATAAATATTATATTTTTATATATTATACTCCAATGGTGACGGGAGGGTTGGTGCATTTTTTGCCCAGAGATCAGAATTGCGATTCAACTGTAAAACTGTAAAATGCTACCAGCATTCTTGGCACCATTCTACGCGGACATGATTTATGCAAAAATTGTATTTTTTAGTTATTAGTTTTTAAGTTTTGCATTGTTTAAGTGTATAATAATGTAAAATTTCAAAATAAATATGTATATATTATAATAAAATTTATTGAAAAAAGACTCAACAGCAAAAATAATGTGTATAAATTGAAAAAAAAAAAAATGGTTGAAGAGATTCTTCTCATGATATTACCTACGTTAAACGATTATCCTAGATTTGATATCTTCTTCCTATATGTTAACCTTAGGCTCTGAGAACGCGACGGGGATACGAAAGGCCACGGTGGTAAAATTACATAATGATCCCCTATTTCGTGAATACCATCCACTTTGAAGGACTTTAGTGATGCTATATAATATATCGATAATATTTTTTTGTATTCATTTCACATTTTTACGTGACCCCTGAATTTGGTTAAACTTTCCTTTAAAACTCAAACACAACATATCTTCAGATTGTGATTACGATTACGATTTGAATCCAGTACGTCTACCATGAGTTTTTGTTACAAGCGCACATGACATAACTATAGGCATGAGACCAATATATCAAAACGCAACTAATATCGGTTACGCGTCCCCATATCATATCATATCAATATACCAAAACACATAACCGTTTTCACATAACCAACGAAAACTTGAGCGCGAACACGAAACCGAAACTGGTAGAACGGTGACGATAACTAATAGCGGCGCGACAGCTAAAACCATATTATCTGCATCTCTTTCTTATAACGGTAACTTCTTACTGAATAAAAGAGATGAGGCGAATATGGTTTTCGATTCGATTTAGCGGTTTCAATGCAACTGTGTACATCGCAAAATATAACTACAAGTTTAAGCACAAAAGTCGAGTTTTTACTCTTTTATGGTTATGATTATTTAGTTTCCGTAATAAAATTGTGTGTGTATTTAAGAAAAAGTTTGTGAAAAGAATCATTTTTAATTTTATTGAAGTATGTCTTATAATAATTATTATATTAAAATATTAAAAATTATAATAATACTATAATATTACTATAATATTTAATATTTTATAATCATAAGACGTAGTTTTTCAAAACATTTGATATAAACTTGTTATAGTTTATATTTAAACTGTTTTAACCTTTATGTTCAACAGTTTGCGTTTGTTTCGTTTTGTGTTTACGTTACGCAATTGATAGCAAAATATTACTACTGATATCGATATATGAAAAAGGTTTTCAATATCGATATGGAAACTTAATATCGGCTACGTAGCCGTTTGATCTAAAAACCTAAAACGCCCATGTCTACATAACTACAGTAGTAAACGTAAAAACGCAATAGTAATGACAGTATCTGCGAGAGGCGTTGCTCAACTTTCCATACAAATTGTCTACTACACTCGCTAGCGTGTATCTTGAACTATCGTCTTTGGAAACTCATGGTAGACGTACAGAGCTAGCAAGCGAGTATGTAATGGTCGCTTCTCTTTTTGAATTAATTTTGTACGCAGGTACATGTGTCTAGAAACTTTCTCTAGAAAATTTCTTGCAAATAACTATTTGCTTACCATTGATTTATACTTTTTGGACGAATTTCTTTGACAAAAAGTGAAATATCCTGTAAGACTACACGAGAGATTTATATAAAAACTAACTTTATTATAGTCTAAAGTCTTAACCTATGCATATAAATAATAATAAAAACTACGTACGTGCTATACTGATCACGTACAAGAATTTAGCAGTACTGTAACGTACGTCAGTAAGTATACGATTTAATTTTATCGATACTAAAACAATTTAACTCAACCTCATCTCTATAAGCTCGTGTTATTTCCATAACTAATTGCAAATTGCTTTGCGCTGTCAACGCTGCGTGCTAATGTGTCATATCATAACGTATCCACATACATTCTGATCACACGTAACCCTTATAGTATTCAACATAAAGATCATTTTGAAATGAAATAAATATATTAAAGTTAGGTCCACTACGGCCGTGTTCTTATGACCCTAGTCTATCATTATTATGTATATTACGAGTACATTGAAAATACCGAGTATTGATAGTTTTTCTATAATATTATAACAGTTACAGCTGGTGAAGCTAAACGTTTTATATAATATATGAAAATTTGAGTTTTCCTTAAAATACATTTAGTGTTATTGACACCTTGTTATAATTGCAATGACTCGCAGGACTAATAAACAATCTAAACGGAGGCTAAAATTTAGCAAAATATTGATAGTACGCGTTGTAATCGCACTTTTAACAAATTGTAAATATAAGTGTGTCACTATTTGATAGCATTTTTATGTAACTCTCAATACATAAATTTCAAATATATTATCTACTATTTATTTAATTCCATTTGCGCCATAGTATACTGGCTTATATTTTAAGACTTTCTGATTTTTATATGAAAAAACCAAACCATAAAATAGACAGCTTGAAGTTCATTTAATATACTCTCATCAAACATTAAGTATTTCAGGACTCAAAAGGCCTTACGACTGATATCTTCAAAATATATTAAACTTTCACACATAATAATTAGCAACATTGACTTGAATATAAGCCGTAATTTTTTTTAAATTTTTTCTTATTATTGTAATATAGCTAATACTGATCACGTACAGGAATTTAGCACACATCAATCTAAGTACGTGAATAGTATTAAAAGGAGAATATTTTAATAAAAAACACTATCAAAGAAACCGACAGATTCATCATATTCCAACGCATCTAAGAAATTTAACACTTATTATTCCGGTTCGATCTGGCCAAAATTTAATACTATTATTTGGGCGAAAATTTATTTAACGTAGGGTGACCAAATAACTAGACAACTTTGATAGACTGAATCTAACTTGACTCAAATTAACGCATTTTTTTTTTTGTAATCCATTTTACACCTCAATACTGATTATATTTAAAATTTGTTTTTACGTGTTCATAATAATAACAATAAGAAATTATTTCAACGAATCAATCGTTCAAAGAATTTTATTTTAATCACATTAAATATGAATGTCACTTTATTGATATTTTTTATTATACATAATTATTAATTAACAAATTATATCTTCTTATAATGCTTATTAATGGTCATCCTACGTAAAGATACTGTCCGCTAAGTAAACACGGGTGCTAGTCCGGGCGAAATTCTTCGCGGTTCGTTTGACATTTTCAAAAGACTTATAGAAACTACACAAAAATATATTTTCATTCCAAATAAAATGTATATTGTAATTTCGATCTTATCTTAATTACAATAAGGTTATATTAAAACGTCATGATTGTAAACAAAATTAAATTAATATTGCAAAAAATAAATAAAAACATAATCACGTTAACGCTATACGGTAGCAGAAATTTTTGAAGGCGGTTTGCGTTCTTTTATATCATTTTAAGCGTAAAATTAAGAATTAAAAAAACTTTTTTAACGTTTCCAAAATACAAATGAAATAAGGTTTGATCGAAGGTAAATACTCCTTTTAAGTTTAAAAATTAATAGAAATATTTCTAATTAATGGTAAGCATTAATTTGCATTTGTTTTCAACCGTAATATTTAAAATATTTCCGTTATTTTTCTTTTCTAGAGGTTCTATGTCATTTATCGCGTTAAGTTTTGATACCTGTTAGAATTCTTGTAGCTTGTAGAGATATTTTATACCCTTTTCTAGTAATACAGTCAGTACTAGAAAATCTAGCTTTCTAAAGGAGAAATTGTTTTTTTATCTCGGTAATTTTTTGACAGTTTATCGACTACAAATAATAAAATACAAATATGTGTAATTTAACAAAATTTAAAACAGCTTTTAAACTTTTAAAAATCACAAAACAGATAATATTTATCTGTCTTTTCTGCATTAAAAAAAAGCGCTTACTAAATGCAACTAAGTATATCTTTTGTAATTTCTTGAGAGGGCCACGTATTCAAAATGTATTGTTCAGTTATCCAGCTGAGTATACAAGCGAACTTATCTTAATACAAAAAAAAAAAATGTTACTATACATACTTAACAATATAGTACTCATATTTTAAAACATTACATAAAAACGAGAGATTTAATTTAATTTGTTTTTAAATTTTAAATAATCATTTAAATACACTTTTAAATCGTCATTTTACAATATTTTAATATTTTACACGAGAAGTGATAACGGTCTTTTAATTTAAATACTGCTAAAAAGAGATCACAAGAAACTCAACAGTTATTGTATACTATTTATCAAAATATAATTAAAATTAAAATTAAATTAATAATACTTTAAATTAGGAAAATAAAAAAAATAATGCTTCACACTCGACGACCTCCAGTAGGATGTGAATCCTGTGTCGGGGGTACGGAAACAAAGACAACACAATCACAAACGCCAAGACCACGAGAAACATCTGTATGGCCAATAGAAAAATTTATCATGTGCGAGGATCGAACCCACGACCTCTAGCTCATTACCCAGTTGCTGCGACCACTGCGCCAACGTGTCATAGATTTTACCATTAAACTATAATAATTTTTTGTATAAAAATGGACAACTTATCCAAAAACAAAAAAATATTTTTGGAGGTGTACACTGTTAATATTACTATTTATGTTACACATACTTCATAGATCTACTGATCCATGTACATTTATAAATATTTTATAAATATTAGGATAAATATTAGGACACATTTCACACACGGCTGGTTAGCCCCATGGTAAACTATATATAGTTTGTGTTATGGGTGCTAACACAACTGATATACTACATATACATACATAAATACTTTATATCGATATATATTGAACACTCAGACCGACAGCCAACAAATTTGCTCATCACAAAGGTGTTGGCTGTGCCGGGAATCGAACCCGGGACCCTCTGGTTGGCAGTCCGGCGTGGTGACCATTACACCAACGGGGTCGTCAGTATCATTTATATATGTACTTATTATTTAATATATTTAAAAAAGGTTTAATTAGTGTAATTCTAGTTCCTTATCACCGGCGGTACAATCAAGTACACAATCGCTAAAGCCACTCGAGGGCACAGAGAGCACACGTGTCGATGTGCCTTAATCCACGGCTTTGCGTTATAATCCGACCACCCAACGAACATCGCGTCGACCATTATGCTGCCCACAGAAATAGTATCCCCATTATTATATAGAACAGTACACATAGGTGCCATTATTACACGCTATAATATCAAGACCACCTACGTCAGTGGCATTATAAAAAAAATTTGCAAAACACTTTTCGATGTGAATGTAATGACGCGTTCGTGATTTTTTGGCTTTTTCGAAGTGTATTCGGTTTTGTTCGATTTTATTCTTAACAATAAATGTTCGCACTTACCGCTTTTATACAAGTTTATATTAGACATAAACCAACGTAAGTACTTCATATACTACAATAAAGAAATTTTTTCACAACAATAAATGCAAAAAATACATTTTTTCACAACAATAAATACAAAATTCTTCCATACTAGGTACTTGTGTTGGTTTTTTTTATTTTATTTAATCAATTTAATATGGTTACGGACAAATGTAAATCCTTTATTTTTTTTTAAGCGTGTACCTATACGTCATTTATAAGCACTAATAGTTTTAAAATTATGATCTAGAATTCGCTCAAAATATATGAAAAAAAAATCCTTTAAATATTTTTATAATTATTTAATTTATTATCATAATATCTAGATTAACAATACGATATACGTTTTTCAATAAGCCTAAAGTAAAAAAATCACATTATATAAGTAAACAAAACGATATTGACCATTCTTCTTAGTCAATCAAGACAATGTCGCACAGACAAAAAATAGCTATATATCAATAAGTAATGACACGTCACAGTAATGTCTAGTTACTCGGCCGTGAAGCAATGCGTATTAATGATCAGCGGCGATTAGCCCCTATCCGGTAAGGCGATTTTTGTTGTAGGGCAATAATCAAATTTCAGAAATCTATACAGATGTAATAAAATTGTAATAGTATCGTTTTTGTGTGTAAAATAGCTAGCTGTACCTACTGAACTTCTGTATCGGTATACAAAAATTATATACAATCGAATCTTTTTTACAATTTAAATACAACCTACACATTTTGTGGATAAAAAATATGTTAACTAGTTTCTCATAACTTCTCGCTTCTCTTAAATTCTCTTATTCTCTCAACTACATAAGTTTTTTAATGTCATCTACAATACCAAAACATTCGATTATTTCATATATATCCAAGGAATTCATATACAAACTGGATTTTATTAAGTGAGCGTTCCAGTTATGATAGAAATTCCTTGTATATATATCAGTATGACAGCTTGTGTGACAATTATTTCAAAAGTGACAACGGACATAACTTAATTACAAAACGAAATGTCAAAGTCAAACTTCTCTTTAATAGAATGACACGAATTAACAAGTCTTGAAATTATTAAGTAGGCCAGTTCCCCGGCACATTGTCTTTCACAACGTGTAGGTAGACAAAATATCTAGGATTGTACCTGATTAATTGTTATTTCATTACAAATTACAGTAGTGGGGCGGTTTTGAAAGGTTACTAGATGTAGAGACAATAAATCGTTATGTATTATAAACTTCAAAATAATTTTAGGTTAGACGAATTGTTTAAGTTATAGACGTGTCACATTAACTGTTGTTTATATAAATCCTTAAATTATAATATGTTGAAGTGCCAGTTGAATCTTATTTAATTTTTGTTCAATAATAGTCACCAATATGAAATTTTCAAAGAATATGAGTTACTGTGGCCTTTAGAATAACTAATACAACACAATAAAGATAAATATAAAGGAGGTTTTACAGGAAATTTATAATATATAAATTTATTTAGTTATAACATAGTAATTAAACTAGTTTGTTATAGTCATTATTGAAAACTATGTACGCACATTCACATATAGGTACTCGTACGTAATAAAACACATATTACCTACTCTCTGTTGTGTTTGAACATTTGGTTTGCATTGTTTTAAGTGCCAAGAAAAAACAAAACCATTAGGCGTTAAATATTATATTATTTTATGTCTGTTGTATGAATCGTCCCTCCATAGGGCGGGTGATCAGTACTAGGTTACTTGTTAAGTACAAAATGTGTCCGTAGTCGCGAACAAGCCTAGTTCGTCACGCGCGCTTGCTCGCCCTGTACCGGATGCATATATTACCAAAGATATAGAGGGCTACCATACAATTAAAGTTATCGCTTAATAAAGGATATTATTGAGCTAAAAAAAAATAGTAAGTAAATTAAAAAATAAATATAAAGTACAATAATAAATTAAATTTGGAAAATAACTCTATTTTAGATGTCTGTCTTTAAAATTAGTAATTGTTATGATATCATTATGTGTACCAGCGCATCAACGTTTGATATAAGAAACCAGTTTATAGGTAATAACATTAGTACGATTCAATGTGTTAATTTATATTTAAAAATAGACCCAATCTTGGTACTATAGAAAATTCTAGACGTATAGCCGACCAGTAACGAATATTTGTCATAAAGAATGTGTGGCTAGCCAGCGATATCACTTGTGTAGAGTTCTCGTACCTAACAGATTAATAAACGTTTATGGATCTATTTTTGTACTCTATACGTTAAATAAAATAATATAATAAAAAACATTCATTAATAAATGAAGTTTATAAATTATGGAGTTCTTGAAATAAGGTTAGTAGCAGTAATTATTACCACAGAAGACAAATCAAGCGTAACCAGAAAAAAAAATCTGTTTTTTTAATGTATATTAAAATGTTTAATAGTTACGGTATTTATTATTCTCCGTGTATATATATATGTATTATAATCTATGAGTGACGAAGACTGTATTATCCCAGTGTTGCAAGTATAACCGCAAGATAATTACGTCCATCCTCACTCGTGATATTAAGCTGTTAGATACTCTATACACTGGACTGGTAAATTATTATTTAGGAATTTATATGAGACACAAAATTACAGTTTAAAAATTGTTTATTAATATTACGAGCATTATAAGATATACTTTCAGACATTTTTTTACGTATATACTTCTATATAACAACTCCTTTCCATATCTTGTCTAAATGAAATCTGTATTTACTTATAATGAAACTGTCAAAGGTCCTATTCTGGAAATTAAAGATATTTTGAAAATATATTAGGGGCACTATATCATCAAAACTGAATCAAAAAAAGGTATTTGTGTTAATTTTGTCAGTCTATTGTCTGTCTGTATCTTGGTAACACATCATGCCAAAACCACTGAATGAATTTAAATAAAGCTACTAACGCTTTGCAATATATAAATAAGATTTTAAAGAAACAAGTGCAGCATGTCCTTAACAGCGGTCGTGTCTGGACAGAGCAAATTGAAATTAAAACTAAACTGAGTGAGACAGAGCGATTATGGCGAAATTGTACTTTTGCAATGGACCGCTTCTTAATAGTTTCCCTCGGTGGCTCGGTATTAGCACAAAACCTTCTTATAAACGCAGAGCTACTTCCTATTACTTTTAAATTGAATTAACACGAATTCACTTCTACAATTTACGAAACCAAGATATGCTTAGCTATCTGCTATCTGACTTCATCTTATTTATTTTATTTGTTTATTTATTTGGTACACCAACGATTGTTACAATGTTACTTACATCTACAGTATAATATTAATTTATTTGCGCTAATTGCAGAACCACGTTTGTATTTGTTGATTTTCCTTTGACAAAACCATGCTGATATTCATTTAAATTTTTACTGAAATAGCTCTGAAGAACAGGACAGACCAAAGACTTAAAAACTTTTCCTAGGGTAGACAAGATAGAGATAGGCCTGTAGTTACTGATAAGTTCAGCATCTCCAGATTTAAATATAGGGACGACCTGTGCTACTTTCCAGATAGAGGGAAATATTCTTGATGTAAGAGAGCAATCAAAGATGACAAAAAGGGGTTCTACTAAATTTGAAGCGCAGCGAGAGATGAATAATAGTGGAATCCGATCATGTCCAGCACCTTTAGATACATTTAGAGTGAGCAATTTTCTATAGATCTGCCTGTAAGATTTTTTTTTTATTTTTTTTTATACCACGACGGTGGCAATCAAGCATACGGCCCGCCTGATGGTAAGCGGTTACCGTAGCCTATGGACGCCTGCAACACCAGGGGCATCACATGCGCGTTGCCGACCCTTTAAAAACCTATTTACTCCCCTCTTGAAGGACCCCATACTGTAGTCCTGTGGGAAAACCTCGGACTTATTGTCGATAAGCAATCACTAGAAGAGGCTAATGTCCCTGTCCAGCACTCATCATTATCATCATTCTCAAAATTACTGAGCATGGGAGCAGAAAGCAGCTGAGGAGCAGCTGAGGAGCAGCAGGTCGCGAAGGCATTATAAATGTTACTACCAGAATGTACCTGACGATCACCATCAATCAGGAATCATCAACATAGGACCAAAACAATTTTGGATTCGTTGAAATCCCATCCTCTATTTTCTGTAAGTATGACTTATATTTGGCTGAAGCCAATTTATTGCAACATTGAGTTAACAACTTGAAAGATATTAGATCAAGAGGATTTTTATATTTATTATAAATCTTAAAAAAAACATTTGCAGGTAAATATCTTGTTTTTGTAATTGTTATTTATAGCATCCAAAAACTTACCTGAAAAAACAAAGAAATGACATTTAAAGTTTATTATTATATTCCTTTGAATAATCCAAAATAAACTATTTATTTTATAATTGACTATAATTAAGTGTAGGTACTCGTAAGTGTAGTACGAGTATACTGGTATATAACTGGTGTTCGAGATTATACTGGTCGACAAAAACTCGCCACACTTTTTAACTTATTTTTAGGAATATATACAAGTAAGTATATATAGTACAATGACGATGGGTTTGCGCAGTGGTTACAGCAAGTAGCTTATGCGAGAGATAAAGCGGTCGCGAGTTCGGTTCCCGTACAAATATATGGTTGTCGTGGTCTGAACGTCTGTACCTATTTGTGTGTTGTGTATTTTCGGTCCTCCAAAACAGAATAAACAACCTACTGGGGGCCATTTAGATTGAGATGTTTATTTATTTAGTCATTATTAAAATTTCTTTTGTCATTGTTTTTTCTTCTATCCTGTTAAGGAGAAATATGTAAATTTAATAATGAGTTACACTGCCCTGATGTTGATAGACATACTCGCTCAGAGAACTTTCTATCAAAAAGTCTAGATTTTTTTCACGACGTTTTCCTTCATAAACGACTACAATATTGATTTTTTACAAAAAATGCGGGAAATTTTTGTGTAAAATTAAAGTCATTTGCAATTTCACGAAATAGCCCTGCGCAGAAATTACATCACTTTCTATCAGAATTATTCAAAAGTTAAATAAAATATTTGAAACTAATAGCGCTGTATATTAACTATAAGCGTGTGCAAAAAAAAAACTAATTTAAATAGTTGACTCTAAGTAATGAGACACTAGGTAAATAAAATATTAACAAAAGAAAAATCGCATATAATCACATGACGCAGTGTCCACAATTCTCTCGTAACATTGAGAATACAAGTGACAGATTTGTAACGCAAACAGTACTATCACCTTACATCGGACTATGTAATCAAACGCACACAACACACACACACAATACATCGCTATGTATTTAATTAAGGATACGGTGACCGCGGACGAGGACATTCTACCAGAAAAGAGCTGTAAATTTTCTGAAATAGGGTATCACTTGAGTTCTTAAGATTAGCGTGTGATATTTGAATACATAAACATAATTAATTGAAAAAATAAATTTACATACCTACACTGGAAATGCAATAGATGAATGGGATGGAATGGAACTTGAAATATAAAAGAAACCAATTAAGACATTAAAAAAAATTGAAGTCTAAGGTATGTTTTTTGAAAAAAATAGCACGTTGAGGCAATTTTATTAATAAATTAAAAAAAAAAAAAACATGAGACTAAACATGTCACGGTAGGATAATTATTTTAGCATAAAAGTTTTGACTTATCCTGAGTTACCTCGCGTTGCGAAAATCTGATGGCAGTTATAGCGCTGTTAAAAAATCAGTATCCTCTCAAATCCAGGCTATGATTATTTGCAGACCGTAATGAAAAAGAGATAAAATAGTAGTAGAAGTAAAAGAAGGATAATTAAATAGAAAAATGTATTCAACAAAAAAAAACTTGTATTGACTAGTTTTCTTTTTATTAATTTTCCGCTCCGCTTGTCACAAAGCGCAAGTATGGTATTTTCCAGGGATATAATACCTCTACAAATATTAGTCGTTTCTATCACCTTTGGACCACACACAATCATGTCTCATTATTTATTGGCATAATAACTGGCATAAAATTATATCTTAAACATAAATAGCTTTAGTTGCGTCACTGTGAATTTTGCTTCTTTTGTTTGTTGATGTATTTACCGTACGCGAGAGACTTTATTATTACAATACAAATTTCGATTAGTGTAATTACATTATTTTTTTAATTTCTTACGTAGTGGTAGGTGAAAAAAAAAGTATAACCATGTTATTGAGTATAACCAGTATTTGATTTGCATGTGAGTGTAGAATAATTAAAATGTAGTTTACCATAGAATGTTTTTGTTTAAATTATGATTATTTTTATGTGCGAGGTACGAGTACTGTTGATTACATGAATCAAATTCCAAAATATTTAAAAAAATTCAGTGTCTATATTTATTTCTTCAAAATCATAATTGAGTGTTAATTTTGATATTTTTATTTAGGAACTTTTGACAGTTATTATGATTCCTTTGGTTTAATACCCATTCAATATTCAATATTGAAACATTATAAAATATTTATTTACTAACCTGATGTGTTTTTAACATTATTTCAAATAATGGTTAATTAATAAAATTTTGAAAGCTATCAGCATTTCTATAAAAACAATATTAGTTTCTCTAGTCATCATAATATCCCATTTTGGCTATAATATTAATTGTACGGTTAATAAAAGATAACAATCTCTTTTCAGTAATATTGTAAGAATAATGAACGATACCATACATTCGTGATAGGTAGCCGACCGTGGGACGAAGTTGTTGTCTGTCTGATAACTCTGGAACATTCACCTTTACACCGATAAATAGCAATACATAATTGCTATGTTAAAGAAAACCCGTTAGATATGTGTAATATAATACAAGCTAATACCTGATGAAATATTATAAATTGTACCTACATTGCTTCATTCTAGATTGATTTTTATTAAATTAATATATAATAATTAGCTTGTTCTTTCCGAATTTTTTTATTTCATTTTCATACACATACATATAATAAGCTTATATATTTATATATTCATAAATAACACGTAAAAAAGAATAAAACAATATACAAATGTGTCGAAAACATTGGAATGAGGCTAAAAAGTTTTTGTATGAATCGAATTACATTAAAAAAATCTTTTAAAAGAAAAATAAAGGTTTTGAAAATTCAAAGGACGAAGACATTACCATACCAGATAATCAGTGACCATATCATTCAATTTCTATTCAACACTATAGCATCAATGGTTTTCAGTAAAACTGTAATTATCTGCAGCCGTTTGACAGCTATTATCATGAAGTGTGGTGTTCTCACAACTTGAGAGAAACCAACCACAATAACGGTAGAATGAGTACTTATCGGTCCTAATAAAATAATCAACATTTTTTTAAAAGCCGTAAAGTTACGATTCGTTTGGTGTAAATTCGTTTTAGCACCGCTAAATTTTAGTGTAGGTACTATATTTTGTTAAAAAATTCTCCTAGTGCTTAGCGAAGATCAAAGGCGTAAATTAAGAAAAACATGGTAAGTAAATAGTTCGTGGAAATTATACGCTGATTAATATATATAGGAGCAGCGTGGCGAATAAAGCACCCTTCCCGTGCTCTAAAATTACATCCTCTTCATCTCTCCGAAAAAGTCTCTACATAGCGGTAGGCTATTTACAGACTGTTACGGTAATTTATACTCATAATAATATTATTGTATCCACAATATAACAATATGAAATATGAATTTTACCGCAATAAGTATTTACTGGCGTTTGTCTCGACAATCACAGTCGGTAGGCGTCTCATATTAGCTCGAGACACGACGCTGTGGCAACTGTAATCGTTGTATTTGTGGTCGGGCAGTGCGAGTAGTGGTAGTAAAATACGTTAAAATAATATCATATAAAACTTTCATATGACTTGTGCGTTTTATTATTACTTTTTTTTTTCATCTTTGTTTATGGTGACTGCTCCATTTCTGGAATTCGTAGCACGATCCTGCTTTTAACTTTTTTTTTTCTATTAGCCAGGAAAACTTTTTTAGGTTATGAATTCAGTTCAGATATAGATTGAATCATGCTAAACCCCTTTTAATTAAGAAAAAATCGTCACAAAAAATGTTAAATTTGGCCCAGGTTTGTCATTACAGACAAGAAATACTGGAAGTAAAGCTTTGAATCCGATATCAAAATAACCGAAATGTTAAAAAATTAAAAAACGAAAAATAACCGAAATGTTAAAAATGTTAAAGAAAACTTATATAAGTTGGGATTACATAAAATGTATTTCTTAAAAACTATTTTAAATAGGTAGTGTTGCATTAATAATGACAATCATTATTTTTATCAAGAATCGAAATAAAAATAAACGAATTTAAGGTATTCATTGATAACCTATTTCTTTATCATCGGCTAAAAATATGAAACATTTAAAATATCCATTTAATGACGTATGTGTATAACCTATTGATATATTTTATAAAAATTTTCATTTGTATTTATACAAATATTTATTTTTAGTGTGGTTGTCTGTGATCCTTGTAAGTCTCCTCCACTCCACTCTCCACTCTCACCACTGAGAGAAAATAGTATAAGCACATAATAATGATCGTTACTCTTGGAGGAATTTCAATAGAGGAACAAATGGTGGATTAAGTTTGAACCCGTTTAGTTTATAGAATAAAATGTACATGTCTAGGTGTGGGACATTTACAGGCGGTTTCAGCTTGGTCCATTCTAATATTTGGGATAATATATTATTCATCCTTATTAATTGTGTGCTTAAAACGTATAAAAATTTCATTCGTTCCTTAAAAATAATGACTTAAAGATAAAAATATCAATGTCCTATAGTATGTATATATTATTCTTCTAGGCGTAGGTATATATGGGTTTTTTTTGGACTGCTTTCAATTGAATTTTTTGTGTGTGTTCAAGTGGATTCGAGAATGGTTTAGATTCACAATTCGGTCCACTACGTTGGTATATATATAGGTACCTAAAGTATAAAAGTTGACTTTTAATTTCAAGATGAATCAATTAATACTATTTATCATTTTAAATGATGTTGTACCAAAGCAGTCTTAATGTATAATGCTAATAGAATACCTATGAATAATTATCTATCAATTTCAACGCCACCTTTTCCGTTGACGATTTTCTAAATTATTAGCTAAACCAACCCAAAAACATAAATTGCCTGTCTACCAATTTGATATATTTATTTCAAACTCGAGCATCACTTGGACATAAGTTTCATCTTAATATGTGTCATAAATTAGGATAAAAGTGGTCAGTTTGGACTCTCGTCTCAGGGACTAGAGATATTAAGTCTAGTTGTAAGTACTTATTTACTTTTGCTGAGTAAGAACGTCTGTATGTTACAATAAAATATATGAAAAGAAAAGGGTATAGGCGCATGTAAGCCTGTAGATGTGGAAAAAAAAAATATGTGTCATAAAAGTGGTGGGATATACTACTGCAAATTTATGCAGTTCTACGATGTATGTATCAATCAAAGAGTCTGAGTAAAAAAAAAAGAAAACATTAAATTAAATGTTAAGCAATATTCACGAAAAGCAATACATATTTTTAGTGCACCTACTTGAGCTCATACGCAATTCAGAAAACGGACGTCATACGTTCAGGCTTTAACACCATCTAGTACTCGAAGTTGAAATTTAGTTATCTCGTAACTGCGTAACGTTAACTTTTGTGACAGCATGTGTTGTATGATTTTATATTTTGTGTATATGTAAGGTTGTTTTCTGTGGAAATTTTTAGCTTAAAATTAGTTATAAAAATACAATGAATACAATAAGCATTATTTATTTTACAATACATACATATATATAAAATGAATTTAAATATGTGTATTGTTTAATAGAAGTAGAAAACAATTTATACATATACCTAATTATTTACTTGACACTATTGATTCTTAAGAACTTACTTTTTTTCTTATGTACTTATTACCTATATTAGATAAAACAAACTTTTTAATAATAAAGTTTATGCTAACGTTACATTATATGTATATCTAGACACCGGTCTGCGCATGACCAACGTGCGCGTGCGGTCAACCCGCACCTTGATCTATGACTCCTTATGCTAAAGGAACATACTTATTTGATTCATCAATGTTTAATCATTTTATCTTTGAAATTTTATATACTTAATTTTATTTACTTTACATCGCGGCTTAAAAATATCATACGTTAACTAAAAACGTAAAACTTAATGCAACTAGAAACGTTCAGTCTGGTAACATTTTTACATACACATACAAATATATGCACACATACTAACATATAAATGTACGTATATATAAGCTTAAAGTTGTATACTTATATTCGAGTGTCGGATACAATTTTTTGCCTTGAGCTTTGTAAATTGCTAAAACGTAGTACACTCTCTGCTGTTAGCTCGGCAACTCAATCTTTACTAACAACTTGGCCCTTATTTTGCATTTTCATAGTTTTTATATTTAATTTGTAAATTTCGTATATTATCTTTATTATTAGATCAAAGGTAAAAACATCACAAATATCATACATAGATACATAAATTAATTGATAAGGAATTAAGAACCTTTAAGTATTATTTAATTAATTACATTATTGAGATAAAATATGTCTCCTTATACTAACTATCTCCTAACCTCAAAGAAATCTAAATTTATTGTGATTATTCTATGATTTAGAAATTCCTTTTGATGTATCAATTACAATTAGTGTATTGTGAATTTCATTAATATTTTTATTTAACATTAGACACTAAAATTTTCCATTGAATAATGTATAGATACCTATTTTGCAAAAACTAATTTCAAGTATTCTTTTATAATGAGCCATTCGAACAGCATATGACAACAATACAATACAATAACAAAAAAAAAAAAACTTAACATTCTATCCAAACTACAATAAGCAACAAGTTTATTGAAACTTTTGTAAATCCTTTTTACACAAACGCATTTAAGCTACAATGAAACAGAAGTTTGTTTTGTCACTTAAAGTCAAAACAACAACAAACTTATCTTAATCAAAAACAATTACACAGTCATTAAAACAAGCTCCTCAGGGAGTCCACAAAAAAAGGGGACAAATCTAAACAAATGTCACAAATCGATTGTCCTTTTTTGTCCACTTTGGACAGACGGCAGCTTGTATGCTTGTCCGTCTTTTGAATACAGAGTAAAATTGACTAATAAAAATTTTGAGTCTGCCGATAGAATAATTCTTACCCGTCGAGGAATTTATTTACTCTGTGACCGTAATAGACTAAAAGTAGTGGATTGTCGTTAGAGGCAACCGCAAATTTGTCAGACCACCTTGCAGCGAAATGAAATTTATGGTCCTGGAGTAAGGAAGAGGATGTAAGCCGTGCCGTTGCATAATCCCCACAATTTATGGTCGCCTTTGTTGATTTTATTACGCTTTGTCATTTTATATTATTTCATTAAAACGACTAATTACTTGAAAAAATATTTATAAAGAAAAAGCTTGAATTTTTTAAGCAATATCTTTTTTCTTTTTTTTTTTTTTTTGTTTAAGGAACGATCTACAATTTTAATTCATATCTCTATTTAAGTATCGATGACGCACGGCTTAGTTTAACCGATCGTCTGAACAGATATCGGAAGCAATTCTATGAGTCATTATAATCGATTTCACAATAATATATCGAGTATATCTCCAAAATCAATCACGCCCACGGAAAATCGGATTGTATTCAAAATCTGCACGTGAGCCAAAGGTCGGTCCTTGTATTAGAGAGAGGAAATCCGGAGTTTATTATTATATCCGACACTTAGGCACTTTACCTGACCGATTGATAAAAGATCACGTAGAATGGGACCGCGGGAGCTATACTTTTTTCTTAATTATATGGTGTCAGACTCTTCCTGGCAGCCGAAAAAAAATTCAAATTTCGAACCCATAAAAAATGTGATGCAAATAAGATGCAACGGTCTTGATATTGCTTAAAATTAAAACTGGTTTTTGCAAAAAATGGTTTTAATATTCTCACGTTAACGTTCTTTTTTTTATGAAAATTTCTAATGAGGGTTTAATTTGAAGAACTCTTTGGGGTTTGATTTCGGTGGCTTTTTTTAAAGATTTTTTCTTAGTTTTATTGTTTGCGAAAACAAAGTCTCGTAACACGGTTGTCTTAAAAAATAATTACTATGTTGATTTATGCACGTTATCTTAGCATAAATTTCTTTCTTTTTAATTTTTTTATGAAATTTAAACCCTTTATCTTCTTGACGTACTTTTATATCTGATATGTATTACTATATACGACTAATTGTTATTATATATAATTATACGAAATATTTGTTTTTGCTTAGTAAGCACTTTTCAAAGAAAGTTTATGTAAAATTACCTAACATACCATTATTTTTAACATATTATAATTATACATTTTTTTAGATCGATATCTATTTATGCTTAATTGAAATGTTTGTATACAAATAAAAAGTAACGGAAAATTAAAAATCGAAAGACTTCCTTGAATCGCGTGTTCTTGTTTTTTAATGCAATGATAGCACAGACAAAGGAAGACCGCATCTCCTATTGTGCCAAAGAAATAAATTAAACTATCCTTAGGGGAGATTTTTACCGTTAATTCTAATCTACATGAAAAAAAAAATCCTTTAAAAAAAACCCGCGGATGTCTGTGGGAACAGGGCATCTTAAAAAACTCTACGCAGGAAGCGTACCGTAAGTGTAAATATCTCGGTTGACATTGAAATTTTATGACGGATATTTATTTGAAAGATTTATATCAGTGGGACCCTCAGAGAGCCCTTTGTTTTTATAATGACCTACATAACGTTAGATAATTTATGTTAAATTAAATAAAAAAATACACAAATATTCTTTGAATAAAGTTCTGGAAGTTGAAGTTCTTTATTATTCTTAGCAATAATGTTTGTAGGACTTCCTATGTAATGTAATTATGTAATAAGTACTAAAAGCATTATTACCGAAGCTTTAGCAACGACTGGTATCTTCTAATTTATTTGATCCGAACAGTTATCCTCAACTTATATAGATATTATTAAAATAAAATTACTACTTTTTAGTAAACATGTCCTCATTACTAAAAACTAGTACCTAATGTGTATGTTTATGCCTCAAGTTATTATATATATTACACTTTAAAAAATAAAAATAAAACTTAATATTACTCCTACTTATGTATATTATACTATAGAGTATGTTTTATTTTCTTAAGATTTAAATTACGAAGACTAAATTCTGAAAAAATAACAATTTTTTTACGTAAATTATTTTAGAAGTCAACTAAGTAACTATGGTAGCGATAAACAAAATCATCTTTAATGAATTAAGTTTGACGATCTCTGCCCAAAATCAAAGAACCCTTATTTTTTACATCCGATAGTCCCGTAGAGTGTTTATAAAAACATATGCACATTTTTTTAAGTACGAATCTCCGATCAAGGTGCGCGTATTCTGTAAGGGACATCTTGTACTTTTTAATAATTCTCCAAGTGCATTTTTTGTATGCGATAAACTTTTTTAAAATTTCTCACGCAGAGTGCCATTGTATAGCTGATCTGTGGGTAGATACATCTGATTGTATTGTCGATCGCATTCGAGTGGAATTAATTGTTTATTGATAGAAATGTTGCATCATTTTTAATACAACTATATATATTTTAACTTTAAAAAATTCACACACGAAAACCTATTGTTATAAAAAAATATTATTTTTATTTTATAAGCAACAACAAGAAATATATGTCAGTATTTATCAAATATATTCAGTAAAAAAAGCAAATAAATTGTCATATATTAATCAAATTATTATAAAAACCGTAACGGACGCCGTTGTTATTGTTTAAATTTAAAAAAAAAATTGAAGCGATAATAGTCACCCATTTGCGTCTACAATTACATAACAGTAACTATTCCCGCATATTCATTACTTCATAAAAACGGTAATTTAATATAAACGAGACGAAATCCGGCCAATAGAATATAAAAACAGTAAGAAAAACAAATCTGTCGGGGGCTACTGGATGACAAAAAATTAAAAGGGGTAAGTAAAAACAATGTTAAAAAAATCTTGCCCCATTATTACATTGGGTTTGGAAACAAGCGATTAATTTCGTTAAAATGAATTTATGGGTTTTTGTTACTCGGAATTGTTTCATACATTCTTTTTTTTTTCTTATTTTACCAGAAATGTGTTTATTTTTTGTTAACAAAAATTATTATTTTATGTAATCATAAATAGCTACAAATTAATTCCTGAACTTTTTTTTCATTTTTTTAAACTATTTTTTAAATAAAAATCTAAATATTATAATATGAATTCCTACTTCATTTAAGTATGCCTACATCTTTCATTATATTTGTCTAGATTTTAAGTTGCTTAATGTTACAAATAAAATGTTTTGAAATAAAACGCAGAATGTAAAACCTATATTAATTACACATACATACTTATATATATTTATATATATATATATGTACACACTTGTACATAGATTTATGCAAATAAAAACGGATTCTAGTCTGCTTTCAACATTCGTTAGACTTCTAGATTCAAACACATTGATTTTAACGTATCTGAGACGGTTGCAAATTGTCGTGGACTAAAAATAATTTTCACACACTTCTAATCAAAGGCTTTTACAAGCTATTTTGGAGATACTTATTGTTAGTTCAACTCTATGTAAGAATACGCTTCTGACACAATATGTCGAGTCTCTCGACGTACCTACATATCTTTGTACCTAGTGATGAACAAATAGATTATAGCGTTTTTTCTTTTTATATTTCGACTCTTAGGGAAGTAAAATGGAGAGAAGATTTTGTAAGAAAGCTCCTCCATTTTTGAAGCTACAAATAATTACTTTATTTATAAGCTTTATTTATAAGAAATAAACAAATAAATTTTTGAACTCAAAATTTTATACCTAATTTCCGAAATTCTGATAATAATATTTAGCAATTTTATTATATTAATGCTAGTAACTTAAAATTATCTTATTATCAAACCAAATCTAAAATAAACATTGATAAAAACTTGATTTTTTTATGTTTAATTGTCTGTGAAATAAATAAAAATATATACATTTCTTTTGTAAAAAAATTATATAAATATTTACATTGTCTACTGCTGAACATCTCGGGGTGTGATTGCCAATACTCGCCCCGCTTGGAAGGCGGGTTAGCGAGCGCATTATGCTGTGGCAGGATATGGCGACGCTGCTGCCTGCATCCTGGTTGGTGTAAAGTTGTTCACACCACTATTACCTTAGTCGCCTTTTACGACACCTCGGCAAGAAAGAGGTCAAACTATTCTTCTCTGCCGGTCACCTCACGGCCAATTATAATTATAAGTATAATCATTCCTGAATTAAATTTATTTTAATATTTCAGGACGGTATTTTAGTCTTTCAAAGTAACACCTTGATATTTTCAAACACAATACATAGTTATTCTCATTTCGCCACTTCAATGAGAATGACACGATCTTTAGTCTGCTATCCTATAACCTTAGATGTTCAACATTCAACCCTTTCACCGCGCGATGTGTCAATTGGTTCGGTCGATCAAATAGCGTAAGCTTCATAAACATTGTTTGTATGAACAATGGTTGATATATACATAGATAATAACTAATTTTTTAACTTTACGCAGTTCTCGAAATTGCAAACAAACGTTGAAATTATTTTAAGCTACCACACAAAAACACATGTTATTCATGATTATTTTATTAACACAAATTATATTTTTCTCACTACCGTCCGCCTGTAGAATCAACCTGAAATCTAAAAGAAATCAGGAATCACGATGCTTTTTCAAAATCTCATTAAACAAATATCTAAAGGTAATAAATAACCTTGACTAAGGAGCTAATGACGGCTGAGTTGGAGTAATTACCGTTACCGTTTGCCGTATTTATTACATACTAAGGTTGGCTGGTAGAAAATGTAGCAGCGATTTTTGTAAATATTTTAATAGTATTGTACAAGAAAGTATTTAAATAAATTTGAATAATAGTAAATATTTTTGGTTATTTACGTTACATTTAGTGAACGTTTGTTCTTAAAGGACAAAGTAACAAGACAACTCAAAAACAATGAATCGCTTATAATGAAAATCATGGTTCTTATATAAAATCCATTCTATAGACGTCATTACAGATTGTCAAAACTATACATCTGTATGCAAAAACTATGCATGTAATAAAAAAGCTCACAAACAGTGATACTATTAAAAATTACATAAAATGATCAATATATGTACTTCATACATATATAATAAATAAATCTACAAAAGCTATGACGAAGCAGATGCAAAACAAACTCACTAACGAACTACGGACGACGGACATAAATTATTTAAATTTGACTTGTAATACTGTATGGGTGACACAGGATATGCATAAAAGGGTTAGAAAAAAAACCTGGGGGTGAGGATTTTTTGTACATTCGCGAGGGTCATAGAATTTGGACGATATTCGTTATAGTAATAAAGTATTGAATATTAAGAATAATTTTCGCACGATCATTGTGTATAAATTATAATTTAAGCTACATAATTTTCAATTGAATTAATGTCGCATAATATTGTTTTATCATTCGGGATTGACTTAAACAATTTAGAAAACACTTCCATATACTATTTTTATGAAGGTTAATAATTTTTTTTAACAAAATAAATAATTTACTTTACAGGTTGGATACAAAAGTTTTATCCGTTATAACCATTGATCTTTTTATAGATCAATGGTTATAACAATTTATTTTAGATTTCTTATATATATATATATATAAATAAATGTATGTCTATTATTAAATGTGGAGAATTATATTAAATATATTTCATCTAATAAAATAATAGTATAACAAAAATTATAACCGTATTTAAAAAATAATAAAACATTCAACTTTGGGGTTTAAACTATCACTATCAATATCTATCGTAGAATTGATTTATGTTGTATTTACAAGATTAACCGGTAAAATTTCGTAAATACTCTATCAGGAACCTTATAAATCAAACAAAAAGGGTATATAAGCTACCGGTCGAATCTTATTTATAATCTGCGCCCTTTACCGCAGGGCATCTCCGTAATTTTTTTTTATTTAACATCTGACTTTATCTGTGCAACTCATGACGTTGCTAAAAAATGTGACCAGGTGGTTTAAAAAATTATTAAAAAAAATCGTAGATATTGTCTGCTAGGTACATAAACCCTTGCGGACAATAGTAGCGTAATCCTTTACGAAAATCCGCGACTTCTAACATGTGTTACGCATGGACCGGCCTTTTGTGTATTTTTTTCGCGAAAGGATAATACATGTTATACTTCCTTGAACATTGTGATGGACTTTATATCAGTCAACTCGTTTTAAGATTGCTTAAGTTGCAAAAACTATGTTTACTGGGAACAACATTTTTAATGGCGTAGATATATATAAACTCCAACTTATTTTTAAAACTTATAAAACTAGAATTAAAGAAAAGTAATCTACAAAAAAGTATAGAAATAATAATTACAGTCTACAAAATTTTTAAAACACAGCTCAAGTTAATTTACCTTAATTTGTATTTATTATTCATCAATTTATCTAAAAATATACAATAGAGTAAAATATAAGAGTGTCCTGTTTTCTTTATTCGAACGCGGTGATATTAAAAATTACTCGGTTGATTCGTTAACATTATTTTTTGTTATAATCGTATGTTTTGTATTATAAAGACCGTTTATTGAGGCAGGTTATATATAGATTATAAAACGCTTCGAAAAGAAACAAAGCAGTAACAAGCGCGGCTGAAACTATGGCTCAGATTATTTGTCGCTAAGTTATAAAACATTGCATCATAGTCATAGAAGTAGAGCAATGACCATGAATGTCAATGAAGACCCTAATTGTACAAAAAATACTAATAAACAACCGAGTAATATTCATTAAAAATTAAAAAAAAAATACGTTCTCCAATAGCTCTCGACATAAACAATGGCTCGTCCGACACACGTGTCCGCTTAGCATTATCGATTGTCCTCATATTGTTGTCATTGTCCTGGCCGATGCGGGCCGGGCATGTAAGAGTTATCGTGTCATGGGACATTGCGTTTTTTGTATCCCGATAACGTGTACCCCGTTAAGACTTGCCTTATCTATTGTTTTAATTTAATAGGCTTGTATATTTTAACTGATTACCCCTAATTGTAGGTAGAGTTTTTAAATATATACCATCTGGATTAATGACTTAAAAGCGTAATAGATTTAAAAAATGTCTGATACATTCACCATAATTAATAGAGTACTATTAGGCACGCTATTAGACTAAATAATTAAATAAGGTTTTAATTAATCATCATTTAAAAAGGTCGGCTTACGATTTGGTATAAAAGTATGTAATAAATATATAAAAGATAATTTACTCAAGTTATATACAATATAGCTGTTGTTTATGTTAATGTATCATAACGTGCACTAAAAAGACTAAAACACCTATACAGAATGTGGAAAGTTATGAGATAACATAAACAAGGAAAATTACTTAAAACTGACCTAAAAAAACAATTGCTCATATTTGAATATCTTAATTTTATTCTTTTAAAAATTAGGAGGCCATTCCAAAAAGTAATATATATTTAAAAATATTTTTCAATATTATTTCTTTTTCAAATTATCGTATTGGTAGATATCAGTGTTTATTGTTTTTTTTTTCTGCTAATAAATAAAACTTAACTTTTAAATTCAAAACTTATAAAAAAACTTATTATAAACTACCTTTATAAAAAAATAAACAGTGCATTTATTCAATCATAAGTACTTTAAAAAATACAATAAGATTTTATTTTTAGTTCAATTCTTAATAATATTTGCAGAAAAATTTCCCACACAGAATCTTTTTTTCCAAACAACAAGACACAGACAGATGCATCGATGATAAAGAAGATTCCTTAAAAATATACCCTGAGAACTACACTAATCCTCACCTATGACCCCAGGCCATTTGCTTTGGACCGTTAAAAAAATAAATTACACTGGCAAAGAAAAAGAGACCATTGTTTGCAATAAAAAGTTAGGAGTAAAGTTACCTTCGAATTTGAATAAGTTTTTTTACTTACGAGGGGTGAGTACAAAAAGTTTGCCCCACACTATGAGTCCGTGTGTGATTTTTTTAAGACGAGGGCACTAAAAAGCGATATATGCATAGTATTGCAAATTGGTTTTGGTCAATATTCTCACGATCACATCTGCTCGGAAGATCGATGACTCTCTATGACAATTAGGTATTATATTGTATTTATGTTAGAAATTATATATTAATCTGACTGGCCCTTTGGCGCATTTGGCAGTGTGTTTTCTGCTCTAGAGTTTTGGGTTCGATTCCCGCTCCGATTGTGGGTGTAATATATTAACTTATATATGTATTATTTATTTATATGTTTTTCCAAAAAAAAATATTGTATCATTCGGCTGTTGCCTAAAAACAGGTATTAGCCTGTGGTATTAAGTTGACTGCCTTAGGAACAGACGACCGTGTGTGAATGTTAAACATTATTTATTTATAATACAGTTGTAAATTTCTACCAATATTTGGGTATATACATTGTATTTATATTATATTATAATGACGACGCGTTGGCGCAGTGGTCACAACAACTGCTTTATGCGCTAGCGTCCGCGGGTTCGATCCCCGCATATCCGTATAGGCTACGGATATTTGTCGTGGTCTGGGCATTTGTGCTTGTGTGTTGTGTGTGTGTGCGGACCCCCGACACAGGATTCACGTCCCACTGGGGGCCGTTAAGTGTGAGACGTTTATTTTATTATAATTATATTTTGTAAGATTTTAAAATCTACAGTACCTATTTATTAATTCAGCAAACAAAACACATTTTTAAATAACAATATTGACCTTTTTTTCTATCTTTACCTTCGAAGGTATCGTATTCAAAAACAGAAAATTAATTAAGGAAGTAGGTACACAGAAAGTATTCGCGAGATCGATATTGGACCAGGCTATCTCTCATATCTCTTATCACATTACCTATTTACATTCGAGGAACTGCACGATGCGGGCCAACGCCGTGCTAAAACTGTTGATATCAAATGGATCTTGTATTTTTTTATTATATACAATATATAATGATCAGTTTCGTTTTCTTAGTTACTGCAGGAACATCCGATTTTTAATCTTAGACGCTGTCGATTGGTCTTCAATAATGTTTCAATGGTGCCATACTCTCATGACTATAGGTTATATACAAAATAGCATTCAGTCTATTTTTAGCAAATTTACGTTTATAATTTTATCATTTATTTATCTTTTATATTCTATTATACTTACTTTAACGTTTTTAAATAAAATACATAAATTATAATATAAACTCAAAATTATATTATAAGCTGTATATTATCACGAGTATTATTTTTTTCAAATACAACATTGCGTACCTACAGCAAATACTCAATATAAGACTCACTCTCCTTGTATTATACGTATTGAAATATATGTTTTTCTCAAAGACATTAGAGTTTTTCTTTAATTTTGTTTTATATTTCAATAGACTTATATCTGTTACGAACCGATAATATATTATAAATTTAATAGCAAAAGATTTTTATGAACACGATTGGAATAATTGAGAAAAGTTATTCAATACACAAAAATAAAAGCTTAAAGCACAACAATTTATTATTTAAAATAAATATTATATTTTTATTTATAGTCTATTTAGAAAGTTTTTTTAATGATTTAAATATTTTTACATAAAACCGCATCGTCAATAGGACGGCACTGTCATTTGATCGCACGTATTCGAATTACCGTTCATTATAACTAGGGAAAATAAAAGATTTTCATAAAGAACGGTGCGCGTACGCAGATGCTTTGTCCACTTTTTATTCATTTCATTGAAATGTTCGGTACCGTTATACGTACAATACATTTTTTAACGTGATAGATCAATTTGTTGACAGATGCTCTTGGTTTTGAATGCGTAAATATCGTATTATTGATTACCAAAAAAAACTTAATAAGTTTATTTACTTATACGTTATTATTGTGATTTTAAGTAACAAATTAGGTTCAATATCTTGATGGATAATTCTCATGTACGCTTCTTTCTCATTGAACTTCTCTTAAATAGTTGAAATTGATTTTGATTTTTGATGTACTTTGTTACGTTGTAGGTCCCTGGATAGTTCAGATGTTCAGTTAGACCCGTCAGTTAGCGCTGCAATCGGATTGCTATATATATCTATAATATAAAAATAAGTCGGGTTTTCCTTCCTGACGCTATAATTACAGAACGCACGAACTGATTTCCACGGTTTTGCAATCGTTGGAAAGGTCTCGGGCTCCGTGAGCTTTATAGCAAAATAAATTCAGGAAAATTTTCAACAGAAAAGCAGGAAAACAGGGAAAATCATTTTTCACATACAGCGCCCTCTCTGATACATAGCATGTACTACAAACCATTATGGTTTTGCATGGCGGCAGTACGTGGTGTGAGTATACCTCACGAAAATAAGTTGGTGGCGAAACGGAGTTCGCCGGGTTTGCTAGTATATATATATATATATATATATATATTCTTTTTTTAAAGAACAGAATAGGGTCTATCACGCCGTTTTGTAGTATTAGATGTAGATTGTAGAAATAACAGTCCTATTGTTATTAACGTCAGAACATTAATAAGCAAAGTCAAAGTTAAGTATTTATATCGATTTTATTGAATCTTTTCATCGCTAATTCCTAAGCCTATATATAACTTCAAAATGTCCGAAATTATTTGAACCTAATGCTTGACGTGCTAATGTATTACGAAGTTAATTAATAATACTTACAGCTCAAACCATCTCAGAATTGAACCTTGGATGAAGTGCACGGGCGCTCTGACTCATAACTATCAAATTTTAATAGATGCATTGCAAAATTGCATGCGTAGGTGGGTCCGCCTTGAATATACTTGCATTTTTCAAGGATAATATACTTTTTAGAAAGTATTGATTTAATTGTTTATTTTTAAAAGTGATTGTTTTAGAGCATAAAAAAATTTAATGTTTTTTTTTTTACTAAAAATCTAAAATCAGTCACTGCAAAATTCTCATAACATTTGTATAGCTGCTTTTCAGTGAAATCTTTATAAAGTAATTTCAACTTATATAAAAATTTCTGATAAAATATTCCTTACATAAAACACGTCACTATGTATCTGCATAATAAAACCTATTTCTATTTTAACATTAATATCACTTGAAACTTTAAGTGAATCTTATTTGAAACTAATTTGCACGTATAGATAAAATAGTCCAATAAGATCACATCTTATTGGAAATAATGTATTTACTAATACACAATAAACTATAAACAATAAACTCATCTCATGTAACGCCTTTACTTTCGTATCTCATGCAAATTCGTTCAACTGACAATGAGCCATTTATGACTATCTACAAAGTTACATTTACTACCTTCTAACTACTTTCTCAATAAGAATAGTCGTTATTGTTAATGTAGTAGGATTCAAAATAGCTTGTAAAAATTTATAAAAGTTCATCAATAATATGGTGATAATATTCATATTATTATGCTAATGTGTTCGAGACGGATGGACAGACGTAGTTAGAACAATAATGGGCGTGGGTTGGATTAACTCATTATAGTGTAGTTATCATCGCCTGGACTAACGCCTTGACCGATATACATTTTGAGTGGATGTAAAGGTTGTGGGAACATTTACGAAATGCTTACTGCATTCCGCACAGGAGAGCCGCTTGAATCCTATTGTTTCAGATTCCAAACATTATAATTAATTAAACAGCGATCGAGACTTTGTAGCGTAACATTCGGGCTATTTATAACACAAACACGTTTGTTAGGAATAAATTTTCTTCCAAGTTATTTAATACAAAAGCTCAACGTTCAGTCGTATATGAGAAAATAGAAGTCCCACGTATTGCTCGGCTACTCTTAAACATTCGTAATTAATAGGCATACTAAGAAAAAAATTATGTAAATCTATTTTTTATTCAGTATTTTAGACTGAAATATATATATTTACTAAAATGAAAATAAAAAATTTATGTCGCTAGGAATAATTATAAATGCTAAATTAGTAAAGTAGTTAAAAAACAGTTCATTTAATTTTAATTTCCGTTTTACATTTTTATACGCGTTTCGATATTTGGAAATTATTAACAAACAAAATAATAATAAAAATTAGATGCAAGATTTGATCCACACATCATAAAAATAAATTAATAGAAGAAAAATAAAAAATAAAAAATAAACTTGTTAAAATTACATATTAAACACTATAACCCATTAATGAGATCTAGAGTATCTATAATATTGATATGATGTGCAACAACTCATGACACGATTCCAGGTTGTCGTTCCAACGGGACATCCTGATAACACTGCGTCCACGGTACACTGCGGGACAGATTACACTTCAAAACTATAAATAAATTGTTTAATTTTTTTTTCAAATACCACGTTTTAAATAATATCAAACCATTCTTTTATTTATTTTTATAAAATTGTTTTATTTGTGTCAAACTTCACAAAGTATTTTATGAATATTTTTAACGAAACTTACATTTCTAAACTAATAAACCAAACATGGGAGTAAAGTAATTTAATAGTTGATTTTCACAGCTTATTGTTAAACCTTTTTGCAAATACAGTGTATATAATACAATATGCAAATTACAAAAGTATCTATAATTCCTAATATCAACAACTTAAAACATACAAAGAGTATTCATAGAATTACAGATAAGTTAACTTACCATAGTTTAAAAATTTTGTAGATGCTTCTAAATTATGTAAAACAGTTTGATTTTAATATGAAATTTATTGTGACAAAAGATAAAATACAAATACAAAATTTTATTTTAGCTCAAATAAAGTATTAATTTGTGTATAAAATAAATATTAAGTGTTGTTATACAATACTTTTGGATCATATACGTTTCTGATTTTACAAAAGTATTAAATCGTTACTTTTAGAGTTTATCGAATAGGTTTAAAATCGAAACAACTACATCAAGTAAAGCAACAAACTATATTTAAATTTTTATTTGAAATAAATTACTTAAAAAAAAAAATAACTGTTTACTTTAATAATACTTATAAAAATTAAACAAATATTTATAAAATATTTGTATCATTAATTTGTCCGGCAATGCATAGATATAATGGTGCGACCATTGGCGCGCGGTCGCCAGCAATTACCCTATTGGAACCAATTGTTGTGCGACGCTGCCCGGCGTCCTGCTTATCAATTTCATAGCTTATCCTTGTTAGAATGTTTGCTAACATTCTCATTACCACCACATTCTAGTATTTAGGAATAGTTCCTTATAAAATAATTGATAAATTCAATAATATTCATCATCTGTATGTTTTATACGTTGTGATTGTTTAATGTCCCTAATTTTTTTTTTTTGCACTGAAAGTCGTCAAATCTTCACCTCAGCCGTATATTTTTTGCACGATATCAAAATATCATTTTACGTATCAAAAATGTTTGTTATGTTTATTTAATCCTTTTACAATTTAGTCTTGTGTTTTAATTTCTCATAGTTGATATATTTCATTGATTGAAGTAATGAACGACTATTGTAAAAAACAGTAAGAGTCTTCAAAATCGCTCAAATATTCAAACATTCAATGACACATATCTCACAAAAACGCATAAGCATTAAATTAAATTATTAGGATTATATTACATGCATTTTAATTTATACTAAAAGAATTAAAATTAAATCAATAAAAAGGTATCTATAGTAGACATGCCTATTAAATAGGTACCTATATCATCATATAACTCTATGTAACTATAAACCTCTTTAACTAAAATGAGTTGAAAAATGAACAACGTCAATGTTCACGTAATTCTTAAGTTAACTCTATTAGAGGCTACTCACTATGCCTTAATCATTGATCTATAAAATGTTTTTTTAGATCAATGGCCTTAATGTATTTAATGGTTTGTCATTGAAGAAAAATTTAAATACACTATATATTAGTGTATTAATCAACTTAGTTAATCGTTTTAATCAACAGAGTTAACATTTGCGGTTACGGTTTCGCTATCATAAATCATATTGTGTTTTTATAGCTTAGTTACTTCTGAATTATATACATATTATATATTTTAATGATTTAAAAAAAGTTATCAAAATCAGTTATATAAATGTAGATTATATCGATTACAAAACAAGCAAAGAAACAAACAAATCTTTCTTTATCAATATATACAGAATGACTGGTAAATTACTATCAATATTTAAGGAGACTACTCGGCACATGATTCTCATTCGAATTATGTAATAAAAATAGGTAAATATTAATAAACTTTTAAGTAAAGTTACTCAACACTGTCACTCAACAAAGTCTGGACACCCTAGCAGCTAGCTGCACTTTCGACACAAAATAGGTAGTTTACCTACGTTTTAACGCCGCCACGTGTTAACAGGGTAGCAGGATAAACAAGCATGATCCAGTCCCCCTTAATACTTTAATCCTGGCTTAGGATAGGCAAAAATACTAAGATATTTTACTCGTTTAAGCAACAAATTTGTTGACTAGGTAAATGATGTGAACTTTGGCAATTTTTAGATGTGAACAAGCGGCACAATACAACACTTGTGCACGCGCCGCCGGCATGACTGGAACAGTGTCATCGCTTCATTTATTTGAATTGAAATTTATGAAAATTTGGTCAAAAATTAAGTACCTATTTTTTTTTACATAATTCAAATGAGAATCATGTACCGAGTATTCTCCTTAAATATTGATAGTAATTTACCAGTCACTCTGTATAGTATAACACACATTCAAAGAATAATAGTTGTTTTAAAATTTATATCATCGCACTAAATTATATTTAAGACATTCAGTTAAATGAAAACGCAAAATATATCAATAATTATAAGCTTAAATAAATAAGCAATACAATTACGTAAAGAACGTGCATATGAAGAGTTCAACTAGCTTACGGGCCCCTTACTGACGTATTATTTATATTCTCCAAATGCCAGTCATATTTCACGCCAAATAACTATTAATAGATCCCATTCGTATCTACATATTTTTACGTCAATGATCAAGTTAATCAAAATAATGATTTACCTAAATAAGTTCTATGGTTTACCATTAAAATTGCATTGATTATATACAACCAAACAAAGACGGCTTGAAGTTATGATTTAGCAGTTACCTTACATAGATTTAAAATAACTAAAAATCGTAGTTTTTATTTGGAACCGAAGTAAGTGTGCTAGGATATACCTAGGACACTTACCTCGGAACGAAGATTTATTTTTTATTCATTTTCTTTTATTAGATAAATACTTTCTTTTTAAAAATAATTTAAATATACACTCATTTGCAAAAAAAACGGGCGGTTTCGATTTTCTTCCTGGCTGAAAAAAATAAAATACCAAAAAGGTTTTAATCATTTGAACATGTTACTGGCCAGTTATAAAAGTGCCATAATGTTTATAAGAGTACATTCCAAATTCAAATTTTTGACTGAGCCTGGTTTTTAAAGAAAATAACTTTTAACTACATTTTGTGGTGCGAATTCCCTATAGTTAATATCGACTCTAATTAACTTTTTGTCAATTTTTATTAAATTATCTGGTGTCCTTGACATTTAAAAGTATTGTTATTGCTGTTTAGCAATCTCGAAAATGGTAGATAAAGTGATAAAAGCGAGCAAAATTATTGCGCTGCTTGAAGAAGGTTGCAGTTAATGCTTCGTGGCTCAGAGGCTAAATGTGAGTCGGTCGACAGTTCAAAGGACCTGGCAGCGCTATCAAGAGACCGGTTCCGTCAAGAGAAGGCCTGGTTCTGGCAGAAAGACATGTACCGAACCACGGGATGATCGTTTTCTAATTAGTCAAGCGTTGAGAAATCGCAAATCTTCTTATGTGGACCTCAAGAACACCCTCGAAGAAGTAAGAAATGTGCAAATTAGTCTATGGACGGTCAGGAGGAGGCTTCTCGCTGCTAATATACACAGTCATCGCCCGGCACGCGGCCCTAAATTACTCCGTGGACATCGAGTTGCCAGGCTTAGCTTCGCTCGAAATTGTGTGTCATGGACTCATGAAGACTGGGATAGGGTATTGTTCTCCGATGAAGCCAGGATATCTCTGCATGGTGAAACCGACGTCGGCGAGTGCTACGTAGACGAGGAGAACGCTTTGCAGAGGCATGTTTTGAAGAAATCACACCTTATGGAGGGGGCTCTGTTATGTTTTGGGCAGGAATAAATTCTATGGATCGTACGGAGTTAGTCTTCATCGAAAACGGTACACTGACTGGACACCGATACATAACGGAAGTTCTAATTCCTTATGCACTACCCGCTTTAACCGCTCTTGGCGAAAACTCAATTTTTATGGACGACAACGCTCGCGCCCACCGGTCTGGCGGTGTGGATGCGTATATGCTAGAAGTCGGAATTTGTCGTTTGGACTGGCCAGCTAGAAGTCCGGACCTCAATCCCATAGAGCATGTCTGGGACGTTCTGAAGCGACGAGTGAGATCAGTGCAGCCGGCTCCGCAGACCATCAGAGAGCTGAAGAATGTGATTACCGCGGAGTGGGAACGTATTCCCCAAGAAACCATAAAAGATATACTCACTAGCATGCCCAGACGAATGCAAGCTGTGATTTCAGCAAGAGGGGGTCACACTCAATACTAAACTTTTATCTGCTTTTAATGTATTCAAGAAAAACAAAGAAATTAACGCGTTTCATTTTTATTTAGCGAGCAGGTACAATCATAGTGTTTTGAGCTTAAACATTATTTCTTAATAATTTAATTAAAATGTTATGATAAAACTGATGAAAACTATTCCTTCCTAATTAATTTATAAAATTCTGAGGATAACAATACCTAAAATTGTCAAACAAACTAATAGTAACTATAAAATAGTTCTTTGCTTAAGTGCCCGTTTTTTTTGCAAAAGAGTTTATAAGTACAAAATTAATACTTGGCATTAAATTTGCAATTATATTAAGTAAGTACCGCAATAACTTTCTTAAAAAAAAAAAACGTTAAAAAAATAAATCAGGTTTTCACGAAAAAAAATAATGTTTGTGTGTGTGTGTGTGTGTGTGTGTGTGTGTGTAACGACCTTATCTCCTATTTGCATTGAGTGAATAATAGGTCAACGGCAAAAAATATTTCATTAACAATGTGTACTGATGCAGAAAACGCGATAATCAGTAATCCGCTGTCCGGTAATATATCTCAATTAAAAGGTGATTACATATCCAAAAGATAATTCCAGTTAGATTCTTATAGGATTAAATATGTTAGTGGATTATGAAACTATTGTCGGATTATTTTAGGGAGAATCAAATTATGTATGTTACAATATTTAAATAAAAAATACAAAAATGAAGATGACCTTATGCAATATTGCGGGTTATGTTATAAATAAATAAACTAACGGAAAATAAACCGTAGAAAAAATATCATTTTTTATATATACACCCACAAAATTTTCTGGGAAAACATTCTTACTTTTACTGCAAATGTATGATAAATTTAGTAACTTATATTAAGCGTTCGTTTATTAATATTCTATAAGTTAAAAATCAAATAGGTATATTATTTCTAAAAAAATTATCTAAAATTAAAAACAAATTCCTTATAACGATATGAATAAAAAAATCAATGTGAAAATATAATTAGATCAAACAAAACTCATTCGTAGCTTAATTCGACCACGAAGATTGCCTTAAAAGTCAGGCGTGCGTATAAACCGACTGCGTTTAATGAAAACGTACGACTCTTTGATAACCCTGTTATGGCGCTAGACGCTACGTCTCCGCAAATTGGCTCGGATGCCTTGTATTTACAACCATTGTCCGTTTTGTTCTTGTTTGGCCAAATGAGTCTGTTTAGTTGGTCATGATGAAACTATTGTTTATGTAGAATTATGATACTTATGTTACAGTAATGTGGTAATGTATCTGATGCAGAAAGGACAAGTTGGATTTTGAAAAAATAGTTAGATTTGACTTTATTAAAATAAATTGTAATCTCTACGAATCTAAATAGTTTCGTGTCGGCATTCTGCAGCCTCGGAGCGAGTTGGTCGAAGTGTGGACCAAAACTCCATCGCCCGCCCAGGGTCAGGCCCAGGTATAACATCTGGGCCCGAATCTCCACCTTCGTTTCATGGACGACGATCCGCGCACCTCTGGTGTGAGGGCCCTCGGCGTAGACCGTGAAAGAGGAGGGCCTCCGTTTTGGATATAGAGACCCTCAGGTCCAGCATAGCGATCCGGTCGACCGCCATCGACACACCGGCTTCTGTGAGGCAGGCCGCCTCTAACGTATCGTCAGCGTAACAAATGACGCTCAGCCCGAGCGGTAACGGCGCCCACAGTAACCAATAGAAACCGACGTTCCACAGGGTCGGCCCCAAGACGGAACCTTGTGGAACGCCGCAGCCGACGCCACGCCGGTACAGCCGACCGTCGCCCCCCTCCCAGAGGACCTCTCTGTCCCGGAGGTACGCCTCCAACAGCCTCTGGAGATAGTGGGGTACTCTATGATACTTTAGTTCCTCCACAATAGTCTCAACAGGCAAACAAGGCAGGCAAGCTTAGAGATCCGGATCCGCGAAGCGAAAATCTTCTCCAGCATCTTGGCTGTCTCGTTCAGCAGCACGATCGGCCTGTACGCAGAGGGAGGTCCGTAATCTAACTTAACTCGATTAACATTGTTTTTTATTCATTCTACGTATTACAAAACTCAGAATTAATGTCTTATTAATTTTATTAAGCTTTACAATAATTAAGCTTTTACAATTTACTTAATTTCAAATTTAAAAGACTAGTAAGTATTCGAAATAAAAAATTCTGATTTGTAGATTATGTGATATTATATCTGATTTTTACGAGTACTCGTATATCCGAGTATACTTGGATATAACTTTAGAAAGTAGTTTGTCGTACCAAAACTAAATTGAAATACATACATGTATTGACAATAAAATAAATGTTCTCAACGTGAAAATTCCTCCGTTCAGGGAATGACGTGTAAATGTATCGACCGCTTTTATTAATTTATTCTAAGGTTCTTGAATCTAGATATAATGTGTAACCTCTGAAACTGCTCGTCACTGTCAGCTAATGATCGTCAAGTGGTAGAGATATGCCTTCTGCATTGATCTACAATGCTCACAATCTTGTGACACTAGAAATCAGAGTCTCCATAGTCGTCCTTTCACATGAATGGTGAACATGAACCATTTTCAATTCCCCCTACACTATATTTTTTTGAAGCAAAATTCGTTGCACTGTTAGATTTCACTTCATCATCGCGACACGTTAAGCTATGTCGTTACTCTAATTCTTCTACCGATCTCTTTGTTTCTGCTATAATCACGATAAAACACCGAGTATGATTTTTTCTTACCTGAGTAACCCTGCATTTGATTTGATAGAGCCCATAGTCTTGCACAACTATAGATGTTCTCTGCGTATTTTTCGAATTCTTATAATAATAGGCAATATGAAATATAAAATAAGAAGATATATATATATATATATATATATATATATATATATAATATATATATATATATATATGTCTAATTATAAAAATATCAAAAACAAATGCGTTAAAGTCGTAAACGTAATTATTTGTTTTTAAATTACACAGGCTATCTGCAACTTAAAGGATCTTTGACTCTGATTGTACACGATGAGATGCGCAGAGACCGTCGCCCAGTGGATGGCGCTAGTGATTTATTGCTAATGCGCGAAAGAGAAAACGCTCGTAAAACTGCATTCAAACGTTTATAGCGCCTTGTCTGCCACAATTATATCGTGTATAAGAAAGAGACTGTTTACGCAACTCGTGGTTGGATGTTTCGGATTTCTTAATAATAGTTACAAGATATACACAAAGCTTAACTTTATTATTGTCTACATGCAATATATTTTTATTGTTTACTGATGAAAAAGTATTATAATTTAATTATAAAATTATTAACTGCAATTAGTTATATAGCTTATATGTGCATACATTATAAAAAGCTTGTATTATTTTAAGACTTTAACCAATTCTTGGAATGCCGGTGTGCGCATAAATCAACAATGAGTTTTGTCACACTATTAAATGCTAATGTTTTTGGTTAAGATTCTTTTCTACAATAAAAAATAGTGTTTTCACAAATTGGGTTACAAAACGATAAGTAACCAAACCTAACCTAACAGTTATTTATTATTCTCCTATGAGGAATAATAAACATTAAAACAGAGATGATGTCATATGCTCATATGCTATATTCGTTGAATTAAAATTTGCAATTTTTCGTATAGATGTATAATAATGAAGAAAAAGAAGCTTCAATAGTTATTTTACGTTTCGAATCTAATGTTATCGTTATCGAATTTCAATAATTACTAATCTTGAAAAAAATCAAAATTTTGCTAAATATTACAGACTAGTGTGTATGACATTTTTCTAGAAAATTCTTGTATCACAATCACAATAAAACATTCCAAATAAATCCAAGATAAATAATAATAATAATCCCATCTGTTACTAACAGATCACAATTCAAAATCCAAACGGCTTATACTTCAAATGAGGCAGTCTAATGAAGCGTAACCTCACATTACGATAAATTTCGCGGTCTCGTAGCAACGACATAACAAAGCTCTGGCGTCGTGTATGACGATCGTGCTGGACGGTCGGACCCTATCACGCCGAGCATACTTTATACATGTGGTTAGGTGATGGGAGAATGATAGGTATAAATCATGGAGATTGAAGAGGAACATTGACATGGTCATTACCGTGTATACACGAACATAAATTAATATTATATGTACATAGTAGAACACTAGCGATAGTACGTTGTTAGTTTACGGTACTGCAACCGGTTACAATGAAATATAAAATTTTGAATCAAAAACTAGTTAAATATTATTTATTAATGAAATACTGTTAGTATATTTGCATATTTAAATAATATATAATAGTTTTTTTTTTTTTATTATTCGATATGGCCTAATTGATAAAAAAATGGATCGTAGCTGAAAGGTACCAAATTTTAAAATTGATTGGCACACTGAATTTTCAAGTGCTTATTTAAAAAAACATGTTTTATTTGGCAGCGAAGGATCATGAAGATATATGTCTCAGGAAAAAAATCGGAAACATGAATTTTTGCCAGTCTATATTGGAGCAACGTAGCTTATTAAGTTTTAATCCTTCTCCTCATAAAAGAAAAGGTCCAGTAGTGGAATGTTAACAGGCTGTCGCAGTCCATATGAATATTATAGTCACTTAATAATAAATACGTTATAATTAAATGTTATTTTATAGTAATTTTTGGAAGGCCATTAGACCATTTTCTTTTCATAGTAATATATTGGTGTTTCATTTATGATATTTAGGTGATTTTCACATACGTCGAGGATCGTGGGAAAGATGACGGATGTCACGACCTCAGGACACGATTAACTTATACATAACATTAGATTATAAAATAGTGTATAAAATTTTTCTTCCGTTAATATTTTAAAAAAATTACAACAAATAAGGTAAGTGGTTCTAAAATAGTGTCCAAGGCTATATTTGTCATCTCAACATTTTCTCCTTTCTTACTGATATTATTTTCATTTAATATCATATTATATTAATAAAGTGTATAAAACAACATCTTATAGTTATGCTTCAAAAATGTTTAATTTTTTTAAACACAGGACACATATTTGAGCGTCTACCATCATCATAGCGAAAAAACTAACTGAGAAGTCAGTGAGAAGATTTAAGCCTTCTGAAATAAAGCCGTATAGATAAAATTTTAATAAAATAAAATAATCTCTATTAATTATTAACTAAATTTTATAAAATAATGTAATACGAATAGTTAATAGTATAACGAAATTCGTCAGTGCAATCGAAACGTAAAGGCGTTATTTCATAACCGAGCGGTCCGTGGGAGCGCTCAGTTGATGCCCTCGTTCGGGAGATGAGGGATGTCACGACTAACGAACACGCGCCACCGGTCTGTACAGTTATATCTAGTTTTTAACAATTTCGTATGCCTTAAACTTGGAGTTTAATTATTAATACAATTTAATTATTAATACTTATTAGTATTAATAATTAAACCCCAAGTATAAAGCATATTATAAGCATTAGTTAGAAAAAATAAAACCCTAATTACAGAGCTTGTTAAGCAAATGCACTGTTAAAAAAAGTCCATAAAATTAATTGAAACGATTATAAATGATTTTAAGATAATAAGTATACAATTTTGATTATAAAAAATAATTCACGTATAACTTTTAGTGGTTATAAGAAATTAGATATTAATGTAAATTCATTGTTCAGGTAAAATAAAATAATGATGATGGTAGCATTAAAGTTAGTTAATTAATTACTAAGTAATCCTTGATTTTCGAATTATATCAATTACGATAAGTTATACATCGAAGGAAATACAGTTACTGACGTTACAGAATGCGCTCAGTTAATCCCATTACTCACGCGCACGCTCAGAACCTCCCCGGTCCATTGATGAAGGCGGTGACACGGCGAGATGATAAAAGGAGAATAACGTTATGCAAAAGTTCATAATAACTCCGCTTTTATCTAGGATTTTATATAGGTTCGGTATGTTATTATAATTATGTGTTTATTAAACATTCTGTTTGTGTATTTAATGTAATAAGTATGTTCAGTGCTCGGTAGTGAATTAGAATATCGTTAAAAAATCTGTACATTTTAGTAGAAATTCTAAGCTACGTATATAATAACACACTATATAGCTCAATTAAGTTCCCCTTCCCCTTAATAAGATAAGAGACCTTTTCTTTGAAATGATACATTTACAAGACGTTACCGTATTAGACGTAATTATATTAGTTTTATTATTATTTTAGTCTATGTTTATAATCGTATATTTTCAGATCTGAGGCACTTGAATGACTAATGTTTACATATATTTTTAGATATAAAACTATCTAGCTGTAAGTTTTCTGTAGAAAATAAAATTTAATTACACTACACAGAATAAATTTTGAAAGGATACAACACTCAGTCAACCTTAGGATATGTAAAAAAATCATGAAACAATAATTTAATCAATCTTACTGTAAATGTTTATTAAAAAACACAACATCGTTTATATTCATTACTTTTGTAAAATAACGTTATTTTTTATAAGAAAGTAGGTAATTATTAATAAGTAACCTCTTTTAGTTAAAAATAGCCTAAAAGTTTAAATAAATACTTAATAATTATACTATAAATTAATCAAAAACTTCTATCAAATTATATAAAATATTTTTACTTAATAAAATAAAAATAAATTATTAGTGGTGTTTGAGAAAATAATTTACGACCATATCTTTCCAATCTTGAGGCCTATTCTGATAGATGAACAACATGGTTTTATTAACAAAAAATCAGTTGAAACAAACTTGTGCGAATTTGTTCATCGAGTGATCACTGCTATGGAAGATGGTCATAGGGTGGATGTCGTCTATACAGACTTCTCCAAAGCCTTCGACAAGATATCTCATAATCTTTTATTGCAAAAACTGGATCTGATTGGTATACACGGTGACCTACTTCGGTGGTTTTCGTCATACCTTCATAATAGAAGTCAAGCCGTTACTGTCAAAGGTTTTTGTTCCTCATTCGTTCCTGTGTCCTCTGGCGTGCCTCAGGGATCTCACCTGGGTCCTTTGTTATTTAACATTTTTATAAATGACGTTCGACCAGTTTTCAGAAATTCATCTATACTTCTGTATGCTGATGATATGAAAATATTTAAGATAATAACTAAACAGTCCGACAGTATACTCTTACAAGAAGATCTCAATGAGTTTTGTAGATACTGCAATAATAACCAGCTAAGTCTGAATGTAAAAAAATGCAGTTTTATTTCATTTACACGTAAAAAATCACCAATTCTCTTCAATTACCATCTTAATGGAGATATTATCAATCGTGTTTCTGAAGTAAAGGATCTGGGTATTCTTCTGGATACCAAATTAACATTCAATTCCCATGTAGGCTATATTGTGGCAAAGGCTAATAAAATGCTCGGTTTTATTCTCAGGGTGGGTAGAGATTTTAGAAACAGTTTTACGTTGCATCTTCTGTACTTGTGTTTTGTTCGGTCACTTCTGGAATTTGGTTCAACAGTCTGGAATCCTCAGTATGATATATATGTAAATGCAATCGAAAGAATACAACGAAAGTTCGTTAGACACCTACAGTATAGGTTCCCTGTTCATAGCCAAAGTGCGCCAAAAATTTTTTCGTTGGCTGCTCGTCGCATGCAGAAGGACCAGGTTTTTCTTTTCAAAATTCTTAATAACTATATAGATAGCCCATATTTACTAGAAAGAATTGGTTTCAAGTGTCCCAGTTTTAATAGTCGCAGCCATGTTTTGTTTGACTTGCCTTTTACAAGAACAAACTATGCCCAGAATCTTCTCATTTGCCGTGCATGTAATAATTATAATAAGATATTTAATGATATTGACCTATTTGATTGTCCTCTTTCAACATTGAAAAAGAACCTATATAATTTATTGTAATATAATATGAATTCATGTCACTATTAATTGTAATTGTATCGTAATATAATTATGTATATAGTTTTTACTTTTTATTTTTTTCTATAATTTAATTGAATTTAATGAATTTAATTTTTAATTTTTTTTTATTTGAATTTTTTGTTTAATAATGATTTTGTAAAATTTCTTAACTTTTTAAATTGCTTGTGCCTAAAGTGTTAGTAAATTGTGGAAACTTAATTGGTCTATGTATAATTGAAATTTCTTTTTTTTTTTCTGTAAAACTAAACTGTATGTTTCCCGAATAAGTAAATAAATAAATAAATAAATAAATAAATAAATAAATTATTATGTAAATGTATATACTCGTACTCTTTCTTACATAAGACTGTCCATATTCATGCAGATCAAAAAGCTCGTAAGTAAAATGATTGACAGCCACAACACAATAAGCGGTAAACGATTATCCTCGAATTATTTCTATATTCGTCTGATCGAGCAATATTGAATAAATTTAAAACAGCGCAAAGGTCGCAAACTATTGACTTTGTTTTGATTTCATTGTTAGATAAAAACTATTGTGCGATCCGTTTCTCTTGCGTCAGTGTTGCCACTTAAATATTCGAAATCATATGTTACGTTTAAACGGTGAAATTGAAACGTAAATAAATAGTAAAAAACTTTTGTTTTTAAGCAATAGAAACAACAAATTTCTGTTTAACCTATATTCTTGAAAAATGTAAAAGCTTTCAGATTTTTTTTGTTATTATATATTTGCATCTCAATATACATAGATATATACCTACCTACTTTTGAAAAAATATAAAAGTCAGGTCTAAATAAAAAATATCATATATATTTTTTACCTACGAGTAAGTAGTACGCTATTCAACCCTCGTAAAATTTTGATAATTTAAAAAAAATATGTATAAACTATCTGCGAGTTATTAAATATGTCTGTTAAAAATTTTCTAATACGACTGAATGACGCTTTTCCAAATTTTAAATCAGTCAATCACGATTTGTACAAAATAAGTGGTAAATTTACAACAACAAATAAGCGAATTTCTGGCAAGGCAGTTTGTGACAAAAATCCGCCAGCTTTCTTACTTTGTGTACTGTCTTAAAGATAAATGATATGTCTTAAAAAATAAATGTAACTACATAATGCCCTGATTCGATTTTAGAATTATTCCACCAGATATTTCCATTTGAAATTTTGAATCCTTCCTCGAAAATTTGGTATCTAAAGAAAAAAAAGGAGTTACTACCGGTAGATTCTAAGATTAGTAAATTTAAATCGGCCGTCTGGTCGAGTGGTCAGGCAACTGGACACTTTACGCAGCAGTCGCGGGTTCGAATCCCGCCAGGTGCAGATAATCTGTATGATGAATATACATAGATGTCTGCACCGGGTAATGGATGTGTATTTAGGTATATATGTATTTATATCTTAAATTTATTTCCGTTCCTAGTACCTGTAACACAAGTTCTTACGAACTTAGCACAGGGCTAGGTTAACGTGGTGTGATTGTTGGTTAATATTTATATTTATTTGTTTATTTATTTAAAATAAACTATTAAAATGTCAATCTCTTTTTCTGCTACATATAACTCGGGTATCTTTAAAAAAGAGTAAAGAGCCATTTTCTATCCATACGCACTCCAACCTAGACCTTATCTCTACTTTCAATCAGACAAAATGGTGGTCAAACGTGCGTCTAGCACAATAATATATATTTTTAAGTAGATTCTTATCAACACAAAAATTATAAGCTTAAAACTCAGAAAGATGAAAAATTCGATTTAATCTAACGAAAACTAATTTTGAAAATTAGGTCGAAAATTAACTTTTTTAGTCCACTAAAGAATCCACTAAGGATTTAAAATCGAAATATACATATATTAGTGATACTAATTACATTGGAGTAAGCATATAAATGCAATTTAGTAGTGGTATTTGGCACTAATGACCTTGGCTTATCTCAGATCCGTACATCCCCATAGTCAAAGGACGAACACGATGGAGAGATAGCTCGTTCAGGGCCCCTTGCGACATAGCAAATGCCAAAATAAGGTTAAAGGTAATAATTGTTTGAGCCTCACGGCAATCCCGATTGATTTATGCAGGAATTCGATGATATGATAATAATTGACGATTGTTACCCGTGTACAATAGAATCTTCGGTAATAGCATTTTTTTTTAATATGACTTATCTACTTAGTAAAGTATTTTTCTACAATTTGTATTATTATAATTATGTTAATATTGTAATTTTAATCAAATGTTGTCAATTTCATATTTCTATTAAAAAGTAGTATGAACACATAGAACATAAACGTAGGTACGTAAAGTTTGGGTAAAAAAAATATTGGAATTTTTACAATATTTAATTTTTTTTTATATTCATCTAAAATTCAATTGAAAATTTTCCTCACATATTTTAGCCAGGAAATAATTTATCGATAGTTCAAATGTATAACATGAGTGGGTCAGTAAGTCGGAACTTTTCGCTTCTTCAAGAAAGGTCAGCCTATGTTTCAATAGTTTCAATAATAGTATACATACTATATGACTTTTAAAGGTTATGGATATCGATGTACTTCTTAAGGTGAGTTCACGAAGGATAAAAACTTCATGATAAATTTCATAAAATTATATAACAGCTTACACATTAAAAAATTAGATTATTTTAATCTATTTTACTAATGTACTATTATTTAAGTTATAAACCCCACATATACACCCAGGCTGTGTTGTAGGTAACTGATCACAGTTGGCATAGGCTTGGCTCTACCAGAAAAAAACCACACTCTGACAGATAATTGACCAGAAGTAGCTCCTATAGCTACGTAGGTATCGTTAAGAACCTAAAGTCACCAGCTGTTTTCATGGACAAAAATTCTTTCTCTATATGTATGTAGCTTTCTTATATAGATAAAAATGTGTTTTAGAACTACGCTTCCTCGAGAAGCGTATTGCAATATTATGTGACCTACCTTATCGTTGACTTTTTCCTCAAAAAATTTTAGTTAGTTTTATTTAAAATTGACAAATTAAGTCGTTTAAATAAAACTTTAAATGTTGACATTAGAGTATAATTCGGCGTTGTTGCAATATGTCATTCTGTTGACCAGAAGGTTAGGTTATGTAGGTTATATTTTGTAATACAACCTTAATTATAGTTTGATAGGTCCTACGTATACAAATACAAAAACATTATTTTCAATGTTCTATTAATGGCTTTTCCACCAACACAATATTGATTAGTTGTCACTGTATAAACTTTATTTATGATTAAAAATATTTTTTGATTTTTCGCTTTACTATTTCGTTTTAAAGTTGTCTTGTTAAAAAGTTATTTTTAATATTCTTTGCTAAAAGATACTTATGATACCTACAAGTTTTTTTGATTATTTATTATCTGCTCTCCCTTGTGATTTCGCCTGCTTTGACATTTATGGTTACTGTTTCGTTATAATGAGAATTAGAATGATATACTATAACCTTTCTTAATACTGAATAACGTAGCTTTCTACTTGTGCAATAATTAAAAAATTGCTATGATAGTTCGATCGTTAATCTATTAAAAAAAATTCGTTGACGTCGAATGCTATTAAACACCAAGCTACGGTATAGGAGGGGTGAGAGGTAAATAAACGCGGTCGAAATCACAGGTCACAGAAATATAGAAAAAAAAACAGTATTTCATTATTATTATTATTGATTATATTTATGTTGCTTATTACTTAAAATATTTTTATTTACATTTTCCGTACATGCATACCTACGCAGATAACGTAGATGATTTTAGATTGATGATTGTGGTGAGGTATACTACCAATACTTAACCTAATCCTATGTTTTTTTTTTGTGTTTTTTTTTTTTTTTTGATACTTGATATACTTAATTTTATATTCTTTTCTGCTATTTATAAAACTACTCTATTTTTATTAACTACTAGCGGCCCGCCCCGGCTTCGCACGGGTATTTAACTAAAATTTTAAAAATTATACATTTATATTTTTAATCACCTACACCTGCGTCGATACTGGAAAATATTTTATAATAGACGGATTGAGGGATAGATTTATTATATCTATATATATAGATAGTACGGATGAAACATTTGAACTGTTTTTTTATTAATGATTTTCTCATTGATGAATACCATATTTTAATAAGTATCTATTATTCCCGACGAAGACAATTCCAAAAACACAAAAATCATAAAAATCGTTCCACTCGTTCTCGAGTTATAAACGGTGTAACTAACACGACTTTATATATATAGATTACAACTTAAATAGCTATAACCAGTCAACTTTGTACAATCAACAAACAAATAACGACCAAATATTTTAAATTTTAACAACGAACAAACAATCAAGACCGTAGTACCCTAAAGTATTTAATTAAATGCAAAATAGAAAAACAATTTTCTACATACGGGCGAGTGTCATTCTTTTGGCCGAAGTTTTGGTCAGTGCGATTCAGAAAATTATCTGCGCCATCTATCGTATAATTGTAGAATATCATTTTTATATTTAGTGACATTTAACATAATTAATATTTAACTTAATAGTATATTAATTGAAAATGATGTTTATCTAAAATATTAAAACGATTTCTATTCCTATCCGACATATTTAGTAAACTTTTAAGTTTAACAAAATAATAACTCAAAAATAGGTTTTGTGAGTTTTTAAGATTCCTTAGACCAGATGGCGTTGGCGGCGTAGGTACCTATTTCTATTTTCTTAAATATTTATTTTTAAATTTAATTACAATGAAACAAAAACTACATTATACTGTGAGTTATTTCTAATTTTTTGTATTAAAGTTGTTTACATTGGTTTTGTACTTTTTACGTGATACGTGAACAAAGAAAAACACGATAAGAGATGGCACTGATACGAAAAACGCACTATTGAAATTTATTCTTGATGATATATAGTGTATTAATAAAACGGAGGTTTTAACAGATTTATTATTTGTATAGATTATATATTTACGTAACTGTATCTTTGACTGTGTTGATACAAAAACAGTTGACAGTTTTCAAATATCCTAACAATATAATTCCATAGGTCGACTCGGTCAACGACACAGCGCTTCGTGTGCACTGGGTCACTGAGCCAGACCGCTTCCTGCGGGAAAGGTCACACGCGTGCAAACATCTCGAATGCATTTTATAGGACTTTGTGTCCTTTAGCCTAGATTATCCATTGTTGTATGATGGAAAGGATACTGAAGATCTGAAACGATAGCTTGATTACACGATTACGAGATTATGATAAAAGAGAACCCCATAAATTTTTTGTTTTAACCTAGAACATGAAGTCTACATTAATATAAAGATGAATAGTTAATCTGTTTGTTTGAAATCACGAATCTGGGGACAGAGCCGGATTAACCCTGTCAGGGACACTAGGCAATGCTATACTCGGGGCCCCTTTTTTTTTACTTTTTTTTTAAATGTTAAGTGAATAGGCAAACTGGCAGACGGTCCACCTGATGGTTAGTGGTTAACGTCGCCCATGAACATAAACTAGTTTACCTGGAACTAGCCCAGGCAACTCATTTATGTGTTGCCTATCCAGAGACATAAGGTGTTAAAGTCTCGGTGCCAGTAACTTTTTTTTCTTCTTGTCGCTTGCATGGGGCCCCTAGTGGAAGCGGGGCCCCTGGGCAATTGCCTACTCTGCCTATTGGTTAATCCGGCACTGTCTGGGGAATACCTGTTTATTAATAAAAGTTATAAAATATCACACTATGACACAAGTATCGGAAGAATAGGTAACATATTATAATATCAACTAAGCTATGAGTAAAACTTTGCCAAATTTTATAAATAATGTACTTAAGTAACTCAAAGATTTTTCTATTTATACTAATGAGAACGGTCAGCTTAATCAAACTTTCATTGCGGATTAGTTAGTAACACATTATTGTAGTAGGTATGTGTTATTATGTAGGTATGTGTCATTACAAACTTACTTCGGAAAAGTATACTAAAATAAGTGTACTAAAATGTACTACAATTTTAGTCGGCGTTAAATGCACTTATTGTAGTCAATAAACTCCTACTTTAATTAAAATAGATTTTAAAATAAATTTTAAACTTTGCTTTATTGTCAATGAATAAACTTCTGATAATGAAAAAACAAAAATCTGTGCGTCTGTGTAATTATTTTCATTCATTCACCTTCCTATTTTATATATCGATATTGTTGTTACACGTTTTTAACTACTTTTCTATAAATATTATTTTTATTTAATTATTTTCTCATTCTTATGCAGGTTGTTACGTGCCCGATTCTTATAATTTAGTATTGCACGATTTCTTACCAGACGTCGGAATCTCAAAAACCGTCGGATTTGTGTCCTAATTATTTTCTAGATATTATAGGTACAGCTGATAATTTAAAATAACCATTTAAAATTGTAATAAAACCAGTCACATATATTTTTTATTTTGCATATTTCCATAATATACCAGTTTCAAATATGAATAATAATAATTAAAAAATGATCTTTAATCTTCAAAACATACACAGAGGTCGTCATTACAAAAAACTTGCAACTCAAATTTAAACATTATATAACAATGATTCGGTTTGTTTCTTAGTGGTATTTCTAAAATTCTCTTTACCAGTATACAAATTCTCGTTTGAAGACGATTTGTTTTACAACGTTTGCGATTAACCTGAGATTTGCTCTTCGGAAAGCTCTCGATGACTGTCAGTGTAACTAAAACCTTTTCTTCCTCATTATTTTCATACATCTTGAACTCTAATACTTAAGCAATAATGTCTTATTTAGTTTAGCGAATTGAAATAATAAATTTGCCAGCTTACCGGCCAGCAGTCCTCGCGCTGTCCGCTCGTTCATTGAGCTCTTCCCATGACATTATCCATACTATCCATTTACGCCTGACTTATAATAATCATGTTTGTAATCGAAAATCAACTTTATAAATATACGCATTAGATTGAATTTCAAATGACTCAGTATAAAATTTAGGACGTTTCGATATGATTTTCAAAATGGCGCATCTAAGGCACCGATGGCCCCAAAGATGGACCTCGCGTTTTATTTCCACCAAGGAAGACACGACTTTAGTACGATGCATGGGGAAAATATGGCTCTAAGTCCGCACAACCGTATTTCACTGGGGTCGGTTAGGGTCACCCGCGCGGACATTATTAAACTGTTACTCTTCTGAAATCGTGAGGCGTGACTTATGCAGATGTTTAAGTAGTAGTTTGACTGATAGTTTCACGTGTATGCAGTGGTCGTTCTCATGCGAATCTGCCTCGCACGATTCCCTATGTGGAAATTAGTTGGAAAGTTTCGCTATGACCGTATTCAGTGTTTTGAATAGACGGCAATCATGTACGAAACGCTAAATGCTGACATTACAAATAGTTTTCTCAATAGTTGATTGCATAAGATTGTATTGTTTCGTGACATATATAATTTATGCGCCGACAATTCAAGTACAACTTCGATCTCGTCTGACAAAAATACTAAAGGTATTGTCACAATAGCTTAACGTAAGGCCTTATCCTAATGTATAAAATTTAATTATCAAATTAAGGTTAGTTCACAACAATTACCTAATGAGAAGATGCATGGCTTCCTCGAGTCAGCAAAAACGGACACGCGGAGCTGCGGCTTGTGGGATGTAATTAATAGTTTTTGTCCGTAAATCAGGAAGGCAAGTGTAACAGTAAAAGGCGAAATGTGGGAAAATCGACTGGGACAATGGGAGAGATGGTTGTTTTTTTTCGGTTGAAAGAGCGCACGTCGAAGATAATTATTCGCGTAACTCATAAACAGTATGAATCGGCCCGGCAATACCGTATTTGACTAATTAATATAATCAATTAAACTTATAAAAGTATTGTTGTCATTTAAATAACATTACTTTACATAATAACATTCACATAATGCTAAATACAAATATCTGCTCTGAGACTTATAAAAAAATTTGATGTTTTCATAAACCTATAAATTACATATTTAGAAAGAAATGAGTAACGACATTCTTTATAGTCATAAATTACTAATATCTTTTATGTAATTAATAAGTTTAAATAGAGTGATATTAAATTCCCTAACCTTGTTAAAGAAATAATTAATTATTAGTAAACAGCAGATAAACCTGTAGTTAATTCTCCGTCAAGCACAGTTGTAGCACCGTGCGCCCCCATAAGTTTTTCACGAGGAAAAGCGCACACAATGAACGCACAAGAAGATGAGAATAGCACTGGACAGTTATTGTGTGGTGATCACACCATTACCACCGTCTTCCTCATTCCTAGTCTGTTAATTGTGAATTTCGAATAATGTGATTAGCTTCTTTGTTCTGTCCTTTATTGTAGAGACCTCTGGCGAATTCACTTGTCTTTGGAATTAGACATAAGCCATTGTATTAAGCTTTTGTAAAATAGCCCTAAAGTCAACACAATCTATACAATCCACAAAAGTATTTTGTTTGAATCTATGTTTTAATAGGTAGTGTTTTAGATTTACAAATGTTTATAGGATTAAAGTTTTTGTACACTATACAGATAAACAATATTTCGACTGTCCCTCCGTATACTATCGAAACTGAAAAAAGGTACTTTACAGGAGAGCACTTTTAAGTTAATTTTGTGTACAAAATTGTCATTTATTTGTTAAGTATCGATATTATACTCATGAAAAATGTGGTTTAATATGTATTTTTTAGCTTATTCTCTTTTTTTTGTATGAAAACATACATAAAAGGAGTTTCTTAGTGCAATAAAAAAAAAATCGCAAATTTTCAGTTTCGATACTGTACGTAGGGACAGTCGATTTATAAAGCATCAATTAAAATCTGAAACAAAATTAGTTAGTTTGTCTTGTATTTTTCGAATGATCATCCTATTTGAAAATATTGTTATTTGTAATGTATCTAAATATCTCTGCTATATCTTAACACATCTAAACAAAGTCAATATTTTTACAATAACTACCTATGACTAAGCAAATGATTCAGTTTTAATTGAAATTTTGAATAAGCATCGTAGAGTACTTTTTATAATTTGTAAAGAATGTAGCAACGTCAAGTTTTTGACAGTTGTGCGTTGATGTCTTTACTAAGATAATTTAGCCCAAAGATGTTTCAGAAGTACTTAAACTATCTTGAAAAAAAAAATACAAACAAATCATAGTTACAAGCTTTTTTCAAAAGTTGTATTTTTAGTTTATTTTCATATTTCATTTTCAAACGATAGGAAACACATAAAACACATGAAAGCTAGAATTTACCTAAGCTACGAATTGTCTTAACATATTATGTTTCTTAGACTATATTAGTCATAAAAGACTATATTAAAAATAAAAGTAAAAATTATGTAAGATCGACCGACAAATAAAAATGTAGGTACCGATAATATTATTAATAATTCTTGTTCTTCTTTTGGTTTAATGGCTTTCAGTGGTACCAAAAGAGCGCAGATGATATCGAAGTATTAATAATTACAATTATCACAAGATCGTTATAAAAAACCTTTCACTTCTCTGCACTTACATATACAGAGTGGTTATTTATCTTGTGATAATCAAATTGAGCATAAATGCTACAGCCTGTGTATATTATAATATATCCTGAAAAATCAAATATATAAAATACTTATCATAATATTGAAGTGAAATATATATATATATATATATATATTGTGGTTTTTCATGGATGTATTAGAATTTGATTTGATACTAATAATACTACGAACACTTATAAGTTCAAAAACTGAGTTACTTTTAACAAGAATGAACTAAAGTGATCTAGTGGAAGAACGTTGATCTGTGAACGAATTTCATGTTTTAAATTCATTCCATAGAAAATGCAGCAACATCAGCCCATTATGAAATGTTTACTATTGCTGATTAACTCCTGGACTAGGTAGTGTACAAATCTGCATTCAATGGGGTTTGGACATCGAAAGTAAAAGGTGCGTGAGAATCGTTCAATGTGAAAAATCTCTTAATTGGAAGTCCGACGAACAAATTGACGTTAATATACACTTTCAAAGCAATTGATTTGTTGCTTTAAACACGTAAATAGCTTGGTCCAATTTATTCAAATACCGAAGTGAAACTGCCGGCTTATTCTATATGGAGATACTGCTTTCACACATGTTTTTCTTTTCCTAAACTTTAATTTATATCTATATTTATTTTTACGTATTGTATATGTTTTTTTTTTCTAATATAAATAATAAATTACAATGGAACAGAAAAATTAATAATCAGTATTAAAAGTAATTAATGTTTGAATATAATAAATATTTGCTTACAATATACATTTAAAAATCTTGAAACAATTTCAACATTCAGTACAGTACAGTATCAGCCTGTAAACAACCCACTGCTGAGCGAAGGCCTCTTCTCAGTATAGAAGAAGGGTTGGAGTTTTAATCCACCATGCTTCTCCACTGCGGGTTGACGTATAACTACCCTACCGTGAGTCCCTGTGATCCGTATCCCTATCAGGAAGAGTCTGTGATAACAACTGAGACCGACGTCTTTACGTGCTCTCCGAGATACGGTGGGGAGACTCACAAGGACATACACCTAGACCAGAACAGATATTTGTATAAATACAAATATCTGTCCCAAGCGGGAATCGAACTCGCGACCGCCAGCGCGCGGCTTTTAGGCGAGTACTCGCACTATTACCAGAATAGTCGTTTCAACATTCATTTAATAGACAATAACATAGCCTATAAAACATCGTGATTATTAATTGTAAGGAACAATTAGCAAAAAAATGGCAATCTGAGTGAAAATGTGAAAGATATTTGGTATACAAGACGTTCAACAGGACTCTACCTGCGAAGTATTGATGCTTGTCGTATTTAACCTACGAACGCAATTATTGTTTACTTGTTAATGAAGACAAATGATAATATATATAATATTCAGAATAGTCAATGTAGCTTTAGTTCTCACAACATGTAACTTATAATGATTACTTTTAATAGTAGTAAAACATTTTGATTAAAATGTGTTACTACTGTTAGCTATAGTTATTAAAAAAATAATAAAATTAGATTAATATTTAATAATATTACAAATACAAAACAATATTACAGTTGTAGATCAACCAGGGTGGTTATGAGAGGCAGCGTCACCGCATGGCTGATGTTCATGGCTGAAGTGGTAGTGGATTTTTCTATTTTACTCTCAAAGGTTTAAATATATTTACATCAGCAGGTTGAATCAACCATTCAGTCAAATCAAACAGTTTTTGATTTTCATAACTAATGAAATATGATTATTATTTGATATATGTATTTCTATTATAATATAATACACAGCAATGTGTTTAATTAAAAATCACATGAAACAGTCGTGTTTCGGGTTACTATGGCGACCGAAATGTCGGTAAGGTGCAATGGGTGCAATAGTTTAATCTGGCTGCGGGCACGACCACACGAACTTGTGCCGGGCGAGACCTTGCGAGGTGAGTGACACAATTGAACAACTAAAGCTTAATTTATAACAATTAATAAATAAACATTTCAATGCTCTTATAATAAAGTGGTAATTAAACACATACGCGTAGTGATGACTATTTTAAACGTAATCACTTTTTCTAAATAAAACAAAATTAATTATTAATATAAAACATTCGGGTTGCACTATTAAGTATACAAATAAGTTTTGCAAAATTTAAATATACCAATGATGCGAAATAAGAGGACTTTGAAAATTCGAAGTTTACTATTCTACTAAATAAAATGACACTTGAATAAAGTTTTCTAATAGTTTTGAGAGCCTAAATTTCATATGTTGTTAAATTACTCGTGTGCGGTATATCGTCTTTAATTTTCGTCTTCCCTATATTATCCTATATATACCTTTTGTCGATTTCTGTCTACATTTAGATAGTTTCGTATATCTGCACTCAAACGGCATCTTTGAGTCTGTGAACAGGCGACTGGTGGCGTCCTATCTATTTTGCGGCTCCGACTATTGCAAAAGTTTCTCGAATGTATTCTTCAAAAATATATTTGAAATAACAGAATATAGTACAGTGTGTATATACAAACACAATAATCCCCAATAAAGGTTACATAATTAATGGTTTCCTTAAACCAAGATTAAATTAGATGGTATTAACTGCCTCCAACGTAGCGGTCGTGTCATCTTCAAATGGCGCAAGGGACAACTAAATACCAGCGCATCCTTACCTAATGACTGCAACAAACTATGAGGACACCTACACGTGATGATGTGTTGATGATAAATGTAACAACTGACAGCCTAATTGGATTTAACAAACAACACTGACCTTATAAGTAGTTAGTTACGTAGTAATCCTGAATAACATGAGATATAGAAATTTCGTTTTAAATTGGTTATGTTAAATGTGTACACTACTACTTATAAGGATATCGTTTACATCAAATTTTATCCTGTCAATCAAAAATACGATGAAATCTTAGTTCAAGATAATTGTAAAGTAATATTAAAAATAAAAAATAAAATTTCGGCTGTATCTGTCTCATACATCAGCTCCAAGGGCAAGAAACATTTTGATCCTGGCTAAAAAGTTTTTAAACATATTAGAAGTACTCGTAGGTTTATTTGCTTTACTTTTGTTTGTACTGGTTAAAAAACAATATTACAAAAAAACGAAAAATATGCGACAATAATTTGAAAGCACGATCACATTGAAATCCAAAACTCAAGTACAAAATTTTACTTAAATCCATTTTTATTTTAAACTAAAATATAGTATCAGCAAATATCATTTCAAATAAAATAGAATTATAGCTTAGACGTTATTTTTATTGCCTAACAAAACATTTCTCAATAGTACACGAGTTGTATAATACTGTGAAAGTCTTACTTAATAAGTTTAAATACAGACTCATCCAATACTGAGCACTTCGGTACTGTAATTGAGGGTATTTTATTTATAACTCGAAAATAGCACTCGCATTTCATCGACAATCATGGATTGTATGCGAGCAGCTAATGGAATATGGATAGTGATTAATTATCTTTAAAGAGTTGCTATTACGTCCTTAAATATATTAATTAGTGAGATTTATGACTAGAGAGATAAATTTATGACTAGAGAGATAAAATGAGAAGTTGATGAGTTTGTTCATTTTCCTATACCGTGTTTGATAAAAACCATTGTTTTACTTATAACTTTACCTGCAATTTTTCTTATTGTTGTATAAATCGGAGTAAACTATGCTGTCCCATTTTATAATTAGTAATATTTAGTTTTTAATAATTGGTCATTGTTACTTTTTAATGTATGAGAATTCATTTAATATATAATGCAATGATTTATTTCAATATTTAAAAACACGAATTTATAAAGCATGATAAATATATTTTTTTATTAAGCTCAAAAGTATAACATACATTATTCTCCTTATACGACACACTAAAATACAATCGAACACACTCAAAACCTCACACAATGTATCTTCTCATTCGTGACTGAAACCGACTAATGTGTGTAGCTCTCATAGAATCGGCCGGCAATGGAGATAGCACGGCAGTATTAATTCATTGCGGCGGCTGCTACAAGCCGTAGGTCATTATCATCGTTTCCTGCAGAATCCTAACACCCTGTACCGGTGGTTCACACGGGCTCTGATTTAAAGATGTGTTAATTAAGAGCAATGGGAGCCGTGATGCATATTTCGTAGAGTTTCATTGTAAATTGAAATGATAAATGCATTCTTTGTTGGATTTAGTACAGTAGTAGGAGTAAGAGCTAGCTGCACACAGCAATAGAATTCTATGCAGTTTTTTAAGCAAGCTCTATGATATATGTATGTCTAACTGAAAATTTGTATAACAATTGTGAGAATCGCAAACTAAAACACTAATTCTAACACATAACCTAGTTTCTAAGTAAAATTAAAAACGTTATCACAAACTTACTGTGTCGTAGTACGCGTTCAGCTCTAACCTGAACTTAAACAATAATGTTTTATTTCACATTATACAAAAAAAGGTTTCTTCACATTTAGTTATTAAGCAATTAAGGATAGTTCTTTAGAGGTATTTCGAATCCTCATCCATTAAAGGTCATCCTTTGTAATCAAAGGATGACCTTTTCTGATATTTTACCAGACATATTTTAGTTTATGTTAAAAGTAAAAAGTAAATAATACTATTCTTAGTATCAAAACATTGATATTAAACAATAAATATTAAATAATATTTTAAAAATAGTAATTACAGTATAATAAGACAGTCAAAAATAAAATAACACAAATATAAAATACTAACGAAATTAATATGAATTAAAAACTGTTTTCTTTTATATATATTTCTGTAAATTCTATTTTTTCATTTACAAAATAGTGTTGCTAAATACAGCAGAGATAATGCAGCCTCTGATGCATGATCTTTCATCCGTCTTAAATTAATATTTTACATTACACAATAATCTCACCAGTGTAAATAGTAAGTCGTGCTGAGTCGGTCTGCGGCTAAAGATTAGATGGATGGCAACTGGACTGAGCCCTGATGGAGCACCTAGCTCCTATAATTGATTGTAATTATTTTATTTACTTGATTTAGTGCCCATTAGTTTAATCTTAAAAAATAAAACATCATGTAAAACTTAAGTGTATTTGCTAATATTATTTTGTGTCCTTCAATGTATTTCATATTTAAAAATATATATAACATAATGCTATAACAAAGTATTGACATTGTAATTGATTAATTTCGACTCAACTTCAGATTTGATAACGTGTTGGTAGTGGGCAACATTTGCTGTTGCACTAGCGATGATGGGTCCCATCCCCACTCATTACAAATGTTTATAAAGGTCACACAAATAGTTGTCGTCTGGACGTTTGTCTTAATTTTATATGTGTTTCCAGACCCTTAGACACAGCTTTCTCATCCTAATGGGGGCTATTGTGTGTGAGGCATTTAGTTACTAATTATAACTTTACGTATGTTAATCATGTTAAGATTAGTAAATATAAATTAAAAATTTGTTAATATACAGAAAATTAATAAATATTAAGTACATATACGTTAAAGGTTATCGTATTAACATTGCGCACGCGCACGCATCACATCTCGCTCGCTGTAAATCAGTCTGATTTAATTTAAGACGCACTAGTCAATACTTTCTAGCCTAGGGCTGGAAACTAGCAAGCTACACATAAATTACGTTACACATATAATATATATTCAATAACCATAGTTTGCTTAATACTAGATATAGCTCACGGTTTCATCTGCTTCATTTCGATGACCGATGATGATGATCTTGGTATGGCATTTATGTTTAATGCTTCGTTGTGATGAGTCATAGCATAGATAGATAGATAGATAGATATATAATCTGTTCATTCTGATTATATAGCTTCTTACATGAAGAAAAAATATTAAATAATTTTAAGAACTTTTAAAGTTTATCTACTACAAACAAACAAATCTACTACTACTACAAATAAAAAAGGGGTAAATAATACAAAAAAGAACTTACGCATGCATTGATTTTTTTTTAACGTATTTATTTTATGGATAAACACAATGAAAGAAAAGAAATATCTCTTCAACTTTATAATATTATTGTATATAACATAGTTTCTTTATCACTATTTAAGTGGTGTATGTAGAGAAAGCTACATAAAACGATTTCAGCATATTATAGAAACGTGGGAGGATCTTCGTCCATCGCAACCATATATCAACTGAATATAATTATCAGGCTGAACCAAACCACTTTACGTATGAATGGTCGAAACTTCCGTTACCGACATCTATTAGAACACAAAGGCAATTACACATCGTCCCACACTTACAAGTTAATCACTGGCTAATAGATTCAGATGCGTAGGCGCATGCGAATGCTCTCGCCATTGTACCGCGCCCATCATGTTTACACGTCCATGTATTTGTTAACTTAGCTTGCTTATGAGCAGGACTTACTATGGTTCCTTATAAATAAATATGTTTAACATACCCACACGGTCGTCTATTCCTAAGGTAGGCAACTAAATGCCTGTATTTTAGGTAATAGCCGACTGATATACAAATATATTTGTTTTCTAATAAATGTTTACTACTAAGTGAGAACCATTAGTTCTAGTTTACCTAGTGGTATGAGTAGTCACCTCAATACCGGCAGTCGTGGGTTCGATTACCGCTTGGTGCAGATATTTGTATTTTTGCAAATATTTGTTTCTGGTCTGGGTGTATCTCCTTGCGCGTCTTCCCACCGTGCCTCGGAGAGCAACTAAAGAGATCGATTCCGGTTGTTATCGCAGACAGAAATTATCTTCTGACTATTTGCAAAGTATTGAGAGTTATCTATACATACAATTTTAATTAGAATATATTTTAAATAAAAATAATATGAAAAAAGCTCTTAATTACAGTAAAATACGATAGCAAATTATTATACTCATTCAGATAAGTGGAGACCAAGAAGGACTTTTTACTCTGAATTACTTCATAGGGTACTTCATAGGGTTTCTGCAACAGAAAGACTAACTTGAGTCCTAGCCTTTTGATGACAGAATCACTTGTAGAATATTCTCAACCTATATGCAGTCAGTAATTATTATTTTCTTTACATATTATATCTGTTACACGAATATCGAATAATATCTATTAATTAATTATCAAACATAATTATATTATTTATGCTTTTAAGCAATAATTAATAGATATTCATTTTATATTCTATTGTATTGCGAGAACGCGAAAAGTTTCTATTTGATACAGGATACTGTGCTAAATAGTAACAGATTAACAATTATTGTGGCTGAGTCTTGTGCAAGTAGTTATGTAATATAAAACGAATTGATGAGTGCTAATACCCTCCACGCCGTGCGCCGGGGCTGTCGCGAGTTCGATTCCCGCACAGGACAGATATTTGTATTTGTACAAATATTTGTTTCCGGTCTGGGTGTAAGTCCTTGTGGGTCTCAACAACGTGCCTCGGAGATCATTTTAAGCCAGCGGTCCCGGTTGTTATCATAGACACCTGATAACGATCGTTACCCATTATAGGGAAATTATCCGCCAACCTGCAGTGGAGCACCGTGGTGAATTAAGCTCCAACCCTTCTTCTATATGGAGAAGAGGCCTTCGCTCAGTGGTTATTTACAGGCTGATACAGAATATTGAGGAAATGAAAAAAATATAAGATTGTAGGGAAAATGAGCGGTTGCCCCTCAAAAACCTGGTAATGATTCTCCAAAAAGTACAAAACTTATGTTAACTTTCAGTATTTTCCAACTTTATTATAGGCATATTACAGAAACTTGCTAAATAGGTCCACGTGTAATTATTTTGTAACGGAAATTGCACACAGCACTATATTTTCAAAAAATAAAAATTTCAAAACAAAGGCTATTGCAAAATTTAAATAACATCTTTAACACATCTCAATACAAATTTCATTCAATGTTTCATTCTCCTGACATTTTTCGTATATCACAATAAAACGCCTACGCGCCCATTGTAGTCGAGTAGATTAAAAGAACAATATTTAATAGCCCTAATCTCATTGTAAGCTTTATGTCTCAATAAATAAGTTTGCATTTGAAGTGTATATGTTTTAAATCAATGTATATAATTTTGTATTAAAACTTTCGCCTGTTATATCAAATTTGCTAACTTTATTGAGTCATGGTGTGGGTTTGTTAGTTATAGACACTTAGCATCAAGTAATTAGTGATAATGTTATTGTAACTTCCTTTAATATGCTCTTGTATTTTATTGTAATAAGCCGTATGTTACCAGGGTTGTAACATAAATAAACTATCTAAGACAAAATGTTTATGGAAAGAAATTACTATTGGATATGAACATTCTAACCAAATATTTGATTTCATATGAAATATAACGAGCACAATAAAAATAAGATAAAATATGGTTATTAGCTTTGAATCTAACTACCACTGTGTAGACATTCTAGTATAATTTCTGGGCTTAATTAATTTAATTCAATTGGTGATTTTTCTATAATTATGTTTGTTTCTTTTAAAAAGTAATTTAATCTCTCATAAAATTACTAAATATTAATATGAGGGACGTTTATTTTCTATAAGCTTACATAATTTCTTGTCTATTCCTCTACCAACAAGTACCAAAGTAAACGTCTCCTTTCTGGGTTATGGTATTCGCATGTATAATAAAATCCCACAAACAATTCTAGAATTGTCTCATAATAAATTTAAAGAATTTATTAAGAAAAAGTTAATAGATAAAACTTATTATTCGGTCCAGGATTATTTAGCTGATAAAGACGTGTGGACTTAGTGGCGCTGTATTTCATACAAGATATTACTAATTTTGTACTAAAACACAGTTTATATATTATTTTCAAAAGAGTAACTGCGGAGTTTCTTGCCGATTCTTCTCTGCAGAATCTACATTCCGAATCGGTGGTAGCTTTACTTTTACAAAAAATAATAATAATCACTACAATATTAATTTTGTAAAATGACGATTCGAAAGTGCTCGTAGGGCCTATTTGAATAAAGTTATTTTTGATTTGATTTGATTTGATTTTGTATCCGAATAGTTTGTTGTTTTTTGAATATTCTAGAGAGCTACTCTAGAGCTTACACTGACAAGAATTTGCTCAAAATATTGGATAAAATGTAATCGTTTAGGTAAGTTATCTCAATTTTGAGCAAAAACGTTCTCATTCCAATCAAGTGGTACGTGCGATACGCTATCTCGTGGTTCCCATGGCCGTGTTTATAAATGACCGTCGCGGGGTCACTGATGGTCGCTGATGGTCATCTCTGTCTCAACGGTACAGACGAGATGTCAAAACATAAATTGATTTAATTTATATTTACTTTATAAACAAAAATAAGGTACTATCTAGCTAATGCTTTCGATGTTGCTTATTAAAAATGTTAACTTATTTTCAATTTAAAAAAAATAGTTTAGCCAGATAAAAAAAAATTAAATATGTAACAGTATATTTGATGATGATGAATTACATAATTATGTAATGTATTAATTTAAAAAAAAAGTTATTTACGTAAAAAAAATTTCGTTAAAAACTTAAATCATCATTATTAAAATTTTAGTATTGCGTTTATGCAAGACGAAATATTTCAATAAAAGAGCGTGACCAGCCTTTCATTCAAGCTAGTGTTTAGTCCATTATTTTCGACTTATCCTATATTATAATATAATAAGCTCTAATAGTTGGTCAACTTCGCCATTTTACGACAACGATAACATTCGGTGTGAAGGAGCGAAGTGTCCCTCCGTGGCGACGTTGTGTTGTTGTGCTCCACTGGTGTGTCGGAGCCGGAACGATAATCTTTGCGTGCCTAAAACAAGAAATATTTGTAAATTTAAGTGAGATACACATTTATAAAAATGTGTTATTCCATTTGAATTTCTATTAATTTTTATGTGAAGAAAAAACTAATAAGATCATTAAGTTCAAGCAATGAAATTTAAGGAAAACCTGATAATAAATGTTATATAATAACTGAATACTAATTCGCATATAAAGAAAGAAATTTTGTAAAAAAAAAAAAAGATTTTTTGTGCTACAAGTTTACAATTAGACAATGAGAATTTTACGTTATCCTAATTAACTTATTATATATAGATCATTTATTTATAAAATTTTGTCCATAGTATGTTCTTTCAATTAGTCGCCTAGGAAATTATATTCAAATACATTTTTTGGCAGTTTTACACCTGTATTTCACAACATATAACTACTTTAACAACCCTTCTCCTATATGGAGAAGAGGCCTTTGCCCAGCGGTGGGACAGGCTGATTAAAGTCAGTTCAGTCTATTTCACAACTGTCCTCCTTTTTATTTATACTATTTAAATTATATTAATGACATTGCGCTTGTAATTCTAGAGTTAATGGACTACCGGTATTACACGGGATCGCCATCAGCTCACCTCTGCCTCTTCAATCTCGTTAAGATAAACAAATAACAATTTAGATTAGATTAATTTAGTACCTTTGGTGTTAAAGATTACATCTAACGTTCGGCGATTACGATCGCACATTTCTTGAATACTCAAACGAGTCGAATCTACATTTTACTAGTAATAGCGGGTAAAGGTCAATGAGAAGCACTGATTAATACTGATTCCACTCACCGCTAATTATACATAGCGACATGGTTGTGAATTGTAGTTATGACTTATCAAACTAGGATAATGATTAATTATGATAGTTATAACGACTGCACAATATGTCATCTAAATCAAACAACGACGTTTAAACACTAGGTGTATCCTATCGTCACAACCGAGTTTTCTATAAAAACTCCTCTATAATAATTTTATGCAAAAATATGGAATTGATTGTACTTATATTATAACTTTTTAACTCGACGGTACACATGGTTCTACCGCAGGTTTTTAGCGATATTTCGAGGTAACTTAGCGTCAGATAAAACTACTTTGTATGCTCAGTAAGTAATTTAGCACAATCTCTACTCATTCGTTATTTCTAGGAATTATCAACGGGTAAGGAAGCTTAAAACATATGGATTAGTGTAATTTAGATGAATGTTTAGCGTATATATATATATATATATATATATATATATATATATATATATATATATATATATATATTTAATACTGGTCTTATTTGCCTGCTCTTTGAAATTATGTTAATTATAATGTGCCCCTGGCGTCACCTGTGCGTAAGTTTTTCTTTAGTATATATTTGTATGATTTAAGGTATTAACTAACCGCAATCTAGAAAGCGCCAACAGATTTTGTTTTGCTTTTGCTTTTCTGTTGTGATGGTATCGTACTTCAAAGTGTTGTACTTGGCGTAAAAATAAAATCGCAGTTTGACGTTTTTTTTTTTCATCATTTTCCACTTACTGATTTTATAATAAATATATTAATTTTAAATTATTATTAATTAAACGCTATAAAAATTATTTGACCTAAAAATACTACAATTTTTTAATCACATTTAAATATATGAACTCACCTGCTCTACTAGCACTAGGTTGTAGTTCGAAATACAAAATTCAAATGAAAATAATTTTATACAGAGTAAAACGATTTGGAAGAGAAAGACTTAATGTTCTCTTATATTTACGCGAATTTTACTCATTTAATTAAAAGTCACTGACAAGATTGGCTACATCTTGAAGCGAGCTTCATTAAAAACTTACTACAAGCCGCCAACGAAGATAAGTCAATTATTACCATCTGTCAAGTGTCAAATACCTTTACAAGATGCAGGGGTCTACAAATTAGACTGTGAATGTGGTCTCTCATATATAGGGCAAACTAAGCGGAGTATAGAGACACGTGTCAAAGAACACATAGCTGACATGAAACACCAACGGTCGACAAAGTCTGCTGTGTATCAACATACTCAAGAAGGTACCAACCACTATATCAGATTTGATAAGCCACAAATTCTCGCTAAAGAACACCGATTCCTACCAAGGATGATTCGCGAGGCTATTGAAATCAAAAAACATCCTAATTTCAATAGAGAGGATGGTTGGAACGTACCACCAGCTTGGGAGCCAGTACTAAAATTAATTGAACCCAAGGAAAATAAGAACACAGCACGACTTCCAGACACAATAAGCGCATTCTACATGAATAGGAACGGTTAAAAGTAATAATTTATAATTGTATAAAAAACGGGGTATGTAACAATTGATTCATTATTCGGACACCCACCACCTCAGTCTCCCGAGATCATGGACGCTGTAAAGGGTCCGAAACGTCGGGAAATAATTTAATTTAATTAAAAATCGTTAAACTGTAAAGTTTTTAAAACAAATAAACGCGATAAAATCCGATTTAGACTTTAAATAAGAAAGACTTAATGTTACCTCTGGATGTTTTATGATTTTCATAGTAATTTTTTTACCTTCACTAACAATAAGTAGATACTTTAGCTGTGATACTTGATCAAACAAACAGACAGAGGGGTATAGAGAAATTTCTAAAAATGTATATAATTAGTTTTTAATTTTTGACAAAGACTTTTGTATTTTTAGATCCATACACAAATATTCATCAAATAATTTAAAAAAAAACACGTAAATTATACAATTTTTTATATATGTATAGGTTATTTATAAGTTATCTTAAAGATTTCCTGTACACTATTATCCAATATCAATCCAATCAAAAAGTCCTATAGTGTTAAATAACTTGTTTATCGTGAATCACAGAAGCAGAGCAAAAACTATGTACGATGAAACCATGAAGGGCGTCTAGATTAATATATTCAAGTTCCGATTTCATTTAAAAAGTGTACAATTCAATCAAAAGTAAAGTTATTTTATAGACAGCCGGCTGGTCGAGTGGTCAGGCAACTGAACACTTTACGCAGCGGTCGCGGGTTCGAATCCTGCCAGGTGCAGATAATCTGTATGACGAATGTAGATGTCTGCACCGGGTCATGGATGTGTATTTATGTATATATGTATTTATATCTTAAATTTATTTCCGTTCCTAGTACCTGTAACACAAGTTCTTACGAACTTAGCACGGGGCTAGGTTAACGTGGTGTGATTGTTGGTTAATATTTATTTATTTATTTATTATTATTATTTATTTTAGATACAGTCTAAATTTTATAAAAGTTACAAAACTTTATAAACAAAACCCGTCAATTATAAAAGAGTAATTAAAAGAAAGACCCTTCCATTTTTAACGTTAAATTCAAATGAAAACAATTTTTATTATCTATTTATTGTTATATCTTGGTCACGATTGCCACAACGCACTGGCCAAAACAAACAAAAAATAAAAAAAAACAGTCAATTCTTTTTTTAAAAATTGGAGGAAACCACGTGCATAATCTCAGGATCAGTGACGTGCGAGCGAGATACCATCCGTTCTCATGGCCACAGGCCACGACGTGTACTTCCGAATCTTCCTTCACGCTGCGAACGAGAAATGCTATGCTCTTTATTTAAAGAGATTTATTTCTTCAAATATTCTTAATAGATGTCACTCTGTCTTTATAAAAGCCTGTGAGTAGTAGTAATAGTAATGAAAAAATGTTATATCGTTATAGAATCCCTATGGACATTTTGAAGCAATTCAGACTTTGTAATTGTACTTTTAAACGTGTTTATTTTAATGTGTAAATCAATTAAGAAATCTCTTAAAATTTATTTAATTATTTTGCATTTATTTTTACTATATATGTAGCATTTTTTATATGCAACTCCATGGTGAATTACCAAACGCATATGATTAAAATTTTTCCTCAAAATATGTACTTTTTACAATATTTCCCTTCGCTAAGTAAACAAATTGAACAATTCTAAGCTGGACGCTACAAGCCTGGATTTGTATATCATTGGTCTCGTTTCGCGACCATAGGTGTTTCTTATTTATTAATTTATTCAGGTACAAGCAAGTATTAAAATGAATTTAAGACAATAATTAGCATCTGAAAACGCAATATCCGACTAATAACTGACGGTTGAGATCTACATAATCAAATAACAGTATAATATAATTTTTGCGGGTAAATCTTAGACGTTACTATAAAATGATTCTCAGACTTGTGACATAAATATAGAAAAAATCACAATACAACTTCATTAGAAGGCATCATTAACTTGTTACCACGTCTTACAGACAGACAGACTTTCTCGTTGTCAACATATCTAAAACAACGTGACAACCCGCGGGGTATTGTAATAAAAACATTGTACCGTTTTCTCCTTTAATATTTTCTCCTTAATTAAAAAATCATCGCTATTCCGTTTAACATATTTATGTGTACCTATATAAGAATATTTATATTGATATGATATTTTTCAAAGTAATACAACCATCACTAATAAGAGTTGTCCGGTCCAAAAAACTCACAGCGCAATTGCAGCGTTACTAACCTGAACTAATTGTAAATAAAACAACAACAACAAAAACAAAATGCCCATAAGTCACGGGTTTTCCTAGTTTAGGGGCCAGGAACGAATATTTCGTATATCGATATTCCACAAGCCATTTAGAAGAACTTTAATTATATAATCACATACAGAACTATATATAGGTATTTAAGGACACAAAAGAAACTTAAATGTTAGTTAACACCGGCATTCAAAAATACTTAGGAACTAGCATTATTTTATAATACGTAAGTTTGTGTTTTTTCATTTTATTAATATAAAACAACAAATATCTAGTAAAAAAAAAGAGGTAAGAACATGTTATACTTCTTTTCCAAAATTTGCAAGCCACTTGAATACAAGCTTGAACAGATATCCATTTCTTGGACAAACATCTTCCGTCAATATTAGATCTGTATCTGTAAAGTGAATCTTAATTTATTTTAAGATACACAATATTAATTACATAGGAAAATAAATTTAATATGGAAGCATGTTAAAAACCCACAACCTTAATACCGTATTACAATCCTTGACCCTTGGTTCACCTATCCAATGGGTCATCTATGCATCAGTAGCAGAGTACACAGAAGCTGGTATCATAATTAGAATTCATGCTCTTTCGAACGAACTCATAATATCGAAGCAATTAGTTCTTCAATTAAGTACAGCTTGATTTAAAATGTGACTTAGTTTTTTTAACTACTACTAGCTGCTACTAATAAATCAAAAAAACTGCTTCTTCTTTTAACGAAAAGTATGCACTCTGTCAACGATGATGCTATAATGAAAACATGATGATATACACACGCTTAATTTTTCACGCAAAATACGCTAAATATTTTTCATTGAAATGTATGGAAGATTAAAGCAATTTTTATACTGCTTATTTTCCTCAGTTTTGCGTACCAATGTGTTTTACAATCAACTGTTAAAAGGTCAACGTTTTCTTTTCACTGAACCACTTCAATCAGGCTATCTAATATTAAAAGCATTAAATATAAATAACTTCAAATATGATTTAAGACTTATTTCGTGGTTTGAAGACATATTATTATGCTTAAAACGGGTACATACCACGATATAACACAGTGATTTTGTGTCAATATTTCGACCCAGTTGCATGGATCGTGGTCACGACAGGACAAATATTGACACAAAATCACTGTGTTATATCGTGGTATGTACCCGTTTTAAGCATAATAATATAACTTCAAATATATTAATATGAAGAGATGTGTAAAATCTCAACGCAGCTAATGTCAACCGCACAAGGACAACAGTGACATAAAAGAATCGACAAACGTCACACAATCACCATGACAATATAACAATGACCCTGGTCCCATGTTGACCTCTCACCCTCACCTGCGATCTATCGACTCTGTTTGGGACGTGTGCTGGCGCAGGTGACCTTAAACATTATGCTCATAGAAGAAAACTAAGTACATAGGAAGTGACATAGACTGGCATCATTCGTGTAATCGATTAAACAATCATTGTAATACGGAAAAAGCAGAAAAAAATATGATAAATAAATAATTTCTTACAATAATACAGGATAAATAAAATATATTATACCAAATTAAAAACAAAAACTATTTAACATTTTGATGACATTTTTCTTTCAGCTGTTGCCAACTTTAAGTAAATGAAAAAAAATAAAAAATAAAGTTGGGCATAATTTGATCAACAGTTACGAAAAACAACGAAGACAATGCTTCTTTTTAAATTGGATAACAACATTAACCACAAAATATATGTACTTGATCTTTTAAAATATTCAGTCCGCTAGTATTTTCAATAGTAAACATTTGATTTGAGTTTGATACCAATTTTAGTTAACTCTCATTTCTGTAACATACACCAGTGACACACTTATGTACAAACCTAACATACTGTGTGATTTTAACATATACAGCAGGTAACTTTACACTCTGTGGCACATGGAATAGTATTATTTGCGTTCTTAGATGAGTTATGGATCTCGCTTGCCCTCTGCTCCCAGCTTTGCGTCAGTCTATAGAACAATTATGCCGTATGTTACCGTCGCACTATTTCGTTGTTCATTACTAGTATCGAGGCGTATGGAATTATTAGGAGTTTAGGTTTATCTACACAACGGTATCTAAATTGAATCATGCTGTGCGGCGTTTCAGGGTAAAGGTTGGCGGTGTGCAATATGTCAGTTTGTACATGCAAGGTTGAGGCTTATTTTGTCATAAGAATAATATTCTATAGATTTGAGAGTATTGTTTCTGCTATATTATGAAATATTCTTTTATTTTATATACTTTTAACATGTTAATAAATCAGGATAATTTTAATGTAATCAAGCAAATTATTTCATTATTTTAATTTTTTTATATTTTTGCATGCATTATAAATAATAAATGAAAAATGAGTCAAACTCAACGGCACTCAGTAGGATGTACTCATGTATCGGGGTCCGAAAATACGAAACACAAATACCTAAACTACTACAAAGATCTGTACGTCCGTAAAAATATTTGTCACGATCAGGGAACGAACCCAAGACCGCTGGCAACACAGCCAGTTGCAGTGACCACTGCACTAACCCGTCGCTAAGTACGGGTACAGATGAAAAGATATTCATTATCATGAAACTTATAATTCAAACAGATTTAGTTTGTAAGATTATCCCCATAACAATACATAATGTTTACTAATTTTAAGCTTTAAGCTAATTTACTTTTATTAAATCAGTCAGTTTGTTATAATATAAAACAAATAAACGAATAACAGTTCTATCATAGTATAAGTAGAAATAGTAAAAATTATATGTCAGTCGAACAAGTCGTAAAATGTCAAACGGCTGTAGGAATCCCATCAGAACTCGAATGAGAGGCGAACCATTTAAACGTCTTATTGGCGTTGCGTCAAGCGAAAGTCGGAAACGTTTACTTTTATGGCTTACAATCAAGTAAGTCAAGACGGTCCATAAAACAAAAATACATAATTGTTAATATTATAACAACTTTATCGCAATAGCCACACTATTACTCTATTTTCGTTTGATTTTTATTTTTACATATAGACAAAGACTGCCAAGTCATAATGACATAAATATGTATGTAACATTTTGAAATCTTATAAGACGATGCGAGTAGTCACCTCAACCACGACGGTCGCGAGTTCGATTCTCACTTTGTATTTGTACAAACTGTATTTGTACAAATATTTGTTTTATATCTGGGTGTATGTCCTTGTGGGTCTCCCCACCGCCCCTCGAAGTGCATGTAAAACCGTCGATCCCGGCTGTTGTCATAGACTCCTAAAACCGATCGTTACTCATAGTAGGGAAATTATTCACCAACCTGGAGTGCAAGAGCGTGGTGGATTAAGCTCCAACCTCTCTCCTTTATGAAGAGTCCTCGACCTTTTACAGGCCGATTCAGTTTAAATAGAAATATCTAACAAATAAAGTGGAGTTTGATGGTGAAACAAGAAAAAAACATTTTTATCTGTTGATGACCGATATTGTCAGATAACTATCTAAAACTTTATCGGCAACCGGAGAAATTACTAGATGAGATATTGTAGTGCTAAACAATATTATCAGAGAGATTCAAAATATTATGGAAGTCACAGGAAAAACTACATTTATGATTTTATTACCTCTATAACAACATCTTCTACGAATGACGAATTCTTATTTTCCAATACGTTTTTTTTTTTGTTTTCTTTTTTATCAAGACAAGTTAATATTTTAAATTAATGGGTTATGTCGTAATAATTGACAACATAACTGTTCAAATATACGAAAACTGTTCTACTAGCACACAAAAATACAAAAATTATGTATTCATTTATAATTAATTTTATTTATTTATTAGTAAAAAGTTTAAAACCTTAATAGAAGTATATATAGGTATATAAAGAAGGCTTAGAAATTGTTCCTTACAAAACCTCTAAGACATTACCACGGCCTTTTTGTTTACAAAGCTTGAAATATCTTTTATAAACATGCAATCATAATAATGAACAATCAAACAAATTAGGTAAGTTTATAGCGAAGAAAAGTTAGTAGCGGTGAAAACCGCAACCTAACCGAGTGTCAATAAATCTAACAGGCAATCTCTCAATCTGTTTCCTTATTTCCATCTCCACACCTGTTTATACTATAAAATTGTCTGAGCGTTCAGCAGTGCGTGTGCGAAGTTAACAAAAACTCAGAAAAAAAATCTTAAAAGTATATAAAATATTGGGCCTTTTTATGTGTCTATATAATGTTATATTATATAAGTATGTATTGTTAGTTACAGAAATTTTGATATTTATGTATAAATAAGGGTATATCGGAAAATAAGTAAATATTTAATAATAAAAATAAATAAAAAATATTTATTTCAAAATATATATAGTATTTACAAATCATAGCTGGCAAATATTTAAAGACAAAAATAGCTATCTTGAAATTATTATATTACAATAATAGCGGAATAATAAGTAAGTTTGACCGCAAGGAGTTCGAATAATAACAGCATTCACCTTGCACACAATGGTGGATAGAAATGCATTATGTCATTGCGGGGCTGGTCGCACCGCTTTCTTTAACTTTGATATATAATGATAATTTTGATATTTACTATTACACAACAACGTTTTTTACAAATAAATTTAAGTATTTGTAAATATTTGTTTACGATTTTATGTTAACTCTTAATATAAGATTTTTAACAATAAAAAGAAATACCTTATTAATAATTGAATCTTTTTTTATTTCCAAATAAAATAATTATTATATAGGTATAGCTACTACATTACATATTATAATTAATAAATACCACGTATCTATTTGCTATAGGTAAATAGTATCGAATCTCTTAATCAGAGTCGATTTGGTTTATGTCCGTAATAGTTGATCACACTCCTTAAGCTGCCTTTAACATGTTGTTAATTTTATCCCGTCGTGCGGTTGAACTGGGCCTTGATTTTTAAATAGTGAAATGTTTATTTATGAAGGTGTCAAAACACTATGTTGAGCACAAATTGCCGACGGCCGACTAAGGGCATGTATTTGAATACTAGTACAATAGCCGCGGTCGCTTACATTCTGGATCAGATAGATTATTCCTCCTCAGATAGCCTTCTATGAAGATTTATTGCCTACAACCCTTATTGAATTTTAATGGTCATTATTGTGCCATTGTCCTCAAATTTACAATTTTAGATTTCGATTCATTAGGTTAAAGCGAATTTTGTGTGGGAACGGGAAGGCCGACATTTCGAATCCTTTTTAATATTTTGTATTCAGATCGAAAGATTCGTGCTATTAAGTTATTCTAAATCTTGAGTCAGTTGTAAATGTCAGCGATCAAACTAAACCAAAGAACGATCGGAACTATAATTTAAATAAATTGCTTTTTAAGCTCGTGATATTTATTGTAACAATAGTTCGCCAATTTCATTTCGACAATTCATTTTAAAGTCTTAGCTAATAATATTTTCAACACCATACTATTATACATAGTTTTATATTTCACATATTTTAAGATAACATTATTTTGTATCACAAAATTTAAATTTATTAATAAATATGGTGTATTAAGTCCTCATTTCTACGAGAGTTAGATATAATAGGGTAATACTTTAAGGCTTTAACGGTGACATACGTTAAGGTTCTAAGGATGAAGAGTATAGGTCAAGCGGGCGGTGGGATGCGAAATGTCACCGTCCCGGATTTTGGACGAGTTTATGCAAGAAAGAACATGTAAAATATCTGAAATTAGTATTAGTATATCTAATTTGATTAATCAGCTCACAATAGCTGTTGAATGTCCACTGCTGAACATAGGCCATCCTCTCATGGCAGGCCGATTCGCGAGCGCAGTGTGTTGTGGCATAGTGCTCACGGGATCGGTATCGCCAACAGCGGTCCTTACCACGGAATCGGAGTTGCGATACATGTCTTTGACAAAGTCATTATTAGTTTTTAGATATTCCCTTGAATCTCCTTTTTTATACGATATATATTTATATATTCGTATATGTATGATATGTGTATTAAAATCATATCATATTTTTAGAGTTTTATATTTGTGATGTCTTGTATTATATGAAAAACCAAAAATTGTTTGTCAATGAGGCTTACAACTCAAATATTGTTTATGTGATAAGATAAGAAAATAATAACTTACAAGTGGATATTTATGTCAATTAAAAAAGGTTTATACACATTTTAATTTCCTTAAGCTAAATGTTGAATTATTTGATTAAAATCTATTCCTTACATCATTTAAAAATCGTCGTAAACGTTTATTTTACGAGTATACATGAAATACACGTAATATTAAAAGAGTAATTGATAACAATGTAAAATTTCTTCCAAGTACATAAGTATATAAACTTGTATGTTTTTATTCAATTCAATATTGTACGAATTCTCTCCTGCCAAAAAATATATCCTAACAAAAGAATTTACCATCAATATACATTTTTAATTTACTGTAACAAAGGTGTTAACAGGTACAGAATATTCGCGTAAAGATTATAACCATTTTTGTTTTAGCAGGTGTAATAAACATTTTTGTGTGCAATACTGCGGTTTGCCCATCTTCTCAAAGGTCATAGCATGACCGATAACGACGTCGGCCTTCTACGGCCCGAATTCAAGACTCGAACCTCACCGTACACTCCTATGAACGAACGCCATCGTTTCAAATATCAATATAAGGTTCCAAATTTTTGGCATTACTTGCTATGGTCTGAACGGTGAGAAGGATACTCAATTTTAATCTGTAAATCTATATTTAGGCCGAGATGACCTAGTGGATACAACACATCTTAACCAGAAAACACTAAGCCTTAAAAAATAATTAATGGTATTAGGCATATTATAACATATATTACACTTACAAAAAAATATAGACATTAGACAGACAGAATACATATTTTTTGGTTGTATTTCTTATGTCCAAGCATTGGTTGTATTAAGTACTATCTTTGTCCGCGGCGTCGCCCGCACATAATTTTCGTTTTAGTATATACATAGTTGTGTAAGTGATTAAAGGTAACTTAACTAACCGCAATTCAGAAAGTGCCACATCTTGTAAAAATAATCGACATTTCGACTATTTCTTTTATAGAGCCTTAAATATGAATATTAATTCTTAATTATTATTAAAGAAATGCTATAAAACATTATTTTACCCAACGTTATTATAAGTTTTGAACCCCTCTCTAAGCCTGTCATTAAAAATACAATAATCAAATTGCAATAACTGTTGATAGACGATATATTATTATTATTACCTCGGGATATGTTTTATGATTTTCATATCAATTTTTTAACTTATATTTAGTACTTCAGCTGTGATGCGTGTTCAAACAAAATGATAGAGAGACATTAGACATTATACATTCCTCCCTATAAAAATTTTGCTTAAAATTCTGTAAAAAACACACTTGAAATTTACATTTTGATTTTAGGTATAGATGACAAGTAGCCTGATAATATTAATATTAAAATTAAGTCATATTTATTACAAAATAAATTTAATATTAAAAATTAAGCGGGAATAAATATTTTAAAAGTCTATTGCTTAAGAGATTTTTTTTCTATAACTTAGCTTTCCAACGGATTTATACAAAAAAAAAGTTTTAATTATACGTTTACCTACTACTGTGAGCAGTTCAGTTATTCCATTTAATATAATAGGTAGGTATATGACCAAAATAGAAAAAAAATAACTCTACATAATATGAAACTTTTTAAATTATTTTTCTGTTTCATAATAATGAGTTATGAAACACATTCAGCGGACTTTTTTTTATATAAAATAAGTGTATCTTTTCTTAATTTTATATTCTTCAATACACATCTTCAGCAGGATCCTTTACGTATACAATTTTGTCATATGATTGCCACACCACCAAAAAATTTGGCTTAAATTGCTATGCAGATACATTGTTCATAATGCTCGGCTTTATCCCTTTATTATAAAGTGATTATGAGTACGTACCGATGTTACATCGAGGACACAAGTCCTGCGGGACAAGCGCACGTGGGTGGCGTCTCCAGTATCAAGATTATGCACGCCTTCTACACTGTATAACGAATGGGAAATATGCTCAACTTCTCAATATATATATATATTTTTTTATAAATATTTCAAGTATAACAATTAAATAAACAAAAGTTAGACATAATCCGAATAAAAAAAAAACTGGGCATTCATTTTATTTGTCTCGGCATGCTTATTGTGACATTGAACCAAAACCCGTTTTTGTAACATGGTAAAAATCATATGATTAAACACTTAATTAAGTAAACATTTTATTTTTATTTATTTGTTTATTTATTAACGCTTTATGTACAATAAACATAACCACAACATACAAGTAAGAATAATAATATAGAGATACTTAAGACAATTACAAATTGTTTATTACAAGGGGCGGTTTTGTGACTAGTTAGCCATTTCTTCCAGGCAATCCGAAATAGGATTGACTATTTATTTGAAAGGTCAGGTAGATGGTGCAGTTATATTATAATATACAAATACATTAATATTCACAAACAATACATATTTACATTAGTATAATATAATAAAATATAACGCAAAAAGCTAACAAATATACTAAAAGTATCTCATAGCATTTATAGTCATTTACGTAAAGAAAAAAACTTTATTTCAGATTATTCCATAGTTTAATTTAATTTACTTAGCCTAAGCAAAGTATTAAAATCGTTTATATATGTTAGCAAAATACACTTTTTTATGACATACTCGTAAACAGCAAATGACCAGGATCATAACCTTATGTTAATTGATCCCATCTGGCAATAAGAATTCGCAGCACACAACAACGAAAACACTGTTTACAATTAAATTAAATAAATTAAATTTATTTTTAGCAAGTTCTGTTTGCTTTGTATTATTTTCCATTACTCTGTACATTTTTTATTTTATATTAGGTATATATTTTTAGTAAAACTTATATAAAACAATATAAATAAATAACTCCCTTCTAATCTCCTCAAAACTCAACTTATTAGTTAATATTCATTGCGCCAAGGTTTTGATAATAAAAAAATCTTAGTTACAGAAATATTTATTATTTTAATTTATTTAAAGTAGAGCAACCTTAAAGACGTAGCGCATTAATAATCGCTATGGTCCGTTTCTTATGAACGTGTCTACATTAGGCCTTATACACATTATTATTTTCGCGCTTCAAAAATCGTAAAACATTCATCAATATATAATTTGCAAAAAAGATATATATTTCTTTAAATTTTTTAATTGACTCTATTAATTATGTTTATGCGTACGTAAGTTGTAAGATTAAGCTATCGATAAAAATTAAATTATGTTAATCTATAAACGCAGTTAAGAAAACGCGCGTTTTTTTATTTAATCTGCACAACGTCTAATTAATACGAAGGTTCAAAACCAATAGCATACCACGATGATTTATTCATCGCTAATGCGCATGTGTGGACTTCATTAACATTTACAATGCTAATGTTTTAAACCTTTAAATATCTGCGATATTGAAAGGGTAAACAAAGATCGAAAACTATGTGGCAATATATAGTGATTTCTTACAGAATTTTATTTGAATTGTGTATAATAGAGAGTCGATGATAGAGAATAGAAACCAAGATATATATTTCAATTAATATTTCGAGATTTTATCATCTAAAATAATGTTTATTTTATTTTTAAAAATCTTTAACGGATTTGAAATGTGAAAGATTTTGAGAAACGACGAAAAATTACGTCAAATAATGAAGATTTAAAGAAATTACATGATATTTGCGAGTATATCACAAATATATGTAATAAAATTGGTTCGTTTGTTTGTCTACGTCTTGTGTAAAAAAGTAATTTTTGCGTTACGTAAACTTTTTATTAAAATTTATGGCACTATGTGTAGCGAAACAATGATAATAAAAGATGACCAAAAACAAGCGCCGAAAATTGTAAGAAGGTACGGGTAAAACCACGAGGTACATTTAAATTGCTACTAATAAAATAAATAAAACAAAAATTTTCAATACTGTAGAACTGTAAATCATTGTCAATAATATTAAATCTATTTGTTTGCATAATGCGCTCATATCAGATTTTATCGTCACGATTATAAAAATAACTATTCCTTTAAATAACCTGAAAATTAAGGAGAATTTTAAGCTATTGAATATCATGCTGCGATCAATACCGTGACTATGATAGCTTGGAGTAGTAATCACAAATATAAAATAAAGAAACGAACTCGAACAAATCCGCAAGCCTCCACTAATTTTGCTTATATTTTGACTTACAGCTCTGTAATACTTCCTCTATTGTAACTTTAACAATGCCGTGTAACTATATTTAAAATTTAACTACTGGTGGGAGGGATGCGCTGTGCCGCGCTCCCGGCTGCATGGGTACCACCATCTTGCTTGTTTCTCCCGTGAAACAGCTCTGCTGTGTTTCGGTGAGAAAGGCAAGACAGACAGTGTAATTACTGGCACTGAGACTTTAACAGCTTATGTCTCAGGATAGGCAACACATAGATTGGTTGCGTGGGCTAGTTCCAGGTAAACTAGTTTATGTTCATGGGCGACGTCAACCACTTACCATCAGGTGGAACGTCTGCCAGTTTGCCTATCCAACTAACATTTAAAAAAAATTATACTATAGTTTCATATCAAGACATACCCTTTTTAACAGTAGATTTTGTTTCGTAAGAATTAATAGAATAAAGAGAAATACTTATTATTTATTATTTAGTGAAATCAAACATATCACTTATATGCTTGAATGTTACAAGAAAATATATATACGAGTATATTAGTAACTTAAAGAGTTTGCTTATTTTTAACGCGTCAGTCTCAGAGCCTACGAGTGTAACCTAACCTACGAACCTAATTCGATATAGCAAGATACTTTTATACATGTGCATAATTTTAATTCCTTTGTCTTGCCAAAATCGTTGAATTAAAAGCATATACCTATGTATTGTTTCTTATTCCAAATTCTTGCTGTGAAAAGCTTTTAAATACGGCTAACCAAAGAAATCTTTAAATGACTAGAACTATAATTGGTGTTTGAGATGTAATTGTTTCTAAACTTTTAATACAAATAATTTATACAATATTTAGAATATATAATATTTCACTCCTAAATAGCAAAATCAGTAAAGGAAATCGTTACGACGATACGGTAGTGATTGAGGTATAAGGATATTATAGAGTCGACACTATGAATCGAGATTCGTTCGGCATGTCTGAAGCATGGCACAGGATGGGCAGCCGGAGGTATTGCCCAACGGCCCTTGTTGGGGGCAACTGTAAAAGTCTAAGTGATCAAAATTTACATATTAACTAGTCCAGAAGAATGATCAAAGATTTGATAATTGTCTGAGAAATCGGATATACAATGAACATTTTCTTTTTTGCCAACAAAAGTGAGCTGTCAAAAAGATAATAAACGGTTGGACAAGGTATAAGTTAATAGTTTTATAATCGAAACACATATAAACGATTCTTTTCAAAATAGAAGGATTTACATTCGGGACCCATTCTTTAAGCAATCAAATCTTAATCGAACATTTTTATCGCATACGTGTGATTTCTACATGCATTTAAAAGAAAAGTTTAAATTTCGTTACTACCTTTCTGGATCTTGTTTTTAGATAGATTGTCTAACACTTGAAATTGAAAATGGATATCTACACAAGTAACTGTTTGTTGACTAATAATTTACATATGAAAGGGTCGTTACCATGTGCAAATATAAACAACTTGGACCTCTTAAATTACATTTTATTATATATGGGTCATTTCATACCAAATCGACAAATTTTTTACTCGACTCCCTTCGATTTTGCTGACTTTTTTTTTATCTTTTTCTAAAATATTTCTTGTATCCAGGTTTCTAATATTTTTTGGATTATTTTTTTAACACTACATTCAAAAACAAAAATTTTGTAGGTGAGGCAGTCCCAATAGCTTAATTTTAAAATAGCAATTATATTTAACAATCCACAACTCTTTTTTGAATTGGGTAAAAAAAAATGAAAAAATTCTGAAAAACATCTTTCGAAGGGTAGAAAAAGATTGAAAATTTACAGCGAAATTGAAAGGGGTCGAGTGAAAAATTTATCGATTTGGCATGGTATGTCCCATATACAATAACGTTTCATTATAATATCAGTAACTCATAGTAGTTTTCATTATTTTACACATAAATAAGAACATGTATACCCTTTGCTTGTCATCGTTAAGCCTAACTTTTGTAATGAATATATCATTAGAAAAAAAACGCGTATGTCCTCTACACATGGAGTCGTCTCAAACAGACGTAAATTTATAAACTTTTTACTAAGCTGTCTACATTCCAAGCTCTGAAAATATTTTTGTGAAGTTTCTTTATTTTTCAAAAAAACTCTGATGGCGTAGACTAATCATACATAACAACATCAAAAGTATGCTCTATATATCCATTGTTTATGAATTACTCCATTTAGATTCTTATTATCTGCACTAAAACACGGCGTCTTTAGTATCTGTGAACATAGACGAAAAGCGTCCTCTCTGGTTCCGTCTCGCGTCTCGACATCCACGCTTATCGAGTGTCTCCTTATAAATATTCAAATTTAATAGTAAATAGTACACTATACTCTATATATGAAATCAATTCAAACATGTGTATATTTTATGCAGTGTACATTATATATAAAGTATATGTATAACACAAATAATTTCATAGAACAGTTGTTCACATTAAAAATTAAAACAACAAATCTTTTTGAAAATATATCCAAAACTGATTAAAATCATTCGTTATTATTATAGTAAGAAACCACATTTACGTGTCTACTACATTAACACAAATTACTAGTATTATTTTTTATTCTTTGAAAATTCTAAAATATTTTATATTATAAGACATAATTATTTAACCATGATAATATAATTTAGCTTTTACAACATTATGTTATAAATCATGTTACAAGCATTTTTAACTTTGTTCAAAAAATTATATCGTAGTATGCACCCGTTGTTATCTTTAAAAGTAAACTATGCTTATAAACCGCGAACGTCTAAGCCTAAAAACGTTTATTTTTTTAAAGTGTCACAAGTAAGATGTAAATCAAAAATCAGTCTTGTGTATCATTTATTATATTTTTTAACGTCATATTAATTTTAAATATACATCGTGAGCGCTAGTTCCGTATCGTTCCCCCTTGACCCTGTATCTAGATAAACTTACATCACGTAACACTATACCGTTACATTACTACGGTTAATGAGATCTATATAAATACATATGAATTTATTTCCTACTGTATATTGTATATTATATAATTATCTCAAATGAACTTATTAATTTGATACAATCTTCTATATATTGTAGTGCCTTTAATTTATCTTCATATATACACTCATCAAGATAAATTATTATGACTTGTGGTCGCCCAGTGGTCAAAATACGACCTAATCTATAATTGACAGCATTGTCAACATCATAAAAATATGATTGCGCATAACATGGTGAGCATATGCAGCAGTCATTTGTTGCAATACCTGTACCTATTTAAAACCGTGTTGACAACAGACTTTGACAATAAACAAAGTTTGTGTATGTCATTGTACATATGTGTGTGTGACGTAGTGTGTAGTGTTTTTTAATGAATTTAATGTACAAATAAAATTAATAAAAAAAATATTATAAAAAATGTCAATAAATATTATCACTCTGCACTTCTTCTCCATATAAACTTTAGCTGTGCCAAATTTCATACTTCTCCGTCCGCGTTATTTTTGAAAAAGGGGTAAAAAGTTTTTGCTTCACATATTAATATATAGACAAAATATAATACATGAGATTAACATCCTATTGTTATATATACAAGGAATCCAAACCATCTCGTTTTAAATCAAACAATTTATATTATTCTTGATTTGTTATAAAACTTAATTATAGTATTCGAATAAAGGTTACAATACCTTATTTAATGCGCTATGAGTATATTTAATATAAGACAAAACACATATAATGAGTATATATATGTAACATATGAAAAAAAACTTCAGGTTAGTTTTAACAAAAATAAAACTAAACAATAAACCGGACTAAATAATTAATAACTTACGTAAATCACTTTTGTTGTTTGATATATTTCATATTTTTATCGAAAATTCGTAAAGAATGGAGTAGTCCCATACTCTTTCAAAAAATCGGTGTTTATTTTCTGCTATACTTGCGTTTCCTTCCTGCATCCCTTCTCCCTTACCTTCCTAAGCTCCCATTAATGATGTAAGTGTTCATGGCGAACGTCGATCGCTTCACATATCCATAAAAATATATAAATTATCAATTAAAATTCGTATTTTACAAACAATAAATCTTGAGGAAATTGTACGTACGCAATCAATTTCAATCTATTTTTTCTCTAGATAAGAAACCTTAGATCTGTAACCGACCACGGTATAAGCATCACCGATCTACAAAGAGAATAGTAAAGTTGAAAACTTAAATCACGACTGCGCCCAAAGTAGGAAAACTTTAAAGTTGGCGAAACTTTTCAATCAACCCCTATGGCCGTGTGTGGAGAAAATTAAAGGGTCCCTCGCTGTCCCTTGGAGAGTGAAACTATTATGCCATGAGCTTTTTTTAATATTTTTTGGTTAAAAAAAATACATATATACTCGTATGTTCTTTTTTACTCTATACTATTATATACCGTTCTGGTCTAGTGTTGCGAGTAGTCGTCACAACGCCGGCGTTCGTGGGTTCGATTACCGCGCGGTGCATATATTTGTATTTGTGCAAAAATTTGTTTCCAGTCTGGGTATATGTCTTTATGGGTCTTCCCACCGTGCCTTGGAGAGAACATAAAGCCGTCAGTCCCGGTTGTTATCATAGACAACTAACTGGTAACGATCGTTACTCATGGTAGGGATATCATCCACCAAATCGCAGTGGAGCAACGTGGTGGATTAAACTCCCAGCCTTCTTCTATATGGAGAAGAGGCCTTTGCCCAGCAGTGGGACGCTTGCAGGCTGATTCATTTCAGTTCAGTTCATACTCGTATATAAGAAACTTCTTTTCTAACGATGACGAGATTTCTACAAGATTCATACAATAAAACTAAACACCAAAATTTTCTCTTTAGAATTTTATTGTACCTACTATAAAATAATATTTCTAATATATTCATTGATAAGATGAAATCGAAAAGGAAAATATAATGATGATATAACAGACATAGAGGTTCTAACTCGAAACACTTCTGTACACATGCACACATACACACACTGCACATCACGAGAATAAATTCTTTGACAAAATATGTTTTATCAACTACTATGATATATATATGTATATATATTATCATATACTATGTATGCTATTATACGCAAATTATGGCAGCAATCACATAAGCCATAAGCTTTAATAACAAGTTATGTTACCGCTGGATTGTACAATGTAATAATCATCAAGGAATTGTTATAATTGATTAAGTAATTTTAAATTAAAGTAATTTAACAAAGAAACACAAATCTTTTCTCTTTTTAACTCTTAACATTTTAAAATTAGTTTTTCATAGATGATAACTTTGTTTTAAAAAACCCATACCACGTTATCTTCGTGCTAAAGATCGCTAGCTTTCGAGTATCTCTTACTTTGAGCTACCTCCAGTCGAAAAACTTACTTCGTTTATATGAGTCGAGTGTGTTTCGTATCTTCGCTATCCGTAGTTCTGATGTATTAACGGTGGTATTTGTAGGGTAAGCAAATATATATCTTTTATATTCATCTAGTACAAAATATTTTAATGCTAGCGATGGTTTTAACTTCATTGACATACGTATTCGTATTAAAAATATTTTTCTTGTAATATAACTATATAATTGGAACTTTTAACACATAAAATATCAACGCAAAATACCCGTCAAACAGTCGAAAATTTCAATTAATAGCATTTCACAGCAATATGGTAGTCAATCATTCACTCTACACGCATTGAAAACAAAATGAAAGCAAGCGTAAACGTGAAACAAAGAGAAATATGGGCAAACGATTTACAACACGTCCGAGCCAAATTCCGGCTATTCGTGTCCCCTTTCCGAAAATAAAATTTTCAAACGGGTTAAATGCACTTTATCTGGGTACAAAACATACGGGTATTTGAAAAGTATATCCTATTTGTTTCACATTGAGGGATAAACAAGAACTTTTCATAATTTTCTAGATTGTTTTGGCAGTTTTATTTACTACTCTGCTTAAACTATCTTGCGGAATATCCGCAATAAAATGTTTTATAAAATTAATGAAAAAATAGATGATAGCACTATGTTTATAAAATATAAATGAAAATTTTAAAAAACGAAACAGACTTTTCTTTTTATTACATACCAAAACGTAGATTTTATGCGATTTTTTAATGATTTCTAAATATTAGATAATTTTTCATTAAATAATGAAGATATAGAATAAGTTAAAATTAATAAGAACTTTACGTAACGACTTTAAATTTATTAAACTTTAACTAATAAATATCTTAACATAATGTGCCGAATGAAATTAAAATGATTGTAAGTATGTATTTTTTTGCAAATTGTACTAATTGTGGCTTGACCGACAAATATGTAAGTATGATTTCAAATTGTCAAATTTCGTGTTATTTTATTTCTAATATTTTCGAAAACTAAAAGATGACTTATTATGAATGCTTTTTATAAGGTATATTTTTTCACTTACTTATATCTTGTAAAGAAGAGTGAACAAACACTTGGTACTTGGCTCTCTCTGTTTTTATCAGGTAAGATTTCGGTCAGACAACAATTTACAACGCATAAATATAGCAATAACAAACAAAAACAATTTATAAATAAGTGTTGATTGTAAAAATATTTTATTTACTCTTAATGTATTATTATTATTTTTTTTTTATTTTTTTTTAGTTTACGGTAGTTATTGCTACAAGTAGGTACCTATTAATTTTATAAGAGTTTAGTTCTCCAATAATGACACCCTCTAACGATTTGACCTTACTTAAAACCATTATTCACATAGACTACAATATTATGAGACAGAATTTCAGTACAATTTAAGAAGTTTGCAAGCCTGTTGACCGTTGATCAGTTCTTTCATCAGGTGATAATTCTGAGTACAACAGCTTATTATGATAAAACTTAGAACGGGTCAGCTTATTTGAATATTTAAATATAATTTTATAGCCATGATCTGGAACTTTGAACGCTTTCCTCGTTGGGAGCCGAACTAGATTGTACAGCAGTCTTGTCAATGCTATTCACCTTTGAAGAGTTCTTCTCAAAGCTAATCCCAGCCGAATGTAAAAATGTATATTCACTGAAACTAAAGCAACACATAAAATTTAAACTTCGTCAATTAAGAGAAAGTATCAAGTGTGCAAGATTTGAAATAAAGATACTAAGTACATTACTAATTAAATTAACGTCTTCTCTTATGGCTTATGCCTTCTGTCTGAATCTACTATATGAATGTCATTCGCAATATTTTTCTTCTTCAACCATCGATGAAACCAAACATCGTTTACACTTTTGAATCACCAGAAACTAACGGCTTTCCGAGACTTTTTAGATCGTCAGTCCACATGATCTGCCCGCTGCTAACCGATACCGAATCGTAATGTCATATGCAATGGAAAGTTATTGCAATGTTTCTAATACTTTTACAACTATAAAATTATATCTTTCTCAAATACTATTTAGTTTTGTTGAATTGAGGGTAATTGTTGTAATTACTTCTCTTAAAAAAATGATTTAAAAAAAACTACTTAATAAACAGTATTAAAATAAGTTTTTTTTTTAGTTTTAATTGTTTTATTTAGTAATTTTAATACGAAAGTTATATATGAATATTTGCTTAAGGTCTACAGCTACTATCTCGCAAGAGGAAAATGTTAATAAAGTTCAATTTTTACTATTTTAATTGATGTAAGACTCAGCAAGAAATATCTAGCTCAAAATTTTGAACAGCCCAACTGAGGAAATACCTCAACCTTACAGAAGATGACAGCCAAATAATACTGCTCTCAAATAGTGTTGTGTTCCAGTGGTAAGTAAGGTAGCCGAGCTAGTGAGAGAGAGATGCGCTGTGATAATAGCGGAAGTAGGGTCGGCAATGCGCTTGTGATGCTCCTAGTGTTGCAGGCGTCCATAGGCTACGGTAGCTACTTACCATATATCCAAGAAAAAAAAAACTATACGGTTGTGAAAATAATGCAACCTATATATACCTTCAAGTTTCAATTCCGATCTCAATGAGTAACGCATGCGGGCGCGATGACCGCCGGACAAACACACGAACGTTATTTATGTTTTTTGCTGGCTCCCGTCCAGATGACCGCCGCAAGCGCATGCGTTTATTTAGAAAGTGTTCAATTCTGTCTGCGAAAACGGTTGCGGAAAAGTAAAATGGCACACTGACCCTTTATTTATTTTTATGCATTTTTTTACCAGCAAATATATCGCCAGCCACTATATTTTTTCGTTCTAATTTTATTTTGCTATTGATTTTTCATTTTATATTTTTATCTTATACTAGACGTCGTTTGCACTTTCATCTGCGTTGACATATTTTATGGCTAGTATTCCACTACTATAAATAGTAACATGATGATGACCAGTGGTTAAAGAACTTTTGAGTATAAATAAACAAATTAAAATGTTATCTACATATTTTAAACAGTAATATAAACTAAACTTAGTCTTTTTTTTTAATTATTAAGTTTTTTTTTTCGTAATTGAAGTAATTTTTCTTCCTAAATATTTATAACAGTTAGTTTTTATGTAACCGTTTACCAAATGACATAGCGTTTCACCGCAACAAGCTGACTGATCTCGAATGATTTTGCGATAAAATGCGCAAAAGCAGATAAAGTTAAACGGTCAATGCAACAGCTAACAATGGAAGCGATGATTTTGCATAATTTTATTGATCCAAATAACCGTGGATCATTGATCATTCGGTCAATAATGCATATTAAACTTGTCATGATTTGATAGGGATGTACAAATATGCGTAGTCTTGTTTTTTATCGATAATTTCTCTGTCAAATTTTTATACGCGTTTTTATGGTTTGCAGCAGAAGACGGTAGAAGATGTAGATATGTACATATTTCTGTATAAATATTCTAAATTCAAAATGCAAATAATTATATATTTTCCATTAAGCTCAACTTAACAAAGCGAAACCAAATGCGGTGGTATTTAATAAATCATTTTCTTTTTTTTTTCTTATTTTTCAGATTTTTTAATATGCTATACATGTACGAGTATCATACACATATTCGTCCAATTATGTATGAAGTCGTTCACAGACGAATATATGCATTAATTGAAAACTGTTAATAATTAGATATACGCCGCGCGGTGTAAATATTTATCGCTGGTATTTGTATAATTAAAAAAAAATTGCTTAAGATACTCAATTTTAAAACTTACACGGTTAAAATAGAATGAGTCGTCGTTTTATATGAATACCTGCACTAATAATATATATTATTATTATTAGTAGTAGTATAAATTGTTAATTTAGTTGCAGTTAATATTTCCATGTCATTAAATATTCATTGTTTTTTTTATATTATCGATATCGATAAAAAGTTGTATGTACTTAATTCCAACCCGCATTCGCGCAAATCCGCTGTCCGACGGTGCGTGCCAAATGACACGATCGATCATAGCTTTATACTAACGTCCAGGTGTAGATTCGATATGTGCAACATATTCGATACACAAACTTTAAGAAAACATTTTTTATTTTTGATAAAGCACGTGCGTTTAATTTTTATATTTAAGAATTTTATGCTCGTATTTTTTTTTTCTTTTAGTAAAGTTGCTATATGGTGGTGAAAAAATGAGCTTAAAGTGTAGGTATCAAGTTAAGCAATCGTAACCAAGCTGTTTGATTTACCCCTTGCAAAGACTAAATAGGTATGCTCAACATAGGTATATTAATTTACCGTGCATGAATATAAAAAGAAAGTGCAGTAGCTATCATCATCATCATCATCTAGATATTTTTAAATACTTTACCAAAATTAATAATTCATATAACATTTTAAAGTTTATGTTCCTTGCTTTTGAAAAAAAATATATAAAATACATTAAAAAACATGAATAATATTTGTAACTAAAATGACAGCTACGACATTATTTACATTATATGCAAGTGTATATCGCGCAAATTAATAAATATCGACGTAAATACATTATTCTATAAACTATTCATTTACATTTAATACGTTTAATTTAGGTGGTTAATTTGCAATTTAAATAGTCTTCTTTTCAATATAAAACTACACTGCATGTTTTCAAAATAAGTAAATATTTTTTTGGGTCGTATCAATTTTATTTTATAAAGTTAAAAATTATGGTTCATAAAAATAAGTTGCATTAAACAATTTGAAATGACACTTATTCGTGTGTCAGTTCTTTAATCGTATAGGTACCTACTCATTTAAAATAATTATAAGTTAAATTAAATTATTATTTTAAATAACTTGGACTTTGGGTTAAACGTTTTAAAGTGAAACAAATGATCACTCATTAATAAATCTAAAACCGATCACTAATTTCAACTAATAATTACTAAAATTAAAAACTATTTTTATTAAAACATTATGTAAGTTTTACAACCTGTTTTTTCTGGTATAGTGGTGGCGAAAGTCCATATATCAGTCAGTATATCCAATCAAGTCAACGGTTGCGAGTTAGATTATTCTTTTGAAGGGATATTTTACAATCTGTATTTTTAAAAATAAATAAGTATTTTGTTCCGGGTATTTGAAATTCTAGATCTTCTCATCGTGACTCAGAAAGTAATTCCGCCCCGAGACGCCGTGAAGCAGCAGCGGATAAAGCTCCATCTCTTATATTAGAGATGTTGTATTTGCTTAATAGTGGGACATTCACAACTGTTTCAGTTTAGTTAATGTAATTTTACAACAATATAAAATGACATATAAATACAGCATTTATTTTGTGTCATATTTGCGAAATATGTACAAGTACTCAGTATCGTAATTTTGTCACACGTGTGAGGTAATAAAAAACTCACACAACTTCTCGACTTTCAAATCAAACACGACCGATATTTGCACCCCATTGTTTGCTTAAACTTCTCACATGCCGGTTAACACACAAAAACCCTTGTTGCCCAATAAAAATCACCAACAGGTCCGGCCGGATATCAGAAATTTTCCCACCCTCAAAAATTCCTTAGAACAAAACCCATCGTTTCAAATAACTTAACGATTACATGCCTTATATTACGGGTAGTAACGTCCATGTTAGGTGAAGGGATAAATTTGTAGATGAAAGTTTTCCCTTTCAGTAAATTTGGTCCATATGTTAGGACAAGCGAACTGACTTCTTAACTGGACACCCTAAATTGAGTGCGAGAGGGAAACGGTACTTATTGGAATTTCCTACGAGTGAATATCTCGATCGCGTGTAGGGTTGCTCGATGGAGGTGATAAGTGAATTGGTCTTGCCTTTTATTTGATATTTTGTTTCGGAGATTGAAAATTATTTTAATGAAACGAGTTAAATTGCTTTGATTGAAGTTTTTATTATATTTTGTTGATCTCTATTTCCTGATATTTGCTAAGTTTTACTTTCATTTTTGTATTAGTAAACTAAAAATACATATCTTTTTATCTAATTACTTTTTTTAATTAATTTTAAAATAAAACCTTAAATTGTTATGACAATACCAGTTACGAGTTCAATTAAAAATGTTAGGTCTTCAAAGTCTAGATACTTCTCTAAAACCAGTAGATAACCGTATTATATAATAAGAATGAAAGTTTAGAAGTCCTTTCGAGTAGCTTTCTTTTCTTATTTCAAGAATATATTTTAATTTTATTTATGTTAAAATGGTTAAGTTTATTAACATCTACAAATAGTAGAGGACACTTATTTGCGATAAATAATACTATTAGATTGGTTGACGATTTCAGTTATTATTTGACTCCTTTGAATTGCAGCAAATTTTATAGCCTTCGTTATTATCAAAAAGGCTATTTAAAATAAATTCCAGCTAACAAGCTTTTCAGCTTATTATTAGTATCGATAAGTAACGGCTAGCAAAATCGAAATACAGGCTAAAAATTTTCTTTAGCGGTATAGGCTCACAATACTACTTCTATGTTATATATTTCATAAATTTTAATTTATTTTATTGAATATCTATTAGAATTTTTCAAATACAATACTAAGCAAATATTACATTTATCGACCCTCAGTCCTGAATAATTCATTTCACACACCGGAAGAGGGATCAATTGGGCGGAAGACTTGACCGGGTCGAGTGACCCTTCCCTTGTCCCTTCATCATTTTAAGCCCTCATGAAAGCCGCTTTTTGGATTCCTTTAGCATATTTCCTTGAGTAAGGTTAGCTTAAAAAGTCGTTTTGAAGAATTTCGACGATGTTTTTTGTTTGAATAATATTTAGAAATATTTGTTTTTACGTTTTTTCGCTAAATCTTGTTTCAAAATAAAATATTATTTAATAAAAAATATATATAATTTGTCAAATTAGTTTCATGAAAAATTTTCGAAAGTAATTTACAATTATATTTAAAATATTTTTCTTTTTTGAGGTATGTGGGATTTAATATTACTGTACCTACTGAACTCTACTTATATATTTAAAAAAATCGTCACTCTGAACTGGATCTAATTTTGAAGCTAAATTATAATGTATTTTATTTATTTATTTAAATACTTTACACCAATAAATTTTACAATTGAAACAAAAGTTTGTATTTATACCTACGGGCATTTAATGTCACTCATATTTAGGCCAAACAGAAATCCGTGATGGTAATAATGAAATCCCTTATAACTACTAAAAATTTAAACTATATTAGTTTATACTATTATAATGGTAAATAGTAAACAATCCATATACGAACGTATATTTTTGATAACAATATAGGTAACCGTATACAAAAAAAATATGTAAATTAATTTTAATACACAAATTATCCAAGTGATGACGATTCTGTTTTATTTGTAATAAAAACGACCTTCTATAAAACTCTTGTTCAAAAAGAACATAAATACTGAAAAAAATGGACGCACTGTAAACGTATCGATTGAATACCCAGACTAAATTATTCAAATCCACGTTTGAAAAGCCATAAATTCAATATATCAATTATAAAAGTATGTAATATTAAAGGTATAAATTAAAAATATATTAATTTCTAAAGTTTATTAAACGATATAACACTTCAAAAAAAAACTTACAAAATGCAAATCAAAACCACAAACTTGGACGCAAAATCTTCGACATAGCATAGTCGAATAAATCATACCGGCATTATTTTTTCTAAATCGATTAAAAATCTGAAAATCGAACACATCTGTGCAATCAAATGGAACCAAGAATTAATAATGAATCATTTGAAAAACTCCAACCATATTTATATATCAACGGAAATTTCCAAACGTAATCTTGGTATCACGCTTACACTTCAGACGTACTCGTAATTAAAAATTTACATATAAAGTATATCGTTGTTATTATAACTTTATTTATAAACAACATCGACAGCACTTCTTTGAAACAACGGTTACAGTTTTACAACATAATGACAAATTTCTTGTAAATGATAACGAGACAACCGTATGAACGCTTGCATGAATATATGGTAAAAGCTTTGCAAAGGATACGGAAAATCTTACGCACTTTTCTTGATCGTTATAGTATGTTCGATTTAATGAGATTTTACGCGAATAGGGTAAGTATTTTAAACGAAGGTCACTTTGACCACCGTCTGTAAGACTAACAAGATGGTGACGAAGAAAAGCACTGAATGCGGGATAGTCTTTGGAGATTTGTTTTCTTGCACGAGTGCCTTAGGAGCCACTACAGTCGGTAAGGCGAACGCTTGATTGTTGCAACGGTTTAACTGTAATAAACATATTACTTGTAATATATTACTAGACTACTTCTACTCACTAGAAATATATACCTATTTTATTAAAAAAAACTGACAACCTATTAATTTGAATAATTTGGTTCATCTTAAATTTATACTATATTCAAAAAGAAATTTCCAATCTCTAGCAGACCTGACAGTAGTTGTCTTGCCCAAAAAAAGTATTAGAACCCAATGGCAGGGCTACCTTACCGAGTACCATTATGAATCTCAATCCATCCACCAAATATAAAAGTGACAAATAATAAAAATTATATTAAAATTAGTAAAATTGATTATAAAGAATTTATTTATGTATTTATAGTTTCTGCACACAATACAACAAAACAAAATACTAATACTAAACAAAAATAGAATACATCTAAGTTGCATCAGTTGCAACAGGCGGCCTTATCGCTAACACAGCGATTTCTTCCAGGCAACCTTTGGTCAGAGGACTAATGTAAAACATATAGGAAGGATCCAAAATGAGGAAAAAAGATACATACATACATACACACATACATACACACATATCAATACGCATAAAAACGCACATACAAAAACCATACATAAATACATTAGATAAACGAATGTTTGCTTCTTTTCTAAAAGAGTTCTGTCATGCACACGTTAGGATGAATTATAAATAAAATAGTTAAATTATTCGTATTTAATTCGTTGACATACTAATAATGATATCTAATATTTTAACAACTTTTTCTTTTAATGTAATAATTGTTTAATTCTATTACAGAAATTGTGTAGTAAAGTATTTTTGTCTCACATCGCAGCAAGTTGTTTCAGGAGTACCGATACACGCTGACTTGCAGCCTCGAACAACTGCCTCGAAGGAGCTGCCCTTCGAGATGACAGACGTGGAGCACTTGTCATCAACGCTATGGCACGTAATTGTTTGAACTCTGAAAACAATTTAAAATTAAATAATGCCAACAATGGAATTTACCTCTGGCATTCCACAGTAACAATTGTTGACAACTACTGGTTAAAAATTTTTACTTCCTGATATTTTTGCCATATGTTAAAATTTATGATGATAGCTTACCTAATAAAAAACTATATTGATTCATCATCATAAACTCAATTCAAATGTAATAAACGTAATTCTATTCTAAATTTTAAGGATATTTCTATAAGATTGAAAGGTCATCTACAAGTCTACAACTAATATTAATACAGTAAGTATTAATATTAGTTGTAGATAAAATGTATATAGTCATCCTGCTTTAACAATCTTACCTAAATTTGGTAGGATCCAGACACGCTTTCAAGGGCGTATCAGACTTGTAGGCGCATACGTAGCATTCTAAAGGACGCATTTTAGTCGTCCTTGTCACTGGAATTGTACGCGACGTCTGCATCATTATAGTTGGTGCCCGTCTTCCTAAACCTTCATCAGACTTGTCCGTTATCTCATCATCACTATCGTCCTCATCGTTATCATCATTATCACCTGAATCATCTTTCCTTCTAAAAATAAAACCTACTTTAAAAAGTCCGACGGCATACTGAAACTGTAATTAATAATTATCACAATAAGCTTTTTCAAAACTGCTAAATGAATTGTAATAGGGTAATGTATTATACGCCCTAACTTTATGCCTGTTAATTTTCCACGGTAGGCAAGGGCTTTTTTAATTTACGCAAAAGGAGGTTCATCAGCCGTAGCTGACCCGAACTGGAGTAGCATACAACTCCAGTTCGGATAAGTGAAAACATAAGCTAAAGAAAATTACGTCAACAGCAGCAGCAACAGTTTTAAGCAAACTAGCTGCTTATAACGCAGAAAGATTAAAGAAGAAAACAAAATAAATACTAATACCATACTTATTTCAAATACATCATTCTAACTTACTCTTCCTCGTCATCGTCTTGGCTATCTGACTTAGATATTGGAATCAGAAGCAAAAGTACTAAAAACACCATACAAAGCCTCCACCGAATCATGGTACCTTCTTTTTAATATTTATCTCCTTGTACACGGTAGATTTGTCATTTTATAACCTAAACTGTCTTATTTCCATGTAATATCAGAAAATTTTGCACCTGACAGAATCTATCAATTTTCATTTTTAGAATTTTTCTTTTATTCTTCTGGTATTGTTTATATCTAGTAAAAACTCTTTTATTAATAATGTTCTTAAGACGCTTATGTTGCGTTCTATGAACACTGATTATGAACGAAATTGAAAAGAACGACTTGAAACATTCAATTCAAAAAGAAGCTACAACTGAAAATTTTCTATCACTGAAAAACTGCGTATCGAATTATAAAAGATTAAAGATTTAGTCAAAATAGTCCATTCTTTTGAATTTTCTTTTCGTATGCGAAGATATTGAAACGTTTACGTGCCATCTATTGGTGAGTATTAAAACTAGCTACTCGTAGATAGGTGGCGCTTACATATAAAATAAGTAATTGTGCATTTATATTTTAACAGAATTTTTGCACAACTATTTAAGATTCTATAAATAACTATATTCTACTTCTCTTTAAGATTCTATAAATAACTATATTCTACTTCTCTTTAAGATTCTATAAATAACTATATTCTACAAGATGTTGTTTAAATATAACATAGAAAAAAACGTTAAAATAAACGTTGCTGTTATTTTTCTAAAATTAATTTATTAATTAATGGTGATCCGTGAACAAAAATCTCATTATAGACTAGAGATTGATGAAGATAGATTTTTTTTAAATTTATATAGTAATTTAATCCGACTTAATTACATCATTCCTGTATGAAGAATACTGTAAAAAAAATCTATTCTCAAATCTTTGAAATTTTACGATTATTTTCATTTGTTTTAAAATATAACATTGATTTTCATCGCACACTAACGAAATATACTCATATTTTTATAAAATTACTGGTTAAAGGCCTATTCTTCGTTTACAGAGAAGAATTAGTGAATTGAATCTTGATCCGCAATGACGTACCACTCCGGATTTGTAATGTTCACACATGTTTATTATATTATAATAGTTAGTAGTTCTTCAAAACCACGAGATGAATATAGTAATTATCAAAGTTTTATCAGTTACATATTTTACGAAATAGTGGATAGACAACTATGTAATGCAAATAGTAGGGAGATTTTTATATCATTAAAATGTGTACCTACTCATATATATGTTGACTATATCTTAACACTACAGAATTACATCAAATATCAAGTAATAGAGATCATTAAGAAAAATACACTTAACCCAAATGTACCCAGATGTAATTCTATCACTGTAGTGTTAAGATATAGTCAAGATGTATATGAGTACACATATTAATGATATATATATATACGTAGTCAGCAATTTATTTATAAGAATTGGTTTACATTAGCCAAGTTAGATAATCATAGAATTTAACTTCAAGTATATAAATAAAATAAAAAAATGTGTAAAAAAGAAACAGACGAACGTGTATGTATGTTAACATACACACACGTTCGTCTGTTCCTAAAATAACTTAACGCCAGTAATTTAGAAAACATCCGACTGATATACATATTATTATTATTTATAAATGTACATATAGAAATGATACATTTATAAATAAATACATATTACACACAGACTCGGGGCGGGAATTGAACCTACAACCCTAGAGCCGAAAGAATGCCAACGGCCCACTAGTTCATCACTCAACAGTAGTTCTAGTTTGATATTTAACAAATGTTATGTTCGAAAATCATCAGTAAGAAATACTATTATTATTAAACATGGTATTATCGGGAAATTATGATATTTTAATTTTCTTTAATTATATTGATCAATGAAAAATATTTATTAATTCCCGGTACTGTACTGTACTGTATTAGCCTGTAAACAACCCACTGCTGAGCTAAGACCTCTTCTCCATATAGAAGAAAGGTTGAGGCTTAGTCCACTACGTTGCTCCACTGCGGGTTGGCGGATAATTTATCTACCCCGAGCTTTTAGGCTGTACGTGCTCTCCGAGGCACAGTGGGGAGACCCACAAGTACATACACGCAGACTGGAAACAAATATTTGTACAAATACAAATATCTATCCCGAGCAAGAATCGAACCCGCGACCGCAGGCGCGCGTTTTGAGGCGACTACTCGCACCACTACACCAGAACGGTCGTTTATCGATATATCCGGTAATTAACTACTATTTGTTAATATATACTTTATATTAAAGGATAATATTATTACTAATGTTAAATGAGATAAGTTCCATTGCTTGTTTTCTTACATGTTTGTATATAGGTGTTTCAGTTCAATTTAAAAAAAAAACTATTTTAACGTCAGAAAACTTGCTTACTGAGGCTTTTCGTGCTTCGATTTGTAGAAGACGAGCGGATAGTGGTGGACGTTAACGATGGTGTATTAAAAAGGGGAGGTCTAGTCCTTTATATTTTAACAAGTTGTTTATTTTACAAGATGAAATAATTTCATCATCCTCTGGGTTTGTAACTTCATGTTCAATTTTTTATTATATTTCCAATATAATTATACTTTTATAATCTTCCTCAATAAGTTGACTATCTAAAGATCTATAGATTTGTTGATCCTGATTGATCAGTGACTGGCGCGTTCAAGTAAACAAACTCTTCGACTTTACTATATCGGTATAGATATATTAGATTTATTAATTATGTTCAATTCAAATAGCTTGAAGAATGTTTTAAATAAAAACAGAGCTATGTCAAAAATTCACTCGTTTAATGTAAATATTAGATAAGTACAATAAAAAATAAATAGATACAATCCATATAGCTTTCAGGTCTTATTTTTCATACTCGTATAAAGCATATTTTAAAAGTACAATTTATAGAATTATAATTTTAGCAAACCATCTTACGCAGTTTCACCCACGTTTAGTTTCCAAAGTCATATTTATTTACATTTTCTACTACTGTATTATTTTATTGTTCATAAGAATCCAGCTATCAATAATATTAGACAATAGTCATCAAAAATGTCATGTTACGTTGTAACAACGTGTTTATGTGATGCATCAAATACTATGAGAACAATTTAAAGAAATCTTTTAGTCGAAAATATTGATGATCCTTTTAACTATCATTTGATCTGTGTTTAGTTTTTTTTTTTTTGACATTTAAATTACATTTTCATAAGAATCTGTGGTAAGTCAATTTTTCGAAAAATATCGATTCGTTTATTCTATGGAGGTTAGAGGTAGTTTGTTCCATTATTTTTCAAAGTTACTATATCATCATCCAAATTATACGCACGAAATTGTGTGCAATATCTTCCTCACAACGAGCCTCTGAGGTAATACTCTTAAAGTCTTCCTATTAAGGTCAGTTAATTTTGTTTTTTTTTTTTATCGAATTGACGTTACCATAAAATAGCAAAGATTTACAAGTTTACGATAATAACAGACTATAAAATAGCCGTCGTTTAAACTTTTATGTGTCTTATCGCTGTCCCAAGCGCCGTTGAGGTGATTTAATTAGAAATTATGTAAATCTTGTTTTTATTTCATTCATATAATCTATATCTATACTTACATCACCAAAAACAAAGAAGTTTTGTTTGTTTGTATTTATATATATATATTAAACTACTGAATCGATTTTAATTATTGATTCTATTAGAAAACATTTATATCCATAAGTAACATAGAATATAAAAATTACAAGTAGGATCATTGTAGTAGGATAAATGTCAAAATTTATAAAATTAAATATTTTAAATAAACTTAATCAAATTAAATGTATTAAAATATAATATAATATATAATAACTATACAAAATATGTAAATGATATTTATGTAGCTACTATACTAAACAGAAATATTTTATTGAACTGATAAGACCTCTTCCAGGATACCCATAAGAATCTGATGGATCTTATAAGATCCCTATTACATTTCGTCTATAATTCAATAGCACCAATTTTACTACTACTTCTTTAATTCAAATTTATTTATTTTGTCTGGAATTTTACAAATTTATACTTTATTGCACATTACATGGCAAATAATATAACACAACTTATAGCACAATTACAATTTGTGTGGTAACAGGGCCGTTCTTATTAATTATCTTTTCATCCAAACAAGTCAAATCGAGTTGGAAAGTTTATCAAATATGAAGATACTTGTATGAAAGATTTTGGGTAGGTATATGTATTCCAATCAGTGTGTTTGAGGAGTTTTTTCTTTTTATAGGTATATTATATCACTATAAAATTGTATATTATATCCTTTTTCTTTCTTTCTTACTAAAATTTTACTTAAATTCAAATTTTGTAACCTTAATAACCTTATAACGTATACGGTCTCCATTTCAAGTGTTGTGTTAAAATGAGAACCCTTCAGGTATAGTGGTGCTATACCTGATACGGTAGTGGTTACCTTAACACCGGCGGTCACTGATTCAATTCCCACTTGCGGCAACAAATATTTATATTTGCACAAATGATGCTTCAAATTTCTGCTCTTGATATGTCCTTAGAGGGGTCTCCCCATCGTACCTCGGACGACACGTAAAGCCGTCCGTCCCTGACACCTGATAGCGATCTTTACTTATCGTAGATGAATTCGGAATTATCCGCCAACCTGTAGTGAAACAGCGTGGTGCAGTAAACTCCAATCATTATTCTATATGAAGAATAGAATTAATAAAACACGCCAAGAAGGTGAATCACAAATTATACAATATTATTTGAATGTTGTTATCTTTAAATTTTCTTGTTTATAATACTTGCTCATTTTGGCCATAATCATATTGTTATAATATTTTAGGAATATTATTATCCCTTTTATATTTCAGACGGAACTGTTATTAGAATTTGCATAACATTACATTGTAAGTGCTCATTCGGTTAAAGTTTAAATTTTAAATACAATTTTATAAACATTTTCACATAATCATAATAATCTATACCTATGTAAGATAATGACTTCATAACCACATAGTATTAATGTTATATCTGAGTTATAGTGAAAATATTTGTTCATATTATAATATTTTACGTTTATGAGAAAATATAAACGTGATATAACAAAGCAAGATTAAGCAAGAATATTGTTGAAAAGATTCGCGCTCGCCTAGACCTAGACCCTAGGCCAACCCAGCTACGTTTTAACGTTAGGTATATCAAAGGACTTAAGCTTCCATCAAAGGTGCTATTAATAAACGAAGAGCAACCTAAACGTAGCTCTTTCAAATACTCACACAAGCGCCCCTTTCCGTGTCTCTCGCCTAGCCGGCTCCGCTGTCGCCCCACAAAGCCGGCCCGCCCGCAATCCCCGTACAAACCCGAATACACGACCTCATTAAAAAATAAAACTCTACAAACGTGCCCCAACCTACAGAACGCAACTTGTCAAAGCGAAAAACGCTACCTAGCGGTGAGTAGCGGAACTACGCCACTCGCGGAACCAACCTCTGTACTTTTTTAATTAGCCCCATACACTGAATGAATGCGTGAAATACGTTAGATTTTTTTTCTCTCGTACGCGGTTAGTTTGGTTGCTTTGAGTAAAGTATGTTAATTCAACGGCTCTCATGTTTTTTGAACTGTTCGTGAGGGAGCGTAACTTTGTGGCATAGAGTGCTTAATTAGCAGCGAATTTCTAGTAATGTTGCTTAACAATATTTTTTATGAAAAAACTACAAAATCCAATATTACATCTCAAATATCCTTGCGTTGATTATAAAAAAAAAAAGTTTCAAGAATCGATTAGGGTTCTCGAAAGTGAGCCGCAAGTCGAGCAAGTCTTTTATCTCGACTAGGTTCGCTCAAAAAGTGCAAACTCTGTACAAAGTTCACTTTCGCCTTGTGAACTAATTTTTCGCTCGGTGTCAAGTTCATGGCTGTGGGCTGGGGGTGCGGGGTGCGGGAGTACGACGAGCGGGGGACGGGGCGCTATGATAAAATAAAATATTCATTATGATTGCTCCGAGCGCCAATGTACGCGAAAGCGCGATTGTACTACCGACAAGATTTGGTTGTTGAAGTTTCGTATTAAAATATTAGTATTACTAATTTTAGAAACTTAATTAAAAATTAAAAACACAATTTAATAAAAAGAAAAAAAAAATGATTTGTTTATTTATTTATTCAAGGTTCATCACCGCATGATCCACAGCAAACATATTTAAGGTGCTATATGAAGGTGATAATATTGTTAAATAGGTGGTATACCAGCAAGTATAGATGGGCACGACATTCGCAATACTGACGCTCAGATAATTAATTAAATACTAAAAAACATTATTACTATAAGCATTAATCACAGTCAAAAGTCATTATATAAAACAATCAATAACAAATTTTCAAAACTAATATAATAATAAAATATTATCATCTATATTAAGTATATAAGATTGAATATTATTTACAACGTCACTTAGTAAATGTTTTAAAAATTAATTATTTTGTATTATAATAATATCCAAAATAGCTACTATTCTTAGTCTTAAATATCATAATAAAACGTATATTTAGTCTATTAAGTACTCTGGTTAATATATGACACAAAGGTTTCATTTAAAAAAAATCCCACAAAGAGGAGCCAATTCGATGTAAGCCAACAAATTAGTAGAAGACTTGAAAACTGACGTAAAAATCGTCCCAGACCTGCCTCAATGGGAAGTGCCGCGACTCAAAGATTCTTTTCTTTATCTTAATTAGCCCATTAATTTGTTCGGAAAATTAATTCTATTCGTTGGTTACCTGTTCCTGTAATTCCTGTAAGCTCGAAATTATTTATCTACATAAATTGTATGTAATAATTACCTATACTTATACAAATTTCATTTATATATATACATATATATATATATATATATATATATATATATATATATATATATATATATATATATATATATATATATATATTATTTATACTTAATTTTGTAAAATTAGGAACTAACAATGCATTAAATAATAATGTTAATAGGTATTCAAATTATGAAATATTAATAAAATTATCAACATTTTCAGTGATAATTATTTATTTTCATAGCTATTATGAGTATTTTGAATCAACTTCTAATGTTTTTTTTTTTTTTAATTTACTTAAATGATCCGTAAATTTATAAATCATAAACCAGGGTTAGCTCTTAATTTTTTTTTTCATAGATACCTTACCTTAATGATAATAGTTAGTCTAGTTACTAGAGGCTAGAAATTGGTACTTTTAAGATGTAGGTATATTTAAAAAAAAATACTTTTTAATTTCACAATTAAAAAAGTATTTTAATATCTGAAAATGTTAGCAGTACAATTCTTTTTCTGCGTAAATAATTACAAATATATTCCATACAATATATAAAATAAATATACTATAACGACGTTCATATCAACTAGATTTATTTTTAAAAAAAATTAAGCTAAACCTAATAACCTAAAATTTGGCACTAAGCATCGTAAGTAAATTAGTGTAGAGTTTTGTTATTAATTAAATATATTTAAAATATATTTTGAAATATATTCTGAGAGTAATAGTAAATTATATTAATTAAAGAAACTATTGTATCATTATTATATATACAGATTATTAGATATACAGATCGGGGATAGGTTTGATCGCGTAAGATTGACGATGTCAAGCACATACTAAGGCTGACAGAGTTAACATCCAACTTATTAGACATTTCGGATATTCGGTTTAGCTCTGACATCGCTGGTTTACTAATACAAGAGATGGGCGACATAGGACTACCGATCGTTATCGATAAATTTAATTTAAGTATATAGTTCGTTATAACTTACACCTGTATAAGCTTATAGAGGTTTAAGATATATGCTTAAATAACTCTATTTTTAAGTGGTAATATATAATATGACATTCACCACCACTACATCAGCCATTGGATGTTCACTGCTGAAATTAGGCTTCCCTATCTTCTCTAGGGGGTTTGCCATTACTCTTCCCTCTTGGCAGACGGATTGGTGGGCGCAGTGTGTTGTGGTAGGATATAGTGACGTTTTGTAAGGGCGGGTGAGGGCGCACGGCGGGTTATTTTAGTGGGTGAGGGCCCCACACTATCACGTTGTCTCCCCGGACGACGGGATGTGCGTTCAGGTACATTTTTTGCCGCCAAAAAAAAAAAAGGATACCGTGACGTTGCAGCCCATCACCATTATGTTTGGTGTACAGTTATTCGCTTGGCCTTAGTCGCCTTTTACGACACCTCGGTAAGAAAGATGTCGGGACTATTCTTCTCTAGCAGTCACTGCACGACAGTATATTATGATATAAACTTTCTGCATAAATAAAATGTTTCTAGCCACGATTGACGACCGTTCTGGTGTAGTGGTGCGAGTAGTTGCCTCAACGCCGCGTGCTGGGGCGGTCGCGGGTTCGATTCCCGCTCGGGACAGATATTTGTATTTGTAAAAATATTTGTTTCCAGTCTGGGAACAAATATTCCTCCCACAAATACATATGTATTTGTGGGTCTCCCCACCGTGCCTCAGAGAGCACGTAAAGCCGTCGGTACCGGTTGTTATCATAGACACATGATAAGGGTCATTACCCATTATAAGGAAATTATCCACCAACCCGCAGTGGAGCAGCGTGGTGGATTAAGCTCCAATTCTTCTTCTACATGGAGAAGAGGCCTTCGCTCAGCACGGGTGGTTTACAGGCTGATACAGCCACGATTATTCGAAAGTCTGAAAACCGAATACCTACTTCAAATTTCAAGTAAAACGAACTTAATAGAATCTTTTATTTTCTATTGATCTTTTTCATAAAATATCTTTGTGTTTTTAACTTATATTAATTGATTAAAAAATTAAAAGTTATTACTACAATCAAAACTACGATATAATTATGTATAATTTTTTTTTTACGAAATCATGCCTCATAAAATATCAGTATCAAAAAGGATTTTTGATCAGAAAATAAAGTTTATATTTTAAGGGATATTCTATAAAACATCGATAACTCTGATATATGACTTTTCAATATACAATTGGCAAATCAAACCACAATCAATGTATCAATATGAAATTTATGTCACTTCTACACTTTCGATATATGTTATCATTGTACACAACTGCTCAATATTTATTTGCAGAAACAATAGGTATACATATATATAAATATAACGTTAATTTAGCTTCCATAGACTCGATAATAACCATCATTAATCTTGAAATTAACTGAATCAGCCTATAAACAACCTACTTTTTTTTTGTCGCAGGGGAATCCATTTACGGATGATATCCAGGATGCCCGGGTCGGCAGTCCTAGACCTATGTCGGACTCGGCACTTTGGGAGTGCAATACCGTACTAAACCCCTGCGGGAGCCTTCAGCCGCTTTAATTGAAGGGTCCCGGATCTGCAGGCAACAGGATCCCTCCAGCGACAGGCTGGCCTCGGCGAAAAGGCCAGACTTCTCCTCCATGGGGACTGTCCGGCTCACCTCTAAAGCCTATAAACAACCTACTGCTGGACAAAGGCCTCTTCTCCATATAGAAAAAAAAAGGTTGGAGCTTAGCCTACAAACGCTGCTCCACTGCGAGTTAGCAGATAATTTCCCTATCATGAGTAACGGTCGCTGTCAGATGTCTATGATAACAACCGGAACTGTGGTTTTACGTGCTCTCTGAGGCATGGTGGGGAGACCCACAAGGACATACATCCAGACTAGAAACAAATATTTGTACAAATACAAATATTTGCTCCGAGCGGATCGAACCCGCGACAGCTGGCATTAAGGCGACTGCATGTACCACTACACCAGAACGTCGTTATTAACCCTAATGTCTAAGTATTATACAGCTAGTTAATTAATCAAATATTTTTTTTAATAAAATCTAATAGTAATAAATATATTTTATCATACAGGTATCGATATAAAATGTCTAAGTACATAACTATTCGATATCCAGTTGGTAAAGCAAACGTTTGTTCCGGCTCAGCTACGCCCGGGCCTCAGGGCAAACACTCGAGTAAATAATCTTACTTACGTAAGTATTACTTACATATATGAGACCTTATTTAGAGAATGTATATTTGAATAATTAGAATTACACATAGAACTTATAAACAACTAATAAGTATATAAATTATTTGAGAAATATTATGATTCTTAAATTTAATATACTTATATAATTATATACATTTATGTAGCTTCAATTGTCAAAAATTATGTCTTTTACATTTACAATACTTTTAAAAGCAACAGATAATAATCATGTCTTTTTTTTTCAATTAAATTTTTAATAATGATATGTTCAATTTTATATTAATTTCTCCCAGTTCAATTGAGGAGCTGAGTTTCAAAAGGGTATCTTTTGATAAATTATCGATTTTTTTTTTTTTTTTTTGAATCTGGTAGAAAACCTCAAGTTCTAGTGATAATTTTCATCAAATTTCATTAATTAAAATTTTTTTCGATATAAAAAAAATAATAAAATTTACGTTTCGGATCAAAAGGAGATCTTTTTGTAAATTTTGATAAATAATTCAGAATTTATTATTATAGTTATAATAATAATTATTATTATTATTATTATTAAATTATACAAATATTATTTATGTATTTTCTCTTATTATTATGTTATTTATGTGTTTTTATTTTGATTTTGAATTATTTAATATTATTAAAATCAATATCAATATAACTTTATTACCGATAATATCAATTTTCTAAGATAAAAATTCATTACTTAATTAAAATTCATTAATTAATTTAAGTACTTTTTTGATCACTTTGGATCAAAAGGGTACTTTTTAAAAAAAATCGGATCAAAAGGGCACTTTTTCTAATTTCAACTAATTACAACACTGAGGATTATGAAGTTTTTTTCATGAAAATTAAATTACGCCTTTATCACCACGAGCACTATGCATGAGAATAAAAAAAAATTGATTAAAAAAATGTATAGTTTAAAGTAAACAGTTTTTTACTTGTATTGAAAAAAACTAAAAAATGAAAAGATACCCTTTTGAAAATCAGCTCCTTAATTACATTTTAATCAATACATGTAGCTAACACAAATACAATTAAAAACAAACAAATAATATTTTGTACCAACATATTCTTATCTATTTTATTTAATAAATATGTTCTAGAAAAAGAGTTTTGTGAGTAAAACAATATAATAAGCGGTTTTTGACATACGGTACCTATACATATTTATAGAATGTTTATTGCCCTATTTACAAAGGGCTTCACAAGAGCTTCTGAAGCGAAATTCAATATGAACACAACCTACATGTTCAGCGTGTTGTACATAGAATTAGGTAAGAACATATGTATAAGATCAGAAGGTTCAATTTGATCTGCCTGCCTGTCTTCAGTGGACGGAATGCGAAACGGCGTTGTTTGTTTGTGGGTGGATGGATCTAGTGAAATTTCTCCTTTGTTGCTCTACTCCACCCAGTGGTCGTGGTGTACGGTAGAGGCGAATGGTTAAGTTTGTCAAGTTTAAAAGTATGTTATGTAATTATTATTACGTACGTTTATGGATATTATTTCGTTCCTTTGAATTATTAATTTCAGTTTTAATATTTAAACAAATCTTTTTTTTTACAGTTTCTTTACTGTTAAGAATATAGTGAACAGAACATGTGCATTTCAAATAAATAAAAAGTCGCGAATCAAGTAAATTTCATGTACTAAATAATTTTAAAAATTGATCGATATTCGACGGTGAACGAAAATATTTTGAGGATAACTGCATGCTCATATAGAGAGAAACTCTAAGACAGATTCGCCAAACGACAGTTATTACTTAGCAGTTAAATCTGTAACATATTGAGCTCCAACCCGCCTCCTTCGTAGGAGATGAGGCACTTGGCAGTAGGACACAGATTATATATAGCAGGCCAATTGTGAGTATCGAATATTTTAAAAAAATGTTTAAGACTTCTATTTATATATTTATTTCTCTATTTATATATCTGCTTGTTCGTTGATCTGTTGTAGGTTGTAGGTAGGTTAGGTTATTTAAGTTACTGAAGTAAAATTATTTTTCTTTGTTTCGTTACTTTGAAAATCAAATCATTCGTATTAAAACGCATTTTAACTACTTAAATATGTGTTCCGGGTATCGGATTTATTTACTTTAATTCGCTTATAACTTGGACCACCTCCGAGGTTAGATTTGGTGGGCATTATGTACAAGCTTTGTTTCTGTTACATTATGTATTCTGCCGTGGACTTCTGTACATATATCTCTATGTAAGTTCTACTCGAGTTATATTGCTGATTTATTTAGTATTTTAGAGAATATTCGTATGTGGATGTGCTAGATGCTAGGTGTTGACCTCTTTATTTTAATACGCTTTTCATGATGTATTAATAAGTAGTTATATAACCTAAAATACATTTATATCAATAAAGACTTGCAAAATTTACACTTGAATAAAAAATCAGCGATGTTTCTATTAGGTTACTTTGTTAAATTCTTGTAAATCCTCTTGAGTTTTTTTTTTTTTTTTTCGTATTTAGTTATAAAATTGTATCAGATATTTTGTAATGATTTTAAATTTTATATAAAATTTAATAATTATATCCATGTAAATTTTCATTTTAGCTACGTGTAATATGTATCTATTGATATAATTATAATTGCTTACAGACAATTATATAAACTTTTGTTTTTGTTTTTTTTTTTTTTTAGATAGATGTTCCTGACAGTTTCATATACATCGAAATGGCTACTGTTCCTTTAGAATAGATAATAGCGAAATGCTTTACAGCCTATGTTATTTCTGTCTGATTTCTATTCCTCAAATAATAAACAAAAATAAATTTCGGTAGTTTCAAACGTCATCGAACCCATAAATATGGTTTTCCTTTTTTTGGTATTAATATATTATGTATAAGACACAGAAAAATAATTACATTGTTTAATGGAACATTCTAGTTTGTCACGACATTCCTGCATAATTCTCCTGGAACTCATGTACATTATATTTAGTAGTTTAAATATCTGTGCTTTTGTCGTTTCGCATTTCATTTTGTTCCATAAAACGCTGAAACTGTAATTTGAGTCATGAACGTGGCCGCCATGTTCTCTACAATTTTTTTTTTTGGTATTTAACGTGTTTATTTATTTTACTAGCTGCTGTCCGCGACGTCGTCTGCGTGAAAGCTATTAGATTACACGTTGTTACAAAATGCATTGAAAAAATAAAGGTTCACTGCTCGTTCTCCGTAGGTGATAGCGTGATAATATGTAGCCTGTTGACCCGACTTCTTAATAATATTCGTGCCAAATTTGAAGTAAATCCATGCTGTACTTTTTGAATTTATCCCGGACATACATACAGACAAACAGACAAAAATTTTAAAAACTATATTTTTGGCTTCGGTATCGATTATAGATCACTCTCCAAGTATTCTTTTAAAAAAATATTCAATGTACAGTTTTGACTTTTCTACCATTTTATTATATGTATAGATTATACAATATTTGTGGAGTATAATAACTCATTCGTTATTTTTTATCGTTATTCTTAATTTACTATATAGATGTACATAAAAATAACTACGTAAAATACATTATCCTCAATCTATATGACTACATTTATTTATTTAAACAAGTAAAAATTCATGCTCTCCTTTACCTACTTTAAATATATGTATACTACCTATAGCAAATATATAATAAAAGCGAGTATTTTTTTATATTTAATGAATCTTGAATTTATAATTATAATCAAACATTGACAATCGATTATTCACCACCATACTATTTGTGACATACCTAAATATAGGTTAAGAGAACAAATGGAAAATTCTTCAAGTAAAACCGTAAACAGACACTAGTAAAATAATATCAAAGTTATTGATATTTTGTTTTAGTGGAATATAACAGAAGTAAGCCTTACGAGAGTCTTATAAAGTGATCGACTAAAGTAAATTAAATTCGATACCTGAATACTTAAAGTGTGTTCTTAACTTGGAAAGGTTCGAGGTTCGAATTAAGATAACAGTTTACTAAGGTGAATGTAATATATATATATATATATATATATATATATATATATATATATATATATATATATATATAATAACATATATATGTATAACAATAATATATGTATAAAGCATATAATATGTGTTTACGTATATTTTTATTGGAATTTAGTTATAAACTATGGAGTTAGGTATTTGTACGACCCGATCGTTATCCTTTATCTTATTACTTTCATGTATACACTCCACTTCCTTAATATATATACCAATATATAGATTTTTTTCCATATATAATATTATCTATTAACTATATGAAAATATTGTTGCATCTGTATGATAAAAATCGTATATCAAAAAATTATCATCATCAATCAAATTAACATCAATCAAATGTGATCATAGTACCTACTATAAATAATATAATAGCTTATAAACTTTTATCATATAATCTATCAGAAACATGAAATTATTATACTGACTTTGATTTGACGACGCATTGGCGCAGTGGTCATATCAACTGGCTAATTCGCTAGTCTCGGATTCGATACCCGCATATGACATTTTTTTTGTATAGGTAAACCATACAGATAGACACAGGATTCACATTCTACTGGGGATCTTTCAAAATATAGTGCCCATTTAAGTAAGTAATATAATATATACAAAAACATTATATTCCAAAATCTCTCTTCTTAGATACAGAGATTTAGAATCCACTCATAAAGTTAGACTAGCCTAAGTGAAAGCCGATGACTGAAAGACATTAAAGTTACGTGTGTGCCCCAACTTGGTAGGAAAGGAACGGATTATAGCAGAAGTTGCGAACAATTTCGCAAATTGAAGTTATAACTTAACGTATCCGCTTGCAGTAAAATTAGTGCTATTGACTTCTTTATTAAAATGTTTATTTATTTATTTTATATTTTTAACTTCTTGAAGCTTTTAAATTATTGTTACAGATCTCTTTTATTAATTATAATGATAAAGTATAACTTAAATTCAATCTATTTAAATAAAAAGATAAAATATGTTTTAATTTATTAGTTACTTTATATGCGGTTAGATTATTTAAAATCTTTCTAGTAATACCTACTGTCACCTATCCCATAGGTATGATAGATTTTTATATACTTACATTTTATTTTTACATACAAAATATATAATTACAGTCCAACTAACCAACAGACAGGGTTATATAAATTCACCATATATGTAGCTAATTAATGATTCCAAATACATAAGTGGGTACATAAGCAAATGGGGGAGGTGGAATAGAAGCGAAGTTGCTTAGATAATGTGCATACATTAAACTAAGACCAAACTAAAGCGTATCTTGATGAAGGAACTTCGTACGCCCGCGGCCTAATTACGAGGAGGCGGGGTGAAACAGTGCCTTTGACGTGGTTACGTGGAGAAATTCATTTGCATATAAAAACTAAATATATTTTATTACTTACTTTATAGTTCTGCACAATGTAAAAAAAAAATGAAACTATAATTTTTGTGTCATTCGTAAATAAGAAAAAAAAACGTTTTCAAACTCTGTGCTGTAATTACAAATAATGTTATACAAATTCACGCATGTCAAAACTAGATTTTAACTGTTTATTTAAAATTAAACACTTATTATTTCATTTATATTGAATTAGAAAATTCAAAGAGAATTAATATCAAATATTTACCAATTAAATAGTACCTATCTGAGTAGCGTTTGATTAAAAAAAAACCTATTTGAATAAGATAAAATATTCTAACAAGACTACTTTTTTCCAACTTTATTATTTCTGTGAAAAAGAAATGATCGTACGAGCTTTTAAGTTACAGTAATAAGATTGATGTAGCAAATATACCTATATTTATATAATTTTGATAATAATCTATATTTAGTATATTAATTTTAGTAATATTATATCATTTTATTATAATATACTTAGTACCGAAATTTATTTATTTCTTTGTTTGAACAAACTAAGTTCAGGATCTATCCATTATTACGTTGTTAAATTACTTTTTTAAAAATATAATATTAAGGAAGCTTGTAATTTATATGATACTAGCGGCCCGCCCCGGCAGCACCCGGGGTATGTATATGTACCTAAACCTGCTTCAAGAATCACTCTATCTATTAGTGAAAATCGCATGAAAATCCGTGTAATAGTTTTTGAGTTTATCGTGAACAGAGAGACAGACAGACGCAGCGGAGAACTTTGTTTTATAATATGTAGCGATTTCATTACCTGACTATGAATTGGAACAGTAATTATACTGCAGGTATAATGATACTAATACAAAGGTCAAAGTTTAAAAGTAGGTACCTACTATTACTAAAGTACAGGAACACGGTAGGTACATGGATCGTACTATAAACAGTGGCGTAACTATCGGAGGGCTAGACGGTGTCTTGCACCAGGGCCCTCAAGCTCAGGGGGCCTCAGAACCTGACCAACAAACTTAATTGAACTATTGAAATTTGCTTGCATGTAGAACCTGGGCGGGCCCTGCTGTGCATGATGAGCAGATGATAAAGTAGCTTTTTAAAGTACCTTTTTAAATATTTAAACATAACTATTTAATTTTTTTAACTTATCAAAACGAATATATTTTGATGAAATATTAACATTTGAGTCATTAAATTCAATTCTTTACTGTTTGTATGGCTTTTAGTCACAAACTACATTGAATATATTATGTAAATATAGGTTGTGTCTAACAAATACGGTCAATGAATTACCTACTTATTTAACTTTTGTTTTTCAAGTCAGCTACCACTTTTCATTATTTTATCATAAAGTTATCAAAATCAGTCATGAGTTTTGACACGGGTACCTGTATTTCTGCCTATTTTATTGTATATTATCGCACACACTAATGTTTAAATTTTTAAATAACTGATACAAATGTTTATTTATATCGGTTAATTTCATATATTTATGTTAATTGCTCTTTTTGACGTATATATTACACTTTTATGAATTCAATTCTCTGATGTATTTGTATATGGTTTTTAGTTATGTCAAACAACTACCTACTTATTTAACTTTGATTTTGAGAATTTACATTATTATACATATTTACAATGCAAAACTTTAATTAATTATTTACAGACAATTTTGTTATTATGTCAGCCGCCACTTTGTATTATTTTATCATAGGTCAAAACCAGTGACGATTTTTGATACAGATACTTGTATTTCTGCCTGGTCTTTCTTATTATCCACACTAAAATGTTTGAAGGGTTGATCTAAAAATATTGCTTAATTGAACACATACTGTATTCATGGCCAGAAATAACTTGAATATATTATATATTTGTTGTATAATATTATTACTATGGGATAAAGTAAAGTAAGGGAACGAGTTAATTAACTTAATTCTAATACTGTAAAAGTGATTATTGTTATTTGCTGCTTTAATTTTAATTTTTTTTAAATGTTTTTTACACTACCTTTTTTTATTGTCTTTGATTATGTTAAATACAATTCTGCTTTTTTTTTTTTTGTTAATTGTATTATAATTATATATATATTCTTTTTTAGCCAGCAGGGTGTGCAATAAAGGCATATAATTGAAATACATTTAAGATAAATAGCACTGTATATTTTGAATTATATTTATTTTATTCTCATTATTATATTTATATATTTTTATTTTTTATTTTATATCTATGTATGAAAATATTAGTTCTAGCGATGATTCCTTTTGCTCAGCATTAAGTGATTCTTTTTACTCCACGGATGAAGACGGCTTAACGTTAGGTGAACATCTAGCAAATGACTTGGCACCTTACTCTCGTAATTTAAATATTTGTCATATTAATGCACAAAGTGTGCCAAGCCACTTCTCAGAAATTTATAATACCTTCAATTTAAAAAATTTACATGCTGTTCTTATCTCTGAAACTTGGTTAAAGCCATCTTTACTTTCTACTTCCTTTTCAATTCCGGGTTTCATATTAATACGCAATGATCGCATTGGCAGGGGAGGAGGGGGCGTGGCTATATATCTCCGAAGTAATCTGTCTTTTAAAATCATAGACCAATCTCCCTCCTCATATGGTTCGCCCGCTGAGTACTTGTTTATTGAACTGAACTTTGGTGTTAAAGTGGCAGTCGGTGTAATTTACTGTCCACCTAATCTAGATTATTTTGATTATATAGAATCTAAATTGGAAAATATTACGTCCAACTACACTCATGTCATTGTAATGGGTGACTTGAACACATGTAAGATGAAAAATAACTATCGGGCTCAAAAATTGGGCTCTGTTGTACAATCACTAAATTTAAACATTCTGCCTCTGCAACCAACTCATCATACTAATACTTGCGATACATTACTTGACTTAATCATAGTGTCTCAAGTAAACTTGATTGATAGATATGGGCAATACCTCGCTCCAGCTTTCTCTCTTCATGACTTGATATTTGCCTCCTACGCTATCAAAGTACCGAAAGCTAAGTCTAAAACCTTAAAACTCAGAAACTACTCTGGAATCGATTTAGACAAGCTTCGGTGTGACGCCTCAATTATTGACTGGACCGATTTACTGGACATGGAGACGGTGGATGAGAAGGTTGAGTGCTTGCGCAAGGAAATTATAGATTTATTTGATCGACATGCTCCATTACGACAGATTAAAATAAAACACAATCGATGTCCATGGTTCAACGATGATTATCGTAAAGCCAGGGCCAAACGAGATCGAGCTTTTCGCAGGTATAAAAATGACCGTACAGATGTGAATTGGACAATTTATAAGGCTGCAAGGAATCGATGCAATAAGCTGTGTAGAAATTTAAAGCGCCAATATATCTCTGACAAGTTATCTAAGCTTTCTTCTTCATCTAATACTTATTCCTTTCTTAAATCCATTGGCATAGGCAAACCTGCTCATACAGAAGCCAGATGCAGTATTGATTTAAATACACTAAATACCTATTTCGCTATAACGCCTACACTTGACAAACAAACCAAATCTAAAACGCTCTCTGAGATAAATTGTTTGCCAAAAAACTCTTCAACATTCAATTTATCGACCGTAAGCGAGTCTGAGGTTAAAAAATGTATACAGTCGTTCTCCTCTAACTCCATGGGTTGTGACGACATAAACTATGTTATGATATACCTTCTTTTAGATCCTCTCCTATACGTTATTACACATATTGTTAATTTTTCCATAACATCTAGTTCTTTTCCAGACATGTGGCGAAAGGCATTTGTTCTCCCACTCCCTAAAATATCAAATCCCTCTCTGCCTAAGCATTATCGTCCAATTTCCATTTTACCTTTTCTCTCCAAGGTACTAGAATGCATTGTATATCACCAAATATCCCAATTTTTACTTTCCAATAACTTACTGAACCCATTCCAATCCGGTTTTAGAGCGGGACACAGTACTACTACAGCGTTGTTAAAGGTAACTGAGGATATAAGAGAAGCTATGGAAAACAAGAGCGTCACAATTCTTGTCCTCATTGACTTTAGCAATGCTTTCAATGCTGTGGACCACGACTTGCTTCTTGCTTGCCTGGCTCACGCAAATTTCTCAGATTCCGCTATGCAATGGTTCTCATCATATCTTCGAGGGCGTCAGCAGGCTATTCGCTTAGATCAGAATTTCTCTGATTGGTGCGGTTTGAATGCAGGCGTTCCTCAAGGCGGTATACTTTCTCCTCTTTTATTCTCTCTGTTTATCAACTCCGTCACTTCTCTTCTTACTTCTAGCTACCACCTTTATGCAGATGACTTGCAGCTTTATCAACATACTGCCACTGATGCTTTGGCTGACACTATTGCCGCCCTCAATCGTGACTTATCGCAAATATCTCAGTGGTCTGCAAACTATGGCATTGCAGTTAATCCGGCGAAGTGTCAGGCTATCATCATTGGTAGTCGTAAACAACTAGCAAAAATTGATATAGCGGCACACAAGCTTTGTTACGAGAATTGTTCAATTCAATTTTCAGAATCCGTGAAAGATCTCGGAATTACGCTGGATAAATTCTTGAACTGGTCTGATCATGTGAGAGACTTGTCCCGTAAATTTTATAGTACTTTGCATGGTATGATGCGTTTAAAACATTTTCTGCCCATTGCAACCAAGGTTCAGCTTGTGAACACATTACTTTTACCTTTAATAGATTACGGTGATGTATGTTACCTTGACGCGAGTGAGGATTTGGTGAACAAACTTGAGCGACTCCTTAATACGGCCATCCGCTTCGTATTTAATCTACGTAAGTTTGATCACGTATCTTCATATCGCTCGCGCCTGAATTGGCTTACGATACGGGGTCGTAGATCGATGAGAGTTCTTTGCATGTTGTACTCTATTCTAAACAGTGGTAACTGTCCCGATTATTTATTTAGTAAATTTTTGTTCAGAGCCGACGCTCATGATAAGCCACTGCGCTCCACGGAAAACCTTTTGTTAACATTTCCATCACATCGCTCAGGATTTATGTCGAACTCTTTCGCTGTTACTGCCGTACGACTATGGAATAGACTACCGGAAGAGATAAGGAAAGCGCCCTCTAAACACTCCTTCAAAATCTCCGTAAAAAAATATCTCCTTAATCAGGAGAATATTGGCCGCAATGACTGAGCTGGAGTATCGTCATATTATTTTATCACACTTTATATTTGATTACATTACATTATATTGTAATGTATTGTATCGTATTGTATTGTATTATATTGTATTGTATTGTATTGTATTGGATTGTATTGTATTGTATTGTATTGTATTGTATTGTATTGTATTGTATTGTATTGTATTGTATTGTATTGTATTGTATTATATTTTGTTATGTTATATAATGTCATATTATATTTTATTATTGTTTATTGTACACCTACACACAATACTTTCTTGTACATACCAAGGTTGGCTGGTAGAGAATGCAGTAGCGTTAAGCCCGCCTTTTGTACACACTTATATTAATGTATTTGTTGTACAATAAAGAATTCAAAATAAATAAAAAAATAAAAAAATATATTTTGGCTTGTATTGATAAAACTTAAACAGTTTAGTTGGGGCCCTAGTTTATTTTTTGCACCAGGGCCTTTGGTTACCTAGCTACGCCATTGCCTATAAAGTAAAATTATTAGAACTTAATCCTCCATTCTACTCTTATTTTAGCATCAAACTGTCAAGCTAAATATAATTTTAAACATAAGATTATGTTTACTTTATTGTACGTAAACCGATTTAAATCTAAGCTTTATACATACAATTTGAATATCTGAACATTGCATTTACATAGCTAAAAACAGATTCAACGCTAACAGAGATATCGGTCTCAGTTTAGCCGGATTACGGCTAAGATGCTCGTGTATTGGTTTTTCGATTCTTGTATTACCTACCTACTCTCTTTTACCCGCGATTTCGCATGTATGGAATCTGGAACTGGGATTTTGGAAATAAAAATATCGTTTATTTTTTTATATATTTATAAATAAATATTTTTATAGATAACTTTTTAATAGATTTTATCTATTCATCTTATCAGAATGTATCCAATTAGAAAAGTATCCCTAATCTAATTGGGTATGTGGCGCCATCTGTCGTTGAATAGTTTAAGATCATAACAATCGAAATAAACTTACTTTTCTATTAGTTAGATGTCACTAGTTCTAAAAAAATATTATTACTAATTAAAAATTGCATTACAAGCATTTCACAGATATAAATGAATGTATTTAATGTAAGAATTGATTAATTAAATTTAAATTTTAATGAATATGATTAATTAAATTTTAGTGGTAAATTTGAATTATATTTTTTCTATCTCGAAGCTAGTATTTTTTTTTTTTTAATTTGATTGCATGTACACTAAAGTTTATTGATATTTTTAATAAAGTCAATAGTTATTAGTAACTAACTATTGACTTTATTAATAATAATAAATTATTAACTATGTGTTTTGCAAGAAAAAAAAATCCTTTTACTCCTTTTGCCATTTCCACTTATGCTAAGTAATAAAACTATAAATATAAAAATATATAAAAATAATTTTACTTATCCTAGTACTAATTATTCACTACTAGTAGGTAGGTACTGCTCAGTGTTACCAGAATATTTTTTTCTCGAATCGTAAATGCCTTAAGTACGTGAAGTTTCTGAAAAGGTGGCTTTATGTTATCGTGACAGGGTTGGCACATGATTTTTGTTTCACTACATTATTTATTCTAAGTTTGGTCAAACTTACTTGTTAGTTATACAAAAAAATATTAAAATTTAATGCATTGTAAGTTTTTTTTTTTTTATTATTATTATGCTGAATTATTTTTTTTATAGAAAAAAGATCAGTGAAACTGTTCAAATAATACCTATAATGATAATGAGAAGTAAATACAGGAATGCGAGTAAAATAAGTTTTATAATAATCTTCATTTAATTTAAACTAAAAATCAGTTACGAAAATTAAGGTATTTATATTTTTTTGATTTTTTATACTTTTGAACAATAAAATAACTCAGCTCTAGTGACGTGCCCCGAGTAAGTGTATGACAGCTTGTGCTCCGTGCAACCCCACACATATCGCCACAATTGTCCGTCTAGACGTATCCGTTTGCATGAAAATTATCTTTAGAGTGTGTTACTAGAATCAGTCATTTAACATGTGTCAGGAAAACATTCTGACGACGGATATAATATAATATGAGTATACCCAAGGAATTTATATCATAACTGAAACTGTATTATTGTATAAATTGTATACTCAAATATGCACCATGAAATAACTGACATAAGGTTGATATTTGTTTCCAACATGTAAAGCGAAAAAATCGTTCCGAGCATATCGTTGACTACTGGTATTTTGTCTCTTTCTTACGAGTTGCCTTGAATCCATGGTAGAAAGAGATACAATCAAGGCAAAGTTTGTATTTAAATTCCTTGGGGTATACCCAAATCGTAATGAGACGTTTTAAATTATATTAATAGTTTAAATATATCGAGAAAAGTTTTCAAGCACCGAAAGGTTTAAAATAATAGACAAAACTTATTTAACAAACGAAAAGCGAAAGGCTGTTATTCACTAAGATTTAAAATATTGACCAGACAATACTTTGTAAGCAAAATCGCTTGCCTCCCTAAGTACCATTAATTTATTAATATTGACTTTTGCCTCAGAGTTTAATTTATATTTAAGAAATGTTCAAATAATAATAAATATGTTTAACACACACACAAGATACAAGGTCGTCTGTTCCTAAGGTAGGCAACTTAATGCCTGTGTTTTGGGTAACAGCCGACTGATATAATTTTTTTTTAAATAAATATACGAAATTAATCTATTTTAGAAAATATAAAAATTTTATTGATAATGATTACATACTTCGTAAGAAGAAAATATATACCTATTAAGAGCAGCGCAAGAATTCTTGAAAAAAAAAATATGAACTAAGAAAATTACTCAAATTTTTCGAAAAGCAAAAACTGGTAACGGCTCACTTATTATGGAACTGAGGTAAGTTATTTCTTATACGCACAGATTTATTATATATATTTTTATTTTTATTTCAGCCACCGTAATACCTACCTATTTTTCTAAAGAAATAATCGGAGCGTTTCCAATAAACATTGCTATTCAGAGAGCATTCGACAAAGCGACAGGCTGTACCTCGAAGTGAGTTTCCACAGTCTAGTGGCTTTCCATCAGTGGTGATTGATAAGCCGCGTCCCGCGAGATCGTCGTGACGTGCCATCGTAATGGGGATAAGTCTACGGAAAATGTTGTTACATTTCGTAATTTGATGTTAACTTCTGATAAGCTGTGTTCCTAATTTCGTACGTGAGAAATGATTAAGTTAAGCGTTTCTTTAAATGGTCTGCTAATCGTGGTTAACTTTTTACTTGAATTTTTTTAAGCAGAAATCCTTAATATTTCTTTTACTCTTTATTGCTCTAAAAAGTGTCCTATATCTAAATTTACCTATAACCTGGAATATATATATATTAATACGTGAAGCAAAAACTTTCTACCCCTTTTTACGAAAATTACGCGGACGGAGAAGTATGAAATTTGGCACAGTTAAAGTTTATATGGAGAAGAAGTGCAGAGTGCTAATATTTTTTATAATTATACTCAAAAAATACATTAAATTAATTATTAAAAGCACTACACATACTACGACACACACACAAATTAAGTCTTTACTTATGAAATTGCCGTTTCGTCGTACTGGCTATTTCAAAACTAAAAAAAAATCGCTAAGAACTCGAATTTCAAATTATTTTTATTTTAAAAATTTAAAATATTTTTTCTATAATTAGTCATTTGTTTAATGGTTAGCGTTCTATTTACATGGCATTTGTACGTTTTTCATCATCATGGATATGTTAAGAATTCGAGAGATTATGGAGTATGAGTTCCATCGTGGTAGCAAAGCGGCAGAAGCGGCACGCAACATCAACGACGTTTACGGTGCAAACACTACTAACGACCGTACCACTCGTTATTGGTTTGCTCGCTTCCGTTGCGGAAATTTTGACCTAAGAAATGAACCACGTGGTCAGCCGAAAATGTTGGTCGACAATGACGAATTAAAGGCGATTGTGGAGGCTGATGATTATCAAACTACAGCTAAATTAGCAGCAGCTTTCGAAGCTAGCACTAAAACAATATTGGTCCCTTTGCGTCAAATTGGCAAGGTAAAGAAGCTCGTCAAATGGGTGTCTCACAAATTGAATGAACGCCAGCGCGAAATACGCGTCGAGACGTGCTTTGCACGGCTCAACAGACACACTAACGAAGGCATATTGAATCGCGTTGTTACTTCTGACAAAAGATGGATTCTATTCGACAATCGCAAGCGCTCAGCTAGTTGGTTAGATCCTGGTTCAGTATTTAAACAATGCCCTAAACGAAAAATGACCGATAAGAAAGTGATGGTAACTAATTGGTGTATAGCGCCGGTGTAATTCATCACAGCTTCTTACCAAATGGCATGAGCATTATTGCAGATGTGTACTGTGAAGAACTAAACACAATGATGGGGAAGCTCGCACGTCTCCAACCAGCTTTGGTCAATCGCTCGGCTCCGCTGCTCCAGCACGACAACGACTTTTGCAAGAAAGGTATCGATAAGCTACCTAGTGGCGTTGGCAAAAATGCATTGATTACATGGGTAATTACTTTGAATAATAAAAATAAAATCATCAAAAACGGTAATTTCATAGGTGAAGACCTAAGGTTGTGTATATACATATGTAGATTATGTACAATCTACATACATACACAAATTTTGTTATAGTCTAATGTTGTCAACACGGTCTTAAATACAGGTCTTGCAACGAATTTTTTATCGAAAATTTTTAATGACTGCTGCATATGCTCACCATGTTATGATCAGTCATATTTTTATGATGTTGAAAATGCTGTCAATTATAGATTAGGTCGAATTTCGACCCCTGTGCGACCACTAGTATAAATAATACTACTATATAATATTACCGATATGACACATTGACATAACGTTCAGTTTCTATACTTATGACGTATACGCACAGCAGGGATTCATACAAAGAGTAGAGATAGTCTATTGAATAATGTATAAAACTTAAAATTCTATATGTTAGAACGTTCAGGTTATCAGAAATAATAAAGTCGATTTTGAATTAACTTTTTGCGTTAGGTTGCGTGTGAGCAAGAATATGAATTAATCAGACGAGAGATGACTATTAGCTGTGTCAGTTGACATTTTTGAAGTGAAACTTCTTTAGAATCATTGTGATTTGAAACGGGATGCGACGGAAAAAACGACCGGTAGGAGACACAAATACAAAAATGTGTAGGAGAGAATGAGATAGTATGATATCGCATATCCTAGCAACGCGTACTAAATAAGTAATAGAATGTTTATCTATTAATATTAATAAATTTTAAATTGAGTTTGCCAAAGATGTTTCACTTCTGACATGTGTACCTACTCCGTACACACGACTTTTTTTTAACATTTTATATTATTTTTAAAGCTTATGCAATATACATCATCACAATTCAGTATCAGTAACAGTCGACAGATTTTCTGTTGGTCTGTCAGCCGACAGTTCATGTTCTTGACTCTCGACAAAATTGTAATCTGATAAGTACAGTATAGACTGCAGGGATTTCTATTTAAATAGTTCCTTTGTCACCATATTTGGTGCTAGCAAAAAAAAAAATTCTTTTCAAGTCTGAGTCTCGGTAAATAGTCAGCTTTCCGGTGATGCTATCAAGGCCAGGAGTGCCAACAGTTGTCATAAATTAAAAAAAGAAAAAAAAAACAATTTTTCACGAATTTCTTCTAAAGTCTAAAATTAATCGTTAAGTTCTTAATTATACTGTCATTTTTAGTTTGTTTTGTCTTTGTTAATAAATAAAAACAACTAGGTACTATAATACTATCAAATACTGTTATTTTTCAACATAGACATTTCATATTTATTGTGCTCTTTTATAAGCACATTAGTAACAGTACATCCAGGAACTCTTATTTTAAAAAAGATATCTGCTTATCTTCACTAAGACTAACCTACTAAGATTATTGATGGCTAAGCCGGCCCCCCCTCGAGCCACGAACCCGAAATACGAAGCGGGGTCAAACGCTAACATTTAGACAGCTCTAGCGTCCGAGATCCTTCTTACAGACCATTTGAAACGTAACCTTTATCTAACGACATAGGGTCGATTTTAACCCAAACACAAATATAGAAAGCCTTAAGCAAAAATAAGCAGGGAGAGGGTTAACCCCCCAGGTGGTTGAGTCGTTTTACCACGTTAGCTTGTGACGGTCGCCTGTAATTTTGAGGCCTAATGCGACTACTCCTATTTCAAGTTACCCCCGGGGTCTTAAGATGTGCCTGACGGGAGAGATAAGGCCGTATACAGCTTTGAACAGCCGTGATATATATAAACGCATGGACGTTATAGGGTTATTGTGAACGCTATCTTTTTCCACGGCGTGCGTGTTATCGTCGAAGTTTTTACATAAAAAGGTTTTATGTCATGTTCTTATTATACTATTTTGGTAAACTATGTTAATTTAAAAAAAGAATATTAGATCGTGTAAATAGTTTTCTTAATAAATAGATACTTAGATAATTTGAATGTTGAGAACGTTCGCTATTGCCTATTTAATAAATCATATTAATATAAAAAACTCTTATAATACTCATAATCGTACCTAATACGCTTACAAATATTAGATACTCACCTAAAAATTTTGAACTAAATAGATATAAATAAAATTAGACGTCAGATACGGTTATAATTTTTTTGCGAAATAAACACAAAAGCATAAATATTTTAATAGATATCTACTTTATTTTGCATATATATAAATTTATTATTTATTGTTCATTATTTATTTTTATAAAATTTTGAAATATAAATTTTGTAAGATAGGTAGCCGGTAGGTACCTACTTATGGCTTCTTTCACATCCATAACGTAGATATTAAGTAGGTACCTACCTACTAAATAATTTATTTTTTGTTAGTTTAAATAATATGTAGGTACTCCGCTCTTGTACACATTAAAAAGAACATACGTTTGCCACAAAAATATTGATTTTAATATTGGTATTTGAAAAATACAGAACATTAATTTTAATAAGTTATGGGTACCTATAGGTACCTATGTACCTACCTACCAACCTAAAATAAATATATAATTATAACTCTATTTTAAATAGCACATTTATTTTTTAAAAGATTAAATAATATATGAATCCAAGAATGTTTGCGGTTTGGGCGTTCTACTAAACAGATAAAGGCGCGTTCAGATAAGGTAGCGAGGGGTGGGTGCGGAATATAAATCGCTGCGGTAAAAGTTCTCGGTTAATTAATTGTGTACGGATTACTGGTCGCAACTTATTGTACAAATGTGAACGGTTGTTTTGTTATATTATTAATTGAATAATTAAGTTTTATAACAAAATTTGACGTTGCGAATTTATTTGTTTTAGGTAGGTATACATATTCCTATTTATTTGTTGTATGAATTAAGATAATTTGCTGTGATTTATTTGAATGAATTCTTGCTGGTATACGAGTATGTAGGTACGAAGAGAAAGTTGTAAGTTTCAAACGTTTTTAACGTTACTTTTAAGTTTACGTAAATAAAAAAAGAAACAAACCTATGTCCAGACTTACGTTTTCACTCAGGCCCCTGATCTTAATGGAACTTTAAGAGATAGGGTAAGATGGGGGAATGGCAGTCAGCGAGCAATGCCGGTCACGTCAAAATCTAAAACTTCCAAAAACATTATGCAATTGCTACTATTGTCGCCATTTAGTATGCGGCCAAGTAAACTTATTTACCAACCGGCGTCATTTTCCTTCGCGCGCAGTGAGTTTAACAGCTGTAAACAGGTTCGGACGTGTTTTGTTCTAATAAAATCGAAAATTCAGTGAAAGGTAAACTTAAAGTGATTTATACTAATCAATATCTTTCTTAAAGTTAATTAATATACATTTACAAGTATATCCCATGTGCTTGCTGGATTTTATGAAAGTTAATTACGTTTTTCGTAACTAACCAAAGAAACCGTTTTCGTATTTTGGGGTAATGGCAATCATTCTAAGCGGGCAATACCGGTCAGTGACCAGTATTACCCCGTATGGAATTACAAGACAATTTATTATTTTTTTCTTTGTTAATAAATATAATATCTCACTACACTCATTTTTATAGTTAAATAGATGCCGCGACTAAGGGAAAGAACCATAACGAAAGGAAAATGGACCGAAGAAGAGTTAGTAAAGGCTGTTGAGGCCGTTAGTGCTGGGAATTCTTCACGGTTAACTGCCAAGAAGTTCAGCATAAATTTCAGCACGCTACAAGATCGCATCAAGAAGAATGTTTCAATTACAGGATTTTCTCTAGGATGACATTCTACTTTTTCACCAGAAGTAGAGAAGGGTATGGCTAAGAATATATAAATTCTAGCCAAACTTTTTTACAGCCTAAGTCCACTACAAGTGCGTAATGCAGCTTTCATTTATGCCAAGAAACATAACATAAAGCATAACTTCAACAGGGAGGGGAAGCTAGCAGGAAAAGATTGGGTATATGGTTTTTTAAAGAGAAACCCTTCAATAACCATTCGCCAACCAGAGGCATGTGAATCGTGACAGCATTTAACATAGATGGAGGATAACTTGTTTTTCCAATATCTGGAAGATGTTATGCAAAAACACCAGTTTACTAGATTCAAAGTGTACAACATGGTTAAGACTGATGTGACCACGGTGCAAGACCCTGGTACAATTATTGCCAAAAAGGTACAGAAGAGAGAAGGGTCAGTGACCAACTAGGAAAGGGGGAAAAACAGTTCCTATGCGTCTCAGTCTGTGTTTTCCAAAGTATAAATATAAATAATTAATAATAAGTTTGTTTTTTTCCTTATATAAAAAAAGAGTTATTTTTGGTGAAAATATAAAAAAAAATTGGTTAATTTTGGTTAAAATATAAAAAATAAAGATAATTATGAATAAAATATCGGTTTATTTCGTTTCGGTACATTTTAGAAGCAACCCTGTGTTAATTTTGAATGACCGGTAATACCCCAACAGTAGACCGCTATTACCCGCACCTGCGGGTAATAGCGGTCAACGAAGGGTTTTACAAAATGATTAAAAAAATAAGAAAACCGTAATAGATTGATAATGTGCCTCATATATATCTATAGCCCACTATATAAGCTATCTAAAAAGTCAGTTACCTATAACGTAAATCCCAGATAAAAAATAAAAAATGAATTACTGCTTAAGTGACCGCCATTCCCCCATCTTCCCCTAATCGAAAAAAAAAATTCAGTGATCAAGTATAAATTTTAAACAATCGTAAGGTATCAATTAAAGTAATCAATTCTGTTTATCTGAAAACGATTTTCCCATACGTTTAATATGAGTTACACCGGAGCACACCTGAACGCCCTAACAAAAACCAAAAATTAAACAACGTCCTTTGTTGGCGAAAACGCTAAATTGAGGAAATTTCCATCCATTCTCCAGCCAGGCGTCATCCGCGCCTAAGCCCCGCTTCAATTTCAATAGCACCCCACACACACCCTACACCCTTTAGGACGCCCCCACCTTACCGTCGTCTCGCTCACACCTACGATTATCTCTCGAGAACGACAATGACGGAGCTACCTACAGGGCCGGTCCGAAAGTTAGACATATATTATTGTATTATACTGCCGTAGGTGGCGCGGGGGTGAAGATTGATGCCGCGGGCGGGGAGGGGTAGTTTCGGCAACCCTATGTCGACATAACGAAATTTGCGTCACGCACGTATGTGTGCGTGCTCGACCTCATATTTCACGTGGAGGAAATTAGGTGGAGGAATTAATTTTCAAGTTTTCAATAAAGAGAGGAAAAATCTTCAGATGTGGGCAGAGGTATCAGTGGCTTCGGCAAATTAAATACGTGTACGGTTTCTTTTGCCTTATTCGAAATTAGTTTTGTTTGGAATGAGTACCTACTTTGAAAGGATGTCTCCTTATTAGATATATATAAGGACTTTTCATCTTCATCAGTTGCTATTAAAATACAAAAAAAAAATAATATAGGTACATAAAATATTTAAATATTACCTATATATATATATATATATTGATTTTTCATTAAAAAAATCCATCTGTAGATATTATAAAACACTTAAAATTGTGGGTGCTTTTAATAAAATTACTGAGTTGATAGTCCGTTAATAGATACCTAATCCTTGATATTTAGTAGTTTTTGTGTGTAAACAGATATGTTTACACGATTTAATAACCTACAATAAAATTACCTAAAATAAAATGTAGATATAGTTTTGTCATTATTGACTATGAGAGTAAAAGTTTGCCAACTAATCATAGGTCCTGTTATTAGTAAAACCCTTTTGGTGTTGTAGTGCGAAAATTACATTATACTGACAGTCGCTGGTTCGATCTAGCTCGGTATGGATATTTGTATTTGTACAAATATTTGTTTACGGTTTGGCTGTTTGTTCTAATGGGTCCACCGTGCTTCGAAGTACACGTATAGCCGTCAGTAATGTTCTCTCAGATTTATCATGTCTTACTGTATTTATTTACTTTCACTTGAGGAACAAAAGAAAGAGTAATAGCTTAGTACGATTTATTAAAAAAAAATATACTTACTACTTTGATTAAAACCACCACCTGAGTCCCCCGAGATCATGGACGCTGTAAAGGGTCCGAAACGTCGGGAAATAATTTAAAATATTGTAAAACTATAAAGTTTTAAATAAACGCGATAAAATCCGGTATAGACTTTTAATCAAATGAGTAAAATTCGCGTAAATATAAGAGAACAATAAGAGAACAGAATATACTTACTAATTTAAACGATACGTTTGCTTAGTCATTACCTATAGGTACCTGGTAGGTACCTACCTACTTTTGGCAATTCAAAATTTTGTATATGTACTATTTGTCGATCATTAAAGCAGTCAACATTACAAGACTATTTATACAATCAGATCAAATTTTAACATGGAGTATGTTTAAATTGGCAATGTAAGTATGTGATTGTGAGTCTGGTGTAAAAAAAAAATTGCATAGACACTCAGAACTGTTTACAATTTCATAAAAAGTCATTTGACAATAGATGTTGTGTAGCGTCTCTAAACATGATCTAATGGGACTAAAATGCTATTGGAAAGGCATTTGATCATGTGGGATTTGAGATGTTCTTGAGTACCTAAACTTAAATATTACCTTGAGTAAACTTATATTATTTTATCTGGTTTATTTGAAAAATAATCCTTAGTGAAATCTCCTGCAAATAATTTAGTGAAATAGAAGAATTGCTTCTTGTTGAAGTAACAAACGATTTGTTACACATAATTGATAATATAGGTACGAATTTATCACGCTAGAACTTCCGTCGTCGTCCATTAAATATTTCAATATATAGCTTACACTGCATTTTAATTGGTAGTAGCTTGAAACAAAAACGTCAAATAAAATTATGGAACAGATCAACATTGAACATTGCTTAGTCAAGTTAAACTAAATTTTAACGCAGTTTATCTTTTGTTCGAAAACGCTTTTTCGTGGTTTATTGAACCAATAGTGTTAACAGATAGACAAATGATTGCCTATAAGTAAGTTTAAAGATCATTTATTTCTCAAGAGATAAGTATATTTCAGATCCGGATATTTTTCTATAAATGGAAAAAAAAAGTATTTTCCATCTACACTTAAAATGGATGTTCCTCAAGGATCGATCTTAAAAATATTTTTGTCAGTGATAAACGATTGAATTAGTAAAATACCAAAAATCGTACATTACCAAAAACAATCATTATGAAGTGATTTTTTTTTACATCTTTGTAACACCATTGTAATAGTAGGATACCGACCCTGCACCTATTCAGTTACGTACAGTTAGGCTTTTCCACAACACATATTTTGTTGAGAGACTTCTTACTACATTCTCGAAACATAATTAATATGTTTTATTTATAATTTTTTTTTATGTTAGTTGGATAGGCAAACTGGCAGACGTGCCACCTGATGGTAAGTGGTCGACGTCGCCCATGAACATAAAATAGTTTACCTGGAACTAGCCCAGCCAACTCATGGTGTGATTGTTGGTTAATATTTATATTTATTTATATGATGTTAAGTCTCGGTGCCAGTAATTACACTGCCTGTCTTGCCCTTCTTTCCGAAACACAGCAAAGCTGTTTCACGGAATAAACAAGCAAGATGGTGGTACCCATGCAGCCGGGAGCGCGGCACAGCGCATCCCTCCCACCGGTGGCAATGGTCATTAATATAGATATATTAATATCTAAATAAATATTACTAACACCTAATAAAATACAATAGGTAATAAAAATTCAAAAACTGTAATTTACTCATATAGGTATATAAAATTTTGTGAATTATTTGTTTATAGCTGCAAAATAAATAATTCAGTGACATTTCAATATTTCGTTTATATTTAAACCTTTTATATTTTTTCTAATCAAGTTAATAAATACATAGGTATGTATACCTATCCAACCTATCTACCTATCCTAGAATATTAAATTTAGATAATTGTGGCGATCAAAATATTTTAAGTCAATGATTTCGTAAGGTATTATTATTTTATGGAGTGTATACAAGTATAACGAAGCTAAATAATTAATTTGTTTACTGATACATATCTCAAGAGTTACTATAATATATAATTTATCGCCGTTAGGTACTTGTAGTAACGGCACAGTCAACAAAAACCTCATTAATATGCCAAGTGTCAAAACTCAACGTAGGTAAAACTGCAGGAACTTTCAGTTTAATATGAATAAAATAAAATATTATCGCTAAACTTTCACTTTATTAAAAATATTTTCTCCCAAAGAAATTATTTTTCTATTTGGACTCTACCTACTGAATAAAGTCAGGTCTAATTTAAATAATAAAATAAAATAATGAAAATACTTTACAGTATTTATAAACACAAATCGTTTAAAATAAAAATAGGCAATCAAATTAATATTTAATATTTTTATAACCCACACGTGAATCATATTATACATACAAGTACCTAACTTAAAAGAAAACGTCCTAGGCCGTTGACACACTAAAGTTCTTCCAACTCCGAAACTATTACCATATTTACAGCTTATAAAACCTTGAACGAAGATCGCGCCAAGACAAGGAGAATTTAAAAATAAAAAATACTATTCAAAGTTCAAAGTCAGGAAACTCCATTGTACTAATTACGCGGCAGACGGCGTGCTTTCACTCTCGCCGCCCGCCCGCGCCCGCGCCGGTCGTTTTAATTATTTTTTTAGCGTCTCGGCGTCTGGCGGGAACTCGGAAAAATTTAGTAGAGCATAGGGATGATCTGGCTTGAATTATTTATTTTTATATGTATTTTTTGATCTTTCATTAAAAAAATTGAGTAGGTATGTTGTTCACTACATACCTATTTGTTTTTAAATTAAATATTTCTAATATTAAATGAATAGTTTTTATTTTTAATAGCTTTTTACCACATATAAGTATTATAAAATATTGAAATATACCGCAATCATACTAGCAACCCATACTTTTAGCACGACTAAAATTCTCACCTCTCTAATCTATAGAATCTCACATTTTAAATATTTATTAGTATAATGTTCTTAGGATAAGGATTAAGATAAATTGAGTTAATATCTGATATTATCAGTTGGCGTATCCACACAACGTTATCGTGGCAGTTAACAAAGTTCGCGCTCCGCTCAATCTTTGATACTCTCTTCGTGCATTTTTTTAGCTCGCCTTATTAATGAAAAGTAGGTTACTAACTTGGTTCGCTTTAAGAATGAAAGTTACGGCCACGTTGCCGTAGGTCGATGAACTCTCAGCTGTCTTTTGTTTTTGTTACGAGTTTCCCCAACAGCCCGACTGTAGACTTGTTTTACTATCAATTGATTACGAATGAAATGGATCTACCTTATGACGTTTCTATGTGTGTGTATATGCGTATGAACAAAATTTTTCCTGTCTTGTTACGTTAGAAGGATTATAAGATGGGATAGATTATGTGACGCAAATTACAATGATAAAACACACATTTTCGCATACCTACTCTTACAAACAAAACATAATTTATATGTTTCGCTTAATATCTAAACTAAGATTAAAATCACAGTTATAATTAAATTTACTATTTTTTATAAACAAGAAACAAAATAATTATTATAAAACCCGATTTATACTCCCACACACTATACATTTGTAAATAAATACATTTATTTAATTAAAAGTCTAAAAACGGATTTTATCGCGTTTATTTAAATTTACTGTTTAACAATATTTAATTTAAATTATTTCCCGACGTTTCGGACCCTTTACAGCGTCCATGATCTCGGGGGACTGAGGTGGTGGGTGTCCGAATAATGAATCAATTGTTACATACCCCGCTTTTTATACAATTATAAATTATTACTTTTGACCGTTCCTATTCACACAGAATGAACTTGTTGTGTCTGGAAGTCGTGCTGTGTTCTTATTTTCCTTGGGTTCAATTAATTTTAGAACTGGTTCCCAAGCTGGTGGTACGTTCCAACCATCCTCTCTATTGAAATTAGGATGTTTTTTTTATTTCAATAGCCTCGCGAATCATCCTTGGTAGGAATCGGTGTTCTTTAGCGAGAATTTGTGGCTTATCAAATCTAATGTAGTGGTTGGTACCTTGTTGAGTATGCTGATACACAGCAGACTTTGTCGACCGTTGGTGTTTAATGTCAGCTATATGTTCTTTTACGCGTGTCTCTATACTCCGTTTAGTTTGTCCTATATATGAAAGACCACATTCACAGTCTAATTTGTAGACCCCTGCATCTTGTAAAGGTATTTGGCACTTGACAGATGGTAATAATTGACTTATCTTCGTTGGCGGCTTGTAGTAAGTTTTGATTGATAGTGTAGACACTAACAAGTATTTAAACGGTGCTTCTCACCACCATCCAAGACAACTCTCTGCCGTTGGTTTGTCTCTGTTTCAGAGAGCTCACGGGATCTGTGACGAGAAACACCTGGACGCAGAGCTACAGCACATCAAGCAGGTACTGCGAGACAACAAGCTCCGAGCACCGCGTCAGCGTCACAGATCCCGGAGGAAGAGGACTGCCACAGTTGAGCGCCAGCCTGCCGTACTACCATATGTTAAAGGAGTCACTGACAAGATTGGCTACATCTTGAAGCGAGCTTCAATCAAAACTTACTACAAGCCGCCAACGAAGATAAGTCAATTATTACCATCTGTCAAGTGCCAAATACCTTTACAAGATGCAGGGGTCTACAAATTAGACTGTGAATGTGGTCTTTCATATATAGGACAAACTAAACGGAGTATAGAGACACGCGTAAAAGAACATATAGCTGACATTAAACACCAACGGTCGACAAAGTCTGCTGTGTATCAGCATACTCAACAAGGTACCAACCACTACATTAGATTTGATAAGCCACAAATTCTCGCTAAAGAACACCGATTCCTACCAAGGATGATTCGCGAGGCTATTGAAATAAAAAAACATCCTAATTTCAATAGAGAGGATGGTTGGAACGTACCACCAGCTTGGGAACCAGTTCTAAAATTAATTGAACCCAAGGAAAATAAGAACACAGCACGACTTCCAGACACAACAAGTTCATTCTGTGTGAATAGGAACGGTCAAAAGTAATAATTTATAATTGTATAAAAAGCGGGGTATGTAACAATTGATTCATTATTCGGACACCCACCACCTCAGTCCCCCGAGATCATGGACGCTGTAAAGGGTCCGAAACGTCGGGAAATAATTTAAATTAAATATTGTTAAACAGTAAATTTAAATAAACGCGATAAAATCCGTTTTTAGACTTTTAATTAAATGAATAAAATTCGCGTAAATATAAGAGAACAGTATAATAAATACATTTATTCCAAATACAATTGTAGAGCATCAAACTGTAATACCGTTGCATCATTAATTATTTATCTATTAAAAAATTATCCTTTTATAATATGTCAAAACCCATTCAGTTCCGTGAGAGGACACGGGATTACCTGGACTAAAACCCATAAAAAATAAACCAAACAAACACCATAAACACAAAGGACCCTAACCCTAAATGGATGTTGCGTTTTTTTTTCTCGAAACTAAAAAGTCTATCCGTGTATTGCGTATGTTTACAAATGAAATGTAAGAAAAAGTGTTTAATTATTTAATACGATTTTGATTACAGGATTTACGACATTTATATTTTTAGAACAAACAATGATTTTTTATCTATTTATAAATATACAAATATTTTAAGTATAGATAAACTTTACTAAATTATGCTGTTTTTATCCACTATATCATACGAATATAAATAAACTAAAATATTATTTTTATAGAGCACATTAAAACGACTTCGGGTCACTTAACGTCTTTTTTTTTCGAATTATTTTTCCGTTAACCCTTAAAAATCGAATCCCACAAATATGACCCATAGGAAGTACTTTATGCCTTTTCACACATGCCTCGGGCGCGTCGATTAAATCCTCCTGAGAATGCATGCATAATAATCATCTCCTAAACGTCTCGTACAAATCTCATATTACCCTTGCCCTTATAAAAAACGCTAAGGGTCACCCTTTCTCTACCTGAGGGTGACATTTTTTATTAACACTTCCGTCATACGCATATGCAAAAAGAATTGTTATTTCTTTGATATCACATCGGAAATAATAATTATATGCATAATAGAACGGATTAAAGGGTACTAGGTTTCTGCGAGTGACATTTTTTTTTTTCTTTTCCTGTCACCTTGCCTTTACTGTTATATTTTGAATACGTATTCATACTAACTTTTTTAATAATCTGCATTAAACGCAAGCTGTTTCATTTATATCTGGAGCTTTTCAAATAATAATGTATTTTAATACCCACGACACATTTCCAATGTAGGTAAGCTACTTAATATAAAATATAGCGATAAAAATGTATGTACTAAAATTATGTCCAGTAATAATAATCATAAGTGTTAAATTTTTTCCAAAAATGCGTTAGGCTAAATATATGCGCATACATTTATTGATGGTTAACCCTCGAAACGCTGAAGGTGCAAATTTGGCGCGTTGAAAATTTCAAACAATAAAATACTTGAGTGAACAAGAACCCGACCAGAGCGCGGATTGTACAATACGAACCGTCAGCTATCTCGGCATGCTACCTCTTGACTTCAATCAAGTAATTACTGCCCTACGGTCGAATACACCCCCCACATTCAAAATATTCAAAATGGCCGATCTTGCAATCGAATATAAATAACAAGTGAAATGTAGTCGTTAATTTCATTGGATTGTATAGAATTTTGCGAATTTAATCTTTATGTGAAATTAATAATTATAATATTAATATTTATTCTGTATACATATATATTTAAGAAATACACAATCATTGTTTTTTTTTTTATTAAAAATTAATTTGACACAAAAATTAAAAATAAAACTCAATAATAATACTTTAAAAAGTTACAACGAACTTTATCAGACAAAAACATTACACCCTTGACACACCGCATAACCCGAATAACAATAGGATGCAGATTTTGAATCTCTAAAGATAAATAATACATTTTGATTTATAATGGACGTAAAAAAATACTCTTCATTTATCGAGAATGCATAAATAGACCCTATTATTGGGTATCGGGAAGTGCAAAATATGGGTGTAACTTTTTTTTATAACGGTTGAATAGATGTAAGTGAACGGGTTAGCTTACTAGGGACAGCTTTTTTTATTTATGACACAGACAAGTTACATTCAAAATAGTTCAGAAATATTTTACGGATTCATTCAATAGTTATTTGATTTATTCCAGTGACATGCAGATGTAAGAGTCCTCGTTAGATTTATTTGACTGCTGTTTTTGCATTGATCACGCGTTACGCATGATCGGTCATGTCAATTCGCAGTTAGTGACTGTTATTAGATGTTTGAGAGGGTAATGGTGAAATATTTTAAAATTTTACACAATATACATTTAAAACGACTACTACTTTGGTATAATAATAAAGAAAGATAATTTGACGACAACGGCCGTGGATTTGTACAAATATTTGTTTCTGGTAATGGTGTATATCATTGTAAGTTTCCCAACTGTGCCTTGACGAGTACGTAAAGCTGATAGTTCTGATTGTTATCATAACACCTGATCATTACTCTCGGTAGGAAATTATCTGCCAACTAGCACATAAGTAGCTTTGCGGATTAAGGTTCAACCCTTCTCACATATTTGGAGAAGAGGCAGCCCATCATAGAGATATTTTGTTTAAGTTCTGTTCAGTTCAGTCTAATATAATTTAAAGGGATTTTTAAGTAGAAAACCTAAAAATAAATATGATTCTTTCTTTAATTTTAAGAATAAGGTGATAATTTTTTTGTATAAATAAGTTCAATTATTGAAATACTAGTGCATTTTTATCATTGTAGAGCATAGTAGTTAAACGCTAGGTACGTAGGTATGTATAGAAATGATAATAGAATTTCTGAGTTAAGCAAAAATATCTCATGTTTTTGTTATATTTACCTAAAAATAATAAAAATGATAGCAAGTACAGATGTAAGCTTTAAAATTAAACAATATCATACCAAAATAAGTAACAGCAAATATTTTTAAACTAATACCGTCTAAATTGTATCATCTAAATGCAAGCATGCTAAGCGTTGCATACGAATCAAAAGCTTAGAGACGCATTCGTTATCTAAAATCCCTGATAAACAGAAATCTGCATAATAAAAAGAAGCAACCGGAAACACGAATGCAGCGTTATCAGCCACAATAGATGCGGGACCGAACCCCGGAAGGGTAACCATTGTCTGAACTTACGATTCCAAATTAATGAGCGCTCGCAAAAAAATATACAACACAATCGGGAAACGCGATCTCGGTCTGCGGCTCTCAAATTGTATGTCTCACCTTTAAGGTGAGATAAAACGCGCAAATTTTTTTGTTTGCTTTATTTTAAGACTCATAATTAATTTTATGAGACATATGACGTAAAATCAAGATTAGTTAAGATCAATCTAATATACCTAATTATTAAGTTGTTACCTTTTGTTTCTTTTTTTACCTAAATTCAAAGTTATATTCTTTAGGAGATTTTTTTTTCATATATTAATTGGATTTTTTAATGATGACATTAATGACCATACTAAAAATAAGTAAAAACAATAGACATAAAATGTGTTAAGTTTGAGAACCGCTTATTTATCGTAGCTACCTACTGATCTAATTTCCATGCGCGTACGCCGAAGTAGCGAAGGGGTTAACTCTTTATTTAAAGTTTCTATTCAGCATGTTGCATTTATTAAGTTTAGCGTTTAGTGACTCGGTTTTAGTTTGTTACGAATGTTTGATATGAATAGTTGGATTTTTATGTACAAGTGCAAAGAAAACTGGTTTAATGACACTGGTGACTTAGATATGTGAAAAAGTGTTTTGGTATAGGACTTGCATTTACAAGTCAACAACGAAATGTGTCAAAATAAACATAAGTGCTCTAGTTATCGGATAAGTCACTGTATATTGAACTAAATTCTAAACAATATTTTGTGTTGCTTAATTCGTTTTACTTAACCCGTTTCTTCGGTTATGCGTAATAAGTTTTTCACATTAGTTTATCGGGATACCGAGTCTCATATCCTAAGTTATATTGTATGTAATGTTCCTAAGTTAAATAATTCTCCTTCTTAATAAATGTTATCACGTAATAATTATAAGCTAGGTACTTCTATCTATTGTAACTCAAGAAAACAAATTCTTTCAATACATGTTTATATTTTTAATTAATTTCACACGTAAGGTATTTTTAATCTCTTTAAAAGAAATATGTAAGTTAAATATTGTTAGTAGTTAATAATAACTACCGATAACATAATAAGCACGGACTAAAATAAAATAATCTATACACTAATAATATAAAGTTAAAAAGTTTATTTGTTTGAGGCACGTAGGGATCACTAGTTCTGTATATTGAGTGAAGCAATAAATAATTATGTTATATACCTTATAAAAGCATTGTGGCGATTGTTCTGGTGAAATGTTAAAGTTCCATTAATACCGACTATCGCGGGTTCGATTCGATTCGGGCGGATATTTATATTTATACAAATATTTGTAAATGGTCTGTATTTTCGTCTTTTTGGGTCTCTCAATTGTTCCTCCGAGAGCACGTAAATCTAAGTTTAGGACTGCCCAATCATTATTATAAACTTTTGATAATGATTGTAAGGTACTCTTGGTAGAAAAACTAACTGACAATCCGCAGTGTAACTACGAGTACGTGACGGGTTAAGTTCCCTTCATATATAGAGAAAAGCCTTTTAAACAGTGTCATACTTACAGACATTTTCAATCAGTTTTAAACAGTCAGTTAAAGAAGCCAATCAGAAAACATAAACATCAAGCATTCTAACAAATCGGTAAAATCGCGAACGTTAGTAAAAATTAAAAAAAATTATTTTATTAAATTTTAAATTCCTATTGCAATAAAATCTTATTACCTATATTATTTAGATAAAAACAAAATCTATTAAAAACAAAATTCTTATTATTTTAATAACAGAAACGGGTTTCAATGTCATCTCGTCTATGTTAAAAGGTGAAACTTAGTGCGATATTAATTGTCAACACAATGATAAATTTCCAACTAAAAGCTATTATGTAAAGAATTTCTAAATCCATCTAGTTCAAAGACTTTATGAATTTAAATCGTGACGGCTTCGATCTAGGATTTGAAGATTAAAAGCTTAACAATTTGTACTAGTCTACATTAATTAATATTGAAAAGAGTTTTGTTTATTTGTTTGTCATCGATGGACTACAAAAGTAGAGATTTAATAATTATTTGCCGTGAAAACTAAACTATCCAGAAGTTACATCACTTTAAGACATGGGTCTTATAAAAAACAACTACAAATGTAAGTTAAATAAAAGATTAATTTAAGATAAGTCGCAAATAACTATATCGAAATCAAAATCAAAAACAACTTTATTCAAATAGGCCCCACGAGCACCTTCGAATCACCATTTTACAAATTAAAACTTTAAAGTGATTATTATTTTTGTAAAATTAAAGCTACCACCGATTCGGAATGTAGATTCTGCAGAGAAGAATCGGCAAGAAACTCCACAGTTAATCTTTTGACAATAATATATAAACTGTGTTTTAGTACAAAATTAGTAATATCTTGCATGAAATACAGCGCCACTAAGTCCACATATTTTTATCAACTAAGTAATCCTGCACCGAATAATACGCTTTATCTATTAATTTATTTTTTTAATGAAATCTTTAAATTTATGTCGAGACAATTTCAAAATTGTTTGTGGGATTTTATTATACATGCGAATACTATAACCCAGAAAGGAGACGTTTACTTTGCGCAGTCGGAAACTTGGAGTTACAATTTTGTTATTCCTTCTAGTGTTTACACTGCGATTAATACTATTTATTTCAAAACAATGAATTTTCTGGTGAATATATATAATATTGTTATAAATATATTGCAACGCAATCGTTAATATGTCTACCTTTGGAAAAACATCCCGTGTCATATCATGTGATATCATCCAATCTGAATATATTGTAGTAAGTATATAGTACATAAACATACGCAATTTAAGAAAATAGTAAAAAGATTCACATAAGTGAAAACATAATTTAAATAACAACTTTAGTAATATTATATTATATTTAATATGATGTTGACTAGCCCGTTGGCGCAGTTGGCAGTGACCTTGTTTTCTGCTCCAGGGTTGGGCTCAATTCCCGCCCCAAGGCTTGGTGTCTGTGGTGTAATATATTTATTTATATATGTATTATTTATATGTACATTTATTATTAAATATATATAATTGCATTAAGTTGCCTACATTAGGAACAGACGATCGTGTGTTGTATGTTTACCACATTTCTTTATTATTATTATATTAGTTCATATACTCTACGATTTCACTTTTAAACAAAGGATATAAGGTACCGCGACTTACAGGGTCAACTAATTGTTCCTATGATAATAAATATCTTTATGGAGACGGCTTAAGCGAGTCACTTCGTTTCGTTCTTGTGATTCCTTTTGTTAAGTTTCGTAATTACAAAAGGTAGTATTAATAAAGGTATTTTGTAATGAATCATTAATCAATTTCATTTGATTATTTTAATATAAAAGTCGAGATACATAAGAGTTCATAAGGTCAAACTATTGCTAGCTAAATTAAATAATTATACTTGTAGGTAGTATTAAATTTGTTCATTAAATATGAATCCTTTTCTTATCAAAAGATAAAACTGTTCACCAAGTACATTATATAATATTTTTTCACTTATCAGACGACCTCACGCTCAGCGGAGCAGATTGGAAAATAATATTAACCGATCGATGGTTCAAGTTTTATCCATATATTTACATACACGTATACCGTATCTGGAGACTTAGGACGCCATTTCGCCGTACTTCCCGTTAACATAAATCCACCCTTATTCTGTTCGCGAGGTACGGAGCTTTTTATATATTAAGATTTTGAACGCTAAATGGAATTAATTTAAACTACATTTTGGTTATGTATAAAATATACAGTTTTATAAAACTTTCTAAATAAAATAACCTGATTTACTAATTTTCATTGGACTTAAAATAATAAACAATTAAAAACTTGCGATTACAATTGGTAACATAGTCTCAGATTTTTTTATATAAATATTTTCTTAGAGATTAATATAATTCTCGCCATTTTTTTTTTTCATAATTCATTTATTTCGATTCATAGCTTTCAATGATGCCAAAATGGCATAGACGATTTCGGCAATGTAGAACGGATTTTCCGCTTTTTAACAATATTTGTTTCCTTTTTTTATTTCATCTGAAGAAAAAGCTTTATCTGTAGAAACTCTCCCCAATCTCCGTTTGTAATCGCCCTAAAAGCTAAGACGCATTCTAAGATGACGTTGCTTGAAATATCCAATAAGCATAGTTTTATGGTGGCCCTTCGCATAGGAAATCGATCACACCCTCGCCCTCCGAAGGATTAGGGAGTAGATGGAATAAAAACAAAAAGGTATCGTCTCCACTCGACCATATTTTACTTATTAAACATTTAAATTATCTTTCATGCTCAGTTAAATCGAAAAAAGGTTTTTGTTATTGCATGAAAGTAGGTTTTGTATAAAATTTACCACACTTTATTTGTTAATGTGTAGAGCTAAAAATGTATGATTGCATTTATACAATAATAACAATAAACGAATACCAACTCGCTCGTATGAGCAAATAACGTTAAAAAAAAACGTGTGTGTGTATTTATGTACGCACGTAAGAAGTTATACCTACTTCTTTGACATAGTAAAACAAAAATACATAGTTAAAGATTTCATTCCGTAAGCCACCTCTCTTTGTTTGAAAACGAAATGATAAATTAATAAGAATAAGTGAGATACCTAGTAAAAGTAAAATAATTTTTTTTTAATAATAATGCAATTATAATAATTTATAATGTAAAACAAAAAAGTATACATACCTACAATTAACCTCAAATCTATAAATGCACAGCAAAAAGATTTTTTAAGTTAAAAGTTTTTTTAATAAAAGAGTTAATAAATAATAAATAAATAAATAAAGTCACTTATATCACAAATTTTTACATTGGCCTATCATCGGCATATATAATTTAAACACACACACACACACACATGTATATTTATGAATACATATATATTTTTTATCTCCGCTGATATAAATGTTATGACTTTTCACGTAAATTTGAGTGACAGCTATCAACTAACTTCATCTTGTCGCTTTTTGGATGTCGGTGTTCGCGCGCATCGTAAATATTTTACGTAGAGTACCTACCTAAAATTTTTTTCTAAGCGCGTCAAAAAAAATATAAACCTTATTTAAATAAATAATTTAAAAAATGTCGTGTGTACGAAGTACACATATAAGAAGTGAAACATCTTGAGCAAACTCAATTTAAAATATATTAATATTAATAGTTTAGTTACGCGAGAGCATCATTCTCTCCTACACATTTTTGTATTTGTGTCTCTTACCTGTCGTTTTTTCCGTCGCATCCCGTTTCAAATCACAACGATTCTAAAGAAGTTTCACTTCAAAAATCTATTAGCAAAATCCGTCGTGGCTTAAGTTATGATACATATACCTATGTGGCTTAAGTTATGATACATATACCTATGTGGCTTAAGTTAACTTAAGCCATGACCATGATCCATTTAAAAACATCGAGATATAGGCGAATAATTGACGACCTATGTCGTGATATGTACTCATTTTTTATATATAGTCTTATAACCAGAAAAAAATGGTTTTATATTAAAGTAATTTTAATGTTAAAATTTGAGACGGTGGATAATAGTTAGTAATGAGTCTTTTTGTACGCTTTATTAGGTAAAAGAAAAAACGATGGTTTCACAAGGGTAAATGAAAAGAAAATAAGCATTTTGACGAAAAGGGACAAAAGTGGGTCGAGTGAGGGAAATAGAAAGAAAACATTAGGCTTAAACTCAAGGGAAGGTATCTAAGGCTCTCGGCGGAGGGCACGTCAGCCGTGATTTTTGTTTGCACTAAATAAAGGTTTTTATTTACGATACGCTCTCACGAAACATGCGTGTTTTTTATACAGATATATATTTTTATTGAATTAATAATATAATTATCTGTGACACTAATGTAACAATTAATTGCAATTTTTTTAAGAAAAGATTAACATCAGCAAATGTAAATTTTACATTAATTTCAATTATGCATTTCAATTATAATATTTCTTTAAAATAATAAATATTAATTTATTGTTTTTAATAATTATTAATAATTTTCCCTCGCTTTTGTGCTACCTGCACTTAAACCTCTTACCGCGAATCGAATAATTAAATCCTGAAATTAGCGCAAGTAAAAACAATCAAACAAACAAAGAAACAAATTCTGAGTTATATAATAATGCTTTAGACACATATGTATAGAATCTTCAAAATTCAAATTTCCTCCATGTCCATATACCTAGTACATAAGATATAGGTATATGATACATAGTGCCTACCGGCCGCGGGGGAGTCGAGACGGGGTGACGGGCCTTGGAGACCCTTATCTTGGTCGTTATGACCATGTGAGGGGAAAGTTATTGTTACCGGAGGGTTAGGAGGGTGGGAGAGTTTCCCGACTTGAAAGATTATGTGTTATTATTTTTAGAATGGAGGAAACGTGACTTACGTAGTGGAATTTTTTTTTATAATTTGTAACGGTAATTCAATAAATACTGTTGTAATTTAAGACTATATATTTAAAGATTCATATATACATTACAAATAATATTCGATGCAAAATATTTTATTATTTCCGTTGGTATATTTCATATTACCATTAGAAATTCATTCATTATTTTTTGGAGTAATTAAATGACACGAAATTTTTATTTAAATATAACTGTCGTATATTTTTATTTTATAAAGAAATTCCTGACATGTTTTGCAAACCATTGGTCCCTGCAATAAAATTATATACGCCTACCAGATAAAACGAAGTCCCCTCGGCGACGGCATTCTGCATGCAAAATTTAATTTTAGAATCCGAGCCGTTTCAATATAGGTAATATTCAAAATTTATGTTCCATGTTTGAATTTGAATGTATGTCCCTCGGTTCATAAATTTCTTTAGTCTGTAGTTTGTCAAAAATATTTTATTCCTGAACGACTGAACGATAAGATCGTTAAAAAAACTAATAAAATAGTATAATATAAAATTGTATTAAAACTAAACCACCAATTACAATCTTATTTAATACGATTCCACTTTTAATACCGTTATAAACACCTAAAAATAAATCAAAAACGCATAAACCAACAATTAATACAATTATAAGGGCGAGGGAAGAAAACACTGTGTTAAAGTCGTGTTAAAAGGCAAAGTAATACAATTTTCCCGCCTTTTTCTCCCCCGCCTAATTACAAGTCATTTTATTAATAAAGGAGATCGTTACAATTAGGGTGGTATCACTTAATGAACGCTAAATAGCTTTCTCGGTATTTTTATTTTACATTTGCTTCCAAACTTAATAAAAATTCATCGCTTACTTTTCTTTCAATAATCAATTTTATAATTTAAGCTGGTGATATTAACAAAACTTAGACTATTTAAAACAAATAAATTTACTTCAGTTTACATGTAATAAATTATATTCCGTGTTGCCCACTGAAAATATTTAACCATCGAATGGTCGCGTGGGCTCACGGGTCAACCATTCACTAAGAATATATTATTTGAATAACGAATGATATACGGTTTGTTTATTGGCGGGCTTGTACGTTCCTTTTTTGAATTTCATTATTTCGCTGACCGGCGCGCGTTTAGGTCGTTACTGGTCACAGGGGGACGACCGTTCAAGTGACCCCTCGCATGTCCGCTTATGTACAAACTTTTAATATTTTCGCAGCTTGGACGGAAGTAACCGGTTTAAGGGTATGAGTTATAGAAAATTTTACGTTTAATTTGTTATTCTTTGAGCGCGCGTGTCTTATTTGAGGGTTAAATTAGGGTGAAAATTTTAAACACATGCTTTAATTACAAAGCGGTATTGGACAAATTTTAAGATATTATTGGTACGAATCGAACATGGTTTGATATATTTAATCAAAAGTCTACATTATTACGATTATTCATCGATAACCTTCAAAACAATAAAAAAACAATCAACTCTATAAGAATAGATCTACAGAACGAAACAGGGACGATCTTATTTAGTCGGAAATTCGAACCGCGGCCCTCCCGATGCCCTCCGGATGAAAAATGAGAAAACTTTCCCTCTCCGTGTTTACTTTAACACTAGTTATATAAAAAATGAGGGCCCGAAACAATCCCTTTGCGTGATGTATAGCGTCGAAGGTTTGGGATTTCGTATTATTTTTCATGAAAAACTACATAGGTACCTACTATTACACAAATGCAAAGTAATGTATAATGAAGCTTCAATTTTTTTTTCTTCGTAATAATTTAGAAATAAATATTACTTAGTAAGCTTATTTAGAGTATATAAAACATTTAAGACGTAGGTAGTAAAGTTTATTACCTACTTATAAATTGGGCACCGTATTTAATTAATTATTTGTTACATCTAACAAAGTATTTAATTAAACAATTATATAGTTTTCCTATGAAAAATAATTGAATACCAATATAACAATTTTAAATGTAGCTTAAAAACTTTAATAGAGATTTTTCATTTAATTACTTTGTAAAATAGCTGTAGTACCTAAAAAAAATACTAACAAAAAAGAGCTTACGAAATTACCTTTTTATTTATTAGTAATGTTGGTTTTATCATATTTAATTTTGCAATAGACCATTTCTTTTAGGATTTTCTTTTCTCAAATAAGTTTATACATAAAAATAAAGTTTTTATTTTATATTCACTTATATCATATTTTGTTATTTAAACTAAATTATATGTATTATGTTTTTACAAATATTAAGATAGATATTAAATTAAAATTTCAGTTTAAATTATTAATTTCCTTCCTTGGATGTCTTTATAATTCCCGACATTTAATAAATTAAAAAAATATATATAACACTTTTAGATGCAAAATTTTTTATCAAGCCGAGGAGTACGCTCAAAGGTAAAGGCAACCCTCGTTAATAGAGCTCTCATTCTCCTCCACAAGAACACAAGAAAAAAAGCAGCAAACAAAGGGTTCGTCGTAAAACGAAAGGCTACAAAAAAGTCAAGCGTCGACCTTACATATCCAACATCACCTGTGTCTGTAGTTGGAAAACCGTCACGAAAATGCTGCGTAGGTACATAATATTCGGACCCCGACGCACACACGGGCCGAACACATAGTAATCTCACACACACGTAGACACGTTCACATACGGCTCGTATGTGGCCACGTGTGCGGGAGGGACACGTGTGAAAGCGAAATGGAGTTATGGGGGATTTAGTCGGAGTGAAAGGGACAATGTTTGCAGGACGAGCGATACAACAAATCAATACGAGCGGTGGTGACCGGTAGCCTGTGTCACTACCCCCTGCCTCCTCCGTCCCACAGACCGCACGCCTCCACCTACATTGTCAACTACCACAGAGCAAGTTGCCTTCTAAAACAGTCCGAAGTATTTGTTGGTTTTCCTTTGTTGAAATTTGTTTCCATCTCGAACTGAATGTTCTTAATCAATATGAGTTAATTCTGTTACTCAGTATTTGATTATATTAGGTATAACTTTTTGTTTTGAAACTTCTTCTTTTGTCTTACACTTGATTAATGAATAGGTATTAATGTCGATATAAAGGATTTTTTTTTTTAGTTTCAAATAAATCTTGATGCCTATTAAATTGGATTAAAAATTATCACAATAGTCTATTTATTACTATTTTTATTTATTTTTACCTTATTAATCTTAAAAAGTACCAAACATAAAAATACTAAATAAATAATTTGTTCTTTATATAGGTAATTAACTGTTGAATATTTCATAAAAAGAAATCGATTAAGTAGGTACTCAGCTATTATAAAAAATACACGTTTACAAACACATGCGTAAGCATGAATACATTTATTCAACAATAAATACTTTAATTATAATATTAAACTAATATTTAAGAAACGAAAAAAAAAATGCTCTGTCTACGTCTAACATTACTCTGTGATAAAAATCCGCTTGACCGCGCGTATGGAAAGCGCAGCGGAACTCCGCGGAAACTTGATACTTTGCTAACTTTTAAAAGGAAACCTTTGAGATACAAGTATCAAAACACGTTTTTCGGTTTTAGTATTTTTCGTTTGAATTTCTCCTAAATACTGACATATTTTTTTAAACATTTACCTAAATAGGTAGCTATCTTGTTTTATCGAGTAAAAAAGAAAATATTTCATTAATTTAAAAAGTGTCTAATTTTAATTGCGTATATCGTTATATACCTACAAGGAAATAAATTTCAAATGAATATGTTATATATTACGTAAACACATACATATTATGTAAATTAACAATTATATATTTTGACTTTGTCTATCTACTTAATTTCCTAACAAAGGTATATACCTAATCACAGTTTTACAATGGCTTTTGAAGTTTTGACACAAACTTTATTTTTACTCAAATTATTCTTTAGTTATTTATTAATAAAACTTTTATCAAAACGTAAAAAATATATCCGATCTGATCCTCTAATAAAACTTGTTGTATCTAATTTGAATAAAAATGATAGTCTTATTGCAAGAAATTAATATTATATACTTAGCTTAAAAAATATAAAAAACACACTTTAACTAATATAATCTGTTGAATTCTGTCCGCCATATTCCGTATCCTAGCAACGGCCGATGTCCACAAGAACCCTTCGTAATTCACTACCCTACGGAGGAACTGAGGGCTCATAGGGACGATAAACTGCAAAACCGCCACCCACCCTTATAAACAGGGCTGTTATTTATGACACTAAACCCTTGCTGGACTGAGAGTATTAGATTTTCAGTAGATACATTCTTCAGCTTCATAATTACATTGAATATTTTACTGTAATTAAATTATAAGTCTTTTTTAATATTTTTACAATACTTTAAAAACAGTTCGGAAAATATTTATAAAAGTCGCAAACGTCCCTAATACGTAATAAAGAATGAAATATTATTTAGTAACTACCTATATTGTTTATTATTTAACCTTTTTTTATATTTTGTACAACCATACTTACCTACTATTAAATTGTAAAAAAGGTAAATTAAACTACTGTTAAACTTCACGGAATAGGCAAGACACTTCCTAAAGAATCTTGAAAGTTTTTTCATGATCGCAAAGTTCCTAAGTAAATTCCAAGAGTCCTTTCTCAAATGTACCTATTTTAAAATGTTTATTTTTAATGATCCCTTTTTGTTGTTGTTGTTAATAATGTTCCTAGAACTTTAAAATGATCGCTAACGAATTGGTTATAAATAAAAACGTAACATTTTATGATAATATGTGAATTCGTTAATTCAAAAACCTATTCAGTAATTCAAAAAGTTATGTTAAAACAATAATTTAAATTTTCATAACAAAGTACAAAATGAATCAAATGAAATATTATACAATTGTAAAAGAAGACGCGAAATCAATACTGACTAGCCGCCTGACCAGAGTGTATACTTCATATAAATATAAACGGTTTTACCCTTATGGCCGGCACGGTCCGCCATCTTGGATCCCCGCCTCCACCACCCACGTTCAATCTTACCCCAAACACCACCCGATCTAAGGGGCCTTTGAAAGACCGAAACCCACTAATACTAATGTCCTATATATGCGCATGTGTGTTAAGGTAATATACATAGTCGACCTGTTTGTGCTCAATTTGATTTGGGCTTTGAATTTTCGATGGTAACTTTTCTTTGAAATGAAGTTATGTGTAGCTAATTTATTTTGACTGTACTGAAAATGTATTGTTAATAATGTTATATAAATTTAATTGTAGATAATTAACAGTTACCTTGTAATTTGTTAATTGTAGATAATTAACCTACCTATAATTTATTAAATATATGTAGGTATAGGTTATAGGTACGTTTTCTTTTCAACTTAGAAATGACGTAAGGTCGGACTTAAGGATTTAATTGTTTCAATATATGTATTTTAACCAATACGTCCTTATTATTAAACTATATGTAGATTTATACCAATTCAATAGTTGAATTACTTAGTACAATTTTGATTTAAAAAAACAAAACAGCTTAAACAAAATTATGTTGTGCCAAAAAACAATAAGTAGATACTTAAATCACAAAAAAAAGACAAATAAACGATATTTAAATTTTCTCGCCGTTGTCAGTTTGTTTGATTTGAAGAAGAACATTTGCTGTCTAAAACTCTAAATTCTATTTAATACTGATGACAGATGTAATGTTTTGCAAATATATATGTATGTAAATATATATGTACGTACCTATATTCTTAAATAGAACCTACATTATTTTAAACTGTAGCCTATATACTAATTTTATAATTGGAAGAAATTAGGTCTTTTATTACTCATCCAATGGTCTTATTTCTATTACTTTGCTAAATTAAATAAAAAAAGACATTTAAAAAAAATCATATGTTGATGTAAATATCTATACATATTTATTTATTTTATTAAAACTTATTAACATTACAACTTATTTACATACTTTTAGTCTCCCTAGAATTAAACATTTCTTTTAAGCTTTAGTTGTAACTAATATACCTACTGTATGACAAGTAATATTAGATGAAAAAAATATATATATATATATCAAAAGTAACAATGTCAAAGTTATGTAAATCTAAATATGGTTTTATACGCAGATTAATAGTCAATATAAAGTGAATATTCATAATAATTTAGTAACGTTATTTTACGATACAGTTTACGACTTCTCTTTATGACTTGTTACGTACTTAAGTGCAGATTTCGCGTTAGCGGGTTGGCTCGTGAATAACTTAGTAGGTCATACATGATGTAGAACTTACGGATTTACCTAGACTGATATGCATATTAAAATCCGCATAAATATTTTAAATACTATATTTTTTGATGATACACCAATCAATAAATAAAAAAGGAAGAATTAATATTTATACGCTAAAACTACAATTTGAAATTAAACTTGGTAGGTATGTACCTATATAGTTAAAGACACGCATACAGAGGCTACTTTTTTATCCGGAAATAAATACGAATCGGACATATAATACAACAATAATACAATATCCGTACCATTTTTTTTTTAATTTTATTAAATGTTTTATTAATCTCTGGTTTTTCAAAAATTTCATTGTGTAATGTATGTATGTGTATTTATGTAATGTATATGTATTTTACACGATATATTATAACAGTAGAATCAAACTGTTTATAAATTTATTATCACTGTTTTTTATTAAATATGTACCTATATGATGAGACAACAGTCTATACAAATATATTTTTAAAATATTTTAGTTACATTGTTTTTGTGTTAAGATTTCATGAATGAAAGAGCTCTTTAAATAAAACCGGCTTCTAAGACCTTTCAACATAATCAGCGGAGAGCACATTGAAAGGTAATTGACGTGACTCAAAGCAATACGTAACAGCCTCACGATACATTACCAAAATAAAATATTCATCACAGCCCCCAAAGAAATTCCCATCGATACGGTTACCTACTAAATACGAAACCCTGAAGTGCACACACGTAAAATATTCATTCGCGACTCCGATACATCATTCATTCGTCCGCCGAGAACGGTTCGACACCAATCTTCCATTTGGCAAGAAAATCGATACACGTCGTGGCCATATAAGCATTCCGGGGGAGGCAGACGGGGTGTCTTAAGGGGAGTTAAGGTTTAGTCCCGAATATTGAATTTCCCTTGGGACAAACCCGTTTCGCTTTGTCCCTTCGGCCGGGGTCGTATAGGCCGTGATGCCCGGGCTCTCAACCTACATCTGTAGTTGCACTCACACATCGGCGCGGCATACGTCGTATATGTATACACGTATATAACGTAGGTACGTGCGTACATTTGTGCGTAAGTGTTGGATAATAACATTGCGAGGCTAGCAGCCATACGTGACTTTCAGAGAGATTGGCGGGACGCGGCTATGTGCCCTCTAAAATGTACGTTACGTAGGTATATTACGGGCGAGTGTTTGAGGCGTTCGCCCCGTATGTGATATACGGGCTCCCCGCTTCAAAGCCTCTAAATTAGGTCTCTTTAAATAAAACGTTCTACGCAACCGATTTAATGAAATTCAATTTTGTACTTACCTCTAGACTTGACGTATGCTTAGTGCTTCATCCCATTATTTAATATATTTTACTAGGTTAGTTGGTTTTTAGTAAATCAAACCAAAAGAATATGAAAACAAATAATTAATTAGCAAGCTACAATATAATTACAGTATTAAATAATTTGGAAATGACTTATTAAAATGAGAATCTTGTTAACGACTCACCTAACAAAAAACAAGTTTAAACAACAATAAATAAACACAACATTTACAAATTACAACAAAGAAATTATTGCCTAACAGGTTAACAGTATTTCTTAGAGTTCAATATACGAGTAACTCTAGCAGTTTATTCTCCCCATTCCCATATATTCAGTGCTTTTCAACCCCTATGCCAACTATTTGCCGCTTCATTTACAACTTGACTCGCATAATATATGGAACACAAATGTCTACATTCGGAGCAAAACACGTTGTCTTTAGACATATCTCACGGAGAAACAAGATGACGTGATTGATATATAATTCTAGTACCTACGAAACTGGCAAATTATGTAAGGCTTCAGTAAAAATACTTATACATTATTTATTAAAAGAAGTTTAATGTAACAAATTTTGTATTTGAAAATAATACATTTCATGATAATTTACTGACATGAAGATGCATAGTTTTAACTACGTTTTATATTTTTATGAATTTGTATACAGAATTTTTTAAATAATTATTAATTATATTAATTTAATTTTATGTAGGTACATTAAAGAACTTTATTGAACTGAAACTATACTAAATTATACAAACTCTATATATAACTAGAATCGAAATCAATTTGCATATGATACAAAAGATTTACATTTATATATATCAAATAAAAACATATAGTATAGAGAGAAGTTATTTAGATAGTCCACTTCCCTCAAGGAGGGTGTGAAGCGACCAATATATCTCTGCCACAATAAGATAGAAACTAATCTTGTATCGTAATCTCAAGGATACTTGCAATATACCTATTCTCTATGTTCATAAAATTAAAGTTCAAGTTTGTGACACGCCAACATACTTCGAAGTTTTGCGGAAATTGAAACCACCAATTGTTTATATATATAATCACTAGAGCATTAATATCAATAATTTTGAAACAAAACTTAATTATAAATTAAATATAATTAAACGTTATTTATTCATAAATTACTCTATATTTTCAAGCGTTTTTCGTAAATGCATTCAAACATATATATATATATATATATATATATATATATATATATATATATGATTACCTATGTTAACACGGAAAATAGAAAATTTATTTATAATTAAATGTATGTACATACAATATTTTATGCAAATAAATATCTGTATCAAAAACTTTAAATTAAGAAGTAAAGCTAATGTCACATTTTACACAACTTAATAGGTTGTTATATGATTTTTAAACTTAAGGACTATTTTCTATAAATAAAGGAATAATTTAACGTAAGCAAATAAATAACTGTACAAAAAAAAACTTACAATCACGTTTTACGTTTGTGCAGAATGACATGAACGTAATGTCCAACTTCCCGAATGTTCTGAAAACCTTTCTCCTGACCATACAACGGCCCTGTTATATGTCAAGTTTTTTAATGCAGAAATTATTTCAGGTTAACTCTTCTAAATAACGCTGCTTAATAAACGCTATTGTTTATTGGTAGAAAACTGCAAAAATAAATAATCAATTTCTTAACTCGTAATACTAGTAAAAATGACAATAAAAACAATATTTAAAACGTATGTGAAATACTTTTAATTATGATAACTTAAGTATTTTCTAATAAACAAGTAAAAATATATCTATATTTATAACTAATTTCTTAGATACAGGTTGTATACTAATAAATTTTTCAACAAATTACAGGATGCATCTAAAATTAGATTCAACGAGTAATAAAAAGGAGCTGATGTGTAGCGCCCTAGTTCCAGAATATTCCAATCAGCCTTTGTACCGAACTAGTGTGTCACGATATATTATCCGCTAGGTTCCATTCTGATGCCAGTTGAAAATATACGACCTAAGTAGGTATATGTCCATAATTAATCGAGATATATACACGAATTGCAATACATGCATTATTCATTAACATTTTTATTCTTGCGTGTATATCCACCGTTTCGCATTGAAGAAGAGTGGCGGACCAAACGAATTAAGTTTCATGTTAAGTTCTCAATAAGAGAAAAGGCGTTAGCACAGTAGTGGAAAATTTTTAGACAAATCTCAAGTTATAATGTGATTAGGCATGATCGTATCGGATATTCGCGTCAAATAGATTAGGATAATGAATAGGTTATAAGAAAGTCAAATTGTTTCAACATTTACTGTATTGTGTTATGTGTACCATATTTCAGTCTCAGCTCACCTTAATACACTTATTAGAGTTTTCAAATGATCGTAATATAAATCTCTTCGTGCATGTATAATAAAAGATAAACTTCAATAGATTCTAGCGTGTATTAAAAAAGCGGATTTTTCTCATTTGGCGAGCAAAAACCAGCGATACTTTTGATATTTGAACCATAATGTATAATACCTCCCTCTGATTAACATTTGACGAACTGAATATTCCGCTCTGGTGGACTTTTTGATGCTAGGCCACGAATCAGCTACTGCGAAATAAAAATTGCCGCAATTTTAAATCATACCTATTTTTTATCTTTTTCCCCTTTAGACATGGTAATAACAATAATATATTTTATTGCAAACCAAAAATATACAAAAGTAAAAACACAAGTGATCATAAGCTATACAACCAGGCGGTCTTATTACTAAGACGCAGTTTCTATCAGACTACCTGAGGGTAAAAGAAAAACAGATTGAACAATAACAATAAGAATAATTAATAAATACATTAATAAAAAGTAAAAATAAATAAATATGCAGAAGGAAAGTTGGACGATATTAATTTTAAGGCGTATTACAAAATGCTGGACTTTTTATTTACATATTTTTCAATGTCAATATATCTAACAATACTTTACGTTATGTTCTCTGTTTTTATTTGCTTAATTTATGAATTTTACTAAAAAACAATCTAATAATAGTGAATTTCAATTCGAAAATAATAGCGTTGCATTGAATTAATTCTAGCATTGTTTTAAGGTCACAATTGCTTAAAACAATGGGTCGGGAGTCACATGCAGAGTTTTAGACTAAGCCATTGTCGTAACCCTTTCTACAATGCACGTTCCATTGTTTTCGGAGGGCGCAAATTAATCTCAGTTTATTTCTTTGATCGCTATATTTCGAATAAAAAGCCTCTGACAGCGTACGATATGTTAATTGAATTTAACCCGACACGATAAAAACATGTGTGTGAGCTTTCTTTCAAAGGGATTTAGTATTTAGTACCGAGACCGTTAAAAATCATTACAAAGTCATTTCACGTGTTTTTAGGGAAGTTTTTTTTTTTTTTAATTAATATTTGTTTTAGCTTAAATAGGAATTTAATCTTAAATACTCGTTTAAATATGTAATCGTGACTGTAATATCCGCTCCGTATCGCGGCTGTCAAGTTATTTATACGAAAACATGTGAAGATTTGAGAGGCTCGCGAATAAGTTATGATGCGAGCACTGTTTTATAATGTTTTAAGATATCTATAGTTTTACGTTTTTGTTGTATTAATTTTATGACTATTTAAATAAATGACCATGAAAATCCATTATATGGTCGTGGCTAAATTATTTTAAAAATTATAAGACATAATTAATAATCAATCTGACAATACCTACGCATATATAATAGTAATAAATATGAGATATTTATACGGAAAAACTTTTAATCAAAAATAGTGCAAAATAGGCTTCAACTGTTTGAACGCCAAATGTAAATACAATTAAACTTCGAATAAGGAGAGATCGGCAATTTCGCAGTACAGTCTGATATGTAGAAGTTCAGTCGAAACTTAGATTAAAATACATAAAGCGTTACAAAGGATTTAATTCCAAACTATCCAAAACAGACGTCAGATGTTTAGTGAAACCCCGAACGATAGACGCGAAACGTTCATTTACTCAGAGACTAATTTATATCGTCTAATTCAACCCTCAACAAGACGCTGTCCGTGCATTAAGACCTATTTACACGATATATATGTATTCAGTTAAGCCTTCCGAAAGTAGATCTTCACACACGGGTGGAAAACGCACACATAGAGAGTAAAGCCGCAAGGCACGTAACATAAGGAGCTTTGAAATTAATTTAGCTCGGAACTAGCTGGCAAATGGATAGACGTGAGCCCGGCGAAGGGGGTTAGCTCCCCCGGGTGGTGGGTGGCCGTGTGTCGGGTAAATTCGGCGTTTAGGCGAACCTTTGTGGTGGAGCCGAATGTGCTTAGAAGTAATTGTGTTGCGAGTTGTATAAGGGTTTCTGGGAATTTTATTACGGTAGTTTACTGCTGAATTATAATTTGTGATTCTGATAGGTTACCTTTTAATTGTAAGTCGTCATTATTATTTGTTACGCAAGCTCTTAGTTAACTAAGTATGTAACCCTACTTTGAAATTTATGCATACAATATGGATTTAAAAAAAAATTAGTTTATCAAATTTAACAGAACGTAACCAATTTATATTTTTTTGTATCAATAATTTTTCACAAAACGACGAGACACCAAGATAACACAAAATATTAATTTCTTTTAGCAATAACAAAAAGATCGCCTTTAAATGCTCTATATCTGTACGTATTATGTTTTATTTGGTTTTTATTTCCAAAATTTGGCCTACATCAATATACGATACATGATATTTATATCATATACCTATTGACCATATATGATATAGATATCAAGGTTTAATAACCTTAAGAAGAAGAATAGAATAAGAAGTATTAAGCTTGCTTAATAGCAAGCTTAATACTTCTTCAATACCAATACCTCATAAAATATAATTCTGGAATACCTCAAAAATCCTAAAAAGCTAAAAAAAATATATTTAGTAACACGTTAGATGTTATTTCTTCTAAGATTCTACCAGCAAGGCTTATAAATTTTCCATTACCCTCTAACACAAATCCTTTTAATATCCTTCCTACGCCGAAGGCCTTACAATATCCGTCGGTTACCCGCGTGTACTAAATGTACATCACATTGTCATACACACCGGTCGATAGCGGATAATCCGGATAGTAATATCCGGACCTTTTGTTTTATGTAAAATACCGCGATACAAACTTGTATCAGCAACCTTAGAACATCGTGTGTTCTACATGAACATAATTATGAGATACACAGTAAATACATGCACCTACCTACTTACATATTATCATCAGTCTGCTCTACATGTTTTTAATTTTTAAATTCTCATACATGATCGTAAGTTATCTACAAATAAAAATTTATTTATTTCTTTTACTTTTATAAAAATACCAATAGAAAAAAGTTTAGTTTTATAATATGATCATTAAATTCGAAGGAATATAATCGTATGAGATAACCTTATTTTTATGATTTACTATATTTTTTTTAAAGTAGAAATCGTAGAATTATACAATATTATATTATACAATGGATATAAAAATTCCATTGGACATAAAGTCCATCCTTCTAAGGAGGACTTTCTTCTTAAAATTTATGATGCGTTACTTTTTATAGCAAGTCTCATCCTTATATCTATATTTTGATTTCCCTATAAAACAGTCGTACGACTTTGTTTTATGAAGTTCTTTAAACAAAAATATTACAAATATTAAGCCACTTCTGTTTTAGTTAATATTATATGTAAATAAAATATATTTTATACTATATTGCGCTCATAAAAATAGTACATTAAATTATTAAAAAAGTTACAAGTCGATATATGCCAAGGCCACGTTAGCTTCAAAAAAAGGGCCAAGAGTAAGTCAGACTTTCACACGAAGGGTTCCACTGTACATAATGTTTCATCATATCAGAAATTAGGTACGTACCGTAGGCCTCCCGCATCGACCTTCTGAGTGACCAGTTCGAAGCAGCCTCCCTCCAAGGACTTCAGGCGACTCTTCCCAAGTCGTCTATCCATCTAATGAACGGCCGTCCAACGCTACGCTTGCCGGTATAAGGTCTCCACTCGAGAACCTTTCTGCTCCATTGGTCGTCAGTTCTTCGAACGAGTTCAATTTAAAGTTTAACAATACCTAAATATTTTTTTTAAGTATATAAATAAAATGATATATGTTTGTTATATATATAAATATAACAGGTAAATATAATTAGGTATGTATCTATTTTTTACGATTTTTTTTATAGCAACCATATTAATAGATACTACTAATAAAAATTACCAGTGTCTTTGTTGTAAATTTCTGAAGATAGCTTTGTAACTGACAGACCGGCGGACGTACTGTCTTTTTTTTTCTGTTTTGTACGCTTTGAATAAAGAACCCTATAAAGCAATAACCTATATGTATATATATGTTACTTAGTGGCAGTAACTACTCCTTTGTGTTTAACAATGGAAGCCAAACTGAATCTAAAAATATTATACTTTTAATTTAAAAAAACAAGCCACGATCGCCTGGGCCTAGTCGGTCTTTTTGTAACCGACTATTCGACTAGTCGGCAAAATTCATTAGTGCTCCATGTCTAGACTTGACGTTCTATACACATCGATTATTATTTTTCGATACATCGAAAGAATGCGCATGTTAGATAGGTTTCAAAGTTCAAAGTGCGCTAAAACATGACGTTACTGAATGATCTGTGACTCTGATTTAATGTTGCTATGTAAAATGAACGAAAACTATAATGTTAATCTAAAGCAATATCAGTTTTTTTTTTTTAAATAAACAAACGCTTGAATCGTTAAAAATTATAGCGTTTAATAATTTAAATATATTTAAAATACTAAAATACAATTTAAAAAAGTATGTAAATGTATGAAGATAAATACGTGTTATTGTATTCACAGACAAAAATACAGTTTTCTACGTTAATCCGATAATTTAAAAAGAAAATGAATTATAAATGTGCGTTCGGTGAGGGTTCTCGCGTGTATAGTCTATTTTTTTAGGATAGTCAAAAAAGGTAAACAAATATGGCGTATTCTCGACCACAGACAAAATAGATAAATATAGAGTAATAGTGTAGTTTATTGAAGTGACACAAAGAGCAAATGAATGAACAATATTAATAAACCATTGACTAAAGTAAAATTCATTTTACATTCAAATATTTAACGATACCATATTGATGAAACTATTTAAAAAATTGATAATACCTATATTGAATTTTTTTGTTCAGAATTGGTAGAGGTACTGAGTTACGGAAAAAAATATTTATCGAGCATCTTTATAAAGGCGCCATTCATTTATTACGTAAGATGATTTGGGGGGGGGAGGGGGGTCGACCATGTCTTATTTTTCTTACAAGGGGGTGGGAGGGAGTATCGATAGTTCTTACGTAAGATCACAAAAATGCGCAAAGTTAAAATTATTGTTTGAAAAAGCTGGGCATTCGCATTAGTGCCGAGGTTCACTCGGATGCGTATAGGTAATATTAGAGATGTTCCAGTGGCAGATCCACTTTCCGAGTGGGTTTTGAAACCCCGGACTAAAAATGTCATGTAGGTAAAGATGAATAATTAAAACCAAAGTTTATTACTACCAAAAAATAAAAATTAGTAGTACCTTTGTAAGTACAAATAAACATTTCTAAAAATTGTTACTTTGAAAAATAATCATTAAAACAAACCAAATATTTATTTATTTTTTCTTTTAGATTCTTATGTAATAAATATAATCAGGGCGGAGGGGGTTGGCCTATTCTTACTTTTTCTTATAATAGGGGGAGGTGGTCGAAAACTAGCAAAATTCGTCTTACGTAATAAATGAATGGCCCCAAAAGACAAATTTAAAAATTCATATTATTTCATATTATGTAAATACAAAATACCTCTTAGAAGTCTTAGAAATTAGTTGCTATTTGACTGGAATAGATAAATAATATATTGTCACTGATTTATTTATGAAAATATTAAAGGAAAATATTTAATACAAAATAAAACGCAAATAAGCAACTTATTTACTTTGTTCGTACTTGACGAATCTCTTCAATCATTAATTATCAATTATTAATAACTTCAATTATCGAGTAATTATTTTGATAGGTAGAAGTGCCGACTCTTTTTTTAGGAATAATGTATAGTCTGATGGAGTAATAGTGGTCTGTATTGGGTATTTGTATTTACTATGAATAAAAAAAACCTTGCGCCGGCGGTGCATTCTCTAACATCTAAACAAAAGCACTGATAACATTGTTTTTTACGATGATCTTATTAGGTAATCCTAAGTGTCTTCCTATAGTCCCACAAAATTTTCCTGTGAATTACAGTAAACTTTTATGCCAGTGCTATGTGCTATACTTTTATATTATATGGGTTAGCGTTAAATATTCAGGGTGAAATTGATATACAGAAATATTCATAATATAAAATAACACCTTTACAATAAACACTTTAATATAAAAGATTGACATTTGCAATATTTTTTACGCTCAACATAAAAAAGAAAAAAAAAGAATATATAAAAACTTTATAACAAATCGCTTTATGGTAACATTGTTTTATAACTTATTAATAAATTGTAATTCGTGAAAATGTAAAATATATAAATAGTAAAGAACACGGTATATTTTATCATTCATTTTGTTCATTCACTTATACTCATTCACCTCTAAAAATATAATGACCACATCCCTATTTGCCTTTAAAAAAAAGTTGTTGAAATGACATATTAAAAAATATGAATTATCTGTATTCTCGATATTCGTATTTTATAAGTTTTTATGTGTTTAAATGATAAATTGATACTTATTTTTAGTGAAATTAATAGTAAATGGAGTTTTACAAATGTTCGTAAGCTAATGTGTTGTGAAAGTGAGTGATAATTGCGGAAAAATCGTAAATTACGTATTGACAGGGTTTGTTTACTAAATTGGACTATTCTAAAAAAACGGGGTATAGTTCAAGGAGAAGTGTTTAAATTGAAGAGTATTAGATAGAGCTCTCGCTACACTTATCTAAGGAACTCTTATTAAATCCTCCTTAACTAATCCTTCGGCGACTTGCTATGGACAGCAAAAAAGTTCTTACTGAACTTTTTGGTAGTTTTTTTTTTGTAATATGTTTAGGATTATAGATTTTATTTTCTTGATCTATGATTATTTTTAAAAAGAACTTGTAATCAGAAAAATTTATTCTTTTTATCATCGTTTTATTTACATATATTTAGGTATAGTTTTAGATTTATATATTATCTCTATGGTTTTTTTTTTTTTTGCTATTTATAAATGATATATTATATATTAATGGTTTTAAAAAATATGCAAGGATATTGGGAATAACTACTGTAATATCTTAATGCTTATTTAGTTAATTAATGCTTTATTTAACCCTATTCTTGATGTTCAAATTTCATTCCATTAATGACGGATGAATATGAATTAGGCTCCGAAATTTACCGTTCCACAACTATCTGCCGACGGTACCAGTAATTAGTGCGAACGGCGTACATAGCTCGCCGTACATAATGTAATTATGCATCCTACATACACCGCTCTAAAATATCCGAACAATTTGGAACTCTAGTCGAAGTTGGGACCGCAGACGTCGGCCATCTTGCCGTTGCCGTGGCAACACACCGCGAATTGTCTGTACCTGAATGTAAATAGCTCCGCGTTTGTTGTTTATGACTGAAACTTGTGTGGAACCTTCATGGAACGCAGGAACGGGTTACGTACAAAAATATTTGTGCTGAGCAAACTTGTAATTTTCGAAGTTCCGAGGAAATTAAGAGGGCACATGACGTCTAGAATATTTTTGAGTTAATGTACCTACCTATGGAAAAATATTTATCATTTTATTTGCATTTCTTAAATCAATAAAAAATAAAACATTATAATTTTATTTTAACAAATAAAAATATACTAACTTATTTACAATTAATTTAAATAGTTCTAACACTTTATTATTTTAAACTATTTTTTTTTTATTGTATTAATTGCATTTTATTATGTATTTAATTGGATTTTAGTTTTATTGACTAGGTTTTATATTTATTTTATTATTATATTAATGGAAATTATTCCATTGATGGAATTATTATTGATTTAATAATTTTGATTATGTAATTTGATTTTTTATTGTAAATTTTTACTAATATTTTTGTTTTGTTTTCTTAAATGACTCAATGGAATTGAATGTGATGTCAATTATTGTACTTTTATCTTTATATGACACGTATCTAACACCTATCCTGTAATGTTAGTTGTAAGATGATGGAATAAATAAATAAGTAAACAATAATTAATAAGCGACATCGTGAATATATGATAGAAGTAGGTACGTAAATAATATATAACCGATTAAATTTAATTTATGTTTATTGTACAGATATAACGATTGGATGGTAAACCTTTTAAAGCCCACAATGTACAAGCTATCTTAAAACGAAACTAATAAAACGTAAATTAAGGTTATTTTATGTCTAAGCAGCAAAACCAATAACGATCAAATAATAATATTAAAATTACATACAATCACAAATTTACATCTCAATCTAAAAATATATATGCACACAACGGTTTATTGCTTAATATAAAATAGAGTTTTAATATATTTAATTTGAATAGTTTTTTTTAAACTAATAATTGAACGTGTTATACAATCTTTCTGAAAATACACTTTTTATATAAATAATTTTAAAACATTAAAATAATATTACCTAGATTTAAAAATAAAATTTATATTATCCAGTTCGGCTAGATATTTCAATATAAACGTTGGACGCCATTAGTCGGGCGGGACGTTCGCTTGAGATATGAGGACTGCGCTACCCTCTACCAGCTTCGTAATTATGGAAACAGACTTCTTTAAATATTTAAGATTTAATTTTATTATTATAAAAATATAAAAGTAACAGCAATACAAGTCCAATAGCCTTTCGAATCTTATGCTGTAACCAAAGACACTGGCGATTATTTGTATTTAAGTGAAGTAGGATTTAAAAAACATATTTGTTTTTGGTCTAACTGCCTCAGCAGATCTAAAATTGTACTGTATAGTGTACTGTATCAGCCTGTAAACCACCCACTGCTGAGCGAGGGCCTCTTCTCCATATAGAAGAAGGTTGAAGCTTAATCCACCACGCTGCTCCACAGTGGATTGGCGGATAATTTCTCTACCATGAGTAACGATCGTTATCAGGTGTCTATGATAATAACCGAGACCGGTGGCTTTACCGTGTGCTCTCCGAAGCACGGTGGGAAGACTCACAAGGACATACACCCAGACCGGAAACAAATATTTGTACAGATACAAATATCTGTCCCGAGCGGGAATCGAGCCCGCGACCGCCTGCGCACGACGGTCAGGCAACTGCTTGCACCACTAAGTACACCAGAAAGATCGTCAATCTAAAAATCTAAAATCAAATTGTAATCAGCTTAAATAATTATATATCTAATTAATCAAGAATAAAAACATATGCAAGAAGCGTATTCCTTATCAACGTTTGTTTCATACTGATTACCCAAGTGTCGTAAAACCTGAACTGACTTTAACTGAATTAATCAACCTGTATCTAAACTTTCCACAGCTGGGCAAAGGCCTCATGTCCATTTAGCAGAACGTAGGTTTCTGTAGATAATTGTCGACAGTTCATAAGATTTTATCTTACTTTCCTTTTACACAGCAACGCCTTTGTGGCTCTTCTGGAATTGCATGTACTAATGGGTAATAGTGATTTTTAACATTTATTTAACATTAGTTAACTAATTTTCTCGTATTAGCTAGTTCTATAATAAAAAATAGTAAAAAAAAAAAACAGAACTTAGCATGGTACAAGTAATCTTAAGTCTCGAATCCGTAAAAATTTTGGAACAAAATTTGTACATAACATACCAAGTTTCATCAGAAAGCGTACCAAAAATCCATCTTTACATCAATCCTCAATAGATGTCATATAAATCAAAGTCCTCTTCCATATATTCAGATAACAGAGGACAGACAGACTAGTCGTAGAGCACTCTTCATTTCGAATGCCTGTCCACGCGCTGCCTCCCGCGTTCCCCCGTACACGCCTTGTTTAGTGTTACAAGGAACTACGCTATACAAGAAGCGTGTGGATGAGGTATGGTATGGTATGGTGCTGATAGTAAATAGTCAAATGTTTAAGGAAATTAAAATAAATTTTTAAAACATTTTCAAACCAAGAAAGAAGATGTAATAATAAGTTTACCAATTGTATGGGGAACATTCTTAAGTTCTTACAATGTATTCAAAAAAAGAAACGTCATCTATAATATAAAAATAAGTCGGGTTTTCCTTCCTGACGCTATAATTCCAGAACGCACGAACCGATTTCCACGGTTTTGCATTCGTTGGAAAGGTCTCGGGCTCCGTCAGCTTTATAGCAAACTAAATTCAGAAAATTTTCAACAGAAAAGCAGGAAAGCAGGGAAAATCATTTTTCACATACAGCGCCATCTCTGATACATAGCATGTACTACAAACCAATATGGTTTTGCATGGCGGCAGTACGTGGTGTGAGTATCCCTCACGAAAATAAGTTGGTGGCGAAACGGAGTTCGCCGGGTTTGCTAGTAGTTTATAATGTTTAGAAAATTAAATAAAAGGCTAATATCATTGTTATATAGTTGAATTATCTAGTTAATTATTTAATTTAATTAGAATATTTAAATAAGGTACAAAACAAAAAACAAGAGACCAAACTTTACATTGTATATTCGTGTAAATTATGAAATATAGTTTTTAAGATGTAATTGATTATTTATTAACATTTTTTAGATTTATTCCAAGCTAACACATCCAAAAGAATTTCCTTCTCGAACAAGGGCACATGCCCTTCGCTCCTTAGCAAGTGATGAAAGGACGTGTGATGCGTACCCCTCTGTTGTGGCTTGCTCTCAGCTAAACTTGAGGACCGACGCCATTACAGCCCACCTGTGTTAGTGAAATGGTGTAGAAACTAATGGAAATGATGACACGCCAGAAGATTGCAAGAGACATTTGTGAGAACAGTTGCTTAAGCTTTGATAGTTATCCTTGTAGAAATGTTTTAATAGGGTAAAATATATAACTACATATAGTTACAAAAATATGATTAACATTTTCATAATAAAATATAATATGCTTTATGTCTATACATACCTATAGGTAGGTATGTCGCCAAAAAAATAAAAATAAGACGCCTATGTAGTAGATACCCACGCCTGTGAAAGTACATAGAATAATAGAAGAATAAAATATAGAATAAGAAAATACAGTTTAAATTGACATGTCAGTTGTCAATTTAAGCTGTATTTTTCTACGTAATGACAATTTAAGCTTGACGTGGAATTAAATATTATAGATTTTTTTAAACTTTTTATTTTAAAAATCTACACACACACGCACACACACATACACACATACATACACATACACACACACACACAAACACATTTACAAAAACATACGCTCGCCCGTGCACACACATTTGTGAATATTTCTAATATGGTCAATTTCGAATGTGTTTTAATTTTAATTGAGAACTGTACAAATATAATCTGTAAATACTGCTTATTACAAAAAAAAATGTTTTTAAGGAAATCCTACGCTCTCAATACGACATAACATACGTACTTTTTTTAAAGATTCAACTAAAGTACCTATAGCCAAAATCCAAAATGATGCATGAGATGATCAGAGTCACCCCAGAAGTTACAAAATCAGTAATTGTATACATATTGTTCTAAAAAAAACTCTATCAACTATTATTCAATTTAATTGTTTACTAATGCATGACGTCACAGAGATGACGTAACGTAAAAAGTAAGATGGTTTTTAACTCCGAATAATAATCATACGAAAGATGAAGACTTCGTATACGAATTGTCTCGCTTGTAGGTATTATTAACCAGATGGACAGACAATTTAAGAAGAGTTCGCTAATTTTAGTTAGTAGAAGAGCTCTTAGACACTAGGTACTAGTGACAGAAGGGCTGGTTCATTTATTTTTGCCCAGAGAATCGGAATTGCGATTCAACATGTTAATGCGGCCAACATTCTTGCTACAATTCCACGCAGACATTATTTTTATCAAAATTTTATAGTTATTAGAATTTGTAATGTTAACATGTACGAGTATAATACTGTAATTTTGTATCACATACAAATAATACATATTTTGAAAAATAACTTTAATATCAAAGTTTGACATTTTATTAGGTACTAAAAAAGTTTTACTTTCACACTTTTTTATAGGACAAGGGCCTCAGCTATGGAATAACTCATTCTAATACTAGAAAAATAAACTTCATGGCTGACTGAAGTGCAACTATTTATTGTTGATTAATTGCATTTTTTTAATATATGTATATATATATATATATATTTAAATTGATATAAATACATGTAAGTTGATAAATACAACTAAACTTTGGTTAACGTTAATACGTAACTGCATGACAACACCGTGCAATAGTGATTTTGTACGTACCAGATTTTTTTTTTTTTGCACAGTAAGCATGTACGTATATAAAAAAAATCATACAAAATTGACAAAGTATCGCAAATTTCTATAGTAAAAGTTTTTATTTTGTTATAGATACTACTACTTCGTAATATTATTACGTACTTTTTGAACTCTTACTTGAAGCCGTGAAATTTAGTAGAGATAATAAAAAGCTGAAGAGTTTTTTTTTGTTTTTCTTGAAAGCGATAATCTCAGGATTCAGTCCGCTTTTAAAAATTGTTTTTGTCTATAAAATAAATTTATTGAAGACATAGACAGACACAGACACGAACAGACATGAACGCTACAATTTACAGAAGCGGGCTTATCATAACTGTAGGCGAAGCCGTGTGTACCATGTGTATTAAATAAATTAATATGTTAAGAAAATAATAAAACAATGGTCCTTAGTAACATAAGCCGTTTTATTATAAATCAAATGTTTGCTAAATATATTAACGCTTTGCACTTGTAAAATAAATTCCACGCCTAACAATAAGAATTATATTGTTAACATTTAAGTAACGAAAATGAAATATTAAAATTAAATATAGCCTCGAAATAATTCTGAACGACTTGAATCCGAATAACATCAAAGAAGTCCGGAATGTACTCATATCATATTAATGCCTTTAAAATGTTTCTTTAAAACCAATCAAATCTCTCAACATCAACTATCCGAGATTGAATTGCGAATCTCAGTAATATATCAAAGGTAATCCGTTTAAGTTTAAGGGGCACTATATATCATGATAGTACATAGCCACCCTGTTTGGTCGCCTAAGCAGGGTGGCTCTCGCGTGTTTAGGTGCTTGGTCTAAGTGACAAATTTTGTCATGATTACGTAACAGATATAATTTTTTTATAGATTTTCATTTGCTTTGTATGTGTTTTCGTCACTGTACTGTTCTGTAAAACAGACGTGTACAGGCTGAACATGTCCGAATGTTGTGAAAAAGCCTCTTCTATAAAAGAATAAGGTCATGGCTTAAACCGCTACATTGCTATGCGAGGCCTAGAATAGGTCGCAAAATTTTACGAAAGTTTTCTTCAGCGTCTCGCACACAATCAATTTTAAAGAATTTAAATCGAATAGTAGTCTTTTGAAAATGTGATAAAATTTTTATAAATATAAATTAGTTTTAGTTTAAGATAAGATTTTACTAAACATTATTTTCTCCTATTTAATACTAAGTGTTTAGTTCTATAAAAAGGATACATTTACAATTATGTTTATTTATATCTATCAAACATTCAAATAATTATTAATCAAGATCTAAATAAAAAAAATATACGTAATTATATATGTAAGTATATATATATATATATATATATATATATATATATATATATATATATATATATATATATATATATATATATATATATATAAAATAAATATATATATATATTTATAATAGAAATAATATTAATAAACTTTTTGATTTTAAATAAATATTTTTTTTAATTCTCTAATAAACGTATAAAACTATTATTACAATGGTTCGCTATATCCCAAATCTTAGACCAAGCTCTTTGTTCGTCAACTAAGCAGGGAGGGAGGCTGGCAAGGGGGTAACATTTTCCTGTTTGAAGGCACACGTCGCAAAGGGAAATCCTGTACAGGACAGAGATCTAAAATTGCCCGCTTGTGACGGTGCTCAGGTATCCAAAGTACGGTTCGCAAAAAAAAATTGACGATATAAGACGAAGTAGGTTACGTTATTGTATCTTAAAATAGTATTTCTTATACATTCTGAAACGAATACTCAATGACTTTTTCTAAATATTAAAACCTCTTACAATTGTATTTTGATGTCAATTTTTTTTTTTTTAATATTCTTTTCCATTAAGCCTTAAAATAATTTTCAAGTAGTATGGATTGATGTTATTTTCAAAATGTTATACATATGATTGATATGGTTTAGAGGCCATTCATTTATTACGTAAGACGATTTAGGGGGGGGGGGGTCGACAATGTCTTATTTTTTCTTACAAGGGGGTGGGGGGGAGTCTTGATAGTTCTTACGTAAGATCACAAAAATGCGCAAAGTTATCGATGATAGATCTCGAACGACCTTTTTTTTTTAGGAATTCGGATAGGCTACAAGGGTAAACATCGATGGTAGATCTCAGATGACCTTTTTTTTTAGGAATACGTATAGACTGGTGGCTTTTGTTTTTGTGATTTTTTTCCTTTACGTTCTTACGTAATAAATATTAAACAGGGGGAAGGGGGTCGGCCTATTCTTATTTTTTCTTATAATAGGGGGGGAGGGGGTCAAAAACAAGCAAAATTCGTCTTACGTAATAAATGAATGGCTCCTTATTATCGGTTATATTTATAAAAATATATTATAAGATACTGTATTATTACTATATACTGTATTATTTATACAAATATTTATTACAAAAAAGATTATAGATTCTGAACAGCTTGAAAACAGTTCAACGATTTGAGCGCAATCCGCATTAAAAAATAAAGTATATTACGAATCATTTTTACTAGAAATTTCATTATTTTGTGAAACATATTATTATACTAGCGGCCCGCCCCGGCTTCGCACGGGTATTTAACTAAAATTTTAAAAACTATAAATTTATATTTTTTATCACCTACATAAATGGTACCCCATCTATCGTATAATGGTAATAATATCGTTTTTATATTTAGTGACATTTCACATAATAGTAGATACCTATATTAATTAAAAATTATGTTTATCTAAAATATTAAAACGATTTCTATTCCTATCCGACATATTTAGTAAACTTTTAAGTTTAACAAAATAATAACTTAAAAATAGGTTTTGTGAGTTTTTAAGATCCCTTAGACCAGATGGCGTTGGCGGCGTAGGTACCTATTTCTATTTTCTGAAATATTTATTTTTAAATTTAATTACAATGAAACAAAAACTAAATTATACTGTGAGTTATGCTTAATTTTTATGTATTAAAGTTATTTACATTGGTTTTGTACTTTTTACGTGATACGTGCACGAACAAAAAACGATAAGAGATGGCACTGATTCAAAAAAAAACGCGCTATTAAAATTTATTCATGATGATATATAGTGTATTAATAAAACGGAGGTTTTAACAGATTTTTTATTTGTATAGATTACATGTTAAGTACATATTTTTTGGCAACAAATACGATTTTTATACATAAAAATAATATATACGTATACGTATTATTATGTCAACGTTACCTAGGGTACACGAGCACGACCACGATCCGTGATTACCGACTGATTGCAAACACCACCGTGTTTATATTTACCCTTCAGTGATACCACTCCGTGCAACACGCTCTTAGTTACGAGTATGAACAAAACAATATACACGGATTTTTTTCATCGATATAACATCTTACACGTAATAAAGTTGTTCCAGTACCTACGCACATTATTATTACTTTTTTTTTCTATCGATCAATTTATAATACAATTGCAGATATTTGTATGTAGATTTATTATAATAGAACTACACCACCTACCCGTTCTCTCTTAGATAAATGACACCAACATATTTCGAGTTGTCTGGAAGAAATGGCTATATCGCCTATTTAGCCATAAGAATGGCCTTGTACTTCATAATTTATAATTGTCATAAATATGTAAATAAATACAATATTTCTAAAGGCTGATTTCTTGTATCTTGACCTAGAATAGAGACATAGAATGTCCGTTTTTTTTTGGAGTAGTTCATAAAATACTACTCTACTTATACTAATAAGGGGGCATTCATTAATTACGTGGGACAATTTTGGCGATTTTTCGACCTCCCCTCCCCCCATGGTGAGATTTCGTGAGATTTTGCTTGACCACCTTCGTAATGTAAATGAGTTAATCTGTGTTCGATTACATTAAATGCATTTAAAAAAATTAATTAATTTTCTTCAAATTCAATTTTTTATTTATTTAAGACAGTTGATACTAGTATTTAAGATTTTTAATGACGGAAAAAAATTTACGTGATATTTGCCGAGAACACCCGTCCCCTCTCACGTGAGATTGAGTGAGATTTCGATTGACCCCCTAAACGCCTGACGTAATTAATGGATGCCCCCTAAGACATGAACCTTAAATGTCATTTATCTGAAATGCGTCGAAACTAAACGCTAGTAAAGTAGAGTTAGGCGACTAGGGTAAGACCACTTTTATTACTATTTCTGTGGGTAAGATAAAGCTAATAAGCACATATCAGATTGCTTCGTGTATCAGAATACTGACAAATATATCTATATTTCCATTTATTCGTTTCACTTTGGACAACGGTTACGAATATAATATTTGTATAAAATAAGGTCAATGTGAGCGTTAATGAAATGAGGTGCTGTGTGTATAATAGGTACTACCGAATGTGAATAATGATAATACATAGAATGATAAAAAAACAGTACAAGTCTATATTTTTTTATTTTTGTTAATTTTAATGACGAAAATACAGCAATTAAAAACCAATACAACATAAGACAATATTTTTGAAATATTACCATGCTTAATACAATGTTTTATTACCAAAATATGCATGTAACATAAGTGCATACATACATTATGTATACGGCTCAGGGTAACTGGGACGAACGCTCCCAAGGCTTGTATGATTAAACACGACTTCACATGCAAGCGCATTGATTTCCAAGCACTTGGTCTCTATCTTCATTTCTTAAAATCATTATTTTTATGCACGCAAATATGTATTTTAAACTATTGCTGTAAAATAGAATGATTGAATTGAAGATGCTTCAAATAACTATCGAGGATTTATTTTAAAACTGTGAATTAATTTTAGTTTTACTACACTTATTACAAGGAACGTTAGCATCATTATCATCATCATCATCACCATATCAGCCATTAGATGTCTACTGATGAATGTCGGCCTCCCCGATCGAGCGAGCGAGCAGTTTAAAACAGCCTCAATCCAACGGCTTCCGGCGACTTTCCTTAAGTCGTCCATCCATCTCGCGCACTCAAGAAACTTTCTGCTCCAATGGCCGTCAGTTCTACGAGCTATGTGCCCTGCCCACTGCTACTTCAACTTGCAAATCTGCTGTGCTATGTCAGCAACCTTCGTTCGCCTGCGGATCTCATCATTTCTGATTCGATCTTGCAGAGAAATACCAAGTATAGGCCTCTCAATTGCACGCTGTACAACTTGGAGCTTGTTTAAAAGGCCCATAGTAGAACACCACTTTGTCAAGAATACAGAAGAACACAAAAAACGTTTTGTTAAATTAAGATGTTACGATTTTAAAGACAATTTTTTAAGAAAACAATTAAAAGTAGGTACGTGTAGCATTTAAATTCAATTTCATTTTAAAATAATTCACATTTAATTATTAATAATTCAATTAAAACAAATTATTTATCGGAAATGATAAATTGAATCATTTGAAAAGTTAATATATTTTTAACAAATATTACTAACACAACGATCTTTTTTTATAATTCGATTTGAATACGCGTCAAAGATCGCTTATAATAAATGAATGATCAACAAATAATATCTGACACATCGATGTCGAGCAGGACCAACATCTTTTGTCGGATGATGGGAAAATATAACCGGTAACCATCATTCCTACGACCCTTTCGACTTTTTCTCTATACAACTCATTTAAATCTCTCGATGCATCGAAATCATCCCCTGCTTTCCCTACGATGCACCTTGTTGCAAATTAAGGATTCAACCCTATAAAAAATATGACCCCAAAGAATCGTGGGTAAAAAAGTTTTATCTTTTTTTTATTACACTTTATTGAAATGAGACACCGGGGTCGAATATAAAATTGGTCTTTTTATGCACCGTGAAAGGGTTAGACACGTACATTGAAAGAGTTTTTTTTTTTAATTCAGCAATAAGCACAATAGCTCTTTGCTACTGCGGTTCGTGACGCTTCGTTAAAACGGTGTTAAAGTTGGATTTGCTTTATAATTATGTCAAAAATCTTTAAATAACAATTTTTATAAACAACTTTAATTGTGACATAAGGTATATCATTATAATTCAATTAAATTTCTTACAATTATACTTTAATACTTTTTACCTTAATTATTTTATATTTATGCTAGAACCTGTAATTGTACCTACAACTTATGGGTAAAGGTCCTTTTATTAATGAAATAGATTGGTACTTAATTGTGTTTCCTACTACAAGGATTAAGTTATTACTCTAAAATAAAAATAAAAATAACAATAATAATAATCTACATATTATAACTTATGCAATATGTTTGGCCCAAAATCACAAATCACAAAGTGATTTCAATATGGACTTATAAAGCTGTATCTTATGTCAAACAGACAAAGCAATGATACCATCTACGAATTTCACACTTCGTGCCTCTAACATTACTGCGGATTTTATTTGAAGAGATAACTATCGCTTTGATTTCATCTGCCAACGTCGAGAGTCCTTACCATTGACTTCGCGTGACAATGATTTAGATATGAATTTATATGGAGTGTTGTTTCGTTGTAAAACAATATAAATGTTAAAGTTTTATATTGAATTTAATGTTACTTTTGTATCTTGATAATAATTGTTATAAGTATAAAAAGGGTTTTGATAGATTTACGTGTTTTAAACTCCATTTTTTATTCGTATTATTATTAATATCAAACTTTTTTTACGATAGGTACTCTAACAGTCTTTAGGGACATGCTCTCTCTCTTTTGATTAAAGAAATATTCTTCTATTAAAGAAAAAAAATGCTGTTTTTTTTAACAATATTTAGACTTAGGCATACATGTTAAATGTTTTTAAGTTATTTTGTTTTTGTGACAGCATTTTACACTGTTAGTAGGTATAGAACATTTTAAATGAAAAAAAAAAGTTTAGGTACCATTTTTAATACTAAGTATATTAAAATACTTATTTTCTTATCGATAGATCGATTTAAGCAAAATAATTTATTAATTAATCTTGTCATTGCAAAAAATTATGGTTTAGGTACTGTATTTTCTGCAATTATATACCTATCTCACTTCTGGAAAAGGTCCATCTCCCATGAAGGCGTTTTTCTTAGACTTAATTATCTTCAGAAGTAGGTAAGTACTATAAACTATAAAGAAGTAAAAGGAATAATAAGTATATATAATGATAAGAATATACTGTGAAAGCATAGGTAGGTACCTAGTAATATTTTATGATTTCAATTTGTGTTTAGAAAAAAATTTAGTTCCTAACTGGAAAAAAGTCGCATATGTTCCTACCTCATTAATAAAACATAAAAAATTCAATTGATATTTAATAAATATTGAAATAACGCATAAACAAAGAAATTCAAAACTCATAAATATCTCCTAACCCGTCAACGTCCGCATGTTTTCAAAACTGCGTCGCCGCCGTCACTCCCTCCGCATTGGTGGGACATACGCTGCTATTTACCAATAACCCTTACTGACCCTTAACCCTTCTACCTAAATATGACCTCTCGGACCTTACCCCCGGTCATTGTGTAGCGAATTAATCGTCTAGTATGCCCATTGTAATGGTCACTGCCCGCCCGAAACGGCCGTACCGTTATTGTGTTCATATTAAAACTTTTTAAGTGTCCCCCGGCAGTTTAAGGTCTGGTAACTGGTTTGCGAAATTTTTAGACCGGCATGGCAGCGGAAACGGGTTATATGTAATTTGATTTATGAAGTATTTCCGCATTTTATATTCCTTTTATTTCCTATTATAGAAACGCTTTTTGTTCAATTAAATTTGAATAGGCCAAACAAAATAAACTATAATTGAATCATCTGAACGTATATCTATTACGACTATTACGAGTTACTGTTTTAATAACAAATACTTTCTAAAACATAGCTTTTTATTTTGAATCACTAAATATTATTTTTAACATAATTTTTTGTTTTATGAAAATAATGGTGTTACAACATTATAATAGTGGATCGAGGAAAAGAAAAAGCAGTTAACGTTAAAATATATAACAGAAGTAAATAGCTTTATCCGTGATTCAAATTTCATTCAGGCTAAGCCCTGTCAGTCAAACTGCCATAGAAAGGATCAGAGGAAAGGTGCGCGACGCTTATGCAAATTTCCTCACCAATACATCCGATTTTACTTTGTATTACCGTCAAATAGAGACGACAATTCTATAAACTAAAAACGAATAAAAATAATATTTGCATGCAACAATCTATCAAAGAAATATAACAAAAGTGGTATTAGAAATAACATTCAAATTCGCAAATCAAACGGATTCCTTTAAACCCTTATAATGCAAACTCCTTTCTAATTTGCATGGCGCATTGTTGGGAAGTTTCACTTTTTTAAATGGCCACAAAAGATTTTTTTTAATAAACATCATTGCAATTTCGAAAGTAGAACATCTGCCATTTAGACCCTTGGTATTATCGTGAGGTGAGTGCGAAATTTGAATATTATATCGGAAATTCTAAACTGTTACGTAGGTATTGTGTTTTGTATCGATAATAATAATGTTCTGATAAATTAGTTTCAATCCTGCATACATAATTAATACTGTATATATTGTAACTGCAACATTGCATGCGGTAGGAATAATTTCTATTATTAATGTATCAAAATGATTAATACCTACGTTAATAATTTTTATCTATTAGACTTTATTTTTTCTCGAAGTCTTAAGAGTTTAATTTTTCGTGATCACAAAAGAAATATAATATGTATAAAGAGAACTACTGTAAAAAGAGAACTTTCAAACCACTCAATGATAATTTGACACTTCATTGTTTAAAAAAAATGTTTAACACAGTTGTCAATTTATAAATTTTATAAAAAATTATAAAAACAATAGCAATATATAAAATATATTACAATATAACTCGTGAAACTAGGGCTTTTATAGGTACCTACATATACAACTAATTTTATCGCGGGATCAATACGATTAAAAATCCCTTTGCGTTAGTAACTTTAACAAGTAATCTAAGGTTATAGTTATAGGCTACTAAATATTACTACGATTGTATTCAGCGGAACATAATTTTTTTTTAAACTTGGGGCCTGTTTCACCGGTTGCTGATAAAGCTATCTGACATATTACAGTATCCTGATTGATACCAGCTTAAAAGGATTTAAAAAAATGGGTAGCCTACTCTATTCGAAACTGTCTTTTTAATATTAAGAATTACGTTTGGTTTTTAATAATATAAGAACTGACGACCGTTCTGGTGTAGCGCCACGCGCCGGCGGTCGCGGGTTCGATTACCACTCGGGACAGATATTTGTATTTGTACAAATATTTGTTTTCGGTCTGGATGTATGTCTTTGTGGGTCTCCCCATCGTGCCTCGGAGAGCACGTAAAGCCGTCGGTACTGTGATAATGGTCGTTACCCATAGTAGGAAATTATCCACCAACCAACAGTGGAGCAGCGTGGTGGATTAACCTCCAATCCTTCTTCTATGTGAAGAAGAGGTCTTTGCTCAGCAGTGGGTTGTTTACAGGCTGATACATACATATACATACAAGAACTGACGAAGGTTTACAAAAGAAGGAAGGAAGGAAAAAAATTACAGTTACGCATTTTGTATTACTTTTTATCATTGTTAAAAGGTTAGGTATACTTGTGTACCCACACATTTGAAATTCTTAAGTAGGTGTTTCATTATATTTATCAGATTTGTAATTTTCGTCTATAAATCTAGCTATACAAAGTCCATACAACACAATATTTTAAAATTAACAACGATAACGTCAAATGAAACGATGATATCAGGATTATTTATTTATAATCAAAGAGCGTGAACAATCACAAAACTGGTAGACGAATAATAACTCGTACAAATTCGCCGCGAAATGCGAATATATGCAAAATAAAACACGAACAAGAATAACTGGATATACAAGTCGATTGGTTATAAAACTAGTTATACCACGAGGCTCTTTTTATTAGCAATTTTTATTTAAATACGAAATCAGGGGGAAATTATTTTTGCGCTCGCGACACTGGTCCGGCACCGCATTGTGACCAGTATGTTAACGAATTGTTGAATTAGTTAATAATTACGGCGTTTGTCGTAAATTATATGAAATACGCAGACACAATTTATGAAATGTAAAACTGGTAACATTAGTACAATTTTTTTTATTAATGTTTAACTGTTTGTCCTTCTGTTGTCTGTTTCTAAAGTAGGCTACACTGTTAAATTTTTTTGTAAATTTACTACATTTTTTGTAAGCAAATGCATACTAAAATTACAAAACCTTGTATTGTATTGCTAACTTAATACGCATTTGTTTTAATATTACATCTTGTTATAGCCAAAGTACTAAACAGTAACAGGTTGCAATTTCACATCGTTTTTGTATTTATCAGATACTTATAGTAATTTTATGGTTCTGTGTAGTGGAATTGAATCTCAAATTTCATAAATTTTCTATACATTTTCGGAATTTAATTTTACTAAGATAATCAATAAAATTACTACCTAACCAAAATTTGCTATTTTAATTACAATAAGTGTTAGCATGTTATGTACTGTTATGTACGCTATGTGTTTAACAATTCTTCAAGCCGCTAAATCGCACTAACGTTTGGTTCTACAGAATCTATATATAGGTCTCCATACAAAATTTATTGACAGGGTTTTTTATTAATCAATGCCTTTTCACCATACTACGGGGTATTTATATTGTAGGTCGCGTAGTGCAGGTGTGATTTTTCATTTTAGACATGTAGAACGATAAACGTTTCAAACGTAATAAATCGTTTTTTCTATCAGTGTTGTAATATTTTCAAACTGTTGTGTATTAAAATTACAATAGATTTTTGTAAAATAACTATATATATATATATATATATATATATATATATATATCATATATCATATATTTTGTTTAGTAAAATTACACATAATGTATGGTAATATTACTATACAAGGTTTTAATAAGTATATAGTAATTTTGCGAAAGATTATTTGTAATATTTTGAAACTGTGTTGTTGTAAATTGTGTAGTAAAGTTACAGCTCTGAGTTCCTTTATTCCAAAACGGTGGTGCGTACAAACTTCCTATACAAATTATTAAAATTACTATAGAAATTTCTAATAGTGTACTTAATGCCTGTGTTTTAGGTAACAGCCGACTAATATTTTTTTTTTTAAATATACATATTAGGATGCTTCATTTTAGAGCAAATTTTTTTTCTCAAAGTCCCACCTGAAAATCTTGTAGTCGATAAAAAATATATTTGAGCTATAAAAAGGCCCTTAATTTTGATTTTAAGCCTTTGCTAAACAAACAGTAAGTTTTCCATCCAAAAACGTGTAAAAAACCATTTTTTATTCTATTATTCTTCCGCTCGCACAATAAGATTTTTTTTAAATATTTTCCTACTCTATTCTACCTTCAAAAAAATCCAGTGAGACATATCTGAAAGTTGAATATCTTTTTGACAAATCGTCAATCTACCTACTCGAAAATTTTCTAAAATATCAGCAAATTGTTTTTTGTGACTAAACTATTGATGCCGTCAATCAGTCAGAAAAAAAAGTTGGAGAACAAATTTGTAGGAAATTATTTGCTCAAGTCATTTTTTCTTGCTTTCCTTTCCTTTTTTTTATTTTTTATTTTTAGTCTATTTTTACTTTGCTCCTTTCTGATTTTCTTTTTTTCGGTCTTCTTTTTTGCTTTTCCTTTTTTTGAAGGTTTTGTGTCTTTCTCAAAACTAAGTGCTTTTTTAATATTTCAGCCTGATTATTTTGAGAAGTTTCCAGTTCAAAGCGATAGGGTGATGATGTAATAATTGCTGTTTTTCCTTGCTTAACAGACATTATATCTTTAGGTCCAAAATGAAATACACTGCAAGGTCATTGGCAATCATAATTGTGGTGGATGTAGAATGTTCGGTTTCACTTTGGTTCAAAAATAATGGCTGTGAAACTGTTGCTTCACCAGCATTCTTTGTTGATGTGGAAGTCATGGCAGTTTGGATGTCAATTTGGTTATCATTTAAAACAGATGGTGACGACACCCTTGAAAAGCGGTACCTCGGTCTATTTTACCTGGGTCCGTTTTGCCTTTTTATCATAAACAACAAAAATTTAAAATTTTGAAGTTCTTGAATTAAAAGTTTTGATTTAGAAGTAGACCGTTTTGCCTACAGGATCCGTTTTGCCTTCCTTTCCTCTATTTATGTCAGTAGGTACCTATGGGTATCGTATAATATTTATTGATGATGCAGCAAGACTCATATTTTGAAGTGATAACGTGTTATAAATCGATGAACGCCGACTGCACGCATAAAAATGACTCATTGTCACGTTCCGCGAACGAGAGCGCGGAACAAACGATACACAGGTACGATCGGAATCCGGCTTGTGACGCATCTATCTCTCCACCGCTCTATCGGCAGATGCGTCCGAGTAAAAGAGAAAAAAATATTTGAATTAACGAGTGCAAAAATTGATTGTGCAAGAGTGAAAAATTGTAATTTTCAATTAACTCCTTCCTTGTAGGTATTATACAAAATAATGATAGTTCCGTGATAAGAATTCAATTCAATTCATAAAAGTAGGTATTTAATTTTTCATTTATGTATTCTTTATGATGATCATCATCATATTAGCCGTTGTATGTCCACTGTTGAATGTAGGCCTCCCCCATCGATCTCCAGAGCGACCGATTTTTACTTTAAAAAATTGGTAGTCTGTAAAGTCAGTTTACGGACGATAATTTTGCGTGATAACATCATAAAGTATACTATAGACCCATAGTACTATAGACCACAAACAATACGCTGCCCCAGATTATACAGAAGACCGAGGAGTACAATCGGCCAGTGCTTCAGTCTCTCCAGCGGTGCCACATTGACTATCGGTATATCGAAGTGTTGCAGTGCTCGCACAATAACGCTAGTAAGTGTTTTGGTTCGAGTACAGGAGCATAGCACAAGAGCGATTCTAATGCAGCGAGTTGTGAGACAGGGAGATGTCATCTCTCCGAAACTGTTTATGACAGCATTGAAAGATGCTTTCAAGCTTCTGTAATGCTCACATACTCACCTTCGATTGTCTACAATATCATGCTTATGGCAGAATCCCTGAAAGACCTCAGTATTTTGCTCAGTGACCTTGATGGTTTTTCCTAACAGGTGGACCTTAAAATTAACGTGGACAAGACAAAAATCATGTCGAATGTTCATTTCGTGTCTACTCCGATTTCGGTTGGAAATCTTACTCTCGAAGTTGTTGACGAGTACATCTACCTAGGACAAAATGTCCGACTTGGTAGGTCCAACTTCCAGAGAGAGATCAATCGTCGAATCAAGCTAGGATGGACAGCGTTCGGGAAGTTAAAAAACGTCTTTTCGTCTGTCATACCTCAGTGCCTGAAGTCGAAAGTCTTCGACCAATGTGTGTTACCAGTGATAACATTCGGATCTGAGACGTGATCTCTGACTTTGGGCCTTTTGAACAGGCTATAAGTCGCACAGCACGCAATGGAGAGGGCTAAGCTTGATATTTCTCTTCGAAATAAAATCAGAAATGATGGGATCCGCAGACGAACGAATGTTGCCGACATAATTCAAAGGATTTGCAAGTTGAAGTAGAAGTGGGTAGGGCACATAGCTCGTAGAACTGACGGCCAATGGAGCAGACACGTTCTCGAGTGGAGACCATATACTATACCTACTGGCAATCGCAGCGTCGAACGGCCATCCGCGAGATGGCCAGAATACTTGAGGAAAGTCGCCGGAAGCCGTTGGACCGCTTATCGGTCTGGAGGTCGATGGGGAAGTGGACATCGAATGGCTGATATGATGATGAAATAATGATATTTTTGTGCTATCTTTAGGTATTATAAATGTTTTTACCTACCTACTAAACTTTTTTGCATTTTTTTATTTTATAACTCTTATAGTAGGTAGGTAGGATAGTTATGCTTATGACAACTATAAAATTTAGTGACTCAACCACAGAAATAGTAATACTATTTCTGTGGACTCAACCCATTACTGAAGTGCTACTGAGGAAATATAAAGTATTTTGTAATGACAGGTACCTACAATTTCAAACAATTGAACCTACCTATTTATTGTGAGTCTTGCCTTGTTTTCACAAAAGATTTGTATTTTACCTACCTTAATATCTTATATATAGGTAGGTACTATAGGTATACCTATATATAAATAATTAAGATGAATTGTAAACTAATGAATAACGACTTATTTACTACTTGTAATTAGGTACCTATCTGTTAATTTCTTAACGTAACTGGATAAATGTCGATTAATATTTAAGAGCAGTTGTACCTAAATAATATTACAGAAACAGAAGTGAAAAATAAAACATTTGGAATTATTTTATGATTTTTATTTTATTTCATACCTAGAAAATACATATATAAAATATATATAAACTTGAAGAAGATATATATAAACTCTCAATCATACAAATTCTGAGTTCGATACTCTTACGTCTATGGTCTCTTGACTCTTGAAAATAGAACACGCAATTTGGCGCCAAAATTCGGCGTCATTCTAACAGACCGCGCCTCACATACGAGCCCCGCCCCATATACTGCGGCCAATCGCACGACTTTAAACACCCTCGCATATTGATCTGTGGAGTGCGGACACAGCTCGAACCGTTTACATTTCGACATATCACACGCTAAACACCGACGACAAACAATAACACGTGTGTATAGTATGAACAATTTTAAACTGTATTACAATGACATAAGGTTGAATATCTTTTGGCTACGTTAATTGCACTTACAACACCGCGTTTTCAAATAGAGGTGTAATTTATAACCCTTTTGAACTATTATAAACTTGATGTTAAAGATATGGTAATAAGGTTTAATTTGACTCAATTGTTTTCTAACTGTAAAAAATAAGTACTTTGCTTATAATTATGAAGATAAATAAACTCAATCGTTATAAAATATTAATTTGTCGAGATCAATTAGAAAAATCAATTTGCTTTTTCTGTTTTGTAAATAATGAAAATTTTACTTTTTATTAAAAATATTTATTAAAAAAAATAGGCGACCTAACAAAAATTTTGGTGGACCTATACAGACCTAACGTAGACCTATCGATTAAAGTCATTTTGATTTCAAAAATCCTTCAGTGGGGTGCTAACTTTGCGTAGCTCCAAAAAATATCGTTACTCAATACTAAATGGCTCTCTGCAGTATAATTTTACAGTATATATAAGTATATTTAACTTTATTATGCATACGTAACACCATCTAGCGTTGTAGTGTTGAAATAGATGACACATGGGACCACCGTTCTAACAGTATTAACAGACCAAAAAATATCGTTGCTCAATACTAGATGGCTCTCTGCAGTATAATTTTACAGAATAATTTTACAGATTAGAATTGATTAGATCAGTGATTCTAAACCTTTTTTTTTGTTACGGCACATATTCAACGATTTCAAAATTTGGCGGCACACAAAGAAAAAGATAATAATTATTTACTTACTCCCACACTGCATAAATAGTTTATGACAACAATTTTAAATATACGAAATAAACTAATATACACTACAATAATAACTAAAAGTTTATTAAGGAAATATTTTTCTTTTTAAATTATATAATTTAATAATATTAACATTATTATATATTTGCAAAATTTGGCGGCAAACTTTTGAAATTTGGCGGCACACAAAAGTGCCGCGGCACAGTGGTTGAGAATCACTGGATTAGATGAATAATACTATAATTATGAAAGGTTACTACAACAAAATATTGTACGTACCTAGTATCAGAAACTCAAATATGGAAACATCTCTTTGAAGTAGGCATCAAAAGCAATTTTGAATCATCATTTTACAAATTACTTAATAGTCTTTAATTAATTCATCATCATCATCATATCTGCCATTGAAAAAATAGCAGCAATCGACCTCAGGAGCGACTGATTGTGCTCTGTATTGCTAGTCATTTGGGGGGGTGGGTGGGGGGTACTCGTCATTTGTTTTGCTAATACTCGCCACACTTAACAGACGGGTTGTCTAGTGCAGTGTGTTACGGCAGGTTGACGGCAGGGTATGGTGACACTACTTAGTATTGTGCTCTGTGGACACTACTGCCCACCACCATCTTGTTTGGTACACAGTTGATCGCACAATTAAAGCCGATTAAGGCTTAATCATTAAGCATAATTAATATTAATTAATTATTTATGAATAAGCATTAATTTCTTCTCTCTAACATATTTATGCAGACAATAAATATAATAAGAATATTCGCGTCGGGTTCTTCCTTATAGACATTGCAAGATGCCTATATGGGTACGGGCCTACAGGCTATGCCTCTCTGCTTGAGCTTGTCCTCGCCGGGAGTTCCTCTTCCCGGGATCGTTTGTTTTTAGCCATAGTAAAGCTAGGGCATATTTATCTATGCCTTGTGTGGCTCTTGAAAGTAGATGATGGTCCGTTACGATGATGTCAGTTGTTCTGCGTCGTCCTGGTTTTCGTCGTCGTCGTCGTTGTTGGGCCCGGTCGTTGACAGCAGGAACTCTCGAGGTAATAGACGCCGTTCTGGCGGTCTTGCGTGTAAAGGGACGATCCCGCGGAGGTGTGTGCACGCACTGTTGTCCGCGCGAGCGAACATTGTGCGCGCTAGGTGACGCACATACTCCTCCACGGTAGGCGTCTTGGTGTCTTTGTGGATAACGTCATTTTTTATGTAGGTACCTCGGAGCTCCCACTACCAAACGCAGGCATTGATTTTGCTGGATCTGCATCCTCCGGGCCTGACTCGCTGAGCAGAGAGCGTACCAGGCCGAGGCCGCGTACATCAGGCGCAAGCGGACGTAGGCTCCATACATCTTCAACTTGAGGCGAAGAGGCAATCTGTAGGTCAGTATTGAGTGGAGTTTTGACTGGGCTGCCGCAGCTTGATGCAATATCTGGTCCACGGTGGGAATCATGCACAGTCTCCGGTTAAAGTGACACCCCAGATACCTGACTGAGGTTTTCCACTCTACGTCCTGTCCTCGAAGAGTGAGCTGACGCAGTGGCCGAGCGCCACCGGTGAGTAGAGCGGCCGTCTTCCCAACATTGACGGCCATCCTCCACCTATCCAGCCACTCAGGAAGCAGGTCCAGCAATCTTTGCATCTGATTTGTGGCGATTATCTGGTGGTAGGACGACGCAAAATAAGCACTGTCGTCCGCGTATAGTGCCAACATTATATCCTTCTCCCCCTCACGCAGATGGTCACGGAGGGTGGAGATGTCATCAGTGTAGACTGCGTACAGAAGTGGAGAAAGGCAGCTTCCTTGTGGTACTCCAGCTTGGATGGGTCGCGGCTGGGAATCCGCGCCCTCCACAATACGAATATTCAAAAATATTTTTACCGGTAAATATTATATACCGGTTTTACCGGTAAATATTATATACCGGTGGGAGGGATGCGCTGTGCCGTGCTCCCGGCTGCATGGGTACCACCATCTTGCTTGTTTCTTCCGTGAAACAGCTTTGCTTTGTTTCGGAAAGAAGGGTAAGACAGGCAGTGTAATTACTGGCACCGAGACTTAACATCATATGTCTCAGGATAGGCAACACATAAACAGGTTGGCTGGGTTAGTTCCAGGTAAACTAGTTTATGTTCATGGGCGACGTCGACCACTTACCATCAGGTGGCACGTCTGCCAGTTTGCCTATCCAACTACATAAAAAAAAAAAAACTTTCAGTTTGTCCCGATAGTTTGCACTACGATCAGATTTAGGAGAATTTCTTAACTTTATTTTATTATGTTGTTAAAATAAATCGCGTGCTAGTTGAAATATTACATTCAGGTGTTATTACTGCGTGAAGAGTTTTGAAGTAAGTAGATATTATAGATAAAAAACTATAGATTGCGCAAATTCGGTTGCAACTTGCAGTATTGAAGTGAGTATTTTACCTGATTTTCTATCAAATTTACACGTGCGTTGATTAACAATCATATTTGTGTAGGTAGTTGATTTCATAAAAACAATTTGAATTGTTTTTATTTTAAATTGGTACTTATCGGAAAAAATATTATATACCTACTTATTCCCTTGCAGTGCGTTAACTTGTCATTAAAACAATTATTTTTAAAACTATGGTTATAAATCATTAATTTTTGATTATCAAATATTATTTAGTTTTTGCAAAGGATGGGTGTCTTTCCCTGAATATGTTTTTTTCCCTGATTATTTTGAGTTTTTATAGATATGTATATAAGGTACAGGTAATTTTATTTATTATAAAAGCTAAATAAAGTTAAATACTTTGATATGTAATACAAGAAATAATCAAATTTAATAAAGAAGTTTAATAACTTAATTAACCCTTTGACCGCCAAGCGCAGCGCATGGAAAGTGTGCCCTCCACGCCAAGCCTTTTTTTACTATTAAATACCTACAAAATGCTAGTGATGAGACTTTCATAAATATCGATAAATATTTATCACTCCTGCTGTAATAGATTTTCCATATATAGGTGTTAAATTTATATATAGGCATTAAATTTATCAAATAAATGTTGCAATAGTAGCATTAATTAAGTTTCATAAATGAAATAACCGAATTAAAAAACTTCACCGAAACAAGTTTTTATCGATCAAAGCCCATCCCTAAAATGAGAGTGACGTCAATACTTGTCGCTTAAAAGCGACAATGGCGTATGGCTCCAAAGAAAATATGGTTATTTTAGGGATGTGGTAATGGTTAAACACATTAATATATAAAATATAATAAACACGTTTAATATTAAGCTGTTGTATTACGAATCTGTATAATACAGAAAGTCACGAAATATCATTTTCTCCACGGCATCTCCTTATCCTATTTATGATCTGCCCATAGCATAATCTTTCTTCTGGCCTGATTTTTTTCTAATTCAAATGCAATCTAACTAGAAAAATATTCGTTTCTAATATAGAAAGGCTGTTAACATACAAATCTCGGAGATTGGGGTGTTTCGAGATTAACTTGTATTTCGAACTATTCTTCACACTGAGTTGCTAGGTCGGTAGTTATAGGAAAATTTTAGAGATATGTAATTAGTAATGTAAATAACTATATTTACCTAACAAAGCGCTTCCTCTCTACCTGAATATTACGTGCCCCTGCGGGGTCCACAATATCTTTTGTATTTCATAAGTACAATGTAAATTATGCTTGTGAAATAAATAAATAAATTGTAGAAGGTTAAATACCCCAGACCAGTGCTGAAAGCCTTTGAAAATGGTAAAAAGTGAAAAAAATAAAAATAGTAGGATAAAACCCATTGGAAAAGGATGAGAATATAATTATAACAAAAATGCAAGGAAAATAATTTGCGGGCGATGTGAGGTCGGGAAGTGGAGGGCGGTAAAAAAATAAATATTTAAAATATTATATATCGAAAAAATTACAATGTGGTTGGTACCTTTTTATGGTAAGATTTCATCTAATTTCGTGAAAATAAAATTATTTTTGTATGAGATACAAATAAAAAACCAAAAACTTTGTTATTTGAATTTTTCACATAAATTTTGAGATTATGTGAAAAAAATGTAAATACAAAAGTTGTAGATCTTTTTATTCTCGGGGAATCAGTGTTAAACCATCAGGCCTCTTGCCATCATCGCGACTAATTCCAGTAGGCTCAATAAGAGCAAGAACGTCGATGGAAAAAATTATAAATTATAAATAAATTGACGTTACTTCAATATTGACAAAATAGTTTGTCGCCAATTTGCCGCTGTCATTTCTACTCGGACGCGACATGTTAGGCCGACCGCCGATCGTGAGCCGAACGCTTAGGCCAAGCCGATCGTACCTCTCTACCGCTTGTTCCTCGCTCTCGCTCACTAATTATGGCAATGACGTCATCTTTTTCGGACATGCACCCAGTAGCTTTCATCAATTTACTAGACGTTATCACGTCAAAAAGATTTAAATTTTCGGATTTTAGACGTGTGTACAGGACGATTGTCAGGTCCGCTAGTTTAATTATATTTTTTTGATGACCACATTTTGTTGTTCTGGATAATATCACAGAGATGTTAATATGACAAAGTTTTAGTGCATTATCAAGTTACAGGAGTTATATCAATAATTTTAAAATATGAATACTTATAAAATATTATAACTTATAATAAAGGAAAACTGATGATGGGGAACGGGATCTGGGATACATGGCAACTTCACTGCTAGGTCACTGCCAGTACAAACAACAAAATACATGATATTTATAAAGCTTTACTCCAACAATTATTTAATATGTACATACTTTTATTATATTTACGTGCAATATTTACAAATAATTTATTTATTGTATAAAATTACAATCATGATAGTATATCTTTTAATATAATTAATTGGGTATAAATTTCAATACTTTTTAAGTTGATATGAAATCAAATTATATCATTGATATATTAGTGATACCTATATAAAAATAGACTAGTTCCACTTTAAGTAAATCTAACAATTATCTTTCGAATTTCCTTCTTTTAGGGGTTCATTTAGGACCAAGGGTATATCACCACCCGCATATTTTGGCACCCAACCAAAAGATTCGTCTTCTATTCTCTTCTTTTCTTCTTGTAATCTTTCATATTCATTTATTTCAATTTGATATTTAGGTGTTGTTATACCAAAAAAGTGAGCTAACGACTCCCCTGCGTAATCCACTGCATTAAGAAGTTTTGAACCAGATTTCGATGCATAATGTGAAAACCAAGGACCCCACGACAAAGTTTTCTGTAAAGCAAGAAAAACAACAATTTAAAACTTCTATTGAAGCATATTTCTTATAACTACAGCATTGTGAAAGTAGGAGCAAAAAATATTGAAAAAGGAAAATACAAGGAGAAACAAGAACAACACATACTGAAAAATAATATATATTATTGTTAGTTAAAGTTATGTATTATATGTTATTTATGCTGTCTTTTTAGCCTCCAGCCTCCATCTAACGGCTTCCGGCGACTCTACTAAGTTATTCGTCTATCTCGCCGTATCTCGGACGGCCGTCTGACGCTGCGCTTGCAGGTACGTGGTCTATACTCGAGAACCTTTCTGCTCCATTGGCAGTCAGTTCTACGAGCTATGTGCCCTGCTCACTGCCACTTCAGCTTGCATATTCGTTATGCTATATCGGCAACCTTCGTTCGTCTACAGATCCCATCATTAATGATTTAATCTCGCAGAGAAATACCAAGCATAGCCCCCTCCATTGCTCGCCGTGCGACTTAGAGGTTGTTTAAAAGGCCCATAGTCAGGTACCACGTATCAGATCCAATGTCATCACTGGTAACACACATTGGTCGAAGACTTTCGATTTCAGGCACTGAGGTATGACGGATGAAAAGACGTTTTTTAATTTCCCAAACACGGGTAGTGTTGCCTAACTGGAAGTTGGATCTACCAAGTTGGACCTTTTGTCTTAGGTAGATGTACTCGTCAACTACTTCGAGAGTAGAATTTCCAACTGATATCGGGTTGGGCACGACAAGGACATTCAACATGATTTTCGTTGTGTCCATTTTCATTTTAAGGCCCACCTGTTGGAAAAATCTATTGAGGTCATCACTGAGCATAATGGTGAGGTCTTTCAGGGATTCCGCTATGAGCACGATATCGTCGGCATCGCCCTTCTTGAAAAGCACCACCACATCGCTATCCCCGCTTCTGATGTTACGCCCTTAATCAAGACAATATTATAAGAGCCTCTGAAGGACTTTAAGTACCGTTATTGTACCTGCTTTCAGAAGCTCTGATGTAATACCGTCCTCTCCTGGTGCCTTATTGTTTTTTAAGCTGTCCCAGAGCCATAGTTATCTCGTCAAAGCTGATATCCGGAATGTCTTCGGAATAATGTCGGGTGAGCTCGGCTTTCGGATCTTTAGCCGAGCTGCGAACAGGTTCGTTGACCGAGTTATCGAGACAAATGTCCGTAAAATTTCTCGACCTCCGTTAATATCTCGACTCTAGACGACGCTGTGCCGCCATTCTGTTTGCAGCTTCGATAACCGGCTTTAACCAACAGACAAATCCCATAAGTACACTTTGGAGCCCTAATTCCACTCTATCGTATCTTTAATACATTTTTCATTAAATACACGTATATCATCTCGCAAAGCTTTCTATATCCGTCTATTGATTCGCATATCGCCTTTGCTTCAGCGTCATCAGAAAACTGCAGTGATAGCGTCGTTCTATCATGAGATTTCGAAGTTTGGTCATAGAGCTTTCGGAGCCACTTTTACGTTCGGGTATATAAAAACTGGCTCCCGACTGTATGGAGAGTGTTCACCAAACTGTTATTTATATCGTCTACAGAAACTCAATCGTTAAGGCAATCGAAACGATTACATAATTCGAGCCAAAAGCTTTCGGGGTTTTAGGATATATGTGTTCGGTGGTCGAAGTCAGGCGAAACCGTTCCAGTTTAATATTGATATGTGTTAGATACTGGGTTTGAAATAATAAATCTTTGCGCTTATAAAATTATATTAACGTTTAAATTCAAATTACATTAACGTATGTAACGATCGGAGGAGCAGATTCTAAGTTCTATGTGAAAAATATTTAAAAGCTATAACAGTGTAGCGACATCTATCTCATCACATACGAACTAGAAGAAACTGACGTATCCTACATTGCGCTATCAAAGTTATCCAAGCGATTGACCATATATACAAGAACCCGACAACCGTCGGGGCGCAGTAGCCCACCAGACATGACACTGTCTGGTCGGAGGATCCACCCTTTTTGATGGTGGATGAGGTACACTCACAGTGTAAAGTACACTCTGTTCCTGATTCCTCCAAAACAGTTTTACGAAAGCCGCTGATTGGTCGAGTTTGTATGCGGACGACTTTCAGTGTTGCCAAGAAGTCTGGACATGCCCCCGGCCTTGGAAGCACTGGCGTCCAACATTTTCTCTTGTGAGTCTTCATAAAACAGAGGATATATTCGAGGAAATGCGCGTCTGATTATTCCTGTACAGGTTTGAATATCTGCGACTCTGGATATTCCATATTCCATTCATGGATATGATTCGTCCTAAGCTCCATTTCAAGGGGGTGAGTATTATCGTCTTTAATGACGACCATAGTGTTTGGTTGAAGATCAGGCTTATGATGCTTCCATTTGGTCCTAATTTGCTATTCGGAGTTATATTCTTTGCTCCATCGGTTCCAAAAATGTTGCCTGATTTGCTCCAGGTGCTGATAGCGTGTCAGTCGATGGACAGGAACTTCAGCCAGTGGTTCTGCTACAGGTGCCGTCAGGGTACGTTCAACCAGAAATGAACTTGAATTTGTTGACAGATTGACAGTTGAATTTGACCGGTTCAATTTAAAAGTGATCACTCCTGGTTTTCATCCTATGAATCACGGAGACGTCATTGAATATTTTTCGTTTGGTGGTCATGATAAAATCTATCTCATTCCTAGTGGAACCGTTAGAACTTATCCAGGTCCATTTCCTATTAGTCAGTTGGCTTCTGTAAAAATGAGTTCATCATAAAGAATCCCTCCTTCTCCAGAAAATTGCGCAAAACACGGCCGCCGAACTAGAACGAAACATTGCCGAGAAAAACCAAACTGAACGCTAATAATGAGTGTGAGTAGTCTGCTCTTAGTGATTTCTTTAAGTTATACACGAGTGAAACCGTGAGGCACAGCAGTGTATTAAATAAAGTTCTTAATTGTATTTTTCAGTAATAAATGCTCCCAGCCGACAATTTAGTGAATCCTTGCGAAAAGAAGGTCGTAAGAGCTGTTTAAGCGATTTTTAAACCATGTTGTATTATGGCCAAATTACACAAAATGTTTATAAATTGTAGTCTATGTATTATTCTGATGTATAAGCTATATTACTGTAAAGTTTCATCTAAATCTGTTCTGTAGCTTTTGCGTGAAAGAGTAACAAACATCCATCCACACAAACTTCCACATTTATAATATTAATAATAAATAATAGGATTGTGAAAATCATGAGTCTACAGTTTATCCATTACAATCTGCAATATTGAGAACCATTTCTAAGTAATTTCTAAGAAGTACCTACATAGACAAAGTTTTTGTCAATTCAGCCTGAACTAACTATAGGCAGTCTAGTAAGGTTGATTTTTTACAACTGGCATTACACAAATGGCATTAAGGTCACAACTCATTAGAGCCTCACCGGAACGTCTCGTGCTCGGCGTCCACTCGTTGTCGACAGGTGGTCCACGGGTGAACGACGCATTGTTGTGAACGTCGAGTGGTCAACCAGTGAACCTCGCGTGGCCCACGAGTGAACATCGCGTGGTCAATGAGTAATCATGGTTATCAAAAATATTTGCATAGTATAATGTGGCGCTGAACGCTAATTAAAAAATAGTAAAAATTAGGAATAAAACAGGAAACAGATGTATCATTGTGAAAACAGCAAATCTACTGTTAAAACAGTAGGGTTTGTAACACTGTCCCCGCGTGAATCATTCTCGGGCAGCGCACGGTTCACTCGGGAACTGTGCGTGGTTAACACAAGACAAGCGTGTGAGCAGCGAGTTGTCACCGAGTGGTACACCCGCCTTCCGCGCATGGACAACTTGCGAGCGAGGCGATCCAGTGACGCTACGAAGTTGATGTAATGAGCGCATATCCATACAAGTCCATGGAAAGAATACTAACCGCTCGAGGCAAGGCGGTGCTGGTCAGGTGCCGGTGGCTCTAATGAGCTATGACACTTAGTATCCAAGATTTTTTTTTTAATTGGCCTTTGATAAGTAACAAATTTAAATATAAAACTACTATTAAATTTTATTTTGAAATTAATTTTGATTTTGTTATTTTACAATTATAATTATTCTGATCATTTGTTATTATATCTGAATTTTATACCTTGAATTTAAACAATGAAGCAATTTATTTATACAATTTACTATAATATTGTAATTTGTATTACTGAGAATATAATAATATAATCAACATAACATCATCTTAACTTTAAAATTTTAGTTATACTGTTTAATTGAAATTATTTGATGAAATTTTGATTTTTTGTGTATATTTTTTTTTTTGGCTTTTTTTTTCTCTGCAGTGTTCTACTTTTTGTACTATTTTAAAGTGGAAACTTTGCCGGTTTCTATCCTAAAAACAATTGATTTATTTTGATGTAAAACTATACTACCTATTTGTTTTTTCTAATAAAAATAAAATAAAAAATAGGGTCAGCTTACTGCTAGACATTTTAAGACACCTATCAAAAGAAATTTAAGAAAACTCAAACAAGTTTTGTACCAAGTTGTTATGGTTGATGGTTCCTTATTTTTTTTTAATGTAAGAAGGGGCAAACGGACAGTCGGTTCACCTGGTGGTAAGTGTACGGGATATCCATAGACACCCACTAAATCATAGGATTAGCTGGTGCGTTGCCGGCCTTGTATGCTCTTTTCTTGAAGGTCCCTAAGAGCTCTTACACACGAGCGGCATGTTTCCAACGGCAGAGGTAACGGCAGCCGTCGACACGCGTCGGCGGCACCCGTCGACGTTACGGCGGCACTTGCAGTTGTAGCGTGCCGCGTCCGCTATTTTGTTAGTCGACGGACATAGTTGGAGAGTGCGCACGCGTTAAAATATAAGTAACTAATAATTAATATTGTTCCTATATATAGTAAGGTAATTGCTTTTTATTTCAACTTAAAATGTTGCCAAATGATCTTGATCTCATTAAAGAAATAATCTAAATTACCTAATATCTTTTTACTATCTATATTTATGCTAATATTATAAAAAAAAGATTTCTATTTTTGGATTTTTTTTAATGAATGAATTCAAAAACTAGTGGAACGATTTAAAAAATTCTTTTACTAATAGAAACCTACATTTTTCCTAAGTAACATATGTTATATTGTTTTTCGAGTTAAATTAGGAGTCGAGTTAAATTAAAGTGGATAGAGTGTAAAAAATGCCCATCTTGATCTCTATTGATTAATATTTCTTGAACCCACAAAGAACGTGTTTTTATTTTTTGTTTTTGTCGGCGTCGACGAAGTAAAAACAATAACAGTGTTTCTTCTTCAGAATTCATTTTGCAACTGACTCCTATACTTAGAGAGCTGCCGCTGATCTCCGAATTTGGAATGTCGACGGCAGCCGTCTACGCGTCAACGGCTACCGCCGTCACGTCGACGGGTGCCGCCGACGCGTGTCGACGCCTGCCGTTAACTCTGCCGTTGGCAACATGCCGTTCGTGTGTAAGAGCACTAACAAGGGGAGTGCACGACCTCGAAATTTTATTTTGCGATGAGACTTTGCAGGTTTGTAGTATACCTAAAGGGTATCTATCCTGCAAAGCAAAAAGACTAGATGGCCAGTAGTTATCGAGAAAAACGGCCCTGAAGTTCCACGCGCAGATTATATACCGGTAATTTCACTCACGCAGTAAGCGGCGCGATGGCCGAATGGATAGTAAGCTTGGTTACCGCGATCGAGCAGACGACTAGGGTTCGATCCCCGTTTGTCGCTTATTTTTGTTTTCGTTTTTTTTTCGTTTAATTATTAGAAATGATAAATAAAATATATTATCAATTAAATCATGCATTTTTTATAATAATAAAGAAACCCTTACTTAAAATTTACAATCACTTGTAGTCTTACTTATTGTTGAAGTTATTTATTGTTTAATTGTAAAATATTCTGTTTGGAGATTTTTCTTCACGGAAATCGTAAATATACGTCAATTTGACAATTATATATATATATGGGTAGGACAGGTAAAACTATATATACAATAGGACTATAGTCCGTAGGTATACACTAGAGATGCCACGAATAGTTGTTATAGCGAATAATCGAATACCGATTAATCGCCATTCCATATGGCGAATAGTTGAATAACTCGCCATTATTATTCGACATAAAAAAGGTATATAAAAATAATTAATTTGTTATCAAATAATAATATCACTCCTGTAGTAGTCTTGAACTTACCAATTATTTATTTGTTACTGTAGTCTAAAAATTTTCTAAGGATATGGATAAAGAAAACAATCAATTAAAGAAATCAGTCTCATAATATACTGATTTTACACCACGATCTTTTGGACTTTAAATATTAATTAAAAAGCCTAACTAATTAACTTCAACATGACAATTATATATAAATAATATGATTTTTGGCTAATTTTTTATATGAATGACAATAAATAATAAGTACTGTGTTTTGTTTGTTAATAAATCCTATTAAAGTTTTATTATTTTTAAATCTATAGTTAATAAAAATAAAACTTTAATAGGATTAAATTAATTAAATTTTAACTTTTATCAATTTTAATTAATAAATTAAAATTGATAAAAGTTTAAATTTAAAGATTTTATTGATAAAATATAGATATATTTTACTTACCATTTCTAATAATTAAATGAAAAATAAATAAATAACGAAAACAAAAAAAAAAGCGACAAATGGGGATCGAACCCTAGTCACCTGCTCGATCGCGGTAACCAAGCTTTACTATCCATTCGGCCATCGCGCCGCTTACTGTGGGAGTGAAATTACGGGTATATAATCTGCGCGTGGAACTTTAGAGCCGTTTTTCTCGATAACTACTGGCCATCTAGTCTTTTTGCTTTGCAGGATAGATACCCTTTAGGTATACTACAAACCTGCAAAGTCTTATCCCCAAATAAAATTTCGAGGTCGTGCACTCCCCTTGTAAGTGGTATCAGTTCGGAAATACCGTAAATGGCGGCCGGTTCCAACGTTGGTATGTATGTGTCGTAACCAATTCGTTAATTTATTATTCTTTATTGATGAGAATGCATACTTGTTTGTTATCAACGACTAAAACATAGTTAGCTATGATCGATGTTTTATGCTTAATAGTGCATAGTAGTTAAACTTTTCAGCATTACTCACTGGATCTATATTTTCATAACTTATTTGAACACTTTGAAGATCATTCACCTTTTCCTCTTCTATTTCTTCCTCTACCCCATCGCTGAAGTGTAAAATTCTTATAGGTCTGTTTATAGTCACTTGTACTTGAGAATTCAGTGTATTTTCTTCATTTGTTGCCATTGTAATCGACTTAATATTCGAAGTCTTCAATCCAAATAATTCACTATTGTTTAATTCTTCAGGAATTATTATTCAGTGACTCATTGTCCTTTAGACTTAGCTCAAGAAAAAGACTGGAATAGACAAAGTACAAACACTGTTTTGATTTAGAAAAGCAAAAGCTTAGTAGGTATTTTTATTGTTTTGCTAAAATGTCAAAATCACAGACATTCATTCATTCATTCATTTGTTTTAATGGTTTATAATACCAGTCTTATATAAGACTGGTATTATATTGACTAGACTGGTATTATATTTGTATATACAAATCTTCCAACGAAGCCCAATTTGAGTACCTACTGATCTTGAATGGTAGATGTGGCTTATGGGATCACTTTAAAACCAAAAAGACACTTAAGAACTGATTAGAAAAAAACTATTTATTGTAACTTTAACATTTTGAATTTATTCTTGATTAAACGTAATCATTATAATATATATATAAAATACAAAAGGTATGTCAGATAACTAGACAAGTTAGAGCCGAAACACATAACGGCGTTGCGTCAACGCAACGCTAAAATCGGCAGTTTGCGTTGCGGCGTTGCGGCGTCGCGAAAAAGAGCGTTTTTGTAGGGTAACCAGTTCTTCGTGATTTTTTATTGTGGATATTAATTTAATAATTTTAAAGTTCACGTGAAATTTGTTAATATTTGAAGTTGTTATTTAGTAGAATGCATAAAAAGTAATCCTTTGTACCGGAAATAATTTTGTGAATCAATTTTTTATGCTGGTAGAATTTTAAACAACTTTTGTGTCATAAAGCCTAAACAAAATTTAAACAAAGTGATACATAAATTAATATCTTACATTTATATTCGTTCTATAGATTAAATATAAATAAATAGCTTTCGCCCGCGGTTCCGCTTGCGTGGTACAGCTACCAGCTAGTAGTCGGTACGTAAAGTAGGTACTCTATCTCCTTTTCTGTACCCCAGACAACTGGTATGCAGAATTTCATGATGATCGTAATTCAGGTGAATAGTTTAGTCGTGAAAGCGTAATAAACAAAGAAACTCACTTTAGCGTTTATCATATGCATGAAATTAGCATTCCCCTATAATTGTGTAAGATAGAAAAAATATCACTATAATAACTTTTCGAAACGCTGCTTTATTACATATTTATAATTTAGGTACATCATACAAGTCATTTTTTTGAACCGAGTCATAAATTAGCTGTAAATCTAATAGTTAAAAGTGGTTAAAAGTAACAATATAACAACAATTGAGCTGAACTGTGAGCCGGTTCACAGCTCCGGTTCAAGCATATGGCTCATGAGCTTATCTGCGGTTCATACAAATTCATTGAGTTACCCATGTCTAATAGACACAAAAAAATAAAAATATAAAAATAGACACAAAATGTCAATAAATCGTGGTCGACAAGTATGACGTCACAACGCCGGAATTTGCGGTGCCGCGCCGCTAAAATCGGCGGTGACGCCACCTCAGATTTTAGCGTTGCGGCGTCGCAACGCCGTTATGTGTTTCGGCCCTTACTTTGTTTTAGATTTTTACGGAAAATATAAGAAAAATGACATAATTGAATCTGAACAAACAAAACTAACATTCCAAATTTAAACTATTTCAAAACATACTCGTAATACATAAATTAAACAGATCAGAGTTGACATCAAAAGAGTATGTATAATCTGAGATTACTAATCAACAACTGAGAGATTATATTAGTACGATCGTATTATAAGTTTTTGCTTTCGCGTCAACGCTACTATATGTCGGCGCTATCGATGGGTGCGATGCGCAGTGCGCACTAAGCACTCCGGTTGAGTTACAAGCGACTTGGTCTGATTTTTTCTCAATATATACGGCGTACATTTTTCATTCCCAAGTACACTAAGATTATTTCCGATTTGACACTGGGCAAGTCTCGAGAATTATTGGGAGAGATCAGAACTACACACTGACACGAGATACATTGTTGCATATTCATAACACCCTACCAGGGTATTACAGTTTAAACTTTAAAACCTAAAACAGAAATCTAAATCACCTGCCAAAATGTAATTTTTTACAATGGATCTATGAATAACACAAATGTGGCTTGATTTATTTATTACATCGCATTACTAAATATGAAATTCGTATAAAGGAATTTATCTCTTTAAAAGCGTTATTAGTTACAATAAGTACAATAAGTTCAATAAGTTCTAATTGTATCAAGCTTTTTACCTTGTTTAATAAAGAAAGCCGATTAGACTTTGTCGCGGCCATAAAACCATGTAAATTACAAATAATTTCATTCAAAGCAAATTACTTTGATTTTGAAAGCTAGCCCGTCTTATGTTTCATAAAAAGTTATTGGAGTCTATTGGAATATTTAGAATATTAAAGAATTTTCTATACTTATGTTAACATTTTATTAGTAATTACCTATATCAAATTAATATAAGGTATTTTATTACAAAATACAGCAACTCAAACTACAAATAAAATATTACATTACATAGATTTAAATATTTTATGTAAATAAATTGTAGCATTTTACATACTCTATATAAAAACACGAACCTCTACAATTTAAACCGAAACATCCCGATTGTCAAACCTTACCTTATTTTACCGTATAGTAGTGTACTTTATTTTGTTATTTAAACATTGTTGTATCGTTTTGTTGAGTTTTGTGATTTTGTTATTATTTTTGCTATTAATTATCATTCATCTATTCATTCAATGGTACTTATGAAATACGAAATAAATTCGAGTAATGTGATGAGGGTTTGTACCACGTTTGTACACATGCAACACGTATGATAGAAAAAGAGACTGAATGCTATTCTGTCTTCGTTGTACAGCACATAAATCTATCGTCATGTCTCTGGTGTAACGTAGACAATGCATCTAAATATAGTGTAACATAACTTACCAGCAGGGTTGTAATCGCAACTTGCGTGGGTATAATATACGTATATTATACTATATTGTAGCTATTTTTAAATGACATTTTTATATAACTCCTGCGCAGAAGGTTTGCCCATGGGTACGTTCGCGGGCCCTCTTCAAATTGATAATTCATCACTTTTATAGGATTTTTTTATCTATGCATTCCACAGACCACATGCGCGGAAACGGAAATGGGACATGCTCAATAGTTTTTTATTTATCAGTTTTTAATAAAAATAATAAGTAGTGAATAAATGTAAGAAGATAATTTTGTTTATTATCTTTTATGAACAATAGCAAACAATTATTTACTAAAGTTCGACAGTTTAATTCAGTTTTTGATTAAAGAAGTATAATTTCCGCGCATGTGGTCTGTGGAATGCATAGATAAAAAATCATATAAAAGTGATGAATTATCAATTAGAAGAGGGCCCGTGAACGTACCCAATAATGACTACCCCTCCCACTGAAGATGACCGCGTCCCTCGCTCGTCTGATAGGTACCACTAGCAACGCACCCGATACGTAAGTGTATTTTTTTGCTTTACTTGCTTTTTTTTTTAGTTATTTGTTTTCGTTGTTTGGAAGAATTAAACTATTAATTTACGGTTTCGTTTCATTCATTCACTAAATATAAATACATAAAAATATATAATCTACGTAATAACAACAGCGTTTTTTATTTACTATTTATATGTACACTTTATATAATTCGACCGAGACTAATGTTCTCTTATATTTACGCGACTTTTACTCATTTAATTAAAAGTCTAAATCGGATTTTATCGCGTTTATTTGTTTTAAAACTTTACAGTTTAACGATTTTAAATTAAATTATTTCCCGAAGTTTCGGACCCTTTACAGCGTCCATGATCTCGGGGGACTGAGGTGGTGGGTGTCCAAATAATGAATTAATTGTTACATACCCCGCTTTTTATACAATTATAAATTATTACTTTTAACCGTTCCTATTCACACAGATTGAACTTGTTGTGTCTGGAAGTCGTGCTGTGCTCTTATTTTCCTTGGGTTACCATCCTCTCCATTGAAATTAGGATGTTTTTTTTTTTTATTTCAATAGCCTCGCGAATCATCCTTGGTAGGAATCGGTGTTCTTTAGCGAGAATTTGTGGCTTATCAAATTTAATGTAGTGGTTGGTATCTTGTTGAGTATGTTGATACACAGCAGACTTTGTCGACCGTTGGTGTTTAAAGTCAGCTATGTGTTCTTTGACGCGTGTCTCTATACTCCGTTTAGTTTGCCCTATATATGAGAGACCACATTCACAGTCTAATTTGTAGACCCCTGCATCTTGTAAAGGTATTTGGCACTTGACAGATGGTAATAATTTACTTATCTTCGTTGGCGGCTTGTAGTAAGTTTTGACTGAAGCTCGCTTCAATATGTAGCCAATCTTGTCAGTGACTCCTATAACATATGGTTAGACTTCGAGGATCGAGCCCTAAGGACAGCACCTATCTCTCCTAGATTTTACAAGAGGTATGTAGATGACACTTTCACTTCTTTGGTAATATGTACCAACAAACAGTACTTGCATATTCCTAGAACACCTTAACTCCATAAATAACAATATTCAATTTACCATGGAGTTAGAGGCAAACAACACCTTCCTAGATGAACCCTTCCTAGATGAACAACAGCTTTCCTAGATGTACGTATAATCAGGAATCCTGATCATAGTTTAACCCATTCTGTGTATAGAAAATCTACCCACACAAACAAGTATTTGAACGGTGCTTCTCACCACCATCCTAGACAACTCTCTGCCGTTGGTTTGTCTCTGTTTCAGAGAGCTCGCGGGATCTGTGACGAGAAACACCTGGACGCAGAGCTACAGCATATCGAGCAGGTACTGCGAGACAACAAGCTTCGAGCACCGCGTCAGCGTCTCAGATCCCGGAAGAAGAAGACCGCCACAGTTGAACGCCAGCCTGCCGTACTACCATATGTTAAAGGAGTCACCAATGTAAGTACCATATGTTGAGGAGGTCATGGCTCTGAAGGAGGCCGCGGAGCGAGAGCGGGAAGCAGCCGCACACGCTGACTCGCTCCGCAGAAGACGACCAGGGAGGAGGAGACGCCAATATGCACTCCTCCACCCTCCGCAATAGAGTGGGAGAGGGCACCACATCCTCCCACTCGCCACCAGGGCAATAGAGCGCTCACAGTGCCCGCGAGCGCTCTATAGGCGAAGGCGGTCCGCATAGGCGGGCCAACCGTCGGGGCGTCACGGTTGCATGCGAAAGCGATCCCGTGGCGCCCCACTACGACGATGAGGGCACCGCTGGGTTTTAGTGCGGTATTCTGGCACGTTCTGTCGTGTCAGCGAGTCCCACATACCCGTCGCCCTCGGGCGGCGGGATGCGTAAATGCATTTCCCAGCGAAAAAAAAAGTCACTGACAAGATTGGCTACATCTTGAAGCGAGCTTCAATCAAAACTTACTACAAGCCGCCAACGAAGATAAGTCAATTATTACCATCTGTCAAGTGCCAAATACCTTTACAAGATGCAGGGGTCTACAAATTAGACTGTGAATGTGGTCTCTCATATATAGGGCAAACTAAACGGAGTATAGAGACACGCGTCAAAGAACACATAGCTGACATTAAACACCAACGGTCGACAAAGTCTGCTGTGTATCAACATACTCAACAAGGTACCAACCACTACATTAGATTTGATAAGCTACAAATTCTCGGTAAAGAACACCGATTCATACCAAGGATGATTCGCGAGGCTATTGAAATAAAATAAAAAAAACATCCTAATTTCAATAGAGAGGATGGTTGGAACGTACCACCAGCTTGTTAGCCAGTTCTGAAATTAATTGAACCCAACGAAAATAAGAGCACAGCACGACTTCCAGACACAACAAGTTCATTCTGTGTGAATAGGAACGGTTAAAAGTAATAATTTATAATTATATAAAAAGCGGGGTATGTAACAATTAATTCATTATTTGGACACCCACCACCTCAGTTCCCCGAGATCATGGACGCTGTAAAGGGTCCGAAACGTCGGGAAATAATTTAATTTAAAATCATTAAACTGTAAAGTATTAAAACAAATAAACGCGATAAAATCCGATTTAGACTTTTAATTAAAACGACCGAGACTACTTTTTATTAGTTTGATGTAAAATATATACAATAATAATCTACCTTTTTGTGACCTTTTTTTTTTCAACCCTACTGACTATCGACGCGTGACGTCACAATGCCATCGGCAAAGTTTCTACGCATGGATAGTAATAAAAACGTAACCTCTCGAAATTCACAGTCTTTACGTAAAATTAATAAATACAGCATTGTGTTAATGTATTGAGAAACTGAGAATTTCGAGAGATTACGTTTTTATTATAGAAATGTCATTTAAAAAAAATTAAAAGTTCTTTGCCTACTATAGTTAGGAAAATGGCTGGCGTGACGATAGGTGAGTGTTCTGTGCAACGAAGTAAAATCATGTTTTGTACAATGTCAAATCCAAACAAAATAGTTAAATAACAAAAACAAAAATGACAACAAAATCTCAAAACAGTTATTAAATAACACAATACTTGGGAGAGAAAAATATACGTCGTATGATTAATCGTGAAAAGTGAGACTTAAGCCCACCATTCACTAGGCGCACCGATCCGTGCACCCATCCGTGGACAAATCCGTCGTCGTCCACACACTACCGCCGGGACGCCGGGGAGCCGGACGCCGAAATACATTCACACGCAGATTTGTCTGCGGGCTTGTCGCCAGCGACAATACCAATAATATAATAGTGGCCATAAATCGCGCTGCACACCGCACCCATCTACAGTAACGACGTATAGCGGAGTTGACACGAACGAAAAGTTATAACACGATCGTACTAATCTCAAGTTCTCTCAGTACTGAAATTGAGCTTCGTTGCAAGACCTGTAATTAAGTCCGTGATTGAATGACATAGCATATATTGTATTATCTATGTACCTATGTACATAGCCATGGCCATTAGCCATAGAGATGTGCCAACTCGGAAAAAACACGACTCGAGTTAACTCGAGTAGAAATTCAGCTTACTCGAATTGAACTCGAGTTAGCAGAAAGAAACTGAGTGTTTGATTTGTTACAAATTACTTTTTTACATATTGTAGGGGTATTTATAGTTTACATATATAATTTAAAGGTGACAAGAGGGCTGGTGCATTTTTTGCCCAAAGAATCGGAATTGCGATTCAACGGGGAAATGCTGCTAGTATTCTTGGCACCATTCCACGCGGACATGATTTATACCAAAACTGTTTGTAAATAATTATTTTAAGTTTTGAATTGTAAATATGTATAATATTGTAAAATTTCTGTAATAAATTTCTACAATTTAAACTTTTCTCATTAAAGTTATTACTCATTTATTTTTGGTTTAAGTCTTAATTTAGTTATAGTAAGTACCCATATTTAACAACAAAACTAGTTAGGTATATAGTAGTCTTCCAGTCTTCACAAAATAATATCAGTCTAATTTTACAATGTCGGTACATATGCTATTAAAGTTTAATCATCACAATAAAAATATTCTTAAATAACGTTGTTATTTTAATTTTATTTTAAATAACAAATACGTAATAATCTACTAGATAATACTTTTGCTGACTTTGTTTGTTTGTTGCCTCAATCAATTGTTGCTAATAATAATAATCACTTTTATTTAATTATAATATTACTTGAATTAGAATATTATTTATCTCATTAACAAGATATATAAAAAATAGAAACATTCAGTAAAAAGTATTTTCTGAATAAATAAAAGAAATACAATGCTAAAGTCAAGAAACTAAAAATATTTTCTTGTAAGTTAACATTCTTAAAAATATTTTCAACAACAAATATTCTTAAAAAAATAAATATCACATCATTGTGTACAAAAGTTAAAGTTCTTAAAAGTGTTGAAATATTGCACTTTGAGGGCTAAAATAAATAAAAATAATTCTTTAAAGTATTTTAACATTACTTCTTGTCATCGTTGGTGTCATTCGGTCGATGCAATTGCGAGAGTATAGTGCGCACCCAACGAACGAATCGCGCTCTCGCTCTTTCGCATGATTTATTTACCACCAGGCCAAACTCGAGTTAGGGACAATTCAACTCGAATTAACTCGAATTAAGCACAACTCGAGTTAACTCGAGTTAGTAAATCGAGTTGAACATCTCTAATTAGCCATGCATCAAAATCAAAAAGAAGAAATCTAACGTCAAAATTATTATTAATATTTATTTTTTAAATGCTTCAAAATATATGTGAAATAATTGTGTTTTGTACCGATAATAACTTAGATAAAATTATACAAGTCACAATATATATATATAAATAGTTATAATCGTGGAGTAAATAAATCTTATACACCATACATCTCGATAATTTAAGAAACATGGAGAGCTTTTGTAGAGGATGTCTGTCTAAATATGATCCAGTTGAATTAATTCAATTTAATGAAAAAAATAGAAGGCTATTTTTATACTCAACTGGGCTGCAGGTAATTTACAAAACTAGTTATTTCGACTAGCTTGGACCGAGCAGTTTATAGTGTATTTTATGTCATGTTTTGTATTATAATCCTTATCTCCCTACCTATATTATAAATGTGAAATGTAAGTTTGTTTGTTACGTTTTCACGAGAAAACTACTTAACCAATCATTATGAAACCTTTGTACACATATTTTTGAGGTATTAGAAGTTACATAGGATACTTTTTTTTTGTCGCGATAATAGACTTCCACGTGGGCGAAGCCGCGTGCTAAAGCTAGTGTATATATATAAAATGGTAATTTTTATTAAGTTTTCGAATTGTAATAAACAATTTACATAATTTATATATATTGAATATATATGAAGGATTTTTATTTTAAAGTATATTTTTGTGTGTTTTCAATAACTTTAGGTAAAGAGAAATGATCCATTTACATTCCAACTTTGTAAAGACTGCTTTATGAATATGAAGGTGGCATGTAACTTTAAGAAGAATTGTCGAAACTCTGACAAAAAACTCAAGAGTTATTTAGAGTGTAAGGAATCTGGTGACAATATTGAATTTTGCACATTCCTGAAAAGTAATGAAGATTTGTTTAAATTCAGGTAATATTTCAAATATATGCTGTCTTTTTCTTTTCTTTTTTTTTTAAATATAAAAATGTATTATATAGGTGATAGGAAATGTGATAAAATGTGGTATGATGTATGAGAAAATGTTTTTCTTGCAGAGGGTTAAAGTAAAGCATCTTTGCAAGTAAAAAAAGGATAAAAGGATATAATATTCCAAAATTTAGTTATGTTTGAGTTATTAGACTAAATATTTTATTTGAAAAGCCCAGTGTTCAAGTTAAAATGTACTCATGTCATAATTATATAGAATTTTGTTAATTGTTTTATTTTAAAAGTCAAATTAGCTAGAAAAACAGTCCTAATTTATTATTCTAAGACTTAATATAACTAAGTGAAAAACAGTACACAAATTAATATTAAAGGTAAATAAACAGTTTTTAAGAAAAATGTGTTTTATGTAGAAATTACACAATTAACTTCTTCAGTTTAGTTTTTCGAGAAAGTGAAAAGAAAGTGAAGTGAAGTTTATTTACAATCCTGTAAATATCGATTTATTTAACATATTTGTTGTGTTAGTTGGACACTGAAGCCACTGGTGACGGACAGTGCAAAAACAAGTAAGATAATTTACAAAAGAATATTCTCTATTTTAAGCCCATTTCTTAGTTACCTGGATCGGTTAGTTTCAATCATCCACTGAGTACATAGCTCCTGTAGTCAATAATAAAGAATACACAAATATTCTATGCAATTGTAGCTCAAGGAGTATAAATCAGTTATCTAATAACAAGAACATGCTGACTCTAAAAGTTTAGAGTTCAAATCAAAGAAGGATAGACTTCTAAGTTTGAACTTATGGTATTTTTTTTTAAGACTGCTTGCATCTCTTACTAAAAAATTTACCACTACCCACTAGAAGTGGCAGTAGAAGAAGGGACAAAACTAAATTGCTAGATTATGCATGGCCAAACTTCCTTGGCTAGCAAAAAGTGTCGTTCTAATAACTTACGATTTTAACCTTGAAAAAAAAAACATGGTATCATCTGATAGAATTATCTGCAAATTTATTCTAATTTAACCTTCTGCAAGGAATGTTTTACATTTCCTCTCTCCTTGTAGTTTAATATTACAATAAGTTTTGTATTGAATGTTTTTACAGGCTTCCTATTAATATTGGAAACAGTACACCAGCTAATAATAACAGAGATGATGATAATGGTAAATATATTTTAGTTTTACATTGCATTTAATTAGGTATAAATAATATTTTATACTTGTGTACCCATCAGATATTGGCTGTTTGATAGGGCCCAAAGTTAAAGTCCAACTAGTAAATAGATTTTTTTGTGTATTTATGAAACCACATAAACAAACATTTTTATCAATATTGGTTCAACCCTCAAGGAAGAGTTTGTTTACATACAGAAGAAATGAATATAGGTATAAAAGTACCTATTTAACAATGTAATTTAATTTCTATTTATTTAGTATCTATATTTGTAATATATTTATAAAGAATAATATTTTGTTACATAATTAAAGTTATTAATCATTATAATTACTATATGAGGCTATAATATGTTTTATTTTTTAATCTTGTTAATTTGATGTTGAATTTTTGCTATGAAAAGTACTGTTGCTTATAATATATGATTGGCCCCTTGACGCAATTGTTTAGGTGGAATATACTAGTATTTCAGTGGAGTGTTTCTTAAAACAGCATGAAGTGGTCTACTCTAGGAACAGACTGCTGTGTGTGTTTTTACTAGCAATTTTTTTTTTTAAACAAACATTAAACATTTCAGAATCAACATGCACAAGTATACAGAACTTCATGACAGACATTCTAGAAGCAGAAGAGATTCCTGACAGCGAAGCTCGCATTATCAGACAAGTGATTGAGGAAGAGGCAGATATTTTAGAAGATTCTCTCGATTCTCACTGGCTGCAGGATGATGTGTCTCTTTGTAGTGATTTCAGATTAGATTTCAGGTAATTCATATTAGTATAGAATTATATATGTCTTTAAATCGTTAAAAAAATATTTTAAAACTGTATTATTTATAATACAAAGGTATTTAATTCTAATTTATTATTACTATTTTTATTTATTTTATTTTTTATACTATTTTCATAGGTACAGACATTTCGAAGTTTTTTCATGCTATTAATTATTTTATTATAACCTATATTTTATAAAAGTTATAATTTTAAGAAGTTATATAAGAAGTTCTTGAACATGTAGTATTATAAATCTGAAAGTAAATATAATCTTAAAATATAATTATAATTTAAGTCTTGAAACAGTTTCAGCCCATTCTCTACACCTCGTTCAGTTAATAATGAAAATGAGCGAATTTTAAACAAAATTGCCAATAACTGTCAAGATAAAAAGGCGAACAAAAACATTAAAGAATTGAATATAGAAAATATAGTAGAAAATAATGTAGATCATGATTTTATATGTAAAACTTTTTTTAATTTGAATGAAAACCAGTTAAAGAATAAGGTTGGTGCAAAACTTGAATCAGAAGATAATAAATGTGTAATTGATGTTAATTTAGAAAATGCTCTTAAAAATGACTCAGCCCAGAAAGTATTATTAGATGAACTACTTTCTACTCCCCCAAGTAAGTTTATAAATTGTAATTACTTATATAATTTATCTTTGAAATGAAGTTATTTTAAGTTATGTTATGATTCATAACAAACTACAACAATTAGTGTATTTGTACTATTCAAATAATATAAACAAAATATGTACATATAAATATACAACATTTATGTATTATGAATAAATACATAAATACTCTTTAAGTACTGAATAATATTTTTAAATTTTTGCAAATTTTGCTATATTTAATGAAATTAATAAGAAACATTAGAAAAGAGAGTAATTCAGTGAGAGGCAAAAATAATAATTGTGAATTTTAAATGTATATTGCGTCATCTTAAAGTAAAACTGTAGGTGTAATTTTGATAGTAAGAGCTGTTGTGTTTGTAAACAATGCACTAAAAATAAAATATATACAAATAATAAATCTGTTAAAACCTTCGTTTTATTAATACACTATATATCATCAAGAATAAATTTTAATAGGGCTTTTTTTTGTCAATCAGCGCCATCTCTTATCGGTTTTTTATGTGTGTACGTATCACATAAAAAGTACAAAACCAATGTAAATAACTTTAATACATAAAAATTATACATAACTCATAGTATAATTTAGTTTTTGTTGCATTGTAATTAAATTTAAAAATATTTAAGAAAATAGAAATAGGTACCTACGCCGCCAACGCCATCTGGTCTAAGGAATCTTAAAAGCTCACAAAACTTATTTTTGAGTTATTATTTTGTTAAACTTAAAAGTTTACTAAATATGTCGGATAGGAATAGAAATCGTTTCAATAATTTTGGATAAACATCATTTTCAATTAATATAGGTACTATTATGTTAAATGTCACTAAATATAAAAACGATATTCTACCATTATACGATAGATGGCGCATGTAGGTGATAAAAAATATAAATTTATAATTTTTAAAATTTTAGTTAAATACCCGTGCGAAGCCGGGGCGGGCCGCTAGTATTCAATAAAAATTCAAACCAAATTGTTGATACGGGTCGGGTCTTAAATTCATTAAACTGCTAGATAACGTTTTTCTTACGTGTTCATAAGCTATGGGAGTACTGCAAAGATTTATATATCTATTCGTGCATTACTTTCCTGTTAATTATTTTTCTAAATGTCTATCTTTATATACCATCATTAAGAAAGACCAATTTAAACATCTTATTTATTGCTTTTTTTTTTAATTTTTTTATTTGTGTTTTTCTACTACTTTCAGTGATACCAAACATATCAGCACCTCCAACACCTCTTATAACAAACATTCTTTTTGGAGAAACCATAGACCCTGATATTGATAAAACACAAAAAAATAACATAACAGAAAATCCTATGAAAAGAAATAATATACAAGAAGATATTGATGTAATTGACGAATTTCTAAATGTCGATAATATGAAAGAAAATAACGAAGATATTGAATTTAATAATAGTCTTATGGATATTGAGGAAGTTGAAAATATAGGTAAATACTTTAACAAGCCATTAAATAAATCCACTAAAGATATAAAAAGATCTGCATCACCTATTGAAGACAAATATTGTGTAACGAATTTCTATTGTAAAATGTGTAATCGAAAATTTAAAAATTTAGTGGCATTAAAAGTACATTGCACGAAACATCATAAATTAAAAATTGAAAAACCGAAAACTAAACGCATTCGCAAACAGTATATATGTGATTACTGTGGACAATTGTTTGCATCATCCAGATGTATTGCAAAACATCTTGAAAAACATCAGGTACGCTTTGTGTTAATCTTGTTTTACAGTTTCATACTAAACAAGCAATAGTATTGTAACTTTAAAAAATTTAATTGAAAGTCTATATCGGATTTTATCGCGTTTATTTGTTAAAAACTTTACAGTTTAACGATTTTATTAATTAATTAAATTATTTCCCGACGTTTCGGACCCTTTACAGCGTCCATGATCTCGGGGGACTGAGGTGGTGGGTGTCCGAATAATTTCTTTTATATCGATAAAATCCGATATAGACTTTCAATTAAATGAGTAATATTCGCGTAAATATAAGAGAACAACTTTAAAAAACTTAAATATTTTAATATCTTTCCTTTTAACTTAAACATATTTGAAAGGCCGGCAACGCACCTGCTAATCCTCTGTCAAATCATATAGCGGATGTCTATGGATGTCGCTTTGACTTATCACCAGGCGAACCGACTGTCCGTTTGACCCTTTTGCATTAAAAAAAAAACTTTAATTTTTTAAGTATGAGACATATTTATTTATTTATTTTGTTTAACTATGTGTGATTTTTTTTTAATAATTTTTTTAACAATATAACCCTATAGGTCGATGTCTTTCAATAATTAATTATGTTAAAATCTTCTTTCAGCAAATGAAAACTTATGAGTGTAAAAAATGTAGAATGACATTTTCAACGGAATCAAGAATGAAGTTACATGAAAGTAGTCACACAGGAGTTTGGATTAAGAATTCCAATTATAATGTAAGTAGATATAATCCATAATTAAGTAATGATTCTTGTAAAATATTTTCTAATAATGTTATAGTTAATGTTATCATTTCAAATTGTGAACTTTATTTTTTGGGTTTCCATAACAAAAAAAGTACCAACCGATTACACTAGTTGGAACAAAAAAAAAAAAATGTTTCGTGTCGCTTTTATTAGGAAATTTATTTTTTTAGAAATTTAAATGCCTCTCCATCCCTGTTCATTGCGGAAAAAATATTTTTTGGCTGTCGTCGTTTACGATGTTTTGTTAAACATTTATAATGTTTTCACTCATTCGCTTTTGCTCTACTTATACCACTCGCATAAAAAGCAACAAAATATTGTGTATCCAACTAAATATATGTACCAACGCTCACAAATACTGCTGCCTGCAACTGTATGCCAGCGACATCCCTTTATCGACAACGAGTTGTGCGGCATTGTCATATTCCTTTGACGTAAAGTTTTATGACTCAGTTCGCACGTTTGTAATGGCTCAACTATAACATGAAACCTGATGTTCTATATGTTTCGAACTGTTATAAATACATGTTAATAGTATTAAAAAGGACACTTATATTTCTCACACTAGTATAACAATAGTTCAAATTATATTAAAAATAGCGTGCAGAGTTAGTTATACCGAAATAATTTAAAAAAAATGGTCTTCTGCCCCACTCGTACATTGACACTTCCTGTAGGCTTAGCAAAGCCCACATATACATTTAAATCTGATGACCTCATATAAATCATGTACTAGTGTGTTGAGCTCTGACATTATATATGGGTAATAGATTGTTTGAATTTTATTACCGGTTTTAATGAAAGAGGTATAGGTGTTATCTATAATTGTTTTTATCCTATTAACATTATAAATGCGATAGTTAGGATGTTTGTTACTCTTTCAATAATAATTTAAAAAATCAAAAAACCCGACTGCGAAAAATACTCTTATTATAAACTAAAAAGAATAAAACAATTTACTAGCTTTCATTTGATACCCATATTGCTACAGTAAGAAAAAAAAAATCAACTCCCCCCCCCCCCCCTCATTCCGCCATTTGCGGGCGCCATTTTGAAAATTTATATAGCCTATGTCACTACTACAATTTAGACAAATCCAACGACACCTCATGTCAAAAACCGTCCAGCCGTTTGCCTGTACGGCGTGCCAAAGAAATGGACATACATACATACATACAGTACGCGCGCGAGTTCATGTCCATCCTGAGGAATGCGGTAGTTCTGTGACCTATCATAATGTCGATATCGATAATCTCATTTGGTCAACCATAATATCTATTCCATATTTATTGCAAATTTAAGTAAGTAAATATTTATTTATTTATTTATTTTTATTTAATACTTTATTACACACGTTATTAAATAATAGCATTGAAGAAAAAAAATTTACAGTAAATGTGCAATGGCGGCCTTATCATGCTTATGTATTATAAAAGTTTTTTTCTATTTGAAATTGTTGAAGGCGAAGTACTCATGGTTTCGTAAAAAAAAATAATACAATAGCGGTCAATAGTTTTTAGTATCGACAAGCACGCGTCACCGTCAACGGACAACACTCGATTTCGGACGAATTCGGCGAGGCGGGGCGCGCTGCTCCCGCCCTTCACCTCAGGCCCCGATGGACATGAACTCGCGCGCGTACTGTACATACACTCGAAAAACATAACCCTCCTTCTGTCGCAGTCGGGTAAAAACTACTGAACGGATTTAGATGAAACTTTACAGTAATATAGCTTATACGAGGGAGCGTTTTTATGTTCGCGGAATGAAGGGTAAGGGGTTGAAATAAACAAAATTATTTTTTATTTTCAATATGCCTCATCATCTATCAACCTGTAAGACGTTTATACCCTCATAAAAAAATGTGTTCAAAATACGCTGAAACTGCCTCCTTAACTTCATCATCGGTGGTAAATTTTTTTACCCCGCAGCTCTTTTTTCATTTTTGGAAAGAGTTAATAACCACTCGGGGCCAGGTCTGGGCTGTAGGGTGGGTGGTTCAAAATATCGAAGCCCACTTTAAGCAGGGCAGCCAACGCAACGCGGCTCTTGTGGACAGGCGCTTCGTCGTGCAAAAGCAGCACCTTTCGTCAATTTTCCCCGTCTTTTCTGTTTAATGGCTTTAGTCGCTCTAATATTGAAGCGTAGTATTCTCCGGTTATAGAAACACCTTTATCTTTATAATCGATCAATAATATTCCTTTTGTGTCCCAAAAGACCGTTGCCATGAGTTTCCCAGCTGACTGTGACACATTAAACTTCTTGGGGGGGTGCTGTGCCCTTTTTATGCCACTGCATAGAGTCTTGTTTCGACTCAGGTTCATAATGATGAACCCAAGTTTCGTCTCCAGTAACAATTCGACTCAATACACCATCCTTGTCTTCATTGAAGATGTCCAAAAATGCACGTGAACACTCTACGCGTTATTGTTTTTGCGGCGGCGTGAGCATTCTCGGTACCCATCTTGCGCTGACCTTAGTCATGCCAAGATGATCGTGCAGGATTTTAAAAATGATTGTATCGGATACTGCGACCATTTCTGCGAATTGTTTCTTCTTTAGTCGAGCATCGTCGAATATAAGTTTTTGGACTTTTTGGATAAGTTCTGGCGTGGTCACCTCGATGCTCCTGCCCGGCCTCGGGTCGTCTTCAAGGGATTCCCTTCCTTTTTTAAACAAACTGTGCCACTTGTACACCATGGTTTTTCCTGGACAAAAGTCACCGTAAACCGATGACATCTCATTAATTATGGTCGCAACTGATTTTCCTTGCTTGGTAAGGAACTTTATAACGGCACGATATTCAATTCTTTCCATATTTCACTTTTCACTCTTGATTATGTTGCTTGGTTGGCGATAACTCAAAGACTAATAGTCTAATAACAATGAAATCTCGTATTTATACTAATTATGAGTCACTAAACACGTTACGATCCTAATGAGCCTAATCACCCCCTCCAACCCTCTCATTCCGCGAACTTAAAAACGCACCCTCGTACATCAGAATAATAGATAGCCTACATTTTATAAAGATTTTGTGTAATTTGGCCATAATATAACATAGTTTAAACAATATCTAGCAAAAAAGCGTAAGTGACGCCTTTTCCATGGCGCTTTTTACCTTCTTTTCGCGAGAATTCACTAAAGTGTCGACTGGGCAATATTACTGTGCACTCTGCGAGCGTGGAGGAACGTATTCTGTGGCTGAAGTGTGTGAAGCCTGGCGAAGGAAATAGGCAACTTTTTGACAGTACAACTACGTGGGCGAAGCCGCGGGCGGAAGCTAGTTATACAATAAATTTTAATATTATATATTAAAATTTGCAAATGGAATTAAAAAAGTTATTACTATTGTAATAGCCTGATAACATTGATTTAATTTGTGCTTGATATCTCATTAATATTAATCTGTAACTTTTACGTATAGTTGATTTTTTTTCTTGTAATCGATAACTTCTGAAACCAGGTAAATGCTCGCCGCACGTAACAATGATATAGCACCTACGATGAATATTATTTGTCAAAGTTGATTTAGGATTGATGATTAGGACTGTTGATTAGGACAGGAATGTGAAGAGATTTTGCTTCAATTTTACATATAAAAAATACTAACAGACTTCTTTCTGACGTATTATACTACCTACAGCATTAATTTAAATCTGTATTAATTCGTAAAAAGCTGTTAATTAAACTTTCAAAGCAGACCTTTTGCGTAATGATTTTACTTAATATAAAGCCTTTTACAATTGAACTTCTGGTAATAACAAAACAATACCCAGTATAAATCCGTTGTTTATAATAATTATGAACTGCTTTGGTCCACTTGTATTATTGTCATAAGCAATAAATTTTCGACTATGTGCTATAAAAATTAGCCCTAACATTAACTTTTACGATTTTATTACACAAAATAAAACGTATATAATTGCGTTCGTTATGTTTTAATAAAAAAGGTTATTTTGACGGAACATTACTACTTAATTCGTCGAATACTTTTTTCAAAACTTTTTACAAATTTATAATAATATAAATTAACGTTGTAGTATATTAAACCTTACGTCAACCATAAAAAAATCCTAGATCAACTTTGACTAATAATATTCATCGTAGACGCAATATCGTTGTTAACGATGCGACGACTTGCCCGCTGTGCGGGTGAACGAGTGAGCGACAAACGAGGCAGCACTTCGTGACATCGTAACGTCACAACGTCATTTGTGACGTCACGCGATACGAACATATCACGTAGTCATAATAACTACGTCACAAGCGGTCCTACGTGTCGCGTTAGTTCACGTGACGTGAACTATTGGTTGCGATATGTCGCATCGCTTACCTTGCACAGCGCCTTGCTGATGCGTCCGATAGTTTGTGCTCCGCTTAACAGATGCGACCACGGGCTAGTTCATTTAAATTATACTGATTTATCGATTACTGAGAGGTTGAAATATGCTTATTATTTAATTACTTATTTAGTTGCAAAGATATCTATAGAAATTAAGTAAATTATTGCAACGTTAATTTTAACTCAAATTATGCTAAAATGCCTTCCTAAAGAGCTTTTTTATTTATTTTATGAATATAGGTGATATAATTACATTATTTATTTAAGTATTATTTAGTCTTATCTAAATGCCACAGTTTCACACGCGCCTTGAATTGATGAGATGAAATATAGGCTTTAATAATTTTCGATAATGTAGCTTTCTAGAGTAAAAAGTTATATTACAACCATTTATTTACCTAGTTTTAGATTTTATCGATTACAGACAAAATATCCATTCAAGTTTACGTAAAAAGTACACATTAAATGAATAGATATATATTCTGAAAGTGATTAGTGTGAATAAATATTTAACGTGACGTAACTGAATGACAATGATCGAATGTTTGGTTCTCAGACCGTGGGCCGTATGGGGCGTTTATGAAAACACTGTTTTATATTATATACAATATTTATTCAAAGTAAAATTATTTAATACAAGGACATCCTCAAAATTAAATCACATTTTCACGATATTAATTTAATTAACAATATAATCTTCGTCTAACCATAAAAATCCTAAATCAATTGAACATTTAACGATTACTGAGATAAAATAATTACTCTACCTTAACTAAGTCATTCACCACCATTCGACCATTGTAGGTCGAAGGTTTGGTTCTCAAACCAACAGTTACATTAGTAATAATATATACAAATGGTGATTTAGATTATAGTGAGTAAACGAGAGGTTTTCATTTTCAACGTCTCCGTCTGTATGAAGGCTGATACACAATTCTCGGATGGCACCAGTACGGCGGAGCTGGGATGTCGATGGGAGCGGACGGAGGCGGTCGCGAGAAGACGGCCGACTGCGAGGGCCGCTGGTTCAGAGGCTGCTGCGTCTCCGTCGCCTCACACTCGACAGACTCGCCCGAGCGGCGCGCGGAAATGATCTTTCTGAAACAAGAGAACAAGCGCTAGTTTAATAATCGGTCCTTGTCTCTCGTCGGAGCGGGAGTCGAACCCACGAACGTCGGCCTTAATGGACATTTCGTCACCACCACACTAACTAGGGATTATTGCTAAATTTTTTCAATAAATTTAAAATATGTTGAGTATCATGAAAAATAAAATTAAAAACGAGAAAATCATAAACGAAATAATAAAATATATCAATATTAGCATAATCATGAACACAACTGACGACTATAATCTTATATATGAAAACTGTAGAAATAAATACTTTACCTCACAAATCTCCAAAACCGGCCCTGACCACCTGATCTTCTTTCGATACTTAAGGAACTCAAAAATTTTAACAACCAACCGGCCATGACAAACTGATTTTGTTTCGATACTTAAAGAACTCTTCGGAAAGTGTCACCGCTTGAGAGTGGCAAATTAATTTTGAAAAGTTAAACTTACGCACACGTAAATTTTGACTTTTATTTTTCTTTTACTAATTAAAAGTAACGAAACAACAGAACGAGACGATGCTATAAATTATTGTCAGCGCGCACTTTTGCAAATGCTTTTAACTCTGGCGTTGTTAGCGTACTTCACATTTTTGCAAAAAGGGCTTATTCATATACAATATTGCTAATTGACTGCTTCTATCACTACGTAGTAGACAAAACAACCGTCCAATCAGGAACGAGTAGTGTGCGAGCGAGAAAGCACTATCGGATGTCTCGCACCGCGGTCATAAATACTGGACGCTTTAGTCCCTTAAATATCTTATGCGCTGGAACCTTCTTGCGTTAACGTCCATATGACGTTATCCAAAACAAAAACAAAAAAATGATCATTAAATTCGTATAAATTAATTAAAGTTAATTTAGTAATAAATTAGTTAAATTACAAATTGAATTTTTAATTAATTTCTAAATAAATTTCTAAATTCTTTCTAATTAATAATTTCTTTTAAATACTATGTATAAAACAATAAGATAAGTATACTTGATACAAAAAAATAATAAATTAAAAAAAAATCCTTATAAATTGTAGCCTATGTCTTATTCTGATGTATAAGCTATGTTACTGTAAAAGTTCATCTAAATCTGTTAAGTAGTTTTTGCTTGAAAGAGTAACAAACATCCATCCATCCATCCATACTTACAAACTTTCACATTTATAATACTAGCTTCCGCCTGCGGCTTCACCCGCGTTGTAGTATTGGCAAAAAGTAGCCTATGTCATTCCCCAGATTTCACACTATCCTTGTCAAATTCTTACAACATCTCGGTAACAAGGACTCATACAAAAAACGTTCCTCTACGTTCGTAGACTGCACAGTAATAAATGCCCCCGGTCAACACTTTAGTTAATTCTCGCGAAAAGAAAGTTGTAAGCGCCTTGGTATAGGCGTCACTTACGCGTTTTCGCATGATAATTTTTAAATTATGTTATATTATGGCTAAATTATACAAAGTGTCTTCATAAATTGTAGCCTATGTGTTATTCTGATGTATAAGCTGTATTACTGTAAAGTTTCATCAAAATCCGTTCAGTAGTTTTTGCGTGAAAGAGTAACAAACATCCAAACAAACTTTCGCATTTATAATATTATTAATAATATGACTAGTAGGAAGGATTAAAAAAAACAGAAACAATAAAATAATATCAAGTATTTAGTAAAAAAAATACTTCAATTTCGTTTTTTAGTTGATATCTGACAAATTGAGTTGTGAACTAATTTTGTACTATTTACAGTCCTCTTTGCACGGTGTGATAGAAAGATTATAGCTTAATTTGCTACTCTGTTTCACTGTTCACCTCACCGCCGAGCTAAATATGAGTTTTTAAGAAGGATTAAAGTATTAAACACTAGCTTTCCGCCCGCGTGGAATTCGGTTATGTCGCGCGACATGGTAAGAGCGCCGCCGCCGCCGCCGCCGCTCCGCGCCTAGCCTACCGCCCGATACGCGCCCCCCACCCCCTTTTCCCGTGCACGCTTTTTTTGTCTTTGTCTTAAACAATTAAATAATCTCACATGATTTTATGTTTGACAATAAGGAACTTCCATACAAACTTTCGTCCCCTATTTCAACCCCTTCTACCCTTATTTTCGCGATAAAAAGTATTCAAAATCAAAATCAAAATCAAAATTAACTTTATTCAAATAGGCCCTAAGAGCACCTTTGAATCGTCATTTTACAAATTAAAAATTTAAATTTGATTATTATTTTGTAATGGTAAAGCTACCACCGATTCGGAATGTAGATTCTGCAGAGAAGAATCGGCAAGAAACTCCGCAGTTACTCTTTTGAAAATGATATATAAACTGTGTTTTAGTATAAAATTAGTAATATCTTGCATGAAATACAGCGCCACTATGTCCACACATCTTTATCGACTAAGTAATCCTGCACCTAATAATAAGCTTTATCTATTAATTTTTTTTAATAAAATCTTTAAATTTATTACGAGACAGTTCCAAAATTGTTTGTGGGATTTTATTATACATGCGAATACCATAACCCAGAAAGGAGGCGTTTACTTTGCGCAGTCGGAAGCCTGGAGTTACAATTTTGTTATTCCTTCTAGTGTTTACAGTGCGATTAATACTATTTATTTCAAAACAATGAATATTCTGGTGAATATGGGAATTCCACTGAAGTTTTGAGTCCAAATTTATCCCTAAGAATACTGTAGTATCACCAACAATAAGCCTCTCGTTATTTATTTCTAAATTATAATGTGGATGTTTAACATTAGGCAACGAAAATACAACGCACTTGGTTTTTTTGGCGTTCAAAACGAGGTTGTTTGTTTTAAACCAATCCTGAATTCGAGACAAAGAACTGTTTACGTCATCATAATTTACTTCTTTCCTATCAACTTTAAATATAAGCGATGTGTCATCTGCAAATAGCACTATATCACAAATATCCTTAACATAAAACGGCAGATCATTTATATATATTAAAAAAAGAAAAGGACCTAGAATCGATCCTTGTGGAACGCCCATTTTTAGCACAGATCCAGAAGAATTTGTTCCGTTTATTGATACGTGTTGTATTCTATTAGATAGATATGAAGCAATGAGATCAAGAGCTTTACCATTAACACCGTAATATTCTATTTTACTTAATAAAATTCCGTGGTCCACGCAATCAAATGCCTTTGATAAGTCACAAAATACACCAATAGCATTTTGTGACCTCTCCCAAGCATCATATATATGTTTGAGAAGTGCTACACCGGCATCTGTCGTAGAGCTACCTCTAGTGAAACCATATTGTTCACTGGGTCTTCGTTCTATGGGTCTATAATTACTGGGATTACTACGATGTCCCTTTTTGAAAATTGGTAAAACTTTGCTATATTTTAGCAATTCTGGAAAAGAACCCACATTAATAGCATTATTAAAAGTTAATGCTAAGTACGGAGCCAGGACATCAATGATAGTACCAATTAATTTAACTGATATGTCCCACAGATCATTGGTTTTTTTAATATTTAGACTCTATCTATAGAGATATTAGACTATATCTATTCTATGTCCTTTCCCAAATTCAGTTCTATCTTCATACCAAATTTCATCAAAATCGGTTCAGTGGTTTAGGCATGAAAGCGTAAAAGACAGACAGACAGGCAGGCAGTACTTTCGCATTTATATATTAGTAGGGATTACCTCGTTAAAAATCAGCAGTGCCTACCTGGGCTTGAACCTGTGACTTTTGGGTATCGTTTCTCTGTTCTATGCACTGGTCCATCCCGGTTCATGTACTATTTAGCGTAGCGTTTTATATAATCATGATAAAAAATGATTTGTATTCATCAGTTAAATTTTAGTTCTATCTTTAAAAATTATATACATTTGAAGTTAATTTCGGTAACTCTGCGAGTGTCGGGCTTGATGACATGTCAACTATAGCTATATTATAATGCTGGATTCTGGGCATGCCAGTGAATTTATTAATATACCCGAAGACCAGTTACTGAGCATTGAGTGTTCATTCAAATAATAAGTAATTATTTATATTTTCAGAAAAAATATGTCTGTAGTATATGTGGAGCGGCATGCAGCAGTTCTTCAAACTATAATATCCACAAGAGACGGCATCTCAATAAATTCACATTATCTTGTGAAACATGTGGCAAAGGATTCTACAGAACATCCGATTTAACAGTGCATATGAGGTAAAAGTAATATCATCGTACAGTACCCGGCAATGTGTTTTGCATCAAGTTTTAGAAAGAAAAGTAGTCCCGTATGTTGTGTCGCAGGTATTAGGTTGCCTGCTATTGTTACCTCATTTCCGGTCAGCTTTACTTGCGCAGGGGCGGCCTAAGGCGAAAATGGCGAGTGTGCAAGACTTATATTAGGGATGTTCATGGAAAACTCTATCGATACTTTTATTATCCAGAATTATCCAGTGTCGGAAGTGCACACGAAAAAAAAAGAAGGTCATCTCCCCTACCGATGTTTACACCTCTAGGCTATGCGTATTCCTAGAAAAAAAAAAACGTTCTCGCCTGTTCGTGTCCACTATATCTAGTCTTAACTCCGTGCTACTACTAAAAAAGGTCGTCGCTTCTACGTATCGATATTACTCGATAATTATCGGATGTAATTATGCCCTAATTGTATGCCCCCTAAAAGGCTCGAGTGTGCCGCTGCCGGCCCTGCACTTGCAATAAGGTCTGGTCTAGGTCTTTCCGGAGCGGCGGATTAACAGACGCGTCTTGTGCTCGTTATATTTATTACTATGATCAAATCCTCTTATCAGACTATGAACCAAAGAGTCTGTATGTTATAATCAAACATGGTGGCCAGCTGATATTATTAAAGAAAAATGACTGCCATTCGAAGATCACTTTTGCTGTTGGACTCCAGAATGCGCAAAAGTTCTATCCAATTCATTACTTAATTCTTTTAAATTATTTATCTTGCCTAAATTTGTTATACTCGTATATGAACTTATTTTTGCATATTATCATCATCATATCAGCCATTGGATGTCCACTGCTGAACGTAGGCCTCCTCCTATATATATATATATATATATATATATATATATATGATATAATTATTGTCTAGTTCTGTGTTATTGAGATAGTTCACCTATAATTATCTATCAGTTCAGCACCATATTTTATTACTAGATACGTGACAGTAAGGCAGATCATCGGCTTTATGATGGTTTTAGATAAAAAATGATTACTATTATCAGCCGAAAAATTGCTACACTGTAGGATTGCTAACACAAGTATATGATTCAGAATGTCTCCCGAGACCTGCAGATTTCTTCATAATATCTTACTTCAACAAATGTAGAACTTGAAATTTTGATTAGCCAACTCAGATTTCACCCGTTCTTTTCAATTGCCTATCTTGGCTTTTAGGAATATTGGAAACAATTATCGTAAAGTAAATATTAAATTGCAGAAAACATACTGGAGAGCGACCGTATCAATGTCGTTACTGTCCGCGCAGTTTTATTCGTCAAGATGTTCTCAGTAGACATATGAAACGCCATACAGGTAATTAGTTTCAATTCAAATAATTATATAAATTAAATTAAATTTTTATTTATTTAAATAAATAAATATTTTATTGAAATAATCGTTAAAATTTTATATGTAGAATAATGGTTACTGATTTTATCTTTGACTTTTCCTTTGTTAGGATCGAAGAAATATCTTTGTTTTCGTGATTTGCTTAGTGAAGCTAAAATTTTAAACTAAAATGTCTTTTTTTCTTTTTAAAAACTTTCTTAATTCTCTCCTTTCCTTAATTAATAATGTTTTCTCGCAAAAATAATTTTTCAAATTAAATGGTGAAATTGAATTGAAAGCTTAGCACGTTGAAACAAAAACAAATCCCTAAGTTTTATGGTATTGCTGTTAATAAAGTAATTATATTTCAGGCGAGAAACCCTTCATATGTCAGTTCTGTGATGCGAAGTTTTGCAAAGCGTATGATCTGAAATTTCATCAAAGTAAATCAAAATTATGTATTCAACAACAGATGCAAATAGTTGAACAAGAAAAAAACCAAATCATAGACGATATACTCGTAACAAACGCTTTTGTAACTTAAAAATCTTTCTTTGTTGTCGGCCAAAATAAAGAGAATTTGTTAAAAAAAAAAATGGATATTTTATGAAAGATTAAACTCTTTTCGATAATGTAACTTCTCTGAACAAAATTATTTCAAGATTATAATAACAGTGTAAAATAAAAACTTTAGCTCTTCTTTTACCTTTTCTGAATACATAGTTTATTATTCTTTATCAGATATTTATTAGGAACACAAAGTGTTCTGAAACAAATGTTTCATATTTTATGGCTTCCTGACTCTCTGCCGTTTCGCTCGCTATAACAATGTTGGATGTAAAACATAACAAAAGCAGTTCAATGAGACATTTCAAACGATTAAATATTGTGTAAAGTGAAACTCAAAAAAGTTATATAAAAAACAGCCCTTTGTAGGAAATGCGCTGTTTTTGTTGCAACTAAGAAACTTATAAGTTAAATATGAGTTGCGATACTGTATTTTATATGTTTTCATCGTCATCATTCGATAAGTCGTTAATATTTATTTATTCATACTATTGCACAACACAGTTTTGAATTGTACAAAAGGCGGGCTTAATGCTAAAAGCATTCTCTACCAGCCAGCCTTAGGACGTACAAGAGCGAAAGTTTATCTATGAAATTTAGCCGTGCAGTGACCGGTAGACAAGAATAATCTCGACCTCTTTCTTGCCGAGGGGTCGTAAAACTAAGGCCATAGTGGCCCGAACATCTGCTGTATACCAACCAGGATGGTGATAGGCAGCGTCATTATATCCTGCCAAAATATACCGCACTCGTCAACCCGCCTGCCAAGCGGGGCAAGTATTGGCAAACCCCCCAGAGATGATAGAACCTCCCGCAGGTCTACGTTCAGCAGCGAACATCCAACGGCTGATGTGGTGGTGGTGTGGATCGATGAAGTTAATAGAAGATTCTTGAAAATTATTTGGTAAGTCTGAAACATTTGAGAAAAGATTTCTTGTGTGCGTTATTTTTTATCCTAATTTAGAAATATAAGACGATTAGAATGCATTTTTAACAGTGTCAATATTTATGATTCGCGATTAAGTTCACCGATATGATGTTTTCGGTATATTTTTTTATTCTTGCTTCTACTTAAGCATTTGTTGAATTAAGTATCTCGTCGTCAAAATTTGTTGAAGTAGAAGTGTGCTAATATTTCAATTATATATTTTTTGTTTGTAATAATACAGGTAAAAGGAAATGTGATGTATTTTTGAAGTGACACTTTTTTATCGACATATGGGAGAAATTTTATAGTAATGTAAAAAAAAAAAAAAATAACGTCACACTTCCCGACGCCATCTTGAAAAAAATCGTCACATTTTCTGTCAATTGGGATCGTCACGGCCATATAGGTATAATACTTCTATGGTCACGGCGCCATGCGTGTTTACTCAAATTGAGGAGTGACTCATAAAGAAATATTTTAATGATAACAAGTGATATAATAAATGAACTTATTGACATTCATTTAAATAAATAGTGAAAGCGAGAGATATTTTTTTATTGTTTTGAAAAATTCATAACGTGTTTGTGATTTTTGTATTATTTTTATGTTAACGTCACTTTTGATTATAAGTATTAGTAAATGTATATTAATGTATTGAAATTAATCATAATTTAATACAGTACAACCTTGATATAACGAGCCTCAATATAACGAATTCCTCGATTAAACGAATTTTTCGAAATCTCCTAGAACTGCCCGTAAGAGATAATACAAAATATACCTCTACATTACGAATAACATTTATCAAAAACCTCTTTATAACGATTTTTCAATCATTGCAGAATATTGGTAGAAGGTATTTTTACATCTATTTAACGAATTTTTTCAACTTAAAACCTTGATATAATATATATCCTATTAATTATTTCCACTTAATTCCAAGTTCTTACCTCGTTAAAACGAATCGCAGTCCAGTCTAACCTCTATATAACAAACCTCATTACAGCGAATTACTTGGTATAACGAATATTTCCTAATTCCCTTCAGTTTCGTTATATCGAGGTTGCACTGTAATATGAATATCAATTTAGTAATCATTAATTAATTATTAAGATAATGAAAAAATAAATACATATAAAAACAACTAAAATAAAAGATTACAAATTTAGGAAATAAAAATAAAAAACATTCGTTTATTTCCTTACAATATTATTTTTTAATTAATCATTCATTCATTTATAATTAAAAAAAGGAAAGTTTGTCACATAGATTAATAGCAGTCAGTTAATAATTGTACTTCTTTAGATAATTTCAATTGTTTGCTCAAATCTTGTTCTGTTGAATGGACTACTGAAATTAACTTTTTAAGTTAAAAACAATTATTATTACTGCTTACTATTGATATATATATATATATATATATATATATATATATATATATATATATATATATATATATATATATATATATATATATATATATATATAACTAATACATCATTAAAAAGGTTCACTTCATACGTATGTATGATGTATATGTATGACGTACATTAATACACACACACACACACACACACATACACACACTTTTGTATGATGTATGATGGAATATATTCCTTGCAGATTGTTTTAGAGTAGATGTCAGAGGACATATGAAACTAATTAAACAATAGGATACAATATTACAAGCTAAGTAGTTTCTGAGTTATTATACATTAAAAATTTAGTCAAAAGCCCAGTTTTCAAGTTCGAAGTTTAGGATAATATAAATATAAAAATAACTATTAAATAATACCAATATATAGACCATTAGAATACATGTTTTGATTAATTATTACTTTTTCTTTAAACAATCATCATAAAACGTTTCAGAATCATCACGCACTAGTATACAGTACTTCATGACGAACATTCTCCAAGTTGAGATTCCTGATATCGAAGGTCATCATCATCGGACAAGTGACTGAGCGGTGAAGACTCTTGATTCACACTTTTTTTTGCAAGATGTGTCCGTTTGTAGTGATTACAGATTGAATTTCAGGTAATTATTCATATAAATATAAAATTATTATTTATATGAATATAATAAATATTATTATTTTACTTTTATATTCATATGAATATAAAAGTATTATTTAACTTTCCAAAGGATAAAAAATATTTTTAAAATTTTAGTACCTATTTATTATATATTCGATACAAAACTATTAATATTTTTGTTTTGATTTTGTTTATTTTCATGGGTTAGATTACCCATACAAAAGAAAGTTTTTTTTTTTTAAATTTAATTCTTGAAACAGTTTTAGTCCATCCTGTACATTTTTATCAGTTAATTATGATAATGAGCAAACATTGACGACAAATATTGTGTACTGAATTTCTATTGTAAAATGTGTAATCGACAATTTAAAAATTTAGTGGCATTAAAAGTATATTGCACGAAACATCATAAATCGAAAATGGAAAAACCGGAAACTAAACGCATTCGCAAACAGTATATACATATGTGATTTCTGTGGACAATTGTTTGCATCCTCCAGATGTATTGCAAATATCTTGAAAAACATCAGGTACGCTTTGTGTTAATCTTGGACAGGAAACATCCTGTCTTGCTGTACGATATTTACAGTTTCATACTAGACATTAGGTAGTCAGCTTGTATTTGAATTCAAACTGATATTAAAAGCAAAAGTATTGTAACTTTAAAAAGCTGTTCTTACCACCTGTTTGGAATGTTATTCTATTGAGAAGAAAAAGAAACTCTGCAATAATTGTTATATTAAATAGTAGTTTTAATAAAATTGCAATTACAAAGTTACGCCTCAACCTCGACCTGATTTTTGCTTTTCATTTGCCAGTTAAATATAAAAATATGACGACAAAATTAAAACATGGGTTTTTTAAGTTTGAAACAAAACAAATATTTACCACTTTTTAACTAGTACTTATGTCACTTATGTAAATGTACTGTAAATGTGTCAGCCTGTAAACATCCCACTGCTGGGCAAAGGCCTCTTCTCCATATTGTAGGAGTTAAAAGAAAGATTAAAAAAAAATTAGATTTAACAATTTTTGTACAGGCCTTAAGGATGTTTGTCTAGTTGTAGGCGTTTATGTTGTGTGTTGTGTGTGTTTTTGAACTCCCAATATATAAAACTAGCTGCCCACCCTGATTGCGCCCGGGGTATGTATATGTACCTAAACCTTCCTCATGAATCACTCTATCTATTGGTGAAAATTTGGTAAAATATTGGTCTATCTATTGGTTTATTATCACATACAATTTACGATATGTTAGAATTGATAAAATTAATATGCTTCAACTAATCACGGTTGAGCTGAATAGAAATAAACATAATCAACCAAAATTTACTTAATTCCCATAGATATCTTTGCAACCTAAGAAATAATCAAATAATAAAAAATAAGCTTATTTCAACCTCTCAGTAATCGATAAATCAGTATAATTTAAATGAAGTAGCCCGTGGTCGCACCTGTTAAAACGAGGCAGCGCTACGTGACGTCATAACGTCACGACGTCATTTGTTACGTCATGCGATGCGAACATATCACGTAGTCATAACATCTACGTCACAAGCGGTCCTACGTGTCGCGTTAGTTCTCGTGACGTGAACTATTGGTTGCGATATGTCGCATCGCGTACCTTGCACAGCGCCTCGCTGATGCGTCCGATAGTTTGTGTTCCGCTCAACAGGTGCGACCACGGGCTACTTCATTTAAATTATACTGATTAATTGATTACTGAGAGGTTGAAATATGCTTATTATTTAATTACTTATTTAGTTGCAAAGATATCTATAGAATTTAAGTAAATTTTTGCAACGTTTATTTTAACTAAAACTGTGCTAAAATACCTTCCTAAAGAGCTTTTTTATTTTATGAATATAGGTGATTTTATTTAAGTATTATTTAGTCTAATCTAAGTGCCACGGTTTCACACGCCTTAACTTGATGAGATGAAATATAGGCTTTGATAATTTTGGTTAATGTAGCTTTCTAGAGTAGAAAGTTATATTACAACCATTTATTTACCTAGTTTTAGATTTTATCGATTACAGACAAAACATCCATTCAAGTTTACGTAAAAAGTACACATTAAATGAATAGATATATTCTGAAAGTGATTAGTGTGAACAAACATTTAATGTGACGTAACTGAGTGACAATGATCGAATGTTTGGTTCTCAGACCGCGGGCCGTATGGGGCGTTTATGAAAACACTGTTTTATATTATATACAATATTTATTCAAAGTAAAATTATTTAATACAAGGATATCCTCAAAATTAAATCACATTTTCACGATATTAATTTAATTTACAATATAATCTTCGTCTAACCATAAAAATCCTAAATCAAATGAACATTTAACGATTACTGAGATAAAATAATTACTCTACCTTAACTAAGTTACAATGGTCGAAGGTTTGGTTCTCAAACCAACAGTTACATTAGTAATAATATATACAAACGGTGATTTAGATTATAGTGAGTAAACGAGAGGTTTTCATTTTCAACGTCTCCGTCTGTATGAAGGCTGATACACGATTCTCGGATGGCACCAGTACGGTGGAGCTGGGATGTCGATGGGAGCGGACGGAGGCGGTCGCGAGAAGACGGCCGACTGCGAGGGCCGCTGGTTCAGAGGCTGCTGCGTCTCCGTCGCCTCGCACTCGACAGACTCGCCCGAGCGGCGCGCGGAAATGATCTTTCTGAAACAAGAGAACAAGCACTAGTTTAATAATCGTTCCTTGTCCGCGAACGTCGGCCTTACGATGATAAAATATATCAGTATAAACGAAATAATAAAATATATCAATATTAGCATAATCATGAACACAACTGACGACTATAATCTTATATATGAAACTGTAGAAATAAATACTTTACCTCATAAATCTCCAAAACCGGCCCTGACCACCTGATCTTCTTTCGATACTTAAGGAACTCAAAAATTTTAAAAACCAACCGGCCATGACAAACTTTGTTTTTTTTTTTCGATATTAAAGAACTCTTCGGAAAGTGCCACCGCTTGAGAGTGGCAAATTTTGACCTTTATTTTTTCTTTATTAATTTACAGTAACGAAACAACAGAGCGAGACGATGCTATAAACTGTTGTGAGCGCACACTTTTGCAGATGCTTCTAACTCAGGCGTTGTAAGCGTACTTCACATTTTTGCAAATAAGGGCTTATTAATATACACTATGTCTAATTTACGGCTACCATCACTCACGTAGTAGCAAAAACAACCGTCCAATCGGGAACGAGTAGTGTGCGAGCGAGAAAGCGCTATCGGATATCTCGCACCGCGGTCATAAACACTGGACGCTAGAGTACCCTAAGTAACTTATGCGCTGGAACCTTCTTACTTTAACGTCCATATCCAAAGAAAAAAATGCTCATCAAAAGCGTATAATCAAATAAAGTATTATAACTTATAGAAGTAAATTAACTTTTCATTCTGAATACCTAAAAATTCCTTTTATGTAATATGTAAGTGTAACTGATGAGTTTGAAGCGACGTTACAAGTTGACGTCACCAAAATGGCGGCCGCGCGAATTAGTGCGAATTTATACTGGTGGTTGATGTCAGCATGTCAATAAGTCGCTTTTGTCTCTATTATTATTTTGGTAGCGTAATTCGTAAAATGATTACAAAAGACAAAAAGCTCGACATACCATATGCTTACATACCTACGGCAATCTCTCTATTATTAGGATTCTAATGACACGTCACGTCCGTTTAGTCTAGAGAGCGTTTCAAGGTACAAATGAATATATACTATATAGGTATACACAAATTGACTGACCCGTTGGCGCAGTTTGCAGTGACCCTGTTTTCTGCTCCAAGGGTTGTGGGTTCGATTCCCGCCCCGAGTCTGGGTGTAATATATGTTTATTTATATATGTATTATTTATATATAGGTGTATTTATTTAAAAAAATGTATATCAACGTATATCAGTCGGCTGTTACCTTTTACACAGGCATTAAGTTGCCTACCTTAAGGACAGACGACCTCGTGTGTGTGTTAAACATATTTATTTATTTCATTTATTTATTAAATACTTTCGAAATCATAATCCTCCGGGAGCTATCGAGTAGCTAGGTAATTTAAAAAAGATATTTATTTTTATTTAACTAACATTTTTAGTAGGTATATAGGTAATAATTATATCTGGTCATAATCTTTTCGCAAATGCATATTTTTCGCTTGCCCTATCGATGACACATTTTATACATCGTCTGCTTATTTGTCGAGAAAACAGATATTGTAAAAAAGACATCAACGCGTTCGCACCTGAAAACCGTACTTGACCAATCTTAGTAAAACAAACTTATTGTGAAGTAAGTAACTAGTCATTTATCTCTCTGTTGACTTGAAGTCCGACTGTCTTTACCACAACATTTAATTGAGCATTTTAAAAATTTATTCCTGATAGGTATCTTATATCTTTAAACGAGCAATTCTTGTATATATATAATTTGAATCTCGGAAACGGCTCCAACGATTTTTATGAAATTTAGTATACAGGAGGTTTCGGGGGCGATAAATCGATCTAGCTAGGATTTATTTTTAGAAAATGTCGTTTTATCCCTTTTTTACGCAACAACATTTAATTGAGCATTTTAAAAATTTATTCCTGATAGGTATATATATATATATATTGTAGGTACATAATACTTTTACATAAAATAAATCCTTAGTTTTTATATTGCAACTAGTGATGTTAACAGTAGTCGCTTATAACGCAGAGTGGATTAACTACTAAAGATACACATCTGACGCTAAGAGTTTTTATTCACATATCCCATTTATTTAAAACGCGATAATGGGTACTTAAAAGTTAATAATATTTTCGGTATTGAAATATGTCACAATGTTGTCCGCGTTCCGGACAAATATTAGAACGTAATGTTTTATTTTTTTCTAATGCGTTTGCTAAATAGCTCGTTGACGTCTATTCTACAAAGTTTTATTAGGAAAAAAGAACGTAAATTATTATTTTTAGTTATATAAAGTTATATAGATTTTCAAGAACCATGAGTTATGTTATTTCCAGGTGTATCAAATGAATAACAATCATAAATTTATTATTCCGTCACTATATACCTACTCATTCAATTGACAATATTCAATATACTCAATTAATTGATAATATTTAAATATGACATAATTCAATATTAGGTTTTTGTGATCATCTACTGAGTTAGTGAGTAGTAAATATATATGAGTGATACATATCTATCTGTTACGCCAAAATATAAAAACCTACCTCTTTGTATACTTTAAACTGAAGAATGCCGCGCATTAAATTTTTGTTTATAATATTCCACTAATGACCAAATTAACACAATGGGTGGTCTGTAACAATCACTGTACCTATCTGTGTTTTGTCTTATTCGTTGAAATGCTTTTTGTTTAAATCGCTTATCTGTTTGTTTAAAATTTACTTATTTAATGAATAGAATATTAGGGTGGTAGGTTCCGACTTAATAATTCTCTCAGTCTGGAAATATCCTATTTCGTAGAAATGCGCCAGTTACGTTTATTGCAAATAACGGAATATCACCTACCTGTGTTACCGCTGTAGGCGCTATTGTTTAGATATTTCTGTAAGCATTACTAAAAGGGTGGTCAAAGCTAGATCTAACATTATCTGATTCTAGAACTGATTGATGATAGCTTGATCTGACACTTAATTTGTTTTTCTTTTATAATTACTTTCAAATATCAAAGACAGAAGATTCTGATCGGCAACTATAAAGTCAAAGTTGATTTTTAAATACTAAGAAACAATATACTAATCGGTGTTTATATGAGTATGCATTTGTGAAAATATTCATATGTGAATAAAAACTATCAACTTGAAGTATATTAAAAGTAAAATATAATTATACACTATAAATTAGGCTCTGATGACGTGGTTCACAACCTACTATTGTTATTGTAAACTAATTTAGTATAACCAATTAATTATGTTTCCGACAGATTTTACATATATATTTTAATTAAAATAATGAAATTACAATTAAACTTATTCTAAGAGACTATAGTGATAGAATCAGCTATTGAATAATGAGATTATTTATTAAAATCTTAAAAGGTAAAATATTAAAAATGCTGATTGGATATATTAATTGAGGTAACACGTTGCAGCGGCGACTCAGCGGTTCCATTGTGGGCATTGCATGTAATTGTAAATAATAATTGTTGCAATTTAACTAGAAATTCGGGAATGTAACTACTCAGTGGTGTAGGTACTGTACAACATACAACAGACTGTGACAGCCTGGACGGCCTGTCGAAGTGCCGTGTGATCTACAGCTGTGCAAATGCCTCTTTGCGTATGAAGGAGAAAAATTTTAATTTAATTTGATGCTTTGCTATACTGCGAGTTGGTGTTTGTACATATCTGAGAATATCTTCCGAAACATGCAGGCCTTCTTGCGATGTTTACCTTCACCCTCGAACTCAAAATTAAAGCGGGCGAATTCATTAATGTACATGAGGACCTAGTATTGGTCATTGAGTATTCTTTTGAATAATACGCAATTATTTATCTTTTCAGAAAAAAAAATATGGCCGTAGAAAAAGGAGGAGCAGCGTGGAGGAGTTCTTTAAACTATACAATACAAAGGAGACGATATCTCAATAAATTCACATTATCTTGTGAACGTGAAAAATGAAACGGATGGATATGGGCGGACTGGAGGATTCTACAGAACATCCGACTTAACAGCGCATATGAGGTAAAAGTAATATTATCGTACCTACAGCACCTACCCGGCAATAAGTGTTTCACATTTACACATCAGCTTGAGAAAGAAAATCGACTAACTTCGGCTGCGTAGAGCTCTGCGTCTGTCGCATAAAACATTGAAAATTGGTATACCTCTTACAAGTTGTTACAACCACTTACAAATAAAATATGTAAAATGTGAACAAAATAAGAACAATAATATGATATGACCGTATAACTTACAATGAGTAGTAATAGATTGGGAAAAAAATTTGCGTTTTACATATTTCATGTATGTTACATCACACAACTTTGTGACACGCGCGACACGCGTGAACAAACACACGTGAGAAATTTAGCTTTTTAAATAAGTGTTAATAATGCTTCCTTTTTGAAATAGTGCTATTTTAGGTAGAAATAATAATTTTGGTTCTATATTAGTACAATTACTATAGTCTGGACGCGAAGCAGGAAGAATTTCGTACATTGACCTCTTATTACCTGACTCTGTCACTCCCGTGTGAATATAATGCATCTCGCTAGCACAGATGAAATTGCCGCTGTCTAAAGGGATTGTAAACCTTTAACCTGCTTTTACATTGTTCTTTCTATACTCATTGTTTATTTGATTTTTAAAATGGTCGGTTAGACTCAGAGCCTAAGCCTATACTAAAATCAAAATAAATAATTTATATAATAACAATAATTTATTTACTAAGTTAGTAAATTTATTTTTTTCTCCTTCAAATATTTTATATAAACCACACTTGGTACAAAAATGTTAAAATGTTTTTGACCATTGTCAGTAGGCATAGAGGTCATTGTTCGAAATCCTTCCTGCTCCGCGACCGGGTTTGAATAATAAAATAAATATTTCATATGCGAAGGAAAAAATAATAATAACAAAAACAAATAAAAATGGGATGGACCATATCTCTTTTGTATGAAGCTAGCTTGTATTTGAATTCAAACTGATATTAAAAGCAAAAGTATTGTAACTTTAAAAAGCTGTTCTTACCACCTGTTTGGAATGTTATTCTATTGAGAAGAAAAAGAAACTCTGCAATAATTGTTATATTAAATAGTAGTTTTAATAAAATTGCAATTACAAAGTTACGCCTCAACCTCGACCTGATTTTTGCTTTTCATTTGCCAGTTAAATATAAAAATATGACGACAAAATTAAAACATTGGGGGTTTTTTAAGTTTGAAACAAAACAAATATTTACCACTTTTTAACTAGTACTTATGTCACTTATGTAAATGTACTGTAAATGTGTCAGCCTGTAAACATCCCACTGCTGGGCAAAGGCCTCTTCTCCATATTGTAGGAGTTAAAAGAAAGATTAAAAAAAAATTAGATTTAACAATTTTTGTACAGGCCTTAAGGATGTTTGTCTAGTTGTAGGCGTTTATGTTGTGTGTTGTGTGTGTTTTTGAACTCCCAATATATAAAACTAGCAGCCCACCCTGATTGCGCCCGGGGTATGTATATGTACCTAAACCTTCCTCATGAATCACTCTATCTATTGGTGAAAATTTGGTAAAATATTGGTCTATCTATTGGTTTATTATCACATACAATTTACGATATGTTAGAATTGATAAAATTAATATGCTTCAACCAATCACGGTTGAGCTGAATAGAAATAAACATAATCAACCAAAATTTACTTAATTCCCATAGATATCTTTGCAACCTAAGAAATAATCAAATAATAAAAAATAAGCTTATTTCAACCTCTCAGTAATCGATAAATCAGTATAATTTAAATGAAGTAGCCCGTGGTCGCACCTGTTAAAACGAGGCAGCGCTACGTGACGTCATAACGTCACGACGTCATTTGTTACGTCATGCGATGCGAACATATCACGTAGTCATAACATCTACGTCACAAGCGGTCCTACGTGTCGCGTTAGTTCTCGTGACGTGAACTATTGGTTGCGATATGTCGCATCGCGTACCTTGCACAGCGCCTCGCTGATGCGTCCGATAGTTTGTGTTCCGCTCAACAGGTGCGACCACGGGCTACTTCATTTAAATTATACTGATTAATTGATTACTGAGAGGTTGAAATATGCTTATTATTTAATTACTTATTTAGTTGCAAAGATATCTATAGAATTTAAGTAAATTTTTGCAACGTTTATTTTAACTAAAACTGTGCTAAAATACCTTCCTAAAGAGCTTTTTTATTTTATGAATATAGGTGATTTTATTTAAGTATTATTTAGTCTAATCTAAGTGCCACGGTTTCACACGCCTTAACTTGATGAGATGAAATATAGGCTTTGATAATTTTGGTTAATGTAGCTTTCTAGAGTAGAAAGTTATATTACAACCATTTATTTACCTAGTTTTAGATTTTATCGATTACAGACAAAACATCCATTCAAGTTTACGTAAAAAGTACACATTAAATGAATAGATATATTCTGAAAGTGATTAGTGTGAACAAACATTTAATGTGACGTAACTGAGTGACAATGATCGAATGTTTGGTTCTCAGACCGCGGGCCGTATGGGGCGTTTATGAAAACACTGTTTTATATTATATACAATATTTATTCAAAGTAAAATTATTTAATACAAGGATATCCTCAAAATTATATCACATTTTCACGATATTAATTTAATTTACAATATAATCTTCGTTTAACCATAAAAATCCTAAATCAAATGAACATTTAACGATTACTGAGATAAAATAATTACTCTACCTTAACTAAGTTACAATGGTCGAAGGTTTGGTTCTCAAACCAACAGTTACATTAGTAATAATATATACAAACGGTGATTTAGATTATAGTGAGTAAACGAGAGGTTTTCATTTTCAACGTCTCCGTCTGTATGAAGGCTGATACACGATTCTCGGATGGCACCAGTACGGTGGAGCTGGGATGTCGATGGGAGCGGACGGAGGCGGTCGCGAGAAGACGGCCGACTGCGAGGGCCGCTGGTTCAGAGGCTGCTGCGTCTCCGTCGCCTCGCACTCGACAGACTCGCCCGAGCGGCGCGCGGAAATGATCTTTCTGAAACAAGAGAACAAGCACTAGTTTAATAATCGTTCCTTGTCCGCGAACGTCGGCCTTACGATGATAAAATATATCAGTATAAACGAAATAATAAAATATATCAATATTAGCATAATCATGAACACAACTGACGACTATAATCTTATATATGAAAACTGTAGAAATAAATACTTTACCTCATAAATCTCCAAAACCGGCCCTGACCACCTGATCTTCTTTCGATACTTAAGGAACTCAAAAATTTTAAAAACCAACCGGCCATGACAAACTTTGTTTTTTTTTTTTCGATATTAAAGAACTCTTCGGAAAGTGCCACCGCTTGAGAGTGGCAAATTTTGACCTTTATTTTTTCTTTATTAATTTACAGTAACGAAACAACAGAGCGAGACGATGCTATAAACTGTTGTGAGCGCACACTTTTGCAGATGCTTCTAACTCAGGCGTTGTAAGCGTACTTCACATTTTTGCAAATAAGGGCTTATTAATATACACTATGTCTAATTTACGGCTACCATCACTCACGTAGTAGCAAAAACAACCGTCCAATCGGGAACGAGTAGTGTGCGAGCGAGAAAGCGCTATCGGATATCTCGCACCGCGGTCATAAACACTGGACGCTAGAGTACCCTAAGTAACTTATGCGCTGGAACCTTCTTACTTTAACGTCCATATGACGTCATCCAAAGAAAAAAATGCTCATCAAAAGCGTATAATCAAATAAAGTATTATAACTTATAGAAGTAAATTAACTTTTCATTCTGAATACCTAAAAATTCCTTTTATGTAATATGTAAGTGTAACTGATGAGTTTGAAGCGACGTTACAAGTTGACGTCACCAAAATGGCGGCCGCGCGAATTAGTGCGAATTTATACTGGTGGTTGATGTCAGCATGTCAATAAGTCGCTTTTGTCTCTATTATTATTTTGGTAGCGTAATTCGTAAAATGATTACAAAAGACAAAAAGCTCGACATACCATATGCTTACATACCTACGGCAATCTCTCTATTATTAGGATTCTAATGACACGTCACGTCCGTTTAGTCTAGAGAGCGTTTCAAGGTACAAATGAATATATACTATATAGGTATACACAAATTGACTGACCCGTTGGCGCAGTTTGCAGTGACCCTGTTTTCTGCTCCAAGGGTTGTGGGTTCGATTCCCGCCCCGAGTCTGGGTGTAATATATGTTTATTTATATATGTATTATTTATATATAGGTGTATTTATTTAAAAAAATGTATATCAACGTATATCAGTCGGCTGTTACCTTTTACACAGGCATTAAGTTGCCTACCTTAAGGACAGACGACCTCGTGTGTGTGTTAAACATATTTATTTATTTCATTTATTTATTAAATACTTTCGAAATCATAATCCTCCGGGAGCTATCGAGTAGCTAGGTAATTTAAAAAAGATATTTATTTTTATTTAACTAACATTTTTAGTAGGTATATAGGTAATAATTATATCTGGTCATAATCTTTTCGCAAATGCATATTTTTCGCTTGCCCTATCGATGACACATTTTATACATCGTCTGCTTATTTGTCGAGAAAACAGATATTGTAAAAAAGACATCAACGCGTTCGCACCTGAAAACCGTACTTGACCAATCTTAGTAAAACAAACTTATTGTGAAGTAAGTAACTAGTCATTTATCTCTCTGTTGACTTGAAGTCCGACTGTCTTTACCACAACATTTAATTGAGCATTTTAAAAATTTATTCCTGATAGGTATCTTATATCTTTAAACGAGCAATTCTTGTATATATATAATTTGAATCTCGGAAACGGCTCCAACGATTTTTATGAAATTTAGTATACAGGAGGTTTCGGGGGCGATAAATCGATCTAGCTAGGATTTATTTTTAGAAAATGTCGTTTTATCCCTTTTTTACGCAATTAAAAAATATCATTAGAATACGAAGGTAAATTTCGCTGTCATTGACAAGCTTATAATAGCTTGGATGGGAATCGGGCGGATTCGATATCAGAAAACTCGGGTTCGAATCCAGGTGCCTACAGACCAGTATATTTTTCCTTTTTTTTTCAAGTTTTTTCTTTTGTGAGAAAAACTATTATTGAGAGCTCTTTTTATGTTTTATTTAAATAACCAGTTCTTATTATTTTATTGTTATGTCGGTAAGATCGAAAATAGTATTTATGTTTCATCAGTATATAACGTATCTAAATATAATTTAACCGAGCAAAGCTCGGTCATCCAGGTACTATATATATATTGTAGGTACATAATACTTTTACATAAAATAAATCCTTAGTTTTTATATTGCAACTAGTGATGTTAACAGTAGTCGCTTATAACGCAGAGTGGATTAACTACTAAAGATACACATCTGACGCTAAGAGTTTTTATTCACATATCCCATTTATTTAAAACGCGATAATGGGTACTTAAAAGTTAATAATATTTTCGGTATTGAAATATGTCACAATGTTGTCCGCGTTCCGGACAAATATTAGAACGTAATGTTTTATTTTTTTCTAATGCGTTTGCTAAATAGCTCGTTGACGTCTATTCTACAAAGTTTTATTAGGAAAAAAGAACGTAAATTATTATTTTTAGTTATATAAAGTTATATAGATTTTCAAGAACCATGAGTTATGTTATTTCCAGGTGTATCAAATGAATAACAATCATAAATTTATTATTCCGTCACTATATACCTACTCATTCAATTGACAATATTCAATATACTCAATTAATTGATAATATTTAAATATGACATAATTCAATATTAGGTTTTTGTGATCATCTACTGAGTTAGTGAGTAGTAAATATATATGAGTGATACATATCTATCTGTTACGCCAAAATATAAAAACCTACCTCTTTGTATACTTTAAACTGAAGAATGCCGCGCATTAAATTTTTGTTTATAATATTCCACTAATGACCAAATTAACACAATGGGTGGTCTGTAACAATCACTGTACCTATCTGTGTTTTGTCTTATTCGTTGAAATGCTTTTTGTTTAAATCGCTTATCTGTTTGTTTAAAATTTACTTATTTAATGAATAGAATATTAGGGTGGTAGGTTCCGACTTAATAATTCTCTCAGTCTGGAAATATCCTATTTCGTAGAAATGCGCCAGTTACGTTTATTGCAAATAACGGAATATCACCTACCTGTGTTACCGCTGTAGGCGCTATTGTTTAGATATTTCTGTAAGCATTACTAAAAGGGTGGTCAAAGCTAGATCTAACATTATCTGATTCTAGAACTGATTGATGATAGCTTGATCTGACACTTAATTTGTTTTTCTTTTATAATTACTTTCAAATATCAAAGACAGAAGATTCTGATCGGCAACTATAAAGTCAAAGTTGATTTTTAAATACTAAGAAACAATATACTAATCGGTGTTTATATGAGTATGCATTTGTGAAAATATTCATATGTGAATAAAAACTATCAACTTGAAGTATATTAAAAGTAAAATATAATTATACACTATAAATTAGGCTCTGATGACGTGGTTCACAACCTACTATTGTTATTGTAAACTAATTTAGTATAACCAATTAATTATGTTTCCGACAGATTTTACATATATATTTTAATTAAAATAATGAAATTACAATTAAACTTATTCTAAGAGACTATAGTGATAGAATCAGCTATTGAATAATGAGATTATTTATTAAAATCTTAAAAGGTAAAATATTAAAAATGCTGATTGGATATATTAATTGAGGTAACACGTTGCAGCGGCGACTCAGCGGTTCCATTGTGGGCATTGCATGTAATTGTAAATAATAATTGTTGCAATTTAACTAGAAATTCGGGAATGTAACTACTCAGTGGTGTAGGTACTGTACAACATACAACAGACTGTGACAGCCTGGACGGCCTGTCGAAGTGCCGTGTGATCTACAGCTGTGCAAATGCCTCTTTGCGTATGAAGGAGAAAAATTTTAATTTAATTTGATGCTTTGCTATACTGCGAGTTGGTGTTTGTACATATCTGAGAATATCTTCCGAAACATGCAGGCCTTCTTGCGATGTTTTCCTTCACCCTCGAACTCAAAATTAAAGCGGGCGAATTCATTAATGTACATGAGGACCTAGTATTGGTCATTGAGCATTCTTTTGAATAATACGCAATTATTTATCTTTTCAGAAAAAAAAAATATGGCCGTAGTAAAAGGAGGAGCAGCGTGGAGTTCTTTAAACTATACAATACAAAGGAGACGATATCTCAATAAATTCACATTATCTTGTGAACGTGAAAAATGAAACGGATGGATATGGGCGGACTGGAGGATTCTACAAAACATCCGACTTAACAGCGCATATGAGGTAAAAGTAATATTATCGTACCTACAGCACCTACCCGGCAATAAGTGTTTCACATTTACACATCAGCTTGAGAAAGAAAATCGACTAACTTCGGCTGCGTAGAGCTCTGCGTCTGTCGCATAAAACATTGAAAATTGGTATACCTCTTACAAGTTGTTACAACCACTTACAAATAAACTGTGTAAAATGTGAACAAAACAAGAACAATAATATGATATGACAGTATAACTTACAATGAGTAGTAATAGATTGGTAAAAATTTTTGCGTTTTACATATTTCATGTGTGTTACATCACATAACTTCGTAACACACGCGACACGCGTGAACAAACAAACACACGTGAGAAATTTAGCTTTGTAAATAAGTATTAATAATGCGTGCTTTTTTTGAAATAGTGCTATTTTAGGTAGAAATAATAAATTTGGTTCTATATTATTACCATTATTATAGTACGGACGTGAAGCAGGAAGAATTTCGTACATTGACCTTTTATCTGACTCTGTCACACCCGTGTGAATATAATGCATCTCGCTCGCACAGATGCAATTGCCGTTGTCCAATGGGATTGTAAACCTTTTACCTACTTTTGCAATGTTCTTTCTATAGTCATTACTTGTTTCATTTTTAAAATGGTCAGTTAAGACTCAAAGCCTAAGCCTATACTAAAATCAAAATAAATCAACTTTAGGATGTCTTTTCAAGGGGTCATAATAGATGCAAAACTTACTACGTGCAGAAAAAAAATTCATTCGGAGAATTAATGAGACGGCTTTTATCCCAGTGCACAAATACGATAAATAGATTTCAAAACATTGTAATTAACAATGGGATGCAATGTTAATCCATATAATACTACGAACAAGTAAAAAAAAAAACAAAAACAACGAGCAAGTCAATATAGGTGACGCGTTCTACGCAGGTAAAGCGCAGAGATAAAAGAGATGCTACAAACAATAACTCTGGTCACAGGGCGGAGTCGAAGTATCCAGTAATGCTATCGGCACTCGTTGACAACTGTTTCTACGCCGGCATGCTGTAGGCTTCTATGTGTATATTAATAACACGGCTGGTGATTTCTGTGACTCCGTAACTCTTGCCGCTGCGTTTATACCTTTATTACTAATTGAATATTTCTGATGATTTAAATATTTTTTTTTCTATTTTTAACAGGGAAACACGGCAAGAAATTATTGCAAAAGATTACCACCGAATGAAATATGAAGCGGAAAATGGAGTGGAAAAACTAACTGAAGCTAGATGGCGAACTGCCCAAGTCGTTGGTGTTAGTGAATTGACGATTACGCGAATTTTGTAAGAAGAAAAACAAGCAAGCACATTAAGAGAAATGTCACAGAAAGTTTTTAAATCATTCTCTAAACCAAAAAGGGTGCGTACTGCGTACTAAGTCGAAGCTGGACGATTTTGATATGGGTGTACTTCAAAGAACGATAGCGACATTTCATGCAGAATTTAATGAATTACCAACATTAAGAAAACTTAAACAGATATTAACTGAAATAATTGGTTTTAACGGCTGTGTAGAATACTATTTTGAAGAAATCTGGTTACGAGTGGTCGAAAATAGATGACAACCGTAAATCTCTAGTTGAGAAACACAAACAAACAACGCACAAACAAATGTTGCGTTTTCAATATTTGAAGCAATTAAAAAATGTGATGAAGACCGATATTATATCGTATTCACAGATAAAAGTTATATTCATACAACACGAAAAAAAGTTATCTAAGGGTATGGGTCATAATTGTTCATGCCGGTGGATTGAAGGATTTGTGCCAAATGCTAATTTAGTCTACAAAACAAACTCAACAAATGGAGATTATCATGACAACATGATTCTCGACTATTATAAAAAATGGCTCACCACACAATTACTCCCAATCTCCCGGATAACACTGTCATAGTTATGGATAACGCTTCTTACCACAATGCTTAATTGGAAAAAGCTCCTAATTCCAACTCAAATAAACATGCCATGCAAACATGGCTTGCTGAAAAAATATTCCGTTTGAGAATACAACTAAAAAAATATAACTCTACGATCTAATTTTAAGAAATAAAGATAGATTCAAAAGGTTTGTTATCGACGAACCGATTCGATCAATAGGATTTGAAATTCTAGGCTACGGCAAAGACTAACTGAAACGGCTGAATTTGTAAATAATGGTAGATTCCGTCGTCTGATAACCCGATACTAAGAGTATCCCGAGCGTGCATTTCGAATGAAGGATGGCAGTTTGAGCATTTGCTGTAAATGTTCCATCCTTGATTTCTAATTAAGGCATTTTGTTGTTTAGTTTAATACATTTTGTGAGTTTAATAAATTTTAGGTTTCAAATAATCGATGTTTAATTTATTAATGTAATACTTTTCTAAAAAAGAATGATAATCCTTATTTTAAAGCAAATACTAATTTTAAGTCAATATAACAAAGGCTCGTGGGGATTTTGGACTACCTGAAAAGAGGGTTTTTGTCTCACTCACACTTCGTCAAATGGTTCCCTCCGTTTCACTCAAATTAGAATCTTTAAGTAACAGCCTTGAGGAAAGCCTGGGATAAACAAAAATCATTTTAGACAGGTAAGAAAAATTTATTTAAAACTAGATTTCTTTAAAAACAAAAATTTTCCATATTTGAACAAATAATCTTGCAAGTGTTATGCTATGTGTTTCGAAACTTTATTTAATGCGCCAACTTTTAAAGTTACTTGCCAAACTCGTGTAGTTTTTTTTTTCAGTACTGTCATTTAAAACTAGGAAAAGTATTAATTTTGAATACTTGGTTGGGAATAATATTACATTTCCTTCTGGACTGGAGCAGTTGGCTGTATAAGCAACAGTTTTCATAAGCATTATTCAGGATTGCATAATAAACAGTTTTCATAAGCATTATTTAGGATTACATATTAAAAAGAAAATTAAAAAAAAAAGTTCAAATTTGTAGCAACAGTAAAAGACCGTCACAGGATGTAGATTTTCTCGATTTTTTTTAATTTTTTTTTAATATAAATGCCTGTAATTTTTAAAATACATAGCAAAGATTTTTTTTTAAATATTTTTCCATCTCGTTCGTTATTACAATGTTACATCATAAACAGACCAGACAGCAGGTCATAGTGATGTTCCTGTCAGAAAATAGAAATTGTGAATATGTTTTAATTAATTAATCAGCAGGTTTGAGTTCTTTTTGGTTATTACTTATTACATCCTAAAGTTTTAATTGTATATTATTTATATACCGGTTTTATTCTTTTACCAAAGTTAATGGTCATCCAGCACTGCTATATTACAATGAAAACATACAAACAAAAATTATAATTAACTAATGAAGTATATACAATTCTTAGAACAATAATTGTCAATTTATTAGTTGAAAATGTTTTCAAATGTAAATCAGTTACGTGTTTTATAAAAGTGTAGGTATTCATTCTGAATTAATGTTTAAATAAATACTTATATTTGCTTAAAAAGTTGTATTTCATTATTATACAAAAAACAATAAGTAACTAATTCTTACAAATAAAATTTGGCTTTAACAAACTAAAATATAACACTCACAACAAAACTTTGATTTTTACAAAATAATTTTAAGTTAATATAACCATTTCAATAGTGTTGTAAAAGAAAATTTATGCAATAATTCAAAAGTCAATAGGACCAGGAAAATGTGATGTAACGTGTTAACATTAAACATCTTTACATAAATATACATATTTCATTCTATGCATTTATTAAACTATTACTATTGTTCCACTACTGTCGTAATTTAAAAAATTATTAGAACGAAGTTCCTCATGGGACGACGAGGTACCCTAACCGGCAAAAAACGTCTGGCACAGTAAGATTATTTTGTCCTCTTAAATAGAATTCTACAAAAGAAATCTTTTAAACTAAAAATCAAAATATTCACTTCAATATTTATTCTTAATTGTAATTATTTAAAAACCAATTAATAAATAATTATTTAATTTACCAATTAATTTTTATAAAGTTACCAATTAGTGGTTTTATTTCTAAACTGATTGATATATTCTTAAAATGCGTTGACGCCATCTAATGAAGACCCCAAAACCTTCGTAGCAATAATTGCTGCGCAGGATATTGCTAACTATGAATTTTGTCCTGTTATTGTTTGTCCATTTTATTAATAGTTTTTTGACAGCTCGGTGACTGACATATGTGACATACACCGAGTGTAGTGAGTACGAGTAGTGATGTCCTAAAGGACGTAATAATTGATATCGCCAATTTTTTTATTTTCTTTTTTTTTTGTTAAAAATATAATATACTATTAATTTTCATATTTGTTAATATGAAAATTTTGAGATTTCAACCTCAAAATTTTTGTTGTCTTCCCGATTAAATAACTTATTACACCTTATTTACATTTTATCATTTATTTCTAACGATTATTTGTAATCTATGCCACAATCGTAGTAATCGTCATGTGTCGCACATCACTAACGCGGCGGTACCCGTCCAAGAAATTAATATTATTCGTATGAAATTTTAACTTAAACAATACAAAACTTCATGGGCGTGAGATGTCAAAAAACTATTAATAAAATGGACAAATTATAGATGGATCATTGCAAATAAAATAAGTATTAAAATAATTTTGTAACGTAGTTTTTGATTTTTTGCGATAAAAAAAATATAATAAAAAATTTATACCCAAATAAGTATTTTCTTTTCACCTCGACTAGAACTTAAAATATTAAATAATAATAAATAATATAATAATAATTATTAATTTACTCATACATATTTATGTAATAAGGAACTTCGTTCCTATCTGGTGACCCACAACACCACTCGTTATTTTTTTCTTTTTATAATACCAATATGACTACTCAGTTACCTATGAAACATTACTATAGTAAAAAAAAAATAATACACGTATTGCATAATTTGTTAAAACAGTATAAATTATTTGATAGCGATTCGTAATTTCTTTTCAAAAATATTTTAACCAATATAGTCTAATGGTTAGACCCTAACCACAAGCGCTGTACCGCGCGCCTTAGATACGCAGTGAGATGAGGGAGCGTAGCAGGCTGCTCTCCGTTCTTTCATTAGGGATGAAAACTTTTCACAGAGAATCGATTCTCAATTCTGACTCCGATTTTTTATCTTTGGATTCTCAAAATCGATTAGTCGACTGTAAGAATCGATTTTAATCGATTCCTACGTTTGAAATTAAGTACGAAGAATGGATGTTCATGTAAAAAACAAGTATTTATATTTTTATTGATATATCATTGATTGTACTGATTCTTAACAATTTTTTTCTAATATGTATTTTAAAAAAAAATTGTACACTCGCGTTAGACACGCTTAAAACAACAAAATAAAGGTCTACACTTGTACATATCACTCTATATGGGATGAAATATGACTATGGTAACATACACAACCCTAAAAAATGGGAAATTCGTTATTGAGCTATCGAAAATGTCCTGCAGTATTGATCTCAGATGAACTTATCCTTTTTCTTCCTCTTCCCACGCACGTATATCGCCATCTAAGGCATGGTACAGCGCTAGTGGTCAAGCTTTAATAAAAGTATATTACAAGTATAAATTTTACATTACATCATTATATCGAACACTTCGTCACTTTGATTAAGGTGAACAATTTAATGACATGGAATTAAAAATTAACAATTACACAATAACAGTTATATAAATTTATAATTTATTCCTGTTTCTTACCATAATTTATTTTCACTTTCTTAGCTAACTCAGCACCTTAGATTTCCATCAATTAATATTGAGTTCAACAGTTACACATTATATCTATTTAACTATTTTAAGCTAAGACTTTTGGCCTTTCGGTCGATGGCTCGGTGTACTTGTAATTATACAGTTATCCGCTAACTGTAAACGCATTGAAGAATTTTCTTTCCTTAATTCAGTTAATTCTTGATTGAGCCTTAATACTTCTAATACAAGTTTGTCATTATCAACTTCCAGTTTTTCCAATCTGTCAAATAAAAAAACAATAATTTAATGATAATAATAAGAAAAAATAAAATACCATGAACTACTAGACTACACTTGTATATACAGGGTGACTGGCTAGATACTATCCATATTTAAGGAGAATACTTGGTACATGATTCTCATTCGAATTATGTAAAAATATAACATAAATATTAATAAGCTTCTAAGTAAAGTTGCCCAACAGTTATCTAATTATTTACGCGTCGTCTGGACACCCTAGTTTTCACGCGGTAGTTTACTTACGTCCAAACACCGCCAAATGTTAACAGGGTTGGCGGATAATTCCCTACCATAAGTAACGATCGTTATGTTGTCTATGATAACAACAGTGATCGACGGCTGTACGTGCTACATACTACTATACTACAAGGACATACACCCAGACCGGAAAAAAATATTTGTACAAATATCTGTCCCGAGCGGGAATCGAACCCGCGACCACCAGCGCGTGGCGTTGAAGTTGAGGCAACTACTCGCACCACTACACCAGAACGTCGCGTGTCGTGTTTTCATTTAATGATAATTTATTAATTTAAATATTTTTTAAATGTAATGATTTTTATTAATATTATGAAAATATTACAGCATATTATTTATTAATTATTATTATTTATATTATTTATTATTTTTACATAATATTTATTCCACGTGAATTACATTATTTTAAATTAATAAATTAGTATTTTTAAGAAACTTTTAAAAACGATAGCCTTTAGGAGGTGTTGTAATCAATGTAGTCTAGCGTCCACCAATGTAGTCCACACATCAAACCGTAGTAGATCTACTCACCACCAGTTGTCGCTTTCGTCAGTACAGCTGTCATTGCCGGACAATTAAGTTGCTCTCGTGACTAACTCTTTTTTATATATTTAAAAAATATTCTCGACCCGCGCACGTTGTGAACATGAAGTGCTGTGTTGTATCGTGCAGAAGTTACACGAATAAAGCAAAATCAAATGGAATAAACATATCTTTCCACTCTTAAGTAATATTTAAATTAAATATATTATTTATTTTGTCTAGAAAGTTCGGTGATTACCATGCCTCTAGCGGTAAGTAGCAAAACTACTGGTCTAGCCAGGGCCGTACTTAGAATTTTTTATTAAGCTGGACACTGACGGAATTTATTGGAAGTCGGTAAACAAATATATATATATATATATATATATATATATATATATATATATATATATATATAATATTGTATTTTGTGTAATATTTTTTTAGATTTCCGTCGAATGACTGTTTCAAAAAGAAATGGATCGAAAATATAAATAGAAAGGATTGGTCCAACCAAATACACTATTAGAAAAAAAAAATTATATAAAAATATCTATATAAATTGGATCAGACTTTATAAATTAGGTAATAGTTTAAAGGGGATATGTATCTCTCTACAATACGATCCCAGATACTGTTCAAAAGCTTTCAATTAACAAATTAAAAAAAAAAATGTCAATTAACGTATGCAGTGAAGGCTATTACAAAATAAAAATAAAACATTATTATATATATAGATAGCTCACTCAATCAGCGAATAAGGCGTTCTTCCGGGGCAATTTCAGTCGAATTATTGTAGTGAAAATTCTAATTATGTAATTTTATATTCTAGGCTAAGGTTCGAACAGATAGTAGTTAGTTTTGATGTTCAATATTTGAATTTGAATAACCTGATGTAATAAAAAAAAATCTTTCTTGCTATAATGAGAAAACTATCAGTATCTACAATTTATAACTGTTGTTTATGAAAATAAAAGCATGTTATATATCATATTACACAGCATTATTCCATTTTATTTACACCACGTCTGGCTTTGTAAAAGGTTTATCATTTTTGGTGTCTTTTCCGTTTTTTTTAAATCACTCCGATGATAAAAACTTTATGGCATATGCAAAAGCAAACTGACTTTTAGTACGCAATTATTGACCAAAAGGTCGATAATTGCGTATTGAGAAAAATCTCAAATCGATATTACACATGGCTACATAATATCAAGCTTTAATTTTCTAGCATAGGATGACGACCTCTCATTGTACTAAAATCCTACAAAGCGAAATCAGCTTATCAATACAATAGTAAATCATGATAATATTATATAGCAGTGTGTGCCATCCAACTTCAAATTACATATATGCTTAAATAAAAAAATCTGAGTACGGCCCTGGCAGACACCTAGTGACATATAGTAGAACAATTATATCGTCTGTCAATTTAGTCAATTACTTGGTTTAGCTACTGGTCGCTAGATGGCTGCAGCTATTTGAAGCCCCTCGCACCCCCGCGCAGTTGCGACACTACATTGTATGAATAAAGTTTCTTATGGCACCTCCTCTTTGTAATTGCTTCGTGGCCAAAAAGTAAGTAAATGAAATTTTTGAACGCAATATTAAACGCCTGCGGCTGGCCTTAGCCGCGGGGCGGGTGTGCGGGTGCTAGCGGCACAGTACAACACCACGTCGCGCGCGCCGCCGGCATGACTGGAAATATACCTACACCGCCTCATTTGTTTTGAATTGAAATATATGAGAATTAGGTCAAAAATTAAGTACCTATTTGTTTCACATAATTCGAATGAAAATCATGTACCGAGTATTCTCCTTAAATATGGATAGTAATTTACCAGTCATCCTGTATAATTAACTATTCTTTAATTGTTTCTTTCAGTTTCGTTCCAAGTTATATTCTATGGTCTTTCTCAAATGTCAAAATGGGCCTATTATATTTTGATGACTACTACCGATGCTAGTTGGTGCTAATATGACACGTTTACCCAATAAGATGGCAATTATATTACTAAATAAACTTGTAAAATAATGTTTTATATATTTGATTAAAAGTCTATACCGGATTTTATCGCGTTTATTCAAAACTTTATATTTTTACAATATTTTAAATTATTTCCCGACGTTTCGGACCCTTTACAGCGTCCATGATCTCGGGGGACTGAGGTGGTGGGTGTCCGAATAATTCGGATTATTACTTTTAATCAAATGAGTAAAATTCGCGTAAATATAAGAGAACAGTATGTTTTATATAATTGATTCTCATTGGAGATTATTAATATTCAATTATTTTTGTAATTTTTAATAGCATTCTTTGTAATTGTTCTTGTTTAGTTTCTAAAGTAGAAATAAACACACAGTCCAGTAATCTATGTCGTTAACATTTACAATCCTTTATATAAAAATGGCATGAAAAAATGACTTTAAACTTACTTTTTTTGTTTCTCTGTAAGTTCAGTGATGTGATCACATGCTTTTGCAAGAATGCCACCCTTACTTGCTGTATCAGGTAAACCTGAGTTAGGTACTAGAGCAGCTAATTTTGTAATCCAACTATTTATTTTGTCCCTCCGACGCCTTTCTACTTCATTATGTGTCGCCCTTCTTTTGTCATCTCTCTAAAAATTTTTAAATAAAATACTTTACAATAATTTTTTTTTACTAAACATCTTTTTTATTTAGTTTTTATACTAAAACAGAAAATTAAATATTTTGATAACATTTAAATTAAATACATATATAATAGCAGTTATTACCTTCTTGGCTGTTATGGCCTTATTTTGTAAAGGTTGTCTTCTTATTACTTTTTTTTGTGTAGCAGTTGTTCCAAAAACTTGTACAGGATTGCTTATAACATAAAACTCGCCACTAGGAATCACTGTTAATATAAATATAACATATTATTCATAATTTATTATACAATAAGTTAAGCTCCATATTATAATATAAACTTGTCAATATATAATTATATACTCATATTATCATTTCTGAAAAGAGCTGAACAATATTGCTTAAGCACTATGTGAGTAATTTTGATAGCTGATATCAAGTTGAAAAGTTATAATAAAATATAATAATTTCATTTACATATTGGTATTTATAATAATATTATTATATCTTACCATGTGTTGGTGAATGAGAAGACATGGTATTTGGAGGTTCTTCACCTGTCATTTGCACAAGTTTATATGTTACTGCTCCAGCTACAAAAAAATAATTAATCCTATATTATAAATGTGAAATGTTAGTTTGTTTGTTACATTTTTACGCGAAAAGTACTTAACCCATCATCATGAAACTTTGTACACATATTCTTGGAGGTATTAGAAGTAACACAGGATAGACTTTTTATATAAAAAAATATTATTTTTTACTGCAAGTGAAGCTTGAGGTAAATTTTAGTGATTTATATATATGTATACATGTATATGAAATTGCAAATAAAATAGAAGATAAAAAAACAAATTTGATAATGGTGTTCTTATATTAATTTATATGTATCACATAAAAAAAGTTCATACAATAAATAATCATGTTTAACATATCATCTGTTCTTAAGGTAAGCAACATAATACCCATGTTTTAGGTAATGACTGATATACATATTTCTTTTAATATATGTACATATAGAAATAAGACATATTAATAAATCACTACATAGTATAAAACAAAGTCGCTTCCTGCTCTATCTGTCCCTATGTATGCTTAGATCTTTAAAACTATGCAACGGATGTTGTTGCGTTTTTTTTTTAATAGATAGAGTGATTCAAGAGGAAGGTATATATGTATATAACATGCATAATATAGTAGATAAACACTGATAATTTCAGAGGCTTCTAATTTGATGTCATAAATAAACATATTTTTTTGTGCTTACATTGCAAACGCTGGCTGAACCCTACAATATAGATCAAAATAATGTATTACATTATTGTACACCTTAAGAAGTTCTACAAAAAAGTCCACAATGGTATATGTCTATCTCTTAGGGATAACCCACAATAACAATTTTTGATCCTTTACTTTTGACGAGAAATAATGGCTTATTTACGAAGCGATTTTAAGCTATACAGCATTAATCCTTATCCAATTGAGTCTCTTAGATAGACTGTACATTTAATATAGATCATATGGCCCTTTACAGCATGTAATTTAAATGAATATTATCGAAGATATTAGTTTTAAAACGCAACGACATAGCGCTTGCGGAGGTTTCAACAGATTTGTATCACAAATCGATTATGTATCAGCATTGCACCCGTGCAGAGCCGGGGCGGGTCGCTAGTATATAATACACCCAGAATACGGGCAGAAATCTTATCCACAACCCTGGAGCATAAAGCAGGATCACTGTCAATTGCAATGGGCCAGTCATGGTTTCAACCAGGTGGATCAGCTTTAGCTACTAAATATTATATAATTATGATACTTCATGATTATGTAGTATTCTAATGGTGAAAGAATTATTAAAATTGGTTAAGTAGGAAATTTTATATACAAACACAAATTATATTTTTATATAATATTAGTGCTAATAAATGTGTCGTTTTTTTTTTAAATTAAATAATTTAAAACTTACACAAATCTTTAAAATTATATGAAGAACTATTATCCTCTTCATTAGCATCCAGAAAGGACTGTGGAACTAAATGTGATCTCTCACAATCTGCGCTCCCTGAAATTATGATAATTCAATTTATTTTTAGTCTGCTTATAATTAATTTTAATTTAATTAATAAACATGTAGTAATTAAGTCAAAGATTACTATCATGAATTTAAACAAAAGTTTTTATACCTATTTATTGCTAGGTAATATGTATAATATACTATTTGACAAAACAACACAACAACAAAAAATTTACTATAAGATAGGTAATTAATATTTATTTCTTACCAAACGATCCTTCATCGACCATGCCAAGCAAGTCACTATCTGCACTGTAAATATTATACAGGATAAACAAATAGAACTAAGTTATTCTAATATAAATAAAATCTAGACAGAAGAAATATTTGCCAAATAGTAAAACTAATGTTGACCTTCGCTAGCACTTTGGATTAATGTAATTATGTAATACAAATGAGGGCTAAACATTCACTTAAAGCACCGTCCACGCTTTACCTGTTATCGAGTGAATTTTCATGGATGTCAACTTCAACTTCCACTTTGGCCATTGCGCGTAATTATTTTTGAATTTTCTAAACTTGATCACGGGGACAAAATAAAGTGGTCATGTGATAATACCAAAGACAAATTAACACAGATTATCGAAAAGAAAAAATATATTGTGAATTGTCATAGACAATTATGTATGTCTTGTACTTACAATTAGAGAGCTCTTATATTTTAAAAGAAACAGGATTTTAAATTTAAAAATTAATAATAATTGTAATAATTTTTCTTAATCAAAAATATTTTTAATATATCTTTATTTTATCTATTTACGTTAATTTCAGAGATGTTAGAAAAATCGTCTTTAAAACATCAACAAAATATCCGCTAGATGGCATTAATAGATGGTTAATATCTTAAAAATTATATCAAACCAACTTATTTTGTAAAGAGGAAATCACTATTTTATCATCAGTTTTGTTTGTGACTTTTCTATATAAGTTGGTACTCATGTATCCCAAAAGTTAAGAACGATTTGACATTATTTGTTCAAATATTGAATTTAGGTTTTGGATGTCGGCGGTCATAGGTAACTGTTGGACATAGACCCCGGCATATTTATTTCCAATGCATTTTTTGCAAATAAAGTTACTAGAGACTTGGTCCCTGAGGCACTTTTCAGATTGTCCTTCCATCTGGTAAATCTATGTAATATCTGCTATCTGATATATTATAGGTACCCGTAAGTATCAGTAGGTACCTTGAGGACTCGGTGACTAGGGATTTTCATGTAAAAAAAATATCGATATTTTTTTTCAATATGTTCTATTCGTGGTTCTATGTTAGTAGTGTTCTATCGATACTTTGCGATATGTCGTACAAATATATCGATATTTTCGATATATCGCAAATAATTTATTTGTATTTAACTATTCTTATAATATTTTAATATAAGATAGGGTTTAGGTTAATATGAGTAAAACAGCTAGGGTGAAGAAAGGAATTAACTTTATTTATTTGTAAGTCCCAATATTTTTATTCTAGAGCTTGCAAAAACAAATTTGTATTCACTCTTTTGGCTTACACTCTGCTTCTCTGTAGAGTTAGAATCTGTGCTTTTGAGAAAAGTCTTCAGATGGAACAGAGCTAGCCACAATAGTTAAATATTTAAATGCTACATTGTATACCTTTGGGAACTGTAGGTACCTACTTTGTAATTTATCCACACCTCTAATGGGTTTTCGTTAAATCTACTAACTGGAGACCTTAAATAAAGCAATAACTCATCTGATAGACTTTTGTCTGTTTAATTGGTTTTCCAACTTTGCTGTACGTGTTTATGATGATCAGTCCACAGACTATAATCAGACAGACTATTTTTTTCGAAATTATTAGAGTTAGATTCCGTAGCAGTACATAATTCATCCTGCTGATTTTTGAGCTCCGAAATACTTCGGAAATGATTTTCTAGGTGGGTACATAAAAACATCAAGATGCCAACCGTGGAACAGTATGTCCGTAACCTAGCTCGCACTATGTTCGCTCGCGCAGTCAATGGTGAGTGCATACACCTCCAAGGAATAGCCCCGTTTCACGCGTGACCGCCAGAAGGGCGACTTCTACCTTGCGAGTTTCTACTGTCACCACAGCCGAGACCCAACGAAGACACCACTAGCGACGATGAGGACGTAGGTAAGGCATAATAATTAGGAGACCACAGAAAAATTTCTGATTACTACGACTAACATTACCTGAAGGTCGACGCTTAATTAGGCGCAACCCCGGCCCATCGGGCCGAAAATAAATCACCCGTTAGCGGTCGCTAGGTAGGCGAAAACCTAGAAGCCTGTACTCTGACAGGCCCACTAAGGTCTGCCAGGATGAGCAACTTACAGTTGTTCGATGATTCGGGATTTTACGTTTTATTTTTACTCAAGCTGCCAACCATTACCTACTTAAGGAATCAGTATAAAAAAAATAAATTATGCTTTTAATTTCTCTCGATTGATGGGTCTTTTTTGGATACTTTCTTAAAAACAGGATAAAGCTGTACTCGTAAGTTTACATATTTATTGTGAAAATAGGAGTTTATGGACAAAATGTAAGCTTCTTAAATTAAACAATAGTTTCACCTATAGACTATAGTCATGTACTAATAGTACCTATATTAATTGAATAGAACCTATATTAATTGAAAATGATGTTTATGTAAAATATTAAAACGATTTCTATTCCTATCCGACATATTTAGTAAACTTTTAAGTTTAACAAAATAATAACTCAAAAATAAGTTTTGTGAGTTTTTAAGATTCCTTAGACCAGATGGCGTTGGCGGCGTAGGTACCTATTTCTATTTTCTTAAATATTTATTTTTAAATTTAATTACAATGAAACAAAAACTAAATTATACTGTGAGTTATGTTTAATTTTTATGTATTAAAGTTATTTACATTGGTTTTGTACTTTTTACGTGATACGTGAACACAGAAAAAAACGATAAGAGATGGTGCTGATACAAAAAGCAACGCGCTATTAAAATTTATTCTTGATGATATATAGTGTATTAATAAAACGGAGGTTTTAACAGATTTATTATTTGTATAGATTAATAAGGTTATTAAAAATGTCAACAATATTCAAATAATAATTTTTGTTGTTGAATAGAAAACGTGAACATAATAAATATTTTCATTTGAAAATAATGTCGAAAAATGGGAATGATAGTATACTGGACTGCGTTCTAGCAGAAGAGCCCACGACACTATACCTAGTTCGATAAGACTCCCAGATGATATATGTATAATTAGTCATGTCATTAATAGGTGAACATGAAATGGCGATGCTGCAATGCATGGTGGCGACATAAAAAAAAATTAATTAAAAAATCCGGTTTCAAGTATGATAAGACTCCCAAGTTTTGTTTGTTCCTCGAAATAAATTAAAATAAAGCAAATATTCAAGGGGGACTCTTATACAACAAACGTGATTTCGTATGGGAGCCTCCCTTGAGTATTTGTTTTATTTTAATTTAATCATTTATTTTTAAAGTCAATGTATAACTAAATATTCTGTAAATATTTCAAGCGTCTACCTGTTGCTGTTATCAATATCGAGCAAAAAACGAGCAAATAAGTCACGTTTGTGCTATGGGAACCCCCTTAAATATTTTTTTATTATGTTTTTTTAGTATTTGTTGTTATAGCGGAAACAGAAATACATCATCTGTGAAAATTTCAACTGTCTAACTATCACGGTTCATGAGATACAGCCTGGTGACAGACGAACGGACAGCGGAGTCTGAAAAATCGAACATATCACATACAATATGCCGATTTAATTTGTTTAAACAATCAACGACACGTAAAATTATTCATACGTGACCGTGGGAAGCGTATTAAATCAGTACAAATCGAAAGGAACCGGGTGATTTCTGACAAAATTGAATTGAAACGCCGAATACAGCTGCTCGGAGGGCGACCTTCAATCGCTGCAGCAACTAACTTTCTCCACTGTCTGGAAAATGCAGCTGTGGTTTTTCTTACACAGAAATTGATGATCTTTTGGATGAGCTTGGGTTTTTCAGGAGGTTGATCGTCCTAGATACCTAGATACGAGGCGTCGCTTATCATGCTGCTGCCACTGATAAGGCCAATCAGGAGGACTTGCAGCACTGCATTATCGTATAGTCCTATCAATCCCCTGTTTCGAGGAACAAACAAAACATGGGAGTCTTATCATACTTGAAACCGGATTTTGTTTTTTTTTTATGTCACCACCAGGTTTTTTTGCATTGCAGCATCGCCATTTCGTGTTCCCCTATTAATGATATGACTAATTATACATATATCATCTGGGAGTCATCTGGAAGTATTAAGCTATTCCGTTTTAACAGTAACCAGTATAGCACAATATAGCAAACTAAAAAGGAACGGCTTCGCAGTATAGGTAGTACCTATTAGGTACCTACTGAATTGACGTCACACCTCACAGTGTTCGCAGTGTATTTCAGAACACTCAGTATTAGGTCTAAATAACTTGAAACTCGTAATGTACAGAAATCTTTTGAACGTACGTCTCTTCTTAATCTGGCTTACGTACTTTATCTTATAGGCTAATGAAAGAAATGGTAATGAAAAAGAATGAACAAATGGCATGAACGAAGTCGCGTGTACAGCTAGTATACATTTGAATTTGAGATTAAAAATATATTTTAGTGTAATACACAGCGGATATTTATAGATATATATCTTTTTATCATTACATTACTTCGACGTTACTTCAATATTGACTTTGATATTACGAAACAAAATAAAATTATCAGGAGTATCTCTTTATTTGATCAAGCTGTCGTAGCAACCAGCGTTTTACTGAGTTATGATAATAAATTTATGTTCATCTATGAATTCAACACAAATTTTATCAAGGCCTGTGTATAGAAGGTAGGTTAATTTAATTTGTTCGTTCTCAGCGAACGAGAAATCCAATTTTGTCTGGTTGCTATACATCAATCATAACTATCTTTTTGTTTCGATGGACGCGATGACTGTTGTTTATCTAATTTCCGATACAAAATATATCAGGAAAATTCAAGTTTCTGCAAACCTATTAATCTAAAAATTTAAATCTGAATTTCCAAACGCCAAAGTTATAACTCGTAGGTAGGTACTCCGTACTCGTGTACTCGCCAGTCGGCGGTTGAGTAGCGTGCTAAATTAATAATTAATTAATAATACATAAGACTAAGTCCTGGCTGTTGCAGTTACAAATATATTTAATTTGTTTTGAAACATAATCTCATGTCATGTTTTATACCTATTTCTACTTACTTAAACGAAATCGATAGTGGATTACAAATAGAGAGACCTATTTTTTACCATTTGATATATACATATAAATTAATCTAAAAGGACAGGCTTTATAGTATAACGTTATTACTAATGAGAGACGAGAGTGATTTGTCATGTATATACATATGTACATAGGTACGTCAACAAAACTATAATATTTAATACTAGTAACTATGTCAACCGGAATGAAGCCACGAAGAACGTCTAGTGGCTAAGAAAATATGATCAAAATGTAAATAAATAAGGTCAATGAATTCGATGTGATGTAATTATTTATAACTGTAGGTAATATTTTAATATACATTTTTTTGTAAACTTGTAGTCTTGGTTTTCCAATCCTTTACCTGAAGATTTTACTTACTCAAGACTCGTAGGTACATCACATATCTACTATACTAGTTATGTAATTACTAATGAAAAAACTATTTTTTTTTCTTTTTTCTTTTTTTCTAAATGAACGCCAACTACTTACAGTGCTGGTCCTCGAGCTTTATTTGGTGTCGTCGCGAAAGCTGCTTTCACCAACACCAACTTTCAACCTCAACTTGCATTACCCGCGGGGAGATACTCGACAACATTACCTTCTACGTGTGACATGATTTAATAACAAAATGATAATCGGCTTAGCGGTTCAAGCATGAAAAGGTATTACAATTATAATTTAATTGAATTCTTTGTTTTGTAAAGTTTAATTGAACTAATATATAATGTGTTCTGTGCGATGTGTGTACTGCTATTGAACAGACAGATAGACAAATAGTTTCTTTTAATTGTGTATTTGATTCCTTTATCTATAGTTAAGTAGGCAGTCGATGTTAAAATAATTATGTGTGTTTAAAACGACTTCGTTACGATTTCACTACAATTCTTCACAAAGTAATAACTTCACTTTTACACGATGTATAGAGATGAATCACCCGGTTACAATATTATTATACATATAGATATTTATACTTCGAAATCTTTACTAGTAAATTTAATTTTGTTACTTTCATTTTTTATCAGACAACATATTATTAAACGCCTAGTTTAAGGTATCTTATGTGTTTTAAATGTTTCTTTCAAAACGTCCACAGAAAAGGCTTCAAAGGCCTCAAATACAAAAATACTATTTAATTATTTGTAGGTGCTTGTAACAAATATAAAAATGTATCACCACAAATTAAGTATTAATTAATTCATTTATCGGTGAATCCTTGAAATAATTTCCAATATGAGACTCCGTAAGTAACTATTCTTGCCAGTTATTTGTACCTACAAATACATGATTATATGACGTGTACGTATCTCAAATGCCTGTTCTTGTGAACTTTAGCTTGTTATACTTCATTAGTTCAAAATTATTTAATGTCACTGGTTTCTTAAATATGGACTACTTAAGTCTATATCGGGACTACGTAAGAGTTTTTCGTTATAACTAGGTTTTTTTAATCCGGTGCCACACTCATTTTTCTATAGTTTTTTAATGCAATATTAATAAAATAAGAACCCTTTTCAAACATATGTGATTATTGTATGTATAACATGTAATTATTGTACTACTCATTTTTACCGCGGCTTCATTTACGAAACATTTTAGATAGGCTGCTTAGGCTTAAATGCTGACATAAACTTGGAATATTGTATATTTCTCTGCCATTTTAAAGATTTTTGGATGATCGGTATCAAGTAAATGAGACCTAAAAAAGTGAATTTTTCAGATCCGTACGATAATCAAACGAATAGGTATTTCGCTTATTTTAGTTAAAATTGGTCGATTTTTTATAATTCATAGATACTATTAGTCAATTTATACACGGTTTCGCCTATAACAGAACAGTAGTACACTGTATCGCAAGTAACACCGCGCAGGTCCTTATTAAAAAGGGGTTAGTTGATTAATTCTCATCGTACAGAAGGAACAAAAAAAAGAAAGGCGTTTTTTATGATGGAGAGGCTCAGTAAAAAATGAAGTTTTCTAAAGTAAACAGGGAATTTAAACATTTTATTAGGGATAAGAAAGAAAAGTTTCTGTAAAAAAAGTCATTTATGACGTTAAAACCGAGGGTCGATTTTAATTCCCAGAAATTATTTACCATGACTTAATATTCATCCAAGCCAATCTATAAAATTGCTTTACTATAGTGCTAATTAAACTTGAAGACTAATTTTGTTCGTTGGTTGTTATTAAAGGTTGTGAGACTACGAAATATCAAATCAGGATGAATCGTTGAGTGCGGAGAAAAAAAACAAAAATATCAAAAAATCTTACATAAATTAAAATTTAAAGCGGCTTAAAACTCGCGATTCGATTAGTTATTATTATATAAATTGGTCTAAAAAGTAATACAAATGCTTATAATTGATGAAAACGAATAATAAATTATTTATTTTGTCTTCATCGATGTTTGGCACAATGTTTTGTTTCCCAATTGTGAATTAGATAACTGGAAATAACTCAATTATTTTCAGAAATATTATTGTCATTGAACCGAAACAAGATAGAATAACAATGGATGTAGTCAATTGTTGACTGAATCGAAATAAATGGCCCAAGAAGTAAATGTTTTTTCGTCATTTAAATACCTTTAGCATATTTTTTTCATAAAATAAAGAGGTCCAGATCGAAGCCAAAGGGCTCCTTTCCTTTCTACTCTTCCTCCTTTCCTGATTTACTGATATATACTTTATACGTACATAAATTTCAGTCAATGTTTTTTCAAGAATCCATTTACGAATCTGGACCTAAAGCTTTTCAAATGTTACCTTACAGTAATTTTTAAGGGAATTTCTAGAATGAACCAAATGAGCCCGATGGAAACTCAATCCACTCAAATAATAAATGGTGTATAAATATTAAACATTTTATTTTATCCCTTACAATGCAGTAAATATAGTATGAGATTTTATGCAAAATATATCCATTTTATAGATACTGAAGACTTTTACGAGGTGAATAATATCTCACGGGCTTAACGATGTTACGGCTTTGGCTGTATCATATCTCACTTCATATTTATTTTGCATGGTCTCACAATTACATCTAAAAAAAGTGATGTATATATATATATATTTTTATATTTTTATTCTGTTTTAACATATATTTTACTGTTTTAGGAAACACGGTTTTAACCACGTTTATTTTCGCCACTTGCGTTGACTGAAAGTTTCATTGATTGAATATTTTGTTACTCCTTTGCTTCCTATCTTACGAGTTATAACGTGGTGTTTTGAAACGGTTTTCGATATTTTTTTTTTGTCAATAACCTTGCACAAAAACCAGTCTATTTGTATTAAAAGGAGTTTTCAAATCGTATTCGTAGCTCCTGATATTATCTCATTTAAATAAACTAACAACAGTTTTAAATAAAATAAAAAATTAACATAGTATTATTTGTTAATGTAAATGTTAGTTTAAAGAAAATTACCTATGCATTTTAAAATAACGGAAATAAAATATTAAATTGTCGGCATTCACTGTCAGCGCTTGGAACTCATGTAAGTAAATAAATATAAATTTTTAACTCATCGATCAGTGCGATCGCGGGTCTAGAATAACGTGTATAACGTTAAATTAGTTTTTGCAGTAGGTACGCATAAAAAGAATGCTCCAAATGAAATGCATTCAATGGTTTTCTTATTATTTATTTATTTAACTAATAAAATAATTTATTGCACGATTTCTCATTCGCTGTGTAACAAAGTGTGTATAATTACGTAAAGTAAATAGAATAGTAATAATATTAATAATCATTATTTTTTTTTTAAATATCTATCGTCATCATCATGTCACCCTCTGGGTGTTGATGCAGTGAACACTGCTGAACGTAGACCTCCCCCATCGACCTTTAGAGCAACCGATTCGAAGCAGCTTCCATTATATAGCAATATACAACAAATTAAGTTTCACAGTAATAATAATTTAGGATCAAAATTATTTAATTAATTAATTATTATTATTTAGGTACTATATTATTAATTATTATTTAATTAATAATTTATTATTTCTATGTTATATAAGTTTATTAAAAAAAAGTGTAATGTATGATAAGGAATAAAAACCGCATCCAATTTCGTAAAACAGTTAAGTGTGATATAGGAAAAAACAGACAGACAGACAAAAATTTTAAAAATAATTATTGCAAAAAATTCTTCTGCTTCTATTGCTTTCATAAGGCCCCTGAAAATAATTTTTGTATTTTCTCGTGTACAGACATCAACCGGTTACATTTTTATTATACGATTGAATTTTATTCATTTTTAAAGAGTGAAAAATAAATATTTTAAAATTTCTATTTTCTATGTATTGTATACCTAATCAATTGGAGAAGTTATTTTACAAAACGGTTTAGTCGGTTTCTTCAAAGTCACACGTAGTTTTTATGTAATATATTGTAATATTTCCAAAGAATAAGAATAATCATATCGTATATCATAAAAATAACATAAAACATTCTGTAGTATGCTTGAAACATTTTCTGATATAAACAATCTTCAACCTGAGTACGAGTAACTCGACATGTTATATAAGTGTTGGAGTCTCGTTACTTGTTCGCCACTGATTGATTGAGGTTGTTGCAATTTGCTAAATCAAACCCTAAGCCTCTTGTGTGCTTTGGCTTTTTGTAATTAACGTTATTAAGTGTTTTTGAAAAAAGTATACCATTTCATTTCATATCTGTGTCTTTCGTTATTGCGACTATATTTAAAGCTCTTTCGATGTATCAAATTTAACTTTTTTTAAAATATAATGAGCCTAAATAATTATTAAAAAAATATAATTGATAAACATGTACACACATTCTTTAAAAAAAGTTACGTTCCTTGTACTCACGTAGCTCAAAAAATATTCTAATAAAATTTTGCATATTTTACTATCTACATATAATAAAACTGTAGAAGAGTTTACCTCTGTACATGAATAAAAACTAAAAAAATACCCAAGGGGTATTTATCCCCCTTTCCCCTTCATATAAGTAACACAAGCCAAAAAAAATTTATTTTGACATTTTTGCTGTCTCTCTTTTGTCCGGCTTTCACGCAAAAACTATTGGACGGATTTTGATGAAACTTTTTTTGTTATATAGGTATTAGTCCTCGGCAACATATAGGCTATAATTTATTTTTAAAATTGGAATATCAGATTGAAATTTTTGTCTGTCTGGCTGTTGTCCGGCTTTCATGAAAAATTACTGGACAGGCGCAAGGGTTGTATTTGTCAATGTCTCCTTGCCATAGAGTAACTTGAATATCGGCCTTTGAATAACGCCATCTATTGACTACCTGTCAAAGTACAATATAACATATCTATAAAATATTGGAGAATCTATAACTTGGTAAGTATAGCTTCGGTATAGCATTCATGCATTACTATTTCAAAATATATGAATTCAAAAAATTCAAGTGTACAATGGTACATAGCAAGGCAGTTGAGGCTGTAGACAGAATGTTGAGAGATATTCGCCAAAGTTGTCGGGCCATGGATGGAATTACAGTTTTGTTTTGTGGTGATTTTAGGCAGACTCTACCTGTAGTACCACGGGGCCCCGAACGGGGGAAATAAATGCGTGTCTCAAGAGTTCATCCCTTTGGTCTCATATTACAAAATTACAACTCTCGGTTAATATGAGAGTGAGTAGAGGAGGGAATCAAAACGCTAAAGAATTTTTCCGATTTTATTTTAAAAATAGGTGACTGCAGAAATCCCAAAGAAGAAGGGCTGATCACACTGCAAGACGATTTATGCGAGGCTGTAACTTCACTTGAACGGCTCATGTTATCAGTTTATGGAAATCTTACTAATATCAGGAAGCATCTCAGGAAGATTCTTAGCTTTGTGACCGAGCAATTTTATCACCTTGAAACCAAGAAGTGATAAAAATAAACAATATTATTATGAAAAAAGTTGAAGGATCACAAATTGAGTAGACTGCCATTAACAGTGTTGTCGACCAAGATGAAGCTACGACGTATCCAGTTGAGTTTTTAAATTATTTGTCCGCACCTGGTCTTCCGGCACATACCTATTATCAAATTAAAAGTTGGAGTGCCTATAATTTTACTGAGAAACTTGAGTCCACCAAAATTGTGTAACGACACACGTTTAAAAGTTATATCGTTCCAAAGGAACGTGATAGAGACACAAATGTTGGCTGGATGTTGTGCAGGAGAGCGTATTTTCATTTCACGAATACCGCTCATCCCAAATAACTATCCGTTTAGATTTAAACGTGTGTAATTCCTATTAAGTGCGAGTTTTTGCATGACGATAAATAAAGTCCAGGGACAGACTATGAGTCATGTTGGTGTAGATCTGCGAAAGTCATGTTTCTCTCATGGCCAGCTTTATGTACCTAGCTTTATCATGTGTAAGCAGTGCGCAAAGCCTGTCTATACCCACTGACGTAAATGAAAAAATAAGTAATATTGTGTTTATGAAGAAATTCTATAATTAATGTTCTTATTTTACAAACTCACATGTATACACAGACTTGCTTAAATAAACTTTGTTTTGTTTCCCTATAAATTAGATGCCATCAAAAACATAACTTGTAAAAAGAAACCAAGTCTCGCAACTCACTCCTTCTTCCGTAAAAAGTTGTGAGATCCATGTAATACCAAGTCGGCTAATTTATTCAAACCCTACTTAAGGGTTCTTCTGTTTTAAGTTATTACGTTAGTAGCTAACCTAACAACATCGTATAGTGATCATATCAATATTAAAAATCTTTGTTTGTTTTAAATAAACAGACTGACTTGGCAATCGCACTAAACAATCTAATTTAATATAATATTCCTATGTGTTACTTCTTAGATACATTGTTTTCATGCGATTGCCAAGTCAATCTATTTATTTAAAACATCCGTGTAGAAATCAGTGTAGAAACCGATTAGAGGGATAGGTTTAATATAGCTGCCAACTGAATAAAATAAAATAACTTACGTACGGGAAGCGTGGAAGCCGTGGAGCGGGCAAATCACCTCAGCCAGTCGCGGTTATGATTTATTAGTGTTCTTTAATACTTTGCGTGATTTTGGTACAGCTACATAAGACATGTCCCATTCTTGCTTTTCCATTCCGTTGACCATTTTACAGGTTAACTTTGAAGATAATTATATCTAGGTACCTATCTACACCTATTATTCCACTATGTTATACTTGTACGGGTACATTGATTCATTCACTGCAAATGTAACTTTGTAATCCTGTATATTTATATGGGATTACAAAGTTATTTATGCAGTTGGTGTATCTAGAAAACTGGACCGAAATTGCAAAATATTTGAATTTTTCCTTGGTTTATATACTAAACACTAATGGTATTCTAAATTTGAAGCTTTTATGTCTGCTAGAAGTGCCTTAGAGTTTTGATGATCGGTCAGTCAGTGAGTGACAAAATTCGAAACTTTGACTAATTATAATTCGTAAACTACTGGTTCAAATTGAATGAAATTTGAAATATACCGTGTTTATACAATGCCTGCTTGGGTATTAAAAATTCAGACTTCTAGTTTTATTCACAACGAAGTTATAGGGGGTCGAAAATGGCCTGAGTTGCTTCGAGAAAAGATAGTACAGCCGTGCCACTTTTTTTTTGCTCGACTTGGCGGAGGCACTGCCGTGCCTCCAGATTTCGGCTTTAAGTAAAATACTTTAGTATAATATTATATTTAAGTACAAAATAATCTAATATTCGAACTCTGTAAAATTTTTATATTGTAGTTGTTGTTCTTAATAAAATTTTATTTAAATTTAATTTGAATTTGAATCTACGCACGCGTGAACGAAGTCGCAGGCATAGCTAGTAATCTTATATAACACGCCGTTAACAATCTTTGTACCCATGATGTTTGGTCAGACTGAGTGCGTACCCACGCTACTGTAAATAATAAAAAGTAGAACAAAAGTAGAACATTAACATCGTGTCATGTATTTAATAACACGTAATTGAATTTAAACATCGAGCGTTCAATTTTTTAAATATATTTATCGTAGGTACTGTTGATGGTTAATGTTACTTCAAAATTAATGAATTAAATTAAAATGTACGCGAGCTCCAATACTTATATACAATATATTTACTTTTATAATACAAACAACCACGAACGGTGGCTATTTATTATATATACCTAGCGTTCGTGGTTGTTTTTTTTTTTTTTTGTTTGCGCTGCAACTGTACAACTAACATACCATCACAACAACAAAAATAAAATAAAGTTAAAAATTAAAGGGTTCCATACAGAAAAAGTGTTTTTCGATGTTGTTTTACTCCAATCTTTACAAATCTAGTAAAGTAGTATCGAATATACATATATCGAATGTATATCGATCGATCGAAATATACACATAAGCCTCAACACAATTTTACATAAGACTCAACAAAAATAATACTAACGATAAGTTATACTCGTTGTAGGGTTGATACGTGAAAAAGACAAAATAAATTTGAAATTGCTGATAAAAGTTACATGAATAATTCAACTATCGTATCCCTTTTCGGTAATATTTCAACGTTGCTAACTTTTGAGTATGATGTTACAATTACATGTTACATGTATAAAGTTACATTTTATATTATCTCCACTCACTCTTCCACTCTGATATTGTTACAAACAAAAAGTAAAAATTGTAAGTGAAAGACCGAAAATGCTTAACAATCCTTAAATATTTGGTTTTTTTTTTTTGAAGTAACGATACCTCCTCAGGATTTATTTGTCTGTGCGTTTTTAAATTAACTTCTTTAAAATTGTCGTTCTCTTTAATGCGTACTTATTTTAGACAAGAAGACTTAAACTAAACTATATATAGGTACTATATAACGCGAGTCCTTACACTGACCACATTTGTTTATTCAATACTAGCTTCCGCTCGCGGCTTCGCCCGCGTCATTTTATTGACAAAAGCCTATGTCCTTCCCCAGAATTCTTACTATTCGTATAAAATTCTTACAACAGCTCGGTAACAACTTATTACAAAAAACGTTCCACCACGCTGAATCCGCAGCCTTCCTAGTCTTGCTCTGAACGGTGATGAAGCCCTCGTGTGTCTGTCTCTACGCCTCGTGGATAGTTATGACACACGACACCTGTCAGGTACCGTATCCCTGGTTTATCAGCGTATTCTTCTTCTCTTGTGTGAAAATCAGGTATAGGGTCCGGTCCTGTCTTTCGGAGATTTGAGCGCCAGTGAACCTCTCCATTCTCAGAGAGCGGACAGTGGGGCTTATGAATAGATGTTTTTATAGACCTCCTTGATGGCGAGTACAACGTCCTTGGGGTTCCGATGCGTGCAAGACAACTCACACGTGATGTCTGTGGTCATGTTGGGTCTATAGTGTCGCAAAAGATTTGATTTTACACAGATGGATCTAGTATATTTTAGAAATATCGAAGTACTCTTTTCCATCTTAATCAAATTTTAAAGTATTCACTGCTGCGAAATTCGTAGACTATATTTTGGCGTAACAAAACATAGTTACGTAGATAATTTGTATGACGAATATAGATGTCTGCACCGGGTCATGGATGTGTATTTATGTATATATGTATTTATATAAATTTCTTAAATTTATTTCCGTTCCTAGTACCCGTAACACAAGTTCTTACGAACTTAGCACGGGGCTAGGTTAACGTGGTGTGATTGTTGGTTAATATTTATTATTTATTTATTTATGTCTACATCTGCAGTCTCTGATTGTCGGTTGAAATATAACTAAAATTGATTCACCATAAAGACTAAACTACTAGAAATTTAACAGACATATTTTTTACAATTTTTTTGATCAAGTGAGCACTGTGAAAATTTGATTTGCCAAAACCATCTTTGAAGGTAAGAGACATGTATTACTGGCAAGTATATATTAAAGTCATTATATATCATTCGTATTCGGCAAGGGTAAGTTCGGGGGTACTTTTATTAAAATCGAGTGATGACGTTTCTTGTACCCAGCAACATTACTCGTAAAACCATTTATTTGATTTCCTTCTTATGATGTATGTCGCTTCGATTAATCAGGCTTGTAAGAATTAATAATAAGTACCTGTACATCAATTTAATTTTAATTTTTTCATTTCCCACTCTTAGAATCTTGTTTTTAATATTTAAGTTAGTTTTATACTTTTTTGTTTGTTCAATTTCATCATCATCATCATTATATCAGCCATTTGAAGTACATTGCTGAACATAGGCCTCCCCCATCGACCTCCAGAGTGACCGGTTCAAAGCAGCCTCCATTCAACATTCAACGGCTTCCAATGACTCTCCTCAAGTTGTCTGTCCATCTCGCTGATGGCCATCTGACGCTGCGTACCACTTTATTTCTTTATTCTATTAGAATTGATGAAAAACTTATGCAAAATTAGCAATCATTTCAAAAATCAGGACGATCTAATTATCTATCCACCCAATGGCTGATTTAATGCAATTATTTCCAAATTTTAATATAGTTAGAAATCCTTAACCCGCAGTGTAGCAGTGTAGTAGATTAAGTACCAACTCTCTTCCTTCATGGGAGAAGAGTCTATGTTCAGTAATGTGACATTATTTATAAATTATGTTTATTAGTAATAGTAAAGTAACAAAATGCACAAAACGTAATTTTATAATTACGTTTTGTGCATTATTACTTTTATAAGACTATATGATATTTTATATAACTTATGAATTACACCTGAAAATTCAGTTCGGGAAATATATCATACAATTCTTTTAGAATAGACGCCAGAGAGGTTGGAAAGAAATGGATATCATCAATCAAAAGTACAATCTGTCAGTGATTTATTCCTTCTAGTCCACCAGAGGCATTTTACGACCTTTTATTATTATATTTATTTATTCGGGAAAAATATAGTTTATTTTTACATTAAAAAATAAGTTATTTAAATTATACATAAGCCAATACAGTTTCTACATTTTATTACTCCTCAGCCACACTATGCTCCTCGCGCTGCTGCTCGCGCTGCTCGTCGCTCTGCCGTGAAAGTTGCCCTAGCGGCCACACTATTCCCTACTCGCGACATTCATCGCGTTGCTCCGCATTTCAGTACTCGCCTTGAAATGGATGACAACATTGCGGCAGCGTGCGTTTTATGCATTTATAGTTTATCGAAGTATTTAAAGGTTTTACAAAACAATGTATTGAAACGACGTCGTCCTCGTCAAAGGAGATGGTGAGTGACATCGATTCATCGTAACAGTACGAAGTAAGTGCGCGAATGTGTGGCTCGTCGCTCGCCCTCGTATTGCCGCTCCTTTGACTCGCGCCACAAAAACCGACAAAAAATGGATCGCCGGGCAGGACGAGCGGCATGACGAGCAGCATAACGAGTAACACAGCCACACTACTTCCCTGCCCACTTCCTTCGCTATTTCCCTCGTCACTCGTCGAGTGTGTGGCCGCAGTATTAGCACATCAGGCTCAAGCAGTTTAAAAATATAAGGAAAAATAAAGTTATTAAGAAAAACCAAATATATATATATATTAAAAATTTAAAATTAATACATTAAAATAAAATAAAGGAAACTACTACGACGAACGTACTACGAAGATTTTGAGGAGATGAAAGAGGGAGATTCCTTACGAAAAGTGACACGGACAGAAGCACGGAGTCAACAATTATTTGTTCTCAAGGTATATTCGATATCAAGATGACTCTGGCGAGCAAGAAACTCAAGATATAAGATATAACTCAAAATATTACGATACAATACAATTAATATTGACAATATTATATTACAATATATTATAGAAGCTCTTTTTAGTGTTACAAGAGGACAATTAAATATATCAATATCAATAAATTTGTTACTACAAAACACACACACTTTACACGCACGCACGCACGCACGCACGCACGCACGCACGCACGCACGCACGCACGCACGCAATCACGCACGTACGCACGCACGCACGCACGCACGCACGCACGCACGCACGCACGCACGCACGCACACACGCACGCACACACACACACACACACACACACCCAAGATAAGTTGTTGTCTATAAGCAAGCCTAAATTGCCAACTTTGTCGCAATAAGGGATTGGTGTGCCACAGTACATGATAGAAGACACATTCAACAGCTGTTTCTGATAGCACGGGAATAAAATGTCTACTATTAATCCGGAATTTAGCGCATTTGATGACCTTGAAATATTTCGCCGTTTTAACATAAAAAGTTAGTAAAAGTACAGTAGATTAAGCTTAAAACGATTTTCTAGATAAATTATAAAAATTTACTTTAAAAAATATTGACCATCGATATCTACATTTCAATGTCAAACTCGATATATCGTCCAAAAAAATATTAGAAATAGATATCGCTATTTCTAAATATTAATATCTACATTTTATCAAGAGTCCTACGGCAAACTCGCGTCGATTTCGTATATGGTAGTTTTTTTTACTGTGCGCGTGGATTTCTGTTTTAAATGAGAGATGTATATTATATATTAAATTGTATACAAACTTAAAACATTTTTATGTATTTTCATAACCCTGTGATAGATCGCAAAAATAAATAATACTAGCTAATACAAAAAATAATTAATCTCATTTATTCAGCATTTTTTGCTAACGCTATTTTGTCTGATAATTGTCATTTTAGATTTAATTAGACAAGGTTCCTTCCCATTCTCATTGCGCACGGATTATAATGTAATGTATACTTGAGCCAAATTCGATGTGGAATTTATGTAAACAAACCAAATGTCATCGTATATAGGGTTGTCATACTTTTAGTAATGAAAAATTGTAATTTATCACCAATTTCCTAGTTATAAATTAATAATTTTACTTTAACATTGTTTCCTAGAACTTAAGTTAACCGCCAAATACGTAATATACAAGAAAATTAGCTTATTACAAAAAATAACAAATTTGTAATTACTAATATACATCTAACAACCCTAAATTTTTGCACTGACATGAAAATTTCGCAGATAAGCAACATTTGGTCTTCTTTTGATCAGTCGTTATATTGTTAAAGGTAAATTGTTATCGATTTTTATACACAATTTTAAATATTATAATTATTACGTTTTTTCAACGTAAGTAAAGTAAAATAAATAATAAAAGAGAATGAGTGTCTGAACATAGATTTTTAATCATATTAAATCTATTTTAAAACAAATGTAGTTTTATTTTGAATGCTATTCAGGGATAGTGTATCTGCGTTTAATATAGGCATAATTATATTATATATATTATACATATTTATGAAAATATTTAGAAATCATTCAGTCGGAAATTAGTTATACCCACGTTAACAAGTAAATTTTACTCCATAACAGATAATTATAGATAATATATAAATATATCTAACGCCCTGGCTTATTTATTTAATGTTTTATGTAGCTAGTACTACTGTGTATAAATATAATTATTATAATTATTTTCCAATAGGCTGTTAACATCTTCCTATGGTTGGTTGCTAAGCAACGGTTTGTTGGTAAACATTCCATATCGAATTTGGCTTAAGTATAGTGACGTTTGGCATCCCTACACATCCTGTTGTAGAGGTTACGCTGAATTTTGTATTTGTTAAAAAAAATCGTGTTGGAAATTTTTTAATTACAGTTTTAGCTCTGTCTCGCATAGCCATAGACTTCTTGATGACAGAAGCTAACCACGAGGCTGGAGCATGTTTCATCATAACATTTGTGCTCTGTTGTCATTTTTTAAAAGGCAGGTGTTTAGATCGCCCGTGCAGATTATATGTTCGTAATTATGAACCAAGTTCTCAAAAATATCTTCCAGGTCTGTAAAATAAATTAATTTGTCATTTTGACTGTTTCTGAGTTAGATACTAAGGTGTTGCGACTTATCTAAAAAAAGTAATAAATAAATAAATAAATATGTTTAACACACACACAAGTTCGTCTATTCCTAAGCTAGACAACTTAATGCCTGTGTTATAGGTAACAGCCGACTTATATACATTTTTAAAAAATAAATATACATATAAATAATAGATATATTACACCCAGACTCGGGGCGGGAATCGAAGCCACAACACTTGGAGCAGAAAACAGGGTCACTGCAAACTGCGCCAACGGGTCAGTCAAAAAGTGAAATATTTATTGTCCATCATTTTCCATCATAAAAAATATATACATATATATATATAAAAGAATATAGCAAGAAAAATAAATATAATAACATAATAAATAGAATATAGTAATAAATATGAAATACTATAATAAATATAATAATATTAAATATTATAGAGTTATAAAATAATTTTGTATAAAGATGTATACACAAAACATCCCGTCCTCGCTCAATCATGAGTTAACTACATTTATGTAAAAATATACAAATAATAAGAAAGAAAAAAACACTACGAAAATTGACAATAATGTTCCATATGGGGTATCCGAATGCATCGTATCTGTAAGATAAGTTGATTGACAATTATTAACGGTAGTGACCAAAGAGTATAATACGAGTAATACCTATATAGGAGAAGTGGTGACAAATGACATATTTTTGGTTATTGAAATTAAAATGTTTCGAGATGATAAAGTTATGAATATCATGTTAGATATTTTAAATATCGAAGAGAAAAAAAAATGTGGATACCCACATAGGACAGACAAATATAAAATAATTCAGCAAATTCCTTCTAACACTATCAAACGCAAAGCATGTACCCCCCTCTTGTTCAAGTTCACCTCAGTTTCAAGTTCAATGTCACTCACTCAGTGGTGTTTTTAAATGAAATTTGTCGAAGATACACATTAAATATTAACCAACAATCACACCACGTTAACCTAGCCCCGTGCTAAGTTCGTAAGAACTTGTGTTACAGGTACTAGGAACGGAAATAAATTTAAGAAATTTATATAAATACATATATACATAAATAGTAAATAGTAAATACACATCCATGACCCGGTGCAGACATTTATATTCGTCATACAAATTATCTGCACCTGGCGGGATTCGAACCCGCGACCGCTGCGTAAAGTGTCCAGTTGCCTGACCACTCGACCAGACGGCCGTCATTAAACAGGACTTATTCGTAATTTGAAAAAAACACACTATATTTTAATGACTTAGTATTTTGATAAATAATTTCTAGTAGTGTTATTCCACATGGTAGTAAAGTAAATTTTTTATAATTATATTTTCATGACGGTAAACAAAAGTAAAACCTATTAATTAATAACTTCCGTAAGCTGTTTTGATAATTTTGTTGTATCATAAATAACCCAACATTGTGTAGATGAGGGAAGCCATTTATTGTGATGACGTTAACTAATTGTTTCCTGAACTGTAAATACTGCTTACAGTAGCAGTTATATTATTATGCATGTGTAAAGTGTTATAATTATCGTAATATTATTAATTATAAAATAGTTATATTTACTTGACTTTTGCAAAGTTAAAAACAAAAACACTGTTTCCATCTGTTTTGATAAAAATAAAAAAAACTTTTCGATACTTTATAATCAAATAGAACCTTTTCAAAGTTACTAAATTGGCTTGAAAAATCTAACGATTTGTTACTGAAAAAAATCTTGGTAACAAATAGCAACCTGAAACGATTCCCGAGTTGAGGAAGTTAATTTGTTCCGCATTGCGGAGGGGAAGGGTACTAATGACATCATTGCCGGAAATGAAACGGACAATATCACTTTTTTTAAATTACCATTCTCATTACTCATAAAGAGTATTATTAAAATTGTGTTTCAAACTTGAACATTTTTGAATCTCAGGAATTAAAAATCCGAGTATAGAATATAGGATAGAATGCGTTAAAAAGTTTGTTTAGCAAGTATAATCTATAATAAAACACTATGCTACGACTTAGGTATCTGATGAATGCGCAATTTTTTACATTGGATAAACGGCGGAAGATATCTAGTAAACTAATGCTTGTAATTTGTGCCATTACATGTTTTTACGATGCGTTTATTATGGTATGTACCTAACATAAATTTTCATAACATCAAAGTACTGTTTAATATCACATGTAATATATATATATATATATATATTAAAAAAATTATAATATTTAAAAAAAATATATAAAAATTTATAGATATCACTAACGATGCACAAGGTCGTTATGTTGCAAGCTTCATTCTGTTAGGTAGTTTGGAAGAGACCACTGTTTAGTGATAAGACCACCCTCTGTATTTAAAATAATGTGTGCAATAAAGTTTTTTTTTTCAGTCTAATTATATCACAATTATTGAAATTAAAAAGTCTTAGAACCAACTAATTTTGTTGTAATTAAATTACACGAATAACCAAAAGATTAATTAAATTGATATTACAAATAATCGTATGTACATCATCATACATCACTTCATTACTTCAACACACGAAAATTCCTTCGTTTATTGATTTTCCGTGTAGGAATCTGAATTTCATTATCGTCCAATTATTCCAGCTTACAAAAACATCGCAATTATATCAAGTAGAAAAGGACATAGTAAATTAATAAAGTACTGATATTTAAATATTATAAATATTGATTTTTAAATGCTGATTACTTATATATTTTAGGTAACCTAGCGTTCTACCCCGGCACTGCATGCGTCTGATTTACTAATGAAAATAACGCGAAATGTTATTTTACAAAAACGAATAGTAAAGCACAATTTTTTTTATTCTTCAATTCCCATATTTATGTTAATTCAAATACGATCCTTCTTTATCACAAAAATGGTTTAGATAAATTTAATGGAAAGAAAAAATAAACTAAAATAAAAACATTTATTATATACTAGCGGCCCGCCCCGGCTTCGCACGGGTATTTAACTAAAATTTTAAAAATTATAAATTTATATTTTTTATCACCTACATACGCCATCTATCGTATAAGGGAAGCATATCGTTTTTATTTTTAGTGACATTTAACATAATAGTACTTATATTAATTGAAAATGATGTTTATCTAAAATATTAAAACGATTCCTATTCCTATCCGACATATTTAGTAAACTTTTAAGTTTAACAAAATAATAACTCAAAAGTAAGTTTTGTGAGTTTTTAAGATTCCTTAGACCAGATGGCGTTGGCGGCGTAGGTAGGTACCTATACTACTACCTATACTATTATTTCTATTTTCTTAGATATTTATTTTTAAATTTAATTACAATGAAACAAAAACTAAATTATACTGTGAGTTATGCATAATTTTTATGTGTTAAAGTTATTTACATTGGTTTTGTACTTTTTACGTGATACGTGCACGACCAAAAACGATAAGAGATGACGCTGATACAAAAAAACGCGCTATTAAAATTTATTCTTGATGATATATAGTGTATTAATAAAACGGAGGTTTTAACAGATTTATTATTTGTATAGATTATTTTAATTTTCATCATATATAATAGGGTCATCTATAGGTGATAATGGGCAATGTGTGAACTTAAGGACCCTCGAGATTCATCCTGTTACCTTAATACAAAAAAGAAGTATTTTTTGTATATACATGTATATCATATTATTTATTTACGTATAAAATTAGAAAAACAAAACTCATTTGTTATAAATCAGATACTGTATTATGAATCATGTACATGTACTTTAGACGCAAATCAATATTACACTTGGTATACATTTTCCATTTTCCATTTGAGCAGTCGATTCGCGAGTAATCATCCGCTTTTCTTTTGTCATCACCTCCGTGGGCGGTATGGATTGAAGGATTACCATATTTTTTTAGGTAGGTGGTTGCCACATTTTATCGGCCACGCATTCTGGCTAGCTACATCTATGCCAAAAGCAAAGACCAGCCACCCGAAGAACTACCTTACGTTCATTCACGTTTATATTTTGAATTTGTATACATTTCTTAAATTTAAAAAAACTATAAAATATGTCTATCTTCGTTAATTTTGTTTTTGAATTTTACTCACCTCGTATATTTATTCATTTAACTGTCTGTATTACGGGTATCTACGTACCTACGTACATTTAGATGTTGACAAATCTTGGTCCAGACTTACTGGCGACGATTCGGCCTTCACATTTCCTCAAGGCGACAGAAAGTCTAATAAGATATTATGAGAGAGAAATTATATTTACAAATGGTCGTTAACAAAATAACCATAGCTGTAAAAGCGTTTTTGTAGTCAAATATTATTTTTTTCTTTTTTGTATATATATTAAATTTTAAAAGGTCTGTATTTCAAATATTCAAGATTTTGGACAGTGCAGTTTTTCTTTATAATAATAAACAATATTATAACAATAAATTAGTATTTATTTTCTATTGTTCCGAAGCTATAAATGTAGTCAGTCATAATATAAAGAGTTTTGATAATAGAGCAGAGTGTAGAAACAATAATTTCAAAATCAATAGATAGATATTTATGTAAAAGTCAATAGAAGATATAATAAGTAAAGAGTTGTTCGAATATAAATGTTGACAGTTCAGATTTTACGATACACACTGCCGATGCAGTGTATTGTGTCTAGACAAACCCCTTCCGATTATTACATGAATGCACATGCAATCCTGTAATTCCTTTACGCAGAAATTTATAGGTCTGTGTTTAACATCGTCTAGTAAAAAACAGAAGTACATTTTTTTAATTATGTATTAGTAATTTTTTTACATTGTGCTTAACACAATGATGATGTAAACATAAATTTATACGAATTGTACACCATACTCATACTCGACATAACAAAAATAAATTGAACATGAATTAATAAATTAAATAATTAACCTTGTTTAAAGTAGTTTGAAACATTAAACAAACTTTGTATTATACAGTTACAATTACGTATATACAGTTTTATTGATTTTGAATAATACATTATTTTTTTTATATATCTAAAAAAAGATGCCGTACATGTACAGTTATATTAATAAATCCTAATATACTCGTATATTTGTATTATAAAAAAGTTTAAATTTTTATAAATAAAATATTTAAATTATAATTAATTGAAAAATAGATAATATGAGGGATATGCTGTATTAAACGCACACAAGAACATGGAAAAGCATTAACCTTTGCATTGTACCTACATAGAGGAGTGCATATTTGCGTTGGTTCAATAAACTTTGAAACTTTTTATAAGAACAAGTTTTATATTTTATTTACAATAAATTATATAAACTTTGAGTAAAGCAAACATTGCCTGTGCCAATAAATATTTATAAATTATAAAAACAAAATAAAACGAAGATATAACAACAAGCGATGTAAAGAAGTCTGCAAGTATTTCAGAATCAACCAGTAAATTGCTTTATACATACATAGCTTTGCGTTATTTTTTAATTCCTTATGGATTACCTTATTTATATTTAAATAATGTTTATATTAATGTAGCGACATCTATCTCGCCACATACGTACTAAAAACTGACGTATCCTACATCGCACTATCAAAGTTATCCGAGCGATTGAAGATACGAGTATATACAAGAACCTGACAACAACCGTCGGAGGTACCGTAAATCGGGGTAAATTGGTCCAATCTTCACTTTCAATTGGAATTTAAACCTTCTTCCATTACGTGTAAGGTATTTTAAGATATACTTATGAATGTATGGTAAGCTCTTTTAGATGTTATGTAGCTTTAAATTCTCCAGTTATTCTTATATTTTGAGAAATTTAACAAAAACCCTCTTGGATTCCAATTTACCCCGAAAGGGGATAATAGATTCGAGTGAGGGGTTAATAGGAATTTTTACAAGGGCTGTCACTATCCAAAGTGAGTACCTACCTAATAAATAAATAAAAAAAGTACAGTATATATCTAATAATGATATTTAGCCCCTTAATGTGTTTAAGAAAAAGATATTTTCACGAGATCATATATTTATTGCAGGTGTAAATGACATAAATATTGCATTTAGCTTGAAAACTATAATCAGTCTATTTGTATATATACATATTTTTAATATTTTGGGTTGGGACGTTCTCCAAAGACTTTCCCGATTATAGGTATAGTTCTTCTTCATTGCTTGTGCTGTTTGTTTTTAGATGTCTACCATGAGGTTTCATTACTTGGTTTTTATGGCGGCATAGTATTGTTTTCGCTATATTATATTTTTCTGATACAGCACTCAAGCTTTTATTAGTCGATGCTATTTCATCCAGCGCTTGTTTTATAAGAAAGCGTTCAAGTATTATGTAACGCAATTTAGGGGGGTCTTGTTACTATGCGTTACAAGGGCTGGAGGGGGGGGGGAGTCATACAACGCGTTATGTAACATTGTTTTTTTTATTTAAATAAAAATTTGGAAATTTAACTCCCATATTAACGTAAATGTGATTAAAACAAAAAAGTCGCCAAAATAAAGGTATTTTAGCGACTTTCCGATACCTTACATAACATAATTGTGTCTTTTAGGTAAAAATGGTAACTTGGGTGTTACGTAACGTTTAGGGAGGGAGGGAACAGAAAACGTTCCGGCGAGTTACTAGGAGGGAGGAAGGAAGGTTCAAAAATCTTCACAATTTGCATTAAGTAATACTTGAACGCCCCCTAAGGAGACCATCATATTTTTTGTAGTGCTTAGCACCTGGTTTGGCTACGTAGTTGCGAGGCATTCTGAAAAAAACATTGAAACAATGACATTATAAAAAGGCAAGCAATAAAAAATAGTTGATTACTATCTATCTATATAATATAAATCTACATAAAATAATATTTATTTAAGCGACTATTAAAGATGATATTTGATATTAATATTTTTCCATTCTTTTATACTAGGCGTTAACAAACAGTTTATACAAAAGTGCAAATTAAATAATTCATAGAATACCAAAATTAAATTTACTTTTTTTTAATACATTATTAATTTATGGTTTTTGACAACCCTATTTAGGAATTCCAATTTACCCCTTAATCAAACCAAATTACCCCCGCGTTGTTCCAAATAAACCTGTTCATGTGCCAATTTCCCCCCTTCGCGTTCCTATTATCTCCAAAATACCCTCAAAACGAGTGTTCGACTAAAACTAAGATTTCCAATGAAAATAGGCAATTATTTACTTACCTTCATATTTCATCAAACAAAAGTCTACTGAAATGATCAAAATAACACATATTTCAACACCTTTTCTCAATAAAACTCATCAAAAACTTAAAGTTAAAAGATACAACATTTACGTGTCAACGACGACCTCACTTTGAACGTGTTTTTTTAAGTGAATCATGATTTGCTGGCTTAAATGCTTACTGTGGCCAAGTAGCAAAAACTTTCAGGTTGTTCAAAAATAAAAAAAGTGTTGAGATCTCTTGAATACAACAACACTAACAGAACGGTTTTGAAAGTCAGATTTTTATTCCTATTTACCCCGCCATTCCTATTTTCCCCGTTTTACGGTAGATTAGCTCACTAGACTCAACACCCGTCTGGTCGGAGGATCCTCCCTTTTCAATGGTGGATGAGGAACTTCTCACCCTGTTTCTCACTCCCGCAAATATAATATATATATATATATATATATATATATATATATATATATATATATATATATACATAATGCATTAAATGCAGTGCTAATAATAATTTTAATTACTGCGACATAACCTTTATAATTAGCATTAGTAGTCATTACTTGTTAACACACGCAGTAAATTGCCTTTTTATTACTTTAAGTCATTTACTTATTTCCTTTTTTTAATTTTATAATAGAGAAGCGGAACAGAGACAATAAACGCCAGTTTAAATTATTATGAATACTACGTGGCTTAAGCCGTAGGGACATCTAGTTTCTTCATCACTACATCGGCAATCTTTCATTAAAACTAGTCTAATAATGCTAATGCATTTCCGTAGTAACTTTGTTTTACTCCTAGTCTGATTTCCGTTCTCGTTTCCCGCTCCAACGAATCCAGTCGAGTCTAATCGGTACCATACGCCAGGTATCATGTTGAATGTTACTGTATACTGCTACGAATAGTTCTTTGTTTGAAAATTGAATTTGAATTGAATTGAATAATTAATTTGAATATTCATTTTATAACTTGTCGCATTTTTTTCTTATAGTTTTATTAAAGGTTATGTATATATAGCTCAATAATCATTAAATAATGTCTTTGTACAAAAAAGAAAAGGACGAAAAGGAGATTTTTGGCATTTCATAATTCATTTTCATTGATTTGGCATGACGTGGACATTTGGTAAATTTGGTGGACACTTAAACCAAAGTCATTAAATTCAGTCAATCCGTGTGTATAAAAATAATATTTTTATTCCAGTTAAGTATCACATGGTAGCTTACTGTTGAAGTTAAATAATTTTTAGTTGATTTGTCATGGAAAATTACTGAACCACAAATGCTCGTCTATCAAGTATTTATTTAATAGCATTATTTTACGTTTAAAAGGGTAAAAAGAAAATTATTCGATTACTATGTACACTAAACACATATTTATTTTTATAATAATAATATGTTATTATCAGAATTATACGAGTAGTTATTGTTTCTTCTACGTTTATTTCAATATATTATAAAAAAAACAGTCAAAATAGACCAAGAGTAAACTTGATATTCACTATAAGTATCTGACCAAAACAAATCTTTTTAAACATTTAAAATATATAAACTTCCTACTCTTATCTCTAGCTCTTAAAAGTAACAGACATTTTATCTGTACAAACATTCATCAACAATCCCCTTATGGGTGGAATTGTCAATAATGCCGATATTCGTACCTATTTACTTATTCCAAAACATTTCTAAAAATAATTTTAAGCTTATAAGTTAAAAAAAAATAGCAAATTTCGTATAGAAACTTTTGTGTCTCAATTTAAAACCCCATTAGGAATTGACTTTATGAAAACGTTGAAAAATTAATATCTAGTTATTAAGGAAGTGGACATCAGGTGCCAATCAAAATACCAATTGTAAATTCATGCGATGTTTCGATCTTTTACTAGATCATGATCATGTAAAGATGCCTGATGAAGATCTAATAAAAGATCGAAACGTCGCATGAATTTACAATTGGTATTTTGATTGGCACCTGATGTCCACTTCCCTAATAACTTCAATAATATATATAACGAATGGACGCAATAACAAATTATATTAATATCAATTTGTGTCATGATTTTAAAGTTTGGTATTTGCGAAAATCAATCAGTCACTCATTTTGACGTGATAACGTCTTGTAAATCGTGAATGCCAGCTCACCGCACGAACTATTGTCACGTTTCGCGAGCGAGAGCGCAGGATAAGTGATAGAGAGGCACGATCGGCCTAAGCGTTCGGCTTGTGAATGAAAAACAATAAGGCAGATTGAAGGATCTTAAATATCACACATTTATATAAATTGTAAATACATTGTTAATAGCACATTGTTACTTGTAATTAATTTGTATAATTTAAGTAATAAAATATTTGAATTAACGAGTTAATAAGTGAGTGAAGTGAAAAGAAATGTTAATTTATCGAAAAAAATTGTAATTAATTGAATTAACTTATGTGATAATAATTCAATTCAATTCATAAAAGTATGCAATTTTTTAAAAATGTTTTCTTATGACGTTATCACGAAAAATTATCGCCCGTAAACCGACTTTACAGACAACCAATTTTTTTCTAAAATTTTAACTCGATAGTAAAATATAAGAATAGCAAAAAACAGAAGAGTTCACTTTCCAAGTAACGAAGAAAGCAATTAAATATTTTTTAAGACAGTGTTATAGATTAGAAATTACTCTTAGAACCAATAAATTTATTATGCTCAAACAGATAGGTATAAGTGAATAGAAAATTGAAAATCGATATGCAATTGAATTCTCCAGTCGCCAACGAAATGGCTTTGCAAGTTTAGCTAAAGAGATTAATTCTAGGAGATGGATCTAGCGCTTCCTTAATAACGGTTCATATTGAAATTCTATAGAACAGCGTAATTTCATATTTGTATTTTAGAGTTCTAATCGCGATAATATTATTACTTTTTAGAACAGAAATCTCCTTTTATTACGGATTAACCTTTCGATGAAGTTGCATCTATGGTGGTGGTCACCAGCTGACTGCAATATGGCGAGTCCAAGACTTTTAAATAATAAATAAATAAATATTAACCAACAATCACACCACGTTAACCTAGCCCCGTGGTAAGTTCGTAAGAACTTGTGTTACAGGTACTAGGAACGGAAATAAATTTAAGATATAAATACATATATACATAAATACTTTTAAGACTTTTGTTCGCTTCCCCTTCCAATGTTTACGAGTGCATTATATTTATTACCATTAGATGCCATATTATATGACATGTATACTACATTCCAACAACACAAGAGAAGGTTTATGTCTTTTTTTATTAATTTTGATAATTTCAGATACAAATCGAAATTTAATATTTAAAATATAAAATTACTGACATGTTATAGCGTAATTTTTTTCCGAATAGCAAGAAATTAGTAAAATAATAACATAATAAATATCGTACCTGTGGAGTGTGTATTATAATTATGATTTTTAAGCAACTTCCAAAATTGGAGATTCTTAATTAGTCTTAATAGAAACTCCTAAGCAAACGACGCAATCGTTTAATTTATGCAATTTACTGAAAGACATGAAAAAAGCAGTTAAAAGCAGTTTGTGCTTGTCATGTCGTGCTCGATAGTGAAGGAACTCGGATACATTTACAATTAAGATTACATTTTTTACATTATTATATATATTTATTATACATTTAAAATTATTCTTAAAAAAAAAAATTTGCATCGCGTCTCGCAATCGCGTTTTTTTTCTAAGTAGTTGGATTTTGTTTAATAAAAATCTAATAAGTATTTGTTTTGAATCATAACGATTAATACGCATATTTACAGTAATTAGTATATGTTTATACCTATATCAAAAAATTATCATAAATAATATAAGTCTCCTTTGCTTTTCTCCATCTTCATCAACACTCTCACTCAACACTTATCATCATCTTATCATCTCTACGCTGATGACTTACAGATTTATAAGACTGCAACTGTAGACGATATTGCTCGGGCTATTGACGATATAAACTCCGACCTAACAGTTATCAGTACCTGGAGTAAATCGTTTGGGTTGTCTATAAATCCTAGTAAGTCTCAAGTATGTATTTTCGGTAACTCAAAACAACTTCACAAAATTGACTTTCCTCTTCTTCCTTCAATTTTATTTGATGGTGTTTGTCTGGAGTATTGTGGATCGGTAAAGAACTTGGGTATCTTGATGGATAGTACTTTGTCCTGGGTGCCCCACATTGCTGAACTAAGCCGTAAGATCTTTTGTGCTATTGGTGGACTAAGAAGGTGGAAAAATCTGCTGCCAACAAAAACTAAAATATCTCTGGCTCACACCCTTCTTCTGCCTATACTCGACTATGCTGATTCCTGTTACCTCGACTTATCTCAGCAACTGATCAATAAACTTGAGCGCCTACAGAATCTTATAATACGATTCATTTTCGGCTTGAAAAAGTATGATCACATTACGCAATACCGAACACAACTTGAGTGGCTAACAATACGACAGCGACGTCATTTACACTCTCTCTCTCTCCTTTATAATATCCTTTATAATCCTGTTACTCCTCTATATCTCAAGGAACGATTTAGGTTCTTGGGCTCAAACTCCCTACTCCCACATCACCTTCGGTCCCGAAATAACAATCTACTCGAGTTGCCTCTGAATCGAACAAAATGTTACAGTGAATCTTTCACTGTTAAGACAGTGAAACTTTGGAATGCGCTACCGGATGATATTAGACGATCTGAATCGGTTGATATATTTAAACGTCGTGTTAAACAGCATTATCTAACACAAAATGCATAGCCTACTCAACGCTGTATGTCAATAATTTACGGTTATTATATTGTGTATGTATGTATGTATGTATGTATGTATGTATGTATGTATGTATGTATTTATGTATGTATGTAGGTATAATATGTGTATGTATGTATGTATGTATGTATGTATGTATCTATGTATGTATGTGTATGTGTGTGTATGTATTATATATTTATATTAAACTACTATTTTATGTATGTAACTTAGTATGTATGATACTAGTACTTTACGCATCAACCGCTTTGTGTCCAGAAATCCTTTACTCATGGTTGCCTGTAAGAAATCGCTTTTAGTGATAAGGCCGCCATTGCACATTTGCTGTAAATATTTTACAATGTTACTTCATTATTGTGTGTAATAAAGTATTAAATAAATAAATAAATAAATAAGTATATAACTACAATAACAGCTAATATTATATACTGTGTCAGATATTGATAAAGTTGGCCCAATCATAACTATTCTGAAAGATATTAAATACCATATATTTAATCGAATATTGATTAAAACAGTAGTCGAGGTATGTGAAGATGATATTGACTTGGAGAATACATTACCTAAGCCAGGCTTGTATCGCCCCTTTGATTAGAGAAGGCCCATTTGAAGTTATAGTCTGAATAAAACAGTTTGTCTACGAAGATTACCTTTAGAAGTTCTTATTTAGAACTCTTACAAAGCAAATTTTTTTTTATTAAAAGAGTAGATATTCAACAAAGAGTAGGTTTTTTATTTTTAACAGGATGAAATAAGCTACTCTCTTTTGTACATATTATTATCATATATCTACCTACATTTTTATCAGTGTAGGTTTAGATTTGAAATATTTTATTTTAGAGAACATTTTATCGTCTGATGATACAAAACTTTCGTTTTAAAAAGTTAATCATTTTTCGATCTCATACTTGCGCAGAAAACTCCTTAAAAAAGATTAGTATTATTAATTTCAAAGTCATTTGAGCAAAATTTTCGTTCTGATCAATACTTGTAAACTTTCTTAAAACGAGTCGTATCTATGAATATTTAGAAGGTTGAGATCTTTGTAGCGTCCCCTAAACATTCTGTAAGATTCATAGACTTGGGAGGCTTATTTAAATTTTTCACAGCATATTTATTACAGAAATAACATCGTTATTTCAGTTTTTCGTTTAGCCTAAAATAAACAAGGTGACAACGAGATAATGGAGTTATTTGAAGATAAATTTCCGTAAATAATTTTTGACTAGTGGTTAAATAAATTAGTAAAGATTGTATAAATAATTTTAATGGACGACTAATATACCGGAAACCGTTGATTATTTGTTTTTGAAAAGCCGTAATGGCAGGTTCGATATGTTCATTTCTAACAAACAAATCAAAAAACAAAAAATGAATCTAACAAACAAAAAATCTAAAAAATATTAGACACTTTTTTACATATTATAGGATTCTTTTCCATTAAAATCTAAAATATCGTGGTCAACTTTACAAAAATAAAATTTCGTTTAATCTGGCTAAATCCATTAATCTTTGTTGGATTATAACCTTATAACTAATGAATAAAGTCGTAAATGAAACGAGAGCTCGTTTAATTAGGTATTTTATATCCCTCGTGTATGTATAATTTGGTCGTATTCTGAGCCCCTAATGACATCGTCCATTAAATGATACGAGTACGGTACACATTGTATGAATGCACGAGATGTAATTAATAAACCACAGTGAACTGTGTCAATTTGATGTTCAACAAAGTTTCTCTATTAAATTAGTGTATGTTGTTAGAATCAAATAGTTTTTTTTTTAAATGTTAAGTAAATAGGCAAACTGGTAGATGTTCCATCTGATGGTAAGTGGTTAACATCGCCCATGAACATAAACTAGTTTACCTGGAAATATCCCAGGCTACTCATTTATGTGTTGCCTATCCAGAGACATAAGGTGTTTAAGTCTCGGTGCCAGTAATTACACTGCCTGTCTTGCCCTTCTCTCCGAACCACAGCAAAGCTGTTTCACGGGAGAAACAAGCAAGATGGTGGTACCCATGCAGTCGAGAGCGCGGCACAGCGCATCCCTCTCACCGGTGAATTATTAAGAATATTGTTATAAAATATTATGTTTTTATAAAACGCTCATTCTTAATAACCTAAATACAGTGTAAAATTAAATAGAAACATTTTATTAACTTTTACTTGGTTAATCCCTTTAATTGTAATTAAATACGATTACTACTTCTAACATGTAAATAAAGGAATCTTTTTAATTAATGGTCTAGTTAGAAAGCCTTAGACACATAAGATTATAGCCATTGTGTAATACAAATAGAGCAAGTTGACAACTTTAATTAAATGCGATGAGTCGTCGAGTTTATAGCGAGGAACAAATACTCAACAAAATGGAGTAAGTAAAAGAAAAACATTGCTGAGGGTGCTTATATAATATAGTAAAAATGTTATTTTTTATTAAAAAAAATTGTACCTATAGGGGGCAAACGGACAGTCGTTTCACCTGGTGGTAAAAGCAACATCCATAGAAACCCGCTACATCAAAGCATTAGCAGGTGCGTTGCCAGCCTTTAGGGGGGGGGGGGGAGATGTTCCACTGGATCTGTGGGCGGAGGTGAGGGATGGGCCTCCGGATCTCTCACAAACCGAACGAAACACGACGACAGTGCTGTCATTTTACGTCGGTGTTAAGTGAGAGCGAAGTACTTCCCCGGCGCGCCAGCCCATTCAGCTGCAAGCAGCATGGCTCTACTTCGTTAATAATTATTCAAGATTTAGCAGTAAACAAATTAAAAATATTACAAAATTGGCGTAATGTAATGTCATCTATTATGTACATATTGTTTATAAATGAATTATAACATTTTTGACGGACCCATTACCATATTTCCAGTTGTGAGATAGAATGTAGAAGAAAGAAAGAGAAGAAGAAAGAAAAGTAAGAACAGTTTTTTGTTACTCTTATAACAATAAAATCTTTCCAAACATTATGTCTCACCTTAGAGACGTTTCTACAGGATAGCGTAAATATGAAAAAAAAACATAGTAAACCAAGCAGATGTTCTTAATGTCGACGAAATATAGTTAATCTACTGAGTCTTAATGTACACAATCGTAGATTACCAACCATTGATCTATCTATAAAAAACCTTACCAACATATAACGAATACACGTAAAAGGTTATCTTGTAAAATAAGAGAAATATTAATCAAAACTTCAGTAATTTCATATTCCAAAAGTCAACTAAACTTTATTTGGCGTTGTTATTGTTTTAGTTATTTACTTTACTAATTTTATGGCACTGAGAAGAAAAATAAAACACTTATGTCTTTTGTGTACTCTTTAGTTTACAGACCTTTCTGTTACAAGGAGGTCTGAGTAAATACAAGGAACGTATTATCTACAACAATAAGCTACGCTGGTTAGGCTAATAGAGCGCAACACGTTTACACTCATTTTACAAGATTTTTTTAGAACGACCCTTTTGGCATTTGTTATTACAAATACATATTGTAATTAACTTGTAATGTTCGTATTTAAAAGGTATCGGATACTAAAAAAAACTAATTGTCAATGGCTTGATGAACCAAATTATGTTGAAAGCTTTATTAAAAATACTTATATTACATTAGTGAGAATATAATGTCGTGGTACCAACAAGCTGATTTATTTATGAAAAAAAGTTGTCTTCATCAAGAAACTAGGTTGTTAGTACCATGATCGTCTGTAAATTTGAACTAAATTGTAAGAATTGGTTTTACATTAAAATCTTTTCAGATATTTGTTGAGTTTATTCTTAAGAAAAACTATTTTTATTGGTTTTCCGTGAGACATAATATTTTTAATAAGCTTTTAATTTTAACTAGAACTTACGAATATATGTAAAAGTAAAATATAATTGTTTCTTATTTTTTCAATATTAGTAAGTTCTGTAAAATACTTTATTTCTTCACATAAGTGCTCAATATATCAATAAAGAATAAACATCAAGTTCTTTTTTTTTTTTTTTTTATAAATATAAATATTAACCAACAATCACACCACGTTAACCTAGCCCCGTGCTAAGTTCGTAAGAACTTGTGTTACAGGTACTAGGAACGGAAAATAAATTTATATAAATACATATATACATAAATATACACATCCATGACCCGGTGCAGACATCTATATTCGTCATACAGATTATCTGCACCTGGCGGGATTCGAACCCGCGACCGCTGCGTAAAGTGTCCAGTTGCCTGACCACTCGACCAGCCGGCCGTCAAAATATATAAATTTATAAATTTTTATGATTTTTATAATAAATATATAAATTTTTTATATCTGGTTATTTTATTTATTAATAATATTATAATAATCATCTACAATTACAATTACGACAGATACTATGTTCTTAAATGTATATATACTCGCTGGCTTATGAACTTAGTAATGTAATATTTTCTTTTTTTGTACTTTTTAATAAAGTCTTTTAAATTTTTAATGTCTTAGTATTAATTTCCACCAATTTCTCGCAATGAAAACGGGCTTTATGTTGATAAAGTTTTAACTAGATCCAAGGGTCATTACATCTTTAAGCCTCAAAGGGAATTTTAATAAAGTTTACACGGAGTCGGCCATCTTCCAAAGTATAATTAGCGATAATTCTGGGTTTGTTTGTTTTAAAAATTTGTTCTGTACAAATTATTAAATGAACACGGAAGCTAAATACTTGGACAGACTTAGATATGTGGTTACATGGATTGGATATTTTTTTAGTACTTATGTATGTATACTAGGGTGCTTCATTTTAGAACAAAATTTTTTTCTCAAAATCCCACCTGAAAATCTACCAGATTTGTGTGTGTGTGTGTGGATAAAAAAACAAAAAATTTGAGCTACAAAAAGTTCTTAAATTTGATTTTAAGCTGTTGCTCAACAAACAGTAAGTTTTTCATACAAAAACCTATGAAAAACCATTTTTTATTCATTTCTTCTCCCGCTTGTACAGTAAGATATTTTTTTTCGTATTTTTCTACTCAATTCTTTAAGCAATATTTAATTACCTTCAAAATGTCCAGTGAAACAAATCTGTATGTTGAATATTTTTTTTTTACAAATCGGAATTGTCAAAAACTGAATTTTTGAGAATTTAATGCTTTGAGTAGCTATACAAGCTAAACTGTGAGTGGTACAGAAAAATGTTTTAAAACAAATTTCTAAAACACAACATTTCCTAAAAATTTGTAACTTATATTGCTAGCTAAAATTAGATTAATATCATTCACTATTTGCTATTGACAAATAATATATGTAATTCACATTACAGTTTAACTTTAAATACACACAGATTGCTTTTTAACAAAAAAAAATTGGTTTTCATAAAACGTTGTTTCTCCGTAAGTTTAAAGAAAATAGAGCATACAAAAACTAAGTTTTTTTTTTTTTTTTTTTTTTTACTGAGAGTTAATCCAAAAAGCTTTGCCTTATATCCACATTATCTATACAAAGAGTTGTCCCGAAGCACGTTGACATATATATTTTTCATCTCGTTACGCGAGATCACGTGCGAAGAGCTCAAACACTGTTTCATGAATATTACATCAGCGTTATCTTCCTTCTTGCCACAAACTAGTAATCCTTTCTCTTTTATGAAAGAAGAAATCAATAAATGTAATTTACTTGTATGATATTATAGAAGAAACGCTTACGTCACACAATTAGCCCGCATAATAATCGATCATCCCACAGACAACAATGGTCACGTAACCGCCTACATGTTTACTTGCTTATTTTAGTATTGTAAAAATACAAATATCATTAGAAAAATTGTAAAACAATATAATAATTATAATGCCAATATACATATATGATTACGGACGTTGTTAAAGACAATTAAAAACTGCATTCTCAACTCTCATTAAAACCTAGACATAATACTACACTAAAATACGAAAAATGTATATATGTTAAGTACCTACATTAAATAATTGTCCCTAAAAAAGTGTTTTTAAAACAACGAGACAACTTGAAATTAATGTTATATTTTATCTAATAGAAATATTTTTATTTTACATTAAAAGCAAACCATAAACAAATTACAACTTCTGAGCGCCAGTGATTCCATTATAACCTTGTTGGTGAGAAATGACTTCATCACTTGTAACGGCGGACAGACGCCACTACGACGCCTTAAAGTCTACAAACAATACACAGATTTTATATATGTATACAAGCAATTTTGGTCTCTATCGTTAACCATAAGGAATTATAATCCCTTGAATTTGTCATAAATATACATAGACCGCGGAGATTTCAGTTTTGCGTCATGTTTCGTTCGAAATTGACAAGTCACACTTTCATTGACCACTTTAGCTGGACCCATCTATAATCTACGACACTTATTATCAGAGGTCTTTCAAAACCAGTTATCCTAGGCAGAGAAAATGGAATCAAGGCTATGTGCTAGAAATTCGACCCAATACTGTCGAGATTAATAACAAAACAAGATTCCGGATGAATTGAACTTGATCTAGTTTGTTTGACATGATTTTAATAATTACCTTCTACATTACATAACAGAAGTATTTTCAGATTGATCTAGTGATCATCATCGTGCGATTTTAAGCAATGCAAATATTAAGACAATATTTTGAGTATATTTAAAAAATAGTTATAACAAACTGGTCAGCAATAAAAACACCTTTACTCTCTAAACTCTCTCCCTGGTTTATTGTCATTGAACGCCGTTAGATAGAAGTGCCTGCTACTGGCTAGTGTTCGGTTATATTATATAAGTTTAATCATTATCTTCGTGTTAAATATCTTCTTAATGTAAACGATTTTATAAGCTGTTATTTATACAGGCAAATCAATCAAATACATGAAGAAAAAAACCATATTGAATAACTAACAAGCCATGATAAAGAAATCTGGTGTTGTAAGCATTATTTTTCATATCAGCATTATGCTCAGTGACCTCGATGGAATTTCCCGCCGAGTAGGTCTTAAAATAAATATGGAAAAGACAAAGATTATGTCGAATTTACATGTTGTGCTCACCCCGATATCGGTTGGAGATTCTATTCTTGAAGTAGTTGACGAGTACCTACATTTACCTAGGACAAAATGTCCAACTCGATAGGTCCAACTTCGAGAGAGAGGTCAATCGTCGAATTCAGCTAGGATGGGTAGCGTTTGAGATGTGAAAAAACGTCTTTTCGAAGACGTCTTTCGACTTTAGGCACTGAGTAATGACGTATGAAAAGATGTTTTTTTTTTTCAGACTTCGACCAATGTGTGTTACGAGTGATGACATACAGATCTGAAACGTGGTCTCTAGCTATGGGCATTTTGAACAAGCTCCGGGTCGCACAGCGTGCAATGAAGATGGCTTTGCTTCGTACTTCGAGTAGAATCAGGAATGATGAGATTCGCAGAAGAACGAAGGTTGCTAACATAGTCCAACGGATTTGCAAGCTAAAGTGGCAGTGGGCAGGACACATAGCTCGTAGAACTGACTGCCGTTAGAGCAGAAAGGTTGTCGAATGGAGACCACGTACCGGCAAACGCAGCGCCTGCTGGCCGTCCGCATGAATCGGTCGCTCTGGAGGTCGATGGGAGAGGCCTACGTTCAACAGTGGACATCCAAAGGATGATGTGATGATGATGATGATAATCTTAAATTTTTTTAATAAAATATTATAATTCTGTAGAGTTGTTTGTTTGAACGCTCTAATATCAAGAACTACTGGTTCGACTTGAAAAATTATTTTTGTGTTGGATAGTCCATTTACCGAGCAAGGCTTATATAACATTACGATATGACCAATAGGGGCTGAGCCATAATAAGAAACTTTACAAAAACAGCAAAAAATAATATTTTTTGGGAGCTTTCGTTGCGAGTTATGAGTCCCATGTAATAGGGGGCGAGCCTATTGCCATATACCGGGCACCATTTCAGACTACGTGCTATTTACTGAGAATTTCGAAAAATAAAAAATAGCAATAATACGTTGACCGACCCAGAATTCGAACCTGAGGCTTCTGGCTTAACAATAGCGCTTGCGACTACTCCACCAAAGAGGCGGGCACTTAAAGAGTAATAGTTTAAAAATATTTAAGTAAGTGTTTTCTTCAAATTAATGCGGATGAAACCAGTCAGACAAAACACAGTGAGTTTTTAATAAAGTGGAATTTTTTATCATTACTTTTTCTGATTTTTGTTCTTTAAAACCATTAATATGAAATAATGTACTTTATATCTACTTTATACTACAACTGTGTATTTTAAGTTTTTATCCTAACAGAATAATTTATAACGTCTTTGAAGAGATAAAAAATATAAATTGTGTTTAAATGCTATTAATAAAGTTTATCTTGCCTGAAATTTTTCTAACTTTCAATATGAGTATTTTTTTTTTGAAAACTATGTTACAGACATTTTACAAAGATTTTTTTTTGTGACTAGCGACCATAATTTTCACAAGCATAATATGAAGGATTCTGTACCTAACCAAGGTAATATTTAACAGACTACTTTTTTTTTAAGATCAAAAAAAAAAAAAAAAAATACTTTTGCTTACTTATTTTTATTATTGGATTTGATTAATGACTATAATGACATATATTATGTGAGAAATTCAAAGGTAATGGGTATAAGCCTGTGACAGCTACAAGAGAGTCTCACTAATAGGGTTTCGATGGCATTCTTTGTGTACGGAATCAAGGACTAAATAAAATAAAGAGGAATATAGGTTTTAATAGTTATAGAAGCGTGCATAAAAGTCTGTCTGCCGATATGACGCGTCCTCTTGGCGCCTGGAGACATTATTGACTTATTACTATAGTTTTTCATTTAGAAAACCTATTGTTTAAAATAATATGTTGTCCAAATATATTAAGTGAATTTTACAAAATACACATGTATTGTGTAAAAATTAATTTAAATTAAAAATAAATTTAATAATATAAATAACATTCTTTGAAATAACATCTTTCAAATGATTTGGTTGATTTATTTTTTGTTAAGTTTGTAACTTCTATACGCTAGAAGGTTGTATCTATAGATTTTTACTTTTGAAATTTTGCGAAAATTTTGTTGGCTAATTAAAAAACAAATCGTGTAAAAAACTCAAATGATCAAAATCAAAATCAAAAACAACTTTATTCAAATAGGCCCCGACGACGAGCACTTTCGAATCGTCATTTTACAAAATTAATATTGTAGTGATTATTATTATTTTTTGTAAAAGTAAAGCTACCACCGATTCGGAATGTAGATTCTGCAGAGAAGAATCGGCAAGAAACTCCGCAGTTACTCAGTTCAGATCGATCGTTTTTCAGGGCGAAAAATCTCAGAATTATGTTTTCCTTGGTACACTTCTAATTTTTTTCATTATTAATAGTGAAACCGGGGTAGGTAGGTTTATCTATTAAGAATTTTTTGTTTTGTGTTTTAAATAAGCGTATATGTTCATAATATATATACAGAATAAAATAAGTATATATGTATTATGTATACTATAATTTCGTGTTAAATAATGTAATCACTTTGAATATATTTTACATATAGCGTATTTGTCCAAACAAGTATATAAAATGATAAAAATAACGATAGAATAAATATTCTGTGCTAAAATACATTTAATATAAGTAACTGAGTAGATTGGCGTTAGGCCGTTGAGCATCAAAGCGCTTTCATCTCACTACGCCTCACCGAGCTCTGGCCGACCCCGAACAAATTCCGTACCTGCTGAATATTGTTTTATCATTTGTGTTAATACAGCACAGTGAAGCGTAATAATTAAGTATCAAGAAGCGAACTTCTCAAAATACTATCCATAAATTATTCTACGTTACATATAGTTACTGAAGCTATTTTACTAATTGTAAGCGAGGCGTAAGAAAAATTTCTCGCGTTTCACGTTTAACTTTTCTTGCTTGCGTGCACAATATTAAACCGAAATTAACCAAAATTAACGTACTACAGAGGAAATAAACTGTAAGATAGTGTTATCAAGCAAATTACGATTTTTTTTTTGTGATACACCAATGGCTCACATTACACATAAAAAATTCGTTTTCGCAACCTACAAGTGATAAAGACTATATCAGACTTCTTCCCTTACTATCCTTACTAAGCCCCAGGTCACTATTTACACCAAATACTGTCAAAAACGAAAATACGAATTGATAATATGAAATTTTTATTTATAAAACTTTTTATTATGACGATAAATGCATGTTTTCTTATTGGAATGGACCTGTCTAACAGAACAGATAGAAAATAATGTCAGGTCTCTTGGACTGCACGGACTTTTTTACATTATAACAGTAGTCTTTCTCGCAACCGTTGTTCCTTTTATGAAATCATTAACCAGCTTTTGTTATGTGACTGCAGCCACTTCGAAACAAAAAAAAAAAAAACGAATCCGGTAAACCGCACAAATTTTTGTCGCTTACGCCAAATTGTATATTTGTGTCGTTTGCAGTTGATACAGACGAACATAGTGTAGTAGCAGAAAAAAAGTAAAAGATTTAACTCTATGACACACAGCCTCTGGTGACAGGAGTTCTGGTTTACCCAGAGATCCGCGATTGTGTTTCAATGCCGTCGATATTCTTGACACCATTCCACGTGGACTTGATATATCATAATTATTTATTAAAGTTTTGTATTATAATCATATGTAATACCATAATATTTACGTGAAATAGATGTATCTAGAACAACACATTTGAATCATGTTTATTTCTAATTGACAATGCCATTTACAAACACTATTTCTAATTATAGAATAGTACACATAGTTATTTCATTTAAATTAAATTTCATTAACTGAACTTGACAGTTTGAATCCTGTTGAATAGTTTATCAAAGGCACATTTAGTCTCTACACCACCAACGTGCCGACTCGTAACAGTTTTAAGTTTCATCAACATAATATTACAAACTTATTATCTAAACGTTAAAATTTCATTACGATAGTATGTGTATATACGTATATATGTATATCAATTATATAAAGCTTTAAAAGAGTTTTTATCTATACTAAAAAAATTGATAGGATGTTTTAGGTTTTTGAAGTCGACGCTGTTGAGCGATAATTCTAATAAATGATCAAAATTGATGCAAGTAAACTCGAGGCAAATCTAGTAAGATACAGCAATTTGTTTAAAAAATTTACGTTATAGGTACTACTTATTGCTCCACTACACTTTATTAGTATTCATTTTGAATTAACATTCAAGTTTCATACGATCACTGGTTTTGAATTATATTTTATTTTGTAGGTGAAACAACAAAAACACTTTCTGATACAAAAAAGATTATTGAATTTTATATAAAAAATACAAAAAAGGGACGATATATTCGCCCTAGTCGATAATTTCTTCGTGCACATAGAAGAAATGATCAATCAGTAAACAACACTCGTTATTACAATGATTACAGCGTCAAAAGTCGTCTGAAGTCGAGCTTGATTACTGGCGCCTGTGTGGCGTAGCTAGTAATAAAACTCACTTGCCATACCGTGACATAGAATTCTCATAAAGTTAATAACGATTTTAACAATGTACAGTTACTTTTACAGTTATGGTCGTTCTAAACTTAACACATGATTATTAAACTTGTTATATGTAAAATGTAATTTGTAAAATTATAAAATATTAAGTATTTTTGTTTTGTACTCTATAAAAAAAAGTTTTATATAATTATACATTAAATTATATACATAAACAAATATTCTGTAAATATCCCTGAATGAGACAATTAAAAGGGCTCTTGCCACCATCGACGTTCCTGATCTTATTGAGCCTACTGGAATTAGCCGCGATGATGGCAAGAGGCCTGATGGTTTAACACTGATTCCCTGGGAAAGGGGACGGTCGCTTTTATGCAACCTGCGTCGATACATTGGCTCCGAGAGAGAGATATATGAGAATATCAGGGAAACGGCTGTAAGAATGGGAGCCGCTGCGGAGAAGGCTGAAATGACTAAACGGCACAAATATTCGTCACTTATCCAAAGTTATGTTTTTGTGCCGTTTGCAGTCGAAACACTTGGACCTTGGAGTAGCAGTGCAAAAAATTTTCTAAAAGAATTAACCCCACGACTCATAGCATAGCCTCCACTGGTGACAGGAGGGCTGGTGCATTTTTTGCCCAGAGAATCGGAATTGCGATTCAACGGGGAAATACTGCTAGTATTCTTGGCACTATTCCACGCGGACATGATTTATACCAAAACTGTTTGTAAATAATTATTTTAAGTTTTGAATTGTAAATATGTATAATATTGTAAAATTTCTGTAATAAATATAATGTAAATATTAAAATATATAGATGGTAGGATGTGTTTTATTTTGGAATGTAATTAATATTATATAATAACTTTAAAGTAAACATAAAATAACGTCCTTTTTGCGTACAATTGATTTTTTCCCATGTGTGTATACATATAACAGGCGGAGTGCGGATGACAAGCTTGTTTCTGAAACGTGCCGTGAAGCTGTCAATAACATATTAGTTTTCATTTTTGATACTGCAAATTTTATTGTACATGTTTTTATACTGAATATTATCTTTACATTTATTATATGAAAAAACCAACGTTAAAACAATGAATATACCACAAAGCAATTAATTGCTTCGTGGAGTATACCAATATTGCAAAAAAACAAATTCATACACGACAGAGACCAGAAAGGCCGATACTCAATTCTTTGAAAGAATTCTTTTACCATAAGAAAGCTGTGTATATAATATATATTACGTAGATAACTCGATAAGTTTGAAGACAAGAAAAAACTATACAAGATATTAACAATATTTATTTTACATTTTTTTCGAAATACTCTCCTTCATTCTCTATGCAAAGTTCCATTCGCCTAAACCAACTATTACAACACTTTTGCCAGTCTTGATCCGATAGGTCCGAAGTTGCGACTTCGTAGGCGGCCACGGCCTCTTCACACGAAAAAAAATGTCCCTTTTATTTTTTTCTTGATTATCGGGAACAAAAAGAAATCACAGGGAGCTAAATCAAGACTGTACGGTGGATGGGCCGAGGTTTCAATAACGACTTTGTTCAGAGGGATTTATGTGATGAAGCGTTGTCGCGATGCAGCATGATCCCCAAAGCCCCATCTTTAGTCTCCTCTCTCGCAGAGCTTGGTAAACTTTCGGGAAAGTTACTGTTGTATACCATTCCGAGTTAACAGACCTATGATTTTCCAATATTGATGTCGACACATGCCTGCTGTGAGAAAAAAAAAACTAGCGAACATTGTTTTGCAAACATTACGAGGTCTTTGCAGTTTTGTCGACAACTTTCTTTCTGAAAAGACCCATAGTGACGATTGTATCTTATTTTCCGGATCATATTGATAAATCCAAATTTCGTCGCCTGTGATGATTTCCGAAAGACGTCTTGACATTTCGCGGCACCAATCTGAAAGCAAACGCGGGATTCAACGACAACAAAGCTTCCTTACTCGAAGATGCTGACAAAAAACAATGTTAACGCTCCCCGAACTAACGCCAATAATCTTCTAGATGTCCGAGTAAGTAATTCGTGGGTCTTCACGTACCATCATTTCAATAGTCCTCATCATAATTAATTCTGCATGGTACGATTGTCACATTAATAAAAAGTGAATAGCAATAGTAAAATTAGTGACATTCCACTGATTCATGTTTAAGGAGTAAATAACAATTTACGATATAAACAGTTTTCTATAACTAAATTATTCGAGATTTGGGTTCGAGTTAAGTATACTTTTTCCTTTTGAAACAAAACACGATTCAGTTAATTTATAAATCAATTCATTCATCTTTCCAAAATATTGTAATGTGATTCAAATATTATTATATAGTTAATTAGATTTAGACGTTATTTCTATTCATATAAATCTTCGCACAAGGGTTCTGGTTTGCATATTTTATGACTGAAAATTCACAACACATACCGACCATAGTTTCTCCGAGAGTTATTTATCAAGCACAAGTTGTCTAGACGTCTAGTGATTAATAATAATTACATCGATAGTTCCCACATAGTTCAAGCGAGACGTGAGGCGATATTGATGGCAACGCTTAACCTTTTAGTTTTGCTTGCTTTTAAAAGATAGTCATAATATGTCACACACAGTGGCGTAACTACCGGAGGGCTAGACGGTGTCTTGCACCGGGGCCACCAAGCTCAGGGAGCCCTCAGAGCCTGACCAAATTGCTTGCATGTAGAATCTGGACGGGCCCTTTTTTTATCGCTGGGAAATTCATTTACGCATCCCGCCGCGGAGAGGCGGCGGGTATGTGGGACTCGCTGGCACGCAGAACGTGCCAGAATACCCGCTAAAACCCAGCGGTGCCCTCGTCGTCGTAATGGGGCGCCACGGGATCGCTCGCGCATGTAACCGTGACGCCCCGACGGTCGCGCCACTTATTCGGGCCACCTTCGCCTGTAGAGCGCTCGCGGGCACCGTGAGCGCATTATTGCCCTAGTGGCGAGTGGGAGAATTATAGGTGCCTCTCCCACTCTAGTGCGGAGGGTGAAGGAGCGCGTAGCGGCGTGTCCTTTTCCCCGGTCGTCTCCTGCGGAGCGGGTCAGGGTTAACATCTGCTTCACGCTCCCGCTCCGCAGCCTCCTTCAAACCCATGACCTCCTCGCAAAAGGAGGTCACAACCGACCAGCACCTCTCGCTGCCGAAAATGCAGCGGATCACGCTCGACAACGAAAGGTCTCCGCCTATCACGGCCACCAGGGCATGGCGCTGGGGCCCCCAGGCGGCGCATTCCTCGAGAGTGTGACGCGCCGTGTCTATCGGTGCGCCACACTCGTGACAAGCAGGTGTGGCTTCCCTTCTTGCAATTTGATGCAGGTACTTACCAAAGCACTCGTGCCCTGTAAGTACCTGCGTCAGTCGGAAGGTCAGCACCCCGTGCCGCCTTCTGACCCAGCGAAGGAGATGTGGACGTATAGCGTCCACCGTCGCTAGGCCCGCCGCTGGGGATTCCAGGTCCTCCTTCCACCATTGGATCAGGGCTCTCTGAGCCTGAGCCCTGATCGGAGCCGTCTGGTCCGCACTTGGGACTTGTCCTCTAGCTCTGAGGCTCGACCGGAAACGGTACACTTCCGCGAACACTTCCGCCTGGAATTCCCAGGGCGGATCATTCGCGAGCAGTGTTGCCGCCGTCCATGACACCGTACGGAATCCACGTATCGCCCTCACCGCTATGACCCTCTGAGGCCTCCTCAAAAGGTTCTTGTTCCGAGTGGTGAGTGCGTCACACCAAATGGGTGCACCGTACAGCGTCATGCTCCGCACTATACCGACGTATAAGCGCCGGCAAGGGGAGTTCGGTCCTCCTACGAATCTGGACGGGCCCTGCTGTGCATGATAAAGAGCAGATGATGAAGTAGCTTTGCACCTTTAAAATATTTAAATATAACTATTTATATTTAAATATTTTAAAGTATTAGTAGTAATAGTTTAGTAGGGGCCCTAGTTTATTTTTTGTACCAGGGCCTTTGGTTACCTAGCTACGCTATTGGTCACACATGTTTTATTTCAATTTTTATTTTTACCAATATAACATATATTTATTTTGTGAATACTATGAAGTAAGGTGCTTTGAAACTTTATTCGTGTATGGTATTTTACAATTACTTATTGCCTTATTTCCCACCCATACACATAAGACTTTGTAGAAACCTTGAAAACCTTGTTTGATATTTTTAAGTATTAGTACTTAAGTCAGTTGAATTTTTGTCTTATAAACAATTTTTGATCGTTAAAATAAAAAATTAATGATAATATTTTTTTTTTCGCTGACTCGGAATATTGACATTATTGAGATGAATCTTATTATTAAATTTTACTACTTTTTATTAAATTATCATTGAAGATTCCAGATAATTGAATTACACGCGATCCTCGGGTCCTATTACTTATTTATTTTTTACAACAACAACGAACAAGGAAAATGTGACAAAATTTTCCTCAAAAACAACGTAAACTATTTTTTCCTACTGGTAAAAGGTTTCTTGTATTATTTTTAGGGTTACTTTCCGGATTCTATTTCGTTTATATTAGAAAAGTTGACTAAGACTATTTTGTCTGTTAGTAATAGAACTAATAAAACCGACAATTCAATAAGCGAACAAAACATTTTTTATATGATGGGTCCTGTTCATAGGGCTTTGACAGGTACGTACATAAATAGTTTTTATTTATACACCTATACCTATATAAAACACTCATTTCAGAAGGATTATGTAAAGTGTGTCACAGTATAAAAAATAAAATTTGTTACAGTTTTTCAGAAACCGTATATCAGGATGAGCAGTTCTTGGTAAGTTTAGATAATTATTAAAAAAAAAAATACTCACATGAAAAAATTTTAACACATTATGTAGTAATACGCTTTAACGTAAACAATTCTTCCCAATAAAAGTAATAAGATTAAATATATATAATGAAACGTATAAATATGAAAACAAATATTACTTACTAGCTGCTGCCCGCGACATCGTCTGCGTGAACGCTATTAGATTACATGTTGTTACAGAATGCGTTGAAGAAATAAAGGTTCACTGCTCGTTCCCCGTAGGTGATAGCATGATAATATGTAGCCTATATGTTGACCCGACTTCTTAATAATATTCGTGCCCAATTTGAAGTAAATCCATTCAGTACTTTTTGAGTTTATCCCGGACATACATACAGACAAACAGACAAAAATTCTAAAAACTATATTTTTGGCTTCGGTATCGATTGTATAGTAGTAGATCTCAGTAGATCAAGTATGCTTTTAAAAAAATGTTCAATGTACAGTTTTGACTTGCCTACCATTTTATTATATGTATAGATAATGTATTTTTCGTAATGTACTTGACATGGGTACTCGACATCGGATACGGAGTAGATTCAAAGTTAGAGAGCATTTTTATCAAGAATATCTACTTTAATTATATATATCTTATAAAAAAATAAATATATTAAATTAATAATGAAATAATCTAATATGTATTTAGTTGGTAAGCCAATTTAAATAAATAAAAAATTAATATATTACCCGAAAAATTAAATCTGCTCAATAAAATTTTTTTTTAATGTGGAAAAGTAAATTTATGAATGCTGATAAATAAAAATGAATGTTTAATGAATTCCATTAATTTCTGTTTTATTACCACCGTGCCAACTTGCCGTTGACAACTTGTTGCCGTATGGTGGCCGGCGAAGAAGTGTCGTAAAAGGCGAATAAGGTGGAAACACAGTGGTGTGAACAACTGTAAACCAATCGGGATGGTGATGGGCAGCAGCGTCATCATAGCCTACCAAAACACAATGCGCTATGCCCCAGAGCTGGATGAGGTGTTACGTACAGCAGTAGACAACCAATGACTGATGTGGTGTTGGTGATGTACAAACTTAATTTAAATAAAAAGGTTTTAGTTTTAGCGGTTTGATTATGTTGTTTTTATCTATTTTTATATAATTTTTAGTACTACTGTGTAGTTTTAGTAATACTGTTTACTAACGGAAAGCGATTTTCCTTTCTATTTTATATGCGTTTATATTATCATCATCATTAAAAAAACGTCTGTTTTACGTTCATTTTTGGATACAGTCATTTATATCCGGATCGCAATATTTATATGAAACAAAGATAATTTGACTGACGCTTAATAATAAACCATAGTATACAGTGTGACATATTATATTATATCATATTAATATAAGAATAAATATTGTAAAAATTTTATGCTAGTATACGTACATAGTAGATTAACGAGCTTAATCCTCATTAAAATTGTTTTAGATAAAATTACACGGTACGCGCGCATATTGTTTACGATGATATAGTACTCTGTTATGGAAACTGTAAGTGCTACATCATACTAGATGAAATAATAAAATACATTTACATACATATATTTACATTTGTGCTATATTAAATTATGATTGCTTACTTTGCTGGCCGATTGTCTCTCCCATTCTGCTGTACGTCCTCTGTCGTCTAAGCCTAAATCATCTCTCACAAACCTAGTTACTTAAGGTGTGCTGGTAAATCTAATTGCCTGATCTTCTTAGGCTATAATTCGATTTAATCGATTTAATTTGACTCTATATAAACTTCGCAAAATCTAATTAAGATGGCTAAAATACCTGGTGCTACTAATCAGGTAGAGTACTTTGTTTTGACATTAACGTAATCAGGTAGTAGTTTTTTGAAATTATTACAAGCGTTTTAAAAAACAAAAGCTTTGTTTTTAGTATTAATAGAATAAGACTTAAATGTTGTTACATCGTAAGTAATTAACAATTTTTGTTAAACTCATACATTTCCATATTGCAAGCTCGTCTGTTTATTATTTTGTTTTTTTATCTAAAGTAATGTGGTGAAATATGAAATGTGTTGAATATTGTTTAAATATAGATACGATCTTTACCTTCATGTTAGTTTACGACAGCCAGTATCGGATAGAAAGTATCCATAAAACCACTTATCCGTGCTATATTTACGTGAAAATAGAGACATAAAAGATGGTTCATTTTCTTTTAATTTAATTGTTTTGATATATTTTTAGTAGAAAAATAAAGAAACAACATTACATCGTGATATATAAATATCCTGTGTCATGTTATTTAATGGTTTTGCACATACATAGATATGTTGTTCAAACATTGTCATTGATTATGTAATAGTCAATCTCAGATTACTTTTCTTTATAGATACATTTTTTTACGTTTTTTTTATGTTCTTTTCCATTGATTATAATGTTATAATATAAAATAAAATAAAATAAAATGTTTTTGTTACATATAAATTAACTCAACGACATTTTCTTGCTACTTTCTACTTGCATATCAAAATAAAAATATACTGTAGAGCCGCGCTAAAGATGTTACTAAGTACGTAATGTTTTCCTTTTCCATTTTATTATTCTTTATAAATATGTGTAAGGTAAGAAAGACAACATAATATTTATAACATTTATTGAAACTAATAAAATTCTTTTGTACGCCCGGTCTTAATAATCAAAAATATTTTATTTATAGCGTTACTATCTTATACTCAGTTTTACATTAATTGTTGCTTGGATACAATATATAAAAGCACATTACTTAAAATAATATATATTCTACGGATATTTTTAAAATATATCACATTAAAATATAAATTAAAATATTGTGCGAATTATACAGATAGCGTTTTGAAAAAAAAAATATTTTTCACCATATTAGGATTTAGTTTTAAAATACAAAACGATTATTCATTAATACACCTTAGATTACATTTCATAAAAATAATTATAAAAATAAAACTTTTCTATGTCTCATATACCTGAATATCCTGACGTATATTTTAAATCTATGTGCGTTATAATAACTTAGCTTTTATTCTACTGTTTTCTATGTCAAGCAAAAATTGGTCTCTTTCTGACTCACTTTCGCACAGCTAGCGAACTAGTCGATATTAAATATTGTAACTGTAAAATATAGAATTTAAATTTTAATATTTTACTAGTTAAAATATTGAAAAAAGCATGAATGTTTTAAGAGTTTCGAACATTCGAATAGTACTGTAAAAACACTGTCATAAGATGTAAATAGACCTAAATGAAAGGGCTAAGCCGAAAGCTTACATAATTTATCTACAATAGTGACTTTATGTAATAAATACTTTTTAGATGTTAATAAGCCTAAGTATAGCCTTGTTACAAGATATTTTTGATTTGTAAGAAGCTTGTAACACGCTCTTGACGTCTGACGTAATTAATATATTGACGAAGGATATTTCAATGCATATCATTTGATTATTATTTACTAACTACTTTGTCAGCACAGTTTGATAGGAGCTACCAATTACATACATATATGTATAATGTATATCCTAACATCTCATTTCCAAAATCTGTGTAAAATTTAGTTTTACACTAGATCTAAAAAAAATAAATTAAAGAAAGATCAGTGCAATTAAGTTAATAATTGTTTCTTTGTATTTCTTTAGGTAATTGAAAACGAATCAGTTTTTTCTTTAATTGACATTAATTATTTACTTGTTTTTAATAAGTTTCATACTTTCCTATATTTTACGTCATTTCTTGGCACTTAAAAACTTTCTTAATTTAATCTATTATTTACAAGCACATTAAGATTATTAATATACTATAATTATATTAGTATTTCAATGTTTTTTATTTGACTAAAAATAAGCATCATCATATAATTTAGTTTCATGATTTTCAGAAATGTAAATTTTTAACATTAATATCACTTTTGGCAGCATACATACATTTTGAGTTTTTGAATGTCAATGACATGTTTAATAAGTTCTTATGAATGAGAAATATTTTTTCAACTTTTTATACAAATTATTAAAAATCAAAAATATAAATACGTGACTGCTTTAAAATCTGTGTATCTGTTTTAAATGTGTACTAAAAATATGTAGACAATGTGAACGATTTCGTTCAGTTGACAATTTTATATTTTGTAATGAATAGTTTGTAAACTATATAATGTAATGTAAAAAATATTATATGTTGATGTTCAAGTATTATATATAAATGAAATTTTTTTTTGAGTTTTGGACGTGTCGTACATTATTAATGTTCGTTAATTACTTTACGAATAAAAAAAGTATTTAATAAAAGTAACAAAGTATTGGCAATATCGTAAGGCTTCAATATAAAATATTGTTAACATTTTTTATTGTTTTAATAGCGAAAAAATTAAAAGGGAAAGCCGTTAGCTTAAGTTGAATAAGCTTCTGTAACATTGCATATGTCAAAATAAGATATTTTTTTAAATAAATTAATAAAACGAATTTTAATAAAAACTTTGTAGTTATTATTTTAATTGCAGTTAGTTCCTTAACACTAACAGAAAACAGCTTTTTATGTTAACAGGTAATACAAGGCACTGCCTTAAAATTACTTATATACTACATTATACAATTTTATAAGCAAATTTACGTTTTATCTAATAAAAAACATTAATTATTTGTTTCAGTATTATTCGAAACAAATAATTAGTTCCGAACTGTACCATCTCGGATAAATAAATATTTAATGAATATTATTTTAAGGATTATAAAAGTAATTACAGTTTGAAATACGTAGACTGTAACATTTAATATTGAAAGGAATAATAACTATTAGTGTAGTAGACTTAAATATTTACCTTTATTTCACAACCTGCTTATGTATTGAATAAACAATAAAAAAAAATTAATCTAAGAAAAAGAAAAAAAAAGTTTAATTTCGAAGCTGATGGTTCTCTACTATAATGTATTGTATAATCGGGCAAGCTTAAAGCGCGTTACAATTCCGAAGCATATAAGAAACTTATTTATAATATTAAAGTTAATTATTAAACTTATTTCACTTGTATGGAAACTACCTATATTTCTTAGACGAGTTTCTATATCAACATTTTATTGCACCATAAAAAATCAGTTAATTACAAACGTAACAGCGCTATAGAGGCGTTTCTTCTCCCGTCTCACTATATGGCAATCTAACAACTTTAGCGCCAGCTAATACACCGACCCCTTCTAAACATGATCTTCTATTTGACAATACATCCTTCAAAAATGCTCTCCTAGGTCCCGCTAAATCTGTACCAGTTATAGATCTAGTCAATTTCTTTAATGCGGGTAATTTTAAGGCTTCTTCATAAGACGGTGGCTCATCAGTTGGTGTCGTTTGAGCCCGACCCCCAAATGGATCTCTTGAACACGTCGGTGACAATTCTCGTGAAAAATATAACGTATTTTCCCCATTTCTTCTTACTTGAGATTCTGGTATAGGTTGATAGGTAACTGTGTTATTTGTTAAATCATCTAGAATTTGTCTTGCGCTTCTAGTAGATGTTAGAACCCCTGCCCAAGACCGTCTGTTTTGCTGTTTAGCCTCATGAGACCTAGAGCTTCCAGCAATATTATGACTTGAATGAGTTCCAGCAATGGTAACCCTAGGTCTTCTAGTAGGTTCGTCAAATGATGCCGCTTTTATAGAAGGCCTGGTAGTTCTCTGCTCTGTCTCGATGTCAATAAGAACACCCGCGTTGGACGTATTTTCAGCGGGATCTTCTCTGAGAGCAGCATCAATCCGCATTGCTTCTGAGTATGAAGGTACAATCGCACAATTTCCCCTTATAGCTGCGAATAATTCAAGACTGTCAACAGTAGACGCATGAGAAAGTGGAAGCGTACGAGGAGGTCTGGAAGCTGAACATAGAACTGCACTTTGTTCATCTGCTAATGCCCAGGAATAATTTGTAGCAGGGACAGGCGGTAAAGTGTCCGATAAATGTGTATCTAAATCTAATTGTCGGCTTGGGTCTAATTCGTAGTTTGTACCGAATATTTTTGTTATCTGTAAAAATAATTAATATTATTTTTCTTGTCTCATATTTAAATTTTATTACATTTAGAAAGGTGTGTTTTACCGTATAATGTACATATGCTGTATTGCATTCTATAATAATTCTAAGTGGCCACGATAATAGAAGACAGGAAAGTGTCCAAAATAGTAGTTGTGAAGAATACCAAGGACAACGATCTGCATCCCTTAAAAAGAGATATATTATATAAGAAACTAAACCAAAAGTATATCATAAAAATACTAAAAATTATTAACAACTTACCTGTATGCCACCATGTATTCTCTAAAAGAACTAACACCTATTAAATCTAGTCCTTCGCGCATTTCCATGAAGTCATCAAATCTTTCATGTTCTGCGAAAAATCTTGACCTTTGATCTTCAAACTCTATAACAAAAAGTACATTTAAATATAAACATTGATTACAATTATTCCTTAAGCTTTTAACCCACTGAAATATATTGTTTCAAGCTATTTTTTAAACTTAAAATCCGATCAATCAGTATCACGCTTACATAAAGTATTCTAATCCTATTGGGTCGCTTCAAAATATGAAATCGGTTCTTATAACATCAGCTCACATTGTGTACTGATCTTTCATAATCAAGTTATTACTAAGCTCGTCTCATTTTATTAGAATTATAAATGTATATAAACTTAAATGTCGAAAAATATACTAGCTCGTAATTATTTTCATCTCGAAAAAAAAGGCCTTTGCGATCGACTTTGTCTTATAAAATTCTTTTGTTTTTAACAATGGACTAAACCTTTGTAGGATTTTATTAATGACCACCATTTGTTTGCAGCTTAGTCGAATTGAGAGTTGATATCTTTATTCCCTTAAAATTATGCGTTAAATTATTTTTAAAGTTTATTTAATTGTTCTTTCTATTTACCGCTGGCAGCTTCGATGTTTGCGAAAGCAAAACCCTTACTGAATCGAACTTTTGTAATGGGAGTTTTAGAATCGAGCACCAGATTTCTCGAGGCATCTCGCTGACCACAGCAGGCGTGTGCAAATGAGGTACTTGCACTGTGCGTGTTCACTCGCTCGTAGTATACCTGGCAAGAAAAAATAATAATAAAGCTTTATAGTGATTTGCACATCTTCTTTCAAATTAGAGACGACCGTTCTGGTGTAGTGGTGCGAGTAGTCGACTCAAACCGCGCGCCGACGGTCGCGGGTTCGATTCTCGCTTGGGACAGATATTTTGTATTTGTACAAATATTTGTTTCCGGTCTGGGAATATGTCCTTGTGGGTCTCCCCACCGTGCCACGGAGAGCACGTGAAGGCGTCAGTCCCGGTTGTTATCATAGACACCTGATAACGATCATTACTCATGGTAGGGAAATTATCCGCCAACCTGCCGTGGAGCAGCGTGGTGGATTATGCTCCAACCCTTCTTTTATATAGAGAAGAAGCCTTCGTTCAGCAGTGAGTTGTTTACAGGCTGATACAGTACAGTACAGTTACAAATTAGGACTTTGAAACATAGTTAAATGTTCTCCGAGGTACGGTTGGGACACCCACAAGGACACACACTCAACCGGAAACAAATATCTGCACAAATATAAATATCTGCCCCAAGCGGGAATCGAACCCATGACCGCCGGTGTTGAGGCGACTACTCAGTACTCACACCACTACACCAGAACGGTCGTCGTTAGTCATAGTTGGTCATAGTTGAAATAACGTTAATAAATTAACTTATAGCATAAAGAATCGCTTATTATAAGTACAACGGTTTATATGATTTCAATAAATTAAATGAGGCACAAACTGAAAGACCGATAACAGCAATTAAAATTTAAATCAGGTAACAATCGTTTTAATTATAAAATTGTATTTGATTTTATTTATTTTACATTTTTATAATCTGTGGCGTATACGCAATTTTCTGTGAAAAATGTGTCTGCATTTCTGTATTTCACTTTACGATAGCAATGACAAATGGCTTTCTCCCTTCCGTTTGTTTCAATGTATGTAAAGTGTATCGATCGGAATGTTAACGAGTTCCTTAGGGGAAGGACGCTGAGCTATGATATTAATATTAAAGAAAATGTTCAGGTATTGAAATGATGTACTTAATTCAAATAATTACGACATTATTTTATGCAAAATCCGTTTCTTAAGGTGTGCAAATGAATCGGAAATGGAATTTCTTACTATAAATCGATAAATAAAATTGAAATTATTAAAGCTAGATTGCTTCGAATATTGGAATTTTTGTTTTTTTACGTTTGATACAGTACTTGGGTTAACATTACCATTTTTAACATCTTTTCATTAACCAGCCTACCTACCATTAAAGATCAAATAAAAAAGGTTAACAAAGTCACGTTTGTGAACCATCAAAAATTTTACTAACGTTTTAAATACTAAATAATAAAATATTTATTAACTTCAATCAGTGATAAATTTTTGGCCAAATACTGTAACTCGCTTATTTGTAAATCAGGGTTTTTGTCTTTGAGGATTCTCTCGAATGTATCATGCAAAAGCTGTTTAGACTGTCAGCTATCGGTGTCATTTGTTTTCAGAAATACTTGATTATACACTCATTTGCAAAAAAAACGGGCGGTTTCGATTTTCTTCCTGGCTGAAAAAAATAAAATACCAAAAAGGTTTTAATCATTTGAACATGTTACTGGGCAGTTATAAAAGTGCCATAATGTTTATAAGAGTACATTCCAAATTCAAATTTTTGACTGAGCCTGGTTTTCAAAGAAAATAACTTTTAACTACATTTTGTGGCGCGAATTCCCTATAGTTAATATCGACTCTAATTAACTTTTTGTCAATTTTTATTAAATTATCTGGTGTCCTTGACATATAAAAGTATTGTTATTGCTGTTTAGCAATCTCGAAAATGGTAGATAAAGTGATAAAAGCGAGCAAAATTATTGCGCTGCTTGAAGAAGGTTGCAGTCAATGCTTCGTGGCTCAGAGGCTAAATGTGAGTCGGTCGACAGTTCAAGGGACCTGGCAGCGCTATCAACAGACCGGTTCCGTCAAGAGAAGGCCTGGTTCTGGCAGAAAGACATGTACCGAACCACGGGATGATCGTTTTCTAGTTAGTCAAGCGTTGAGAAATCGCAAATCTTCTTATGTGGACCTCAAGAACACCCTCGAAGAAGTAAGAAATGTGCAAATTAGTCTATGGACGGTCAGGAGGAGGCTTCTCGCTGCTAATATACACAGTCATCGCCCGGCACGCGGCCCTAAATTACTCCGTGGACATCGAGTTACCAGGCTTAGCTTCGCTCGAAATTGTGTGTCATGGACTCATGAAGACTGGGATAGGGTATTGTTCTCCGATGAAGCCAGGATATCTCTGCATGGTGAAGACCGACGTCGGCGAGTGCTACGTAGACGAGGAGAACGCTTTGCAGAGGCATGTTTTGAAGAAATCACACCTTATGGAGGGGGCTCTGTTATGTTTTGGGCAGGAATAAATTCTATGGATCGTACGGAGTTAGTCTTCATCGAAAACGGTACACTGACTGGGCACCGATATATAACGGAAGTTCTAATTCCTTATGCACAACCCGCTTTAACCGCTCTTCGCGAAAACTCAATTTTTATGGACGACAACGCTCGCGCCCACCGGTCTGGCGGTGTGGATGCGTATATGCTAGAAGTCGGAATTCGTCGTTTGGACTGGCCAGCTAGAAGTCCGGACCTCAATCCCATAGAGCATGTCTGGGACGTTCTGAAGCGACGAGTGAGATCAGTGCAGCCGGCTCCGCAGACCATCAGAGAGCTAAAGAATGTGATTACCGCGGAGTGGGAACGTATTCCCCAAGAAACTATAAAAGATATACTCACTAGCATGCCCAGACGAATGTAAGCTGTGATTTCAGCAAGAGGGGGTCACACTCAATACTAAACTTTTATCTGCTTTTAATGTATTCAAGAAAAACAAAGAAATTAACGTGTACCGGACCCTAGTCGAAAGAAATACGAAGTGGACTGTATAATATGCGATGTGACGATGAGACGTCTGTTTCTAGGGCCGGTATCAAACGAATGCGAAGGGTGAGCTGGTTCTAGTTCGCCGTGTGTTCAGTGAGGGTGTACGTCAGTGAAACGCCAATTAATTGTTGAAGATTTTCCCGCTTGTGAGGATCAGAATTGCTGGCTAGCTTCTATAAGCGATTTCTTCTATGCTATGGTCTCTTGCTATGTACTATTCACTATTCTTTACTATTCGCTGGTCGATCGAGGACTGGCATGTGGTGCCCGGAATGGCACCGTAATTTATACTGCTCTGATTGGCTGGCCAGCGATCCCTTACCTCACCCCCGGGAATTTACTTTATTCAAAAAACATACTTTTTACAATAGTTGAGCTTATCTCTATACTTACTCTATTTTAATTATTCATTCTCTATTATTTTAACATACAATTAATGCGGCGCGCGCGCTAATTATCAATAAACGGGGTCGGGTCCTCGCCACGGTATTTAAATCTACCTCGTCCCCCACCGCTTGATATAAAAGCCCCCCGCGGATCCTTAATCCGCGTTAGTCTGCCACGTGCGCGCGTCGCTAATCCATCTATGAGTTATCGAATGCTATATCGTCAAAATCTATTTTTAACATGTAAATTGCTATTTTTACATTATAAAACATCTATAAATTAACTATAAATTGACAAAATAACCTTAAATCTATGCAAACTATATCTGAAAATATTCTTAAGCTAATATTAACACAATGAAATGTCCTTAATCCTATAATCCTATTTTTACATATGAATTATCACTTTTAGACTATAAAAACCTATAAAATATCTATAATAACATTAATATATTAATATTAAACGACAAAACATCCTTAATCTATGAATTTCTATCTGTAAACATTAATGAAGATATCCTTAATCCTATTGCTTTCTCTATTTTTCTATATAAAATTCTATATCTATCTCTCTTTATGCGAAAATATTTAAACTTTAATAAATTTACAAGTTAATAAAATAATGTTATGAAATGATACAAGTACCTCTCTAAGTACCTAACTACGCGAATGATTACTATAAATATGACCTATATTTTTCGACATCATTATGTTGTCTCGCTCACACACGTGCGAGGGAGACCGTTTATCTCTATCCCTTTCGATTGTTTCTTACACATATTCTAGCGAAATAATTCTATGAAATGATGCGAAATACCTCTTTAAGGTCCTAACTATACGAGTGATTACTATAAATACGCGCGATATGGACGATAACATTATGCTATCTCGCTTACACATGTGCGAAGGAGACCGTCTGTTGTTGTCCTTCTCGGTTGTCTCGTACATTCTCCCGCCGTGCAGTCTCGGGGCTCGACACGATGCTGCATTCTTCCGTGCTGGGAGAGACGACCGATGCCGACGTCAGCTGCACCAGCCGCTTCGTAGGTCTTCTCAGGATGCCTCCGGATGTTCTCACGTCCACTACTCGTACCGTTCCGTCTTGACCGGGATACGTAGCTATCACGACGCCTCGTGGCCAGGTGTTGCGAGGTAGATTCCCGTCGACTATGAGTACCACGTCGCCGACTGCTATTGCTGGTCCGGACCCTCGGGGCTCCCGCCGGTGTTGAAGCTCGGGAAGGTACTCACGAACCCATCGGGCCCAGAACTGATCTGCTAGGCGCTGTGCTGCTCTCCAGTACGGGCGTCCTATCAGATCCCTATCGTTGAATCTGCCGGGCAACGGTACTCGGGCTGACCCTCCGAGCAGTATGTGATTCGGAGTCAGCGCTTCGGGATCTTCGATATCGACTGAGACGTGTGTAAGGGGCCGACTATTAACTGTGTATTCGGCCTCTGCGAGTAGTGTAGCGAGGACCTCTTCCTGTGGACTTCGTTCTTGCAGTACAGCTGTGAGAGCGGTCTTCACAGACCTCACTAGCCGCTCCCATGCTCCGCCCATGAACGGTGCGCCCGGTGGTATGTACCTCCATGTGATCGATCTGATGTTGGCCTCCTCACTCGTGGCCTGCAGCGCCGCCTTCTTCAGCTCGGCGTCCGCGCCGTGGAAGTTCGTTCCGTTGTCCGACCAGATTTCGGTGGGACAACCACGGCGCGCTATCATTCGACGAAGTGCCAGTATAGCTGAGTCGGTCGATAGCGATGCGGCGACTTCTAGATGCACAGCTCGAGTGGTGAGACACGTGAAGAGGGCCACGTAGCGCTTTTCATGGCGTCTTCCTATGGTGACTGTGAACGGTCCGAAGTAATCGATGCCGGTGTACGTAAACGGTCTTTGATGATGAGCGAGTCGAGTCGGTGGTAAGTCGCCCGTTGGTGGCGACGGTGGTGCTGCTCTTCGAATCCGACATGGTAGGCAGCTGCGAACGATGACTCTGGTCACAGGGCGGAGTCGGAGCACCCAATAGTGCTGTCTGCACTCGTTGACGACTGTTTCGACGCCGGCATGCTGCAGGCTCCTATGTGTGTATTCTATATACAGTCGTGTTGCTCGATGGTCACCATCTATCACGGCTGGTGACTTTTGTGACTCCGTGACTCCCGCCGCTGCGTTGACCCGGCTCTTGACACGAATAATTCCGTCTACGAACGTTGTCGACAATAATCGTAGTCTACTATTATTTGATAGCGATTTGCCACTCCTTAAGGCGTATACTTCGTCAGAGAAGGAATCCTGCTGTATCGATTTCACTATTAAGGATTCCGCCTGTCTTAGTAGTGCGGCTTCTATAGGCAGGTATTTATTTTCTTCTTTATACCTCGACTGTTTCGATCGTGTTTCTATACGTTTCGCTATATTTTTGTTATTCCAGTCGGGGTCCGCGTACTGTTTTTTCTTTCTATAATTAACACGCTCGGTTCGTTGACCTCTACACAGCTGTATAAATTGTAGTACCCGCGCGGTAGCTCGTACTAGCCGTTCCCACTTAGAGAATCGTGCGCTATCGGGTACGGACTGGCTGACGGATATCGATGTTTTCGTAGTGATGTGATGCGTACGTTCTTCTCCGGTGTTTTCGACTTTCGACGGGACTTCGGACGGCCACTCCGATGGATGCTTTCGTAAAAATGGTGGCCCCGTGAACCATCTATGTGCCTTGTCGAACTCACAAGGCACGTCCCTGGTGGCGTCGTCGGCGTTGTTAAGTTTCGTAGGCACCCATCTCCACTCGCTGTTGCTGGTGGTCTCCTCTATTGCGGCGATGCGATGAGCGACGAACGGTTTGTATGATCTCGCCCCTGTCTTCAACCATGTTAACACCGTCTTGCTGTCGGTCCAGAAGGTCTTCGATTCCGGTTTTCTACTGTGCTCGCTCAGGACTGTCGCTGCCATCCTAGCTCCTAGTACCGCGGCTTGTAACTCGAGACGTGGTATGGACACTAGCTTAAGCGGCGCGACGCGAGCTTTGGCGGTGATGAGGGTGAGATTTACTTCTCCGTCTTTGTTCTCCGTTCTCCAGTATAGAGCTACGGCGTATGCGGTCGTACTGGCGTCAGCGAACACGTGTAATTGTAATGACGTCGCTTCACTATATTCTATATAAGCACGTGGCACGGTGACGTCACGTAGTTTCTTTATGTGTTGTAGCCACGTGGTCCATTGTTCTGCGAGGTCGGCGTCGATCTTGTTGTCCCATCCTATTCCGCGCCGCCACACTTCTTGCATGATTTGTTTACCACGCACTATCACAGGCGAAGCGAGGCCGAGCGGATCGTAGATCGACATAATAATCTTTAGTATTTCTCGCTTTGTCGGAGCCGTGTTGTCTAGGAGCGCTGGCGGTACGCGGGCTAGGTTTAAGTTGAAACCTAGGCTATCGTTCTGTGGGTTCCACATGAGGCCTAGCACGCGTTCTGTCTTCGTTCCGTCGTCCAGCTGTTTAATTTCTTGAGACGACTCCGATTCTTTGTTTAATGTTTTCTGTACGTATAGCGAGTTCGATGTCCAGCTTCGCAGATTGAAGTTGCCCGCCGCGTGTATATCTCGAACTTGCGTAGCTATTTCTATAGTTTGTTGTTCCGTCGTGAAGCTATCGAGATAGTCGTCCATGTAGTGAGCTTGCACGATGGCGGCGGCGGCTTCTGGATATTCCTTTTCGTACTTGCGGGCGTTCGCGTTCTTTACGTATATCGCTATGGCCGGTGAACATGTCGCTCCGAATATGAGCGACTTCATTCTATATTCGTCGGGAGGTCCGTCCCGTCTGTCCCCGCGCCATAGGTATCGTAGTGCGTCTCTGTCCTCACTCCTTACTCCTATCTTCATGAACATCTCTGCTATATCTGCGGTCACTGCATATCGATGTTGCCGGAATCTCATTAACACGCCGGTTAGCGAGCGTAGTAAGTCCGGTCCGGTGAGCAGGTGATCGTTAAGTGATGTTCCAGCTGTTCTCGCCGCCGCGTCGTGAACTATACGGACTTTACCCGGCTTCATGACGTTGACGACGGGGAAGTGAGGCAGGTACCACGTTCTATGCGATGTCTTTTCTATCGGAGCTCGTTCCGCGTAGCCCTTTTCTATTAATGCATTCATTTGTTCCGTATATTTTTCTTTTAATAACGGATCTTTATCTATTTTCTTTTCCGTTGTATAGAGCCGTTTGAGTGCGTTTTCGTAGTTATACGGCATTTTCGAATCGCTATTTTTCCACGGTAAAGCCGTTTCATACTGTCCGCTTTCTGTCTGTACGGTGTTCGCTTCCAGTATGTCGAGTACTTTTTGTTCCGGATCGGAACGCGGCTTTTTCTCTGCTATATCGATGGAGTCCAGAGCGAAGTGGTGTCGTAGCATCTCGTCCATGCGAACTTCGTCGCTTTCTATATCTGTGTCGGCGAGATTATAAACGAAGTGAACCCGCTGACCGACGGTGCGAGAGCCAGACCCGTGGAGGACCCATCCTAAGGGCGTTTTCGATGCGACTAGTTGACTTCTATTGCCCTTCTTTGTTTCCGATGCTATTAGCAGGTGCCAGTTGTCCTGACCGATGAGTATAGTAGGGCGAGCGTCCTTATACGAAATGTCGTTAGCGATGTCTTTAAGGTGTTCGCAGGCCCGTACTTGTTCTTTGTTTATCGATTGCGGCGATATTTTCATTTTCTTTATAGTTCTCGCCTGTAGTTTGAACTCTTTTTCTTGCCCCTTTATATTGAACGTGACACGACGAGACGAGTGTGTAGCTAACTTCGTGTCGATTGTTTCGATGTTCAACGGATCCTTAGGTCCCTTCGCGCCGATCTTCGAAGCGATACTCTCTTCTATTAAGGTCACGGTGGAGCCGTCGTCCAGCAGCGCGTACGTGTCTATGGTTTTCTTAGGGCCGCTGATCCTGACCGGAATGTATTTCAGGTAGGCGTGCAACTCCTTGTGGCTATGTGTAGTGGTGACCTTCTCTGTTTCTTCTCTTCTATCTTCTTTGTTGGTCGGCGTGAAGTGAAGCAGCGGATGATGTGTTCGTTCGCAACCGTTCTTACCGCAGACACGTGTCTTACACTTGTGTGTTTGACTTCTGTAGCGAAGACATCTATAGCAGAGGTTCGCGTCCTTAGCTAATTCCCAACGCCTATGTTGCTCCGCTGTCTTTAGTTTCGTACAGTCCGACGGCTCGTGTTCCTTCTCCTTGCATATAGGACAAGGGAATTTCCTATCGTTCGTTACGAGCGCGCGGTGTCTTCGTACAGGTGTCGTGGTCTCTTCATTGTTGATCTGTTCCGGAGGTGCGTACTTCGCACACCTGTCTGCTTCTCGTTCTATAAATTCGCAGAACAGTACTAACTCCGGTTCAGTCTTCGGTTTTTCTATATCGTTGCTTGTTGCGTAGTCGAACCATCTGAATCGTGTCGTTGGTGTTAGCTTCTCGACCAGCTGTTTTATTATTTCTGGGCTATACAGGTACTGGTCTTTAGCTAGCAGTCGTAGAGTGGCGACACAGTTCTTTATCTTGTTAGCGTAGGCACATATGTCCCTCGGAGAGTCGGTAAGGCGAGGCAGGTTTCGCAGCTTCTCTAGCTCGGTGATGGCGATGGCGTCCGGTCTTCCGAAGCGAGTTTCGAGAGTTTTCATTATGTCTATTGCCGGCGCGTTGGCGATGAGAAGGCTGGCGACCGCTTCCTTCGCTTTCCCTTTCAGGGCTCTTCGTATTCTCGCTGAGTTCTCCGCCGCGCTGAGTTGAGTCGATGATTCATAATAAGCAGCGCGGAAGGCGAGCCACTCTGTGTGTGACCCGTTGAAGTACGGTAATTCTCCTATATACCGTGATGTGCCTGCAGATCTTGCCGCTGTGGTGATGGCTGCCGCTAATTGCGTCAGGTCTATGCTATTCGATGCGACAGTCGCTATCTCTGGGGCTTCTTTTTCTATAATGACCGAGTTGTTCTTTTCTGTATGTGTGGTGGGCTTCGCTATAGGTACCTCGGGGTCTTGAGCTATAGGTTTCGTGGTGACCTCCGGGTGTGTGTCCAACCACTCTGTAACTCGGTTGTCGCCGTCGTGTGATGAATCCTCGCTATCGTCGTCATCGGATTCCAGCGCGGCGGCTTCAGCTCTTGCAATGGCGAGTTCCAGCTTGCGTTGAGCTATCTCTTCTCTTAGCTTGAGAAGCTTCTTTTCTTTTGATGCCTTCTTCGAGGACGGTTTCGAATGCTTTCTTTGACCTGGATCCGCCGACGGAGATCTAGGCGGTTCTTCGTGTCGAACAGGTACGTTTGAAGGCTTCGATTGTTCTGCGATGTTCGAGGTGTCCTCTGGAGACCTTTCTTGGATCGCTTCTAACTCCTGTTCCATCTTCTCGGCTTGCGATCTTGTAAGCGGCATTATAAACGATGTCTTCAACTTCGCTATATCTATATGACGAACACGACGTACACGATGACCACGATGAGACACGACGAAAGGCAGATCCGGCGCTCGGAGGACCAAATGTACCGGACCCTAGTCGAAAGAAATACGAAGTGGACTGTATAATATGCGATGTGACGATGAGACGTCTGTTTCTAGGGCCGGTATCAAACGAATGCGAAGGGTGAGCTGGTTCTAGTTCGCCGTGTGTTCAGTGAGGGTGTACGTCAGTGAAACGCCAATTAATTGTTGAAGATTTTCCCGCTTGTGAGGATCAGAATTGCTGGCTAGCTTCTATAAGCGATTTCTTCTATGCTATGGTCTCTTGCTATGTACTATTCACTATTCTTTACTATTCGCTGGTCGATCGAGGACTGGCATGTGGTGCCCGGAATGGCACCGTAATTTATACTGCTCTGATTGGCTGGCCAGCGATCCCTTACCTCACCCCCGGGAATTTACTTTATTCAAAAAACATACTTTTTACAATAGTTGAGCTTATCTCTATACTTACTCTATTTTAATTATTCATTCTCTATTATTTTAACATACAATTAATGCGGCGCGCGCGCTAATTATCAATAAACGGGGTCGGGTCCTCGCCACGGTATTTAAATCTACCTCGTCCCCCACCGCTTGATATAAAAGCCCCCCGCGGATCCTTAATCCGCGTTAGTCTGCCACGTGCGCGCGTCGCTAATCCATCTATGAGTTATCGAATGCTATATCGTCAAAATCTATTTTTAACATGTAAATTGCTATTTTTACATTATAAAACATCTATAAATTAACTATAAATTGACAAAATAACCTTAAATCTATGCAAACTATATCTGAAAATATTCTTAAGCTAATATTAACACAATGAAATGTCCTTAATCCTATAATCCTATTTTTACATATGAATTATCACTTTTAGACTATAAAAACCTATAAAATATCTATAATAACATTAATATATTAATATTAAACGACAAAACATCCTTAATCTATGAATTTCTATCTGTAAACATTAATGAAGATATCCTTAATCCTATTGCTTTCTCTATTTTTCTATATAAAATTCTATATCTATCTCTCTTTATGCGAAAATATTTAAACTTTAATAAATTTACAAGTTAATAAAATAATGTTATGAAATGATACAAGTACCTCTCTAAGTACCTAACTACGCGAATGATTACTATAAATATGACCTATATTTTTCGACATCATTATGTTGTCTCGCTCACACACGTGCGAGGGAGACCGTTTATCTCTATCCCTTTCGATTGTTTCTTACACATATTCTAGCGAAATAATTCTATGAAATGATGCGAAATACCTCTTTAAGGTCCTAACTATACGAGTGATTACTATAAATACGCGCGATATGGACGATAACATTATGCTATCTCGCTTACACATGTGCGAAGGAGACCGTCTGTTGTTGTCCTTCTCGGTTGTCTCGTACATAACGCGTTTCATTTTTATTTAGCGAGCAGGTACAATCATAGTGTTTTGAGCTTAAACATTATTTCTTAATAATTTAATTAAAATGTTATGATAAAACTGATGAAAACTATTCCTTCCTAATTAATTTATAAAATTCTGAGGATAACAATACCTAAAATTGTCAAACAAACTAATAGTAATTATAAAATAGTTCTTTGCTTAAGTTCCCGTTTTTTTTGCAAAAGAGTTTAATAACCGTCACACTTTTATAAGGAGATTATATTTTCTCAAAAGATAAAAATTTGTTTATTTGCGGAGGTTTAACAGTAGGTACTTGATTCATTTTCAAAACTATATTCTGTCATATGAGTATAATGAAATTCTAGCTAAAGATAAAAAATAATTGGATATATGGAAATAATTTAAAAGTCGCTCATGTGTTGAGTTCAGTGTTTCAGTTTTACCCTTACCTGTGTTGTAGTGTAGGCGTCGCCGTTGCGGTATCGCGTGACTTGCCGCTTCCGACGCACGTAGTGGTAGCAAATAGCTTTCCACCTGGTACAAAAAATCGTTTCGTTAGAAATAAGGTGCTATTACGCTACTAGAATTAGCGCATTACTCACACGAGTTTGATGAAACATTGACCTTTTTAGGTTGTTTTAAATGTAATTTATTTTAAGTAACATTTATAAAGTTAAAATTTGTTAAGCATTTTGATAATTGAAACATGCATAAATATACAAATTTTACGTTTTTCATTATAAGTAATAAAATACATAATAAAATAATAAAATAATTAATGTTTATTTATTATTTTATTTATATACTTTATTGCACACTTAAGTAATACATAAAAAAGTAACAAAGAGAAATTTACAAAATAGAGTGCAAAGGCGGTCTTATCACTGATAGTGATTTCTCCCATACAACCCCTGTCTATATAGGAAATCCTGGTAATAAGACAGGCAAACGGTGCAATTAGTTTGTTTTTTAAATTAAACATTTAAAATGTAATAACATATGCTACATCTAAAAAAAAGTAAAACTTTGTCTTTAGTATAAGATACAAATATAATATGTACAGCATACAATACACTTAAAGCTATACATAAACAATTACACATACATAAACACATACACACATATATACATAAGCATTAACATACATATACATAAACAAACACATAACTACATATATTTACATAAAAAATATTTACATACATATTATATCATATAATACATAAATAAGTACTTATTTACCTAAAACAGTATATAAATATCATACAAATTACTAACGATATGTAGATAAATAATGTTATTCGACAGATCGCCTATAAATACGTATCGACTGCGCTTGGCGTATGTCTCGCGGGAGGGCATTCCACAATTTCACAGCTCTAACAGTGAAAGATTCACTGTAGCATTGACTATGAGAAAACGGATGTTTTAATTTATTGTCGACTTGGGAACGAAGGTTTAGCGTACTAGGGACGTCCGAATGAAGAAAAGTAAAGCGTTCCTCTAGATATGGAGGAGTACTAGGATGGAAGAGGATAGAGTAGAGAGAAGATAGCAGATGTAAGTTACGGCGTTCTCTTATTTTAAGCCAAGTCGTGCTCGATAATCTGAGATATGATTGTACTTTCTCAAACCAAATATGAACCTGATGATCATGTTTTGAAGGCGTTCAAGTTTATTGAGGAGAGTTTCAGATAGGTCAGAATAACAGACATCAGCGTAGTCAAGAATAGGAAAAAGAAGTGTGTGGGCAAGTGATATCTTCTATATGTTAATATATTAATTTCCGAGTCAATTTATTATTTTAAAGCATTTGTTATGTATAAATTTTAAATTAACTGTTTTAAATCAAAGAGTTAAAATATGTAATGCTTTTCCAGCTTAGTTTTAAAATTTATGAATAAGGGGACGTTCAAGAATTACGTAACGCAATTTAGGAGGTAGGAGGGTCTTGTAAAACGTTACGATGCGTTACAATGGCGGGAGGGGGGTTCATACAACACGTTACGTAACATTGCCTTTTTTTTATTTAAATAAAAAACTAAGAAATTAAAGTTTCCCAAGTTAGCAACCCTTTTCATTTATGGTTTACGGCGAGTCCCTCGATTGTATTTTACGTCATTGTTATTTTGTTCTCCATGTATTAAATAATTGTGTATCGTAGGTAAAAATGGTAACTTGTGTGTTAAGCTTTGGGAGGGGAGGTACAAAAAAACGTTATGACGCGTTACATAGGCGAGAGGGAAGGTCAAAAATGTTCAAAAATTGCGTTACGTAATACTTGTACGCCCACTAAACAAAAACCAACCTCAACAGAGGAATAAGCTAAATGTATTATCATATGAAAACCTATAAATGTTACACAAAAGTTATCTAAGAAACACGTGTACAATGTAAGTTCCACGTAACTTTGTATAATATTATAATATCCGGTCTGAATAGTCCTGAAAGTTGTGTGAAATCTTAGAATGTTGTAAAATAAACTTATCTTTAACGTTCGTAGATTTAAATTAATGTATATTATATATTATATTATTATTATATATTATTATTATATATTATTATTATATATTATATTATTATAATTAGATAAGAAATATAATTATTAATGTTAAAATACGACCGTTCTGGTGTAGTCGTGCGAGTAGTCGCCTCAACGCCGGCGGTCGCGGGTTAAAGTCCCACTCGGAACGACTATTTGTATTTGTGCAAATATTTGCTTCCGGTCTGGGTGTATGTTCTTGTGGGTTACCCCACCGTGCCTCGGAGAGCACTTAAAGCCATCGCCCCGGTTGTTATCAAAGACACCTGGTACCGATCGTTACTCATGGTAGAGATGTTGTAAATACGCGTGATTATTAATACGCCTGGTGGATTAAGCTCCAACCCTTCTTCTAAATGGAGAAGAGGCCTTTGCCCAGCAGTGGGACGCTTATAAGATGATTCAGTTCAGTTCATATTAAAATAAATCGGTAATAGAGAACCGACTTCATCATTCTAAAGGTATTAGGAATTTATTGTAGTAAAATCATGTTCATTATATAAAACCTTGCCAAAAACCTTATTTCAAAAATGAACTTCAGTGGCAGGCGAACTGGACGATACTTTTGTTGCCATTTTTTGCCCTATTTCTCTTTGCTATGACGGAACATTTCAATGATATATGTATGTCCAATATGTTTTGAGCGAGGGACAAAAGGCTTAATTACTTGAAGTATTATTTCAGTATTTGCGATGTTATTATAAATTTTTGCTATCCAAAAACATGGGGACATGCAGTAAAAAGTGATTGTCTGTCCTCTTTACATTTCTGGCTTGCAATTTTTTGTCATAAAGAGTATGTATGTATCCCTTCTGCAATCTGAGAGCAGCAACATTTAAAATTTCAACTTCAGCGTTTTGGCTTGAATTGTTTAATGATTTACGAGAATACAAGAGGTGATATACTTTTCCCTATATAAAATGTACGTGTACTTTTATTTTTATTTCTATTAATATATCTCGTAATACTGTTTATTCATTTTAAATAATAACAGGATTGGTCACACGGTTTCATCTGCCTTAACTTAGTGCTTCGCTCATGTCTAATAATTTAATGTTTATAGTCTAGTTATCCACATACAGGTTTTCCAGCACAAAAATAATTTTAATGAGATCAGTAGATCTTGAGATTAATAAGATTAAACAAACAAACTAACGACCGCCGTTAATTGATTCATATTAAAAAAGCATATAATAAAAAAACAGATATAAATATATATATTTTAACGAAAATAAAACCGATAAAAAAAAGTAAAAAAAAAAATGAAGGCATGACATTAAAAAAAATTGAGCAGTGAAAAAGTAATAATCTCTTATTTCATTTTATATTCTATTTTCAGGAATAGATATTATTTTTATTAATTTAAAATAAGACTCAATTGGAGGATCTTTTCAAAAATAATTATCCATATGTATAACTGTGTTATATATATAAAGCTACGTGTAGTAGAGTTATTAAAATAAAATAAAAAATATTGTGGTGAACAACTACTTACTACTGTAGTTTTAAATCAAATGTAAGTAACCCTAAAGTAAACAGTATTCAATAAAAATAAATTATCTAACCTATATAACTTCGAAATGTACGATGTAGAAATGTTTGAGCTCGAGTTAAGATGATTTATCTGTTTTAGATGTCTAAAACGTGTGTAGCATACAACATAATATAATTATTTTAAGTTTTTCACCTGTTCTTAAACTTAAGCTTAAATTTATTTAGACTGTCTCTGAAAATTGTGATGCGAACATTTAATATTTAAATATTCACAACCATTTGTTTTTTTTTTCGTTATTATATTCAAAATAAACAATAATATGAAGACGAGGTAATAATATAAATATACAGTTGTTACATTCGTTACCTATACAGTTACACTCTTATTATGACCCGATCATCTATATCCTCCGATTTTGTGGAGGAGGTTAAAATTATTATAATACAAATTAATCTTCGTATAACAACAGCTGTAATTGATTTATTTTTACTGGGAAGTTTGAACGGATTCTTAAAACTTAAATAAATGCTTATAATCAAAAGATGAAAACGAGCGCCATACGAGGGAATTCCTCAATGATTCACAAGTTTCACGTGTGTTTCTGTCGTCTTATTTTGAAGTTGAAAGATAAAAGTATAAAGCTAAGTAGATTAGGTTATCTTAATTATAAAAATTAAATAAGTGCGAGTCGGACTCGCTCATGAAGGGTTCCGTAGCAGCAAGTAACATCATATAAAAGTTCTTGTAGTTCGTTGTAACTTTGATCGATGTTTTAATAATAGTGTATTATATATATATATATATATATATAATTACTTACTAGATCTCGTTCAAACCAATTTTCGGTGGAAGTTTGCATGGTAATGTACTTCATATATATTTTTTTAGTTTTATCATTCTCTTATTTTAGAAGTTACAGGCCCCCCCCACACCAGACACATTTTACCACTTTGGAAGTGTCTCTCACGCAAACTATTCAGTTTAGAAAAAAATGATACTAGAAACCTCAATATCGTTTTTGAAGACCTATCCATAGATAACCCACACGTATGGGTTTGATGAAAAAAAAAATTTGAGTTTCAGTTCTAAGTATGGGGAACCCCCAAAAAATTTTTTTCTATTTTTGTGTTAAAATCTTAATGCGGTTCACAGAATACATCTACTTACCAAGTTTCAATAGTATAGTTCTTATAGTTTCGGAAAAAAAGTGGCTGTGACATACGGACGGACAGACAGACAGACATGACGAATCCATAAGGGTTCCGTTTTTGCCATTTGGCTATGGAACCCTAAAAATTAAATTACGTAGATTTTGTTATCTTAATTATAAAAAAAAGAGTCAAAAATAAAAATTGTTCAAGTTTTATCTTATCATACATAGCTTTTAAGGTAGCAAAAATATTGTAAATAAACATAATTTAGAAATATACTATAATTTTATAAGCTTCTGGTTACAGTAAAATAGCCTTTAAATTACAATTTTAACTGTTATCAAAAAATTAATCATTAAATTTATAGCCTTAGGGTACATAGGAGTAAATTATGGAAGCTATGGTTTGGAGTAATGAATTTTAAACAGAACGTCAGAACCTCGCCGTTGTTATGTGTGGCGCTACGAAGTTTCCTTCTACAATATTCATGTCAAAGTTAAACAAACACATTAAATGATATGTCAAATCGAAGCTTATAGGTAGTAAATTATGTTCATATTTGTGTGGGACTTTATTACGAGGCTAGACTATCAAACTAGGATTAGTATTCCTTTTTTTTATTATTATTAAGGTCCTCTTGTATTATTATAACTAGTCATAAATAACATGTCGAGAGATGAGAGATGGCGCTGTATGAGAAAAAATATTTTCCCTGTTTTCTTGCTTTTATGTTGAAATTTTTCCTGAATTTTGTTTGCTATAAACCTCACGGAGCCCAAGACCTTTCCAACGAATGCAAAACCGTGGAAATCGGTTCGTGCGTTCTTGAATTATAGCGTCAGGAAGGAAAACCCGACTTATTTTTATTAATAAATAAACACCACACATGGTTGTCAATGTGAAGCTTTTTAAAGTAGTTGCAATATCAACAACATATTTTTAAAATTACATACAGTTTAGGTAGTGCATTATAATTAAATAATAATTATCACCGTGTTTAAGCTAGGAACAAGGCAATTTAAGTAAAAGACCATAAAACCAAATATAATAATTAATAATTATGATTAGTGTTGTTATTTTTTATTTTAATATCTCACAACTTTTAATGACATGATGAATTCCTAATACTGTCTTAGTTGTTTTGTGCCGTTCGGTAACCGGCAGAAAAGAATGGTCTCGACCTCCTTCTCACCCAAATGTCGTGAAAGCCAACTCAGCCCATAGTAGTGCAAACAACTGTACACCAACAGATGGTGATGGCGTCACCATATCCTGCCACAATACACTGTGCTCGCCAACCCTTCTGAAAAGCGGTGGCGAGTATTGGCAAACCCCAGAGATGATGATGATGGGGGAGACCTACATTCAGCAGTGGACATCAAACGGCAGATGTGTAGTTTTAAAGTACTTAATATGTATACTTTCTCAAATGACTTCTACACGAATACTATAACAATAATAGATTATTAAATTAGCTTATGAGATGGAAAAAAAAACTAAAGACAATTTATTGCATATTCTCGTCATGTGTTGCAGGATTAAATAAGTAAAAACTAATTTATCGGAGAGCTATCTCACATAAATCCTGCAATGCTTCGAGTCATTTTGTCTAATGTTGAAAGGTGTGCCTCTATAATTACAATGACGAGGGTCTACCTATGACACATAATTAGCACTTCGATATGATACGGCGACTTATTAATTTCCATGATGTTTTTTTTTTGATTAGTAAGCTTCAACATGTTTTATTTTATTTTATGGTATTAACGAGAAAGTTCAGGGTTTAATTCTGGGCTTGCATCGATAAATTTTCAAGTGTTCAATTAGTTTTAAAAATTATCTCGTACTTATCAATTAATATAAAACACCAGCATGTCCGGAATTTTTTTTCCAGATATTTTATCTACCAGTACACAATGGTTGAGCTTGGATTTAGCTTTAATAATAAGACTTCTCAAAAATTGAAGACGCCTTAACTTACGAGTAAAAAGCGATTAGTAGAAAAATATACAGTTTAATATATTTAAAAAAAAAGATTTTTTTTACATTCTCACCAGACTCTTGGGTTAGCGTTCCTCATAGCGTGGACTCTCGCGCTCACCGCTGCCACGTCCACTCTTCTCGCTAGCTGGATCCTGGCCGTGCTGTGATAGCATTCGACCAGATATACCAAGTAAAGCAGCAGAACAAAGGCGATTGGGATGTACGCGTAGCCAACATCGCAAGGTGATTCTCGAACTGTCCTCTTTATCGGGTACCTGAGGGACAAAACACTGTTGATAGGTTAAAAAAAATCTTGGACATTTGAAATAAAATATTCATTCGTTACAACAGGGTTACAATATAATGTCATCTAGAAAACGATTAAGGTTAATTACATCAGTAAAAACTATGTTATTTCAATCATATCTAATATTGAGCTAGAAGTTAAAGCCTTGGCTATATCTACCTACTCCGGGGCTGCAAGTATTCAAAGGCGGCCGTAATCACTGAACATCGGGTCTCGTTTACTACTCGCAGTTACTTAAAAAAATACTTTATTCATTCAAATTGTAGAGCATATGTTTAATTATTATTTTATCAAAGATAAAAAGCACTTGCTTATGATATACCTACAATAAAATGAAAGAGCAATTCCAAAGTATTTTAAAGTAGTACTTTAGCTTTCTACCGGGTTGTTCCAGCAGATCGTTGCATATGGCGCTAGCGTAGTGCAGTGTAATGGCGTACTTAAGCCAGTCTAGTTTTCCAATTCGACGTGTAGCGTCAATTACTTAGAATGGCTTGACTACATTTTATATTTAAATTTCTCTGTATGAAAACTAAACTATAAACATTTTTTTCTTTTTTTTTCTCATTTATACGATGTACCTATTTGCCTTATTATTATATATTGCTACTACTATACTATTTTATTGCCTTATTATCATATGTTACATGTATATGGTAGTTATAAATACTAAACTATTAATTAATTTATTTATTTTGGAAAGTATTTTAGAAATTATGCTTAGATTATGGCACAATAAAACCGATTACCTAAAAAAATAATGGTCAATTTAGATAATTTTAAGTCACACGGAAGTAAAGACGATGCATGCCTCGAAACGTTTTTTGCATATTTTTTAATTAACTGTGCCAAATAACAAGCTTATGTCATTAGGAATAATTGCATGCTGTTTGAGTAATTATGAAAACTTTATTATGTTGAAAATTATATCTTTTTTACAGTTTATTAAAACTATTATTATTCGTTTTCTTATCCAATAAATAAAAATAAGTCTAAGAATTTAAAAAAAAATATAGTCCTTAAATGTTTTTCAATAATAAGTTATAAGTAAGTAATATACATTTTCTTAAACATATTTTTTTACTTTTATTTTAAAAGCTTAATTAAATATTATGGTAATTTTTTAAGCATATGAAGCGTACGCTTATTTATTACTAACATAAGTGATGTTTAACAGAATGAAAATATCTAACTATATTTAAAAAAAAAAAAAATTAGCTTGAGTACATCACGCATCATCCGTGTAGTAAATTTATGAACTTTGAGATAAAACAGATACAAAAATAGAAGCCTTATAAATAATAATTGAAAAATTGGCTAAAGAAATAATTCAATTTTATTTCTACATGAACTAAGATCGTTTTCGGGAAACTCATATGTTTTATATAAAATTTGTAAGAGGATACATGCTAAATAATAACTCTTCAATGTTTAACAACCGAAATGGCATCTATAATGAAGTATTTATGGAGTTCTTGTTAAACTCTGAAATGATTCATACTAGCACTAAATTATGTTACGAACAACAACACCATTATTGAAACGGAACAATTCTTGTTTACTTACGTATTGAGATCGATAAGTTCCCTGTCAATCTCAGCCGTACTGCACCACGTTACAGACGCCAAACAACCAACGATCATCAGCGTGAGGAGAAAGCATTTCCAATTACCTTCTCGCCTCAGCACGCCACCGATACTTTGCTGCCGCGGGCGCTGAACAAGAAAATAAAATATTTAAATACCCATATTATGTATAGTAATAAGAATTACTTACAATAAAAATTAATTATAATTTTATAATAATAAACTATTTTACACAAATATATTTTATATTAAAGGAAGAAAATGAAATGCGTGTGGGCGTACGAATGTGTTTTTATATTTGTATGGGTGTATGTGTGTCTGCACGCTAATTTCAATGGTCATGTATGAATTACTCTGTTTTTTTTTCTTTTATAGCATACTTTGGTCCATTATTTTTTGATATTGTAAAATTCTAAGTTTCTATTTTACTCTTAAAGTAAAAAAAAAATAAATTACTGGCATAGGTTAAAATTTCATACCTCCTTGTTTGCGAATGAAAAATGTTATAGTATTAGTATTTTTACAAAGTTACAAGGGTCGTACATTTCTATTTAAGACCCTAAACCAAAATACGATAACAAAATCCCATGTGTGTTAAATGGAAACACGAAATAGAATGTATTTTTATTAAGGGATTCAATAAATATTTTATCAGCCAATAGAGGCCTAAACAACTTTACCCGGGTCGGAACTAAGGTATGTTTGTACTCTCTGTAGTATACGTTGACGTGGGCCGCGGAAAAACGAATTTTACAGGCGTGGTCTTGTTTACGCAATGTTAATAACGTGACTTGGAGACTCAAAAAAAAAACCATTTTTTGCCGGAGAAGATTGTTGACATTGATTGTTAACATTTTATTAAAAGCTACCTTAAAACATAGTGTTAGTGAGAGAAATGCGTTTCCTTTTATTAAACTTTCGATTTTAAGCATGTAAATACTTCCTTTAAAATTGAGATGAATGGTTTATAAAAAGATCAAAATAGATGAATTTTGATTACAATAGATTAAAGTGAAATATGCCATATTATATTTAATATCATGAGTTATACACATACTTATGCTTTTCTTTTCTAGAAATAAAATAGTTATAAAATAATTCGGTAAAATATATCCTATATGTAAATATTTTTGCTAATCTATACCTATAATAAAACCGTAGCAAGTCCATTCTGTATATTGAAGATATTAAAAATTTTTAAATTCTGAAAAACAACAAAGAAACTGTATTATGTTCATTTTTGTCTGCCTGTCTGTATGTATCTTGGCCGCTCATCAAGCTAAAACTATTCAATGGGTTTGAATAAAAATTTCTATGATTTGAATTCAGACTACGAGAGCGGATACTGGATACTTTTATTACAGAATTCATTCCAGTTCCTTTGGGAAAGGGGATGTAAGTCAAATGGGGTAGTCAAAAACGAAGTCATGGGTGCAACTTGCATTTTTTAAAATAGAATTTATCTTTACATACATCGGTCTCATGTTTTCATCTGCATTAATATGCATCTGCATCTGCATTTTATATTCTCAAATGACTTTTTTATCCGCATATGTTTTTTTTTCTTCTTTTTTTTCTTCTCTTTTTTTCTCTCTTATTTTTTTTTCAATTGTTAAACTGTCTGCCAATTGTATTATTTCTTTAGATAAAAACAAGATATTTTAAAGATGATTCTATAAATATATTTAGACCTTAGATTATTTAGAAATTACAGACAACACAACCAAATAACTTGAAACCCGGAACGTATAGAAACATCTCAACGTATGGTCCATCTTAAGTTAGCCTGCACACATTATTTTATAGGCTTCATGAAAAAGATGACAATCGTGAAAGTTTCAGTTACATTTAGTTAATATACATTAACTACATAACTTTCACAAGAACAATTTAAAAATAGAATTGGCAGACAGTTTAAAATTTAAAAAGAAAAAAAAATTAAAGGGGAACAACATAAGCCCATAAAAAGTCATTTAAGAATATAAAAACAATAAAGGGTCCTTTTGTTATTATAAAGTTTATTCTCTCTTGAATATGAATGACAAAATTTTGTAGGTTCAGCTGTCATTTGCATTGTTCATAATTAAGCGGGAAAAATATAATAGGAACATTTTCTTTGGGCACTTGGTCTGGAAGTAAATTACGAGGCAGTTGATGACTAAAATTGGGGAAAATACCACATTTTTTTTTGTTTCGTGCAAATAATCATTAAATGACAAGGGTTATACTTGAATAAGATAAATGCCGAGCGTACACAGTAGTTGCATATCCAGATGCGACACTAAAGCCTTCAAAGGACAACGATTCTTATAAGATAATCTTTACATGATATTTGCCTTTCTTATTCACCGTACAAAACGCATATGAATTTGCTTCTTCTAGTTAATTTTTGTCATAGTGTGGTACTATCTGTAAGTAGGTATACTCTTGCATTATGTGGTCGAATACCTCGAGGCGCTACCACCGTTAAATATGTATGATGATATGATACACCTGTACTTCTGTTATAATTTTAACTTAATATATTTATACACTAGTTTATTTGTTCGCACGCGTTAGTCTCGATACTGATGCTGTCTACTTACCGGATTTTAAAAACTATTTTTACATTAGAAAGCCATTTCATTGATACATGTTACAAGCAGGCCTAAAAAATCATGCTTTGAACTTTAGAGGAGCAAATATGGGTTAATAATATAAAAATATGTTTCTTTTTCCACAAACTAAGTACTATTTTAAAATGGCAAAGTGGCAAAATTTTTAATAAAAGGAATGAGATTAGCGTCTGTAGCCGAACGGGGCCTAGCCTATATTTCGTCTATCAGCACCATTCCCCTCGAATATTAATTATACAATAATAGCTGCTATTCAATAAAAACATATGTACTCGTAATTGTTAATACACTTTGGATGAATTTCATTAGTAAGTTGGTAAGTATATAATTTTAAATTAATTATTTATTATAATGTTTTGTATGTGTGGTGTATTGATACGAGTATATGTAGGTATATATGTGAGATATGTGTGTATGTGTGTGTACTTGTCTAGTTATAAGTAATCCTACTTATAACTAGACAATCTGCCCGATATTAGACATTAACGACAGAGTTTAAATAGATATTTCTACTTTCTTGAAGTTGGTTAAAAATAATTAGCACAAAAATCATAAGCTTTGAATGAATACAATACAATTTCGCAGTTAAATTGTTATTTCTAAATTTGAGATGGAAAATTATTTGAAAATATATATTTTTACTATTTATGTTAATTTACATTGATACAAAAAAGTATGGGAGGTAGGGGAGCATTGGGCAGTCGGGAGGTTTGGGCACCCCCTTATTTCTCAAAATCTATTCTAGATATTTTTTGTTTTCTACCACAGCACTATAGTTTAATAACTGGCAACACCGCATATCAAAAGTGTCAGCTGTCATTTCACTTGGTTGTCAAATGACATGCGCATAACGGTTTGTCGTGTACAGAAGTAAATATTTTGTTTGTGATTCGAAAAAACATAACAAAGAAATCTGCAAGAAAGTGTAAGTATCTGTGTTAACTTCTTCTTTTGTGTTTAATGAAGATTATATTTAGCTGTCAATTAGGATTCAACATTTGATAAAAATAAACTTATTCAAATCTATTTAAAAAGTGAGGTTACGGGGAGCATTGGGCATGCAGGTAAAAATATAGGACAGAAAACGATTCCGAAGCTTGCTGATGAATTTACTTCCAAACCAAAGAAAAACAGAAAGATTAGCAGCGATGATGAAATCGAAAATATTTCCGTATAAGATATATAGAGATAATATAAGTTTAATTAAGTCCAACATCGTGCAGTATTGATTCTACGTCACATTGTTTAATTTTTCTAAACTCTATAATAAGAAAAAATGATTGTATTAATATTTTTTATAGCAATGTTATTTAATACTTAAGCATAGTAGTATAGTAAAGCAATATCTTGCATTTTAAATACAGTGCCCAAACCTCCCTACAGGGATGGCCAAACCTCCCGACCACCGGGAGGTTTGGGCACTTTGGACATGTGTTCGAAGATCTTGTATAACTTTGAGACTAATTATAATACCAAAACTTTTCTTAGTAATAATGACTGCCAAATATGTGTGTTCGATATAATTGGAATAAAATTTTGATTAAAATAAAAAATAACAGTTTTATTAACATTTATTTAAAAAAGTGCCCAATGCTCCCCTACCTCCACTACTCTTACAACTCGAACTAAAATAATAATTTAAAATGTATTTACTATACACTGAAAAATTTAGTATACTTTTAAAATAATACATTCTTACCAGATTAAAAGAACGTCTTATGTAACTAAAATACGAATAATTTTTTTTTATTTACTTTAACCACTAATGAATAAACACAATATCTTTTATAAATCTTAATACAATAAATTTATCACACATCGAATAATATTTTATTTCCAACTATCCTTATTAATAAAATTTGGTCTTTGTCTGTATCTTTGCAAACATTAACTAGCATTTTAGTTTTATTATGCCTAATTCGATACGTGAAGAAAACCTGAAAGTAAAATATTATATAGTATTAAATATTACTTTACTATAATAAGCAGATAAAAATATGGAATAGGTTAATTTAATCATTTAATTCATCTATAATAAAATATAACTCATCGACAAGTATAAATACAAAAAGGGTATAAAAATGAATAAGTGCTCATTTTTCCTTGTTTTATACATTTCTACTTTATGGAATTATAATTTATAACAAATTAATAAAAATAACAACGGTGTAGGTACTTTAGGTGCGCTTCTGAATTTTATAAAGTATTTAAATATGTAACTATAAATAAAACACTTTTCTTCATAATTTTAAAACATCGTATTAATAAATTGAATATAACTTAAATAGAGAAATACTATGAAAACTTTTTACATAAAAAATATTAAAAAAATATATATTCACGATACTGAAATATTGTGTGAGAGAAGAGACTTTTAATAAAATGTCTCGTACAAGCGTTGACCTGCTCGCTTTGAAGTTCAAAGGGCTTTGTAATTCGTAATTCATATGAGATTTATCGATTTAATAGTAGTGATGTGCCGGATAATATGTGTATCTTTCTTCGTATCTGTGAATAACCGTAACAAAAATTTTCTGATTTCGTGTCAGTATAATTTTTACATGTTTAACGGATATATTGTAAACTTCATATAATACGATTATTTAATTAAATTATATATAAGAGTAACAATGATAAATCAATATAATATTTTCTAAAAATAAAATTTTTGAGCATTAGGTACGTCCTTAAACAATTAAACACTTTAACAAAAAACACTGTAAACTTTTTAAAATGAGATTAATCGTTATTTATATACTGAAAAGTAATTTAAATAAAAAATTACGAAAACCATTACTTAGTGAAAGAGATGTTATCCGTATCCGAGGTCCGTTCCACGCGGGTTATGACCTTAATGAACCGCACCGTATCCATGTCCGTGGTTAAATATATATATATTTTTTTACGATCAGGCACTCGATACTGATACAAAATTAAATATTTATAAAATAATATTCTTAATTTTTTTTTTTGTCTCTTTGAAGGTGTTCGTATTTGTGGACCTCGAGGTTAATGGAATTTAAATAAGTACAAAAATCTATTTTTTTGTTCTAAATTTTTATTTTTATTTTTAATATTAGCTTCAAAAGAAATTAATATATTTCTGCAAAGAGCCTACATTTATTTAACGTTCTTTAGTTTTACATTATTCAAACAGAAACAATCATCTTTTGATAAGCATATTTGGTGGGTGTTCCAAAATATAATTAAGCATTCTAAACATGATCTGAGACTAACCAGGAGTGCGAGTTCGCTACTACGTGTCAAAATGGTAAGTCAATTATCGACTATAGATTTAACATCATGACATAATTATTTTACAATGGCAAAATCATGTACAAATATGAACTAACGATAACGACAATTTCAAATGACAATTTTGAATCGATCAAACTTAATATCTCGTCCATACAAGGAGTTATTTTGTATACTAAACTGAACTAAACTGAATCAGTCTGTAGACAACCCACTGGGGAGTGAAAGCTTCTCCATATAGGAGAAGGGTTGGAGCTTAATCGACCACACTACTCCACTGTGGGTTGGCGGTTAATTTCTCTTCAATGAGTAACGATCGTTATCAGGTGTTTATGATAACAAGCGTAACCGACGGTTTTTCGTGGTCTTCGAGACACGGTGGTGAGACACATAAGGGCATACACCCAGAAAAGAAACAAATATTTGTATAAAAATAAATATCTGCCCCGAGCGGGATCGAACCCGCAAATGCCGGCGTTGAGGTGACTACTCGCACCACTACACCACAACGATTGTATTATGAGTTGTCTTGTTGTTGTATTTTGTTTACATAGTATTATTATTATGCATACAACTTACTATTATGCATTGAATTTGTATTGTTTATTTTCATTCGATGTAGGTATGTCATATCAAGTAAAAATTTTCTTTAAATAAACTGTTACCTATTTAGACAAGGAACCCAAATACACTTTGTTGTTTAATGTTATGTAATCGTGTTAATTTTGCTTCGTCTGCTACAGGAAATACACACAAAAAGTATTTGAATTGTAAATGTTAACGTTAAAAGTTATTTTTGTATTAAAATGAACCAAGGGAATTGGGATCACGATTTGTGGTCTACCTTACGTCACAGAAGCATTGTATTTCGTTTATAAAACCGGGCTTAATATCGAAAAATTGCCAAACAACAAAAGCAGTAATTATATAAATGTACATTAATGTAAAATTTATGTAAATATTAAAGCTATAAAAACATTGATTAAATATTTTTTGAAAGACAATATTTATAAAAAAGCCTATTTCACAACCTTTGAGCCTACAACTTAAATACACGGTACGATAGAGACTTGACAACTTCAATAAGATCGGTTTGACGCAAGCTTTAACTTCAACAGTTGGTTTAATAGAGACCTAAGTTTAATCTAATCGAACCAAAATCCAAATACCGGAAATTTATCCATAAGTAATATAGGTATATGTTACTTATACTATATACTATACCATTTTACAGAAAGATGAATTGTGTAGATAGAAGTGAAATGCGATGTTCCTATCAGATGAACAACTCCCATAAGCCCACATGTATTCATAGAATACCATTTAAAATTACATATAATAAGGCCTTATTTTGTTCTAAAAATTTATATTGCGAACCAATCTCAATTACTGTTTAAAGCCAAGTACTATTTCAGTTTGCGTAAAAAGCGCTTAGCGATTATAGTTGACCAAAATTCATAATGGTCCAATTTAAATACTCTTTTGTTCCCGTTTTCCTGCATTGAAACAAAAGATAAATTTGCGACAGTAACCTCCAACAGATTTCAGGTTGGAAAATTTTTGTGGGTGTATTTATAAATGATAATTGAAAACACACTGTTTTAAAAATTAAATGACCATATTTCAGTTTTTCAACAAAAAACAAGTAATAGTTACGTAAGAATTTTAATATACGATAAAATACTCGTACACTTGATAAATAATAATAAAATATACCCATAATAAATCACTAAAGAAACAGTGTCTGTGTGTGAAATGGTTTATAAAAGATTAATTGCTCCACCGTTAGTCTCAATAAAACATAAAAACACATTTGTTGAAAATGTCTGCGTGGAATATCCTACATGGATATCTATCAAACTTGGGGTAGCAATAAATTTTATCTACTGTCGGCTTGTGTCCCACAGGTGGGCTAAATGATCTTTTCCTAAGAGAGAAAAGAATTGAAGGTTAATCTTGCCAGTAGAAATAACATGACATGTTGTTCTAATCAATAATTCAAAATATGTTTCAAAAGCACACAGTGACAAAACTATATGTTTATTTTTATTAAGGTGATAAACACAGAATTTTATCAACTAAATATAACAATATTTTACACAAATTAAAAAAAATAAAATTTACAAAATAATTGAATTTCTGTAATTTTCATACTAATTTTATAGCGAAGCTTTCAAAACATTCGTTTCATAAATGTAAATTCTGATTCAATTATCTCAGCGTTATTCAAGATAACTCAGGATTCTAAGAATGATCCTTATGAAAGCGAAGAAAGTCTATTTTCCTCTATGCTCCCCTAATGGGATAACGTCGGTTATTTGGAAACAAGATACCGCTCCGAGTCATTATAGTTTATTTTCCTTAGGGCCAGTTTCAACACTTGCTATTAAGTTCCGGATAACTTAACTGGCACTTATTTTGACAGATAACCCATACAATTACCTGTCAAAAAAGTGCCAATTAGGTTAGCCGGAACTTAATAGCAAGTGGTGAAACTGGGTCTAAGTCTGCTTTGGTTAGTAACTATTGTAAAAGGTTGTTGCATATCAGACGACCGTTCTGATGTTGTATGTTGTATTGAAATTTCAACAAACGCCATAATGTCTTGAATTCGATTCCCGCTCAGAGCGGTAATGTATTTGTACTACGCATATATAATAAAATCTCCCAAATGAGGTTGGAATTGCCAAATAATAATTTTTAGTTAATATTAAAAAGTCTTTAATAACCACAAACATAACTCAGTACAAGATTATGTAATAGACAAGGATTTGTAGGTTTTGTGGCGCTATCTTTCATGCAGGATATAACTACATATAACTGAATTTACAATGTTTGAGTTATTTATTGATGGTTGTTTTAAAAGAGTAACTTTTGAGTTTCGCACTGCTTTTCTTAGCAGAATATACATTCCGAATCGGTGGTAGCTTAACATTGACTGTACTGTAAACAAAAACAGCTATTATATATATGTATTATATATATTATATATATATATATATATATATATATATATATATATATATATGTACTGTAAACAGCCTATAAACAATTCACTGCTGAGCGAAGGCTTCTTCTCCATATAGAAGGATTGGAAACATTGACTACAGTTAATACGTTTAAAATGTTATATTATACTGTGGCAAATGCCGATTTAAAAGTGCCTTTTGTTTTTTGATTTTGTACAATTGTTTTTTTTTTGTCTCTGCATTTATTCTTTTGGGTCTCTCTCTACACCGTTCCTCGGAAAGTACATAAGGCGGCTACGGTCCCGATCTTTATAATGAATACATGAATAATTAACTCTTAGTAACTATCCGCCAACACACACTAAAGTAGCGTAGCGGATTAGGCTCCAGATCTTCTTTATATAGAAAGAGGTCCTTTCGCCAGCAGATGAATATATACAGGCTGTTTCAGCCTACCTCTAAATTCATCATAATTATAATATAAGCGATCGTGAATCATGAATAGCAGCAGCAGTTATCCTTCGTAGTTATTTCTTGTAAAATACATATATTTTATACAAATAACGTGCTTATTCAATTAAAAATTTCATTTGAAAGGCTGAAATGACTAAACGGCACAAATATTCGTCACTTATCCAAAGTTATGTTTTTGTGCCGTTTGCAGTCGAAACCCTTGGACCTTGGAGTAGCAGAGCAAAAAAAAAAAGAATTAACCCCACGTCTCATAGCCTCCACTGGTGATAGGAGGGCTGGTGCATTTTTTGCCCAAAGAATCGGAATTACGATTCAACGGGGAAATGCTGCTAATATTGTTAGCACCATTCCACGCGGACATGTTTTATAGCAAAACTGTTTGTAAATAATTATTTCAAGTTTTGAATTGTAAATATGTATAATATTGTAAAATTTCTTTAATAATATATGTAATTAATATATTAAAAAAAATTAAAAATTAACGAATAGGTGAAAAACATCAATAATGAGATAAATTTATTTTACATATAAATTGCATATAAAAGAAGAGAATTAGTTCTTTTACATATTTTTTTTTCCTACATATTATCCAATTCAATTTAAATAGTCTTTTTTTAAATAAAAAATATGTTTTCAAAAACTCTTAAAATGTACTGTTATCGGAATATTTGTTTAGTTTGTAAAAAACATTTCTAGAGCAAGCGAAATTGTTAAAACCAATTTAACAAATGAAACGTCGGCGTCAATAGATTTGTAGATGTATCAAGTGTCATCTAGGGCAGGGCGGGCAGGCTTTTAAATAACTCGACACAGAATAGAAGTCACTTTTTTATGTGAAAGTTAACAACGTACGTCAATGTTCTATTGTTATTGTATCATTAAATCATTTTTAACTTGTAGAAACAAAGAAATTGAATTACTATGCTAATTACTGAAATACTTATTTGATATGACAATCTTTTTTTGAATTCAGTATTTTAAAGGAAAAACAAGAAATCGTATTATTAAAAAAAAAAATTTCAAACTTATAATATACAAAATTTTTCAGTGTTGTTAATTAGTATTACTGTATTTTTTATTTTTATTTTAGTATAATAAAGATGAACATAATAATGTTTAAATGTGCTGATCTCATGAGCTACAATTGTGTTTTTTTTTTCATGTTAGAGAAGGGACAAGTTACGAAACAATTTAGAAAAGGAACGCAGTAATTTCGGGTAGTGCCGCGAGGCACATGTAGATAGAAAAAAAAATATAAAGATTTATTTGTCAATTAACCTTTAGTTGGTATGCTGTGAGAAACAATTCGAAATCATAAACACACTTATGAAGATAATTATATTTGTTTTGATAAAATACCACTGTAGCTACGTCATGCAATCAAAATAAACAACTTGTAGTCAAAGATCAACATTATGAAAGCTTCATGTAAATACAGCCAGAAATAACTTTAAACGGACAATCAAAACATTAAATAGTCAACGTTATTGACAAAAGTAACATTAATTGAATTGTAAATATTTAATGAAGTTATTTGATTTGTCCACTTAATTTGGCGTTTGCTTTCATTTTATTCATTTATTGTATTTATGTAGAAAGTACTTTAAATATATGAAAACGTGAATAACCTATAATAATAAAATTAAAATCCTGTTTTCACTAAAATGCTACGTAAATTTTCGTACTTATACACTTTTCTGTTTTACTACTTTGCTAAGAAGTATATTGCGATAGCCTTGAGTAACACATGCTTCGAATAAATAATTAATCATTTTGTTCAAAATAAGATATAATAATTTAAAATGTATTAATAATTTCAGATGATTATTATGAGGAGAAATTTTAAATTGCACATACAATCTCCGATCTTTGATCAAAAAGATTTGCTTGAAATAGGTATGTACAGTCAGATTCTATGTACTTATTATATTTTATGTGTGCATCTCAGTTGACTCAGCCTAGTTCGTGTATTATGTATGCCAGATGGACATTAGCCAGGTTTTATGGTGCCTGTCCATTGAAACGGAGCGAGGCTGCGGGGCGGAGAAACGGAGAAATATTAACCAATTGAATTGTAAAAAATCTCCCCTCCGCACCAGTGGACAAGGGCTATTGGTTAATATTTCTCTGTTTCTCCGCTCCGAAGCCTCTCTCCGCTTCAATGGACAGGCACCCTTAGACTGAATATAAGTTATTGGTCCGCGCAACCGTAGCGTATACTGAGATTTTGATGTATCCATCCAGCTTACAGAACTCTGTATCAAGGTCGCTCATATAAATTTACGTGATTCGCAAATCATGAAACTTGTCGATCTGCTTTAGTTTATACCTTATATTATTTAAAGAATATTCACTAAATTTTATGTCAAATTTACGTCAAATTTGAATACTAAACGTTGCAAGGTTTCACAAGTAGACCAATGCCAAAGCCTTTGAAAATGGTAAAAAGTGAAAAAAAATAATAGGTAGTAGGATGAAAGTCATGAAACCCATTGGAAAAGGAAGAGAATATAACAAAAATGAAAGAAGAAATAAATTACGGGCGATCTGAGGTTGGGAAGTGAAGGGGGGGGAGGTTAAGGGCAAGGGTCAAATCGCAAAGTTATAGGTAAGAAAAAGATCTACAACTTTTGTATTTACACTTTTTTCACATAGCCTCAAAATTTATATAAAAAATTCAAATAACCAAGATTTTTGTTTTTTATTTTTATCTTTTACAAAAAAAGTTTTTATTTTCACGAAATTGGGTGAAAATTTACATTTTTATGTCCCAAATACACAATTTTTTTATTAATTAATTTTTTTTTACCTTATTTTGAATTGAAACTTGAAAAAGCACCCTAATTTTCAATCGAAAATTCTCACGTCAAAATATCTGCTTTTTTAAAAAAGTTAGTGGGTTTTTTGTTTGTTAAAATTTCTAGTTTCTGATGGTGTAAGAAAATATACATTACTATGTTTAATTTTCTCAGAAAATGCTACGAAATTACAGGTAAACCGTTAAAAAAAATTTAAAAAAAGTAAGGCCCTTATAAAAATTATCGACCCTGGTCTAATGATCCTAATACAAAATACAAGTAAGGACACAGAGGAGGAAACTGTGTGGTGGTGTAACTCACTCGAATAACAGGCTTAATTTTTTTTAATTAGTAAACTGGCTGTACCCCCAACTTCATTCGCGATTGCCTTTTAATAAGCCTAATAAGATAAATTTTGCGTCAGCTTAAATGAGCCATACATTCGGATATTTCTATATATTCTGAGTTTTAAGTGATTTTGACTATTATAATAGGGTTATATCTGTAATTTCTGAAATAACAAACCTTGAAATAGTTACTGTCCATACCTTAAAATATCTCCTTTCGAATAAAAGAATGAATTAAATCGGGCAAAGCGCTTATGAACTACAACTAAGTATATATTTTGACTTGACATCCCTTCTTCTTAAAGAACTGTGATGAATTTTGGAAAGAAAAGTATATAGTATCCTAGATTGTAGTACTAATATTAAAGTCATGCCTAGTTTCATTTAATTTCATAGTGATGCGCAGCCAAGATATAAACAAATAGAGAAAGAAAAATAATACATTTTTGGCCTCAGTATCGGTTATAAAGTTTGCTCCAATTTATTTTTATTTTTATTTCTAAGTATCTTAAATCTACAGAGTTGAACATGTTCAAGTTTTATTATAACTACTGAATTTCACAAGATTCATTTAATAAGGTTAATGTATTTTTTTGATGGGAAAATTGTATTTTGGTTTGTTTAATTAGATCCTGTTATTTACGTCACATTTGATAACAAATCTGTCGCAACAAATAACAATAGTAAATTACTATCTGGGGACCAATTTCATTTGAATAGGGTAATAATAACGAATGTTTTTTGTTATAAAAAGTCTTCACGATTTTAAAATATTTATCAACGGCCAACACATATTAAAACGATTCTACATGTATAGATTAATGTAACGAATATGTCAAGTTTAAGGCAAGTTATTAAATTAGAGTCTGATATCATATAAATTATTCGAAACGATGTTAGATTGTTTTGTTACATCAGAATAGATAAATAAATTATTTAAACTAAATTCAAACAGTTCTTAAATGTATTTCTGCTTGGTAAAGGCTTCCTCTCCATACATGATCCTTCTCACCTTAATGCACTACACTTTTTTTTTGTGTCGCAGGCGAGTCCATCTACGGATGATATCCAGGACGTCCGGGTAGGCAGTTCTAGACATATGTCGGACTCGGCACTTTGGGAGTGCAATACCGTACTTAACCCCTGCGAGAGCCTTCAGCCGCATTAATTGGAGGGTCCCGGATCTGCCGGCAACATGATCTCTCCAGCGACAGGCTGGCCTCGGCGAAAAGGCCAGACTTCTCCTCAATTTAATCCACTACACTGCTAGCTGTAGGTTGACGGATAATTTCCCTCACAAGAGTAACGATCGTTATCAGGTGTATATGAAAGCAACCGGGACTAAACCATGAGTTTTACATATATTATAATATATATTATCGCTAATATAAACATAAAATAAATACCTATCCGGTAATTAACTATTTATTTTTATGATTAATAATCTAATTATAGAAAAATAGATCAAAATTAGATAATTAATATCGTTAACTTTTCTCTATATTTTGGATAGCAAAAAATCTATTTGATAGTTTAAGTAAAATTGATTGATAGTTTTGGAAGTATTCACAAAAATGCCACGACCAAAGAAGCTAAAAATGCATATTATATATAATTCTGTTTCCGTTCTGGTGTAGTGGTGGTGCGAGTAGAGCCTTAAAATACAATTATTTGTATTTGTACAAATATGTTTCCGGTCTAGGTATTTTTGTAGGTATCCCCACTATGCCTCGGAGAGCACGTAAAGCCGATGGTCCCCATTTTACACATTATATCATTTACAGCTGATAGCGATCGTTACTCACGGTAGGGTAATTATCCGCCAACCCGTAGTAGAGCAGCATGGTGGTTTAAGCTCCTAACCTTCTATTGTATGTATAATAGGCCTTTGTCCAGTAGTTAGATGCTTACATGCTGATTCATTCTTTCAATCATTCAATTTGTATTTATTTTAAACTTTATTGATCAACAAAGTAAAAAAGTACTAAAAAAACATTACATTCATATGGTATTATAAATATATGGTTATCATACCCTATTATATTTTCTTTCATTCTAAATAGCACCAATATTTTCTTTTAATTTAATTTTAAGTAAATATTAAACACGATGCCTGGATAATTTATTAATGTAATTTCTGATTAAAATTAACTCCGAGTTAATTAAGATAACTCAAGATTCCGAGAGTGGTTCTTATGAAAGCATAAAGTATCGATTTTCTTCGATTCTCACCGAGTCGGTTGACGTCATTTATTTTGGAATTTCGTTTCCAATACATTCAATTTTATGAAAAAACAAATGGTTGGTACAAAAAACAATGTAATTGAATTTTCACCAACAATCACAGGTTAGGTTCTAGCTCCTACATATCTAATAAATAATATACATATTATAAAGGCGTGGAATTTACGATTGAGTGTTTTATTTGTTTATTTATTGCACAAATGCGGAAAAAAATTATTTGCTTTTTGTTCATACTGTATTTTCTATCAGGAAACAGCAAGAGGAGCCAGAAACGTCTATAATGAAACAAAAACCACAATAACTATTACAAAGTAAATAAGGTGTATATACATATAATATAAAGCGTAAAATAGCAATGAAAACCTTAATTCCAATCCACCTTCTTTATTATTTAAATTTATTTTTCTTAAACCAATTTTAAAGTAACTTTTAAAGGACTTCGTTAAATAATTCCGGGAAATCCTTTTATTGTGTCTGTTTCTGAAGCGTTGCTCTTTTGTAAGCCGTTGTGGTTTGAGGCGTCTCTTTGCTTACATTTGATAAACATCATGCGGAATTAAATTATCACATATTTTATAAACTAAATTTCAATTGAATCTAAGTCCATTAGATGGTTCTCATCTAGAGTTGCTATCAACTCCATTACCGAAGCCTTAGAAACTTGATAAAGCCCTGGACATTTTTTTTTAAATAGATTTTATTTCAAAGGCACTCCCTAAAACAAAATATAAAAAATGAAAACAAAAGATTCACTAGCTGTTGATTTGTTTGACTTTTTTTATAAAATTATTGTTTCAAAGAAGTATACAATCTGCCTGATGATAAGTGGATGAACATTTTAGTCTCCTTCTGTACCTAAAATAGTAGTCAGTTAAACTTTAACATGAACTTAAATACCTTTGGAGCCACATTTCGATTCGAACATTGTCGAAACGGAAAAACTCTAAGGACATCCAAACGAATACCATCCATCTACATATAAACGGTCGTTTAAATTTATACCATAGTCAAATTCAATATTTGTATAATAAGTACGTATACGTACATACGAGTAGGTACCGGGTACAGTGAAAATAATTGATATAAGGATTGATAAAATGATTTTCGTAGCTGATTTTAAAATTAACTTAGCATTATAGTTTTTTTTTTTTTTTTTCGACAAATTTCAAAAATGTATATAAAATACACAACATAATCAGAAAAATTACCAGTGAGAGGCAAAATATTAAAATCGATTTAACGAATGCTTCGTAGGGGTCAATAGATTTGTAGATGTAGCTAGTGACATCCAGGGTGGCAGCCTATTATACATATAACGACTTAGAATGCCACGTTTGGCACAAAAGCCAAAAACGTACATTTATTGATCAATTATATAAAACTTTCGTAAAAAAAATAATTAAATGACTAAATAATAAAAACATAATATGAAAATGTTAATTGCTAAATCTTAGTTGTAAAATACAATTTTTTTTGCTATATCCAAAAATATATCTTCATTGATCCAAAAGAGATTTGAACAGTATATTACATTTTTGCATTTGAACTTTTTTTGTTGCATTTGGAGACTTACAAAAAAAAAATTAAAGCCAAAGAGTTTAATATGGACGCGCTACAATACTGTTACTGGTCTGATAAAAAAATATATGTATGGGCTATTTATTGAGTAAGATATATTATATTACACTATGACTCAAGAAGAGCAAAGCAATATCCATTAATATCAACCAGAGTGACAGTATCAAAACTCAACGAGAATACTCGTAGTGCTGCGAGGGACGTACAGTAAAAAATAAATTAGCTTGATTTTGTTAAACAAAATGTTAGCATTACTAAGATTAACAATGATCATATTATAAAATTCCACTACACATCATACTCGCAAACATCAACAATATTAATAGCTTCACGTCGGAGATAACATTAAACGAAGAATCAAATAGAATATTTTATTGACAAAAGTAACATTTATTGAATTGTAAATATTTAATAATGTCATTTGATTTATTCGCTTCGTTTACTTTCATTTATATTTTGTTTTTGTAGAAAGTACTTTTAAACTATGTCAAAATATCAATTAATTAAAAATATTAATATAATTATCACACAATACTTCGATATCATTGAAATATTTTGTATGCCTACTAGTGCTATGAACTAGCGACAAGTACCTTACTTTGAATAAATATTTTTTGTATTGAGGCTTATTAATATTATATTATCTTCTATACCTACATATAATATTTGTAGCCGGGCGATATCTGTCCATGAAAGATATTTAGGAACAATGAATTATAGAGGTCCAGATGAGAGTAATAGAAACCACAACAATTATTTTTATAATTTTAAATTATCTATTTGCCCGTCTTTATTTTTATAAAGGCATCACACAAAATCGCCATCACGGAAAATTTGTTGAATTAATTAATTAATTTATTACTATATATTATATATGCTTAAAAATATCACGTTACGGATCATAAATTTGAATGGACAAAACACGAATAAGCAATCGCGCAGATCGTGTAGTAAAATTTATCAAGATCTAATAATTGCAACTAGTAGCTTAAGGTATTTTAAATATACTGGTAGCTATATTGAAAAATCAAAATAAAACAGGCTATTTTTGATCTCAGAGATTAGCTAAACCATTGCGACATGTTTATTTCTCTAATTTAAGAAACATAAAAAAATAAAATAACGTATGGTAATGTTCGTTGTGTGCGTGTGTTGGTGCGTGCGCTCGTATAATGTGTGTGATTTTTATGTATGCGTGCTTGATATAGTATTATTAATGTATTTGTGTTTTTAGTATTTTTATTTGTTAATGGCATGTTATAATATAATTAAAATAGGTATATTAATATTATCTTTATTCAGTATTACTACTAATGTAATTTTTAGCAGTTTTTTGACTTTAGCAATGGAGTTATATCTTTTTCTCCATCATATTTTATGTATAATTTACCATAATCTGTCCTGGTTTTGGGTAGCTATATTAAATTGGTATTTTTCCTGCGTTTACTATAATTACTAGGCTTTTTCTGACTAACATGCATGTATTGTAAGTATATATGTATCTGTTTTACATTTTTAGCGGCGAAAGTTATGTATGCTGTTTTGCTGGTATTGATTGTAAGAAGGTTGAATTGAAACCACTCCTCAAGAGTATCAAGGTCTTTTTGAGATTTTGCTATAATTTCGTTTATATTTTCTCCATAGTAAAAAAGGCACGTGTCATCTGCATATAATATTAGTCAATACCAATTACATATCTTCAATTGCATTGCAAGTATTGTAAGAGCTAAATGAAATACGTGAAGCACGCACATGCATGAGGAATGAAATCAACATCTTATTTGAAAATCGCCATTCTGGTACACAGCCCACTTTTAAAGAGTTTCTGTTTTTTTTTTTTTTTTATGACAAATAGACAGGCATTTGACCGCTATCTCACCTGATGTTAAGTGACGATGCGGTCGAAGGTGGAGCATGCCTGCCTAATAGCAGTCTATTCACTCTGGCCTTGAAGGCACCCAGGTTGTATCGTTCGGGAAACACAAACGCGGGCAACGAGTTCCATTCCTTAGCCGTGCGCATCAAGAACGTAGTGCCAAAGCGTTTTGTGCGCGTAGGTGGCATATCAATGACATAAGGATGGAACGATCGACCGCGCCTAGTGTCCCGATGGCGGAAGGTTGTTGGGGGAATTAGATTGTGCAATTCCTTCGCACACTCACCAAAATATATTCTGTAAACAGAGCCCACTGATATCGAATCACTGATATATATTATATTTAATTTTTTGCTCAGAAATAAATATTGTACTTATTTTTTAAAATATTTTAGGGTGTTGACTAGGGCCTAGGCTATCAAATTTTGTGAGTTGCGTGTTCTGCTATTTAAAAGTCACAAATGTAAATATTTGTTTTTTGTTTAGATAAAATAAATGTTTTCAGCCTTTTGATATATGACACTCTCAAGGAGGTGAAATAGAGCATAAAAGTTTATATGGCAGCTCTATAATTTTTAAGTTAAATGAAGTGGGAAAGCGAATTTCTACAATTCTGATTGGAGAACATATGTAACACATTGATTTTTATTTATTTTAAAATAATAATCTCAAGTTATATAAAGGTCATGATTACCTTTGCTATTGCAATGTTATAACTGAACTGAACTTAACTGAATCAGCCTGTAAACTTCCCACCGCTGGGCAAAGGCCTCTCCTCCATATAGGAGAAGGATTGGAGCTTAAGTCACAATGCTGCTCTACTGTGGTTTGGCAAATAATTTCGCTACCATGAGTAACAAATAACAATCATTATCAGATGTCTATGATAACAACCGTAGTGGTGCGAATAATCGAGTATCGCCTCAACGCTGGCGGTCGCGGGTTCGATTCCCGCTCGGAGCAGATATTTGTATTCGTATAAATATTTGTTTCCGGTCTGGGTATATATCCTTGTGGGTCTCCCCATCGTGTTTCGGAGAGCACGTAAAGCAGGTGGGCCCGGTTGTTATCATAGATATCTGATAATGTAATTACATTACTATCAATTTTTTTTTAATGTAAATTATAAATAAAATAAAAAATTAACATTTCACTCTCAATGGACCCCAATAGGATGTGAATTCTGAGTCGGACGGAGGTCCGAACACAAACAACACACAAGCACAAACTCCCTGACTTGGACAAACATCTGTTTGGCCTATTCAAATCAGATACTTTAAAAGGCCAACAGTAGGCATGAGACCGATATATCAAAACGTAACTAATATCGGTTACGCGTACCCATATCATATCATATCCATATACCAAAACGCATAACCGTTTTCACATAACCAACGAAAACTTGAGCGCGAACACGAAACCGAAACTAAAAACTAAAAACCGAAGAACGGTGACGGGCGCGCAAACGCTAAGAACGGCGCGACAGCTAAAACCATATTATCTGCATCTCTTTCTTATAACGGTAACTTCATACTGAATAAAAGAGATGAGGCGAATATGGTTTTCTGTGTTCAACTGTATACATCGCAAACTATAACTACAAGTTTAAGCAATAAAGTCAAGTCTTTACTCTTTTATGGTTATGATTATGTATTTAGTTTCCGTAATAAAATAGTGTGTGTATTTAAGAAAAAGTTTGTGAAACGAATCATTTTTAGTTTTATTGAAGTATGCCTTATAATAATTATTATATTAAAATATTAAAAATTATAATAATACTATAATATTATTATAATATTTAATATTTTATAACCATAAGACGTAGTTTTTCAAAACATTTGATATTAAACTTGTTATAGTTTATATTTAAACTGTTTTTACCCGACTGCGACAGAAGAAGGGTTATGTTTTTCGAGTGTATGTATGTATGTGTGTATGTCTGTATGTCTGTATGTCTGTATGTATGTCTGTATGTCTGTATGTATGTATGTGTGTATGTATGTATGTGTGTATGTATGTATGTGTGTATGTATGTATGTGTGTATGTATGTATGTATGTCCATTTCTTTGGCACGCCCTGCAGCCCAAACGGCTGGACGGTTTTTAACATATGAGGTGTCGTTGGATTTGTCTAAATTTTAGTAGTGACATAGGCTATATAAATTTTCAAAATGGCGAACGCAAATGGCGGAATGAGGGGGGGGAGGGGGGGAGTTGAATTTTTTTTCTTACTGTGGCAATATGGGTATCAAATGAAAGCTAGTAAATTGTTTTATTCTTTTTAGTTTATAATAAGAGTATTTTACGCAGTCGGGTTTTTTGATTTTTTTAATTAAGCATACTTGTAACCTTTGTGTTCAACCGTTTGTTTCGGTTTGTGTTTACGTTACGCACCTGATATTACTCTGATATCGATATCTGAAAACGGTTTTCAATATCGATATGGAAACTTAATATCGGCTACGTAGCCGTTTGATTTAAAAACCGAAAACGCCCATGTCTAGCCAACAGGGATCTTTACAAGGGTATTAAAACATAGGTAGCGTGTTAAAGCTAATAGACTAGAATAAGAAGTTTTCAACAATTATTTGAAATGTATATTAATAAATAAGAAAAAATAAAAAGCAGAATCTTTGGTCTATTTTTACTGAGTGATAAGTCTGCAGTTACGAGTACAATGCATACCTACAATACGTTAAATCAATATCAAACAAATACTAATATTTATAAAGAAATTATATATACACGGCGCCTACACCATTAGTTATTAATAAACCATTTTCTTTACATTCTCCATTGTTATCCTTCTTATTAACCTTCATATTATATACCTCATCAACAAAATCGAACACACGTATTCGGGTCAGGGTTGCTAATAAACAGCTTTCTATGAACGGATATATACGTAAGGTAAACTATTGTAAGCGGTAAGCTATAGAAACTTCCTTCCTTATTGCACTATTTTTAAAAGAAACATATATATTTTGCAATACAGTTACAAATTATATCTAGATTCGAATTATGGTTTACAACTCTTTTTCTATTTTTTAAATTTTGACTGCCTTGTTGGCATAGTAGTTGTTGTAGTTGGCGATCCTTTACCCGAATCTGGGTGTAATATGTATGTATATGTATATAGTATGCATATATGTATTTGCTATATATATGTAATAGAAAAAAATGTTGGGAGATATTATTAGATACTATTGAACATTTTTCGACGTTTTTGTAAATAGACAAATTATAGTAGGTAATTGACAAAATAATAAAGAAAAAAAACTATTATTCAATATTTTAATTACATAATACGAAAATATTTTTTTTGCAAGGGTGTAATGGGGTAAACGTTGAGAACTATGTTCTCAAAATTATTGCTGACAATTGACGCCCGTAAATAAAAAAGTTTTTTATCAAGTTTCATGTTTTTCGTGTTTTACTCGGTACCTACATCCTTTTATTTGATATGACTATTATGGCATTGTTTAAAAAATTAATTAGTCAAGTATTTTTATGAGTCCGCCACATTGGAATTAAAATGATGTGACTTATCTACCCGTGCTTTGTCATTCAAACCCAACATGTATACAAAATTTAAACTCAATATAAATTTAGCTGTTTTATATTCAATTACATGTTTTAAGTCATTTATGCTAACTAAGAAAAGCAGTTTTGTATTCGTACTTATATTGAAACTATTTTTATACTTGTAGTAATTTATGTTACCAATTTTTATCGTAAAATTTGTAAAATTGGCTATCACGATGACCTTTTCCCGCTATGTTAAAGTCTCTTAGCGTTTGTTACAAGTCAGATTAAACACAAACTTTTTGCGCTCCCAAATTAATTAAGTACTACAAGCAAATTTTTTGTGAACATAATCGGTTTAGTTCCATTTTAATTTGCAGTCATGAATGTTAATACTAAGATTAATTTAAATATTTTTTGGTGTTTTTTAAACAACAGAACCAATGATTTTTTTTTTAATTTAATTTGAATTGAAATTATATAATTTCCTTATATATATATATATATATATATATATATATATATATATATATATATATATATGTGAATTTTATAATGATAATAATTTTAATAATGTACAATTGTAATAAAAAAATAAATAAAACGAATTAATATACTTATATATTGTTTTAAGCCCGACTTCAAATTTTTTATAAAGTACAAAACATTATGTTTGTTTTCATATGCCTACTATACATAAAAATATATCTAATGTAAACATTACATACACTACATTGTGTAAAATAATATTTTTGTTATCATATACACACGCACAAAAGAATTGTATATGTAAAGATATATTTTTTTTTATTTAATTAATTAATTATAGTTAATGTGACTCACTGTTTCGGAATGTAGATTCTGTTGAGAAGATTTAGAGAGAAACTAAAAACTTACTCTTTTAAATAAACCGTCAATACATAACTCAAACATTATACTCGTAAATCCTGCACGAAAAACTTCTATACCTATATTTCCTATTTATTATGTTTTATATTTAGATTTTAATTAAAATATTAATTATTATTGTTCTATTTATCATCATTCATCGTTTAATATCTACAATACAAGTATTAAGATAGAATGGGTATGTAATAGACGAAATTGTTTATCTCTGAGTTTTCTTTCTTTTAGCACCTGCGAATAACGGTGCGGAAAGTAATAAATGCTTTTGGACAGGCCTTCTATAAATAAAGAGCTCAGGTAGGTTCTACTGCTACGGCTCTGTTAATGAAACAATCGTAAGGGCTTTTGCCGCGTTGGCGTTATTCTCATAAACACTTTGGAATTTATGATAGATTGATATTCTTCTTGATATTATTTTTACTTTATATTATTTTTGAATATTCCAAGACGAATAGTATTTTTGTCTAGCAACAAGTTAGTTCACATATTTTAGTCGTTTAGTATAATTATAAAGAAATAATAGTATTTAATTCACAAAAAGTTCATCTTCAGTTATTTCAATAATCTTTAGCACTTTATTATATTTCGATGGTCCTTACTAATACAAAGTTCAAACGCAAATTTTACGAAATGTCAATAGCCGTGACGCCCTTCAAAGGAGGTTAAACACGATTCATATAATAAAAAAGAGAAGAATTAGGGACATTGCTAACCGAATAACCATTTCGATGAATTAACTTTTGTTATGTGTTTTGTCTCAAGTTCGTCAAATTTTAATTTTTAATCAGATTCTAGGTCTAGCAATATAGGCAGGTACCTATAATAATCGATGTTAAAGTCAAGAAATGACATATTTGTTGAAAGCGTATAGTATTATGTTACAGAACTAATTAATTTAATATGTATATAAAAGTTTTTTTAAGGACAATTTTATGTCTATTTTTCAAAAATAGGTACTAATAACAAAAAAGTATTATTACATTGTGCGTGAACAAGGTTATACAATGTCGTAGATAAAATGTTCTTCTGTCTAAACTCTTCTAATGAAAAATTGCCGTATGTTGACTTAATGTCAGTTTTCCATCAAGATATTTGATAGAATGTAAGGAGGCAGGGAAACTTTGCTCAACTAAGCGGCATGGTTTATAATATCCTCGTTTATAATATCCATCCTCTGTTTTTCTCTAAGTAAAACAAACAAATCTTAGAAAGGTATTATCATGAACGCACTCATTCACAAGAGCAATATTCTCGCGATTAAATAGAATTCGACTGAATCAATATCTTATCGATATTCTAAATATGCTATAAATAAATATGCTTAACACACACACACGGTCGTCTGTTCCTAAGATAGGCAACTTAATGCCTGTGTTTTAGGTAACAGCCGACTGATATACTTTTTTTTTAAATAAATATACATATAAATAATACATATAAATAAACATATATTACACCCAGACTCGGGGCGGGAATCGAACCCACAACCCTTGGAGCAGAAAACAGGGTCACTGCAAACTGCGCCAACGGGTCAGTCAAAGTCATTCTATGTCCTTATTATCACATTTATGTTTCATTTTTCCATTTCCACTAGCTCTTTTCCACTGGTGTGGAAAGATGCTGATTTTATTCCTCTACCAAAAAAAGTAATATATGTTTTATATCCGAATACTGTCCTATTTCTATTCTCTCATTTATTTCTAAGGGTCTTAAACGTCTTGTAGATCAACAGCTTAGCCCTTTCCTTCTAAATCCTAATCCCCTTAATTATTTCCAATCTGGCTTTTGTACTGGTTATGGTAGACTACTTGTTTTAGTCAAAATAACTGATAATGTTCAATCGAATATGGACAATCAAAGGGTTACGGTGCTGACGCTACTAGATTTTAGTAGTGCATTCAGTAAAATTGACTTTGATTTGTTGACCGATATTTTATGTACTCTTAACATATCTTCTGAGGTAACTGACTGGTTTCAAGATTATTTGCAAGGTCGACGGCAATGAGTGTCAGACTCATTTAGTGACTCATTTTCTAATTGGACTAGGGTTAGTGCTTAGTGTACTAGGATCTATAGTTACTGCACTATTGCAGAGAAGCGACAAGCTATTTCTCATATTAACGGAGACTTATTAGCAGTTGCTAACTGGAGTAAATCTTTTGGCTTAAAAATTAATCCAGCAAAATTACAAGCCGTTATAATTGGAAGCTCCAGCTTTGATGGCATTAAAATTCCATACAGCGAGGAAGTGACTAATTTCGGCATTATATTCGATCCAAATCTCTCTTGGGGTCCACAGACGAGTGAATTAAGACGCAAGGTCGTTTCCATTGTGGGATCACTCCCTAGACTGCAAAATTTTCTTCCTATTTCAACTAAAATCACGCTTGCACGGAGTCTTCTCTTATTTATTCTTGATTATGCTGACATTTAGTATATTGACGTCACTGAAGAGCAAATAAATAAACGATTGTCATGAACTGAACCTACGTTCTAATAACAATTTAATTATTGAAATTCCTTTCCACTCCTCTAATTTCGATACTAAATCACTTACTGTTCAAGCTGCTCTACTTTAGAACTCTCTACCCTTATCCATTAGATGTGCTCAACCCTTTAAATTTTTAAGAAGTATGTAATAGTTATGTAATTATTTCCTCTCATCACATTGAATCATATGATATTGATTTCTTATTTATATATGCGTTTATGTGTCTATCGGCGAGTTGCACGAAACCGTCGCTAACTTTCCGTTAGTTAAGTTGCAATTAATCTTAAAATTAGTTGATCTCATGATTAATTTAAAGCTGTTGGAATTAATCATCCGTTAGATAGGTCTTTAATTAAACAAAATTTTTTTGTTAACTTAATCAGATGTAGGTTTTGTGCAACAGATAATTACGATTCTTGTGATTAAAGTAGTTAGTTAATGCATACGTGTTAATCTATCTAAATGTGTATGTATATCTATTTAATAGATTATTACATTCATTTCTCTTTATATCTGTTTTTATATATATTTGTAAAAAATGAACGTGCTACTACTAATGACTGTACGCCTACCTATATACTATTTTATCTGCCTTAAGGTTGTCTGAAAGAGATGGCTCTTTACCGATAAACCACCTTTTGTAATTATTTATTTATTTTAATATTGCATATTATTGTTCTACAATAAAGAGTTACTATTATTCTAATTGCTTCTCACCACCCGTTCAATATATACATACGTATACATAATATATTACAACACTAATATTGACACAAACTTACATAGATAAATATAAGCGGGATGGTTATTATTATTATTATCTAACTAGTTTACTCCACCTGTTCAATAACATATATAGACATACATAATATAATACAATACTTATATAAGGCATATAATAAATATACATAAACTTAAATAGATAAATATAAGCCGGTGGAGGATTACGCCCCGGCAGGGAGATCAAACGGCCGGGGGTTAGGGCTGTAGGCTGAGAAATCGGCGGAGAATTCTAGACGAGTCAAACAGTACCGCCTTCTGCATCCTGGCTGCGAGTGACCCGCCACAGATCCCCGACTGCCTCAGATGGTGAGCGAGACTAACCGGGATCAAACCGTTGGCATATATGATGATAGGGATGATTTCAGCGGACTTCACATCAGACATGTCGACAATCTCGTGCGCCAGATCCAGATAGATAAATGACGTTCGACCGTTCTAGTGTAGTGGTGCGAGCAGTTGCCTCAAAGCCCCGCGCTAACTGTCGCGGGTTCGATTCCCACTCGGGACAGATATTTGTATATGTACCAATATTTATTTCCGGTTTAGGTGTATGTCCTTGTGGACCTCTCCACCGTGCCCCGGAGAGCACGTAAAGCCGTCGGTCCCGGTTGTTATCATAGACACCTGATAACGATCTTACTCATGGTAGGGAAATTATCCGCCAATACGCGGTGGCAGGGCTTCTTATATATGGAGAAGAGGCCTTCGCTCAGCAGTGAGTTGTTTACAGGCTCAATCAGTAACAGTAACAGATCCAGATATTTACCTTTATTCTTTGTTTCGGCTATCACGAAGAACCTCGTCATGCGGGATGGTTATGTCCACTAAAAACACCCTCAACCGTATCCTATCCATCACCACGATATCAGGCTTGTTCACCAGTATTATTCTGTCCATAGCGATAGGCAGGTCACTCACTTTGACGTGACGTGTGACTCACTTTCAAAGTAATTTTTTAAAATATTTTTCTAATATTTACGGAATAATCGATTACGGATATTTAACGAATACATATGTATAAACAAATAAAATACAATAAATATATTATAATTTTACTAACTACGCTAACTTTCTAAGCGAAATATTTTTTTATGAGCCCATAAACAACTTAACTCCGTAAACTAAGTGAAGTAGTAAACAAAACGTGAACTGTTTTTAAAATCAAGTTGAACGAGCTACATTGAGAATATAGTATAAGTAGTAGTCAGGCCTATATATGATTATAGGTCTCCAGCTCATCACGATATCATACGGCTATCGTTGCAATCGATTCAGTAGTTTTTGTCTAGAAAAGTAAAAAAAAAAAACAACCACGCATTCTAAAAATCAAAAGATATATGATTTTTGTTGTGAAAATAAACGAAACAAAGACAATTTCGTGTCATGACAAACTTAGAATTTTCGACTTAATCACTTAAGTACTTGAAAGGCAGGGAAAGAAACAAAAATAATATCCATTTGTACATTTTGGTAATAAAAATGTCAGTTTTAATAACGGATACAGTAGACTTTATTTGGAATACTATTTTTTTCTTAGGAAGTCATTTAAGTGCCTGCTGCTTTGGATTAAACTTTTTTCCTTACCATATATATTTTTATTTTTTATTTTTAACCTTTGTTCAAAACTTTTATCCAATTATATGTACATATGAAACATTGAATTGCAAATCGGTGGCAATGTATTAGTTATTTTGAATTGTCTTTAAGTAGTTTGCTGTTTAAACATTTGATCCTTTTTGTTTTAGGATTAGATTAACAAATGCTACTAAATTTCGAACTAAATTATATAAGAATTTATTCAAATCTTGGAGCGCTGACAAATTTCTAAAGGCCCGTATCGGCATGATTTTGCCCAGAATATCGGAATTTCAATTTAACAAGAAAATTCTGGAGGACATTATTTGTTTAATAAGTTAATGTACTTATTAAGTTTTGTATCGTTATAATACAAATATATTATGGTAACTTTCATTAAAATGTGTTATATATATAATTTATTTCGAACACGCACTCTCGCTGTTCTGTTAAAAAGTTTATTTATTTAGACTCTAGTCTGCTAATCTTATTATCTGCGCTCAAACGGAGTCTGAGTCTGTGGACAGACGGTGCAGCGTCCTCTCTGTTTTTCGGCTTCGACTATTGTAACAGTCTATCGACTGTTTTCTTCAAAAATATATTTAACTAGTTTTCTGAGTTAAAATTACATAATTATACCTTTTACGATCATTCATAGTTTCAAAAAAATTTTGGAACTGTTTGACAGTTCCGTATTTAACGTACTGGGATTTTACCTTCCGTAATGAATGATTACAGAGGTTTCTGTAAAGTTGTAAGAAATGTGCAACAGTTGGAGAGAGAGAGGGAATGTTCACACAGGGGAAAGTCATCAGCAAATTTTACTTCTCAATGCCTTTACAAAGTCCCTAGGAAAAGTAAAGTTAGTACTTTAGACACTTAAACAGTGGAGGTCAGCCGTTGATGTTCTTCATCTACCTACATAGACTACTTTGTTTATTTATTTATTAATACTTTATTGCACAATACATTATTGAATTTTCCAAAAGGCAGTCTTAATTCTCAAAGTCTGTCATGCGCTTGTCAAGTGAATCAGCAATGTTTCTATGTACCTCCAAAATATCGTCCATTTTAGCTATTGTTTTAATATTTGATGAACCAAATTAAAATTTAATTGTAAAGCCAGCAGGTTTGTGCAAGTATTAAAGTAAATAGTACATTAAGAGTAAAAAAAAATATTTAAAAATATCCCTTTAAACTTATTAGTAAATATTTTGTCACTCAAAACATATCAAAAACTTTAAACTAAATAAATTATAAGTATAATAATAATCGAGAGCAAATTTTAATACTTGTTACCTTTTTGACACCTACTGCAAAAAGCTAATACCTAAAAAAAAGTGTACCTTACCTTAACACGATTATTAATACCACCTTGAACATTAAATCCTTCTTATGTCGAATACCAAAAACAGAAATTATTATACGCTCTCAGCGTAACTTGTCATCGGAAGATATTCTGAAATCAATTTACTTTTCTCTAACTTAGTGATTAATTACCTATTGTTTGTATTGGAAATGTATTGAAGATTTGTGTGTGTAATTCTATTATAAAGACAGATTCGTGTTTGAAGTAAAGCTTAAAACCCGTTCAGGTACCTGATTCAAAATTTATTCACGGAATTCAATGTACTAAGCGTGCGTAAATCTTAAAAACATTTGCCAAGGTTCACAAAATCGTTTAAATTCAGTTGACTATTAAAATCTTATTAAACGCCGAAAGCACAAAATTGAAGTACCTCACATAAATAACCCCTTTTCTAGACGGTTTGACAGATTAAACAAGCACATAATTTACAATAAAGTTGCCTGTTTAAGTAATATCAAAAATGTCGTATTGCTGAGTGGTTATATTACATAACATAGGACATCGTCGAAAATGTTTTGGTACCTAGTGGTTAGACTCCTCTCACTCAATTTATATTACTTATATTTTCTTACATATTTTCATATAAGTTCTCTACATATTTTAATTATCAGTAATCTAGTTAAAACATTTGAACCGATCAAACATTTGAAATTGTAATTAGTATTTGATACCCACAGGACTGACTGCCTAAAACAGGGTCAGTGGATATTTTATGATGTGTGTAAGAGTGAATTCTGCGTGTATATAACTATATGCTTACTCTTTTTTATTTCTTCTACATTAACCTATATATTATAGCAAAGCTAACGTTCTGACGTTAGTCTGATATTACTCCGGCACGATTGAAAAATATTTTATTAGCGATTCTGTTTATAAAGAAAAGTATAGGCTTCATAGGAAAGTATAAAACATCACACTACTACTCATAGTAATGGACACTTACATAAGTAACGACGCGTCTTTCGTTTTTGTAGTAAAATAAATTAATTTTTAAAAAATAGTCAGATTGAGATACGTCTAATATTATCTAGAGATCTAGACTAAATGTCTCGTCCAAATTCTGGGGTTAAATTTCAGAACTTCAGACATAAATAATAATTATTATTTGCGCTTCTTTGAGTTTCGAATTAATTCGTGTAAGCAAACAATGAAATCACTTTGCCTTATAATACCTATTAAGAAATATAAAATGGTTTTTCAATTCCCAAATATAATATTTACTGATCTGGTTGTAAGATATAAACTTAATACACAAGTGTCATACAGTAAAACTACTTGTATATGCTTCTCACCTCTTGAGGTACTCGGAATATTCAGTCGACAACGATTAGAATAACGATATGCGAGGCGGAATAAAGATGGATAGAAATCTAATCTAAATGTTAGTATGGACTTTATATTATTATGAAATTTAACAATAATAATAACACACATGGATGGACACAAGAAATGGAAAGCGCAAAGGACCGCTGCCTGGGCACACGCTGGGCTTGGCATCATGCAGGCCACCAGCAACCCCCGCCGACCGGCACCACCACCAAGCCGGTCGGTGTATCCACCATCCCCACCAGTTGGCTTGGCGCCGACAGAGTCTCAAGGCATTCGGCGCCCGCCGCTCGCGAAATCTCAGAATTAATGATCGAATTAAAAATATTGTTTGTGTCAGAAAACTTATCTACTTAGGATGGTTACAGATTAAAGACCATCCCGCTATAACTTAATGAAGCGAAGTAATAATTATAAACGAAAACGCGGGTAAAACTTCACGAGTCGTCTATTATTAGTTTCTAACTTCTCACTCCACCCGTTCAATAATATACATATATAATAGATATACAAAATATAAAACAATACTTATATAAAGCATAATATAATAAATTTACATAAACATACTTAGATAAATACAAGTGGGTGGAGGATTACGCCCTGACAGGGAGATCAAACGGTCGGGGGTTAAGGCTGGAAGCTGAGAAATCGGCGGACTATCCTAGCCGAGTCGAGCAACACCACCTTCTGCATCCTGGCTGCGAGCTAATCGTCATTGATACCTAGCTGCCTCAGATGGTGAGCGAGGCTAGGATAGGGATGATTTCAGTGGAATCAACACCTCACATGTCGACAATCTCGTGCGCCAAATCCAGATATTTACGTTTTTTCTCTGTTTCGACTTTCACGAGGTTCTCGTCATGCGGGATGGTAGTGTCCACAAAACATCGTATCCTACGAATTAAACCACTATGGCCGTTGTGCCTTTTTATTTTTATTGCATAATTAACATCGGCTACACCTATTACAATAACATTTTATCCACCAGAAAATAAAGGTTTAAAAATAGCCACTATTGTTATCCTCTCGAATCATCCGACGAAAACAGCCACAACAGTCGTAGAGTCTTTCTCGTCCCGGGAGCACGGGGCACGCGCAGGGGTAAGGCGAGCGCAAGCGCCACTTATATATTACAAGCATTATAGTTATAATGAATAGGTCAGTGTGAAAAAAAATGTTTGAAATAAAATTGTTCTTTTCCTAATATAAACAGGCAAACTGTAAGGATTCTTTAAATTAAAACGATAAATAGCCCTTAATGCTCTTACGATCCGGCATCTTTCACCGGCATCTGCCGGTGAAAAAAGGCGTAACGTCTATTGTTTCCAAGTTTTCACATTTTATTCCGAAGAATAAAGACGTAAGGGACAAATTTGACAGAAATATTGACAAAAAAATCATATTTAAGATTTTATTTTACAGTTCAGTTAAGTTCAACAATCCCCGAACAGTTTATCAACACTTTAAATGTTAACAACTCAAAAATGTCTCGTAATGTTTAAATAAAACACAAAAAACCTCCTCCTGTAAAGTTGTCAGTTTGCAGTTATGCCTTTATTCGTAGGATACAACGAAAAACACCCATGACCGTGCTCTATCCATCACCACGATATCAGGCTTGTTCGCCAGTATCGTCCTGTCCGTGGCAATAGGCAGATGGCGATACGTATTATATAAGTATATTATAAGCGATAAGGCGATATGTATTATATATTCTATATCATACTTTAAAACATTTTTTACAGTTATTAATATGATAGGAAGTTGGCAAATACGAATTTATCTCTAAGAGAGATCTCTTCTAGTTAACCCACGATGGTGAGAGATAATGTTACCACGGGTCATAGTAGCGCAAAAAAAAGAGAATAAGAATAGTGAATATTTAGCGTAATAGATACATATAAATTTACTAACCTTTTTAGGCTAAGACACACGCGGTTATCAAACGTAGTTAATTTTTTAAGGATAAAAACGAGTACATACCACGATATAGTATATAAATATATACATACATACATATATACACACAAAAGTATATATATTACAAATCTACATGTACATGTCGAAGACCTATAGAGCCTATTATTAAAATACTAGGAAATAGCGTGAAATATCTATTTTCATCATATCTATCATCATATCATAGACATGTGTACATAAATAACAAAAAAAAAAATCGAATATTCATCCATATGAAAGCGATATTGTTCTTGTTTCAGCACTTTAAGCTTTCATGTTAAACGAATGTGCATGTGTGCGTACATGTGTGAACCGAACTATTGTTCCGACTCGCCTATTGGAAAAACTCGTCTCGCTTGTTTGCGACATCGCGGAATAAATCATGTCATAATACAGAAAACTCTAAAATATATTTTGTTGTTTATTAATTCTTGCGGCGTGATCCCTTATAAATTGTGTACTCTATAAATGCTTCAAACATTTTTAAAAGATCAAGACCTTTGATCATTTGTTAACACTGTTTGCGTTATAAAATCTAATAAAAAAGTTTTAGTACTCCTTTATATTTATTCATAAAAGACCTTAAAACTTTGTAAAATTTCTAAACGACTGAGAATTAGTATAAGTTATATTTAAAACCCAATTGTAGTTAGATTATTGTTCTACAAGTTAGAAATAATTAATAGTTTGTAAAAGTGAAGAAATATTATCTACTAAAATATTTCATAAATCATAAAAGGACTCCTTTTAATAATATATTTTAGTCATTAGGTAGGTATATTATATTTTTTAAGGTTTTTTTTTTGTTATATATTATAATAATAATGTTAATAGTTAAAGTTAATTATATTTAATTTGTCTAATATACATACTATTAAGGTTTTTTATTTTTAAGTCGCAATTCGCAGACTTAGCAATACTTATATATATTTTATTTTTACAAATAGTATAAATTTATGTAATGTATGTATGATATATATGTCTAGTGTATAAATATAAATAAAAGGAATTATTTCGCTAATATCATTTTTATTTTTTGATTTTCGTTTAATAGTTGATTGATGATTAGTCGAGAATTTTCATCATTTTTGCTTTAATTACGATAACACAAACAAATTTATTACTAACGTTTTTACTTATTAGATATATACAAAATAGACAATTACATGTCTGTTTATCGAAGACTTAGTTAAATTACATTTAATATGTTTACATTTAATATATTTACAGAAGGTAGAACGTGATAGAGATAGGGCGCTTGTGCACTACACGGAATTTTACTGTCCGGAAGTCCGATTTTTTACGGTTCGATTTGGCAATGTAAAACACGAATAGGCGTTTGTGCACTACACGGAATTTTACTGTCCGGTAGTAGCCTTGCGAATTTTATATCACTGAAAAGATAAGAGATTTTAGACTAGTTATTTAACATAATTATTCTAATATTGTGTTCTGTGATAGAATAGAATTTATTAATTTTATAGTTTAATTTAATAAAAAACTGCAGATACGTATTCGCTGTGAGTGAAGCCATGGTAGGGGAAATTAAATCGACTGAAGCGTTCGCAGTGGTCACTTTCGGTACTACGGGGGGCTATTATTCCTAAAATTGTAAGCAAGTACACGTGAGAGTATTTATTTTGTTTTAATTTAAATAAATTAAAGAAAAATGAGACACCAAAGTTGTTGTGTTGTAAATTGTAAGAATACCAGCAGAAAAAGTGAGTGCAAGTTTTATAAATTTCCGACTGCTCAATGGAAAAGAAATCAACGGAATCAGTGGATAGCTGCAGTTAAAAGGCTGAAGTAAGTAAGTACTACCATAACCTTAACTTTATCAATAACAATAATTCGGAAATTTTAAATGAAAATTAAGTTAGCCGACATCCAAAAATTTTAATAATTATTTTTATCGAAAAAATCATTACGAAAAAATTAAAAAAAAAAATTAATTTGTAAAAAACTTGATAAATTAAAAGTGAAATTAAAAAAAAATTTTTTTAGTTCTAATTTAATAAAACAAAAAAAAATAAAAAAATTAACGTCAGCTAACTTTAGGCTTTTTTGTTTAAAAAAAAAATTACATTAATTAAATAAATATTAATATATTCCATTGATATATAACTATTTAATTATTTTTTCTTCAGTTTAATTTTTTTCTTAGTATCACTTTTTGACTTTAATATAAATATCAAATAACTTAACCTGAATGTTTACTGCATTCTTTATTATTTTTTATCATTATACTTACTTGTTGTTGATTCGTTTAATTAAAAAACAAAACGGCAATCACTACAAAAATCTCACATATTTTTTATAACTTTTTCTTTTTACTATTATTTATAATATTTATTTATTTTTATTTTCCTTGCTATTGCCATACGTATAAAAACATTTTATGACAGCCTCCTGTAGTTCATATTTTGTCTGGCGCTGCAGTCGCACTCATAGCGAATAGCGCCATCTTGTATATCAATAAGATACCGGTAGTTTTGAATCCAATGAAACCAATCAATAACTAATTACGCTCAAACGAGGTGGCGCTTAGAAGTGATTTTCTTTAAGATTATAATGTAAATAATAATAAAATATTTGTATAAAGACTTAACTGTGCATAAATATGTAAATAAACTAGGATTTAGAACGTTTTGGTAAATAACATAATAAGTAGTTATGAAAATATACAGAATGACTGGTAAATTACTATCAATATTTAAAGAGAATACTCGGTACATGATTCTCATTCGAATTATGTAATTGGCAAAATATTGGCTTCTCTCTTTTGGAATTGGATTTTTGTGTTGGCATCTTTATTATCTACCATGCCTACGCGCTACACTTCACATGAATATGCGAACATGCATCTCATTTATGGAGAATGCAGATGCAACGCAAGTGCCGCCGCTAGACTATATCGTGAAAGATATCCAAATTTAGAGCGCTATCCCGATCACCGCGTGTTTGTTAATGTGCACCGCTCACTCACGGAGTGCGGCCATTTCCCGAATCAAATACGGGCTGGAGGTAGAGCTCACTTTCCTAACGAGGAAGAAGTGTTGCAAGAGGTAGCAGATGACCCAAGTATTTCCGTTCGTGGAATTGAAGAAAGAACGGGAATACCCAAAAGCACAGCACATCGTATTTTACAAAAAGCCGAAATGCATCCGTTTCACGCACAACGAGTTCAAAGTCTTCTTCCTCGAGATTATCCTGAAAGGATTTCATTTTGTAGAACAATGCTACAGAGACATCATGAAAATCCCCAATTCATCCAAAAAATTCTCTGGTCAGATGAAACTACATTTAAAAAAGATGGTTACATAAACTTACACAATTTTCACGAGTGGCATGTGTCGAATCCATATTTAATGCGAGAAGACAGATCCCAGTATCACTTTAAAGTAAACCTGTGGACCGGAATTTTAAACGGCAAAGTTGAGAACTTGAATGCCACGAATTACCTACATTTTTTACGAGAAAATTTACCAACTTTGTTAGAGGACGTACCACTAACAGATCGTCGCCACATGTGGTATCAACAAGATGACTGCCCAGCGCATTACGCAGTACAAGTAAAAGATTTCCTTAACCAGGAATATCCGGGAAAGTGGATTAGACGTTCAGGCACTATCTCGTGGCCAGCCCGTTCCCCAGATTTAAATCCACTGGTTTTTTTTTATTGTGGCGTTCTCAAATAAAAAGTTTATACAAAGCCCATTGACAGCGTAGCCGAGCTGCATGAACGAATTTCTCAAGCTGCTGAGGACATCAACTCTCGAGGATATGCACGGCTAATAAATAGATCTTTTTTAAGAAGATGTAGAGCGTGTATTGAGGCTGATGGCAAACAATTTGAACATTTATTGTAATAAAAAAATGTTATTTCCCTATATGACTTTTATTCTAATAAACCTAAACTAAACTAAGTCGAGATTTTTCATTATTTTATTAATTTTACTTACTTTTGTTGACTTTGGTAAAAGTGGCATCACTATCTGTTTCGCTCGCTCATGGCAAACATGCCCACTATCCATCTCTCTCATCATTTTGCCATTAAATTAAGAACGTACCAAGAGCTTGTGCGAATAAAAAACATTTCAACTGAGTATAATGGGTTAGCAAAAATCGGGTTACTTGAGGTTTTTATTTTTGTACTAGTTTTTTTTTTAGTATGAAACTAACAAGAATTGTACCATTTTACAATCCTGTTTAAATGCGCGAACTTTTAATGGCACTTGCCAAGGCACTTTAGTACATTTTTTTTAAAGGAGGGCCTTTCAAAGTCGACAAATTTTGAAAATTTTAAATTCATAGTTTAACAAATAGTCTTAATTCTAGAAAACTTGGGGCAATTGTGTCATTATTTTTGATTGTGGTTCTAGAAATGTTATTTAGGGTTACGATTCCAAAGTTTAAATGAACAAAAATAATAAAAATTAACCACAATAACCGAAAAATGGTTACAGTTTGACCAAATTTCTAAGTTTTGCTTAAATGCCCATAATTTCCAAACTGCATGGGATAGATTTTTTTTCTGATTTTTCTCATGATGCTTACAATCAATCCTATCACCCTGTTATGGCTTGACGTTGAGTACTGGGACACCCTGTATACTTACGTATAAATGTACATGTTTATTTATTTATTCGAATATTAACTAAAAAAATACAATCAATTTATTGATAAATGTTCCTTATATATAATACTTAAATATTTTGTATTTTATTATTATTTATTATTAAGACTCAAAAAAAAAACGGTCCGGAATGGGGAAAAGTAAAATGTCGGACGGTAAAATTACGGATAGTGCACAAACGCTCTATACATTTATATGGCGTGCCATATCGGACCGTAAAAAATCGGACTGCCGGATAGTAAAATTCCGTGTAGTGCACAAGCGCCCTAGTGTATAATATGCTTACGAAATTTATAACTATATATAAAATGGATATTACATATTTTCTTCCTCTACGCCGCATTACCAAGATAAAGCTTCAAACTTGTCGTTGATTGACAGTTCGAATGCGGTCCAATCGATTACATTTCCAACGACGACAACTAAGACGAGTTTCATAAATAAAATATAAATAGGTAGTATTAAATATAGCTGCCAAAGGCTTTCGTCGAAGTGAAAACTTGGATGCAGTAAGTATCTACTAACAGCAGAATAATTTTGCTTAACCCTCAAGCGGTCGCGCGGCGTCGATTCGACCGTGCTCAATATATTTTCGCTCATAATATTATTATTACTTCTCACGTGTGTTTCTCATTTCTAGTAGCCTGTCGCTATATCATTATGAGCAAAATAGAAAGTTTACCCCCGCAAGTTACTCTCCCCGCAACCCATAAATCCCTATTGTTTTAGTCGCGGCACAGGCGTCGAAAGCACACCGCGCGCCTGTCGTCGAAAAGGTTACGCGCGACGCTCAATGCGATATAATATTTGTTCGACTATCACCTAATATTATCGAATTAAGCTTATAATACTGCTATTATTTATAAAATGAGTCGTAGACCACTAGCACCAAGTATAATACTTGAGGAATTACTACGAGAAGATGGAGAAGAGAGTGAATTAGAGCTCAGCGCTCAGGCTCAGAAACTTCCGACCACATCGCTTCAGAGGGTTCTCTATTTGCTGAGGAATCAAACAGCTCGGATTCGGAAGCCGTAAAATATGTCCAGCAAAAAAAGGAGGCAGTCGAAGACACAATGCACATCGTGTCGAAGAAATATTTGCAGCAGTCACACTACATTCATTTGCAATAAATGTTATTTTGACGAAGAAACTGAGCCTGGTGAATACTAAATCATAGTTTTATTATGTTTTATTATTATTTTGCCATTTTTATAGTCTTTACTATGTATATAAACTAGTCTGAGGTATGTAAAAAGGTTTTCTAAATTATTGTTTGATCTAAAGAATACTTGAGCTATGTTAGTTGATTTTAATAATTGTTTCTTTTTTCTTAATTTAAATAAGTTGTTTATACCAATTATACTTTAAATAAAATGATAATATATCTGTCTACAAAAACAATAAATGATTATTGGATAATTAATGTTTTATTTCTCTCATATATCCCATAGGTCTTTTCGACTACGCGCGACCGCTGCCGTTACAAACGACCGCGCGCCCGCTTGAAGGTTAAATGAGAAAGACAAAATTAAACTTAGAAGGAAAAAAATTATGTTTTAATAGTAAGTACCTGGATGACCGAGCTTTGCTCGGTTCAATTATATTTAGATGCATTTCATACAGATGAAACATAAATAATATTTTCGATCTTACCGACATAATAGTAAAATAATAGAAACTGGTTATTTAAATAAAAAATAAAAAGAGCTATTAATTCAAAAGAAAAAAAAATGAAAAAAAGATTGGTCTGTAGAAACCTGGATTCGAACCCAGGTTTTCTGATTTCGAATCCGCCCGATTCCCGTCCGAGCTATTAGAAGCTTGTTAATGACAGCGAAATTTACCTTCGTATTCTAATGGTATTTTTTTAATTGCGTAAAAAAAGGGATAAAACAACATTTTCTAAAAATAAATCCTAGCTAGATCGATTTATCGCCCTCGAAACCCCCTGCATACTAAATTTTATGAAAATCGTTGGAGCCGTTTCCGAGATTCCGATTATATATATATATATATACAAGAATTGCTCGTTTAAATATATAAGATACAAATACGGTAGTTAATAAAAAAATTTATGACTAGCTTTACTTTGTTATTTTAGTAGATACTTTTTAGATTTTAACCTTGAATATTAATGGGACAAAGTCTGTTTTTATCACAAAAGATTGTGTCGTAGCGAGTAAGATTATTTCGTAGCAATTCTTACCCAGACACATGATAAAGTAACATGTCTCTGTTCTTACCACTTTTGTTTGACAATCACTATTAAAAAGTTTTCTAAACAATACAAATACCTGAGTAGGTTTTTTTTTTGCTATTTGAAAACGTTTTATGCGAATTTTAAGGCTGTTTGTTATAGTTAAATTTATGTAATAAATATTTTTAGTGTTATATCTCTACATTTTTTTTTATATTTACTTTACTAACGGACATACAATAACACCCATATCACCTGTCTTTACCATATAATATTTTGTGTTACTTCAAAATCATATTATAGGGGAAAAAGTTACGATAAGACGCAAAGCGATCTGTTGTAAGAAAACCTTTATCAATTTTATGTTATTTCTTTTTGCTGTACAAAGGATTCTCTTTAATATTCATTCAAAACGAAAAAAAATATAGTTCTATGAATACCAATATGTGTAATAATAGTACAATCATTACACAATAAACGATAAATTTACTTTTTACAAATTATTTCTGGTAAAATATTATCAATCTTATTTGTCTTTAAATAAAAAAAAAAATTGTGCATAAGTATTTATTGTACTATAAAAAATTGGTTGTCTGTAAAGTCGGTTTACGGACGATAATTTTTACGTGATAACGTCGTAAGAAAACATGAATGGAATTGAATTATTATCACTGAATTATCATTTTACCGGACCCTAGTCGAAAGAAATACGAAGTGGACTGTATAATATGCGATGTGACGATGAGACGTCTGTTTCTAGGGCCGGTATCAAACGAATGCGAAGGGTGAGCTGGTTCTAGTTCGCCGTGTGTTCAGTGAGGGTGTACGTCAGTGAAACGCCAATTAATTGTTGAAGATTTTCCCGCTTGTGAGGAGCAGAATTGCTGGCTAGCTTCTATAAGCGATCTCTTCTATACTATGGTCTCTTGCTATTCTTTATCTTTACTATTCGCTGGTCGATCGAGGACTGGCATGTAGTGCCCTTTTTTTTTTTTTTTTTTTCGGAAGGACTTATGCTGTTGGCCTTGCTGGCCTTTACAGCGACACCGGGCGGGGGGGCGGACACTTAAGGTCCAGCCTAGAAAGTAGAGCCTCCTTATGGGCGGCTCTGAAGTACTATACGCGTCGGTTGGCCGGCATGGCGGCGCTATGCGGAGCGCTGAGGTGAACGGACTACTGCTCTACGTGCCTAGGCGCGTACGAGCCGTTGAACCCTATTACTTCGTCTCCGTCGGCGGAGACGGTGTAGGTGAGTAGTGTGGTGTGTGGTGCGGTTGTGTACTGTACCTATCGGGGGGGGGTTGGCTAGCGTAATCGGGTCGTCTGGGTCGGTGAGCACGTGAAGGGGGCGTCTACAGCGGTTTTTGAAATTACCGCGTAGTGTATTGTAGACGCATGACTGGGCTATAAGGGGGTTCGGATGGTTGCGCGCTTTCTCGAAATAGTTAGCGGCGATCGATTTGATATGCTTGGCGATCGAATCGATTTTAAAATCCTTATGGAGATCTATATTACGAATGTACCACGGGGAAGCCGTGGCCCTCCGTAAGAATCTATTTTGTATGACCTGGAGCTTCTGAAGGAGCCCGGGCTCGCACCGGGCGAAAACTGGGCAACCGTATATTAGTATAGGTCTAACACAGGTTTTATATAGTGTCGTCTTATTTCTAAGAGACATTTTACTTTTGCCGTTGATCATGTAATAGAGTCGGCTCAGCACGAAGGCGGCCTTGTTACTGACACGTTTAATGTGTTTTTTAAACGTGAGTCGTTTATCGAGAGTGACCCCTAGATAGGTAACTTGATCGGACCATTTGATAGGAGTACCGTAGAGAGTAATCTCATCCGGCCGGCCTAGGTATTTCGTTACCTTAACCTTAACGAAAAACACGGCGGTGCTCTTATCCGGGTTTATTTCGATTCGCCACGTCCGAAACCAGTCGCCTAGTGCGTCTGTAACGGATTGTAGTCGACTCGAGATTAATTCCGGACGGTCGGAGGATGTGAATAGAGCAGTGTCATCTGCGAAAAGGGCGATTTTTACTGATTTTCGCTCGGCGAATTGTATCGGAATGTCGTTAGTGTACAGTGAGTACAATAACGGAGAGAGGCATGAGCCTTGAGGGACTCCGGCACGGAGGGTGCGGGGGGAGGATAGAGTACCTTCGACTCTGTATCTGAAGGTGCGGTTTGACAGATAGTCTCGAATCAGGAGTACTAGTCTGTCTGGCAGTCCGAGTTTGTGAAGTTTATAAATCAGGCCGTTATGCCAGACCTTATCGAAGGCCTTAGCGACATCGAAAAATAGGGCTCCTGTGCCGCGGGTCTTTGAATATGAAAATCCTGCCAGTATATGCTCCGTTATGCGGTGCACTTGATGAACACAAGAGTGTCCGGCTCGAAAGCCGAACTGCTCGTTTATGAGGATAGAGTTGGCCTCTACGATAGCTTTGAGGCGGGCGAGTATGATTCTCTCGTAAATTTTACCGAGAGCGTTGAGAAGGCTGATCGGTCTATAGCTAGTAGGGAGGTTGCCGGGTTTACCGACCTTTCGAATGCCTATGACTGTTGCCTCTTTCCACTGATCGGAGAAGGAGCAGCCGGCGAGTAGGGCGTTACATATCATCACTAGTAGTAATACTAGTGGATGGGGGAGGCGTTTTATAGCCTTATTTGAAATGAGGTCGGGGCCGGGGGCCTTTTTAGCGTGTAGGGACTTTATAATCGATTCGACCTCCTCGACCGTGGTCGGTGAGAGGGGGTCGCCGGTCGGCGGAGAGGCCGCCAGCCGGTCGACTTCCGAGTCGACCTTGAGGAGGTGCTCGGGGTCCACGGGCTGTGAGCTAGGGGAGCATTGACTCTCCAAGCTGTCGGCAAGGCACTCGGCCTTATCGAGATCGTCTAGCGCGGGTGGTAAGTTCGGTCTCACTAGTGGAGGTATCGGGTCTGTAGCGCCTCTCCGGAGGGCCCTCGCCAGCGCCCAGTACGCGACGTGCGATGGCGCGAGCTCTCCGAAGCGTTTGCTGTCTCTGTCCTCCCTGAGTTCGGCAAAGCGTGCTTTAACCTCCCTCAGCAGGGCCCAGCGCAGCCTGCGGTTAGCGTCAGTCGGGTATCTGTCATGGGCTCTAATCGCGGCGTTTTTACGTCTGATGAGTGCTTTGAGGTCGTCCGGTAGGTCCATTCGCTCGTGAGGGCGGATTGGAACCTCTCGGGAGCACTCGTTTATAAGTGACTTAATGTGACTAGTGAGACCGTTCGCGGCCGTCTCGGCGGCCTCGACGGTGTCGATTCTGTCAGGTATATCGCTCAGTGTGGGAGCGTCGACCGACTGTAGAAGCTCGTCGAGTCTCCTCCAGTCGGTGACGACTTTGGTAGGGAGGGCAAGCTGGGGGTCCGGTCCTAACTGAATTAAAACTGGCCTATGGTCGGAGTCTAGCTCTGGTAGCGTCTCGATAGAACGTAACACGAGTGTTACGTCTTTCAAAATCGCTATGTCGAGCACGTCAGCTATGTCATTTGTCATCCTAGCTGGAAACCGAGTAGGGGTCGCGGGAGCAATGACGTCAAAACCTAGAGAGGGAAGTGAGGTCATCAGATCTAATTGAATACCATGCCTATTGGAGACCCGAGAGTTCCAATGGGGGTGTTTAGCGTTAAGGTCACCAGCGAGGATGACCGAGTTGCTCATGGCGAGCAGTGACCTCACGTCGCTCTCTACTAACGGTTTATTAGGAGAGAGATAGACTGAGGCGATCGTGATTGGCTGATGGCCCGTTAGACTGACCTGACACATCGACGCTTCGATGCCCTCGAGCGGGGGGGGGATCGAGTGGCACGCAGTGCAGTGACCTTTTATAATAGATTACAGTGCCACCTCCGCGAGCGGTGGCCCTGTCATTTCGAATAATTCGATAGTTTTGAATATTAGGGTTTCTATGACTCGGCTTAAGGAGGGTCTCCTGCACCAGCATGACATCGACCGGGTGATCGCGAAGAAAGAGGCGGATCTCGTCAATTTGTTTGATAAGGCCGTTTGCGTTGAACGTAACGACGCTTAGCGAGTGAGGTTTATACCTACTGTTGCTAGCCATTGGGACTGTTTAGGAGTGGATTGCGCCTGTATTGCGCTCGACGAGGGTCTTAAACCCAGAAATAAATTCCATCATTCCGTTAAGGAATGTCGAAAGCTCGGAAGCGGAGACAGAGCCGGGTTGGGGCTGAGGTGGAGCGGGCGCCTTAGGCGCGCTCTTTGCCGTGGGTTTGCGAACCATCGGCAGTGGCTTTGCCCAGGCGCCTAGCGGCTTGGCCTGAGGGGCCGTGCTGGGGGCCTTAGGTGGCTGAGCCTGTTGAGCGGGCTGAGGGGCATTGGTAGGGGCCTTGGGGGCCTCCTTAGCCGCCTGCGCGGGCTGTTGCCTGGGCCGTGAAGCGGACCGGCTTGACAGAGCTTTTTTAGAGCTCCGTTTGGGGGCTTTAGAGCAGCCGCGATAGTTCGCGGGGTGGCCCTGCGTATTGCAAAGCACGCAGCTCGGCGGGATCTCCGGGTCGCGTGTTTTGCGAGGGCAGTCGGAAGTGCCGTGGTCGCCGGTGCATTTAACGCATCGCGGCTTGGCATGACAATGACGGGCCGAGTGCCCGTAGAGCTGGCAGCGGTGGCACTGCCCCGGGGCTCCTCGGTTCTTCGGAACCTCGACTTGAATGCCTGAGAGTTGGCAGACTTTGGTGATAGCGAAGATGCCCTTTCCTTCGGGCGAAAGGTCTAGTACGACTAGGACGAGGTCGTACGGGAGCTTGGTACGTGGATGGTACATTCTGTGTACCTCGTGAACCGGTAGATTTTGGTGTTTCAGGTCCTCCGTGATGGAGGAGACCGGGATCTCTTTCGGGACCCCACGGATTACGACTCGAAGTTGTTTCTCTTCTTCGAGCGCGTATGTGTGGAAGCTGATGCCTTCCAGACGAAGGAACGCCGTTAGCCGGCGGTGGGTTGTCGAGTCCTGTACTAGGACCCTGATGCCCTGCGCAGTCGATCGCGCGTGGGTGAAGTGAATGCGCTTTTCGGACAGAAGCCGGGAAACGCGGTCCCAACAGGTTTTATCCTGTATGAAAACAGGCGGCGGAGCTTTTACACGCGGCTGAGAGTTAGCCGCGGGGGTCAGGGGCGTGCTTTGCTGTGCCGCGGGGGACAGGGGAGCAGCGAGAAGCGGCGCGGAGGCCGCGGGGGGGTCGGGCGACGCGGGGGAATCGAGTACCGCGGGGGGTGGAGCAATGCAACTCCTTCGCGCCGTAGGCGCGAGACGCTTTTTGGTCGGGGGCGGGGACTTGGAAGGGTCCTTGGCCTTCCTTTTCTTGTGAACAACGGGCTTGAACCCGTCGTTGTCCTTGTTCGATGACGAACGAGCTGTGGTGACAGTTTCATCACTGTCGTATTCGGAGCCTGTTACGGTCTCCCGGTCTGTCTCGGACTCGGCCTCCGATTCCGAGTGCTCGGAGGCGGACCCGACCTCCATGGTCTGGCTTGCGGGCTCGCTAGGGCCTGCCGCGGGTGTCGGATGGGCGGCGCCGGCAGCGGCGCGCGCCACGAAGAAGCTCTCGACGCGCTTGAGCGCTTCGGGCATGGTGGCTCGAAGGGCCTCGATGAGGTCCTTAACTGTAATCCCTTCGAAGGGGTCCATGTCGCTGGAAGCGACGAAGCAGGGGGACCTCCCTGCCTGGCAGCAGGGAGTGTGTGCCTACGTGTCGCGAGATGTATGTGTGCCTAGTATGTACTTACGGATCGGGTGTGAATCCTTCCGGCACCGGGAAGGGGCCGGGCGCGTGATCACTAACACAACACTACCTCAGAACACTTCGTCCGGGTGCACTGTCACTTCACTGTGCTGCACAGTTGTCCACACTAATCGAATTACGAATTACGAATAGAATTCGAGGAGAACGGCTTATAAGCGACAACAGCATCAAAGTGATGCGGTCGGATCGTATGGGATAATATATAATATATATAAACTCGTGTAAGACGTCCGCACAAGTCGGACGGCAGAACGAGAGTGATGTAGTGCCCGAAATGGCACCGCAATTTATACTTCTCTGATTGGCTGGCCAGCGATCCCTTACCTCACCCCCGGAAATTTACTTTATTTAAAAAACATACCTTTTACAATATTCGAGCTTATTTCTATACTTACTCTATAACTATTTTACATTCTCTATTATTTTAACATACAATTAATGCGGCGCGCGCGCTAATTATCAATAAACGGGGTCGGGTCCTCGCCGCGGTATTTAAATCTACCTCGTCCCCCACCGCTTGATATAAAAGCCCCCCGCGGATCCTTAATCCGCGTTAGTCTGCCACGTGCGCGCGTCGCTAATCCATCTATGAATTATCGAATGCTATATCGTCAAAATCTATTTTTAACATGTAAATTGCTATTTTTTACATATAAAATCTCTATAAATTAACTATAAATTGACAAAATATCCTTAAATCGATGCAAACTATATCTGAAAATATTCTTAAGCTAATATTAACATAATGAAATGTCCTTAATCCTATAATCCTATTTTTACATATGAATTATCACTTTTAGACTATAAGAACCTATAAAATATCTATAATAACATTAATAAATTAATATTAAATGACAAAACATCCTTAATCTACGAATTTCTATCTGTAAACATTAAATAATGAAATTATCCTTAATCCTATTGCTTTCTCTATTTTTCTATATAAAATTCTATATCTATCTCTCTTTATACGAAAATATTTAAACTTTATTAAATTTACAAGTTAATAAAATAATGTTACGAAATGATATAAGTACCTCTCTAAGTACCTAACTACGCGAATGATTACTATAAATATGATCGATATTTTTCGACATCATTATGTTGTCTCGCTCACACACGTGCGAGGGAGACCGTCTATCTCTATCTCTTTCGATTGTCTCTTACACATATTCTAACGAAGTAATTCTATGAAACGATGCGAAATACCTCTTTAAGGTCCTAACTATACGAGTGATTACTATAAGTACGCGCGATATGGACGATAATATTATGCTATCTCGCTTACACGCGTGCGAAGGAGACCGTCTGTTGCTGTCCTTCTCGGTTGTCTCGTACAATCATTATTTTAATTAATTGTATTTAATATAAAATCGAAATAAAGTTAAATACTTGATATGTAATACATGAAATAATCAAGTTTAATAAAGAAGCTAAGTTTAATAACTTAAAGTTAGCAAAACAAATTAGATTATCATTAACCACTTATGAAAATTGTAAAAATATACTAAATAAAAACAGTTTACTTTTTATACGATCGTAATTATATGAGTCCTAATAACTTTTTAGTCAAAATTGTAATATAACCTAATATTACTGCACTCGCCCACCGATGTTACTTATCAATCAAAGAACAAATATATGAAATTATATCGCTAATCGGATTCTTAAAATGCAAGAATTAATTACCTTTTTTGCTTCAATTGTTGTTGTAATAAACTATGGGTAACCATTTTATGATTTTATTAACTTTTATTATTAACTTTTATATTATTAACTTACATTTATTTACTTATATATTATTAACTTATATTATTACATTACATTATATTATCAACTTTTTACTATTAGACATTACTTCAATATTGACAAAACAGTTTCCCGCCATTTGCCGCTGTCATTTCTACTCGGACGCGTCGTAAGTTAGGCCGACCGCCGATCGTGTGCCGAACGCTTAGGCCGAGCCGATCGTACCTCTCTACCGCTTGTTCCGCGCTCTCGCTCACTAATTGTGACAATGATGACGTCATCTTCTTCGAACGGGCACCCCTTCATCAATTTACTAGACGTTATCACGTCAAAAATGTTATATAAATAAACAATAATTAGGAAAAATATTATTTAGCATAACTTAAAAACACATGTATTAGGTTATCTCAACACTTCTCAGCGTTACATCGTCCTGATTCGTAGAACACGTAGAACCCTGGTGTCGTAGAACAATGATTTGTAAATAATGTTATTCTTCGATAAAATTAGTAAGTTAAAGTTACTACGAATACTTTAGAATAAAATTATGTCCAATTAATGATCTTGTAAAATAGTATAGATAGTCCGTATTTGTACAATAATAATGTTTCTCGTCTAAAATTTCCGTAACGATATGTACAAATTACTTTTATATTGTTTTGCCGAATATCAGGAATACAGAATAAATATGTAAGAATTTGTATTCATACATAATTGCATTCTAGAATAATATTTTGTTTCTTTCTTCTTCCAGCATACTGTTAATATTCGTCATTACTGACGAAATTGGAATTACAATTTTATTATTCTGCGTTTTTGTTGTTATTTTCATGTTACTGAACCTATCACAAATATCTACATTATATTACATAGGTACGATATTCTGAAAAAGTAAATGACAAAATTAAGAATTTGCTTTATTGGCAGCCATATTTAATTGTTTGGTAACGTCATAATATGCTCTATAAAACTCGTGACGTTTCAACCATAACCATCCAGCAATACTTTAAATGTTAGGTATGACTGTATTTAAGTCGTTAAAGAGTATGAATAAACTGCTACCTTTATGAGCACGATAATAGAGTAAAAATTCATATCTACAAAAAATTTACATTTAGTGGATGATAAAATAATATTGTTTTTATAAGCTTTCTTGATTGTATCATCATATTTTAATGTAAAACATGTACATTACGATTAATTACCTGATTGATCTTTATCTTTAATAAATCTTTGCTCAAGGTCCTGAATATATTAGTAATTTTAAATTGGTATGATTATAGTAAATAATATAAAACAATCCCAGCACTTTAATAAAGTTACTCATACTTATGATGATATTAAAATATTTTCAGCTGCGTAATAAAACCCTCTAATACGAGGTAAATTTTGAAAACAAATATTAAATATTCATCACATATTAGCTGTTATGAAAATTACGCCCGTATCTGGCATATTTAACTTCGCCATAAAAAAGTTTTAAGTTAGGATCATCGTATATTCGTATATACTACACAAGTAGTATAAACTTCGTCAATTGACTCCCGCACCCATACCTTAGTTAACGCGTTAATATTGCAGGGGCTGAAATCGACAGTGTGGGTACCGAAAATCATTCTCTTACGGAATTATAATCTTTATTATTTACGTGTTAAGATCTAAATTTTATTATGCAGTATATACCTACGTGTGGGTAAAGGGAGCACAAAGGGCATGAATATTACTTTTATTTTTACACGGTTACTGAAGGATTTTTGTCCAGTATTATTTTCCTCAATTTTTGCTTTATGTGGAAAATAAGGAAAATCATAAAATTTCATATATTTCTTTTTAATATTTCTATGGTTTCATTTACTATTATCTAGAGTGGAATTTTATATACTAAAGAAAATCATATATATATATATATATATATATATATATATATATATATATACTTGTGTGTGTACGTATACGTATATTTCATTTTCAGAAAATAGATTTGTTAAAATGAATGAGTTTCTTTATTCGACTATATTTTTTGTATGACGAGATATCTTATTATTCATTCAATATTTTGATCATTTTTTTTCATTGAATAGATTAAACCTTAATAATCCAACATAATTTTTTTTCTATTCTCTTCTAAAAAGTTTTAATATCATTTTTTTCCAACCTTGGCAATACAGAAGTAGTATTTTTTTTTTAAACTTAATACCTTTATTCGAGGCAAGCGACAAGAAATAGACTGAGATGTATTACATTTTAATTTGAAAGAATACAGGGTTAGAATCCTATGACGTTAGATAAGATTTTTTCTTTACAATTTTTTTTAACTTAAACTTAACTTGAGATCTAGTCGTCCCATTGTAAAGGGGAATGCCCATTTCAGGCCCACAGTGGACAACTGTGTTTCGAAGACTTACTTTGTCCAGAAATCTACCATAAATAGACATGATTTTTGATAACATTTAAATAAGCGCCACTACAATCAGTAATATTTCAATCAAAAAAGGGAATTTTATTGATAAATAAAACGAAGTTGAGGTGAAATATTGCCCGAAGATAAAATATCATTACTATGATCAATCGATCCGAATATCGATTTATAAATAAATAAAATAAACTCAGGTTAAGTACAAATAACGAGCTACTTTTGGTAATTCTATATAGAATTAACCAAAATAAAACATTTATAATGGATCCAATGTGTACGTTTGTTACTTTATTCAATAAAGATTTAAAAAAAATCATCTATCGATTATTTTTATTTACGTAACCGAGTTATCGATTTAATTTTTTGGTGACAAGAGGCAACACTGATGACTGAAATGACATTATTCAAACGAATGAAATATGATTATTGATTCTGTTGACTGTTCGCTTGTTACTTATGCTCAATGTGGATGCGTTTTATTTTGTTTTCGATCTCTTATACCGCAACCTGGTATCTTTCACGGACTTGTTTCGTGAGTGATATCATATATATTTGAGTGGTATCCATAATGGATTTACCACACGTAAAAAAAAGGTACATAATCATATCGTAAAATGTTTCTATTATTGCTTACATCATGGTTTAATTGTTCAATATTTTACGGTTGAAAATGGTATGTATACTATTGAAATATATAGAGAACAGAACAGCAGACTACCAAGCGAATTAGTTAATGAAAACTGCCGGCTGTTACGTGCAAAAATACAAAACCGACATGTAAGCCGAAAGGTATATTTTATATACTTATATTAAAATAAATAATAATATTGTTGGCAGAGATGCAATTGAATTATATTAATGCAATTGCATAGTAGGGAAATGTACGGTAGACTGCTGTTCACATATTATGACTGTTCTTTGGTATATAGGTTGGGCTAGATTTCAGTCAAATATATGCCGTCCAGCGCCATTTTTAGATGATTTGTTAATAGCATATGACATTGAAGAAAATATAGATATTTAATATCATACAAATATGTTTTTTTTATATTATCTTCAACTGGATTCAAATAAATAAATATATAATAATAATATAAAAAATAAAATAAATAATAAAAATATAAATGGCAGCGCCACCAAGAACTTTTTTAATAGGTACTATTATCTTTTATCCTATAATACAATTATACACTCATTTGCAAAAAAAACGGGCGGTTTCGATTTTCTTCCTGGCTGAAAAAAATAAAATACCAAAAAGGTTTTAATCATTTGAACATGTTACTGGCCAGTTATAAAAGTGCCATAATGTTTATAAGAGTACATTCCAAATTCAAATTTTTGACTGAGCCTGGTTTTCAAAGAAAATAACTTTTAACTACATTTTGTGGCGCGAATTCCCTATAGTTAATATCGACTCTAATTAACTTTTTGTCAATTTTTATTAAATTATCTGGTGTCCTTGACATTTAAAAGTATTGTTATTGCTGTTTAGAAATCTCGAAAATGGTAGATAAAGTGATAAAAGCGAGCAAAATTATTGCGCTGCTTGAAGAAGGTTGCAGTCAATGCTTCGTGGCTCAGAGGCTAAATGTGAGTCGGTCGACAGTTCAAAGGACCTGGCAGCGCTATCAAGAGACCGGTTCCGTCAAGAGAAGGCCTGGTTCTGGCAGAAAGACATGTACCGAACCACGGGATGATCGTTTTCTAGTTAGTCAAGCGTTGAGAAATCGCAAATCTTCTTATGTGGACCTCAAGAACACCCTCGAAGAAGTAAGAAATGTGCAAATTAGTCTATGGACGGTCAGGAGGAGGCTTCTCGCTGCTAATATACACAGTCATCGCCCGGCACGCGGCCCTAAATTACTCCGTGGACATCGAGTTGCCAGGCTTAGCTTCGCTCGAAATTGTGTGTCATGGACTCATGAAGACTGGGATAGGGTATTGTTCTCCGATGAAGCCAGGATATCTCTGCATGGTGAAGACCGACGTCGGCGAGTGCTACGTAAACGAGGAGAACGCTTTACAGAGGCATGTTTTGAAGAAATCACACCTTATGGAGGGGGCTCTGTTATGTTTTGGGCAGGAATAAATTCTATGGATCGTACGGAGTTAGTCTTCATCGAAAACGGTACACTGACTGGACACCGATACATAACGGAAGTTCTAATTCCTTATGCACAACCCGCTTTAACCGCCCTTGGCGAAAACTCAATTTTTATGGACGACAACACTCGCGCCCACCGGTCTGGCGGTGTGGATGCGTATATGCTAGAAGTTGGAATTCGTCGTTTGGACTGGCCAGCTAGAAGTCCGGACCTCAATCCCATAGAGCATGTCTGGGACGTTCTGAAGCGACGAGTGAGATCAGTGCAGCCGGCTCCGCAGACCATCAGAGAGCTAAAGAATGTGATTACCGCGGAGTGGGGACGTATTCCCCAAGAAACCATGAAAGATATACTCACTAGCATGCCCAGACGAATGCAAGCTGTGATTTCAGCAAGAGGGGGTCACACTCAATACTAAACTTTTATCTGCTTTTAATGTATTCAAGAAAAACAAAGAAATTAACGCGTTTCATTTTTATTTAGCGAGCAGGTACAATCATAGTGTTTTGAGCTTAAACATTATTTCTTAATAATTTAATTAAAATGTTATGATAAAACTGATGAAAACTATTCCTTCCTAATTAATTTATAAAATTCTGAGGATAACAATACCTAAAATTGTCAAACAAACTAATAGTAACTATAAAATAGTTCTTTGCTTAAGTGCCCGTTTTTTTTGCAAAAGAGTTTATTTCAATATAATGAAGCATTATGTAGGTATATTATAAGATAATAAATACGTAGTATAATTGTTATGCCAATCTATAATGGTTAAAAGATAATGTTTTGAAAAAAAATCTTCCACCTGAAAACGGCACCAGAACTTTTTTGTCAAACTTATAAGCTATATTTGAAATACACCTATTGTTATACTAAATATCTTATTATTATAAATTATTGAAAAACTTAGAAAAAGCCTTGAATTATCTTTCTTTCATGCACATCTTAATAATATATAACATAACTAAAAAGTTTAAAAAAAAATATTTCTACAATAATGGCGCCATTTTAAGTTTTTTTTCCAGATATCTGATACTGTTAAGATTTTAGAACACTCAATTTTTATACGATTTTTTGATGTCCACATTGGGCCTGAGACACTATGGAGAGTAGGCATTCTCCTTTAAGTATTAGGTTGTATTTTGTCTTTCTGTCATGCACGTGTCAAGTTACGATTCATAGGAGCAATAATCCTAATAGTCAACCTATCAAAGCTATCAAAACTCAATCCGAATAAAACCCGAGCGAAATCTTGTATTACAAACAGAGGCTTATTATAATGCGGTTACAGTTACATACAGTCGATATTTTCATCTCTCATTAAGTCCTCAGTTGTAATAAAGTAAATATTGTTAAGCTACTTATTTTCCAAATAAAACTGTTAATCCAAAAAGTAATATGTCTGTATTAATTTGATTTATATTTATAAGTAATTAATATGATTGAGACATTACGTATTGCTTAAGATGATACGATATTCTTTTAGCGTAGTTCGTGCTAGTCATTATTTATGTTAGTATAATATTATATTGATTTTCTTATTATTTATTACGAGGAATAGATACAGATCGTAATTATAGCGAATCTATATTCTACATTGGGCGTAAGTCCGATCCTTGTTAAGTTTTCCGTTCTGTAAATGTCCAATTAATTGAGAAAGTTAATTGTAAAATTATATGATCCTTTAGATATTTAATTTTAATTATTTAAAATATTAATAATAATATTAAGTACATAACAAGATCTTCATAAATGATTGAATATACATTTTTTGTAATTAAATATATTCGGATTTTTTTTTAAATTAAAAAGTAACTATCATTGGACCTGTATATAACCTTGTTAAAAATTAAAAAAACTTACATAAGCCTGAATTTGCCTTTTTTAAAATATGAATTGCAATTGCAATTCTGAAATCGCAGCATCAGCCTAACGTGTTAAAATATTACCTCCACTGAGTACTGCAGATATAGTTTATGTAACAGCGGGCTCTTGGACCGGGCCCAAAACTTAGTACACCTGCTTATATAATCATAGCGCGAAATCTCACCAAATCCTCGTCGTCATCGGAGAAAATGTTGCTACGCTCCTGTGACGTCATGGCTGTGAAAACTCACACACTAATTGTACGGAAATAAGCCTCATGGCTCACTAACACAACACACCGTGGATCACAGAATAACACAACAACTGCATCCAAAGTCGCCCGTTTAAATTTACGCGTCCTGTTTGAGACATTGCAACTTTTAATATTCTTAATATTAAACTAAAAATTGCACAAAATAATTGTCAATTGTTCATAAGTATAAATAATTTTTTTAAGTTATATTTAATTAAGAAATTTAAAATAACATCGAGTCTTTTCGAATAGCATAGTAAAATAAGTCCTTACTGCTCGAAATGCGGGAGCTTACTGCGGAGGGCGGGCAGAATATACTGCGGCGTCTGGTAACCATAACAACGCGTAGGTTCCACTTTGACTGGAAGAACCCACTGCTATCATTTAACCTTTATAAAACCAAAGTTTGCTAGTGACATTAACAACTTTAGGGTTCGGTATAAAATATTCCAGTAAAGTTTAAATTAGAGTATCTAGGCTAACTTTTTTAACAATGTTACAAACAAAAATATACATTTATACCGTTATGTTCGTATATTTTTCAAAAAATTGTATTTTTTTTTTATAAATATAGATAGTTTTTGAAATTTTTTTTAAATATGAAGCTAAAGAGTATATATAAGCCTTGAGCGTTAAATATTTGGGGTTAAAAAGACAACCCTCTTACAATTGTGGGTATTTCTATATTCCAATATCTGCTTTTAATAAAATAAACTAAATGACTCATTAGTTTTCTTTCACGTTTATGTTTAATGCTCCGATTATATGTCGTCTAAAAATCAAAAAGAGTTTTCTATTAAAATCAGACCAGTTAAATTAAAAATGAGCGCGTTCGTACTAAAACAAAAACAAACCTACGTGTAATATAGATTACGTTACACATGACACACTGTGTAACTGTATTACAACCATCTCAGATGTTGTAACGAATGGGTAAAAAAAGAACAATTTTTTATTATTATAATGATACAATTTTATTATTACGCACTTAGCAGTACCTATTTTATATACATACTATATATATCCTGTGAATGCCTTACAGCTTAGCAATTTGTAATAAAGAGATTTCTATTAGATAGATTCACATATTGGCTAATGTTAATGATCTGTGTGAGTGTGTTCTATGAATTTGAACATCTTCTCAGTTTTATTCATCATTTTTTAATTATAATACAATATTCTCTTTTAATTTGAAATATAAAAAGGAAATGATTCCGGCGGTATATCGTTTTTAAAAATTATTCATTTCGCTATTAAATGTTTCATTTCTATAGACAGAAATAAGTTCTTGTAATCATTCCACATAAATATGAGTTATACAGCAATCATGTATAAACTTAATTTGATAGACAATGTTCACAGTAGACTTCTATACGAGAGACAAAATCAACTGCTATTTAAAAAAAAAAAGTATATTTTTAAGTAAAATATTGATATATAAAATGTAAACATGAATATTTATTTCGATCACAATAAAATAGTACACTATTCAAATCACCATTAAAAATGGAAACGAATTCTTATAATATGTTCGTACTAAGCTACAATCAACATAGAAGCATCTTATTTATACAGTTTTATAAAAAGAATGAATCAAAGAAATTTCATTTGTATCATAAAAATGGTAAAATAACATTCTTTGTCCGGAAAAACATTTTATAATTCAACTCTGAAAGACACCGCGTTTGTGTGGATAAATACGGAAAGCGTAGTTTATCAAGAGATAGAGAAATTTATGAACCTTTCCAACCAAGATATACAAGAAAAATTACAAAAAATATTTGGATAAAATACATTACGAATTGTACAGAAAATGAACAAAAAGGTTTTGTTTACTTAGTTGCGTTAAGTTTTAAAACGTATCGAGTTCATTTTCTAACTTTTTAAGTTAGTTACTTTTATGCGGCATTCCTTACTGGAGCAGGGTGGAGGATTAAGCTCCATCTTCCTCGTTACGAGGAGGAGAATTTACCGTTGTGTATCAGTGGTACATTCGCTGACTGTTAAAACGTTCTGAGTAGAAGATTAAATTACGTAGAATAAATGGATCTTTATTATTTTGAGACAAAATTAGTGGCGAATTGTTCTCTAAACTTATTTAAAAAGGACAAAACTTTTTAGCTTTAGAGGTAGTGACGTCAGTAAGTAAATTTGTATATTAATATTTTTACTAGCAAACATTTAACCTTATGATGACTTTGAAGTATATCTAGGAAATTTACGCGTGTGTAATATATAAATAAGAAAAATAATATACATCAATAATAAATATAAATAAATAAATAATTAATGCATTTTATTATAATAATACAATTTGTTTAACATAGACACATGGTCCTTAACTTTTTTACATATCCTTCAAATTTAATACTTACCTTTAGGTGTCCAGTAACATTATTTCGAGCATCTTCATTTGTCACTTTTAATGTTATTATAATAATTCCTTATCTACATGTACCTTTATTTATGTCTATAAGACTTGTTACGCATGTATGCTAGTCTATGCATTTGTATATTTATTGAATATGTCTATGTCTATTATTGTATTTATAGTGTCTATGTCTATTTATTGAATTATTATTTATCACATCGTTTTCCTCTACTTGACTATGTCTCTAAAATAAAACTGTACACCTACAACATCATAATATCATTTTCTTCGCCCTGAGATTGCCTGGAAAAGATATGTGATTTTTTTTTTATGTTGCTTAGTCTTTGTGTCGACCATAATAAGTATACAATAAAGTGTATATTATGGTCGTCTTCTTTTTATTTTGTCACAGGGGAATCCATTTACGGATGATATCCAGGATGCCCGGGTCGGCAGTCCTAAATCTATGTCGGACTCGGCACTTTGGGAGTGCAATATCGTACTAAACTCCTGCGGGAGCCTTCAGCCGCTTTAATTGGAGGGTACCAGATCTGCGGGCAACAGCATACCTCCAGTGACAGGCAGGCCTCGGCGAAAAGGCCAGACTTTTCCTCCATGGGGACTGTCCGGCTCACCTCTGAACAGTCCCGACGACGCCGTATCTAGCAGGACCTGACCTGCCTACTATTAGTATTTTCGCAAAACAAAAAATTATTATTACTACTACTAAAAATAATCAGATAGTGTGTCTGACCAAAGTGACCTATTGGAAGACGATAAATATATAAAGTGTGAAATATACACCTAGACTATTAATGAAGAGAATTAAGATTCCCCTCAAACAATGTTCTGTAAAAAATTGTTAAAAGATGATAAAAAGTAGATCTTAAAATGAATCTCGTTGGAATAACAAATTAGAGGAATTACAATCGAGGTGGAATCCCATAACGTTAATGCTCAAATGCTCGTGTCTCATTGCATTAATCTGCTCACTGAACAAGGGCTGTCACCAAGGTTTCACGATATATGTTTATTACGACATTTTTCACCCACTGAATATAGTTTTTACTAGTATTTTGAAAGTATCCCCTGATTCAGAATATTTGATACATTAAAAAACTTAAAAAATAAATGTAGTATGAATAACATGAAACTATAATTTAAAAAAAACGATAATCGTATAATTTTTAACAATTTACATTTAAATAATGTGTTTGTGACAGTTTGAAAAATTACTTCTTTTGTCAATAATAATAATTTCGGGTATACAAGATAATGATACAATGACTATTTATAATTTAGATTTTATAATAATTATTTTACATATATTTTATACTCATTGTCAGTACAGTACATTATTAAATTTTGTATTTCCATTATTGGAGAGTCACTTTTGGAGGACGTTTAATGACCGTATTAGTCTTCTTCTGCTGTATATACTTAATAAAAATGAATATAAATACATCTACAGTGTATGAATTTTACTAATTGTTACAGCCCTACAATTTTATTAATTTTATGTCTAATATATCCGACTTACAGTTAATCTTTGTAAATATCAAACAATATAATTATATACTGTTGAAGTTACAAATCATTAGTTTTTATAATACAGTACAATTATTTCCACTTTGACACTCGGGATGTCTCTATGTATCACTTACGTGATATTTTTTGCCAAGGTAATTTTTTTTTACTTCGTTTATATTTTTATATTGTTAAATTTTTTTAATTAATATGTGTGTACATTGATTTTTACTTTTTTTTCAGTTTATTAATTTTTGAAATGGTTAAGGATAAGCAGATATTGCATTGGCTGAAAGAGGTATCCGAAGATGAGCAAGATTTTGCTGGTTCTGTTTTGGAAGATGAATCAGTAAATGACACCGCTTTGAATAGTTTCCATGATTCTGATAGTGAAATTGAAGAGTTCGAAGATAGTCAAGATGTCTCTGAATCATTGGGGGTAACTTTTTATCTAGACATACTCAAAGAAATTACCCAAAAGTAAAATAGTCTACATGACGACCATTCTGGTGTATATGTGCGAGTATTTGCCTCAACGTTGGTGGTCGTGGGTTCGATTCCCGCTCGGCGCGGATATTTGTATTGTTGTTGTTTGGGCAAATATTTGTTTCCGGTTTGGGTGTATGTCCTTATGAGATTCCCCACCCTACCTCGGAAAGCACGTAAAGCCGTTAGTCCCGGTTGTTATTATAAACACCTGATAACGATCGTTACTCATGATAGGAAAAATTATCTGCCAACCCGCAGTAGAATAGCGTGGTGGCTTAAGCTCCAACTCTTCTCCTATATGGAGAAGAGGCCTTTGCCCAGAAGTAGGACATTTTTAGGCTTATTCGGACGGATAATTGGTACACTAGCGTAAAACTGGTCAAGGAGGTGCTAACGCCCAAATATAAATACGCCGGAAGCAGTATAGGAGAATCTGCTAATGAGTGATTATTTTTTAAATGTTGATATCGGCTAAGCCAAAATTTTGTATTTTTAAGAAAGGTTAGAGGTTACTTTTTGTTTAAATTTAAAGTCAAAGTTATGTTTTTGTTTATGAAAGCTAAGTACTATAAAGAACTTTGATATTTGTTTTATTTCTTACACTCCTTTCTAAACATTTTTTTTTGTTTGGGTCACATGAGACCGCGTGCGACTAATTGGGTGATTTTTCTTCATTTAAATAATTAAGAGTTAAAACCAGCACCAGCGGGATGTCTTTCATATACCACTTTAGAGTATTATATGAGTTTCAAACTTACAAAGCTTTCAAAATTTTGTCTTTGGTTAATCGGTTTTAGATAAAAAGTTTATATTAATAATTATAATAACTGACCGATTGATTGATTTTGAGTATTTATAAGATACAAAGTCTGTCTCCTGTGAGAAAACAGATAAAATAGCGTTTATTCGTATTAAACTTTTTAGATTTTAAATTGTTCTGACTGAGTATTATCCTAAAGTAAGTACCTGCCTCAGAAGCAAACGACATTTATATATTTATGAGTACAAACCGTTTAATACAGCGTTATTACGTCGTAAATTGCAATGCTTTATCTTTGTGCTAAAAATTCTAAAATTCGAGTGGTTTTAGGTATAAAAAAGCCAAATGCCTTTAAAATTCTTTCAAAAGATGATGGCTTGCCCTCCAGGCTCTAATGTTAACTTTGATGTTGTTTCAATTGTTGAGATCGCCCTTTGTGCTCAGTAAAAATAAGTTATAAATTTACGACCGACGTAAGAAATAACATTATTTTTCCAATATTCTTTCCTATTTTTTATTTACTTATTCTCTTATTTATATTTTTCTAATACGACGTTACACTGTCAATGGCAAAACAAGATAGTATCTAAACACAGAACGCTCCGAGCTATACTCGGGGATTCTTATTTTCAATAAGAATCACGTACGATGAGAAGCGTTTAGATCACAATCGCCCCACCTAGAGCTTCTCAAGGAGCTTATTACTAGATTGTCAATTACCTTTGTATTGATTTATACCATATTATAAGAAGAAATGATTTTATAACACATAATTTTCGAGACATAATTATGTAATTATTAGTGCTATGTTATTATATAAGATAATGTGACAGAGGGTTTTCGATAAATAATCTATATATACTGTATATCTTATTTTAACAAAAATTTCTAAACTCTCTGAAAATTTAAGTAAAATGAGATGCAAATTATTTAGCGATTAGAGTACAAATAAATTGTAAACAATGTAAAACTCACACACACACTAATTTATGACGAAAATCTGTCTCAAATTGTTACTTATCTTTTATTTAAATGGGCATTAACTGAGAGACCCACTCTCGAACAGCCACTGGAATTTCTCCTAATTACTGCCTTAACTAACCCTAATTTCTAACTACTTTATGGTATGTAGACATTTTAGAAACACACTCCTATAAACACAACTATTTAATCACAGGGTTGTTACTTAACGTCTAATGACGAATACAAAGTGCCTGAAAATAATCTCAAGAACAAATCTTTGAGTCAAGTTCAGGCAAATCAAGATTATCAGGAGTATCTCCTATACATATACTCGTAGAGGAAAGTTACCAAATATGGAATAGTATCCCTAATATGGAATACAGGCATTTCTATTAAACGGAAAGTGACACACGCAGTAAACTGTGTTCGTCTCTTTCTACGTGTCCGCATTCGCGCGTATAGGTCGTAACATGTCACTCGAGCGAGCCCTTTCATCACAGTAGCAGTGTTTTGTTTTGTCGCAGCCGCATAACTTTCTAAGGTATGTAAAAAACACGTATTTTTCGGATAAAAAGAGCACACAGTATTGTTGTTATAGCTTCTAGACATTGTTTAGATGTTTTTTTGTGGGTTTTAGCGGTATTTGATTGTATTAACTTATCAAATATAAAAATATAAAGGTCAGTTTTAAATCGTTGGAAAATCCAAATATGGACAAATCATAGTATCCAATTATGGAATATTCTATAATTGGTTATTTCAAGTATCAGCTGATTAGATGATTGTGTTAATTATAATTTAAAAGTACTTTTCTATTTTTCATCAGAATGGCTGGCGTCAACTCAAACACGAAACGAAAAGATTGGAATACAGATGACATGGCGCAAGCTATTAAATTAGTAAGAGAGAAAAAAAATGGGTTATTTGAGAGCTGCAAAACACTTTGGTGTGCCGAGGTCTACCTTGTTTCGATTATGGCAGAAAAACGAACTACCGCCAGAAGAAGCCGCAGCTACTACACTTGAGAGGAAAACTGTTTTAGGGACAGCTCTTGAAAATATTTTGGTAGACTACATTTTGACGATCGAGAGCAAATTTCACGGCTTGACGAGAAGCGATGTTCTAAGAATGGCGTACATGTTGGCAAGACGTAATCAGTTGAGAAATCCATTTGGTAACACGGGATTGGCTGGAAATAAATGGCTTAAGCTATTTCTTAAGCGTCATAAGGACAAACTATCAGTGAGACGACCAACTGGCACATCTTTTGCTAGAGCAGATATTTTGATAGACAGTGAGGTGATAGGAAACACAGCTCCAGACTCTGAAGATTCGGAGTGTATTTTCTGTGGTATGCTGTCTTCAAATGATATCCATGGTAAAACATGGGTCAAGTGCCTAATGTGTGGGCTCTGGGCACATAATGATTGCGCAGGACCATAGTCTGATGCCTGGATTTGTGATTTTTGCAAATAATTTGTGTTCCTTTTTATGTTATACCAATGTTTCCAACGAATATCGTCTAAGTTAAAGTTAAATTTTCAAAGTGATTATAGTATTCCATATATGGGGTACCTATTCCATATTTAGATACCTTTATCATTATTTAATTTTTTTTATTTTTTTTATTTAAAATTAGTCAATGTAACCAAAACTTGTTACAAAATAAAGCGTAAATATATGATTATTATTAATGACTACAAAATGTTTTTTATTTGTAACGTTTGGGCAAATTATGTGCAATAAACAAAATGGTATTCCATATTTGGTCACTCTCCTCTACATATATTAAAATATCTTTGAACATATTATCCTAAACCCAAGGTCTTAACTCTTATAACTTTGCACAAAGTTTATTAAAGTGATATAATCATCCGATAAAAAAGGAAGTTACGAAACTCTTGCCAGAAATAAAGATACCGAGGTGTTTGAAGTGTGTATAAAATTTATATGTGCTTATGTTATATATGTAAATTAGGGTGGCGCAAAAAAAAACCGACTATTTTTTTAGTCTTGTGTGAAAATATATTAGTTTTTGATGTTTGAAGACAGCTCAAAAAAATTTTTTTAAGAGGTCGCTTCAAATTTTTTTTAATTTCAGAACTCGTCAAATGTCGAATTTTTTCTTTTAATTTTTATAAATTAATAAATAATTTTTATAAAATTAATAATTTTAAAGGCAAAAAAAAAGTTCCTGAAAGTGTCCTTTGGAGAGGGCTCTTTTATTTAATTTTTATTTTAAGTGATTTAAAAATTGGTTAAATTCTTAGACTTAAAAGGTGTTGAATAAAACCTTGCAGCCACAAATACTTTTAGTTATAAATTTTCTTGGACGTTCCATCTATATCCAAAGGATTAAAGTATCGTAAGGGTGTCATTGTTTACTTGAATGTCTAGAATAGTATAATATGGGAGGACAGAGGCGCCACGAAGCCGCGTCATCTCGGCGTCTTCGAAAACATTGCTTGCGTTGCTCGTGAAAAACTATTTGGCACGCGTTCAGAATATTATACTTGTACCACATTTTCAAGGACAATTATATAAATATTGCGTCATTTACGTAACAATTACATTATTGATTAATTTATATAATTTTAATTTCCACTGGGCTGTTCAGTAAGTTCCTCACACAAAATTTACTAAACAAGATACAATTATTCAATGAAGGTAACATTAGTTTTAATGCACGTTCTTATTATATATAATTATTTATTAATACTAGAGCAGGAAAAGAAACAAATAAAATTTAAACTTAGATAATATTGAAAACATTTGAAATAAAAATGTCAGGGTTACTATCCAAGGATAAGCATATCGACGACTGTAAAAGTTTGCCAAATATAATAGATACAAGGTCACGGGTAAATTCACGCGATGCAGCAAACTAGCGCTAAATATTTAACTTAAGTTTGGATTTCATATTTAAAAATAGTTCATTTATTTTACTGCGGATCTGATTTGACCTAAGAGAAAAATAACATTATGTTTGTTTTTACCATTTTTTATTTTAAAAATAAAGTCGGTTTAGTATTGTTATTTACTAAACACGTGGATCTCCGCTGCTAATCGAGTAAAATCGAGTTTTTTTAATCAATAAGTTTTAAAGTTAACTTCATCTATATTTGCTGTACGCATACGTACGGTGGGTTTGAAGAAATTGTGACATATATGTTACTTAAAAGGAAATTAACTACTTTTTGGGAATTTTTCTTGGGATCCAAAAGTTTATTACTAGCTGTACCCGCTGTGCGCTCGAATTTGCTATCACTTTCATTGACCCGACAAGATTATATATAAACATTAGCTTAAGATGAACCGTTAAATTCAAAGGTTTCTTTATATTCCTTGCACCTAATGCCCAGAGATCCAAAATTTTTCAAAACATCTTCAATGTACAGAATTATAATGTTAAAAATTGGTGAACACTGTCCATACAGTCGGCAGATTTTACAAACACGGTCCTAAAAATGGCCCAAAAAATCTCTCTGACCAAAATTAAAATGTCATGGCAGAATTATACCCATTAAGCCTTCAGTCATCTGATGACGCTGAATCATAAAGGCGGATATGGAAATCTTTTAGACACGATAACCGATAGTAAAATAAACAAACAGCAGAGGTATAGCCTCGTCCAGAGCCGAGATATTGAAGGAAGTCGAGAAGTTTTAAGGCAAGATGTATAACTCGGTCAAGCAACCTATTGAAGATCCGAGAGCTGAACTTACCCGACACTATTCCGAAGACAGCCCAGATGTCAGCTCGTAAGCGATTAGTATGACTCTGAAATAGCTTTAAAAAAAATACGAAGCACCAGGTGAAGGCGTCAGAGCTTCTAAAATCAGGTGGAATACTGGTACTTAAAATACTTCGGGAGCTCTTCAATACCGTCTTACTTAAGGGCGTAACTTTGTCTGTCTGTTGACTGTTGAAGTCTGGAACGCCTGCGTGATGATGCTCTTCTTCAAGCAAGGCGATAACATTTTGTTTAAGAATTGCAGACCCATTTTACTTCTGAGCTATACATATGTGTCAGTGCTACAGTCTATCTAGTTATGCCACATTGACTACCAGTATATCAAAGTTTGGCAGTACTTGTAATATAAGGCCAGTATGTTGGTTCGACAGGAGCATTGCAAGAAAGCGATTCCAGTGCGTCGAGGTATGAGACAGAGAGATATTATCTCTCCGAAACTGATTACCACTATATTGAAAGACACTTTCAAGCTCCTGGAATGAGAAGGATTCGGCATCAATATTAACGATGAGCACATTTACCTTCGATTTACCAAAGGTATCGTGGTCATTTCACATTATCTAGAAGACCTCAGCCCAATACGCAGTGACCTCGATGGAGTTTCCATACTTCGGACAAAAGTTCCAACTTGGTAGGTCCTGCTCTATATATCTATTGTTTATGCATTACTCCATTTAGATCTCTCATTCTTATTATCTGCGCTTAAACGGCGTCTTTCAGGTCTGTGGACATAGAGGGAAAAGCGCCCTCTCTGGTTTTGGCTCGCGTCTTGACATCCACGCTTATCGAGTGTCTCCTTATAAATATTTAAATTTAATAGTAAATAGTACAGGTCCAACTGAGACAGAGGTCAATCGTTCAATCAATCAATTTATTAGTTCAATCAACCAAGTAATCAGTCGCAAATGGGATGGGCAGCTTTCATAAAGTAAAAAAAACGTCTATTCGTCCATTATACCTCAGTACCTCAAGTCGAAAGGCTTCGGACAATTTGTGTTACCAATTATCCGTATGTCATATAGACGTTGTCTCATATTTGTATAATATAAGCCTTTTAAAGAAGCTTCAAATTGCAGAGGGAGTAATGGAGATGGTTTTGCTCGGTATGTCGTTACGAAATCGAATCAGAAATGATGTGATTCACACACGAACGAAGATTGCTGGCATAGCCAATCGGATATGCAAGCTGAAGTGACAGGGCACATCGCTCGTATAACTGACGGCCGACGGAGCAGAAAGATTTTCGAGTAGAGATCACAGTGCAGGGTCGGACGGCCGTCCATGAGATGGATAGGCGACTTGAAGAGAGTCACCGGAAGTGTGTGTGGTACACATATCGTAAGTCATAATTATATAGTTGATTGATCGGTAACGAATCTTTTATATATTATATAAGATTGTACAGCTTTTAACTAAAATGGCAATTTCCTTATATTGCTTAAAGTGTGTAATTAAATCAATCACCAAATTTTATTTATATGATATACAATATTATAATTGCTTTTATAAATAAATGTAGTATTACTATTTTTCATTAAAAACGCCTGAATCAATTATAAAGCAAACATGTCTGAAACCTTAATATTTAATACATTACTTAAAATAAAAATGAACTGAGCTGAATCAGATTGTAAAGTCCTATTACTAGGTAAAGGCCTCTTCTACATATTAGAGAAGGGTTGCAGCTTAATCCACCACGCTGACCCTTGCGGCTTGGCGGATATTTTTCCTACCAATTTATTTTTTGTATCGCAGGGGAACCCATATACGGATGATATCCAGGACGCCCGGGTAGGCAGTCCTAGACCGTATGTCGGAATCAGCACTTGGGGGTGCAATACCGTACTAAACCCCTGCGGGAACCTTCAGCCTCTTTAATTGAAAGGTCCCAGATCTGCAGGCGACGGGATCCCTCCAGCGACAGGCTGGCATCGGCGAAAAGGCCAGACTTGTCCTCCATGGGAACTATCCGGCTCACCTTTGAACAGTCCTGACGACGCCGTGTCTAGCAGGACTGGGTTCCCATCCCGGCTTCACACGGGCTCAGTGGTATTACTGGAGGCGCATTAAGTAGCGCCTCCTACGCACGTCCATTCCTCGCCCGCGGATGGAGGCCTCGTCGGCCTCCTTCTGAGACATTACTGTCTCGCAGAAGGAGACTATCGCCTTCTAGGACTCGTCGTCGCCGAGCATCGCGGTGATGATGCTCGGGTCGACAAGTCCCCTCTGAGAACCGACGTCAGACCTTGACGCAGCGCCGCCCATCTCGGGCACACCTCTGTTGGTTTTCTCTCCTCTCCGGGTGTGCTGTGACATTCAGTCGTCGTCTCCCTGTGGGCCGAACGACAGAGGTCGCCAAAGCAGCCGTGCCCGGTGAGAATCTGCTTCAGACGGAAGGTTAGGGGGTTTGCGTTTTCGGCGCATCCACCGCTCAAGGACCGGGCGCGGGGCAGCCGTTACGCGTATGCTATACGGCTGCTCCGCCAGGTCCTCCCCCCACCTCCGAATTAGCGCTTCCTGCCTTAGTTATTTTTCCTACCATGAGTAACGATCGCTAACAGATTTCAAAGAGATAACAATCGGGACCGACGACTTTACGTGCTCTCCGAGGAGTCTTCCGTGGGAACCCACAAGAACCCAGACTAGAAACAAATATTTGGACAAATACAACCCTGAGCGGAAATTGAACCCGCGACGGCCGGCATTAAGGTGAGGATTGGCACTAATATACCAGAACGATTATCAAACTAAAAATATATTATAAAAAATTCCTAACGATGCTGTTGATGCATTTGGTGTGTGAATTTTTATAGATATGTAATAATAAGCATTCGGCATATAAAAAACTAAAGCTAAAGCAAGCGAAGCATTTCAGATTTATATACATACACTAGCGGCCCGCTCCGGCTTCGCACGGGTATTTAACTAAAATTTCAAAAAAATATAAATTTATATTTTTTATCACCTACACCTGCGTCGATACTGGAATATATTTCATAATAGACGGATTGAGATCAAACATAATATTTTAGCCCGCGACTTCGTCCGCGTAGAAGTCGAAAATGGTTATAATAGGATTTCTGTTTTTTTTTTTACGTTATTAATTTTGTTATAACATATAAATTATTATGTTAAAATATTTGAATACTTATAAAATATAACAATCTTTATTATAGAGTAGGAATTTAAAGTTAATTAGACATTAAAATAAAAATGAAATTTGTTATGTTTTATGATGAAGAAGCTCTGCTTTTGATCTGGAGAAAGTTACACGGGGGTATTATCTTCTTACAACGAAATCGAAATACTACACCTTCCATAGTATTTCTTTATAAACAATATTTTTTGTTTTTCGTTCGGAGTGCTAGAATTATCAGGCTATTCTGGAATATGCCACATACAACTGGCTGTGAGAGAGAGAGAAGCAGTTTTCGCTTAAGTATACTCCCGCTACAGTAAGAGTTTGACCTTTAGCTTTGTTTATGGTAAATACATACTCATATACACTCATACATTATATTATTATATGGTTCCCGGGAATCACCATATCCTGTTTTAAGCAACAGGTCTGAGAACTGTCCGGCAGTAACATCTCCCTTAGATGGACTCTTATATTTATGGTAAGGCTCAGTTTCGTCACTGCAGGCCACAAATGCTCCTGTACTGTAGTGTATTGTATCAGCCTATAAATAACCCACTGCTGAGCTAAGGCCTTTTTTCCATATAGAAGAAGCCTTTGGAGCTTAATCCACCACGCTGCTCCACTGCGGGTTAGCGGATAATATCCCTACTATAAGTAAAAATTATTATAAGGCATCCATGATAACAAAGGGGACCGACAGCTTTGCGTACTTTCCGGGGCATGGTGGGGAAACCCACTATACAAATACACCCAGATATACACCCAGATCTGAAACAAATATTGGCACAAATACAAATATCTGCCTCGAGCGGGAATCGAACCCACGACCACCGCCATTGAGGCGAGGCGTTAAGGCGACTACTTGCACCACTACACCAGAACGGTCACCATGTTTCATTCGTTGTATCGTAAGTATAATTACACCAGAAGTCAATACGATTTTGTCTCTTAGATTTGCCCTGCTTTCTGCTCCAGGATCGTGGGTTAGATTCCCGCCTCGAGTCTGGGTGTAATATCCATTTATTTTTATATGTATTATTTATAGGTATATTTATAAAGCGGGCGACGAATGGGGGTGCGTAGGAGGCGCTACTTAATGCGCCTCCAGTAACGCCCTTGTGCCCGTGTCGGGCCGGGATGGGAACCCGGTCCTGCTAGACACGACGTCGTCGGGACTGTTCAGAGGTGAGCCGGACAGTCCCCATGTAGGAGAAGTCTGGTCTTTTCGCCGAGGCCAGCCTGTCGCTGGAGGGATCCTGTTGCCTGCAGATCCGGGACCCTCCAATTAAAGCGGCTGAAGGCTCCCGCAGGGGTTTAGTACGGTATTGCACTCCCAAAGTGCCGAGTCCGACATAGGTCTAGGACTGCCGACCCGGGCGTCCTGGATATCATCCGTAAATGGATTCCCCTGCGATAAAAAAAAAAAAAAAAAAGGTATATTTATAAAAAATGTATATCATTCGGCTGTTACCGAAAACACAGGCATTAAGTTGCCTATCTTAGGAACAGACGATCGTGTGTGTATATCAAACATATATTTATATTTAATAATAGTCCAAGACAGCTTTTATTTCTTCCTTCTTAGTTTTAGTGTAAGATAAAGTTAAATGGGTACATGATTTATAAGATTTTTTTCTGATCTTGTTCCAACATTAGTCCGTGGTGCCAATCTGTACTAATTCGGGCGTTAATGCGGTATAATTCAAAAATGTTTCCAAGTTCACTTCGGTGTCTTCTATGTCAGTATCATTGTGAACTACAGATGCGTTGCTGATGAGTCATTTAGTTTAAAACCCTTGACTTAACACAACACCAACATTGAAGTAAAAAATATTATATAAGACACTATTTTACAATAAAGCAATCACATGGTATAGTTACGGTATATTTACAACTCAATTTTGTTACGTTTAATATAAAGTCTTGCCTGTTCCATCAGGAACACTCAAAAAAAGATATCACCTACACTTGCGTCAATACTGGAAAATATATTATAGACGGATTGAGTTGTCAAACATGTGTCAAAATAAAATGTAATTTAAATAAAAAGCACTAAGGAGTATTCATATCAAAATAACTTTCTACCCCCTTTTAACCCCGTTAGGGAATGAATTTCGATAATATACGAAACACGTCTTCAATCAATTCTGTTAAAGAATATTTATGCCAAATTTGAAGTAGATTGGACCAAGAAATCCCTTAGAGGTAGAATTTCGTAAAATCCGTTCTTAGCTGACCTCTACTCGGCAAAAGGAATATTCCTTCCAAATTTCAAATTCTTAGGTTTCAAGTTTTTAGGTCTTAGTTCCAGAGATATCGTGATGAGTGACTATATCTATAGAAAGTATCCTATATATATATATATATATATATATATAATAATAAAGATTATTACTTCTTTTACCGTAAAGTATATACCTCCATTTACCTACGTATACCACAACTATTTGGTAAACAATTAAAACATAAAGTAACGTTTAGTACCAATGATTAAGCAAACAATGCAAAACTTAAATCTTTGGAAAATTTTTCGTGTAAATCGATGAACGCCGTATGCACGCACGAAAAATCATGACTCATTGTCACGTTTCGCGAGCGAGAGCACGGAACAAGTGATAGAGAGGCACAATCGTCCTAAGTGTTCGGCTTGTGACGCATCTATCTCTCTTCAACTCCATCGGCAGATGCTTCCGAGTAGAAGAGAAAAAATATTTGAATTAACGAGTGCAAATAAATGTTATTTTTTGTCGAAAAAATTGTAATTTTCAATCAACTCCTTCTTTGTATTGTACAAAATAATGATAATTCAGTGCTAATAGTTCAATTAAATTCATAAAAGTATGCAATTTTTCATGAATTTTTTCTTATGACGTTATTATGTAAAAATCCGTCTGTAAACCGACTTTACAGACAACCAATGTTTTTTTTTTAATTTCTTATTAAGAGATATTCGACAAATATTTCCGATGCAGACGTTCTTGCTCGCAAAAAGCAAAGAGTTTAGTGAAGTAAATGAGCTAATGGTCCGTAAAATGAAATCGTTCACGTAGAAATATTCAGCCCGCGGGGATTCAATATCTCGTTGCGGAGTAAACATTCTATTTCCTTGAGACTATGGACCAAGTATTAGCAGATTGATTATTAGAGATGGGATTTTTCGTAAACTTATATAAAATAAAAATAAAATAAAAATAGCCTTATATATATATATAAACCTGTGTATATATTTTATCTATATAATTAACTCTTATACATATTATATATAACTTAATTAATATTTGTAATAGTTGTCTCTGCGGTGTAGGCCTTTAGGAGACTAAGCCTTTCCATATATCCCTTTCCCGTGCTTCCCGTGCGTGCTTCTTTGAGACTGATTGGTCTGTAGTTTCCTAGATCACTTCTATCTCCTTTTTTGAACAATAGTATGATTGTAGATTATGACCATTGGTCTGGTGTTGTTTCAGTTCTAAGTATATTACTGAACAATACTTAAAGATGTTTCATAAGTAAATCGAATAATATTTTAAGGGTTTCGTTGGTAATGTTGTCGCTTCCTGGAGTCTTGTAGTTTTTTTTTTGTAATTTTATTGAGTGTTCGATTTCCGAACTAAGAATAATTAATGTCTACGCGTTTGCATTTGCTTCATTACACTCGTTAGATTTTGTACCTGGGAAGGAAAAAGTGCTATTTGTGGCAGTGTAGAGCGTTTTACAGAATTTTGTAGCTTCATTTATGATGTCAAGCAGGACGTCTTCATTGAATAACTTCCTTTTTATTTTTCAGCTTTTCTGTCCACTCTGACTTATCACTTAACTCTTTATAAGCTTTGCGCCAGCTTCTGTCTTTCCTGTGAATTTTTCGAAGATACTTTGTCGTATTGTCCTTTTTTTGCTGTAAAATATTTCTATTATTTTTTGCTTATTCTTGTTGTTTTGAATTTTACTTCTTTTGTTCTCTTCTTTGTATATAACTTTTTCCTCTGTTCTTAGAGAACTTTGGTTTCATCATTATTTCAATTTATATTACCTATTCGATAATACCATATAACTGTGACTCATCTTTATTTGTAATTGAACTGTAAAAGGTCCGATTCAGTAGAGTTCTTTTTTTTTAATTTTGAGGATTTTTTTGAGGGCACTCTGTAATCATATCTGTAATAGTTGCCTGGTTTCAATACTAGTTCTAGTAATTAATAGTGGTGGTAGTATCTACCTTGAATACTGGAATAACATTGATTCTCTAGAATCTATATTGTCCGATTAGCGAACTATTCCTTAGCAGACATTAAGTACTAGATTTTATTAAGATCGTCAACTTTAGATAGTTTATTCAGGCGTAGCAAAAGGGGCTAGATTTCTAGATAGTACCGCAATGCGGTCTTGAACTCTACGAGCCATTTGCTACAGTTGTTGTCCCTTTTTTTACGATGGGAAATGCACTTACGCATCCCACCGCCTGAAGGTGACGGGTATGTGGGACTCGCTGACTACGAAGCCAGAATACCCACTAAAACCCATCGACCGTCTGCGCCGTAGTGGGGCGCCATGGGATCGCTCGCGCATACAACCGTGACGCACCGACGCTTGGCCTTGCGGCCTCGACTCCGAGCCGCTCGACTGGTCTACTTTGCGCGAGGCAGAGAAGAACCAGGAGCGGCCCAACTACCGAAGCCGGGCCACTCTCCGCTAGCTCTCCTATGCAGAGCAGAAGAAAGCCAGCATTGAGCGACTTAACTCCCGCCGTCGGATCGCACCCAGACAGCTCCGCAAGAACTTCAGGGAGCCAGGCTCGACCCAGGCGGCCCGCGCACCACGCGCCCCGTGCACAGAGCGGACGAGCGAGCCCGCCCTCTCCTTCCACCGAATGGAGGCCGCCTTCTCAGTGCCACCCCCCGTTCAGGCTTGGTCGAGTAAGGCCGCCCAACCCTAACACCTCGTGGAGAGAGAGCAAGCTCGATCTCCCTCCATTCATCTCCGCGCTCTCTTGGCGCCACGCCCTCACCTACCGCACATCAGTGCCACGTCCTCCGCTGCGCTTTCACGCCCCTCCATGCGCTTTCGCGACAACCATCCAAGCGCTTACGCGCTCCCCCCCCCCCCTCCCCCGAATTAAGGAAGAGAGCGTACTCGATTTTCCTCCATTACACCGCCCCAGTGCTCCAAACGTCGACACCCCCCTGGATACACCACCCCCGGTTGGATGCCTGACCGGCAGCAACCAAGGCGGATCTGTTGCCACCTGCCATGCGATCCGGGTCGCCACAGCCAGTGACAGCTAGAGAACCATCGCTGGCCGTGCCCGGGGTAGCCATGGTCAACGAAGAGTTGACCATGACTGGGGTGGCCACAGCGCGAGACTATGTGGCACCGGCACCCCGTTGCGCCCCTCCTGCTGGTTTTGGTCCGCGGGGGTTCTAAGGCCCCTACCACTCGCAACCAGTGCGAGTGGCGTTCCCCTATCCGCCACCCGGGGACGCGCCCAGTAGGAGATCCAGCAACTCCCGTGGGACAATTGTTGTCTCTGCGTTCGGCGAAGTGAACTTTAACCACCTTTGTAGTGACCGGAGTCGCTTTCGGTTTACCGTTTACCGAGTCATTCTTATGGATTCTAGTAGCTATATATTGTTTTCATATTATAAGATCTTTTAAATATCTTGAAAACTGCCAACGCTCATTCAAATAGTAACATTTGAAGAAAGAGTTTTGATATTTAAAAAATTATAATTATTAAGGTAACCGCGGCTACTTACTTATGCTGCATCGACGAAGTCAGTATTATCTTTTCTATTATTATATATTATCAGTATGTTGAGAAACTGTTATTTCGTTCCTCGAATTCGGAGTTATATTATGAAAATGCTATTACCATCTAAAAAGCAAAAATCCACAATGTTGCTCCACCTGGAAAAAAAAACATAGTGGTGTGAACAACTGTACACCAACCTGGATAGTGATAAGTAGCAGCGTCACCATATCCTGCCACAACATACTGCTATCGCCAACCTGCCTGCCAAGCATAGTGAATATTGGCAAACCTCCCCAGAGATTATGGGGAAAGTCTACGGTTAGCAGCACATGAGTAGTTCTTTACTCATGTGGTATACCACATAACTTTAGATCAGTTTCTCCCGTATGTGACGACGCGCGAGTGCTGACGCACACACGCGTCTCATGCTTGTAGTAGTGTACCTATCGTAGCGCGCTTGTACGAAGCTTTGTCTCTGTACGGTTTCTTTACTCATGTGGTTAGCAGTGGACATACAACGGCTAAGGTAGTCGCGGATTTTTCCATTCTACCCTCAAAAACTTAAATACATTTGCATCAGTAGGCTTAATTAATCAAATATATTTTTTGTTTTCACATACCTATACATACATTTTATTACACTATTAAAAAGAAATTACTTTTAAATTAGCCTTAGAAAAGAGTATGTAAAAACTGTATAATTAAGTCAAATTTTATTTTAGGACTTAATGACTACGATCTAATCTTAATACAACGAATTTAAATTAATCTTTCGAGAACATAAACAAATATTTGATTACTGTTATATAAGTTATCAATGTTTTATTATCTAAAATTTCAATTAAGGAACTACTCCACTTTTTTTATTATTTTATAATGATCAATTATTTTAAAATATATTTGAAAATATAGCGCTTATACCAGGGTAAAAAGACAAGGCTTCAATTTCCCCTTCAGACAGTTGAACGCTCACTTTATTCAATTTTGATAAAGAAATCAGGTTATTAAGTTATTGACATGTTTTTTGAGTTCGTTTATCATCTCCGTCCTAATAAGTAACTTCCATAAGATAAAGAAGTATAATGAAAATGTGTTCCAAGAATTTGTTAAGGTGGAACATTGACACATTTAAGTTTCTTCAAATTATTTTATTAATACTTATATGTTATTGTTTTTACTTTATCACTCGCATTTACATAATTTTTATATTATGAATCAGAAAGGGTTAAGATCAACATTGCAAATAAATTTAAATTTCGATCTACATAGTGAAACCTCTTGATCCAGTAATAGTACTAAAGTATGGACTTGAACATATCTAATAAAAAGCTTTAAATTATTACTTATTTTTACTTTAAAAGATATTAGAGTAATCGTATAAGCTCTTTCTTTACGAACAGCCCTACCCTAAAGGGCTCTTTAACCTCTTAAGCCCTGCCAGTTCCTTGGTTAAAGTTAGCGAGCTATTGTCTTGTTTGTAAGACGTATTAAGTGATGTTAACAAGTTCAAGATTATATTGTTCTAAGAATTTCTAATGATTCCTCTCGTTTAAATATAATTAAGTTATATTTCTTTTTCAATGCGATGTCATATAAATGTTTCTGAGGAAATTTTAAGAGAAAATTTAAATGTTATGGATTTTTTATATATATCTCATTTTATATAGGATATGTAATATTGGTTTTTATGTATAAATTAACGTTTTATTAAAAGATATTTTAATTAGGAATTATTAAGCTTTTCACTTCTATTCTGTGCTAAAACTATATCTGAGGCTGTAAATATAACAAAGTTTGAAAGTACAAGCACATAAAATTGTATATTTTAATAAAATACAGTAAAGTCATGTCTAAGAATATTAATAATGGTAATACCATATTATTTTTGTAAATAATTATACATAAAGTAACGTTATATAAATATATGTTTTTATTAGTATCTAGGTACCGTGTAACACATAAAATAACGATCTATTTGTCTTTATTTTAAAAATATATTAAAACATATAACAAATTTAAACGTTTTCATTTTACCTACTATTACTATTATTGTTACCGGTGGGAGGGATGCGCTGTGCCGCGCTCCCGGCTGCATGGGTACCACCATCTTGCTTATTTCTTCCGTGAAACAGCTTTGCTGTGTTTCGGAAAGAAGGGCAAGACAGGCAGTGTAATTACTGGCACCGAGACTTAACATCATATGTCTCAGGATAGGCAACACATAAATGAGTTGGCTGGGCTAGTTCCAGGTAAACTAGTTTATGTTCATGGGCGTCGTCGACCACTTACCATCAGGTGGAACGTCTGCCAGTTTGCCTATCCAACTAACATTTAAAAAAAAAAAAAAATATTAAAATTACTATGAAAATAAATTACGAGTATGTAAAGGAAGACGAAGAGAAAATTTTATGCAGAGCTTTTGCAACCAAGTTATACCTACGTAGATATATTAAAACTTTGTGTATATGTGATATTAAGGTTTTCAAATACTTATTAAATAAAAAATAAAACAATGATTTATCTTTTGAGATCGTTATAATTATTTATACGTTTGAAATTGGAGCAAAACCTATAACATCTCTCTTTTTGTATCTAAGGCAATATATTATTATATTTTTCATATCTCAAAGCATTCATACCTTGTGTAGGGACTCCACTACGACAAATATCTATATGATCTATAATTCTATACAAACTATACTTGTCATTAGCGAAAATTATACTCGCGACCGTTAATATAAATCACTCGCATTGCAATTAATCGTACTTAGATTACCAAATACTTTGTAAAAAAATATAATTTCGTGATATACAAAAATGCATATGTTTTAGCAATACTCTGGCTGGATAGAAATTATTTGCATGAGTTGTTTTAATTACTAATAAAACTTTAATTATACTTATAAAAAACAACGTAGTTAAGATTTAATCAATATTTTCAAAACAAGTACAGCCTTCACTCATTGTATAGAAGGTATAAAATCCACAATGTAGAAGATTATTCCTATATGAAACCTTATAATGGAAAGTTGAACTTGATCATGACTGGTTTTTATTTAACTATGGAACTCGCTCAGTTTGTGGCAAGTTGAACGACCGCGCTTTTCCCACATTACCACACAATTGCTAGAGGTTACCGCACTACAATCTCAGATCAATTAATGCTTATACACTTATGTTATGATAAATGCGATAGTTTATATATAGTAATACTATTTTTAAAACTTTTTTGACCGCGATTTTAAATTCGTGACATTTTGAATTTGAGTAGACCTATTTTTTGTGTATGTCTATTTCTAAATGGTGTGTCAACGTAAAATTTATAACAGATTTTAATTTAGACTTCTAGAAACAAAACTACAAAAATCGAATCAATCATAATTTCGTACATCATTGTCCATCAGATGAAGAGATAAAAATTTATACTACCTTTTTGGCTTATGTTTTTATTTAAAAAACCCCTGAGATACGTTTTATATACTTATATATACCTTATTATTTCTCTTATTTATAAACTATTTGACATATCCTAATCTTTATATAGGAGACTTTCTATAGATATAGTCACTCATCACGATATCTCTGGAATTATAAGACCTAGAGACTTGAAATTTGGTAAGAATATTCTTTTTGCCGAGTAGAGGTCTGCTAAGAACGGATTTTACGAAATTCTACCTCTAAGAGGATGAAAAAGGAAGGCAAAGTTTCCTATGATTTGTGGATTGAAAGTTAGATATTTGGTTTTAAGTTTGATATTTGGATTGAAACTTATTGCTTCGAAGTTGATATCAATACTCCTTAGTGCTTTTGATTTAAATTACATTTTATTTTGACATGTTTGACAACTCAACACGTCTGTTATAAAATATTTTCGAGTATTGACGCAGGTGTAGGTGATAAAAAATATAAATTTATAATTTTTTAAATTTTAGTTAAATACCCGTGCGAAGCCGGGGCGGACCGCTAGTTTTATTATATGTGTACGTAGATAAGTATCATATAAAGTTCTTCTCGCTGCTTCAGTTGTGTCATTTGTCTTCATTGTAGTCTACGACTTCCACTGTTATATCGAGATAAAACATTAGTTAACAGTTTCAGTATTTCTACAAATTTTTAAAATGTCTGTACAAAAACCGTTGTTACAATTTGTTACTTTATTGATGCTTAGATAAAATACTAAGTTAAATTTTATAACCGTATAGATAAGTTAGTTCCCTAAATTAAAATGATTAATGATATTATAAAATATGTACTTCAAACAACAACTTGAACAATGACGAATCGAATTATTTTGTTAGAAGCCTTAAGCACAATTCTGAGCTCTTTTTAATTGTACCCATTTCGTAAGTACCTATAACCTTTATAGGCTAAATTAATAATACCAGTTATAACCTTGAACATTTTAGAAGATTATAAATGACATTAATTTCAAGTTGAATTCTCAAAATTTTAAAAAAGAAGACATTTAATTGAATAGACCTCGTGTAGTCTTACATTAAAAAATTAACATAACATACCACTCGTTTTAAATATATCACAGCTGAGCAAATAAATAATTACTTACCTATCAAGAAAAGTTCTATTGTGTTACTTCACTGCAGCATTATAACCGTTAAGATAATGCGAGTTTAGATGCGCGAGTCATCTACTACAGATTTTATTTAGATTATAGATAGAAACACGAACATTAAATACATAATATTATCATTGGCCTGTTCAGAATATTGTATTATAATAATTTAATTTCTAATTAAATTTGGTAATAATAAAGCGTTACTTAAGCAACAAAACTGCTGTAGTTAACGAAGCTACAAAGGACAATTAAAATCACATTATGTACATAGTTGATTAATAATTATAATCCAGGTATACGTCAAATACAGTATTATAGGTACGATAGAGCAATTTCACGCTGTACTGTAAAAGCGACCTTTTCAACTCGTATATGTCGTATATATATAAAACCTATAATTTATTTTATAGCATATCATCAGTGGAATGGTGGTATGACGTCATATAATGACACTATATTGCGTTCGCTAGGCTCCAAAGCGAAGATTATAGAGCATGGAAGGGGTATTATCGGTAATGAAAATGACGGTACTTACATATCTCTCAATAGAATTCATTTCAATCTTATGTATAAAAAATATAAAACTCATTCTTGTTGAAATTATATAATTTAAAATTATAAATAATAAAACAATTTTTCTTTCCTTGAAATGTTTTTCTTAATAGCATGTTATATAAATAATTAAATATTTAATAAGGTATATGCTATAAATAAAGTTGCCCTCAGTGTGCGAAAAGCTATATATATAGGATAGGTATATGTATAATACGTCTTGTAGTAAGTATTAGCGCGTGAACTAATGCGACAATGACATCACACTTTAACATCTAGACGAGATTAACTAATACATATATTGTATAAAATAATTTACGATTTGAAAACATAAGGTAATTATTATCCTATCTTTGTTTTAAAACAGAATCTTTAACATTCATGTCTTTTCGGGTAAATTCTACAGAAGCAAAATCACTGACAGTAGCTTGTCTAAAAATATCCTTCTTTAAAAAACTACTTAAAAAATTAATTACACACATAATAAAAAAAAAGAAGTTTATTCATATTTCCATAAATTTTTATTTAATAAAAAGTTACATTGACAACAACAGCAACAAGGAAATAATTCGGCATGACAACTATTACTATAATAGTAAGCTAGTTACAAATATACTGCTTACATCATAATAAAATCATACAGATAAAAAAATATCTGTTTTATACATTTTACTCGTAATATATAATAACTTAATTAGGGTCTCTAAGAAATTCAAATTTTTCCTTTAAATATTAACATATTTAAAGATTACATATTGAAAAATTAGTTTAGATGTTCCCGGAAACCTTCGTTCGTCTGCAAATCTCATCATTCCTGATTCGATCCATTGTACGCTGTGTGACTTCGAGCTTGCTTAAAAGGCAGGCATAGTCAGTGACCACATATCAGATCCGTATGTCATCACTGGTAACACACATTGGTAGACACGTGGACTTTCAACTTCAGGCACTGAGGTATGACGAAGAAAAGACGTTATTTAACTTTCCAAATGCTACCCATCCTAACTAGATTCAACGATTGACTTCTCTCTCGATGTTAGATCTACCAAGTTTTTTTTTTTTCTATACATCCACCATTTACCGAGTTGACCCTTGTGTCCTAGGTAGATAGATGTACTCGGTAACAACTTCGAGAGTAGTATTTCCAACTTATATCGGGGTGGGCACGACATGGACTTTCGAAATGACTTTCGTCTTGTGTATTTTCATTTTAGGGCTACCTATTGTTAAGCTCCATCGAAGTCACTGAACACAATGCTGAAGTCTTCCAGGGATTCTGAAATCGAAGGTGAATGATGTACTCGTCGTTTATATTGATGCCGAATCCTTTCAAATCCTTTCTAATTTCTATAATCGCTGATACCTCACTAAGAGAGGTCGGTACTATTCTTCTGTGCCATCCAACGCACGGCGCGTGCGCTTTTCTACAATTAACTGTGTAAGTAACAGAACAATTTTAAAATTCTTTTACCATAAGAAAGCTTCATTATCCTGACGTAGCGATAAAATTTCAACACAGGTTAAACGGTGATTACTTTTAGTTATTTATAAATTAATTATACATGGTAGGTAGTTATTACATTAATGTTGTAATTTATATAACAAGTGTTAAGAATATACTGAAATTATAGTGTAATTAAAATTAAAGGTAGTAACCGAACATCTTGAATTGAGGTACTTACCTACTGAATGCATTAAATGCAATTCATTTACATGTATGTATTATAATATGATAGTGTATAAGTTGTGAATTCTTGAGGTATAACAATAAAGAACTTAATAACCTTTATTATTTGGTTTTAAAAATAAGATTAAGCCTTAAAAGTTATCATTGACATATCGAAATATGTGTTTGCTTGATGCATTTAAACAAAATTACTATGAGTCAGAATAGTCCTCGTCCCCGACCTTGATCGATGTAGTCCTCGATGCGAGTCGACTTGGCGTCGCAAGACGAGGCTCTCTGACGTAACCCGCTGTTTCGATCAAACCAACGTAAAGGTTAGACCGTGCGCAAGCGCATTGTAAATACAAAATATAAAAATCGATAGTAAAAAGTATTTATAACAAGTTACGATAAATATGTATGTACAAGTCAGTGTTTTGAAGTTCGTTTTAGTGTTGCGTTAAATAAATGAAATGTTTATTTTGGATGAACACAATAAATAACGTTTGCTTCATTTTCGACATCGGAATGTAAGTTATTAATTTAATATAAGTTATATGTATATTTATATGTATTATCATATTTTTTAAACTTAATAAACTTAATTATTACATATTACTTACTTAATTATTGCATTTACTTATTACAATAATGTTTAAGAAGTACAATCTATTTAGACTCATTTTAGCATAAGAGATAATTATCAAATTAACTAATTGTAAGATAACTCAACAATTCACAATCGATTATACTAATGAAAAAAATTAAAAAATTGTTGCATAGACAATTGTTACATAGAAATATTTCCAATTTTATTTCTTAATCTATACTTAGTTTCGATAAATATAAAAATAATATAAGAATCGACCTTTTAAACAAGTCAAGGTAAAGGCAGCTGACCATAAAAAGTACAGGTGTATTATAATGAACATAACGAAGGGTGAATGTTTTGAACTATAAACATTTATCCACTGCTATGACACTAGAATTATGTGAAATATTGTAAAAATATATACACTGTATATTATGTGATGTAATATTATTATTAAAAAATGAAAAAGATGAATTGAGATCATAATTACCTAAGCAAAGTTATTTTCTAAATTATTTGGCTTATTTTATCGAATTTTTTTATTCGATTTATTAAATTTACTAAGTTATACAGTTTAAGAATCTATATTCAATTGAATATTAGTTTACACATAATATATTACAATTAGAAATGAAATATATTTTGTCTTAATTATTTTCTTATGTCTTTAATTCTTATAATAAATTTTTTCCTAAATATAAAATATAGTTTTATTTCTTAATACTTTTTTTTAATCTATAATCAATATGAACAAGTGAAAATAACTACTTGAAATTCTTTGACATTTTATTCATTTTTAATAAATACCATAAGATTATTGATTATTTGTTTGTTTAAACGCCTTGACCTGAGGAACTAATATTCCAATTTAAAAAAAAATGTACTAGTCATCCTTATCGATAAAAGTTATAGGTAATACATTACCATACGTCATATAAAAGCGTTATAGAAATAATAAATTCAGAGGATGTAAATTTACTCGAAATAATACAACGTAGATAAAACCGCACGAAATTTCTAATTTATTAAAACACACGTTGATTTTTTACTTTCTTATATTAATATATCTGATACTCCTGTATCGAAATAACCAAATTATAAAATACATATAACACAACTCCGAATCGAGTAAAAAAAACTAACGGAAGGCAATCCCGTTAATACTCGCTCTTCATTTATCGCTGACAAAGCGTAAAGAGGAAAGGTTAAGGCATTTTTTTACTTCAGTTATTTGTTTTGTTCAAAATGTCTCTCGTATTTATTATTCTATTTTAGCGTTCATAGTGTATATAGTTTTTAACACATGACATATTTTTTATTTCATTTACAAAAAATAGTATAAGACAGAATGACTGGTGAGTCACTTTCAATATTTAAGAAGAATACTCGGTACATGATTCTCATTTGAATTATGTAAAAAAAAATAGGTACTTAATTTTTGACCAAATTTTCATAAATTTCAATTCTAATAAATGAAGCGTTGACACTTTTCCAGTCATGCCGGCGGCACGTACACAGGTGGTGTACTGTGCCGCTTGTTCACATCTAAAAATTGCCATATCATTTACCTAGTCACCAAATTTGTTGCTTAACCGAGTAAAATATCTTAGTATTTTTGCCTATCCTAAGCCAGGATTAAAGTATTAAGGAGGACTGGATCATGCTTGTTTAACCTGCTACCCTGTTAGCACGTGGCGGCGTTTAGACGTAGGTAAACCACCTGTTTTTGTGTCGAAAGTGCAGCTAGCTGCTAGGGTGTCCAGACGACGCGTAAATAATTAGATAATTGTTGAGTAACTTTACTTAAAAGTTTATTAATATTTACATAATTCGAACGAGAATCATGTACCGAGTATTCTCCTTAAATATTGATAGTGACTCACCATTCATCTTGTATAATACAAATACCACTATTAAATAAACATTTTTTCATATTTTTAATTTAATAAGTTTTTTCTTAATCTTTTTTTTTTTTAAGTAATATTTTGTTATTGGTAACTTCTTTTTTTAAAGTCCTTACTTTTAATTACCTAAAATTTTTAGATAAACGTCAATAATATGCATTATTATTGCAATTGATATAATCAAAATGGTCTAATAAATATAACGACCGTTCTGGTGTAGGTAGTGGTGCGAGTAGTCGCCTCAAACACCGTTAGTCGCGGGTTTAATTCCCACTCGGGGCAGATATTTGTATTTGTGCAAGTATTTGTTTCCGGTCTGGATGATATCCTTGAGGGTTTCCCCATCATGCTTCGGAGAGCACGTCGCACCGTCGGTCCTAGTTGTTATCATAGACACCTGATAACGATCGTTACTCATTGCAGGGAAATTATCTGCTAACCCACAGTAGAGCAGCGTGGTGAATTAAGCTCCAACCCTTCTCCTACATGGAGAGGAGGCCTTTGCCCAGCAGTGGGTTGTTTACAGGCTGATTCAGTATAAATTAATAAAATAACTAACCAAATCTTTTTAAAAACTTTCATGATAATGTATACCTAATACATTTTGATATTAGTATAAAATGTTCAGCTACATAACTTTTCATTCTCAGATTAAACAAAAGTTCTTCTTTTGTTTATTAATCTGAGTTTTCATTATTTATCATTGGAAGCACTGCATTCTCACGAATATTATTAAAAAGGTGTTTGTTATCGATAAAGCTACATTTTGAAATTATCATAGTGGAACAGTAAACAGGGTCTATAGTTACACAAAATTTTCAAAATATCTGCTTTTAAAGATCCATATCCAAGGGTTTCCTACACACTCACTGTACACAAAGTTCCGTTTCTTTCTTGATAATTGGTAAAAATAAAATAAAGTTAATGATTCAAAAGAAAAGTGTTTTATCTGCTGTTTATGTTTAATATCCATTTTTTAAAAAAACGTAGTATTGAATAAAGTATGATTGTATGGAAACCTTATTTTAAGACCGGCTCACGCTTGACTGGTTTTTTAATATGATAGTCGGTAACATCTGTTTAGACTTAGGGCTAATGCGCATCGAATACGATGCATGGGCTACATGGTGGCAGCGCAGTGACTGCTGTTAACAACATTTATCGCTTTATATAATTTAGTTTTTTTGACATTAACTTCATACGAATTGTCTTAAAATTATATCTTTAATGCAATCGGAGACAGATTATTAAACCCCGTTTCAATTCCATATATGAATCTATGTGAATAAATGCATAGTAGGACGTGAATTGGCGGTTCACCTGTGATCACCACCTCCTATAATCACTTTCAAAACCCCAGAAATGGTACGCTTTACTGGGTAAAAGAATGAAAGGGAGAACGTAAGTTGGAAAAATAGGGAAGAAGCTCTCTTCCTTCTCTTATTCACTGTATCTTCGCTTGTTTCTATGATAGTATGGTCAAGCCAGATGCATGCGAGATGTAGTCCATTACTTGCAGCTACTAAGCACTCCACACCGCTACAATAATTTCAATGAAATTTCAAGTTACATTAGGTTAGCTTGTAACCGCACTGCTTTCAGTGTGTTAGGAACCCAAAGCCTATCATCATCCAATGCGATATCCTACAACGCAGTACTCTAAAAAAATAATGTTTATCACTTTTATAACTATAATAAACAGTCCATTTAAACAAAGATTATTTTTTAAATTGATGGGTTTTAATAAGAAAAAAAACTACAACAAACAAACTCTTTAGATTTTTATAATAATATTAATAAAGTCGGTTTTTATATTTAGAGGGTCTAACCATACAGGTCAATAATAATTGTTTGAAAGGTCAGTGGTCACACAGATACTTAACGTTAAACCTGTCATAACGTAATACGGTTCTGAACACAAGAGTTGTGTCACAGGCGTGAGGCTTGTTATAATTCACCTATATATAATTTTATGTAATAATTCATAATAAACTTTTGTTAATGTTTTCTTTTAAGTCGATAAAATTAAATGCATCGTTTCGAAATTGTAAGTAGTTTAAAATATATTGTATATTAATACAAATAATACGTAATTAACTCTACTACTACACTACACTCAGTAAAATTATGTTTTCATAGATTCAGTATATTTTATACATATATTTATGTTTTGCTTATTAATAGAAAGCTCATCGGGAGAGTTTCATATTCCACAAGATACGTTACATATAGAATAAAATAACTAAAATGACTAATTCTCGTGTTTTTATATATTTAAGAAAACTACATATACATATTATCTAGCATTTTAATTTGTATTAAATATCTGTAAAATAAAACGAGTTATTTGATTTCTAATATATTATAAAAAATGATCGATTAGGTTTTTTTTTCACCTAATAAATGTAACTATTTTGGTTAAAAATTATTTTGTTATTTTACTCTTTTACGACCCTTTTTTTGTATTCGTGAAAATTTTAATTGATATCGACTTTTTTTTTAATTTCAGAATCCCAAAAGGCGGAATATGTCGAGAAAATTTTTATTTTGTTTCCCGCTTCGCATGGGCAACATCATATTCGGTTACATTGTTATAGTAAGTGTTAAAATTTTATTAAACGTAAATATAAAAAATAAAAAATTATAAAATATAAATATATGTAATTACAATAATGAAATGAATGAATCATACATATGTAAACGCCTAAATGACCTCGACATTGATTTATTGTCATTTTTCTTTTACTATTTGTATTGGATAAGAATTTTATTTACATGGAGTGTTCAATCGTGTTGGTACGTTCTCGTAACTAAATGTCTCAAACTCAGCGACCTCTAGTAGGAATAGATTTCTGTGGCGGGACCCGAAAACACACAGCACAAACACAAATTCATAGACCAAAACAAAAATTCGTATGGCCTATGTATACATAATATGTCATGTTCTGCGGTCAATACCGCGACCGCTAGCACAATGGTAAAGACTACTGCGCCAAACTGTCGTCAAATAGTAAGATAATAGACAATTAGTACCGATAATTTTTGAAACCACAAAAAAAAAATAGTAGGATGAAACCCTTTGGAAAAGGAAGAGAATATAACAAAAATGCAGGGAAAAATAAATTACGGGCGATCGGAGTTCGGGAAGTGGAAGGGAGGGGGGGGGGTCTTACGAGTAAAAAACCGTTTATCGCGATTTCCGGCAAAACTACAAGTCCCATGGAAAAAATTTAAATGGCAAAATTGTAGGTAATAAAAAGATCTGCAACTTTTGCTTTTACACTTTTTTCACATAACCTCAAAATTTATGTGAAAAATTCTAATAACCAAGGTTTTAGTTTTTTACTTTTATCTTTTACAAAAATAAAATTTTTAAAAGGTAAGTTTTTATCAATTTTCGTGAAAAAAATTTTTTTAATAAGAGATAAAAATAAAAAACCAAATATTTGAATTTTTTACATATATTTGAAGTTATGTGAAAAAAGTGTAAATACAAAAGTTGTAGATCTTTTTATTACCTACAACTTTGCCCTTTAATATTTTTTTCCATAAGACTTGTAGTTTTGCTGGAAATCGCGATAAACAGTTTTTTACCCTTAAAGCCCACGCCCTTCCAATTCCCGAAGTCAGATCGCCCGTAATTTATTTTTCCATGCATTTTTGTTATATTATCTTCTTTTTACAATGGGTTTCATCCTACCATTATTATTTATATTCACTTTTTACCATTTTCAAAGGCTTTGGCACTGGTCTATAAGTATATGTATTGTATTTTAAAATAAAGTTTAACTTATTTCTTAATGTGTCTGCTTTCAGATTTTTGGTTTAGTTTTACTATTTTTTGAAATATATCAAATGGCACTGATGCTTTTGGGGCATCATAATACTGCAGAAAAAATCGATACCGATTCTCACAAAAACGGAACTACCAACGAAACTAAATATAATGTAATATTTTTATCATACCTTGCAATTTATGCTGCCATTGGATTTCTGTTATCACTATTCGCGATTGTTTTTACAATCGGTGCTTATAAGGTAATTATAAATATATATTTCTATCTGTACTTGGAGTACACCGTGTATGGACTATAATTCATAAACGTATCTACCAAATATTTATGAATTGTTTTCAGAATATAAGTAAATTAAGACTCGCCCATTTTGACAAATGAAATTAATTGAACACGTTACACAAGTTTCAAAATTTCCTATTTCTTTCTTTCCTATGCCTTTCTTGAGGATCCTCGTTATATATATTTTTAAAAGCGATTTTATCAAGAATAACATTTTTTTATGAATATCTATTTTGTATATTTTGTGATATTTTAAAACTATTTACTTGATACTTTAATTAAAAGCTATAGTAATAATTTAATTTTATAAAAAAAAAAAAATTTAATTTCAAACATTTATTTGTATGTTTTAGTTAAGTTATAGAGCTATCAAGAGTTTCTTCGTGTACAGCTTTATCCATATTTTTTTCACTATCATGTTAATGGCGTGGGAGGCGATACATAAAAATTGGGTGATGCTAGGTGCTTTCGCTGTATCTGATGGTAAATAAAAAATATGTTATTTATACTAACATAATTGAGCGGAAGACTCTGTTTTCTTATAAATTACTAGTCTAAACATAAAAAAATTATGTATATCTTTGAATACCATTTTCAATTTTTAGTAAAGCCAAACGGTCTCAAACTCTGCCAACTAAGTCTTAGTTTTTGTGTATAAAAAAATCACGACATTAGTAAATAAAATACTAAGTAGGTTTTACAAATAAGAAATAATTGACTAACTTATAATATGTACTTGAAGAAATAGAAAGAAATTTTTATACAACTCCAATTAAAATTACACGCAGGATAATTGTTAATTGTAATGGCTCAAAACTTACTTGGCTTGAAGTTTTTTTTTTCTTGTTAGATATAATGCCTGTGTACCTAATAAGAGAAGTCAAAGTTATTGACTTTTAAATTACTCTAAAAAGCAATATAATATATCAAAACGAAAAAGATCAAATATTTATGCAAAAATCTAAACTCTATAGGAATAAAATCCAATGACATTTTGTTATAATTAAGCATAACGTTTGTTATATTTTTGCAGTGATTCTTATAGCGTCCCTGTTCGGCGTTAAGTATTTCATAGACGCAGTGAAAAGCGGCAGAGTCTACCATCGCCCAGAGGCGTATTTCCAGAATTCAAGGATGTAAAAGAAATCGCGTATACAGAATGACTGGTAAATTACTATCAATATTTAAGGAGAATACTCGGTACATGATTCTCATTAGAATTATGTAAAAAAATAGGTACTTAATTTTTGACCAAATTTTCATAAATTTCAATTCAAGTAAATGAAGCGTTGACACTCTACAGTCATGCCGGCGGCACGTGCACAGGTATTGTACTGTGCCGCTTGTTAACATCTAAAAATTTCCAAAGTTCACATCATTTACCTAGTCAACAAATTTGTTGTTTAAACGAGTAAAATATCTTAGTATTTTTGCCTATCCTAAGCCAGGATTAAAGTATTAAGGGGGATTGGATCATGCTTGTTTATCCTGCTACCCTGTTAACACGTGGCGGCGTTTGGACGTAGGTAAACTACCTATTTTGTGTCGAAAGTGCAGCTAGCTGCTAGGGTGTCCTGACGACGCGTACATAATTTTATAATTGTTGAGAAACTTTACTTAAAAGTTTATTAATATTTACCTGTTTTTTTACATAATTCGAATGAGAATCATGTACCGAGTAGTATCCTTAAATATTGATAATAATTTACCAGTCATCCTGTATATCGGAAAAAAAATTTGATCTGTACAAATATTTAAAATTTATATTACTAGGTATATGAAGATAAAGATTATAAAATGCAATGTATAAAGTTGAAATAGCTGTACTAGCTTCGATTACCTTACATTACTACAATCTTTGATTGATCATAATTGGTTTTTATTGTTATCATCATTTTCACTAAAATAATTATTCGGTAAAAAAATAATTAAGAAATAAGTACTGAATACTAATGTTTTATTTAATGTTTTATTTCGAAAATAAGTTGAAAGGTGTAAAGAGGTAAACGACTTAATAACCTGACCTGATTATTACCTGATATATATAAATACCAAAGAAATGTTTATTCAGTAAATTGTTTATGTAAAGATAATAATATACTTCGAATTTGACACTCAACCAGACAGCTAAGAAAGAAATGTTTAACATTAAGCTTAACACCACGGCTAATTGACATTTAGGCGTTTTATTAAATGGTTTTGGAAATGAAAAAACTAGCTGTAATTGAACGTATACATTTGGCTTCGACATAAATATGCTGTTAGCAAGTCAGGTGCTGCTAAACTAATAAAAATTGTGAAAATGTACTTAATAATTTATTAATTATTTTGTCCTTAGTCATATATTATCTGTATCGTGTATTTAAAACAAATTAATATCGATTTTACTTAAAAAATTAAGAAATATATTATGTATTAAAATCACAAGTTCCAACATTGACTGACCTGCATGAAACGCATAAAAAATTTGTATTGACGTACCTAATCAGTATAATTCGATTTGAAAAAAGATATTTTTATATGCATATAATTGGGATTTATGTGTAACAAATTATAATTTTTCGAATTTCGTTCTTTTTTTCATTTTTTTTTTAATATATCTTATATTAATATCGCTATATTAATGAGGGCATTTCGTTAATTATAACAATACATTTTTTACTTATCTCTTATAATTAGTGTTCGATTTACTTATAAGTGTATTTAATAATAATATTCCGCTTAAAGAATACTTACTTAAAGTTCTTAGAGTATTTATATCCTAAAAGAAGAATCAATTTTTATTTTTTTATTTATTATTTATGAATATAATCCATATTCTATTGTATTATAATTAAACATTTAAGACTAAAGTTAATTTTTTATGACAATTAAAGTTATAAATATTTATGAAGTCAATATTTATTTACGTAATAACATTTATAGTAAAAAGATTGTAACAAAAAATAAATAGTTTAATGATGATAGATGTTAAAATTATCAGACCAAAACGCCTTTAAAAATAAAAATGAAAAAAGAGATGTAAACGATTCCATACATTCTTGCGCCAGAATGTAATGAAAATGAATATAATGAAATGAAAATGGTATCAATTAATGTATTTAGGCTTATGGATCCCTCGCTGAAAATTCTCTATATTTATATGAGAGCGGAGTTATTAGACGTTTTGTAAAAGTAAGGTTATGTTATAATGTCTATAAAAAAAACCGATCACTAAGTACTTAAAGCACTATTGTTTATTATATTTAGTGAAGAATGTTTGAAAACTCATTACAAATATCAATAACTTGAATGCATAAATAAATATCGGGAATGGATTTATCGAAAAGGCGTCCAGGAAAAAAAAACCTTTGAATGTAATTCATACTTTGGCTGTGTTCCGATATACACTGGAGCACTGCAAGGTGTGACGTCAATTCAGTATACTGCGAAGCCGTTCCTTTTTAGTTTGCTATAGTCTGATATACTGGTTACTGTTTATAACGGAACGCAGTCCAGTTTACAGTCATCCTCATTTTTCGACTTTTATTTAAAATGAATATATTTATCATGTACACATTTTCTAATCAACAATAAAAATTATTATTTGAATATTGTTGACATTTTTGAATAAGAATATTAGTTAATAATAATAACAATCATTCGCACTGTTACATTTTTGATCACGTGACTACAGTACTGAGAGCACTTTACCTCGCGTCAGTGCTCTCAGTGAAAAAATGGCAGCGATTCATGACGTCATATGGTACTGCAGCAGTATACTGGCAGTCTATAACGGAACGAATTTTCCGTACTGACAGCACTGGGCAGTGCTCCCAGTATATATCGGAACACGGCCTTTATTTTTCTTCTATTATTATTAGTAAAATGTCATCTATCAGCTATCAATATCAGTCAGCAGTCAAAGCTGTCATTAAAAATATGATTTATTTTAAATCAATACGAAATCGATAATCATTTTTGTTTATCAGATATTAATTGATATTTTTGCTATTAATGTAAGTAACTTTATTTAAATGCACTTTGTTGTTTTTGTTTACAACTTTAATTTTGCATCTAAATACTTTGAGTTTATTAACTAGTGCAAACTTTTTCTTTTTGAATTCTGTAATCGATTATAGTTGAATCGATACCCAATTAATTTGATGAAAACAACCTTTATCATTTTTCTTCGCTTCCAGATTGAAAATTACAGCTGATTTTTTATATTTTAAAATAAAAAATATGGCAAATATTTTAAACCATATCTCTACTTGTAAAATTTTGGCCTATTAGTCCCCATCTCCTTTACATCTATTTTTCTAGTTTTATTTTGTTCTAATTTTAATTTTGACAAGAATTAAAATATCTAAATACTTACATTTTAGTAAACAGTTACCTGCTAATTCATTAATAAAATAAGTTTTGGTCAGTATTTTACTCTTACATGTAATGTTCTGGAACATGAATACAATATTATAATTTAAATATATATCAAATTCCGTGCAAGAAACCTTTTAAAGTAACTATTAATTAAAAATAAAGTATACATTTCGTATTTAAATAAAGTAATAAAAGAAAAAAATGTACGCAATTAAATTATATTATTATATTTTTACAGTAAAATTAAAAGTAGCTACGATGTCTTTTCTACGAATGTACGAGTATACAAAGTATTTTACATTTTTAAATATTTATTAAATACCTAATTGTAACCGAAAAATAAGTTTAACAAAAATAAATGCAAAAATTAAAATATAAAATCAATATAATATTTAATTCAAACAATATTACCATAAGTTGCAATAAAAACATAATTATAATAACGATCACAGACATAAATTCTACTACTACTACTTCTAAAAATAAATTACTTATTATATTATAACAGTCTAATGTCTATAAATAAGATTACCAAAATGCATAATCTGGGTATTATCTGTATCTCGTCTGCGACGTCGACCTAGCATCATTGGTACAACCATAGCCATTGTCGCAGGGACCATACCAGCACCAACAGCAGCTAGTACTGCTGAACTATCAGGTTTTTTGGATCCAAGTATTTTTTTTCTTATGACTTTTGTCTTAACAGGCCTCAATTGACTGTCCGCAACTTCTGAGTCGTTTTTTAAATCCATGTCTCTCTTAGATTCTTCAACAGTCTGAAAACTTCTTTCGACTTCCAATAAACCTCCATGTGACGTCGTCATGTTTATTTCAGAAGCATCATCTGCTGGTAGAACAGTGAGTGACACCATTTTATGTGATACTACTGAAGGAACCTCAGAACTTTCTTGAGGCAGTTCTAGCGATCTTTGTCGTTTTTTATTTTTATAACCTTTTGTCGTTGATAGCAACACCCATTGTCCGTCGCCGCGTGGAGGTCTCGATGATCGATCATCATCAATATCTGAATCGCCTGCATAAACAACTTGAGTGGGTCTCCGGAATGGCCGTTTTTGCGATGACTGATATAGAGCTTCGTATTCATATGGATAGTTTGAAGGACGAGAATCAGCCATCGCTGAGTCTGACATTCCATAATATGCTGAATCATCACTTGGATAGGCTTCATCTTTATCACAATTCGGTCTGTAAGGACGTCGACTGTCATCAGTAGACCATGATGATTGGTAACTCTGTGTAGAGTGCTGTTGCTGCTGAGGTTTGTTTTTAGTCCAAGATGGTTTTGACGGTAGTTCCGTATCATACTCTTGAGGGATGTGTAATTTGTTATTAATAAAACCTGGACGTGATAAAATCGTCGTTGGTCGTTTTTGTGGATACACGTAGCTATTTTCAGAATCTTGGTACGATGTATATTGATCATCATTAGAATTGTTTGAGTCTTCATCTTCATTCCAATAACTAGGTTTTTGTTTTTTAATGTTAGGTTTCCATTTTGATATTTTACTAGTTGACCAAGCTACAGGTTCCAATGTTACCCAACCGTCTTTATGATCAAAAGGATGTTTATGTTGCTTTACTTTGAGACGATTCCAAGATGTAAATACTTTATCATCAGTTTCGTCTTCCTCACTTTGATGAGGCGTAGAGGAATAGCGATCTGATTTCACTTTATGTCTTTTTAATTTTGCAGCTAAAGCCGCAATAGCTTGTAAACGTTCATTAGAAAATTCACTGAAACCATTTAATTTATCTGAATTTCCCAATATATAGTCTTGAAAATCTTTCTGGGGTCCTTCTTCATCAATAAAGCCTTCTTGACAAGATGGTCCGTAGCATCGTGGCCTATTATCACTTACATCTTCTATTAATTGGGTCATAAGATTTTTTATATCAGCATCATTTTCTAATGTTGTTTCAGTAACGTCCCACTTATGACGCGCATTATTTTTTATTGGTATATTTTCAATTATTGTAATTGGTTCTTTTCCGGGAACATCAAGTTGATAAGTTGTAAATTTTTCTTTACTTTGTATTTCACCATTTTGATTTGCAAGTATTAAGTGAATTAAACAAATTTCTAAAACCACTATCTGTTTCATTATAAAGATTTCACTTTCTTTCGTTCGCGTGTAAGCGCACAGACGAGGTGCGTATAGACTGAGCGTTAACTGCTTCAAAACTCCACTGATATAGTTTTGATAGTTGATGCACAATGACCGCCCTCCCTGCTCTCTAATGCAATGGTAATTTCTGTTTGGTCACGACGAATGAACGACATAATTGCACTGTGACTGTCGTTTTGCTAGCAACTTATCTTAATTGACTATCGCATCTCTCTCAGATCCCTGACCTGAGCCGCGGAGAAAACGTTTTTCATTTTATACAATGTTTTCTCGCACAAATTATGTGTGAAAATGTTCACAAGGCTTATTAAAAAAGTTTTTTTTTATAATTGATGTAATTGTGGATACAGGCAGAGAAAATTCACATTCCCAAATCGTTTTACTGTTTTTTAAACAATTTAATTGAATTTTAAATAGGTTAAGATAAATCTACAGAAATAAACCACAACTATATATGGAGTGCAACCACTCGTTTTTTTTTAATTCTATAAATAAGAATAAATTCATTTTGATATCTATCTAATATTTTAGTATATATGTTACATACATATTAATTACATAATTATGAATTTAAAATGTTTTGTTAGCACTGCATTTTTCTCGTGCAGCTCTCTCCGCAATAACCTATCATTTGATCAACTTCGCTCTAATTGTGTTATTTTACCTGCCAATCTCGCAGCTTGCAGCTCATTGAAAATAAACAAGACTCAATGCATTACAAATTATAAATAATTATACAACTTTGTAAAGTTGCTAATGTTGGTGCTGCAACAAATTAATCTAGTATTTGTTTTAGATGTCTAACCGAAACATTCTATTATTTATGAATAATTTAACGGCATTCTAATATACATTTCTATTACAAAATTTTATTTATTTGTGTAAAGTATTGAAATGTTTTCGTATAGATTTTCAATAGTTTTTTCTAGACAAATTCAAATAAAAATCCTCATGGAAGCTATTTGCATAAATATATGCATCGTTTATACAAATACAATAAAGTTGATGAATTTTTTGTTTGTTTGAACACACTAAATTCATTAGTTAAAAATCTTTCATCCTGTTTATTGAGTTATATAAAATATAGCGGTGTACCTCACGAGAAAGGAGCAGTAATTGTATGAAATCGTGCGAATTGTCTATTTCTATATAGAGTTATACGAGAAAAATTTAAGGCATTTAAAATCGAAAAACACGTGCATAGTGTGCTTGTGTCTACTTTCAAGATTACGTGAGTACATGCAAACGCTCCATTTGCCACGAATTAACCGTTGAATTCGAAAGGCATAGGTTTTTTTAACAAATGGATTTTGTTTATGACTTAGTTGCATAAGTTGAAATTCGCAAAATGATTCATTATAATAACTTTCTCGTTATTATAGAAATGGACATGCAATATTGATTATAATATTAAATAATAACAATACATAATTTAGACTAATGTAACATTTGCATTCTCTCCTTAAAACTTTGAATTGTATAAACTGAAGCCTATCAATGTTACACTGCTAGAAAAAGGTCTCTTCGCTCCTTGTTGAAGAAGGTTTGAACAGGGTCGTCTTTGGAGATCATGGGTTTTTAGGCCCGATTCACTCTGGGGCCCCTAATATTAAAATCAAATCACAATCCCTGAAACAACCAAACCAACGCATAGTGAGTTGGAAAATTAAATATAAAATTTAATTACTAAATCTTAAGACCATAAACCATAATACCCCACCCACAACGAGCTGCAATTATTATAAAACTTAATTTCTAAAATTCTTAACTCTAAACCCTATATAGGTACACAGCGAGTTGCCGATAAGAAATTTAAATATTTAACGAAATCTATAAACCTAATTACCCCACTAGCAGAAATTTGCTAATGAAAAGTTGTTTATGGTCTTATACACGTGGGCAAATAAAATTTAACAAACCTGATGGGGCCACTAGAAACACGGTGCTCTAGGCCCGGGCGTGGGCCTCTATACAAAGACGACCCTGGGTTTGAAGCTTAAACCACCACACTGCTACCGAGAGTAAGTCAGGTGTTTATAATAACAAGCAACTACCAAGACCGACTAGTTAACGTGCTGCCCAAATCATGTTGGGAATACATATACTTATTTTTTTTTTAACACACACATGGTCGTCTGTTCCTAAGGTAGGCAACTTAATGCCTGTGTTTTAGGTAACAGCCGACTGATATACATTTTTTTTAAAATAAATATACATATAAATAATACATATATAAATAAACATATATTACACCCAGACTCGGGGCGGGAATCGAACTCACAACTCTATGAGCAGAAAACAGAGTCACTGCAAACTGCACCAACGGGTCAGTCAAACCGAAAAATACTAATTATCCAGTCCGAATGGGAATCAAACAACCTTTTACGTTAATGGCATTTTAGTTACCACTATAGTCGAACGAGAATAAAACCCTACCAACACACAAAAATAACCTTAGTTCTAGTCTATGATGAATGAAATTTTGTACAGAGCCTATTTATAAAATAAAACGTAAGAGATCACTATTACTTTTCTTAATCAAGTGGATATAGATAACATTAGTATTTAAAAGTAACAAAATTATGTTTAGTATTTCGAAAACCCCATCTCCCAACGCACAATAACTAATATCTGTATAAAAGAATATATGATGGATATATTTCATTACACAACGAAAGAAAACAATCTGAAGTATTTGTCTAATAAAGAACGATGGAAACGTTATTTATTGGACAACATCATATAGGAGACAAGACAGGTCAACAAGGCACAAGTCATGTAAGATAATTACAAAGGCGAGTAGTTTACCAAATATATAAATGAAGCAATTACCTACCATCTGATCTTACACTATCATTGTTTTATTTATTTTTTGTATATAATATACCTGACCAATTATTATATAAGACCAAAATAGAATAATTAAATGATAACTGGTCTGGTGCACTGGTACGTGTAGTCGCCTTAACGCAAGCGGTCGCGAGTTCGATTCCCGTTCGGGGCACATATTTGTATATATTTGTTTCTGGTCTGCGTATATGTCCTTGTAGGTTGTTATGAAGTAGTGGGTTTGTTAAATTAAATAGTCAAGACGATTATCACAATCTGTATATATTTTTGAACAGCGTAACGTTGTTAACAACTGGAATAATAATGAAAGCCTAAAAATTATTATCTACCCTTTTTATACAATTTTACCAATGTGTCAAATCATATATTATTAATCATATATTATCGATTAATTACATTTATAATGTTAAACAAATATTATAAATTAAAAATATTAATTATTGATTTAAAGAAATTATTACATGTAATTACTAAGATATATCATAAGAATTAATATTAAATACGTCATAACCGTTGGGCGACTATTGGATACTTGATAACAAGGTCTAACCACCGCGCCTCGGAGAACACGTAAAGACGTCGGTCCTGGTTGTTATCATAGACACCTGGTAGTGACCGTTACTCATGGTAGGGAAATTATCCGCCAACCCGCAGTGGAGCAGCGTGGTAGGTTAAGCTTCAAAACTTCTTCTATATGGAATAGGCCTTTGAACAGCAGTAAGTTGTTAACAAGCTGATTTATTTCATTTCAGTTTAATATAATTAAAAAACATCAAATTTAAGAGTGCGTATATTTTCAAATCTATATTTTATTGCCATCTAATACATTATTAAAATAGAATTCGCTTAAAAGTTTAATAGAACTAATTTATGAAAGACGATATTTCAGGATTTTTTTTAATGTATTTAATATAAATAATTAAACAAAAAAATATTTTCTTCTACTTGTTATCTATGTCTATGCTGTTGATAAATATTGAGACTTTAGATTTTTTTTATTTTTTTTTTAAATTATTTATGTAGGTAAGTTTTATTTGATATGACATGATGATCGTAATTTAATAGATGATTTAATTCACAAAAATTAAAATTACAATTTGATTCTCGCGTGGACGTCCACGTACAGGCGTTATGTAAAGAAATTATCTAAGTTCTATTATATATGTTAAATAGTCACTTCTACTTAAAATAATAATAAAAAGCGTAGAACTAATATTTAAAATTAAAAAAAAAAACATATTTACAACGAAAAGTAGAAACGTAGTTACAAAGTAAACTTGACCATCAAGATAACATAATGTAATGTTGATTATATTATTAAGCATTAAGCACGGTTTTTTATAATGACACACTTGAAGAGAAATTGTATTTTAAAAAGTAGGTAAAGTTATTGTGTTAATAATGACTATACGAGTATAAACATCAGTGCATGTTTGTCTGTCATAAGCTATGACATATCAGTGAAGATTTAGCTTTATCTATGAACCTATCTTTAACTATATTGACAGATATACCTGCTTTAGAATTGCACCACGCGACCACAATTTACTTACCTACTAGTTTTGTCACGATGTTTTATATAAAAACCAGGAGCCTAACTCTTAGGCCCTAGAAGTACTAAGTATTTACGACTCCAAGATTCAAATCCAAGATCATTTGCTAACTTTTACGTATTTCATTTCGACTCACCTAGTTGACTTTCATAAAAGATATTAAAATTAAAACTTTTTTTTTAAATATATTTAAGAAAAAATACTAAGTTTATTGCTAGGTCTTCTTTGTTGATTCAAATATTTTGAAAATTCAAATAATTATTAAAGTATTAAAAATGTTGAAACGATTATCAATTGATCAGAACAATTATTTAAATATACCTATGTACCTAAGTACCAAGTACATATATCTTAATATTACTTTAAATATTCAAATAAGTATAAATTTAAATAAATCACAAATATATTCAAGCATCGTATAGACACCGTTTTACCCTAAAAATGCATTTTTAACCCAGATTCGCTTTTAATTTTTCACTCAACGTCGCTACCTAAACGTTAATCATTTATGAATTTCGAGAAGCATCAGTTTCAACTTAAGACATTTGAATGTGAGAGTGTGAGTGAGACCTTTGATCGTTCAATAACCTATCTCATGTTCCAAACGAGCTTTTGAATTGCTTCACAAAAAAGAAATTAAACTTACCTTCATTATATCAGTCATTCGGTATCCACTGCTGAACGTTGGCCTTCCCCATCACTAAGTTATCTTAGATTAAAATAAATAGGAGTTATATAACATCAGGAACTTGCAAATATATTTCATTTTGATGGAGAATCTTATTATAACTGGAACACAATATTACACTTATACATTGTATATTCGTTTGACGTTATTTATTGAGAGAACTGTTTGACAAGTCCACGCCTGAATCTTCAACCAAGTTCACACTAAAATTTTAGATCATTAAAAAAAACAAACTCTCACATAGCTGATATTATATTATTTTTACACGTAATTTGAAATACTTAAAAAAAATATTGTTACCGTGACGTTTGTCATACTATTTATTTGTTTGTTTATTCTTTTTTGTACACCAAAAATAAACAATAATATATTGTGTAGCGTCATGGCGTGACGTGTGTATGGCGTGGTCTTAAATGGTCAATTATCCATTTCTTCAAAACAAAAATAAAAATGAGAAAAAAACCTTAAGGAAATAGTATTCCAAGTTCATTTAATATAATTAGTATTTAAATTAATTAATTGTCCTAGTATTGCTAAAGCTACACTATGTTTATGGCATTTGCTAGTTACACTATTGTTAAGCTAAAGTATTTGTTTGTTTATTTGGACACGTCTATCACAGACAGAGAGATACAGGCCTGATTTTTAACTTTTTTATGTCATTAAGAGTCCGAGTCTGTAAGCCAGTCCGTGTGTCACAGGGCTATATGTAAGTTCAAAAAAGAAGTTCCTGTTTTGACATCTATAACTCAGTTTTTAAAAAATACGTTTGTCAAACATTAGAGCTAACGCTCTTCGGAATTCGAATTCGGAACTTTTCGTGTAGGAGTCACTCACTCATACATACTCATCCAGTGTATAGCCCAACACTTACATAGGCTATATTTTTTTTATTATTATTAATTTTTTTTATTATTGAAACCAAAGACTAATTTATTGAAGAATGAAACTGTACCCGCGGCGTCGCCCGTATATAAGTTTTACTTTAGTATGTAGTTGTGTATGTAATTAAAAGTTCGAACTAACCGCGATTCAAAAAGCACCATCAGCACAATCTATTATGATAATGTCGTACTTGAAACTGTTGTAAAAATCAATCGCCATCTAACTTTTTGACATTCTTTTTTCGTCTTTTTTCGTTAACGTGGTTTTGAATATGCATATTAATTTTTATTATTAAAACTTAATTTTACACAACGTTATTACCATTTATTCGATCTCATTTAAATGTTTTAACTCACATTTTCTTCTCTAACGCCCTCATTCAAAATACAAAATTTAAATTAAAAATAAATTTTAATAGAGTGACGCGGTTTTGATAAAATAAAGACTAAATGTTACTTTAGGCTATGATTTTTAACCTCCACTTAGTATTTTAGTAGTAATGCGTGTTCAAGCAAACAGACGAATAGACAGACAGACATTTCTAAAATTGATAGAGATTTATCTAGTTAATGATTTTAGATCCGTACAAAAAATTTCGTCAAAACATTCTGAAGAACCAGACACGTGCAATTTACTATTGTATTATATATGTATATACAGACGATAGGATATGAGATATTACACTACCACTCATAAAGACGGAGCAGTATGCTGCGTGATTATCATTATATTGATAAACATAAATTAGTAGCAAGTTAAGGACGTATCTTCATAACTAAATCTACTCGAACTTTCTTCCTTTTACAATAATTACTAGAAGCTCTTACTCTTATATACGTAACGTACTCCTAAAAGTCCTTGATCGATTAAAACTCGTCTCTTTAAGTAAAGTCCAGCGTTTTTCATCAATTTATCTCGCTGTAGCATTTGCGAAAATTAAAGTCAAATAAAATCAGTACTAAGATTGTGATATTTAATCTCCGTAATTTTTACACCCGAACCCATTTTCTAGTATTACAAAAATAACCCAGTAATATATAAGTATCTCTATAATAGTTTTTTTTAGTAGATTTTATATGGTTACTGTTTCAATTGATTCTATATAGTGTCAAAATCAAAAATATCCCTTTATCTATCAAGGGTTAATGAAATGTCCCCCTAAAAAATCGCGTATTTGTCGAGCGACTCTCAGGCTGCTATTGATTATTATGTATTATAATATTGGTTTTTTTTTTTTAATCGAAACTATATTTAATCTATTATTATATTAATTCATCAATAATCGTGCAAAGCATAGTATTTTTTTTAAATAATGTTTTTTGCATCCTATTCGCAATTTGCTGTCTTAAAATTAAAAAATTTCCATAATAAATATCATAGAGTGACCATTAAAAACAGATTGAAATAACAGAATTGCGCCTCTGTCGGTCACGACAATACCTTTCTTCCATTCGTACTATCTTATTTAACGCCTCGCGATTCCTTTGTGCTTTCTAAAACTCACAAAATTAGATTCGATGACAATTTCTATGATTTCACTTGTTGCTCTTACAATGAAACAGCTGTTATTGTGCATAATAGCGGCTAATATTATAATAATATATTTTTTTATATTCGTAGTAAACTCTTTTGCAAAAAAAACGGGCACTTAAGCAAAGAACTATTTTATAGTTACTATTAGTTTGTTTGACAATTTTAGGTATTGTTATCCTCAGAATTTTATAAATTAATTAGGAAGGAATAGTTTTCATCAGTTTTATCATAACATTTTAATTAAATTATTAAGAAATAATGTTTAAGCTCAAAACACTATGATTGTACCTGCTCGCTAAATAAAAATGAAACGCGTTAATTTCTTTGTTTTTCTTGAATACATTAAAAGCAGATAAAAGTTTAGTATTGAGTGTGACCCCCTCTTGCTGAAATCACAGCTTGCATTCGTCTGGGCATGCTAGTGAGTATATCTTTTATGGTTTCTTGGGGAATACGTTCCCACTCCGCGGTAATCACATTCTTTAGCTCTCTGATGGTCTGCGGAGCCGGCTGCACTGATCTCACTCGTCGCTTCAGAACGTCCCAGACATGCTCTATGGGATTGAGGTCCGGACTTCTAGCTGGCCAGTCCAAACGACGAATTCCGACTTCTAGCATATACGCATCCACACCGCCAGATCGGTGGGCGCGAGCGTTGTCGTCCATAAAAATTGAGTTTTCGCCAAGAGCGGTTAAAGCGGGTTGTGCATAAGGAATTAGAACTTCCGTTATGTATCGGTGTCCAGTCAGTGTACCGTTTTCGATGAAGACTAACTCCGTACGATCCATAGAATTTATTCCTGCCCAAAACATAACAGAGCCCCCTCCATAAGGTGTGATTTCTTTAAAACATGCCTCTGCAAAGCGTCCTCCTCGTCTACGTAGCACTCGCCGACGTCGGTCTTCACCATGCAGAGATATCCTGGCTTCATCGGAGAACAATACCCTATCCCAGTCTTCATGAGTCCATGACACACAATTTCGAGCGAAGCTAAGCCTGGCAACTCGATGTCCACGGAGTAATTTAGGGCCGCGTGCCGGGCGATGACTGTGTATATTAGCAGCCAGAAGCCTCCTCCTGACCGTCCATAGACTAATTTGCACATTTCTTACTTCTTCGAGGGTGTTCTTGAGGTCCACATAAGAAGATTTGCGATTTCTCAACGCTTGACTAACTAGAAAACGATCATCCCGTGGTTCGGTACATGTCTTTCTGCCAGAACCAGGCCTTCTCTTGACGGAACCGGTCTCTTGATAGCGCTGCCAGGTCCTTTGAACTGTCGACCGACTCACATTTAGCCTCTGAGCCACGAAGCATTGACTGCAACCTTCTTCAAGCAGCGCAATAATTTTGCTCGCTTTTATCACTTTATCTACCATTTTCGAGATTGCTAAACAGCAATAACAATACTTTTAAATGTCAAGGACACCAGATAATTTAATAAAAATTGACAAAAAGTTAATTAGAGTCGATATTAACTATAGGGAATTCGCGCTACAAAATGTAGTTAAAAGTTATTTTCTTTGAAAACCAGGCTCAGTCAAAAATTTGAATTTGGAATGTACTCTTATAAACATTATGGCACTTTTATAACTGGCCAGTAACATGTTCAAATGATTAAAACCTTTTTGGTATTTTATTTTTTTCAGCCAGGAAGAAAATCGAAACCGCCCGTTTTTTTTGCAAATGAGTGTATTTGCAATCATGGAAGTATATACCCTTTAAAAATTTAAAATACACAATCATATATTCTAAAGGAAAGTAAATTCCTCGTTTAAAGTACTTTTACATGGTAAATATCCCGATTTGAATAATTTTAGTTATACTTATGTAGTCCCTATTTTCAAAATCTGTCTTTAACAATATTTTTAGCACAAAATACAATTAGGGAATGTGCGTTAAATCCTCTCAATTATACGATGAACAACATACAGAAGCAAAAACTAAAAAAAACTTACATAATGACTGTCTATCCATGTAATAAACAATACAGAACGCGCCATGTCACGTTATCCAAAGTGCGCAAAAAGGGAACCGTTCAAACATGACAAATTAAATAGATATTTCATAGTTTTTTCCAAAAGTAATTCAAGTACTTTCAAAAATGTTTACATTTTTAATGTACCTATAAATATAAGTAATGACATGAAATTGAAATATAACAATAAAAAAATTATACCTATATCAGCGTTGCCAGACGTCCCGATTTTAGCGGGACGTCCCGATTTTTAAATAAAAATTAAATGTCCCGCGCGGGACATGCTCATTCCCGCTTTTCGGTGATATCTCGACCGTGCGTGCAGCGTGCTGAGGAAGCGTAGGCGGGTGACTCAGACAAGTGTGGACTGGCCGCCCGCTCTTTTATTTCAGAAGACGAATAAGACTCAACTATTTAACGGTAGGGTAAATCTGTATTCAAATATTATATTTTTATGGTTATATATACTGTATATATATTTCCTATGGCTATTTTTGCTATCTATTGTCACGTAAACATAATTTGAATTCAAATAAAAAGATAAATATTTAAAAACTTCTGATTATATACGTTTAATTATTATGTCCCGCTTTCGACGAAAGGATCCCGCAATTTCACTCAAAAAGTTCCAAAATCCTGACTTGGCAAAAAAATCTGTCAACGCCTGTCCTAATGTCCTAAATAAATAATCTGTCCTATTAACATTTTAGACCATAATAAGCCTAGAGTTGGAAGAAAAAAGGCCTCCTGATACCTCGTGCGAGGTACGTTTAAGGTCTGCAGGAAAATTATACGGTTAGTAATCCTGTTTCTGTATCAGCCTATAAATCACCCTCTTCTGAGCGAAGACCTCTTTCTCCATATAGAAGAAGGGCTTCCTGTTTCAGTATTATATAAAAATATTACTGAACAATACCCAGGAAGCCTTCCGATACGTGTATTAATGCATTTTGTTATATTATGCATGCAACCAAATTCGAATAATAAACGACACAATTCTTTTGTTTGCCTCCGTACTCATATTATTGACAGGCCCGTTGGCGCACTTGGCAGTGTTTGCCGTGCCAGGGTTGTGGGTTCGATTCCCCCTAATTATAAACATATTTGTTTATTTATTAATTACACCATAAAGCATTTTTCCATATAAATATGATGTAAGTAATTTATGTTCTAGGAGTGAGTCATTTCATAGGCACGCATTATCATGTTAATAATACACATTAAAGAACGTAACACATAATTACAAATATTTATACTAATTCCTAATAAAAAAATAAAAAAAAACACGTTTGTCTGCGATCAATACCTAGACTCTAAAATTATTAAACTAATTGTAATAATTCCTTCACATTTTAAATCTCCAATACCCGATTGTAATACAAAACCATATGGTAAACCGTAAACAATACCAAACCATAAAATTCAATGAGGATGAACCGTAACCGTAAGAACCTTTCTTCAAAATATTTGCACCATTAAAAGCATATACATTGTATATATATTGCAACAAACTAAAGTTTGATCATCAAATTTTTTGTAGTAGACATTTAACAGTAGATGAATCAGTGCCGACGATGATCGATGGTTGTGAGAGACAATGTGGTGGTGATCCATACTGTTACAAGTCCGTTTATCAGGATTGATCGAACCATGTCTCGTCCAAATCTGAACAAAATATTTTTAACTGTTATTTTTGATCTGTGATTTTGTTTTTCTTATTTGCCATTTCAATATTTTGCACTACTTTAATGATAACCTCGAGTAGGTACGCGGTTTTCACTTGCTCAATTATAGTTGATGTTCTGTTAAGCTTAAACTCATTACACCAGCGCGTGACTGTAAAGTGCAAATATATTTTTACCAATGACTACTTAGTGTTTCCCTAGTATCTTTTTAAAAAATTGCTTCATAATAGTTCTTTCTTGTTTTTTAAGGTTCCTTTCCTAAAAATTTCTAAAGTTATAAATATTCGATTGTCTTTATTTATTAGATTAGATTAGAACCTGACTTGATATTATACGTATCCCCCTATCAGCGTTGCCAGACGTCCCAATTTTTTATTATTATTGTTCATAAAATTACGCATCTTGAGAAACTGCCTTTGTGTGCGAATTAATTTCTTAAAAACTATTGATTCCAACACTACCTATGTCACGGTATTATTAAGGATATTTTTGTTCTGTAATCTGTCATTGAAAACCGTTAAATTGTGAAATGGTACAAAATTGACTCCACCAATTATATATTATAAATACCCATTTTCAATAGTCTAATAATAAAATGGTTCACAAGTGTGTATGTATACACTAAACGTTTTTCTTGATAAAAATTTTTTGAATAGACTTATTTTCTAAAAATATATATATCTTATTAGATGTATCAGTTTTTATTGTATGTTATATTATTACAATATATTTAGATATGCCTGTAAATACACACTTTTGTTAACTGCACAAAAATATCAACAGTAAGATAAGCAATACGTGTGATTACTGTTCATCCATGGTGTTTCTAGTTCAATTCTTTCGTGTTTCGTCACACCTAGCGATTTGATCGCGGTTGCATCACGGTGGTAAAGTTCGAAAGCGTAATGGGCCATGTTTTATAATAGCAACAAAGAACTTTCCTCGATCTGCCCAAACATTTTACTGAGACGAGTACAGAGCCATGGATGGAGTAGTTTTTATGTATATACAATTTTAGTGCAAACAGTATGTTGGTTATATCTATTATAATGTACATTTTGAAAAATTGTCATATTAAAGTTATTGAATTTAAATAATTGAAAGAAAATGGAGTAAAATCTATAGATGAGTGTTTGATTTTAGTCGCGTGATAATCTGTTTGACTTGCCCTTCTAACACAACTTAGAAACACGTTCCTACAGCGACAAAATTGTAATAAATATACTCAAATTTGTACATCTAGAAGTCATTAAATGAACAAAAATAATAAAATTTATAATAATGATAAATATATTTGTATATAAAGCTACTCTATAGTTTCGCGGTCACGGTCAAGGCCCGTTTTCACTTTTTGCTACCAAAACAATTTCACCGCTCTCACGTTCACCGTTCATAACATCGCAGTGAAAAACACAACATTGATTCTATTATTGCCGAAAATAATAACTGAACTACGACCGACTGAGAGGAATGACCAAACCATAAAAGTTGAAAATATTGAAGCCTGTAAAAAAATATAAACCAATGGTTTCAAATAAGAAAAATAAAAGATGCGTTCATATATGGATGATTATTGCTTTTAACAGCTTTTGCTTTTCGCGTAATTTTATGCAATAGCCAGTCACCATGCAATGTCAAGTGGTTAGAATTTTTCTATACAAACAAACAGTGGCATAGTTATAGACGTGTTTAGTGCTGGCTTAAAGTCAATCACCGTAATCAATCATCTACGGCTAAATAACTTATTTATAAAAGAAAGTTAAATGCTGTAAAACATGATGCTGCAACCAGGGTTGTAATCGCAACTTGCGTGGGTATATTATTCGTATAATATACGTATAGTATACGTATATTTTAGGTATTTATAATGACATTTCAATAATAAAAACATAATCTCTTAAAATTCTCATTTTCTCAATTCATTAACACAATTCTGTATTTATTAATTTATGTAAAGATTATGTTTTTATTATAGAAATGTCATTAAAAATATTAGAGATATTAATTATAGAATTGAAGTAGTAAAATCTAACTTAACGCAGATGAAACCACAAGAGGTTAATATTCAATTTTATTCACTAAGGCCTAACATAACGTCTTATAGAATCGAATCTTGATTAATGAATGTCTCACCCCAAATTTAATTGTACTATACAGATAGTTGATAAAATGTAGCAGATCGTTTAAGGGATATAAAACAGCTTTTAATGTTAACAACCAACAGACTAAACTACATTCTTCCTATTCGGTACATATAAAATTAAATATATAAAAATGTCTTCAATATTCTGAAGGTAGAAAGACTTTCTTTGAAATGGAATTAAGTAATTAATAAAAATTATTAAAAAAGATTAAAACAATTTACTAGCTTTCATTTGATACCCATATTGCTACAGTAAGAAAAAAAAAATTCAATTCTCCCCCTCATTCCGCCATTTGCGGGCGCCATTTTGAAAATTTATATATCCTATGTCACTACTAAAATTTAGATAAATCCAACGACACCTCATATGTCAAAAACCGTCCAGCCGTTTGGGCTCTAGGGCGTGCCAAAGAAATGGACATAATATATACATACATACATACTCGTACATACATACACTCGAAAAACATAACCCTCCTTCTGTCGCAGTCGGGTAAAAATTGAAAATTCAATGAGCATTTATAAGTGTATTATTGTACACATGATACTTACTGTAATGATTTGATAATTTTTATATTATTCTATGCAAAGGTAAAATATACATCTAGATAAATTTAGAAAGACTTTATCTACGCATCTAAAGTTATTTTATTCGGCTCGACCGTTCACGAAATTCCATCACTTAAATATAAATTACTATGTAAAAAAGACGAAACCAAGATAAAAAAGGAAAAACGCGACAAAACAACAAATAATGTTTTTGTATGAAAATGACATTTATCGGAAATCTTACTTAACAAATAATCGTTAATACTTTAAATCTACATGCACCTGATGAACCTTATAAAATATTAAAATGAAGAGATTTCGCTAAATTAAAAGTCCAGATGAAATTCCAGGGCGTTTACTAATAATAAATTAATACTGTACAGTGAACTAAAAACATCATCATTATCATCATCAACTGCTCTCGTCCACTACTGGACTGGCCTCTCGAATAGCACACCACTGACCTTGATTTTTGGTTCCCGATTTCCAACCGCTTCCAGCCACTTTGCGTATAATCTTATAATCTTATCGTCATTTCACCTAGCCGGAGGGCATCTTGCACTACGCTTTACGCTTACTTTAGCTTATTAATCCTTTGGTTCTCCGTCGAATCGCCACATTTAATATTTGATCCTCCCGCAAAACTCCAAACCCTCTCCATAGCTCGATGAGCGACCTTAATTTGGTGGAATAGACGCATTGTCAGTGTCCACATCTCGGCTCTGTAGGAATTTTGTCTTCAATTAGTGCGATCTGTGGCGAAAAAGCTCGATAAACGTAGACGTACTCTTGAATAATTTCCAGTGTACTTGGCATATACTGCAAGTCCTGCACAGTTTCTGCCACGATATCGATATCATTTGCAAATCTCAAGTGTGAATTTTTTTTTTTTTTAATTCATTTATTTTTTATACAAAAAGATTTAACAAATAATTTTATCTCGCCAAGCTGTAATGCTTAACGGCGAGACGCGCTCGTTATTACAAAAAAAAAACAAACAAAAATGTATTCTTATTTACAATCAACAACATAAACATTAAACATATAAACATAACCTCACTTTATTACAGGTTTGTTTCTCGATGACGACACTTTTTCTTCATCGAGAATCAAGTCCCTCAGCTTTAACTTTAACAATTTTCTGCTTATTTTATGTCTCGGTCTTAGCATATCAATTCTATTAAATAATTACTCGCTATTTATTTTTATACTCCGCCCTTCCCAGTGCAGCGTCTTGAACATATCATCTAAGGTATGAGTGAACAATTTGGGATAAATTACGTCCCCGTGTTTTACTCGATGCATGTGGATAGGTTCAGACTGCTGAGTCTGTACTTTGACACTCATAACAGCGGCATCATACAGACGCTTTACGACTTGGATGTATCGCCAATTGATTGGGCACCGTTGTAAGGACTCCAGAATAGCCCAGGTACAATAGAATCATCAAAAACCATCTCATATACTCCACAAATGCTAAACACAGAGCCTGATTATTTATACTCCTTGGTCTTCTGTATAATTTACTGCACTGTGTGAATATGGTCTATAGCTCCATATCTTCTTGGAAACCTGGTCTGTTAATATGGCTGAAATTGTGCTAGTATAGGTCCAGCTGCCTTTAGAAACTCTCTCGTAATTTTAACTTCCCTGGGAGCTTTTCCATTTTCAAGCAGTCCCAAAGCCATTACTATTTCGTCTTCGCTGACTTCTGGTAGCTCTTCTGAGTCGCGGACTAAAGTGTCTCTGATCCTGAGACTCGGGTTCGATACCAGGCGCATATGATGTATATAATTTATTGTAGAAGTCCGGAACTTCCGTAAAATTTCGAACTTAGAAGCGATGACTTTATCATGACTTCAACCTAACTGTTAAAAACAGACTTTCGACTCAAGATTTCGTTCAACCGCTTTTTTTATAGAGCGTGCATTAACGTTTCGGAGGTCACACTTTACTAGGCTGGAATTTTTTTTATTTAAGTCTGACAAAGCGTCTGCGAGATTTTAACGACGCTTTCGCATTAACTCTAGTGATTCTCGCGAAAGGTTTGACATCCTGATGGTGTTTTGCGCTTTATAGAATTTCATCTCCTAGTCTCGAACAATATTCACCACTTAGTCTAGTTTCTGAAGGATGCCACCTCAATGTCGGTTTCCAAGGTAGCAAACTAATTCTCCTGCTTTTTTCTGGAGCCTTTCAGACCCAACCGTGGCTTGAAGCAACTTTAGCCGGCGTGTAAACACAATCAGACGAACGCGATTGAGCCTGTAGGCAATATCTAAAATGACTCGTACAAGTCGGTGATCACTTCCAGTATTAAGTCTGTTGATCACGGATACACTCTTCACTGATCTATTCTTGCCCGTTATAATTAAGTTAATTTAATATCTTATCATAATGTCGGCTTTACTCGGTTAACTTCGCTAAGTCCACCTCGGTTGAGGCTTTTTCTTATAGAAAGAGTTCATTAAGTACTGTCCTTTTTTCTACAGAAAGTTGACCAGCGAAATGCATTTACGCATCCCGGCGCGGAAAGGCGGCGGGTATGTGGAACTCGCTGGCACGCAGAACGTGCCAGAATACCCGCTAAAACCCAGCGGTGCCCTCATCGTCGTAATGGGGCGCCACGGGATTGCTCGCGTATGCAACTGTGACGCCCCGACGGTCGGCCCACTTATGCGGACCACCTTCGCGTATAGAGCGCTCGCGGGCACCGCGAGCGCTCTATTGCCCTAGTGGCGAGTGGGAGAATTATAGGTGCCCCTCCCACTCTAGTGCGGAGGGCGAAGGAGCGCGTAGCGGCGTCTCCTCTCCCCGGTCATCTCCTGCGGAGCGGGTCAGCGTTGACGTCTGCTTCACGCTCCCGCTCCGCAGCCTCCTTCAAAGCCATGACCTCCTCGCAAAAGGAAGTCAGTGCCGACCAGCACCTCTCGCTGCCGAGCATGCAGCGGATCACGCTCGACAACGAGAGGTCTCCGCCTATCCCGGCCACCAGGGCATGGCGCTGGGGCCCCCAGGCGGCGCACTCCTCGAGAGTGTGACGCGCCGTGTCTATCGGTGCGCCACACTCGTGACAGGCAGGGGTGGCTTCCCTTCTTGCAATTTGATGCAGGTACTTATCAAAGCACCCGTGCCCGGTAAGTACCTGCGTCAGTCGAAAGGTCAGCACCCCGTGCCGCCTTCTGACCCAGCGACGGAGATGTGGACGTATAGCGTCCACCGTCGCTAGGCCCGCCGCTGGGAACTCCAGGTCCTCCTTCCACCATTGAATCAGGGCTCTCTGAGCCTGAGCCCTGATCGGAGCCGTCTGGTCCGCACTTGGGACTTGTCCTCTAGCTCTGAGGCTCGACCGGAAACGGTACACTTCCGCGAGCACCTCCGCCTGGAGTTCCCAGGGCTGATCATTCGCGAGAAGTGTTGCCGCCGTCCATGACACCGTACGGTATCCACGTATCGCCCTCACCGCTATGACCCTCTGAGGCCTCCTCAAAAGGGTCTTGTTTCGAGTGGTGAGTGCGTCACACCAAATGGGTGCACCGTACAGCGCCATGCTGCATGATAAGAGTACCCTATAAAATTCGTGTTGTCTTACAACCTATTTGCTGCTAGTATGTTGTCCCACTTTAGCATTGAAGTCCTCCATGAAAACATTAAAGTAAGCCTTTAGGGTTGTGTACCTTAGAAATATCTTCTTATATTTCTCCCATCATTGATCGTCAAGTGCGTTGTCGGTACGTACACTTGAATGAAATTAAGGTAAACAAAAGTTTGTTGAAAAATCCATAAACTTTAGGAAGTTTATTTAAGTAGTACTTTATTAATATTAAAAAAGTACCTAACGATAAGCGCGGTTGAAGTAAGACTTGTTGTCTAGATAACATAAAAATTATTAAATTATGATTACCTATTATATAATTGTAATAGAAATATCATGAATTAACTATTTAGAAATTAATTATTTATCATGTGATTTCAAAACCCTTATGAAAAGGTAATGAGTAGGTCTAGGTGAGTAGACCTTTAAAGGAAAGTAATTAATCTTACATTTATAATTTATGAAATGTAAAAGCGGGAAAGTAGAAATGTCTGATCTTATCTGATAATAGAGACTAAATATCAAGAACTCGATGTATAAATTCTATATTTTAAAATGAGATTTGTCATATTTTTTTCGTCTTATATTACAATCTAGTGATGGTTCTGATTATTTAAGGTATTTTTTAACCATCAACAGAAGAAGGGTTCTTATAAGATTTAATTTAAAAGTAAGTTGATCGAGTGTTCTAAAGAATGATCCAAGAAAATCCAGTTTCTTTGAAGCCGTTTAAAGCTCATCCGCTCTTCTCTAGTTAATGAAGCAATGTGAGCAAATTCCACAGGAGTGATTAATTTGAAATTCGGCATCCTGCTAATTCAGTGATATTACATGTTAAATTTCTCTTATGTTAAGTCAAACGTTGTTGATTCATGGGACCCCATGGCGCTTAAAAATGATACTACATAATTAAAATAAAATTAAAGATACTATCATATTATTTTTTTACTTCTTAAACACAATTCTTCAATTTTTTTTTTTTTTAATATAAATAGTTATTATTTTCAATAATGGGTTTCTTATACGTTTTGTCTTTTGTAAATTTTATTTTTACTCGGTCGTTCTGACTCTAGGCGGGATTTTTTCTGCTGAAAAGCTTTGAGGAGCGGTGTTATCCAGTCCGGAAATTTTCTTTCATAGTTATACTTTTTTGCGGGTGTTCACATTAATTTAATCGAATATAAATATACAAAAAATATATAAAAAAAAAATTATTCTTACATAATATAATGAAAATAAACAATATATGTATACTTTTAGTATATAGGTACGTCACTTATTTAGTTTTAGTCATTTTTAATAGAGATCTATGTGAGTATACTTTTTGATGATATTTTTGATATTTCGGGCGTGATCTGTTTCGACAACAATATAAAAAAGTATGTAACCATTTTACAGTTAAATATAAAATATATTATATAAATTTTAAACTTAACAATAAAATACGAAAACCTAGACATTATAACATATATACCGACTTAAACATATATATATATATATATATATATATATACTTACAAAAATTATTTTTATGAGTACATAAACTAACATAATAATTTTTTTTTTTTAATATTATGTCTATTTGTTCGAGTTGCACTTTAAATTTTTACCATTTATTTAAAAAAAACAGTAATCTAAAGAGGGTAAAGAAGAATATAAATAAATAACACACATGACAATAAATTATACCATTTATTACTTATAAAATGGTTTTTAACGAAATACGTTATATCTGATACCCAGATCCGAAACTTCTTATACATAACATCCTTGATATTTATCTGTTTTTTTTTTACAAATAAATGTACGTATTACTAATAAATATATACGTATATTACAGTCAGAATCAAGGCGAGGATCGAACCCACAACCCTGTCACTACCAACTGCTACAACAGGCTGTTATCTATAATTATTATTAAATATTAATTAAAGTGGTTGTTGCTAATATGAAATTAACAGTTTCCTTGCCTAATGTTTACACAGTTCTCATATCAAAAAACTATTTTTAAAATATTTATTTGTCTGTTTGCCAGTTTGTTCCGGTTAATCACGGAAAAGATTCAATCAATTTTGATTAGACTTTAACTAGCAGTTAGGTAATGTTACAGGAAGATAAATTTTGCTATTATTATTAGAGAAAAAGTTTTTGGATTCCATTCAGAAAATAATATACTAATAAAAAAATATTATCAATGCTTAGTTTTACTAACTTTCATAGCAAGAAATCACTAGTTAGTCAAGAGATTGCTCTGAAATGCGATTGGGATAATCGAGAAGACTTGTTAGATATTCGTTGCTTTAATGCAAAATGATTTAATTAAAAGTACTCACAAAATATATTTGATTGTATTTAAAATACTTTCTCGTAGGTAATACAATAAAATTATAAACATATTGTACACATGGAATTTTATAAACAACTTATAAATAAAACACGCTTTTTAAGACTAATGTAGGTAGCGTATACAGATAAAATAAATAACCTTTTTTGACAATTTTCCGGTAACTCTGTCCAAAATTGTTTCTTCCTTTGTAATGATATGACCCCCCTAAAATTAATCTAAGTCAAATGTTCGTTACAAAAAAAAACCTTACTACTATTTTTGTATTTTTCTATTCAAAACACAATAGGTGTGTATGTAACAAGGTCCATTACATTTTTAGACAACTTTCCTGTTTTTTTTTTCTTTTTTTTTTCTTTACTAAATTATTGTTTGTTTGTCAAAAAAAGGCCTTAAACTTTAATTTTTAAAAATTTTACTTTTCCAATACTTACAATTTTGTTATCGTTATCTTTAAAAAAGAAAATATTTATAATACATCTTACTGTTGAAAGCGACACCTAGTCGTGATATGTTCAACTATTTAAAAAACTTTTAGTCAGCGCCATCTATTATTTATTTTACTTACAAACTTTATCAATTTATTAACAGATGGCAGCTTACCTCTTATTATATTGTTAAGAGCGACATCTTGTGTTGATCAAGAAACAACTTTGAACTGTGAGGACTCTCGATTCGAATTACATTGAACAGTGCACACTTACTTTTGATCTAATTAGTAATATTAAATACAGTACCTGGATGACCGAGCTTAGCTCGGTTAAATTATATTTAGATACATTACATATTGATGAAACATAAAAATAATATTTTCGATCTTACCGACATAATAGTAAAATAATAGGAACTGGTTATTTAAATAAAAAATAAAAAGAGCTCACAATAATAGTTTTACTAACAAAAGAAAAAACTTGAAAAAAAAAGGAAAAAAATTGGTCTGTAGGCACTTGGATTCGAACCCGAGTTTTCTAATTTCGAATCCGCCCGATTCCGATCCGAGCTATTATTATATTATCAATGACAGCGAAATTTACCTCCATATTCTAATGATATTTTTTAATTGCGTAAAAAAGGGATAAAATGACATTTTCTATAAATAAAATACTAGCTAGATCGATTTATCGCCCCCGAAACCCCCTGCATACTAAATTTCATGAAAATCGTTGGAGCCGTTTCCGAGATTCAGATTATATATATATATATATATATATATATATATATATATATATATATATATATATATACAAGAATTGCTCGTTTAAAGATATAAGATAGGTACTTAATTACAAAAAATCGTCTTACGCTATATCATACTACATCATAATGTAAAAACACAACCATTTATGTAGGTATGCATGCATCATTAAGTGATGCATTTTAGTAAAATAAGAATTTAAATTAATAATGTTTTTGCAGAAGAGGTTTTTTTGATTGATTTTAGTCGGTAACACAATACCTTCCTTATCAATGTTTCACAAAGTAAATATTTTCGTGTTTAGAGGATATTATCCCAGGATTCGGGTTCCCAGGTTCGCAAAATATTTCTTGACGACTTGACTGCGAACTCCCGGGATTTAAAAGCCACAAATCAAAGATTTCCTGTATTGACACAATAATAATAAGGTTTTGTGATACGCAAATATCGCGACCCCTTCTTTCGGCAGGTAATAATAAATACGGCTTGTTCACTCTCTTTGGTATGTCTGTGTATTATGTCCCTTCTGATTATTAGATATTACTGCTGTATAGTTTATTCCAAACTGTAAAGTTTTGTGGTGACACACACGCTACGAAAAATCATTACGATCACACTGTATTAAACTGCACCGATAATATAAACGTGTGTGTGATAAAAACTACAGTTTTTACGATTTTTACAAGCAGGCTGGGCTGTAGGGGCGTACAATTTAGGTACCTGTACAGTTCGTTTGCACAGTTTTATCGCACAGACAAAACTGAACGTGTGTGACACCCATAACCTAATTAATACATGTTTGTTGTTCACCTGTTAGATACGGTTCAAAATTTTATGGTTTGCAATAAATGGATTGTAAGCTAAGCATTTAAAATATTACAGTAACATACACATATATGTCCATAATTGACCGTTCTATTATAGAGTGGTGATGAAAGATCCATTGATTGCGATGGTCGCGGGCTCGATTTTTGCTTGAAGCGAATATTATTATATGTGTATGTATACAAAATTTGTGTTTTGTGTGGGTGTTTGTTCTAGTAGGTCTCCCCGCCTTGCTGCAGAGATAACGTGAAACCGTCAGTCTCGGTTATCATAAATACCTAATGAAAAACGTTTCTATAATATATGGAAATTATCCATTAACTTGCCAAAAAATTAATTGTGTACAACTTTTCAATAAAAATTGAATATTATTATATTATTAACTGTAAAATTGACTTTAATAACCTCCAAAGTAAAACAAAGCACTACATAATATTAGAAATGTAAGTAAACAAAAAACTACATTTACCGACATTTTACCGAAGTAATTAGGTAGTTTTAATTCATATAACACATTTCTTTTTGTCTTTTAATATAAGTTTGCTATCAGAATTGTCGAAAAACAAGATTAATTATTATGATGCTATGTGTTATGTGTAATAATGAACTCGTGGTCAAAGAAAATAATAAATTACTATTGGAATGAAGGTTTGAATATGGTCTTTCCATTTATTTTTTCTTCTTGTTTAAGTTATTTGACAGAATTGTATTTTATATTGATTTATTTATTTATTTACTTATTAATTTATTATCCTGTTATTTCATCAGACTAAATTTGATTGACTTTCGCTTATGTTGTAGTTTTAAATAGATTTTGTACTGATTAGAAGTCAATTAGTAGTTTTATATTTACCTCTTATTTTGTCAAATTATGTACTACTTGGTTGAATTTTCGGTTAATTCAAATCACTCAGTACTCCTCAAGGTAACAGCTGTAACCGCTATGGTCCATTTTAGCCAACAGGGTGGCCACTGTTGATTATTTTTATACAAAGCAAGAAAACCTACCACAATACCAACTTATAACTATCAGACAAAGACATTACAAAATCGCTTTTTAATCGACGGATATATTGTGTAATAATCACACAAAAATCATTCAGAAGTTTAGCCGAGTTCTCCAAAAAAGTAGAGCACAAATAAAAACAAACGTTTACCTAAATACAAATTGCAAAACTAGTTTATATAGTAGGTACAACAAGAAACATCGCTTAATCAGTAGGTGTGTTTACCGTGGAACAATGCCTTTATTTTAGGGAAGTAGAACGAGTGTATTAAACTCATGACATAACGCGTGCTACATGCTTGCCAGAGTATATCTAAGCTTTATTGTATAAACCAGCGATTCTCAAAGCTATCTATATCGATCACCATGGGATGATTTCGGCCATGTACAATACCAAAAATTATTAAAAAGTTTTTATAAAGATTAAAAAATATATTTTTTTTCTTAATGGATTTATTTTATTGAAATTCTAGGAAGGATTTATCGTTTTAGGTTCTATATGTAGTTTTTTGAAAAAAAAAGGGGACTTAAGCATTTAATGCCACTAACTTCTTTCGTTTACATAACTATGAGTAATTATTCCACTTTAAAGAACCTCTATCAACCTCATAGTGGTCTTTCACCTTGGTGTAATATGAGTGGTCAAGCGGAGGGTGGATGTTACCCACTTTTAAATCATTTTTTAAAATTTTATTCAATAAAACCAATCAATCAATCATTAAATAAATATACTTAACTTATTATATTACATTATTATATTACAAAATATTATAATACAAAATATAGATTAAATTATTATAATACAAAATATAGATTTTGTAGAAGAAAAATTGATTCAAAGCAAATCACGTAAACATGAACTCCAACAACTAAATGGCTGAAACTGGACAATTTTTTTAAAACCTCAACAGTTTGGGTGAAAATAGATTTGTTCCTCCTCCTTAATGTTAGACGCTTTTTGAGCGACAGAAAATCTAAAAAAACTTGGAAAAACTGCATCACTAGAAGCACATGATATAAAATTAGTTTACCTTAATCAATTAAATTATTTTATAAGGAACTACTAAATTACTAAAAAAAAAGTTACGAATCCACATTAGTATATTATTATATATTGTCATTAATTGCCCGTGACCTTTTATGGTTGAGGTCACTTGAGGTTTTCAGTTTTAACAGATTCAGTATCATATTTAAAATATATTCACGTCGTATTTAACAAATATTACAGGGATTATAAGTAAATTAGGAATCAAATATCAAAATCACAGGCTCTAGCTAAACCAAAAAAAAAACAATGAAAATAAAACTGGTCTCCGAAAACAGAAGGTTTGGAAGCCTCTGGTCGAGACATTTTCATACAATAATTTATATAAAAAAGAAAGAAATAAAAAAATTATATTTGTTACAAAATATGGTTTTATAAGGAATATGTTTATTTCTTTAGTGTGATTTATACATAATTTTCAAATACCATTAATTTGATATTTAATAGCAAGGGTAGAAAGAATAGCTTAGCAAAGAGATAAACCATGACTTTGTTGTTACAGTTTTTCCGTATCTTTTTCCTCATTGTTGTAGTTCTAATAATAATTATCTAATTTATTGATATTTATAATAAATCTAATTTATTGATCAAAGTCGCCCTTTTTAATATTTTTTACTTTTTTTTGCAATAGTTGTATTATAATTATTTAAACGCCCTATTTTACTTAATTAATTAATTAAGAACAACATTGTCTGTTCCTTAATGATTTTTATACCTTCAATAATAAATATAATAATAATTTTGCCTTGATACTATTTTTTTAAACAATTCACAAATTTGTTTATTTTCATAGATAAGTTTATGTTTTTAAATGTTGAAGATGCAAAAATACAAAGGAAAAAAAATTGAATTTGATATTGAAATAAATATAATTAACTCTAATATTTTTTTATTGTCATTTTCAATATTCGGTAATAATTGTAGTAAACCAATATTTTGATTGTTATTAAAAACACTCCTATATTAAAAGTCAATTCCTTAGGACAACAAAGATTTTTTTCTCTAATAGATATTAAACTAAAATTAATTAATTATATTTAATTAATGAATTAATATTTGATAAGACTGTATTAAATTCAAGTATCATTCACTACAAGTTTTAAAAAAATTGAACTTGAGTGGACGAGTAAAAAATATTTTAGTAACGATTGAAAATTTGAATAATATAATATATAAATATACTAGCAAACCCTGCGAACTCCGTTTCGCCTCCGTTTCGGCTTCGTTTTTTGTAACATTTCGTTTGGGGATTAAAAGATGAAGTAGTACATGCTATGTATCAGAGATGGCGCTGTACCTATGTGAAAAATGATTTTCCCTGTTTTCCTGCTTTTCTGTTGAAATTTTTTCTGAATTTTGTTTGCTATAAGCCTCACGGAGCCCGAGACCTTTTCAACGAATGCAAAATCGTGGAAATCGGTTCATGCGTTCTGGAATTATAGCGTCAGGAAGGAAAACTCGACTTATTTTTATATTATAGATATAGGGAGAATATGAACTAATAGTAGGAATTGGAAAAGAACAACTATAACTTTAAATAAAGCCATTCAACCAGAGAAGTCTTTTGAGGACTTTTTTTCCATGTCGGCGAGTTTTTTGCCAGATATCTATTGAATTTTAACTAATAATACTTACAGAGCCTCGCTAAAAGTAGAAGACAAGAAGCCGAAAGCCTCTGAAAGTATTAAATATCAAATAAAGAGAACAATCATTAAGAATTAAGCTGTGATAGTTAGGAAAAAAGTATATTTCATTGACCATCTAAACATAATCAATATAATTATCTTTTATTATGCTCTTAGAGATAGAATTTTGACATAAGCTTACGAATTGTGTCTACGTTCTATCTTTAGAAAGCGAATTCAGGGATAGATAAAATATCGAAACCAGCCTTAAGACAGGAAAGAAACTGTTGTAATCTTGTAATCATAAATAATAAGCAAATTTCTAAGACTGCCTATATTTTATTGTTCAAATGTTGTTTTATAAAAAATGGATTTATATTATAAAATGTGTACGGATGACTAAAATCATTTTTTGACGTGATAACGTCTTGTAAATGCCGGCTACACTCACGAAGAACTGTCACGTGTCGCGAGCGAGAGCGCGGAACAAGCGATAGAGAGGCACGATCGGCCTGAGTGTTCGGCTTGTGAATGAAAAACAATAACGCAGATTGGAGGATCTTAAATATCACACATGTATATAAGTTGTAAATAAATTGTTAATAGCGCATTGTTACTTGTAATTAATCTGTACAATTTAAGTAATAAAATATTTGAATTAACGAGTGCAAATAAATGTAATTTATCGAAAAAAGTTGTAACAAATTGAATTAACTCATTCTTTGTACCTATTATACAAAGTAATGATAACTCAGTGATAATATCTAATTCAATTCAATTCATAAAAGTATGCAATTTTTTTTCAATGTTTTCTTATGACGTTATCACATAAAGTTATCGTCCTTAAACCGACTTCACAGCCAACTAATTTTTTTCTGCATGTGAACAATAAATAATAAATAGTTTTTATTATTTTTAGTACTTTAGTTACTTTGGGTATCCATTCATACTAAATAAATATGCATTAATATTTATTTAATATATACATTTTTCATATGTTTATTTATAATTAACTCATTACGAATTATGTATATGAATGATAGTCGTGATGTAACTAAATACTATAATAAGATATAATAATATACATTAAACACTTTTCCAAATGAACATATTTTCAGTGTTGTATAATTATACTATATAGGTATATATTACCTTAAAAAGTTTAATAATAATTTGATTTTTTGTACATTGAATAGGGATATTGCATGATCATAATAGCACAATTATCATGGGCCAGGCACAAATATCATATCACACCACCAGAGAATCCTGCGCCCCCCTACAGATAATCCTGTCTACGCCCTTAAAAATTATACCTCGTATATATAGCCAGCACCATCACCATATCAGCCATTGGATGTCCACCTCTGAACTTAGGCCTCCTCCATCATCTCTAGTGAAGTTTGCCAATACTTACCACGTTTGGAAGGTAGTTTGGCAAGAGCAGTGTGATGTAGCAGGATATGATGAAGCTGCCGCCTATCACCATCCTGGTTGGTATACAGTTGTTCCCACCACTATAGCCCTAGTCACCTTATACAACACCTTGACATGAAAGAGAAGAATTTCTATGCCGATCATCGCACAGCAAGATTAATGAATAAAAAAATACTATATGTCCTACTATTATGATTTATCTTCTCTATGTTAAAACTACACGTAAAAGAATATAATTATTATCATTAAAATAATAAAATGTATTCACTTTCATTATCCTGTACAGAATATTAGTTAAATCAGAATGTAGGTATACTTATAATCATGATAAGTCCACAAAAACTAGCATAGGAGAAAGCGGCAGTTCCGTTAGTCCAAAATATCTTTTAAAAACACACAAAGATGATATAATTTCTTACAGAAAAAAAAATTCTTACAGACATGGATGATATCTCGAAGTCAACCAGGAAGAAAATTGGCTGTTTACGTCAATTTATCGCAAGAATCGTACTTTCACTCAATGAAATTTTTTGCTTTCTGTAGATACATATGTAATTGCCTTAATATGGAATATATATCTATATATATATAGGAGACTTTCTATAGATATAGTCACTCATCACGATATCTCTGGAACTATAAGACCTAAAAACTTGAAATTTGGTAGGAATATTCCCTTTGCCGAGTAGAGGTCAGCTAAGAACGGATTTTAAGAAATTCTACCTCAAAGGGGATGAAACAGGGAGGCAAACTTTGTATTGGACAACGTGATTCCTTGGTCCAATCTAATTCAAATTTTGTATAAATATTATTTAACAGAATTGATTGAAGACGTGATTCGTATTTTATCGAAATTCATCCCCTAAGCGGGTTAAAAGGGGGTAGAAAGTTATCTTGATATCAATACTTCTTAGTGCTTTTTTTTAAATTACATTTTATTTTGACACATGTTTGACAATTCAATCCGTCTATTATATTTTAATATTTTCCAGTATTGACACAGGTGTAGGTGATATCTTTTTTTGGGTGCTCCTGGTGGAACAGCCAAGATTTTATATTAAACGTAACAAAATTGAGTTGTAAATATACCGTGTGGTCGCTTTATAGTAAAATAGTGTTTTATATATTATTTTTTACTTAAATGTTGGTGTTGTTTTAAGTCAAGGGTTTTAAACTAAATGACTCATCAGCAAGGCATCTGTAGTTCACAATGATACAGATTACAGATATAGAAGATACCGAAGTGAACTTGGAAACATTTTTGAATTATACGGCATTATCACCCCAATTAGTACAGATTGGCACCATGGACTAATGTTGGAATAAGATCAGAAAACATTATGTATAAATCATGTACCCATTTAGCTTTATCTTACATTACGTCTTAGAATATTATTAAATATAAATATATGTTTGACATACCTTCCGTTTCGTTCGTTCCTAAGGTAGGCAACTTAATGCCTGTGTTTTAGGTAACAGCCGACTGATATACATTTTTTTATAAATATAGAGACAGACTCGAGGCGGGAATCGAACCCACGATCCTGGAGCAGAAAGCAGGGTCACTACCAACTGTGCCGAGTCAATCAAACTTTAAAAAATAATTACTTGCGGGTTTATTCAAATCTAAGAGACAAAATCGTATTGTGGTGTAATTATACCAACGATACAACGAACGAATCATTGATGACCGTTCTGGTGTAGTGGTGCGAGTGCCGGTGGTCACGGGTTCGATTCCTGCTTGGGGCAGATATTTGTATTTGTGCCAATATTTGTTTCAGGTCTGGGTGTATGTCCTTGTGGGTTTCCCCACCGTGCCTCGGAGAGCACGTAAAGCCGTCGGTCCCTTTTGTTATCATGGATACCTTAAAATAATCGTTACTTATGGTAGTAATATTATCCGCCAACCCGCAGTGGAGCAGTATAGTGGATCAAGCTCCAACCCTTCTTCTATGTGGAAAAAAGGCCTTCGCTCAGCAGTGGGTTGTTTACAGCCTGATACAATACAGTACAGTACAGAAGCATTTGTGGCCTCCAGTGACAAAACTGAGCCTTACCATGAATACTAGAGTCCATCTCAGGGGAGATGTTATTGCCGGATAGTTCTCAGACCTGTTGCTTAAAATAGGAAATGGTGATTTCCGGGAACTGGATAATAATATAATGTTTGTGTATATGTGTATGTATTTACCATAAACAAAGCTTAAGGTCAAACTCTTAATGTAGCGGGAGTATACTTGAGGGCAAGCTGCTTCTCCCACAGCCAGTTGTATGTGGCATGTTTCAGAGTAGCCTGGTGATTCTAGCACCCCGAAGGAAAACAAAAAATATTTTTTATAAAGAAATACTACGGAAGGTGTAGTATTTTGATTTCGTTGTAAAAAGATAATATATAAATAATCCTATATATATATATATATATATATATATATATATATATATATATATATATATATATATATATATATATATATATATATATATATATATATATAGGAGACTTTCTATAGATATAGTCACTCATCACGATATCTCTGGAACTATGAGACCTCTAGGTCTACTTTAAATTTGGTAGGATTATTTGTTTTGTCGAGCTTTGTTAGAGGTCAGCTAAGAACGGATTTTACGAAATTCTACGTCTAAGGGGGTGAAAAAGGGGGGCAAAGTTTGTTTGGGACAACATGATTCCTTGGTCCAATCTACTTCAAATTTTGCACCAATATTCTTTAACAGAATCGTTTGAAGACGTGTTTCGTATTTTTTCGAAATTCATCCTCTAACGGGGTTAAAAGGGGATCGAAAGTTATTTGCATCGAAGTTGATATCAATACTCCTTAGTGCTTTTGATTTAAATTACATTTTATTTTGCAATTCCATCCGTCTGTTATAAAATATTTTCGAGTATCGACGCAGGGTAGGTGATAAAAAATATAAATTTATAATTTTTGAAATTTTAGTTAAATACCCGTGCGAAGCCGGGGCGGGCCGCTAGTATATATATATACAGGGTTAATTCTAAAACACCAGCAACCTCGCAGGACAAGATAGCTAACATTATGTACAACAACATTTGTTCTACGACTTTTGACATAACTCAATACATTAATTAAAAATGATTTTTTAAGCTTTTATTGTACTGCTCTGAAATTTAGAGTCTATGTTTCATTCATTATCGAAAGGATGACGCGACGCTCGGGCGCGCTTGCATAATAATAGTAATAACACTTTCTCTGCCCGATAATTCTAGTTAATAAAATTAATATAAATTGCTTGGTGGATTTGTGGGCAGTATCATAGTATGTATATCGCAGTGACTTAAGTGAATAATCAAATTTCTGTTTTGTCATGTCCCTGCAATACGTAAACTGAGTCCACAATCCCTTCATACTTTACCAGGCTTAGAACTGGCTATATTAAACGATAAAAAACAAATAAATCGTATGTATAGGAGGGCAACACATCTGCATAACCTCCAGAGGTTACAGCTCAACCAGTTGTGCGGTAGACATCCGGTACCTAGTCATCAAAAGGCTTCGACTGTCCGTATGCCCGCCAATACTATAAAAATGTAGGTATGTAGATTAGGTATCTGAATTCTGAACATAAAAAAATATGTGAAAATTATTAACGTAGGTAATTATTCTTTAACGTTTACTAAAGTCTAATTAAACCAATTTAATATCAAATATTGGTAGCTAGGTATTATTCACTTTTTATTGTTAAATACAGGCGGGCATAAGTATTTCAAAAGTGAAATCAGCGTATTTACAATAATTAAAAAATTAAAAATAATTGACAATAAAATAATATTTACAAACGAAATATTACCTCTAAGGTTAAAGTAACGCGCATGTCGGTGCGTATCGCGCAGATAGCGTTCAAAATAGTCACCATCACAACCAACACACATACAACACCTAAAAATCAGCTGTTCACTAACACGTGCTAACACTTCCGAATTAGTTTTAATTTGATTGAACGCACAAATTATTTTAGTTAACCGAACCAGTTACAAAAATTTACTCGTGCTAGTTTGTCAGATTCGGTGAGTTGACATTGTCTCACGGCTCGGTGTAGGTAAGTTCGAATATCTAGCTGCATATTGCCGACAGGCTTCCGACACAGTGTCATCACACTTAGCCAGTATCCTCACCATTTCCATGTATTCGACATTAGAATAGCGGCGGTACCATGGTTATAAAATAACTTTAGTACAGGTACAATACATCGATCGATACGAATAAAATAAATACGAGTAGCACACAAAATCATATGACGCGCGCGCATCAAAGTCGCCCGCCGCCGACTGCCGCGGCTGGCTAAATAGGTCAAGTTCAAAGGCGCTAGCGCCGCCCCGTTCCTACCTTTCCCCTCACATTAGTACGTGGTCGTTATTTACCTAATCTTTGGGACGCGCGTAGAGTTTATTGCATTCGCGTAAAATTAAATTAATATTTATTTTTGTATGAAAATAAAATGTAACAAATTAACAAAAGTGGTAGAACAAATGTTGTTGTACATAATGTTAGCTATCTTGTCCTGCGAGGTTGCTGGTGTTTTAGAATTAACCCTGTATAATAACGCAATACCATACACTTTTCATTTTAATACTTCATCATCATCATCACTTCCGTTATTGGATGTCCACTATTAAACGTAGGCCATCAACCTCCAGAGCGACCTGTTCAAAGCAGCCTCCATCCAACGGCTTCCGGCGACTTTCCTCAAGTCGTCGCACCATCGCGCGGACGGCCGTCCGACGCTGCGCTTGATTTGAATACAGTTCAATATGAATTATTTAGTTTTATTTTTGACATGAACTGCAATGAATCAGTCTGTAAGCATCCCACTAATGGGCAAAGATCTTTTCTCCATATTAGAGAATGATTGGAGCTTAATTAACCACTCTGCTCCAATATGGGTTGCCGAATATTTTTTTATATGAGTAACGATCGCTATCCGATGTCTACGATAAAATTGGTACCTACTGACTACTGTACGTGCTCTCCGAGGCACGATAGTTTTATTTTTAAAAATTAAAAAAAAATATCAAAACCATTGATCTATAAAAAACCCAGATCAATGATCAAAACAGACATTTAATTCCGCATATTGTGATTTACACTTATGATATCTGAAATCTGTCTTATTTGAAAACATCATTTTAATAAATATTTTTACATTATTATAGGTTTATTTTATTATTGCTTTTTTATTATGTATAAGGAATAGACAAATAAATAAATAACCTACATCTAATCTTATGTCATCGCGTTGTTACCAAAATAAGTTCTTTCGTTACGGTAACAACTATTACGGAACAAAATCGACATACCGTTGTTATCTTTGACGCCTTCCTATGATTATTGCCGCAGCGTCGATGTAATAATGCATATATATTTTATAATATAGCGCAATTTAAGGCAAATAACTAAATAATAATAAATAATATATCTAAAAGATTTTTATACCATAAATTAACTTATATAAAACAATGAGGACTAAGATTTGAAACTCTATTAAAAAAAAAAAATTAGAATCATTTCTTACGTTCTTTTAAAAATAAAAATAGATACTATTAATTTCAAAACAAAAATATTATAACCATATCCTATGGCATAATATAACTCATTATAATTTAAACAAAAAAAAACTATATTCGTAATGTAAAAAGTAGAATTACATTACAGGGTAATACAGAAAATATTTGGTACAAAAAAAGAGCTGCCTCTTAAGCGCAACAACAATGGCTCCATTAAGGGATGTCATCGTGCGTGCAATAAACAAAAGCGAGTTGGAAAAGATAAAATAGCGAAATACTACTGCCGTCGCAAAACCCACAGCAACGCTACCTGTTTCCTTCCAGTTGTCTTCCATCCGCGTCCCAAAATGGTTGTCATTTACATGCTCCTGGTGATCCCTATCGTTGCTGCCTCAGAACATTCCGGGGCTTACTCATCACCGCAATATGCAAAGAAAATGTATCCGAAGAATTACGACTCGAGTGCATTTTTACCTAAAGAGACGCAAGCAACCGCCTTCAAGACTCCAGACGGTGTCAACAGATACGATGTCGACACCAATGATACATCGAGCTACGGAAGATCCTCGTTCCTCGAGACGGCTGGAAATTTTCTAAGCGGGACTGGAGGTCAGGTTATGTCAAGCTTGGCTAAAGATTTTATAGCCAGATCTACTGGGAGTAGCCAGGTTGGTTTTGACTGCATATCGCAGGTTCGTATCGCACTTAAAATTTCAAATCGCACGCATTCCATTCGAAGTTGACAGAGATAAGATTTGACAAAAGAGTTTAAGAATGATTCATACCTAACTAAATAATTTCTAATTTTAAAATAATATACATTATGAGTCATTTACAATAACTAACGCGCACAGTTAGGCATCCTCTTTCAAGATAAAGAATTACGGGCTTTACCTTTATACTTTTCCATTGCAGATTATTCTAACATTTCTAATTTTTACCCATTTTATATATTTTTTGCTTTATCCTTTTTTGCAATTTGTGTTTCTTATGGAAATTTGTGAAAATGGACACAAATAAACATCGTCCCATACTAATTAGAAAAAGTCGTTGATCTTAACAAAAATGGCTGTATAATATACAAAAATAACAGTATCTATATTAAAGCTTATTGTACTATATTTATACGATATTATACGTATTTTATGGCACACCAATATTACAACATACAGTTCGAAATTTTACGTGTTACACCAGTTACAGTACAATTGTGTTAGTAAAATAAATTTAATTTCTTATAAATAAAATACATACATAGCCAGTCAGTACGCATAAAAAAATTGGTACTGACACTTAGTTGGGTTTCGCGGCAACCGGAAGAAAATCTGATTTAAATGTATATAAGTATAAAAACTAAAAAATAAAGAACAGATAAATAAAGTCAATAAAGAAAAAAATAAAGCTAAAGAAACTTTGTTAAAAATAGCTGTGACTTGACTTTGATGTTATTACAAAAAAAAATATATATAAATCATAGCATGGGAAAAACTTGTCTCTAAGGACATAATGTAGTTTTTACCCAGCTGCCAAAACATATAGTTAACGCTATTCATGTGCTTAATTTACGTATTTATATAAAATATTCATTTTCAGGTGCTAAGTTTGAACCTAACAAACTTGGTGATACTCATCGTGCTCAAAGCATTGATACTTGCGGCAGGATTCTTCGGAGCGGGAGCGTGGAGCGGGCACCATTATGCAAGAAGTTTGGAAGGTAATATCATATATACATATATTTCTTGTTGTAATCACTATTTAAAATATTTTTGTTCTTTTTATTTGAATATCAAAATATGTATTATGTAAGTTTAATTGTGAATGTGTTTTACAGTTTTATCAAAAACGTGACAAATCTCTTTTTTTTTAATCTTCCAGAAGAATATTAATAAAAAAATACTTTATTATACACTTAATATAAAATGAATACAAAAAATAAGAAACTAAAATCCTAAAGAGTTATTAAAGGTGTTACTAGTTCATCCTATTTAAAATATTCACTGATTTACAAAAATGTTTAAATATAAGATAATAATGTGGAAACACACGGAAGCTTCTAACACATCTGCGGCTGTGCGTGACACCTTGCAAACCTCAACCAAACGTTCATTGCTAACAATTGGCATTTTGGTAGCTATGTAATGTCGACTCGTTCTATTTTTCTTTAAACACAGTTACTAGTAAATTTTTTTTACACTAATGTCCAGTAAGGGCTACTTACTGTTAATCCAATAGCGTGTGATGCGTTTGTCGTGTCCATCGTCCATCCTAACCGTAATCCTATTGCTAGAGGATTATCTGACCGTCTGTGGACTTTACCATCGAAATGACCAACGGCTTTAAATTGATAATAATGTACAATAATATTGGGTACGATAAAAATAAAGATGTTTTTAACCACTACGTAAGATGAAGTCTTATCTAATTTGTTTCTTTTTTTTTTAGTATTTTTACGGTGGTCTAAGTTACTTATTTTAAAATTATCGCTCTATATTAATCTGAAATATTTTAATTTGAATTCACGAAAATTATTTTATGAGTAACTGCTACGATTTTTATTCCACATTTGATCTATTCTGAACTAAGCTTAATCAGCCTAAAAACGTCCCACTGCTGGACAAAGGCCTTCTCTCCGTATACAAAATCGGTTGGAGCTTAGTCCACCACACTGCACCACTGCGGGTTGACAGATAATTTTCCTATTGCCGCTGGCGTTAAGGCAACTACTCGTACCACTACACCAGTTGTAACAGTTGTTTGATGCATTTCCCGAGTCGAAATTTAGCGCCGCCTACGGTTGGACTTATGTCCGACCTCTGGGCTCGAAGTCAGTACTAACGCATGTTAAATTAGGTCCGTCTTAGCACCCAAAAATGGCACAAATTTCCGTTTTTTCCACTAAACGACTAAAATCGGACCTAAATGGAATAAAAATTTGCGCCTATAGGCGCTAAGTCGGACTATTGGGCTCTTAATCGTTTCCATTTTGGACTACTGGGCTCTAAATCGGTTTTATGTCGGAATCTTGTGGGAGCTATGTCGGTTTTAAATGTCGACTCGGGTTCGTGCATATTTTAGTAGTATCTACTTACGTTACTTTTTTACATTTTGTTTATTTGGACTAGAAAACAAAAATGCTGAATATCTGTCGGAAGACGAAATTATGTTATACCTGAGCTACCTCGCTGGGCAACAGAGTCAAGATTACGGCTGCCTTTACCGCTTGTCTTGTCAAAAGCCTCAACAAGCAGTGCTTTATTCGTCTGGCGCAGAACTGTTGTTGCAAGGAACTAAACTGTTTAATGGGTAAACAAGTTTTTTATAATTACAGTGTAGTCAAGAAAAATAATTTTCTATTTCTTGATCATAAAATTTTCATATAGATTCATCTTATGTAAGTATATCGACACAACATTCAATTTGAAACGGATTAACAAATATAATATTTTGTGGAAAAATATTCGAAAATGAAATATATTAAAATAAATGATTCATATATCACAAAACTTTATAAAAAAAAAAGATTTAATTATTACGAATATGTAGTGTAATTATAAAACTAATAAATTTTGTCATAGATATAACAACTTATTTACAAAACCATACATATAACAAATATACATGTACTAACTCAATAAAATTTTAAATGATCCCTACAATTAATATCATGTTTATTATTCCAGGAACAACGTCGACTTGAGGCCTTATGAAGACGTATCAAACGGCATCAAAGAGGCGACAGCTTGGGGCGAGCGCGGCCTGCCCTGCCAGACGCGCTACCGATGCACATAGCACTTCTTTGTAGCTTAGATCTGTAAGAAAAATGTAATAAAACCTAGACTAAGATTTTAATGATATTACTGCTTAAATGTCTTAAATTATCGCCATTTACTTGGCAATGTATTGTAAAAGTCTTCTAAAGTCAAATATATAAATGTGCTTATAATAATTAAGACAATTTCATTTATTCTGTAATTTATTTATCTAAAATGATGTGTTTTGAAATATTCTCATCATTTACTTCTAAGGCCCCGCTACATAAACAAAACTAGTTGCCGTACCACAACAGATTGCGGCATCTTGTTGCAAAAAATTGCGATACATTTCTCCAATCTTATAAATTCGATAGTATCGAATATGTATGGATAGATAATAATAATAATATTCTTTATTGTACACCATGATACAAACTTACACACTAAAATACAGAAAAGATGTAAAGGCAATCATATCTCTAAAAGAGCGATTGCTTTCAGACTACCTTCGGGCAAAGAAGACGATATAGTAGCAGCGGTTAGGAAGTGTACGAATATTAAAAAAAAATTATGATAGTTTTTATACATAAAAATATATAACTAAATATCAACAATTATGACGTATTAAGCGATATATAATTTTTCTTAAGACGTTTCTTTAAACAAGCATAAGTTGGAGCTTGTCTTATTAAAAGCGGGAAAGAGTTCCACAGGCGGACAGCTTAAATAGTGAAGAAATTAAATGAGGAGTATTCAAAAGTAAATTTAGATCTAAAAGAACGTTTATGGAAATTGCAAAGAAACGTAAAATCCGTTATAACACAGAGTCTACTCTTGATCCCGAAATTTGGAATTGCACCCGTAGAACGGCCAGACACACGTGACCGTGACGTTCGGTCACGTGTGTCTGGCCGTGATGTTCGGTGTTCAAACAAATAAACGCACATACTCTTTAATACTAGAACTAATTGAGCTGAACTGTTTACTTTAAAACTTGACATACCACAAATTTCAACTTTTTTTTTTAATTTTTATTTTTAGTAAAAAGTAATTGTTTTACGTACAAAATTACGATGGAGACTTCTCAGATACTATAACTCTCGGAGTTCTGTCGGGAGTGCTGTTGAGACGTGCTGCACGATATTCTGAGTACGAAATATATCCATCACCATCGCTGTCGTCTGTCTCCAAAGTCCTATCTACTAGAGCTGAAATTTTTTTTTAAATTGAATACAAATACTAATATGTCGGATATATATTTTAAAAAATTATTTTTTAAGGTTTTTCTAATCCTAGGTTATATTATCCTAGGAACCCATATTAATGACTGGATATTATTCTGTAACTTTCATTTATATAATATTTGTATTATAGTTTATATTGTCATAATGAAAATATTTTATGTAAATAATATATATTCTTTTTAGATTTCAATGCATATATTCACGTGATATATAGATAGATAGACAAATACAATAATAAAATAACACAAACCAATGTATATATTAAATTTCTTCGCTTCTGGCTCTATAGATTCGTCACTATCTGGATCGGGATCTTCGTGTTCCATTGTGTGATACACTGCCTAGAATAAATTATACATGAATTTTGTACTATATAATTAATCCTTATAAATAATAAAAGTCGACGATATATATCCGACACTATATATATAATTAAATTTATCCAACCTTTGCAAGTAAAATAAAACTATATAAGACATTATAATTTTGTGTTAAATTTTTTTTTTAATTCAATAATAAAATCTAATTTGGAAACTCATTACCTTTAACATTTCCAATCCATCCAATTTAGAATTTCGGTCATAATCATGAGCGGAGAAATAATGGAATTCCAATTCTTCTGGTGTCATCTTGGATATAGCTTCTGGTGTCAAAACTTTCGAATCTTCTTCTAAATGTCTTAAAAAATATGAAGTCTACTATTAATAATATTGCTACTCTAACATAATATATTATATTATATTAAATTATCAAAGATGCACAAGGCTGTTATGCTGCAAGCTTCTTTCTGTTGGGTGGTCTGGATAAGATCACTATTTAGTGATAAGACTGCCCGTTGCACGCTCTGTTCTTAATTTTACGCTTTGCTTTGTATTTTATTTTCTAAGTTACTTTGTGTATGAAAGTTGTATAATAAGTTTTTTAAAGTTTTTTTATATATTATGTAATATAATAAAATACTTATATAAGGCATATCATAAATATACATAAACTTTTTTTTTCTTTTATTAATTTTATACATAAACTTATTTAGATAAATGTAAGCGAGTAGAGGATAACGCCCCGGTAGGGAAATCAAACGACCGGGGTTTGGGCTGTAGACTGAGAATTCGGCGATCAATCCTAGCAATACCGCTTTCTGCATCCTAGCTGCGAGCGAACCGTCACGGATCCCCAGAGGTGGTAAGTACAACACTAAGTACAAGTGGGATATAGAGTCTCATAACCGACGGTTTTGAATGTATGTACGGTGTTGATGCATGCGATGGATGCATTGGAGACATAGTCGTACTGATTCTTTTGTTCAGGACGTCGAGTTCGGTCTGACTCCATCTGTTGTTGTAAGATGCAGACAAAATATTAAACTCGTCAATATGACGAGAGTCAGTCAGACCAAAGTCAGACACGTTATGGGGCGGTGGTTGATAGAGTCAGCGGTGTTGGTGGTCTTAGGATGCTGAGTGATCCCAGTAGTGAAAATGTTCAGAAGCATTCTCCACTCTGTTATCTCCTGATATTGTTAAGGCAAATTTACATGGCACACCGAGATCGCTTTCAACCAATAGTGATGTAGACTGACGGCCCCCAGATTTTTCCAGTTCGGTGCTCACCGGACCTCATCAGTTACTTTCTCCGGAGAAATGGCGATAAGGTTTATTGGTTCGATCTTAGCACATGCTTCCTGTACCAGCACAATCCAAGGGCCCTACTCAAGCCCTACCTAATGTGTCCAGATATTTCGCCAAAAGGCGATGAGGTCAGCCGTAATCGATTTTTGGGAAGCAGAGCACGCTACCGGGTTCTCCAACTTCCTGTAGAACCTCTTCTAATTACTCACGAAGAGGCGATTTTCTCGAAAATGCTCAACTCTCTCAGAGTACCTACGAATGCGCTTCCCCCGTACCACGATTCGCAGTCTGCTAATGAGAGCCCTGGCAAGGCTTATACGACGTTCTATTATCTTATTCCAGGCTAGTACGTCATTTACTCTTATTAGTAGTGCGTCCAGGATCCTGAGTCCAGGCTCCAATGAGACGGTGTACTGCCAGAGTGGCATCGAAGAGAATAGAATCATATCATCCAAGCCTAGGCTGCCATCCAAATATGGAGGTAGCAGCCTGTTAGCTGTTTCAGTAGTACCCTGCGTCGCAGCACTAAAGGGAAGATGGGAGAGTCGTGGCCTCTGTTCCAGAGGAATGCTTCGAATCTCGAAAATCGCCTCTTGCAAAATCTCCCTCATTTTGCTATAGTTTTTGGGAGACTGCTTCTTCAGTGATCGCATCCACAGGCACTTCTTTTCACGTTATGTTCTGTAGACACGGGTTCGACTTCAGGAGCAGCCTCACGTCGAAATCGTTCAAGCTCGGCGGCGTTCAATACACCCTTTCGTTAGATCTACCGAGCTGCCAGGATATCTGATATGACAGTTGTCACGGAACAGAACCTGGCAGAATTTAACTTCATTTGGCTCAACTGGAACTCGCGGTGAATTACTGCCCGATAACCAGTCCGTCTGGTTTCCTCTCCCATAGCCCTATAATATGCACGCATGATATTCTCATTCATTTTGAGTAACTCTGAGAGTCCCTTGATACTCTGTCGGTGCCAAGCAAACTGGTGGAGATGGTGGAGACACCAACCGGCTAGATGGTGGTGCTGGCCGGTGAGGGTTGCTGGCAGTCTGCATTCTGCCACGTCTAGTACCAGCTCCAGATGTACCTTGGTGCCCCCCAGGCAGCGGCTCTATGCTCTTTCATTTTTTCTGTCCATCCAGGTTGCGCTTGTCTTATGCAGGTTTAGTTGCCTTTAATCACCTTTTACGACACACAAGGCAGAGGATGGGTTGGCCAAATTCTACTTTGCTGAGAAACACACGGCTATTACTTTTAGTTATTTTTAAAATGATCAGATTTTATGAATAATCTTAACCTATTGAGTAAGGTAATGATAGTGAATATATTTTATTCATTTAATGATAATAATTATAATTTTTTACGTATAATTTTAACATAGAGATGATAAGTCAGTCAAAGACAAGTGCAATACTTATCTTTATTTATTTATATAAGATTAAATAAATGTTAATTAAATGATGAATAATTGGAATTATCACATTCGAAATGCCCGGGCATTATAAGTAAAGCAAAATAGTCATTTATCACTTTGCCCATAACATAATTACATATGACCTGTATTCTGTAAACAAAAAAAAAAGGTGATTATTACTTAGTATCGTGTAGCAGTTGTGAATCACTTGTGAGTGACTTCGAAGATATCGGCTTGTAGTGGTGATGTTTCTGATCAACCGGCAGCTGTCCATGCGGGTGGTGCGGTCCCCGACGCATGCACGACGTCAATCCGTTTAGTACAAAAATGAGATACACTGAAATAATGATGAAATTAATTGTTTTATTATATTATTAACAAACTAGAAAATTTACAGGTTTATGGCGTCAATGGACCGTAGACTATTAAAAAGTTCGAAAATTTGTAATAAATTCTTCAAATATCAATACAATAAAAAAGGGCAATTGCTACATTGAATCTCATATAAGATTATTATTGATATCATGTAGCAATTGACGTTGTTGATATCATATAAGAAATTTATCATTAAAGATCAGATTAATAAACTTTAAAATTATCCAATCAATTTCATTAGTTATTAATGTGTATTAACCAAATTCTTACGAAACATTTTCATTGAATGTGATAAAATACTTATCGTAACCTAATACAACATATACTGAAAGTAACATTATCAACCATTTATAATAAATTTGTTCTAGCTATTTTTTGATCGTACAAAGCTTCCAAAACCAACGCCACACGTCATTAATTAAATCTACAATTGACAAATAACTAGACAAAGCAACATTCAAGTTTGGCGCTTATACCTGTAATTGAGGGGCACTGGAACATAAAGGGTAGGGACGATGGACAGATGGGACCCACCCCCATGGGGCTTCGTTCCGCGGGGTAGAATACATCCCGCGGAGATGCAATATTCACACCTCATTTCACAAGTACCCTGCATTATATTTGTCAGCGCCAAAAAAAAACTTGATTTAGTCTCTACGACTAATCTTTATAATAATTCGCTTTAATTTTGACAAAATATTGTTTTGTCAGTATATATAGATTTAAAATATTATAAACTTATTACTATTATTTTTTTATATCACTAACGAATACAATGAGCAAAACTTTTAAAACTAATATATTTCTTGGGTTAAAATGGTTGTGGTAATCAACAAAATACGGCGTAATGATTGTACGAAAATAACTTAAAATATGGTAAAAAACATAAATAAAGTATAATAGCTGTCAGTAACGAATTACGAAATATATAAATATGTTTCCTAAATAAACGTATTAGATATTAGGTACCTAGTAGAAGACCAGTATATTTAATATCTCTGTAAGTTCTGTAACTTTAGTCAATAACAAAAACAGGTGTCTTAAGAGTACCCTTTAAAAAATCTATTACAATGTACTTTCAATACGTCGAATGAATAATTTATTTTCGTCCCCTCGATCAAACTGAACAGTTGTTCTACAGAAAGACGAGACTGGTCTTTAATCGGACCCCTCTTTATAATAGAGTACAGTGTATAAAATGAAGCCGTAATGGAGGACAAATTATGAGCTCGCGGTGACAAGTGCGCTCCGTATGTTATGGTGTCCGTCACAAGCGATGTCGCTTTATACACATGGATATGTAGAACAAATATCTAAATTAAAATAAAAAGTAATTTAAACGATATTACAACGAAACTTTTAAAACATTTAGAATATTAAACTAAACGTAGCTTAATAAAACGAGGTAAGACTCATGGATATCGTTGAGTCCAAATTTCTAAATATTTTCCATTTTTATGATGATAGATTTTTAAGATATCGGGTTTTCAAAATGACATTAATAAGTCTAACATAACATAGTTAAGGTGTTAAAATAATATTAATAAATTAAATAATTTTGCATCAAACCAGTCGTATGTCACAAATAAATTTCGCCGCCAGCCCACCATATTATCACCGGATAACACCCTAATCCTATGCGATTACAATGCATACTACACACGGGTCACGAATTCCTTTATTCATCAGAAAGCTCTGGTTACACTTCGCACATTAAGCGCTAAAAGTGAAAAGCTCTTTGAAAAGATTTATAGAAATTTCATCTATATAATAATTATATGTATATTGGATACGATTTATATTAAATCAATATTATTTTCAGATTAATTACATGTAAATTAGTCAGATAGAAAATCAGAATGTTTTGAAATTCAATCTAGCACTGATTGGTCTTCAAGTGTTAAATTTTTGTTAAAATTTATCTTGTACTCGGTGGCGTAGAAAAAATAAATAAGAAAGTATGTATTAAATGAAGTTCTACGCATGTACACAGGCATATCGGCCGACCCAGTACAGAAAAGCATAATGCATTTGGCACATTATCCTTCTATTAGAAGAAATTAAGATCAATAACAAAGCAAAGAAGGGTTTGCTCGACGGACTGAAATAGATCATTAATGGGGTGGTAGTTACCATTTTTTTATACGCAGATATATTTATATTATAGAATAGGTAGAATTATAAATAATGTTATTTGAAATTCAGTTGTTACAGACCGATATAACCTTATAAATTAACCATGTAAATAATATTCAACAAAGTTTTAATAAACAAATCAATTTCTATATAACACATCTAATTAAATAAATAAAAACTTACCTTCAGATCTCATTTCTTCTACATTACTTGAGCCCTCCGTTTATTTTTTTAAAAACAATTAATAATTTTGCATTGGCTCTTGTTCGATAGAGTCTGTCAAACGCCACTTCGAATCAATTCTACGGCGCAAGCGCAAACATGTTACTGTGAAATATGTTTTAAGTTCTTAACATAAAGTATAAATTAAATTGAAGGAAATAACATATTCAGCGCATGACTTTCAGACATCATTTTGTTGTTCTTAACGGTAAATAGATGGCGTTAGTAATACTGAAATAATTGAAAAGTTCGCAGGGAACGCTTCGTAGGAAATTCTCATGAATTCAAATGGAGATCACTTGAGTCACTCAACGGAAAAGCGAACCTATCCTAAAAAAATATAAATATTTACATACAAAAACCTGCAGTTTTTTTTTCCAGTAAAATAAATGTGATAAAAGTATTTTTTGATTGCTTTAGCCTGCTGGTGTAAACATATTTAAGCCTTTAAGGGTAGAATAGAAAAATCCACCGTCACATCAACCATTGGAAATCCATTGCTAAACGTAGGATTCTTATTCTGTATAAGTAGTAGATGTTAATTTAATTAGATTTTGTTTTGATATATTTTTTTTAAAAAATTATATATAATATACACCCCGTTACCCCCACCCCCTGCCCTCCCTAATTAGTAGAGAAAAGCATTTAGTTTGGAAACTTACACTGGGTATGAAAGAGGACGGATGAAAGATGAAAAATAGTATGAGAATAAGCGAGAGCTATGTATATATATATAATTAAGGAAAAAAAAAATTGGTCTGTAGACACCGGATCTTCTGATTTTGAATCCGCCCGACCATGCGTCGGCAAGTGCAGCATCGGAAGGCCGTCCACAAGCGGACAGACTACTTAAGGAGAGTCACCGGAAGCCGGATAGAGGGTATTTCAAACCCGTTGGTCGGGAGATCGATGAGGGAGGCCTACGTTCACCAGTGGACATCTAATGGCTGATATAATGATGATGATGAAACTTACTATCTCATATGTAAAAACATTGTAATGAATCGGCTCACGATACCTCTATTGTAAATCGGTTTTGACTTGAACATCAAGCAGGTGCTACGTAATACAGCAGCGCAGCGTCAAGTAAAGGTTACTGTTTTGTTAAATGTCATTGAAGTAGCAGAAGATCAAATTTCAAATCAACCTGTGTGTCAAAATGTGTAAATTGCAAATATTACTTTATCAACTAAAAAAGAGCTGATCAAAGAATTGAACTGACTTTATTGAATCATAGAAACTAAGAACACAAAAAAAGCTGAATTAAAAAAAATTGTCTGCTTGGAACCAGCGATACCACAGATAGGTACACTTTTTAAACTTATATTACCATTTTTTTTGTTTTAAATAAAAGAGTAATATTCATTTTTAATAATAGAGCGGGACAAGTATTTTTATTTTGTTTGTACTAAACTGTGTATTTAAATAATACTGCATCAAAGATTTAATATATTTATCAATTTCATTTTCATATAAAAGATTTCCGAAATAGAGGAGTTTATACAAAATAAAATGTCTTCGCTCGTGATAATTTTGTTTCGAATGAACTGTGCCATATTAAATATTTTTTACTCCAAATAATTAGTCTAAAAATTCTATAAAATACCTATAAAATAAAAGTGATTTAATACATGTGTACACATTCTAAGAGAATGGTTAAACCGATTTATCTGATTTCTTCTTTCAAAAGTTATTTCCGTAAAAACATGAACAACTGAAGTATTTTAGTCATTGTCAATGTTTGTAAAAAATATGTATGGAATGTTTACATGAAAATTTCTATTCAAAATGTAAATTTTAATTTACCAGTTATGGTTATAGTGGTACATATCTTCTTAACGAGAAAAAAATCATAATAAGTGACATATAACATAGAGACTGGAAAATAAACAAAAATATATTTAATATTTTTTGCTTGGTGATTGCATTAGAAAAGCGGCACGTCAGGCGGATATCTAGTCGATAAATAGAAATAAAAATAAAAAAAAACCTATTCAAAGATTTCTTAAGGGATTCAAAATGAAACGACAAATCAAAATATTCGAATAGCTTTATATAATCTAATTTTACATATTCGTCCCACTGCGAAGAAGCCTGGTCTTGCTAGTAATTTTGTCTGCTTTATGTACTCGTATACGAGCAAGGACTATTCGCTGTCGTTTATATGTTTTACAAATTTCTACGTATAGCTTGTACCATATATTTTTCGATTTCTCTAAAGTAAAATTTTATAATTAATAACTATGGTTTTATCGTATTTACTTATTTCACAGTTTTTACATACCAATGCGTAATAAAAAACAAAAACTATAAAAACAAAAAATAAAGTTTCAAACAATGAAGTTGCACCAGTTACAACTGGCAGCCTTATCAATAACACACAAATCTCTTCTAGACAACCTTTGGGCAAAACAACTGAGCAAGTATAAAAAAAAGAAATTATTATATGTATAAAAAATACCAAAATTTGATAAGGACTTTATTTTTCGATTGTAATTGATAGTAGTAATTCATTAAACTCTGAGTACTCTGACTTCATATCTTAAGAATTTTACTACTAGATACAAAAACTGACATATTTGCTTATTTTGCTTATTTAAAAAGTTTTCAGTGTATTGTGGAAGGTTGTCGAAATGGGCGTCAACTTAGGCCCAATAAAATCAAATTACTTTTTTAATTCCTTAAAAATGAAAACAAATAGAGAAATTCGATAGCACGACTAAAAGTGAAATATTACATTATCAGTATAACAATACAATAAAGAGGTAAGAGGTGTGTGTCTGTAAGATCACTGATATCAAATCGTGGCAAATTTCTGGCCTCGTAGCTTTCGAATTGTTGATGTATCTAAAATATACGACAAATCAAAAGAACTCAAAACCTAGCTTTGTAAATAAATGCAATTTTTTTTTTAATTGCTACTTCTATTCTTGATTAACTAACTTTACAATTTGCGTCCTAATAACCTAGCTATGGTCTAGGAAGCATTATTTTTATGCCATGATCTCTAAAAAGTACCTACCTGAGATCAAGCCAGTTACTGTTAAGACTGAAAATATTTCCAATCTTGGTTTCAAATACGATTAGATGTTTCCAAAAAATAGGTACACCACAGTGAAACAAAAATATTCATGTTTTACTAGGTATAACATCTATATTATTTGAGTCTTACTAAAAAAAATAACACACGACGTAAAACGAAATTTATTTATTAGAAAATTTATTTTTTCTATATGTTCTATTTTATTTCAAAGTGGAATACTTTATTCTTTTTACTATAATTTTACGAAAAAATAAAAACTTAATACATCTGAATTTAGCTTTTGATTTTTCGTGACTTAATAAAACTGAAAAAATTCATACAGCAAGTAATGGAAACTTATCGTCGGTAGCTAATACGAGTAATGAGTACAAAAAATTAATTTTACTAGAAAATATACAACCATCAAACTAACTCCTGTGTGTATAATTTACCAAACGCTGGAACTATCGCAACCAAATTCATTATATAATGTCAATAACAAAATTTACGATACTATTTACATACGATAGGCAGAATCTACGAAACTAAACTTGTCAACAACTGAAAACAGCTCGTTACATCTCTCGTCGATAATAACCTCTGAAATTACGATATACGATTCATTTTCTCTTAACTCGTCGGTGAAATAGATCTTTATTCCTTTAAACATAGGAACAGAATTTACTGGCACAACAAGGGCTTTCCTTGCGGGAAGAAAGACATAAACGTCAACCGCTGTTGATGTTCTAAAATAATTTAAATGTTCCTGACTTAGGAGTCAATTTTGACTATTTAAATATTAGACAGAGGACTTTTTAACATTGAAATGTTTATGTTTATAGCGATCTGTTGTGGGGAAGTTAAAAAGAGACGGGCGTATGTAAGCGTGTGAGGGATCGCATGATCAATACATCGGGGGCTGCGTGGTCTGTACGTAAGGCATCTCTAATGGTCGTTTTCTTACATTTGCATGCTAATTGACTTCACCGCTCAGGACATTCCTTTTGTCTTGTATGTGTGACGTAAATTGGAGCGAATTAACGTCGCCTCGGATTTTATAGTGCAGTTTAGTAAAGTAATTTGTCATTTCTGATTCTTGTTCTTTTAGTATATTTACTCTTTATTTATATGTGTGCTGGTGTACATTTATAACTATTTTTATAAAAGTCTTATTTTTAATAGGTATACATAATTATGTATATATCTTAGATCGGGGGGAAAAGTTTCTTGGTATTTTATATACAAATACAAGACTTTTTTTCAAAGTTTCATTACATTAATTTATAATATTTATTATGTGCCATTTTGTTCGATAACTTATTGACATCTTGTAGATAGTGACATAATCCAGTTCCTGTAGAAATCTTGGGATTTTTGATTTAAAAAAATGCAAAAAGCAGTTGCTCTATAACAAAAGAGAGACTGTTCCTCTCTTGATGTTAACCTAACACTGCCCAAATAATTCTGAAAAGATCGAAACCGGTGAAAATCTGAGGGTGCAAGGTCAGGAATATATGGTGGATGCATTAACACTTCCCAACCAAGCTCTCTCTATTTTTGATTTGTGGCCATGATGCAAGACCACTCCTTTTCTTTTGATCAATTCCAAACGTTTTTCTCAACTTTTTGCTGGAGTCTTGTTAGCAGTAGAGATGGTTTTACCTCGTGGTAAAGATCATAATGAACGATGCCCTTCTAATCCAACCATACACATAGCATCACCTTATTGCGTGCTAATCCAGATTTCACAACAGTCTGCGAAGCGTGACTACTTTTTGACCATGATCTTTTTCGTACGTCCTTGTCGTATGTGTTCCACCTGTCATCACCAGAATCAATCTTTTCAAAAATGGTTCAGTTTCATTACGTTTCAATAGAGAATCGCAAATGAATACACAATTCATTAGGTTTCTTTCAGTGAGCTCGTGTGGCGCCCACGAACTTTTTTGTATAGACAGACTTTTTCAAAACTGTTTTGTGATCTATCCTCAGTTCCTCGGCAATGTCGTTTATTATTATTATCTACTAATATGTCGATCTTACTGCACTTTTTCAAAAATGGCATCGACTTTATCAGTATGAGGGCGACCAGAGCGAGCTGCATCTTTGACATCAAAATTCCCAGACTGAACACGCTTAAACCAACTTTGTGCTACTCCTACTGACACCGCATTAGATCCATAAACGTCACATATTTTTTAAGGCTTGAGTCGCATTTTTACCTTTTTTGTAATCAAACTTCAGAATGTATAATATAAATAATAATTTTTAATGACAGAAAAAGAAATTGAAAAATGGTAGGAAAGTGTCTTTTTCTTTTTCTTAATGTCCTTTATTTATTGATATTAAAACCATTCAGATACAAAGAGTACAACTAAAGGTTTTTTTTGTGGCTTGTTTAAAAATTAAAATGATGTTTAAAAATTAAAAAGATTATTAGTAGTTTTTATAAAATAATATCGAAAATGTTGTTTGTTACCGTCGCAACATTGCACGAATATGAATCCTTATAAAGTAATTAACAAAAAATTTAACGCGAGAGCAAGTCAGTTGCGTAATGGTGTTTTATGTGTACCTACCTATTCTGTGTTCGCTGATCAAAATTAAAAAAAAAATCTTCAAGTTATATGGGTAATATATAGCTACTACACACTTAAATTCGCCAAAATTATATATCAGCACACCACATATTCAGCCGTCGGATGTCCACTGCTGAACAGAGACCTCCCCCATTAACCCTGGGAGGGGTTTGCCAATACTAGCCACGCTTGGCAGGCAGGTTTACGAGCGCAATGTGTTGTGGCAGGATGTAGTAAGACTGCTGTCCAACACCATCCTGATTGGTGTACAGTTGTTCGCACCACTTTTGACTATGGTCTTAGTCACCTTTTACGACACCTCGGCAAGAAAGAGGTCCGGACTATTCTTCTCTGCCGGTCACAGCACAACAAAAGTTATATTATATAGAATACAATTATATAAACATACGTTAAAATATTGACTGGTAGTTGAATAGATGTCGCTTAAAAGGTCCTAATTTCTCTTTGTCATTAAATTACTTTCTTTTCTACATATAAGTAAAAATCAAATTAAAATGTTGCTTGAAATAATGGATACATTTTCATATTATACTATTTTATCCGTAAGATAAATGTATGTAGAATATAAAATAGAAAATAAATGTATGTACAACATAGAAATTGGCATGAAACAATAAATATTCGCATTTCTGGCAGCAACCGAGATTTGTGGCGTAACCGGTATAAGGTACAATTCACACCGAAGGTCTTACGATTCGATGCGATAACTACGGTTGTTTATTTTTGTATATATTTATATTAAAAATTACATGGCAGACAAGGAACGTCAAAGACTGATATATATACCGTATGAAACTACAAAAAATTCAGTCCACGCCGAAATTCGTTCTCTACAATTTTATACTATACTTCTATACGATACAAACGATATAGAAGTTGCTATGGTCACTCTTCTACTGTAGACACTTTAATCTCTATTAACACCTCTCTTTAATAGACTCAGGGCCAGTTTCACCATTTGCTATTAAGTTCCAGATAACCTAACTGGCACTTATTTTGACAGATAACCCATACAATTACCTGTCAAAAAAGTGCCAGTTACGTTAGCCGTAACTTAATAGCAAGTGGTGAAACTGGGTCTTAAACTTATAATTTTTTTTTAATTTAATTATTTTTTTTTTTTTTTGATTAGCAGCAAGATATCTAAAGGCTATGTCTAATCTTACCGCGCCATGACAGATCGCATTCACTGTGAGGCGCTCCTAAGAGGTGGGCGGTTGCTAGGCAACCGTCCGTCTCCCCCGGATCACTTTTAAACTTTCATGTCAGGAAGTTTTTAAGGTTTGCTTGTGCCTCTTAGGACCTTCTTGTTTCGATCCATTCTGTAATAGAAAATGTTTTTAAAGAAAAAAAGTGTAAATATACATAATTATGGTATTTACCTAATTATTCTAATAAAGTTAATAAAGTATAAAACGATCATAGTTTGTTAAAGTACCTTTTGTAATTATTAGACAAAGTTACTTGTACTCTTTCAAACACAATATTTTGGTATACCTAGTTATGACGAAAGTTTCATTAACGCCGATGGTTGCGGATTCGAATACCATTCAGATGTATGTCATGTATTTTTACAAATCTTTATTCCTACCGGCCTAGCATGGCATATCATTAAGTTAAAACTTAATGATATATCCTGTTATCTCTTCTATTGACGTAACGAGAAGAGTATCACGTGCACGCATGTAAGCTACTGTAGACATAGAGAGATAATACGAGAAAAGGGGTAGACAAAATTTTATCGTGCGAGCATACTAGGCCAGTTAGTCTGGGTTTTTGTCTTTGAGAGTCTCCCCGAGTACCTTAAATTGGTTTCTGTGCTTTTATTATAAGCATCTGATGACGATCGGTACTCTCTAATCATTGAGAATTTATTAGCCAATCCTATATAAAATGAACAGACATTTATCCAGCGATAGTCAGGGGGGCTTCAGTTCAGTTTAGTTCATATGTATATTTTAGAATATTTCATAGGGGCCTTCAATTTCATAAGCCCACCATTCACTAGGCGCACCGATCCGCGCACCCATCCGTGGACAAATCCGTCGTCGTCCACACACTACCACCGGGACGCCGGGGAGCCGGACGCCGAAATACATTCACACGCAGATTTGTCTGCGGACTTGTCGCCAGCGACAAATCCGGCGGATAGGTGCGCCTGTGAATGGTGGCCAATAGGGGTCATAGGGGCTTCAGTTCAGTTTAGTTCATGTGTATATTTTAGAATATTTTACTCCAATTTCTTATTTGGTCAATTATTTCATATCTAATACCAAATTAAACTAACATTAGTAATAGTTACATCTTTAAATTGTGTGTCAAAATATTTTTAAATACACAATTATTTACAAGATAATAAAGTTCCGAACAAACATAATGGCAAGGCTAAACATACATATATAAAGCGAGTTCAACGAATCACTGCGTGGTAACCACTAAAATGCGTAAAGTGTTACCATAGAGTGCTCGTAATATGTGAAAAAGGTGAAAAACATTTTCCCGCTCATTTAATCTTGAAAAGTGTCAGATAATTCACCACGCCACTTACCTGAGTATAAAAAACGACAGAAAACTCACGCCGCTATTATGAAAAATATAGCTGTACAATACGGCTTTTTAGATAATCGACAATTGTTTTTTTGATATTTACTTCAAGTTCACTTTTAGTGTCTGTGTGTTGCATATTTACAATATAAAATACACTGGAACTAAATTAGTCTAAAAATCATTTCTGAATAACAATTTTGTATTAATTAATAATTAACCAAATATTAATTAATAATGTAGTTTTTGTTAAAAAGAGTTTGAGTTTGAACTATAGCATATAAATTAAAGATTCAGCTTATAAGCAAATAAATGTATATATGAATATATAGAAGATACTTTGTTTATGTAGCAGATATTTTGAACAAGCGACAATAATATCGATATAAGTATCTAGGTAAAAATATCGTAAAACATAGTTAATATTTGCTTTAAGCTAAGCGATGTAGATTTTTTTTTGTGTTGCAATTTTTTTGATTTTTATGTTTATAACTTGTAATGATCGACAACATTTCTCATTTAAATCTAAGCAGATGTAACACAAACAAATGTAACGAAGAACATAAAATATTTTTAATTATTCAATACATCACTCAACAAATGTAAACAGCAAATTCAAAATTATATCCAGTATTTTTCTACAGAGGAAAAGTTTCCGAGCTAAGAGAGTGTATCGTACAAAATTGATGAGAGAACGAAACCGCGTCGCGGCCCGAAGGTGCTTTTAGTCCATAATTGGCCGGCTTTTAAGATTACCGAGTTCGTTTGACGTCGCATCGGGTACTGGTAGATAAAAAAGTGGAGGTTTTATGAGGAAGTCACATTTCGGAAAAGTGTATGACAAAAGGTCAAGTGGAGTGCTCGTATTTGGTCTGCTAAAATTTACTTAACTTAAGTTGATATTTTATTTTGTTTGCAACAAATTGAAAATCTTGTAAAGTTCACTTATTAATTGTATATGTAGGTATCATAGTAATTCATTGTTAGTCATAAAAAATATTATTTCTTATCCGATTTTAATTAATTATATGACCAAATAGTTTTTACTCCAATAGTACCTACCTACTACTCAATTATACGATTAGAAAATCCAGGACCAAACGTCAAGTTCTTATAGAAGATATAAGTCCAAATATTATTATATATGATATTCACACATTACAATTTATACTCGTATATTGTTTTGTATAATTATATATCTATAATAAATATCTTCTTTCACACGAAAGCTGTCAACACGTGTCAACAATAAAAATGTAAACCGTTCTAATTTCAAATATAGAGAGGGCGGTTACCGACATGTGCACATAATTAGGCGGTAATTTTGACAGCGGGGAAGTATAAATTTTCCTGTCAAAATATTTTTGCAAACAATTGACTTTTATATTCAGTAACTATAAAGACCACACCTACTTTCAAATAACAAAACAAAACCACAATTAGCATAATAGCTACTTGCAATTGTGAATACAATAATAAAATAAATTGAATAAAAAATTTGTTAAAACGATTCGGAATCCGATTTAAAAGAAAAATGTTAGCAATTTTACTCATCATACGAATAATTAATTGCGTTTTGCAATTAACCTGCCTAATAAATCGGGGACCTAACATAAATATTTAATAGTAGAAAATGGGTGGAAAGGGAAGAATTATAAAATTACCTCTCAAACGTTTCACGGCAACGGAAAAGGGTAAGCTTTTAGATTTGCACGTGATTTGCTATTTTACCCTGATTTTCTGCGTAGATTTTAAACGCCAGAAAACTGTAAATAGAAAGGAATTATTGAACTTGGAGATCTAAATCAAGACATTAATAATTTCTGACTTTAAATTTGTCTCTGTCTGTTAACGCTACACACAAAATATAATACAAATATTTTTAATTATTTTTTATACTCGTAGTATTTAGGCAATTGTAAATGTGATAATTATATCAATGCGTTACAAGCGCCATGTTTCTGTGTACATCAAGTGTTGTCAAACAATCAATTAACCAAAACATTAGTTTTTGTACATATCTTTTTTCCACTAATAAAAAAATATATAAATGTTTTTCTTTTAATTTTAAGCACGTATCGTAAAGGAGAATCAATAGCAGTAAAGAATAATAATAATAAAAAAATTTAAACTGTATTTTATATAAATAAAAGTGATAATACATACAACATAATAAAAATACGTAATACACATAATAAAAATTACAAAATAATTGTTTTAAATTAAAAAGAAGCGTATTTTATATGTTATTTAATTATAGTAAAAAATTATTTAAAATAGTAAATACTTATTACCATCTCGAAGGAGTATGAGGAGTATTTGGGTATTTAAAATGTTCTTATAAAATTACATAATATTCATAAATAAAAATGCATCGTCTGTACTAAGTAATAGATAGTTTAACCATTTGTTTTTTTTTTATTAAACTTTTTGAATTTGTCTATTTGCCTCTCTATGTTACAGACCACCTTTTTGTGAACAGATTATATATCATCGTCATCATCATCATCATCATATCAGCTGAATCTGCTGAACGTTAGCATCCCCCATCGACCTCCAGAGCGACCGTTTCGAAGCAGCCCTCTTCAAACGGCTTCCGGCGACTTTCCTCAAGTCGTCTGTCAATCTCGCGGACGGCCATCCGACGCTGCGCTTGCCATTTTATACTATTTATACGAGTCTTAAAATCAGAAATGTTAAAGGTTTCTGAGAAATAAATATGTCTTTAATACTAGATTAAATTATTGTTATAAAAAAACTCTGATTCTCAACTTAAAACCGTAGGCGTATGTTACTATTTATAATCTATATATATATATATATATATATATATATATATATATATATATATATATATATATATATATATATAAGAGATTTCCACGTATACATTGACTCATCACGATATCTCTGAAACTAGGCGCAGAGACTTGAAATTTGGTAGGAATATTCCTTTTACCGAGTAGAGGTCAGCTAAGAACGGATTTTACGAAATTCTACCTCTAAGGGGGTGAAAAAGGGGGGCAAAGTTTGTATGGGACAACATGATTCCTTGGTCCAATCTACTTCAAATTTCGCATAAATATTCTTTAACAGAATTGGTTGAAGACGTGTTTCGTATTTTATCGAAATTCATCCTCTAACGATGTTAAAAGGGGGGAGAAAATTATTTTGATATAAATACTCCATAGTGATTTTGATTAAAATTAAAATTTATTTTGACACATGTTTGACAACCAATCCGTCTGTTATAAAATATTTTCCAGTATTGACGCAGGTGTAGGTACCTAATATCTTATATATTAAACGTAACAAAATTGAGTTGTAAATATACCGTGTGATCGCTTTATTGTAAAATATTGTCTTATATAATATTTTTTTACTTCAATGTTGGTGTTGTGTTAAGTCAAGGGTTTTAAACTAAATGACTCATCAGTAAGGAATCTCTAGTTCACAATGATACAGATATAGAAGACGACACCGAAGTGAACTTGGAAACATTTTTGAATTATACGGCATTAACACCCCAATTAGTACAGTTTGGCATCACGGACTAATGTTGGAACAAGATCAGAAAACATTATAAAAATCATGTACCCATTTAACTTTATTTTACACTAAAACTAAGAACGAGGAGATAAAAGCTGTCTTGGACTATTATTAAATATAAATATATGTTTGACATACACACACGATCGTCTGTTCCTTAACTTCCTTAAATTAATGCCTGTGTTTTAGGTAACAGCCGACTTTTTTTTAAATATACATCATAAATAATACATATAGAAAGAAATATATATTACACCCAGACTTGAGGCGGGAATCGAACCCAAGATCCTGGAGCAGAAAGCAAGGTCACTACCAACTGTGCCGAGTCAATTAAAATTTAAAAAATAATTACTTGCGGGTTTATTCAAATCTTAAAGACAAAATCGTATTGACTTGTGGTGTAATTATACCTACGATACAACGAACGATGCATTGATGACCGTTCTGATGTAGTGGTGCGAGTAGTCGCCTCAACGCCTCGCCTCAATGGCGGTGGTCGTGGGTTCGATTCCCGCTCGGGGCAGATATTTGTATTTGTGCCAATATTTGTTTCAGGTTTAGGTGTATATCTAGGTGTATAGTGGGTTTCCCCACCGTGCCCCGGAGAGCACGTAAAGCCGTCGGTACCGTTTGTTATCATGAATGCCTTATAATAATTGTTACTTATGGTAGAGATATTATCCACCCCCGCGGACCAAAACCAGCAACAGGAGGGGGATGACTCGCTCTCCCCCTCCATTCGGTCGCGCGAAAGCGCGGTAGTTTGGGCGCGGAGGTGCACAAGCCACCGTGGGACCCCTGGACCAGTTGATGTGTGGACCCATCAGCGGGGGTTCGTTGTCTGGGGTAGCTGGGCGTCCAGTGGTGGGCGGGGCGCGAAAGCACGGTAAGAGTATGGCCACGGGAGGTGCAGTCGGCGAGGGCGTGGCGCCGGGAGGGCGTCGATAAATGGGGGGAAAAATTTTCCCCCCATTCGGTGACAGGATCGGGCGGGTTCGGTCATCCGTTCCGTGCAGGTGGGCGCGAAAGTGCAGTGGTTGGGCGCGGAGACGCACAAGCCACTGGGCCCCTGGACCAGCTGATATGCGGGCCCAGCTCAGGGCTTTCGCCGTCTGGCTGCTGCTGAAGCTGGGATCCAGTGGTGGGCGGGGTGCGAAAGCGCGGTGAGAGTGTTAGCACGGGAGGTGCGGCTGGTGACGGAGTGGCGTCGAGAGGGCGCGGAGATTTCGGTGGTGGGGTCGCTCCTGGTACTTCTCTGAATTAGCAGAGTGGACCAGTCGAACGGCCCCAATCACATACGGAGGGGCCGCCGGGCCAAACGTCGGGGTGTCACGGTTGTATGCGCGAACGATCCTGTGGCTCCCCACTATGGCGCAGACGGTCTATGGGTTTTAGTGGGTATTCTGGCTTCGCAGCCAGCGAGTCCCACATACCCGTCGCCTGTGGGCGGCGGGATGCGTAAATGCATTTCCCATCGTTAAAAAATAAATAAAAGGGATTACCCGCCAACCCTTAGTGGAGCGGCGTGGTGGATTAAGCTCCAATCCTTCTTCTATATGGAAAAAAGGCCTTCGCTCAGCAGTGGGTTGTTTACAGGCTGATACAATACACTACAGTACAGGAGCATTTGTGGCCTGCAGTGACGGAACTGAACCTTACCATAACTATGACAGTCCATCTAAGGGGAGATGTTACTGCCGGACAGTTCTCAGACCTGTTGCTTAAAATAGAAAATGGTGATTTCCGGGAACTATACCATACACAATTACCATAAACAAAGCTTAAGGTCAAACTCTTACTGTAGCGGGAGTATACTTAAGCGAAAGCTGCTTCTCTCACAGTCAGTTGTATGTGGCATATTACAAAGTTGCCTGGTGATTCTAGCACCCCGAAAGAAAAACAAAAAATATTGTTTGTAAAGAAATACTACGGAAGGTGTAGTATTTCGATTTCGTTGTAAAAAGATAATAACCCCGTATAACTTTCTCCAGACTTTGGTCTTTGGGCCGAGCTTCGTTTTCATAAAATATAACAAAATTTAATTTTTTTTAATGTTTATTCAAACTTTAAATCCCTACTCTATAATAAAGATTCTAATATTTTATAAGTATTCAAATATTTTAACATAATAATTTATATGTTATAACAAAATTAATAATGTAAAAAAAAAAGATCCTATTAGAACCATTTTCGACTTCGACGAGGACAAAGTCGCGGGCTAAAATATTATGTTTGACAACTCAGTCCGTCTATTATGAAATATTTTCCAGTATCGACGCAGGTGTAAGTTATAAAAAATATAAATTTATATTTTTTGAAATTTTAGTTAAATACCCGTGCGAAGCCGGGGCGGGCCGCTAGTTGTATATAAAATTAGTTGCTCGTCTGATCTTTTCTCGGTTTTTCTCAGTAAAATCTTCATGCCGTACCTACCTATACACATATGCATTGAAGATGGACTATTCAAATGCACTTTTAAAAGCCTTCTCAAGTAAAGTTTTTTTAAATGTATATGGTAAGTCATATATCATAAGGTAGTGTCATGTGTATAAGCTGTTACATCTGACATCCGTATTTTAATAGGAACATTAACAACAAAATATTATAATCTCAAGAGGCTGTTATATTCGGGTTCGCATAAACGGCTCGTCCGCCCCGTAGCAGCTATTAAAAACTTATTAAACATCATCTCGAGCAATTACCCCCTCCACGCTACCCTTTCTAGTCAGGGAAACTTGCCGGGATATCATTGGGCCATAACAGCGACGAATTTTGAAAATTAATTGTCGAAAATTTCTCTTTAAAATAGAATATCTGTAGATTTTTTTTTATGATTTTTACTCGACTGCTAGAATAAGAGTAAGTAAATATCACACAAAATGTATTAAATTTAATTTCTTAAAATGTTTTAACGTAGTAATTTTAAACTTTCTCATTTATATAAATGAAATTGAGTATAAAATATTTACTGAGTTTTTTTATGTACCGATTTACATTCGTAATCGTATTAAACCAATCTATCCATGTAGTGAAACTAAATAAATCTTCGGTTTGACGAGATTATTTCGGAAGTTATCTTTAAGAAACAGAAATTCTTAGATAGTCTGTACATTAAAGGTAGGCTATAAGCAAGGAATTTATATACAAACTGGAATGCTCACATGCACTCCAAAACCGTTCCTAAACCCGGGATTGCATCTCTTTCTCCCATGGATTCAAGGCAACTCTAGTAAGAAAGAGACAAAATACCGGTTGTCAACGAAATGCTCGGAACGATTTTTCACTTTATATGTTATAAGCCAATGTCAACCTGTGAGCGTTCCAGTTATGATAGAAATTCCTTGGCTATAAGATATGAAACTCTATGCTGTCGCTTATAGGGATAGACGAGAATCGAAACCTATTGCTATCGAAACTATTTGGAATAATTTTTTTTTCCATTAAATAACGTTTTTAATACTTATTAGTTTTTTTAACTTACCTTACTTGTACTTAATATTATATGTCCATAATAAAAAAAAGCTTGTAATTAAAAAAATAAAAAAACCCGACTGCGTAAAATACTCTTATTATAAACTAAAAAGAATAAAACAATTTACTAGCTTTCATTTGATACCCATATTGCTACAGTAAGAAATAAAAATTCAACCCCCCCCCCCTCATTCCACCATTTGCGGGCGCCATTTTGAAAATTTATATAGCCTATGTCACTACTACAATTTAGACAAATCCAACGACACCTCATATGTCAAAAACCGTCCAGCCGTTTGGGCTGTAGGGCGTGCCAAAGAAATGGAGATACATACATACATACATACACTCGAAAAACATAACCCTCCTTCTGTCGCAGTCGGGTAAAAAAAACTGAATTATATTGTACTCATTTACTAATCAACAGAAATCGTTTATTGTATATTCAATTTTTCCATAAAATACTAAAATAATATAAACAAATTAAACGAAACTTACATTTATATTATGTAAGAGAGTACTAATTATATAAAGGTAGGTTTGTACAGCGCTGAGCTCGGACGTCGGATGCGGGCGCCCACAGGAAACAGTCACGTCTATGCTACGGAGCTACGAATACTTTGCTTGCCTATTTAAGACTAACGAATTTATATTAACTTAAAATTTGAAATATCAATATAATTTACTAATATTTAGTTTCGTTAATCTTATGATTAGGTTTAATGTCTTCAAGGTTTTAATAATCACAAATAATCAATTGTGTTTAGGATTTCATTAACTTTAAGTACATTTAGTTAAGAGATACAATGATAAAACACGATTGATACTATATATTTGTGAGTATAAATTACAAGACTCTAACTGTAAACAATCATAAACTATGAATGTACACAACAAAGAATTAATTTCTCATTTCTTAAACATTAAAGCTAATTTTAATTTGCATTGTCTAAAGCTTTTACCTTCATATAATTATAACATAAGTTCTGACAGTCTCTTCTAGTTTATTCAAATAAATATCTGTTTATACATTTAAAACTAATAGATCGGAGAAAAAGTCTTTTCGTATTATGTATGTATAAAATTGAATAAAAATCGCTTTGGTTGTATTGTTTGTATCTGGCTAGTTTTAATATCAATAAATATAGGATATTAAAGGGTATATAAGATCGGCATATTATTAGTTACGATATAGCCAAGGAACTGACGATTGACTACAAAATAGTTTTAACCCATTTGAAAAAGTCTGTCTATACAAAAAAGCTCTATATTTGGGTACCACACGAGCTCACTATAAGAAACCTAATGATTCGTTTACTCATTTGCGAACAATTTTTTAAAAGATTGACTACTGGTGATGAAAAGAAGATCATCTATGACAATAACGTACGAAACAGAGCATGTCAAAGGATAGTCAAACTCCACAGACTGTAGTAAAACCCAGATTAAGATGCAATAACGTGATCCCGCGTGCATGGTGGGATTGGAACGACATCGTTCACTATGAGCTTTTACCGCCCAGCAAAAACATCGATTCGGATCTCTACTGCCAACAAATAGTGAGACTTAAGCAATAAATTGAGAAAAAACGTCTGGAATTGATCAACAGAAAAGGAGTGGTCTTTATCATTATAACGCCAGACCACACATATATTTGGCGACAAATCAAAAATTGAGGAAGCTTGGTTGGGAAGTGTTAATGCATCTACCATATAGTCTTGACCTTGCATCCTCAGATTTTAACCTGTTTCGATCTCTTCATAATTCTTTGGACTATACTAGGTTAACATCAAGAGAGGACTGCCAAAGCATTTTTTTTAATATTAAAAACCACAGGAATTCTACAGGAACGAGATTATGTCACAACTACAAGATAGCAACAAATTCTCGAACAAAATGGCACATATTTATTATAATTAAGTGTAATTAAACTTAGAAAAAAAGAAGTCCTGAATTTGCATATAAAATACGAAGAAACACAATCACAAAAAAATAATATCGATATCTAAATTATAAAATCATTTTTATCTTATAAAAACCTAATAAATGTTTATAAAAAATAAATAAAATACTCTAAGTTAAACAAAATGTTGTTAAACAAATTGGCAAACGCCATGCCGATTAAACACTATAATAAGGAAACAAATGTACAATTAAAAATGTTATAAATATAAAACAAAATCTTTTTTATTTCGACTCTATATAATCACTTTAAGCTTACATTCAATTCTTATGTTCTATAATAAGTAAGTATGTTTATATCCTACAATAAAACTTATCTAACACCGACATCCTAACGTAATGTGACACGTGGCTCAAACAGCGGCATGAAAGACGTATAATTTGGATACTCTATACTGTGCCAATATAATACACTACGAAATCAGACTGAAGTAAGGGGTGGAAAGAGGCGGTACCGTCACATGTTCAAACAAATGTCGCCAATTATTGCTGATTTTCCATAACACAGTCGAATCTGTCGAAATAAATTTATAAGCTACAATTGTACATAAATTAATAAAGTTACCTCATATAAATCTTATGTGTTAAAATTTATATTTTTATAGGATTATTTAGTTATCGTATTTCTAATTGTATTTTTGAGTACCTACATTTAAATATTAAGTAAAACATTTTTAGAACTTTTTTTTAATGAAATTTCTTTAGAATCGTTGTGATTTGAAAGTTGGTGTAACGAAAAAGGCGTCGCGATAATAAAAAAAGACATATAAATGTACCTATATGAGAGAATTAATAAATATAGATTTTACATTTTCGATGATGTCGGGTATCCTAGCAGCGCGTAACTAAGCATTAGAATGTTTATTTAGTTGTTTACCACCAGTATAAGCATATGAAATTAATTCATTAAGTGCAATAAGTATATATATATATATATATATATATATATCTCTTTATTTAATATATACATATGTTTATAGAATTTACTGAAAACTGTACTGACTGTACTCCGTACTCACGAGTTTTTTATTTATTTATTATGAAACCGTAGAGTTTGTCTTATTTTTTATTTGAAGCTAATAACTTTTTTTTTTGTTTTATATCATACGTAGTGAAAAACTTTCAAACATCATGTTTCAATTTATTATTCCTTTTTTTTTCATTCTTTCACGGTCGATCTCTAAATATTTTAGTCTTGTTTACTGCTAAACCAAAAATCTTCGTCTCTTTATAGTCTTTTTTTGTTAGAAAAGTTCTAAAGAAAAATATCATATTTAGTCGCAATCGTGATCGTCAAACATTGTTTGTTGGACACGACCACCACGGGCGATGCCTACGATATTCACAGGGATTTCGTAGGCCGTTTCCAGCCCGGACATTATCTGCAGTAATCTGGTCGACGGGTTGCTGTTGATTAGGGAATGCAATCTCGAGAACGAGATCTTGCGAGATCTCGGCCTTTTTTAGCGAGATTGATCTCGGACGCAAAAAGGACGAGATCTCGCGAGTTTAACGAGATTACTAATAGTCTGACTAATTGATTTTAATTAATCTGTAATAATAACTTCTTTTGATTAATCTGTAATGTCTAATGGATCTACTGAGTAGATACAGTTTTATTTAATTGATAATAATATCTCAGTTTAATAGCCAACTCACCTTAGAATATAGTTTAATTTTTTTTTTACTTTTCGTTGTTTTGTTTGTTATAAAAGAACTATTTTATTACTAAGAGATTTTTGTTTGATATTAGAAGAGAAGACTGGTTGTTTCTTTCATTTGTTATTTGAAAGATACGTAGATACGTCAAAGTTTACTACTTAGAAGTTTATTAAAAAATTATAGACAAATACTTCAAACAATGTTTGATGCATAAAAAGAAGAAAAAATTCGTGAAAATAAATGGTTATCTTATAATTATTATAAGTTTTATTATTCTTTTCCTAATTTATTCAAATATTGTGATTATTTGCAAAAGAAAAACACAAAATTACCAATCTCGCGAGATTTCGAAATTGGCGAGATCTCGCAGTATTGTTATTCATAAACTCGCGGGATATTGTTTGAGCCTCAATCTCGCGAGGTTTGCATTCCCTACTGCTGATGTGTACTTGCCGGGATGTGGTGTGTCGTCGTGCACGCAGGGGAAGAGGAAGGAGAAGAGGGAGGTTGAGTTCCATTAGGCGGTAGGGGTGGTAAGCCCACTCCTAGGGGGCGCGAAAATACGGACCGTCTGGGTCTAGCCTGACTCCCGGCAGTTCTTGCGGGACTGCCGGGAGTCTTCTGCTTTGCGGAGGAGAGCCAGCGAGCGGCACGATTCTCGCAGAGGAGGCCGGTCGAGCAGGCCCTAGGAGGGGTCGCAAGGCCAAGCGCCGCGGCGTCATGGTTGTATGTCCAAGTGATCCGATGACGGCCCATTATGGCGCCGAAGGCGTCGATGTGCTTAAGTTGGTATTCTGGCCTGCTAGACTGACGTGCAGTCCTGGCGCCCGGTCGGGAATCTCACGTATTAGTCAGCTCACGGCAGGATACGTAAATGCATTTCCCATTGTTAAAAAAGAAGATGTGCAATAGTATAATCTCACAACAGATGTAATGTTTTTCATCACCTAACTGCTTGTTCCGATATTTCCGAATAGGCTATGTGAAAAATCATTAAAAAAAATATTGAGGAAATTAGACATATCTATAAAATATCAAGATGTTAATTTATAAATCAATCGTCTGTGCCTTAAAGCCCTTTCAACGAATGCTCTCCAAAAAGCTTTGCATTATCATACAAATAAATCTATACACTGTCACATCGAGAAGCTATATTTGCTCAATTGTGAATCAAGTAAATGGGAAAATGTTACGTGATTTTTTGTCCCAAATTCAAAAGCTGGATAATATTTGTATGGCTTATAACAACTTATTTTATTTATTTATTTGTTATTAACCAACATAGACATCTCTTGATCTCACTTGAACGAACTGTCTAAACGAAAGTTGCAACCCATTAAAAAAAATATTTTCCTTGTATTCAAAGAATTATCAAGAAATTATGTAGCAGTCATGTTTGGATCAGTTTGCAAGAATTTGTAAAAATTGGTAAAATAAGTGATGCAGCTGCATTACAACACCTTGTTGCAGTGAATGATTGATGCCTTTCTGCACTCATTTTACTCTGAGGTGTTTCTTGCCTTTAGTAGACATGACTTTGGATGGTCTAGCTCTACTGATCTTTGTTTCATTCTCTTCCATATTGTATTGTTGCATAGATTGTATTTTTTCAACAGGCTTCATTAATTGCAATAAAACAACTTCACCTGTGAATTGTTGAAGCCTCTTATTGTCAAAGATATGGGCTCCGGCGATCACATTACAATTTCTGAGTTTCAATGCCTAAACCCAGAAAACAAATTGTCAACATAATAAAACTCAAGTTTTTTTTTTTTTATTTTAATTAAAGCTAAATAAGATGTTTTTATTAATGATACGAACACAGTTTAAGTCTTCCCTTTTTTTCTATTTGTTCTGAAATAATTGAAGTTATGATACTACTATTAGTTATTATAATTTCTGCAACTTACTACTGGACTTCACGTGTCACACAAAGATGTTAACGGAATGGTAAACTTGTGCGATTAAATTTATAGGTCGTCCATCATAATTTACAGCTTAAATTTCTCTGTCTAGTATTTCCTCTGATCACGTCGCTTGATTACTTCTACGTTTATAATTAAACGACATCTAAAGTAGAAATAAATGATGATTTCTATTAAAATTATTACGAATATAATTAACATTCTATGGTAAAAATTTAACACAATGATAACCGTTCTGGTATAGTGGTGCGAGTAGTCGCCTCAACGTCAGCGGTCGCGGGTTCTATTCCCGCTTGGGGCTGATATTTCAGTCTCCCTACCACACCCCGGAGACCACATAATGCCATTGGTCCCGGTTGTTGTCATAAACAACTGATAGCGATCATTACTTATGATATGGAAAATTATTTGCAAACCCGCAGTGGAGCAGCGTAGCGGATTATGCTCTAACCTTTCTCCTATATGGAGAAGAGGCCTTTGCCCAGTAGTAGTTCAGATAAAAAGTTAAAAGAGTATAGCCAATAGCTATCCGTTTTGTGGAACGCACCGTAGTTCAAAACAAATCAAAACTTACAATAATGTTTGAAGTTAAAAAAAAAATGTAACAATCAGAAATAACATTTAATGCATGTACGTAATCCATCATAATTTTTTGTAAAATTCAATTATTCTTTTTTCCTACATAATGCTTTACGCCCGAACTTCCATAATAAAGATATTGTAAATACAAGCAAGATATAATACTTATTTCACATTAATGATAGTTGAGGGTAGTTGTATATGAATGTGGTTATTACTTTTGGTGAATCCGAATAAAATAGAACAAGCTATTTTATATCCTAATAAATAATATGTTACGGTAAATAAAAACGCCTATAAACTTAAAAAAAATTAATACTCTCAAATTCAAAGCAAAATTCGATCACAGATATTTCGAAAGTATAGGTATTACTAAAATAATGTAAATAAAATTCACGGATTGATAAGCGCATTTACATTGTTACTAGTTTTGGACAAACATACCTCGTAAAACTAACAAAATGTGTTGAAAATAATAATTTAAATTACAAAACAAATAGAACAAAATTCAAAAGCTACAAAAACAGTCGAGAATGATAATTTTAACCGATTTGATTGTAAATTTATTTATAAAAATAGGTTAAACACCAATAATAAATATAACATAGTATTGCTATTTTACATATAAGTTATATATGGCCCTGTGGCGCAACGGATAACGCGTCTGACTACGGATCAGAAGATTCCAGGTTCGAATCCTGGCAGGGTCGCATCGATTTGATTTTATAGATAGTAAGTTTTTTGTTTATAATAGATATTTAATAGGGCAATTGATAATGTAAAAAACGTGATGTCATATTTATTGACATACTCAAAGACAAGTTTTAATAATGCATATAAAATTGGCAATATTTGTAGGTAGGTAGGTATATTTAGAAAAAAAAATTATAATCATTACATTTCAAGGTGCAAAAATCAATCACAAATATAAATAATTATTTCTGTAATTGATTTCAGTTTCTATGCTATTCTTAGTGTCTTTACTGACATGACGTCCAAATCAATACGACGCTATGTTACTCAAGCAGGGCCGGCCTGAGGGGTGTACCTTTTGGAGGGGCATAAAATTGGCCAATTTGGTAAAAAAAAATAAAGGCAAATTTTTAAAAGTCGATTCAAAGGTTGGGCAAAAATATTTAAACTAGAAGGAACTTTGTCTCAAAACTATTACAGTTGAATTGTTTATTAGTTCACTGTCTTCTGTTGTTTTATTTTCTACTAGCGGCCCGCCCCGGCTTCGCACGGGTATTTACTAAAATTTCAAAAAATAAAATTTATATTTTTTATCACCTACACCTGCGTCGATAGTGGAAAATATTTCATAATAGACGGATTGAGTTGTCAAACATAATATTTTAGCCCGGGACTTCGTCTGCGTAGAAGTCGAAAATGGTTATACCTAATAAGACTTTTTTTTACGCTATTAATTTTGTTATAACATATAAATTATTATGTTAAAATATTTGAATACTTATAAAATATAACAATCTTTTTTATAGAGTAGGAATTTAAAATTAATTAAACATTAAAATAAAAATAAAAATTGTTATATTTTATGATCAAGAAGCTCTGCCTTTGATCTGGAGAAAGTTACACGGGAGTATTATCTTTTTACAACGAAATCGAAATACTACACCTTCCGTAGTATTTGTTCATAAACAATATCTTTTGTTTTTCGTTCGGAGTGCTAGACTTACCAATATGCCACTTACAACTGACTATGAGAGAAGCAGCTTTCGCTTAAGTATACTCCCGCTACAGTAAAAGTTTGACCTTAAGCTTTGTTTATGGTAAAAACATACTCATATACACTCATACATTATATTATTATATGGTTCCCGGAAATCACCATTTCCTATTTTAAGCAACAGGTCTGCCGTCTGAGAACTGTCCGGCAGTAACATCTCCCTTAGATGGACTCTCATATTTATGGTAAGGCTCAGTTTCGTCACTGCAGGCCACAAATGCTCCTGTACTGTAGTGTATTGTATCAGCCTGTAAATAACCCACTGCTGAGCGAAGGCCTTTTTCCACATAGAAGAAGCGTTGGAGCTGAATCCACGTTGCTCCACTGCGGGTTAGCGGATAATATCCCTACCATAAGTAACAATTATTATAAGGCATCCATGATAACAAACGGGACCGACGGCTATACGTAATCTCCGGGGCATGGTGGGGAAACCCACTATACACCCAGACCCGAAACAAATATTGGCACAAATACAAATATCTGCCCCGAGCAGGAATCGAACCCACGACCATCGCCATTGAGGCGAGGCGTTGAGGCGACTACTTGCACCACTATACCAGAACGGTCATCAATGCTTCGTTCGTTGTATCGTAGGTATAATTACACCACAAGTGAATACGATTTTGTCTCTTAGATTTGAATAAACCCGCAAGTAATAAATTTTAAATTTTAATTGACTCGGCACAGTTGGTAGTGACCCTGCTTTCTGCTCCAGGATCGTGGGTTCGATTCCCGCCTCAAGTCTGGGTGTAATATGTATTTATTTCTATATGTATTATTTATATGTATATTTATAAAAAAATGTATATCAGTCGGCTGTTACCTAAAACACACGCATTAAGTTGCCTACCTTAGGAACAGACGATCGCGTGTGTATGTCAAACATATAATTATATTTAATAATAGTCCAAGACAGCTTTTATCTCCTCCTTCTTAGTTTTAGTGTAAGATAAAGTTAAATGGGTACATGATTGATAATGTTTTCTGATCTTGTTCCAACATTAGTCCGTGCTGCCAATATGTACTAATTGGGGTGTTAATGCCGTATAATTCAAAAATGTTTCCAAGTTCACTTCGGTGTCTTCTATATCTCTATCATTGTGAACTAAAGATGCCTTGCTGATGAGTCATTTAGTTTAAAACCCTTGACTTAACACAACACCAACATTGAAGGAAAAAAATATTATATAAGACACTATTTTACAATAAAGCAATCACACGGTATATTTGCAACTCAATTTTGTTACGTTTATTACACCCAAAAACCCAAGCACCCAAAAAAAGATATCACCTATACCTGCGTCAATACTTCAAAATATATTATAAACTAGCGGCCCGCCCCGGCTTTCTATTCCTATCCGACATATTTAGTAAACTTTTAAGTTTAACAAAATAATAACTCAAAAACAAGTTTTGTGAGTTTTTAAGATTCCTTAAACCAGATGGCGTTGGCGGCGTAGGTACCTATTTCTATTTTCTAAAATATTTATTTTTAAATTTAATTACAATGAAACAAAAACTAAATTATACTATGAGTTATGTATAATTTTTATGTATTAAAGTCATTTACATTGGTTTTGTACTTTTTACGTGATACGTGCACACATAAAAAACCGATAAGAGATGGCGCTTATTATTTATTCTTGATGATATATAGTGTATTTATAAAACGAAGGTTTTACAGATTTATTATTTGTATAAATAGACGGATTGAGTTGTCAAACATGAGTCAAAATAAACTGTTATTTAAATCAAAAGCACTAAGAAGTATTTATATCAAAATTAATTTCTACCCCCTTTTAACCCCGTTAGGGAATGAATTTCGATAAAATACGAAACACGTCTTCAATCAATTCTGTTAAAGAATATTTATGCAAAATTTGAAGTAGATCGGACCAAGGTATCAGCTTGTCCCATACAAACTTTGCCTCCCTTTTTCATCCCCTTAGAGGTAGAATTTGGTAAAATCCGTTATTAGCTGACCTCTACTCGGCAAAAGGAATATTCCTACAAAAATTCAAGTTTTTAGGTCTCATAGTTGCAGAGATATCGTGATGAGTGACTATATCTATAGAAAGTCTCCTATATACATAGATTACCCATGAGATATAAAAATTTGTCTTAGGTCCAGCGGACAGTGATTCCCGCATTAGCTATTTATTCGGAGAGTACTTGCAATATAAGTGTAAAAATCATTGTAACGTGACCCAGGGGCTTTCATTAGTTTATTAACTAAACTCCAAAACTTTGATTCCAAAGAGCGGAGAGCTAATTAAAACTACCTACTCGTTCGTACACGTAAACTTCTAAGACATTTCTCGTACATACATATACGTGTTAAATTTTAATCAAAATATAGGTAATGAGAAATGTGTAATGTATGAATGATTCTTTCAGCCTTTTCGTTTAAACAAGGCAATTATAATAAATTATAGACTAAAAAAAATTAAAACTACAGATAAATATTTATAACATTATTAAATTCTGCTCTTCAGTTGTGCTCTAGAGGCCAGATGAAAATGTTTAACCATTGGTGACCTATTATTTCATACGCATTTTTTAACCATTGTTTTACTATTTTGACAATTACGTTCTTAGGGTCTGCCTGAAAACCAGCGCCTCTTTGCTGGGTACGCCTGGTAAAGAAGCATGAAGCTGAGGCAGATCCTTTTTGGTATTTCTTGTAGTTTTATTTATTTAAAGTAATATTGTCTGTTGTAAATTACAAAATAAAATTATTCTTTCTTTCTTTCTTTCTTTTAATTAGGTATTAACGGGCAGTTAAGAGTATAGATTATTGAATCTATCATAATTTTGCGATACATTTTTGACACAATTATTATAGAGATTACGTTAAAATTAGTAAGCAAAATCAGAGATAGATTATTGGCCGGCTGCAAGTTATTTTGCTAATCCCACCAATTAGAGATAATAATCTCGTATCAGTCTAAAAAAAATGTCTAAGAAGATAGTCTTCACAATGTTGTTAAGATATCTTGCGTTCAACTTAACATAATTATGTACCCGTGTGTGTCAGAATATTATATCGTGTATATTTCTCTTTTTATGTATATATAATTGTATATAAAAATTGACTTATGGTTGGTAGATATAAAATATTGTTGGCTTATAAAGTACATAAATCGGTAAACTATTATATGTCTATATTTCAATTCAAAAACAAAAATGGTTCCCTATGAAAAGAAATAGGCTCAACAAAATAATGTCATCACTTCAAAAGTACGTCCTAATGCATTTTCGAACACAAATACATTTTATTCTAAAATTAGTTTCAAATTACATGAATATTATCAGCAATCTCATCGCGGTAGATATATTCAAATCACGACATTTGTTTCGCTAACATGATACTGCAAATGATATTCATAACTAATGATAGTAATCATAAAGGATAAAGGGTTGATCATATGACCAAACATTACGAAAAAGATAAAAATTCTTCGTACTTAATATTCTAAAATGTTTTTTAAGTACCTACAAAAAATAAAAATAAAATCGATTAATATAATTTTATTTTTACTAAAACAACTCAGAACATGCCGCTCTTGCTATTCGACGTGTTTTTTTTTTGGGTTTTTTGAGACATCTTAATTATTTTTAGATAGTTAACATACTTTGGGAAAATAATAATAATTACGTAATCTTGACCAACTAATCAAAATACACAATTTCATATTAAGTTTCCTAGTCGTCGTCACCATGAATCCACTGCTGGATGTAGGTTTCCTTTTTCATTTATTTTTTTAACGTGGGGAAATTCCATTATATATACTAAACCGGCGCAGGGGCACCGAAGTGGTTATGCCCGACTCCCACGAGCTAAAAACCTCACGTGTGAGCAGTCATCCGCCTGGGTGGGGCGAGATGGGGTCGCGCTAGCATTCACCACCTCACCCCGAAGGATGTAGGTCTCCTGCGTCAACGCTTGCGTCAATGCGCTATACATACACCCAACGACCGTGTGTTCTTCCTTTCCATTGCCATTAAATTTGTCACATTATTTCGTATCGTAGTCCACATCGTCTCTATTACCGTAGAATCTCACGAAGCTTAAGCTTTGTCAATTATGTTAGTTCTTTTATGGACCTCCTCGCGTTATACGTCAATCAAAGCTGTAACTATCGCACGCTAGTAGACCTTGAGCTTTCTTATAAAACTCTTACTAAGCGACCATGTTTCGAAACTATAGGTCATTACTGACAAATGTAATTTGTCCGCTGTTCAAATAAATGGACTTATTGGATTATTTTTTTTAATTTGAAACAGAAACTAAGACAAAAGACAAAAGTTTCTCACATAACATGTTGGTATCAAAGCAAAAATTAATTTACGTGAAGTCTTACTAATTACTGTACACAGACCTTATGTCAAATATTGATACATGTCTCAAAAATTCGTATTGTTAATAAACCTTCAAAGTCAAAGTCAAAGTCAAAGTCAAAATATTTTATTCAGCATAAAATTATTACAATTATTTACTGAATGTCATGAGTCTACCACCAGTTCGGAAAGAAGAAGCCTCTGACCTGAGAAGAACTGGCGAAAGAAACTCAGCGGGACTAATATTTTTTTTTTTACGTAATGTTTTTTTTTTTTTTCAGAGTATATTGAAATTTACAATAATTCTGTATAAGTTGAAATAGCCTGGAGGCGATCACATCATTCCCAAGGCGTACTATCTTCTAGAAAATCGTTGATAGAATAATATCCTTTGGTACACAAACGTTCTTTCACAATTTTTTTAAATTTGGCAATAGAAACTTTTTGAACGTTTTCTGGGAGCCTGTTGTATAAGCGTATACATTGTCCATAAAAAGAATTACTGACTCGGCGTAAGCGAGTTACAGGCATTACAAGTTTATGTTTGTTCCTAGTATTAATGCTATGCATGTCGCAATTCCTGGGAAATTCGTGTATATTTTTATGGACATACATAACATTTTCGTACACATATTGAGAAGCAACAGTCAATATTTTTATTTCTTTAAATTTATCTCTTAATGATACTCTAGGACCTAAACTATAAATTGCACGAATAGCTCTTTTCTGCAGGACAAAAATAGTATTAACGGTAGCTGCATTTCCCCATAGTAAAATTCCATAGGACATAATACTATGAAAATAACTAAAATATACTACGCGAGCTGTATCTACGTCAGTGAGAAGTCTAATTTTTTTTACCGCGAACGCTGCAGAGCTGAGCCTACTCGCTAACCCTTCAATATGGAGATCCCACTGCAATTTCGAATCTATAATTATACCTAGAAATTTAGTGGACTTTACCGGTTTTAACATTTCCCCTCCTAATTCTACACCATTATCAACAAGTTTAACATTAGGTGTCGTGAATTTTATTAATTTTGTTTTTTTGTTATTCAATAGTAAATTATTCGAGTCAAACCAATAGACAACCTTTGAGAGAGCATCGTTTACATCGTCATACATAGGTAAATTACGTTTCACCTTAAAAATAAGTGAAGTATCATCAGCGAACAATACTATCTCATGTTTGTCCTGTACAAAAAATGGCAGATCATTTATGTAAATAAGGAAGAGAAATGGGCCAAGAATAGAGCCTTGTGGAACCCCCATATCTAGAGGAGCCCCAGGAGATCTCTTACCATTTACATCAACCCTCTGTATTCTATTACTCAAATAGGAATTCAGGAGGTTGAGTGCCTTATTTCTAATCCCATAATGATGCAGTTTCCTGATCAACGTCTCGTGATGCACACAATCAAAGGCCTTAGATAAGTCACAGAATATCCCAAGAGCATCCTGCGACCTTTCCCATGCCTCAAAAACATTTTTAATTAGCTCAACACTAGCATCTGCTGTGGAGCGACCTTTTGTAAAACCAAACTGTTTCTTATGTAGTAGATTGTGTGCATTAAAATGCGATAACATTTGCCCGAGTATGGTTTTTTCAAAAATTTTACTAAATGTTGGGAGTACTGAAACTGGTCTAAAATTATTAGGGTCTAGCGTACTGCCCGATTTAAAAATAGGAATCACTTTACTGTGTTTCATTAGATCAGGAAACACACCATTTTCTATACAGCCATTAAATATAGTAGCTAGATGAGGTGCAACAACATCAATTATGGAACTAACAACTTTTACAGATAAACCCCATAGATCAGCTGATTTCTTGACGTCCAGGCTTCTGAAGGCTACTATTATATCTTTGGGGTTTACAGGTTTAAATGTAAATATTACATTACATTCTTTAACGTTTTCCTTTAGCAAAAATTCGGCAATGACTGAAGACGAATTAAGTGATTGCGTTGTTGAAAGTGGAATGTCAGTGAAAAATTTTTCAAACTCAGATGCAACTTCTCGGTCTGAGGTAACAAAATTATCATTGATATTTAACTTAAAATCGAAGCTGCGATCTGCGACTCTTCCACTTTCACAAGCAATTATGTTCCATGTCATTTTGATTTTATTATGCGCATTTCTAATTTTGTCTTTAATATACAAGGATTTTGCCATGGAACATACTCTTCTAAACATTTTTGAGTAAGCACTTACAAAAGAAGCAAACGATACATTATGATTATAGGCTTTTGTACTGTACAATTCATAAAGCCTTTGCCTGCTCTTGTGTATGCCAGGAGTTGCCCATTCACCAAATGTCAAGAGACCCCCTGAATTGACTGTTTTAGAAGTAAATATTGTAGAAAATTCAGTTTTTACTAATTTAAATAAACAGTTATATAAGTAGTTGGGATCATTGGTGTATGATAAATAAGGAAGTTTTGCCACAATACTACCTCTAAACCTCTCCATACGTGTAGTACTTATAGGTACAAAAGTCTTTTTTAAAATATTTTTGTTGGTATTTAAAGAATAAGAAAAGGAAGCTAACTGGCCACAATGGTCTGAGCTTAACTTATTAATAATAGCTTTAAAATACGGTTTACAGTTTGTAAATATGTTGTCAATACATGTAGCACTGGTAGCAGTTATTCTAGTGGGTTCAGTAAATAAGTTATGTAGGTTATATGATAAAAGCATAGATTTAAATCTGAGACTTATATTAGAATTATGTAATAAATCAATATTAAAATCCCCACATACAACAATAACCTTATTAGAATTATTTAATTTTAACAAAATTTCTTCTAATACTTTCTCAAAGTTCTCATATAACCCACTAGGAGGTCTGTATACGCATACAACAATGAAGTGCTCAAGCTCTACGCAGGCTAGTTCAATAGTTTGCTCAACAGAGAGGCTCACAATGTCTTTACGTTCTTTATATTTAAAAAGTTTACTTATAATTATTAAAGAGCCACCACGTATAGCTTTTTCTCTGTTGAACATACTAGCTACCTGGTGACCGCTGAAGTTAAATATGGACTGGGAAATAGAAATCCAGTGTTCTGTTAAACATAAAATATTGATATTTTCACCATTCATAAATAACTCCAGTTCAAGATCTTTACCTAACATGCCCTGTATATTTTGGTGCACCAGGTTTACAGTATTTAAATTTTTACAACTATGGGCATTCCTTATCAACTTATTATGACTTCACTAACATTTACAAATATAATTAACCATGCTTGTTATCATTATGTGCAACTCTGACAGTCGTTTTTTATTATATTTTATTTATTGTACTTATTAAGTGAATAAGTGTTTTTGACTAAGGCATAGTACATACATAAATGTTTTATTTAAAAAAAATCCATTACAATTTAATTAGTAATACCACTTCTTTTTACCACTGTTTATCCACTAATTTAACTCTCTTATATTTTCTCTTGCCAGCAACGTTTTCCATTGAGTACCTAATCACATCTTTTAAAGCTTTTAAAACTTGGAAACACAGATAGTAAATCATGGCTTTTAGTTATCTCAAAAAGAAAACCAAAACTTATTAAACGAAGCAACGATATCATATGCCTAATAAACAATTAGAATGTTAAGAGAGCTTTCTTTTTTGAGACATAGGTACATGGATATAAATCCTGCAGATTGAACATTTGGATTAATCCGTAAGGTCGCGGATTCAGTGCCATGCTAGCATTGCTGAAATGAAGAGCCAAAGTAAAACATGTTGAATAATACTGCCATGTTTTGGAGCAAATTATGAGTGTAATTATTTGAGAAACTGGTCACCATTCCAGTAATGTATAGTTGTTTTTCTAATTTTGTTTTTTCTTCAAAACCATACAAGAATTGTTTTTCTAATATTGATTATACTTCATAAACCACTTTTAATTAAAGCGGTTTTTCTAACGAAACCGTATTTGGGCTTGTTGTTACGTCTAACAATAAATGTCTAAAGTATTATATCTAAAAGGAGTATATATAACATAAGAAGTTATAAAGTATTTTATACTAAATATATCAACAATTAAATCAAAGTTTTGATGCCACTATCGCAATAACTAAGGCATGAAATACAAAATTGTACCTTACAATAAATGTCTTAGGATACGATACGATAAATGCCGTTGTAAAGTTATTTCAATAAATCGTGACCTACATGACGTCTCGATGAACGCCATAACGAATTCTATTATTGTAATACGTTAATGTTACAATTAGAAATGATAAGGGATAATAATGAATCTTATTATGCCTTAACATTTCTAATTGTAACATTCACCTAAGTCCAATTGTATCCAGTTTTTATCTCATATACTGTTATTATATAGAAGAAGCCTAGCTCTTGCCATCTGACCTTCGCAGCTTACAAAAAACAAGACAGTAAATAATCAATTTAGACTAGAATGTGATCAGTATAATCGTTATCAGGCGTAATAATTTGCAATAACTAATAATTGAACAAATACAAGTACTCTAGCAAGAATCGAAGAAATTTCTTGTCATGCCCGTAGGACCTAGTGTTGCAAACCATTCTATAATAAACTGTACTGTGAAGTACGCGAAAATAAGTAATTATAATTAGTTTAAAATAGGTAACAAAAAATAGGCACCTATAACGTTTTAATATTCATAAATGTAATGTTAAGATAAAATATAGTTTTTACAAAAATATGAAACAAATATGTATCTTTGAAACAAAAATTTACTACTAATACGAGTACTTTTCTAATATCATTTTTACAACCTCTACCTCTCTCTCTTCGAAAAATACTATATTCCGCTGAAGAAATGTTGGCAACCCTAATAAGATAAATTTCATTCCACATTGATTCACTTACACTTTTTTTTTTATTGATTAACTTATAAAGACACTAGATCAAATTAGAATTCATTGCCTCAATACGCTAACAGTAACGTCTTTAAAATAAATTATATCTGTAAATACCTATACAAATATTGCCAGATTTACCTATAGAAAATAATTTTGAATAACTCTTTACCTATTTTGATTTAAGTTCATTTGTATTACTTATATAAAGTATGTAATAAAAAAAATACTTTGTTCTCCTTCGAAAACCTTCAAATCATAGATAGGCACTTTAAAAATGTAGGTACCTATTACTTAGATATAATTACAGTGTAGTGTATTAGTGACATATACAACAATATTTCATTATTTAAAACATTATATATTAGTAATATAGTTTTATTAAACTTATATCTAATTTTAACTTTCTATTAAAATTTTAAAAAAATTGCTAAAATACGATTGTATATTAAAAATGGGTATTTAGAGGTATGGCTTAAAACCATTAACACTATTTAAATAAAGTATGATTGATTTATTTTGTTATTACTCTATAGTATATTATGATATACTTTCGTATTTATAATTCGTATTTATTATATACTTTTAAATTTATTTCTTCTAAGCCTGTTATCCGGAAGAGATCGCTCTATACCTAAGTTATAAATCGTCCATGTGTACTAATTGTCTACTAATTATAAACTTTTTATTGACTTTATTAATTACTGGTGTAAAATAAAGTATACTAATATGATTAATTCAATCGTAGGTACTATTATTATATTAAATCGTTCATTTTGCATGTTAACACAAAAAATCATGAAGGTAATATATATAGGTAGTCATATCATCGTGATATTTTACACAAGTAACCACTACTAAAGATCAAGATAACTTCAAGCCATAATAGAATCGCACCACAAAAGCAAGACACGAAAAAAAGTCACATCTCTATTTCAGCACATTTTACCTCAAGAAATTCATACGTGATTTTGTGTTTTGTAGAACAAAACGTGGTACAATGCATAAACTTTCAACGCAAGATCTACGAGAAGGCATAGAGACAATAAAACAAAGAGAAACGTATCTGGCCTGGAGCGGTGCGACGAACTCCGTGCGGGGCGCGCGTCCGCCAATCAGCGCCGCGCGTGGCTCGTCCGGGACCGCCCGCCGCCGCCCTCGAAATTTCAACGTACTTCGCGCCGAGGATGAATGAGACGCAGCATCCCTATAAAGATTTTACATCGATTACGGGGGTATGGGAAAGAGCCGTTTCGCTCTAGCCCGAGGGCGGCGACGTGAGGTCCTCTCGCGCAGTCGCGAACAATTAGCGCGCGGGGCGGCGTGTCGGCGGCACACCACGTCACTATAATGTGGTTAGTCAGTGAGCGTCGGGGCCGAGCCGACGGCGACGGCACGGAGCACGAGATTCGAAGCGCGGGAGAGCCGCGCTGCTCGCTCAGCCAGCGCACCGGCCACAGCACGGTGGAGTTCAAGAGTGCGGCGTGCGCGGGGGCCGTCGAGCCACCCGCGCCGCCTCTCGCCGCTCTGCCGGACCCGCAACAGTTCAACATTTTCCCAGCCTTCTTCAGCCGCCAGCTGAACTTCAGCAGTGGTGGCGGCAGTGGCCAAGGCTCGAAAATCATGGAAGAACTCCGACCTAACTTGGTTGGAGGGCTACTCGGCGTGCCGGGCCTCCTGGACGAACATCAATCGGATGCCAAATTTCTACAATCAGGGGCGGAAAGTAAATATACGCCAGATAAAGGCAGGAAGTGCAGCAATGCGTCATCATCATCAGCTGAGGAATTCGGAGGATTATATGGTGGTGATCATGCAGCTACACCACCAGCGCCACCTCTTAGTCGCTCCTTACAAGATCACACAGGTATGTTTTCGAACCTTTTTGACAATAAATACATTATATACTAGCTTTTGTCCGCGAAGTCGTCTACGTGAACGCTATTAGATTACAGGTTGTTACAGAATGCGTTGAAGAAATAAAGGTTCACTGCTCGTTCCCTATAGGTGATAGCGTTATAATATGTAGCCTATATGTTGACCCGACTTCTTAATAATATTCGTGCCAGATTTGAAGTAAATCCATGCAGTACTTTTTGAGTTTATCCCGGACATACCTACATACAGACAAACAGACAAAAATTCTAAAAACTATATTTTGGCTTCGGTATCGATTGTAGGTCACACCCCAAGTATTATTTTAAAAAAAATTCATTGTAAAGTTTTGCCATTCCTACCGTTTTATTATATGTATAGATTAGATATATAACGTTACTAAGTTACAAGAAATCAGCGTACACTCTACAACTATTATTTGTACTTATAGTTTATATTTAAATACCTATACAAGTTTTTATTAATTGAAATATTATAAATTTGAACAATTTATGTATAGTCTACAACTGTTTTTATTGCTAAGGTTTTTTAGTAACACATAATACGAGTATGTTCGCGGTTTTACCGTGTGCTTAAAATTTTAGTCCGAATGTGACAGGTTGCTATTTTTAACATGGAGCACAATATAATTATGATGTCCGCACCTCTTGAAGATAAATCCTTTAGGATAGAATTTTTCCCCACCAAGTGTACTGTTCATTATCAGGTGCTTATGGCAACAATCAGGTTTAATATTTTTACATGTTATCTAAGGCATGAAGTATCATGGAGAAAGTAAGGAGGAAAAATACTTATTGTTAGACGTACAGTATGTTGAATTGGAACCGGCAATCGTTAGCGATAAACTTTCAGCAACACTACACAACAATAATAATAAAAATAGTCAATGAGTTAATTTACTACAATCAAATAAAAGATTGATCCAACTCTTAAACATTTACAGTTTATTTGGTATTTTACTAACTTAATATTAACTAACAACTACATAAGATAGCTTCGTTGATTTTTTTATTCCCAATCATCGAATCTTTATTGATTTATTTTCTTTGTCTTATGATTAATCTTTATAAGCGTTACTTATGAAAATCCAATAATGTAAAATTACTTTTAATACAATTTGGTTATATGTCATATATTTAATACGTTCGCTGCCAGCCACTCGGATCCGAGTAGGGCTAAGTGCATTAGCTAGGTGCCGTCCACTCAGATCAGAGTATCTCGCACGTTCATTTTCTTTTTCTCTTTTCTCTTTTCTCTTTTCAAAATCTCAAATCGAAATTCTCATTTCTATGGCACTCAATGTGCACATTGAAATGAAAATTTTTTTATCCACGGACGCCAATTTTTAACTGGCCTAAGGAAAATGAACGCGCGAGATACTCGGATCCGAATAGACGGCACCTAGCGCCCGACTCGGGTCCGAGTGGCTGGCAGCGAATGTGTTAATAATTAAATTAATGTATATTCGTATATATTATTTGAATCTTTTAACGATATATTATGTTTAATTTTATACATACCTTCAGCTTATCAAACTAAAACATAAGCTATTAGAAAACTTTTATAAATAAACATTGACTTAGAGAGAAATTATAAAAACACAAAATTTAGTTTGTTGATTTTAACATAGCTTATAAATAAAGAAATACAGCAAATCATTTAGAAGCAATAATAACTATAATCTTTAGGATAGTTTTATAATAACTTAAACGAGAAAGTCTATTCGCATTCATATCACCTACGCCTTCAGACAATGTAATATAATATATTATCGAGCCAGTTGAATTTTACGGCACCTAATTAACGAGTTCAAATCTTATTTTTATAAAATAATGACATTTGAGCATTCCGTAAAAAGAAAATAATCAGGAAACAATATTTACTGCCAAGTAATCGAGATAAAGAGATTATGAGAATTAAAGTACAACATTTACTTTGACTTAACTCAATCAAATAGTTTTTGTCTGAGAAGTTATTAAAAACAAAAAAGACTGAATTAAATGTTTAAATAAAAATATATTTCACTATAATTAATTAAAACAACTACTACTTAATACCAGTGATGTACAAGATACCCTATACAAAGTATCTGGAATACAAAATACAAGATACTTTAAAATCAAGTATTTCAGATACCAGATACAAATACCTTTCTGGAATGGTATCTGAAATACTAGATACAAAATACGTATCTTCCAAATACTTTTTAAAGATACAAATTCTTTTGTAAGAAAATAACATTTGATTGAATGTAAGTTTAATTTTTTACGTGAATTATTTACAAATACCTACATCGCGTTGATCGCGTAAAAGTGAGAAGATAAAATATTATATCATTAAGGTTTTAATTGAGACTTAAGTAAAACCAGTTCTTCAAACATTTTATCACTCATTTTTCTTCGATAAGGCCTGATAATCATACCTCCAAAAGCGAAGAGTCGCTCCACAGGAGCAGAACTTGGCAAACAGGTGTTATATTTGAAAAATATTTTTCTTATTGTAGTATAAGCATTTAAACTCTTTAAGTTGGTATCTTTATTGTTAAGGTATTGCAGTGTTTTTAAGTCAGCGGTGTTGCCAGTAGACCCTGTGTTTTCGCCACTTGCAATAGAGGAATCAGAATCCTCTAAAAACATTTAAAATTAATGTCACCATAGAAACTTAACCCAGTCATTTTAGGTTTGAACTGCGGAAAAATTCCTTGTGAGCTGATTTTTTGTATACACCTTTATTACGGCGTTGTAATGAAGATGTGAAAAATCGACATTGATATCGTGCCGGCTAAAAAAGTTATAAAGGTCAAAAGGTCACGAAAATCAGTTTTTCGCAAATATCACGCTACCTATTACTCGGAGGTCAATATAGATTAAAATGCCTAAAATCACTAGATTATGTCATATTTTGTGAATGAATGCATAGAATAACTATTACTAAAAGTATTTTACCAAACATAGTATTTACAAAATACTAAGATACCAAACAAAAGGAATTTAGATACAAGATACAAAATACATTTTAAAAAAGTATTTTAGATACAAGATGAAAATACGTATTTTGTATCTTGTATCTGTATTTCAGATACTTGTATCTTAAATAAGTCACATCTCTGCTTAATACATCTTTCAATTACATAATTATTATATTGAAAATAAACATATTGATGTAATATGACACTACTCTTATAATTATTTATTAATTTTGTCATGAATTTTAAGTCATATTGACTGTTTAAAATATGTCTGTATATTCATATTTAATGTTTTAAACTTACTTTTAACTTTTATATAACATTTTATTTTTTACGAAGTCGAATAAATGCATCAACAAGACTATGTCATAGAAGCCATTATCAGTTGCTATTATTATAGTTATTTATTTTTAATTTGTTTATATAAAATATCGTAGGAACTCTAAAACTGATAAAATATCTATACTTTCCTCCGTTGTTAATTTAGCTGCTTGCTTGTTAATGCAATCAAACGTCCCTTGCAAAGACATAACAACAAGCGCTTACACTTAAATTAGCAGGCAAAAGTGATTAGAAAGATGGAAATTGAAAATGGAAAGAGCAATAATAACGATGACGTCAACATGGGGTCAAAGTAGCGATGTGGTTTGAGCTAATTACTTTATACTAAGTTCAGTATAATAATATCGACACACAAATATAAAAAGCTAGCCGAGGCATATATGAGACGTATGTTTAAAGGTCTCTATAAATTATGGGTATCAAGTTATTTGGACCTTATACTAAGATTAAGATTAAGATATCTGCATTTTCTACACTAAAAAACCAAGGACCTTGAAATATTAACCAGACAATCTTTAAAGTGAATCCATTCTAAAAAGAAAGAATTAAATCGGACTACTTGTTAATAAATTACAACTAAGTATACATTTAGAATTTCGTCCTAAGGGAATCGCTCATTTCGGGATAAAAGTGTTCTGGCTCTTAATATGGACTGAAATTATACCAGGTTTCATTGAACACCATTCAGCAATTTCGGCGAATGCGCGGCCATGATACCGACAGACAGACAAACAGACAAAAATGAAATAATATTAAAAAAAAAATCGACTTGAGTATCGATTGAGAAAGCTAGAAATTTATTTTTCAAAATATCTTCAATGTACAAAATGACCTCTTAAGGTTGTATGATAAAAATGTATACGTATTAAAACATTCATATTAAAAGGAATTTATAAATTATTGCATTTACACTCTGCAATAAGATTCTTATTATAAAAATAATGAACGCAATTCAAATGTACTTAATGAGTACAGGTAGAGATTACTTTATGTGTTACTTAATTAATTAAAAATATATTTTTTAACCTATATTCATAAACATTGCTATTTATAATTATTATCATCTTCATCATATGCATATCAGCTATTAGATGTTAACTGCTGAAAGTAGGCACCGCTATCAACCTCTAAGGGCCGAAACACATAACGGCGTTGCGGCGCCGCAACGCTAAAATCGGCGGTGGCGTCACCGCCAATTTTAGCGGCGCGGCACCGCCAATTCCGGCGTTGTGACGTCATACTTGTTGACCATGATTTATTGACATTTTGTGTCTATTTTTATATTTTATTTTTTTGTCTTTATTAGACATTAGTATCTCAATGAATTTTTATGAACTGCAGAAAAGCTCATGAGCCATATGCTTGAACCGGAGCTGTGAAACGGCTCACAGTTCAGCTCAATTGTTGTTATAGGTATTGTTACTTTTAACCACTTTTAACTATTAGATTTACAGCTAATTTATGACTCGGTTCAAAAAATGACATGTATGATGTCCCTAAATTATAAATATGTAATAAAGCAGCGTTTCGAAAAGTTATTATAGTGATATTTTTTCTATCTTACACAATTATAGAGGAATGCTAATTTCATGCATATGATAAACGCTAAAGTGAGTTTCTTTGTTTGTTACGCTTTCACGCTTTAACTATTCACCTGAATTACGATCATCATGAAATTCTGCATACCAGTTGTCTGGGGTACAGAAAAGGACATAGAGTACCTACTTTACGTACCGACTACCGTTGGTGCCTGTACCATGCGAGCGGAGCCGCGGACAAAACCTATTTATTTATATTTAATCTATAAAACTAATATAGTAAGATATTAATTTATGTATCACTTTGTTTCAATTTTGTTTAGGCTTTATGAGACAAATGTTGTTTAAAATTCTACCAGCATACAAACTTGATTCACAAAATTATTTCCGGTACAAAGGATTACTTTTTATGCATTCTACTAAATAACAACTTCACAAACAATAATTAACAAATTTCACGTGAACTATAATATTTAAAATAATTAAATTAATATCCACAATAAAAAATCACGAAGAACTGGTTACCCTACAACAACGCTCTTTTTCGCGGCGCCGCAACGCCGCAACGCAAACTGCCGATTTTAGCGTTGCGTCGCCGCAACGCCGTTATGTGTTTTGGCTCTAAACATTGCTATTACAATTTCATTTTTAAGATAATTTTACATAATTATACTGATTTAAATTGGCTAAGATAATTCTTTAAATTATAATAAATCTGTTCGGTCTGCAATAACCGAGTGTCCTGTTGACAAATATATACAATATATTTCCTTTTAAATTCTTCAATAATGAAAGGGAAATTCGCTTCACATGTTATCAAATGCTGTGATCAACCAGGATAACAGGACATTTCCGGACGTCAATTTTTGTCATAATTTTGCATAAAAGCTTAAATTTTTTTATGTAATATTTTAATCAATAACAAGACAGGATTCAGCGAAGTTAAATTCTGACACTTATCATATTGGAAATCATTATAATGAGACGCAGCGAGATTTTTAAATCTTTTTTAACATACACACTGCTTTTTGTGAAAAGAAGCCTTTCAAAAACCATATAAAATAAAACATTTTGAGATAAACGACTCAAATAAACAAAAAAAAATTATTATAAAACTAGTAGAATTACTCATAAAAAATATATTCTGCTTATAAAAAATATCTAAAACGATGATTCAAATATCTTTTCCTATTAAAATTAGGACTGGCAGCATTTTTTAAAATTCCTAAACAACAACAAAATCAGAAAAAAACCCAATATCCTTTGTATTGCGTGTAAATTTAATTATTGTCGCCTACAAATCCATAAGGCTATCGCTCAATTGTCCGCTATAAGTGAAAAATAGGCACATAAATAATTTTATATTAACTTAAAAACATTTCTTTTTTTAATAATTTTTATTTTAAAAATAAATCAAAGGTTGATAATAATAAATAACACAACATAACCTGTAAATATTAATTTAGTAATATTCATCAGATAAGTTTTGAATTGTATTTACGTGTAATACTGTACAAATGTCGTCGGTATTACGTCGTAGGTACCTAATTACCATTACCACATAATAACGACAACATTTTCAAAAAAGTTTTTTTATATGTCCCGTGTGAAATGAATTTATTAAAGATTCATTCATATAAATTACGCGGACGTTTTTACTATTAACAATTGGTAAATTTATAATTTCATGCATAGTTTTATTTAAAATCTCTGTAACCGACTTCATTATCACCAAAAGAATAAAACACACATTAATAACGGTAAAATTACGGTGATAACGGAAAATTATATTATAATATTAAATTTAAAGTGATTAATTGTGCAAACACAAAAAAAATAAACGTTATTTTTAAAAAAATTTATCTTTAAATAGACAAAACACTTTACAGTATACAATACAACAACTTCTCATATTAATTTTTCGCACATAAATACACATTTTATTTAGAAGTATTATATAGATAAACCTAATCACAATAGGTAATAAGACAAACTAGTATAATTTCGGACACGTACTGGGACACTATCCAGAATATGTACGTATTACAATTTCAATTAGAGTAATATTGCAAACAATCGGCCCGAGGCTGACGTCATGAATACGAAATGTCACTAACGACCGCCACCCCGACCGGGCGAAGGCTGAATTTTCAAGCGCTACAAACCTCCACTAGGTATGTGGGTATATGGGTATGTACCTATATTTACGTTTATTGCTACGATGTGGACAAAGTGATATTTCCTAAATGCTACATTTCGATTTTAGGTTTTTACCGATTTCAAAAACTACATATTTATAAAATGGATTTCATTTTATTTATACTTTATTGTACACCACAAATACATTCTTAAACATAGCTTAAAGATAGTGATTGTGTAGTATAACAGGCGGACTTATAGTTAATTAGCTATTTCTTCCAACTGAGAAAAGAAAATTTTAACTAGGAACCTGGTAGGTTGTGTAATTATATAATAAACTAACATACAAATATCTTTATTCTAATACGTCTAAATATACACATATAAATAAAAATATAATTTTCGACTTATCGAATAAAAATATTTAAACTTTTAAAGTAATAATAATATAATAATAACAATACTCTTTATTGCATACCATGAAAAGAACAATAGTCGTAACAAATAAAGATGTACAAAGAGGGTCTTATCGCTAGTAGAGCGATCTCTTCCAGACAACCTTTGGGTATAGGACACATCATTGTAAAAGCGTATAACGAAGTGTACAAAGAGTTTAATGTTATGTAAGCTTATACTAACTATAAACAGTAGAAAAAAAATTTCAAATAAATATACTTAAATAAGATTAGATAAATAGTGAAAATATATAGATAAAAATATATAAAGTCCTATTAATGTAAAAGCTTTAAAGATAATTTGACTTTCTATTACATAATTTTGCGGCTTAAAGAGTGGGATGTTTTCAGACCTTTTCATCTAGAATAAAATAGTTTGTGAAAGTTTTATTGACTTTTTAATTTGCATTAAAATATTATGATTATTTCAATGTGTGTTATAGTTAGTTTAGAAAGATGAGAAATATAAACTTTTTACCGGTGGGAGGGATGCGCTGTGCCGCGCTCCCGGCTGCATGGGTACCACCATCTTGCTTATTTCTTCCGTGAAACAGCTTTGCTGTGTTTCGAAGAGAAGGGCAAGACAGGCAGTGTAATTACTGGCACCGAGACTTAACATCATATGTCTCAGGACAGGCAACACATAAATGAGTTCGCTGGGCTAGTTCCAGGTAAACTAGTTTATGTTCATGGGCGACGTCGACCACTTACCATCAGGTGGCACGTCTGCCAGTTTGCCTATTCAACTAACACATAAAAAAAAAAATAAAAAAAAAATATATTGAAAAATAATATTAAATAAAATGTATACCTACAACAAACAACAAAGAATAAATAATATATCAATCCTTTAGAAACAAAATAATTTAAAGTATTTAGAATTTTAGAATATAATATGAGAATATAAATAACAATGAGTAATGTATTTACTGTTCAAATAAAGTAAACCCTTTTTTGTTTTGAGTATTAAATAATTATATTACGTATTTACGGTACATAAAGGTTGTATATAAAAGGTAAAGCTCCTGTAGAGTACAACCCCATCGGCGTATCACGTACAGCGCTAACAATGGCCGCATGGAACGTGAACGCAATTTCTTAGAATCTATAAAGATACTTTAACTATTATTAAAATGCAACACAAAAACATAACGGAAAAATAATATAAATATTTCTTTACTAAGGATCGTATTATTTTTATATATAAAAATAAAATATTTTAAAAAAGAATTAACACTGAGCTAACTAATATTTTAATGTTTTATTTTAGGTTTATAAAAATTAATAAATTATATTATAATATTAATACATCGAGATATAATAAACAATAGATATAATTATAATAAAAATAAAATTATGGTGTTTATAACTTTCTATTTCAACTTGCTAAATATTAAAATTTTTATTAAATGTTAGCTCGCAATCTTGGACTTACGATGTAAAAAAAATTAAACTGACTCTCTTTTTATGGCATATATTCAAATATTTTTCATGTACTTTTGTGAGTATAGATAAAACTCGATTAATTCAACCAAACTAAATAAGAAAGTATGATCAAAAAATCTCAAAATTTGCCAGGAAGTCTCTTTCCAGGGGTACTAAAAAATATAGAAAAATTAAGAAAATCAAATATAAAAATAATTCAAATCATCCGATTTGGCATGGAATGCCTCATATTTCTTTTTGTATCTCATTCATTAAGTGAACTTGTAATGTTCTTATCAGAGGCGTAGCTACCGCCGTATCAATGATACGGGACCCCCGGACTACAAAGGCCCCAAACGTGTATAAACAAAAATTCATAAAATGTTATCTAAAAACTTAAATAAATTATGTTAGCACTTAAAAAAATATCTTAGGGACATGAAAACCTATCTTGTCACTATAGACAATCTATAGAGGCAGAAAATTTAGAAAAACTGAAATCGTCTTCAATTTTGAATTATTTAATAAATAAATTTGCCGAACGAAAGACAGGAGTATTAATTGTACGTAACGACTTATAATCAATATGTAAGTATTTTAATTCAATGCGAATGTTTTTGTGCCGTTACTGAAAAATCTTTATTCTTCATTTGGGCCCCTTTACAGATTTTGATATAGGGCCCATCTAAGGCAAGCTACGCCACTGGTTCTTATAGAAAATAAATATATTTAAAGTCAAATACAGAGAAATGAAATAAAATAAAAAAATGAAAACCAAGGAAGTTTGTAATAATACGTCGTCACTTTTTTAAAAAGCAACAAGCGACCTGCGCGTCATTTTAATTCTGCAGGTTTTCCTTAAAGGAAGTATAGTCATTATTCCCTTTTCCTGATTCTACTTTATATGTGTCCGACACAACGAATTATTTTCTTCCATTTTCTTCTATCAGTCATCTCATCAGCCCTTCATTTTATCTATGTATCTCCGCACACAAATCATCCGCATTATAGAAAATGTAGTATTGGTGAAAAAAAGGCGTTGTTACTTTTTATAGCCACAGCAGTAACGTATAAATTCATGAGACTCACTCTACTCAAAAACCTCCAGAAAGATGAGAATACGGTGTCGGGGGTCCGGAAACGTACACGACACAAACACAAACTCCCAAATTACGACAAACATCTGTATGACCTATACAAACATTTGACATGCGCGGAGATTGAACCCACGTCCACCAGGGCATCAACTAGTTGCTGTGATCACGGCACTAACGCATCGTCAATATAGAAGAAATTATAATTTCGGAGGAAATCTGGAATTTCAGGAGAGTTAGCAACCCTACATATAAATGTTGCAACATACGGATACAATAATATAGATAAAACTAGCGACCCGCGCCCGGCTTCGCACGGGTGCAATGCTGATACTAAATACACTACAGAAAAACTGTGAACTATACAATAGCTGCGTCGAACCTCACGCTCTACTGAAGATTCTCTCTCTCTCTCAGCTCTATATCTATCCCGAGCCTGAGTGAGGCGAGCTTCACGTTCCGTTGACGATTCTTTATCTCTTGCTGAACGTACTCTTCTGGCATTCACTGTACTATGTTCGAACGACGACGTCTTCCAGACATGACTTTATAATTTCTGTACAAAATATACTCAGTTCTATATGTATGATTACCTATGCACAAATTGCCATATTATTAGTATGTGCCGCAGTAAAAAATATCTAAATATTTACCATTTATAAAGAAAAGATAATTGACATTTATAAAAAAAACAAAAGATACCTATTCTATTCAGTTCTTTTTTTACCCGACTGCGACAGAAGGAGGGTTATGTTTTTCGAGTGAGCCCAAACGGCTGGACGGTTTTTGACATATGAGGTCTCGTTGGATTTGTCTAAATTGTAGTAGTGACATAGGCTATATAAATTTCCAAAATGGCGCCTGCAAATAGCGGAATGAGGGGGGGAGTTGAATTTTTTTTTCTTACTGTAGCAATATGGGTATCAAATAAAAGCTAGTAAATTGTTTTATTCTTTTTATTATAGGCACGCTGCCGCCGCCCCGGCCCGCCAGTAGCGCCGCAAGCGCTACGTCCCGCAATTTTAAATCTGTAATATCTTCGAAAATATTCATTTAAATCTTGTGCTGTAAATGACCATATAGATCTATATTAAATCAACAATGTATTTAAGCTATTTAATTGGATAAATAGTATTGGTTAAAATCGCTTCGAAAATTAGCCATTATTTGTCGTAAAAAGTAAATGACAAAAAAATGTTATTGTGGGATATCCATAAGAGATAGACATATACCATCGCGGAGTTTTCTGTAGACCTTTTCAATGTGTACAAATAATCAGTACATTATTTTGATAAATCTCGTAGGGTTCAGCCTGCATTTACAATGTAAGCGGATTTTTTTTTTGATAATTAACGACATCACATTAGAAACCTCAAAAATAACAGTATTTCTCCACTATTTAATGGATGTTATTATACATATAAACCTTCCTCTTGAATCACTCTATCTGTTAAAAAAACCGCATCAAAATCCGTTGCGTAGTTTTAAAGATTTAAGCATACAAAGGGACATAGGGACAGAGAAAGCGACTTTGTTTTATACTATTTAGTGATATAACACTAGTTTAGTACATATGACAGAGTATAACAACAATTTTGGGTATTAATTTCTTTATAAGAAATCACTCTTTATTCACCCCCTGAAATAGAAGTGAATGATAATATGTGATGCAACTTCACTATTTTTGGTTTTTCATACCTACGTATTATTTCAAAGCAACGAATACCCATACACATATATGAATACATAATTATATGAAACAATACCCGCACTCCGAACATATAATGAACGTCAGTGCAGCGTCAATCAACCCTGTGAGGTAGGCTTCATAACAGTACATTTGATAGAACATGAATATTAATATCGATTTGACAATCTATCTCAATTCCCGTTGCATATAGTATTTCTGACCATACCTTTGATATTACAATGCATATTTATAATATATACAAACCTGTGAAAAAAATATAGACTCATACACATTTAAAGATTTCTTTCAAAACCAATTGGATATTTTGAAAATTGTTTATGTAGGTAAATAGTCCATATAAATAAAAGTGTCAATATGTTAGTATTTTTTTTTTTCTTTTCAAACAAAGGTAAAAGTCTCAAATAGCTTACCATTTTTACATTTATGCTGTGAAAAATTATAAACTCAGTGTCTATGTTTACTTCTTATTGATTCAATATTTCGTCCATTACCCTTATTTTTTATAACTTCTATTAATATTTTAGACATGCTATCAATTAACTCTTTAAGTGTATCCGTTAAAATTTCAGCCCACGTCGATCGCAATCTTTGTTACTAACTTTTCCTGATCATAAAATTTCCTTGCTAATATCCCCTAGACGTTCTCTATTTGATTTAGATCTAAACTAACTGCTGGCCGTTGTGATAACTGTATAGGTACCGAAATCTTGAAACCACGGTTTTTTAGTTGCAGCTACACGGGTGCATTGTCAATCTTGAAATAACGTAATAAAGGGTAGAAGGTAGTCATGTATCATTTCTTGATAACGAACAGCAGTCATAGATACGTCCGTTAATGAATGCCAATTCTGTTTTAGATTTTAAAAGAAATCTTTAAATGTGTATGAGTCTATATTTTTTCACAGGTATATGCATTTTTTTTCTTAGAATACGATATTTTTACAAGCGCCATAAAATCCTGATTTTTTTAGTTTGTCCGACGGTAAGTTTATATATAAATTGTGTGGTATGATAAAATATATGTGTATTATTGATTTCCTGAAATGTCCTTAAATGTTTACGATTAACATGCAGCAACATCTATCTATAATAATGAAATATTGATAGATATTTATATTATCTTATATATAATATCTATCAATATCAAATTTTAAAAAATATATGAAATACAGCTTATTTGAATCGAGTTTTGATTTAACCAAGTACTATAAATTAAACAGAAGATACTATATACTTATTTTCTTTGGATTTCTCTTCTTTTAAAGCAACTTTCATGACAATTTCTTAGTTAAATTATGCGATGTTTTTTTTTTTCTCGTGCAACTGTGGCAACTACACCTTTTTAGTCACGTCGACTATAATATTGTCCTCGACTTTTAGATGTCTCACTAACGCATTCTTGAAAACTCTTCCTCTTGAATTTGGTATATTTTCAAATGAAACGACCTTTTTACTGCATACTGTAAATTAATTGCTTAAATAAAATTGATTTAGAAACATATTAAAAAAAACGGTTAGGTATGTAATTATTAAGTTGACTGACGAACAGACAAGTTTGTTTTTTTTGGTTTTAATAGTTTGTTAATTATACCCTGTACAAGTTAGCTAGATCTTTTTGACAGATGTAAATTTTCTGATAGACATAACTTTGAAATGACTTTGAGATGAAGAGTCGTCCGAAAATTTTAAGACTTTTCATTGCTTCAAAGTAAAATTTAAATAGGAACACTGAAAATAATAGACGCTTGTACAATGTTACAACGGTCGAAACAAAAATCCATCCCACCGATGTAACATTGTACAAGCATCTATTATTTTCAGTGTTCCTATTTAATTTTTACTTTGAAGCAATAAAAAGTCTTAAAATTTTCGGATAAAGCTTGAATCTTTAGAGAATTTTGTGTTATATGTATTTTTTTAATATTTTTACAATTTTTAAAATCATTTAAATTAAGAAAATAATATGTTCGTCATTGCAAAGTTATGTCGATTAGAAAAATTTACATTTGTCAAAAAGATCAAGCTAACTTGTACATATAATACCGCTGTTAATTGACCATCAAAACGCAATGGAGTAGCTTACTTGCTTTAACTCCAAATTTTCACTTATATCGAGAAAAGGTCCAGATAGAGACGTTTAAAGGCAATTTCAATTCAGATATTAATGTGTCATGTCATCATGACATTACTGACTGATTCGCTATCTCCGAGCCTAGACTAATGAACTAGAAATGAAATGTATATATGTATATGAAATATAAATTTGAAAGCCCTTAATTTTTACTTAAATTTCGTCGTTCTACTCGAAAATTTTCTAAAATAGCAGTAAATTATATTTTGTGACTAAACTATCGATGGTAGAAAAAAAAGTTAGAGGACAAATTTGTAGGAAATTTTGTGCTCTATTTTGTTTTGAAACATTTGTCTGTACCACTCACACACAGCTTAGCTTGTTTTTTCAAATTCAGTTTCTGACGATTCAGATTTGTTAAAAAAAAAATTTAACTTACAGATTTGTCTCGCTGGATTTTTTTGAAGGTAATTGAATATTGTTTAAAGAATTGAGTAGCAAAATGCGAAAAATAAAAATCTTACTGTCCGAACGGAAGAAGAAATGAATAAAAAAATATTTTGTCAATGATTTTTATATGGAAAACTTACTGTTTGATGATCAACCATTTTAAAATCAACATTAAGGGTTTTGTTATAGCTCAAAATTTTTGTGTTTTTATCGACTACATGATTTTTAGGTGGGATTAAAAGAAAAAAATGTTGCTCTAAAATAAAGCACCCTAATACATATATTCCATAGGTAATGACGATGAGGACGACAGAAGTTTCAAAGATGTAAATAGTACTCTTTGATCCTCTTCTTAAAGAATTCCAGTAATGGTGCACGTCTAATGAGCAACGGCGAGGTATTCCATAAGCGTGCAGCTTCAATACAAACGGTCTTCCTGTAAAAAGAAGAAGAGTGACTACGATTTTTTTAAATGAGATTATCACTAAAACAAAGTGATCTATTTTGTAAGTCACAGAGTAACTCAATACGTTCCTATAAATAGAATGGTAGAACAGGATTAAATAAAACAGAATAAAGAAGCAATAGTATATGAGTATTCCTGCGCAGACGTATAGGACGCCACTTGAGCTCGTTACTAGATTCAGAGATATGATCATACTTGCGAAGTCCAAATATGAACCGAATACAGAAATTTTGAAGACACTCAAGTTTATTCAGTTGGTCCTCCCTCCAGGTAACAAATGTCAGCGTAATTAAGTATAGAAAGAAAAAGGGATTGGTCAAGAGCAATTTTAGTAGGAATGGGAAGAAAATTACGTTACCTCCTTAAAGAACCCAAAGCAGATTTATTTGCTAACTTCACATATGTCTGACCCATAACATAAGTCAAATATGATGCCCAAATTTTTAACTTTATCGCTATGAGGAACAGGAACACCGTCAAAAGTTACTTATATTAATTTTGACTCATCAATACGCGTAATAAGATGTTGGCTTCCGAGAATTATAGTCTAAGATTTAGATGGATTTACTTTCAGACCATAACAGTTGCTCAAATTGTTAAAAGTGTATATACTGTGTATATACGCAATATAAAAAATATATACCATGTCTGACAAATATATTGGTAATATAAACATGTCTCAATCACTTAGATAATATCTATATAGACAGAGAGTAAAACTTTGGTATCTCAAAAGAACACTAAGACCCAAATAATCAATATATTTTTAGCAACAATAGATGAGCAAAATAAAGGCAAGATAGGCACATGCACTTGCATAGAACACGTCGCGAGTTTATCTGGGCTAGCATAGCTAAATTTGTTTTTAAAATTGATCTTGTACTCTAAAAGCAAACATCGCAGAGACTTGGATGTCTCAGGACAATTTTTGAAACAGTAAATACACAACGGTGAGGCATTGGCCTTAACTCAGCAATCAGTTATATCAGTTATATTATTACAAATGAAATGGTAACAGATCTGGCCCGGCTATAAGCCAAAAATAACATTTAAAGAAGTTATGAAACTTAAATATTTTCTTTACAAATAGTTGTTTTAGCTTATATTGATTTCATAAAGATCTCTACATTTCGTTTTTTCTATTCTTAAATATTTCTCCTGTATAGACACGCGCAGTTTGACTCTCATTGATGTCACTACTGCTCCTCTTATATGACACATAGCGTAATGCTTTATCGCCCTACGATGATGATAAGCAATAATTGAAGTAATTTTAAACTAAAACAGTTCAGTTCTTTTTAAGAAATGAGTATTCATACAGACAAAAATTAAAAAAATATATTGTTCAGTTAAAATATTCTACACGTCAAAGAATTGACCTGACTATGATTTTATTATATCTACACACTACATATATTTTATACTAGCGGCTCGCCCCGGCTTCGCACGGGTATTTAACTAAAATTTTAAAAATTATAAATTTATATTTTTTATCACCTACATGCGCCATCTATCGTATAATAGTAGAATATCGTTTTTATATTTAGTGACATTTAAAATAATAGTACCTATATTAATTGAAAATGATGTTTATCTAAAATATTAAAACGATTTCTATTCCTATCCGACATATTTAGTAAACTTTTAAGTTTAGCAAAATAATAACTCAAAAATAAGTTTTGTGAGTTTTTAAGATTCCTTAGACCAGATGGCGTTGGCGGCTTAGGTACCTATTTCTATTTTCTTAAATATTTATTTTTAAATTTAATTACAATGAAACAAAAACTAAATTATACTGTGAGTTATGTCTAATTTTTATGTATTCAAGTTATTTACATTGGTTTTGTACTTTTTACGTGATACGTGAACAAAGAAAAACACGATAAGAGATGGCGCTGATACGAAAAAAAACGGGCTATTGAAATTTATTCTTGATGATATATAAATATAGTGTATTAATAAAACGGAGGTTTTAACAGATTTATTATTTGTATAGATAGTTCTTTATAGAATTTTTCAAAGTTCATATCTTTTCTACTTTACTAAAGTAGGTACTAGCTATTATTTCGACTTTGCTATTTCCACTCTTTTCCTTAAGCCTATATGTATAGATAAAGTAAGTAAAGCAGCGTACGTCGAAGGTTTTTGTGCATTTCTGTTACTTAGTTATTTGGACTTATTACCGAGGATTATGGTGTCTGTGATTAAAACAAAGTAGGTAAAAATATCTAGTGACCTAGCTCTTGGTATGAACTCAAATCGTACTATTTTATTCCAATTCATTCAGTTGTTTTGGCTTGATTCGTAGCCAAGGTATAGACCAGTGATTCCCAAAGTGGTCTATATCGACCCCTAGAGGTCTATAACAACCTACAAAGGGTCTACGTCAGCGAAAAAAAAAATTAAGGGGTCCATGAAATGAAAATGGGGGTCCACGATAGGGATCTCAACACATACACTGATAGTACCTATTTACTTACATCATACTATCTTATAATATCAAAACATATACATTATTTATAAAAGTACCTATGAAGTAAAAAATTTATTATATATGTTTATAAAATTGTGTAAGCTCTAGGATGTTGGTATTCGCTTTGTGGTCGCAATACATTTTGAACTTGTAAAAACCTGAGAGTCAACTAAAAATATTGACTTATTGCTTATATTATTTTATTTATAGTTTATTTAATGTTACGTATATTTTACATAACAGATACAAAATTTTATTTTGAGTAGTTTTAATTTAAATTCAATTAATAAATGTATAAATTAACATGTGTTTTTACTTAAAGTTTTTAACACTAAACTTCACTACAGTAACAAATTTACAGGAAATCAATATCAGGTAAGTAGGGGGTCTACCCAACACGGAAAAACATGGCAAGGGGTCTACGACACAAAAAAGTTTGGGGCACTCTGGTATAGACAGAGATACAAAAATGAAAGATTTTCGGCTTCAGTATCGATTTTAGAGTGCCTTCCAAAAAAAAATTCCAATGTACTGAATTAGACCTGTTACAGTTTTATACATAAGTATAGATGAATACATCAATATAATTTATTTTCAAAAATTATTAAAATCAGTTATTAAAATATGTTCTATAGACTAATTTGGCTAGGAAGAGGAATGTTAATTAGCGCTCTACAAGATACTATTAGATCTTGTCAAATCTTATCAATCAGAATAGAGAATCTTATTAAAACAATAACAGAAATTTTAAATATAAAAAGGAATAGTTAATTTTGTTAAGTAATATTTTAATAAAGTTAAGCGATTTTTACAAAATATTTAAAGTATTCATAGTTATTTGATAATGACTTTGAAAATACGTATAAAAAAAATGGTTAAGTTTTGTAATATTGAAATACCTATCTAAATAAAATATGTTACATTCAAATATGTTCAATAGAAATAAAAGAAACAAACTGGCGTAAAGATATGGATTCAAAATTAGAAGATTATTTATGAAATTTGATTTATTGAAAACACTGTTAAATATTATTTTCTATTTTAATTAAAAAATTTAACTTTAAAATAGTTGTTACAAACCGTTAAATGAAATAAGTAGTTACATTTTCAGTTACAAATTTAGTTTCAGGATGCTGTTGGACCTGATAAAAAAATAATTGTTTTGGTCTCTTTCTATTCTAATTTTCGTCACACACGTCTCACAAAAATTTCGTCATACTACTTATTAGAATTCCTATTGTGTTCCATTTAACTCATAGATCATACAACTATATATATATGGTAATCTTATCAAAATCAAAACTAAAAAAAAATCTTTATTGAATAGGCTTCAAAAGCTCCTTTGAATCGAATTTTTACAAAAAATATATAACATTATTAGATAATTTATTATACTAAACATGAAGCTACCACCGATTTGGAATACAGGTTCTGCTAAGGAGAATCGGCAAACAAATCATCAGTTTCTCTGTTGACATTCAACTTTAACTTAACCGCATTGATTGCAATGCGATGCGATGTAAATTACTAATTTGTCAATAATAGCGAGTATTTCAACTATTATATAATTATAATAGTAATTCAAAATATTCCATTAAATATTTGAATCATTAAAAACTGAAAAGCCTATTAAATGTTTTTAACACGTTCAATGGTTGTTCTACAGAAGTACCTAACGAATCTGTGGTCCGTGTGTCTGTGTCCGAAGGCCTTATATATAAAATTCGACATTCACATTCACAACATTTGCGACGATTTGCTACTGTCCGTTAAATATTACTCGGCTTATTCATCAACTTCATACCACCAATAACCTAAATAAACAAAATACAAGAAGAAATACTAGCATCAAACGTTGTTGATTTTTTTTTATTTTATATAAATTGAAACTTGGAACAAGATCATCATATTAGTATTTACGATATAGCCGAAGAACTGACGATTGACCACAAAACAGTTTTGACCCATTTGAAAAAGTCTGGCTTTACATAAAAGTTCGATATTTGGGTGCCATACGAGCTCACTGAAAGAAACCTAACGAATCGTGTACTTATGTGGAATTCTCTATTGAAACGTAATGAAACAACCGTTTTTGAAAAAAATTATCACTTGTTATGAAAAGTGAATCACCTACGACAATTACGTACGAAAAAGATCATGATCAAGGGGTCGTCGAACTCCACAGACTGTAGCAAAACCCGGATAAACACGCAATAAATTGATGATATGTGTATGGTGGGATTGAAAGAGCATCGTTCATTATGAGCTTTTACCGCCGCGCCGGACAAAATTATCGATTTGGATCTCTACTGCTAACAACTAATAAGTGTAACTAGTGTTAATGCTTCCACCATATACTCCTGACCTTGCACCCCTCAGATTGTCACCTGTTTCGGTCTCTCCAAAATTATTTGGGTAAAGTTAAGCTAACATCAAGAGAGGACTGTCAAAGCTACTTATCGCATTTTTTTTTTCAAAAGATCCTAAGATTTCTACAGAAACGCGATTGTCTATAAGATGGCAACAATTGTACCGAAAAAATAACACATATATATTATAATTAAATTTAGTTTAACTTTGAAAAAAAAAAGTCTTGGATGTGTATAAAATACGAAGAAAATTTTCCCCAACTTATAATAATATTTATTTAATTGACATGTGTTATAAAAGCATTTGACAATTGACATTGTTTATTGTGTAATTATGACAAACGGCTTTCTATTATATTTTTCCTTAGTATTTTTTATTGCACGCCTCATAAGCGAAGCGTTGAGGTGGGTTTTACTCTCACTTCACGCAAAGCGAAAGATTTTTCGAACTTAAAATGTCTTTATTTACCGTATATTACACTTGTAAAATAATGTATATACACACATATTAAGAAAAAACACTATTTTTAACACTCATGATACTTATAATGAAGTTTTTGTTATTTAAACTAATTAAAAAATCATTTAAAAAAGTTCTGTATTGGAAGTCCGTGTGTCTGTATGTGCGGATCCTGTGGTCACGATAACGACCGAAAGACTTTACTAATCGAGTTCTTTTTTTTTCTTACCGTTCAGTATAGTTAGGAATAGAACCTTATTTAATTTCACGGTTTAATTCGATTTGGTTTAATTGTTTTTATGAATTTTATTGTGAAAAATGAGATTATGAAGCATGCACTTTTGGATTTTCCAAACTATTATTCAATATTACAATATTTTGTCAATCAGTTTTAAATTTATAATATAGACTTTTTAACTTTTAGCTACCCCGTTCTAGTTGAGTAAATAAATTATAGTAAATAATAATTGTAGCCGATAACGCCATTTAGTTTCTTGTCAATACTGTTACTTTTTTTATTGCTCCTCTTAACGCAGTCTTTTTGCATAAAACTTTCACCTTTACCCATATCCGTACATTTATCTCAAGAACTAAAAGCTACAGACCATGTATAGTGAAGAATTTACGTAAATTATATATTAAAATAGCAGTTTTGTGTCTTATTGTTGAAAATGTGAAGAAAAATTAATTAGTTCTCGAACAAGTTCTAAATTTTTATGTTTAAGGTTATTGTCATTATAAATAAAATTTTCTTACAAACACACAATTGTAGACTGTGGACCATCCGTGCATATCTGTTTATAAATTCAAAAAAAGTATTTGCAATAAATCAAATAACCAGCTGTAGTACCTAAGCTTAACAACTACACAAATTCTGTCAATATGTTTACCTTTCAAAGCAATCAATTCAATTAAATGAAATGAAAGCTCTGATTTTAAATAGGGATGTCCACATGAAGTGTAATGAATGTCAAACATCGAGTATTATAATCTCAGGCGCGTGGCAGTCGCGTGCGCATGTCGTCGACAAAGGGTCGATTAATCGGGTATTTTTACCTGCGTACCTATAAAAAGAATCACATCTAATGCTCACTAAAAGAATTATAATATTTCATATTTATGAAGTCTGAATTTTCCTTATAAAACTAATTGTTTAACAATTTAATTTAAATTATTTCCCGACGTTTCGGACCCTTTACAGCGTCCATGATCTCGGGGAACTGAAAACTAATTGTTTTAAAAGTACATAAAAAGTATTGGATTGAACATTTATAATGGTATTTATTTGTTGACTCAATTACGGGAGAGGTAAAATCCTAATAGAAGAACGTAAAGTAACGGATTGCATTGTGTTTACGTAACACACACTGAAAACGTAACCTTATCGTTTTAATCATTTGATCTATCTAATACCTTTAAACGAACAATTCTTCAAGTCACTTTAACTAATCATAAAATAAAATAAAAATTAACAAACACTAAAATCTTAATGATGACGATTAAAATTAAAAATGTATTTAGTATATCTCATCTTACACATTACTTTTTATCCTTGTAACAAATTAACAACAAAATAATGACAAATCAATAGTAATACGCGCATAAAAAATTTCAATAAAGAGTCTACTTGACATAATGGAGTGCGCTCGCGCCGCCGACACCCCTAAATCCGATAAACCCATTGTAATTACAGCATACGATCAGCTGCCACTCGAAAAAAGTAACAGACGAATGTTCAACGGGTTAACAAAAACTTAAGTAAAACGAAACAAATACCGTTGACCATAAAATAAAAATAAAAAATTTAATTCCGATTGTTATTAAATACACATATATATTTTAAATATTTGTTGATAAAATCAATAGATACAAGGTCTTGAAATAATCCTTAGATTAAATGATACTAATTTTTATAGTTTAAATATATTTTTTACGTAGTAAAACAGACCTATTGACAAAATTGATATAATACACAATATGTAAAAATTGTCTTAACTAGCTATCATCACAAAAAAACCTAGTAACACTTTCTAAGCCCGTGAAGCAAAACTGCAATGAATCAAAGATCTCAATCAGGGAGGGATTTGCGGCATTTGCGCCGATTATAAATCTATTAAGGGCCTGCGACATATGGACGCTGGGGGCGAAGCGACCTGGAGCCCCGCGGAGCGCCAGAGGGTGCCAAATACGTAATAGATTTTTATTTTAAAAATAAAATTGTTTTTTATTGGAATGCAGTATTTTTAGAAGTGTAACGTTAATACATTTTACGTTAGTAATAAATGGTTGACAATTAATTTAAAACCGTTTTTGTCCATCTATTGTATATTTACTAAAAATCACAGTATAAGCCTACCTGCGCGGTTTTCGTCTCATTGATGTTCTACACGCTTACTAGATGAATTTTGGCAACCGTTTAAATAAATATCTAATAATTCTTAGTGAAATGTTTTCTGTTGGATATTATTATTTATTATATTTATCCTCTCCCACACAATCTATGTCACTCCCATTCAACCATGGGAGTAAAATTTCGAAATATCGTTTCTTAGTCAGTCTATACATACCTACACAAAAAGGAAAATACAATTGTCATATGCTGAAAAGTCAATAGTGAGAGGTATTTTGCTTACCTAATATTTGTAGTTAAAAATAACACCAAAAAAAAACAAATTAGTGTAACTTTACAATTAAACACTTAGCTTTATTTTAAAGACACCACTTATTTTTTTAGTAAACTTTATTTCGTAATTTTACTTGTCAAGTCATCCGACACCTTTCGATAGCCACAGATGGTGCTTTTATGTCAATCGTCATAATTAGGGGATTAAGGCCCCCTAATGACATGTTACATTGAATCTTTGTTACGCCCCCGAACAAATGTTCTGTATTTTATACTACAAATAAATATTGTGCGTTGACTTGTCGCAAGTCACTCGTGATCGTGTCAAATTAATCTTTGTTCCCTATATAATGGAAAACAAAACCACAAAATCCGATGGATTTCCACTAAAACATAGTACAAATGTAAACATACTTCAAAGAAATCATGTTACCTTAATTGTATTACGAAAAATTGTTAGGCGGAAGCGTAACCGATATATACGCCATCAAAGCTTCTAAAACATAGAAACGAGAAAAAAACAGCCTTTTAAACGTTAAAAGGCTCCGTTTATCGCGGACGCAAACACTTAGCTTCATGTTAATTAATAAGTAGCTGGGACGCCGTCAAAGGGAATGCATGAATACTTGCCAAACCGACCTCCGACGGTGCTTTTAAAATCTCCCCCTCTTAATTCCAAAGCTCAGAGAAACCAAAGGTAAACTGATTATGTCGCCAATATACGATTTTTTACAGAAACAAGCTTAAAGACTTGAATATGTGAGAGTATGTGGATGGGGCAGGTATAATAATAAAGGGATTTCATTGCACTCTCTACCGCCTCCTAATTTTGTGAAAAGTTCCATTTTTTTTTTTTTTGTTTATTTAAAAATACTGAACAACACTAATTATCTTGTGTAAATATTACTTATTTTATTTTTCGTATAATAATATATATTAGGAATATGGGCACATAAATTATATTTAATTATTGAGTCTTAAGTAGCAGTTTAAGTTACTATCATTAAAAACTTCTTAGATAATACTATTCAAATTCTCATAAAGTTAATTCGTTCAGTGAACAGCACGAAGTTGATTCCGAATCATTGGCTGTAACAGTGTTAAAGCAACGCAATTACAATTACGGCGAGCTGAACTTGACCTACGACAAGAATCGATGCGACCCGCTATGCAAATAAGAAGCGCTTCTTTGAACCGGACCCACGCTAAGTGAGGTCGAGTGATCAGACCTTACGTAAAAATGAAGCTAAACGTGCACATGTTTTGTCCACTGAAACGGACCTCGAATGCAACATTTTAAATAAGTCAATAAGCAAACTTGGATTTACAATAAAAACATAATAATTGTTATCGGTACTTGTCACCACGACACACTTATTTTTATAAAATTTCATTGTTAATTCTCTAGTCTTTTTTTTTCTTTTAATGACTTCTAGTGCATGTAAAATACTACTAGAAAAATATTAGTTATAGATTTTATTTTATTTACTAATTTTAGTCTTGTAATATAATTGACTATAATATTATAATTCATATACCTACCTACCTATATATTTGAAAAAAATATTTAGGTTATAATTATGCTAAACAAAATCTACAGTTTTGATTTTCCGAATGAGATTTTTTTATTAAGCCACAATCATCTTCAACAGCCGAAGGAGCGTTCAAAAAATTGAAACCAGAACCTGGCGGGACTAGCACGTCGGGAGGCGCGTCAGCCCTCTCCCCCTCCCTAGGCCCGCAGCACGCTGGGCACACGCCCACCACAGCGTCTTGTCCCACGCCTGCAAGGCGACGTCACAGAACGACGTTTACACAGGTACCATTGGTGTTTCAATAAAATTTCATTACAATGATGATATATTTTATAGTTGTATAGTTTATTAGCGAAACCAAAAGCAAAATCGTATTGTGATGTTTTACGGGTATAAGTTATTACTTCTAAATAATATAGCTTGGAATTAATTGATTGCTAACAAATAAATGTGCTTTTTTTAATTGTAGATGATACGAATTTAGTGTCAACTCTGGCTTAGATATAACGTACCTATGCCTCTGTAGTAAATTAAAAGTTACCAGTAGTATTTTAATATTTAAATCAACACGAGTCGTTTTCATAAATTCTCTTAATGATTAACATCTATAATAACAACAATAGCGTCTTAAAATTGTTTTACAACAATTAATGTTGAATACTATTACATTTAAAATGGATTAATGACTATACGACGTTTACCTGAACAAAACGATAATTCGTTCAGTTTATTATTTTTTTTTTTTTGTTTGTATGGTGAGTATGTATAATTGGAGTAGATACTATTACCTATTTTAAACCTAAAGTAGCAGCACCACAAATTGTGCAGAAGATGATATCTTAAATTTAGATCCCTAACGATTAAGTTATCACAAATGGTACGATATTTTCTCATTTTTAGTTTTAATGTAGGTACATACCTACATATTTAAAACGATCTCTTGACTGTGGCTTCGTTGAATTGTTGACATTTAAATTGTAGTCACATAAGCTAGGCAGGAACGTCGAAAAGAATGCAAGAATAAGCGAAAAATAATAATGCCGAGCTTACATACGAGTATTATGTACAAATACGAATACATATATTCTTTATTCTGAATTCTAGGTTTCTTATGTAAGCTTCTTGTTTTTTTACCCGACTGCAACAGAAGGAGGGTTATGTTTTTCGAGTGTATGTATGTATGTATGTATGTATGTATGTCCATTTCATTGGCACGCCCTACAGCCCAAACGGCTGGACGGTTTTTGACATATGAGGTGTCGTTGGATTTGTCTAAATTGTAGTAGTGACATAGGCTATATAAATTTTCAAAATGGCGCCCGCAAATGGCGGAATGAGGTGGGGAGTTAAATTTTTTTTTCTTACTGTAGCAATATGGGTATCAAATGAAAGCTAGTAAATTGTTTTATTCTTTTTAGTTTTTAATAAGAGTATTTTACGCAGTCGGGTTTTTTACTTTTTTTATTAAGAATACCATATATTAGAATAATATTGAGAGTGTAAAATTAATAATAACAATGTAAATAAAATTATAACTAAAATTGCAATTACTACACCAGGAGCAGTTAGCAGAATTAGAAGCTGCGTTCGCGAAATCCCACTATCCAGACATCTATTGTAGAGAGGAACTAGCGAGAACGACGAAGCTCAATGAAGCAAGAATACAGGTTAGTAACATAAAATATTCCTAATAATAAGTAAAAACGTTTAGGTTATTTATTAGTAAGGCATATAGTACTATATCGATGATTGAGAATGAAAATGTAAATACTGTCTTGGTACTTTTATTGAGTTTACCTATTGTTTTGTTTTTTTGAGTATAGCTTCTTTAGGCGTGATTTACAAGGAAAGATTCACAGGTGTCCGCCTCCGATTTAAATACCGCTGAAATATGTTTTTCTACGTCAAAATCTAAGAGATGTGTATTTTTTTATCGGTGAAAAAAACATTTTTCGGGGCTGAAATCAGCCCCCAAAGTACTGCCCTTAGAGGGTCACTTATAGGTTTCACACATTTGTAGTCATTACTTTTGCAAACGACCAAGTGGGTCATAATCTACATAAAAAATGATGAAAATGTGTATATAAAAATTAGTATGTAATAAATTTTATAATCAATATTAATAATAAATAACTAACTCTTGATGTAACATTATATTTATTTCGAAGAAGGTTATGTGTATTGTTTTCATGAAAAATTATTGATAATGTAAGGACAACAAAAAAAAATCACTACTCATAAGTCTAATACTGTAATTATCAATAAAAGATGATTTAAATCTTAACTTTTCATGGTAAATGCAAACACACGTATTTTCAATTTTTTTGAGCGTTTGCAGTTGGTCCCGTTCAAAAATAATCAGTAGATATTTTTATTTAAACTTTTATTACCATCTAAGGGGGTAACTTTGGGGGCTGATTTCATTCCTAAAAATGTTTTTCCGCCGGTAAAAAAAATACGTGTGTCTTAGATTTTGACGTAGATAGATAACATATTTCAGCGGCATCAAAATCGAAGGCGGACACCTGAGAACTTTTCCTTGCCAGGGGTAACTGAATGCTTTGGACGACGACAATGCAACGGAAACGCGTTACGGCAATGACGCGATTCGCTTTTTAAATATTAGAAGTATAATTTTAATTTTTGCCCAATTGCGCAGTTGCAGTGACTGCTTTCTGCTCCAGGGTTGTGGGTGCAATTCCCGCCCAGTGTCTGGGAGTAATATTTATTTATTTATTTATGTGTATATTATTACAAAAAAGCACCTATATCAGCCGACTGTTACCTATAACATAGGCATTATGCACAGGCTTTTTATTTATTTAAAATAATTACATCATATATAAAGTATAATGATAATTAAATTAATGTATTTATTTTATATCTTTATATATATAATTCTTATATATATATATATATATATATATATATATATATATATATATATATATATCAAATTTGATTCTCGGAAACGGCTCCTACGATTTTCATGAAACTTACTATGCAGGGGGTTTCGGAGGCGATAAATCGATCTAGCTAGGATTTATTTTTAGAAAATGTCGTTTTATCCCTTTTTTTACGCAATTAAAAATATCATTAGAATACGAAGATAAATTTCGCTATCATTGATAAATAAATAAATAAATAATAAATAAATAAATATGTTTAACATACACACAAGGTCGTCTGTTCCTAAGGTAGGCAACTTAATGCCTGTGTTTTAGGTAACAGCCGACTGATATACATATTTTTTAAATAAATAGACATATAAATAATACATATATAAATAAACATATATTACACCCAGACTCAGGGTGGGAATCGAACCCACAACCCTTTGAGCAGAAAACAGGGTCACTGCAAACTGCGCCAACGGGTCAGCCCCCCGTCCCGTGATACCCGAACCCGTGATAGTCTTATAATAGCTTGGATGGGAACCGGGCGAATTAAAAATCAGAAAACCCGGGTTCGAATCCAGGTGTCTACAGACCATATTTCTTTAATTTTTTTTTTTAAGTTTCTTCTTTTGTGAGAAAAACTATTATTGAGAGCTCTTTTTATTTTTTTATTTAAATAAGCAGTTCCTATTATTTTACTATTATGTCAGTAAGATCGAAAATATTATTTATGTTTCATCAGTATGTATCTAAATATAATTTAACCGAGCAAAGCTCGGTCATCCAGGTACTTATATAGTTATATATTATGCTGGATATAAATAAGTGTATATTTATGTTATATTATCAGTATATACTTTTTTAAATTCTAACATGACTTTTTAACCTAACCGTCATCTGTCACAATGTTAAAAAAAAGTTTTACTTCAACCGGGTGTAAAGGTTACACACACTCATTTTTTATTTCTCAAACTGATTAGGTATTACCGCAGCATTAACATTTTGCTTATTTCATTACAGCTATTAAATAATGGATTTTAATAGAGTCGAAAACAAGCCAATGATCCGCCACCACTGCTCTTTTTCTTAGGTGGAATTGTCGAAATATCAATGATGCGCGAATGCTCGGGTAATTTAATTTGAAGCGTAGGCCGGAGGCGGATTGAATTAAGGCACCATCTGTCGTCCTCGGCCGTATGAATACGAAATGCTTACAGTTACTCGCGAGCGATCCTTATCTCAGTTTTAAAATTGCTCAATCCCTCGGGATACACGCTATTGATTTGTCCCCAGAGCACCTAATTCGCTGCTTTAGATACTTTATTTACGCCGAGTTGCACGAAACAAATTTTAAATTTAAGTGTTTATTAAACTAATTTAATCACAAGAATCGTGATTATCTGTTGCACGAAACCTACATCTGATTAAGTTAACAAAAAAATTTAGTTTATTTTAAGACCTATCTAAGGGATGATTAATTCCAACAGCTTTAAATTAATCATGAGATCAACTAATTTTAAGATTAATTGCAACTTAACTAACGGAAAGTTAGCGACGGTTTCGTGCAACTCGCCGTTAGAATGACTTTTGCCGTTTTTCTTTTTATAAAAAATCGACTGTTCTTATATTGTAAAAAAAAAGTTAAAAGTTATACAACTTTTCTTATTAAATTGAATTACTACATTACGACAAATATGAGCCCTTCGAATGACTTTCACAACACAAATCTCTTCTCAAAAATATGAAAGGTTACAGCAAATGTCATTACATAAGAGATTTTTGCATATATTCCTCCGTTAAAAGCTCGTGAAACGTACGCACACAACCAATTTGGAAGTGCCAATACTCATAGGTACGTAGCTACGGTACCTACACTCGTGAACGCGCGCTTCGTAGAAGGCTATTAACGTTCAGGCGACGCTACATAAGAATGTAAACGTTAAAGACGACAGCGACGTCGGGCTCCCTCCTTCTAAAGGAAATTTCGATATAAAAATACAACGTTGCCGGGTGAATGAGGGGTGTGGGTAGGCGTGCGGGAGGGTGGCCCCTGAGGCATTGCAATCCCATCAAATGGATCCGTAACGAAGTTAGCCGCTCATCCTCCCCGCGCGCCTCTCGACATTGTCTCTGCCCTCAAATGAATTCTACAATTGGAAATAAGAAAATGTTTTGTTGGATCCGTGCTTTTTCAGTTTAAAGGAGTCCATTTTCTAGATACCAGCCCGGGTAAATAAGTACCTATTATAAATACTTGTTTTCTATGTTCAAACATCTGTGTTATATTTAAAAGGTCAATGTCATTTATTAAATGAAATAGTTTATTTATTGCTAGGTATAGTATATTAGTATTATTATATTAAAATTAAGTGTATTATATTAATATTAAGAGTGTACTTATAAATGTCAATAGGTCAAGGATGCAAGGCTCAAAATCGTTTATATATTAGGTATTATTTTATTTCAAATGAGCTTAACTAGATTTCACATAATTTTTTTAACGATTGTGCGCAATTTAAAATTTAAATGCAATTTAATATTATTCAAGCTATGAAAACCTAGAACAGTTGCAGATAATAAATAAAAATGTTTTTATTACTGAACATAAGTTTTTTAAATCAACAAAAAACTTAATAATCACTTACTTAAATGAAGAATATAAGTTAATAAATAGTTTAATATTTGTGCTTGTATTTATTTAGGTTATACTATTTTAATACTAAATCAATCAATGATTCTAATATAATTAATTTAAAAAAAAAATTACTAATTCGGTCAATTCTTTCCGATACTTTAAAATTAATGAAACTAAAAGAACAATAAAGTCAGTCTCATTTTAACTTCTCATTTCAACTTGAAGATATCCAATAAGACATTGTAACAGATCGCTCTTAAAACGCTCGGAAATTGGTTCGTTTTTCATCACAACGCGCGCGGCGAGGGACGGATGTCGAATTGCTTCGCGAAAAAACTAATATCCCTTTTATATTCTTTCACCCTATTCTATATACTATTTATAACAAATATTACATCGCCCGTATTTCATTAGATATAGGGTTCAAATTAGTAATTACAAACGATGGTTATGTACCGATTTATTTATATGGGGAGTGCGTCCGGAGGGCGTTTCCCTTGCCCTCTCCCTGTAATCAGCTGTAATCACCATATCAAAGTACGCACGCCTCATTCCCGTTGACAACACAGATTACGATGCGATGTTGTGTATTTTCTTTAAGGTATAGATTTTTTTATACTTACTATATAATTTTGGAGGACTCATCATCTCATATATATGTTTCTCATTTAATCATCAATAAACGCATTTTACGGTAGATTATATCAAAAATAACGTGGAAATGTCCTAATTATATAATATATCGACGAACGCCGGCTGCACGCACGAAAAAGCATGACTCATTGTCACGTACCGCCAACGAGGGCGCGAAATAAGCGATAGAGAGGTACGATCAGCCTTGGTTTGTGACGCTTCTATCTTTCTTCCACTCCATCGGCAGATGCGTCCGAGTAGAAGAGAAAAAAATATATGAATTAACGAGTGCAAATAAATGTTAATTTATCAAAAAAAATTTAACTTTCAATTTACCTCCTTTTTGTATTATACAAAATAATTCAATTCAATTCATAAAAGTATGCGATTTTTCATCAATGTTTTCCTATGACGTTATCACGTAAAATTATCGTCCGTAAACCGACTTTACAGATAACCACTTTTTATTATATATGTATCATTAATATAGGTACTGAATATGGTAATATATTATTGAAGAAGAAATTATATAATATTATTAAAGTTTTATCATTGTTTTAATATCTGTAAAATGTTCTGCTATTAACTGTAATTAATTGTCATTAATATCATTTTCTGTTATTAATTATAAATAAAGCAAATTTTTATTAATAGGTATGGTTTCAAAACCGTCGTGCGAAATACCGCAAGCAAGAGAAACAACTGCAGAAAGCGCTCGCACCGGCAGTGTTACCCGGCTGCAATGGCATGATGCGAAACATCCAGGGTTACAGAGGATACCAGCCGTACCCGCATCCTAATACTATTAACAGATACCCACAGGTAACCTAACTGATGACATTGTATTTTTTTTCATAAGTATACATTATTTGATAATGAATGAGTTCTAAGAGAAAAGAGAAATATATTCACAGTTAAACTGTCTATTTCATTAATTCTACCGCAAATACAGTCTCGAAGAACTAAAAAATAATCAAAACTCCTCTTTTAAGTATACATATTTTACAAAAATCATTTAAAGTAGAATTTTGAGTGTAAGAGAAATTTATTTATTTATACTTTCTGCACACTAATACAAAATACTAATAATACTAAACAAAAATAGAATACATAATATCTAAGTTGCATCAGCTGCAACAGGCGGCCTTATCACTAACACAGCGATTTCTTCCAGGCAACCTTTTTTTAATTAATTAAATATTTTAATAATAATTTTATAAATTTAATTTAACAATTTAAGAAAATTTTCGAGTAGAATGACGATTTGTGAAAAACATATTGAACTTACAGATTTGTCTCACTGGACTTTTTTGAAGGTAGGTAATTGAATTTTGTTTAAAGAATAGAGTAGAAAAATGCGAAAAAAAAATCTTACTGTGCGAGCGGAAGAAGAAATGAATAAAAAATAGTTTTTCATACGTTTTTGTATGGAAACTGATATGAAACTGATTTGATGAGAAACGGCTTAAAATCAACAGTAAGGGCATTGTTATAGCTCAAATTTTTTTTTTATCGACTATAAGATTTTCAGGTAGAACTTTGAGAAAAAAAATTTTGCTCTACAATGAAGCATCCTAATGTACCATACATAGGTACATGTTATGATATTTATGATTTGGTGCATACCAAATAGTGTGTGTCTGTTTTTTTTTAAATCTTAAAATATATAGTAATAATAAATGCCGTGCGGTAACCGACAAAGAAGAATAGTTCCGACTTCTTTCTTGCGAATTATAAATAAATATTTTTATAAAAATATATAAAGCATATAAAAAAATAGTAAATGCTGAATTGACGTTCATAGCTAAAATTATTTTAGCTTATAATTATTAAGTAGTAGTTAGTAAAAAAAAAACATTTTATGCATTTTTAACTTTTGTAGTACTAGTACTGTAAACGTCCCACTGCAAGACAAAGGCCATCTTATTCTAATATGAAAAAATAACAAGCTCGGACGGCAAAATAATCATTTAAACATTTTCCCGACTTAAATAAACTGGGCGTGAGCGGTCTCATTTGACGACGCTAATGCTAACTTAACAAAATTTTCTCATTATAATTATGCCTCAATACCGCATACCATTAAAATATAATGTATTTATTTTATATAAATCCTATCAAAATTTGAATTAAACGAGTTAAATTTATTTAACTGTAATAAAACTGTATATAAACAATGCGTTTTAATCTACAAGATAAATACAATGAACGTAACATAATATCGAAGAAATTATTACGTGGCCGATGCGCTCGTTAGCATGCGGCGCTAATCAGTCGTTCTGATTACGCCGCAATGAGATTGCGTCATTGTACGACCGCCGAAAATAATGCAAATAGCACCCGTCGGCCGCTCGTGGACAATACCATTCGTTACGACTTCCATCCGTTTAACGGATATGGAAGGACGCTTGGTTTCGATTCGAACCTAATTGATTTCCTTTATTACTATTTATTTGTTTGGGATGAAATAAAATTGACATTTTTATTATCGTAAAATTTGGCGACTCGATTTTGCCCTTTGTAAAAATCTTTTGACTGTTAATCCTCATCACCATTGTTGTTCTGGTCATTACAGAATACTGTACTGTATCAGCCTGTAAACCCACTGCTGAGCGAAGGCCTCTTCTCCACATAGAAGAAGTGTTAGAGCTTAATCCACCACGCTGCCCCACTGCGAGTTGGCAAATAATTTCCCTACCATGAGTAACGATCATTATCAGGTGTCTATGATAATAACCGGGACCGACGGCTTTGCGTGCTCTCCGAGGCACGGTGGGAGACCCACGAGGGACCCCCATCCATTCATCCAGACTGGAAATAAAAATTTGAATAAATACAAATATCTGTCCCGAGCGGGAATCGAACCCGCGACCGCCGGCGACGGTTTGAGGCGACTACTCGCACCACTACACCAGAACGGTCGTCATTACAGAATAGGTGTTCGTGAAAGCATTTATTAAAAGCTTACTTTTATTATAAAACATTAAATAAATATAAAGAAATAGATACTTATTCGCTTATTTTCAATTCGTGTTAATCACTGGATGTGATTATTCAATGTTGTTTTTAATTGACTCAATTTAATTTTTCTTTATAAATCATAATTTATGTTGAACTATTTAAAAAATTCGTACCTGCATTTAATATACCTTTATGTAATAATGATTAAAAATCGTTTCCCGACGTGGTAATTGCAGCGGTTTTAATATTTTCGTCCGCCATCACATTACCCATTAGCAAAGTGTTGATCGTGATAAATTACAACCGCAGCCAGAACAGGGAATCATGTCCACGTTTAAAACAAAATAAATCAACCAGTGTCTACGTTCCTGTTCTTAAAATATAATTAAAATTATACAAATATTATTTAAAATTTTTGACTATTAAAATTAAATTTTTGATATAAGCTGTTTAAGTTTTATAAATTAAAGTTGATATCTGTATAAAAACAATAATGTTTTTATACATTTTTATTTACTTAAATGTTATTTTGACACTTTTTTAAAAAAACTTATTAACCATTTAATTTAAAACCAATAATAAATAATACTTAATTTATGTATGATCTTTACATAATTATAATAAAATTTCAATTGTCAAAATTTTGCACATGAGAGATTAAAAGAATTTTTATAGTTTCTGTAAGCCAAAAATATTATTTTTAGGGCTTCTGTCTGTCTGTGTGTTTGTTCTGTCTTCAAGCAAAATGTACTAGGAAAAATCGAATGCGGTTATCACAGTTATATTTTTCGAGGTCTAATTTAAAAGATGGTGCATGTTTCATCTGATTATAGCTAGTAAAATCATACCTACTTTTGTACATGCATTATTTTTTTTACTTTATTATAAATATCTACTACTGAAGTCATTAATATCAATACAATAACCAAAAAAAAAATGAAAGGCAAAAATATTTTATTCAAAAAACTATTCAGTTTAAAATCTATATATTTTATCTCGATTCATTGTGGTACATAGAAAAAATAAAATGAAATATAAATTTTAAAATCAGGTTAATAAATAAATAATTATTAAATAAATAATTATTATGTATCTGATTCTAAAATCCACGCATACAAATTCTCGGGCCAATTGCCAAAAATTGCCAGTAAGAAAATGTAGAACCCAGTAAAAATAAAATAAACCATAATTAATTAATTACACATAATTATAATTTTTATCCCTAATGAAATGAAATGAAATAAAAATATTTATTTCGCCATGAGGTGATTTTACACACTTGACAAATGTCAAAAAAAAATCATTTAAAATAAATACGTCAAATTATTACAAGCTAATCTCTAATGTCTTGATAGACATCACCTTACTATTAAATCATCGGCTTTATTAAATATTACAATAAATAACTTTATCTAATGTCCCTAGTGTTGGACGAGAGGGAAAAAAAGCAGGAGGAAATAAATTCTTGGTACTCATTTAAAAAATTTACCGTCATTATACAAAAATAAATAAATAATGCACAGTATGACCATGAAATGATCAGGACAAACACGAGACAGCCAATCGTATATGCCGAAACTACCACATGCCACCTGCTCACAATATTGTATAACTATATCTTATGACAAAGAACATATTGATAGCCTGGCCAAGTTTTATTCAATCTCATGCCTTTTCATCATTTAGAAATTCATTGATGTCATAATAAGCTTTCCGACACAAAGTTCGCTTTATAGTTTTTTTAAACTTCTGTAAAGGCAGAGATTGAACCGCAACCGGTATTTTGTGGTAAACTAAAATAGACATTCCATTAAAGGAACGACTCTATTACTCAACCGACATTTAGGAAGCGCTAGTTTGTGGCCGTTCCTGAGTGTTACATTGTGCAAGGTATGATCACTACGGCTAACAAACAAATGCCTATTTTTACATACATACATTATATTTTCATAAATATACTGCGATGCAAATGTCAGAATATTGATCTGTTTAAACTTTTCCCTCAGGGATTCTTTACAATCCAAAATAATATTCTCCGCATTACCCCAAAACAAAATGCCATAGGACATTATACAATGGAAGTAGCTGAAATACACTAATTTTGCTGTGTCGACATCCGTTAGTAGACGTATCCTTTTAACCGCGTACGCCGCAGAACTCAGTTTATCCACCAATCGACAGATATAGGGTCCCCACAGCAACTTTGAATCAATGGTGGTTTCAAGAAAAACCGTTGAATTAACTAAATTCAGCTTATCTCCATTGAGTTCTGGTTGCATTTCGACTTGTCTTACTAATGCTGATTTTATTGTCAAAGTATAGACACATATTTGCACTATTAATATTATCATTATCCTTTAGCATCACGGCAGCTACGAGGAGCTACAAAAAGACATCTTCTCTTTATCACAAATGGGTGGAGGCTCATACCCAATGCCGCAGGGCTTTTCCATGGGCCACAGCGCAAACATGAGCGCCGTCGGAATGCGACAAGATACAATGGGTAAGTTTTAGTTTAGGTAGTTTTATCTTTACCTGGAGGCACGGCAGTGCCTCCGCCAAGTCGAGCAAAAAAAAAAAAGTGGCACGGCCATACTATCCTTTTCTCGAAGCAATTCAGGCCATTTTTGACCAACTATAACTTCGTTGCGGATAAAACTAGAAGTCTGAATTTTCAATACCCAAGCAGGATTTGTATAAACACGGTATATTTCAAATTTCATTCAATTTGAACCAGTAGTTTAAGAATTATAATTAGTCAAAGTTAACGATTTTGTCACTCACTGACTGACCGATCATCAAAACTCTAAGGCACTTCTAGCAGACGTAGAAGCTTCAAAATTAGAATACCATTAGTGTTTAGTATATAAACCGAGGAAAAATTCAAATATTGTCCAATTTCAGTCCAGTTTTCTAGATACACCAACTGCATAAATAACTTTGTAATCTCATATAAATATATAGGATTACAAAGTTACATATGCAGTGGATAAATCAATGTAAATAAAAGTAAATAACTTTTAAAATGGTCAACGGAATGAAAAAGCAAGAATGGAACATGTCTTATGAAATTGTACCAAAATCTCGAAAAGAATTAAAGTAGACAAAATTGAAAAAAAAAAGAAATAATAAGTACTAATAATAAGTACTACCTACTCAAAATAACTTTTGTATTTTGAAGTTATACTTCTTGATGAGACTAATTTTTACGATACGCGCGCACACTGTGACAAAAATAATAAAACCGACAACATGAAGTTAACTAGTAGGCGCCGCGCAATTATACTAACTTACTTCATTGCGCTGATGTGTCAGCTCAACAAGATTTTATTTAGTTTCACCTGTCCCGATGTTTGTAAAATAATAATAATAATAACCGTGTGATAATGAAATATTATGATGACATGTTGCTAATCTGATGGAGGAGCTAAAAGGTCAATCTATCTATTTAAAACATTAAAAAAATTTAATATTGATATGGTCACTATAATATGTTGTTAGGTTAGCTAATTACGTAATAGCTTAAGACAGAAAGACCCTTAAGTAGGGATTGAATAAATTAGCCGACTTGGTAATACATGGATCTCACAACTTTTTACGGTAGAGTAGAAGAACTGAGTTGCGAGACTTGGATTTTTTACAAGTTATGTTTTTGATGGCATCTTTACTTAATTATATATTGCCATTTTTTTAATTATTTCTATCACTGGTCATTCGTTTTAAAGCAATGACAAGAGTAGTTTTGACTATATTTTTTTTTGTACTCAGTTTGAGAATTAAGCATTACTCGTCAATTTGAAATTTGAAGCTGGTTTAATTTTTTTTTTTATTACAATACATCTAAAAGTTTTTCTAACACATTTTCAAATTATTAAACCTATTTATGTTTTTCATAATTATGTATATCTATAAAAATATTATTATTTTTAAATTTAAATATTTTAAGGCTAATTGCAAATTTTTTTTTTTAATTAAATTAAATATAACACTCTTAAAACTCTTACAATGAACACTTGCAACGCTTGAAAATGAAGCATAGTAATAAAATCGACTGACCCGTTGGCGCAGTTTGCAGTGACCCTGTTTTCTGCTCAAAGGGTTGTGGGTTCGATTCCCGCCCCGAGTCTGGGTGTAATATATGTTTATTTATATATGAATTATTTATATGTATATTTATTGAAAAAAAAAAAGGTATATCAGTCGGCTGTTACCTAAAACACAGGCATTAAGTTGCCTACCTTGGGAACAGACAACCTTGTGTGTGTGTGTGTTAAGCATTAAGCATAAATTGTAAGCATTATACAAAAGTCTTTGGTAGAACGTCCGTTTCAAATATTCGTAAAATATTTAATACAAAGTTTCATTATTTCACGCAACTCCTACCTCCCACCGCCTAATACAATGAATAATACAAAATTAAATCGAGTACGAACTAAGATGTAAGTTTGAAGTGTAAAACAAGAAGCGGTAGACTCGCGCGGCAGCTTTCATCAACTTTCTATTAGAACCGTCAAGGCAATTATAAAGTTGCGGAGCCCGGATGATCGCAGCCTCGTTTTTATACAAATATCCCTTATAATAATGAGAAAACTTGCTCTTTGCCGGCCACGACTAAGTTCCGCCAGATGATCGCGAAAAGAAAAAAAAAACTTAATTAGAATTTGTTAAAGTCGCGGAATTCTTTCTTTTGTTAGCTGTAAGTGTTTTGTCATAGCTGCGTCAAAGCGTCTAAGTACCATTAAACTCGGTAGAAAGTATTATTTCTTATAAATTATTGTATTCTATTGTTTTTGTTATTAAACTTTTTAAATATAAATAATGCTTCCAAAAATTTAACTGAGCGAAATTCAAATTTTTCTCTATTTGTTTTTTGTAAAAACAATTCGTCGTATATATTATATAATTATGGTAATATATTATATTGAACTATCTAACGAAATATAAACCAAAATGTGCAACTATATAATAGCTGAAAAAATTCTAAATTATGGAAAATTAAAGCATTATTTACTTTCTTAATAAGATATGTCAAAATTACGAACACAGGATATATAGATACGAGTACACCTCTGTCGAACAGATGAATCGATGTAAAGTGATTACCTACGAATTATCTTAAGGTATTTCCGTTAATAAATTATGTACTTGCGTCAGTCGTATATAGTTGAAGACGGTAGTACGTAACACTAATTCAATGATCCTTGAGTTTGTGGCCGGAGATTATAAATCTGTACTGCTCAACTCAAGACGTGCTAACTTGTTCTGAATATATTACAGCTATGTTACATATGACATAAGTTTAGATATCATATATTTGGTTATTTATATTCATCCAGGAACGGCAATGTACAACAACTATGTTCAGGGCTGGATTTAGAGTTGTGGGGGCCCGGGAAAATGGAGGAGTGGAGGCCCCTTGATCTGAAATAGGTTTTTTCTTGCAGAAAAAAAAAACGAAAAAAAAAGTTCATCACAATGTCACACCAATATATTATAGTTGCCGGGTGGACATATACCTAAAAAATAATGATAATAATAAACGTCGTCGCTATCTCACGCCAATATATTATCGTTGCCAGGTAAACATATTTTTCCTAAAAAAAAAGGTCATCACCTATTCCTACTCCTAAAAAAATAAGATCTGATCCATTGCCTTAGCTCTATTATAGAAGCCCCTCTTTTGCGGGTGTGGGGGCCCCTCTTATGTGGGGGCCCAGGGCAGTTGCCCCGCTCGCCGTCCCCTAAATCCGGCCCTGACTATGTTCATTATTTCTATTGTTAATGCATTATAATTAATACATGGTTAGTATTATACTACGGTTAACTACATCGGTTTTCTAAATTTAATTTTAAGGTTCACACTTTACTTTTAAGGTTTTTTAACTTTAATTTATGCCCTCAACTTATATCTGGGGTAATTTTCAACATTTATGAATTTCAATTTAAAAGAGTAATAAACAGAATATTTTAGGTAACTTTTAGCGGCAAAGCGTGAAACGTAAAACGCCTCGAGACAGATTCCTGCGTAGGAAAAAACGTTCGAGTAATGGAGGCGAGGCATCGTACCGTAGATATTCTAATAAGAAAATTTCCACTACATTTACTTTGGCGGGCGTCCTCGCGGCGTCTTCGCAAATATCTTATTTCCTGCGGCGAGATTGCATCTTGAGAAAACGCGAGGGTCGCCTTGTACCTCTCCACTCTCACGACCCTCCAGGTCGCCTACATTTATGTCTATCACTATGTGGTAAAACCGGCAAAAGGAACCTTTTCTTTTTTATGGACTTGAAGATATAATAAAAAATTTACATTATCGATTTAAAATACAATTTTGGGCGTATTATGATTACAAAATTAAAAATTTCAAACAAGACTACTGATTAGTCGTGTCTAAAAATATCATTGTAAAAAAAAGGGTTAACACATAATATATACTCCAAACACCACATAAGAATTATTATTATAACTAAGATATACTTTCTAAGCTAATAAGATGTTATTAAAATATAAACTTATATTTAGCTACATAAAGAAACATTAAGCTGGCTTAAAGTAATTACACACGATCCGTTAATGTCGATAGGTATGAGTGCAGAGGACGAATGGTATAACAAGTCCCTGTCAGCGCTGCGGATGAACAGCGGACACCACGCAAACCTGGCCGCCGCACCCATGCTGCAGTACCAGACCTAATCGTTGCTGCACGGCGCCGACTACTCACCGGCGCCGCACGACTACGCGCCCCCGTAGTCGCCGCGAGTACACGCATAGTCGCTAAAGGTAATGTACGCGTAAAGCTTACAACACACGTAGCGTGACTTAACAAATACATGTTTTTTTTTAATCCTAATGGAATTTACATACATTTTATTTTCGTAATGAGTAGCGCCCTGGCGATGCTACTACTCAGCTATTTTGTACAATGAATAACAAGCGTTGATTATAAAAAGAAGTCAAAATGCAGAAAAAATAATTATTTGTTTTAAATCGTAAAATTAACAAATCATTTTGTTATTAGTTATTATATACAAACGATAGATATATACTGACGAGTTTTTATTCCATCGATAACACTATAAAAATTAAAACAATAAGTTTTACAGTTTTACAAAGTATTGTTATGTACCTGTTTTTTTTTTTTTTTTTAAATTATATTACTATAACACATTTGTTTTATTACAAATAATAACACTGAGTTGTACTTACGCAAAAATTATAAAGATACTTCACAAATACGTCAGTACGTCCGCAGGCGTGCATAGATACTATGTATAGGTACAAAATAGGATTTTAATTTATTAAGGAACGATCGGTTCTTTTTAAACGTATAAGGTGTATGCTAGTCATATTGTACAGCCATTTTGAATGAAATAAATAATAAGTATATAATATTTTCGTGATTGTTGTATTATTACGTGAATTAACTGATAAGGAACGTATATTTTTGACTGCTCCTTCTATCTATAAACCTACCTTATCTTAAATACTAACATTTTTACTTATTATGAATACTTAATCGACGTATAAATTAAAAACAAAATCATCTATTATTGTTCTTTTACGCTTTTATAACATTAAATTGTTACATAACACAAATACTAAATCAAATTAAGGAGCTCTCATAAATATACTAATTTTTTTAATTATTAATTGCAATACATACCTTGTAAATAGAAAACCGTTTGCATGATACTTTTAAGGCATTAAAGCTCAACGATATTGTAATGTTAAATTATTTATTATTTAGTCAAATTTAAATATTAAGATAACTTTTCAATACCTATTACATAAAATTCTAGAAACTGGCAATTTAAATTCATCATTATAATTTTATATATAAAATAATATTTTTTATCATTGTTAATTTCATATATTCTTTACTTATTATTTAAATGTATAATATTTCACTCTGAGCGCATTTTCTAATTTTTAAATAGTTTCCATTGCGTTCCATATTGTACATTAAAATCGCCAGTCTGTAAGAGACCTTAAAACCCGTGCCAAATGTTCATACAGTTAGTCAGTTATCTTACAAAAATCGATATCGTAGTTCTATATAAATAAGAAAAGCGACATTGTATTTATTATTTCAAATTTGTACAATATGCGAAGATAATTGGTAAATTAAATGAAAATTCAAATTCACACTTGAATGCCATCTGTGCATTTTTATGTAAATATTATTTATAAGGAAACTTGTCTTATAATGAACATGTGTAAAATTAAATAAATTGTCTAAAAGGAATTTTTGTTTTATTGTATATTTTTAAATCTTTGGTTTAGGTAACTCGAATCTTAAAATGATTATATAGTTTTCTTTTAATCGAATGGTTATAACAATAGTTTTAGTCTTGTATTCAGACTTTTTACTGTGAATAAGTTAAATATTTATTTCTATACTAGCTGCTGCCCGCGACGTCGTCTGCGTGACCGCTATTAGATTACAAGTATTTACAGAATGCGTTGAAAAAATAAAGGTTCACTGCTCGTTCCCCGTAGGTGATAGCGTGATAATATGTACCTAGTTGTAGCCCATATGTTGACCCGACGTCTTAATAATATTCGTGCCAAATTTTAAGTAAATCCATTCAGTACTTTTTGAGTTTATCCCGGACATACATACAGACAAACAGACAAAAATTCTAAAAACTATATTATTGGCTTCGGTATCGATTCTAGATCACACCCCAAATATTCTTTTAAAAAAAATATTCAATATACAGTTTTGACTTTCCTACCATTTTATTATATCTTACAATTAGTATTAAAACATCAAATTCAATATCATATTTAAAACTTGGGAGAAAAAAAATTATGAACGTGCAATTTTTTCACACGAAACTCGACACTACGATACTGACTCAACTTTTTTTAAATATTAATATAGTTATTTGTAAAGCAAACAAAAAAACACTTATGAAAAATATATATGTATATTTATTTAAATAAATTCTTGATCGGGTATAGCGTACTGAGGATTGGTTACAATGTTTTTATTGAGATACCGAGAGAGGAGAGAATATACGATACCATCACCGCCGACAGCCTTCCAGAATGTTCCAGCGTCGTGTCGGAGCGCTTCATTTTGACCACACTCCTATAAACAAAAGATTATTATTAATGTAAGGGTTATATATACCTATAGTTGTAGTAAGTAAGGGATTCCGTCTGGGTTTTTCCGAATTTTTCCCGATTTGTAAATATTCAGAGGCATCTTAAGAAGTTTTTAAAATGAAAAAAAAAATTAGTTTGGATAAAAATATATTATGTATTTTATTCATGTTTATTTTAATACTTTTTTTGAATGTACTCCTGAAGAAATTAATTTTAGACAAGATATTTTGTAAGGCTGGTTTTGGCTTTTTATCTGCTGACAGCCCTAGTATCAGTGTTCACTCAGTATATCGTAAGAGAATGTAGATAGGCCAAATACTTAGTCTTAGATCTTTTCTACCGAAGCAATTGAAAATGAAAGTTCTGAAAACTTACGCAATGACAATGAATGTAGCGAGTTTACCTACACTACTTACTAGTAAAAATGTTCAAACAACGTCAAAAAACTGTTTTTCAAAAGATTGTGAGTATTATTATCACGACCGATCTCTATATTTGAAATACAATTTTTCAAACAACGTCTCTGATATAATATTGCAAGATATAGAATTCCTAGTAGATCCAAGATTTCCAATAAAAACTATACCAAACAATTAGTAAGTTTGTTTTCAAATGCTCATTTATATTTTATATACGTAAATTCACATACATACGTTAAATATGTTTATACTACGTTTTTGTAATCCTTAAGAAGTCGTCGAACATTATATTTTTTCCTTTCTATTACCTTACAACCAGTATCAAGTTGAGCCACAGCTTCGGGAGCTTCAGATAAAGTTTCATGAATGGATTTGTCATCGGTTTTACGATCACCATAAAATTCATTGTTTTTTGTTTTTACTACATCGTACACCTTAAAAATAATTAACTAGTAATTATTTATCTTTACTTATATAAATTAAACCGCATTTAAATAGGCTTTCATGTAGTGTTTAGTACTAGATTGTGAGAAGAAAAATGTTAATACGAAGGTAAAATTACCAAATCTCATATTTATTATAACATCTTAGAAACCTAAAAGCTTTATTGTTTTGGTCACTATACTGTTCAGTGCATTACTTTCAAGTAATGGATTTCAACCAAAACATGACGATAGAAGATGAAACAAAGATAGGAATTACATAAGACATAATTAAAACTTTGTCGAAGAGATACCCTCTTATTTTATTTATTAGATTAAGGTTACCTTTAAGCTATATTACCTATTAAACTAAAATTATTTTTCGTGTACAAAGTTAAAGTACATTTTTCTTTCTTACGTACTCAAATAGGTTTTACCCGTATATTGCACTTGTTTATTTATTTTTACTAAAAGATTATTAGAAGACATTAGTTTTGCATAAAATATGTACCGTATTCCCGCCTTGTTTATAAATATCGTTCAAAAGAACACTAAAAGGCTCTTGATATAAAGCTGCCGTCCAAGTTTGAGTAAAATATTCGTACAAATCATCTATTAGATTCATCTGAAATCGATAAATAGAAAAAAAATCATTAAAATAAATTAAACGTGTATTTTTAAATCGTTTTTATAGTGTAAATTATCTTACTACCTAGTTAATCTTATTAATAAGTAGTAGGAGTAATCTAATTTATATAAAACTATAATAATTCTAATATTATAATTTACCATTTTTGGTTTCTAAGCATCTTACTCTGATAGTTATTGATTTGGAATTTGGAATATATAGGACCACAAACAAAAGTAGCTGTTTCAAAAGAACATCTTTGACGTATTGATATTTGATAGTGTTTTTAATTAAGTGTAAAAAAATTAAAAAAAATTAACTAAATCAGAACATTCGGGCGTTTATATTTGTTAATCTAAAAGGAACCAGTAAACAGGCATAGAAAATTACAGGTTTTCTTTTTAGTATAAAACTAAATTACTTTGTTGCATTTACGAAGTAATTAAAATTATTTGATCGATTAAAATAATGATATAAATCTAAAGAAAAAACTTTTACAAAATGTACATCTTTATTATATTAGAAAATTAAATGGTTGTTTTTGACTCACTTTATATCTGCCGAGAAGATTGTTAAAATACGCTTCGTGTTTACCATACAATTGTGTTAAAGTTTCACAAGAAAACTGTTTCAATGAAAGGCACGTAATGGATTCAATACAGTGCAATGCATTTATCTGAAGACTAAAATAATTCTGCCGTTTATCCGTTATAAGTGTATGACCCTAGGAGAAAGAAAACTTACGTAGATCATCTGTACATATAAAAAATATATATAAACGTCTACTAGAGTTTGGTTCTATTGTAAATACGATGAAGTTGTTTATGTTTACAACTAAACTGAACTGAACCAAATCGGCCTGTAAACGTCTCACTCCTGGACAAAAGCCTCCACATAAGAGTTGGAGCTTAATCAATCACGCTGATCCACTGCTGGTTGGCGAATAATTTCCCTATTATGAGTAACGATCGCTATCAGGTGTCCATGATAACTGGGACCAACGGTCTTTACGTGCTCTCTGAGGTACGATAAAGAGACCCACAAGGACAATACAAATATCTACCCCGAGCGGGAATCGAACCCGCAACCGCCGGTGTTAAGGCACCTACTCACACCACTACACCAGAACACGGTTGTTTACAAACATACTCTTAAAGTATGATTGAAAATCGAAAAATTCTCTGGTTCCGGAAACAATCACTTAACACAAACACAAACCCCCAGGCCACAACGAACATCTGTTTGGTCTACAGAAATATTTCTCTTGTACGAGGATCGAATCTGCGGCCGCTAGTGCATCAGTCAGTTACTGTGATCACTGCAACAACGTATCGTCAGCGATGTTTTCATTCACAGTTTTGCACATGAAAAACGCCGAATTTTCTTGTCCTGTTCACCGTGTCATCTCGGACAGTAAAAATTTACGTATTACTGGTTACTAGATGGCCATTTTAATAAAGTTTGTATATGTCGAAATAGAGTCATAATCACAACTAATCGGAACGCCAACGTCATCTTGACAGAGCTTACATCATGGCAGTCGACCAGACTCAACTCAGTTACTGGCGTTACTGCTAGGTCGGTCGCACGGGACACTACTAGGAACTGTCTTGCGTTCCGTATTGACTATACATAGTGATTGTGAAGTGAAGTGTTATAACATTGTGTAATAAAGTACTGAGTGATTATTGTTAATTTGAAATACAATCTTGATTTCAAACTTCACTTTTCTTTATTTGAATCAACACTTCCCGTATAACACCCACTGTATGAATCACGATAACGCGATGAAAATAAATAGTGAAAATAATGAGACTACGTATTAACTATTTATTACGAATTAACCATTTATTACCTGGTCAGGCAGCAAGAGACTCACGGCAGCAGGCACGGCGCGACCGGGAGCGCGCAGTTTCATATAGTGCAGCGGACCCGGCAACGTCGCTGACTGCACTATCGGTGACTCGAACTTCATTACTGGTTGCCATCGTCTAGATACATCGTTTTACCCAAAATTTATAATTATAATTATAATATAATAATACACTTTATTGGACACCACTAAAAAAGGAACAATATTTTTTAAGAATAAAGAAAGATGTGCAAAGGCGGTCTTATCGCTAGACCGCCTTTATATATATATATATATATATATATATATATATATATATATATATATATATATATATATATATATATATATATATATATATATATATAATTAAATATAGAAGACGATTAACTACTTTACTGGTACAGTATATTTAGATTTCCCTTTTCTTATCAATTTTTTTTCTTGTATTATCAAAATATTGTAAATTTCATTATTACTGGCTGCACCTCTCGGTCACACTCGCATAACTTTCAATCCCGTGGGAATGTCGGGATAAAATATAGCCTATGTGTCATTCTGAATCTTCAGCGATCTCCGCGCCAAGTTTCATTACAATCGGTTCAGTAGTTTTTGTCTAAAAGAGTAACGAATATTCATTCAAATTTTAATAATATTAATAAGATTTACAACGCTGAAAGCGTAAACATCATTTTCGTATATTATATCAAGTAGGTACCTACTCATCAGAATTAGTGTTGTAAGTTCCTTTCACGTAATAAAACAGAGCAAACATAAAAGACCTACTAAAGGCAAACCTATAGATATAACAAGAAAATATAGTTTATATACATATATATGTATAGTATACATTTGTATGTTTGTGTAAATAAGTATTTACTGGTATATAGTTGTGATCTAAAGAATATATTTAAAAAAGAGCTTTACTGTAATTTTAATGTGTGTATATGTGAAATTTCACATATTATGCTTCGTTTGAAAGTAGATACATGGCGCTTATCCAATATTAATTACGCGTCTTTGCACTACTATCGACAATATATTTGCACGTACTAAAAACAAAGTACTACAATTGTTATTTTTTTTTAATACATACATTTTAGAGAGGCTAGCAGATGTTCGTGGTGTACTTGTAACACTTGCATGGGAATTTCTACAACTGAAAGATAAAAATATTTCATAAGTAACAACCCAAAATTTACTAATGAAATTATAACAATAGTTAACGACCAACTGAATCCTATGCACAGAATGTAACGTAATATTGAAAATCGACGCCCCCAAGGAATAAAGTCGTAAAGTGCTATTACCACTGTTTTAATGTTTTGCATTTTCGGCATCTATAGGTCATACTACATCTTCTGATTTTTTTTCTAAAAATCCATGAAGTTATAACAATTTATATTTTTACTCTCCGGAAATCATATCACAATTATAACTCATACTAATATCGTAGTCATATAATATGGAACGAACATCTGTCTTAATAAGCTGGTAAGCCTTTATACCATTTTACTAATTTAATAAACATAGTCGTTATAGAGCTATACTAAAAAAGTTGGTAATAACTTTTACAAGAACTAAATTGTATTAGTTTATTACACTTTCATTTTATTCGTGTAAATACTGTAGAAGAGTATCGTAATGCATGCAAATAGTTTTCATTACATTACAAGTTCACGGGAATAAAATGGTTATGTGCCGTTACTTAGTATACACTTAAATATAAAAATCAGTATTACACATTTTTGGCAATGATTTTAAAAATATACGTGATATTTAATTTATTTTTATAACTACATGTTACGTTAAAAATGCTGAAAATAATGATGTATAATACAATATTATAGCCCGTTTAGGACACGCGATATAACAGAAAAACGGTTTTTTGCTCTTCCTGTAAAATTTACTTTTCTCTATTACGACTTTGTTCCCCGGGGGCGTCATTTGAATGAAATACTGGCTGTTACCCTTGCAGGTAAAAATATAGCGTCATGGACTTCTCTGCACCTTTTTTGAGCAGCTTAAGATAACCAATTCCTTTATACGAATAGGTTTCACGTGTCTCTAATCAAATCAAAATCACAAATTTTTTTATTCGAGTGTGCTTCAAAAGCACTTTTGAATCGTCTTTTACAAAGTATGTCTTTTATTAATTAAATATAGTTTATGTAAAACTACCACCGATACGAAAAGTAGATTCTGCTGTTTTAAAAATCTTCAATACATTGCGCAACCATTATAAATTCAGTCATATGTAGGTGAATGAAAGCTAGCGCTACTAAACTCACACGTATGTCATTGTTATAATCTTGTAACAAATAATATTACGCTTTGACTATTAAAATATTTTCAATATAAACTTTAAACTTATTTATTAGCAATTTTAAATCATTTGTGGGATTTTATTATACACATCTATACGAATATCTTGGCCTAGTTTACTTTGCGAGATCGGAAACTAAGATTTTTTTTTTGTTAGAAGTTGGTTTTTATAGGTATTGAAGTTCAAAATAGCGTAAACATTCACCGACTAACTAAAATTAATAATATTAATGTGAAATATTCACGACAGTAAGCAAGAGCTGTATCGTTGCATGAGTTCTGAAGTAACAGGATCCAACTCGGCCCTGCCTGTCATAAAAGGATCCAGCTTGCGTAGAAATAGTCGTGCTAACTGTAATAAAGAACATACAATAAGTAGTTTTTAGTGCAAATTATCTTCCTTTAGATACTCTTTAAAAATTTATTTAATAAATAATCCCAATAATATAAGAAGAACACGAGTTCCAATTTCTATAATTGTGTATTAGTTTTTTAACAAACTAAACCTTTTTAAATAAATAAATAAACTTCTCACACTCAACGGACCCCTGTAGGATGTGAATCCTGTGTCAGGGGTCCGAAAACACACACAATACACAAGCACAAACGCCCAGATCACGACAAACATCTGTATGGCCCATACAAATGTTTGTCATGTGCGGGGATCGAACCCGCGACCGCTAGTGCATCAGCCAGTTGCTGTGACCACTACGCCAACGCATCGTCTAAAACTTTTTAAGCTTGCTTTATGTTTTTACCGCTTCCCCGACGTCTTCAGAGCAGTAATATTTATGTACTTGGTGTGGCGCGTAGAGTCGACGAGAATATTTAACGCAAGGGCCTGCGCCGTATACATAAGGATCATTTGTATCGAACCACGGTCCGACCACCAGACCACCATCATACACCAGGCCACACTCATTTATGGCTGAAAATATTATTAAATATGTATCTATATTCACTTTACCAAAGCCACCAAAAGTACAAACATTTACAATGCTATGTAATTTTTATGATTACTGTTAGCTATAAGCAATGACTGACTGAAAAACTCGTGACAAAATCTACACAAGTGTTTATTAGATCATAAGAAAATATTAATTAACAGTTGGTAGCTAAAATTATTTTTGGAATATTATATGCTTCAAACACTTAGGTGCAATAGCTATATGATATAATATTTTAAGCAAATACAGGTTGACAAAATACATTGTGACTAAATTGTCCTAAACAAGGAGAATTACATGGAAAAAATAGCATGATATGATAGGTAGTGCGAGAGAGACAAAGATAGCATCGGATGAAAATATAAGCATAATATTTTTGTTAAATATTTTCAATTAATTGAACCGTTATAACCTGATTAGTAAATGTAAATAGCCATGTATCAATTACCTTTAAAAGCGTTCAAGTCAATAGCCTTAATCCCATAATAGAATAGTGCAAAACAAGGCAGATGAATGACGTGCATTGGTGTCATAAGACGCAAGAATTCAACACGTATATCCTTTTGCGACCAGCCTTGAAAGTAGCACCTTCGGTATACACGAACACCTAGCTTTTCTACACTAGCTTGAACTCTCTCATCCACCTATAGATTTTGAGCTTGTATCATAAGTTAGTAATTTTACTTGTTTATTCTGGACGCATATCTTGTAGTATATATACTTTAAGGGATGCCCGAAATCTCATAGAAAAAGTAAATTATATCTTTCCAGATAAAAATAAACTGAACTGTTTTTGAAATTTCGACAGTTATACAAAAAAAAATCTTACATGTGCAATGCTTTAAAGAACAAAAATAATCCTGGTTATCATCCCAACTAATCTGATGATACTAATTCTCTAGATACTTATTTTTGGTATAAAAATTATTAATTCTTAGTGTTTACTTCGGGTTTGAGAGAACGGTTGCAGAGGCTAAACTTAAATAGTTAATAAAACGCAGCCATGTATAAGATCTGTACCTACTAGAATAATGAACAAAGCCAAACAAAAACTGGAAATATGATTTCTAAACTATTATATTTACGAGAGCGTTTTTTTTTTTTCAATAATTAAAATATAAATAGACCCGTATGGATACGTTGGTTTTAGCTTTTAGAGTGAGTGTCATACTTACCTGCATGCTTTTATTATATCACAATCAAAGTATTATTTTTAATTTAAGTTAGTAAGTGCTAGAAAAATCTTTTTTTTAACGGCTTTATCACAAAACATGGAATTTTCTCTATTATACAAATACTTTATTAAAATTTTTGTATGTATAAACCTTCAGGCATAAATTTTCTAAATAACAGTGAAAACAGCATCATAATCCGTTGTATGGTTTAAATGAAGAAAGATCACGAATAACCAGACAAGGGCGGAGAGTAACTTTGTTTTATACTATGTAGTGAAAATCTTATTCCACGCATTTTTTTACGGACATTTTTTCTCGGCTAGGGTACCCCTCCGCATCGTCCCATAAGGAACTTCGTTCCAACAAGAATATAGAATAAAAATTTAATAGAAACATTAATTTTATTTTATTTAAGTCTGAATAAATTCATACTCACTGTTTCATTGTTAAAGCAATTTACTCTCATAGCTGTATTATCTTCAGGGGGGAAAGGTTCAACAAAGGCAATGTTGTTTGGAGAAATTCCTAATTCCAGTAATGCAGCAATACAACTGTAAGCTTCTATACAGTCCCCGTACACCACGATTTGGTTATATTCACTGAGACAATAACTATTATTTTCTGTTAAGAATATTATAGTTCAATTTATTTTTACATACTAAACTTAAACAGAAATTTAAAAATATATTTTCTTCTAAAATTACATTTAGGTATACCTACGTACTTCATGGACTATTAGCAAACAAAACAAACAGACGGAGCTACTAGAAATCTTTAAATGATAACTTTTAATCAAATTATTTCAAAATTCCCATTGGATACCACCCACAAGGAATTAAAATAAAATTAAATATTATTGAAAAAGTTAGTATTTTTACTAGACGTTATTATTGTTGTAATGATTTTTAAAACAAGAGCTACCTATTTACATTAATTAAATATTAATATTTTACTCTAAAATAAAAATTAAAAAAAAACAGGTCTAGTATAGACAAAAACCTAGCTATTATTTTGACTTCCTAGATGAAACTTTTTTGCTTTGCGGTTGACTGACTCATCATCATCATCATCATCATATCAGCCATTGGATATCCACTGCTGAACATAGGCTCTCCCCATTGAATTTCAGCGCGACCGGTTCTAAGCAGCCTCCATCCAACGGCTTCAAGCGACTCTCCTCAAGTCGTCTGTCCATCTCGCGGACGGCTGTACGACGCTGCGTTTGCCGGTACGTAGTCTCCACTCGAGAACCTTTCTGCTCGATCGGCCGTCAGTTCTACGAGCTAATGTGCCCTGCCCACTGCTGACTGACTACACGCATCGAATTAAAATTATAAGCGTGGAATAGAAGTACTTACAATCGGTCAATATAAATATTAAACAAACATGATTTGGATGAAATTACATAACTTTACCTAGTATTAGTATGGATTGCACTTCTACTAGGACATTAAAACATTAAACTGGTAACAAATTCCGCTTATTCATTTCTTATTATTGAAATTTCAACAATTACCCGATTAAGAAAGAGGTTCTGAGAAAGAAAAAACTAGAGAAGTGTCACCGGAAACCGTTGGATGGAGACTGCTTGGAACCGTGCGAATTGCGATATTATGTAATTTGCACAATCGCGAGAAATCGCTGTGGTGTCGAATTTCAATACCAGCTGAGCCTCAATTAGTATTGAAATTTGATGCCACAGCGATTTCTCGCGATCGCGAAAGTTACGTAATAGTCCACCGGTCGCTCTGGAGGTCGACGGTGGGGGCCTACGTTCAGCAGTGGACATCCAAGAGCTGATATGATGATGATGATCTGAGAAAGTATAACTACTGTTACTTTAATGTAAAAAATAGGTCACAATGATTCACACTTGTTTCTGATATCATCCTCATTAATTTCCTAAGACAGGCGTTTGCCTCGTACAAAGAGTTGATCACCATCACATTTTCAGGCATTTCAGGAGGCAATGGCACAAAATCTGGTTTATACATTGGGTTATCCATTAATATTCTGTTGCATGGTTTTCCTTTCCTAATAATATTTTTTTTTAATTAGATATATCCATACATAGTCCATTATTCTAGGGGAAAAAATTTACATATCACAAACGTAAAGCATTTTATCATTGACCGATACTGATAACGGGATAGCGCCATACCGAGCAAGAGCAACATCAATATACCGAACAACAATAAAACAGCGAATTCTTTTTATGAACAATGTATAATACAGCTCAACAATTTTTTAGATCACAAATGATGCCTTATAATTTTATTATAAAAGCGCATATACATAGTCTGGCCATAAATACTGTTACAATTAAAAATAAACATGTTATGTTCGTATATAGGTTATGTTCGTATATATGTATAATGTTTAAGTATTTTTGTGTAGATATTTGTATTTAAGTTTATAATAATATAACTGCACCACCTACTCGTTTTCTGTTATTAAATTACTCCAACATATCTGGGGTTGTCTGGAAGAAATGGCTAACTAGCCATAAGACCGCCCTTTGTACTTCACATTTTGTAATTATCAATCTATCTTGTTTGTATATTTGTGGTGTACAAAAAAGTATAAATAAATACCCAGTGAACACATGACCTCCATATGACGTCATCGATAGATCACATAGAGGTCATAGAATATTTACATAGATATGACATAGAAATGACTTTATAAATGACTTTGATGTGATGTCATATAATATGACATCATTATGACATAGTACTGACCTAATATTTGACTGTTATATGAAGTCATAATTGTGATTATAATTTGTATACTATTTACGTAAGAAATAAATCATAAATTTACATAAATTACAAGTCATAGTCTGAAGTCAAAGTGATATCATAATACCGTCACATGCTTACGTAAACAAGTATGCTTAATTAAAAAAAATCAAAAAACCCGACTGCGTAAAATACTCTTATTATAAACTAAAAAGAATAAAACAATTTACTAGTTTTCATTTGATACCCATATTGCTACAGTAAGAAAAAAAATTCAACTCCCCCCCCCTCATTCCGCCATTTGCGGGCGCCATTTTGAAAATTTATATAGCCTATGTCACTACTACAATTTAGACAAATCCAACGACACCTCATATATCAAAAACCGTCCAGCCGTTTGGGGTGTAGGGCGTGCCAAAGAAATGGACATACATACATACATACATACATACATACATACATACATACATACATACATACATACATACATACCTACATACATACATACACTCGAAAAACATAACCCTCCTTCTGTCGCAGTCGGGTAAAAACAAGTAAGCATGTGACGGCTTCAAGCCGCTAAATCGCGCTAACGTTTGGTTCTACAGAATCTACATATAGGTCTCCATACAAAATTAATTGACCAAGGGTTTTTTAATAAATCAAAGTCATTTCACCTTGAAACGGAGTATTTATATTGTAGGTCCCGTAGTGCAGGTGTGATTTTGGACATAACGATAAACGTTTCAAACGTATCAAATTATTTTTTCTATCAGTATTGTAATATTTTCAAAATGTTGTGTAGTAAAAAACTGATTAGTAAGAATTTATGTCATATTTACGTCATCTATCTTACGTAAGAATCTTACGTCAGGAAGTGGGAAATTATGAGTCATATATGACTCATATATGACTCACATCTTACGTAAATCATGACGTAGCTGACATCATTCTGACGTCAGTTTGACATAATTGTGTTCACTGGGTATAAATAAATAAACAAAATATATTTGAATTTGGAATGTTATTTTTAAGTGATTGGTCATTGTGTTTTCTCATTTTCGCGCCAATACATTGTAAAATATTTTGTGACATTAAAATGGAGTGGGCTGATAAAGAGAACCGAATCGCTGTGATTGGATTACACAAAGTAGGTATGGAGCCAAATACAATCTTTAAAACCATACGCTTGGTATTAGTCAACCTCCTCTGTTTGTGACAGAAAAAGATCTGGCCGTCCACGTAGTGTTCGTACGAAAAGGGCGATCAAAGCAGTAAGGGAAAGAATTCGAAGAATTCCTGTCCGAAAGCAAAAGTTTTTTCTCGGAAGATAAACATAGCACCTAGAACCATGTCGCGTATTTTAAAAGATGACTTAGGACTTGCAGCATATAAGAGACGCAGTTATTTCTTAACTGATAATTTAAAAAGAATAGGGTGGTAAAATCAAAACAATTACTTAAGCGGTACGCAAAAAATTTCTGTGACCTCCGTCACAGAAAATTTTTATTTACGGATGAGAAAACTTTTACAATTAAGCATTATTTTAACAAACAAAATGACCGCATTTATGCTCAGAGCTCTAAAGAAGCTTCCCAATTAGTCAACAGAGTACAACGTGGGCATTATCCGACTTCAGTGATGTTTTGGTGGGGTGTTAGCTATACCTAATGGAGGAGTGGCTGAGCCATTTTTGTGAAAAAGGTATCAAAACATCGGCACAAGTGTATCAAGATACCATTCTTGAGAAGGTAGTTAAGCCCCTTAACAACACCATATTCAATAATCAAGAATGGTCCTTTCAGTAAGATTCGGCGCCGGTCGAACATAAAGCTCGATCGACCCAATCTTGGTTAGAAACAAACGTTCCGGACTTTATCCGAGCTGAAGGCTGGCCGTCATCTAGTCCCGATCTCAATCCGCTGGATTACGATTTATGGTCAGTTTTAGAGATGATGGCCTTCTCTAAATCCCATGATAATTTGGAGTTCCTAAAACAATCCAGAAGATTGGCAGCTAGTGAAGAATTTTCCAAGGGAAAGATGCGTGCTTCTATTAATAACTGACCTCAACGTTTAAACAAACGAATAAGCTTTATTTTTAATGGTTTTATATGTATTTTATGTGTTGTTTATGTATTAAACTAACACACTGTAATAGTAATAAATGTTAGGTGCAATAGAGAAAATGTTTGCTTTTTTTATGTAACAATATTTAGGGCAAGACAAATCACTGTGTATGATATGAATATATTTTTTGTTCAAGTAATAACAGCGAAATGTCGAACGCAAGTTTGATACCAGTTTACAATTCGATGGTTTGCAGTGTAAGAATTTGTTAAGTATCAGAAAATATTATGTAATATTGTAAATGCGTAGGCACTTTTATATTTCAAGTTTGTAATATCACGCGATAGCTTATAAACTAACATTGTTAGTTACCTACTGGTATTGACCCGTGCCCTGACAAACGTACTTTTTATTGTGTTGACGCGGGATAATGTCCAATTATACCCCACTCTTGCGAATGAAACCGGATTATATGGGATTTTTACTCATTAAAATCTCTGCGATGACAGTTTTCGACACGGATGTCTGTTCCGTACCTCCTAACTACGTTTACCATTTAATAACTGTACCTACGCGTTCATATGCTATAAATATTCATAATAAAGATGTGAAATCAAAAAAAAAAAGTCAAAATAAGCAATGCAATATAAAAAGGTATTCCTAAAGGAATTTATAAAAAATTAATAAATGAGCTTATACTGCTTGCTGTTAAATCCCGCTGCTAGGAAGAGTATCTCTACAATCAGTGGGACCTCGTATATAAGGGGAGTATGTAGGTAGAATATGTAATTTGTCCTGAATTCGTCCTACTGAATTTATCGTAAATCTAAATTTATTTCATTGTAAATATAAATACATATATTTTTTTTTAGAGTTATATATTTTTTTTCACACTTTGTTTTTTTTTTTGGTCTAAAAATCTTAATAAAAATTCAACTCTTAACTGCTATCCAATTTTCTTTTAAAATTATTATAAGTAACCTTTAGCATCAATTAAATTGACATTGCATTAAACTGTCCTTTTTAATAACATTATTTGAAAATTAGAGCTCGATCCCATACATTACTCCACTGGATTCAGACCCCTCTTTCCCACTGGGCACTCTGAGCACTTGCCCAGGGCCCCGTGATCAATAGGGGCCCACTAGTTCTTGCCAGATCACTGAACGATAACCGATATTACCGAATTTTTTTTTAATTCGATTTGTCCGCCAATGAAAAAAACCCGGAATCTGACTACAAGGACCTATCTCAAAGAACAAAACGCAGAAGCTTTTTTGATGGCTCTGCAACATCAATTGAACTGAATGGAAGAGAGAAAATCAAAATAGAAACCTTTCTTCCCATAATTGATACTCTGAGCTTTCATCTAAAACAGCAATTACCTAAGTTCGTATAAGAACATTAGTAAACGTTTTGATTTATTTTGTTCGTTTGAAAGCTCTGAATTCCGAAGAGTTGAGAGAAATTTGCTTATATTTTGCAGAATTTGATTATGAAGACGTTAATGAGAAAGAGTTATAAATGGAATGTCTGCATATAACAGAATAGGTACCTACTTGAAAATTGTTCACAATGAAATCGAAGGAACTCATATTATATTGGTAATATACAGAATGATTGGTGAGTCACTATCAATATTTAAGGAGAATACTCGGTACCAACCAACGGACCAACGTATCAATCCTTAAACAACAAACGAGGCTTTCTACCACATGTCTCAAGAGAGTCCTAGAGTACGTCGGTCATATCGCGAGGAAAGACAATGATAATCTGGAAAAACTTGATTACCGGTAAGATCGAAGGAAAGAGGCCTAGAGGACGAAGCCCAATACGTTGATCCGATCAGATCCGGACATCGCTTGGCATTATTTTCAAAGATGCTCTCAAAGGCGCTGAAAACCGCAAATGTTGGAGGGATATAACAAGGAAAGCGCTTAGTGGCGGTCACGACCCTCAGCACTGAGGATACCGACTATAAGAGAGAGAGACTCGGTAAATGATTCTCATTCGAATTATGTAAAAAATAGGTACTTAATTTTTGACCAAATTTCCATAAATTTCAATTCAAATAAATGAAGCATGGACACTTTTCCAGTCATGCCGGCGGCGCGTGCACAGGTATTGTACTGTGCCTTTGTTCACATCTAAAAATTGTCAAAGTTCACATCATTTACCTAGTCAACAAATTTGTTGCTTAAACGAGTAAAATATCTTAGTATTTTTTGCCTACCCTAAGCCAGAATTAAAGTATTAAGGGGGATTGGATTATGCTTGTTTATCTTGCTACCCTGTTAACACGTGGCGGCGTTTGGACGTAAGTAAACTACCCGTTTTGTGTCGAAATGCAGCTAGCTGCTAGGGTGTCCAGACGACGCGTAAATTTAGATAACTATTAAGTTATTTTTCTTAGAAGCTTATTAATATTTACCTAATATGCCCAAGGCCTTCAATAGGTTAAAGACGGCCCTGACTGGATTGGCAGATGTATTTGAAAAAAAATTACAAAGACATGCAGCTTTTCTCTTGAAATTAATTATTATTTAAAAAAAATTAACACTTAAAACTTTTATAATGCTTGTCAGAATTTAAAGTTAGTTGTACTTCTCTACTTATTTTAATATATGTAATGATGAATAGAAGATAATAAATACATGATATAGCTCATTAACATATTCAACAAGCACTTCACAGATTTCAATGTCGAAGTTTTGCAGCCTAATGTTACAAAAATGGACATATTTTTAAATATGTAAATTATTTTATTCTAACTCAACAATAGTATCTAGGGGGCGTTCAAGTATTACGTACCGCAATTTTAGAAGATTTTTGACCCTCTCTCTCCCCATTAAACGCGCCGTAAAATACCTTTGTTATTGTTTTAATCGCGTTTGCGGTAATAATAAATAAAACTCATAATATATGGAGAACAAAATAAAAATGACGTACAATACAACCAAGAAACTCGCCGTAAAACATAAACGAAAAGGGTTGCCAACTTGAGAGACTTTAATTTCGTAGTTTTTTATTTAAATAAAAAAAAAAGAAATGATACATAACGCATTGTATGAAAATCCCACCCGCCCTTGTAACGCATCGTAACGTTTTATAAGACCCCTGTCGCCCTAAATTGCGTTACGTAATACTTGAATGCCCCCATAACATAGTGACTCCGTATAACCATTTCTAATAAATTGTCCTAAATAAAGTAGGTAATAAATAGCATAATTAGGACTAAATTAACACATTACATCTTTTAATCTAACTCTCCATTAGTAATAATGCATTCAATCATAAGCAACTTTATCTTTGGCTTTGCCTCGGTCCAGTTACTTCTAATACTCTTACGTTTTTTTTTTTTTTGGTGTCGTCTTAACCATTATAACTTGAAAATAATTTGTACTTGAGCACAGTAAATTTTATTAAAGATCAAATAGTTTTCATATTTCTTGCTCAATATGATCAATGTCTTTTATGCTTGATCATAAAATATTTTAGCATTAAAAAAAATTGTGGTTTTCTTAACCAAATTGAAAATTTCTAATGTTGTTTTATGTTACGTCAGGCTTAATGTGAAATGTAGAAGTACACTGATTTGTGGTCAGGGAGTGTGTATGATGACGGGATTGGGTTCTACTTTGTTTAATATCTTTTATTGATTTTAATATATCCATATGCAGTTCAAGTTTCTCGGATTCTGTCATATCATAAATATAAGGCAGAAATGATGTAAAAAAATTTTCATTATTACTTGACATAGATTCAGTATCTTTGCGTTTCAAGTGATCTAAAGGCTCTTTTTCTGTGTCATTGAAATCACTTTTTGATCTCTTAGTCTTTCTGATATCATTGATAGAATTTGTATCCACGAAATCTATAATATGAAAGTTTGATTGAGACTCTCTTTCATTTAATTCAATACTACTTTCATCATCAGCACATATAATACTGTTCTCCATGTCACTATGTTCTTGACAACCAAGAAGAAATTGAAGATATTCAGAATACAAATATTTTTTCTTCACTTGTCCATTTTTTGTTTTTAAACTCCTCATGAATGCATCTCTTATGTTTGCCCATTTCGACATTATAATCAGACCTGAAAAAGTATAATACATATAATTATAGCATATAAAATATCTGTCTTGAATACTCTACCGACTTGTAAAATCAATCCAAGAATTGTATATAAATGAGGTATTTATTTATGCCTTCAACAAGCTACATTTGAAAGTATTTACAATAAATTATCCCAAACTAACAATAAAGAGAATTTTTTTTACTTGGGTGTAATTTTAAATAAATATGGTACTGGTATGCACAAACAATAAAAGTTTTCATATTAATATTAATTACCTCAGCAGTTAATTAAGATGCATTTGGTCTTATATGAATGAAATATGGATAGGTACTTGTTTTGAACATTCTAAAACAAAGAAAATATTTACCTGTTTTTTTCTTTTCCTCCCTTGATTGTTCTTCATAAGTATCGTCTAGACAAGAAAATATTTCTTGCCAGGACTTCTCACGCAACGATTTATTCTTAAACTCTTCAGAACTTTTATTCCACAAACAAGGTCTAGCTTCAATGAGCTCAAATAATGTTATTAGATCATATTTGAAATTCATTTTGTCAAAATTTAGTTAACAATACCAAGCTTAACTACTCTTAAGTCATGCTTACAATCGTTATCTATATTTAAAAGACATGACTTCCACAAATCCACACTAAAAACCATAACACGATAACGATATCACATAGGTAGGTATCAAATTATCAATAATACCTCTATGTTTGACGTACGCCAACATGACAATTGACAGCCAATATTAAAAATAAAAAAAGTAACTACCAAAGAGTATATTATACGACTTATCAGATACGCGCTGACAGTAAGTTGCATCATTATTAAATCAAATTATTCTAATAAATACTATTATATTTAAGAATTTAAATGGAATATTAAAAAAACGCTAATTCATTTTTGTTATGAATCAAGGCAGTCTATGCATAAGGTACAGTAACAGTAAGCCTGTAAAAGCACGGTAAATAAAAAAATATATGTTATTACGTAGGTAGCTCGATAAGTTTTGAGACAATAAAAAAACTATACAAAATTTTAAAAATATTTATTTTGCATTTTTTCGAAATACTCTCCTTCATTCTCTATGCAAAGTTCCATTCGCTTAAATCAACTATCAAAACACTTTTAACAGTCTTGATATGATAGGTCCGAAATTGCAATTTCGTAGGCAGCCAAGACCTTTTCGGCACATGAAAAAAAATGTGAGCCGTCACGGGACGCCTGGCAGATGTGAAACATCGACATTATTTTGTAAAAGTAATATGCAGAAAAGAACATATTGTGATAGGAACTAAATATGTCATAATGATAAAATAAAATATTACGATTTTTTTCCAGATAACGATGACTATTTATTGAATAAACATTTATTTTCATTAAATACAAAAATTTACGAATTTATTTCAAATCGTGACTACTTAATTCGTTTAATCAGTGACTTCGAATGCGCATGCCGTGACGCGTCGCCACGGCATGCGTCACCACGCCAGAAATCGGTTTTACGTGCGCCTATAGATGTTTCACATCAAAATTACCCTTTTATTTTTTCGGTGAATAGGGAATAAAAATGAATCACAGGATGCTAAATAAAGACTGTACAGAGAACGGGGCAAGTTCTCATCACCGGATTCTTCAAGAAACGCCTGTGTTCCGAGGGACGTATGTGACGAAGCGTTGTCATGATGTAGCATGATTTCCCAAAACCCAATCTTTCGTATTCTCTCTCACAAAGCTCGGAAATTTTTTGGTAATGCTCCTGTTGTATACCATTTCGAGTTAACAGATATATGATTTTTCAACATTGTTGTCGACACATGCCCGCTGCGAGAAAAAAACTATCAACCATTTTTTTACCAACGTCCATCGTTGCAAAGAAAAACGCGAGAACCGTCGTAGTTAAATGACTGGAACATCATAATTTTTTTAATCCAGCAACCTGGCTATGTGCGTTGTATTTTTAAATAAATTTGATTTTTAAAAATACATATATAACACAGATGCGTTCCATTTTTAAATTACGAGCATCTCAAAGCAGCTGTTATTAGGGCCGGCCTGAGGCTCGAGTGTGCGACATAATTATGTAGCCGCACACTTGACTTCTAGTGGGGTATAAAATTGACCATTTTGGTTAAAAAAAATGGCAATTTTTTTTAAATTGATTTAATTACATACCTCCATACCTCCCGACCGGTAGGGTCATTAAATGTGAGTCTTGCGCACTTGCAATTTTCGCCTTAGGGAGGCCCTAGCTGTTATTATTAGTATTAATTCAGTTTGATACTTGAAAAATAATTTCTAGATGAACTTATAACATTTGAAGTGTTTTCTCCAACATTTATGTTTACTGTCCCTTTTCTGTGCGTTGTAATTCTGAATTTTATAGTTATCCCCTCTTCCCCAATTAGCACATTTAAAAAAAAAAAAAACTCTTTCACTTTACAATATTGAAGTAGATAAAGAAGTAACAGATAAATCAGAAATCCGACAACTTTTTTAATCAAAGAACCATTGGAAACCAAACGACGTCAAACTTATCACCACCAATAGAGGTTTAGCTTCGTTCATCATTATCAGTCAGAATTTTTTTTTAATCATCTCAATGAAATGTAGATAATTGATATACAAATCACAGATCAGATGTGATCTGTGAAAACATTAAATATTCAAATAACATATTATGTTTTCAAATCAAATACTATTTAGCATGAAGTCGATTATATGTATAGTAATTCATCTAAAACTCCAAACACATACGAATATAAGCTTAGGATATCAAATTTGATAAGATATACACAGACGTAGCATTCGTTATACCATAGCCATAGAGGAATAGACTGAATGTTTCTTATCCAGCTGTAAAGTAAGTACGGACAAGAAAGTGTGAGAGAAATAAAGTGAACATGCAGCCAGTAGTTGTCTCTTTCTAGAATTCTGACTGACCCACGTCATACGCTCGCAGGAGCGGATGAATCTGTGCTGCGTGTATTGACAAGTTACGCCGGGTTCCCACTACGCCAGACCGGGGAAATCGCCGGAAACTGGACCCCGGAACGAGGTGTTCACATTACACCGGATCGGCAAAAACTCCGGAGAGCCAAGCCCTCAGTCCAGTTGAATTCGGACCTGAACACACAATGGACGACGAAATTGTTGAGTTGTGGTGATTTCTTAATACGAGGGTTGATTGAAAAGTTCGCGGCCTCAAAAAGAAAACAAAATAATTTACTTACAAAAACATTTTTATTTCTCATCATAATCTCCACCTAACTCAATGCATTTCCTCCATCTGGTTTGCAAGGCTTCTAAACCGGTTTTAAAAAATGATTCTTGAAGGTCTGCAAAATACTGGTTCACAGCGAGTTCAACTTCTTCATTTGAAGAAAATTTCTGCCCACCAAGGTGTTTTTTTAAGTTAGGAAACAGATGAAAGTCGGAAGGTGCCAAATCAGGCGAATAAGCTGGGTGGGCAGCAGTTCAAAATCACAGTCGCGAATTTGAGCCATCGTTTCGACAGACGTGTGAACGCGTGCATTATCCTGGTGAAACAACACTTTCTTCCTCAGTAATCCCGGACGTTTTTCCTTAATTTCTTCACGTAGACGACGCAATAAGGTGCAATAGTACGCTGAGTTTATTGTTTGGCCTTTTGAAAGATAGTCTACCATTATTATTCCACGAACATCCCAAAAAACAGACGCCATCACCTTGCCAGCCGATAAAATTGTCTTTGCTTTCTTTGGAGTCGGTTCATCTGATTTTTTCCACTGCTTGGACTGTTGTTTGGACTCTGGCGTATAGTGGTGAACCCAGGTTTCATCCATAGTGACAAAACGGTTCAAAAAGTCCTGCGGATCAGCTTCAAACATCTCTAAACAGTCGCGAGAAATTGTTAAACGAACTCGTTTTTGCTCGACTGAAAGCAGTCTAGGCACCAATCTAGCGGATATCTTAGAATATCCGAGTTCATTGATAATGATGTTTTGTGTTCGCTCATATGAAATGCCTATAGTGTCTGCTATCTCCCTTATAGTCAATCTGCGGTTTTCCAATATGAGATCGCACACTTTATGGATGTTTTCTTCGGTCGTAAACGTTGTAGGGCGGCCGGAGCGAGGGTCATCTTCAACGCTCTCCCGTCCACGTTTAAATTCTGCTACCCATTTTTTTTACAGTGCTATACGATGTAGCAGATTCCCCTAATGTTTTCGTCATATCATCATGAATCAGTTTTGGCGTTAATCCCTTCTTAAACAAATATTTGATCACCGCACGTTGCTCAATTTTGTCCATTTTCAAAAAACTGCACGTTTGGCTTCGTTTAGCACGTTATAACTTAGAAACCACGAATACTACGATAACAAATTTTTATACTGTGACAGCTAAAGAGTGTGTAGACCTAATGAGGGTAATATTGTAAATATAAAATACACGTAAGTATATCAGGCCGAGAACTTTTCGATCCACCCTCGTAAAATGCTAAATAGAGTACATTTTACTTGTTTCATGTATTCATGTAAACTTCATCTATGTAATTTTTTTTTTTTTATTAATAATAAACTAAGTTTTCTTTTTTTGTGAATAGAATGATGAAATAAGTACGTGTCATATGAAAATACACTGTTTAATGTGATATGACACCGAAAAGAAACAGGTATTGGCCGCACAGTCACTTTGTCAGCTACACAAAGTTAGCACCCCATGGAAGGATTTTTGAAATCAAAATGACTTTAATCGATAGGTCTACGTTAGGTCTGTATAGGTCCACCAAAATTTTTGTTAGGTCGCCTATTTTTTTTAATAAATATTTTTAATAAATAGGTCTATTTTTTCATTTTTAAAAAAAAAGACCTAACAACCTATCAATAATAGGTTATTAGGTCTTTTTTTAGGTTGTTAGGTTTTTTTTTTTTTTTGTTGAAAAAATAGACCTATTTATTAAAAATATTTATTAAAAAAAATAGGCGACCTAACAAAAATTTTGGTGGACCTATACCTACCTAACGTAGACGTATCGATTAAAGTCATTTTGATTTCAAAAATCCTTCAGTGGGGTGCTAACTTTGCGTAGCTCACTTTGTCTCTCTTTAGAGAGTGATCAATTTTGTGCGGGTATTGCTCAGTCCATTCCTCTATTTCTATGACTCATACTCATACACCGCCGCCATCACTAAACCTGCATTCGTGCAGTAATGTATGGGGCGGTTTCTTTTTATGGGGCGTTTTTTCGTACTCTTGGTTAAAGTTGTAACTAGGGATGTTCACGTAGAAAAAGTATCGATATTTTATAAACAACATATTTTTTTGAAGAAAAAAGGTCATCACGTCCCCGTATCGATATTTAGACCCCCCGGCTATGCGTATGCCTAAAAAATCGGCCTTAATACTATCATACTCGATGTATATCGAATGAATTACTATACTACTCGATATATATATATCGAATGAAATATATCGATACTACTCGATAATAATTATCAGGTGAAATATCGATATATTTCATCCGATACCTAATTGTCGGATGAAATAATTATATCGATACTTCTCGATAATTATTTATAGGCTTAAAATATATCGAATCAAATATATCGATAATATCGGATTGATACGATACCTATGTCAAATACATTATGTATATCGAGTATTTACGAATTATCTGTATAATATATCGCACACTTCAATATTAGGTAAATATATAAGGAAAAATAATAATAATAAAATATAATAACATATTTACTCGACTTCTTTAGCTAATTGTATTGAATCCTTCAAATATTCGGGGTGTTGGAATTGCTGACCACATACAAGTACAAGCTCGTCATAGAACTTAACTCCTCCGCCCTTCAAGTGGATACATTTCTTCTTTCTATATAGTGACAAACAATATAGTTATCAAATAAAGATGTAAATATTGTAGTGAAAGGAATAATTAAAATAAGTTTAACAATAAGTCACGTAAAACAAGTGTACTCTAGAGCATCTTTGAAATTGGAAACATAGTAATTACCTTTGAAATTTTCATAAAATAGAATATATTACTATACTTAAGCCAAATTCGATATGAAATCTTTGTAAGCAAACCATAAATGATCGAGTATAGGGTTGTCACACTTTTGTGAATAAAAAAATTGTAATTTATCACCAATTTCCTAGTTATACATTAAAAATTTTACTTTAACACTGTTTTCTAGAACTTAACCGCCAAATATGTAATACGCAAGAAAATTAGTTTATAACAAAAGTTTACAATTTTTTAATTATTAATATGCTCTATCTAAAATCAATAAATCTACTAATATATCTATCTAACAACCCAAAATTTTTGCACTGATGAGAAAATTTCGCATACATATACATAGACATATACATATTTATGAAAATATTTTTAGAAATCATTCAGTAGGAAATTACTTAGTTATATCCGCGTTAACGAGTAATTCGGCCGTGCGGTGAGTACGGTGATGCGACCACATAATCGGCAGTGCGGTGACCGGCAGACGGCCGAGCGGCGACCGGTAGAGAAGAATAGTCCCGACCTCTTTCTTGCCGAGGTGTCGTAAAAGGCGACTAAGGCCATAGCGGTGCGAACGACCGCGCACCGACTAAGGTAATGAGCAGCAGCGTCACTATGCCCTGGCATAACACACTGCGCTCGCCAACACGTTTGCCAAGCGTGGCGAGTATTGGCAAGCCCATTATTGTAAAAATCAAAAAAAAGAACCAGGAGATTCCGCTGCCACCCACGACAACATCTAGCCCTGGTAACTCACAACATTCGCACCCTGAGGTCTGATGAAAAGATTGTTGAGATGGAAGAGGAAACGAACATGTTACAATGCGATATACTGTGTTTATCTGAACTCCGAAGAGAAGGAGAAGACACGATAACCTTGAAATCCAGTAACCTGTTCTACTACCGGGAGGGCGACCAACAGACCCAAGGAGGTGTCAAGTTCTTTGTCCGCAGATCCCTCATTTGCAACATTGTGACCTTCGGAAGTGTGTCGAACAGGGTTGCGTACCTTATACTCAAAGTATCTAAAAGATACTCGCTGAAGGTCATACATAGATATATGCACCGAACTCGGCACACCCAGATGAAGAAGTAGAGGCTATGTATGAGGACATCAGTAGGGCCATACATACAACCCAAGGGAGTTGCTGGTCTCCTACCGGGCGCGTCCCGGGTGGCGGATAGGGGAACGCCACTCGAATGCCTGGCGAGTGGAAGGTGTCTTTGGACCCTCGCGGACCAAAACCAGCAGCGGTGGGCGCGAAAGCGAAGGAGGGGAATGACTCGCTCTCCCCCTCCATTCGGTGGCGCGAAAGCGCGGTAGTTTGGGCGTGGAGGCGCACAAGCCACTGGGCCCCCTGGACCAGCTGATGTGCGGACCCATCAGCGGGGGTTCGCCGTCTGGGGTAGCTGGGCGTCCAGTGGTGGGTGGGGCGCGAAAGTGCGATGAGAGAGTGGGCACGGGAAGTGCAATCAGTGAGGGCGTGGCGCCGGGAGGACGCGGAGAAATGGGGGGTAAGTTTTCCCCCCATTCGGTGGCAGGAGCGGGCGGTTTCGGTCGTCTGTTTCGGACAGGTGGACGCGAAAGCGCAGTGGTTGGACGCGGAGGCGCACAAGCCACTGGGCCCCTGGACTAGTTGATGTGCGGGCCCAGCTCAGGGTCTCGCGGTCTGGGGTAGCTGGGGTCCAGTGGTGGGCGGGGCGTGAAAGCGCGGTGAGAGTATTGGCACAGGGGGTACGGCTGGTGACGGAGTGGCGCCGAGAGGGCGTGGAGATTTCGATGGTGGGGCCACTCCTGGTACTTCTCTGAATTAGCAGAGTGGACCAGTCGAGCGGCCCCAATCACATGCGGAGGGGCCACCGGGCCAAGCATCGGGGCGTCACGGTTGTATGCGCGAGCGATCCCGTGGCACCCCAATACGGCGCAGACGGTCGATGGGTTTAAGTTGGTATTCTGGCTTCGCAGCCAGCGAGTCCCACATACCCGTCGCTTGATGGCGGCGGGATGCGTAAATGCATTTCCCATCGTAAAAAAAGGGCCATACATACAAACAAAACCTACTTGAATGTTGAAATGGTGGATTTTAGCGCGAAGATAGGCAGAAGACGAGACGAAGGAGGGACTCTTTATGATGAACTCCTTGTTCCAGAAGCCGCCTCACAGGAAATGGACCTGGAAAAGTCGTGATCGTTCCAATAGAAATGAAGTAGACTTCACCATGACCACCAGACGACAGATATTCAATCACGTCTCCGTGATGCATAGGGTGGAAACCGGGAGTGATCACCTATTGGTTAGAGGCACATTGAATATGGGTGTTAAACTGGAACGGTCACACTTGATGAAGTCTACACTGCGATCATCTAACGCACATATCCAAAACCCCGAGAGCTTTCAGCTCGAATTATCTAATCGTTTTGATTGTCTTGACGATTGCGTTTCTGTGAACGATATAAACAACAGGCTAGTGAACACTGTGTCCTTCAGAGGCTTTTTAATGCCATCTTGCTCGAGGGCGTAACGCCGGAAACCTGGAACGGAAGCGTGGTGGTACTCTTCTTCAAAACGGGTGATAACAACCTGTTGAAGAACTACAGGCCCATTTCGCTTCTAAGCCACGTTTATAAGCTATTCTTTCATTTCTCATTCATCATTACGAATCGTCTGACGGGCAAGTTTGATGACTTCCAGCCTCCCGAACAAGCCGGTTTCCGAAAAGGCTATAGTACCATAGACCACTTTTTTTTATGGTAGAGGGGGCAAACGGACAGTCGATTCACCTGGTGGTAAGCAAAAACAACATCCATAGACACCCGCTATATCAGAGGATAAGCGGTTGTGTTGCCGGCCAGGGAGGAATGTTCCACCTTATCTGTGAAGGCAAGGGAAGGGATGGACTAGGTAAAGGAAGGGATGGGCCACCGGATCTCTGACAAAGCGAACGAAACACGACGACAGTACCATCATTTCACGTCGGTGTTAAGTGAGAGCGAAGTACTTCCCCGGGCGCGCCGGCCCATTCAGCTGCAAGCAGCATGGCGCTACTTCGGTAAAACATATAATATGCATACGCTGCAGCAGATTATACAAAAGACCGAGGAGTATAATCGACCATTGTGCTTGGCGTTTGTGAACTATGAGAAAGCCTTCGATTCGATCGACACTTGGGCGGTGCTGCGGTCTCTCCGGAGGTGCCACATTGACTATCGATATATCAAAGTGTTTAAGTACTCCCTTTTCAATGGCGGGAATGATGAGGAACTTTACATCCTGTTCCTCATTACCCCCAAATATCTAACCCCTTGACTTATTTATTTCAAATTTTACGTAGCTTGTACCCACTACTGTGTATAAAATATTAAACACTAGGTATAATTATTATAATTAATTTCCAGTAGGTTGTTAACATGTGCCTATGGTTGGTTGCTAAATAACGGTTTGTTGGTGTGCCCGTTGCTTCAAAAATTGGTAAACATTACATATCGACTTTGACTTAAGAATAGATAACCTATATAAACTCTTTTGCAAAAAAAACGGGCACTTAAGCAAAGAACTATTTTATAGTTACTATTAATTTGTTTGACAATTTTAGGTATTGTTATCCTCAGAATTTTATAAATTAATTAGGAAGGAATAGTTTTCATCAGTTTTATCATAACATTTTAATTAAATTATTAAGAAATAATGTTTAAGCTCAAAACACTATGATTGTACCTGCTCGCTAAATAAAAATGAAACGCGTTAATTTCTTTGTTTTTCTTGAATACATTAAAAGCAGATAAAATTTTAGTATTGAGTGTGACCCCCTCTTGCTGAAATCACAGCTTGCATTCGTCTGGGCATGCTAGTGAGTATATCTTTTATGGTTTCTTGGGGAATACGTTCCCACTCCGCGGTAATCACATTCTTTAGCTCTCTGATGGTCTGCGGAGCCGGCTGCACTGATCTCACTCGTCGCTTCAGAACGTCCCAGACATGCTCTATGGGATTGAGGTCCAGACTTCTAGCTGGCCAGTCCAAACGACGAATTCCGACTTCTAGCATATACGCATCCACACCGCCAGACCGGTGGGCGCGAGCGTTGTCGTCCATAAAAATTGAGTTTTCGCCAAGAGCGGTTAAAGCGGGTTGTGCATAAGGAATTAGAACTTCCGTTATGTATCGGTGTCCAGTCAGTGTACCGTTTTCGATGAAGACTAACTCCGTACGATCCATAGAATTTATTCCTGCCCAAAACATAACAGAGCCCCCTCCATAAGGTGTGATTTCTTCAAAACATGCCTCTGCAAAGCGTTCTCCTCGTCTACGTAGCACTCGCCGACGTCGGTCTTCACCATGCAGAGATATCCTGGCTTCATCGGAGAACAATACCCTATCCCAGTCTTCATGAGTCCATGACACACAATTTCGAGCCAAGCTAAGTCTGGCAACTCGATGTCCACGGAGTAATTTAGGGCCGCGTGCCGGGCGATGACTGTGTATATTAGCAGCGAGAAGCCTCCTCCTGACCGTCCATAGACTAATTTGCACATTTCTTACTTCTTCGAGGATGTTCTTAAGGTCCACATAAGAAGATTTGCGATTTCTCAACGCTTGACTAACTAGAAAACGATCATCCCGTGGTTCGGTACATGTCTTTCTGCCAGAACCAGGCCTTCTCTTGACGGAACCGGTCTCTTGATAGCGCTGCCAGGTCCTTTGAACTGTCGACCGACTCACATTTAGCCTCTGAGCCACGAAGCATTGACTGCAACCTTCCTCAAGCAGCGCAATAATTTTGCTCGCTTTTATCACTTTATCTACCATTTTCGAGATTGCTAAACAGCAATAACAATACTTTTAAATGTCAAGGACACCAGATAATTTAATAAAAATTGACAAAAAGTTAATTAGAGTCGATATTAACTATAGGGAATTCGCGCCACAAAATGTAGTTAAAAGTTATTTTCTTTGAAAACCAGGCTCAGTCAAAAATTTGAATTTGGAATGTACTCTTATAAACATTATGGCATTTTTATAACTGGCCAGTAACATGTTCAAATGATTAAAACCTTTTTGGTATTTTATTTTTTTCAGCCAGGAAGAAAATCGAAACCGCCCGTTTTTTTTGCAAATGAGTGTATTATGTCATTTAACATTCTAATATCAATATTTTAAAAACAGAATCTCCGATTCCCAGTTGAACTTTTTTTTCAGTGGTAAAACCATTTTCATTCATTAATTTTTAAATTTTGTAAACTTATTAGTATATTAGTCATTATTTTCATCAACCGACCTATCGATTTGAATCATAACGGCAGACATGATATCCACATAGTAATAGAAAGGCAGGCTTTTAAGATAGCGGTCTGTGTATCGTCCGTCACGCGGAACACAAGTCTCAGCCGCGTGCATACAATCGGCGACAGTCGGCAGACCATGTTGAGAGACGAGAGTTATGTTCGTAAATGTTAGGTACTCAGCTGTGGGGCTGGAAATTGGCATAATTATATTCAAATAGATGAATCAAAAGACCATTAATTCAGCCTACGGTAATATAGACGACAATAGATATATAGTAATGAAAACATCTACCTAATTATATGTACAAACTATGATTTCAGTTTCAGTGAGCATGTAAGTTAAAGTAGGTACATGATATACATATTATTTATATCTTCAGTACTGGCAATACAACAAAATAAACCGAGACTTCTTTGGTATTTAAATATTTAAGTGAATTAGATACCTAGTGAAAAACACATTCTAACCACCGAAAACTCAATAAAATTAGTCAAACGAAATTATCTTATTATCAATTGGTTCTTCGGTGAGGCAACATATTATAAGTTGAACGATATTTTCTTTATTGTTATCTAATGAAATTGTATTAAATAATCGTGTTACCCTAAAAGCAGTGTTTCAAGAAAAGCAAGACCAGTTCGACTGGCACCGACTACAACGATGCTACTGTTGACGTGCACCTTTGGAAGACTAGTCATCGGTCGTTCCAAGGACCACAGGGCGAACGGTGTTGCACTATGAATTGTATATTTTATTACTTAAAAGAAAAGACAATACACATAGTTATATAATTACACTAAATTTAAGATATTTTATCAAAACTTACATATCTTTAAATATCTTGTCAAACCTTTTGTTCCCGATTACGTTTGGCATTGTTCGACGGGGACGCACTGGCAACATTTGACTTGCTAAGGACATTAGGTTACGACTTGGACTCTAAAAATTTTATTAACTTCACATAATATATGTGCACATGTTTGTGAATATGTAAGGGAGCATCCATTAATTGCGTGAGACAATTTTGGCGATTTTCCACTCAACCTCCCCCTAAACGCTTCACGCATTATCATCATCATCATCATATCAGCCTTTGGATGTTCACTGTTGCACGTAGGCCCCCCATCGACCTCCAGAGCGACCGGTTCAAAGCAGCTTCCATCCAACGGCTTCCGGCGACTTTCTTCAAGTCGTCGGTCCATCTCATGGACGGCTGTCCGACGCTGTGCCCTCAAGGTATGTGGTCTCCACTCGAGAACCTTTCTGCTCCGTCAGTTTCGGCCGTCAATTCTACGAGCTATGTGCCCTGTCCACTGCGAATTCAGCTTGCAAATCCGTTGGGCTATGTCAGCAACCTTCGTAATTAATGGATGCCTCCTAACTTTATATAACAAAAATACAACAAACAATGGTATTAATACATTAAGGTAACCATGACATTTGATAACGTCCAATAATCAAAACAGGTAGTCCTTATTAACCTCGAAATCACATTTGAATTTTAATATGTACCTAATATCAAATATCCCTCACAGTTTCACAACTATAATAAGACATAGCACGGTGTTTAATAACAATGTGTTATTTTTGTATAACGTTCTCTCTAGTAATAATAAAAATATTACAATAATAAGCGAATATTTCCTCTCAATAAAATGCGTTTGTGATTGAATACATACCGCATCGCCTTTAGCAAAAAGTCTGCAAACCCAGAACAACGTTGAATACTTTGTTTGCCGTAATACGTCTCTTAAGTACCATCGACCATGGGGCTCCATAATTGGTGACATTATACATGCTAAAATCTAATTTAAAAAAGCATCTCGATTATAAATGTAAACTTTAAATCGCTCATATGACATATTACACAAACCAAATTTTTTGTTGTGTCCTGTGTTTTAATTAATTGTTAACCCATTAAAACATACATGGTGCTGACGAACATTGTAATTTTTAAAATCAGGTACAAGTTATTTTTTCGTAGCAATTGTAGTTTTTGCTTTTATTTATTTATTCATTAGTAAAATTTATTGTTAGTTACTAAAAATTATTGTTATAATAAAAATAGAGACGCACAACGCACATCCAGATACTAAATAATCTATATTATTACATATATTGTTGTTGTAGTTTTTGAGACGGTACCAAGGTAATCTAAATTTTTATTATGTAAATAACTATTAAGTGTAATCTACTCACAGATGTATCAGTCCCTGATCTTCTTGGCTCAGCCTCTAAATCATATTGCGTTCTTATTGAAGTAGCATCTTCTAAAGGTCTAAATAAACAACAACCTATTTTAATATTCGAATTTATTTATTTTAATATTAAACTACACACAAAAATTAAGGGAGCAGAAAAAGAATCCAAATTTTTGGGGGATTTTCAACAGGCTGTAACTTATACAAAAATGGTCGTACAGCAAAAAAAGAAAAAGCAAATTGTAGCTCTAAGTGTCTAGTTTTCGGATCTGAGTTAAAAAAATTTTGTTCAAAATATTTTTCGAGTAATCATAAGAAAACCACCGAAAAAAAAATTCCAAATTTTTTTTGGTTTTTTTTTTAAATCTACGGACGTGGAAAAATTTTTTTCGACTTAACCTCTATATGGACCAGATAGCTTGTTTATTCAGCTTTAATTTGGTTTTTTTAAAAATTTCGATACGAGCATTTCTCGCTGAGATATATATAGGTGTTTGAATGGAAAAAGATCATTTTGTTTTTGATTACCAATATCTCAGCAACCAATGATTGCACAGAAATTTTGAGGTTGGTTTCAAAAACTTGAATAAATTCTCTACAAGGATTGGCTATTGAATTTTGAAAAATTTTTTTTTTTTTTCAATCATTACATGAATTTGAAAAAGCAACCAAAAAAGGGCTTTTTGGGGTTTTTTGGAAAATCAAGCGCCCAATCAAAAATATTGCGGAAATCACTAATGTTAAGTGTGCCTTTTACTGTTCAATATACCGACAAAAACCCTACGAAGTTTCAATTTAATCCAGCCAACCGTTTTTTTTTTCCACTTGATCGAATTTTTGAAAAAATTTACTCTATTAGTGACTTGGAAAATTTAAGAAAAAAAAATCGAAAATTTTGTTGCGCGACGACGACCTTGGCCAACTCGTCGTTCATAATCACCGGTTTCCAAGTACCGATTATATGCGCGAGATACGACAGATGAACTAATGTCCATAAGATCCCCGACTTGTCGGTAATTGTACCCTTCTTCCACTAGAGTCACTATCTGAGCGACTTGTGGCGCGGATAAATGCTGCCTAGGCATTATGGAAAAAAATAAAAAGAAAACTAAACCAACCTCAAAATTTCTGTGCGATCATTGGTTGCTGAGATATTGGTAATCAAAGACAAAATGATCTTTTTCCATTCAAACACCGATATCTCAGCGAGAAATGCTTGTATCGAAATTTTTAAAAAACCAAATTAAAGCTGAATAAACAAGCTATCCGGTTTATATAGAGGTTAAGTCGAAAAAATTTTTTCCACGTCCGTAGATTAAAAAAAAAAATCGAAATTTTTTTTTAATCTAGTAAACTAGACACTTAGAGCTACAATTTGCTTTTTCTTTTTTTGCTGTACGACCATTTTTGTATAAGTTACAGCCTGTTGAAAATCCCCCAAAAATTTGGATTCTTTTCCTGCTCCCTTAATTTTTGTGTGTAGTTTAGTTTAATTATAGCATGAAATTACCCAAGAACAATCAATCCAATAGGTTGGTTTTGACTAAGAAAAACGTATGAAGACAATGATACTGAATTTAAGCTTTCTTCAAACAAGTCCAACAAATCTTGCTTCCTGGGTGCATGTTCCAACACGTCTTTTAAATTTGGTATATCGTATGCTTCTGCTTGCCTTACTTTCACATCTCTAGAAAATCAATCATCGATGAAAAAGATATATTCTTTTAGGTTATATAAAAATAATAACTTACCCCCTAACTGAGTTAGCATGAGCTACATAAAGAGTTTCATTGATGAAGCGCATTCGAAAATTATACGGCGTTACAAGCTGTAAATTATAATTTTTAATTAGGTACATTTATTATTTTAATTATAACACTTACAGAATAAGTAATTTTTTTTCGATTCTGCAATTGAGATATATTTGTGTTCCATAAAATTACTAGGTAAGTACCTACTAATATAATAATTTTCATTTATTCCTATCTTCTAGTGTTACTATCATTTTTCATGAGAATCATGTACCGAGTATTCTCCTTAGATATTGATAGTGACTCACCATTCACCTGTATATATATATATTTTTTCTTTTTTTTTTTTTAATTAAATTGGCAGCATCTAATATAAGACTTAGTTCAAAGTAATTAAAAATTTAAAAAATTAATACCGTAAAATGTTCTAGAAGCGGGAAACACGTGTGACTTGAGGGTAGACACATAACACAGTAATCTCTACCGGGAAATAGTTCATATGCCGCTTCGAGCATATCAAAGCCGTATCTGATTTGTTATTAGGAAAATCGTTACTAATATGGCATAAAATTATTAGTATTAAAGGATACTAGATGAACCATGAGGATTTGCCTGCGTAACTCCTGATCTCATGCCGATTTCGGGCTCATAAGCCCATGTGATATGATGGATCTACATCCTAAATTTAATGGAAATCGGTTCTATAGTTTTTGCGTAAAAGAGTAACAAACATTCAACGATCCATCCAACCATTCAAGATTTTTTTTGAATTAATAATATATATTATAGGAAATTTTATTTATAGTAAGTTGGATTATTGCAAATGAAAAATGTATCGTAATAAAGCTTAACATGTTAACATACCTTTCATCATAGTCGGGATGCATAGCGAACAATTCTAGTAAAAATGCATTTGGAGCACCAGAGTAGCGGGTAGGTTCCGGAATTTTGCATTGTGATACTATGCTCGTCGTAGGACTTGCTAACAACAATTAAAAAAAGTTTTTTACAGCTACTCGTTCATGTCGCCTTCGTAAAGGGCGAAGTTAAAACACAAATTACCGATTGCGATTGTTTAGTGATGTTTTATTGAAGTCTAAACAAATGCTATCTGAATATATGAAGTGTTAGAAAGTATACTAACAATAAGCATAACACTAATAAAATTAAAAAAAAAAAACTTACAATCTGGCTTTGGCGTATCTTTGATAAGGTATTTATTTTCAAACATAGATTCCTTTCGATGTGAACACTGCTGATCTACTCCCGAAAATCTATTAAATTGTTATTTTTTTTAATTCTACGTATTTATCAGCCTTAAGAGTCAAAATAGCCCCCCAAAATAGCCCCTCCTTTTTTATCCCTATATACTCCTGTTATTGCCAGTGACGGATCTATCTCATGCTATAAATGTAAATAGAATGGCGGAGATAAGATAAGATCAGGACGTAACCTGCCTGCTACATAGTTGACAATTAACATATTGAAAAATTAAGACTTACGGAACAGTTTCAGTTTTCGATTCTAAATCCTGAAGTAAATTATTAATTTAAAAATTTCTATTGTATGAAAAATGAAATAAAATGAATTAGGTATAATAGTATAAAAAATTTGTACCAACTACTTGTTTTCTAAAAATTCCTACCTAACTCATCCAACCTAAAAACATACCTTGGTTTCCTTATAAAATCTTCATTCATAAAGAGACGGGGTAATCTCAACAAATCTGTATCAATATTTACAATATCATATTCCATTTCGTCTTCCTCGTCTTCTAAAAGCTGAAGTATATCTAATTGAGATTCTGCCAGCGGTTGTGGACGAGGCTTTTCTTCTGTTCCCGTGGGAATATCTTTAAAAACATCTTCTTCAAATAACCAAGTAACCTTAAGGAAAGTTTTTTTTTCTTAATAATCAACGGATTTATTCAAATTCTATATGGGCCTTATTTTAATATGTAACCGAGGTATGTGGTTGTCTAGCAAACAATAATTCATCCTTTAACTTTTAGGTACGTAAATAATATTTATACAATTTACCATAGTTATAGACTACTTTAATATTTGTTTCATACTCAAATATTTCCTATATCCAATATTAGGAAAATTGAACCGAGATGGTTCAACCGATAGAACACGTGAATTTGATACAAGAGGCTCACGAGCTAGCACACTCGTAGATGAGTTTATACGTAATAAAGAAATCATGACGAAACCTACATAATTTTGTAGATATTTCAAGACATGTATATTCGACAACCGCAGTAAGAAACCAGAGATGAGACTTTTATCCAACCGTAGTATATTTAGTATTTACTCGTTTTTACAGTAGTATCTACATTAAAAAATTGCAAATGAATTAGGTACCCTTGATTTTGTTTCCTTTGTTACAGGTATTTCCGCGGCGGATACTTGTTTAGATTCAAAATTTGTGCCAGCACTTGTAAGAAAACTAAAGAAAAACATTTTTATTTCAGTAAGGTTTTATTTTAATGTTACTTATTTATTTTTAATATTAATTATAACGCTATTTTTTAGATATTGTAACCTTATACAAAACAACATACTTAATATTTATAAAAAAATAGACTCAGCGGCAAGTGGCAAACAGGGCAATCGCCCGGGGCCTCGCTCCTGCAGGGGCCTCGCGCAACAACCCAAGGAAGCCGCAAACATCAATTTTAAAATTTATCATCTCTGTATTTGTTAATTTTGTAAATATTTTAATGTAAAATAGTTCAAAACACGAACGGCGGATTCAGCGTCTCTTCATGAACATGAACGAGAAGCCTTTATACAATTGTTACAAATATAGAGATTCAAAAAGCCGCTCAACTGGAATCCCAGCCCTTTTCATTGGAAAATTAATATTCTTAACATTTAAAACGAACATACAAAATGCTGCTTCTAATTATTTTACTGCATCGACCGTAAAACAAAAAAAAAAGACAAAGACCGTATTCTATCAAAGTATTTATAAATCGTTCTATAAAACGGTATATAAATGGACATTCTCGTGAGAAGTGGAGTTAATTTTCTTACAATAATTTATTACCTTAAAGCGGAATCATGTTCTCGAGGCTTCGGTGGACTATCGAGTTGTCGGAGACCGGAGAAAGGGGAAAGTTCAAAACTGTCCTCCAAAGCCTCGTAGTTGATTTGAGTGTTGAGGCACATAACTCCCACTGCTAACTCTTTATGCTAAGAATTTAAATTAATTTAATTAAAGAAACAAACACATTATTCTAGAATATTATTCGTCAAATTACGGAACTTAACATTTTTATCAAACAACATACTTAGCACAACGTACTTACATGCATTACGTTTTCCTATTAGCTACCTTATTTCAAGACTAAACTGAACTTTATCATATTCATATTAGGGAAACAAAAATCAGTATGCGTGCCTCACACACAAGAAGGACTCGTTCCGACTCAGGATGCCGCGAGATGAGCTCACTAATGTAGAAGTCACCGTAGAGTTCTCGTAAACGTGTCGAATGCTGTTCTATTATTGGAACTAAATCGTCATTATCTTCTTCTCTATTAACAAAAACCAATGACTTATCAAAATTTTAATACATTTATTACTATTAGTCATGTACCTACTGTTACTTTACTACAGTATATGTATATTTATTTCGTACTCAAGAAGGGACAAAAACATGATGTAGGAGGATCATATAACTACCTATTTATTTCGAATAAAATGTCCAGATATTTACAATATAGTTTTAAGAAAAGAAAAATGGATCTTAACAACTTCCCTGTCCCATGAGTCATATATGACTCATAGGAACGTTTTCTGATAAGTCCATGAATCATATGTGACTCATTTCTCCATACAACTTCAAGTGCATTTTTCTCTATGAACGTGATACGATATCTTTTGTATCAGTTTCTGAACTTGTGGGAAAATACCTGAACTCTAACCTAAAAACAAAAAGTATAGTGATTTTTTTTTTATCGGACATTATTGATCTGTGAAGTCAATAATAAACGAAGAGCAAAAAAAAGCTCGTTTGTCAGGAAATTTTTGTAAATTTTGATAAGGTTTACTGTTCCATCTTGTGTAATCGCTTCCATATTTCGCACTCCTCCATTACCCGTAAAAACTTCTTTACCTACATGCAAAACATCATTATTCCACTCTGTCTCTAAATTTGATGAAGTGTGCTCTGAATGAAATGCAAGATTACGCGAAACATTTTCTAAATCCAGAGCCGAAGTGCCTGGAAAGGGGTCACTGACATTTGGATCACTCCTCACAATAAAGTTTTGGATAACCTTAGTGTCTTCACTCTCTTCACCGTCGGAATCGGGCTGATATTCTTCATCGCTACCACTACTAAAATCTTCTACATCCGAATCTTCCAAGTAACGTTGTATTTCTTCTGCCGTATATATTTTACGAACCATAGTAAAGATGCTATTGCAATGTTTCAGTCACTTCGATACTTTTCGCAAATACCCGCTAAGTCACTCAAACAGATTGTAATTTTTTACTGATACCCACAAATTGTGAAAATAAAACGAAAAGTAGTTAAAAATCACGTAAAGATTATCTTTGATCAGTTAAAAACAATATAAACACGAATTGTTTTAAATGTTCATATATGACTCATTGGACGTAGATGATAATAACCACTACACTACGTTCATGAGTCATATATGAGCAAAAAAGAAAAATCGGAAAAAATGGGAAATACGTATAATTATCTATTTATAACAATATATTCTTGCATTTTAAACATAATATTATTATTTTCTGAAAAATACAATTTTGGACTTCAGGCGATATACAAATACATTGTACTGGGACAGGGAAGTTGTTAATCTACAACTCTTACACCTGCATCAACCTGAATGTAATCTATGAATTTCAGTTTAAGTTTTGGTTAAAAATTATTATTTATCAAACCTGCCTGTTAATCCCAAGCCCACCACGAATTTCGGACTAACCCGGTATTAAAAGGCGTAAGAAGACTGTGATAATTCTGTGTTTAACTATCTACAAAGCAAGTTTCACCGTAAACGATCCAGCTGGCTTAGCAGGACAGAGTAACAATCATTCATAAATTTTAATAAACTTTTACGTTCATAATATTTATACGGATCTAACACAGCACGTCGTATCCTCAGCCTAGGGCTAACTTCTTTCCGTTCAGCTATCCACAGCGATGGCAGTTGGTCGCCAGGAACACCACGCTCTATAGCCTGAGTCCGCTTGAATGAAGCTTCGGAACGAGACTGACCCGGAATTAGTACTAAAAATATTTTATTGAGTACTTACCTAATATTTTTCAAACGCTTATTTATTTATTTATTTTTATTACACTTACACTGATAATTAACCAAAGATTTCATCATTCCAATATATTGCAAATAAGGATCGTGCATAAAAACAGATTTCAACATGTTATCGACCGCTTCACGAGCATAGAGAGCGTTCCAGCATAGCATATGAATGAAAAGCGTGTTCCGTGCATTTAATTCTACAACTCTAATTAGTAAATTGCATTACATAATTATGTAAAAATACCCGGAAAATATAAATTTATATTAAAATTACTTGAACTTAGTCCAGACGAAATCTTCCCAAGCGCCTGGGCTTACCGAGGGAATTAAAGGATAATCTTTTAATATTAAGCAACCGACGATTGTTTCATTTATATCTAGCTGGCATATTGACAGGATACATGTTTCGCTACAAAAATCAATATTAAAATTGTTATCATTATGTTCTCTAGAAATCTTTCAAATGTAGTAATAAGAAATATTTTTCAACGACTATCTACGTCTTAGTTAATTAGAAATAGTTCTGCGTTAGGTAGTAGCGTTAAAAACTTACATGAGATATGCTATATCCGAAGATTCGTTGATACGAAAATTCTTTGCCATAGATTCAGTAACAAGCGACATAATAGTTGAAGCATCTTCAGTTTCTGCAAGCCGTAGACGACCTAAAGGTGTTGCGCGTAAAATCCTAGACACCATTATCAGAATACTGATACACAAACTTGAATATGCTCAAAAACAATTAGAATAAATGTAAATTAAGTCCTTTTTCAATATGGCTGTATACAGAAAAGTATCTCGATACGATCAAGAACTAAATAAACATCAATCACATTGACAGTTTGTTTCTGAGAAGTCTTAATTTGTTTTTAAAATAACTCTTCTTTTGAGCTTTGCCGCAGTCTGCTAAAAACTATTTATAAAAATGTGTATTTTTATCTTTGACTAACATTAAAAGAAATAGTTGCGTGTACTTATTGTACGAACGTGTTGAAAAGTCTAAAATTTGTAAGACTTCAATAATGTGTATTTAAATAAAACTAAGTAATATTTATAGACTTACATTTATTTGATACTTAAAATTCAAACATTTTACGAATGTTACAAATTCATAGAAAATAATAAATCGGTAAAAGTACTGCCGAGACAGAGTCGCAAAGCAGCGGTTTGAGCTTACGCTTAAAAAATAAAGAACATTTATTAACTAAACTCATCAATACGCTTAATATACAGAAAACATAATATACTAATAAAAATAATTTAATTCTGTAACAAATTTTCTACTAGTTCTAATTAGCATCAATAAATAAGATGACTTTATTCTGTGGATTTCTTTGGAGTGATTAGGTTTAGATGTGCCATTTGAAATAGATTTTCAACTAGTATCGTCAGACTGCTGTCGCACCCCCGAAGCGCATCATTACAATTAATTTATATTTACAATGTCTCAAAGAAAAATAAACCCTTTACCCAAATCTTAAAAATAAAGTTATAGTTGGCTAAAAATAAAATTAAGTTACTTTGACTACTTTATATGAATCCTAATACAACAAATTTTAAATAATTCAATATATTGCTTAAGGAAAAGTCACCCACATCATTAATGCAATAATAAGCATGATGTAATAATTATACCTCCAAATAATGTTTTAGTAATTTTTTATTAAAATTTTTATAATAATAATATTTTAGGGATGAGTCAAATACTTGCCCGATATACAAAGAGATAAAACTTATACGTATACGATATACAAATAAAGAATTAAAATAATATTGCTTAACGCAGTTAGGCGGAATATTCTGAATGTAAATAAAAGAAACACCATATTTATTTAATACCAAAATCAATTTAGCGCATTATCAAAACACGAATTTTATTTTTCGATGTACTCAAACTAGGATTCTATAATACAAAAGTAATAAAAAGCAGAATGAATACAACTATTTGTTATATTGGTAACCACATTCTCTGCTCATTCAAACCAATTTTCTTATCAGTGATGGACGAACATTAAAACTAATATAGATACTAATATAGATGCTATATATTATATAATATTAAAATCCATTACTGTAAGAATTAAAGGAACTTAAAACCTAAACGAAAATTTAAAATCATTACAAAGTATTTATGTATTCGTAAGTTTCATATGAAATGACATGTCTTTCAGGTGTACAAAAATATCAATATTTTATTTATTACCTATATTTTCAGTACCTAGGAATTAATCTATATTATTAATGACAAAATCGAATTATAAATAAGCAAACATTTTTAATGATGTCATGTTTTAATGTTATGTTAAATCTAGGACAAACTGATTGCCAAATTAATGTGATCCCTATCAGACTCATAAACCGCATCACATCATTAATTTAGATACTCAACGAAATGGCATGGCACAGTTTGTTTTAAATTAAACTATATATTTATCAAATATCATTATTAAATGTATTCGTTAATTACAAATTACGATTTGTAAAATAAAAAATGTATCTAATTTAGAGTCACTTATTAAAAAAAAATCTAGATTACTCTTACGAACTTTAAATACATATTATTTTTATACTTTCGAAAAATGTTATTAAATATTATTACTCAACTATAGTACCTATAAGTAATTAAGCATGCGAGTATATGTGAGGTTATTAAGGCAAGTGGGTTACGGATCAAAATATACCTTATTTCATTATTATTTATATGTATATTAAACTGATCAACTTTAGAATGTATAAACATCACACTAACATTTACCTCCTATTGTTTAAAATGAAACATTCACAAACCTGCACTAATCGAAATACTAAATTTAAAATATTAACAAACACAATATCTAAAGCATATGAGAAATACTTAAAATATTCATTAATTGTATTTATTATTTCTATAACCATAAAGATAATTGAAGGAGTACGCACGAAACTAGAAACTTAACAGGATTCAAAAGTCGAAATGTCTTCAACATCTCTGTAGCTACTGTCACAAACAGTAGCTTTTACTGACTTTCTATTTAAAAGTGAATATGAAACACTTTGCGAGATCCCTTACTAATATTGTGTTATTACAATCGGTTGTTTCCGAGTAGACCTATTAATTATAATAAAGCCCTATATTTACATATATCATACAATTAATTCATTATACCGATTTATATATACATTTGTACAATCTGTACAGTTCTATTGATCCAACTTTTTTATTTGTGTTACAATAAATCGAGATAGGATATTATTGAGATATTTCATTATCTATTCATTTTTAAGCTACAGTAAAATTTTGACATAATTGTTTCTAATCTACAATTTTTAAAGTAAAAAAAAATCATAAAAGGTAAATTAATGATCGTTATATTTTATGATAACTTATTACTTTTTGCGAAATATACTGAGAGAATTAAAGTTTTTCAATTTTCCGTTGATTTTATTACAAGTGAATTATTCTCATTCTTTTTTCGAACTTCATCAAATTATATGTTATACTGTACTGAAATAAATTATTAAACATTGAACTCCTTATTAAGTAACTGTTCATCTATCATTTATAATGGCATTAATAATTAAAATTAATCTATATTTACAAGATCTAACTCAAATTCTAAAGCGTATACCATCTACCATCTTCTTTCATATTTGAATATTCACTTAACTTTTATTTAAAGTTATAATGACCTTGATTCCTTATTCGTTGAAATAATTCTAAGTTTTTAATATTTGAGACATAATTAGTCATGTGGTTTCTTACTTTCACATTTGTTTTATTTGTTATGTACAAAACTAACAAATGTATAAAAATTTACATAATATATTTTAAATCTCATCCAGTGCAGCTATTTAATAAATAAACAATATCTATGTTTCAATTAAAACATTTAAAATTAAATGCTTAGGTATCCAATCTGTTAATTGGTACTTCTTATAATAAATTATCTAGTGGACGAAATTGAATGCTCAATAAAAAAATAGTCGATGAATCTAACCACACTTTTTGCTTATATTTGTTGTATCTTAAAATAATTTCGTCAAATAAATATGATTATTATCGATAGTTCGGAGCCCAAAAGGTATAACGATCAAAATATGGTAAAATACTTTTTAACTCAGTTTTACTATTTATTTAATGTTGTAAAATTCGCTTATTTCTAGTGAATACCACAAAAACAAGAAAAAAATTATGAATATTGAATTAAATCATAGTTTAATGATTAAATCTTTTGAGCCTCGATATATGGATATTTAAAGTTTTACAACTTTAACTTCTGTGACATCATAACTGATAAACACTCCAATGTTTTTTTTTTTTTTGCAATACATTATACAAATGTACAATATTCTGAAACATTATATAGTGCTAATACAAGAAATTTACTATTAACCAGTTATAGTAGTTCCTGCATTCTAAATAAGTTACATTATTCATTTGAAATGCACCACCTTTATGCATCAAAGATGCTTTATTGTAGTTGCTTATGACGTCTAGTTATAGATAAAGGCATTATTATTTATAAAAAAAAAAAAAACAACACTTTTCATAAAAACATTGATCTGTTTTTAAAGACAATATTTTTTTTTTTTTTTTTTTTGATAAATTGTGTACCAAAGAAATTAACTGTAGCTAATCTGATTAGCCATCATAAGTTATCCCCTTCCTGTTTTGCTAACAGTATATAGTATCCTTAATTACATATCATATTTAATTATTATAAAGCATTTAATTTGCAGAAAACAGAAGCAATTAAATATCCTTAGTATTTCTTTTTACATAATACATGACTTAACACACAATTTTAAAGTAAATAACATAAAACTAGATACTATTAAATTCTTGAACATACAAACGTTTGACTATATAAATAGCTTATTATTGGTATTTTTTGTTTTTATATGCACTTTACTTACATTTTAAAAATATTTGTGTGACGTTTTCTTTACACAATGAACAAATTCAATTTAATTACTTCAGTTTTCCATAAAAAAAATTCATGTATTCATTCAGAGGTTGTCTGTTAATACATGAGAACTTTCATTTTTTATGACAGAACATGGCATGATTTTATCAAAAATAAAGTGCATCAAATGTAAAAGATCAATACTAACAATTGCATTAGAGAATACGATTTCACATTTATAATTTATATTTTGATTTTGTTTAATAGAATTCATAAGAAATATGAAAGTCATAACAAATCAAATGGGTAAGGGAAAATAACCATACTAAGTGAACCATTTTTTTTTTAATTTTTAACCAATTCCACCTCGGTGACCACTCGTAGTATTTGCTAAGACCCCTCCCCCTCGAGTTTTCACATAATAATTAATAAATATGGTTTAAATTATTTATTTGCAAATAGAAAGTTAAATAAGTGTAGTCAGTAGTAGTAATGGTAGTGTAGCGTAGTGTTGCCACCTGTGAGTTTAAAAAGCGCTAAACACTGCACGCCATATTTGAAATTTTGAATATAGCTCGAACAAGCGGGAAGTTTCTCTAGAGGATATTGACTACGTGACGAAAACATAACACCAAAGCTGGTATTTTTGAAGAATGGATCACGTAGTATGGGTACATGCCCTAAGACAACATTTAGCAATGGAAAAATTCTTTGGAGCTGATGCAACTGTTAACTTTCAACCAGTTTTCATTAACAGTTATCAGTTACAGCAATAAATAAACTCAGTTTATGATTGCTGTAATTTTAAATTAACTGGAGAAATTGTACTTTTATGAAAAACATAATAAACAGATTGGTGCTGGTTGACAGTTATCGAAACTAGATTACCCTCTCAGCATCTTTATCAACAAATCAAAATATATGGAAATGTCAAAAAATTATCACATGACTTATAGAAAGGTAACTTCATTTTCATATGTTTTGATTTGTGGACAAACGAATTTGACAATAGTTTAGTCATTATGTCTAACCCCACAGTTCGGAGAGTCGCCTATGCATCTGTTTGAGTATTAGCGTCGATGGCTACGGTGCGGGCGGCGTGGTGGGCATCACTTGTTTGGCTTATGCTTGGGTGGCGTGGTGGGCGGCCCACCCTGCTCCGCTGAAGCACCGATAGCTACGCCTTCGCTGTCCACCTCAGTCTACGAAATTAATTATTTTTTGTTATTAGCATATAACATCCCACAGCCAGGCTAATGTGGCCATTTAAAAGATTAATTAATTGATTAACATGTAGATTTCTTTATACAGTAGGTAATCTCCCCTATAGCACGGTAGATTAGTTCCACGTTATAGGAAAACGCGTTGTACGATTATAGATATATCATTTTGATCATGTATAACGCATCATTTAGGCGATATTTGGCACGAGCATGGGGAGGCCTATGTCCAGTAGTAAACTGCGATAGGCTCAAGCAAAGCGAATGCGTTATGTACAAAACATACATTAATTTAATTTTATAAGAATACAGTTGACAGAATGTGCAAATGTACGCGAAATTGATTATGAACTGTACAAATCATTATAAATTTCACAATACAGAATTATAACGTGGGAAATCCCCACGTTATATGGGGAGAAAACACGTGTTATATGGGGAGAAAACACATGTTATATGGGGAGAAAACACGTGTTATATGGGGGTCATGACATCGGGTAATAAGAAAACGCGTTATAAGAGTACCATGTTATAGCGAGGATTACTCTAATATTTTTCTTTAACAAATTACCTAGTTTATATCATCTCTTCAACTAAATATGAAACCGTAAAAATTAAAAAGTTACATAACTTACTTTCTCATCCTTCGTATTAGACTGTGGTGAACCTGTATTAGCATTACTATTATCTACGTCGTTTTCAGGAGACTCTGTACTCGTCGTACCTGTTAATAAACATTATTATTATTAAAAATAATTGACAAAAACTAAAAAAAAAATCAAATTTCTTTTCTTTTAAAATGTTGTCTTTTGTCAAAACTCCCAAAAATGGCTACAAGAAGTACACACCACGTGTTTTCCACGAGTATGTGTATAGACATTTAAAATTTGGTATGTTTTATTAATACATCTACGAATTAAATTATTCAAAATTAAGTCATCAGCTAGTTGTATATGTATATACATTATTGGCTTTTAACTTCATTCTATTAGGAAACAAAAATTATGTAATAAAACCAAATCTTACCAGCTTGTATGTGATTAGCATTGCCACGATCGGCTTCATATTCACGCAGTACTGCATCTAAATTATATCGACGGCGATATGTAACAAAAAACGTGCGGACATGTGCCTCTGTTTTGGTTCCTAGTGTTTCTGCGATTGCTTGAAAATTTTTACCTATAAAATAATTAAATCATTTGGTTCAAAAGGTAATCATCTATTGTTTTGGAGAAAGTTCAGATAAAATACTAACATTTCTGTGTCAGGCACATAGCAAATAAAATTAAACTAGTTCAGTAAGTTACAAAGTCTTAAGTCAAATGTTAGTAAAAAATCCATATATTAAAATTCATTTGTATACTTAAATATCTTAAAAAAAAAAAAAAATTTAATTTTACTAAAATACTGAATAAATTACGTTAGTCTTAGGACATAATATCGACTGCAGCAACGAACAGTATCGAAACTACAAATCACATACTTTACAGTAGAGCAGTTTAAAGTTGTATTTTGATCTCTGAAGAAAACTAAAAATGATGTTAAAAAGTATTGACAATTATGGTATGAATGTACCTGAATTGTCAATACTTTTTAACATCATTTTTAGTTTTCTTCAGAGATCAAAATACAACTTTAAACTGCTCTACTGTAAAGTATGTGATTTGTAGTTTCGATACTGTTCGTTGCTGCAGTCGATATATCAACAACAATGAAAGGTAAAATGTTGAAATATTTGTACAAACCATATTTTCTAACAGCCGCGACTGCCATCAGTAATTCGTCATTAGTCCAGCGCGAATTTATTTTTGCGGGAGGCTCGCCCGGTCTTAACTCTTCCACACCTGCATCCCCAACTTTACGTTTCATAGCACTTAATTGTTGCTTATTTTGTTGAACCTGCATAAAAATGTCCACTAAGTATTCGCTCCTGCACGAAAACGCAAGCAATTAAATTTATCAACATTAGCTAAATGCTAAGCAGGATATGGGTGTGCATATCTGGATTATCCAAAATAACAATAACCAAGATTTCCAGGACTCTCACTGCATCAATACGAATGAGATTTGTAAGAAACTACTCAACAAAACCAAAATTAAATTTGAGGACATGTGTGCAGAATATATTGTTAAGTCTCCTAATGCAATCATTGAAAATAAAAATGCTAAAACAATCGATCGTACTCAATTTTAATCACATTCTCCACGTTACATCACACAATTATTAGTAACATCCATGTTAGATTAATGTACAATAAATTGATTTGTGCCTTCGCCAAACCGACTGAGTATTTAGTGTTGCGCTGGTACGTCAAATATATACTTTAGCATAGCTTTTGAATGATTATGTTGTACTATTACAATATAAAAGACACGACATAGCGCTTTAGTGCAGCATCAGTAAAAAAGTAAAATTTAACGAACCACGCACATAAAACGCACCCCGTTTGACAAAGGCATCAAATCTCGGTCGGCGTAAAGTTCCCTTCTGAAAATAGAAATTATCGCCATTAAAACCTCTATATAGTTCTAATAAATAGAATAAGACTTATAAAGACTTTTTTAGTTGTATTAGAGTAAAAAGTCTAGTAAAATTTTCTCAAATAAAACTTTTAAAAAAGTGTTTAATAAGTATTTTATTCTATTTATTAGAAGTATATAGCTTTTAGAAGGCGATAATTTCTATAAGGGTTGGAACGTAAAGGTGAGAATGCGTAACTACATAGCGTCATGGATGGCGGGTTGCATCTTACTTGTCTCTTGAGCGAGATAATCTCCCTGTCCATTGCTTTGAGCATGGCTTCGCCCTGATTGACGAGGCCGGGCGGCGAGGGCTCGCCGGGCTGCGGGCCGGTTGCCATGGCGACGAGATCGTCGTGATTGATGTAAATTCCGCGCGGCAGCCGGTGCTTGTACCGCTGCTGTTTCGATCCGGGCCCGCGGCGCCCCGAAGGCCCGCACAGCGGCCTCATGGTGCCCGTGCGTCTGTCACATCACCGCGAAACGTTCAATCACCCTACCCCCTTTTCGTTTACTTTTCCATCCAGACATTTTTTTTTTTTTTTTATTACTACTGTATTACACAATACATTAAAGAATCGCACAAAAGGCGGGCTTAATGCTAAAAGCATTCTGTACCAGCCAACCTTAGGACGTACAAGAGCGGACGTTTGTAGGAGTGCAAAATTTAGGATTGGTAAAATTCGCTTTAAAAAGAAAATATAAGATAATTGTTTGTAACAAAAATTTCTCTAGAAGCTCTGAAGTAGCGCTAAATTAAGATACGATACTACATAAAGAGCGATCGTGGCCGTCTTTTTTTAAAATTGCCACAATCTAAAGAGTTTATTACTGTTTATTTCATTGGCTGGCCTGCAAAAACTTACTGTAATAACAGTTACGACTAAGTTTTAATTGTACGTATATTTTCTTTTAAAAAAAATTGCTTATCTGTAAAGTCGGTTTACGGACGATAATTTTACGTGATAACGTCATACGAAAAACATTGATGAAAAATTGTATACTTTTATGAATTTAATTGAATTATCAGTGAATTATCATTATTTTGTGTAATAGAAAGGAGTAAATTGAAAATTACAATTTTTCGATAAATTAACATTTGCACTCGTTAATTCTAATATTTTTCTCTTCTACTCGGACGCATCTGCCGATGGAGTGAAAGAGAGATAGATGCGTCACAAGCCGCTTACGCTTAGGCCGATCGTGCCTCTCTATCGCTTGTTCCGCGCTCTCGCTCGCAGAACTTTATGAGTCATTCTTTTCAGTGCGTGCAGGCGTTCATCGATTTATAAAACGTTATCACGTCAAAAATATCGATTATCTTCCATTATTATTTAATCAAATAAAAATAAATAGTAGTGTTATTATTTAGACTAAAAGCCAAGCCACTTACTTAAAAATCTTTTCTCGAATAAAAAAATTACTCGCGACAATGATTGGTTGAACTTCAAAAGGAATGTTTATTTACCGACCTGGCGTGCACGAGGCATGCCTGGCACAACTTGTGCGAATTGTGCTGCGTGGTCTGCGAACACAGAATGCCGCACACGGTGCACCACTTGCCCGCTTCGCTGCCACCCTCGCCCTAAACCCCAATCAATATTTTACTATCCTGCTGCCTAATCAACCCTAGACCACCCTATGCTGAGTATTCTCACATACTTCTTTTAAAAACCCTACGTTTTATATATAATACGATATTCTGCACACATTTACAACAAATTAGTGGCTGTTAAAGGAAGCATGCGGGAATGCTGATGGGTGAATCGGGATTGGGTAGGAATGCTAATTTAGTTTTTCTTACATGGCCAAATATTTGCACATGAAACCTTGCTTAAAAATTAATAAAATATGTGCCAATACTGTCTTAATTTATATACTATTTGTATTTTCCTTGTAAACGTTTTTTTTTTTTTTTTTTTTTAAATATCTCTTCTCTTCTTATACTCGTTATAAAAAATTTAAAAAAAACAGACATACACTTCTGTGTCAAGTGATACATTTTATAATTGATTTGTTAAAAATGAACATATGAATATGATAATAGTAAGTTTGTAAATAAAAATGCAGAGCAGTTAAACTAAAATAAATAAGCATAGTCAAAGCAGGCAAATAAAGTTCAATTATGAAAATAAAATAAAATGTAGTAGCTATTTGAAAATGTTTAATGGATGATTTAATACAATAGTTACCCATTTTGTGCAGTAAATTGAGTTTTTTGTTATAATTACTTACCCTATTTTTACTAAGATAATAAAAATATCTGGATAAAATTTTATTTGATGTTTATGATTTAAATAACCTGTTAGGTATTTAATGATGTAAATGAAAATTATTGTGATGTATCAAGCAGACATGAAGCAGATACTGCCACAATTCAAAATTAAATGCAAATATTTCATTTCTATGACTAGTGCATCTATGAAATAGCGTGTACATGTAAATTTTGGAGTCCAGGGAATTTCGAGAAATCAAATCTAGACAAAGATTTTAGACATCAATTTATAAATGACAACACACCAATAACAGACAGTGGTAGAATGGAAGAAGACATTGAACATCCAGTTATGGTCATACACTTTGAGACGAACCCACCTCGCCTTGCTGGCCGGCACGAAGCGAGCCGCCGCCCGGCAGAGGCCTGCCTCCACGGACTATACCACGGTGTAAAGTCCACTTCTGTCATTACCAACACATATTATATCCAACAAATGAGCTACCCACGCTTTATATAAATACTTATATGGATATTAACAGTCATAGGGTTTCGTGTTTTCCATGAAATGTTTAAGAATGTTTGCTATTCATAAAAAGGAATCTACTCTGCATTTCTATTTACTAAGCCACCATTTTTTTCTTTTTTTTTTAATAAATAATCATTGGACAATCCAGATACACTGATTATATTTGCAAAATAAAGAATTCTTCAAATTTGTTATTATGAACAAAATAATGATAAATCTGCATACTAAATGAGAAAGACCAAACATTTAACAAAAGCAATACAAACAATGTTGATGAAATGAAAACATACATACCTTTTCATCATTATCAGAATCTTTATCAGAACCACCTGGTTCAGAGCCCGCGTTGGATTCTCTTTTCCCGCTCCCAGAGCCAGTTTGATTACGACCTTCACTTGCAGCATCCATTACAGATGTACGAGCTCTTGTCTTTTTCCAAGAGTAATAATATTTTACCAGGGATGCAATAGACTTATCTGGTAACTATAATCAAAACATTCATATAAATATAAAAAATAATTCAAACAGTTCCACAGTAATAATATCAAATTTAAACATACCATTTGTCTAATTCTGTGAAAACTTTTTCCATGGAATTGAAAAGCTTGTTCAAAGAGCACTTTATCCTCTACTGTCCATTCATCGGGGAAAGGAGTAAAATTAGCAAGGTCCATAGATGCACGATTAAGATCATGTTTATGCCAGAACAGCATACCAAGTGCTTGCTCACCATTGTAACCATATTTTTCTTTAGCTGTAGTTATGTACTCATCCACTAAAATGAAATAAAACACGTAACATATGGAGTCTTAATTATACTTAGTTCATAGTAAAGATAACTTACATTTGATATCCGATATATCAGACGTAGGTGACCAAACAAGTAGAGCTCTATCAGATATTTGATCAGGTTGCCTTTGTTCCAAGGGTTCCAACTCAGGACACACTGCCTGGTAATCTCGTCCGACTCTAATTTTTTCAGCTGCAAATGGCACTACTGCTTGGTTTGATGTTACATGTGATGAGATGAACGCAGCATGAAGGCAGATGAAGGGAAGCATAAAAATAAAGCATGATATGAGTTTGTTAGTTATTAATTACCACGGCGATTAGACAAATATAAGCTGTTTATCAAATAATGTGACGCATGATATTCGAGCGTACGCTTACACTGCCAGATTTTTAAACTGGTACCATCGTATGCCGTATAAAGCCCCATATTATAATTTATACATAAATAACTTAAACCATTAATCTCAAAAATACTGATGACTTACCATTCTCATCTTCCGAACTAGAATCAGGACTACCGTGACCATTCGGGCTTGGCCCTCTCGAACGCTTTCCGTTTCGTACATCATTACTTCTTTCAGCCAAAACCATGATTACTAATTGTATTCACAATCACACTTGTTTCACTAATTTTACACTCAATTTAAAGGTCCATTGATAAATTATTATTGCCTAAGCTAATCTAGGACCAATAAAATTACATCCAAAGCTTCGCACTTCAATTCAAACGTGATTCAAACCACCGCATCAATAATCTGACAAACCAGCCATAGGACGTACTAGTTCATTTAATGGCGTCTGTACTTCGGGCATTCACTTTTAAATATTTTCAAAAAATATATATTCGGATATTAGTAACGAAATCCTTGAACTTTTTACAAAAAAGGCATTTAAATGAGATAATTAATAAATTCAACACACCATTTAATAAAACATTTTTGTTCAATATAAGAAATATTTACGTATACTATTTTTAGTTATAGCAATACTTTTATTACAGACTTTCAAAAATGAATCGTAAAACACCGATATGTTATCATTTATTCTTTATATACTACGCTATCTTCCTTGTAATAATAATCGTTCCTCTACTATTATATACAACGATTTTTTATAGTTTTTATCTCAAATTACTTAATAAATTAAAAATAAAATTGGTTGAATAGGAAAGCCGTTTCATTTTATAGTTTTAAGTAAGAGATGGCGCTTTAAAACATATTTTAGTTAGAAAAACTAACGTCCCACGTGGCTTTACCCGCATTGAATTAGTTTTTTTTTTATATATATATATATATTTTCATTACTATTGTACATACAGATCCTTTGAGTACTTGCATGATGTTTTATACCTTGTTACAGTAATAATATATTATAGTATTTATTTCAGAAATAGTGCATATTTAATAACAGTTCACACCATATTATAAAAAAAATCTAATATTTTATAATTCCTATTAGCAAATTCCTTCCTAAGCATTCCCCTGCTATAATGCCTGCAGTCAATTTTGTCTCATGCTCCAGTCTTATATGTAGTATCTTAACTTTTTTCCTTTCTTAGTAGAGTTAGTATTCGTACCTACCTACCGTAGGTTCTGGTTCCGTCATAACTCATCGTGAACTCATCCACCTCTCGCAATTTTTTGGATTTGTAATTGTTTTCGCAACACTATCGTTTACTATCTACCTTATAAGGATATAGCTTGTATTTCTGAATAAGATAGTTTTTATTCTTGCCCTTAATAATTATATCTATTCAAATTCAATCAGTTTAAAACAATAAACAAATAAACATTTTTTTTTTAAACATTTTTCAATATAAGTAAGTTCATCTAAACAAAAATAATCATGCTAATATTATAAATTACTGTATATTATATACCTACTACAAATACTTTGCCGACATAGTGGTGGCGCTAGACCACATCCACATGTGGACGTTGGCGACATCAAGTTTGCGAGGCCTATTTACTTCGTAGTAAAAAAAAAACGTTATTTTAAGTGAGCCATATTATAAGACAATGTATGAGTAAACGAGTTTTATTGTTGATTAGCTGACCCGACAGACGTTGTCCTGTATATTGAATTCGAATTTGTATATATATATATATATATATTTATAAAAATTAATCCCTATTGCCCTTGGTCACGCCATCACGCGTGAAAGGTTGGACCGATTTCACTAATTTTTTTTTTAAGTATTCTTAAATTTTCTAATTTACCGCGCAATTTTCTTTGTTAAGGTTACATTAAAAAAAGTTTATATAGTCAAAAGCGTTAAGAAATAATTTTATAGGTGGTTCTTAAATTTTCATATTTTCCCGCGGAATTTTCTTAATTTTTTCTTCCATAAGAACCTTTTCCTGACAATAACAAACATAACAAAAAAAGAATTAGTAAAATCGGTAAAATCTTTCACGCGTGATGGCGTGACCAAGGGAAATAGGGATTCATTTATATTTATATATATATAAGATAAGACAATCAAATGATGACAAAATATAATTACACCCATAGAAATTAAAATAGTCGAACTTTTCGGCTTTTAGCCTCACTGAATTTTTTCAGGATTTTGTCGTAGCTAAGACTAGCCGATAGGTAGGTCAGTTTTAGCTTCGATTGACATAATTGATAGTGTGGGTAGTCTGTCGCGGATAGCCTGTCTTGGCTCATCGTGCTTCTCAAATAGGTCTTTATAAATTTCAACTTTGAGAAGCTTCTCTCAGCGGAAGCTCTACTGACCGGAATTATGATCATGATTTCTAATTGTAATATAAACATTTCAATAGACTTCTTCTAAATTATTTTCTAAAATGTATTGGATGAGTTGTTTTGCGTCGTTGATAGAGTCTAGTGAATTAGATTTTAAAAGCTGAAGTTGTTCATAAAAGTCATTATTATCTGCTTAGCGTTTCCCCCGAAATGTTCGGGGTCGCCGAGCTACCTAAGCCAGGATGATTGGCGAAACGAAAATAAATAGGTAACTTGTAAAACTTTTTTGTGAGGCCCCCTCAGGTGCGAGGCCGTCGACGCCAGCGGTGGCTGACGTCGCCGACGCCGAGCGCCGCCTTAGGCCGTACATATATATTGTATAAATGTAAGGCTAAGTATTTGCAGCGATATGATAATTGATATTAGAGTATCTTTTCAATAACTGTAATGATTTAATTGATGATTTGTAATAACAAGTTATATGAGTGATCTATAACCAGAAAATAAAAATTATCATAATGTAAATGGAAACAAAATATTATAAGAATTGTTAGTGAATAGAACTCGTGAGTACATCCAAGGTGATTATACTAGATGGTTGTAATTTTAAAACCGAGCTAGAACCTCTATCTTATTAAGTTGATGTTGATTACGTCAATAAAATTAATTTCTAAGTCGGTGAAGACAAAGATCGCGAAGAACCTGACAGGTTTCGGAAGAAATTCTAAAACATCTATTTTCGTTAAACTGAAGTTAATACACTGGTGGATGGTAAGCTCCGACGTTCAAAGTTAAGATAAATAAAAACGTTAAAAGTTGTGACTTGTGCAGAGCCCTCTTTCCCATTGGGCACTTTGGGCAAGTGCCCAGGGCCCCGCGATCGATAGGGGCCCCCTCAGATAAAATAAAAAGCCTCTAGTTCCTGTCAGATCACCAAACGATAACCAATATTTATTACCAAAAAACTTATATAAATCGAAGAAATCGAACCTTAATTACTAACTATAATACCAACTTACTTTTACATGCGCGAAGCTATTCTAGTCTCGCCCAAAAGTTACGCTTTCCGACTTCAGCATGCTTAGATAAATTTAAATATATAATGGTATACTCATTTTCACTCATCAGTGTGACTCACTCCATTTAAATTAAGCGAACGAAGCGAAGCATGAGGCTCCAAGTTTGAATTAACCAATTTATTTAATTGAGAAATTACATAGAAAATTAAAATGTGTTTGAATTTATATTTAAGGAGATGGTGGAATGGAATCCCATATAAGTTTGGCCCTGGTTTGAATATCAGTGTCCAAGAATAATTTTTGCCACATTAGTTAGGTATATAAATGCTAATAATAGGTACATATTTTATTTATTTACAATGAGTTTTAATAAAACAATGGAATTTGTGATCTGATAGATTTTTTTTTGAGAACTTCGATTTACATTGAGGTTTTTTTATTATAAATTAAGACTTTTTTATTATTACTTGCGTATATTTTAAATAAAAACAATAATTTATAATTTGCAACATGATGATTCGTTTCGTACTTAACAAACAAGTGTGGTGTGATGGATAATACGTATTTTACAAAGTATTTTGCACTCTGCACCGTCAGTCCAACTGAATGGAAGAGAGAAATTTAAAATAGAAACCTTTCTTCCCATAATTGATACCCTCAGCGTTCATTTAAAACAGCGATTAAGTTCGTATAAGAATATCAGTAAACGTTTTGATTTAGTTTTTCGGTTGAAAACTCTGAATTCTGAAGAGTCGAGACAACGTTGCAAAGAATTTGCTGAATTTTATTATGAAGATGTTAATGAGAAAGAGTTAGAAATAGAATGTTTACATTTAACAGAATACTTAAAAATTGTTGACAGTGAAAATAAAGATTCTATATTAAAAATGTATCAACTTTTGAAAGAAAACAAAATTGAAGACACATTTCCAAATGTAGAAATCGCATTGAGAAAATTTTTAAGCATGATGGTAACTAACTGCACTGGGGAACGCTCCTTTTCCAAATTAAAAAGAATTAAAAATGAATTGAGAAGTACAATGCTTCAAGAGAGATTAACCAGTTTGTCGTTGATGTCCATAGAATCTGATGTGCTAAAAAGCATTGATTTTGAAGAAGTGATTAACAATTTTGCCCATCTGAAATCTAGAAGTGTTCCTCTTCAAATAACATAGATTTTTAAGCACTAACCTGCAAATGCTAAAAGAGTTATTTTTGTTGACTAATTACATTTATCTATTCGTTTCATGTGATTGTTAATAAAAATAAATATTTAACCTTGTTTATCTACTTTCTTTGTCTTTTCTAAAAAAATAGTGTTCTGTCAAAGTCATAGGGGCCCCATTATCCTAATATGCCCAGGGCCTCCAATATGTTAAAGACGGCCCTGGACTTGTGTCTTTATGCCTCTGCCTCGAATCTTGCGGGCAGCGGAGCGGCGGCGGCGGCAGAGCGGGAGCGGCAAGAACTTTTGCGTAAAATCAAATGGACCGGCCCTCGAAAACAGCGGCGCGGCAGCAGCACGGGAGCGGGCAACAAGCGGTGCACTACTGCACTCAAGTCATCATTCAAGCGGTGATCCATAGAGAAAAGTAATACCGCTCGCGCGTCTGCATTGCAGTGTTGTACAATTTATTTTGGTGACATATCGAAATGCCGGACGTGGTAGATCAAATTATTTTATCAAAACAAATATCTCGACGATATAACAGCGAACAGAACACTACGCCGCTATAGTCAAGTGGCTATAATGGTATAATGCCGCGCGATCTGCCCGCTGGTTTCGAAAACGGGTCTGCGTTGCCCGCCCCGCTCCCACGCCGCCGCCGCCGCCGCCGCCCCGCTGCCCGCAAAATTCGAGGCAGCGGCCTAAATCTTTACATGATTTAAATGATCGTGGGTTAAGATTATAGGAGCTTCGACGGCTCGAACAGGAATAATCGATAGCCAGACCAGCGGGCGCTAGGCCTTTTATGACGAAATTGGGTGGGGGCAACTATTCACTCAACATAACATCTACATACACAGAACATATTTCATATAACATTTAATAAACGTATGTTTTGTCATCATCATCATCATCATTATTACATTATATCAGCCATTGGATGTCCACAGCTGAACATATGTCTACCCCATTAACCACAGAGCGATCAGTTCGAAACAGCTTACATCCAACAGCTTCCGGTAACTTTCCTTAACTTTGACTTCCTCATTCCGGTGACTGTCCGTCTATTTTATAATTGTTGAAAATTGATTATTATGCAGTAATATTACAAAAAAATGGTACTCCATATATAGAAACGAAATAATTTAGCCTCAGTCTTTATTTAATATTTATATTTCTTTGTGTTTCGTTTCTTTAAATATTACCGCTTGGATACCTAAAACAGATAAAAAATTGCAAAATAAGAAAAAAAATAGGAAATATTTTGTCTTTTTATCTTTTAATATATTTTAACTATTAAAACTATAATATTTAAAACAATAAAAGTACTTGTTTTAATTATTAAAATATATTTGTTTTTCTTTATATTCTAAAATTCTTTTAATATGGTTTCTCTATAGTCAAAAACAGTCAAAAAGGTAAGAATCCAGATCAACACTGATCATATCACTAACTACGCGAGTGACATATTGCAGAATTGACACTTTGTTGCACTTAAAAGTGTAAATTTTTCATATTTCCGTCTAATTAAATAATGTTATCTTTAATTTAGATAATGACTATACTCTTATGATTTAGTTTTCTCACAGGCTTGCTGTGAAGTGGGCTAAAGTGTGAGGTTAAAAGTTTTTTACATAAATAATGGTGCTGTTGTGAAGGATACCGCATTGTGAAATAATTATATTGTTTTCGCACAAATAGTTATTATGATTGTTATGTAATTAAAATTAGTTTGTTACTCGTGATCTTCTACGTTTACAAAGATGAGGGCTGTCGCGTTAATAAGCGGTGGAAAGGACAGCTGTTACAATATGATGCAGTGCGTCGGCGCCGGGCATACGATTGTAGCCCTGGCCAACCTCCAACCGATTTATAAAGGTTACTATTGTCATATATACCGATTTAGATATATCATCTATATCTCAAATTTCATATGAGTATCGTACTTTTATTTGTTATTTATCCTATATTATATTATTATATTATATATAAGTAAACCAGTAAAATATGTTATAAAATCACAATTAATGTTTCAAATCGTGTAAACTATGAATTATTATTTGGAGTAACATTCATAATACTTGTTACTTTAATCATACTTTTAAAATGTATTATTTATATTTTCTTCTCAATTAATAATAATTTTGTTCATATTATACTGTGTAACTCACTTTGTAGATGAACTGGATAGTTATATGTATCAGACAGTTGGGCACCAGGGTATTGACCTGTATGCAGAAGCAATGGGTCTGCCTCTCTATAGGGATGTTATATCTGGGGTTGCTATCAATCAGGGACGTAACTATAACCCAACAGATAATGACGAAGTGGAGGATTTGTATAGGCTTCTGTCCAAAATTAAGGTATTTAAAAATATGTTTTTATTATTTTTTTGTTATGTTATAGTAAAATATTGATTGGTATGTAATAAATCTTTTTTTTATATATATTTGCCAAGCTAAATTCTTTATATTTTTATTTAGTTACAAAAATAATAGCAATAAAGATATTGCACTTTAAATCAAAATAAAAATAAAAAATATTTTATTTCAGAGTGAATTAGAAATAGAAGCTGTTGCTTGTGGGGCTATTCTATCAGATTACCAAAGAATTAGAGTTGAGAATGTGTAAGTAGATATTATTTATGTTTTGTAAAGGCCTCTTTCCTTATTATATGTATATAAGATACAATGAAAGGTTGGAGTTTTATCTGCTACAAAACTCCTCTTCAGGTTGGTGAAAACTTAAAAAAAAAACTCAAATTAATATAAATTTAAACTGTAAGGGCGTTTGTGCACTACAAGGAATTCTACTGTCCGATGTGGCATGAAAATCGTTGAATGAATATGAGATAAAAATGAATAGGGAAATGTAAAATATCGGATGTTAAAATTACATATAGTTTACAAACTAGTGTATACATTTATATGTCGTGCCACATCGGACCGTAAAAAATTGGACTGCCGGACAGTAAAATACAGAGTAGTGCACAAACACCCTAAGATGGTTATAAAAGTAAAAATTTTATGTTACATACTTATTTATATTTTTATGATTGGACTCAATTTTATGATATTATATTACTCTATTTTTGTACTTCTTTTTTTAAATAAAATTTGGTTAATGTTTTTTCAGCTGTCAAAGGCTTGGTTTGGTGTCACTTGCTTATTTGTGGCGTAGGAATCAGAAGGAATTGCTTCAAGAAATGATAGCTAGTGGTGTTGAAGCCATCATAATTAAGGTAAGCATGATATTACGAGTACATTATATTAATGTGTCGTTAAAATTTTTACTATTTTAATATGATCATTTTTTTTACCTTCGAATCGTCATTTTACAAATTAACACTACAAAGTGATTAATATTTTGTAATAGCAAAGCTACCACTGATTCGAAATGTAGATTCTGCAGAGAAGAATCGGCTAGAAACTCCGCGGTTACTCTTTTGAAAATAATATATAAACTGTGTTTTAGTATAAAATTAGTAATATCTTGCATGAAATACAGAGCCACTAAGTCCACACATCTTTATCGACTAAGTAATCCTGCAACGAATAATACGCTTTATCTATTAATTTTTTTTTAAATAAAATCTTTAAATTTATTATGAGACAATTCCAAAATTGTTTGTGGGTTTTTATTATACATGCGAATACCATAACCCAGAAAGGAGACGTTTACTTTGCGCAGTCGCAAGCTTGGAGTTACAATTTTGTTATTCCTTCTAGTGTTTACACTGCGATTAATACTATTTATTTCAGAACAATGAATATTCTGGTGAATATATATAATATTGTTATAAATATACTGCGACGCAATTGTTAATATATCTACCCTTGGAAAAACATCCCGTAGGGACACTCGAGCTCCAAGATCGTAAATGCCACGAATAGCCCTTTTTTGCAAAATAAATACAGTCTCAATATCTGTAGCTTTCGTTTAATGGTTTTTAAATTTTGAATTAATAATGATAAGTTATTTCTTCAATGTTAGATAGAGTGGAAAAGTACTTTATTATTTCTCAGATTCAATTTTTTTAGGAAGATGACAAAAATTTGATTCTTAATTGAGTCATAGTATCAAAGACGGCAGTCTCCATATTTTCCTCAAAAAAAGTTATCTATGCCAAAATTTCCTCTATAATCAGCTCTTCCATCTTAGTTAATAAAAAATGGAGTTAAAAAAAATGGAGACTGCCGTTTTTTGATACTATATGACTCAATTGTAAAATGTTTAAATAATATTATTTATTTTATAATATTATATAAATATAATATTATACCAGAAAAATTGTGACTTTTGTATCAAAAATTAGTTTCCTCCTTAATTTACACAATCTCATACTTGACACTGGCAGAATGTTGCACAATAGAAAGTTGTGACGCCGACATGCCATAAATCAAAGAAGAAGAAGATATTATTTATTTATTTATTTACGCATTATTATACACCACAACATACAAATAATAATTATAATACAGACAATTTAAGACAATTATAAATTGTGTATATAGAATTTTTTTCCAGACGACCTGAAACAGGATTATTTATTTGAGGCATTGGGCAGGTGGTGCAGTTATATTATAATAAATTTACTTTCATATATCTACACATTAATGCTTACAAGCAATACATATATTTGTCGTAACCATATTGTAAAATTGCCCACATCATGAAATGCTCAAGAATTGCATGTGAGCAACTAAATTTGACCAAATCATTAATCAGAAAAATAAATCTCTATGTAATATATAATAAAAATCCAGAAAATGTTTGGTTCGATTTTTAAAAATAATATATTCCTCATCCGCAGTTTCCATAATGTCATATTTGGATAGCCAGTAATAGTCCACAGACTTTTTTTTCCCATGATCACCCCACTATCCTTTATTTGTTTAATAAGCGGTATGGTTTATTTATTTAAAAACTCGCCAACAACGCACACATCAACACAAATATATACAGTAAAAAAAAATTATACAAGCTTAAATGATGCCTCAATCACAGGTGGCACCGCATTCAAGTTAGCAACTAAAAAAAAAAAAAAACTAATAATCTTGACCAATTCATGAAGTAGCACGCCTTAAGGACGCTATCACATTTTTCCACAAATATCAGTGATTTTCAGGTACCATTTTAATTAATTAGGAGTCACACTGCGAGGATATCTTGGTTTCAAATGAAAGATAATATATTAATCTCCAGAGGTACACCATAAAAAATCTATAGCCCCATACACATTTTTTACACAAATTCGTTTTAACCATCACAGTAATCGCAAAAAATTAAAAAAAAGAGGGGTCTGAATAGGAACCAATATAGCTAAATAAACTGCACTAAGAAAAATAAATATACTAAGAAATTGTTGCTTATTTAGTCCTCTGTACGAATAGCTAAATATATTAAATAAAAATAAATAATATTTCCATTTATGAGAAAAATAAGAAACGCTCTCAAATTTCTTCATACAATTTTTACTCCTGAACAATCGTCGTTCGTCATTCTGCGCCCAAACGCGCTCGTGGAAGCACGGGTGTATCGCTTCAGCGCAATTAATAATTACGTAAAAAAGGGCGTGCCTTGTGTATACTGTGCTTGAACGAAATTGATACTTTTTCGGACCGAAATAAAATAATTGTCTTTGCGATGCATTTGGTTTATATTAAAAAATAAAATAAAAGGAACAACATAACAATCTTCGCAATCTGTTGTCTTTACACTGCTTTTTACCCGACTGCGACAGAAGGAGGGTTATGTTTTTCGAGTGTATGTATGTATGTATGTATGTATGTATGTATGTATGTATGTATGTATGTATGTATGTATGTATGTATGTATGTATGTATGTATGTATGTATGTATGTATGTATGTATGTATGTATGTATGTATGTATGTATGTATGTATGTATGTATGTATGTATGTATGTATGTATGTATGTATGTATGTATGTATGTATGTATGTATGTATGTATGTATGTATGTATGTATGTATGTATGTATGTATGTATGTATGTATGTATGTATGTATGTATGTATGTATGTATGTATGTATGTATGTATGTATGTATGTATGTATGTATGTATGTATGTATGTATGTATGTATGTATGTATGTATGTATGTATGTATGTATGTATGTATGTATGTATGTATGTATGTATGTATGTATGTATGTATGTATGTATGTATGTATGTATGTATGTATGTATGTATGTATGTATGTATGTATGTATGTATGTATGTATGTATGTATGTATGTATGTATGTATGTATGTATGTATGTATGTATGTATGTATGTATGTATGTATGTATGTATGTATGTATGTATGTATGTATGTATGTATGTATGTATGTATGTATGTATGTATGTATGTATGTATGTATGTATGTATGTATGTATGTATGTATGTATGTATGTATGTATGTATGTATGTATGTATGTATGTATGTATGTATGTATGTATGTATGTATGTATGTATGTATGTATGTATGTATGTATGTATGTATGTATGTATGTATGTATGTATGTATGTATGTATGTATGTATGTATGTATGTATGTATGTATGTATGTATGTATGTATGTATGTATGTATGTATGTATGTATGTATGTATGTATGTATGTATGTATGTATGTATGTATGTATGTATGTATGTATGTATGTATGTATGTATGTATGTATGTATGTATGTATGTATGTATGTATGTATGTATGTATGTATGTATGTATGTATGTATGTATGTATGTATGTATGTATGTATGTATGTATGTATGTATGTATGTATGTATGTATGTATGTATGTATGTATGTATGTATGTATGTATGTATGTATGTATGTATGTATGTATGTATGTATGTATGTATGTATGTATGTATGTATGTATGTATGTATGTATGTATGTATGTATGTATGTATGTATGTATGTATGTATGTATGTATGTATGTATGTATGTATGTATGTATGTATGTATGTATGTATGTATGTATGTCCATTTCTTTGGCACGCCCTACAGCCCAAACGGCTGGACGGTTTTTGACATATGAGGTGTCGTTGGATTTGTCTAAATTGTAGTAGTGACATAGGCTATATAAATTTTCAAAATGGCGCCCGCAAATGGCGGAATGAGGGGGGGGAGTTGAATTTTTTTTCTTACTGTAGCAATATGGGTATCAAATGAAAGCTAGTAAATTGTTTTATTCTTTTTAGTTTATAATAAGAGTATTTTACGCAGTCGGGTTTTTTGATTTTTTTAATTATTTTTTATATTTTATAATTACTATTGTACAAAGTTTTTAAATAGTAGTTTTAAATAGATAACCGAATTTATGCTTTTGTCCTCTATTGGTATCTATTCTATTGTAATCTATTGTCTTAGAGTATTAGAAAGTAAATTAATAATAATAATAATAATAAATTAATTTATTACGCAATACTCAACTTCGCAACACTCTTTGTTACCTTTTTTTTTTAATTTTTTTTTTTCGCTGGGAAATGCATTTACGTATCCCGGCGCCCGAGGGCGACGGGTATGTGGGACTCGCTGACACGGCAGAACGTGCCAGAATACCGCACTAAAACCCAGCGGTGCCCTCATCGTCGTAGTGGGGCGCCACGGGATCGCTTTCGCATGCAACCGTGACGCCCCGATGGTTGGCCCACCTATGCGGACCGCCTTCGCCTATAGAGCGCTCGCGGGCACTGTGAGCGCTCTATTGCCCTGGTGGCGAGTGGAAGGATGTGGTGCCCTCTCCCACTCTATTGCGGAGGGTGGAGGAGTGCGTATTGACGTCTCCTCCTCCCTGGTCGTCTTCTGCGGAGCGAGTCAGCGTGTGCGGCTGCTTCCCGCTCTCGCTCCGCGGCCTCCTTCAGTGCCATGACCTCCTCACAATATGAGGTCACGGCCGTATACGTGGTGGCACAATATGAGGTGACAGCGAGAGGTCTCCACCTATCACTGCCACCAGGGCCCTGCGCTGGGGTTCCCAAGCGGCGCATTCCTCCAGGATGTGACGCGCCGAGTCGATTGGCGCGCCACACTCGTGGCAGGCAGGGGTGGCTTCTCGCCTAGCGATTTGGTGCAGGTACTTACCGAAGCAACCGTGCCCGGTAAGCACCTGCGACAGCCGGAACGTAAGCACCCCATGCCGCCTGTTGACCTAGCGACGAAGGTGAGGACGTATAGCGTCCACCGTCACTGAGCCCGCCGCTGGGGACCCCAGATCCTCCTTCCACCATTGGATCAGTGCTCTCTGAGCTAGAGCCCTGATCCTGCCGACTTGGTCCACACTTGGACGTTCGCCATTCGCTCTCTGCCCGGACCGGAACTGGTACACCTTCGCGAGCACCTCCGCCTGGAGTTCCCAGGGCGGATCGCCCGCGAGAAGTGATGCCGTCGTCCAGGACACCGTACGGTATCCCCGTATCACCCTTACCGCTATGACCCTCTGGGGTCTCCTCAGGAGAGCCTTGTTATGAGCGCTAAGGGCGTCGACCTATAAGGGAGCACCGTACAGTACCATGCTCCGCACTATATCGTCGACCGTTATCGTTGTGCCGGCTTCTGCTAAGCGGGCCGCCTCTTCGAAGCTCCTCGCCCGGGCCGTGAGCAAGGTGTCGTCAGCATAACAGATGACCCTCAGCCCGGGCGGTAGAGGTGCCCGCAGCAGCCAGTCGAAGCCGACGTTCCACAGAGTTGGTCCCAGGACGGAGACCTGTGGAACGCCGCAGCCAACGCGACGTCGATAGAGTCGACCGTCGCCCCCCTCCCAGAGGACCTCTCTCTCCTGAAGGTACGCCTACAACAGCCTCTGGAGATAGTGGGGCACTTCATGGAACTTCAGTGCCTCCACAATCGAACACTCTTTGTTACCTACTCCTACTCCTACTCCTACCTCCTACTCCTTTATTACCTAATTATCTACGTAAAATACAAGATGTTTAAATTATATATAACTTGTATGTGGTTCTGTTCTATGGAATTATTAAAAATAAAGCGTATTATTATATATTATATTTTATTGTATAGAGGGGCGAACGAGTAGTAGATACCCTGACGCCTTTAGACATCCTCATAAGGGGCCATTCATTTATTACGTAAGATTTTTTTTTGCTACAAATTTTGCTAGTTTTCGACCCTCTCCCCCCTATTATAAGAAAAAATAAGAATAGGCCAACCCCCTCTCCCCTGTTAAATATTTATTACGTAAGAATCAAAAGTAAAAAAAAATCAATAAATGTTGGTTTGGTGTTAATAAATGTTTAAAAATTTGTTTAATGTTTATTTTTTAAAGTATCAATTTTTAGAAGTGTTTATTTGTTTTTACAAAGGTACTATTAATTTTTAGTTTTTGGTAGTAATAAAATTTGGTTTTAATTATTCATCTTTACCTACAATAAAAGAAGTCCATGCAAAAGTCAAAACCCACTCGGAAAGTGGATCTGCCATTGAAAAATCTCTAATCCGAAGAACATCCGAGAGAACATCGGCACTCGTGCGTTTGCCCTCGTTTTTTCAAAGAATAATTTTAACTTTGCGCATTTTTGTGATCTTACGTAAGAACTATCGAGACTCCCTCCCACCCCCTTGTAAGAGAAAATAAGACATGGTCGACCCCCCTCCCCCCTAAATCGTGTTACGTTATAAATGAATGACTCCTAAATCATCAATTTATGATCTTTGAGGGCGTCGGAACAATCTGCCCTCAGAATATTCCACCCGTGCCCCTCTCTGCGATACCTTTAAAAACGGTGGGGTAAGTTAAATACTTACTATAGTCGGATCGCGGAGCACGAAGAATTTTGTACATTGACCTTTTACTACGGTCAATGTACAAAATTCTTCCTGCTTCGCGATCCGACTATAGTTAAATACTTTTACTTAATCAATACCAGTAAAATTAAAAATTAATACTTTCAAGTACCAAGATTAGTTACGTCAGTATAAAATCGAGCGTAAAGCGGTTTCAATGTGTGCGTGTACGCGTTATGTTATTGTGTTGCGATTTAGATACCTAAACTTAAGCGAGCTCAAAATGTAATAGCGTCCTTAATAGTTGAACATATCGACAAACGATTTCTTATCATTGATCTGGCCAAAGCACATCATGATGTGGCCAATGGACAGTGGAATATTTCATGAAATGCGACCATTTCATGATGTAGACAATTTTACGATATGGCTACGACATATACACTAGTATAATATAATAAACTAATAAATATACCTCATCTCATAGTGTTTATAGTCACAATAAAATTAATATTACTGTTTGTTTAAAATGAGTGACAATATATCTTACAGACATATTGATTTCTGTTTAATGATACTTTCATAATGGTTAGTAATTAAGATAACCACGTCTTTCTTCTTCTATTTAGATAATAACTGTTTTGTTTTGTGTAATGATTAGTTTATAATTTACAAAAAATCACATAATATCATGATATCATGTGTATGTAAAATACACATGAGTGATTTTTCGAATGAGTTAGATACATTGAACTATTATTACTTACTACGCTAGTAATAGTAACTCAATGGTTAGATATTTTAAAAGTATTAATAATTAAGTGAAACGGTGAGACGTTCGTTAAACGCAGTTACAACAGAAGAGTAAAATGGTAACGTAATACTGCCGAATACTACAAAATAACTATTGGAACGATTTATTTTCCTCGTAAAATGTTATTCATTGTTATTTAAAGCTGTGTTTATATACTCATGGCACATAATCGCGCCGCCATTGATATATATCGATATTTCATAAAATATCGATGCATGCATGTGATGCATGCGATATATCGTATCAATCCGATAGTATCGATATATTTGATCCGATATATATTGATATGTGCAAGCGATGATCTTTTTTTGGTAGTGTGCGGAGGTTACTAGAGGTTTATATCGAAATGTAGAAGCGATGACCTTTTTCTTCCGCATACATATTCTAACAATACTTGAATAGTAAGTACCTACCAAATTCCTTCCAATAATCCAATATATCGAAAAACTCGATATATTTGTACGATAGCTATATCGCAAATTATCGATACAAGAATACGATATATTCTATCGATTTTTCGAAAATTCAATCTTTAATTTTTCAATAAATAAATTTTATAAACAACGATAATTGCAACATGTGATTATTAAGAATATAGTTTTATTACTTGTAAAACTCTGTTAGTCACGCAAAGCTAGTTCCTGATGTAATCTTAATCTTCATTAATTTCTTGGCAGTTTAAAATAACATAAGTGTATGTATTTTTTATTTAATTCAGGTGGCAGCTTTAGGTCTAGATCCTAGGATACACTTGGGTATGACGATTAAAGAGATTCAACCACACCTTCTAGTCATGCAAGAGAAGTATGGACTCAATGTCTGCGGTGAAGGTGGCGAGTACGAAACTTTCACACTAGACTGCCCTTTATTTAGAAAGAAATTAGTTATGTAAGTGTTTTATTATATAAAAATAGAACTAAAAAATAAGAACATAAAGGTATATTGTTTTTTGCTAATGAAACTTATATTTTAATATATTTTAGAAATTATTTAATATAAAAGATAAATAATTTGTTAACAGAGATGAAAAAGAATTGGTGATACATACAGAGGACCCTGTAGCGTCGGTTGGATATTTAAATTTAAAACTACACCTAGAATCAAAAGACAATTTCGATGAATCAATGAAACTACCTCCAACAGTGAAAAACCCCTTAGATTATGTAAAGGATCTGAACGACACGGTTTTTAGCGATATAAGTGATATAGAACTAAGCGAAACAGAATTAGAATCTATTGAAAAAATAGAAAAAGAAGAAAAAATTAAGCAAAACGAATTGAACCCATTGCTCACTTACTCCGGGGATAATACTTTAAAAGATGTAGATACGACTGATAGTGATTTAGTTGACGGATATTATTACGACGATATGAGTGATTCGGATGATATGCATCCAGTTTTAGACCATAGATCCATATATGGTAATACACAAGGATGGTATTTTATTGGAGGCATTGTGGGTGAAGGTGTCGATACAGCTGTAGCCACAGATAATGCTATGAAGAAACTCATTAGTAGGTAAACTTGTTCAGGAGCTTTTTCTGGTAGTAGTTACTGTACTGTTATACCTTGTCAATATCCCACTTCTGGGCAAAGGTCACTTCTACTATGGAATGAAGGGTTTTACCATCTTCATGGAATATATAGCTTAATCTGCCATATTACTCTTGAAATTAACTGAACTTGATCAGCCTGTAAACATCCCATTACTAGGCAAAAGCCTCTTCTTCATATAGGAGAAGGGTCGGAGATTAATTCACCACGCTGCTCCTCTGCAGGTTGATGGATAATTTTTTGCCATGAGTAGCTATCGTTATTAGGTGTATGTGTTACCAACCGGGACCGACGGCTTTACGTGTTCTCCGAGATACGGTGAGAAGACTTACAAAAACAAAAAACAAATATTTGTACAAATACAAATATCTGTTCGGAGCGGGAATCAAACCCGCCAACGCCGGCGTTGAGGCGACTACTCGCACCACTACATCATTTGTTATATTACTCCACTCGGAGTTCTTTTAGATTGTAGATCGAACTTTTGAGATTTCTTTTAAAACGTAAAGTTCTCCTTTTTTCATTACCCTCGAGCACGAGCACCCAGCGGAGCTAGCCCGGATTTGAATCCAAGACTCTCTGGCATCAATTAATTTGTTTTGTCCATTGGACCATTTCGACTCATCTCTATCCACTTTATCATTTATAGTACGCATGTTTCTGTATCGTATCACAACGTTGATAAGAATAATTGTCTTGTTTTAACTGAAAAGTAATTTTAAAGTTTATACGATAAAATGTTGCCAATTTATTTAGTAATTATAGATGTCACGACTAAATGTGGATTCTAGTATAAAATATACATAAACTATTCACAAAATATTTTGAATAATTAGTGTTAAAATTCTTGTTACAATGCTTACAAAAACTGATTAAGAACTACTAAATTTAATATAATAATTTTAGGCATAATTGAAAATATTCTACTGAAAAATATGACATTTTTCAAATATTGTTTTTAATAATATGTTAGAGTATAAACATTGTTATTATTTTTTTGCGTAATTGTAGCTTTACTGGAGTCTGAAGGCTTAAGCTTACCGGAAGTATGTTCTGTAAACATATATATGAGAGATATGGAACAATATGCTGCTCTGAATGCAATATATGTGGAGAAATTCTCATTTCCGAATCCTCCTACGAGAGTGTGCGTGCAGTGTCCCTTGCCTAAGAATGTTGGTCTCATAATGGATGCGGTAAGTAAGCAATGATATTAAATATGACCACCGTTTCGTTCTCATAACTAAATTAGAAAAGAAAAAGTTTGATTTAAATTATATAATAATCATAGTTAATATTATAAATGCGAAAGTAAGTTTCTTTTCTTACGCTTTCACAAGAAAACTACTTAACCGATAATCGTGAAACTTTGTACACATATTCTTGGAGGTATTAGAAGTAACATAGGATACTTTTTTTGGTCGCGGTAACTGAAATCCACGCGGGCGAAGCCGCGGAAGCATAATAATAAAATTACCGGCAAGTGGACTGTCCACTGATCGGTCATATGATCAGGAGAACTATGTCCTGCTTAGTGAAAAATTATTTAATATTAAGGACCGACTACTAACATAGATATTTCTTTTTTTCTTCTAATAATTTTTATGAATGAAAGTCGTCTGATATAAATTATTTTTATTATAATTTTATATTTTAGTTTTATTGATCAATTAGCAAGTGAAACTCATATGATTCACAAAAGTAAATCTGCTTTTCACAGGTTGCGTATAAACCAAACCAGGACAAAGACCCGGATGCGGACCTTAGTTCCAGGGAACGAGTGACGATGCATGTGCAAGGTATATCGCATTGGGCGCCGGCTAACATCGGACCTTATAGCCAAGCTGTGAAGGTTAGTACTGGAAAAAAAATACATAAAACTAGCTTTTACCCGCGGCTTCGCTCGCATTTTTTTTTTTATCTCGTGAGGGGGCGTTCAAGTATTACGTAAAGCAATTTTTGAAGATTTTTGACTACGACGATTAGTCTGATACGCGTATTTGTAGTGAGCTTTACTCGGGAAAATCTCATACATAATATTTTGTGTGTATACTCCTAATGACGCTTATTAAATTTTTGTCGATTTTCGATATGTTGTATGAGCGAGGTAATAGATGGGAAATGTCAATGTTATTATTTATAGTTAATATTTCCTTCCTTATTAAATTAATAAATAAATATACAAAAACATTTAAAACTTTAAACGAAATGAGTACTATATATTTTAAGTGTAAAACAAAAATGGAATTATGTAAAAAAATACCCAATAAAGAAACGAGAACAGCGGACAGTAGCGGTAGCAAAGTGAACAAATGATCTGTCTTTTCTCAATATGTTTGCGACGGGCTATAAGAGAAGTGATGGCTCCGTGGGCTATTCTGTTGCGATCGCGAGAAATCACTGGTATCGAATTTCAATACTAACTGAGGCTCAGCTAGTATCATCAGCTATATAATGCGTCTCTCTCGCACAGATGCAATTGCCGATGTCCAAAGAGATTATAAACCTTTTACCTGCTTTTTCATTGTTCTTTATATACTCATTGTTTATTTCATTTATAAAATGGTCAGTTAGACTCAGAGCCTAAGCCTATACTAAAATCAAAATAAATAATTTATACAATAACAATAATTTATTTAATAAAGTTTGTAAATTTATTTATTTTTTCTCCTTGAATTACTAATTTTTATATCATATAAACCACACTTAATACAAAAATGTTTGTGACCACTGTTAGTAGGCAAAGAAGTCATTGTACGAAATTCTTCCTGCTCCGCGACCAGACAATAGTATTAAAATGCGACACCACAGTGATTTTTCGCGATCGCGCCAGTTACGTAATAGTCCCACCGGTCGGACCGGCAAGCACGGAGCGTTTCCGAGTGTGTGACGTGCAGCGCGCGCAGGTGGGCGAGGTGGTGGGCACGTGCGGGCAGATCGCGCTGGTGCCGGGCTGCATGCGGCTGGCGGAGGGCGGCGCGCGCTCGCAGTGCGCGCTGGCGCTGCGCCACCTCACGCGCGTGCTGCGCGCCGCGCACCCGCGCGCCACCATCCGCAGCGTCGTGCAGGTGCGTCGCCGCTCCCCCTACTCTATCTCAACTCTCTCACCCGGCTCGCCGGTTAATGATAACGGTAAATTGCACTAAGAGACAGGAGTCGGCAGGATTCTCTATAGAGGGGGGCAAATAAAGAAAATCCTGGACTGTATTGTTTTAATCGTGGTTTTTAAGATATTATATGAGTATCTTACATTAGTAGTGGCGCTGTTCTTTTATTCGTTACTTATCGTTATTAGTGACATTCTTAAGAATAAGAAAAGATGGAAAAATCTTTTTTATCAGTGACTGTCCGTTCTTCTAGAGGGCAGCTGTTTGTTTGTTAATGTGGTATAACGATTGTACGCAGTTAAATAAGAAAGTAGAAGGGGTAAGAAGTTGCAAGACGCAGTTCTATTCTTAGGCCGCTACCACTATTGTGATATTGAGAGAACGCATGACTGGCATCGACGTTGCGTGCACTTTTGCTTAGCGTTGAACGCCCAACGTTCCTATTATTATTATTTTTTACATGGCGTAATATTACATGACAATTATTTTTGTTTCGCCTGTCGCGGGCTCGAATCCCACTATAAGACGAGACGAACGTTGTTGAACAGAGCGTGTGCTACGTGACGTCGCGCGGCGCGGCCGTGGAGGCGCGGCGGCAGCTGGAGCGGCGCACGGCGGGCGCCATGGTGCAGTGCGCCGTCGTCACGGCGCTGCCGCGCGCCGCCGCCGTCGAGTGGCACGCCTGGGCGCACACCGACAACAACCGCTTCGACTGTGAGTCGCGCACCGCACACGCACAACGTACACACACACACGCACACACACCGTATCAAATTCTTACAACAGCTCGGCTACAAAGACTCTCAAACAAAAAACGTTCCACCACGCTCGCTGAGTGCACAGTAAAAAATGCTCCCAGTCGACACTAGTAAATTATCGCGAAAAGATGGTCGTAAGCGCCATGGAATAGGCGTCACTTACGCGTTTTCGCGTAATAATTTTTAAACTATGTTAGATTATGGCCAAATTACACAAAATCTTTATAAATTGTAGCCTATCTGTTATTCTTATGTATAAGCTGAGTAAAGTTTCACCTAAATCCGTTGAGTAGTTTATGTAGAAAGAGCAACAAACATCCATCCATACAAACTTTCGCATTTATAATATTAATAGGATAGGATTATATAACTTACAGACTTGTATAATAAAATTATACTATTGTTACAATATTAGACATTTCATTAAATTTGCAGATGAAGAGACCGGCTGCAACGTCGGCGACTACAAGGTGGCCATAACGAGGAGATGGAATTACGAGAATACCGTTGCCGCTATCGTCTGCTATGTAGCTACTGGTTAGAAACTAATTATTTTTATTTTAAAAGTGCTTTAGTTTGGTTACTCACAGATGGAAAATAAACAAAAAAACGATCATAATGAGAGTGATCTATCGTATTTTGACCCTGGCAGTAGAATAACGACACAACTCGTAAATATTATATTTAAATTAGTTATTATATAATAAGCTTACACAAGTGTTTACAAAAGACGGGCTCAACGATGCTACATTTTCTACCAACCAATCTTGATATGTGCAAGAAAGTAATAAGCGTGTAAATGTACAATAGAACAATAATATAATAGGATGATTTTATATCAATAGTTAGTCAAGGCTTCGGCGGGCAAAATTACGGATAAGTAAGGGGGCATCCATAAATTACATGAGGCGTTGGGGGGGGGGGGGTGTTGTCGAGCGAAATTTCGTAGAATCTCACATTTGGTCTCGGCAAATTACACGTAATTTTTTTTCCGTCATTAAAAATCTGAAATAGTTTTTATGTACCGGTGATGACGTTTTTTTTTTAGGAATATGTATAGCTTGGAGGTGGAAAGAAATATCGAAAGAAAATAGCGGGGATTCGTATTACCTACTTTTTTTACGTTATTATTGTTTTAAAATTTATCCTCAATAGGGAAAGGCAAAGGATTATAGTCCATACAGCCTAGTCTAAATTTCCTTTTTTTTTACGGCGCGCGGCGTTCTGTTAGTGAAACGCACGTAAATGACAATTTGCGTTATTACGAAATTCAGTACAATATTATATCATCCGTTTCGATGATATAATGGTTATTAGGACATTGGGTGTATTAATGTTGGCAATAAGCTATTTCAGAATCTTTTATAGAGGATTTAAAGCATGCGAGTAGATAAGTATATATAAATAATGCAACCCGTCCAGGCTCGTCGCCGTCGACCAGCCAGGTGTCGTTCCCGGACGCGGCGACGTGCGCGGCGCACCGGCAGCGCGCGGCGCGCGTGCCCGACGCCGAGCTGGAGCACGTGCTGCTGTACGCGCTGCGCAAGCTGCTCAACGACTGCGCGCGCGCCGGCAGCGAGCCCGCGCTCTACGTGCGCGTCTTCTACCAGGTGACCGGCGGCCTGCTGCTGTACCGTACCGTACTGTATCAGCCTATAAACCATACTCGAATGAGTGAAGGCTTATTTTTAATGTAGAAGAAGGATTGGAGCGTTGAAGAAGGATTGTTCGTTGAAATGGATAAAATAAATAAATAAATAATTTCCCTACTATGGTATGGTAAAGATCGGTATCGGTCTATGATAAAAACCGGGACTGACGGCTTTACGTGCTGTCCGAGGTACGGTGGGGAGACCGACATGGACATACACACAGACCAGAAACAAATATTTGTACAAATACAAATATCTGACCTGAGCGGGAATCGTACCCGCGACCGCCGGCGCGTGGCGTTCAAGCAACTACTCGCGCTACTTTACCAGAACGGTCGTTAATGGCTAATATTAGGATCTAGGTAATGCAAAGATTTTTAAAATCGGACCAGTAACGAGCTTTACACCTTTTTCGTACCAGTATCGATTACGAATACGATATGATCGATCTCGTATATCAGCTCCGGATATCCAATTTTTTCAAACTGGGGCAGGAACTTAATGGCCCTTATCTCCAGCATTTGAGATTTAAATTATAATGTAATGTAAGATTAAAATGTAATAATTACTAGCTTTTACTCGCAGCTTCGCTCGCATTGAAGCTATTAAATAAGTATCAGAGATCATTACAATAAAAATGAATCAACAACTGGAATTCCAGATGGCGTTGAAGTAACTAGATTTTGTTATTTTTTTACAAACATTTTTTTTATCGTTCGTAATTCTTTTATTTTATTTTTAGTAAAAAGTATCCTATGTTACTTCTAATACCTCCAAGAATATGTGTACAAAGTTTCATGATGATCGGTTAAGTAGTTTTCGCGTGAAAGCGTAACAAAGAAACTTACATTCACATTTATAATATAGGATGTAGGGATGATTTTGGCGCCCCCCGAGTTAGCCCACTCCCGGGCCCGGGTCTGCCGTGTGCGTGTGTAGGACGTGTGTGTAGCGAGGCTGTGGCGCAGGTGTGGGGCTCGCCGGGCCCGGCGCGGCTGTGCGCGGCGGCGCGCGCGGCGGCGCTGCGGGCGCGCGCGCGGCTGTGCGTGACGGCCGTGCCGGTGGCGGCGCTGCACAACGCCTTCACCTTCCTGTCCATCAGCGGCTTGCGCCTGCAGGAGTGACCCGCCGCCCGCCGCCCGCCGCACACGTACTGCACTCATATCTACCTAGCTTTACACGCAGGGCCGGATTTAAAGCTCTGGAGTGCCCGGCCCCGTGGCCTCAAATCAGTTCCCTATATAGTTATTCCCAAAATAATAAGTGCACACGAAAAAAAAGGTCATCGCGATCCCACATCTATATTTACCTCTGCCAGCCATACAAAAAAGGTCATCACCTCCCCATATTCCTAAAAAAGGTTATCACCGCTCCCTATTCAACAATATCATATATAACAAAAAAAGGTCGTCGCTTCTACCTGTCGATATTACTCGATAATTATCAGATGAAATATATAGCATTTACTAGTCTAAATTTCAAATTTTGTTTTTCCGAATTCTCTAATGTGGGGGCCCCTCTTATATGGAGGTCCCGGGGCGGTAGCCCCCGGTTGCCCTCCCCTAAATCCGACCCTGTTTACACACTTCGTATACTTCACCGTATTATTGTCAACGTTGTTAGTTTACAATTTGTCGTGACATTATTTAACTATCGTTTGTGAACAATAAAACTATCTTCAGTCACTTGCCGTCGAACGTCAAACAACATACTCCTGTACGACTGTATCGTTTCCTTCCGACTTATATATATATATATATATATATATATATATATATATATATATATATATATATATATATATATATATATATATATATATATGTTAGATAGTTATTAATATAAACTAACAATATTTGCAATAATATATTGACATATACATATACCAGACATCTCGTACGGCTTTCATCACATCTTGAACTTCTATTCTTGTAAGATCGATTTTCGTGTATGGTTAAAGTTATGGTGATTAGAATTGGAGTATTGCTCCTATTCACAACCCGATCTGAAAGAGGGAGAATGCAGGCAATTCTAGTATGGACAGAGAATCATTTCACATCTTATTATATTTTATAATTTATTTTCTATTAACGTCATAATTATGATTTTGATTAATCTTTTCACCGCCAATGAACTCAGAACGCAATGCGTCACACCGTGGAAAATCGAGGTCTGTTTCTTATTATTAATTTTATTAGTATTAAATTTTTTAATTTTTTTTCCTGTAATAAAAATTATTAAAAATAAGAATAAAAATTCAAAGTGCCAAAAAGTATTTTTATTATATTTTAACTATCAATATTATATATAACAAAACAATTATTTTATTCTTAAATCCAAAAAAAAAATTGAAAAAAATTACAAAATTTAATAATACCTTAAAATAAAAAAAGTTCTACTCATACTATTATAATTATTTATAGTTAAATCTACAAATAAGTGAAAGAAATAATTGTAATTGACATCAATTTAAAACATAATATTTTTGTCGTAAAATTGCAGTGTAGTCTAAATGCTATGTTTACTATATTATACTTGGTGAACTACTGTATCTAAAATTAATTCGTTCACTTTCAAAAGATCAAGGGTATTTTTCTCAAGTTCCTTCACGTATTTTCTGTATAGTTTTCTAATGCTGTTTATGTTGTGGATGACCATGTTTTGAAAGAAAGATTGTAAAAATATGTAATATAATTTCCATACAACGAATCCAGCTGGCCTAGCATGCTCGCACGGCAAAATTTTGTCTACCCCATAATGATATATCCTGTTATCTTCTATTGACGTAACGAGAAGAGTATCACGTGCACGCATGTTAGCTACTGTAGACATGGAGATAATACGAGAAAAGGGGTTGACAAAATTTTGTTGTGCGAGCATGCTAGGCCGGCAGGCATGTAACGCAGACAGTCCGTATTGATAAGAATCTCTAAAGAGTCTAGCAATCACTTTAGTCAAATCGTTTATTTGTCGTAGAGTAACTCCAGATATTGTACATGTAGAACCAGAAGGCGTATCCGTTAATATCTGGATTACTTCGCCATCTATCATTGTAAGAAAGAGTTCATGCTTCACCTGTAGGCTATACTCCCTTCCCTTCTTTATTCATTAATGATGGGTCGAAAGAGTTTATTTCACATTTTATTTTATTCACAGCTCTAGTTGTCTCAAGTTTCCTTTTAAAATTCTATTAATATAGGCCGACAGAAACAAATAGATGGATGTACCGGATTTTGCTAGACAACATCGCCTGTTAGCTCGTTATTTAATATAACGACAGACACCTAAGAAGTGTTTAACAAATTTGCATCTGAAATAAGTTCAGACTTTCCTGGAAGTTTGTATTGGCCTTGACCAGATGAGCCATCACATCCCTATTTACTGTATAAAAGTAAAATTTTCTTTATAAATCCTTTTTTTCTTCACCTTATAACGTTAACGTAACATAAAATTACAAAAATCTTCAGATGAGCTTTTCAAAAATGTATACTATAATATTGTATATTATATATCCCTACAAAATTTCACTTTAAAATAACTGCGAAAGTGATAATGTGAACAGACTTAACATAGGCACATGAGTAAAGAAACCGTACAGAGACAAAGCTTTATACAAGCGCGCTACGATAGGTACACTACTACAAGCATGACACACGTGAGTGCGTCAGCACTCGCGCCTCCTCACATACGGGAGAAACCGGCCTATACTATGCTCAAAGTCAAAGGCTGCAGCAGCAACGTCGCGCGTCGTGTTTTCATATAATGAAAATTTATTAATTTAGTGTTTTAATGTAATTTTAATAGTGTTTTAATATAAAAGTGTAAAAGTTTCCTAAAAAGGTTTAGGAAAGAATCAATGTTTTTCTTTTTTTAAATCGCAATATCATCAAAAAAAGATCAAATTTGATAGAATTTTTTTAATACCATGAAAAATATTAAAGTTACTTTTGAAAATATTCAAAAAAAAAAAACAAAAAAATGGTTGTCTGTAAAGTCGGTTTACAAACGATAATTTTTACGTGATAACGTCATAAGAAAACATAGATGTAGAATTGTATACTTTTATGAATCAAATTGAATTATTATCACATACCTATATAATATAATAGTGTGTATTACTTTACATATATAATGATAGTGTAGTACTTTATATATGATAGTGTGATATTCAAGATTTTCCAATCTGAGCTATTTTGTTAAGGATATAGGAAAAGTAGGAAATCAAGGGGAGTGTTTCAAGTGGTACTCTCTACCAAACAATTGACAAATCACAAAACATTAGGGGTGTGCGATAATTATCGATAATTCGTAAATACTCGATAATTTTCCATTCGATAATTATCGATAATTATCGATAAGTGTTTTTCGATAATTTTGATCCAATAATTATCGATAATTTTTCATTCGATAAATATCGATAACTATCGACCGATAATTATCGATAACGTTCGTCAACTATCGATAATTTTTATCCAATAATTATCGATAACTGTCGCCAACTATCGATAACTTTTCCTTCTATAATTATCGATAACTGTTCATACGATAATTATCGATAACTATCGATCAAACGATTCGATAATCATCGATAGTAAAATTATCGATATTTTTTATCGATGAACATCCCTACTTCTACCAAACAATTGACAAATCACAAAACAGTAGGGGTGTGCGATAATTATCGATAATTCGTAAATACTCGATAATTTTCCATTCGATTATTATCGATAAGTATTATTCGATAATTTTGATCCGATAATTATCGATAATTTTTCATTCGATAAATATCGATAACTATCGCTCGATAATTATCGATAACTTTCGTCAACTATCGATAATTTTTATCCGATAATTATCGATAACTGTCGCCAACTATCGACAACTTTTCCTTCGATAATTATCGATAACTGTTCATACGATAATTATCGATAACTATCGATAAAACGATTCGATAATCATCGATAGTAAAATTATCGATATTTTTTATCGATGAACATCCCTACTTCTACCAAACAATTGACAAATTACAAAACAGTAGGGGTGTGTGATAATTATCGATAATTCGTAACTACTCGATAATTTTCCATTCGATAATTATTGATAATTATCGATAAGTGTTATTCGATAATTTTGATCCGATAATTATCGATATTTTTTAATTCGATAATTATCGATAACTATCGACCGATAATTTTCGATAACTTTCGTCAACTATCGAGAATTTTTATCCGATAATTATCGATAACTGTCGCCAACTATCGATAACTTTTCCTCCGATAATTATCGATAACTATTCATTCCATAACAATCGATAATTATCGATAAAACGATTCGATAATTATCGATAGTAAAATTATCGATATTTTTTTCCGATGAACATCCCTACAAAACAGTTCGCGTGTAGATTGCGTAGCGCCACTGTCTCTTTTACTCGAACGCGGTCCGATGGAGTGTAAGACAGAACGCTTAGGCTAATCGTGCCTCTCTATCGCTTGTTCTGCGCTCTCGCTCACTAATTGTGACAATGGGTACGTTCGCGCGCCCTCTTCTAATTGATAATTCATCACTTTTATAGGATTTTTTTATCTATGCATTCCACAGACCACATGCACGGAAACGGAAATGGGACATGCGCAATAGTTTTTTATTTATCAGTTTTTAATTAAAATAATAAGTAGTGAATAAATGTAAGAAGATAATTTTGTTTATTATCTTTTATGAACAATGGGTACGTTCGCGCGCCCTCTTCTAATTGATAATTCATCACTTTTATAGGATTTTTTAATCTATGCATTCCACAGACCACATGCGCAGAAACGGAAATGGGACATGCGCAATCGTTTTTTATTTATCAGTTTTTTATTAAAATAATAAGTAGTGAATAAATGTAAGAAGATAATTTTGTTTATCTTTTGTGAACAATAGCAAACAATTACTTACTAAAGTTTGACAGTTAAATTCAGTTTTTGATTAAACAAGTATCATTTCCGCGCATGTGGTCTGTGGAATGCATAGATTAAAAAATCCTATAAAAGTGATGAAATATCAATTAGAAGAGAGCCCGCGAACGTACCCAATGATGACGTCATCTTCTTCGAACGGGCACCCCTTCATCAATTTACTAGACGTTATCACGTCAAAAAAATATATGATGTACATTACTATGCAAACTTCTAGTAGGTAGGTTCTTACTAGTAGGTAATTTTTTTTATATAAAAAATACACTCTTAAAACATCGATCAAAGTTACAACGAACTAAAAGAACTTTTATATGATGTTACTTGCTGCTACGGAACCCTTCATGGGCGGGTCCGACTCGCACTTGTTTATTTTTACGAACCTCCGTCACATGAGTAAAGAAACCGTACAGAGACAAAGCTTCTAAGGAGCAAGCAAAATTTGGACCTATTTTGGTAGGGTTGGCATAGGAGGATAAAATTAAATAAACAATAGTTGTTCAACAAGATGACAAAATTTATTATTGACGTGATAACGTCTAGTAAATTGATGAAGGGGTGCCCGTTCGAAGAAGATGACGTCATCATTGTCACAATTAGTGAGCGAGAGCGCAGAACAAGCGATAGAGGCACGATTAGCCTAAGTGTTTTGTCTTACACTCCATCGGACCGCGTTCGAGTAAGAGACAGTAGCGCCACGCAATCTACACGCGAACTCTTTTGTAGGGATGTTCATCGGAAAAAAATATCGATAATTTTACTATCGATAATTATCGAATCGTTTTATCGATAGTTATCGATAATTATGGAATGAATAGTTATCGATAATTATCGGAGGAAAAGTTATCGATAGTTGGCGACAGTTATCGATAATTATCGGATAAAAATTGTCGATAGTTGACGAAAGTTATCGATAATTATCAGTCGATAGTTATCGATAATTATCGAATTAAAAATTATCGATAATTATCGGATCAAAATTATCGAATAACACCTATAGATAATTATCGAATGGAAAATTATCGAGTAGTTACGAATTATCGATAATTATCACACACCCCTACTGTTTTGTAATTTGTCAATTGTTTGGTAGAAGTAGGGATGTTCACCGATAAAAAATATCGATAATTTTACTATCGACGATTATCGAATCGTTTTATCGATAGTTATCGATAATTATCGTATGAACAGTTATCGATAATTATCGAAGGAAAAGTTATCGATAGTTGGCGAAAATTATCGATAATTATCAAAAAAAAATTATCGATAGTTGACGAAAGTTATCGATAATTATCGGATCAAAATTATCGAATAACACTTATCGATAATTATTGATAATTATCGAATGGAAAATTATCGAGTATTTAAGAATTATCGATAATTATCGCACACCCCTACTGTTTTGTGATTTGTCAATTGTTTGGTAGAGAGTACCACTTGAAATACTCCCCTTGATTTCCTAGTTTTCCTATCGTATTCCTATTCTTAACAAAATAACTCAGATTGGAAAATCTTGAATATCACACTATCATCTATATAAAAAAAGTACTACACTATCATATATATGTAAAGTAATACACACTATCATATTATATATGTGATAATAATTCAATTCGATTCATAAAAGTATACAATTCTACAACTATGTTTTCTTATGACGTTATCACGTAAAAATTATCGTCTGTAAACCGACTTTACAGACAACCATTTTTTTTAGTTTTATCATTCTCTTATTTTAGAAGTTACAGGGGGGGGGGGACACTTTTTACCACTTTGGAAGTGTCTCTCGCGCAAACTATTTACTTAAGAAAAAAATGATATTAGAAACCTCAATATCATTTTTGAAGACCTATCTATAGATACCCCCCACACGTATGGGTTTGATTAAAAAAAATTTTTTGAGTTTCAGTTCTAAGTATGGGGAACGCACAAAATTTACTGCTTTTTTTCTATTTTTGTATGAAAATCTTAATGCGGTTCACAGAATACATCTACCTACCAAGTTTCAACAGTATAGTTTATAGTTTCGGAAAAAAGTGACTGTGACATACGGACGGACAGACAGACAGACATGACGAATCCATAAGAGTTCCGTTTTTGCCATTTGGCTACGGAACCTTAAAAAGATCGTGGCCTTGCAAAAAACACTATAATTTGTACAAAATTTCAATATAAGTTTATTTTGACCCTTAAACTGAATAAATAAAATTATTATTTAAATTACATACTATAGTTACAATACAAATATGCTTTGTTTTGTATTTAAGTAACACAAAAAAAAAGTGTGTTACCCGTGATATACGGATATGAGACGTGGTCTCGGACTATGGGCCTTTAAAACAAGCTCCAAGTCGCACAGCGTGCAATGGAGAGGGCTATGCTTGGTATTTCTCTGCGAGATCGAATCAGAAATGATGAGATCCGCAGACGAACATAGTCCAACGGATTTGCAAGCTGAAGTGGCAGTGGGCAGGGCACATAGCTCGTTGAACTGACAGCCGATGGAGCAGAAATTTTCTTGAGTGGAGACCACGTACCGGCAAGTGCAGCGTTGGCAGCCGTCCGCGAGATGGACAGACGACTTGAGGAAGGTCTCCGGAAGCCGTTGGACGGGGGCTGCTTTGAACTGGTCGCTTTGGAGGTCGATAGGGGAAACCTACGTTCAGCAGTGGACATCCAATGACTGATATAATTATGATAAGAAAAATTTGAATAAATTGTCATCTTTTACGCAAAGGAAAAAAGGATTGTAATAAGAACGTCTACTTAAGTTGTGGCGGCGCTGAGAGAGCGAGTATCTGGAACTGACGCACATGTCGGTGGTGGTGAAAGGTTATAAGGCTATTTGATTCTCGATAATTCTCTATCAATTACACTTCTAATTTCTATTAATAAATAATTTCCCACCCTTATTCTTTATATGGTTTTCCCTATTTACATTTACAGGCTTGCTTCAGATCTGATTTTATGTGACATAATTATAAAAACAAATAAGTTTAACTAATTGTAAGACGATCGATAGTTTTCATTGATATGATTAAATTTCATGTTCGTAAATAAAATCAAATTAAATTAGTTTTTTTTTCTTCCAGGTAACCTGCTCATGAACTATGAATGCTTTATTGCCGTTTGAAAAATATATTTACTGAATGTTTTTCAGTCTTTATAAAATTTTGTTAAAAATGCTACCGAGTTTACTAAATTTTAAGTCTAATTATATAAATTATATTATTTTTATTGCATAAATTTGTGTTTGATTTGATCAAAATAATAAAAACAAAAAGTCAAATTAAATTTACTTTATTTTTTTACAAAATTGACCGAACAGTGCGAGATTTCTAGAACGTTTACACTTGCATTAAGTAGACATAAAAGTTATAATTATTTCTCTTACAAGTAAGTCTTATTCACCTGTGTCAATAAAGCAATGCGGATTTATGGTGTGGAGTCACACCGAAACCAGTCGTGTATATCATAAAAAAGTTACATGATTTGATGAAATAATCAGATGACATAATTTTTATCTTATAATTGTCACTAAGTAAATTATTATTAATAATAAAGAAAGCATAATTATAAACTAAACTCGATACATTACACTTAATCAGCATTAGTTGAAGTTACTGATTACACTTCTAATACAAGTTATAATACACAACAAACTGGGATAGATTGCACTCAGCAGTGGTTAAAGACGATAGCGCGCAGAAAGTATCGTAAGTACAGAGAATGCATAAACTGTCGAAATGCTCCTACGAACTTTGTTTATGCTTCTATATGCATCATGGTGACGTCACACTTTCATAGAATTGTTCTCAGATGACACTTAACAACACCGCTTATATACATTCGAAAACGAATGCCAACAATAATAATTTGTTTTTACTTATAGTACTTAAAAATAACGAAATAAAAGTAATCAAATAACTTTATACAAATGTCGAGAAGCCTTACATACGTGTTGGCATAAGTTCTAAAGTTTGATAATAGTTTTTGTTAAGTTTAAAAGGACAATTCTATGAAACATTGTAACTAACAACCGTACTATAGGATTGTAATATTAACCCTTACATATATTACAACAATGCAGTTTCACAAAACATTGTTTAGAAAACGTGTAGTCTTGATAAATCTTGAGCATCGCCCGGGAAATTAACAATACCTAATTCGTCTATTTAATACTATATAAATGGTTTGAATAAATAATTTTCTCATACTCAAAATAAACATACTATAACTCTGCTATATAATTTATTTTATACTAATCTTTAATCATTGGGCTTGTACAATTTCCAGGGCGAATGTTAATAAATTAGAAGATAAAGGTAGCCTATGTTTTGTACTTTGAAATTAAGTCAAAATGCTAGTTTGAAACTGGCGCTGAAATAGAACAGATTTCGGTTAAGATTTATTTATATAAGTCTTATTACTAAAAGTTTTATTAACGTTATTTTTTATTATATAAAATCTTATTTTAGAACCGAAGTAAATAATAGTTCCTCGTTAAGAACTAGCATTTTGTCTTAAATGAGTAAATTAAATTGTCACTTGGAAGAAGAGCTGCTGGATTTCATTAATATAATAAAACTTAAAAAACCTAACAATCTACTAACATAGTTTTTAATCAACAATGTTATAAACAGTAAAAATTAATAATTATTGGAGAATCGGATAAATTCTGAATTTTTTATTTATCAGCAAATAAATTTATTTTGGACATCACAATCACCATCAAGTGAATATTTTCATATCTTTCGTTTATCCTCGAATATTGAATATAATAATACATATATATGAATATTGATTATCGGGTATAAATTGTATACAGATGTATCCATATAAAAGTAATAACTAAAATAAATACCTTATTAAGCAAAATTAACAATACCCTATATAATTAAACTATGAATCGAAAAGAAAATGCGCACTGTCTTCTTTTTAGATCATTTTTGAAACGATGTGCCATCTTTTGCCAATCTCTCTAAACGCAGAATTTGCATTACAAATGCATTAAAAGGCAGATTTTTTATAATATACAAGTTTATTTATCAGGTTTCGAGAAATCATTCGCAGAGGAAACATTCTAATTAAGTTACTTTTCTTTACATAAACCACACACATATAAACGATAACGTCAGAGTCTACGAAATCATCTCCACAACGGAACGGCACATTCGATCTCCTAACCTTCGACATAAATAACACGGGGACGCGTACACGATCTCGCTAACTTTAAAAAAAAAATATTAATATTAAAATAGTACGATTGCCCAGCTACCCATATTATAGTGAAGTTAGTATTAGTGTATAATGGTGGCAGTTCGCGACCGCGACCAGGAGAGACAGAGACAGGAGACCGCGATGAGTTATATCATCGGTCGTCTTCGTCTCTCCCGTCGCGGTCGCGTGTCGCGGCGCGAACCGCCACCAGAGCTGTACAGGTCGCGCTCCGCACTAGTCGTGGTCGCGGTCGCGGTCGTCGTCGCGCAGACGGCTCTGCAGGTACTGGCGGTGCGCGTACTTGTTGAAGCGGCGCTTGGCCATGAAGAGCGTGGCGATGGTGCGCGGCGCGAGGCGCACGGCGGCGGCGCGCGACGTGATCCCGCCGCGCCGGCACTCGCCGCACGTGTAGTCCAGCACGTTCAGCGCCGCGCCCGTCTGCCTAACGCACTCTGCGCGCGCGCGCTCCGTCACTCACGCGTCACTCGCGCGACACTCGCGCGTCATCGCGCGGCGTGGTGGCGGTTCGCGCCGCGGCAGGCCACCGCGACAGGAGAGACAGAGACGACAGAACCGAGGCGACCGATTATATAACTTGTCGCGGTCTCTTGTCTCTCGCGACGAGTTAGTGTCGTCTCGGTTTCTCTCTGTCTGTCTGTCTCTGTCTCTCCTGTCACGGTCTCCTGCTGCGGCGCAAACCGCCACCATTATTCACGCGTCACTCGCGCGTCCGCCGGCGAACGGGTCGCTCAGATAGGGCCGCCGTCCGTTACTGAAACTCGACCGGTGAGCTATTACGTAACTTGCAAAAAAAACTCGCCGTAATGTCAAATTTCAATACTAATTGAGGCTCAGCTAGTATTGAAATTCGATACCACAGCGATTTTTCACGATCGCTCTCCTTTTGCAAATTACGTAACAGCACGGGGACGAAATTACCAAATTATACAACGGATACGAAATAGATTTAAAAAAAAGTTTAAATATTGAATTCATTCGAAAGGATGTTTTTTTTCATCCTCGGAAAATGTTCAATTTTACCCGATCGTCATGGGTATTAGAAGTTTTGTTCTGTTTTGTAAGGGATAGCAGCCCTATGCTCGACCCATTCGCCGCTCAGATTATCGGATGCAATGCACACACATATCGGATTTTGGTTCGATTTACATTTACAGCAAGTGAAAGCGAATTTTTGCAACGAAACTATACATAGCACAATTACCTTCATGTCGATTTTGTAACGTAAAGACTATAATTATTAGCACTGCACTTGCCATAATATCTGATGACGTGCGGAAATTTTTCCATTAATTTGAGTCCTGTTTTTTAACTTTGTTCGTTACTAAATCGAGAAAAAGTTTATTAATCCGTGAACAGTTTAATTACAAAATTCGCTTGTATTCTGTTCCACAGTAAATTGAACCTTGCTAATCTATAATATGACATTCTTTAAGGTTTTAAGTCCTCAATGTCTAGTTGCGATCCACAGAGACAGCTATCGTCTAACGAGGCGGATATATATATATTTTTTTTTTGCTGTGTTTATCTGTCATGCTTTTACCTATGTTTTCATTCTAAACACATCTAACACGAGACTTAAGCTTCCTACATCGTGACCTCTGGAGCTTATGAAACCTCATCGGATTCAGACTGTGATCGGCGAAATTTAAACTGACATTGACATCGAGAGTTAAAAAGCGAATATATGGTAAAGCGTAAACTATAAACGTACATATGAATCGATAAAAAAAATCTTATATAGAATGAAACAATGTAACCATGCGGATGCGATAAAATCGAAGCGTAAAGCTCGAACGCGAGAATACGGTCGACCACGTACTGCGTACCGCTCTGAGCCGTGTTCTCGCGTTCGTCGAAAGAGAAAAAGCTTAGCCCGAGGCCGCACTACAGCGGCCGGGAGAAGGTCCTGCAAACGATCAAACGGTCCGTCAAACTTTACACATTCTATCTAATATTTTCATAGTATCACAAGAGTAAAGAAACGGAACGACAAAGCTTCTAAGGAGCGAGCAAAATTAATACCTATTTTAGTAGGGTTGGCACTGGAGGATAAAATTTACGATAGATAAAAAATGATGTGTTTTTATTCTTTCTATTAATTATTGTTCATACATACTGTACAGTAAAACATATTTACACTTTTATATTAAAACACTATTAAAATTACATTAAAACTATATTTAAATAATTATCATTAAATGTAAACCCAACGCGCCACGTTTACTGTAGCCCCGGAGTTTGAGCACTCGCCGAGCCGGTACAGGCCCGTTTCTCTCCGTACGTGACGAAGCTTTGTCTCTGTTCCGTTTCTTTACTCATGTGATAGTATTACGCATTTTTTCACGCTTTTGTTAGAATCCAACAAAAGGATACACTTATCAACTTTGTTTCATCATTGGTTCGATGGGGCGAGTTAGTTTGCCGCGCAAGTTTGTCAAATTTGATCGTTTTCAGAGCCGTCGAGGGCGGGTGGGGTGGAAGGGGGGCTTAGGGGGTGATGGCGGACGGCGGCGCTACCGTGACGTACCTTGATGCAGTTGCCTATCGCAGAGTTTACAAATGACGAGCTGCATGGTCCCCTTGGGCCCGATGAAGGAGCGATCGCACAGCGGGCAGTAGCGACCGATGCGATACGCCCTACGTACGCACACACACATACGGACCGTACGCGCACAAGCACCGGAACACAGAAACACGCCATTAGTATCAGTCGAGACCTCGCCGCCTCCACTTTGTTACTTCTCATCCGATGGCTCGTTTTGTTTTACTCAGTAACCGACTTCAATAAAAGGAGGAGGTTCTCAATTCGTCTGTATTTTTTTTACACACAAGTAACGTTGTCGATTTTAAAGGTGATGTGCAATTAATTATCTTAGAAGCTGGAGGAATTTCGAATGTGAGAAAATAGAATTCGTGTTACGAAAAGATAAAAACGGGAGCGAGAGTTGAGACCAGTTCAAATTTTTCATACAACGAATACTAATGATATTTACAAAGAAAACTCGACATTCAAGTGTTGAATATTAAATACTCTACTAAAATGTACGCATATTTTAGAAAAGAAAATAACTTTATTTTAATCAGTGTACAGAGCCAGAAAAACAAGTAACAAAGTTATTTAAGTTAGTGATCGCTTCAATAATGATATTGACAATATTACGGCCCGTGTTAGTTTAAAAGGTATGGCATGAAGTTAGTTGGTATTACAACGGCTGATGAGATGTCGACATCCATTGTCTAATGATCGAAACATTAATTGAGGCAACATTGTAAAAATCTAAATGACTAAAAATAAATAAAAACAATAAAAAATAACTGTTGCATCAATTAGATTGAAAGATTGAATTAAATTATCAATAATTATTAAAATGAATATCGGACAGTAAAGTAGGTTTGTAAACGAAATATCGGTTATAAATTTTGTAATCACAAAATAAACATTAGAGCAAGAATATTAAAATTTATTGATAATAATTGTATTGTATTGTATTGTACCTGTATTGTGTATATTACCCGCTTTACTGACCTACAGATATTGTTTGTTCAAGTTTTTATAAACTTAGAAGACACCTTAAAATACGTCTAATTTATTTAGATATAACAAGTACAAACAATCTCTGTTACTTAAGTGTTTATTGAAATAACTTATATGAAGAGATGTAGAGCATGCAACTTATTTACTATTACTGAATTCTTCCAAATAATCCTTCACCTCCCACTGACAAAAATTCTATTTAGCAACACAATGACTAAGATTCCCTACTTAATATACTTAATTGGATATTCATTAGAAACTCTTAGTTTTATTATTTAATACTGCAAAATGTATTTTTTCTAGCATACGAATTATTGAGAAGTATTCAGTAGTTGGGGATATGTGCTGAGTAAGAACGCTGCTTGGGGTCATTAAGAACATTATGCGGGGTCAAAAATGCTACAATATACCAGAGACAAAGCGCCGGGGAAATTGTTTGAAACCGTCTCTATCGCAAAAAAAAAATATCGCTATCATAATTTGTCAAATATATAGAACAGAGGAAAATAATTTGGACCAACATTAAACATTTTTTCACTAGCAAAATATTTTTTTATGTCAATTGATTTTATGACAATTTGCGATACGGACGGATTATTTTATTTTATCGATAGCTATATTTTAAACAATCGAGCCCCGGTAATCCATAGAGTGAGACAAGGATGGGAGAGCTTGTGTTAGTCAACATTGAACACGCATGAAATGACGTGAATACACAATGTCTACCAAGACCAGTTAAATAAAATTACACATAAATCATCGAAACTTTGTAAAAAATCTGTGTACTTTTCGTGTGCGTCCTTCGATGTTTATGCAACTATGGGTTCACGTTTTGTTGTTGCCCCTCTTGATTTTACTTGAAAAATAATATCGAGTAACTTTAAGTATGGTTATTATAAAAAATTTAAAAAATATTAAGTAATTAGGGTACTCTATTTCGTACTTAGCTTTATGTATAGAATGTGCTTGGTGGATCTCAGATTAATAGAACCAGAACCACAAAATATTACTAGTTTTTAAACAAGTTATTTTGTATTGTTAATAAAACATAAATACCTATTATATTATCATTAGGTAAATACTTGACACCAAAATAAAAAGAATATATTTTATATAAGGTATATTCAAAAGCCTAATTTTCTATATAATAAACCTAAGGCCGTTTAACTAAAATCATCATTTACTTATTTACATAAAAAAAATCACCATTTACTGATGACAGCTCGTTGGTCTTATTTTGTTAAACATTTTAAGATTTCAGAATGTAACACAAAAGTATTAAAAGGGATTATATATTTAGGGACTTTCAGAAGATCTTAATAAGACTCCTGAATTTATATTATATTTACCTATATATATATAATATATCCTTTACATATTTTAAATGGCATTTTTTTAAAAATAATTAATAGTTATGAATTAGATAAACTTTAATAAAATATCAATCACCAATCTTAAAATTTGTTAATATTTTATTTTGCCAAATAATTTATGTAAGATAATATCATACGAGTCTGTGTTATTTTGATAAAAATAAAGAGTGACTTTTAGCTTACAAGATTTAATACATAATCTCGCACAGACTCGTACGAAGGATAAGATCGGTTCACTATACAACTACTTAATACAAAGACATTAAGCTCTAACTGCGCAATTTGACGGTCATATTATTACTCGGTTAAAAAAAAGTTTAGTGATTGAATTAATAAATATTCAAATGACGTCAAAAATATTTTTTGTTGTTTTTGATTTGATGAACAAAAAGTACATACGATTATTTTCACTTTGACACTCGGAATGTCTCGGTTTAATTCGTAAAGGTTCGTGTTTTCACATAGAGTATATAAACTCCTAGAATTTACTCGCATAAAATACTTAAATCTATGTAATTTTAGTTTGCGTTTCTATATTTTCTAATAAAATACCTTACATTAATTTAATACAGGTAATTAAAAATAAAATCTCAACCTAAGTATAGAAACTTCTTTAATATTCTAAATTCTTACAAACTTTTTATGACATATGCAAGGAATTTATATCATAACTGGAATGCTCACTTAATAAAACTGTGTATTCAAATATGCACATTGAAGTATCTGACATAAGGTTGACATTGGCTTATAACATGTAAAGTGAAAAATTGTTCCGAGCATTTCGTTGACAACTGGTGTTTTGTCTCTTTCTTACGAGTTTTGCCTTGAATCTATGGTAGAAAGAGACGCAATCCCGGGTTAAGGAACGTCTTTTGAATGCACGTGAGCATTCCAGTTTGTATATAAATTCCTTGGACATATGAGACGGGTTAGCTTTCAAAATAGGAATTTACTTTGAATTAAATTATCTGTATTTTATATGGTTTCATGTTAAAAATAAATTTGGTTATGGGCGCGACGTCTAATTCGGCTTTGTATATTAAACAAGGTAAAAAACTTGATAGTCAATCCCGCGAAATTGTAAATAACGTATATATTTTTGTGAGTAAATCAACAAATTAATAAAAATATCTGTAAACTATTATTTCCAAAGAGTACTCCAGAGAGTCTGTAATGCAGCAGGAATTTGTACAACAACCGCAAGGAATATAATATAATGAGGGAAAATGACGCTCATTGTGATTAAGAAAATACCAAGGCACAAGAAAAACCAAACATGAAACATCGGCTGAATCTGGATGATTTCGATTACTGTGCAATACGGCGAATGGTTTACGATATCCATGCCAGATTTAAAGAACGATAAAGATTTAATATTAAGAGAAGACATCGACTTTAAGAGTTTAATGTCTACTTTGCGAAATATCATTCGAGATATGGGGTTTAGAATTCGAAAAACAGAGAATAATCGCAAAATTTTAATGGAGAAAAATGACGTTCAGTTAAAGAGAATCAAATTCCTGAGAGAAATTCGGAAATTAAGAGCTGCTGGTAAAAATATCGGTTATACAGACGAATCATTTATTCATACCACACATTCCAAAGCCAAAAGTTGGATTCTGCTAATAAAGGGATGAAACAACCAACAAAAATGGTTTCGTGCCTGGAGATCTGTTGCCAGATTAGTCCGTGGACCCTGAACGAGATTATCATAAAAAGATGAATGCGATACGAGAAGTGATTGTAAAAATAATGGATTCCTAATTTACCACAAAATGGCGTTATTGTGATTAATAATGCATCGTACCACAATAAACTTGTGGAGAAGCCACCAAAATGAACATACCAAAAAAGGAGATATGATTACTCGACTAGAAAGGCACCAGATTGCTTTTACAGCTGGAGCCAAAAAGTCTGAACTTTATGATGTTATACAACGTCTTAAAAGAAAATTATTCCGAGCCACACATTGCAATTCGTTTGCCTCCATAATGCCCAGATTTTAATCCCATAGAAAATATATGGGCACAATTAAAAGGATATGTTGCTTCTAATAATATAGACATGAATAAAACCACTATCAAAAATTATATGATAGGACCGGAAGAATGGACGATAGTTTGCAATAATGTAATTAAATGGGAAGACGAATTTTTAATGGAAGAAAAGAAGCTGGATGTGTTGGAGCTGGATGTAACCCGTCACACATGTTATAAAAAGTTGGATAGTCTATTAAAATATTTGAAATATTAAAGAAGTTTTTATGCTTAGGTTGTGATTTTATTACTAATTACCTATATTAAATTAATGTAAGGTATTTTATGCGAGTAAATTCTAGGATTTTATATACTCTATTTGAAAACACGAACCTTTACGATTTAAACCGAGACATTCCGAGTGTCACATTTGAAATAATTGTACTATACTGTAGTAAACCAATTTTCTAATTACAATTAAAGCAGAAAACTAACCCTAGTTACTTTTGATGCATCTCTTGCGTCTAGTTACTTTTTTAATTATACAAAATGAATTAAATATTTTAATCACATAAAAATATGATTCGTATAAAAATTTATGATAATACGTGAATATTGGTTATATTTTTTTGCTCACCAAACTCAAATGAAAACAGTTCGACTGCTCTGACTGGTGTGCCGATCCATACTATTATACCGATAATGGTTTGTATCTGCTCTTATAATAAAATTATCTTGATTAAACTCGAAATGCAACTGTAAATAATTTATATAACTTTTAAAATTTAATATATTATAGGAGCGAGAACGAACCGTGATCGACATCGTGTGTGGATTCGCCCTAAGGCCGCTAATATATGTAGCGTTTGTCGAACGTACGCATTCCTCCGCCGTTTGTTTAACACTAAAACTACCAAGCGGTTAAATGACTGCCTTTGGGAATTTAATTAAAATTGTTAAATTCTAGGTTTAAAATTTTTTTTTACGTTTTTTAGGTTTACAGGTTTCTTGAGTAGTTATAATATATTATAGAAAAAGTCAAGTTCAATAAAAATTCAATGGTAGGTTTAGTGGTAATCGACGCAACGTGTACGCATCATTCACGTTGCGTAGTATCTAGCGCTCCCTTTTCGTAGCGGGAACACTAGTTCTATAGTTACACATACGCACGTCACGTGTCCGCTGCTTCGACGCTCGTAAAATTTGCAGGAAAGCGACGCTCGAGAAACGCTAATATAATATGCATATTTCAAATCATCTTGGCGCGCGGTGTGAATGTATGTTTTTATTATATTTTAAATAAAACAATTTAAATAATACCAAATCTGGGCATCATCTCGGTCTGTTATTTTTTACTGTCTGAACTAGAGCGAAGCGATAACAATATGTATCACTTGGGCGACGATAGACGTGTCATTGTCACACAAAACAAGGTCGCATATTTATTTATAGGACGAACATATAAACGTGTGCCAAAACGAGTTGAATGATCTCAAGCGGCCGCGTCATCGATCGCGTCACTCCGTCGCGCGTCAACCGCGTCAACCGCGTCAATCGCGTCAACCGCGTCAGTTAGAGCGTCACGTGGCGGGTATAGAGACCTGGCGCACGGCGTGCAGAGCGAGTGCGAGTAGAGCTTGTGTCCGCCGGGCCCGCGCCGCGTCTGGTGGTGCCACTCGGCGTCGCCCGCGCCCGCCGCGCCCCCCGCGCCTCCCGCGCCGCCCGCCCCCGCCGCGCCCCCCGCGCCGCCCGCCCCCGCCGCGCCCCCCGCGCCGCCCGGCTCGCGCGCTCCGCACGACTTGCAGATCGCGCACTCCACGCAGTGCCAGCGTCCTGCGGTCGAAACGAAAATCACTAATAATTATTAATGAATGGTCACATTCAATTTAATGACGACCGTTCTGTGCGAGTAGTCACGGTCGCGGAGTCGCGGGTTCGATTGCTGCTCGGGACAGATATTTGTACACATACTTATTTCCGGTCTGGGTGCATGTCCTTGTGGGTCTCCCCACCGTGCCTCGGAGAGCACGTAAAGTCGTCGGTCCCGGTTGTTATTACAGACACCTGATAACGATCGTTACTCATGGTAGGAAAATTATACACCAACTCGCAGTGGTGCAGCGTGATGAATTAAGCTCCAACCCTTATTCTATATGGAGAAGAGGCCTTCGCTCAGCAGTGTGTTGTTTATAGGCTGATACAGTACAGTGCAGGTCATTTTCAATAGACTATGCCCCTGCTATTTTTGACATCTGACGCTATCGATATCTGGTTGGTAAAATTACACAGAATTATAGAAAACGATCATTAGTAAGTGGTAGATAATTTTATCTATGTAGTTGTTATAACAGTATAATGCGTACAAGATTTTAAAATAACATGGTTATTTTTATAACTAAAATTATTCGAATCGGGATATTTACCATGTTTTTTGTTTTCATTTGGTGGAGCTCGATATTTCGACATTTATCTACGAATGTCTTGTTCATGAGACTGAAGTTTGCGGGTAGATGTTGACGGCATTAGAAGTATCCATATCGGACTACCTCCTTTCTTGTACGTTTGCTGCGTAAACACTGGTTACCACTACCATTGTCACTTTCACCCCTACTATTGTCCCTTGTGTTGTTTGTTTTACGTGCACTCCTCACTCGATCCCGTGTTTTACAGACGAAACTCACCGTATCGATTCGCGAATTTTTTATATTATTGTTCAAGGGTTTGCATAATCTAATCACCGGATTCCACATTTTCGACAGTTGAAACGCATCCTCCCTATTGAAATTACTATATTTAGTAATTTCAATGGCCTCTCGTACCAGTCGGGGTAACAAAAAACATGGTAAATATCCCGATTCGAATAATTTTAGAATAATGGGTAGTTGTATTAATGTTATTATAATTCAAAATATTCTCAGATCAATCTGAAGTACTAGAGAATTTGGAGCCTAAGTAAAAATTGGTACGTATGCATTTAGGTGCGAGGCTTATAAGCATAGGCTTATGTCTATGAATAAACTATTCTGGCTATTCAGTGAAAACTGCATAATGAAGTTTAAGGCTAGTCTCGAGTGAAGTATGTAATGCTAAATAATAAATATGCTTAACATATACACACGGTCGTCTGTTCCTAAAGTAGGCAACTTTATGCCTGTGGTTTTAGGTAACAGCGGACTGATACACATTTGGTTTTTTGTAATAAATACAGATATATAAATATATATCACATCTAGACTCGGGACGGAAATCGAACGCATAGGTTCGCTGCAAACTGCGCCAACGGGCTAGTCATATGTAGAGGTATAGAGCGGACGCACCGGTGGGCACGGCCTGCAGGCCCACGCAGTAGATGTGGAAGCCGCGGTCGCACAGGTCGCAGAACAGCATCTTGTCGTCGTCGGCGGGGCGCGCGCAGGCGCAGCACGTCTTGCAGTCGGCGCACTGCCACGCGTACTCGCGGCACTTGCGGATCGTGTCCGCGCTCAGCTCCACGCACGACGGGTGCACTGTGCGCACGCAACTTAACATTCATCGTTTCGAAATCACACTAATATTATAAATGCGAAAGTAACTTTGTTTGTTACGCTTTCACGCGAAAACTACATAACCGATCATCATTAAGCTTTTTACACATATTCTTCTACATATATTAGAAGTAAAATAGGATACTTTTTATTTAGAAAAAAAAAAAAAAATAATCGACAATTTATAAAATTTCATTAATACATCTCAATTGTTTATTAGTATTCATATTTAACGTCTTTCTTAACATCGACAGGAGGTACCAACAATATTACCCTCATTATCATTTAAGACATCAATAATGTAAAAATAATGCACCAGTAATGACGACCGTTCTGGTGTAGTGGTGCGAGTAGTCGCCTCAAACCACGCGCCGCCGGTCACGGATTCGATTACCGCTCGGGACACATATTTGTATTTATACAAATATTTGTTTCCGATCTGGGCGTATGTCCTCATGGGTTTCCCCACCGTGCCTCGGAGAACACGTAAATCCGTCGGTCCCGGTTGTTATCATAGACACCTGATAACCATCGTTACTCGTGGTAGGGAAATTATCCGCCAACCCGCAGTAGAGCAGCGTGGCGGATTAAGCTCCATCCCTTCTTCTACACGGAGAAGAGGCCATCGTTCAGCAGTGGGTTGTTAACAGGCTGATACAGTTCAGTATGGTACAATAATGTAGATATATTAATAGTCTCGGTGTGGTGTAGTTGCTAGCACTCACGCTTGGCGTTGCAGTTGGCGCAGACGAGGAAGCGCTCGTGCGTGTACTTGCGGTTGGCCTCGAGGCGCAGCTTGCAGGTGCGGCACGTGTCCACCACCTCCTCCTCCTTGCTCGCCGTCGAGCCCTCCGCCTGGCTGCTTCGCTTACTCTTCGTTAGCTTTTTTCTCTGGAAATAAAATACATTGTTTTCACGATTAACTCAATAAATACTTAATTACGAATAAGACGATAAATCGATTTTAATGAGTTGAAGTACAAAAATAGCTTAAACCATGGGACGAGAAGACAATACTTTTGCCTTTTAAAATTATATCATTCAATTTTCGAGTACTTTTCTCTTAAACAAATAACTATAAATATCGTATAACTGGGGTTCGAATAATAAAAATGTAGTCTTTACATGTACAAACCAGTCACATACGTTATATACAATAGTCTAACGACAGCAAGAATTGTGTCAGTACCACTAGTCACAGCGCAATCTGACTCTGCTGATCTGCGCAACTGAACTGAATCAGCCTGTAAGCGTCCCACAGCTGGGAAAAGGCCTCGCCTTCATAAAGGAGGATGGTTGGAGCTTAATCCACCACGCCGCTCCACTGCGGGTTGAAAGATATTTTGCGGATCATGAGTAACGATCGTTATCAGATGTCTATGATCACAACCGGGACCGCCAGCTATGCATGCTCTCTGAGGCACGGTGGAGAGACCCACAAGGACATACACCCAGAGCGGAAATAAATATTTATACAAACATAAAATACCTGCTCAGAGCACTCGCACCACTACGTAATAACGGTCGTCAGCGCAATCAATTGCACGATAATAGCACATGAGTAAAGAAACGGAACAGAGACAAAGTTTTATAGAAGCGCGCTACGATACGTACACTACTACGAACTCGGGGCGCGTGTGTGAGTGAGCACTCGCGCTCCGTCACGTACAGGGAGAAACCGGCCTGTACCGGCTCGGCGAGTGCTCAAACTCAGGGGGCTACAGTAAACGTGGCGCGTTGGGTTTACATTTAATGACAATTTAATAATTTTAATAGTGTTTTAATGTAATTTTAATAGTGTTTTAATATAAAAGTGTAAATATGGTTTACTGTTCAGTGTATATGAATAATAATAGAAAGAATAAAAACACATCTTTTTATCTATCGTAAATTTTATCCTCCTGTGCCAACCCTACCAAAATAGGTATAAATTTTGCTCGCTCCTTAGAAGCTTTTTTTATGTTCCATTTCTTTACTCTTATGATAATAGGGCGGAGGTCGCGAGCACGGAGCAGCTCACCTTGGCGCCGCGCAGTGCGTCAGTGTCGCAGTCGGAGGAGGAGCAGCTGCCGCCCCACTCGCCGTCCGACTCCGAGCTGGACTCCGGCGGCGACGCGGCTGCGGGCGGGGCCGCCAGCGCCGTGTTCAGTGGGAAGTACCTGCGGGAAGCGAGTGTTACATTCTACACGTTCTACATGACGCACCGAGACGAAACGCGATAACGTAACCACCACCACATCGGCCGTTGTATGTCCACTGTCGACCGAAACGAAGAAGAAAGAGGGTAGACAGATTTTTCTGATCTGCCACCATCCACCATCTCCGTACGTCAGTCTCCCCTTGATCATGGCGATTGAAACATTGCCGAAATATAAGAAACTCAACAAAATTATAAACGCGGTAAGCACCCGAACAAATATAAATCTATATATATTATTGAACAGGTGGAGTGAAGCAGTTAGATAATAATAATATACTTTATTGCACACCAAAACAGAACTAAATTAAGGACACAAACTAACATCATTATAAGCTGTACAACCAGGCGGTCTTATTGCTAACGAGCAATTTCTGCAAGACAACCTGAGATTGACAGTAATATTGCATTTGCAAATGGGCAGATGGTATAACAATAATAATATATAATAAATATATATTATACAAAATAATGAATGTTTTCTTGACGTTATCACGTAAAAATTATCGTCCGTAAACCGACTTTACAGACAACCATATTTTTTTTCAAAAAATCGATTATAAAAACTCATTATAATTAACAGGAAATGTCGCTGTATCCAATTTAATACATTTTATTAAGTTTAAAAATTAATTAGACGTACTACATAATTTGACCTTATACACATCCTTAAAATACGCTCATAAATAACATCATGATATCTTAAATGTTAAATGCTTTACGGCGATTAACCTGCAAAATAAATATGGATGGATTCATAAAATGTAACTGTTTTTTAGAAATTAAAGCGACAAATTAAAACAAATTATTTTAAAATGCAAAGCATACTTCATTAATTTAAATAATTGTTGCTTGTAGCATGGGTCGCATTGTTTTGAGTCGCTTTTTGTCGTTTTTCGTCACACATGCGGAACAATAGACTGAAAATGCAGTTGAATCGCATATCATAATCGTATAACATATCGTAATCATTAACGTAAAATCTCACATCCTTTTACGAAGAGACAATCGTTGTGAGAAACATTAATAGCAACTGTTATGAGACTGAAGAATTCTTTTTATATTAAGGGCTTGTTTCACCGGCTGCAGATAAAGTGTCAGATAGTTATCCGACGCAGAACAGTATCCTACAAATAAAAATTTCTTATATATTTTTTCTATTTCACCATCAAGCTCCCTGCCAAACTAATTGGATAATTTTATCTGCCAGATAAATTTTACGAAGCGGTAATATCGCTTTTTTACGTTTTGAAATTCGATGAAAAGTATTGTGAAACAAAAATAATTATTTTCAAAATTTAATAATTATATATATATTTTTTTATTTTAAACTATGGTATATTAACTTGCGTAGTATGCTTAAGTGTTAATTTACTATAATAGTAAGAAATTTTGATTTCTACTATTATTTATTACACATTTGCTTTCTAAAAGTAAAAATTAAACAAGTGCGAGTCGAACCCGCCCATGAAGGGTTCCGTAGCAGCAAGTAACATCATATAAAAGTTCTAGTAGTTCGTTGTAACTTTGATCGATGTTTTAATAATAGTGTATTTTTTATATTAAAAAAAAAAATACTTATTAGATCTTGTTCAAACCAATTTTCGGTGGAAGTTTGCATGGTACTGTACATCATATATTTTTTTTAGTTTTATCATTCTCTTAATTTAGAAGTTACAGGGAGGGGGGGGGGGGAACACATTTTACCACTTTGAAAGTGTCTCTCGCGCTAACTATTCAGTTTAGATACTAGAAACCTCAATATAATTTTTGAAGACCTATCCATAGATACCCCACACGTATGGGTTTCATTTTTTTTTTGTTTCACTGTTAAGTATGAGGATCCCCAAAATTTATTGTTTTTTTTTCTATTTATGTGTGAAAATCTTAATGAGGTTCACAGAATATATCTACTTACCAAGTTTCAATAGTGTAGTTCTTATCGCTTTCGAAAAAAAATGGCTGTGACATACGGACGGACAGACAGACATGACGAATCCATAAAGGTTCCGTTTTTGCCATTTGGCTACGGAACCCTAAAAAAAACGAACTTTCGAGAATGTACTATTCTTTTCATGATTTCGAGATAGATGGTGCTTTTACACAAAAAATCTTTTAAACCGAATTACAGGTATCTCTTCGATATATCATTCGCAATCAGTGAAACCAAAAGTTATATTTTATAGTTTTTAAGTTTTCACCAAATTTCGTAGAAAAAAAAAAAATGTTTTTGAAAAAGATATAAATAAAAAACCAAAAACTTGGTTTTTTGAATTTTTCACCTAAATTTTGAGATTATGTGAAAAAATTGCAAATACAAAAGTTGTAGATCTTTTTATTACCTACAACTTTGCCATTTAACTTTTTTCCATAGGACTTGTAATTTTGCCGGAAATCAAGATAAACCATTTTTTACCCTTAAAAACTCCCCCCTCCCACTTCCCGAACTCGGATCGACCGTAATTTATTTTTCCTTTCATTTTGATCATATTCCCCTCCTTTTCTAATGGGTTTTATCCTACTGTAATTTTTTTTTCATTTTTTACCATTTTTGAAGGCTTCGGCCCTGGTCTAATAATAAATTATAGTTATCCAAAATATAGAATTATAATAGTAAGTATGGTATTGTAAGCATTCTTCAATAGGAGTCGCTCGTACCTGAGGTCGTGCGGCGCGTAGACGCGGTAGGCGTGCTGGTACTGGCCGGGCAGCAGCGCGTGCGGGTAGAAGCCGGCGGGCGGGCGCACGCGCAGGCGCGGCGGCGGCGGCGGCGCGCGGCGGCGCTGCACCGTCAGCGACTGCAGGTCGGCGCACGCCGGCCGCCGCAGCGCGTTCAGCCGCGCGTTCCACTCGCTCGCCGACGCGGCCGCGGCCGCCGCCATGTCCTGCGGCACGCGCGCGCTCAGAGGGGAGGCGGAGGCGAGAGACCGCGACGACTTGTGACTTGCTCGTCTCGGTTCTCTCGTCTCTGTCTCTCCTGTCGCGGTCGCTAGTCGCGCCGCAAACCGCCACCGTCACACGTCGTACACACGAGTAAAGAAACGGTATTAGCGCTTTTCCGCGTTTTTATTAATCTTTTATCTTACTATACTTAATAATTGTATTATATATCGTTTAAAAAATTTACGTTTCTACTTATTTTAGCATAGTTTAAGTAAAAAATTGTAGGGAAGTGACATTTTAATAAAGAAACAAAAATGTTGTCACTTAACAACGAAAAAGCACCCTCGTTACGTTGTTCATGGATGACCTCCATGGATAAAAAAAAAAAACAAACAGAAACTACAATAGCCGAACATACAATATAATACAGATAATAAAATATAATCTTGCTGATAAAATCAGCTTTAAATTTGTCTGCAACCAAAACAAAGTTGTCAACAAATTTAATTATCTATCATGCATAAAACCGAGAACAATATTATTAACGAGGGCATATAAGGGTAATTATGCTTTAATATTTATATATTTTGACGACCGTTCTTGTGTAGTGGTGCGAGTAGTCGCGTCTACGCTGGAGGTCGCGGTTTCGATTTCCGCTCAGGGCCGATATTTATATTTGTACAAATATTTGTTTCCGGTATGGGTGTATGTCCTTGTGGGTCTCCCCACCGTGCCTGGGAGAGCACGTAAGGCCGTCGGTACCGGTTGTTATCATAAACACCTGATAGCAAACGTTACTCATGATAAAAAGACTCGAGTTTCGTAAGGGAACAAGATTTATGTTATAAAAACCACATTAAACAACTGTGAAAAACACTATAAACGTCAACACACGACAAATATGTGTAAGTCGTCTACATATTTACAAGCATAAACAAATAACTGAATTGAAAACTTAAGATATAACATACCTGTCTAGTTTTCTCTGGATCAACTTTCGGTGGTTCAGGTTTTTGTTCAACAAGTTTTTGCTCCTTACTTTCCACCTTTTCTGTTTTAATTTCGACCTTTGTTTCCTCAATGTCCTCTACAACTGGTTCAGCGAGTTGCTTCTCTCGTTGATGACATCTGAAATCTTCATACTTGTGCGGGTAATCGGAAAGCATGATGTCCAACACCTCACTGGCATCCACTGCGGTTATACCTGTGAAATAAATATATTATATGCTTAGATAACTTTTTTAAAGCTATTTGAAAACAATAAGCTAGGTTGTTAGATTCTAATATTGCATGAATAAATAACATTAATGTATCAATTTAATTATTTTTTTTTTAATTATTATTTCTAGTACAAACAAAAAAAATTAATATTTAAATTAATTAACAGTATAATAAATATATTCTAATAATTTTCTCACCATTCTAGAGTAGTGGTGCGAGTAGTAGCCTCAAAAACTTCGGTCGCGGGTTCGATTCTTGCTCGGAGCAGATATTTGTATTTATATAAATATTTGTATCCAATCTGGGTGTATGTCCTTGTGGGTCTCCCCACCGTTCCTCGGAGCGCACGTAAAGCTGGCGGTCCCGGTTGTTATCATAGATATCTGATAACGATTGTTACTCATAATAGGGAAACTATCTAACAACCCGCAGTGGAGCAACATGATGGATTAAGTTTCAACTCTTCTCCTATATGGAGAGGCGATTGCCCAGCAGTGGGACGTTTACAGGTTGATTCACTTCAGTTTAATGTTTTCCAACATTTCTTTATTACTAATTTAATTAAAATTAAAAAATAATATTTTCAATATAACTTATATTCTCATAACATGTTTATTTTCATTGAAATTGTTAAGATAATATGAAACATATTAATCTCGTTGATAGGTGTATTGTAAATGCTTCATTCACAACAAAAAAAAGTAATGTTTACAAAACACAACACAAATGCAGCAAGATAACAAAATCATACATTTGTTTTGTTTATCTAGAAATTTGTCATATACCATAGAACCTGCGACTGTTGGCGCAACAAGCGGTCGCAATAGCAATAACACAAATTGCCAAAACCATGACAGTAGCAAAAACAATAAAGTTTTGAAATCATTATTTTAATTTTATTTACTTTTTTAATTCAGTAGATTAAATATTAGTTTCAATATTATTTAATAAATTTCAAGAATGAATTTGTTTTGAAACATATTTTAAGATATACCAGTCAAAACGAAAAAGATAGATATGCATATAATATAGCCTACTTACTTACTTAGCTTCCAGAACATCACTCTACGAGGAATAGTAATCATTAAAAAGCTAAACGGGCGAACTATCTAGTTATATTTGTATATTATGACATTATAAAATTAACCCAAAATTTTTATGTAAAATACATTATAATATGTAATAGATACTTTACTAACCGAGGTCACAGAGGGCTTCCGTGACTAATCCTTTGCTAAGGACATAGTCCTTCTCTTCTCCAGTGATTGTCCGCCGTTTCAACTCAGGATAACGTCGTTTAAAGCTTTTGACACCAAGGAACATTGCTACCTGTTCTTGTATCATCATTACCTAAAAATTATAAAGTTTTTTCACATAAAAGCTTGTCACAGGATGTACTGTTCCAATCTTAAAAATTAGTTTTTAATATATATGAAATTATGAAATAGTAGGGATTGTAAAACATCAAACAAGAATGCAAGGTAGTGCACACGTAAACATATATAAAGGTAAAAAAATATGCAAGTCTGCTAAAACAATTATTTTTTATACCGTAAACAATAAAAAGAGATTGAATTTTTTTTTTGTCTTTCTGATTGAGTTTTTCATAATAAATTTATGTTACTGGTGGACAAATTATGTTGTATCATTGTCTAAATTAATTCATATTTTCTATAGTTAGTTTACTGATTTCCTGAGTAAATATAAGTGTTTAAATAAATTTAAATTTAGTTGTTTTCAGAATATAAAATAAGATGAAAATAGTATAAAAAATTAAAAGTTGTAATAATAGTTTGATTTGGAGCATCAAATTAGTACTAGTATCTATTTATTAATGTGTAACTATAATGCCTTTCCTAATTGGAATTAAATGCAACTTTGTACGGGTTGTACAGTAATTATACCTGTGGTTCCCCTTCAGATTTTTCAGGTGGCGGCCATGTGTATTCTTTGACATCTGCAGCTGTCCATACTTTACTACTGCAAATAATAATTAAAAGCATGAATAATAATTACTTTATAAATTATGTTCTTTATACATATTATAATTGTAACCGGCCAATTTGCGTGTATGAAAGATATTTATGAAAAACAAATTACAGGAGTCTTTAATCTGTCGCAGTCAAACGTCTGTATGTTTATTTTCATATTGTGTAAAATCTGTTATATGAAATTGAATGTGGAATTTACAGTTGTGATCTCGGAGATCTAACTTAAAATCTGGTGTATGTTACATCATGATACACCGTCTAGAAGTGGAGTTATTAATCTATAAACAATTATAGTGAAATCATAAGGAAGTATTATGATATATACTTCCTTGAAGTATTGTATGAACAAAAATAAACATAAAAATATTTTGGTTTGGTATTGACTGCCATTACTTTTACATGCATATAGAGAAAAATTTACAATTAAAAAATTATGTTTGTCGGTCTGTCTGTCTGTCACCTGAACAATGTGTTATAATACATAATATAAGCAGAGCAGTGACAGTTAAATTCATAGCGGGTAAAACTGCATAGTTCAATTAGTGTTTTATAAATTGTTATAATAAATAATTTCATTGCTGTGTATTAATTAAATTTTATAAACATTGTGATACATGTAACAAAACATTTTGTAGCAATATGTTTGTTTTTGAGTATTCAAGTATTTTCTTACCTATCAAACAAGTCTGCAAATTTTGACTTCCTCATTTTGTTACTATCATTGGTAGAACTTTTAACAGAACTTTGAGAGTCTTCATCGAGCAAATGTGAAGGTCTGAAGAAAATATTATATTATTTTATAATATATCTAATATAATAAAATAAAGATAAAACAAATTGTTAGCACAACTTACTTAGCGGGAGTAGCGTTGTCGTCCATCATACAAGTCTCCTCCTCAAATAACTGAACAGTAGTTGTTGCTGGCCCACACACCCTTCCATAAATACCCATAGTTTCCTGCCAAAGATTAAGTTATTTATTTTCGTACGTTGGACAAATATTTGCAATTACTTTAATGTCAGTTTTCGAAAATTATCAATTTTAATGAGACTTTGAGACCAATGGTTATAACACGTAAGAATACCATGTGGTCGTAGACTACGATTCGGTCTAGCACTTTCGAGTCAAATGGTCTTAAAGTCGTAGCATGTCGACAACAATGACGATGAAGGAAAACGTCGGAAATTATGAAACTGAATTACTGCATGTACATTCATCAATTTATTTGGAGAAGAGGCTTTTGCTAAGTGATGACAATCAAGTGCTGTTACTGTTTACTTTTAACTAGAAAAGAATAATAAACAAAATTATCACCTTCATGTACATAGCTCCCCTGCCCCCGCCCCGGCCTCGGCCTCGCCCGCGCGGACTGCGTGTTGCCGCCGCTCGGCCTCTTCCTCCGCGACTGCCTCGACCGCCTCTGCTCCCGCGACCTCTCGTTACGCTTATCATTTCGGGCGACTTTAAAAAGGGATCCTCCATTTTCGGAAGCGTCGTCTCTAGAACGACTTTTATATCCGGACTGGTTCCGAATAGTTGTAAATCCGTCGAAGAATTTCGCCTCCTACTCGTCAGGGGTGTCGAGCACACTGAGGGCATTTTGTCTAGGGCCTCCGTCATGCGTGGCAACTTAATGCGCGAGCTCGTCGGATCTATTTCCTCCTCTGGCTTCTGTTCGATGAAAAACTTGTTGGCGGTATCTACAACGGGTTCTGCGAGCGGGGCCTGATTCGCCTCTGTATCGAGTCGGCGACCCCTCCCTCGACCTCTGCCTCTCGGTTTCACTAGTATAACCGGACGATCCCTTAAATTAGAGTTAATTTTATTACAATTTATTTAAATGATACAAATATTCAAAATGGTAGTAGAGATAACGATAATTCATAATTATGTAGTACCTTGACAATCGAAGTGATCGCTGAGGTCGCTCTTCAAGTGCCGTAACAGGGAGACTGATGGCCGTTTTCGCGCCTTCTGAAACTGGTAGTTTTCGTGGTCGTCCACGCTTTTTTGGCTGAGGTGTTACTTCTACAGGTTTAGGAATGTCATTTATGAAGTCATTGGGTTTTACATTATCGACTTCTAGAGGATCCCGAACTGTTTCCTCGGTCCCTATACTAAAATCTCGAGATTCAGAGTTATCATTAAAAATAATTTGTACTTCAGGTCTAGTCTTTTCATTCGACACATTGTCAGATACCAAATCTGGACTACAAGTTGAAGTACTCGACATTAAATCAGGGCTCAGACTTTGATTATTTTCAGAATGGTTATGATCAGTAAAAGGCATCGTTTGTAATTGCTTTGCTTGTAAATTTGTTAAAATGTTATGTAATTTAGAGCTTCCATTTTTAGCACAATTTTCATTGTTTAAAAGTGAATGATTTCTGCCTCCTTGTTTTACTTCTAAGGGTTTCACAGGTGGTGAAATTGGAGATGCTTTTGAAACCATGGGTGTAATTGTCAAAGACTTATTAGACAACAGTTGACCAAGTTTTAATCTCTTTGTCTCTAACACAGACAACTCTGATTCATTACTTTGTGGAGGACTTGTTTCAGTTGTTGAAGGTCTTTTACCCATATTTCTTCTAGCTTCTTTCATTGGAGACTTTTCTGAAGTTTGTAATACTCTTGAACTTCTTAATCTTTTACCCATTGGCATTGGAGTATCTGTATGAGGTTTCCTTCTGCTATTAATAAGGTTCTTTCTTTGATGTGCATCATTATTTATTTCATGAGTATTTTCAGGTGAATAAGATTGCACTTCCGATTTTTTTGTTTCTTCTGTAATAATTTTTGCAGATGCTCCTTGGTCAGTTTTGTTAATTTTTAATATTATTCTAGGAGAGTCTTGATCAGGATTTGGAAGTGAAATTTTTTCAGAAATATTTATTTCAAGAGGTTTTGTAATATTTTCATTTGCTTCTTTACATAACTCTTGCATGGAACGGACTTTTAAAGGTGATATATTAGAGCTTACATCATTCATTATAATTTCTTTTATTTGACTACTATCAGCTGTATCATTTATTGTTTCTAGCTTTGCTTTTTCTATGAGTAAATCACTTTTAACATTTACATTTTTCGAAGGTGACTTAGGTGAGTCTATAACGAGTGCTGAAGAAAACTTTGTAGTATTTATTTTATTTCCCACTTCTCCATCCAAAGTTTTATCTCTCCTTGTTTCTAGTAATTTTTTAAGTAAAGTACAATTTTGCCTTGGTGGCATGTTTTTTTGTTTAACTCTATCACTGGATATTTTTGATATTGAAACTAAATCTGATTGCAAGTTGGTTGCATCGTCATATGAATTCCTGTCTGATTGGTCAATCTCTGAAATTTTATTAGGATGTAATGTCATCTCATTGTAAGGAGAAAAATCAGCATGAGGTTTTTTTGACTCTTGTAAAACTGGCTCTGATATTGATTCTGTCACAGGCATACTGTCACTTAATAGTGTTGTTACAACTTGTTCTTTAGTACAAGACATATCTTCCTCATTGTTTTGAAAAGTACTTGTACAATTCTGCTTTATTTGAGATTTTTCTAACGAATTTTGTTTTTCAGCCGATTCATTTGATTCACATTTACTTAGAGTTAATTTGCAATTTATATCATGTTCTTTTAATTCAATATTTTCTTGTTCTGATGGTTCTATATTAGTGTGTTTTGTAATAGGATTTATGATAACTTTAGAAACAGCAGGAACAGAGTCACTGATGTTATTACAATGTTCATGATCACTATCAATACTATATTGACTTTCATTTACAACAGATTTTCTGTTTATTTTCATTACTATTGGTGGATTTTTTGCAAGAGGTTCTTCATTTTCATTTGTTACTGACGATTCTTTTTCTTTTGTATCTTCAGGCTTAACTACAGGTTTAATATTTAGTTTCATTATAGTACTTGTTGTAGAAGTAGCTTTTGAGATTTCTTTCTTAGGTGATTGAGGAGATATGTTATCGTCAGGTTTAATTACTGGCTTAATATTTAATTTAGTAATAACTGGAATATTTTCTTCTTTTTTTATGCTTGGTCCTGACTCTTCCATAACATTTGGTTTACATATAGGTTTAATATTAATTTTTGTAACTATAGGTATTTGATCAGCATTATCATCACTCGAGTTTCCTGTTTCAGACGATTGATTTTCAATATCTTTTAGAGAACCTTCATCTAAAGGCTTAACAATAGGCTTAATATTAAGTTTAGTAATAACAGGTATACTATTTTCATCTACATCAGTTTTTACAACATCACAGTCTTTTTCTTCAGAATTTGTTTCAGGGCTTTTTAAGGGCTTTATATTCAATTTTGTAATCTTAGGTACATCATCTTTACTACAATCTATTTCGTTATCTTTAGGTTTTACTATAGGTTTAATATTTAATTTTGAAACTACAGGAACTTTTTCATCCAAGCCCTCAGATAATGTTATATTGTCAGAAGGTTTTACTACAGGCTTAATATTTAATTTTGTTAACACAGGAATATGCTGCTCAGTATTTTCATAAGCTGTCAATTTTTTACATTTAGTTGAAAAATCAGTTTCAGACTTAGAGCCCGGCTTGATTGTTATTTTAGGTATATGACCTGTATCTTTACCTTCAACATTACTTGAAATAGTCTCTGTTGATACCTTTAATTTGGGTATATCAGAAGATTGGATGTTATCAATGTCACTTTCTAATCCTTTTTCATCTGGAGGTTTAATGGGTTTTATTATAAGTTTTGGACTAAGAGGTTGGCTTTCAGATTTAGCTACTGTTTTGATAGTTAATTTGGGTACTTTATCAATTTGTGTATCTTCTGACTGACTCAAAATTACTTTTAATTTTGTTGGAGAAGTTTGTTCTTGGAGCTCACAATTTTGTACGGCTTTTATTGTAAGTTTTGGTATATTCTTCTCTGTGTAAAATTGACCCTCAGATTCAGTGCCTGGTTTTCCAAGTTTAATTGTTACTTTAGGCACTATTTCCGATGATCCTTGATCCGATACAGATGCTTGATCTGATGTGCTTGTACTCTCATCATTTTCAGAATATTCAGATTCTGATATTTCACTACTGCTAGATTTTCGATGAATCTCATTTATTTTTTCGGGCTGTTTAGTCAAAGGTTTAATATTTAATTTAGTAACATGAGGTATCCGTTCCTTGACATCTTTTTCACTGTTGCATTCTAATGGAGGCCTTATGGGCTTTATTGTAAGTTTTGGTACGGGTGGTTTGATTTCTTCTATATGTTTATTACTCAATTTAATTGTCAATTTAGGTACTTGTTTTAATTCATCAGATTCTGCTAAATTTACATTGGTATCATCATTTACAATATTTTCTACTTCTGTACTAGTTGATTCGGTAGATTCTGGAGTATTCGTAGCAGTGAGATTAAGTTTTAAAGGTGGTAATCTTTGTTCATTTCCTAAACTGTCTTTTTCGGGCACAGCATCTGTATGGCTAATGCATTCTTTAATTCTTTTTTCAATGTTTTGAGATGTCTCTTTTGTGCTTTCTGGCAATATTTCCTGTTCCTGCACAGGTGATTTATTAGGAAAATTTTCAGAAATTTTATCACAATAAATGTTTGTTTCTAATGTCTTCACCTCAGTCTCAGACTTATAAGAAGAATCTGTAGAAACAGCAGGGGTCTCAGAAGAAGTTGATTGACATTGATCAGTTTGTGCTTGCGTTTGCTGTATTGTATCAGATTTTTGATCAGTCTGAGTATTACTTGTTTGGGGAATAATTTTTTGTCTAATAAGCTTAACTTTTTTAGTAGAACTGCTCGATGTTTCTGCTTTGCAGATACTAATTTCACTTACACTTCTAATCTCTTCTGGCTTAACATTACCATGTACAGTGGGCACAGCATCCGAAGAGCTAGATACATCTTTAATTATAGAATCACTCGCCTGTTCAGATGTGTGGACATTAATACTTGAGTCTACTGTGGAAGACACAGTAGAATCTGGCCTATTCGGCAAAGGACGCACAAGTTTACGTCGTAATGGTGATCTTGTTAAAGACTCCGCTACAGGGACTCTTTGCTCACTAATACTATTGTCACTTGATGTTGATTCGGCACTTTCTACAATAACATTGTCTCTATTATCACTAGACGTCACACATTTCACTGTCCTTTCACAAGGTGAACTCTCAGTTTCTACAACACTTTGAATAGTCTGTAAAACACTGCTGGAAGGAATATTTGAAACAGAACTAGCCTGAGGCTCTTCTGAACATGATACTGCATCTTTTTGAGTATCAATTGAGACTTCCGAGTCATTACTATTGAGTGCAGGTGAACTTGTTTGCGGCAATTCAACAAAACCCACTTTCACATTTGCCAAAATTTCACTTTGAGATGTCAGATCATTGAATGAATTAGATTTTAAACTTTGTTCGTCTTCGATTTTGGCACTTGTAGTAGGGGCCGCATTTTGTGATTTTAATGAACTGTCTTCACTGTTTATAATATCTATAGTTCTAGTGGATTCTCCCCCACCGGCGAATCTACTGTCGGTGTCATTTTCCAAGGATAAAGGTAAGCGCTTCGGTGCTCCAGGTCCATCAACAATCTCGTCTATCATATCCAAGATCGCTTCTGTGCTTGTGTTGACATCTTGCGTTGATGGGGACGGAACGCTGTCTCCATCGAAATTTTCTTCCGACATAGCGGGAGTTTCGCATGATGTTCTAGGTTCAGATGAGTTCTGCTGTACACTACTAGTTGCATTGACGTCCTCAATCTGTCCAACGTCCTTTTCCCGCGCCGATACACGGCGGGAAGCGTTCGTCGCGGCGCCCGCATCGTCTTCGGAACTCTCCATTATCTACTATTTTGCGACGCTGTCATATCTGAAATATAAAACGCCCGCTAGATGATATTTACGTTTCAAACGGGTAACCTGTCGACGTGCGAGCTTGACAAACCACAGGCACCATTCTAATTCACCATAACGCTAAAAAAATATGTTCACGGATCCATGGTGTAGATTATTGTATCTACACATGTACTTTATTTTCATATTCACGTTAACGTGTCGTTCAATTAAGCACAGGGTCTCGCAAACTAATCATTCAACAGCGTAAACCGGCAAACAAAAAGCTTGTATACGCCATTTTTAAAACCAAAGACATGGCAGGTTTAGATGTATGAGCCAATAAAAAATATCTTATACGGACAATTCGGCCATTGTCGTGTTGGTAAACTGCAAGAAGCCCATAGATCGCTCCACTTGAGCTTTTAGCTTGAAAAAGAGTAATAAATATGCGTTTAGACATGTGGTAAAACGAGTAGGATAATATAGTTATTTGAGAGTAGACAAAAATATTTTGTATGGCAACAATCATTTTATTCTGCATATACTCAAAATTGACCATTTAATATTGAAATTATTAAATGAACAACAAATTTTAAAAAAAAATTTTTTTTGAATACTAAAATATAATTTATCAAAATCATAAAACTTAATTTGTTGTATACTCAACCAGATTAAATATTTAAACTTAGTTTGGATATCACAATGTTAATATTATAAGGACGAAAGGAGAAAGATTATAGTAATTTTTATTTTTCAAAGTTGATTAATTTGATTAAAAAATGATATTTATAAATAACCTTAAAAAGAATACTTTATGGAATCCTAGAACACGCTTTATACATATATAAAAAATTAGAAATGCAAAATGCAAATATTTAACTTATTTATTTTATTTACTTCTAAATTCTTGAAAGCGAAAGTAAAAATTCTAATTCTTGAAAGATAAATGCTAGCAACATTTAGGAGTATAAAAATCTGCTTAAATCAAAAAAGGCTTACTTAATTATGTTTAAGAGTAACTTTAAATAATTGTTAAATGAAAATGTTATGCAATAAAATTATATTTTGTCGGCTATGTGGTTAATAATTTTTATTTTAAGAATATATATATATATAATTTATCTATGAAGAATTCTTTTATTTCTTTTCAAACACTTCTATTGAAAAAGCACACTAAGCCGTAATGAGAAATAGCATGTTATCTGTGCCATATGACAATTCTATAAAAAAATTGTCTATACTGGGTACGTTCGCGGGCCCTCTTCTAATTGATATTTCATCACTTTTATAGGATTTTTTAATCTATGCATTCCACAGACCACATGCGCGGAAATGATACTTCTTTAATCAAAAACTGAATTTAACTGTCAAACTTTAGTAAATAATTGTTTGCTATTGTTCATAAAAGATAAACAAAATTATCTTCTTACATTTATTCACTACTTATTATTTTAATCAAAAACTGATAAATAAAAAACTATTGCGGATGTCCCATTTCCGTTTCCGCGCATGTGGTCTGTGGAATACATAGATTAAAAAATCCTACAAAAGTGATGGGTTATCAATTAGAAGAGAGCGCGCGAACGTACCCACTATTATATACTCTATGGTCTTAGTTTATACTTTGTGTTAGGGATGGAGATTAATGGAAAATACTCGATTAAATAAAAATAGATTAATTTTTATTCAATATTAATCGATTTGTCAATAATCAATTAATAAGAATAAATAATCGATTTCTATGAAAAATCGATTTTTTCTATTATTATTTAAAAATCTACATGCTTTTCATATTCCAATAATAAACCTAAGAGATTCATATTAAAAATTTATCAGATCAAATCAAATAAAATGATATGAATAAAAAAATAACTATTTCAAAACTACAAAACAAAGCTAATGTTCCTTTTAACTTTCAAGGTAATATTATAATATTTATGATATAAATTTTCAGTACCATTAAACGTTTTATTATAATAAAAATGAAATTTTGAACATCCCAACAAAATGACAACCTTATGGTCTCAAAAACTAAATTATAAGTCAAATTTAAAAATGTGCCAAAAATGTCCAGTATTATTTTAAATTTGACTAGTTTTAAAATAAAATACTTACAACGATAATTAAAAAATTAAATGACTATGTTGTGGTCTCGAAAACTAAAATATAAATCTTTTGCTGTTTATAAAATTGAAACTTCAAGTTTTTTCTTCCGTCGCATAGATGGTACTATTTATGAAAATCGATTTAAGTGCGTAATTTATATAATCGATTTATTAAAAATCGATTAATATTACCATAACAATAGATTATAAAAAATCGCTTATAAGAAAATAATAATCGATTATATCGCTCGTTTAATAATAAACTGCAATAATTCAAAAAAACCAAGATTTTGAGATTTATTCATAAAAATATCCACGTTAAGGATAGGTACAATTCAATTCCGGCTACATTTGGATGCCAGGGAGTGAGATAAAATATTTTGCGCCTCTTTTTGTTTGACGAATCGGCCCAATCAGTATTAAAAAAAAAAACGATTCATTTAGTGTTGCGCCGGCAGTGACGTGCTTATGTATGTCCTAATCGTAGGTCCTAATACTCAATAGTTCGTTTTATTTCAAATAGGTAAGTGCTGAATTTCCTTTTATTTGGGTCTAAAACTGAACTATTAAGAATAGTTTCGTTTTAATTTTAAACGATTACTGTTTTCTATGACGAAATTTAGACATAATTCATTTTATGTGCAAACCCGATGAAAATGAATACGAGCTTTTACTAGTTATTACGCTTTATTTTTAAAAGATTTTAAATACTAAGTTGCATTTTAATCATAAAACGAACTAAGTCACTAGTGTCTTTTTACAAATACTGTATCTTTTAAAGTATAATGAATACTAATTATATACACATATTATTTGAAAGATTAGTTCATAGACAATATATTAGATGTACTATTATATCTAGATTGCGTCTAATATTAAAGGAATAAAACCTTTTTATGAAGGAGTCGGCATTACGAAACTTTAAACGCGATTTCCCAAAAAAATTGTTTTTTGAATTATTGCAGTTTATTATTAAACAGGTGATATATACTTCGGACTAGGGATGTTCATGAGAAAAAATTATCGATCATCCCAGATCCCGTGTCCATATTTACCTCCGTAGCCTATACCAATTCCTAAAAAAAAAACTCATTTACCATCCACACTCAACATTTACATCTTTATCATAGGATAAATTATCATAGGATTTCTTGTATCCGAATACAAAAAAAAAAAGAAAAGTTGTTTCTTCTCTGTGCCCAACTTTTAACTCGATAATTATCAGCTGACATAATTATACCCATACTTATCGAATCACAGTAATCGATATTTATTGGATCACAAAATACTTATCAATAATTATCGGATCTAAAAAATTATTGATAATTATCGGATATAAAATTATCGATGGTTATCGATAATTATCGAATGAAAAATTATCGATAATTATAGGATCAAAATGATCGAATAACACTTATCGATAATTATGGAATAAACAATTATCGAGTAGTTACGAATTATCGTTAATATCGCACTACTGTGGACATGAGTCAAGAACACTTACAATGTACTCTGTGGTCAAGATATACTCTTTGGTCAAGAACTCAAGAAGTTTTTTTTCGCTTGCGTTAGCTGTGGTTAACACACGTGTTAGAGAGATTTTGGTGCTTTAGTTTGTGTTTATTACTTTGATTTACAAGTTTTATAGTGATAATAGTTGGTAATTGGTTATACTAGTTATTACTAACATCCATAAGGCTTGGTAAGTGTTTTTATTGTGTATATTAGTTAGATAATAGTTAATTTTATATAGTAGGTAGTTTTATAATTATTTTTTGTTTTCTTTGTATATGATTTTTTAAGATGGACTTGGATCGACCTCCAGATCCCCCAGATCCAGATGGCCCTCAAAGTTCACGTAAACGTTTAGCAGTTGATGACCCAACCACAACCAATCCATCCCCTAAAATTACCATCAACCACCCTTCCACCGCTATTCCTTCGATACAAACTGTTTATGTTCATCCGTCCTTTTCCGAAGTTCCTAAAAGTTATACAGATGACGACAAAGGTCCCTTCTTAGTTCACGTCTCTAGAGAAGTCTCAGACCCAGCTGCAGGAACTACTATCCGGGCTATTAAATTTGGCCAATTTTTACATTCGCACAAAATAAAATCAATAATTAATGATGGTGTAAAGAATATCGGACGAAATAAAATTTCTGTTGAATTTTCTACTGCACAAGCAGCCAATTCTTTTATGTCAAATCCGGTATTAGAATTATGTAAATATAAAACTACTGTACCGACTTACAATGTTACAAGGATGGGCTTGGTTAAAGGCATACCAGTAGACTGGTCTATGCAGGAACTAGTGGAGTCTCTGGAGCTTCCTTCTGGTTGTGGTGAGGTCATCAAAGCCAGACGGTTGAACCGTAAAACAGTAAATGAAGGTACTATCATTTGGGTACCAACTCAGTCTGTGGTGTTAACCTTCAAAGGGCAAATGCTCCCAGAAAAAATTTACTCCTACCACACATCCCTACCTGTAGAAACATACAAATTTCCTACCATTCAGTGTTTGAACTGCTGTCGATATGGCCACATTAAAACACAGTGCAGGTCAAAACCCAGATGTTTCAGATGCTCACAACCCCATACAGGTGAGTCATGTGATGTTCCTGAAGATAATGCTACATGCTTGCATTGCTCAGGAAAACACTATACAACGAATAAGACTTGTCCGGAGTTTTCTCGCCAGCAGTCAATCAAAGTCATCATGTCCCAAGAGAGTATCTCATACTTGGAAGCATCCTCTCGTATCCCTCCCGCTAACAGATCCTATGCAGAGGTAGCGAAAGAAATGTTCTCCCCGGTAGTATATTCAGTTAATAGTTCCCAAAAGTCTAATCCAACCTCTCCGACTTTCCCTATCTCTTCACCTAATCGGTCATATCGAGAAACAATCGTCCGTACTCCCCGTGCCCGAGTTTCTTTAGGAAAAGGGTACGATAAACAGGCCCATAATGCCATTACTGGTAACTGTCCCTCTTCTCAGCCTAATGGCTGTGCTCTCATTAACAATAATAATCCTACTCCTTCCTCTATTGATCCTAATCTCTTACAACATCTCATCCAAATTGTTACTTCTTTACTTTCTTCATATACTGACTCGACAATACCGACCAACGTTGCCAACTCTTTATCCCTACTTTTAGATACACTTAACAATGGACCACTTCCTTCAGTGGAACTGCCAAAGCCTACGTCCTAAGAAACATGAACTCCTCACTTTAATAAATCTCCATAAGCCCGTTATTATTGCCATCTCTGAAACATGGTTGGTTCCAGGATCTCGGTTCTGGGTTCCAGGTTTCTCCTGTTTGAGGGATGACAGAAGTGACGGGTATGCTGGCAGTGCCATTTTAGTCCGGCACTCCATTCCCTTTTCCCAAATCCCTTTGCCTCCCTTCAGTTCCCATATAAATGCAGTTGCTATTAGAGCTCTGAACATTTCTTTCCTGTCTCTATATATTCCCCATCCTTGCTCCTCTCTAGCTCCCGAATTACGTTCCATATTCTCCTCTCTCCCGAATCCTATCCTTATCATGGGAGACCTAAATACTCACCACACAGCATGGGGCTGCCATTCTTGCGACGGGTTTGCTCCCGTGTTGGTGGACATTATTGATGATGCCAACCTATGCATTCTCAATGATGGATCACCGACACGAAGAGTAAACCCTCGTCAGAATCCCAAATCTGCTGTAGATCTCTCTCTTTCCTCTGCACCACTCTCTTCCCTCCTTTCCTGGAAAATACTTCCGTCAACTTTTGGAAGTGACCATTTCCCTATCATTATCGCTCTATCCAACAGTCCTATTCCATCAAGCTCACCAATTCCCCTCCTTAAATACAAACTAAAGAATGCAAACTGGTTTGATTATGCTGCGTCCGTGGATAACATTTTGGATACCCTACCTGATTTTGGAGAAAATGGAAATGTCATTTTTTACTACGAAAAATTTTACAATGCAATTATTTCATCTGCCGATTACAGTTTCAACAAAAAACAGAATAAAAGGTTTCCTCATCTTCCTACCCCATGGTGGGATGAGGAATGTAATTCTTTAATAAGAGAAAGAACAAAAGCAGAGCAAGCATACACACTATCCATGTCCAATGAAAATTTCATCAAATATCAGCACATTAATGCCAAAATTAAAAGGTTATTTTCCAAAAAGAAAAAGCTAAGCTGGACTAAGTTCTGTGAGTCCCTCAGTCCAAGATCTCCTACACGAATTGTTTGGTCTAATTTGAAGAAATTTCGACGATCCCTTAGTTACAATGATCCCTTTTCCAATAACCCTTCTGATTGGCTCAACAATTTTGCTGATAAACTTGCTCCCCCTTTTGTTCCGTACCATGACTGTTTTCTTTCTTCCACGCCAGCATCTGTATCTAATGAGATGGATGCTCCTTTTTCTATTTCGGAGCTTCATTGTGCTCTAAATGGCTTAAAGGATTCTTCTCCTGGAGAAGATGGCGTACCTTATTCCTTTATTGTTAACTTAAATGATAAAGCAAAGAACTTCTTCTTAAACATAATTAATTCTGGTTTCATACAAGGAATCGTCCCGCAATCTTGGAAGTCCCAAATCATTATGCCAATTTTGAAACCAGGTAAAGACCCTTTAGATTCAAATTCATATAGACCCATTGCTTTATCTTCTACATTAGCCAAAATCGCTGAACACCTTATTAAAAACCGCTTGGAATGGATAATGGAAAGCAGTAATATTCTCTCGCCCTTCCAATTTGGCTTCAGAAAGGGTTTGAGCACCATTGATAGCTTAAGTATTCTTTCATCAGACATTCGAATTGCCTTTGCTAAGGGTGAGTACCTTGTGGGTGTTTTCCTAGATGTCACCTCTGCATATGACAATGTTCTTCTTCCGGTACTCAGGCAGAAAATGCTACAGCTGAGTATTCCTCCGAGGATAGTTCATTTCATTTGCAATCTGTTACTGGGCAGATCCATTGTGGTCAAACATCAGCATCTTTCTCTTCCCCCCAGACTTGTCTGGAAAGGTCTCCCTCAAGGCTCAGTTCTTAGTCCTTTGCTCTATAGCATATATACTCATGATCTCGAGTTGTCTGTAAATAGTTTTTGTAACATTCTGCAATACGCAGATGACATCGTATTATATTATAGGTCAAATTCCGCGGATGATTTAACATATCGACTAAATTCTGCTTTGCATTATCTAGACCAATGGCTTACAGTCCACGGCTTATCTTTATCTGTGCCTAAGAGTCAAGCGGTGGTGTTCACAAGAAAAAGAAACATCCCTTCTTTTGACTTGCTATTGGGGGATCAACGCATTCACCTCGCAGATAAGGCCAAATTTTTAGGTGTAGTTCTCGATAAAAAACTAAATGGAAATTCTCATGTAGAACATGTTATAAAAAAATGTGAAAAGAACATTAACGCCCTCAGAGCAGTCTCAGGTGTTTGGTGGGGCGCCCACCCTTACTCCTTAAAACTAATATATAATGCGATAGTTCGAAGTTATTTGGACCACGCTTTATTTATTTTAGATCCTTTTTATAAATATGTGTCTGAAAAATTAAACAAAATTCAATATAAATGTCTGAGAATCATTCTGGGTGCCATGAAATCTACACCTACAAATGCCTTACAGGTAGAGTGTGTTGAACCCCCTTTACAATTCAGAAGAAAATTCCTATGTGATCGTTTTGTCTTAAAATCTTTGCAATTGTCTTCCCATCCCCTTTGGCCTCGACTAAACGAATTATCCCATCTGTGTACCCATGATAGATCCTCCCCTTCTCTTTTAGACAGCTTTCTCAAACTTACCAGGTTACCTCATCCTTTGAAATCTTTTCCAACTAATCCTCTCTTTACGACCCCTTTTCAAGCTCTTATATTCAACCCTCCAGTTATTACAGAGCTTGGTCTAGTGAAAGGTGCATCAGATACAAATATTAATTTTCAAAACATTGTTCATCAAAATTGGTCAGAACATCTTCTGATTTATACTGATGCATCTAAACTTTCCCCTGATAGCTGTGTTGGTGCTGCATGCTGGATTCCAAAATATAGAATAATACTTCAATTTAAGTGTCCACCTCAAACATCAATATTTACCGGTGAAGCTGTTGCTATTTTGGAAGCAATTTTATATTCCCTCTCCCATAACCTTCGACAGACTGTAATCTGCTCTGACTCACTCAGCTGCCTGTTGGCTATCAAAGCCAACCCGTTTCGTAGCAAATTAAGAATTTCCATTATTTTAAAGATTAGAGAGGCTATGTTTTTATGTTATCAAAAAGGATTTCAAGTTATTTTGGTATGGATCCCGGGTCACTCTGGTATTCCGGGCAACGAAACTGCAGATTCTTGCGCTAAATTGGCTATTCAATCTGGCTCTTTAGAACATTTTTATAATTCCCCTCAAGATTTGCGTGCTCTGGCGAAAACTCACCTTGACAAGTCTTGGAATTCGTTCTGGAATGAGTCAAAATCGGTTAAAGGAAAATTCTACGCTGCCATACAACCTGGTATACCAAGACGTCCTTGGTTTTTTTTTCATAGACATACCGACCGTTGGGTAACATCCACAATCTGCCGTTTACGTCTTGGTCATTCGAGCACTCCGATCCATCTGGCTAAAATTAGGGTACGAGACCACTCTTTGTGTGAATGTGGCCTCGACGAAGGTTCAGCATCCCATATCCTATTCAATTGTCCTAAACTTCTCTATCCTCTGTACGATGTCCTTCCTCGTAAAATCCCTCGTCCTGTAAATATTGAATGTTTGTTAATGCTTGTGTTTAGTCCTTACTGTAAATTTTTATGTAAATACATTAAACGTAACAAAATTAAGTTGTAAATATTCTTTGTGTTGTTGTAAATATAATTTTTGATTGTCGTAGCATAACATAGTTGTATATAAAATATTCCTAACTTTTATATTTGTGTTGTTTTAGGTGATGGGTATTTGACTAATTTACTTACTATTTCCTATATTTACATAATTCGATGAAGGTTGAATCCTCGACCGCACCGATTAATCTCCTTCGTGTTTTCTCCATTCTACGTGACATTGGCGAAATCATCTGTGCTCTTTTGGCACCAGTGAAAGCCATCAAACCAAAAGAAGAAGAAGAAGAACTCAAGAAGTGGGAAAAGGCTGTATGGATTATAGTAGGGGTGTTCATCGGAAAAAATTATCGATAATTTTATTATCGTATTGAGTTATCGATAGTTATCGATAATTATCGAATGAACAGTTATCGATAATTATCGGATAAAAAATTATCGATAGTAGCGAAAGTTATCGATAATTATCGAATAAAAATTATCGATAGTGGCGAAAGTTATCGATAATTATCTGATAAAAGTTATCGATAGTTCACGAAAGGTATCGATAATTATCGACACAATTTTCGGACGACGAAAAAAAAAAAAAAAAAAAAAAAGGTCATCCGCCGTCCCGTATTGCTATAATCCTCCGTTCCCTATCAGAATACCTAAAAAAAAAAAAAAAGGTCATCCGCCGTCCCGTATTGCTATAATCCCCCGTTCCCTATCACAATACCTAAAAAAAAAAAAAAAGGTCATCCGCCGTCCAGTATCGAAATAATCTATCGATAATCATCACAAATCACTATGTATACGTCTGTCACACTGCCTAGAAAGTTCCTTAAAATCAAAGAAGAGACTTAAATATTTTTACAAATCTGGCGACTTTAATTCAATTAGTACTTCCTTAAATGATATCAATTGGACTGAAACGCTGCATAATAAGTCATTAGATGACGCTGTGAAATATTTTTATGACACAATTTACGATTTTCGTAATACCTATGTACCTCATAAATTTATCCAGCCGAATTCTTACCCTCCATGGTACAGTTTGGCTCTTATTAGGATATTAAAAGAAAAACACAAATTTTTCCGAAAATTTAAAATTTACGGGAACCAGAGTGATTATATGACTTTTTCATTACTTAGAAAAAGGGCAAAGACTCTTGAAAATTCTTGTTATGAATCTTACATAAATAAAACTGAAGATTCCATAATTACTAATCCTAGAGCTTTTTGGTCCTTTACAAAGTACAACAGTAAAAAATCTTTCAGTTTTCCTTCCTCAATGTCTTATAATAGTGAAACTGCTTCCACCGGTGACAAAATTTGTGATTTGTTTTCAAATTATTTCCAGGCTAACTTCCTTGAATCTAGTCCCAACTCCAACTTTACCTATCCCGTGACGCAGAAAATGAATAACTACAATATTGGCGACATTTATATAGATAACGACGAGCTCCTCAGGCTTTTAGAATCTGTTAACTTAAATAAAGGTGCCGGCCCCGACGACATTCCTCCTTTAATAATTTTAAAATGTGCTAAAAGCTTTGTTACTCCTCTGAGTATACTTTTTAGACGATCATTGGATGAAGGCTATGTACCAAACATATGGAAATCGGCGTTTATAACCCCAATATATAAGAATGGCGACAAAACTAATATAAAAAATTACAGACCAATTTCGAAACTTTGTATTTTTGCTAAAATCTTTGAGAACATCGTTTATCGACAGGTTTACGCTACAATTCAGAGCTGGTTCATTCCAGAGCAGCATGGTTTTTTGAAGGGTCGCTCGACCACATCGAATCTTCTTCTTACATATGATTATGTTAGCTCTTCAATGGACTCGGGTGCACAGGTCGACATAATATATACTGATTTCAGTAAAGCCTTTGATCGTATTGACCACTGTATTCTGCTTCGGAAGATCTATATGGCGGGAATACACGGGAATCTATTTCGTTGGTTCTCCTCATATATAAATAATCGTTCCCAGGCAGTAGCCTTAAACGGCTACGTCTCTGCCTGGGTGTCAGTTCCCTCTGGAGTTCCTCAAGGCTCACTACTAGGGCCACTTCTCTTTGCCATTTTTCTGAATGATATATCATCATGTTTTCATCATTCTCTTTGCTTATTGTATGCTGATGATGCTAAAATAATAAAAAGTATTTCTTCCATTGATGATTGTCGATTACTGCAGGAAGACCTAAACAGATTCAATAATTATTGCCAAATTAATAAATTAGACCTTAATGTATCGAAATGCCACATTATGAATTTTACTCGCAAATTAAACACCCTTAGGTACAATTACACCCTAAAAAATCAAACAATGTTACATATAAATAAAATTAAAGACCTTGGTGTAGTTGTAGACTGTAAGTTGTTATTCAACGAACACGTCGACTATATTGTAAAAAAGGCCTCAAGGGCTTTGGGGTTTATTATCAGGTCTTGCAAACACTTTAGCAAGCTTAAGCCTATAAAAATACTATACTGCTCATACGTACGTAGTATACTTGAGTATTGCTCTGAGATCTGGAACCCAGCATATAATACATATGTAAATAGAATTGAGTGTATCCAGAAGCGGTTTTTAAGATACTTGCAGTATAAATGTGGTGATAATTTGGTTGACTACAAAAGTAGATGTAAAAAATACCATTTCCTTCCCCTGACACTTCGTCGAAATATCTCTGATTTAGTATATCTAAATAAAATTGTTAACAATATTATAGATAATCCAGACTTACATAACAGAATTAAATTTAATGTACCCACTAGGTTCTTTCGTAATTTTTCCCCATTTTATATCCCACCTTGTAATAGTAATTATCGTCGAAATTCCTTTATTTGCAGATCTACTACACGATTTAATGATTTTTTGCGCGAACACCGTGATGTTGACGTTTTTCTGATTAAACCTTATTCTATTAGACGGTTGGTGACCACGGAATATTTCTCTTCCGATAACTTATAATGTGTAACCAGTTTGACGATCCAGCAAAGTTCTCGAACCATCCTTAGTTTAATTTTTTTTTAGTTAAAAAAAAAAAATTAATTCTCAAACTGTTAAATAATATAGCACTCTTTAGTTGTTAATTGTAAAAACTTCTAAATGGCTTTTTGTTTCTTAATTGTATTTCTAATTTGTTATGTATAGCTGTAAGTTTTTCTGAATAAATAAAATAAAATAAAATAAATAATTATCAGATCACACAAAAATATCGATCATTATCGGATCGGAAAAAATTATCGATAATTATCGGATCGCAAAAAATTATCGATAATTATCGAATGAAAACTTATCGATAATTATCGAATGAACAATTATCGATAATTATCGAATCAAAATTATCGAATAACACTTATCGATAATTATCGAATGAAAAATTATCGAGTACTTACGAATTATCGATAATTATCGCACACCCCTAGATTATAGTCCTTTGCCTTTCCAGTTTCTCTGTGGGGGATAAATTTTAAAACAACAACAAGAAGTGGAAATTGGAAAACTAAATACCAAATATTTGCTTTTTATTACATACATTAATTTCTAATCTAATATATACAGAAACTGTTGATATGACGACGATCAGGCCATTTACGTGTGAAGACATGTTATATTTTAACAATGTGTCAGTAACAATCTAATTATTTAATAGGCAATGTTAGTAAATAAAAACATAATTTAATTATATATATTTTTTTAGGAATCTTGACCCCTTAACAGAAACATACGGTCTGTCTTTCTATACCCAATATTTGGCACACTGGCCTGAATTTTTCCTTGTTGCCGAATCGCCAAGTGGAGAAATAATGGGTTACAGTAAGAAATAAATATTGAGCATTTTCTCTTAAAATTTCGCTAAAAAATATAACAATTTATAAAAGTGATTTTTAATTGACTTGTTCAACGTTTTTAGTCATGGGTAAAGCTGAAGGCCATGGTGAGAACTGGCATGGCCATGTTACAGCTTTGACTGTTAGTCCTGATTATAGACGATTGGGCTTAGCTGCTACTTTGATGAATATTTTGGAAGAAGTGTCTGAAAAGTAAGTCTGAGGTCAAAAAAGAAAAAAAAATTGATATAATTATTTTGTTAAATTATTTATAAGTCTATACATATATACTGACTTTTAGTCAGGTTAGTTGATTTATGTTGCTTCGAAACATCTTTTAAAAATTTATCATATGAAGCCAAATAATAGCATTAAACAAACAAATATTTTATAATTAAATACCAATGTATATGTTATTATGTATATACATAAGCTGTCTAGCATTTTTTTTATACATATATAACGGCCTCTAGTAGGATGGATATGTATATTATTTATGTGTGAATGGTTACGGATATATTCATCTTTAACAATTACAGAGTTTATAAATTTGTGGTAACATTTACATGACATCATGATTTTATAGCAGTAATTATTTTATAATAAACAAAAATTATTTATCTGGTATATGTAAATCCATTAATTAAAATTTTTTTTTACAGGAAAAAAGCTTATTTTGTTGATCTGTTTGTGAGAGTAAGCAATAAGGTAGCAATTAACATGTACAAAAACTTGGGATATATAGTATATAGAACTGTGTTAGAATACTATTCAGGAGATCCCGATGAAGATGCTTACGGTACTTTTATTTTTGAATTAAAAAAATATATTTTAATAGTATTTTATACAAAAATTTCATGTAGATTGTTTAATAGTATATTAAAAAATATATATTTTTTTTCTTTATTACAGATATGCGGAAAGCTTGCTCAAGAGATATCAATAAAAAATCAGTTATACCCTTGACACATCCTGTTCGACCTGAAGATGTTGATTGATTTATTTAAAACATAAATAGAAATAAATAATTTGTTACATTTTATTTTCCTGTTTGTTTATGTATAACTGATAATAAGGTAAATTGTAGCATCTAAGAAAATTAAATTCAGTCATTTCTAATTTTATTTCATGTATAATGTTATGATATATTTTCAATATTTTTGTCATTTTCTTCTGAAGGGGGAGTGGTAGGTGTATTTCCTTTTTCTTCTTGGTTTTCATTTGTTTCTGTATTTTCTGGTATCACTTGCTTTTTGCGCCATTGTTTCGCAGCTGCTAGAAGTTTCAAGTTGGGCCTGACCATTTCATCTTCAGGGAAAATGTAATCAAATACTTCTTCCCATCCTTCTTCCACACCACCTTCACTGACGACTTTTTGTCTCTTTTTCACTCTTCTAGGCATTTTCGCTAGAACTTTTTCAAGCTTTTCTTCATCTCCTATTTCAGTTTCAAAATCCTTCCATGCCTCCAAAAGTAGAACTCTTGACTCTTTCTCGCCAGCACTACGAAGGCTATCATTTGCTCGCTCATATACACGACGTGCTAAATCAATATTAATATTGTCGGCGTTTTCTGAATTTAACTCAAATTTTGCATAAGAGAGCCATACTTTTACATGCACTGTTCTTTCTAAAAGTCTTTCGTAGAGCTGTCTAGCTTTGTCAGTTTCACCTTGTGAAACTTCAAAGTCAATGTAACTTTTCCACAATAACTCTGGCATATCAAGTCTTGGTTGTTTAACTGCAATCTCATATATGGCTCTGGCTCTGTCTATATCACCAAGTAAAGTTTCAAGTTCTGCAAATTTTATCCATGTAACACAATTTTCAGGACCATACTCTAGAAATTTCTGGTACAAAATTCTACATCTATCAAATTCTCTTAATTGTATCTCTAGATCAATATAACCCCGATAAAGTTTATCTCTAGGACATATTCCAAGTGCCATTCCTAATGTTTTTCTGGCTTGTTTTAAATTTTTACACCTAACTTCAAATTGGGCATACATTAACCACATTTTTGAAAATGTGAATATTTTGTGTGGTATTAATTCTAAACATGTTTTATAAACTTGTCTTGCACGATCTACATCTTCTGCTTCTAATTCTTCATATAAAGCATAATTGATCCACAAGTATATGTATCTTCTCCAAAACTGTTTATCTTTTGATGGTGGAACATTTGCAATAGCTCTCTCATATGTGTCTCTTATGTCATCTACATTTCCTTCATTTTCTACAAGTCTTATGTAATCAAACCAGGCATCATAGTTAGTAGGGTTTTCTATTACTTCTTGTTCATACATGTATTTTCTTTTATTTACAATAACATCTTCAATACCAGATCTATCACCATACTTTTTTTCATGTATTGTATAAGCTTTGTATAGTTCTTTGTTTCTGTCCTTAGGAATGTGATCCAAAGCATATTTGTAGATAACTCTGGCTCTATCATGTTCTTTTTGGTTTTCTTCAAATTTTGCAAATGCTATAAAGAGTCTTTCATCTAATTCTTCATCTCCAAAGAATTCTACAGCTCTCTCATATATTTTCCTTGCACTATTTATAAATCCATGGTTTTCTTCAAATTTTGCAGATTTAATCCAATGTTTAACATCAGGATGAACCATAACAAACCTTTCATATATGTGCCTAGCTCTGTCCAGCTCTTTATATCTCAGTTCAAAATTAATGTACGTTTGCCAAGCTTGTTCATCTGGTTGCCATTCCATCCATCTTTCAAAAACCTTTAACAAAATAAAAAGAAAACAGATTATTTATATAAAATAAAATTCCTAAGAGTTAAAAACATTTTACAAAATATTTACTAACACTACATATTATGAAAGGAAGCCCCAATCGCGTCTGTCAAAAACTAGTAAATGGATTTTCATGTTCAGTTTTCACCAATAGATAGAGATGATAATAATTATTTATAGCTGCTTGTCAGTGTGTGAGATAACTCATGCTAGCATACTTCTTGGATTTATATAACAGGTCGGGGAAAAAGTTACTTCGTATTTTATATACGAGGGTTATTTGAAAAGTTCGTAGCCTAATGTAGTTAGGAGCATGCTATTTTTATGTAGCTTGAAAATCAGTTTAAAGCTACTTATTCTTGAGCAATTGAGTAAAATTTCATTTTCTTATTTGCATTCGTGACAATTGCTTACTTTATATATTACTACTTTAAAAAAAATGGGTAAATTCAAATATCGTGCTGTGATTAAGTACTTGAATAAGAAAGGTTTAACACTAAAACAAATTTGGGAAGACACGTTAACAATTTTAGGAGAGCTTCGTATGCTACTCTAAAAAAGCGAGTAGCAGAGTTCAAACGTGGTCGAAAAAGTGTCGAAGATGACCAATATAGCGGTTGGCCATCGACGTCTACCACGACGAAAATATTGATAAAATTTGTGATTTGATTTTATCTGACCGGAGATTCACACCATTGGCATCTCATCTGAACGAACGCAACATATAATTACCACTGTGCTGCACTTTTTAAAGGTTTCGGCTATCTCGGCTGCTTCCAGTTGAACAAAAACGCGTTCGACTAACGATTTCTCGAGACTGTTTGGAGCTGATCCAACTGAATTTATTGAGAGATTTGTGACTATTGATGAAACCAGGGTGCACCACCATACTCCTGAGACAAAAAATCAATCTAAACAATGCAAAAGACTAGGATCTTGAACTGCAGAAATAGCTAAAGTGGTTTTGTCGGCCGGTAAATTGATGTTGTCAGTTTTTTGGGATGCGAAGGGTATAATATATCAATATATCATAAATCATGGCGGGCTACTTACAAAAAAGTCAAACTAAACTCGACCTATTTATTCGAAGAACGGTTTTGTTTCACCACGATAATGCGCGAGTTCACACGTCAGTTGAGAGTATGGCAGAAATTTAACTATGTGGCTTCGAATTGTTACCTCATGCCCCGTATTCTCCTGATCTTGCGCCATCTGACTTATCTATTCCCAAAGCTCAAACACCACTTAGCAAGTCAAATTTATTTAATTATTACAAATGAGGTTAAGGCTGCTGTCGACGCATATTTTGAAGGTATGGACGAAGATTTTTTTTAAAGCTGGTATAAAAGTCCTGCCCAGCAGATGGAAGAAGTTCGATTTATCTATAACAAATTATCTAAATCTACAGAGAACAAATGCTCGATGGAAACGCTTATACTCTCAAAGAGTCTAGCGGGTGGCGGAACTTCTGCGAGTCCTTGATTCCGCGAGCTTCGGCCACGCTTATCTGGCGACGAACGACGAGACGATGAATCAAGTCTTTCAGACAAGTAGTACAAGATGACAGCACTTTGTCGTCTAAAGATACGTCTTATTGGTTGCCATTCTAGTTTGTGAATAAACTCATCCATGACTAGATAGATTAATAAATAAATAAAATAAATAAACGTCTCACACTCAACGGCCCCCAGTAGGATGTGAATCCTGTTTCGGGGGTCCGGAAACACACAATACACAAGCACAAACGCCCAGACCACGACAAACATCTGTATGGCCTATACAAATATTTGTCATGTGCGGGGATCGAATCGGCGACCGCTAGCGCATCAGCCAGTTGCTGTGACCACTGCGCCAACGCATCGTCAAATTGAATGACAATTTTTCTTAAATGAACTCCTTTGTGCTTTAACGGTTTAAAGGATCCTTCCCCTGGAATCGACGGTGTCTCCTACTCCATTAATAAATAATTAAAGTCATATAATCTCGTACTTCTGCTAAACTATATCTTCTCGAGAAATTTAATTCGATCTATAGCTCCGGTCATGTCCCTGATTCCTGGTGAACCCAGTTTGTCATTCCTATCCTGAAGCCTAGTAAGAACCCCAGCGAATCCTGTTCCTATAGACCAATTGCTCTGTCCTCAATTATAACTAAGACTATGGAACACCTCATTAAAAATAGGCTTATAGAGGTCGGAGCCTGATGTCTGGATTTCAATTTGGCTTTAGGAATGGCTCTTTAGAAACTCAGTATCTTTACTACTGATTTTTAGCGTGCCCTCAGTTCTGTAAAACACGTTTTTGGTACTTTAACTGATATCTCATCCGCATATGATACAAGATAGGCTTCAGTACAAATGCTCGTTACAGAACCCTGAGGCAACCCTTACCATACTATCCTTTGGGAAAGTAAAGATCCTTGGACTCAAACCATGATGGACCGAGCTGAGTAAAGGTTGAATACAATATTGATAAATTCTTATCCGTAAATTCAGATTAAGCATTTTCTACCGGAGAATGTGGAGCTGAACATTACATTACAATATGATTAAATAAATTATGATTAAAAAATTGAATTACATGACAATGTGATTACATCTTGGAGAAAGATGCTCATGACCATTTATTATTTGATTGTCCCAAAATAAAAGTATCATTATATGACATGCTTCACAAGAACCGTTCGTTTACTTTAGTGTCAACCCCTTTTTGTTTGATCATTTCAAATAAAATAAATTTATTAAAATTAACAACATAAAACTATAAATTATATTAGATATTTATATCTATAACTAAATTCAAAAATATAAATACTGGAATAAACACACAGCTCGATTTTAAGTTTATCTTTAGCACTTGATATTTGCAGAATCATCACCAAAAAGCTGATGGTGCCATGATTTATACATAAGAAGACAATAATTGTTGAGAATGTCAGACTAAGTCAAACCACCTGGGAACTATCATCGAAAACACTACCAAATCCCTCTGAGATATAACTAAACCATGTATGGTGGAATTATTCCTCGTTTATAGTTCTACAAAAAGTCCATGCTGGCATATATCTATTTTTTAAGGATAGCTTACTGCATCTATTCTAACTTCTAAAAAAAATAGTCATGTACATTTCGTTGGATGCAGTATTAATTCTTATCACTTTTATGATGTTAGTTACCTTAATCAATATGATAATCCTTTACACCATATAATTTAAATGTATATTTTAGGAAGGATAAATGGGTCACTAAACTTATAATATTATTATACCTGTCTTGCTCCTGCAACATTCTCTAACATTTCTTCCATATAAGTATACTTGTACCAAAACTGGGACACTCTTGGGAGTATCGTCACTGCTCTATCCCATAAATTACGAGCATGATTGACTTGTCTATTACGCATTTCCATTTCAGTATATTTAAGCCTAAAAATGAAACAAGAAACATTAAAATGGAATAATTTTTTTAAGTGTTAATTATTTTAAATATGATAATTATAGGTTATTATAATTGAAATTAATGTTCACAATACCAAAGGGTAACATTTCTGTGGTCCACATCCAAAGCTCTTTCATAAATTGAACGAGCTCTTTGCACTTGTTTTTGTGACTCTTCCCATTGAGCATATTTAAGCCAATTGCCTATAACCTGAAAACAGATGAATTAAATATTTTTTATCAACATATTTGTAAAGTTTTAGACGAGGGAATATCAAAGGAGGAAAAACTCATACCAGTCTATTCTTACGAATATTATCTTCAAATGCTTTCCTTTTACGATGTTGATAATCTCTGAGTTCTTCAGGATCAGAGATCTTTTGTTTTGGTGGCGGTGGCAAAATTTCCAAATCTCTCTCTTTAGCTTCACGTAAAAGCTGTTCAGCTGTGATTTGAATTTCAGCGGGCGCTTTATTTTTTACCTAGAATATGAAGGATTAGTCCAAGTTAAAGTATTTATACGTATATTAACACCAGTACAAGTAATATATTTAAATACTAGAACTTACCTTTGCCACTTTGGGCATTTTTGTAGTTTTTCCGTCCATTATTTATATTATTTAATTGCCTTTTCAGTATCTTAACTAATTATTGTGCACGACAATTAAAATTTAAATGCCACCCTTTTTGTAAATAAATTAGTCCAAATTGTATAGTTTAAAATGTTTTTTGATTGCTTTCTATTGCAGTAATTACAAAAATACAATTAGTAAAGATCTAAAACAGGTATGTAAGGTTAGAGATGTGACAACTCGACTTACTAACTCGAGTTAACTCGAGTTAACTTCGAGTTGTGCTTAATTCGAGTTAATTCGAGTTGAATTGTCCCTAACTCGAGTTTGGCCTAGCGGTAAATAAATCAAGCAAATTTTAAGAACTTTTACTTATGTACACAATAATGTGTTTTTTTTTTAAGAATATTTGTTATTGAAAATACTTTTAAGAATGTTAACTTACAAGAAAATGGTTTTAGTTTCTTGACTTCAGCATTGTATTTCTTTTATTTATTCAGAAAATACTTTTTACTGAATATTTCACTTCTTATATAATAATTATATCTTATAAATAAGATAAATAATATTCTAATTCAAGTAGTATTATAACTGAATAAATATTATTAGGTATTAGCAACAATTGATTGAGGCATCAAACAAAGTCAGCAAAAGTATTATCTAGTAGATTATAATTATATATTTGTCATTTAAAATAAAATAAAATAAAAACAACATATTTAAGAAAAATTTTATTGTGATGATTAAACTATTAATCTATATATTATACATAAGAGATTTCCACGTATACATTGACTCATCACGATATCTCTGAAACTATAAGGCGCAGAGACTTGAAATTTGGTAGGAATATTCCTTTTACCGAGTAGAGGTCAGCTAAGAACGGATTTTACGAAATTCTACCTCTAAGGGGGTGAAAAAGGGGGGCAAAGTTTGTATGGGACAACATGATTCCTTGGTCCAATCTACTTCGAATTTCGCATAAATATTCTTTAACAGAAATGGTTGAAGACGTGTTTCGTATTTTATCGAAATTCATCCTCTAACGATGTTAAAAGGGGGGAGAAAATTATTTTGATATAAATACTCCATAGTGATTTTGATTTAAATTAAAATTTATTTTGACACATGTTTGACAACCAATCCGTCTGTTATAAAATATTTTCCAGTATTGACGCAGGTGTAGGTAATATCTTTTTTTGGGTGCTCCTGGTGGAACAGACAAGACTTTATAATAAACGTAATAAAATTGAGTTGTAAATATAACGTGTGATCGCTTTATTGTAAAATAGTGTCTTATATAATATTTTTTACTTCAATGTTGGTGTTGTGTTAAGTCAAGGGTTTTAAACTAAATGACTCATCAGCAAGGAATCTGTAGTTCACAATGACACAGATATAGAAGACACCGAAGTGAACTTGGAAACATTTTTGAATTATACGGCATTAACACCCCAATTAGTACAGTTTGGCACCATGGACTAATGTTGGAACAAGATCAGAAAACATTATAAAAATCATGTACCCATTTAACTTTATCTTACACTAAAACTAAGAATGAGGAGATAAAAGCTGTCTTGGACTATTATTAAATATAAATATATGTTTGACACACACACACGATCGTCTGTTCCTTAACTTCCTTAAATTAAAGCCTGTGTTTTAGGTAACAGCCGACTGATATACATTTTTTTTTATAAATATACATATAGAAAAAAATATATATTACACCCAGAATTGAGGCGGGAATCGAACCCACGATCCTGGAGCAGAAAGCAGGGTCACTACCAACTGTGCCGAGTCAATTAAAATAAAAAAAAAATACTTGCGGGTTTATTCAAATCAAAAAGACAAAATCGAAAAAACGAACGATGCATTTATGACCGTTCTGATGTAGTGGTGCGAGTAGTCGCCTCAACGCCTCGCCTCAATGGCGGTGGTCTTGGGTTCGATTCCCGCTCGGAGCAGATATTTGTATTTGTGCCAATATTTGTTTCAGGTCTGGATGTATATCTAGGTGTATAGTGGGTTTCCCCACCGTCCACCGGAGAGCACGTAAAGCCGTCGGACACGTTTGTTATCATGAATGCCTTATAATAATTGTTACTTATGGTAGAGATATTATCCATCCTCGCGGACCAAAACCAGCAACAGGAGGGGGATGACTCGCTCTCCCCCTCCATTCGGTCGCGCGCGAAAGCGCGGTAGTTTGGGCGCGGAGGTGCACAAGCCACCGTGGGACCCCTGGACCAGTTGATGTGTGGACCCATCAGCGGGGGTTCGCTGTCTGGGGTAGCTGAGCGTCCAGTGGTGGGAGGGGCGCGAAAGAGCGGTAAGAGTATGGCCACGGGAGGTGCAGTCGGCGAGGCCGTAGCGCCGGGAGGGACAAAGTCGCGGGCTAAAATATTATGTTTGACAACTCAATTCATCTATTATGAAATATTTTCCAGTATCGACGCAGGTGTAGGTGAAAAAAAAATATAATTTTATATTTTTTGAAATTTTAGTTAAATACCCGTGCGAAGCCGGGGCGGGCCGCTAGTAGCATATACAGAGCGACCGGTAAATTACTATCAATATTTAAGGAGAATACTCGGTACATGATTCTCATTCGAATTATGTAAAAAAATAGGTACTTAATTTTTGACCTAATTTTCATAAATTTAAATTAAAATAAATGAAGCGTTGACACTTTTCCAATCATGCCGGCGGCACGTGCACAGGTGTTGTACTGTGCCGCTTGTTCACATCTAAAAATTGCCAAAGTTCATATCATTTACCTAGTCAACAAATTTGATGCTTAAACGAGTAAAATATCTTAGTATTTTTGCCTATCTTAAGCCAGAATTAAAGTATTAAGGGGGACTGGATCATGCTTGTTTATCCTGCTACCCTGTTAACAGGTGGAGGCTTTTGGACGTAGGTATACTACCTGTTTTGTGTCGAAAGTGCAGCTAGCTGCTAGGGTATCCAGATGACGCGTAAATAATTGGATAATTGTTGAGTAACTTTACTTAAAAAAAAATTAATATTTAACTATTTTTTTTACGTAATTCGAATGAGAATCATGTACCGAGTATTCTCCTTAAATATTGATAGTAATTTACCAGTCATCCTATATATCTACATTGTAAAGTTAGACTGATATTATTTTGTGAAGACTGAAAGATTGCTATATACCTAAAAAGTTTTGTTGTTAAATATGGGTACTTACTACAACTTAATTAAGACTAAAATCAAAAATAAATGACTAATAATTAAAACAGAAATGTAACATAAACAAAACATGTACATATAACAAGCTATTATACAAAGGGCGGCCTTATCCTAGGGGTAGAGGAAATGGTCTTTTGTCGGCCGGCATAGGTGTACAAAATATTAATCTTTATAGTAAAATATAAGAACATATACGTATATCTTACACATACATAAATAAATACATATAGACATACATATATAGACATACATACATACATACACACCTACATATATATATATATACATACATACATACATGTATGCCCCGGGGCTGAGGAGATACTGCTACCGGGCGCGTCTTCACCTGCGGATAGGAGAACGCTCGCAGTTCCTAGGAACAGAGGGTAGGGGCAAAATAAAATAGCTCCCGCGGACAAAACTCCCCAAGTCAAGGTGTTAAGACACCGGCCTAGGACTGAATGGTGTCGGGAATACGGCGTCGCTTACGGTTCCCCTTGGGCACCAGTTCCCACCCCAGGTGTAAGTAGTGGCCTTGCTTCAGCAATCGGGGCTCTGCTGGAGTGGACAGATGATTTCCCTAGGTACTCGTGGGAACAACATGAAAAGTATTATAAAAAACAAAAAACAAAAACAAAGTCAAGGAAACGGGGAAAATGTTCGAACGGAGGTCCAAATGAACATGGAACAGTTGACGCGCAATACTTCTACAAAAGCTGGAAACCAAATGGCCAACCGAGAAAGAATCAGCTCCGTACCTACCAGTACTAGTGATCAAACACAAATAGAGCGACGAGGCACGAAAATCAATGATCTGGTTGATTACATCAAGGATAAAAACAACGTAGACGGCGAGATTAGAAGACTAGTGAAATCCATCGAAACACGCATACAACCTGGCTCTTAAAGACTTCAATGCTACTCTGAAGAAATCACCAATGATGTCAGTGTCATCCACACAAACGTCTCCCTGCATGATTTTACAACCCACGGTACCGGTTACTCCCAACGATACATCGCAGGAGCGGAATAATATTAGGAAAAGTCCGCTATCTACAACTAGCCCCTCATCGGCTTTGGATCCACGCGAACCAAAAAAACTAGCTAAAGATACCGCCTGGACGGAAGTATCCCGAAAGCGGAAACATAAACTTACTTCCAACTAATGCCACACATTTTTTTCCTAATTGCACTCCTTCTTTATTAGATTTAATGTTGGTTTCCTCCGTGAGCCATGTTGAGATTCATGGTCAATTACCGGCTGAAGGTTTTTCCTACAATGATCTTTTATTTTTGTCATATAAAATTCGTCCACCTAAAGAGAAACCCACAATAGTTATGCGTCGCAATTTCAGCAATTTCGATAACACAGATTTCTTGCAAGATCTAAATGAGTTGGACTGGGATGCTATTTACACTACTGAGACAATAGAAGAAAAATTAAGAATATTTAATAATTACATTTTACAGCTATTTGATACACATGCTCCTTTAAGACCCGTCAAACTCAAGCATTTTCCGGCTCCTTGGCTTACTCAAGACATTAAAACATTAATGACTAGACGTAACGCTGCTAAGTCTAAATATAAGGTCAAACCTACTGAAAAAAAACCTTCTTAAATACAAAAAGATACGTAACCACTGCAGTAGAGTTTGTCGTGACGCACAGCGTGAATACATACAATCTTCCCTTGAAAACAATAATCCTCGTCAAATGTGGAAGTTTCTAAAATCACTCGGCTTTGGTCGACAGAAGGGTTATACTAGTAAACATATTGATATAGACGCTCTTAATAAAAGTTTCTCATCTAATACTAAGATTGATGCACAGGCTAAAATTTCAACTCTTGACTACCTTAGCTCTTTGCCAGTCCCGGGACATGCTGCCTTTTTTTTTTTTTTTTTTTTTTTTTTTTTTTTTTTTTTTTTTTTTTTTTTTTTTTTTTTTTTACTAGACCTCCCTGAGAATTTGGGAGACTGTTTTTACATTTATCTTATATAGCGTGTTTAATTTTTATCAAAATAACAAACCTTCCATACTTTCTATCTTTTGCTCTGATCATCAGTCATTCCGCATCCCATTTTCGTCTAGCATTCATCATCATTCAATCATGGGCTGAGGGCCTTTGTGTACTTATATCTAAGTAAAACACAAGGGGGAGGGCGGGGACAGTGAAGGGGGAGACAGTTGGTATCTATTTAATAATTGTAACAATTTTTCCTTATAATCTAAAAACTTACTTAACTATTAATACATCTTTTATATAATAACTAATGATACAACTTTCCTTAATGTCTAATTCTTACATAAGTAATTGGTAGCATCTCTTTTTACTTAACGCTATTATTTACAAGAGGCAGAATTTTTCCAACACAGGTTCAACGAATTAATTATTTACATATAATTTTAATCGTATAAAACAAAATGTTTTATACAATTTACAAAACTTATCGCTAACTTAAAACTATGTTCCTGTATTTCTATTTTACAGTATTCTTATGCTAGCCTACTTATATCTAAAACTATAAATACCTAACATAAATTGCTTAAGACTTATTTCTATTATTAACTACTTTACATATTTTTACACAATATTCCAGGAACAAGTCTCTGACGTGGAGGACAGATTCGGAACACGCAGGATCGCAGACGCACGATGGACTCTCCTTGCACTTGAAGCGGTGCAAGTACTCGGAGAATCCACCATGCCCCGTCAATACCTGGGTGACAAATCTATCCACCTTTATTTTACCGATGATACGGTATGCGGCTATCGCGTCCGGGAAAAAGACCCGGGTGACACCGGCAGTTTCACCGGCCCGGTATCGTTGGTTCCATTCATCAAGCGATCGCATACGTATGCTTCGCTTGATGAATGAAACCGGGCAGCTGTCGTAGTCAAAGGCGCGTTTGGATTTTAGCGCAGCTTCCTTGGCCAGATGGTCGGCACGCTCGTTCCCCTCTAGTCCCGCGTGGGCTTTGATCCAGAACAAATTGACAAGTTTGTCCTGTATCAAAGCCCTGCGCAGGTGGCCCCGCGCCTCGACGGCCAGGGGGTGGAGGGCAACTGGATTAATTGTCGTTTGCAGTGCCGACAGGGAGTCGGAGTAGATCCCGACTGATCTGGCCGAGTTATCTGCGGCCGTCCGCGCCGCCCTGCATATCGCCAGGAGTTCCGCCTGGTAGACGGTGCAAAAGGACGGCAAGGTAAGCTTGAGGGTTTTGGTTTCGGCGGCGCCTCTCCATATGGATAACGCCGCACCCACCTTGCCCTCAATCTTACTGCCGTCCGTAAATATGTTAATTTCGTGGTCGTTATTGGCCGAGAGTTGTTCCTCGTCCGCCAGGCACTTGAACTCCAGGTCGATATGTTGAGCGGGGTGCGGAGACCGCAGAGCCGAGGACATCCGTTCCACCTCCCGATCCCCTATCGCGTCCTGGGGTATACCCCTCCTCGCGCCATACAGCGCCGCGGCTTCGCGGACGCGCAGGTCAAGGGGAAGTATCCCAGCGAGCAACAGTGCTGAGTTCAGGGAGGTGGTGCGGTATGCCCTGCACAGCTTCTGCGCAAAGCCCCGCTGGACCACGTTCAGCCGCTTTCGAATCCCAAGCTTATCCACGGCCGGCGCCCAAACGGCAGCCGCATACAGTATCACAGGCTCAACCACCGCTCTGTAAATAACGCGGATAACTTCGGGGTGGAGGCCCCAGCTCGCCTTCGCGGCTCTCGAAAGCTGGGAATAGAAGGTGACGGCCTTCTTACAGACGTTCGCGACGTGCGTGTTGAAGGTAAGGCGTTTGTCTAGGACGACTCCCAGTAATTTGGTTTCGCCCACCATACCGATGTCGACCCCGCCCATGTGGAGGCGTGGGGTGTCATACTTCAGTTTGCGCGTGATGACCATAGCATTGGTCTTATGCGGCGCAAACCTCAGTTTATTCTGGACTCCCCACTCCCTCAGATGCTCGAGGGCGGCATTGGCGTGGTTTTCGACCTCAAGAGCCGTCTTACCCTCAAAGACCAACACCACATCGTCAGCGAACGCCTACACGTAGTAATGTCTAGCCTCCAACTCACGAAGCAGTGGATCCAACAAGAGGTTCCACAAAATCGGCCCACCGATAGACCCTTGCACGCAACCCTTCCCGGTTTCTCTCACGTGCTCTTCCCCACAGTACCGTGCGCGAACATGCCTGCCGCTCAGGTAGCTACCCAGGAGCCTACGGATGTTAAACGGCACTCGTTCCTCCGCCAGCCGGACTTTTATGCGTGGCCACCAAGCGTTGTCGAAGGCGCCCTCTATATCCAGGGACACAAGCGTCATCAGTTTTTTATTTGTCAGACCTAATCTAATGTGTTGGACCAGTGTATAGAGGGCGTCTTCGGTGCTCCGCTGGGGCATAAAGCCGAACTGTCGGGTACTGAGCCTGGGCGCTATATGATGTTTAAGCCTGGCGACAAGCATTTTCTCCAGCACTTTCCCCAGCACCGGAAGGAGACCAATCGGCCGATAAGACCGCGGTGCCGTGTAAGTAGTCTTCCCCGGCTTCCGGAGGAAGATCACCGTGGCCTCCTTCCAGGGCTCGGGAAAATGCCGGAGTTCGAGGCACCTGTTGAAAAGAGCCAGTGAGAGCTCGGGGTCAAACTCTATCGCGTGCAAACATATATCGGCGGTAAAACCGTCCGCACCTGGAGCCTGCTTCGGATTGAAGGACCGGCAGGCCAACTTCAACTCCAAGGGAGTGAAAGGCGGGTCCGTCGAATCCGAAGAAGTTTCAACGTCAAAGAGCTCAGCTTGTACCCTCACCCTTCGGTGCTCCTCGGAGTCATCCTCTTCGGAGTCCTCCGGGTAGAAGGTTTCGGCCATAAGCCTCGCCGAGCCTTTGGCGTCTAGCTCCATATCGTTTACCACCAGCGGTGGATCTTCGTCTCTCCTGGAGGTTCTGCCGAGGACCCGGTAAATGCCCCCCCAAACCGATTCCCCGTCTTGGCGCTCGCAGAAGGAGACCCAGCTGCGCGTTTGCGCATGCCTTACCTCGGTCTCGTAACGCACCTTCGCCTCAAGGTACTCCCCAACTACTTTTTGACGCCTAACCGGCGCTGCACACCGAATCCTGCATCTCTTGGTGGCCACCTCACGCTTGAGCGCTGCCAATCCTTCGTTCCACCACGGCATATTCAACACATCCTTCCGCTTTATGGGCGGAATCGACGAGGCACATGCTTCGGCTATTATGTTGTTATATTTTGTGATTGTTGTATCTAATTGTGAACCAGTCATTAAATTTTTAATATAGTCTATTGTAAAGTGTTCTCTATTAATAATTTGGCCCAGTTTCTCACGAAACTGGGCCCAATTTGCCTTTTTGGTGAAGTAAATCCTGGTTGTGTGCTTGATGTAATTTTTGTTAATGCGCCCCGTCGTTAATGTGTAGGATATGCCATTGTGGTCCGAGCTGGTCAGGTCTTCGCGCACGCGCCAGTCGTCCACCAAGCTATACAGGTCCGGCGATACAGCAGTTATGTCAACATAACTGCTGTACCTTACGCCGCCCCGGATAGTGTCGAATGTAGGGGTTTCCCCTCGGTTCAGGATGCAGAGCCCGAGGAAGACATGCTGCCTTTAAATTTGACCACATCTCTCCGGTGGAGGTTAAGAAACATATCAACGCAATAAAATCGGAAGCCGCTGGTAGTGATGGTATCAGCAAAAAAATGATTCTTCTATCTCTCGACTTTATCTTACCTGTGCTTTGCCATATTTTTAACTTCTCTCTTTCCTCTTGTACTTTTCCTAGTGTCTGGCGTAACGCATTGATTATCCCTATTCCGAAATCTTCTCCTTCGTCTTCTGGCACCAACTTTCGGCCAATTTCCATACTACCTTTTCTTTCTAAAGTTTTTGAACGTATTGTTTATTCTCAGCTTAATCTATACCTATGTACTCATAATTTGCTTAGTCCTTTTCAATCTGGCTTTCGAACTGGACACAGCACAGTTACAGCTCTTATAAAAATTCTTGATGACATCCGATTTGCAATGGACAATAAGTATGTGGCAATTGTTGCACTCCTTGACTTTAGTAATGTTTTTAACAGCGTTGACCATGATTTGCTTATTGCTATTCTGCGGACTCTAAATATCGCTCCTTGTGCTGCCCAATGGTTTCAGGCCTACTTATATAATCGACAACAGTGCGTTAGCTTTGATAATAAAATTTCAGCCTATTGTTCTTTTTCCTGTGGAGTCCCTCAAGGGGGAGTTTGGTCTCCCATGCTCTTTTCTATATTTATAAATTCCTTATCTTTAATTCTCACATCAAAACATCACCTTTACGCTGACGATTTACAACTTTATGTAACAACACCTATTGATGACATCAGTAATGCTATCACTACTCTAAATACTGAATTAAATAAAATCGTTACATGGTGTCATTCGTATGGTCTATTGATTAATCCAAATAAGTCTCAAGTGACTATTAGTAGCAACTCGTATCAGCTATCTAAAATTAAATCACTGAATTTACCTCCCATCTTATTCAATTCTATCGCCCTCTCACCTCTTCCTGTCGTTAAAGATCTGGGGTAATTGACAATTCTCTTACCTGGGTGCCTCAAGTTGCGGAGGTGAGTCGAAAGGTTTTTGCAACTATAAGCTCGCTAAAACGTTGAAAGAACTTTCTCCCCTTTAAAACCAAACTTACCTTAGCTAATTCATTACTGCTACCCTTATTGGATTATGCCGACATTGTTTATTTTGATTTGTCTGAACAATTGTTAAATAAGCTGGAACGATTACAAAATATTTGTATTCGCTTTGTATTCGGGTTGCGTAAATTTGACCATGTATCTCAACATCGCAAACAGTTGGGTTGGTTACCAATTAGACAGCGTCGGAATATGCACGCTCTATCTTTGCTGTATAGTATTCTTTATCACCCTCACACACCCCCTTATCTTAAAGAGAGGTTTACTTTTTTAGGACATGACACTGAATGCAATCTGCGTTCTCGTAGCAATAACTTACTTGTCACACCTCTTTGTCGTTCAAAAGCGTACAGTAATTCCTTCACTACTAAAGTTATCAAACTTTGGAACTCTCTGCCTAGTAATATTCGTCAAGCAGAGTCATTGAGTACTTTTAAGAATCGGTTGCACAAAAATTATCACTCCCTTACTATGTCTTAAATATGCGATCTATTGGTATATTGTTTCTATATGTATGTATTATGTATTATGTATGTATGTATGCATTATGTATGTATTTATGTATATGTGTATGGATGTATGTATGTATGTATATATGTATGTATGTGTTTGTAGAAACGTATTTATTTGTGTATGTATATAAAAAGTTAATTAATTAATTTTTTTTTTTCTTTTCTCTGTTATTATTATATAATAACATTGCCCTGTCATTTGCGCACTCTTCCCGGCACTTTCTCTTAGCTAAACTACTATCATTAAAGGTTGCCTGGAAGAGATCGCTATAAGCGATAAGGCCGCCTTTGCATACATATATTTTGTTTGTACCTAATGTTTCTAAATTGTATCTTTTTTTGTGTGCAATAAAGTTTTAATAAATAAATAAATAAATAAACAAAAACTCAGCTACTCAGAGGCTACTGACAAGTGAAAGTCGAGAGCCACAAACAAATGATTGCTACAACCCCGAAAACAGTCATCAAAAAACGAGGAGGAAAAAGCCACGAACAAAGGCTGTACTCGTTCAACCAGTTGAAGGACGTACTTATGTGGATCTCCTCAAGTAGATTAAAAACAAAGTAAACCCCACGAAGAGTGGCGTAGACATCAAGTCTATCAGACAGACAAAGAACGGGGGTGTGCTACTAGAAATGGGCCGTAAGACCAAAGATAGCACCGCCTTCACCGATGCAGTCAGGTCAGCTACTACGAGCATCGGTACGGTCAAAACACTAAAGCCAACGACGACAATTGAAATCATCGACCTGGATTGAGTTTCTACTAAAGACGACATCCGTGAAGCACTCAAACGTGATTTCACCACCAGCCTGGAGATTAAACGTGTCAATCTAACGAAGACCACCCCGCGTGGCCAAAGGGCTTTTTGCGAGATTGATGAAACAAATGCAATCAAGGCCCTCGATAAGGCACGCATCAAGATTGGATGGATCAATTGTTGTATCCAGCCGGTCGTGAGAATAACACGATGTAACAGGTGCCTTCGATATTGACACCCAACACGCACCTGCAAAAGCCCAGACAGAAGTAAATGTTGCTACAAATACGGCGGCGAAAGCCATAAATCGGTAGACTGCGTCGAACAGCCTAAATGCTTCCTGTGTACATCGGACAAAGATGCTAAGAATGGCCTGCCTCACATATATGGCTCTGAGGTTTGCAAGGCATTCCGCGCTGCACTAGCTGAAGCCACAGTAACGCAGAAATGATGCGTATACTTCAAGGAAATCTTAGCAGGAGTGTGCTAGCGCAGAACCTACTACGTCAGCGCGTATTTGAGGACAATACTGACGTCTGTATCATCTGCGAGCAACACTCATACCTATGAGATAAAACATGGTTCACCGATGAAACCAACACGGTGGCGATTTGGATTGTAAGCCAAAACAAGGTAACCATCATCAACAGCGGATGCGGAGCAGGATTTGTCCATGACTTACTTCATGAGAATCTACCAAAATTATCAATCAAAATCAAAATTAACTTTATTCAAATAGGCCCCAAGAGCACATTTGAATCGTCGTCATTTTACAAATTAACACTTTCAAGTGATTATTATTTTGTAATAGTAAAGCTACCACCGATTCGGAATGTAGATTCTGCAGAGAAGAATCGACAAGAAACTCCGCAGTTACTCTTTTAAAAATAGTATATAAAATTTGTTTTAGTATAAAATTAGTAATATCTTGCATGAAATAGACTCTAGCTCCAAGATCGTAAATGCCACGAATAGCGCTTTTTTGCAAAATAAATACAGTTTCAATATCTGTAGCATTATCTTACAGTAACAGACCGTAAGACATAATACTATGGAAATAGCTAAAATATATTAAACGCGTAGTAGCAACGTCGGTCAGTTGTCACACTTTTCTAAATGCGAATGCTGCGGAGCTGAGTCTACCATTCAAGGATGACAAATGGGAATTCCACTGAAGTTTTGAGTCTAGATTTATCCCTAAGAATACTGTAGTATCATTAACAATAAGCCTCTCGTTATTTATTTCTAAATTATAATTTGGATGTTTAACATTAGGCAACGAAAATACAACGCACTTAGTTTTTTTTTGCGTTCAAAACGAGGTTGTTTGTTTTAAAACAATCCTGAATTCGAGATAAAGAACTGTTCACGTCATCATAATTTTTTTTTCCTATCAACTTTAAATATAAGCGATGTGTCATCTGCAAATAGCACTATATTACAAATATCCTTAACATAAAATGGCAGATCATTTATATATATTAAAAAAAGAAAAGGACCTAGAATCGATCCTTGTGGAACGCCCATTTTTAGCACAGATCCAGAAGACTTCGTTCCGTTTATTGATACGTGTTGAATTCTATTAGATAGATATGAAGCAATGAGATCAAGAGCTTTACCAGTAACACCGTAATATTCTAGTTTACTTAATAAAATTCCGTGGTCCACGCAATCAAATGCCTTTGATAAGTCACAAAGTACACCAATAGCATTTTGTGATCTCTCCCAAGCATCATATATATGTTTGAGAAGTGCCACACCAGCATCTGTCGTAGAGCGACCTCTAGTGAAACCATATTGTTCACTGTTAAAAATTCCATTAACATTAAAATGGAAAAGAAGTTGATTTAGTATAATTTTTTCAAAATTTTTACTTAAGGACGGTAAGATTGTATTGGGTCTATAATTACTGGGATCACTACGATGTCCCTTTTTAAAAATTGGTAAAACTTTACTATATTTTAGCAAATCTGGAAAATAACCCACATTAATAGCATTATTAAAAGTTAATGCTAAGTACGGAGCCAGGACATCAATGATAGTACTAATTAGTTTAACTGATATGTCCCACAGATCATTGGTTTTTTTTAATATTTAGACTCTTAAATGCTTTGAGAACATGTAAAGAATCAACCTGCGAGAATGAAAAATCAACATTACATTTGCTAACGTTATTTTTTAGAAGTTGGGTAGAATTAGTTGAAGATGAATTCAGTCGGGAAGTTAAATCAATGGGTATTTTATCAAAAAAGCTTTCAAAGACGTTTGCCAACTTGTCATCTGAGCTTACAACAGTACCCTTTATATTTAATTCAATTAGTATATAGTTTGTTTATTACGTTTCCCACAGATACCATTAATTATAGTCCATGTGCACTTAACTTTATTATCAGAGTTAATAATTTTATCTTTAATATAGTTTGATTTAGCAGCCATACAAACAGCTTTAAAAGTTTTAGAATATTGTTTTACATAATCTAGAAATCTAGTCTCCTGATTCCATTGCCGCATACTGTACAGTTCGTACAACCTATTTCTACTCTTATAAATACCTTCAGAAGCCCATTCACTAAATTTTAAGTTTACATTTATATCTAAAGTTTTAAGTTTAAAAATGTTATAGAATACTTCTAAGATTAATTTAAAAACTGAATTATATATTACATCTGGATCCTGTGCCATCACATCTACTTTACATATTTTTTGCACCACAATATCCCTAAAACTATTTTTTTTTCTTTACCGTTATTGGTCTACATGTAATTCTTCGAGAATTTATATTAATTTTCTCATCAAGAGAGAATTTTTGACACCAGTGATCGGAAGTTAATACAGTTATAACAGATTTATCGTAAATTTCAATATTACTAAATACGTTATCTATACAAGTAGAAAATGTTTTAGTGACTCGAGTTGGTTCATAATATCTGTGTGTTAAATTAAATGAGTTAAATAAATTAATTAATCTACTTCTAATCATTGTGTCCTTTAACATGTCTACATTAAAATCACCACACACTAAAACATATTTAGAACTAATAAACAACTTTTTAAGTGTTTCTTCCATAACTGTCTCAAATACTGTTAAGTCACCTACAGGGGGCCGATACACGCAAAGTATAATGTAACGCTGTAATTCTACACAAGACAACTCTACAGTTCGCTCGATAGAGAGTGCTACAATATCTTTACGTGATTTATGAGCTATATCATTACGCACCAATATTAGTGAACCTCCGCGAATAGCATTCTCTCTTATGAACGAACTTGACAATCTAAAATTTGGAATATTAATTATCTCATAACTTTTCAGCCAATGTTCAGAAATACAAAATATATGAAGTTTATAAATGTCAGATAATAATTCTAATTCATGCTCCTTGCCACCTATGCCCTGTATATTTAGATGAATTAGATTTATGTAACAGGGCTTAGGTTTTGTCTGTTCAGTTAGTTTAAATTATCATTTTTTATATCAACAGAGATATTATTTAAATTAGAATTTGTTTTACAATTATTATAATTAAATAAATGATTTATGTTATATGTTAATAAGTCTGCTATTTGGTTTTTACATTTTAATGACAAGTACATAGCATTTTTTGTTAATTTAAACCTTACCTTTACCTTACCTTTCACCTAATGAAGGTATTAGTGCGTTTCGCCAAAAACTGTCTAACATTGAAGACGCAATTAACGATTTTAATGGCGAAGTCATCGTAGCTGGTGATTTCAATGCCAAATCTGCTGAATGGGGAGCAGTTTTCTCGAATGCTAGAGTCTCCGAAGCAGCTGTACTGGTTATAGCAGGGGCTCCACCTATTGACCTTCGAGCATTTGAGAGGGCAAAACTCTACGTCCTCAAAATTGGAGGCGACAACACAAACGAGGCCAGAGAACAGAGACTGTCAGTCTCCCCGTGATCATGGCAATTGAAACATTGCCGAAATATAGGGAACTCAACAAAATTATAAACACGGTAAGCAACCGTACGTATACATAAATTTTGAATGCGCTCAAGTTTATTAAGTTGCTCCTCAGTAATGTCAAGATAGCATGTATCAGCATAATCAAGAATTGGTAAGAGGAGACTATGTGCAAGAGCAATTTTAGTTGGAATAGGAAGTAAATTACGCAGCCTGTGGAGTACGCCACCAGCTGAAGCAAAAACCTTGCGACTAACCTCACACATCTGCGGGCCCCATGAAAGATGTTGATCTAGAGTAACTCCTAAATTTTTCACATTTTCACTAAATGGGATTTCAACTCCATCAAAAGTTATAGGAGGCAATTGAGATTTATTTATACGGCTAAGTAATTTAGAACTTCATATAATTATAGTCTTAGTCTTAATTGGATTTATTACTAAGCCGTAAGCTTTACTCCATCTACTAATTGCTAATAAATCACAATTTATACATGATATACACTGAGTTAAGTTACTCACAGTGGAGTGAGAGTATATCTGGAGATCGTCTGCATAGAGGTGGTAGAAAGAAGTTATCACAGCGTTGAGACAGCACGCCACCTTGCGAGACACCAGCATTAACCATTGACCAATTAGAATATATACATACATAAGATAGTTTTAAGTATAACTTCTTACGCGCGTACATAAGTACACACACACATTCTTTTGTGTGCACTTACGAGACAGGTTAATTATTGATATTTTCAACCGGTAATTATCGAATCATCTGACAATTATTGATAACTATTGCCAACTATATTGACGGCCGGCTGAGTGGTGGCTTGGTTGAGTGGTCAGGCAACTGGACACTTAACTCAGCGGTCGCGGGTTCGAATCCCGCCAGGTGCAGATAATTTGTATGACGAATATAGATGTCTGCACCGGGTCATGGATGTGTATTTATGTATATATGTATTTATATCTTAAATTTATTTCCGTTCCTAGTACCTGTAACACAAGTTCTTACGAACTTAGCACGGAGCTAGGTTAACGTGGTGTGATTGGTGGTTAATATTTATTTATTATTTATTTATTAAAAAAAAAAAAAAAACTATCGACAATTGAACCCATGAACATCTCTAGTTCGCGGCCCTCTTGTAAGTGAAGATTTTTTTTTCACTGTGATAGGAGCGCATGCGTCCGTCATACTAGGGATGTTCATCGGGAAAAAATATCGATAATTTTATTATCGGTAAAAAAAGGTCATCCGCCCTTTAGTTCCGACGTTTACGCCCTGACCCTATCCGAATACCTAAAAAAAAGGTCATCCGCCGTACCATAATTATCGAAGCACAATTATCAATACTTATCGGATCCAAAAACAATTATCGATGATTATCGAATGACACAAAATTATCGATAATTATCGGATCACACACAATTATCGATAATTATCGGATCGCACAATACCGTAGTAAAAGGTCAATGTACAAAATTCTTCGTGCTCCGCGATCCGACTATAGTAAATATTTAACTTGCCCCACCATTTTTAAAGGTATCGCAGAGAGGGGTACGGGTGGAATATTCTGAGGGCAGATTGTTCCGACGCCCTCAAAGATCATAAATTGATGATTTAGGGGTCATTCATTTATAACGTAACACGATTTAAGGGGAGGGGGGTCGACCATGTCTTATTTTCTCTTACAAGGGGGTGGGAGGGAGTCTCGATAGTTCTTACGTAAGATCACAAAAATGCGCAAAGTTAAAATTATTCTTTGAAAAAACGGTGGCAAACGCACGAGTGCCGATGTTCTCTCGGATGCGTATAGGCAGGGCTTTTTTTGTGGGGGCACGTGGGGGCACGCAGTGCCCCCAAAGGTAATTTCGAATTAAAAAAATCTATTTTAGGAACCTTTTTTTAATAGGTCAAAAACTCTCGGTACTCTTTTTTAACACAAACTCATCATATTTTGTACATACAAAAAAAATATTTACAAAGAACGAGCAAATCATGTCACTGCCAAGCAGCCTTGTCATTTAAAAAATGAATTAGAAGCTAGGTTGTAAATGATTAGAAGCTAGGTTGTAAATGATTAGAAGCTAGGTTGTAAAGTTTGCAAAAAGGCACTGGCAAATTTTTATACAAAAACTGGCGTTCAAGCTTCTAAGGAGTGGTTTAATTGTAAGATAACGTACAGCGGTGAACAAAAATCTTTGAGAAAAAAAATCTACACAAAGAAAGTGAATTTCATTCTGAGGCCGTGAAAACTCTGGAAGAAGCTGAAAATAAAACCATAGAAACTATCGTTTTGAAAAATATATCGACTAGTAATTCTATAACATGTAAAATATCTCGTACATTTTATAAAATTGTGTCGGCGAATCAATCATTCAATTCAATGGAATCAGAAATCAGGATCAGAACAAGAACTAAACGATCTCTGTATGGGTCGTATACTTCCTTCAACTAATGCATGCAATAAATCTTCAATATTATCGATCGTATTACTCAAGAATTGCAAAAAAAAATCTTTTTTTCTAAATCATAAAATCAGTAAGTAAAATTTCCATACTAATTGACGAGTTAACAACGATCAGTAATGTATTATCTCTGATTATTTTTGTGCGAATTTGTTTAGGAGATGAATTTCCTCGTGAACTTATTTTTGGATCTAGTCGAGTCTAGGAAGGTGTTAAAGCAGCGATCATTTTCAGCTCCCTTATGAATTGTCTTCAGTGTTATGGAATGAGCAAGCAGTATCTTAAAGATCATTTAATTTATTTTTCCATGTGATGGTGCTGCTGTTGCTATGCTTGGTAGATCGAATGGAGTTGCGAAACTCATGCGAGATGAATTTCCATCCATAATAGTGTGGCACTGCGCTAATCATCGTTTGGAACAAGCAGTAAATGGAATGGTCAAGTGTATCGGGGAAATTAATAAATTCGAGGAATTTATATGCGTTATATCACGCGTCCCCGAAAAATTCCAGAGATTTATTTATAAACTTGTGCCCATCTCTTAGAGAAAGACCTTTTTAAAATATGACAAATTTTAAGTACAAGCTTCTATTTTTCGTTCGGTTTCAGCTACATGAAACAGTTATGTTGTATTAGTTTAACATTTCAACAATGTCAGTTCACACTCAGCGGGTTTTTGAAGAAAATCACTAGCAAAGCGTTTGTCCAAGATTTGGCGTTAATGTGCGATACTTTTCAAGAGCTAAGTGAGCTGAGTTTAGATTTGCAAAATCGTGGTATAAGCCTAATGAGTGCTAATCAGAAAATTTAAAATGTGGTTCAAATAATTGGACGAAGAATAACTGAACCTGGTACGTACTATAAAAGAGCTTTGGAAGAGTAGAATAACTATTTTTTTTTGGAGTGGAGGTACACAACGAAAGCGGAAGAAATATACAGAAACCCATAGATCCAGAGAAGTTTTATTCTCAATTGGCAGGATCTTCTATGAAAGATCGTTTACTAGAATCTAGTGATAAAAATATCGTTCAAACTTGCGATGTTCTCATACCCCAAAAATGGCTAAATGAAGTTGAAAAAAACATAACGTTTGGAGAAAAAGAAATTCAAGAATTAGCGTGCCCCCAAAAGAGAAGTTACAAAAAAAGGCCTGCGTATAGGTAATATTAGAGATTTTTCAATGGCAGATCCACTTTCCGAGTGGGTTTTGACTTTTACATGGACTTCTTTTATGTAGGTAAAGATGAATAATTAAAACCAAATTTTATTACTAAAACTAAAACTAAAAATTAATAGTACCTTTGTAAAAACAAATAAACACTTCTAAAAATTGTTACTTTGAAAAATAAACATTAAACAAATTCTTAAACATTTATTAACACCAAACCAACATTTATTAATTTTTTTTTACTTTTGATTCTTACGTAATAAATATTTAACAGGGGGGAGGGGGTTGGCCTATTCTTATTTTTCTTATAATAGGGGGGAGAGGGTCGAAAACTAGCAAATTTTGTCTTACGTAATAAATGAATGGCCCCTTATGAGGATGTCTAAAGGCGTCAGGGTATCTACTACTCGTTCCCCCTCTATACAATAAAATATAATAGATAATAATACGCTTTATTTTTATAATTCAGAACCACATACAAGTTATATATAATTTAAACATCTTGTATTTTACGTAGATAATTAGGTAATAAAGGAGTAGGAGGTAGGAGTAGGAGTAGGAGTAGGTAACAAAGAGTGTTCGATTGTGGAGGCACTGAAGTTCCATGAAGTGCCCCACTAGACGGCCGGCTGGTCGAGTGGTCAGGCTACTGGACACTTTACGCAGCGGTCGCGGGTTCGAATCCCGCCAGGTGCAGATAATTTGTATGACGAATATAGATGTCTGCACCGGGTCATGGATGTGTATTTATTTATATATGTATTTATATAAATTTCTTAAATTTATTTTAATAGAGTGGGAGAGGGCACCACATCCTCCCACTCGCCACCAGGACAATAGAGCGCTCACAGTGCCCGCGAGCGCTCTATAGGCAAAGGCGGTCCGCATAGGCGGGCCAACCGTCGGGGCGTCACGGTTGCATGCGAAAGCGATCCCGTAGCGCCCCACTACGACGATGAGGGCACCGCTGGGTTTTAGTGCGGTATTCTGACACGTTCTGCCGTGTCAGTGAGTCCCACATACCCGTCGCCCTCGGGCGCCGCGATGCGTAAATGCATTTCCCAGCGAAAATAAAAAATAAAAAAAAAGGTAACAAAGAGTGAAAGAATAGATACCAATAGAGGACAAAAGCATAAATTCGGTTATCTATTTACAACTACTATTTAAAAACTTTGTACAATAGTAATTATAAAATATAAAAAAAAAGCAGTGTAAAGACAACAGATTGCGAAGATTGTTATGTTGTTCCTTTTATTTTATTTTTTAATATAAACCAAATGCATCGCAAAGACAATTATTTTATTTCGGTCCGAAAAGTATCAATTTCGTTCAAGCACAGTATACACAAAGCACACCCTTTTTTACGAAATTATTACTTGCGATGAAGCGATACACCCGTGCTTCCACGAGCGCGTTTGGGCGCAGAGCCAGAATGACGAACGACGATTGTTCAGGGTTCAGGAGTAAAAATTGTATGAAGAAATTTGTTAGCGTTTCTTATTTTTCTCATAAATGGAAATATTATTTATTTTTATTTAAAATATTTAGCTATTCGTACAGAGGACTAAATAAGCAACAATTTCTTAGTATATTTATTTTTCTTAGTGCAGTGTATTTAGCTATACTGGTTCCTATTCAGACCCCTCTTTTTTAATTTTTTGCGATTACTGTGATGGTTAAAACGAATTTGTGTAAAAAATTTGTATGGGGCTATAGAATTTTTATGGTGTTACTCTGGAGATGAATATATTATCTTTCATTTGAAACCAAGATATCCTCGCAGTGTGACTCCTAATTAATTAAAATGGTACCTGAAAATTACTGATATTTGTGGAAAAATGTGATAGCGTCCTTAACGCGTTTTTTTTAGATTTATTTTTTTCGTTCGTTCGTGTGTTAAGCCATAAAAAATATATCATAATATATAATAACTACATTTGATATTAATAACACGATTAAAGTCATTAATCTAAGTAAATACTTCTTCTTCTTCTTTGACTTTGGCTCCCTATCTAAGTAAATAAATTAATTAATAAGTCTTTCAATCACATGCGTATTGAAGTTTGACACTAAACTAGTGATTTCATGTAAAAAAAAGTAACGATACTTTTTTCGATATAATATTTTGTAGTATTGTATCGATACCTTGCGATATATCGTACAAATATATCAAGTTTTAGTTTTTGTCCATGAGTCGCTTTATTATTTTTCTAAATTTCATTATTACTAGTTAGAATTAATAGCTTTCACTATGTAGTGTCAAGATAGCACAAAGATGACTTCGCCAATGTCCCGATGGAGAAGACACGAATGCTAAATTGCATGAAATCAACAAAAAGAGAGAGAGAGAGAGACGTCAAACAATGATCAATAGCTATGATGAAAAAATTATCGATAATTTTATATATGATCGTATCAGAGACATGATACTTACAACTAGACTGTGCACTGTGGCGCAAAAACCGGGCCGAGCGAGAGGGGCCCCCGCGGTAGTGTGTCCCTTTCTAATGAGGTGACCATGACTAAACAAAAAATGGGACTAACTATACAGACGATTGTGTAAGTATTCTGATCATTTATACTGATGCTACCTAACTACACTACCTACAGGTGTGTATGTACCTAATTTATGTAAAAGTAAAAAAAAAACACCAAAATCATTATAGTAGGCAGATTTTTTTGATCTGCCACCATCCACCATCACCGTACGTCAATCTTCCCGTGATCATGGCGATTGACACATTGCCGAACTATAGGGACCTCAATAAAATTACAAACGCGGTAAGCACTCGAACAAATATAAATTTTAATATGAATATATTTAATCAATTTCAATTGATGAGTTTCGTTAGAGCTTGGATGGACAGGTGAAACACGCTTGATTTTCGGAGAGAATTGATGTAATGTCATATTAAGCATCTTTTTCATATTCAAACTGTGTAAAGGATAAAAACATTACCCTCCGGCAGTCGAGTACATTACCAAAAAAAAGTTTTTCAATTTAACCGCTTGAGTGCCCGGGCAATGACCTTTTAGTTTACCAACTGCACAAAACTGCCCAAGGCCTCTCACGTTTTATTACGTAATTTCCCATCGGTGATAATGTAATATACGTTAATCAACCTGTAGTTGACAGATGCACTTCGCGTACTAATGCCCGTGTCGAAAAAAAGTTGACATGGGCAATATAGCCATGGCGACCATTACTTGACACGGGCGCTTGCGGTTATTGCGGTTAGTTTGTAAACTCTTGACACAAATGCTGAAGCATATTTTAGGCCTCCTCTGTCTACAAAGGCTATAAAAGAAGAAAATTTACAAACATCAATCAAGTAGTAGTTTTCATTATTCGGAAATCTAAGATACAAGAAATTTATTATAAATCATAAACATCATCGGTACAAAGTAGAATGACTATAAATAAGTATACTTATAGTTAACTTCAACACAACAATTTAAGTGTTTTATAAAAAATGTAAGTTTCGGGTATTGCTCATTTTGTATACTCTTGTCATTGACCGGTACATCTCCAATTCAAATCATGGTTACCCTAAAGATTAAGATTGTTGTTTTTATTTACTCGTGGAAAGAAAAGCGACTACCGCAATAAGACTCATTATTGCACCCTATCACACAACAAGAATTCACCATTTTTCATGGAAAAACAATCAACTTTAGTCAGAAAATTGACATAATCGCAAATCGAAACACGACAATCAACCAAATAAACAAATAAGCAAACCACCATCTTACATTTAGTATTACCAGTCCCAAACATTTAATACTACCTTTACTCAGTATTTAATTATTTTTTAAATACAACCAATTGATTTATTAATTATTGACACTGTAGAAATACGTCTAAATACGTTTCTAAGTCTACCAACCGTTCGTATTAGTAAATTATTAAAAAGAAAAGTATTTAATTTTCTACCATTTCTATCAAACGAAATGATTATGTGAGCTGGCAAGATGTTAGACAAGGACACACTACCAGCGGGAGCGGTCTCGCTCGGACCGCTTTTAGCTAGCTACCGCTTATAGGGAAATACCTACCGTAACAGTCAAAGAATAGATCTCATTTTAGCAAAACAAATTTTTTTTGTACACTGTCTAGTTGTAAGTATCATGTCTCTGGATCGTATCGTGTTATCGATAGTTATCGATAATTATCGAATGAAGAGTTATCGATAATTATCAGCGAAAATTATCGATAGTTGGTGACAGTAATCGATAATTATCGGATAAAAATTATCGAATAACACTTATCGATAATTAGCCAATGAAAAATTATCGAGTAGTTACGAATTATTAATAATTATCGCACATCCCTAGGCAACCTGTAAAAAGAATAAAATGATAACCTTTAAATTCAAAATAAAATTTATAAAGAGAAACTATGAGCTTAATACTTAAGAATTTAAATGTTTGCCGTAAAGGTTTTCAGTTTGGAAATTCGTGTAAGTATTCTGTTGTCATAACGAATCGGCTTGTATATAAAAATTTGCTTTCAGTTGTTATAATTGTACAATAATTATCAGTGTTTCTCTTTTGTAGATATCAATTTTGTATCGCGTTTTGTACATCAACAAGCTGTAAGTCATAACGACCAATTAGAATTTTTAAAAACAATTTCAGGAAACGCAAATTGTAATTGGACTGAAATAAAAAATGATGTCCTATGCAAGCCGGGTATTTTAAACTCAAAGAATATCGATGCTGTTATGTTAAAGGTGTTGGTGACTAACAAAAAATTTGATGAAGCTTTATCTTTTGCTAAATATTTAAAATCGTCTCATAATGAATTATCATTAGGTGCAATAAATGCTCTATTAAATCTCTATTATGAATATTCAAAGGAGAATAAATTATCAGATGATGAGAAACAATTTATTTTAGATGCTAATAAAACTTTATATGAAAAATACAAAGTGTTAGATTCTACTACTTGTGAAAAACTTCTGCATGCTCTTTGTTCAATAAATGAATGGAAAAAAAGTATTAAAGTTCTAGATGATATCAATCTAACTGGAACTCCAAGCCATTCAGCATATAGTTTTTTGATAGCCACATTATTTAAAAACAATAAAAGAGCTGATGCTTTGAAAATTATAGAGAAAAGCGTACAGAATAGAAGACCACTTCAAGATATAGCTTATGACGAGTGGATGAAATATATACTTAGAAAATTTAAAGATAAGGAAACTTTATTAAAATATTTAAATGAGATATGTCATCACATATCCAACAACTGTGCAGTTATATCTGCAGCAACTGCGCAGAGGCTGAAAGAATCTTATGAATGTTTAAATTGGAACGTAAATTTTACACAAATAATACAGCAAAGGTAAAAATATAAAAAAGTCAATACTCTAATTAAATTTTATGTAGACTAAGAAATTTGCCTATACTGCCCTATACCTATAAAATTGAAAAAAAAAAATTATTTCTAAAAAGTGATCTTTTTAAGTTTTTCAAACTACACTAAATCAAGAGTAAGCAATATTAGTCATTAAAAATTAAAATAGTAGTTATTCTGCTATAAAAGATAACTATGTGATAGCTCTAATATAGTTAAACTAAAACATAATAAATAAGTTATATCCTTTTTAAATTTTTAGCGGAAAATGTAGATGTTGTAATAAAACTTTGGACTGCTTAACATTATCTGAAGAAGAATTTAGTATATTACAGAAGAATGTCAAAGAAAAATTAATCGTTGGTTCAGATTTATTTCTAAAAACATCTCCCGATGAATTGAATAGGTTTTTAGATTTTATAAATAAAACCTCACCATATGATGTAGTTTTAGATGGTTTGAACATAGCCTATTCTGTGGGAAAATCTGATATTAATAATAGGATAAAAGTTCTTGGGACTGTAATAGATCATTTTATTCAACAGAAGAAGAGAATATTACTTCTTGGTAGAAAACATATGCTAAAATGGAGGCAGTTACATTATTTGACAAGAAAAACAGAAAGTTTCTTTATTGAAGATATGTAAGTTTTATTGTATTTTAATCGGATCACAGAGATTCCTTTATGCGAGTATGTAAATTATCTACTGCTATTTTATTATTAGAAATATTTTATTAAGTCAAATTGTATTATTATTGTTATAGAATGAGCTTTTTTAAATATATATTAAAAAAGATTAAATCATATTAGTAATTAATATTTCTGAATAAAAGGCTTTAGGCTATTATATATATATATATATATATATATATAATATTTTCATATATATATAAATATTTTCATATACATACATATGTAATAAATATTTTGATATTGGTATAACAATTGTAATAAAAAAAATTACAAATTGTTTACTTTCATATTTTAGTTCACAGGATGATCCATATTTCATAACAGCAGCAATATTAAGTGGTGCTCATACAGATATAGTTTCAAGAGATTTGCTTCGAGGCCACAGATTTTCGATGCAGAAAGAACAGTTAAAACAATTGTTTCAAAGGTGGCAGTGGCAACACCAGTGGATGGTTTTATTGCCTACATATAAGCTAGTCATTCAGGTGATTTCAAAAATTGTTTTGCCATTAAAATCAAATGATAAAATTCATTTTCAGTGAAAAATTGTTTTGTTGTACAATTAATTTGTCATTCAATAATTATTAACTAGAGGTCGTCCAATGGTCGAAATTCGACCTAATCTATAATTGACAACATTATATTAAGATAGCATATGCAAATATATAAGATAAGCATATGCAGCAGTTATAAAAATTTCGATAAAATATTCTTTGCAAGACCTATATTTCAAACAATTCGTTGCAAGACCTGTATTTAAGACTGTATGACAACAGATTTTGACAATAAATAAAATTTGTGTATATATACAGGGTTACCGGAAAAGTCGTGCTAGATCCGTTAAGAGCGTGGAGTACCCACCATTTCTGACTTATTTCACTATGAAATACCCTACCCTAAACTTAACCCTTTTCGAGATATTCGACTTTTAAAATTTTTATTGAAAATTGCCGATTTTTAGGCTACTAAATTTTTTATTTTTTATTTTGTGTGTCTTATTATTGTTATTATTACATTTTTACATGTGTAATAAGATGCTTTAGGACGTCAATCATTAAAATAGTGCATAAGTTAATTGAATAGGCCGCAGTAGACAAGTGAAAGTTATGAAATTAAAAAAAAAATTGTAATGTTTATTTTTCTCGAAGAGATATCTAAAAAAAATATTATGGAAGTTGTTCGGCAGATATGTTTTAAAATATCTTCGTTTCATCAGCTATCTAACGAGGTATAACAATCTAGGATTTGTATTACATTTCGTGGAAAAAAAGTAGTTGGGCCGCTCTAGGTAGCAGTTCTAACTATCCCGCGCCTATTGTCCTTCAAGTTAAGACGCACCGTGCGAGCGAGACTAGTGACGATCAGTGTTGCCACCTTGATTTTTGAAAACGGGCTATCCGGGCACCGAAAAAGGGCTAGATTTTAAAAATTCTGTCTTAAAAAGGGCTAAAAAAGAAATACTTTTGTTTCAAATACAATTTTAATGATCAAATGATTATAAATAATAATTTGACAATATAACAGTAATCAAAACGCAATGACAAACCCGTATTATAATACTATGAAAAAAATCACCTAATTTAAAATGTTATGAACCAGTCGTGATTGCATTTTAAATTACTTGGTTTATACTGACATGGCAGAGTTTATGTTTAGGGTTTTCACCGCTAAAACTAGAGTTACCACAGTGAAAACAAAATAAAATGCTGACGGTCACTGGCAAATTTAATGCCACAAACGGCTCATCTATCTTTTATCAACTCGAATAAGTAGGCAAGAGAGGTTTTTGTGTGATGTTTGAAAAGGGCTAGATTGCTCTTTTAGGGCTAAATAAGGAAATCTGGAGAAATCCAATCGTAAAAAGAGCTAGATCTAGCCCCAAAAGGGCTAAGGTGGCAACACTGGTGACGATTTATGTACTGTACGATTCACGAAAGATGACCACAAATGGCGGCCGTCTGCGCATGTACACTCATGAAGAAAAGACTTAAGACAAAATAATATTTTCAAAAAAAAATCAAAATCAAAATATTTTATTCGTTATTAGGTGATTGATTACACACACTCAACGAACGTCAAAAAAAAAAAAAATGTCTCGGTAGACATCTACAATTTCATCATCGGCTTTACTAAATATTACAATAATATAATAATGTTCCTAGTGTAGGCCGAGAGAAAAAAAGCCGGAGGAAAAAAAACTCTCGGTACTCTTTTTACCATATCATATTTTGTACATACAATATAAAAAAATTATTCACAGAGAACGAGCAAATCATGTCACTGCCAAGCAGCCTTGTCATTTAAAAAATCTTTAATGCTATAATATGCCTTACTACATAATTTGGATTTAATGAAGTGTTTAAATTTATTTAGGGACAAGTCTTGCACATTACCAGGCAGTGTATTGTACATGCGTATACAGTTACCTACAAAAGAGTTACTTATTTTGTGGAGCCTAAAATTAGGAATTGCCAATTTATTTTTATTTCTTAAATTTATATTATGTCTATCACAGTTCTTGACAAATTTATTTTTGTTTTTATGTGTGTATAATAAATTTTCAAAAATATATTGAGAATAAACAGTTAGTATTTTTATTTCCTTAAATTTATTTCGTAAAGACTCACGGGTACCCATACCGTAGATAGCTCTGACAGCTCTCTTTTGCAAAATAAATATACATTGAATATCAGCAGCGTTTCCCCACAGCAGTAAACCATAAGTCATGATGCTGTGGAAATAGCTGAAATATACTAATCGCGCGGTTTTGATATCCGTCAACTGGCGTATTTTTTTTACTGCGTAAGCTGCGGAGCTGAGTCTGCCAGATAACTTTCCAATATGAGGACCCCACTGTAATTTTGAATCTAAGGTTATACCCAGAAAGACAGCCTGATCGACCAATTCTATTTCCTTATCCCTAATCCATCCCTTATCCATCCTATCCCTTTTAATATTAGTTAAATAATTTATGTAATATTGTAAACTAGCGGGCCGCCCCGGCTTCGCACAGGTATCTAATGCATGTGTTATACATATTTTGTCTTAAGTCTTTTCTTCATGGAAACCACGTAGGTACATGCGCAGACGGCCGCCATTTGTGGTCATCTTTCGTGAATCGTACAGTAATTATTTACAATACAAATCCTTATTAATTTATATTTAACACAAAAATATTTGACAAATAAACCTTGTAAAAATGTTCTGACATAAATTGGCGTCTCGTCGCCGACATCAACAAAAACTTAACAAATAACAAAAACTTAAACAACGAAAACAACAAATAAAAAAAAAATTTAAATCAAAGAAACATTTCTTTTCGACTGTATTCAAGTGCGTCAACGCAGCGATAGACGAATAGCGATTGAGCGGCCTGTCACGAGACGTGCGCGCACCAATGGCGTCGCTCCGGCCTTGACGCATTCCGCCGCCCTTTCCCCGCACCTCCAAATAGACCTAAAATATGACTTCTGCGCATGGTCATCTTTCGTGAATCTTAGTGTAAGTGCGAATGAAAGAAAAAATATTGTAGAGACCGTTTAGGGCTAGGAATACAACACGAGATATTGTTTTGGTTGTCAGTCTGCTTTTGTGCTTCGTACATAGTAGATAAGATATCGATTTGCTATTTTTCTCGACTTGGCTGTGATTCTGGATTATTTCTGATTTGTGACTACTGTGCTTGTTAACCGGACTCTGATTTGTACTTGTGATACGGAAGTGTTGAATATGACGTCCTATACACCTGAGGAATATGCTGATATGCTTATTTGTTACGGATACTGCGATTGTGTGTCTGCACAAGCTCGCAACGAATACATAACTCGATTCCCCGGTCGTCGAGTGCCGGATGTGGTTGTTTTTGACAGAGTTTATCGAAGACTTCGAGAATCTGGTTCTGTTTGGAGACGAAATACAGATATGGGAAGACCACGAATTGATGACGACGAAGAACAGGACAATGCGATAGTGCAACGCTTTCGAGCGGATCCGACTACTTCTACTAATATTGTTGCCCGTGATCTGGGACATTCACAATGGAGAGTGTGGTTTACAGTGCATACTGCTGGCCTATACCCGTACCATTACACGCCGGTACACACTATTGAAGAAGGAGACCCCGCGAGAAGGTTGGACTTGTGCAGATTTATGCTAAATGCTGACGTAGAATACCCAGACCTAACCCCCATGGATTTTCATGTGTGTTGGCGCATGAAAAGTCTTGTCTACAGCGAGCCAAATCCAGTTTCGTTTGTGGAAGAATTTTTTTTATTATTTTTTTTATTTTATCTTTATTAGGGAAACAAACAGTTCTATAATGCCTTAATTTTAACACAACTTTAACTTTTACATTAACCAAACAAGTTTCCACATTTTGCAAATTAAAATAATAAAAGAGCAGACTGACATTGATAAAATACACAAAAACATCAACAAAAATTACAAATAAAAAAAACAAAACAAATAAGAGAATCGAAAGTTAATAATAATAATAGTAATAATAAAACAACAAATGTCAATAACTACAATACAAGTACAAAATTTTGATGCCTAACGTCTGATCAAAGTACAAGTTACATTTTTTTTAGTTTTTCCACAGATTCACAAAAGATATCAATACAATTAAACAATTTGTTGTAATTATTGCAAGCTCGCAAAATAAAAGAGTTCTGAGCATACTTAGTTTTAGTAGCAGGTATGTTAAAAAGGTGTTGCTTTCTATTTCCTCCTCTGGGACATTTAAAATATAAATTACTTAGCAAAAATGGAGAATCGATAAAACCGCGGACAATCTTAAACAAATAAATCTGATCCTTAATTTGTCGTCGCTTCTCAAGACTAGAAAAAGTTAACAAATTTCTATCACTGCTGAAATTTCGGTATTGAAGATATTTTATAAATTTGCATTGAATTTTTTCAATTTTCGCTATATGAGACTTATATTGCGGATTCCAAACTATGGATCAAGAAGTGAGCGTACCAATGCCTGATACAATAGAACAAGGGTCTTTTGATTGTTGAAATCTTTACATACTCTCAATGCAAAACCTAAAATACGATACGCCTTGGCCGCAATATATTTCATGACAATTAAATGTCAATTTGCTATCAAGATAAACTCCCAAATCCTTGATCTCGTCAACTCGCTTAAGGGGAAATCCATTCAAGAAGTACACGTTTTTCAGGGTGTGTCTCTTTCGAGAGAATGATATTGCACTACACTTAGACACATTCAACCTCAGGGAGTTTTCACCACAATATTTTGTTAAGCTATCTAGATCGATTTGGAGAGATGTACAGTCAGATGATGATTTAATTGTTTGCAATATTTTCATATCATCGGCATATAGTAGTATGGTTGAGTACTTAAAAATTTTGTAAATGTTATTGATGAATATGATGAATAGCAGCGGTCCAAGATGGGACCCCTGAGGCACTCCCGATGAGATGGGCACGAAGGAAGAACAGTAACCCTTAATTGTTACTGCCTGAGAGCGATTGTGAAGATAGGAAGCAAACCAACGAAGAAGATCACCATGAATACCGACACCCTCTAATTTCCTAAGTAATATTGCGTGTGATAATTTGTCAAATGCCTTCGAAAAGTCAGTATAAACAACATCCATTTGATATCCTTCATCCATAGCGAACGCAACCCGATGAACCAATTCACAAAGATTCGTTTCAGTGGATCTTTTGTTCACAAAGCCATGCTGTTGGTCAATAATTATCGTGCGCAACATCGGATAAATACTATCGTAGACGATCTTCTCAAATAGCTTAGGCAAGGTACTTAACTTGGAAATAGGTCTATAGTTAAGCACGTCATGTTTGTTACCTGATTTAAAAATTGGTATAACAAATGAGCGCTTCCACAGGTCCGGCATTTCCCCCGAAGACAAGGATTTATTAAATAAAAGTGTAACAGGGTGAGCTAGGGATTTGCTACTCATTTTCAAAAAGTATGGAGTTAAATTATCTGGTCCACTTCCCTTACTAACATCAATATTCTTCAAATAGTGTTCTACTCTGTCAATTGTAATTTTTATATTATTTATACTGATATGTCCTATAGATGTAGTACAATTAATGCAGTCATTGCTATTATATGGTTCATAAACTGACCTAAAATAATCACTGAAGATTTTGCAAATGTCCTCACTGCCAACTGCTTGTTGATCATTGAAAAACATAGTGTCAGGAAAGTCATTCACAGATTTTTTTGACTTGACAAATTTCCAAAAGAATTTACTGTTCTTGTTAATTTCTCTCTCTGCCCGATGTATATATTCATTATAACAATCTAACTGCATCTTCTTCTGCCGCTCGCGAAGCAGACTAAATATTTGATAATCATGTGAGTTACTATAGATTTTCCATTTCTTATGATATTTGTGTTTTTCTGATATCAATTTCTTAAGAGGCTTAGAGTACCAAAAAGGATAGCGATCACTGCTAGCCAACTTTGTTGGAATATGTCTTGCGATAATATTGTTTATTGTCTCATAAAAAATCTCCACAGCCCTTGTAATATCACATTCAGTCAAAAGACCCACCCAGTCCACATCAGAAATTACTTGATTTATTACATCATAATCAGCCAATTGATACAAGCGTACTTGACGAGGAACAGCATGAATAGTATGTGACATCTGTATACTAGATTCGATATATAAAGCTGGATGATGGAGGTCCTCCGAAACCAATGGGTTACTACATTTTTCCACTACGCACTCACTGTTACCAATTATTAAATCAAGACATCTATTGTTAAAATTAAAAATTGAATTATATTGCTCAAAATTGTTAAAATTAAGGAAATTAAAAATACAGTTAACATTATTGTCATTAGAGAAACAATTACTTAAGTGGACATGTAGACCCTTGGGAACCCAAGTAGCTGTCGGTATATTGAAGTCCCCAGCAATAAAGAAGAAATCACTAGGACTAGGACTTAAAAGAAAGGATTGTGGATGCAGCGAATAAAATGAGGACAACGTTGACCATTGGAGTAGTAAAGACTGGTCTCCGTAGAAGGATGCGACAATGTATTAGAAACAGTGGCGGCCATGTTGAAAATGAACTGTAGAGTAAAAAAAAGTTGTGTGAAAACCTGATTTAATAAATGACATTTCATGCTTACCTATTATTTATTGTTTTATTTTACTTTTTAGGGCTAAGTATTAATTTTCTACTCCACTGTCGCCTATGAAACTAAATTTATTTCAATGGATTTAAATAAAATCCTAGATTGTTATACCTCGTTAGATAGCTGATGAAACGTAGATATTTTAAAACACATCTGCCGAACAACTTCCATAATATTTTTTTTAGATATCTCTTCGAGAAAAATAATCATTACAATTATTTTTTTAATTTCTTAACTTTCACTTGTCTACTGCGGCCTATTCAATTAACTTATGCACTATTTTAATGATTGACGTCCTAAAGCATCTTATTACACATGTAAAAATGTAATAATAACAATAATAAGACACACAAAATAAAAAATAAAAAATTTAGTAGCCTAAAAATCGGCAATTTTCAATAAAAAAATTAAAAGTCGAATATCTCGAAAAGGGTTAAGTTTAGGGTAGGGTATTTCATAGTGAAATAAGTCAGAAATGGTGGGTACTCCACGCTCTTAACGGATCTAGCACGACTTTTCCGGTAACCCTGTATATACATTGTACATATGTGTGTCGTAGTGTGTGTATTGTATTTATTAATTTAATGTATTTTTTGAGCATTATTATAAAAAATAGAAACCAAAGCATTATTATAAAAAATAGAAACCTTAACTGTGCCAAATTTCATACTTCTCCGTCCGCATAATTTTCGTAAAAAGGGGTAGAAAGTTTTTGCTTCACGTATTAATATATATTAATGTAGATATTAATAAATATTATATGTAACAAGATCAGTATACAATCGTAGTTAAATTTTTCAGATGATTGATTTGTTTTAAAATTTCGTCAATCTTCGCCATTCTGAAAATAATAGAAAACCTGTTACTACCATGTTACCAGAATGATGATTTAACGGTTAACTTGAAAATAATAATATTTTGCATTAAAACATTTCTGAAAAATCTAAAGTATGTAGCTAAATGCATAATTATTCTTATTTCTAGCCACCTTTAAAGTTCACACCTATTGCTCAAAAAAATGAAAGTGGATGGCATCTACCTTATATATCAGAAAAAAATTCAACATTTGGACAAGTTAATACTGGAATTCCTGATTGTTCTTCATGGCTTTGTTTAAGACAGAATTCGAAATAATAAATCATCGTAGTCTAAATTGTATTATAAATAAAATGTATGTAATGGAAACGTACTGTATCTGTATGTATGTTGTATTTTAAGTTGTAAAATTTTAAATATATTTCAAGTTAAACAATATAAAATCTTTGTAATTTTTTGTTTGATTTTAAATTATTTAACATAAAAGTTAAGCCTAAGTTATTTACGACCCTTTTTATATTTTAATATTTAAATTACATCATTTACTAGTAACCCCACTGACGACCGTTCTAGTGTAGTGGTGTCAGTAATCGCTTCGGTTCGAATCCCGCTCCCGAATATTTGTTTCCAGTCCGGTTGTGTCCTTGTGGGTCTCCCCAACGTGCCTCGGAGAGCACGTAAAGCCTTCAGTCCCGATTGTTATTACAGACATCTGATAACGATCATTACTCATGGTAGGGAAATTATCCGCCAACCCGCAGTGGAGCAGCGTGGTGAATTAAGCTCTAACCCTTCTATATGGAGAAAAGTTCTTCGCTCAGCAGTGGGTTGTTTACAGGCTGACATAGTACAGTACAGTACTAGCAATCCGACTCTGTTTCGCACGGTAAACTGAAGAGATTGTTTGAACGCGTTAATCTCCGAAACTACTGGTTCGATCAGTCAGCAGATAAAGATAAGAAGAGTCAAAGTCGAGTCAAGTCAGCAGATATAAGTATGGATCCATTTTTTTAGAAGTTGATATGAGTATAGTAGTAAGCTATCCTTATAAAATTGATGTATAGAAGAAGAATAATTCCAGCATACATTGTTTTGTTATAGATATAATTGAATTGTTAGATAACAAGTATGCTTAATTAAAAAAATCAAAAAACCCGACTGCGTAAAATACTCTTATTATAAACTAAAAAGAATAAAACAATTTACTAGCTTTCATTTGACACCCATATTGCTACAGTAAGAAAAAAAAAATTCAACTCCCCCCCTCATTCCGTCATTTGCGGGCGCTATTTTGAAAATTTATATAGCCTATGTGACCTATGTCACTACTACAATTTAGACAAATTCAACGACACCTCATGTCAAAAACCGTCCAGCCGTTTGGGCTGTAGGGCGTGCCAAAGAAATGGACATACATACATATATACATACATACATACACTCGAAAAACATAACCCTCGCGGATTACCTAACTTATTCCAATATTTCCAACAATGTTCGTCATACATATATATATATATATATATAAATCATATTAGGTATTTTGTTTTAAAACTAATAAAATAATTTATATTGCTATAATATATTTTAAAGTATCAAACTGAGTAATTCCTACCAACATATTAATATAAAAAAAATGTAACTGCGTGTTATTTTTAGATGTTACCTTTTTGCACCAATAAAAAAAAAAAAACATGCGATGACATTTAAACGAATTGATTTTTTAAAATATTTAATCATTTGTTTAACTTGAAAACTAAAATTGCTAGTACATTAAAACAAGTATAACAATGCCTAAGAATAAAAGACCAAGTAAACAAGAAGACCTTCAGACTTCACCAAAAATAGACAAGTCTAAATCTAGCCTTTCTTCGCAATCTGATCAAAATGTTAAAATTCTGAAAGATAATAATTCTGGTACGAATAACATAAGTTACTTTATATTAATCTTAAACGTGCTTGATTAACTTAAAATTTCCTGAATATGAATTTATTTTCTATGTGTTAAGCTAAAATAAATGGTTTCGCTTTATTTGGAATACATTGATTATTATAGGCGCAAATACATTAGAATTCTTCTGTCCGTAGTATTATTACAGGCTTTATACGTCTTAAAAGTTTGCTAAATAATATTCTATTTACTTCCACTGAAGATAGAAACATTTTATTAATTTTAGACAATTTAGGTACATTATTAACTTTTCAGAAATAGCCAATCTAAAATAAGTAAAATTTATAGTTGTAGAGCTTCCTATGAGATTCTTGTAAAAAATAAAGACTATCAAATTTTAATTTTTAAATTTTAACCTTCAAAGGTTTTAGATTGAAGTATTATTGAGTCATTCCATTTTCGGATCTTCGATATTTATAGAGTATTTCTGTATTATACGTTTATTGCTTCTTTCGTGATCTTTCTCGATGACCTTATCAGTCCTATAAAGTGCATTCGTTGTATGTTGCTAGATTTTTTTTTGTCGCAGGGGAATCCATTTACGGATGATATCCAGGACGCCCGGGTCGGCAGTCCTAGACCTATGTCGGACTCGGTACTTTGGGAGTGCAATACCGTAGTAAACCCCTGCGGGAGCCTTCAGCCGCTTTAATTGGAGGGTCCCGGATCTGCAGGCAATAGGATCCTTCCAGCGACAGGCTGGCCTCGGCGAAAAGGCCAGAATTCTCCTCCAAGGGGACTGTTCGGCTTACCTCTGAACAGTCCCGACGACGCCGTGTCTAGCAGGACCGGGTTCCCATCTCGGCCCGACGCGGGCACAAGGGCGTTACTGGAGGCGCATTAAGTAGTGCCTCCTACTCACCCCCATTCGTCAACCGCGGATGGAGGCCACGTCGGCGGCCTCTTCTCTCATCCGCTCGTCGGCCTCCTTCTGGGTCATTACTGTCCCGCAGAAGGAGACCATCGCATGCGCCACAATCGTGACACTCAGTCGTCGGCTCTCTTTGGGCCGTCCAACACAGGTAGTCGCCAAAGCAACCGTGCCGGTGAGAACTTGCGTCAGAATGAAGGTGAGGGGCTTGCGTTTTCGATGCATCCACCGCTCAAGGACCGGGTGAGTGGCAGCCGTTACGCGTGTGCCATACGACTGCCCCACCAGGTCCTCCCCCCACCTCCGCATTAGCGCTTCTAGGTTAAATCGTCGATTGCGAATCCCGGCAGAGCAGAATTCAGTAGATTCTTATAAGTTTACCACTTAAAAAACCGCGTTAAACCACTTCACCGTTGCACAAACTTGTTGAATTTAGTAACTGAACTGAAATGAATTAGCTTTTAATGTCCCACTGTTCGGCAAAGGACTTCTATCTAATACAAGGGCTGGAGATTAACCCACGACGCTGCTCCACTGCGGGTTGACGGATAATTTCCCTACTAGGAGTAACGATTGCTATCAGATGTCTATGAAAACAACCGGGATAGACGGCTTTACTTGCTCTTTGATACAATGTGGAGAGATCCATAAGAACTCGCACCTAGACCTACGTTTGTAAAAATACAAACATCTGCCTCTACCAGGAATTGAATCCGCGACCGTCGGCGTCGACTTTTCGCACCACTATAATTCTTAGAACGTATTTTTTCCAAGTTATGTTTTTGTATTATTTAAACCTTATGAAATATTTATGAGGTGTATCAAATGTTTTTAAAAATAGAACCTCCATTGAAAAAAACGGGTTCTCGTGTTCGACGAAAGATGGAACGAGTAGAGATGCTTGCGCGGCCGACTGCACGACGGCTTCGTTCTCTATGGGATGAAAAATGTGCTATTTTACCTCGAGAAAGAAGAGATAAGATTAAAAGTGCCTTAGAAGAGGATTACTTTCTTAGTCCTGAGTAAGGAAAGCCCATTAATATATTTTTCATAAAATCATAAAAATAGATAGGTACAAACAGTTTACGCTGTAGAAGTGGTAACTATGATGAGTACTTTACTAAGTTATAATAATTTACTAGGATCAACCAATTAAAATAGTGTATTTATTTAAGAAGGGTTGTCAGTGTAGTTTTATTTTGTTGTCGCACAATATTTTATAAAGCTAACACCGCCTCAGAATGTAAATTCTGCTGAAAAGATAGGCCAAAAAGCTTATTATCAACCATAGATTAAAGTTTTTTTTTTTAAATAGTATATATTATGTTGAGTAATTAACCATGAAAAATGTATATGACAGTATTTAACGAACATTAACAAAAGTATGATGTATTCTAAACAACTGTATTGCATTTTTTAGAAGTTGGTAGTTTATTATTAACTAGCATCCACCCGCGGCTTCACCCGCGTGGGTGTATTGATAAATATATTTTTTTAAATAAAAAGTATCCTATGATACTTCTAATACCTCCAAGAAGATGTGTACAAAGTTTCACGATAAACGGTTAAGTAGTTTTCGCATGAAAGCATAAAAAAAAACTTAGATTCACATTTTTTTTTTAATATTAGAGGGGGCTAACGGAAAGTCGATTCACCGGAAAGTTCATTCGGTGGTAAGTAAAAACGACATCCATAGACCCCCGCTACATTAGAGGATTAGCGGGTGCGTTGCCGGCCTTTAGGGAGGGGAGGGATCTTCCGCCTAATCTGTGGAGGGAAGGGAAGGGATGGGCCAGGTAAAGGAAGGGATGGGTCACCGGATCTCTCACAAACCGAACTAAACACGACGACAGTGCCACACACGACAGTGTTTCACGTCGGTGTTAAGTGAGAGCGAAGTACTTCCCCGGGCGTGTCGGCCCATTCAGTTGCAAGCAGCATGGTGCTGCTTCGGTAAAATAAAAGATAATAATACTAGCTGCTGCCCGCGGCTTCGCTCGCGTGGATGTCGGTTATCGCAACCAAAAAGAAAAAAGTATCCTATGTTACTTCTAATACCTCCAAGAATATGTGTACAAAGTTACAAGTTTCATGATGATCGGTTAAGTAGTTTACGCGTGAAAGCGTAACAAACAAACTTACTTTCGCATTTATAATATTAGTATGATTAGGGATTAGGGATCCTGTATTTCATCATTTCATATAGCAAAAATAAATTATTTCTGTTACTGAAACATAATATAATAAAATAGTAGCAAATATCAAATAATAACATCTAGGTATAAATGTTACGTAAATAAAATAAAGAGTATTTTTTTTACAAAAAAACTTATCAAAGATATAGATAGTACTGAAAGGAAGCAGAATAGCCACCCATCTAAAACCTTTTTATTATATTTTTGTTTAAAATTCCAAAATAATTAGGTATTATTTATTATTATACTTACAATTCTGTATTCATTGTTGTTTCTAATATTTATTATTTAATATATATTATAAATTATTCAAAATATCTCACACACACGTTGCTCTACTGCTGGACGTAGATCTCTACTCTCATAAAGGAAAATGGTTAGAGCATACGAGTAATTTGCTACGATATTTTTTTGAGGGTTGGCTGAATATTCATAAATGTTTTAGGATTTCCTTTCAAGGTCATCTTATGCTATCATTATATTTGCCATCACCTCCGAGCACTAGATTAAAAATAAAGACAAAGTAACTGTATTACATTTTCAAAAGTTAACAAACTCGTTTAATCTTATTATTATTTAATTTTTGTATCACAATTTTTGGGTTCAATTTTAGTCTGAACTATACCTTCTTGTAAAAAATAAATTCATGGCAAGCGTGTTGTAGTCTCGCATGTAATATTTGTATAAATATACATGTTTTTTTTTAGACAAACGGAGCAATATTTTCAAGCACTCAACGAGTCTTCCAAACTATGGTCTGGTCCCGGCGGTATGATCAATCGCAAGGAAAACGTAGAGAGAGCTCGAGAGTTGCGACAGAGGCAGAAGTGGCTTATTGATTTCAGTGCACAGGTGATGGCCACCAAGCCTTTTTAGCCTTTTAAACAAATTATGATCGTTGCGAAAATGACAGCTCGAATAATTATTGTAAAAAAAATATATATTGACCACTTCTTTATTTATTGATTTCGCCTTAATATCTTCGGAATGAGTTATGAGTTGATTTTCTTGGGCTGTGTTAGTGTCAATATTAAAATTTTGCATATTTCTAAAAAATAGTTGTTAGACCTTTATTAAAGGAGAAACTTTTGTTATTTAAATTTTCCTAAAAAAATATAATAAGGCTACCCTGATTTGATAAATCGATACTAAATCTTGACGAATTTCCAAATAGATTGACTCGTATGGAAAGTTAAATTGGAATAAAAAAATTCGCCGTATATAATAAAACCATGACGCAAAATAACGGCACCTCTTATTAAATTTATTTACTAAATCGATAATAGAAAATTATTTTTATCAAGTTAGCATTGATGCTGTGAACTCTAACTAAACTGTTTGTAACTCTAATTTTAAATTCTGCGTAGGTGTAATAGAAATAACTAACAAAGTTACACCATAACATGTAAAAAAATTTGGGACTGGTATTCCTGCACGTACAGTGAGGATCATTTATGGGGTGCTTTTGGCTAGGTTATTTTTATACAATATTTTGTGTAAGCTAAAAATATTTTTCGATTAAGAAATTTATTTGCGGAACATTAACAATAAGCAATATTTTCTTAACACCGCGTCGTTTCCAATGAGTTAAATGCTTGTTTTATGTTAAATAAGAAACTGTAATATATAAATTTAAATTACAAAATAAAATTGAACGGACAACGATCGCAGATAGGAAGGGTTTACAAGTTACCGAGTAATAGCCGATAACTTATAAAATTAACTTAGTGTTACAACTATAAAGGAAAGGTTCGTAGAAATACTGTAGAAAATTACTTTAATATATTCGTAAACCGCATAGAAAATATGAGTCCGCATATTATAACCAGCACCTACACTACAAATGGTTACACTGCACCTACACAACACATACAACTGGTTGTTTTATTTGTAATTCTAAAAAGAAGTATAAAATATTACATCTAAGAATGAATAAAGAACTTTTATTCCCTTTACCTTGAAAAAACTGATACTTATTTACATAGAAAAGTTAATAACAATTGAAGGTTGTTTTTCTAGTTATAATAAAACACATTCAATTGTACATATTCAATGCGATATAATAAATTATTTATGCCATAAACTAGAATAATGTCGTATTTAAATGTCTTCCTAGGTAGCGTACCGACTCTGCGATTACATTGCAAAAGGACAAAAGGAGATGTTGGTTTCGAATAGATTGAGGAGTATAGCAGATGTCGTGTTAGAAAGAGTAGCTGAAATATTAGGTTTGTATTTAATTATACCATATATTTAAAATATAACGTTTTAATAAGTTCAATATATATATACTTAAACATTTTCCGCTCCTTTAGTCGCGTATTTTTTTTTATGCCCCGTTGCAAATCCCGTGGAATTTAATATTCAAAAACTTTGGAAAAATGTGTTTATTAATTATTAAATTAAAAAAGTTAAAATACTCCTAATTTAAAACTGACCAAACCTCCAAACAAACTTTCATCCTTCTTTTGAAAAACTTTGTAATTTCAGAAATCCTTTCATCCAATGTAATTTAATGTATTTATAGCTTTATTAGTTTAAGTTCAACGAAGATCAGCTGTTAGTGATTGTACTTACGGTTTTTGTTAAGCCGTTTGGTAGTTGTTCCTTTGCAAATTATTCTACACTTGTGAAAATAGGTATTTCTCTGAAAAAACTCTGAAAAAGTCTTCAGAAATCAAAATATTACAGAGAAATATTTTCACAAGGGTACTTTTATCTTTCTAGAAAATACAAAATAATAAGTGTATAAACAAATATAATAATAATAAGAGTATTAAAAAACCGACATAAAAAATATAGTTTTTATGAATTTTATAAACGTACTACTTATTTTAAGGTCTGTCTAAAATAATTAGATATGTATATGTATCCCGCCCATAGAAAAAACATTAATTTTCAAGAGCCTTTTGAACTAAATCTATTTAGGATTGGCATATCATACTAATATTATAAATGCGAAAGTAAGGTTGCTTGTTACGCTCCGCGAAAACTACTTAACCGATTATTATAAAACTTTTTACACATATTCTTGGAGGTGTTAGAAGTAACATAAGATACTTTTTCTTTTGGTCGCGATAACCGACATCCACGCGGGCGAAACCGCGGGTAGAAGCTAGTAATATAAGTATTAGTTATCTATGCTGGTTTTCCATATAGGAGAACCTAAACCATCCCGTACCCACCCCGGTCGTCTCGCTCGGTTCATGGTCGCTATATCGGATCGTATCGCAGTCTGGATTGAGAATGCGGTGTATCGCGCTGACGCGTTAGAGCCTCGGGAGTCCGGCGCGGATGAGCATATGCGACTTGATACGGAAAAACCGCTGTTATCATAATCTCATAAGGTTCGAATTACTTTGCATGTTATATATTTTAATGAGATAGTATACGTTGTAAAGATTTATAATTTAGATTGAATTAGTATAATTATGATGTTTAGTTTTTAATGTAGGTATAATGTTTTTGCGCTTAATATTTTTGTATAAACAATATCTTGTATACGTGTATTTTGTTACAAGTCACTTGTATTTAGTTAAGTATATTATTATATTTTATTGCTACACTCCACCCGTTCAATATATACATATACACATATAAATAAATATAATATAATACAATACTTATATAAGGAATATAATAAATTTACATAGATAAATATAAGCGGGTGGAGGATTACGCCCCGGCAGGGAGATCAAACGGCCGGGGGTTAGGGCTGTAGGCTGAGGAATCGGCGGACAATCCTAGCCGAGTCGAGTAATACCGCCTTCTGCATCCTGGCTGCGAGCGAACCGTCACGGATACCCAGCTGCCTCAGATGGTGAGCGAGGCTAACCGGGATCAAACCGTTGGCAGATATCACGATAGGGATAATTTCAGTGGATTCAACACCCCACATGTCGACAATCTCGTGTGCCAAATCCAGATATTTACGCTTTTTCTCTGTTTCGGCTTTCACGAGGTTCTCGTCATGAGGGATGGTAATGTCCACTAAAAAACACCCTCGACTGTGCCCTATCCATCACCACGATATCAGGCTTGTTCGCCAGTATCGTCCTGTCCGTGGCGATAGGTAGGTCCCAGTAGAGCCGGACTCCGTCGCGTTCGAGTACTGGCGCCGGTGTGTACTGGTAGTACGGCACCCTCTGTTCCAGGAGACAATACATTAGAGCAAGCTCTTGATGAAGAATCTTGGCCGCTTGGTTATGTCTGTGCAAGTACTCAGTGTTGGCAAGCGCTGAACACCCCGAAAGCACATGTCTGAGTGACTCGCCGGGATGACGACAAGCTCGACAGAAGTCGGGAGTGCCATCCTTCAGAATGTGCTTCCGGTAGTTGTTCGTCTTAACCACCTGATCCTGTATTGCACAGACAAAACCTTCGGTTTCCCCAAAGAGGTCCCCGAATCGCAGCCACTGCACGGAGGCCTTAACATCCACGTGAGGTGCGTGGAGCGCCTTGTAAAACCGTCCATGCAGCTCCTTCTCCATCCATACGGTCTCCCGGTCAGAGGTGCTAAGTACAACCGGTCTTCGCCATTCCTCTTTGGCCAGGGATAAGGGGGTGAGACCTTTGTCACATACTACAACATCACCATGGATAGCGCTCTCCCTCCTCGTTTCAAAATAGGCCCTGAGGCTGCACACCTCCCGGTTATGCATGGACTTGGCGCTTAATAGGCCTCGGCCACCACACTTCCGTGGGATGTACAGTCTCATGACCGACGATTTCGGGTGATGCATGCGATGGTAAGTCATAGTCGTGCGGACTCTTCTGTCCAGGGCGTCGAGTTCGGTCTGAGTCCATCTGAGCACGCCAAATGTGTACAAGAGAGTGGGCATGACCCAGCCGTTATAAGCTCGGACCTTGTTGGCGCCCGACAAGTAGCTCCGAAGAACTTTTGTCAGCCGTCCAAAAAAGACCTCGCAAACCGCCTGTTTCATATCCACCTCCTGCACCCCTATGCATTGTGACATGCCCAGATACCGGTATGATTCAGCTTCGGAGAGGGTCTTGAAGTTAGAAAGCTCTAGGCTAATTTCAGCCGATTGCGTCACCTGTCCCCTGTCCACATGCACGACCGCACACTTATCCACTCCAAGCTGCATCCTGATGGAGCCGCTGAACTCAGTAGTGATTTTCAGCAACTCCATAAGGCGTGCAGGATTAGGCGCCAGCAGCTTGAGGTCATCCATGTAGAGAAGGTGGGAGACTTTAGTACCTCCTCTCCGAAACTGAAAGCCTGTCCCCGAACGCTCCAGCAGAGTGCTTAAAGGGTTCAAGGACAAGCAAAACCAAAGTGGGCTCAGACAATCACCCTGGAAAATACCCCTTCGTATCCGTATTCGGTCATCGGCACCCGTCGTCAGTCTCTCGCCCTGGAGACAAAGGATCGTACTCCATTGCCCCATGCATACTTCGAGGAAGTCTCGAACTGCACCGTCGATCTTGTACAGCTCGAGGACCCTCAGAAGCCATGAATGAGGCACCGAGTCGAATGCCTTCTTGTAGTCGATCCAGGCAGCAGAGAAATTCCGACGGTTGCGTTTGACAAGCTGGCCCGCAACAGAGTCAATGATAAGGAGCTCCTTTGTGCCGCGGCCGCCTCCACGGCATCCGTTCTGAGCTACAGACAAGATGTTAAATTCGTCAATATGACGAGAGATCTTGCAGCTCAGAACGGATGTCAGTGTCTTGTAGATGGAAGTCAGACACGTTATGGGGCGGTAGTTGGTAGGATCCGCGGTGTTGGTGGACTTAGGAGCTAGGTGAGTGATCCCAGTAGTGAAGAGGTTCGGAAGCGTCTTCCGCTCTATCGCCTCTTGGTATTGTCGAGCCAAGGTCGCATGGCATACCGAGAACCCTTTCAGCCAATAGTGATGCAGGCCGTCGGCCCCCGGACTCTTCCAGTTCGGTGCCCGCCGGACCGCATCAGCTACGTTCTCCGAAGAGATGGCGATTGGGTTCATCGGTTCGATTCTAGCACATGCTTCCTGAACCGCCGCAATCCAAGGGCCCTCCTCATGCTCTACCTCCCGTGACCATATGTTTCATATGTTTTGTATGTTTTTTATATTATTATTATTATTAACTTTAATTTTTTTTCCATATTAACCACATTACCTGGTATACCAATAACACACTTGTAGTGAATTGTTTTTCAAAATCAAATAAAATAAAAAAGGGGCCCAATTCCGAATAAGAAAACTTAATATTCAGAGAAGTTATTTTTCTCTCGATTTTATTTATCTAAATAACAGTTTGATATAAAAAAGAAATAAAATAAAATAAAATATATAAAAAATAACAATCTAAGATCCTATTATGAGTAGGCTACTTTAACTTTGAAGTTTTGAATAATCAAATATGTTGCTATTTATAGGATTAAATTCCCTGATTATTTATAGTTTATGTTATGAGTTATGAGGAACGCCTACATTTGAATCTAGTTTTATATAAACAGATATTTATTCGAGATAAACAAAGACAATCATGTCAATGCGAACACCGATATTATAACATGCATGTTAATAGCGCATAAATATATTAATAGGTCTTTACCTATGAAATTGCCGTTTTTGATGAAATAAGTTAACCCTCTTATTTTTCTATATTTTTTTATTTTTATTATTCAAAGTAACTAATTACCCATGGAATCAAAGCATTTTTGCCAACGTAGTGGTAACTTATTGATGCCTTTCTTGAAAAACTCTGCTGGACGGGAGGTATTGATTTTTTTTCCCGCCAAAAAGTTATCCGAATTCTGGAAAAAGTGGAAGTCTGTAGGGGCAAGATTTGATGAGTACGGTCAATGACGGAGAACTTTTAGCCTCGGCTGTAACTTGGAGACCGTCTGCTGTGCAGTATGAGGTCGCGTGTTGTCTAAATTTATTTGATTGACCAAAGGTGGTTGGAGAAGTGGAGGCCACCCCACCATTGTGTTTAGTTCTTCACAGTACACATCTGCACCACCACCACCACCACCATCACCATCATCATCATCATCATCATCATCATCATCATCATATCAGCCGTTGGATGTCCACTGTTAAACGTAGGCCACCCCCATCGACCTCCAGAGCGACCGGTTCAAAGCAGCCTGCCATGTCATCATCCGCCAATGTCTGTACATTGAAGATATTTTGAAAAGAAATATTTGAAGGGCTCTCTATAATCGATACTGAAGCAAAAAACTGATTTTTTGTCTGTTTCGGTCGTTCTGTCCGTATCTTGGCCACTCATCACGCAAAAATTACTCGATGATTTTAAATGAAACCGAGCATAATTTGAGCTGATACAAAGAGGCTGGATATTGAATATTTTTATAAATTCTGAAAATACAGCACGATTTCCTTTGGAGCGGGGATCAAATCCAAAAATTATACTTATATATATCTATAATTATATCGTATATTTCATTACTTAAGTCGTAGTCTGACAAGACTGTCCCGTAAATATTTCAATGTCTTTAGTTCGGAAAGAATGTTCAGACACTTTTGAACGTACGGCTCATCTTAAGTTGGCATACATATTTTATTTTAAAGGCTTGAAGAATGGAAAAAAGAGGTCCAGTTGAAACGTCCGTGCATTAAAAAAAAACTTAAAATTTTTCCCCTTTTTGTACTTTTTATAGCTTATTACTTGTTTTTTTTTTTTATTTTATAATGTTCTAGAAAAAATAGATTAAATCATGTTAGCGTAGTAATAACTTTGTCGCTAGTTTACTGCAATATGTAGTAGGTATATGTGCTCAGGGCCGGCCTAAGGCGAAAATCGCAAGTGTGCAAGACTGACATCTTATGCCCCTATGAAAACGTTATCGAGTTTTATTATCCATAATTATCCTGGGTCGGAAGTGTAGGTACACAAAAACATAAGCCGCTAGGCTGTACGTATTCCTAAAAAAAAGGTCATCCAAAATCCACCATCGATATTTACACGATGTTTACCCGTGTAGCCGGATTGCTAATAAAAAACGTTATCCAAGATCAACCATCGACTGTAGCTTATCCGAATACCTAAAAAATATGCCCCCCAAAAATCCCGAGTGTGCGGCTGCATACTTCGCACACCCCTTAGGCCAGCCCTGTATGTGCTCATGTCAAGTGTTTTGTTGTTTTCTAGGTTATTCATCCTACTGAATCAGCTTGTTAACGTTCCACTGCTGGCCAAAGGCTATTTCTCCATATAGGAGAAGGATTTGAGTAATAATAATCCACCACGCTGCTCACTGTGAGTTGGCGGATAATTTCCAAAACGAGAGACGAGCGTTATCAACTGTTTGTGATAACAACCGGGGTCAGCAAGTTGCTGACCCCGGTTGTTATCACATGGTACTCTCCGAGGTACGATGGTGAGACCTTTAAGGACATACATCTAGACCAGAAACAAATATTTGCACAAATACAAATAGTAGTGGAATCCGAGTGGGAATTCAACCCTCGACCGCTGGCGTTAAGGCAACTAGTCGCTCCACTACACCAGAACGGTTGTCATTCATCCTAACTACTCAATATTTCTTTATGTTAGAATTAATTAGTTGGCGCAGGATCATTAACAATGTTACAACAATACGATCCATGTAGAATAAACAAATAATTATTTCATAATAAATGAAATTTTCTAAAAACGTCAGATATTACTGACGTATTTAATATATTATAATTAAAATTGTTATATGCACATTTAGTTCACGCTTAGAGGCACGTAAAACATCCATTGCATTAGTATAATCAGTCTATTTGCAATGTTATACTAATATATGTATATAAAGTACCATGTTTCGTTGTGATTTTACTCATTTCCAACAGTTTTCGTCGAAAAACTTTGTTGCTTTATCGTTTAATCTAGAATACGATTACCATAACAAGAAATTATGGTTATAACCCGACTACTTGTAACGAATGGCGACAGATGTTAACTGAGTCAAAGTTGGTCTAATCAATTATTATTCTTGCCATATTTGTATTAGATTAGTTCAGTACGAAGCGAGTAATTTTTTCTCGAAGACAGGTATTTTCATTAGCCTTTCAGATCAGTATTGACCTTAGGAGGTTAGGGATATCAACAATAGGACTGGTTCGCGACCTTCTAGGGCCCTATATAATGCCTCTGTCTTCCGCAGATCAGCATAGTTTGCACTCAGAAGGCCTTTGAGCAGTTCTAGTGAGATTCTCAAAACATCGTCCTTGCCATCAAAATGAAATTCTTCGTACGTATCATTCTTATCAAATTTTTTTAAATTATTTTGGTTTTTATAATTTATTTATAAAAATAATGAATTAAAAAAAAATTTAAATTTGCAATAGCGACTTATCTTAGCACTTCACACCTTTTTTTGTAAATCAATGTAAACTAGCTTTAATTGGATCAAGTTTATATCTCATTATACATAACTATGTATTATCTTAAGCTATTGCGATACGGAATTATGGATTCTTTGATAATTACTAATCGGACCTCTTAGTTGCTCTGTTCGAATGTAATCTAACTAAATTATGTGAGGAAACTTATATTTAAATTCTATTTTTAGTTTAAATTGTTTTAATATGAGTAGTAATTTTTGTCAAGTAAATCTAAAAAACAAAATAGAAATGAATTTGTAATTCGTTTTTTAATTATTAACAAATTATAAAATAACAGCAATATTTTAAATAGGTTGCTTAGTATTAACAATTACTTGGAATTAAAATCTTTAATTTTCCCCTGATTTTATATCATGATCGTGATCTATAACACCTACAGAACCTTCCATTTGAAGTATGGTATACAGGGTTAATTCTAAAACACCAGCAACCTCGCAGGACAAGATAGCTAACATTATGTACAACAACATTTGTTCTACCACTTTTGTTAATTTGTTAGATTTTATTTTCATACAAAAATAAATATTAATTTAATTTTACGCGAATGCAATAAACTCTACGCGCGTCCCAAAGATTAGGTAAATAACGACCACGTACTAATGTGAGGGGAAAGGTAGGAACGGGGCGGCGCTAGCGCCTTTGAACTTGACCTATTTAGCCAGCCGCGGCAGTCGGCGGCGGGCGACTTTGATGCGCGCGCGTCATATGATTTTGTGTGCTACTCGTATTTATTTTATTCGTATCGATCGATGTATTGTACCTGTACTAAAGTTATTTTATAACCATGGTACCGCCGCTATTCTAATGTCGAATACACGGAAATGGTGAGGATACTGGCTAAGTGTGATGACAATGTGTCGGAAGCCTGTCGGCAATATGCAGCTAGATATTCGAACTTACCTACACCGAGCCGTGAGACAATGTCAACTCACCGAATCTGACAAACTAGCACGAGTAAATTTTTGTAACTGGTTCGGTTAACTAAAATAATTTGTGCGTTCAATCAAATTAAAACTAATTCGGAAGTGTTAGCACGTGTTAGTGAACAGCTGATTTTTAGGTGTTGTATGTGTGTTGGTTGTGATGGTGACTATTTTGAACGCTATCTGCGCGATACGCACCGACATGCGCGTTACTTTAACCTTAGAGGTAATATTTCGTTTGTAAATATTATTTTATTGTCAATTATTTTTAATTTTTTAATTATTGTAAATACGCTGATTTCACTTTTGAAATACTTATGCCCGCCTGTATTTAACAATAAAAAGTGAATAATACCTAGCTACCAATATTTGATATTAAATTGGTTTAATTAGACTTTAGTAAACGTTAAAGAATAATTACCTACGTTAATAATTTTCACATATTTTTTTATGTTCAGAATTCAGATACCTAATCTACATACCTACATTTTTATAGTATTGGCGGGCATACGGACAGTCGAAGCCTTTTGATGACTAGGTACCGGATGTCTACCGCACAACTGGTTGTGCTGTAACCTCTGGAGGTTATGCAGATGTGTTGCCCTCCTATACATACGATTTATTTGTTTTTTATCGTTTAATATAGCCAGTTCTAAGCCTGGTAAAGTATGAAGGGATTGTGGACTCAGTTTACGTATTGCAGGGACATGACAAAACAGAAATTTGATTATTCACTTAAGTCACTGCGATATACATACTATGATACTGCCCACAAACCCACCAAGCAATTTATATTAATTTTATTAACTAGAATTATCGGGCAGAGAAAGTGTTATTACTATTATTATGCAAGCGCGCCCGAGCGTCGCGTCATCCTTTCGATAATGAATGAAACATAGACTCTAAATTTCAGAGCAGTACAATAAAAGCTTAAAAAATCATTTTTAATTAATGTATTGAGTTATGTCAAAAGTCGTAGAACAAATGTTGTTGTACATAATGTTAGCTATCTTGTCCTGCGAGGTTGCTGGTGTTTTAGAATTAACCCTGTATATAAGCTTGACATCCCATATAAGTCCAATTATTCTGTACTTCATTTTATTTGAAGAAAAAAAAATATAACACACAGCACAAACAAAACACCCAAACATAATTTACCTTAATGTTATAGAGAGATGTTACTATACAGAATAATACTATTGTACTATTATTGATAATCGCTTTGTAGGTGTTCTTCTTCCTCTGCTGCGTTGCTCTAGCGGCTGCTGCTCCTCAGTTCATCGCACTGCCCGGCTACGTCGCACCCGTTGTCGGTTCTAGGGTAAGATATACATATTATTATTAATAATATATATAAAAAAATTGTACTTTGATAATTGTTTTAAGACTTTTGTGGCCAAATAAACTGTTTCAGCGAGAGTCAAGTCGTCAAACTAATACGTTAATATTAGTTTGTCGACTTGATTGCCAAGTCTATTGAAATATGAATTTTTTACATGTCAATAACGTGACTCATATGTGTGTTTGTTATTTACAAACATTATTACTTGTGTGATAAATTCGTCATACGCTAAAATATTTTGTTTAATAATCCAATATAGGCGAGCAGGCTTACTGTCAAGTAAACTAGTTATTAAAATGTTTTCAATTTTAGGGGAATAAAATTCGAAATGGGAAAGGGGAAGCGATATTTCAATCAATTACATATATCTATAAATATATCAACTAATTTCGGAATATCAAATAATGCAATTGATTTGTTACTGGAATAATGTATTTGGTGGTTAGTTTACAATTCGTTACAGTAAGTTTGACAGTTTTCTTTTTGACTAGGATATCACCTTCTGACAATTACTTTTCAGAGTAACAATGTTACACATTAAAAGTACAACAATAGCGATTAGAATTATAACAGCTAACCCACAATACTCAACTCATTTACAAATAATGGCGATGGTTATTATAGTAATAAGTAATAACATTGATTTATTAAGTAACAGTTCAGTATTGGTTAAGTGCCAATTTATTGTAAAGTCGATATTAGGTACTGTAAAGCACCCAACAAGCAAAGTAATCCTATAAAGAAAGATTATAAGTCTGTCACTACTAATAAGGTTCTTATAAAGGCATTGTGTGTAGACTCAATAATTTATAACAGCATTTGTCAAGCTTTAACATACTCAAGTGCATTAACTTTTATATATCGGTCTTGTAATTCGCTACAAGACTGAGCCATGAAACATTTATTAGACACTTTTACTTGTAACACTATTTCACAAGTGTAGATTTCCTCAAAAGCAGTTGCTTTTATATTTTAGTCTTATAGTTAACTACAAGATTATCTTGTAGGACACTATTAAGAATAAGTCTCCTATAATTGTTTGCAGTGAAATTAAATAGTCCTGGATAATAGTTTGATCCTATAGTAGCATTTTGTAAGGGAACAAGATATTTATAACATACTTAACTGAGATCACTATAAGTTTGTGCTGTTATAGTCTTGCTCAGGACTTTTTTAAATCTAATAGCACTTAATAAGACAGCTATAAGATAAAAAAAGCTTATAATCTACTAGATCAAACACTATATTAGTAAACGTCAGTTATTTTGTTGAAATTCAGTTGGTCCCCTTCATCTTGTGAAAATAATGCTTAACATGAATTTAAGCAATTGGAAACGATTTAAAAGGGTGAAAAACCAATGAATATTTTGTCAAAAAACAGTCGACATTCATATCGAAATACAATATATCGGAATATACATCGAAATATAACCATCTTGTAATTTAATTCCAATAAAAACTCAATTCAGACAATTAGGCAGATTTCAAAGGAGCCTTAATTTATTTTAAAATGGAGGTGAGTTATCTAGACTCAAACTGATACAAGTACTAATTTATGTAGGTAAATGGTTCTACAAAGTACTTCATGCAGAGCAATTTTAAATATGGCGAATACTCATATGAATTTATGAAATATTTTTTTTAACAACAATATATTAAGTGCTATTTTGCGGGGCGCATTGTGAAACTTACAAAATTGCGGTATACATTTACAGTAAAATTACTTCCCCACGAGTACATACACTATATTAACGATATATGTATTACTAGTAATGTTCTACAATAATAATATTAGTAATGGAAAATGTACTTAAATTTTTATCAAATATTTAATAAAATACTCCCGAAACCACCAGCCGAGACAACAACAAAGAAAACTTCTAATAAAACATACTTATAACTAATAGCTAAGTACATTACTAGTGCATTATAAACAAGATTGGTTTAGTAACATACGTATATCAGTTACTAACAAGAGCGTTTGTACTTGTAATTGTGTAGTCTCAGATCATTATAGAAGCTATTGTGCTTCCTCAAGTATTTTACAGGGCTTAGTAACATTTTGTAAGCTAATTAAAAGATAGTTACAAAAATAAACGCTCCTATAACTGCGCCCAAATCCAGCTTTTTAGCATGCTATAAGTTTCTTATAAGTGAAAATAAAATTAGTCTTGAGATCGTTTTAAGTACTGATTTTGCTAGTTGGGCAGTATACTGTATCCGAAAGCCTTTAAAAAATACTCATAAATAAATAATAAGAAACAATATTTTATATTTTATTTATATAACCATTACGAAATAGCATCAAAATATTGAATTCCAACGTCACTTTTGTAAGAACCGTTATAATTTCACGGTTTTTTATCCCAATTTCATACTTTTTTAGAAATGATATGATCACGGACCGATTATAATCAGGTATTGCAGTAAATGTAACTTAGGGCCAATTTCATCGGTTGGTGATAAAGTTTCAGATAGCCTATAGTTACTGACGGTTAAACGTTAACGGATGGTTGCGAGTAGAAATATCTGACACACGAAGTGAAGTTTGAAGGTGAAAAAGAAAAAAAAAATATCGTGTGTACGCAGTACACATGTCAGAAGTGAAACATCTTTGGCTAACTCAATTTAAAATTTTAATAATAATAGTTAAACATTCTATTACTTATTTACGTGTTGTTAACGCGTTGCTAGGATACGGGACATCATACTATCTCATTCTCTCTTACACATTTTTGTATTTGTGTCTCTTAGCTGTCGTTTTTTCCGTCGCATCCCGTTTCAAATCACAACGATTCTAAAGAAATTTCACTTAAAAACAAATCTTGTTTGAAGGTGAATAAGAAAAAAAAAATAACAAATCTGAAACTTTTATCTGTTAAATATCATACGTCAGATAACTAACTGAAACTTTACCAGCAACCGTTAACATTACGCTTAGATTCGCAAATATAGAGACAATAAATATTAATAACAAATAATTATGAGAAAATTTGTGATACCGTACATATGTATATATTCATGTAGGTACATGTGTATAGTATACTTAAATCTTCTGATCATGTAGAAAACTTTACGCTTGTGTTGTTTTATATAATTTCCTTTTAAATTGGCCCGTGTTTCTATTGTTTGTTTTATACCTTACTTTCTCTTGTTTTTTTTTTTTATTTAGTGTTCGTTTCCAGTTAAGCGCTAATCATTACTTAACATTTCAGACCGTCGTAGCTGGCCCGACTGTTGTGAACGGTTTTGATGGATTTAGTCGTTTCGTCCAACCTGGCTATGTCGGGGTATTCTAGACCTAGGTTATATAGATAACCTATACCCATCTAGACAACCAGCATTACACCTGTTCAGACACTACTGAAGTAATTGGCATTTCTAAATTGTTATGTATACATAGCTCAATAAATGCACAATTAATTTATTATTTTGTTTTATTATTGCCTATTTTTTTTGGGTATTAGACAAACTTTCTCTATCTATCTTTTGATACATTATCTAGAGTTATCTAAGAAGGTTTCGCCTAAATAATTTAGTTATTTAAAATTTAATTATTGACTTAATATGTTCTGTACATTACGATTTTTTTCCTTAGTAATAAGATAGTTTTAGTACATTAAGCGCCCGTTTCACTAGTTGCTGATAAAGCTATCTGACGTATAACAATATCCATCAGATAAAAGTTTGTCATTTTTATTTTTCAACATCAAACTTATTATTTGTCAGATATTTCTATTCGCAACCAGTGGACCCAAATGTAGTATATTAATTGAGGTGAATCAGGCCCTAAGGAACTTTTTTACCTCCTGTAGATAAAGCCTCTAGCCCATTATCCATCTCTTGCCTTAAGAATATAAATTTGTATCTCAATGATTATTAAATTTTTTGTTTGTATAATATAATTTAATGATAAATAATGAAATACCACTGAATTGTATAATCCATCATCTAATATTTATTAACGTAAAACTTCTTAATTTAAATTGTTTTTCCTTAAAAATAAGTTAATAAAAAGAAAGAAGTTATCACGATTGCCTTAAAGCAATTCTAACGTAACTGCTCCAAAAAGTCAGTGCTTTACAAAGTCATTCTTTGATTAAAAACTGGTCAAGTGCGAATATAAATTGTATACGTAGGGTTCCCTGCTGCCATATAACGGAAAATTGAACTAACTGAACTAGCCTGTAAGCGTCCCGCTGCAGGGCAAGGGCTCTTCTCCATTCTGCTCCACTTCGGATCGGAGAATTATTTTCCTATCATGAGTAACGATCGCTGTCAGATGTCCATGATAACAACCGGGATCGACGGCTTTACTTCCTCTCCGAGACACGATGGGGAGACCCAAAAGACATACATATAAACCGGGAACAAATATCTGCCCCGACCGGGAATCGAACCCGAAACTGCTGGCGTTATGTCGAGTAGTTAACACCACTATACACGGCACCACTACATCAAAACGGATGTCAAAAAATAAGCCATTACCCAGGACATTTACACTGATCTCTAAATATATGTATATGTGCTTGTTAAGCATTTTGTATCGTCGAATAATTTGTAATTTTTCGGAGTCTTGAGTTTTGAGATTATAATATATATATACCACTAAAATTTGGCTAATCTTCATGTACAATCAATTTATTAGTATAAAATTATATAACACTAATAATCTGATTCAATCTAGAACTCGTTGGTCACATATATAGAGTCTATTTTGTAGAGTTGCGGAGAAAAGCAACTTTCGTTGGCCGGAATGTTTGTTACGTCAATACTGCTCATCGCGTATAGCCGAAGGTTTTATAACATCTAAATTCACTAAAGTACCTACTTTTTGGATGCAAATATTTATTTTTCAGTCTGATTCAAAAATATTTATTTAGCCTTTTTTTGAGCGTCCATTCAAGGTACAAATACAAAATATAAAATGTAGTAAGCTAAAGAAGGTAAGTTTATAAGCACAATATTTACGAGTACTATCTTATTTAAGATCAGATAAAGTTTCATTTATGTTTTTCTGTAATTTATAAGTAATATTCATATATTTCCTGTTATTCTTCAAAATTTTAGTAGAGGTGGTAGCGGAATAATAATTTAAGAACTTCTTTTTTAAATATAAAAAATAATATTGATATCTTACGACATATCTTTTTATTTGAAGTGACTCATAATATACTTTGATTTTTTCTTTTCTAGCTCGACCTTCAAAAGTACAAATGAAATTTCAAAAGAATTGACCTAGTAAATTACGAGTAACAGAAATACATAACTGTACATAATTTTTATAAGGAACGCTAAAAAAAGAAAAAAAGAAGCATAACAGTTTATAATCGCGGTGACCATTATGTAGGCAAAGCGTTGAGAAAGTATTTTATGATAGAAATTGTCTCATCGTGAGACATCGTCGTATATGGCTGTTTTTAATTTGCATTAGGAACGCTGATATAATTTCTCATTCAAATTATTATAAAACATTTTATATAATAATTCCATTTAGTTTTTTATTGCACTTCTTTTTTGTGTAGTTTTCCATAACAAATTGTTATTGCGTACTACGCTAATATCCTTTGTATTTAAATTTTTCTATGTCATATTCAATCTTTCGCAGTTTTTTTACTAATATTTAAAATACTCGAAACGGAATAGTGAACTTAATTTATTTTTCCACGTTTTAGAAGTCACGAAACTATGAATTTATAGCGTTGTTCGTATGTAGAGTTCGTATTTAGTCCATGCGACTTTATTCGTATTAATTATAGGATAAAGAATTTTTTATGTTAGGTCATTTTTGATTCTTAATGCGAAAATATTGCGGAAAGTATTTAACATCAAAAATTGTCTTTAAACAAATATAATTTCATATTGTTTTTTTTTAAATGTATTGAAGACGTTGAAATGAGAAAAAAAAAGTTGGGCAATATTTATAAAAACAAAAACCAAAGTCTCTATTGGTATTTGCAGTCGTAATTTATAGTTATTAAGTAAATATGTACGGGCAAAATCTCTTTATAGTTTCTATATACGTATAGATTGCGTGATTCCAATTTTCAAGTGATAGTAAAAGTGGTCAGCTCAGTTTAATGGGAGTATAACAAACGCGGCGTAAACAAACTGTTCTGTATATATGAAATGTTTTTGCTAAATTTGCGATACAATTTCATAATTTTTGTTTGTAACAAAATCTGAGTCTAGTTATACGATCACAAAAAATCACCTGAGAAAGCAATCGCATTTCAAAACCTCTTAAGTACCTAATTGGAAAATGAAATGGGAGCCATTTAATTAATTACTATAATAGAGGTATTTTGCAGCATTAATATAACAATTATTTTAGGATAACTATTTTTCAAAAGCAATTAATTATTATTTTATACGTTATAATATAATATTATTTTTATATATAATTTTATACGTTAATATTATTAAAAATTTATATAAATCTATTTTGAATAAGATATAATAAAATAAAAACGTGAAATAAATTATATTGTAGCTACAATTTTACTAAAAGGTTTTATGTAACCTGAGCTGTAATTTAAAAATAAACAACCAGGTACACACTATAGCGGAATTACATCGCAATAGAGAATCGTTCGAATCATACTTAATAACTTTTTAGACTCATTATAAGTCGCTACTATTTACTATTTTAAAGAACAATTTCGAAAGGACTTTTGCTATTTTTTTTAACACTTATAAATTATCAGATAACGAGTTTAAAGTGTCTCCCGGTGTTTTTAAATAAAATTGCAAATACATACATAAATATCGAATTTTTGATACATAAAAATGTTGTGATAATATGGAATAAAAATAAATAGAATAAAAAATATTTATTACAGTTTTTTTTTATTTATTATTATTTTTTAAAATAGTAATAATACCTGTAAAATGTCACTTACCAAATTAGCTTACAAATATTTCTTATTTTTATTTCTTCATATGACACATATTTTTATGGGGGGTTTGTGTACTGTACTGTATGTTTTTATGGATTGATCAATAAGATTAAAGCCTTCCGTCCCTTAACATTTATTTTTTTGCAAAAAATTTTTAGGTATAAAAAAAATATTATGACTTAGGTAAAACCCGGACAGTTGCCTCAGTGGGATACTTGCCCCGGTTTTGAATACACCATGTTAGGAATACAGTTGATGTTAGCGCTTTTCTATAATTAAAAGTGCACCCGGTCTCAGTGTCATGTAAGCAACAATGTATAGGCGCACCCATTTTGACCCTATGAGCAAAAATCTTCCGTGGCAAAACGATAACGACCATCGAAATTATATTGGTAAGTATTGTCTATTGAATATTTTTATTACTGTTTATGATTTCAACCAACTTTTTGTTTCGTTGTATGCATTCCGAGTTTAAATTAAATTGTTTATTATGTTTTATTGCTGAATATTTTTTATTTATTTTGCAAATAAGAGCAAGTATCCGTATCAAAAAGGATAGTTACCCTATTTACCTTCGCGGATAGTTGCTCTAGGGTTAACTATACGTAATTATGAATTCTTCAACAAGTAAAGATAGATTTTTATTTCATATGTTGTTATTTCGAACTTAGTGTGTCTAGAACTTATTTTAAAAAAATCTAGGTGATCAAAATAGCTCGCAAATATAAGCTGAAACCAGGCGTGCTGCACACATCACCTCGACAAAAGATAGTTTAGCACTTGGGGTCGAAGAACTGGACAGAAAAAAAGTGTCCATGAAATATCTCGAATTTACGGAATATACTCTCGAACTTTAAGAAGACGATACAAAAAGAGAAACCATCAACTTCTACACCAAGGCGTATCTTCAATTTCAAGCTGTACCTATACTTAGCGGCATAAATTAAAAGTTCTATCTGCATACCTACTTATCTGACCTAATTTTGTTTTCTTTGTCATTTCTATGATAATACCATGTTTTGAAATGGCTTTGAAAATGAAAATAAGACTAGAAGTTCTTATATTAAAGTTTGGAGACGCCGGATTTCCTCCTCAAGGATTATCAGTTTGTTGAAAAGATAGCACTGAAACAACTATAACAATGATATCAAAACCTAAGCTCAATATCAGTCAAATATTAAATATAATTAATGCTAATGCCAAAGTTGATTGCCATATTGCTGTATCTTTATTTTATATTTAAAATATTTATATATATATATATATATATATATATATATATATATATATATATATATATATATATTATTTTCGGACACTATTTAGTTTAGTTAGTTATATTAGTTGTTGTTATTTATTTAGTTTAGTTAGTTATATATGATGTTGATTAAAATTATGATTTGTACTTAATAAAAGATCTCAGTAAACAATAAAGACTGATTATTTAAATTGACATAAGTTTGATTCTATCTAAAAAAATCATAGTAAGATGTCCGTCCCAGCATGAGGCAAGTATCCTTCGAAGCATTTTGAACGTAAAGCTGTTATCCGCTAGAGTAGGCAACTATCCCTTTTTTGAGAGGTCAAATAAAACAGGATTTACTCAAAACCAATATTAATTACATTTACAAAAATAAGCTACAATGAAAAATAAAAAACCTATGTTTCGATATAGATGTTGCATTATTTTTAGTACGTACGTATTTTTTCAAAATAATGCTTTTTCGAAAAGTGGGGCAACTATCCGGGTTTTACCCTATTTGCATATTTTTATTTTTAGATCTTAAGAAGCATGTATTGTTAACTCTGTAAATTACCTAAGTATATTGTATTACGGAAATCATCGTATGTTGGTCCAACTCGTTTTTGGCCGGTATTATTTTAATGAAAAGTCTAAATCGGATTTTATCGTGTTTATTTGTTTTAAAAACTTTTTTAATTAAATTAAATTATTTCCCGACGTTTCGGACCCTTTACAGCGTCCATGATCTCGGGGGACTGAGGTGGTGGGTGTCCGAATATTATTATGTCCGAATAAAATCGTTAAACTGTAAAGTTTTTAAAACAAATAAACGCGATAAAATCCGATTTAGACTTTTAATTAAATGAGTGAAATTCGCGTAAATATAAGAGAACGGTATTATTTTAATAACAATATGACGCGTTTGAGTGCAAAAGCTAATTTTGGTAAGAAAGTGATAGCAATCCAGAGTCGTAACATTTATCGTAGGTAATAATGGGAAGCCGCGTAAAGAAAAAGGACTTTTGGAAAGTCGAGGAAGTAGTTAAACGATTATTCAACCGCCTTTATACAATTTACTATAGTTTTAAATGCTCTTTACTTTTCCGGGTTAAGATCTTCATGTGGTTCTCGTTTCGATTTGCATATAATAGTCTAATATTATATAAACAACATATTTATTTAGATATGGAGACCTATTCGTTTCGGTAATTTAAAGAATAGTATTAGTAACTAGATGTTTCCGCGACGTCGCAAGCATGTAAGTTTTATTTTATTATGTAGATGAGTGATTGATAATCGCGTTCCAAAAACCGCAATCAGCGTCATCTCTTACGATACGTGTCGTGTTTCAAACTATTGTACTATACTTAAAAATAAATCACAATCCGATATTTTGACGTTTCGGTTTTCGTCTTGTTTCGTTCACTGAATTTCGTTTATGAATATTAATTGTTATTTAATTATTAAATAAGTGTTACAAAACATTACTTAACACAACGTTATTATCAATTTTAAGATCAAATTTCAATGTATTAACTTACCTGCTGTTCTCTAAAGCTGACAATCGAAATACAAAATTGTAATCACAATAACTTTTGATTGAGAGGAGCGATTGTGATGAAGTAAAGACTAAATGTTATCTCAGGATGTGATTTCTGGTTTTCATTCTGATCTTTTGATACAAATTTAGTACATAAGCTGTGATGCATATTCAAACAGACAACATTTCTGAAAAATATAGATATGTATATTATAAAAGTTGTTTAAAACTAAATTTCCTACAATTTTTGTTCTCATCATTTTTTTCGTAGGATCGATATTTTTCGATTTATACCTGAAAAGAGGCGGTGAATTTTCGGTTATCGAGTAACTCGTTTATGTTCTTAAATTGAAAATCTATATGGGATTATTATCTTAATATATAAAAGCGAAAGGTCACTCACTCACTCACTCATCGCGATATCTCTGGAACTATACGACCTAGAGACTTGAAATTTGTTAGGAATATTCCTTTCGCCGTGTAGAGATCAGCTAAGAACGGATTTTACTAAATTCTACCCCTAAGGGGATGAAAAGGGTGAGCAAAGTTTGTGTAGGACAACGTGATTCCTTGGTCCAATCTACTTCAAATTTTGCATAAATATTCTTTAACCGAATTGATTGAAGACGTGTTTTGTATTTTATCAAAATTCATTCCCTAACGGTGTTAAAAAGGGGTTGAAAATTATTTGCTTCAAAATTGATATCAATACTCCTTAGTGCTTTTAATTTAAATTACATTTTATTTTGACACATGTTTGACAATTCAATCCGTCTATTATAAAATATTTTCCAGTATCGACGCAGATGTAGGTGATAAAAAATATAATGTTTAAATTTTTGAAATTTTAGTTAAATACCCATGTGAAGCCGGGGCGGGCCGCTGGTTATTTATTATTTGTGTGTAAATGTCGTCAATAAATTATATATATCATTACTTAATTTATGGTTCTGAAATATTTGCAATGATTTTTTCCCAAATGGCAATCACTACCTATAAGCAATGTACCTATGTTTTAAAATCTATAATCTAATAAAGGTATCGTTAATAAAATATACTAGTTATCTTAAGAATGGTTTTGGTACTTGTTAATTTTGTTAAAGGGATTTTGTTTCTCTCTTATGATTCACGACATTGTAACATGGTGTTTATTAATTATTTATTCAACATGGCATTATAGTTGCGTCTATGAACAGACGTTGTACGAGCCAAATATGTTTTCAGATCGGAATTCGGAACGATAAATCAAACAGGATAAAACAAGCGAACAGATGTGTCAGATTCATAATATTAACATAAATCTGGAGGCTCTTAAATATCACATACACTTACACTTAGTTACACAATACATAGTTTTATTTATTCACACTAGAAAATGTGCTCTGGGCTTCGTTAAATACATTGGTTAAGTCTGTGAATATGCTTCGCTTAATTGTGGCATGCTGCACACTTTTATCTCACTTAACTTCCAAGCTTATTTCAAATTTAGGTGATGAATTAACTTTACTATTTGGTGTTAGTGAATGTTACTATAAGTTACATAATTGCTATATATATAATCTGGTAAAGTAGTTTTGTGATGACTGCGAATTAAGATCACAATCATAATTTTAATAGTACATTTATATTACTCGGATCTGTAATTTATTCGATCAATAAACTTACATCATCTCACCACTTGCAATGCTCATATGTCTTAGTCACAAGTGAAATTTGTACGATGTAAATTATTAATTATGAAATATCAATTTTGTTTTTGTTTGAACAAACTCTGATTTTATTGAGTAAAAGTTGTTTAGAATTTCTATTTTACTATTGCTTAATATTAGTATATACTTGTATGTAAAAGTAATTTTTATTTATTAGTGGAACAGGAACACAGAAATCTCATTTAAAAAAAAAAAACAAGAAAAAAATGAAACGGTACGTACGTAACGTACAGGAGAGAGAGAGAGATATTACAGTATACTAGAGTTCAAAAAAGTTAAAAAAAACATATACCTGTAAATACATATATATATATATATATATATATATATATATATATATATATATATATATATATAAACTCTTTTGCAAAAAAAACGGTCACTTAAGCAAAGAACTATTTTATAGTTACTATTAGTTTGTTTGACAATTTTAGGTATTGTTATCCTCAGAATTTTATAAATTAATTAGGAAGGAATAGTTTTCATCAGTTTTATCATAACATTTTAATTAAATTATTAAGAAATAATGTTTAAGCTTAAAACACTATGATTGTGCCTGCTCGCTAAATAAAAATGAAACGCGTTAATTTCTTTGTTTTTCTTGAATACATTAAAAGCAGATAAAAGTTTAGTATTGAGTGTGACCCCCTCTTGCTGAAATCACAGCTTGCATTCGTCTGGGCATGCTAGTGAGCTATATCTTTTATGGTTTCTTGGGGAATACGTTCCCACTCCGCGGTAATCACATTCTTTAGCTCTCTGATGGTCTGCGGAGCCGGCTGCACTGATCTCACTCGTCGCTTCAGAACGTCCCAGACATGCTCTATGGGATTGAGGTCCGGACTTTTAGCTGGCCAGTCCAAACGACGAATTCCGACTTCTAGCATATACGCATCCACACCGCTAGACCGGTGGGCGCGAGCGTTGTCGTCCATAAAAATTGAGTTTTCGCCAAGAGCGGTTAAAGCGGGTTGTGCATAAGGAATTAGAACTTCCGTTATGTATCGGTGTCCAGTCAGTGTACCGTTTTCGATGAAGACTAACTCCGTACGATCCATAGAATTTATTCCTGCCCAAAACATAACAGAGCCTCCTCCATAAGGTGTGATTTCTTCAAAACATGCCTCTGCAAAGCGTTTTCCTCTTCTACGTAGCACTCTCCGACGTCGGTCTTCACCATGCAGAGATATCCTGGCTTCATCGGAGAACAATACCCTATCCCAGTCTTCATGAGTCCATGACACACAATTTCGAGCGAAGCTAAGCCTGGCAACTCGATGTCCACGGAGTAATTTAGGGCCGCGTGCCGGGCGATGACTGTGTATATTAGCAGCGAGAAGCCTCCTCCTGACCGTCCATAGACTAATTTGCACATTTCTTACTTCTTCGAGGGTGTTCTTGAGGTCCACATAAGAAGATTTGCGATTTCTCAACGCTTGACTAACTAGAAAACGATCATCCCGTGGTTCGGTACAAGTCTTTCTGCCAGAACCAGGCCTTCTCTAGACGGAACCGGTCTCTTGATAGCGCTGCCAGGTCCTTTGAACTGTCGACCGACTCACATTTAGCCTCTGAGCCACGAAGCATTGACTGCAACCTTCTTCAAGCAGCGCAATAATTTTGCTCGCTTTTATCACTTTATCTACCATTTTCGAGATTGCTAAACAGCAATAACAATACTTTTAAATGTCAAGGACACCAGATAATTTAATAAAAATTGACAAAAAGTTAATTAGAGTCGATATTAACTATAGGGAATTCGCGCCACAAAATGTAGTTAAAAGTTATTTTCTTTGAAAACCAGGCTCAGTCAAAAATTTGAATTTGGAATGTACCCTTATAAACATTATGGCATTTATTTTTTTCAGCCAGGAAGAAAATCGAAACCGCCCGTTTTTTTTTGCAAATGAGTGTGTATATATATATATATATATATATATATATATATATATATATATATATATATATATATATATATATATATATATATATATATATATATATATATATATATATATATATATAAATGTGTAAGTACTTGTGGTGTGATATAATTTTTAAATTTGACACTAACGTCACCACTCTAATAAGCTCATTATTGCTTTCTGCGCAGTCATAAATTAAATGTTTCTCATAACTTTGAACGGACTCTAGCAAGCGTTAAGCATTATTAAATTGCACAGAAATAAAATAAAAATAAGTTACATCAAACCGACTGCAATAGAAAGTCGAACAAATGACTGCTATTCCTATTATTGAAACTCGGTAAGACTCACTCATATTTTATGAGACTGTTTGTTATAATCAGATCTGATACAAGAAATTAATGTGATATTAATTGTAAACATTTTAAACCTAGTTATTTTTTATAATCCATTCGACAGAGGACATAGAGGAATCCATTGTATATAAAGGATAATATAATCTGTGGTGGTAAATTTTATTTTAGGCACCAAAAAAATACAGTTTCAAACAAAATATTTTCGCAGTGATTTCTTAAATAGTTAACTTGTAAAAGTAATTTAAGTATGTTCTTTAAAGCTTTTTAAACTGTTATTTGTGAAAAAAGAAATACCGTTTCTATTTTTTTTTGTTAAGTAATTCTTTTATTTCGTATTTTTCTTGTTTTGTTCATTCACCTTGGATGCCACCCAGCTCACAAACCTAGACGGAAGAGTGAAGCATTGACTCTTCGACACCTGATGTTTATAATAACTTCCTGAGATTGTGCGTTGCTAACATTAAAGCGTGTTCTTTGATTTTGTAAAATGTGATAAAATAAAAAAATAATTGTATTTCAAATTAACTTAAATCAGTGCATTCTGTATTTAATTACCCACCGAGTATTAATCTAAATAAAAAATAGCAAACAACAGTGTTATGTATATTTATGGTAAAATACTATTTGATTTTACATTATTCATTTGTGTGCATAACCTTTTATTTTCATTTATATAGTTTATTATGAAAAAAGTTGGCAACTTCTAATTAGATGTAGCTGAATTAATTGGTACATATTGTTAGTTTAAGTTAGTTTAGTTAAACAATGTTGTCATTAAGATTATTATACATTGATAAATATTGTATACGTCTGTTTACCAATTTTAAACTTAATTTTTTTTTAAGTTTGTGATTATATTCAGACGACGCGTTGGCGCAGTAGTCACAGCAACTGGGTTATACACTAGCGGTCGCCGGTTCGATTTCCGCACATGACAATTATCTGTATAGGCAATACGGATGTTTGTCGTGGTCTGGGCGTTTGTGTTTGTGTTGTGTGTGTTTCCGGACCCCCGACACAGGATTCACATCCTATTGAGGGCCGTTGAGTGTGAGTGTGAGATGTTTATATGTATTGTACTGTACTGTATCAGCCTGTTAACATTATTTCCCTACCATGAGTAACGATCATTACGAGGCAAGGTGGGGAGACCCATAAGGACATACACTCAGATGAGAAACAAATACTTGTACAAATACAAATATCTGTCCCGAGCGGAAATCGAATCCACGACCGTCTGTGTCGGCGTGCGATGTTGAGGCAACTACTCGCACTACTACACCAGAACGGTCGTCGTTATATGTATTATGAAATTTTTATTGTAACATTTCTATATCTTAAGAAAAACTTTTCATTGTTACTCAACTTCCTGGCGTCGTATCAAAATGAATCATTTCTCGGTTTCTTTTTCGAATGATACGCAATGAAAACGCTTCTTAATATATTCGTGTTAGTGAAGTATTACCTACGTAATATGCATTAGAATTTAAATCTTTCAAATAGAGACGATATTATTTTATGTTATGGTAAATTCCTTCTCAGATTCGGAACCTTTAGTTCTAAGTCTAAAAAGTACCAACCCCATAAACTATAACCTATTTCTGTGACTCCACTGTATGTCCCTTTGTTCATCTTTTTAATAGGAACCGTAATGAAAATTTTTCTAAATATTACTCGTAATAAAGCGGTTATATACAAATAATAAATATTAAAAAAAAAGTTAAAAATTAATATTCTCATCAATGAAATCTAGTGTCAAATATTTCATTTGTGTTGAATCTTTTGTAGTTCGTACATAAAGGCTCACTTGAGCTCAAGATCGGCTCACTTGGCTATGCCTGGCGTTTTCATTAATACAAAAATAAAAGAATAAAAACGAAAGTGAATAGTGCTAATAATATAGATCTAAGCGTATTTCAAGCTGATAGATAGTACTTGACTACCCATACGGTTTCTCCCGCAATAAATTTACCTCTTGACAGTTAAAAATAATAATAGTTTTCTGATAATTGCGTTTAAAAATACGAACAAACTCTTCAGATTTATTATGTTAGTGGAAATTATTAAATGTTTACAAAACCTATGAAGATTTTGTATGTGAAATCTTTTTTAAGCACTTTTATTAACATTTAGCTATCTTATTGATGGATGAAACTAAACCATCTATTAATTTTTCTTGGTATAGTAATAGCGATTCGTCATATTGCAGATGATAATAAATTACCAAATCTACATCACTTACGGTGTATCCGTCGTAATGATATGCTGTATGAAAACAAAATGTACTTTAGAGTTAAATTAGCCGTGGTTCTTTAGACTTGATCTCCCGTATTTTGTAATAGAAGAAATAACAATTACGTATAAAAAATCTGTTGTCTTATGTGAGTGACAAAAACGACGTGACGCGGGAATATCAAGTAGTCATGTACCTACATAATTATGTCCTACTTTGTCGCGTTAATGCAGATCGCGTGACAGGTGTTACGTCGCATCACACGCGCACGTTTAATTCGTCACTTCTAGTTTTTCGTTACTCACCTAAGGCAACGGATAGGCATGCAACTTTTTTTACAAGAAATAAAGTATATTCAGCTCTATGAAGAATATTAAACAGTATTCTAGAAAAATGAACAGTATTTTATTTATTGTTTTGAATACATATTTTTAGAGCTTCTCACACAACTTAGTAATTTACATTTTTTTAAAAAACTTCATACGCCTGATCAGAATTATAACTGAAGTTCATTCAGAAACTCAGTGTGATTTGTTTGTGGCTGCGCTGCACTGAGCAGTGAGCGCCCTCTGGCTAAATAAAAACAAATTCGTGTGAGCGTCTAAGTATAACACATAATAATGTGTTTGCATTTTGATGCTGAAAACAGTATTTTGTATACTTTATTTTTGTTCAACAGTAAAAAAGTATAATTTAGTGATAAACAGTATAATACTGTTTAAAACAGTATAGTTGGCAACTCTAGCAACGGATAAAACTACAGAACTAATGTTATCACAAACATAAACAAATTAAACAGTTCGTTTATTTTTAGGAGTAATTTTTTATGTCGGTAAAGTGATGTGACGTTCAAAATGAATAACAGACACAATCACAGAAATAATGAAAAGCAATGTAAAATTATTTATAGTATAACTTCGTTAGACAACATACTATTACAGAATTCGATTAATCATGAAATTCATGCGAAATTTTGTTTGAGTAGGTTATATGTATTTGAATTTGCACAACTAGGTAATACTTTTTATTTAAAAGTAATAATAATATTATCTAAACGATAAATAAAAGCGATAGAAGTTTTTGCGAAATTTCATTACAAAGTCTCTGATCTAGATTGCATTTCTTATTTAGATTTTTAGAACATAGAGTTGCAGAATTACTATTGAAAATGTCAAAACTAAGGATATTAAAACGACGATAGTGCGTAATTAACTAATTAGTCTCGCTTATAATATTTTCACTAAATTACAATTTGGTGGATAGTTTTAAGTTAAGCTATGAAAAACAATGTCTTGTTGAGTATACATTTGTTATGATTGTTATCAATATATTTTTTTATAGTTGTTTGAGCATGTAAGAATTAAATTAATCTATGGTATTGCTGACATTTATAAGTTTTTTTTTGAGTCAAAGTCCTGCTTTTCTCGGAAGGAGAATATGAAAACTTTAGCGCTAAAATGCATAGAAGCTATAAACATTACTGGGTGAGACATAAAGAGTCTATACATAATATAAATCACATACTGTCTTATTTGTAATCTTTAGGTACACGTACAGTAGTTTAATTTTACATATAATAACTTTTTATATTTTGGAACTTGTTATTCTGCGTAAGATTATATAAATGACCAAGATCTGTGAATTTATTAAAGTTGGCTTACATGTAGGACATAATACCACTAATTTTATAAATATCATTAAATTATGTATTGACGATTTTTATAAGATTCACAAGATAGATTTTTTATACGATTCTTCTCGGCAGAATCTACATGTTGAATCTGATGCTAAATCTTTACATTAGTATTATATATGTACGTAATGATGATTACAAAGTGTAAGTATGTGCTTAAATCCCACTTGAATAAAGTAGATGTTGATTTTAATTTTTATACATACATTGGTAGGTATATTATAAAGATTATAACGCTTTTATATTACGACGATTTTATGGCGTGCGAGCATCGCATGGTTAACCTTAATAAAGCGCATATTTGTAAATATGTAATATGTACATCACGTGATTTCTGAATATGTTATTTATTGTTTCAATAATGTAATGAATAAAAAATTACGCCTCCGAAAATAATTTATAAGAAAAAGTTTTTTTTTATTTTTTTTATTCCGTTACCTATAAATTACTTCTGTAGCATAATTTTCTTTTAATATTATAGTAAAAAATACTAAGCATGATCATGGCGCATTTGGCGTATACGTATTATTCTTGTATAAAGACAGTACCTAACTACGTGGACATGATTTAAGTACAATCAAGTACTTTTCTTTACATGAAAATGTCGAATATATAAATTTTTTCATTTTTCCGAATTTCACCGTTTTATAATCAATCATACAAATCACACACACACAAATAGCGGTGAGCATACAGGTCTATTGAACTATCCATAGTTGTTGAAATATTGTAAGTTTTGATCACCATTCACTCATATAATACATACGTATTATTTATTATTTATTTATTTATTTCTTAAAGAAAATATATCTTACATACTAATAATAAGTAGTCCCGTAAAACTGCGTAGCAGTTTGTCTGCGGAATCTGAGTCTCTTGTTTATTTAGTTTCATAGTTTGTATAGTTCGTTACATTTTATTTACGTACACTAATATCAGTTCTTACACTTACTTAAATTCAATTACACCAGTATCACATCTTTTAAGAGTTGAGTAAAAGAAGTATCATGTCTAATAGGAGGTAAAGTTTAAATTTATTCATCGAATTTTGATACGTTTTTCGACCTCATTTACAGAATTTTAAAGAAAATTTTTCGTTAAAAGAACTTAATATCGATAAAACAGCCGGCTGGTCGAGTGGTCAGGCAACTGGACACTTTACGCAGCGGTCGCGGTCGTCAGGTGCAGATAATCTGTATGACGAATATAGATGTCTGCACCGGGTAATGGATGTGTATTTATGTATATATGTATTTATATCTTAAATTTATTTCCGTTCCTAGTACCTGTAACACAAGCACGGGGCTAGGCTAACGTGGTGTGATTGTTGGTTAATATTTATTTATTTTATTTAGAATTATTACGGGAATTACTACTAGTGATAAAATTTTGCAAAAATTACAAAATTCATAGTTTTTCGTAATAAATTAATCTATAGAATCAAAACAGGTGATTTCCTTAATGTCACGAAAGTCTTTTGTTTAAGCTAAATGGTGGTATAGATTTCATAACAATGAAACAGTACGAATTTAGAATTTGATCAATGGAATACAATGGGTTTATGTAATATAAGTTGTCTTTATATATAAAGTAGTATATCGAACAATGGCAGTATTGGAAGCTCTTTGAACGTAAACTTCAAATTTGTTTTTATGTAGGCCAACAAAATCTTGCATCATTTGAACACATTAGATGTTGGAATTTTTATAGTTACGCATTTATTAATAACTTTCTTTGTCTGCGTTAACTTTTGGACATTATCTGGTAGTGTTTTTGTATTAAATTTTTTAAAAAGAAATTAAAAAAGCATTTTCTGTTTTTGTCATGATTTTACTGTATACATATAATATATATATATTTCTATTAAATTATTATTTTATTTGTTATTGCTATTATTAAAAAAGTCAATATTTTCTTTTATAAATTATACGTCCACCATATTCTGTTTTCTGTTAGTAATAGTTACTTTTCGGGTGTGCTGGAAGAAATATATTCTAGGGAAAAGCATAGACTTATATATTGTGTTTCAATAACATGTATCTTTTTTTTATAATACTGTACGTATAATAAAGTGTTAAATAAAATAAAAATACATTTACATTAATATACATGGTAATATACGTATAAAAAAATAAATAATAAAAAAAATCTTTGCAAGTAAGCAAATATACTGCAAAATAGTTGTAATTTACTTGAATCGTATTTCGATGTTTTACAATTTGAATGGCGTTTAAATGTTTTAAAATAACATTTTTTTTTGCAACGGACGCTTTATAGAATGAAATAAGATTATAAATATAATAAAATTATGACGTTCATTTAACTTCCTTTGCATTTTGTTGTTATTAAAATTTAACTATATTAAGTCAGGCGTTAATAAATTGTATAATACGCGAGTTCAATGCAATGTTACAGCAGTTTTTCGTAACTGATTACATTATATTACTGCTTGTAGCTAATATTACCTTTATACAATGTGTAATTTCTTTAGTTCCGTTTCGTAGAATAAATGTTACCGATACGTTTCTAGCTTGTTTACATGATGTCTACCGGAAGTTTAATGACCTCTCGAATTTATATATAGGATACTGACCCGCGAAGTAACTTGAATTTTTACTTAAATCGTCGTTTTTAACACATACAGGAAGAATTTTAGCAAATTTATTACTACTGAAGGCTGTAAAATTAATTTACAAAATTAGCTGTAAAAATTCTATATCCAGTAATTTTTGTTGTAAGATTAATTCTTAATCATGATGATGATGATAATTAGTTAAAGGAATAATCTTTTATATATTTATATGAATGAAACAGATTAAATAAATATACATATCTATATTTTTTAAATGTCTGATTACAACAAATCTAAAATAAACTGTACTATAAAGTATGCAAATGTAACAGAGTAGAGCATGTTATCCTATGAATGAGAAACATTGGAGCACAGTGTAGTGGATGTGTTTTCACTGTAATTTTACAACTTGTAATGTTTTTTAACATCTTCCGAAACATGCAGGTTTCCTTACGGTATATTCTTTCGCCACCGAACACGACGTGAATTCTAAATAAAAAATTAGGACTTGGAAATTCAATAATGCCAGCTCGAATTTAAAGCCCGTTATCTTCTATTCAAGGGGTTATATCTGTCTAAAATGATAATATTAAAAAAAAACACATTATAAATAAACATATATATTACAGCATTATATTCTATTATATATATATTAATTTCCCATATATTTAGCACAACTTGTCTTCTATTTTTTATAGATTATTATAAGTCAAAACTAACGTTAGTACCTTATAAGTTTATAACTAATTTTAACAAAATCTCGAAGTGTTTGTTTGAAAACAAAAATTACATTGCTGTTCACGCCTCATGATGTCAACAGCCACGAGAATGAAAGTGCATAAGAAATTTACAAATTCTGTTCACATCAATAGGAGAATCTGCAGATCGAATTAATTTCATCAACTTCGTTTCATCGTCTTCGTTTAACTAATAAAAATAAATTTTGAAATATTTTATTAACTATATATACGAGTATTTAGTTTATTAATTTCTTTTTAGTTATTAAACATAAAATATTAATTTTATAAGAGCTATTAAAAATACGCAAAATCCTAAAAACTGTTAATGTATATTATATATAAAATAAAGTATTTAATTAAATATTTTGTGTTTAATTTTCATAACACATACGATACGCAACTATCATGTTTTCTCATAGTGTTTTTTTCTTCTATTCAACATGTGGTAACATGATTCGTTTTTTTTTCGACCGAGATATTCAAGCGCTAATCAACAGTAGGCTTGTTTTTTTTTCATAAGTGTAACGAACAGTTGGTCGATCTCAATATTTGACACCCGTGTGTCATTATATACGAGAAATACTTAATAAGTTCATCTAACCGTGATCATATGACGTAACGCTTCCGGTCTCAAAGTATTACCTCATTGCTGGGCTCGGAAGCTCGATGGCTCGCTCCCATTCTTTCAGCCGGTTCAGTGAAAGGGTCCTCCGATACACTTTTACCCTCCCGAAGCGCCTGCGCACAGGCGGGTGCTGGCTAACAGTCGCTCTCTTATAAATTCGGTGAAAATACTGCGACATCACATTACAAATTCGGCGGCTGTAGCAGTCGGCCGTCCGATCACTTTTGTTTACGGTTTAGTGTTGTGTTCGAAAATAGTGATTTAGTTTCGTCAACGCGTTTAACTTTCTTATAAGCATACAAAATGAAATTCACGGTGAGTGCGTGTTTTGTGATAAAAAATAAAAATCCTGTGATGTTAGGCTTATTAAGTAATTGGACTTAGGGAATCTTATTTAAAATAAATAATTAACTCACGTCATCTGTATATTAAAAATGAAAAATGAAAACAGAAGATTTGAGGTGACACATAGGGGGTACAATTTTTTTGATTCAAGTCCAACGAGTAAGGTATCAAAATGAGGCCACAAAACGATGATTATAAAAATATATAAAGTGGAAACTGTTTAATGAAAATGAAAAATTTTAAGCGCTTCGAGAACGCTTAAAAAATGTAACTTGAATAAATATGACAAATGTAAAACGTGTAAAACTGTAAATTAATTACATTTTAAAAACTTCTAAATGCAAAAAAGGAAAATAACAATTGCAAGCAAATTTATCTTGTATAAGCTTAGGCTATATTTTTATACAAAGTAAAAGCGGTAAAAGTGAAAATAAATTTATAATGATAATTACAATCTTGAACAGCGCCATGCGGGCTGTTGTTTTATATTATATGATAGAAAACAAGTTTTTTCATACAATAAAAATAAAGTTCAGATATAATATAAACAGTATATTTTCTTTAAAAAAGTTTTTTTTTTTGTAGGTCGTATTCATCACACTGTTAACAATTTCTTCCACATGGGGTATAAAAGCAAGAATAGAAGAACCAAAGGACAAAAGAGAAGCAGCTTTTAGCTATTTACAACCACATGGCGGATCTTCTTATGCTTATAATGCTCCTGCTACGTACAATGCACCTTCTGCCAATCAGTTGGAAGCCAGCGCTGTAAGCATCGGAGCAGGATACAGCATAGGTGGCGCTAAACCCAGTTACAGTTTCGGTGATCAAGGGTCAGGAGCAACATACCAATTACAGCAAGAAGGTCAGCCAGGCAGTGGGCATGCAACGATCCAACTCACCCCTATTACTTTACAACCCGGTCAGGGTGGTTTAGTTTCTAATGATCTTTCTCAATTAATGAGTCAACTATCTCACGGAATTAATTCTGGCGCAATCACTATTCCATCTTCAGGTGCATTATATCAATTTGCCGGTCAAGGTGGCCATGCCGGACAAGAGTACGTACCCCAGTTTAATTACGGAAGTCCTAAATTCCAGCAATACAGTTTTGGCGAACAAATTCAAGGAGCCGTTCCTTCTTATGCTCTTGGTACTAAAGGTCTCGGCACATATGGTTCCACTGGTCCAGTTCTGTTTTCTCCTGAATCATCCGCTAATCAAGCTGCTTTAAGTTACAGTGCACCAGCTTCAGGTCATTCATACGAAGGTACTGCGGTGCCTCTTGGTGATTCGGGACATTCTCTGTCTGGGTTCTCTTTCGGAGGTTCTGGACAAGCGCTAGGATCTTTCAAGGGAATCAGTGGTTATGCTACACCTGGGAAATCTAGTTTTAAGCCATCAACATTCTTAGGTGCTTCAGTCCAAAGTGATTCAGGTCTTACCGGGTCACACGGACTACCGTCTTTCAGTGATTATCAATCATCTGCTGGTGGTCATGGTGCTTCTTTCCTCGGATCTGCTGGGAATGGCTTAAATTTTGGATCTTTATCTGCCTATGGTGGCAGTTCATCTAAAATACTCTCTCCCTCATATTTTCCATCTAAATCTGAAGGAATTGGCTCTTTGGAATCCATTGCATCTGCTTTCTCTACTAGCGGCCAAATAGCATCTCCTCCAGGAACTACATATGGAAGTCCTTCTACTTCTTACTTAACCAGTAATGCACATTCAGCATCAGCTCCTAGGCCTGCTTACTATGTTACATCACATAAACACTCTTCACCTAGCTTTGGTTCCGGAAGTTCATCATTCAGAGGTCCCGTATCTGGTCATAGCTCTTTTTCAGCCGGTCCTAAATATAGTTTCGGTGGACATGGCAGCTCTCGTTACGCATCACCTAAGGATACTCAAGGTGCTTACAGTGAATCTTCTTATAACACAATCAAATATAGCGAAGAGCTAAAGCCCAGACATAATTAATTTAGTTTATGTAAAGATTATCTGAATATATTCTTGCTGTAAATAAAAGCCTTGTGTGTGAATATATATTATGACGAAGAGTGATTGTGTGGGTATAATTGAAATTCAGTGAAAGTGTTACATTTTGACTTTAGTATTATTTATGTTATACAAGTAATTAACAACGTAAAAATGTTTAGTTTGATTTATGCCGTCAGTCTACTTATTGAATACCGTATGGAACTTTTCTATTTAATGATGCTGTTATAATTAGCTATATCTTTATATAACATCCGCAACATTCGAAACTAGTATCGGTGTGGATTGAACTATTAAAGCGATTAGTTCAATGACCATTACCAAATCTTATCTTGTTATCTCAATATCATGAATACGACATGAATTTCTGTAAATAAAATATGTGTTAAGATTGTTTATTTATTGTTAACAAATTGTTTAAAAGTTGTTAATTTTTTATAAATAAATTGTTGTTAAATTGTTATTTTGTTTTTTTTTTTTCATTAAGAGAATAAGTGAATATATGTTTTATTTATACTTATACGTACATACAGGACACATGGTATCCTAGCTTAAGTAATCAACATCTGATATGCATTGCTAGTTTCACTTAAAAGAAAGTGAGAGAAATTGTAGTCGATAAAACTAAAACTATCTACTGGTATTCTTCAACATTCATATTAAGCTAAAAGCTCACTTGTCTTTAATGATCTTATTTTACGTGGAAATTTTTTCTTGTGAGTCATTAATTCTATGATATTAATTACTTTAGTAAATGTAAATATATATTTTATTTATTATTTATTTTACTACGAAAATTTTAGTAAATAACATAACAATTTTGATATACAAATTTTACAATATTATACATATTTACAATGCAAAACTTAAACTAATTATTTCCAAACAGTTTTGGTATACATCATGTCCGCGTAGAAAGGTGCCAAGAATACTAGCAGCATTTGCCCGTTGAATCGCAATTCCGATTCTCTGGGGAAAAAATGCACCAGCCCTCCTGTCACCAGTGGAGGCTATGAGACGTGGGGTTAATTCTTTTAGATTTTTCTTTAGTAAATTATATATAGGAATATACATATATCCGTGTTTCTGTATCTATCTGCATGTATCTGGAATATAATATTTATATTAATATAAATTTTTTTCATATGTAGAGTAGACTCACGTTTTTTTTTTCGCACTTATTATACAGCAAACAGACAAAAAGTACATCCGTTTTATAAGCATAGTGTAACCTCTTTAAGCAGGGCAGGTGATTCACGTTTTCTTGGTTGACAGCACATTTATCCCACAGATAAAATGCGTTCACTTCCGAATTCTTTGAAAAAATTGCGCAACTTGTTTTACATTTCTTTTTTATTGATTTTATTTTGCAAAAAATATCACATTGCATAACTAGAAACCGGAACTATGATATAAACTATTACAACATAGTAACATCACGAAAATTAAGTTTTTTATTTTTATTTACATTAGAAGGCCCCGTTATTTAACTACATACTTTCAAAAAATATATAAAATGAGAACATTTCTGTCTCTGAATATTGTTGAAAACGGTTGAAGAAATATAATAAGTGGAGCACAATTCAGTTTCGAAAAAACTTTTACTAAATTGAACACAATCCGTATGAGTGAGCTAATATGGTAAAAGTACAAAATGTAGAGATATATCTATAATCGATAAATCTATTAAGTCGAATTTCTATTAAAAATAGCTTTCTAAGTTATTTAGACTTAATACTGAGGTATCAGATATGTGTACTTTTTAAATTAAAAAATCAAAGATCTTTAAATATTGACGGAAAAATATTTCATAGATTCTTTCTGAAATGTTCATTCTAACAAAATAAGGATGAATGAAATCGGAGAACATGTTAATGAATTACACAACAACATTTTAACTATTCGATAACATTTTAAGATACCTTGTATGTAATATAAAATAGGTCGGGAAAGCAGTATAAAATTAAAGAAAAATCTCTTTGGTTGTACTGTTTGTATCTGGCTGGTTTTAATATCAATAAATATAGGACATTAAGAAAAAGAAAGTAAAAAAAACACTTTTCTGCCATTCAATTCTTGTTCTGCCATCAAAATGATTGAATCTAACAAAAAATGATGAATTTTATTACAAAAAAGGGAAAAATGAAACACAAGCCACGATAAAAAAATTATCGTTTATGAACCTAATACAGTGTTAGTAAGAATAGCACAAATTTGGTTCAAGTGTTTTCAGTCTGGGAATTTTGATGTCTGATGCATCTCGCTCTGGTCGCCCTAATACGGATAAAGTTGATGCTATTTTTTAAAAAGTGGATCAAGATCGAACGATATAGCTGATGAGCTAAGGATTTAATACAAAATAGTTTTGACCTATTTGAAAAAGTCTGGCTATACAAAAAAGCTCGATATTTGGGTGCCACACGAGCTCACTGAAAGAAACCTAATAAATCGTGTACTCATTTGCAATTCTTTATTTAAAACATAATGAAACTGAACTATTTTTGAAAATATTGATCACTGGTAATAAAAAATCGATTTCCTACGACCATAATACAGTCCTGACCTTGCACCCTCAGATTTTCACCTGTTTTGGTCTCTTCAGAATTATTTGGATATAGTGTTAGATTAACATCCAGTAAGGACTGTCAAAACTACTTGTCGCATTGTTTTGATCAAAAATCTTAATATTTTTATAAGAACAGGATTTTTTTACTACCTGAACAAAATGGAATATATGTTTTAATTAAATTTAATTAAACTTTGAAAAAAAAAAGTCTTGAATTTGTATATAGAATACGAAGAAACTATTCCTCCTACCTAATATATATGAGGCGAATATAAATCTAGGAGACGACTTTTGATAATTTGATTTAACTTTTTTTAAAGGATGCAATTTTTATTGTGTATGGGAGATCATTTAATTTTATTTAAATTATAAGATTACAATATTAATATTATTATTACTCTCTTCGGGAACTCCGAGAAATAAGCAATTAAAGAAACGTAGGATTTTAGGAGTACAACGTAATTACTTTTAGAGACCGGTCTTATAGTCAGTAGATCAGAAAATAAAAAATTATATTTTAAGATCATTAGTACAATGCTTAGAATTAAAAATATCATAACAGGGGTGAATAAATAATTCTGGATTAATTATATTTTTTTCATGATATTTTTCATTAATTAAATTTAAAATTATTAAGCATTATTGCATGCCGTGCAGTAACTGGCAGAAGGTCGTGTGGTGCCCGGTAGAGGTCTTGGACTAAGGTCATAGGGGTGCAAAACAAGTATACACAAACCAGGATGGTGATAGGCAGCAGCGTACCACCATATCCTGCCACAACATACTGCGCTTACCAACACACCTGTCAAGCGTGGCGAGTCTACGTCAACTTAGGGAGAGGCCCTCTCCCTAAGTTGATGTTGGAGGCTTACTTTCAGCAGTGGACATCCAACGGCTGATTTGATAATGTGATGATGAATTTAGTAAAGATGTTAATTGCGGTTTTATCTACATTTTGGGTTACTAAGCTGCACCTTTAAGCCGCAGTGTGAAGTTTCTTTACCCTTTCTCAATATATAACAGGTCCACTAATACAAATACAATTATTGAAATTAAACTGATCCTGAGAATAGTGTGCTTAACAATCAAATAAACTAATTATTTATTTTGTAGAATTTATTCTAAATGTTCTAACAACACCATCTATTGTGGTAGTTCTAAACTATTTAAGTACGGTAAGAGTTTAAGAGACTGTTTTATTGTTTATACGAGAGAAACATAGATAGCGTTACTGTAATCATTTGTATGTATACCAATTATTTATTTAAATCTAAAAAATAAATTACCTAAACACACATATGATATATAATTAGCTACGAATTGTATGTGGTAGTTTTAAATTAATGTAATTATACACGAAATTTAATTAAGATAAATATATTAATTATTCTCTATATAACACAATGAAACTCGAGCTTGAATTGCGTTGATATCTTTCAGTACAGGTATGTTAATTTTATATATTAATGGTTCGAGTAAACATACATAGTGAACCACTTAAAATCTAATAAAAATATTAATGGAAACTAATATAAGATACACATTAAATGATTTTCATTTGCATGCAAAAATAAATAAATATATATTGAGGAAGTTTAAAGGATAAGTCATATAAGTAGAGCAAGAACCACAAATTTAAACAATCAAGTTTCGAGATAGAATGAATAAAAGAAACCTCGAGCTAGTAAGTGCTAGTAGTAGTATAAAATTAAGTCACAATCAATATAGGTTTATTTATTTCTTAAAATCAACACAAAAAAAAAAAACATGATATGAAAAACATTAACTTCTGAGTGTAAATAGATTTTCAATGTAGTTTTCACCAATATTCAGAATTTATTACAAAGAATGATTCGAAATAACGTGATATAACATATTTGATACATAGTCGGACGATACAGTAGAAGGTATATAAGATACGCCTGGATGTATAACGGCATCAATAAACAAATTTTGACCTTTATTAGCCATATCTTATATCTAGCTTACATTTTGAAATGTGAGTGTGTAGGTTTAGACTTAGCTCATCTTGATGACCTCGTGTTACGTAATCAATTTCTCTAACGCTAAATCTATGTATAATTATTAAGTGTAATGATATAAAAAAAACGACCTTAGTTTGGAAAAATTATTGTGCAAGTCACCATACGCGTTTATGATCAACGTGTAATTATATCACACATGCTTAATTTTGTGGTATTATTATATGGGTAGAGTAGGGGCAAGTGCTGTACCTATGGACGCTTGTACCTGTGGACACAATCGATTCCGTCGAAATTAGTAACCCTAAAATTCTAATTTAAACCTGACCGTAAAGCTTTGTCTATGGTTGACTGTTTGGACGTATTACCATCTTTGTTTTCGGTATGGTTGATATTGTGCTGGTTATGAAAGTTTTTTTCGTCAAAAAGTAAGTTTTTTTGCTTAATTTAAATGTGTTTTACCGTCAAAATACTTATGATATCAGATAGATCGTGTTTGCTGTATATTGGGCGTTGTTTATCGTTTAGTTGGTGGCTATCTCATGTCTTTAAGTCTGTTTTGTTATCAAAGTTTAATCTGTTTTATTTTATAAGTCTCAATTTGTACCTGTGGACAAACATACGAGTGTACCTGTGGACTGTCCACAAGTACAAAAGTGTTATAATGTTTACTTACAAAATATGATCAGTCGTTTTACTTGATTTGTTATTTCTTATATTAAAGTCACCGGAACTTATTAAGAAACACCAACGGTTAATTTAGATAAATTAGATTACAGCAACCAGTTGAGCAGATTTCCAGCCAAATCTATCCTATCTGGAGGACTTGGATCGAAACGACCTATTTGCAGATCCTATTATTCAGACTATCACATAACCAATCTTGCTTATCCAGAAGGATAATCGGCTGATACCAGAACAATCTGGATTTCGCACCCCGCTGGATTATTGATCTACAAATAACACCCGAAACCGTCCGCCCATTTGAAAAAGCTGGCCTACGAAAGTGTGTTCAACGTGGATAAAAGCCCAGAAGAATTTAAAAAAAGCCAAAAAGAAGGAAATAGTAGGCCCGGAAAATGGACAAAAAAAACTCTGCTTAAAAAACAATAAATTTTTATCAAAGCTTTTTCTGGTTCCTCCAAAGGCGATGCTAGTTGCTCAAAATGTCATCCAAACCCTCTGTTAGCTAATAATCTTTCTGAAACTAGTCCTTCCAAAGCACTTTTGAATGAAAACACTGAGAAATCCGGCAAAAAAATGATTAAAATAATTTAACAAGAGAATCTAGTTATCACAAATAAACTACAAATACTTTGTTATAACAAAGAAAGAAGTTATCGTTTGTTAGATGTTTGATGTGTAAAACTTATTCCAAAGACAAAAACCAAATAGGGGAGACCGGGGTTGGTTGTCACATTTACGTTATTTTGAATTTTTAAGTGCCTATAGTCTATGCATAGCAATGACATTTACATATCAATGAATAGGGTATCTAATCTAGTTTTAAAATAAATAAATACTTTTTGACTTAAACATTATCCATTGAGGGAATATCACATTTTTCAGAAAAAGGAAAAGTGTGACTTTTAACCCCATGTCAGGGATGGTTGTCACAGTGTCTGGGGTAGATAGTCACATAGTAAATGAAGGGAAAAAATATATATTAAAAAAACACTTAGTTAAACAAAATGAGTATTTTTATTGGAAATAGAATCTTGAACTGGTACCCAAGAAAATAATGTAAAATATCTTATTCATTATAACAAGAATAATCATCAAAATTTGGCTTTAAGACAATAATTTCCATGTAACAAAATTAGAATTCTGATGATAACGAAAACAAAAAAATATAATTATAGTCAGTCATTAATCTCTATGGACAAAATATTTTTACATAAAAGTACTTAAGCTAACGATATAATATTAAATCAATCTAAAAAACTAATCAGAATATTCAGACTCGCAATTTCAGCAAATATAATAAGATTGTCCAGGTGTGCATGCTTCGTGAGCCCAAAACTTGCAATCCTGGCACTGTATCCAGATCTCTTTAGACTTGCTAGCAGAATATGGAGATAAACAGACCAAGCAAAATTCTTCATTCTCTTTCTTATCTTCGGCATTCTCAACTGCTTTTAATTTAATCTTCTTTCCCTTAGAAAGCTTTTTATTTATTTTTGTTACTCAACAAACGTTTAGATACTTTGTTCTTCGTTTTTGTTCTTTTTTTCTATTCTAAATAGGTCTTCTACGGTGAATCTGTCAGAATTTATCAGCTCGCTGTGTCTTGCGTGCAGGACCTTTTGGTAGAGGTTTCGAAACTAGCGGTGGTATAATAAAAGAACAACTTGGACTAGGTATATGTTCCTCTGTAGCTTGATGTATCAATAATATATGGCTAGATAAGTGGCTCGAACCAAACTAGTAGATTCAGGTGTTTTAATGAATAAAGAATGTCTCTTCATAAATGTCGTAAACCAATCTGGTCCATCTAACTTGTTTGATTGCCAAGACTTTGGAATTTTCAAGACATTAAATATAGAGCAAGCTCGTACGTTATTTTTCGAATATCTTTGGGAGACAATCCGAAATAAATACTTGAAGCCAGGAGTATGTAATTTTCCTATTATTTTTTATGTTCATCGGTAAAAACCTATCGATTTCTTTGGTAGCCTATTTTTGTAGATGGTGTTGATACGGTAATGTTGCTTATCTCTTCGGCAGTAAATTCTTTACAATACCTTGTTTAAGTGAGATAATTAATTAATTCCTAAGTCCTTCGCCACAGACCTTATAGATTTGCCATTGTTTTTAACTTCCCTTGCAGCATGTAGCGTCAAAGCTATCGTAAAGTAACAGTAGTGAAACAAGCCATCGAACAGACTTTCTCTTGCAATGCCGTGACATTTTTATGACTAGCTCTAAAACAAACAAACATTTATGTAGAAAAATATCAAAAAGGCAACAAAAAACGGTTGCACACAATCATGGGGTTGGTTGTCACATGTGACTACCAGCCCTCGTCAAGCTGAGACAACCTGCCCCAAAATACCTTTTTTAAAATAACCTTCAATAATAAATCCAAATCTGTGTTTATTTATAAAACTATATAACAATATCATTGCCAATATACCTAAAATAATTAATACATGAAAAGGTATATAATAATGCAAAATTTAAGCATACTTACAAGAACCGATACAGAAGCACGAAAAATTACTTTCACTGTGCAAAAAAAACAAACGCATGTCTCTCCGTCGCGAAGTTTCTGAGGAGCCTGAAGTGAAGTGGAGAGAGAAGTGATGCCTTCGCGATTCTTTGACGCCGGTCAATGTTCGAAATCATTCGTTCAGTTTTCTGTAATGACCGCTGTGACAACCTACCCGTGAGACAACCATACCCGGTCTCCCCTACTCATATGATGTTTTTGCAATCATAGCTATCACATTTGTTGTGTTTCGAAGTCATACAGATAAAATTTTGAGTCTGATGATGAGAGTGAAGATTTTGAATGCGTGGCCTGCATCGTATTGGACAACATGACGATAGTGATGAATTTACTGAAAAACTGTTCGAAGCTTTTCGTAATAAATATAATTAAAAATACTCTATTATTTTTACGTTTGTTTGAAGTTGTTTTTAGAAGTATAGGTATAATAATTATTTTTTTATTTTTATTTTCAAATTAACTTGAACTGGCCACAGGTACAATTTTACTGTCCATAGGTACAATCGTCTGTTGAACCTGTGGACAAATGTGGTGTTTTTTAAGAAAAGTGATTATTTTTGTAAGTATAGGTGATATTAAGACTAGAATTTTAGTTTAAGAAAGGCTGATTATCTCTTAAGATATGTGATATGTTAAAAATAAATAAAACTTATCTAATTCAGATATCAAAAATGTTTTATTCCAAATTCTGGAAAGTGTCCACATGTTCCGCACTTGCCCATACATGGTAACGGCGTTATTTCATGTATAAATTAAAGATACATCATAAATGTAGCTGATCGCTGAATCCGTTTAGGACGCATTATATACCCGTTATAATAATAAAACGCTCCAAGATGTGTTGGAATTTATACATATATAAGATAAAACCTCTTTATTGTACACTAAGAGTAAGCAATAGTACGAAAAAATTAAATGAGTACAAAAGGTGGCCTTATCGCTAAAGAGCGATCTCTTCCAGACAACCCTAGGGTATAGGAAATGATATATAGATGATATAGGTGTACAGTATACAAATAATAAAACTGTAAAATATTTATATAAAAGTAAATAGATATGATACATATTATGCAATATAAATACTATAAATATATCTACATATATATTTTTTTAGTTGTTGCAAGTAAATATTATATATATATATATATATATATATATATATATATATATATATATATATATATATATATATATATATATATATGTAGCAATTTAACATTTTTAACGATGATATATGTAAATTAAAAATCCATCATAATATGTTTAGGTGTCCAATATATCACTGAATCTATCGCTGGTTATATATGAAGATACGAGTATTCAGTACAATTTCGTTCCATAAAAGTTAAAAATAAATTAGAACTATTATAGAAAGCTCTACTTTTTATAGTATAATATTCTATTAATATATGGCAAAAATTCAGTTTTAAGTTTCATTTCACTTTGCTGTGTTTTACTTTGTATTCCTTTCCGTAATATGTTTGTATATAATATACCATAACATTAAGTTTAGAGTAAAACTCAGCGTTGCTAGCCCAGATTTGAACACGTTTCCGTTTTGCATAGATTCACAATTATGTTCTATCTCAACTAACAAATATTTGTCGTATTACTGACGTAGTAGGTCGTGCGATCTAAGGATGTCATGCATATCAGCTAAATTTAAAAATAAATTATAAAATAATAAATATATAAAAAACAAAATTACATATTAAGATTTACATAGATTGTAAAATATATACCTACGTATGTTATTGTATTATTTGATAGTATGGTGCTTCTTTGTTTGTATTATTTGAAAAAAATATGCACATATTTATTTAGTTTACATAACGAAGGCAATGTGCAAAATAAAAAAAAAGCTCGTTCATTAGGAACACAAGATGTGTTGAACATAATGTGATAATCACACGAAATTATCGTTACCAATTTTCTTGTCTAGCTAAGTTCTTTGTTGTTCTGAATTAAAATTGTTTACCTTATTTTGTGAATAAAACATTCAATTTCTTCAAATCAAAAACTTCCCACGCCTTGTAGTGGACCATTTCTTAGAGACAAAGATACATAACATAGACATAATAGAGGAAATAGAAAATAAGGAAGTTCTATTAAAAGTCCATTACGCCATACAAACTACTTACCTCATTATTCATACAAATTCAAATTGTGATCAACACATTTACTGCTCAATTATTACATGAGGACTTTAAAATTCTTGTAAGCAATTTAAAATCATTGATGGGAAATAATGTCGACGGCGCAGGCGTTGTAAATGCGACCAATGTGTTTCCGCGCTGATGCAGGAAGCTCACGCTCTCACAGAAACTGGATCCGTTACGATACAGGACAAAGACCTATCGGTCACTTCCCTTAGTACTTCCATCTGGAACTAAAGGAAAGTTGCCCATCGACACTCATATAAATACGTGAACTTGATAAGCACTAACACTTTTCCGAGCAACGGTGAATAAGTAGTTCACTTTTCATTTCATACGAGCTATGTAAATGAACAATATGGTGAATAAGAGATTCTTTGTGAGTAAATTGTACTTCTTTAATTAGCAAATTTGTTAGCATTTTGTTACTTGTTTCATAATTTCGACCTCATTGTGTTATCGTAGTAACGAGCAGTAGATCGATTGCTACATTTATCATAAATTAACTATGAAATATTGTTAAATTCACTGTTCGTTTCAGATTTTTGTCGCTTTCGCCACACTTACTTTTGCCAGTGAGATTGATGATGCTGAACAGAAAAAGAGAGAGGCAGGAAAATCAAATGGATTGAATGCTATACCAACAGGAGCTCAAAAGTCGGATTATCCTTACAATATCCATTCTCAAACTTCCAGCCCACAGAACCCTAGCCAAAGTTATCAAAATCAAATACCAAATTCATTTTACCCTAGTCAAACATCAAGTCAATACTTTTCTTCGAATCATCCTGAATCATCTATTTCAAATACCCAACATACACATGTTTCACCTCAACCTACTCAATCACAATTTATTCCTATAAACTTCGTACCAAATTCTGGTTATCAATCTAAATACCAAGTTATTCCACAAAAACCAAATGTTCAATTAGCTATTTTACAACAGCCTACAATATCACAAGCACCAATGTTACATTATCCTCATACGTTTTATTCACCCAATCCTGCAAATCACATTGGCCAAAGCACACTGCTTGGACTTGGGCAAAGTCATTTTAGTTTTGGTCCTAGTTTCCACCCGCTTTCATTCAGTGGTCATTTTTTAAGCCAGCCATCTACAATGGTCGTTTTACCACAATCTCACCCATCTCTTTATAATAACTTAGTGTATCCTAATCCTACACAGAGCTTCTACAACTACTATCCATCGCCTTCTCAAGCAAAGTATAGTTATTCTTCTGGAGCATCGCCATCAAATGAATATGAAAAGTTACAGACATCAGTTCAGCAAAGTGTTTTAAAAGAAGATAACGGCGTTAATGTGCCCAGCGCCGATTATATAACATCGTCCGATTCAAACTCAGGTTATAAGAATATATATAATAGTCGCAATACTTATACCAAAACTTAAAGAAAATTAAAAGTTAATGTTGAATGTTATGATTTATTGTTGCCATTTATGTTAAACCTATAATTTATCAGTTTTTGTTAACATGTTAGTATTCATTAAGAATTTTTTTCTGTTATACTTTATATTTTGTTTTTAATGTGTTTTGTTTTGTATTGTTAATAAAAAGAAATCTATCAATAGAATTTTATTGGTTTTGTTTTATAAGTTCGTATATTTTCTGACAAAATTATTTTACGAGTACTTTACGAATTGGCGAAAGGCGATTATTATTTAGACTTATCGAATCAATCGATATCGAATGTAAGAAAAAATTAAAAATAATGGGGTCATGAACTCGAGTCATGTCTGATGAAAACATCGCCCACAGTTGTTTTTAACTCGCAAAACTATGTTTGGCTGTCGGATTGAATGAACCATTAAAGTAATATATTCGAAAAAAATATGTATACCATTTTATATTTACATTTCTTAATAATAATTATTAACATTGTGTTTAATATTTATACGTCTACTCATATCTGGTAGTTTGTATATCTACAAGTGTTTTTAACTGTAATTATTATTATATTATTAAATTTAACTGTATTAAAAATATTGACAAAGGATTTTTCAGACAGATTTTTCATATATTTTACAAAATAGTTGTAAATAGTTGTAGTAATACTAACCATCACCCGGTTTGCAATACCTTTCAATTTTATCTTTGATTTAATGGAAATTTTTATGTGTATTTATTTTAACAAATAAATGATCTTAGGACTTATATTTCGTGTGAATACGGTATCCAAACGACCGAAGTGGTGTTCAAACTAATCGTAGGTATTTAATAAAATACAATTTTAAAATATATTAGTTACTAGCCGTAACTTCGCTCGCGATTACTGCCCCCTTATAATTATTATGTTTATAAGCTTAAGTATAAATGCCAGCTTAAGATAAGCCGTACGTTCAAAGGTTTCTGTATATTCTGAGTTTCATGTTTTTTTGGATCTAATACTGAAAGTTATGATGTCTGTATATTTTTTTTAACTAGCAAACCAAAGATCTTGAAATGTTTAAAAAATATTCTTTAAAATATCTTCTTCTTAGCAAAAAAAAAAAGGGATGAAGTAAATCCGATTTTAACTACTAACTTACGATAGATAAAAAGTAGTGTAAAAAAGAAAGCAGAAAAGATTTAGATTTATTAAATATAAATATATGTTCAACACACACACACAAGGTCGTCTGTTCCTAAGGTAGGCAACTTAATGCCTGTGTTCTAGGTAACAGCCGACTGATATACATTTTTTTTAAAATACATATACATATAAATAATACATATATAAAAAACATGTATTACACCCAGACTCGGGGCGGGAATCGAACCCACAACCCTTAGAGCAGAAAACAGGGTCACTGCAAACTGCGCCAACGGGTCAGTCCAATTATATATATATCTATATCTATCTTCTATATATATAAGAGACTTTCTATAGATATAGTCACTCATCACGATATCTCTGGAACTATGAGACCTAAAAACTTGAAATTTGGTAGGAATATTCCTTTTGACAAGTAGAGGTCAGCTAAGAACGGATTTTACGAAATTCTCCCTCTAAGGGGATGAAAAAGGGAGGTAAAGTTTGTATGGGACAACGTGATTCCTTGGTCCAATCTACTTCAAATTTTGGATAAATATTCTTTAATAGAATTGATTGAAGTCATGTTTCGTATTTTATCGAAATTCATTCCCTAACGGAGTTAAAAGGGGGTAGAAGGTTATTTTGATATAAATACTCCTTAGTGCTTTTGATTTTAATTACATTTTATTTCGACACATGTTTGACAATCAATCCGTCTATTATAATAATTATATTTTCCAGTATTGACGTGTTGGTGATATCTTTTTTTTGGGGTGCTCCTAATGGAACAGGCAAGACTTTATAGTAAACGTAACAAAATTGAGTTGTAAATATACCGTGTGATCGCTTTATTGTAAAATAGTGTCTTATATAATATTTTTTACTTCAATTTTGGTGCTGTGTTAGGTCATTGGTTTTTACCTAAATGGTTCATCAGCAAGGCATCTGTAGTTCACAATGATACAGATATAGAAGACACCAAAGTGAACTTGGAAACATTTTTGAATTATACGGCATTAACACCCCAATTAGTACAGATTGGCACCACGGACTAATGTTGGAACAAGGTCAGAAAACATTATAAATCATGTACCCATTTAACTTTATCTTACACTAAAACTAAGAAGGAGGAGATAAAAGCTGTCTTGGCGTATTATTAAATATAAATATGTTTGACATACAGACATGATCGTCTGTTCCTAAGGTAGGCAACTTAATGTCTGTGTTTTAGGTAAAAGCCCACTGATATACATTTTTTATAAATATACATGTAAATAATACATATAGAAATAAATACATATTACACCCAGACTTGAGGCGGGAATCGAACCCACGATCCTGGAGCAGAAAGCAGGGTCACTACCAACTGTGATAAGTCAATTAAAATTTAAAAAATAATTACTTGCGGGTTTATTCAAATCTAAGAGACAAAATCGTATTGACTTGTGGTGTAATTATACCTATGATACAACGAATGAAGCATTGATGACTGTTCTGGTGTAGTGGTGCAAGTAGTCGCCTTGACGCCTCGCCTCAATGGCGGTGGTCGTGGGTTCAATTCCCACTCGGGGCAGATATTTGTATTTGTGCCAATATTTGTTTCAGGTCTGGGTGTATATCTGGGCGTATAGTGGGTTTCCCCACCATGCCCCGGAGAGTACGTAAAGCCGTCGGTCCCGTTTGTTATCATGGATGCCTTATTAGTTATATTATCCGCTAACCCGCAGTGGAGCAGCGTGGTGGATTAAGCTCCAACCCTTCTTCTATATGGAAAAAAGGCCTTCGCTCAGCAGTGGGTTATTTACAGGCTGATACAATACACTACAGTACAGGAGCATTTGTGGCCTGCAGTGACGAAACTGAGCCTTACCATAAATATTAGAGTCCATCTAAGGGGAGATATTACTGCCGGACAGTTCTCAAACCTGTTGCTTAAAATAGGAAATGGTGATTTCCGGGAACCATATAATAATATGATGTATGAGTGTATATGAGTATGTATTTACCATAAACAAAGCTTAAGGTCAAACTCTTAATGTAGCGGGAATATACTTAATTAAAAGCTGCTTCTATCACAGTCAGTTGTATGTGGCATATTCCAGAATAGCCTGGTAATTCTAGCATTTCGAACGAAAAAAAAAAGTTTATAAAGAAATATACAGAAGGTGTAGTATTTCGATTTCGTTGTAAAAAAATAATACCCCCGTGTAACTTTCTCCAGATCAAATGCAGAGTTTCTTGATCATAAAATATAACAATTTTTATTTTAATTTTAATGTTTATTTAAACTTTAAATCCCTACTCTATAATAAAGATTGTTATATTTTATAAGTACAGTACAACCTTGATATAACGAGCCTCAATATAACGAATTCCTCGATTAAACGAATTTTTCGAAATCCCCTAGAACTGCCCGTAAGAGATAATACAAAATATACCTCTACATTACGAATAAGTTAACCTTGATATAACGTATCCTATTAATTATTTCCACTTAATTCCAAGTTCTTACCTCGTTAAAACGAATCGCAGTCCAGTCTAACCTCTATATAACAAACCTCATTATAGCGAATTACTTGGTATAACGAATATTTCCTAATTCCCTTCAGTTTCGTTATATCGAGGTTGCACTGTATTCAAATATTTTAACATAATAATTTATATTTTATAACAAAATTAATAACGTAAAAAGAAACAAATAAAAATCCTATTAGGTATAACCATTTTCGACTTCTACGCGGACAAAGTCGCGGGCTAAAATATTATGTTTGACAACTCAATCCGTCTATTATGAAATATTTTTCAGTATCGACGCAGGTGTAGGTGATAAAGAATATAAATTTATATTTTTTGAAATTTTAGTTAAATACCCGTGCGAAGCCGGGGCGGGCCGCTAGTATATATATATATATATATATATATATATATATAGGTATAAAGTATGTCAAGAAAACTAAGAGTTGACGTAATTAGTTGGGATAATTAATTATAAGAAGATGAGCTTAGCATGAAAATGTAAAAATATTATTTAATCAATACACTGTTAAAGTGCTTAAGTGGTTTTTTAATGACTCGATATTAATATATCAAAACAAGTAGTCATAAAAAATATCTTGAATAGTGAAAGGAGTACGCACGTACTGTTTGAATCTCCTAATATTTATATCATTCCTCGAATACGTAATCAACACTAAATTATGTGCGTACCTATTATTAAAAAAATTGTCGACCGTTCTGGTGTAGTGGTTCGAGTAGTCGCCTCAAACCGCGCGCCGGTGGTCGTAGGTTCGATTCCCGATCGGGACATTTGTATTTCTACAAATTTGTTTCCGATCTGGGTGTTTTTCCTTGTGGGTCTCACCGCCGTGCCTCGGAGAGCACGTAAAGCCGTCGGTCTCGTTTGTTATCATAGACACCTCATAACGATCATTACTCATGGTAGGGAAATTATCCGCCAACCCGCAGTGGAGCAGCGTGGTGGATTAAGCTCTAACCCTTCTTCTATATGGAGAAGAGGCCTTCGCTCAGCAGTGGGTGGTTTACAAGGTGATATAGTACATTAAAAATATATATGCAATTTTTAATTTAACTATGACAATAGTCAATTAGTATTAATGAAGTTCATAAATAAAATGACATAAAAAACACAAATGCTTACTAACTTTAATCGAAGTATTGTCCATTTTCAGTGTACGTATTATATATTATTATTATATTCTTCCAAGTTCGCTTACGTGTCTTATTGAATATATTATAACAGAACGACGCTTTGGGAATTTTAGGTCCAGTTTTTTTAAATTTTTTGATTGAATTAATTACATTGCGTTAATGCGGGTACATTTATATATCCAGCTAGTGAAACTAATTTTCAAGCGCTTTTTGTTGAATTTTCAGTGTGTGTCGTGACAAGTATATTCGCCAGCTTGCAGTAGAGCGTTGTATTATACATCGATGGTTGTAACGGATTAAATTCATACCTTTACAGCAGGAACCGTTGTTGTGGTTCTAGCAATGGGATATTTACAGGTTTATTACATGGAAGTTCATATTTTAAAAAGCTTATATTGAAATCAAATTATTATTACCGTTCCAAACTGCAAACTAAAAAAAAATCAAAATATAATTGATTAATGATAATAATGCTATATCGAATTAGATTATAAGAGTAAAAAATTTAACGATACTTAACTAGAGATTTTAATTATCAGTTGGATCATCTACTTCAACATGTAAAATGTCACCTGTGTTTTTTTTTCATTTACTATAAATCATAACGCGATATATAACAGCCGTAACTTATAATCTATAAACGGGCCTAGTAAACACAAGTAGTATACTAGTAACGCAAAAAATATTTTTAATTTGGGTCAATTTAAGCTTAGGTAGAAAAAAACAAAGAGGTTGTGAAACGAAAAATATTTCTGGGGAAGTTATGTAAGTTGTTTCAAATAAGGGATATCATTGTTAATTTAGAACATGTTTATTTAGTTTTGTTTGGTCATTTGAATGATTTACTATGGAGATGTTACATAAAAGATAATGGTGAAATGGAGATTGTAATGATATAGATTATATTTTCTCACCTAATGAGTCTTGACGTTTAAGATTGCTTGAGATACTCGTTCATTGATATTGTTATGCTTGTAAACAAACTGAGAAAAAATATAAGAAATACAATAGGTTGTTGTTATGAAAACATATTATTAATTTTTTTCTTTCTCTTTTATGTCAGATTACTTAAAATATTTTTATTTGTATGAATAAGATGACAAATTTGAAGTTTAAATAGCAAAGCAAGTAAAGTCTTGTAAATGTTAATAAAAGTATAAGAAAAGAGAACTAAATTATACTACAATAATTTTGATCACAATAAAATAAAATAAAATGTTTATTTTTTTTAAAATCGCGTCCAGACAGACACGAATGTCATTGATTATATACATATAGAAAATAAACATAGATGAGTCTTAAATATAGTTATATAAGAAACAGAAGGGCCGCCAGTGCAATTATCAATTACTTTTTAAATTCCGGAGCAGTTATCAAACATTCATCATAGCTAATGGAGCCGTTACGTTAAGATTTAAGATGAGTAATCTTAACCAATTAATCCCGTATGATTACATGACTTGTACGCATTTTGAAAATATTTATCATGTTTGTATTTAAATATAAATAGACATAAGGAAATAATTGAGATAATTTGTACTTCAAAAATATAAATATAATATTATAATATTTAGTACCTCAGCTGAGTTTGTTGACATTAAAAGTCATTTAAGAGAATGCGTTACAATGTGAACGACGCGGTAGGTATAATGACAATTATAAAGAAAAACGTATGCTAAAATGTAGGCGACACTGTTACCCTTAAAGTAGTGTAGTTTTAAAAAAGCGAATATTTTATCTTATTATTTTAAAGTTTAATTGATAAAAATAGTAGTAGTAGTAAAATCTTTAATTACGATACACAATCGTTAGATTTTGGTGACCCACATTAGAAACAATTGGTTAATAGGTACAGCAAAATTGTTATGTAACTAGTACCTTCTAAGTTTTCTTTAATCTCTTCCTAACTTCTTGCATGAATCATTGCTATACGTTGCTACGATTACTACTATACTATACTAGTTGAAAGATTAGTCACTAGAATCGTTGTTAGACTAGCTGGTCCATTAATTAGTCAACTAGTTTCTCGACTAGCTGCTCAGATTGTTGCTAGACTAGCTGCTCAGATTGTTGCTAGACTAATTGTTCCTTTTGTGGTTAGAAGAATGGATTGATTGAGTTACAGTTAGGGTTACTAATAGTTTGGTTTGTCATAAGATTAATTGAAAGAGCTACCTTGCAACTTGTTTTCAAATTAGTTGCTGGACAAATTATTCATAAAGTTTCAACAATTATATTCGCCTTGTTGCTAGACTAATCGGTTAACTAATAGTTTTTTTTTTATGTTAAGTGAATAGGCAAACTGGCAGACGTTCCACCTGATGGTAAGTGGTTAAAGTCGCCCATGAACATAAACTAGCTTACCTGGAACTAGCCCAGGCAACTCATTTATGTGTTGCCTATCCAGAGACATAAGGTGTTAAAGTCTCGGTGCCAGTTAAAACACTACCTGTCTTGCCCTTCTCTCCGAAACACAGCAAAGCTGTTTCACGGGAGAAATAAGCAAGATGGTGTTACCCATGCAGCCGGGAGCGCGGCACAGCGCATCCCTCCCACCGGTAAAGTCAAAATTCAGTAATAATTTGACTTATGTAAGCAAAAAAACTAGACGACGTAGATCGATTCGATAGAGAGAGGTTGGAGTACTTTAGAGTACAGACTACTGTAAATGTTTCTGTAGCAAGAATTAAGTAATAATTAAAAAAAAAAATTATGTGTTCACTTTCATCTTGTACACACATATCCTCTTTTATTAGTTCTATTGTAGTCTTGTCTCTCAACCAACAGTGTGCAATGACAACATCATATATGTTACTATATGTATATATATATATATATATATATATATATATATATATATATATATATATACTAGTCTATCGTTCCGACATATTCGTTTATAAATATTACTGTACTTTAAGTAGAGGTTATTTGTTTAATCATTAATTATGTTGGTCTACATCTCAGCTTACGCATGGCTTAAGCGCTTCGCAATAGCAGCACCTGTATGTGGACAGAGTCGCTTGAAGCGGAATAATAATTACCGCTTATGGTATCATTTACATAATCTGTACGAATATTACAAAAATATTTGAAGGGAAAATGTTGCGAAAGTTTGTTAGAACGGATTGATGGATGCTTATCACTTTTTACGGATAAAAAAAAAAGACACGGGTTAACACATAGGTTACTTTTTATTTTGAAATTCTCACGGTATCCGAGATTATGCTGATAAAATTGCGAAGCATACTCGTAGCCGTAATCGGCCCCCCCGGCCGTATCAATAAGGACCGCGATCGCTCCTCGAGCTCAAAATAATTACCCTCTTTTATAACTTTGGTATGATTTTTAATAACTGTATATTATATACTTACTTGACGGCCGGCTGGTTGAGTGGTCAGGCAAACTGGACACTTGACGCAGCGGTCGCGGGTTCGAATCCCGCCAGGTGCAGATAATTTGTATGACGAATATAGATGTCTGCACCGGGTCATGGATGTGTATTTATGTATATATGTATTTATATCTTAAATTTATTTCCGTTCCTAGTACCTGTAACACAAGTTCTTACGAACTTAACACGGGGCTAGGTTAATATTTATTTATATACTATATAATTAAATAAATAAAATGTTATAATAATTCAGTACATTTCTTTTTTTATATTTGAATGTGGCCCGCTTACACATTCTAAATTGAATATATTGAGTTTGACACTCCTGCTTTAAGGCATTGCATGTTGTTTTATACCGTTATAGTGTAGTAGTAGTTAGTTGTTGTATTACTCCCATAGGCACTTTTATTTTACATTGCATGAGGGTAAACTTTTCTAAAACGGCGGAACACGTATTAATTTATTTTTCACCAAAAGCTTAAAAATAAAGGTTTATGCTTCGACGTAAAAAAATGACCAGCCTCCTATACAAATTTTCATTCCATATTTCATGACACTTGGGGGTAAAAGGAGGATGCCCAAATCCTTAGGAGTCTTGGCCCCCTAGCCTCGCAAGACAAAACTTGTCTTGATGAAAAGTATTCACCAAAACATGAAAAACAGTCAGCGTAATCAAAGCTGTCTGGGCTATTCTTAAGAAGATATAGGTTGACAAAGTCTCGGTTCTTTTATATAAATTCACTTTCCAGCTTGACAAAATGAATGAATTTGATACAAGAATGAAATTTTACTTTATTTTAACTCTTTGATTATTAATTAATAGATTTTTAATTAATATTTAACAAAAAATAAGAATTTTAATCCAGATTTTTCTTTTACGAGATGTTTCTAGGCGCAGACGCGAGTTAGACGCAAGCGCGAGCTAAGCGCAGGCACCAGTGGTGTTTTTTAGAGTACTCATAAAGATCAATGGGTGGCGCTACATATTCTATTCACTAATTAAAATTCCTTTGGCTACATTGGTTTAAACTAACGCCTTGTACTTTATATTTTTCTTAATAAAAAAACAAAAAAAAAAAAAATTAAAATTCATAACCGAGGTGACGCTTGGGTTTTCGCTTAACTTTAAACACATGACATTGGTCTCATAGAATTTTTTTATTGTCTTGATGAGCTGAATCGATTGCCATTGGTTTTCTTTTGCGAGGACTGGGGGCCGATTTGGGCATCCCCTTTATAACAATTCTTTGGCCCTTTCCCATTGGCTAAATTTGTATAACTTTAATAACTTACGTTCGGGGAAAATGCATTATTTAATTAACACAAGACATAGTATTGTTATTAGTATATAATAGACAAATAGAACTACGTTATTCGATACGACGCAGAATGTAAAAAGTTTTAATTTTAACTTTGAGAATATCATACAAATATTACGAAACTAAAAATAGTAATTTTAGATGTTGGAAATAAAGTGTATCTTATGGTTAAAAATATATGTATATTAAGGTCAACGATAATATTAAGTTATACGATACATAATATGTTAAGTATACACCCACTCGCATGCCTTCTAATTTTGACATAAGTTTCTTACTCTTATTAGAATTTTATTTTTGAAAGTAAATTTTCTAGTCGATAGTCACATACTAAGCTGCTGTGTGTAATTTTATAAATTTAATTTAAAATAATTAAAAAAGAAGTTTATTATACAATGATTTTAATAAGCCCTTACTTTTATCAAATAGCTTCATCTCTTAATAAAATAAAATAAATTTAAGGAAATATGCAGGAGGCTAACTTGGAATGCAAAGCTCTGATATAGGGATCGCCAGGGAAACAGAGCTTCATAAAGGCAAAAATTTAAGTAGATATTATATTATTTTAAGGTTTCATGGAAATTATTAGGAATTTAAAGTAATTGACCTATTCAAGAATAAATGACAGCATAAGGTAACGAATTAAAAGAACTAAAAAGAAAACACACACTTTAAAATGTACTCACTAAAATTATTTTTTCTGAAGTTGATGAATTTCTAGACCCGAAAGACCTCTATATTCGTCCTATATTTTCGTCTAAATTGTCAAAGCTGTTTGTAAATTGTCATAGTATGGCTTAAGTTGGAACTAAAAATTTAAAAGTATCGGACTTACTTAGTATCAATAAATACATAAATGAACATAAAGGAAAGTTATAGGAAAACTTATAGGGTATATATAAAGAGAGATCGCAATATAGGGTATCGGCTTCGCTTAGCTGAGTTAGAAAGTGTTGCAGTGAAACCGATATGTGTAGGGCGATGTCTTTATTCATTCATAGCTTTATTTTCCTTTAAATGTGGCATCATGAGTATATTAGGTGCACATAATATGTAATCAATTTTATTGATGTAGAAGTTATATTGACGAACGCCAATTAAGAAGTTATAATTAAATTATTCAAATAAAATCGAGTAAGTCGAAATATAATAATTAATTAATTAGAATATTGTTTAATAATTTGATGGTTTGTTATTTTTGGTTACTGCTTTTTCCCATGACCAAATCCCTTTCAATTGTTAAATCCATTTCGGGTTAAATTTTAAGAGATACTTAAAAACATTTTCATACATAAAATTTATTTCTTATTTCATTTCTTTAAAAAAAAAACTAATTTTTAATTATTTGTGCAATGATAATAGCTGCAAATAAATAATAATCTTTTTTTATACAAAAGTTTTTATATGAAAAAATATTTATATGAAACTAAAAACAAGAAATAAATATATTAATTAAAATAACACGATAATACCAAAAATCTTAAAAAAATGTTGAGCTCAATATATTTTTAAAAATAATGCTTAACTTAACCATGTCAGTCGCATCTAATATTTAAATGCCTGAATAATGCGCTCATTTTGCTGAAGAGGAAATTTGATGATTATGAAGAAATGAACACTTAGGAAGAAGAGTTCTAAAGTACATTTATTTATTTACTTCTAATCATTGATAATATTAAACTGATTTTAATAATTTTTTCATAATTATTAAACTGATTTTAATAATTCTTTCATAATTATTAAACTATTTTTATCCCGAAATAACATAGATTATAAAATAGCACGTTGCGATTTATCAATTGTAAATGTAAATTGTTGGTGAAATTGCGAGAGATATCTAGTCTATACATAATATAATAAAATTGTAAATTTCACATGTCTGTTTTATGTGGAATTTTTCGACAAAATTTTTGTACGGATTAAATTTAAACAATTATGTACATTTCTATCATTTTTAGAAGTGTCTGTCTGTCTGTCTGGGCTTTCTTTAGTAGTAGTAGTAGATGTGTGGGTAAAGTAAAATGTTTGTGCGGGCGACGCCGCGGGCAAAGCTGGTGATACATAAAATTCTTAGTTCATTTAACTAGTTATAAACAAAATTCACGTTCATTTAAGTTATTATGTTTTATCGTTGTGGTTTATTCACATTATAAATTATTATTCATTATATTATGATATTTAAAAATCCACAACAAAGTGTATTAATTAAATCACATTATCCAAACAGACCTAATTAAAACAAGGTTGTTTAATACTAAATATAATTATATGTCATACTAGCGGCCCGCCCCGGCTTCGCACGGGTATTTAACTAAAATTTTAAAAATTATAAATTTATATTTTTTATCACCTACATGCGCCATCTATCGTATAATAGTAGAATATCGTTTTTATATTTAGTGACATTTAACATAATAGTACCTATATTAATTGAAAATTATGTTTATCTAAAATATTAAAACGATTTCTATTCTTATCCGACATATTTAGTAAACTTTTAAGTTTAGCAAAATAATAACTCAAAAATAAGTTTTGTGAGTTTTTAAGATTCCTTAGACCAGATGGCGTTGGCGGCGTAGGTACTGCAGCAAAAAAACTAGGTATTCTCTCTAAGGTCAGGCGATACTTCACTCCAGAACAGCTGCTTCAACTATATCAAGCACATGTTCGATCTTGTATGGAGTATTGCTGCCACCTTTGGGATGGATCCGCCAAATACCAACTGGCAACTTTGGACTCGGTGGAAAAACGAGCTAAGAGACTCATAGGTGACCCTACTCTGACAGACACCAAGTTGCAGAGTCTCGATCATCGGCGTAGGGTAGCTCGTCTGTCGGTGTTCTACAGAATATATTTTGGTGAGTGTGCGAAGGAACTGCACGATCTAATTCCCCCAACAACCTTCCGCCATCGGGACACTATATATAATCACTCTCCACCTTCGGCCGCATCGTCACTTAACATCAGGTGAGATAGCGGTCAAATGCCTGTCTATTTGTCATAAAAAAAAAACCTATTTCTATTTTCTTAAATATTTATTTTTAAATTTAATTACAATGAAACAAAAACTAAATCATACTGTGAGTTATGTCTCATTTTTATGTATTAAAGTTATTTACATTGGTTTTGTACTTTTTACGTGATACGTGAACAAAGAAAAACACGATAAGAGATGGCGCTGATACGAAAAAAAACGCGCTATTGAAATTTATTCTTGATGATATATAGTGTATTAATAAAACGGAGGTTTTAACAGATTTATTATTTGTATAGATAATTGTATTATATACATTATACATGGTATTAATTTATTAGCTTAACATTAATCATTATTTCTTTACTTTCTTACATACATAGCGCTGAACTGAACTGAATCAGCCTGTAAACGTCCCACTGCTGGACAAATGTCTCTCCTCCATATAGGAGAAGGATTTATTGGAGCTTAATCCACCACGCTGCTGCACTGCGAGTTGGCAGATAATTTTTCTACCATGAGTAACGATCGTTATCAGATGTTTATAATAACAACCGAGACCGCCGGCTTTACGTGCTCTCCGAGGCACGGTGGGGAGACCCACAAGTATATAATAATCCCTGATCGGAAACAAATATTTATACAAATACAAATATCTGCTTCGAGAGGGAATCGAACCCGCGACCGCCGGCGTTTAGGCGACTACTCGCACCACTACACCAGAATGGTCGTCATATAATGCTAATGCAAGTTAATTGAAACCAATCACCATGAAGCAAAGAACTGAATACGAATCCATAAAGCGAGTAGTGAAAGCGACTGTTCCATTGTTTCAAGAGTATTAGAGATATGTCAAAAAATATTAAAAGTGTTTAGCTGTTCTATTCATTTTGGTGTTTGTTCAGCTTTCCTAAATAAATTATCTAAATAGTTAACCATTCAAAAGACTTAACAGCTTATAAGCTAAATAATAATTCCAAGAGACTTTGGAATATTTGAAAACGCGTCGAGGATATTAGATATAGTTTTTCTGTATACTGGTATTGCTTTACGGTAGACTAGGTATATCAGAAAATCTTGTTTATAATATATATATGTATATGTGTGTGTGTGTGTGGGGGGGGGAGAGGGTATATATATGTACACATATATCTATAACTTTAGCTTTTTAAGACTGTTTAAATTTTTTTAAGACGTTTCAATTTTTTAATTTAGTTGTATACATATTATATAGATTGAACCCTTAATTGTTAATAAACAATTAGACGGTAATTCAATATTGGTTGATGTTTGTCTTATCTAATTGTTCAGAATTCTTGAAATTAAACTGATATTCTCCATTTTGTCTGTCTGAGGTTATCGAATTCTTATATGAAAAAGCTAATTTAAGCTAGTTCTAACACGGCTAAAACAATATTAAAGTAGCAGTTTATGTCACATGGTCACATATGAACAGTCACAGAGTTGTATATAAGAATATTTTATATTTAAAAATTATATTACATTATATCGGGCAAGCATTTTTATGTATTAAATAACATTTTATATAATTTATAAACAGTTTATTTTTCAAAGTATGTAAGGCAAATAAAAACGTCCGTCGAATGCTATTTAGTTTTTTATTCTTACGATTTCTCATGTTTCAAATATTATAACACAACATAATAATTATATTTATTTAAAAAGTTAACCTTAAACAAATATATATCATTTTAAGATTATCCTTTTCTTTCTGTACGACGAACTATCATTATTTTTGAATTGATCAGTTTCATAATCGTAAATATTTCGTTGTTATTCTCAGTTCTATAATAATACTTGCCTGTCGTGATGATACGCTTTTAGCGTAGTACCACTCACCATGACGTGATCGCTTTTCGAAATGTGAATTGATAATTCTATTGTTTTTTTATTATCAAATTTTCAACAATTTTAGGTTAAAAGTATAATAATATCATCTTATATTATTTATTAGAAAACAGTATAAATGGTATATTTTAATATTATTAACATTTTGATTAACAATATATCTTGTGGACATGTCCATACAAAGTCTTAATACTAACCTTCGCTTTAATTATTGTAACCGTTAACAGAAATCAAAACTTTAAAAGGTATATCTCCACTCTCATGAATAAGAACAATTATTCATTATTTCATACTACGAGTATTACTATGAATGGAAGAATATCACTGTCTATTTGTCTGTCTACAATGCTTTCACGGTCAAATCCGGACAGCTTGCAATAATTAAATTAATATGAAAGTTTGTAGAACGACATGCTTTATACAAAAGGGATATACGGAAAAATGAAAATCCACGTGATGACGATAAGGCGAATTCGTGGTCCGGCGTCGTCGGGATTGTTCAGAGGTGAGCCGGACAGTCCCGATGGAGGAGAAGTCTAGCCTTTTCGCCGAGGCCAGCCTGTCGCTGGAGGGATCCTGTTGCCTGCAGATCCGGGACCCTCCAATTAAAGCGGTTGAAGGCTTCCGCAGGGGTTTAGTTACGGTATTGCACTCCGAAAGTGTCGAGTCCGACATAGGTCTGGGACTACCTACCTGGGTGTCCTTGATATCATCCGTAAATGGATTCCCCTGTGTCACAAAAAAAGGCGAATTCGTGGTTGACCAATCCGGTTCAGATACAATAATAAATCCACATTAAAAAATGCCTAATTAAGATATTGAGAAGTGTTGATTTTCGATTTCATTTGGAATACGATATTGTAGTACAACTGTGTATCAGCTTTACGCCTTTCTTGCGCTGATATGTAGAATGTATTTAACAACGCTACAACAGATACGGGCGTCCACTTAGGTACCAAACGACTAGCCAGTTGAACGCCTTCTTTACTTAAATAAAAAAGTAAACATTTATAATATATTTGCATTTTATCAAATGTGATTTTCATTTCATTGTTAGCCATCAAAACTTAAAAGATCAATTGTAATTGTAAAAAATAATTTTAATTTTTAAAAGATCATTTGAAATTCATAAGTGTAATTTTTGTATTGATTTTTATTATCATCTGATAAAAAGTTGTAATTTTTAATTTTAACCGTCGCTTTGTTATTATTATAGAATATCAACTTCGCTTTGTCGACGGTCAATGGCGATTGACGATGCGGTGAATTTATATGCTGCAAAGTGTGAGTGACAAAAAAAAACAATAAGTGCACTCTCGTGAAGTGTTATCAAAACGGTGTCATCATGTTCATACTAAAGGTGAGATGTGTTCAAAAGATATGTTCTATGAAAGTTTGTGCTTAAATTAATCTGTTGAAAAATATAACTTATATGCAATCAACATAAGTATACATGTACAACATATGTAGGTCTATAGTCAATGTTTCAATAATAGAAGATCTTTGCATTTGTGTGTGTGTGTGTGAGTTTGCGTGTGTTTGTTCAAATTTATTATACTATTAAGATTATAAATTATTTTTAGGTGCATTGATCTAATATGCATATAAGTAAAATTACCTACAACTTAATGAAAATCAAACTACATAAAACATAGATGATTTAATCACTAACTGTTTTTTTAATTTTATAATATAATTTGTTATTTTAAGGATTTATAAAAAAACTACAAAATTAAATATAAAACAGAATAAATTCGAGAAACAACTTATAACACGCTTAATATTATAATCTAAGTATTTACTGTATACATTTTATTGAAGTGCGTTTAAAAAAACTTTTATTTTTGTTTTTTAATGATACTGTGGAAATATAATTAATGATGATAAAAGAATACTATGGTGAAAGTCTGAGCCCTTAATAATAATATTAAGGTGTGTGTATCATTACGACTATTGGTTTTTTATAATCGCATTTTTTTAAACTCAAATTTCGTCAATTATAAATCAAATCAATAAAAGCTTTTTTAGTTAATTAATGTAAAAAAGACGTTTCCTTGCAATCGTGCGTAAAACATTGATTTCTTTTTTCAATTTTGCTTTAGATTTTGGATTTTTGTAACTACCAGAAATATCAATATTTTTATGGTTCAAAATACTTATTTTCAAAGGAAATTTAATACTCTACAAAAATGTTGCTTAAGCTTTTTTTTTATTAAATTCGCTCCTTTCAAAATTATTAGACATTGACGGGTTCATGTTCAGGCTAGCGTCACAACAAAACATGGCAAAGAAATCTCCACATGTCGGCAGAAATTCTGAGACACCTATATGTCCGAAAGTATGAGTATCTTATAAAGCAACAATATAAATTAAACGCCGCCGCCGTATCCTTCTCTAAATAGATAGTCACTTTTGTCCAGCTGTGGGACATTTAGAGACGAGCTATGATAAGTGTATAACTATTTAATACATTTATTGACATATCTGTATAATTATATTTTATTATTCTGTATAAAATAATAACATTTAAATCTTAAAATCAGTTATATTCTAATAAAAAAGTATATGAAAAAAAATTGACACAAATTCTATTAAAACAAATTACATTTTGCAACAGATCGTTCGCAGCGCAAAAATCTTGCTAAATTGCTAGTTACATTTTTTGTAGCTCAGGAACTCGATTCGAACAGTCTTTAAAATACCAACTGTTATGGGCCATAAAATTTAAATTGAAATCGATTCAGAAGATGCTATGTATAAAACTGTATTTGATTAATTTGTTCTCATTAGGTATTACGTAATGTTTTTGTGTAATTAATTAGGATGAGTAAAAGCCTTTACTTAATTATCACCGAATGACATTTGTTAAAAAATAAAATTAATACTTAATTAAAATTATCGAATTTTTGATGGTATTTTGTAATGCTTTGTTATCAATAAAATGATTACGAGTTCGATAACAACCTGCAATAGGGATCGTCCTAAGGGTGAATGGAAACTTATCGAGAAAGATCTATTTAATTTAATTGCGTATATTTGTCTGAAACGTAAGGACAAATAAATGCACAGACTGCCGTAAAAAATAATAGATTTTTTTTTACTACATTTTCTATGTATATAAAACTAAAAAGATGAAATTTAAATACGCCGACTTTATAATTTTAATATATCTAGGTTTCAAAATATCCCTTTTTCATTGATTTAGTATCCAAATTGAGATATAAATAAATAAGTGATAAATACCTTTCATTATCGAAACAAGGTACACAACATACAACGTACAATTTTGCATAGCTAAAATAAAAAGTTTTAATAAGAAGTAAGGTTTCATATGATATTCCTCGTTTCGATGTGCCTTCGGGCATAGTCTGGCGAATCTTGTTCTCCCACCTTCGTTTTTTGCACAGTCCATTGGATACCACAAGCTGATCGCTTGCTCCATTTGTCTATCGGGCTGTGCAGTATTGGTCCTGTCCATCCTTTTTTTAGATGGTCGATGCGTTCTATAATATCAACTACTTTGGAACCGCTGCGTATTACGGAATTTCTAATTTTATCCATAAGCTTAACTCGCACCATATTTATCTCCATAACTCGTTGACACATTGCCAATCGCTCTCTATGTTTGGTTGTTAGAGACCAGGTCTCTCTATCGTAGGTTAAGCATGGAAGAATACAAGTGTTGAATGTCCTTGTTTTGATATGTATATTTAGTACTTTGCTTCCCATAATCTCTTTTAATGCCTAATATTTTTCGAGCCATCTGCTATTCTTCTAGTAACTTCATTGGACATTAAGTCTTTTGGGGAGATTATTTGGCATAGATAAAAATACTCCCGTACACATTTTAGGGTATTGTCATACAGTTCACTATTTCTATACCAAATTGAGACATACTAACAATTATATATTGTAAAATCGTCACATAGCGGCATGTCGAGAGTAGAGCACTCCCACACGTTCGCGCGTTGTGAGACGTGCAATTATATAAAAATTTCTAGAATTCTTAAAATTTTCATAAAAAAGAAAATGTTGTTACATAAGGTGTGCAAAATTGCATGCTTTTAGACCTAGATTTAGGCGGTACGAAGTTTATCTGTCTTAGAATATACACTCATCATCAGAATCATGCAGGTTCAAGCACTACATGTATTTTAAAGACAACAGCACTTGTTCTGTCCACTGAGACATCTTCGGTATTCGAAAACTAATAATTTAAATGTCGATAATCATAAGGAGCAGTAATCCCAATTAATAGAATACAAGTATTTATGAGAAAGATTGAAATTTCACAATGCGTGTTGTTTTTAATAATTGCCACATAATTATGGTGTGGTCGAGTTTAATTTTTTTTTCTTATTTTTTTTTTTAAATTATTATTATCATAAGTTCTGAAGAAAGTTAAACATGTCTGTGGAAATTTCAAAATGTTATTAAAATTATATTTCTAATCAGCAACACCTGTCAATTTTGTATCTGCATAAAATATCGTTTTCAAATTATCAAAAAAACTTTATCTAATAATATTTTCACTATTGTTTTTAAATACTATATTATTAGTTAATAAATAATTATTCGTGTGAATTTAGTATTTAAACAATGACCATTTAAAGCTTTATTTTTTGGGAGTACTTTTAACAATGATAATCTTTTAAGTCACAATTTACTGTAAGTATATTGTTTTGACAATGGACCATTAGTTAAACTGAACTTACTGAACGAAGGACACTACAGTTTAGTTTAGAACTGTTTGGCCTAAGCAATTTTAAGGACGAATATTCAATTGTAAGTAGTAAAAATGCTTGCAAAAATTTCAATTACTCGGTCAGAACGTTAGAATTGTACGTATGGTATACGTAGGCGAAATAAAATCAGGTGGAGCCTTCTTTTCTTTATTTACAAAATGTAGTTAAGAAAATTTATGAACCTATTGGAGACTTTTTTTTACATGGTAGCTAAATTGGTTAAACCTAAATTTAAAGTTTCCTATGTCTAGATAGATACTAAAACTAGGTTGTCCTGGTATACTAGTATACCATTGGGATTTCGAGGACCTATTAGTTTGGTCTGAAAAATAGTCCTATTTATTGTCACATATGCTTATACTACTATGTAATATTTTGCATTTTTTTACAATAATAATTCTATTACAAAATTTTCTATAATAATCCTTGTATTACAAAATTTTATATAGTAATCCTTTATATTAGCTATTTTACCTAAATGTTAAAGTTAAAGAATATTGATAACATACTTTTTACCGCAATTTAGCACGCATAGAAATTGAAATTATATAATACCTATACTAACACTAAAGAAAAAGAAAAGAAAAAAATAATTATATAAATTTTTATCGCACATTTATTTACTCTCTTTACATATAAAAAGAATTTTACTTACAGTGTACATAGATGCATCAGTTACAATTCTATTATTTTCACAGATTTGTTAAAAAAGTAAAATTATACATAACGGAAGTTGATCATATTTACACATATACATATAGATAGGTTACACAGGTTATTACATAGGTTATCTATCCAAAAAATAAACTTAATAGCCAAACCAATTTTAAAAAAAGAAACTATGGAGTTGATAAATTGATTCTAATTTGTCTCATATAAAGTTGTTTGCCTTGCTTTATGCGGTTAATGTTAAACGGCTGTTTAATTTAGAATTATATAAGATCTGTCTGAAATTGACTTGATTTATTTTATTCTAGTGATTTGTAATTTTAAAATACAGCTTTATTCTATACCGTTATCAGAAAATACGAAAACAATTATTGAGACAAAAAACAGTCAGTTGTAACTGTACTGTATCAGCCTGTAAACCATCCACTGCTGAGCGATGGCCTCTTCTCCATATATTAGAAGGGTTGGAGCTTAATCCACCACGCTGCCACTGCGGGTTGGCGGATAATTTGGCTACCATGAGTAACGATCGTTACCAGATATCTAGGATAACAACTGGGACCGACGGCTTTATGTGCTCTCCGAGGCACGGTGGGGAGACCCACAAGGAATACGAATATCTGTCCCTACGGGAATCGAACCCGGGATCGCCGGCGCGCGGTTTTTAGGCGACTACTCACATCACTACATCAGAACTGTCGTCAGTTGTAACTGTGTCAGGTATTAATTATTATATATTTTTGTTTGTTAACAATACTATATTAATTTTCTAAAAATGATGTATTGCTTTTTATTAACATTATATAAAGAGAAAGCTTAACATAATATATTATAAGCTTTAAAAGGTTAATATTAAATAATAATTTATTGTTATTCTATTGTCTCATATTCAAACCAATTATTAGTAATATCGCCAATATTTTGCCACAGTGAAAGCATTGATGTTTTGCTTGTTTACTCGTCAGGGTTACAAAGGTAAGATCGGTATATTGACCTGGCGAATGAAGTAATAACAAGGCTTTGTACAAATCACAGTAGAGTTGTAAAGGTCTATCAAAATGAATATGACATTGGTGGATGTTTTAGCCAAACAAAGTTAATTTTTATTGATACTTGGAAATAATATTGAAATTTAATCTCATAGCGATTTGATTTTTTGCAATAACTTGTAAACGATTTTTTTTTAAATATGTTTTTATGCTTAATAGGCTAATACTTGACAGTCTTATCTGATAGAAAGCAAAGTAATATATTTTATAAAAATGCGTAAATTTCTTTGCTCTTTGAGGTAATATATCTTATCTCAAGTATATAATACATGATTTATTACGGTGTACATACATTTTATATGCGTCCATCTTGTACGTCGTATACAGAGGGAACATGAAATGTTTATTTTTATATTAATGTTGTGTAATAGTTGAAATAATGTTTAGTTAATAAGATGTAGCATCTCCTTATGACCTCTTGACTCTTATTTGCTTTTTTAATATTGAAGTTGATATGATTGATAAAAGGTAAACAAGTTATAATCAAGGATATATTTACATGTAATTTGTTATAAAATATGTAAGATTACGCATACTTAAAGTAGAATAGGTAAAACTATATGTTTTAAATAAAAAGTCGTCAAAAAATATAATAATAATGTCAAAATTTACTAAATAGATATGAAGGTTTATACAAATCTTATAAATTTTTTTTAGAATTTATGACTGTGTATACAGACTTTCACTAGTAAGATGGTAAAAGGAGTAATTTAGGTTAACTTTATTATAGATTAAAGAAATTGAGTTTTGCGTAAAAACATAGGTACTCAGAAAAATTTGCAAGTATCAGCTAGTACTATAACAAGAGTTAAAAAAAAATTGAGAATATTTTTTTACAAAACAACAATTAGTTGACTTGTAGAAAGAGAACTTTCAAAATTACGTCTCTTCAATCATTGCGTGTGATGTGAAATTTAAAAACAAAAGGAGAACACGTAATGATTTCTTTTATTTATTATTTCACATATCAATCTGGTTTTGATTACAAAAATCATTTGCATGTCTCGAATACATTTTTTCGGTGTGATATTGTAATAGACTTTGGCAGCTATATATTGTACAATGTATTGAGTAAAACAAAATGCAACTTTAATTATTACGTTAGTCTCCTATTTGCTATAGTAACATCAATTGTTTTCTTAACTACAATTTATCAAGTAATAGTTGTCGTAGATTTATCTATTGTTTGTTACCGTTATAACGAGTGCATCATTTCAACAATAATATCAGATATTGCCATAACCATTAGGTTAAAATATTATAATAAAAATTAATATCATAATATATTAATTTTTTATAATTATGACCAGGCTGAGGCTTTTTATGTGCGGGCATGCAGTGCCCCTAAAAGAAATTTCGAAAATATCAAAAAATTGCCATAAAACTGTGGCAAGGGCGAAGAGGGGGGTACAAAAAATTATGGTCTTACAACTTTCGAGAATTTGCTTGCCCCCAAACCAGAAGTGACAAAAAAAGGCCTGTTTATGACTTATTTTAGTGAACTTATTAAGATCCTCACGAAAAACTAGCTGTGAGGTGTAGTGTCACGTTTTATGTTTACAGAAACTTCCATAAATAACTCTCATTTAATCTTTTATCTCCCAATTTACCTCCTCAGAGTTTGTTATTTTTACTAACAATTAATCACGTGTGTATTTGTTTCAAATGAAAAATCCCGAGAAATGCTTTAAAAATGCTGGACTTTAATTTTTTAGGTATATCGAACTTTTAGCCGTTAACATAACTAATTAAAAGTTAAATGCCTATTGAATTATTGTTCATATTAATATTATTAAAAAAAAAAGGTATGTTATTAATAATTATTTACAGAGTTTTTAAGTGAAATTAATCACACTACAGCTTGTTTTGTAATACTTTTAGATTCCAAATAGTAACCACAACAATATTAATTATTTTGAAAACCAAAAAAAAACATATGTTATATTAACACAAAGTTGAAAGATAAACTCGTAAAAGTTTCTCATTTCGGAGAGTAAATGTTTCCATTCTATGGCAAAGTTTTCATGTGTCATATATTTATAATAAAATCCCAAAACAAATTTTACAGAGGCATATATATATATTAGCAAAGCATATAATTGAAAACAAGATTATACATTTGATAAAGAGCCTAGGCTTAGTAAAACTGACTTCAATGCTGGACATAATTATGACTAAATTTATAAGTTTCTTACTATAAAATTTTTTTTTGTTCTGTGCATGCTGAGTTCAGATTATTTGGACCTTTTACAGATAGGTTATGATGTGGGTAAATTCTAAAGTAACATCTTGAAATATTTACGAGACAGATATTTAGATAATGTCATATGTGTTAATAAATTTCAATAAAGTACTCATTTTGAATTTCATCCTCTCGCCTAAGTAAGCATCGTAGTATGAATTAAAATGCCTAATTTTGCTCAATTTATTTAAGGTACCGCGCCTTTTGACGTGATGCGCGGCCAAGACACAGACAGACAAATAAAAATGAAAAAACTTTTATAAACTGAATTTTTGATTTCAGTATATATATTACAGAGTACCCTGAAAATAAAGTTTCAAAATATTTAAACTAAAAAATTAAACCTGTTACATAATAATTTATAAGTATAGATACGAAACATTATAACATACAAACAAGTCGTCAGTGATTCAAGATGCAAACATAGCATAATAAATATTATTTCTATATTTACTGTCACTATAATAATATCGATCAAGGAAACCGCTAGTAACATCCACCAGAAAGTGGAATGCAATTAGATAACCACATAAATTGAGAGTAAAAGTTGGCACGCTCCCTTTTACAAATGCGTTGCTATAGTAAGAAACCGGTTTCCGGCTGTATGTTTTTTTGCCATTCACCGGTTCTGTTCGATGTAATGATAGAATCTAGTTGTTCCTTAGTGCAACTCTTTGCTCTATTTTAAGCAAATCAGTTCATTGACCAACGCTACTACTTTTACAAAAAGTAACGTATATTTTAACGTTTCAGATTTCATCTATTACTCTACTGGCCCTCGTAGTGACGGCTGAGAAAAAGATCGAGTTGCAAGATATAGAAGAAGATAATTTAAGAAGTGAAAACCAAAAGCAGTATGAGAAGACAGATGGACGTCAAAAAGAATACAGTGCTTCAGCTCCGGGCTTGGTACAACTTGATTATCTTAAAAATAATTACGTTCAATACTATGAACCGACTCAATCGTCTCAACAGCATCGATTTGTTCATCAATATGCTGTAACAGAACATCCGGAAAGGTCACCTGTTACACCCAAACCTCAGTATGGACCACCAACACCCCAACAACCAGTTGTTGGATATTTGTCAAATGTGCCGATACAATTATACTTAGTTCCACAATACTATAATGAACCTACTGAACAAGCGGTACATTCTCATCATGGAGTTCAACTTTCGGCACCTGCTGTTGCTCAAGTATCTTACCAAGAGTCACAACATGAACAACAACAACCTAGTTACATAGAAGTACCTACATACGTGACACCAACGGCAAAAACATATCTACAGCCATATACTTCTCCTGTATCATATGTTAACTATGTACAACCAACAATAGCACCAACACAGGCTACTGTAACCCCTGTTATATCTTATCAAATGCCAGTCATTCACTATCCTACTACCATTTCTGCACCACCACCAAAGGGTTATTACCAAAGTCCTCAGTACATAGAAACAAATTCTGTGGATGAAAGTTATAATAACGAAATAAATGATAATAAGCCATATCCTAGTCATATTGAAAAGTTATCGCCAAAACCGACAAGTTCAAGTTATCCAAGATACTACAATTCTCGTACACCCATTAGAGAAGAATATAGACATCCAATAGAACTGCCCAATCCAAGCCCACTTCTCTTAAAGGCACAGCCTTCTCACTTAGCACATCTCCCAAAGGCTTTACCGATGTACCGTCCTTTAACGAAACCGGTTTACGCAACTGCAGGAGGATATATATCAAGTACTTTTTCTCCTAGACCGAACGATGAAAGTTTCTCACTCCCTTTTAAGAGACGACCTACATCTTTATTGGATTCGTATATACCTTCTAGTATCCAGATAGAGTACTTAAAAAGAGGCTATACAAAAGATCCTTTGTCCGCTTACGAAGCATTATCGAGTGGCAGACATTTATCTCAGTCGTCTCAGGCGCCTGTTTTTCCTAGACATTACGAGCAAGGATTTTTACCTAACCAAATGTATCATACGGCTGCAGGCGGTATTACATATGGCCATCACAAAAGAACACCAAAAGTAGAAAAAGTTTCACAAAAATAAGCCGACAATCATATAATCCATTCATAAAAAGGAGAAAAAAATAAATATAATAATAAATTTTAAGTGAATAAAGATTATATAAATCTTGGGTATATTTAATATGCTGCAATTTGTTGTAAAGAAAGTTAAAATGACTATGTTTTCTTTTTCATAAGTACGGTAATTAATGTAAAAAAATTCCATATAAACAAATCAAATTAGATTAATAAGTATAGTAATAATAATCAATGTAGATTAATAAGCCTTATCACATATCAAACTTATACAAAACTATTTAAAATTACCATAAAATAGTATGAATTAAATTCCCACCCATTTTTTACATTTTATTACTTGAAAAAAATGTACCTAATGGACTATTTAATAAAATAGTCAAAGTATAAATAATAATGTATTTTTATTGTTTGTTACGTAAGTCAATTTACCTTAGTATAAATATTTAAAATAAATTACACTAATAATTGTTATTTAATGCAATAAGCTAAAGTCTTAACAAGGCTTGTCATATAATTTTTTATTATATTTATACCAATCGATAGGTCAGTATTTTAGTTTATATAATATATTTAATTTGTTGTTTGTAGAAAAAATAAACTTATTCGTTGTCATTGAGAAATGTGTATTTTATTTTTGTATACATACTTATTACATAAACATGCTACCTAAGTTATTGAATATAAGAAATTAGTAAGAAACATGTGCCATTTTAGTCAAGTTTTTTCAGCAGTCTTCGAAAATTTTTGTAATGTTGTAATTGTTGTATATAGACTTACGCAAGCCAGAGCACCCGTTTTTAATATTGTTCCTACAGTTCCGGAAGCTGGGACTTTTTTTCAGGAAATTTCCTCTTCTTTTTGAATATTTTTTTAAATTTTAAAAATCTTAATTAGTTTTTGAGATGTATGCATAAAATTAAACCCGTTATTATTTTTTAGTTATTTGTAATAACTTTTGCTATTTTAGCAAGCGGAACTTCATTTATAGATGCCATTTCAAATCGAATGACAGACATTTCAATCATAATTTTCGGAGACTGCTAAAAAAAGTTGACTGGAAAGGCACTACTTCCTAGATTAATGAACATTTTTCTAATAGAGTTGCAATCAATGCACACTTGCAAGTATGTTGTCACCGTACTTGGTAAGTAAAAAAAATTAAAGTAGTAAATATGTTTATTTTATACGTTTAACATACACATATGGTAGACTGTTCCTAGATAGGTCACTTAATGCTTGTGTTTAAGGTAAAAGTCGACTGATACGTATTTTTAGTAATTGTATATAATACATACATAATTCTAATTTGAATATACAAACATTACCAGACTAGAAAATTACCCAGACTCGGGGCGAGAATCGAACCCATAAACTTTTTTTTTGTATACCTATAAACTTTGAAAATTTTATAATTTGTTCTAAATATATTAAAGTGACGATAGTCATATCATGATTTTATTTAATTAGTAACAAAACGTCAATTCTAATGCATTTACACTGCAGTTATTTGGTGTGGAGTAAAGTTTTTAAGTGTTTTAGTTAAAAGCTAATTATTTTTTTTAAACTATATGTTACAATTTTAAATTCAGTAAACAAACTTTTGAAAATCGTAAAAAGGTAGTAACGATAAACAAATCGATAATACTTGTCGACAAAGGTTCTAACACAATGTTTTACATCATGATTACGACATCGTAAAATGGTATCATCAGATGATTATTATTTACTTTGTTTGAACAAGTATTTAAGAACATTTTGTTCCGCTGTCAGCGAACAAGAGTCACGAGTGGAAGTCGATTATCAACCTACTTTCTATGACGGAAGATCACATGACAAGGATAATACAAAATAAACAATTATGGTATTGAACGGGTCATGTTGAAAAGAAGGTTCGCAGGATTTTCCCTTTGGATCGCAAATACGATTTTTTTGAAAAAAAACAAAAATAACAATATATAACGAACGATGATATGACGAACGAATGATGAATAAATAAATATTAATTATTTATTGTTAATGGTTAAAGCTTAAAACATGCAATTTTCATGACTTAAAGTATTTCTATTATGTTAATACAACAATGTCATGAAAAGAGCTTCTCATAGACAAGAAGATATTGTAATACCTACGTATTAAACATTTAAAAGACTTCCTTATAGTTTACTACAGGCTGCCTAACACATGAAGATATTTTTTATTAATATAAAAACATATTATATGTTCAATATAAATAATTTACAGGAAATAAAGTTTAAACGGGTTTTTGTATGACATAAGTAATATTAGCGAGGAAGTTGGTGCACTAAGGAAATCATGAATTTCGTAAATAATTGAATATATATATATATATATATATATATATAATTTACCTTAAATTCGTATATATTACCTCGGTTATGCTGTACTATGATGTACATTCTCATGACGGACAATTTCGGGTGATGCATGCGATTGTGAGTCGTAGTCGTGTGGACTCTTCTGTCCAGGATGTCGAGCTCAGTCTGAGTCCATCTGAGCACGCCAAAGGTGTACAAGAGAGTGGACATGATCCAGCCGTTATCAGCTCGGACCTTGTTGGCGCCCGACAAGCAGCTCCAAAGAACTTTTGTTACTTATTTTTATTATATTATAACTTATTATTATTACATTTTATTTAATTATTGTCTAAAGCTATGTATTTTCGTTTCAATAATATTTGAAACGGATACGGCCAAACAGCCGTATTTAAATGGGACTTTGATTGGTAAATAGGAGTTATTATGAAGAAGAGTCCAACTTATTTTTATAAAAAAATGTCCTGAGTAAAAAATTATTCATATGAAATTATAAAAAAAATCAGACTAAATGATCAGTTTAACTAAAGTTTAGTACCTATTATTTACATCAGTTATAATAATTATTATGCTATTGTTTATAAAACTTTTAACGCCATCTATGGACAAGCCTCATAACTTACAAGTTGTTTTAAAAAGGAGTTTAACTTTCTAAAAGGCACAGTTGAGCTAATTTAACGGTATATTTCACGAAGGTTTTCTACTGATCACTGTAGATGTCGCGGTTATGTAGTATTAAATTGTAATAAAAAATATTTGTACTAAAAGTTTCTCAAGGTTTCACCCGCGTTGACTGCTACAACTACTATTCCTACATTTAAGTCGCAGTGTTATGATTATTCGTTTTCGTCAAATGATATTTTTCACATAATTCGTTCGTGGTTTCATTTATTAATTATTACTAGAACAGCAATACGATTGTGCTAATTTGTTAATTTTTCATTAATTACCACTATCAGATATCAAGAAGTAAATTCAAGGCTAAAATTTTAGTTTAATCTATGGCGGTTTTTCTACCAAAAATACAGAACAGATAACTTCTTATAAGATAATGTATAAAATATTAAGATTTATGTGTTATATTATATTGGGCTATTGTCGTAACTTTTATTAATTTATTTATGATCTTAAATAATTTGTTTTTATTATTATTAAATTAATTACATAATAGTATTCATCATCATTATTTAATACATTATTGACGTGATAACGTCTTGTAAATCGATGAATGCCGGCTGCACGCACCAACTATTGTCACGTTTTGCGAGCGAGAGTGCGGAACAAGCGAAAGAGAGGCACGATCGGCGATCGGCCTAATCGTTCGGTTTGTGAATGAAAAACAATAACGCAGATTGGAGGATCTTAAATATCATACATTTATATAAGTTGTAAATAAATTGTTAAAAGCACGTTGTTACTTGTATTTAATCTGTATAATTTAAGTAATAAAATATTTGAATTAACGAGTGCAAATAAATGTTTTGTGCAAACACTGTTTTATTCCGCATTTAGGGAATGTATATTTACGTAATTGGGGTTTTCGATACCATTCAGTTTTATTAACTCGTGTTCATGAAGTTTTTCTTTGAAATTTATCGAAAAATTGTAATTAATTGAATTAACTCATTCTTTGTATTATACAAAATAATGATAAATCAGTGATATTAATTCAATTCAATCTATAAAAGTATGCAATTTTTTTATCAATGTTTTCTTATGACGTTATCATGAAAAATTATCCGTCCGTAAACCGACTTTACAGACAACCAATTTTTTTATTTAATGTACGTATGATGATATTGTATGTATGATGTAATGCAGTATGAATAGAAGATAAATATATTATCTTAATAAAAAGCAATTATAATGTAATGTACTGCAACAAATATTGTGTACAATTATATTATTGATCTTTAAATAGTTGAAGATCACGTCTTCGACCGTTACACAATATTGTCATGATAGATAAGTGTTGGCTCACACAAACGACAAATAGAATTTAAGCCATATAAGTTTTTTTTAAAATCAATATTTAAAAGAAGATTCATACGTATTAATCGATACAAATATAATAAAGTAAAACTGCTTGTTTATTTGACGTATTATCTTTGTATTTGAAGTTGGTGAAACCCCGTGGCTTACTAGCCGTACGGTTTTATATGTTTTATAATTAAAAATGTATTCTGGTATAATTCATAATATGTATAGTTTGATTTGCTTGCTTAACGCGTTTGTCTTTGTTCCTACTAGTTCGATTGTCCACTTTTATCCAGCAGATAGTCTGTTTATAGGCTATAAAAATTACGCTACGACGAAGACGAGAACCATAAACTTGAAGGTTAGTGAAACTGTGCTAGTTATATATTCGTTTTAATAGCACGATTTTTCATTCGATTATGAAACTGTGTCAGTCATAATACGTGAAGCAAAAACTTTGTACCCCTTTTTACGAAAATTACGCGGACGGAGAAGTATGAAATTTAACACAGTTAAAGTTTATATGGAGAAGAAGTGCAGAATGATAATATTTTTAATAATAATGCTCAAAAAATACATTAAATTAATTTAAAAAAAGAAAAGAAAAAACACTACATACAATACGGCACAGAAACATACATATGTACAATGTATGTACATATACACAAATTTTGTTTATTGTCAAAATCTGTTGTCAACACGGTTTTAAATACAGGCCTTGCAAATAATTTTTTTAACAAACCCGGTGTTAAATCCAGGTATTGCAACGAATTTTTTATTGATTTTTTTAAATCAAAAATCAGATTCAATGATTGCAGCATATGCTCACCATGTTGTGTGCAATCATTCTTTATGATGTTGACAATACTTTTAATTATATATTATGTCAAATTTCGACCACTGGGTGACTACTAGTATTCATTAATAAACCTAGACAGTCTTATTTTAAAAATGTCGTGTGCGCGATGACTCTTGGTGAGATTCGAACATGTGATCTCATAAATAATGCAATAGCTCAAGTCTTCGGTTATTACACCCAAATTCATGCATTAGCAAGAGATGTTTAATCTTTGAGAAAAAAGTGAAAACTTGTGTGATATGAGCGTGTCAACATACCTGCGTTGAGTAATTGATCTAATTAGAATAAATGTACTTATAATTAAGTCGCTGTTTGTATTACCTGTATAGAAGGAAAGAATATATCTTATACTTTTGTATTTTTAAAGTAAAACTATAATATATTATTTTACTGTTTAAAACTATAATATATTATTTTACTGTTATTTTACGAGTTCGCTAGTGAAAATAGAACAACGTTAACGATTTAGAGATGGTATTCTATTATTGTATATTAATACACTTTTTTTATTATTATAGCTAAGTACTAAATGCAAAAGATATGTTCGACATCGGTTTGTTAAATATTTTACAATTATCTATTAATATCTATAGGTATGTTACACAGTTTTAATTACAAACAATTACAAAATTTCCTTTAGAAATTAACTTACGAGCTATGTTTTTTATTTCATAAAATCAAAAATGTGTAAGTTCAAATAGAAAAACTCAAAAAAATTGATAGTTTCGATTATTATTTATAGGAATAAACAAAACCTTTTAGTCAAATCGGTTCGTAAGGCTTTTCGAGTCTACTATTGATTAAAAACTATTATCACAATGCTTTAATTGCCATAAGCTTATAGAATTGTTGCTCAAATGTATGAAGACCATACACAAATGTTCATTATAACACGAAGCGGCAATTTATAAGTTCATGGACTTTTTAAAATTAATACGCAATCATCAATGTTAACTTAAAAATGACTAAAAACAAAAACTTAAATATTTTTTTACCTAATCGTTAAAAGTAGCTAAAATAAAATAATAATAAGATGTCAGCATAGGCGTGGTGATACGGGTTCTATTTTCTTTGGTGCCGCTCTGGTGGTGCACCACCTCGTGGGAGTCAAAACCCAGGAGCCTGGATGTGCTACTAATAAGAGTATTGACGTACTAGCGTTGGAAGAAGAGAATAAAACGACGTATCAGCTTCAGTGGTACACTGCAAAGCTTCAGGTCGGCCAACACATGGCTTATGATTGTGCGCTCCATTAGAACAGCCTAGTCGCCAGACTTGACCAGCCAGACATAGCTGAACATTGATGGCCTTAAGTAGAAAGTCTTGGCATGGGGGAAGCGCATTCGTAGGTACTCTGGAGAGTTGAGCGCCTCCTATAAAATATCCTCGTCGTGAGTGATCAGAAAATCTTCTACTGGAAGTTGAAGAACTCGTCGATACCGTGCTCTGCTTTCCGAAAATTGAGTATAGTTGAGCACGTCGCCTTTTGGTGAAATATACTATGACGAGAGTTAGAGTATGAGGAGGGTCCTTGAATTGCAGCGGTTCAGGAAGCATGTGCTATAATCAACTCAATGAACTCGATCACCATCTCTTCAGAGAACGTAGCTCTGAGTACGTTTTCCGTTGCAAGATCTCTCGTCATATTGACAAGTTTAATATTTTGTCTGCTGCTCAGAACAGATGTAGCAGAGGCAGTCGCGTCTCAAAGGCGCTCCTCCTCATTGACACTGTTGCTGGCTAGCTTGTCAAACGCAACTTTGAGAACATTTCTGCTGCTTAGATTGACTATGAAGAGGTCCTACAATCTCCCATCTTCTTATATGAATGACCTCAAGCTGCTGCCACCTAATGCTGCACGCCTTACGGAATTGGTGAAAATCACTAGTGAGTTCAGCGGCTCTACCAGGATGAGCTTGGAGTAGATAAGTTTGCGGTCGTCGGTGTGGGCTGGGGACAGGTGACGTAATCGGTGGAGCATAGCCTAGAGCTGTCAAACTTCAAGCCCTTATCAAAGCTAAATATTACTGGTATCTGTGTATGTCACAATGCATAGGGGTACAGAAGGCGGATATGAAACGGGCGGTTCGCGCGATATTGTTCGCACACTGATATAAGTTCTTCGGAGCTACTTGTCGCACTTGACATAAAGAAGCGGCCCAGACTCTCCATCAAGAGAGGATGCTGTATTATCAGTACACATTGGTACCAGTACTCGTGTACGATGGAGTCCAGATCTACTGGGATCTGCCTATCGCCACAGACAGGACGATAGCTGCGAACAAGCTTGATATCGTGATGATGGATAGCGCAAATTCGAGAGGGTTTTAGTGGACATAACCATCCCACATGACGAGAACCTCGTGAAAGCTGAATAAGGAAAAAATGCTGAAAATATATCTGGATCTGACGCACGAGATTGTCGACATATGAGGTGTGGAGTCCGCTGAAATCATCCCTATCGTAATATCTGTCAACGGTATGATCTCGGTTAGCCTCGCTCACCATTTTGCAGCTGGATATCTGTGATGGTTCGCTCGCACCAAAAATTTAGAAGGCAGTATTGCTCAACTCAGCTCAACGTTTGTCCACCGATTTTTCAGTCTACAGCCCTAACCTCCGGCCGCTTGGTCTTCGTACCGAAGTATAATCCTCCACACGCTTAGTGTAAGTTTATGTAAATTTAAAATTATTATATTTATTTTGCATAATGGTACTAGAGCATGTTATTTATTAAGGTGATGAATATTAAATGAAATTAATAATAATAATTTTCAAGTTATAGGTTAACATATTAAGAGCTCATTTATAGTATTTTAGTTTCTTCTAATTTTGGCATATTGGTATATACCTATGTTACTTATATTCATATATTATTTTATTTTATTCTGCCTGTCATTGCTAGTCTCAAGAAAGGACACCACTTTCACGGTCTGTATGAAGGTATGATAGTGGTGGCTCGAGGATCCGGTGTCAAGTATAAACCTAGACACCTAAAAGAAGTATCGGACAAATACTTTATAGGATATTTTCTGTCTTCATGTTCATGTAAGTTACATATATTAAATTCATTCGTATAAGTTTTTGTGTATGTTTTACTCCAATTGTTACTAAAATATTAGTTTATGAAACTATTATTATTTATTATCTTTAAAAACAAAATTAATTTAGCGACACATGAACCAATTAATATCATTAAGTTAGATATATCGTGCAGTTTTACATGCGATTATGGATACATTTTTACTGCTTAACTTCTATGAGAGTTTCGTTTTAAAGCCTAAACAAATTATACGTATGTGTGTGTATATATAATATAAAAGGTTTTAAACTGTATGTTGATTTTTTATCAGTTGTAAAGATAACTATAATCACGTTAGTTGAAAATTATACTATACATTCACGATTAATGTAATCACAATAAAATGTTACAAATAATATGCATAACCATATTAAATGTTTTTAATTAAATAAGAAATAACATTCAGTATGATAAAAGACAATTCGAAATGACTTCGCTATCAATCAAATTACGAGGTTTTCTGTAGTATAGCTACAGCAGTTTAGATATAGGTTAATTATCTCAATGATATTAATGGCCTTAAAAACTTTGATCAACTTTAACAAATATGTTGTAATAGTACTTAATCAGATATGTGATCAGTGTAACCATACATCATTTCGTGTTTTTTTTTACATTTGCCGCTAACTCGTTCATTGCTAACACTTTTGACACTCGTTTATTTAGTTAATAGGTTACTTAGAGTTACGAAAATCTAAAGGCAGATGCGCTTAAGCAATTGCGGACGAAATGTAAATGAGGCAAAAAAGCTATGATATGTTTTACCAAACGAAGCTTTCCAGTTGTTACACTAGTAACGTGAACCATAAAAATACAATAGTTATCTTGAGACGGATATTACGTCACGAAATGGGAATACTCAAACAAATTGCTTCACGCTGCGACAGTAGATCGTAGTAATTGCTTCGAAAGCCTAATTATTCAATATAATCATATAGAATATAACAATACACTGCTATATACCGTGGAAAATTTAATTACATTATTATATTAAAGTTATTCGTAATATCACATCATAACAAGTAATAATCATAATAAATTGTCGCAATAAAAATAAAATATGTACATTTTAAAAATGAGAAATTAAAATTGACTTCATATAAAGTGTTAATATTCATACTAAACAGAATAATGATAATTTATTTTATATTATTGCATATAAAGAAAATGTTTTAATTATATTAAATAAATGTTTTTTTTTTGAGTCATTATTATTTTTCTAGTTACACTTTCTTTGAATTAACGTATATGTACAAATAACGCTGATAAAAAAAAAACGAATACAATTATGAAACATGTAACATTATAATTACAGTTGAAAGTTTTATGGTTAGTAGGTATGCATTCAGTTGCATTACGTAGGTACTAATAAGTCTGTTTTATCCTTTTTAGAGTTCCGTAGCCAAATGGCAAAAACGGAACCCTTATGGATTCATCATGTCTGTCTGTCTGTACGTCCGTATGTCACAGCCACTTTTTTCCGAAACTATAAGAACTATACTGTTAAAACTTGGCGAGTAGATATATTCTGTGAACCACTTTAAGATTTTCACACAAAAATAGAAAAAAACAATAAATTTTGGGAGTTCCCCATACTTAGAACTGGAACTAAAAAAAAAATAATACAATTTAACCACCCACCTACAAAGCTACGATTTTCATTGTAATAAATTAGGGGTGAGATTTTCTTAGCTGTCTCTAAATGATTTCAACTTGCATATATACATTACATATGTGCTGCTTATATTTCTTTTCTTGTACAACAGCATATCTTAAAGCACTTTATCCATACAAATAATAAATCTGCTAAAACCTCCGTTTTATTAATACACTATATATCATCAAGAATAAATTTCAATAGCGCGTTCTTTTTTGTATCAGCGCCATCTCTTATCGGTTTTGGTCGTGCACGTATCACGTAAAAAGTACAAAACCAATGTAAATAACTTTAATACATAAAAATTAAACATAACTCACAGTATAATTTAGTTTTTGTTTCATTGTAATTAAATTTAAAAATAAATATTTAAGAAAATAGAAATAGGTACCTACGCCGCCAACGCCATCTGGTCTAAGGAATCTTAAAAACTCACAAAACTTATTTTTGAGTTATTATTTTGTTAAACTTAAAAGTTTACTAAATATGTCGGATAGGAATAGAAATCGTTTTAATATTTTAGATAAACATTTAATATAGGTACTATTATGTTAAATGTCACTAAATATAAAAACGATATTCTACCATTATACGATAGATGGCGCATGTAGGTGATAAAAAATATAAATTTATAATTTTTAAAATTTTAGTTAAATACCCGTGCGAAGCCGGGGCGGGCCGCTAGTTCTAAATACAAATCGTGTTACTGAAAAACTCAGCTCCTATGATCTAATCATTATTGGTGATTTTAACTTGAGTTGCCTACGCTAGAACAGGATCTTTAACTCCGAAGTAATTTCAATAATAACAAATAGTTTGATAAATAACGTTGCCGTCGCTTAGAAACAATGTTGTTGACATACTCAAAATTTATTTGTGAGCTTTATTAACCACGAAAGGAAACGCTTTTATCCTATCCGGATGTCTTCAAAAAATGAAGTAACTTTGTCAGGGTCGGAAATTTGCTACTTTTCACATCACACTCTTATATTTCACATCAGCTCTGGTATATTCCCAACAGATTGGAAAAGTGCTCTTGTAATTGCTTGCCATTATTCAAGAGTGCTGATAAGTGTGTGGTACAAAAAATTTTAGGGTATCCATGGATAGGTCTTCAAAAATGATATTGAGGTTTCTAATATCATTTTTTTCTAAAGTGAATAGTTTGCGCGAAAGACACTTCCAAAGTGGCAAAATGTGTCCCACCCACCCCCATGTAACTTCTAAAATAATGATAAAACTAAAAAAAATATATGATGTACATTGTACATTACCATGCAAACTTCCACCGACAACTGGTTTGAACGAGATCTAGTTAGTAGTTTTTTTTTGTTAAAAAAAATACACTGTAATTAAAACATCTTTCAAAGTTAGAACGAACTACAAGAACTTTTATATTATGTTACTTGCTGCTACGGAACCCTTCATGGGCGAGTCTGACTCGCACTTGTTTAATTTTTAAACAATACACTTTTTTTGTTTTGTAACAATTAAATTACACTCATTATATCATAAACATTAATCATTAAATTATATAATAACTAATTTTTATCTATATAACAACAATAGTTATGGCTCAACGAATATATGAATCGAATCCGACGGTTGCAGGCTCAAATCTGAGTTAGCATTTACGGCTTTTATTTGCAATAGCTATCCGCAAATCCATGTCCTTTATGATTATGGTAAAAGCTTTGTTCGGCGGTGGACCGCAAGGATGTACTGTGTATGTGTATGCTGGATTATAATGCTTGTTAAATACTTACAGTGCAATATTGTATACATTATTGTAATTTTTTATCATTAATTTCTTTTTATTGAATTGCGCACTGAATTGAATTGAATTTGCCTGTAAACAAACGTCCCACTGCTGAGCCTCGTTTCTTCATACGAGAAGGATTTTTTTTTTACACAAATGAATATTAACTAGTAGGTATAATTTATAACAGACTTATTTAATGCTAAGAGTAATCTAATGTAATTATAACTATGCGACTATGTAAACTACATTTGTTTTAATTACGGTCGATACGGGTAAAATATTACATTTTATTTAAGAAACTGTAGACCACGTTTTTATTTTAAAAAATACATATTCAAAATTTCTATTAAATTTCAATTTCTAATTTCGTAATAATAACATGATATAAGCTTAATGAAGATTTCTCTGTGTTTTATAATAAGTCTATATTTTGGTTGCTTAAAATGTACATAAATCTATTTAAGTGTGTATTTTAACATATAAGTAAGTAAATATGTAAAACAGATTACGATATAATTATTGAAACTTCATTTCTTCTATTTAATAATAATATTTTAAGCCGTTTTATTGTGCATAAAATTTAATTTAAGAATTGTCAAAAATAATATATAAAATTACAATAATAAATACCCTCGGTATTTATCAAAGTTGGTATTTAATTTTGTAGTAATTGCGTGATTATACTTCGATTATAAAGTTACTTAATTACATCCTATTTTTATTCAACTTTGGAAATATTCAATAACCAAACTCGTCAGCAAGTCATGTATCCTTTGCAATGTATTTAACAGATTAATATACGAGTATCTGTACTTGTTTCACCGTCAACTGTATTAATGTCGTGAACATCGATTATACAATGTCGCAAAATTATTTTCTACCGGATATTTCAAACGGAAATATTTATCACTGACGTCTTTGTATAAATTTTGAAAAGACGAAAGCGTTTTTTTTATCTGTTACGTTTGTGTGTATGTAATTGGGTCAAAGTTGTTTTGAATGAGTATCTGTTACAGGTTTATTATGAGAGTCGATTATTCAATACTGATTCTTTTATACCGGAATAAATTAATTAGTGAATGCCTCACACTCAACGCCATGTCATATGAAAGCCATGTCAGCAGTCGGAAAGACCCAACACAAATATAAGCCCCTAGACTATGGTAAACGATTGTAAGGCCTATACAAATGTTTTTCATAACCGGTGTTCGAAGCCACGACCGCTAGCGTAATAGCCAGTTGCTGAGACCACTGCGCTACCGACACCGATTTTATACACTATTTTTGTAGTGTTTTTAATATAAGAAATAGAGAAATAATCACTTCTAAAGTAAAAGATCCGGTATCATGTCAAACTGGTTGCTAATATATTATTATATAACTCATTGTTAGAGTTCCGTACAAAAACTGGTAAAACGTGTTTCTGTCATAGAATGTTGTAAATTATGATCCAATATCGAGTGCAAAAATAAAATTGGCAATTTGAATGTATCCAAATTTGAAAATGTGAAATTTTCTAATAGGTTTCACTTCATTGTATTTGAAAATATACTCGATAGTAATACGATTGTTGACTTTATAAGCTGTGGCTTAAGGCATATTTTTCAAATAGGAAACTAGGTTAAGCGTCCGTCCTTTCTTGTAGTCACCGTGCTAAGCACTTAAATTTTACGCATAAAAGCTGGACGCTCTAACAATTTGCACATTGGTCCGAGTTTCCGCACCTATTTTTTTTACTTTCATCCGATTGTACCTAGTTTGTACCGGATTGTACCGGTTTTTAAATCATTTGTACACTGAAAGGGTATATTTCTGGTTTCAATTAATTTGGACAGAAATTGTGTCTGTCTTTCTGAAAAAAAAAAACATAAATTAAATCGGATTACGGGTTAATGAATAACAACTAAGTATAGTTTGATTTTCATCTCCTTTCCCCAAGGGAACCGTGCAAAATTTTGGGATAAAAAGTATCCAGTATCCTAGCTCGTACTATGAAATCAAATCATGTCCCAGTTTTGTTTAAATCTATTAGTAGTATAGTAGTGATGCGCGACGAAGATACAGAGATAAAAAAAAAATCACTTTTGGCTTTAGTACCTACCTATCGACTGAAGAGTGCTATCCAACAAATAATTTAAATATCGTCAATGTATTGTTTCTTATAAGTTTAGGTAGTTATATATAATAAAATAAGCTCGATTAGTATTATAAATAACCTAAACAATTAAAAAATTGCTAATTTTTAAAATTTTAATATTACATATATTTAATCGTCTGTAATTATACATATTGTTTTTATTATTATTATTTCAATGAACTGACGATGAATATATGGTGTGACCCATAAACCTATTGTACTGATTGCGTAGTTAATTTATGATTGAATGATATAATTTTGTATAACTTGATTAATGGAAGAGAGTTAACCAATAACGTAAAGATGTAAAATTGATGATAGTCTATTAATCTTGTTTCATTAATATTATTCATTAAAGAAATTCTTGAACACAAGATTATGCCTTCTTTAATTCATTTATTCATTTTGACGAATGGTTAATGTAGTAGTAATAGCACATAGCAACTGGCTGTTGTCCGACATAGGATTTCATTAAATTGGGAGTCGTAGAGTGTGTTTATTTATTTTCGTTGTCATTCAATGCGTTCAATATAATGCTCTAGAATTTGATTATATCGACCATTAAACGAAATCCATCATTTCTATAAAATTTTTAATTAAGAGAATTTTTTGTTTTTGAAAATACATATTTTATTAACAACGATTTAAGTATGTAGTCTAATAAATAAATTACGCACGAATATCCCAAAGATTTTATCGAAGTAAGAATCTCTCTTTTTATATGGACTATTAGGTGTCTATGTTTACTGTAAAATACTGACGTCAATAATTATATGACGTTACTAAAATTTTTAGTACATAGCGTTAAGTATGTATTACCTCATTTAAAGCATTACTAGCATAATATAACAAAGCTTATAGCGGTATGGACGAGTATGTCTAGCAATTATAACCAGTGAAAGTATTATTCGTGAAAACAATTAACATTTGAATAAAATTTACCGTAAAGAGTTTAAAACACTATTACTTCATCTAATTAATTTAAAATAAACGATTACATAACACTAATTTCGTTACATGAAACTGTCTCTTTTCTCTACTATAATAATGTAATCACTTTGACTCGAAACAAAGATTCCCATCTTTGTTTAAAAAGTAATGGCAAGTCCATATATACAAAGAAATAATATATTATATTAGTGGTAAATTTTCGGCTTTTAATTTATTTATCTGATTTTTTTAAAATATTAAATGTATTGCTATTACTTAATTTTATGCGTGTTTTAATTGTATATAATTAAAATACACATAAAATGATTATGTTATGTTGAGAAAAAAAAAACTTTTTTTAGAATTAATTTTATTTTTATTAATAATCTTTTTAGCTTTATTGTTTAATTAAATAATAAATTTGAATTATTTTACTTAAATACCTGTTCTATGAAATAAATGTATTTATTTATTTAAATGATAGTAAGACATTTTACAAATAAATAGTTTTATTTTTTTCATTTAACAAAGTTTTGCACAGTTTTAAACCCAGCAGCATATAATTAAACATAATTTCGAAGTACTTCAGAGTTTATTGGGGGACCTTATTGTTTACGTAAGAGGATTCTTTACTTTTTCTTAGGTAAGAACCTAGGTTTAAACGAAGAGCATTTTCTGCCGTGTTGCTTCAACTTCAAACAGTTTTATAGAAATAGAGATGATGATCCCAACTAAATCTCTGTAGAGCATTGCTGACATATCTGCTCTCAAGAAGAGATCTTGCCCGGTTTGGAGATCAAAGATGTATCCTTTATACAGATCATCATTCCGGATATCACCCGGGAAACTATTACAAACCGTTTATCCGTCCTGTATACTCTAATAACTTAAATAAATTATAACTTATATGTACGAATTTATAACGAATTGTAAAATTCGGGGAAAAGTGATACTGGTTAACTCCTAGATTAAATGTTAATTTGTTTTTAGGTAATAATATTACTTTATTTGTATTAAGCTTCAATTGTTTGTAATTTCTTAAATTCTTCATATTCTATTTCTTATATTCTTTCATAAATTCTTATCGAGGTTGTTTACTCAATTATGCATTCACAGCTGAAATTTGGTACATAAAGCCGTTGATATAGCCTGAATGTCAAACATAGCATGGTTTTTATCATATTTTTGGTCCCGGATAACTATTTCTTTGACTTTACCTTACACTTTTCTTGTATATGTCTTCATTTTAAAGTCTGAGTTGATGAATTTGCGGAAAATAATGTAATTAATATAATGTTACTAATCTATCTATATATATATAAGAGATTTCCACGTATACATTGACTCATCACGATATCTCTGAAACTATAAGGCGCAGAGACTTGAAATTTGGTAGGAATATTCTTTTTGACGAGTAGAGGTCAGCTAAGAACGGATTTTACGAAATTCTACCTCTAAGGGGGTGAAAAAGGGGGGCAAAGTTTGTATGGGACAACATGATTCCTTGGTCCAATCTACTTCAAATTTCGCATAAATATTCTTTAACAGAATTGGTTGAAGACGTGTTTCGTATTTTATCGAAATTCATCCTCTAACGATGTTAATAGGGGGGAGAAAATTATTTTGATATAAATACTCCATAGTGATTTTGATTTAAATTAAAATTTATTTTGACACATGTTTGACAACCAATCCGCCTGTTATAAAATATTTTCCAGTATCGACGCAGGTGTAGGTGATATAAAATATAAATTTAATATTTTTGAAATTTTAGTTAAATACCCGTGCGAAGCCGGGGCGGGCCGCTAGTATCTTATAAAGTAATGTCCCTAAGTAGTATTGTACTTATTTGTAATGAAGTGTAGTATAACTCACAATATTTTAATGTAAATTAGGTATTTATAATGTATTAAACTCCAATATAAGTATTATGCACTCGCCTTATGTTACTCGAATAGCGGGACCATTTACGTGACGTAGATTGACTGATCGAAACGCATCCTTATTCTAGTTCAACGTTGTTCGACTTCAATATCGTATGAACTACGATTTTATGCTTACAACAGAGTTGTGATCAGTCACATTAGTTTTTGACACAATACTACATGACAATTAAATGTCATGATTATTGAGATTAACATAGATAGGAAGCAGTAAATGCAAATAACAAAATAGGAAAACGGGTGATAAATTCACTATATCTTGCGAAAACTTATGATATTATTTTCACATTATGGTATTATGGTGTCATTATAATATAACTTACATATTTATTACTCAACGAGTTTTGTAGAGACCAATGAGAGGCTTAATATTAATATCGTTACTGCGTCGATTATGAATCTGTATAAAAATGTTAAGTCGCCAAAATATTACTTCTCTTTCTTTAATACAATTAAAAATGTTTCACTATACACGCAAAGGACAGACGAGAGAGTAACTTTGATAATTAACTATTTTAATTATTTTCATCGTGTCATAGGTATGTCATGGTTTGTAACTATAGCGTACTGCTACACATATTGAATAGTACGTATTGTACGTAGATGACGATTCAAAAGCGCATTTAGAGTCTAATAGAAGTCATTTTTATTTTATTTTAATGGGAACAATCTTTTTGTCAAAACAATATATTGACATAATATAACAACACGTCTAGAAGATGTGTATTTTGATGTATTATTGTGTTCTTAAAAATATTAAATGTTTTTGTAAAATTAACCTCAAAGTTTTACTTATTCTTTTCAGTTCACACTTGTTACTTATATACAAAAATAATGATGGATGATTTTTACGAATACCTAACTTATAATATTTTATAGATAACTTTTGAATATAAAGCAATAAGTATAAGTAAAGGAAATCTATTACCATGTTCCAAAATGAATGTGGTAAACAGTTGGACTAACTCTACTTACATATATGCAAATAACTTGAAAGCGCCTCTGGTCGCGCTCTATAGCCTTTATAACAAATATAGGTGCACATTTTTATGTATAAAAGAAAAAATATATACTTTTCTGTAAAAAAAATCTAACAATTCATAGTAATAAACGTGTTTTATATGAATTTTAAGCTTTGAAAAAGAAAAATATATTTTAAAGTAAAAATATTTTTTATATAATTAAGAAAAAATTCTTTAATGTGAATTTTTTTATAAATATATTTATTTTCTAATAATGTTTTTATACATACTGGTTGTACTCGAAGGATACCCTCGAGTGAAAGTGTGCAATCTAGTTTGTCGCACGCGCTATAGGGGCCGTGTGCTTTCGGACAAGCAGCCTCAGCGCATCTCGAACTCTTCCGAGGTATATAAGAACGTAACATAGTGATTCACAGACCCATTGCTTTGCACGTACTCGTCCACTGGAACACGAAAACAGGTACGGTTGACCACATGCTTAAAGAAATTTTTAGGCTATACGATATTGACATCTAATTAAAAATTATAAGCATTATTTTAGCTTGTATGGGTTGGCTTGCTGTATGGTGTCATGGTTAAGTGCAGATTAGTGATGTGATGTGCGGTGTAGTGATGTGATTGATAAGGGATTTTTTTTCTTTTGACAGAAAGTGAGGCGCCGTTATACTTAGCAGATTCAAAATGCGGTGGTTTTCAGTGGTAAATATATTTTTAATTTTATTTCAATAAAGTAAAACTTAATATAATATAATTATAATCAAAAACATTATACTGTTTATGTAAATTACTATTAATGACAATAGTAATAGAAGTCGTAATATGTTTGTGTAATATATCTATATTAACAAACTAATGACATTAAATAACACCTTGATTATACTTAGGAAGAGTAGAGTTCACTTCCCATATGTTATAAGTTCTTTTATATAATGAGTAATTACTCATATGAGATATTATGGATTACTTACGAGAATTCTCATAAGTAATCTATGAAAATTGATAATATCATCCATGTTAAATTAATAACTGTTCCTAGTTTTGATAATTAAATCTTATATAATACAAGCATTTTGTTAAACCCAGCAATTATTAATTATGTATTAATTTTGCAGCTGGCATTTCGGTTGCATATATTTTTATAAGATGGTAAAATAATCTATACGAGTATATCCTTTTAAAATTATCAATTTATTTTTTTTTCTTTTAATAATCGTAAATACTTCTAGTAAAAGTTATAAAAGTCTTTTAAAGTCTTTCAATCTTGTAATTTTATTACATGTAAATATATTCAAAATACTAATATAAATTTATTCAAAATACTATTTTATTTTTGTGGTCACACATAAATAAATTTTAATTTATATTTAATATAATTATAGTTATATTTAATTATTAATTTTCAATCTCAAATTTAAGATTTTTTCATTAAATAATTCTAGTCAGATAATATAATGAATGATGTTAAAGCGTCTATGATTTGGTTTGTCATTTTGCACAATTTAGGATCTGAGTAAGAGAAACTAAACTATTATTTTTAATTTTATTTGAATAAAACATGAGAAGCATAGCAATAACTAAAAGGTTACACAACGACCAGAGAAATTAAACATTCTCAATTTCAATATTATTAATATAACTTTTAGAAATTTGTAAAATTAATGTGTTTGTTATTAAAAGGCAATTGTGACAAGAATGAAAAAAAAAACAATTAATATAAAGTAATATTAAAATTTATTATCATATTAGCAACCGGTTAACCTACAATTTTAATATTAATTAGCATAATATTTGACACTTCGTTCATTCATTAGTTTTTCTTGTCAAATTTAACTATTGATTCTGTAATTATAGAAATGTTGTTTTACAGTAATAAAAATGGATTTAGATAAAACTACAAATAAAAACTACAATAAATAGAAATTTTAATGATAATACAATTAGTTAAAGAAATGATAAAATAATTTTACTATACATTAACATCTAAAATGGATTAAAATCATCATCTGCCTGCCCTTATCCCACTTATGTAGGGTCGGCACAACATGTTTTCTTCTTCCATTCCTCTCTATTATTCGTCACTTCAGCGCTTACTCCTTTCTTTCTCATGTCCTCTTTCACACAATCCATCCATCGCTTTTTTGGCCTTTTTAAAATACCCGGTACTATTAAATGAAAAATATTTTTATTTTATATTTAAAAGTAGAACTAGGAATTCTGAAGATTTATTCATTCAATCAAATTCGGTAGCTTTTTGTTTTAATAAAATATAGTAAGTACAACGTAAGACTTTGGTGTTTAGATTTTTAATATCTAGAAAATCTAGTTTAAAAAAAAAAGATAAAAACAGGTAAATGGTCCCGTCGTGCCCACGGACTATATAACTGGTCCGAAATATCCACAAAAATCATCGAAAAAACGACTACTATCGTGGTATTATTTTAAAATAAAATATGTTTGAAACAGCAAGTATCTAAGCGTAAAAAGGTTAATCTAGTAAATCTGCGAGATATGTGTCTGATCATCAACATTATGATATAGTTTTTTTATTGTACCATTTATTGCTATTAAATATAAATATAAATAAATAAATATTAACCAACAATCACACCACGTTAACCTAGCCCCGTGGTAAGTTCGTAAGAACTTGTGTTACAGGTACTAGGAACGGAAATAAATTTAAGATATAAATACATATATAAATAAATACACATCCATGACCCGGTGCAGACATCTATATTCGTCATACAAATTATCTGCACCTGGCGGGATTCGAACCCGCGACCGCTGCGTAAAGTGTCCAGTTGCCTGACCACTCGACCAGCCGGCCGTCAGAAATTAAGCAATATTAAGCAATAAATAATACAACACATAATTATTTATTTATAAATAATGCAATAGTATAATACTTTTAAGTAATTTTAAAACTCAACCACAATCACAAAAGCTGTAACGGAATGTTAACAGTTATTTGGCAGATGATCGAGGAGACCTTTTATTGTCTTGATTTTAGTATTCAGGGTTCCGTACCCAAAGGTTAAAACGGGACAGTATTATTAAGACCCCGCTGTCCATCGGTCCGTCCGTCTGTTACCAAGCTGTATCTCACGAACCGTGGTAGTTATACGGTTCAAATTTTCACAGATGATGTATTCCTGTTGTCGCTATAACAAAAAATACTAAAAAATAGAATAAAAAAGTTTAAGGGGGTTCTTATACAACAAATGTGATTTTTTTTTAATCGTTTTTTTTCGATATTGATAACGTCAACATGTAGATGCTTGAAATATCCACAGAATATTTAGTTATATATTCACTTTAAAAATAAATAATTAAATTAAAATAAATATTCAACGGGGGCTCCCATACGACAGACATGATTTTTTTGCCGTTTTTAACCATTATCTAGGTTTTTAATAAAAATATAAAACATAACCCTTCGTGCGTGAGTCCGACTCGGACATGGCCGTTTTTTTTTGTGACGTTAATATTATCTAAACTAGTTTTAATAAGCACACTTACTCGATATTTCTTGATGTTGGTTTAGTTTGAATAATCAATTTTGACGCCACCTTTCAGTTGTAAACTTCGAAATTAGTAATTGAAAAGTAATAAACTATTTTGAATACATTTATTTATGACTAGCGGCCCGCCCCGGCTTCGCACGGGTATTTAACTAAAATTATAAATTTATATTTTTTATCACCTACACCTGCGTCGATACTGGAAAATATTTTATAATAGACGGATTGAGTTGTCAAATCAACTTCGAAGCAAAAGCAACCCCCTTTTAACCCCGTTAGGGGATGAATTTTCATAAAATACGAAACACGTTTTCAATCAATTGAAGACAAATCCAAAAACACAAAAATCATAAAAATAGGTCCAATCGTTCTCGAGTTATAAACGGTGTAACTAACACGACTTTCTTTATATATATAGATTACAACTTAAATAGCTATAACCATCCAACTTTGTACAATCAACAAACAAATAACGACCAAATATTTTAACATCAAACAAACAGTCAAGACGATAGTACCCTAAGGTATTAAATGCAAAATAGAAAAATGTTTTTTTTAAATACGGGCGAGTGTCATTCTTTTGGCCGAAGTTTTGGACAGCGCGATTCAGAAAATTATATTACGTATACTGCGCCATCTATCGTAGAAAGTAGAATATCGTTTTTATATTTAGTGACATTTAACATAATTTAACATAATAGTATATTAACTGAAAATGATGTTTATCTAAAATATTAAAACGATTTCTATTCCTATCCGACATATTTAGTAAACTTTTAAGTTAAATTAACAATGTGGTCTGTGGAATACATAGATTAAAAAATCCTATAAAAGTGATGAATTATCAATTAGAAGAGGGCCCGCGAACGTACCCCATATTGAATTTAATTGTGTGACATTTTTTTATTGTTCTTATTGTAATAAATAATTCTATTGCAAAGCGAAAAAAATATTGAGATTATTCGTGATTCAAATCAATTTCTACAAAGTGACAATCTCAATCATAATTTTGCATACCGACGATATATACGCCAATAAATAAAGTTTATGGCTGTAACAAAAGTAATTACTGACGCGATTATCAATCGATGTACAATTTTTATTGAATATAGTCACGTTATTCAATTTTTATGTTTGTTTATATTATAATAGTTGAAGGTATAAGGTAGAATGTATTTGCAATACATATAACTGTTAATATTAATGGTCTCTGATATTGTTCTCTTACTGTGTAAACAATACTTATATAACTTAAGTTAATTTTTTGAAAAAAAAAAAAGATTTATAAATTATTATTTAATATAAATCAATGAATTTATAATAATGATTAAATGATTACATATAAATCATAAAATTTATTTTAGTCACAAAATTATTGATTTTATTTCGAAAAACACATGAGTAAACTATATATGTACCTACATATGTATATAGGCTATCCAAAACTTTAATTCATATAAAAATTAGATTAGAATATTTGTATAATATAGACATTTCTTTCATATCATAATATTATGTGGCAGTAAGTGAAAGAAAAGGAAGAAAACGAACTCTCTTTTTATGATTTCATAATATATGAATATTCAATTTTATGTAATATTATACTTTAATTGAGCTGGTGATAAAACAAGGTGTAAAATCTTAGGTAATTTTCTTAGGGTTATATGACACCATTAATATTTATGATTGTTACGAAATACGCATCTTTTACTGTTAATCAATTAAAAGTAAATATATGCGACCTTAAAACCCTTTTTTAATTCTTACCTCATAATATTTTGTAAGTTTTTTAATTGCCTAATAGTTAATTGGTTGTTAAAATTTACAAATGAAAAAAAGAAATAATCACAACGCTATTCGTCTGTCCTGTTAATATTAATGATAAGATTAGTTTTCATTAAATTTTGTCATCAAGGTATATTATAATTTGCAATCTAATGTATATATTTCTTGTAAATTATTTTATTTATTTTTAACGTTAGAGCAGTATATTTTCTTTCTTTAAACATTGAATAAGTTCCTCATTTCATAATGCGTTAAGTTCTCGCAGACATGAGAAGCAATAATCGAAGATAATGTTAGATTATTTACTAATGTCATAATTTGACCTGAATTTGTCGTAAGTAACTTTTACAAGTCATCATGATTGCGCACACGCTGTTCTTACGGGGTCATTAAATGTTTGAAGACATTTTTAGTTACAATTCTCTGATTTAATATAATAGTTATTTTTTATTGGCTTTGTTTTGCTTTTGTATAGCGTGCATTGTATATTCGACTGTGATGTCAATGAAATTAATGATAAATATAACGATCGGTCTTGCCATTACATGACTGACAATAGCCGAGCGACAGCAATTATTTTGTAATTATTGCTATCTACAGTTACAAATATAGTTCTGTTAACAATACCTAATAGTAGTTACCATAAAATTATTTTAGTGTTACTTTAATGTCCTATATTAATTTCTAAAAATAAACAAATAATATATAGAAAGTATTAAACATATGATGTAGAAGTCATATTACAAAGTAACAAAAATATTATTGAAGATTAAGAAATAATAATAAGACACTGGAATGTCAGCACCTGTGCTGTGACCTAAAAAATTAAAAATAGCATTTAGTTAAAAATTGCATGAACACAACACTGATTTTCAGTGATACTTCTCAATAAATGTAGAGACAGTGACGGGCTGGGAGGAGATGAGATGTAATTCAAATAAATATAATATAAGATTGACTATAGGTACCTATTATTAATGTTTTAAATCGTAGCTAAAATAATATAACTTATCATAATTCAATTTTCTGTACTATTTTGTTGTAAAAGCTTATTAGAAAATAATAATATTTTATGATTGCTGGTTATTCTCCCATAACTTTGAATTGATTTACTACAATAAATTAACTGGTTTTGGTTGAAAAAATCAGTCTCCTACAAATTCATATACGATTTAATAGTAAAACTTCTACTAGTTATAAGCAGTAAGGATTATAGAGCGAAAAATGTTAGTGGATATTTTGCAATCCCGTTAAATGCAATTTTACTTTCTCTTTTATATTGTAGATTGAATCCAGTGATTCTCACTTTCGTCTCGCGTTACTTTAAAAACACGTAATGCGCTTCATCTTTGCATGCGTGCAGTTATATTATGACAATTTGTTCATATTCCAGCGAAAGCTTGTTAATAATTGTTTGTTTGTTTGGTCCATTAATTATTTTAATTGAGTTGAAAAATGTTATAATTGCTTTTATTATTTTTATTTTTAGATAAAATAAGATCTTTACTAATTGTAAGTTTTGTATTTGATCGATTCGAATCTTTGTGTTTCATACAATACCCGTTTAATCTGCAGTGCTATTGAGATTTTATTAAAGCGTTTGTTGTTGAAATAAATAATAAGTGGTTTAATACATTAATTTTTTTTACAGAAACTAAGAATATTTATCAAAAATGAAGTTATTTTATACGTTATAAGAACATCAATAATTTTTCAATCGCTGTATATAAATTAATAATGCATAATACACATGTAATAAACGTTATATCACAATCATAAATTATTCATGGCGAAATTTATATAATTTTTAATTATACGTTAAATTCACTATCAGAGGTCATGGAAACCAGCATCTGAGTATTACACAGATACTTTGAAAAATAGATGTTATGTAAAACTATAAAGTTTTTATTATTCATCAATACATATTAATACGATCATAAAATCTTTATACGTTAATAAAATAATAATATTTAGTTTTTGGCTTTTCATAATTTTCTCTATTTTACAAAGTGTTCGCTTACAAGCAAGTATTTTATTTAAAAACCATCGCAAGCCATTTGTTAAATGTATTCTAATATTTTTTTTTTCGATTACAGGTACTTTTTTTTCTTATACTCGCAACAACTATAGCAACACCGGATCCTAAAAAATATAAAAATGATTCAAATGCAAAAGACAAAAAAACCGGATCATTGACTAATGATGAACGTAAGTTTTTAAGAGAGGTTGAAGAAAAATTTGGTGTAAAATCAGGTATTTCAGTTGATGCAGAAAAGGAAGAAAACAAGAATAAAGAAGAAAAGATAGAAAATAGTAAAGACACTTCATCGTCAGAGCAAAAACCTCCCTTTCCAGCAGTAATTGCAATAGAGATTGTAAATGATACAGATTCTAATTCAAAAGGAAAACGAACAATCGACGCTAATCTTGGTTATGGATACAGGACTAATGATGGTTATAGCTACACGTACTTTGGGAAAGCAAACCAAGAAAGAGGGAAGTTTATGATTTATCCTTACTCACAGGAAGATATACCACCACGTCCAAATTCCTATGAAAATAAATATAGTTCAACATTAAATGAAAAATACACATCTCCATCTACTAATGTTGAAATCCAACCTTCGCAGGCATATGAATTGGTTCCTTTAAAGAATGAGCAAACGTCTTATGAGTATAAAAAACCTGCTGTTGAATTTAAAACTGGTTATGAGAAGAATTTAGATTCACCTTCAGTTGAATTTTCTGGTGGGAAACCCGCACAAACATTATACACAACTTATAATGGTCAAGAATTCTCTGGCTTAAGTGGGCAATTCCCCACAGTGATGCCTAATTACTTTGTTGATCCTACGCAACTTCTTAGCAATCCACATTATCAAAACGCTGGTTTGACTCAGGATCATTTGCGTACTCAAAGTACATACTTAAATCAAAATAAAAGAATTGTACCCGTATTAGTTTTAAGGGTACCCAGTTCTTACTTAAAAAATCCAACGGCTGAATTATATCCCGATTTACCCAACAATTATCCTTTATCACAACATTTAAACAGCGTAAACCTTCAAGAACTCGTTAATCAATATTTCAAGAAAAATGGTTTTTCAGTTGCCCCGCAGATAATGTCTTATGAAAGTCAATCAGTTTCACAACCCCAAATACAACCACAACATTACTCAAATCCTTATGCTAAACCTTTGTATACTCAAGCAGACTACTCTGGTATCCAATACTCTGGAGTTCAACCAGTAATGGCCAGATATCCTATGACTTACTCACAGCCACAATCATTATATCAATACCCAGTAAACCAACAGTACGAGTATGAATATCAGTATGTACCACAAACAGAAACAAAAATGCGTAGTTATTATATTCAACCACAATACCAAGAAAGTTCACAAACAGTAGGCACGTCTAATGGATATCAGTATGACCAATCAGTAACTCAACATCAGCCTAACTCACAAAATACTTTATCAAACATTGAATATAGTTCTCCACAGTATTCTAGTAGCCAACAAACTAAAGAAGCTTCATTGGATTATGGAAGCCAGAACAGTCCACATGAAACTGGTCAGTCAGATGCATCTCATTACGCTTCTGCAAATTCTGAGACTTCCAGTTATGATGTAGGTAAAGAAAATGTTGATTATTCAAAACAAAGTGAATCATTAGAATACGATCCTGCATCAATTGCTGCGTATAGCTCTTATTCCGATTACTATTCAACAAAATCCAGCCAGCCCAATTCTGTTTCCATATCACCATCTAAATTGATTCACACGGAACAATATCAAGAAAGCTCAGTGCCAAATGAGCAGCAACAATATGCTTACCAAAGTCAGAACATTGAAGATTCTAGTAAAACATTTGTGCTTTCCGAAAATTATCCTAGCAAAGATCACACAATTGCTACTGTTTTACCTTTCTCACACCAGTCGACGACGAAACCACCGCAAGCAAGTATACAAACAGTAAGTTATGTAACACCTGTGCCATCAGCTAAATATCAATCTCAGTATAGAGTAATGGTGCCGCAGACTGTATTGAAGAATCCAAACAGCAACAAATTATCTTACGTCAATTCTCAACCGACGCATTATTTGCAGGCTGGACAATACCCTTATTCTAACTCTGATAGTGATTATAGAGTAGCAAGTCAATATATATCACAAATTTCAACCAAGCCTTCATATTCTAGAAATTATTATTCACACCCAAAAAGAATGGTAAAGGCACCTAGTAAATCTGAAAGTTTATTAAAAATTACAGCAAGGAGACCACATGAAAGAAGCGAAAAGAAAAAATCATCTTAATTTTATAAATGTTCAATAGTTATTATAACTTTTAAAGTAATTAAGGTTACTGTCGCAATTTGTAAATTAAAACAAAATGAATTTTTAAAGTAACGGAAAATCATTTTAGCCATTTCTACAAATTCGTTTTATGGATTATCTAATATTATAATAATTAAATATTTCGTTTACGGTATTGAATTGTGAATATTGGTTACTTAATATGTGTATAAACCTATTATGTACACAATTACACAATGTATATAAGACTGTTTGCTTAAATAAAATTTGCAATATGAAATTAAAAAAAAAAAAAAAAAACAATAAAATTCGAATGCTGCATTAGTTAATATTGTCAACTATTTATTCATTAAATATATAAAACTGTAATACTTTCTATAGTCAGCTAGAAATCGGCTGTCATAAAGTGCAATATTTTTAGATTTTTAAGAAAATGTTACTATGATTTCATGGTAATAATTATGTTTGTTATTTTATACTTATTACTGTGTATATAAATTAAGTTGTTGAAATAAATATTTAAAAGTAATCTTTTTTTAATCACCCATAAAATATAAAAATTACCAGAAACAATCTGTTAGATTCAAATAATTATAATATAGTTCTATAGATAACTTGTCGTCCTTAGTCATTGTAGCACGTTGATAGTTCTATAGACAACTTGTCGCCCCTCGTCATTATAGCAATTTCAAGCATTTTCAATACATGTAAATTTACAATTAAAAAGATTTCACAAAAATAATAACCAACGAGAAAGGCGACTCATTAATTTTAAAAATTGTTATTAATCTTGACATTTCACTATACCCAGTACTTACTTCACTTATAATATAGGTACATTTATTACTCAGTTCTGAACGAAGTAAAAACTTTAAAATATATTTATTACAGAAATTTTACAATATTATACATATTTACAATTCAAAACTTAAAATAATTATTTACAAACAGTTTTGGTATAAATCATGTCCGCGTGGAATGGTGCCAAGAATACTAGCAGCATTTCCCCGTTGAATCGCAATTCCGATTCTTTGGGCAAAAAATGCACCAGCCTTCTTGTCACCAGTGGAGGCTATGAGTCGTGGGGTTAATTCTTTTAGAAAATTTTTCGCACTGCTACTCCAAGGTCCAAGTGTTTCGACTGCAAACGGCACAAAAACATAACTTTGGATAAGTGACGAATATTTGTGCCGTTTAGTCATTTCAGCCTTCTCCGCAGCGGCTCCCATTCTTACAGCCGTTTCTCTGATATGAGACGGAAATGTATTTTTTTGTTCTGAACCGGGATTAGAAACGTTATGAATTGAACGGAACTTATGAAGTATTAGCACAGTCAAAGTTATAGATTTTTTAACTTATGTTTTAATTACGAAAGCTTGTGAGACGAATGATAAAGGTAGATAATTGAGAGTGATAGCTACTCTTAATTGGTTTTGTAGAATCTTTGTGTATAAGTTCAGATGTAGTGATGACAAAAGTTGGGATCTAGGCCGAAGGTTGCGAACTTGATTTCCGCTCAGAGCAGATATTTTTATTAAATATATGCGCAAATACTTTCTGGTCTGCGTGTTGTTTGTCTATTTTATCCTTCGGTGAGGCCCTCTCAACCGTGCCTAGCAGAGAGCATAAGGCCGATGCTACCGATAATGTTACAATTAAAAACAACTGTCATCACTTTTTGTAGGAGAAATTATCTGACTAAATGTAGCAGAGCAACGAAGCGGATTAAGCAATAACCCTTATACCTAATGTATAGTAAAGGACGTCTATACCATAAGATGTTAACAGGCTGTTGTTTATATTACAGATATTGGTAGCGAAAATAACGTATACATTGCACATTTGGAGCGAGAAAAATAATACAAAAATGTAAAATTTGAATGTATTTTTTAAACAGTTAGCTGTGATATTCAATATTTTAAATTAATTATAATATAAAATCGATATATGCCAAACAATTAATTATTAATTTTGATAGCGTAGATCTGTATTGAGACATACCTATATTTTTCTTTTAGCGCCTGTGATTTTATTTTTTCACTTGCTTTAATGTCAAGATAGAATCATTGCTATTTGACATGTAAAAAACGATGGATAGGCAATATCTCACAGATTTACTTTGAGTGTACTGTTATCTGGTGCTTAAACTGATTACTAATACCAGAAAAGAATAAAAAAATTGAAGTGTTCTTATTATTTGATAAGATTAATTATTACTATATAATACACGTATTATAATTTTATTCACATAAGAAGACCAAACAAGAACAAATAAAAATAGTTTCTAACAAAAAGGCTTAATAAGATAATAATATGTCGATGTGTTTATATAGAAAAGGCAATTTAGTACTTAATACTGTGTGGTTCCTCTATTTTGCTATAATTCTGCGAAAGTACATAAGCAGGATATGTTTGCAGCTTAGGTTAGCACCACGGTACTATAAAGCACCCACCTAATTAGGCCTAAAATGTTCCAGACAACAAAGAGAAAAAAGACTTCACCTTGCTGTCAAGTTTTACGTGCCATAGACAGTAAAACCTAACTACAATAAAAAAGTTACTTAGCTTAAAATGCATCTAACCACGCGTCCGTTATTTCGTTACTAAGCTGTTACAAACCAGTCGATATTTATGCTGTTAGTTGTTACTTTTAGCTGTTATAATGTGGGAGTATAACTTGGGAGGATGCTATCTTTCTTAATATTTTTATTCATTTTGTAATGTATTTTATAGCTGAATATGAGACCTTGAATGTTTGTTCTGGTTTTTGATACTATCGATAAAACCAAAATAATACAACTGCAGTGTTATTATTCTATATGCATGTTTACTTTTTTGACGTGATAACGTCTAGTAAATTGATGAAGGGGTGCCCGTTCGAAGAAGATGACGTCATCATTGTCACAATTAGTGAGCGAGAGCGCGGAACAAACATTAGAGAGGTACGATCGGCTCGGCCTAAGCGTTCGGCTCACGATCGGCGGTCGGCCTAACTTAAACTTACGACACGTCCGAATAGAAATGACAGCGGCAAATGGCGGGAAACTGTTTTGTCAATATTGAAGTAATGTCAAATAGTAAAAAGTTGATAATATAATGTAATGTAATAATATAAGTTAATAATATATAAGTAAATAAATGTAAGTTAATAATATAAAAGTTAATAATAAAAGTTAATAAAATCATAAAATGGTTACCATAGTTTATGACAACAACAATTGCAGCAAAAAAGGTAATTAATTCTTGCATTTTAAGAATCCGATTAGCGATATCATATATTTGTTCTTTGATTATAAAATAAGTAGCATCGGTGGGCGAGTGCAGTAATATTAGGTTATATTACAATTTTGACTAAAAACTTATTAGGACTCATATAATTACGATCGTATAAAAAGTAAACTGTTTTTATTTAGTATATTTTTACAATTTTCATAAGTGGTTAATGATAATCTAATTTGTTTTGCTAACTTTAAGTTATTAAACTTAGCTTCTTTATTAAACTTGATTATTTCTTGTATTACATATCAAAGTATTTAACTTTATTTCACTTTTATATTAAATACAATTAATAACCTGTAGCTTATATATATTATACAAAATAATGATAATTCAGTGATAATAATTCAATTCCATTCATGTTTTCTTACGACGCACAGTGTGGTATTTGACCCCAAAACCTGGCCAAAAAGGCATTTCTCAAAAACCGTTTCCTATCGTTTTTGTGTATTTCTACGAAAAGCCAGATAGTTTATGCATCAATAGGCACAAACCGTAAAGCGCTAGCGCAACTCAGCGCGCCAGGCGATCAGTCGGAAGTTACCCTTCGCCCTGTTGTATCGTGTGATTTGTCGATGTGCTCAGATTTTACTTTTATTCAAACTTTTTTTGTTTTAAGAATAAACAAATTACGGATTGTGATTGTGATGGATTTTAATAACCCAGGTATGTACTGTATTTTAAACTACTTTTTGTAAATAAAAATTCAGCGGATTTCAGTTAACATGGCTGACAAAGTAGGTGTATTCAAATGCATGAAATATGTGTACTTTAAAATATTCACTAAGAGTTTTGTTATACTTCTAAACTCTTCTAAGCTACAAAAACTATTGTACAGTATGAAGTATTTTGTACTTAATACTTATATGAAAGAAATAGCCGCACCTAGCCGCCCCTTTTTTTTTAAAGATTTTTTTAATCTGTAATAGTCGATTAAAATAAATATATATTTTTTTTCTAATTTGTTAATAGGACCTTCTGGATTGCGGTCTATGACTCGAAATGATTTATATACCATCTTAAATCGATCAAATGAGGCAACATTTGATGAAAAGGTACAATTTATGGAAGTGGAGTTGTTAAAAAACTTCGCTGATAATGATCAAGTGCTACCTGATGCAAAGCAAAAGATCTCCCTCATAAAACACCAATTCAAGCAGAAATGGTTAGCTGCTAACAAAATAAAGGCAAGATTTGAAGAAAACAACACTGATTGGCTAAACGGCATTATTTATCTGCCTATACCTAGTGCAGGTACGTAAAACACAAGAGATAATTATTATTATTACGACTATTGTTTAAAAGAAGTATTGTTTGTCTGAATTCAAAGGATTTCGGTATTTATCTAGTGACTAAGCCAAAAGGAGTTCATTATCAGTATTCAAATTGGTATTCTTGATTATTTTTATTATTCTTTATGTTTTATACGTTAGCATGTTTTGTGTGTATTAATAGTATTAGTGTTATTTTAAAACTAAGACTGTTTTTTTTCTTTTGTTATAGGGCACAATCCTGGGCGCCCTCAGAAGTCTTTCATGGACTCTAGTGAAAGTAGCAAAAGACGGAGAACTGAAGAACTTCGGTCGAAAGACTTAGATGAGTTGACTTATGCTACTCAAATGAAATTGCGAGAGTCAGGCAAGGTCCATGCTTCAAAAGTAGTGAAAAATCTTACGAAAAGTCCTCGAAAAGCAAAGACATATATACAAGCATTAAAAAAAAGTTCTGAAGATCAAAAGAAGACCATCCAGTTATCGCCATTACGTGCTTTGTCAATGTTTACAGAAGCAGGACTCACTAAAGAACAATACGAAATAGTACGGGAAACTAACAAAAGCTTTTTTCCGTGCTACTCTGTCCTCCAGAAAGCAAAGCAAAGCAAGAATAAATGATTTATAAAAATACTTCACTCAATTTTATTTTATTTTTACCCTTTTTTAGCGGAATAAGCCGTTTCTGTGTAACTCTGTACAGATATACACAAAATTTTATTGTTTATAGTACTAGGATACACATCTGTAGTAGTAAGAACCATAAAATATTTTTGGCCAGGTTTTGGGGTCAAATACCACACTGTGCGACGTTATCACGTAAAAATTATCGTCCGTAAACCGACTTTACAGACAACCAATTTTTTTTCTTTTTGTATTCCTCACTTGTTTTTTATTATTTTATTTAATGATCTTATTTGATACATCATATGACATTCTGATTTTTTTTAGTATTTTTTGTACTGTGAGTGTCACTGTAAGTTGATATATATATCGTTTCCTATAATAAAAATATGTGATAATTATCATAGCAACTGTCTTATGATTAACCACGATACTAGTACGGCTACACTTATTTTTTTCTTCCCTGAATTTGTCAAATAGTTTTTTTTTTGTTCAAAATGTTACTACCTATAATAAAATGTGCTACTTCCTACAACGTTTAGATATGAGAAATTCGATCAGTAAGTTCTCATATCTCAATGTGATAAAAGTTTCAAACGTTCCTATTAAAAAAAAAAAAAACAATCAAACAAAAATAGTGATCAAATTCTGGGCATGACATTCTGTGATATCGTAAGATGAGTTAGTGTGAATACTTTGATGAATATTGACATGTAAGAATATGAGACCCAAAGCTGTTATACAAAGACATTTTTGCTCGTTAATATTTTTGTGTAATTTTCAAACAAAGCTCAAGTAAAAATTATACATTTTGTCTAAATATATACCTACTACCTGCAGAATTTTATGGAAACACTTCATTAAGACTTAAAAATAGACGTTTACTAAATAAGTTTTCCTAATAAACCAAATAAAGAATTTATGGCAATATTTATAGTTCCTGTTGTTAAAAATGCTGTATTTGTTACGTAATTGATTAAGATATTTTAGTTCCTATAGTTTTTGATCTACACACGTACGACAAGAACGAAAAGCGCCTGGTAGTTTTATGTTGCACATACACAGAAATGTTACGAAAATATTTTTGGTCATATTTTTTTAGGCATACATAACTTTTTTTGGCAGTTTTTTCGAAATTACTTTCGAAATTCGTCTTAAGACAAAAAACAAGAATTATAACTTTTGTTTATAACAAACTATATCATATTATTTGGAATTACATTTTTATTATTTCCAAAATGAAACATTATATATAATAAGAAACATGAAAAATATTATATAGATATGTTTTTCGACCTAGGCGTCTGTGTATCTCTAAGATTTTGCAACAAGCTACCGGAATAACACGTGTCTCGGCTTTTTCTGATTCCTGTTCTCTCTGGTCCAGAGCCGGTATTGAAGAAAATGCGGAAGGGAACAGCGAGAGAAAACAGCTCTGCCCTACCCAACACTTGAATTTTTATGTGTCATGTCAATATTATATAAAACATTAGGCTAATTAAGTTTGTTTTATGCTATTATACGATTATATAATTATGTATATATATATATATATATATATATATATATATATATATATATATATATATATATATATATATATATATATATATATGTGAGTGTATCCAGCAGTTTTTTGAGGTGTTGATTTAAGTTTGGTATGACAATATCAACAATATGATAAAATTATTGAATTAAATAAATGTATTTTATTGATAATAGTTTTCAAATACCTCAAACTTACAAAATACACGTATATTTCGTAATTAAATAGCGAAAAGTAAAAAAGTGGTAATCTACTCTGTGACGGAAAGAAAACCTTAACAAACTTGTACATAGAACTAAGTCAATATAAAACAAATGGAAGTTATCTTTTAAGCAATATAGATAATTTATATAACCGGGTCCATGTATCTTGTAAGACCTTCACCGGCATTGTTCTGGACGTTATCTTTATTGTAGCAAATTTGCAATGACATTTATTTAACAAGCACTTGTTAGGTAAGCTTAGAAAGCAAGCTATATTCTGTACTTATTCATTTATTAGAAAGAGGCCCTAGGAATATCTTAAACCATCAAACTAATAAACAAGAGGCAGGTGTGTTCCTCCTGAGGCTTTATTATTGCTGAGCGATCTCAACAAAGCGCTGTAAAATGTGTTCACGTTTTTTAAAGTAGTATATCTAAAGCGCTCTTAAGCGCTTGTAAGGTGTTACTGATAGTATCATTAAACTAATCGTAAGTTTTTACTAGGAAGTGATCGTTAATCAATTTGATTTTATCACTGTTATTGGTCCGTTTGTAGCTGTGGGGCATTATTACTGATAATGGAGTTTGACACTATGCCTAAGTGTATATGCTGTCAATATATTTAAGTCCTGCTAAATGTTTTACGAGAAATCGTAGTTATTACTTTAAATTTTCTAAGTCATCTGAATTTATGCTAAAGAATATTTTAGCGTTCTAAGTTAGAATGAATAAATTTTGGTTCTAATGCAATTTAACTTCATGAAAAGAGGCAAATAGGGACATGCTATAGTAAATGAAACAAAGTTGAAATACAGATCGTCAATATGTTATAACTAATCTTATTTTAAAACATGCGTGAAACTTATTAACTTTTCAATCTTCTTATTATAATAATGTGTAATTGTCTAACTGCTGAGTAAAAGTATCTTCTACGAATGAGAAGCGTTGGAGGTTAATCCACCATGCTTTTCAACTACGGATTGGCGAAAATAAATGTTATAAATTTTTTTTCCAAAACACACAGGTTTCGTCACAATCCTTTTCTTCATTACTAACAATGAAATAAATTTTAAAGACATATTTAACGAAAATATTTCAGCTGTGCGAGCCCGGATTTGAAGCTACGATTCTGGCATTGATACACGTGTTTCACTCATTGCGTCATCATGGCTCGCAATTAAGGATATATGTAGATACAGCAATATGTGTATATCTTCATTCTGTTAACATTTGAAAAATATTTTCTTTTGCTTTTATTGCAATATATTTCAGAAAGAAAAATCGCCTCATATTTTTATATCAGTACTAATATTCAAAGTAATAAATTATTATATATTATAGTACTAGCTGCTGCCCGCAACGTCGTCTGCGTGAACGCTATTAGATTACATGTTGTTACAGAATGCGTTGAAGAAATAAAGGTTCAGTGCTCGGTCCCCGTAGGTGATAGCGTGATAATATGTAGCCTATATGTTGACCCGACTTCTTAATTATATTCGTGCCAAATTTGAAGTAAATCCGTGCAGTACTTTTTGAGTTTATCCCGGGCATATACAGACAAACAGACAAAAATTCAAAAAACTATATTATTGGCTTCGGTATTGATTGTAGATCACACCCCACGTATTCTTTTAAAAAATATTCAATGTACAGTTTTGACTTTCCTACCATTTTATTATATGTATATAGATGTTACGTAGGAATGTAAATTTATTTGACGTCAATTCACAACGCTTCCCCTGTTGTTATTATAATTTTATAATATTACATAAATTGATACTGCTTTATAGATATGGAAATACTGAAAGCGTCGAATAGGAAAAGGTTAAGCTGAATGTTTGCAAGACATAGCCGATAAATAATGGACTCTGCTTGTAAAACTTTACCAATGTGTGTATAATTAGCGTTCTTATTTTGTATTGTGTGTAAAACCACAATAATATGTTGTTAATGAAAAGAGAATAATTAAGAGTGCATTAGTTTTAAAGCTTCCAAAAGTAATTATATATATTTTATAAAGTAATTATATATATATATATATATATTTTTTTTTTAAGTTGATAGTTTCGTTATTAGTTTTATGTTATGTTCTTTACTGTAATATCATGTGAGCATCCTGAACAGAATGAGAAAATATATTTTTTTTATGAAGGAATACGATTGGGATATAATCCGTCACGCTGCTCCACTGCGTGTTGGCGGATGACTCTATTACAAAATATTGTAAATGTAGTATTCCAAATTATAATCCAGTAAACTGGCCAGTGTAATAATTACTTGTAATAATTTTAACATTAGACAAAATGAATCAAAACTCATTTTGATTATATTAGAGGGCGTAGATCCAATATTTATGATTATTTAAAATAGAAAGGTTTATTGAAGGTATTCAAAATATGTTTTAAAGTAAATAAATTGTCAACATTAAATATTATTACATTTTGAGAAGCTATGTTTATTGAGTATGTGTGCAATCACTTGCATTTACGTCTATGCAACCAACGTTGCACACAGGTGCATTACCACGCTCCGCTACCCCAGTATATAAACTTAAGATTAACTATCCTTGAACTTCATTTCACCACTGCTATAGCAACATAACAAACCCTTGACAATTTAAAAAGACAACAAGTTATTAGTTTCGTGCAAGGATTTTAGTGTATGTGTAAAATGTTGTGATAACATCATTTTAAAAACTGTGCTTGTTGGTGTACATTTATAAACGAGCGTACAAAATGAAGACTAAAATGCAAACGGTTAGTTATACTTTTCAATTTTTTTTTCTTATTAGATATACATATATAAAAAAGATGAAAATTATAATTTCATATCTAGTAATATAAGTTCTTCTCATTTCTATGTCTTAAAATAAATATTGTTATTAAAGTCTGGAACATTTATAGTATTCGAATAATATCAAAGTTAAATTAATTTTACCCTTGAAGCGTAAATTAATATTATTTTTTTTTACAAATATATGTATTAAATATAATTTTATTTATACTAGAATAAGGGACAGTTATTAGTCGTATTTCATCAAATTCGATATAATTAATAATACATAATATGTAAATTAAATTTCTTCTGCTTATTGTGTAATATTTGATTCTGGTTATACAAGTTAAATTAATAAGAGACACAGTGACACCAATGTTAATTTGTGAGTCTGTAATAAAATATGTGTGATGATAATTGTATAAGTTGTAGATATAAAATTAAAAAAAAAAACTAAGCTAATACTAAATTGCCAAAATCAAAGTTATTAATGAGACACACTTTATACAGATATTAATTATATAATCAATGTATAGTTTTTATTTTTTTTACATCTTGTATCAAAATTAATTTTGCCGTAAGATTTATTAAATACTTACGTTTCTTGGTGATGTTTATATTATTATTTATTATTTACATTAACTCTTTAAATAGATTAATCATAAGCAAGATAGTCTTAAAACTTGTTACGTGGTCAGCGAAATAAATGTCCTCTTAAAAACTATTTTAAATATTTTATTATAACACTATGAATAGAAATACAAAGAAACAGAGTAAAAGATACAGCGTAATATAATATAAGAAAAAAGTAGAGAAGAATAGTGTTTTATTTTATCCAAAGATTACCGACCAATTATGTTAGAGACCAAGGGTAGATGAATTATAGGTTGATTTAAAATATTTTAATGTTTTTTATTTGTTCGCTATGTTTTATAACTTTATCGACTAAGTGTCTTGCTAATATGAATAAGCCTAACTTTTATTGAATTGCACGATTGTAAATAAGGGTGGTGTGTTGTCTGGTGTTTGAGTGTGGTATTTTTTATTCTAAATATTAATAATATTGCTATAAATTCACATTAATGATTTGGACGATTTAAAGTCAAAATTTATTATTGTTAAGAACATATTATAACAAAAAATATTTCTATTTTTTATAACATTTTGATTTTACATTTTTTTAAGATTTGCGTTATTAGCATGTAATTAAATCTATTAAGTGAAGCTTACACAAGTTTCTCCTAAGTATCAGAAAACAAAAAAAATCTATAATAATATGCAGCATCGATGGCAATGCAATAAATATGGGAGTATAAAGTTGGTACAAGTACTCCTCAAACTTTTTTCATCACTCTACCGTGCTTCATAATATTTCTTGACTGTCCTTATAGCTCTATGTTATTTAGTGTTTTATCATCGAGCCGAAAGTTGGTTATAGGAACATCTCAAATCGTCATGTTTGGGGTGTTGCATTTATATTTAAAGTTTATATCGATCTAGATGATGTAAAGTCATAGAATCAGTAGTCAAGATAGCTCAGTTGTTAAAATTTGTAAATTGAGACCGACGGTTGTGAGTTTATTTTTAGGTTTGTATAGCTAAGTTCTTATATACTTGGCTTTATAAATTATTATTGTATTAATCATTAAAATTAATTCATTCACTCTCTGATGACAAAAATAAATTACAACACAAAAACAAGTAACTTACTCTTAATATTATAATGCAAACTTTAACAGATTTTTCTATTAATAATTACTAATAAACTAAGCTACATATATACTAAACTAATAGACTATTTCATTAATTAGTAGATTGTTTTCTCTATTTCAAAGCGGAAGGAAAAACAATAGACGGATATTAAATGATTTAACATGATGTCGAATCTGATTTTATTGTACTCGTAACACATCATATTTACTTGTTCTTAAAGCGGAAAATTTTGGAAGACTGGTAGTTACATCACAAAGGAAATTGTTCTGTTCTATTTGTTTTAACTTTAGGTTGGTGTTCTGGGTCAAAATTGAAAAATAAGCATGCCCAACAAAAAAAGGGGAAATGCTGAATTAAAAATATTTTTATTTATATTTTATACAATAATATGTTGTAATTTCTTGTCAGTCAAGTATATAAAATTTACAAAAAATGTATAGAAAGTATAAACATCTATTGTAAAATATATTATGCTACATAATAAAAACACAAATTATGTATTTCAATATTAAAAAAAAATTGAAATAAGTATTCTTTAAGCAAACTAAGTTAAAAAGCTAATTCAATTAAATTTACGTTCGTAAAATTGATATAATTGTCTCTAAATTTATTATTTATTTGATGATACAGTATTTATGATGAGAGTTTTATTCACATTGTTTTTCTGTAAAAACAACGGACAGTAAGTTATTGTAATAAGGAAAAAATCTTTACTTGTGAGATCTGACAACGCTGGTAAAAATTGCTTACCCAGAAGGTCATGGATTCTTCACAATTTCATTACAATACCAAAGGAAATCTTACACCTTAATCTGTCTTAATCCTAAATTCCTAAAGTATTTGCCACTGTTAAATTAAATCTAATATGACTAGGCCATTTTTATGTAGGTTTTTTAGTGTATTTATAAGTCAATATAATGTAATTATTGTATTAATCAATTATTTTATTAAAATATACCTAATTTCAAATATTACTTAAAGACTCTTTCGATGCATAAATTAACAATAAACCTGACTTTACTATTGCATTTTATAGCAAGTTAACATATATTATCATGATGATGAACGCATGTCCGAAGAAAATTTTTGTATCTTTTATTACGAATTTTTTTTTCAAATATGCCTTCGCACATTTAATTTTTGATAATAAAATGTGCTACGATATTAGCGATACGATATGAAATATCACATAAATCATTCTGTTTATTTAATTCAGAGTTAAATGAATTATTATATTATTTTTAAATTTTATTCTATATTTTGTTCTATTTAAATATTTACAAAAATTAACCTTTAAAGTCTAAACCACATAAAAATGATTCATTTACTTTCTCTAATATTACGTGTGACTATTACATAACATGTTAAAATTAGGAATAATGTCTTGCTCCCATTTGGGACAACACTATAAATTTAATGTTTTACGTAATAAGATAGTGCGCTGTCCATTGTTCTTAAATGTTTCTCGTCAAACTAGTTTTTATTTCTTTATTGTTAAATACGAATATCAACACATTATAACTAAAATTATATAGTGGGATATTTAACGCATAGAAATCATCAACCATATCACAAAACAATATTAAATTATGTTTAAAGATGAGCAAATGAGTTCATTTTGAATCGAGGCGAAAATTACTGACTCTTAAATTTACTGTTTTTCTACACAAATATTTTTATCTATACATATAATAAAATGGTAAGAAAGTCAAAACTGTACATTGAATATTTTTTTAAAAGAATACTTGGGGCGTGATCTACAATCGATACCGAAGCCAAAAATATAGGTTTTAGAATTTTTGTCTGTTTGTCTGTCTGTATGTATGTCCGGGATAAACTCAAAAAGTACTGCGTGGATTTACTTCAAATTTGGCACGAATATTATTAAGAAGTCAGGTCAACATATAGGCTACATATTAACACACTATCACCTACGGGGAACGAGCTGTGAACCTTTATTTCTTCAACGCATTCTGTAACAACTGTTACTGTTTGTTGTTTTTGACGTGATAACGTCTTATAATTCGATGAACGTCGGCTGCACGTACGAAAAAGCAAGCGAGAGCGCGGAACAAGCGATATAGAGGCACGATCGGCCTAAGCGTTTGGGTTGTGACGCATCTATCTCTCTTCTACTCCATGGCAGATGCGTCCGAGTAGAAAAGAAAAAATATTTGAATTAACGATTGCAAATAAATTTGAATTTATCTAAAAAATTATAATTCAGTGATAATAATTCTATTCAATTCATAAAAGTATCTATGCAATTTTTCATCAATGTTTTCTTATGACGTTATCATGTAAAATTATCGTCCGTAAACCGACTTTACAGATAACAATATGTTTTTAAAATAATTTTAGAGAGTAAGGAACAAACAATTACCATTATTTTAATTGTTGACGAGACAATTGATCTAGTGTAGTGGTGTGAAAGTTCGATTGTCGTCAATCGAACGGCGGTCGCTGGTTTGATTCTCGCTCGGAGTAGATATTTGTATATCAACAAATATTTGTTTTTGCTCTAGGTTTTTATCCTTGTTGGTCACTTGGAAAAACACGATATAGTACCCTCGGTTACGGTTGCTATTATAATCACCTAGTAACAGTTATTCTTGGTAGAGAAATTATTCGTCATACTGCACTGGAGCAGTGTGGTGTATTAAGTCCGATTCTTATGTTTAGGTCTAGATGAGGTTGGAAAAGCCAGCAATATTTAGAGGCTATTTTAGTTCAGATTTTTTCATTCTTTCAACATAACACCGCTCTTGACATATTTCTATGGCTATGTCACAACTATCTTAAGTAATAAAGACGAATAACATGTTTACATCTCAAACTAGATTATATATATATTATATATTCAAATATACAAAGAAAATGAACTTTCCGTACTATAGATCATTTCGTTATTCAAAGTTGCGTAATAGTTTACTGATTAGGCAAAACTTAAAAATAGTAGCGTATATAGCTATGTTCTATAATATTAACTAATATTGAAATAAATATCGAAAAAAACCTAAGTATATTTAGTTATTCTATCAAATATTTTTGTAACGTTATTTTACTAATTTAAAATAATTAATTGATTTTAAAATACTGATTCTACTTCACACACTGATTTGAGTTCACACTGATTTGAGTTAAATACTAGTGTATTTATTTATTTTATTTTATTTTTATCAATTGGCTACTTATATCCAAAAATATTGAAATTTTTTTTATATAATATTGAAAATTTATACTTATATAATACGTTAACTTTTAACCAATATGTGCGTCTCAATTATCATATAAATCACTCGATTGCTTATACATACATCATGACAATCCTATACGCTTTCCCCATGTCGTGACCAGTTGCCACCAAAGGCTAGAGAAAACGCTTCCACATAGATCCTATCCTGCTCGTCGCGATGCCCTTTGACTCCGGACTTTGTCTATTCTTCAGTAACTTAGCGAGTGACCTTTGTGCTTTCCATTGGAAATATATTGTGGTTGCTTAATGAAAGGAGGAAGCTTTGTTTCAGCCGTTATAAATAAAGTCTTACGTACGAACTTTGTTTGTAGTTATAAAATAATAATAACATCATTATAAATATATTTTATCTATCATTATATTTACTTTTAATTTATAAATGCAATTTTTTTATTTCAGTAAATTAATTTAATTAATTTAATTTAGTTAAATCTTTTTAATGTTTAGTGATAAGTTGATGGTGTAACTATTTAAATAAATAAATAAACTGTCTCACACACATGAAGTTGATAATTTTTGTACCTGTTAAAATATTGTGTTTATTCTGAAGCTATTTAAAAACAAATACATAAATTGCGTGAACCATATTACATTTAATCTTAACATCTTACTATTTTAATAAATTCTATTTTCGATATTAAATACAATGATTGTACTCGTACAACCCTGTACTATTTTTCTTAGACGAAAAATATGTTGATCAATGTATTAAATCAGCAATAGGTTCAAGTTATAAAGTAGTAAATAAATAATTGTGATAGAACTTTATTGGACTGGATACATTGTAGCAGTATATACATATATATATTTTTTGTTTGAGTTATTAATTAATTATTATACTACTAATATTAACCATAGTTTAATAAGTAATTATAAATGTATCGAATGAAATCAGATCTAATATTACGATGAAAAAAATAACAATATAGCTGATGTTTTTATTGTCAATTCTGAGACAAGTACATACATATATTCGGTAATCTGTGAAGAGTATCGTGGCGGAATAGGATCCAATCGATCTCTCATTAAGATGAAGTCTTAGCAAAAATATTTTTTAGTCTATTACTATACAGTACTGTACTTTAAAATATCAAAAGTATTATATTTTATAAAATTTGTTATTACAAAACGAAAGTTAATTTTATAAATGAGAGAATTATAAGAGGAGAGAAATACTCAGGCGTCTTTCACATTTCTCACGATGTCTAGAACTATCGATAATGCTTATTAAAGGAAGTATGTATTTCTAATTCTGTATTAACCATGCTATGCTCAGAGCTAAGGTTATCGCTTGCCCTCTCGTTTTCTGCGTGAACAGCGTAACTAATGTCACTTGGGAAAATAATTTGATTTCCAGTAGTTTCACGTGATAAATGTTGATATGGTAATAATGAAAATGTTGTTTTAATTAACATGTTATATCAAATAATAAACTAGCTTAAATTAATGACTAATGTAAACATATTTTATGTATGTGGATATTAGAGACATTTATAACATTTTTTTCTTACTTCCATTAATTCGATGGTTTTTATTTTAAATTATATTTATATAGCAAGTATTTTTTTATTAGTTATGTATTTGAAAGATTAAGCTCGATTACTAAAGTTTCTTATCGTTCGAAATTTTTATGCTTTATGTTAAAATATTTTGTTATATCGAACTGAAGAATTATGATATTATATTAGTACGTTCAAATAAATAAACTAACCAATTTTAATAAATTTTTATTTCTTATGAATATATATTTTTTAATTTAGTACATTAGTTTTTAAATTTATATAATACAATATTATAATTTAATAATTTAATTTTTTATTGTTTCAGTTACGGATACTAGTCACAATTTTTATTATTGAAAAAGTACGCTGTCAAGATGGATTCAGTGATCAAGACTTTTACCGATTACAGCAGTATACTAATAACGATGATCAGACTGAAGCTGTTACTGGATACAACATAAATATGATGCAAAGAGAGCCGCTTAGTCAATCTATTACTTCAGTTGGTGGACAATATCAAGTAAGCGATGAGAATAATGGTGAATATATTCGAGGAGAACGTAGTAAAAATAGAAAAGTTTACCGAATAAAAAATCCATTTCAGCAGCAACAAGGAGAAGAGAAGAACTCTCGAAACTCTAATATTCAAGACAGCGGAACCGCAGCTAGTAACCAGTATACGGCAATGCAGTATTCTTTACCACCTGAAGATTTCTTGCAAAGATTGAGGGCAGAAAGTCAATATCATCAACAACAACAACAGCTAACTACTCAAGTTTACCCCTCACCATATTCTGTCACCCCTCAACCACAATACTCGTTTTCTACAATTCAACCTTCTAATTATGATATTAATCAACAATCTAATCAGATATCATCGTTAGAGCCGAAAGCCTATACGCCAGTTTATCAGACGAATGTAAATTCCTTTCAGTATAGTAATCCAAATTTATATAGCTTTGATAACGCACATAGTACACCTTCCCCATCATATATGTCTACACCGACGCCTAATGCTCAATATTTAGGAACACCAGCAAATACTTATGTATCTAGTTCTTCCCCAATATACCTGTCTAGTCCACAAAATGTACAACAATATGTTTCTTCACCTAACACCAATATTCAATCAGGAGTTTTGGACTACAATAACAGAGTACCAACTGCAGGTAATAATTACGATATAAATAATGAGGTGAATAAAAGAAGGCAAATCGATCATTATGACAATTCCGCTAATGGGGTAAGATATTCTACAAATATGCAAAATCAATATCAAAACGATTTTCCTTCATCAACGATATCACCCACTTTGTCCACTTACTCTGAATCTTGGCAAAATCCCTTGACCGGCAGTTATAATCCTCAGTCTAAATCCGAAAATGAATACATGCAAATACAATATCAAAATCTAAGATACAACAATTTTCAGAAGGATAAGCAAGATAGTAACTCGGAAATTTCCAATAGTGATAATCATCGAACTGGTAGTATGTCATCAGCCAATAATTTGTTTTTGAATTATATCCAACCCGAATATCAGTTCTATAGTAGCATCAAAACACCGACTAGGGATTCTGATTCAGAAACAAATCAATCAGATGTATACTCCCATGGAGATTATGGGTGGAAGCTAACAGATAAAAAGTCTTCGTTTGAACCAGAGTTATCAACCAGAAATAATTATTTTAAATATCAAATACATAGCGTGCAACCAGATTCAGGAGCTGTAAGTCAAGTAAGCTTTCAAATGGATTCTAGCAAACCATTTAATCATGAATATAATACTAAATCAGTGTTAGAAAAATTGGAAGCGGATGACTTTGCTAGAGCAGCTGCTAAAGCACATGAAAAATATAAACAACAGTCAGAAACTAATAAATACATATCGAACTCCCATTATAATAATAACGTTTTAAGTAATGCGTTTGGTGAAAATTCATATTATAATATTGATAACATAAAACAAAACAGTAAGTTGCATAACACAATGATATATGCAAACCAACAGTCCGAGCCTGTAACATCGTCACCTCTTTTCTATATAAACTCTAGAGAAACATTAGATAGTAAAACAAAACAAGTTTTCGACCACGACAAAGCTTTAAAAAATATAGTCTCAATGGATATGTCTAATGTTGTACAAAATTTAGACACGCCGACAAAATTAAATCCTGACGCCGAAACAAACAATCGATATAACTTATTTGGTTACAATAAAGATCCGGAAGAACATTTTAAACAATATTCAAGACCATTTGATTCTTATTATGGAGATAGAAATACTTTATACTCTATAAAATCTAAACCTGATGATCATATAAGTATTGATAAATTTAAACAATTAGAACAAAATATTCCTTACAATGGTAAGTTGGTAGCCACAGATTCACTTCATAACGTTGGTTCTGGAAATAAACGTTTTGTCGATGATGTAACACAATCATTAAATTTTGTAAAGCAGCTATCGAGCAATCAACAAGACAACACCCAATTATCAGCTAACGTTCATCAACAAGGATCACGTCATTTACAACTAGCTTCCGATGTTGCTAATATATTAAAATTAAATGATATACCATATCGTTTAACTCAAAATTTAAATTCAAACTCCCAATATCTTCGTAATAAAAAATTTGACCATAGTTATATTCCATCACCTTTACCTGTATCAATCAATCAAAATGTAGATAAGCATCATATTGATGTTGCGGCAGAAATTATTAATAAATTAATGTCTAATAAACCTAACAACTTTAAAAATAGAGAAAGACCTGAGAGTGATTCACAATCTGGTAATATATTTTCAACAATAAATGGTTTTAAGATATCAAATCCGTTTAATGTAGATCTTCAGATAGTTGCAGATATGCTTAAGGGTAAAACAGGTATCGATGACAGTCAGATATCAACTTTTCGAGAATTTAATAAACCCGTTCCCACGAAATTAGATATCTCACAATTACAACAACTTCTCCAGTTTAAAAATGAAAATAATGGCGTAGCTCTTAATAACGGTCTAAATACATTTAGTAATTCTTTTTTTGATATTTATAATAGTGGACGTCCTCTATATCAAGGTGTAAAATATTCACGTAGTGAGGAAGAACCAGAAAACATACCCATTGCAGATTCTTCAAATAACCACCCTATAGGTGCAGTTATAGAAGAAGATATTGTAAATGGAGAATTGTCTGATGAGTCTGAATCATCCGAAGACAGTTTATCGTTAAATTTAAATGACGAAAGACCAAAAAGTGTTCATGTTAACTCTGGTCACAGAGTAATGGGAGAGAGACAAAGGTATCCAAGCACACACTCTAGTCGTTTTTCATTTAAGAGAAAATATCCTAAGTCGGAATTTGAGGAGCCTTACCCCCTTCTTAAGCCTCCACCTCCTCATAGCTCACGCCACCGACCAGTACAGAAAGTGGAAAAGGGTAGAAGAAGAGTTGTAAAACCTAAAATTCTAAGAGTTTATAAAACCGAGCCATTATTCGAAGCAGACACTTCTTTTGTAGATGATAGTAAAGCAACGCATTTTAAACAAAGACTATCAGGAGCAGAAGATAAATCTGATACTGTTAATGAAGGAGAATAATTTAGGTTTTCATTTTCGTAAATTTAACCGAAATTCTGAATTCTAATTTTGTTTCATTTTACCCATAGTCTGAAACGCTATATTAAATGCCTCTACTTTAGTTATTACGAGTAGTAGGTATTATAACACCACCTAAGACTTTTTTGATATCTTTAGCTTATTTAATTTTTGTAACGTTTGTTACAATCGTAGCTTTGCATGCAGTTTCGCATTATTTAAGCAGATATCAATAAACATAATATTATTTTATAATAAACAGAAAAAAAAATTTACAACGTCTTTTGTATGCACTGTTATATATTGCATTTAAATTTAATTTAAAATTTTTTGTTTCTGTAAAAATTTTATTTCACACCATTTTAGTATATTATTAATAATAATTGAAACATAAGTATAAAATTTTTGGTGCATTAAATGTATATTAATAGCAATTCATAATGGCATTTATCGATTATCGACACTTTTATTGTAAATAAGTAGTTAATAAGCTGAATATAAATATTTTTATATGTTTAATATCATGTAAATATTTAAAGTATTAAATATGTTTTATATTTTATTGTGATTAATACATTGATGTATGTTGATGATGTTGATGTCGTTGTTAAAAGAATATTAAAAGATTAATTTGAAATGACTTATTTTATTATTATAATAAATTAGTGCAAGTGCAATTAATCACTCTTGATATCAGTTTTACTGGAATAATTAAATTAGTACAGATATATACTTTCCCATATATCACGCAAGATAATAATCGTTAGCTAATAGTGGCGCGCGCGCCGGTTGAAAAACATGACATCACAGCGTTCATCATTTTCTCTTGGACACATTTCTTAGATTTCACTTAATGCCAGTGGTCAATTATAAAGATTTATACCTCCAATATCATTCTTACGCAACTTTATTTTAAATTTATCTTAATACTACGCGTATTATTAAATATCCTAACGATTGTTTTATTAAATAATTGTTAACAAGTTATAAATAAATGAATATTTAAATAATAAAATATGTAGAAAAATATCAAACATAAACATAAATATAACACAGTTACTATATATATATTTATTTTATAACATATATTGAATTCAGTAATTAATGTTTTATTCATACAATTGATTAGTAAACAACACGCACATTTTACAGTACTTGTTAAATACTCAATCACATTTCAGATAGCATGGAGATACAGTGTCATGTGCGTGAGGCGTTTCGCTTTCTTAACGCACTGTTGTTCAGAATGTTTGCAGCTGAAAATATTTGCAAATTGGTCAACGTAATAATTATAAATATATCGTCTAAAATCTATGCGAATAAACTATTTAATTTTTATATTTATTTTCGTTAATACAAATGAATTTAATATAAATCAATAGCTCTGCATATATTTTTCTACCTACGCAAATATTTTCGTTTAATGTAATTTGATTTTCAATATTATCTTTGTTCAAAAGAATTCTCTCCAGAGGTTCTCTCCAGGAGGTAGGAGAGAGGATCTCATGTTTACAAAATTAGGATAATATGTTGCCTTCGTAGGAAAATCGAAGGAATTGTCTAAAAATAAATCAAACAGTGTGGTTTTTTATAAAGGTATATATTTCCGTCGATTTGCGTTTTTTTTTTTCAAGCTATCCTATAGAAATATGGTGATGGTCAACTGATGACCTCTGTATATATACCAATTATAATAATTCACAATCTTTATTAATTCAAAATTAACACATTGATTATTTTTAAAGGATGTAGTACCTGGATGACCGAGCTTTGCTCGGTTAAACTATATTTAGACACAAATTACATACTGATAAAATATGAATAATATTTTCAATCTTACCGATATAATAATAAAACAATAGTCACTGGTTATTTAAATAAAAAAAAATAAAAAGAGATCCTAGTAATATTTTTTCTCACCAAAAAAGGAACTTGAAAAATAGGAAAAATCTTCCGTTTTCGAGACCGCCCGATTTCCCACCTGAGCTATCATAAATTTAAGATGGTGGCGAAACTTAATTTCTTATTCTAATGATATTCCAGCAGTTTTTAATTGCTCTTGAGATTTTTATTTAAATAACCAGTTTATATTTTTTTCCTACCTCTGCCGAAAGTTCGATTTTCGTCCCTGTGAAGCGGGACAAAAGTGACATTTTCTGTCCCCGCTTCACAGGGACAAAACCTGAACTTTCGTCCTAGGGAGGAAAAAAAAGTATGTGTAACATGGGACGAAAGTACTACATCCATTCCCGTATGTTTGCTACGCTCGCCTTCGTCTCGGGCGGCAATTTCACATGAGGGTAAAAAAAATAGTACGTTCATCCCCTTGTGACACAAAATACTATATTATTATATAGATAAGATCGAAAAATATTATTCATATTTCATCAGTTCTATCGTATCTAAATATAATTCCCAAAAAAAGAACGATTAATAAATAAATAAATAAAAATACCGAACAAAACTCGGACATCCAGGTAGTACAGGGCTCTCAATAATAATTTTTTTTACAAATAAGGGAACTTAAAAAAAAGGCAAAAAAATGGGATGTGAGGCATCGGGATTCGAACCCAGGTATAAGTACTGATTTCCCACCTAAGTTATTATAACCTTGTAGATTATGCCGAAATTTACCTTCGTATTCTAATAATATTCTAACAGTTTTTAATTGTACTCGTGATTTTTTTTAAATAACCAGTTCATATTTTTTTATTATTATTTCGTTAAGATCGAAAAATATTATTTATATATCATCAGTTCGTAATTCGTATGTAAATATAGTTTCCAAAAACATTAATTACAAAAAATAAAAAAATAAAATACCGAGCAAAGCTCGGTCATACAGTTAGTAAAGGGCTCCCAATAATAGTTTTTCTCACAAAAGATGTAACTTAAAAAAAAAGAAAAAAAAAATAGTTCTGGAGACATCTGGATTCGAACCTGGGATCTTCTTATTTTGAATCCGCCCGGTTCACATCAGAGCTATTATAAACTTATCAATGACAGCGAAATTTACCTTCGTATTCTAACGATATTTTTTAATTGCCTGAAAAAAGGGATAAAACGACATTTTCTAAAAATAAATCCTAGCTAGATCGATTTATCGCCCCCGAAACCCCCTGCATACTAAATTTCATGAAAATCGTTGGAGCCGTTTCCGAGATTCAGATTATATATATACAAGAATTGCTCGTTTAAAGATATAAGATAAAAACAGCCAATTTTTGCCCAATAAGCGGCGAGTAAAATAATGATTTGTAATTGAAGTTCTCATTTTACAGAAATCAAAACATCAGTTATAAACATTTTTCTTCAAGGGAACATTTTAAAAATCATTGCTCAACCACTTGTAGTAATAGCCATGGTAACATGAAGAAACTACTTATTTCAACTATTTGTATTCAAAATTAAAAAAAAAAATATATATATATATATATATATATATATATATATATATATATATATATATATATATATATATATATATATATATATATATATATTATAATAATAAATAAAAATAATAAAAAATATTATATATATATAACTAGTGGCCAGGCCCGGCTTCGCACGGGTATTTAACTAAAATTTGAAAAATTATAAATTTATATTTTTTATCACCTACACCTGAGTCGATGCCGAAAAATATTTTATAATAGATGGATTGAGTTGTCAAACATGTGTCAAAATAAACTGTAATTTAAATTAAAAGCACTAAGGAGTATTGATATCAACTTCGAAGCAAATAACTTTCAACCCCCTTTTAATACATCGATGCCGTTAGGGGATTAATTTTGATAAAATACGAAAAACGTCTTCAATCAATTCTATTAAAGAATATTTATGCAAAATTTGAAGTAGATTGGACCAAGGAATCACGTTGTCCCATACAAACTTTGCCCGTAAAATCCGTTCTTAGCTGACCTCTACTCGACAAAAGGGATATTCCTACCAAATTTCAAGTCTCTAGGTCTTATAGTTCCAGAGATATCGTGATGAGTGAGTTAAGTAATACTTTTTAAAATGTTCCCTTGAAGTAAAATGATTATACTTGATATTTTTGAATTCTGTGGAATGAGATCTTTAATTACAAATCATTATTTTACTTGCCACTTATTGACAAAAATTAGCAATTTTTGTACTCCCGCTTTATTATATTGTTAGGAATATTTATTATTAATATTAATTTGGAATTTTATTTTTTTTATTTTAATTCGTCTAATGTGAAACAATTAAGAAAAAATCTGTTATAACACCAATGTATTAAAAATGTGGTCAAATATATTGTTCATTTTCCAAATTGGTGTCAAAATTCGCAGTTAAGGTATAAAATAACGATGCCTAGATGCCAAGTTATTGAACCTGTTCGATGGAATTTTTTAAATAGGTCGGTTATGTATTTTTTTTTTAATTTTCAATGCTATGGTTTCGTTATCCAATATAATTTTTTTGATGTATTTTACCTACGACTTTGTCCCATATTTTAGCTATACCTCACCTACATGACAACATATTAAAATAAAACTCATGGCAAAAGTATTAATACCAGTAAATACTTAGCTAGGTGTTTTGTATCATTATCGAGTTGAGTTTACCTTAGAATTATATATGTGCAGATGCTAATAGGACAAAATAGTGTATTGTATTATCATTTTCTGTCTACCTTTATACATACTTCTTCTTTTAGAAAAGAAAAGGTTTGTTGTTTAATCGGCAACGCTGTTTTAATGCTTCAGTGCATGAACATGTTTCAGAAAGTCTTTCGTACAAAAATATGAAATAAAATCTTATAAAACCAATGACATAATATTCTTCGTCTCTTTCACTAAACTTACTTTTGAAGTTAAAACATGTTGCGAAGTTTAACACATTATTTTTTAAAATTTCATTTAAAATATCCTCTCTCCGCTCTCTCAATCCATCGTCTCAAATAAATGACAGAATTAAAATTCAATCTGAGAATTTAATAGACTGCCAATGAGAAAAAGTGTTAATATTTAATGTTTATTGTTGTTGTGTTGGTCTCCCCACTGTATTCCGGTTGTTATTATAGACACCTAATATTTACCAACCCGCAGTAGAATAGCGTGGTGGATTAAGCTTTTAAGCTCTAACAGTTCTTTCATATTGAGACGAGGCTTTTACCCAGCAGTGGGACATATACAGACTGATTCGGTTTGGTTCGGAACGCTTATGCTTAATATTTTCTACCACTTTTTATATAAATACATAAACCCTGATTTTTTTAATTAATACATCAGTCCACTAAAAATACAATTAAATCATAAATAATACCTTGTGTGTTGATGTAAATTTAATTTAATGATCGATTTAGCATAACATAGTTGTATGTAATATATTTCCTAATTTTACGTTTGTGTTGTTCTAGGTTAAGGGTTATTAACTAAAGTACTATTTCCTATAACTTCAAAATTGAACGAAGATTATAATCTCGACCGCACCGATCAATCTCCTTCATGTATTATCCATTCTACGTGACATTGGCAAAATTATCGCTGCTTTTTTGGTACCATTGAAAGCCAACATGAATGAATGAATGAATAAATAGAGATTTTGCGGGGTATATTAAAAAAAAATATTTTGTATACTCCACAAAATCTTTTAGAATTAATTTTTTGTATTAAAGGTGCTTCTTGAGAATTCTTCTTGAGTAGTTTTAGTCATAAAATTTCGTTCCATAGCATTAAAAATAATAATATAACATAAGCCTAAGGTAATAACTACATAGATTTTATGTTTCAAATCACATTAATATAGTTATTTGAATAAAGCGGCCGAGCTTTCCTCACCTATTGACTTATTAAGCAACATGTTACAGATGCGCCTATTAATTTGTGGGACACGCATTAAGTAACCGGTAACAGAAATAATTTAGATAATATTATATCCGGTAAAAAAAGAACGATGATCGTAACCTGTTTTTAGCAATCGTGTTCTCTCATTCTTAAAGACGGCATAATGACACCAGTATATAAATATGATTGAAATAGTCGAAACTACGCAAACAAGCTCAGCTCGTAGTAGAATACACAACTTTTTTGGAGTGGCCAGCTATTAGCTAAAAATATGGCTACTCTTGTAAGTGTTAATAAAATAATCTATTACATAAATATATAATTTTTATATGAATGCAAACTTATAACTTTTTTTTGTTTGTAGACGAAAATAACAACCTTAGCTATCCTACTGAGTAGCAGCTATGCAGGTATTTTACATGGACACAATCATCACGAAGAACTAGGTCATGGATACCCAGCATCACCGCATACCAGTTTAACCGCTCCAAGTGCTTTGGCGTCTTCAAGCTTCTCTCCTAGTTCATTCCCAGCAGGATCATTGCCATCTGCTTCTTATTCTGGGGCTGGCTTGATCGGAAGTAGTTATTCCAGTGAATTTGGTGGCACAACTGGCTTTGGTGTCAACAGTGGCTTTGGAGCAGGAGGTTTGACTGATGCCTCCATAGGTGTTAGTGGTTTAGGATCTGGATTAAATGGTGCTTCTTTAGCTGCACCTGTTCTGGCTGGAGCTGCTCTTCCAGGAACGGGACTAACTGGAGGTGATGCTCCACCCCCAGGACCTAAAGCTCCAGTAATTAATGAAATACACGGCCTTGCCAACAGTAACGGTGCTCCAACACAATACCGTGTTCGTGATGAGCCTTACCAGGTCTATCGTGAAGTAACACACAGAGTTCCCCAACCCGTACCTGTACCAGTACCTCAACCCGTTCAAATTCCTGTGCCACAACCTTACCCTGTCCAAGTTCCTGTAGTGAGAAATGTCCCTGTACCTGTCGTTAAGATACAGCACGTTAAAGTTGACAAACCAGTACCTTACCCTGTGGAGAAAATTGTAAAAGTACCAGTCGAAAAAGTTGTTCAAGTACCAGTAGATCATCCTGTACCGTATGAGAAAATTGTTAAAGTACCTGTCGTAAAACTAGTAAAGGTCCCAGTTCATGTTGTGAAAAATTACCCTGTGCCGGTATTTAAGACCGTTCACCACAAAGCCCACGTAAGTCACGGTCACGGCTATGCTCACAGCTACGGACACGGCCAGGGATGGTCAAGCTGGTAAACCAATGATCATTAACGGCGATTAATACTCATTCACAATGCAATTTAAAATGGTTTTTTTTTTTTTGTAAATATACATCTTGTCGTTAGCTCATCGAGAGGCTGCAATGTAGGGTGATAACTAAGTCATTAATTTAAGTTAAAAATTCTGGGTTAAATTTTTGTGCTTTTGTAAATAGTAATATAAGATTTATTACTTTAATAAAACAATGGTATAAAAATGTTCATCTTTTATTTACCCTTAAAACATTTTACAAATAGTTTACTGATAGAGAATTATTACCATTAGAAAAAAAAATATTTTTATAATTATTTGAGGTGATAAACTTGTAAAGTAATATAGATTAATAAATAATATTATTAAATATTATATCAAAAGTAAATTATGATGTAAACCAAAACAAGCGTAAATCAGTAGCGGTAGATAACCAGTTTGCCTTACATTTGTTTTTTCACTAATTTGTCCCAGTTGTATAAATCAAAGAAAATCAAGAAGAATCCTAGAGAAAAAATAGTAGAACACCATACTGTGTTAAGTCAAATTAGAATTCGTATTATATTTTTGTGATTAATCTAAACAATATATAAATAATCAACTCTTAAATTTATAATATTAGTATTATATTTTTGTGATTAATCTAAACAATATATAAATAATCAACTCTTAAATTTATAATATTAGTAAGAAAACAACTCATTAGAAGTACATAGATTTAAATCGCTTATGTTGTATACTTCATATATTAACATGACGCGTGTATAGTATCAATGTAAGTTATTTTCAAGTGAGGAAAAGCACACGACCGATTCTAATAAAGTTTACGGTATAAAATTTACGATTACCAGAATACAGTACTTCAGTATAACAATATTTTGTAACAATACACTGTTCCTATGCAAAACCGTAGCATGAACCTTGTTTATGAATAAACGTTATTTTTAAAGATAATCTATACTTTGATTTTAGCATAAGAAAAGAACATTCAATAGTAGTTTAAAAATAACTATCCCAGTGGATATGGTGACTATTGCGGTTAATAGAAATTTAAAAATTATGCATAAGTTAAATCAAATCTTAAGCCTATGTCATTCAGATTAAGATCAAGGTATGAATATTATATTTATATATTGTATTTTTTGTTATTTAAAATACTCATAGTCGTTCTACTAAAACTTTTATAACGTGTATCTTGCTGTTCATCTTATAACAAATAATAGAAGAAACTAAGTGAAATAGAATTGTTATTTAATGATGTTTTTTTTAAATTAATATTCTCTTTTATTTAATAATCTCTTTTCTTTTTAATAATTTCTGTATTAATATTGTACGTTATGCATGCTAGTTATTGTTTGTATTAAGAATTTTAGTGTAGGGGAGCGGGGGGCTAGTTGTAACAGGGGCAAGTAGTAACAAGCATTTTTTACTTAGATAATAGAAGAATATTCATTTGATTTTCAACCTAACTTACTATTTAATACCCATTCTATCATATGAGCGTGATCGGTATCCCGCTGGATGACGCAGAAGTCAGTGTTACGCAGGCGCTCCGATTAGACCACGTAATAGATTTTTTTTTGTTTATACAAAATTGATTATTGTTGATTTCAAATTGTTTAGCACTTGTTGATTTATTCAAATACATTTAGCATTTGTTTACTTCGATTATATTAACTGTAATTTTACACTAAATAAGGGATATATTTTTTTATAGCAGTTATTTCAAAAAACCTTGCAGTGGGGTATGTTGTAACACTTTCGTGGGGCAAGTTGTAACAAGTACAACTTGCCCCGTATTGATTTATTATTTCTATGAAATCACGTGGGACATACTTAAATTTCTTCTTTTCATGTTTTGAATACTATCTTGTGGAACTTAATTGATTTCATCCATTTCAGAATGAGACACTTTTAAAAAAAAACTGAAAGTGCTTCCCAAAGCCAAGATGTGTACGAATTGGCTTCTGCTGAATTCTTGTAAAATTAAATCAGTGTACGAAAAGCTGCAAAATACTTTAATTTAGGTCATGTGTCGCTATTTAGATATATGTAAAAAAAGGAGTAACAAATCTCTATAATACTTTAATCAAAAAGCTGATTGATTACTTAAGAAGTTGAGATAATGTTGTTATAAATGGCTGAATATTTTTCTACTAGATTAAGAATAAAACTATGTGCCTAAACTTTTTAATGCTAAATACGCTATATGAACCAAAAATCTGTTTACTTAAGTAGTTAAGACTATAAATGGCTGTAAATATATACATAGTTCCTTTATAGTCTAAAAAAAAGAAATAACAAGTTTTTGTAATTTTTTGAATATTTTTTTATTACATTAAGAATAAAACTTAAAAGTCGAAATCTGTTTTAGCATGTCTACAGTTTCTAATGATAATAATGCTAAATAAACCTTTGAAAAATAGAAAACTGATTTTCAATTCCTACTGTTACAACTAGCCCCAATCACGGGGTAAGTTGTAACACTCGTCACTTTTTTTTCTAAGCCATTTTTACAAGAACTTGTCACAGGTATGATCAAAATTTTATTTGAAATCACTAGTTGAATAGTTGCTCATTCAAATAGTACTGCTGCATTTCCTAAATACCTAACAAGTAAGCTTCCATAAAGTCCCAACGAAAAATTGTTACAACTAGCCCCTCGCTCCCCTACTGTGTTTATTATTATTGTATATTTAGTATACTTCAATAAATAAATAAATAAAATACAGAAGCGTTCATTATTACCGTGTCATCATAACAGTTTTACTGAAATAAATAAAAATTATGAAAATACTACGAGTAGAGCATGTGTATTCGTATTTCAAATTTTTTTTTTCCATTACCTATGGTTAGATAATTACTTAATATTATTTGGTACTAATATAATACGAGTAGGTACATGATATTCGGACAGATTACAATTGAAAAATTAAAGTTTTATTCAATTGATTTACTTATATTATTGATTTACTTTTTAATCCGCTTATAATATTATGATCAACTTTTACTTTTCATTACATAATAAATGTTTTTAATAAAATTAGAAATAAATATTAAAACTTACTTCACATGTTTAATTCATTTTTATAAAGCAATAAAAATATAGGCTTTCTATGACGAAACATTAAACGGAAGGCATCGAAGGTCAAGTGATTAACATAATTTTTAAATCGTATTTCTGATATAGATTTCATAAACATTTTAGTTTTGTAATGTTCTATGCATATATTTTTAAGCATCTGCCTCTATAAATCTTTATTAGACGTCTTGAAAAATTGTTAAGTAAACAACCAAAAATTTATTTAAAAGTTTCCAGTTTAAGTTTTAATTTCAATTAATGATTATTTTAGGTTTTTTAATAAATATTATCAACAACATGATTTTACGACTTCGCATATCTGATTTTCTTATTTTAAATTTCAAATATTTCGTATTTACTATTTTTTTTCCTTAATGCCAAAAGTCATTACAATGGTTAAAATTTATAGCTCATAGGCTTTAAAAGGCTTCTTAAAGCTTATTAGAATAAAGTAAAATCAAATGAAACGTTTGTAATGTTTTACGTTGCTTAAAATTATTTGTGATTGATTTTGTATAATATTACAATTTCACCTTAGTTGCATTGTAATCTCTTTTATAAAGTAAAATAGGTAATTTTATATGGAAAAATATATAATTTTACATTATTCGTCAGATTTGTTATACATACATGACGTTACCCTAAATATACACAAACGTTTAATAATACAAAAGAAGAAAGATAAAAAAAGTACTCTAAGTCATTCTAATACTATAGGATTTCTGTTATGTTATATTATTAAAGGCGTTTGATAACCATTCTAGTGTAGTGTGAAAATTCGCCTCAACGTCGGCGGTGTCGGGTTCGATTCCCGCCCGGGACAGATATTTGTATTTGTACAAATATTTATTTCTGGTCTGGGTGTAAAGCTGTCGGTCCTGATTGTAATCACATACAGGTGATAACGATCGTTGCTTAGGGTAGGAAAATTTTCCGCCAATCCAGCAGTGGAGCAGCGAGGTGGATGAAGCACCAATCCTTCTCCTATAGGGATAAGAGCCCTTTGCCCAGAAGTAGGACTCTTACAGGTTGATTCAGTTCATTTATTAAATGTGTGATACTTTTAATTTACATAACAGACTTTATGTCGGTTAACTTTGATAAAGTTATTGTGAGATAATTAAAATCATGTTATCTTTTTGTTTCGTATTACCTTTTTATTTGTAACATATAGCTATTGTTAAAAGACTTATGATTCGTATTATATGAAATATTTAAAGCTGATTAACATGGAAATTCTGACGAAACACTTTCTTAGGACTACATAATATACAAAACGTATTCGCGTTCCAATTACGTAAAGGTTGAGTGACACAGAACTTCACCGGAAATACCGTAAAATAAATTTTAAGCGACATCTGATTTTTTTATCTACATGTAAATTTTTGTGAACCAGGTGAAATTACGTGTAGAGTAGGAACGAGTTTTCATAAATTTTACTCAAGTGACGTAAGAAAGAATTAGGGCAACAATTTGTTACATAACTCTGAAGATGGTACCCAACATGATATTAATTAAATTCATCATATATGTAGGTTAAATAGTAATTTTGTAAGGGCCGCTAAAACATAAATATTCATAATTACAATTTTTTTTTATTGGGACACTCATGTAATTAAGGGTAAAAAATTGTAATGATTTGTTTATTTGTATTAAAAATATAAATAAAATGTATTATTATCATTGATATGTTAATTTTTTTTCAAATGCATTGCATTTCTAGCTCTGCTACGTTAATAAAAAGACTATCAGTAAATATATACAATAAATTGTTAAAAGTTACAGTGATTACTTAATGTTTATTTTTTTTTAAGTACAGCAATTATTATAATTTTTATATACCTATGTTATTAGTTACTACAATGATTCATAATTTTGTACTGTCCAAAGAAAATAATTTTTCATAAAATGACTTATTTGTTTTTATAACAAGTACGTAATTTTACATATAATGAAAAAAAAATGATTGCCAACAAATATGTTGCCAACATTTCGAATTTTATATCACAAATGGTCATTTAACGAATAGAACAGCTGTTATATAAATATGACATGTTTTTCGAGTTAGTATTATAAGGATAAAAGTTAAAATTTAAATTAATATAAAAAAATTTAAATTCTTAAAATTGACCTTAAAAAGTAGATTAACCATCTCTTATATTGTGTTTGAAAATATTATATATTTTAAAATATTTAGCAAAATAAAAATTGGAAATAAATCAAATGGCATGACATTTGTACGACTTATTTATTCATAGGCGTTATACCGAAAATGTGACGTCTGACTACTATAAATATGCGCAGACGATACGCTATCAAATCACAAACTAACCGAACTCGGAACAGTCAACAACAACAACAACCTTTTTTGGCTGGCTTTAAGCGTTTAGCTAATAGCCATGATGTTCGTTGTAAGTAAATAATCTATTGGTAATGAAATGTTAAACATAAGCGTTATTTTAGTTTGACAATAAATATAATTGTTTCAGGCTAAAGCGGTTTTCCTCTCAACGTTAGTTTATAGTGCATCAGCTGGCTTATTGGCTGGTCATGATTCCTATGTCGAATCAGCACTTGGTGCCCCATCTGCATCTTATGGTGCGCCCTCGACTTCATATGGACCACCTGGCTTATCCGGAAATTTGAATTTAGATGCACACTCAGGAGGCGATAGTTCATTCGGTGCTACTGGATCAGCTTTGCTAAGTGGACCAGCACTAGACAGCGCATCGGCAATAGCCAGTGGACCAGGGTATTCTAGTGGCTCCGGTTTTAGTGGAGTGCCAACAGGCGGTGATAGTTCACTTTTAAGTGGTGGAGCTTTAAACGGTGGTGCTCTTGATGGACCATTAGTTGATGGATCAGCGATTGATGGTACAGCTAATGGTGGCTTAGGCCTTGGAAATGGAGGACTATCTGGTGCTGGATTTGGCGATGCAGGCCTTCCTAATGGGCAACTCTTAGGTTCTGGACTTGGACCTGATGGTGTTGCACTTACTGTATCTGGTGCACCTAGAGTTATTGGATCCACAGTATCGGTCGGTCGCCCATCAGTTCAAGCTTCGAGATATGAGCTTCAATCGGTTGTGCAAAATGTTGTCCGTCGTATTCCAGTTGAAGTAACGCGACATGTACAAGTTGCTGTACCAAGACCAGTTCCAGTTCCGGTGCGCCAAGAAATCAAAGTACCAGTTCCTCAGCCCTACCCTGTTCATGTAGACGTTGTCAAGCATGTTCCATACCCAGTATACAAAACTCAGCACGTTGAAGTAGAACGACCAGTTCCAGTTGAAGTTGTAAAACATGTGCCAGTAGAAGTTATTAAAAAGGTCCATGTACCAGTTGAAAGACCTGTTGAGGTTATTAAGAAAATTCATGTTCCAATCGAAAAGCATGTTGAGGTTCCAGTCGCAGTCTGGAAACCCTATCCCATCCACATTATCAAACACGTGACACACTATCAAAAGAAAAGCTGCTGTTGGTAAAAGAGAACTCATGATCATGCCAAATAGTCAATACAATTGTAAATACTTAGTCATTAGTTGTACATATGTAAAATAGGTAAAATAAATTGCAATCTTTCAATGTTTTGTTTTATTTTTTCTTTCCATATGAGTAAATTATATAATTTTCTCCAGTAATTAATTATAGCTATTAAAATAAATACTAAAGTTTAAAATTTAAGTTATTTTAGAAATGGAATTGTAAAATAAATCTTATATGATGTGCCTATGCCATTTTGCCATGTCTGCCATGTTTGCCTATCCAACTAACATAAAAAAAATGATATTTATTTTTTGATTCATTCATTTGTAACCTAAGATTTTATCAAATAAAAAAATATAAGTATAGTAATAATACAATATATAGTATAATATGTACTCATATTATATAACCGTTTAACGTGCACTCAATTGAATGTTAGGTATTAGAAATAAATATAATAGTAAAGTAATAAAATATGGTAAAAAAAAATGTACTGTGTCCGTTGGTTTTTTAAAAGAGGTATTAAGTTGTATTCCATTCTGGCTTTATAGAAGAATATTTATAACATATGTTACCACGCCTGAAAAATAGTAGAAGTTATACACAAAAAAAAACAAAGATGGCAGTTAGTATAGTCGGTAAAAATTAATATAATGATAAACGAGTCTTAGTAATTACTTGTATAAGTTTAAAATCTTAATTTCCTAGGCAAACTTTACTCACCATTAAGGTCCATAGGAGAATCAACAAGACCTGGTTTAAAGCAAACAGACCACGATATGTTAGTTTTTTAACCACTACAGCCTCAACGGTAGCAGGTCGCTTGCGTAGATAACCTAACGAGAGGGTTGAGAAAGTTATTCACCGAGTGTTTGTGTATTTATGTTGTGTGTGTGTGTGTTTGTGTTCAATTTGTCGTGAACGCCAATGACTTGATCGTACACACGTGATTCTTTATTTTAAACTAGCGGCCCACCCCGGCTGCGACTGGGGTATATGTATGTACCTAAACCTTCCTCATGAATTACTCCATTTATTGTTGAAAACCGCATGAAAATCCGTGCAGTAGTTTTTGAGTTTATCACGAAAAGACAGACAGACAGACAGACGCGGTGGAGAACGTTATTTTATAATAGGTAGTGATATATTTACAACAAATTTTTGTAACAGGTCCAAATATACTGTATATTGAAGGTATTTTGAAATTTTTTTACTGGACACTATATAATTGATACTGTAGCCATATATAAAACAAACTAAAAAGATAGATAAACTAACCCGGCCCGCGAATAACGCCAAAAGCAATGAATTTAAATATAAATTTTATTTGACTGGGCTATTGGCGCAGTTGGCAATGACCCTGCTTTCCATTCTAGGGTAGTGGTTTCGAATCCACCCCGAGTATGGATGTAATGTTTTTATATTATGTACGTATATATATATATATATATATATATATATATATATATATATATATATATATATATATATATATATATATATATATATATATATACGTATATATATATGTATATATGTATATTTATTAAAAATAATTGTGTATATCAGTCAGCTGTTATCTGAAATAAAGGTATTATGTTGCTTAATATCTTAGAAACAGAGGACCGTAGGTTTATATAATTTTTTTTTTTTTTTGTAGAATTTGAGTTCATACCACGAACAGTAGAGTACTGGGTAGAGGGTATAAATTTCAAAATGCAAATTTTGTTGTAATTCAATAACGCTTTGTCCGATTTTATTCGTTCATGTTCGCTAACTCATAATTGTTCAAATGTAATACTGGTAGCTGGTGACTTAAACTGTAAGTTATATCATTACAAGACTATATAATTATTTTTTTAATAAGTTCGTAACGCACATGTACAGGAGTGTCCTCACTTTTGCGTCGAGATGTAACGTTTATACACGATGGACAACTGACTATATTATATACTTGGGTTATATTTAGGTACACATAATGACATGTATCTTCTTTTTTATTTGTGTGGACACGACAAACATTTCATTTTGATAATTCGTTTAAGTTGTACACAGTGACAGGTTAAAAAATATCAAAAATTGTTTTTATATTTTTCACTTACGGTCCTTCGTGTAAACAATATTGTTTTAACAGAACACTGAACGTTTATTTCCAAAAATGATTATTTCACATATAATCCTAATAGACAATATAACTGTACGAGCACACAGCTTTGTTAATGCAAATCATTCAATATCAATCATGCAATATCATTTTACAAATTAAACATAATATATATAGTTAATTAGATTAAATATTTCAAACATAACAGCTGTTAAAACAAAGATGCATATGCGCTCTCTGAGCTCTTGACTAATTATTTTTTCAAGATCTTTGGTTTATTAGTTTAGAAATTTTATACTTAAAACCCTTAGTATAAGTCCAAATAATTAAGAAATTGGATTGTACAGTGAACTTTAGACGTACGGCTCGTCTTAACTGACGTAAATGCTTTATCTTAAAAGGGGTGGGAAGGGCAATAGCTAACGAAGTCATGAGTACAGCTTACTAGCTAGTAAATAAAGAGAAAGTTCCGATCCGAAATTAAATATTTGTGGTTTCTCATTTTAGTGACTTATATAATATAAAGTAGGTATAAGCAGTTATAAAATATAACTACGTATTTCCCACCTACTTAAAGTATTTATCTTCTATAAAACCGTATCGGAATATTATGTGAGACAGCTAGTTTTCAGTGCCCCGAGCGCAACGAAATTTTTATATAAATTAAACTGTGACGTCATAGGCGTAGTACGCACATAGATTTGGCGTAGAGTTGACTTGAAATATGTGGGTTGGTTGACTTATATGGTACACAGAAGACAATTAAAAAATGAAACTTATGTTTCTTTCTAACAATAATAGGAAATGAAACAAATTTAGAAATATGAATATATTTTCTATTTTCGTAAATCAAAAAGTAAAACATAACTTAGGCGTGGAGAAGAAGCCTTCGCTCAGCAGTGGGTTGTTTATAGGCTGATACAGTAACTTAGCGTATAAAAGTAATCGATTATGGAGAGAACATCAGGCAGATTACTAAGTTTTACTATATGGAATGTTCCACGTTTTTAACTAGTCATAAACGGCAAAGCTGTACCTATTTGATGTTTTTTTTTATGTTAGTGGATGCTTTAATTCACAATTCAATCAAACCATTGAAGATGGTACTGTAATCAGATTAGTTTATTTTTGGCTATAAAATATCTGGCGGGCCCATTAGTAATTACTAAAAATAATTCACTTATTTATTTATTTATTTATTACTACTTTATTGCACAATACATTAAAGAATTGTACAAAAGGCGGGCTTAATGTTAAAAGCATTCTCTACCAGGCAACCTTAGGACGTAGGTACAAGAGCGGACGTTTGTATAGGTGTGCAAAATTGAGTATTCGTAAAATTCACTTTAAGAGAAAAAAAAAGAAAAAAGTGAAAAATACATACATACTACTTAATAAGCTTATATTAATTTATTATGTAAAAAGTCACTCATACTCTAAAACTAAATACTTGAAAACCAGAATGTTGAACCTTTAAACTTACGGCTCATCTTAAGCTGGTGTTCATACTTTATCTGATATGCTTAATGAAAGCGATTTCTTTCGTGAACGAAGTCGCGGGCACAGCTAGTAATAAATACTATTGCTTAATGATTGTCATATAGACTTATGGTATAGTGCTGGGCGACGCATGATGACATGACATAATTTAAAAGATAAAACTAGGGAATATGAGGAGGTTCATTTGTATTGTTCTGTATAAAATTCTTTTCTCTATTGACTTGATAATTTTGAAAATAATGACAGTAATTTTTTTTATAAAAAAAATAAATCGAATAGGATTATAAATTTTAAACCGAATTCATGAATTTTCGTCTCATATATATTTGACAATAGGCATTGGAGTAGCCTTACGGATATAGCTCTAACATTAAAACTCTAAGTCACTAACAACATTAATACATTTATGGTCTAAAAAATATAATTATATCATATACTTAATGATTTAAATACATCTAAGGTCTTAAAATACTTTTAAATATATAAGGCATTTTTTTTATCTTTCGAGCTTTAATATCCCGTTATGATCGTGATTTTTGAACTTTCTTGACTTAATTATAACTAATTTTAAGCGAATCTACTTACGTTTTCTCTATACGTAGTCCATCATCCTATTGTATCTTATATCTTTAAACGAGCAATTCTTGTATATATATAATTGGAATCTCGGAAACGGCTCCAACGATTTTCATGAAATTAAGTATGCAGGGAGTTTCGGGTGCGATAAATCGATCTAGCTAGGATTTATTTTTAGAAAATGTCGTTTTATCCCTTTTTTTCGCGTAGTTAAAAAATATTATTAGAATACGAAGGTAAATTTCGCCTCCATAGATTAGTTTATAATAGCTCGGATGGGAATCGGACGGAATTGAAATCAGAAGACTCGGGTTCGAATCCAGCTGTCACCAGATCAGTTTTTTCTTTTTTTTTCAAGTTTCTTCTTTTGTGAAAAAAACTATTATTGAGAGCTCTTTTTATTTTACTATTATGTCGGTAGATCGAAAATATTATTTATGTTTCATCAGTATGTAATGTATCTAAATATAATTTAACCGAGCAAAGCTCGGTCATCCAGGTACTCGTTGTTTATATTAGAACATTGAGTGTTTTAGATTTAGTTCATATTAAAAACTATCTTTAACTGCCTACTGGTTTGCTTTATAAGTTGATAATTTATTATATTTTACATAATTATGTAAGCTTATTTAGTCAAAAATGAATCAATAATAGATACGTATCTGTAATGACATATCTATAAAACAAAGTTTGGTCTTCCGTATGTTGTGAAAATGTAAATTCTACATTTTTAAAACAGATTTTGAGTCGAAACATAGTAATTTGCATTTACGGCCACTGTTTGTTTATTCATAATCTACATATTTTATAATGTTTTTTGAAATTAGTTACATATTGGGTTGATGTGATTTGGATATAAAATTGGTGTTTTTCTTTTATAATCATTAGAAGCACGTCTGCATTGGACGAAGACTGATCGATATATTTTAATAATGGATTTTCGGGTAAGACTTGATTTATATTTATTATTAGGACATATATAAGAGTAAGCAACATACTTACAAAAATGTATTATATAATTAGTTTATTACGTAAAAATAAAAAACAAAAAAACTAAACTATAACCTATAAAAGTACTCTACAGTTAAAAGATTCTAAGTGATGAAACTATTTCCTTAACTTTACTTTATTGTTTGCAGGTATTATATATATCACTGTTTTTAGCATTAACAGAAATTCAAGCTAAACAGTTAGATTCTGGACCACAAGCAGTTAAAGATTCGGCTTCAGCATCAAACTCGACACAAAAGTCACAAAAAAGATATGCAACAAAAGAGATTATTCTGTATCTCACACCAAGTCAGATTAAAGATTTACAGGCTGGAAAAACATTTCTAGACACTCAATCTATTTATCAATCTGCCGAGAAACAAGTGCAAAATAATCAGCGGCTTTCACCCCAAGAACATGACGAATTAGTTCGTCAGCAGTTTGAAAATATAAAAGCGGCTAAAGTGTATCAGTCAGAAAAACCAAATTACGATAACTTAGAATTGATTTCACACATTCCTTCGTATCAAAAGTATGAGAGGACTAATGAAAATCAGCAGATAATATCAGACGCTATAGATGTTTGGAAGCAAAATCAAGCTAAAATTGAAGAACAAGCTAAATCACAATATTTGTATACTCAGTCTGGCGAGGATCAGAAAATAGAACAGTGGTCTTTACCGAAACAAAAACAGCCAGAAGTTAGTCAAGATACATGGATTCCCTTTGAACCTGCTTCAGAAAAAAACCAAGACATCCGTTTACTGAATGAACAATTTAAACAACAGTGGAATAGAATTTTAGAACATAATCGTAATCAGTTAAAAGCTTTATCAGCAGTAAAACCTATTACCGAAAATTCTGAACCTATCTTATTGCAGACTGAGAAACCATTGTTACAGGCGCAATATGCTCCAAGATACAACGATCAAAAACACGCTATTGAAATTGAAGAAATCTTAAAAAATCACCGAAGACAAGAATTAGAAAAGAAAAATGCTCTTGAAACGGCAGAACCCCTTATAAATTCACCCCCAATACTAATACATCAAGAAATTAAGGTTACAAAACATAAGCCAGTACCTGTTGTTAAACATGTTAAAGTTCAAGTACCAACACCAGTCCTCATTCCCGTGCCTGAACCATATGAGGTAAAAGTTCCACACCCTTATCCAGTGCCATTTGAAATTGTCAAGCCAATTCCAGTACCGATATGGAAAACTGAAAAGGTAGAGGCTGAGAGACCTGCGTCTTATGAGGCACAAAAACAAACTTTTATACCTGTCACTAAAAATGTTTATATCAACTTTGACAGACCATATTATGTGGAAAAATATAATACTAACAGAAATTAAAAAGAAAAACTGTCGAAATTCCTATACGTAAAGCTGAGAAAGTCAGAATTCTTCATCACGTTTGGGGCAACCAAATAGTTTTTCTACTTACGACTGATTGTTATTTCTGTCTTTGTTATGTTTTGGTTTGTAATGAATTTATTTAATAAATATTAAAATACAACTGTTTTTTTTTATATTTAATTTCATTTTTATTTTTATTAGAAATCCTATAACAACTTTTCGACTTGTACAAATTATTTGATTGTTGAAGTCATATTAACAATAAATAACGTATTAGTAGCCGTATCGTATACAACGTTATGTTATACCGTTTCTAGGAAGATACGGTAAGTTATGTACTCGTATATATAACATTTGTTAACGAAATCTAGTGTGACAGCGTGCTATAAATATTGACGCCTATAATAATTTAATAGTGAATGTGCTAATAGGGAAATTATTTATAGATAAAGAATAATTATACGGAATCCTCAAATTATCCTTTATTTTAATAAAGGAGGCTGTAGAACAGATTCTGTTTAGTCTAATGACCAAAAAAGTCGGATGAATTAAATAATACTACAGAGATATAGAATAGAATGAACAGAAATAGGCATTCGATGACGAAAATATACACGAGTAATCCTACAAGTATATATTCGGTATTTAAGTATAGGATGTAGTTCTAAAATTTCATTCATAATATTTAGATATGTTTTTAAAAACGTTGAATTTTATCATTTATTCTATGGATGCCTGTATCTTGAGTTAAATTCCCTTCGAAGACATTCTGCGTTGTCAAGAAAATCGTGTACCTATACATTATTATGTATTAATTGTGACATCAGCACTATGTATATGTATATAATTTACGGTAAATTTTCTGTAAGTTTTAAAATAAGGAAAATTGAATGAATAATAAATATATACAATTTGAATAACCATTAAAACTTGTTAATTGGTTAATATTTTAATCTTTGTAGTTTTTTTTAAAGTGTCGTAAAACAAAAATTGCAGTTTCTAACGAACCAATTAAAAACATCTTTCTTATAGCAAATCGGAGTAAGTTTTTCGAGTTTGCATGCGTTATTTGCTTTACGCCATGGGTGTGAATATAATACGTGTTTTATTTTTTTACGTTATTTCAGATGTGTTTTGTGGTTATCAACCAGTTAGTAACAAATCATATTCGATATTTTCATAAAACAATATATGTATATTTAATTTTATTTTTATGTTACATGATATATAAAACTTGCCAATCGTTTTGGGGTAGTGTTGCGAGTTGCCGCCTTAACGCCAGCGATCGTGGGTTCAATTGCTGCTCGGGGCAAATATTTGTGTTTACGCAAATATTTGTTTCCGGTCTGGGTGGTCCTTGTAGGTTTTCCTACGATGCCCCGTAACGATAGCACGTAAAATAGTCAGCCGCTGTTGTTATCATAGATACCTGATAGCGATCGTTACTCATGATAAGGAAATTATCCGCCAATCAGAAGAGCCACGTGGTGGATTAAACTCCGGTCCTTCTCCTATATGGAAAAGAGGGTATTACCTAAGATTGAGCGTGCTTATTCTGATGCAGTGCTGATTCAGTTTAGTTCAGTTCGTATATAAAATTAAATTAAAACAGAAATATAAGAACTTAACAAAGCAAATAGTAAATTTTATAATACACGAATTGACTTAAAAAACTGGACTTAAGTTCCTAATATAATTGACAAAAGGAAACTAATTATTTTATTATGATAGAGACTTACAAGTCTTCGAATAAAATTCGTACTTGCAGACAGGTGATGAAGTACAACCTGGCAGCGTGCTGTTACCAGCCACAAGACGTGGAAGATATTTGGCCAATATCGTGAGGAGGCAAGCTGTTGTAAGTATTATTTCTAACAATTTGTAATGACTCTGAAAACGATTTGTAACAATTAATTTTTTTTTTAAGGATGGTACGGGAATTAAATTTAATAAAGATGCCGACCGGGTAGGTCCTTATCTATGTACTCAATTATGTATATCTTATCCTCCTTTAATATAGATATTGTCTGAAATGATATAACTTGCCTTCCTAATCACTTTTAAATATTTCAACCTATTTTTTTAAAACATTTCTATTTTAAACACAATACTAATAATCAATTTAATCATTAAATCCTGAATCAAATAGATGAATGCGGAAGCAAAGAAAAAAGTAGATGTTTTATCAGAAGAACTATTGCCATATATAATAGCTGAACAAGAAAGACGTACGACTTTATATAAAAGAATAATGACTGCTATACAAAATGGAGAAAAAGGAGTCACCATAGCGGAGATCAGGAACAAGCCACCTCTTTTAATAAGAAAAGGTTACCAAACTATTTATTTATTTAAAAAAGATAATGTAGTGACACGAGAAGGAATAATAAAATTGTTACTCCTACTCGTAGTTTTCGACTTCGAAAAGTAAATGTGGCATTTCTCATGTATTTAAAGTTATTTTTAATAGTCCTTAGTAGCTAAAGCATATTATATAGAACAACATTATATAAATGTGTAGGTTAAGGCCGTGTTCCGAAATACACTGGAGCACTGGAATATTGTTAACATTTTTGGATAACAATATTAATTAATTATAATAACAATCATTCGGGCTGTTATATTTTTGATCATGTGATCACAGTACTGAGAGCACCTTACCTCGAAAGCGCCAGTGCTTTCAGTGCATAAATGGCGGTGATATATTATTTCTCTATGGTATTGCGACAGTGTACTGGCAGTCTATAACGGAATGAATTTTCAATACTGACAGCACTGGGCAGTGCTCCAAGTGTATATCGGAATATGGACTTAGTAACGCTGGCTTCCATGCAGAACGTATATAACAAATTTATATTTGATTTTATTTAATTTATTCAATTTAGTGTACTTTTAATTATATAAGTTGTATAAGCCCGTATTTTTATGTTAATAAATCAAAATATAAATACTTTTAGTTAAATAACATCATAAAAAAGTTTTTTCTGACCACGTATAAGCGAACATACACATTGAAAAATGAAAATAATGACTCAAGAAATTGGTTGCAGGATTACTGTACCGGTGTCCAACAAACCGGCCACCTAAGGAACCAGACGGTTCTGGTATACTAATGTGTGAGGAAGATATCGAACCGAAACAAATTATGTACGATTCTTGTCTCAGCGCTGAAGATAAAGAATTATATGTTGCTGAGAACAAATATTTCTTCTGTAATCGTAAGTGTATTTTCTTTACTAAATTTTTTTCCAGTTTTAATAGTTTAAATTATGTTAAGTTTGAACTAAATTTCGATGAAATACATTAAACAAGTAAAAATTTTATAGCACACAGGTCAAAAATTTACATTTTGCAGGTCATAAAATAGAAGGTCCGGACTTACCTCGTAATGGGTCTACTGTTATCGGTTGTGCACCTATTGAAAGGACATCACTTAACTACACTTCAAACAAGTGTGCATTAGAAGACACCGACGATGTAGTCGTTCACTATCGATACTACCCAGATAGAGTGAGTATTGACACCTCCATAACAAAATCTGTAGATAATATAACAAAAATGTAACTGGCAGATAGCCATCGGCCCATTTCTGCATATTAATCATATTTAAGAAAATCGAATTGTAGGGGTCTTTATGAGAGCAATAGAAGCCAAAACAATAATTTTCTGTTTGTATGTATGTATGTTCCTGCATCACGCAAAATCTTTTGCAAATTGGAGCGGTGGTTACAGTGTGTTATTTTGGAGGTCTTACTTAAAATAGTTTAGAAGTAAAGATATTGTTCTATAAATTCGGTCGGCGAAAAAGTCTTTTCGTATTTTGTATGTATGAAATTGAAGAAAAATCTCTTTGATTATACTGTTTGTATCTGACTGGTTAAATAGAGGACATTAAGAATAAGAAAAAAAAAAGTAAAAAATACTTTCCCGATATTTTTCAATTGGTTTTCTGTCCGTTAAAATGTGTGAATCTAATGAAGAAAGTCGATACATTCTGATGTTTTATTAAAAAACAAAAGTCGAGTGTACGGAGTAGACATGTCAGAAGGGAAAATTCTTCGTCGAATTCAATTTAAAATTTATTAATTAATATTTATACAAACATACATAAAACTACACACATTTACATATAAATATGGTATATATTTTGGTGCCCTACGAGCTGAAAAAGACCTAATGAATCGTGTACTTATTTGCGATTCTCTTTTGAAACGTAATAAAACTGAACCATTTTTTAAATTAAAAGTCTATTTCGGATTTTATCGCGTTTATTAAAACTTTACATTTTAACAATATTTTAAATTATTTCCCGACGTTTCGGGCCCTTTACAGCGTCCATGGTCCTCCTCAGTCCCCCGAGACCATAGACGCTATAAAAGGTCCGAAACGTTAAATTCGCCTATTAACCATTTTTGAAAAGATTTATTACTGGTCATCAAAATTAGATCACCACGCCAAAAACGTGAAAAAAGATCATGTTCAAAGGGTAGGCTAGCTCCACAGACTGTAGCGAAACTCGAATTAACAAACAATAAGGTGATGTTGTGTGTATGGTAGGATTGGAAAGGAATCGTTCATTATGAGCTTTTACGTCCGGGCAAAACCATCGATTCAGATCTTAACTAGAGACTCACGTAATACATTGAGAAAAAACGGTTGGAATTGATCAACAGAAAATAATTGGTAATAATGGTTGGTAGTATCATAATTTCATTTCAATTTGTTTACAGACTTATAAATTTGTGACGGAACTGGATCCCGATAGAGAAGTTTGCGACCATTGGAATCCTTGTCAAATAGGGTACATTTTTAGTTTACCTTCACCGGACCAGGCATTAGCAGCTAGTGAATTATGGCGTGAGTATTTTGTTTTTAATTATAATAAACTATTGTACTTTGTTTATTTGTAAATTACGTATTCTGCTATTCTAATAAAATGTAAAACTAAAACGTTTTAAAGCATCCAATATTTTTATTTAACAAAATAAATTAAAATGTGGATTATTTCAAATAGTATTAAAAAAAATCTGTATTATTTCTTACAGGTGACTACGGTAAGTTTTTATTTTTATTTTGTTTGTAAGATATAATTATATAGACACATAAATACATAATAGTAGTATATATTGTTACTGTTTTATATTTTATTATTATTATATTCGTTATACTACATAAATCAGGTAAATAAAGTTACTTATTTTTACAGAGGAACGTAAGTAAAGAATTTTAATAAAAATATATTTTTTAAATAATGTTAATATAATCAAATTAAATAATATTAACAGCTCTTTATAGTACGTACGTGTACGTACTACGTAGTAGTGAGGTACACGTCACGAAACGATTAACTGCAACTGTTGCTTGTGTTAGCTGTCAATAACGCTGGCGTTCGAAATCTGATCGAAATCGGAATCGGAACATAAAACATGCATTTTTAAACGTAGTGTCATTGAGTTTGAATTGTTTTGTTACCTAAACTGCCATTGAATCTGCATAAAATATAAATAACATGTAGTTTGATAAATTTCAATTTTTTTCACAAAACGTTATTGTGCCATACCATTACCGTGCTATGAACGCAGCACCAGCGCTACAAAAAAAATCTTTGTATGAATTTATAATATTAAATAATATCAATTCATCATCATCATCATTATATCAGCCATTGGATTCCACTATTGAAAGTCCCTCCATCGACCTCCAGAGCGATCGGTTCGAAGTAGCCTCCATCCAACGGTTTCCGACGACTATCTTCAATTCGTCTGTCCATCTCGCGGATTGCGGCCGTCCGACGCTGCGCTAGTCAGAGAACATGCCTCAGGTTCATATCTTATCTCTCCTCCCCCTTCGAGGTGCGCAGATCGCCGTCCAGAGTACGGAGGTAGAAGTTCGGGCCCAGATGAGGTACCTGGGCCTGACCCTGGACTGTAGATGGAGCTTTGGTCCCCATTTCGCGGAGCTCGTTTCGAGGCTCGAGAGCGCCGCCGCTGCGTATCACGACCGGACTCCCGTTGCCGGTGCTTATACGTCGGCATAGTGCGGAGCATGGCGCTGTACGGTGCACCCATATGGTGCGACACACTCACCGCCAAGGACCAGAGCATCTTGAGGAGGGTTATAGTGGTTCCTAGAGAGTTATAGCGGTTTCGCCGCTATAATCCTCCGCCTGGAGTTGGCGCTTGTTGATTGCGAGCGATCTGCCCTGGGAACTCCAGGCGGAGGTGCTCGTGGAAGTGTACCATTTCCGGTCGAGCTTCAGAGCTAGAGGAGAAGTCCCAAGTGAGGACCAGACGGCTCAGATCAGGGCTCAGGCTCAGAGAGCCTTGATTCATTGGTGGAAGGAGGAACTGGCGTCCCCAGCGGCGGCCCAGCGACGGTGAACGCCATACGTCCCCATCTTCGTCACTGGGTCAGAAGGTGGCATGGGATGCTGACCTTCAGGCTGACACAGGTACTTACCGGGCATGGGTGCTTTGGTAAGTACTTGCACCAGATTGCGAGAAGGGAAGTTACCCCTGCCTGCCACGAGTGCGGGCGGCGTGACGATAGACACGGTGCGTTACACTCTCGAGGAGTGCGCCGCTTGGGAGCCCCAGTGCCATGCCCTGGTGACCGTGATAGGCGGAGACCTCTCGTTGTCGAGCGTGGTTCGATGCATGTTCGGCAGCGAGAGGTGTTGGTCGGCCGTGGCTTCCTTCTGCGAGGAGGTCATGGCATTGAAGGAGGCCGCGGAGCGGAAGCATGAAGCAGATGCTAACGCTAACCCGCTTCGCAGGATACGACCGGGGGGAAGGAGACGCCGTTACGCGCTCCTTCACACTCCGCAATAGAGTGAGAGGAGCACATATTATCCTCCCACTCTCCACCAGGGCAATAGAGTGCTCACAGTGCCCGCGAGCGCTCTATGTGCAAGTCTATGTGCAAGTAAACGGTCGCACCAACCAGTTCGAACACTTTATCGTCGATGTTGACGTCACTCGGAATCGACACTTGCCGCAGCTCGAAGCGCGGTGTGGCCACGAGACACGCGCCTCCTTGCTTTCGTCCATCCGCGTGGTCGCAGCGAATTATTGTGTATCCCAGCGGAACAAGTTCTGCGTCGTGAATGGATTTGTTACAGCCTGTCTCAGTAATGGCGAATAGATCTGCTCCTGAAGATGATATTCCTACATAGAACTCTTCTAATTTCGTACGTAAGCCTCTCACGTTTTGGTAATAAACAATAGCTGTGCTATTTATTATATGGTTTTTTGGTTGTTCTACGAAACCATACCCATTCGCTGAATTCGATGTTTACAGCCCAATTATCTGATTTATATAAAGTGTCATAACTGCTTTCAGGTACAAAATCAAAATCAAATCAAAATCAAAAATAACTTTATTCAAATAGGCCCTACGAGCACTTTCGAATCGTCATTTTACAAAATTAATATTGTAGTGATTATTATTATTTTTTGTAAAAGTAAAGCTACCACCGATTCGGAATGTAGATTCTGCAGAGAAGAATCGGCAAGAAACTCCGCAGTTACTCTTTTGAAAATAATATATAAACTGTGTTTTAGTACACAATTAGTAACAGCTTGCATTAAATACAGCGCCACTAAGTCCACACGTCTTTATCAGCTAAATAATCCTGGACCGAATAATAAGCTTTATCTATTAACTTTTTCTTAATAAATTCTTTAAATTTATTATGAGACAATTCCAGAATTGTTTGTGGGATTTTATTATACATGCGAATACCATAACCCAGAAAGGAGACGTTTACTTTGCGCAGTCGGAAGCTTGGAGTTACAATTTTGTTATTCCTTCTAGTGTTTACAGCGCGATTAATACTATTTATTTCAAAACAACGAATATTCTGGTGAATATATATAATATTGTTATAAATATACTGCGACGCAACCGTTAATATTTTTTGGAAAAACATCCCGTAGGGAGACTCGAGCTCCAAGATCGTAAATGCCGCGAATAGCCCTTTTTTGTAAAATAAATACAGTATCAATATCTGTAGCATTACCCCACAGTAACAGACCGTAAGACATTATACTATGGAAATAGCTAAAATATATTAAACGCGCAGTAGCAACGTCGGTCAGCTGTCGTACTTTTCTAACAGCGAAAGCTGCGGAGCTGAGTCTACCATTCAAGGATGACAAATGGGAATTCCACTGAAGTTTTGAGTCCAAATTTATAAATTTATCCCTAAGAATACTGTAGTATCATTGACAATAAGCCTCTCGTTATTTATTTTTAAATTATAATTTGGATGTTTAACATTAGGCAACGAAAATACAACGCACTTAGTTTTTTTGGCGTTCAAGACGAGGTTGTTTGTTTTAAGCCAATCCTGAATTCGAGATAAAGAGCTGTTCACGTCATCATAATTTACTTTTTTCCTATCAACTTTAAATATAAGTGATGTGTCATCTGCAAACAGCACTATATCACAAATATCTTTAACGTAAAATGGCAGATCATTTATGTATATTAAAAAAAGAAAAGGACCTAGAATCGATCCTTGTGGAACGCCCATTTTTAGCACAGATCCAGAAGACATCGTTCCGTTTATTGATACATGTTGAATTCTATTAGATAGATATGAAGCAATGAGATCAAGAGCTTTACCATTAATACCGTAATATTCTAGTTTACTTAATAAAATCTCGTGGTCCACGCAATCAAATGCCTTTGATAAGTCACAAAATACACCAATAGCATTTTGTGACCTCTCCCAAGCATCATATATATGTTTGAGAAGTGCTACACCGGCATCTGTCGTAGAGCGACCTCTAGTGAAACCATATTGTTCACTGTGGAAAATTCGATTAACATTAAAATGGAAAAGAAGTTGATTTAGTATAATTTTTTCAAAAATTTTACTTAATGACGGTAAGACTGAAATTGGTCTATAATTGCTGGGATCACTACGATGTCCTTTTTTAAAAATTGGTAAAACTTTACTATATTTTAGCAAATCTGGAAAAGAACCCACTTTAATAGCATTGTTAAAAGTTAACGCTAAATACGGAGCCAGGACATCAATGATAGAACTAATTAATTTAACTGATATGTCCCACAGATCATTGGTTTTTTTTATATTTAGACTCTTAAATGCTTTAAGAATATCTAATGAATCAACCTGTGAGAATGAAAATTCAATATTACATTTGCTAACGTTATTTTTAAGAAGTTGGGTACACCAATAATAAAGGAAGAATAATCCCTTTCCGTCTTATGTCTGATTTTTTCCACTGTGACTGGTACTGCCTCTCCGCATATATTCTTCACGTATTTTTCTAAATTTTCAATTGTGGTTTCTTTATGAAGACGCCACACATGCAAAAATTTTTTCCGTTCTGTCCCCTTGATCTCTACTGCACTCATGCTTCCACCTTTTTTTTACCTCGGTGTTAGGGTATCTGCCTTTCTTCTTTTTATTTACCGTTGTCCAGTTTCCTTCCTTTTGAGGTTCTATATCCTCAGTTACGGCAATTTGCTCAGAATTATTTCTTCCTTGCTTTGGTTCGGGTATCTCCTTCACAATTGTAATTTTTTCGGAAGTCGATTTGTCAGATGGTTTCGTGACCACACTTGCTTGTTTACTTGGTAACTTATTTCTAATTACCCGGTTTTGGTTTTGATTCGCTACCGCTGCAAATGATTGAATAGGTTCTTTTTGTAAGTAAATGATACGCAACGAAAAAGGCATGCGAATGATAAGGTAATAAATAATAGGTGGTTGTATCGTGGTTACATATCTCATAATTATTCCGAAACAACTAAAAACAGATCATTGAAACCATCCATTAATAGGAATAGTAGGGCATATAGTATTTGTCATCGCGATTGATACATTCACGTCACGGATAATTCATGGATATGGCATGGCATGGTAATAAAATTACTGTTTTAGGCTGTGCGTTGTGTTTCGTTCACATCAGAGTTAGTGATATATTATGGTTAGTAGACATATTTGAAATAAAATTGTATTATACTATTTCAGGTAATGAAGGTGAGACAAATTAAAACCATAACTATGAAAACATGTTTTTTTTATCGACAGCGAAAAGCGAAACCCAAAAGGCTTTCTGTAGTTATTGTGTCGTTGTTTCGTTTTTCTCTCATATTGTATACCAAAATTATTTACGAACTATTGTAGATCATTGGATTTGACTTGGTGGCGCGATAGTCACTATAAATTAAAAAAAAAAAATTAAATGACATATTTAGAATGCAAATTGATTTTTTTTCTTATTAAATATAAATAAATAGGTAAATATATAATATTTTTTTGCGTAAAAGTCTTATTACTGTCGATTTTGTATTTTAATCTATACAGACCCCAGAATGTGACAGATTTTTTAAATAACTTTAAATTAACTAAACAACCACTGTTTTATTTTAGAGTACCAACGTAAGTGTTAATTATGTACTATTTTTCATTTATTAAGATGCATGTTTTCAGTCGTTTCACGTTTCAGTCTCTATCATTATCTGATATTGAACTGAACTGATCTGAATTAGCCTGTAAACGTCCCAACTGACAAATACTTCTTCATATAATGATAAAGGCTGGAGCTTCCACCTCGCTGCTCCACTGGAGGGGTTGGTGGACAATTTCCATACCATGACTAAAAATCGTTATCAGGTGTCTATGTTAAAACAATCCGGATCGACAGCTTTACGTGCTCTCCGCGGCACAGTAGGTAGACCCATAAGGATATACATCTAGAACGGAAATATTTGTACAAATATAAATATCTGTTTCGATCGGGAATCGAATCCGCGACCATCGACTTTTTGGCGGCTACTCGTACCACTACACCAGAACGGTCATCAATGTCTGATATTGCTCCGCTTATATGCGACGGAGGGTGACATTTTATAGCTTATAAAATGAACGAATCCCCTTTTTAATAACAAACATAAATTAAATGGACTTAAAGCTCCAACCATATATCATAGAAGAAGCCTATGCAGGGGCTGAACAGTGTTAAGCAGTGGCCTTTTTTATCCTGTTAGAGCAAAGTGCAGGAAGTATTTAACGCGTTAATTTGAAGGAAAAACGTACTTAAATATTTTTAAACAATTACTCTAAGAAGAGTAGGTACCCGCCTCGTTGATCGAGTGGTCGCAAGCGTTACTGCCGAGCAAGGAGTCTGAGGTTTGATTCCTGGGTCGCTTAACGTATTATTGAGTTTTTTTATTTTTCGAAAAATCTCAGTAAAAGAGTTATGTTATATTTACTTTAAAAGTGGAACTATAATAAAAAAATGTCTCGAGAAGAGAAACAATAAAGGACGTAACGGAAGCTCTCAACAAATATTATATTTTCCCGTTTTTGTAACATTTCTTAATAGTGCTCAGCCCCTATTGTCGTAGCGTGATGTAATTTATGCCTTTATTGGTAAATGGATCATCGAACACAATTTTTTTTAATTCGAACCAGTAGTTCCTGAGATTAGCGCGGTTAAACAAACAAACAAACTCTTCAGCTTTATAATGTTTTATTTATAATTATTATTATTTAACATTACTGACTGAAATAATCAGCCTGTTGAACTGTAAAACATACTGTAACAGTTCACTTCAAGTAAAGGCCTGCTCTCTACATATATTAGAAAGGCTCAATCCACTGCTACTTCACTGCGGGTTGGTGGATAATTTTTCTACCAAGAGATCGTTATCAGGTTTTTGTGACAACAACTAAACCCGATTGCTTTACGTGTTCTATGAGAATCTGTGGTCCTATAACAACAACGACCAGATCAGGAACAAATTTCCATTTATATAAACGAACAAACAACAAAGAGTCATTTTGAGAAGGGGTATAGAATCTGCGCAGTTGACGTTTTTGAAATTTTTTCCACCACTGCACTAAAATGGTCAATTTATATACTTTTTTTTTGCTGTTGTTTGCAGGTGACGGTAAGTATAATAGCGTGGATTTTAACTATAAAATAAAAATGTAGTACTAAACTTAATTTATAAAAAGTAATATTTTTTATACTCTATATTTCTTATTTTTTCATTTTCTTAATGAGGTGTTTTTGTATTGATTGATTATTAATTTTTAAGATGTGAATTTATGAGATAAATGTGAAATTTAAATAATGTAATACTTATTTATTATAGAAATAGTGCCATGTAAGTACCTTCGTGTTATCACCGTTTGGTTATATGATAAAATCGTTTTCATGACTTATATATATATATATATATATATATATATATGGAAATACATTTGTACTTTACTTATTGGAGAAATATATTTGTTACTTTAATTGAGTATTTTTATTTATTTATTCCAACAGCGATACCGGGTAAGTAAACATAACAACAAGTAAACAAACATACCAAAAATCTACACATGTTTTTATGCAATCCAAGAATTGTGTATATTATCTAAACACATACCTACTCAAAATATTTATTCTGTACAAACGAAGTCGCGTAACAAGCGCACCATATGTGATGAGACAAACCGAAAGCGCGATTTTATTAAATACTGGGAATATTAAGGGAATTGAATAAATCATTAGATACTCAAATACTTTCTAATACAGGATTATATCAACCGATTACAATGCGAAATCTATTAACATTTAAAAAATTGTAAGTTATCTAGGTTTGTCTAAATTACCTAGAGATTTTAATAGACCACTGATAGAACGTAATATTAAAAATATTGGAAAAGTAAATGATCAAAACAATTATGTGTCCTACAAAGCTATGGAATAATAATAATTTTATTCGTTTATTTATAGAGGAGAGTCTTGAAGAATATGTTTCACCTAATGTTCAAAGCTATACTAGCACTAGAAAAATTGTTATTCCCGAAGGCTACAGATTTCACTGTATTTATTACCAAAATGACGAAATAGTAAGTATTAATTTGTGTTACGTTTTTTTTTTAAATTAAATTTCTCATGTTATAAATTTTTTATTTAATTCCTACTGTTCACACTGTCTCTATATTTATATTAAAAGGATATACCTATATATCTTGTTAAAATTTTCAATCGTTAATATAATATATTTTTTTCATCCACTCAAATTCAAACACATTTTTTTAATTTGTAGTGGATGACACTTGACGTAAATACAGTTTTTTCAAATATTAATTAATTATTTTTTTTTTTAAACGTAATTTATAATTCGTACTGGTTAAGCCTAAGTTCACATGTAACGCGCGTTAACACAAGTCAACGCGCGATCAAATTTATAAAGAATTCAGATGACAAGCGCTAAAGCACGTTGCGTGAGCTCGTCAGTCTGTTTCGGTAGAGCTTAGGTGATGGACGTGGAAGAGGCTATTATTTTGTAGTTATATTACCAAAAAATATATATGTATAGAAAAAGAAAAGACACATGGGGTTCACCCAATTTTGAAAAATGGACCGAGTTTGTTTGCGATTTTATATCCGAATCTGAGAGGAAATGAATCTAAATTCTTTAGTTACACTCATTTTTATAAACAAAATACGAAAACAATACCTATTTATACCTATATACCTATTTATACACGAAAGTTACAAAAAAAAAAAAACTAGCAATCGCGACGGTAACGCGCGCTCAACTGAACTATCAACGGATATTTCATACATATCAAAAGCGTGCGCCAACGCGCGGTCGCATTGCGATAATTTTAGCGCGATAAAGTGAGTGGCTACACTTGAACGTTCAACGTCAACGCCCATTTTTGGCGATAAAATTGGCGCTAATGTTATTTAAATTTCAAGCAAGATGGACGTTGACGGTGCAACTCTGTATTTGATGAGTGTAAATTTTTATTGTATGACCATATGCATGCCATCAACTTCCCGGCTATCTGAGATTAAATAAGAAACATATAATAATAATAAACGGAACGCGTAGAGTGAAGCAGTTAGATAATAATAATATACTTTATTGCACACTAAAACAGCGAACTAAATTAAAACACAAGCTAACATCATTATAAGCTGTACAACCAGGCGGTCTTATTGCTAAAGAGCAATTTCTGCCAGACAACCTAAGAGCGACAGTAATATTGCATTTGCAGATGGGCAGATGGTATAACAATAATAATATATAATAAATATATATTATACAAATAAATAAATAATAAATAAACGTCTCACACTCAACGGCCCCCAGTAGGATGTTTATCCTGTGTCGGGGGTCCGGAAACACACACAACACACAAGCACAAACAACCAAAACACGACAAATATCCGTATGGCCTAAACAAATATTTGTCATGTGCGGGAATCGAACCCGCGACCTCCAGCGCATAAGCCAGTTGCTGTGACCACTGTGCCAGCGCGTCGTCAAAGATTTAATTTCATTCATAAAAGTATGCAATTTATCATCCTGGTTTTCTTGTGACGTTATCACGTAAAAATTATTGTCCGTAAACCGACTTTACAGACAAACATTTGTTATTAAGAGTTATTATATCTATTATAATTATTATTATCTATTCAATGAAATTGAAACAACATTTTTATACTTGGCAAAATAAAACAACATACTCTGTATGTATTTGATTTTATAATAATTTTAGTTATACTCTGTATTTACCTATGTCCTTTATTTATTTATATATTAAAGCAATTAAAGTGGCTTTTACATTATTTTTCGATCTTTAATTATTTTTATTTCAAAGGAAGTTAAAGTTGTTGGTTTAGTTGTTTTAAAAGGTAATAATTCTGGTATTCGTCGCCAAGAATGATCGCCGACGCACGATTCTTATAAATTTTGAGTCTTGGATCCGTAAACGTAATTACTTTTTCGTTACTCCACTCTATAGTCATAGTACGTATTTATCGAAAGTAAACACGTGCAATCCCGTTGCGCTCACGGTGCACAATGGCATACGTAGTGTGGCCGCTTCAACACATTAACTCTCGCGGTTATCTCTTTGATGTACCGCCACTTGATCTATCGCCCAACGTCAAACGGCAATGTGAATGTCAAATTATCGCGATGAGTCGTGGCTCCACCTACGTTCATCGCCACAGTAAACGGCATTTCCCGCTAGTGTGGCCCTATTATTACTGACGCGCGTCAACGCGCGCTCAATTAATGTGGTTTTATGTAAATTCTAGGATGTCTAGTCGTGCGATTTGTAAACGCGCGTCAAAATTTTTCCATCTGAACATGGCCTTATCATGTAGCGGAATTTAAATAAACTAGTACCTGGATGACCGAGCTTTGCTCGGTTAAATTATATTTAGATACATTACATACTGATGAAACATAAATAATATTTAATTAAAAGTCTAAATCGGATTTTATCGCGTTTATTTGTTTTAAAACTTTACAGTTTAACGATTTTTAATTAAATTAAATTATTTCCCGACGTTTCGGACCCTTTACAGCGTCCATGATCTCGGGGGACTGAGGTGGTGGGTGTCCGAATAAATAATAAATAATATTTTCGATCACTCACAAAAGAAGAAATTTAAAAAAAAAGGAAATAAAAAACGGTCTGTAGACACTTGGATTCAAACCCGGGATTTCTGATTTCGAATCCGCCTGATTCCCATCCGAGCTATTATAAGCTTATTATTGATAGCGAAATTTACCTTCATATTCTAATGATATTTTTTAATTGCGTGAAAAAAGGGATAAAACGACATTTTCTAAAAATAAATCCTAGCTAGATCGATTTATCGCCCCCGAAACCCCCTGCATACTAAATTTCATGAAAATCGTTGGAGCCGTTTCCGAGATTCAGATTATATATATATACAAGAATTGCTCGTTTAAAGATATTTTATTTATTTAAACTATTATGTATTGAAGTTATAGCGCCATCTATTGACATTTTTCATAACAACGTTGACTCTAAGGCCCGATCCACATTACAGTGCTGATCTCGGTTCGTTCTCGGTCCGATCTCAATCCGGTAAAATGTTTTGTATGACAAATCGTTGCTGGAGCGTGACTTGATCGGACCTTGACTGCCACGGATAGTGTGAATACTCTCATTGTTTCTTGTGTAACAATATTTTACCGGATCGAGATCGGACCGAGAACGAACCGAGATCAGCACTATAATGTGGATCGGGCCTAATATGGCCATGATAAATTGATAATGCTAGTGGACAGTGACTTTCAAATGTTCCGTGGTTGAACTACTAGATGGCAGATATTTAACCGGTTCTCAGAACGATGGAAAGGTTATTGAACTCCTACTATTAGTTTACACTATATATTATATATATGATATATATAAAAAAACATGCAATCGCGAATGCATGAAAACCTCGTAGTCGAAAAAATAATAATTGAGCTATAAAAAGCCCTTAATTTTGAACGTATGAAAAACCATTTTTTATTTATTTCTTCTTCCGCTCGCACAGTAAGATTTTTTTTTTCGTATTTTCCCACTCAATTCTTTTAAAAATATTCAATTACCTTCAATAAAGTCCAGTGAGATACATCTGTAAGTTGAATATGCTTTTCACAAATTCTACTCGAAAATTTTCTAAAATAGTAAATTGTTTTCTGTGACTGTTTTATAGCTCATTTTTTTTTATCGACTACAAGATTTACAGATGGGACTTTGAGAAAATAATTTTTGCTCTAAAATGAAGCATCCTAATGTATATATTTATATATCTTGTTAAAAAATTTCAATCGTTAATAAAATACTTCGGGTTCATACACTCAAGTTTAAATTTTTTTTTTCAATTCGTAGTGGATAAAACACTTTATGTTAATACAGTTTTTGTCAAATATTAATTAATTCATTAAATTTAATTTAACAATATTAGATTTATATGGAAGAAATTATTTTTATCTTTGTTGACCTAAGTAGAACTTGACTTTAAATTTTTTTATATTACTTGTTAATATAGTTAAAACTCTCATGTATTGTTTTTGCATACATATCTACTTTTTTAATATAAATGGAAATAATGTTATAAGACGAATTTGGTTTTAGTAACATAACAATACAGTAGAAAACCGTAAATATATTTTTTAATATATGAATTTAAAAAGATCAAACCTAATGTGGGTTTATAATAACCGTTGTTGGATTTTTTTAAGGAAGGTGAAGGATAAAATTTTTAAAGGAACTTAATTCAATTATTACATAAAATGTGACTATTTCATATTATTAAGTATTATATATTATAACTATTTCATATTATTAACTATTTCATACTATTTTTTAGAGAAGAAATAAACCTGGTTGGTATGTAAGTTTCATTTTTTTTTTCATTTAACAGCATAAATAGATTTTCAATTTAATAAATTCTTTTATCTATTTCTCAACTTTTCAGGGTTTTTTGGATGAAAAATACTACACAGCAAAAATCAGCCGCTGCGGCCGATTTGTGACACTAACATTTCATTTCCCTGAATGGTCAGATAAGTTTTATGCCGATATGTTCGCTCACTGTCTGGAGAAAAAAGGTTCAAAATATAAAGTCATACCTGTGGTTAATTTTGGTAAGTTTCTCTTAGAAGAGTTCTTCTGTAGAAGAGCGTTATATAGTTTAGCGGTATAGACGTGGTTATTTATTATATACCATAACCTAAGGCGACCCAGTTTATAGAGAACGTGAATCGAAAACAATGAGCATGAAAATGATTGGCTGTTGCGTTAGCGGTAGCGGGTTCGATCCCCGCTCATTACAAACGTTTATGTTGGCCATGCAGGTAAAGCCAAGAACATGAAAATGTTCTGGGCGTTTATGTTTCCAGACCACCAGACGGACAACAAAGTACTATTAGCCTACAGGAGGATGCCGAGTTTGAGGCGTTTATTTAAAAAGTTGTGGATATATATGAAATATTATTTATTTATTTATTTATTCAAGATACTTCGATTAATAATAATAATAATAATAGCCTTTATTTAAACAATCTTACTTTTTTTTTAACAAATATTGTATACTTTAGTTAATTTTTGACATCGGTACGAGATCGTCTTGCTTTCTAGCATAGGCCTCCCCTAGAACTTGCCACGATTACGTGCTTTTTGTCTGCAAACAGGTCCTGCTATAATTTTAAAATCATCTTCATCATATTAAAAAATATATAATTTAATAGAAATTCATTTATTAATTTGAAAAATTACATATATTTTTTTTTAGTAAGAAGTACGGTATCGATCTCTCCTCGATCTATGGAAGTTCATCGCGGTCAGAAACTTAACTCAACGTCTATACCGTACCGCTGCAGAAGATGCCGGGTCGAGTCTATTATTGTTCGAACGACTAGTGACGCCATCTACACGTTAGATACATCTAAATATCGTGTCAGGGATTACATTGACAGGTACAACTACATATTAACAAACCTATTGTGAAACAAACGTTTTAAATTGAATAAAATAATCCATATTAATTTAAGCTTAATAAAGTATTTGCAACTATATATTTTATCGTTTTACTATAAAACATTACAAGACAACTAATATACATTTTATTATTTACTATTAAACTTTTTTTTATTTTTATAAACGCCTTACACACCACTTTATAACTAATTACAGAATTTATTGATTCTTTCAGACAAGGAAAACGGTATGTTTAATAAAGTGGTATGTTTTCAACTTTGAACTCAAATTAAAAAAGCTTAAGATGTTATTTTAAAACGTTTTTTTTATATATATTTTAGTCAGTATATATTAGAAATAGAAGTTGATGGCAAGGCACAGTTTCATTTTGGTGACTACTTTGTAAATATGCTGAACGAGGATGGCTTTGAAGAAAAATTAAAAGTATTGACTGTTACATGTAAGTAATGTTAATTAAATAATCAACCCTGAACTTGTTATATTATATCTTGTAAAATTCATTACAATTGTCAGTTCAATTATTAGATCACATAATATCCGTTGTCGGCGGACTTATCGATATACCTATTTCAATGAATAAAATTATTGTATATATTAATTAATAAAATATAAAATTTAAGTACAAAATTTGACAAATTGAAGAAATTTTACTCATTTGATTAAAAGTCTATACCAGATTTTATCGCGTTTATTCAAAACTTTAGTTATACAAACCGAATAAATTCGGACACCCACCACCTCAGTCCCCCGAGATCATGGACGCTGTAAAGGGTCCGAAACGTCGGGAAATAATTTAAAATATTGTTAAACTGTAAAGTTTTGAATAAACGCGATAAAATCCGGTATAGACTTTTAATCAAATTGAAGAAACTCAAATAACAGTCAAAGATAAAAATATAAAATTAAATAGCTTGATTTGCGATTTATTTTGAAATCATAGATCGCCATTATGCAGCGTCTGCCTAAATCATATTTAAAATGGCGGATAAGATTGATCGTACAGTGTCACGAGAACATGGAGGGTAGAGCTACCCTCCATAACGAGAACAAAGTTTTTGCGAAATTCAGTTTAATAGATCACCGGGAAGTAGGTCATATTAAAAAGATCTAAATAATATATTTTTTTGGAGTTTACTCCTTAAGAATCGATTTTCATATATAAGGCGCCCGGTATGAGAAAAATATGAGAGGTAAAATCTACTGATGAATGACCTCGTTACTTTTTCGGTGCGCGCGCACCTATGGTGCGGTGCGAAAGTAATGTTGCTCTAATTAATATTGAAAAATAATATTTAAAAAATAAATGATAATTGTCAGATAATAATAATTACATAATTTATCAACATTCCTAATGAAATATTTGTGCACATCTGAAATTGACTATTGTGAAAAGTTTAATGTAAAATATTTCGCCGATTAGTTATAATAAATGTATATAAAATGAATAAATATATATTTATATATGTATATTATTTTCATTAATTTGTTAATTTACCCTTTCATATGGTATTAATCTTATTTTCAGTTGGATAAACTCTTTTTGCGTATGTTTAGACAATCGTACTTAAGGAGTAAACTCCAGTCGTGCGTCGGAGCTGACACACACAATTTTTTTATTGACATATTATAAGTACAAATCAGTCTTTACAAGTAAAATTAAACATAGTATTAAAATATATAAAAGAGGTTATCGTTGACAGATATACTAGTATAAACTGTGTCATAGTTGTCAGTTTTTATGTCCAATAATAGTTTATTTTATATGAATTTCACATAATTTGTACAAATTAATAAAATAAAGATAGTTAATATAATGTTAAAATTTAATAATAAATTTATCACTTCTGAGTGTGTGTGATCAGGTCTTTGTTTGTACGTGTATATGTATCATATGTACAAGTGTGTGGATTTATGTATTTTATTTTTATTTATTTATTTATTTATTTATTTATTTATTTATTTTTTGCGTTTGAAATTTAGATTTGAAGAATATTCTCTGTTTCCACATAATTAAAGTTCCTAATCCAATTTTTTACCACATATTTACATTTGTTTACAGGTAGTGAATAGATATTTTTAAGTTTATTAACCTTATTGTATAAGTAGCTACTCATAATGTAGTATTGATGACGAGCAAAAGTCGTTCTATAAGAAGCTGTGTCGCAAACCCTATGTGCATAGCGATTAGGAATAGGCTTAAAGACAATACTTTTGTGCTTGCGGAGAACAACAGCTAGAATGTAAAGTTGTCTTACAGTTAGAGCTGAGCACTCTCTATAGAGTAAATCAGTACTGTACAGCCTTGGTTTCCCAAGCATAACTTTTAATAAGGCTCTATTAGCACGTTCCAAAGGAATTAAAGTATTTTTACCAATGCCACCCCAAACGACAATGCAATACTGTATAATACTTTTTGCAAGAGAATTATATACATTGAGTAACGTCTCTTGATCTGCAGAACTTTTGAGTTTTCGAAATATTGGAATTAAATTACGAATACGGTTGGTTATACTATTAATATGAAGTGTCCAGTTAAGGTGATATATATCTTTATCATTTAATTTAATTTATAAATAGAAATGTGTCTGTGTGCTTATGACTTCTTAGTAATAGTTACAAAAGAGGAAATATATATATATATATATATATATATATATATATATATATATATATATATATATATATATATATATATATATATATATATATATATATGTACACAATGATAATACGCTTACTAATTTGTATTCAATACTTAAAGATATTATTAAGGTTGTTTATATTTTACAGCTCCAGGTAAAGATAAAACTACAATTTTTTTTCAATCACATAAATAGTACATAATTATATTATGCTATTAGAGAAATAATTAACATAAGATATGCTTGTAACTTTGCTCAAAAGAAATATATTACTGGAATATATAAGTAAATCTGCGATAAAAAGAAAATAGCCGTACGAGGTGAAGAAATAATATTTTCTTGTACAAAATGAGTATTAATAATTTATAATATTTGTGAAATATAATTTATCTGAATATCTATAAATTATTTCTATAAAGACTTTTGCTATATACACGTAACGAGGACACTGTAAAATTACAAAACAAAAATTAAGCATAAAAATATATATATTTTTTTTACATTTTCAGAAACAGGTAAACAGTACTGTCACTTATAATAGCAGTAAGTTTCTTATATTTTTATAAGTCTCATGTATTTTTTAAATAATATTTTCACAGATACCGGTAATTATATTTTATTATTTTTAATGTTTATATAGTTTCTTAAATATGAATGTGTATAATGTTTGATTTTTTATTAATATTTATTTTCTTATTTACGTATGTTTTAAGAAAATGGTAAGTATTTTAACTAGCCATTTAGATTTAAAAAGGTTTTTATGAATGACACTTATTTTATTTTCGGTCCTAGATCCTTCTTTTCTTAATACTATTCGTTTTAATTTTATTATTCAGATACTTTTTTTTTGTTATATTTACGGATCTTTAGTAGAATAGGCTCTGCCTCATATTTTAGGATAACCTATGTAAACTTGATAGTAAAAAAAATCTCTTAAAGCCGTTTTTTTATTTAGTTAAATAGATTATTTAGTAAAGTAATTGTATCTATACGTATTTAGGTTTTTATTTATTTATTCGTATTAGTCGTGATAAAAATAAAAATAAATAATTTTAATAATTAATAAATATTTACATTTATAACTTTAATATTTTCAGTGATAAAAATAAATCGTGTTACCACTGCATACGACACTGGTAAACCCGTGGAGTATAATGTAAACTATTCTTGTGAAAATTGTGTCCTCTCTGACGTTCTTTGCAACGGAGAGAGTTTGCTTTCTACCGACAAAGTGTCCATTACACATGCGAAAAAGACGATCACTTTTAACTTACCTAGGTATTAAAACGATTTATTATAATAAGTATCAAAATTCTTCTTTTTTTTTAAATATAATATAAGTTATTATCCTAACCACTAAAAAAAAATCGTTTCTAGTATTTTTATGGCTGCACTGTTAATTTGCACTTTGGTTTTTGATACTTTTTTAATTTGCAAATGTTTTTTTTTTTTTTAATATTTTAAACTTTACACGTGTTTAATTATTTTAGTTTCGAGGACAGTGATTCCTGTGTATACATGGGTGTTTTTAATGAAAGCGGGAAGTTATTAACGAAAGTTTTAGCTGTCATCGAGAGTGAGTATTTTTGTATGTAGCGAATATATATTTTAAATAAATATATTTCAACATTTTTCATTTTTAACATCTATTTTCCAGATAATTGTAAGTACAACAATTTTTTAGTAACATATGATGATGAAATTAAAAATTGTGAAAAAAAAAAACAAACGAAACAGTATTAGTAAAATTAATTGCTTAAAATGTTAATAAATGGGCGTTTGTAATAAATGAAGCAAAACTATATTATTTAAAATTTTATATGAAATTTTAATACTAACTTATTATAGATGATATTCTATATTCAAATGGTGATTTTTTATTCCAGCACCAGGTAAGTGTTCCTTTTGATAATTACTACTGTACTCACAGTACAGTGTTATACTAATGAATAAGGCATCAAAGGCATCTTCTCTTACGAAATCTTGGACTTTTATGCGGTATTTATTTTTTGTACGCTTTGTACAGAGTTAAAGTTAGAGTTAAAGTTAGTTTGTAAAGATAAAGGTAATAATAATTAGAAATAAATACTCATATAAATTACTATATAGATATAACTAACTACTGATCGCAGTATGTCTTGCAAAGTAGTTATTACTTATTTTGTTTTACATCTTAAGAGGTTACAGTTAAGATAACATTAAAATACGTCCTTTATTTTACTTTAATTGAACCGAAGTAGTATTTATATTTTTAAATTCTCATTTTAGTTATTTACTCTCGTTTTATAAAAAATTTTCATCCTTCTTTATCACTATATTAAAGGTCTAATTCCTAAAAACGCTGGAACACTTATTTATTATTTATCAAAACTTATAAACAAAAGTTCATTTTCTTCCTTAAACCTTATTAAAAGTAAAATTTTCGAAAATCCTTCGTTATTTAAATAAGATTATAAAAGAGCCCTAATTGATTTTTAGCCCTACATGCTTCAGTTTAAATAATCTCGTGACGATGAATTAGTTAATAGTCGATAAAACTGCCACGGTCCGTTTTTATCCTGAAATTCCTAATGGATAGCTACTTATGTGGGCAAGGCTGTGGTAAAATGTTTAACTAAAAGCAAAAAAAAACTTAATATGTGTGTGTGTGTATTTTTCAATTATAAATAATTATTTAATGTTATTTTTTAAATAACTAATGTATCTTATTTAAAGATTATAACTTATAAAGATTCCCCTTCCATACATTAAAAAAAAGACATTAAAAAAAAACAATTGTTTGAATGTTCAACCCATAAGGGGGTGGAATGGTGCAAGAAAATTTATATGCGACTTCTATAATTTTTGCAAAAAGAACGTTAGCTTTGTAGAAATGTCTGTGACTATATAGATTTTCGCATTTATTTTCATTTTTATCTGTATATACTATATTATTGTGAGTATACACGTCAATCTTCAGAGCAGCGTGGTAGATAAAACTCCAACCTTTCTCCTAAATGGAGATCTTTGCCAATCTGTGAGAAGATTACAAGCTTTATTATTATTATATTATTATATTCTTTATTGCACTTTAAAAAAACATTTTTACAATTGAGGTTGACAAAGTAAATTGGCAAGGGCGAACTTATCTCTAAAAGAGATCTCTACCAGTCTACCCATATTTATAATGATACCCATATATTTTATTATGATATTAGTGAAAATGGTTTTAAAAAAGGTTTCAAAGATATACTAGTAAAAACTGTTAAAAAGGTTTTCTTTTTATTAAAATTTTAAATTTTAACATTTTTAGCTGTGAATATTCCAAAAGTGGAAGTTATTAGTTCGCCGAATGATGGAGAGCAACTCGAATATGAAATTCCCTACAATTGTGAAGAAAATTGTGTCGTTGAATCGGTAATATTTGAGTTTTTTTTAATGACTTAGACTTATATTTATCATAAATATCAGTTCGTATAGCATAGCTTTTTCTTAAATCTTAAAATTAGATTGATTTTCGTAGGTTTACCTACATATACCTACATCACGACTTTTGAATGTTATTATTATAAGACAGATAATCACTTACTGCTTATACAGATAGGTATACACAAATATTATCTTAAATTAATTTAAAAAAATGTAATTATTTTGTTATACATCTCTGTTTACACAGGTTTACTTAAATGGCGTACCATTGGAAACTTCATACAGAAGAAATTTCGTTGGCTCAATAGCATTTTATGTCGTAAGAAATTTTTGTTTGTATTCCATCATTACAACAACCTTAAAACGTAAAAAATAAAGAAAACTTCAACTTTTAAAATATTCATTCTATGTTTTCATACAATATAAAATAATAAAATAAATTAAATTAAATATAAATAAAATTTAACTATTATATTTTTAGGTATCACCGACAGCGATTACAATCCGCATAACCGGATTTACATCCGCCTTCGACGGAGTGTATCAAGCGGTTTTCATTGTGGATAACGAAAAGATTACTAAAACCATTTTGGAGATTAAGTGTGTACTACTTTATATTTATAATTATTGCATTCACATTAATCCACGAATTTAGTAAAACTGATCGCATTATGTTTTTGCTAGGACGCCTTAATTCTTTTTTTTTTTCTCAATTTAAAATAGCTTCAGTTGCTCGTTACAACATTATCGTAAATGTTTTGACAGAACAGATCTAGCCGTGTCGGAAATTAACTAAGATACAACCAGACAGATAGGTAGATAGACCAAAACTTAAAAAAAAATGTGTTTTTCTATAAAAAGGTGTAGTGGGAGGGAGAAATATCATATATTAAGATGCTTTATAATATAAAAATTATATCTTCGTCTGTTTAATAATGATTTGCGATTTATGGAGCTATATTAGATATAAGTAGCTATTAGTTAACAAAATAAGAACAATAATTTTAAAATCTAAGAATGCATTTTTTTTAATACTTGAAAGTATATTTCCGTTTATTATTAAATAAAAGTTATATTTTTATTTCGTTAATTTAGTGTAATCTTATTTTTATATGTGCTGCACTTGCTATTTTTATTCTTTTATTTGTTTAAGTAAAGATTTGAAATAACTATTAATCAATTTTAATATGGCAGTAAATTATTGAATACATGTCAATGTATATTAATTGTTCTATAAACATTTATATAGGCACAACTTAAAGCCATAGAATCAACCAATCAATAAGAAATGATACGACAAGTCCCTTGTTTCCCTGTCGTGTAAACAGTTAAAATCTATTATTATATTTTGATAATTAATTAATTTTCTTTTGAAATTCGAAAAAAAAACTGCAAGACTTTACCCCTTACCCCTGACCTACCTTTATGTCATTAAAATCTGAGTTATGTCCGAATCTTAAACCAAATGTCATTGTTTATTAAATTTAAGTTCTCCTCGGGACAGAAATATAGCTCATGTCATAAAGTTACAAATTTTGGAAGAATGTTGGGAATATCAGAACATGAGTAGCATATAATTATTATATATGAATAGATAAAATGTGTACATATTTAACAAAAGTGACTTTTAAAAAATGTTTTATTTTTTATCTTGGAATACAGATATGCGTCTGAAAATAGTTCAGAAAGTACAGTGGAAACTTCGAGCGAAAAAGGTAATTAAAAAAATATATTTATTCCCAATTAAAACAAACTAAAACCCAATCAATATTCGACGTGCATAAATAATAAAGTAAAATATATCTTAAGGAAAAATTTGAATATCTTGGAAAACATAGCAAAGTTATAAGATCAGCAGAGAATTTCACACCGAGGTTAATTTTATAAAGTGTCATTTGCTGTACAGGCAGTTCAATTGTGGAATGCCTCACCGCTCAAGATCAGAAAAGCACAGTCACTTTATATATATATATAAATATATGTTTCAATATATTATATACTATGAATATTTAAGTTATGTGTCTATGAAAGTGGTGTACAATAAAGTATAAATAAATAAATGACGTTAAAATTGTACCTTTCACATGAATTACTTACTGGTATCATGTTTTGATTAGACACGACTGGTAGTACAAATATAAATTAGCAATTATGAGTTGATTAAAAATAGTTAAAGTATTCTAAATTTATTTATTTATTTATTTATTTATTTATTTATTATTATTATTAATCTTACTACTAACATTACAGTAAGGCCAATGCGTTAGAGTAGATACTAAAATAAATTACATTTTCCAAATATATAAATAAACCATTACGATTTATAATGAGTCATAAAATATATATACATCGAAAGAAAAAAATAATTAATCCAATATTATTAGACATTATTAATATTATTTAGTCATGAATAGAAATAAATAAGAAATTAAACGAAATATTCAAATTAAGGACAGACGTCGCAATAGTTATAAATTAAAAATAAAATTATAAAATACTTTATAAATAGATAACTTAATAAATAAAACCCATTAATGTTAAAATAAATTATAACCTAGCCTAGACCCAATCTGGATCGTAGGAGACAATTGTAGAAACGACCTTTGTGAACTCGTTCAACGTGCAGCTGAACAAATCTATTTGGTTTGCTACAGCGTTGAGCGCGCGCAGAGCTCGTGTAAGCGGCGTGTTGCGCAGCAAGTTAGTGCGCGCATAAGGTAATGCCAGGAGGGGCGGGCGTCGCCTCCGTTCAATCGCGTTATCCGGCACTCTCAACTTCAGTTCACGAAGTATATAAGGATTATCAATTTTTCCTCGCAATACTTTAAAGATATATTTAGCGAGGGATATTTCACGCCTTGTTTCCATTTTGCTGTATCCCACCATACCCAATACAAACAAAGTTGGATAGAGCAAAGGATAGCCTGGATAGACACCATATAATTTGAAGTACAAAAACCGGATAAATTTGTTGTGAATTAGTTCTACCATTTTTTTATATTTAATTTCACTTGGAGCCCATATAACTGAATTATACTCCAAATGACTTTTTACCCAGGCCTCATACAAGACACGCAGAGCCTTTATATTCGTGAAGTCGTGCGATTGCCGTAGTACGAAGCCCAGGTTTCGGTACGCTTTTTTGCATATTCCAGTAATATGTTCTCGAAAGTTAAGATCGGTAGTGAACCTTACACCTAAGTCCCTCACCTCAGTGACGCGCTTCAGCGGTTCGCCCTCAATAAGGTACGGGTGATGCTGCGGAGTGCGCGCGCGGCTGAACGACATAATGGAGCACTTGGCCACATTGAAGTAGAGCTTGTTGTCGTGGCTCCACTTTATAACTTTATCTATATCGTGCTGTAATTTAGCATGATCTGAGATGTCACCTATTTCTCGTACTAACTTCAGGTCGTCAGCAAATAAAAGGCACGTGGACTCGCATACTACCTCTGGTAGATCATTTATCATGATGATAAATTGGAGTGGTCCTAAATTACTGCCTTGGCTGACGCCTGATCTTGTCCAGTACTGGTCCGAATGACATCCGGCACAATCGACATATTGACGCTTATCTCGCAGATAGCTGGCGAAAAAGGTGAGCGTATGCGGCGTGCAGCCGATGCCTGCCAGCTTTGCAAGCAAGATATCATTGTCAACTGTGTCGAATGCCTTCCGGAAGTCGAAATAGGCAACATCAACCTGCCTGCCAGCATCCAAGGCCGGCACCACTTGTGTCATTAAATGTAGTAAGTTCCCGGTTGTCCCTCGCCCTGGACAAAATCCATGCTGCGCATCAGATAATCGGGCTCTGACCTGTCCATATAATGAGTGATGAATTGCTGACTCAAATACTTTGGCAGGGGAATTCAGAAGAGCCACTGGTCTATAGTCGCCAGTTTCTAGACCTCCACTTCCCTTCGGTACAGGTACCACTCTGGTGAGTTTCCACCTCTCAGGAAAGGTCGCCGTTGCAAGACATACATTAAACACATGTAACAGCGGTTCTTTCAACACGTGACGGCAATCCTTGAGGATGAAAGGTGGTAATCCATCAGGTCCCACCGAGATCTTTGGTGGCAGCCGTGCGAGCGCACGATGCACGTCGTCTGGCTCCAATCGTACTAGGTACACGCGCGCGTTACCCCCCACAGCTGCGCTGATCGCTGAAACATCCAGCTGCGCTGGCTCCACTTTATATACCGAATGAAAAAATTGTGCGAATTCTTTCGCGCATTCCTCATTAGAAAGAGTTCGTCCATTTTTTTCTAATTTAAACTTCTTAGAATTCCCCTTCTTAGATTTTATAAATTTCCAAAATGCTTTCGGGTCCGAAGCGAGATGGTTCTGTACGTGGTCACGGTACCGGTCATGAGCGAGGGCGGTCTCCGCCTTCACTATCGCTCTATACCGAGAGAACTCATCGTAATCGCTCTGCAACTTGCTAGCTTTATACTTTTTATGCCATTTGTATTTCATTTGGATTAATTTTATTATTTGGGAAGTGTACCACACCGGGTAAAAATATCTAACGTTAATTTCTGGCTTATCATTTTTAAGTGGTACACATTCAGCGAGAACTCCGTAGATCTTATTATAGAAGTTGTCTAGAACGGTATCCGGATCCATTATATTGTAAATATCGCTCCAATCTATATTCATGATTAAGCAATATAGTTGATTAAAGTCCGTTTTATTAAAGTCCCACTGCCTACCATGTACACTGCATGATGATGTACTGTTTTGTTGGTGGTGAGGACTGTCCGAGTGCGCTGATTTTGCCGTCGCTGCCGCGATGGTGACGGTGACGGCGAGTGGTGGGTGGTACGCGTCCACCGGCTGTAGTGCTTCATCAGCCGCTACTACCGCTACACCACCATTATTACGGCCGCTCAACACTAGGTCTAACTGCCTACCGGTACAGTTGGGAACTGCATTGCACTGTATAAGCTCACAAAAGGCTACAAAGTATTCAAAATAATTACACACTTGGCTACTACATGAATACAAATTAAAATCTCCTAATACTATTACATTATTTTTATATTTAATACAAATTTCTTCTATTAAACGCAAAATTACTAAAAACTCGTCGTCTCCGGTCTGCGGTGGAATGTACACCACACAACAGGTAAATAAAAAACGGTTATGGACATGAACAGAAGCACATACTAACTCAAAATTGTATCTGTTTATGTTTATATCTTCCGGTAATGGTACTTGCCACAACACGAACCACGGCGCAGCTGCCAGTAGCACGCCTCCCTGTTTGCGCCCGTCTGCCCGGTCACAGCGCACTATGGAGTACCCTGGTGGAATTATCTCTCCAGACTGTATAGATTCGTTACAGCCTGTCTCGGTGATGGCAAATAAGTCGGATCCCGAAGATTCTAATAAAGATACAAACTCTGATGTTTTTGTTCGTAGGCCTCTTACGTTTTGATAAAATACGGTAACAATTTTATTATGATTGAGTCTGGTTTTCCGAATTGTTTGTTTTACGAAAAAACATCCATTCACTATATTCGGCATTCTTGGGCCAGATGTTTGTGTCGAATAATTTTGCGAAATTATTTTCGGACACGCATATTCTGAATGAAGAATATCCTCGTTCGGTTTTATGTTTTATCTTGTCAACCTTTATATGACAGTCTTCCCCCAATACTTCCCTTACGTAATCTATTAAATTGCCCTCCGTTGTGTCAGTGTGAAGCCTCCATATATGGAAATATTTTTTCCGTTCAACCGCCTTTATTTTGAGAGTAGATGTGTTACTTCCTATACTAACCGGTGGTGTTATTTTCCCTAATTTCGCCTTGTTACGGTGACGACTTTCTCCAATATTGATATCCGATATTGCCCTTGTTTTCTCTCCATTTTCCACCGTATTATCTGAATTAGTATTCCCCGTTCTTCGCGAGCGCCGGGGCTGTACGTTAACCCAGCCGACTTCATCCAGTTGTACGTGAGTGGCCTTCGAGGAATTCTCACTTGCGTCTCTATGCATATTATCCATCGGCGCGATGTTTAAAAGTTCCCGCTCCCGCCAGTCTGATGTGCAGGGGGAAGCCGACGCACTAGCTGATGTCGACGTTGACGTCACGATCTTGGTCTTCCCAGTGGGCGCGGAGATTTCAGACTTCATCTGATCGTTCATTCTATCGGTCATTATACACTCTTCTTCTCCGATAATTTTAGTATTCTTTGGTACACAAACATTTCCATTACCAGTTATTAGTTTGTTGATTAAGCTATTTTGGTCGAGAATAGTTTTTTCCAATGATGTCACTTTGTTCTGTAAGTCGATCACAATTTTAGTGAGATTTTGGATTGCACTTTCTATAGCTTTTGTACCCATTTTATGAATTTATATATTTTCCAAAGTTTATTAATTTATATTATTTATAATATATTTTAAATGTTATACGAATTTTACGATTTAAACTATAAATAATTTTTTGATATTGTTGACAGCTATATATAACTAAATTATATCTTCCACATAAATGGTAACAACGGTACACCACCTACCTATTCCATGCATATTCCGTGTAGTCCGGGTTGTCTGGAAGAAATCGCTAGGTACTTAGAGCATTTGTACATTTAAATACTCTGTACAGTAGGCGCGCGAGTTCATGTCCATCCTGAGGAATGCGGTAGTTCTGTGACCTATCATAATGTCGATATCGATAATCTCATTTGGTCAACCATAATATCTATTCCATATTTATTGCAACTTTAAATAAGTAAATATTTATTTATTTATTTATTTTTGAAGTGAAACTTCTTTATCTTATTTTACGCGTTACGCGTCACATTTTTTCGTTACGCGCCATCTTGTAAAACTGTATTTACTCGACTGCGACAGAAGAAGGGTTATGTTTTTCGTGTATGTGTGTATGTGCGTATGTGCGTATGTGCGTATGTGCGTATGTGCGTATGTGCGTATGTGCGTATGTGCGTATGTGCGTATTGCGTATGTGCGTATGTGCGGATGTGCGGATGTGCGTATGTGCGTATTTGCGTATGTGCGTATGTGCGTATGTGCGTATGTGCGTATGTGCGTATGTGCGTATGTGCGTATGTGCGTATGTGCGTATGTGCGTATGTGCGTATGTGCGTATGTGCGTATGTGCGTATGTGCGTATGTGCGTATGTGCGTATGTGCGTATGTGCGTATGTGCGTATGTGCGTATGTGCGTATGTGCGTATGTGCGTATGTGCGTATGTGCGTATGTGCGTATGTGCGTATGTGCGTATGTGCGTATGTGCGTATGTGCGTATGTGCGTATGTGCGTATGTGCGTATGTGCGTATGTGCGTATGTGCGTATGTGCGTATGTGCGTATGTGCGTATGTGCGTATGTGCGTATGTGCGTATGTGCGTATGTGCGTATGTGCGTATGTGCGTATGTGCGTATGTGCGTATGAGCGTATGTGCGTATGTGCGTATGTGCGTATGTGCGTATGTGCGTATGTGCGTATGTGCGTATGTGCGTATGTGCGTATGTGCGTATGTGCGTATGTGCGTATGTGCGTATGTGCGTATGTGCGTATGTGCGTATGTGCGTATAATACGATCGTATAAAAAGTAAACTGTTTTTATTATAAGTTTCACTTCTTACGAGTGTACGCTAGTACACGCACAATTTTTTTATTTAATACTTTATTACATACGTTATTAAATAATAGCATTGAAGAAAAAAAAAATTACAGTAAATATGCAATGGCAGCCCTATCATGCTTATGTATTATAAAAGTATTTTTTTTCTATTTGAACTTGTTGAAGGCGAAGTACTCATGGTTTCGTAAAAAAAAAAACAATACAATAGCGGTCAATAATAGTCCAAGATCCCAGGCCCGCCAGACGTCACGTATTTTCTGACGGATGAAATGTGGACGATTGAGTAGTGTTAGTATGTACTATGATCGTATGTCTACCTGCTAGCTTGGTCAAACGGCCAATTTCCAGGTATCAGGTAATCAAGGTACATTAAAACATTACTTACTTCACGTAAATTGTCATGGCTGATTTTCATATATATTTCCGAGTGTATACTTAGAAATAAATTGTCAATACTCCCAGACACTTTCCGTCGGCCATATTGCTTGGCAGACGCTTTAAGGGTCTCAAAATATAATAATTAGTTAACTTCAGGTAAATTCTGACGCTCCATTTTTATATATGTTCATCCGACAACTATTTTAAAACCTTTGACAAGAAAACAGACCGATCCAAGGGGCCAATCATCCCCTAAACTAAATTTTAATATCTCTGTGAGTGGGAGCGCGAGAGCATTATCTACGCGCATGAGACTGAGTGAGACCGACTGCGCTGTTAAGGCTATGAAAATTACTTGAACAGATATTTTATAATTTTTAGAACTTTTGTTGACAAGTAAATTTAATTTAATCCAGCATTATTCAAAAAGGGCAAGCAAAAGCCGTTTATTATTTTGAAGAAAAATGAAGAGCATTTCACCGTTTATGTACGTTGGATTTTGTTGGTGATGTAGATGAAGAAGAACGTGTATTCAACATAATACAAAAATTTATCTGTGATGCTTACAACGTTCCTGAAAAAATTGATGTAGATGCTGCCAGACTACAGTTGTTTATTAATACATACATGGTATCTGATATAAATGAAGAATTCAATCGAAAGAATTTAAGAAACTTCGATGCCAGTAACTTACCACCTTGTAAAAGTGAGCTTTGGCAACAGTTTCGTCGGGCTAGCTATATCGCTAGTCTTTGGAACAATGCAAGTATGAAGATGATAAATATTTTCAACCCCGAAAACAACGGCTGGACACTACAAGATGGTAAATATGATTTTCATTGGTTCGATGGAGATCAATTACCGGGTTTTGTCAGTGAGTCGCTGGAAGAACAATCAGGTAAATTATTTTCGTTTCTCATATTATTTGTATCTCTTTAGTTTTTTCAGATAAGATAATAAAATAAGGATAATGCTGATGATGACGATCACGATTTAGATATTCAATTTCAAGATTGGCTGGATGATGAATTATCTAATTTCAACGATGATGATAATGAAAATTAAAAGCCACTGTTAAGAAATATTGAAGGAATAATATTTTTCTACTTTGTTTCCAAATTTCCAATAAATAATTAATTTAAAAAATTGCTTGTCAACAAAAGTCTAAAAATTATAAAATATTTGTTCAAGTAATTTTCATAGCGTTAACAGCGCAGTCGGTCTCACTCATTGTCAGTCTCATGCGCGTAGATAATGCTCTCGCGCTCCCACTCACAGAGATATTAAAATTTAGTTTAGGGGATGATTGGCCCCTTGGATCGGTCTGTTTTCTTGTCAAAGGTTTTAAAATAGTTGTCGGATGAACATATATAAAAATGGAGCGTCAGAATTTACCTGAAGTTAACTAATTATTATATTTTGAGACCCTTAAAGCGTCTGCCAAGCAATATGGCCGACGGAAAGTGTCTGGGAGTATTGACAATTTATTTCTAAGTATACACTCGGAAATATATATGAAAATCAGCCATGACAATTTACGTGAAGTAAGTAATGTTTTAATGTACCTTGATTACCTGATACCTGGAAATTGGCCGTTTGACCAAGCTAGCAGGTAGACATACGATCATAGTACATACTAACACTACTCAATCGTCCACATTTCATCCGTCAGAAAATACGTGACGTCTGGCGGCCCTGGGATCTTACTCTATAATTTTTAGTATCGACATGCGCGCGTCACCGTCATAGACAACACTCGATTGCGGACGAATGCGGCGAGGTGGGTGAAGGCGGGGCGCGCTGCCCCCACCCTTCACCCCAGGCCCCGATGGACATGAACTCACGCGCGTACTGTATATTTAAGTTACGTGTCTATAAAAGTGGTGTACAATAAAGTATAAATAAATAAATAATGTATATGACGTTAAAATTGTACCTTTCACATAAATGGCTAACTGGTATCATGTTCTGATTAGGCACGCCCACTACTACTGATACGACCGCCTCTCCCAGCCCTACTCCATCAGGTAAAATTAGCAATTACGAGTTCACTGAAAATAATTGAAGTATACTAAATTGTATCTTCCACATAAATGGTAACAACGGTACATCACGTACTTTCCCATACATATTCCGTATAGTCCGGGTTGTCTGGAAGAAATCGCTAGCTTAGCGACTTTGTACATTTAAATACTCTGATATTTATGTTACGTGTCTATAAAAGTGGTGTACAATAAAGTATAAATAAATAAAGCAAATGACGTTAAAATTGTACCTTTTACATAAATTACTAACTGGTATCATGTTCTGATTAGGCACGCCCACTACTACTAGTACGACCACCTCTACCACCCCTACTACATCAGGTAAAATTAGCAATTACGAGTTCATTGAAAATGATTAAAGTATATTAAATTGTATCTTCGACATAAATGGTAACAACGGTACACCACCTACCTATTCCATGCATATTCCGTGTAGTCCAGGTTGTCTGGAAGCAATCGCTAGGTACTTAGCGCCTTTGTACATTTAGTCATTTAAATACTCTGTATATTTAAGTTACGTATCTATAAAAGTGGTGTACAATAAAGTATAAATAAATAAAGTAAATGACGTTAAAATTGTACCTTTCACATAAATGACTAACTGGTATCATATTCTGATTAGGCACGCCCACTACTACTAGTACGACCACCTCTACCACTCCTACTACATCAGGTAAAATTAGCAATTACGAGTTCATTGAAAATAATTAAAGTATACTAAATTGTATCTTCCCCATAAATGGTAACAACGGTACATCACGTACTTTTACATACATATTCCGTGTAGTCCAGGTTGTCTGGAAGCAATCGCTAGGTACTTAGCGCCTTTGTACATTTACTCTGTATATTTAAGTTACGTGTCTATAAAAGTGGTGTACAATAAAGTATAAATAAATAAAGTAAATGACGTTAAAATTGTACCTTTCACATAAATGGCTAACTGGTATCATGTTCTGATTAGGCACGCCCACTACTACTAGTACGACCACCTCTACCACCCCTACTCCAGCAGGTAAGTAAATTAATAATTATGAGTTCATTGAAAATAATTAAAGTATAGGTACTAAATTGTATCTTCTACATAAATGGCTAACTGGTAATATGTATTAAATGACCCTTATTAAATACACATACCTACTTGCTAGTATATAAAAACATAAAGTTATTGTAACATTCCAGATTAATTTTTTTTTCAGGCTAACAACGCCTCCATCATATTGTACGTAAGATTATAGATGTTTTTTTACCGAATTGATTACCAGATCATTGTTATTTATCATCATTTAAAAAAAAAGCTTAAAAACGGTTTTAGGCCATCTAATATTATAAAAAGCTAAAAATGTAATAACAATACTAGTGAATCTTATAAATGTGAGTGTGACTTAATTTTTTGTTTTTGCGTTTTTCAATGCACTAAGGCAATAATAAAATTATATGCATAGTATTCCTATATTTTTTATTTTTTATTTTAACTTATATGCAATTTATTTTAATTCTTATGAAGTTGAGAGCTGTATATATGTATAATAATGAATAGCTAGTGAAAGAATATAAACAAGACTTTAAAATACAATACTTTCAAAACTAATGTAAATAATATATTAATAATTACATATTACATAAATGAAATAACTATATCAACATTATTTGACTTTTACAAACAAAAAAGGCAACTTTTACTGTAGATAATTTGCTCATTAATATCCGTTACTTTTAGAATACAAAATTGTTTTCATTCAAAGTTAACGTTAGACTGACTTGTATGGCTGTTAGCTAACAAATTTAGACAACAGTCTGTAAAGGATAAAAAAATATCAAGATATTCCGTTTTTTGTATTTAATTTTGAAGTGAAACTTCTATATAAACGGTCCCCCGGCGCCTGTTAAGAATTTTGTGTCACGAAAAAGCGTTATGCCATCAAAAACATAACTTGTAAAAAGAAACCAAGTCTCGCAACTCACTTCTTGTTCCGTAAAAAGTTGTGAGATCCATGTAATACCAAGTCGGCTAATTTATTCAAACCCTACTTAAGGGTTCTTCTGTTTTAAGTTATTACGTTAGTAGCTAACCTAACAACATCGTATAGTGATCATATCAATATTAAAAATCTTTGATGTTTTAAATAAATAGACTGACTTGGCAATCGCACTAAACAATCTAATTTAATATAATATTCCTATGTGTTACTTCTTAGATACATTGTTTTCATGCGATTGCCAAGTCAATCTATTTATTTAAAACATCAAAGATTTTTAATATTGATATGATCACTATACGATGTTGTTAGGTTAGCTACTAACGTAATAACTTAAAACAGAAGAACCCTTAAGTAGGGTTTGAATAAATTAGCCGACTTGGTATTACATGGATCTCACAACTTTTTACGGAACAAGAAGTGAGTTGCGAGACTTGGTTTCTTTTTACAACTTATGTTTTTGATGGCATCTCATTTCTTTTTGTAGACAGTCCTACTTATTTTCCTTTCCGGTGTCTTCTACTTCTTTAATATCAACAACGTATTTTCTTAATGCCTTCGCTAGGTCTAATGAGCTTTTCTTATTTTTGTAGATATTCTTCCTCTTTTTCTTTTCCGATACGATACAGATATATAATTTGATTGTCATGTCATACATATTGTGATCTCAAGTTGACAATTTGAAATACTTGACAAGAGAGATGAATGAAGTATGTTTAGCCGGAAACAGTGTTGTCAGATTGCTGTCGATTTTTTACACCTAAACTTCCATAAAAATAAACTTTTAAAAAATATTTAAAAAAGTGAATGTATACTTATGTACGTACGTAAAAAGTTATACTTATAATAAGACGATGCGCCGAGTTAATGGTTGGTGCGCGCCATCTGTAAACAGACCCTGAAAACCCACTAAAACAAAGTACTCGTCAAGACGAATCAAAGGAGCCGAAACTCGATTGGGGTGCGTCATTTTATTACAGAGTTCCTATGACCACCTTCTAGCTACATCATCAAACCCTGGTTACCATTGAAAGACAAACTACTCATCTAGAGGATTCAAACGAGCCCGAACTCGATGAGGCTGTGTCGTTTCATTGCGAAGTTCTTATGACTGCGTTTTAAGTCCATTATCAGATTAGACCCCGGTAACTATCTAAAAATAAAGTACACGTCAAGACAAATCAAACGAGCCAAAATTCGATGGGGTTGCGACGTTTTATTACAGAGTTCCTATTATCACCTTCCAGCTCCATCACCAGACCCTGGTTACCAATGAAAGACAAACTACTCATCAAGACGATCCAAACGAGCCCGAACTCGATGAGTTTGTGTCGTTTCATTGCGAAGTTCCTATAGCCACCTTCCAGCTCTATTATCAGATCAGACCCTGGTAACCATTTCAAAACAAAGTATTCGTTAAGACGAACCAAACGAGCCAAAACTCGATGGGGTTGCGTCGTTTCATTACTGGCTTCCTATGACCACATTCCAACTTCATCACCAGACCCTGGTTACCATTGAAAGACAAACTTACTCGTCTAGATGACTCAAAAGGGCCCAAAATCCTTCCTTTGGCTACCTTCTAGCTCCTCCATCACATCAGCACCATGTAATCATAATATTGCATTGTCACATGATTTACTATTATTTTGGATCAAATTTAATTTGAAAGATTTGATGACAAATATCGAGACAGGTGAAACAAAATAAAAGCTTGTAAAAAGTGAGTTGACACATCCAGCGCAATGAAGTAAGTTAGCGCAATTGCGCGGCGCCTACTACTTAGCTTTATGTTGTCGGTTATTTGTCACAGAGTACACGCGCATCGTATAAAAATTTACTCTCATCAAGAAGTTATAGCTTTAAAATACAAAAGTTATTTTGAGTCCTTATTTTCTATATTTATTTTTATTTATTTAATGTTAATATACATTAATTAACAGTTATTGCTGTTATGACTCAATCAGGTGCATTCTAATAATGACATAATTATATGAACTCAAAAATGATGATCACGCTGGCGAAATGGTGCGCGCTGTTGTATATTAAGCGGGAGATCCCGGGTTCAATCCCCGGCAGAGTAAATTTTCTTTCTCTGATCTGCTTTGGTGGGAGTCTTTGGTAGTGGCTAGTTACCACTCTATCGGCAAAGACGTGCCGCCAAGCGATTGAGCGTTTTGCTACAATGCAATGTAGAAACCGATTAGAGGGATAGGTTTATATATATAGGATTATATTATAGTTGCCAACTGAATAAAATAAAATAACTTACGTACGGGAAGCGTGGAAGCCGTGGAACGGGCAAATCACCTCAGCCAGTCGCGGTTATGATTTATTAGTGTTCTTTAATACTTTGCGTGATTTTGGTACAGCTACATAAGACATGTCCCATTCTTGCTTTTTCATTCCGTTGACCATTTTACAGGTTACCTTTGAAGATAATTATATCTAGGTACCTATCTACACCTATTATTCCACTATGTTATACTTTTACGGGTACATTGATTCATTCACTGCAAACGTAACTTTGTTATCCTATATATTTATATGAGATTACAAAGTTATTTATGCAGTTGGTGTATCTAGAAAACTGGACCGAAATTGCAAAATATTTGAATTTTTCCTTGGTTTATATACTAAACACTAATGGTATTCTAAATTTGAAGCTTTTATGTCTGCTAGAAGTGCCTTAGAGTTTTGATGATCGGTCAGTCAGTGAGTGACAAAATTCGAAACTTTGACTAATTATAATTCTTAAACTACTGGTTCAAATTGAATGAAATTTGAAATATACCGTGTTTATACAATGCCTGCTTGGGTATTGAAAATTCAGACTTCTAGTTTTATCCACAACGAAGTTATAGGGGGTCGAAAATGGCCTGAGTTGCTTCGAGAAAAGATAGTACGGCCGTGCCACTTTTTTTTTTTGCTCGACTTGGCGGAGGCACTGCCGTGCCTCCAGATGGTCAGAGAGCCAGGTAAAAATTTAGTTAATTATTTCCTTTTGAACGATAAATCAACGATCAATTTAAATCATTCTTTTTTAAGTTATACTTCTTTTGGCGCGCTAGGGATAAATTATGAGATGAGAAACCATGAATGTCTGTCTGTCCCGATGTTTGTTAAGAAATCTTGCAAATTAAATTTGATCCAATTCCCGGTTACCGATTGAGCTGAAATTTTGAATACATGTGTAAATCGCGTGACAATGCAAAATTATGATGAGATGGTGCTGATCTGATGATGTAGCTAGAAATGGCCATAGGGACTTCGCAATGAAACGACACAACCCCATCGAGTTTCGGCTCGTTTGATTCGTCTTGGCAAGTACTTTGTTTTTGGATGGTTATCAGGGTCTGATCTGATGATAGAGCAGGAAAGTGGCAATTGGAACTTTACAATGAAACGACACAACCTCATCGAGTTCGGGCTCGATTAAATCGTCTTGACGAGTAGTTTGTCTTTCAATAGTAACCAGGGTCTGATGAAGGAGCTGGAAGGTGGTCATAGGAACTCTGTAATGAAACGACACAACCCCATCGAGTTTCAGCTCGTCTGTTTCCTTTTGATGAGTACTTTGTTTTTAGATGATTACCAGGGTCTAATTACAGATGGCGCGCACTACCCATTAACTCGGTGCATCGTTTTATTATAATTTCTTACGTGCGTACATAAGTACATACACACTTTTTTTATTGATCGTTTTATGAAAATGTGTAAGCCGATTGTTATATTGTACTGCTGTAATAAATTAAAAAAAAAACAAATATCAGTAAGTTTTTTTTCTTCGTGCGAGGGAGGCTACCGACGCTTATCCTCTCAACGGACCCGCAGCTGAGTTACGCTATGCTATATGATACAACTCTCTGATGCATTCCACTAATTATTTATCACTTGAGAGGAACTTGGTCATGCAAATCTGTTACTGGCTCCCGGACTTTTACGGCCACGTGGAGGAAGTAGACGATATATCGCGTGGTGAGAGACGGCAACGGTGGAGGGGGAGAAACGATGGTGACGGTGGAGAGATGGCAACGGCTGTATTAGATGGATATAATGCGCATTTTTTTTGGTTCCGATTTGAATTCAGTTTTTTTTGTTTGTTAAAATAAAATATGCTTGAATAAAAAATGCATTAATTTAAATATACCTAATCTAACCAAATCATAATTTGCAGTAAACCTGCGAAAAAAAAAAAACGAAATGTGTGCTGGGACACATAATAAAAGTGAAACTTTAACGGACAAGTGGAAAAACGAACGGCAACGGACAAGTGGAAAAACGAATCGCAACAAAATCTATACTTGAAGTTTTACGGGCAGGTAAAACTTCAAGTAAAACCGGTTTTCAAATTGGACTAGTACATTAACAATCTGCCCGTAAAACTTCAAGTATAGATTTTGTTGCGATTCGTTTTTCCACTTTATTTTTATTTTTATTTATTTATTTATTTATTTATTTATTTATTTATTTATTTATTTATTTATTTATTTATTTATTTATTTATTTATTTATTTATTTATTTATTTATTTATTTATTTATTTATTTATTAATACATTAAAATATATATACATGCAGTGCCTCATAAACAAAAGTTAGTTTTACTGTGCACTGTAGTTAAACTATACTTAAGTAATAATATATAAAATTATAATAGTATGTAATCTAAATAAATAAAAATAAATAAACTTGTCCGTTGCGTTCGTTTTTCCACTTGTCCGTTGCAATTCTTGTTGCCACTTGTCCGATATTTTTGTAGACATTTAGGATTTATGCATTTTTAGGTATATACCCGTCTCGGAGTCAGTCATACTCGTATTAGTAGCCGACCATCCGTTTTCCACGGGGTTGTATTTCTGGAAACGTTTTATATAATAGATAAACACTAGAAACTCATAGAATTTGTATTACTACGGCTGCTATAAATCAATAATGAAAATAAAACAAAGTTAAAAATTAATAGGTATCCGAATTTATGAAATCTGTTTTTTTTTTTTGGGCGTGTTAGGGGCGATCTCAAAATATGTGAAATGAAATGAAACTCACACGTAGTTTTTTATTATTATTTGGAATCTATTGTAGGTTAAATTGCAATAAATAGTTGAGTGACTATAACAAAAAAAAAATTGTAATAATAATTGATCAATACCACAGTAAAAAGAAAAGTTAAATATTTTATGTTATGATTATGATTTTCATTCAGGTTCTAATTCTTTCAACAGATCATTTGGCGGTAAACATTAAGCGAGATGCCGAAAGGATAATAAACTATTTGCTTACATTATTTGTTTGTTTCTTTTTATTAAGTTAATAATAGTAACCCAAATAATGTTTAAACCTTAATATACCGTAACTCTAAAAGTTGTTATTGTCTATTTTTCTTTAATGTAATAAATTCTCACAGTAGGTGAATTCCTTTAACTTTATGTAAAATGCTAACAAATAAATTGACAAACTTATGTCAACAAAAAATATATATAAGGATCGTCGTAAAATAAAATTTTCAAAATCACAATTAAGTAGGTAATAATTGCTTATGCTTACTAGATGCGTAAAGCTATATCAGCGAATATAATACACATTTATGTATTTATGTATATAAAGGAAGCCCCAGATAATAAGGCTCTAACAGCAGACATTTGCGGTGGCAATCTAATGCGAAAGTGAAGTATCAATCTTTAAATAAGCCTAGAAAATTGTAACGCTAACGCGTTTTCCCCGGCAATGAGATACAACCTTTATCATCGTTCTCAGCAAAAGAAAGAGAATCAATAATATCCATTTGAAATGATATAGAAGAATATGCTGTTTGTCGTTTAACAGAGGGATTCTAAGAAATATTTACTCGCATAAAAATAGCTATGGTTTGAAAGGAAACTAAATACTTTACAAAGAGGGCTTGTCCAATTCATCAATCCACTATAATAATAATAAAATAATAATAATAAAAATTATTTATTCATAAAAAAAGAGATTTACAAACAAAAAAAAAGAGTTCCCTGGTTCTTGTGATAAGCAAAATCCTGAGCCACAATGAACCAGTGTGCTCTTCCATTATTTATACCTTATTATACATAAGAAAACTAGAGAAAATACATATCCAGTCAATTATAAAAAACAAGAAAAATATAAACAATAATAATGGATTATCCTTGGATGTGTGTGTGTGTGTGTGTGTGTGTGTGTGTGTGTGTGTGTGAGAGAGAGAGAGAGAGAGAGAGAGTGCGTGTGTGTGTATGTGTGTGAGTGTGGTATGAGTGTGTGAGTTTATGTTTGCACAATAAATTTTATAAGATGCGCACTACCGACAGTATGCCTTGAGGAGCTCATCAGTTTTTTGGTAGTCCAGCGAGAACAGCCACTTGAGAACAATCGTTTTAACTTCTTTTAGAGATAGACTGGAGAAGTTTAATATTTTATTAGCCTGATTATATAAATAGATGGACAGATAATTGCTCTGTTTTCTAGCCAGAGCAGTGCGAACCTTTGGAAGCACAATAACATTACCAACTACGCGCTTAGCGCTGTTTACACTAGGGTCGAAATGTACAATCCACTGTCTCGCTATTATCGACCCTGATATTCAAATGATATGAAGATCCTAATATTCAAATGACACAGACATACCCACGAGGACTCGAATTCAACAGACATAAGCCACTTAATTTCAAACGCTCTAATTGTAAGTTCTATAGTAAGGTGAATAATCGGAGTGTTCTAAAGTTCAAAAATTAAAAATGTTATTCTTTTTTTTAACCCTCATTTTTGAATAATTTGAGAAATAAAATATATCAAAAATATTTAATAATGAACAGTCATGAAAAGGACCACTTAATAAATATGTTACAGTAGAATTTACTTACTAAATTTAAGATCTAAAATTTTAAGAGTTAATTTCGTTGGCGTTGATTTTTAAAAAGTGATCAAAACATTATTTCTCGTATTTAAGTACTTATAAACAACACTAAAACAAGATGAACACCGATACTTTAAGCCCTTCCGAAGCTCTTTAAAGCCATTTTGCTTGAGCACGTAACGCCGGAAGCCTGGAACAGAAGCGTGGTGGTACTCTTCTTCAAAAAGAGCGATAAAATCTCGTTGAAGAATTACAGGCCCATTTCGCGTCTACGGCACGTTTAAAAGCTGTTATATGGGGTCACTACAAATCGTCTGATGGGCAAGTTTGATGACTTCTAGCCTCCCGAACAACCCGGTTTCCAAAACGCTATAGTACCATAGACCACATACATACGCTCGCTGCAGCAGATTATACAAAACACCACAGAGTATAATCGGCTATTGTGCTTGGCGTTTGTAGACTATGAGAAAGCCTTTTATTCGAACGAAACTTGGGTGATTCTGCATTCTTTCCAGCGGTGCCACATTGACTACCAGTATATCGAAGTGTTGAAATGCTTGTACAATAACACTAGTATGTCGGTTTGAGTACAGGAGCATAACATTAGAGAGATTTCGATGCAGCAAGGTGTTAGGAAGATGTCATCTCTCAGAAACGGTTTACCGCAGGATTGGAAGACGCTTTCAAGCTTCTGGAATGGAAAGGGTTCGACATCAACATAAACGACGAGTACATCACTCATCTTCGATGTGCCGACGATATCGTGCTTATGGCAGAATCCCTGGAGGGCCTCGGTATTATACTCAGTGACCTCGATGGAGTTTCCTGATGGGTGAAACTTAAAATGAATATGGAAAAGACAAAAATTATGTCGAATATCCACGTCGTGCCAACCCCGATATCGGTTGGAAATTCTACTCTCGAAGTTTTTGACGAGTACATTTGCCTAGGACAAAAGATCCAACTTGGTAGATTCGACTTCGAGAGAGGTCAATCGTCGTATCCATCTAGGATGGGCAGCATTCGGGAAGTTAAAAAACGCATTTTCATTAGTCGATCAATGTGTGTTACTAGTCTACTGTAGTACTGTGTAGTGTGTACTACGTGTGTAATCTATCCAGCTGTGTCACATTGACTATAGTCGGATCGCGGAGGAATTTCGTACATTGACCTTTTACTACCTGTCTCTGTCACTCCCACGTCATAATATAATAATCCGTCCGTATATATATTGCGTCTTGCTCGTACAAAATTTGTACGAGCAAGATTATATTATGATTATTATTATTATATGATCTCCATAATTTAGTATAAAGACATATTGCTGAAACAAACTTAACTAAAACAACAACTAAACAAACAACTCGTAAATAGTTAACTGACATTCAAGGTTCCAAATCCGGGTGGCAGGCACCGTTCACCCTTTTAAGTTTCCTGAATTGAAAAAAGTTGACAAGCATACCCAATGCCTTGTTAAAACCTAATGAATTTGTTGTATAATGAACCATCTACTCGTGTATTATAATTTGATATTAAAATTGATGCCGATGTCTGTATCTGAGAAATATTTAGGAAAACCATATCCAGGGGATAACCAATAATAGGGATCTTTATAAAAACAATGAAAGCCAATCTTTAAAATTTTCGTCTGTCAGTATTCAGTATTTTATGTATGTTTGTTCCAGAAAATCAATTTACGCGAGACGCTTTTTTTAGAGTTGTGAAGAAATTTGTGAAGAATTTTATTATATTTAATGTTAAGAATTCTAACTAAGATCTCCAGGAGGAGATCTAAGATAAAATCTTGCGTAAGTGTCATCTTGATACGCTGTCTAGAACTTAAGTTATGACTATATAAAATAATGTATTTAAATCGTAACGAAGGTGTACACTACCGCGTGTGAAATCGCAGAGAAAAGCTATTTGTATTATAAATTTGCATATAATTTATTTTTTTTGGAAATAAGAAACTTTTATTTATTTATTTATTTGTTATTTAAATTCTTTATTTTAGTATAAATACACTAATACAAGTGTTTACAAAAGGCGGGCTTAACGCTAATGCATTTTCTACCAGCTAACCTTGGCATTTGCAAGAAAGTATAGTATATAGGACTGTAGGTGTACAAAAAACAAGAACATAATCAATATAATATAATATAATATAACACTATATTTCACAATACAACTGTCAAAATAAAATAAAAAATCACTTGTTTTGCGCGAAGCGAGAGTAGAACACACCACAACGCTTCTAAAACCAATTTTATGTTTAAAAAAATTGTTTGTGCTTGCTGTCTGTCAGGCACACCTTTTTAGTTTATTATTAGTTAGTAAGTAATATTTTTACTTTTGGATTATATCTGTCAGAATTAGCAATAGCTTTAAGTTGAAAGAATCCGTCTTTTATTTGGATAAAACAAATATCTGAAAGTATAAGTAAGCTTTAACTCAATTAGTCAATAAAATTGTAATAATAATATTTGCAAAAATAAATATTCAATATAATTGTTCATTAACTTTACGAAATAAAGTAATAAAATAAAAAAATAAAGAAATGTTTACTAATGAGATAACACATTATGTACGATTTCGAATTTTGAATTGAATAACTAATAGAAACCAGATGTGCTCTTATGAAAATTTTTGAATTGGTGAGTATAAAATAGTTGTCTTTTCGATATTTTTCAACAGACATCTACCTGTTCTGATCGAAGACGTAAACTTCTTCGAAATGCAGTCGACTGTAAGTTTATAAAACATTTATTTATTTCTAATAAAAAAAATTCTTTGATACATTGATATAGAGGTATTGTTTTAACACTATAAATTATACTATTAGTTTCATTATTTCAATTAATGTACAGGATGTGGTTGCTTTATTATTAAATTTGAACAGATTTTTTTTGTAATAAAATATTTTACAAAAAAGACCAGTTCATTGTGATGATTTTAATAAAATTTGACATATAGATATAAAGAATTAAATATTGTCAAGTGGTTGAAATAATAAATTTACAGTAATATTAAATATTATATCTTTATTTATTTTTTACAGATATATTTTATAGTAGCCGTAGTGGCATTTACAATAGCATTGCAAGTTAAATCTGAACCGCAAGAATTTATTGCATCATCGTCATCTAAATCAAACAATAAGAGGTATGCTACTCAGGAGTTTACGTTGTTTCTGACACCGAGTGAAATTAAGAGCTTAAGTAAAGCTAGTTATTCTGCAAATAAGGAAGCTGAGGCTCAATCTCCTAAAGAAAATTCACAATATATTCTCCAGAGTTACAGCCAACCTGAACTAAATGAAGGGCAGAATTTTTTCAAGCAATCATCATTGAAACAATCTAAAGATGAAAATCTAGACTGGCTTTCAGCAAAGCCATTTTTACAAGAACCTTCACCTGTTTATGAAAATCAAGAAGAAAGATTTGATCCTTTTAACTCCTACCAAGAACAGAAGTCTACCGAACAAGAGGAAGAAAGCTCTCAGAAAGGTAACGATAAAAAAGATGTTATATGGATTCAATACAATCCTTTTTCCAAATCTCAAGAGGAATCGCTTTTACACGAAGACTTACAACAGCAATGGAATCGCTTATTAGAACATAACCGCGGTCAGCTTAGAGCTCTATCATCTGCAGAAAATGAAAAACAAAATTCTGAAGATTCAAACGCAAAAAAGGAATCAAATGTGCAGAGGCAATTCAGCCAGAATGAGCAAAATAATTCTGAAATAAAAAAAGGAATTCAATTTGCTTCAAAGAATCAAGCTGTTGAATTTGGTCCAGATAACTCTCGTACAGAGGAACAAGCCTATGTCTTACGATCACCTTTTCTAATTCATAAAGAAGTAAAAGTCACAAAACATCTTCCAGTACCTGTGATAAAAAAAGTCCAAGTCAAAGTACCTACCCCAGTTCTTGTACCAGTTCCTGAACCTTACGAAGTGAAAGTACCTCATCCATATCCAGTTCCATATGAAATTATTAAGCACATTCCTGTACCGATAATAAGGAAATATTAAATAAGATTTAATGTGTAACGTACCCGTTAAATTACACCTTTGAAACAAAATAAGGCTGACTTACAATATATGATCAAATTGTTGACTGTTTTATAGTTTATGATTAAAAAATATTAAATAAATTATTGGCTTTAAAATTATTACACTCTAAACTTAAGTATTTTTGAGATATGACGGGCATAACACGTAGTATATTGCATTGTGTGTAAAAAAATCAGCACACAGATAGCAGATATTCTTATTTTATTAAAAATAATTCTTGTCGTTACTAAAATTTATTATAAAGACGAAAGATTTGTTTTTTGTAACCGATAAACTCTTAAGCGTGAAACCTTCTCATACGTGTATTTACACACTAAAATTAACCAAACGTAAGATAGAATTTCAAACAACGCCACGATTCATAGTAACGTAACAGCGACATCTATTGGGTTATAAAAAACCGGTTGTAGTACAAACTCTAAACCGAACTAGCTCATCGACATTTCTGTAACAAAATATTTATTTTTCTGTATAAAATTGATGTTAAGCTCATTGATCATTGTTCCACATTTTGTTGACTGACGTATATCATTTTTAAATATATGATGCTAGAAATGTTTTTATGTAATTAATGTGTAAAAACATGATTCACAGTACTCATTCATTATTAATTGTGTGTTACTTAATATCTAAAATATAAATTTGTCAATGTGCTTACACATATTCGTCAAACTACAATCGACCAAGGTGGCGGATTAAGCTTTAACCAATTTACTGTATCAGAGAAGAAGAGCCCAGCAGGGGGACGGTTATAGGTTGTTGCAGTACAGTTTACAGTTTAAACAACATGTTAATAAAAACACAGTAAGTAATAGTAAAACTATGTGACATATTATACATCTATACCTACAGTTTTATATAGGTAAAAATGGTATGTTAAATTTTATTAATACGTAGGTACACAAAAAAAGTCAAATTGAAAAAAAAAAGCTAATAGTTTTTTTGTCAGCTCTATATAAAGTAATGACTTACAAAATATTAGTAAAAATAAAATAATCTATATCCGTGTGTTTTAATTACATTTCATTTTGTTTATGTTGGCGCAGTTGACAGTGTCTTCTGTTCCTGCATTGTGGGTGCGATTCCTGTTCTGAGTTTCGGTGTAATATTTATAAATTATGTATTATATTTATACCTATATGTATTATGTAAATTTACTTTAAAAATATATGAATATGTATATCAGTTCGCTTTTACCTTAAAATAGAGGTATTAAATTGCCCTTCTTAAAAACAGACGACCGTGTTTGTATGTTAAACAAATTATATATATATATATATATATATATATATATATATATATATATATATATATATAATTGTTTTTCTGGCATCGATCTCAAAAAATATTAAGCTCTAGTTTATTTGGTACATACTTTTGATCTCGAATAAGCGATTTGAATTCTTTTACACCTATCAACGACAATTCTTTAGAAGTAAGAGTGACTTCTTCTGAAAAAGATTGTAAAGTAGTAGTTACGTAAAAGTACAATCTTTAAATATATATGAAGAGTGACTTTTCAAAAGGGCTATTTTCTTCATTAACCATTTTTTCAGAAAATAAAAAAAACTTTGAAAAATGGTTTATTTATTAAATATATTTTAAATTTTAATACTATATTTTAGATAATGTTGACATGATTAATATAGCATTTTTAAATTTTTTCTTCCCCACACACGAAAATATATATTTAACTCCATAATTTAGAAATAAGCACTTTTGACAGGGACTTTTAGAATTAAGCTGTTTTGTTCCGTACTTGTTGGAAATAAGTCATTTTGATTAGGAATCGTTGAAAATATATATAATACAAATAGGTTCATCTGGATTTTCCAAGTTTGTATTAGAGACAGGTCCGCAACTTTTTACAATATAGTTATACCAAGCCAATTTTTGTATGTCCTCTGGTTTCCAAATTGTTTGTTAAATAAATATTTACATCTTTTCTCTTATTTGATGATAGTTCCTTGTCCTCAATTACAACTGTAGGTATTTCTGTTGGTATTCTTTTTCCTCGTTTTAACATAATTATGTGAACAAATTCATTACACTTAAATCTATAGTTTATGAAATATTTAATGTTACAGCCTATGACCTTTCCTCTTTTAATTTTCTTTTCTATCTTAATCCGTTTCATTTTTTGTATACCCTCTAGATTATCGAAATTTTCTTTGAGATATTTATATCCAGCAGTTGCCAATCTTATCTCAATCATTTTAAATTTCCGTGCCTTTTCAAAATGTTGTCATTGCCATCCCTTGTAGTAATAATAGTTTCTTTGCGGACTTCTTTTTCTAACCGTCCAAACACTAACCGCAGGCAAAAAACTATGACCACGAACAGGGAAATACAGATGGATGGCTTTATATTTTAATATGCACAGGAGATTTAGAAAACAGCCATTGTATCAGCGTTTGGAGGACATGATTATTTTTATTTTGTCCTCCACAACCATCACAAATTAAACAAATAATTTCTACATTACGATATTTTCAAAATTCATGCGTGATAAGTAGTGATAAAGTGCAGATGCAATTTCTGTAGAACCTCTGTTACCAACTGTTTCGTCACAGTAGTAAAACCAAAAACTTACAAGGATAAAAAATCATCAAAAAGAACTACGGTATGACTAATAAAATATAAGCCCTTTTGTTCCGTAAATATTTTACAAGAAACAATTACCTGGAGAATTAAGAAGTTTTGAAAAGGAACGTCTCAATGGATTCTATTGACGAAAACGATATGGATATAAGTACTTTTGACGCGGAAGGCTCTTTTTCTAGTCGATTTTCTAGAGGAAGAAAGCCTTTTTGGACCAAACTATAATTGAAAAATGATAAGAATATGATATTAGAATTGAATTGCATTAAAAAAGGTTTTTTTTTTCAAAATGAGAAATAAGCCCTTTTGAAAAGTCACTCCTCATATATAGGAGACTTTCTATAGATATAGTCACTCATCACGATATCTCTGGAACTATAAGATCCTAGAGACTTGAAATTTAGTACGAATATTCCTTTTGCCGAGTAGAGGTCAGATAAGAACGGATTTTACGAAATTCTACCTCTAAGGGGATGAAAAGGGGAGGCAAACTCTGTACGGGACAACGTGATTCCTTGGTCAAATCTACTTCAAATTTTACACAAATATTCTTTAAAAGAATTGATTGAATATTCGTATTTTATCGAAATTCATCCCCTAACGACGTTAAAAGGGGGTAGAAAGTTATTTTGATACAAATACTCCTTAGTGCTTTTTTTTAAATTACATTTTTTTGACACATGTTTGACAACTCAATCCCTCTTTTATATAATATTTTCCAGTATGAAGCAGGTGTAGGTGATATCTTTTTTTGGGAGCTCCTGGTGGAACAGGCAAGACTTTATAATAAATGTAACAAAATTGCGTTGTAAATATATGGTGTGATCGCTTTGTTATAAAATAGTATTTTATATAATATTTTTTACTTCAATGTTGGTGTTGTTTTAAGTCAAGTGTTTTTAACTGAATAACTCATCAGCAAGGCATCTGTAGTTCACAATGATTCAGATATAGAAGACACCAAAGTGAACTTGGAAACATTTTTTAATTATACGGCATTAACACCCCAATTAGTACGAATTGACACCACGGACTAATGTTGGAACAAGATCAGAAAACATAAATCATGTACCCATTTAACTTTATCTTACACTAAAACTAAGAAGGAGGAGATAAAAGCTGTCCAAGTCATAATAGTCCAAGGACTATTATTAAATATAAATATATGTTTGACATATACACACGATCGTCTGTTCCTAAGGTAGGCAACTTAATGCCTGTGTTTTAGGTAACAGCCGACAGATATACATTTTTTTATAAATGTACATATAAATAATACGTATAGAAATAAATACATATTACACCCAGACTCGAGGCGGGAATCGAACCCATGATCCTGGAGCAGTAAGCAGGGTCACTATCAACTGCGCCGAGTCAATCAAAATTTAAAAAATAATTACTTGCGGGTTTATTCAAATCTAAGAGGCAAAATCGTATTGACTTGTGGTGTAATTATTCCAACGATACAACGAACGAAGCATTGATAACCGTTCTGGTGTAGTGGTGCGAGTGGCATTAACGCCACGCCTTAATGTCGGTGGTCGTGGGTTCGATTCCTGCTCGGGGCAGATAGTTCTATTTGTTCCAATATTTGTTTCAGGTCTGGGTGTAAGTACTTGTGGGTTTCCCCACCGTGCCCCAGAGAGCATGTAAAGCTGTCGGTCCCGTTTGTTATCATGAATACCTTATAATAATCGTTACTTATGGATTATGGTAGGGATATTATCCGCCAACCCGCAGTGGAGCAGCGTGGTGGATTAAGCTCTAATCCTTCTTCTATATGGAAAAAAGGCCTTCGCTCAGCAGTGGGTTGTTTACAGGCTGATACAATACAGTTCAGTACAGAAGCATTTGTGGCCTTCAGTGACGAAACTGAGCCTTACCATAAATATGAGAGTCTATCTGAGGGGAGATGTTACTGCCGGACAGTTCTCAGACCTGTTGCTTAGAATAGGAAATGGTGATTTCTAGGAACTGAATAATAATATAATGTATGAGTGTATATACAGTCATACATTCATACATTATATTATCATTCATACATGTCATCCTTGAATGGTAGACTCAGCTTCGCTGCATTCGCAGTTAGAAAATTGCGATAACTGACCGACGTTGCTACTGCGCGTTTAATATATTTTAGCTATTTCCGTAGTATTATGTCTTACGGTCTGTTACTGTGGGGTAATGCTACAGATTTTGAGACTTTATTTATTTTGCAAAAAAGGGCTATTCGTGGCATTTACGATCTTGGAGCTCGAGTCTCCCTACGGGATGTTTTTCCAAAGGTAGAGATATTAACAATTGCGTCGCAATATATTTATAACAATATTATATATATTCACCAGAATATTCATTGTTTTGAAATAAATAGTATTAATCACAGTATAAACATTAGAACGAACAACAAAATTGTAACTCCAAGCTTCCGACTGCGCAAAGTAAACGTCTCTTTTCTAGGCTATGATATTCGCATGTATAATAAAATACCACAAACAATTTTGGAATTGTCTCATAATAAATTTAAAGATTTTGTTAAAAAGAAATTAATAGATAAAGCGTATTATTCGGTGCGGGATAACTTAGTCGGTAAAGATGTGTGGACTTAGTGGCACTGTAGTTCATGCAAGATATTAATTTTGTACTAAAACACAGTTCATATATTATTTTGAAAAGAGTAACTGCGGAGTTTCTTGCCGATTCTTCTCTGCAGAACCTACATTCAAAACCGGTGGTAGCTTTAACGTTACAAAATAATAATCAATTTAAAGTGTTAATTTGTAAAATAACGATTCGAAGGTGCTCTATGAGCCTATTTGAATAAAGTTGTTTTTGATATGATTTGATTTGATACACTCATACATTATATTATTATTCATATGAGTATGTATTTACCATAAGCAAAGCTTAAGGTCAAACTCTTAATGTAGTGGGAGTATACTTGAGCGAAAGCTGCTTCTCTCACAGCCAGTTGTATGTGGCATGTTCCAGAGAAGATTGATGATTTTAGCACCCCGAAGGAAATTTTATTTTAATGTTTTCTTTTTTTTTTACTTATATCCCTACTCTATAATACAGATTGTTATATTTTATAAGTATATACAACAAAATTAATAACGTAAAAAAACTATTAAAATCCCCATTTTCGTCTTCTACGCGGACGAAGTCGCGGGCTAAAAGCTAGTATATATATATATATATATATATATATATATATATATATATATATATATATATATATATATATATATATATATATTGTACTTTTACGTAACATTAGAATATGAAATTCCAATAACTATTGAATATGTTCCTGAAATTATTTCTATTTAATTCAATAATCATTATTTAATGTGCTAAAGTGGTGACTATTAAGGAATTCCTTACCAGGTTCAATGCAATCTTGACAATATAAAAAAATATATAACTCAAATAAAAGCTCGATTCCCTAGTTCGATAAAAAGTTCTAGTTATCTAAAAACAGCGATTTTTTTAAAATTTGATTGATTTTAAATAGCTACAACTTTACAAAATCAGAGCAATTAAGCAAAAACTGGGTAGATTCCAATAAAATATACCTCGACAAAAGATATTGGTTGCTGGTCGACTCTAAACTTCAAATACGGTAAATATAATAGTTTTTTATAAATAGGTAAAATTTAACCAAAACAGTTGTTTAGCTGGAAGGAAAAACTACTATTTTAAAAATTCAAAATATTCTCCAATGGCCGGATTTGCAAACATCGGGCTCAAATTTTCAGGATCGACTCCTTTTTATGTGTACTTTCGAGGGAAAAATCAGCATTAAAATCGCCGAAACGTGTTGTTACTGTGTTTGTACCTAAACTTAAATATAATAAAGAACTTAAGCACTGATCCGTATTTATAATATTCATTAATTAATTATCATATGTCAATATTTTGCAGTTACAATTGAACCACCTTTTTTGAAGTTGGTTAAAAAGATGTTCCAGCGTTTTGGAAATTTTACCTCCTTCTTCCATTCTCCTAAGAGATGAAAATTGTTGTTTTTTAAGTCAATTCAATGATAATTAATAGCATCCTAGTTTTGGGTTTTCGATTACAAAACAATGTGTAGTTCAGCATTTCTCTACTAAAAACTGAGAGGCATAAATTATGGGATAGTTTTAAGTATACATATGTAATAAAAAGATATTAAGTAAAAATATTTATATAAACGATATAATAAATGTAACTATAATGTTTTTTTATTTAAAAAAAAAAAAACACCCTACTGCGTAAAAAAACTAAAAAATACATGAAATTAAAAAAAAAAAACTTGAAATAAAACAAGCCCAGTAGTTAAGAATGTTGTCAAAAATAATACTGAACAACTATACCATTAAAATAGTTTTATAATCGACACACAAATAAACAATTCCTTGCAAAATAGAAAGATTATTAACAACCGGGACCTATTTAAATTTGATAGGGCTCCTTGGTAAGATTGGTTGAAGAATGGGTCCCGATTTAGTAATCGGCCTAGTGGCCGTGGTCCCGACTTTAAATCCTTCTACTACTACTGGGCTTGTTTCATTCTTTTACGTTTTTTTTTTTCATGTATTTTTTAGTTATTTTACGCAATTGGGTTATTGTTTAAAAAAAATATATTTTACACTTAGGTTAGGTTAGTTTAGGATTCATTGACTTTATTAATTTACTACTTTAAAAAAAAAAAAAAAAAAAGGATTCATTGACTTTAGTTTAGAATTTTTTGTTCAATGTTCTGTTTTGTATACAACTATAAAATTGTACGGAAAACGGGGAGTACACCGCTCTACTCCCTGTGGAGTGGCTGAAAAACAACACTGCATAGGACCTTAGTCCTGTGTTAGTTGAAGCTGAGCCAGTTCCTCAAAAACATTTTTAATTAGCTCAACACTAGCATCTGCTGTGGAGCGACCTTTTGTAAAACCAAACTGTATCTTATGTAGTAGATTGTGTGCATTAAAATGCGGTAACATTTGCCCGAGTATGATTTTTTCAAAAATTTTACTAAATGTTAGGAGTACTGAAATTTGTCTAAAATTATTAGGGTCTAGGGTACTGCCTGATTTAAAAATAGGAATCACTTTACTGTGTTTCATTAGATCAGGAAACACACCATGTTCTACACTGTCATTAAATATAGTAGCTAGATGAGGTGCAATAACATCAATTATGGAACTAAAAACTTTTACAGATAAACCCCATAGATCAGCTGATTTCTAGACGTCCAGGCTTCTGAAGGCTACTATTATATCTTTGGGGTTTACAGGTTTAAATGTAAATATTACATTACATTCTTTAAGTTTTCGTTTAGCAAAAATTCAGCAATGCCTGGAGACGAATTAAGTGATTGCGTTGTTGAAAGTGGAATGTCAGTGAAAAATTTTTCAAACTCAGATGCAACTTCTCGGTCTGTGGTAACAAAATTATCATTGATATTTAACTTAAAATCGAAGCTGCTATCTTCGACTCTTCCATTTTCACAAGCAATTATGTTCCATGTCATTTTGATTTTATTATGTGCATTTCTTATTTTGTCTTTAATATACAAGAATTTTGCCATGGAACAAACTCTTCTAAACATTTTTGAGTAGGCACTTACAAAAGAAGCAAACGATACATTATGATTATAGGCTTTTGTACTGTACATTTCATAAAGCCTTTGCCTGCTCTTGTGTATGGCAGGAGTTGCCTATTTACCAAATGTCAAGAGACCCCCTGAATTGACTGTTTTAGAAGTAAATATTGTAGAAAATTTTAATAAACAGTTATATAAGTAGTTGGGATCATTGGTGTATGATAAATAAGGAAGTTTTGCCACAATACTACCTCTAAACCTCTCCATACGTGTAGTACTTATAGGTACAAAAGTCTTTTTTAAAATATTTTTGTTGGTATTTAAAGAATAAGAAAAGGAAGCTAACTGGCCACAATGGTCTGAGCTTAACTTATTAATAATAGCTTTAAAATACGGTTTACAGTTTGTAAATATGTTATCAATACATGTAGCACTGGTAGAAGTGATTCTAGTGGGTTCAGTAAATAAGTTTTGTAGGTTATATGATAAAAGCATAGATTTAAATCTGAGACTTATATTAGAATTATGTAATAAATCAATATTAAAAACCCCACATACAACAATAACCTTATTATAATTATTTAATTTTAACAAAATTTCTTCTAATACTTTCTCAAAGTACTCATATAACCCACTAGGAGGTCTGTATACGCATACAACAATGAAGTGCTCAAGCTCTACGCAGGCTAGTTCAATAGTTTGCTCAACAGATGTCTTAACGTTCTTTATATTTAAAAACTTTACTTATAATTATTAAAGAGCCACCGCGTATAGATTTTTCTCTGTTGAACATACTAGCTACCTGGTGACCGCTGAAGTTAAATATGGACTGGGAAGTAGAAAGCCAACTGGCAAATAGAAAGCCAAAACGGAAACGGAAAAGATTACGGGCACGTTTTCTTTCGGCGAGTAAGATTCAAGACCAAATGGCCGTCGGTCAGGATCGTGATTAACAAAAATAAGCAATATCGTTCGTCCTATAGGTAGTAGAATCCTATGAAGAGTCGCCCCATGGTGATCGAGATTTAACGAAAAACAACTTAAATTGTTTTCAGACATAACAATAGCCCAGAAATCTCGGCCATCTGCCAAACTCATGCCACATCCAAATACTCGTATTTATATCTTTCCTTGTTTCAGCTTGCACGAAATTCTCGGGATTCGGAATGGTTGTGATCACTGAGACAATTTATTTTCGAATAAATAATCATAGTATATGATGATTGAAATAGAATATTATAATAATATATATTCATTCATTCATTCGGTTTAATGGCTTTCAATGGTGCCTAGGGATACCTACCTACATGTAAATAAAATGTAGAGAGTATTTTCTTAACAGGTAGTAGTAGTAGATTAGTATATTGATAACAGAAATACGTGAAACGTTTGAAAGTTGGTATTAAATTAATCAACTAAAAACATAAGTTTCATAAAAGTCGACTTTTACCAATTATTTATGTATTTTTGAATTTCATTGATTCTTCCGGTGAATTATAAAATCAAAACATAATTTATACGAAATTATTATTCAAAAACAGCATTCCTTGTAACGTTTTTTGATTCCGCTAGTATAAAAAAGATACCATTCTGCTATCTTTGTCAGAGTTCAACTGATCTCGTCGACGACAGCAGCAATCATGGCCAATGCTCTATTATCTGTAAGTAGTATGTTATATATCGATAATATGTTTTATTCAACGGTACAACTGCTTTTCACATACACGAATACTATTAAAAAATTAGAGAAACCGTCTGGTAATGCAAAATCTGATTCAAAATATTTTTATTTCTTACTTTTTGAAATAATTTTTTTTTTGCGCAACTAATGGGTAATCTAATAAGGCTTTGGACGACGACAATGCAACGGAAACGCATTACTGCGATGACGCGTTTATATAGATTTCGATTTTTAAATATTTAAAGTATATTGATATCGTATTTAAAATGTAATAATAATTAAATTAATGTATTTATTATGTATAATACTCGAAACGAACTCTTTAAATTAGTGGTAAATACACATTACTGTTGTTATATTATCAATATATATATACTTTTTTTTAATTCTAACATGATTTATTTATTTCTAACTTAATCGTCATCGGTCACAATTCAAAGAAGTTTTACTTCAACCGTGTGTAAAGGTTACACACACTCATTTATTTTGAGCAAGCTATGCTATCGTTTATCTCAATAAGTAATTAACTGTGTCTTTTTTTCAGATATTTTGTACTATAACCCTTCTGGCGGTTAGCAATGCAAAACAACAAAGTATTGGTCCACAAAAATTCGACCAGTCGTCTTCATCATCAATGCCTCGAGAACTTAATAAAGAATATGGATATGATACGCAAATGATTACTTTATATCTCACTCCAAGTGAAATGGAAGCCTTATTTGATTATAAGGGCCCTATAAACTCACAGTTTCAAATGGAGGCTGAAGAAGAACAGAATCAACCAGATATTCAAAATTTCAATGAAAAACAACAATTAAACGTAAATACGCAATACAAAAAAAATTCTTCACCAAATGTTGAGCCTAAAGCTGAACTTCGAGGGCTTTTATCACATGATTCATTTTATCCCAAAGACAAAAACCGTAATTTTGAAAACCAACGATGGAATTACGACTTTTCTAAATTTGATTCCGAACAAAAACCAAAGGAGGAAGAGAAACAAAGTAATTACTCTGATTTACAAAAAAATGAAACACAATATTTTTTGCGTGACGAGAACCAAAGAAAACTCCAACAGGAAAGTGCGTTAGAAAAACCATCTGAATGGAAACCGTTTAATCCAGAATCTGCTATTAAGGAAAAATTATTAAAATACGAACAGCTAAAACAGCAGTGGAATACAATTTTTGATCAAAGCCCATCCCGATCAAAGGCTTTATCAAATCAGAATCAAGACGCAAAAGAAATTAACATAGGAGATAATGATGGTAAGATTATCGCACAAAACTCAAAAAACGAAGAGAAATCTGAGGTCGAAAAACAAATTGAATCTATTTTGAAACAGCAACAAGCTTTTGAAGACGAAAGACAAAGGGCCCTTGCGCAAGCAGAAGCTGATAATAAGAAGTTACCGATACTTATCCATAAAGAAATTAGCGTTACAAGACACCATGCAGTACCAGTGCTCAAAAAAGTAAAAGTACCTACCCCAGTATTAATTCCTATTCCAGAGCCCTACGAGGTTAAAATTCCTCATCCTTATCCTGTACCATACAAAATAATCAAGCATATACCTGTACCTGTAGTGAAAAACTACTAATTATATGAATTACCAAAAACATATTTTGGAGAACAAATTATATTTTTCCTTCTATAACAAATTTTAAATTCTGGCCAGTCTGTCATAAGCTTCGATCATTATTGATCGAAGGTCATAAGACAAATATTTCCATTACTTTTCCAGAAGCTTTGTTATTTTCAAATATTTGAATAGCGTATTTTTTATTTAATGTAAGCATTTGTTATCTAATTTTAAGTTTTATTACATTCTTATTAAATAAAATTATTATTATTTTATCTTTTATTTTATTACATATAGCTTTGAAAGTTATTCATTTTTAAAATAATGAATTTAACTGTGGTAAATACGTATTATTTAAATATGTTTTTCTTGTGATTTTATAATATTATGTCATATTTCAATTATAAGATAAAACATGTCAAGATGGCAATTTACTTCGAAGGTTCAGATCAGATTGGTTGGGAATCCATCTTCATCCCATATAGGAACTTAAATCTAAAGTATATCAAGGTCAAACGATTACTACCTTGAGCATCAAAAAATGTAAATTAAAATTTTCAATATACCTATAAATTTTTGTATTAGCTTAAATATACTGTGTGTGTTTTCGTTTAGAAAGCATACGCCTACTGTTTTGAATACGAAAACATGTTGTTGGACGTCGGAAAAGAGAAACTAAATGGTAAATAGCTATTTATTCGTAATCGCGAAGATTACGCAAACATCTTCGAAATTAGTAAGCATTCAATAATGCACTTATATATAAAAGTCCGAATTCGTATGTACGTGTGTGTTGAACAATACTTTCGGCTTAATAATACTAGTAGGTATAATGTTACGTCTCATAGAAGCATAGTATTAATTATAAATGGTAACTGATCGGACTAATATCACAATTTAAGTACTTAAAGACTAGTGAAACCGCTAAGTTCACCTAGTTTTCTTTAAAAAAAAAATTCTAAATTGTTTATGTATGGTAAAACATAAATTACTGTTCAATATGTTTTAACTCTTGTATGATTTTGTTGTATCTTTTGTAAAGTATTATATAAATAATGTTTATTTTAATAACTAGTCATTGATCTATAAAAAAATTATAGATCAATGTAACTGGTGCTATATTTTAAATTAATATTTTTAAATAAAACTGTTTTGGTGTAGTGGTGCGAATAGTCCCCTCAACGTCGGCAATCGCAGGTTCGATTCCCGCTCGGCAGATATTTGTATTTGAGCAAATACTTGTTTCTGGTCTGGGTGTATGTCCTTGTGGGTTTTCCCACCGTGCCTTGGAGAGCACATAAATCTGCCGGTCCCGGTTGTTATCATGGACACCTGGCAATGATCGTTACTCATAGTGGGGAATTTATTCGCCAGCAGTGAAGCAGCTTGGTGGATTAAGCTCCAACTCTTCTTTTATATGGAGAAAGGCCTTCGCTCAGCAGATGTTTGTTTACAGGCTGATACAGTACAGTACAGTATATAAAATATTATTTAATTTTAAAGTTACGCGTTAACGAACGTTGGTCTTTAAAAAAAATCTTACACACAAAATTTATCTCAAAAGTCTTAAAATTGTGCCATCTTGTATACTTCTATATCAACTAGCTAAACAATGTTAGGAATATAATTATTTTGAAATCAAGTAAATCTTACAACGATATTACGTAAGTTATTGGTTCACAAACTACGCATCGTGACTTTATCTAACAGCATATCAATTAGAAACAATCTATTTAGTATCGGTGAAATTATTGTGACTACCGACTTGTGCAATCCCCACCAGTTTGCTCTACACTGACTCACTTTTATGCATTTCAAAATTTGTTATGTTCAAGGAAATTAAAACTAGATCATCGGATTACTCAAATAATAATTAAATTTGATCTGTTTATTATCTAAAGATATGTTTATATTTTATAATCAATTAAAATTAAGATATAAATGTACATTCTCAAACCGTTATTAAAGTAATGGTCGAATTTCGATATTATGCAACTAGATTTATATTGTTAAGTTCGACAAGCAACAAACGTAATAGCGACGTTTGAATCTCCGCATGTTACTTAACTGGACACCTACTTAATAGTTATTAACATAGCATCGTTATGCAAATGTGTGCTCATTATTGAAGCTTAAACAAAATAAAGTTATAATAAAATTTGACTACTAATCAGAAATTAATCTAATAATATTTAAGATTTTTAATTAAAGGTTTTTTAATAATAAAGTTTAGTATATTAAAAATTCAACATTTTATTAATATCACAATTTCACTGGGACTCAACATATGCCCTTAATTATAATAATATACAGAAACAAGCAAGAACGACACACTTTAAAAAAATACAATATACATATCATAGCCTCAGTCTCAACATTTACACCACTAAAAGAATTCACGGGATATTATAATTTTATTTTAACATAATTATGTATGTCAGGTACTTTATTATCAATTTTTGAAGCATTATTAATCACAAAGCCTTTGATCAGCATAATTATCTAATGTGCTGTTTATTATGCTAATAAAATTCAACAGGCAAGAAGAATATCTTAATATAATTTGAGACGGTGGATTATTATCCACACTACGCCCGTAGGGAATTAAGCTAAATGCAATTAATAGTGTTCAAATTTGTAACCTTCTCCGCTGGAACCTGAAAGACCTTGAGAGTGTTCGGAATAGAAATGTCCTTGGATCTCAGGCTGAGACTCAGCGTATGACTTCAAGCCTTCGCCACCTTCATAACTTCCAGAGTAATGTTCATATCCACCCTGTTGTTCAAAACCACCATGTTGAAGACCAGCATTTTCTAGACTACCTTGCTCTAGAGATCCGTGTTCGAGACCTCCATGCTCGAAACCTCCATGACCAAGGTTAGCAGCAAAATGTTCGGTGTCCAGTCTGTGGTCTTCCAAGACGAGACCACCACCATGGCTGTGCTGAGTTTCAGGGTGGATTTGTTTCAGGTTTTGTTCAGATTTACCCTTTTCAAGTGGGTGTTTAAGAAGATGACTGTGTTCTTTCTTTACGTATACTGGAACTGGGTGAAAATGTTCGAATTTGATAGATTGATGTGACTTAGCGTGTTCATGTTGAACTTGGTGATGGTGTCCCGACTCGCCTATGACGCCTTGATGGTCGAAGCTCTCTTCACTTTGTGGAGCCTCATGATGGATAAAGCCAGGAAAGGCGGCTGCTACGGCGAAGAGTCCCAAGAATATCTGCAAAGATAATTAAGATATTTATGACTTTGTAATGATGGAATGAATGAATGTAATGAGGAATGATTTTGATTATTTATGGAAAAGTTTTAACGTCAGTTTTCACTTATATTAAAAATATTACGAAAATTTGTCTTCTGAAATTAACAGTACCAGGAACACCGCTTTCTTGCATAAGAGAAAGGCTTCCTATAACAAACTTATTACAATAGTTAACCGATGTACCAGGAAGAAAGTATTCTGATTAGCGGTTTATTAACTTTACATAAGTGGATAACGCTTTTACACTTAACAGTAGTAATAAACCACTACTATTAATATATTTATTATTATTTATCCAAATGCACCGTAGATTTTTAATTAGAAACACAAGCACAATAAACAAATTACGCACAGTGTACTTCATTGCTGTAGGTTTCAGTACTGGTCACGACTCCACGAAAGGGTGGTGGGTAATGCAAGCAATTGCTATTTGCATCGCTTATATACTCAGTTTCACTGACATTCGCGTGTGTGAGTGCTCTGCTTTAATATTACGTGTACTTGGAACGGTACATTGGCATTTCGTCCGCGTCTTAAGAACAATAGATAGAAATTTATCTAGAGATAGCAGAAAAAGTCGATCAAAGTGTATCGTTATTTAAATAATTACTATCATTCCTATGCGACTCCAAACTTACGTAGCCACTCATCGCTTGAGTTTTGATTCCGATATTTTGGTATGCATAGTTATAAATAAGAACAAAAATCGTTAAATTAAGTATGAGTAATATTTCTTCGTAATCCAAATTGCATGTGTAGAATTATTGTAGACTATCGGTTCTACAGCTGTGTGATTCTGAAGTTAATATAATTAGCATAGTATTCTCCAAATTCTAAGGATCATCAAAAAAAATGTACGTAAATCATGGAACAACATTTGAAATTTTTAAGTGATGAATTTTTGTATTATATAAAATCCTTAATTTCTTGAATAATAATTATCATATTTTAATTTTTTATAAACTTCTTATTTCTATTACTAATTCTGAATAGAATTTGCCGATCTCTTTTACAATATTGCAGTTATAGCCTATATTATCGTTGACTAATGATCTCTCATACCCATTGACAAATTCTCCGATAAAAAAGGAAAGCGATAAAAGTTAAAATTAACCCATTTATTGATGGGCACTGACATCCTTTAATTTTTAAAATAAATACTGTATGACTACGACTTTTTTGTAGTCTCGATACGTTCTTATACTAAAATTTGCTTAATTTATATATACTATTACAATCACTACTCCTATATTAGTTTAAAACAACAGTTTTAAGCAACTAAATGATTGGGTGTGTATATAAAAAAGGAATAGTGTAAATTTGTTTTAAAATAATCTACAAGTATCTATTCGCTACTTTTAATTAGCTTAATTTAAAAAGTTAAATTTATTTTCAAATTAATATTGATATAAAGAACTTGGTTAATTTTGAAAACGAAAACTATAATTATGTGTGTGCCAAACCTGTGTGTTTTAGAATGCTCTAAAATTTGTTAGCCATATTACAACTCACGCAGCCGAAGATATGGACCGAAGTTAGCTAATACGTATGTAATAGTATCTATATAAAATATAAGCCTACAAAAAAAAGACTAGGTATTCCAATTATCTAGAACACAATTTATTATCCTTTACGACATTAACGAAAGTCTTAAGTGTTATAAAAATTAAATCATTACGTTTCATCACTATAAAATAATAACAATCAAAATTAAGGCTACAAAAACAGAGATATTTTTGAAATTGATAGTGCTTTCTATTAACTAAATCTCTTAGCATCTAAAATTTTTAATAATGTTTCAATTTGAATTATTAATGATAGAAAAATATATCTTTCATATATTGCCGGATATTGTGAATAAAAAAAAATAGAAAACTAAGTTAAATATTAAACGAAATCGTTAAATTATCTTATTCAAATTCAAAAAAGAAAAAAATCTCGAAATAGGAGTAATTTTGTATTTTAAATGGCATTAAAATTTTAAAATGATATTGAATAATATTAACTGTTACGAATCGGTTATGAGGAATTAGGGTTGCCAACATTTTGTTTAATATAATATATTTCCTTAAATAAGAAAAATAGCTAGGATATGCTTGAGGTTAAGTAAAAGTATTTTTTTTTTTCTAATATTCTTTCTACATTTCAACACACGCTAACAATTTTTGATTGTCTAATAAAATCTTATTAATAAGTAAATATATACCTCATTTAAATTATAACAATATATTATGTAACGAAATATATGAATACGAGTGTTTTATCTTGTGTATTTTTGCTTAATTTTTATCATTTATTTACTTGTACTTTTACAATAATATTAATAAGAGATTTTTAGATTCCGTGCTTTTGAAATAAAAAGGATAATCTTTGAAAAATGCAAATTCAATTGTGATTGTACAAATGCAAGTAAGCTAAACAGAAAATGAATAAAGACTCAAGAGGATAATAGTAGACGACGCAAATTATGCGTTGCCATTGCAGACGCATTTGTCTAGACTAGAGATTCCCAAAGGAATCGATATCGACCCCTTGGGGTCGTAATCGACTACTTAAACCTTATCCAATTAAGTAACCTGAAAAGTTTGTAAATTCGTAAATATTTTGTATTAATATGAAAAAGAAAAAAAACTATAGATAGTATTTTTAAACTAATTTGGCTAGGAAGGTCTCAGGTATGAGTTCATTTTGGAAATAGGGTCTCTTGCCCAAAATAGTTTTGGAATCTATGGTCTATACAAAAGCAATAACTATGCTTAGATGTTATCGTTAGTGTCAATACTCAAGAGTTTTATGTACCTATATATAAGTAATTCTAAACAGATTATAATTTTTTTCGATAACTTAAATTTTTACCTTTATTACATTCCATTATATATCATAGTTTTCTGAATATACTATTGAGAAAAATTCTTATTAAATAGAGCACTAGATAATTATTCGGTAGATAGGTAATCGTTAAGGACTAATAATGACTGACATTTTGCAATAGTCCACGAATAACTAGGTATATAGTTTTACTACCATTCACATCCGTGATGTTGAAAAGATTTGCAGAAAATAACTTTCATTCACTTTTTATGTATTTATCACACTTTGTATACATAAATTTGATAAATAATAATTTACCTAAATTATTTTTGTGGGTTAAATTTAAATTGTTAAATTTTTTAAATCACCGACATATTATATAAAAATAAATCTTGTTGTTAAAAAAGTACACTTTTAATACGAGAATACCTATTTTATTGATAATAATTTCTGTAGATACCAGGACACGCTGCATTGTATAATATTATACTAGGTATTATATAATATCTTACTTAGGGAATAAGGCAAACTACCTATCTATTAATTGCAACATAGTTGTTTGATTTATGAGTTATGTAAAAAATAGTTTTCTTAAGAAAATTTCAAGTACGTATCAGGTTTGAAATATAAATATAAATGCCTTGCAAATATTTTAATTAATAAAAAAGTGTAAATATAAAAAAAGAACGCCTTTTGTTGTCGACGATGACCTCTTTACCGTTTTTGAAAATACTCATACTTTTAAATCTTATTATTGTCTATCACTTAGAAATTTTTAATATATGTGAAATAAATACATAAATTAACATATTTTAATAAATCTAACGTGCTTTCTAAAATATATGATAAATTTTAAACGAAAACGTTCATTTACTTTTAGTGTAGGTACCTATTTCTTTTAATTTTTTAATTTTTTTTTTAACTTTTTTAATATAAATAATGTATATCTACTTATTTAAGAAAAGCTATAATATTTTTTATATACGTTATTTGTATTTTAAATTAAAAAAAAAATTAGACAATATTTGTTTATAAAAATATAAATTTTACTTATTTGTCAATCGTTTTTATAATTACATACTATACAAAAAAAAAAACTATTTTGATATTAATTATGTTAGAAGCAACATGCCGAAGAGAATCAAGCTGATGCAAACAATATTTTCGAATCATAACACAAAAAAATTACATTATATAGGTACTTTTTATTATTTATGTGTCTGTTTTATATTCATAATTATCTAAGAACGAGAACGAGTAAAGCAGACACTCGATATTATAGACGACATTACGTAAATCAAGCCTAAGGTTGACTAGGAAACCATATCACACTCAATGTTTGAAATTTGAGTCCCAATATTGTACCTTGAGTAATATATATCGATTGCAAATTTAGTATCGGTGACATTTTTTTATATAAAATAATAAATTTAAGAGAATAATTTTTTGTATTATACAAATAAATTGTAAAATGATTCACTAAATTGTCTTTTCATACTTATATAATTGAAACGGGCAATGAAACAGTAATTAATTTTTAATGTGCTTGGCAATAAATACAGACTTCACTTTTAAATTCATTGTTTTTATTAAGTATTCAATTATTTATAATATATTTTTTATTGCACTTAAAATGAAATACAGTAATAATATTATATATTTTTATATATTTTAACATACACACTGTAGTCTGTCAATAAGGTAGTCCAACAGTATAAATGTTACATTCAGACTTGGAATGGGAATCGAACTCACGACCCTGGAGCGGAAAGCAGGGTCACTGCAGGTCACTTAAATGAAGAAATATAAACATTTTATTATAATAAGCAGCAGCATAGTCACAGATTTTGACACGATATTTCTATATTTAGGTAACCAAAGTCATTAGAAAAACCGGATCTGTGTGACAAAATAATAATATGTTCTTAGGTCTTACATTTCGAGTAAATGTAGTTTAAATTTCCTGGTTGATAGCGGATTGTATAAAATGTAAAATGAGAACATTCCTTATGCCTGATGTAAATGAAGAGTGTGATGAGAGGATAACTTTAGAAGCATTTTTTGTGTATTTAAAATATATTTTATAAATATATTTTTAAAAATATAATATTAAAAAATGTATATATAATACTGCAATATCTTCAAAATGTTTTGTAATAATTACTTTCACGATGACAAAAGTAAGACTTTTTATTAATTGCGTTGCGTAAAATAAAAATTAATTATATAATTGAATAATAAGAATATAATTTAAGAAAACCTTTGTAAAGTATGGACACTTAAAACAAGCATATAAGTTTTTGTGCAATATTAATTTGTTTGAAAACGAAAAACTTACAACCATGTCATTCTTATTATGCCACTCATAATTACTACCATTAAGTAACAATGTTCGCACATATTACAAGTAATTTTCTAGCGTTACATTCAATAAGTGAAGTGATGAGATTTTGATTCGTTGGGTAATAAGATACAGCCGTAACCGTTTAAATCTCTAAGCATTTATATTTAACAGTGATTCAATGTCCCTCATTAAATTTACTGTCAATTAAAAAAAAGCTATAAAATCTAGGTGTATTAAAAATTATTGTTTTTAAAATTAAAACTGGACGTGAAATGACAAAAAACGTGATGTAAAAGAAGTCTTTTGTAAAGCATGTAGAATTGTAGATACTTAAAAGTATTTCTATATTTTCGGATTTGCTAAAAATTCTGTTCCGTATTGTTTTGGATTCAGTAATATCGTATCAAAATTTTTATAAATGTACGTAGGTAGTTAGGTACGTAGCTAGGTAACATATGTAGGTAATATGTGCGTATTGTTTTCTAAGCGACATCTCACTTACATTTTACAATACGTACGGTTTCAATTTTTAGAAATATGACGAAACGCCTATAAAAAATTATCCCGAGCTACCAACAAAAACGCTGAAAACACGTCTCGATTTATTTTTAGTTGAAAAATGCTGAAAAATGATTTTATTTATTTCAAATCAAAAGCAAAAATAAAGTCAAAAGATTCATTTTTCCAATTTTATAAAATGACAAAAAATCCCATCATTACAGATTTTCTTACCCCCTTTTACCTCCTTAAAGATAAAATTTTTAAGACATTGAAACTTGTAGTTGCAATGCACTACGCATTGTAGTATTTAACATTTTAAAAATAATATCCTTTTATTTTACTTGTTTATGGGCTCAAACTTTAAAAATGATAAATTTCTATCCATTTTTCTTCGATTTCACCTTTTACACTCGTTTATTTATTTGTAATCTGAATCTTAAAGATAAAGCTTATACTGAAAATGGCTTACTTTGTAGAAACTTTCAAAAATGTTTTTTTTAATAAATTTCATGAATGTATACCGTATAGGACCAAATTGGAGCTTAATTCACTAAACTGTTAAATTACAGGATGGCAGATAATTTATTTATTAAGAACAACGATTGTATCGATTCACAAGAAAAAACACCCAAACTAGACTAGACTAGAAACAATATTTATTATTAATATTTAAATATTTGTGCAAATACAAATATCCACTCCAAGCACGAATCGAATACGCATCAATCAGTTAACAAGAATACAAAGTTTTTTTTTTTAATTAGTTACGACTGCTTACGACATTAAAATAGGTACGAGTATATTATTCCTAACGTACCTATTAAAGATGTCACTAACGGAAGTGTTTTCGCAATTCCCACGTCGGACATGTCTTAATAACGAATACGCAAACATCTCAGGCATAAATTTTTTGCTCTGAATAATCTGATTAGTAAATACACTTTATTATAGTAGGGGAAAAGTGGCAAAAATGATCCCCCTAAGGGAAATCGGTTACTGTATCCAAAATATTATAGTAAGAGCAAACATTGAAAGAGTTTTGGAAAAGTCATTCAAGTGTTGATATACTAGCATGCCGTTATTTTTTGTGTCATATATATTTTTAAATTTATTTGAGATTACCAAAACTTTACTAAAGGATAATTGTGTACACCTGGGTATTTAAAATGATTCCTGGGGTTGCGACAAAATGATCCCAAGTATCATTTTCCACTCTATGCTCAAATAATGTTTAAAAACAAATTTCTTGAGCAGTTTTATTCGAAAAATCTTATTAAAATTAACAATATAACTAATTACTAGGTGTATATACCTAGTAATACTAATTACTAGGTATCAGTGGCGTAACTACCGGAGGGCTAGACGGTGCCTTGCACCGGGGCCCCCAAGCTAGGGGCCCTCAGAACCTGACCAACAAACTAAATTGAACTATTGAAATTTGCTTGCGTATAGAACCTGAACGGGCCCTGCTGTGCATGATGAGTAGATGACAAATTAGCTTTTTAAAGTACCTTTACAATATTTAAACATAACTATTTATATTTAGGCTTGTATTGATAAAACTTAAACAGTTTAGTTGCGGCCCTAGTTTATTTTTTGCACCAGGGCCTTTGGTTACCTAGCTACGCCATTGGTTATCATCTCATATATTTTGGCACATCTTTCATTTTCTTGAGATCAGTAGGTATAAGAAATAAAACAATATTAATTAAACTCTAAACCAGTGTTTCCCAACCTTTTTTAGGCCATGCCCCACCTTAACATTTGTAAATTTTTTATGCCCCCATGCTAGGGGTGTTCATCGGAAAAAATTATCGATAATTTTATTATCGATAATTATCGTATTGAGTTATCGATACTTATCGGCACAATTTTCGGACGACGAAAAAAAAAAAAAAAAAAAAAAAAAGGTCGTCCGCCGTCGGTATCCATATAATCCTCCGTTCCCTATCCGAATAAGTAAAAAAAAAAAAGGTCATCCGCCGTCCGGTATCGAAATAATCTATCGATAATTCTCGGATCACACAAAAATATCGATAATTATCGGACCGGAAAAAAATATCGATAATTATCGGATCGCAAAACATTATCGATAATTATCGAATGAAAAGTTATCGATAATTATCGAATGAACAATTATCGATAATTATCGAATCAAAAGTATCGAATAACACTTATCGATAATTATCGATAATTATCGAATGAAAAATTATCGAATACTTACGAATTATCGATAATTATCGCACACCCCTACCCCATGCATAATTTTTAACCTTCAAAATTGTTAAAGTCGTGTCGAGTCAATTTTTAAATTGCCCCCCTTAACTATCAAATTGCCCCCCAGTGGGGCGTAGGCCCCACGTTGGGAAACACTGCTCTAAACTAATTAACATCCGTCAAAACTTTATCTAAAAATTTTAACTTAAATATCTCACAATAATAAACAGTCTTGAATAATATTAGTTACCACAAAGTAGCTTAGTGCTTGTATATTATATGCTATAAAGGAGGATGCCCAAATCCTTAGGAGTCTTGGCCCCCTAGCCTCGCAAGACAAAACTTGTCTTGATGAAAAGTACTCAACAAAACATGAAAAACAGTCAGCGTAATCAAAGCTGTCTGGGCTGTTCTTAAGAAGATATAGGTTGACAAAGTCTCGGACTCAAAATCGGTATTTTATCATGAACCTATATTTTTATTTGTTAATTAAGGCTCAAAACTGTATTATATAAATTCAAATGTTTAGGCACTGTCTTCTTCCTCTGATTCTTCAAATACTGCAAAGATATTATTTAATGTTTTGGCAGGTTCGCTGATTTCTGTTTCAAACCTTTATTTCAAGAAAAGGAGCCTTAGCCGGAAAGAGTTCGTTCGGAATTGTAGCTTGATATCACGATGTGAACAGTAAGCGATTGAATTGAAGACTGACTGACAGCGCCAGACGGATTGGCTTATATACTTGACTGGGGGGATTCTCGAAATCTCAGCGGGAATTCTCTCGATTGAGTTCGAGAGAATTCTTTTATATAAATTCACTTTCCAGCTTGACAAAATGAATGAATTTGATACAAGAATGAAATTTTACTTTATTTTAACTCTTTGATTATTAATTAAAAGATTTTTAATTAATATTTAACAAAAATTAAGAATTTTAATCCAGATTTTTCTTTTACGAGATGTTTCTAGGCGCAGACGCGAGTTAGACGCAAGCGCGGGCTAAGCGCAGGCACCAGTGGTGTTTTTTAGAGTACTCATAAAGATCAATGGGTGGCGCCACATATTCTATTTACTAATTAAAATTCCTTTGGCTACATTGGTTTAAACTAACGCCTTGTACCTTATATTTTTCTTAATAAAAAAAAAAAAAAAAAAATTCAAATTCATAACCGAGGTGACGCTTGGTTTTTCGCTTAACTTTAAACACATGACATTGGTCTCATAGATTTTTTTTATTGTCTTGATGAGCTGAATCGATTGCCATTGGTTTTATTTTGCGAGGACTGGGGGCCGATTTGGGCATCCTCCTTTAAAGGCACAATCGTTTCTTTGCGTTCCCCGAACGATCTATGCAAAAATCACATGTAAAATCTTTTTCGTCGTCACTCTCGAGACCAGCACATACTTCATATCCCCTATTAAAACATTTCGAGTAACGGACCCAACCCTCTCCCATACCATCTTTTAAGTACGTATCTGTGCAGAACATGCACAATGAATATAATAAATGTTTTTCCTTTACCAACTCCTATACTCTTAGGTCTTTTTCTTCTTTTTCTGTTTTTTTTTTCTGTATTTCCTCTTCCAAATAGTTTTTGTAAGGTGTATTAGTTAAAATGTTAGTATCTATTTTTCTTTACTCTATAATTCTATTTCTATAATCTTATTCCTTCTAGCTTTGGCTTAGGTCGAAGGTCCTGTGGTGCAAAAACAAAAAAGATGTAGATGGTAAATCTAATTATGAAGCTAAAGTTGAAGAGGATGAAACATTTGCCATATCTTGGGTTTATGTGTGTATGTTTTTTTTTTTGGTGGTGTTGTGGGCATTATCAGAGGCAAAATCAAATTAAAAACTTGGACTTGAGAGATTGGTTAAGATTATTTACAGAAGACGGTACAGCGGACGGTTGGAATTCATTGTTCTCACTTAATGGAGTTAGCGGAGATTTGTTAGAGGCAGGCCCCGATCTAGTGGTGGGGGGGGGGGGGTGGCAAACCGGGCAATTGCCCGGAGCGGTGAAATTTAGGGGCGGCAAAATTGGGGGCGGCGCGTGTAGACGGCGAAAATTTGAAAGATGGTTAAACAAAAAAAAAAAAACACACCCCTAGTCCCTACACAAAAGTTGTTAGAACATAATTTATTACTATTGACATGACTGAAATTTCACATCATATTTTAGTAGATTACAAGAATAAAATGTGGTCACACTGCGTCCTTCAAGCTGTGCATGTTTTGCACGATGGTGCACACAGCACGATCTTAACCACTTAGTGATAAAAGGTGGGAAAGTAGAATTGAAGCATTAAAACCCCTGAAATGTCATATAGGGCAAGTTTACGATGCATTATTTGCTGTTTACCAAAACACCGACATGGATACCTCTGCACGAGACGAAGCTTCGGGTTTGTTGAATCAAATCAAACAGTTTAAATTCCTATGCTCTGTGATAATTTGGTATGAAACTTTAAATCGGATAAATCCTGTCAGTAAATTAATTCAAAGTAAAGATTTTGAGTTACTTTCAGTAATTAAAATAGTTCCAGCGTGGTTCCAACTAAAATACTTTCACGAAACTTACGAGCGAATAATATAAAACGATTGACTAAATAGTTTTAAATTTAATTAATTATATCTAATTATGATTGTATAAAAGAATATGAATCTTTACGAAAAGTTAAGACCGCCGTGGGCTGCTTTGTTCGGTTGTCTCGTACAGTATTATTTTGACTAGAGATAAACCGGGTAACCGGTAACTATCCGGTATCCGGCCTATCCGGCCTTATTTTCACTATCCGATCGGATACCGGATAGTAACTTACTATCCGGCCGGATACTGGATAGTAAAATTAAAAAATATATCATTATTTTACACAAGACAAATCATATTACCACAATAGGCTATTGAAACCGTTTATTTATATATCGCAAATCAAAAATGTTTGTTTTATTAATTATTTAGTATTCAAAATTAACAAGTGGCAAATCGTAGTGAATGTATACCAAATTTTCCGCATTTGTTGGAAGGCGACAGGCCATTCAAATGTCTTTAAGAAAAAGTCAATCTCGTTAGCATTGAAACAATAAGTGTCATGAGCTTCACGTGTGAAGTTGGATCCAGTTTCATCTTCTTTCATTTGTTTAGCAGGTGTTGAAGACGGCGATGATCTGTTACTGTCAGAGCCGAATATCCGGTAGCTAGATATCCGGCGCTCCGGCCTAGTACCTTGCCGAATATCCGGTATCCGGTATTCGGGAAAAACACTATCCCTTTCATCTCTAATTTTAACTTTGCTATTTTATGAGTAGCTTTAATATAAAAGAAATGATTAAATGTACTTTAAGTATTATTTCTATTAGAAAAAACAGGTATATCAGAAAATATAATCTAATAACAAAATGGAGTAATAAAATGAGTAGGTTTTATATAGATACGTACTGTTACACGGCCGACCCTGACTGTCTTTTTAAAAAAACTACTTTTCACCACAAACTACTTTTATTAAAAGAAATTAACAAAATACTAATTTTGAACTTCCCAAATATTAGCGAGTACTCTAGTGGAGTACTATTCGCGACGGCTTCCAGAATCTAACTGATTTAATTATGAAATAATAAATCTAATGAAAACTATAAAATGCTTAATAAACAAAACTATGCTAACCGCATGGAGACAATGCTGATTAAGGCTTTATTGCCTTGTAATAAGGGTTGTAACAGCTCCCCCTTTTTGACGAAGCTTTATCTCCCTAAGATGAAGCGAAGTGTAATAAAAATTCAGCGATAATATTTAATATTTAGGAAGTTTTAACATTATTTGATTTAGTATTTAAATTACATGTATTTTGACAATTTATTTTGTTTTTAGAAATCGTAGAATTAGGTTTATTTGATTGAGACATAGATTTAGAGTAATTTGAGTTAGATTTTAATGATATATTTTTAGAGTTAGTAAAATTTTGACACTTATGGCAATTATTAATGCCATTAAAAATAGTAGGACTCGGCTCTTTTGGCTGAGATATAGATTTGGTAGGACTCAACGCTTTCGGTTGAGATATAGATATAGTAGGACTCAACGATTTTTGTTGAGATTTAAACTTAGTAAGACTCAACGCTTTCGGTTGAGATATAGATATAGTAGGACTCAACGCTTTTGGTTGAGATTTCGATTTATTAAGACTCAACTCTTTCGGTTGAGATATAGATTTATTAAGATTAGTATGGAAATTAGAATATGGCGTGTCCTTATAACTATGATTGGATTTTGGCAGACACGGAACCAAAATCCTTTTTAATTTAAATCATGATGATGATGATGAATAGATTGAGTTTCATTTATATTATTATTGTGTTCATTTTCACACGTATGTGCCGGTGCATTATGGGAACTAGCATTTGACGTGTCACGTTGCGCGGCGGCGTTTATACGGCGTTTCATATTAAATTGACGTTTGCGACATTCTATAATCGTGTGACCAATGTGTTTGCAATAGTTACACGTTTTTTCATGAAAAGGATTAGAATTATTGGAATTAATTTTTGGACTAACGTGAAATAACTTTCGTGAATATTTAGGCTCTTTATTTTTGTAACAATCGGAGGAGCTATGTCCTACCTTATGACATATTGAACACAGTTTTTGAGATTTAGCATTGATTTTATAATAATTGAATAATTTTTCCTCGTCAGTTGCGTATTGTATCGCATCATTGAGAGTTAAGGGATTTTTACACCTAACAATAGTAGAAATTGAGGGGTTAAGCCCTAATAAAAATGAATTTAATGCAAGGTCTTCCATGGCCGCTATTCGTCCAGGAAGCTCACTTTCGTCCTTACAGCTGTAATGGATATCAGAATGTATTCGTGTTAAAATTTGCTCTACTCTTAGAGAATACTTTATAACATCTTCGTTTGGTAACTGTTTAGAGTGCTGTAAGTCAGATAGTAAATGCGTCGCGTGTTTTTTCTCTCCGAATGTGGATCTGAGAAACGCTTTTAAATCAGTCCAATTCGAAAACTGTTTTAAACTGCACGCAACCTGAGCTTTACCTTCTAATTGCGATATTATGAATTTGCACAAAATAAGTTGCTGCTCTGAGCTAGCTAAGGACATTGCATTCTCGCAATTGGTGAGAAATGCAGGGAGAGATTCCCTGTCACCACTATATGGTTTAATGAATTTAGTTAAAAAAGATAGTGTTATTTTATCAGACATTTCGCTTTTCTTTGATTCCGCCTTTAAAGACATTATGATTTATTATGATATGCTGAACTGAACTAATAATAAAATAAAGATATAATAAGTACAATTATTAGATTTAGGAAACAGTGACCATAGTAGAATTAGAAATATTAAATTAAATTAGAACTAGAGTTTATACGATTTAGAACACTGATTTAGGAAACTGCACTTTTTTTATCACTTTTTAGATTTAAATATTTTAGAAATAGCACAAAAACACTTACAGGAAAACGCCAACACACACTCGCATGTCGCGATGTGAGAATCGGTGTCGCGTTGCGATGACGTCTCTCGTAACTGGAGCGGATGGAATTTTAGGTTTGATGTGGTGAGTTAGACCTGGAGGCTTGGTTGCACTGGAGCGGGCTCAGACAATATGCTGAGGCTGACCGTCGTCCTGGATAAGTAGCTGGAGCGGGCTCAGACAATATGCTGAGGCTGATCGTCGTCCTTTTCAGTGGCTGGAGCGGGCTCACGCTGAAGAGCGGAGGCTTACCGTCGTCCTGGTAGCTGATGCAGGCTTAACCTTGGGTCAAGTCTTACTGTCGATCAGAAGACATCAGGTGCCTTGGATTCGGGATACCAGCGTCTGCTCTATGACTCTACGTCGTCAGACTTCTCTGGTATCCCACTTCTGACACCAGTTGTTACACGGCCGACCCTGACTGTCTTTTTAAAAAAACTACTTTTCACCACAAACTACTTTTATTAAAAGAAATTAACAAAATACTAATTTTGAACTTCCCAAATATTAGCGAGTACTCTAGTGGAGTACTATTCGCGACGGCTTCCAGAATCTAACTGATTTAATTATGAAATAATAAATCTAATGAAAACTATAAAATGCTTAATAAACAAAACTATGCTAACCGCATGGAGACAATGCTGATTAAGGCTTTATTGCCTTGTAATAAGGGTTGTAACAGTACGTAATAAGAATATTGTACACTAATACAAATATATGTCTTTAAATCTATAGTAGGTATACAAAAGATTCAAACAAAGATTATTATAATATGAACATTATTTTGAAAGAAAGATGAAGAACATTGATAAATTATTACTTAAACTCCTAACAGTTAATAATAAACTATTCTAGGGCTAAATCATGGAGTATAGAATTAAAGGAGTTCCATCTTCTGTTACATTAATTAGCATGAGGGTAAATCTAAACGGAAGCGCCAAATAACAAATCAGTCATAACACGGACTGAACACGTAATATACAATATAAATTAACAACAATAAGACATAATGTAATATGAACATTATCAATAATAAATTAAATATTACAAAAAAAAAGCAAAATCACAAGTATTGATTTAGTCGATTATTTCTTAAATACAAAAGTCAAAAGAAAAACCAAATTTTCAACCCAGCACATTTCACTCTGTTTATAACAAACTGCTAACTTCATATCATTTCCATTTGCTACACTAGCGCTATTTCAGTGAGTGCTCGAAAAATAATTTGCTAAAAAAAGTGGACACTTTTCAATATAAAAATTATCGTAAGTAAACCGACTTTACATACAACCAATATATATATATATATATATATATATATATATATATATATATATATATATATATATATATATATATATATATAAAATAATTTAGAGTAAGTAGTCTATAATTTCAACACAGAGGCATAGACAATATTTGAATATTCGTACACCCTTAGAATTCATCATCTGTGGTTTCATAGTTGGCAATAGCCAATCACGTTAAAGCGTTAGGACGTTTTGTTTGTAACGTATTGCATTTTGAAAACTTTAAACGATCGAGTTTGGATCGAGTCTCCTTCTTGACTGATGTAGCTTTATTTTTTTGAAACTTTGATTTATTTAAATATTAAAACAAGTTAGGTTTGATAGTGATTATTCTGTGTTAATAAGTGTGAACTATAAGACATTACGTTGTGAGTTAGTTGTAACAATGATCACGTTAACCGAGGACGTCGGCCAACTCTTGTGAGTATTTCTCTATTTAATATCCACATATTTATTTTAAAACCATGTATGTATTTCACATTCTAGTAATACCACTATCACAAAGATTTAGTCTTCAAAAGTTAAAATTTTATTTTGGCCGGGTCTCGGTGGCTAGTCGTTATAACATTTTTTTTTTTTAAATTGAGACTTTTTTTACGGTATTGTACACTTTATTTACAAAAGTCTTCAATTGCATATTTTTAGCAATGAGGTTCTTCAAGAAATATCTCAAAACATTCGCAATATGATGGAAGAGCTTTGGCTCAACTGGTCACATTTGGGCGTGGACGACAATACTAAAGTTTATAATATAACTAAATTAGTACAAATTGAGAAAGAACTGCACCGAGATGTGATATCTGAGACCAGACAGAAACTTAAAACTATGCAAGCTCAAGTTGACAGTAAGTATCAAATTTTTAAAGTATACCTATAGGTATTTAAGCGAAAGTAATTTTAATGAAGAACAGTATAATATACATTATACGTATGTAACATTACGCTTTTCTACAAATTTGATAACTATTTCTTTAAATGCAGTAAAATTTACTTGAAATAAACAAACAGTGTGTTTCGTTATCCAACTTTGTTTCTACTGTTTTCACAAACAAGGTACTATAATTGCATAAATTGAGAAACCCCAAGACTTGTTAAATGTTAAAGTTGCTAAACATGTACAAAATAAAGACATTGCAAGTATGTAAAGAAAATAAAATCAATACATTGTATTTATTACTATTGAAGGTTCAAAATCTTAATTATTTAGAATAAATCTTTTATTTAAAATAAATCAGACAGAAAATAAATTATATTAGTATTTATAGTAAAATAAAAGTAAAGATAGCAATTTGAGATGATTGTGGAATATTTATAGAAAACTATTAATTCCAGAGTTAAAAGAGGAAACAGAAGAACTAAGCCGATGTCTGTCGGTGGATATAACTATATTAGACTTTAAAGAAGATATGATGCTGGTTGAATATAAGAGAGAATTGGAAGAACAGATTGCTGGGTATAAATTATTCTATATTTTAGTTAATAATAACCAGAACCACCATTATTTCATTATGTTTATTACTCTGTTTGTTTTGGTTATAGCATCTTCAGATCATCATCATCTTTTCAGAAAAACAGACTTTCTAACACACACACATTATATACAGTGTCTGGGATACCTTCAGCATTATTTTAAGGGCATGTTGTACATACAATTTCATCATTAAAAATCCCCCTTTTGGAGACTTTACTCCCTGCCCTTGGAATGGCAGCCATTTTAATTTTTGATAAGACCTTTGAAAAAAAAAATTTCTTCCTCTCTGAATGTCCTACATTTATCACAATTGTCTACCTCGGTTTGCTTTGCTTTTTTTTAAAATAAATAAATGAACAGATCTACAGTTAGAATGTTTAAAAAAAAACAAACATAATAACTCTTCTTATCTTTTTCACATTGTAATATTAGTAGAATATATAGGTAGTGTTCAATGGTGAATGTGCATGAGTACTAACAATGACACAGACACAAAAAATAAACAAAAGATTTTTATTTATATATAAAAACCTTTAGAAAAACTAAGTAACACTAAAATATTTAGTTAATTTAGATAATGTTAGAAAAAAATTAACTCCACAATGTATTATCCATTTGCAATGTAAATTATTTTTTCTAACTTTTTTTTACATACCTATTGATAGCTTGAGTGTTAGAGAAAAAAGTTTTAAATATTTATTTATTTAATTTATTCCTCTAGATGACAAAAATTTGAATAAGCTGACATGACTGTTATTTGTTAGTTTCTTTTTTGTAATTATTGTATAGAAATGCTTTAATTTGATGTTATCATAAAATTAAAAGTAATTATTAATTAACAAATAGATCCTCAAATCTGGAGGGAGCACATCTTTTCATTCCATCAAGGTAGCTTGTTTTCAAGCACAAACCTATTTAAATAGCAATTAATTTAAAACAGATATAGAGAACAAATGGAACAGCGTCGTATGAAGATGGACAGGCTTCTTGAATGGCAAAGAGATCTTACAGAAAAGCTTGGTGTTACGATTCATGAGTTACAAGAAATGCCATTACCTGCTGAAGAAGAGTTGGATAAACTCAAAGAACATTTAGAAGTCCTACAAGCGGAGAGAGACAAGAGAGCAGAGTTATTCCTGAATACACAAGTTGAAATCAAAGATATAATGGGTCTGTTTGGTTTTTGAATAATCTACATATGGTTAACAGAATGAAATATAAGTTTACTTCTATCAAATGTGATGTTAAATCACTGAGCAAGTGATTTGGTAGGAAAATTATAAAAATTAATGATATAGATGTTTTGTGAAGCTAAAATTATTTGATTAACTATAACAGCAGATTATTAGAAAATACATAAATTTTTCTTTTTTGTAAAGCTTGATTTTATCGAGTCAACATTATTGTACAATAATTTTGTTAACTAATTTTATTAACTTATGTTTAATTTAATTTTATTTTATCTCTTTTTTTTTTTTTTTACTTAAAATAATTGGCATAACATCAATAATATTTTCCTTTACATTTTAGATAAGTTGCAAATAAAACCGCAGAATAAGTTTGAACAATCAGTCGTAACATCTCTCTCAGTAGACTTTAAAGTTACTGACCTCAACATGGATCGTCTTGCAAAGTTAAAGCAAGATTTGCAAGAGAAATATGATCAGACTAATAATCGGGTATGTTATAAATTGTATGGTAATGAATAGTAAATCTTTAGTTAGCAAATAGGGTATTCTACTATGTTTGAAAAAGTACTTCAAAATGGTAATTTTCGTAATAAAAAGCCACAAAAAAATTATTTCAGCAAAATAAACACGCTTTCTTGCCATAAAATTAAATTAAATTTAAAACCTTTTTAATTCCCGCGAAAACGCAGTCACCTATTTTGGTGACGTAATATGCGTAAAGTTGTGTTCCGCTATACACTGAGAGCACTCTGAGGTGTGACGTCAATTCAGTATACTTCGAAGCCGTTACTTTTTAGTTTGCTATACTGTGCTATACTGGTTACTGATAAAACGGAACGCAGTCCAGTATACTATCATCCTAATTTTTCGACATTGTTTTCAAATAAAATATTTATCATGTATACGTTTTCTGTTCAAAAATAAATTCAAAAATATTCAAAAATTAATTTTTGAATATTGTCGACATTTTTGAATAACAAATCATTCGTGCTGTCATATTTTTTAATCAAATGATCAAAGTACTGAGAGCACCTTACTTCGAAAGCGCCAGTGCTCACAGTACAAAAATTATGCTATTTATGATGTCATATATTTCTATATGGTGTTGCGGCAGTGTACTGGCACTCAATAAAGGAACGAATTTTTCACTAGTGAGAGCACTGAGGAGTGCTCGCAGTGTATATCGGAAACATTGTCTTTACGACGTCACATCATGGCGGCTAGTGTTTTAGATCACGTGATATACAGATTAAAAATTACGAATTTTAATTTAGATATAATAAAACAATAATGTGCTTTTATGACTCAAAATCAGAATATTTAAGTATATTTCTACATAAATTTTAATTTTTATCAAATCTCATAATTTATTTTTCACTACCGAAAGTACCCTATTGTATTTGTTTCCTAATATGAAGTAAAAAAATCTTCTAAATTATATTTTTTTCCACGTATCAAGTTTTTTCTATTGTATCCTTACATGAAGTAAGTTCTATACATATATAAGCTTTGTTGCCTTTGTTACAATGTGTAACAAGTTTAAGCATAATAAACAATATCATAGTTTATTCAGTAAATTAGTATTACCTATTCAATGTATTTTTAATTTTGTGTAAACCTGATCTGTATAGTCCAAGCAATTTTTATTTTACTATACTGTTAGTCTCCTAATAAATAATTATTAATGTGTTTTTATAAATTGTTATTTCTACAGGTTTTAGAGTTACGAGAGAGATTAACAAAACTCTGGGATTGTTTGGAAGAAGATTATATCTATCGTGATAACTTCCTACAAGCTCATCCCGGTTGCCATCCTGCGACAGAAATGGCTCTCAAAGAAGAAATCAAGAGATGTGATCAAATCAAGAGACAAAAGATTGCGGTAATTATTACCATTTGTAATAAACCACAACTGTTGATAACCGTTCTGGTGTAGTGGTGCGAGTATTCATCTTAACACTAGTGGTCGCAGGTTCAATGCCCGCTCGGGGCAGATATTTGTACTTGTGCAAATATTTGTTTCTAGTCTGAGTGTATATCCTTGTGGGTTTCCCTGTGCCTCAGAGAGCACGTAAAACCGTCTGTAACAACCGGGTTGTTATCATGTACAACTGGTAATGATCGTTACTCATGGTAGGGATATTATCCACCAACCAACAGTGTAGCAATAGGGTGGATTAAGCTCTAACCCTTCTTCTATATAGCAAAGAGGCCTTCGCTCATTCGTGGGTGACTGTTTTCTTATATTTACGAGAATTTTACTCATTTAAATTAAAAGATTAAAACGGATTTTATCGCGTTTATTGAAACTTTACAGTTTAACGAATTTTTATTATATTTCCCGACGTTTCGGACCGACGTTTTACAGCGTCTAAACAATAAACAACGATAACAAATAAACTGTAAAGATTCATTAAACGCGATAAAATCAGTTTTAGTCTTTTAATTAAAATTATTAGTGCATTGTTTACAGACTGATACAGTAATAAACCAACTTCCTCACATTTAATATGATATTTAAAACTCATATCTATACAAATAATAAATCTGTTAAAACCTCCGTTTTATTAATACACTATACATCAAGAATAAATTTTAATAGCGCGTTTTTGTTTTTGTATCAGCGCCATCTCTTATCGTTTTTGGTCGTGCACGTATCACGTAAAAAGTACAAAACCAATGTAAATAACTAATTTAATAGGTACATAAAAATTATGCATAACTCACAGTATAATTTAGTTTTTGTTTCATTGTAATTACATTTAAAAATAAATATTTAAGAAAATAGAAATAGGTACCTACGCCGCCAACGCCATCTGGTCTAAGGAATCTTAAAACTCACAAAACTTACTTTTGAGTTATTATTTTGTTAAACTTAAAAGTTTACTAAATATGTCGGATAGGAATAGAAATCGTTTTAATATTTTAGATAAACATCATTTTCAATTAATATACTATTATGTTAAATGTCACTAAATATAAAAACGATATTCTACTATTATACGATAGATGGCGCAGATAATTTTCTGAATCGCGCTGACCAAAACTTCGGCCAAAAGAATGACACTCGCCCGTATTTAGAAAACTCTTTTTCTTTTTTGCATTTAATTAAATACTTTAGGGTACTACGGTCTTGATTGTTTGTTTGTTGTTAAAATTTAAAATATTCGGTCGTTATTTGTTTGTTGATTGTACAAAGTTGGATGGTTATAGCTATTTAAGTTGTAATCTATATATATATAAAGTCGTGTTAGTTACACCGTTTATAACTCGAGAACGAGTTTAACGATTTTTATGATTTTTGTGTTTTTGGATTTGTCTTCGTCGGGAATAATACTTAATAAAATATGGTATTCATCAATGAGAAAATAATTAATAAAAAAAACAGTTCAAATGTTTCATCCGTACTATCGATATATATAGATATAATAAATCTGTCACTCAATCCGTCTATTATAAAATATTTTCCAGTATCGACGCAGGTGTAGGTATTAAAAAATATAAATGTATAATTTTTAAAATTTTAGTTAAATACCCGTGCGAAGCCGGGGCGGGCCGCTAGTTTAATAATAATAGCTTGATTGGAAACATGCAACAGAAATTTTACCAGAAGTGCTTAGCATGATGTTGTGTTTTAAAATTCACAATTAATTTAAATATTAGTTTTACTTTATCGCTGTTCTTATTGCATTTTTAAAATGTATTATACTGTTTTATTTGTGGCTAGACTTAAATTATACTTTGGACAAAGGACAATTTTACAATTTGTTCAAATTGCAATAAATTTTATTTATTAGATTAAGTTATGATTTTTTAAATGACGAAACATATAAGAAAATATATATATTAGTGAAACATCAAGTACATTTTTTTGCCCTTGACTTGAACTTGTTATTGTGACTATTTTTTTAAATTTTGTTGTCAGGTATTTGTTGCTAATGTCCGTACCAAAATTAAGCTGATGTGGGATAATGTAATGTACTCAAGCCAAGAACGAGAAGAGTTCGTACACTACTATCAAGACATATTTACTGAAGACACACTCACTTTACATGAACTGTATTTGGATAAAATCACCAAATTCTATAATGACAACAAGTAATCTAATTTTTTTATTATTATCCCATAATGATTATTCATTTTCCAATCGTAACTATTGAAATATTATAATAAAATCATGTACCTTTTCCTATATCTTGGAAAATCCAAAACCTATTGAAGTTAAAAATCTAAATTTCATCTATAAAATACATTAAAACTAAGTACAAGATATAGTTATTTTAACTCTATACTAATACTTTTGTGGTTTGGTCACTCTTCTGTTGAGTGTATCTCAATTATAATCAGTATATTTTAACTTAATTCCTGAACAGACACTAATGCAGTTTAGTATGGAAATAGTACAAATAGTATTACAATAATTTTAAAAAACGGTCCAGATCTGAAGCTTCATGGTATAGATAAATTGACAAGAAAATTTTTCCTCAGACACATATTTGAATTGGTGGTTACTCGAAAGAATCTTTGGTTGAAAATGACAGAATTAGAAGCTCGCTCTACCGAACCAGGTCGCTACCATAACAGAGGTGGACAACTACTACGAGAAGAGAAGGAACGGAAATCTATAGCTAGCAATGTAACTAACTATATTTTATTGTTATTTTCTCCTCAGAATCTACGTATTCTTCTACATTTTTTTTATTTTTAATACTTCTGTATGATAATATTTGTAAGTCTGTATTAAAAACACTATTTAAGAAAAAAAAAATTAACCAAAGAGATCTTCAGATTAGAGAGATCCACATTGTCATTGTTGTGTCAACACATTGTTTTTATTCATCTAAATTAATTTATATAAAATTGAATAACTCTTTTTTTATTTCAGCTACCTAAAATCGAAGCACAAATTCGAGATCTTGTCACAGAGTATGAGGCAAAGACAGGAAATACCTTTACAGTTGATGGAAAACCTCTCCTGCAATTGATAGAAGATGAATGGGAGACCCGTAAAGCGGTTTGTATAACAACATAATTAAATTACATAATTGTTTATTAATACCATAAGCTTTATTGTTCAGCTTACTTTTTGGTAATTTAAGCAAGTTATAAATGCAATTAATAACTTTATTTGTTAAATTTTACATTCAAAGTTTTAGAATTGATGATTCCTTTTTTTATATAAATGTGTGAGGAATATTTATCATTAAATTCACATTTAATTTTGTGTGACATATGCACTTTATCGTTTTTATGAATTTGTTAATGCTAAAAGGCAACTATGCAATTTAAATATTTTTAAGATTTGTTGACATTCATTATTATTGCTTTGTTCTTATGAATAGTAGTCATCCTAGACCTATTGGTCAAATTCATGTTTTTTTTTTACGTGATAACGTCTTATAAATCGATGAAAGCCGGCTGCACACACGAAAAAGTATGACTCATTGCCACGTTCAGCGAGCGGGGGCGCGGAACAAGCGATAGAGAGGCACGATCGGCTTAACGCATCTATCTCTCTTCCACTCCATCGGCAGAAGCATCCGAGTGGAAGATAAAAATTATTTGAATTAACGAGTGCAAATAAATGTTAATTTATCGAAAAAAATTGTAATTTTCAATTAACTCCTTCTTTGTAACAAAATAATGATAATTCAATGATAATAATTCAACTCAATTTATAAAAGTATGCAGTTTTTATCAATGTTTTCTTATGACGTTTTTACGTAAAATTATCGTCCGTAAATCGACTTTACAAGCAACCAATTTTTTTTTCTCTTGAGATAAGAACGTGTAAATAAATAGATGAGAAATCTTCAGCTAATTATTTTTAGACAGGTATGTATGTCTTTCAGGAGCGTCATAACAAGCTGTCAGCTCGCAAGCAGGCACTAACACCCACCACGCCGCTGTTCCGATCGCTGGCGACTTCACCGCTGGGCAAAAGGAATCGCACCGCAGCCGGATTAGCCGCTACTGCCGAGAGGAACAGGTATTTTATATTATTATAAATTTTTAATTCTCAGAGAAATAATTTAATATACAAAATGACATAATATACAATAATTTCAAACTGCTTAAAACGTTTTCTCATAAATAAAAATTAAAATGTAATTAAACATAATGGAATCGAAAAAAATATACATAAAATCATTAAAATACGTACAGTACATAATTCAATTCAATAACTAACTACATTACACTAAATAAACTAAACATAATTTTTTCTTATTAAAATTGAAGTTCTATACTACTAAAACATTATAATATATAAGTGTTTAGTGTTTGTTGTTGCAAAAATTCTTAACTAATATTTATTGATATAAAATTGTATAGGCGCATATTCATTCATTTCTATTTGCATTTTTATTAATACAAAGTTGATACTAGGAAATGATACATATCCAATAATGTAATATACTTTAATAAAAAATTATTCCATTGATTTCATGAACTATTTTATACCTATTATATATATTATAAAATTTACATGAACCTCTACAGAAACATATTTGAAAAAAAAAAAAAAACAATTTGGCGCCAAAAATCTGTCATGTTTTTTTTCTATTTTGATATACCTACCCAGTGTCACTCACAATAAATACAAATCTAACGAAATCTATCAAGCTAAAGAGCCGTTCAGACCGCAGAGCATACCAAACAATTATACATACATACATACTTACTCTCGAAAAAAATAATCCTTCTTCTGGCGCAGTCGGGTAACAAATGGAATCTTTCATATATTTATCATCTACAAGAATTGCTTGTTTAATAATATAGGATAAGCGTAATAGTGTAGTGATTGTAAGCAGGTCATTTGATTTCTAGACCGCCGAGCAAACGGCAACTGATCACGGGCAGCGCGACTAAGGCCGTCTCCACACTATCGTCCAACTTTTCAGCACTTAAACGATCCGCTATGTCCACTGTTAAAAGGTTAGCTATATCCTTTTTTATTAATTTCGTAATGGTCTGATTAATAATGTTATTTTTGAATTATTTCTTTGAGATAGGTATACTGGCAAAAATTTTAATGAAATTTATTTTGGATGACCAAATACATACATAAATTTTGAGGTAATCTATAAATAAATTAAATATATATATATATCCTTGAAAACTTGCCAATCACCTAAGCTTTTTTTTTACTTATGTAACAAAACACATTTTTCTTTATCACTCACAAAATTTAAAAAAAAAAACGTACACAAGATTTAGATTTTTTAAATGTAAGTTAACTGTAAAGAATAAACAGGAACACTTTAAAAAATACTTGTCATCCCTTCTACTATTTCAGCGCACGCTTTTAACGAATTTAATGAAGTGAAAATAATCGAGTAATGCAGGCAAGTTTTATTATTGACACATAGCTAAAAACTTAATTATCTATTACATAAGTAGAGGGAATGAGAAGTGTTGTTTATGTAGAACGATCCGTAACTGTTCTCTGCCCAATTAAATTGATTAATTATAGAGTAATTATTTTGTTGCTCTATTGTAATAATTATTGTAGCAATGCTTATATTATGTAATCAGTATATAGATACGATGTTTAGTAATAGTTTATTTCATTGTTTTGATTATTATATATATTTTAATAAAAATAGTGTAGATTGTGGTATGGTTAAATAAACTTTAATTATACATAATTATCTTAAGTCAGGTATGTATTAGTGAAAGTGTAGTAACTGACTATAAGTCAAGTTTTGTTGTATTCGATTTTTGTTTCATTGGTATTATACATATATTGTGATCTTTATATTACTTACTAGCGGCCCGCCCCTGGTTGCGCCCGGGGTATGTACATATATATACCTAAACCTTCTTCATTAATCACTTCATCTATTGGCGAAAACCGTATGGATAATCCGTGCAGTAGTTTTTTATTTTATCGCGAACAGACAGATACGCGGCGCAGGATTTTGTTTTATAATATGCTACTTATTTAAAACAATTATTAAACATGGTTGTTCTGAAATGCAGACTTAACCTTTCACTAAAATGTGAATCAGAATTGTCATGTCACGAATTTGAGAAATGATGGTGTTTCCTTACAACTTATACACTAGTTCTACATCATTTATGTTTTATTTTCACAACAAAAGTTAAGCTCTGGTGGACTTTTAACATTCAATCTGAATTCATACCAAAATTAACAACCATTTGTGTATCAGTTAAGATAACGATTCCTTGCATGAATTCCTAAGAAAAAACTAGGATTATGACAGAAAAGTATCAAGTGGCTTGCTAAAAGCCAAATTAAAAGTTTTTAGTTTTGAGCTGACACATTTTTCGGCAATAAAAAAAAGTAATGTTTCCGTTTGAAAAAAACATGTTGGCCATTGTAACGTCGCCATTTTGGATTTTGGCTCCATAAAAAAGTTTTCAAACGTCCCCTTCAACTCTTAAAAATTTTGTTCCAACCAATATTTGGTCCGAGTAATATTTTTCGAGTAAAGTCGGGTGTAAGATTAAAATGGGACACTCGGTATGTATAAATTGTAATATTTTAGACGAATAAGCGGTCGACTGGCGGCGCGGGTGGTTGCGGAGGGGAAGGGAATCGGTGAACATGCGAAACGTAAGCTCGACTACGGTGAAAGTAAGAAAACTCCGAAGGCCACCGTTAATGGCAGCATTCTGAAACACAAGCGGACCGTAAGTTTATTGTTAATAATATATTTATATGCTAAAATAATAAAGATGAAAATCGTTTGTTGACTACTATCGGAAATTTTAACATAATATGATGACGTCACAGCACTGGCTGCTGCGCTAGTTGTCGCAAGTTCGATTCCCGCTCTTAACAAATATTTACGCCATACAGATGTTATTCGTTGTCTGGGTGTTTGTGTTTCCGGACACCCGACAGGTTTGTATCTCAGTGGGGTTCGTTGAGTGTTTTTATATGTTTATTTATTATTATAAATTCATCATTTATTATTTTCATTTATCATTATAAAGTCATGTCGGTAGCCTAACGTGAATTTACAAAAAAAAAAAAAAATATATCAGTCACCTACATCAATATTATTACTATTATTTATAATACTAATATATAAATATTACAGATTTTTTAATAATATGTTTTTAATGTGTCTTGGTTCTACTACCACACCACACCCACTGGTTCGATATGAATAACTTATTATTTTTTATATACAACAAATATAAGTATCCACCGATCTGTATCAGAATTTAATGCGGCGAAACTGTAAGTACCATAAATATAGTTGTTGTACAAGCTTCGTCATGCAAGATACTCTTTCATGTAATGTGATTTTTGTTTCATTTTTGTCATCACATGACTTGAATGTTTACAACTAGTCCGATGAAATAATCCTGTATTTTTAAATGCAGCTAAAATTGCAATTTCAATGCAGTTTTTATGCAATTAACAAAATGGGCAACCGATTGTGCAGGCAGCTAATTCATTTCGAATAAATACTCGCTGTAAGCTAATTGCTTTATTCGTAGTTGCTAATAATTATAAGGGATCGATAAACACAAAAAAAAAAAATGAAATTTGCTTTTAAATGGTTTCTGTTTCAAAATATATTTTTGAACTTAAAAAATATATATTTTTAGGTAGAAGATGTAAGACAGTGGTACGGAACTATTTGTGTATTTTTTTTAGCATATATACAAGTTGCAAAATGTAGTCTACTGTAAGAGTCACTTGAAAGTTTTACTGCTGAATATGTCGCATACATTAACTAAATTAGCTAGCGTGTATCAACAGCACAAGTCTCAATCTTCCATGCATGCAGAAATCGATATTTTCTTTTGACTACTGTAACGAAATATAGCGTGATGTTTTTTCGAAATCGTCTGTCAGTCGACGGTTTCTTTCGATCGTTTAAAAAGACTACAATTAAATTATATCGGTGTGCGTACTGTGTAAATGTGCAAACTTAACACTAGACCTACCAGAGCGGTAAAATGACCGCTTTTGGGACCAATTAAAACTATAAAAATCTAGGTTTATATTTTTTTTTTTTTTTTTTGCTTTACAGATTTCTTAAGTAGTTATATATTATAGAAAAAGTCTTGCATGAGTTCAATAAAAATCTAAACCATAAGGAGCATACTCTTATTTGAAAGGCCGGCAACGCACCTGCTAATCCTCTGATGTAGCGGGTGTCTATAGATGTCGATTTCACTTACCACCAGGTGAACCGACTGTCCGTTTGTTCCCTCTTCTATATATATATATAAAAAAACCTAGAATTTAACAATTTTAATTAAAGTCTCAAAAGCGGTCATTTGACCGCTCTGGTAGGCTTAGGCTGGCCATACACGCGCAGTTTGAAGCAGCTAGTATCGACTGCTTCAAGCTGCGACCGCACTGCGAGCTCTCACTTCATTCCACGTCACGCGCATCCCCTTTACCTGCTTCAGCAGCTATCAATGGCAGCTTCAAGCTATGACTATGACTGCAAGAGTGGTCCGTTTATGTTGATCACTGGCTAACTGTTCTAGCAGTCCGTCTATGGCCGGCCTTATAATCTAAGTACACGGCGGTTCGCGCGTTTTCGACGCCGTATAGCTGATTGTTGAGTTTGAACGTTTGAAACATTGCAAACCCACGTACAAAGGGGGGGAGAAGGGGCAGAGGACTACAGCACGTCTGTATACGTGTACGCTCGTCCCATGTGCGTAGGTTACACGGTTGCGTTCGAATCTCGTTTGAAGCACGTATACGCGAGTCATCTGCACGTTTAAAATACGCCGTATGCTTACGCTCTTATGGTGGCGGTTCGCGCCGCGGCGGCGACGGTGACAGGCGACCGCGACCCAGGACGACTAATGATATAACATGTCGCGAGAGACGAGACCGCGACAAGTGAAATCATTGGTCATCTCGGTTCTGTCGTCTCTGTCTCTCTGTCGCGGTCGCCTGCCGCGGCGCGAACCGCCACCATTAGTGTTAGAAAAACTAACGTTGGCGTGGCGCAGTTGACAGTGGCCCTGTTTTCTGCTCCAGGGTTGTGGGTTCGATTCCCGCCTCGAGTCTGGGTGTAATATATATTTATTTATATATGTATTATTTATATGTATATTTAAAAATATATGTATATCAGTCAACTGTTACCTAAAACACAGGCATTAAGTTGCCTACCTTAGGAACAGACGACCGTGTGTGTATGTTGAATATATTTATTTATTTATTATTTAACGTACTGACTGTGTGCAGTCGGCGGGGCGGCGGCGCAGCGCGGGGCGGCGCTCGGCGGGCGCGGCGGGCGCGGCGGCGGGCGAGTCGCGCGACCCGCTCATGGAGACCACGATGCTCACCACCTACACCGACTTCAAGGTGACCTTTGTTGCACTCTACACACCACCGCCATCGGCCGACAGAGGGTTATATAAGTACTAGCTTCTGCCCGCGGCTTCGCCTGCGTGGATGTCGGTTATCGCGTATAAAAAAAAAGTATTCTATGTTACTTCTTATATACAAGAATATGTGAACAAAGTTTCATGATGATCGGTTAAGTAGTTTTCGCGTGAAAGCGTAACAAACAAACTTATTTATAATATTAGTATGATTTTTAGTCTATATAGTTATAAATTGATATATTAAATGATATATTGATATACAGGTTAAGAACAAGGTAGAACAAGGGGCTAAGTGCCTTGTTTATAGCTAAGCTCCTTGAAATATGCCTTGTTATTATTTTTTTAAATTTTTTTATCGGTGTCTGTTATTGGTTGGTGGGGTTGAGTTTTAATGCTTTATTGTCATTTGTAAATAGTATATTAAAATTTTGTTGGGTATTATTATACACCTTCTAGAATCGAACCTTGAACTCTGAAAATAATATAACTTTGTTACCAACAGGACGGTATAAACGAAAAACAGATCAGCCGAAGCTCAATGGCCAACAATAAAGCACACGAAGCAAATATCCCAGTCATCGTCTGTCAAACGTTGGACGAAAGAAAGGAGACCCCAAAAAAAACTTTGAAGTCGAACCCCACTCCACTCACACCGAAAATCGGGAAAGAGAATATCCAACATATGAATATGATGACGCCTAAGAGTAATCTCCTCTGCACACCTACAAGATTAACTCGATCCGCTTTAAAGTTGAATAACGACGGTTTTGCGACCCCCCGAGCGCCATTAAGCGCGAACAAAGTGAACCTCCAAAGGCAGAACACAGTCACCAGTATGTCAGTAAAAACGCCGAACAACGTTAGCAGGTCTAAGTCGCATTCACATTTAATGCGTGTCAAAAACCTCCCGCCCTTAATATAAATTGTACATGTGTGCATATTATTATACAACAGATTTAAATTTTAACATATAGGCTGGCCGCATATTGTCGGGCTCCATCAGGCGAGCATAGTACGCTTTTTGAGATTTATTGTTATTATGTGTCTAAATGAAAATTTATGAGTGTGCAGTGTCTAGTACAAAATGTATACGGTACTGATTTTCGGTTCGCGGTAGAGTTTTTCTAAAAGAAAATGTCTGATAATGTGTGTTCAGCCATACGTACGGCACTGGGATGTGCACACATTCAGTGACAAACTCAGATCTTAGGAACGAAATCAAATGTAATTTATGACATAATTATACCAATTAAAATATTCGTTTGTTTGATTCTCTACTATTATTATTTTTTTTTATAAGTTTAATTGACATTATATTGAGGTAATTTAATAATTTAATAGATTATGTTATTACTAGTATATTTTTAAAGTAGTTTAATTATTTTATTTTTTTTGAAGATTTTCAGTTGGATATAATTTTCGTTTTAATTCGTTGTATGTAATTCACCATTTAGAGTAATTGCATATAAGTCTTTAGAAAACCTTTTGTGTAGACGATTGATATGACAGAAATATTATTACATATTTTTAATTTTAGTTATGTCATTTTGTTTATATAATTATTAATACTCAATAGTTATTGTCTATGGCAGCTTTAACTGCTCGTTTGTGTGATGTACTTAATACTGGTCAGTATTGAAAGATTTGAAGAGATGTCTTGCACGCGTGGTTCACTATTTTCATTCATTTTAACATATGATAATTTTCGATATAATGTATGTAATTTCTACTCAATTTAATTTGTAAATTATGGTTGTAATATATTATTCATAGTTTTACTTCGTGTTTTATTGAGATCATAACCTACTAGAAATATCTTTTCATTTTTAATCAAAAAATCATTGCACTTTTACTTGAGAATGTCTATATTTTTTGATTTTGAGACAGGACCAAATGGTAGAAGGTTTAGAAGAGCAGTCGATGGTGATAAGCATGATATAGAATCGATAATAAACAACAAATACACTAAACCACTTTTTGGTGATATTAACATCGCGAAATTGATGTAAGTAAAGACACAATATAGATAAATGACATATAGTATTTACAATCTTGGTTTATTAAATTTAATACATCCAATATAGAACGCTTTTATAATATTCTTAATACCCCACGCAGTTTAACTTGCGTTCATAGGAACAACGCATATAAATCCTAAAATAAGGCAAGGCTTTGAGAGCCTTAGATAATGTAGCTTTCTTATTGTGAAATAATTGTCGAAAGTGTTTCTACTACACAATTTGTAAATGTCTTCAACCTGCCTAGTTTCGTTTCGTTTTTTCGTGCTGTACAATAATGTGTAAATTAAATGGATAATTATTAAAATCAGCTTAAAGTTTAAATACATTAATACAAAGTAATTTACCTAAATATTAGAAACTAGCTGGGCCCCGCGGTTTTAGCCGCGTTAATTTGATGGAAAAACGTACTTAAATATTTTTAAACAATTACTCTAAGAGTAAGTACCCGCCTCGTTGGTCGAGTGGTCGCAAGCGTTAATGCCTAACAAGGGGTCTCAGGTTTGATTCCTGGGTCGTTCAACGTATTATTGAGTCTTTTTTTATTTTTCGAAAATTCTCAGTAAAAGCGTGATGTTATATTTACTTTAAAAGTGGAACTATAGTCAAAAAATGTCTCGGGAAGAGAAATAATAATTAACGTAACGGAAGCTTTTAAAAAAAGATTATTTTTTTCCGTTTTTGTAACATTTCTTATTATTGCTCAGCCCCTATTGGTCGTAGCGTGATGTTATATAGCCTTCCTCTGTAAATGGGATATCCAAGACAAAAATATTTTTTTCAATTCGAACCAGTATAGTTCCTGAGATTAGCTCGTTAAAACAAACAAACTCTTCAGCTTTATAATATTAGTATAGATTCGTTCAGAAACGTATATTTCAGTTTTACCAATTATTTTCAGAGAAGTTTCAACTTTGTCAATTTGTATGATAAATGAAAAGAAGGATGTGATAGGTTTCATGGCTCTTTGTGATCATCCGAATATTCCGGGCGTTGATCCATCTGATTGGGAAACATGGATAAGGAATATGTTTCAGTTCGTTATTTTCCTTAAAATAATTTTGTTACGACAAGCATATTATAAGAATTTTATATCCATATACTTTGTATTTGCCGTCGATGTCATAAGAGTCAGTGATAATTTTTTTGCTATTGGTTCTAGGGATAATTGAAAATTTAAATTAACGAACAGGTAGGTGACGCTGCACTCGTCAATTAAGCCGCCCTAACAAAAAATACTAAGTTCTGGATAACCTAACTGGCACTTATTTTGACAACCCATACAATTACCTGTCAAAAAAGTGGCAGTTAGGTTAGCCGGAACTTAATAGCAAGTGGTGAAACTGGGTCTTAGCCTACCAGAGCTTAACTGACCGCTTTGAAACAACCCGGGTAAAAAAGTTAGATATAATTAGATATAATTATATATAATTATATATGAAAAATGGCCCGATATAATTATATATAATTATATGAAGTTATATATGAATATATATATTTTGATATAATTAGGAATAAATATTTATAAATCTATTTCATCAGGGTTGCTGGTATTCAAAATAAGTCTAATGTAAATTATATCCTCTTTATTTCGCATATATGAAGCGCTCATTTTCACATTTTTCATCTATATCTATATCTTCTATTCTATACTAATAATAAATTTGTTAAAACCTCCGTTTCATTAATACACTATATATCATCAAGAATAAATTTTAATAGCGCGATTTAATTTCAATCAGCGCCATCTCTTATAATTTTTTGTAAGTACATAACCAATGTAAATAACTTTAATACATAAAAAATATTCATAACTCACAGTATAATTTAGTTTTTGTTTCATTGTAATTAAATTTAAAAATAAATATTTAAGAAAATAGAAATACGCCTAGACGCGACATAGACGCCATCTGGTCTAACGAATCTTAAAAACTCACAAAACTTATTTTTGAGTTATTATTTTGTTAAACTTAAAAGTTTACTAAATATGTCGGATAGGAATAGAAATCGTTTTAATATTTTTGATAAACATCATTTTCAATTAATTATGTTAAATGTCACTAAATATAAAAACGATATTCTACCATATCATACGATAGATGGCGCAGATAATTTTCTGAATCGCGCTGACCAAAACTTCGGCCAAAAGAATGACACTGGCCCGTATTTAAAAAATTGTTTTTCTTTTTTGCATTTAATTAAATACTGTAGGGTACTACGGTCTTGATTGTTTGTTTGTTGTTAAAATTTAAAATATTTGGTCGTTATTTGTTTGTTGATTAATAATAATACTTATTAAAAAGTGATATTCATCAATGAAAATATAATTAATAAAAAAATCAGTTCAAATGTTTCATCCGTACTATCTATACATATAATAAATCTGTTAACGAGTTCGTTTTATAATCTTAATATATATAAAAGCGAAAGGTCACTCATCACGATATCTCTGGAACTATAAGATCTAGAGACTTGAAATTTGGTAGGAATATTCCTTTTGTCGAGCAGAGGTCAGCTAAGAACGGATTTTACGAAATTCTACCCCTAAGGGGGCAAAACAGGGGGGCAAAGTTTGTATGGGACAACGTAGTTCCTTGGTCCAATCTACTTCAAATTTCGCATAAAATATTCTTTAACAGAATTGATTGAAGGCGTGTTTCGTATTTTATCAAAATTCATCCTCTAACGGGGTTAAAAGGGGGTTGCTTTTGCTTCGAAGTTGATTTGACAACTCAATCCGTCTATTATAAAATATTTTCCAGTATCGACGCAGGTGTAGGTGATCAAAAATATAAATTTATAATTTTTAAAATTTTAGTTAAATACCCGTGCGAAGCCGGGGCGGGCCGCTAGTTATTACATATGTTAATAATTAATACTGTAGGTAATCAAAGGCCTTCTATTAAAATATTTTTTCATCATTACAATTTTCAGTATTGTTACTAATAATCACCTATTTTATATCTAAATTAATGCAAATAATTGATAAAGATGATTTTTGTTTATAAGCAATTTTCATATCATATGACATCGCAAGTTAAACAAATTCACTCAACAAAATATTTATTTACTTTTAATAAATATTTGTTAACTGTTAATAAATCCTTATTGACTATTAATCAATTTACTATATGCAATTATATATAATTATATGTAATTATATATGATAATATATAATTATCATATATAATCATATATAATTATATGTAATTATATATGATAATATATAATTATCAAAAAATGTCGCATCTAATTATATATAATCATATATAATTATGTGCAATTATGTATAATTATATGTAATTATATATGATAATATATAATTATCAAAAAATGCTGCATCTAATTATATATAACCATATATAATTATATGCAATTATGTATAATTATATGTTATTATATATGATTATATATAATTATTTAAAAATATTGCATCCAATTATATATTATTATATATAATTACATATAATCATATTTAATTATATTTAAGTAATATATAATTATATATAAGTAATGTGTAATAACATATAAGTATATATAATTATATATAATTTTTTTTACCCGGGAAATCAAAATTGTTAAAAATTCTTTCAATTCATTTCAATTGAAAAAATGTCGTGCAGTAAGTTCATGAAAAATGTAAACCTAGAATTCAGATTTAGTGTTAACTCAAAGAAAGACTTTCAAAAACAGTTGAAGGTAATATGTAAGAAGAGGTTTAAAGGTCAATTTGTATTGTCATGAAACTTTTTATCGCGGAACATATTTTATTATCACACGCAGGTTTTTTTCTTTCAATGTTTGTCGAACTTACTATTATAATTATGTAAATAGAAGTATTTTAAACAGTAGTTTATTATTAGTCCTTACATTCCATGTATGTATGTGTGTCTGGTGTTGTAGTGCGAGTAGTCGCCTCAACGTCGCGCACCGGCGTTCGCGGGATTGTTTCCCGCTCGGGACAGAAATTTGTATTTGTACAAATATTTGTTTCCGGTCTGGGTAATATGTCCTTGTGGGTTTTCCCATCGTGCCTCGGAGGGCACGTAAGGCCGACGGTCCCGGTTGTTATCATAGACATTTAATAACGATCGTTACTCATGGTAGAGAAATTATCCGCCAACCCGCAGTGGAGCAGCGTGGTGGATTAAGCTCTAACCCTTCTACATGGAGAAGAGGCCATCGCTCAGTAGTGGGTGGTTTACAGGCTGATACAGTACAGTACAGGTCTAATTAATATAATTATGTATTTTAATATTTTGCAGGAAATATTATTTATCAAGAAATACACTGTTCATACATTTCATGTGTTGTATCGATGCCGTCCTAGATTGTTTTATTGAAGAATCATTCGTTTCGATTTTTCGTAATGATGTTTATCTTTTAAACATCGTTTTGGTTGTCCCTCCTGATTGTCCGGAAAGTATGTCGCTATTATATTAACAATTAGGTATATATATATAAGTAAAAAGACAAAAATTAAGACTTGAAGTCGATTTTTTAAATAAGTAGGTATTGTTTTGATAATAGTTCTTTGACTGTTCTCAAACGATAAAAGTATATGAAACGGTTATTTTTTTAATTCTTCTCTTCCCTGCTTTAATAATAATTCAAGCAGTAATTGAAGGTTATTAAAAGTTTCAAAATTACCGCCTTCCTGAAAGAAAAACAAAAATACATAATAAATTTCTAGAAATCCTCCTTTGCCTAATTTTCATCATATTACAAAAGTGGAATAACTTAACATACATGAGGGGTAAAAAATTGTGTATCTACATATTTTATAATTTAGTTTTAAGTGTTTTGAAACGAGGTAGAAAGGGGAGATATTATTTCTTTCTTTCTTTCTTTCTTGACTAGTTTCGTGACTAGTTTGAATACATTACTTGTAAAAATTACAATAATAAAACATTACAGACTGCATGTTCAGATATCAAACATTTAAGAAGCACAATATTTACAAATTCAAGCCCAAAACAAATTGTGATTCCGATGGCCTTATGTACCTTTACACCGCTATGCGCTCAGAATTCTGCCCGAAACTTAAAATCCGTCGAGCGGTGTTAGTTAACTTATTTTTTACTAGTTTGTCTTAAAATTACCAGTATTTGTAGAAGACGTAATTAATTTGTTGTTGTAACAATAAGAAAACTCACTTTGACATTTATAAATAATTATATATTATCTCTTTGAAATTCTTAATTAAAAAGTCATTTAAAAACGATTTTATAAGTATTACAAAAAAATCTGCATTATAAACGAGCAACGTGTAGCAAAACGCGAATTCGCGATCATTAAGTCATAGGTTGTTACTCTGCGCCTGGTAGTTTAAAATTACACATACACATAATACGCGCATAACTATTGTTACGTTCTAAATTAATATTTACTAACTTTACTGAAAAGAGAGGAAGATAATGATGACATCGTACGAATTTTGAGCAAAGATTGTCCACGTTTACAAGAAATATATGGTGACTATTATATCAGTGAAATTATTGGACGTCATCCAGAAATTGATAGAAAAATCGTAGTTGCTGACGTAAGTTAAAACCAATTATGTGATATAAAAAATATGTTTTTCAAATAAATTTATCCATGCGATCAGTTTAGATCATAAGGCAACGGAAATTAATAATGTTCATTACATAAATTGTTCAGCATCGAGATGAAGCAGTCGGTGTTATGTGCTTGAACTCTGATATTAATTACGATTATTTGCAAAATACTTACGAACTTGGTCCTCTTCGAGGTTTACGAAAAGCAACGGCCATAGAAAAAGAAGAGTATAAGCGATCCAATACATTACTAAATACATTTGGGTACTGTAATTTTATAGATTTTTATTCTGTTAAATATTATTGTAAAACATTATAAGTACTTTTTGTTACTGTAATTAATACTGTAATTATCCGATTGTTTGACTACTTTTGCATTATCTATATATTGTATTCATGGTCAGAGGTAAATATACTGAATTCATGATATATGTTAAATTATATTATTTTTATGTTACATAATTTGTAGAGAACCAATAATGATTGGAAAATGGAGTCCTTTTCATGAACCACATCATGAAACAGATGAAATAAATGATGTAAGTTGTTACAATACTGTTTTATGACATTATTAATAGTCACGTCAAAGTAAACAAATGAAATTTTAATTAGCTTAGATACAGTTAAATTTTATTTTGTTATGGAACAATTAGTTCTGCATTCTTATAAAATCAAAATCAAAATCAAAGACAACTTTATTCAAATATTCTACGAGGACCTTTGAATCGTCATTTTACAAATATAAACTTTAAAGTGATTATTATTTTTAAGTAAAGCTACCACCGATTCGGAATGCAGATTCTGCAGAGAAGAATCGGCAAGAAACTCCGCCGTTACTCATTTGAAAATAAAATATAATGTGTATATATTTCTAGTCCAAAGAAAAAACATCTAAAAAGAAGATTAAATCACAAAGCAAGGTATATTTTGACCATAAGTCAACCATGAGGCAAAGTTTCGATCATTTTTATTACAATAATTCCGAAGACTACAGCGAAAGAGAGATACATTCGCCGACTCATTCGATTGGGACAAACTTGTCTGTTGCTAATCTTCTAGATGATGATCCCTTCGACTATGAAATTGTTAATATTGATCACCGTCTTTTGACTGTACCGGATGTGCTCTCTTGTGATTTCTTGTTGTAAGTTGTAAGATTTAATGCTTTTTTTTAAATAAGACAATTCTATAATGTGAAGAATGAATAGAGGTATTCAAAATGGCCATAAAATTTCAAACTCATCAAAACGATCTAATTTTTAGTGCATTTTTTTGTATACATCGTAGTTTTATTTTATTTCTCTTATATGGTACCTTTGTCAAAAATGACAGTAATTGATTTATTAATTTTTTTTTCTGTATTTTTCATAAAATGCAGGCCTAACAAAGGAAATCAAGGAACACGGCATTCTCTTGCAGTTCAGATGCAAAACAACTTTAAACGTAAGCATAATTCTGTAATAAAATTACAAAATAAAACTATGAAAGTTATTAAACTTACGTTGCAGGAAGGAATTCTATATTTAAACCTAAAAATATCGAAGATAATAATTCGCAAAAATATACTGGCGAACCAAATGCTTTTATGATAGAATTGTTTGGACTGCGGGAAGATGTAGATGAAAGGTCAAGCAAAGAATCATATATAAATTTAAAAATTTCAGAGAATTAAAATTTAAACAAATTAGGCCTCGTTAAAAAAATTTACAGCAAATTTAAACGCAATTTATTTATATTTTCAACCTATAAAACTATAGTTTTTTTTAAATTATATTATTGCTTGAACTATAAAACACTTAATAAAACTTTTGTTATAAGTAGTAAAGAGCTGATACTCGTATTATTAGAATGTTGACAACGTACATACACATATTATCTTAAATACAGATTCATATTAGATATTATTTTCAGACAAGCCTTTTATTTGTTAGAAGCAGCATTCGACGTGATGAAGAATTACGATTATTGCATTATACTAGTGCCTTGTAAAGATAAACATTTTCATTTACTTCAACATTTTTATGTATGTATGTTTTTATTTTTCCACAGAATACAATTCTTTGGAATTATCACAAAGAATTGAATTTTATGTATTTTATTTACGACGATCACCAAATTAATACGAATAAATATTTTGCAGTTCGTTCCAACGAAAGATAATATTTCAGTTAACCATGCTCTTTACGTTGCTCATCGGAGTTCTGTGTTGAGGTATTTTTATAATTATCTTTTTAGTTAAGTACGTTTTTTTTTCTTTTTCGCTTAAAGAAGTTTGTTATATGCAACTATTCAATTATATAGTAATTTCTTACTATTTATATACGGCTACACCATTACACATTAGTTACTTAAAAATGTTCAAGTTTTTGAATAATTAACGCTGCCAGAGTTATTCACAAAACCAAGGTGGCATTAATGATTCGAAAAAAGAAATAGTAAGTATATTTGTACATACTGAATTAAACTTATTGCTTACAGTAAAATAAGGGTTCGTAGGGCAGAAATCATGGACGTACCTCAAATCGCTCAACTTTTAGGAAGCTTAGATGGGAAAGAGACACTATGGACTATAGAAAATACTATCTTAAAGAAAAGTCAGCTTCAATGCTATGTGTTTCTGAGCAGTGTTACTCTTATTGGTGTTGGTATATTAGAGTGAGTTGGTTTTTTCTAATAATGTGTTGTTTTGTGGCATCTTGCAAATGTCATACGACTGGACAGATGCCTTCTATTACGGAGAAGAAAATACGAGTATATACGTCTTAGAACTTCTTCCGAGATATACACAATTATTTAAAAACTTCAGAAATCATAGGTAAGACAGGAAAAAATTTACCTACTTTTGATAGAGCTGTAAGTATTGAAATGCATATTATTAAAAGACGACAAAGTAAGAGAAATAGAAACATATAGACCGGTCGGTTTGTCGGAGATTTGCTGTCAGTTGACTCTGATGAAAGTGTTTCTTTAAAAGTGGGCTGTGTGTATGTCTTAAATACAGGAATTCGATTATTATTTCACTGTTATCTTGACCGATGTTTATTTATTTTAAAAAAAAGTACCTATATCAGTCGGCTATTACCTAAAATACAGGCTAATATTAAGTTGCCTACCTTAGGAACAGAAGACCATGTGTGTATGTTAAACATATTTATTTATTATTTATTGTTATTTGGCCGTTTGGGCGACACTAATGACGCCAATTCGAGCATCGAGTAATATAGGCATGTTTGTGTCTAAATGAGTTGCGGGCGTAGTGGACTTTTCATGCGATATTTATTGGAGGTGATTTGTGCTCAAGCTGAACTGCTTGGCGTAACCAGAGTCATTATTGCAATTAGGTATAACATTAGTTCTGTTCGTAAACCTAAGTAATCTAATTATTTCTTCAATTTGCTACACTTATTACCACTGTTTCACGCTCTGGCAAGGCCATCATGACAATTCACACGTCCTCGTGTGTATATAAATCATGATTCAGAAAATCATCGCATTTTATTATATATATTTTCTTTAATTTATAGACAACCAGAACAAATAGACTTTATACGTGCCAAATTCAACGTAGACTCGTATAGGATTCACAAACACCACACCAGTCACGGTTTTGACTGTGGTTTTGCGACACTTAAAGCAGTATTGGTGTATCCCGTATTTGAAACACATTATAGATTTTTCGCTAGAGAGATGATGAGATTATCTGGTTCTAATGCACTTATGTGGTTGACTGCGTATAGAAATAAATGGGTATCTACAATAGTTTTTAAAATATCTTAATGATTTTATATTTGTTAGTTTAATATATAATATATGTTGTATATACTTATATTGTAATTTTACAATCTACGTCTTAATTTTGGAAGTAAAAATCTAAAAGATAATATAATAATTAATATGCTTTTGGTTTGATTTTTTTTTAAATTTTTTCCTGCAAATAAGGAACATATCTTTAAGGTAACTCATAAAGCAAATACGCTGGCTGTTTCTATGATACCCCTAATGCCGAGGACTTCAGAAATGGACTGTACATCTATACCAGAATTAAGAAGGATTCGCAAACTTTCAAATTCTGTGTAAGATAATTATTTTATATATTTAATTTAACGGTTTATAATATTTTTTATAATACTCATATGATATATATTTTAAACAATGTAATATACCCTGTAAAAATATTTATTTATAATATTTTTAATAAAATTAAAAAAAACTTATAGGTTCTTTGAATTTTAATTTTTCCAGTAAGCATTATAGATAATGTTATATAATATTACTAACCAGTAAAACAGTATTTTGGGTTATTTTTGGAGATCATTCTAAATATTTATTATTTATTGATTCAATGCGTACTAATAAATGACTCTTTCTAACAGAATGGCCTTTAGTACTTGGTTTATAAATAAGAAGTTAACAAGTGTTCCTAAAGTAAACGTTGACTCCAGGATTCTAATTGTTGGCGCTTCCAGAACTACGATAGCCTTTCTAAATACCTTGCTTTTCAGGTTATACTAATTCAATATCTATTATATAATTATAACTAATAAAGGAAATGTTATATATATATTTAATAAAAACATAATTATGTAAACAGTTAAATGACGACATATTATTAGAAACGGTTCTAAAGTTTATTAGATTCCACTTAAGGATTACAAAAATATACCATCTGATAAAGTTAATACATTTCTAAAAATATTTTCGAAATGTCGAATGCATTTTAATTTGTAAATCGATAAATGAATATAGCGTAATATATTGGTGACGTAATTATTAATTTTTTTTTTAGCGATACATGTTCTTACTTGTTCTTTACTAACGTGACGTTAGTATCTCCCCATGGCCTGCCATACACAAGACGTAAGAACTCACTGTCGGAAATGATGTTCCAAAAATATCAGACAAATTCTGATAAATATCTTAAAAGCGTTCCTTACACTTACTACGTGAATATTATTCAAGAGACTATGGTAGAGATTAACAAGTAAGTTTTAAATACTTTATTATTTTTTTGTACTTATTCTGAATTGAATTTAAAATATTTTCTTCTCTAATTGTAAATAAATTATTTTTTTTTAAATAAAATGTCTAAAATTACAAGATAATAATTATTCTAATTGATTTTACAGACAAGAAAAATACATATTATTATCAAATGGTCGTAGATGTTATTACGATCTCTTATTTTTATTGTTTGGAAAACAATACCAACATCCTGATTACTTGAAAACTATTATACAAAGAGAAAAGGATATAAGGTATGAAAATCTTATGGCTTATTATTTTTTAAAAAATCGTTGCAAGACCTGTATTTAAGACCGTGTTGACAACAGACTGAAAATAAACAAAATTGTGTATTAATTTCATTGTACATATGTGTGTGTGCCGTAGTGTGTGTAGTTTTTTTTTTTAAATAAATTTAATGTATTTTTGGGCATTATTATAAAAAATATTAGCATTCTGCACTTCTCTTCTTCATATAAAGTTTAACTGTGCCATATTTCAAACTCGTCCGTCCACATAATTTTCGTAAAAAGGGGTAGAAAGTTTTTGTTTCACGTATTAATATATAGATAAGCACTTAGCACTTAACAAACCCCAGTAGGTAGGAGATTCTGTGTCGGGGGACCGGAAATACACATAATTTCACGTAAACACATATAACCGTTCAGACCAAAAAAACATGTGTGTGGCCTATCGATCGAACCTGCGCCCACTAGCGCAAGCTAATTGCTGTGGCCACTGCGCTAACACGTCGTCCAACAATCCAATGTTTATTTTAATATATTTAGCAGTATAATAATATATACTGTACTGTCCTGTCCTGTATCAGCCTGTAAACAACCCAGTGCTGAGCGAAGGCCTCTTCTCCATAAAGAAGAACGGTTGGAGCTTAATCCATCACGCTGCTCTAATGCGGGGTGGCGGATAATTTCCTTACCATGAGTAACTATGATAACAACCGGGACCGACGGCTTTACGTGCTCTCTCCAAGGCACAGTGGGGAGACCCACAAGGACATACACCCAGACCGGAAACAAATATTTGTACAAATACAAATATCTGTCCCGAGCGGGAATCGAACCCGCGACCGCAGCACTCTGTTTGAGGCGATTACTCGCACCACTACGCCAGAACGGTCAGTCGATAATATATATACAAATACATAATAGCTTATGCCAATATTTCTCTTACAGAAGCGGTAAAATTCCTAAATACACGCGTCTCGATGTACCTCAGCCTAGCTTTGAACCGACCATTACAAACGTCACTCCAGCTAACGTTTTTATCGTGAACACGATATCCGACGCTAACAAGGCACTTAACTTCGTGCAGACTTTTCTATGGCAGGAAATGGATTGTAAATACATTATTATTTTAATTGTTTATGTAACACATACACACAGTTATGAAAAAGCAGACTTATAATCGATTTTAAGATTTATACTTTAATTATGTCGTAATGTCACAGAAGTGAGATTAAAATCATTAATATATTTAGTAATAAATAATAAACAACTTACGATTGCAAAAGCCCGTATTTGAAATATAATCTTGATTGCAAGTTTCAATTTTCTTTATTTGATCACACATCTCTCGTATAACACCCACTGTATGAATCACAATAACGCAACGGAAATCAATAGTTAAAATAATGACGCTACGACTCTCTAAAATATCATTGAATTTCAGATAAAATACTCGTTTATGGCGCTACCAGACATGCTTATTGCTGTCTAGCTACTTTGATAGAAATGAAAATACCTTCTGAAAATATAGTTTTCATTGAACCTTTTCCACCGGAAAATGCTAAAAAGACCAGAGTGTCATTGTTTTGTAATGTTTATGTAAGTTTATCTTTGAATAAATATATACTAGTATAATGAAGCTTTCTGTGTTTGTTTGTTGTGATCCGATTTCGAAAATTCTTTTGTGTTAGAAAGTTTATTGATTGAGGAAAATTATAAGGTTAAAAAACGTCCCGTTTACGTCTCATGAGAAAGGGAGCAATAACCATAAACAGGTGAAACCGTGTATGTCATATGTATACTTATATAATATGACTAGACAATACGCACGCCATTACCCGTGTTTTGATATTGTATATCAAATGGGTAGACAGTTTACTTACTGTTCGGCAGTTCTTCTTTAACTATAATAATAGCGCAATGTTTCTACTTCATAATATTTCTCAATAAACACGCTCTACTATCGCACTCTATAGATATATCTACGCTCTAGATAATTAAAAGAAACCAGTTAAATATATATTACTCTACTCGTATTTATATTATATATAGAGCGAGATAGTAGAGCGTCTATCTATGCTCTAGATAGTTTAAAGAAACCAGTTAAATATATTTATGACCGATTTTAATTATCTATTTATCTCGAATTTGGCTTACCAACTACAATACATATGTATATAATGACAAAATTTGTGTGAAGTTTATATCAAAATTCTCTATCTAGTAAGCAAAATCAGAGAAAGATATTTTATAAGAACCGATCATTAATGGAATTTGATGGAAATGAAAATTTTTGTAGGTCGATAAATATGTACGTGAAGTCCTCAAAAATCTAAAAATTAAAGTTTACCACTCATATTATTTCCATCGCTGGTACTTGGATGCTGATTTGGTTACTCATGTTGACTTCCTCTCGAAGATACATCTATTGCGACTGCAGTGCTCTGCCTTATTTTATTATGGAGACAAAGGTGTAAACGAACAGGCCTTTATTGGTATGGTTTAATTCCATATTCTATTTATGTGTTTAATTTTTTTTTCAGATAGCGAAATTGTATTTAGCTTAGGCTATTACTGATTTTTAATAGAAAGATTTTTCTGTATAGAAAACAAAAATAATATTTATTAAACAGGATCTTGCGGTATCATAATGGCAAATACCGTTTTTTTTTTTATGATTCTAATAGTCATAGTATATGATATAATGTCACTATATATAACTTTTATGATAATTGTGGATAATGTATCATTTTAAGCGTTAGAATCATTAAGATTCTTTTGGTAGTATCATATTTTATATAATATGAACAAATCTTTTCTCATCATATTATTATAGATTTGGTTTCTTTGTTGTTATATATGTCTTTAAAATTTTGATATATATTTTTATATATATTCAAGCAATTAATAAAAGCGGTATGGCATATGATGGCGGGATTTTAATAGATCATCAGTTTAGAACAAAAGATCCCTCGATCTACGCAGCCGGTCCAGCCACTAGGTATTATAGAAAGTACTATGCCGATACTAAGCAACAGAAATATTTTGATGCTTTCGAAGTAGGAACCAAGGTAAGTGTAAAAAGTCAATAAAATGATTTTATTTTATTTTGATTAGAATTGAAAACAAAATTAAATCTTGTAAAGTGATCTTAAATTTTTCCTAATGTGATTTAGAATATAAACATTGGTTGTACATAAAGTCAGTTAACGGACGATAATTTTACGTGATAACGTCATAAGAGGACATTGATGAAAAATTGCATACTTTTATGAATTTTCATTATTTTGTATAATACAAAAAAGGAGTTAATTGAAAATTACAATAATTAACATTTATTTGCACTCAGTAATTAAAATATTTTTCTCTTCTACTCGGACGCATCTGCCGATTAAGTGGAAGAGAGATAGATGCGTCACAAACCGAACGCTTAGGCCGATCGTGGCTCTATATCGTTTGTCCCGCGCTCTCGCTCGCGGAACGTGACAAGAGTCATGCTTTTTCGTACGTGCAGCAGGCGTTCATCGATTTATAAGACGTTATATCACGTCAAAAATAAAATAAAAATTATAATAAATGATAATACCGTTTATAAAATAAAAACTTAAATGTAGTAAATTTAACCAATAAAGTACGATTCATTTTATTACAGCTAGGAACCCAAATAAGAAATCAGTTAGACCCACTTTTCACAGAAACCCAAAAAGAGTATGTAAAGCCTGTAAAACGTTCAATAAAAAGTGTTAGTTTTGATTCATCCTTAACCTCAAGTAAAGATAGTTCTGTTGCAACTGAATCTACTACTACTTGTATATCTGATTCAATTCATAGCAAAACGTCGTAAGTACAGCACGGTCACTTATATAAATATATAAAACAGAAAATACTGTTTAGACCACCTATTTTAAGAGTTTCTCTCTCTCTCTCTCACACACACACACGCACACTCACACAGACACACATTCTTAGGCGCTGTTTCTTTCTTTTTTTCTTTCTTTTTTTTAAGAAACCATGTACTATTTTTGGCTAATAATGATTATTATTATTATATTATTATACAATAATAACTTTAATTTTTTATATGCCCTTAGTAAACAATCTTATAATTTGGACGAATTTCAAAAAATTCCTTCGTTTAAAAAACCTCATGTAGCATATTACACACTGCCGGGTGGTCTTCAGTATTTAGAGGTCCGGCCCCCTGGGATGAGGATACCTCATCAGTATGTACAATCTTTACAGTACAATGTAAGTTTATGTTTCAATTTCAAGAATAGTATTTTGTGTCACAAGGGACGAAAGTACCAACTACTTTCTGTCCCGCATGTGAAAACTTGACAAGCATGCGGAAAAGGATGTAGTGCTTTCGTCCCATTTGTTGCAGATACTTTTTCCTACCGAGGCCGAAAGTTCGGATTTCGTCCCTGTGAAGCGGGGGAAAAAGTGTCACTTTTTTCCTACCTGGGCCGAAAGTTCGATTTTCGTCCCTGTGAAACGGGAAAAAAAGTGTCACTTTTGTAAAAAGGAAGGAAAAAAAAATTATTAACCAAATTTGTGGAGAAAGATGAATATGTACTTGTTATTTTTTCGTTATAATTATTATATACATCATAATAAGATATTGCGTCACAGTACCAAGTTAGTAGTCATAGTTTGTTCGTTGTTAGTAGGTTGTTAATTTTCAATGTAATGAGGCAAAAAATTACACAATAGTGATAGTCTGTCGTAATGAAATATAATTAAACTTTTATAATATAATATTTTGTTTAACAAAATATGTAAATTATAATTAAATGGTATCTCCTATATCTGTTTTACTTTGCCTTGTTTTTTTAATTGTTACATTATTTCAGGGTTTTGTAATGGAAACCTTTAAAAATGGGTATTTCAAACTTCATATGACAAACGATTTAATTGTCGATGGAATAACGTGTTTGACACCAGATAAATTTTCACTTGAAAACTTTAGAAATCTTTACGGCCTTTCCGCAACTGTTCTAAACAATGTCCACTTACGATATACCGTAAGAATTTTTATTATAGATGTTTTAAAGAATTTCCTTACTAATTTTATACTGATATTTTTATTGTGCATTAAGGAATAATAGTTCTGATGGGATATTCATACAAATATTTATTTCTGGTGAGGGATGTTCATGGAAAATATTATCGACATTTTTATCATCGATAATTATGGTATCGTGTTATCGATAGTTATCAGTAATGACAAGTATTTACGTATTATCGATAATTATCGCACACTCCTATTTCGGGTTTGGGTGTTTGTCCATGCCTCTTAAAGCAAATAATGACATCAGTCTCGGTTATTATCATAAACAACTTATAATGATCGTTACTACTTTACTTGGTAGTTAAATTATTAATCGCCAACCCGCATTGGAGGAGCGAGGTGGTTAAGCTACAATCCTTCTTAAATTTGAAGACCTTAACTCGGCAGTTAATTGTTTACAGTCGTTGCGATAGTTCAGTTCAGCTTTATACAATTATTTTTTACATATTAATTTATTTTGTTATATTTTTTTTTTGCCTTTCAAACAAAATATATTTTCTCAATTTCCAATTTTTGCACACCTACAAACTTTCGCTCTTGTACGTCCTAAGGTTGACTGGTAGAGAATGCTTTTAGCATTAAGCCCGCCTTTTGTACAATTCAATTTTGTGTTGTGCAATAAAGTATAAATAAATAAATAAATATTATGTACACATGTTTGAAAGGATAAGGGGATGTAAATAAAAAGGTATTTTTTTTAACGAAAGGTTTTCAGCAATGGATATTGTATTAACTAATTAGACGAATTACGACTCTTTCACCAATTAGCCAGTAGATCTTGAGATTAGTGTGTTCAAACAAACATTTCAGTTTTAACATTAGAGTGGGTAAAAACAGTAACAATAATCGGTACTTTCAGGCAAAAAAGTTAGATAATTTCTATTCCTTCTTCCGAGAACCATGGGCCCACTTTTTATATCACGACCAAAGCGAGGAATTATTTGCTATTGTCAAAGAAATACTTCCAAAGGTATACATTTATTCAGTGATAGAACTATTGTTAAAAAAATTACTTTATGATTTCATGACTAAATATTTTCTTAGGGAGAACGACACGGTAAAACTTTAGCTGAAACTATGCGAAACATTGGAGAAAATTTGAGTAATGAGGTAACATATATTATCTTATAAAATTCTATATATGTTTACATATCTATAAATCAATGTTACTGGTCTTTTAATGATGACGCGTTAGCACAGAGGTCACAGCAACTATCTAATAAGGTAGCAGACGCGGGTTCGATCCCCGCACATGACAAATATTTATATAGGTCATACGGATGTTTGTCGTGGCCTGGGTGTTTGTGCTTGTAGGTTGCGTGTTTCCGCCTCCCCGAACATGATTAATATTTATTTTTGAACACATAGGGCTCTTATAAAATAACAAGGTTTCTAAAGGATCCACCATATTTAATTTGTTACTCACGTAAGTTCTGGGCATTTTAAGTAAAGTAAGTAAGTAAGTAAAAGTAGCTTGTTGTTAATCTGGTTTTTATCACAAACGGTTCAGTGTATATAATGTCATATGTAAGAACAATGAACACTACACAAGCATCCAGCCTCTCTCTTTTAAACTCACTTTTAAGTTTATAGTATTTATAAGGATTAAATTTTTTCTTCAAAATTCCAGTCATTTGATTCCCACGCAAAAATGAAGATTCGATCTAGTTTTGAAAAGTCACCTCACGTGGAAGCCATCACAGACTACGTTTTAGAATGGCTATCAGAAAATGACGTTCTACTGCCTATGTACCTACAACCATGGCAGACGACTCAATACAATTATGATTTGAATCATAATCCGGCTTTCAGGAAAAGAAAAAATACAATTGCTAAAATGTTATCAAAGATCTTCTGATTTGTGACTTATTAAAATAAATTTCTTGTTATTGCGAAATTATTTGTTTTACTTCATTAAGTTTTAGATAAAATATTTAAACTGAAAGACTCCACGATCTGCTCAACAGAACTCTCAGATAATTTGTATGACGAATATAGATGTCTGCACCGGGTCATGGATGTGTATTTATGTATATATGTATTTATATCTTGAATTTATTCCCGTTCCTAGTACCTGTAACACAAGTTCTTACGAACTTAGCACGGGGCTAGGTTAACGTGGTGTGATTGTTGGTTAATATTTATTTATTTATTATTATTATTTATTTATTATGCTATTCTATTTAATTGTAATGTAATAATACGCTATAAAACTTGCAGTAAAACCTTTAAAACGGTATATCATTGATTTCGTTTATATTTTGTTATTAACTGTCATAATATTTTGTCAATAAAATTAAAGTCAAATCATTTTATTATTATGTATTGTATTATTATTTATATAGTGATCGTAACGTTTTTAAAAATTGTATAAGATTGTATATTTAAAATCATGGCAAAATCGAAAGCCAGTACTCCCCCAGTTCTCAATGACCTACTGATACAAAATGTGAACACTTGGGGAAATGTCCACTACAACATCCCCCTGCGACTCTCCAACACTGAAACTAGAACAGGGACAAGTATAGCACATCGTTACATACCTGCCATACCGCATAGCTTGAATTGTGTAAGTTTTTTTTGCAAAAAAAAAATATTTGTTTAATCTTTTTAGGCTAAGCTATTTATGGTGCATATGTGTGTAGCAGTGTATTAGACGTGCTATATATTTGGACATACGTTGATAAACATTATCTAAATCTAAATATTGTCTTCATCATTAACATCATCATCATCATATCAGCCATTGGATGTCCACTGTAGCACGTAGGTTCCCTTCGACCTCCAGGGCGACCGGTTAAAAGCAGCCTCCATCCAACCGCTTCCAGCGACTTTCCTCAAGTCGTCTGTTTTATAGAAACGTTATATAAATCTAAATATTATCTTAATGGTGTTTTTTTTTTCAATGCTGAATACGAGATAAATTTTAAGCACAAAGGCAATTCATATTCAACACTCAATCACCAGCCCGCATTTGAAATCGCGTTCTTTTAATCTCGCTTTACGTGTACTACTACTTCTGTCTACTGGACCGATTGATTCGATTCAATGTAATCTTTGAAACTACGGAATATTATAAGGTTTCCTAGAACTTTCCACAAAAAATATATAAAACTTCTTCAATATTATATGTTAACAACTAGAGTTTAATTTATTATACGTTTAAATATATGTGATTATCATTATATTATAAAGCAGTGCATTATAATATAAAAAAATCTTAAATTCGAAATAGAAAATTGATGATCCATTGCCCGAGCGAGTGACCGGACGAGACATGGTGGTAGAAAAGGAATCATACAAAACAACTACCGGCGAATATTGTGTTAAACCAAATCCAAATAAAGCAATGGAGAGATCCGACTGTGCTATCAATTGTCGAAGAGTTATATTTATGACGGGCGTTGAAAAAAAGGTAAATGCTTTTAATCTGTTTTGTGGAAAAGTCAATCCAAAGACGAGTGATAGGCTATACAAATTATTTAATTGACCCTAGCTGTAACTAATTAAGTACCGGGTTAGGGCCTATACTCTCACAGAAAATTAGCGAAAAGTATCTGCTACTTGCCTAGCACCAAGACCTATTTTTATCTTCTAGCCCTATCTGTCTTTTTGCTCCTTTGATGAAAGTGTTTATCGGTGGCTGTAGAATGAATATTTTTTTAAAAGAATACTTGGGGTGTGATTTACAATCGATACTGCAGCCAAAAATATAGTTTTTAGAATTTTTGTCTGTTTGTCTGTTTGTCTGTATGTATGTCCGGGATAAACTCAAAAAGTACTGCATGGATTTACTTCAAATTTGGCACGAATATTATTAAGACGTCGGGTTAACATATAGGCTACATATTATCACGCTATCACCTACGGGGAACGAGCAGTGAACCTTTATTTCTTCAACGCATTCTGTAACAACGTGTAATCTAATAGCGTTCATGCAGACGACGTCGCGGGCAGCAGCTAGTTAATCATAAGACCCACTTTCCCGTTTCTTGACGGAATACAGAATCTGCGTTATAATAAATTATGATCATAACATTAATTTCAAGAATTTTATTTCCAGTTACAAAGTAAAACTATCGTACAACCAGTAATGCTATCTGAAATGAAAGAAAAGTTTAAAGGCGTCGCTGCATCACCTACTGCACCTCCGGATATTATTGTTAAACCACCAGATCCTGAATACATTTTTGATGTTAGATTTATTTATTTTTTTCCTTTATTTTGATAATCGAACATATTGTAAAAACGAGTAAAAGTGTAAATATACAATGGTTTAGTCAGATTAAATCTGACAAAGCCATTGTAATCTCCAATATTTTGTAAAATAAATTTCATTTTTAGGTAGTTGCAGCTGGACGAAACGAAGCACCTGCTATTTTAGATAGCGATAATGGATTTCGTAAGTTACTTGATCCTTATGTATCAACGAACAGATCTTGCCACAGGCCGTTTAAAATAGACGAACAATACGGAATTGGGGCTAAGGATCAGATAACATTTTATTCCGAATTCAATTTACCTAAGGTAAATAAATGTTTTTTTATAAATATTACACATGTACAATCTTGGTCAGTTTAGTTTAGTTTCCACTATTTGTACCTGTTATTTACTTTAATTAAAGGTTCGTGGGTTTGGTCCACGGCATAAAGAAATATGGATGCCTTTAACAGCTAAGGTACATAGAGGTGTATATGACAGAATTCATGTGAAGAAAGAATACAAAGAAGTGGCAGCTTGTCATAATCCCGTTAATAATATAAAAGGGTAACTTTACGGATTTTATTTCAGTGTTTACATTTTAATGGTACAGATGAAAAACAAAAATATTAATGAGTTGTTTTATTACAGAGTCTTCGAGTCGGAAATGAAAAAGAAATACAAAATGCCATTTGCGTATTCGTCTCTAGCTTCATGGGATCACGGAGAGATGTTTGACTTGGCACCTTTCCCTCCAAATCCTTATCAAACAAATATTGCTCCTTTTATGTATTGCAGTGATTACTGTCATATAGCACAAGGCACACCACCATATACGGTCATCGATCAACACATACACAACCGAACACCCCATAAATCGTGTATTAGAAAGTTTGTCGTGTCTAGAGATTTTGTACCATAAACTATTTTTTAATAATAAATAATAACTTAAATGCATATTATTTTGCTTTAATATTGAATATAATAACTACTGTTATTTCATTTCTTTAAGATATCTGAAGGAATAAGTGAAGCAATCAAAGGGTTAATTGGATAAAAATCACGTAGAATTAATAATTACTATTGATGGTATCGAGAGCACATAACAATTAATAGTAAAACGAACAAAATTGTTTTTATTTTTATTTATGTATAATACAGGGGTTTATATCAAGAAAAAACGTATGCGTGGTTCTAGGTTTACCTGCAAAAATAAAAACACGTAAGTAACATGCATGCAAGACTGTGTATTTAGGCGAAGAAAATTATCTTAAATTTTATCTAAGTTGTAACTTACTAACTACGGGTACTACGCGAGCGACATATACGGCAGCGTAACGCAACGCGATGCTAAAATATCTAATAATCATTAAATATTAAGCTGTTGTACATTGTATTATAACGCTTATTTACGTCACTTCAAGTTCACTTCAAGTCATAAACGTTATGTCGCATCACGTCGCGTATAACACTTAATTAAATTAAAATATAAAATTAATCAGAGCTAAATAAAAGCAGTCAAAACTTTTACATAGTTGCTGATACAAGATTCGCGGTTGCAACATTATTGTCAGATCGGTTGAAATTTATGGTCGTTGCTACGTTAGTAAGAGCTATACGCGGTGATTTAGAAGCAAAGTCGATGATCAAATCTTTAAGCACAAAAATATTTTTCATGATAAGATCTCGAGATTAGTGTGTTTAAGAAAACAATTAATTAGATAGACGAACGAATCAGGGGATGAACGAACAACATAACACGTAGGAGTGATTGATCGATCGCTGGATTGACCGAATGAATGAACAAATGTATAAATAAATTATAAAGCTATACTATTAAAAGTATCGATCCTTGATATCGATATCTAAGAATGATATACAATTATACATAAATGTATATACCTCACGAATCTTTTGATGAGAGTAATCTCAATGTCGGCCGTTAAAAAGTTAACGCACATGATGGATAACTTAACACTGAGACGTTGAATCACTTGGTATTACAGCAGTCACCTATATTTTTGATATTATTCGTGGTGAGATTATTAATTATTTAACCTTCTGAAGAGACACTTAAATAAATGACAAATATTTTAGTCACTACAATATTATTATAAAAAGAATCTTAATAAAATTAAAAACTTACAAGTCAAAGAAAAGCATGAGAGATTTTCATCCGTGGCTTTGAATGGATAAACTTATATATCTATCTTTTAACTCATTTTATGGCTGATATCTAGTGATTCGCTAAAATAAGATTTGTTAAAAAAATCAATATTGTACCTTTGGCCTTTTAACGAAGCAACTTGAGCATTTAGGCGAGTCACATTCGCAAGTTGATATTTTCTTGTTTTTCTATAAAATATGTTATTATAAACATTAAGAATATCATATTATATACATATATTATAGTCATATGTCTTCATTATGTTTTTTTTTTGGATCAAATAAAATGTATTTTTTTTTTCACTATATGCTCCCTTGAAGTTGTACATAATACATAATACCCAGTAATAAATACTACAATTGAAACCTGTCAGGAGTGGTCCAGATGGATTACATTTTAAGTGCAAAATTATCGTCAAATTTCAAAGTTGTCTGTTACACCTAAACTATTTGAGAAGATTATATATGATACTCTGTTTCCTTTAATAAAACTGCTAGTTACTCAAAAACATTTCGATTTAGCAATCTGTTGAGATCATAATATTAATTTAATCACTATACTTCTATATGCTGATGATACAAAACTACTTAAAATCATAAATAAAATTGACAACGTTGAGTAGACATTGTTCAGTATTCTTTAACGATTTGCATCTTTATTTTGATAAGCGCTACGTAGCACTTTGTACGGAAAAAAAAAATACGATTTCATTTGAATATACAAGTTCGAATCAAAAATTAAGAAAGTTACGAAAAACTTAACGACTACTTAAACTTCTCGCTTTTGAACAGTTCGCGTGTTTATTTCTTATTTGTTGCACTAAAAATTTAGTATTCTCAGCAAAAAAAGAAATACGTTTGTCGGATCAGCTAGTTTAAATTAAAAATTTATTTTCTACAACTCGAACTCGTACCATTTATAGACAGTAAGTAAAATAGTCACACGAGTTTTAAGTTGACTTACTATAAAGCTTAACTTTTGCTAGTATTAATTAACCACATGACATAATTACAAAAGTGATTGATTACCTTAGATAAATCTTTCTTTTTCTTCTTTTCAACTGTAACTTTCTCTAAGGTTTCTAATGAATCTATTTTATTTGTCTAAAAATAGTTTTAAAGTTATTCAAATATCACCACGTTAAAAAAAATAATAGATAAAAAAAATTAAGCAGTGTATAGTAATATCAATGTTAACATATATAAAAATAAATACCTCTGCACAGGAACAGGAACGGTGATAAGTCAACGGTTTAACCATTATTTTCACTTTTTCCCTCCAAATCTACTTTCGATTGCTGCTTTCATAGATGGATTTTTCTGGTAAATTATCAAATATTATTGATTTAATTTAAAAAAAATATCTTGATTTTATTAAATAAAAAATATTTGTTTCATTTCGTATTTAAAATTACGTTTTGTACTCCTACTCTTACTATTGTTGATATTTTAAAAAGAATACTAAGAATACATATAAATCATAATTCCTTGAATTAAGTTATAAGTAAGAAAACGAATGCACACGAAAAAATTCAAAAGTTGGAATTATCTATCTTATTAAAAGTTATCTTACCCCAGGACAAGTTTGATTAGGACATTTAGTGTTCTTCGACTCATCTTCACATTTACCAGTCTGTAAAATTTTTGTACAAATAATTATATAAATAGTAAAACCTTTGTTGTCTGTATTATATTTTTAAATGAAACACAATTTTATTCAGTGTTAAATTACTTAAAAGAGTAACAACTCACTGCAGGACATTTTTCATCAGGTGGTATTGGAAATTTTCTTTTTCTTGGCGGTCTACAGGGTGGGTTATGGAAACATCGTGATGGGTGGTTACAAGGGGCCCCAGCTCGTGCTGGCCAGTAACACGGCATCAAATATGGGAAGCAAGATGATGGTGGTAGACAATGAGGCAGATGATGACAGGACCGAGCGGCCATTGGCTGAAATAAATTATTTCTTTTGTCATGTTCCGCTGCGGATTGATTAACTTATATAGCTAAGAATTCCTCTTAGGACACACATGTTTTCTTACGTTGTTTTACTTAACCGAGAACTAAGATAACGAGCTTTTAAAGAATATTTAGTTTAGAATCATACCTTTTGCAGAATGCAACTAGACCGTGGCGTCACCTCGAGCTAAAATGGAAAAATAAGGAATAATTTTTAACTTGTATTTAAAGATGGTAAAAATATAATAACTGTACAAAAATCTTATGTACAACAGTCAAATAAATAATTGGAAAACAAGGTGGCTCAGCAGGGAGCGTGACCGAGTTGCCGCATACACTCTGACTCTTCGGTTTCGTCAGTTTAATGGACCAAAATTTAACGATTCATTACATATACTTATTGTAAAATTAAGGTTATTTTAATAATATTACCTTCAATTTACTTCGATTCGTAAAAAATGTAAGCCTTTGTCTAAAACATTTTTAGCGTTGAGTGGATGACCTGATATTATAGTAAATTATTTACTTTGTGCTTTTGTGCACGCAAATGCAAATAGCATTAAATGTATTCATGGACCTTAAAACTTACGAACAGTACGTACTGTATGTAGTACGTACGTAGTAAACAGTATGTACCTACTATAAATAGCTTATTTAGAACATGGTAGGTAAATAAAAATATGAAAACGCAGGGGCAATGACATAAAACGGCATTCCGCGAGAGTAAGGTGTTCAACCATTGCGTTCTTTGCTTTATGATGATACTAAAAGACACTAAAGCTTCGATTTTATTAGGGACCCTTCAATTTTAAACAAGTTGGGATTTAAAGTAATTTCTATAAAACAACTATTCGTTGGTTACGTATGGTATTCTCGTATTAGTATAATTAAATCGGAAAAATCGTATAATTAACAACCGGCTGACATGCTGCCAGCCGTTTGACATTTAAAAATATTTATTGCAACCATATTGTTTGGCCCTCACATTCTATTTAGTAAAATTCGTTCTATGCAACCCTCTGATAATGGAGACTCACAGCAACTAATAGTTTTTATTGGTAATATTTTGTGACAAATCTCAAACTGAACTATTCGTAAGCAAAACAAGTCGTTTTCTGAATATTGGAACCGGACTTAATAGAATATTACATGATATTATTGAATACTTCTTAATAGAATATTACATCATATTATTGAATACTTACAGGCGATGGCTCAAATTTAGGTCTTCTTTTAAATGATACCTGAAAGTTGGAATAAAATTAACTTTAAAACGTCGTGACGTATTTGGTTTATCAGTTTCTATTCACTTTGTGAGAAAATGATGATTATTCAGTTAAAAACATTTAATACATAAACATTATTTGAATTATGGTTTCATGCGATTGTGTTGTGGTTACGATTGTGTTGTGGTTATACCATATTATGTAATTACTCACCCTCATACCATAATAGTTAGCAGAGTCTAATTTACATTTGGAAGGCCGACATGACATCTAAAAAGAATTAAAAATATAATATTCACTTGGACAGTTCTAGTGTTACATGTTTACAAGTCGCTAATAAGCCGATTAAATTATTGGTATCAAATTATTACGTTAGGCTTCTTAACTTCTTTACTTATGTAATAAAAGTAGAAGTAGTATAAATTTGCACGATATTTACCTTACAATTACATTTCCCTCGTGGGCATTGATCACACTGAAATAAAGGTTTAATTTAAAGTTTTCATCATAATCAAAACATTTAAATTATTCAGAAACATCTATTATTATATTTCTGGTACTAGTAAAGTAACAAGATTTTTATTTATTAATTAAAATAACTTACAAGTGATGGGCACGGTGGATCCGCCTAAACATAAAGAAAGGTTTTTTTAATTGTTATTATTTAATAAGAGTTTATTTATTAACTGCTTACACAACTAATCTTAAAATTAATACGTACACACGGTGGTCCACAAGCTCCAACGCAAACTGGACAATAGGGATCTAAACAGCAACTCCGACATCCACCACACTGGAAAAAGAATATTTTATTTTATTTATTTATTAGGGAATATACAGCATAAAATAATACATATACGAGTACATTGACAAAACAGTAAGTTATATATAACCCAAATATAATATATAAAAATAAAATATCTAAGTAACTATTACGATTACACGATATATGTACAATAATAGAATGAAATAATATTTTTAAGACGAAGACGCACCTTCAAAGAAGTTGGAAGATCGGTATTACTCTGTAAAAATATTTCAAAATGTTAGGTTATGAAGTTCTCAAAAATTATGTATGTATGTTGATACAAAATTAAATAAAATATTTTATGTAGAGACCTTGTGTCTACAACAGCCTTTAGCACAGCATATCTGAATTATAGCTGTTTGTGGAAACGCAGGCTTAACGTCTTCTTTGCGTATCTTTTTTGATGTCTTTTTTCCAACTATTGCTATATTCGACATTCCAAACATATTGTGTTCTCGGTCTAATTTAAGAATAGTCGATAGACACTTTTCTCCAAAACTTTGGCGAGGATCAATCATCTCATAGGATTCTCTACTACATATAGAATTTGCTGAACTGGTTGTAGACATAGATGGTGAGCTGAAATTTTTTTATTATTATTCAGGGATAGATACGAAAATAACAACGTTCGTATTTTTTTTTTTTTGTTAAGTCATTTATTTATTAAAGCTAATAGTTACTTAATAATGTTAAGGATAATTTTCACTTGAGATTATGATTCGTTTATACAAATCGTGTTTATATTTTTAGACAAGCACAACATTTAATCAATATTGAGAAAGAAAAATAAAGTTGATAATTAGAATATATTTCACAAATATTGTTATAAAAATTGTCATTACACAAAATAGCTTATAATTCAAAAGTACCTATACAAAAATAGCTTTTTATTATAATTGCTTGTACGTTTTATTTATATATTTTAAAATATATTTTTTTCAGTAAAAGATTTTGTCTAATATATATATATAAATTCTTATCATTTTCTTAGATATTACTTACTTTTTCAAATTAATTTTTGTCGTAGTATTTTCGTTTATGTCTTACATTCGCGCCTGTTAAGGCATTCAACTTTCTGGAAGTACAGCAAAACTGAACACTAGGAAATAAGATGTAAGAAGCTACCAAGATAATATTCTTTACCTCGAATCTATTGAACCTTCTCTGCCTTCAGACAACCACTTCATTTTGGTCAGCTTAAGCTTCTTTGGGTTAGCATATTGATTGTATTCTTCACTATCAGATAAATCGCTTTCTTCATGTAAAGTCTTTTTAAAAAAAATGTCGTTAGTCTAAATAGTAACAAATTAATAACAAATGAATAGTATAAATAAATTTGAAATTATATTATCTCACGTTAGACTTCGGTTTTATTTCATGTTCCAAATCATTATTTTTATTATTTTCGACAAGTTCATAGAGAGCTTTCGTTCTTTCTACACGTATCGGCTGTTCTTGGATTACCTAAAAAACAATCAATGACATTTTGCATTTATAAGATATATAATTTTATTTATTTATTTATTTATACTTTCTGCACACTAATACAAAATACTAATAATACTAAACAAAAATAGAACAGATAATAATCTAAGTTGCATCAGCTGCAACAGGCGGCCTTATCGCTTACACAGTGATTTCTTCCAGGCAACCTTTATATGTTAATTGTTAGATAAAGTTTATTTTATTTTATTAATAATTGGAGACAAAAAGAGATAAGTAACTAACTTCATCGGAGTTTATAATATGTAACGATCTCCCTTGGCGGTCCATTGAGTTCACGTCATTATCATTTCCACTTACTGATGGTTTTACTTCATTGACCAGGCATACATAAGTGAAGAACACGTTCTGGTCTGATGCACTGCTTGACAGTTTCATTGGAGATATGAGGGTCATGTTTTCTCGTTGTAGATGGTTTGTTAGGTGCATAATATGTTTTGACTAATAATTTTATTAATACGCCATGCTATTGCGATAAATTGTTTAATAACTAATAATTTTGAATTACGCCATTTCTGTATGGTTCTAATGAAAATTTGAACAGATGATTAAATCTGTCCGGTTTTTTTTTTCGTTTTTCTTAGTCTGTCAGTAAGAAGCGGTATAAAAATAATTTTATTTTTATACGTCTATACAACCTTTTTTGAATAAGTCACTAAACTTCTTGACTTGTGCAACTTATTGTATATCATATAATAGTGTGATAGTGTTCGACATTGTGATTATAAAATACTGTGGGAGAAATCGTTGTCCTTAATACTGACCTGCTTATATTTTATGATTTAAATAATTAAGTAAGTTTATCGGATTAGGAAGTAATTTATGTCATGCTAGTTAATTATTGTCACGCTGTGAATAGAAAAATGAGGCTTTTGAACTTTAATCCGGATGTGTAGCTTTAATATGAAAATTTACATAATAATCACTTTAACAACTTTTATGTAGCATTTATACCTACTGAAAATTGTCAAATGTGTATTACTTTTATTACTTTTGTATTACTTTTTTATCAATACAATAACCTGAAGTGTTTCTAAAAAAAAAAACGAATAGATATACGAGTAACCGGGAATACTCGTTCCTAAGTAGATTCTACGACGCTTATGGTCCAGAAAAAAGATTAATTTAAAATGAGCAACAACCTGGTCCGGTGTCCAGTGACCCAATGTGAACGACATCGGGTCGCGCAAAAACAGACTCCAACAATGGAACAACAAAAAAAAAATGATTTTCACTCAAGATTAGTGGCCACGCTCCGATCGTCGTGTTGAATTCAGAGCCTTTTTTTATTAAATAACAATTTCTGTGTGAATTAAAACATATTATTAAATTAATAAGCGCTACGTAGAGATTATTAATGTCAAAACTGTTTCTGTATTAAAATAAATACGTTAAATGTTTTATATTTCGTTTAATTCATATTAGCGCGTAGCTCTATGTGTGCGTCTACTACAATGCATAACTACAATGCAACTGATTTTTGTGACAATGATGCGGCAGACGTCGTCCGAGCAACATAACAAAAAAACATATTAAAATGATAAAAAATTAATAAAATTTGACATTCTGATGCAGAGATGACATGCTATTTACAATTTTGTAAAACAAGTCGATAAAGTCAATATACATCTATAAGTATACAAGGACAATTGACTGTGCTTCTGACACGCACACGTAGGATCTCTATCTACTCGTATACAGTTCCGTGCACCAAGATGATTTGAAACATCTTAACTTTATTTTAAAATAAGACGAGAAGGGCAGATTATTATTATTATTTTTAAGGATTATATTATAATTATTATTTAATAGTCTAGTATCTCGAGCTTATGAAAATATGTAATAATAATAATAAATATGCTTAACACATACACACGGTCGTCTGTTTCTAAGGTAGGCAACTTAATGCCTGTGTTTTAGGTAACAGCCGACTGATATACTTTTTTTTTCAATAAATATACATATATAAATAAACATATATTACATCCAGACTCGGGGCGGGAATCGAACCCACAATCCTTGGAGCAGAAAACAGGGTCACTGCAAGCTGCGCCAACGGGTCAGTCAAATATATAACTTTCAGAGTGAACACATACAGACGCATACATCAATTAATTATAAAGGTTTATTATCTTATGCATAATAATATAAAAATACGCTATAGTGTATTTTTAATGCATTTAAAAAGCCGTTTACAATTAATATACCTACAAAGTAAAACGAATTCTTTTTATAATTATTTTAATGTTCTTTGAATAGCATTAAGGCTTCCAAAGAAATAAATTGATATGCATGATGATACTAAATAGTAGTTAGTACTCGCTTGATAGCTCTAAAGCACCGTGTAGAGGTGAGTCTGATTTCAGAGATCGTCAACTATGTGTAGCGATTGCATTTTTTAAAAATTATCATAATCAAAATTATGACTAAATTTTAATGTCAATGCAATAACAAGTTTGATTGTAAGTTACAAAATATTATGTTAATTACTTGATAATAACGTAAAAAATGAATATTTATTTTTTAATTTTACTAATACCTTGAATATGATAAGCTTCGTAATAAAGGAAGAATTAACATATGAATATCTTGTATGTTGCTTGAAAATATATAAAATTTTTGTGTTGATGTATAACTTTTTTTTAGGGAAAAAATAATAGTATAATTTATTTAAATAAAACAATAATAATGTTAGGTGTTTATTTTAAAGAATTACTTATATTATATTATTATTAGTGAAATTACAATTCGATAAAATAATAATTAAAAAAAATGTTGTGTTAGCTTGTTATTGATGAATTTATGGGCTAGACCTCTTGCTATGACATATAGATGAGGGGCAGTAAAGATAAATGTCAATGCAGGTCAAGTTGCGTGGTTCAACTAATTACGTAAGTGCAGTAAAAATAAATACAAATTGATACCAAAAATGTTTATAATTCCTGCATTGCGTCCGTCGAAACGGAGGCTTTGTACCGTGTCATTTCTGTTGTGATCATGGTGTCGGTCTACAATGACAAACATATTATTAATAAATAGCCTTTTCTAATTATAATATATTTTGTAATAATAATTAATTATATAAAAATAGTGGTGTGAAAAACAATCCCAAAAAATTGTGAATAGCGGTGAATTATGAACGTATGAATCATAATGACAAAAGTGAAAATGAATCATTTTTCTGTATTATTTTTTGTGTTTCTAATTAAATTAACAGTTAACGCGCAATTTGGAAGTAAGTTAATTACATTTTTTATTACAACAGCATGAAGATGTTGATAAAATTAAAAACTTAATTGCTGCTAATTTATTTATTACAAATACGTATGAGTACTGTATAAATCAGATCATTTTCAATTATCATGATACAATTAACTATTAAATTATATTTTAACTATTAATCTACTATATATACTCTGTGTTCTAAAAAAAAATATAATTATAAGTCTCTATGGTTTTTCAAGAAGTTTGTTGATTAATAGATTTACTAGTCTTCTTTTTTTATTTATTTATTTAAAATTTCTTTCTTATTACACTTTTTATATTTTAATGGAATTATATAAAAATTTTCACCGTTATATCAATTACTGCGTGCAACATAAGCGCATGAGCGTTACGGTAGCCTCGATGTTATAATTTCTATTATAGTCGATTTCAGGGTTATGCGAAATGACAAGTGTAGTTACACATGCAATACTAAAGAAAGATCTTGAATATTTTTTTTTTTTTGATCTTTTGATGATTTTTTTTTTTATTTAAGTTTCATGCAGACTATAGAAAAGATGTTAAAATAAACAGTGTTGAAGAGGCTTTTTTGTAAGTTTAAGTTAAGACTATTTAGAAATAATAATATGCATGAATAAAATATAAATATATAAAGATTGTACTTAGTTACGAAAATTTAATCAGCAAAATAATAATAGATTATAATTATATAATTTGAACTTTTTTTTTTCTTGAAACTTTTAATTTTTTTTTCAGCTCTGTCCCTCAGTGTTGATATGAATCCACCTGATGATGATATGATTTTAAACGTAAGTTAATTCTTGTATGCAATTATTTATATATAAAAATAGACATTCAATTTTAAGATAATTTATTTTTAAATAAAAGTTATTGTTGTATAAGTTACATAATATTTTTATTACATTTTTTTATTTTGTATCATAGAGTCGCTGTCCCGCAAATATGTCCTGTGTACCGATCAGCTCGTGTCCATTATTAGAAGATCTTTTGGACTTTTCATGCTTTTCATCAGATAGGTAATTCACTTTTTGTTATTTCATTAATTTACAGTATTTCCATGCAATAAATTTTCATTTTAAACTATCAAAGATATAAAATAACTACATTGTAATGATTTAACGCGTTTTATAGGTACTTTCACCGTTTGAATTCTTTAACTTGTGGGAATTTGAATAATGAAGACTATGTGTGCTGTCCGTCGTGTGACTGCGGGCGAGTATATGCACCGGGAACACGCGCGTGTGGTAAGAGCATGGTAAGAGGCGTGGACAGTGGAATTGGTGCTCATCCCTGGGTTGCGAGAATAGGTTTTACAAGTAAGTTTTAATTTGTACATATTATTTTAAAATATATAATCAAAAAATAATCATCTGCATACAAAATTGGCAAATGTAGTTTATAATACAAACCTAAAACTGTAAACAAAAAGAAAAAAAATATGAAAGGTATATCAAAAATAAATGATAAGGTCAATTGTCAACAATAGTTTTGAATAAAAATGTGTTTCTTTATGTAACACAATCACCTAAAATTTTGATACTTTTAACCATTCTATTTTGTAAATCATGATTTACATTGCAAATAGTAAGAAAAAAGTATTGCAAAGAAAATAAACTTTATTTTCTTAAAAGGCGGAGGCCCTAAATTAACTTTCACCTTAAAAATGTTCACACGAAAGAACATTCTCGAGCCAAGGTAAAAGAAGGAAGTCACTGTACGAAAGGGTAGGGCGGGGCGACAGGGATAGATATTCGAGTAATTTAACTCCTATTCTCGAATAGCAGCCATCGCAACTTTAGCTTTGAGAGTCGTTTCTTAATAACTTCACATTAACTTCCGAAAATCACGTAATAGTCGCTAGTTTTATAAAATGTTCAAAACTTAAAATTTCTCCCAAAACCATAACAAACACAATAAAATCAGGTCATTAATTTTTATTTGCTTTTGAAATGAAAATAATGCATCTGTCTCGTTTACATAAATCAAAAGAAAAGTTCTTGTTTAAGTTAAAACTGTCAAAGAAGTACTTCTTATTTAGGTTAATATACAGGTGACTGGTGAATTACCATCGATATTTGGGGAGAACGCTCGGCGCGCGGTTCCCATTCGGGTCATGCAATAAAAATAGGTACTTAATTTTTGACCAAATTTTCATAAATTTCAATTCAAATAAATGAAGCGATGACACTTTTCCAGTCATGCCGGCGGCACATGCACAGGTGTTGTAATGTGTCGCTTGTTCACACCTAAAAATTGCCAAAGTCACATAATTTACCTAGTCAACAAATTTGTTGCTTAAACGAGTAAAATATCTTAGTATTTTTGCCTTTCCTAAGCCAGGATTAAAGTATTAAGGGGGACTGGATCATGCTTGTTTATCCTGCTACCCTGTTTACACGTGGCGGCGTTTGGACGTAGATAAACTACCTTTTTTGTGTCGAAAGTGCAGCTAGCTGCTAGGGTGTCCAGACGATGCGTAAATAATTGGATAATTGTTGAGTAACTTTACTTAAAAGTTTATTAATATTTACCTATTTTTTTTACATGATTCGAGTGGGAACCGTGCGCCGAGCGCTCTCCCCGAATGTCGATGGTAATTCACCAGTCACCCTGTATAAGTAATCCAAAGGCAGAGACACATTTTATACGTAATTCGTTAGTGAAAATGCCATGAATCCCGATATGGTAACAAAAATGGAAACATATATGTAGTGCATTTTCACTTCATGTTGTAATAACATTTAAAAAAATATAAATATTATTGGAAGTGCTTGAATTAATTTTAAGAATAATATATATAAAAAAATGTCTATTTGATTTGTCATGTTTGAACATTGCAATTTGTCAAACTGTTTTTTTTTTAATCCAAAAAAAAAAAGTGTAATATGGTGTATGATTATGAGAAGGGATAATGTATCTCAAAAATTGAGTGTATATTGTTGTGAAGATCGCTTTAATATAATTGTTATTATATTACGATAATTAAAATAGTGTGAATTGCTTAGTAAAAAGTTTTGCAGAAGCAAAAGGCACCTGTTTATCAGCTATATCATCCTAACCTAACTATAGCTACTTATTATTTCTGGCTATGGTTGTGGAAAAAGTTTCTTCGTATTTTATATACAAGTTCGATTCCCTCACATGACAAAGTGAGTGGTAGTCAATGATAAAGCTCTACAAAATCGAAGCTTGGTGATTCTATAAAATTCAGCAAATATGTAACATTTACTGCCGCAAATATAAGCCATTTAAAAATCGAATCAAGTATGTAGTAATTAGATTTTATAAGAAGAAGTTATATGTAATCACTATATGCAACAGTTTTAATTTAAATCTTATAATGGATATTTTATATATTATATTTCTCTAAAAAGCACGGTTTTCTTTTTCAACGAAAAACAAAGGTGTTGAAAAATGTACGAATTTCGTTTTCAGATAAAGAGACAGGCAACGTACGATTTGCCTGCAGTGGTTCTATCATCGCAAAGCGCGTTGTCTTGACAGCTGCACATTGCGCTTTAGCTAAGCCTGAAGGATATAAATTGTGAGAAACCCTTCAACTGCTTGAATTTTTTTTTACGAAATGAGTAATTAAATATTATCATAAATAATATTTTTTTTTTAATTAAAGATCGACAGTGGTGATCGGTGAATGGGATATTAGTCGCAGTGCTGATTGTAACGAATACTTCTGCGCTCCCGCGACTCAGGCGATTAAGGTGGAAAGCGTCTCCGTACACCCTGGATATGAGCAGAAAATATTTAGACACGATATAGCTATGATTATATTAAAAGACGATATCAAGTACTCGGGTAGGTTATCTGTAATTACTGAACTTTTTAATACTAAATTTTCTTTGTAACTATTTGAAAAAAACTACAAAATTTTGTTGACCATGTAGGTACATATACATCACGCATATTTTAAAGTAATTAGCTTAATGCATGATACGTCCTTGGACAAGGTCAACTCATTATGTTAGTTGATAGGAGATCTTGACACTAATTTGTACTGCTTTTATTTCAGTGACAGCTGCGCCGATCTGTTTGAACGATAAGCCGGAAATAGTGATCAACGAACGCGCGTCGTTGGTCGGATGGGGAAAACTATCTGGACAAAATAATTTGGTATCATACAATTGTCTGCATTTTATCGTTCGTTTTTCCGTAATTTCCTTTAAAATGTATACTGGTAAAAGTATATTTTATCGAGAGAGGCTATTAAACGCAGCGACTGACAGGAACTGCGTAGAGGTTAAATCACGCTGTTATTTTCTTTGATTTTCATTAAAATAACTATATTAAATAAATAAGCATTAGCATTGGTGATAACGTGAGAGTCGCAGATATTATTAAGTACTAATTTATCGCCATGGAGTCGGGGGGTTTTTTTATTTTTTCTGATGGTTCCATTCACGAAATTGTTTTCCAGGAAAATATAAATGTCCGGACTATTTTTATAAGAAATAGTTATACATACAAATTAATAACTTTCTTTTTATGAGAATTGTAGTATCAATGTCTGTTTTGTCATATATTTATTTAGTTGTGTATAAATACATAAATCTATACAGGGAAAAATAACTTTCCATGTTTTAATTTTTAAGCAATATTGTCGACATATTTGAAACGTTATACAGAAGTTAATTTCACAAATACTCGGTTTTAGATTGGAAGTCAGCAACAGTTGGATGTTCCATTAGTATCGTTGGAGACTTGTGAACGAATATTTGGTGAATCGGTACCTATACACGAGGGTCAGCTATGCGCGGGCGGGGAGGAAGGAAAAGACGCTTGCTCTGGCTTTGGTGGAGCACCTCTGATCCTGAATAGAGATGGACAGTATGTACAAGTATGTATAATTTAATCCTATACTATTGATCCAAAGTGCAACTTTTGTAATTATTTTACATATAAACTTTACAAAGGTCTACGATAAGGAAATTGTAAGTCTATAAATTAACCTCTCAGGAAATTATCTTCGAAAAAGTCTATTATAGGTGCAACAGCTGGAGCAAAGCTTGATCTACCAGGTACAAATAACAGTTATTAGGTAGCGCTTATGGGTTGCAAAATCTATGTGGTAATAGCTCTGTGAAGGAACAAATTGTTAGATCCAGGCTTTTTAATTGAATGGATGGATTTGCACGCTTAAAGTACTAAATCGTTTATGATTTAGATTTTACCGGTGGGAGGGATGCGCTGTACCTCCCAGCTGCATGGGTCCCACCATCTTGCTTGTTTCTTCCGTGAAACAGCTTTGCTGTGTTTCGGAGAGAAGGGCAAGACAGGCAGTGTAATTACTGGCACCGAGACTTAACATCATATGTCTCAGGATAGGCAACACATAAATGAGTTCTATAGGTTAGTTCCAGGTAAACTAGTTTATGTTAGTTTAGGGCTAGTTCCAGGTAAACTAGTTTATGTTCATGGGTGACGTCGACCACTTACCATCAGGTGGCACGTCTGCCAGTTTGCCTATCCAACTAACATAAAATAAAATAAAAGATGGAAGAAGAAAAGAAGGATAAAATTATAGGCTATATTTCTAAAATTATTAGAACCTTTCCTTTCAATCAAGACTTAGGTACAACTTGTAATTTATATTACAATTACTATTTCATTTCAGGTCGGCATCGTGTCATTTGGTTCAGAAAATTGCGGTAGTGAAGGAGTCCCTAGTGTGTATACTAACATCGCTCACTATTACAATTGGATTGTTGATAATTTGCCATCTTGAATGTCATGATATTATGTATTTTGCCAGTTTAAATCTAATAAATAGGAAACAAATCTACATTACTCGTTTAACTTTGAATAGGATTAATAATTTCAAATATATTTCGAGTCATAAAAAATGAGATTTTGTAAGATTATTAAAATAACCAAAAATTTATAAAACATTATTATAATATTAAAAAAAAAAGAAAATAATAATAATTAAAGAAATACTTCTTTAATATGTTTTTTTAATGGTAAATTAAAGAAATCATTTATTAGTTTAATTTTAATGTATATTTCGAGTTTGTGTGTTTAAAAGGTTGTTCAAGGCGAGATAGTTGTAGTATCGCGCGCATGGCTGAGAGTCCGATAGTATCGAGCAAAGAGTGCCGATGAGATCTACTTGAGCGTAGTCCTGCATCTCTTGGTTGAATTCCTGAAAAGAACGTAATCTATATTAATTTAGTAAATTTGATAGCTTGTTAGGATGCATGGTTAGATGGAAGTCCTTTTCTTTTAGATGGTAGCACTTCTGAATCAATTGCGATATAACTTGGTAAATATATATGAGTATGTCTAAGATATATATTATACCAAAATTTTGTAACGGTTTCGAGACTCGCTGGTCCTTAAGCGTACATTAGTACACTTGTTTATAGATGATAAATTCTGCACTTTTATTCGCACGAGTGAATCACGTATGTATTATACGACTAAATGAGGAAGAACTTTGACCTGAAGTTAAAACAGAAGGTTATGAATGTCAGTGTCACAGTAGAATATTAACACTGATAAAATAACCATTGCGAAGCCCATGGTCTATCTTTTTTACTCAAATTTAATAATGGCCGGCCCCTTACTATAGTGGCAATGAAAGTTCCATTGACGTTAACGGTTGCTAGTTCGGTTACTGCTTCGAGTAGATATTTGTTTATACAACAATTATTAGTATTAGCAAAGAAGACTTAGTTCAGCAGTAAGATAATTAAGTGAACCTTTGAAAAAAGATATTTAAGATATTTTATATTTCAATACAAATATACATTGCATTTGTGTTTTGAGATAAAATATAAAAGTTTTAGTTAATTATATATTCGGTGTTCTAGACTTAAACTTTTACTTACCCTATTAATAGTGATCGTTGGAACAAATTTTGGTTTTACTAAACTAGTGAAGTATTCAGATTCGAGTTGCAATATTGTTCCTTGGCCTGACGTGACGCACTGTTCCACTTGCTCAGATGAGAGATTTGACTTTTCTACACACTGTTAAATCAACAATGAATCATATTTATATAATGAAGTAAATACAAAAATGATTAATTTTCAAATGAAATCAATGTAATTATTTCATTACAAAAATCTTAACAATTCTCTGATTATATTTTAATTTATAATTTGTTAATTAAATTTAAATATCATTTGGAGCGGAGTGACACATTTTCAAAAATACGCGAAAATGACTTATTAATTCCAAAATACTATACATAAACATCTGCGTTGGCAGTGAAAATGCCACAATATCCAGCTATAATAAAACAATTTTAAAATAATAATTAGCCGTAATAATGCTTCAGAATCTTCTTTTGAACTATGAAATAACCTTTATTCTGATCTGGTGTAAAGTTAACTAATTTGCTGTGTGTGCTGATGTCGCTCCAAATGAGCGTTATGATGAACAAAGTTTGTCATAATTAGTAAAATTATTATGATTTTATCATTGAAAACATTAAATTATTAAGAATAATTTGAAATTATATAACTATTGAATCATTTATTTATAACTATATGTCGTAACCGTTGTGATAGTAACACCAATTCATGACAATAGTTATTGTTCTTTTTAGTAAAGTGACATAAATTTAATTCCTTTTTAATTTAAAGGAAACATAAACAAACAAAGGAATTATTGTGTAATAATTGTGTTGTATTTGTGTTATTATTTATTCTTATTTCTATTAATTTCTATACATATACGAGTATAACACATTTCTGAATCAGCCTGTAAGCGTCCCACTGCTGGGGCAAAGGCATATAGGAGAAGGGTTGGAGCTTAATCCACCACGGTGCTCCACTATGGGTTATCACATAATTTCCCTACCATGAATAACGATTATTATCAGGTATCTATGATAACAACCGGGACCGACGGCTTTACGTGCTCTCCGAGCTACGATGGGGATAACCGCAAGAACAAGACCGGAAACAAATATTTATACAAATACGAATATCTGCTCCAAGCGGTAATCGAACCTGTGACCGCCGGCGTTGAGGTGACCACTACACTAGGTTGTCATAACATATTCATTTTAACAATATCTTAAAACAGTTCTTATTTATATTAACCAATAGAAATATTATAACTATGTTACGGTTAGAGACATATCTCAAAAGATTACATTTTAAATAATAACTAACTTCATAATAAAATATGACTAGAGGTAGATTTAGCGAATATTTGTATTTTTGTAAAGAAAAAAGAAAAATCTTGATATATAGAACTACAAAATTTAAAAAAAGCCATTTATGTGTGTTCAATTTCGTCAGTCTATGCGTTTTTCAAACTTACATCAAGTCGTCCCTGAGAACCGGCTTCAGAGTGCATCTCGCATGCAACATAGGCCAGTTTATTCTTATCACTTTCCGCCTTCATTTGATGCAAGGCACAGTCCTGGACCATATTGCCTAAGCATTCTGCGGAACCGTGCTGACATTCAAATCCGTCATCGCCATAGTTAATACTCTGGAATTCATCAATTTTTTTGTTAAAAATAATTGACAATTTTTAATATATATTAAAACGAATACCAGAAATAAAAAAGGCTCTATGTACCAAAAACAAAAAGTGGAGGAATTCACGTTTTAAATTATAAACCATCATCACGACATTTTTTAGGGAACATACTACATTGATACAGTATTAAAAACGAAACAAGATTGGCACTTAGACCCTTTTTTATTTATTGTATTCAATACTGTTCTCTTATATTTCTTTTAGACTATTCTTACTGGCGAATGTAAAAATATCTATTTCAACGGTGTAATATTGTTCTTATGTAAGTGACTGTATTGTCTTATTGAGAATAAATTTCTTTAAACCTAAACCTATATTTACGCGAATTTTATTCATAATTAAAAGTCAATTCCGGATTTTATCGCGTTTATTTAAAACTTTACAGTTTAACAATATTTTAAATTATTTCCCGACGTTTCGGACCCTTTACAGTGTCCATGATCTCGGGGGACTGAGGTCGTAGGTGTCCAAAAAAATTGTAAAGGGTCCGAAACGTCGGGAAATAATTTAAAATATTGTTAAGCTGTAAAGTTTTAAATAAACGCGATAAAATCCGATATAGACTTTTAATTATAGTATTCAATTGTAAGAAATGAGTAATTTGTGTAACATTATTTATACGAAAAAGAATCTTAGAAAGAACTAGCTGAAACTAATTATTTCCGCAGGTAGGTATAGGTACCCACGGAAGTCCCTTTTGCGTTAAAAACATGGGATTAAGGGCCTATGGCGTGACTGCGATTATATCTATCTTAGCATATTTAACCTTACCGCGAATAATTCAATAGTTTTAGTGTGAAAAACTGACAAACAAACATATTTTATCCGTTCACACAAATTTATTGGTTTATAATATATATTTTTACTTTCTTAAGAACTAGTTCCTAATATAAAACGAAAAAAAAATTATATTTTGAAATATAACTAAATAGTTTAGAGTTCAACTTCTGAATACTACAATAAAGTTATGATCATGTTGCAAATGATAAAAAAATATCAAATAGCCAATCTATTATAGATTAAATATTAAAAATTAATATAGACAGGTAAAGTCGTGTAATTATTTTTAGTTCGTGAAGGACTAAAGTACACGTAAAATTAAATGTCTTACTGTCTCTTGATGGCATTCATTGCTATGCGGACGATAGCATTGGAGACGCTTTCTACACAGGCCGTGCAAACATCCCTCGTTCCGCTGTGTCAGAAAGTCGCGAACGACTTGTGTCTCAAATCGAGAGTATTCTTTCCAAAGTCTCCGATTAGGGTCGAGACAATTTAGTCCAATTTAACCCCTCCAAGACACAAGTTTGTGCGTTCACCGCTAAGAAAACCCCATTCACTGTGGCCCCTCAATTTTAAGACACACCCCTTACCATCTCTAACAGTATTGGTATCCTTGGTGTCGACATATCCAGCGACGTCCAGTACCGATGTTACCTGGAAGACAAGGTCAAGATGGCATCCAAAAAACTCGGTGTGCTTAACAGAGCGAAGCGGTACTTCACGCCGGGGCAAAGACTGCTTCTATATAAATCGCAAGTCCGCCCCCATATGGAGTACTGCTCTCATCTCTGGGCGGGAGCACCGGCATACCAGCTTGGTCCTCTTGACTCGGTTCAAAGGAGAGCTGTGAGAATTGTTGACGATCCAATACTGACGAGCGATATCGAGCACTTAAGTCTAAGAAGAGATCTTGCATCCCTATGCGTGCTCTATCGTTTGTATAATGGGTTGTGTTCCGAAGAATTGTTCGAAATGATGCCAACGGCCACTTTTTATTATCGCACTGCTCGCCATCGGCAGGTAATTCATGCTCACACATTGCAGCCTAAATGGTCCCGTACAGTTCGGTATCAGAGGAACTTCCACCATTCGGCTGTGGAATGAACTCCCTGCCGAGGTTTTCCCACAGGACTACAGTATGGGGCCCTTCAAGAGGGGAGTAAATAGGTTTTTGAAGGGTCGGCAACGCGCATGTGATGCCCCTGGTGTTGCAGGCGTCCATAGGCTACGGTAACCGCTTACCATCAGGCGGGCCGTATGCTTGATTGCCACCGTCGTGGTATAAAAAAAAATATTTTTAACTAGACTGGTTATACATTATATTATAAAAAGAAAATATATATGTTTTCTAAGAATTATAACACAAAAATGTATATATGTGATCATCGCCTGTAAAACATAGAAACTAAATAACTTAATGGCTATATTAGACTTTATAAATACCCGTGATTTTCCAAATGGTACGAATCTTAGCTTCACATATTCATGCAACAGATGATAGGCTGGCTGCAACTGCTTTAATATGAATGATTTGCTGTCCGGACAGTTGCTTTCATAGTAAACCGACAACAAAAGCTGTAAAAGTATTTAAAAAAAATAGATTAAATAATAGGGAAGTAGTTTTACTTTAAGTCAAGTTGTTTAATGCACAGAACATGTCAATCTTAATCGAAACTCGTGGACTCATACGCCACTACTCAACGTCACTAAGTGTTGTTGTTGTTGTTTTTAAAATGGATCTAGTAATTGGTTGTTAAGGAAAAATTCGTGACGACATCTATAAATGTCTCGAAAAATCTTCTGAAATGAGACCGCAAACTCGCAGAAAAACGGAATAGATTGAACTTAGTGGCCCTTTTCTTTAAAGATATAGTAATTCATTCATTGTTTATTTTAGATCTTGAAATGAAACATTGTATAATGTTTTTTTTTTTTTTTTGTATAATGAGAGAGCTAAATAGAAATTGTAGATAATAATAAAAAATAATATAGTACTCGTTAAATATTTTGAAATATAACAAAATTGTTCATAATACTTTAAATGGATATATCTCTCTCGTTCTACTTCTATCTACTCGGTTTACCTGCTTCATAAAAATTAAAAATTAAATGTTATTATTACTTATTATGGTATACACTTATTGTGGTATATATGACGACCATTCTGGTGTGATGACCGTTCGGGACATATATGTATTTGTACAAATATTTGTTTCCGGTCTGGGTGTATGTCCTTGTGGATCTCCCCACCGTGCCTTGGAAAGTACGTAAAGCCGTCGGTCCCGATTTTTATCATAGACCCCTGATAACTATCGTTACTCATGGTAGGGAACTTATCCGACAACCCGCTTCTGTATGGAGAAGAGGTCTTCGCTCAACAGTGGGTTGTTTACAAGCTGATACAGTTCAGTAAGGTACTGTATAATGGTATTGCAAAAAAAAAAAAAAACTGGTCAAATAGTTTAGGATGGTATTTCTACTTTTATGGTTGCGGCACGGTGCCTTTTTTTAACGCTGGGAAATGTCGCACGGTGATAGCCTCAACCTTCCGCTATGAATAAGTCGTTTAATGCAATAAGGTTTTTTTTTTAAATAGAACTTTAGTTGTTAGATTTGTGATCTGATCTTGGTGGCAAATAATGCTGTGTGGAGGAGAAGTCTGGCCTTTTCGCCGAGGCCAGCCTGTCGCTGGAGGGATCCTGTTGCCTGCAGATCCGGGACCCTCCAATTAAAGCGGCTGAAGGCTCCCGCAGGGGTTTAGTACGGTATTGCACTCCCAAAGTGCCGAGTCCGACATAGGTCTAGGACTGCCGACCCGGGCGTCCTGGATATCATCCGTAAATGGATTCCCCTGCGTAAAAAAAAAAAAAAAAAAAAAATAATGCTGTGTGGTGACCGGCAGAGAAGAATAGTCCCGACCTCTTTCTTGTCGAGGCGTCGTAAAAGGCGACTAAGGCCATAGTTATGCGAGCAACACCAAGTACACTAACCAGGAAGGTGATGAGCAGTAGCGTCACCATATCCTGCCGCAACACACTGCACTCGCCAACCCGCCTCCCAAGCATGGCGAGTATTGTCAAACCCCCCAGAGATAATGGGGTTTATCAGTGGACATCCAAGGAATGATATGGTAGTGGATTTTTCCATTCTACCTTCAAAGATTTAAATCCATTATATCAGCAGGCTGAATCAATCAATCAATCAAACAATCTTAGATTGATGCATTTGAATAAACAAGCTGGTATTCATTAGATTATAATTTGTAACATATGTTAATAATATAAACATTATATGACCGACTATAATTGTTGCTAGTGATCGAGACAGAACAACTTTTACTGCTCCACTTTCCATATTATATACACACATCGACCTCGCCTGCGGGATTATAAGACATGTTTCGATATTGAATTTACAAGGCAAATTGCATTGGCATTGGAGTATATAAATTTTTATTTTGCTTAAGACCAAAAATTTTTAGAATAACAAATATTTAACAATAATAATAACTGTCTCAAATGAAACAGTCTATAAATGTCCCCACTGGTGGGTAAGGGTCTCTTCTCCTATATCGGAGAAAAGTTAGAGCAATAATACGCCATGATAATTAATTTGCGGACATGATAAGTGGATAATTACTCTACCAAGAGTAACGACCGTTATATTGACTAATATTATAAAAATTACTACAAATATTCTTTCCGAGCAGGAATCAAATCCATACGCGTTGATAAAACTTACGTCACGACTATAGCAGAACGGTCATCAATAATATAATAATGAAATGTGTATTACATACTCACATTATGTAATAATAATAATATATATATAATACGAGTATTATAAAAAATTAATGTATAAAAATAAATGTACAAAAATTCATCATAAATTTTGAAAATAATGGCTACCTTCTAGGTACATGTCAAATATATATGGAATATAATAAGAAGGTTATACATTCATTTGGGTTTAGAATGGTAGGGAAGTTAAAGAAGAACATTTGTTAAATGTTGTGAAAACTTTATTTCATAATGTAAGGTAAAACTACAGAACAAACCCCTTACAGCAGTTTTTCAATTTTCTTTTTTCAATGTCCAATATTTGTACAATACACAGAAAACAGACTTCAATTTGTTGACGATTTCACTGTCATGTGAAATTTGGTATGGTTTAAACGCAAAACCTTCACGGATAATTTGAATAAATGCGATCATTCATTTTCACTCTAGTGGCTCCGACACGGCAATTAGTAGTACCTAACCATGCGGATAATGAATGTCATACTCTCTGTATCACACTTAATATATACTGAACAATATTAATTGTAATTAAAAAAAGATATACCATCTTCATTAATGTAATCAACGTAGGTTAAGCTAAAATTTTCTTTGAATTAGTACTTATAGAGATATTTTATCTCTATTTTAACTAAACAATTTTATTTTAGATAATTGTTTATTTAGTTCTCTCTTGTTTTTATTAAACAGCAAAATTAAATATTATTTGACATTTTTATATTAAATAATTATGGAGTCTTAACAACGTTTGAATTGCCTAAATATATAATTATGATTAATTATTATTTATATGTAGTAGCTTACCTTTTGTGGAACGGCGTAACTAAACTGAACAAAAGCAATCAGTAGCAATAAAATCTGAAATTTTAAATGCACCATTTCACACAAAAAATATTCTCTTACTAAAAAGAAAAAAAATAACGTAAGTTATAAGTCGTACATAAATATATTTATTTTCAATTGTGTAAACACGTGTGAATGGTTCAATAACTTTGCTAGTTGTTGCACGGGCGCAGCTGGCTGCTCTGTCTGATTATACCTATACACTATGTTAGAATTAAGTTAAAAGTAAATGATGGCTATAATAAATGATTAATAAGAAAGTAACATCTTTATTTTTATAGAGAATGCATTAATACGAGCATATATTATAGGGGAGACTGAGGACACTTGATCCTTATGGGAGACAAGGTACACATAATTTTTGAAACTACCAAGCATGTTAGATTAATTTGAGGTGGGAACAGTAAGGCGGATTTGCAGCAAACTTAGAAAAAAAAACTCTTATTTCAATTAGAGTACCGCGTTTGCAAATAGCGGCCGTTGGTTGTTTACGTGCGGATGAAACTAAAATTGGTGAGTTTTTTAATTGTATTTTTTATTTTATGTACTTTACTGTACGAGTTATTCAAATTAATAAGATATTGTGTATTTTATATGTTTTTCGAATAGTCAAATAGTGAATGGCAAATCATAATTGGTTTGTCTATAATGAATTCTTTTTTTAAGAAATGTCATTCGGGAGACATGGTACATTCAGCCGAGGTATACTTTATCCCCGGATCAAGTCTCCCACATAAACATTAACATTATAGTTTGTATGTAGATACAATGAGTATATCAACGTTTCATTGTGAAGTTTTTACTTATTATTATTTTCAGATTGATATTGATAGATAGTGTAAGTTCTGAAGAGGATGTAACCTTACCACCATCACCTTTGTCCGATTACTTTATAGAAGATGAAGCTAACGAGCTAGTCTAGATATCAAATTTGCAAAAAAAAATTGATAACAAGAGAGTCAAATGGCCAGAAAAACTGGATACCAATGTGATTGGCAAGTATCAAGTAGAAACTCCCTCCACCTATATTTAAGTCCACTTCGAAACGAATTGGGACATTTGAATTTCGAAAGTCCCTTAGGCAATTCAAAATAGATGTCTAACTTGGTAAATTCAACATAAAATTTAGGACTTAAACTGAGTGACAGGATAAGAAATAGTGAGATAAGGAAACTTTGTGGTCTGAGAGAAGATGTAGAAACAAAAATTGAGAAAGGTATGCTGAGATGGTTTGGGCGTTTGGCCATGTCGAGAGAATGAATGAAGAACGGTTGACGAAAAAAGTGTATAAGGCGAGTGTGAATAAAAGTGCGGGAAGGGGTAGACCTAAGCGCACGTTTCAAGATCAAATCAGGGACGTCTTGAAAAAAGGCCAGGTCAAGAGTACCCTAAACTGAAGAGCATGTATGAAGGGAATAATGAAAGTGGACGAAGCGAAACAAGTAGGTATGTAAGGATCGTAGGAAGTGGAAAGAAGTTGTCTCTGCCTACCACTACGGGAAAGAGGAGTGATTATATATGTATGTATGTATAATGTATACAATGCTTTAACTTTCAGATGGTTACTTAAATTTTTAAGATGCAAACTTTTTTTTAATATATATTTTGAAGAATAGTCTATTTTGTTGATGGAATGTTTTTAAATAGGAAATTGTTTTTTAATAGGAAATAATAAACGATATATAGTTTTTCATAGCATCCCAGACTGATTATTAAGAAGGAAAAAATGATATTAAACTAATTAAATGTTTCTTGCCAAAGCCAATAATAGGTACTAAAAGATTATAGTTTTCATTGTAGATATAATTTTTACATGTCTTTAATTTTAAAGAGAAAGTTAAGAAGATTGTAGAACTAAAAGTTAGAAGATACCTAATGTTCCTAAATAAAAATATCTCATTTATATTACGTATTTTATTTTGCCTCCACATACTTACATTTCGTACAAATTTTGCAATTATTAATAATGTATAAAGTGTTCCTTCTATCCCACATATTTTGGGAAGCTTGATCTTCATCATCAGATCAAGTCTACCATGTACATGGTACTCTTGATCATATTTAGTGTCACAAGTAGGTATCCCCAATGTGTAGGCTATTTGATCTGGGCGGATCAAGTCTACCGAATAGGGGGGAACAAGTCTGCCACATCTTGGGGACACTTGATACAAATCTATTGTTATACGTTTAGTTGAATTCTGATTAAAAATACAAACCTATCCATATTAAATTCATACACGACATAGCTAGATAAATTTGGAAACCTTTTGTTGAAACAAACCCTTGAATTTGTTTCAATTCGAAATTTTAGGGCTAAAAAATAAAAGGGGGGATCAAGTGTCCTCAGTCTCCCCTACTATTTAAAATAAATTTTAAATTACGTATGTGGAATATATGTATATGTACATATGTATGAGTACATAAAAGTTGCCTTGGATGACGGACATATTATGTATAGACGCTAACCTCAATATATATATATACATAATATAATAAAATGGTAGGAAAGTCAAAACTGTGCATTGAATATTTTTTTTAAAAGAATACTTGGGATGTGATCTACAATCGATACCGAAGTCAAAAATATACTTTTTAGAATTTTTGTCTGTTTGTCTGTATGTATGTCCGGGATAAACTCAAAAAGTACTGCATGGATTTACTTCAAATTTGGCACGAATATTATTAAGAAGTCAGGTCAACATATAGGCCGCATATTATAACGCTATCACCTACAGGTAACGAGCAGTGAACCTTTATTTCTTCAAAGCATTCTGTAACAACGTGTAATCTAATAGCATTCATGCAGACAATGTCGCGGGCAGCAGCTAGTTAAACAAGACACAATTATAAATACATATAAGCTTGAAGCTTACAATGATATTATGAAGGAAGTTTGATCATTTTGAAAAGTATTTCGTTTTGAGACATTATCGACTGGTGGCTTTTAAATTCTCGACGCTTATTATTTATAAGTTGCGGTATATAGAACATCTGTTATGTACATTTTTGTGAATATAGTAATTTTATTAATTTTTCCAAAAAAAAAAAAATTATGAACATCAGCAAACAAGCAAGTGGTTAGTGGTTTACCAATTGTAAAGTGAATGCTAGTTGCTAGTATATAATATAAACAAGTATATAAACACTTAAAGTACTAAAAAAAGTCACTAATACATTGCTGATTTGAACAATAAAGGGAAATTAGACGGAGCTAAGAATAAGAGGGAGCGAGATATTTTTGGTTATCGTAGTAACGTCACCCTGGTATCATACAACAGTCTGGCTCTACCCGAGTCCTAGTAGAACCTTCTTAATTATACTACTTGTATACTAAACTTAAGATTTTATACTTACTTATAATAACTTTCAAAAAATCATTCCTATTTGCGTATATAATGCATATACGAATGCAATCGACAGGATTAAAATCCAATAAGGCTGAATAAGGTATATTATAAATGATACAAAACCTATTACAACAAGAAAATAAATAATTTCCATTTAATTTTTGACTTCATTTTGTTAACACAGAAATTTCGTAAATATTTACATGAGACAAGGATTGTTTGACAAGATTGTCAAAAATAATATTTCTTATTCATAGTTAACACATTAGTGCTTATCAAATCGAGTAGGTATTATTAACCTACTGGATTTTGTAAGGCTGTGAACAAACTGTATTGATATTTAAATTTATATACCTTTATATTAGCTTTATATTGTTAAAGAAAGGAAAAAAAAGAAAAGAAACATGGAAAGCAAAAGAAGTTTTAGTGGCCAACTAGATTTCTAATTTGTATATAAGTTTTTAAAGAGTATATCGCTTTATAATTATAAACAGTGCCGGATTAGCCTATAAGCTATTTAAGCAATTGTTTAGGGCATCCCGTCTTGGGGGGCACCAGAGACGAAATGACAGAGACGAAATCATGTTGTGTCGACCCCACCTAGCATAGGATAGGGGTGTGCGATAATTATCGATAATTCGTAACTACTCGATAATTTTTCATTCGATAATTATCGATAAGTTTTCATTCGATAATTATCGTCGATAACTCAGTACGGAGGATAATGTCGATATTGGACGGCGGATGACCCTTTTTTTTTTTAGGTATTCGTATAGGGTACGGAGGAAAATGTCTATACTGAAGGCCGGATGACCTTTTCTTTTTTTTTTTTTCGTCGTCCGAAAATTGAACCGATAATTATCGATAACTATCGATAATTTTTATCCGATAATTATCGATAACTGTCCCCAACTATCGATAACTTTTTATCCGATAATTACCGATAAGTGGTCATTCGATAATTATCGATAACTATCGATAACACAATACGATAATTATCGATAATAAAATTATCGATAATTTTTTCCCATGAACACCCCTAGCATGGGATAAGGGCAAAAGGAACAACACATACATATTCTACCTACGATATGTATTCACATTTTTTTTCAATTAATTCTTTGTAGTTCACTTAAGGATAGGGGGGCCCACAGGGGAAAATTGCTTAGGGCATCAAGTTACCTTAATCAGGCACTGATTATAAAGTATGTTTTGATTCCTAGTCCAGTATATCAATGTGTCATCAACGACCAAACATTTTAACAAAACCTAGACATTTTCACCTGACCTAGTTTTAGCCATCTGACCAGTCGTGGCTTTGTCTGCCGACTGACTTACTAGTTGAAACAGCCTTTAAATTCCCATTGCTGGGATAAGGCCGCTTCTTCTTTACAGGACAAGGCTTTAACCCTTAATCCACCATTTTATTGTGGTTTAGCAGATAATTTAATTGTAGGACTTGTATATTATTTTTTCTCCCTCTGCTCTAACTTTTTATTTTTTTCAAAATGTTGATCTATGATTGAACATATTGGTTTTCCAGATCCAACATGTGAGTTTTCCGTTGTATAAAAATGTTTAATAGAAAACTGTTCTTGTTGCGCGTTCGTTTTTAAATTTGCGATACAACGTTGAAAATGAGATCTAACTTCTTTTTCTTCATCACATATTTGTGATTTGGATCGGGATGATGGTTGCGTAAAGTTATCCATTGTTTCTGTATGAAAGGTCCTGCGCACGATAGAAATGTTAAGTATTATTGCGGGCGGCGCGCATTCCCCGCGCGCCGCCCGCCCGTGCGAGTGTGTTCTGCTTTAGCTCCGTAAATTATACTTTAAAACTTTTGTAAGATGGATAAATCAGAGACTGTCGATATCAAAAAAATAATCCAAAGCATTGTGTTACCGATGGAACTAAAAATTAATTCCTTGGTTGATGCAGTTCGCTGTTTAGAGCATAAAATAGATGCGATGATTACTTCAAGCAAGAAACATAAAAACATGGCGCAGGTAATCACAAAATCTAACGATACCGAAGATAATGAATTGCAATGCACGCAAGGTGAGAACGAGACGGCATTGACGTCATCCACCGTGCTGCAGCCCGCCCAGCGTGAAACAAAGACCAAGCTTGTCGCCGAGCGGATGATGACGCGCCGTCAACGTCGACAAGCAGCGGCAGCGACCGATGACGATCGAGTTAGAGCGACAGTTACCGATGCGGATAACGTCAACGACGGTGCGTCAATGAATTACGCGCAAGCAGCCGCCGGTGTGGGGATAACTGCACCAATAACCGCGCGCCCGCGTCGTTCATCGCAAACAAAACTACTAGCGCCTACGTCTACATTGACGTTACAAGAACGGGGAGTTATGAATGGCGAGATGCAAAACGAGCAATGGACTACTGTTATGCGGCGGAAACAACGTAGACCAGTTATTCAAGGGACGGGCGAATCTGATAATATGCTAACAGGTATTGAAAAAAAGCGCTCAATTCATATTTGGTCTCTGAAAAACGATACAACTGCGGAGAATGTTCAGGACTACATGAAGAAAAAAAAGGCCTCTGATATTCCGTATATTGTGGAAAAAATAGAACTGAGACACAACGACTACGCTTCTTTTGTAGTTACAGTTCCGGAAAGCCTCTTTTTATTTTTCATGTCAGCGGAAAACTGGCCAGCGAACACACGGCTTAACGAGTGGTTTCGCAAACGAGAATTTTTTCAGAGAAACAAAAAATAAAAACTTTGACCGTACAGATCAGACTGTCGTAATATACTACCAAAATGTTCGTGGATTACGTACCAAGCTATTCGATTTGAATATAGGAATTACAGCTTCGCAAGCTGATATATTTTTGCTATCTGAAACTTGGCTTACCGAAGGTATTGATAATGCCGAAATTATTCCAAGTAGATACCAGATTCTCAGAGTTGACAGGCAAGGCCAACGAAGGGGAGGCGGTGTAGCTATCATAGCTTCGCCGAGATATATACTACAGTCGGTGAAAATATGTAATGTGCCCGTGAGTTGTGAGTTTGTTTGTGCTAATATATTAAAGCAAAATAATTCAGTACTATTAACTGTGGCATGTTTATATATTCCACCGCGCATGGAAGAAGAAGTATATTTATCAATATTTAATACTATTCAAAGTATTTGTTCAAAATTTAAAAATGTTTTAATTTGTGGTGACTTTAACTTGAACATTAATTCGACAAGTGTTACAGTTAGAGCAAGTTTTGAATATCTTCTGGCATTCTGTGAATTACAGCAGGTAAATAACATTTTTAATAGTCATGGGAGCATGTTAGACTTGGCCTTAGTTAGTGCATCGTTGGGCAGAGTCAATGTGCAGAGAGCAATGGACGTAATTATATTGCCAGATGAGTATCATCCACCGTTTGAGATACCAATTGAACGAAAGTTTCCTAGTGGTGATGTGTCATGGGTCAGTGCTAGCACTGAATGGGATTTCCGTAACGCAAATTTCCACGCTTTATACAACTGTTTTTTAAATGTCAATTGGGATTCGATATTCAATATTAAGGATCCCGATACAGCCGTAGCAGAATTCTACTCTATAGTAAATAGTTGCATAGATAGCTGCGTTCCAAGTAAACGGCGTGTGGCTGTACTATCTAGGTATTGTTACCCTGATTGGTACATGCCTCTTACAAAACGCTACATAAAATACAAAGCGCACTTTCATCGTCTATACAAGAAAACCTTATGTAGTAAATATCGCATAAAATTTTCGTATTACAGGGCAATCGTTAAATTAAGTATAAAAAGTGATTTTCGAATTTACCAAAGAAGAATAGAGAGTGACGTACGTCGAGATCCGTCTACGTTTTGGGGGTATATAGCTGCTAAACGGAAGGCGAAAAAAATTAAAGCTATTATTAACAACGGCGTCACAGTTCCGAATGACAAATGCGCCCAAATGTTCGCGGATTTTTTTAGTTCAGTGTATACTCAACATCCACCAGATCTTGACCCACAGAATGCTATGAGTTTTTTCTGGGAGTTCTAGTAGTAGAATACACATTGGAGATTTGACTTTAGATGACGTCAATCAGGCATTTGGAAGGCTCAAGGCAAAGCGCTCTCCAGGACCGGATGGTATACCGCCATACATTATTAAAGATTGTCGTTCAGTTTTTTCCCAGCCGTTATTGTTTATTTTTAATCTTTGCCTTAAAAACAGCAGATATCCAGATATTTGGAAAGTATCTCGTGTTGTACCAGTTCCGAAAAATGATTCTGGTTCTGAAGTAAATGATTTCAGACCCGTCGCCGTATTGTCAGTGTTTGCTAAGTTATTTGAGACAGTATTACATCGAGTAATAAGTGTTCAGGTTGAGAACCAACTATCGGACGCACAGCACGGCTTTCGAGCTTCTAGATCCACAACTAGTAACATGTTAACTTTCTACACATATGCTGAATACGCGATGGATGGTGGTTCTCAGGTTGACGCGGCTTATTTTGATTATCGGAAGGCATTTGATACAGTCGACAATGATTTGCTTCTCCGAAAGTTTGCAACTGCTGGATTTACCCCGTCTCTTTTACAGTTCTTCTCCTGCTACCTCCATAACCGGAGGCAGTACGTGCAGTTCAATGGATATCTCTCACGGCCATATTATACATTTTCGGGTATAAGCCAGGGATCAAACCTTGGTCCTTTGTTATTTTTAATATTTGTAAATGATTTGCCTGATACGGTTGGTACGGCTCGCTGTCTGTTATTTGCAGACGACTTGAAGTTGTTCTTGGCAGTTGATAGCCCCTCAGATTGTGAGTTGTTACAGCAGGATATTATTAACGTCACGGAATGGAGTACGCGGAATAAACTGGTATTTAACAAAAGCAAGTGTTCTGTAATGTCGTTTACGCGCGCACAACACCCGATTGTGTACTATTATCGGTTGGACGACAGTACATTGGATAGAAAAACTAGTATAAAAGACTTAGGAATCTTAATGCGCCCAGATCTTAGTTTTACGGATCATATTTGTAATGTCGCTACTAAAGCCTACAAATCATTAGGGTTTATCTTGAGGCAATCTAGTGATCTTGAAAGTGTCGCGGTGATGAAAATATTATACAATAGTTTCGTAAGAAGCATTTTAGAAAATAACGCAGTTATCTGGAGCCCACATGAGGCAAAATACAAAAACATGTTGGAGAAACTCCAAAAAAAATTTTTAAGATGGCTTTATTTTAAGAGGTATGGGTATTTTGTAGGCTACCCTTTTGTGTATCCTTCTTTGTTTTTACAGGGAATGCTAGGATATGATTCCCTGGAACTAAGAAGAGATGTATTCTTGATGGAATATTTTTATAAGTTAATCACGGGTAAAATTTCTAACCCATCAGTGCTAAGTCTGATACCTCTGAGCATACCAAAATATAATCACGTTCGCCGGCATACTCTGTTTGCAGTTCGGGGTTGCAGTTTGAGATTAATGCGAGAGTCACCGCTAATTCGAGCATTGACTCTGCTTAACGGGGTGCTGGCGTGGGATCCGACTCTAGATTTATTTTTTTCAACGCCCGCTGTATTTCGCAGAACGGCCAAACGATTTGCTGAGACCAGAGATGTTATATCGATTTAGACATTGTAAACGCATTAGGTTATTTTAAGATCTGTTATGTTTACAATTAATTTGTTTATAATAAATAAATAAATAAATAAATAAATAAATTATTTTAGTATATACAAAATACTTGCAAAATATTTATCAGTATTTCATTTTTTTAAGATCAGGTCTAAATCTTACCTAGGTACCCAGTTTAACTTATTATGAGTTCTAATCTCACGAAATGCCTGTTTAAACTTTTCTCTGTCATATACCGATTTGGGTTTACTCAAAGGAAGACGCCACTGAGCTGTATTCGGTTTTGAACAGCGTACCTGATTTCAAAAACATGCTAGCCTTATGTTACATTCTAACGTAACAGTAACTAAAGATATCTAAAGTTCTGAGAAACGAATTAAGGCTTGTAATTTATTAGCCGATTTATGGACCAAAATAAATCTAATAGGTATCTATTACAAGAAATTATATCAAAGATATCAACTTTATTTCAATTTTTGTGACAGTCTCCTAAAAATTTTTTAATAATTTGTCTTTAAACACAGATCGTAATTGCGAATAATGGACGACTCTGGTAAAAGCTAAAGATGCTATCAAGAATTTTCTTACCCAAGGAGTATTTGAATATGTATAATATGTTAGTATATCCCTTGTATTCGATGGTCTGCTTAACTGATCAGATGTAAATGGTCGATGATGTAATCTGTTAGTAGTCAAGTAAGGATCTAAATATTTTTCAAAACCTTCATAAGTTGTATCCCACTGTTCTATTTCTTTTTGAAATGCTTCTACCTTTGGCTGAAATTGTCATGATGTATATTATATCAAGGAAGTTTTATAATCATCACTATGGATATTTAAGAACAATAAAATTTGAAAATGTTTATTTTTAGAAATAAAAATTTTTGTACGAAATTTTGTCATAAGACATTAAATATTATCTACCTCTAACGGCAAGGAAGCGGGATGCTTAAATTGATCCTTATCGGTAATAAATCTGCTTGCTCTTACTGGTGCTTTGTATAAACTTTTCATCTCTGAAGTTCCATGTACTTTTTCAGATGGTGTTCTATCTGCGAGCTATTTTAAACATTTAAAGAAATATGAAAAGTTAGGAAACCAATGATATGTTAACGTTCGTTGTTGTAGTAGACCTCGTAAATAAATTTAAAATACCTACGTTTTGTGCCGATTGTTGGAAAGACTTTTTTTAGTTATCTATCTCTATTTAACCCATTTTCCAAATAACGTGCTCTATACATTAGTTAGCATTGCGATGATTTAAGCTTTTATGGATTCGACACAGAAATAATAGGATAAGAGGCCTAAGCGATAGTCTCATTGCCACCAATGTAAGTTACTCCTGAATCTTATAGATAGAATTGAAAAATGTTAGGAGTTTTCCTATCTTTTGTCTCTGTTAGAACTAAAAACAAAAACACTTTGGACAGCTAATTTAATGAACGCAACACAACTATAAATATTTTTTATAGGTAAATAAGCAGATTCAAAGACAGAGAATACTCTTACAAATTAGAAAATGACTTTTTGCTTAGATTCTAAGGAAAGTGATACATTTTCTTCAGTGGTTATATCATACAAAAATCTAATATACGTAAAAAGTAGTAATTAGTAATAATAATTTTTATACATGTTTATGAAAATTATTGTTGTTTTAGACCAAACAAGGCGTATCCAAAAAAAAAAAATGAAAACAGTAAAGAAGTGAACACAGTTAATATAATTTTGCCTCTGACTATACAAAAGCGATGAGGTGTGGAAGTACGATCTACCTATGTATATATAAATATATATTATAAATCATTACCTTCTTACTAGGAGGGTAAATAAAAACGTTATCACTACAAGAGGTATGCTTATTAAATCTATACGCTTCAGGTGTTTTGTATCCATAATCCAATTTAGTTTGTGTGCGTAAGAAATCAAGTGTTACGGTATAGTCTCTGTTATATTGTTTTTCTTCCTCAACTGGTGTTTTCTGTAGAATATATGAACAAAATTTATTAGTTTCTGCCTTCTACTAGTAATATCACGTATGGGATCTTAACGTGAAATTACTATTTTATATATAAGGCATACTTTAAAAATCGTTATAAACAGAGTTTATAAAGCAAATAATTAAAAAGCATATGATATTGATAGTTTTACTAATTTTTTTTTTCGTGATTTTCCAGAAAATATTTTATATGATCTTTTAAAAAAAACATCTAACGTACTATAAATATATATTTTTTTTGTAATCAACTACATACATATGATACATATAATATACAACACTAGTAAAGGCTATAATTGTTTTTTTTTTTTTTAATCAACTACATACATATAATATACAACATCGGAAACTATGGATACCGACTTTAATCATTCTTTTATTAAATTCAAACTAGTAGTAAAGTAGATCATCATATAACTTGACCGTTAATGGGTATTATAGATTTAAACCATTCTTCCACATTGTGAAATATCCTTTATTATTAAAAACTAGATTTGATTTGATTGTGTACTTTTTATATGTATTCCTAACATATTTTTAACTTTGTAAGTATTTTTCTTACTAAAATTAATACTTTCAAAAATATAATTTAATACCCTTAACGAGTATAATATTTTGTTAATCTTATACATATATAGTTTTGATATAATTATAGGTACTTACAAGAGCTTTTAGAACATCCGAAGGTGATCTCCACTCTCTAGCAATTGTTTCACTTGAAACACCAGTTGCAGGGAATTTTTTTATAGGATAATTAATATTTACCGTATCCCAAGAAGTTAGAGGTAGTTTATCGGGGTAATTAGCTTGCATATTAATAATAGTTCTAACTTTATCGCATAAATAATTTTTATCTTAGTAACTTGTTAACAAGTGTCTCACGGTATGATATATATAGAAGTTAAAACTGTTACTATGGCAATACAAATAACACAAAACTTTTGAAACTTTGTATCGATAAAACACATAACTGGTAACAATTGACATTTAATACAAAAAACTTCGTGAATAAATATGCATATTCGGTATATTCTATTCATTTATATCATACTAGTAGGTATAATGTCATTAATATTTATTTTAGATTTTTAAATTTGGTAGTGTATATTAGTAAAAAAAAGTTGGAAGAAAGTAAACTACAAATTTATTGTTTGGTAAAAATTGTTTTATTTTTCACAAATGACTGAAATCGTTATCAAAACACAATATACGTGTTAGCTAACTTTAAAATACAAGATTGCAATAAATACAAAATCGTTCCTGACTCAGCATTACAACAAATTGGAAAATCACTTTATATTATCTAAATTCAAGATAATTGGGGAATATTTTATGTGTAACATTAGATGTAACTAGCAGACCTAGTTCTCAAATGATATTGACAATTTGCAGTAATACTGTTTATTTTCAAATATTCAGATATGTGGCACAATGGTTATTTGATGGTTGTTCTAGTAACTGAGACTTTTATATCGACGTAAAATATTAGCCCGTAATTATGTTTTAAGTTTATCTATTGGTAATAAGCTTATTTCTTATTAATTTTAAGGTAGAATAAAGAGGAATTAGCGAAATTTATATTTGGTAGCACTAAATAGCTAAACATATTTCATTATTCATATTTATTTGTATTATGGAAATTGTACACAAGCATTTTCAAACGTTATAAGCTAAATATACCTATTATTGATAAACGTCAATTTAACATAATGTTAATAAAAACACGCCTTGTCTCTTATTTTTCTAAAATAAATAGGTGGTATAAGTGTTCAAAGGACAAAGACAAAACATATTTTTCGTTAAGATATCGTTATTTGCATAAAACTCTAAAGCTATAATAATGGTAAAAATGTGCTTTATTCAATTGTTGGGTCTGAGGAAATATGCTAATTATATTATATAATTAATGATTGATAGCAAAGTTTTAAAATTAAGGAGTCAAAAAACAATCTACTGTAACTTCAAAGTCTACCTGTCAAATCTGAATTGATAAACATATCATACCGTCACAATATACAAGTAATCTATTTAACCAGAAATATTTATAGGTTAAAACGGTAAAAGAGTTTTGCTTTTAAACATAAGTTAAATACTCATCCTTAGATTAACGAATAGCTATTTACTTAATACTAGTGGTCGCCCAGTGGTCGAAACTCGACCTAATCTATAATTGACAGCATTGTCAATATTATAAAAATATGATTGCGCATAACATGGTGAGCGACATATGCAGCAGCCATTGGACCTGATCTGTCATAAAAAAATTAGATAAAAAACTTCGTTGCAAGACCTGTATTTAAGTACCATGTTGACAATAGACTTTGACGATAAACAAAATTTGTGTATATACACATATTTGCAATTTTCTCTATCATTCCTGAATTTGGCGAAATTATCTATACTATCTTGGCACTAGTAAAAACCATTAAAACCTACTAATGAACGAATGGAAAGTATGGAATCAAAAAGTTATAGACCGATAAATAAGTTTAAAGAAAGATTTTGTAATAAACTTTAGAACTAAACCAATCACAGTTATTAATTTCAATAAAAATAAACATAAAAACTTGATGTTGTTTCAATATAATAACAAATGTATACACTTTTTTTTTTACTAAAATATAATGTATTTAAATAATAGATAAGTAAACAGAAATTTTATATTTTCAATATCACAAAACAAATTTTTATTTCTTTGACTATTATTATATTATTTCTCTTTATACCCTTCCTTGGGACTAAATATTTTTTCATAATTATTATGTGGTTTTCGAATAAAAAATATTAATTATTTATTTACGTATGAGTAAATTAAACAAATTATGTAAGTATTGTTTTTGATAACATTTTTGTTTAAAAATTATGAATGCCACTATATCTGAATATTTTAGTGATGAATAAATATTAGCTTAGTTGTTATATTTATGATGTTATTATAAAATTTAAGTCTAGATGATAAAGGTTTTAGTTGACTTTTTTTTAACTTTATAAAGACCATATTTAAAGTCCTATTAAGTAAAAGTAATCAATAGTTTTCAACTATTGGCGTAATTATGTATTAGTTGCCAAAATTTATTCATCAGTTTATTACCAGTGAGTCGTACATATCCTTAAGCTACATATAAATAAATTATATTAAGAAAATCCTCTACGAATATACAAAATTAATACAAACTTACATTACTAATACAAATTACATCACAGTTCAATAAACAAGTTAGTGTTTTTAAGAGTTAGAATAGATATTCAAATGAAATTTAGAACTAGAAAAACTTTTAGATATACTAAAAACTAAAAACAACAATTTGGTAAGTTTTTCAGTGTACATTTCATAATTTAGGAACATATACATACATACATCCGAATAAAAAGTCACCTTTTTAAGGTAACGATCGTCGGTTTAAGTTAATAATAAAATTAAAACAACTTATAGTAAAACTTACACCACACGAACTAATTAAAACACTCACGTAATACAAATGTACAAAAACTTTTCAGTGGATCATGATTATTCAGTCGAAGTATACAAAATGTTAAACACTAATGGGGTAAAAAAGCTACACGAAGAAGACATTATTAGTACGCAATTACGAGAAGCGATAGCAAGGCTTGAAAAATACTGCCTAGGCGCGATGTACTTACACAAGACTACAATACGGTAGATACAGTTGGCTAATATCGTAGAAAATATCACTTTCAGATGACAAAAATATATTTTCTAATGTCAAATATAATATATTTGTTGGTAATGAGCACGTCGACATCATTAATGTTTATCGTTAAACATTTTTTGTAACACAATAATTGAGAAATTTACTCCGTACCTTATTCAATTTTAATTAGTGAGATTTCCGCTTACGTCTCTAGCGAGCAAGTCATTTACGGATACGACAACAGTGCCTGTTGAGGCCACGCGATTTTAGCGTCTATCCTCTTGTAAGCCAGTATAAAGTTTTGTCCACTTTTTTCTGACATTACCTCTTGTGGGCAGTCATTTTCATTTAACATGGTTTCTGTAAAAGATAAAATATATTAGATAATGATATAAAAATACACAGTACAATACAAAACTAATGTCTTTAAGGCTGGATGAATTAATTGGTTAGCATATCCAAAAAAGTAACAAATATAAGAAAACGGCTTATTATTCTGAAATAATAGAAACGTCTTTATTAGGTACCCATGTCTCATTTAAGTACTATGTATATAAAGTTTATGTTATATAAAGAGAAAAAGAATCAAGTATAAAAAAATTATTTCCTATTGTTTATTAACAGTTAGATAAAGTTATAGACGTTAATCTTTGTCTGAGTGATTCGTGTTACAGTGACGCAGCACGGCAGCAATCGTCGGTTGCACTACACGTGTCCTTACTACTTATTGTCGTCACTTGTATAGTAGATTAAATATAAACTGACGCGTTTCCACTTGAATGTAAACAATAGGAGTAATAAACCAAACACTCATAGAGTCCATTAATTATCTATTTTGTTGCAAGCAACCTGTGTTGATACTTTTGAATATTCATAGAATAATTATAAAGAATAGAATTGCATAAGAAAGGTGTATAATATTTGAATATACAATATTTTGAAGTGAGTGTTCCAGTTATGATATAAATTCCTTAGTTTCACGGACGTATTTACGTATTTTTCACAGACGTTTTTGAAATTACTCTTTTGTATTAACTTGTTTATTATTTATTATAACAACTGCGTATATTTATATTGTTAATTATATTTTATTTAAAAAAAACGTTTATTTTTGTATTTTATTATGTTAGAATGAACGCATAAAATGTTAATAGCGGAATATTTTAGCATATTAAGGTTAAAATCGAACATCGTTTTGAAATTTTCACTTTTACTTTAATATTCGTAAAAAAATTCAAATTTAGAATTCCATAAAAAAATTAAAAACTTCCACTTTTTAACTATAAGAAGCAATATAATTTTTTTTTTACAAATTAATTGATACAAATCATCCGGAAGAAACGGACTTCATTCTTCGTAAATTTTTAAAGCTCATAACTCAGCAATAAAGCATCATACGGAAAAAAAATATGTGTGTGTATTAATGTACACGCGTATGAAGTGAAACTTTTTATTATATATTTAACATTAATTGGTGAAGTGAAATTTACGAAAAAAAAATTGTGTGTACTTATTTACGCGCGTAAGAAGTTATACTTATAATAAAACGATGCACTGAGTTAATAAGTTGTGCACACCATCTGTAATCAGACTTTGGTAACCACCTAAAAACAAAGTACTCGTCAAGACGAATCAAAACGAGCCGAAACTCGATGGGGTTGCGTCGTTTAATTACAGACTTCGTATGACCACCTTCCAGCTCCATCATTACACCCTGGTTACCATTAAAAGACAAACTACTCGTCAAGACGATTCAATCGAGTCCGAACTCGATGGGCTTACGTCGTTTCATTACAGAGTTCCTATGACTACCTCCCAGCTTCAACATCAGATCCTAGTTACCATTGAAAGTCAAACTACTCGTCAAAACGATTCAATCGAGCTCAAACTCGATGGGGTTGCATCGTTTCATTACAGAGTTCCTATGACGTTCCAGCTCCATCATCAGACCCTGGTTACCATTGAAAGACAAACTACTCGTCGAAACGATTCAATCGATCCCAAACTCGATGGGGTTGCGTCGTTTCATCACAGAGTTCTTATAACCACCTTCCAGCTCCATCATCAGACCCTGATTACCATCTAGCACCAAAGTACTCGTCAAGGCAAATCAAACGAGCCCATACTCAATGTGATTATGTCGTTTAATAACTGAGTTCCTGTAGCCATCTTCCAGCTCCATAATCAGACCCTGGTTACCATCTAGCACCAAACTACTCGTCAAGACGATTCAATCGAGCCCAAACTCGATGCGGTTGCGTCGTTTCATTACAGAGTTCCTATGACTACCTTCCAGCTCCATCATTACACCCTGATTACCATTAGGACTTGCTTTCTCACTCTGGCTCACTAATTACAGGCGACTATGCTTAGAAGACGGGAGTGGGGATGCTACGAAGCATGGCACAAAGAGGAGAGACCGATAATATAAAATAGTATGTATATTTCTCTCTCATTCTTTGCCGGCTTCATCCTACACATTTTTGTATTTGGTCTCTTACCTGTCGTTTTTTTTGCGTTGCATCCGGTTTGAAATCACAACGATTCTAAAGAAGTTTCACTCCAAAAACATTGTGAGTACACATCTACTAGAAGTATAACTCAGATTATAAACAAAATTCACGACCTCATTTTTTTTGTTGTCAGCTTGACGTGAAATGCTCCAGATAATGAAGGCTCTATGAGTGTTTGGTTTATTACCCCTATTGTTTACGTTCAAGTGGAAACGCGTCCGTTAACACTGAATCTACTATAGCGCCGCGTCTTACTGTCGTCACGTGTACGTGTACCGCGTACCTTGTCCGTCGTGCAGCGCAAAGAGCGCGTAGTCCTGCGGGTTGGTGATGGCGGCGGCGTGCGCGAGCGCGCGGCAAAGGTCGCGCGCGCGCGCGCCGGGCCGGCACGGCAGCGCCACGCGCCGGATGGAGCCGCGGCACTCGTCCGGCAGCGCCACCCGCACCACCGCCACGCCGCAGCCCTCGCGCGCGCTCTCCGCCGACCCGCGCCGCCACTGCGACACACACGCTCGGTTATACTCTACTGTACTGAGACAGCCCCTAAGAGCGTAAGCACACGGCGTATTTTAAACGCACAGACGACGTGCGTTTTCGGCGCCGTAGATGCTGATTGTTGCGTTTGCATTGCTTCAAACGCGCGTACAAAGGGGCGGGGAAGGGGCAGAGGAAAGGCGCGCGCTCACGCGATCGCACGAAAGCTACGAGTGACTACAGCACGTCTGTAATGTTGTAAATGTGTAGGGGCGCGTTTCACGCTCGCCACGTATGCGTAGGTTACAAGATTGAGTTCGAATCTCGTTTGAAAAGCGTATACGCGAGTCATCTGCGCGTATCTGCGCGTTTAAAATACACCGTGTGCTTACGCTCTAAATGTAGCATTGCTGGGCTTTCGTTTATAAAGGAGAGGTGTTAGAGAAGCTTAATTAACCACTTTTATATATACAACAAACGTGATTTTTTTTCCTCGTTTCTGCTTGATATTGTAAACGGCAACAGGTAGATGCTTGAAATATTCACAGAATATATAGTTATATATTCACTTTAAAAATAAATAATTAAATTAAAATTAATAAAACAAATATTTAAGGCGGGCTTCCTTACAACAAACGTGATTTTTTTGCCATTTTTATATGGTATATTTTTAATGGTACGGAACTCTTCGTGCGCGAGTCCGACTCGCACTTGGCCGATTTTTTTATTAAACTTACAGGAGTAGAAGTATCCGATCCGGAATCCGGAGCGAGTCTCTTGAGCACGGCGACAGCGGAGAACAGCGCGGTGAGGTAGTAGCCGCCCTCGCCCGCGAGCAGCGCGGCCGGCAGCAGGCCCGCCATCAGCTCGGCCTCCAGCTCCGCGCACACGAGGCGGCAGCGCGCCACCGTCCACGCCAGCACCGGCAGCAGGTCGTCCGCGCCCAGCGTGCGCTCGCCGCGTATCTAAATATGAAGATATTATTATTAAATTTATTTTATACTAGCTTTTACTCGCGACTTTGCTCGCGTGGGTGTATTGATAAAAAGTATCCAATCAGCTGAAACTATAGTCGATTTGATTGGATATTGACGTGACCGTCGGTAGTACAGTGCAACGGTATTACAGTAGGTACTCAGGGTTGGAACTTCATTACTGAAATGCAAGATGGCGTTAAGTAGCTAGGTTTTGAGATTTTTTGACAAACAATCTTTTTCTTTCATATATATATTTGTAAAAAGTTACTTCTAATACCTCCAAGATATGTGTACAAAGTTTCATGATGATCGGTTAAGTAGTTTCGCGTGAAAGTGCAACAAACAAACTTTCGCATTTATAATATTAGTCTGATTTGTTGTCCATTGTTTTGACGACCGTTCTGCTGTTGTGGTGTGAATAGTCGCCGATTCCCACTCGGGGAAGATATTTGTATTTGTACAAATATTCGTTTCCGGTCTGGGTGTATGTTCGTTCGTTCGTAGAACACGTAAAGCCGTCGGTCCCGGTTGTTGTCATAAGGTAGTGATTCGTTTCATTATTTACTTGTTTATTTATTTTTTGTATTACGAAAACATTAGTGATAGAAGTAAAGTTATAGAAAAAATATTTACCGCATTAAACATAACCGAGATAGCGGCTAGAAGGTTTTCAAGTTTGTCCAATGGGGAATCAGCCTCTTGCATCTTCAGGAAATGTTTTGAGATCACTGCTAAGACTGCTGATGATGGTACTTTTGTGGATTCCTGTTAACACAATGAATTGTAATTAAGCATTATTTTCCTCAGTATTTAGATTATTGTTTAAATATGTCAATACAGTTTATAAAGTCGATCAAGTTCAAGTTCGTTTTGTAATTTATATACCAAAGAATTGCGCTTGACTCTTGCCTAAGGGAGATAAAGCCTAGCCTACAAAGATAAGGCCTGGGCTTGGACACTTTGATGATTTGATTGGAAACTTTCCAAAAAATGCCTATTAATACTCTTAAAGCTACCCAAAGTTAGATAGACCGTCTAACAAACTAAATTCACACTAAAACTACCAGAGCGATCAAATGACCGCTTTTGACACTTTATTTAAAAATTTTAAATTCTAGTTTTATGTTTTTCTTGAACTTACTTCACGACTTTTCTATAATATATAGCTACTTAAGAAACCTGTAAACCTAAAAAAACGTAAAAAAAAAAAAGAAAAATGTTAATATAGAATTTAACAATTTTAATAAAAGTCATAGCGGTAATTTGACCGCTCTGGTAGGTTTAGTGTTAAATAAAACAGTAAATTAAGTCCTTACTTTAATTCCTAGCTGCAGAGGTGTGGCATGTTGTGCTCTTTCAATGGCGGAATGCAACTGTCGTACGTCAGCCGAGTGCCATGAAGCAAGTAAGGAATAAAGCTTCGACCGTAATGGACGTACTACAAGTCTGTGCATCACGCCTTCTAATATCGCATCTATGTTTAAGAACTCCGTCGGTTTCAACTGTAAATGAAATGTTTATCTAATTAAACTTATATTTTTTTTTTTATTTGAACAATTATATTATATTTGAAGTTGTATCCAGTAAAATAAATCCGATACTTAAAAAAAAAATTCTTTAATGTCAGAATTATACAACAAAACTCCAATATTAAATCCTATTTTTAATATAGAAGACCTTAAAATGAAATTGAATGAAATCTTACCTTTAATCTTTCTTTCTCCACCTCCTTTTCAAACTCTCTCTCACCATGTTTCACAAGATAGTTTTTCATTCCGGACATAAATTGTCTCATATTACGCATCATTATCTGAAACACATTCATACTTTAAGAGTAATTTAAATAAAAAGAAAAAATATTTAATTGTTATTAAAGTTTTGTTACAAGACTCGTGTAATTATATTGCATTATCAGCAATTTCCTAAACATACTTATGTTATCTGTATTTGTTTCAAGCGATGCACGTGCATGCATATTTGCCCTTTGATTAGGGCTACTAAGATAAGTAATTGTAACATGAATGATCTCATTACACAAGGGCCACGTGTTACTGACGTGCTGAGGCCGTGTCTACTCAACATTACTTACGAGTAACTAGTATAGCCATATTATTCTTGAGAGTTTTAAGTTTTGAGTTCAAATGAACAATTTTTTATTAGATTACTTTTTTTTTTGCTTTTTTATTTTGAATAATTTTAGACCAGTGTAATGTTTATTACATGTCAGTTAAATAAAATCGGTCAATATGTCAGATTTTTTTTATTACCTAATAATCCTAAATTAATATTTCAATTAAGCTTAAGGTTATATAATAATAAATATTAAACATAATATAATAGCACATTACAATATCATATTTGGGTCGCTGTTACAAATAGCTTAATTTATATTGATTACCTGAGGACAGGTCTCTTTGGAGTCTAGCGTGCAGGCGATGAAGTTGTCAACATTCTGCGCGAAAGTTGTACTCTTATCCTGCGCGAGATGCAGTGCGTACGCGCGTAACGCCGCGCCTGCGCCGCGCGTGGACCGGCCGCCCCGTAACGCACGAACACGCCCCGCCGCTGCGACAGCAATAATGCGACATGTTTACTAACAGACGTGCTCGTTGTGTACGTCGATTAGGGCTTTGCCCCTTTTTTTGACATTATAACGTCTTATAAATCGATGAACGCCGGCTGGACGCACGAAATAGCATGACTCGTTGTCACGTTACGCGAGCGAGAGCGCAGAACAAGCGATTAGAGAGGCACGATTGACCTAAGCGTTCGGCTTGTGACACATATATCTCTATTCCATTCCATCGGCAGATGTGTCCGAGTAGAAGAGAAAAAATATTTGAATTAACGAGTGCAAATAAATGTTAATTTATCGAAAAAATTGTAATTTTCAATTAACTCCTTCCTTGTAGTTTACAAAATAATGTTAATTTCGTTATAATAATCCAATTCACACACACCCAAATTTTTTTATACTAGCGAATGCAAATTTTTACACAATCGAAAACGAGATAAACAATTGAAAATTTCATTAAACCTTTACTATATTCTGTATAAAATATTTTATGAATAAAATGACTCAAAATGATGATCTCGTGTATGTCGAGCTTGAAACATCAAATCATATTCACGTGGAATATATAAAAGGTTAAAAATTTATAGGATTTGTAATACAATTTTTTTTAATGTATAAAATCACATTTAAATGAAATTAGTGATGACTTTACACGTTAAAGCGTGTATTTTTTTTTTTTTTTTTTTATAGTAAAAAAAGTACGAAAAACTGCCAATATGGAAAAAATCATTACCTACACAGATACGAATTCGAGATATCCGTATTTTGATCTTCATAAACAACGGAAGATTCATCTTTTATTTTACAAAAATATTTTTTAATTCTACTATAAATACGTTTCAATAAACCAGCACAAGCATGAAATAACTTTTTAAAAGGATTTACATATTGATCTTTCATTAAGCCGCCTTCTGCATAATTTAAATCATTACAGTGACAAGTTGGCGGTCTAACTGTAACCATTGCCTGTTTCTTATGGCCGCTTCTTTCAGCTAACTTTTTACATAATTTCGTTAAAGTTTCGGTTTTAGTTAAATGCTGCTGGAATTTTGGTTCCATTAATTTTTCACGAGTCACAAACACCCATTCGCTTTCGAAAACATATTCGTTTAACGAATCACAACGAAAGTTTCTTATCGTCGTTAATGCAAACACTCCTTCTGTAGTCGGCTCCGCAACGATCTGCTTTTCAGGTAATTTTTTCTGTTTATTTTCTGAGGTAAAAATTCTGAACGTATTATGAGCCTTAACAGATTTCGGCTCAGTCGATTTCACGAACTTTCCTCGGAACAACTTTTTGAACCACTTCATGGCTGATCACTCTGCGGTTACGTCCCGCTTGCACAAAAGATTTGAAACGATGATTTCTCATTCAAATAAAATAATTCTCGCGTTACGAATACGAGTGCTAGATAACGACTGCACGTTTATTAGCGTCGTAAGTAATTCACGGCACGCGCAGACCTTTACCCTTTAATAATAATTAACTATTTACACAGCTAATATAATTATTGATAACAGATGTGCGCTGCGGCCTTATTGTTCGTCTATATGTTCTGACTGATTTTAAAATAATGATGCGTAATGAGTCATTAAAATGTTATCGTTGCGAAAACATGAACGGACGAAATGCGGTTAAAGTTATCGTTAGTATTCAATATCATATCAGTGAGACATAAAATCTTTACTGGAATGAAAATTTTCACGATAATCACATTATCGTTGTTGTAAATCTGCTTCATACCAGAACATAAGTTATCGTTAAGAGTCGAAGACAAATCATAAAATTGTAATGACCTAGTCACTGTCAATAAACGTTTCGAATACAACGTAGTTAAATAATATATTAACTTTGTTCTGATTACTATTAATATATTTTAAAACAACAATATCTATATATGATTTATGTTTAAGTAATAAGTAGTAAACTAATTATTATTGTAAATATAAATATCACGTGTATTGGTCTAACAATGCAGGCAATATTTGCTCATTCCCATATTCCAGGTCCGGTAACCATGAGATAGAGGATTAAATTAATACGTCTTATTGTATACTACTAATTATTAAATGTGCTTCGACTGCAAGCCCACTAAAGGCTAAGTTAACTAAACCAAATAATAAGTAGGCTCACATAATTGACTTAAAAAATTAAAGACATATTTGGTTTGTTTAACTGTCTAATCCTCTCTGCGTTGTTTTTAAAATCTGATATCGTTACACAAAAGCATCATTTGTAGTTACATTCAAGCACAGCGTGTAATACATCAAGTCTTATACTATTATCACAACAAATTTCAAAAGGTTTTATGACAGAAGAAGAGCTATTCTAAGTCAATGCTGACGAGAACACCCTTGACTGTTATATTTGGGAACTGGCGGCGGTTAAGTATCTGTATCTGTATCAGCCTATAAACCACCAACTACTGAGCGAAGGCCTCTTCTCTATATAGAAGAAGGGTTAGAGCTTAATCCACCACGCTGCTCCAGTGCGGGTTGGCGGATAAATTCCCTACCATGAGTAACGATCGTTATCAGGTGTCTATAATAAAAATCGGGACCCATGGCTTTACGTGCTACCCGAGGCACGGTGGGGAGATCCACAAGGCCATACATCGAGGCCGGAAACAAATATTTGTACAAATACGAATATCTGTCCCGAGCGGGAATCGAACCCGCGACCGCCGACGCGCGGCGTTGAGGCAATTACTCGCACCACAACACCAGAACGGTCGTCACAACGGCAGCGGGTAAGTATGGTACTTATCTACATTATTATTATCGTAAATAACTCACGTTTATCTCTTATTAATTACGAGACAGGTATTTATATAAGAAACACGAGTTTTCGTGTCATTACTCGACTATCTAAAACGTTATTGAGTAAATATTGTAAATAATTATTTAAAATGTGTTCTTTTTAGCGATTAGTAAATAATATAGAAATTTTGTAAAAGTAATTATGTAATAAAATAAAGTTTAGCACAGTAAACAATGAATAAAAAATCCATTTACGATTTTGTAAAATTGTGTACACGAAATGATTGATATCGTTATTAAAAAATCTTCTCAGTGTAATAACCATTTAAGATTTCTTTGAATTTTTTTATTTTATATATGTATATAATCATACTAATATTAGAAAAGTGAAAGTAAGTTTGTTTGTTACGCTTCCACGCGAAAACTACTTAACCGCTCATCATGAAACTTTGTGCACATATTCTTGGAGGTATTAGAAGTAAGATAGGATATTTTTTATTTAATTTTTTTTTTATCAATACACCCACGCGGGCTAAGCCGCGGGCGGAAGCTAGTAAAAAAAAATAAAAACATTATTGAATGTAATGTTTAGTCCAAATAATTAGTTGTATTTTTTATGTTTATTTTTATTTGTAATTAACTAGTTTGTATGGCATATGGAAAATAGATAATTATGACCAATAAGTTTTTGTATGTCATTCGATCACCCACTAATAGTATTTTTCTTCTCAGTATAAGTAAAATATATGTTTCTTTATATATATAAAAACACGACTATTATAGTTTTTTTTATCATTATATTTATTTTATTCTTACCTAACAAGGGGTCTAGTCTGTCACGGAAGCTCTTCGCACGCGATGCGGCCGCAGGTCCGCGGCGCGGTACCGGTGACTCCCATTCACATTGTTCATCCTACGAATGAATGAATGAATGAATGAATCAGTCCGTAAACGTCCGTAGTGTTGGGCGAAGGCCTCTTCTCCATATAGGAGAAGGGTTGGAGCGTTATCCGCCACGCTGCTCCACTGCGGGTTGGCAAATAATTTTTCCCTATCATGAGTAACGATCGCTAACAGGTAAGACTAAACGAAATTGTATCTTGTATAATCCTTATAGTAAAATAACTATACAATATTTTCATTATTTCATTAGCACTTTTAATAGGTCAATTTACTTTGTGGTTTATACTTATACAAAAAATACTTACTATGTCATCGTTTTGTTGACCATTTGAGGGTGGGATGAGTCCGTCCCATTGCGAACTGTCCCATGGTTCAGAAAATACCGTGCCATCGTCGCTTGCCTTAGTAAAAAAAAAACAACATATTTGTAAATTCTTCACGACTACTGCTGATTTGAAATTAAATTACGTCCGTACTTAGTTTTCATCTACTTAATCTATAATTTTATCTACTTTTTTACTACTTAAGTTAATAAGTAAGTTATCGACTAATGAGACAGAATGGTTCAAAGGGTAAAGCAATTAACAGGCTAAGCATTAAGAATGTGCCCCCAGTGTCAAATGTAATGAATATCATATAGTTCAGTACGATGCTCATTTGCGTTACTATTTATGTACTTTTTAACTGTCTATCTCTTACGGTCATTGAGTGATCTTAAAAAGTGACCTGATTACAGCAAATGTTTTAAACTTTTCGTTCTCTAAAACCAATAGAGCTAGGAACATGATTCCAAAACCAAACTGTAGACAATATTATGACCGTAAGAGATCAAAAGCAGCAGAGCAGCCAAAAGCTACTAAGCTTACCTTTGTTGATAAATGGAATACGGGAATTGGACATTTATCTTAACTTATCACTACATATTATAGCATACCTGTTCAGAAAGAGGTCTCAGGTCGTGTACGTTGTCATAGCACGAGCCGCGCGGCGGTGAACGAACTTCTTCAGGCAACGCAAAAGGCTCTGCGTTCAGGCGTAGCTCTGGGAATCTGACCAATACACAAAATGTTTATCTGTATCTATAAAAAGCTGTAATCAGGCCGTAATGAGGTAAGAAGTTTTTCAATTGTTATATTAATTACATCGTTTCTAATCTCTAAATGCCCATATGGAATTTCTTTGGTGTTTAATTGTAGTAAAGGTGAAAAACAACATGGGTTAACGATTAATTCTAAGAGATATCTCACCGATATATCCTGAGATTAGCGCGATAAATTAAACAATTTCTCTCGACTTTTAAATACCTAAGTATATAGCAGAATATAGACAATAGTAATAATATAATAATAAACGTCTCACACTCAACGGCCCCCAGTAGGATGTGAATCATGTGTCGGGGGTCCGAAAACACACAAATTACACAAGCACAAACTCCCAGACCACGACAAACATCTATATATATGTCATGTGCGGGGATCGAACTTGAGACCGCTAGCGTATCAGCCAGTTTCTGTGTCCACTGCGCCAAGGCGTCGAAAAAAATGTCGCAAATATTATCAACAACATACAGCGCTGATTGTAAAAATTATTATGGATATTATTAGCTAATGTTTCGATTACCGCTGAGCGACCACTTGGTGTACGGTCAAGTGCTGCGCGCCGTCGTCCGCCCCGCTCAGGCGACTCTCTTGCTCCGCGAGCGAGGGAAACGTGCCGCTCTCGCTATTAGCGCACTCGTCGTTTTTGTCTAGAAATATAAGAGACGTTTAAATAAATAATTATAATTATATAAATGTTTTTGTTAAATTAAATTTCAGATTACAGTTAGTCTCTTTGAACCTGAAGTTCGATATTCTAACTAGATCTTAATTGTAATACTAAATTTGTAGTTATAAATTCGAGTTGTTTAAATATCATTCTGATGTATTTAATATATAATATATGATAATATAATAATAAATCAAATGGCTCTGATATACATAGATAGTAACATCTAAAATCTTTATTTATTTATTTATTTATTAGATCACCAACAAAATACACGCTGAAAACATTGCGGTTACATTAAAAGTACAAAAAGCAAGCGAAAAAGAAGAATACAGATTGTTTTATAATTCTAATACATTAATGTTCAGATCAGCAAATAATAAAATAAAGAATAAATAATAGATAAATATAATAAAAATAACATTATTATTATAATAATATATTAATTATCTTTCTATAACAGTAAATGGATTAGAGTAAGAGTCAGAGTGAGACGCACTGATGAACTGCCAGCTGGAGTCGACGGCCCACGTGCGGTCGCGCGCGACGCGCGGCGGCTCCACCGCCTTCACACGCGGCGCCTTGCGCAGCGACACCAAGTTGTCCACCGACGACGACGTGTTCGGGGACGAAGCTATGTTATACACATCTTACTGTATTCAAAGTCAAAGTCAAAGTCAAAATATTTTATTCAGCATAAAATTATTACAATTATTTACTGAACGTCATGAGTCTACCACCAGTTCGGAAAGAAGAAACCTCTGACCTGAGAAGAACTGGCGAAAGAAACTCAGCGGGACTAATATTTTTTTTTTTTTACGTAATGGTTATTATTGTGAACAGCCTTAGTTTATAATATATTTATTTCATACCGTAAAATTATTACCGTAATGGTAGCAGTTCGCGCCCGCGATCCGCGACCACGACAAAAGAGACAGAGACAAGAGACCGCAATAAGTGACATCATTAGCCGTCTCAATTCTATTGTCTCTGTCTCTCGTGTCGCGGGAGCGAGTTACGGGCGCGAACCGCCACCATAAGCCGTATCAAATTGGTAGATATGGATTAGATTAGGTTATGTTAAGACATTTAAAAACGCCAGTAGAAGTTTAAAATATACAAAAATAACCAGACTTATAAACATAGATGCAAGTTTGGTACTGGTTTATAATCAACACTGTAACTCAATAATTTTTTAGGGATTCTTGGTATCGTTGTAATCTTTTGAACGATATGATCGTATGACATATGTATCAGTTTTAAGGGAATAAAAAGGGAAATGTAATTTTATAGAAATTTTGTTAATATGCTTGGACCAGGGCAAATCACTGCTAAAATAAGGACCTAGATTTTTAGGTGTATAAACGTAATTAATTGGCACACCATTATACATCACAGAACCAATATTGCTTTAAAACGACATGAGAGCATATAATGGCTACCAATTTTTTTGCCCTTGTGGTTTCGCAGGATTACTACAAGACCGAATCGCCCAGCCCAGGAATAGCTGCGGTTTAGGTGTTTATTAACACTAGCGATAGCATCCGCACCATCAGCAGCACTAAAGTGACGATACAATTGTAGATCGTCAGCATATGGGTGAAATTTATATTAGTTACCCTTCAATTTTGTTAGAATCAGACTACGAGCTTAGAAAATATCACACAAAGACTTAACAATAAGCTGTACAAGTCATAAAATGGGAGTCATAACTTACGTGAAAGTTCCTCAATACTGTGCATGTCTCGAAGAGGATGATATTGGTGATTCTGAGTCGGTGGCTCCGAGTATCTCTGCGATAAGTTAACACCTGATCTTAATAATTTCCGTCGTTGTACGGGCAGTAGAGCGGCCTGAAAATAATAAAAAAAGTTGTAATAAAATTATTTTACATAGAACATGACTGTATCTAGTTACAAAATTTTACAAAACCGTTATACGTTTGGTGGATTATTTAACTAGCTCAGATCTCAATATATACTACTTAATGAAAAAAAAAATCAATACAGACGGAACTACCATGACGAACTCAAATAATAAGTAACATAAAAGTATATAAATAATGTTTATTTATATATTTGATGATTTAGTTTTGGACATATATTAAAATTTAAATATACCAATTAAGTCTTCACATAAAACTAAAACAAACAATAGATAGATAGATAGATAGAGTATTAAGAACGGTGTTACTATAAGTTTATAAATATAAAAAATATCTACATATACACCTACGTATACTTATATAGTGAATTCAAAAGCCAAAAGGTCATCAGTATATAACTAAATGTCTAATTACTGCAGATTCTACTTGTATTATTTATACATAGACTGAAAACGAGCACCGAGATGAGATCCCTGAGGTTCACCTGAGATAACGGGTATAAAACATGAACAAGGAGCAAAACAAAATCTTTTAATTGTTAGAGCTTAACACCGCCCTCGAAGATAAGAATATATCTAAACGTCAGAAATCGCCATCTATACCGATTTCTACAAGTCTCCGAATTGAATGAATTGAAAAAGAGGATGTAAACTTTTATCGAACGCTTTTGAGAAATCGGTTTACACAACGATAACCTGATAACCATCATCCATATTAAATAATTCGTTTAAATCGGATTCTGTAGACTTTTTGTTAATAAAACCATGTTGCTGCTCTACAAAAACTGCTATACTAATAATAATAATTTAACTATTTATTGTCTTTAAAATAGGAAAAATAAAGTCCAATATATATGCCGATTCTTCTCTGCAGAATCTACATTCCGAATCGGTGGAAGCTTTACCATTACAAAATAATAATCAAATTTAAAATTTTAATTTGTAAAATTTAGCAATAACACAAAGTTTTGAAAATACAAACAAAGTAACTTAGCTCAATTTTATTTTTAGTTTTTATAAAATTAGTATCAACGAATAAGATAAGTTAAATCTCTCTTACTTCTTTTATTGCATCTACAGGATCAGCATAAAATGGACTACCAGCGTGGTCTTTGTCAGAATCCTCATGTTTAACACAGTCATCTTCTAATTTAACTGTTTCCATACTCTCAATATTATGTTTATCCCTTATTTTCAAAGCAGCTTCAATCTCTTCGGTTAACTTTTTGTTCATATTCATAGAAATATTGAGCTTATCAGGTCGCTTCGGTACAACTTCACCCTTACTATTTGTAGTCGCTATAATTTCATTAGAACCGTTAAAGCTTTTCTTGAGGGAGTTATCTGAGAAATTTCGTTTTTCATTTAAACTTTCAATTGAATTCAAAAGTATCATGTTCTCTTTTTCTAATATTGACTGGGTGCTCTTCGTTATATTTGGTTTTGCTGAAATTTAAAACCAGAATTTTGAAAAGCATATACATATTGTTAAATACACATATAATGTATATAATAAAATATAAATAATTATTGATGGATGGGACTGAAGTTTGGTGATCTTTAATACAAGCTCACCATACTAACAAGATTTTAGATTGCACAAAATATTTCTACTATTATTTAATAATCACATTTTATAAACATTTGTTTTGTTAAAAAAAAATTATTATCATGTTCTTTTCACTCACGCAGTGTATCTGGTAAAAGATCCGGTCTCTTGCTTTTCATGATGCCGCTATTTGAATTATTATTGTCATTTTCAGACTTAGGTGGTTTAAACGTTGAGCAATTATTACTTTCTGGTCCCCAAATATCCTCGTAATCGCTCACTTTATCCATTAGTGAACTTCTGTAATATACTCCTGGTGACTCGAGGATATCTGATTCCTATAATAAAATAGTTCAATAAAATAAGTATAATCAATTAAGTAGTAATTATAAAATCATATTTTTTTCAATATTTTTACAGAAGTGTTTATTTGTATGTGCCATGCTGTTAACATAGGTTTTGCAATTTGAGTGTATGTGACAACATACGTATTTACTTAATGCATGCTCATTGCTTTGAGAAATGCAACAATAAATGGCAATTTTACAGCAAATTGGAGCACCAAATATAAAAAAAATAGTCCGATAACCCTACCTGATAATGCCTGGACTCCTTGCGCATGGAGTGCTTACTCCTCCTCGATCGACCAGAAGGCGTAGTACTTGTTGTATTAGTATTAGGAGTCAATACTTTTGCTCTGTCTTTGCCGGTCATTGGGGATGTAATAGAATTATTAGAAGTCGGAGAAAAAACGTTTTTATTAGATATAGGTGAGGTTCGAGAAGTAGGTGAAAATACCTCACTCTTGTTAGTCTGACTTATTGGTGAAAATACTCCACTTTTAGATGAAATAGTATCGTTAGACACCGGTGAATTAATTTGACTTGTCGGTGAGAAAATTCCACTGGTGATAGAATTGGTCCCGTTCGGGGATACTAATTGATTAGAAGGAAAAGTATTACTTGATTTTGTCATAGTATTTGCAATAGGATCGACCGAATCGGAGGTATTTGTTTGAGATTGGGGTTCTAATGGTGATCCAGCTTCGGTGCTGTTTTGTTCAATGATCTGCCTTTTAAAGCTGCCATGTAAACTAGCTGACATTGTACTAATACATTCTCCTTCTGGTGTCAGACGGTGCATCATATTCTATATAAGAACAGTAACAATTTAGTGACAATTTGTACAATTTACATTTTTATTGGTTAAAAATAACAACAAAAAACACGGAGCAATAGGCTATGTATATTTATATACAATAAAAAAATAAACGACATGCAAATTTTGTATACAAGCCATGCTATTATTCGAAATCTTCTCACCTGCAATTCTCCATTAGACTCAGTTAAGCTTTTTGCTCCGTCCTTTATGCTGAATCCAGCATCGGAGCTGTTATTATTTATGGTATTAGACGCAAGCGTTAGTTGCAACCGGTCACTTTGTATGCTCTCATTAATTTGGTGATTGTGTATTTGTGTATTATTTACGCTAAATGTTACTGTTGTCGTGACTATTATATTCCCATTTGAACTTTTGTTAACTGGATTAAAAGCTTCTGATTTAGGAGATAAAGATATCTTTGGAAATGGCGGTTTGGTCCACCGGGGAGGAGGAGGCGGTGGAGTCGTTTTAGCGTTATTAAAATGTGTAGGAGAATGTTCAGTGTTCGTTGTTGGGAATGTGTGAGGGTGTGTTATATGCGCCTGAAAATATTTATGAAGTTTGTTATTGATATCCAATTAATTGAAAAAAGCTATTAAAATTTTTATGAATGTAAGTTCACTTACGGTGCTCGATATTAGGTTTAAAGTATTAGGTGGGGTTGGGCGTGGAGCTCTGACAAATGTTCCTGTAGGTTTTGCAGGTAGAGACGGGGCAGTTCTGCCTTTAAAGGTACTTAGGCTTTGACTTTGACTCGGTGGGGAGCCTGAAGTGTCTACAGGTGACATTTTTAAAACTACATTTTGATCTTTATCAGGACTAAGAATTTGTTCTCGAGAATTTGCGACTGCACCTTAAAATATAACGAAATTATCACGTAAACATTTATTTTGGACACTACTACGGATGAATATAATTTTAAACAAAGTACTAACTTGCATTAAAACTGCTAAGACTAGATCCAGTATCTGACGGTGTAACAGCCATTGGTAATACTCCATTTGCCAATTGACACGGTGAGAGTAGGTTACTTGGGTTATTTTTTGAGTTTGCCATTGGGTAACCCCAAAATTCCTGGCCGAGTAAGGCAAGGGAACTTAACTGATGACGACTCTTCGCTTCTCGAAGTGGTCTCGGTAATTGAAGTTGCACTGGTAGCTCGTCGCTGTAAGATATAACCTCAAAATTAATATTCAACCCAAAATTGAAGACTAATAATTAAATGGAGTAGTACAAATTAACAAAATAATTTTAAATACGCTGCAACTTTTCTCGCTTTATATAATAATTATTTAGTTTTTCGGTATTTAAAACTATTATGAATATGCTAGTGACTATGTGTGTTATACGGCAATGTGTTAGTGGTGTACCCCAAACACCATTAAACCACGGTAATGTTAACATGAAAAGTTAAAGTTACGAGTACTTATTATTACTTTTTTTTTTTCAAAATAAGCATGAAATGAATTCGTAGCATTAGTTTCATGCTTATTTTTTGGTAGATATATATATCGTAATATATATTATTATTATTTTAATAATCTTTATATAAAAACGTAACGTTAGTTAAATTATTTATAACTACAGTTTTAGGATAAAAAAATGTTATAAAATAAGAATATATTAGTCTAAAAACTTCGTGCTAATTAGACAAAAAGTTTTGTACATGTTTTTGTGTAGTCGATATTCAAATAACTCACCAGCATTGTGAATAATGTGCGATCAGTTCAGGTATATTGTCGAAGCAATTGTGTGAAGTTTCGAGACCAATGCGGCCACTTGCCGCTTGTATCAGATAGTGTTCTATATAGGGTCCTTTATCTGCGGGTAGCCGGACGCTGATCGCCATCGTGTCAGGTTGACTCGACTGGCGGACCACGAAGTTCTGAAAAATAGTTTTCGTATTTTTCTTTTAACTTAAAGTTGTATATATTTCAGTTTCAGATTCATATCTTGGGTATTTGTTTTACATACATTAAAATATCTTTTACATAATAATATTTGATAATGGTAATACTTAGGAGGTATTTAAAAGTAACTACTTTAATTTGTAAATATTAAAAATGTATTTAACTACGATTGACAATTTTGAATGAATTCATTTCATGTTTTTTCTAACATTTATAGAAAATTAGTGATTACTTATAATACGTTTAACTTACTCCTTCTTCTTTTCCTTGTAAAAGATGAAAAGCACCAGCTCGCTGGATTCCAGGTAGAAACCATACCGGGTGTGTTCTGATTAATCTCTCCAACAAACCGATGTCGCATGGCGGTTGCTCTTCTGAATCTGATCCCGAAGATCCTACCGAAGAACAATCTCCTTTGGCCCCTTCACCATCTGATGATAGACTCTCACGACTCTGAATATAAATAAATTTTCTTATAAATATTTATAATTGTAATTACTTATAAAAATAACATCGAGTCCTAAGTCGATTTATGGTTTACGATACGTCGCAGCGTCAATTATTTTAGATTTTAAAAGACTTATTTACTATTTTATATTATCATAAAACACTTTTATAATTCTACGGTCTATTATTATTTCCATTATTTTATTATTTTTACATCATAAAATCACAAGGCATTTCAAAGGTGTCTATAGTCATAAATCGCTTTATTAGTAAATTATTAAGTGACAGAAACGTTAAATGGATAAAGTAACAGTAAACTTCAGTTGTTATCCGGAAACATAAATTTTAGTCTTTGTTTTTTGTTTGAAGGAAAATAAGAAAGTATCGTAAAATTTTATGCTGCGTATTTACTATCTTATAAAGAGTGAATAAATATTTTCTCTCTGGATACGAAGAATATTTTTATACGAAAGACAGGCTTTGTGTCTATTAAAGCAAGTCCTCGCTTCGTGACGCCGCATCCAAATATGTAATAACATTATCTGTACACTACTAAAGCCTAAAGCAACACAACGAAAGAATAATCTTATAATCTTGTGTGTGCTTCATTAGTATCAGAGTGCAGAGCGAAACATTACGCTAATTGCTTTTGGTGCTTAACAAAAAAGACGTACAAATAAGAGGTCGTATACGTGTCTAATATCGTTTATTGTGCTAAAATACACAGTTGAAGATTAGGTACCACTATAATTTTAGAGTTTCCCACACTAGATTTTGAGTTTAATATGGCTTAACATGAGCATACACCTATTGTTGTTTTTGGAGAGTACGTGTGGAGATTAATGGAGGACATGGTGATTTATACTTGCATTATAATTTCAATGTTGTACATCTTGAATAATGTATGTGATTTTGATTAACTAATTTCAGTACATATATTAAGCAATGATCGCACTATTCTCCGATAAAGATGAAAGACAAATTTTCAATGAAGATTGAGAAAAATAGTTACAAAAAACGTTAATAGATAATTTAATTTATTGTGATTCATTCTTTAAACTTTATGCTTTCATGTGAAAATATAATTAGTAATAAACAAAGAATGAGATAAGATGTTCTGAATTACGGTTTGGGCAAAGCGCCAAGTTCCCGGCAACCAGATAGTGTCGTAAGCCCGGAATTAGGTTCTACTCCGCAGACTTCCTACATTTTCTTTTGATTGCTACAGTTATAAATGGGATCACAAAGAAGGATTAAAGTTATCCACATGAATTGAATTCATCTTTATGGAACACCTATACATTACGAATATAATGAATTTGATGTTAACTACTAAAATATATAATAATACATTGATATTATTGTTTATATTATAGTCTGGCCTTTTATTAATTTGTATATTTACTTTTACCAAACTTATCTTTACAAAACAGTTTTGAGTATATTTGATATACGAAAATGAAAGAGATATCGAACTATCCGTCGGGGAATAATTAAGTAGTAGTACACATAGTTTGTGTGGGTCTCAATGTTCTTATTCAAATTAAATTCATGATTTACCTTTACAGAGCGACCTAGTAAAATATCTCAAGTATATAATTTAATTCCACTATGTACCTGAAAGAGTTTTTTTTTTTTTTTTAAATCGAGACGTTATTTTAAGAATTTTATTTTCGAATCCGTTTTATAAAGCCCTTTGTTGTACGCCAAGGTATTTTATTATCCGATGGCTTCGAAAAATGTATTACTATTATCTTCATACCACAAATTCTGAAACCGATGGAAACAGTTTCTCATATTTTTCTTTATTCTCATATGTTACGTGGTTTACGTCTGAGTTACCTACTCTTCTACCTACCCATTTGGTAGTTGTTATTTTTACAATCGTGAAAATAATAAGGGTTATTCCCGTTACCGAATGCACCGACACAGATTATTTTCCTTTAAATTTTAAGCATATTTCTTTTAAATTCCAGGAATTTAACTGGTGTCAACTTTTAATCTATTTTATATTAGAAAGCTGAACGCTGCTATTCAAATAAGAACAAGCTAAGCTATAAATCTTTAGGTGCGAAATTAAAAATAGTTTTTGCATTACTTTTTATCTGTAAAATATCACGTTCCGACTCATTGAAGCGGAGTAACCAAACGCGAGTCAAGTTGCGGAAATCGTCTAGTACAATATAAATGAGACTCTAGTCTCTCTGAGTAGTCTCGTCTAGTACAATATACTTAGAGATATCTAGAGAATAATATTAATCTATAAAACAAAAGAAAAAACACTTTAAAATACTTTATAATTAAAGCAAACACACGATTCATCATTCCAGTTGTCACAAGAACTAATTGAGACAAAGTCGCCTGCACAACATTGCATATTAAACGTTGGTGTATTTTAAATTTTAAATCATGGACATTTATTACGATTAGCGGTTAAGAACACACTGTAATATTTCGTAATTAAATGACTTGATGTACGTAATACAGTGTTAGTTCACACTTTTTCAGTATTTAGGTACTAGTTAAATAAAAATGTTTGTTAAAATACTTTTCATTAAAAGAAATATAAGAATATTTAAAAAAAACATATTACATTGATTAATTAAATTCTAGCATTTAATTTTAATCTAATAACCTATAATAATATCATTTTATAATACATTATAAAATGTACGTACATTTATACTTACTAGTAAAGAAAGCTGTCTAGCACGTTATATTAAGTTAAATCTGGCTTTAGATACATTTTCTCCGCAGGGTCAATGATTTAAGCATAGCTCTTTTAAAGAGTAACTTTTACTTAAACATTTTCAGGTTATTTTAGGCTCAGACGGTGATATTTAAGGTCTATAGAACGTAAGCTTGAAACAATTGGTTGAATACAGATTCTATTTGCTTAAAAAATAAGGTATATAATTGACATCGACTTAAGCATAAATAAAACTGGTTGCTTTTAAATGCTAGTCGTTCACAACTTTTCCACGAAATTGTTATAGTTTAAAAAGTATGTAGGAAAAAAATGTGACGAAACTAAAACAAATTTAAATTAGTACAGTGATTTCGAGAAATGTTTTTTGTACAAAATAGCAGGTAGACATGCAATTCTATTTTTTTATATACGTACATACTGTTCTATCATATTTTTTTTTTACTTATTAATGAAATTAGACATGTTAACGGTTATAACATAACTGTATTAAAATAGAATACATTTAATTTAAGGAAGAAAATGACATGTTCGTAGTTATTAGTACGGAACCAAAAAGCGTTTAACAATAAAGCGACGACCTAAACGGTAAAGGTTTCTCGTAATGAGAGGATTTGGAGCGAAACACGGCGCTACTTTGGTACACACATATTATATATTATAATTATTACACTTTTTTATTAGCGTTTTAAAAAAAATAGTAATAACGTTTACTATTATTACTGTCGTGGTTATATTTTAAGCAAAACTGATATTTAAATCAAAATACACAAACTTTTACTACTTAAACATTTAGAAATATTATTAATGACTCGAGTAGTATCTATTTGAGCCTGTGTAGCATAATATTTTTTGTAGTAAGAACGTAATATGTACATATTTTAATACTTTTTCTAAAATAAAATCCTATTATTTTCAAAATATTTCTTAATTTTAACTTTTATATGTACCTATTTATCACTTTTACTTAAACATTTTCCCCCAAAGTCATTAAACGAAGCTCGTCAAATAAATACAGATACTAAACCTGATATTGACCACAGACCGCGAAATAAATAAAAATCATATCAGCCGCTGTTATAGGTCTGTAAATTAATGATCTGTGGCAAATAAACGATACATTTTCCGCATCTGCACACGGCAAACTGCTGGTTGCAAATCAAAATTAAACACAAAACATTTAAAAATACTTAAAAAGGGAAAAACGAAATTTCTTGAAAAAAAAAATTTGCTAGTATATCTGTAGTATCATAGTTTGACTCTAATAGGTATACAAAATATAAAATTAATAATTTGAAGTTAATACTAAAAGTCACGGTTGCAGCAGAAATATTTATCAATAAAACTATAATAAATACATACATATTTTTGTAGAAAACTTAGCTAAAGCAAAAATATATAAGTTAAGATAATTCAAACAAAATATTGATTAATTAATTAGTAATTACATGGTAATTAACGAGTAAACAAAAGCAAACATCCAAATATTACGTAGCAATTTGCGGTATTTAAATACCAATGTTACAGCCCAAACACGCGACAATATGGCGGGAAAATTAATTTAGCAATCGGTAACAATAATGGCTTTCGCGATAGCGCTATGAATCATACAACAATTCTCTCGATGTTCGCTGAGATATGTTAACAAAGGCGTCGGCCTCGTCCAGGCTTATATTACAGCTTCTCCAGTACGACCGTGGATTTATTAGAAAAGTTTGATATCAATTAGTTTTCTATGGTGTTAAATGACGGTAACGTTTGAAATTAATTTTGTGGAAAGGTAAGCTCGCATTGTTATATAATGGTCTGTTATGAGACAACTAGATTTATGTTGTTACTCGATTACACCTACCTGAAAGAGGATAATGTTTTTTTTATATTATTATTTGTATAAATACTTATTTATTTTTGGATGTTTTTAGGCTAATGACTTTTATTATGATTAGTGGAAGTGAAAAAGTCTTATAAACTACTAGCTTCTGCCCGCGGCTTCGCCCACATGGATGTCGGATATCGTGACCAAAAAAAAGTATCCTATCTTACTTCTAATACCTCCAAGAATATGTGTACAAAGTTTCATATTATAGGTTAAGTAGTTTTCGCGTAAAAGCGTAACAAACTTACTTTCGCATTTATAAAATTAGTATGATGTTTACAATGTCATAAAATGTACTCGGAGTAAGCTGAGAAATTATTAAATCTTCAAAACTATCCTGAATGAATAACGGACTAGATAATACGAGTATATATAGGTACATGTTCAATCACCCAATCTTTACATGTACATTTACAAATATAAATTCATACAAACTTGTGATACTTTCCGTAATGTTAATAGGGTGACAAACTCTTATATCCACTCTCAAGCTCGTCCCAATCTCTTAAGATACAGCTGTGTCACAACACGAAAAGTCATAAAAATATACATCGCAGAGTCGCATAACAGTTCACTTTTAGTCGACTTTGGCGGCTGCGAAGTGGTCACACGTGCTCTAAGACTGAAAATGGGTATGTCATTTAAGGAGTGAACGTATAGCACCTGCTACCGAAGTTTTAGAATGGGGTACTTTTAATTAGGTTAATAGTTCCGTTACTGGCTGTTGATCTCTGAGAAACTTCGATTTCGATATTGAGTAAAATTTCTTTGACATATTTTGTAAGTCACTTTGTAGTAATTGTTATTGTGATATTTTCGACGTTCTTTTAAAATAATATATTATTATCCTATTTAAGTTGAAACTCTGTGTTTTTTTTTTGTTGTATGAAAAGATGCGTTGATTTTTAATTTATGCTGAATTTATGTAAGTATTTATTATTTTCTTTAAAAGAATAACTTGATATATTGCTGTCTCTTATCTTCAGAATCTGCATCCGAGTTGATAGTAACTTCTCATTAACGACAACTTAAAAGTGGTTTTGATAGTCTGTTAAACATATGGATAACAGATACCTACCTACTATAAAAACAAGCTTTAGACTGTAGACTGGTACTATATTGTATACATATGTAGATTATATAATATATTGCGTAAGTTAGAGTTTATAAAAAGCGTATGACAACAAGAGATTATAATTATTATTCTGGGAACAAACTTAGAGTTCGCTAGCTCAATTTTGACTGTAAAATATTTGTGTTTTTATGAGCAAGTAAAAACTGGGGTTAAATTTGATTTATTTTATAGATGTATATAACTTGAAGGCGAGACCTCAGAATTTAGATTCAAAAATAGTAAAAAGTTCTGACAAAGTTTATAAATAAACACTTTTCAAATACTTTTGTATCATATTGCTACTCTTTCTTTAATGGATATTTAAAGCTTACTGGTTCATTACAGAATGTTTTAATAAAATGATATTCTATAAATCTGCAACTTTCATATCAGAAAAAAAATATGAGCTCCGCAAACCTATACAATAAATCCCGCTGGCGATATTTATTGGAACGTGCTGAGAAAATTGTCGAAGCGACCAACTTTTAACGAGCTGGAATCGAACACAGACGTCGCGAAAAAAAAAACAAACATGATGCAAAACGCAGCGGGTCCGAATAAAAGAGTTATAACTTCACAAACAAACTTACAGCGACCCTTTAGTTTTCTTCAAGTTCAATCAAAGAGAGCAAACAGCGTTTGTGGTCCAGGCGGGGATGGGAGGCTTGTGGGGGAATTGCAGCGGCAGATGACTCACACGGGGTGGTTAAAATCAATAAGTCGCCTCGTTGTGCGTGTATGGAAATGTCAACTTTATGAACAAACTTATATTAATTAGTTTATTTTTTATTGCTATATTTTTTGAGATAAAATCTTTAATATTTCCATGAGAAGAAAAAAACTATTTCATGTTAAGACATGCCGTAAGAGACATTTATTTTATTCACTATTTTATGATGTTAAAAAAATTTAATAAATTATTTAATAAATATAATATTATTTAATAAATTGATTAGATTTTTAATTCAGTTGAAACAAAACGAAAGTAAGTTTTACTGTTACAATTTAATTTTCTTTAAGCAACAACGATGGTTTATTTATAGATATATTTAATATAGTACGTACAATTTTAAATATCAATAAATTTAAATGATCTTTAACCTCAAAAAATGATCTTTAATCTCAGTTTTAATTTTATTTCAATTTCTTTGCATAGAATAATGTTACGTGTTTTACTTATGCTTCTATGGTGAAAACAGTTATTTCGAAATTTGGATAATATAATCAAGATTTTTGTCTATTTGTTTGTTTGTAATAACGCATTCGTAGTCATCACGCAGTAACCTATAATGTCAACACCGTAAAAATTAGCACAGTTCGACTAATTATTAATAACAAGGTATATTTATGCAGGTAGCATATCGGAAAGTGATTGTAGTGTACTATAAGTGAATCATTAGCCGCCGATGAACTGAATAGTAATATCACAATTAATGACTAAGCCAAAATAAACTTGAATAAATATGGTAGCGCAAAAGCAATACGGACTCAAATAAGCCGAACTTTAGTTATGACTCACGATTTATGTGGAACAACTTCATAAAAAATTATTATCGCCATATTAAAAAAATAAATAAACAGTAGTTAAACTCATATCTAACGAAAAATTTCGTTCATATCGTTATAAAATTTTTAGAATATTAATTTTAATGAGCAACCTATTACCAACCTATTATTAATATTATAATGTTACCTTATGGTGTGTGTTTCCACGTAAATCTGCAGCCTATATTTGATAATATATTTTTAAGTAACAACTCAGATGTTTAGATATTATTTACGAGTAATTTAATTTTGTTGCTTTAATTTACAAAAAATCTTTCAATAAAAGTGTGAGCAATGTAAATTAACTTGAAAAATATTAAGTTATAACAAATATTTCAATAATTTATTAAAACCGATTAGAATTGTTGACTTGAATATTAGAACTGAAAGACACTTACCAATAAATGTAATAAAAAATCCAAAATTCGTCTAGCATTAAAGTAAATATAAATATAAGTAAACTTCATAGTTATAAAACAATCATGATTCCGTTGGAGCAATTTGTAACAAAATATCCAAACTCGATCATACAGAAAGTTTTCCACGAGGTTTTCACCGCAATTAAAACTGCAGCACCTACCGGAAGCTCTGAATCGACTTCACTGCAGTGGATGCAAATTATGGTGAGTTATTTTTTTCCCCGTCAAGTCAGCCAGGGGGTGGTTGGACGGATGTGACGGGGCAGACCGATAATCGTCCGCTGTTGACAATGGTGCAAATTATACGCTTTTAACATTTCATCCATTCGAAAAGTTATGTTTTATGACACAATCTAGGGAATGAAATACTTTATCTATTTTATTTTAATGAATCCATTCCACTTAAATTTTTCATAGTAAAAAGTTCTATAATATACAGAGATGGGAAAAGTTTTTAGTGACATCCAAAGTTATTGCAATATAATAAAGTTTTTAAGTTACTTTGTATGCAATGTAAAAAGTTCACTTTTCAAATTTCCTTTGTGAATTGAAACATACAAACTTTAAAACAAATAGGGAAGATTCAACAGGATATATCTACTATTTAAATTTTAAATATAAATATAGAATCATTAGATAAGAATGTTTTTGCATCAACAGTCATTATTACTAACTTCAATTAACACATAAAAATTAAAGACTACGGTTAATACTTGTGAGTGGCTATCTGCAATTCTAAACAGTTGTCGTGTCATTTATGACCCACAAAAGACAATTAACTGAGAACAAGGGGCACTAATCTGAGGGTTAATAGTCAATCAAATGGTTCAGTAAGTGTAATCTAATGAATACCATTTTCTCCTAAGGCTAGTCAATATCAAGTAACATACTGTTGGGAAAAATAAAAAAGTTTAGAATTGAAGTATTAAATCTTTGCTTTTGCATATTATCTACAAATATTACGTAACATATATGTAGGTAATTTATATCCCATAGAATAGGTATATTAATTTTATGTATGTAGGTAGTGTAGTAGAAACTCACGTGAATTTATGTAATAGGTACCTACTCGTATACGATATTATATTCATAGTTTAATATTTACTTTGTAATATTTTGTTACTATTTATAAAACTGTGGCTAAATAAATGTATTTTGTTTATTCAAACAAAGATACTCAAAAATTTATATTATTTGTTAACTTGTTTAATTAAAATATATAATAATAGTAATAAGGAAAACTTTGGTCTAAGCAACATTTCAATTAATTTATTTTATACTTTATACCCGAGATTAGTCTTCGTCATTTCGAACGTATAAAACAAGACTTATTCTCATGTTTCAGAGCTGGTCGGAAGGGTCTAGTGGGCTCGAGTACAAAGCTACCTACAATTGACTGGAGTAACACCTCAAGTGCTTTTGTCGCGCGCTAAGTGCGGTGCAAGCACGTTTGTGCGTAAATATTGTCACGGGAGTATCTGCTCTCAAATGGTCATAATATATGAGGCTTAAAAACAGATTATTGAGTAATAAATACCTTTTGAATATTTAATTTGTTATAACCAATAAAGATTTGAAAATAAATATAATATGTACATTATAAATAATTGTATGAATCTTCAATATTTATGTAAATCATAATAGATTAGATCTATACATCTAAGAATAAAATAATATGCTGATGATATTTCAAAATGCTTTTACTACACATGTGAAAAATCCTTTCACGCTTAAAGGTAAGGTAAAGGTAAGGTTTCCTTTATACACACTTTCTTACAAAACCGTCTTTATGCTATACGTAAATTAAATTTCTTACGTTAAATTGAAGAGATGTAGCTACTATGTAACATAACGCTCTTAGCATTCAAATGGTAATGGAAACAAAATTGGCGGAAAGCGAATACTCTGACAACTTATTCAATATTGCTTGCATTTGAACGTTATACAAATAGACGCAAATGTATTTCAGTATTTTGTGTGCACAGTGTAACAGAGTCCCAGGTAATTTTCCGTGTAGATGCAGACAGACGAGGCAAAGTTAAATAAAAAGTTTGTGAAACTGAAACATCCCAGTACGGTTCATTAGTAATTTGACTGCGTAGGATGGAGCTCGTAAAGTATTTAAGGTACGGAGAGTTGAATACGAATTACATACCTGACTTAGGCTGTCTCCTAGACTGCCGTCAGCGTCCAATGGCCGAAATAGATGACTCGATTCTTTGATATCCTTTTTCTGTTTCCTATCTTGGGCTTCTCTCATAGCTTGGCTTTGCAGTCTTTCGAAAAACTCTCGAGGTTTCATCGGCGGGGGCTCGTCATCTGGCGGTGGGGGCGGGGGAGGCGGTAACCTTGTTCGTGGTGAACTGCGAATGAGCGATCGTTCGTCATCTTCAGTTGATCTCTCATCGTGTTCGGAATCAGAACTTCGACTATCACGCCGCCTCACACCTTGAAGATGCGGTTCGAGGAATGTCGCATTTCTGAAAATAAAACGTTGAAGTAAATAATAATGAAAAATTAACTTATTATTTGTTATTGCGTCCAAACTATTATATATGTTGTTAGTTAGCAGGGAAAAGGACATCAGACCTTCAGGTCTGAAGAACCTGAGAGACCTTCAGGTCTGAAGAAGGTCCAATAAAGGATCGAAACGTCGCATGAATTTACAATTGGTGTTTTTGATTGGTACCTGAAAATTTAACATTTAGAGAAAAACCGACAATTCATACAGAATGACCGAGCCAGAACTTGTGGTGAGATGTCAATACATTTTGTGGCATATGCTCTGAGCATTTACTGCAATTGCCGCCGGTTGGCACCATTACACAATCGATTCACGTGTCTATACCCAACCACCCACATGGGGTACCACTGACCAGACTAAAGGGACATTAAGTAAGATTTATTTCCCGAGTATGGCCGCCAGCGTATTAATTAAAAACCTCTACGGGGCGCGAGAATGTGAACCGTGTGCCGGCTGTGTTGGACGTTTTTCCGATCATTTATTAATTTAAAAAAAAATATATACATACATATTCTTTAACTTGGTACAGGTGAAAAGTTTTCAGTAAACTGAATTATAATTGTATTTATGCTGGACTATTTTATTAAATAAATAAACGCTTCACACTCATCGCCCCACATTAGAATATAATTCATGTGTCGGGGGTCCGGAAACCCACAACACAATCACAAACGCCTAGAATCTAGATGAAGACAAACATTTGTATGGCCAATACAAACATTTGTCATATGCAGGGATCGAATCAGCGACCGCTAGCGCATCCGCCAGTTGCTGTGAATACAGTGCCAACGCATCGTAATATTAAAACCAAATTTAAATAATGAAACAAATAGGGATGAGTATAAAAGTAATTAATAGGGTAATGTCCTTATCACCAGGCTGGTTTAAGAATGTTAATGTGATATAATATACGAGTACAATTAATCCTTAAAATCTCAACTATTAAGTCTCTCGCCATAACAATGATAACATAGACAACAAATTAGAGAGTAAAGTTCAACAATCTTGTTAGCTTAGGATCAAAAAGTGTAATGATGTGATCCTGCGGTGACGTTGTAGTGACACTCAATTTGTTTTTGACGCACGATAACAAGAGTATCGGGTGATCCACAATATTAATCGTTAAGGGTATTGAGTAATTAAATGCAAAATCGGTTGAGTATAAAATCATGTAGCTTAAAAAGTTAACGAAGATTTGCAATTTGTATAACATAATAGACATAATATTGCGTCAGAAATTTTAAAACGTTAAATATTATGTTTTCTTTTCTTATTATTATTAAACATATCTCTATATAATATTAATACAACTTGTACTAAACTCTTTTGCAAAAAAAACGGGCACTTAAGCAAAGAACTATTTTATAGTTACTATTAGTTTGTTTGACAATTTTAGGTATTGTTATCCTCAGAATTTTATAAATTAATTAGGAAGGAATAGTTTTCATCAGTTTTATCATAACATTTTAATTAAATTATTAATAAATAATGTTTAAGCTCAAAACACTATGATTGTACCTGCTCGCTAAATAAAAATGAAACGCGTTAATTTCTTTGTTTTCTACATTAAAATTATTTATTATTACTTACATTATTATTACTTTCTTTGTTTGAATACATTAAAAGCAGATAAAAGTTTAGTATTGAGTGTGACCCCCTCTTGCTGAAATCACAGCTTGCATTCGTCTGGGCATGCTAGTGAGTATATCTTTTATGGTTTCTTGGGGAATACGTTCCCACTCCGCGGTAATCACATTCTTTAGCTCTCTGATGGTCTGCGGAGCCGTCTGCACTGATCTCACTCGTCGCTTCAGAACGTTCCAGACATGCTCTATGGGATTGAGGTCCGGACTTCTAGCTGGCCAGTCCAAACGACGAATTCCGACTTCTAGCATATACGCATCCACACCGCCAGACCGGTGGGCGCGAGCGTTGTCGTCTATAAAAATTGAGTTTTCGCCAAGAGCGGTTAAAGCGGGTTGTGCATAAGGAATTAGAACTTCCGTTATGTATCGGTGTCCAGTCAGTGTACCGTTTTCGATGAAGACTAACTCCGTACGATCCATAGAATTTATTCCTGCCCAAAACATAACAGAGCCCCCTCCATAAGGTGTGATTTCTTCAAAATATGCCTCTGCAAAGCGTTCTCCTCGTCTACGTAGCACTCGCCGACGTCGGTCTTCACCATGCAGAGATATCCTGGCTTCATCGGAGAACAATACCCTATCCCAGTCTTCATGAGTCCATGACACACAATTTCGAGCGAAGCTAAGCCTGGCAACTCGATGTCCACGGAGTAATTTAGGGCCGCGTGCCGGGCGATGACTGTGTATATTAGCAGCGAGAAGCCTCCTCCTGACCGTCCATAGACTAATTTGCACATTTCTTACTTCTTCGAGGGTGTTCTTGAGGTCCACATAAGAAGATTTGCGATTTCTCAACGATTGACTAACTAGAAAACGATCATCCCGTGGTTCGGTACATGTCTTTCTGCCAGAACCAGGCCTTCTCTTGACGGAACCGGTCTCTTGATAGCGCTGCCAGGTCCTTTGAACTGTCGACCGACTCACATTTAGCCTCTGAGCCACGAAGCATTGACTGCAACCTTCTTCAAGCAGCGCAATAATTTTGCTCGCTTTTATCACTTTATCTACCATTTTCGAGATTGCTAAACATCAATAACAATACTTTTAAATGTCAAGGACACCAGATAATTTAATAAAAATTGACAAAAAGTTAATTAGAGTCGATATTAACTATAGGGAATTCGCGCCACAAAATGTAGTTAAAAGTTATTTTCTTTGAAAACCAGGCTCAGTCAAAAATTTGAATTTGGAATGTACTCTTATAAACATTATGGCACTTTTATAACTGGCCAGTAACATGTTCAAATGATTAAAACCTTTTTGGTATTTTATTTTTTTTAGCCAGGAAGAAAATCGAAACCGCCCGTTTTATTTGCAAATGAGTGTATTACAAGTCGTATTAATATTAACAAAAAATATTAAAAATAAGAATCATTATTTCCCTTGTTTGCTCTAAGCATATCTATTTCAATAATAATACTAGCAAAACAAAGCGTAAGATTGTTCTACTCTGTCGCATATTGTGTAGTCTCTACTTTGTTGTCTTTATTATAAAGAAATATATACTTAGTTATATTAACATACACGTGTTTAAAGAAATACTTACAACCGTACCCGTTTAGATAGAGAAACGCTACCTAAAACGTAGGTACCTACATAACATTTCATTATTCAAAACACTAGTATACTACCCGCTACGTGGAAACGTTAACGTCTATAGCACGCGTCACCACTACCCCTATTAATTATTCATCACAGTGAAATGACACCGGTTGATGAGCTCTGTCATTAATTACTACAACGTCATAATTCGACGCCTAGTTTACCCCAGGTGGGCTTACGAAAGCCGTAACTTATTTTATTACGCCGTAAATGATTTGCGTACTCTATTAGTTTTGTATACGGTTCAAACATAAACTTGACTCTAAATAATTATACCAATTAGTATTTTGATATACAGCTACGTGAAGGTTCGTTAGCACTGAATTTTAAAAGCGATTTTACAATTGATATATGAGGAGTTTAGATTAATTAGTTTTTATTTTCCACCTCTGTCAGTGCACTTAAAGTTAGTGCACTTAAATTAAAATTAACACTTAATTAAAGTTAAATAAAAAAAATCACATGAAATTTAGCAGTATTTACTTTCATTTTAATTTCATATTTTCACTTCGACATCCATATAACAATTAAAGTATATACCAAAATTAAAATTATAATTCTTTTAATGAGATACATATAAATCGTAATTCATATAATTAATAATTTTCAAGATACTTAATTTAAAAGATTTTCGTAAGCCAAATAGAACGTAGTTTAAAAAAAAAATGAAACAACTGGTAATATTGAGAACTTTTTGAAAAAAAAGAGAAAAGAGACAAATTAAAATTTAATTTAAACTAATTAATGCTAGTTAAATTAAAAATTGTATTGTGTATATTTTGTAATTAATATAATTATTAAATATATACATATAATAATAATATTATAATTGTAGCGTCAGCTTTAGCTACATATTACAATTTGATGATAACAGATCGAATGACAGATATTAATAGAAGTGTCAATACAACACCTCGAGGTTCTCAGGTGTCGAGATGAAATTGATAATTAATTTCGCTTAATTAATGGCAAATTAGACGCTTTTGTTGGCGAAAATTGAGGAACAATAGCTATCAATACTCTTTGTATAAAGGCATTTATAGAATCCGAATATTAAACCTTCAAATAAAAGTAAAATAATTTCGATATAATTATATGTCATATTTAATAGTAAATAAATCAAACAATATTATTTTTAAATGAGAATCACTATGAAGAAAAATATTAAAATTATTACCACATTTCCCCTAACAAAATACGAAATCCGGGGTAATTTAGCCTATACTTAAGAGTCACATTTATTATCCGCTTAATTAGTTCTGTTTGTTTTGTGGTATTATTTGTCATAGCCAGCATTTGTAACGTACCTTACAATGTTTCTCTTCCGCCCTAAGCCCTGATAAAAATAAATTCTTTTCCGAGTATAGCTTTTGGGTGTTCGATAATGATGGACGTTTTTTAAATATGTATTTTTTACATAAAATCAGAACCTGTAATGGTATTTGTATAGTATGTGTTTATATATAAGAAAATGACATTTCTTTAATAATACTCTTTAATAAAATATATATATATATATATATATATATATATATATATATATATATATATATATATATATATATATATATATATATATATATAAACATTTTATTTAACGGCATAGCATAAAAAAATCTCTCTCAATACTTAAAATATATATCTATAAAACCTGCGAAAAAAAAAACGACATCTCCATTTTAGTTCATATACGAGTACCTATAGTTCTTTCATCTTAATATACGGTATATCAAACAAATGATGTAAGTAAACAGGTGAGTTTTGAGAAGCCGTAGGTTATATGGTCCGTTTACTCGTAACGCCCCTGTATGGCGATTCTGTAACTCGCTATGAGCATAACGACTCGGGGACGGTATCGTAACCATAACGAGTTTCACAACGTGTAACGACAGTTCTATACCGACGGTGTTATTCTGTACTTACGAATAACGACACTTCGACGTTACAGAATGGGATAACGAATCGTCGTTACGGACACCGACAAAAAGTGACGTATGTGACAAATCTTTAGTAAATAACTAGAATTTTATCGAAACTCGCCTTAAAATAGTGTATTGTGTATCTGTGTTTTAAATCGAGGCGCGCACAATCAGTCAGTGTCAAATCCATCGTATATTGAACATTGTAAATATAAATATCGATTCAGTGAAGTGCATTTTTGTTTTGTTTGCATCGTTAATATGGCTTCGGTTGGGAAGTTAGTATAATCAACGATGTTTGTAATACAAATTATTTGTGATGTTGTGAATTATATGTTATGTTTTTGTGTGGCTTATAGGTTATGAAAACATGTGAAAATTTAATTCGTTTATGTTTCCGTGACTAATTTTGATTAATTATAAGTATTAATGAGATTGAAGATAATAAAAGAAACAGCGTAAATAATAAACTTAATAGTCAAAATTAATTATTAATGAAAGAAATGAATAATTATATCTAAGCAACTTTGTAGGTTCTTCAGAGCAATACTACAATTTATAGGTTATGTGTTTTTTTTTTTTGGAAAATAATGAAATCTATTCTACAATTTTTTCTGAAGTCAATCTGCATTGATAATTCCTAATTACTGCAAAATTTAACTTACTTACTTGTTATTTCAAATGGCGTAATTATTTTTCACTTTCAAAGCACTTTCTTGGAGTCAAGAATAATATGGGAAACGTACACCACTCCTCTAGCTCGTGTGCAAAGTATCGTTATAATGGTCGTTATAGCGTACCGAGGGGTCTCTGAGCCTCGCTATCCGCTCGCACCGTAACGTCATCATATCGACACTTTTCGTTACTAATAACGACAAAACTCGCTATGAATAGTGTACAGAATCGCATTTGTCGTTATAATAGCGACGCGGTCGGTAACATAACGAAACTTGTCGTTATGAGTCCATAACGATAGCATAGCGAGTTACAGAATCGCCACACAGTGTGGCGAGTTTTGTCGTTATTAGTAACGAAAAGTGTCGATATGATGACGTTACGGTGCGAGCGGATAGCGAGGCTCAGAGACCCCTCGGTACGCTATAACGACCATTATAACGATACTTTGCACACGAGCTAGAGGAGTGGTGTACGTTTCCCATATTATTCTTGACTCCAAGAAAGTGCTTTGAAAGTGAAAAATAATTACGCCATTTGAAATAACAAGTAAGTAAGTTAAATTTTGCAGTAATTAGGAATTATCAATGCAGATTGACTTCAGAAAAAATTGTAGAATAGATTTCATTATTTTCCAAAAAAAAAAAACACATAACCTATAAATTGTAGTATTGCTCTGAAGAACCTACAAAGTTGCTTAGATATAATTATTCATTTCTTTCATTAATAATTAATTTTGACTATTAAGTTTATTATTTACGCTGTTTCTTTTATTATCTTCAATCTCATTAATACTTATAATTAATCAAAATTAGTCACGGAAACATAAACGAATTAAATTTTCACATGTTTTCATAACCTATAAGCCACACAAAAACATAACATATAATTCACAACATCACAAATAATTTGTATTACAAACATCGTTGATTATACTAACTTCCCAACCGAAGCCATATTAACGATGCAAACAAAACAAAAATGCACTTCACTGAATCGATATTTATATTTACAATGTTCAATATACGATGGATTTGACACTGACTGATTGTGCGCGCCTCGATTTAAAACACAGATACACAATACACTATTTTAAGGCGAGTTTCGATAAAATTCTAGTTATTTACTAAAGATTTGTCACATACGTCACTTTTTGTCGGTGTCCGTAACGACGATTCGTTATCCCATTCTGTAACGTCGAAGTGTCGTTATTCGTAAGTACAGAATAACACCGTCGGTATAGAACTGTCGTTACACGTTGTGAAACTCGTTATGGTTACGATACCGTCCCCGAGTCGTTATGCTCATAGCGAGTTACAGAATCGCCATACTGTATTGTTGAAAACTTGTCAGTAACTGTGCAATGACGTCTGAACTCTAATGCATGACACAAAAAATGGATTCGAATGAGAATTCAATTCGTTCTTTAAAACGACGTTTCACACTTAAAGGATGGAAACACATATTTTTACTTACGACTATTACTTATATCATTACTTAATAAAGTTTGTGGTTTTGTGTTAATTTTATTAAAAGTATTTAAACAAAAAAAAAAAAACAAAAAAAAAATAAGAGTGAGAAAATATGTTTTTCATTGAATCAGAAAAGGTTATCGTACTGAGAAGTTGATAAAAAAATCGTTATACCCATAGCCTTAAATCTTCAATACACTTAGTCTTTTGTATGAGTATACGGTACCTACGTCTATGTGTTTATAAGTATGTATGTACGCCCACCTCACTAGCAGCAGTGAATCATACAAAATGCTTTCACTTGTATTCGAGTATGAAATGTGTTTCCGATGAAAGTGCCAAATAGGGGTGCAGTTGACGGAGAAGTATTTTGTTTTATAGTAATTGTGGGACGACTCGCACTGTCTGATCCTCGTTTATATTTACTGCTCTGCTCACATGAGTCATAGCGTGAGGTATTATAGCCTGTAATAATCCCCAATAAACAGATTTACTTAAGGAAAAATAAAATAAAATTATACATCTGTAGATATGGAGAACAGCGCATTTAAACAAACAAGTTTAAACGTTTTATAATTTTCAGTTACATAACAAATTTACTATTAATTACAAGTATATTCTTCTACTATTTACAAGGTATACGTTAATTACACAAAATCAAAATAATTACAATTCGATACTTAATAACCTAATGAACAGTTCAAGCAATTCAGTTATTTAAATCATAATACAAGGATTTAGGTAGACTTCCAATAATTCACCTCCTACGCTTATTTAAGAATATTTTCATTTCCTTCATAATTTTAATTATTCATAAGTTTGCATGTATTGATTTGTTTCATAAATTAACTGTTGTATTATTTATATTGAACCAAGTTTATGTTGCACGGGACTTGAATCAGTACTATAAAGTGTATCGGTCAAGTTCTAAAGTTATGGGTATAATTTAGAATATAATCCAATTTGTGACGTATGGTCGCTATAATTGACTATGTAACATTCATATAGAACGTGCTATTCTTCATCATTATTTTTGTTAAATTTGTCAATAAAATTAAAATTTATGTAATAAAAAAAAATTAAAAAAAATTAGAATTTAAAATAAATTGTATAATAAAATTAAGAAAAGAACAAAGAAAGTGGAAATGAATGAAGGAAAATTTAAAAAGGAAAACCTGTAAATAGCGGAAGAAAATCTAAGACTAGAATGTCCGACAACTAGTAATCCAGTTGTAGAAAGGATTAAGATCGAGATCCTTCTATAATCCAGAAGTTTTTGCCTAAAGAATTTACTCAGAATTGTTTTAATTTTTTTTTAAGTACCATTAGTAGCGAAATGAATTTTAATATCTAAACTAACATTAAAGTAAAAAAGATTGGAAACATTATTTATTTATCATTAAAAACCTCACAAATCTTTACATTCATTTAAACTCCTATATCTATACAATATGGTCCAGAAATCATAAATGTTAATGCAGGTGAAACCACGAAGAACGTGAAGTACATTAATATTTTTTAAACACTATTACGTCTAATTTTGATACTTCAACAAACTAAGGTAATATGAAATCAAGACAATCAATTTAGTCAAACTGTTCCATTCGCTGATATCTGCATTCGCTCAAGTTACCCACGCTTATGTAAATATCGTATTGAATTATCATTCAGACGGGTGAAGTTCTGTTCGATTAATATTAGCAAATTGAGTATGGAGGGAAATTCGATACGTTGCTAAAAATAAAATTCTATAATTTGGTTATGACAAAACAACTCTACTTTTTAAACTTATATTAAGTACTCTTTAATAGTAATTTCTTGGATTTTTATTATATTTTTTTTTTCAAATATATCTACATATATGTATATAGAAATATTTGCATGTGAATAAAAAATTAATTTCTAATGAACATTCCAAATTGGTGGTAAAATTATATTATTATACTATTATATTATTACATTATATTGTCTATTAGACATTTATAAGCAATATTATATTTACAATTTCTTTTATTTTGTTTTCTAAACATTAATTACTTATAATTTCTCACATGCGAAATAAATATTGTTCTGCTTTCCCTTTAATCTAACTTTTATCGCACAGATGCAGTGCAGCGGTCGTACAACAACATTATAGTAAGTTTTGTACTTATAATACTTTTATTTCTATTTATGTTTATATAGATAGATATACGTGTAACTGTATATCTTAATTTAAACATTTTATATTGCACCTACTTACATAAAATTTTTAGTAATAAAATCACATACATTGCTGATAAGCAAAATATTAAAAATAATAATAAATATTTTTTAGTATTTTTGTTCATAATGTCTATAGGTACTCTTAGAATTAATAAAACTAAAAGATTTTTATTTATTTTCAAACTGGTTGAAACGATGTTACGACGATGCAAGCGAACGATTAATACGGGCAAGTAAAATTCTAGGAGCGAGAGCACTTGAAATATGAACAGGCAACTTGCAACTTAAACGATACCAACAGTCCATTATCTTCAAAAATGAAACAGCTAAGACGATATTAACTTATATTTTCTCTCGTGTTTTATTATCACACCCAATAAATCACTTTTGTAATTTTAATAGAAAGTAGTCTATAGACTGAAATTATGAAAACCTAAAACTTTTTTCGCAAGCCAAAATTTTACGTATAAAAATAACAATATTTCTATTTATAGATTACTAAAATAGAGTTTAAAATATGAATAGGTACATTAACTAAACTCCAATTAAATTTCCAACATAAACTGCGGTAAAGTTATATGATAAATTAACTATAAAACATTTTAGTGTGAACGGCAAATGTTGTTTTAAATTTTTTTAATATGGTTTTATGAACATGATTAACAGTACAAGCGAATGGATTTCACCATCATATTGTCACAAGTGTACATCCCACTCGCTGTTCCCTTTGAATGCATTATAATAACATATATGCACGTTAAACAGATTTCACCGGGAACTTACATAACACACTTTACATAACATCTGTCAGGACACGACGCCTCCGCTAATAGGATTATAAGTGTACCTTGTGCTTAGGTACGATACACACCGCTCGACACTTTTAGTCTCTGAACATTTTAGCGTTTTAGCGTTCTCACAAAATAACTTGGAAAATTAAATTGCACGGAAGACGCTATTTATATTTATAGGGGACGTCTGGAGAGCAGACTCGATCTAGTTCATTCATACCACGAACGTAGCTTTTACGAACAAATTATTATTTTCTATTAAACTTTTTAGCTTGTTTTTATACAATTGATAACGATTTCTTGTTTCAAACCGTTAATGAAGAAAACAACAAGACATTTCAAGTGTGGCATTTGATATAAAACTTGAAATCGACTTATTATAAAGTGTATTTATTATCGAACTTTAATCAAAACAATAAGAATGAATATAAAATTATACAGAAAGTCAGTAAGTAATTTAATAAAACCTCAATAATTTATTCGACAAACAGAAGTATAATTTATTGTAAAATTCATTTCGTAAATACGCTTTGTCTATTACGGGTATTATTTTATCAAGACTCAAGAATCGTTCTCTTATTTAATCTCGGCATTCTTGAGTAAATCCATTGGCTCCGACGTCGTCTAAATTAAGCTGATGCTTCTTATACTGTAGGGAAATTATATTATGAAGTCACTTTAGCTATCTTATATGATTTCAAAATGTATATATTCTACGGAGTTGTATCGATGGAACCAACCTATTAAGTTTTAATCGACGATAAAATGTTAAGTAAAAGTCAGTAGCAGGTAGGTTACCTACTTACAGTGCTTCCATACAATGTTTGCACAATACAACAGAGTCCAATTAAAAGTTATAATATCGCTCAGATAATTTTCTTGACGGTGAAAATTCTAATATTCATTTTACTTAAACGTAAACAATAAAAAGAACTATATTTACCTTTCTTATTCCTTATGTCTTTATTTGTTATGATAAAATTTTAATAACTTTAATTAAAATATAATGACCAATTTTATTGAAAGAAATATACCTAACAATATAGAATATACAGGAGCAGGATGTGAATCGCCAAGATAATGTTCGCAGTGACCTGTGAGAGACGATTTTAACCCTTTTAGCGTTGATGTCTGTGAGCGGAAGCTTTCAGAAAGTACGAGAGGAAGATTAGGGCGATGGGCACTGCTCTACTTAATGCATAGTTAACAGGTAAGTTAAAAGGCCTTATACAGGTCAAGCTACTTTTAAATGTAGTATTATTTGAAAACAGAAATAGTAAAAAAAAATCAATGATTAAAATTGTTCTTATGTATATAAAAAATTATGTAAAAGCTTGTAATTATTTCTAGTCAATTAATTTAATTTAAACTAAGTAGGTACTAGCTATATACTAAAGTAGTTTATTATTTGATATATAAGCTTTTTTTTGGATTTCGTAAAAGTATTGCGTTATTAATTGAATGATATTTGTTAAAAGCCTTACCTTACTTTTACCAACACTTTACCGTGACAACGTTGCAGCACATGTTTTGTCTGTCTCATATAGAATTACACCTAATATATATTTTTCGGTACGCGACCTCCTTCGAGGTTGTGTAGGTACATATCTATATATTAATACGGGAAGCAAAAACTTTTTACCCCTTTTTAGGAAAATTACGCAGACGGAGATGTATGAAATTTGCTACAGTTAAAGTTTATATGGAGAAGAAGTGCAGAATGCTAATATTTTTTATAACAATGCTCAAAAAATACATTAGTCATTAAAAAAAAATACTCCACACATTACGACACACACACACACACACATATGTAGAATGACAGAGGTACTTCGATCAATAAATTTTATTTATTGTCAAAGTCTGTTGTCAACACGGTCTTAAATACAGGTCTTGCAACGAATTTTTTATCCAAATTTAGTATCACACATCAGTGACTGCTGTATATGCTCACCATGTTATGCGCAATCATATTTTTCTGATGTTGACAATGCTGTCAGTTATAGATTAGGTCGAATTTCGACCACTGGGCGACCACTAGTTGATATAGAATTAATTATAGCAACATAAGAAAGTATAAAATTAGGTAATCAATAAATTATACTATAATTTTTTTTTCATGTTACGTAACTTTAATTATAAAGAAACCAAAAATATTAATGTTTGGAAATATTATTTTCCTATATTCATACAATCATGAAAAAGCTTAATATTTAATAATCAACAACTATGCGCGGATAATAAATATTGTTAAATTATGTTTATATTGTACTGTACTGTATCAGCCTGTAAACAACCCACTGCTGAGCGAAGGCCTCTTCTCCATAAAGAAGATGGGTTGGAGCACCACGCTGTTCCACTGCAGGTTGGCTATGTTTATACGTCTGACGTCAATTTAAATCATGGACCCAGAAGTTTTAAGCAAATATGTTTAGAACAGAGATTTATCTTCAATGAATGTTAACATAAAATCCGCTGACAAAATGCTTAGCACATGAATGTGGCTTATCACTGTCAGACCTTCGCGGTTAATCTGTTTTATGTGTCACTTCGAGCGTAAATAATTACTTTCAGCGTGTCAGGTCATTGCGTAAATTAGCTACATGGGGACACGTAAATGCGTTCAGTTGAACGGAAATGTGTTAATCGTTTGATACTATCAAGACTTGAATGAAGTCTAGATATAAGCGAAGTTCATAGATTTAGTAACGTAGACTTACCTACCTATTTACACACGACACAGTTTCTGGGACTACCACTTTAAATTATTAAATTAAGCTTTATTAGAAAAGACCAGGTTTAAGTCTGCGTTACTAAATTGAACACTTTAATAATATTTTTCGTATTAAAAAACGTGTTTATTATGGGTAGTTAGAAGATAAAATCGAATAAATATAAAAAAAAAATTAAACTCTTTATAATGAAAACTTAACATCGCGATCGTTTGAATTAAAACGGTATACAAGTATATTACATATTCGTGTATAACTCAGTGAACTATACTAATTCAATAGTGTTAAATTAATTTAATTAAAAATTTATTCATTTGTAAGATATCATTTATTCATATGTTTGCCTCTTGAGGCTAAGTAATGTCCAAGTTAAATCAATATTTAGATTAGTGAATTGTCAGTTACACCTTCATCAATAAGTAATTTCAAGCATATCTGTTATGTACATTAATTATGCATCAAGGCGAATTCATTCATTAACAATAATCAATTTGGAATAACATAATATAATATTGATTGAATATTAACACTTTATTATAACTGATTGTAGTGCTTTTAGTTATAGTTAATATTTATATAATAAGTTAAAAATGTAATACACCAAATAGCACGCAAATCAAACTTTAGTGGTTTATCACTGTGCTTTGATGTGTATTTTATACAAAAAAAAATTATGATGATAGGTAATAATTAAAAAAAGAGAGACTTAAAATATTATTTGTCTCAAAATTCCTACACTACCAGTATATTTTTATGGCTTAATAGGTATAGAAGAGCAACATACCGCGCCTTTAATCTTTAATTGAAATGAATAAAATCAATTACGAAAAATATTTTTACTCCTAAATTTGTATTCAGTTCTTTTAAAAATTTGAAAGATTTGATTTATCAGATTTCACACCACAATTCTATTAATATAAATAAACGTTAAAGCAACTTAACTTAATTGCATCATAATTACTGTATAATTATTTCAACTTTTTCCTTCGACCTGAGATTATAACGCGCAAAATACGATGACTTCGAACATGTTTTTAAAATACTTAAGCGTGTTCTTTCACGAGTAAAATGTGTAATCGTTAATTTTAAATTAGTTAAATAAAATATCCGACAGTAATCACGTTATAATACCTTATTGTTACCTTATTATTATTATTATTTTGTAAAATAAATAATCGCTTTATCTACTTATTTTAAATCCGTAAATAACTTATTGACAATTTAACTACCTACCATGAGTAACGATCGACATCAGGTGTCTGTGATAACAACCGGGACCGAAAACTTTACGTGCTCTCCGAGGCACGGTATACAAGGACACACACCCAGACCCGAGAGAAATATTTGTACAAATACAAATGTCTGCCCCGAGCGTGATCGAACCCACAACCGCCGGCGTTAAGGCGACAACTCCCTCCACCACACCAGAACGGTCGCCTTTTGAAAACTACAAAATACACATTTCATAATCAGCAGATTAGACAAAATAATTAATGATTAACAAATTCGATTGGCGACAAATCATATTGCATGGTAGTATTTCAAAATGTTCAGGTGATTTATATAATGTTTTTATCATTTTTATAGATGCTGCCGATAAAAAATCCGACAATCATTAAGTAACTTTGTCAAACATCGCTGAATAACATTAATTCAATAATTAAAAAATTGTATATGTATACTGTGCGAACATAGTAACGGTAAAAGCTAGTAAGACACTCATCTCAATAACCAACGATCGGAGATTTCTAGAAGTTAATAAGAAAATTTTCACTTTCTACAGGAAAAGTGTAAGTTACAATGACAGGTTTTAATACACTGTGGTCGTTCAGATGCGAATTACAAGTGAGAGTTTACCTACTCAATGATAATCTTAGTCTGCTTTGCTGAATGGATATATGGCTAACAAATTAAAGAGCATATTCTGAACTAATAGAGGATTAAGTATGAATATTCATACTAATGTAGTAAAGATAATAAACAGCTTTCAAAAATCTCGCACTCAATGATAATCTTAGTCTGCTTTGCTGAATGGATATATGGCTAACAAATTAAAGAGCAAATTCTGAACTAATAGAGGATTAAGTATAAATATTCATACTAATGTAGTAAAGATAATAAACAGCTTTCAGAAATCTCTGGTTTATGTTTTATTGCTTAAATTAATTATAATCATAGTTAAAAATGATGAAATTTCTTCGTCTTTAAACAACAACACCATTTCTTCGTCTTTTAACTCACCTGCAAGCAATTTCCTTTCGAAATTTTTCCTTTGAAAATTAACTATCCTTTATTTGTCAAACTTCCTCTTTCTTCTACACTTTCTCATCACCATGGATTCACTAAAAGGAAAGAGACACACAGAGAGAGAGAGAGGAGAGAGAGAGAGGAGAGAGAGAGAGGAGAGAGAGAGAGAGAGAGAGGAGAGAGAGAGAGAGAGAGAGCTAAATTTGTGTTTATATTTTATATGTATGTGGTACGTATAATTCGAAGCAGTAATAATTATATTTGTCATCTAAGTTGGGAAAAGTCGTGACACCCGAGAGCTTCTATGGCGTGCTCTGCGTATTGAGGCTGTATTTATAAGGCTACTAGCGGCCCGCCCCGGCTCCGCCCGGGGTATTGCAAATGATATATCATTTTCGTGAGGGATACTCACACCACATACTGGCGTCATCTGCTCCACCACCATGCAAAACCATATTGGTTTGTAGTACATGATATGTATCAAAGATGGCGCTGTATGTGAAAAATGATTTTCCCTGTTTTCCTGCTTTTCTGTTGGAATTTTTTCTGAACCTCACGGAGCCCGAGACCTTTCTAACGAATGCAAAACCGTGGAAATCGTTTCGTGCGTTCTGGAATTATAGCGTCAGAAAGGAAAACCCGACTTATTTTTATATTATAGAATTGCGACTATAATTTGAGATTTAAACTATCCTATCTCTCAAGTTGGATCGAACTGCACATGGTGTGCGAATTTTATTATAATCGGTTAAGTGGTTTAGGAGTCCATTGAGGACAAACATTGTGACACGAGATTTATATATACTAAGATAAATTTGTGTTTATATTTTATATGTATGCGGTACGTATAATTCGAAGCAGTAATAATTATATTTGTCATCTAAGTTGGGAAAAGTCGTGACACCCGAGAGCTTCTATGGCGTGCTCTGCGTATTGAGGCTGTATTTATAAGGCTATTATTGCGAAGCTGGATCAGATTGCTAGATTCGTCTTTAAAAAAATCCTATTTTTGCGGCCTTGAATACACCTATCGGTCACGATAAAATGTATGTACATAAATGTTATATTTTCTAATCGTAATCTCGAGTTTTTTTTCACTATTATTTTATTACTATATATAACGACGAAGTCAAAAGAAAAGTTTATACTTATTAGTAGTTCTAGTTTTTTACGTAAGTTAAAAATTACCCAAGGAACAGGACTTAAGTAACGATTTTTGTTACTCTGAATTTACCTGTAATTTATAATACCGTCTCAGCATCCAATTTAAATAATAAATATTATCTTACAAGTACAAATTGATTTTTTATACTAATAGGCAGTATAATTATGCAAAACTGAGACTTCGTAGCTTCCTTAATCCTCGGCTTAGAGGGGCGAGGGGCGATCAAAGAGCGGTTACATCCCTCTGGTTAATACATAATAGAGTTTTACTTTGATCTGCGTGTTTTCATTAATTTTGTGAATGTTCAAATATTTCTTATTATTTCTAATAAAAAACTATGTATACAAGTCTAATATTTCTAACGTATAACAAGGTTTACAGATATCTCTTATTACTAATTAAATTGAAGAGTTGTTGAATGGGCTAAAAATATATTATTTTTTTAAAGAAAACTGAGCAATAGGCTTGTAAATAAAATGTACCTATTTCAATATAAAGATATGCTTTTTCAAAATAGATTTGAAAAATAACGACATAAACTCTTCAAAAAGCTTTCAATCAATAATTATCTCAACCAATCACTACCTTAAAAGCATTTTAAATGTTTATACCAAAATTATTTGTACCCATACACATATTCTTTTACGAATCGACCATGAGGGCCTCTTCAATATCCTTATACGGCTAGACCCTTTATGTGGGATCCATTTCAATGTATACTCTATTCAGTAAGAAAAGAATCCTCCTATCCAAATAAATATCCTAATCAAATAAACGAATATATAATGATGCCGGGTTGAATCGGCTTTCCTAATATCTTATAGTATAGAATTATAGATTATAGAACATGTAGGTATTTTAAACAGTAAACAAACATCCTAATAAAATTATACAAATAGGTAAAAAGATATACTAAAAACCAGATGGATCCAATCGAATGATACGCATAGTATAACAATGGTCTTCAGTGAGATGGGTTATGATTTAGTGGGTAAACAATCAATCTTTTTCGTTTTGTTTCTCCTTAAGCTTTTGAATGTTTTTCAAATTTGTTCGGCATCAATTTACCTACTATCCAGTATATTAGTATAATATAATATATACTTTTTATTGTGAATAAAATTTTCTGTTACAAAATCGACGGGTAGTTAACCTAACCTAATAATAGAATAACCTTTTCGTAAATTCGTCGGATAAAAATACAAAATGCAATAAATTCTAAGAGAAACTTTAAATTTTTTAGTTATCTTAATTTTACCCGCATTTCATAGACAAAACAAACTTAAAAGACAAGGGAGAACAAACCCGTTAGAAATCACCCGGGTGGCTTGATTACTGCAATTCGTCTGCCGCTCCGTGCTCAGTAACGGTTAACCACCGACTACCGTACTTTTAAACATAAGCTCGTTTGTACGTTGAACTAAAATATATTTATATACATTTGCCTTTTTGTTTAAATTAAGATAAAATAATAAATTTCAAATAATATCTAAGCCGGGTCTGGTGACTGACTTCCAAACTTACTTACTTAAATCAGTAGAATGACTAAATTAAGCAACACCAATGGTAACATTGTTGCTTTAAAATATTTTTGTATTAAAATATTCAGGATTTCAGAAAATTTACAGAATAATTGACATTTGTATAAAAATATTTACGTTTGTACATTTCGAAGAGGTTGAAAAAAATTAGAATGTCAATTAAATGATATTATGTATTTTATTTGAAGTATTGTTTTTATTCTTTTTGAATTTTTATTACTTATCTTGAAATCTACACATTGTTTTTCTGTACCTTTATTAAGAGTATTATAGAGCCGAGACGACACGTGGATGGAAACTGATGCTCAAAGATTATGAGCCTGGGTTTAGCACCAGATTTAGGTTAAGAAGGAATTGAGAGTTTTATAATTGGATGTTTATAGGCTTTTATAGTAGAAAATATGATAGAGAACTAATCAATTTAGAAAATTTCAAAAAAATCTGTAATTTTTAATTCAATAACTTTAATTTAACTACTTCATCCTAAAATGTAAAATTTTATGCATGACTACCAATATCCAAGAATATATATTGTACGGAAGATAATTCGAATGGATAAGAACGTTCAAGACCTGAAGAAAATTTATTTCTATATTCCTTAAACTTTCAAGACATTAAAATCTATTTGAATCTTCCGAAGTTTTTCGTTGAGATAGTTCGTCGCATGCCATATCTTCAAATTAAGATGTAGCTGGTTTACGGGATTTTGAATTTTATTCCTTTGTGACAAGATTGTATGGTGTGTTAGTGAAAAGATTGTTTGATAGCAATTCAGAAGAATCGTTCTGAGATAGTGCTCGAAGCATTTACGGAACATTTTATTGATGCAATAAGCACTTGACGACGATTTGGACGAGAGCATCCAGTTGTACATTTTTTTAACAAGGGGATTTAATTTAAGAGACACAATAATGATGTTCTTATCGTGGTTTATTTTAATTTTAATTTCATTTAATTTGATAGGTCGCTTTTAAGATTGGTATAAAATAACCAGTCTAGGTAAATAATGGGAATCTTTGATATATGTACTAATTTATAATAAGTATGTAATATCTTTAAGCAGGTTAATCAATTATTATTATGGAGGATTTAACATACAACAGAAGGTATTAACCTCCAAAAGTAAAATTATCCTCCAGTTGTAACAATTATAGAATGTTAGACACAGTTTACTATAAAAATTTTTGTGATATCTTTATTTTACATTAATGTGAGCCATCATATATAAAAATAAAATAAAAGATTTCAATCGGTTCATTAAATTAACGCTATTGTAATTCAGACAACCTGGACCGTGGAATTAATAAAATATCAGCATTCCATCCATTATTCATCTAGCAACACTTGTATACGATTTGTTGTCGCTTGATTGACCTAAAAACAGTCAACATTTGCATTATTCATTATCGTCCCACGACAAATATGTACGGATATTGATAACGAGCTTTTTTTTAAATTGACGACTCTAGTAATTGCATTGTGGGACAAAATTTTAATATAGGAATACCTACAAGCTTTAATCACAAAAATAATCAGCCTTATTGCACATATAAATCAAACGCAAACATTACACAATTTAACCCTATTTTCTAATATAATCTATGTACCTATGTATTTTTTATATGTAATATTTATGAGCGACGGTCGTGTCGTGCGTCGGTCTGTGAACGCAACATAAGGAAACCATTAAATATATAAGTATTTAAATGACATTGAAGAAAACTTGACAAGACGACGCTGGAATTACTTGGGTTCTTGTGAGATAATATAAAAAATGACTATATTATTATTATAGGTACCTATATTAAAAGATGTTCAACAAATTATTTAATTCAATTCTATAAAAAAATTATTTTTAAAATAAATGAATATCCCAACCAGTAAAATGACTCGAAAAAATAAACATATAATAATTTTAACATGTTAACTATTCCTAACTTATTGCAAATTTTTTACTAAATACAACACTCTAAGCTAATACCGACTTCTAAATTCTTGTACAAGCCGGTAGAATATCGTTAATATAATTTAAAACTAAATCCCAAGTGCACTCGACTCCCTGCTTTAACTATATTAAACTTTTCTCTAAAATCTTTTCGCTCTCAAGACGAAGCTTACCATAGTACATTTTGGTTAAAAATAAGAAAGAATAACCACTAAATTGATAGAGATATTCGACGCTATGTTATGCTATAAAATGTTGTTATTTACTAATTTAAACACTGAAAAAAATTATATTTGAAAAAAAAAAATTCTTCGCTTATATTAAAAACATCAAAGTTTTTAATCAAAAATCTTCAGCTCTTGAAGTTTATATCGTTGAAATATGGATCAAGTCATAATAATAACATATTAGATATAATAATAATAAGCAACAGTCACATAAAAATACGGAATTATAATAGAAACTATGTATTTAACAAGCGTATTTGAAATGTAAAACATTTAAATAATAATGACTATTAATGTTTTTTTAGAAATTTATCACATTATATTGAGTATTGCAGTGGATGCCCCCATCAGCGAAACACTGCAACCGGACCAACTGGGGAGGATCGTCGGGGAACTCTTTCCCGACGAACCCGAGGACTTCGTGCCCCCCAGAATGGCTCGGCAGACGCCGGACGAGGAGGAGGGTGTTCCGCCACCCGTCACAGAGGCTGAAATGGAGGCGGTGATTACCCGCCTCCAGAGTAAGAAGAGGGCGCCGGGTCCAGACGGGGTGCACGGGAGAGTCCTTGCAATTGCTCTCGGGCACCTCGGCGACAGCCTCCGGGAGCTGTTTGACCGCTGCATGCAGTGTGGCCAGTTCCCGGGGGCCTGGAAGGAGGGTCGGCTCTGCCTACTTCCTAAGGCAGGGCGGACCCCGGACTCGGCTTCGGGGGTGCGACCGGTGGTGCTGCTGAACGAAGCTGGGAAGGCCTTGGAGAAGATAGTGGCCTCCCGGCTCGTTCAGCACCTGGAGGAGGGCTCGGGACCTGGACTATCAGAATTCCAGTTCGGGTTCCGAGCACGCCGGTCGACCGTCGACGCCCTCAAACGTCTACGGGCGGTGACGGCTGAGGCGGAAAATGGGAGGGAGGTAGTGGTCGCGGTGTCGTTAGACATCGCGAACGCCTTCAACAGTCTCCCGCACGTGGTGATACGGGAGGCACTAAAATACTTCGGAGTGCCCCCGTATCTAGGGAGGCTGTTGGAGGCGTACCTCTCCGATCGGAGGGTAGGCCTCGAGAACCGGTCGGGGTCCGTGGAGTGGTGGCGAGTCGGCTGCGGTGTCCCGCAGGGATCAGTTCTGGGTCCGATCCTGTGGGACATCGGGTACGACTGGGTCCTGCGAGGCCGTCTTCTGCCTGGGATGGGTGTCATCTGCTACGCAGATGACACCCTCGTTTATTCCCGGGGACGAAACTACAAGGAGGCGGCGCGGCTGGCCGAGGTCGGACTCGACCTCGTGATCAGCCGTATAAAGAGTTTAGGGCTTCGTGTCAGGATTGACAAGACCGAAGCCCTGCTCTTCCGCGGGACCGGCCGTAAGGGACCTCCACCGGGGGCTACCCTTCAGATTGGAGAGGGGAGGGTCAGGATGAGCCCTCAAATAAAATATCTCGGGCTCATCCTTGACGGAGGGTGGACCTTCGGTCCACATTTTGCGATGGTGGGACCGAAGGTTGTGAAGGTGGCGAGTGCACTGGGCAGACTTCTCCCGAACCTCGGAGGACCCAGCGCCGCCTGCAGGCAGCTGTATTCCGGAGTCTGCCGGAGTATGGCGACGTACGGTGCCCCGGTTTGGGCGGATCGCCTCACCGCGAAAAATAAGGCGGCGCTGCGCACTGCGCAGCGAACAATCGCGGTGAGGGTGATTCGGGGGTACCGTACGGTATCGTGGGCTGCAGCTACTGCTCTAGCCGGCGACCCCCCGTGGGAGCTCGTGGCGGAGGTTCTTGCCGAGACCTACTCATACGTCTCGGGTAGGAGGGCTCTTGGTGAGAACCCTACGTTGGACGGGATCCTACGGGTGCGTCGGATAGGGCAGGAAGCGCTTATGCGGAGGTGGGGGGAGGACCTGGCGGGGCAGCCGTACGGCACACGCGTAACGGCTGCCATTCGCCCGGTCCTCGAGCGGTGGATGCGTCGAAAACGCAAGCCCCTCACCTTCCGTCTGACGCAGGTTCTCACCGGGCATGGTTGCTTTGGTGACTACCTGTGTCGGACGGCCCAGAGGGAGCCGACGACTGAATGTCACGATTGTGGCGCGGCGGTGGACTCTGCCCAGCACACCCTCGAGGTGTGCCCGAGATGGGCGGTGCTGCGTCAAGGTCTGACGTCGGTCCTCGGAGGGGACTTGTCGCTCCCGAGCATCATCACCGCGATGCTCGGTGACGACGAGTCCTGGAAGGCGATGGTCTCCTTCTGCGAGACAGTAATGTCCCAGAAGGAGGCCGACGAGCGGGTGAGAGAGGAGGCCGCCGACGTGGCCTCCATCCGCGGGCGACGAATGGGGGTACGTAGGAGGCGCTACTTAATGCGCCTCCAGTAACGCCCCTGTGCCCGTATCGGGCCGGGATGGGAACCCGGTCCTACTAGATACGGCGTCGTCGGGACTGTTCAGAGGTGAGCCGGACAGTCCCCATGGAGGAGAAGTCTGGCCTTTTCGCCGAGGCCAGCCTGTCGCTGGAGGGATCCTGTTGCCTGCAGATCCGGGACCCTCCAATTAAAGCGGCTGAAGGCTCCCGCAGGGGTTTAGTACGGTATTGCACTCCCAAAGTGCCGAGTCCGACATAGGTCTAGGACTGCCGACCCGGGCATTCTGGATATCATCCGTAAATGGATTCCCCTGCGAAAAAAAAAAAAAAAAAAAAAAAAAAAAAAGAGTATTGCAGTGGATAAGTAGCATTATATTTCTGCATTATTCTAAGTACGTGTATGGTCAACCTTATGCATTAAACAACATGGTTTCCACCATTATCCTTTATTAAAACGGTCCGCAGATTTTTATTCTAATTTTAGGCGGTGCACGGAGTTCATTGAAATTCTTTAGGCATTGTTTCTATAGTCCACCAGGTTTTGGTTTATGTTATTATGAGCACGGACTGCGTTTAATTAAAAAACTTTCTTCCACTGTTTTTTTTTCGATATTTTGATAAGGAATCTTAAGAATTTTTGCTTTGCATCGGTTTTATGACTGATTTTTTTCTTTTTGCACATGACAGGAATAATCCAGTAACCGTAACAGTCCGCTTTATAGTGCTGTTATATACAAAACGTGATAGAGTAGAAATTGTAATTAAAAATATTATTCTCTAAATTAGGATTAAAATTCTATTGATGACATCTCATCTAAATACGTAGTAGATATAGTTAAGAAGTTATGAGAGAAAAGAAACTTACATGTTATCGTATAAAAAGTAAAACACATCCCTCTTCATTGTCTGTTCTATTTTAATTGAAGTAACAAAGTTTTCCCACGTTTTTATAAACGTTTAGAAAACTACAAAAAATATGTTTTTTTTTTTAAATAAATTTGCTAATGTAAATAGCATTCGCAAGGCATATGTAGTTGTAGAGAATGACTAAGTAGGTTAGGTCAACGTTTTGTGTCTAAATAACGACCAGCTGTTTGCCAGGATAACTAAACTAAAGAAATCTGAAACTGAAATTACTCAATTTATGTGTGTATAATTTTATCATTACACTTCCAAATAGAAATTTAAAAATTTATAAATAATAAACAACAATAACTCATTATTTTTCATACGACAAATCTCATTAAGGAACGAAAAGGGTACGAACTTTTTTTCATCTAAAATCACTATTTATCTTTTACCTATATATATATATATATATATATATATATATATATATATATATATATATATTTCTGTATAGTTAGTACCTACCTATAAGTGAATAGTCACTGATAGGCAAAACGCTTTTGATGAATTTTTTTGAATGCATATTATTTATGACCGAGTCAGTTTTTTTTTTTTTTTAAATTTGGATCCGGTAGGTGCAATCGATTCGGAAATTCAGACAGCGTCTTTCTGGTCGTAGCGGACCTTAAACGTATAAATTACATATAATTATGTTTAAATCGAGTCATAGTATAGAAATTGTTTGCACTCGATTAAACAGTATCCGATTCCATTACAGTTGCGTTACGTTAAGATAAACAAAACAATTATTACTAACTTTCACAATATCAATATCTCGTTAACACATCGTTACATCAAACTTCGTCGAGTTTAGCAAACCAAGCCAATAAATAGCTGTATTCGCCAGCTTTATGACTCACTGTATTGATTTCGTATTCCGTTGACTGTTGAATGCTGCCACAATAAAATATAACTACAAATATTATATATATTGAATAACATTACGCGAACGAAAATACAGTACAACCTTGATATAACGAGCCTCAATATAACGAATTCCTCGATTAAACGAATTTTTCGAAATCCCCTAGAACTGCCCGTAAGAGATAATACAAAATATACCTCTACATTACGAATAACATTTATCAAAAACCTCTTTATAACGATTTTTCAATCATTGCAGAATATAGGTAGAAGGTATTTTTACATCTATTTAACGAATTTTTTCAACTTAAAACCTTGATATAACGTATCCTATTAATTATTTCCACTTAATTCCAAGTTCTTACCTCGTTAAAACGAATCGCAGTCCAGTCTAACCTCTATATAACAAACCTCATTATAGCGAATTACTTGGTATAACGAATATTTCCTAATTCCCTTCAGTTTCGTTATATCGAGGTTGCACTGTATTTAGCGATTTGTTTCAAAGAGAAGTCTTATTATATTAATACGCAAAACTTATGAGGAATAGAGAAATCATACATGTAAGTTTCAATTGATTTGTGGCTATTAAAACTTGGACGCAAAGATTAATTAATAAACGATCATTTATTTTGATTAAGTTTCTTTTCAAATGTTCATTTTTCGTGACATATTAATAGTCCATATCTAAATCATGATATAGATTCTAATATGATAAGGAGCGATGAAAAATGTAAACTTTTATATCCATTTATGTCACATATACATATTAGTAGTAAAAAAGGTGAAATATATAACTCATAATAAAAAACAAAAAGTAAGATAAACTTGGAAATCTATAAAACCTAAGGCCTTTTATTAATTTTGTAACAGCTTTTAACTAATATGATTATTATTTTTATGAATTTCTAACGATATACCATTTCATGTAAATTGAATTGATACACATAACTTAAGCTACATAATGTTGAAACGTAGATAATAAAAGTCTTCGTTTCCGGCGTATAAATCTAAACATCTGACACGTAGCACGATGGAGCTGATGTCCTATAAATCAACATTAAAATAAGGAGAGATATTATTTTATAACTTGAGTTTAAGGGCGTTACAATAATAATTGACAAGAACCTTTGTACACAAATTATTTTAGACGCTAAATATTGCTTGTATGTATAATATGTTCAATTTTAAGTAACCTCAAGGCAAAGATTATTACAGCTGTCCTTCGCGGCTTTGCTTGCACAGAATTAAATGATATATGCATTTGACAGTAAGAAATAACTGTAACGCGTACTCGTTTTTTAATCAAAAATACGTAAATCAGGAATACAGTAATAGTAGATTCTTTGACCTATATAATATAATATAATATATATATATATATATATATATAATACTCGTAATAAAATAAAAATATTTAAAAAAATCATATGATCAATTAAAATCAAAAAGTAGCTCTCTTCTCTAGGCAAGTTATAACACAATTTTCTCTAGAGTATGCAAAGTTAACAAAAGTACATGTAATAGACAATACGTACTGTTATAAGAATTCACACAAGACGTGTGTACTGTTATAACACTAGTTTGAGTATACGAATAAACATCCAAAACATATTTGCGTAGCTCTGAACTATCTCAAGCAAAGAATTCCATATTGTTCTTATATCTTCCTCCACAATATTTACGTAGCTAACATCAGAACAAACTCGTGGACAATCAGCCATTGTTTGTAACTGGGTCAGTGATAACGCACGAATTAACTTTACTATTTCGTTGATTAAATCAAGTTGCAACATTCGGGCTTCCGAACGACTCTAATTATTATTTTTATCACTTATCTTTTCGACTATAATGACAGTTAAAATTATTATATTTTTTATGTTAGTCCATTAATGACGAGTAAATTAATGTTGTTGAAATGTAACGTATTTTTTTTTCTAGTGAATGAAACAGCTTGTAATTGGTAGTTTGTAAATTGATGATATTTATACTATGACGATAATAATACTGTATTTATAAAATACCGAAACAGATAGGTCAGGACGCTGACTGACTAATACATAAAATTTTAACACAATTTTTCCTGTCACAAACTCTTAATAAGAAATGATTTTTGCAGTTTCTATTGAAGAAGTAAAATGGGAAATAAGTTTGTTCGAATGTTTTGCTTTTTTTGAAAGCAACAAAACGTACGAAACTTGTTGTTAGGCTTTTAATAAGAAATAAGTAATTACATTGTTATAATGTTTTAAAAATAGGTCGCGCACAAAAAAACGTAACGAGGTCGTTTGATCAGTAGTAGTCTACTCTTCATCTTTTTTTCATACCTAATATGAAAATCGATTCTTGAGGTGTAAACTCCAAATATTGAAATTAATTTAATTATTAGTTAGTCTAGTTTAATTATTTTAATTATAACTAATATAATTAGCCTAACAATAAGTTTTGAACTATAAACTAAGAAGTATTTTTACAACATAAGATTAAAATAGCAAATTGACCTTATTTTATAACTAAACCGACAACTACATGCATAGTAATTTTCTTCAGTAAGCTCATAACCGTTACAAGAATATTCCAGTTTAATATTAAATCTATTCTATTAATATCGTATCTGCCATCCTCTTGATACTTTGAGTGATGTTTAAAATAAGCATGCTTTGGTAAATTGCATTTTTGCTATAAAGATAAAAGGTTATTATTATATATATATATATATTTTTTTGTGATCGTTTGTCTTTATAAAGTATTAATTAGGTACTTTAGTATAACTATATTTCAACCGTTATACAACATTGTATTCTAAATATAATCGAGGCAAAAAAAAATTGATGCTATCCTAACTTGTTTATTCATACAACGAAAATGACCAAGTATTTCTAACTGAAAAGCAATTCTAGAAATCTCTAGTTTGGAACAGGGTAAAGAGGTATACGGTATCAACCCTACGTCGTAGTGTCAAATCTTCACAGTACATAAATCGTCACGCCTCATTGATTCGACAGAATGTCTTAACTTCCTGCAGGACCAACCTTTCTAGGGACGAAGAGATTTGCAACTGTCTCGGTAATTTAGCGTAACGGTGCCTTTACGCAACCTTCATTTGTCTATTCTGTGAAAGTTGTTATTATTAAAACGTTTAAATTTATTTTTCAGTTGATTGTTTTTTTTTTCGGTTTTAAACAATACAAATTAATTTACTTATTATATTACAATTATTTTATTAATAGAGCATGAATGTTTTTTTATGTTAATTTCACATTAGTTTTTAATTTAACTATTTAATAGCATATTATTTACTATATAACAACATTATTTTTCTTGTTAACTTATTTATTATAACTCTTTGATATTATAGAATATATATATATATATATATATATATATATATATATATATATATATATATATATATATATATATATATATATATATTTTTTATATTTATAATAATTCCTTCCACATTCCACCCTTCCAATTCTAAGGGAATAGAATAACACTTCGCACTCATTTCCTGCACAAAATGTACTGCAGGGGATTCATTATCCACCCCAACAAATCCCTGATTTCTTAAGAAGCCATTGAGTTACTAAATAAATATAATATATAATGAAAATAATACACAAAATGGAATATTTATTTTATGAAATTAATATTGCCTCATCTTTTTACGTTTTCCTTATCGTAATACTTTTTAGGCTGAAGTGAATATAAGAATAGGTATAAAATTTATTACCCTGAAGTCAATCTAAGTTGATCAAGAAACAAAAGTAACAAAAAATGAATTGCTAAACTTATACTATTAAATAAGCAAACCCATATATCTATTCGAAAGAAAAATAGCGTGACTCGAGAAAAACTAAAATAGATAAAGAATATTCGTAACTACGTACTATTATTATTGTTCCAAATGCGATGGGTATGATATAATAAAACATATATCTTATCTTACCTTATTTATCGTTGTACAAAATAAAGTATTAAAAATATGTACTACATGACTATGTTTACCATGTTTTTTTTTTTCATCGCTCGATATCGATATATAAAAAAACATGGTAAATATCCCGATTTAAATAATTGTAGTTATAAAAATAACCATGTTAATTTAAAATCTTATACATGACTATGTGTTAGATTGTTAAGTATCACCTTTTTTAATAGAAGAAAAAGTTTAAAGAATAAGTTTAGAAGAAAGGTTCACACAACCCTCGACCTTTAAATTACGTACCGGTTCTATTATCGCCAATCTTTTAGCTCATTATCAGCCATTCATTAGTGAACTGCATAATGTAACCGCCTAAGCGTTAGGTATTTAGCTTATGTTAATAATGAAAACAGGATTGACGACTTAACATGCTCTCCATGGCGTGCATGTCAATATGTAGAGCTAACACTACCGGTTGTCCTCATAGATTTTAGAAAGCATTTTAGTAATATCAGTGCTATCTATAGTTACACAAATTGTGTTAATTTGTAATGTAGTTATATGTTATATAACATTTAAATAAAGAAATTCTCTTATAATGTAGGTAAGCATTAGATTATAAATTAACCCCTCAGGCCTTAAATACGCAGTAAAACTGCCGAGTAGTATGAGTACCTAATTATTACATAATATTACTATTCTAATAAAGCTGAAAACTTTGTTTGTAATCGCCAATCTCCTACGTTATATTTGTAGGTTATGTTAGTACCTATGTATATCTACTGTTTCGACTTGATTTTTTTACATTATATATTATGCTAGAAGAGGAATGCTATATTTCAAAAAATATCATGACATACAGAAGCGAAACAATAACCGAATACGTCAATTAGTCTATAAATATCAAAGTCAAACCGCGTGGAAATTCTAGCTGATATAAAAATATCAATGGAAAAAGCGACCTTTATAGCGTAGCTATTTATATTAAATTTGTTCAAAGTTAGTGTTTGCTAAATGTCAATACTACATAGGTACTGGTCATAAAAGGTTCAAAGGGAATGTCGATTTCAAAAGGAATTTCAAATATTAATATCCATATAATGGAAACTGGCGGGACTAACGTTATGAATACAATGAATTTTGTATTACTATTATTATTAATTAGGATTAATGGCTTTTACTAGTGCCAAGATAGCACAAATGACTAAGAAATTGTATTAATAATAGTATAATTAAAAGTTACAAAATAATAGTCATATATGTTAGTTGTGATGAGATAGTTATTTTTAATTTTTGTAATAAATTAACTAAGCAATAATTACCTATATAATTCTTGCGATGCGATTTTTATTGTAATAAAACATAATAAAAAATTAATGAGAAGCTTCCAGGGGCTCAGAATATATAATCGGCTAAGACAAATATTTTATAATAATGAATTATTAATCGCTTATAATGATAAAAAAAATCAAAATAAATTTAAAGAAAAGGGAGAAATTTATAAATAAACAGAGGAAAAAATTCCAAACTGCTCGAGGGCATTGGTCTAATGAAACAATTTTCGCCTCCAAGCTTCGTAGATCTGCGTTCTTCAGAATGTAGGGTTTTTAAGGTGTACTGCGAATAGGCTTTGAAGTCAATAGGCGGTAACTGCGGTACAAATCTGTTTTCGGGTCCGTTGACTTAATGAAATGTTCTTAATGCTCGTTTTGAAGTCGGTAGTAGCTTTGATGTTTTCTATGGACGTTTACGGATAAAAATCGATGTTCTACTACGTCTTGTATGTTTTTATACGGGAAGTTAATGTACGATCAGCACCGTTAAAAGTATAATAGTATAAACTAAGATGGATTAAATATTCACTTATTATTATATGTGCAATCAAAAACGAAAATATAAATAAAACTTTTTTATTACATAATATAATCCCATATTGTCTCATGATTATGTGTATTACAAAATAGTTAATGTCTATGATTAAACTACTTCGCAAGCTAGCTAAACATTTCAAAATCTAAAGTGGCAATTAAATCGTAAAGAAGTTATAATGTACACAAACTTTAAAGTAGAGGATTTGTTTGTAAACAACCATCGCGTAATAAAAACAACTATCGCTCGAACCTAAGAAGCTTAAGATTATAAAAAACAATTATTTATAAAGTGTTTTGAAATAGACTTTTATACCTATAGCAACAAAAAAGGATTTACTACATTCGATATATAATCCAACTTTTACTTTTGAACATCAATGCAGATAATTTACTGCGCTATAAAAGAAAGTAAATTTAATTTCCTAGAGATATAATAGTCTTGTCGACGGCCAGTGGACCTAATTCTGCAGATATTATTAGCCTTCCTAGTACAAAATCTTGTTTCTCACAACTACAAGGCACGAGGTCGTTAAACTTTAATGTAATCTTAGGCATCATAAGCATCAATGTAATGACTATTCGAAAATTTATTGACATGCGGCACGTCCGGATTGAGTTAGCGTTCATCAATTTTTATTTGTTAACGTCTTCTTTGTCATATTTGGACAAATTGAATCAAATGGAAATACCTACATATATTTCATATAAACTAACAGTATATCGGTATATGTCCCATTTACCCATTGAATTACAATTAACACAAATACCATTTCCCCGTTGAATTGCAATTTAGATTCCCAAAACAAAACAAACAAAAAACCACGACTGATGACAACCGTGTGTAGGTATCGGTGCGTGTAGTCGCCGTAACGCCAGCAGTTGCGGATTCGATTCCCGCTCAGAGTATTTGTGCAAATAATTGTTTCTTATTTGGTATGTCCTTGTGGTTCACTCCACCGTGCCTCGGAGAGCACGTAAAGCCAGTCCTCAAGTGGTTTTCATAGACAGCTGCAGTGATGTACAAGATACCCTATACAAAGTATCTGGAATACAAAATACAAGATACTTTAAAATCAAGTATTTCAGATACAGATACAAATACCTTTCTCTAATGGTATCTGAAATACTAGATACAAAATACGTATCTTCCAAATACTTTTTAAAGATACAAATTCTTTTGTGAGAAAATAACATTTTATTGAATGTAAGTTTAATTTTTTACGTTAATTATTTACAAATACCTACATCGCGTTGATCGCGTAAAAGTGAGAAGATAAAATATTATATTATTAAGGTTTTAATTGAGACTTAAGCAAAACCAGTTCTTCAAACATTTTATCACTCATTTTTCTTCGATGAGGCCTGATAATCATACCTCCAAAAGAGAAGAGTCGCTCCACAGGAGCAGAACTTGGCAAACAGGTGTTATATTTGAAAAATATTTTTCTTATTGTAGAGTAAGCATTTAAACTCTTTAAGTTGGTATCTTTATTGTTAAGGTATTGCAATGTTTTTAAGTCAGCGGTGTTGCCAGTAGACCCTGTGTTTTCGCCACTTGCAATAAAGGAATCAGAATCCTCTAAAAACATTTAAAATTAATGTCACCATAGAAACTTAATGGTCCAAGATCCCAGTGCCCCCAGACCTACGTCATTTTAGCAAAGCTGAAATTTTGAGGATTTCTAGTCTACTATGTAGTTAAGACAGTATGCGTATTTGCTACCTCGAAAGCGGGGCCCTTTCACAGGTAGCGCTAACTAAAGGTGTATAAAAACTTTACTCACCTACGTTAAAGTAGAAACGCTCATATTTAAATATGTTTTTAAGAATATTATCAAAAACTGATATTTATTATTGCCAGACCATTTCCGTGGGCCATTACTTCCGCCAGACGTTATAAAGGTTCTTTAAAAATTAGGCAAACTACGTTATAGTAGCAAGCCTACATTTTACATATATCACTCATGGTACTATTTCAAGATCCTATGTAAGCAGCCAGACCAATCCGATGGGCCAATCCTTCTCCCAGACGCCTTAAAGAGTTAAAGCTTAAACATGTACGAACACCTCTATACTCATAAACTGCACGATTATTTATGTGTCTGTAGCGTGTTTTCTATTTAGAATAAGATCCCAGTGCCCCCAGACCTACGTCATTTTAGCAAAGCTGAAATTTTGAGGATTTCTAGTCTACTATGTAGTTAAGACAGTATGCGTATTTGCTACCTCGAAAGCGGGGCCCTTTCACAGGTAGCGCGAACTAAAGGTGTATAAAAACTTTACTCACCTACGTTAAAGTAGAAACGCTCATATTTAAATATGTTTTTAAGAATATTATCAAAAACTGATATTTATTATTGCCAGACCATTTCCGTGGGCCATTACTTCCGCCAGACGTTATAAAGGTTCTTTAAAAATTAGGCAAACTACGTTATAGTAGCAAGCCTACATTTTACATATATCACTCATGGTACTATTTCAAGATCCTTTGTAAGCAGCCAGACCAATCCGATGGGCCAATCCTTCTGCCAGACGCCTTAAAGAGTTAAAGCTTAAACATGTACGAACACCTCTATACTCATAAACTGCACGATTATTTATGTGTCTGTAGCGTGTTTTCTATTTAGAATAAGATCCCAGTGCCCCCAGACCTACGTCATTTTAGCAAAACTGAAATTTTGAGGATTTCTAGTCTACTATGTAGTTAAGACAGTATGCGTATTTACTACCTCGAAAGTTGGGCCCTTTCACAGGTAGTGCGAACTAAAGGTGTATAAAAACAGGTGTATATAAAGGTGTATAAAACGCTCATATTAAAATATGTTTTTAAGAATATTATCAAAAACTAATATTCAATATATTTATTATTTAATAGTAAACTACGTTATAGTAGCAAGCCTACATTTTACATATATCACTCATGGTACTATTTCAAGATCCTTTGTAAGCAGCCAGACCAATCCGATGGGACAATCCTTCTCCCTGACTTTCCAATTTATTGCATCTAAATATGCAATTTATTGCATATTTAGATGCAATAAATTGGAAACAATAGAAGTGTAAATAATTTTATGGTTATTTTTTATTAAAATTTTTGTTTAAAATGTTACAGTTGACAAATTATGATTGAAAAAATATTATCTATTATGCAAAGTTTATTAATATTTTATTCAATAGTTTGTAACTATTCATCTTCATTGTCTTCGTTGCACGAGTCTCTACTTTCCCTCATCAAATTCACATTCATATTGAATATTGAATTCATCTTCACCATCATGTTCATCGTCATTTGGCTCCTCTGTTAAGATAAATAATTTAATGAGGTTGCGAATAGCTACAAATATATAAAAATAATTTAAAGTGAAAGTAAAATACCTAATTCATTTTGTAGTGAGTCACTAACAAAACTGGGCAGTTGATCACCATCAAACCAATTAAAATAAAACTGACTATCTTTTAATATCCACCCATTGTTCTCAGGACTGAGAGTGCTGGGATGTTTCTCATGAGCATTGTTCCAGATACTTGCAATATAATTTGCTCGTCGAAACTGCTGAAGTAGCTCACTTTTGCACGGTGGTAAACTGCTTGCATCGAAATTTCTCAAATTTTTCCGGTTAAATTCTTCATTTATATTGACAACTCTATATTTATTAATAAAAAGCTGAAGTCGCGCAGCATCTACGTCAACTATTCCTGAAACATTGTATAGCTCGCAGATAAATTTTTGTATTGTATCAAATACATCTTTTTCTTTTTCTTTATCAGACACAAATAATCGTGCAGTTTATGAGTATAGAGGTGTTCGTACATGTTTAAGCTTTAACTCTTTAAGGCGTCTGGGAGAAGGATTGGCCCATCGGATTGGTCTGGCTGCTTACAAAGGATCTTGAAATAGTACCATGAGTGATATATGTAAAATGTAGGCTTGCTACTATAACGTAGTTTGCCTAATTTTTAAAGAACCTTTATAACGTCTGGCGGAAGTAATGGCCCACGGAAATGGTCTGGCAATAATAAATATCAGTTTTTGATAATATTCTTAAAAACATATTTAAATATGAGCGTTTCTACTTTAACGTAGGTGAGTAAAGTTTTTATACACCTTTAGTTCGCGCTACCTGTGAAAGGGCCCCGCTTTCGAGGTAGCAAATACGCATGCTGTCTTAACTACATAGTAGACTAGAAATCCTCAAAATTTCAGCTTTGCTAAAATTACGTAGGTCTGGGGGCACTGGGATCTTACTCTATAACCCGTCATTTTAGGTTTTAATTGTGGAAAAATTCCTTGTGAGTTGATTTTTTGTATACACCTTTATTACGGCGTTGTAATGAAGATGTAAAAAATCCACATTGATATCGTGCCGGCTAAAAAAGTTATAAAGGTCAAAAGGTCACGAAAATCAGTTTTTCGCAAATATCACGCTATCTATTACTCGGAGGTCATTATAGATCATTATAAAAATTGTTTGTCGTAAGAATATCTACAAAAAAATTGCCTCTTGCATTTTTCTGTAAAATTAACCGTTTTTGGAGTAGAGCGCGGAGAAAGCGACTACATGCACTTTTCCTCACTACCTACCTCGAGAAGAATGCAAGGTTCGTTTTTTTTTACATGGTTTGCCCCGTATGAATAATCCATGATATTTAATAATAGATTTTTTAAGGGTGAATAATTTTTTATTTGAATGATAAATACAGACAAAATAATATATAGTATATTAATTTTTTTTTGTCAATAATTGTCGATATCTTCAGTTTTTTATATCATTAACAGTTGCTGACAAAACGTCGAGTGGTCTTATTCCTATATTTAAATCAAAATCTTTACTATTTTCATCATTGGTTGATCAACTGTTGAAGAGCATGAAACTAATAAAATAAAGTCTTTAACACTCAAGAAATATTTTTCAACTGACTCAGTATAATTGTCAGAGTTTCACAAACAGTTAATAAAAGTTTTTGTGTTAAAACTCCAAATAAAAATCAATAGAGTTTACGCCTTGGTGTATGATATACAAAACCGTATGTGAGTACATTCTAGTCGCTTTCTCAGCGCTCCACTCCAAAAACGGTTAATTTTACAGAAAAATGCATGAAACATTTTTTGTAACTTTAATAACTTTTATAATGACCTCGATTGACCTCCGAGCAATAGGTCGCGAGATATTTGCAACAAAACCTTTGACCTTTGTAACTTTTTTACCCGCCACGATATCAATGTCAATTTTTCACATCTTCATTATAATGTCGTAATAAAAGTGTATACAAAAATTCAGCTCACTTAGAATTTATCCGCAGATTGGGGCTTAAAATGCCTAAAATCACTGGATTATGTCATATTTTGTGAATGAATGCATATAATAACTATTACTAAAAGTATTTTACCAAACATAGTATTAACAAAATACTAAGATACCAAACAAAAGGAATTTAGATACAAGATACAAAATACATTTTAAAAAAGTATTTTAGATACAAGATGAAAATACATATTTTGTATCTTGTATCTGTATTTCAGATACTTGTATCTTAAATAAGTCACATCTCTGGACAGCTGATAGCGATCGTTACGCATGGTAGGAGAGCAGCGTGGTGGATTAAGTTCCAACCCTTCTCCTATATGGAGAAGAGGCCTTTGACAAGAAATTGTTTGTTAATAGGCTGATTCACTAAAAGTAAAATAAAACACATTTATCAATTTCAATAAAAAAAAAAATAAAAAAAAAAACAAGACAATATTTAAAACGATCGTACGACTAGTAAAACTAATCATAATCATAACAAATCGTAAATCTGTAGACTGTAGACAAAACAGATATTTGTAACTTAACATACTTCTTTTGCAAAAAATAAGGCGTTAAATTGATGAGAAAAAAAATTAAAAGATTTAATAATTACATTCTTCAGTCGTAGTTTTTTTATTACCTACCTACATTTTGAAAGCTAGTTAGAACGAATGCGTGGTATTCGTATGAAAAAAAACACGAAAATACGTTCCGCTCACTATGAAAAGTGCCGTGTTTTGTACTTTTTGCAAAATTCTATAGCTTAGCGTAGTTTTACAACTTCAGGTATATTCATTCCCTTCGCAGTTATAGCGCTCCACTTGAATATCTAGGATTTTTCCGTACTAACTGTTAACAAAACGAAAAGTACAAGCAATACTAGTTTTTAAATTGCATATGTTTGCTCACTTTAATTCTTATACAAATAAATGTTTAATAACAACTTTTAAAAAAAATCGTTAATTTAATTAAAACATAAAACGTAGGAAATGTGTAAAATTATCTTCATCATCCAACTAACCCATTTCTATTTCCTTTCGACCAAAATAATATGTTTCTTTCAAATGCATTAATTTATATTAATTCTTATATCAAAGCAATTTTTATTTCCGCGTCAAAACACCGTTATACATTTTTTGTAGACGAGTAGCTTTGTAATAAAATATTAAATATTCACAACTCACCATCAATTTTCTGCTGTCGAAAATGTTATCATTCTGTCTGACAGTTGAAAGTTTGTTATTTAACATACCTACAATATACTCGTAATTAATAAATGCACTATAAAGATTCTATGTTTACAAAGAGATAGTATTTCATATTTTAATTAAATATAACAACCTACAAACAATCAATGTTATAATTCCGGCACAAAAACTTGGCAATCAAGTGACGAATCACTTTTTTATAATTTAAAAAAAAAATCGTTGTTAATAATATCTATTCATTCTTCTACATTTTATTTAAATATTAATGTAGAAATTGGGAGCGGAAATAAATAACTATTTTCATTATTATTTCAAAACTGTAAATATTAAAAAGAAAGTTGGACAAAGGCCTTGTCGACTATCTACATTCTAGGATAAGCGCTTGGAGATTAATCTGCCGCGCTGTTCCACTACGGGTTGACGGATAATTATTTCCCTGCTTAAAGTAACAATCGTTTTCAGATGTTTACGATAACCACCAGAGAACCGATGATTTTACATGTTCTCCGAGCTAAGGCCGCCAGGCTTTCAAGACAAATTTTGACCAGAAATAAATAATTGTACAAACTGAAACATCCGCAATTCGAATCGGCGACGGTCAGCGTTCAAGGGGCTACCGTCATCATTACACCGTCACATCCTTTTTGGTATTTCTTGTGTTTTTATTTATTTAAAGTAATATTGTCTGTTGTGCATTACCAAATAAAATTATTCTTTCTTTCTTTCTTTTTTTTTACACCAGAACAGTCGTCAAATATTTTTTTATATGTTCAAAATGTTGTCATTTTCTTTTTTAGGCAACAGTGTTTACAGCTTTAGTCATAAATGTGACGTCTTTGATCACAGTAGGTAATGTTAAAGAACAAACAGTATAGTGTAAGCCATAAATTAGAATTCATAGTAAGCCTTTGCATAAATAGAACTAGAATATATGGCGCGCATAGGCACAAATGAATTGGTCCCGAAATATTTGTCCTACCGGGTCGTGATAGCCTTGGTCCTGGCGGAATGCCAGTGGGATCACTTTCGCCAAACTAAACGTTGATAAAATATAATGCAGATAGTAATAAAATACCCCGGGAAAAGGTATGACGTGCCGTTTGGGAATCATTAACTGGAGTAATGGTTTGTTTATTTGATAAACATTACCTTAGTGGCATTGTTGTTTGTTGTGCGTTAAATAAAATTATTATGTACGTAATTAACTAAATAGATACTATAGATAGATAGATATAAATTTTTACATGAAATCTTATCTAATGCATTTGCAAATTTAAATAATAATTTAACAACTTGCGCTATAGAATTCGCATTGACCCCATAGCATTTCCCACTATCATCCGTAGCATGATTTATTAGAGCCTTTAACCTTCCTCGATAAACAATATTTTTGATACAAAAAGATTTTTCAAATTGATTGCAGACATTGTAGTTGATCCCAATATCAGAGCGTTCAATCAATTTCTTTTGCTTTAATATATAAGTATAAATAAAATATAAAAGTATATTATTGAAAATTGATAAATGAAAAATTGACAATACAGCTGTTGCTAGTAGTGTCTAGGAAACATCAATCAGTCACAAATTCAAAATACATCTGACCGCAAGTGTCATATATCGTAGCCACGAATCGACCTTGTCAGTTGTCACACATTCTCTGACATGTTAGTGTCTCTTAAGATATGAAGAATGTAAACATTCCTTTTGATTTAGACCACTTTAGAAGAGCTCTAATTATACGTAATAGGTACTTACATATAGGTTATTCAACAAATATTTTCTAAGACTATGACCTTCTATGTTTTTAAAGTATATTGTATATAAAGGATTGTTATTTTTCATTATTTGTTTTTCTTTTAACTTACAATATTCAACATACACGTCCTTCGAGGTTTCGCTTGCGTTGAGTTTAATTGTGTAGCTTTTGTTATTTCGCGATAATGTAATAATTTCTTATATTGAAATAATGATTAAAATTAGTTCAACAGTTTTATTGTTTACAGATTAAAAAACAAACAAATCTTTCAACTTTACAATATTAGTGTAAACAAAAATTATATCATCTAAACATATGTTTAGAGTTTTCGATGGAAACTTAAGGAAATCGGTCTGAATAGCGTTAGCCAACAAATCAGTCTATTCAGAAGAATTCCTGCAACACCCATTTGCAACTTTACATCCACACTTTACGGCGCGGTGTCGCTGTTACAAGCAAAATAAGCACAATACTCGAAAGACCGCGCTGAATCTCCGTTCATTCTTTGAATTGTACATAACAATATATACATAGACTGTACTCATTTTATATTATTTTTATTTAATATTATTTTAAATGGTCACTACATTATTTTATTACTTTACGATCCAATTTAGTTTCAATGCCAGTAAACATTTAAGTTGTTTATTAAAAATATAAAACTTTAAATACAATTGAATATGTGTTAAAGAAGAACGTCATCAAAATGAAAAAAATATTTTTAAATGTATTTATATGCTTAAGTATATTAAACATTATACATATTCTAGTAGAATAGAAATATGAATGTTTAAAAAGTAGCTGCACTTGCAGTTTTTCTTTGTCAACACGCCCCGAGGCGGGCAGCTTGACAAAACGCATTCTTCTTATGCTTGACCGTCTGGAAATATTCATGCATTTAAAATTTTCCTGTGAACTAGACTTTACGGATACGTTTTGCATATTCATAAATGGACATCCCTAAAGAGATTAATGAAATATTGAGACAAAGTGTTAAAATGTTTAGCAATCTGTACAAAAAACACACAATATACATACATATAAAGTATGTGTACCATTTTAAAAGACAATCGTGAGAGAGTCAATGACGTAACCTCTTATCGCTAGTTTAGTTCAATGACCTATTGATAATGAGGTAAACGATACACGGTCAGTTCGTCTTAACTTATCTGTTCAGAGAATGTTTGACTCAACGTTGACATTTTACATTTACGCGTCTTAAGATTTCTTAAAAGATACCATATTAATTATGAGCTAATATAAATTAGTCCATTGAAAAGTTACATTTGGGGTTGCGTTTTTTAGAGGACGCAATTTTATTTTTTTGATGTGTAGGGAGGCTCAGTGTAAAGCTAAAACCAAGTTTGTGGGGTCGCCACCCTTGTCCCACGGCCGCCATCTTGAAAATAGGGGTTGAAATGGTTTTTACGATATATCTCTTAAACTATTTATCTGATAAAAAAGTTCTTGACATTTTTTGTTGCAAATTAAATTATCTACAACTTTGGTCCAGTAACTTTTTGTCATAGAACTATAAATAAAAAAGTTATAAGCGAAAATGTTCAGAAATTCGAGAAAAAAATTTAAATATTTCGATATAACTTTTTTTTATCATTTTACGAAAATGATATCAGACCATTTTTGTAGATCGTTTTTTGAGGAACAACTTTTTAACAAAACATTTTTTCATTAAGTCAATAGCTAAGGTTTTACAGCGCTCCGAAGTGAGTATTATTTTTCTTAACTATACATATATTATACGTGTGTACTAACAATGTGTAGAGTCTGGAGGCGCGTTTTTGCTTTTACGTGGTATCCCCAATAGGTATAATTCCACGGTGATTTTCTATATTACAACTACTCCGTCCTCAGTCTTTTAGAGAGAGCCCCATTACGTTGTTGCAAGTCTCTCCAGAACAATGGAAGCACACTGCAGAACATTTCAGCCCTGCTTTTCGACATCCACACATCGCTCCACAGTTTCCTTTGCAGTTGCAAAATATCAATTTTAGAAGCTCAGGGGGTGCTGGAGGTTTAGAGTTCTGCACTGGCATCAATAATTTTCCACATTTTTTCCAGTCCCAGTCTTCAGGATCAATATTATTACCAAGCCACGACTGGACCTGATGGTAGACTCGGAAAGTATGAAAGCGAGCTGTGTCTTGTGTTGGAGGAAGTGAAGATAAATTAAATGTACTTTTTGTCACTGACTTGGCGAATTGTTTGTATCTTAGGTTGTCAAGAAAATTATCATCTTTATTACCACCGTATACAGAGATAAAAAACGTTCACCAATTACAGTGAGCAAAGCAGGGTCAACTCTCTTGTTGAGAAACAAGGCCGTTCTACTTGCAAACTCTAAGTGTTTTTCCAGGGTTTTCACAAATTTCATTTTACCGATATTGTAAGGAGCTGAAGTTGTGTCACATCCTGAAAAGGCATGAAGAAACAGCAAGTTATCCGTAATTACATCTCCGTACATAAAAACTGAAGCACTATATAATAGTTCTGCTGTTCGTCCTTTTGATGGTTTTAAAAAAAATACATTTGCTTGTTTTCTACCAAGTGCTGTGAGCAATATCAGTATATCAATATCTTCAGCAACAATAGTAACGGTATTGAATAATGGAGATGCAGCAAGAGCAGAGCGAACGATAAGAGTGTCTGCATCTGATTCTGCTTGGTCAACAGTGAAACCTGCTTCCGAGAATACAGTTTTAAGAAGTATAAATAAAGTTAGATTTGTAATAGTATCGACTGGTGTTTTTTCGTGCGGCGCAAACGCTAATAATTATTAATAATTAATTATTAATAAAATTGCAAAATTAATAATTAAAAAAATTATAACAAAAAAAGAAAAAAAAAAACAATAAATGATGACACATTGTTAGTAGGTACACACGTATAATATATGAGAACAACGTATGTATAGTTAAGACTACTGAAAAATAATACTCACTTCGGAGCGCTGTAAAACCTTAGCTATTGACTTAATGAAAAAATGTTTTATTAAAAAGTTGTTCCTCAAAAAACGATCTACAAAAATGGTCTGATATCATTTTCGTAAAATGATAAAAAAAAGTTATATCGAAATATTTAAATTTTTTTCTCGAATTTCTGAACATTTTCGCTTATAATTTTTTTATTTATAGTTCTACGACAAAAAGTTACTGGACCAAAGTTGTAGATAATTTAATTTGCAACAAAAAATGTCAAGAACTTTTTTATCAGATAAATAGTTTAAGAGATATATCGTAAAAACCATTTCAACCCCTATTTTCAAGATGGCGGCCGTGGGACAAGGGTGGCGACCCCACAAACTTGGTTTTAGCTTTACACTGAGCCTCCCTACACATCAAAAAAATAAAATTTCGTCCTCTAAAAAACGCAAGGTAAGGCCTAAAAAATGTAACATTTCAATGGACTAAATAGCTAATAATAAATTGTTATGAAAAAGTAGTACCTATTTATTTTCAGAATGTAATTATTATTTTTACATGCTACAGATACATTTTTCAGAAAAATCAAAGTATAATGATTTAATTTTAATTTTGAAAAGTTGCTTAATTTTGGATTGTAAAAAAAAAAACTGTAATTATTCCGACATTTAAACTCGTGATACTTAATTAGGGACCGAAATGTATTTTAAAATAAAATTTTCGAGTCTGAATATTTTGTCTTAATTACTAGTTTTTAATTGAAAATAAAATTAAATTCAAAATGTAACTAAATATATTAGATTAATGTTAGGAAAAAATACTGTTCCCTCAAGTTTTCTTATAGAATTTACAAGTACAAATTAATGAAAAGCGTTTTTCTAAATTGGGGCATTTCGAGATTATTGCGTTCCCCTACACGCAGCGAGATATCGGCTCAACAAACTTTGAAGTAGAAGAGTCTGAAGTCTCATACATACTTTAATTCAGCATTTCTATTTATAATGTATAACAAAAAAAATGAAAAATGAATAACGAAAATATAATTAAATATTTTACTTAAATATTTTATTGCAGGTAACCTTCATTGTACTCGTAGCCTTCTAAGAGCTTTAATACTTATTAACGTCATTTAAAAGTATTTTCTTATTACAAATATAAATAATATTAAATATAATATATAATTCCTTATACTAATATTACTAAATAAATTTTATATCTCACACTATATCTTACCGATACTCTTTATCAGTAGGAGGTAAAATAGGTACTCAGAGCCTTTTTTAACTCAACTAAGAAACTACAACTTTTGAAATCATAAGTTGCAAATAGAAATATCTGACAGATAAAGTGGAGTTTGTGGTGAAAAAGAAAATAAATTATAAACTTTTATCTATTGAATAACGTTATGTTAGATAACTTTTTCAGCACCCGGTGGAACAGGCCCTAACAATTATATTTAATTCACATGAAACTTTAAAAAGGTGTCTTATAATTAAAAGGTATTTCAATTTAGTTTAGATGCTGATAAATTCACACAGTCGACTAACTTTCTGCGAATAACTTAGCACGTGTTGAAATGTATGCACGTGATTAGTATTACCACAGGAATTGTTCAAGTATGTATACCCTCTTCAAGGAGAAACTTTTGTCTTCGCAAGCCACGAAGTCTCATGGCATTAGAGAGGCATCCAAGGAGAATGCATCGAAGGGGTTTCACGGGATACTAAATATAGGAATTACTAAAGACGCGGTAAGGGGGTAACCGAAATACTCAAGACGGTGACGGGGGTGAGCAAAATAGTCCTCCTGGCTACAATAAATAAGGATGCAAAACACTACCATTGTTATTTCCTTAACGGGCCGTCTTATGGCCCTCTTAATTAATTTGGAACTTTCTGAGGTCTCCTGTGGTGTACAATTTGAATAATAGCTAGGATAGGGCGTTGAAGCTTAATTTTAATTGCAAATATTTATGTTAAACGAGCCACCCGGAGGAGTCGAATGTCCTTCCACGATATTGCAAAGTATGATATATTGTTTGACATTGTTTTAGAAAAGGCGAAGGTTAATAAGCCTTTTACTTTTCCTTCTTTGACAATCGTAAGTAAAATTAGTGACTTACTGTTTTGTTGAATGTTACGTACCTGAAAAGTAAAGAAGCGTCTTTAATACTAAGTTAAAATATTTTAGTTGTTAAATCTATATATAATTTTAGGTCGCATTTATTGCGACATTGATGTTAGTGAACCTTAGTCATTAAAACAAACATTGTATTATAAAAATGCATTAATCCAGTTCTATTAAATAAATACTTGCTTTGAAAATTATTACTAATTGAATTAAATACCTTCAGGACAAATTAATCATTGCTTTAAAAATTCTAGCTATCACTATAAATTATCATGTCTTATACTTACACTATTACAAAGCTTCCAATCGTTTCAAGCTTCTTCAAAACAAATATGAATCGATCGAAAAATAAAAAAACTTTAGATTTTAGCCATTACTAAAATAAATTTAGCGTCAAGGGGTTCACAACTCATTGCATGTGGCACGTCTCGTCGATCTATAACACTAGACCGCTCGTTAGGCAGGCGCTCTTGGCGAGTAGGTATAGGACGTGTGCCATACCTTCAAGAATATAAGCCGAATTACTATGGTTTCATATTATTTTTACTCATGTCTGCGAATAATACTAATGTCGTTGTTTGAAACACGAACTGCGCAAAATATGTAGGTACACATTATAATGTCATATTATTAGATATACATTAAAAATAATCACGTTTTATTAACTACGAATATAATGAAATATTACAATTAAATTTAATGAAATACAAATGTAAATTACAATTTTTACTTTAAAAAAAGGCTTAAGATTTTTAAAGGAGTTTTTATTTTTATTTTTTTTTTATTCATAATAATACATGCATCCACTTACCAGATAAAATTGAAGATTATAATTATACAAGCACTGAACGAAACTAGCGATAAAAATTACAATATTCCATTAAAATTAAATTCACAGTATTTTAATAATTTTTTTTCTAATAATATTCGTAATTAGTACAATGGTATATGATACAAAACATAGACTATATCACTGCAGTAACAATTACCGCTGACTGTAAAAGATTTCATAGGAATTTCGCAACACGCAGCTTCTATTCGTCACTGTCGAGTAATTAAGCGAGTCGCACGAATAAACATACATGTCCACACGATTATCGTCTTTATAGTGTAACGATAAGGCTGATAATTCTTTCAATAGGAAATAATGTTGTTTAGAATAGAAATAAAGGCGTACAAGAGACTCCCGGGACGGTCTCACGCAATGTCTGTTGTTTAATGAGGACTTCAAAATCTACGTAAAAATACCTAATAGGAACATGTTTTATCATTCGCAAATCATTAAACAGAACCACTCAATAATAAAAAAAAATAATAATGATAGACAGACAACGAATAACTAACTTCGGTAAATATTTAAAAGCACGAAATAGTGCCCAAAATTTTTTAAAGTAAAATTGTCGTAAAACGTCATATGACCTTGACACGAAATGATGATAACATTCTTCAATCTATCTAATCGGATCTGAGTATTTTGCAAAATATGAGGACCAATAAGGAGGATTTTATGAAATAATATAACTTGCAGGTATTAAGCCGGGCATAAAAATCTATATCAAACGAAGTTCATCATGCTAACAAATTGGTTCCTGCTTAGATGTTGTTGGTAAAAAATCCATAGAGTTGACAACTATTACGAATTCATACAAAAATTACAAAAGCAAATTTCTGCGAGGATGGATGGATGGATATTTGTTACGCTTTCACGCAACTACTGAACTATTTGCGATGAAACCTGGTAAGTAGATAGTTGAAGACCCGGATGATCACGTATGCTAATTTATACCGCAGGTCTGATTTACAATCGACTTTCAAATTACATAATACGTAATACGGAAACAACAGAAACTGTACAAGTAGAGGAAGGTGCATCGATCATATCGCACATGGTGTATGAAGCAGCCATGTGCAAGACTGCGTTAACGCCAGGTGGCGGTGGCGGCCCCTATCGCCGGTAACCCGACCGTGACCACTGGCTTTCGAATACATTACATTCTAATATCACATTGCACTCGATAATTGTGGTCGCACGTGGTCACTTCCGTACGGCTTCGATGTTTACTGTGAATAAAGTGTATTAAACATTCGTTTTACCTCGAAAGAAAAAAATTCAAATTTTAATTTTTTAATCGGAACATTAATATTAATTCATGGAAAAGTGTGTCAAATTTCATTTTATTAGGAATCCCAACTTTTACCGAATGACAAAAAATATCTGTATCTCGGGGTATATTTACAGAACTAGCAATAACTTAGGTTCTGAAAATATGCATATAAAGTAAAAATGTATGGAATATTTTTTATAATAGTATATTATTAAAATATTCAATATAATAATATTATATTTCTATGATTAATGAAATACAAATAAAAGTCAAATACAAGAATTAAATGATACAACAATTTTGATGGATTTTTTTTTTTTTGTTTGTAGCCTACATTTCTGCAGTAATTTTTGTGCCTCATAAAAGATCACGGTTTAATTACTACCAGAGTTTGCGAGAAAAAACTCGAGTACGAACAAAAGGTCTACGCTACTAATAACGAAAAAAACAATGGGTTACGAAACAGCTAGGTCAATGAACCAGCACCATAATACTCCGTGATGAAAATGCATGACCTGGATAAAAAATACTGAAGTTCAATTTTTAAACAATAACATTTTATGGAACAATACTTTTTAATGATATTACAAACTACATATCCGTTATTGTAATACGCAACAAGTAATCCTACTTGAACTCGAATGAACTAATTATAAAAATAAAAATATATTTAATGTTGTGCATTCCGAAAAAGTTTTTGTTTTATACCTTAGAGAACTACTCTATTACTTTTATAATATGACAATGATTCTATTCTTCAATATTATTCATCATTTACGAAGACTTCGTTATTGTACACATAGGTTTTCAAAACGTTGTTAATTAATTATTGTATATTTCTCCAACAAACTTTGTTTTCACAAATAATAATAAAATCAATCAGCGCAGTCATTAAAGCAGTCACGCTGCTCAGTTATTACAGTTATTACTAAAATTATTACGACTGGAAAATTTATTGATGAGTCAATAGTAGCCAACCTATATTAGGTTGGCTACTATTGACGACGCGTTGGTTCAGTGGCCATATCAGCTGGTTGATGCGGTAGCTGTCGCGGGTTGATTCCCACACATCTATACATATAATAAAATTATGAATTTTACGTTTTAGTATTTTAGAAAAGTCTAAATCTGTCTGTGTATGTGTCTGTCTGTCTGTTTGTTAGAACACACATCACTACTAAAGTATATGCATATGTTAAAAAAAATAGCATGAAAATCGTATAGCGTATCCTGAAGTTACATATTTAGTCTTTATTTAATTAAAATCGCTTTTCTCTGTTGTTTTAATTTGAATTATGTATTTTGAACGACGACCGTATAGAAGAGTAGGAAAGTCAATACGAGTACATTTAAATGTGATCCAATAGTGGAAATAACGTTGTGTAAAACAATTTTCTATAATCATTTAATTACAAAATTTAATATTTAATATTCAAAATTCAGATAACGAAAAAAGAGAAAAAAAAACATCAAAATGTTCGATTGATATTTATTTTAAAGCAAAATAGAAACAGTTGGAATTGCGACACTATCATTATAGATAGCGTTTTTTGAATAGCAGTTGTCTACTACCGTATACCGTGGTAGTAGTAGTAGATATATCGGTAATGTAAAATTTATGTGCTAGCGGTGCCGCAGGTATATCTGGTGACAAAAATTTATACAGGCCATACGGATGTTTGTCACGATCTGTGCGTTTGTGCTCGTGTGTTGTGTGTGTTTCCAGATCCCCGATATAGGATTCACATCCTACTAAGGGCTGTTGAGTGTAAAGACTCAATTTATGATTATCTCTTTAAATAGGGTTTTATTATTAATATTCGCGTACGCTAAAAATAAATTACAGAGGTAAAAATTAAAGTACTAACTACACGAGCTATTTGAAGAAATATAGTTTACGGTGCAGTTATATAAGCTAAATATTATAACAAATGAAAGGATTTAATAGTCCATTGAAAAGTTACATTTGGGGTTGCGTTTTTTAGAGGACGCAATTTTATTTTTTTAATGTGTAGGGGGGGTCAGTGTAAAGCTAAAACCAAGTTTGTGGGGTCGCCACTCTTGTCCCACGGCCGCCATCTTGAAAATAAGGGTTGAAATGGTTTTTACAATATATCTCTTAAACTATTTATCTGATAAAAAAAAATACTTGACATTTTTTGTTGCAAATTAAATTCTCTACATTTTTGGTCCAGTAACTTTTTGTCGTAGAACTATAAATAAAAAAGTTATAAGCGAAAATGTTCAGAAATTCGAGAAAAGGATTTAAATTTTTCGATATAACTTTTTTAAAATCATTTTACGAAAAAATGATATTAGACCATTTTTGTAGATCGTTTTTTGAGGAACAACTTTTATATAAAACATTTTTTCATTAAGTCAATAGCTAAGGTTTTACAGCGCTCCGAAGTGAGTATTATTTTTCTTAACTATACATATATTATACGTGTGTACTAACAATGTGTAGAGTCTGGAGGCGCGTTTTTGCTTTTACGTGGTATCCCCAATAGGCATAATTCCACGGTGATTTTCTATATTACAACTACTCCGTCCTCAGTCTTTTCGATGGACCAGGCTGCGGCTCAGCATCTGATCGGCTTTATGAATTAAATATCAGTGGGAGAACTGGAGAAGGAAGGGGTGTTAATGTCGGCGGTTCATCATCAAAGTCATCTTCATTTATTAATTCTGAGAGCCCCATTACGTTGCTGCAAGTCTCTCCAGAATAATGGAAGCACACTGCAGAACATTTCAGCCCTGCTTTTCGACATCCACACATCGCTCCACAGTTTCCTTTGCAGTTGCAAAATATCAATTTTAGAAGCTCAGGGGGTGCTGGAGGTTTAGAGTTCTGCACTGGCATCAATAATTTTCCACATTTTTTCCAGTCCCAGTCTTCAGGATCAATATTATTACCAAGCCACGACTGGACCTGATGGTAGACTCGGAAAGTATGAAAGCGAGCTGTGTCTTGTGTTGGAGGAAGTGAAGATAAATTAAATGTACTTTTTGTCACTGACTTGGCGAATTGTTTGTATCTTAGGTTGTCAAGAAAATTATCATCTTTATTACCACCGTATACAGAGATAAAAAACGTTCACCAATTACAGTGAGCAAAGCAGGGTCAACTCTCTTGTTGAGAAACAAGGCCGTTCTACTTGCAAACTCTAAGTGTTTTTCCAGGGTTTTCACAAATTTCATTTTACCGATATTGTAAGGAGCTGAAGTTGTGTCACATCCTGAAAAGGCATGAAGAAACAGCAAGTTATCCGTAATTACATCTCCGTACATAAAAACTGAAGCACTATATAATAGTTCTGCTGTTCGTCCTTTTGATGGTTTTACAACAAAAAAATACATTTGCTTGTTTTCTACCAAGTGCTGTGAGCAATATCAGTATATCAATATCTTCAGCTACAATAGTAACGGTATTGAATAATGGAGATGCAGCAAGAGCAGAGCGAACGATAAGAGTGTCTGCATCTGATTCTGCTTGGTCAACAGTGAAACCTGCTTCCGAGAATACAGTTTTAAGAAGTATAAATAAAGTTAGATTTGTAATTGTATCGACTGGTGTTTTTTCGTGCGGCGCAAACGCTAATAATTATTAATAATTAATTATTAATAAAATTGCAAAATTAATAATTAAAAAAATTATAACAAAAAAGAAAAAAAAAACAATAACTGATGACACATTGTTAGTACACACGTATAATATATGTATAGTTAAGACTACTGAAAAATAATACTCACTTCGGAGCGCTGTAAAACCTTAGCTATTGACTTAATGAAAAAATGTTTTATATAAAAGTTGTTCCTCAAAAAACGATCTACAAAAATGGTCTGATATCATTTTCGTAAAATGATAAAAAAAAAGTAATATCGAAATATTTAAATTTTTTTCTCGAATTTCTGAACATTTTCGCTTATAACTTTTTTATTTATAGTTCTACGATAAAAAGTTACTGGACCAAAGTTGTAGATAATTTAATTTTCAACAAAAAATGTCAAGAATTTTTTTAATCAGATAAATAGTTTAAGAGATATATCGTAAAAACCATTTCAACCCTTATTTTCAAGATGGCGGCCGTGGGACAAGAGTGGCGACCCCACAAACTTGGGTTTAGCTTTACACTGACCCCCCCTACACATTAAAAAAATAAAATTGCGTCCTCTAAAAAACGCAAGGTAAGGCCTAAAAAATGTAACATTTCAATGGACTATAAATAAAAGGAGAAAAAATTAAATGGAAAGCCGTCTGACGTCTTAACCTAATTCCTTCCTTTGACTTAATCTCTTATTGTAACCACATATTATAATTTAATGAAATATAATAATAATAATAATATTGATGCAATGGACGGATCAATTCTATTTTTATATTTACACTACATTCTAATATAATTTTATATATTATTACCTACGTATAGTATAGTTAGAATAAAAAGTAGAGGAAAAGAATTGGAGCTTTATCTGGCACACTATTTAATTGATAGTCCGGTATTGTAAGATACTATTATACGGGTAGTTATTTGTACATTTTTTTTCACTACTGAACAAAAGACATGTTTATATTTTTATACAAGTAACGGCTTTTTATACACCGGAATACAAGGTATTCTTGCATGACGGTAGATTATCAAGTAAATGTGTTTTACCAAGCGTAGTACCAGGGTCTTTGTACTAGTACATATACCTATTGTTATAAACTTTATAATATATAATATTGCTCTTCATAATCGATAACTTGACTCGATTTATAGTTTCTGGGTATGACAAGTGATATATACTTTTAATCGACAAAGTCGACGCAGTTGGAGCGGAAGTTTTATTGACTCTACGACGAATAAATTCGCTTTAACGGTTTTTGTGAACATCGTTTATAACTAAAAATTTTACTTCATTTATATTGAATATGCAGTTATCTAATGTAATATTTTATAAAAAAATATTGTTACTATTTAACAATTGTTAAGTTAGTTACAATTTCTAATAAAAACATATTTGCAACGACAATAAGATAATTTTCATTCTTTATTTTTACTTTTTATATATTTAAACCAGTTCACTTTAATCCATAAATCTACTTCAGCTGTGGAACGTAATCAAAATAAGAAAGTGAAATGAAGAAAGGTCATGGTATTAACAAGCTTTATATAAATCACTTTGGAATATTTATGAGTTGTGTAAGATAAGAGTGTAAGCGATGAAAATGTGGAGATACAAACGAGATTTTTAAAATTCATTTTACGTCTTGTATGAACATGCAAGGAAGTACATTGGAGATGAATTATGTATTTCATTACGATGTTCCTTCCTCGCTGAAATGAGAACAGTAGAATATAAATGTGTATTAGTATTTTTATTAAAACGACATATCTAAATTTCGACTTTTAAATTACTTTTCCATTTATTCACTTCTACGTAAACTCTACGCCAAATATACGCTCTTATTTAAATGTACTTTTGACAAATACACAAATAAAACTATTTTAAAACCTATATTTCTAAACTGCGAATTAACAAAATAATCAAAAGCAATGCCTTGTGTGTTTCAAAAGCATAATCTTTTTGTACCCTAGTACAAACAATAATTTTAATTTATTTTTTATAATAATTACATAATTACGTAATGATATTCACTTTATTTTCAAAATGACTTTAGTCTATAAACTAAACTCATAATAAGTGTATATATTAATAAATAACCAACATCAAAATTCCGCTTCGATGAACACGAAATAAACACTATCGAGTATCAACCGACAACGTCGTATTCGTGAATACATATGAATGAATTATTGTGTAAATTTTACGTTTTTTTCTTATAGATTATGCAAGTAATATATAAGTCAATGTTTGCATGTTATCGACATTCACCTTGAAGATTATTGGAGCGCTTCGACCACGGATTTGGCAACAATCGAGGTTACCCATCAGCGTAACAAACTAGCTCTTTATTCCCTACTGCGACGCAATTAAGAAGATTAATGTATTTTTATAAGCATTAGTTAGTTGGACAACCGCATCTTCGTACCCTTAGAATTTCACTTTCCCGAATTTCCTATTCATACCCATATTTCATTATAGTTTAACCGTAACTTATAGATATACATAGTTACTTATGCAATTATAATTGAGTACCTACTGATGTTACGTACAATATACGAAATATATTAGAAAAAAGTTTTAGTAGGTACTGTAATAATAAGCTATGCTATGGTTCGTATCTAAAATGTTAGTGAATATACCGACAAAACTATTAATTAAAGTTTTTTTTTTCTTTTTTGTAGATAATTTAATGTGGATTTATTATATATTTTATTTTTAATTTTAAGTTTTAAATGATTAATATCTGAAGCTTATACCATCAACAGCTACAAAAACTTGATCTGTTTTTTTTGTCTTTATATACATAAATGGCTAGCCATGGTATGTTTTTTATTTAATTGAAAATATTACTGTGACTCGGTAAAAAATAACTTTGATAAATAGGCTGCATTATTTATTGTTAAATAATATCCTTATTTTATTATGTCATAATATAATTTGATTTTTAAATTTATGATATATACTCGTATATTGATATAATTAGTCGTAGTATAATAAATATTAGTAAGCGATATTACCTATATATAGTATAGTGTCTTTTCATTCCAACATTGACAGGCAGAATAGTAGCACATTATATATATCTTAGCCCTGATTCTGTGTGATGTAAGTAATACCACAAACAACCAAACAATACAGATAGGTCACTTCACAGATTTCCTTATTGATAAATGACTTTACGATTACTTCCTTTTTACTTAAAATGGAGAAACAAATATACCGTTAGACTAGCAAACAGCACTTATTTACATAGGTACATATTAAAAAAATTATACAGCGTTTTTTTTTTTAAGCTACAGTTGAAATGTTTTGACAGCGCGCCAAGTGATCTCTACAACCATATTCAGCACCTGCTATCACCGACAACGTTTCTCTTCTCAACTTACGGTTACTACATTGTCTATTGTGAGAAACGTTAAAAATTATTATTTTATAAATACTACCAAAAAAAATAAAAAAAAATAAAAAATTTAAAAAGATAAGATATTTTGAAACTTTTTATATCAAGATATGATATAAAAAGTTTTTTTTTTTTTGTAATTTTTACGTTAACAATAAATCATTATTTAACAACACAATAACAACAAATATATCAAACGTTTTTTAATTACTGCTTAATACCGTCCACGTGAGGCAAAATGTCTTTACTTATTGTAATAAATATTTTGAATCTAAATATGAATCTGAAACAGCTTTTATTGTCAAACTTTTGGAAAAAGACCTCTTGATTGAAACTCTTGTTGGCGAATATATATGATGTGTTAATTAAATATAAAAAAAAATTACATAAATACCACTGTATGCAGCTATATAGCGATTGTTAAATAAGTCGTAGGTACTGAACATCGATCTAACGACTTAAAACGAATTCCTAATGTCTTTTGAAACAACTGCTGTACGAGTTGACAATGACGAAACTGATAAGGTTGAAATAAAGAGAGGAGTTCGACAGGGCTATATATTATCACCCACTCTGTTTAAATTTGTGCAACAGAAGCAATTGAAGACCTAGACTGTGGAGTCAAAATAAATGGAAGGTATATTAACAACATCAGATACGCTGACGATACAGTCCTGATAGTATCATCTCCTGAAGATTTACAATTGATTACCCATGTTAATGAGTGCAGTGAAAACGCTGGTCTGCAGATGAACACATCAAACACGAAGATTATGGTACTGTCTAAGCATAGCTTCGATGACCTTGCTATCATTATAGCGGGCCAAAAAACTGAGAGGGTATGCAAATACAAATATCTAGGGCTAAATAGCTGTGAACAGGAGGTGCAGACTCGCATAGATATAGCTCGAAATGCCTTCAGCATGATAAAAAAAGTAATCTGCAATCGCAGACTTAAGATCCCCGTGTGTATACGACTCCTACATTGTTACATCTGGTCTATACTTCTTTAGGGATGCGAGGCGTGGACAATTAAATAAGACCTCAAAAAACGTATAGAATACTTCTAGATAATAACAAACTAGACTAGACTAATAGAAGCTTTCGAGATATGGACATATCGACGTATGTTGGCCATTAGTTGGATCCTGTGGGACATCGGGTACGACTGGGTCCTGCGAGGCCGTCTCCTCCCCGGGATGGGTGTCATCTGCTACGCGGATGACACCCTCGTTTACTCCCGGGGACGTGACTTCAAGGAGGCGGCGCGGCTGGCCGAGGTCGGACTCGACCTCGTGATCAGCCGCATAAAGAGTTTAGGGCTTCGTGTGAGAATTGACAAAACCGAAGCCCTCCTCTTCCGCGGGACCGGACGCAAGGGACCTCCACCGGGGGCTACCCTACAGATCGGAGAGGAGCGGGTCAGGATGAGCCTTCAAATCAAATATTTGGGGCTCATCCTCGACGGAGGGTGGACCTTCGGCCCACACTTCGCGATGGTGGGACCGAAGGTCGTGAAGGTGGCGAGTGCACTGGGCAGACTCCTCCCGAACCTCGGAAGACCCAGCGCCGCCTGCAGGCAGCTGTACTCCGGTGTCTGCCGAAGTATGGCGACGTACGGTGCCCCGGTTTGGGCGGATCGCCTCACTGCAAGGAATAGGGCTGCGCTGCACTCTGCGCAGAGGACCATCGCGGTGAGGGTGATCCGGGGGTACCGTACGGTATCGTGGGCTGCAGCTACTGCTCTAGCCGGCGAGCCCCCGTGGGAGCTCGTGGCGGAGGTTCTTGCCGAGACATACTCATACGTCTCGGGTAGGAGGGCTCTTGGCGAGAACCCCACGTTGGACGGGATCCTACGGGTGCGTCGGATAGGGCAGGAAGCGCTAATGCGGAGGTGGGGGGAGGACCTGGCGGGGCAGCCGTACGGCACACGCGTAACGACTGCCATTCGCCCGGTCCTTGAGCGGTGGATGCGTCGAAAACGCAAGCCCCTCACCTTCCGTCTGACGCAGGTTCTCACCGGGCACGGTTGCTTTGGTGACTACCTGTGCCCGACGGCCCAGAAGGAGCCGACGACTGCATGTCACGATTGTGGCGCGGCGGTGGACTCTGCCCAGCACACCCTCGAGGTGTGCCCGAGATGGGCGGCGCTGCGTCAAGGTCTGACGTCGGTCCTCGGAGGGGACTTGTCGCTCCCGAGCATCATCACCGCGATGCTCGGCGACGACGAGTCCTGGAAGGCGATGGTCTCCTTCTGTGAGACAGTAATGTCCCAGAAGGAGTCCGACGAGCGGGTGAGAGAGGAGGCCGCCGACGTGGCCTCCATCCGCGGGCGACGAATAGGGGTGCGTAGGAGGCGCTACTTAATGCACCTCCAGTGACGCCCCTGTGCCCGTGTCGGGCCGGGATGGGAACCCGGTCCTGCTAGACACGACGTTGTCGGGACTGTTCAAAGGTTAGCCGGACAGTCCCCATGGAGGAGAAGTCTGGCCTTTTCGCCGAGGCCAGCCTGTCGCTGGAGGAATCCTGTTGCCTGCAGATCCGGGACCCTCCAATTAAAGCGGCTGAAGGCTCCCGCAGGGGTTTAGTACGGTATTGCACTCCCAAAGTGCCGAGTCCGACATAGGTCTAGGACTGCCGACCCGGGCGTCCTGGATATCATCCGTAAATAGATTCCCATGCGTCACAAAAAAAACAAAAAATGTTGGCCATTAGTTGGACTCAAAAGGACTCCATCGTAAAAGTTCTGCGACGCGTCAACCAGAAACGGCAACTTTTAGAGACCGTCAAGAAAATAAAAGTTGCATATCTCGGACATGTGCTTAGTCATGAAAGATATGAACTTTTGCAACTCATTATGATGGGAAAGGTTGCCGGAAGGACAGCCGTTGGTCGCTGAAAAAAGTCTTGTCTGTGCAACATCCGAGAATGGACGGGAATAGCGAGTGCTGGCGAGCTCTTTCGCCTCGCGAAAAACAAGGTGGAGTATTCGAAGCCTACTGCCGACCTTCGCTAGTCGGAGAGGCACTTAAAGAAGAAGAAGAATTGAAACAACGTAATTGCAAACTTAGCGGATGTTACTTATTATATGTACTAATCAAATCAAATGAAATCAAATAACTTTTTTATTCAAGTAGGTTTCAAAAGCATTTTTAAATCGTGATTTTCAAAGAATATATAATAAATCAATTATAATTGCTGTTAAATTGAATGAATTTAAATATCTTGGGTGTTACCATAGAGCAAAAACTTTGTTTTCTCTCTTCTCTGTGGGTGTTACCAACACTCGCCATGCTTGACGGGTTGGCGAGCGCAGTGGTGGGCAGGAAATGGTGACGCTGTTGTCCGCTGCATGCTCGGCAGCGAGAGGTGTTGGTCGGCTATGGCCTCATTCTGCGTGGAGGTCATGGCATTGAAGGAGGCCGCGGAGCGGGATCGTGAATCAGACGCTAACGCTAACCTGCTCCGCAGGAGGCGACCGGGGACACCGTTACGCACTCCTTGACCTTCCGCAATAGAGTGGGCCCCTCCCACTATTACCCTCCCAGTCGCCACCAGAGCAATAGAGTGCTCATGGTGCCCGCGAGCACTCTATAGGCGAAGGCGGCCCGCATAGGCAGGCTAACCGTCGAAGCGTCACGGTTGCATGCGAAAGCGATCCCGTGGTACCCCACTATGATGATGAGGGTACCACTAGGTTTTAGTGGGTATTCTGGCTCGCTCTGCTGTGTCAGTAAGTTCTAAATACCCGTCATCATGTGCGGCGGGATACGTAAGTGCATTTCCCAGCGTTTAAAAAAAAATGGTAACGCTGTTGCCCATCACTATCTTGGTGTACAGTTTTTCATAACATTATGGATTTGTCGCCTTTTATAACACCTTGGCAAGGAGGTCGGGCCTATTCTTCTCTGCCAGGCACCGTACAGTTGCTTCGAACCGGTTGTTCTGGGGGTCCGATGGGAGAGGCTTACGTTCAGCAGTGGACATCCAATGGTTTATATGATAATAATGGTGTGCTAATAAATCAACGCAAATCAATTTATGATATCAAAATATAAGGGCTAAGCTACAAATCTTGGTTTTAAAGAAGATCCTTTTCAAGCTTTTTATATTCACAAAAAAAAAATATATAACTCATAATAGTAACTCAAGCACGAACGAAACTAAAATGGTCTTAATCTGACGGAAGAGAAAAGTTATTTCAATTCAAGAATTCATGTTACGAAAGCAAAAGTATGAAAATAATGGAAATAAATCAATCCGGTAAGTTTATTTTATCCAGACGAGTTGTTAACGTTGTTTATTTTATTTAGTACAGAGTTCGTCCCGCCATTAGGGAAGCATCAACACCTATTGTAGACTGCTGAGTAGTTGTAATAATAATAAGTTACACATTTCAAATATACAGAATAAATCAAAAATATTCACATAATAGGGTCGTTTTAATTATTTTGTGTAATATCTTTAGTTATTTATTTTATCTTTAGTTTACAGTGCACAGTAAAACTAACTTTCATTTATAGGGCATTGCATGTATATATATTTTAATGTATTAATAAATAAATAAATAAATTTCTCAGTGTGTGTGTAGGTCTCGTGTGTGCGTGCGTGCGTGCATGCGTGCATGTGTGAGTGCGTGCGTGCGTAAGAGTGTGTGTGTATTAATTAGGTACTTTTTGCCCGTCTCTACGGACATTATTAACTCCAGTTCTATAAATTATATTAATATGTAACGTATATAAGTAAGATAGACCTCTAGTCAACTGTGAAAACCTTAATATCGTGCATATAGTTTTTACGAAAGAAAATCGTGCATAAACTGACAATAATAATAAGAATAAATAAAAAATTGTACATATAAGCTTATATTGTTTCAAGGAGGATTTGACATATACGTTTCTCTTAAATATACATTTACTTACAGACATCGGACAGTTTCAGTTTTATACAATAGGTAATCATATGTTACGTAAGTTTTCATGAAACAAGTTAAATTACATAAATATCTTTTTGGACAACTGTATTATGTGTAAAAATAGCCTATATATGACCTACATACGCACGTGCGCAGTGATGGCGTACGCCCGAATGCGTAAACCGCAAAAAAGTTATTAACTAGTATCTTTTTCACTTACAAATTTAATTTATATCCAATTAACAATTAATTTAAATTTTGTATATTCAAATTAATGGGATTTAAATTTTATACTTTTTTTCTTAAATTAATTACAATGTAGGTCATGACTTTACAGTTTAAATTCTTTCATTATTTTGAGACAAATTCATTTTATAAAAAAATGATCCGCCATCAAACTTATAATTAATAAGTTATTTTTTGTTGAAATAATGACTGTAAGTATAAAATAATATTATGTACAATTTTCCCATACTTAAAATCCATTATCATACGCCACCTCAGCTTATTACGAGTTAAGGCGTTGAACTAGTAAGTACATCAATTTACGAACGTAGTGAGTAGAATTAAATATATTTTTTTAACAACTTTTTTAACCAAACGTCCGAATCATACAATACCTACAGGTCATCAATACAATGCCGCGAATAATACAACAAAGATTACAGAAATACTTTCTAAATAACTATGATAAAAATGTCTAAATAAATGTGAGTAAATGTCGATGGGGTACGATCTGCCCTCGGGAATAAAAACCGCTGCGTTGCTACCGTAGAGGAAAATTACATATTCGTCGTCTTTCAAATAGATTCTAAAAGGTATCGAAATGTGTAACTTGTCAAACATGTACGAGGGGTATAAAGACCTCCGGGCTACGTGCACAAAGAAATCTGACGCTGTCTACTATGTTACAAAATAAATGATGCTATACTTGTATATATTACGTATATATGTGATAGTTATGCATATATACAAATAAATAAAATTAAAGTGCCTGTTATAAACGCTAACAGCTTTTTACTAAATGCGTATAAGTGTTGATACGGCACTTATATAAAAAAACAGCGGCTTTACGATTTTTGCTGAATTTGTGAAGACAGATGATGTTATAATGCATAATTAGGGCTAATTTTATTTTCGGAAAAATAAATAGTGTTCTGGGAAAAAATATTATTATCGGCCACCTTTGGTAGAAAAGTATGACATTTGCACATTTTTATTAGCAACGCTTATTTTATTTCTTTATCTTTATAACAGTAACTGCATTAAATTAGAAGTATATAATATTAAAAAATTATCTAACTAACCAATAATTGATTGATATAGGTAAGTGAGACCGTAATACCATCTAAAACGATACTTACCTTGATACGGCAGAGCATATAATTATGTGAAAATACACAACCACTTTTTATTGCATTCAAATGTTAGCTAATAACATTCTAGAGAATTATTGTACATAGAAATCTAGTTAATTTATACAACGGCAAACAAGTAAATTAAAGTGTTTATACACCGTAATTAATGACCATTACGCTTATAGAGATATTAGAGCTATAAATGGTAGTTCTCTACCTATTACAGGCTGAAATTAATCTATCGCTTGTGTATTTTCCGTTAACATAAAACTTAATAGATACTATTTTATTCCTCATAAAATATTGGTTATAATTTTTATGTATTTTTATTAAACTAAAATAAAAAAAAAATGGTATGCAGATCAAAAAACTAGAGCTATATTTTCTAAAAGTTACTCAATTTATAGCGACAACAAAACGAATAAACAATGTAAATATTAGATGAAGCCTCAGAAAGAGTTTGTCTCTCAATATGTTAACCGTCCAGTATGGAGGAAAAAAATTTGAGCAAGGGCCTTTGAAAGGCCGGTGCATCCCTCCGGATACAGCACAATGTGTATTATCATAATAATGAGAGAGGCCTTTTGACCCATTCTTACGCTAACCGACGGGATTGTACGACGTAATAATGTCGTAGCGGTGACAGTGTTTTATTTTCAAATTGCGGAACCCACAATTGTGTCATGTCATATACTTAAATATAGAGTTTATAGTTAAAAAAATTGGATGAAATAAAATGCAGCATTCTAGCCAAATGAAAACTTCTGTTGAAGATAAATTTACGTAATAATTTAAGTCTGTTATGCTTGGTCTTACTTAAGATGAATGCTTTTATTTAAATGTCACGTATTAAGATTAAGGGGTCGTCCATTAATCACGTGATATTTTTAGGAACTTTTCAACCCCCCCTGGTTATATGTGGTGAAGTTGTAGAATATACCCAAAATCACTTAATGTTTTGGTACAAATTATATTTATATCTTCAGAATATTATCTTTAAATACAGGTATAATCTAATAAAATTTTGGAAAATTAAGCATCGTGATAAAAATGTCCAGACAGACATAAAGTGCAGGTTGTTTTTGACTGACGTAAGGCATAAAAATAATAAAGGAAGGTAGAAAAACATGAAAAACATATATTTACATAAACATATATTACATCCCCCCCACACCTTCCTTGTGAAATTTCGTGAATTTTTTCCCAACCCCTCCCTCGCCTTCGAGCCTCACGTGATAATGGACGATCCCTAGCAATCTCGATTATCTTAAGTCATATTGTAAACACTGTATATGTAACGTTCTTTATTTTCAGTTTTCTAGTTAACTATTTCGAATATTCAAAAAAATGTTGTTATTATTGAACGTCACCATAGAAAATTATTTGCATCTTGTAACATAAAAAATAAAAACAGCAGCAACGACTTTTCTTAAAGATATTCTGTGACATTCCGTTTACCGCTGGAAGTATATCATAGTAATTATCCAGCGACCACAATTGTATATTTTGTTGTATTTTAAACTTTAATACCTGCGCAGAATGGGCGACATAAACATAAAGCGACAGCATTACGTATACTCGTACTATAAGTTCATGGAACTCGAAGTATTACAAGTAATTTGTTGACATAAATTCTTTTTCTACATAATATGTCGTTACACATTTATACTTCACTTTATCGCATTTCAACTTTTTGTACGTTAAGTATCTTGTTTAACACATCTAAACGTATTTAATTAAATACGATTTAAATCCATTATATTCTTACTTTAACTAAGAGTTTCTTAATAAATTACTAATATTTTTGGTTTTAAAATTGTTTTCAGTACTTTTTACAAGTGGCTAGTATAAAAGACAAAGACCTGCTAATAATATATTTTAAAAGATACCAAGACGACTAATTAGTATGAAATACATAAATTTAAAAAATAGTCAAAGGAAATGAAAATTCAATAAATCATTATGTGAATTTTGAAAACAAAATATACTGTCCTCTTGTATCCAATTAAAAATAGTCGGACATCAAAACAAGCGAATCAAGTTGCAGCCATTGTACTCATTAAGAAAATAAGAATTGGAGTATCGACTGCTTTTTGTGTTGTCGAGACATTTTTAAATTACTCGAAGCGTCCTTAATTGGTTGATTAAGGAAATAGCTTTAGGAGAAACTACGAACGGCCTTTGCAATGGTCGGGAATATCGAAAGAAATTCATTGGTTTAAGTCTGATTTACTTGATTAAATTGAAAATACTGTTTTACAAAATTAAAAACTTTAATGAGATACCTACTGTAAATTTTAAATTGAGATACCTAAGTGATCTAGTATCAATTTGTGAATAAATAATAAACAAAATGCCTCACACTCAACGGCCCTCAGCAGGATATGAACCATGTGTCGGGGGTCCGGAGACACACAAAATAATAAATAATAAATAAATAAATATGTTTAACACACGGTCGTCTGTTCCCAAGGTAGGCAACTTAATGCCTGTGTTTTAGGTAACAGCCGACTGATATACATTTTTTTAAAATAAATATACATATAAATAATACATATATAAATAAACATATATTACACCCAGACTCAGCGCGGAAATCGAACCCACGACTCTTGGAGCAGAAAAGAGTGTCACTGCAAACTGTGCCCACGGGTCAGTCAAATATAAAGACAAACGCCCAGATCACAACAAACATCTGTATACTGTACTGCCTGTAAATCACCCACTGCTAAGCGAAGGCCTCTTCTCCATATAGAAGAAGGGTTGGAGCTTAAAATCCACCACGCCGCTCCAATGCAGGTAGGCGGATAATTTCCCTAACATGAGTAACGATCGTTATCAAGTTTATATGATAACAGCCGGGACCGACGGTTTTACGTGCTCTCCGAGGCATGGTGGGGAGACCCACGAGGACATACATCCAGACCGGAAACAAACTTTTCTTACCAATTTAACTGTGAAATATTTTAAACAGAACAAAAAGCGCAGTTTAATATTCATAACAATATTTTTTTATTTAATTTTATTTTTCTTTAGAACTCTATATAAGCATAGTCTGGTTCCGAACATGTAACTTTTTCACTTATTTTAAATAACTATTTTTTTGCTCTAATCCTTTTAAAAGTTTTAAACATTTTATAATTTGTTGCAGTTTTATATTAATAATTATACGACACGAATACACAACACCTCGAATTCTTTGCATGTTTGATCTAATAATATATTTATAATAAACGTTCCAAATGTATCGATCTCATAAAGTGCACTTCCTACATAACACTGGGGACATCAGAGGGCTTATTTTAGGCACTTTATGTGAAGAGAGCCAGTCTGTGACATTAGATATGGCAAGTTGCGACACTTCCATCGCATACTCCTAGCTTTTTACTAAACACAACCTTAATTACACTGTCTTAAAGTTTATTATCAGATGCATCTATGATAGACAACGATTAATGTAAAAAGTCATCTATAAAATGTTTGAATTATGGTCTACTTTGCCTTGAAAGATATCACTGATTATTGAAATTATTAACATGAGACATTTGCTAACAGCGATAAAATTAATACCTAATACTTTTCCATATACAAATCAAAATTAAAATTCAAATATATGTATATATAATGAATATTTATAATGTCAGTTACAAACGCACTTTATATATTGTGTGTAAACAATGTTTATTATTTAAGAGAGATAAATATGTATTATATGTATTTTTTTAAAGTTATTTATTGCTAAATAATCTATATCTACCGTAAAGCGAGATTAAATAAGTTTTACAAAGATAATAATTCGACATTTAATGTTAATTACGACAAACAACCTTGTGATACAAGGCTCGAAAACACTTTCATTCATTTACCTTCAACATTTGTGTCAAACTGCCGTGCCGCTAAAGATTATATTTTTTATCTTGATTTTTACCTGTAAACAAAAAAAAAACTTTATTTAACATCTTAATATAACGAAAGGCTGATTAGCAAACATGGGTTTAGGAAACGGTAATGGTATTAATTTTAATAATAATTTTGCCAGTATTAATGATTAAAGACCTTTAGCACGCGAGTATTTAGACGACTAACAGTAGAACTGATTTATCTGTCTTCGTATACGAATACGAAGTTCTTCGTATCTGTATTTCGTATAATAATATGCATTAAGAGTACTACTAATATTAACCTATATTTACTAAAGGTTTATTTACTAAATCCCGGAGGCCTGGAAGGAAGGTCGGCTCTGCCTACTACCTAAGGCAGGGCGGACCCCGGACTCGGTTTCGGCGGTGCGACCGGTGGTGCTGCTGAACGAAGCCGGTAAAGCCTTGGAGAAGATAGTGGCCTCCCGGCTCGTTCAGCACCTGGAGGAGGGCTCGGGACCCGGACTTTCAGAATCCCAGTTCGGGTTCCGAGCACGTCGGTCGACCGTCGACGCCCTCAAACGCCTGCGGGCGGTGACGGGTGAGGCGGAACACGGAAGGGAAGTGGTGGTCGCGGTGTCGTTGGACATCGCGAACGCCTTCAACAGTCTGCCGCACGCGGTGATACGGGAGGCACTAAAATACTTCGGAGTGCCCCCGTATCTAAGGAGGCTGTTGGAGGCGTACCTCTCCGATCGAAGGGTAGGCCTCGAGAACCGGTCGGGGTCCGTGGAGTGGTGGCGAGTCGGCTGCGGTGTCCCGCAGGGATCCGTTCTGGGTCCGATCCTGTGGGACATCGGGTACGACTGGGTCCTGCGAGGCCGCCTCCTCCCCGGGATGGGTGTCATCTGCTACGCGGATGACACCCTTGTTTATTCCCGGGGACGAAACTACAAGGAGGCGGCGCGGCTGGCCGAGGTCGGACTCGACCTCGTGATCAGCCGCATAGAGAGTTTAGGGCTTCGTGTCAGGATTGACAAGACCGAAGCCCTGCTCTTCCGCGGGACCGGCCGCAAGGGACCTCCACCGGGGGCTACCCTTCAAGTCGGAGAGGGGAGAGTCAGGATGAGCCCGCAAATGAAGTATCTCGGGCTCATCCTTGACGGAGGGTGGACCTTCGGCCCACATTTCGCAATGGTGGGACCGAAGGTCGTGAAGGCGGCGAGTGCGCTGGGCAGACTCCTCCCGAACCTCGGAGGACCCAGCGCCGCCTGCAGGCAGCTGTACTCCGGAGTCTGCCGGAGTATGGCGACGTACGGTGCCCCGGTTTGGGCAGATCGCCTCACCGCGAAAAATAAGGCGGCGCTGCGCGCTGCGCAGCGAACAATCGCGGTGAGGGTGATTCGGGGGTACCGTACGGTATCGTGGGCTGCAGCTACTGCTCTAGCCGGCGACCCCCCGTGGGAGCTCGTGGCGGAGGTTCTTGCCGAGACCTACTCATACGTCTCGGGTAGGAGGGCTCTTGGTGAGAACCCCACGTTGGACGGGATCCTACGTGTGCGTCGGATAGGGCAGGAAGCGCTAATGCGGAGGTGGGGGGAGGACCTGGCGGTGCAGCCATATGGCACACGCGTAACGGCTGCCATTCGCCCGGTCCTTGAGCGGTGGATGCGTCGAAAACGCAAGCCCCTCACCTTCCGTCTGACAGAGATTCTCACCGGGCACGGTTGCTTTGGTGACTACCTGTGTCGGACGGCCCAAAGGGAGCCGACGACTGAGTGTCACGATTGTGGCGCAGCGGTGGACTCTGCCCAGCACACCCTCGAGGTGTGCCCGAGATGGGCAGTGCTGCGTCAAGGTCTGACGTCGGTCATCGGAGGGGACTTGTCGCTCCCGAGCGTCATCACCGCGATGCTCGGCGACGACGAGTCCTGGAAGGCGATGGTCTCCTTCTGCGAGACAGTAATGTCCCAGAAGGAGGCCGACGAGCGGATGAGAGAGGAGGCCGCCGACGTGGCCTCCATCCGCGGGCGACGAATGGGGGTGCGTAGGAGGCGCTACTTAATGCGCCTCCTGTAACGCCCTTGTGCCCGTATCGGGCCGGGATGGGAACCCGGTCCTGCTAGACACGGCGTCGTCGGGACTGTTCAGAGGTTAGCCGGACAGTCCCCATGGAGGAGAAGTCTGGCCTTTTCGCCAAGGCCAGCCTGTCGCTGGAGGGATCCTGTTGCCTGCAGATCCGGGACTCCGGGATTTAAAAAAAAAAAAAAAAAAAAAAAAAAAAAAAAAAAAAAAAAAAAAAAAAAAAAAAAAAAAAAGGTTTATTTACTAAAACTTTATACTCTATATTAGTTATACTGACTGAAATACTTATAACTTATTACAAACCTTACTAGCTCTATTAGCTCTTAGTAGCGATAAAACAAATGTCGTTTAGGAACTGTGAATCATTCCCAAGATATATTTAACTGACTTAACAACTTCAACTCTAGCATCTGTTGTCTTTGATGTTACTTTGTTTCACTTAAACTCAGGTATTTCGTCTTTAACCTAAATCCTTTTACTCCCAAGAGACTGTCTTTCAACAGGTAAATTTCCTTAAATTATTGCGGTCAAAGCAATTTGGGTAATTCAGACTTATGATACTAATATTTCGCTCGAGGCAAGGGAAAATCTAATTTCTATTGTGCAAGAATTTTTTATTCAGTTTGGCTTTATTTTTAATGGCTTATAAGACTTTTCATATTTATTAATAATTCCAGTAATAATAGGTATGTATGTGTCTTATTTTATATCTGTTTTTTCTTTTAGTCACAGTCAGAATATTAAATTTGAATAATTTTAATATACTAATATTTTATTACTTGTTTGCGAGGAACTAAATATTACGATATATTTTGATGATTAGCTGTATCTCTAAATGTCTTTATTTTTAATTAATTGTTACATTTACCGGGACCGCCGTACGTGCCTCGGAGAGCACGTAAAGCCGGTGATCCCGGTTATTATCATAGAGATCTGATAACGATCGTTGCTCATGGTTTGAAATTATCTGCCAACCCGCAGTGGAGCAACGTAGTGGATTAAGCTCCAACCATTCTCAGGTATGAAGAAAAGGCCTTTGCCCAGCAGTGGGACGTTTACAGGCTGTTTCAGTTCAGTTACATTTTATCCTAGTTTTTTAAGTTATATTTTATTAAAACATATTCTAAGTGTCATTGTAATTTAATAAAACTAAATAATAATTTAAAAAATGTCAATAGTGTAATTATTTATACTTAAACAAATCCATTAATCGGTCGTAAGGAAAAAGTACAAGCATATAAATAAAACGTAATAACCATTATTTACACATAATGTATACTTATATCATAACAACTACACAAATAAAACGGACAGTGACAGTTTAATGACTTTTTATAATCTATATAACAGTACTATGCTACGCTACTAGTTTTATATCTCAGGATTTACTAATACGACTTGGAAAAAAAAATTTGCTTCAAAAAGCCCGTTGGTCCTACACTCATAAGGGCTAATGTGACTAAATGATAAATAAGTGACGTCAAGTATAAAATATTTGTAGGAACATGACTGATATTATTTTATGGTTCTTATAAATATGTTCTTCGCCCACAATAACTTCAATTTTGACGAGTTGATTGATCTCAATTAGTCTGTTTCATTTATTTCTGAGTTGATCTCGTAGAGAGAGACTAAGAAGTATAGAAAGGATGAGCTTTCTTATAGACCAATAGTTATGTCTGCGTGTTTAGTTCCTCTTGAGGTCATTGTACACTGTGCTAAGGTCCTCCAGAGTGTCTTTCTATCCGTACAGACATAGCCGTGTATGTCATCGTCAAATCGAATCTCGAAGGTAATAATAGATTCATTCCAACTTCCTGTCTGATTGCTCACATATGTTAGATCGGTTTCACAGTCTGATTGTGTATAAGGGACAGACATTTTGGCGTTATCGTACAAACTCTTCATTACTTGTATACACCGATAATTAATTAATTAATGTGGTATCTCTGTAACTATGGAATCTAGATTTTTCGAAATACTAACCAGAAAAGTAGGCTAACAAAAAAATGACAAATATTTTGATAAATTTGTTTTTTGTTAATATAAGAAAAACGCTGTGTTTTATATGCTAACTTTTAGTGCTTTATATTAGGTATACTCATACTTACAGTGATTATAAATAAAAACAATTGACCCTACAAAAACTCAAAAGCTACGTTTTTCAAAAAATTTCAATGTGTCAACCTCAAAATTCTTTTATATTATTTAAAGTAAAATCTATTTTCGACCACCAGACGACCGTTTTGGTGTAGTGGTGCGAGTAATTTCCTAAACGCCGCGCGCTGGCGATCGCGGGTTCGATTCCCGCTCGGGACAGATTATTGTATTCGTACATATATTTGTTTTCGGTCTAGTTGTATGTCCTTGTGGGTCTCTCAACCGTCCCTTGGAGAGCACGTAAAGCTGTCGGTCCCGGTTGTTATCATAAACACCTGATTACGATCGTTATCCATGGTAAGGAAATTAACCGCCAACCCGAAGTGGAGCAGCGTGGTGGATTAAGCTCTAACTCTTCTTCTTTATGGAGAAGAGGCCTTCGCTCAGTAGTGGGTGGTTTATAGGCTGATACAGTACAGTACAGAAATATATTTTTATAATAGAAACAAACTAATTATCTAGAATATAATATCGAATACAAAATATTGTTTGTAGTGATATATTATTCACTTCACCTACATTTACATTTTGTCGAGTATTACACATCGGAAAATGACGAAAACAAAACTTGCTAAGGCGTAACAGTGGCGATCAACCGTGAAACGTTGTTCGAAAGATTTATCTCCTCTCACAGTAACGTATTGTCGGGACTGGATTCTCAAGAAAACAGTTTATAATGTTTCGTAATATAGTGCCGGCTATTCATTAACCTTTAGTTTTAGTAGATATTTTATGTACTCTAAAATAATTTAAAATGCTACCCACCTATCAAAAATTAACGATTATAATATTTTTATTAAATACAAAGAGAGTAAAGACATAGTTTTTCAACTTATTTGATTATATTATCTTTGAATAATATAACAATTATTTCTCATATAATTTACGGGTTTGGAAAAATTTGTATGAAAATTGTAACCTTATTAGACTCTTCCACAAACAGACAATTTAACAAAACCGACCTTTCATTGGTAAATCATTATTTAGTAGTCATTATTACAAATGGGATCCTAAAAACAATTTTGTATAATAATATTAACACATTTCAAAGTATAATTTTAACATAAACATATATGTATAGTAAAGAAAAAACTAATTGAGTAAAGTGTAACGCAATTAAATGTACCAAAGTATTTTACCTTATCTAGGAAACAATAAATATTTTAACTTTGTTTATAAACACTTATAAACTTTACCACACAAACACAGATTAAGTATAAAATCACTTAAAGGTTATTTATTAGTTACCCGTTGAGTTCACAGTTCATTAATTATTATATTACTTTTAACGTTTATGAAATAAAAATTATTATAATTATGATATATGAGATTTTTTTTTATGTATATTAGTGTATTTTACATATTTTGCTTAAATAAAGTAAATTGTAAAATAAACTTCAGATTCATTCTAAGCGAATACAAATTTACTAAAAATAATTTTAACAAGTTTTAAATCACATCATTTTTGGTGAGACTATCACCATTTCTTATGCCGAACTTTATAGTAAAGACCCATCTTTATCCCTACTTGGATACATCTTACCCCGATACTATTTTATTGAACACAATATACGAGTACCCTTTCAAGTTTTTCGCAAAAGGTCACAAATAGTTCTATGTTATTTACTTATAACATGTTCCTTTACCCTTTTCGTCCCATCTTCGAAGTATCAAAGACAAGTGACGTCCGATTAATGTCCCCGACGGCTACCGAATTCGGAGCCCGCATCGCTTGGGGTCGCCGACCTTTGTATACCGTGTGCACACCGTCTTAAAAATTCGGCGACGATTCGATACACATCGTGGAGCACGGATTAAGATCGCGTGATCAATATATAGTTTGTTCTATTAGTTGGTCTACTACTGTCTATAAATATCCGTATTCTACACTTAATGTGAACACGTGTAGCGACAGCTTTACAATTTCATAAAATAATATATTTACTGCATCATTGGTAGTAATAATAGCTTGCGGATAATATTTTTGGATGTGCTGAATTAATAATTTACTTTCAACTATTTTATCATAAAATTTTGTGCTTGCAACTAATTTGTAAGTAACGTTTGTAGAGAGGTGAAAAGTGTGCATATACATATAAATACTTATTGTTTGTATGGTACATAATACATGCAAACATTAGTATTTAGTAAGAGATATATCAGGTTTATCTACTGTTATAACATAAAATGTTAAAAAAATGTGGTTAAATTTCTTCCAATCTAATTATATTTATAAAGGCAAAATTATAATCTCAAAACAGAAACACGTGTACGTCTCGCCTAACACTCAACGTGTATCAACTATTAAGAAATACTTGTAGCGGTGTGACATAAGAAGGTCGTTATTCGCATTTCCAGACGTGCTTTTTATAGAAATGGATTTCGAAACTATTATGTGACACTTGACAAAAAGTAGACACCAATTTGCTTTGAGAAAACGTAGGTATTGTATATTTTCAGCCTTTTTTGCTTTTTATAAGAAAAACTTTATTTCTTTGGCTTGCATCGAAAGTAAAATTTATTTAAAACAATTTTCGTCATTCAAAAGATAATAACAAAATAAAAATGAGCAATAATAACACACATTTTATATTCTTAAATATCATCAAAGAACGTACACATTTAAGACATATTATGCTAATAAAGGAAACCGTGTCACATAAAACTAAAGATACAGGATGTATCTTAATCCAAATTGTACCATTTATAAACATTAAAAAGACGGGCAATATAAAATCATCAAATATTGTTAAATATATATATATATCATGGCCAAGTATTTAAAATTCAATGAAGCACTAAATATTTACTAAAAAAAAAACTCCGCTTAAAAGACGGGCAAAAAACGCTAAGCGCGAATTGAAATTCCCAAAACGTTTTGAGAGATTGAAGAGGTTTTTATGGAAATGGACTGCGTGCATCAAGCGATAGGCGCACGCCCCGCCGTATTACACTACCGATTTAAATATTAACGCCTCCACCCATAATTTAGATACACCTGCCGTGCGTTTTGCCGTATAGCACGTACCAGCTATTGTTGGTAGGTTATTATTTTTGTTACAAGCACTGATAGCATAAATTGTGAAAGACGTAAAAATTTAAAATACTTTTTTAAATTGTACAATACTATAAAAATTAGTAAACGTATAGTAAGTATTAGTAAACGTAGTAGTAAATAAAACAACAATTAAATATTACCATTTAACGCAAGAAATAATAAAAATTAATAAAATTAAAATATTATAAAGTCACTGTCCATTTAAGTAAATATGCGTGTTTAGTTTCAAAAAGACATTTTTGTAGGAAACAAACGCGTTGATTGACATTTGACTAATAATGTGTGTTGATATTAGAAGGTGAAAAATCTACACGTAACATAATGCGGTGTCAAAATGATTGCACCATTGTCATTTACATATGTTTAACATAATCGAATTATTAAACGATAGCATTCGATTTCGAAATGTTCAAGCTAAATTTGATTAAATTGAAAGTGGACTCATATTACATCGGTTCATTTGTATGCACAATTTTTCACCAGCGCCGTCAATGCGTACATTAATTATTCATGAAAAGTAAACTGATTTTATTAAAGCTATAAAAGTGCTAGGAAAATTAATATAAACGAAGTTAAACGAGAGAAAAAACGTAGTTACTTGAACGCAACGTAGCATTTTCTGAGAAAATTTATAATAGTAATGTATATTTTTACCCCATCCGAAAGTAGTAAAAAAGATTATATTTTGACGTGAGAATTTTCGATTAAAAATTAGGGTGCTTTTTAAGTTTCAATTCAAAATAAGGTGTAAAAATAAATATTTTAAATTAAAAAAAAATACAGTGTATTTTGGACATAAAAGGGTAAGTTTTCAACAAATTTCGTGAAAAGGAAAAACTTTTTTGTAATAGATAAAATAAAAAACCAAAAACTTGGTTATTTGAATTTTTTACATAAATTTTGAGGTTATGTGAAAGAAGTGTAAATACAAGTTTTAGATATTTTTATCACCTACAACTTTGCTATTTAACTTTTTTCCATAGGACTATTAGTTTTGCCGGAAATCGAGATAAACCGTATTTTTACCCTTAACCCCCCCCCCCTCCACTTCCCGACTTCAGATCTCCCGAATTTTTTTTTTCATTTTTGTTATGTTCTCTTCCTTTTGCAATGGGTTTCATCCTACTATTATTTTTTTCCACTTTTTACCATTTTCAAAGGCTTCGGCTCTGGTCTAAATGGTGTCTAATATGTAAGGAATTGATATATAGGAAATTCCATCGAGTAGGTATCTATTTCAATAAAATAAACAAAACCTATTATGCTTTTTCTTACAATACTTAATAATTTTAATTACTTTTCTCATTTTTTAACGAGATCGATGTGTCTGTTTATACTATTTACTAACGCCACTAATTCTCCGCTTAAATAAATAGGTATAACAAATCCGCTTAGTTCCAACGGCATTATAGATTAAAATATGCATTTTCCCCCGTATGGAAATCATGGGGATTGGCGCCGTGTTTGATTTAGAATGGATGACTTCCGAAGGGATAAGAGTATAAATTAAAGATATCTGCTGTGGAAGGCTTGCTATTGAAACTTCGATCGCCATAGCAATAAATTTAGATTGTATTAGCAGTTGAAAATTATAATCTACAGCCTGATCTTGGCAAGGAATTGCGTTGGTCTTAGCAATATATGTGTTAAAGTAGTATGAATGCTCAAGTGGAACGATTTATAGGATTAGTAGTATCTATTCAAGTGAATATATTTTAATAGCACTTTTCTAAGAATTAATTTTTTTTTTTTGTAATTTAGACATGAACATATTAGGTATGAATATGGGCGAATTTTGTAATAGTGACCTACATAGAGAGTAGAGACAACGGGAAAGGGACAGTCGGAATGGTGAAAAATTTTTGCGCGGAATCCTGGATGTTTCGGACGAATACGGAATGAATCAATATAACGAATCTTTCTCAGAATTCTAATCCTTCTTTCCAATAGAAGAAGTCTTTGTCCAGCAGGAATATTTACAATAAGTACAAAACAATCTTAAAATAATGGTTAGGTATCAAAATAAATTAGAAAGAAAGAAGAATAAATAATTCGTTAAAATTAAAAGTTGAATTATGAATATCACTAACAACTTACATTAAGCCTAAACATCCCATTAATTAAAAATTAAAAAAAGCTAACAAGCGCACCGACGAAATAGTAATATACATAAAATAGAAAACGATTTACTTTTCTCAGGCTGTCATGAATTAAAAATAACTATTTAAAATGATTTTTAATAATTTTCATTATTGAAACCATTTAATTAAATAGAGAAATAAGACAAGAAATAAAGAACTGTTTTATCACATAATAAACAAACGTTACCAACATGATAACTTATTTACTGGAAAACGTGTGTCAATTATAACTAGTTGGCTTGTAATAGATTTTACGTTGTAGGATATAATCAGGATTATTCGATAGCTAATTAATATTCTCACCGCAGCAGCGCAATGGGCTCATAACAATAGTTATATTACTAGGAGGCCTTTATACGATATTGTCATAAAAATAATCTGACATAATATTGAAATAAAATGTATATTAGACAAACAAAACCACTCTGTTTCATGCGCGTTGATGTTTTACAACGTAACGTAAGGCTTTTTTCTAATTATTGATTTTTCTTTTTTAAGTTCGTTTTAGTGCTCGATTTTAATTTTAAGTCCGAAGAAATCTTTTATCCTCTAAACATTCAAACTTTGCTACCACCTTTCAACGCCTGTGTAGAGTCGAATTTCTAAAAATCTATTTTAATGAACATCTACGTCGCGAAAACTACGCCAAATTTAAAGTCAGTCGAGTAAAATCATAAATAATTCGTAATGAGATGATCATGTAATATTTATTTTCGTTAAAAAATTATTTTTATATATCGTATAGTTTATTTATTGTATTCCAAATGCATTATTAAATATATTTATATATAAAAGTATATATTATGTCAGTTGGCAGTGGCCCTGTTTTCTGCTCTAGGGTTGTTGGTTCGATTCCCGCCTTGAGTTATTTATATTTATTTATATTAGTTGAATATAATAGTTGAAATAATAATTAACGTTATACTAAATTATATATAGAAGAGAAGCAAGTAAGTTTAGATGAGAGCTTTCATGCGAAGTTCGTGACATGTTCTCGACAATAACTTAAGATGAAAGAGACCCACGTGTAACGGAACATTCACGACGACATATTTGATACTATATTGTTTAACTTGTTATTCTTGACAGAATACGTACAAACACTACGCACTTTAAGATCAATTATACTTTGTTAGCGAGTAAAGAACCTTCTTTACCTCAGGATAATAACTTGAGAAAACGTTAAATATGACCGTTAAAGAGAGTTTTATTTCAAATAATAGTTACCAGTGAGCCGCTAGTTTATGAAATAATAATTTTTATTTATGTATAAATATTAATTTAAGGAGTTCTCACCGTGAAATACTTTGTGCGGTGAGACTTACAATTTAGGTAGTGAGAAGTCATAATTTTCGAATTTAGTATGTATACATAGTATATAATTAATTACCTGATTAAAGTAACTTATCGATTTTGAAACAGATTCTTGGGAGTTTACTACTTAAACAGATTAAGCGAAATGTATCAGCCCTAATAAACGCGACCTAAGTGAGTGTATGGTCGCTTCTGTTCGAGGTGTGCCCGAGATGCTGAGGTCAAGAGGTGTGCGCGCTCTGACGTCAGTCCTCGGAGAGGACTTGTCGCTCCCGAGCGTCATCACCGCGATGCTTGGCGACGACGAGACTTGGAAGGCGATGGTCTCCTTTTGCGAGATAGTAATGGTCCAGAAGGAGGCTGACGAGCGGGTGAGAGAGGAGGCCGCCGACCAGACCTCCCTCCGCGGGCGACGAACGGGGGTGCGTAGGAGGCGCTACTAAATGCACCTCCAGTAACGCCCCTGTGGCCGCGTCGGGCCGGGATGGGGTACCGGTCCTGCTAGACACGGCGTCGTCGGGACATTTCAGAGGTGAGCTGGACAGTCCCCATGGAGGAGAAGTCTAACCTTTCGCCGAGGCCAGCCTGTCGCTGGATTGATCCGACATACGGTCTAGGACTACCTACCCGGGCGTCCTAGATATCACCCGTAAATGGATTCCTCTGCGAAAAAAAAAAGTGTATGGCCGCTTGGGCCACCGACCAGCAAATCCTGCAAAATGTAACCCAAAAAAAGAAATGAAAAACCCCACAGTAATAAATCGTAACAAAACAAGGGATCAGGAAAACCGAATGATAATATCAATTTGCAAATATGAACCCATGATTTAATAATCAAAATCACTGCAGCATTCAAACTGCAATTTCGTTACGGGGGGCAGATATTGGATTTCTCTGTGGAATGTGTTTGGGAATACTCGAGGGATATAATACGGCAAACCGAATCAACTTTCCGCCCGTATCCATTGTAAAGCGGAGTCGGCGTTGCGTTTTAGCTTTATTTCAATCACTACATAAGTGGATGCGTGATATGCTTAAAAGCATAAATATAACAGTACATCGTATATATTACGTAAGATTATTCGTTTTTACAAATCACCTGTAATTTTATTACCACAGTCGATCAAGCATGCTCAACGTTATACTTATTCGTGAGACCACTGATACCTCCTCTGCACTGTACTGTATCAGCCTGTAAACAACCCACTGCTGACCGAATGCCTCTTCTCTATATAGAAGAAGGGTTGGAGCTTAATCTACGTCACTGTTCCACTGCGAGTTGGCTGATACTCACAGGTTAATAAATATAAAACATTTTTTTTAATTTTGGCTCTTATTTTGAAATGTGATATAACACAGTATAATTACAACCTAATACTGAACTTAACTCAAACCATAATACCACGTAATTATTATTGTATTGACTGAGATTACATATAGTTAAGCTCATAACACGGAAGCCTACGAAGCTGTGGAATAATACTATCGAGTTCACACTTAATCGGCTTAACTATTCATGTATTATTGTCCATTCAGTATGAATATAAATAGTACTATAATAACTAACCATATAACTTATAGTAAATAATGATATAAACCCTTTACGCAATTTCAATCAGTAACCGCCATTATATAAACAAATTGTTAACGTCTGTATATTGATGGACGTACAGCAATGTTTATTAAATTTGCTTTAATATGAGGGTGACCGGACAATTAGGGTTGTTCAGGGAATACAACTGTCAATCAGTTCTGTATCGGTTATGCGATATGGAATGTGAGGTATTTGGTGTGGCAACTATAGTATCAACTATAATATCAATATCTTTATTATTTAAGGAAGATACGCAAGGTTTCATACAACTTTGAGCTCGAGTTGCACAGGGATAAAAACATGCACATAACACAACCCACATTCACATAAAGTTGAGTGTATAGCGTTTATTTACGACATTAACATGTTATATATGTATTTAATAACGAAAAACATATGCATAGAATTTCAGATAATTTATGTTTCAATATCAATAGTTTACTTTTACGAAATCAGTTAAGACAATACATTAAATTATCTGCGTATATATCATACAACAGAATTAAGTATAATAATGGTATAGTTGACTTACTATAAATCGAATGTTTTAATTATCATCTATAGAAATGCTTCGAGGATGATGCGTAGTTTCAATTCTACGATTCAAGCATTGTAAACCCATATTCACAGGGCAACAACAATTCGACAAAAAGAACTAGATTAGACTGAGCCAAAAGAGTCCGATAATAAGTATTTAAGTAATGAACGAAAAAAAAAATTTTGAAACAGTCTTGTTAAGGAAGTATTACTGTGTACTCGTGGTACTACTATATATTAGTATTCAGTACGTTTTTAGGCAGTACAAAAACAATAATAAAAAATATTTATGTCTATAATTAGATAAATAAATAAGTCAATTTTGGGAATCGGTAGTCAATATAAAATGTTGTCTGTGACACATGTTGGTGGTAATCAATACTTACTGTTGGATCTATCATTTTATTTTAAACATTAACGAATCTTGCAAAAACAAATCATTTTTAAACGCAGAAAATTTAATTCCTATTAATTTTATTATTGCTTTTGAATATGTAGTGGATATCCTAATATGCAGAAATATATTGTAGAACCTTTACTTTAAGTACCTGTCCGTTAATATAGCTTTAATAACATAAACATTAATATCAAAAAATTTGTCGTAGAATTAGAACTCTTCAACATTTCGTAATTATAAAAATTGCCTTTAAAAACTTCAACTACAGTGTATAACTGAGCAACGTTATTAAATAGGTAGGTATCACTTATTTTAATTTATTTTCAATGGGCAATTATGGGATTACAAAAATTGTAAAATTTAATATATATACGTAGTTTAATTGCGCTAATGTCGTCAATTTAGTCACAAACGATAAAAATAAACGGAATAAAACTTGTCTAGCCATCGGCGATCGGAAATCTAATACTGAAATGTAGGAACTGTATCGTTAAAGCGCTGCGAACTGCGATAGAGCTACAAACTTGTTTATCGTTTACAATCTTTTAAAATGCTACAGCGCTACATTTATACAAAGCTAGTTCAACTGCAAAGGTTACTGTAATAAACTAAACTTTAAGTTACGAGCGTTTACAGTGAATGGCGGGGTAGTTCTGATGGGCTTTGCAGGCTACGGGTAAGATTCATTGCTTTTATTGTCTACGTCTTTTCATAATCATATAGTTGTTTTTAAAATTTACTTTTTTCGACGAGAATCAAATATTCATATCGCATTTTTTAAATCTCCAGTACGTTTTTTTGCTATAGTGCTGTATATTTAGAAATAAAATACAACTAAAAAAAACTGTTTTTACAACTGTAAGCCAAAATCTGTTGCGTATTTTTACTAAAAAAGTTATTGAATTTTGTTGTGAAATAAAGCAATGCATCGTAAAAGTTATCTATAAAATAACACCGTGGTAAAAGATTTCAAAGAAAATAAAGTTTTTGTGTGCTTCGATTTTTAAACAAATGATTTCGAACCCTTTGATACAAAATGTCTTTCAAACGAACTTGTTTTTCATCCAACTAAAAAGTGGAAAGAGAATAAAAGGCTTATTTCCACGATATAAACAAATCGGAAGCTTCGATTCTTTTAATAAATCACCCTGGTCCGTAAAAGGCTTCAAGGCAGTAATTTGATGGCCTCTTCAAATTAGCCCTTTAGGCGTTTGAACAACAAGGGATTGAATAAAAGCGAAAGCGCGTTTCAATGTTAGCAAAAAAACAAAACATTAAGGAAGGTACGGATTAATTAGAAAATTTATTTACGTACCCGGGCAGATTCATTGCGTAAAAATATACACACAATAATGATTGTCTTTGTTCAATATCGTATTAAAAAAAATATAAAAATATTAACAATCATGTTTTCGTTTATTATTACGAAAAAAAAACAACAATTTTCCATATCACATTTACTAGTATTAACTATTAATAGTGTAAATATGTTACAAAAACTATCATTAAAAAAATAAGAGTGGGACCGAGTACCTAGACGTTGACTATGAATACTATGATAGACAAATCTAAACAAAAACAAAAGTTATCGTTTATCTAAATTGTTTTTGTTCTAAATAAACAATCATTTTTACAAAACCTGTGAAATAATTGACTCCGTCAATAAGAGCTTAAAAATATATTAATTTATTGACATAAATTGAATTTAAAAAAGTTTTTTCTAAATCTATTAATAACGAATTTCGTTTAATATGTATCTATCTATATTACGTTGCAACTCGTACAAGACTTAATGAATGCTAATATTATTATATATTTTTTGTTTATTTTTATTTTATTTATATGAATATAATTATATGTAGAAGTGAATTTGTTTCGACATCGAAAAATATATAATAGTTATAATGATTATCTTTTTATTACTTAGGTACTTATAAATATGGTGACTACTATTGTTAATGCAACTCTCGCAAACACCTGGGAATGTGAACTTATCGTATTATCTGTTTTGGTCGTATTATGCATTAAGAATGCTTTTAGAGTATATGCGGAATTCAAGGTCAATCACCTTAAGTTTTAACCTTATAAAATATAAAATGTATGTTATTATATATTTTTGCGAAAACAAATCCTAATAATCCTTATTATATCTTGTTTAATTTTATATTTTTATTGTTCTTTAAATTTTATTATTAATATAAAAATGAAGTAACCTACCTATAAAATCTTTTAAAATTATGATAAAAGTCTTAAGAACAAAAACGATTTCAAAAGTCTAAGAGATGATGAGGATCGCAATAATGTTATTAACTATATTGTTTATTTTTTAATTCACTTTAAGCGACCGTCTAGTGCAGTGATATTGATCCTTCGATTAAAGCTGCTAGTTGTATATTTGATTTCAATTCGAAAATGTTTTCAAATAAACCAGCAAAGCGTGTCTTTTTAAACATCTTGAAAACAGTTGCGTTCCTCTACTCTCGCTGTTATTTTTAAGTAAAGATCATTCATAAGGGCTATATCTGCTAGTCTCCTCTTTAATAAAACAACAATAACTAACATCTATCTTTCGAGTTCGAGTAATTTCGAGTAAACATGACTAAGGAAATAATAAAACGAATTAGATTAAAGTTTTTAAGAAATACTAGACCCTACATTAAATTATTTACGCCCACGTAAACGAGATGGCAACTGTATCCACATTTCAACTACAGTACGAGAAATTCCAGCATAACTAAGAGGCATGTTGCCAATTCTCTAACAAGATCGACTGTAAATTGAAGTGCATGCAAACAAGGAGCTGATTCAATAACGATGACGGACAGACGGATTTAAACGGTGGTTCGACAAATTGACACTGACATAAAATTAATAATGGCCAATGAGAGAGAAAAAACATACTTTAAGAAGAATTGACATTTTCTATTCAAAACTATTTCAAATATTATAAATTATTTCGCGTTATTTGAAATTGGTTGATTATAAAATTATAAATATTTTCTATTCGCGTTGCTCGCGTTTTCGCAACCGTACAATATAGCCTTCCTTTCGAAATATTTTAATAAAGAGTTCAGTAAAAGAATAATACAGAATAAATAATACTAGAGATTCCGATTTCCAAAATTACAAAGTCTACCTCTTTCTACATTAACACATGTATATACGTGGATTCATCGAAACAAAGTATAGTCGTAGTGAATAAAAAAATATTTATGAATATAACTATAAAACTCAGTTATTTTCAGTCATAGACAAATTTGCATCATTGTATTATACAATTTTATTTGTAAACTAAATTAATTTATTAAATATCAAAATTAGAATAATAATAAACATGCAAGTTTGGAACATTTTAAAAATACTTGAATTATACTACAAGTAATATATTTTTTATCATTCATATTTTATCATTGTTTTGTCGTCCAAAAACGTGCTATTCATTTGATAACGTGTCCCTGATTTGATAACGCGATTAATTTATAGACAGTATAATTATGAATATATACTTGTTTCGATAAATCTACTGAGATTATAGAACTAGAAAATAGAGGTATTTTATCTTCTTGATAATTTATTGTACTGATTTTGTATTTTTTTTTCTTTTTTGTTCTTGTCAAGTTTATTTTACCTATTCACAAAGTGTTACATAAATTAACACTTTAATAAAATTATTATTGATATTTACCAAAATAATCAATAAACGTGTTTTATCTTTTTAATATTTAACTAATTTATAAGAACTAAATATCAAAACATATTTGACTATATTTTAGGATGCATTTTAATTGTACTACGTATTTAACTACATTCCAATTATAAAGTACGAATATTGTATATAGTTATATAAATATTGAGTAGGTAGGTACATACACACCTTTAAACTAAAGTAACCCTGTGGAAGGCTTATACTGTAAGTTACAGTCACTCAGTACTAAGTTCTACTTTATTAAGTAGGTAACTAGAGTAGGTAGTCCCTGTATATTGAGTTCAAAATACAATAGTTTTTAATACGAAAGTTTATTTAAGAGAAAAAAATCTTTAACGCAAAACTGGATTTTAATAGCCCTCCAATAAGGTATAAACAAACTCAATTATGTAAAACGTCACTCAGGCGACAGTACTGAAGCAATGTTCTATTAATCTAACATGGCGCCGATCCGCTTATATCGGTCTTAATTAATGCCTGCAGCGATTGAAGCCCCGGGCCTTTATCTTTTGATTGACCTGTCGTTCCATACATCATATTGAACAACAGCAAAATGTCTATTGGAAATGAAGCATGCAATTTTAGTTCTATTGTGTACTAAATAAACACTATATTCGCAATCATGCATTGATAATGGAGTTATTCGGCGAGACCGTACAGTTGAATTTTGGAGAGCGAAAAGGTATAAATCGTTAACTAGAAAACGCAATGCACACCGTTTGATAGGAAATTGGCGAACATTTCAAGTTTAAAGATTCATTTATGAATGAACCACAATAGAGTCCACCAAAATTGAAACGACTGGCTTTTTATTGCAACAATTCCGGTTGATACAAATGCCGCAACGAAAACAGTAGAAAAAAATCATTTGTTGAGTCATGCTTTTTCGCGAATTGATGAATCCTTATATAGATCGTAGAGTGAGGTGGCAAATGATATTGGTGTTTTATTTCTCTGTTTTCTTTATCTCTACATACAACATTTTTCACAGGGGCCGCTAGTTATACTATAATACTATTAGTTTACATATTATTTTTGTCAGCAAAATATTGATTATAACAAATAATTTATGAAATAGTAAAACAAAAATAAAACGAGATTATAAACAATAAAAAAAATATATCTAAACACTAGCTTTTATTTGATACAAAAAACAATACATTTTGAATTAATCCGAACGAAAGACGCGTTAAAAGATGACAATAATAGATTTAATACGTTATGGTACTTATAAGTGGCGAAATAAAAATGTAGTAATTACACTTTTCACTTGAAACGTCGTGAATGTCAATGGTATTGTAACGAGCAAAATAGGGCAGCGACATTAAAGTCGTTAAGTGGCCATTCATACGTGCATTTAGCCACTTCGAGACAATTAGTGATGGCGCCAATTGTGTAGTCAATGAACACTTCACAGACTAACAACACTGCTTATATTCTTCAGACAGAAAAATAAAAAGCCGCCGGCCGTACCACCTACACAGTTCGTATATTTGTGATAAAAAAATGTTCTTTTGAAACTCTAGACCTAATAAAATATAAATATCAATATTATTAACATATTACTATAACTCTACAAAATGAAGTGCAAAAGTAATGAATGTAATGACTAAGAAATTATCCGAACTCCAAACGGAAAGGATCCAACTGTCATCGATTTGTCATACTCTAGTATTTTTGTAAACTCGAAGGAGCGTAGAAGAACATCTTTCGCCTGCCAACGCCTCGGCGAAAAAACTCCTTTTTCCGCATCGTTAAAAATCTTGAAAATTGATGTATTCAGGTATATATTAGATTTAGATTTAAGATGATTGATTGAAGTCTTACCGAGATACTCATCATCATCGTCATCATCATCATATCAACCATTGGATGTCCACTCCTGACCGTAGGCGTCCCCGATCGACCTCCAGACCAGACCGGTTCGAAGCAGCCTCTATCGAACGGCTTCCACCGATTCTCCTCAAGTCGTTTGTCCATCTCGCGGACGGCTGTACGACGCTGCGCATGCCGGTACGTGGTCTCCACTCGAGAACCTTTCTGCTCCATCGGCCGTCAGTTCTACGATCTATGTGCCCTGCCCACTGGCACTCCACAATATCCCCAGTTTTTTTTTTTTCAATCTATTAGGACACTTTGATACATCATTCAGGTCACCGTTGAGATAAAAAAGTTGTTCAATTTTGCAATAAATTGGTACCTATTTTAAAATATTTATGTTCTTTTACGTAATATAAGAGTGTCTTTAATCAATCATATTTATTATCAAAATTATTCATCAATGTAGCTAATCACCAAATTGTTATTAACAAGTTCAACATGACAATATTTAAATAGCAATCAAAGGTTGTCTTTGTATGTATTTTATGGGTCCATTTTTAATTTTTAAATCTAGACTTTTAATAAGTGTAAATGGTTAAACTCACTCTAATTAAGTAAATAAATCATAAAACAACGTCAGGAGAGCAGCGACAAAAAATTATCGCAAGCACGTAAACTTCACACACAGTGTAACATTTATCACACGCTGCGATGTTGCAAGCTACTGCACATACCAGCTCATATAATATACGATACTAATAAATTGTGATGGGGATCCGGTTGTTACAATAAACACTGCACAAATATTATAAAGCTTATGGATTTATCTCAAGTAATATCAGTTTGAACTTGTTGTATCTGATATTAAATAAACTAATATTCTTCAGCCACGTCATCACAACTTGGTACCGAACCGTGCTATGAATCTCGTAACTACTAAGGCGATACGGCGCATTTATTAAAGTTGTTAAATTTCACATCTGAACTTATGAAGTTTCTTTATGTAGGTACTAGAAATAAATATGGACCACACGTAACTTATTCATTGCAGCGACGCTGTGATGTAGATGCGCTCTGAACTGGACTCTTCTACTTGCATGTCAATTTCATAACTATTAAATATACTACGACTCGGATAAGACGACCAGTAAACAAATATTAAAGCCTAAAATTTCACACCGATCCTCCAGAACAAATTACAAATTCCACAATACATTTATTATTTAGCAGAAAATAAATGTATTGGATAATAGAGTTATAACCAAAACTCGTATGTCACGAGGCACTACTGACATTACCCTTGCTCGTTTACGTAAGCGCACAGACAATGTGAACTCATGGGAAAGAAATCAGCTATTTAATTGTTCATTATGAGTATACAAAAGGCAACTGATAAAAATATATAACACATTATTTAGTACGGGGGTCATTTGAAAAGTTCGTAGCCTAATATAGTTAGGAGCATGCTATTTTTATGAAACTACCATCATTTTGAAGCTACATTAGCAATTGCGTAAAATTTTACTTTCTTTATTGCATTCGTTACTGTTTCTCACACTATAACGTCGAACAAGTAGTGATAAATAAACAAAACAAACAAATACTTAAATAAGAAAGGTTTAACATTAAAAAAAAAAATTATAAAGACATGTTAGCAACTTAAGGAGAATCGGGACTTCAAACTTGGTCGAGAGAGTGTCGAAGATGACCCACTTAGCGGTCAGCCATCTACACGTCTACCATCGACGAAAACATTGAACTCGTAATACTCGTATAGCAAAACAAAGGTATGTCAATCAGTCAGTCATATTTTACACTTTACATAACAAACTTCAGCAACGAGTTCTCATCAAATAACAAAGTTAACTAATAGCAAAATTACCTGTCAGTTATTAACTTACTACGGTATGTACTACGTGCAATTCGCTTGCTCCGATTTTCAATGTTCAAAGACTGGCAATACTAATTAATGACAATTGTAGGCAATGCTATACCATCGCGTTTATCATTAAATTACCTATATTTTGGTACATGATTCAAGTGGTTAACAATTCCGTGTAGTTACCTATATTTACTTACCTGTTTATACCTGCTTGCTAGGAAGTGTGGTCAAGAAATAAATAGATAAGGCTACCTAGGCATATTTGTCATATCATTTACTCTCAGTTATAACAAAATTCGGCTGGTTAATAGAACGAAAAAAAAATTAATTGATTTAAAAATAGTTTGGTCAAGATTTCGATGTGCAAACTATTTTAGGCGTATTTATCTATTATTGAAACTATAAAAATATGTATGTTTCATCTGGTTAACAGATCGGTGAATGTCGTGGTGTATCCGGCTCTTAGACTATATTAGGTTATTATTTCCAAACAAGCGTAATCATTATTAACGTTTCTTAAATTATAGGCTCCAATGCATGTATTGTCTCATTTATACTCAAAATATACTGTCATGTAACGATTTGTACCTTAATTAAATACACACAGTCTTGTCCTAAATATTGTTACCAAGAAAAAAAAGTTTTTTCTATTGCACGTAACATTTATTACTATTACAGTGTTAGTTTAATACATTTATATATATAAAACCATTAAAAACATATATAAAGCTTATTCGAAGTGGTCTCCATTGGCTGCAATACAGTCCTTTAAACGTTGAGGCCAGTTATCAATAGAAGCACGCACCCCGTCCATGGTAAAATTCTTCACTGCAAATCGTGTGGTTTGCTTTAGGTACTCCAAATTATTATGACATTTAAAGAAATCCATACTCTCTAAAACTGACCATAAATCATAATCCAGCGGATTGAGATCGAGACTAGATGACGGCCAGTCTTCTGCTCTGGTAGGTGCTATCTTCATCTCCCGAGACAAAATCTTTTGCTTTCGGGCAGAATTTCTTCGAATTATTTCCCTTACTGCTTTGATCGCCTTTTTCGAACGATCACTAAGTGGACGGCCAGATCTTTTTCTGTCTCAAACAGAGGAGGTTTCATTGTACCTATCGATAACTCGGTAGACAAACATTTGACTAATACCAAGCGTATAGAGAATTTTAAAAATTGTATTTGGATCCATACCTACTTTGTGTAATGCAATCACAGCGATTCGGTTCTCTTTATCACCCCACTCCATTTTAATATCATAAAATATTTTACAATTTATTGGCGCGAAATTGAGAAAATAATGAAAAATCATATAAAAATGACAGATTCCAAATTCAAATGTAATATTTTGTTTATTTTTAATTGTAACATTATTTTGGCCAGACTATGACTGTATAATAACATTTATGACATTATAAAAGTTAAATGGTTTAGGACTTTTTTTAAGCGTCTTTTCCAAAGAATGGCAATGGAACTATATTACTAAGACATTAACTATTTATTCTTCCATCTGTCTGTCGCAAGGACGTATGTTTACAACTTTGAAGGTCAACTGATATTTTGAAATACTACCTATTACTATAGACGCTATAATGATCCACAATAAAAATATAATAAAGTAAAAAATTTAAAGTGATCTTTATACAATATCGTGTTTTGTCGGAATTTATATTTTAAAATATTATTATTATATTTTTAATATATAAGTAGTGTACATTAGTACGGTGATATGGAAACCTTCGTTTATGACTATGACTATGCAGTGTTTGTGTTCCATTATTGCAGTTCTTAAATATTGCGACTTATTGAGCGACCTCTAAAGCAATAATAAATTAATCTTTCGATTAGTTTTGTTATTTCACTAAAAAGTAATTCATATGACTTTAAATTTTACAATTTTTTCAAATAATAAAAACTATAATATAAGTACAAACGATTGAGCTGAAAGTCATAAGATTCGACATTAATTTTATCACACATATTCATGGCTTTGTTACCGCTGTGTTACGAAACAATTTAGCCAATAACAGATTAACTGTCCACAGCTGTTTCAAATAGAAATTCTTTACTTCGTTGCTCCTTTGACAGAAAGCGAAATGAGTCACGCTCGCGAATGTAATGCTGGTATTAGACTGCTTTAAAAAAATCTTTAATTTACTGTAGATTGTATATCACACAATAATTGGATATACAGAGTGACTGGTAAATTACTATCAATATTTAAGGAGAATACTCTAACTACTAATTTACCAGTCACCCTGTATATTAAGTACAACTAAAATTCAATATACAATAGTTACAAATAAGTAATAATCTTGTAATGTCTGATGTGGATGAAGATGATCGCTACAATATGAGTGTATCAATATATAGGTAGGTAGGTACCTAACAAATGAGCTAGCGAACAAAACGGAATAAGGGCAATTTTTTTCGTACAAATTTTTATAAAAGAGTATTTTTACATGTTTTCTCTCTTGATATAGATAGATCTCTTACCTTTTTGATAATAATTAAAGAAAATCTTTAGAAAAAACAATCCAATTTTTTTTTTATATATTTGAGTCGTTTAGATTAAAAAATAATAAATAGATAGGATAAGCTAGATAATTTTAACACTATTTGATAATTATTTTATTTATTAATCCACCATCATCCACTTACCTAAATAAATTTATGTAAATTTAAATTATAAATAAGTTAACAATGCATGAAAATAGAAGTAAATACTAGATTTCGACTTGTCCAGAAACAAATTCATTTATCATTATATAACTTTATCTAGACTTGCAAGCTTTTTAACATTATTCACCAAAGTATTACATCATTTCGTAAATAATATTATTACAGCGGCTAATCAGAAGCATGCCTTAAATCGCGAATATTTCGCGTAATTTTAGTGAAAGCGTTACAAGAAAAACAATGTCAATTTCGAATGTTATTTTGTTATAGCGACGCTTGTTTGCGAAGACAGTTGTAATTTAATTGAGTAGGTAGGTACCTGTCACTGGTTATCAGATTTAAGATAAGGAAAATTTCAGTAACTTTACTCGTACGAATTTTTATCCAGGTAGACTTGACCTTTACGTGATTTTTGTGACATTAAATTACGTTACAAAACTGTATTGGGGACACACATTAAGAAAGGTGGAGGTCAACATTAACAAATATTTAAAATATATAAAAATAATTTTCACAACAACTGACCCTATTTATTTATTTTTTTATTTTTTATTCTGTGTTCGTTTCGTTATTGGTATAATTTTATAATACATAATAGAAAAATATTAAGTCCAAATCACAACAATGCCCGCAATGTAAAAAATAATGTTAGCTGGTGGTCATATTAAAACTGTGTGCCGTGAATAAAAGACTTGTGAAAAATCATTTTCTTCCCCAGACGGGACAACTCACACCATTGTGGAAGGATTTGAAAGACCCTTTTCATGGAGGCTATTAAATTCCTTCACTGCCATAAAAGCCTTTGGAGTCTTTTATTTCTAGATGATATACTTTTTTCATTGCAGTCAACAACATATGTATAATATTAGGTAAAGGGGACATATTTTCTACCATATATACCTAATAAACGATTACCACATCGCCACACTGTTTGATAACTTGAGAAATGTATGAAGAGTAATTAAAAAATACGAACGAAAAGTGTAACCAATCCTTATTGAATATTTGGATTTTTACTCCTTTTAACTACAATAAAAAATTCAAAATTTATTGATATACATTGACGAGAAAGTAGAAACTTTGTAAAAACGAATTTCTTATAAAGCGTTCGATGGTCGTCTATCAAAAAATTCAATACGCTAGCTTGTTGTTTAAGTTCCCGAGACCATTTATTGCCTATTCAAGACGCATGGCGAAGCATAAATATCCCTGTCGTGCTCATTACAATAACTCGGTCTCGAGAATGGACGTCCCCGGGAGACTGGAACGAATTCCTTATCCCGTGGGATTTACTTATTTAGGTAATGGATTTCAGACTATCGCTATTATACAACAATAAATATCACTAGTACCTATGGGCAAGTGCGGAACATGTGGACACTTTCCAGAATTTGGAATAAAACATTTTTTATATCTGAATTAGATAAGTTTTATTTATTTTTAACATATCACATATCTTAAGAGATAATCAGCCTTTCTTAAACTAAAATTCTAGTCTTAATATCACCTATACTTACAAAAATAATCACTTTTCTTAAAAAACACCACATTTGTCCACAGGTTCAACAGACGATTGTACCTATGGACAGTAAAATTGTACCTGTGGACAGTTCAAGTTAATTTGAAAATAAAAATAAAAAAATAATTATTATACCTATACTTCTAAAAATAACTTCAAACAAACGTAAAAATAATAAAGTATTTTTAATTATATTTATTATGAAAAGCTTCGAACAATTTTTCAGTAAATTCATCACTATCGTCATGTTGTCCAATACGATGCAGGCCATGCATTCAAAATCTTCACTCTCATCATCAGACTCAAAATGTTATCTGTATGACTTCGAAACACAACAAATGTGATAGCTATGATTGCAAAAACAACATATGAGTATTTGGTTTTTGTCTTTGGAATAAGTTTTACACTTCAAACATCTAACAAACGATAACTTCTCTTGTTAAATTATTTTAATCATTTTTTTGCCGGATTTCTCAGTGTTTTCATTCAAAAGTGCTTTAGAAGGACCAGTTTCAGAAAGATTATTAGCTAACAGAGGGTTTGGATGACATTTTGAGCAACTAGCATCGCCTTTGGAGGAACCAGAAAAAGCTTTGATAACAATTGTTTTTTAAGCAGAGTTTTTTTTGTCCATTTTCCGGGCCTACTATTTCCTTCTTTTTGGCTTTTTTTTAAATTCTTCTGGGCTTTTATCCACGTTGAACACACTTTCGTAGGCCAGCTTTTTCAAATGGGCGGACGGTTTCGGGTGTTATTTGTAGATCAATAATCCAGCGGGGTGCGAAATTCAGATTGTTCTGGTATCAGCCGATTATCCTTCTGGATAAGCAAGATTGGTTATGTGATAGTCTGAATAATAGGATCTGCAAATAGGTCGTTTCGATCCAAGTCCTCCAGATAGGATAGATTTGGCTGGAAATCTGCTCAACTGGTTGCTGTAATCTAATTTATCTAAATTAACCGTTGGTGTTTCTTAATAAGTTCCGGTGACTTTAATATAAGAAATAACAAATCAAGTAAAACGACTGATCATATTTTGTAAGTAAACATTATAACACTTTTGTACCTGTGGACAGTCCACAGGTACACTCGTATGTTTGTCCACAGGTACAAATTGAGACTTATAAAATAAAACAGATCAAACTTTGATAACAAAACAGACTTAAAGACATGAGATAGCCACCAACTAAACGATAAACAACGCCCATTATACAGCAAACACGATCTATCTGATATCATAAGTATTTTGACGGTAAAACACATTTAAATTAAGCAAAAAAACTTACTTTTTGACGAAAAAAACTTTCATAACCAGCACAATATCAACCATACCGAAAACAAAGATGGTAATACGTCCAAACAGTCAACCATAGACAAAGCGTTACAGTCAGGTTTAAATTAGAATTTTAGGGTTACTAATTTCGACGGAATCGATTGTGTCCACAGGTACAAGCGTCCATAGGTACAGCACTTGCCCCTATATAAAATAGAGAAAATGACAAATCTAAAATAAATATTTATGATAACAGGAACGAGTTTACCGATTGAAAATAATTTTCTTTAGAAGCCTAAAATCAAAAATGGCAAACGCATTGGAAAGTCGAGTGCATCTGAAAGGACACGGTCTGGCGAGCACGACGCGTACGAACGTGTGGCAGCTACTAAGCAACCCCGAGTGGGCCAGACCAGGCGAAACTGTCCGTGCATGTCTGTTTGTTATGCTAATTTTACGTGATATGTACGTATTTATGTCCATACTATCGATGTTTTGAATGACGTGAAAATTACTAAAGCTTTTGAACCAAAACTTCATATATTTCAAAAATGAAATAAGTTGAATTCAAAGCGTTTTCTAGATATTTAATTTTTATTAATTTATTTATTAGATTATTTAAGTTCAGATTACAGACTAAGTACTTCACTATTAGGTATTTATCGAGATATCCAATTAGGATAGAATAAATTCTATGCTTAAAGTAAAATCCGCTTTATAAAAACTAAATAATAAGCTCGAATATTTCAAGGTAAGTTGAAAAGTTGATAATTTGAAAGAGCTCTAATGAGTATGATACGTAAACGTGTAGTACATACAGAAGAAAGATGGGAATAGACAGGGCGGAACTGTTCGACTGTTCGTGGCTGTTTGTTATGGTAATTTTACGTCATCTCATTAACGTTATTCATTGGAGACTAGTGTTCTGTGTTCAGTTCGACAATTTTCAGCTTTGTAACATTATTCAATTTAATTAATTATTCATACTCTAAATTACAGATAATAACCTCTGGCGTTTGTTAATTTTAATTTCCAATTAACGTTAGGTTAATCTATCAGAATATAATACTTTTGTGATAAAGCAATGAAATAACCTGGTTAGTGTTATTACAGTAAAAGTATGCTTGCGCCTAACATCAACGACCATCATCTAACTAGCGTGAAGCCATAATACGAATAAGCCGTTTCTATTGAAATGTAGGTACGTCACCTCTGTAAACAAAATACAAATAGCGCAGTCTTCTTTCGCACAATATTTAATTTGTTTTACTGGAACAGTAAATGTAATAATAAATTAATGAATTGTTGGGAAATTTCAAATACCTACTACTTTACTGAAATTTATTTATTATTAACATATAAATTAAGTATAAGATATCACTACTTATCGGGTGCACGAGTTTTTAGTGGTTGAAGCGGTTTTAAAAACATTAATAAGACATTTAAAACGTTACACCCCCGAATGCACCCAAATTGTATCGCACATTCTCCTATATTCTTGACGTCCAATTTGTTAGACTGAATAACTTACGCACTTTTATTATATTGGCAAAATACATAATATACCTACATGAGAAGCGCGAATTCATGTTTACGTTGACTGATTCAATTCAATAAGTCGTAGCGTAATATTATGCCTTGTAATTTTCAAACGAAAAAATAAATATTGAAATTGGACAAGTAGATCCCGAGATTAGAGCATTCAAGTAAGTAAACTAGCACTTCCGCTTTATTGTCTATATACCTACTAATTAAATAACATGTCCCGAACCCGAATGACCGATTAATTCGTCATCGCTGAGTTAAAACTACAGCACATGAAAATTAGTCAGTAGCGCTTTTTATATAGAATCCCAGAAGTAATAATTTTTGGAAATTTTGCGGTCCTGCTATATTATTTCTGCTGTTTTTGAACCCGTAGTGTAGAATAAAGTATTGGGATTTTTTTAGCGTTTAAAGTTATTGCTCCGTTAAAGGAGTAAAGTGGGGCGGGCATAAATATTCAAATTGGAGCTCTGTTACTTTTGAATAAAAAATCAGAAATATTTTTATTTAGGCTTTCGCTTAAAAAAAATCTAAATTTCTAAATATTACCTATGATGAGGTGAAATGCAAAAGCTTTTTTATGACTTATGCTCATATTAAATGTTTACGTAATCTATTTCTGCGCCAAGCCGCGGGCAATATATATAAAATTTTAATTTTAAAATATATTATGTGAGTATTACTTAAAATTTTTATGAAGGTCTTTTATATAATGTCAACTGTTACTGTCCATAATCATTGTTTAATCATTCGCTTACACGATAATTAATTGTGTTAATTATCTTTTATTAAACAGTTAACGGTTTGTTAATTAGAACATTATTAACGACGAATGAATCTTTATTGATTTTCTGTTAGTTATACTATTGATAAGCTATTTTATATATTAAATCTGTATCTAAACTTACAAATATCTAATATTTGTTTAATCATACAAAACAAACAAATATAACTCATCCCTTGCGATATCATTCACGTGAACTTTGTGACTAGGTACTCTTCCCTACTATGAATCGAAGCTGTTTTTATAATCTATATAATAAAAATATATATCTGGATGAAAATTTTGTAAAGTAGAAAGAATTATATAGAGAACATTAAACAGATTACATAGATTTACATTTAATAGTTTCAGAGCTTTGTTTTATAAATATTATAAAACAATTTTTTAATAAAAGAAAACTATTTTTATATAACGATAACGACGAAATACTTCAGACAAATTTCTTCTGTCATCCTCTAAATATGGGTATTCAAATGTCAGTGTTATTTCTCATAAAACCTCATGCAATGCACTTACATCAGTCTCTGGATATTAAATTGAGCACATAACGTGGTCTCGACGAATGATATCACAATTCTGCATTCTATTTTGAGAGTCCATATATTTCTAAGTTTTTTTTTTTTGTCTTTTAACGCATTTTGAAGCTAAATCACCTGAATAATTATCGGTTTTTTTATTTTTTATTTTATGCCGACGTCTTTTAATTAAACAAAAAGACGCAGGCGATAAATGGTTATATGTATATTTAATTAATTACGTTCTTAATTACAACATTCAAAATATAAAAAGAGAAAGTAATACGAAAATCAAAGACATAAAGAAATTACTTATAGTAGCAAATTAAAAAGTTGAAATATTAACATTACACAACCACGATTACGAGTTTGCATATATTTTTTCTGTATAGTCAAAACCCATGATTCTGTTTTTTGTAGTATAGTCCTTATAATATTGTAATAAGAACTAAATTAAAGTATCTTTCACACGGTGTATCCTATCGTACAATTAATAGCATCACAGTAATTATCACAATTTTTTCATACCTATTACGAGTAGCATCTATTTAACGTATATGGTCTACATAATTAACACCTCCTTTTGTTTAAAGTTTATGTAAAAACTATAATTTTCACCTTTCATATTTGTAATATTGGCACGAATTATATTATAAATTATGTAGTTTATTATTTTTTATGGTAGGTAAGCATTGGCTAGAAATCTAAATTAACTAACATTTTCAAGTGCATGTTAGACAATGAAATTGCATATAACAATGGCATTCTTAAGGAAACAATCTATTAGATAATCTTCATTGTTATAAAATTAAATAGCTCACTGTGTTATATCTTCTAAAGACCAGAGAGTTATTATTTTACCAAGAGTTTTTATAGTTAGAAACTAATAGCGGTTATAATATAGAATTCATTTTTAGAATTATAAAGTTTATACTGTATAATTGGAAAAATGTTATTTAATTACAATTAATTTTCTTAACATTGTTCTTATTTGATCATTAGTAAATCGTGCTATATAGAACTTATTCGAGGTTTTTCTTTTGTAACATTTAAAAATAAACTGGAATAAAACATTAATATGTACATGCTCAACATAGCGTGCAATTACGTATGAATAACCTTGACTCGTTCATTGCTACATGAATAACAATAATATGTTGAGAACAGCTATTGTTATAATCACCAAAACTTAAGCAAATAAGATTAACATAGTTAGAATATAGCAAAATAAAAACAAACTAACAAACAACTAGGACTGAAGATAATCACGCTGTGTACTTCCTAAGTTATAAATAGATAAGAAAAAGAATGTAATAAGAATATTGGAATCAGCGAAAGCTATAGAGTCGCTTCTTATCGTTATAATTAAAATAAACATAAACGATAGAAAGGAAACCACAATAGGGGGTGATAATGTCAGTGTTGGTGACGGCGAATCATGAAACGATAAAGTCAACCCCCAATAAAAAGGCCAAGTATTAAGAGTCAGATTATTGGACATAGTCTTATCGAGCTACTAACTTTGCCCCAAATTAAGTGGATGAGAATTATGGACGAACTTTCTACTCGCCACTAATAAAGATAGTGAGGATTCTGATTAGATTAATACGGTGCCATTCGGCTGGGCTCCAACTATTGACTAATAACAAAACTTGCGTAAGATAATGATTCACACAAACTAGTTTACCTACTGTTAAATTGACCATATACCGATATTTAAATTAAAGACCGCAATTTAAAATGACATACCTACTTACCTACTATTTTGAAAGGAAATAAGCCAAAATAAAACTTTTTTTATAAAGATGCAATTTTTTTTTGTGTTGCGAAATTGTACCTCTATTGAAATAAAATTCAATCTTTATTAGATTCTCAAACCAATGTTTGTTAAACGTTGTGAGCTAATAAAAGTAATATTACGGGAGCGGGATCCGCCAAATAGAAGGAAATGAAAGCGACGAGAGAATGAAATTGGAAAACTTGTTACAAAATTACTTAAGATGAAAAAGAAAATAGATAAAGCCTTGTACGGGACGGATACAGTGAACGTTACCTAACGTATAAAATATATAAGTAAACTTCAAAATCATAATTATCATATAGTCGAATTTATAAACACGACTTATTGTACACATATTGACTTAAAATATTATATACTATAAACAAAATTATTATATATACTTTATATATTATACACAAATTAGATATATTAGAATTCATAAGTTTTCTTACGAAACTTAAAAACCTAATTTCAATAAATTTAAATATTTATAGCATACCTTTTACTCCAGTTTCCGATCTCAGCGTAGCGTCGGCCGTTAGAACATCCGCTCCTTCTAACTTCATTTCCTTTGAGCGTTTGCACTGAGTTCCCGTTAGGTGTTAATATTCCGTTGGAGGCACTGTTATTGTTCCGTTCCCGGTTTCTCGGAAAAGTTCCTGTCCCGGAGCGAAAGGTCCCAAGCTTCGGCGCCGGTTCGTCCAGCGCATATTGTTGAAGCGGGAGAGTTACGTTTCCACTCCAACTCTTGCGATTAACAGAGAAAGTTTTAAACGTTCTGTTGCCATTCGTCGGCGATGGAGTCACACCGCAGAAACTGCTCCTGTTATGACTGTTCTTAATAAATGCACTGTTCTGCAATGTTATCTGAGGCGTTATGGGCACCAGTGGTGATGCTTGGTCAATAGACATCGTACTTTTGAATAAAAGTAGATGTTACCTATTTTCATCTATCTACATTTTTGTCTGTAAAGGAATGAAATTGGTTCCATTAGAATCGAATTTATGAGTGACCTTGATCCGATGACATCACCAGCAAAGCTGCTCAATTAATGAAACAAAAAATTGGAATATAAGACGCGACAAATACCGATAGATAAAAAAATAATTCACTATGAACATAAAACACCAATTACACTTAATTGCCCAACGTTCCGTCAGCAAACTATTCCTAAATGACCGAACACAATTGACAAGGTTTAATAAATTTATAGTTGAGTAACCAAGTTCAATGTAGGTTAATAAAAAAAATCGGTGTGACCGTATAATTATAAGAATGCGTGAAAACGTTTTAAAACACCGATAATACCGATTGTTTAGAAAAAATTACTACTCACTTATACATTTTAATCACAATATAAAAGCATAAACCAGTGTTTCCCAACGTGGGGCCCACGCCCCACTGGGGGGCAATTTGATAGTTAAGGGGGGCAATTTAAAAATGGACTCGACACGACTTTAACCCTTTCGCTTTGGGTTATTTAAATGCAATGCTATACCTTGTCCAACCGTTTATTATCTTTTTGACAGCTTACGTCTATAAATTTCAATTTTTTTTTTCATTATATGTTTTGAAATTTTACTTACGATGTTTTGATAACAATTTCATAGTGATTTCTTCCTAAAACTTATCATTTATATTTTTAAGGGAACAAAACAATTTTAAAGGTTAAAAATTATGCATGGAGGCATAAAAAATTTAGAAATGTTAAGGTGGGGCATGGCCTAAAAAATGTTGGGAAACACTGGCATAAACCCTTTACAAACGATATCTTGAAGGATGTTTTATAATAACCGGACGTAGTTATTGCAACGGGCTGTTGCAAATCGTCAACGAGCAACGTCACTAACTGCTAAGCACACGTTTTGACTTCCTCTTATCTTAAGAAATCACTATTCAATAGAGTTGTGGCGGATACCAGATAATAATGTACACTGTAAGATACAGTGCTAGGAAAAAATATAGACTCAAACAGTTATTTCAGTATTTGAAAAATTTAATTAAACAAAATAATCTAAAACATCACGTTTTGTTTACTACGCAATATACCCCGATTACTGATATGTATACTTTTTTCTGCGTGACCTTGATTCTACAGCGATGCGACTTTCTTTCAAATACGTTAAATTGAATTGTGAATATTTATAAACTCAGTCGCACTTTGGCAACGTACTGAATAATACATGTTTATTATATCATTGCTCTTGAAATCTACTTTATTTACTAACTTTGATTTTTAATTAATCATAATTAATTATCATATTTATTTTGTTTTATGATGCCTCGTGGTAGAGAATTAAGTTCTATTGAAAAACAAAGAATTATTGATTTGAGAAGCTGCGGTAAAACTCAAAGGCAAATAGCAGACATTATTTGTAGATCACAGAGTGTGGTGAAAAATTTTTTGAAGCTAGGTGTTGAAAACTATGGCAAAAAAAACGTTCAGGACGCCCGCCGAAATTTCCTCCTACTGTTAAACGAGCAGTATTAAGGGAATTATCAAATACTGGAGCATCATCATCGACATTGGTGCGTAGATTTAACTTAAACTGTGATGCTAGTCTTCTGAGAAAGTGGGCACAAGCGTCCAGACTCTTTAAATATCAAAAGTATCTGAGTAAACCTGTCTTAAAAGTGCAACATGTTACAGAAAGACTAAAATTCGCAGAAAAATATATCAAAAAAGGAAAAAAATTTTGGCAACACGTGATTTTTTCAGATGAAAAAAAGTTTAATTTTGATGGTCCGGATGGTTTTAAATATTATTGGCATGATTTAAGATTTGATCGAAAAATTATGTCTCGTCGTGCTCATGGAGGTGCATCGGTCATGGTCTGGGCTGGTATTACTGGTCATTTAAAAACAGAATTGGCGTATTGTAGTGGTCGAATGAACGCTGCTAATTACCGGGAGCTATTACACGAACACCTCCTACCATTCATTACCTTGACTGAAGACAAAAATATAATATTTCAACAAGACAACGCTCCAATACACGTTGCTTCAACTACAAAAAAGTGGTTTGAGGACTTTGGTATACGAATATTAGAGTGGCCAGCATGCAGTCCGGACTTAAATCCGATGGAAAACGTTTGGGGGATCCTAGCAAGAAAAATTTATGATCAAGAAAAACCGCAAATTAATAATATTTCTCAACTTAAACAAAGACTACAGTCTTGTTGGTCAGAAATTTCACCAAAACTGCTAAATGAGTTAATAGATAGTTTACCCGATAGACTAATCGAAGTCATTAAAAATAAGGGTAAATGGACAAAATATTGATTAATACTAAACATAATAAGGACATTGAGTTTATAATTATTCACAATTAATATTTGCATTTAAACATTGTTTTATTTTTTATTTAGTGTGATTAATAAAATAAAAAATTAAAATATATAGTAAGAATTTTCTTTGTTTCTGGCATTTATTTAAAAAAATAATAATTAAAGGTATATACTTGTTTCTACATAAAATCCTAAAAATTAGACATGAGTCTATATTTTTTCACAGCACTGTAGTTTCACAGTTGAATGGCCATTACGTGTAAAAAGCATTTGGCCTTGGTTGTGATTGTTGATGTTTATTTATATTTTAGTCCTAAAGTCTACAAGATATTTTTAATATTTTACCCGAATAAGTATATATGCAAAGAAAAATGTAATTCGATAATCAAGTTATGTTAAAAAAAAAATCACATAGGTATACGTAACAAATTAAATAATATTGTTAATAAAAAAAGGGAAAAAAAAAACATGAAATCAAGAAAGTTAAACCGCAATTACCTCATAAAATCAGAATACATTCAATGTTTATGTTCTATTATTATATCGTGGTTTACAAAACGTTTGTTATTATTACATAGTCATCATTATAGCATCATTTGCGCCTTCTGCTCCGTCGACCTACATTGTACTATGACTTTCACATTCGATGTCTTTTCGTTTACGTTTTATTTGTAGTAGTCTTATATGGTCACGAAATATCAACAAGATCTGACTGCTGACCTAGTGCTGTCCGGACATGAACGATTTGTGTACCAGTGACCGCTCATTCGTAACCATCTTTTGCATTATATAAGCATTGCGTAATTTAACTAGTTGCATTTTATCCAATTTTATGAACTGACAATTTAATTTATTAACTTTTTAGGTTTTATTTTATCTTTGTACAGGCTTTTGATGTTATCACGTTTAACGCGAATAAAAAAAAAAAATGTTTTCTGAACAAAAAAAAAAACGAAGGCCGACAATGGGTAAAAAAATCCCGAGTGTAAGAATCTTAACGTATTTTTTTTTAAAGTTTTTACAGGACTACAATAGAGATACTTATATTGTATTCATACACAATACACACAAACAACATACAGTCGAACTCAGAATCTCTTCTGTCTTTACAACGTCATATAATTTATCACATCTATACTAAAAACCCTTTGCCTAGAAGTACAGACCTCATCTACATAATATTTTCAAGCACCATCTTTTGAGCGAACTTGCATACTCTATGCATGCAAACTTGCAGTTTCTCAACCACAGTCTGAGACTGTGAATAATGATTAGAACTTTTATAGTTTTAAAATATTCATAAAACGAAGATTAAATATTGCAAATCTTTTTTGGAAATTCAATTCATAAATTAAAAAAAAACTACAACGAAACTTTGTTACTTTTTATACGTTTTCTTCAACAAAAATAAAAATCTTAAGCAAACATTATTAAAGTTAGGTATCTTAATAAATATTTTATACCTCTTTAGGAAGAAAAATATAGTTAAAATTCAAAGGTGTGTTAAAGTCAAATGCAAAAAAATGCGCTCTCCAACCATCTGCCGATCGATTTATGCAAGCAGGTGCTTCGATTTCACGTTTTATCCCAATAAAAACCCCACAGGTATCAATTAGAACATCTTATTGTTAAAAAATCTGAATACACTTTTTGCGTCGTATCAAATATCTGGTTTTTTTTTGGCAGTCTGTTTATTTTTCTATAAAATTAAAGATTTAAACAATAGGGAATGGGGTTTTTTGTGCTCTTGAAGTGAGTACATAATTATGTCATAAGAACATCACATGGCTTATTAAGTATTGGCTTATGTTGCATTTGAAATTATATTAAAACCTATAAATGTTTTACTTCAGTGTAAAAATCTCATGTGTTTAGAAAAATGAGTAAACGTATAGAAATCTAAATATATCATACGAGTATACCTAACTAATATATACATAGGTAGAAACTGTAACAATAGGTTATGTCACTGTTATTAAATATTTCATACGATTATGTGGATCTTGTCTATGATTCTAATACCCTTGTCAATAGACATGACTAATATAATGGAATGCGAATGTTGTATGGGAGAAAGAGACAGAAATAACGCAATATAACTGCACGTTGTACGTTATTTTAAACTTTATTTACAATAAATAAATATCTTGCTAAAATCGCTTCTATTTTTAAACATTATTTCTTTATTTAATAATCCAAAGAAAAAATAACCTATTGATAACAAAATACATACAAAATAATAGTCAACCATACAAAATTTTAAGAAGAAAAATCAAATTAGACTAAAATATATGTATAAACGTATCAAAGCAATGTGCCAAACAAAGCAATTATATTCAATTTCCTGTAGCAATAAAATTATTGCGATTTTATTTTAGATAGATCTAAGCTTTCAAATCAAACTATTCGCCTGACTAATTCAATACTAAGCACAAATAATCCAGTTGAAAACCTCAACGATTCTGACAACTATATGGAACTAGAAAAAACCACTTTACCTAAGTGAGGAATAACAAATAAGGGAGTTGAAGAACCGATATGTATTCAAGACGCGGACCACGCAGGAAGGCAAAAGCCACAATGTGTCTCGGAACATCCGACTCTTGTTCAATATTTCTATTATTGATACCGGTTACATCGTAAACTTTGTTTATTGAGCCATTGACAAGAAAAATAGATCCAACAGCAGAATCTTAAGCGTCTGAAGATTATTATTGATTATTACTTACAATACAAAGTAACCTTTAATCTCGTAATTTTGTAACAGTTTTTCTTTAATTAATTATAAGTAATTAATACGTGCATGAGAATAACTCAGATATTCATAGTGGAGTAACGGAATTTAATCAATTTAACTCTTCGCGAGAGTTAGTACTCGTAACTTACGTAATTGGCAGCGGGATGCGGGTGACATGAACGATGGCTGAGATTGATGATGATGCAAATAGATCGGCAGATGACTGATACTAAGGATAAATGTTGCTTACGAGATAAATTTATTAAATTTTATATTTTATATACAACTGTTATTTACATACATACTGAACTGAACTGAATCAGCCTGTAAACGTCCCACAGCTGGGCAATTGCCTCTACTCCATCTAGGAGAAGGGTTGTAGTTTATTCCACCACGATGCTCCACTGCGGGTTGGCGGATAACATCCCTAACATGAGTAACGATCGTTGCCAGGTGTCTATGATAATAACCGGGACCGACGGCCTAACGTGCTCTCCGAGGCATGGTGGGGAGTCCCACAAGGACATACAGCCAGACCGGGAACAAATATTTGCACAAATACAAATATCTGCCCCAAGCGGGACTCGAACCCGCGACCGCCGTTGAGGCGATTTCTCGCACCACTACACCAGAACAGTCGTCAACGTTACATACATATATTATACGTAAATTATTTATACGAAATAATTTACTAAGCACTTTCTACATATATTGCAAGTGGAAGATTTTATATAATCATCGGAATCTCAACAACTTTCATTGGCCGGTCAAATGACTACAACTTCTAAAGGTGTTGCATAAAAAGCGTAATGTGCAACTTTAAGATGAAGTGAAAAGATCTATTCATTCATAATACGCTTAATCGAGTTAGTATAGCCATCATTAATCATTTGTATGAAAAGAAGTTGCTACTATGAAAAAATAATATAAAATTATCGTCTAGATTGTCAGAGAATTACCTACATGAAATAGCTTCCAGTAGCTTTTGAGTTTTACTATGACATAAAATTATAAAAATTACCGTTATATTATTCTATATTCATTTATTCAATTAAAAAGCTGCAATCGTATTTTTTATTTTAATCTTTCATATTATTATTCTTAACTATTAGTATCAATATATGAAAATGTAAATAATTTTAAGCAGGTATGAAATTTTTTATCTCGAAATCTTTCTAAGAACATTTTATCCCCAAATTATTCAACGAAACATCAAATACCCTACAGTACTTGAGTGAAGAGGCGATTCATTAAACTTAACCTAGTTTACAGCAAGATCAGCGATTTAAAACGATAGGCAAAAAATCTTTAGTAGGTAGCTACTTACGAGAAATTTTATTTTTAAATAAACACTGTATTTTAACGATTTCTTTTTGCCAAATATTTAAAAAATAATAATTGATCACTAGACGATTTCTGAATTATAAAAAGAAATTTTGCATTGTATACAAAATAAAAAAAAGAAATGGCACCGCCATGATTCAGACCATCCATTAATAAAAACAGAAGACCAAAGATGGATAATTAAATGCAACAGTCGTTCTGAGAATTTGGACACATCGAGTCTTGAGTATAGGCTATGATGTCGACCGCTATACGCAATATAAGGAGCTGGTCGGAACAATGGACTCCGTTGTATTTTCCGGGCCGGCCGTTACAGTGAACATTAACGAATGTTCTGCCACATACGCAAAAGCAATTAAAAAGCCATGAACAGCAAAGCCAACGCGAGCAAGAATCGCAATTAGACAGGGCTTGAAACTATTATTTTAATTTTTAATTAACATTTAATATTTTTGTTTCAAAAGAAATCTTGCAAACGCTGAAAGAATAAATGTTTAAAAGTGAACAATATAATTGGTTTTCGAGTGGAAGACACGATTGTCGATTACAAAGTCATGACATTTCGTAACCACAATCAGACACATTCCTTTGCGACACGGAGCAACGCCCTTCGGGATAGACCTGTGCCGTTTACCGATTGTAAAGATCGAACCACAAGTGTGTGTATAATAGTTAAATTAAAAAAAAAACCTTGTATCTATAAAAAGAGGTTACAAAACCCCACAAAAAGTGGAACTTGTAAACGATGTCGAATAAGATTATTTTATAATTTATTTTAAATAACCGTCCGTCGACTAACGATCCATAATATGAAATAATTAATTAATAGCGTCTGATAGCTTCGATAGAATCTTAAGAGATTTTTTTTTTTTCGAAAAATGAGTATCTATAATCAAAGGCAATAAAATCACCTGAACCTGTTGCAAAACTATAAACACGTGCAAAAAGTAGGACGCTTGCGCAATACTAGTAACTGGCAAGGTATCGAAGATTGTTGCCCTCACTAGTTAATACAACTCAAATAACTATCTTGTGCGCCTCTCTCTAACGGTATAAGCCTTCTCAGCCCGCATTGTTTTTGCTAATATATATTAATAAAAGCAACAGTGGACTTCATTTCTTTATGGTGGCATGATAATTAATGCGACTAATATAAAACGTAGACATCGGTCGCTTAGTGTGAAAATAAACCTCAAAAACAGACATCGATATTTTTCTTATCAATGAAATAAATAATAACAAATGCACGTAGGAGAACTCTGGAAGTTAAAATTTTAGTGTCATAAATTCTCATATACCTAATCGCAAAGATTAATTAATTAAGATTTATTTAATTAAATCTTTGCCTATTCTATGGAAACCAAATATACCATAGACAAAAAAGTTCAACAATATTGCATATTTAAAAAAATGTTAACTTAAGAAATGTGTATTTCTCTTTTATTTTATTATTTATGCCATTAATATTATTATTTTAATATGAATACAAAAATTAAACTGCAACTTTGGAAGGTAAGGTAAGGTTAGATTTTAATTATTTATATAATAATACAATCTCAGACTAAATATGGAAATTAAAAATGAAAATTACATTTTCTAACTTTAATAACTTCAATAACTTTCATTAAATGGGAGTTATAATCTGATATCTTAATAAATTATATGCCTACGAAACACCATTATGATATGTGGAAATAAATACAGTTAAGAGCCATTTCACAAAATTTTACCACTCGAGTTTAGGTAAAAGACGGCAGCATTGTGTATGTGTGCGTAGCTATTCACACTTACACAATACAAGCAGCGTAGCGCGAGTGTCGAGACGGACTAAACAATCTTAAGCCGTTATAATCATATTGCACTATTAGTTAGAGATTTTTGAAAATATTTATTTTATTGATTTAATCTTATAAAGGTTTCCTAATAAAATAGAAAAACACAAATATTTGATGTGGTAAAGTATATATATAATTTAAAAAAACATAAAAAAATATATAAATTTGTTGTCTGTAAAGTCGGTTTACGGACGATAATTTTACGTGATAACGTCATAAGAAAACATTGAAAAAAAATTGCATACTTTTATGAATTGAATTAAATTATTATCACCGAGTTATTATTATTTTGTATAATACAAAGAATGAGTTAATTCAATTAATTACAATTTTTTTCGATAAATTAACATTTATCTGCACTCGTTAATTCAAATATTTTATTACTTAAAGTATACAGATTAATTACAAGTAACAATGTGCTATTAACCATTTATTTACAACTTATATACATGTGTGATATTTAAAATCCGCGCTCTTGCTCGCGATACTTCTTCGTGCGTGCAGCCGGCATTCATCGATTTACAAGACATTATCACGTCAATAACAGGGATACAATCACATATTAGTGTCAAATAATAATGACTATCATTTAAATTGATATTTGTCGTAAAGGCATTGATCTTGCCTTTCTAGGGTCTATGATTTCTGGTAACACGCAATTTTGGTAAAACTGAGTCAATTTCGGAAGCATTTTTTCCTGCCAAAAAACTTCATCTTTTACTACCCTTACTACCTTCAATGGAAAATCAGGACCAGTCCACACAGCGAATAAACATAGATTTTTTTTGCAATGTGCAGCTGGCCCTGTACCTGGTAGTACCAGTGATGATTTTGGTTTATTTCGACTTGGGATCGACTATTTAATTTGAAACATTTAAGTTTTTTTGCATGTATAGCGGTATCAGGATCGATTCCGATAATTGAGCTTGGACATTTCACTTCCACTAATCCTTCACTGCATAATCCATCCGGTGTCGCACCTAAATAACAATATTCCTCGTCTATAAAAAGACCACATTTTTCTATAAGTATATTTTCTTGCACACTGAGTTGTGCTAAAGCCTTTGGTTCGTTGTCTCTACCATGTTTGATTGCGGTGATATGGTCCAAATTATATGAATAAAGAATAGATTTTACCAGAGGAGCAGACTTTTGGTTTGCTCGCCTTTTGCAAACCTTCCCAAAGAAAGACGCGGTTAGTATACATCTTCTAAGTTCAAGCCACAAAGAGCTTTCTGCTTGTAATATAGTGGCCCTCTCAATTTCATGGCGGTTTGACGCCTGTTCTTGTAAATTTTTCAGAAATAGTTGTTTACCTTTTTCGAAATCTGCGGCGTCCATATCCGGTCTTTGACATTCATTTCCGTAATGAGCATCTACAGGATTATAACTTAATTTTTTGCGCGCACTACCTCTACGAGCCATTACTTCTCGAGTATTTTTTACATATCTCCTGGCTTCTAACGATTTTAATGACTTTCCTGGACTAGCGTGACAGATAGATTTATAAAAAGTGTATTGTGGCTTGCCAGTATTAATAATTAAAAATAATTAAAAACAAAATATTATTGGTTTAGTTATAAAGATTTTGAATAAAGTCTTAAAAATGAGAATTACATAAAAGCTGCTGGGGGTTCTTTCTACTCGTACATTCATAATAATTTATTCCATTAGTTGGGAGAAACAAAAAATGGATGTCTGTTTTGAAGTAATTCTTCAACCTGTGCGTCGTTACTTATTGCTGTTTAGCCGATCTTCGATCCGACATTAATACTTCTTTGCTATAGACAGCTTTGCTAATATGAATCCTCTAATAATGTTTCAGTTTTATCATAATTTATAAGCAGATTTACTAGCTCTAATTATTATAAATTACATCAAGATCGGTTCCATTTTTCTTTGAATTAGTACGTTAATAGAAACAGATAAAGAGACAATAGCCTGAAAAAATTTGCTATGACACAGTTCTATAAGTAAAAGGCAAAACAATATTGTATTTATGGTTTATAAATAAAAAAAAATCATAAATCATACTTATTTACTATTTATTTTCTAAAAGAAAATCTAAATTTACATAAGTAACGAAGCAAGGGATTAATCTACATTGTATTTATCCGACAAAAATTTAATGAAAAACGGTATTTAGTATTATCCTATTATATATTATATATTATATATCCCATTCGTAATATCCTAGCTAAACTAGTTTGGTCAATCATTTTAAGGCCAGTATATCCCAAATCACCTGTTTTTGATAGAGTTTTAAACATAGTAATATTCATTTTTTTGATCCGTTAAAAATATATGTTATAGTTTAACAAACGTTCTTGATTATTCAACGGTTCAAAACACGATAATTGTAACTTGACTCGATAAAAAAAAAACATAAAGAAAGGATGTTTTTGATTATTTTTCGAGTTTTATTCGAAGAATATCAGATTTTAAGTTACAATATTCACATGTAAAAATAGGTAATAACTTTTAGTAGAGCATTTAACGGTTACTTTTTTAAATAAATGTTTCTATTTTTTTTTAATATTAAATATTTAAATTATATAAGAAAACGGCCCGCGCGCCTCGCTTTAGTTGCCTGCGAGGCGTCATCGAAGTAGGATCTGTATCTCTGCTGTCTGGCGGCGTCCCCCCCCCCCTCTAAAGATTGGATTTTTTTTTATAACAAAAATATCCACGGGCTTATATTTGCCCGTGCCTTTTTTTAATTAAATGTATAAGATTGTTAATATAGTTTCATGCGTACTATTTTAGACTTACATTAGCTAGACTTATTGTCAGGATCTCTATGACGCGAGTCCGTATACTGACCATTATTTATTTATTATTATTATAATTTTTTTTAATACATATAATCATATTTACATACATATAATCATTTTTAATAAACATAATCTTTATTTACAAATATAATTTACATATACAAATATACACACATACATATATATACATATACATATACATATACACACACACACACATATATATATTATATATATATATATATATATATATATATATATATATATATATATACATATATATATATATATATAAATAAATATATATATAAATAAATAAATATATATATATATATATATATATATATATATATATATATATATATATATATATATATATATATATATATATATAATTTTATTTTGTCTTTTTTTTTCTTACATCTATTTACATCATGTTTCTTATTTTCTATGTACATGCGTTTATTCCTTGATCTAATATAATCTAATATTTCATTGCTTGTTAGTACATACATACCAGCCACCACATTTTTACGGCTTGTCTACATTTACATTTGGGCTCTTTATTTTTGTATTATTTACTGGAGACTCTGCCGCAGCCATCCCCCGAGGGAAGCTGTTCGAGCACATCCTCAATGACGGCGGTGTCTCTTTTATGTATAGCCATCTTGAGGGTGTGCTCGAGTATTTCCTTTGTTGTGGCCTCCACCGAGGCCGACAAAACGACCGATTGCATCACCACCGTCGTCGGTGTAGTAGACACAGGTCTTTGTGTGCCTGGTCACCGCGACCACAGCATGCGGAACACTGTCATGAATCCGCAGCCTCCTAGTCTTTGTCTGGACGATGATGACTGCCTCGCGTGTCTGTCCCTGTGCCTCGTGGATAGTCATGACGCTCGATCCCTGTCCGGTGCCGTATTCCTTGTCTATCAACGTCTTCTTTTCCTCTTGTGTGAAAACCGATGTATAGGGTCCGGTCTTGTCTCTTAGGAATTCGAGCGCCAGTGAACCTCTCTATCCTCAGAGAATGGATAGTGTGGTTTGAGAAATAGATTGGATAATTTTATTTAGTACTAACTGTGCCCCGCGGTTTCACCCGCGTTAATTTGAGGGAAAAACGTACTTAAATATTTTCGCCTCGTTGGTCCAGTGGTACCAAGCGTTACTGCCGAGCAAGGGGTCTCAGGTTTGATTCTTGGGTCGTTCAACATATTACTGAGTTTTTTTTTTCGAAAATTTACAGTAAAAGAGTGATGTTATATTTACTTTAAAAGTGGAACTATAATTAAAAAATGTCTTGAGAAGAGAAATAATAAAGGACGCAACGGAAGCTCTCAAAAAAGATTATTTTTTCCCGTTTTTGTAACATTTCTTATTATTACTCAGCCCCTATTAGTCGTAGCGTGATGTTATATAGCTTAAATTCTTCCTCAGTAAATGGACTATCCAACGCAAAAAGAATTTTTAAATTTGAACCAGTGGTTCATGAGATTAGCGCGTTCAAACAAACAAACTCTTCAGTTTTATCTATTAGTATAGATTATTATTGATTATTTTATTAGATTAGTTTAGTTAGTACTCTAACAACGTTGGAAGTGTTTTTACTGTATAGCAGTGTAGTGTAGATATAAAATGGGGAATAAAACTAGAAATAAAAAGAAAATATCTAGACGTGAACTACGTAAGCTTAGAAAAGCGATCAGATAAGTACTCGTAAGTTTAATGAACACTCAATCTATTTTTAGCTAGAATATAATGATTGTCATCGATATATTAGACCGATATATTAGCATATCCAAAATTTCAATAAGTTATATTAGTATTTTCACCTAACAGCGGCTAGCTAGCAGCTAGCGGCAATTGAAGATTCTTCGACGGTCAGCGAATGGCGATGGGTCCCAACCAGGCTAAACGTAGCCGATGACGCGGCGCGGGACGTACCAGCGGGATTCAGCAGTGGTCACAGATAGTACACAGGTCCTGAATTTCCTTATCATCCGGAGTCCACCTGGCCCACGGAAACGTCCGCCTTGTCGTCGTCAACCGAACCTACAGGCGAAGAAAAAACTCATCACGTCACCGATCGTAAACAGCCGCGACTCAAAGAAGGGTTACCAGACTGCACACGGTACTCCAGCTGGAACAGACTCCGCTACACGACGGCTCGAGTGCTACAGTTTATAGAACTCTGTCGAGCCAATACACAACGAGTCAACTATAAAAGGACTAAGAAAAGCGCGTTAAAAGACCCAGACTGGAAAAGGACGAACAAGAAGCTGAAAACACGCCAGAAAATAAGAGTAGAGCTCGAAGAAACTTTGGAGGTTCGTCCGGTCTCCGCGGAACTTATCAGGAAAGCTGAAGACCTATTCATGAGAACAGTCCAAGAAGAATCTTTCCCAAATGAAGTAGAAAGCATTAAAGACGGGAAGTCGTTTACCCGAAACAGTCGCCTCAAGCAACTGAGCATCGAGTGTGCAGAGAGAGCCCTCCGAGTTCGTAGTCGTATTAACGCCGCGGAGCAACTATCAACGCCATCTAAAAACCCGATGATACTAGATAGAAATCATCACACAGTGAAGTTGTGGATCATAGCGATGCATAGAACGAGGCATCACACGGGAGTCGAGGCGACTGTGAACGAATGTCGACAGCACTACTGGATACTACGCCTGCGGCCCGTCACAAGAACGCTCTTTCCACAGTGTCTACACTGCCGGATTAGGGCAGCGATCCCGCCACACCCGAGAACAGGAGACCTACCTGCGTGTCGCCTAGCTCACCATCAGCGACCCTTCACATACACAGGGGTGGACTACTTCAGACCATTAACAGTCACCGTGGGACGCAGCCAACAGAAACGTTACGTGGCAGTATTCACGTGCCTCACTGTAAGAACGATCCACCTAGAGATAGCGACGTCACTGAGCACAGACTCAGTGATAATGAATTTAAGAAGAATGAAAGCTCGACGAGGACAACCTGCTCAAATCTGGTCCGACAATGGGACTAACCTGCGAGGTGCCGACAACGAATTGAGACAGGCAATGGACAGAGCGACGTCCTCACCTTCGTCGCTGGGTCAACAGGCGGCATAGGGTCCTTACGTTTCGGCTGTCGCCGGTGCTTACCGGGTACGGTTGCTTCGGTAAGTACCTGCACCAAATCGCTAGGTGAGAAGCCACCCCTGATTTTGCCACGAGTGTAGCGCGCCAATCGACTCGGCGCGTCACACCCTGGAGGAATGCGCCGCTTGGGAGCCCCAGCGCAGGGCCCTGGTGGCAGTAATAGGTGGAACATAAACATTTAATACCTAAGAGAAGAAATAAAGTTTAAATCTACTTCTCTTAGGTATTAAATGTTGTAAAGTGTATCTATTAATTAATAAAAAAAAAAAAAAAATTACTGATAATTAATATAAATTAAAATATTAATAGTAATTTTTTTTTTAGCTATAAACCCATAAAAAATTAAATAATGGTTTTTATCTACTTCTCTTAGGTATTAAATGTTTATGTTGCATTTTATACTGTGCCTTCAGGATCGAAAACAAAACTGAATTATGAAATAACCTAAAATAAAAAAAAAAAACCTAGTAAGTTACTGTAAAATTATATATTTAATTATTTCCGTGCGCCGTCGCCGCGCGCGGGGTCATCGAGAGTTCATTTGATCGGAGACTTCGCGTAACTAGTCGCGCGGGGAGGGAGGTAGCGCTAAATACCTACAACGCTCGAATATACTGGCCTTAAGTAATATTCATCATTTTATTTATTTATTATAAATTCAAGCTATAATATAAAATACTTTATTGCTCTTGGTTACTCTTTAATACTAGTCAACAAAAACGTTAGCCAGCGTCTGTTCTGCGGATTAAAAATATCCATTAATTCATACAAATAAATTAGATAATAAATGACGTATTGTTAACACAATCTGAAATGATAAAGTATCGTGCAAATCCAAAAATGAAAGGGGAAGACTAATGTCAACGACCCAACCGTGGGTGCAACAATGGTTCAAAAAAGGGGTCTCAGTACGATTATGTACCGAATTATCGCTTCAATAGTCAACTATTCTTTTCGATGTCGTATTAAATAGACGTGGCGCGTGCCCCATTCGTAATATCCTAGCTAAACTAGTTTGGTCAATAATTTTAAGTAGTGCGAAGTGCAAAGGACGTAGATATTGAATTGCTTGATATCGTTAAGCCATTGCTATCGTTTTATGGTTGCTATTTACGTATAACACCAAGTTTCAAAATTTATAATTGAAATCGTGCAAACGTTTTTTTTTTTTTTTGTTGCTATGATATGTATTCAATAGTTAATTATTCATCATCGTCATCATCATCATCATATCAGCCATTGGATGTCCACTGCTGAACGTAGGTCTCCCCATCGACCTCCAGAGCGACCGGTTCAAAGCAGCCTCCAACCAACGATTTCCGGCAACTTTCCTCAAGTAGTCTATTCATTTCGCGGACGGCCGTCCGACGCTGCGTTTGCCGGTACGTGGTCTCCACTCGAGAAACTTTCTGCTCCATCGGCCGTCAGTTCTACAAGCTACGTGCCCTGCCCACTGCCACTTCAGCTTGCAAATCCGTTTGGGCTATGTCGGCAACCTTCGTTCGTCTGCGGATCTCATCATTTCTGAGTCGATCTCGCAGAGAAATACCAAGCATAGCCTCTCCATGGCACGCTATGCGACTTGGAGCTTGTTTAAAAGGCCCATAGTCAGAGACCACGTCCATAGTTAATTATTAATTAATAATTATTTGAAGTGTTTTTTTTTATTAGTAGTAGTGAAAAATATGTTCTTAATTTGACAAAATATTATTCTTAGGAAAAGCCTTGCCTAGTAGTATATTTACAAACTGTTTCAGAATAGAACGATGTTTGTTTTGGACATGTATAACAATAACTAATCGACATTGTTATCTGAAAAGACAATTGAATATAAATTTACAATTATTATTTAGCTAACAAATAAAAACAATATTTCTCTATAATACTCGTACTATGAATTAAAATAATAGTGAAGATCAGTAAAGGGAACCAGAATATACATATATCGTTTACTACAAAATCAAATTTGTTACCAATTAAGACTACCTCGATATTCTAAGGGTCGGTAAACCAGAGGCTGGGGACCAGGCGATCAATTTCAAAGCCCCTTCGCCTCATATTCAAATCCCTTCTTTGTCTTTCGAATTTCATGTGAATAATTTAAAAATAAAGTAGATCTACCCCCATCACTTGTTCAATACAAAGTTTTAGGGTATTTTGGAAGACTAATTGGTATGAATTCATTATATTGAATGTTTTTGAGAGGTCACGTGGACTTTGATTGTATAGATAAACTATTTTAAATACTAATTATCTACATATGACATTCTTTAATTCATATAACTTAACGAGAAATTTTTAAAAGATAAAGCAAAAATAAACTGTATTAAATAATTTAAAAGTAGTTTTACTTAGTTCCATATTATGATACATAGGTGTTTTATGTGCAATACTGCAAACGCACGGCCAACTTTTTAATTCTGATAAGGCTTATCATCTGATAAAGCAACTGTATTGATGATATCATAGAGGACAATTTAAGAAGGTAACAAACAAAACTACTACTCAAAATATGATATTTTAAAGTAAAAAATAAAAATTATAACAAAATAAATACAAACGAAACGTACTACTAAAACCGAGGCCGTTGAGAATCACTTGGCAAAACAAAAACACAATAGGCAGAAAAAAAATAAACAAAGCACAACAACCAAATAATAAAAAAAAACGTGCGGTAGAACTTTTTAAATTACCGGTAAAACCGCAAACTTTTAATCACTGGCACAAATCGACGACTATATCAAATTTTCGTTCTGAAATTTGATATGTGTACTGTATCGTGTCCACAGTGCGGTTCACAACACGACGCGCGGCGCGACGACCGGGCACCAACTGACGTTCACCCACCACGGGTCTCCTATCTCCATCCCACTCGAATACGCATGTCCGGATCTAGATCCCTTCATCGTTTTCATATTCATTTCTATTTTATAACGCTTTTCAATCACTGTTAATAACAAGGTAAGTTACTCGAGCTTGTAAAACTAAATACGTTAGCAGGCATCCCCGCAAGGTCGAACGTGATTGCGCCATTAGCCCTTAACAACGGCCATTCTGGTTTTACACCTGTCAAAGAATAGGTACATGAGAACAAAACTTACATTTTTTTATAATTTTTTTTTTTATATACACATTGCACAATAATGCTAAAAATCAGATCAAAATGTTAATAAAGCATTTTTTTTTGTCTTGGATTATAATATTTTCATAAATGTTTGTTAATCATAAATTATTGTGATATTTTATTTTAAGACAACTAAAGCAAAGAATATCCTGCCAGAATTTATACCTATATTCTCTCATGTGATTTTTATTAACAGTTTATTTTACAAAATATAATAACAATATAAAAAGATACCAACATGTAATTGAAACAAAAATTTGTGTTTTAAGTTATTTATTGTAAGTTAAATGAGACTTTTTAATCTGTTATTACATGCGTATAAAATAAAAATTACAATAATATATTTTCTATACAAACCTCAACCAAATATTTACCTACTGGACAAATAATGTCCGCGTGGAATAGTAGCAAGAACGCTGTTGAATTGTTTTTCTGACTTTTTGAAAAAAGTTAAATATTTTAAGAATTTTTAGCACTGATACCTACTTGCAGGTGAGTGACCTGTGAGTCTTCACGACTAATTAGTACCTACGAGCTCATTACTAGCAGGATCGTAGATAGTGGAAGAAGCTTTCATAATTTTTTCGTAAATGGAACCATAGCGGAAAACCTATCTGTACTACTTATTGTAAGAACAAAGGCCGTATAATCTAAAATAATCAACATCCTTTTATGGTCATGGTATTTTAAAGCACAATGGTCTTCCTAGCCCAAAATATGATTACCTATAGAAATTCGAAAACGTTCATGGTTTAAGAGTACCGCAAGATTCCGTATAATTCTGAAATATTAAAAAAATTTACACTGTTTTGTCACTTATTTTTATCTTTAGATGTGGATTGAAGTAATCTACTTGGTGCACTACCTACATCATACAGTGAAAACTAAGAGTTTAAATATTTGTCTCAAATGTTAGTTGTACCAATTATTGATATGTAAAATGGAATATTTATCATGTTTCTGTTGGTTATTTTGACTTCCTAATATTTCGCGACTACTGCAAGCGCTATAATCACAGGTAGAGCTATCACGGGTCACGTAAATAGTAATCACGGGTAGGTACACCATGGCTATTTCAGAAATCAATATAACCAGCGACGAAAAACGTATGTAACCCGTTTTTTATCTCAATAATGGTATCCATAACCATGAAAGTTTATAAAGTAAAATGTTAGTTAATTCAATATACGATTCACTCAATCAGTATTTTTTTTTCTGTACGTAGTATAAGAAAGTACCTAGTAAGAAATGTAGGTATACCTATTGTATTTGAAATTAACTAATGCATCTATAATATTAAGAACAACATAATTATAGTGATAAAAAAAAACGCTACGTAACAAATATAGATTAGAGATTGAAGCCATTAATTTGTATTTAATATATAGAGAAAAATAGTGGTATATTGTCATTATATTTATATATTTATAATAAATAAATAATTTATTATAAATTTAATGTGAATATAATTTTAATCTAAATTAGTTTTAAGCTTAAACTTTTTGACAATAAAAAAAGTTTTCATGACACTCGTTTCTTATTTCCACTCTCATTGACGCGTATATGAGATGGAAGCATTGTCAACGACTCACAATGCACAATAGAGTTCTAAAGACATTTGACCCCTACTTTTGTACAAGTCATATTTTAGAATCAGCTTAAACAGTACATCTTTACATCATACCTTATATTATGTAATAAAATTTATGAGCTGGATTGTTTGTTTAAATAGTTCAATTAGATTACTCTTTACATTCAAGCGTCTAGTTGCGTTGTTTATGAAGAAGGTTTATAAGCTATAAAACATTACAAAATAATATAAAAAAGCAAAACCACAATAATTGTGAACAAATGTTACTGTGAATGTGAATACGATTTGAAGTGACGAAACTAAACACGGATCAAATCAAAAGGTAAGTGTACTTTTGGAATGTGGGAGACTATTTCTTAAAAGGAGATTTAAAAAAAAGAAACATTTTTTGTGCGTTCAATCAAGACATACTTTAATACACAACTTTTAAACAAACACAAGATTAAAGAACGCAGGTACTTGAAACTTTTACACAAAATATCCATATGCTGTTAACATAACTCCAAATTAATGTTAAAAAAAATATTCAAAGCATATTCAAAGTGGTATTTTAACTAACAGATTATAAATAGCACAACACAATTATTTTTCAGAAGATGTGAAGTCACAGTAAGAGAGAGTTTGAAACGATAATTTTCAAGTTATAAATGATTATATCTTCCAGGAAATTTGAATTTCCTTATTGTGACGACTTACTCACCGTTTAAAAGTAAGAGTTATGTCGGTTATAACAAGCCAAAACGTGTTAAGAACTACAATGCATTTGTAATTGCGAAGAATGAAATATAAGTGTCGGTTGTTATATATACACAAATACTAATCAACCTGCACGGTTTCAATGTTAACCACGTTGACATCTTTTACAAGCAAACGGGATGAGTTTTTGTAAAAATAAGTTGTTAAAAAAGTCTGCTAAATTAATAATGGGTTAATTTTTTTTTCCTTGTGTAATGCCAGGCTCGTTCATCCTTAGGAGCTGACTCCGAAAAAATCGTTTCTTAATTATCTTCTTATTTATCTCTGTCACTAAAAGAAACAATTGTCCAAAGTTCATGTTTCTAACTCCAATGGTTTTGGCTATACAATGATGAATTTGTCGATCAACTCTTAATTCTATAAGGTAGATCATAAAAAATACATTATTACATCACGTACACATTTTTCGTACCGGTTAAGTTACTCTTAATTATGTGTAGTTGGTAATTTTTAATAAAGACTATTATTTTCAACCGGTGTAAAATCATAGAATATTTTTCATGACTACGGAATAAAGAGCCCAAGGGATAAATAAAATGTCCACGTGAACAAAGCGCATAGCGAGTTCATAATTAAAAAGATTTCGTTTACAAGCAACTCAGACAAACATTCAGTATATTATTTTTTGCATTATTGAATTTAGTTCTCGCTAAATTTGAAATAGTTGCAATTACGTACGAAAAGACTGTAATTGTTTATCTTACATTTTGAAAAGTAAATTTTAAATAATTTGAAGTTACATTTCGTTATATTTCTTATTTCAGGAAAAAGGATCGCTGTTACAAGGATATGTTAGTTTTTAATAACCCTTATATTATGTAATGTGTATGTATATATGAATGTATGTAATAAGAGTATGTTCAAACATATTTATTACATACAATTTTTCTTTTTAGTTTATTTAATTGTTTATTATATTTAAGTTTATTCTTTAGACTTTATAAAAACTTTACATTCTCAGTGACCTTTTAATATCACTTAAGTTATTTCAACTTTATTTATCTATGATTTTAATTTGTCATTCTCTTTATGTAAATAATGTTTTACATTTCTAATTAAAATACCGACACATCAGTCGGCAGCATAGACAAAAGAATAAAAATCCTTTGAAGTTTGATCACGATTAAGCTGACATTGAAGTGTAGGCATTATCTAAATATACCATTGGCTTTGTCTAAATGTTTTTGTTAAGAATTCCTTTACATAAAAAAATATACAACATGAAGATTAAACACCATGACCTTCACGTGGAACGAATAAGATTTTAATTTAATGTTGTTTGGCATAAATTATTTATTTAAATAACATAAAGAAAAGGAGATAACTTTTAATCTGTGTTAAATGCAGATATAATAAAAATTTCCATTTTTGAAACCTTCAATATTTTGTTACTAAAATATAAATTGTCGCAGTAAATGTAAATATAATGTATTTTATAAATTGTAAGTCTAAAGTTAAGTAAGTCTACTTAAATCCCGCCATTTTTCATAGAATTGTATTGTAAATACTTAGTAATAAATTTAATTATGCTGTGGGTGATAGTAATCAACGGAAGTTTGTTTATATCTGTATAAGGTATTCAGTTCTCTATAATGACTATTATACTCTCTATTGATGACTATAATCTCTATACAAATATTCTATAATAAATATAAAATCATTTTGTTAGTCGTTAATGTTAGATATTATTAATGGAGAGTATATAGATATATTAATGGAGATATGTATATTATTTGTTTTTATAATTATAGGCTCCCTTCTTCGACTCGTTAACAATATTTTTAAGTTTTCTTGTAGAACATGACTCCTACTCATTTAGTATTTCTAGTACCAATTATATCATCAAATACCTAATATGCGTTCTTACATTTAAATATGACCTTCATTTTGACTTGGATTAGACTTTATTCTGTTAAAATTGTAAATATATCTAAACAGAAATACACAATATAGACATAAAGGCTTTATACCGCAAAGTAAAATCACTCGTGTTTTCATTGGCTCGATAAACAGCGGGGTAAAGAGCGGAAACGTTATTACTGCTCTAACCCTTATACAAAAATATTCACATTTAATAAACATATGTATTACAATGCTCCGTTTTGCCCAAGATAAGGAGATGTAGCTCTATATAAAGAATCGTTGTATATTGAAGATTGGAAATATTTCATTAACAGAAAATTTTAATTAATGGTATCTAATTAGATGCTCCAGTTGAAGTTGGCTTAAGCCATAATTATTTAGAAGTAATAATATATAAGACCAAAGTTTATTAATTTTTATGTTTAATAGTTACAAACAATTACGTCAAAGATGTATACAACTAAATGATTATGAGGATATATTTATTTATGGAAAACTCTGGATTTATAAGAATGCTTGTTTCCGCTTTTTATACTTTTATTTTATAGCCAAACCGTGTTATTTTTATTTTTGAATTACTGTAGCAACTTCCTCAGATGTACGTCGCTTGAAAATTGTCATAAAATGCTTCCATTATGCCATAAAACGATAAATATGTTGTAAAATCATAAACGGGGGCAGCGAGCCATCTCATAAATTGTACAAAATTGGCCCACTTTGCAACAACTATCATTCCACTGTTATAAAAAGAGCAGTTTATTTTATTTAACGAAAAAAAATGCTTTTCGTAATTTCATGGCCATAAACGTCTAAGGCTGGCCTTTTCACATTCCACGGCCCGCCATAACGTAGCAAAATTTTATTGTATCGCCTTGAATAAGTGCAAATAGCAAAACTTGTAACTTATTACATTTTGGGGTGACAAAATAAATGGTTTATAAAAAAAAGACTGATACATTTTATAAAACAGATAGGTATATAAAAATGAAAAGAATATCTACACTTAGCTTATTTAAATTACAATTAAAAAATGTTTCACCTAGTTACTTGTATATGTTACAGTTAAAACCCGTTTTCCCTAGTTAGAACTACTTCTTACTAAAAGTTACTAGTAGTTAAAACTAGAATTAACTAAAGCTCAAAATTAAGTATCAGTTAAAACTAGTTCTTACTAAATACGGTAGACACAGGAAACGTCCAAACTCATAGCCAACAAGCTGTACAACCAGTCGTGGCAGCTCCGTCTCAGCGGTCCCCAACCGGAGCACCGCTGAGCCAGATTATCCAGGCCATTCCATCCGCTCTGCGAAAATTGATCCAGAAGAGGACTGATCAGAACGCACCCTCGCAACCCGGCCCCAGCGTTACAGTAGAATCTTTGCTTAGAGAGGGAAATGGGAGCGGGGAAGTGGGCATTAGAACCAGATGCGTGGCCCTCTTCATGGACAATGAAGCGGAGAGGATTGGAATAAGTTTCTGTCGCTCCGAAGGGCAGGATCGGCTGGTGGTCTCGCCGGGGTTCGCTCTGCTGATAAAGGGCAGCACACAGAAAACGAGCTTCAAGCGCATTAAGATCGACGCGCTTGCGCAGAAATCGGACAATGACTCGATCTACCGGACGGTGCGGTTGCAAAACAAGGTGATCGCTCTGTTCGAGTGGGGAGAAGAGTCTGCTTTTGCGCAGGCAAGCTCGTGGCTGCAGCGGCAGGGTGAAATTCCCGGGGCGACCCCCGGAAGAATAAGTGTGGACTCTATGAGAGTCGGCTATGAAAGAGGCAACGTGTCTGATAGATACGGCTGCCTAATGGCCTCGAAAACTCACGAGGTCATTGTTTACGAAGACAGGGGGGAGGATCTGGGATACTTAAAACCCCAGTCCAGAACATCTTCACCCCCTGCATGGCTGGCTCTTGGAGGGACCGTACTCAGTGGTTCGGAGCGCCTACAGAAAAAGACCGAAGCCCAAAAAGCGGAATCAGTGTCGCCCACTCCGTACGACACAATATCCAAATCAAAGCCCCGTCTGATGGCGATAGCGAAAATTATCCAAGCGACAACCTCCCCTAAACGAGGAAAACGACTGCCCCACCTTGCCCCAAGGTCGTTGGTATCAACAGATCGGCAATCGGAGGCACTTAAAAGGTTCACCAAAGATGAAAATCCGAGGTACCCACAAACGCCACCGGCCACTCGGACAAAAGCCGACATGGGGCAAGTTATACCACCAAAGCTACGACCAGCGTCTACGCCGCAACAACATGCGGAAAATGCGTATATCGAGTTCCTGGCCATCACAAAGGCGAACTGCGATGTATGCCTAGCCACCTGCAAGAAAATCATGCAGAGCTTCCAGTACGGCCACGAAAACTTACTGGGAGTGGAACTCGAAGAAGCCGAGGCAGCCATTTACAATAACGACACCCGCGAAATACTCAGGGGCAACATGTCGGGAAGGTATATGGCTGCTTATAATACCACAGTCGGCTTCGTGGGCGCGGTCGAAGCCGAGGGCCAGAACGAAGAACCTCAAGCCTTCCATACACCTAAAGGGGATCCAGTGGTGGTGGTGGCCAGGTGCACGAGAGTGATGCTAGGCGACCGGATACTCGAGATGGCAAAAACCATTACGGGAGATCCGGAAGTCGGCAGCATTTTCGGTGCCTGGCAGTTACCAGCACTGAAATGGATAAACGGGGTCCCTGGATGCGGCAAGACGACTTACATAGTCAGAAACTTCGACGAGGAAAACGAGGTCGTAGTTACGACCACAGTCGAGGCGGCCAATGATCTCAGGCAGAAGCTGACGCACCATTATGGCGACAAAGCCAAATACAAGGTGCGCACTATGGCTTCCATATTGGTAAATGGTTTTCGTGAGGGCACAAAAATAAGCCGTTTAACGGTGGACGAGGCCCTCATGAATCACTTTGGTGCCATAGTGATGGCCGCCCGTCTGTCGGAAACAAAAGAGGTTATCCTTGTCGGAGACATTAATCAGCTGCCTTACATCGACAGGGAAAACCTGTTCGAGGTGCGATACAGCAGGCCTAATCTGACGGTAAATATATCATGTGAGTTGTCGTGCACGCATCGGAATCCCAAGGATGTCGCTCTTGCCATCAGCGAGGTTTACGACAGGATCTACAGCTCGAACCCCATCGTCCATTCCCTGCGTGCGGAAAGGCTCACTGGCGCTAGAATACCCGAAAAACAGAACCGGACCCTGTACCTGGTCTTCACACAAGAGGAGAAAAAGGAGTTAATAGGCCGGGGATATGGTACCGGAGAAGGGTCGAGCGTCATGACCATTCACGAGGCGCAGGGTCAGACGAGCGAGGAGGTCATCGTCATCCAGACACGGGCAAAGAGACTAAAAATACACGACAGCGTCTCGCATGCGGTGGTCGCGGTAAGTAGGCACACCAAGACCTGTGTCTACTACGCCGACGACAGGGATGACGCAATCGGCCGATTCGTAGGGAGGGCGGCGGAGGCCACAACAAAAGAAATCCTGGAGCACACCCTCAAGATGGCAATCCATCATAGAGACACAGCAGTCATTGAGGATGTGCTCGCACAGCTGGGGGCTGGTGCTGATTAGATAAATCGACATAACATATTGGTGGGTGTGAAATTATAGAGTACCTAAATATTAGAATTATAACTGGATATAATAATGTAAATGCAAATAGATATAGTATAATAAAAAAAAAAAAAAAAAAAAAAACATTAGCTATAGATATAGTATTTTAAAAATAGGTTTAGATATAGTATTGTAAAACAATATTAATAGGAAATACACGTAGATATAATATTGAAAAAAAAAAATGTATATATATTAGTATAAAAGTGGTCAGTTTGGACTCTCGTCTCAGGGACTAGAGATATTAAGTCTAGTTTTAAGAACTTATTTACTTTTGCTATAAAAACGTCTGTATATAACAATAAAATATATGTAAAGAAAAGGGTATAGGCGCATGTAAGCCTGTAGATGTGAATAAAAAAAAAAAAAAAAAAAAAAAAAAAACTAGTTCTTACTAGACAAAACGCGTTTTTCCGAAGCGAGTTAGTTTAAACTGTTTTCCACAGAGAGCTAGTTTAAATGGAGTACGGGTTTTAACTGTAGCAAATATAACAGAAATAGGTAAAATATAACATTTCAATTATGCTTAAAGCCGTAAATGAACAAAAAATGTAATCAAATATCAGCCAAAATAAACCTTGGTGCGAGTACCACGTTTGAACCTTTCGGAGGCTACGCCTAATATTTGACTGAGTCGGGTGCTTTATTTGATTCTGTAAACGTAAGGGTCCGGTTCATTCGAGGTTGTTTGTACGGTCAAGAATTTGTTCCGGTCAAAGGGTAGGTTTGCATGTGAATAAACAAATGCCAAGTAAGATTATGTTAATATTATGATTACCATGGGCAATTAATATATTAAAAATGAAAAAGAGAGAAATTAGTTATTCTTTATTGTGAACCAGAACTAATATTATAGAGTACTAGCTGGTGCCGCTACTTTCCACAAGTTTCTACACTTGAAAAACTTACTATTTTTAAAAACGCTGATTTGAGTGTGTCCAAAAAAAATTTGGTCATATTATTTCTTCTAGTGTAACTAGTCCGTCGGTAGTTAGCCGATCTGTAGAACATAGCATAGATAGTTTTGTACTTACCCACTGCTTTCGGAGGTGTGGTAGTAACAGTACGAGTATCTATCTTGCTTGCTTTAGTCATAAATACTTCCACATTGCTTTATGTTGCCGCTACATAGATATCGGCTGTAATTACATCGTCTGGGGCTTAAGATTTTCATCCGTTCGATTGGCAAGGCCGCATCAGCTGTCGCAGCATTCCTTGTAAGTCCTATGAACTTTTTGTAAAACATACTGAAGTTTCGGAGTCTTTGTACCGTATGATCGTGTACCTACATCTAATATCAGTCAATCCCGTTGGCATCAAAGTTGATCATAATTCATAATCATCAACGATGCTTCTCTTAACATAACTACTAGGTACCACTGGTTTTACTAAAATTTAATTCAAAATCATTATAGTTGTGTAAAGGTAGAATTTAGTTTCTTGTATTTAAATAAATAGTAGATAGGTACTAACTTTACAGTAATAACTTTTTTGAGGTTCTCTTCCAATTCCTCTTGGAATTATAAGAAACTTCAAATAAAGTTATTATGTGTAATTACATAAAACGTATTAAAAATAAATATGAAATATGAGTACGTATTGATCAAGTATACGAAAAAACTTATCAAATGATTTTATCAGTCTTATAAATTACAATATACATATGTACTAAACCAAAATAGAATAATTTCACCATTCATTGCATAATTTATTACAAGATTCACTTCTCAAAAAGAAAAGACAGAAAAAAGGAATTTAAAAGCAATTAGTACTTAATTAGAGCATTGATTAACGATTACAATTAAGCAAAGGGAGAGAAAAGTAATTTTAATTATGTTTTCGTCCCTCACCTTTACAGCGGATATATCTAAGTGGCAAAATTATAATTTTAATATAATTTTGAGTACCGTCTTAATAAAATATACGATAATTAAGTGACTGGTATTTTACTAATTGTCTATCAGATTTAATATTTAGCATTTCTTTATGATTTAATATCAATCAAATATTACAAAACGTATTTTATGTGAGAATAAATTAAAAGTAAACACAACATTTCAGGCACATTAATATTTAAATTAAAAAAAAAAAAACTAGCGGACCCGATAGGCCAGTCTTTGTGCTGCCCGTCTCGTCTCTCATCAAGTCAAATTTTGAATGTAAACCTTTAATGGACCAAAGCAACATACATAAATTTTCATGAAAATAAATTCAACTATTTGAGAGTTAGTGACACCCAAGTACATAAGAAATACACATATACATAGATATAGAAAAAGTATTTATTCCTACATCATATTACACAAATATATTAGTAAAAAGCAATAACTCCACAGTTTGTCTAGACTAGATTTAAGGCTTCATCGAATTAAATAGAAAATACAATATATAAAGTAAAAAGTACCTACTCTCCAAGAGAAAATCTTTTTATTCTTTATCTCATCATTTAGTCTGTTTCTAGAAGTAAGTTTAATTTTCACTAACAAGATAAAGCAGCCAGCCGAAAGAAAGTGACAATTAGCTATGCGCAGAGCTTAATTGTGCTAACGGTACCCGCGATAAATTGTATTATGACAGAAGCAGACATAATACAGTCTGCCTTTATACAAATCGGAACTTGCTGTTTGTCTTGCCATTATAGCTGGAGGAATGGTCCCTCGGAGAATATACTTTGAGATATTGTTGTGTTGACTTATTGTTCCATAAAAATAAAACAAAATTGTATTTTAAAAGTCTAGAAACGAATTATTCCTTAAATACTGCAACTTTACGTTATGAAACAGTAGCAGTTTTCCATTTACTGTTTTATTTATTTTATTGTAATATGACGATTCAAAATAAATTTTAAAAGCGTGGTAATAAAATATAAATTAAATTTGACACACGACAGAGAGGAATATATAATAGTGTCAATTTTCTTTTATGTCCTTGTATATCTTTTAAAATTTTCTTTCTTAACATTCCTACCTATGTTACAAAAATGAGTTACATAATTTATAACCTTAAGTCAGGATTTTAAATTACAAAAAAAAATAATTAAGTTTATTGTAATATACTTAAATATTATTTGAATGAAAGTCTATAGTCTACTGATTTTCAAATACTATGTTATTGTTAGAATAAAATACAATGACTGGAAGCTCCCACATTGGGTTGCGGTCTTTTCTCAAGACAGTTTTCTCTTATTAGGTACACAGTTCGTGCCTCACTATAAAGTTTCTTTGTAAGCAAAGAGGTAGGTGCTTAGGTGTAACAATAAAGATACGTATGTTTATTGTCATAATTTGTACTTGCGACACTTAACTGTCATGTCGCTGTCCTTTGAAGTTCATAATTTGAGAATATTTTCTAATTATTCCATAAATTTTAATAACTTAATATTTTATATTTAATGAAAAAGATGCCTTCGTGGACGCTTCTTCGTGTGTTTGAATGCACGGGAAGCACTTATGAACATGTTATATAATAAAAGCAATTAATTAAACCATGTTAACATATTATATGTATAATTATATATTATGTTAATATTGATTCCAAGTAACTTCGGACACATATAAATTAGTGTAATGAAATTGCGCGCTTGCATAATAAAGTATAATATATGTCACTTAAAAATACGCCATTACACATATTGTAAAATAATATTGAAGTAAAACTTCTTTAGGCGCGACTATGCAACGGAAACGCGTTACGACGATAACGCGTTTATAATAATTATAGCATTCGATTTTTAAATAGTTAAAGTATGATATTATATTTAAAGTATAATGATAATTAAATAAAAGTATTTATTATGTATAATACTCGATATAAGGGTATATATTACTATTGTTATATTATCAATTTATACTTTTTTTTTAAATCTAACATGAGTTATTTATTTTTAACTTAATCGTGTGCCTTTACTTCATGTGTCTTTATTGACTTGTACTTCATCACTTCACTCGTTTATTTAATATGTTCATGCAAGCATTATTATAAAGTCGTTTGTTCGATATTTTAAACCTTGTTGTAATAATTATATTATTATTTATTTTGATATCATAACAACACGACAAAGCATCAATGAAAACTTCTAGTAATGTACATCTAAATTATTTACTAAGACAATGGAACCTACGTAAATGATCTTTTGTTACCTGAGAGAAGAGAATTCATTATCAAAGCACTAGTTTTACATATAATGTTTAATACATATTCATGCACTCAAATACTTACCTTAATATCTTTGTATTAAGTAGTAAAGTTTTATGACATCATTAAGGCTGTTATGCTACGTACGCTTCAAGCATCACATCTTAAATAGAAGTCTCATTTGCTTTTGCGCGTCTCTAGGGCTTTTCCTAATTATAATCATTAGGAACACTTAGAGAAATTATACATTTAGATTAAGATAGGTATACAATAAGATGGTTCTAATTATTAATTTATTTATTATAACTGTTTACTTTACCTATAAATATTACCCTTGTTGTTTCACGTAGCAATGTTTTATTAAATGGTATATAACTTAACAAATTCTGTTTATAATATGTAATACGTCGATTATTTCATTCTTTCATTTTAATTAATGGCTTTAAATAGTGCCAAAATAGCGCGTATACGTAGCATAGTATTTCTTGGTAAACTAATAAGTATAATAAAAATAGTTTTACTTACAGAGAGCAGAATAATTGTGAAGTTTTTGTATTACCTGCAAAATATAAACATTGAATATTAAATAACATAATTCCAAGTGTCTATTGTTTATTTAAAAATAAAAAATCAATAAAAAACTTTAAAATTAAAATAACGTAAGCGCCTGAATTTTCTTTATAGCAAGCAGTCGCATAGTATAAATATAGGTAACTATGGCCAGGCGTCTATTGGGAACTTAATACCTAAACATACACACAGTACACTTTTAAGAGAAAAAAACAAATCAAATAAAAATGAGCAGTATTTTGTCAACTTAAAGTATAAACTCACTTAGCAGATAAAATCAGCAAGATAAAAATTACAATGTCCTAACTATACGTAGATTGTAGACTTGCTGAACATGCCATCTTGTTAAAGTTCAACTTTTTTAAATACATTGACGTCTTTTGGTAATCATACCCGGGCGGAAATCCACAGGGAGTGATTCGAACAAATTTCTTCACCCAGAAGTTTAAAAATTATTTATTACGAACGCAAATAAATAAATATAATTTGTGATATTTTAACTTTTATAATGTTATACACATAATATTTACATAGTTACTGTTTATAACATCAAAATAATCAATTTTTAAGCACACAATTGTTTCTAAAACGTTTATATTTTAAAAAAAGTTAGCTAATATTTTGTATTGTTTGTTTCAGCTAATCTCCTAAATGGCTTGAATAATTTTGAAAGGGTTTTCACTGGAATTCAATATTATAAAAAATAACGTTTTTTCAACAGATTTCGTTCATGCAAAAAAAAAGTCATGAAATTGTCAACAACTCCGATGCAATGTTCAATTTTACTACTTACATGGAGATAAAGTCGCAGGTAGCAAATAGGGAACTTTATGGATAAACATTCAAAATTAGCACGTAATTTATCTGTAAAAGGAATGGCTTTTTTATAAATGTTACTTGTACGACCAGTTAAGATACAGAAACCTCATCATGAAAAGTTTCCAGACATTTCTTAATCCATTTATCCGCTAAAAACGTAGGCGTTTGAGAGTAATCTTCGCGAAGTCATTAAAGTGTTTAATTAAAGCCGTCGTAGGCTGGTCACGGGTCAAGAGGACTTCGCAGACGGAAAAAATAATAATGGCTGAAGTGGAGACTTGGGAGTAAATTTTTTCCGTTTCCTTGTTCAGCCTGCATTAATATTTACTATTATATGTAGGTATATTGTCCAGAAACTGTTTGTTTGGGTTACTTGAATGAATTATACTAAATTTCAAGAGAAGTGTTTGGTTTTAGAGATTTCATATAAGTCACATAGTGAGTGAGTGATAAATAATTAAAGTGTGATAATAAAATATAAACATCAACACTCAAAGGTCCCCAGTAGAATGAGAACCTTCTATTCAATTATTTTTTGTCATCCACGAGAATCAAACCCGCGATCGCTACCATACAGCCAATCGCTGTGACGACTGCACCATTGTATTAATTATATAAATTCATATCAAAATATTTTTAATATCTATTTGTAAACATTGTTGAGAAAATAATCCCTGAGCACTCTCAGGGATTATTTTCCACTGTCTTGCACACACTCTTTCCACTGTCTCTTTCCACGGTCTTGTATCCACTGATAAAAGACCTAGAATTAAAAATTAAAACAACACTAACGAGTCTCGTGATTTCAACCGTTGCGTTGAGATACGATGCAGGCCTATGTTATTTCAGAATAATATTGCTTTCTAATGTTACAATAGTTACCTAAATCAATTCAATATTTCAAAAGTTTATGGATTACAAGCGAGTCTTTTTCTAATATGACAATAGAATATAATATCTTATATTGTTATCTATTTGCATCTACCACCAAAATACCATTTTCTCTACCCTAAGCCTTGCCTGGTAGAGATCGCTCTATAGCGATAAGGCCGCCTTTTGTACTTACGAGTATTTCTATTTTTTTTTTGTAATGTTGCTTATTCTTGGTGTACAATGAAGAGTTATTTATATTATTATATTCTTTTATTTCTATATTTAACTTACTTTATACATCTTTAAATATATTTCATATAATAAAAATAAAAATATTCAAAAATATAAAAAATAGTTCCCCTCCGGTGGCGGGTTGAGGCCCAGGCCGCCGGTAGTTAGAGCTCCAGGCTGAGGAACCTCCTCACAATACGTGCCGTCTCAAGCAACACTGTCGTACACGACCCTTGATCCAACAATATTGGTCGAAACTCTTCGCTAATAAGCCTTTGACCGACACGACAATAAGAACAATTGTTATTGAGTCCACATTCCACATGCCGGTAATCTCTTGGGCAAGGTCCAAATATTTACTTAATTTTTCTTTTTCTGCCTTTACGAGATTATCATCATGTGGAACTGTAATGTCAACAATAATTGCTTGGCGCGCTGATCCACCGCTGATCGGTCTACTACCACTGTATCAGGTTTATTAGCTGTTATAAACCTGTTAGTGACAATAGACCGATCCCAGTATAGCAAAACATGTCCATTTTCAAGAAATGGCGTTGGGTTGTACCTATCGTATGGCATCTCATTTTCAACGAGGCCGATCGAAGCACAAGTTTTTGGTGGATAATCTTAGCTACTTGGTTATGTCTGTGGAAATACTCACCGTTAGCAAGACAACTACACCCAGAAGCTACATGTCTTATGGATTCTTCTGGGCGATGACACGCTCGGCATATCTCGAGAATTTCCGGTGGTTATTCGTCTTAATAACTTCATCCATAATTGCAAAGACAAAACCTTCGGTCTCTTCAAAGAGGTTACCGTATTGTAACCAGGATTACTACTATATAATAATAAAAAAGAACGGCTTACGTCGGTACAGTTACGGCTTTGTTTATTGGAAATTAATGAAGTATAATTAAAATTGTATAAGTTTTAATTTGCCCTTTTAATTACTTACTTGAACATTTAACAATAGAATCACTTGCTTTAATTACCCAAAACTCTTATGACTAAATAAGACAAAACACAAAAATAATATAAAAGGCAAATACACTTAGTTCTTCTCCAACGTCTTATACTCGTATATAAAGTATACGTAAGTGTCACTCCTGATAAAACGATCAACATTTGTTTGACAGGGGAGAGAGGGGTCGTTGAGGATACTAATTGAAACAAATATTTGTGGAAGAGTGCAGGCCGCAATGTCTTAGGGGTTGAAAGATATTCATTCTATAGACAAAGCCTTACAAATATTATAAGCGAGAACATTTGTGAGAATGGGAGGACGAATATTACTATTACTTAAGATAATTATATCAATATTAATGTTAATGAATTAATATTTGAACAAAATGTCGATTTATATCCCCAAAATTCTTACGAAATCAGAACTTACAGGCATGAAAAGTAAGGCAAGTTTGCAAAGGAGTTAGTTTTGAGTTATTAAATTTAAATGTCGCATAAAATTTGTAAAACTGTGCTTTCATTTTTTTTTAAAAGGATTTTTTTTTTGTTTGGCGATTAATAATGAAGTAGAATAAGAATCACAACTACTGTCACCAAAACCAAAACTACCAAACTACTGTCGCAATGAAGTCGCGGTAGTACTTCACGCAATTCATATTATACCACATCAACATTTAAAATCGTCTAATTGTGACACAATTATAATTAAAATATCGAGTTAACATTACAAAGTTCAATTTCATAACGTTTTTTCTAAGCACGATATTTAACAAAAATGTTTTTAAAAACAAACTTATAAAAGTTAGGTGTTAGGTGTCTTTTTATGCCATATGTAGTCAAAGTCAAAGTCAAAATATTTTATTCAGTATAAAATTATTACAATTACTTACTGAACGTCATGAGTCTACTACCAGTTCGAAAAGAAGAAGCCTCTGACCTGAGAAGAACTGGCGGAAGAAACTCAGCGGTACTAATATTTATTTTAACGTAATGGTTAGGAGGATATATGTAGGTATTATAGGATCTTACTTCTAGGTCCTTTCGTCCGACTAGTTCGAAAGTATCATAACATTGCATCATTACCTTACCATAAAAATATTAGATAATTATTATTTTTTTAAAAATTACAAATTTTACGGGCAACGGACAACAGACTAACAAACATTGTAAGTGAAATGAGAGCTTATATAAATAGTTAAACAAATATAAATAAACCATTGACTTCGATACTTTGATTTAAATGAAAATCGATATGGATTGCAAAATTTTTATGTAACAACAAAAACAAATTTTTGATAACTGTTTCAATACTAATTTAGGATAAAAGTGTTCAATTTCCATTTAATTTTATTGTTAGCTATGCTTAGATATCTCATACCTTAGCACAAAAGCGCCTTCATTTCTAATCAGCCTCAAGGCCGTACTTAGCGACTCTCTGAGATAAATCACAACCCAGATTCTAACCAAATTGGTTTTGATTGAGAACAATTACCCGCCATTGAGAGAATTGATAAAAATCATCTCTTGATATTTTGGCTGATGTTTAAAATAAGATTAAATTTAAAAGAAATCACTTCCGATTAATTCGTCATAAAAGGAAAATAATATCAAAATTAGAAAAAAAATATTTTTATGTATATGATATATATGTTTTCTAAACTTTTAAAAAAAGTAGAGCTTATAAAGAGTAATTATACCCTTGATTATTGTAGCCATTTTTGTATAGGTACCTTATGTAATTTCTATAATTAATTATATTATTAATATTCTTTTCATTATGAAATAAATGTATTTTACTTATTATTTTTCTTCTAAAGGTGGGAAACGTAAATTTAGAATACAGCATTCTAAGAACTCGAAGCCATAATGGAATAATTAAAAAAAACTCTAGAGAACGTTGTCAGATAATATAAAAAGTCTACTAATAATAATTTTACCTTTAACAATACAAAAGAAGAAATGAACTAAATGTCGTATTTTCCGAGTTGAGTAATAAGAGAGCGAACATGCAAAATGCTCCATAAATTTCTTGTTTATAATTGGCCAAACTTGGCCGTCTGAGAACACCTGACTTAACGAGCATGCGAAGTTTCTTTCACGTACTACGTAGCCTGGAGCCTGATTCTGAGATTTCTATTTCATTTATTTTATTCTTACTTTAAGTTTGCGCCTCGGTTGGATATTTTACAACGATACTATAAACAGATATTTTACTTTTTTAAATAATAAAATACTTTGTTGTGAAAATATATCAAGAATAATATAAGGTTTAGAAACATATAACATAATTACATAAATAACTATATACCTGATTGGATTTATACGAACGCAATAAACAGCATGTATCGTGAAGATAATTATAATAATACAGTGACATCGAAATAAATTCAAGTAAAATATAAAGAATATTCTTACGAGATTTAAATACCGGACTTAGGTATAATTGACGAGGCGTTCATTATGAGCACGAGATGACAAGTTGCCACTAATGAGTATTTAAGAATAAACGGTAGGCCCATACGTAGATTTGAGACGAGTGTAAACATGGCATAAGTGTACTACTCTCATTTGAATGTCGTTTGTGTATTCTTCCACTGATTAAATTAGATTTTGAACACTGTTCGCAAAGGATAATACGTTTGTTTACTCTCTAAGCATGAATCAGTAGAGTTTTCATTACTTATTATAGTAAAGCTTTATTTACTACATATTAGTGAATTTCAATAACAAGTTAATGAATACTCACTAATACACATACAAATATTCAATGATCAAATCAGTGGACTCTGTTATTCACATATCCATACAATGAATAGTCACTAATTCTGAGTGGTACGGCTTGAATAGTCACCTAAAATCAATGAAATTCCCCTGATTCATGTTCAGAGTACCATAGTATAAAATATAAAAGTTATGACAATAGAATGATAAGAATTTATGAATTTTATCTAAATAATTTCGTCATAGTATAAGATCACAGGCTTTCATTTATTCCAAAATATCAACAAAATAACTAGGTACAAAAATATAATAAATAAATGCGTATTTCAATATACTTTATAGATTTTAATTAAATGACAATAGAACGACCGTCATACCTACTGCCTTTTAAAATCCAATAAAATTTTCATGTTATATGTTTTTAAACTTTATTTACTTAATACAAAATAACATTCACAAAACATGATAAACTTCACTTGATTTCTTGGTGTATTGCTCATGGATGTCAACAAACGAGGCTGGTTCATTATTTACATTGTGCCAACCCATATCGTTACGTAATATTTTGTGAAGTATAAGTAGGTACAACATTTTAATGGTCATTAAAATTAATATATTGTTATAGTGAAGAAACCAAAAAAGCAACATTATGAGTATCAAATACATATTAAGGAATTATTTTTACTTATATTATTACTTTGTACTTATCTCAATAAAAAGTTTATCTCAAAATAGCATATAAGCTTAACAGTAATTATAAATTAATAAAGTTAAATCCCTTAAAAATATCGTAAAACATCCTAAATGTCTTGCTAATAGTGAAGTTACATTCTGTGGTATGAATTAAGTGTCAATATTTCTATTAATAGGTGAAAAAGCAATCGCTTAATAGGGACTCATTTATTGTTTTTGCGTAAATTTAATTATTGCATGTTTATTATTTCAGCTGAGAGAGATTACTTGTAAGTACATACAATATATTTTACTTATATCTTGGTAAAAAAAAATACAATAATTGTAAATCGCACCATCTGTTTAAAAAACTACAAATAAAATGTAATATTCAATAGTTTGGAAAATCAAAAAGTGCACGCCTCATAATCTCATGTTTCATAATAACAATTATAAAAACAATTAAACCACATCTAATTAGACCCTGAAATTAAATTGGGATCTATTTTTTTTTAATGTTAGTTGGATAGGCAAACTGGCAGACGTTCCACCTGATGGTAAGTGGTTGACGTCGCCCATGAACATAAACCAGTTTACCTGGAACTAGCCCAGGCAACTCATTTATGTGTTGCCTATCCAAAGACATAAGGTGTTAAAGTCTCGGTGCCAGTAATTACACTGCCTGTCATGCCCTTCTCTTCGAAACACAGCAAAGCTATTTCACGGAAGAAATAAGCAAGAAAGTGGTACCCATGCAACCGGGAGCGCGGCACAGCACATCCCTCTCACCGGTAAGCGCATCCCTCCCACCGGGACCTATATATTCCTAATATATTCCTAACTATACTGAAGCGTAAGAAAAATACAGTTTTTTAATTGTAATTTAAATAACAAAAATGGCATTAAAAGTATCACGAGTGTTAAAAATAGTATTTTTTATTAATTTGTGTATGTATACATTATTTTACAAGTGCAATATACGATAAATAGAGACATTTTAAGTTCGAAAAATCACTCGTTTTGCGTGAAGTGAGAGTAGAACCTACCACAACGATTCGTTATGAGCTCATGTCATACTTGAAAATAAAGAAAAACATTATGATGAAATTCTAAGACATATATTTTTGCTAATCCTTCTGAAGCTTGTCGAATTATTGAGCTATGGCTAGGAAAAAAGAAAAGCACACTTACAAAAACCTTTACAAAGCACTGAAACATTTAGGGTGTCATAATACAGATTATTTTAGGTAAACGTTAGTACTTTAAACGAATATAAATTACTTGAATTTAAAGTTCATTGTTATAGGTTAGAGTGAAATTACAAGCATTCGAAACAATCCAATTATTCAAGCAATTAAGTCTGAAGCCATCTCCGACAGGTGCCGACCGTTCAGTAAGTTCCAACGCGCCGGCTAACTGCAGATCCTAGCTAAACTATTTATTGCCCTTAGATACTGGTTTAGTTAAATGCCAATTGCTTAGTGGACACACTATTGCATATTTTGTCATAATAAATGTTTTGCTACTTAGTACCATGATTTTTATTAGTGTTTTTATCCACTAACGTTCTAAAAAGTAAATTGATTTCAGCTAAATTTATTCCACAAAAAAGAACTAGAAACTGAAAATAAGTTGAAAAAGGATAATTTAAAGAAGACTAAAAACTTTACTATTTACCCTTACTAATGGTACAATATTTATTATCTGTTTTCCAAGGTAATAATTCAAGCAATTAATTTTAGAACATCTGAGTTAGAAAAGGTTTATTTACAGCCAGTCCCTAAGCACTAACTTCTCAGCTCTTCATTAAACTATTTACGGCCTTCTCGCTTATGTTAGTTTTAGAAACGTTAACTTTACTATTACAAACTTAATCCGATATATTAATACTCAAACAAGTTTTGTTTATAATACTATTTTCATGGGCAATTAAAATTTCATCATGTAATAATTACATGATTTTGTACAATATTTTTCTTCTTTTATAAAAAGTTTACATATTTAGTATCGACTGAAAATTATTTTATTATTTACCTGAGCCTGCGATTTTACCCGCGCAGAAATAGATCATATATTTATTTGAAGCAAAAAAATAACGTTTATATAAAAGTTTATATAAAAATAACGTTATACTTCTAACTACAAAAAATTAAAAAAATTCACACAAAACTTGTGTGAATGAATATTCAGTAATTCTATCAGACAGAACGTATTAAAGTATAGATATCAAAAATTGGTAAATTCTAAAGATTAGCGTAATTACACCAATAAACTCTTAAGTTTTGTTTTATAGGTAATCTAGTGTAGATTGATCTTTAGAATAAAACCGAGTCGGGATTTGTCGAGTTTTTAAAATGAAGCTATCTTTAACGACAAACTTACTTTACTTTAATATGAATAGTCTTACTATTGAAATATTATGAAAAAAAAATGGAACAAATTTAAAGTAATTGTATCTAAATGTGAAGATGAAACGTTAGTATATAACTGCCGGCCCTATATGAATTTCCTCCCAATTTGCAACCGCGTATAACATAAATATTTTAAAAAATGCAGTGGCTCAACTGACATTTTTAGCTCTTCTATTTTCTATCTTCTATCTTCTTGTATCAACTTTTACAAATAGAAAATAAGCACACATAATGTACTTTTTTCCTATGTATACTGTTTGTAAAGCATATCTCGTTTTTCTTAAGTACCTGGATGACCGAGCTTTGCTCGGTTAAATTATATTTAGATACATTACATACTGATGAAACATAAATAATATTTTCGATCTTACCGACATAATAGTAAAATAATAGGAACTGGTTATTTAAATTTAAATAAAAAATAAAAAGAGCTCTCAATAACAGGTTTCTCACAAAAGAACAAATTTGAAAAAAAAGGGAAAAAAAATTGGTCTTCAGACACACCTGGATTCGAACCCGAGTTTTCTGATTCCGAATCCGCCCGATTCCCATCCAAGCTACTATAAACTTATCAATGACAGCGAAATTTACCTTCGTATTCTAATAATATTTTTTAATTGCGTAAAAAAGGGATAAAACGACATTTTCTAAAAACAAATCCTAGCTAGATCGATTTATCGCCCCCGAAACCCTCTGTATACTAAATTTCATGAAAATCGTTGGAGCCGTTTCCGAGATTATATTTATATATATACAAGAATTGCTCGTTTAAAGATATAAGATATACATTTACAATTTAGGAATTTTGTATGTTAACGACCGTTCTGGTGTAGTGGTGCAAGTATTTGCCTCAAAGCCGCGAGCCAGCGGTCGCGGGTTCGATTCCCGCTCGGGGCAGATATTTGTACCTATTTATACAAATATCTGTTTCCGGTCTGGGTGTTTATCCTTGTGGGTCTCCCCACCGTGTCTAGGAGAGCACGTAAAGCCGTCGGTCTCGGTTGTTATCATAGACACCTGATAACGATCGTAGCTCCAACCCTTCTCCTATATGGAGAGGAGGCCTTCGCAGTATGGTCATGATGTGTACCTGTAGTGATTGTGGTAACTAACTGTTAAACTGCTGGTAAGCTTTGAATAAATAAATATATAGGTACACTAACTTTATTCTTTGTAAACATGTAATATTTTATATTTTTATGATATAATCTTATATCTTTAAACGAGCAATTCTTGTATATATATATATAATCGGAATCTCGGAAACGGCTCCAACGATTTTCATGAAATTTAGTATGCAGGGGGTTTCGGGGGCGATAAATCGATCTAGCTAGGATTTATTTTTAGAAAATGTCGTTTTATCCCTTTTTTACGCAATTAAAAAATATCATTAGAATACGAAGGCAAATTTCGCTGTCATTGACAAGCTTCTAATAGCTCGGATGGGAATCGGGCGGATTCGAAATCAGAAAACCTGGGTTCGAATCCAGGTGTTTACAGACCAATTTTTTTCCTTTTTTTATTTTGAATTAAGAGCTCTTTTTACTTTTTATTTTTTATTTAAATAACCAATTCCTATTATTTTACTATTATGTCGGTAAGATCGAAAATATTATTTATGTTTCATCAGTATGTAATGTATCTAAATATAATTTAACCGAGCAAGGCTCGGTCATCCAGGTACTAAATATTTATGAGAATAAAACGAAGATAAGAAGAGATTAAATTACAATTTCTAATAAATTTGAATAATTTATATAATTGTCTGGCCAGAATAAATTATGCTCCATTAGTGAAGTATGTGCTAATATTTCTATAAACTAGCGCATTTTCGTTTAATATGCATAGAGTATTTTAATTTAGACTGCATAATTAACTGCAGTCGAATGAACGACTGAGTGGTGAATGCACAGTGAAGCTAATTTAGCACAAAACACAACTGAATAACAAATCAGTTTAATTTATTTCATTTATTCACAAAACTTTGCGACAGACATTTTTTCAAATTTTTGTTGTTCAATAATATATTAGGAGAAGATAAGGAAATATTATTCTAATAATATTAAAAAAAAAAACATTAGGTATGTTCTTTAAATGAATATTACATAACAGACAAATCTAGAATCATAACCCTTAACGAAAAAAAAAAAAACTTTATCAAAAAGGCAGTATGCGGCTGCCAGACAATTATAAAGACAAATTTCAATGTAATTAGGATGAAGCGAATCAAGTCCTCCGCTAAGTTACTTTGGGTCTCTTCTTCTGATTACGTTTGTAAAAAAAAAAAAAAACGTAGTATTGTGACGAAAAAATGTGCATAGTAGGTATTTTCTAATGTAGTCTGTACTGTACTGTATCAGCCTGTAAACCAACCACTGCTCAACGAAGGCCTTTTCTCCATATAGAAGGAGAGTTGGAGCTTAATCCATCAACCACGCTGCGCCACTGCGGATTTGCGGATAATTTCTCCACCACGAGTCACAATCGTTATCAAGTATCGAATTTACATGCTCTCCGAGGCACGATGCAGACTCACAAGGACATACACACAGACCGGAAACAAATATTTGTACAAATAAAAATATCTGTCCCGAGCGGGAATCGGAAATCGGAATGTACGCAGCGTTGAGGCGACTACTCGCACCACTACACTAGAACGGTCGTCATGTAACCTGTCTACACATATTTATTTAATTAGTTACATTAAAAAAGGTAATTCATCAACACACGCATAAGTAACACATATATAAATAAATTATATATATATAATATTTATAAAACAAATTTATATATATATATATATATATATATATATATATATATATATATATATATATATATATATATATATATATATAAAACAACACATCTATATTATTACAACACATTTATATATATATAAAACATATTTATAAAACAACCGATTGTGTGCACAATTAAGTTTGTATGGTCGTTAGACTTCAGTTTTTTATTATTTTTTTAGATATATATTGAATATTCAACAGCAGTAGATTAGTGTTATAAAATTCAATTGACAACTTTGAACGATTAATCAAATTGTAAGAAAATAAATATTGCTGTATATTTATGACTTCAAAATTGACTAATAATAAAAGGATATAATTATTCGAACACGTTTCATTAACTATTATGTATTTCATCACAATTTATTCCAGCGATCATAACGCGTGGGTGCATCTTGCGCCATGTCCTGCCAGCTGTGTCTGACGGTCTGAGCTACTGTTTGTATCGTCTACTTATGTAAACTGAGTTTAAAACAATGCTATGATTATGCATATATATGTTTCTCTTTTTGTTACAGTTATAAACTTTAGCAATATTGTGTAAGCCAAACCAATTTCTACTTATCTTTTAGGATTAAGTTATTATGGTTTTTCATATATATATATAGGTTATGACGTTATGTTCAATACTAGAATACTAATACTAGTTCTACAATATACTAATTCAATTTACGTCGACTGTAGCAAACTAAAAACATTATGAAAAAAAAAATCTGTACGATTCAATGAAAAGAGATTTGAAGTGCAACTTTTTTTACGTCGAATAGTTGATATATTCATCAAAACCAATATATTATTACTTTATTTTTAATATAAACCTTTATAAATGCCACACATTCACATAAAGAGCAGAATGCACATGCATCAACAGAATTACCATCCGCGTAGCTGCTTGGAATTCTTCTCTCTAATGTAAATTCCTTTCATTGAATACCTACATACTGCGATGCATTCATATATAGTGAATTTGGTTACATTGCACAAGAGGTGTTAACCATAATGTACATATGTATATGTATAATAATAAAGCATGCTGCATACCTCAGGTTCAGGGAAAATTGTATATCGGTTATCAAAGTTAAACTAAGTTATGGACTAAACATTATTGGAATAATTACGTACATACATTTTCGGTTTCCTTCTCAACTATTTATTGTACAATGTAAAAAGGCTGTAATTTTCATATGTTTGTATGGACCTAAGCTATATAGCCTAAACTAATAATTACTGTTATGCTGTATTTTCATTGTACGTTTTTACAGCAGACGAGATGACTGGGCTAGAATCGTTGAGATTATTAGTCCTTTTTTTAACATTAAATAAATGTAAAATTGTACTTTTACCTGCTAAGCCACAGTGAAAAATCATGGGTTTTTGTCCAGCAGTGAACATTTACAGGATATTTATTAATAGTATAAAGTACATTAAGTATCTGTAGGTATATGGATTACATATTGTTTCGCTTCGCTTCAGCCTATCGCAATCCACTGTTGGACATAGGAATCCCCAAGTTCGCGCAAATTATCCCGGTTTTTCGCAATCCTCATCCAGCCTCCGCCAGCGACCTTGCGTAAATCGTCGTCCAGCGGGCCGGAGGACGTCGTATATTGTTTAATTCTTGTTATTATTTTAATCTCGTTGTGTGTAATTAATTAATTGTTGTTATTCCAAAAAAAAGGTATAGTAATAACATCCATATTTTAATATAATAACATAAAAATAACATAATTATATGTCTCATACAATCGCTATTTTTTTACGAATTATTAAAATAATTAAACGAAACCATTTCAAACGATTACTTTACGTAATTATAACATATATGAATATTGCCATATCAGTGAAAACTTATATTCTTATTTAGTGCTCGTTTAATGTAAAAATATGTCTCAAAGACAATAATTAAAAAATAAATCTTTTCTTTAATGTCAGCAACTGACAAATAAACCATTTTATTTTTATGTTAACTGTTATCGAGAAATCTGCTAAAAGATTATAAAGTTCACGAAAGAGACCATTTAAGGGTATTTATCGACTTTAAATAACGACTGACCTAAAATTTATATATTTTTTACATTTATTTCAATTTGCATAAGTATCAAAGGTTTCGTCAGGTTTTTAATTCCTACAACATTTTATTTATGATTTCTTAAAAACTAAATATTTAAATATAATCTTAGTCTTATATAACATAAATTCTTGTTCGGAACTTTACCTGCGTATCTTTTTTGAAATACTAAAAAAGGTTTCGACCCTTTAGAATTTGATTAAGAATCAAAGGCTGAGCTCTTCTCTAAAATTTTAAACAGTTCAACAGCTCAGCCACGATTACGTAATAGAAGCGAGCACTTAAACGTCTATATTAGTAAGAACTGGTATCAAAAAAGCTTTTCTAAGTATCAAAATATTACTCTTAGGCAATCTTAGTGTAGTAAAAAACAAAAGATTAACCAGAATATTTAAAAAAGTTCCGATCCAATACAACTATTGTATTATTTAAAAACCAACTTTAAAAAATGAGTAACTCTACATTTCAAGGATAGTCCAATATAAATTTTGTGAAAAAATTCCAACTTAGAATAAATAAATAATAATAATAAAAGAGAAATGGAGTTTGTTGATGTGTACTTTTCTTATGGAAAATTATTTTGTTTCTCGTGTTAACTTGTTCAAAGTCATTCATTCGGTCATTTATTGGGATTAATGGTTTCCAATAGTGCCAAAATAACGCGGATGATTTCGTCAATGTCATGTAGATTGGAGAAATTTTCAGTCGTTTAGTTGCCTACTCGACGAACATTCAAACCGCATCTGACAATCAAGTCAATATAATTGATCTGTAACAAAATCATTGTCAATCAAAAACAAAATTACTTCCGCTTAAACTTTTTATTTATTTATTGTGCCTATATCGATTGTATGCAATAATTAATTATCAAAATATATATTAAGCTTCTTTAATATCGGTATAAATAAACTTTGGTTATATCACCAAAGTTGTGTGATTAAGTTAAATACACGTTTGTTGATAGTTCTTATTACGATAGACATAAAGATTCAAATACATTACTTCCTTTAATGCGTGGGGAAACTTAAGTAGTTAAGCGGAATTAATATTGTGTAAGTTACTGGTTATACTTTTCCACAAACTTCATTTCATTTCAGTAACTTCATAAGATATAAGATCAATTTCACACATTTTGTTAACTTATTTTAGGGCACTTTCGTACAATATTTGTAGAGTTTACAAGATAATTTATAAAGCAGGTAAAATTACAAAGAAGCTTAGAAAAGATTTAGAAGTGTCTTATGTAGTTTTATTGTTCAGTTTCTTTGTATAAGTCGTATTTGTTGTTATTGTTTGATTATCTATATATTAATACGTGAATCAAAAACTTTGTACCCCCTTTTACGAAAATTACGCGGACGGAGAAGTATGAAATTTGGCACAGTTAAAGTTTATATGGAGAAGAAGTGCAGAATGCTAATAATTTTTATAATAATGCTCAAAAATAAAATAAATTAATTAAAAAAAAACTCTGCACACACTACGGAACACACACATATGTACAATGTACACAAATTTTGTTTATTGTCAATGTCTGTTGTCAACATGGTTTTAAATACAGGTCTTGCAAAGAATTTTTTATTGAAATTTTTATCACAGATCAGGTTCAATGACTGCATTTGCTCACACTGTTATGCACAATCATATTTTTATGATGTTGACAATGCTGTTAATTATAGATTAGGTCGAATTTCGACCACTGGACGACCACTAGTGAATTTTATTTTGCCCTAGAAACTCTTATACTAGTAAACAAAACTATATCATCTATAAGTTGTGTTTAAATGATATTGAATGATGAGATGGCATAAAATTTAGACGCTCATTTTAACTTATCGTTAGTTAAACTCAAAATATTACAAAATTAATTGTTATTCACTCAAGTTCATATAAAAAAGCCCATTAATCATTTAAGTTAATTAATAATCGTCGGTTTGTTATATCGGAAATTATTGAAATATTAATTTATTTAAATGTTGCTTATCCAAATATCGCACCTTTAAAGTAAAACCGTTACTAAACGAAATTATGAAATTTTAAAGGAGAGCCAATATTTGAAAAAAGTCAATGTTTTTTCGCAATAAAATCTGAGTTCAGAATTCTATAAGACATTCAATGAGATTCTATGATATGTCTGTTTTCACATTATGTCATGTGATTTAATTTTTTTTTATTTTTTATTTACAGCATTATTTATTTTGATTTGTATTATTATAGTAACACTTTACCATTAATTTTATTTGTTCATTATGGTATATTACTATGAAATTACAGTGCAACTAATGTTACTAAATAGAAAACTATTAAAATTTCATAATGCAATAATATTTTTATACATTAAAATTAAAAATCATAATCAATCAGCGGTGTTATAATATTACTCAATAAATAAAAAAATATATATTCAAAAATAATAATGTTTTATTACAAAATAGAGATCCATACAATCATTTAGTATACTTATTTATCAATCAGTCTTGACAAAATTGAACCTTTAAATCACGCCATTTAGGTATCTTACTATCTTAATTTTTAATTAAAACATTTATAAATATCTAGTTTGACTAAAAACAAACCAACTGAAAATAGCAATATAAAAAATATAAAAAATTAATAGTAATTGTTACTGTCTTAGACAATGGGATTATTCTTGGGATTTAGTATGTTAGTATTTAACCATATATTATACTATATGGGTTTTTATTCCTTTTATGATATCTGAGTTTACTTTTGCAGCCGTTTATATCCAAATAACAACACTGTTGGATTAAACTACCGTCATCTCTTTTCTACGATCATGTTCTTGTTGGTATAGACACAATATTGTATTTAGTGAGCCGATCATAATTCGGTTTAGTAACGCTTTAATTTATCGCTAAATGGCGTAAAATACGACATTTTACAAAAAAGACAAGTTTATCTTGCAGTTTACGTGTATTTAAAATAGATAGCATTGATAACTCAATTCATGAAAATTTTCGTTTAGTAACGGTTTTACTTTAAAGGTGCGAATATTTAATCATCCATGTTTAACCGTAGTAGACAATCAATAAATAATTCGTCAATTATAGCCTACAGCGTAAAATGTAACATCAAAATATTTATAGAATAATGAGCCAATACATGAAAGATACGTGTTTTTATACACAACAAATTGCTTTTAGATTTCACTTCGGAATCAAGCAGGTACTTGAAATACACTCTTTAAGCTCTTAAACAATCAGCTTAAAACTTCTCAGCGCTGAAAAATCGTTTTGAAGTCTTCATTAATTCATTATCATCCAATAACTTTGTTTATAACTAACTTGAGGTACAACTTAGGTCAGAGTTTTGGAACGAAAGATCTTTAGCTCGTAAAAACAGTTTAAACGTCTAGTTTTAGAAAGTTTTAATGGAGTGCGGATAGAACTTGTGCTATATAAACACCGCAGTCTTTTTTTTTTTTTTTTTTTTTTTTTTACGCTGGGAAATGCATTTACGCATCCCGCCGCCCGAAGGCGACGGGTATGTGGGACTCGCTGACACGGCAAAACGTGCCAGAATACCGCACTAAAACCCAGCGGTGCCCTCATCGTCATAGTGGGGCGCCACGGGATCGCTTTCGCATGCAACCGTGACGCCCCGACGGTTGGCCCACCTATGCGGACCGCCTTCGCCTATAGAGCGCTCGCGGGCACCGTGAGCGCTCTATTTCCCTGGTGGCGAGTGGGAGGATTATAGGTGCCCCTCCCACTCTATTGCGGAGGGTGAAGGAGCGCGTAACGGCGTCTCCTTCCCCCCGGTCGTCTCCTGCGGAGCGGGTTAGCGTTAGCGTCTGCTTCACGCTCCCGCTCCGCGGCCTCCTTCAATGCCATGACCTCCTCGCAGAAGGAGGCCACGGCCGACCAACACCTCTCGCTGCCGAGCATGCAGCGGACCACGCTCGACAGCGAGAGGTCTCCGCCTATCACGGCCACCAGGGCATGGCGCTGGGGCCCCCAAGCGGCGCACTCCTCGAGAGTGTGACGCGCCGTGTCTATAGGCGCACCGCACTCGTGGCAGGCAGGGGTGACTTCCCTCCTCGCAATCTGGTGCAGGTACTTACCAAAGCACCCGTGCCCGGTAAGTACCTGCGTCAGCCTGAAGGTCAGCACCCCGTGCCGCCTTCTGACCCAGTGACGAAGATGGGGACGTATGGCATCCACCGTCTCTGGGCCTGCCGCTGGGGACTCCAGGTCCTCCTTCCACCAATGGATCAGGGCTCTCTGAGCCTGAGCCCTGACCCGAGCTGTCTGGTCCGCACTTGGGACTTGTCCTCTAGCTCTGAGGCTTGACCGGAAACGGTACACTTCCGCGAGCACCTCCGCCTGGAGTTCCCAGGGCGGATCGCTCGCGAGAAGCGTCGCCGCCGTCCATGACACCGTACGGTATCCGCGTATCGCCCTCACCGCTATGACCCTCTGAGGCCTCCTTAAGAGGGTCTTGTTCTTGGCGGTGAGTGCGTCACACCATATGGGTGCACCGTACAGTGCCATGCTCCGCACTATGCCGACGTATAAGCGCCGGCAAAGGGAGTCCGGTCCTCCTACGTTGGGCAGGAGTCTGCCCAACGCAGCGGCGGCGCTCTCGAGCCTCGGAGCGAGCTCCGTGAAATGCGGACCAAAGCTCCATCGACCATCCAAGGTCAGGCCCAGGTACCTCATCTGGGCCCGAACCTCCACCTCCGTGCCCTGGACGGCGATCCGCGCACCTCGGGGGGGGCCTCTGCGTGGGCCATGGAATAGGAGGGCCTCTGTCTTGGATATAGAGACCCTCAGGCCCAGCATCTCGATACGGTCGATCGTTATCGACGTGCCGGCTTCTGCTAAGCGGGCCGCCTCTTCGAAGCTCCTCGCCCGGGCCGTGAGCAAGGTGTCGTCAGCATAACAGATGACCCTCAGCCCGGGCGGTAGAGGCGCCCGCAGCAGCCAGTCGAAGCCGACGTTCCACAGGGTTGGTCCCAGGACGGAGCCCTGTGGAACGCCGCAGCCAACGCGACGTCGATATAATCGACCGTCGCCCCCCTCCCAGAGAACCTCTCTCTCCTGAAGGTACGCCTCCAACAGCCTCTGGAGATAGTGGGGCACTTCATGGAACTTCAGTGCCTCCACAATCGTCTCAACAGGAATGCTGTTGAAGGCGTTCGCCACGTCCAGTGAGATGGCCAGGAGAACGTCTCCACTGGCCACCGCCTCCGAGGAGAGAGACCTCAGGGCGTTCAGGGCGTCCAGTGTGGAACGGCCCGCCCTGAACCCGAACTGCGCCTCTGAGAGGCCCGGCCCCGACTCTTCGAGGTGCTGGACAAGGCGGGCAGCGAGAATCTTCTCTAGCATCTTGGCCGTCTCGTCCAGCAGCACGATTGGCCTGTACGCAGAAGGAGAGTCAGATGGCCGACCCTCCTTGCGCAACAGGCACAACCGGCCCGTCTTCCACGGCTTCGGGAACTGTCCGGTGCTGAGGCACTTATCGAACAGGACCCGAAGCCGGCCTCTCAGTTGTTCCAGGGCGATGCTCAGTACTCGCCCTGGAACACCATCCGGCCCTGGTGCCGTCCTCCTGGCCCTGAAACACCGCAGTCTGACCAAGGGTACTTAATGGACGCTAAAGTAATAATAATTAAATAATAATAAAACCTTTTCTAAGCATTTACATCATTAAAAAAAAAGCAATAAGTACGTTTGTTACATGAGTAACTCACTTTGTTCGTGTTGTTTGTTTGTTACGAAAGCAGTAAGAAGATGTAATTAAATTAATCGTAAAAAAAAGAAACATATTATAAAGATTACTGGATCAAAAGTCGGCTCCATCAGCAATATTTGTAATTGGAGTTATATATTATGTTAAATTACGATTCGAAGGTACTCTTGAGGCCTATTTGAATAAAGTTGATTTTGATTTTGATTTTTGATTTTGTGCTCAGCACCTAACGAAATTTTAATATTCAAGCATATAATTATGTTGGTAGTCCTAGTAAAGTAAATAAATAACTAAATATATGTACGTAATTTCTCTTGTTTTTAAATTATATCCACTGACTAGAGCTCTAGTTATACTGCACTACAAAATTTGTAAGTCGTGGTATTATTAGTACTTAGATATTGATAATAAAAGTTAACACGAATTACTTCTATAGCATCATATGGAAACAAATATTTATTTTTTAAATGTTATTATTTTGATTTCAAAGAAGACAATACATAACCATTTTAAATGTATATTGCATAAAATTTGTGGTAATGACGTTTTAATTCTTTCCTTTTATAGATATTCTTGAATAAATGAAGGTTTTTAAGTATACATATTAATCTAGGATAAAGAAATAATAAGTGTATGTTTTAGAACTCAAAATAAAACGGACGTATCGCAACGCAGTTTCACAAACAATACTTAATTATGCTTATCTTAAAACTTCCTTGTTAACCTTATAGGATAGTTCACGCCATTACAGAGGTTAGCTAGTCGCACGAAGTCATTGAACGTATGACAACTCGGAGACTGGTACGTGTATGAATCAGAAAGGGTTAGAGCTTAATCCACCACGCTGCTCCACTGCGGGTTGGCGGATATATATATACATATATTAATTTCCCTACCATGGTAACGATCGCTATTAGATGTCTACAATAACCGACCGGACCGACGGCTTTACGTGATCTCCGAGGCACGGGGGGAGACCCATAAGGACATACACCCAGACCGGAAACAAATATGTATACAAATACAACTATCTGCCCCGAGCGGGAATCAAACACGCGACCGCCGGCGTTGAGACGACTTCTCGCACCACTACACCAAAACGGTTGTGTATAAAATACACCATATAAAAATTACTAAGTCTCTTTAAATAAATCTTAATTTCTTTTTATATTTTATAGCAAAAAAAAAAAAATTATATCAAAAGATATATCATGTAAGAATTATGTTGCGATAACTTTTGTTGTTTTAATATAGATAATCCTTGATAAAATACATAACCCTTACAAAAACATTTTACTATTTTTAACAAATAAATAACTACAAATTTGTTTTATAATCAAAATCATTCTACAAATGAACATTAAAATTCTGAGCATGGATCACATAACGACAAAGATAGTTGAAATTTATACATCTTTACCTTTTTTTTTTTGGAGGGCAAATCATAAAAATTAAAACAAAAAGGCTTTGTCTACTAAATAATTTTTGTACTCCTATTACAAAACAAAATAAATCTCAGGTACTGAACAAACTTTTGCGTAAAAGAAAGCTTGTTTTTCAGAAGAAAAACAGTCTACAAAGAATCGCGCTACGAGACATACAAGTGGAACAGTGAAGAGACGCGGGTAAAGTATAATATAAAAAGGTTTATTGTGCTAGTCTGAAGTACAATTTTTTCTATTTTTTTTATTTTTATTATTATTATTCCGAGAGTAAGTCTATTAGACTTCGCACGGTCGATAAATTAAGATTTTTGCCGCCTTCCAGGACTCGTCGTCGCCGAGCATCGCGATGATAATGCTCGGAAGCGACAAGTCCCCTCCGAGGACCGACGGGCACACCTCGAGGGTGTGCTGGGCGGAGTCCACCGCCGCGCCACAATCGTGACATTCAGTCGTCGGCTCCCTCTGGGCCGTCCGGCACAGGTAGTCACCAAAGCAACCGTGCCCGGTGAGAACCTGCGTCAGACTGAAGGTGAGGGGCTTGTGTTTTCGACGCATCCACCGCTCAAGGACCGGGCGAATGGCAGCCGTTACGCGTGTGCCGTACGGCTGCCCCGCCAGGTCCTCCCCCCACCTCCGCATAAGCGCTTCCTGCCCCATCCGACGCACCCGCAGGATCCCGTCCAACGTAGGGTTCTCACCAAGAGCCCTCCTACCCAAAACGTATGAGTAGGTCTTGGCAAGAACCTCCGCCACGAGCTCCCACGGGGGGTCGCCGGCTAGAGCAGTAGCTGCAGCCCATGATACCGTACGGTACCCCCGAATCACCCTCACCGCGATTGTTCGCTGCGCAGCACGAAGCGCCGCTTTATTTTTCGCGGTGAGGCGATCCGCCCAAACCGGGGCACCGTACGTCGCCATACTCCGGCAGACTCCGGAGTACAGCTGCCTGCAGGCGGCGCTGGGTCCTCCGAGGTTCGGGAGATATTTGTATGGACCTAAGCTATATAGCCTAAACTAATAATTACTGTTATGCTGTATTTTCATTGTACGTTTTTACAGCAGACGAGATGACTGGGCTAGAATCGTTGAGATTATTAGTCCTTTTTTTTACATTAAATAAATGTAAAATTGTACTTTTACATGCTAAGCTACAGTGAAAAATCATGGGTTTTTGTCCAGCAGTGAACATTAACAGGATATTTATTAATATTAAAGTACATTAAGTATCTGTAGGTATATGGATTACATATTGTTTCGCTTCGCTTCAGCCTATCGCAATCCACTGTTAGACATAGGAATCTCCAAGTTCGCGCAAATTATCCCGGTTTTCCGCAATCCTCATCCAGCCTCCGGCGGCGACCTTGCGTAAGTCGACGTCCAGCTGGCCGGAGGACGCCGTATATTATTTAATTCTTGTTATTATTTTACTGTCGTTGTTTGTAATTAATTAATTGTTGTTAATCCAAAAAAAGCTATAGTAACAACATCCATATTTTAACATAATAACATAAAAATAACATAATTATTTGTCACATACCATCGCCATATTTCTGTACGAATTATTTATTAACACACTAACTCTTGCCTGCAGTTTTACTTAAAATACAGCTAAGGTTAAAGTTTCTAAAACACTAAATTACGTAACAGCGAAAAGAACTTGAAATGTGATTTGTATTATAGAACACTTGTGTATGACAAATTACCATTTAGAAAAAAAAAATAGATCTTAATACTTACTACATTTACTAGTATGACTACTAGTATTGAAGTTTTCTTACCTAAACACAATGTATGATTTCACTTAACAACTTAAAATATAAAAAATAATTAAACGAAACCATTTCAAACGATTACTTTACGTAATTATAAAATATATGAATATTGCCATATCAGTAAAAACTTATATTCTTATTTAGTGTTCGTTTAATGTAAAAATATGTCTCAAAGACAATAATTAAAAAACAAATCTTTCTTTAATGTCAGCAACTGACAAATAAACCATTTTATTTTTATGTTAACTGTTATCGAGAAATCTGCTAAAAGATTATAAAGTTCACGAAAGAGACCATTTAAGGGTATTTATCGACTTTAAATAACGATTGACCTAAAATTTATATATTTTTTACATTTATTTCAATTTGCATAAGTATCAAAGGTTTCATCAGGTTTTTAATTCCTACAACATTTTATTTATGATTTCTTAAAAACTAAATATTTAAATATAATCTTAGTCTTATATAACATAAATTCTTGTTCGGGACTTTACCTGCGTATCTTTTTTGAAATACTAAAAAAGGTTTAGACCCTTTAGAATTTGATTAAGAATCAAAGGCTGAGCTCTTCTAAGCTAAAAGTTTAAACAGTTCAACAGCTCAACAACGATTACGTAATAGAAGCGAGCACTTAAACGTCTATATTAGTAAGAACTGGTATCAAAAAAGCTTTTCTAAGTATCAAAATATTACTCTTAGGCAATCTTAGTGTAGTAAAAAACAAAAGATTAACCAGAATATTAAAAAAAAGTTCCGATCCAATACAACTATTGTATTATTTAAAAACCAACTTTAAAAATGAGTAACTCTACATTTCAAGGATAGTCCAATATAAATTTTGTGAAAAAATTCCAACTTAGAATAAATAAATAATAATAATAAAAGAGAAATGGAGTTTGTTGATGTGTACTTTTCTTATGGAAAATTATTTTGTTTCTCGTGTTAACTTGTTCAAAGTCATTCATTCGGTCATTTATTGGGATTAATGGTTTCCAATAGTGCCAAAATAACGCGGATGATTTCGTCAATGTCATGTAGATTGGAGAAATTTTCAGTCGTTTAGTTGCCTACTCGACGAACTTTCAAACCGCATCTGACAATCAAGCAAATATAATTGATCTGTAACAAAATCATTGTCAATCAAAAACAAAATTACTTCCGCTTAAACTTTTTATTTATTTATTGTGCCTATATCGATCGTATGCAATAATTAATTATCAAAATATATATTAAGCTTCTTTAATATCGGTATAAATAAACTTTGGTTATATCACCAAAGTTGTGTGATTAAGTTAAATACACGTTTGTTGATAGTTCTTATTACGATAGACATAAAGATTCAAATACATTACTTTCTTTATGAGTGGGGAAACTTAAGTAGTTAAGCGGAATTAATATTGTGTAAGTTACTGGTTATACTTTTCCACAAACTTCATTTCATTTCAGTAGCTTTATAAGATAAAAGATCAATTTCACACATTTTGTTAATTTATTTTAGGGCACATTCGTACAATATTTGTAGAGTTTACAATATAATGTTATAAAGCTAGTAAAATTACAAAAAAGCTTAGAAAAGATTTAGAAGCGTCTTATGTAGTTTTATTGTTCAATTGATTTGTGTATAAACCGTATTTATTATTATTGTGTGATTATTAATAATATTATGCCCTAGCAACTCTTATGCTAGGCACCACACAACTATATCACCTATAAGTTATGTTAAAATGATACAGAATAATAGGATGACATACAAATTTAGACGCTCATTTTGACTGATCGTTAGTCATACTCAAGATATTACGAAGTTAATTGTTATTCAAGTTAATATTTAAAAAAAAAGTCTATTTATCAATTACGTTAATCAAAACTCGTTAGGTTGTTATATTGGAAGTTATTGCAATATTAATTTATTTAAATGTTCCTTATCCAATTATATATGATCATCCATATTTAACCGTGGTAAACAATCAATAATAAATGGAATAATGAGCCGCTAATATGAAAGATACGTATTTTTATATACAACAAATTTTCACTTCAGAATCAAGTACTTGAAATACCCTCTTAAACAATCAATTTAAAACTTCTCAGCGCTGAAAAATCGTTTTGAAGTCTTCATTAATTCATTATCATCCAATAACTTTGTTTATAACTAACTTGAGGTACAACTTAGGTCAGAGTTTTGGAACGAAAGATCTTTAGCTCGTAAAAACAGTTTAAACGTCTAGTTTTAGAAAGTTTTAATGGAGTGCGGATAGAACTTGTGCTATATAAACACCGCAGTCTGACCAAGGGTGCTTAATGGACGCTAAAGTAATAATAATTAAATAATAATAAAACCTTTTCTAAGCATTTACATCATTAAAAAGCAATGAGTACGTTTGGTACATGAGTTACACTTTGTTCGTATAAATGTTTATTACGAAAGCAGTACGAAGATGTAATTAAATTAATCGTAAAAAAAAAGAAATGAACATATTATAGAGAATACTGGATCAAAAGTCAGCTCCATCAGCAATATTTGTAATTGGAGTTATATATTATGTTAAATTACGATTCGAAGGTACTCTTGGGGCCTATTTGAATAAAGTTGATTATGATTTTGATTTTTGATTTTGTGCTCAGCACCTAACGAAATTTTAATATTCAAGCATATAATTATGCTGGTAGTCCTAGTAAAGTAAATAAATAACTAAATATATGTACGTAATTTCTCTTGTTTTTAAATTATACTGGCTAGAGCTCTAGTTATACTGCGCTACAAACTTTGTAATTTTTGGTATTATTAGTACTTAGTTGATAAAAAAAAGTTAACACGAATTACTTCTATAGCATCTTATGGAAACTTAAATATTTATTTTTAAATGTTATTATTTTTATTTCAAAGACAATACATAACCATTTTAAATGTCCCAGGGGCGACCCCCGGAAGAATAAGCGTGGATTCTATGAGAGTCGGTTATGATAAAGGCGACGTAGCTGATAGATACGGTTGCCTAATGGCCTCGAAAATACACGAGGTCATAGTCTACGAAGATAGGGGGGAGGATCTGGGATATCTAAAGGATCAGATTCGAACACCTTCACCCCCTAAAAGGCCGGCTCTTGAAGAGACTATGCTCAGTGGATCGGAGCGATTACAGGCAAAGGTGGAGGCCCAAAGAGCGGAGCTCGAGTCGCGTACCTCCAGGGATGGTAATAGCAGCTCCAAGTCCCGTCTGACGGCGATTGCAACAGTGATCCAGGCAACGATCTCCCCAAAGAGAGGCACCCGACTGTCCCACCTTGCCCCAAAATCGGCATCTCCTGTTGAAAGGCAATCGGGGGCACTGAGAAGGTTTATGAGAGATGAAAGTCCGAAGCTCCCTCAAGTGCCACCAGCCAATCGAACGAGAGCTGACAAGGGGCAAGTCACACCACCAATGCTTCGACCAGCGTCTACACCACAACAACATGCAGAAAATGCATACATTGAGTTCCTAGCCATCACAAAAGCGAACCGACAGGTAAGCCTGGCTATCTGCGAAAAAATCATGCAGACCTACCAGTACGGACATGAAGGCCTGCTGGAGGTGGAACTCAATGAAGCCGAGGCAGCCATATACAATAACGACACCTGCCAAGTAATTAAGGGCAACATGTCGGGATTGTATATGGCCGCTTATAACACCACAGCCGGCTTCGTGGACGCAGTCGAGGCTGAGGGATCAAAAGAAGGACCTCAGACATTTAATACGCCTAAAGGGGACCCAGTGGTGGTAGTGGCCAGGTGCACGAGAGTGATGCTGGGCGACCGCATAATTGAGATGTCAAAAACCATCACGAGTGGTCCGGAAGTCGGCGATGTCTTCGGGGCCTGGGAACTGCCGGCACTGAAATGGATCAATGGGGTTCCCGGGTGCGGCAAGACAACACATATAGTCGGGAACTTCGACGAAGATGGTGAAATAGTAGCCACCACCACACTCGAAGCGGCCAAAGACCTGAAAGAAAAGCTAGCGCACCGCTATGGCAAAAAAGCCAAATCAAAGGTGCGCACTATGGCCTCTATCTTAGTGAATGGTTTTCATGAGAGCATAAAAATAAACCGTTTAACGGTGGACGAAGCCCTCATGAACCACTTCGGGGCCATAGTGATGGCCGCCCGACTGTCGGAGGCTAAGGAAGTGGTCCTCGTCGGAGATATCAATCAGTTACCGTATATCGACAGGGACAACCTGTTCATAATGCGGTACTGTAGACCCAACATGACCATACACATCACATGTGAGTTGTCTTGCACGCATCGGAACCCCAAGGATGTTGCACTCGCCATCAACGAGGTCTATAAAAACATCTATTCCTCAAACCCCATTGTCCGCTCTCTGAGAATGGAGAGATTCACTGGCACTCGAATCCCTGAAAGACAGGACGGGACCCTATACCTGGTTTTCACACAAGAGGAGAAGAAGACGCTGTTAAGCCAGGGATATGGTACCGGGCGGGGGTCGAGTGTCATGACTATCCACGAGGCGCAGGGACAGACACGCGAGGGAGTCATCATCATCCAGACCAAGACTAGGAGGCTACGGATTCATGACAGTATTCCGCACGCTGTGGTAGCGGTGACTAGACACACAAAGACCTGTGTCTACTACACCGACGACGGTGGTGATGCAATCGGTCGTTTTGTCCAAAGAGCGGTGGAGGCTACATCAAAAGAAATACTCGAGCACACCCTTAGGATGGCGATACAAAAAAGAGATACCGCCGTCATCGAGGATGTGCTCGGACAGCTGAGAAGTCCCTCTGGGAGGGCTGGGACGGAGTCGGATAAATAAAAAAAAAAAAAAAATAAAAAAAAAATAAAAATAAAAAAAAAAAAAAAACGTAGACTTAAAGCATGTAAATAGCTAGTATTTTAAGGAATAGATGTAAATAGAAAGTAAGGTACCTTATCATAATACAACCTAAAAAAAAAAAAAAAAAAAAAAAAAAAAAAAAAAAAAAAAAAAAAAAAAAAAAAAAAAAAAAAAATTAATTTAAGTTATTATTTAAGTTTTAGTTAAGTTTTATATTTATAGATTAAATAAGCAAATTTGTGGTCAGTGCAAGGACTCGCGATATAGAGATCCTAAGCGTAGTTTAAGTCTCGTTATCTTAATAAGTACGCACTAACGATAATAATAATAAAATTCTAAAAATGTTCATAAAAAAAGGCATGGGCAAATAAAGCCTATGGATGTACAGTAAAAAAAAAAAAAAAAAAAAAAAAAACCATTTTAAATGTAAATCTATATTGCATAACATTTGTGATAATGATGTTTTAAGTTTTTCCTTTTATTATATTCTTTATGGCACAGTAAAAAAAAAAAATTTTTACAATATTTAGTTAGGTACCTACAATGAGTTTTAGAAGGGGCGATTTTATAGATATACTTAAATAAATGAAGGTTTTTAAGTATACATATAAATCTAGGATAAAGAAATAACGCTGGACGACTCCATCTCCTGCGAGATGGTGGCCGCTGCGGTGGCGGCGGTGGGTAAGTGCGATGCCGGCACTATAAAGACTGGCGCAATCGTGGTCGGACCGGGCGGGTTGGGATGCACTGTGGTGCGATGCCCGATCCCTGCCGCTAAAGCCCTGGCTGAGGCTGGCAGGCTCCTGGTCGGTTGGAGCTCGGCCAGAGTGCAAGTCTTGGAACAGCGCCCCATGCGCTGCTTCAAATGTTTGGGAATCGGGCATACCCGCCCGACTTGTCCGGCTGCGGTTGACCGCAGGGGCGCATGCTTCCGGTGCGGCGTAGAGGGGCACATTGCCCGCAACTGCGCCGGAGCTCTGCGCTGTGCCGTGTGTGCAGCCGCCGGCAAACCGGCGGCTCACTTGATGGGGGGACGGGACTGCCGCCCCCCTAAATTGAAGGGTAGAGCGGTCGCAAAGACCCCGGCCGCTCCCCAAAGTCCATCGCACCAGGTCACGGAGGAGACTGCGGCTATGTCTTCATGACCTGCCGCAGTCTCCCCCGTTCGCCGGTCTCTGGTGCAGCGGAGATAGAGCGCTCACGGTGCCCGCGAGTGGTCTATGACCGAAGGCGGCCCGCGTAGGCGAGCCAACCGTCGGGGCGTCACGGTGGCATGCGCCAGCGATCCCGTGGCGTCCTTGTACGACGACGAGGGCACCGCTGGGTTTTAGTGGGTATTCTGACCTCGCAGTCAGCGAGTCCCACATACCCGTCACCTTCGGTCGGCGGGATACGTAAACGTATTTCCCAGCGTCAAAAAAAAAAAAAAAAAAAAAAAAAGGATAAAGAAATAATAAGTGTATGTTTTAGAACTCAAAATAAAACGGACGTATCGCAACGCAGTTTCACAAACAATACTTAATTATGCTTATCTTAAAACTTCCTTGTTAACCTTATAGGATAGTTCACGCCATTACAGAGGTTAGCTAGTCGCACGAAGTCATTGAACGTATGACAACTCGGAGACTGGTACGTGTATGAATCAGAAACGGTTAGAGCTTAATCCACCACGCTGCTCCACTGCGGGTTGGCGGATATATATATATATATATATATATATATAATTTCCCTACCATGGTAACGGTCGCTATTAGATGTCTACAATAACAATCAGGACCGACGGCTTTACGTGCTCTCTGAGGCACGGCGAGAGACCCATAAGGACATACACCCAGACCGGAAACAAATATGTATACAAATACAACTATCTGCCCCGAGCGGGAATCAAACACGCGACCGCCGGCGTTGAGACGACTTCTCGCACCACTACACCGAAACGGTTGTGTATAAAATACACCATATAAAAAATTACTAACGCCGAGTTGCACGAAACAAATTTTAAATTTAAGTGTTTATTAAACTAATTTAATCACAAGAATCGTGATTATCTGTTGCACGAAACCTACATCTGATTAAGTTAACAAAAAAATTTAGTTTAATTAAAGACCTATCTAATGGATGATTAATTCCAACAGCTTTAAATTAATCATGAGATCAACTAATTTTAAGATTAATTGCAACTTAACTAACGGAAAGTTAGCGACGGTTTCGTGCAACTCGCCGTAAGTCTCTTTAAATAAATCTTAATTTCTTTTTATATTTTATTGCAAAAAAAAAATTATATCAAAAGATATATCATGTAAGAATTATGTTGCGATAACTTTTGTTGTTTTAATATAGATAATCCTTGATAAAATACATAACCCTTACAAAAACATTTTACTATTTTTAACAAATAAATAACTACAAATTTGTTTTATAATCAAAATTATCCTACAAATGAACATTAAAATTCCGAGCATGGATCACATAACGACAAAGATAGTTGAAATTTATACATCTTTACCTTTTTTTGGAGGGCAAATCATAAAAATTAAAACAAAAAGGCTTTGTCTACTAAATAATTTTTGTACTCCTATTACAAAACAAAATAAATCTCAGGTACTGAACAAACTTTTGCGTAAAAGAAAGCTTGTTTTTCAGAAGAAAAACAGTCTACAAAGAATCGCGCTACGAGACATACAAGTGGAACAGTGAAGAGACGCGGGTAAAGTATAATATAAAAAGGTTTATTGTGCTAGTCTGAAGTACATTTTTTTCTAATTTTTTTATTTTTATTATTATTATTCCGAGAGTAAGTCTTTTGGACTTCGCACGGTCGATAAATTAAGATTTTTGCCGTACGTCCGATTGGCATGAAATATTGTATATTTGATATTTATTACATGGAATATTTTGAAAACCTAGTTCTGAGTAAAAAAAGCAAACTTAAGACATAAATATTTCTTACTGTATAAGAAATAAAAGTAATTAGGGCTCTAAGAGAGTAATAATAATAATTATTAGACTACTCGTAGGTAATAAAAACATCAAAGTTTATCACTCCAAGGTCGTCATATATTACTGTTATCCTTATCATATTATTATCTAGAATGATAGTGAATAAATGATACAATACAAAGTTTAGTGACCGACAACAGAGCGAATTAAATGACAAGAAATAATTTGGAAAAGCAACAGAAAATAAAATGTCACAACATAACCAATCTTAACACAGTTATAGGTATATCAACTAGTTGGTACCCTCGACTTCATATGCATTGCAGTTTATATGTATATACAAAATGACTTCGTTACGATTTTACTCCAATTGTTTATGGAGTAATAACTCCACTTCTAGATGTTTTCGACTTCTTCAAGTTGAACCTCCAAGGTTACAAAAAAAAAACTGTGTAAAACTGCACCTAATTTAATGCATAAAATTTTGCGTAATGTCGGAATTAAGAGACAGACAGACAGACTGACGGAGAGACATACAAAAATCCTCAAAACGATTGATATGACTTGTATTGCTCTCATAAAGAAAATTATAATTATTTTTTCCTTATATGTCTGCCACGAACAAACATCGACCGTATATAATTTTATTAAATGTTTAGGTTACATGATGATTTTAGATTTAAATGAAAGTGAAATACACACGTAAACAATTATGACGATCGTAACTTAAGCTTTGTGTGTCAATATTTTTTGTTACAAAAATATAAATTTTTAATAATGTTGTTTATAAATATAAAAAGCTTGTAAATGTTGAAAAGCTGCGACTTAACGTCATTAACATTTCAATACAAGATAATATGCTCAAATTTATGAGTACTTCCTATAAGATACTAAAGCACTGGCACTGACAATTTTATCCTCACCAAACACATAAAAAATTAAGATTATTATTATTTGTAATGACCTTTAATATATTTTTATCTTTCTTTAAAACTGCCAAGTTTAAGAATTGGTGAAAAGCACAGTGCGTGATTGGTTTACCAGTAAGACAGGGTGCCCCTCTATTGTTGTCTTCTACATAAGGTTAGGTTTAAAGACTTTTATTCTCATAAAGACGTTACAGCGCTTACGTAAGAACATAATTACAAAAACAAATAAATAGGTAACATACATTCGTTGCCGTACTTACATTTTTGACAAAGAGAAAAGTACATACAAAAGTTTAAATACAATGCGTTCGTCTAATCATCATGAATTGCAGCAGTATTCCGAAATCTGCCTGTTTTTATGCATTTTCTGTACTTTTTTAGTTAATTCCAAAACACATTGTTTTACTAAAATTATCCAAAATTATTTTAACCTCTTCACCGCCAATCTATTCAGGATGTGGTGTATCTCACAACGCCAAGCAATAATTGTGTAAGAAAATGTACAATAAATCGTAGAGATTTATACCTTTTAGCTTATCTTTTATTTACGAATTTGCAAGTATTTAAAAAAAATATACCTTTCCATGATTGTTTCATTTCATCAATTGGGACAGAATGTTCATCATTATCATCAAGGAATGAGAAACGCAGTTATATTTCACTACAGTTTATTTCATACTCTTTACTTATTCATAAACAAAGCTTTTAAATTAGTTCGTGGAAATAAGGTAAAAATTTCTAATAGTCGTGGTGCCGAGGACACAAAAATCCGGAACATATATATATATATATATATATATATATATATATATATATATATATATATATATATATATATATATATATATATATGGACGGACATGTATGTATATACGGACATGTATATATATACGCGGACATGTATGTATATATATATATATATACATACATGTCCGCGGTAAAGAATAGGTTAAAAAAATAATCATATCAGCAATACTTATTGAATAACTTCCTAATGTATGTCAAATATACATTTTATACATACAAACACAATTTCTTTTAATGGATTATAATAACAAATATATGTACGAACCACTAGAAAAAAGTAGTTTGGAAATATTGCAATCAACACAAATAGAATTTGTTATTTCGATAATAAAATATTCACGATAATATTACAAATAAAAAACTCATCACCCGTAAAATGACTATGTGTACATTACAGGAAATCGATGATTAATAAGAGATAATGGCAACATACTGACAGGCGATTAGGTAATGCAGCAAGATGACAGCTCTTGTATTATTAGATAATGATGAATTGGAGTAAGTTTTAATCGAAATTTAACCTTACTCCAATAAGTTATACTCGGAAATAAAAAATAAATTTGTTTTGTACATTTAAATATATAAATATATCTAGATACCCCTTTGTTTGGTGACACGAACCTATTTATTTTTGTGAGCCATCAATTTAATTTACCAGATGTTTTGTGTGCATATACATTATTTATTACACTCCCGTCACCTAAACTTGTGCGTGCGTGCGTGCGTGCGTGGGTGCGGCGTGAGTGCGTGCGTGCGTGCGTGTGTGCGTGCGTGCGTGCGTGCGTGCGTGCGTGCGTGCGTGCGTGCGTGCGTGCGTGTGTGCGTGCGTGCGTGCGTGCGTGCGTGTGTGTGTGTGATGATGATGTCAAATTAAAATTATTTTTAATGGAATATTATATTATCTCTTACATTATAACTAAACAGTGGGATTTATAATACAAAATTAATTAAATGTTAATCACTTTTAATAAACAAGTGTGAACTTAAGGATATTTTAAGTGTAATTCAAATTTCAAAATTCTAATAATCATTTTCAGTATTTAATGAGCTGAGATCGCCTCGATGATGGAACACGTGAATCAACACCGTACAAACGAAATTATAAATATACCTACATATGTTTAAGACCTGCTCGGTCGTGAAGTAAAATATCGTAATTATAAAACCATAGTTTAAAAAAAAAGTTGAATATAATTTTACCTATGAGTGGAAGTTAATAATATAAAAATACGTAAAGTTGTCTGTTTACTACAACATGCAATAAGGTCTAAGACATAATTGTGTTCTTTGTATAGAAGAGTATAATTTACACAAGCACATTTACATATAACACTACAACAGTCAATTCAAGTCGTCGTATACTGGTTAAAATAAGTAATATTAACGACATGCATGGATAGCGTTATACCTATTACACTCGTATGTATTTAATATTTGAAATGTTTTCTTCTCATTGCTACAGTATAAAAAGGGTTTTGGATCACGCTGACTTATTTTTTATTTTTCATATTACATTTCTACATATATTTCATATTTATTCAATAAAATATCTTAAATTTTGTCACGACCTACACATGCTTCTCGTTTATAGGTGTTCTATACAAATATAATAAATTTGAAAATTTTATTTGAATAGTATATATATTATAATTATTAAATTATACTATAATTTTGCTTTAGAAAGTCAGCATATTTTGATAAATATTATAGTTATGCTATATAACGTCCCGCTATGTGCCGTAATTTACACATATTTTAAAATTATCATCGGCCTGTATCTATACATATTAAGATATTTAGAAAAAACAAATTATAAGCAATTTCATTTTGATATACGATCTATAAGTGGAGTTATTACTTTATAATAATAATTATAGTGATAACGTAACGAAGTCGTTTTACACACATAATAAGCATGCAGACTAAATCGCGAGAATCAACTAGTTCTACTCGTATAATAATAAATTATCTTAATGATCATGTATTTCATTATTAATTTTTCAATTTATTAATCATATGATATTATTATAATTATAAAGTCAAAATTTATTGTTACTACAGAATGTATAATTTACGACTAGTATGAGGTATGAGTAAGATATAATTATTGATAGAAGTACCGGTCAGTGATTTTAAAATACATTCTTCACAATTACAGTTACGAGTGAATGCTTGAATGTACGTAAATGATTGAGGATGTGACCAATTTAACATGGAGGCGAGATTGAGGTGAACGATCCTTATTTATTGTTCAAGATTTCATATTTTTTTACAAATTCAAAGAATAAAACACAAACATAAAATTCAAAATCCATAATTGTCTTGAAAGTAAAATAAAAACAACAGCGAAATAAACTTCAAAAGAAAAGTTTTCACATAATTATGTGCGAATAACATTAAGCAATATTCAATTCAAAAGTTAAAAGAAAACAAACTAAACACTCGCAACAATTTAAGATTTTTAATCTTAAAGCTAAATCGATTGTTAATGAATGTTTAATTCATTTACTCGAATACAAATCGATATTATTTTTACGAAGCAAATCGGGCCACCGCGAATTATAGTAATAAAAATTCAATTGTCGTACATGTCTCGTCTCTATTTATTACCATTTAAAGCTACACTGATGCAATTCAATGAATTCGTAATGTATGTCGTACTTGTATAATGAAACGTTTAAATCTAATGCGGAAGATAACAGGAAAAATGTTTGCTGCTAATGTATGTATGTCATTTACTGCTTGTTTGTGTGCATCGGCGTGTGTAGCTGTCATAACAATGTAAATCTTAAAGATTTTGCATCACGTTAAACAATGTAAACAAGAGAAATTAAAAGCGGAAATAAAAATAAACAGAGTGATATATGGGGTAATACGGAAAAAAGTAATTTTGAACATTCGTCTGTTAACAATTATTTTGTAGATATATAAATATATTGTACATTCAACTGACCATACAAAAATACGACCGTTCTGGTGGAGTGGTGCGTGTAGTCGCCTTAACGCCAGCGGTCGCAGGTTCGTATCCCGCTCGTGGCAGATATATATGTATTTGTACAAATGTTTGTTTCTGGTCTGGGTGTGTATCCTTGTTGGTCTCCTTAGCCCTTACCGTCCCTCGGAGAGCACGTAAATCCATCGGTTCCATTGTTATCATAGACATCTGATAGCGACCGGCACTCCTGGTAGGGAAATTATCCCCTAACCCGCAGTAGAGCAGCGTGGCGGATTAAGCTCCTACCCTTCTTCTATACGGAGAAGAGGCCTTGCCCAGCAGTGGGTTGTTTACAGGCTGATACGGTTCAGTTCAGTTCATACACAAATAAAAACGAAAATACTATTTGTTTGAAAAAAAAAATGAATCAAATAATAAGGAATTTCTACAAAGCATTTCGCATTTCGGTACACGAGCTGTGGTTTTCTTAACACGTAGACTAAAGGTATATGACAGCAATTTCTACTAGTCAATTCAATTTCTCAACTTCAATCAGTTCAATTTCTTCAAGATATACTAGCAACAGGTACGGTAGTCCTATCATAGACACAGATATTGATTAACAAGGTATTTCGACAGGCGCACCTGCTGCGGTCACGATTTTACGGTTTAGCAAATTACAAGTATTGCATTAGTACTAACTGATTATGTCCATCGTGTAGTAACAGTTCGACCTTCACGATTTATTACTTTACTTTAACTATACTACATTACTATTAAGAGTTTATTAGCTTGTAAGTGTTAATCTCCGGACCTATTGAACCAATTTTAAAATTTCTTTTTATGTTAGAATGCTTGAAGTTGTCCAAATAAACGTTAAATTAAAAATAAAAGAAATGGTATGCCAAAGTTTGCATTTTTTTTTTTTTTGAAATTATAACTTTCGAAATGGATATCTTTTCAAAACCTTATATTTCGTCTCATGTCTACTAATTACTGTATTATTTTCCCTTTTCTTTAATTAATTGGTTATTAAAATGATGTTATTAGAAATATATTATAACGATTTTATCTTAACTAACGTTTATTTTGTTAAGTTTTCTATTTCAAATCGGAAGGTAGAATACAACCATTAATTTCGAATGCAAATAGTATTACATTATCAACTCAATGCAAAAAAATATTGATTGTTGAGTATATGGTTATAATAAAATTAAGTGCGATTTTAAAGAATTTTTTAACGTGAATAAAACATAACTATGATATATATAAATACAAAAATAAACGCAAACCTGTGCGCTACATGCCGCCGTCTCCATTGTCTCCTGCGATTTGGAAGACTATCCAGGGATGAAGACCAGTCTGTATGAGTTACTCCTCCACTGGGTATCGATAAAGCGTTCCTTGCCTCAGAACTCCTAGCACTCTCCAAGAGTATTGCCGTATACTTCGTTATTAGCATTGTTTGACACAAAATGTTTTTGATTTATCACATAACAAATTCTCACTTTGCTATACCACCAACACTATTCAAAAATCGATTTTGAAGCACCTTATATGTATTACGAGCATCTATTAATTGAAAAGTATAAAAGTTTTATTTCTGTTAACGGTTTAATGTTTAAAAATCAAACTCGCACCTCAAATCCCTGTTACAATTTATCTTGACAAGAAATTATAACTACATATACTTCTTTTGTAACTTATTGTCGTTGTGAAATAACAAAATACTTTTTATTCTTTAAAATATATTATGGGCATTTGTTTTACTTCGGACAGTAATACACAAACTGAATGTGAAACGTCACGGCAGAGTGACCACCACCATGCTATCCCTTCTAACAACGGGATATGGTGAATTATGCTACACTCCCATACGTAACGATATAATATGCATCGAAATAATAATATGTTGCCCAATGCACTGTTTCCTGTGTCATTAATTTATATTAAGAATATTTTATGTATTGTTCCACAGGTTTTTACAAGGTCGTCTGTTCCTAAGGTAGGCAACTTAATGCCTGTGTTTTAGGTAACAGCCGACTGATACGAGTATACATTTTTTTTAAATAGATATACATATAAATAATACATATATAAATAAATATATATTACACCCAGACTCGGGGCGGGAATCGAACCCACAACCCTTTCGGAGCAGAAACCAGGGTCACTGCAAACTGCGCCAACGGGTCAGTCATTTTTATATCAAATGTTAATCGTGTTAATGTTAATTATTATAAATTTATTTTAAAATTGTAAATAGCTTTTAAGTTATATGTAGAAATAATTAATAAATTTTCATATTTTCAAGGTTCATTTCCTTCCTTAATTTTATCGCACAGATACGAAAAGCAATTTTTATATCACACTGAACGTAATATCTTAATCTAAACAACTAATTTTACCGCTCATATCAACAAAAGTATTACTATTTAAAACAAAATCAGTTGAAACAAAACCAAAAATTTGAAACGATTAGTCTCATCAATCGTACATCCTCTTTCAAAAATGCTGTACAAAAAAGTACAATATTAACTGCAGGCTCTATCGTCAACTGCATTGATAAAAATAGAATTAGCAGAGAAAGAATTGGGGTCATTGACCAGAGTCCAGAAAGTGCAGTGAAAATATACGCAAAATAGGAATAATGATTTTGATTTAAATTTCAAACGCTGTTGGAAACATTTAATTTCTAAAATTCAGATAAAAACGCTGCATGAGTTTGCTACTATAAACTTCAAAAATACTTGTTGAATATATACAATAATTATAAAACATTTGTCACGTAAATATTGTTTTATTTTAAAATAGTCCTCGGGTTTTAGAACGAAATAACTCTATGAATAGAAACAGTTACATAGAAATAGCAACGCAATAGACTTCATATAGCCCAAGGCTGGCATAAACTTTATTGCAGTTTGGTCATTACTTCCAATAAAAATAGTCTCAAGTGTTGATTCAATGAACCAATCTTAATGAAAATTTTAGTAAGATAGCCAGTTGATATTATATTTATTTAGAAATAAAATAACATAATAAATTAATAATAATAATAATTAAATAAATTAAATTAAATAATGGTTTCTTATAAAATTTAATTTGTTAAAATATATGCTTGAAAGTGTACCAGTAGTGAAGTTTTTAGGATTTCGGAATATAATACAACCCTTTCGACAAGTAAGCAATTATGTTCGAATATCTTAAAATAATTTACATCATTTATTTTTCACGTGAATAAACAATAACATTAATGTCACAACTAACGAAAGTAAAAATATTAAACTATATAATTGCATTACAAATAAAATAAAATAAAAAACAGTGTGAGACGTTTATTTATTTAACTAACGTTGCGACGCTTTATTATATATAATTGTAACTAGATCCTTTAAAATTGAAAACTAAGTTTGTATAATAATTATTATAATTATAATAATTTCAAAAAAATATGAACCATGTAATCTTTCAAAATACATCCTCCTCTATAAAAATAAAAGATAAATCAATTCGTAAAATGTGCCGTAAAATCGGCCGAGCGTGATTATAGCATGGGTCGTTTACTGCTAACGGATAGCTTTATCTTGGATCTGATGGAGATAATTGCGAAACAACGTCTACTCTGCTGATTACGATTTATAAAATCCTATATCTAGAGATCATCGTGTTTTATCTGAAGGCGTTCTCGTTAATGTCATTTCCTTCCAACTGTTTTAACCTGTCACCCAAAGGGCTCACAGTGTGAACTGTAAAAACATATCAGTGCCATACTGGTGTGTAAATGCCACTTCTCAAATAAAAGAAGGAATAAAACGCGGATGCAAGCTGTCATTTTACGCCTTAGCGGTTTTTATCACGGAGCTATCTCAACTTTACCTACTAATATAAATAAACAGAACATTAAATGATATGCCTAAAGACCAATGGATACGTTATCTTTTTATCAATACCTAATTTTATAACTCAATCTCAATAAATAAATCCTAATTAGTTAACCAGCATAAAAATGTGCTGATAACCATTCAACTAAATAAATGTATTTTATTTTAAATCATCTGTTTTATAAATGGAAAAAGAAATATAAAACATTTATGGAATTTGAAAATATATTATATAGCCTACAGTTGTAGGCCTCAAGTTCGAGGACAAATTACATATACATACATGTAGGAACTGATTCTCTATTATGGCTTAGTCATTAACTTACTGGTATTTATTCGTTTCCCTAAAAGGCGTACATCGATTAGAAGCATAATGACTTAGGTCATAACTCATCTTTGCTAAATGCCAACTCAAACTGTGAACAAAATAAATGTTTGAATATTATCAATAATATTTTACGTCACTTTTCAATCATAATATAATTTAATTTATTTTTAAATTTCGTACAGTATTGTTCCACAAACAAAATATAGGTGGATATCGGAACGATTTGAATGGTTTCTTTTAACCGCTTCAGGTAGACATAATTCTCAATATGTTATCTGGTACACGAGTAATTTTATAGGTTCAAAGAGTGCTGACACTAAATAAATACGCCTCTGTCAACATCGAAGTATCAGCTTTGTTTGTAACAATAGATTGTGCTGTCAATACAAAATGTTTTATATTTGTTTAGTCAAGTCAAAGAACTATAGTATATTATAAAAATATTCGAAGCAACGGCCACAAGGAAATAAATATTTATATGATGTTTTTTTTTCTTAAATTTAAATAAAATTGGTTGCATGTAACTAAAACTATTATTAAATACAAAATATTACATTTATAACATTTTATAATCAATTAAAACTTTAAGAACAATTATAAGTGATTATAATATTTAACATAAGATAAACTAATTCAATAGTTTATAAAATAAATATTTATTGCTTTATCTTATAGGTACCTAAATAGTATTATGTAAAATATCGCCAACATTGAACATCATGGCAAGAAGCCAAGGAATGCTATGCTCATAAGTTGAGGACTTGTCAAGACGGAGTATCATTGCGAAATAATTGCACACCTGAACTTTATGACACATTGTTATACGAACAATATTTGTTACACAAAACATTAAAAAATCCTTTAAGTTTAAAAGTTTTCTATTACATATTTAATAACACGTGTATTAAATATACATATTTGTTTCCATGGATAGTCATAAGAAAATGACGAAATTATAGTAATTTGTTGTGGGTGTTGATTAGGTCATCCGGTATTTGACAAACAGAAGTTAAAGTGATTCATAATGATTTCATTGTCACTAAACTGATATAAATTTAACAGGGTAAGTTTCACGTAAAGAAGGAAAAACATAAAAAACATAAAAACATAGGTCAACGTACTTCAATTAAGGAAACCAGAAGTACGGTGCGAGTTTAATTCTAAACGTCGCCGTAATAGCATAACAAAAGCCAACAATCTTTATCATTAAATTACGTACTTCACATTTCACTTTGTCGAATTTCCATCGAATTTATGTAGGTTAAGAAAAGTGCACTTGTAAGATTGGTCACTCGAAATGTACTGAGCTTCAATACGTATTAAGTTTTGCGGTATTTTCGCAATCCACAATCGCGTTATCCAATCGTCCGTTCGTAAACGTCGGCGCCGGCGCACTGGCACGAAGAACGTGTACGCGCCCTGCAGGACGAGTCCAATTTGAACTTGTACAGCCGAATGCATTTTTGATTTTTTATTGAGAACGCCTTAATTAATAATTTCGTATAGAGATAAACCTTTCTTCAAAACAATCAACTCTTTGTAACCGCAATTTCGGATATTTAATGATTTTTTTTAAACTAAAACGTATTCGAATTATTAGTTTCTATCTTTTTAATAACATTTAAGTTAAAGTTCATGAAACAATTATTTGTCGTTTAACAACTTGAATATATGTGTTAGTAATCTTGGTAATCTTAGGAGTCACTAATAAGTCATTTTTTGATTTAGCTAAATTTAATAATTAAGATATATTAATTTTATAAATCTGACTTAAAAATATATGTTACGGTAGAAAGTTGTTTAAATCAAGATTAAATTAAAAAAAAAACCTTATTTGAAATAAATAAAACGGTACAGTACAAAAATTAATGTAGGCTTTCTACTGCGTCAACCAATTGTACGTACCCAAACTAAGCTTTCAGAAATGCCTTCCTTAAATCGTCATGATTGTACAAAAACATAATATATTTATCGGTTCAAATTAATGACTTGTCATAATATCATAAATACAATATGTTACGGCAATATTTTTCCATGAAGTATTGTTTCCATCATAAATGGTCAGAAAGTCATCGGTCGTGATTTTAACAATATTATACAGCATGCAAAGCGAAAGATACAATAAAGCGTGCACGAAGTCGGTCCAACCCTTTGATAATGCTGTCGATGGTCGCTCCCTTGGATTTTACATTAAAGCATCCTTAAAAGGTAAACGATCGCAAAAAACGTAATACAACTTTCCTTTTCAAAGGGATGAGGATGCGTTGTATGGTATAATGTTATCTGGACGTTACCTTTTATAGTCATACACGAGTCGCAGAGCAAATAAACGCTAATAAAACGAGTTGGACACACATTGAATAGCCTGTTAGGGTGCCAATGTTACGATGAAAGTAAAATTATTATCAACCACTGTAAAAGGTATTATTTCCAAATATTCATATCTACTTGTCTTTTTTTAAACCGTTGCCTACCTTTTTTGTTTTACTTTCTTGCTTGCTGACTTTGAATGAGTACAATCACAATTCCGATATTCTTGCAGAAAAACAATTTATTTTTGGAGAGTGCGGCTTAAACGTATTTCTACTACTTTCACCAAAGGACAAAAGTTACACGTATTCCTTTGCATGAAAGTTGTTAATCGCTGACAAAATGAATGGACTTACAAACGAACATACTGTATTATTTCCACTTTTACGATCTGGGTGTAAAGTGAAATGGAATTATTATAATTGACACATTTTGTACATTTTATTTTGTTGGACAATTGTATCATTTTGCAAAAATTCATATTTAATGAAATTAATTTCTGTAAATTGTTAGGAATTTTAAAATTGAAAATTAAATATGATAATAATAATTTACCCTAAATTAAAAATTAAAATATATAATTTGTATGAATCGTAATGTAATATTTTAAAACCTATGTTAATTCTCTATAACGTAATTGTTTACTTAGAAAGTAAAATTAAAGTCCGTTTAGCATGTAGTCCACTAATAAGTGGTTTATTTATATCGATTACAAAAAATTAAAAGTATTCATTTTAATTAGTTGTTGGGTAGTTTACCACTTTAGCACAAATTAAAACGATAATAATATAGAATGGAAGCTATTTTGAAGTGCCAATAAATTTAGAGCAAAACACTTTTAACGATTAAGCCAGTAAACGCTTTAATATGAAAATTAATTATTTAATTAAACATTTCAACAGAGAGAAAATATTTCAAGATTACTTTCTTACGTTCTAATTAAAGTATCAGTTTTACCTACCACCTTTGGGACCCCTGACTGACTAATGAAGGCAGGCTATGAATACATATTGCTGCATTAGTGCTTCAATGATACTGCATAATTAATAACAACAGCGCTCTTCACTTTATCGGCGAGACATTTTATATAGAGTTAAAAATCTACAAACAAGTACATAGAAAATTTAAGAAGCTATTGCTTCAAATATTAGCAAATTTTTTGTTAAATTGCCTAAATAACCGAATATATTTTCAGATATATAAATAATTCGTGCCCTTATGTTGAAACTTTAAAATGTATAATGCCTTCGATGTAATTAAATAAGTTTAAATATAATTTACATTTGTAAGCGAGTATATGATATTTTAGCAAAATAACGTATATTTTACTTTAATATGGATTTACTTTAAATTTTAGATTATAATATTTATTTAATGTAGTTAAAATTTTTAGCTATCTAAACAATTTCAAAGTCTATATCAACTTCTTAATTAATTTAGCATCAGTTGAAGCGTAAAATCGCTAAAACCTTGTAATTGGTCGAGATGGCTCTAACCGATTACAAGCACCTGTGTTACTGAATACAATTATAGGCGTATAATTGTAATTTAGTAACGATTAGCTTTCTGGAGAATTTGAATGAGACAGCGTCAATTTTTACTTTTTTCTGTAAATGTAACTTTTTTTAGTATTCATTATTTTATTCACACAACGGTAATATTACAAAAATGTTAAAACCAAGGTAAAAAATCGCCACAAAGTAACACATTTGTGTATTGTTTGAGAATGCCCTTTAATTTCATTATTAACTTATATTTATTGTTATTGTCAGTGTAGCGAATATCGCTTTGATCTTTCAAAATTTCAAGCATCTATCTGTTACAGTTTCAAAGATAGCCCTTTGAAAGACGGACATAAAGCAGAAACTACGTAAAATGGTTTAGTTGACGCTGTTAGCATAGATAAAGAAGAAAATAAAGAGTCATTACTAAAGTATAGGTTAGAATTTTAGGGCCTAACTGTAGATATTGTGATTGGGTACTACTCAACTCAGCAGTGGTATACGTGGCTGGCTAGTGGTGAGTACCACACTCTCAGAGAAAATAGACATGAAGTAGCATCTGTAACTAATTCACGTATGGTAAGTGAAAGAGTCGTGAGCCCACATATCTCTCATTTTCATCCTTAATTTGAATCTACTCCTTTAGCCTTTATTTGATTGCTCAAAATTATATACGAGTAAATTACCAATGTTGATAGATATCTTTGGTACGAGTATTTATAATATTATAAGATTACTATACTTACTACTTATCTTGTACCATTTCTCTTTGTACTAATCAAAACCGCACAAACAGTGAAATGCGAAATCTAGATCTCAAATAATGAACCGATTACACAAATTTTGATTTGTGGTTTTGCCAGCTGCCGTAAACTGGTTCACACTGGTTTACACCAGTAAAAGTGACGAATTTCAGGTATGAGTTCAAAAGTATGTCAAACTGTCGAAACGTCTATAGTATAAATAAGAATAGTAATTCTTCCTTTTTCATCACAACACAAGCCTTCCTTAATAAATCTAATACTTATATTATTACTACCTTTGATTATTCTAAGCAACTATTTCAATATAAATAGCTTATTATTAGACAAAATACTACTGGTATCATAATTATAAATCTTTTGTCAGTTACTGTACGAAATAAAACAAAATATGTTACAAAACTGAAAGGAGCACGTGGGCAAGAGTCATTAGAACTAAAATGTAAAATTAAAAAAAACCTTATAACATCAACTATAAAGACTATTTTACAAATTTCACTAACTATATTGTGTGATTTAGCTTTATAAATAAATCTAACGTAATTTCTTCACAAACGGTTTTACTATTCTCGACCTAAATTAGATGCAATTGCCAATAACAATAATTTAAAATCGTGTTTACCCTTTGTCTTATTATGAACAAGATCATTGAAAGAAAACATTACTAACAGAACTAGCAACACTAAAATTAAAAAAAGATTATAACTTGTGAAATGGCCACACTCGTAAAATATATCTAGGGCCCCGTAGAATGAGATGTATGACGATGTATCACTTTGGTATGCAAAGACGCGTAATACATCAAGACAAACGTTCCGAATCAGAATAATATAAATATTTGTTATGAACGGAGATGAAATACGCGACCGTTGGTGTATCAGTAATTTGCGACAACAACCCGTACCTAATTAAATTATGTGAGTCTGTTATTATAGCCATGTATTACAAAATTAACAAATATTATATACTGTTCTCTTATATTTACGCGAATTTTACTCATTTAATTAAAAGTCTAAAACGGATTTTATAGCGTTTTTTAATTAACAAGTATTAGTAAAGTAAAAAGAATTCCCCAAACCTCAATAGAGTTATGTATGAAACCTTTAAAGGAGACAAGGCATTTACAATAATATCGATTAAATATATTTTGCAATAATATCGAGTACCTATTTATTACAAAAGTAATATCATTTCGTAATACACAATAGGGGCAAAATTACAAATGTCATATGTCTTTTCAGTTACAAACCGACACAAAACCATTTAATATTATAAGCCCAAAATGTAATGTATCAAAAGGTGTTACTTGATATGACAGATAAATTACACGTTAACCTTTTCAATTCAACAAACGGAACACAAAACATTCTTCAACTTTGAAGGCCCGTTCAAAACATTCGTAAGTTATTCGATCAGTAGTTTTGTACTTAACCTAGGAAATTGACCGGTAAGGTATTCCAACGATATAAATAAAACCTATGAGTCAGCCGATCAGCATATATGTTTGTTTTTTTTAAATCTTGAACGATGACTGATCTTCGTTTGACAGATGATATCAAAAGTATTGCGCAATTGAGACGTGTTAAGTAAAAGAAAATACGTTTATATTAGTTGGCGGTTGTGATCTTTACGTTTAAATGTAATTGGAGGTTCGTTATTTTTTGTACGCAATCGTATTCCAACGGTTGTTAACATGAAATTCGAGCTAAATTCCAATATTTTTTTACTAGCTAATACCGCGACTTCGTCTGCATTGCTTATTAATTATATGTGTATAAAACGATTTCGTTACGATTTCTCTATTGTTGTCTATAGAGTAAGAGTCAATCTCTAGGTGGTTTCCTCAGATAAAACCTTCACCAGATTTTAAGTTAGACCTGCACAACAAATATACAGACAGACAAAAATTACAAAAACAATTTATTTGGCTTCTACCGCTCTCATTAAGACCCCTTTATTCGTTTTTCCTCACTGTCTTTGATATGCATATATGTATCAACCGTTTACTCTTTTATTGTACGTAGAGACATATAATACTGATTACATTTGAAATTACATGTTTACATGTTTTTTATGTGATTTACATTTGAAATAATATTATGTATACCGTTCAAAAGTTTGTAACTTAAATTTATATTCAAAAAATATATAATTGGACATAGAAGATTCGATAACATTATTACATCACATGGTACATTGTACAAGCTGTTCCCGCAACTTCTTTTCACAATTGCCATTCTTTTCATTAATAATTGTAAGCATACAAGATAAAGTATGTACGCTTTAGGGCGTTTAAAAAATTTTTCTTCTTTATTAAAGTTGTCCGCATCACACTTTTCGATTTCCCATAAGAATAACACAAGAAAATATTTTTTTCTTCTAATTTTTATAACTAATGAACGATAAATTTCACTGCATTATGCATCAAATATTACTGTAGAGAATTAAACGCTCTACAAAAAAGGTCATTTTTCGATGAATCAACTCAGTCAAAAGTTATTCGACGTCAAAGTTGAATTCATTCATCATTCATCTTTATATAATTTCTAACAATAATAATGAAAAAAAAAGATTATTAATAATTCAAATCGGACTACGCGTTACTGTATTACAACCAAAATACACATATTGACTTTCTTCCCTTTGAGAACCGCGCTTAATTTCGGGATAAAAATCCTAGCTCAAATCATGGAAAGTTTTATTTCAATTAATTTACAAGATACAGACACACAGTGAAATAATTAAAAAATTACAGATATGGCTTGAATATGCACAAAAGAAGATACATTTTCAATGTAAAGAAGACAGGTCCACTGTTACAGCTTTATTATAAAGTATAAATTCATTTACATTATTATCATTTTTGTTATTGTCTATTCAGATTTAAAACATAAATAGTTTAATTAGCTTTGTTTAATTACTTCATTCGATATTTGGAAAATTTGTTCTTAATCAAAATATATCACTAAGGCGTCTTTGATTGCAATGTATGCGTAAACACATTAATACTCTCAATTAAAACCACAATAAAAAAATCAATATTTTAAAACGGCAACGAAATTTCACGCGAGTTCATTATACGAGATATTATTAACATATCAATAATTACTCTCATTCCCCTCTCGTTTTGCATTCCCGTTTTCAATACATTTTCAATAGGCATTGTATCGCGATTTAAAATAAATATAGGGGAAGCACACGTGAGCTGTTAGGTGATTAATTACTTACTATGATCTATTATTCAAAGCGTAAGGCTTAATTATCTGTTTTCTCCGTATCATTTGGATGTTTGGGTGATTATATTTTATAATTTAACAAGAGAGAAAAATACTTACACATTATGTACGAATTAAAAGATATTTAAAGGACACTCTCCATTGGACAAAATGTGAAGGATTTATTAATGTATAATTTCGTGTAAGTACACCATTTCAAATATTCCAAAACAAAAAAAAAAAAACAAAAATTAAATATTTTACAGAAAAAGAAATAAAATCACCTTAATTATTTAAAGAAATTAAATCACTTTAAAATAAATATCATAATATTAATAATACGTTTTTTAACACCATAAATTAAGCAAAAAAATGAACTCATAAGTAGATACGAAATAAATATTAGGAGTCCAAATTTTTTTTTGGAATAAATGGGACAGCTCACATTTGGCTTTTTTGTTTTAAATTAAAAAAAGGAAAAAAACAACGACTAATCAAAAAACTATACCACTATTTTTAGTTCAGGTTCGAAAATTCCCAATTTTAATATAATCAATAAAGATGTTAGATAATAAATAAATCAATAAATACAAAACTTATTACTTAGGTAGAAGTATTATTTAATCCCAAAACGCAAAATTAATTACTAATGGAACACGTAACTAATACCGTGTTATGGTTACCAGCAAATAACCCAAAGTTTGCTCCATAAATAATCCCCTTCATCATTATTCAGGCTTGATACACAAGTTTCCCTTGAGCAATGACGAAAACACATGCGAAAATTATAAATTAGTTAGATATCTATATAATATGGAAAAATTTGCCAAGAACAAAAAAAAATTCCATGTGGGAGTTCTTTAAGAATTTTTAAGAATACCTGGTAATAAATAAGAAATAATACGAGTACCTACATTATTTTTCTTATATTATTTAAAATCACTTAATATATTAATATTTTGAATAAATGTAATGCTTATAACCTGAAAACAAAAACAAACAATACTACGGTATAATACAAGTACAAAAGTCGCTTCTCTGCTAATTTTAAAATGCGCAAAGAAGAAAAATTTTAGAATATTATGTATGTTACGTTACATATGTATAACAGAGTAAATAACGCGAACCAACTGGGTATAAACTTAACGTAAGTTAATGTTAGCTCAAGGGTAATAAAATCTGAACATCGTTCTATTCTCATGTGATTAATTTCCTCCGCGATCAGCTTGGACACTTGATGGACGTCGCTTTCTTTGCACGATAGGGCTTTTCGTTTACACACACGGGATATATTATAATTAATTATTGTTAAATTGTAATTCTTATGACTAATTGGTTACAATATTATTATATTATTGTAATTATTATATTTAATTTATTCAAATATAATATAAAGAATCACAAATTACATTGATTAAAAAAATACATACATATATAAAGTAGGTTTCTTAGTATAGAACCACAATAGCAGACAAGTACCTTCATAGTCGATGCATATTATTTTTAAATGGTTTAATTTGCTGAGTCAGGCATGTTCGGCTTTTCCCGCCCTTTCTTGGTAAGGTGTAATTGTAAAGATTGGGGTCACATAATTACAGGATTTCACCGAGTTGCCCGATTTGATACCTTTGTAATCTATCATCGTTCATTTAAAAATATATTAAACAAATATATTGACCACGTATGGATTATTTACCAGAATTATCTCGTAATACCTGCAACAATTGAAGAAAATACGTTATGACGTGTAAAGTTACACAGATAGACATAAACCGTTAATGTTAACAAACGAATAAAAAAACAAAAGTTTGTTTTTAAATTGTTAACATAAAGAGTACGATATACGAGTATACATAACTTACGAGTATATATAACTTTAACTAAAACTAGAATTATAAAATCAGGGCCGCCTAAAGAATGTACGAAGTAGGCAGCCGCACACTCGAGCTTTTTGGGAGGGAATATTTTTTAGGTATTCGGATAGGCTCACAGACTACTAAGAGAACAAGTTGATAGGCTACAGTCGATCGTTGATCTCGGACGATGTTTTTTTTTTGGAAATCGGATAAGCTACACGGGTAAACATCGATGGTAAATTGTGTACACTTCCGACATAGCATAATTATGGATAATAAAACTCAATAATAGCATAATTATGGATAATAAAACTCGATAATGTTTTCATAGGAGCATAAGATGATTTACATTTATTTATATTTCGTCTTGCACACTTGCAATTGTCGCCTTAGGCCGGCCCTGTATAAAATTGAGTTTTATCAATAGAAAAATACTAATATTATTTATTTGATTAATCTTTACTAATATATTAAAGCAGCAGATATTATTTGTAGTACCAAAATTACCGTAGGTAGTTCTTGGTATCATTTTCAAAGGTATTGTTTATGGTTTTCATCTATGTAAGAAATGAAAGTGTAGGGAAGATTTAAGCAATATCGTAAACATCTGAATTCTGAAATTGAATCGAAACACGCTTTGTGGTTATTTTTTTCTGTACAGAAAAGTAAATGTGGGCGCAGATAATTTTATGAAAGACTGAATCTTATAAAAAACAGGCTAAGTGAGAGTCGGAAAAGCAAAAAACATATTCCGTAGTCTGTGAAATATTTAATACTCTATACTTAAGATCGAGCTAAAACCGTTGAAGAACTGACATGTTACTTTCTTTTAATTTTAGTAACAGCAGTCATAGTATTATATCCTATGAAAATTTCAAATGTCTGTTGTGGTTCCAAAGGCGGAATGAAGGATGGATTATCGCTAATTCAAATTAGGGATATTATGGAGTTGTGCATAGGAGGAGCTACTTAATGCGCTTCCAGTAACGCGATGGGAACCCGGTCCTGCTAGAAACGGCGTCGTCGGGACTGTTCAGAGGTAAGTTAGAGAGACAATCAGATATCCAAAAAAAAACTATCAATAATTATAACCGAATTAGATATAAAAGTTTTGAATAATTCGGGATAGAGGCGGAGTCTTTAAGTTCTTTGTGTCTAAATAATACAACTAATGGTAAGTTTATATTTTTGCTCGGTCGAGCCGACACACTAACCGCGCGCGTCCCTTGTATTTTTTATTACTTCTGTTACATAATTATCATTAATCAGTCGTCATGTGATGACCGTTCTGGTGTCTGGTGTTCTGTGACTCGCACCACAGCGAGTAGTCTGAAAAGAAAGTCCTAAAAATATCGATCGATATAAAATAGATAGGTTATCCTGTCTATGGCGCGAAAGAATCCTTAAAAGGGCAGCCAGAAGTTGAAAATGCTAACAAGTACTTTTATTTATTTATTTATTTATTATTACTGTATTTCACAACACAATATTGAATTGTACAAACTTAATGCTAAAAGCATTCTCTTCCAGCCAATCTTAGGACGTACAAGAACGAACGTTTGTAGGTGTTCAAAATCGAAAATTGAGAAAATTTATTTCCAAGAAAGGGAAAATAAGATAATAAAATTAGTAACAATTATTATTTTAAATACACGAACAATTAATACATACATATATAAATACATACATACATTATTTGGACATTTACTAAAATTTAGAGTCACATTTTTATAGTCGATGCAGATATTGAAAATGTCAGTGTTTATAGTGTATATTACTAAGATATTTATTTATTTTACAAAGAAATCACTTAAATATCGAACAAGTTAAGGATAATTATTCTGCCCTTCATCACTAAACCACACAATAGTTTGCAAAATGTAGAGACGGCGGCTTTGTATCGTGCTCCTGTTGCGGGGAATCAAGTTTTCCAACTATTTAAGTTATTTAGGGTTTGCTAAGTTGTAAATCTTAATCGTCGAAAACTTGAAGCAATGACTCGTGAAGAGGATTCGGGGACTGATCGTAAATCTTGGTTACTAGAACTACATAAATACTGTTTTAGAAAACTTATAGTAATTATAAACATGGACTTGGGCTAGTTTTCAGTTTTAATTAACTTTTTTAAATTATTATACCTTTGTATCTTAAAAAATCTATATACTTACAGAAATATTTGATATAAATATTAAACGAACTTCACAATACTTATCTCTAATTTAAGCTAGTACCAATAATCAATACGTAATCATAGCCCTACTTTTTTGTGATAGATTTTTATTTCCGCCCTTATGCAATAGCGGATACTTAGGTTAAAATTACCAAAATATAATGTACTCGTATATAAGGTTTTTGAAATATATAAAGACATAAGTTTTTAAAACATCTTTTCTTTTTATAATGTTTTATAAGCGTTTATTCGTCCAATCAAGTTAACAGAAACCTAAATATATTAATTTAATCTATTCGAGAGCACCAAGTTCCAAATTTGGGCCAAAAATTGTTTACTCAGAACAGCTGTGTAATATAAACCGTAAAAGTTGACAAATTTAATTACAACCATCGCAGTAACGGAGAAGTCACTCGAAAGTTTGCTGTTTTAATTAGTTAAGCCTACAAATACTAGGATGAGAAACCTAGTTCCCTCTGCGGCTGCAGATTCAACGAAGTCGCTAATTAAATTTAGTACCGTCTTAGTAGAATTCACAAATATAACGCCCTAGGTTTTAATAAGGAAATTATTACATTTATATTATTTTTAGGATATTTCTCCTATGTCATTAGTGAGAAATGTTATTAGAAGTTTAAATGACTAAAGTATAACTTTTCAGATAAACGAATTCTATACTGGAATTGTGTGTCCTTATGATAAAAAAAAACAAATTATAGCTAAATAACTTAATAGTCTCAAATGAAATGGAGACTTGAAACTTCAGACATAACATCCCTCATATATTCTAACTCCGTCCTCAGACATTGTAGTCTTGTACAAAAAATTTCGAAACAGCATTGTCAGGAACTAAGTTAGGCACTTCACGTGCTACAAACAAACTGAACGGTAGCGGCAGATCAAATAAACGCTGGTCTCACGAATCCACGAGCGCGTAGAATAGCAATGAATTAACATGGTTTATTTGGATACAGCTGTGTAAACGCTACAAATTTGTTAATCAATAATTTTATTTTCTGCAAGAAAACAGACACATTGTATACTTGATTGTACTTAAATTTGCTAAGACAAAATGACTTACGAAACCTTAGCCTTCAATAGGGGATCGGAGAGTAATCAGATTAAAATCTAAAATGTGCTTAGATAAAATAAATATACTGTTTTACGATTATTTACCTAATAATAATTTAATATAATTCATTTAAATATTTTTAAATGAAGAAATAAAATGTTGTTATTTTCAATATTTTTAAACTGTACTGAAACGCCAATTACAGTGCGTGACGTCATCTGTGGCCAATCATTGACTGCATGGGTACTATCTACTTAGTTTACTCAGTTATTTCCATAATTTTGTTGAAATTATTAAAGTTGCTAAAAGATTATTGATAAATTAGGATACCGTAATCGATTTAAAAGCTGTCACGTGGTGTTTAAGCAGTTTTTTATAATGAAAACAGGATTTACGAAAGCCGACAATCGAAATCTTCCCAGAGTGAATACGTTTTTGATTTGCAATTTCTTTGCAAGTAATTCAGATTTTTGTGACAAAACTTGTGTTTCGAAATGTGAAAATTTCTGTATTACTATTATAACTATATAATAATATATTATTTGCCATAAATACCTAGGTACTTGAAATACCTCCTTGAAAAATAACCTCTAATATTACACAATATATGTATGTATTGTACCTACTGTTCTAGCCTGTAAGCCACCCACTGCTGAGCGAAGGCCTCTTCTCCATATAGACGAAGGGTTGGAGCTTAATCCACCACGCCGCTCTATTGTAGGTTGGCGAATAATATACTACTATGAGTAACGATCGCTGTCAGCTGTATATGATAACAACCGGGACCGACGACTTTACGTGCTCTCCGAGATACGGTGGGGAGAACCACAAGGACATACACCCAGACCGGAAACAAATATTTGTACAAATACAAATATCTGTCACGAGCGGGAATCGAACCCGCGACCGCCGGCGCGGGGTGTTGAGGCGACTACTCGCACCACTACACCAGAACGGTCGTCGCAAGTAGCATACTGTCAACACTATATCACGTTCTTTAGTGTTACAAAAAATAAAATTACATTAAGAAAAAATCTATAATAGTAGTTGACCGTAGAGAGAAAACAATATAATATATTTACTAAAAATTAATTCAAGCACGTTTCATTCTATTTATTTGTAGTAATTAATGTATATTTACGTCAAAATAATCTTCACAAAAGTAAATTGGTGAAATTCATTTCGTTGCATTTTCTACTCGCTAAGTCTAACCATTTTTTTCGTTTATCTGCTTTTCTTGGCACATCAAATGAATATTTTATTTGGAGTACTTTTTGATGTGTTCGTACATTGAGGTACTGCACACCAACGATATTTTTTGCGTTCCATAAGAACAAATAAAAAATCTACTCCACGAAACAAAACTTCTCGTGAACTTATGCTCATGCAGCTGTTTTATTATAACCCCAGATGACGTCACGCGCTCTTAGATGACATAGCGTGGCGTTTTGGCGGGATTTTTAAACAGACAATATTAAAACATGATTTTGAGTACCTAAACAGCTATAAAAAAATAAAGTTTTATTTTTTATGGGAATAAGTATCCATAAAGATTAATTTAAAACACTTTTTGAAAATTTGTCCGATCCCCTATTGTACATACGCTGCCAGATGTAAAACAAAGTTGTCAGTCTCTCGTCCTTTGTGCCCATTAATGTTAAGTACCTGGATGACCGAGCTTTGCTCGGTTAAACTATATTTAGACACAAATTACATACTGATAAAATATGAATAATATTTTCAATCTTACCGATATAATAATAAAACAATAGTCACTGGTTATTTAAATAAAAAAAAATAAAAAGAGATCCTATATACTTGCTATCTGTTCGAATGCTGTAGGTTGCGATTCCATCAGCCGTAAAATGATCCATCCTATCATAGACTACGTTGTTCCTGTCATAACTCATATTTTTAACCATTCCTTTGAATCCAGTACTTTTCCTTCCAGCTGGAAAGACGCTCAAATTATTCCCCTTCCGAAAAAACCTAATCCATCTGCTTTTTCCGAATTTCGTCCAATTTCGATCCTGCCTTTTTTGTCCAAGGTGTTTGAGCGTCTTGTACATAAACAACTATCATCGTTCCTTTCCTCTAATAATCTCCTAAATCCGTATCAATCCGGTTTCCGTAAGGGTCATAGTACGGTCACAGCACTCGTCAAAATCTCAGATGACATCAGACACGCGATGGATGATCGAAAGCTTTACGGTTTTGGCTTTACTAGACTTTAGTAATGCCTTTAATACTGTTGACTTCAATATATTGTTGTCTGTGTTAGGTTCCTTTAACATATCTCCATCGGTAATTGACTGGTTTCATAGTTACTTGTACGGGCGTCGGCAGCGTTTGCAAGTCCAAGACACTTTTTCAGACTGGGCTAACGTAAATGCTGGCGTACCGCAAGGTGGCGTGTTGTCCCCTCTCCTATTTTCATTGTTTATCAACTCTATCAGTAAAAATTTTTCTTCTCTCTACCACCTGTATGCAGACGATCTTCAAATATACACACACTCTAAGCTAGCTGATCTACCTGCAAGTATAAATCTACTGAATAATGACTTGAACAATATTTTTAAATGGAGCAGCTCATTCGGGTTAAAAGTGAATCCTTCAAAGTCTCAAGTTATTATTGTGGGTAGTCCAAAACTGGTGAGTTGTATAGATTGGTCACTAGTTCCACCTGTACTTTTCAATGATACTGTATTGAACTTTAGTGACAATGTGAAAAATTTAGGTGTAATATTTGATAGGTATCTCTCTTGGTCAACTCAGTTAACTGAGCTTAGCCGGAGATTGTTTGCAGCTGCAAGTTCACTCCGACGACTTCAACACTTCCTTCCTATGCCTACTAAGATTGCGTTAGCACAATCGCTACTTTTACCAATCCTTGACTATGCAGATACATGTTTTCTGGATCTCAAAGAGGAGCAACTAAATAAGCTTGAGCGCCTTCAGAATCTTTGTATAAGGTTTATATTTGGTTTGCGCAAATATGACCATGTCTCCGACTTTCGCAAAAAACTCAAGTGGCTCCCAATTCGCCTTCGCAGGAATACGCATGTGCTTTCACTTCTTTATTACATACTTTTTAATCCTGATGCTCCTAAATACCTTAAAGAACGATTCACCTTTCTCTGTAATTCCCACGAACGTTCCCTACGGTCAGATTTAAATTTACTTTTAAAAACTCCTTCCCACTCAACTTCCTTCTACTCTAATTCCTTCACCGTCAACGCTGTCCGCCTGTGGAACTCTCTTCCGATTCCAATAAGACAAGCTCAATCGCTTGCTTGTTTTAAGAGCTGTCTTAAGCAGCACTATTTGTCGCTAAATACACCATGAATTTCTTAGTCATTATGTTTGTATGTATATGTATGTATATTTGTATGTATATGTATCTATATATATGTGTATGTATGTGTATATTTATGTGTATTTAAGTGTTTGTGTATACATGTATATTTTGATTTTTACTTTATTTCGTATATTTACATTTTATGTCTTATTTTTTTAATTTCTCTTATTTTTGTGCACTTCCTAACCGCTGCTACTGTGTCGTGTCCTATGCCCAAAGGTTGTCTGGAAGAGATTGCTCTTTTAGCGATAAGACCGCCTTTGTACATCTTTTATTGCTTAATTACTGTATTTGTTTATTTTATGGTGTACAATAAAGAATATTATTATTATTATTATTATCCTAGTAATATTTTTTCTCACCAAAAAAGGAACTTGAAAAAAAGGAAAAAACTTCCGTTTTCGAGACCGCCCGATTTCCCACCTGAGCTATTATAAATTTAAGATGGTGGCGAAACTTAATTTCTTATTCTAATGATATTCCAGCAGTTTTTAATTGCTCTTGAGATTTTTATTTAAATAACCAGTTTATATTTTTTTTCCTACCTCTGCCGAAAGTTCGATTTTCGTCCCTGTGAAGCGGGACAAAAGTGACATTTTCTATCCCCGCTTCACAGGGACAAAACCTGAACTTTCGTCCTAGGGAGGAAAAAAAAGTATGTGTAACATGGGACGAAAGTACTACATCCATTCCCGTATGTTTGCTACGCTCGCCTTCGTCTCGGGCGGCAATTTCACATGAGGGTCAAAAAAATAGTACGTTCATCCCCTTGTGACACAAAATACTATATTATTATATAGATAAGATCGAAAAATATTATTCATATTTCATCAGTTCTATCGTATCTAAATATAATTCCCAAAAAAAGAACGATTAATAAATAAATAAAAAAAAATACCGAACAAAACTCGGACATCCAGGTAGTACAGGGCTCTCAATAATAGTTATTTTTTTTACAAAAGAGGGAACTTAAAAAAAAAGGCAAAAAAATGGGACTTGAGGCATCGGGATTCGAACCCAGGTATACTGATTTCCCACCTAAGTTATTATAACCTTGTAGATTATGCCGAAATTTACCTTCGTATTCTAATAATATTCTAACAGTTTTTAATTGTACTCGTGATTTTATTTAAATAACCAGTTCAGATTTTTTAATTATTATTTCGTTAAGATCGAAAAATATTATTTATATATCATCAGTTCGTAATTCGTATGTAAATATAGTTTCCAAAAACATTAATTACAAAAAATAAAAAAATAAAATACCGAGCAAAGCTCGGTCATACAGTTAGTAAAGGGCTCTCAATAATAGTTTTTCTCACAAAAGATGAAACTTAAAAAAAAAAGAAAAAAAAATAGTTCTGGAGACATCTGGATTCGAACCTGGGATCTTCTTCTTTTGAATCCGCCCGGTTCACATCAGAGCTATTATAAACTTATCAATGACAGCGAAATTTACCTTCGTATTCTAACGATATTTTTAATTGCCTGAAAAAAGGGATAAAACGACATTTTCTAAAAATAAATCCTAGCTAGATCGATTTATCGCCCCCGGAACTCCCTGCATACTAAATTCCATGAAAATCGTTGGAGCCGTTTCCGAAATTTGGATTATACCTATATATATATATATATATACACAAGAATTGTTCGTTTAAAGATATAAGATAATTATTTGACAATTGGTAAACCTTGAACTAATTCCTTCCACCGATAAAATTAAAACTTACACTGGGCCTTATATTTAATATAATTAGCCGCACTCGAGAATAAATTGACTGGTTTGGCATTTTTGTTGTTGTTTTCATAATTGTCCATGCTAACCTAATAAAATAATTAAAATTCTGAATAAAAAAAAAATCAGTTTTTGTATTGAATAGGCATACAACAACAGGAGAAAAACTTCAACATACCAACCACACCGCAAATAGTTTACCAAACCCAAGTAACAAATCATAAGATAGGTTGCGTGCCAGCTCTATTAACAATGAATCAATAGCGCGATAAAAGAAGGCTGTGCAGGTGCCAAGGGTCGCGCGATATTGAGACATAACTCTCAAGCCGCATGTTCAGCTACGTATAACATAAGGTTAGGCTTTGCGTAGATTTATATTTATAATTTATTACGTATATGCTGTTATTTATTAACTTAGGAAAATACAAACCCGCCAATCAAGACCGAAATTGTATTCCAGCGAACTTGGATAAACTATTTATATCTTATTTCTATTCGGCATTAAAACTTCGTAGCGTAGTATGTTAAATAAATATATGTAATACGAGTAAATAAAATAGTCACGTAACGAAATAATTTATACAGAAAATTCGTTAATGAAAAACGAAGCCTTTGTTACTAATTTAGACTTATCACTATTGCTTAGGAATCTCGCTTATCTGACAGTCAGTATCTTGTTCATTTTAATAGAAAAAAAACTTTGAATTTTACCAGAACTTTTCGGTTTATCTTTTTTTTTTTCAATTTCATTCCGTAAAAATTATTATTCGGACTGATACAAACGTATTAAAGAAAGTTCAATGATTCGCAAGTGATGCGCTTATCAACGAACAGCATTTCGTTTTTATTTATATGGACTACATGAACAAGTTATTAAAATTCTTGTATGCATTGTTATTTGCATTTAGCCTGATTCTATCAAAGATGTTCATGTAAATTCATTATCAATGTTGGCATAGAAACTTATGTGTTTCATTTTATATTCATTACATATAACAGATTAAAACAGCCATTCGTCGTGAAAATAATTTTAAAATGTCTATGTTAATATGCACGAAATCCTACTTTATTTTTATTTTTTGTTGTTTTTTCCAACGTAAGAATTATTAGTAGAAACATTGTTACATAAAATAGTATAAATATATCAGACAAAAAAGTAATAATAACTGCATACAAGCTAACATAAACATTTTAAGATTTTAATATTTTTCATTTTCAAATATATTTTTTTACTATTGCATCTAACACTTGTCTAAGATGATGCGGCTGCGAGCAAATATTTCTATTCATATATGACCTCATAACACGTTTTTCATATAAAACCGTACTATTTTACGTAGGCACTATTCACGATTATGGAAAGCTTTGCATTACATCTTATTTCGATGGCCGTATGATTTATGAACTCAATAACAGAGGATCCCGCTGAGAAACTCATTCTGCAAGGAATTTCCTGATAAGGCGCGAAGAATTCTGAAGTAGAATCTCAATATCAACTGAATAAGTGAAAAACAAGGCTTATGGTATGACAGTTCCTTTATTTGTCTATTATAACCGGTTTAATGTGAACGTTTTAATACTTATACTTAGCCAATGTACTCGTATTTTATAAGGATGAGAAGGGCGCTCTATTTAATCGAATGTTATTTGTATGCTACACGATATGTCCTCCTTTTATTAATCGATTTTTAAAATTATTTTGTACTAAATAGATATCACCATAGCACTATAGCATTTATTTAATACAATTCCTTTACATATAGAGTCGAAAAAATTTCATCTGAAATATTTGTAAAATTGCATTAGTTCGCAGCTGACTCACTGGCTGAGGTGAAAAATCCCTGAAAGGTGCGGTTAGAACTAAGGGATTGCTAATGAATATCGTGGATTTAAATCCGGGCATACACTACGTAATTTCAAAGTACAAAATTAAGCTTATTCTGAAAGAAACCTAGTTGGAAAACAGAACATTAGAACGGAATCGTTTATTTTCAATTTAAAAAAATCAACGTGTTACTCGATAACCAAAAATTCACCGCAACTTTTTCAGGTATAAATCGAAAAATATCGATCCTACGAAAAAATTTATAAGAACCAAAATTGTAGGAAATTTAATTTTAAACAACTTTTGTAATAACTATTTTTCCGTGTAAAATTAAAAATGAACGAGTTATTCAAGAGACAAAAAATAACCCTTTAAATCAAGATGGCGGATGAAGCGAAAACTCTGGTACCACTACTTTAGACTACCAGTGACAAATTTTTGTAAATCTTTGCTCGTTTTTGAGCTAATCTGACTGGGCTAAATACGTTTTAAGGCCGTTTCTTACGATGAGTAATCAAGCTACCAATCTCTTCATACGTCGAATGTATTTGTAGGTAACGGTGATCACTCAACATTAATTTACTGGTTATTTCACTAAAAATTAAACCCTTTTATATAATTAAAATATATACATAAAAAGGATATAATTATGATACCTACCTACTACGCATTTGTTGATACATAAATATTTAGAGTAAATCTCAAACAGCAAGTAGTCCTTTGAGAATCTAAACTTTGTAAAACGTTTCCCTTAGTTGACTAAGTCGACTCAATAAAACTTGGACTGAGAAAAGAAAATCTAGAATTTGTGAATATACTCTGTATTCCTATAGTAGATTCACAAAATAAGCTTAAAAATATTTATAGGTAAAAAAATACAATTTTTCATTTTTACACATCCTACAAACCATGAAATATTATATACTAGCTTCTGCCCGTGGCTTCGCCCGCCTGGATGTCGGTTATCGCGACAAAAAAAAAATCCTATGTTACTTCTAATGCCTCCAAGAATATGTGTACAAAGTTTTATGAGGATCGGTTAAGTACTTTTCGCGTGAAAGCGTAACAAAAAAAAACTTACTTTCTTATTTATAATATTAGTATGATTAATGTTATAATTTTAAAGTTATAGTTATATCTTTTTTTTTATTTTTTTTTATAAATAAATAAATAAATAATAACCAACAATCACACCACGTTAACCTAGCCCCGTGCTAAGTTCGTAAGAACTTGTGTTACGGGTACTAGGAACGGAAATAAATTTAAGATATAAATACATATATACATAAATACACATCCATGACCCGGTGCAGACATCTATATTCGTCATACAAATTATCTGCACCTGGCGGGATTCGAACCCGCGACCGCTGCGTAAAGTGTCCAGTTGCCTGACCACTCGACCCGCCGGCCTTCTTTAAAATTATATCGTTTAAAAATCGATTATGAATAACTTTAGATCGTAAATATAAACACATTTTTCACTTCATAATATTAGTATAAAATTTGGTAGAACTAACTTTGAATTAACAATAGTATTGCTATATCTAGAATTTATTGAGTATTAGAGTAAAAAAAAAGTAAGTATGATTACTCGACTGCCTGAGTAGTTACTAATACAAAAACGAAATTTCATTTTAGATTTTACAAAAACTTATTAAGAACAAGTCGTAGTTTACTTAAAACGTCGCAAAGTAATTAACACAGTGAGGCGAGACTCCATTAAAACGATTTAGAGTGCATAAATCAGTAAGTTCATTTTCCATGAAAACAAGACACCATTATATAGGATGTCATACTCAACGTCTAAGTTTGAATATCTTTTAAGTAATATTAAAGTCCATATTTCAATGCTTTCAGAACTTACGTGAACGAGACCAAAGTTAAATTGCTTCATTTTGCACGACGTAACGTATGGTTGACTTATATAAACGTATATAATATAAAAGCGATTGTCAATGTAAACAAAACAGCCAACGGCGACGGAAAATTTGACAAAATATCTTTGAAGTGGAAATAAGAAATAAACAACGTGCAGCGAAATTTCGTTTAAGCCTTTTTCATAAAGGAAAATGTTATAAAAGCAGTTTGCATAACTTTTTTAATCGCGCTTCCACTGAAGGTTCGGAGACTCAACACACCACCAAAAGTACCTATAACAAAAACGGGGGACCGTTTCTATTCATCACCCGATATTTTAGGAGCTAAGAGGCAAAGCGAAAAGTTTCTATTGTTCGACTAAAGATCTCTTATTGTGCCGCAGTATTTCACGCTCGGTAAGAAAGCGAAAATTCATACATATTTACCAACTTCTCACCCCTTTGACGGCGTATTTTCAGTTCAATTGAAATTTAGTCGCCGTAATGAAAAGGTAAAGGACCAATAAGTAGCTCAATCAAATTGCATTATCGCTTAGAAGCACTCCCAGGGAGAGGGTAGACGCAATAAATTGAATTACGAGTCCCACAACCTCCGCCGGTCTATAAAAAATCGCCTTTGAGTCATCCCGCGGACATTACATTCGAGAGATAATCGAAATTCCTCTCCTTCGAATTTTCACCAGAATAAGTTTTTGGAGTTTACTCCTTAAGAATCGATTTTCATATATAAGGCGCCCGGTATGAGAAAAATATGAGAGGTAAAATCTACTTATGAATGACCTCGTTACTTTTTCGGTGCACGCGCACCTATGGTGCGGTGCGAAAGTAATGTTGCTGTAATTAATATTGAAAAATAATATTTAAAAAATAAATGATAATTGTCAGATAATAATAATTACGTAATTTATCAACATTCGTAATGAAATATTTGTGCACATCTGAAATTGACTATTGTGAAAAGTTTAATGTAAAATATTTCGCCGATTAGTTATAATAAATGTATATAAAATGAATAAATATATATTTATATATGTATATTATTTTCATTAATTTGTTAATTTACCCTTAATCTTATTTTCAGTTGGATAAACTCTTTTTGCGTATGTTTAGACAATCGTACTTAAGGAGTAAACTCCAGTCGTGCGTCGGAGCTGACACACATAATTTTTTTTTTTTTAATATTATCTTTTATTTGTTTTGTTGTTATTAGCATCTTGGTTAATTTAATTTTGTTGTAAGTTAAACAAAATTATTTATGATAGAAAACGATAATGAAAAACAGCATTGTATACTTTAAAATTTCATCAATGATAAAAATCTTTATTAATGACATCCATTATGCGTAAAATTATATTTGTATTTTTATTTACCTCGGTTTACTATACTTTTTATATATTTTGCCTAACTGGTATTGCGTTGGCAAACTCACGTTTATTTGTCGTTAATAATAAATGCGTACTCTGAACCTAAGAATGTATTTGTACCTATTTCCGGCCTATTTTTATTACATTTGATGTATACCTACAACTTTTTGGTTCATTACAAAGGTGTGAAAAAATTATATGTGACTGTGCCAAGTATTTTATTAAAATACAACGTTACAGACAAAACGCTATATGTTTAATTGTTAATAAATTACTGCAATATGCCTATCAGGCTGCGGTCGGGAAAACCGCAGCGCCCGTGCAATCACCGACTATTGTCACTGTGAGTGACAATATATATATATCTGCTATGTATCTATCCGTATTCATTAGGGCTATGTCTAAAGTATAAATATAGGCATATTAGGAATGTTTATGAGGAATGTTTTTGATTGTATCGACACTCCGAATCTATAATAAATTGAACTAACACATTAAATATTGGATTAATACTTTCACCATAAGAAATTTATATTATCCGTTAAAGATAATGGCTAATAAACACATATACTACGCTACGTTTCATACTCGTAGCGAGTGATCTTAATAAAAAAATATAACGCGTAACATATGCATCTCATATTATGATATAAAACTTATTCCTTTAGCTTACATATAAACCTTTTATCTTTTTTAATAATATCATTGTTATTTCTTGAAATTCAAAAATATTACTGTTTCATATTTTTATTTTAATAAAATACTTGGCACGTTCACATATAATTTTTTGACGTGATAACGTCTAGTAAATCGATGAAAGCCAGAGTAGTGTAGAAAAAAGCATGATTTATTGTCACGTTCCGCGAGCGAGAGCGGGGAAAAAGCGATAGAGAGGCACGATTGGCCTAAGCGTTCGGCTTGTGATGCATCTATCTCTCTTACACTCCATCGGCCGATGCGTCCGAGTAGAAGAGCACGCAAGCACGCAGCACGAGCCTTGGCAGCACGCAACCTACACGTGAACTGTTTTTAAGGAAGCTTTTACTAATAAAAGATGACTACAAATTGGTATTGCATTTTATTTCTCAGTTTTTATTATTTTATTTACCTATTAATTATTAGAAAATATAATGCATTGAAGTAGCCATTTTTGTTTGTCATCTTATTATGAATCTATATTTATTAAACTTAACTTTAAAATTTGTTTCTTTTTCCAATGTACTAGATTCCAATTCCAAGGTATTACTTTGTGGTTGGTATCAGTTGAACGATATTTTGATAAAATAAAGTCTAAATTTTAAGACAAAATTGTAAGATATTGAAATCGATTTCCATAACCGCCATCTGTCGCTAGTTGCTAATAACTTCAATTGTAGTTACGTTACGCTATAAGCTTGTAAGTGAAAATTACAGATGGCGGGCGCCACTAACTCGGCGCATCGTTTTATTAAAACTTCTTACGTGCATACATAATTACACACACACTTTATTCATTAATGTTTTCTTATGAAGTTATCACCTAAAAATTTTGAAAAACCAATTTTTTTTTAATATTATTATTTAAGCTGTATGCAATGCTTTTCTAAAAATTTATTTTTACATAAAATTTTATTTAAACTGTACTTTGAAAATCACATGTTACTGACTGATTCATCATCGCCGAGTCTTTACAATTCATTGACATTTGATATTGATCTGACAGTGGAAAATGACACATGAAGTTCTTTTTGGAAGTATACTGCAAAAATATCAAAATTACTATTTGTTACTACTAGTGTAGTTCTACACTCAATACGAAAGGATTTTTAAAATACTTACACAGAAGATGGGGATAATGTTACAAAATGTCTTTATTTTGAAAATATAACACATAACATTTTGTTTTTTAGTACTCAATTGTAATTTTGATATTTTTGCAGCAAAAAAAAAATATGTTAGTGTTTTTGAAAATCCCATTATACTCGAAAAGAATGTAAAATAAGGGAGATGAACATTTGTACGGCAGGGTTTTTTTTTTCATTCTTCAAGCTAGAAGATGAAACTTTACTTTTGAGCATCTGACTAGAAAAAAAAACAATAAGGTAATATATTTCAGCTTTTTTAAATTTGCACTCTTAAGGAAGTGAAACGGAGGATTAAAGTATCTATTACAGTTATTATATATATATATATATATATATATATATATATATATATATATATATATATATATATATATATATATATATATATATATAATAAGTCGGTTTCAGATCAGGTTCAGGTTTATGTGCTCTTGAAATTGAACGTATAAGGACCATGAAAAGTTTATTAGGAGTTTTCACACAACTTGTCATGTAACGACACATGTGTAGACTATTAACACACAAATTTTAGTTAAGAAGGATAAATATAATAAACGCCTCCGCCGAACAATGCCTAGTATATACGTATATACACGCGCACCGCACGGTGCGGGTAGTTGATATACTCTGTGGCAGTCGAATATTATAACGAATATTTACAACCCATCTGGTGTGGTAGCGCGAGTGGTCACCTTAACAGTGGCGGTTGCAGGTTCAATTTTTGCTCGAAGCAGATATTTGTATTTATATACAAACATTTGTTTCTCGTCTGGGTCTATGTCCTTAGTGGAGAGACCTCCACTGTGTGGTCCTATATGGATAAGAGTCCTTTGCCCAACAGTAGGATATGTAGAAGCTGATTTAATTCAGTTAAATGCTACACAGAGTGGAGTGTGGATGTGGTGCGAGGCAAGTGTGCCGATATTAGTATGAGCTCAAATAGAATAGAATAAAATTACAACTTGAAAAAAAAAACGTTACAGTTTGGGTTCATTATTAAAAAAATAATTAGTGCGCGTTCCAGATTATTTTTAAATTGTTGATACTTTTGAGAAGTAATAAGAAAAGGGTATTTTAATTTATTTATATATTTACAAACCTATTTTGTCTACGAAAAATTTCATTATATGCAAAAGCGGAGGTGCATTTTCTTTATAAAATCACATGCAAATCGTCTACGGATATAAATATTTTAGTGATATGAACCTTCTCAAATTACATGATAAAATGCAAATAGAAATACGAAGAAGCCTTATTGTAGCAAGCTCAAGTTTCACTCTTATTTTAAATGATATTGTATTACAAATCCCTACTAATATATAAATGCGAAAGTAACTCTGTCTGTCTCTCTGTCTGTTACGCTTTCACGCCTAAACCACTGAACCGATTTTGCTGAAATTTGGTATGAAGATAGAACTGAACTTAGGAAAGGACATAGGATAATTTTTATCGCGAAAATAAGGGAAGAAGGGGTTGAAATAGGGGACGAAAGTTTGTATGGAAGTTCCTTATTGTCAAACATAAAATCATAAAAGTTGTTCAATTGTTTAAGACAAAGACAAAAAAAGCGTGCACGGGGAAAGGCGGGGGGGGGGGCGTATCGGGCGGTAGGCGGGGCGCGGAGCAGCGCGCTTACCATGTCGCGCGATATAACCGAATTCCACGCGGGCGAAGCCGTGGGCGCTAAAGCTAGTAACGCCATATATTAACATGTTGTAAATGTTTATAACTGATCTTCTACAATTCGAGAATCGAGATTGAATAATTAAGATTTTTATTGAAACTGTTGTGTAAAGCTTTTATATTAATTTGTATTATGATGGAATCCCCAAAATGGTTCATGCCGCTTAATGTTTAACTGAATTGTTTATTTGGTACGATTGATCAAAAAACGTCAAAAAAAGTACGTTTCTTTTGTCCTTTTTTACTTTATCCCATTATTTTTTAATGTTTATCTTTATATTAGCCATGGCAAAACATATTCTGTAAAAATACGGTAGTAAATTACAGTTCTAAAAATGCAGTCCTGAAACAGACAACAAACGGAAAGTCGGACTGACAGCAGAATCCATAGTGTAGTATAGTAGTGGGGATACGTTAATAACTTCTAGGAATACGATAAGTATATATGTTCAAAAACTCCCTAAGTGTACTGGTATCTTATATTTACGCGAATTTTACTCACTTAATTAAAAGTCTATATCGGATTTTATCGCGTTTATTTAAAACTTTACAGTTTAACAATATTTTAAATTATGTCTCGGCGTTTCGGACCCTTTACAGCGTCCATGATCTCGGGGGATTGAGGTGGTGGTTGTCCGAATAATCAATTAATTCATTAAGTGTAATTATTATTATGTAAAAATATAAGCGACCTCAAACGCTCCTTTTATCTGATTTATGTCTATGCGTCGAAAAGTTTTAGACAACAGGCGGACACGATAAGAAAAAGTAAAAGTAATTAAAAATTTCAACACCGCCGGAATAAAATATATTATGTTCAAAGGTTCTTTTCAGTTCCATGAATCATTTAAAATCTCCCTTAGTATTTATCTTCACGCCCCATTAAACTATGGTTGAGCTGTCTAATTAAATCCCCTCAGGGCTTAGCGACGCGTTGTCGACGATTTTTGTACAAAAATATTATTAACGAAAACGCACAGTGGGTTTTCTAATTTTTTTTTATTATTATATTTAATTATTTACCATACTGTAACGGCTAATGAATTTTCCAAATCATCATTTAATGTATAAAGTAAACTGTTATGATATTATTAACAATGATTTGAAACCAATAATAACACATTATAAAATTAATAAACAACAGCGGCTGACTAATTCGACCTTTAACCCTCAATAATATTAATTTAGATTGTTGAAGCCAAATAACTCCTGGTTACTATAATAAAATGAATCGTTCAAAATCCATTGTTTCCGAACATTCTGAGAGAGGTCTGCTTTTAATATAAACAAAGTTATTTCGCCAGTGGGTCTATTAATGAAAACACGCTGAAACTTAATATAATATCACATCACTGAACGAGATGAGTATATAGCGAAAGTAAGATTTTTTTTCTCTTTTTTTTTTCTTTGTTAAATAATCCACTTCTGAGATCGAGATTAAAAAATACACTACACAACTAAGGAAAAAAAGTCTATTTCATCCAAACAAATAATTGAGGAGGGATCGATTCCGCGATCATTAGCGCAACAGGCATTAGTAGGTGGTAGTACCAAATGGACCACCATAACAAAATTTTCTTAAAAAAAATTTTTTTCTTTCTATAAACGGCAAGCTTTACTTAAGGCATACGCTAAGACAAAAAAAAATCATCGGAGTGGGAGCGCGCAGATGCATTTGAACGCCTTCTGAATAATTACCGCGCCTCGAGGCGGCCTCGGAGCGAATAAAGCATGGTGCACGAGATTTTCATGCTTAAGAGAAATACGCGAATCACGGCTCGGCCATAATAAAATAAATAAAATCATTTTAGATTTATTCATTATAAAACTATTATGTTATATATTACTTATAAAATAGTTAAGTAATAGATGTGAGTTTATTTGAACAACATAATTATATTGCATCATTGAAATATTAATTTCAAATATCTGTGTATTGCACCGATTGGATGTTGGAATTTTATATAAATAAACTCTATTATAATAGAGTTTGAATGCCCATGCTCTGCAATGCTTCATCGTTGATCAGAGGCAAGAATTGGAGGTTCATCTGTCATCCAACTTCAATGCAGATTGGCAGGGGATACGAATGGTACGAGTATAATTCACATAACTGTTTAATGTGAATTTTTTGTATAAATTTTATTATAGTAAAAGAACTAAATAACGTTTTATTCCTGGTGATATTATTTTTGTGTACGGACTATTCTTAGACTAAAACTTGAGTTGTTTGTAGATGTAACTTTCAGACTGAGTGTATGTCTTTGTGGGTCTCCCCGGCGCGGCGTGCCTCAGAGAACACGTAAAGCCGTCGGTCCCGGTTATAACGATATTGATCGTTGCTTATGGTTGGGAAATTATCCGCCAAGAAGTAAATGGAGAGGCGTGGTGGATTAAGTTTCAACCCTACTCCTACATGGACAAGAGGCCTTTGCCCAACCGTGGGAAGTTTACAGCCTGATTTAGTTTTGTTGTCTTTTCTTTATTTTTTGGCCGAAAAAAAAATAGTATTACAAGTTATTATTATTATAAGTTTATATAAAATCGCAACATTGTATATACAGCTTTATACTATTCAAAGCATACATGATTTTTTTTACAACAATGGAGAACACATTTTTAACATTTCCATTAAAGCAAATGAAGTCGTAGTAATATTGTTTTTACTTATATTTTATATTTTATTTGGCATTGCAGAAAGAAAAATCCCGACCTTCTTGTTCTTTCTTGCATACACATCTCGTGTCGAAAAGTCGACTAAGGCTATAGTGGTGCGAACAACTGTACACCAACCAGGATATTGATGGAAAGCAGCGTCACTATATCCTGCCAAAACACATTGCGCTCGCCAACTCGCCTGCCAAGCTTGGCGAGTATTGGCAAACGCTCCTAGAAAAAATGGGTGAGGCCTAAGTTTAGCATTGGACTTCCAACGGCTGATGTTGTGGTGGATTTTTATATTCCACCCTCAAATGTTTAAATACATTTATATCAGCGGGCTAAATCAGTCAGACAATATTCTTGTTACACAATAATTTTATTGTTATTTTTTGTTATTATTTTATTTAGTTTTATTTTTATAAGTTAATTTTTTGTTGTAGCTGTTGTAATTATAATTATATGTTATTCGTCATATTACACTGAATATAAATTTTAAGTTCCATACTGTTTTCTTATATTTAAGCGAATTTTATTCATTTTAATTAAAAAACTAAAACGGATTTATTCGCAATTATTGAAAACTTTACATTTTAACGACTTTTTATTTTATTTCCTACGGAAATTCCTACGGAAATAAAATGAAAAACTGTAAAGTTTTCAATGCACGTGAAAAAATCCGTTTTGGTCTTTTAATTAAAATAAGTTCCATACTTATAAAATAATACTTGTCTGAAGGTTTGTAAACCTTAAGATAAGTAATATGTAATATGTAACCTTAATAATAGAAAGCAAAAAAATCTCATCAGAAATAACCTGATTCATAATCAAACGGAAGTCGAAGTAAAAGTTAATTAAAAACTCGTCAAGGCAGTGTAAAAGAATGAAAATTAGACTCAAATTATTGCAAGCCACATTTGACAGACATGATTTTCATTTAACGAACCTGTGCCGGCAACTGCATTGACCTTGGACTTTGATGATACAGTTTTTCAATGTTCCAATAGACACTATAATTAACATCTATTGTACTATTTAAACTTTTACTATTTATAGAATCTTCTATATATGAAAAATGTATTAAAATGTTTAAATTTAAAAATATATTGTTTTTATATAAAATAGAAGAATTCTTTTCCTTATCGAGAATGGTTAAAGACTATACTAGACTATAGTCTTAAGCAATGCTATGATGTCGTACTGAGTAGAAAAGTAAACAAATTGAGTAATATGTAAGAAGTTGCTAGGTTTACCATTTAATTTCCTTAAACTAAAGTTTAAAATTCTGTTGTCTTTCCTAAATGATCTATATATCTATCCGGAGATATGTTGTCGCCAAGACATACGTAGTCAAATTAAGCTATAGAAAAAGCGACAGATTATTTTTACAGAATGTGCAAGACATACCCAAATCGATAACTTAATTTATAAACTGTACCACAAACAATTCAAAGCCTCCTTAACAAGAATTAATTAACCAACTCCTAAAAGTCTGGAAGGGTAGAACGGAACTCACAACTACAAGTCCAAGTTAGGGAATAGTAAAATAAGTTAGGTTCATGTCAAACAAGGATATGCACTTAGCCGGGGGACTCGCTCAACTGCAACTAATCTAATGCAAAATCTGTCTGTATTGACTTTACAATTGTTCAGGCTTGTAGAAACTTTATCCGATCATGCTTATATACAATATTATTAAACAATAGAAAACAACAGAAATGAATAAATTGTCTATATTCTAAACTGAAAAAACAAAATTGATTTTAATATTTTTTAAAAAGAAGGTTGCTGTTTGCTTATTATATTAATTTTATTATCATTATCTTTGAAATAAACTCTCATTATTAAACAAAAAACAAGCTTATGAATTATTATTTAAACAGTTTTTGTACAAATATATAATGTAAGTATTAAACAAATATAAACAAAATAGTTATAAATACAAGGATACATAATATCCATTAGTACATGTCGCAGCCGAAGGCGTTGCGGTCAGCGACAAGCTTCACGCATCAAGCTGTAAACGCGATTAACGACCACCTATATTAACCATCCATCTATATTTCTCTGTGAATGTTTTTACGAGTACATATCCTTTTCATTTTCTTTTTAACCGACTATACAAGGAGTATGAGACAAGTAACCCTGACAATAAAAAATATATCTTACAGATTCTAGCCTCAAAATTGAAAATTTAATAACACTACATTAATACTTTAGTTACATGTTTTAAACAAATCTGTCCTGATTTTTAAACAAATTTAGCACCTAGACCTTTCGTCGACGATATTACATTTAACACAGGATTATAAAGCTTGTCTAGAATATTCCAAGACCTCTTAAAAACCAGGTAGCAAGACGGTTTGCAACACAAAATTACACCAAAGGAGGCTTCAAATTCCAATATTTTATTACAATATAAGATGAGACATTAGCATAAAATACCGAAGTGTATGCTGCACTCAGTAAATTGAAACCGAAGTTTTGTCGGTCATAAGATCTTCTGAGTTATGGGACTTAGTTCTCCGGGTCGAACTGAATTATTAATAAGTATTGAACAGAAAGTATGCTTTGAACCTACTTATCGTTTATATCTTTCTTCTAGACAAGATAAATTTTTAAAAAATTAAAAAATCTGACTGTAGTGAAAAATAAAAACGTATAAAAATTATTTACAAAACTATTTTCAGTTATGTAGGTAAATATTTTAAAAGTTTAGATTTTATATTCCAAAATATATTTCTGTAGATTTTCTATCTGTTATAATTATGTTGTATTTCTATAGATTTCATGAATATATCCCGCCTACTTCAAAATTTTTATGTACCTACTTGTTTTGTGGTAGTTGGTTAATGAAGTAAATAATTTTAGTATAAAATCATATTTATGTAGGGCTTTTTAATATTTTTTTAATATGATTTTTTATTTATTTTATTTTGAGCTTTTCTGTGTTAAAATAATTACAAATTGCTTCGTACAAACGGGCGTGTTTCATACTAAAATTGTTAACAAATCCTTTAATAAGTTAAAAAAAACTTTATTGCTATCTGTCTTCAAAATACTTTTAATAATATTACATTGTAATTTTTTTTTTTGTAGTACTATTTTTACGCCATATATTTTGACACACCTACTCGATGGATTGGGACACAAAATTTTATTGGCACATAGGCTTTGCAATTTTAACTAAACATAAAAATTAAATATATTTTTATAATTAAGTTTAACTGGATGGACCTTGGAAAAAAGTTTTTAAGTTTCACTGTATATTGACCAATCGAACGTTTTAATTATTTTTTCATTTTTTTATAGTTTATAAACTCAGTGATAGCCATGACACTATGATATATTTAATAATGTAAAATTTTTCAAAATCGGTTAACTATTACTTAAAAATGTATGTTTGTTAGAAGAACTCTTTAATTTAATTTTAATATAATGATAACTTCAATATTTAAATTATTTTTTTACGAATGAAGCCATAAATTAAAGTAAAGAGCTTACTTAAAAGAACTTTTATAAGACCTCATAAACAATTTTTAGACGCATCTGTTCTAACAAAATGAAGGAAAACAAACACCATACTTCATAAAGAGGGTTCTTTTTGAGGACGGATTACGTTGGAATTTACTCTAAGTATAATATACCCCAGAATTTTCCGCATAGAAATGCTTCGTTCAATTTTACAAAAAAGCAATAAGAATTAAAGTGTTTTATTTATTACTGTTTCAGGATTTCGATATCTAGAACTTGTCAAAAATTTTTGTTTTATTTCTCTTTGTGTTCAGTTTTATTTGGTTGCCAATCCTCGCTAACATCAAATCCACTATTAGTACCAATTATTTTACTGTTCTCTTATATTTACGCGAATTTTACTTATTTCGTTAAAACTCTATAACGGATTTTATCGCGTTTATTTAAAAAGCTTAACAATTTAACGATTTTTTATACAATTATAACATTATTTCCCGACCTTTCGGACCCTTTACAGCGTCCATGGTCTCGGTGGACTGAGGTGGTGAGTGTCCGAATAAAAAAATCAAAGGTCCAAAACGTCTGGAAATAATTTTATAATGTTATAAAAAATCGTTTAACTGTAAAGTTTTTTAAATAAACGCGATGAAATCCGTTATAAACTTTTAATTAAATGACCAATTATTTTACCAATAAAATTGAAGAATTTTTTAATGAAGCAATCCGGTTATTACCTTAAATCTTACATGTAAAATATTTATAAAATGTTATATAATATCAACCTTAAGACAATGCTTACAACAAGATTCCCGTTCGACAAAGGAGCTTGCTAAAAATTTCACACGAAACGCTACTCTACTGGGAGTTGGTGAATGAACATATATATCCCTGAATTTGTTACAAACCATGTGGGTTCCCTCACGATTTTACCTTCACTGCCGACTACGGCATAAATTTTAAAGATAGATTAGGCACCTAAAAATTCAAAGGTACTATTCACTGGGTCACCTCAGTCAGCTAAAATATATTAAACGCGTCACAGTGGACGATCTACGGTGAGATATGAATCATATGTCCGGAAACACACAATCATAAACGCCCAGATCACGACAAATATCAATAAGGTCTATAAAGATATTTATCATGTGCGGGGATCGAGCCCGCGACCGCTAGCGAATCAGCTAGTTTCTGTAACTACTGCGGCAACGCGTCGTCATTATCAAAATTTAGAACAAAAAGGAAATTAGTAAAACTATAAAACATTAAGTAAACGACAAAATCATAAATTGGTATAACATCTTAGACCGAGCAAAAAGGCAGTTAACCAACAGAGTTGAAGACGTAGACGAAACGTTATTGTTATAGTTATTACTTTTGTCTTTGTTTTATGTAATAGCAACACTTTAGTTTGCCGGTTTGGAGGGACAGATAATATAAAATGTTTTATTGACTTTGTGCCTTACATTCTTACTCGTTACTTTGTTAAACAAACGTACGAGTATATTATAAAAAAAAGTAAATAACACAAAATGTTGGAGAATTATTAATCCAAACACTAAATTGAATTTAACTCAATTTATTTTTTTAATTTTTGGTATTGATTTATGTTGTTAAATAGTCAGTACCATCATCACGAAATATATCAACATTAAGTGATATAACAGCCCTTGGGCGGCCATTCGCAACACATTTTTGTCATAGATTTTGATGATGCCATTACGTAGGGTAAACGGTCCGGTCGTTGTCCATCCTTTGCTGTCGTTCGATTTAATTTAGCGCACCCGGCGGTTACCCTAGCACGGTTAATTTGGAAATAATTATTGCCTACTCTCCTCCCCTCCACGGCAAAAAATTCCCGAACACAGCAACGGCTCTTAATGCTTTCTTGATGGAAGGTTTATTATATCTGTATCGTATTTTCATTTAAAAAAAAAGAAAGACGCATTTCTTATATGATTTAGAAACATTAATAATGTACTAGTGATACACAGAAATAAAATTAACAACAATAATTGAAATAGATTTTCTGAAAAAAAAATTACAAGAGCAATAAAAGAGAAACTGTTGAAACATCGCTACATCACAGTGTCCAGAAGACTTTTTTTTATTCATTGCATTTAGTCGCTTTTTTAAATGCCAACATGCATCGCTCTTGTTTTTATTATGAAACTCTAAAACATGGACGTGTCGGCTTTAACCAGAACCGTTTTCATCGATTTGTTTGAAGCCTATTCGGTATAAACATTGTAAGCAAAGTCAAACAATATTCCGATATACCTACGCAGTGCAGAGATTGACTCTGCAGGCATTGTTTGTAGAGTTCACTCGCAATCACTCAAAAGTACTGTCAACTAGTGATGTTCTATGAATGTTAATTTTCTGTATCGTTAACAAAGTATGTTGACATTTATGGCTATTGATTCACTACAAACTGAGGAACGTTTTATAAACTACTAGCGGCCCGCCCCGGCTTCGCACGGGTATTTAACTAAAATTTCAAAAATTATAAATTTATATTTTTTATTACCTACACCTGCGTCTATACTGGAATATATTTTATAATAGATGGATTGAGTTGTCAAACATGTGTCAAAATAAAATGTAATTTAAATCAAAAGCACTAAGGAGTATTGATATCAACTACAAAGCAAATAAGATTTACCCTCTTTTAACCCCGTTAGGGGATGAATTTCGATAAAATACGAAACATGTCTTCAATCAATTCTGTTAAAGAATATTTATGCAAAATTTGAAGTAGATTGGACCAAGGAATCACGTTGTCCCATACAAACTTTGCCCCCTCTTTTTTGGCCCTTTATGGGACGAATTTCGTAAGATCCGTTCTTAGCTGATCTCTACTTGGCAAAAAGAATATTCCTACCAAATTTCAAGTATCTAGGTCTTATAGTTCCAGAGATATCGTGATGAGTGAGTGAGTGACCTTTCTCTTTTATATATTACTAGCGGCCCGCCCCGGCTTCGCACAGGTATTTAACTTAAAAAAAATATAAATTTATATTTTTTATCACCTACACCTGCGTCGATGCTGGAAAATATTTTATAATAGACGGATTGAGTTGTCAAATCAACTTCGAAGGAAAAGCAACGCCCTTTTAACCCCGTTAGGGGATGAATTTTGATAAAATACGAAACATGTCTTCAATAAATTTTGTTAAAGAATATTTTATGCAAAATTTGAAGTAGATTGGACCAAGGAACTACGTTGTCCCATACAAACTTTGCCCCCCTTTTTTGCCCCCTTAGGGGTAGAATTTCGTAAAATCCGTTCTTAGCTGACCTCTCCTCGGCAAAAGGAATATTCCTACCAAATTTCAAGTCTCTGGGTCTTATAGTTCCAGAGATATCGTGATGAGTGACCTTTCGCTTTTATATATTAAGATTAAGATTATAAAACGGACTCGTTAACAGATTTATTATATGTATATATAGTACGGATGAAACATTTGAACAGATTTTTTTATTAATTATTTTTTCATTGATGAATATCATATTTTAATAAGTATTATTCCCGACGAAGACAAATCCAAAAACACAAAAATCATAAAAATCGTTCTACTCGTTCTCGAGTTATAAACGGTGTAACTAACACGACTTTCTTTATATATATATATATATATATATATATATATATATATATATATATATATATATATATATATATATAAAAGAGATTTTACTTCTGGATAATGTAGCTTGCTAGTGTCGAAAGAATTATTAAAATCGATGTAGTAGTTTCTGTGTTTATCATTAGGTATCAATAAACATGTCTTTCTTCTTTATGATAACAGAAGAGATAGTTTCAATATATTTTGTACTAGCTACACGCAGTTATGCGTGCGTGAAACAAAAAAAAACACGTAGACAGACAGACAAATCAAATTTATAATATAATTTTTGATACTTAATAGAAAAATATTCATATGCATTTAAATATTAATAATAATCAACCTTTCCAACCAATGTACCAACTTGATGCGATCAATATATATCTTATATATTAACAACCCTTTTATTAACCTTCCTTTAAACTGACTTCTATTAAAATGATAATATTCAGCGTAGTCGACTACCCGCTATTTTTATAGAACTATTCCGATTTACCATACAGTAATAAACGGCTTTATTGCGATAACATTAATATTATCGACAAAATTGCCACATCACATTTCCAACTACTGAGTACTGAGGGTAGGAGGGGGTGGTTTTAAGAACTAAAAGCACAGCGTACCTAGATAGGCGAGGCACAAAACCACAAAAGGCCTCCGTTACAATATACCAGTACAATAGAATACGAGCATTGTTGCTTCGCTTTTAATAACGAAAGAATATCATAACATGGATTCAGACTCTGCTATTTAAAATAATGTAGTCATTTCTGTATTAAAATAACAGCGCATCCAATGTTGCCATTCTAATAGTTTAGTCATTGTAAAAGGAAAAACAATAAAGTCTATATCAAAAAAATAATATTGCTACACAATTTATTCTTATTCAAGTATTTATGAAATACCTCTTCTTTCTCTTTTTAATTAAAATCGTATTCAATTTAAAATGTTAGGCGTTTGCTAATAATAAAAATGTACATATTACCTTTTCAAACCTTCAAACAAACTAAAAATTGGAGTTGCTGAAAAAGTAAATAAAACTTTTAAACATTCCACAAGGAGCACTAAAAAAAATTCGTTGAAGCAACTCTTGCTGACGATGGTTATTCGGCACTTTTAATTTATCATTTCCACACGAAATCGCTAAAACTTCCATATTAGAGGGACGGAAGACCTTTCCGAGTGTCTTTTGGGAAATTCTCGCTAAAGTTACGCATTAAATATTTTAATAAACTCGTATTAAAGCCGTAAAAAACACTTTGCGCTCCCGTTTTTTACTCGCGACACCCTACTGAGGATTTTACCGCAAATTTTGAGTACACAGCTTGGTAGTACCCAGCGTAGGGTGCGACGATGCTTTATAGGGCGTATTTCATTATTCATAATGCTTTGTTCAGAACTTTTGGCTTCTGTTTTAGACACGTTCTGTTGTTCTGACGGGACATGTTCATAACTACACTTATACGTAGTAAGTTGAAAGTGAGTGAGTGTTATTGAAAACATTTAATGTGTTCATTTTTATTTAGCTGTTGATTCAAATTCTACGTAACATACGTACGTACGTTACATACGTACACTAACACACACATTACAGTTGATTAGTTTAAAAATTTTCACTGTATTTATATATAATAGTTTATCACAGGGATAACTATCTGTAAGCACGAAAATGGGTACCAAAATAACTTTTACTAAAAAGTAATGTTATATCAAAAATTTAATCTTCTCAGAACACAGGAGAAAGATTTTTTTTATATGTAATTGTAGTTACAAAAGTATAAATTGTAGTTGTATTTGAAAAAATAAGTTGTACATCAGTATAATCCTCATTTTTCCCACTTCTAAAATCAACGCGTTGAAAGTTTTACGTAGTTTAAAAAAAAAGTAATTATTTGATTTAGTTTCTTCCGCAGCAATCAGCACCGTTGTTAGTGGATTTATATAATTTTTGTTCTTAACCCGGTTTTCAGGCAGAGTATCCGGTCAAATACAGTTATTCAATAACAAAAATAAAATTTTCTGCTGTGCTTTTTATGTTTTCAGGCATATATAGGAACGGAAATAGTCTAAACTCAATGTTAGTAGCACAAGCGAAGCTGTATTTCAATTTTATTTAGTGTCAGAATATTATTTGTGGCTGTAAAATGTGTCAGGACTATTAGGACAAATAGTCTCCTGGTAATTATTATTCATTATTTATTTTCATTTTATAGAAGGCATTTGTAACTTCTCTTATACATATTTATTATGAACTAACAAATTTGATTATATATCGATATGATGATATTGTATAATCAAAATACACAGTTCTCCGCATAATAATCATACTATTATTATAAATACGAAAGTAAGTTTGTTTGTTACGCTTTCACGCAAAAACTAATTAACCCATCAGCATGAAACTTTGTACACATATTCTTGGAGGTATTAAAAGTAACATAGGACACTTTTTTAGGTCCCGATAATCGACAGCCACGAGGGCGAAGCCGCGGGCAGAAGCTGTGTCTAATAAAACTTTTCGATTCGTAAAAAATTGTTAGAGATTTATTTTATTGTGTTAACATGCCTCTTAAAATGTTACATGTCTAGAAATAAAGACCTTTTTTAAATATAAAATAAAATATTCAACGAACAATAATAATTTGAAATATTTCTCAATTTAAGCATGTCAATTATATTGTCATCACGTTTCAGCACAAGCATCACTTAAGATTCCCAAATTCTAAAATTTAAATACAGGAATATGTGCGAAAAAAGAAAATACAAACGCTTCAATACAAGGGTTTGTTTTAAGGGTGTGATATTATTCGTTTATGATAATTCACATCGGCCGCATAATGTGATAGCGTGTCGAGACGATTTTCGGAGATTTTTATTCGTAAAATCTGCGTTTTGGGCCGATTTTATACGAGACATAGGTATAAAGTCAGTTTTACGGCAATGCATGATATTGTTTTTGGTAAGCATTTAAATTCTGATCACACCTTCCGTTGAGACTTGAGAAAGTTGTTCCGACTAAAATTATGGCGATATTGCAAAGGTTTAAAAAATGGCCTTGGATCTACATCATAAATTTTATAAACAGTTGAAGATTATTAAATGTATGTATTTAAAATATATGAACAATTTTAAGTGTTTATTTAAAAACAACTGTTACCTACCACTTCGGCCACATTGAACGTAATAAAATTGAACACTGAAAAGGGGTTTTATACATTATTATATCGTATAACACTATTTTACTAAAATAAAAGTAGCCGCTAATTCACTTCTTATAACATCAGCTACCTAATAGTAAAAATTCTGTTAAAATCGGTTATTTGACCTACCAAATAGATATTTGATTTTAGAAGTATTTATTTGAAAAGACGTTACTTAAAACAAATTTTCAATTTCCTATTATTTAGAAGTTATAGCAAGATTACAAAACTAATACTAATTTATTAACGATGTATAAACAATCTGGATATATGTATAAATATTTTAATATATTTATAAATATTATACATATTTTAAGAGGTGATCGGAATCGGTTGAAATATATCAACTGAATTCTGTTAGATATTAAATAATTGCAGTAAACTACGAGTAGTCATTGTTATGTGCAATAGCGTCGGACAGTGCCTGTCGACTACGTAATAGGAACTATGATTTGTGAAACCGATGCCTTTCATACTATTGATTCATGCCGGTTATTGACAAATTTGTTTAAAACCTGTATTGGCGGATAGACAGAGTTGTGAGCTCACAATAACGTAATAAATCATTCGATGCAATGATTAACAACACAATAAACGACAACGTTTCTACGAAATCAAAAATAAATTATTTGTAATAGAATAATATAATAAACTAGAGATATCATGGAGCCTAAACGAAACCAAAATTATCGGATATCCAAAATAAAAATCTATCCGTAACCGATGCGACATATAATTTTCGAGCAATTTCGGATAAAGGTGAGTCTAAATATGACATGTTTTTATTTTTGCCCGGACAAACCAGCATACTAGTTGCATGCGTCTCTTGTATTTTTTATAATTTTTTCTCAAATTTTCTTTTTGACAATTCCTTAAAACTCTAATATCCGTAACCGCAACTATCCGAAAGTTCCGAAATTTTTTATATCCGTAACCGTATCCAAAACCGATATAATAATATCATATCCAGATCGTAAATTTTATATCCATAACATCCTTAGAATAATATATATAACATAGCTAAATAAGATTTTTATTTTTTAGAGGACAATGAACCATTTACTTGGTCAATCGATAAATTTGGGAAAAATAAAAATTTTTAATAATGATCGTTACTCATGGTAGGGGTATTATCCACCAATTCGCAGTGGAGCAGCATGGTGGATAAAGCTCCAAGCCTTCTTCTATAAGGGGAAGAAGCCTTCGCTCAGCAGTGGGTTGTTTACAGGCTCATACAGTACAGTACAGTACGATACGTATTGATCTAAGTACATTCGCAATAGCTTTGTTTATAACATGAAATAAAAATAATAATTAAAACACAATTTTAAATAATTTAAATTCCCTTTAACCATTCGCAATACTTTAGTTATGTTAAGGGATGCAAGATGATGAAAGCTCTTCGAAATCAAGAGCCGTTCAGAAACGCGTATAATTCAATTTGTTAGTCGACGGCGTGCACCACCGTTGTAATAATGTGATTCTCATACGATGTACTAAGTTTTAATAGATTTTAAACAGTGATTAAACATTTATTATACTTGATGATGTTTTTATTTTATGCTAAGAATATTATACTACTAATATTACTTTTAATTATAACAACAAATGAAGGTGAAAGATTTAACACTTTTACGCTAAAACTAGATAGCTAATTACGATAAAACTTGACATATAGATAGTAGATCTGAAACACTCAGGCTACCCTAGATTTTTAAATCCATAACGCTTTTTATACACACAAGTTTAGATATTAATAAAAAGGTAAAAGCGTGGTGCCAAGTTAATTTACAATTAATATTTTAACGGATGGCAAATTTAGTCGAATTTAGCTACGTTATATGTGTATGTTCTACATAGATTAACCATAAACATTAAATTATGATGTCTCGCAAAGCTTGTCTATATTCCTTACCTATTAATAAATTACTCAAAATAAATATTACCAAATGAAATGTATTGGTAACACCTCTGGAACGTGTTATAAATCATATATGTACAGTTTCAAAATTGAATACTAAGTTTTTATTGTCTAAAAATGATAACGTAAATATACCAAAGAGGTATACCTCTATACTATATATGTATACTACTTTATGGAATGATTTCTTTCTTCTCTTTACCATCTCTAAATAAAAAAATAAAAATAAAACCTTTTTTATTCCAATATCGATTCGCGTTAAATACATGATATTACTCATCTCTATGAGAAAGTATTTACTCACCTTGCAATATTCTCATCGTCACAAATCTCGCAGAGCATTTCCTCTAAATCCGTTGAGAGTGTGTTCAGCAACTGAAAATAAGAAAATATAAAAGTTTCAACCTCGATTTATTGAAACTACATAGGTGTATTAAATTTTATGGTAATAACCGATGAAATTCAGAGGACAGTACACTTTTATAAAGGTTTGTTTTCACGTGCATATTTTATTAAAAATAAAAATTCGAACTATTTAATTGTTTGACTATTCGTATAATAATTACACTTCGATAAGCAATAGATGAAAATATGAATTCGTTCTTGCTTTATTTGAGTACGAACAATATTGTTAATAAAATTTATTAATTACGAACAGTTGTTATATTATGAGTTGAGTTGTCCTGGTAATGTTCATCTTTATATGTAATGGATATTTTTAATGTCACTTTTTATTCGTCAAAATAAACAATTATAAATATAAAATAAACAGTTATAATATTTATTTTTTGTACTACGGTAATATATTATATAATTATTTAGTCATAAAATTAATTTGAAACGTACATATTTTTTTAGAGAATTTAAAAAGTAATTAATCCAGCTTAAAGAGTCTGAATTGAAAACTGCACGGTAATTGTGCGTAATCCCCGTTATTCGAACGGGCAAGTTCGATTTTCTATTCACCCTCGAGCACATATTGGAATCGTACGGGAAATGAGTTAAACCTTGTTCACCACAGTCGCAGATTTAGCTATTTGCACTCGACACACGGGTGCAGACAACCCTGAACGAATATCTAATAAATATATTGACAATTCTTTAAAAAATTTTGACTTCTAATCAAGGTTGATCATGTGTTTACAAGTATAATATGAAGTATAATAGTATGGAAAAAAAAGTATGATAAGGAAAATAAGTCGATAGCTATTTCATTTTACTATTAACTACCTTTCATTTTAGTATTTCTACCTAGATAAAAATTTATCCGTTTACGAGTTACAATGCCACTAACAGACGCACACGTCAAATTTATAATACCAAAAAGGATTTAAGTCGCGTTGATTTTATTAATTATGTAATATTTACAATACAAAACTTATTTGCGAAGTACTTAATAATGTTTAATTTTAATGTATAATAATAATGCACATTTACACTCATAAACACGAATACATTTTGCAGAAAATATAATAAAATATGATGTTGAACAATATAATGTTTGTAATCCTGCATAGACAAGTGTATCGTATGACAAGTTAGTTATTTGCTTAGTTTGCAGACGAAGCCGGGGTGGCGGTTGTAAAAAGTTTTTCAAATAAAAATCTCCAAGCCGCACGGCCCATCAGCACCCCACGTGTTGTACCAACTTCGGCCTTTATTAGCACACCGCCCCTTGTACAGAACAAATTACCATAATTTTTCGGCTCATGTTGATACGTGTTACCAAATGAATAACGAGATCCGTGAAAATCTACTTTACATCTTGTAATATAATTAATTATTTATTCGTAGAGATCTTCCATTTCATTTTTATACTGACTGTTTATAGAAGAATATAGGAAACATACCAAAATATTACCCTACTAGTAAAGGATAAAGCCAGAGGATATGTCACTATCTATGGTATCTAATTGTAATCACCGAAGCTATTCATACAACCTCATTTTGCTTCTTTACATTCATTCGAATTGAAGAAAAAATGTAACCTAAAAGAAATTATTTTTATTTTTTAAATAATTGTAGCAATGTTAGTAAGTTATTAGTTAATTAGTTACGTAATTATGAATACATTTTTTAGATATGTCATTTGCAATGCAATGAACATTAAATAATTGTTGCAAAACTTTAATTTGATATTATATCTTAGTAAAGGTCGGTTTTAACTTAATAAAAATTTTAAAACAATATTTAAATTTACTATGGTATAATATAAAATAATCAGTGTTAGTAAATATTACAAAACAATTATATCTTAAAATATTATAAAACAAAGTCCTCCGCGTTAAACTCAAAAACTACTCAACGGATTTTCATGCGGTTTTCACCAATAAATATACTGATTCTTGAGAATGGTTTAGGTGTATAATTTGTTAAATTTTGTGTACATTGGCTAAAATAATATAACGATAGGTGTCGGAAAAATAAAAAACCGTCTGTGAACTTTCAACGAAAACGCTACCTAAGCCCTTTGAGATATAACAAAACAATGCATGGTGGAATATTCTTCTTTTATAAATCTACAAAAAAGTCAGCGACGGCATATATCCATCTTGGAAGGATAACTTAATATACCCATTATAATGTTTTAAAAAATTGGTCATGTATAATGCGGTAATTGCAAATCTAATTAGACGGATACAGTACCTATTAATCCTTATCACTTTAAATAATACCTACTAATAATATTAATTGTAATTACATTACTTAATAAAAATACAATATGTTGATGTAAGGCAGTGTTTAGAAAATTAATTACGTTATGAGATGAGACTAATTCATGCAGTAAATCGTTCAACTCATCAACATCTAAAGCGCAGCTCTATGTATGCGTTGCCTCTGTAGTATGCAATTTTGATTTGTGTGACAGTGACTCAGCTATCGTTGCCCGAACAAAACGTAATCTTATTACTTTATTGTACAAATACAGTCAATAAAACATAAAAATTGACATTTAGTTGCAGATGTTATAATACTTTTTTTTTTGGCTTGATAACGTCTTGTAAATCGATGAATGCCGGCTGCACGCACGAAGAAGTGTCACGTGTCGCGAGCGAAAGCGCAGAACGAGCGATAGAGACGCACGATCGACCTAAGCAATCGACTTGTGAATGAAAAACAATAACGCAGATAGGAGGATATTAAATATCAGACATGTATATAAGTTGTAAATGAATTTTTAATAGCACATTATTACTTGTAATTAATCTGTATAATTTAAGTAAAATAATATTTGAATTAACGAGTGCAAACAAATGTTAATTTATTGAAAAAAATTGTAATTAATTGAATTAATTCATTCTTTGTATTATATAAAATAATGATAACTCAGTGATAATAATTCAATTCAATTCATAAAAGTATGCAAAAAAAATTCAATGTTTTCTTATGGCGTTATCACGTAAAATTATTGTTCGTAAACCGACTTTACAGACAATTTTTTTTTTGAAACTCTATAAATATACACTTGTATGTATTGATTGCACCTATCGGCACGTACACGCATTTAATGTATCTATCTATACAAACTTAACGCACACGGCATCGGTATTATTTTCTTTACTAGGTCAACGACCACCCTGTTTGTATACATGGCGTTGCTAAGAAACTAACAATACTCGTAGCAACTCATTTTCACTGATGTTCTACTATTACAATTGTAAATCCGTTTAATCAATAAGCAAGAGTATTTGAACGAATGAATATACTTATATTTATTGCGAAACTTATAACTCATTTGTAAAATACTTTGAATCGGAATACGTTAAAATGCTTGGAAATAGATTAAAAAATGTAATTTTTATTAATAAGGTAAAGTAAGTCACATTAGTCCTCTGCGGCGATCCAAGCTGTACAACTGTTGACGGACACAACAATGCCCATCTTTCTAAATTTCTTCCGAAACTTATAGATTTAATCATAATCTTTTCCTCCATCGTCAAGTACGACATGAATTTTAAAGACAAAAGCGTTCGAAAACTCACCATACCATACACGTGTTTCATTAACAGAATCATCTCGGCTCCTCCGTATTAAAAAAAAATTCAAATACGTATTTAAATACCAATTACTTATGCACAAAACCACATTTATAAACTTTGTATTTTTGTATTACATTACACTAATAACTAATACTAAACTTGAATCATATATTTTATAATTTTTCGACATAATATATCATTCTAGCATTTTCACTTCTCAATTGGACAATTATTATCTTTCAAAACTCAATTTCAAAAAACGAAATAATATACTCTTTAGAGCTCATAATGTGCATAGAAGTTGAAAGAGAGCTTCAAAAATCGCATAAAGCTAACGAGGTACGTCTAATTGTTTGGAAGTGTCTCGTAATGTCTGCAGGGACCGTTGCTCAACTTATTATTTCTTTTCATCGTTTAATGTTATGAGACGATATTTTATTTAGTGAAGTATACGGAAAATATTAAGATAACTCATATACAAAGTAATGTACATATAATTATAAATATATGCATACATACACGGTCATCTATTCCTAATGTAGGCAACTTAATGCCTAAAGTTTTAAGTAACAGCCGACTGAAATACTTTTTTGTATATATAATACACCCAGACTCGGGGTGGGAATCGAACCCACAACCCTGGAGCAGAAAGCAGGACCACTGCCAACTGCGCCAACGGGCCAGTCAATGTATTGTATAATATTATGTATGATTCTAATTTTGAACTGGGGTAGCAAATAAAACACGACAATTTTGAGTAATAATGGGCGATTTAGTTTTAAACGTTAAAAAAAATCGAGTGATTTTTTTGTAAAGTTTGAGTGGCTGCACAAACTTGCAATAAAATTATATATACTAAATATTAGTTAACACGTAATGAAAATCCTTATCAAAATCTAATTGCTCAATATAATATTAAGACCTTAGTCAATTTTCGGTTAATATATAGACACATTTCAGCCGTATTAAGAATTGCAATACGAATATCTACAGCAACACTACTATAAAATTTTTATCTGCCATAAATGCGTCTTCTTAAAATTAGGATATACTGCTATATGCAAATTCCGACATTAAACTGCACGTCCCTCGAGACTCAAGCGACACCCGCGCGTTTATGAATAATGCTTTTCCTTACCGCCACGATAAAGTGTCATTTTTCCACATCTAAGTATTTAACTATACTCTTACTTTTATGTCTTCATCCCTATAATCTCATAAAGTGATTCGATATAAAAGTACACAATGTAGACCATTTAAAGTTATTGGTTTATTCGAGTGTAAAGTAATAACTTAAGCAAAATTAAGAAAATATAATGCAATAAAAATGTTTTAACATCATATAATTCATTATATGATCGAAGTATTAATCTTTTTGCAATTACGTCGTATCTTCGTAGTGGTAGGACTGTTTTTTGAATTTTTATTATATTTAGACGCCGATTCTTGATGTTACTTTTAATAAAAGACTATTCAGTCAGTAAAAGTCCAAATTCTAATTACATACTACAATGAGTACCTAATACTAATGAGTCAGGTTTTAATTTCAACTTTGTTATTTTATTCATTAATTTTGATATAACATTGTCATCTTTATTGAAAATATTGTAAGCGTATTTTGTTTATATATCAATTGCTGTTCAATAAAACAATGCCTTGATAAAGCATATCCTGTGCAACAATAACGAAAGATAATTTTATTTTATTTATAATAATTACATTTTATCAATGCAATTTTTAGTTAAGTATAAAGTAATAAACAGGCCACGGGTCAAGCATGAGTCTTGCACGAGGTTTCTGTACTGTAATATTCACAATAAAACGTATCTGTTAAAATTTAAGTAATAAAAAATAAAACTCAAATAAATCTCATATTGTTCATACACATATTAGGTTCTAACTTCTAACAGGCCCTCTAACGGCGAGTTGCACGAAACCGTCGCTAACTTTCCGTTAGTTAAGTTGCAATTAATCTTAAAATTAGTTGATCTTATGATTAATTTAAAGCTGTTGGAATTAATTATCCGTTAGATAGGTCTTTAATTAAACTAAATTTTTTTGTTAACTTAATCAGATGTAGGTTTCGTGCAACAGATAATCACGATTCTTGTGATTAAATTAGTTTAATAAACACTTAAATTTAAAATTTGTTTCGTGCAACTCGGCGTTAGACTATGAGTATATAAAAGTATATCTCAATTAGCGGACCCGAGAGACGTTGTCCTGTTGACACGTCTTAAATCCGAAAATTTACTCAACAACTATAGGGACAAAGACAAGGACTAAAATAATATAATTTTAAATATTTAACACTGCGATCGCAGCGTTGTCTGCCGGATCCAATATATGTATAACATTCCAAGATTAAAATCTTGAAATCTAAAATCCAAGAAGAAAAATACCCGATCAGGATCCTCGTATAGATAAGAAATATGATTTTAATTTTTAACTTTATTTTATTATCTGATAAATAAACCATAGTAATAAATATTGTGTAAAATTTTCAAGCAAGAGATATTTGAAATTTTCGTGTACAGTTCCAAAAATAGAGTTGAAAAAATCTTGTGGCAGATAGACGCATCGCATTGACAGCCTTTGTTTACGAACCTCAACAAAGATACAACTACGTAAGATTCAATAAGTTGAAAATTACTTTTACGATACCTACTGAAGCCAAAAAATATACCTAAAAGTTTTCCTTAGAAAATATGAAAAGATTCACAAAACAAGGTCAACATCAATATGGCGCAACGAATAGACGTCATTGTCGCCTTGTCGTTTGTAACAAATTACATCCTTTACTTAACGTTATTACACCGCAAAAGTTATTACCGCTGTTTGTCGCAATATATCGTATGTGAAGAAATATTGCGACCGAATTTGATTAGTTATATTAATTTGTGTGACCTACGATATGCGATATGCTTAGACAGATTGAAGATCGTTAGACGACTTGTTGGTGCAGTGCGTGTACGTGCGTGCGTGCGTGCGTGCGTGCGTGCGTGCGTGCGTGCGTGCGTGCGTGCGTGCGTGCGTGCGTGCGTGCGTGCGTGCGTGCGTGCGTGCGAGTGTGCTTGCGTCCTTGCATGCGTGTGTGTGTATGTGTATTATGTCGTAAATTTTGTTCATATATTTTTAATATAGGAATACAGTCACAAGTACTGTTCGCATAAAAAATAACTGCGGCAAGTAAGGAGCTAATGTTAGTCTGAAATGTTACTGGAATAAAGGATGAGAAATTATTTTAAAAACAGTATTTATTGTAATGTTTTTTAACACAAAACATTAAAACGCGTGAAGTAAATTAGTACTATTTAACAGTCGTTAAGTTTTTTTAAGTTTTCTAATTTTCTGCGCAGTTTTCTTAATTTTTCAATCATGACCAAGGTATTTGTTTTTATTTGTATAGATAATGTAAAAAAGCCTTCGTTAAATATTTCTTTTATAATTATTATCGCCTCAAGTATAAATAGTAATGTAGGTATACTTTATGTCAAAATAATTTATGTAAGTAATTTATTATTATTGAATAAAATATCTACACTGAAGTTATATTCATGACATAGGTCCGTTAATATATTGTATGATTTTTTAGAAGTTCGAATCCGATATTTAAAAAAATATACATGATATAGTTAGATACACCATATTTGCTTCTCATATGAAATTTAAATGTCTATTTACTTAGAAAATATTTTGCTGGTCGTTGCACTTCATAGCAACTAAAAAGATCGTTATTTCTCTGGGGTTGTGCCTAATAATGAGCAAAACAGTACTTTTAAAGTAATATTGTATAGCATTATACTTCGTATAGCGTAATTTTGAAAATACCGCATCCCATGTCACCCTAACATCATGCATAAGGCTGAGTAACGCGACTTCACACATGACTCAAAAATTACGCGTAATGTTGAGTATTGCAACAACAAACTAATACTTATAACTTGGTATATCGTTATGGTTGTTTTTTAATTGAATGTCTTAATGATATTCTTTAAATTTATTATATAATGTCAAGAATTTTCTGAGATTACGAGCAGAACACTAAGCAGTGCAATATCACGCGCAATATTTCATTTGGTCGAGCAATGTAAGAACTACAATACGCGGACGGTTGACAGTTCCCGTGATGTTAATATTGATAAATTACTGGCATTACTTACACGTGTTTTACAGGTACTCAACATCCCTCAGATTAACGAGCTTATACGCATTGTACGTGCAATATATTTTTAGTAGGTACATTAAAAAAATATTGCATTTTTCTAACAAGACGAACTTATAGATTTATACTACTCGTAAAAAGTACTATTATATGGTAAACGTGCCTGACACTTTATAATTACGATTAAAATAATTTTAAAGCTTAAAAGTCTCTATGCCAAAACGCATGAGAAAGCTCGAATTTGAATTACGTTTGAGATCGAAATGTTCTGAACAAAATACTAAAGGAGCTATCATCATATTCGAAATCTTATTAAAACTTGTTGAAAGTTAATTATTTCGCTCCCGTGTACCGCGTTACGCAACAAAATGAGTTAAAACTCCAGACAGGCAGATAGGTAGCAAAGTAATAATTACATTCTATCCGAGCACGATTTTGATTCACTTGAAGATGTTATTCAAAGACGTGATTTTTCAGGTGAAGTAAAAAAAAAGAGCTATTCTTCAATACACAGCCTAAGCCAGAGGAGACATTTATTTGTTAAGTTCAAATATTATTTTATGAATTTTCTTATTTAAAAAAAACTTAATAGATTACTTTTTATGTACATATTTGGCTTTCCGTGAACTGTTGCTTGTAACTTAAACATTTAAGTTTTATTACACTACAAATCGTTCAAACTTTTAAACAGATAATCTTCTTTATAATATTTAGACAAACGAAAAAGCTTGCATATTTTTCTTCTGCCCTATATTTCAAGTACTTATATGATTCAAATAATTAATTATTTAACAAAAAAAAAATGAGTTTACGTTCTATAGTTATATCGTTTTATGACGATTTATTAAATAAATTGATTAAAGCTATACTTTGTCTGAATAATTAGAAATATGTAACCACGTATTAAATTGATACGAGTTATTCGTACTATGAAAACTAAGATACTCTAATAGTCTACTGCAACAGCTTCTAATGTTCAACTGTAGGGTCTGCTATGAGATCTATTTAAAAATTTCCATTAAGTTTCCATTAAGTTTCCATTTATAAAACTAGACAACCATACCTGTAGGCTATATACCTACAAACAATATAATATGTGAAAACAACTTTTAACAGACGTAGGTACGTGTTTAATTTATCGGTAGGACGAGCGGCGCCGCTGTGCGGTTGCGGAAATTGAACGGTACCGCAAACGCTATCTAATCTACAAACTTAAACTATATTTAATATGAATCAAATAAATGTAAAATATTTGAAATCAATAATACAATAAAATTTTCTATATACAAGCGACATTTAAATAACATTTTAATAGTTAATTCAGTTCAAGGATAACATTTCAAAATTTTATTATTTTTTAATAATTTTCAAGAGTTTATTAATGATTTTTTATTTTTTTAAATCAAGTTTTACTAGTTGCTCTCAATCAATAGTTATAGTAAATACTGTACTGTAGTGTATCAGCCTGTAAGCCACCCACTGCTGAGCAAAGACTTCCTCTAAAAAAATAAACTCCACTTATTAAGTTGGTAAAAATGTTAGTTCTCCAGTTTATTTATTTCATATGAGAGATACAATAATATAAATTTGGAATTAGCAGTATACCTACATAAAACAAATACAAACGGGTTGAATTCAAAACAACTCTTTAACTAAGTGACATAACCTCATATCACGCCGTTCGAGTGTCAAAATAGCATTAATTAATATCTCGGCCCTTGGGCTGTTTGTACAGAAAATTGCTCCCGTCGCTAATGGATAATTTTCATGATTGTAAGTCAAAGTTTTAATGATCATTTTACAAATTCTTCGAAACGCTTTTAAGTTTGATATGATTGGATTTATGAGTATCTTCGATGGTTGGAATTTTGAGTTCGTCTAATGGTACTTTATTTTTGTTTGAAGATAAAATGTGCAATAAATTTCTTTTATCGATGTCTTTCTCAATCTTTAAAAATACTCCTAAAGATATATATTCGTAGTTATAACAATGTCTTACAAAAATCATTTCGAGATTTTAAATAAAAATAAACTTTTTTACACGTTGTTTGTAATAGCACATAGCGCATAATGCTTTTTTGCTCACGTGAATTATTAGGCGGTTGTTCGTGTGTAATACGTAATAAAGGTATAATAATAAATTAAAATATTTAACAAAATCCATTGAGTGTACAACCTACAAACCCTTCATTTGAAGTTGATTAATATTTGAAAGGTAATTGCATGTTTCCCATTATCTTCTACTTTGCAGGATAATCTTTGGGCAGTATACTTTAAAAAAGTTTGTGGAAAAGGAAAAGTTATATGAAAGACACGGAATTTAGTTAACCATTATATTTAGTATACTATACTATTTAAACTAGCGACCCGCCCCAGCTGCGCCCGGAGAATGTAGGTATATATACCTAAACCTTGGGCATGACTCACTCTATTTATTGGTGAAAACCACATGAAAATCCGCGTAGTAGTTCTTAAGTTTATCGCAAACAGAGAGACAGACAGACGCGGCGGAGGACTTTGTTTTATAATATTTAGTGATGTCCAGTATATTAGTACTTCTATTATTATTTTTTATTTTACATAATTTATTAGTTTATTCAACAAAAAAAAAGTACACCAATTAATATTCTAAGTTTCAACTTTTTAATGTCTTTACGTTAACAAATCATGCATGTTTATTAATTATATTGTTGGTTTTATAGTTTGGCAGTAATGATAAATATTAAATTAGGTAAAACCGGGCAGGATATATCTGTTACACCATAGGAAATGAAACTGTTAAATACACTCAAAACCCTTTGATAGTTGGTTAAATTAAAATTTTTGTGTTTATATAAAATACGACGTATGAATAAATTTCAGAAAACTATGCACTATTATTATATTCGACAAAATACTATTCAGTTTAAAGTTATCTGCTAAAATAGCACCTTTGTTATTGAATAGAAGGTCGTTTTGAAAAACTTAATAATTAACACAAAAATAAAAATTAAATTCTTTTTTTTTACGAATATACAAAAACGACAGAAACAATTAGATAATAGGGAACAGACAAATGCTTATCAATTAATAACTAAAAATTCTATATTGTAGACAATTCTTAGATAGGATATACATTCTCGCTTGTAAATTAATTTGTATCTTATCTTACCTTCATGTACGAGCCACTTTTTTCGTCACAATATCGTCGTATGAATTTTTCACAAATATTTGTCATTTTCAACCTGAAACAAATAATATATTAACATGTAAATGTGTGTGAAAAGCAGTAAAATATAAAAATAGAATATAAATTTAATACAAATTATACTGAGTATGTGTATGTAATAAAAATAAGCGATGCAAAAAATATCGGCAGTGAATTTGTAATTCTTTCACGCTAATAAGTAGGTACTACAAAAACCTTCACAATAAACCTGAGATGTACAAAGATAAATGAATACTTCGATTAACATTTATAATAATTTATATTCTCCTTAATCCTTAAATCCCAACAGAATCCGGTGAAATCGTGAGGACCAGGTCGTTCATTATTAAATAACTACATTATTACAAACACATTCAATCAAATGTAAAGATAATTTGAATCTTCATCTTGTAATTAGTAAGTTATTGGTCAGTACATTTAAAATTTGTATCAATCTGTAAAGTACATACATTACATATCTTTAATCTATTTTTACATTTCAATAAATGAATTCCACACTGTACAAATTAAACAAACATTTGCCCAGACCGTTGTGTATTTAAAAACCTGCAACCTACGTATTCTTTGGGTGATAAAAAATGACTAGATGTGTCTTAAGTTCTTAAATAATTATCTTACTATTTATTTTAAGTAAGACTTCATATTTCTCCTTTTATGGCAAGCAGCATAATTATATAAAATACTAGCGTACTTGACAACATAGAAACGACAACAAAAGAAAAAAATTCAAACATATTAAAAAACTTTCATGAAAATCAGTTGAACTATTTAGGAATTCACACTTATGAAGTGAAACTTTTTATTATATATTTAACATTAATTGGTCAAGTGAGGTTTACGAAAAAAAAGTGTGTGTGTGTGTGTAGTTATGTACGCACGTAAGAAGCTATACTTATAGAAAAACGATGCGCTGGGTTAGTGGGTAGTGCGCGCCATCTGTAATCAGACCCTGGTAACCATCTAAAAATAAAGTTCCTTCTAGCTCCATCATCAGACCCTGGTTACCATTGAAAGACAAACTACTCGTCAAGACGATTTAATCGAGCCCAAACTCGATGGGGTTGTGTCGTTTCATTATAGAGTTCTTATGACTACCTTTCAGTTCCATCATTAGACCCTGGTTACCACTGAAAGACAAACTACTCGTTAAGATGATTCAATCGAGCCCAAACTCGATGGGGTTGTGTCGTTTCATTACAGAGTTCCTATGACTACCTTTCAGCTCCATCATTGACCCTGGTTACCATTGAAAGACAAACTACTCGTTAAGATGATTCAATCGAATACGAACTCGACAAGGTTGTATCGTTTCGTTGTGAAGTTCCTATGATTACCTTCTAGCTCCATCATTATGCCCTAGTTATCATTGAAAAACAAACTACTCGTCAAGACGATTCAAACGAACCGAAACTCGATGGGGTTGCGTCGTTTCATTATAGAGTTCTTATGACCACCTTCCAGCTCCATCATCAGACCCTGGTTACCATTGAAAGACAAACTACTCGTCAAAACGATTCAATCGAGTCCGAACTCGATGAGGTTGTGTCGTTTCGTTGCGAATTTCCTATGGCCACCTTCCAGCTCCATCATCAGATCAGACCCTGGTAACCATCTAAAAACAAAGTACTCGGCAAGACGAATCCAACGAGCTGAAACTCGATAGGGTTGCGTCGTTTCATTACATATATAGTACGGAGTCCCGGAATACAGTACAATACCGTATATGGGTCCGAAAATATGACGATCGTAGTGTGATAATTTTTGATTTTAACCTCTATAAGATTTCTCCCATACGTCGATATAAAAGTTTCACTTCAATAATAATTTTATATAAGATAGATTTAACTTGGCATAAATCATTGCAGAAATCCTTTTTTGTTTTAAAATGCTTTAAAAAAAATCACATAACATGTAGAACCGGTCGCTCTGGAGGTCGATGGGGGGAGGCCTACGTTCAATAGTGAACATCCAACGGCTGATATGATGATGATGATGATTTATATTTTTATACACTACTACTTTGACAAGAGATATTTTATATATAAGAAACTGTAACAAAAAGTATTATAATGTGATTGTGGCACCATCCAGTAATCTATATTGTTTATTTCCGTGAAGTAAACAGTGGTCCGGCGTCGACAAATTTAATTCCCGCGCATCCGGAATGTGTAATCCAAGAAGAGGAAACGTACTTTGTTGAGACGATAAATTATAACTTTATTTGTAATATTTTTATACGGCAACACACAAGTTTGTAGTGTACAAAATAGTACGTATAATTCTTTCAAAAAATATCTTTAATAATAATCAATGCAGCAGCAGAAAAATATTTGCTGACAGTTGTTATATCTTTTTAATATTTTTATACAAAATTTAACAAGTATCATAAGGCGGATGAGTTTGTTTGTTTTGGGATCTACATGACTGATTTGAAATATTATTTTTGTATTGAAAAGCTTAATAATCGAGAAGGATTATAGACTGTTCTATGTAATCAAATCACGCGATTTTTGCGAGGAGGGGATGTCAGTGGCCATAAATGTCTAGTAATATAGTATAGTCTAGTTAATATACGAGTATATAGGATATCCCAGAATTAACGCATGATATGAATTTGTCGATAAGTACTGGCAACCCTAAAAAAACAATTTGACAACTGACAGGTTAGGTTTAACACAACAATTGCGCAGTGAATGTCTTCAGGAATATAGTACAAAATATACATTTAAAGCTGATGCGATATTCCCTTCCTCACGCATAAAAAACAAAAAGGCGTAGAATTTATTTAAATCTATGCAAAAAATATGAAACATATCCATTAAGCTTGTCGCCTCCCCAACTCGAAACGTTTTAACAAATTGCCTATGAACGCCGCTGTTTAAGCGTCCTAGTTTTAAGTGCACAATTTCCTGGTTCCCAAAAATAAGTGTCATTTCACAAAAAGGGTGGTCTGTCGGCACCCGTGCGTGAATTATGTAGTCCTAGTAACATTGCCTATTTACATAGAAGCTTTCGCTTCCTTCTGCTATTTATTATTCGGTCGGTATTAGATTTTATTTCTACATTAGCTACTTCACACAGCTTTGACTACATAAATTTTATTTACCCGCGTAATGTCTTTAAGTATATCACAACTCTTTAGGAATGGGTTCTTATAAAAAATACGTTTTTTATTAATTTTATCTTTTAATATCTTTTCTGTGTATAGTATTATAACTCAAAGACCCTGAAGGAATCGACTAAAACTGCAAAATACATTTAAATATTTTTCTTCTAAACATTTTTACAGAGTATCGAATTTATCTTGTAAGTATAAACACATACCTACTAGATTTTTTTTCTATAAAACTTTTATAATTTTTTTACTACTTGATTAAATATTAATTATCCTTTTTTAGAACTCCACATTTTATTAAAAGTGTTTAAAGAAACAGAATAAAGAGAGAAATTATCATTTCATCTGTATACTTTTCTAAGCATAATCTACTACCTAACCTCTACATAAAAATAAAATGTGTTAATATTTCACTGTGTAGTGTTTATAAGCCATCAAGCTCTTTTTGAATTTACTATATTTACTTGTTTTAATAAACTAGCTATACCCACGGCGTCGCCCGCACATATGCCTACTCTAGTTTGTATTTTTATAATTCAAGTAATTACGTTCCAGAAATTCGAATTATTGTACTTTTTGTAAAGATAAATCCCAATCCGACATTTTGATGTTTTTTTTTTGTATTTCTTTTCATTGTTTACCGTGTTTTGAATATTAATATTAATTAAATGAGATAAAACATTATTTTACACAATGTTATAATCATTTTTGGATCACATTTAAATGTATTAACACAGGTAGATACACTTCTGTAGTAGAGTAGGTACTAGGTACTCGGTAGAATAGGTACGGTTTTATTATACATATCCTTTTTAGAAATATGTCTAGCAAATATTTCATTTAATTCCAGTTCAAACTGAAACATTTTTTACAAAAAACAACGAAGTCGGATTCGTTCGTAGATCACATAGGTGTGCTGAACGTGCCGATTCAGTTATAATAGACACAATGATCCCTTTTCGGTTTGCAAATTAAACAACTCGTGTTTTCAGAGCTGCTAAAATAACGCTTTTTATATTTCGTACTTCGTTTTAATTTTATGTTTAGCACACTTGTCACCAGCACCCTTTTAAAGCATTTAGAAACAAATTATTAGTCATAATTATTCAAAACTCAGATAACAAAATAAGACGAAAATAAAAACGTTAAAATATCGTATTGCGATTTATTTTTAAAGCAGAGTACAACAGTTTGAAGTTATACTAAGCTACACTTATAATAGATGGCGCTCTCTGAATCGCGGTTAGTTAAAGGTACCAACCGTAGTAGAAGTAGTAGATGTGTGGGTAAAGTAAAATTTGTGTGCGAGCGACGCGACGCCACGACACAGTTAGTAAAAAAAAATTGAAGTCGTTGTGAAATGGGACTAGAAAAACCTAGACTATTAATAAAACAAGTAGAATACTTACTAACCGATGTCTATAGCAAACGTTAATTTGCACTTACTGAGATACAAAAAAGAACTTAGGGTAAGTTGTAAGGTAGCCAAAATCATTTTCAACATTTTATTTTACCACTTTGTCACCGTGATCCGTGACCGGAACCCTAAAAAGATTGCTATAAAAATAAAGGTACAGTATATTTATGTATAATTTGAGTCACAGTGTCATTTTATCGGCCACGTCATAACCATGCGAATATTCCAATGTGCGGATTATAGGATTGTTGGGGTATCGTTTTGTGTCCGCAATTTACTCGTATTTGATTCTGTTTACCATCCTCATACGAAATACAGTTTACCGAACGTTATATTAACAAAATTATTATATTTGTTTAAAGAGCTTCAATTGATGTTAGCACATGGTGAAATAGCGTAATTATAAAGAATACTAGCTTCTGCCGGCGGCTTCGCCCGCGTGGATATCGGTTATCGCGACCAAAAAAAAGTATCCTATGTTACTTTTAATACCTCCAAGAATATGTACAGTACAAAGTTTGATGATGATCGGTTAAGTAGTTTTCGTGTGAAAGCGTAATAAAGAAACTTATATTTCACTTTTATAATATTAGGGATGTTAAGACATTAACTTACACAGCTCGCGTTGATTATATAATTAGTATTATACTCTTATAAGATCTCCAAAAACCAAAGAGAGTAACTTCTGTAGATGTTTTAAAAATTAGACTATGTTTTTGAAGGAATTAAATTAAGTGATTAATTTTCATTTAAATCTAAATCTGTACATATATGATAGAGCTGTAAGACATGTAAGAGTACATAGGAGATATTTTAAAAATTAGGCACTGTGTAATTGATACTACATATTGAAACCAAAAATGATTGTAATTTTTAAGGTGTTTTATGGCAATATTACTGAAAGAATATTAATGAAACAGGACATAATTTGAGTTCATACTACAAACTAGGGCATTGGATACTTTTTAATCCGAAATCCTGCACAGTGTCTTTGGGAAAAGTGTTAATAGTCTGGAAATGTACTGCAGGGTACCACAGGGATCGGTACTAGGACCACTTCTGTGGAACCTTGCGTACGACGATGTTCTTCGGGTAGATCTGCCCGATAGTGTCAGCATTGTCTCATATACGGATGAAACGTTGGTGCTGGCATCCGAGAAGAACTAGAGAGGACTAGAGAACTTTCCGAACTCGGGGTGACAAACATATCGCACGATATCATATGATCTCCTCCGTCTCCGCGAGGAACAGTATACACGCAAACGCGAGATTTTGACTTTACCTTCCTACTTGCACCGGTAATGACCAGTCATGGTTGTTTTGGCGAATACTTGTGTAAGATCGGACGTGAAGTGACGACGATTTACCACCACTGTGACGCAGACCAGGGCTCTGCGCAGTACACGCTGAAGTCATGTCTGTCTTGGGACGCTGAACGGTAGATTTTGGTCAAAAAGATCAGGCAAGACCTTTCCCTGTGAATAGTCATGTCAACGATGTTTCACAGTGATCTCGCTTCAACGTTCGGAGCACAATAAATAGGGCAAGGCCATAGACATGGTAGAAAGAGAGAGAGGGAGTACGCGCACGTCCGTTTTCATACAATTCTAAAGAGAACGGCGGCCGGAATGGCTTCGTGCTGCCGTACGCACCTACAAGCAGTGTGGAGCGGGCAAAATAATACTTGCCCCTCTGATTGTGAGCCAAGCTCAGCCAGCGATGAAGAGTGTAGCGAGACGCGTAAGTGACAGCGCACGCGCATGCGCATACAATCCTGTAGCTCCTCCAACGTTTTTAAGACGGTCATCGCAGGGGTTTTAGTTTCTAAGGTTCTCACATGACCCAGTTCTTCCACAGAAATCGGGCTTCTTTTTGAAGACAAAAAAGATGTTGATAGTCAAAATATGTACCTACTTAGAGTTATATTAATGCGAAACCCGATTTTATTCATAAGTTTTTTAGAAATGAGATATTTTAAATTTTGTACCGTAATATTTTATGTAAATATTCCAAGGGTTTCAAGTTTTGTTGTTCAAAAATTAGTAATGCTATGACCCTGTTAAGTCTAAATAAATCGGATTGCACAGAAACCTTTAAACGTACGGCTCATCTGAGGCTGGTGTACCTACGTTCTTCGTCTTAAAGACTTAACGAAGTAGTCTCTAATATAGCCATGAAAAATTGACTAAGAGTCACTTCACATCAATTAATAAATCAGTGCTGTTCTCTGAAAAAAAATAAAACGAAGGGCAAAAGAATATAATCATAAATACAAATAAACTCCTATAAGTTATTAAATTCAAAACGCCCTTCTTTTTGTTTTCAAAGGAAATGAAGGGTGAAGTTCATCTGACAATCATTAATTTACTTCCGTAGAGTCGCAAACACAATGACTTATTTCAGATATTGTCTTCACGTATATACAAAAAATATATAACTGTTATTGTGGTTTTCAACCGGAGTATAAAACAACTACGATACGACCATTCATCAGTGATATGAGTATTGTATTGCACAACTATCATTTACAGAATAACTAAACAAACTGTTGTTTTAATAAATAAAAAATCCGATTACCAATATCGTTTCATTAAAAACGAGTACCGACAACACGAGCCCTCTGCATATTAGATACCGGGTCGTTTACTGTTTCCATTTATCAAAAACAATTGGTTGCTTTCAAATTGTGTAGATATGCGTTTTATTTAGGCAGGTGATATCGCCTCATTAGGCACCTCGAGCCCGCTCGTTTGTCAGCGTCCTCGTTTCCGAATTACGCGGAGTTTTTTATTAACGCCAATTCCTCGCGCTCTAACGAGTGTAATTTTTTTTTGCTCCGCCTTTTCCTTTTGGGCTGTACGGCGTGGCGTGTGTTGTCGTTTGTGGCTTTTATATTTATTGCGGAGATGTATCGAAAGGAAAGAACGTTTATGGATAATCGTTTGTATTTATCAAAACTGTGCAACTGTAATTTTTAAACAATTTTTAGAAATACAAATACGCAACCAGTTCCGGCAAACAGATTGTGATACAGAAATTTATAACAAGAATTATTTTATATTAAAAATTTCAACCCCAATGGAGTACATATATAACTACCTATACAATCTAATGTATAATAAAATGATTAGTATTTCTATGGAGATAAATCGTATTTATAGGCCATTTTTGCGAATACATGAACCAATTAAATATTTTTTAATAGTATTGATTATACCAACATATACGTCAAAGTTTAACATTAAAATAAAATCTCTAGTAATCAATAAAACTGTATATTTATATAAAACTTAGTAATAAGTGAAACCACATAATTATTTTAAGTTATTAGACATGGAAAAAAAATTACCGCTACACTTGTACTAATTTTAACCATGAAATAAAAAAATTCAAAATACAAAGTTTTACATTAATAAAACACTTTTATGCCTACGGTGTCTCAACTCTCAAACAATTCATAAACGATGTCACCTCAAAGTCACCCCATTTCTATTTCGAATCCCTGTACGTCTGCACATTTGCTCCCTCGCATATTCAGCTGCATTAACGTCTCACAAGCATCACCGCATTTTTCAAACCACGTCACTCACAAGGCTCGTACGAATCTCAAAAACATCTCCCTCATATCATCGGTAGATGCATTTAGAGTGAGCCCTTGAGCGAGTCTTCTCCATAAATATTACTGAAGATAAAAATTAAAGGTTAATTTTTTTTTTCTACAATCATGCACAATTTTAACCAACACTACAATTCGATTTTAATTTTTTTTAACAGATTAAAAAAACAAAGTACCTATTTATAAGTTTCCGCATCCAAGTTTATTCGAAATCATATAATACGGTCACAAAACTCAATTGTGTCACGAATAATCAAACCAGGGACCATCACTCACAAGAGGCATAGTCAAACGCAATCACAAATCGCGTTACTATTGATACTCAATTACGTTCGATCGATCTACCGTGACACCTCTGCTTTACCTTACAAACGTTCTTTGATGCTAGACATTGATGGATGCTAAGCTTTCTAAAGCTTAAAAATTAGATTCAAGGAAACAGCGTTTTCATTTTATTGTACTCGTATGAGAAATTTAAGTTCAGTGGTAGGACGTTAATATCTTACTATATTTGTGCTCAAACTAATTAAACATGTAACAAACATTAAAAATATTCAATAAAATTAGCTACATTTGTTTTTATTTTTTTTTCTCGACTTTTATGTACTTTTTCTATATACTGTAACTGCTTTTTCGTAAAAACGTCCAAAATAAAAGATAATATTGTATTTGACCAAAATATCCACAGAATCATTTGTCACGTACCTTTCTAATTCGAAATGTTTTTTCACCCGGTAGCAATTGAAAAGGCATCCGTACTTTTTCCACCTATGGATCGGATCTCCTAAAGAATTGAAGGTCGTAAAATAAAAAGGATCGAATACCGTCTACATAATGCAAAGATACAAAAATCCAACTGGAAGGAGTCTTTGTAAAAAAGTAATGTTTAATAAAAAAAAAAAATATAAATACATGTTGGGTTTTTTAACATAGGAATATAAAATTTTAACACATATTTTACATAATAATATTAGGTTAGAATAGCTACGATCATTTTACTTCATTAAATAATAAGTTTTTATTTTTGTAAAATTCATTTTTCTCAAATATAAAAAATCACATTTGCTTTTAATTTCATTCAATTTTTTTTAGCCCTTTTATATCTGTGTTAAGAGAATTTTATTAGCGGTTTCCTGATATATTGCAATGCGAATCGTAAATCTGCTTGCCGCGAAATAAATAATTTAAACTAATAAAACGAAAACCTGTACGTTGGTGTCGATCAATTATTTATTGTGCGCCAGTATCTATTTAGATCAAATATAATGTAATAAGACGGATATTGACAGAGTTTAGTAATTTGGAACGATTATTATTGCTACAATATTATAATATGTATCTAATATTGTAATTTTGACGCAATTCTTCCACCGCTTTTAAAGTAAGAACCAGATAAAAATAATTTTTGTTTATTAGACATGGTGTAATTGAAAAAAAAAAGTATTTTACACAAAGTACCAATGTTTTCTAATCCAATGACTGCACTAGTGTCAAGGGATTTTTTACGCTTTTCAAAATTTAACTCTAAAAATATTGCCTTAAAAATCACTATGATACAGTTAAACTGTGGTAATAATATATGTATACAGAAACGCAACACAGTAGACTCTTGAATTTCTTTGCTGACTTCTTTAGTCGCTATTCCTGGTACTCTTATGAATATCGATATGTATTCCTTATTTTTATAGCTCATATTTAATAAATAATGTACTCAATTTGCTTTCATGCTTGAAGTAGGAATAGCAGTTAGACTAATACCCAAGACAATGCGCGTCTACCATGTAACAATCTGCAATAACATGACCATCATAATGATTAGAAACAATGAAACGACTTCGCAACGTACTCAACTGGGCGTAACTATATCTTGGACTCCATTGTTCTAGTCTGTCAAATTGTCAAACAAACCGCCCCTCTTCCATTGCTATTTTTATAAAGTATACCATTTCAGCCTCAACTCTTTTAATGTAACATGAGCTCCATACAATATTTCATGTGTTCGAGTGTCTTTATTTGAAGAAAGTGCTTACATTATGGAGTTACATTCTATTCAATCTCCATATAACGTCTTTGTTTTATTCGGAATTTTTATATTAACGAGAACAAACTTTGGAAGATGTAATCCAATTACAAATTCCAATTTCAATGAGCACATCAGGGAGTTTTCTTTGAAGGACGATAATGCTGTAAGTAATATGCAAAATGTTTTGAATGCCGTCTTGTTATATATTTTACTAGCGGCCCGCCCCGGCTTCGCACGTGTATTTAACTAAAATTTCAAAAAATATATATTTATATTTTTTATCACCCACACCTGCGTCGATACTGGAAAATATTTCATAATAGACGGATTGAGTTCTCAAACAATATTTTAGCCCGCGACTTTGTCCGCGTAGAAGTCGAAAATGGTTCTAATAGGATTTTTATTTGTTTTTTTTACGCTATTAATTTTGTTATAACATATAAATTATTATATTAAAATACTTGAATACTTATAAAATATAACAATCTTTATTATAGAGTAGGGATTTAAAGTTTAAATAAACATTTAAAAAAAAATTGTTATAATATTTTATGAAAACGAAGCTCGGTCCAAAGACCAAAGTCTGGAGAAAGTTACACGGAGGTATTATCTTTTTACAACGAAATCGATGTACTACACTTTCCTTAGTATTTCTTTATAAACAATATTTTTTGTTTTTCTTTCGGGGTGCTAGAATCACCAGGCTACTCTGGAATGTGCCACATACAACTGGCTGTGAGAGAAGCAGCTTTCGCTTAAGTATACTCCCGCTACAGTAAGAGTTTGACCTTAAGCTTTGTTTATGGTAAATACATACTCATATACACTCATATCACCATTTCCTATTTTAAGCAACAGGTCTGAGAACTGTCCGGCAGTAACATCTCCCCTTAGAGTCCATCGTTCTCATATTTATGGTGAGGCTCAGTTCCGTCACTGCAGGCCACAAATGCTCCTGTACTGTAGTGTATTATATCAGCCTGTAAACAACCCACTGCTGAGCGAAGGCCTTTTTTCCATATAGAAGAAGGGTTGGCGCTTAATCCACCACGCCGCTCCACTGCGGGTTAGCGGATAATATCCCTTTTTTTTTTACTATGGGAGATGCATTTACGCATCCAGCCGCCCGCAGGCGACGGGTATGTGGGACTCGCTGGCTGCGAAGCCAGAATATCCACTAAAACCCATCGACCGTCTGCGCCATAGTGGGAAGCCACGGGATCGATCGCGCATACAACCGTGACGCCACGACGTTTGGCCCGGCGGCCCCTCCGTATGTGATTGGGGCCGCTCGACTGGTCCACTCGGCTAATTCAGAGAAGTACCAGGAGCGGCCCCAACACCAAAATCTTCGCGCCCTCTCCGCGCCACTCCCTCACCAGCCGCACCTCCCGTGCTAACACTCTCACCGCGCTTTCGTGCTCTGTTCACCACTGGACTTCAGCTACCCCAGATGGCGAAACCCCGCTGATGGGTCCACACATCAGCTGGTCCAGGGGTTCCAGTGGCTTGTGCACCTCTGCGCAAAAACTACCGCGCTTTCGCACCACCGAATGGAGGGGGAGAGCGAGTCATATCCCTCCTATGCTTTCGCGCCCACCGCTGCTGGTTTTGGTCCGCGGGGGCCGATAATATCCCTACCATAAGCAACAATTATTATAAGGCATCCATGATAACAAACGGGACCGACGCCTTTACGTGCTCTCCGTGCCACAGTGGGGAAACCCACTATACACCCAGACCTGAAACAAATATTGGCATAAATACAAATATCTGCCCCGAGCAGGAATCGAACACGCGACCACCGGCATTGAGGCGAGGCGTTAAGCCACTCGCACCACTACACCAGAATCTCGAACCGGTTATCAATGTTTCGTTCGTTGTATCGTTGGTATAATTACACCACAAGTCAATACGATTTTGCCTCTTAGATTTGAATAAACCCGCAAGTAATTATTTTTTAAATTTTTATTGACTCGCCACAGTTGGTAGTGACCCTGCTTACTGCTCCAGGATCATGGGTTCGATTCTCGCCTCGAGTTTGGGTGTAATATGTATTTATTTCTATATGTATTATTTATATGTATATTTATAAAAAATCGTATATCAGTCAGCTGTTACCTAAAACACAGGCATTAACTTGCCTACCTTAGGAACAGATGATCGTGTATGTATGTCAAACATATATTTATATTTAATAATAGTCCAAGACAGCTTTTATCTCCTCCTTCTTAGTTTTAATGTAAGATAAAGTTAAATGGGTATATGATTTATAATTTTTTTCTGATCTTGTTCCAACATTAGTCCGTGGTGCCAATCTGTACTAATTGGGATGTTAATGCCGTATAATTCAAAAATGTTTCCAAGTTCACATTGGTGTCTTCTATATCTGTATCATTGTGAATTACAGATGCCTTACTGATGAGTTATTCAGTTTAAAACCCTTGACTTAAAACAACACCAACATTGAAGTAAAAAATATTATATAAAACACTATTTTACAAACGATATATTTACAACTCAATTTTGTTACATTTAATATAAAGTCTTGCCTGTTCCACCAGGAGCACCCAAAAAAATATATCACCTACGCCTGCGTCAATACTGGAAAATATTCTATAATAGACGGATTGAGTTGTCAAACATGTGTCAATTTTTTTTTAATTTAAATCAAAATCACTAAGGAGTATTTATATCAAAATAATTTTCTTTCCCCTTTTAACCCGGTTAGGGGATGAATTTCGATAAAATACGAAACATGTCTTCAATCAATTCTGTTAAAGAATATTTATGCAAAATTTGAAGTAGATTGGACCAAGGAATCACGTTGTCCCATACAAACTTTGCCTCGCTTTTTCATCCCCTTAGAGGTAGAATTTCGTTAAATCCGTTCTTAGCTGACCTCTACTCGGCAAAAGAAATATTCCTACCAAATTTCAAGTTTTTAGGTCTCATAGTTCCAGAGATATCGTGATGAGTGACTATATCTATAGAAAGTCTCCTATATATATATAGATTATTTATATCGTATTGTGGAATTATATATATCATATTTCAGAATATTACAAATATTAAAACATTGCAAAGAGAAGATCCACAACAATATACCGATTTATCTCATTTCCGACCCATTCATTTAAAGGTAAGTTTAAGGAAAATCAAAGTTATTTAACGTAAAATAGATAAATAATGTGTGTTTTATTATGTCTATTGTCTATAAAGCTATATTATAACAACAAAATATTGAGACCCAGTTTCACCACTTTCTATTTAGTTCCGGCTAAGCTAACTGGCAGTTTTTTGACAGGTAATTGTATAGGTTATCTGTCAAAATAAGTACCAGTTAGGTTATCCGGAACTTAATAGCAAGTGTTGAAACTGGCCCTAAATTAAACATTTTATAACAATTTCATAGTCTGAGTTAGGCCCGTCTCTTAAGTAATTTAAATGCCATACAAACGAGATACACGTCATGTAATATATAAAATAATAAAATATCGAACTGGGTAAGAAACTTTGCTATTTAAATGTAGAAATACAGGCTTAGGCATTGGTGAGAATATCACTAGTATGGCCCACATTCTTGATAACTTGTCGGAACGGAAACGTGAGTCAATGTAACCGATATAATTTACATTAGTTTTTATTACGAATACCATTAAACGATAAATACTGTTTCCATCGTAGTTATGTAGCTGGATTGTTTTACCATTGTAATAGCGGTAAGTAAATTTTTCGTCGAAACTTGGTCGACGTAGCTTGTAACTCTTTCCCGTGACGGTTAACACGTTACCTTTCTAAAGGAACCTTTACACGTACCTACCTAACTCACGTTTACACGAGTATGAAACGAGTTATACTGACAAAATTACTTTTTAAACTTATAAAATATGCCTAAACACATTATGCAAATAATGTTGTAATGTAATGGAAAGAAATAGTTTGCTTTTAACTAGATAGTAAATTTACGTACGTTCGTTAAAAATATGTACTGATATTGATCGGTGATATGTGAATGATGATCCGATGTGTACCTTATATTAATGTGTTAAAAACTCTTCTAGAAAAATATAGAGTACAATTTAAATAATTTTTATAATGTTTCCATTAGAATAGGTATGTTTTCTTGAAAAGATTTGGCAAATTTTATATGCAAGCTACTATATTATTACTTATGTGTATGTAGTTACTACAAAGCGATTATACTTTAAAGCGGTGAAAAAAATTGTACATTATATTGTAAAAGCATTCGACAAGGCGTAAAATGCCGAGCGAAAAATTTATAACTTTTGTCACAAGAAATATGTAAGGGTTATCATAAAACATCTTTATAATTATTAAATTGTATCAAAATCAAAACTATAAAAAAAATTAAAATTTTCGCATTCAGGATGTCGAAATGTAACGTAAGAGTATTCGTTCGTCTCCCCATTTATTTTTTTTCATCACTAGCAGGTTTGAGGATAGATAGATATTTTTTTAAATACCGTATTAATAAAAGTCTTTATATGTATATCAAAAATTATTTATGATAATTGATTTTTCATCCTTCACTTGAAGTTTTAACTAAAAATCATAATATAAAGTAGTTACCTAGTTGTGAAAATTTAAAATTCACTAAAACTGTCAAAAACTGCTCGACGCCCTAGTCTAACGTTCCGGCCAACCATATGGAAGTCGAGTCTTATTTTTAGGGTGCCTGTCCATTGATGCGGAACAAGGCGGCGAAGCGGAGAAACGGAGAAATATTAACCAATAGGATTGCAAAGCCCTTGTCCACTGGAGCAGAGGGGAGATTTTTTGCAATCCTATTGGTTAATATTTCTCTGTTTCTCCGCTCCGCCGCCTCGCTCCGTTTTAATGGATAGGCACCCTTATTCTCGCAGACATCGCGGGCAGAGGATAATCATCTCGCAACGTCTTGCCACACTACATCCTCGGCTCATCAAACAGCGCAGTTAACTCACTACTAGAATTTATTACATTATGCTCAAAGTATACTATGTCTATTACGTAAAATACTTTAAATCTAAGTAACTAAAATATTTGTAAAATAAAATGTTTGCACTACAGTATTATATATTAACACGTTTATATAATATATGTGTAATTATAATAGTTCTAATTTAAATATTCAGTATTTTTATTCATTTACTAAGATTGAAATTTAAAAAACATTTATTACATTTAGTAGAAAACAAGTATGGGAGAAAGAAGTTATATTTCCTACATTTTTTTTTTTCATTCTAACTACAGACGGTGTGAAGGCTCCTTTCTATTAGTCAGATTGTATGTGAGATCGATTCTCGGTATATCTTTTGAATAATACATTCGAGGAAAACGTTGAAAGTACTTGACTCAATTTTTAAATTAGGAAAAATATTTCACTATTCACAATATTTTTATAATCTAATATCCATTAATGTATTGATATATTATTACATAATACGTATTACTTATAAAGCTGATTTGCGTTATATGAATTATAACGATTTCTTTTTATTGGATGTTACGAGTAAATTATATTTGTTTTGGTTTATTTTTAATCTCCGATATAACCTTCAATTAACCTGTACATAATAAGAGCTAGCATAAAATTTAATTTAAATAAATAGTTGAGTAAAATAATGAAAATATTTAGCGGTTAGATCATAAATAAATAATTATTTTAAATTTCAAATGAAACAATATCAGTGCCGTGTAACTTGAGCTATTCGTAGTTTTAGAAAAAAGTTATCAAACTTCAATCATATAAAACGTATAATGTAAAAAAGTTGAAGATCCCATTTGAAATATTACGATGCATTTAACGTCTTTACTTGTTAACGTTTATTTAATTTTGAATGAGAAATATCAATCGGAAAAAGAACAAGTCTTCGATACGTTTGAGAAGTTTCAACATTAAGAGCCGTGTGAAAAGAGGGCAGTGAACAGACACATCGAGCTATCGGACCGTGCCTGAGGACGGCAGTGTAATTGGATTTAATTATTTTGCTAGGGAAAAACTCTCCACAAGGGCCCCATGATCATACAGCTTTAAAAGAAAAAAAATTCAAGTTAATGTTCAAGTTGCATTGTTCATTTTTTTTTTTCGTTTCTAGGAAATACCCGACAGCAAATTATCCAGCTCAAGTCACAGTCACGGTCTAGTTAGTCGAGATCATCCAGGTAAAAGATACTTCTATATCGAGGTTGAGGAAGTGAATAAATTGTTTAATGTAGAATCACTTTCTTGATATTTATCTTCGATCAATAATAGGCGTATGTATGTATATGTATGTATGTAATTATTAATCGAAGATATTTACTTTTTAAAAATAGAAGGTTCTTAATTTGACTGTTTTTTTTACATGCGCGTTATATAAATAATATCTTCGCTTTTGACCCCAATACAGCAAAACGCAAAATGAGTTATGTTTTTGACCTGTACGCACGTTTATAGGTCTATTCATATATTATTATGCCCTAATAAATCTTAAACGGATAAACCTATTTCAACTTTATTTGAAAATTTAAATATCCGTCTGCTATAAAAAAACTTTTTGTAAAATAATTTACATAAGAAGCCTAAAAGAAGTTGGAATAAGGCAAGATCCATTTACAATTAAAACCTATAGAAAAAAGGAACGCAATATATTATGAAATAATATAATCTTAAAAGATAAAACGGTTTGCGAGTAACCTAGTACTTGTATAGACAATTGTTATTTTGACAATTTGTACGTAGTAAATGTACTTATATGTAGAATTTTTTTTTCAGGCTATTCCTTACACGATTTTGAAGAATATCCGCCTATTGGATACGGATACGATCATCATATACCAATTTCCGATCACCACGAATACGGTTATCACGGGGAGTACGGTCACGGATATGACCCCTACTACTATGGACACCACTATGAAGAACCACATCACTATCCGAGTCCTCCTTACAAAAACTATAAACAGAACGTTAGATTCATTGATTTTTACTGTTTTTTTTTTAATAATTTATTCATATATTACTTCATATATTATTCAAATGAAGGAGCGCCTTAATCTTTAGATTTATTGGTCGATTTAAAAAAATTATTGTTGACAATTTAAAATAACGTTACGACTCATTGAAGTAACTAAGTGAACTATTAAATGCGTGTAGACTGACTAAATGTATATTTATAGACATTTTAACTATATTACCTTTCTTAACTTTTTTTTGATCCTTTAAATCATTATACGATTTCATATATTACGTAACAATAAAAACACTTTTGTTGAATACTTATTTCATGCTTCTGGATTGGTTTGTGGATTATATAAGTTTATCAGTATTTCCTTTTTTTATATACTAACTGTTGACGTGGCTTTGCTCACGTAGAAATTAATTATTTATACACATGTCAAATAAGTTACAATATTATCGCTTATTTTATTGCACCCCATCCCTTTTTGCCCCTTTGAGGTTGAGATATGGTTTTTATTTATTTATAATCAAAAACCTAAAAATAATACAGGTTAGGTTCGGCGATGAAGAAACAATTTGTAACAATACATGTATCTACTCACGATGTTTTAATATCTACAATCTTAATACAACTAAAATAATATATAAATATACTTTTACGTATTAATTTAATCAAAGGGAATACGTTAATTCCGCCCACTAACGCCGAGTTGCACGAAACAAATTTTAAATTTAAGTGTTTATTAAACTAATTTAATCACAAGAATCGTGATTATCTGTTGCACAAAACCTACATCTGATTAACGCCGAGTTGCACGAAACAAATTTAAAATTTAAGTGTTTATTAAACTAATTTAATCACAAGAATCGTGATTATCTGTTGCACAAAACGTACATCTGATTAAGATAACAAAAAAAATTAGTTTAATTAAAGACCTATCTAACGGATGATTAATTCCAACAGCTTTAAATTAATCATGAGATCAACTAATTTTAAGATTAATTGCAACTTAACTAACGGAAAATTAGCGACGGTTTCGTGCAACTCGCCGTAAGTTAACAAAAAAAAATAGTTTAATTAAAGACCTATCTAACGGATGATTAATTCCAACAGCTTTAAATTAATCATGAGATCAACTAATTTTAAGATTAATTGCAACTTAACTAACGGAAAGTTAGCGACGGTTTCGTGCAACTCGCCGTAAGACAGCTTAATAGGTACCTAAATTACCAAGTAAATGTCAAATAAACATAAACATCAGCTATCTCACGTAATACGAAAATACGAAGGTTATTTGAATTGATCAATTATAATAATTTATTTTATATAATATTTAATTTATTTTATATCGATTTAAACAGCCAAATTAATTTTTTAGAATTTTATTATTCAACGTAATTACGAATTTAAAGTTTTGCACGTTTTAAAAATAAGATACGATGAGAATTAATATTTTTTTATTAAGTATACGGTTCGCAAATGTATCTCCATCCATTAGTAGACGACATGAACTTAACATAGATATAAATTGTATCTACATAAAACAATAGATATCACATTTTTACGACTTTCATCAATATGGTTATAATTGCTCATGAATATTTATTACACGCAACATATTTTTTCAGGCATTGGGGCCTAAAGTATTGTGGCCGATTGCAGGAATTGCACTTCTCGGAGCTGCTGCTGCTGCATTAGTTAGCAATCCGATTCTTTTGCAATTAGGTGTCGCTTCTGGTAAACGAAAGAGAAGAGACACCGAAGAAGTTACTGAACCTGCTGTAGAGATTGACTTTAAAAAATGGAAGTCTTTTGATGAGGATCATGAACAACATGCAACAAAAATAAATGAGAAAAATTCAAATAGACATATTCAAAGGAAAGCGTTAAAAACTAGAAAAGTTAATTCAAAACGATTGTCTCAGTATCCTCGTCCCCAATCTCCTGAATTTCAATTTAATGCTTCAATAAATAGTGAATCAGATGATGTTAATTTTGTACCAGTGCCGATAAAACTAAGAAATGTTAAATAAAAAACTTTTTAAATGTCGTATCTACTTTTTTTTTACTTTTCGTTTTGCTATATAAATTAATAGTAATAAATTATAAAGTTGTTTCAGTTATAGTAAGTATCCAATACAGTGAAAAAGTATTTATTATTTTAGAATTTTTACTTACCGATTGTTCAAAATCGCTGCGTGTGTATTACAAAAACACAATCAAATACACAATAACATAACCAATAACTCACACAAACATTGCACAAAAACTTCAAGAATTTACCATTAAGCATCGGGTAAACGCACTACACATGTTCCAATGCAACAGAAACTGTTATACACGAGATATTGACAAAACAAAACTAAACGATCAATTGTTTACACGAAACGTCATCAATGAGATCCAAGACCGTGCTTGAGTGAAGTTAGAACTAAAACACAAGCCGGCACACAACAGGCGCTACATTGAATGAAGTTGGTCGCCTATTGACCTTTCTCTGTGTGTGTAACTGTACATGCTCTCGCGCAGCGCAGGGTGTAGAAAAACCTGATTTGATCAATATGACGTGTGAATCATGCGTTAAGTTTATGTACCTATGTGACTATAGTGAGAATGTAAAATGTCATACGGTCATAATATAGACTTATCGTCTTCACTTATAAAAAATTAAAATAATTTTGACTTACTGTTCTTTCTAAATTTTACGTATTAACGATTTAAATATTTCTGAAATACTCCTTAGTTTATTACTTTGGTTTCACGATGCTTGATAATTAAATTTAATTCACATATTATTAATGACTTTCACTATTGCTAAAATACTAATAAATGTATAAATAAATATATACGGATAGTGGAGACGAAGACATGGTACCTACATATCGTTCAAAATTGTATGTAAGTAACGTCATCTGTTAAACATTGTGAAAACTACAACGCAGTGGTACAGCGCAGTAGTGCTCTGCACAGATGCTCTTTAAGTTTCTGCGTGTTGCTTCTAGATGACACTATAAGGAAACTATAAATTTAAAAAAAATATTCAATTTTATTAAAAATTGTAGTAAAATGAATGAATTAGTAAATTAAAAAATATATATAATAATTTTTTGTACCCAATTTAGTTTATCGTCTTCCTCCTTCTCGAAATCAACAAATATAATTTAAATTTAAGTTAACCAGAACCATAGAACATGCAGATCGATACCAGAAGTGATGGTCACAGTCTCAATTCCATCCATCCATCCGGGTTCTTCCTTATAGATATTATGTCTATATGGATGTCTTTCTGCCCGAGCTTGTCCTCACCGGAAGTCCTCCTCCCGGGATCGCTTGTTTTTAGCTTATTTAAAGCTAGGGGGGTATATTTTACCTATGCCCTGTATGGCTGTTGATAGCAGTTTTCGGTTAGTCTGTTAACGATGTTGTTGAGTCCTCTGCGTCATCCTGATTTCCGCCGTCGACATCAATGTTGGACCCGGTCGTCTGTGACAGTAGGAGCTCACGAGGTAGTTAGTGGACGCCCTTCTGGCGTTCTCGCGTGGAGAGGGGCGATCTCGTGGAGGTGTGTGCATTCCGGGCTACTGTCCTTGAGTTATCTAGTGCTAAGCAAACGTAACACTCTTTGGTGCTGAGATTGCTTAAATTCCTGTGTATAAGTCACTAGTCACTTACAAAAAACTTACTAATCGGCCAATTAGTTGGCCTGGACGATGTTGATTTTGATAATAATAAAAAAATAGGTCTAGCTTGTACGTTATAGTTTTATTAGTAATTAATTTAAAGATACAAGGCATATTGATAATTTCACAGTAGTCCGAACTTACCATGCTTAGGACTTAGGGTCATTCTTTCCTTGGCGTTTTCTATCTCATTCCATAACTTTAAGCTTGCATAAAACAATAATTATTTATTATATGTAAAGAAATAAGAAAAATAAAACATGTAAGAGCATGTATTTATAAATAAAAATGTTTTATGTCAATGTATGTTTTTGTCAAAACATTACGAATCATCAGTCAAAAAAATAAGCCAAAAGCCTCTGAACTCATCGAAAAAATTAATTTCATGACAGATCTCCTATACAAACTTTCATATACGATATTACCCCCCTAAAGGGTAAAAATTCCTATATACATGATTATAATTGATTCAGCCTACTGATGTAAATTTATTTAAGCCTTTGAGGGTAGAACTGAAAAATACACCACCACATCAGTCGTTGAATGTCCACTGCTGAGCGTAGGCCTCCCATCATCATTATATCTGCTGGGAGAGAGCTTGCCAATACTAGCCACGCTTGACAGGCGAGTTGGCGAGCACGGTGTGATGTGGCAGGATATAGTGACGCTGATTGCCCACCATCCGCCGAAACAGCCTACCGGGAAGGTATTATACCTTCCCGGTAGGCACAAGTGCGCGGGGCGTCGCACAAGAAAGAGTGCCCGATGGAGCAGGCCGCCTGTGAGCCACGGAGCAACGTACGCGGTACCCGTGGCCCGCCTTGTAAGGGCGGGTGAAGGCGCACGGCGGGTTATTTTAGTGTGTGAGGGCCCCACTACCCCGTTGTCTCCCCGGAGGACGGGGTGTGCGTTCAGGTACATTTTTTCCCGCCAAGATATAGTGACGCTGCTGCCTATCACCATTCGGTTAATATACAGTTTTTCGCACTACTATGGCCTTAGTCGACTTTTACGACGACTCGAGAAAGAGGCCGGGACTATTCTTCTCAGCCGGTCACCGCACGGCAACAAATATATTATCTTTCAATCGTCTCCGGTCATCTAAAGGTTTTTTTTTTTAATACATAACCCTAGTAGGTAGTAGTTGTATAAAAAATTGACAGGTCCAAAGAAATTCTGATAAAGAGCCTAGTGGGAACTAGTTACCATTTTTTTATAATAGTATGCTTAAGTTTCTGTTATAATCACTTTCATGTAATGAATATATTAGGCTCGATTACTTGTTTCTTAAAATAAATTCCTGTAAGATTATTTTCGAAATACAACCGAGTCAGCAATTTTTTTTTTTAGAATGATTTACGATATCTACGAATGTTTTCATTTTCGAACAGACTCTTTTAAGACTTGTCACGAAACAATATGTTTTGGGACAGAAAAAAATAATAATATATTTGTTTTTAGTTATTAGAATTCTTTTTAAGTTGATAACTAATTGAATGTGAAATAATACCTAAATCTAGGCAAGGACATTAAAAAATGAAACAATCCGTTTGCTTAAAAAATGTTATTTTGAAAACTGTATGTGCATTTTAGTAAAGTCATATGAGACTATAGCTTAGAAAAAAGTAAGAAAAAGTGAAAAAGTATGCGTCTTCCTTTCTATTTTCCAATAAAACTATTAAAAGTCCACGTTGATGTGATTTGACTGCTGAATTATTAACAGGAGGTCAAAAGTATAACTGACAGTTCGTTTATGTGATTGCATTTTTTCTTGTATAAAGAAAGGATTTTCATAATACGGTCACTGTTTAGTTACTGCAACTTGAATCCCAGCTGAAAAAAAATGTTTTAGTGAAATAATTAAACACATAAACAAATTTATATTTTGAAATTATTAATATTATTTATTAATTATTATTATTATATTAATATTTGCCTTAATTTTCATAAAATTTCAATTCACTTTTACTATAGTTAAAAAAAATTATTTCAAGAAATAACGTTTAAAAATAAATAAATAATTTTTACTATACCTTAGGAGCATTTTCAGCTCCACATTTGAACAATAGAGCGGCTCGATCACAGCCCTTATCACCATCACTGACTGGTTCATCGTTTACTAAAAACAAAATGTAGAATGTAATTAAAATTGCCATTGACCATTTTTACGTGGACTAATGACACCTTAAATAAAATTTTACTGAATTGGTATGTAATGTACATTGGTGAATCATCTATGGTCTTTTGAAACCATTGAAAAACATTATACAAAATGAATGAATTAATAACTTTTTTTTCTCAATAATCAATATTCCCTGTTTGCGTATCATATCGTTTCGTGTCGTGTTGCACATCACCTTGTTTACCGCTAATCCAGGATAACGAACATCGTAGTTTAGCGACTCATGACGACACTTCAAAAGATCATAAGCTCTATACAATGTGTAATATTACAAAAATTACATATTTCGAAAATTATCTATATTTGAGACACATTTATGTATCCATATCCATAAAAAATATTTAAATAATATGTAGTTTCAGTAACGAGTAACGACCGAAACTATAAATTATTTTTTTTTTTTATTTTTTTTTTTAAAATAACGCAAGCATTTAGTTAGCGACATTGTCCAACCGTATTATTCGATTGAAATAGATTTTTCAGTTTTCTGATTGCATTTTAAAAAACAACAGTTACAGTTGTAAATTAATTAAATGACGTATACATTTTTACCTTTACTGCATATATCGACAAGTTTCTTTGCATTTTTAAACCTTAACTCGTCCTCCGCCGTCGATCCGTTTTTCACTAATTCAGCAATTTCATAGGCTTTTTTAATATCGTACAAACCTTTGCTATTTATCTACGAATTTAGGAACACAGAATTAAACAATGTTTAAGAATTGTTATTTTTTAATTTTTAATATTTTTCAGCTAACCTAAACGAACAATTTTTTTCATTAATTAAGCTGTGATTCAATAAAAATATTAACTTTTTTCTTAGAATGTTTGAAAATCTAAAATATTGTTTAATTAGGAGACGGTTTCCTCCTAGATCTGTTATTGAAGTAATATATTTTTTTAAAAATATTTTTTAATTATGCAATAGACCTTTGTTAATCATTTTAAATGGAATAAATTTTTATTATAACATATACATTTACATTTTAGTATACTTTTACAGTAAAATAAATGCGATTAAAACCAGTTTTTCGTTGAGAATTTTAACATTTACTTGATACGATAATTTCAACAGAATTATCTTTTATATGACTTTACTCACAGATCCCCATTTTTTGTAGGCACATGCCAGAAGGCACTTCACTTCTTTTTTAGTCGGCACTACCAACTGCTGCAGTGGCATTAAGTCTAAAAGATCTACAGGATTATCTTTTATGCATGCCATAATCGTTTTTGTAAAATCTTCCTTAAGTTCATAATCAGTCTTCGCCTGTATAAATATAGACATATGACAAATCAAGTGTTTATAAAAAAGATTATTATTTGATTAAAACCTATGTTATTATACTAAATCAAAATAAAACTACCAAGATAATCAATATTATCAATACCACCGACGATCATCGTTAGGTACTAATTTTATTTGAGAATTTCTTAAAAGAGCGAAGTAGTAACACAAAACTAAACACAAAAGACATCCACATTTCAATTTCAAATACATAAAATATCGAACTTTTCACAGACACGCGATTGATTTTATTATAAACAATGGTCGTTGTAATCGATATAAAATTATGAAACTTACATATGAACTGCCAGAAAAAATAAAAACAAATAAAAAAATCCACTTCAAGGAATCCATCGCCGATCGCTTTCACTAACAATCTGTATGAAAATAATTTGAATGAATTTATACAGCTCAGTTTTGAAACAAACTAATTAGATTTATTTGAATAAGTCCAAATTATTTGAAGCACATAATGAACAGCTTCCGATATTTATACATAAAAATATTAAGAATAAATTGAAAATAGGTATTTATAATTTTGTTTTATTAACGTCATTTTGCACACAATAGTATTAAATTATAAAAGTGATCAAATAGTTCGAAGGCTTAAAATGATAAAATCGTACAATAAGTACAATTATTACAGTGAAGCAGAAAATGATCTTCATTAAGTAGTTCTAAGCTGATTTGGGTTATTTTGAATTTCATTTAATAACATATTAAAGGTAAGTAAATGAAACAAGAAATTATGTCATTATGTTTCTTATTATCTTTTTAATAATTTGATACTATAATTAATATTTTTTTTTTTTAATTAAACTCGTTAAAATTTTGTTTCTTCAATTTCTCTTCCGCTTTAGACCATTCTAAATGGCAAAGTCAAACTAAAACAAAAATTAAAATTTTAATAAATAAAGGCACAGAGATACAACATCGCTATCTATATAAGCAGATGAATAATTAATAAATTTACTGACCTTAGGCCCTTTTTCAATGCTGCACTTAAAAAGTAAAGCTGCTCTTTCACAACCTTTATTTCCATCCGAAACATTTACGTCGTTAACTATAAAAAACGATAAAAGTGATTAGCTGTAATATTACTTTAAAGTAAAATATTGTTTTGTTTATTTATTTATTTAACAACAAAATAACGTTACTATACAAATTACTGAAGACTGTTAAAGTAAAATTTGCACTTTTCTAAAAAAAATAAACAAGAGTTGTACCGTACAGGGCCAAAAAATAATCGTTTACAAAAACAATAGGTTTTTTAACAATTTATAATATGCATTTAAGAAGTAAAACAAATGAATGACTATGAAAGTGCGTCGTTTAGATGTCACACACATAGATATTAGAATAGAATATTTTTTTTAATTTTATCTTCCCATATCGTTGGATATAATGCATAATACATACACGTATCTACAAATTGAGCAGATTTTGAACTTTGAACTAGTTGCCACTGTGATAGCACTGAATCTTGATATTATTTTCGATTTTGTGTTTGCGTTTTTTACTAGCCCCGATAAAATGTTAAACTCACCATCTTTGCATGCCTCTGTAAACATCTTTGCCTTTTCAAGTCGTTCGGGATCGTCAGCAAAATACTTCTGGGCAATATTATTCACACCTTCAGTTGAAAGCTTTCCTTCATCATCCATCTGAAGCATTTAATTTTTTAAACTTTTAATGTTATTTTTTTTTTTGTATTTTTACTACATATTATTAAACGAAGTCCCCCGCCATGTATTTCTGTCTGTTCGCGATAAACTCGATTACCAATACATATGAGAGATTCATGAGAAAGGTTTTATGTATATTATGTCAAGTTTTTGGGTCAAGGTTAAAATATGACAATAATTGTTGAAAATTTCGAAATAAGTCAAGCTGCCAAAGTCGCTGCATAGTTCCTTTACTATAGAACAAAACTATGTGTATGTTCTAATATTTCCTTCAAAGATTCGAACTTTGAAAAAAATGGTCACAGGTAGACAGATACAGTATTAATCCTTATCCTTATATATATTAGTGAATGATACGGAATTTTCTTTTTCATTTTGTTTATTTTTTATGTTTCGTTATGATGAATTCAGTAGTCTAATACAGCGTTCTGTATAATGAAATATATCATTTGATGAACTAATACTTAAGCAGTAACCATACGTAGCACCGTACGCTTATTGATAAGTTGTAGATTTTTTTGTTTTCTACAAACAAACACATAGCTTTTAGTACATTGTGTCATATATAAAAAATTTACGATCACACGTACATAAAATAAATTTAAAACTCAATTCATAGTTCAGGAATTATAAGGTAAATCCAAAATCGTGGTTTCCGGTAAACACGTAGAATTAACAGTCAAATAGAAATGTAATTGTTCAGAGACCGACAGAGCATGTAATTGTAGTAATTTAGATTGACCTTGCAAAGATACATGGAATACATCAACGAGTAATGCTTACTTACATACAAACACATATGTTGTGTATACTGTTACACATTTTTGAAAAGATTTAACAATTTATTTTGCCATTCAAGTGATTTATTTATATAAATAATAATTAATGGGCAAAATAATAATGTGTCAATATATCGGTAAAAATAATGAAATAATAAATAAAATTAACATACTCTGTGATTACAATTAATTTATTTTACTAACCAAAAAACCGTAATTCTAGCGTAGCTAGATAAGCCTAAAAAAATTTAAGGCAGATGAGAAAGGACCTTACCAACCAAATCACTACTAACCAACCAATATTAGGTTAAAATCTAGTTGATCGAACTCGTGGATTTTGTATACTATCTTATCCGAAAAGTAGCTAGTTCGTATCTAGGCTGGCATTTCAAAATTTTTAAGCCCTAAATGTATTTAAAAATTTGTCTTGTGCTCGTACGTTGGTACTTGTGAAATATATAGTCCTCCTTCTAGGATATACTGCAGATATATAACAATGAAAGTGATATTGTCTTTTTTCTAGTAATTAATTTAAAACATTTATGAAGTTCATTATTATCATATTTAAATTATTATACCGGGTGGTGACCGGCTGAGAAGAACAGTACAGTACAACGTAAAAGGTGACTAAGGCCATAGTGATGTGAACAACTGTACTAACCCAGATAGTGATGGGCAGCAGCGTCACATTATTTTGCCACAACACACTCACCAATCCGCAAGCCAAGCGTGGGGAGTATTGAAAAATCCCCCCAGAGTTGATGTGGTATGAAAATTAGGAATTTCTTAAATAATTATAACCGAATAAATTTCAATCAACTTACCATTCCTGATGTTTTATAGATACAGGCAAAAAAGCATTTGGCATTGTCATTGTCTGGCATTTGTTTGTTCTTCAATTGTTCCATATCGGCTGCGGTAATAGAAAGATCCTTTGCACATTGCATTATCATTTGGAGATACTTTTGTTTCATATCTTCAGGGCTTTCGGCCTTTAATAAAAAAAAATATGTAAATTTTTAAATATTTCCATGTCAGAATGGATAAACTAGGATTAATGAATAATATAGGATTATATACTAAACTTTATTTATAATTACAAGTTTAACATAGTTTAATGCTAATTCAAGCATCAAATATACATCTTTTTAACTTTAAAATATGATTACTTTACGTGTATTATACTCGTAGCTATACTTTACACACAAAAAATATTAACTCTGTGTTGAATTGAAATATGAAAAAAATAGCAATTAGTACATAATTCTTACCAAAGCACAAAATTTTAACAAAACTACAAAGTAAAACAAGAATTTTATAGACGATTTTAACATTTCCATAGATCGTGTTCAACGTTAGGAAGTGTAAAGTGAAAATGTGTTTAATAGCCTGCACAAATATTTATATACACATAATAATAGCTGTGGTCACACATATATTATTATGTTCACAATAGATAAATAGTAAACCAATCACTCGAAGTAGACGTAGCTGTGGAAAAATCGTACTAATCGCTTAGAAGGTAAATTATAAAATATGGCAGCAGAATATTACAAAGAGGTTGACTGTTAATTGGTACTTCCATGTGTAGAGTTGAAATTTTACGAGTATATCGACTTTTACAAAATTTTTGTACAATGTTTGGCCTAGTTTTATGTATGTCGACAAAAGGTCCCTCGTGGTTTTACCCACATGGAGTTCTAATACGTTTATCGTCTGTTTGGTTTATAGGTATTTATAATTTTTACTCCTTCCTTAAAACACTCTCGAGACGATCAATAGCAATTGACAATTCAACGACTACATTATATTAAATTATGTAATATGATAAGAATTATAGCAGACTCTACCCGTCAGGTTCTGACGAATTTGTGACGAATTTGCTATGCCTTTTTCTAGTAGAATTTAAGATTTTCTACGATTTAAATAGTTTATTTTTTATTTTATAATTTTTACGATGATTTATATAAATTAAAAATAAAATGAGCCTTAAAATGCTTCCTTGCGGAGCACCATATAATACATTTGCGTGAGTGTTTTTGTATTCGCCTATTTCTTTTGTCTTTGTTTTTCGTTAGTGAGATAATATTTTTATAGATTTAAAACAAACCTCATATTTCATTGTAATCTAATTTATGCATGAGTATTGAGAACTAAATTGTATCAAATTCTTTTTTTAGGCAAAAAAAAAGTTATAATATTTCAAATATCTTTTTATCTACATGAGAGGGCTCCAAAAACATCTTCAGTAAACATACTCGTAATTTGCTTCAAAGTTAAAAGACACAATATTTACTCATTCGTACAAACGCGATCCCGTTGCTGTTTACACATATATAAATTCTATAATCATTTTTTGGTAGGTATAGGTACATGTCCATAAAGGCTAGCGCGATCACAGTCGGACCGGGTGGGTTGGGGTGCACCATTGCGCGATGCCCCATCCCAGTCGCCAAGGCCCTGGCAGAGGCTGGCAGGCTCCTGGTTGGTTGGACCTCAGCTAGGGTCCAAGTCTTAGAGCAGCGCCCCATGCGCTGCTTCAAGTGTTTGGGTATCGGGCACACTCGCCCGACCTGTCCGGCTGCGGTTGAACGCAGCGGCGCGTGCTTGCGATGCGGCCTTGAAGGGCACATTGCCCGCAATTGCACCGGGGCATTGTGCTGTGCCGTATGTGCTGCTGCCGGCAAACCGGCGGCTCACTTGATGGGGGGACGGGACTGCCGCCCTCCTAAATCAAGGGGTAGAGCGGTCACGAAGACCACGACCGTCACGGAGGAGACTGCGGCTATGTCGTCATGACCTGCCGCAGTTTCTCCCGTTCGCCGGTCCCTGGTGCAGAGGGAATAGAGCGCTCACGGTGCCCGCGAGCGCTCTATAAGCGAAGGCGGTCCGCATAGGCGGGCCAACCGTCCGTCGGGGCGTCACGGTGGCATGCGCCAGCGATCCCGTGGCGTCCTTGTACGACGACGAGGGCACCGCTGTGTTTTAATGGGTATTCTGACTTCGCAGTCAGCGAGTCCCACATACCCGTCGCCTCCGGGTGGCGGGATGCGTAAACGCATTTCAGAGCGATAAAAAAAAAAGGTATAGGTACATGTACCCGGTCATGACATTTTTTCCAGCACGTGCGACTTTTCATAAGTCAAATCTTCACTCCCAAATATAGCTATTAGATTATGAAAGGTATTTTTAGAAGGATGTCGGTTAGTAGTTTATTTCCTTGAGTAATTCTAGGATAAAAAAACCTAACAATAAATGTTAGTAAACTGTAACTAGCTTAAATATTCTACATATCTGAATTTCTACCGAAACATACAGGCTTCCTTATGATGTTTTCATTCACCGTCGATTATGGGACAAAACAAGAAATAAAGCATTTAATAACTCAGCAGCTAAAGCTTTATAACCTAAATTTATACATATCTCATATATAGTTTGAACGTTAAAGTTTATTTATGTATCTCATAAAGCTAAGCCAACTTCAACTTGATTTGATTACCAAGACTCAGAATATATGTAAAATATTATGTAAAAACTTCTTATGTCAATGCTAGAATTATTTTGGCTTTATTGATAAATTTCATAATTTATTAAGAAAAAATATACAGTAAACTATATGACAATGAATATTACGCAATGTCACTTCCTAAATTCACAAATTCCCAAATTGTGTTTGATTATTAGCTTCTGCGTATATCATTAGTCTGATGATTAGTTTGACATGTATGTATAAAAGCATGTAACGAAAAATTAAATTATCACATTACAAAGTATTCTTACGTCGAAACGGTTGTAACAAAAATATTAAAATGTACAAGTCCGTGTCTTTAATTTGCCTATTTTTAATGAACTTTATGTTTTTTGAAATCGCTGTAAGTTATTTTTATTTTGCTTATGTTTATTTTGGTAACACAAATTATATATTTTTAATATTATTATATATGATCACAAAGTATATTATTATTTTGCAATATAACATTATAATGTTATATAACTAGTAACCCGCTACGGCTTTGCGCGGGTTTTAGAGCATAACAACAGTTAAGACAGCAAGGGTGCTGCTTTCTAATTCAGCTTGCAAAATTTGACTTAAATCGCCACTGTGCACCGTTTGACATATTTTTACCATGAAGTCACTTTATTTATGGTATTAAGCTCATGTTAGTCACCATAGCCTTTTATTTGATACTCATATTGGTAGGGTTGTACAAAAATTTGTAATCCGGCATTTTGTGATGGTGCCCATCTTGGATTAGAATTTTTTTCATGGTGGATTGTATTCTACAAGTTCAGCCCCTTCATTTGATACCCATGTTGGGTAGGTTGTACAAAAATATGTAACCCGCTATTTTGTGATGGCGGCTATCTTATCTTAGATTTAAATTTTTTCGTGGTTTATACAACTTAAGCCCTTTCTTTTGATAGCCATATTGGATGGGTTGTACGAAAACATGTAGGTAACCCGCCATTTTTTGACGGCGGCCATATTCGATTTGAATCTTTTTTTTTTGTAATTTACTGTAAGTATTATACAAATTAAGCCCTTTCATTTGATATCTATATAGGATGGGTTTTTAAAAATATGTAATCCGCCATTTTGTTGCGTCCATTTTGGATTAACAAAATATTGATTATTTATAATTGTATTGTTATCAGAACTAAAGGTGTATTCCAAATTCCAGCTCAATCGGAGACTGAGAAGTACCTTAACATACAAACATTTTAAGTTATTAAAAACCTTATAAAGTAAATTAAATTATTAAAAAACTATTTTCCTATTACAAGTCGGAAAAACAAAGATAAATAAAATTTAATTTTTGTCTAACATACAATGTCCATGACTCAAAACCTGTCCAGACCTTTAAACCTATCCGTAGTTAATTTTGGTTAAAACAGGTCGAAAATTTAATTTGAAATAATTATATATAAAAAAAAATAACGGTAATCATTTTGTTAATCTCAGGACTTTACTATACCAATTTAAGTATTTTATTTTTGTATAAGATGAGCATGTTCATTGAAAAAATGTATTAAAAAACGTACTTGAACCTAGTAGAGCAGTGTACCTAGTTACCAGACAAATCAAGCAACTAAACAGATATGGCAAATTAAAAAGGGCAAAAATTATCAAGCATAGGTATATAATTTTAATATGTTTGTAACATGTACAATAACACAACTCTTTAATCGCTAGGCTATGACGGCAGATCAAAAAGCAATGATACATAAGCATTTTGAAGAATTGGGCATTGACTGTATTAAGGACCACAGTATTACAGAAGATGATATAAACAATCTGAGAGCAAAGAAAATTCCCACCGGGGAAAATGCGCCTTGCTTCCTAGCTTGTATGTTTAAAAAACTAGGCCTCGTAAGTATTATTGAAAATATTAAAATATATGGCTTACATTAGAGGATTGAAACTTAATAGTTAATTCTGTCGACTAAATCCGCGTGGGTTGTCTGTTAATAATAGTGCTATTGTAATAAATCTCTATAAATGTTCCACTACGAATAAAAGCCTTTTCTTGTTTTAAAGAGAAGATTAGAAATCGAAATCCATCGCTGCTAACTAGTGACACACTCGACCACAAAATTAGTTCGTCATTTGAGCACATGAAATAAAATTTTAAAATTAACCTAGATTTGAACCTACAACACGAGTGTTATTTTTTGAGTTCAAAGTACAAATCAATCAGCTCATTATCTAAACAGTAAAGAGTAAAAATAAAAGAATAAACTGACAATACTTAGAAAATAAATAAAAATGCTAGTAGTACTAAAAATTACCTATTCCAGTTGGATGACGCTGGCTTACTTCAGAAAGAGACTGCACTAGAACTCGCTAAGAAAGTATTTAATGACAATGAAGAACTAAAACTGATTGAAGACTATCTCCATTCTTGTTCGCATAGTAAGTACTATTTCAATTTATTTTTAAATATATGCCAATAATAAGTTTTAAAAAAAATGCAATATGTGTAATAATTAAGTAAATAATTAAGATTAGTTATTTCCCTTTACTATAAATAAATTAATTAATATTTTCTGGCAATTTATAGTTAATTCCGAATCAGTCAGTGATGGTAATAAGGGTTGTGAGCGCTCTATGTTGGCTTACAAATGTATGATCGAAAACGCTTCGCAGGTAATTCTGTTATAATTGAAAGTTTTTTATCTGATTTATCATGCATCATCAACAATAAATATATAAATTGCCTTTTTCAGTTCGGACTTGATCTTTAAGGAGTGAAATCCAGACATTAAATAAATTGTGGTAAATGGAGTTTTTAATATAAGTGGATATAGCTTCTTTTTTTTGCTTCTTCTTTATTCTTTATTAATTTTCTGTAACTTATATGTGATTTATAGTTGAAATAAAAGAATGTTAAATGAATTCAAATTGCTTTATTTAAAACTAAACAACAACGCCAAGGAAAGTGTGTACACTGTACGTATAGTAGATCGTTTGAGAAAAGACGACAGCTTTCAAATACTTTAATTTAACTGGCTTTGACAAACTGAAACAAAGAAATTATAATATATGAATATGTGTACTAAACCTTTTATACTTATAATTTAATCTTTTATAACAACAATTTCACTGTAAATATATTTTATTTATGTCAATTTTTAAAATACTAGAGAAAAATAATTATTTTGCTGAGGTTTGTCAATTGTAAGTAAGAGTTAATTTTTGAATATTAAACATTGTTCTAATAACGAAAAATTCGATTATGAAATAAACGTGACATGATTAAAAATATAAAACATGCGATTTAAGCTTAAACTTATAAAAGCTTTCTATTATACGTACCTCATCTCTTATCGGAGCAAAGCATTCGTATAAGAGCTTAGCTCTATCGCAGCCTTTCTCTCCGTCACTTACATCTTCGTCGTTAACTGAAATCACAAATATATTTCAACAATCATTAAAAATAACCAATAATTTAAAGATATCTGTTTAAAAAAGTTCCAAAACAATGATCTATTGACAGTAAAAATAACGAACCAGATTTACAAGAATCGATGAACTCTAAAGCTTTCTTCTGATCGTCTTCATTTGGCAAGACCTTCTTTGTAAGCTCCTCAGATTTGTCGGGATTAAATAATCCTTTATCGTCAATCTAAAATGGTTAAAATCAAAAATATACTATATAACACAGAACAACGGCTTAAGTAACGTGTGCTAGTTATTAATCTTCACTAATATTATAATGCTGAAGTTCTGTTTGCACATATAAACATGCTAGGGTACTAATTCTACGGACAATGTCGGTTACTTTGGTTCTCTCGCGGATGATCTCTTTCCTGATATTATCTTTGCAAGAGACCCTAAGCATAGCTCTTTCCATAGCACGTCGAGTGACTTTAAATTTGTGAACTAGGCCCATCGTCGGTGTTCACGTCTCGGCACCATATGTAACACAGACAGGACGTCTTTAAGCATTGAGGAACTACATATTTTCACAAACTTTTTTGAATATATATTAAATTAAACTCAAAATAGAAATAAATAAACCGGAATTTATACACCTATAATCTTTCGCGATCCCCAGCTTACGATTACACTCAAATGTTTTTGTAAAATTAGCTTTAACTTGTCCTGTATTAGGAAATGTTTGAAACTATTCCAGAACATACTATTAATCTCAGGACCTTTCAAATACACATCCCATCACGACTCCTAGGATCGATGAAATTACTATAAATGTAGATAGCAACGCGGGTAGTGATTTATTAAAATCATGAAATCTTAACTTTAAAACTCTTATTTTTTTATACTTCAATTAACTCACCACTCCAATTTTCTTGAATATACAACCTATTAAGCAAGGATCAAAGCTGTCAGCTTGACCAGATTCTTTTGCTTCTTTGATCTGCTCCTCTGTCACACCGTACTCCTTGCTACATTCGACAATAAAGGGCAGTATCCCTGCGTGGATGTTCTCTTTATCATCGTTGGACAATGCCTGTAAAAATGATTTTATGTATTTTCACTATATAATGAATAAACGAAAAAGTATTTTAGGTGGGAGTGGATAGTTAAATATGAAAATTCTTAGGCACGCTTATGTTTATGCAATAAAATAAAATTTTGCTAAAATTAGTCCTTTCTTTTCTAACTTGAAACACTTTTGCGTATATTTTGAAATTCGCAATAGTTACGGACATCGCAATCGAAAAAATCATTATGTATATTACGAAATAAATAAATCGTACAATGCCGCCTCAACTACAGGCCTTTTTTCCGCTATTTATGTTAACAATCTTCAACTGGATATATATGTATGTATGTATGTATTTGTAACAAATAATATTTTTTAAGCTAATAACTGGTACCAAAAGTATAACTATGAAATGTTTCTTAGTATGTCACGATTTCAATTCGTAAATTTAGAAAAAACAAATATCTCAATACAAATGTTTTATTAAAAACTGTAATTGTAATCACAAAAGTTAAAATATAATGTTAAAATGTGATAATAGAATGTTTTACAGTAAAATGCTTGACTAAAACCGCATACTAAAATTCTATTTGGGACAGAACCGTCATAACAACATGTAAAGCAGACATGTATTTTAAGTTTTTACACTTAAACCTATTACTACAGACGAAGGGTTAATACTGTACTAAAATTGACTAGATTGAATAAGATAAACTTTCAACAATTACATTTTTCACACCTTTTTGTGGCGATAATAACAGCTATTAGGTATATTTGAAATAACTCCCAAGGCGGTACAATATATCTGGGATGACCTCAAAAGAGGTGAGAGGAGAGAAGTATAGTTATTTACTATTATAAATACTTTGTATTATTTTACTCACCTGAACATTTCCTAAATTAATAGCCAATCCAACGACGAAAAACACTAGTGTCAACGACGTCATTTTACTATATTTATTAAAAGGAATATGACTGTAGTGTACCGTCTCCTTGTTACTTGTCACTATTTACTTGTACCAAGTAAACCGATCTTATATATATACAACAAGCATGGTCAAGCAATCTTTTTTCTAAGATGATTATCTCTTTTTAATCTTCTTGTAAGACGTCACAGAACATTATCCGCCGCCAAATCATTTGTTAAGGCAAACGACGTCATGTAAACTTATTTATAATATTTTTAAACTTAAATATATTATTAATTAATCGTCATCAAAATCAAAACATAAAATAAATCGTCGAGAAAATAGTTAAAATAGAAATAAAAAGAAATGAAATGTACCTCTATAACTAATTTTAATAACATAATATAAATTAAAGCACCAGTATTTTTCTCTTTTTATTTAAAAATATATTGGCTTAAATATTATTAATTTACGTAAACAATAAAATTATAATCGGTCGATCTATGTACATAAAAGATTAAGGAAAAAACGAATTAAAGGGATCTTTACAAGAGCAATAGAATATTAAGCAATTATTTTTAGAATTTTTGATTATTTGTCTGTTGTCTGCAAAATTCTACTGCACAAAACTTGATGCGATTTCGCAATTGTGATATTTACTTAAAAAGTGTTATTGGTTTCATTTGATACACCGCATAGAAGTGAGTTTATTTATCTATGAACAAATGAAACGAAATCCTAACAACATCGTTTTGTACACACATTTTTTTATATCGTCTACCGCTGTGTTTACTAAGAATATAAATACCATAATTACACACAATAAAAAAATGTCTGTCTGTCTCTATTTGCGCATATTACACAAAAACCGGAAAACGGAGTTCAATGAAACTTATTGTTAGTATGTTTATAGTTTACAAAATACTACAACATCTATACTAAAATTATAAATGTGAAAATAACTTTCTCTGTCTATCTGTCTGTTACCTTTTCACGCTTAAATAGTAATATGGGTCAAATGAAATCTTCTAAATATCCCATTCCAAATGACTGACCCGTTGGCGCAGTTTGCAGTGACCCTGTTTTCTGCTCCAAGGTTTGTGGGTTCGATTCCCGCCCCGGGTCTGGGTGTAATATATGTTTATTTATATGTATATTTATTTAAAAAAAATGTATATCAGTCGGCTGTTACCTAAAACACAGGCATTAAGTTGCCTACCTTAGGAACAGACGACCGTGTCTGTATGTCAAATATATTTATTATTTATTATTATTTATTATACATATTATGCACAATATATATTTATAACAAACTAGCTGAGACCCGCAAGCTTCATATTAAATGCAAATTGCTTAAATGTTTGTTTATTATATGTTTTATCTTTGGCGTTTAAGGAATGGTTACATCTATTTTTATTTTATTTTTTGTAAATAAAAGAAAATTTGAAAAAAGATGAAATAAAAATAAAATAAAAATTAATAATTATAGAAATTAATAAATTCCTATTCCACAAAATCCTTTTGTCATATTCTAATTCCTTAAATAATTTAGGCAAATTAAATAATATTATTTATTAAGGAAATAAATATGAGTTTGATATTCATAAATAACAAACATTCATAAATTTAACTCCATAATACACTTTAACAGCCTTATCATAAAAGAGTTTTAAATTTTTTTAAATCTTTATATTATTATAATTTTATGTTACTCAATAATGCGTACAAACTTTCGATATCACAGTTGAAATATTTCAGTATAATGCGATGTTTCACTTTTAGTTAAGTACAGCTCTACTATAGCAGACTATGCCGCCTTCGTAGTTTCGCCACATGAGTAAATAAACCGTACAGAGGCAAAGCTTCATACAAGCGCGCCACGATAGGTACACTACTACAAGCATGAGACGCGTATGTGCGTTAGCACACACGCCTCGTCACATACGAGAGAAACCGGCCTATACTATGCCTAAACTCAAGGGCTGTAGCAGCTACGTCGCGTTCGAGTTTTCATTTAATGATATTTTATTAATTTAAATAGTGTTTTAATGTTATTTTAATAGTGTTTTAATATAAAAGTGTAAAAGTTTCCTAAAAATATTTAGGAAAGAATCAATTTTTTTCTTTTTTAAATCGCAATATCATTAAAAAAGATCAAATATGATAGAAGAATTTTTTTAATACCTTGAAAAATGATAAAGTTAGGTACTTTTGAAAATATTAAAAAAAAAAAAAACAACAAAAAAAAACTTTGTCATCTTGTTGAACAACTAATTATTGTTTATTAAATTTTATCCTCCTAAGCCAACCCTACCAAAATAGGTATAAATTTTGCTCGCTCCTTAGAAGCTTTCACTCTTACGGTTTCTTTACTCATGTGGTTTCGCTATCTTTCTTTTATTCTTCTCTCTCTAATTTATCACTCTCTTTCTCTAATTTTTCTCGTTATTCATAATTGAAATTTCGCTTTTTTTAAGGCATTCTAGCTGTACCCTCAGCTCCGTCCGCGAATTCTAGCTCTTTCTATAAGCATATTAGATAAAATATATAAGCTAACTTAGGTTAAACCGTAACTAAGATTTCTGTACATATGTTTCAAGTTAGACCTGATACGGAGGATTATGATTTTGTCTTTAATTTCTGGACTGTTAAATCCTAACCTTCGGATATTTACGTAACAATTTTTTAAATGTCTCCTGTCTAACAAAAAAAAAAAAAAATTACATCGGACTACGCATTAATGGCTACCAGTAACTAAGAATACATTTTTACTTTCATTCCATTTCTCAAGGAAACCGTGACGAATTTTGGGATAAAAATTATTCCTTGCTCCTTTGGTTTCTTTTAAATGCATTCAGTAGTTTTAGCGTGATGCACAGCCAAGAGACAGACAGATAGAAACGAAAAAAATAACATTTTTGGCTTAAATATCTATTATAAGATGTTATAATTTTTTTTTAATCTTGAATGCACAGAATTGGACCTGTTACTGTTTTTTTTTATAAGTATAGATCATTTAAATAGTAAAACACTTGGGTATTAAATATTAATTCAGAGTATGCATGCTTTGCATACAAGGTTTGGCATGAAATAATATTAATATTCACTTCACTGTTTTACTGGGAAATATCTTTTCAAGTGTACTTAACAGGATGAAACTTTGAGTCTTAAAAAGATCGTTAATTTATCTACATCCTTCAACACATTTTTTTAACATATTAGTTTAAGAATAAAAAAAAATTCTGACGACATAAATTTATGAATACGTTATATACATATACACATATATACATATTTTTTTATAATCGCACTAAACATTAATTAGAATATTTTATAGGCACCAATTTTTTTTGAAAAAATTCTCTATAAAATCTATGAAAGCATACTAAAATCCATTTTAAGATTTAAAAGAAGAAAGCGATGAACGCAACACAAACGGATAGTTAGGTCTGTACCATGGCTTGGACAATATAATGATTTAGCTTAAACAAACAATTATAAATAAACCAAACTTTGGGAAATCTAGCTTTTGACTGCAACGCATTAATTTGGAATTAGGTAAATAAATAATAACACAAATAATAACCACAGCTACACGTTCGACAAATTGAGGTACGTATTCGTACCTACATCAATTTAAAGGTTAAAGTCAATTATAAAAATATTGTTTTGCTTCTTCTGCTTTCACATATACCCCTATTATTCTGATTTGTTAAATATCTTTAATGGACAGGCATTGGTCAGCTACAATTTTATTATAGGTACGAGTATACATGTCCGTCTGTCCTATGGTAGGCAACTTAATGTCTGTGTTTTAGGTAACAACCGACTATATATATAGACAGACTCGGGGTGGGAATCGAACCCACAACCCTGGAAAAGAAAACAGGATCACTGCCAACTGCGCCAACGACTCAGTCAAATTTATAAGAGACTCAGTTATCAAGTTTTAGTTAATTATTGTGTTCAGTCCAAGGAATTTATATCATAACTGGAATACTCAATTAATAAAATTGTATATTGAAACATGCACTTTGAAATAACTAACATAAGGTTAACATTTGATTGACAAATGATGAAAAGGCATGCATGGGATTGAATATAGCTCGGCCAGGCTAACAATATGTACCTTGTCATTAGATATAGTTGTACAATATTGTGAGCAGGTGGCACGTTGTGATTTCGGCATATACGATTGGCTGTCTCGTGTTTATCTTGCTCAGTTCGTGGTCATACTGTGCATTATTTTTATAATTTATATAATTTATGTCTGCGTTTTTGTGTTTATGAAGTGTATGATTCTGGATATACCTATAGAGGATCTATATGTACTGGAGTCTTTTCGTGAGAGTTATTTAGTTATTATTGTTTGTTTCGGTTAGTTACATATTTCGAAGAACCAATCGTCATTGGAAGCACAAGGTTATGGAATGGTGATCACACCGGAAAGTTCATCAACGATATGCTCATGACTAAAATACCATGTAAACAAACGACAAAAATGGATCTTGGATAGTCGTTATTTTTAAACGGGGCAATAGTTTGGAAGTAAATACAGGGAGCCACGTCACCACATCAGCCGATGAATGTCCCATGATTTGCAGACCCAACCCTCCATTCTTCGAATGATAGATCTCTTCTTTTAAAAAAAATACTTAAAACATTTTTTTTTTTATAAATAAACATTATATTATGAAAAATATTTTATTATAATTACAAACATGTCGTGATATACTCCCATATATGTGCTTGTGATTGCCATAAAATATCATTTTAAACAATTAAATATAATTACGTCTATACCACAACATGCTTGTAATTCTAATAAAAGATGTTAGTTCACGAATCACTGAGCTAAAAATTATTATATTCAACGATTGCATATTCCATCGACAAAAATGTAGTCTTCAAAATTTATAAATGTTACTTTTTAAACTTTGTATTTATTTATTCATAACCAAAATTTTTATAATATATTTATAAAAATGATTGTGTAAACATAAATTCATACGAATTTTACCGTACACCACAGTCAGAGCGACAGTACAACAATAAAATGACACAAATTACTAAATAAATAATGAGCTCTGTACAAAACAGGCACGAACATAAATCAAATTTTGTATTGTAAAGTATAACTAGCAATTAACTTGTGACTGATTTTAGTGGTTAAACTTTGTATAACTTGTTGTTGATTAACCGGTTAAGCTTTACCTGTATAGTAAATTTTATATAATATTAGTAAATTTAGTTACTCTTGTAACATATTTAATTGCGGGTAGCATTGTGTCTATGAATGTTAGCGGGGATCGGAGTAGGAGCCGCTCGGGCCCTTATAAAAGGACGGGCTCGGTAGAATCTTGCCTTTTTCTCGTCTCTTCGGTGCAGGGTGCGAATTGTTGGGGTCCTGGTAGGCGTACGGAGCGGTCGACACTGTCTCTTACCACGTGGCGACTTCTGCTGGTGAACCTCGGACCCCAACAATAACCGGGTTCTTTTTCGTGACCTACAACCGTTCTACGGCGAGAGACGTCGAGCGTCGAACGGGGAACGCAGTCCACGTGTCCCGGCGCGCACATCATCCCGTCACCTAGCACAAGGCGGAGACCAGCTTGGGGGCATCCATGCTCCACGAGCCTATAGTTAAGTGCCCGTCTGGTTAACCCTTAGACCTGAACCAGGAATAGTTATCGAACCACGTGCTCATGTTCTCTTAAAATTAAATACGTAAAGATTGAATTACCACGTAGTCTGTCTTGAAAACATTGTTATTGATCTAATTCTAACCTTTTTTGTATCTTGCCTACATATATATCACTATATAAAATAAATGTTGTAGTTTTGTTCATTTAATATTGGTTTTATTTATTTCTCTTTATTGTTCGTCGGTATAATATTTATTTCTCTCTCTTTTACTAATATTACCCCGCGACAGTGGCGCCCAACGGCTATTAATTATTCCTGGTTCGGCAGTTTCTGGGTGTGGGAAATGGTCTTGTCCGTGTGTTTTTTGTGTTTTTTTATGTTTTTGTGTTTTTTTTTCTCTCTAAATAGTACTGTGTTGTTTTACAATTGTCACCGTAATGTATGACATTATTTAGATTTTTTTTTCTCTCTTTAAAAATTTAAAACATTTAATGATAATATTATAACAAACACAGTAGTGATATTTAAATAGTTTAATATTTTTTCAAAGTGAAAAAAAAAACATTCATATATGAATTAATAAATTATAACAAGCATAGTCGTGGCATTCAAATTGTTTAGTTTGTGTTTAGTAATTTTTTCAAAACTTACCCACTTTTAGTGTTACATATTCTTAAACTTCCAGTAACAAAGTTTTTGTCGATTCACCCTCAATTTAAATATTGTGTATTGCTTTGTGTTTTGTATTTGAATATTAATTTAATTGTAATAATTTTTTTTTCCTTTTTTTCTTTTAGCTTTGTTTTATATATACATATTTTTTTGTTTTGTTTATACCTCGGGTACAATGACTCACACCATCAAGTTCGTGTCTTTGCCTAAGGCTGAATTGGAATATGAAGTAATTGTTAGGAACGAGGAACCGGCAGCCTCGGTAGTAGCTCTGCGTAAACAAATTGTGCAATTATCGGAAACTTTACCGTCAGAGGAGATTTTGGTCAGTCCATTAGATGTAGTAACGGATCCAGGTGGTAAGCCTTTGCGGACGAGGCTGCACGGGGTAGTACCACCGACCCGTTTCTCCTTAAAGAGGAACGGGTAGCCGATTATTGTCTTCTGGTTCCGCCGGGTAATCAAATACCATCTCCGATTACCCACATACGCGTGAACTGCACAGTGGGCATTAGCATAAAATTTTTTTTTTTTTTTTCTCCAAACTTTTGTGTCGAATTTTTTTTTTTTTTATATAACATTGCTTTCTATTTTTGTGCAATTACATTTTATTTATTTTTTAGCATTTGTTATTTTGCATTTGCGTTTGTGTGTAATTGACAAGTCCTTTCAGTGATTTTTTTTATTGGTGCATTTATTGCATTCATTTTATTTTTCCTTTATTATTGTTGTAAATCATTTATTGTTTTGTAATTTTCTTAAGGTCTGAAAAGATAATAGCGGTTACGTACATTGCTTTACATCGTTCTTAATATTTTTTTTTTTTAGTTACCCACAATCGTGTTGCATTTCGTCGCGTATTATTTTAAAATATTTAAATTCACTATTTTAATTTCAATCTAATTAATTTAACTTTAATATCCATTTATATAGCTATTTTAACTTCTGTTTGGTGTTTAATAAAAATAATTATTTAAATTAGCTTGAACTTTTTTTTATTAAATAATTCTGCTTAAAAATGGATCGTAATATTAAATATTTACATTTAACTAAACCGGAGCTCACGTATGAAGTAGCCATACGCGGTTTAGAACCTAAGAGCCAAAACACATAACGGCGTTGCGGCGACGCAACGCTAAAATCGGCGGTATGCGTTGCGGCGTTGCGGCGCCGCGAAAAAGAGCGTTGTTGTAGGCTAACCAGTTCTTCGTGATTTTTTATTGTGGATATTAATTTAATTATTTTAAATATTATAGTTCACGTGAAATTTGTTAATTATTGTTTGTGAAGTTGTTATTTAGTAGAATGCATAAAAAGTAGGGGAGAGTGGGGTAATTGCGGCCCCCTAAGGAAACCTTTAAATAAAATCCAAAATTTATTTACTAATCAGTCTTATTATTATTATCTTTAAACTTTGGTTTATACCTTATAAATTTAGCATAACACTTGTCTTATTACTAATCAAGAACAATATTTATTTTTTAAAAAACATAACTGTTCCTGTCCGTATTTACCCGGTACATTATGGGTAAATACGGACGCTCATTGGGGTAATTACGGATCAAATATATATCCACTTGATGAAGAACCACTTGTACAACTTTCAGGAGCCCATCGTTGGCGTCCTACATAAAGGATCCAGTCTTCCTCAGGTGGGTCAAAATACTTCTCATTACAAAAAATACACCAATGTTCTTCTTCTGAATCTTTTTCAAATTTTTTAGGTTTTTTTTACTCCTTTCTTGGAGTTTTATACTAGTCCTTTTCTTAACACCTTTTTTATTATCATTATTAGTCTTTTTTTTCTCTTATTAGGTATCTTTTTGAACTAGTTACATATCAGTCTTTTTTTTCTCTTCTTGAAATTGTTTCATCAAAAGTGGATTCATTCGCTTTCTCTTGAAAATAAAGAAAGGTGCCACATAACTACCGGCAGCGCTGCATGCATTGATACCCACCTGTTTTAAGCCTTTGGGAGCCAGAATTCTGAAGTTTTTTTTTGCACTGTACTAATGCCAGTTTCATCAACATTATATATAGCATCTGATCCAAAATGATATTTGACCATTAACTGGGTCAAGTTGTCAAAGAAAATATCGGTTTCGTCTTTATTAAATGCTGTTATTCTGCTTAAATATGTAGCTTCTGGTCGGCGAAGCGATATTTCAGGATGCCTTGCCATAAAAGAGTAGTACTAATCCATTCCGGCCATTTTAGTTTGTTTATCAAACCTGTGCTTTAATTTTTTTGCGTTAGCAAAATCATATGCACTTTTTCTAAGCGTAGGTATAGTTATACCGTAATAATTTCTGCATACTTTCAAAATAAGTTGCACAAGTTCTTGCTCTTGTGATTCGTTAAAAACAGGCTTGGTCCCACGTTTTGGATCAGTAATATCATCAGCTCCATATTTTTTGATTTGGTCAAACAGAGTAGCTCTCGGAATATTATATTTCTCTTCTGCTTGCCGAAAACTGATTTTTTTTTTTTATCTTGTATGTCCCGAACAGCTATTTTTAATGTGTCTAGGTTATACTTCTTTTCTGTTTTTCTTTTATACGTACGAGGCATCTGAAACAAAAAATATTAATCTGTGTTAATATTTTGATGGGGTAAATGCGGACGTCCGAGTTTACCCCGAGCGTTCCGTCCGCAATTAACCAAAAAGCATATTGTCTGTAAAAAATTCAAGTTTGCAGGTTATGTGACCCTCAGCAATTTCGTTACTTTACCGTTTGCTGTATGAATTCCAGACGAATTCTAACAGAAAACATCAAAACTGTCACTCATATATAGTTTCGTAAACACGACAATGTTATGAGATAAAAATTATAAGAAAAGGACTTAAAATGTTTAATAGAACATACCTTGTAACCAATGCGCGGCCTTCCATCTTGACAATTTACTGCGTACAGAAAATGGTGGACGCTACCTATTCACCGCACCTGAGTGGCACGGGCGGGGTTAGATGTTGTCAGACAACGGTGTCCGGGATTACCCGGTGTCCGGGAATACCCCACTCTCCCCTAATCCTTTGTACCGGAAATAATTTTGTGAATCAAGTTTGTATGCTGGTAGAATTTTAAACAACTTTTGTCTCATAAAGCCTAAACAAAATTGAAACAAAGTGATACATAAATTAATATCTTACTATATTAGTTTTATAGATTAAATATAAATAAATAGGTTTTGTCCGCGGCTCCGCTCGCATGGTACAGGCACCAACGGTAGTCGGTACGTAAAGTAGGTACTCTATGTCCTTTTCTGTACCCCAGACAACTGGTATGCAGAATTTCATGATGATCGTAATTCAGGTGAATAGTTAAAGCGTGAAAGCGTAAAACAAACAAAGAAACTCACTTTAGCGTTTATCATATGCATGAAATTAGCATTCCCCTATAATTGTGTAAGATAGAAAAAATATCACTATAATAACTTTTCGAAACGCTGCTTTATTACATATTTATAATTTAGGTACATCATACATGTCACTTGTTTGAACCGAGTCTTAAATTAGCTGTAAATCTAATAGTTAAAAGTAACAACATAACAACAATTGAGCTGAACTGTGAGCCGGTTCACAGCTCCGGTTCAAGCATATGGCTCATGAGCTTATCTGCAGTTCATAAAAATTCATTGAGATACCCATGTCTAATAAAGACACAAAAAAATAAAATATAAAAATAGACACAAAATGTCAATAAATCATGGTCAACAAGTATGACGTCACAACGCCGGAATTGGCGGTGCCGCGCCGCTAAAATTGGCGGTGACGCCACCGCCGATTTTAGCGTTGCGGCGCCGCAACGCCGTTATGTGTTTTGGCCCTAAGGAGAGGGTTGTTAATCAATATTATGATATGTTAGCATTCGTTTTATTTTATCATATATCAGAAAAATTAAATTCAACATTATTTCGTTGAGTAATCGATTGTGTTTGTCTTTGATGAGTTAATGTAAGCTTACAGTGTGACTGTTACTTGTGACTGTGTAAGCACGGAGTTTTACGTTTAGTTGGGAGATTGTTTTTTTTTTTTTTTTGTTTAGCACTTTATGGCGGATTATGAGCCTTTGTATGGGCCTAATTCGTTTATTGTTTTGCGTTCTGCGCGTTTAGAGCGGATAGTGACTCTTTAAATAAGCCTACACTAATTTTGTCATTGCGTTTTCCGCTTTTATGGCGGGTTGCGACCTCTTGTATGGGTCTGTTTTGTTTTGTTGTTTTGCGTTCTGCGCGTATAGAGCGGGTTGTGACTCTTTAAATAAGCCTACACTAATTGTCTCTTTAGAGCGGGTTGTGACTCTTTAAATAAGCCTACACTGATTTTCTCATTAGAGCGGGTTGTGACTCTTTAAATAAGCCTACACTAATTGTCTTATTAGAGCGGGTTGTGACTCTTTAAATAAGCCTACACTAATTTTCTCGTTAGAGCGGGTTGTGACTCTGTAAATAAGCCTACACTAATTAATTAAGTATGGCTGCTAGAGTGTCTTGGATGGTTACCAATAGTCACTCGGTGTGTGAGGGCGTTAATTGTTTAGTTCAAATAACGCATATTTGTAAGAGGATTTATTTGATGAAGTATGTTTGAGGATGTCTGTATCGAGTAGCAGTTATCAAAATTAATGCATGAGTAAAGGTCATTTTAATTAAATTTTTTTTTCTTCTTTTTTCTTTTGGACTCACCCTCAGATCCTTCTGTTCTCCTCTGCACCCAAGAATTTTGTCTAGAGACGCAAAATTCTTCTCTGACGGGGGGGGTATTGTAACATATTTAATTGCGGGTAGCATTGTGTCTATGAATGTTAGCGGGGATCGGAGTAGGAGCCGCTCGGGCCCTTATAAAAGGACGGGCTCGGTAGAATCTTGCCTTTTTCTCGTCTCTTCGGTGCAGGGTGCGAATTGTTGGGGTCCTGGTAGGCGTACGGAGCGGTCGACACTGTCTCTTACCACGTGGCGACTTCTGCTGGTGAACCTCGGACCCCAACAATAACCGGGTTCTTTTTCGTGACCTACAACCGTTCTACGGCGAGAGACGTCGAGCGTCGGACGGGGAACGCAGTCCACGTGTCCCGGCGCGCACATCATCCCGTCACCTAGCACAAGGCGGAGACCAGCTTGGGGGCATCCATGCTCCACGAGCCTATAGTTAAGTGCCCGTCTGGTTAACCCTTAGACCTGAACCAGGAATAGTTATCGAACCACGTGCTCATGTTCTCTTAAAATTAAATACGTAAAGATTGAATTACCACGTAGTCTGTCTTGAAAACATTGTTATTGATCTAATTCTAACCTTTTTTGTATCTTGCCTACATATATATCACTATATAAAATAAATGTTGTAGTTTTGTTCATTTAATATTGGTTTTATTTATTTCTCTTTATTGTTCGTCGGTATAATATTTATTTCTCTCTCTTTTACTAATATTACCCCGCGACACTCTTTATAACATCAACCATCTGTCAGTGTGTAACGCTTAGGAGATTACTCGAAATAAATAGATAAACAAATCTAACAAACAAATAAAAATTTCGCTACGATTTAAGTGACTTTTTCGTTCATATGCATTTAGTAAAAAGCTGTTTTAATAAGATAAAAGAAATAGACTCAAATTTTATGTTTTTGTAGATTTGATTTAAAATTAAAATAAAAAGATTTAATTATAATAATCAAATTGCTTTATTTAAAATTAAACATAACAACACACCAACGTCTGAATGAATTTTGTACGAAAAAAACGCTGCTTTCAAAAACTTAATAGAGATGGGCTTAGACAAACTGAAACAAAGAAAAAAAAATTATACAACAGTCAACACGAATTAAAAAAAAAATACTTTCAACTACTCATTTTTCTGTTAAAAAATATTTACTAGATCTGTACTGTACAATTGTACATGTACCATGAGTAACTATCGCTATCAAGTGTCTTTGATAACAACCGGGACCGACGGCTTTACGTGCTCTCCGAGGCACGGTGGGGAGACCCACAAGGACATACACTCAGACTGGAAACAAATATTTGTATAAAAAAATACAAATATCTGTCCTGAGCGGGAATCGAACCCGCGACCGCCGGCGCGTAGCGTTGAGGCGCCTACTCGCACCACTACTACTTACTAGATCTAAACACGTAAATATTGATTGAAAGGTCGTAGGTGAGAGTTGCGAATTTCTGAAGGGCTTGGTACCTATCCAACAATTTCAGTTGCGTCATAATGGCGCCATAATTTATTCGAATGCTCATTGTTGTGCTCACATAACAAAGGACAAAGATTGGCTATCGGGTATATACACAATATACGGGATACAATCTGAGACATGTATTAGTATATCCGCGTTCCGTTCTGGAGTACCCTGGCACAATAAATTACCATAGCGAGGAGATCTCTTTGTAGAATGAGGACGTGTATAAACTGTTACAGTACAGTGTAAACAGTAAAAAAAGTAATTAAATATTCAGCACCAAAAACATTAAAAAAGCAACAAAAATCTTAAGAAGAACACTAAGCATAAAATAAAGTCTTTATATTATACCTGTCCTTTGAAAGGAATAAAACACTCAAATAGGAGCTTAGCTCTGTCGCAGCCCTCGGCACCGTCACTTACATCTTGGTCGTTAACTGAAATCACAAAGTACTTATATTTATTATCTGTACTAATATTACAAAGCAAAAGTGACAGAATGTTATAAAGCGCAAGTCTGTTTGAAATATGTTAACTGTTATATGTTTTTATAAATCGGCAGATAAATTATTTATTATTATTTGAAATATTTGATGTTTAAAAACTTTCTATTGCCAGATGTTCAAATTTTTTTATAATTATTTTTTGAATTTATTAAAATTTTAAAAAAAGTAAAAAATTTACCAGATGTGCAGGTTTTGATGATATCTAAAGCTTTCTTCTGTTCCTCTTCATTTGGCAAAAACTTCTTTGTAATCTCTTCAGCTTTGTCTGGATTAAATAATCCTTTATCATCTATCTGAAACAGTGCAAAAACAAATATATTTAAAAGTAAAAAAGTTAGGATATCGAATGCAAACAACTCATTTAAATATAGTATTATCATCATCGCCATCAAAGCATTTAGTGTCCACTGCTGCACGTAGATCACCCCTATCAATCGCCAGAGCGACCAGTTCGAAGCAGCTTCCATCCATCCATTTCGGCGGCTCTCCTTAAATCGGCTATCTATCTCATGGACGGCCATTTGGCGCTAAGCTTGCCAGTACATGGTCTCCACTCGAAAAGTTTTCTGCTTCATCGGCCCTCAGTTCTATGAGTCATGTGCCCTGCCCACTGCCACTTAAGCTTGCAAATTCACTGGGTCTGTCCGCAACCGAGCGACGGTCAACCGATTGTTGACCAACCGACTTGCGGGACTAATGTATTACGGATGAAAAGACGTTTTTCAACTTTTATCAAATTTTTAATGGTTAATTTAAAATCAAATTATAACTCTTTAATGCACTTTATAATAAGCGTCTAACTCACCACTTCAACTTTCTTAAATATACACCCCATGAGACAAGGGTTGATGCTTCCAATTTGACCAGCTTCTTTGGCTTCTTTGATCTGCTCTTCTGTCACACCGTACTCCTTGCTACATTCGGCTATGAAAGGTAAAATCCCTGCGTGGATATTTTTCTTATCATCGTCTGATAATGCCTGTGAAATATCGTTTAAAATTTTTAGGTGAACTTTCAAAAAATTCTCAGAAAATGAATTACTTGATAACTATTATAACGAATGAAGAGCTTTAAATACACTAAATTTGTGAATTTCTAAATACTAGCGCAAAAAAAATTAGGTATATTGTATATATACATACATGCATACTTTTTATATCGTAATTTTAAAACAAATTGAGGCAAAAATAAACCTACTTAGTTTTTACTAAATTTAATTTACTGGTATATTATTTAATGTTTTTTTTTATAATATTTTTCTTAAAATAAATAAAAATCTTAGGTATAAGAACTAAATTAACTTATTTTAGTTAAAATATTTTTATTATTTTTACTTACACGAATATTGCCTATATTAATAGCTAGTCCAACGACGAAAATTACAAGTGACAACGACTTCATTTTACCGAAATATATTCAAAACAACCCTGAATGATGAAATAAGGAAGATTTTATTGCAACGTCTTCTTGCTCACTGTTGTTCTTGCATCGAGTAAACCGAGTTTATATACACAGCAGGCATGGTCAAGCAATATTTTTTACAAGATGATTATATCAACCTTTGATTCATACGTGAGATAAGTATCTACATAAAACACGAGTGATTTTTTTGATCTGTTATGTTTTTTAATCTACTCATAAGACGTCATGGATCATAACCCGCTGTCAATTCATTTGTTAAGGGTAATTACAATGCCATATACTATGCCATATAAACGTCTAATTACTTAAATTTACATAAAACGAGCATACAATTCTTTAAAGTACCTAGTCATATAAAAATGATAACAACTAGCTCTATGCCCAATAAGATTAACTATCGGTAACATATTATTATAAAATCCAAAATTGTGTACTCAATTTCGTTGAAATTATAATAGTATAATAATAATAAATATTTAACATTCACACATGGTTGTCTGTCCCTAAGATAGGCAACTTACGCCGAGTTGCACGAAACAAATTTTAAATTTAAGTGTTTATTAAACTAATTTAATCACAAGAATCGTGATTATCTGTTGCACGAAACCTACATCTGATTAATTTAACAAAAAAATTTAGTTTAATTAAAGACCTGTCTAACGGATGATTAATTCTAACAGCTTTAAATTAATCATAAGATCAACTAATTTTAAGATTAATTGCAACTTAACTAACGGAAAGTTAGCGACGATTTCGTGCAACTCGCCGTTAATGCCTGTGATTTAGGTAACAGCCGACTGATATACATTTTTTTTTTGTAATAAAATATTATTTTGTATTCATTATGAATAAATATATATCACACCCAGAATCAGGGAATCGAACATGCAACCTTGGAGCAGATAGTAAGGTCACTACCAACGGCCAGTTATTTCAAATTTAGTCTACCCCGACTCACTTGAATTTTCAAAATTTTAAATATTTATTTATTTTTATGAACAGAAAAGTTATTACTTACGTTATAATTTATCTTACTGTGCTGGAACAAGCTGTAAATGTCGCATTACTGGGCATAGGCTTTACTCTTCTCATGAAAACAATTTAAGTGTACAAATTAAAAAAAAAAAGTATAATTATAATATCAGATGCTTTACAATTACTTTACAATATAGTGATCAGCTTATGTTGAATAATTAAAAACAACAAAATTACTTTATTCCTATATATTATTATAATTACAACGGCGTTATGTACAATAATTTATGACAAAGCGTGAATAATTTTATGTATGTCAGTAAGATAGGAGTTTTCCATGTATTATTTAACATGTATAACTAATATGTTAATGTTAGTAATATATGTCAAATTGTATTAAGTCTAGTTGCAAGACATCTATGTCCAAATGCATTCTGAAGCCACGTCAACGAAATTTTGTGTCAGTGAAAAGTACAAATAACCAATTTATATTTATATTGGATTTAATAAATTTGTTTGCATGTAAAAAAAATGTTATTTAATTTTAGATCACTTCCCCATTAGAGTTAAATCATATTTCACTTCGTTAATAAAAATAGTAAAAATACATTACAATTATTGTTGACATTGCTCCGACGCGACGCTTTAATCAAATTCTTAAGATAACTGTTTTGGGTGTTCTTAATATAAATTCTTTTGAAGGTATACCTCTAGTGCTCGCGGTCGCATTAAAAAGATGAAAGTTGGCTATAGAATCATCTACTCGTATTTTGTATATATGTTTAATTAATAACTTAATAATATATATGTTTTAATTTATTTTTAAAATAAATGCTATCGAGGTAGAGCTCTAGTAAAAATAATGATGTATAAAATAAAATGCAATTAAAAATATTATAACTAATATATACATTAGTGTGGCACAAAAAAAAACCGACTTTTTTTGAGTCTCGTGTGAAAATATGTTAGTTTTTAATGTTTTAAGAGCACTCTCCAAAGGACAACTCAAAAAAAAAATCCAAATTTTTTTCAATTTCAAAAATCGTCAAAAATCTATATTTTTTTTCTCGTTACTGTATAATTTTAAAGACAGAGAAGACCGACAAGTTCGTGAAAGTTTCAGTTCATAATTTAAATTCTGAAAGATTGCTCATAATGTTTTTAAATTTATTAGTGCATTATTTTAGAAATTTGCGAACGACCTTTTAATATTTAAATTAAAATTCCATACATTTTTTTATTTAGTACAATAATCGATAAAAAAAAACCAAGAGATGAACGTTTTGATAACAAAACGCTGGAAGCCTTACGCGAAAAGCATCCGTTACCAAATCCGGCCTCGTTGCTTCCGGATCCACCATGTTCAAATAATGTTTTACAGGTTAAGGATGAAGACACCTATTACGTCGTTCACAAGCGGCTCTGCTAGCGGCATAGACGGCATCACACCACAACATCTTAAAGATCTTGTGAGTGCTTCAGCTGGGGACGCTGGCAGGGCTCTCTTGAATGACATAACTAAACTTTGTAATTTTATGTTATCTGGTAAGGTGACTTCATCTTTTTTGCCACATATTTATGGTGCAAGATTATGTGCTTTTAATAAAAAAGACGGTAGCATCCGTCCAAATGCTATTGGGACCACATTTCGCCGCTTGGCGTCTAAATTAGCATGTAAGCACATAATCTCCACTCTAAAAACAAAGTTTGAACCAATACAGGTGGGTTTTGGAATTAAAGGAGGCTGTGAAGCAGCAGTTCATTCGGCCCGTACCTTTTTAAAAGGAAATGAGGCGGAAGTGCTGCTGAAAGTTGATGTAAAGAATGCTTTTAATTCTTTAGATAGAGCAACCTTGCTTAACGAAGTCTCATTAAATCTTCCTGAAATTTATCCATATGTTTGGCAATGTTACAGTTCACCATGTAAATTACTCTTTGGCGAAAACACAATTTTCTCTAATGTCGGCGTTCAGCAAGGGGACCCACTAGGTCCGGCTCTTTTTAGTCTAGGTATCCACAAATGCATTTCAAATTTAAAATCTAAATTTAACATATGGTACCTAGATGATGGAACCATAGGAGGCAAAGTAGATGATGTCATTGAAGATTTAATCAAAATTAAAAACGAGTTCGATAGCATTGGCCTCAAACTAAACTTTTCGAAATGTGAAATTTTTTTCACAGATATATTATCTCCTAGAAAAATTAATTTGGCAACGGAATTATTTTATAAAATTGCACCTAATTTGAAAATACTTCAAAAAAATACACTTTGTCTTCTAGGTGCTCCACTTTTTGATGAAGGCATAGAGTCAATTTTAGACAGTAAAATTAAAATTTTCCTGGACAACACTGACAAATTGGGTACTCTAAATTCTCATATAGCCTATACTATTTTGAAATATTGTCTTTTTGTCCCAAAATTAATGTACATACTTCGCACGAGCCCAATTTGGAAATTCCCTGGCTTGACCGATAAAATTGATGCCACTCTAAAATGCTCTTTAGAAAAAATTCTAAATTTATCTTTTGATGAAAATTCTTGGACCCAAGCTACTTTACCAATTAGAGATGGTGGCATCGGCGTGAGAAAAATTTCTAGTGTCGCTCTTCCTGCTTTTCTTGCTTCTGTACATAGTATCAAAGGTCTATGTTCCGAAATTTTAAAATCAAGTTCAGTCCAAATTACAGATGCTACAGAAGCAGTAGAAAACTGGAAGTTGAGGTGTCCTAATGACGATATCCCCAAGGAAGTTACAAAACAAAAACTTTGGGATGCGCCATTAGTTCACAATACTCGCGAAAATTTGACGCAAAATCTTACAAGTGACAAAAACCGTGCAAGGCTTCTAGCTTTATCAAGTAAAGAGTCAGGTCACTGGTTACACGCAATGCCTTCAAAAAACCTTGGGACACTTTTAGATAATGAAAGTTTTCGAATTTGTATAGGTCTCCGGTTGGGAGCACGTCTGTGTCACAGATGTCCGTCCGTGCGGAAAGGAGGTTGATTCTTTCGGACTACACGGCCTTTCTTGCAACAAGAGTTCAGGTAGGTTTTCCCGCCACGGTTCCCTGAATGAGACCATTAAAAGGGCTCTTGCCACCATCGACGTTCCTGCTCTTATTGAGCCTACTGGAATTAGTCGCGATGATGGCAAGAGGCCTGATGGTTTAACGCTGATTCCCTGGGAAAGGGGACGGGCGCTTTTGTGGGACGCAACCTGCGTCGATACATTGGCTCCGTCTCATATCAGGGAAACGGCTGTAAGAATGGGAGCCGCTGCGGAGAAGGCTGAAATGACTAAACGGCACAAATATTAGTCACTTATCCAAAGTTATGTTTTTGTGCCGTTTGCAGTCGAAACACTTGGACCTTGGAGTAACAGTGCTAAAAATTTTCTAAAAGAATTAACCCCACGACTCATAGCCTCCACTGGTGACAAGAAGGCTGGTGCATTTTTTGCCCAAAGAATCGGAATTGCGATTCAACGGGGAAATGCTGCTAGTATTCTTGGCACCATTCCACGCGGACATGATTTATACCAAAACTGTTTGTAAATAATTATTTTAAGTTTTGAATTGTAAATATGTATAATATTGTAAAATTTCTGTAATAAATATATTCCAGGTATAATTAAAATAAAATTTAATATCAAATGATTAAAAAAAAAAAAAAAAAAAGAGATGAACTAAAAATCAAGCACAATATAGAAAACATATTTTTTTAGTTTAATTTTTTATTTAATCAACTACAACATTTTGGCTGCTTGGAACTGGTCGCTCTGGGGATCGATGGGGGAGGCCTACGTTCAGCAGTGGTTCAGCAGTAATTCTAGTGGCTGATATGATGAAGGTGTATACACCTTGAACATTTACTGGAGATTAAAATCATTTAAGTTACATTATTTAAATAAATACTTTATAAGATATCATAGCTTTAAATTACATGTCCATCACCTGACATCAAAAAAAGAGGATTTCCCTTTTTTTAGATTCGCCGTTTTTAACCAATTTAACCAAAAAAAAAAAAACAGAGAAATTGAAGAAATTGCTTAAATAATGACACTTACATGCGATTTGTATCTAATTTGGACTCATACTTCAGTGGAATGCCCATTTGTCATCCTCGAATGGTAGACTCAGCTCCGCAGCTTTCGCAGTTAGAAAAGTGCAGCAGTGAGCAGTTAGTACTGCGCATTTAATATATTTTAGCTATTTCCATAGTATTATGTCGTACGGTCTGTTACTGTGGGGTAATGCTGCAGATATTGAGACTGTATTTATTTTACAAAAAAGGGCTATTCGCGACATTTACGATCTTGGAACTCGAGTCTCACTACGGGATGTTTTTCCAAAGGTAGACATATTAACAATTGCGTCGCAATATATTTATAATAATATTATATATATTCACCAGAATATTCATTGTTTTGAAATAAACAGTATTAATCGCAATGTAAACACCAGAAGGAATAACAAAATTGTAACTCCAAGTTTCCGACTACGCAAAGTAAACGCCTCCTTTCTGGGTTATGGTATTCGCATGTATAATAAAATCCCACAAACAATTTTGGAATTGTCTCAACATAAATTTTAAGATTTCATTAAAAAAATAATAATAGACAAATCATATTATTCGGTGCAGAATTATTTAGCTGATAAAGATGTGTGGACTTAGTGGCGCTGTATTTCATGCAAAACTTTACTAATTTTGTACTAAAACACAGTTTATATATTATTTTCAAAAGAGTAACTGCAGAGTTTCTTGCCGATTCTTCTCTGCAGAATCTACATTCCGAATCGGTGGTAGCTTTACTTTTACAAAAAATAATAATAATAATCACTACAATATTAATTTTGTAAAATGACGATTCGAAGGTGCTCGTGAGGCCTATATGAATAAAGTTGTTTTTGATTTTGATTTTGATTTTGATCATTTAAGCTTGAGTGGTATTTTTCCATCACAGACCACCACCAGACACCAGGTACCTGGCACCACTTAACCCAAGCAACTTTTAAACGAGCTTGAACATCGTAATCTATGCTTCCGGACACACGCAGCATGCATCCCAGATCCTTGAACTTCTCCGACTTAACGGCTGGTTTAAGCCATTTTTGGATGTTGCTTGAATCCGGACTCTCGCAAGCCATGTCCATGTCTTCGCCACAACAAACAACAACAGACCGCCGATCTTCCACAGGTTCACTTTACGTTCCAGCTACAGCTAGGTCTGGTTAACAAGCGCTATTTCATCGGCATACATTATCAGCCGTAAAGGCTGAATCACGTACTACATTGAACACAAACGGTTTAAGAACCAAGCTCTGGTGGACTCTAACGGTGAACGGGAAAAGGTCGGTATCGCCAACATCAGTTCTAACCACGAAAATACAATTGCGGTACACGTCTCTTATAAGGCAATTTAGTAGAGAGATAAATTCCTGTATATTTCTATTTATTATTAATCACATCAAGCTAAAATGATTTGAGTCGTGTGATCGTTATCGTTGTTTTTATTGTCGAAGGGCTCGTGCTTCATTATGTGTTAACACAATACATTTTTAAGAGAAAGAGCTAAAACCGCATAAAACACGTTGCTTATATAAGTCGCAATATAGGTAACTATTATTTTTCAAATTTGTAATTAATATAACCCCTAATACCCCTAATATCTTATAGATCTCAAAAACAAAATAATATTTTTATATGATTATTATTTTGATATCTTGTTTTTATATGCTTTAATTACTTCTGCAGAGCAATATATGTATGTTGGTCAAATTATTTTGTCATTTTTAACGAAAACGATTAAATAAATTATTAAAGAAATAAATTGTGTGATTTCAATATGTACCTACTATACGGATAGACATAATTTCAACATCTCTTGAGAATTAATTTTATCATCATCATCATAACTATATGTTTACATCCTGCAACTACTGAGGAAAGATCTTCTTTCCTATGACGGTGGGAAAAGACTGAGAATTGGAGATTAATCCGCCACACAGCTCTACTTCGGATTGGCGGATATCTCATATTTGCTGTTATTAACATGAAGATTTTTTCAGAATGTTTTTCTTTAACGCCAAACCGAGAGATGAATTTTGAAGACAAATTCAGCACTTAAATCTCAACGATGCTTGGTTTACATTTCTTAACGAAACTTAAAAAGCATCTTGCTAAAAACTGTTGTTTTTACATATTAGTCAAATTACCAAAAACTAACACATTTGTTTATTACAATATCGTGACATTTTTTCTTCTAATTTAGTCTAAACATTTTATTTTTTTGCTGCTAGGTAATTTAAAATAGAGAATACGAGCACACGTATATATAAAAATTACTTAGAAATTTAGCAATACAATCTAAGCCTTGATATAATTACAAGTCACGAGAAGAACACAAACAACAAAGGAAACATGAGGAAATATGACGAGGCATTTGTCATGAGCATTGCACGTTAAATCCGACTTTTTGCCAAAATGTTCGTAACCATTAAAGCTAATGTCGAGATGATGTTAAACAATACTGTGAAGTTACAAAATCTTAATCGATTAACCAACAAAAAATTACAAAACGGTCTTTGTTTTGCTATCAATAGAATTGATTACAATGAATTATTTAGTTGGCTAAATAAAGTACCATATTTGAAAACGAGTTGTGTTAAGAGCTAACTTCTATCACATTAAAAAATATATGAAAATAAATTAATTATTTTGGTATGTTGTAATGTTTTCATCAATCAACTGTAATTATTATTTAAAATAAAGTTACATAATTGGGGAAGAAAAGGGTTGTTAGGGGCTGATAGTCATATTACTTTCTGAATATGGATATGAGTTGTGTGTTACATTTATACTATAAAAATACTTTTAAATAATCGATATATTAGGAGAATAAAAATTTTATTAAACAAAAAATAAGAGATACAAGAAATGAAACAACAAAAATGAGAAATGAGAGTTTAATTGAAACATGTCATGCAAATACAAAGTTCTTTGGATTATCTTCATATATACATTTCGCTGTCCAGTACGATGCTTCACATATATCCTTGTACTTTTTAGCTGAAAAATAAAAAATAATGACTACATTCTCAACACAACATCCTTCAAAAGAAATAGTCGCTTCGACATAACAAAGACCCTGTACCTAAGCGTTCGATATTGGTTGTTATCATCTTAAAGTCAGATGGCATTACAGTTTTATGGATAGTTATATTCTGATAATATAAGAAACTCGTTATTAAATAAACAATTAATACATTTTTTTAAACGGCTAGCATACATTTTATGACTAAAAACGTTACTTACTACTGACCTATTAATAGTTAGCTTAACATTTTCGGGAATTAAAAACTTTTCAGATAATAACTTTTTTATAATTGTAAATATAAAATCGCGAATAGAACATGATAAATATTTTTTTCTAATCAAAAACGTTCATAGATATCATTTGAATTAACATTTAATTAAACATTAAACTGTTTGCAGCTTACGGAACCGGATTTTATAATGGTTATTACCTACAAGTGAACAATTAGAACAACAATAAATGGTTACATATTTATATGAGGCAGAATAGCCACATTAAGATGCAGTAAAATTATATGCTATTATTGTTTACTTTGTACTAGTATACAACTCATACTTAGTAAAGAGTAACGAGAGAGAATTTAGTGTCACTGAATTTTTAAACCCCTGTTCAATTAATTTTGTTTGCTAATTTAACAAAAAAAAAAATACCATTATTATACGACTCTTTATATTATATATACGCCCGTAAATTGCACATTCATAGTTTCTGTCGGCGCAGAACTACGGATGTTGGAAATGTAATAAGGAAGCTTATATTCAGCGACGATCAAATGATGACGACGACGTCTCTTTAAAACGATATTTTTTTTTTAATTTCTTAATAAACCAAAAATACCTACATAAAATTAAATGAAAATTGCTGAAAAAAATTATAAAATTTATCAAAAATGAGAGCTCTCTTTTCTATTCAATTTATACTATGTAGTACGTCAATGCGATCCAATAACTTACATATATCTTTACAATTTTCTATGGAGGTTTTCATGGCATCCTTCATTTCAGCGGGAAACATCATATCCACTTGTTTGATCGAAGATTCGTAACTCAATTTATTGTTTTTTACCTGTAACAAAACATAAGCTATACGTCATCTTGGACTGGTCACATCTATTTAATTATGTAAACTTATATTTTTTTGAAATAACTCTATAGACTAATCAAAATAAAAATCAAAAACAACTTTATTCAAATAGGCCCCACGAGCACCTTCGAATCGTCATTTTACAAATTAAAACTTAGTGATTATTATTTTTTTGTAAAAGTAAAGCTACCACCGATTCGGAATGTAGTGTAGATTCTGCAGAGAAGAATAGGCAAGAAACTCCGCAGTTACTCTTTTGAAAATAATATATAAACTGTATTAATACCCTTTCATACCATAAAAGATTTACGAAAAACCCTAGAAAGTAAGAATCCATTGGCGATCATCGAAAAGTGAAAATGTTTCCAGAATAACTTTATCGCTGAGCGAATCCAATTTTGTTGCAATAAACTTGTAGACCAGTGTTGCCTCTGATGCTCTTTTACGTAACAATAGCTGAAAATAGCTTGTCGCTTTTTCGCAAGTATTGGACAATTTTTTATTCCAGTAGATATTTGAAACGTACTAATACAGATTCCATCCAATGGTGTTATCATAGACACCAGCTGATAACGTTTCGTTACTCATGATAGGGAAATTATCCACCAACCCGCAGTGGAGCAGCGCGGTGGATTATGCTCCAACCCTTCTTCTATATGGAAAAGAGGCCTTTGCTCAACAGTGGGTTGTTTACAAGCTGATACAGCATACAGACACAGCAATACAGATTCTAAAACCTTTAATTATATGCTTATGAAAATAGACTTTTATAAAAAAATATATTAAAAAATGTGTTTATGTATTTCCTATGTACACATGTGCAGACAATAATTATTTTATTTAAGCAGCGCTTAAAAAAATTATCTAGAAAACTAAGACAGACTGTTTTGTTTTATTTTGTCATAATTTTTTCAAACTTTTAAAACAAACCAAATAATAAGAGAAATAATTAGGTTAAGAACAATACGTACAATTTGGGACATTTGATAAATACATGCAATGTAGCACATAACCTTTCTATCTTCGATAAATTTGCCTTTTTCAATATCTCCCACCATATCTGAAAAACATAATAAAACTCAGACATAATTTACGTTGTAAATTACTAACTAAACTTTTTTTTAGTTACTACAATTTTTTTTGTGATAACTGAAGCTTGACATATTTTGTGATAATACCCCGACATCAAATATCAAATGGAAGCTTTCTCTGATATCAATAATGCGCATATTTAATTTATGTAAGTAAACAGCTTATTTTAGTGTACTCTTAATTTTTTACCAAAAATTTAATATTTATTCAACCAATTTTTACATAATTATATTATCTTATTATTGTGAATATTGTTGATTTGTTTCTCCGCGTCTTCAAAAAATCTTACAATAATCTAACCTAATCCATGTTTTTCGTTCACAAATTATTAACAGTGCAGAATTTTAGATTTACAATTATAAACTAATGATGTTTATAAACTAATGATAATCAAATTATTACCGTGATAAAACATAAAAATAATTCAGAAATAATTTCATGGCTAATTATTACCTTCCGTGACATCGTTCTTACCCATGCAATTCTTTTTCAACATTTTCGACGAATTTTTTAATTGTTGTCTTGTCATCTAAAAATATCAACATTTAAATACATATAATTGAGTGTATAAAATCACGGAACATGACTACGATGGTTTTAGAGATTACAGATCAAATTAAGTGCTGCATAGGTGTGTAATAATAGTTATTTACTGGCGCATGAAGAACGTAGCAAATTGGGTGTAATAAAAATAATTATTATAATGATACATGGGTTTTTAAGAAATTCATCAGTAACAATAGATAAAACCAACGATATACATTGTTTCAACTCTGTAATTTTGATCTCTGTTGTTATTACACACAATTTGTAAATTAAAGTTTTTTTGTAATAATTAAACGGGCTAACGCCAACACTAAAAAAAAAAGAAAATTAAATTAATATTAATTAATTTATTATACTCATAATTTATTTAAAACTATTTTAACATTAATATAATAAAAATGACACAAATTTGAGTTAATAAATCTGTACAAAATTTTAATTCTGTGGACAAAAAACAACCATCCTAACCGAATATATATTTTTTAAATGCATATGATGTTATAGATTTAATAGATTATTAACTAAAATTGTAATTGTTATAGATATTACTTAAAACAATTCTAAACTTATACTAATAACACCAAAAAAAATACTCATTATTCTAAGCGGATGCAGTATATAAAAAGAAATTAAGACTTACACTATCCGTGCCATTGGCCAAAACTGTAACTATTATTAACAGAGAAAAATCTCTCCGATCCATTTCGCGTAATTCGTTTCAATACTAACAAGCACATGAATGTGTACTAACGAATCCTCATTTATAAAGACAAGTTGATTATACCATAGCTTTGCAATGTATCATTTGTAAGACAGATCTGTGTATTTGTTCTCCTGAATTAATTCTATAGTATCTATTTGTTTAATTAAACATTACGTCTGTTTCTAATTATATTCCTATTTATTAAACGTGAATATGAGATATGTAAACTAATTGTTACTTATAAACAGTTAAGATTATATTAATATAATATATCTACATTGTATTTCAGTAGGTACTTACTCTTTCTTTTTTAACTTTCGGCTATAACATAACTAGTAATAACTAGTAATTAATAATATAAAAAAGAGTAATTAACGAGTAATTAATAATATAAAAAAGTAATAGTAATTAAAGTAGTAATTAGTAGTAATTTTTTAATAGCGTATAACACTCAAAAAACTATGGAAATTTAAATTTTTGTTACTGTCGGACTTCTAACAAAACAATGAAAAGCCTGCATCGTTCTAATTGACGCTAAACTTTCTATGCAACCTTAAATTTTACCCAGAACAGTTTTTCATGCGTAGTTCTATATTCATAAGCTTAACAGAATAATAGCTATGAATACAGTATCAGGAAAGTGCTTAGGAAATTTAGTCCAAAAATTTGCTTTTATTAGGTATACTTGTAAAGTTGTAACTATAAACATAATTGACATAATTCAAATAATAGATATATTGTCAATGTTAATTAACAAACTCTCACTCTTCGCTCTACTAATTTTGAGGCACAAAATCTATTTCCATTTTATTGAAATTGTAATGCATAAAAATATAAATTGTACATATACTTAGTACTGAAAAAATGTTACATAGTACAAACTGAACTTTAACGACTTGTATTCTTGCGTCTGGGTTGGTCTTCCTTTCAAGATAATAATAAAGGTGATAGGCACGTCAACAACATCTCCATCGCTTTTTAAGTCTGATTCACTGCAGTAAAAATGTTTCAAATAACGTCTTTGATGTGAAAGCAAGTTTTCTTTATAAAGGATATAAACAAATCACCATACAAAATTTCCTCAGCTCCGGCGCAAAAGTAACATACAAATTATTAAAAAAATTTACTACATTTTATACCTAACAAATCTTTGGATTCGGATCATCAAATCAGTAAAAGGTATTAACAAGATGAAAATTGAATTTATTGAAATACAGGCATTGAGAATAGATTTCTACGTCCTTAACTCATCAAAGATGTTCACTTTTGAAATTAAAATTGATTAAGGGAATATAAAGTTCGCTGGATTATCTTCATAAAGACATTTTGTTGAATAAAAAATACCTTCACATGCGTCTTCGTAGTTATCCTCTGAAAAATAATTATTATTTTGAGATTCCTATTGCAATATATTCTTTTTTTTTTTTTTTGTTTGTTTGTTTTGTTTTAAATCGAAGGATACATACGGACTGATATGCATTTTTCAATACCTTTCTTCACTGGTTCTTTAAGTTCAGGAGGATAAAGAGCATTAACTTGCTTTGAAATCAAATCTTTATCTAGTCTGTTATTTTTTACCTAAAAGTATGTAAAATTTAATAAAATCTTCACTAAATACAAATAATTTTTTCTTATTCAAGAAACTCTACTTACAACTTGAATTGTTTTATATACACAGGCGATGTAACACATCACATCGTGATCCTCTATAAAAACTCCTTGTTCAATTTTACCAACTTTATCTGCAAAAATTATAATTATATAATTATAATAAAAAAATGCTCCACAAATCGCAACAATACTTATGTAGATAAATGCCTCTTAAGTTGCTATGAATGTTTGAAACATAAACCATGCTTCGTTATCTATGTTACACTTTAATGTTCAGCGCCAAATTTTGCCGTATTTTTGGCTGTCAATGTCTGAATATTGACCTTCTTCTACATAGTAGAAGTATTGGAGCTTAATCCACCACGCTGTTTAGGTTGAAGTTGCAATTTGACGGATAATTTCCTCGAAACTCGAAAAACATCAATATTCTGCCAAGTGAAATGCGAACCAGTGACCGTTGATGTTAATGGGATTTTTATAACCACTACACCAGAAAGTTAATCTTTCTTGGTCTTAATTTTTTGGTAAACGTCCCAAATTTATTCATAATGTGATGATTTCAGACATAACGAATTTCTAGTAAACGTCTCATATGGAATCAATGGAACTTAAACACTTGGAAACTAATCTTACTCTACCTGATACTCTGAAGGTATGACCTATATGACTGACCTGTCTATCATACCTCTAAAATAACTTTTGTAAGGTAAAAGTCGTTGAGGGAGAGCATTAATAACTTGTCCTAACTAAGATATTAAAGAAATCGTTTGTTATCAGCAGCGTTGCCAGACGTCCCGATTTTGGCGGGACGTCCCGATTTTTAATTCAAAATTAGGAGTCCCGCGCGGGACATGCTCAGTCCCGCTTTTCGGGGATAACTCGACTGTGCGTGAAGCGTGCTGAGGAAGCGTAGCCGGGTGACACAGACGAGTGGACTGGCCGCCCGCCCTTTTATTTCAGAAGACGAATAAGACTCAATTATTTAAAGATAGGGCAATGTGATTTCAAATATTATATTTTTATTAAAATACATTATCTATGGCTATTTTTGCTATCTATTGTCACGTAAACGTAATTTGAATTCAAGAAAAAAGATAAATATTTTAAAACTTCTGATCATATACGTTTTTTTTTTACTATGTCCCGCTTTCGACGAAAGAATCCCGCTATTTCACTCAAAAAGTTCCAAAATCCCGACTTGGCAAAAAAAAAATCTGGCAACGCTGGTTATCAGGGTCCTAATAGTTTTTCAAGTGGGCGTACATGTCCAAATCTATTGATTTGCACGCAATTTGTTTATGAATTCGAGAAAATGGGCATTTGGGCAAATCGAAAACCAACCCGGTTTTCTAATTTCGAAATCTATTACAAAATGCCATGTACAATTTTAAGACTACGTACTACGTAGTAGACAATAATTTTATCAAATTTTTTAAAGCAGTTATAGGACGACTTAAGACTAAAGACATTTTTCAATTAAAAAAAATCACTTTTTTTTTCTTACCATTAGTAACACCGTGTTTCGGCATACATTGATTTTTCATAATCGTCATTGTCTTCTTAAGTTGAGCTCTAGTCATCTATGTGCAGATAAAAATTTTCGTGATCATAATTTTCATTTTAAATTAAAATAATTCAACCATTCATGAAAAGAAGAAAAAAAACACTCACCCCAGCTACAAAATTCGAGATCGTAAATGAAAAAAATAATAAAACTAAAATTTTATTTTTCATTTTAAAAAATGAAGACAGCATCAACCAACGGCTCTGTTAACTAAACGTCGCAATAAAAATAGCAACTGAAACCTCTTACGGCATAATGTTACAATTTAAACAAAACGGAAAATTTTGGTAAATCATTAAGCAATTATGAGAACCCTATGTTTATAAAACATAATGGCTTAATATTATCTGAACGTTTTGCGTCGATAAATGTTTAATTGAAACTAAACAGTATTTGTATCAAAGGTATAGTTGCTAATTTTAGGTTATTAAGCTCAATTTTTTTTTTTACATAAATCATTTGAATGACAATGTTATTCCACTTCACAAGCTTACGTGGCTATTTCGACTTGTCGAAAGTCAACAAGAAAATAAACTATATATTACTGTTAATAGTAGTAATGTATTCCTTTACAAGTATTAAATCTCAATTGTACTACGAAAGTGGAATCAATGAGTAACAATAATCTCTGGTAAGTAGATTTAACCAAGATGATGTAAGACAAAATGACCTATGTTTCCCTGATTACTACTTATTTTTAAAAATATGACTCTTTAAAGACTCTTTACTCTTTTTTTTTTACGGTCTCATTTTATCTACTATCTCAAAAACGTAACACGTGTCACAGAAAGAAAAAATATATATTTATAATAATATAAATATATTTTTATCGTAAATTAGGATTGATGACAAGGTTAAAAATATGATAATTTTCCTGTTTTGTTTTTATCCATACCTGTACTCAGAAATAATTTGAGGAATATAGTCAATAAAATATTTTAAAATAGTGGAAAAATTTTATTTCGTAAAATTCAAGGAAATACAAAATTTTTCGGATCGTGTTCATACATACATTTTGCTGTCCAATATGAAATTTCACATATATCTTTATATTTCTTACCTGAAAATAATACTTTTTGTTAACTTTCGTACAGTTTACATGTTCAGTGACATATTCCGATTTATTTAGGAGAGTGATTTTACTGATTATTTATTATTATGTATTCATTCATTAGTACAATTTTTACAATGTGTTTATAGCAATGGTGATGAAAACATAAATTCATACGAATTTTAACGTACACCATAGTCAAGTCGACAACACAAAAGTAAATTGAACATAAATCATAATTAGATTAGATTAGAGTAAATTGACTTACACATTTTCTATACATATACCGAAGACTCTTTCTTTCGACGTTTAAAGTTTAGCTGATAGATAAGGCTCTATGGCATTTAATCCGCCTTTTGTTCAATATATTTTATAAAGTTGTGTGTTTAAGTGCATACATTAATAAATAATTCGATAAGAAAAAGTATTAACGTCACCATCACATAAATCTAAACTGCTTATTTACAAGTACACACACCGATAGCTTGATGCTATCGTCAAGATTTGTTGAACTGTCTATGTGGGGATGTTAGAAATTCATATTATATACATAACCCAAAGTTTCGTCTATGAATATTATCGTCTATTACTAGAAATATAGCAGTATGGTACTTTCTATATCTACTATCCCTACCTATGTTATAAATGTGAAATGTAAGTTTGTTTGTTACGTTGGTTTTGGTTGTTGATCCTCATGAAACTTTGTACACATATTCTTGGAGGTATTAGAAGTATTTATTTACTTTATTTATTTATTTATTAGCAGAAGCTAGTAGATTACATAAATGTGTTTTATCTTATTGTAACATATATTACGTACATTATAATCTGAACAATAACATAGTATGCAATTTTTTTGTACTTAAGCTAGTTTCCTATTTTTACATACAATCATACCTATATCTTTGCATTTTTCCGCAGCAGCCTTCACAGCATCTCTCATATCGGGCGGAAACATCAGATCCACTTGTTTAATTACTGCCTCATAGTTCAGTTTATTGTTTTTTACCTACAACGTGCAAAAAAGAATCCTCATAAAAAAGGATTTACCTGAGATGTATAAGTTGATAAAATTTCGTAATAGAAACACTACAAAAAACCCAATTTTTATTATCTTAAATTTAGATTATAAATCTTAAATGCTCACAAAAAAAGGTAATAAACGATAATATTTCGAAACTACAAGAAGTGCAACATCTAAGAGTACTATTTCTTTAAATTAGTGTGATTTAAAAACAAAATACATTCGATTCAAATAAAACTGTTATCTTGTGTTCAGAAATGAAATTAATTATTTTATGTTTATATTTATAAGAAATGATAGTGAGTAACTTACTACTTGAGTCATAGAATAAATGCAAGCGATGTAACACATCACGTTCCTTTCTTCTAAAATGTTTCCTTGTTCTATTTTTCCAATCTGTTCTAAAATATGTTTGTATATATTATATAATTTTGCTTATCTAAGTTGAATTTGAAATTAAGAAAAAATTACTTGAAATAATGTAATGTTTATATAAATGGTGAAATATGGGAGAGTTTACAAGCTATTTGCAACTCCAAGGATATGACTTCGAACTTCAGACTGTTTATGACGAATACATTTATAAGATTTGAAGTAAAATGTTCTGAAAATATAAAATACTACTCAACTTACATATATTATACATTTGTTGTATTGTTAAAAAAAAATAGGTTAATAAGTACTTAATTATATGTACTTTTACTATAATAATATTTAGAAAGATATTCCCAAACCGTACCACATTCTTGGAGTCGAAATAAATTACTGTTTTTTTTTTTTTTTATTCTATATTAAATTTTTAATAAATAACATTAGAGAAAAACAAAAATTATCAATCCTTGTCTATTCGTTTACATAAAATTACCTTCAGAAACATCATTCTTCGGCATGCACGATTTTTTCATAAGCTTTCCAGAATTCTTTAGTTGTTGCCTTGTCATCTTTGTTTTGTATGTAAAAATAAAAATAATTATCGCAATATTATCATTTTTACCCGACTGCGACAGAAGGAGGGTTATGTTTTTCGAGTGTGTGTATGTATGTCCATTTATTTGGCATGCCCTACAGCCAAAACGGCTGGACGGTTTTTGACATATGAGGTGTCGTTGGATTTGTCTAAATTGTAGTAGTGACATAGGCTATATAAATTTTCAAAATGGCGCCCGCAAATGGCGGAATGAGGGGGGGGGAGTTGAATTTTTTTTTCTTACTGTAGCAATATGGGTATCAAATGAAAGCTAGTAAATTGTTTTATTCTTTTTAGTTTATAATAAGAGTACTTTACGCAGTCGAGTTTTTTGATTTTTTTAATTAAGCATACTTGTTTTGAGTAAGCGACTTCAGTCTATGTATTGTCCAAAAAATTTTCGATAGTGGTGAGAGCTGAGATAAATCGTCACTTCTGTTGGTTTCCACACGCTTTTTTCACTTATGGAAAGACATTTGTTTTTTCTTGGACTCATTAACGTTTGAAAAAAGACTAGAATACGAACTTACTCATATCTCATTTATGTACAATCGACATGTCTGTACATACATGTAAACAACCGACATGTCTGTGTATGATAAACGCTTCAAATTATAAAGAGTAGGGAAGCCCGGACTCTAAGGCCCGATCCACATTACAGTGCTGGTCTCGGTTCGTTCTCGGTCCGGTCTCGGTCCGGTAAAATCTTATTGTGTTCACATTAGACGATCTGACTCTATTCACGATTCAGTTTGCAACCGCCATCGATAGTCAATAGTCGTGTATATTTTAACTAATAAATTTAACGTTATTCAAGCATTTAATTTGTTATTGTAATACTCGTAGTTGCGATCGATATGTCATTGGATTTTTCGATCAAAGAATTAGCTATGATGGCTCTTCTTCTTGATGAAGATAATATTATAAATACAAGAGGAGTGCGTGTAGCAAGGAGAAGAATGTGGATACATCCAAGTTTATTAGGCTATATCATAATGTTCCTTAACAACTCGCAATAAATGCTATTTACGCATTATTGTTACTTATTTAAGAAGACAATAGACGCACCGGTCATAAAAAATTTGTACAATACAATATACAATGTTGCATTTTGACAGAACTCCATATTTTCAAACAATAATATCCCTTAATGTACAGCGATAACGGTGAGAATTACATAAAAAATCTTATTGTCTCACCATAAATTACATGAAAGAAATGATAGAAAAAAATCCTTTGTTCAACCGTGGGAATGTTTTTAGCAAGTTTATGCATATATTGCGTTTTAAAATTTCATTTACTTACTTTTTGGCTATCGTTTTTAGATTTTTCTTAAAAATGCTAATAATATTTATTAATTTAAAATAATATAATTCACGTGGAATTTGTTTAATATTTCAAGTTGTTATTTAAGTAGAATGCATTAAAAAATCATTTGTAACGGAAAGATTTTTGTAAATCTATGTTTTTATGCTGGGACTATTTTAAACAACTCTTGTCTTATATATTAAACTATTAACAAATCATTATTGTCTTATAGAGCCTAAACAAGATTTATATTAAGTAATACATAAATCAATATCTTACATTTGTATAAGTAACAAAGTCAAAATAGAAATACCATTATCTATAAAACGGCAAAAAAAAAATCATGTCTGTTGTATGGGAGCCCCCCTTAAATATTAATTTTATTCTAATTTAAGTATTTATTTTTAAAGTAAATAAATAACTAAATATTCTGTGAATATTTCAAGCGTCTACCTGTTGTCGTTATCAATATCGAAAAAAAACGAGCAAAAAAAAAATATAGGCTGATATAAAAAAGTGATACAGTAAAAAAAAATGTTATTTTTTAAATCATAATTACCTTTTTCAAAATTCCACGAATTTTGAGACATCTTTTGCACTGAAAACTATATTAAATAATAACTATTTATTCATGTACTTGTCGTTATGAAATGTAAATGACAGTGAACTGACTGAGCCGAGAACAAAAGAACACACTGTCGCGACATGCCGCTAGAGGTTCGATCTCGTTCAGTCCAAATTTTCTTTGAGACGGATCGTTGCTGAGCGTGACTTGATCGGACCTTGATCGGACCTTGACTGGCACGGATAGTATGAATACTCTCATTGTTTCTTGTGTTACAATATTTTACCGGATCGAGATCGGACCGAGAATGAACTGAGATCAGCACTATAGTGTGGATCGGATCTCATTAGACGGATCGTTGCTGGAGCGTGACTTGATCGGAGCTTGACTGGTTGGATAATATGAATACTCTCATTGTTTCTTGTGTAACAATATTTTACCGGATCGAGATCGGACCGAGAACGAACCGAGACCAGCACTGTAGTGTGGATCCGGCCTTAATTATCGCATGTTCACGAGTAAGATACTATTCCGTCAACTTCAAATTACCGAGGGGACCAATTAACATTGATTTTATTCAATTTATCTAGTATTTTTCAAGGGACCGGAAAATAATTTCAAATTATCTAGAGATTCAAATAAACGAGTGTCAAATTATCGAGAGTTGACTGTACCTCTTGTATTTGTTTATTATTCGAGCTTACATTTAACTTACGTAATAAAAAAAATCATAGTGTAATATTTTACACTAAAAAACTATAAATATTTAAAAAAAAAATCTAGAAATATTACATTACAGGCATATGAATGTCGTATAGTTTATATATTGCTTATAAAAGTCGTGGTGAGACTTACAAAAAAGTTTAGAAGAAGTTAAAACGAATTGTACTTATGTAAGCAAAGAATATATTATAAAATTTGCAATAAAATAGTATGTACAGACAAACTTTTAAAAAAATGCCTTATACATAATATATAATAAAGTTATGTATACCTTGTTCCATAGTGCAACGCATATCTTGTTCTTCGATACATTACATTGAAAGTACACTAATTTAAATCACATAAAATGTTCCTATGTATGTTTATCACAGACGTTTTACTTATCATGGAAACTATTAAAACAAAATCTATAAATTATTTATTTTAAATATTGAAGACAATATATTTAAAAATAGACTCACCGCAACAATTTCTTGGTATTGAAATAAATATATCACAGTGACCAAACTAACTAAACTGTTTTTCATTTTGCTGAACTGTAAAGTTGTAAAAAGAATAATCTGTATCAAGACAATTTATATAAGAACAAAGCGACATTTGATTGATTGATAATAAGTGTATCTTATTATTACTGTCACCTCATTTACATACTACACTATAATCTTATAGTATAGTATCTAATTTGAAATTTCTAATAGACTACATTTGATTTGATAACCGCTTAATTTAACGGTTAGCCATTGCAAGTTTTTTTTTCCGCTCTTGAACTGGAATTGTTTAGAATCTGTAAATTCCAGTCATGCCAGATGCATAACCTGCTTTACGTGGAGCAAGTCAATCATAGTTTTTTATTATAAAAACTTAGTTAATGTTAATCGTTTATGCTTAATACTTATCCTTATTATTTATGTGATACTAACAGATACTGCGAATTCGCCTATGTTGCTTGTTATACATGTGTACAAAACGCCTTCGATACGAATTTACTACAATTTGAGTAATAATTTCTATTCCCTAAGGTGTATCAAAGTGAAAAATTGTGAAAATTGCATTCAAGTTCGTGCAGCAGATTATACGTGATGCAGGAACAAACATAGAGACAAACAAAAGTTGTAAACATAATTGTTTTAGCTTATTTTGCGCTCATAAAGATTATAATCCGTTTTTCCTAAATATATCTGATGTTCATGCATGGTTGATTACAATTTTATTATATGTGTAGATAATAATTTTTGGTAATATAATAATAACAAAACCGTTCTAGTGTAATATTGTGAGTAGTCACCTTAACGCCGGTGGTCGCAAGTTCGATTCCCGTTCGGGGCATATTTTTCTACTTGTATAAATATTTGTTTCTCGTCTGGGTATATGTATTTGTTGATATATAGAATAGCTGAAACTATTTCCGAAAATTAAACTTAAGCTAAAATTATGTTCAATATGATCAAATCATTTTCTTTTCCGAAAACCAATTAATTTATCATCTCGTAGTTAAAATTTAATAGAAAAAGTTAAAATTGAAAACGTTTCATATTTATTAAAATATTTCATTTGTATGTTATTAGGATTAGAAATACTAAGTGTATTTATTTTTATTGATATCTATATGTTCATTGGGAGAACCATCAAGCATCAAGAACAATATTAATGCATACAATCTGTGTGTGCATGTAGTCATTCATATAATTAAAAATGTATAAAAAATTCATGAATAGTTGAACATATTGTCGGAAATGAACAATTACCAAGTATTCTCGTAACGAATCCTATGTAATACCTATAGTATTATCTAGTTTGTAGGGTGACCAAGTTGTAGTAACAAATAAAATTACGTGTACAAAATTTACAATAAAAGTTGTTGGTAAGTAAGAAGTTTTATTGAAAAATGATCTATATATAGCAAAAGTCGAATAAAATTACATCTTGATATTTTTTAATTTATATTTCTTCTAAAATTTAAATGATTAAAAAAAATACTAAGGACAGTGAATGCATGATTTCACTCTATCCGGAGTATTCATGGTGTTAATATTAACACTGTGAGTGTTAAATATTGCACTACAATTATCAATTATCCAAAGTCATATAAGCGAGCATACAAAATCAAGTTTGTCAGAAAGACATAGGCCATGATAGTTTTCATTGTGGTTGTAAAAATCCTTGTTTTTCTTAATTTTTGTGACGCTGTAAGTAACACTCGATTTTTTATTTTATTTTAAAAATAGCACTTTTTTATAATTTTATAAATGATTTTTGTTTTATTGTAAACCACATTTTGTTAATGAAATCAATTTCAAATGGTTGTTGTTTTTCATCAACTTTATATCTATTTACGTTATAATTTACTGATTGTGCTGTGTGTGTAGTTAGATCATGGAGCTATAAAGTTTATAGTACAATTAATATTACAGATGACAATGAAACAGATAAAATCAACAGGAAAAATGATGCGAAAAACGTGTCAACCAAAGAACAATGTTGCTGACGGTTAGTCTATATTGAAATACCTAAATAATTTTACAGATAGTTATCAAATAATATAAGAGTATTACCTGTACGAACATGTAGATGAGATAACTGATAATACGACGAATTTCATAAACAAATCTTCAGTTAGGTCTCTGAATACATAATATTTAATAATTACTTTATAAAAAATAAAAAATTAAACTTTTTATACAAACATAATACAATTAAAATTACAAATATGTTTTAGTAAGTTATTTTTTTTTTGACGTGATAACGTCTTATAAATCCGTGAACACCGGCTGTACGTACGAAAAAGTACGACTCATTGTCACGTTCCGCGAGCGAGAGCGCAGAACAAGCGATAGAGAGGCACGATCGGCCTAAGCGTTCGGCTTGTGACGCATCTATCTCTTTTCCACTCCATGGCAGATGCGTCCGAGTAGAAGTGAAAAAATATTGGAATTAACGAGTGCAAATAAATGTAAATTTATCGAAAAAATTTTAATTTTCAATTAACTCCTATACAAAATAATGATAATTCTGTGATAATAATTCATATCAATTCATAAAAGTATGTAAGTTTTTTATCCATGTTTTCTTATAACGTTATCTCGTAAAATATTATCGTCCGTAAAACGACTTTACAGACAACAATTTTTTGTTTTTTTTTTCAGAAAAAATTGATCCATTGGCTAAAGGCGAATTCATAGAAGAAAAAGAAGTGATGTGTTATACAGCTTGCATAATGAAAATGGCTAATGCGGTAATACATAATATAATTATTAATATACACCAAATCATTAATCTGTTGCTATTTTTGATAAACAATATTCTGAATATATGTAATTTTTATAATTTTGTAGTTTTATGCTAACTTTAAATTATTACTTACATAAATTACAGTATAATATTTAAAACATTTTATGCTTTTCCTTAAGATAAAAAATGGTAAACTAAATTTTGAAGCCGCAATTAAACAAGCAGATTTGCTCTTGCCTGAGGAGATAAAGGAGCCAGCAAAAGAAGCAATAACAGCTTGTAAGAAAGTGGGTGCGTATCGCTTCAAAATATGTATTAATAACAATATTATTAAGTTTCTTTTTTTTTTGCTTGTAAGTTTAACGCTATCCTTAGGGTATATTCGTTTTGCGTCATAAAGCATGTCTATCAAGAAATGATATAAAACCTTAAGCTATAGCCCATGGAAGAGGAATAGTGTCAGAATTGAGTCATGTAGTGTTTTATATATGTTCACACACACAGTTACAGTTTTATTTTATATGTATATGCAAATACTTTTTATTTTTTATTTATCGTCCTAAATGATTTAGTATCTAGTCTTATCATTAACTATTAACAGTATTAATAACTTAGTTTGCTATTGATTCAGTCCTACGTTCTACAATCAAAGACTTAAATTTTAATTATATTTTTTTCTCCAGCCGACTCCTACAAAGATGTCTGCGAAGTGTCGTTCTTCGTGACAAAATGCATTTACAACCACAATCCATCGATTTTTTACTTTCCGTAATTAATAATATATGGATTTTTTTTTTCGATTTTACAAATGAATCCACAACCATATTTTCTAAAGACATAAAGATATGAAATAAAAAATAGCATAAAATTGTTGATACATACTCCTGGTGAATTTTAATAAAAATATTTTTCATACAGCAGATTTTATGATTTTATTTTTATTTTATTTAAATTTCTATAAACAACAAATTTAGGCAATGTGGCCATGTAGAACAAATGTGTGACCGTTTTAGTTCTAATAGATTTCAGCAATGCATTTAACGATGTCGACCACGATCTGCTGCTGGCATTATTGACTCGTTCTCTATGTCGGCTCTTGTAATTAAGTGGTTTTTCACACGTCTTCGAGGGCGCAGGTAGGTTATTCGAAGCGATGAGGGTAACTCAGATTGGTGTGATGTGGTTGCTGGTGTTCCTCAAGGCGGTATATTATCTCCTTTATTATATACTTACAAGCTTTTAACCCGCGACTTCGTCCGCGTCTAAAATGGTTCTAATAGAATTTTTAATTGGTTTTTTACGTTATTAATTTTGTTAAAACATATAAATTATTATGTTAAAATGTTTGAATACTTATAAAATATAACAATATTTATATAATAAATATAAGTATTCAAATATTGAGTAGGGATTTAAAATTTAAATAAACATTAAAATAAAATAAAATTTTATTATATTTTATGAACACGAAGCTTGACCTTTGATCTGGTTACACGGGGGTGTTATCTTTTTACAACGACATCAAAATACTACACCTTCCGCATTATTTGCTTCATAAACAATTTTTTTTTTCTTTCATACAACTGGCTGTGGAAGAAGCAGCTTTCCCTCAAGTCACATACTCCCGCTACCTAAAGAGTTTGACCTTAAGCTTTGTTTATGGTAAATACATACTCGTATACACTCATACATTATATTAATATCCAGTCCCTGGAAATCACCATTTCCTATTTTAAGCAACAGGACTGAGGACTGCCCGGAAGTAATATCTCCTCTTAGATGGACTCTCATATTTATGGTAAAGTTCAGTTTTGTCACTGGAAACCACAAATGCTTCTGTACTGTACTGTATCAGCCTTTAAACAACCCACTTCTGAGCGAAGGCCTCTTCTCCATATAGAAAAAGGGTTGGAGCTTAATTCACCACGCTGCTCCACTGCGGATTGGCGGATAATATCCCTACAATGAGTAACGATCATTACCAGATATCCATGGAACCAGACCAGAAACCCTCTTTATGAGCCTTAGTACTCTCACTCCATTCATTTTGTGTTTGTTTAGGTATATTGCAGAAAAAGGTTTCGGTATGTATCAAATTAAAAGGAAGTTTAAACGCGGAGAGTGCAGTTTTACCTCCTTTTAGCAACATAGCAGCAATTCATCATACTCCGGACCGGTTCCGGACAATGCGATCGCTAAGACGATATCACGATTGCTTGTCACTTTGGCCAACACAAAATTTAAAAGAAAAGTCTTGCCTGTTCCACCGGGAGCATCCAACAAAAGATATCAGCTACACCTGCGTCGATACTGGAATGTATTTTATAAGTTTTATAACAGAATTGAGTTGTGTCAAACATGTGTCAAAATAAAATGTAATTCAACTTCAACTTCTTTTGGTTTGATGGCTGTCACTGGTGCTAAAACAGCACAGATGATTTCGCCAATGTCACGTAGAATGGAGAATACAATACTCGTATAAGGTAATGTAATTTAAATCAAAAGCACTATATATTGTCGAACCGTTATCTTTTTGACAGCTTACGTCTATAAATTACAGTTTTTTTTTCGGAATATTGTACCACACTAATGTCGTACTTTATAGACCGGTAATGAAGTGCTGCCCAAGGAATTTATATAACTATAAATTTTTGAATTTATATATATTTATAAACTCCTTGGTACTGCCTTACAAACAACCACAGACTATAAAACAGATCTTGAAATACATCGGTCGATAAATCGATCATATGATAAAAATAGTTTTACTTCATGTAAGTATTGTTTCTGTAAAACTAATTTTAAAAAAGGAAATAAAAATAGTATCTATGACTGTAAGATTAATTTTTTGCAAGTAATTTAGTCGAAATCTTGGAGTTTAAGTTCAAACTAAGAGTTAAGAACAATAACTCTCTTCATTCGTGTATTTATTTTTTGACGGCTGCCTTAAAATGTAACTATGCACGCGTTAAAAAAACTAAGAAACGAATAATTGATATTTAAACTACAAATATTTCATTATATCGATTGAAAGTTCTTCTTAAATAAAATCGATAATTATTTCAAATCGAATCGGTAACGAATGAGGGTGTCATTAATGTCGAAGTTTCTTGAACTGTGAAAAATATAATAAACGGTTGGACAAGGCGTGGGACAAGGTATAAGGAGTATTGATATCAACTTCGAAGCAAACCACCCCCAAAATAACTTTCAATTTTTGAAATTCAATAAAATACGAAACACGTCTTCAATCAATTCGGTTAAAGAATGTTTATGGAAAATTTTAAGTAGATTGGACCAAGGAATCACGTTGTCTCATACAAACTTTGTCCCTCTTTTCACCCCCTTATAGATAGAATTTCGGAAAATCCGTTCTTAGTGGATGTCTAAGTCATAAAAAGAACACACCCTCCTAGTTTCAAGCCTCTACGATTAGTGGTTTAGGCGTTAATCCGTCAGTCAGTCAGTCATTTAGGACAAAGCATTTTGTATGTATAGATTATGTTTAAGTGAATCAAAATCTTTTCTGTAGTCATTAAATAAAAGAATTACGCTTGCTGTCTAGATAATTTTTTATTTAATTGATAATAATTATTAATAGGAAAGAAGTAGTTGATTCATTTTTTGAAAGTCAAAAAGTGCCGGACACGACGCTATTCGATATAGGTAAGTACTTATAATAGTTTTGTATCTGATTACATTTTTTTTTCAACTATGTACACAATTTTATAATAAGCTATCTTTTTTGTATTTATTTTTGGGGTTGCCATTTTGGCAACCACAAAAATAAATTAGCAACAAGTATGCTTAATTAAAAAAATCAAAAAACCCGACTGCGTAAAATACTCTTATTATAAACTAAAAAGAATAAAACAATTTACTAGCTTTCATTTGATACCCATATTGCTACAGTAAGAAAAAAATATTCAACTCGCCCCCCCTCATTCCGCCATTTGCGGGCGCCATTTTGAAAATTTATATATCCTATGTCACTACTACAATTTAGACAAATCCAACGACACCTCATATGTCAAAAACCGTCCAGCCGTTTGGGCTGTAGGGCGTGCCAAAGAAATGGACATACATACATACATACACTCGAAAAACATAACCCTCCTTCTGTCGCAGTCGGGTATTTAAAAAGTCATAAATTACATTTTAGGTACTCTATATGTTATGAAACAATGCCTCGGATAAAATATTAGAAAAAATAATACTATGTAATTTCTATTTTTAGAAAAAACATACGAGATTTTTTTACAAATTAAAAGAAATATAAGGCTCTAGAACAGTGATTCTAAACTATTTTTTTTGTTGCGGCACATATTTAACGATTTCAAAATTTGGCGGCACACAAAGAAAAAGATAAAAATTATTTACTTACTACAACACACTGCATAAATAATTTATGACAAAAATTTTAAATATACGAAATAAACTAATATATACTACAAGAATAACTAAACGTTTATTAAGGAAATATTTTTCTTTTTAAATGATATAATTTAATAATATTAACATTATTATATATTTGCAAAATTTGGCGGCACTCTTTTGAAATTTGGCGGCACACAAAAGTGCCGCGGCACAGTGGTTGAGAATCACTGCTCTAGAAATATAAGATGACGATTAATTGGCAGAGATTTTTCTGCCAGTGCATCTAATTCATAACTATTTGGACGTCTTCCACATAACGTGAAGGCAATTATTTGTAATTGCGTTATTTAAAAAAAAAATGCATTTTAACTGCGTTTTCAACATCAGTTATATTTCTCTTGAGGTAAATTATCAAATGAAAAAATACGAACACTTAAAACGTACTAAAATATTTAGTACGCGTATATATAAGAAATAAAGTTATTACGATATTTGACAAATACGTGACATTTGTATTATTTAATACTTAAAATACTTATTTGAACTCATTTTTTGAAAATATAAAATTAAGCTGTGGAACTTGTACGGACTACGAGTACATTATACTTTTCTTTAAAATCCGCAGTAATTAATCCGTAGACGTCTACGGACTTAAAGAGTAATAAATAAAATAATAGCATGTGCCATGACGAATGGAAAACGAGAACACTTCGTCTTTACTTGGCCAAGCTACTTAGTATTTAAATCGTTTATTTTACTAATTTAAGGCAAAAACCACGAAATAACACCCATGTTATATATAGTTTATTATTCAGTTACATACTAAATGTAACTAAGTAGGTATATAGGTACTATAATTGTTTACCTACATTAATTTTATATTAACGATAACGAAAATTAGGTATCATTGACAAAAATGGTAATGGGTAAATAATAGCCATATATTTTTGTTCAGTTTTGTTAACATTAGTCAAAAAAATTTAAACAAATTATAATAAGAACTTCCCGTTCACCTCAATTTACACTGTCTTCAAGGCGATCCTCCATCAGCAATTAAATTATTTTCTTAAATCTAACCATTAAAGACGCGACTGTTTGACGCTGATTGAGGTTACGACTATTTTGAGTTTTATGACGAATCCCTTTCTTTATTTCAAATATAATTGCTTTTCATATTAACCACGCTAAACCATCAATTACAATTCTACGTTTGAGTAAAAGTTCATGTCCAACATCAGAACTATCATTTTTCATCATGATAACAGAATTAATTCAAAGTATTATATTATACAAATTATGGAAAACGAGCGAGTAGGTGAATCTGTTAATTGTGAATACTATGTTACGATAATAATTTAGACCAGTCGTCATTTTTAAGATTTGATTTATTTATATTTTGTCTTGATTATACTACCTTAATTAAAAATGCATAAAAATAAATAATAACATTTAAAATTAATCGTGCGGAGAACCGGTTGACGTGTGACAAACATACTGCGATGCGTCGAAATGGTGCGAGTTGTCGCCTTAACGCCGGCGGTCGCAGGTTCGATTCGCGCTTGGAACATATATTTCTATTTAAACATATATTAAATATATTAAGCTCCAAACTTTCCCCTATATGGAGCTGAAACCCTGCCCGAGCTGCCTGCTGGGCAAAAAGAACGTTTACAGGCTATTTCAATTCAGTTCCGTTGATTTAAAACCATACAAAAATATGAAAAATAAATCTACAGAAGCAAACGCAGCAAACATATAGTTTACATAAATCGTTAATCACCTAAATATTAAAACGACATTATCCACAAAACTATTGTTTGCTTCGTCCACGAATAAAAATAAAACATATAAAAAGGTTTTTGCATAAAAATCGATTTAGTATCGGTTCAGCTACAAACAAAATGACAGCTTTAACATTTCTATTGGCCAGTTGTTTTATTGGGATCGCATTTGTAAGTAAAAAGTTCACATTACTTTTCATACTTTCAAAGTTTTAATAACGATAATTATAATCTCATACGATGACTTTGTTTTGGGAAATAAAACGTAAATGTGGTAAAGGCAAGATTGTATTAGATAATAGTAGGTAATAAAGCTACCGGTACCTATCAGTAGGGGGAACATCCCTCTCACTGAAAATCAGTGTGAAATAGCTACAATACGACGTTTCGTAATATCAGTAGTGCATAAATTAAAACCAACATTTGTAATATGTAATTGCAAATGTCGACTCATGATTGCTATTGCTTTTATAGTTAAATAGTTGCGAAGTGGTCGTTTCCTAAGTTACACAAGATAGTTAGCAATTACTCGTTTACGAAATCTTTCAGGCCCGGTCGGACAATGAAATAAAGAAATTGTTCATTCAACAAGCGTTAGATTGTAAAAAGGAACATCCCGTCACTGGTGAAGAGATAGAAATGATAAAAGCACACAAAATTCCTAACAGCGATAATGCCAAATGCATCGTAGCTTGTATGTTTAAAAAACTGGATTGGGTAATATTTTAACAATAAATTGCACATTATTCAAAAACGATTTAGATTAGATAGATTTAATCACATTAATCACTTTTAAAATAAAGACAAAACAATTGGAGCTTGTAATAAGAGTTTCCACTATCGTAATTAAGCGATTACCTTAAGCCAAAAAAAATTGAACAAATCTGACATAATAAGTGGGCCATTTAAGATTTGGAATTGGAATCGGCTATAATAAAAAATATAGGAAAAAGATTAATTAATATTTTTTCAATCGATCGATCGACAATTCGATCAGTACAATTTTTCAGTACATTTTCGATTTGCTGGGCCTCTATTTCATCAATAGCATCTATGATTTCATGTTTTCAGTCGTCAATCGCCTCTGGATATGGTTAGCATAACATTTGTCCTTAACGGCTCTCTAAAAAAAACTCCAACGAAGTCAAATTGCAGCTTCGAGGTGGCCAATTGACATCAGCATTTCGGTTTATAAAGCTAACTTTCTGTCACATCGAAAATGTCATCAAACCTTCCAACCTCAAAATAACCTATAGTTCCAATTCCAAACGTTAGATGGTCTACCTTTATTTTATATAGGTACAACTCTATACAAATTATAAGTAAATTAAATAAATAAATTACCTTATTTTGATGTTTATGTATATTACAGGTAGACGAGAAAGGAATATTTAATGATAAAAACGCGTACAAGATGTCTGAAAAAGAATATCCAAACGATCAAGCCAAATTGGACAATTCAAAGAAATTGTTTGAAACTTGTATGAAAGGTAATTTTTTTTTAAAGAGTATACATTACTTTTCGTTTTATAAAAGAAAAGCAAAATTAATTGTAAATTCAAATTATTCTGTAAAGAAAAACTACGCCTGTTAGTTTTTATTAGTGAGCCGGAATTTCTTCATTAACAATAACGTTGAGGCCTTTCATTTGAAACTAGATGGTTTATCGTGAAGTAACGCTGATTGTCTCAGCGCATGCCACAGTTTTAAAGCTAAAAAAAGAAAAGTGTATGTGTCTGTCTGTGTTTTGATGTCATAACGTTAACGTGTACATTTAAGATTTATGAACTGAACAACTCCTGTATTGGGATAATACTTGGTATTAGTAGGAGGGTTTTAATATTGGCGCCTCGGACAAGGAGCATCTTATTATTGAGATAAAATTTTATTTAAAGTTCGTTTAATATCCTAATTATACTCTAACTCCTTGTCCGAAAAGGATTAACGTGTAGAAGTGATTATTCACAGTCCAACTTCAAACTTCTGTTAGTTTTATACACTTCTAGCTTCTGCCCGCGGCTTCGTCCGCATGGATGTCGGTTATGGCGACCAAAAAAAAGTATCCTATGTTAAATGAAATATATTAATTAATAACCGTTATTTACAGTAATTGAAAAAATCTTTTTTAATTGTAATAACTACCTACTCATTAAAATTAGTTCAACTGATTTAGGAATTTGATATGGTGTTGCGAATGGCACTACTGAATTTAGTTGGATTTTTGTTTATCAGCTTGTTATAATGACGACCAAACACGACAGAATTTTTGGACCATCATGCTGCCTTTCTGATAACATTAGGTAATAGTGACATCTGCTGTAGTTGGTTTCTTGAATGTAAGAATTAGTTGTTTTTATTAAAGTTTATTTTTTTGTATGTGTGGCGGACGGCAGGGACACATCCAATGCCCGCACTGTCGTCCTGGGACAATCTCCCACTTAGTTGACGTACGCCCTTGTCACGCCACCACGCACCCCTGAATGCGTATGTACTACACCACGAACCCGAAGAGACGAATTAAATGAAACAACAATATTTCTTCTATATCCGCAGATTTCGGCTCTTGAGTTTTGTTTTTTTCCTTGTTTTGCCTCTTCAACGGCTGTTTTGCGGCTGATTCGTAATTCTTCTTAATTCTTAGTTCGTATGATATGTTCGACATAGTATGTAAGACTTGATTTTGTTCACAGGGAAATTTTCTATTTTACTGTAAAATGTTTTTAAATGTAATGCAGTTTGTATACTACCTATTTTAGTGATTTTTATAAATATATCTGTAATGTTTAAGTACGAGGCAAAAACCCAAGTATTCCTATTTTCGCACCATTGTCATATTTCTCTAGTTATGCTATTGAGATTTTTGGGGTCATTGTTGTGGCTCAGTTTCATAGAATAGTGGAGATTCAGTAAATGAAATTTCATAACGTTATAGCCAATTTAACACCACTGGGTCATTAGTTATCCGGAGCCAATTACTTATGAAAAAAATTAAGTCTACCTGCATCTACTTTTTCTGTTATTAATAGGTAATAATTGTAATTTTTGGATGACTTGAGTCTGGCTGGAAGACTCCTGCAACCTTTCTACCGTGGTCGATCGAAATGAGGTTGTCTTTTATACGTCGGTTGTTGAATCGTGTGGCCCATCGCGGGCATACTGGTGTTGAAATTGACGATGCTAAAGTGGGCCCTTACAGTTTCACTGTTTTCTGATTAAAGTGGCATATACAGAGTTACTATACTAGGAATAAGTTTCTCTAGCTTTAAAATTCTTACAAGTGCAAAGACAATTAGTGTTACTACATTTTAATCCATCTCGGACAAGGAGTGAGTATGATGCTCACTAGTCTCTACGGTGTATCGATTCTAAAAATATTTTAGGAATAGATATCACTTGGGGCACTTGAGTATAATTTTATTACGTTTATAGATTTTATGGGTATGTACTTATATAAATAAACTTTAGAAATATTTTTTTTAAGTCAACGAGGAGTCTCTACCTAACGATAAAGATGGATGCCAGAGATCAGTTCTATTGGCTTCGTGCTTAACTGAACACGCCCCCAAAGTAAGTGACCTCTAATTCTACTTTAAATTAGGAATTTTATGAATCTCTGTAACCGTAACCAAAACTATCGGGTATCTGAAATAAAAATTTATCCTGTAAGCAAAGTCCATATAAAAGTTTCAAATAAGTCGGATAGGGGCCGAGTCTAAATAACACATGTTAAGACATGTATTAAATGTATCATTTGCGGTTTGCCTGGTCGAGCGAGGTCGAGATTATTTTTATGAGATAGGTACCTACTTAATCGTCACTGGTCAGTCTTTCTGAAAAGTACATTACAATACTATACCTACTATTAAAATTACCAACACAATAACTATTAAAATTATCTACTTACCTACATGACGGATTGTCAGTAACAAATGACAACCAAAAAATAAAGTCAAATTACCTTTTTATATTTTACTACGATAATTCCATAAATTGTAAAGGTCCCTTTGCACGCGGTAAGCGTCCACATGACACAAACATCCAAAAATCTCGCTTGGAATTTGGAAGTCGTTGAAAGACTTCTAGACTAGACTTCTTCGTCTTTGAGTCGTTTACATACTTGTGAATTCGTCAGTGTGCTACATACCAAAGAGTATAATAATACCTAAGAAAAGCTACGTACGCCCAAGCATAGCAGGCACCGAACTTGTGTCGACTATTGCGAGTGGACGCTTGCCGAAGCTTAACTGGCAAAAATAAAAATATTTTAAGATTTTATTTCATACTTTTTCCCGTCATTCCTCAAACTTTTTGACCTCCCCTCGAACCAGTTTAAGAGCGTATTGAGTTGCGGAGGTTGCTGGAGTTTATCTCGCACATAAATTATGATTGGCTTTATCAACAGGAGGTAAGGACCTGTCGCTTAGGGCCTCAAAGCCCTAATAAATTACAACTTTAAGATTCATAGGTTGCTGACTGATATCTGACTAATAAAGTGGAAAACTAAATCTGTTTTTATATCATAAACTTTTATTTGATCTATCTGGTTATACGTCAGACAACTTTATCAGCAACCGGTGAAATACGCCCTAAACATATAAATGTTAATAATACTATTGAAAAATATAAGAATACCTACTAAAAGCCGGATACGTACCTGCTTTTAGTTTATTTTTGTAGATACAAGCTAATTATTTTCCTTATAATATATTATACAACTAGCGGCCCGCCCCGGCTTCGCACGGGTCTTTAACTAAAATTTTAAAAATTATACATTTATATTTTTTATCACCTATACCTGCGTCGATACTGGAAAATATTTTATAATAGACGGATTGAGTGACAGATTTATTATATCTATATACATACATACATACATACATATATATGTATATAGATAGTACGGATGAAACATTTGAACTGTTTTTTTATTAATTATTTTCTCATTGATGAATACCATATTTTAATAAGTATTATTCCCGACGAAGACAAATCCAAAAACACAAAAATCATAAAAATCATTCCACTCTTTCTCGAGTTATAAACGGTGTAACACGACTTTATATATATATATATAGATTACAACTTAAATAGCTATAACCATCCAACTTTGTACAATCAACAAACAAATAACGACCAAATATTTTAAATTTTAACAACGAACAAACAATCAAGACCGTAGTACCCTAAAGTATTTAATTATATACAAAAAAGAAAAACAGATTTTTAAATAAGGGCGAGTGTCATTCTTTTGGCCGAAGTTTTGGTCAGCGCGATTCAGAAAATTATCTGCGCCATCTATCGTATAATTGTAGAATATCGTTTTTATATTTAGTGACATTTAACATAATTAATATTTAACATAATAGTATATTAATTGAAAATGATGTTTATCTAAAATATTAAAACGATTTCTATTCCTATCCGACATATTTAGTAAACTTTTAAGTTTAACAAAATAATAACTCAAATATAAATTTTGTGAGTTTTAAAGATTCCTTAGACCAGATGGCGTTGGCGGCGTAGGTACCTATTTCTATTTTCTTAAATATTTATTTTTAAATTTATTTACAATGAAACAAAAACTAAATTATACCGTGAGTTATTTCTAATTTTTATGTATTAAAGTTATTAACATTGGTTTTGTACTTTTTACGTGATACGTGATCAGAGAAAAACACGATAAGAGATGGCGCTGATACAAAAAAATACGCGCTATTGAAATTTATTCTTGATGATATATAGTGTATTAATAAAACGGAGGTTTTAACAGATTTATTATTTGTATAGATAAAATTAGTGATTAATTCATATTAATTTCATTTTTAATTTAATAATTTTAACTTTAATATTTTTATTTTATTTCAGATGGGATTTATCTTCTAACAAATGCTACGATCAAATTCTTCATATAATAATTCATTACATTCTTATGGGCGGACATAAGGATGTACATAAATTTTTATATCTATCCTATCCTTTGTGTTAAAATAAATACATAATAAATAAATATAATGCAGCATGTCTTTCATTATTAGGGCAAATATTATTGTAGAAATGAAACGTATATTAATGTATTATTACAGGTAACGTTTTCACTTCCTGAATAAATATAATAAAAAAATAATTAATAATAACATTTATTCAATTTTATTAATTGCAAAATATTCAGATCAGATCATACTTTGGGTTTTTTTTGTGTAAAAGGAAACAACATTGGCGTGATTATAAAAAAAAAAATATTCATCATACTTCTATATATATTTACTAACAAAACACTTCAAAATATAAATTGTTCAAACAGTATATAACAAAAATCTTTTTTCAAAGATATGTTAGAAAAGTGATTATAATATTTATAGTATGTTAACACTGCCACCACACGTAAAATCAAAAAAAAAAAGAATACCTATATCGCACGTTTAATAAACCGAAATAAGTCAAAATTTGTTAATTTCTACTTTTTCTAATAAAATTAACTAACTCAGCTCAAAAAATATGTATAATCTGGTTGCCACGCGAAACAGGGCAAAATGACCGATTTAATGGATCACAAAGACGACAGAATACCTCCAAGGTAGAGGTTCAAAACTTTGACAGCGATTTCCCACAAGTGTTTTTTTTTTTTTGACTTATTTCGGTTTATTATTAAGCGAGCGATATATAAAATTTAAGAAGTAATTATTTACAAGCAAAGACTACATCTTTTTCTAGCATTTTCCAGCCATTGGGAATATATTTCAAGACCACTAATGAAAAGATTTGTTTACAGAAACATTTTATAGTATTAAAAATTGTTATTTTTAAGTTAAACAATATAATATTTTTATAATAAAGAACAGAGAAAAGTTACTGAAAAATAAATATAGGATAATTTTTAAAGAGTATATAAATAAGGGCCATGGGCCATGCAAATGTCCCTTTTGAAAATTTTTAATTAATTTTTTTTTTAAATATTTTCAGTAATTACTAACTGAAAATGGTACTCGAAATAATTACCTTTTTGTTGTGACGACAGTAGAATAGTACATATTAATACATTAAATTTTATTTAGTTTAAATTAAAACATTATAAATTAACATTAATATAATTAAAATTTAAGATTATTAAATTTTATTTAGTTTAAAATTAATACAGTTTCTAGCTTTAAACAATAAATGGCTGAAAATGCCTCCAGTTATTTGTTATCGATTCAAAAAAACATTTTTCAGTCAGTAAAGTATTAAAAAAAATATATATTGGAAGCCATTCTGTAACAAAACGATTACATAGTTTGAAATTTTTTTTCTTTTGAGATAACAATGTGATAAAACTTGACATTCTTATTATGATAACTGATATTCAATATCTGCTACATCTACACATAAAAAATATTTTAGGGTTTTTCCAATCATAGGGAATGTTGCACATAATTATGAAGAGACAAATATTAATATTCTAATATATTTTTATTATTTTGAAGTTTAAGATGAGACGAATCCTTTTGAGCCTTGATATGACAGATAGTAAATACAGAATTAAAATTTATATTAAAATAGGTTATTCGGCTATAAATCAAAAACCTGTGAATTACGACAAAGAAGTGTTAGAAAGTGTGCGCAATGCAACTTCTTATATTAATACTTTTTTCAGCTTTTACATATTCTTGAATATACATAACATTGACGACCGTTCTGGTGTAGTGGTGCGAGTAGTCGCCTCAAACAGCGCGCCGGCGGTCGCGGGTTCGACTCCCGCTCGGGCCAGATATTTGTACAAATATGTCTTTCCGGTGTGGGTGTATGTCCTTGTGGTCTTTTGTACAAATACAAATATCTGTCTATTTCGCCACCGTGCCTCAGAGAGCACGTAAAGCCGTCGGTCCCGGTTGTTATCATAGATACCTGATAACGATCGCTACTCTTAGTAGGGAAATTATCCGCCAACCTGCAGTGGAGCAGCGTGGTGGATTAAGCTCCAACCCTTATTTTTAATGGACAAGAGGCCTTCGCTCAGCAGTGGGTGGTTTACAGGCTGTACAGTACAATACATAACATACTTTAATTATAAAGTATTAAGTTTCATGAACATAAGATTTATCAAATATTACCTCTGCATAATATACACAAAATACACATTAATTTCAAAATCTCATTATACAGACATTATTAAGTTTTATTATCGATAACCGTATATCTAATAAATAATTAATTCGATTGTTATGGCATGAATAGTAAGCAATAAAAGTAGAGGTTCTAATTAATTTTTAAAATAATGAAATAATATATCATTATTTTGTTTATAAACAAATATTTAAACAAAAAGTTTTCTTTTGTTTAAAAAAGAGGTACAAATGTATTGTGCATATAAGTAAAAACAATTGTCACCAGTAATTTTAATGTCTTTTAATTATAATACGTGTTTTATTATTGATATTCTACACTAACAATAAGATACCACTTACATTGTAAATGTACGTAAAATAATTGTTTTTATAATAATTTTAGTACTTTTTTTTTAATATATAAATCTTATTAGTCTAAAGATTCTTATAATCGAGAAGTTAGAAATATTTGAATACAGTGTATAATATATAGATTTTTTTTTAAATAGTCCAGAAAATATTAAGTAATTTAAAAAATTCATAAACACAGATGTAAAAGACTATCTATTAAAATTGTAATCAGTTCTCATACAAAACTTGAAGATTATAAAGTCAAATTAATTTCATTATAAACATTTCAATTTTTATAAAAAAAATGTACAATACCTCAATATGCATGCTCCAATAACTAAGGTAATGCAAATATATGACTTATATGCAACATTTTTACGTTTAATCGCTGAATACTAGATTACGAACATATTAATAATTTAAAAAAATTATTCCACTTTCAATTTCAATTTTTTTTAAAACCATTATGTAATGCTACAATTTATTGATCCCCACGTGTTTAGCATCTTGACTTATAATATTCGAATTTTAACGGTGGCAAGGCAATGGGAATATTGTATTGAAACGGTCGCTATCGCAAAATCTGTCGCTATTGTAATTATCGTTGTCAAATGATAACTGGGTGACCAGTAACTATATCTACTTTTTTTTTAAATCAAGTTTTGTCGTAAATATTTAGGTTTTGTCAATAGAATAAATAAATCCATAGATTAAGTTATAAATCTTTAATATGGCTACGCTAGACAATTAACAAAGTAGTGTCATATAGTATATTCAATACTAACAGCGATAGCCAATTTTCTGCGATAACGACAGTTTGGAGCAGGTAACCCCTGATTTGATATTCGAAGTTCAAAGTCTATATTATTCACTCAATCAACACAAGCTGACCTTCGTTGAGGGAGTCCTCGCTATGTTATATGCTGTCATAGCTGTTTGGGTCCGGTGACGTCACAGGCCCGGCTCCCCGGGCTGGCAACTTAAACCCATTCAATGCGAATGCCCAGCCATCCTATAATGTTTAAATAATGTTTAAAAATTTTCCCTACTTGATATAATAGAAATATATTTCAAATAATTTTTGCACACAATAGCCTATATTTGACGACGCGTTGGCGCAGTGGTCACAGCAACTGGCTCATGCGCTAGCGGTCGCGGGTTCGATCCCCGCACATGACAAATATTTGTATAGGCCATACAGATGTTTGTCGTGGTCTGGGCGTTTGTGCTTGTGTATTGTGTGTTTCCAGACCACCGACACAGGATCACATCCTACTGGGGGCTGTTGAGTGTGACACGTTTATTTATGTATTTATTATTTATTTGGCGGTGAAGGTTATATAAGCAACACCATGCAACACATAAAAGGCAGGGCAGTTAAGATAGGTTCAGTGAAACCAGTCATCAAGTTAATATTATAAAGATAAAAAATTTGTGTTTGATGGCACAAGAACAAACCATAGGTTAGAGGTAAACCTAGTCTACTAAATGTGCATATTGTTTATTTATTTATTTATTATAAAAAAAATTGTATCTAAACTAATTTAAATATAATATAAAATAATCGGTAGTTTTATATTAATATCTATTTATTGTCATTGAATGCGACTTTAACTAAATATAACAGATTCACACCTACAAAGCCACAAAGAATATGTAATACTAACTAAATAACTGCTTGTATTAAAAAACAAAATACACAAAGAAATATGAAAGATAGTTGATAAAGAAGATGATTTAGGTAACGGAAAACAACATTTTAATGCAGCAATTTATTAGTTGTATTATAATAGTATGTCTATATATTATATTCGTTGTATTATATATGAATATATCATACTCATGTCAACTATAGTCATATTATAGTTGACATGAGTAAAATTATTATTTTATGTTAATAAGCATATATAATTAAATAATTATTTATTATTGTGGGATATACATACCTTGACTAGATTAGGTAAATCTGACCAGAAACTTAAATTCGGTACAACTTCGATTCCAGTTGCTCCCATTAGGAATTTCTTAGTACAAATTCCGAGAACAAGGTATAATATCACGAATGAGAAGAATATTATAAGCAAAGTGGACCCGAAAGAACGTCCCTCTTCTTCAATAAGAGTGAGACAAGCTCGTCTTGAATAAAATGTTAATACCTGTAACAACAACATTTTGTAAGTACATTTAAAATAATTAAATGTATCAAATTGAACGGGTCTTGTAAAACTTCTGCAAATGGAGAGAAAAAGTCAACACCCAAACTGAAACTTGCATATGGTCAATTGAAATATTTTTGTAATCCACACTAAAATAATAGAAATAAAATGATAACTAAAGGAATATAGGTGGTAGTGTAGTTGTAAGCTATTTTTATAATGTGAAAATATTCACATTTTGTAATAAATTAAAAATGAAAAAAATATACTATTGACAAGTTTTTAGGAATAGTTACAAAATATTTCAGCACTTATCATAACACTTATCAATATCATCTTTTTATTTTGGAGTTATTTCGTAATATTAGTAAGAATAACAGTCCTCATTTTTGTATTCATACTTACAATGTTATCAGGATCTGCAGCAGATAAAAGATGTAGTTCATCATCTGTTTGAGCACATACTAATGTAACGAGTGTTGATCTGCACGGATAAAAATTTTACATAATTAAAATAATATATTTATTATTATTTAAACATAACATAACTTTACAATATAATCTATACCTACTATTATTCTGATTAATTAATTTGTTTTTTTTTTTCCACTCCAAATCCAATTTAAAAACCCTATATGCATTAGAAAATTTGAAGATAAAAACTGTAAAAGTTTTTATCTTCAAAATTCTTCAAAAAGGTCTGTTTTTTTTTTTTAATCAAATGCAAAAAACTTATTAAAACAAATTATTATTTACGTTAATAATTAAAATGCAAATGCAATTTAGTTAGTTTTTTTTTTCAATGTATTTTTAAGGACTAAGATAAATAACAATTAAAAATAATAATTTACTGAATTGTAAACGTCTGTAACGCCGAGTTGCACGAAACAAATTTTAAATTTAAGTGTTTATTAAACTAATTTAATCACAAGAATCGTGATTATCTGTTGCATGAAACCTACATCTGATTAAGTTAACAAAAAAATTTAGTTTAATTAAAGACCTATCTAATGGATGATTAATTCCAACAGCTTTAAATTAATCATGGGATCAACTAATTTTAAGATTAATTGCAACTTAACTAACGGAAAGTTAGCGACGGTTTCGTGCAACTCGCCGTAAAGGTCTAAAGCATTACTCGAACTCGCCGTAAATATCCTACTGCTCAGTTAAGGAGAAGAAATTTTATATACTTATTTACTTAATCAATTATTTGTTTGTTATTTTCATTTATATTTATAGGAGAAAATTGAAAATTATAAATATTAATCTATTTAACAATTAATTCATCATATTATTTAATTTTCTATTTTATACAAGTGTTATTATAGATTTAAGTTTTATGAAATATGTTTATGTGATAGAAGCAATTTAATAATAGTTAATTATTAAAATAAAAACATATAAATATAAATAAATAATTATGTTTAACATGCACACAAGGTCGTCTGTTCCTAAGGTAAGCAACTTAACATACATACAAACATATAATCACGCCTCTTTCCCATAGGGGTAGGCAGAGACCACTTCTTTCGACTTGCTACGATCCTAACATACTTGTTTCGCTTCGTCCACTTTCATTATTCCCTTCATACATGCTCTTAGGTTTAGGGTAGGTACTCTTGACCTGGGCCTTTTTTCAAGGCATCCCTGATTTGATCTTGAAACGTCCGCCTAGGTCTACCCCTTCCAGCACTTTCATTCACACTCGCCTTATACACTTTTTTCGTCAACCGTTCTTCATTCATTCTCTCGACATGGTCAAACCATCTCAGCATACCTTTCTCAAATTTTGTCACTACATCTTCTTTCAGACCACAATGTTTCCTTATCTCACTATTTCTTATCCTGTCACTCAGTTTAACTCCTATCATACTTCTTAAGGCTCTCATCTCAACTGCATTTATTCTGCTTTCATGTTTCTTCTGCCATACCCAACTTTCACTTCTGTATTTGAATGTCGGTACCAACACCCCCTCATGAACAGCCAAACGAGCCTTGTTAGGCACCTTCCAACTCCTCATAAAGGAGTGCAAACTCAATTCACCATGTTTCTTGCATTCACTCTTCTTGCATTCACTCTTCTTTCATTATCACTCTTACATTTTCCATCTCTTTTAAAGTTTGAACCCAGATACACAAACTCATTCACCTGTTCAATTTGTTCATCTCCAATCACGATATTGCAGTCTGTCACTGCCTTCTCTCTTTTAAACACCATCACTTTCATCTTCTTTACATTCATCTTCATTCCATTTTTAACAAAAGCTCCAATCATAGCAGTTACCATCTCCTACAACTCCTCGGCCGAAGACGCAAGTAATACTTGGTCACCATCATAGAGAATACATTTGACGAGTAACTTCACATTCATTCTCAACCCCCTTTCATTCTCTTTTAAATCTGTCAAGCAATTGTCCATGAACAAATTAAACAGCCACGGTGATGCTACACATCCCTGTCTAACACCTTAATCCTTTAGCAACTTAATGCCTGTGTTTTAGGCAACAGCCTATTGATATACATTTTTTTTAAATAAATATACATATAAATAATACATATTATATAAATAAACATATATTACACCCAGACTCGGGGCGAGAATCGAACCTACAACCCTTGGAGCAGAAAACAGGGTCACTGCAAACTGCGCCAACAGGTCAGTCGAATATAGTGGAGTCGAACATATGGTCTTTCAGTTATTGAAAAATACCATATCTACATCTCTGAGATTCAATAAAAAAAAATCCAACAGCTATAGTAATAAAGAAACCAGTTCTGTAATTATTCCAAATTATTCAAGATAACTTTGGACCCAATATTAATTCTTAAAACTGGTTTCCTTAGTATGTAATGCTGTGTGTACAAAGTAACCAACATAAACTTTGATACTAAGAATTTAATTTTGAAGATGTGTGGGATAGGCAGAATTTAATTGAAAAAATTATTCAAATAAATAATATTTAAAAGGATTCAAACTATGTGGACATATAAAAATAAGTTTTCAATCTGATTTCAAATCATTGGAGTCATTACAACTTTAAAAACTGTTATGTATAGTATTTTAAAATAAAAAATATATATACTTACGATGGGCCATTATAGTAAATGATTGATTTGCCATCTGCACTAAACTTGGACACATTTGTTCTGCCCATAAACTCATAATTACCTCCATCTATTTTATATGTTCCAGTTTTATTGTCCACTATATCGAAAACAATTTTATGTCTACATATCTGTAATAATAATTAGTTAGTTATATTTTTAGCAAAAAAATTTCATTTAATTAAAAGTCTAAAATGGATTTTATCACATTTATTTTAAAAAACTTTACAGCTTAACAATTTTTTTTATAAAAAAATTTCCCAATGTTTCGGACCATTTCCAGCGTCCATGGTCTCGAGGGACTGAAGTGGTACATGTCCGAATAAATAAATAATTTTACAAATTTTAATAATTAAGAATTAAATAAACGTTAGACTTTTAATTAAATAATTAAAATTGCGTAAAAATAAGAGAACAGTAAAAAATTATTATTCTTAAATCATTTCAACATACAAGTTGGTATTTTTAATAAAATGTTATACAAATACTAAGTACCTACAACAATTCAAAAAATACTATGATTACAGTAATAAATATCAATAATCATATCACTATATTAATATAACTGTGAAATTTAAATACCAATGAATATCTTCAAAATAATCCCAATTATAAAAATTAAGATAATGTTATGATCTGAAACGTTGATAGTTTATAAGCCATATGATGTAACTAACGTAGGAGATATAGACGAACCAGAACAAACTGAATATGAAGTCCTTACCGACAGTGGTTTGTCGCAGGAATTGTTCAACGCAGTTTCGTTTACTGGAAATAGCACATCTACGCACGGATGATAGTAATAGGTACTAAATTCATATTGAGTTCCATTGTTCTTTACTCTATATGACTGCGTAGTATAAAATATTCCTTTTACAGTTGGCGATAAGTCAATACCGGTGCCATTAGAATATTCACAAGAGCAAGGCCCTTTTGCTACACACACATCCTGAGTGTATACTGTTTTTAACAGGAACACAAGAGGTACAAATGCGGAACATAATATTTTATTTAAATAGATCATTTTTGTTAAAAATAACTATTTTAACATTTACAGTGACAAACACAATTCGTTATTCAGAACATCGGAAAAGTTACCAACCACTAAATTATTTTACCCCGAATGTCATTTGTACATTAAAAATCAAATTTAAAAAAGAATTAATTTATAATTAATTTAGGGGTTTATAATATAAAAACAAAATTAAAGAACAAATACAAATATAAAATAAGAAAAAGTATTATATTGTTCAAATATTTTCAATTATGTCATTATAAATTTTTATGGAAAACTTGTTGAAGGATAGATCGCAACTACGTACGTATATTTTAGGTATTTTTAAATGACATTTCTGTTTTAAAAACATAATCTCTCGAATTCTCAGTCTTTACATAAATTAATAAATACAGAATTGTGTTTATATTAATTCTATGTATTACGTATAATATACCTATACAAGTTGCTATTACAACCCTGGATCCGATTATTATGCTTATCACTTTAAATAAATTATCCCTTTTTTCTTCGTCTCGCCTATCTCTTAGTTTTAAAGTACATAACATTTGTCAAATATTGTATATAGTATGTATTTTTTAATGTTATAACAAAAAGACTAGTTACATTTTATACCAAATTGCAAAATTCTAAATATTTTTAGTAGGTACATATTATATTCAGAGTTGCGATTACAATCCTGGAATATGGTCTTTGACTTTTAGCTCAACTTAGATACCTTTTTATATCTATCCCACGTGAAATTGACGAAATCCAATAAATCAAATGAATGAATGAAAGTACAGCCTGTGGCAAAGCTATTAGCTATAGGTATATTACAGTAATTGGTAGACTTTTTTCGGAATAGTATCTAATATTAAACATTCATAGTATTTCTAAGTACCTAAATAGTCTGTGTATTATCTTCTATGAGACAAATAGATAAAAATATTCTTATTTTTTTTAGTAGCTATATATAGCACGGAATTTGGCGAAAATTTCATGTTGGCAGCACTACTCAAACAAAAGTCAAAACTGGTCAAAACCACGGTCGAGGTATCTCTATGTCAAAACCAAAGAGTATACCTAAAGTACTGTATAAATAAAGGTGCTAATACACGACGGAATTTGGTTCCTCCAAACCAAATCCCGAGAACCAAATTCCATGTCGCTACACACGCAGCACCGAACAAGAAATGTAGGGTTGTCACACTTTTATTAAAGTCAAGGTCAAAGTCAAAGTCAAAATATTTTATTCAGCATAAAATTATTATAATTATTTACTGAACGTCATGAGTCTACCACCAGTTCGGAAAGAAGAAGCCTCTGACCTGAGAAGGACTGGCGAAAGAAACTCAGCGGGACTAATATTATTATTTTTTAACGTAATGGTTTTTTTTTTTCAAAGTAAATTGAAACTGACAATAATTCTCCATAAGTCGAAATAGCCTGGAGGCGATCACATCATTCCCAAGGCGTATTATCTTCTAGGAAATCGTTGATAGAATAATATCCTGTAGTACACAAATGTTATTTCACAATTTTTTTAATTTATTAAAATTATACATTATAATTAATTAAAATTATACATTAAAATTTTTACTTTAACACTGTTTCCTAGAACTTAACCGACAAATACGTAATACGAAAGAATATTAGCTTATTACAAAAATTTACAAATTTTTAATTACATAATACATCTAACAAATTAACCCCAAATTTTAGCACAGATGGAAAAATTTCGCAGATAAGTAACATTTGGTTTTTTGAAGTGAAACTTCTTTATCGGGGTTGGAAAGATTTTTTCGTTACGCGCCATCTTGCGTTACGCGCCATCTTGCGTTACGCGCCATCTTGCGTTACGCGCCATCTTGCGTTACGCGCCATCTTGTTCTTGATTATTGCGTATTTCAGTCGTTTTTCAATAAACACATGCGCAAGGAAGATTCCGAGTGGTAGTAGATGAAATCCTATATATATAAATAAATAGTTAAACTAAATAAATCAAATATCAAATTTTGAATGCTACAAAATGTGGCTCTCGCAGGGTTTTGAACTTGCAGCTCTCGAGCGATATACGAAATTCAATTCGCTTTAGCAGCCACTGCGCTAGCAATCTCTAAGATTCTTGAGTGAAATTAAGTATCACTATATAGAAGTTTGCAGTTATTGTATGATGTATTCTATAGTGAGTAGGTAATTCGAATATAAATATGTCCGAACACAAACACAGGACTCATATAATTACGATCGTATAAAAAGTAAACTGTTTTTATTATAAGTTTCACTTCTTACGAGTGTACGCTAGTACACGCAATTTAAATTTTTTTTTAACAGTATATAAGTGTGGCGACCCTACATAGATGTTGGTTCGTGCCACTTCGTGCCATCGTGTGTACTGTGTAGCGACATGGAATTTGGTTCTCTGGATTTGGTTCGGTGGAACCAAATTCCGCCGTGTGTTACGCACCTTAAAGAGTCAAAACAATTGAGATTTGAGACGGAGACCCTGGTCTATAGAGAAAAAGAAAAGTGATATATACTTGATCCTAGTCATATACAGAAAAAAATTACGGTCTAATATTAATTATTAAGCAATCAATCCATCAATCAAAACCAAGTTAAAACTAAAGAGTGTTAGTTAAAAACTCAAAGGTGCTCATTGCTCAAAAGCCAAGATTTTGAATTTCTTTTTCACATTAATGTAATTTGTAGTCCAGTATTTCAAGGAGTATTTAAAAATAATATGTATATTGTTTATTTAGAATGGCTGATAAAAAGAAGAAAATAATAACAACAAAGGTTCGTAACATATACAATTATTTAACCATATTTTTGATATCCTTAAGTAATTTATTTAAATAACTAAATATAATATACAGGAATCTATAACTACTCCGAGAAGGCCAGTTATTTTAAAATCTGATCGTGAAATTCCTAAAGATCAAACCAAAGAAAAACTTGAAAAAGAGAAACAACCAACTATCATCTTGAAAACTCGTGAACAAAGCACGTCAAAAGAAGAGAGACCAGTGAGTCCAAAGTCACAAGCAGATATTGAAAGTCCACATCCTTCTAAAATAGCTCAAAATGACAAGGAAAAAAAAGGTTTGTTTGAAACTCCATATTATATTTAACAGTAAAAAGATAGTCTGCGTAAAATTGACGCATGCAGGTACGAAATATTGCTGTATCTTTTTCAATAACGCAAATACGTTGCTGTGCGATTTGGACATCTCTGTCGTCGCTTGAAACTTCCACAAGGCAGTTTTGTCACTAAGATAAGTGCCACCAATTTCGCAACAGGAGCACCCGGTGAGTCAAAATGACGCATGATTATCTTTTAAGTGACTTTTATGACTTTCTAATATTTTAACTTGATGACTATTTATGTTGTGTTTTTATTTGCTATCGGTTGTTTTGTGATTTCAAGTTTTTTATTGAGTTGTAAACGTTATAATAGGGAATCGAAGTTTAGAAGAAGATGATATCGTGGCAGCTTTTTTGGATTTTGATAAAGAATTCACCTGTGAGGAAACTGATAGTGAGATTGAAAACCAGTAGATTGAAGACGACGTGCAGAGTGACGTAGAGGAAGTTTTTGTAGAAGAGAGAGAAGAAGTACCCACTTCTAGCGAAAGCGAACACTTGGCCGAAGAAAATGATGGTCGACTTCAAAAGCAACAAGGTGTGGCCGAGTCTTACAACAGAACATTGTTAGGTCTCAAAGAGATACAAAGCGCATGTGTCGTAACCTGTATGATCCTGTTTTATGCTTCAATCCTTTTTTTACTGCCTTACTTCTAGAAAAAAACGAGAGATACTAGAAGAACTAAAAACAGTCGCTCGAGACCGGTGGGAACATCGATGTTTTGTTTTGACGGACCCCTTACACTAGTCTCTTATAATATAATTAAAATAATTATCTGTTATCATCTTGTGACGAAAACGCTTGTTTCAGTGAAGTTACCGGAAAACCTGAAATTATTATGTACTATAATCAAACTAAAGGTGGAATAGATACACTGAACCAAATGTGCTCTTTGATGTCCTGTTATAGAAAAACGAATAGATGGCCTATGGCTTTACTCTACGGAATCGTAAACATTGCTTGTATAAATGCTTATATTATATACAATCTCAATGTTGTCAGCAAAGGTGATAAAGCATTAATTCGCAAACATTTTATGAAAAGTCTTAGTAAGTCTCTAGCATCGCCGTTCATGAACAAGCACTTAGAAGCTCCAACTTTGAGGAGATATTTGCGGGATAAGATCTCCGCTATATTACCAAAAGATGTACCCACTACATCAAACGATAATGCAGGAGAGCCCGCATTAAAAAAAACGATTTACTGTAACTATTGCCCTTCTAAAATAAGGCGAAAGGCAAGAGCATCGTGCAATAAATGTAAAAGAAAGTTATTTGTCGCGAACATTTTATTGATATGTTCCAAAGTTGTCTCGGATTGATTCCTAAATAATTAAATGTTCGTATTGATAGATAATAGCTTGATTTCTTAGTAAAGAAGTTAAAATACCTGATTATAAGTAATAAAAAAATATTTGTGATAAAATAAAAAAATGTTATAAAATCTTGTTAGTTTTTGGATAATTTAATTTTTCTGCACCTTTTTTATATAATAAATAAATATAATTACATAAATTATGGCAATTAATATTTTATTGACGTATATAAAAAACGAATATCTATGGGATTAATAAAGTAAATAAATAAAACACAACATTACCTACTGCTAGTTAAAAGTGAGTCATTTTTACGCATGATTATCTTTTATGTACATCTAAATATGATTATCTTTCTAGGGTTAAAAATTCAATTCAATATTCTGATAAATCAGGTTTGTTTTTAACAACATACTTTTATAGCGTCACTATTAGAAGTAACATTATCTGTCTGAAGACTGATATACAAAGTATTATTATATAAATAGCAATAAGTATTAGGCTGCCTATTAGATAATTATGTGCTAAAAATACTTAGTTCTTTAATAATGCATAACAATAAAAACAAACAATATTTAAAAAAAAATAAAAATAAAAATATTGTGTATGACTAGTACTAATAACATTATTGTGTAAGGAATACAAATGTAATATGTATTACATTATTTTAAAGTCAGATTTTTATAAGTTACATATTATAATATATTAAATAAAAATATAAAAAAATAATACATATGTATTGGGTGTCTCAGTAAGAATGCACTTTTTCATTTTAAAATAAAAATACATAATTTGTTTAGATAGTTGTGATTTTTTTATTGGTTTGTAGAGAAGATATATTCCAATTAAGTATACAATAAAATATCCATCAAAAGGCCCCCACGGCTGTGATGAGAGGCCATTACTCTTTTCATGAAATTTTCTATGACTTATTCACAGAGATGTGTCTGTATCTCATCGATGCCATGTTGGTTCTCGGATTTGAGCTCAGGAATTCTTTCTGGCTTATTTGTATAAACCTGAGATTTCACAAAACACCAAAAAATAAAATTGCATGGCGTTAAATCACATACTTGGCCTGTTGACATTAGAATTTCTTGAGATAATTTGTTAAAAAATATATTCTAATTGAGACCCAGATTCTAGGAGAGCCCTAAAATATTTAAAAAAAAATTTTTTTATCATTTTACAGATCAGAAATCCAGTCCAACATTTAAATTGATGGTAGAACCTGTGAAGTTGCTTGATGAGAATTTAGAATTTAACAGTGCAGCTCTTGAATTTCTTAATGATTCCAACACAAATTACCTAGTGGTTGGTGTATTAGGTTTGTAACATTTCAAAATATTTCTTAATATATTAAATGTGAAAAGCTTTACAAAATGTTGAATCAATGGTCAGACATTAAAAGTAAATTTTATTACTATATGTATACAATTTTATTATAAGTACCTAAATAAAAGGTAAAACTTCCAAAAACTTTTGTAGTCTGTATCAACATTACTCAAGACATTTCACCCAAGGGAATGTACCCATCATCATTATAATCATCACATCAAACATTGGATATCCACTGTTGAACGTGAGTTGAACTGAAAGCATGCTTCTATTGATAACTACCCTCAACATTTAAAGGACTGTATTGCAGCCAATGGAGACCACTTCGAATAAGCTTTATATATTTTTAACGGTTTTATATTAATTTATTAAACTAACACACTGTAATAGTAAAAAATGTTACGTGCAATAGAAAAAATGTTTTTTTCTTTGTGATAATATTTAGGTTAAGACTGTATATACCGAGAAAGCGCGAGATTTTCCTAGAGGATATTGGCGTGATGAAAACCTCTTAAACGGGTCACGTAGTGTGGTTACGTTACCTTATCGACAATTGCTAACTTCGTATCTAAACTCTTTGTACACTAGTGCCATACTTACTGCTTTCATGCAGACTTTTTCAGATTGATTTCTACGAATGATTGTCCTTATCTATATACACCATGAGACTATAAATATGATCATGGTCATTTTCTAGATTTTTAAACTTATGCTACGTATAATTTCAAACACCAGCTAGTAATAAAATCGGCTCTGATCAAATTACTTTCTCATACAAAATTAGTAATACTAGTTGATCCCGAGACAAGCCTTCTTCAAACTCGTCTGCCTTATAATATAAGACCGTATTTCTGTCTATAAGACTTACTAGATGATAAGACCCACCTGATAAGATTATTTTTGGAAAAATATATTTTAATCTTACTTTCGAATTATAATTTTTATTTATTATTAATATAACTCGTATTAGCAATAACTAACTTAACTCTCGGTTTTATCACTCATCTCGTTAATATTAGTGAGTCTGTCAGTTAGTCAGTCAAAGTAATACGAAAGACTTTCGTCTGAACTAATGTAATCTTCGTTAATGTCGTATGTAATATTAATTTATAATAATCGTCATGTATTGGTTAGTTACCTTCGGACCTTAAGACACTAAAAATTTGTAAATTTTTAGTGTCTGTGGGTGTTTTCTATGTAAAAAGGTATGACTTATAGGCAATCCTGCGATCCTTTTTCTATATAGCAGCGCTATCGGTGACAGTAAACGTTTTATATTTAATTTACAGGCACGCAAGGTGTTGGAAAGTCAATGATTTTAAATTTAATAGCACAAAATGTACCAATAAATGATTTATGCACTCAAATATTGAATTCTCACGAAGTTCCTACAGACACGGTATTTGAATCAAATGAAATGGCACCTCTTGAAAACCAAGTAGAAAGTTTAAGCTTTTCTGAGGTATCAGAAGAAAAATCTCAAGATGTTCAAAATGTATTTAAGTTCAAGATGCAAGACATTGAATACATAGAACGAGGCATTCATTGCACGAAGGGTATTTTCTTGTAATTTAAGAAACAATTGTTGACATACAACTAGTCTTAATTTTTTTTTTTTTTGTTTTTTTAACTAGATGATCCGACTATGAACTTGGCTGACTATCCAATTTGTTGGTTGCAAAAAGGCCGGCTAATCGGCCACGCTGATTTTGGGTTTTTTAATTTCTTATACTAAAATTTTAATCTTCTAGGTTCTTTTGACTGACCCGTTGGCGCAGTTGGCAATGACCCTTTTTTCTGCTCTAGGGTTATGGGTTCGATTCCCGAGTCTGCGTGTAACATTTATATTATTATTTATATGTATATTATTGAATTTAAAAAAAATGTCTATCATTCGGCTGTTACCTAAAACATAGGCATTAAGTTGCCTACTTTAGGGACAGACGACCGTGTGTGTTGTGTGTGTGTGTGTGTGTGCGTGTGCGTGTGCGTGTGCGTGTGCGTGTGCGTGTGCGTGTGCGTGTGCGTGTGCGTGTGCGTGTGCGTGTGCGCGTGCGCGCGTGCGCGCGTACGTGCGTGTGTGTGTGTGTGTTAAAATATAAAAAATATATTCTAGTTTGATCGTTAAATGTGAAGAAGTCGTTCATGCCTCTAAGTAATATTTCATTTAAAAATAATATCAATTAAGACCATAATTTTAAAATATAATAATAAACAAACTAGATTATAATATATGCCACAATTATGTTTTTCATTCAAATTTGTAAAAAAAAATTGATTAAATTATCATTATCACTCTGCTCTATTAAATGTTAACATTTCAGGTGTCGACATGTACATAACGAATGATCGTATAATACTACTTGACTGTCAGGCTCTATGGTCACCATCACTGATAGAAGAAACAAGTACGAACCCCGTAACAGCTAGGAGTGCGAATATTATGACAGTGGATTGTCTTCAAATTGCCTCATACCTTATGTCAATCTGTCATGTATTAATTGCTGTACAAGATTGGTTCACAGATTATAACTTTGTACGGTTAGTACGTTTTGCTCAGATATCTATTGTTTAGACATTGGTAACTAAATTAATTTGTATGAACTGCAGATCAGCTCATGAGCCATATGCTTGAACCGGAGCTGCGAACCGGCTCACAGTTTAGCTCAATTGTTGTTATGTTGGTCCTTTTAACTATAGATTTACAGCTAATTTATGACTCGGTTCAAACAAATGATATGTATGATGTACCTAAATTATAAATATGTAATGAAGCACCGTTACGAAAAGTCATTATAGTGATATATTTTCTCGTAAGTTGTGACTCAACTACTCAAAAAAATGTTAAATATTAAAATAAAATATCTCCATCGACTATAATAATTAACTAAGTAAAAGTTAGCTGTGAACCGTTTATCTAGCAACTGAGCCGCAGATCAACGGCTCTAGCTGCTGTGAACTAAATATTTGAACCGGATCTGAGCTGAGTTACACATTACTACTATAGTTGAATATCTTGAAAGTTCTTCTCAACAGAATATATATTCATAAGAAAGTGTATTTTTGAATTGACTACAATGTATTATTGTAAAATAAAGATTCAAAAGTACTTTTTCAAATATATGTGTAAAATATTTTTGTAAAGTATATTCTTCACGTTGCAAAAAAAGCTATCATATTCCATTCGGTTTTGTAAAAGAAATACCAATTTCCTTTGCGATTACTTATGGATTACTTATTTTAGGTTTTATATTAAATTTGATTATTACGTTTTGGGATTTATATTAATTTATAATTTTTTTACATATTTTTCAGTTACATTCAAACAGCTGAAATGTTGAAACCCACACTATCGGCATCAAACACAGTGAATACTAATCAAGAAAGTTCAGAAACTACAAGTAGTGGGGAAAATCACCCACATTTACTATTACTACATAATAGATGTCAACTAGAAGATTACACTCCAGAAGCTGTTCAAACTATGCAAAATCTTTATAGGTGATAATTTTATTTGGATCTAAGTGTGCCTCGTGGTTTTACCCGCGTAGTTTTCGTACTTGTGGGACTTTTGAGATAGTAAAAAGCCTACGTATTATTCTTGGTCCCCAGCAGTCTACATACCAAGTTCATCACAATTTCAGTTATATTTGCATTAAAGTGTAATAAAAGTCGCGGTTTATCCGAAGTCTTTTCTTTTACTATTATTCTGCTACTATGAAATAACTTATTAGCTTCTGCCCGCGGCTTCGCGCGCGGCGATGTCGGTTATAGCGACCAAAAAAAAAGTATCCTATGTTACTTTTAATACCTCCAAGAATATGTGTACAAAGTTTCATGATGATCGGTTAAGTAGTTTTCGCGTGAAAGCGTAACAAACAAACTTACTTTCGCATTTATAATATTTGTATATGCTATTTCTTGATAATGTACTATTAAGATTACACCAGTAGTCTAAGAGTGTATAAACTATATTTTGACAAACATACAAAACATGCCACTTTTTTATTGCCAGAAGAATGGTCTATTTTACCTTGTATGTATAAAATATTTTTAATTTTTTCCTGACAATTGTTAAAATTAAACTAAATAATAATAAAAAATCCAATTTTTTTCCATAAAGTTGAAGTAGATGAAATAAACTGTATAAATGCACTTAGGTACAAAAATCGTCACATAACAATATTTATATACTAATCATGATCTATTAAAGACTATTTATTTATAAATAATGCTATAATTTAAACCGTTAAATTAATTAAGATGTTTTTAATAGGAAAAATGAGCCGATGTTGTTGTGTTTAATGACTACATATTATAAAACAAAGTCCTCCGCCGCGTATGTCTGTCTGTTCGTGATAAACTCAAAAACTGCTGTACGGATTTTTATGCGGTTTTCACCAATAGATAGTGATTCTTGAGGAAGCTTTAGGTACATATATGTAGCCCGGACGCAGCCGGGGCGGGCCGCTAGTTATTCGATATAATTAAATAACTAACTCTTTTACAGGAAAGCATTTCAGCGATCTAACCTTCAGCTAAACTCCGGAATGTACTTGTACAGTGATACAAATAAAAATGGTCTCAATATAGACAATGTTTGTAAATCATACAATGTTCAAACTTGCGGTATTCCGATCAATTTGTTTCTCTTACCCGAGATTTATAGTGATTTCGGTAAGTTTATTCTATTTGTATATATTCTATTGTATTTTTATTCCTACTTTAAATAATAAATAAATAAACGTCTCACATACTACGGCCCCCAGTAGGATGTTTATCCTGTGTCGGGGGTCCGGAAACACACAACACACAAGCACAACAGCACACAAGCACAACACCCAGACCAAGACAAATATTCGTATGACCTATACAGATATTTGTTATGTGCGGGGATCGAACCCGCGACCGCTAGCGCATAAACCATTTGCTTGTGACCACTGCGCCAACGTGTCGTCAAAACCTTACCAAAAAGACGTATAATGAAGCCTGTTTATCAGTGCCTGATTAAAGTAACTTGATACTCTAAGCAATTTTCCCCTGTGGGCCCCCCTATCCTTAAGTGAACTACAAAGAATTAATTGAAAAAAAATGTGAATACATATCGTAGGTAGAATATGTATGTGTTGTTGTTTTGCCGGATAAAAATTAAAAAAAAAAAAAAAGGTCCTCCGCCGTACCATAATTATCGATACTTATCGGATCCAAAAACAATTTTCGATAATTATCTAATACCACAATATTATCGATAATTATCGGATGGCACAAAATTATCGATAATTATCGAATCGCAAAAAATTATCAATAATCATCGAATGAAAACTTATCGATAGTTATCGATATTTATCGAATGAAAAATTATCGAGTACTTACGAATTATCGATAATTATCGCACACCCCTATCCCATGCTAGGTGGGGTCGACACAACATGATTTCGTCTCTGTCATGTCGTCTCTGGTGCCCCCCAAGACGGGATGCCCTAAGCAATTGCTTAAATAGCTTATAGGCTAATCCGGCACTGCTGTTTATTTACAAGTAAAAAATTTATATAATTTATAAATTAAAAATTTATATAATTTAAACACACTTTTAACAATTTATAAAACATTAGGTGAATCTATAATATCATATGGACTAAGCAGCTATGGCCTAACATATAAAATTCATATAAGTCAAATATATTAACTTCAAATGCGTATTTTAAAAGCCATAGTGCCTAAAAAAATTAAAGAATAACATAAACAAAACTATCATCTCCTAGTCAACTACTGCAAAGTCATGCCATTTGACGTTAAAGTAAAATATTTTGTACTAACAGAACAATATCTGAACACAATAATCCAAATAAAAGTTGACAACTGTAAAAGACTGAGAAGTAGTAAGAATCCAAAATTAGAAATCCCCAAAGTCATTAATAACTACGGCAAACATTCACTTCAATATATCGTTCCTACTTTATTGAATTCACTCCCAAAAACGCTAAAAGATGAAATGAACGAAAAAAATTACAAACTCAAAATACACTTTTTAGAGGAATGTGTATAGATACCGGTTCTGCTTACGGCGTTGATGCGATGGACGGATCAATTCCATTTTTATGTTTAGATTACATACTACTATAATCTTATATATTATTACTTACGTATAGTTTAACTACAGTGCACAGTAAAACTAACTTTTATTTATGAGGCACTGCATGTATATATATTTTAATGTATTAATAAATAAATAAATAAAATAAAATAAAAAATAAACATAAACTACAACGGAGTTAATTTTCACTAAAATATGGGAAATGTCTAGTATAGTAATATTTTTGAAGGTATGATTTTACTTCTGAAGCATTATCATTGAAATAATAATTTTAAAAAAAATCTATATGCTACATATAGTTTATATTATTTACAACACATTTACAGTAATAGTTATACACAATATTTATGTAAAAGATATTATTATTGCGTTCTGATTCTTATAATATCTTATATATCTTCTTATTGCGTTCTTATATAAATAATTGCGTTTTTTACAACTTATACACAAATAAGTTGTCTGATAGTTTTTTAATAAAGCTATTATGATAAATGTTATGAAAATTTCGACCTTCTTTGTAATAGGTAACACAATTTTTTTAGAGAATTAACTTTCTCCAAAGTGTTAAAAATAAATCACGATTCATAATCGAAATTCAAAATCGTATTAAAATATGTAATAATGTTTTCTAAATAAAAAAAAAAAAAAAAACAAAAAAAATTATTAAATATAAGTACTAGCAATTATACGCATTTATAAATATGTGGTGGGAGGGATGCGCTGTGCCGTGCTCCCGGCTGCATGGGTACCACCATCTTGCTTATTTCTTCCGTGAAACAGCTTTGCTGTGTTTCGGAAAGAAGGGCAAGACAGGCAGTGTAATTACTGGCACTGAGACTTAACATCATAGGATAATCTCAGGATAGGCAACACATAAATGAGTTGGCTTACTTACCATTAGGTGGAACGTCTGCCAGTTTGCCTATCCAACTAACATATATATATGTACTTTAATCCCAAAAGCTTGTGTAATAGATGGATAAAACTACGGAACAATTTGCAATTAAACTTGGTTGAAAACTCGTATTAACACATAGGCTTAGTAAGTATCCTTTGTGAAATTCTCACGGGGATCGAAATTTACGTGAGTCATATAATTATCTTAATAAAAAAAAATCGATAAAAATCTCACCTTATATTATAAATGTGAAATGTAAGTTTGTTGGAGGTATTAGAAATAATATAGGATATTTTTTTTTTACCGGTCGCGATAATCGACATCCACACAGGCGAAGCCGTGGGCAGAAGCTAGTTATAAATATCTTAAGAAAATTAATAATTATAAATTTTTATTTCTAGATAACCATGACATATACCGTGGACATCCTTCATTTGATGAATTAGCAAAACGTCTCCGATGGATGATCCTTGGTGTGAATAGACATCAAATAACAAATGTACCCAATTTATCTGAAAAAGGATGGTTCCAATACTGTAGTAAAGCGTGGGAAACTATACGAAAATGCACATTTTTTATGGAATATGAACGATTTTTACCTTAAGTTTTATTTAATTAACTATAACATAAATAATTCATTTAATAAAATATTTAATTTAACAATTTTATTGACTTTTATTTTACTTAATACAGAAAAGTTAAATCCTAAGTTTTTAAAGGTAAGACACCAAGAATTATTCTATAAGTAACACTAAATTAACATGATTTATAACAATCAAAACACAATGTTAGGCAATTAGATCAGAACTTAACTAATTATTTTATTCCGTGTTAAATTAAAAAATAGCTCATCCGCTTTAGGACCATACAGGCAACATAGTTGTAAAAATTGTTAAACTTTTTTTTGAAATCTTCTGAACATCATTATATTGCTTTTTTTTTGTTAATTGTTGTTATTACACTGATAACAGTAATCTATATTATATGTTAATCAATTGCCTTGAATTTCTGTAGGAATTTAGTCGAAAATGATAAAACAAATTGAGTAATTTTTTTATTACACGAAATAAGCTAGATAACGAATATCATGTCACGTGGTATAATTTTAGTACACTCCTCTTATGGAAATATTGCTTTTTTTTTAGAGAAATCTCTAAAAAACTCTGAAAGTCTTATCATAATAAAAAATGCTGAGAAATTCTAAAAAAGTCAAACATTGTCTGAAATTTCGGAATTTTCTGCAAAAAAAGGAATATTTCCATAAGGGTCAATAATGATTTTATTGATAAACACTATCTATAAGCGGTTTTCGTCGTTGTTCCGGAGGTTTGTAAGCGTGCTGGTAAACACTGGCCAATCTCCAGTGTTCTGGATAACCTGTTGCGTTTGCATCTCGCCAAATACTGAAAGGTGGAGCTAATGTTGGAATAGTATACGATTTTTTTGTATACGGATGTCGCATTTTTGGTATCTTTAACTCCTTCGAATCATTTGAAGTATTACTTTGAACGGAATTTGGGTTACCCGCTTTAAAGGCGAATTTATAATCATTTTTTTCTTTCTTGTCTTGACTTATCTTTGCACCATTACAAGAGTAACAATGCTTATGTTTTGCTTTCGCGTTAGACGTTTCACTATTTTTAGAAGATTCTTTAAGAGAATGTTTCGAAATTTGAGATTCATTTGGCGAGCTCTGATGTAACTTTCCTTGGGCTAAAGGTGTCTTCTCATACGATTCCAAACTATGACGATTTTGGTTAAAATCATATTTTGAGTTTTCCTTCTTATTAGTATTCCACACATCCTTTGTATGTTTTAAATTTGGGATTGAATTTTGACGGTTTATATTCTGACTTATATCTGAAAGAGTACCACACCCATTAACTCCATCACATGTGTTCTTATTTTCGGATTGTATGGAACTTTTTCTACTTGATGATCGGGATTTTTCAGGCCTTTCATTTTGATTATGCTGAGGGCAATATTGCACATCGCAAGATCCTTTTCTTTTATCTTTTGTCATATCTTTTTCAAAATGTGGTACGCTATGACGTCCTACGTCATCCAAGGTTTGATTTTTATTAAAAATAGGATATGCATGTGTTAATATTGATTCACTTACTTCTTCTTTCGGTGTATGTATCATTGTAAAAACGGCCGGCGCCTGTGAACCATTTGAGCCATCAATATGCTTTGGCGGTCGTGGCTCTCTTTTCGGGTCATCTGCCTTAAAATCCCAACAGATGGCCAAATCCATTAAAGACAGAGGCTTTTTATACTGAGCTCCCAAATCCAGTGCAGATGTAGCTGGGCGCTGTTTACGTTCATCTGCTCCGTTATCATTCTTTTTCGGATCACAAGTTTTAGGTCGATGCACACGCATTTTAGTACAACATGTGGGGCCCGATGCACCATAACCCTTCCAGCCGATAGCGTAGGGCTTTACAACAATGTCCGAATCTCTGTGCTCTCCCACCGTAGTCATATTACGATATCCCAAAGTATCTGGTAGCGGTTCATGTTCCAAATTTCCTGAATGCATTTTCTTAGCGAATTGAAAGTTTTGCGTAACGTTTACGACTGGTAATTTCGGCGTTTCACTTTTTTTTAAGTATTTCATATTATCATATTTCCTGTCATCTTTCTCCGCCTTCTCCGCTACTTGACGCCAAAATCGGTCAGTTGGGTTTTCTTGTGGTCCATGCAATTGCTCAACAGCGTTTTTTACTAAGAGATCATAATTTTCACCTCTTTTGTCTGGATCAGTTTTAGAACCGGGAATATAAGGCCCGTGACCGTCGTCGTCAGTTGTTTCTTTCTTTGTATTTAAATCTAAAGGATAATTTTCATCTTCGGTATTACCTTGATTTTGATTCAAATCTTTACGTGACTTCTCTTTTATTTCTTCTTGACCCTGATCCTTTTATATTGTACAGACATGTAAAAATTTAGAAAATAAAATTAAAACTTCTCAAAATTTAAAAAAAAAATTATATTGTGTTCTTAATCTTCCTTTTCTCCTTGGCTATCTTCTTTTTGTGCATGTGAAATGGACACTGATAAGGCTGAAATGACACACATCATTTATTAAAATTTAAATAAAAATTATTGTATATATCCTACTAAACCATCTTTATTTTTAATAAATCAAAAACCTCAATAACTCTATATTATAAGTAGCAGTTTCGTGAAAAGGATATAATTATGGCAAATTATGTATTTTAATAATCATATAAAATATCGCAAGGACATAGGCGGTTATACACATTGGCAGATTCAAGTTTATTTATGGCAATTTTAATTGTTCTTTATTAGTGCAATAAAATATAGTCTATAATTATGGTAAGAACGGCACGGTCAACAAATAATAATCGTTAGCGTACTCAAGTATTTTTCCTCTCAAAAGATATCGATTATAATATGTCAAAAAGTCATCGTTTTGAATAACAAAAATAAAGTACCCACGGATATATCAGGAGAATATCTCGAATACACATTTCTCAGAAATTCAACTGCGATATACATATAGATTGCCTCACGATATTTTCCTTCAACTTTTTATTAAGCATCGCGTTCAAAAAAATGTCGTTAGAGGCTGAATTGCAAAACAACATCTGTTATGTACTACTACTACTATGTACACAGTGCTTAGTAATTTCAAACTTTTCAATATCTTCTAAGGTGGACACCGCCCACCTTCTATTAATTATCAGGTAGTTACTGTAAATACCAACTAGTTAACTGCTTGAAAATAAGTTTTTAAAAAATAAGAAAACTTATAAGTGCTTAATGTTTATATCTAAACAGAATTATGGCATTCGGGACAGATATAATTATTATATAACTGACTCTATATTCGTAATTCAAATATGATCTCTAATTTATTCGCTTTTAATTTTTTTTTTAATGTGCAACAGTAGTTTAAGGGAATATCTCTTGAAAATATGAATTAAAAATCAAGTGAACTGAAATTAATTATAAATGTTTTGAGGGTGTAGAGATGCCACGAATATTCGGCTACTATTCGGTATTCGGCCGAATACTGTTTGCTATTCGGCCGAATACCGAATACAAAAAAACGCAAATTTTATTAAAAAAATATATCAATTTCCATCAGAAAAAAAATATATTAACCTTTAACCACCGCCATGATTTTTTTGTCACGTCGTCGCCGACGTGCGGTCTCCGAGACCGCTGTATAATTTTACTCATAAAATTAAAAGTATGGTATTTCAAACGCTATATATTTATTTTTCGTAAATAGAGAAGTGTAATTAAATAAATGAAATAATTAAATGAATTAATTTTTAATTACTTTTATTTTTTTATCATAATCAACTCTTTGGACTTAAAAATTAAGTGAGATTACACATGAGATCAAAAAAAAATTTAACTTAATATTAAACTAACTATAAATAAACAAAATAACATTTTTTTGTGTCTCCAATGAACAAGAGAATATGACAGAAAATAACACAGCATGCTTTTATAGAAGAAAAAAATTCTGGCAATGGGTAAACATTACAAACAATCAATGCAAACTTTTTGTGCACATTCCAAACATATGTACTTTTGACAGTGTTTACAATGATAAGATGACTTTCTTTTCAGTCGTGGAGGACAAAAAACACACTTTTTCCTCTGTTTTTGTCCAGGATCATCAGGTTCCACCTGGTTTGGCATATCAGGGCCAAGTATCCATGTCATATTCATCTTTAGGTCTCGAGGTATTTCAGCGCAGACTCTTCGCTTCATATATCCTAATACAAGTTGTCGTAACAATTGTTTCAGGAATACTCCTCTCTCCATTTTCGCATGATGAACTTGGTGAACAATGTATGCATTTACCATGCTGATGTCCAGAATTCTATAGAACAATACCAAAGGCCATCGCCTCGTTCGTCGGCTACATGAATAAATAGAACACTTTTTATCTAGTTCATCTACGCCCCCTTTTGTGGAATTATAAAATGCTATAATCTTATCTTCATTTAGCATTGAATCTAACATGGCACTCAGGCGTGGGTCTGTCGCAGCAAATCTCTTACTACCCTCGTTTTTTTGTAAAGAATCATTTTCTTTCCTTTTTCTAATCCCAGATGGTCCAGGAAGTGACATTTTTACAGGAAAATAAAGCCTAAAAACAAAATGCCTGATCACAATTCAAATTTAAAAAAGTTACGTATTCTCCGACGTGCGGTCATAGAGACCGCGGTCCAAGATCAAACTCAAATTACTCACCAACACTGCATGCTGCAACACAACCACTACCCACTACGACACCGAAACAACTGAACGCGAAGGTACTAAGACGGTTGGTTCGGGGAAAGAGTAAGAACAGTAAAATCTAGCAGTTTCGAAAACGGCAGCGGTCTGTGAGACCGCACGACGGTAGTTAAAGGTTAATACTGAAAGTCTATCAGTAGCAAGTTGTGATGAATAAAAAAATTTTTTTTGAACATTTGTTTATAGCAAACTATTGCGCTTTTCTTATGTACACTACTGCCATAGTCCGGTCAAGTTATCCCAAAAAATAGAGGTAGGTTAACAAAAATTCGCATTGAGCTGAAATTGGTACGAATGTTCGAAACACCAATTGCAAATGAATTTATTCAATCTCAAAGTTCGCAAATATGGGTATTTTGCGTTTTTTATCCAAACGGTAAGTTTTATGATAAAAATAGGTCAGAAGAAAATTATAGATTATGCAATTAGTGGATAATTCAAAGAATTTTCGATCAGAGATCATTATCAGGTGTTTACGATAACAATCGGGATCGACGGCTTACGCGCAAGGTCCTCATGGACAACTCAGATCAGAAACTAATATTTCTACAAATAGAAAAATCTGCTTTGAACGGAATCGAGTGTGTGGTCGTCGGCGTTAATACAATTTTCATCACCATTGCATCAAAACGGTCGTTCTCAAGGGTCAAAGTGACACGTTGACTATGCTATAAAATAAAATTATCACATGAGAATGAATTTCAAATAATAAAATATTATTTAGAAATATTTTTTTGTGTCTATGCCAATAGAAATAAAGCTGAACATAATTTTAATCAAACACTTAAACAAAATATATTCAATATCGTCTAAATGATGTTATCTTTAGTTATTATCACATTAACACACAGGTGAGATATGACAAAAACTAATTATCTAAAACAAACACTTAAGATATGCCTACGTTACATTGTTAGCATGGCAACGGAAATAGTTTTCATTAAGTTTTTTTTTTTTCAAAACCTGAAATGTTATTATGTTTGGATCCTAATATTAGCCTCATTTTCATTGTTTGTTTTTAAATATATTGTATTTTTTTTACTTATTCTTCAAGTGCCTCTCCGACTATAGCGAATATATTATATCGAAGGTTGGCAGTCAGCTTCGAATACTCCATCTTGTTCTTCGCGAGGCGAAAGAGCTCGGCAGCACTTGCGATTCCCGTCCATTCTCGGATGTGGCTTTCCTTCCGGCAACCATTCATCATAATGTGTCATAAAAGTTCATATCTTTCATGCCTAAGCACGTCTCTGAGATATGCAACTTTTCTTTTCTTGACAGTCAGTTTCGTATCTGTCAAGAAGTCTGATGTCCATTGGAGAGTGTCCCCAGATTCTAAAGTGCTCCAGTTTTACTATCAACATTTTTATAGAAACCTCATCCAAAGCTTTCTCATAGTCTAAGTATATGGTGACTATTGGATGGTGTTTTTCCAGTTTGATGTCCATTTATTGAGGCAAGCAGGAAGATTCTTGACAGCTGATCGCCTTGGAATAAACCCATGTTGTTTATCAATAATTATATTTTCGATTGCAATAAACTTTTTTAAATGCTCTTGCTATTATTTTTTTCGTAGTTTTACAAACACAGAGATACATTCATTATATGTGCTAGCTGATGACAGAGTATATTGTTGTATTGTTTAAATAGTAGTAGTACATATCTCGAAGAACTGACTGCCGATGGAATAGAAAGGTTCTTGAATGGAGACCACGTACCGCCAAGCGCGGCGTCGGACGGCAGTCCGTGAGATAGACAGGCGACTTGAGGAAAGTCGCGGGAAGCCGTCGGATGGAGTCTGCTACATCCAATGGCTGATATGCCAGACTAGTAATAAGAAATTATAGCAATAAGAAATAATGTAAATAATAAACAGTTAAAACTCTTAAATAAACAAGTATGCTTAATTAAAAAAATCAAAAACCCGACTCCGTAAAATACTCTTATTATAAACTAAAAAGAATAAAACAATTTACTATCTTTCATTTGATACCCATATTGCTACAATAAGAAAAAAAAAATCAACTCCCCCCCCCTCATTCCGCCATTTGCGGGCGCCATTTTGAAAATGTATATAGCCTATGTCACTACTACAATTGAGACAAATCCAACAACACCTCATATGTCAAAAACCGTCCAGCCGTTTGGGCTGTAGGGCGTGCCAAAGAAATGGACATACATACATACATACATACATACATACATACACTCGAAAAACATAACCCTCCTTCTGTCGCAGTCGGGTAATAATACAAAACACACCCATTACCTCCCAATAACGGACATTAGCATAAAAGATGACAAATATTAGAAAGAATTAGTATGAAGCATGCAAGGCTCAGATAAAACCGGGAAGTATGGAAGTAGTAAAAAATTTAAAACATGTAAATAAGGTCTCTGAACCAAACTCTCAGAGGAATAAGCATTTTAAAAAAAGCTGATATGATGATGATGATTGGTCTTAAAAATGACAAAGCTAAGCTACACTTATATTATTATTGTCTTCTCATTCATCATCATTTAAGTCTCGATCTTTTTCCCTTTGTATGTACATATGTGTGTCCGTATGTAGGTATTGTAATAATATTTTTAAAGATTTCTTAACTATCATCGGATGATTTTTAAATACCTATTTCTGTTTAAACTTATTTATTTAACTTATTTGTAAATTTTCTTCTTAAATTATATTATTTAATAATTTTAATATATTCATATTGATAAGTACTTTTCTTTTTCTATAAATTTAAACTACCTATTCGTATAAAAAAAGGGTTTTACTACTGCCATTTCCAAAATTGGGCGGAACAAAAATGTTGAACAATTTTTAGATTGATTTACTTCGTTTATCGCCACCTTAAAATTTCATATTCTTAGCGATTTAATTTTTTTATAACGAATGTTTTTTTTTATTTTTATTAAATAATATTACATTGTTAACCTTCAATTTATCAACATTATGTCAACACCACTTGGCCAACTGCTTCTTTTGTGTCGAAAGTTTATTATTGAGATCAATGATAAAAGAGATTATATGGGATTATTTATAGATAAAAAATAATTATAGTTTCTTAATAAATAAATAAAAAATACTAATCAGTCAATTTTTACGGGCCACTTCAAAACTCCATAGCCTATAGTCTGGAGACTGTGTACTGTTAGTTTGAATGAAAAATCTGACCTTGTTTTTGAGATATTACGAAATTTTTCATAACACGCCTAGCGTGTTCGGGGCATTGTGATAAAAATTAGCCTTAACATGCTATGCGTACATGAATGTGTTAAGCTCGGATTCTACTCCTTAAAAGGAGACAAGGTATTAGCCTAGCAGTGAAAAATATAGAATTTTAAAAGGCTCTCATGGCAAGGTAAAGAAAAGAAAAGAAAAAAAAACTTGTTTGACTTCATTAAATGTAATAATCTGATAACATAACCTGCATAAACTAAGCACCCGACTTAGAAAAAACGGTTTTATAAGTTTATATGAAAGGCTTCGGTAATAAATGGATAGTACTGACGCAGATTACGTTAGTACTAGTGCCTAAAATATTTTCGTGGTACCAAAAAAAACTCACAATTTACTACTATCCTTTTCGGAGGTTTTTGGGTCATTTGAAGCTTTAGTAGTATAATCGTAGACTGAAGACCATCAATCGGAAATGATTCGTTTAAAATGAGTCGAAAACGAGTTTTACAAGTTTTCTGTCTTTTGTTCCTACTACTAAAAATTTTGACACTACTACTAAATATTTTTTTTTAAATCGGGTGTTAAGTTCATACGGTATATTATCTGTCATAAAACTAAACAACTAAATTTTCAATAATAATTTTATGATGCCTTTTTATTTAAGCCGATTTAATATTAACAAAGTATATCAAAACCATTTCTATACTTTAAAAAAGCTATATATATAAAAGAAAAACGTTAGTGATTGGGAAATTATTAGTCTCTTTCAAAAAGTTTCAATAAAAATTTAATATTACCTGCGATTTCGCTTACGATCCATCACTTTCATTAACCAATAAGATATAAAGTATTAGGTCGGGGAAAAAGTTTCTTCGTATTTTATATCAAAATTTAATTACTTTTAATTATAATATTCATGCCATTTTGTTCGATAATTTGTTCCATGTTGCCATCTTGTAGTGACATACCTACTCCCGTTCCTGAAGAAATCTTAGAATTTTTAATAAAAAAATGCGACAAGTAGTTTTCACAGTCCTCTCTTGATCTTAACCGAACACCACCCAAAGAATTCTGAAGAGACCAAAACAGGTGAAAATCTGAAGGTGCAAGGTCAGGACTATATAGTGGATGCATAAACACTTTCCAACCAAACACTCTCAAGTTTTGATTTGTGGCCAATTATGTGATGCGATGTGTGTGATGAATTGCTCGAGATACCTTTTTTAGACATCATTCCACAACGAATAAGCTATCACACGTATTATTCGGACTGGGAACAAGAATTAACCCGTTTTTTAACTTGCTGGCTGGACTACTATGGCGGGACGCACATTTTAGCGTCGGGCGCAATGCGGTCAACTTTGCAGCACGCTAGACAAAATTTAGCATTTCCAAATGTATATAATGACTGGACTATCTAGGAAACGCTAGTACACTCTTCGAAGCGAAAAACATCTCAAGTTAAGTTGCCGAGCAAAATCATACTGCCGCGTGCCTGATTGCAGTAGTGCAATTACTTGGGCAGCTTTATCAACAGTGGTATCTATCTTCAAGGGTATTTTTCTTGAGAATAAGCTTCTAGTATGACTCCGTCAATGATTGAATAGCGAATGATCCCGGTTGAACCTATATTGACCCTTTTATACCAACAAAAAGTAGTGCAACTAGCGGCTGTTTTAAGGAGCAAAATCGCAAGTGTTTTGTTTACTTCATTTTTTCTCCTCTTCCAATAAAAGAAAAATAATTAATTAAATTGTTTTTGTCCTCTCCATTTCATCTCCTTTCAAATGATGTCCAACATTACCCTCATTATTAATGTCAAATAAGATTTAAAGTTGTTTAAAATAGATTTTTTGAAAGATGCAATTTTTTTGACGGCGAGTGTATTACGTTTTGTTATATTCAAATGCACATTCAAACACAGAGGTTGCAATTTGACAATGTTTTTGTATTTGTCAGATACTTATAGTAATTTTACAATTCTGTGTTGTAGAATTGAATCTCAAATTTAATTTTACTACGATATTCAATAAAAATCACTAACCAAAATTTGCTATTTAAATTACAATAAGTGTAAGGAATTATACAAATCATTACATATTTTATAAAACCTTTGTATGCATTTCTACTATATTTCATTTTAATCATGTACGCTGTTTTTACAATTCTCCGTTGTAATTTTGAATTAAAAATTAGTAAAATTTCGGTACACATGTAAAATTTAATTTTACTACGATTGTCAATAAAATTGATAAACAAAATATGCAATTTAAATTACAAGAAATGTTTGAAAAAATATAATACATATTTTTTCTATACAACTTTTGTGTCAATTTTTACTAGTTTTTGTTACAATCACATTTGTCATGTGCACATCTACAATTCTGCTTTGTAGTTTTAAATATAAAATTTGGTATCTATATATTTAGTACGTGCTTAAAAAAAATTTGACATGCATATTTAAAATTTAATTTGAGTGCAATCGTTAGTAAAATTACTAGCAAAAATATTTAATTCGAATTACTTTATTTTATATTATTATATATAACTAAGTAAAGTTAAGATTCATACAAAAAAAAAAAATTAATGCCATCATTCTACACAACTGTTAATTCAATATAAAATGATAAATTTTGGTACAAGTTGTGTGGTAAAATTACAATAGAATTTTGTAAAATTTCTATATTTATATAATAATTATTTGATATAATTATTTTGTTACATTTGTTTGTAAACTTGATACTATTACCACTAAACTACGTAATAGACATCAAAATTATATTAACTCCTCACTCCTATTATTAACTTATATTAAGTCTATAAATATGATTTTTAAAAATTATAACGATTACTTTAAACTAAAAACTATGTTTTACTTACTTGGGATTCTATTATACAGTTTGAATTATTCGTGTTGTATGTTTATGTTGACATCTTATTTAATCTTAATTTTACAAATAAGGATTTTTATAAAACTGATTTAAAAATAGGTATGGTTTGTTTTTATATGTTTTTCCTCTCAAGTGAAGTCAATATGTGATGAATTTTTTATCCTCTCTCTATTTTAACTGTCGAGTTTTAAAAAATCACATCGCAGTAAATCTGCGCATTACAAGTCATAAAACCATTCAAATTTTATGTTTCTACCTCCAGCAATTTCGGCTCAATCCATCTACCAATTTTTTCCCAATCTTTATATAGATAGAAGGAATTATAAATAAAAAGTATTAGGTACCTGTTAAAGTTTTATGAGGCAATTTATGTCAAAATAGTTCTCAATTATAGATATAATCAATCCTGAAGACGACCAATCTTAAGTTAAAGGATGCTAGTCACATTGAATGTCTAATAATTAACTTAATTACTGTATCTATTACTTTAACTAGAGTTCACAGACTATACATAAATGATTTCAAACAAGTTTTACGAACTACAAAGTTTACACTAATCTCCGTTTACACTAGTTTACGTTAAACGAAGCGTCATAAAAGACTGAAAGCTCACAAGCTTCACGCCCAAAAAATATTTGATGGAGCTTTAGCAACACAAGTTAAGAAATGACGCGTGTCCTTGCACCGATACCTTTCGAAAACTTTAGGAGCCGTTCGGGCTTACGGGATTTCCCTCTATATAGATAGGTGTAAGAATTTTAAATAGGTCTTAAACGTCAAAGTATTAGGATATAGTAATATAAACTTCCCGATTTTTTACTCCATATGTCGAATAGCTTACTATGAAAAAGATGACATAAAAACGAAAGATCACAATAATTGTCTTTATCACACTGATAATAATTATAAAACTTTTAAATTTCCGGATATTTTTATCATTCTTATAAAAGGTTTTCAAATAACGCGTCAATAGTTTTACAATCTCACGTGTAACTTCATTAACTTACTATAAATGTCTGATCATCTGGTGATTGTTTTTCCTCCTCCTTTGCTTTACCGCGTTTTTCTCCGCGCATGCGTGTTGCGGTCGAAGACGACACCTTTTGTCTTTGAACACGAAGATTCAACCAATCTGAAAATCTCCCGTCCGGCGGTTCCTTCGTTAACTCTTCAGCTGAAAATAAAATGAAACTTTTTTACACGATATCAACGCTCAAATATTACGCACGAGTTAAGGTCGTTTATGATTTGCGTGCAGAATAGATATCAACAGAATAACCGAGTTGTATACTTACGGTATATGTTTCTGGTCGACAAAACATCGACAAAAAGTAAATTACTTTGCAACACGTCATATAGGATCGAACAAAAATGTCTTTTCATTTTCAAAATAAAATAGTTATATTTAGAATTCTCATTTTATCCGAAATTATTCAATTAAAATTTCAACCACTTTTATAATGTTTTGTTATTTTGTTAATATTATCTAAATTAACATATTATATACATCATTCTATATAAATTATAATTTGGTGTATATAATTAGTCTAAGAATAAATAAAAATTAATTATATATAGGTTGGTTATTTAAATATAGGTTGGTAAATTCTAATTACCGACTTTCCTTGTAATCTTTCTAGGTAATTCCCAAGTTCCGGTGTAGTGGCCAAAACATTTTGACGATCCACGAGGCGCCCCTGGTAGAAATCGGCCGTTGATATCACATATCGGTTTTGGGTTTGGCCGCATTTCGACAGGACGAGCCCGAGTTGGTGCCCAACGTGGTATTTGCCAGTTACCGAGCCGTTTTGGAGTTGTCTCTTTGTTAAACTAAAAAAAAAACTTACAGAGTAATTGTTGATAATTTATATAAATCATTCGTGCTAATCGTAAATGACTGGGAAAAATTCGAAATGTTTTAGTAACGCAAAATTTATGTTTATGATATGTTTATTCTCATATAAAATATGACCTAATTAAATTTCTGTCTAAGCAAAAAAATAAACACTGTTCGTTGGTAAACAGAAAGTGTATTCTTATGTAATTAGGACAAAGTCTATAGATTGAGTTAGTAAACAAAAAAAAATCTTTGTAACGTTTCTAATGGGGTGAAACACAAGATTTATAATTTTATTTATTATTTAAATATATAGTACTACATATATAAAACAACTGCTAAAACGTTCCTATTTACTTATACTAATAAGTAGTAGGTAGGTATATATAGTATATAAAGGTGAGCCTTAGGCATAATTTAAGAACAATGTTAGGTATGAACCTATAATTTAAATTTTGATGACATTTTATAGACAAAGAAAACATTTGCAATATAGTAAATAATTCTGCAAGTCATAAATAGTTGAAACAACTTTGACTACCTACGCGATGAAGGGTGGCACGCGACCGCGGCGTGACGCACGTGCCCAACCATTGACATCAAATTTTAATCAACAATATTACAAATAACGTTTCAAATTATAATTTTAAATATAATTTGTATTTAATACTATCCTAGTGTATGATTTTAAAGAAATATTCGAACTGTTAATCAGTACAATAAAACTGTATTTAGGTCTTTTTTTTCTAAAATTTATAAAACTGACTCATAACGTAAAAGAAAAACCTAACCATATTGATAGCGAAGATAAAACATAGATAAATATATATTGTTGATATTGCTACATTTGTACTTTAAATACTATAATATTGGTAATTTCGAAGTACTATAAGTACTATAATATTATTAATTTTAAAACCCAAGGAACGATCAATTATTACTTAATAATTATAGATTAAAAAAAACGTTGGCGGTTTGATTCAAACTCGAATACTGGGGTTCCATACTACAATCAAATATTCAATCATCATCATCATCATCATATCAGCCATTGGATGTCCACTGTGGAACGTAGGGATCCCCCATCGACCTCCAGAGCGACCAGTTCAAAGCAGCCTTCATCCAACGGTTTCAGGCGCCTTTCCTCAATTCATCTGTCCATCTCGCGGACGGCCGTCCAACGCTGCGCTTGCCGATACGTGGTCTCCTCTCGAGAACCTTTCTGCTCCATCTGCCGTCAGTTCTGCTAGCTATGTGCCCTGTCCACTGCCACTTCAACTTGCAAATCTCTTAGGCTATGTCGGCAATCTTCGTTCGTCTGCGGATCTCATCATTTCTGATTCGATCTTTCAGAGAAATACCGGCAGTACGTGGTCTCGTACGTGGTATACTTTACATTACGTATTGTTAACTTTGAGTCATCAACTCAACACGTATTATTTGAAAATTTTAGGTTCTAAGCCTATTAGGGCCGAAACACATAACGGCGTTGCGGCGCCGCAACGCTAAAATCGGCGGTGGCGTCACCGCCAATTTTAGCGGCGCGGCACCGCCAATTCCGGCGTTGTGACGTCATACTTGTTGACCATGATTTATTGACATTTTGTGTCTATTTTTATATTTTATTTTTTGTGTCTTTATTAGACATGGGTATCTCAATGAATTTTTATGAACTGCAGATAAGCTCATGAGCCATATGCTTGAACCGGAGCTGTGAAACGGCTCACAGTTCAGCTCAATTGTTGTTATAGGTATTGTTACTTTTAACCACTTTTAACTATTAGATTTACAGCTAATTTATGACTCGGTTCAAAAAATGACATGTATGATGTACCTAAATTATAAATATGTAATAAAGCAGCGTTTCGAAAAGTTATTATAGTGATATTTTTTTCTATCTTACACAATTATAGGGGAATGCTAATTTCATGCATATGATAAACGCTAAAGTGAGTTTCTTTGTTTGTTACGCTTTCACGCTTTAACTATTCACCTGAATTACGATCATCATGAAATTCTGCATACCAGTTGTCTGGGGTACAGAAAAGGACATAGAGTACCTACTTTACGTACCGACTACTAGCTGGTAGCTGTACCACGCAAGCGGAGCCGCGGGCGAAAGGTATTTATTTATATTTAATCTATAGAACGAATATAAATGTAAGATATTAATTTATGTATCACTTTGTTTGAATTTTGTTTAGGCTTTATGAGACAAAAGTTGTTTAAAATTCTACCAGCATACAAACTTGATTCACAAAATTATTTCCGGTACAAAGGATTACTTTTTATGCATTCTACTAAATAACAACTTCACAAACAATAATTAACAAATTTTACGTGAACTATAATATTTAAAATAATTAAATTAATATCCACAATAAAAAATCACGAAGAACTGGTTACCCTACAACAACGCTCTTTTTCGCGGCGCCGCAACGCCGCAACGCAAACTGCCGATTTTAGCGTTGCGTCGCCGCAACGCCGTTATGTGTTTTGGCTCTTATGGTTCCAAAGATACCAGGATGTCATATAACTGTAGGAAAGACTGACGATACGATAGACTAACGAATGGACAGACAAATATTCGCAGAGTGCAGCTATAGTAACAAAATTTCTGTTTACATCGTTGGGTACAGAACCCTAAAAAGAATGATAGCGCCACGCGTCCCATTGAGCAGGTGTCAATGCACGCTCCACTGTACTAGGCGTTATAATAATGATCCCTTTTCTCAACAAGGGGTTGCAAATTATTATTTACCCCGTTTACGTCACTCGGTGATTTGCCTCAATTTAAATACCCGCAATAATTTAGAATTATCTTGTTGCACCCTTGTATATAATTAATAATTTTTACAAGTATCGACTTAACTTTTTGTATAACCATTATAACATAGATTTATATTTAAAAGATAAAAAAAAAGATCTACTGCAATAATGGTCCAGTATTCAAGTCACTCACAGTGTTGTATATTGTTTTAATACGTATATTAAAAGCCCATACTTAGCTTTGAGGAAAAATATTGTCAGGAAACTTGCATGAAAATCCACACGACAAATTTTGAGAAATCTGTTATGTACACCGTCAAAACGCACTGTAAAATTTATTTATTTTTTTAGGGTCAAGAAAATAATGTCACAATAAAGTTAAATAACAATGTTATGAAACACAAAAAACATTATTAATGTGACATCAACTCCGCTAACCACAGCTTACCAAGAAATTAGAAAAAGAAAATGTTTGAGTTGAAAGTTGATTGTTGCAAGAAAAGAGATTCCATAAAGAAATAAACAATCGCTCTTAAAAGGGAATATTTTATGTGTTAGTACATGAGTTATTGTCATCATCCATAATTAGTTTTATCATCATACATAATGGTAAATTCCAGATCAAAACTTTTAATAAGAGGGAGAAAATACCCGGACGTAGTAGAGCGATATTAATTTACTATAAATTTATAGGAATGTATGCATTCATGATTTTTTTTTAAACTTTCTTAGTGCAAAATTAGAAAACACGATTTCAAAGTTTTACTGGTTTTCAATTCTTTATAAACTTTCCGAATTAAGATCTATATTAATATTAGTATCTATTTTTACTATTACATGGTAAAGATCGATGGATGGATCAAAGCATGCTTGTTACTCTATCAAGCTAAAATTGTTCGGACTTCCGCAAAATCTAACAATTTACAACCATAGATACGTAATTACACTGTTTTAAAGTACGGTTAAATTCTTCTGTTAGCGAAGATGGTCACGTTAAGGTCACGTTCTCGTCCCTGAACCTAAATTGAGTTAACCAACTAAAAGGTTCACATCACTTGCTCTATTTATAACAACGTATTTCTAAACAATTTTCCCCATTTAACTGCCAAGTAAAAGTGAGGTTGAAACATTTAATACCTTCAATAATAATTTTTTTGTTTGAAAATGTAAAATTATAATGCAAAGGTATAATTTTCATTCTAATGAAAATAATTTAAATATTAAGTAGTATATAAGTATATATAAATTAATCAAACAACAATCCGTACAATATTATAAGCAACAGTTTAAACTAGGGAGACATGGATTTTGGGGAATAGGGCTGCACTGCGCTCTGCGCAGAGGACCATCGCGGTTAGGGTTATCCAGGGGTACCGTACGGTATCGTGGGTTGCAGCTACTGCTCTAGCCGGCGACCCTTCGTGGGAGCTCGTGGCGGAGGTTCTTGCCGATACCTACTCATATGTCTCGTGTAGGAGGGCTCTTGGTGAGAACCCCACGTTAGACGGGATCCTACGGGTGCTTCGGTTAGGGCAGGAAGCGCTAATGCGTAGGTGGGGGGAGGACTTGGCAGAGCAGCCGTATGGCACACACGTAACGGCTACCCTTCGCCCGGTCCTTAAGCGGTGGATGGGTCGAAAATACAAGCCCCTCATCTTCCGCCTGACGCAGGTTCTCACCGAGCACGGTTGCTTTGGTGACTACCTGTGTCGGACGGCCCAAAAGGAGCCGACGAATAAGTGTCACGATTGTGACGCAGCGGTGGACTATGCCCAGCACACCCTCTAGGTGTGCCCGAGATGGGCGGATGCGTCAAGGTCTGACGTCGATCCTCGGAGGGGACTTGTCGCTCCCGAGCGTCATCCCTGCGATACTCGGCGACGACGAGTCCTGGAAGGCGATGGTCATACCTACATCTTCATGCCTTCTGCGAGACAGTAATGTCCTAGAAGGAGGCCGACGATCGGGTGAGAGAGGAGGCCGCCGACGTGACCTCCACCCGTGGGCGACGAATGGGGTAGTGCGTAGGATGCGCTACTTAATGCGATTCCAGTAACGCCCCTGTGCCCGTGTCGGGCCGGGACGGGAACCCGGTCCTGCTAGACATGGCGTCGTCGGGACTGTTCAGAGGTGAGCCGGATAGTCCACATGGAGGAATAGTGTGACCTTTTCGCCAAGGCCAGACTGTCGCTGGAGGGATCCTGTTACCTGCAGATCCGGGACCCTCCAATTAAAGCGGCTGAAGCCTCCCGCAGGGGTTTCGTACGGTATAGCACTCCCGAAGTGCCGAGTTCAACATAGGTCTAGGACTGCCTACCCGGGCCCAAAAAGCTTTAACTTTAGCTGGCCTTAAGAATTATTCGAGTACACGAGAAAGACTTTGACCTGACAGCAGGTAATGAGTAAGAATGATAGCTATATACTAAAATTAATTATGAAAATTATTACATTAACATATTTATTTGAAGGAGCAAATTTAGTCACAGTCTTTAGTTAAACCTAAGACGTACCGAACTCTGATGGTCTGGAAAATTATTATCCGTAGGTAATTATAAAAAATTATCTAAGTTGGCAAGTCCTAGGATTCATAAGTAAGTAAGTAAATAATTAAATCTACAACTATACGGGATTATGCAGACTCTTGCCTATTCCTGTAAATTATACATATTTTTGTGAACTATAACGTTGACATATTTTTCAGTGTTTGTGTGTGAACAACATTTGTCATTTTTAAGTAATATTTATTTAACTCTCGTAAGAAGAAACCTTATGTAAAATATTTCAAGGTGCATATTTGAATATACAAACTTTATTAAGTGAGCGTTCCAGTTATGATATAAATTCCTTGAAATTAAGCGACAAATAAATGACATTAAAATTATAGTTGACATAAATATTTATGACAAGCTATATTCTTCGCTTCGAGGTCGTCTAAAAAATATTTGCACTCGAGTTTCGAAAAAGAAACTCGGTCATGTCACAAAATCATTTCCTGACATAAATCACGCAAAGCGACTTGTATAACTTGGCTTTAATCAAATTCAAGAAACTTATATTACATCGTTTATATATAGAGTAAGTATTGATTATGTATGTTATTTAAAAATATTAAAAAAAAAACTTTGTTCGGTACCTAAGTGCATCATTTGAGAACGTCCGGATAAGTTTTTTTTTTTTTCAAAAAAATAAATTGTTAAATTGCCCGGATAATTTATTTTATTGTATGGAATCTGAACGTATATCGGGTCAGTGTGTTTTACAATTTCCTTTTTCAATATTAATTAAATTGGATGACATATGCATTCATATAACGCGTGTAGCTAGTTTGGTAAAATACAAAAACATATTAAAGAAGATTCTGAAAGAAGAGACGAGAAAGACAAGACAGAATAATCTTCAAAAAGAAGATGTGTTTCTCTTTCGATCAAAATACAACGAATTGTTAGTGAATCTATTTTAATAACATTGTATTATTATATCTTTTTCAAATAAATAAACCTGTTTACTAAGTATGACAAATCTTACTTATCAGCCAATGTTGGCGTATAACAAATAAACTATTAGTATATTTTGTTTTACTGAAATAAACGCTCTTAAGGAATCGTTTTATTTGTACTATTGTTTGAGCTTTATCATTCGAAGTATAAAGAATTTCTGAATTATAATGTGCTATGACAATAAATGTAAAAAAAAGAAAAAAAAGAATACAACTAATCGGAGATAAATGATAACTATTAACTAAAGACCAACGACTGACGTCAAACATGGATTAACACTGTACACAAAAGCGTGAAAAATAGTCATTCTCTTTGAAATAGAAGCAGCCCCTTTCAATGTCGCATTGTTATTGAATAAAATATATACCAATCAATTTTATACTCTAATGAATTGAAAATAAATGCGCATTTCGTAAAACCTATTAAGTTAAATCATGTTTACTATGTAATTGGATGTATCTAAGTTGGATTAAAGGAATTACAATTTGCTCGCAAATAAAAAATGTTCATCGTAAAAATAGAATGGGGGACGTTAATGGGCGTTGCAGGTGCAGTGGTGTTAAAAAATATATGGGATTAGTAATGTTGAATCAAACGAATCTGGACGAACAATTGAAAGTACTAAATATGGTAATAGTTAATACATTCATAAATGTTCCATAGTCAAGTATATTAGACAAGTGGCCTAATTGGTAGTGTAAGATTGTAAATGTCCCTATACTGGTCGAAATCCTTCTCTCCTATTAAGAAAAAGGATTGGAACTCAACCCATAACGATACTTCAATGCGGATTTCAATAGGAGAAAAAGAAGAAACCTCAACCTCAAATTCGTATTGTGTGTGTGTGTGTGTGTGTTTGTCTGTGTATTTCCGGACCCCCGACACGAAATTCACATCCTACTAAGAGCAGTTGAGTGTGAGACTTTTTTATAATTAATATGATATACAAAAAAGTTAGTTCGTCAGTTTGAATACACTTATCCTTTATACAATAAAAATATGTATGGGTTTTAAAGTTTTAGTGCTATAAAATTCATAAATCATAACATATAAAATAAAAGTTTTGTTAAATCACGTATTAAGTTTTATCAATTATTCGCATGTATTTGAAATAAAGTGTAATAAATGTATATTTTATCAGGAAGTAATAAAATTTATAATAGTAATGATAGTAATATAAATAACTTAAAGTATACTAAAAATAGACAATATACAAATAAGAAGACTAAGGGCCAGTTTCACCACTTGCTATTAAGTTCCGGATAACCTAACTGGCACTTATTTTGACAGATGACCCATACAATTACCTGTCAAAAAAGTGCCAGTTAAATTAGCCGGAACTTAATAGCAAGTGGTGAAACTGGGTCTCAAAATATAATGTTATCTAGACCGTTATCTTTCAATTTTTATGATTCATAAATACGGGTAAATACATATTATATTATGATATTAAAACAATACATGTAATAATAACAAAAGTATTATTAAACTGACATTTACTTACCGATTCTACTCGCATTGAGTTCTAATAACCATTAATTTGATAAAAATTCACAGTTACAGTTTTGCTTCTATGTCGTAGTATGATATTATATAGCCTATGTTGGGTTATAAAACGTCTAACAGCAGCTATCTTCTGGATTATGTAGCTTTCCAATATTTTTTTAAAATCAGTTCACTACTTTCAGATTACAAATAAACAAACCAACAAATCTTTTTTTTAATTTTTATTATTATATCTACATTCAAATATAATATACCATACATCCTACGTATAAAATTTGTTATCTTATAACGTACTACGTATAAAATGTTAAACTAAACTACTGTATATATTTTATGAATAACGTACTTGCCCACTGTCGAAATTAAAAGCCATTGTTGAAAAAATTATTCCGAAAATAGTAAATATATCTTGTGAATATCACAAATTTTATAAATGTTTCAAAAAACTGTCAAAAACGTTTAAATTTGTCAAATATGATCAAAAAAACAAGGAACACGTTTGTCTATGGTAGGCTTTCAACAAACGGGAAAACTGGAAAACATTATTGGCCCAACTGTTCGGTAGCTATAGCAACTAGACTTTCCTAAAATTTCCTAAAATCCTTCCCCTTTGTTATTTCACGTTATCGTTATAAGGGCACCAAATTTTCCTGTAAAATATGAAAGTAGAACTTATACAAACTAAAATTGTAGTATATATTTAAAAAAAAAATAGTCGAAATGTTGTTTTATACACTCAACTCATTTAATATAATTATATTCATTTGTATAAAAAATTTATTTTTTAAAAACAAAAAGCTTAGACAAGAAAAAAACTAAATATAAATTTAGAAATACGTTAATTACTACAAATTCGTAAGCTTTTAAAAAAACTTTGCAAAAGAACACAACTTTTTTCATATAGGTACTGTACTCAAATTAAAGTCTCCGCCATTTTTTTTATTAATCAAACTTAAATTATAATAAAACATTCTTAGCAAAGAGAAATTATTAATAAGTTATCAAAAACTTATGGCGAAAAATTAAAACAAATCTTTGATGCTATTGTTTTTCTCATTTATTAACGTAAGTTAGTATATGAGAAAAACAATAGTTTTAGTATAGTCAAAAACAGCATATCTTTTATTTTAACTTCCTAAACGAAGCTTTTTTGCTTTGCGGTTTGTTCCTCCGCCGTACTTTTTTTTTGGTTTATTTGATTTACGACTTACTACTACATTCATCGAGTTAAAATTATAAACGTGGAATAGAAGTACCTGTAATCGGTTAATATGAGTTTAAATAATTTTAGTTAAACATCCTATTGCCTTATATTGTGATTGTAAATTTTTTTTTTTCAGTAGACAGATAAAAAGTGCTTTATTCAATTTGTTACCTAATTTAGTAGCAAATTTTCATAGTAGGTAGCAAATTTTCTTAATGACATTAATTTCATGAGTAATCTAAGCATTAAATCACATGCCGTGACGAGGTCGTAAAGTTAAAAACTGTCCCTAACCATGACCTTTAAGGTTTGTATAGTATTTATGTATAGCTGATTATTATAGCATTAATACTGAAATACTACCATTAGCGGATGTCGCAGGCCGGTACATGATTCTTTGCATAAATTATAATACAAATTCTTGGAGTAAACTTTAGCGTCGCATTACCATTTGAGCAATTTAAATTCGAATTGAATTTTATCGACTAATGTTTATTCAATCAGATAAACGACAATAAAAATATTAGCTAACATTTTCTTAAATATTTACAGAGTGGCAGTAGTTCTTAATTAAAACTACTAAATGTAACCATTGTTTAACACTAAACCTACCAGAGTGATAAATGTTAAAATTGTTTATATTTTTTTCATAAAATTACTGTGGAGATAATACCAGTGGTATTTTTGAGACATAAGTTTTACATTGGCTAGGGATTTTTTCTAGGATAAACAGCGAAAATAACTAGATTTCCTAATTTTTTTACGGAAACTGGCAAGGCCAGGACTCAGTAAGGTGTTTATTTAATAGTAAATAATAATATTGTAAAAGAAAAACACACACATGCGAAAAAATAAAGGTTCACAAATTAAATAATTTCTATTAATTAAAGATGATATTTATTGTGCAAATAGAAGTAGTAAAAATCACATCAAACTGTTTATGTTTAACTGAATTGGCATCGAACCTAGTGATAAGAATAAATAATCTCTGTTGAATTTTTCGAAGTTACGCTGACTTAGAATTTATAATTATAATTTTTTTATCAATATTAATGGTGGAAAGATGGTTTTTATTAATTACCAACATTAACATATACCTACCACTAAGGGCCAATATCCCCGGTTGCTAATAAAGTATCAGATCTGATCTGACATATCACGGTATCCAATACATAAAATGTTGTGATATGTTTTTTTATTTATATTTTACCATCAAACTACACTTTCTGCATCACATAATTATTTCTGTAAACCAAAAGTAAGCCTAAGCGTAACCACAAGCGAGTCCTAAGAGCGTGTTATACCTCCTGCTATGTCTCTGATAGCCTATCAGTATCAGTATCCTGTGCTCGAGATAAACTTTATCAGAAACCAGTGAAATTGATCGTAAGTAAGTCGTATATTTTATGGACCTCAAAGTTTAGAAAGTTGCCTGATTGAAAATAAAAGAGTTAGTTCTTTTGAAAAGGCTGACACAAACAGAGTTATTTTTTAATGCATTCTTATATTTTCATATAATTATGTTAATGGCATATATAATCTGCAATAAATCACAATATTACAAGAATTTAATCAATCTGTTCAGAAACTATTAGATCCTAAATCATTCCTTGAGTGAATAATGGTATAAAAGAATTATAAATGAACAGATGAGTCTTGCCTATGCTAAAATCTTTAATATATATTTAATTTTTTTTCTTAATTATTTAATAATTAAGTTTACAGTATTGTTAATTGAAATTGATTAGGTTTTATCTATTTAAAACATACAGATATCTATTAACAAACGACAAATGATTATGATAATTATTGATAGGAACTTTTTTAAATATCTGCACCTGTACATACATTTTGTACCTACGTAGGTATTTATTCTACTTACGCTTATTACGCTTCTATTTTTTAATATCATAAAAATGTCTGCTAATGATTTTTAAATAAAAAATGTTTGCACGTTAATTTTCTAATTTTTAGTAATCTTTTGTGGTTTTCGCTTTCATTCAGAGCACTCTTGGTCTTGACACAATCGAAAACTTTTCACATAAAGGCGTATTATATGACAGTATTGTTTACATAAAAAGGACAGGATAGTTGATTCAGAAAGAATTTCAGTTTCTAATTTTTAATATTTAAATAAAAGTCATGAATAAGTGTACAAACATTTTGACAAGAAATCCTAAGCATTTTTTAATAATAAAAGGTTGAATCATAAGAAACCATATTCTCAAATTAAATTACGATAGTAATCTTAGTGCAATTTGCATAAATTAAATAATTTCAACAGTAATTAATCTAATAAAAATATAATTAAATACAGCATTATGCGTTTTATTTTATGTTGAGACTTTTTAATATTTAACAATTTTTGTGATTATGATATAGATATAAAAACAATGTTGTTAAGATGTACCGAAAATGTATCTGTTTTATATCCTGGTAGTATACGGGTATCAATTATCCGGGTACACCTGCGTCCCGGGATCGATAGGCGGAGTCTGCATGGGATTGGCGGAGCGTGAGAGGCGGAGCTACATATAAAAACAGATGCTGCAGACTGCATGCATGCTAATAAATATCATGAATTCACTATAAAAATAGGTTATTATTTATCTTAATAGTAAAAGATTATAATTTTGTCACTCATTCATTGTAACCAATACATTAAACTCTCCTCTAATCTCCTCTAATTTTATATCTATTTTAAAAAAAGAAAATGGTGAATCATAAATAAACCCAACGTTTTACAGGATAGAAGACAAACTAATTATTGTACTTAAAATTATCCATCATTATTTTTTGACATTTAAATATTACCTAATTCTACAATTTTTCTCAAACTCTTACAATTTGGTGATTATTAAATTGAACAATTAAATGACTGTGCGACACAAAACTATTATTAATTGACTATGTCTTTATTTATACTTTTATAGTAAAACTGTAACAGCGATAATTCTGTACATTAAAGATACTTTGAAAACTTTTTGGGAGAAAATCGAATCTGAAGCCAAAAATGTTATGTTTTTCATTTTTGTCTGTCTGTTTGTATCTTGGACACGCATTACGCCAAAGCTACTGAATTAATTTGAATGAAACTCAGTATGTTTTGACTTTATACTATGAACTAATATACTGGATACTCTTTACTGCGAAATTCGACAAGGTTCCCGTGGTAAAAGAGATGAAAGTCAAGAAGTGTACTTAGTTATAATTTATCAACCCATAGTCCGATTTCATTCATTCTTTTTTGTTAGAAAGGATATATTTTAATGATTTTCCCCTGAATATTTTAAGGTTATCAATATTAGTTCAAAAAAAATTAAATTCAAGATGTACAGAAATCTTTGAACGTACCTACAGCTCATTGTATGCTGGCTCACAAACTTTATCTTACAGACTATTGAAAAGAATGGCAATCCCGAACGAAGTCACACTTACAGCTAGTTGTTATAATTATATAACTGAACTGAACTGTTGAAAGTTGAAACAGCAAAGCATTCCTCCTCCGTGCAAAGACTTTTAATACGTATGTTTGTAGAAGGTTGTAAGCTTGATGCACCACGTTATTAACTGAGGGTTGGCGGATATTGTTTATGTCTAAAGTAACAATCGTTATCAGGTTTTTCGTTTCTAGAGGTCCCTCAAAGACTAAATATAAATTTGATATCCACTCTGAACACGAAATGAATCCACAACCATTGGTGTTAATAAAACTTTCGCACCACTACACAAAAATGGACAGTCATTTTTTTGTCTCTTAACCATGTTTTTCTCCTAAATACAATTATATTTTTATACATGAGTCTCACTCACAATCGTATAATTATGTTATTTAATAATGTAATCGGCATAGGTATAGTTTGTTATTTTTACAAAAGTAACTCATAAATGTACTCAAATCATTATCTAGGTTCGCGTAGATAACAACTTTATTATTAATGTTGTTTTTTTTCTTTTTGTTTTAAGAACTATTTAGTATGAAGTCATATATTTTCAATTTCACTTACAATACTAGGGATCCCTAAAAGGAAACTTAACTAGGCACCGCCCTCTCAGAGGGTAAAACCATCCCCTCGGAGGACATAAATACTGAGGGATTCTGACATCTGGACCAGTACAGTTATATCTAACTTACAGATAACAGACAGTGTTAGAAAATAGTGTGATTATTGTTTGGTTAATTAATTAACTAATTACATATATGACTCGGATTGAAGTTCCTTCTCAAAGTAAGTTTTGAATAGTTTATGTCATAAATAAAACCAAAGCAAGTATTACCGTACGTACCTAATAGTATTACTCATTTAGAACATCCAGTATATCCTATCTTAAGGATGTTGGAAAAAAAACTCGTAACGTTAGTCTCGTGTGTAAAATATTTTTAAAATTTGCAAAGTATTAACAAATAAATATCACTGTTGTTATTCGTCAATAAAATAATTAGGAATTGTTGTGACACAACTAACATGTAAATAAAAATAAACAAATGCTCAGTAATTGATTTATATATATAATACAGTGTTATATTTATTATTGTTTAACAATAAGCAAGATAATAGATAAAATAAGGGACTGCTTCAAAAGTTATGGTTTTATTATCAACAATAGGCTATTTGTAATAACATCTAATGCACTTTGAGCTTGATTTTTTGGCAGAAGTATTATCATGTTTCACGTTTTTCTCGTTAATTTTTCATTTCATCGATGTATTGTACTTACACTTCAAAAGTACCTAAAAAGCACTTAATTTTAATGATATATTTTTATTTATTTAAATATTATCTCATGTATCTCTGCCAGCTTGATCTAAAGCTGGCAGTTCACATTAATACCAAAAAAAAATCAGTTAAAAATTTGAGCACCTAATTTTAGATTTTGATACCTAATTAACACCCAAAAAGTACCATCTTTTGAACGTTTTGAAATCCGATATTAATCACTCTGCTCTGCTAGCGTGGTTTACTTTTTAAATGAATCCAACGCGAAAATATATATATCAATGAGTTCTATATTTAGTATTTTTTTATATTTTTCTAATCTGTGCTCAACACATCAACTGCCCGGGGTAAACAGAGCAGTCGGCAGAAGTCCCCTACCACTATGACCGTGGATTTCTGTAACATCAGGGGGCTTCACACTAATCTTAACGCCATCCACTACCACCTTCAGACAGCGAAGCCGGCCTTGCTCTTTTTGACCGAGACACAGATATCCTCTCCAGCCGATACCTCTTATCTCTCTTGTCCGGGGTACAAGTTAGAACACTTTTTGTACCGCGGGCTGGATTTTGCGCGTACGTCAGGAAGTTTGTTTGCTCACGTCGCCTCAGCAGTCTTGAAGGTAAGGACCTCTCCATCCTCTGGTTGCGCATAGACAGCGACGACCATCACCGCATCTATGCCTGCTTATATAGGTCCCACAGCAGTAATGACGAAACCGATCGACTCATAGAGCACATCCAAATGGCTACAGATTCCGTGCTACAACAGATCCCATCCGCAGAGATCATTATGACACTTGGTGATTTCAACGAAAATTACACAGAGTGGCTCGGCTCGTGAACAACCGATCATGCGGGAAGATCTATTTACGACTTTGCCTCAGCATATGATCTGACACAGTTAGTAATATCACAAACGCATATCCCTGATGTGGAAGATCATATGCCTTCCCTGTTGAACCTTCTGCTGACCTCTCATCCGGACAGTTATGTGGTTTCCGTGGACGCTACACTTGGCTCGTCGGACAGCTATCTAGTCCGGAGTTTTGTGCCAATCACACGCCCACCATGGCCTCGCTCTGCCGGCAGCCGCCGCGTTTAGCATCCTAACCATGGGGGCGAATTTGCTTCTCGCTGGATGATCCGGACATCGTAGCTGATTCTGTTGCCGAAGTGGTGCTGCAAGCCATGAAACTTTTCATTCCATGCTCTGCGGTGGCTATAGGCGGCAAATCCCAGCCCTGGTTTGGTCGACCCTGCAAAATGGCTGCACGCCATAAGCAGGAAAGCTACCGAGCTTGGGCCAATGCGTCGATGTCCAATGATGTAAAGACAAGCGTATTAAAAATGAGTACAATTTTGCCTCCAGGTCTTTCAAAAGAGTAATTGCTGAAGCAAAAGGCTTCGGGAACTCGTGCATTCTGGTCGCTTGCCAAGGCTGCTCAAGGAAATTTTTGTAAGCCATCCCTACCATCATCGCACATGAGAGACGACTCGTTGGCCCACACCGCAAAAGAGAAGGCCGATCTTCTAGGCTCTCTTTTTGCCTCCAACTCGACTTTGGATGACCGGGGCAAAATACCACCGATGATCCCTCGGTGTGATATTTTAATGCCAGAAATCATTTTCCAACAGAACTCCGTGCGTAAAGCCCTCCGTTCGTTGGACATCCATAAGTCGAGTGGGCCTGATAGCATCCCTCCATTAGTGCTACGAACTTGTGCTGTCCCGTCCTTACGCGTCTTTTCCGGCACTCTTACTCATCAGGCGTCGTCCCACGCTCGTGAAAGACAGCTTTAGTGCACCCGATCCCTAAGAAAGGGGACCGCTCAGACCCGTCCAATTATAGACCAATAGCTATTACTTCTTTGCTCTCTAAGATTATGGAATCCAATAACACTGGCACACAAAAAAAAAATTGTCTGTACTCCGGGCGCCACCTATCTACGGGCATGTTTTTCGACCCGCTGAATACGAATTTCAAGTCAGTTTAGGCCGTCCAGCCTTCAATTTCGAGTAAATTGCAAAAAAATCTCAAAAAATAGCAGCATTTTCTGCAATTTTATCGATTTTTTGCAATTTTATGAATGTTTGAGGGAACTACAGGCCAAATTTATTGCAGAATCAGACCAAGCAGATTATATTACATGAAAATCATGTCAATCCGGGTTCATAAAATTTTTTATACCAAGATGATCCCAATTTTCTTCGATTTTTGCAATTGTTGATGATTTTTTACAATTTTTTTTTTTAGATTTAAAACAGTTTATGATTAAATTACGATCTAAATTAGATCAAAATACATGAAAATTATGCTTGCCTTAGATGTCAAAATTTTTTTTCTTGTCAAAACATCGAATTTTCGCTATTTTTGGGGGTTTTTTGCAATTTACTCGAAATTGAAGGCTGGACGGCCTAAACTCGTATTCAGCGGGTCAAAAACCTGCCCGTAGATAGGTGGCGCCCGGAGTACAGACATTTTTTTTTGTGTGCCGGTGTAATCAACTGTCAGCTCCGGCGGTATTTGGAGGAGCACCATCTGATTAGCGATCACCAATATGACTTTCAACGGAATCGCTCGGTTTGTGATCTTCAGTCTTCTAATATACTTAACTCAGCAATGGGCAGAGAGGGCAATGGCATTTGAGAGTAGGGGGGAAACGCTGGCGGTTAATTTGGACATAGCGAAGCCCTTTCATCGGGTATGGCAAAAGGCAGTTCTGAAAAAGCTACCATCCTATGGGCTTCCTGAGAAATTCTGTAAATGGATCACCAGTTTTTTGGCAGACAGGAACATCAAGGTCGTTGTTGACGGTGTATGTTCGGACCTCAAGTCTGTTAATGCTGGTGTTCCCCAAGGCTGTGTACTATCTCCTACCTTGTTTCTTCTGCACATTAATGACATGTTGCAAACTAGTGGCATTCATTGTTATACAGACAATAGCACTGGAGATGCCTTATACAAAGGCCGTTCTAATATTTCTCGGGAAAAAGTCGATGAGTGTCGGAACAAACTTGTGCCTGAAATCGAGTCTCTTTTAGCCAAAATCTCCCAATGGGGGCGACTTCATCTAGTCCAATTTAACCCCAATAAGGCACAAGTTTGCGCGTTTACCGCTAAAAAATCTCCCTTCGTCGTTCCTCTCCAATTTGAAGGCACTCCCGTAACGGCCTCAGCCAGTATTGGAATACTTGGCGTCGACATATCTAGCAATGTGCAATTTCGTGGCCATTTGGAGTGAAAGGCTAAACTGGCCTTTAAGAAACTTGGTGTGCTCAGTAGGGCGAAGCAGTATTTCATGCATTCCCATCACCTAAAATTGTACAAAGCGCAGATCCGGCCCTACATGGAATACTGCTCTCACCTATGGGCTGGAGCGCCACAATATCAGCTCCTTCTATTTGACCGCGTTCAACGCCGGGCGGCTCGAATCATCGACGACAAGGTTCTCTCCAATCGGCTTGATTCTTTGGCACTGTGTAGAGATGTTGGATCACTCTGTATCTTCTACCGCATCTATTACGGGGAGTGTTTTGAGGAGTTGTTGCAATTAATACCTGCAGGAGAATTCCACCACCGGACATCGCGTCAAAATTCCAAATTTCACCAATATCATCTGTCCGGAAATCTACAACGACCCGATTTTAACGGCATTTCCTAACCGATACGACTTAGAGACCTTCAAAAAAAGACCATACAGCCATTTAAAAGACCGGCAACGCTCCTGCTAACCCTCTGATTTAGCGGGTGTCCAGGGACTTACCACCAGGTGAACCGACTGTCCGTTTGCCCCTACTTACATTTTAAAAAAAACCATAATAGTAGCTCTCTATTCGAAGTATTCCACCATAATTATTTCTTCAGCGTCCCAAAAACCGACGTCATAATCTTTCCTACCGAATTTGCCACCTTGAATTTCTTCGGCGTCGGTTAGGAGGCTCGTTTACAGGTCTTCGACTGTTGTTTTGTTTCAGAATCAAAATAGTGGATTCAAGTATCAGCTATGAATACAAAATTCGAAAAAAAAGAATTCGTGATAGAGTTGGAACTCGAGATTCGTCCTCGAAATGTCGACTCGTTTCATTTTTTATTCGTCGATTAAAATTCTCGATAGCCAACGTGCCAAGACCTTTTTTATATGGAATTCGATTGCAAGGATTCTTTGTACGCTACCATATGAGACCCCTGAATTATCAGCTATATGCCTGATGGACACTCTTCGATCTGCGATAATATCTTCGCCATTTTGTCACGTTATCTTTAGTGAGAGACGTGGATGGGGCCGATGTCTATCTTCAATAGATGTTCTGCCCAGCTTAAACTCCTTTGCACAGCGTGTAACTGGAGTATGGCGCGTATGGCGTAGCAGAGTTCCCCAATGTTTCCACCAAGTCCTTGTGTATGTCTTTGGTAGACATTTTTTAAGCAGGTACTTGATCACAGTTCTAATTTTATTTTTTTTCATTTTAATGTTATCTCTTCGACGGTACGTATTCAGTTGAATGCACCTCCCAGAAGGCCAAAAATCATGGTCTATTTATGTGATTTTTTATATTAACAAAAAAATATATTTTATCATTAGTTTTGGATCAACTCGTATAGTTGCATTTCAGAAATATTCAACAATTCTTACTAATTAAAAGGTTGCGCATAACGAAAAATAGTAGATAAATGAAGCATAGAAGAGCTATATACAATTACTAAAGTCTGTTTGACACCCAGGAAAGGAAGTATAATCACAAAAGAAAGGTAAAATCACGCGGTCCGTTCTTCGCGGTCTGATAAAATCTATACAAATAATAAATCTGTTAAAACCTCCGTTTTATTAATACACTATATATCATCAATAATAAATTTCAACAGCACGTTCTTTTTTGTATCAGCGCCATCTCTTATTTTGGTCGTGCACGTATCACGTAAAAAGTACAAAACCAATGTAAATAACTTTAATACATAAAAATTAAACATAACTCACAGTATAATTTAGTTTTTGTTTCATTGTAATTAAATTTAAAAATAAATATTTAAGAAAATAGAAATAGGTACCTACGCCGCCAACGCCATCTGGTCTAAGGAATCTTAAAAACTCACAAAACTTATTTTTGAGTTATTATTTTATTAAACTTAAAAGTTTACTAAATATGTCGGATAGGAATAGAAATCGTTTTAATATTTTAGATAAACATCATTTTCAATTAATATAGGTACTATTATGTCACTAAATATAAAAACGATATCCTACTATTATACGATAGATGGCGCATGTAGGTGATAAAAAATATAAATTTATAATTTTTAAAATTTTAGTTAAATACCCGTGCGAAGCCGGGGCGGGCTGCTAGTATATAATAAATCTCCGATAAATATATGTCGTATATGTAATTTATTAGCAATTTATAACTAAGCAACAAAACTATCGACAATTGTTTTTTTTTTTATTATATGATAATATAAAATAGTAATATTATATAACAACATAAAGATTCAATTAGTTGTAATTTATTTGTAAGCGCAATTATTCAAATTCACTTGCATGAAATAATACGTTTGTTGGTTAATATTTATTTATTTATTTATTTATGAAATTTTCATATTGATATAGTCCTATAGAATAAAACTTTTATCTTGGTGACTTATCGGTTAGTCATCAAAGTTTTTTAATAAAGATAAAATTGTATGAAAAGCTATAACTTCGATTATAAACGATTCCAAATATTGACATACACATTTTTAAATATCTATGTGTATTTGACTTCACTATACTCGTATTTAATCTAGATATACTCGTAGATTAAAAAAAAAGTTACGTTCGTTGAAAACGACTGGATCGATACGGTTTACCTATATTTTCAGGTTATTTGTTATAGTTCGAATTGTTAAACAAATATGCTTAATTAAAAAAATCAAAATCCGACTGCGTAAAATACTCTTATTATAAACTAAAAAGAATAAAACAATTTACTAGCTTTCATTTGATACCCATATTGCTACAGTAAGAAAAAAAATCAACTCCCCCCCCCTCATTCCGCCATTTGCGGGGGCAATTTTGAAAATTTATATAGCCTATGTCACTACTACAATTTAGACAAATCCAACGACACCTCATATGTCAAAAACCGTCCAGCCGTTTGGGCTGTAGGACGTGCCAAAGAAATGGACATACATACATACATACATATATATATACATACATACATACATACATACATACATACATACATACATACATACATACATACATACATACATACATAAATACATACATACATACATACATACATATTATAATACATACATACATACATACATACACACATACATACATACATACATACATATATACATACATACATACTCTCGAAAAACATAACCCTCCTTCTGTCGCAGTCGGGTAAAAACTTGTCTTGAAAAGGGGAATTAAAAAAAAATAAGTATATTATTACTTTTATTATAATTATGTGACTTAGCAAGGACAAGGTATTTTGACTCCGTTGTTTGGTTTCTTTAGTTAGCATTATTACTACATACATGTAATATCAATTCCTACACACGTGTCCCTTATTTTAGTAAATCTTGAAATAAATTTAAAAAAAATATATATATATATATATATATATATATATATATATGTGTGTGTGTGCTATATGTGTGTGCTAAAAAGTTTTATCATATCGACTAACAAGTTTTTATTTACATAAATCTTATTTTAGCCCATTATAAGGAAACTATTGTACAGAATTATATCGACTACATCAATTAAATAGCTAAAAGTGATAGACACTATTATAATGTAATAAAGACACAATATCACCCTCAATTACTCTAAAGAAATTGCATCAACAGAATCCAATTGTGTAACTCTACAATTACGATGAAATGTAATGGAACTTAGAGAGGTTTCATTGAAAATTAAAAAAAAAAATTATAATGAAAATAACATGAAAAAGCTTCTACAATTTCGCTAAATACAATTATCTATATAGCGATAATAAACAAATTCTGTTTACAAATTCATAACTACTTTACAAATATTTTAAATTGTCTCTATTGTTTTTATACAGTGTTGAAATCTCAGATTAAACAAAAGATTATTAATCTGAGGTTGAAATGTTATAACTTTTAATGTGTAACAAGAATTGATGAAACAGAAAAAAAAATCTTAGTCTGGTTTGTTATTAACGAGTACCTAACATAGCTTCAAATGGTAAAGGAAATATTAAAATCAGTTGCCTACTTTCACAGTTTATGGTCTACAAAAAAAAAAGATCTATTAAAATTACTTACTCCCATCATTAAAAGGTGGATTTATATCTGCTATGCAATTATTTTTATCGGCTTTTAAGAAATATCTAGTTCAAATAATAAATAATTAAATTACAAAACATTAAGTCAAGGGTCGGTGAAATTCGCAATCGATTCGATACGGCGACCGAACATGATTCGATTACCCAAGGGTTACTAGGGACGATATAAAAAGAATAAATACGGATTTATTATCCCCTAAAGAGCTCGCTTAGTGTGAGGTGTGAACGCGTGATGTATTATTTATATGAAACACACTTGCCTGCGGCCAGCAAATTTTATTTGGCAGAAATCAAAACAAACGTCCCTGGGTGATGTAGGGTTAATATTTGTAACACCAAAAGGCGCAATGCAGATATTTATTATTTATCAGTGCCAGTTCAAATAAAAATCTACTATATTGGAGTGAGCTTGTTCAGTATTTTCGAATCGTCAAAAACAAGTTATTTTTGAAGCCACCTCCAGCTCGAAGTACAGCTATCTATTGAGAAAAGTCGACCTAAAATGAAACTTTTTTTTTACAACAATAGCATTTCTTTTTTTGTTTATATTTTTTTTTTAATTAATATTTTTCAAAAATTAATGATCTTTAATTTTAGATACGATCACACTAATAAGTAATGTACATTATTGCCACGCTTTTCTATTATTAAAATTATTCGGTACAGTGTAATATGCTTTGTACAATAATGATGTTTACTTTTTTAGTTTACTATTAAAATTCTTGCGGTATTTGCAGATAAAAATATAGGATATTGCTTACTTTCTTACTGTATTCATACAATATTTGTCTCTATTTACAAAACTGTTACTATTTTTATAAATGTACATAATATTAGTATGAACAAATTGTGACACAACCGTATACATATGTTATTAAATACGAGACTCGAGGTTTATTAAACCTTATTTTTAAAATTACAGAATAATGAAAAGACAATATTAAATAATTAAATATTAAAACAAGTTATTTACTTGTTTTATATTATATTTATAGGAAAAACCTTTTTACTGGTGTTTGGTCGAAACATTTAATGTAAATATTATGTTTTTAATTAACTTACTTTACGAAAAAAACGAACATTGACATCATCGGGACATGAATGCAAAATTGCAAATTAGTAATTACATATCTTTATAATTTTCACACCATTGTAATAATTTACATTATAATTTTTTACTAAACAAGTTTTTATCATAACATCCTTATTAAATAAAATTTATTTTTGTTTTGTTATTCGACCTTCCGTTCTGTATGTAGTTAACTTAATAAGTGAATTTCTATATTTGCGTGAATGGCTATGTTTAAATGTTTAAAACTGAACTTCTTCTAAACTTCTGTTATATTTTAAGTAATGAATCGATATAAATATTTAAAAAAAGTTTCAATCGATATTGATATTAAAAGAATTTTCAGCTCTAACTTAAATATACTTGTAATATAATATTTAAATGACATTCATAATGTTTATTTATTTTGTTGTCATGCTAATTTGAATTTTACCTATCTCTACTAAATATGTATCGAACTAATCTCATTTTTATCAAAAGTTGCAAATTTAGTATCCGGTCAGATTTCTTGCAAATTCAAGCTACATTTTCGAATGCGATTGTCGGTGACGTTCAAACAAAGTAGGAACTTATATTGAAGAACAACCGTTCTAGTGTAGTGGTGGTAGATGTTCTACTAATGCCGATTATCGCGGATTCGATACCTGCTCGAAGTTGATATTTTTATTTTGTATAAGGATTAATTTTCGTCTGGGTTCTTGTCTTGTTGGGCCTTTCTATCGTGCTTCGGAGGGTATATAAAGCGATCGGTCCCGATCATTATTAAAAAAACAACTAGCGGCCCGCCCCGGCTGCGTCCGGGATATGTATATGTACCTAAACCATCCTCAAGAATCACTATATCTACTGATGAAAACCGCATGAAAATTCGTGTAGTAATTTTTGAGTCTATCGCGAACAGACAGACAGACAGACGCAGCGGGGGACTTTGTTTTGTAATATGTAGTGATAAGTAACAATCCTGAAAATGATATTAAATTCGAAAATGATGTCCCGCCTTAACAGATGTTACAAATATTATTAAATTCTTGTAAATGTGAGGCAAAGCTTTTGACTGCTCGATACGATGACAAGGATTTGAATCAATAATAATTTCACTAATTTTTTTATTTTTTATTATGATTATATCAATTCGACTCAAAGAGTCAAAATTGTTGATTGTTTTTTTCCATAGCTTAATGTATATACCCTGATTTTCCATATTTCATATTATAATATATATTATATTCCGTAGCTGAATGTTATAAGATCCTGTATTTTTTACTACGCCATGTCATATACCTAATCTATGTGATTTAAAGATCTTCGTAAGTTTATCAACTTCATTTTGATGTTATTTAAACATTCTTTATATTAACTATTTATTTTTAACCTATTAGAACATATTTTTAATTTATTTAAGCTTTTAGTTTTCTGGTTAATGTACCTCCTTATAAATTTCGAATAATTCTTGTTTTTATATAAACAAAAAAGAAAACACTTATTGAAGTAAAAATACCTGCTACTTCGCCAAAATTATATGTATGTATGTATGTACATTGTACATATAAATTTTATCATCATGACAAAATTTCACTTTTAATAATGATAAGCTTTTGCTACAGATTAGGTAATTATGAAGAGTTGGCTAGAAACCGCCAGCAGCATGGAAGATGGATCGCTACCTTGTATGCTGGCTGAGCCAAGAGAGGCCTTACTACCTATAACTGGTAGAGAAAACTTGGCTCCAAGGAAAAGGTAACCAATCTTACCTGACGCATTTGACCAAAGAAAGATTAATCATAGGAATATTTAAAATAAAATATCTGATATATATATATATATATATATATATATATATATATATATATATGTAAATTTACGACCAACATTTGACTCAACGTTGTCATTCAAACATGTTATTTAAAATACGCAATAAAAATAAAAACGAGATACTTTGGTGTATTATAGCTATAATAACATTAACATGCGAAACAATTTTAGTATTAGGCTATTTTGTCTAATTCTAGCGGTCCTATGTAGAAAAAGGCCTATCCAGTCTTAAAATTTTAAATAGCATCTATGATATCATCATCATATGATACGGTCCAAAATTTTTTGTCGAATAATTACGTTCGGTAATTTTATTCACGTACACACGTAGATAACATTATCTAGTTTTAAACGAAAGCATAAACTTTTTCCAATTAATAAGATTTTTTTTATTTTCAGAGACAGACCTTTGGAGCCGTGCTCTCTATCCGAGGATGCATACCTATCAAGCGGAGCGGGGTCACCATGCGCTGGTCTGTCTCGGGAAGAACGCAGACGTAGGCGACGAGCCACCTTGAAGTACCGGACTGCCCACGCCACGAGAGAAAGAATCAGAGTAGAAGCTTTCAACGCTGCCTTCGCATCGCTCAGAAGATTGCTTCCGACTTTGCCTCCCGATAAAAAACTTTCAAAAATTGAAATCCTTCGATTAGCTATTTGTTATATTGCTTATCTCAATCATGTTTTAGACGCATAAATGTTAGACACGTTTAACGTCATATACTTTATTATATTAATCAGACACTTTGATAATCAAATCATCAAGTATATCTAATAGTCTATTAGAAAAGGATTATTGAGATATAATGTAAAAAGAAAGAATAAAATCAGAATGCATACATAATAAGTACCTAAGATTTTGCAATAAACAACACCGTGTTTTATACAAAGCTATAAGCAAGATAAATATTCTTCAAATATCTAATTATTCTACTGAAAAGTGATAAATATGACATATTGATTGTGACATATTTTATATTATTCGTATAATTAGTAAGAGTTGATTTTTGAAACTTAGTTGTTAGATAATTAAGTTAATATTGTGTTTTGTAAAAAAAAATGTTTTGTCTTCCTTTTAAATTGAGTTTACAAATAAAACAAAATATAAATGAATATTATTAATACTTTTATTATCAAAATTTATTACATCAAAGATTATTTACAATCGTTGTACATTATTTTTCATACTAACTACTACTCACGGCATTAACTAAAAACAATTTAAATTCTACACACACAGTACGTACATAGAACTTAACAATAGTGTTGTATTTTATATTCTGCGAAAAAAAAAATCTCTGTAATAGTTTACAAAAATTTCAACAGATTTTCTTAGCAAAGTAAATATACGATTCATAAGATTTTCAATAAAAAAGAAATTTTATCATAGAGATAATATAATAAATAATAATATATCATAAAGAAATACCTAAAAAAAATACCTGCAAAAACTCGAAGACTACCATTTTAATATTTTTTTCCTGTGTGTATTTAAATACCTAAGTATACCATTTTACTTTTATACCTAAGAAAAGAAACATTTTATCTTTTTATATAATGTAATTTAACAAAATACAAAAACGTCACAATACGTCAATCTAAACACAGAGATCTCGATTAATAAATATATATTCTTCATAATTTATCTTGGAATCATCTATATCTTATGTCATTTAAATAACTTAATAATACAGGGAAAAATATCATGCCGTGAATAAATCCTAAGATAACTAAACTAAAAAGCATTCTAAAGAAGAAAACTTCGATTATTTGTGTATATGAAAAAGCCAAGACTATTATTGGTATATTCGTAAAGGTAATACCTGTGATAATTGTTGCCCCAACACTTTTGATAGCATCGTTGACTTTTTTACTTGGTGGACTCTCGCTAGTAGCATAAGCATAGGCAATGTGTGTACAGAATTCTACCGCTATACCTATAGACACGATTAAGTTTACACAAGAAACTCCATTAAGAGGTATATTCCAGATGTACATCACACCCATCATTTCAATGGTAATCATTATAACTGTAAAAATTAAAGCAAAAGTAATTAAAAAGTTAAAGCCAGTCATGAATAAGTTAATAAGGAGAACTCCTATAAGAGAAAAACCTAATGACCTGAAGGTTTCTTCCCAAATATTCAAATATTGTTCGTAATAAACGTAAAATACGGAATAAGGAAAAACTTCAACATCTAAACCAGTATGTCTACTTATCGCTGCTGTAATATTATCGCTTAATTCATAAGCGTATCTTATAGCAGTTATATAGTCATGTGAATTTCCCAAATTTGAATGATAAGCCATAAAGTTACTATCATAAACAGTAGCTTCGCCATTTGAATCGAGTAAATAGTTAACATTGCTAGAGTAACTTGCTAAACCACCTTTATTACACAATTCAGTTGGAATGTCTTGTAAAAAAAATGGAATATATTTGCCGAAAGCTTCACCCGCTGGTCTTAGACCGTTTCCAAAATAAGATCTTTCAATATCACAGTCTAAGCACTGTGGTGAGTTATCTGAACTCAGACAGAAATCATCGTTTGTCTCGTTGTACTTACAACAGCTTCCAGGTAAACTAGCCCAATCAAAAAAGTCGTCAATCCATGAATTTGAAGATCTTGCTATATAAGTTACATTACTATATAGGGATGCCATAAATATTTGTGTTACTAATGAGTCATCGTTACATAGTCTACTACCACACAAAACATTTTGATGGTCATGATTTGTAAAGTTCAAGCCACTCTTAAGCACAAAGTACACTGGGGGCCCGATCTTTAATAGTTCATTAACGGCTTGCAAATATTTGTAAACGTATGAATCAGGTGGTAAGGCCATTTCTTGATCTAAGCCTATTTCAATCTGTGGTATTAATATAACGCTTATAGAAAATAAAGCCATGAATACAATCGCAACGATTATTTTTACTCGCCAGTTTAAAATAAATGACGCATATGGTTCCATTAGTTTTTGAGTAATACTTTGATAAGGTTTGTTGCCATGTAATGGTTCTTCGTCGTTTAATATTTTCTTTCGAACACAAAAAAGGACGTCAAACCTATTGTAATTAACTCGTTTGTAATCAAGTGACAATATAGCTACAACTACTGTTATTTGGAATAGAAATAGAAATGCTAAGGAAAAAGTAGCAAATATAGCGAACGATTGGACTGCTGGTTGACTTGAAATGGTACCAATAGCAAAACATGTAATTTGTGTGGTGGAGGATACAAATATCGAAGGTCCTACATTTTGCATCATTTTACCGAAAACAAAATATCTCTTTTTCTCAAAACTATATTCTTCTTTATAGTCGTCATATTTTTGTAAGTTGTTTTCAATATTTTGGAGTTCTTTGACCATTAAAAACACGTTGTCAATACCTACAGATAAAATAAAAAACGGAATTACGTTTATAGCTAACAGAGAAATTGTTATATCACAATATCCCAATAATCCCATAGCACAAAAAATAGCAATCAATACCACGATTATGCAACTAATAGAAACCGTAACTTTACTGTCAATCATGCAAGTTTTTAAGCTTCTTATATTTCCTAGTGCTAAAATGACATATACAAACATAATTATGTAACTTATAATAATAGGCGTTGCTTCGGCTTCAGAAATTCGTTGAATTTCATCTTCTATTGATCTCTCAGCTCCAAAAGCTACTTCAACAAATTCTGATTTCCAATTTTCTTCATAATCATGCATCAAGTCAATAAACTTTTGTTCCCATTCTAGAACAGGTTCTAATTGGTCACTATATAAATAATTGGATATAGGAAAATTAATTACCAATGTATCAGCCAGCAGCATATTATCGCCTTCGTATCCACCAAGACATAATTCTGGATCGGCTCCGCCTCCCCAAGACGCCAAGCAAGAAAGTGAAAAATAATTGTTAAGACAATTCTGTATATTAGTTAGGTACGTATTGTTGTCAATATTATTTCTGTCAGGTAGATAAGTCGACACTGACATAGAGACACAATCTTCAAATTTGGGTTCTTGTCCTGGAATACGTAGAGGTGCGTAACACACGTCTTCTAATTTTACTGTACCGTCTTCCCTTCCTATATTAATGATTGCATTTTCAAGAGCCACTAGTTCTTGAACAGCTTCTAACCGCAAAGCGGGTCCATAAGTAACATTATTAAAAACAATGGGGTCCAATCCTTTTATCGTTAAAAATACTTGCGAGGCTCGATAAAATGGGCCAAACCTAGAATTAAAGTAATTTAATTCCTGACGGCTTCGAGAGTCTGGAGCAGACCAGAGCTCCCGAGGATTTGCAGTTAATGTAAGATTTAAAATACCAAAAAACATTGCAAAGGCAATCCAAGTTGTCAACATTATAAGCAAGATAGGATTACTAGCAGAAAATTGACCGATTTTTCTAAATGTTGTTTGAAATATATTGATTAAAAAATTTATATTGTATTTGTAATTTATATCTGCGTTTTCGATATTGTAATTTTTTATTTTTCTATATTCCAGTAATGATAGAATGGTAAATATTATAAATGTTATAGCAAATAACACTATTCCTACTGAAAAACTAATACAGTTTACGGATAGTACAGTACATATATCGGGTTCTGTTGGTGCATCGGTCACTGGACAATTGGCAAAACAATCTACGCAACTACAAGGTAAATCGCCTTCTAAGGTTTCATTGCACAACGGAGCATTAACACTCATTGAATCTTCCGGTGTAGGCCACCTGTGAAAATTAACTTGAACAGGTGTTATAGGATTACTAGTTGAATCGCCAGTAAAACCAAACCACGCATCTGGATCACAAACGGGAGCATTTCCACACATGATATTTATGGCGGGCATTCCAGTCTGTGGTACAATAACACCAGCGCATGAAGCGTGTGCATTCACCATAAATTCCTCGTACATTCTATAATTTATTTCATTAACATACACAGTTCCATCAGGAGTCACATCCTCTATAACATTGACAAATCGAGACTGATCAGGAGAACAATTCATTTCACAGATTTGTCTCATAAAGTTCCGCAAGCATATTGGACACCGTCCGAGGACGCCATCGGCAAGGAAAAGACTTCTATGTGTATCCATAATTTGTTCTGAGTCACAACAGGAAACAACATCGTCATCATCTTTTCGGTTTCCTTCCTCGTCGTACAACAGCTGAGGACATCGCATTTCGACTATATCTCGTATTTCCTCTTTGACTTCACTAGTTAGATTTCTAAGCATAGGCAATGCATCGTGGTCAACAGGACATGGTTTAGGATTTCCCCCAACTTCAGCACATATTCCGTACATAACACATTTTGCCGCAACACTGCACCATAAAGTTAAAAACACACAAAATATAGCCGTAAAGTTCATTTTAAACACGAGCATAATTTAATTTGTCACAAAGAGTAAAAAGGTGTCATTATATTTCGAGTAATCCTCTCGAGCCGGTTGGTAGTATTTAAATAAATCACTATCTCACTCATAATCACCAAATCATTTCGCCTGAAGTTTCGATAACGATTGTGATACATTAATTCGATACGTTATCAAAATAGTAACGTATGGGTTCAATAAAAGTCTATCGATAGGATTACGAAATTATAATTTTAAAACTAAATACTAAAAACATGTTAAAAGAACCACCAGTAAACGGAAATATCTTCTTATTTATTATTTATCTTCAAGTTCTATGCTCAGAATTAATCGAAATTTACAAAGTACAAAATTTTTAACAATTCGGTTACAGTAATATACTTTTTATAATAAGAAAGCCAATTTTTTTTTCCTTACTGGCCAAGTAATACAAGTGCCGTATAAAAATCATTAAAATCAAATTATTATGTTTTAATACAACAAAATAAAAAATAAAATATATCGATAACATAATATATTAACATATCATTAATAAATATAATATCTAAAAATATATTGGATAAAATAATTACAAAGTAAGAATTCTCGTAGGTACCTATGTCGTAAAGTTACCGTTGGTCTCTTGGGACAAGTCCGACTTCCCCATACACTTCTATTGCTTTCATGGCACTCAGACTCATTCGTGTATTTTTATTTTTTATTTTTATATATTAACGGTATTGTAGCAACATTTTATTTATTTAGATGTCGTCGATGAAATCTGACATTTTATAAAGAAACATAATTATAGTATATTAAATCTTACATAAGCCGACAATACGATATTTTAATAAACAAAAATATTAGTGATTAATCCTTTTTTGACAACCGTTCTGGTGTAATTATGGGAGTTGTGATAGATATTTCTACTCGCATTTGTACAAATATTTCCTGTCCTTGTGGGTAGTTATCACAGACACATGATAACTGTCGTTACTCACGGTAGGGAAATTATCCGCCAACCCACAGAGGGGTAGAGTGATGGATTAAGTTCCAAACCTTCTCCTATATGGAAAAGAGGCCTTTGCCCAGCAATGGACGTAAAACGGTAGGTTAATTAAAGATTGCGTACCGCGGCATTTTAAAAAGTACATAGCTTATAAACCGAGCATAATATATTAATACCAAAAAAAATACTTTCGTTGTGTGTGGGAACCTCTGAAAATTTTTACTTTATTATATTTTGATAATTTTAACATGTTCTCTACCCTAAGGTTGCCTGGTAGAGATCGATTTTAGATACAACATGGGCAGTTATAGCAAGTTATTTTAAAACTTTAGACTTCTTATAGATTTCCCGTCCGTCTAAATACTTTCCTGTAGGTAAGTAAAGTAATATTTTTTATATTTTTTTTTTAAATCTACTTATGTATATGATTAATATATTTAGGATTTATTTATTAATGATTTATTTTTAAATAAAGCTCTATATGACTTTAAACTACAAACAAACAACACCCGTTTTATATTTTTTGTTTAATACTAGCTCCATTAATAATAAATACTCCATTAACAGTTGTGGTGAAATTATAAAAAATAATTAGATAAGTAGCGTTGACAAGTCGCGTGTTCGTTAGATCGATGATGCAGGAATTGTTGTCAGGGGAAATCAATACAGACGGACGACGTGAGGCGTGTAATTGATATACGAGTAGTAAGTGTTAGAGGGTCACACATTCCCACAGACCAGATCGGCTGTAATTGTAATTTTATTGTGATCAAGTAGCGAACGTGACGGCCTTAATGACTCACTGACACTTACATTAATAAATAGAAAGATTCGTTTCAAAATTTATAGTTAGATATGTACCTACCTATAAATTGTAAAGTAGGTAATCACGATAAGAACTATAGATCCAATTCTCATCTACTAGTAATAAAACTGTGAAAATCTCTCGGATCGGGAGGTTTATGTTCATGGACAGCGAACGTCACTGCTAAGGAATATATACTGGAGCTAACCCATCTACCAACAAATCCCTATTACCGTAGCCTCTACCGGCCGTAGATGCGCGGGGCTTTTTGCGTGGTGCTATGCTCCAGAACAAACGAAGTTTGTTTTGGATCAAAGCCCACGCGGGACTGGAGGGGAACGAGCGTGCCGACTATCTGGCCGAGGAAGCTGCGCTTAAGTCCAAACGCTGCTTTGACTACCACAGCTTTCCCGTTTCATTCGTCAAGCAAAGCATTCGCATGCGATCGCTTGACGAATACCGACCGATACCGAGCCGGTGAAACAGCCGGCGTCACCAGGAAATTCTGTCCTGATGCGGTGGCGGCCTACCGAATCATCGGTAAAATAGAGTTTTTTTTTCACTGCAGTTTTACATATTTTCTTACATTAGACCAAAATAATCATTGTGTAGAATATGATTTCTATTTGTTAAGAATAGAGATAAAAATGTAATAATAACAATTATTTTTATGTACTAAAATATTGTACTATGGGCTTATGTCAGAATTAATAAACATTTTTTTTTTATTTCAATACTTTATTGGCCAACAATGTAAAGAACAGTTAAAACAAAAAGCGATTCTCTCTCAGTCAACCTTTCGGCTGAATAAAAAAAAACTTAGCCGGCAACAACAAAGTAATAGCGTCTATAATTAATGAATAATAAATGAATAAAAGAACATATTATAGATACATGTATACATACATACAAATATTCGTACACATAAAAACAAATCGATATAGTGTATTCAAATATAATTATATACACATAATAAAAAAAAACTGCAACAATTAGAAACTTTTTGTAAAACACGTGTAGAAGAAAGGTCTATAATTTAGAGCTTTAAGGAAATCCGTGTTATCCGTGTTAGTCTTTGTCTCTCTATTGTTGTCCATAGTCAGACAGGTTCTACAGAGAAAGAATTCGAGACGAAACTAGAATTGTGAGAAGGGAAAGAAAGATGAAGCGAATCTTTAGAACGAAGCTGACGATCATGATTGTTAGACAAAAATATAAATTTTTCTTTTAAATAGAGTAATGTAGATTGTTTAACAAACGATCGAGTTTCTCAAGAATTATTCGTTACACTGATCGTAACAAACATCGGCATAGTGAATATCGGAAATACATTACACATATGTGTGTAACATACAATTTACATACAAATAGAAATTTAGTCTTTATAGGAAGAAAGTTCTTTAACCGGTTAAACATAATTAACCGGTTAAAGAACTTTATACGAGTACAATACATAGGTACATATAAAGAAACAAAATGTTGCTACATTACTGTTAATATAAAAAAGGATGAATGAGTCGAAGTATCTGAAAGACAATAAAAGTGTATGGTGAAGTCAGACTTTGCCTAGAGACAAACGGCGATAAATCGAAATGCGTCTTGCACCTGTGTACCTATGAAAATTATTACTATTGTTACTTTGTAATTATCTTATCCGAGATGTGTAATGTATTTTGCTTTAAAATAATAATTTCATAATCCTATCGATAGACTTTTATCTAACACCTGCATTATTATTTGATAACAATTAAAATATGACAAACGTTATCGATATTTTAGGCGAAATGTTTTAATGATTATCAGTGAGACTTTACTTTGTAATTCTTTTATCCAATATATGTTATCGAAATAAATAAAAAAATATTTATTTTCTTCTTTTAATGATTTTTGTAAGGAACTTGTAGGTATTATTTAACCATTAAGAAAAAAACATTAACTTTCTTATAACAAAAAAGTATATAACTGTATAAACTGAATTAATCAAAATGTTGTACTTTAAAATAAATATAACTCATAGAATGTACGAAGAATTTATCATGAATGCACTCGCTTTTTACCACAGACTGGAATGCCCGCCATAAATATCATGTGTAGAAATGCTCCCGTTTGTGACCCAAAGGCTTGGGTTGGTTTTACTAGCGATTCAAATAGTAATCCTATAACACCTGTTCAAGTTAATTTTTCATAGGTGGCCTACACCGGAAGATTCAGTGAGTGTTGATGTTCCGCTGTGCAACGAAACCTTAGAAGACGATTTACCTTGTAGTTGCGTAGATTGTTTTGCCAATTGTCCAGTGATCGATGCACCATTCTTATTTCAAGTTAATCAATTCTCTTGAATTAAGAAATTGACTCTCAAATCAAGAAACTTAGTTGTTTGTTGTAATTTTTCGTAATAACGTCATAAGAAAACATTGATTAAAAATTGTATACTTTTATGAATTGAATTGAATTATTATCACTAAGTTATCATTATTTTGTATAATACAAAGAATGTGTTAATTCAATTAATTACATTTTTTTTTTTCGATAAATTAACATTTATTTGCATTCGTTAATTCAAATATTTTATTACTTAAATTATACAGATTAATTACAAGTAACAATGTACTATTAACAATTTATTAACAACTTATAGATAGGTACATGTGTGATTTATTTAAGATCCTCCAATCTGCGTTATTGTTTTTCATTCACAAGCCGAACGCTTAGGCCGATCGTGCCTCTCTATCGCTTGTTGCGCGCTCTCACTCGCGAAACGTGACAATGAGTCATGCAGCATGCTACTTCGTGCGGTGCAGCCGACTGTCATCGATATACAAGACATTATCACGTCAAAAATTGTGATATTTTCGAGCGGGATATTCAGTTAAACTCTGTATTCAGTTTACAGAGTTCGAATGTATTATATTAGATAATATACCTATTTTGTAATTGAATATAATAATAATAATAATAATAATACACTTTATTGTACACCAAGACAGAAATTTACATAGAAAAACAAAAAAAAATAAAAATAAATAACATAACAAGGTATTATACAAAGGGCGGCCTTATCGCTGAAAAGCGATCTCTTCCAGGCAACCGAGGGGTAGAGGAAATGGTCTTGTATCGGCATAGGTGTACAAATTTATTATTAACATATATAGTAAAATATATGTTAAGAGCATATACGCATATCTTACACATACATAAATGAATACATATATACATACATACATACAGACAAAATGACAATACAACAATGAATATATATAATATTAAAGTATTTTTACTTAAAACCGAAATGGAATTTATAAAGAAACAAAACAATTATTTATTTAAAACATTGAAAATTTAATTTTAATGAAAAAATAAGTGAGAATTTGTAAATATAGAAGTATTTTTGAAGATGATTTTGGTTTTGACTATATTCTGTTCTCTTATATTTACGCGAATATTACTCATTTAATTAAAAGTCTAAATCGGATTTTATCGCGTTTATTTGTTTTAAAACTTTACAGTTTAACGATTTTTAATTAATTTAAATTATTTCCCGACGTTTCGGACCCTTTACAGCGTCCATGATCTCGGGGGACTGAGGTGGTGGGTGTCCCTGTATCCAGTCCACATCCAAATAGCAAACATCAGCGTAGTCAAGTATGGGAAGAAGAAGAGATTGAGCAAGCATAATTTTGGTATTAAAAGGGAGAAAATATTGGAGACGCTTGAGAGAGTGAAACGTGTGATGCATTCGTTTTGTAGACTTAATTTTTTTTTTTTATTGGCATCAAATTATACTTTCATTCAATTTGATTGCATGTCAATAATACGTATAGAATGAGAGCTGGCACCAATTTTTGGGTAAGTATTTGAGGCAAGCTGAAAACTTGTTCCATACCTCTCCTATTATACCCCAACTCGGAGCTGCAGACCTGGCTGGTGAGTAGCGAGACTAAATAAACTCCTAAAATTTTAAAAATCTCGGTTTTAAGCTCTCGGACCAGTACGCATGACCCGCTGCCGGTGGTGCTGTGCGTCGCAAGAGATGGGCTCAAAAAATTAATGAGTGTCATGCGACCGTACTATGAGGCAACAGGTGGGGGAACTAATCTCACTGAGATGATTCAACGATGTCGTTTTTGTTTCAGGCACCTGAACACTGAGTCACCGTGACCGCCCAAAGGCTATCGGACCAAGTACAAACTATTCAAAACTTGTTACCTCCTGGATGAATCAGTACATCAACGGATGCGCTCAAAGTTACAACAACTTAATACTGTTAGTCACAATTGTACTAATCAAAAATCACAAAAAGAACAAAGACAGGTAATGAATTTTAATTTTAATGTATTGCTTTCTTGCAATGCTTGTTGATTTGTCAGTGAGTAACAAGGATAATGAACATACGAGGACAGCTTTGGAAGATGCTATTTCGAAATATATATATATATATATATATATATATATATATATATATATATATATATATATATATATATATATATATATATATATATAAACTATGTGGAATATTATAAACCAAAGGACAAATAAAATAAATATTAAAGAAAAGTCAATAAAATATTGTACAACAAAACTAACATATACTTTCACTATTCTAATAAACTAATCTTTTGAAGAAGCGACTTTTCCATCCTTACCAAAAAGGACTTAAATTAAGCTGATTTATAAGAAATGTGACAAATTAGACCCAACCAACTATCACCCAATATTTTACTCTTTTGCCTTCGGCGTCAAAATTTTTTTTAAAAGCAACCGAGTCACTAAGTTTTATGAAAAATCCAATATATTCGACGACTATCAAAATGGCTTTCGCAAAAATAGATCCACTGTTTTAGCGGTGTAAAAATATATAAGCGATGTTCTAAAAATATTGGATAATAAACAGTATGGCATAGGTATCCTACTGGATATGACCAAGGCATAAACAGAGTCCATCATGATAATTATTATACGGAATAGGCATCCGTGGTGCTTCGCGGGTTTGCGTCATACTTAAAGACAGACTGAAATTTGTTGACATTGAGCACTTTAATGATGCCACTAAAACGATATCATGCGTACTGTTATGAATAATTATTATATTGTAGAAATATAACAAAAGCAAATAGAAACTTACATACAAAATATTTAGTAAGTGATAAACCCCGTCGCTTCCATATTTATACCAAACTTATAAAAAGGCAAAATGCATTTATTCAGTCAGTTCGAGTGTTAGTTCGAGTCCATCAGTTTGAGACAATCAGTCGAGACAGTTAGTACAAGTTCTAGTTCGAGTCCGGTCTTTTGTAAATAACAGTTTAATTAAATTAATTTACAGCAGTAATTAAAGTTTTTTTTTTTAAGAGTTTTCCAAAAAAGTCCAGTTAGATAAAAGATTAGGTTGAATATGCTTTTCACAAATCGTCATTCTACTCGTAAATTTTCTAAAATAGCAATAAATTGTTTTTTGTGACTAAACTGTAAATGAGTATCTACTGTTTAAAGAATTGAGTAGAAAAATACAAAAAAAAAATCACACTGTGCGAGCGGAAGACGAAATAAATAAGAAATAGTTTTTCATACGTTTTTGTATGCAAAACTTACTGTTTGATGATCATAGGCTTTAAATCAAAATTAAGGGCTTTGTACTACGGGCTACAAGATTTTCAGGTGGGACTTTGAGAAAAAAAAATTCCTCTAAAATGAAGCACCCTAATGTACATAATATTATATTTATTATTTACGTATATAGTTTGTAGTATATTTTTATTTATTGTTAAATATTTGTACACTTTCTAACCGCTGCTACTATATGTATTTCGTGTCTTACGCCCAGAGGTTATCTGGAAGAAATCGTGGACTTAGTGGCGCTGTAGTTCATGCAAGATATTAATTTTGTACTAAAACACAGTTTATATATTATTTTCAAAAGAGTAACTGCGGAGTTTCTTGCCGATTCTTCTCTGCAGAATCTACATTCCGAATCGGTGGTAGCTTTACCATTACAAAATAATAATCAATTTAAGGTGTTAATTTGTAAAATGACGATTCGAAGGTGCTCTATGGGCCTATTTGAATAAAGTAAGTAAAGAGTCAGATCACTAATTACACGCAATGCCGTCAAAAACCTTGGGACACTTTTGGATAATGAAAGTTTTCGAATTTGTGTAGCGGAGACCTACATTGGGAGCACGGAAGCACGAACACAATACAATAATCTGTCAAGTGCAAATAAAGAGGATACTCATGATCCAGCATAGACATTTTCCTGTCTTGTGTTTGTAGTTTTAATTTTCAGACATTGTAATGACAAATTTTACAACGCTATTTTGAAGTATAGATTTCTTATAGGATTTCCTGTAGTCTAACAATATAGAAAATCTTTCTTGTAACTTTACTGAATCAGCCTGTTAACATCCCACTGCTGGGCAAAGGCCTCTCGTTTATATAGGAGAAGGGTTGGATTGGAGCTTAAAGCACCAAGCTGCTTCACTGCGGGTTGGCGAATAATTTCCATATCATGTAACGATCGCTATCAGGTGTCTATGAAGACAACCGAGACCGACGGCGGCTCTACATACTCTCCGAGGCTCGAAAAATAAAAGTAAAGTAATTCATAAGAATTAAATTAAATTTTTCACAATAATGATTAACATCTTTATAAAGGCGTTTAAAAAAAAATTAAGTTATTTAGACTTCTTGTTTTCTAATTTTAAGACTAAGTCAATATACCAAATACGTTAACAAGATCAATAATATCCGCCTCAACATTTCATAAATAGGATAAAATTCCTGAAAAATGGTTTTCGTTTTATTAAAAAAAATTAAAATAAAATTAATATCATTTTTATAGATAAAAAACAAGAATTTGACACTTTCTTTTTTCTATTTTTATAGCGACATCTATACGAAAACGACAAAAATAAAATTATGGATTTCAGCGCCATCTACTTAATATTTCCCGAAATAAGAATAGTTCAACATCTGTTTGCCGAAGTTAATATGATTGTTTTGCTATTCCTCAAGAGGTGGCGCTAGTAACCTAAATGTAATACGCGTTCTTAAAAGAAAAAAATATAAATAAATATTATTAATGAGAGCCAATAAAGAGAACAATAAAAATGTAGAAAATTCAAGTAAAAACTCTTGATACAACATGCTATCACTAAATTAGATGTGAAAAACATACTGTTGTTATTAAACAACCTTAACATTAAACTAGATAAATAAATATGTCTATGAACTCTTTCTTTGACACGAATTCACGGCCACGAATCGGGATAAACAAAATCAGTAGCATGTGCCAAGTCTCACGTTTGCAATTACCGCACATACTGACACTGACGTCATAGGTTATATTATTAGTTCCTTCCCTCCATTGACTAACAAAAAATTATAAATCATAAGATCAAAATAAGGCCTTTGGTTCTCTTTATAACACTTTTAAATTTATTGCCTAGGCATTAAATCACATTTTAAATAAATTAAAAACAAAGATAAATTTCTGAATATAATTTACAATTAAAAACTGTATCTACTAGTTATTGACTACCAGCTACAAGTACAGCTTATTATTTGACATGCGTGATCTTATTCACTAGTCTCGTTTATGTATGTGGCTTGTATCAGGAACGAATTTTTATAGCGTCCGGACCTGTGATCCGGACTGATCCGGACTGTAAATATTTTCGCATGACGTAGAACTCGGGAACAGTGCACAAAGTTATTTTAAACCGCCCCGGTGTCGCCTTTGACGTACTCTTATCAACATTCTTTGCTTACAAATAAATTAAAAAAGTTTTATTTTTAATGAAATTTTGACCAAATTTTTTTATTTATTATTTATAGAAATAACAATATTTCAGATTTAAGATTTAAAGATTTATTATAGATACCTACTCATAATTGTAAAACAATTTTTTTTTTTATAGTCTCTGTAATGTAATGTCTATATCTGTAATTGAACATCAATTAAAATTTTTTGTCCAAATTTATAACAATGACCGGTGGAAATATTTTCAAGAAGCATTATGGATTATAGCAATGAGACAAACACGTCACATTATGCAGAATAAAGCAATTTTAACCAACACTGAATTGCTCACGTAGTGTAGGAAAAAACCCACAGTTAAAATTACAATACGGCATTTCCTAATCGATCACTAAAATGCCATACGTAAAATCACCTATGGAAATTTAACTAAATAATGAAATAAAATTTTATTAAAATATTTTCTGCTTAATCCGTAGAAATATAAAACACGAAAATTAGTGGCAAAGTATGATTTTTTTTTTATAAATCATTAGTGCTAAAGCTTATGAATTCTTTGATATAAAACGTTGTAAATACATTTGAAGACTGATTAATATATAGGCTTCTTTTAATCTCTAAATTAGCGGTATTAGGACTTATGCAGGTACAACCGGATTATAACAAATAAATATAAGTAATAAAAAAAAATGTGTTAACTTCAAACTTTATTTTTATTGTTTTGTAAATAAACGTGTAAACTAAAGAACGAATTGTAAAGATGTGTTTGTAAACTCATCTGAAAATATTTATGAAAGTCCTTAAATATTGTATTACGCCATAATATCATAGCTGTAAACCTTTATTACTTGAAAAATAAAGTTTAAATTGTAACATGTTTGTACGATATGAATTTCGTATGAGAAATTCGTATGCGTTTTATTGGTGAATTCATTTCATTTATCGAGTTAATTGTTCCAAATTGATAAACGGGATCGTCTTTTTGATACGATTCGATAGTCACAGAAATTTCTGGAATTAAAACATTGACAATTTTTTCTTTTTATAAGTTAAAAAAAAAATGGAAAAGCCTTGAAATGAATAAAATACCGAACCTATCTTAAGCACTTATTGGAAAGATTAAATTGGATATGTTTTCTATTGATAAGAAATCAATAAAATCAGCTACTCGATGTATTTACTTCTATGCGTGGTAAGCGGTTACCAGTATGGACCATTATTAAAAATTACATCAAAATTTTTGAAAAAAATCGCAAAATTCGCACATAACTTACATGCGGCCATTGTTTATTTATTTATATTCAATGTTATCTCTTTTATCAGACGTTAACCTTTACAGCACGTGGTCGTAGTATAGTATTTTGTTGGATTTGAAGCTGTAGCTCTGCATAAGAACAGAAATTTTGCCTCATTCAAGCTCTAGAGAAAGACAGCTAACAGAAATCATTTGGCCGACGACCGAGAAGTATACATAGCACACAGCTATTCGTAAAATAGAACGTTTACAAACAGAGACAGATATACATCGATTACAGTTGGTGTGAACGGCACGAAACGATTAGGTCAGAGCGTCTGCGTTGATTTCAAAAGAAAGAGATGAAGCTATACGCTGGAAGGTGTGTTAGAAGAATGTAGACGATGGTTACATACTTTTGCGTGGAAATTTCCACTGTCGACAATGAAATATGAACAAAAGGTACGTGCAGTTGCCAGGTGCTCGGAGCTATCGATAAATTGTCAGTTTTAAACTTAAAACTTTTCTCTATTACATAATTTTATAATAATATTTCTTTACAAGTTGATTGTATTATTTTTTAGAAATGCATGCGTGCGTTTATAACATTTATAATATACAATTATTATTAACTGGATTGTTATTTATTTTATATATTTAATTGAAAATATTTAAATAAGTATAATATATATGTATAAAATAAATAAGAGTGGAAATGTAACCATAAAAGTTATATACGAGTATGTTTGTTTACTTGAAGGCAGAGACTTCTATAGTATTAAGTATTAACATAGAAGTCTGCTTGAAGGCGGTAACGTCAAGATCTGTCTGTCCGACCATAGAAAATATGTTTGCTTTTAAAGATTTTTATCCAGATTATGGGCTATACAAAATAGCATGCTACTGATAGAAAAAAGGCAGTAATCAAAAACCCAGATAAAACCGGGAAGATAGTCAAGTATGCTTTTGTATAAATATCATTAAAATTAAATTTTGTTTATTGACAATATAATAAATAAATCACTTCATATTAATGGTTTTTAAATAACACATACGAAAAATTAAAATAACACCAAAAATATAACCACATAAAATATTGTTTATTACTACATTATCAAGCCACCCTGAATTCACACCAAGATAATTCTATTCAGTGTTTAAGGCCCACGCTTTAATTTATTTTTGCGCGCATTAGTTTTTAATTTGAGATAACTCATAAGATATTTATTTAAATTGTATATTTATTGTGTAAAGGATTATCATAATTCATAAAATACTTAAGCTAACCTAACGTGAGTTAATAAGAATTTATACTGTATCCATCTATACTTAAGCCAAATTAGATATGGAATGTTTACCAACAGACCGTTGCTCAGCAACCAACCATAGGCAGATGTTAACAACCTATTGGAAAATAGTTATAATAATTATATTGTTTAATATTTATACACAGTAGTACAAGTTACATAAAACTTGAAATAAATAAGTCAGGGAGAATCCGGGATAATTATAGATAATATATTTATATGTTATCTATAATTATCTGTTATAGAGGTAGAATTTACTTGTTAATAACTAATTTCCTACTGAATAATTTAAATATTTTCATAAATATGTATAAGCCTATATTAAAAATAGCTACACTTTCCTTGCATATCATTCAAAATAAAACAAGATTTGCTTTTAAATGGATTTATTATGATTAAAAATCTATGTTTAGAGACTCATTCTCTTTTATTATTTATTTTACTTTACTTACATTGAATAAACATAATAATTATAATATTTAAAGTTGTGCATAAAAATCAATTACAATTTACCTTAAGCAATATAACGACTGATCAAAAAAAAAAAAAATGTTGCTTATCTGCGAAAATTTCCCATCAGTGCTTAAATTTAGGGTTGTTAGATGTATATTAGTAATTAAAATTTTGTAAATTTTTCTATAAGCCAATTTTCTTGCGTATTACGTATTTGGCGGTTAAGTTAATTCCTAAGAAACAATGTTAAAGTAAATTATTTAATGTATAACAGACGTGACGTGGGACTATGTTTAATAATATGTAGTGATATTAAGTTTATATTGTCATTTTACCAAGAATATTTAAATGTTTATTTTCGATAATATTTTTTAACAATATTATTTAATTAAAAAAATCTTTTAATGGTTTTTAAAAACTACGATTTAAATATTCTTATAAAATTTTAATGTAAATACCACAATTTATCACCTTTAGTAAATGAAAAAAAATTAAGTAATATATATCTATAATATCGTAAAACATTCTATTTATGTTTTTACACATCTACAAAATATAATTTAAAAAATATTTATTATTATATAAAATATTACTTTAAAAAAAATGTCGATATCGATAGACAAATGACCTCGACGTCGCATCACTCAAGACGGAGCCCCTGATAGTCCGTTCTGGTCGTCGTTGACTCGCAACCGTGAGGCTTGCATAATTACTTTTAACGGTCGCAACTCGCAGGGGCCTACCGCTTATGTCGATTCACCGATATTTATAAATGGAGGAACGAAAACATCGATTCACGAAATTCTGCCACTTTACAAACTGAACGCTTTTTTTATTTCTTTGACTATTAGACTGTTCTGTGGTTTCTTTATTTTAATTTTTGGAAGAACAGAATAATTTATGCCACGGATATACATATGTAAATCTAATATTTATGACGCTTCCTTATTTAGAGTTTATATATAATACACGTCACTCGTTATGTTAAATTGTCATTTAATACATTTTATTAAATAAAAATAAAATTTAATTATAATAATGTTTTCAGAAAAGTTTATGGAGCATATAAAAAATTAGGTAGTCTTTTGTTACGATTTACAGTATTTCTTTTATCAAAAGAAATTTATTCACATAATGGAAGAACGAACCTTGCATAGTGGAAGATTTTTTTCATTGAAATACTGCCTTAAACATGACACTTTCATTGCCTACTCTTTTGTTTACTCAACGCACACATACGAACTTAACCACCCAACACATATTATACTGATTAATAACTGATTTACTTTTAAAACGCAGTTACACTAAACTATGGAACAACTGAAGATGAAATGTATGATTCTTATTTTTATATTACAATAAACATACCTTTATTAGATGAATTGTAGGATCGTAAGGACAAGGATCTGGATGAAATTTGACAGAGATAGACAATAGTCTAGTCGGAACATGTGAACATGTGTGTCACAATGTCTGTCTCTAGGTACCTGGTATATACCTGGGACCTATATGTACAACAATAAGGTAAACATTTAGGACGTAAAAAAAGCAATCACTGCTGTCTCTGTCAGGCAAATTGTGTAACCTTCTGTTAGGATTATAACATTTATCATTAAAAAAATTGTAATAAAAACTAGGTACTTATAATAATAATAGAACGCGGTTTTAAATGAATATCTCATAAACGAGTAAAGATAGGTCAGTTACACACGATAATCCTTACAACTTATAAAACGTGCATTATGTATGTCAATTACGCCGTGATAATCAACGCCTGCTGTCGTCACACTAGCCTTTACATTATAATTGTTTTTTTTTTGGCTTGTTCAGAATTTTACGCCCTTCCCGTAAATTACTATATGCAAGTCCTTTGCCCAAAGTCGCTCTATTAGCGATAAGTTGAAGTTGATTGTTTTAAATTATTTTTTATTGTAATATTTGTGTATGCAAAAGAGTTAATAAATAAATAAATAGAATTGACTAGCGACTGTGGTTAACTTAGAAACAAAAAAAAAAAAAAAAAATTAAAAATCACTTCTTCACGCCTTTGGGGCACGAAGATCCAGTGAGCAGGTAATATACGGTGACGGGTTCAAATCCGGTCAAGGTGCTTATATTTCAGTTACTTAATTTTACCAAAGAGTAAAATAATAAATATGTCTATCTACATATTGTACCATTTCCTCTACCCCAAGGTTGCCTGGAAGAGATCGCTCTTTAGCGATGAGGCCGCCTTTTGTACTTATTTCCTTTTTTTGTACTGTTGCTTATTCTTGGTGTATAATAAAAGTTATTATTATTCTTATCAATATATCTTTAAAATTCGTACCGTACTCGACGGTAAATGAAAAATTCGTGAGGAAACTTGCATGTTTTGATATAAATTCTAAGACATGTACGAGTATATTCGTCAACCCGCTGAGGAGGAGTGTGACGGATTGGGTTTCAACCTTTCAACCCTTCAGTACAGTATACAGTACAGTCTAATATAGTCCAATATACTTTGACGGGGATAAATGTATAGATTTCTCTCAATTTTTAAAAGGCAAATTTTTTTTTCTTTGTAATTGGTAAAGTCCGAATTTATAATAATATTATAAATACCAAATAGAACCAGGTGGGTTTACTTGTTCTTCTACCACTACCACATTATAAAAAAGTAACATGGGGTTTCAAACATGACGTTATACACACGACACGACGAGTCATAGTTGAAGAATAGTAGCCACAGATGTTAGAACGTTATCAGTTGGATCAATATTCGTCTTACTCGTATGCAATAATCAAATTTCTAGTTCAATTCCGTTCTAAATTGAAACAAGACATTAAAGACGAGCCTGAATCAATGGAAATTTCTTCATCTGAAAAACTGATCTTTACAATCGATAAACTGGAATTTATTTAAGACTTTTAATATACTCACGAACAGATAATTTAATATTTATCTAATTATAACCCTAATTGTTATAATTCCCGAGGTCATGACAATCCAATTATAACGATGTAGCGAACATCAACACAGAATTCATAACTTATTACTGTACATATTATTTCCATTCTGTATTAATATTATTTTATAATATTATGTCTTATCCCAAAAACAGGGTAAAAGCCTTTTACAGATTTAAAGGTCAAAAGGCAACGCAAATGTCAGATGTCTTTTATTTTTCCTTTTCATTTTAGAACGATTTTCGCTTAAAAACCAAATTAAATAATTGTTTACGTTTATATAATTGTATTCCATTTGATATAAAAGAACAGATTTAATTCTAAATCTATTTAAAAAAAATGGTAAAAAAAATAAAATAGGTTCTAGAAATCAAAGTTTTCATGAGGGAAAAGTACATGTTTTTCATAGTTGAGTGATATTCATTTATAGCCATTCAAATACTATCAGATTTAAATGACACAGCATATGGCTAAGTTTAATTTGATTTATTTTCCTGAGTTTAGTATTTTAAACTAAAGGAGTTTATTAACTTCTTAAGTTTTTATAGTAGTAGAATTGAACAACTATATACTTACATAATTATATGCATGATCTGCTCAGGGATAAGTTAAAGTTTTTGTTTAATAGGGTATTCTACTATGTTTGAAAAAGTACTTCAAAATGTTGATTTTCCTAATAAAAAGCCGCAAAAAAATATATTTCGGCAAAATAAACACGTTTTCTTGCCATAAAATTTGATTAAATTTTAAACCTTTTTTATTCCCGCGAAAACGCTGTCAACCATTATGATGACGTAATATTGTTAAGGCTGTGTTCCGATATACACTAATTGTGAGAGCCGTGTGAGGTGTGAAGTCAATTCAGTACACTTCGAAGCTGTTCCTTTTTAATTTTCTATACTGTACTATACTGGTTACTGAATTTTTGACATTAATTTCAAATAAAAATATATACGTTTTCTGTTCAACAAGAAAAATTTATTATTTGAATATTGTTGACATTTTTGAATATCAATATTAATTAAAAATGATAACAATCATTCGCGTTGTTATATATTTTGATCACGTGATCACAGTACTGAGAACACCTTATACGTCGCTGTGTATATCGGAACGGAATATTGTCCTTACAACGTCACACCATGGCGGCTCGTGTTTTAGGTCACGTGATATGCAGATTAAAAATTACGACTTTTAATTTCAATATAATAAAACAATAATGTGCTTTTTTGACTCAAAATCAGAATATTTAAGCATATTTCTATATAAAATTTTGTATTTATCAAATTTCATAATTTATTTTTCACTACCGAAAGTACCCTATTTTTTAAAGATAAATGTAGCCTTGTAAGGAGACGTGAAGAGTTTATTACTTTTTTAAATTAAATTTAAAAAAAAGTAATAAACTCTTACTTAGATATAGTTTTAGTATATTTAATTAAATGCTAATAAACGTACGTATCTAAATAAGTAATAAATCATTTTGGGGTGGGTGGGGTCTACCTCCTAGTGGTCCACCCCGGGCAACGACGCCACTATCCTACTCGTAGCGACGGCAGAATGACCCCCCACTAAGCGGTGGTAGGTCCCACATGGGGCCGCCTGGCAGCGACCACCCTCTCACAAGAATCAGGCGCCAAGCAGCTTCCTGCGTTCCGTCTGTGTGTGAGAGTACCAGTGCCTTTGGGAGATGGACGAGTGTCAGCTGCGCGACTTTGCTGTTTTTTCCGAGTCTTGAGCAACACCTTACCGGGTATCTCATACTGGAGGGTAGCGGAATCCGAGGCACGGTCTTGCCGTTGACCGACCGCAGGCAGTTGGGGGCCCTAGCGCGCCAGCCACGTGGCAAAGGCTGCCCCGCCACCTCGCGAAAAATCCTGGGATGGCTCCACCGTGCCAGCTGGCGACTGGATGGGAGGACCCGGTGGCAATTTCCAGGGCGGCTCGGGCGTCCCCGCAGTCTCCGGATGAGCTCCCCATTAGTTGGTCTAGCCCAAGGGATCCGCATGGTAAAAGCTGCGCCTCGACATTCGACTGTTTCTCCATCATCACTCCTCGACATGAACAAAGCACAAATAAAGAAAAAAGTTAAAAAACGGCTGCACTTCCTCCCACTCAAGGTGCACTTCACTAACATCCGAGGTTTGCACTCCAACATTGACCCGGTCCACCACCACCTCGAGACCGCGAAGCCGCAACTGCTTTTCTTAACGGAGACGCAAATCAAGTGTCCAGCAGATGCGACGTACCTCAACTACCCATGCTACTCATTAGAACATAAGTTCAAGGAACACGCTGGGGTCTGTGTGTACGTCCGCTATGACATTTGCTATAAGCGACTCCGGTGCTTTGAAGCAACCGGGTTCTCCACATTATGGGTTTTAGTAGACACCGGCGTGGACAAGACTATCTACGCCTGTGTTTATCGGTCACACAGTGGGGATCAGGAGACGACCAGGCTCTTCGACCACCTTACAAAGATGGCAGATAGTGCTCAACAGCGATATCCGACAGCCGAACTCGTTTTTCTCGGGGACTTTAACGCCCACCACGAGCAATGGTTATTCCCGTACGAGAAAACATGCTACGCTGGGAGGGAGGCACGTAAATTCGCATTAGCACTAGATCTCACCCAAATGGTACAGGTTGCAACGCGAGAACCAGATGTCACCAGCCATACAGCCAACTGCTTGGACCTCCTGCTGACTACAGATCCAGACAGACACTCGGTCTCAGTATCTGCCCCGCTAGGGTCATCCGACCACTGTCTGGTGAAGTCAGTATCGACCTGCTCTCCTCCGGACAACTGTCCAAGGGACGCAAGAAGAGTGTGGCGATACGAGTTAGCAGACTGGGAAGAGATGCGGCATTTCTATGCATCTTTCCCTTGGCGGCAAGTCTGTTTTTCCTCGGGCGACCCCTCATGCGTGGCTGAGGCAATCGCTGACGTGATTCGACAGGGAATGGAATACTTTATCCCATTCTCCGACATGTCGCTCGACCACAAATCCCGCCCTTGGTACAATGCTGAATGCGCCCGAGCTGAAGCCCTCAAGGAATCTGCTTACCAGGCTTGGGTTCAAGTCCGCGATGCCAAAGCTGGAGTGCGGGGGGTTCGCACGAGGAAGAAAGCTTTTAATTCAGCCGCCAAGTCCTGCAAGCGAACACTACAAAGGGCTAGATCCGACCATGTCCGCCGTATAGGCGCTAAGCTTGCCTCCTACCCCCCTGCTAGTAGACAATTCTGGTCTCTGTCGAAAGCAATAGAGTCCAATTTCTGCCGCGCTACATTGCCTCCTCTGCAGAAACCTGATGGTACGCTGGCTCACTCAGCAGTAGAAAAGGCAAACTTGCTTGCATCTCTCTTTGCAAGCAATTCGCGTCTTGACGCTGGCTCTACACAACCACCATCCCTGCCTCGATGTGATTCTTCTATGCGAGAGATCACGATCCACAACAAAGAGGTCCGTAGAGTTTTGCTGAACCTTGACGCGAACAAAGCTAGTGGACCTGACGGTATACCTGCGAGGGTCCTAAAGGCCTGTGCACCTGAGTTGTCTCCTGTTCTTACGCGCCTGTACCGCCTCTCTCTCCAAACTAGAACGGTGCCAAAATCTTGGAAACTGGCTAATGTGCAACCAGTGCCCAAAAAGGGTAGCCGAGTCGATCCCTGTAACTACAGACCAATCGCCATCACCTCCATGCTATGCAAAGTCATGGAAAAGGTACTTAACAGCAAGTTGCTGAACTACCTAGAAGACAATGCACTCCTCAGTGACCGCCAATACGGCTTTCGTCAGAAGCGGTCTACTGGTGATCTTCTGGTGTATGTCACTCACTGTTGGGGTGAAGCCATTGAGAAACGTGGTGAGGCGCTTGCTGTATCACTAGACATCTCGAAGGCCTTTGACAGGGTTTGGCATGCAAGTCTCCTTAGTAAGCTTCCTGCTTACGGCATCCCTGCTGCCTTTTGTAGCTGGATCTCAGACTTTTTGAGAGAACGGTCAATCAGAGTGGTCGTCGATGGCTGCTCCTCTGACCTGATGTATATAAACGCCGGTGTCCCTCAAGGTTCCGTTCTCTCTGCAACCCTTTTCCTGCTCCACATCAACGACATGCTACAACCTGGCATTGTTGGATACGCAGATGACAGCACGGTTATAGAGAGATACCTGTCCAGCGCAAAAGACGACAGGGACGTAATACGTTCCCAGAGAGAGGCCATGGTAGAGCGAACGAACTCAATACTAGGTCACGTATCCCAATGGGGTGATTGCAACCTGGTCACGTTCAACGCCGCCAAAACGCAGGCTTGTTTGTTCTCCGCTAAACGGAGTCCTTTTAACTTGACTCCTACTTTCCGAGGTACACCTGTCCCTATGTCCGACACCCTCCACCTCCTTGGCATAGAGTTGAGTTCTAACCTCAACTTTGGCAATTACATTGAGTCCAAAGCGCAAACTGCGGCCAAAAAGCTTGGCATCTTAAACAAGGTTAAGCGATATTTCACGCCGGGACAGCTTCTAACACTGTATAAAGCTCAAGTCCGACCGTGCATGGAATATTGCAGTCACTTGTGGGATGGCTCAGCTAAATATCAACTCGCCACACTGGACTCAGTGGAACGCAGAGCCAAGCGGCTAATCGGTGACGCCAGTTTGTTAGAGTCTCTTCACACTCTAGCTCACCGAAGAAAAGTTGCCAGACTAACGGTCTTCTACAGATTGTACTTTGGGGAGTGTGCCCTGGAGCTGCACGAGCTCATACCCCCATCTCCCTTCTTCCATCGGACTTACAGACGTACCGCGGGCCTTCATCCCCACCTGGTCGATATACCCTTTATACGTACAAAGCGTTTCAAATCATCTTTTTTAATACGCACGGCCAAGGAGTGGAATTCCCTACCGGCGTCCGTATTTCCAAGTACATACAACCCGACTGTATTTAAAGCGCGAGTGAATAGGCATTTTCTGGGCGAGCTCGCTCCATCTTCGACCTCGTCTCTGCTCTCGAGCTAGACTTAGGTCAAGAGTAAGCCCATAATATAATAAAAAAAAAAAAAAAAAAAAAAAAATCAGATTTTTCTCAATGCCCTAGTAACGAAATTAATATCTTCTAAATAATACTTAGAGTTTTCAGTTGTTTTAAAATTAATTGAATAATACTCAGATCTGAGGATAATCTACACAAAACGCGCGTTTGATAATGGATTCAACGGTCGGTTGAAAGTTCATTGACCTACTAGATGAGCTTTCTATTTCGTACATACAGTGTGCGAGCGCCCACAATAAGTGTCAGCAAAAAACAAAAACACTATTATGGATTTCTTCATGTTTCTTGGGGTTTTAAAATAAAAACCTCTCTGCTCCTCATCTTAAAATACATCAGTAAAGATATACCACATCTACTTAAACTAATAATTTTGGTTTTTATTACAAAATTAAATTTAAAAAATAATTTTATTCTCCTTGACGTGTGGTTTGTAAAAAAGTACCTTATACCTTAGAACCTCGTTAAGTCGAACCTCGATATGTTGAAAACCTCCAAATCTCGAAAAAAATGTATAGTTCCCTTCCCTTTAAACACTAAAACCCCCATTACTCGAAATCTCACCCCTCTATTAGTCGAAATAATCAGCGAGTCCTTCCAAGCCATTGTGATACATATTTTCCCTCCATAACTCGAAATATTAAATGTTACCTCTGCATCTCGAACATAGCAATGTTTTATTTTACAACCTCTACAACTGGATTATTTGAGACTTATTACCTCTATAGTTGAAAATCCGCCTAAGTCGAAATTCTCTATAAGTCGAAAACTCTATAACCCGAAATTTTTGGCGTCTCCTTTATGTTCGACTTATAGAGGTTCTGTTGTATTCTTAAATGGAATACATATAAATTTGGTTAGATATCTCTGATCTAATTTAAAAGTAGCAGTTGGACCTGTCACTGATATTTCATCATTTTTTATCTATTTTTAAATATCGTGCGGAATTCTCAAAGTCTCTCACTCGAGTCTAAGCAAAAATATTTTAAAAACAAAACCACATTTATATGTGTTAGGTATTTTAATTGATTCATAAATTCTGGTTTTATATTAGGATGAAATAATAGGATAAACTAAAACTCTTGTCTGTACGTCACATTTAGTAGTATACTATGTTAGTGTGTAAAACATAAGTTTCTGGTTCAACCAAGGTTCCTACCAAGTTTGTGGTCCTTTCCAGATTAGTTGACGTTAATGTTTATTGCTCTGCTTTTAAGAGCTGTATAATATGTCATCATAATGTGCCGAGCAGTGCGTCCTACCTGTGTTGACTCATTATGGCACCGGAGACGTATACACTGACGACGGGATTAGTGCACAAATTTAAAGTTACTCAACGTGCTACAAAATGGGCTATGGTTGGAGTCTCTCTCAAGGATAAAATCAGAAATGAGATTATTCGCGAGAGAACCAAAGTAACCGACAAAGCCCGTAGAATTAGCAAGTTTAAGTGGCAGAGGGCTGGTCACGTATGTCGCAGGACCGATGGCCGCTCCTAAGAGAGGCGAATAGGGGAAACCACTCGAACGCCTCGCGAGTGGTCGGGGTCTTCGGACCCCCGTGGACCAAAACCAGCACGAGGGGCGTGAAAGCGCAGGATGACTCGCTCTCACCTTCCACCTGAAGGCGCGAAAGCGCAGTTGACGGGCGCTGAAGCGCACAAGCCACCGGCCTCTCTAGACCAGCTAATATGCGGGCTCAGCTGACAGGGGAAAGCCGTCTGGGGTAGCTGGGCATCCGGTGGTGGGTGGGGTTCGAAAGCGCGGCGAAGGATATGGCATGGATGTGCGGTGAGGGAGTGGCGCCGAGATGGCGCGGAGAAATAAGGGGAAGATTTTTTACCCCATTCGGTGGCAGGAACGGGCGGGTCAGGGGGTGCGTGGTGCGCGGGCCGTCTGGGTTGAGCCTGGTTCCTTGCAGTTCTTGTGAGGCTGTCTGAGTGCGATCCGGCGGCTAGGGATCGCTCAATGCTGGCACTCTGCTGCTCTGCGGAGGAGAGCCGGTGGCGAGTGGCCCAGCTTCAGTAGTTGGGCCGCTATTGGTACTACTCTGCCTCGACAGGGGGGACCCGTCGAGTGGGTATAATTACATGGAGGAGCCGACGGGCCTGCGCGAATGCGAAAACGACTCCATTACGTCTCATTACGGCGCGCGACGTAATCGGTTTTAGTAAGGGTATTCGGCCTGCTGGGATTGACGTGCAGCCCTGGCGTCTGGCCGCGAGTCCCACATACCCGCCGTTTTTGCGACGGGATGCGTAAATGTAAAATAAGCCAAGCTACTGACCGATTGAACAACAAAATCATCATCACCGAGCCTGAATATTTCATTCAAGTTTCGCTCAATAAAAGGAAGGATTATTAAAAATTCTCTCTCTATTCTCCAACCAAATCAGTTTTTTTAGGCTAAAATAAAATATAATTTTATTCATAATCTTTTGATAAAAAATACATAAATATGATTTTCAGCGTTTTTTTAAATCGCATCCTTAAGGAGTAGGGTGATTAATCTATTGGAGGGAGTTCTGCAATATTTTGAACTAAAAGTATTAAAATTTTTTTTGCGATCTTGTTTAGATATAATTAAACATTTATTTAAGCATTATTTCAAAATTCTACTCTCAAGCAGGTGAAGTAGGTATATGCAGTGGCGTGCCTAGTACTTGAGAACAGGGCAAGACCGACATACATTTTTTGTTTATGATTCGATTTTTTTTTATAAATTTCATGACAATTTATAAATTCCATGAAATTTTGCAACCCTTCACTCTTCAGTCTTCATAATCATTGCCGTCGGCGAGTTTTAACAAAGCACACTGAAGGCATGTTACTACTAGACAGAAAATCACAAACATGTCAGCATTGACAAAACCCCACGCGTTCTGGTACAAACCTACATCACAAACTAACAAACAAAAAAAAAACATGAATAGTTAAGGCGCTATTACAGAGGCATTAAAAAAGCTTATGATAGGTATCGAAAACTACACGATTGACTTTTGAAAAATTTATTGGTTGTTTAGGTAATAATAATGTAACAAATGAAAATTTCAAAAGTTTACTTTTGAAATTTTCATGTGTTGTTTAACGTAATAATAAGATAAAGTAATTATAATTGAAACAAATTTTGTGATTTTGATCTCAAACTCGATGCGAGATTTTATTACATAATCTACGGAATGAATGATATCATTTCGAATTTTATTCGATAAATAACTAGGCCCCGGTTTGCCGCTATCTTGTTGTTGCATATGTTTTTCTAAAACAAGGTCGTAAAAATATGCAACACCAACAATACAATTTATTGGAATGAGAGCAACCTACAATCCAATGAGTCTTGTATATTGATCTATTAAACTTTTTTTGTGAGACTTACTTGTTTGCGAAATACACAAATCCGGTGTATTAGGTTATTCCTAAGCTATGAGGTTTTTTTTTCTCCGTGAAAGATAAAGATTTCACCTTTTCCTCGCCTATTAAAACTTTCACACACTTTATATTCTTACAAGGAACAATAAGATTTCTATCTGAACTCATTTTAAAATCAAAATCACGAAAATGAAAAATGTATCAGTTATCCGCTCAATCACTAAACAAAATGTATATCATCATTATAAATATTTATACTCTTTGACATGTACCGTGAAATTTGAAAACAAAAACCAACTTCGTGGCGCTAATACTGTGACGCTAGTTTGTGACTAACTTCATAGTGAAAGCCGGGCTTATTGTTCCATACTAATTGCTATAGAAACACACAGTAGTTATATCTTTTTTTTTATTCAAAAGAAAAAAGGGCTTTGTCGCATAAGCGAACATGCCGCCCTGGTTGAGGATTAATACAAAACTAGCATAATTATAACTTAAGACTAACTTAAGACTAAATTAATAGGTCTATGACTTAATTTGGACAACATTTTTGCGAGCTTTGACATCGGGTCTGCCAGAATCTTATTACATTGCCCTACGGACCTTAGATCTAAGTTAAGTTTTGCTCTCGCTGTTTCGTTCTGAGCACACTCCTCTATCTATAGACATAGCACTTTTTCATAGGTTAGAACGGTGTAGACATACACACCCGCGAAGCCCCGTTGCAAGCCAATGAGTGTGAGCGAGATGCATGCGGCCGTCAACGCTACGTAGTATTTGGCGGCCGGCGGGCGCGGCGCGTTCGGACACTACTTATAATAGTCATAGATAAAAAAGAAAACGAAGTGAAAGAATTGGCGCGCGAAAATTTAAATATTAAAGTCAATGTTTTCGGTCGGTACGCAATTTGAAGTAGGGCAAGCCCGGCTTTTTGGCTTGTATGAAGCTACCGCCACTGGGTATATGTATATAATCAAATGTATGGGATTATTGTCGGCCATTTCGCAATCAATTAATCGGCCATTCGCCAAGTGAGATGAAAAACAAAATGTGAATAATAAAAAATGTTTACTAGCTGTGTCCAATTAAACAAAATAAATAATACGTGTTTCTAGAAAAATTTAAGTGTTTTAAAAGATAAATCCAGAAATTTTTAAAATTCTAAATTAAAAATAAGACTAAGATAATGAGTATTAAAACTGATAAACAAGGACTAGTTAATGTAAATAATTAATTCTTCTAATATTTATACAGTTCAATAATCCCAAGTTAACGCCAAATGGTTAACCTTCTGTCTGCAATGTAGGACATGTTAGCGAGAGCACGTGGCGAACAAGGCCGAACGGAGACATCGCAAATTTTATAATTTACCTTGTTATATTGCAAGCTAATTTGAAATGTATATGGAAGCAATGATAGCTCTAAATTATTTGGCAAACTGTAAAAGTTGCACACCTATGCAGTGTTTACGATCAGATAATTATGTAAATAGCTGGTTTTTGTCTGTCAACAATGCTATGTATTTTGTTGTTGTATTATCAACCTTATACTCAAATAATAAGAAACATTCTTATGTTATAATAATTGTATACGTGGGTTAACTACATAATAATTATGTACATTGGATGTTTCCTTTTCATTTTTCTTATTTTCAACTTTTAATTTCTCTTATATCTCAATTAGAGTGTAACCATACATAAGTTACAATAATTATTAAATTAAAATAAATAAATTAACAATTACATTTTTTATTCAATGTTGGCGCGTAAGTATTTATAAAGATCTATATATAAAAAATTATGTAAGATACTCGAATATATTTTACGAATTTTTATTATTTATTTAGAATATTTTAATTATTTAAGATTATGATTTAAATCATGTTAATTAGTTAATCATTTACATACGAAATTGTAATAATAGCAACTCAAACTCTCAGAAATTCAACTATTAGAAAAATTTTAAGATACTAAAAAATATTTTGTTTTTTTAAATATAGTTGACTAAATGCGCTGTTAAAATGCAAAACGAAAACGTGAATTTATTAGTACTAGCCTTACATTCGAGTCTAACACGCAATATACCTAAAGCAACGAACTGCGAATTTTGACAATATTCCAAGCAATTGAATTATGACATTGGCAATACTGAAGGTCACGGGTACAGAATCATGGACCTGCCACATGTTACGCTTATCGTTTTTTTATTGTTATTGCCAATAACCGTTAAATTACGTAGGTACTGCATTGCAAAGACCCGTATATTGATTTTAAAACAATTCTTTGTTTTTTTTTTTTTGTCCAATCCAGTATTTTTTATAGAATTAGCAAATCTATTTTAGTAGACCAGCACAATTATTTTACACACTCAGAAAAAAAAAAACACGAAAAATATTTACTACAAATGAGTTTTGCTATATATTTAAGAGAGTTGGAAGCTAACATTCATTCTTTAACCATCCTTAAACCTCTCCCACTACCCTTTTTAACTTCGTGGTTCCTTGGTATAAGAAAACGGACATAGTGATCAATTAGCATCACATTACGTTATAGCATCACATAGCACAGACATAGTATTTTCAACGATCAAGACAACAGTGCTTCGTAGTGCTATATTCTGATTAGCAAGTTGAGGTTCCATTGTTGTTATATAATCACGTTATGTAAGAAGTCATGTCCTACGGTTGGTAGCGCTCAAACAATGTTATGCATGTCTTACATCTGATAATATTATAATCAATGTACAGAAGCAAATATTTGCTATCATGTGACCCCCGTATATTTACCGTCATGACATTGTTGACATGTTTATATCGAAAATTTCCGTCTGTTTGACGAAATTAGGTATAACCAAGTCTATGTAGCTATTTTAAAAAAAGCCTCTCTAAGCTGTCTTAGTGTGACCTATTTGTCATAATTAAGAAATATTCAATTATTAAAAGAAATAAAAGAAACTCGGTGGTAAATTTTTTAATTAACCTTATTTGTTAAATAAGAAAGTTTTATGAAATATCGGTTTCATTTTCGCGCTCTTCTCAACGATACATGTTCCACTCGGAATTACTGAAAAAAGACAAAAGAATTAAAAGGGTTTGTGATTCCGATTTTAACAATTCAAATAAAAAATTGTTAATTTTTGAAAAGATCAATACCATTTGGTTAATTATTATAATAATAATCTTTATTTCGGGACTAGCCCATAATATGGTGTTAGTAACAATTTTTCCTTATTACCTAGTGTTAGTACAATAACAAATTAAAAAAATAGTAACATTTTTAACATTTATAAACTGAACTGAACTAAATCAGTCTGTAAATGACCCACTGCTAGGCAAAGGCCTCTTATCCATATAGCAGAAGGATTGAAGCATAATCCACCACACTGCTCCAATGCCGGTTGGCGGATAATTTTCCTACTATGACTAACGATCGCTATCAGGTGTCACAACCGGGACCGACGGACTTACGTGCTCTCCAAGGCACGGTGGGGAGACCCACAAGGACATACACTTAGAGGAGACACAAATATTTGTATAAATAAAAATATCTGTCCCGAGCAGAAATCGAGCCCGCGATCACCGGTGTTGAGGACTCTATTCGCACCACTATATCAGAGCGGTTGTTGATTATTATTAAACTCGTAACATCGCAAAAAGCGATGGCCGTGAAATATATTAAAAGTACCTAGTGTTTACTTTTTGATGTATGTTTATGTCGCATTAATAATGACTTTATACAAAAAAAATATATGTAAAATACATTTTATGCACATAAGCATTTGTTAAAATGAAATTAAAAATATATATGTATATGTATATATTTTATTTAAAAAAAGAAACATAAAATGAAAAATATTGTAAAATACATTTTTAAGTACATAAGCATTTGTTAAAATGAAATTAAAAAATATATGTATGTGTATATATGTATCATATATTTTATTTAAAAGAAGTAAAAAAAACAAAAAAGTAACAAAAAATGATTAAAGATTAGTTTAAAATTTAAAATAAGAACAGTTATAATATTCATTACGGTAAAATTATAGTCGCGTGAAAGGGTAAAACAACATAATTATTGTAATAAAATGTTCGGAACTTACAATTTTTGTTCCCCTGACGTGAGAGTGAATAAATAATATTAAAACTAGTTAGCTTCATTGTACTACTGCGTCTTAATATTGAGGTATGCAAATATTACATTTACAAAAAATGACAAAAATATGGTACTCGTATTTTTCCATATTTAATTAGAAAGGCTCACAGAAATAGTAATGATGTGGAAAGGCTTGATTGTTGACATTATCTATTACTCGCAAAGTCAAGTCGAAGAATATAAAATAAAAAAATAATATATTAATAGCTTTTGATATAATTTTGATTTGTATTACAACATGGTAATTTAAAATACAATACTGTATATTACTTCTTGACTCTTAAAATTTTTTTAACATTATTTTATGTAAGTACATATTTCCAACTTTTAATCGTTATGCTTTTAAATAATTTTCTGAAATTTATAACGTATGAAATTAAAGTGGAAATCATTTCCGAGGCTCGCGTAGGAGCATTCTTAAAGTTAATTTGAGTTTCAATTTAAGCCAAATGTTTGTTTTATGCTGATATGCTTCAGTTAATATAAAAGTAATACTTAGTATATTATACGGTAATAGACTAATAGTCTGTTTAAAACTATGTTTTACATATATGTAATTAATTTAAAAAAATTAAAATTACAAATAATAAAACACAAAGTTTTAAGATTTATCTCCTTATGTAGATTACTCTTTATTGTTGTAGGCTTTCTTATGAATAGAAAATTGCAGTTAAAGTAATAAAGAAAGACTAAAATTACTTGACTGTTAAAGTAACTTTTCCCAGCTAATATTTATTACATTTTTTTTTTAAATTTGAAACACATGTAGTTTAGTGTTCTGTTACAGACTGTACATGTTTCACACCTTGTACCAGGCCCGTTTGCGTGCCTCGTTCGATTCGCGCTCCGCGCAGCGCCTCCTTCTACTCTGATTTATTATCTATGCCGACGACGTTCTAAAACGAGGTGCGGTCTTGTTAGGAGATATCCTTAGGAACGGAAAAGTCCATTCTGAGCCCCACTAAGGGGGCTCCCAATTTTCACGGTTGGGTCTCATTACTCGGCTCCCCCACCGGTGACGCTGTAAAGGCTGCTAGGGTCAACAGTTATACAACTTATACACAAAAAAAAAAAGTACTAGGCCTCTTCTGCTATTTACGAAAGTAATTAGAACTTATGACCCAATTTAAATCTATAATATTAATTTACTTATTTTTGTAATGAAACTTTTACAACTTTATTTTCGATCGGTTGCTTAAAAGTTAAATACTCATACACTTGTAAATTAATCGCCTTCAAATAATATACTCGTAATGCAACAAATCTAAGCTAATAAAAAAGTCAGAGACATGTCTCATCATTAAGAGTCCTATTTCTAAAACTGTATGATACGTAAAATTTACGATAATATTGCTCTCCTACTCGACAGTTTTAGTAGCATTTCTAACCTTCATTTCATCCTTCACAATCATTGTCTTCCAGACATTTTACGACTTTACGTTATTACGAAATATACGCTATAAATTTTACAAGGTAAATTATTTTTTATTTTAAGAATAAATAAAATTACAGTCTAGGAAGTTGTGTTATTTACTTTACACTATCAAGGATTCCACGTTTGCTTTGCATTCTACAATATTTGATTCTATTGACAGCAAAAAAAGAGTTAGATGTTACATTTCCTTTGAATAATTTACATATAAGTACATTCAGTGTAAACAATTTTGCATAGTCAATAGTAATGAATTGTGCGTCTCTACAAAAATTGTAAATTGTAGTCTGTTGTCATAAATGAATTATTATTCTTATAACTTTATTCCGTGTAAAATACATTGAGAGAAAAAATGTATATTAATATAGAGGCTAAGGCTGTTTATTACATCTTTCGATTTTATTTATTTTTTACTTAACAAGATTTCGAATATGTATATCAAAATAATTAATATACCTACATAGTAACACTGTAATACATTGAGGTTTTCAAAACAAAATGCGACTAAAAATTTCTTCAGCAGGTATATTCTAAGGTAATGAAATTTATCAAGAATATAAATGGAATGTTTTAGCGAAATTAAATCGCAACCCACTCGTAAATCAAAAACGCGGCAAGGCATCCAATGCTAACAGAGTTTAAGAAATGTTTCATAAACTGGTATATATTATCTTATTATATTACCTATCTAGGTAAATCTAGTATATATCGCTAAACTTTTACATTTAAACTAAATTTATATGTTATTGCGATTCAACGGGGAAATGCTATCAGCATTCTTGGCACCATTCCACGCGGACATGATTTATACCAAATCTGTCGGTAAATAATTAGTTTTTGAGTTTTACATTGTAAATATGTATAATATTGTAAAATTAAGAAGTAAATATCTATATATATGTACAAAAAAAATGTAGACCAGTCAACTAAATGAATGGAAATAATTTAAAATGACATAAGTACACAAAAATATAAATCTAATGCTTAGAAAATAATTAATATGTTTTATATTAAAATCGTTTTAAATAACCAGTGCTAAGACACCAGTATGGTGACAACATTTGACGTTATTGTTATCACTGATGCCCAGTATCATAATTATGTACCTACAACTCTGGGCTTTTGAATTATAATATTATTTTACATTTTTACCTGACTATATATTCATATACGAGTATTATTCAGTCACTGCGGAACTTTATATTTTAATATCATACATCTATCTGGATATTTATGATATTTATATCGGGATAATACTGTCCGGCTTTCAGAATTATTATTACGGTGTTCCCAATGAAAGCAAAAAAATATGTCCCGCCTTCACAAAAAAAAAGCTATATTTTAATTCAGAATTATTTTTTGCGTTTGTATTATGTGTCCTTTGTTTAACCGATAAATAGACAGATTAAACATATTGTGTCTAGAAAAAATAAATAATACAAATCAACTCTCTAGCTAGACGTTAAAGTTCATGTCGCAAAGTTTTCTCAATTAATAAATTTATGTCATCCAACCTTCTATTAAAAAGAACTAGTACTATAAGCGTACTATGTATAACGTCAGATTAAATAAAAGTTTTTTTCTTATTATTTAACTTCAGGGGTTATCCTACTTTAGTAATCAAAATAAACGGTTACGTGAGGTATTTACAGCTTCGGTGTAGGCAACTCGAGAACCCACATCCAGGTAATATTTTAAAAATGAAAACGTATGTATATTTTGAAGTGTCTATTTTTACGAAATCTATCGCTATAATATAATCAATTAGGAATTTGTAAATTTACGCCAATGGAGAGATATCAAAAGATATTTATTTGGATTTATTATAATATAACAATTATATTAATTATAGCTGATCCATTGTTTTTCTAATTAATGGTGCTATGTCAAATATGTATTTATCAATGAAGATGTGTTTCTAAATTGAATTTTTAAAAGGTTGTTTTTTTTTAAATTATAAATAAGGTGTATATTAAGTTTGTGTAAGGAAATAAACTATGGAATGAATGACTAAATTATAAGGAGACTTTGTTGTTTGTACGTTCATATGACGTTTATTAATTTATTGAAGTGGTTCTCATCAAATACTTCGGGTGCGAACCGGTCTCGTGTCCTCTACGTAATTGATATTTCTGGATCAATATTTATGTTTCTCTGGTACAAAAAACATGCGAAATGTGCAATAAAGGTTTTATATACGATAATTTAAAAGTTTACTGTTTATTGTAAAGATGAGGAATATATGACAAAATTATTGTGAAGACTACTGCAGAACCGTCCTTTACATAATGCCAATCTCAGGTAACTTTAAAATAATACAGCCCCTATAGCTATATTACTATGTTTTTATATTATTTATACATTATATATATGTGTTTACGTATATATCAACAGTATGGTTTACAGAATGTCGATCTGACAGGATCGGGGATCAGTCGAAAGAGTCATCATTACCTATACCCTGACTGCTCGTTGAAAAAAGAAAAAAAAAACTAAAGAGTAACATTTTTACCGATTAATATAATAACAACATATTACACTAACGGCAAACAAAATAATACAATTCAATAAGTAATTATTTATTTATTCATTTATTTCACAACCATAATTTACATTATATTTATAAAATACAAAAGATAATTATGGACCCCGCAGGGGCACGAAATATTTTGGAATTTAATTACTAGAGACATACTCGTAGGTTAGATCGCATAGTTGGCGTACTGTTTGCAATGCTTAAGGAATACCAAATTATATTGGCAATAGGTTTGAGCAGGTGTCACCACTTACATCTGGCCTATCTGCTATTTGTACAATAAACATAAAGGAATGCTATGTAAATTTAGAACACATATATATGAATATGTCTACTAAAAATAATCATCTTTATGAGTAAACTGAAGATATAAATACTTGCGGTTATATCGTATTAGAAATATAATACAATTATTTTTCTAGTGGTGATTTCTTTAGAATCGTGGTTTTTTATTGTGTAACAATATATTTCATTACACAGTAAGTACATTTTTATTTATGTGGACATTCACATTTTATGCATATTATTATGATTACTTTAAATTGCTAAAATTACATGTTATCGACTTCACAAAATTATGATATTGACTTACTGTCAGATACAGTAAAACCTTTGGACCATAATTCATAAAAAATTAAGAAAATTCAGAAATATATTTCTAATGTTAATAATACGAGTATATGCAAGCACGAAACAAGGAATATTGAAAAGTTAACGTTAAAGGAGGTTTATAAGAGAACAAAAGTACGAATGTCCGTTAGTTATTTTTTCGAGATTTCGTCAACGAGTACCTAGATACCTACTCTACTATGGCACTAGTCACAGATATTTGGTTACATAGGTCATTTGATACACTTTTTGATAATTTTTAATATTTATCTAATGCAAATTATCCGTTTGACTTCGTCACCTACATTCAGTATAAAGTTGTATTTTTCATCTTGGAGCTTATAACATAATAAGACATAAATAGACATTTATTAAAAAATTGATGATAAAGAAATCTTTTATTGTAACAAATATTGAGACAACGCAATTTCCGCTGGATTCGTCATTTGGCGCCAGGGCTCATCTTTGGCATTGCGTTGCAAAGGCGGTTGGCATTAAAATAAAACATTCTTAAACACATCTGTAAATAAGTAGTTTACGTCAAAGAAAAAATTGTATGAAGAAAACTAAATGGGGCCAACAAGGGGCGCTGCTTATTACTCAATGTATATTTTGTTAACGTTTACATAAAAAATAAAATTCGGTTATCTTTTATCTACAGTATAGGGGAGAAGTGGCATGAAAGAGCCAGGTTTTGAAAGAGCCACTTCTATTATTTCGGTAGTTTACCGACGGATTTGGTTGGTGATTTTATTATTAAGTGGCAACACTGATTTCCCGTCACCCACAAACATTTGACGGTTCGCCGATATCAACGGACGCCGATGCATCGAGTTAAAGTTTTTGGCTCTAAAAAGTAAGTATTTTACTTCATTTAAGTTGTTTTTTGGTATTTTACTGTAAACAAATATAGGTACGTGGATTGAAGACTGAGTTAGTGCATATATTTGGCATTGCAGTTGCGTAAAAACTGAGCCACAAAAGTTTTGATATTGTTTTAATTTTGAAGGTTATATTTTTTTTAAGAATAAGTTTTGAAAAAGCCGGGTAAATGGGCCATTAAAGAGCTGGCTCTTTCATAACCGGCTCCTTCATAACCCTGCATTTGAATTTTGTAAATAAAGTTTACTAATAATGAATATGCATTTTTTTCATATATTACTAAATTATTTGCTTCAGATATTGCATTATGGAGAAGCTTGGTCTAGAAAAACGAAAAAGACCCGAAAAATCGGTAATCGAAGAAGCAGTCTATGAAGTTTTGCAGAAAGGTCAGTCCATAAACAAAACTGCACTTGCCTTAAATATATCGAGCGCTTACTTAGTTAAAATAGTCAAAAAAGTAAAGGCTTCTGGTGAATCATCTTATAAACACTGTCCTAACATAGGAAATAAGCGTATTTTTACAACAGACCAGGGAATATGCTTGCGAATTATTTAAAGACTGCTTCTAAAATGTGCTATGACCTAACAAGACATCAAACTAAGAAGCTGGCATTTGATTACGCCATGGCCAATGATATCTGCCCAGATAAATGGAAGGAATTTAAAACTGCAAGTAATGATTGGCTCAAAGGGTTTATGAGCAGACACAACGATTTAGCTGTGAGAAAACCCGATATATATGGGCCTTTCAAAACTAGATACCGCATTGCCATGAATGAATGGATGTTGTTAAACCCTGGTAAAACGGTGACTATTTACCAAGTTGGACAATTTGTAGAAGAAGCATATCTCTCAGCTTTTAGTCCTCAGAATATAACACAAGGATTTTTGAAAACAGGAATTTACCCCTTAAATTCTAATATATTTGATGAGGAAGAATTTTTATCTTCATATGCGACTGATAGGCCTGATCCATCACAGTCAAACGATGGTAATGAGTTGAAATTGGATAAGGAAAATATTAAAACCAACTTAAGATCAAAACCTCCGCCTTCTACAAAACAACCTGAAGCTCACGAAGAAAATGAAGTTGTAATAGACCAGAATGTCAGACCATCTCTCCATTTAATCTCTACCCCTACGGTTGCGATGCCGAGTAATTCAAGGCAACAAATTATACCACCGGAAATGATAAGACCATTTTCTAAGGCGGGGCCAAGACAAAACACGACTCGCAATACGAGAAAAATGTCGTCTGCGATCGTAACTGACAAACCCGAAAAGAAAAAAATAGAAGAGCAAGAGGTTAATGCAAAAAAAGCAAAAAATATTATCAAGAAACTAACTACAAAACGATCCATAAAAACCCTTAACAGAAATCAAGAAAATTCCGTACTGCTAGGTGACTCAGTTTCGTCTGACTCTATCGTATTGGCTGAAGTTAAAAAAAGGTTGTTCGAAGAAAAATAAACTCCAAAACAAAGAAAAATAGTGATGATTGCGTAGTTTGCAACAAAGCATATGAAAACAGTGATAGAGATTGGTTTAAGTGCAAAATTTGTTCTGGTTGGGCTCATGAATCCTGTGGCATTAAGGGGGAATTTAATTTCTTTTGCAAGACATGCTTCTAATTTTAAGAAAATGACATTATATTCTAAAGTTCCTATAAAGACTGAATCTTAAATTTAAGCAAATTGATAGTTAAGATTTTGAAGCTTAAAATGAGTAATATTTTTTTGATGTTTTTAAAGATTTAACGATGTTGTTTTTGATAGAAGATATTATTTTTTTATTTTGTTAAATTTTTGAGATTGTTATTAATAAAAAATAATCCGCCTCTAGTATATTAAGATTATATTATATATATTATAATAAGAATGACTGAAAAATATGTTACGATTAAAGCTTCTTAAAATGACTGATAGACTTGAATTTAAAAAAAGTCATTTGTTTATAAAAAGTATTTGTTGGAATTGTCTTTTTCTTTCGTTTTTTATAGGGCAATAATTCTTATTTTGCATAATTTTCACAATTACACTTTATAATACAGACTGGCTCATTCATAACTTTTGGTGGCTCTTTCAATACCGAAAAGTTATGAAACAGCCAAAAGACACATTTTTTTAAAATGAATATTTAACTGATTTTTGTAATGTGTTTTAGGTTTTTTCATATGAAATTACCTACTTTAATAAATAAATAACAGTTTGATAAAAGAAAATCATCATTTATTTCATTAAAAGTATATATCTTTACTCCGTTTAGTAAACTGGCTCTTTCACGCCACTTGATTTTCATGACAATACTGAGGGCACTGATACGAAAATTCAAAAGCTCTATTTTACGTATAGGTAGGTATCAGTTACAAATATAATTTTAAAAAAATGCGCCATACCTACTTCAATGAAAATTTATTGGAAACAAAACTACTTTGCTCTTTCTCCTCTTTTCTCTTCCACAAAAACAGTTTTTCTCTTTGTATTTTAATTGTAAAAACAAAGCTATGGCCCTAATATTCATTATAAAAAAATCTCATAAAAATAAATGTAAGTCAAAAGATAGATCTTAAAGGTCTGAAGAACAGACTGCCACTTTCGTTTCTAGCGATCAATCATTATTCAAATCTGGAGGTGATTATCTTTTTTTTTTTCTTTTTTGTATAGACATTGGCTGTTCATAAAAGTGAATGAATACGCATTAACTTTTTTCTCTCACGTCGTAAGTGAAGACAAAATTAGCACTAGCGAATTCTTTCAGCGGCGTTAAAATCACTTTTCGTGTCAGTGCCAACGTTTCGTACATAGATAAAATGTAAATGTAGCGAAACATCATTGTCGTGGCATTTTTTACCTTAAGATCTTGTAATAAAGACTAAAGTTATTTGCGTTATTTTGTTTATGTAAATTTTGCAGTGTTATTCCAAAAGCAGGTTTTATAGGAGAGCTATTTTTGAATTATGTATGACATGTGTTAAAAATGCTTTTATACACGCAAGAGAATTCGCATTTACGCCTATGTGACTAATTTATTTTTAATGTCAAAAACGAAATTCTTAAAACGAGGAACCTAGTAAAAGAGATAACGTGCCAAGATGATGTGTAGCAAAACTAGGGCTACGACACGATAAAGTTAAAATATAATTACTAACATAAACATTATCTTAGGAAAGATGGTCTCGGATATATAGGTACAGAAATATATTTAAGTGACTCATAAATATTTACGTACAATTCAGTTCTTAAAACGTATATTCAAAGTAACAATTATTATAATTTTGAAAAAAAAAATAGCTTTTTTTATTTCTATTTGTGTTACATTTTCACAACTATGTAGCTATATAAAAAAATTATATTTTACATGATAATTTCAAATTTTGTCTGCTGAAGCTGTGGCAAAGCCGATATACATAAATATTAAAAAATGTAATATTGTTTGGAAAACATAAATAATCACTGTTGGCTCATCAACTTGTAAAGTCAGATTGATATAGAATTACTAAATCAGATTCAAAATATCTTTTATAATACAACAACCGTCCATTTTAAAGTATGTATAAGCAATAAATTCAACTACGAATTTAAAAAGAAAGTAATTGCAAAAAATATAACTAGTATGTAATAAAGAGCCCAAATTACAAAAAAATAGCCTCATAGTATTATTTTGTTGAATGTACGAATCCCTTCGAGTCTATAATAACGAGACAACGGTGGCAACCCTAAGCGACAGCTACACACCCACATGACGTAAGCATTTTAGTTTTCATTTAATCAACTACTCTTAACATATACAAATATGAACTGTTCCTATTTATAGTGCTATACACACTTTTTATCACGTGAGATAAATTGCGAACTAATGTTTACAGACGAGTGTAACAATATCAGTTATATCTTGGCAACCCACCAAAGTTTATTTTTAGAAATAACGCAAACAAATTTTATCTTCACCATTATTTGGCCTACGGAATGAAATTATATCGAAATAGTGTTTTAAACCTCTGGCAAAATTAAAAATTAGAATAAATTGTAATAACATCGTATGCTATTAAAAACGGTCTAGCATGACTGCTGTTATCGTCCATGATACAACACACAGACACAATAGACAGATACAATAGATTTGTATTGCCATATTAAAAATATATTTATTATTTATATTTATAATTAGTATTCAAAAAATTAAAAGTAACAGTTGTTATATTTAATTTACTTACTTTAACTCTATGTAATATGTATATATTATTTGTCAAAAAACCAATATTATTAATTTATTATTACGGAATCAAATGAAACATTTATTCTTCAGCTTAAACTAAACTGAACGGAAACCGCCTTTAAATGTCCCACTGCTGGACCCGCATCACGTGTATACAGAAGGTTTGAAGCTTAAATGCGCGTTAGCCGATAATAAGTAATAAAATAATAAACGCTTCACACTTTACGGCCCTAGTAGTACGAGAAACCTGTGTTGAGCGAAACCATACTCACGAAACAAACACAAACGCTCAGATCACGACAACATTACGGCCTATACAAAAATATGTCACTTGTGGGATCGAACCCGCGACCGCTAGCGCATGAGCTAGTTGCCGTGACTACTGCGCCAACGCTTCGTCAGTTTCATGATGATTTAAGAGTAAACATTATTATCAGTTGTTTGACAAAACAACCACAAACGATGGCTTTATGTGCCTTCCGAGGCACGGCAGGTAGAGCCAAGGACAATTACGTAAGAAAAAATATTTTTATAAAATATAAATACTAATATCAGCTCCAAACGGTAATCGAACTAACAACCTTCGGTATTTGAACTTTTAACTACTCGACTGACACTAGTCAATACCAGAACAGTCTATCCGTTAGCTACTTCCTTCCACATTCGGTTAATTAATTGCAAACTTTACATTCTTCTATCGCTAAAACAATTGTTTTAGAAAGAGCAAATGCTTTAATCCCAAGGAATGGTATGATAATGATATGTATGTATATGATAATGATAATATGAATCATACATTTAGTAAATTTACTTTAATGATTTTAAAAATTGTAGCACAAAATGTCGCAATATTAATTAATATTTTTTACAATATACATTTAAATACTATATACATTTTACAACAATAATTACAATAATAAACTTGCGCCCTAGAAAATAAATCTATAATACCTTAAACGAGAAGAAAAATATTCAATAATAATCTTAGGTAATCGTCTTTGTAAACTTACTGAAAATAAAACAAAGTTTTGCAATTCGAAAGTCATACGGCACTATGCGTATCCTTGATTGTATGACCTAAATAAAGGCTGCCTTGACATTACAAGGACAAAGTTTCCACCCCAAACTTCTGGCAAGAAGCCAAGGAGAGTCATGTTTGTTTATGATATTGTTATTGCATTATCGCTTCTGATATACCCTATGTATAATACTAGGTACCGCCCTCGGCTTCGCACAAGTGGTGTATTTTTAAAAAGTAACCTACATCCTTCCCCAGGATTCAGACCGTGGAAAATTTTTCCTTCTATATATATATAGATGATACTGTTGTAAACAATAAAACAAACTTCAATAAATATTGTTTTATCTTACAAAATATGTTACTGTAACCTGTAAGCTGAAAAAATTACTTCAATTAATGAAGTAAACATTTTTTTCTATCTTTTAATTTTAATCATATTTTTATATTTGATAATATTTTTAAGTTCACTCCTTGTTTTAAAGTAAGGTAGAAAACTTTGGTCGCTTATGTAAATCTTACTGTTTTATCAAATGTGTGTATTATTTTATGATGTATGTTTCCAAATACATATAAAATATACATCACTTACGGTTTCACTGCGCCTATTTCGATATCTGTTGGAATAATCATATCGCTATATTTTGTAGCCTATTTCGTGTCTCTTTTTTAACGCAAAAAGAATTTTTGAATTTGGACTGGTAGATTACACAAACAAACTGTGATATATAAATTAAAAATATTGTAAATATAACTATGGATCATAGGAAACAAAAAATTTTGAATTTAACATCATAAGGTTGTAAATTATAAATATTTATATTAGTCCTTTTTTAAAAGATATAAGAAAATTTAAGAATAATCAATAAAAAAAAATGTACTTGAAGACAAATAAACGAAATGATTATATAAACGACAAATTCCAAATCAGGATAAGACCAGATACAACAAATCACCTTAAAAATCTAATAACGTTTTTAATTTCTACAAGACAAATTATATATTTTATGTATAAAAAAAGAGTAATCATGAATGTCACGTGCGATAATAATAAAAAAATATAACAGCTTCGTAACATTAATAATGTTTGGTGATATCATACGGTTGATTTTAAAAAGGAGGTTAACTCAAGATAAGATAGTACATAATAATTATTATGTTATAATTTTCAACATTGTATATTATTCACCTATATATAATATTAAATATAACTAATTATTTTGGTATAAATCATGTCCGCGTGAAATAGTGCGAAGAATGTTGCCAGCATTTCCCCGTTTAATCGCAGTTTTTTTTTTTAATTATTTATTTTAATTAAAGACAAAAATATATAAATATATGTTATCTCAACAAAAGGTAACGTGAGAGCTAGACAGTCTTAACTAAAAGGCTTTAATACTTAAGTAAGAGTTATTTATAAAACATTGTTTTCCAAAGAAAACGTAACGTATTTTGTTTAAAGAATCTTATCGTAATAAGCGTTTTAAAACAGGGTACCAGGTTAAAGTAACAATGGAATGAGCCGTAACAATTGATTTCAGTGCTTGAGTTTATGTAACAATTGCTGAGGTATTAAAGTAATAAGACAATAGTCTATGATATTAATTTGTTAATACCCAAAATAAGATTAAGGATAAATAATTAAAAATATTAGAAAAAAGCTGAGTGAATCCTACGTCAGGTCACTTTGATGCATTCTTGTCTTTTCTTTTGTGAAAAACAATAACTTAGTATTCAGGCTTAAAGTTTTAACCAGTTAACTGTTTTTGATGAATATGTTGGTCATGAAAGAATTGAAAAAAATTATCTTATTACGAATATAACACCTCGTCCAGTACGTACAGCAGTGCCGGCTGAACAGCAGGATGGCCAGCACCAGCGACAGCGCCGCCAGCGAGCGCTGTCTGCCTGACAGCTCACACAGCGACTCTTTCCACATACTAACAAAGTCGAAACAGTTAACTGGTTAATTTTGTAATGCTATCTAGAGGTGTTACCAGTTAAATACATTCCGTTAATTCAATTGCGAAAAGTATTTATCGATAAACAGGTACGTATCTACATAGTTGATTTTTTAGAAGTAAAATTTTTAACATCAGCAGGCGTTGTCTTCATAGATGCTGATAACAGTTCCATCTATTTTTGAATCCAAACCATTCAGTAGATGACATAAATAATTAATTTAAAAAAATCATTAATACATGTGACGTATAGAAAGGATTTCGAATTCAATATAGAAGAATAATAGGTACATATAAAGATTATATTGAATCATATAAAATTATTAATTGATGATGATAATTTCCGTAATTTTTATTTATTCGTGAGAGTTTAATGTTAAGACGCATTTTCGGCGCTGTGATGGAAAATGAGAGATGGCGAACGCGGTATAACCACGAGCTATACCAAATGTACGATGAGCCAAACGTAATTAAGACCATAAAGATCGGGCGCTTGCGTTGGGCAGGGCACGTGCTGCGAATGGACGAGGCCAGAGTACCCAAACGCCTTTTGGAAGGCCGACCGGAGGGCCGCAGAAGTCGAGGCAGGCCCAAGCTCAGATGGTTGGACGGCGTTGAACAAGATATCAAGATTTTGGGAGTAACAAGTTGGAGAAGGAAAGCCTCTAACAGATCGGACTGGAGAGCTTTGCTGGACCAGGCTAAGGCCCACCCGCGGCTGTAATGCCTCAGATGATGATGATGAGTTTAATGTTACTAAAATGTATAAAGATCGAAAGTTATTGATATAAGTTGGATTCACTACAAGGTCAGCATTTCAATATCCTCGACATACATTGATATGATATCTAAGGTACCTATCTACTAGAATTTCTTAATGCCATTCCAATGCAAAATTTAATAAAGAAATTATATTTACGAAGGACATTCATATTGATAACAATACCTACTCGCTGTTTTTTTTAGCTAACTAATAAATTAAATAATAACTATGATAATCATTATCCCTAAACTGTAAACTATTCCTTATCGAAAGCTAAGCATTTTTAACATTAATAAATGTTTGTATGTTAGTATACAACATATTGCATTTAAAAGTTTAAATTAACTTTTGTAGTCATACGAGAACGTGACAAGCGTTCATGAAAATACATTGTAATCTGTCATGAGTCTAAAAATAGCCTCACACAAGTAATCACTGTATTATTATCTCCGTTCAGCCGCTCATATTTTCCGTTATAAGTACCACGTGCGAATATTAATCATTAGAGACTGCAATGGAATAGGGTACTTTCGGTAGTGAAAAATAAATTATGAGATTTATGAGATAAAAATTAAAATTTATGTAGAAATATACTTAAATATTCTGATTTTGAGTCATAAAAGCACATTAATGTTTTATTATATTGAAATTAAAAGTCGTAATTTTTAATCTGTATATCACGTGATCTAAAACACGAGCCGCCATGGTGTGACGTCGTAAAGACAATGTTTCCGATGTACACTGCGAGCACTCCTCAGTGCTCTCACTAGTGAAAAATTCGTTCCTTTATTGAGTGCCAGTACACTGCCGCAATACCATATAGAAATATATGACGTCATAAATAGCATAATTTTTGTACTGTGAGCATTGGCGCTTTCGAGGTAAGGTGCTTTCAGTACTTTGATCACTTGATTAAAAAATATAACAGCACGAATTATTTGTCATTCAAAAATGTCAACAATATTCAAAAATTATGTTTTGAATATTGTTGAATTTATTTTTGAACAGAAAAGGTTAGTATACATGATAAATATTTTATTTGAAAACAATGTCGAAAAATTAGGATGATAGTATACTGGACTGCGTTCCGTTTTATCAGTAACCAGTATAGCACAGTATAGCAAACTAAAAAGTAACGGCTTCGCAGTATACTCAATTGACGTCACACCTCAGAGTGCTCTCAGTGTATAGCGGAACACAACATTACGCATATTACGTCACCAAAATAGGTGACCGCGTTTTCGCGGGAATTAAAAAAGTTTAAAACTTAATTTAATTTAATGGCAAGAAAGCGTGTTTATTTTGCCGAAATTTTTTTTTGTGGCTTTTTATTACGAAAATTAACATTTTGAAGTACTTTTTCAAACATAGTAGAATACCCTATTATACAGTAGCGGTAACACTACTTCCATGATTTTTCAGGACTATGAAAATGAACTCAATCTCAACTCTCTTGTATTCAATAAGCTTTCTGTGCTAACGCTAACATTAAATCAAAATGTATAATATATTTGTATAGGTGATTAATGGCCTCAATTATCTCTCTAAATATAATTTATTTAACCCACAAAAATGTATAAAACATTTTAAGATTTTTATGTTTAAAGTAATCCAGTTTTAATAAAAATCGATAAAAATATGTTATAAACAGTATTTTATCTATAATTTGATGAAAACGGTAAAACCGCGGACTGACCACTTTTATTTTTATTATACTTTTTATTGTTTTTAGGAGGAACTAAATTGTTGTTGATACAGCATGCAATTTTTACTCTTGGAGTGAAAACAGTGTGGCCTTCACATTTCTGTTTTATTAGAAAAGTATATACGATGAGTATATTATAAATTGTTTAAATATTTTTATTTTTAAGACATACATAGAGTCATAATATATAATATATTTAAATATAATCATCAAATATATTTTCATTTACAAATTGAAAAAATAAGTATAATCCATAACCTTGCTTTTTTATTATTACAGTATGATAAATAATATAAATTAACAAATGAAACAAATAAGGTATAGTTGGAAAGAAAGGATGATAAAAAAAATTATTAATAGATTTCAGTTGGACTTGTGCATTTTCATAGAAAATTAATCTAAATAAATAAAGGAAAACCGGATTAAGTCTGACGAGAAAATTGAAATCTGACCCGACCGGATTACAATTCCAAGAGACTTTTGTACCTACCGATTCAATACGAAATACACATTTCGTTTTTTGCTGCTTCATTCATATTAAATAAAATTAAGAACTTCGTACTTTTTGGAAATCTCTTAAAATAAAGATAATCGGCTCATAGTATATATCTGTATGCTTATAATTTATTATATGTATCTTATGTCAAAGTAGTACTAAAACGATTTGTCCTTTTTTTTGTAATTTTCCGCAAGCTAGAAAGTACGTTAGGTTATTGACCTCGATCTACCGTCACTTCACGTCAGACTTATTGTTAAAAAAATGATATAAATAGATATTATGTATCTTAATATTAGATGCATATGTCTTTATTATACATATTATATCGAATCCAACATCCTAAAAACATTAGGCTTTAAAACTATTTACCACGAATTTAATGTTCGAAAAAATCGCAATTCGCATTTAATAAATAAATAAAAATGTTTTACATATTTACAATTCAAAACTTAAAATAATTATTTACAAAAAGTTTTGGTATCTATAAATCATGTCCGCGTGGAATGGTGCCAAGAATACTAGCAGCATTTCCCCGTTGAATCGCAATTAGTCTGGATTACAGGCTCCTTATTCTCTTATTAGGTTTATTGGATGGTTTTAACTTCTTATTTATAATACACAATTAATTGGCAGATATTATTTGTTATTTTCTTGCCTACAAAGGGTTATAATATACTAGCTGCTGCCCACGACGTCGTCTGCGTGAACGTTATTAGATTACACGTTGATAGAGAATGCGTTGAAGAAATAAAGGTTCACTGCTCGTTCCCCGTAGGTGATAGCGTGATAATATGTGGCCTATATGTTGACCCCACTTCTTAATAATATTCATGCTAAATTTTAAGTAAATCCATGCAGTACTTTTGAGTTTATCCGGGACATACATACAGACAAACAGACAGACAACAGACAAAAATTCTAAAAACTATATTTTTGGCTTCGGTATCGATTGTAGATCACACCCCAAGTATTCTTTTGAAAAAAATATCAATGTACAGTTTTGACTTTCCTATAATTTTATTATATGTATCTATATAAAACAAAGACGGGTTTGTTACAACACTTATAACTCGAGATCTGCTGGAACAATTTTCATGGTTTTTGATTCGTTGGATTTGTCTCCGCCCCGAATAGCAGAAAACATCTTAAAAACAATGAAAACTCGACGAATACATAATTATGAAACATGAATCATTTTCGCTAAATGTTCCACATTTATTGTCCATCCTGTCAAATACATTAAGTAACGATTGACATTTATCCATGCGTTCAGAAATTTATTTTGTGTAAACTATTTAAAAAGGGTGAATAAACTATTGTCTGTATTTTTTTAAATCAATTAAAAAGGTTGAAAAGTGCATTCAGCAGATACATAAAAGTTCCTCAAATATTTATGGGTGCGTTCAGAAATAATGTCAAATGATTAACATTTACGCGTGCGTTCAGAAATTTATTTTGCGTAAATTAAAGTTTCTATTTCCGATGCTCGGGGCAGATATTTGTATTTGTGCCAATATTTGTTTCAGGTCTGGGTGTATGTCCTTTTGTGTTTCCCCACCGTACCCCGGAGAGCACGTAAGGCTGTCGGTCTTATAATAATCGTTACTTATGGACCTTATGGTAGGGATTATTATCCGCCTAGCCGCAGTGGAGCAGCGTGGTGGAATAAACTCCAATCCTTCTTCTATATGAAAAAAAGGCCTTCGCTCAGCATTGGGTTGTTTACAGGCTCATACAATACAGTACAGTAGAGAAGCATTTGTGGCCTTCAGTGACGAAACTGAGCCTTACCATAAATATGAGAGTCTATCTGAGGGGAGATGTAACTGCCGGACAGTTCTCAGACCTGTTGCTTAAAATAGGAAATGGTGATTTCCGGGAACTGAATAATAATATAATGTATGAGTGTATATTATACTTTCATACATTATATTATCATTCATACATTAATACATTATATTATTATTTATATGAGTATGTATATATCATAAACAAAGCTTAAGGTCAAACTCTTAATGTAGCGGGAGTATACGAGCGACTACGATAGCGACTTGAGCGAAAGCTGTTTCTCTCACAGCCAGTTGTATGTGGCATGTTCCAGAGTAGACTGATGATTTTAGCACCCCGAAGGAAAATTTATTTTAATTTTTTTTTTTTATTACATTAAATCCCTACTCTATAATTCAGATTGTTATATTTTATAAGTATTCAAACATTTTAACATAATAATGTATATGTTGCAACAAAATTAATAACGTAAAAAACCTATTAAAATCCTATTAGAACCATTTTCGTCTTCTACGCGGACGAAGTCGCGGGCTAAAAGCTAGTATAGATTATTATGTACCTACCTATAGTGATGTTCAAAGTTAAGTAAGTAATAATAAAAAGATGTTCTTTTTTGAGATTTAATGATTTTAGGATTGATTCATTATACATTTAAGGGTATAATTTCTAGCTTTATATAAATATTTATGTATACTATAACAATAAAATATTATTTTTATTAAAAAAGTGAATTCATTTTTTTAACAAAGAATTTACGCCGAAGTCATATCCATGTAACATGTTTAGCTTATATAGTCTGATATTCTTAAAACATAAATACAAAATTATTTATTTATATTTATTTATTATTTGACACCATATTTACAATATTATAATACCATATTATTATAGGCCCGCTTAGGGAGGCCTACGTATGGGGGAGGTGTGTGGTGTGCAGTGGACATCCAATACTCACCGTTGGCGCAGTTTGCAGTGACCGTGTTTTCTGCTCCAAGGGTTCTGTGTACGATTCCCGCCGCGAGTCTGGGTGTAATATATGTTTATTTATATATGTATTATTTATATGTATATTTATTTTAAAAAAAATGTATATCACTCGGCTGTTACCTAAAACACAGGCATTAAGTTGCCTACCTTAGGAACAGACGACCTTGTGTGTGTTAAACATAGGTAAATAACATATGAGAACAAAACTATTAAAACCAATTTCGATAATGAAAGCGACATTAAACAGTTGTGCAATCATAAGGTTGATTGTTGAATATACATCATAGTTAAAAATAATGCAAGCGATTTAAGATTTTAATGCTACATACTTATGATCCAAAATATCATGTTTACAATTCTATTTTAATGAACTATGTATATTTAATATACGTCACTGGATGTGCGTATGAGCAATAAATTTGAGCTATTATTTTTAGTTTTAAGAGTTTCATGCACGTGAGACATACAAGATAAAATTATGCATAAACAAAAGCAATTATATATTTTGACATGTAGGTATATGTAAATTAATATTAAAGTACATTAATCAATTACTACATATATTATAGGTATCATCATTGACAACAAAAAAACTATAATTAGGAAGCTATAATATTTCTTAAAAATAATTTCAATATGTTATTCCGTTCCGTGATTTATTGTATTAAAATATAATGTAATTGAAGTATTAGTACTTATCTGTAGTCTGTACTATATAATATTTTTGTTGTATAATTATTGACGTGATTAATCATGATGCACGTATTCCTTTAATTTTAATCGCCAGGTAGCGGGTCGATTTCCGCACTGTCTGGGTGTATGTCCTTGTGGGTCTCCCCACCGTGCCTCGGAGAGCACGTAGAGCCGTCGGTCCCGGTTGTTATCATAGACACCTGATAACGATCGTTACCCATTATAGGGAAATTATCCGCCAACCCGCAGTGGAGCAGCGTGATGGATTAAGCTCCAACCATTCTTCTATATGGAGAAGAGGCCTTCGCTCAGCAGTGGGTGGTTTCCAGGCTGATACAATAAGTACAGTAACAACACAGTTACCTACTGATTTATGATTTTATCATTATTAACAACATACAACGTCTTAATTAAAAAAATAACTTTATTTAGTTTCTGAAGGACGTATTATTTCAAAAACAAAATTAATTTGAAGTAAAAAAAAATTAAAGACTCTACATTAGGATGTTTCGCTTTGATGGCCTTGACCTAATCCATATTACTGCTGTGTTATAAAAACACGTGAGTCGTGACAGTATGAATCGCATTATCATTTCATAGTTCAGATTTTTAATATTTAATTTTATTATCTACTAGGTGACCCGTGTGTTTTTACCCGCGTTGACTTTAATGGTTACTGCTTTGCTTATATGTTATAGCACGAAGTTCCAACAGACCAACAATATTTTTTCAACAAACTTAATAAACTTTATAATAAAACTTTCTTTCAATTTTACTTCTTAGCTTCGAAACTGAATTAAATTTATCATACGTTATTACGGTAAAAAAATTGAACTTTTTTCTTCTTTATCCGCGCCTTGACTGTAAGAGCACGAGTATTAGAGCTCTTTATAGTAGTTTATATTTTATTATTGTTTAGAGTGTTAAAGTTGCATTTTTTTATAAGAATTTATTTTATAGGCATCTTGCATAATCCATATTTCAGTATTTTTTTAGATCATTTTCTCTATATGTTTTTAAATTATAGGGTTTTGTAAAACATTCCACGTTTCAAAATAAATATAACGTGAACAAACCATCAGAATTTTTCCACCATTTTACATTTAACGAGACCAATAATAAAGGTCAGGGCCGGATTTAGTGTTATAGGGGCCCGGGGCAATGGAGGGGTGGAGACCCCTTGATTTGGAATTGTTTATTTTTTGTTCTTGCAGAAACGTCCGTTGCGGGATGGACGTATTCCTAAAAAAAAGGTCGTCCCAACTCCGAACCGCTCCAACTCAGTTGGCTCCCCTATTGTTGGGGCCTCTATTTTGTGTATGTGGGGGCCCCTCTTATGTGGGTCCTCTTATCCCGGGGCAGTTGCCCCGCTTGCCCTCCCCTAAATCCGGCCCTGATAAAGGTATCGTCTCAGTACATATTCACTTCGTATAAATTTCTTCTGAAAATTAAGAATACTAAATAATACTAAAATTAAAAAAAAATACTAACGTAAGTACTTTGATATGTTGTACAAAACGTACTAAATGAGATGTTTTTCATGTGATGCTGTTAAAAGTACACTAATTTAATTTGCGATAGCCATAGTCGTGCTAGTTGATGTGAAAACTGTTAACTAAGCTTTAAAAATTTTAAACTGTAAATACAATTCACAAAACTACGTAGCAGCTTGTTTATTTTATGAAAAAAGCTGTAAATATTAGGAAAGACTTTAATGTTTTCTACGGTTTTTGTTTTTAAATGTAATAGCGTCCGAACGCGTAATGTGATAATGCAACAAGTGATGGCTGGTGACACAAATCCATTTCCCTATACAATATAAAACCTCATCAAGATTATTTTTATATAAAAATAATAATCGTATGAGCTAAGCTAGCTTCCTAAAACTTTGATGAAAAAACGTTTGATATACCTACTTAATCATTTTATTTCAAATAACCCAGATATTAAGTATAGAACTAAAACTGATTTATCAAGTAAATTAATATAACTAATATAATATAATAATTGTATATTTTTATTAAGTTTATATCAAAAAGGCTTGTTATCTTATATTATAATATGGGTTTTCAACGGATAAGTACGTGTATACACCTGCGTGTTATTGACGTCAGTGTGGCGGCACAGTTTTATCATAATCATGTAAAAAATGTCGCAACACCGTTATCAGTGACTTTTCAAAAAAAATTATATAAAATCGATAATAATCGATGACGATATTGATAGTACTTGATGTATGTCCAAAACCTTTGTCAGCTTCTCAAAGTATTGTCGTGTCCTTCAAGGATGAATAGTCAAGCGTACTGCCGGCTTCAGTATGCCTGTCATTATATTGTGAAATACTACCTATATCGTTTTTCAATGTAAAGCATATTTATAATGAGTATTTAATAAAAATAATATATTTAAAAACACCTCATATACAGGACTTACCGTAAACAATGTTAATAAAATTAATGATGCTAATTTAAACATTGACTACTGAAAAGAACCGCATTTTACCAACTCATAGTAAATACGACTGCGCTATTAAAAATAATGTTCTTTCCATATTGCATCATTGGGTGCTCGTGGGCGATGTTCCGTTGAATTAGAAATAATTCGACGTAGTAAAAATATATATGTATAGGTAACATAATTATGTATAATGTATATCAACAGAAAGGGATTGATACTAGATTGATAAAATGAGAATTAAAATGAAATATCTACTAATAATACAAAACTGACGGTTTAAGTTTTTTTTTTTAAGCATTTCTTTCCTTGTCCAATTTTAAAAATTTAACCTTACTAACAAAAAATATCAACTAATATAACATACGATAATAAGCCATGAGGGTCATCTAGATTGTTCGTAATAAGAAAAATAATAATAAGTTATATGTAACCATTCACATATTTTATTTATTAACTAAACAATTGTTTACTTATCTCAGTTTAAGGTGCATTAGTGTTGGATCAGTGCGCACAAGATAATTATGTCCTGTGGCGCCGGGCGCCGGTGTTCATTCGACGGTGACGGTCACGTGTCGAATGTGGTGATTATTTTATTGAAAAACGCAATATATTTAATTTTTGTTGTGCGTGAGAAAACAACATTTACGTTAATTGTATATTAAAATACATCTTAACTACTTCATCATCTATACCATCGATCGAGAGCAATTTTTTTAATAAGTTAACGAATTCTAATTGTTTAACAATAAAGAATGATTTTAGATATTATTCCATACGTTCAACTTTGAGTGATTATAGGTTGTCTACAACATGTAACGTTATCTGAAAATGATTTAATACTTTTTTTGTATTAATCATGTTTGAACATTACGTTATGACTGATTTAAGCAAGCTAAATAAGAAGCAAAAAATCGGTAGTGGCACGAGCTGTTTTAAGGGTTAATTTGAGGAAACCGTAGCGGGAAAGCCAATCTGAACTAATGTAATGAGAAATGGCATGTAGTAGGTACTCATAATACAGCGCTGCTTCAGACTGCCGACTTACACTGCTATGTTTTTTTTTTTTGGACAGCATTAAATTTAGTAACCAGTAACCTAAGTCTTTATTTCATATAATTAAAAGTCTGAAACGGTTTTGTACTTATTATTTTTTGCATTAAATTTAATGTTGTCCATTATATTATTTAATTTTCTTGGGGATATCTTCATCAAGACTACTCACCTTTCAATAGTATGTATTTGTAATTTCAACTGAGAAAATAATTTTCGAACATAGATCTTACAATTAGATACTGCACAAAGAAGCAGTAAAATCAGGAAGAGTAACACTGAATTTTTTCACGCAAATGCCGCTGTTTCGGATTGACTGAAATTACTAAAAATGGCAATTTTTGAAAGAAAATCAAATTATCAAATCAATGTTAATTTTTATAAGTTAAGAACTTCAGTCGAGATGCTTACGTAAGCATACCTATTATTGGACTTTATAACATATTTTATATTTATAATATTTTATTTAATCAGCTGTAACAAAAAAAAAATTAAATATTAATATCCTTCTTATATTTAGGTACATATAATAATAATACGCTTTGAATAATAGAATTATCTGTACTATATTTTATTTAATTCATAGTCAGTATCACATTGGTTTATCATGTTTTAAAACAGAAAGACTAAAATTTAGAGGTATCTGTAGATAAATGATAAAATTGGCAGGAGCACGTACATTTTACCAGTACTAACCGGTTATACTTATCTGTGTCGGTATTTCTACGATCAATCATTACTATCACAATTTTTATTTATTCAGATTATGAATATTTCAATAATATTTTAATCGTTATATCTAATTTTTATGACGATAAACCAATGTACGTAAATAAATGTAAGAAAAGTCAATATATGTGGTGACAAAAGTTCCAATAACGAGAGACTTCCATTTCTGCTAGGAACAGATATTATACAAATACTTATTTCTGATCTCTGCTATAACCCTTATCGATATTCTTTGTTACGCCAATCCGTAGCGGAGCAACTTCATTGATTAATTTCAAACTGTTCTCCACCATAAAAGAAGAGGCCCTTGCCTAGCAGTAGGAAAATCACAGGCTGCCTCAGTTTATTTCAGAACAATTATAAATGAAAAATAATATTCTTTATTTTCCTAGGAAAGCTTCCAGGCTCTGTACAATAATAACACCAATCTATATGCAAGCTATATAAGCTGTTAATACTGTATCAACACCTATAACTTAATAGGGCGACTTTTAGCTAAACTACTAGGAGTTTTTGCAATTTATTTAATCATCGCGCAAACAATCCCATATTATACTGCGGAATATATAAATTATAAACATATTATGAAAATATATCAATTACAAAAACGCCGAATTTGTCAAATAAATTTTTGCATTCGAACGAACTTCAAATAAAAGTTTTGCTTATTAACGTACGGGTCTAGACATTCACCAATGGTGACCAATAATTACGTCAATACGATAATATAAATTACTTATACGTATACATAATACTAATTTCTTCTCATAATATATTTTTTGGGATCCTCATGAGGGCCCCCCCCCCAGTTTCAAAGTTGGATTCTGTATTTCCATGGTGAAGCTGTAAATACCAATAAGGCCTCCAGCAAAAGACAATCCGAAAAAAAAAAAGAATATACGTACTTTGCCTAACTGTGAAACTTATATTATTTTATTCCATAAGAAATAATAGTTACTTTTATTTATTATCACTGAAAATAAATGAAAAACACTTCGGACTATCAACGGTTTATCTACTCGTATATGGCTACACTAGCCACTTAACAATACTTACGTTCGTCAATTTGAAGCGGAATCAATACAGCTCGGCCGCACGGCGGTCTGGTATTATCTGGTTGAGCATATTTGTTTTTTAGTAAACTAAGTATAATCATACCTATACCTATGTTGTATAACAAATCTTTAAACGCTAAAATCATATTTTAGTGATTTTAGTAATCACGCTTGTGTAATACTAGTATTTACATAATGTTGAGCAATCGGATTACGATTATTTAATGGACGTTTTGTTTTAAACATCAAAAATATGACTTAGTACAGGGATTACCAAACTATTTTTGGTAAGAGACCCTTTTTCCAAAATGAACTCATACCTCAAACCCCTATACACAAATTACTTTATAAATCCTATCTCAAGTTTTTTCCTATTGATACAAAATACTTACCAATTTAAAAACTTTGCGGTTGGTCAAGTGCATAAGGTATAACCCAGGGGCCACACTAGCGGGAAACGTCAATGCCTATCATCGCGGTAGACATTCCGATAATTTTAGCGCGATGAAGTGAGTGGCTACACTTGAAAGTTCAACGTCAACGCCCATTCTTGGCGATAAAATTGGCGCTAATGTTATTTGAATTTCAAGCAAGATAGACGTTGACGGCGCAACTCTGTATTTGATGAGTGTAATTTTTTTTTGTATAAATAATAAATAAATAAATATGTTTAACACACACACACACGGTCGTCTGTAAGGTAGGCAACCTAATGCCTGTGTTTCAGGTAACAGCCGACTGATATACATTTTTTTAAAATAAATATACATATAAATAATACATATATGAATACACATACATTACACCCAGACTCGGGGCGGGAATCGAACCCACAACCCTTGGAGCAGAAAACAGGGTCACTGTAAACTGCGCCAACGGGTCAGTCATCATGAACATATGCATGCCATCAACTTCCCGGCTATCTGAGATTAAATAAGAAACATATAATAATAAGTATTAATTATGTATATCTATAAATATTATTGAACGTTTTGCCAGACGACCTGAGATTGACAGTAATATTGCATTTGCAGATGGGCAGATGGCATAACAATAATAATATATAATAAATATATGTTATACAAAATAATGATAATTCAGTGTTAACAAATAATTCAATTCCGTTCATAAAAGTATGTAATTTATCATCAATGTTTTCTTATGACGTCAACACGTAAAAATTATTTATCGTCCGTAAACCGACTTTACAGACAAACATTTTTTATTAAGAGTTATTATATCTATTATTACTATTATCTATTCAATTAAATTGAAACAACATTTTTATACTTTACAAAATAAAACAACATACTCTGTATTTACCTGTGTCTTTCATTTATTTATATATTCTATATTTCAGGCAATTGGAATAATATTAATGATACATGTGATTATATTACTGTTCAATTTTTAAGTGCAATAAAGAATAAAGAATATATTAAAGTAATTAATGTGGCTTTTACATAATTTTTCGATCTTTTATTATCTTTATTTCACCGAAAGTTAAAGTTGTTGGTTAAGTTGTTTTAAAAGGTAATAATTCCGTTATTCGTCGCTAAGCATCATTTTGTGACGCACGATTCTTATAAATTTTGAATCTCGAATCCGTAAACGTAATTACTTTTTCGTTACTCCACTCCATAGTCATAGTATATATTTATCGAAAACAAACACGTGCGATTCCGTCGCGCTCACGGTGCACAATGACATATGTTCGTAGTGTGCTGTGTGGCCGCTTCAACGTATTAAGGGGTCTGGCCACCCTGGATTATTTTTTTTAATTTTTATTTTTTTATTTTTTTTTTAATAAACCCTGAACTGTAACGGACATTTTAAGACCTGTTGCGTATCGAAACACTCAAAATTGGCCAAGTTACAGGCATCTTAATTTATATTATTACACACTTATTTTTTAATATTTTCAAATAAAATTTTACAATGTTATTTTTGAAGCCCTTTTGTGATATTGAGTAAAAAAATAAAAATATTCCGGCCCATAGTTTCGAATTTATTAATTTAATTAAAAAAACAGTGCATTTTTTGTTCCGCCAGGGTGGCCAGACCCCTTAACTCTCGCGGTTATCTCTTTGATGTACCGCCACTTGAACTATCGCCCAACGTCCAACGGCAATGTGAATGCCGTTGTAAAATTATCGCGATGAGTCGTGGCCACACCTACGTTCAACGCCACAGTCAACGGCATTTCCCGGTGAGTCGTGGCTACACCTACGTTCATCGCCATAGTAAACGGCGTTTCCCGCTAGTGTGGCCGCAACTATCGCCCAACGTCCAACGGCAACGTGAATGCCGTTGTTAAATTATCGCAATGAGTGGTGGCCACACCTACGTTCAACGCCACAGTCAACGGCATTTCCCGCTAGTGTGGCCCCAGTATAAGTGAATCCCTTTGGGAATCTCTGACTTAGTACAATAAATTTATTGCACTTTAAAACCTAATAAAATTATTCACTTCTTAAAATTAATTAATGTTTATGATGATTGTAAAATGATTGAAGTATGCTTCAATTATTTATCAAAAGCTTAAATGTCACGTAAATGTTTAGATGTTATCATCGTCATCAAACGATGTGTATTTACGGCGGGAAATAGGTCTACGCATGGACTTACACAAACGCAGCCTTGCGCCGACATTGTCAGAACTCAGTGACTCTCCGCGATTCGTTTTAGGTCATCTGTTCTGATTCTATTAACAGTCTATTAAGAGTCACCATTCTAGCACCACCACTCTGGTGGTAGGGGTAGGATTTCAATTGATTCTTCGAACGGTTTTTCGTTGCTTACTTTGATTCTTTCGTCTACATTTAATTTTTTGCCCATTCGTGATTCAATCGCATCAACACAGATACACAGAGCACGTACCTCTTGTGAAGCCCATAATAACCACCGTGTCTCGAATATGTCTCGAACGCAGAGAAGCCTTTGGCCTTTAGCTTTAGAAGGATTATGTAATTTTCTATAATAATCTATTTATACGTATACAGGTTTTAAATTGTCCGTTTGATTTCTATAAATTTTATCTTGAAATAAGTTCCGCCTTCATACTAATTTTCTTAGGCTTCTCTACTTATTAAATGCATTTAAATTAGTTAGTATTTAAATAAATTTGAGTATAACTTATCTTTTTATCACAGTCGGGACTTTTTGTTATTTATAAATAAATATTTTTTTTTTGATTTACGGTCGTTTTTGTTTTATATTTTCACTGTACTAAATACCGCTTTAATAAATTTTCTTTCAAATTATCTTTCAATTAATTTAGAATTTTAATTTATTGATGCATATTGTATAATTTGATTAGGTAATCGTATTTTATATACTATTATGTAATTATGTTATGTATATAATACTCGTACAGTTTTTGAATATCTTATTTAAATGAAAACAATAGGTTGTAATTAAAAGATGTGCGATGTACAAAATATCCATAGATTAAGTCACCAAAGTGACGGAACAATTATTAATTTATTTCTAGAATACTCTATAACGCTTCAATCAGGGTATCAAAATGATTAATTGTAAGTTAATAAATATTTCATTCATTAGGTGCTAATGTTAGTCACCTGTCAAATACTCACATAATCATGCCTATACTCGCGTAAAGTGCTGGCGATCGGCCTACGTGACGTCATAAGTGGATTCTATCGCCATATGATGCAATCTTAGCGTATAATTACAATTTAAGCGTACCTTTAATTTATTCTTTTAATACGCAATAACTGGTTCTTCTTATTACTCTGAAAATAAGTGAGTCAGAAAATTTGGTGCTATGGACTTCGATTTCCTTAACGATTTATATTGTCTATCACATGTTATTCTTTAGCTTCTCGCACCGCGCAATTCGCTATAGAAGTATTGATACCATATCATTTAAACAAAAAAATAGGTTATCATTTAAAAAAAAGACTTGTTTAAGTTATATGGAATTTATTACCCTTTATTTTCGTTTTGTAACCTTTTTAAAGTCTTAAAAATATATAATACCAATAAATATTCAATTTATTATGTAACATAAAATCTATACCTAAATATATAAAATAACATTTATCTTATCTTCAACAAGATCTCTGATAAGTACCATAATTTTATAAAGTATGTATGACAAAAACATAAAACCCTATTACGAGATACTTATTGTATATATAAAAATTATAATTATACCTAATAAAATATGTGACGCAGTAGTAGGTAGTCCGGGAGCCAGTAACAGATTTGCATGACCAAGTTCCTCTCAAGCGATAATTAGTGAAATGCATCAGAGAGTTATACCATAGAGCCTCGTGAACGTCAGCTGCGGTTCCGTTGGAGGGATGAGCGGTGGTACCTACCCTCCCACGCACGAAGAAAAAAATATTTATTCAGTTATTTTGTTCTAAGTTAAAACTTGTTAAATTCTAGCTAACCCAATATCTCGAGAAAAAAAAAACAATCAGCTGACTAAAACATCGTGGATTATACGTAAGCTGGTAACTTTAATACAAAAAAAATTGTAATTTATGTCATTTCCTATCAACAAAAAATTTACCTGATGATAGCTTATATGCAACTATGAATAAATATAAGTCAGCTGGCCGTATCTCGGTGGAAAGACCGTCAGTTGACACTGAAAATTATGACGCAGGAGTTAGGCGGGAACATTTATCACCTATGCATCAGCTGACGAGGTTGTCCTCGACTTACTGCTAGCTTATTTTTTCATTTATTACTGCAGTAAATTAACAACCAGCTTACAAATTTTCATCAGGGAGGAAATGACGTATCTTAAATTATCCTTATCTTTAATTATCTTCCGTTGGGGGAACGAGGCTTTATGATGCTATTCCCCGATTCGTCTCACCAATTATCGTTTGTGAGGAAATAATTAACCAAATTTTTATCTGGTTCCTGGACCATAGGAACATTATACTCTCTATCGTAATTATACCTGTGCGAAGCCGGAAGGTTGCTACTATACCTATAACACATAATAAACCTAAAGAAATTTGTTAATTGGTTAAAAAATATTTTAAATGAAGACGAGTTCAAATCAAGGTTATTGTGTGCACATAAAAGTACTCTAAAGTTAGTTTCAATTAAGTCAAGCAACTTCTCTTTCGCATTTATTTTTTATAAGGTTCCCGTGAGTTTAATCCAAATAAGAAGTTAAAAGAATTGAACGAATACCTAATAATTTAATTATTAATTAATGAAAAATTAATTGTTTTAAGATGTATAAAATACTATGAAAGGAAACAAAATTTATTTTGCTCGCTGACATTTAGTTTCAATTTCATATATTGCACGTTAAAACGTGAAAATTTTGCAACATTCATGATTCATTCATTCAACATTCATCTTCTTTTTCATCTTCTTCATACAAGCTTGTTTCTCCACTCTTGTTCACTACAACTTTAACCCATTTAAACTGAAAATATCTAGTGACTAACAAGATCGAATTTAATTTCATTGTAGCGTATTATAGTAACGAAACCTCACTCGTACGGCTTCTTGAGACTGCTAACTTTATTGCGTATTTCATGAATACCCATGTTTATTAATATATGAGACATGAGTATGTGATAATATTTCATATTTTGTTCTATGTACCTGGTTTCATACAGTATTATTATATCATAAAATTTCATTCATTGTGCCAAATATATATTTCGTAATTCTATACTTTCGTATTCATATTTTACCAGCTGTGCCGTACGGTTTTACCTGCGTAATTTCTAAATTCTGTGGTAATTTTGGGATAAAATGTAGCTTATGTGTTATTCAGTATCACCAGCGATCTACAATTCTACATACTACGCTTCATGATAATTAGTATATATAGAGTGAAAGAGTAACAACAACAACAAAAATAACATCCATCCATCCTCACCAACTTTCTCATTTATGATACGTACATATTTGCAGGATTTCGTAGAGGAATTTCGCAAAATTTGTGACAGGCGATCACTTCCTATAAATAACGAAAACTATATACAGAATGAATGGTGAGTTACTAGTAAGTAGGTACTCGGTACATGATTCTCATTCCAATTATGTAAAAAAAAAATAGGTATAAACAGATTTTTATTAAATCTGACAGACAATATACACGAGCAGGCAATAAACTCGTAAAACAAGTTTTGTGGGAACATTTGTGACAATTTACTTATTTTATTTTTTTGCTATTAATAACGTGATAAAATATTTAACCGGATTTATCAATCAATACCTAAAAAGTCAAATAAATACCTGGCTGTGAATTTTATAGATTATATCACTTATTAGAATGAAAGGTGACCGTAATTTAAAAAAAATCTCAAGCTGAAGTTACACTGGTGCAAAGTGCTATTCCAAGAAACTTTCATAAAAAAAATTTTGGCATTCAAATTGCGATTGTGACTGCAGAAAGTAACAATAAAAACACTACAATATAGGGCCATACTTTTGGTCTTTGCAACGAACGCTTGAAAAATAATAACATAATATACTAAACTGCTTCGCCAAACTATTCGTTTGGCGATTAGTGATTTTGTTCACAAGTGTATCTTAAATGTGAATAAAAAAAATTAACAAAACTACCAATAGAGGTAAAAAGGTTCCGTCTTCCATTTTATCTTGACATTATAGTCGTTTTCACGATAGCATCGCTAAATAGGGACACGAGAATAGAGTTCTTTATTAAAACCTTCTGTGAATACTCAAACGTAGAATACTATGACCTTAGTTTAAAATATATTTTGAAAATAACACAGGAATTTTATTCCGCGGACCAGGCTTGTAATCGCAACTTGCAGAATCAATAGAAACACAATTCTGTGTTAGTTAATTTATGTAAAGACTGAGAATTTCGAGATAAACGTTTTTATTATAGAAATGTAATTTAAAAATACCTAAAATATACGTATAGGTACTATACGTACATATATATATGTATATATATATATATTATAGGTACGTATAATATAACCACGCAAGTTGCGATCACATCCCTGTCGCGGACATTTTGGTATAAATTGCTATTGCTACTGTGAAACCAATGGAGAAAGTGATAAAGGATTAAATATTGACTTAAAAACAATTATATAAAGAAAAAATGTAAAAGTTGTTCGAAAAGTTAGAAAATTAAAAAAAAAAAGAAATAAAAGCTTTTTTTTTTCAATTAAATTTAAGTAATACCATTTAAATAAGGCCAGCTAGATTCAATTTTTTTTTTTTCATATATACGTATGTAACTATGTATAGGTTTTAATCAAGACATGTTAATATATATATTTCTAATATAATTAGAATTAATTTAACTGTATGAATGTGTATAAATTATTTTATCGTGTACTAGCTAATTTGTTCGTACAGTGACGTACAAATGTAAATCAACGAGAACATTGACGTATGTTGTACGTAGATCACTTATTAAGATCAAATTGATAAAAATTGTGTTTATTTGTTATACCCTGTACAAGCTAGCTTGATCTTTTTGACACATGTAAATTTTCTGGTAGACATAACTTTGATATGACGAATATATTATTTTCTTAATTTAAATGATTTTAAAAATTGTAAAAATATTAAAAAAATACATATAACACAAAAGTCCCTAAAGATTCAAGCGTCGTCCGAAAATTTTAAGGCTTTTCATTGCTTCAAAGTAAAATTTAAATAGGAACACTGAAAATAATAGACGCTTGTACAATGTTACATCGGTGGGTCGGATTTTTGTTTCGACCGTATTGAAAATAATATGTTCGTCATTGCAAAGTTGTCGATCAGAAATATTTACATCTGTCAAAAAGATCATGCTAACTTGAACAGGGTATACGTAAAAGTGACGAAAGCTCTCTGACAAAACTTAAAATGTCATAGCAGAATAACGCTCATAAAAGATAAGATAGAGCGGAATCAAGGCTCCAAAATGTTCTTAAGAGATTTATCTGTTGGTCAAAACCGGTTGTTGGAGTTGAAAACAGAGGATGGAGGTACATCGTCCTCCAGAGTCGAAATATTAAGGGAGGTCGAGAAGTTTTATGGACAGTTGTATACCTCGGTAAGCCAACCTATTCGTAGCTCGGCTGAAGATCCGAGAGCCCGAGCTTACCTGACACTTTTCCGAAGACAATCTCGACATCAGCTTGCACGATATTAGTATGACTCTGGAACAGCTTCTGAAAGCAGGTGGATCGGCGCTACTTAAAGCCCTTTAGAAGCTCTTTAATACCGTCTTGCTTGAGGGCATAAAGCCGGAAGCCTGGGCCGAAAGCGTAGTAGCGCTCTTCTTCAAGAAGGGCGATAACACTTTGTTGAATAATTACAGACCCAACACCCAGAATCCAAAACTCGGTTTTAAGCTGTTTTCTAGGCTAATTTCAAATCGTTTGATGGGCACCTTGATGACTTTCAGCTTCCTAAACCAGCCGATTTCTGAAAAGGCTATAGTACCATAGACCACATACATAACGCTGCAGCGAATTATACAAAAGACCGAGGAGTATAATTTGTGGACTATGGAAAGGGCTTCGATTCGATCGAAACTTGGGCAGTGTTACAGTCTCTTCAGCGATGACACATTTACTACCGGTATGTCGAAGTGTTGCTGTGTTTGTACAATAACGACAGTAGGTAGGTATATTGGTTCGAGTACAAGAAAATAACACGATAGCTCCTCAAATGGAAAGGATTCGACATCAATATAAACGGCGAGTACAGAATTGTAATCTTGGCGCATGGCATAATTGTAATCTTACATCCTTAGTCTATTTCATAGGAATCCCCTTCAGCGCTAAGTTTTATGACAATTTCTTTCGAATACCACGTCGAATTTTTTTAAGTCACAATTACTTTGAAAAAGCAAACTGTAAGTACTAGTATGTCCTAATTACAATGATAATGTCGATAATCGATAAATATAAAGTAGGTATATTTCGTGCAGCTTGTAACAGATATGGTAGTGGAAAATTTTCATATCGAAACATTTAAGTAATTTCTTTGTACTGAAAATGACTCATTTTAGTTACTGATATTGATATTCTGTAGATATACTTTACCCGACAACAGAGTGACACTGGTATGGTGATTGTATGGTGTTTTTTTACTTATAAATTAACAAGTGTCATTTGATTTCGTGTGCCATGGATTACGCGATATTCAAAATTACTTTTACTTATTTTATTTTGTTGTTACTTATTGCTTAATCTACATATGGTTTCGATTTAATAATGATAACGCAGACTTTAATTATACCAAAGCTGTCTGTAAATAATTAGTTTTACAGTTTTGCGTTGTAAATATGTATAATATTGTCAAATTACGAAATAAATGTTCTCATATATTAAAAAATGTACCTACATAAATTTTAATTTTTAATAAGCGTTCTGATATAGTGGTACAAAAGGTCAGTTGTCGGTGACGGTCGCGGATTCGATTTCAACTTAGAGAGATATAAATATTTGTATTAACAAAAGTATTGTTTATTTGTATATTTTGTTTTGTGGAATAAATAACACTGACTAAAAAAAACTTAACTATACTAAAAATATACATCTGTTTATGAACTCTGAAAACATTACTCATTCATTAATGAATTTTGTATGAATAAAATACATAAATTTATTGTAAAAAAAAGTCATTATAATGACATTTTGATTCACATAATTCCAGGAAGCAATTTCTTATCGAATGCATGTGTTACCTAAAGAAATAATTTCATCATATCATATTTTGATAAGGCCGTATTGCGTTTCTTTTATTTACCTTATCATAATCATATTTAACTCGTAAATCTTAATGCGCCTCGTTTACCTCTTTCATTCGCATTATTAATATTATATAAATGAAATACTTATACTATAGTTTTTAATAACTGAAGAAATTTTCTGCACATCAGTGGGAATTACAAATATAACGCTAAAACTTACGCATAAACTTAAAGTACAAAACGTGTGCTTAAAATTCCTTTGAATAAAACCCCACGCTTCCATGAGCAGAAGTCTAGAACGTTCGAAAAGCAGTGTATCCGTGCATTGCTTTTCTCGAATGCTCGACGCGGGGCGACGACACAGAGCTAGTACAAGTGCTATAAGCTAGTACCTTGTAACAAAAAACCGACTGAACTTTTCTTAGACATTTACCTATATTTATAATGTTTGACATCTTTAAAATTTATAATTGTATGTATTTATTTAGGATTCTTTTGATTTTATTTTAATTTTTTATATTATAATTTAATCTTTTCTATATTATTTTTCATTACCACAAATATATTTTATTTAATAAGTCATCTAATTCTAATAACAAAATTAGTATGAATATTTAGTGGTAGTCAATTAATTTTAACATAGGTACTAATCTGTTACGGCGCCATTACTTTAAATCTTTGAGGACTTGGTACGTTAGTAAGTACCTACAAGTTGATGTTTATTCATAATTATTGATAATAATTAAGATGTCGATTTAGGTTGTATTTAGTAATTATTTACACAAAATCAATGAAAAATGAGTTTAGTGAAATTGTTATGCTGTTTGTTTAATACAGTAAAATATGGTTGTAGGAGAAAGAAAAAACAAATCGTTATTAGGATAAGCGATATATTTTTAAAAATCTTCAGATCAGACAATGCATATTACATGCAAGTATATTTTAACACTATCGAAAGTTTTACATTATTTGGACAAAAAACGCGGTATTTTTTTATAAACTTGGCAGTTCTATTATTATACCAAAGGAACTTAATTTTATATGCAAAGAAACCTAAGAATATTATTTGCTTATTAATAGTTAAACATTTAAAATACAATCACTATAAGTCATTTGCGTTCAGTTTTACTGAATATCTAAAATTTAATATGGTCCATTTACACAGTCATTTTAACATCATATAAAATCATGCAATATGAAACAAAAAAATACTTTACCACGTACGTAATAATACGGTAGTCGGGACGAGCCCAGGTTACATAAATAGCTAAATATATTATATCTAAAATATAATTATTAAATAACTATATGATATAAGTTTTATGCAGGTATACATCTGTTAAAATGTAGAGCGGAGGATACTGTGTTAAGTTTCAAAATCAATATTTTGTATTTAGTTAATAGTTTAATAAGCTAAACTAAATTACAAATTTTAATAAAAACGTTCCAAATTTGCACTTCATTATTTGAAAATATTACTAGGTATTACGGCGTTTACACTTAAATAATTAAAAATTAAGGTACTTCTTTTCAATTAAAATAAATAACACCGTAGCTTATATTTAACAAATCACAGATACCAATCGCGAACTGCCATAACTACTGGGCAAAAGGCTTAGCTTTTCGTAACAGCCTAACCGACGTTCCCGATATACCAACTTAAACTAATCGCAGTCTCAAACATTTATCATACAGCCCTGTTACAACCTCACTTCCAACAACCCTTTAATACTCGAAAATGAACAACAATGTTCTCTGAACATAATACTAAACAAACATGCAACCGTCAAAGCGAACCAAATGGATGACGACTATTTTACTATTGCATTGGGATGTTCAAACGTTAAGGTTCCAGCGTCCATCCTCGGTTAACACATTCAAACGTACTCAACTGGTGTGCTCTACCGCATACATATCACAGATGGTGTGTCGGCGAAGACGTGTGCGCGAGCCCTCAGGCCCGGCCGCGTCACAGGTAGGGCATGCAGGCGCCGCAGCGCGAGTGTCGCTCGGGGGAGCCGGCGTACGCCCTGCACACAAGCACGCCCTGTTAACTCACGAGCTCCTCTCGTCGTTACGGGTCTCGGAACGACCAAACGCCCGCCGCAACTTCTCCACCAACCTGCTGTGAAACTTGTCGCTGTCCTGAGCTCCACTTGGCGGGCTACCCGAGCCCTTTCGGCTTTCGTGCACTCTTAACGACGCCCGAGACGGTGGTACCCGACAGTAAGACAGCGAGCGCATCGCAGGGGCGCTCCGGTGTGGGCTGAGCGCGGATGCAGTCCGCGGGGACAGAACGGGCCCCTCCGACCTCGACTCTGAAACTTTCCGCACCCGGCCGCCTATCCCCGCCTTGTCCGCGGACTCCGAAGTCCGCCGCGATCGTTGAGAGTTGTAAATGTCCCAATCGTTTTTGACTACAGGCATCATAAACGCCATCTCGGCGACGGTAACGTTGACTCTTAACTTTTAACGTTTTTGTTGAAGTATAGTCGGCGCCGCTGTAAACTATAGCGTGTTCACGGAAAACTGTTTGCCGGATCGATACTGATAAATAGCAGCTAAATAACTTGTCACTTTAATAGCTCGTTATGAAATTATGGTGTTAAAAGTTCTGATTTTGTTTTTATTATTATTTTTAATGATAATAACAACTTTAGAAGGTGTTTAGGAAGGAACACAAGCTTTCACTTCAATGTCACACACGCTGAAACTGTTAAGCTCGGATGTTCACCTTAGGACGAATTGCAGTAGAATGAAGAATTTGTGAAAACACACCCAGAATATAAGGAAAATAATGGCGCCACTGTAGCAGTGGCCACTATAGGAAACATTGTCCAGTAGATTTACTTACTATATAAAACATTTATGATCATAATTATATTTTCTGGTACCTTCAGGTATATCATTTTACTTTTTTTTCGACTGTTTTCAATACATTAATATCGACAACTACTTTTTTAATAGTATGGAACTAATTATAAAAATACAAAATATAAATATTATACTGCTGCTATTCGATAATAGATGGCGCAAAGATTTATAGTAATTTTTTTTTTACAAAACAGAATTCTTGTTAGTACCTCAATTATAATATCTAAATAATCATACTAAGAAATAACAAACCATTATCAACATTTAATCTGTGATACAAGCAAATTATAACTGTATCGTGCTAAGAGTACAATTTATTAAATGTAGTTAAAGTTTTTTTCGCTAGATGACACTATATACTAATGTAAATTTTTATACATAGTTTAAGCTTTCTTTAATAGATGGCACTGGCGCTGTAATATTTCTGATTAAATAATTGCACGAGTTCTTATTTTTAAATGATTGTGTTGAATTTTCATGTAAAATAGATAAATTACAGCAGACCGATGGGAGGGCTGCCCTGTGCCGCGCTCCCGGCTGCATGGGTACCACCATCTTGCTTGTTTCTCCTATGAAACAGCTTTGCTGTGTTTCGAAGAGAAGGGCAAGAGACAGGCAGTGTAATTACTGGTTTGCTGGCACCGAGACTTTAACACCTTATGTCTCTGGATAGGCAACACATAAATGGGTTGACTGGGCTAGTTCCAGGTAAACTATACTTCAGCCAAATTCGGTATGGAATGTTTACCAACAAACCGTTGCTTAGCAACCAATCATAGGCAGATGTTTACTGCCTATTGGAAAATAATTATAATAATTATATTTTTTAATATTTATACATAGCAGTACAAGCTACATAAAACTTGAAATAAATAAGTCAGAAAGTTAGATACATTTATATATTATCTATAATTATGTGTGAAATTTACTTGTTAACGTGGGAATACTAATTTCCCACTGAATGATTTCTAAATATTTTCATAAATATGTATATGCCTATATTAAAAATAGCTACACTATCCCTGAGTAGCATTCAAAATAAAACAACATTTGTTTTAAAACGGATTTAATAATTATGGTTAAAAATCTATTTTCAGACACTCATTCTCTTTTATTATTTATTTTACTTTACTTACGTTGTATAAACATAATAATTATAATATTTGAAATTGTGCATAAAAATCGATAACAATTTACCTTTAACAATATTATAACGACTGATCAAAAAAGACCAAATGTTGCAAATCTGCGAAATTTTCCTGTCAGTGCAAAAATTTAGGGTTGTTAGATGTATACCTATTAGTAATAACAAATTTGTTAATTTTTGTTATAAGCTAATTTTCTTATATATTACGTATTTGGGGGTTAAGTTCTAGGAAAAAATGTTAAAGTAAAATTATTAATGTATAACTAGGAAAGTGGTGATAAATTACAATTTTTCATTACTAAAAGTGTAAAAACCCTATACACGATGACATTTGGTTTGTTTACATAAATTCCACATCGAATTTGGCTCAAGTATAGTCTATGTTCATGGACGACGTCAACCACTTACCATCAGGTGGAACGTCTGCCAGTTTGCCTATCCAACTAACATAAAAAAAGATCGCAATAATCTATCTTTTACTAGGGTTATTGAATTTAGCCCACCAAAAAAAATTTTTTTTTTGTTTTCCTAATTTTCATTTGCACATATCGTTAGTTCGTCGTATGTTCTTGATTGTTCGTTATAAATAATTGTTTGTTCGTTAATCGTTTATTTATAAAAAAATAATTAAAAATGTGCCTTCAAGTTAGCCCCCCCTACTCCAATACCATTTTTTTTTTTCGTTATTAGTAGACTTTAAATATTTATTAATGTACTTGTTCTTTTATAAAACACGTTTGTTCTCTCGCTATAATGTCTATTTCAAGTCTATTCTTGGTCTAATTAACAATTTTTATAATCTATCTCGCGAGATTGTGAACTGTCGAAAGATTATGATCCGTAACAAACAATGAAATAATAAGTTACAAATTATTATAAGTTCTAATATTTTTTCAAAAAAAAAAGACCTAACAACCTATTACTGATAGGTTAGGTCTTTTTTTTAAATTGTTAATTAAATAAAAAATAGACATTATAGCGAGAGAACAAACGTGTTTTATAAAAGAACAAACATTAATAAATATTTAAAGTCTACCAATAACAATAATAAATTAAAATTGGAGTGGAGGGGGCCAACTTGAAGGCACATTTTTAATTATTTTTAATAAATACTTAAATTAATCATGATAAGACTTAAATTAATCATGTAAAACTGTTATCGGTCTGACGTTTATCGGTAGAATTTCGTTCTTTGACGGCTCCGGCGCTTCGGAAGGTGCAGCCCCTTCGCCCTTGCGTAACAAAAGGAAGACACCCACGGTGTCTTCTTTTTATTACGGCGGGCGGGGGCTGCCCTCCCTCCGCGCCTCCGGCCTCTAAAGATACGAAGCGAGATATCGAAAAATTTTATTATTTCATTTCGTTTTCTTTCGTCGAGATCTATAATCCACCTTCAAATCGTGGCGCCGTACGAATCGTAATCTCCTCCGTGTTCTGTTACCTACAATTCGGCGAAATTATTCAGTTATAATTTAGACAGTTACAATTTTACTCTTAGAAGAAGATCCCATGAGAATCTCTGGATAAAAAGAAGCCATGTCGTAATTCATCATTTTTCTTTTTTTTTTTTTATAAAATATTTTTTTATACAATTTTAATTATTACTTTAGCGGGGTATGTAACAATTAATTCATTATTCGGACCAGCTCAGTCCCCTGAGACCATGGACGCTGTAAAGGGTCCAAAACGTCGGGAAATAATTTTATAAAAAATCGTTAAACTGTAAAGTTTTTTTTTTTTAAATAAACGCGATAAAATCCGTTTTAGACTTTTAATTGAATAAGTAAAGTTCGCGTAAATATAAGAGAACAGTAAATTTCTTAATACAATATTACTTAACGAGAAATTGTGTTTTAAAACATCTTCATAACATTACTTAATTATGTATTCATATATTATTATAAGTTAAATTAATTTATAACTTTTAATATTACAAAAATTGAAATATTATTCTACACTAATGATTACATTATTTTATTTAACAAATTAATAATGTAAACAAAAAACAAACAAAAAGTTAGTAGGTGGGTAATTAATCACATAATATAAAGATAAAGCATTTATATTCATAATTATTCCTTTAAGTTAACAATAAACATTTTCAAATGTTATAATTATCATTTAAAATTTTGTACAGGACGTTTATACGTTTTGTCAATGGATAAAAATGTAATTAAAAGTCGATAGCACCTAAAATTACAATAACAAATTGTAACAAATATGTTATATATTGATAACTTATTACATGATCGTAGCAATTATTATCGCGAAATAGTATATTATAATAAATACATAACAATTTTAATACAAGTTAAAAGTAATGTTTTACCATATCATGTACTAAGAATAAGCGACATTTAATGATTTAACTACAAACAGTTGTTTCTATGTTTAATAGTCTGAATGAAATCGTTCAATACATCTAAAAAGTAATTATACACTGTCCAACCGCTCATTATCTTACATCTACATTATTCCGAAAAAAAAAAAAAAAACGATAATTTATAGACATGATCTCTCAAAAAGACAATAAACGGTTGGACAAGGTATAGTCTGAAATTCCACTGTAAGAAAAGGCGACTATAAAAAAATAAAAAAAAGTTTGAAAACTAATATTAATAAACTACCAAAGACTAGTAATAGCATAGGAGGGGATCCATAAATTACGTGAGGCGTTTAAGTGGGGGGGGGGTACTCATGTGGAGAAGAGCGTGCCCTATGACTTCTATTGCCAAGTGTACGTGATGTGGTGGAGTAAAAAAGCGATGCTACAGTATATACTGGGCCGGATTTAGGAGACGGCAACCGGTGAAAACGTCCCGGGCCTCCACATAAGATGGGCACCCACAATAGTGACTTCGGAAGAAAAAAAATTAAATACATACTAGTAGTAAACACTATATATTTCATCCGATAATTATCGAGTAATCGATAAGTAGAAGCGACGACCTTTTTTATATATGATATTGTCGATAGGGAGAGATCTTTTTTTTAGGAATATCGGATTAGGTGACCTTTCAAAACAACATCGGTCCGCAGTGCGACGACCTTTTTGTTCTATTTTGGGAGCTAATTTGGGGCCAAGGTGTCTCCATTACTTTGTTGTACCAAAGCCTTCAGACCTCTAAATCCGGCCCTGAGTACATGTGGTATCTACTTTTCATCTATCACAAGAGCTGCAGAGAACCGGCGAATGGTCTCTCAACTCTCACGGATTGTCACACTTCGACCTACTAGGGCGATATATTATAAGCGACAACGGGTGAAAATAGCTAAATCAGAGCAAGATTGGTGCAGAGGATTTTACTGAAAATTACATGGACATGTTGGTTCCAGTAGTCACTCTCGAGATCATATATGAGTCTTCGTGAATTGAATTAGAGTTAATATTCTTTTAAAAATCGTAGTACCTTATTTAAGTATTTTATTGTTTGATTTTCTCATTGCGATTATATGCTACGTTATTTATCTTAAATACTAGTCTTAACTAGTATTAGATTAACTCATTTACATTACAAGTACGTATTTAAAAAATCTCACTTGAGATTAGGGAGTGGGGGGGGGGGGTCGAGCAAAATCTCACGACATCTTACCAAGGGAGGAAGGTTTGAAATATCGCTAAAATTGTCTCACGTAATTAATGGACACATACTTCTAGCATTATGAAATGTATAACGTTTTTTATTTGTTAGCTAAATTAATTAAAATTATTTAAAAGTAAGGTGGCTTTAATGATTACAATACGAGAATTAAAGGTTACTTAAAAAAAAATTGGTAAAAAAGAAGTTGTTTCTTATAAGTGACGTGGCAGAGATTCATCATAATGTCTAGGACTAGAATAAATCATAGACAATACCTTAGTTTAGAATAAGTTCTAAATAAGACAAATGTAGTAGCTATCATTTATCAGATTGTAAACTTATATTAGTGTCTTCTTTCGATCTGTCCGGGTCGTAGTAACCATTTAAATTGACCATTGTCAATAATTCGACTAAATGCCTCTGGTATCCGCATTCCATTAGTTTTGTGATGACTTTGTGTAAGTATTTTGCTAATTTTTCAAACAAATGGAAAAGTTCTTCCAACTGGATGTAGCTAGTGTGTGTAAAGGAACTGTTAATCTCGTTTTGACGCCATTCTCTGTAAAATAATATACATGTCATTTAAGTAAAATATGAATTTATTCTAAATATAAGTTTATTACTTTCTTATTTGTTGAAAAAGTAACATTTACATATTTTTAATACGTTCACAGTCCACGGTATGCAAATGGATACGAAAACAGTATTTATTTTCTATGGTGGACTGTAAGTGTGTATTCACGACATTACTTTTTTACCACTTTTTAACTTTTCATTCTACAACATGAAAATAAAATAAATTCGTTAGGTATGTTTTAGATATATTTATTGGACATGTTTAAACAAGTTAAAGAAATAACAGACATGACACACTAAAATAGTATTTTGTGTCACAAGGGACGAAAGTACTACTTTCTGAGCTGCATGTGAAATTACAAACTTGCGGGAAAGGATGTAGTACTTTCGTCCCATGTTGCACATACTTTTTTCCTCGCTTTACAGGGATAAAAATCGAACTTTCGGCCCAGGTAAGAAAAAAGTGACTCTTGCGTTACTTCAGAGGGACAAAACCCGAACTTTCGGCCTAGATAGGAAAAAATCTTTTTAGCGATCATTATGAACTATTCGTATTTAAAGAAACAATAAAAACTCACCCAGCCTTAAGAACCCGACTAAATTTTAATATAACAGTAAAGATATCGTTCAAAAGTTTCATAACGGGGGTCGATCTATTATTTAAAAGGCATCTGAAGAGAACTTTCTTTATATAAACCACGTGACATTCGTACAAATCGTCCAATGTTCGAGCTTTCTTTAGATCTTTCTCGAATTCCGTCCACGATGTCAGGATACATGTTGTTACAATGTAATTGTCTAATGCCCTTATAAGGGATGCCATATTGTGTCTATATATCTGTATTGATATATATTGTGGCGACTTTAAGAGTAATCTTGAATGTTGTTTTGATAATTTTGCGGTTAGTTTAAGTGTCTGAAAATATAAAAAAGAAAAAATCATAAATAAGAGTAATTTGAGTATTATGAATACACAAAGTAAATTATATAAACTGAATCAGCCTGTAAACGTCCCAATGCTGGGAAAAGGCCTCTTCTCCATATAGAAGGCGTAGACCTTAATCCACCGCGCTGCTCCACTGAGGGTTAGCGGATAATTTCCCTAACATGAGTAACGATCGCTATCAGGTGTCTATGATAGCAACCGGGACCGACAGCTTTACGTGCTCTCCGAGGCACGGTCGGGAGACCCACAAAAAACAAATACATTTAGACCAGAAATAATTTTTTTACAAATACAAATATCTGTCCCGAAAAAGAATCGAACCCGCAACCGTCGGGGTTTATATAAATATCGAGCTTTTTTGTATAGTCAGCCTTTTTCAAATGAGTCAAAACTGTTTTATGGTCAATCTTCAGTTTCTGAAATCCGTTCCGAAACCGTAAGTTTTCCGTTTTTTTCAAAAAAATATTTTCATTAAAAAAAATTGTCGTGTTGTTTTTATTAATTACGATACAAGCGCCATCTGTTGACTGTATATTCAACTATATCCACACTACAAGCACATGGGGCGCCGTCTATAAATAATTTATGTAACTAATATGACAGTTACGACATTATTTACATCCCAGTGAACACAAGACCTCCATATGACGTCATAGATAGATCACATAGAGGTCATAGAATATTTACATAGATATGACATAGAAATGACTTTATAAATGACTTTGATGTGATGTCATATAATATGACATCATTATGACATAGTACTGACCAAAGAGTAGAATAACTTGCCTATGTACTGACCTAATATTTGACTGTTATAAGACGTCATAATTGTGATTATAATTTATATACTATTTACGTAAGAAATAAATCATAAATTTACATAAATTACAAGTCATAGTCAGAAGTCAAAGTGATATCATAATTACGTAAGCATGTGACGGCTTCAAGCCGCTGAATCGCGCTAACGTTTGGTTCTACAGAATCTACATATAGGTCTCCATGCAAAATTAATTGACCAAGGGTTTTTTAATAAATCAAAGTCATTTCACCTTGAAACGGAGTATTTACATTGTAGGTCCCGTAGTGCAGGTGTGATTTTGGACATAACGATAAACGTTTCAAACGTATCAAATTATTTTTTCTATCAGTATTGTAATATTTTCAAAATGTTGTGTAGTAAAAAACTGATTAATAAGAATTTATGTCATATTTACGTCATCTATCTTACGTAAGAATCTTACGTCAGGAAGTGGGAAATTATGAGTCATATATGACTCACATCTTACGTAAATCATGACGTAGCATGACGTCATTCAGACATCAGTCTGACATAATTGTGTTCACTGGGATATTATATGAGTGTTTTTTATCTATCACACAAATTAATAAATATCGACACCGATCAATCTCCTTCGTGTATTCTCCATTCTATGTGACATTGGCGAAATCATCTGTGCTATTTTGGCACCAGTGAAAGCCATTCAACCAAAAAAGTTTTAAGTTAATAAATATCGACGTAGATACACGTGTAATTCTATAAAGCGTTAAGGTTTTGAATTACTAATAACGATGTAAATTATTACTGATAATTCATAAATGTGAATTGATTAGATAAAATAAAGGTATTAAAATGGGTATTTCTAAATTCAATAACATTGACTTGCATCACCGGCGATCAGGGCCGGTTTAAGGCGAAAAATGAAAGTGTGCAAGACTCACCATCTTATACCCCTATGAAAACATTATCGAGTTTTATTATCCATAATTATCCTGTGTCGGAAGTGTACACAAAAACAGAAACCGCCAGGCTATACGTATTCCTAAAAAAAAGGTCGTCCGAGATCTACCATCGATGTTTACTCTTGTAGCCTATCCGAATACCTAAAAAAAAAGGTCGTCCGAGATCTACCATCGATGTTTACCCTTGTAGCCTATCTGAATTCCTAAAAAAAGGTCGTCCGAGATCTACCATCGATGTTTACCCTTGTAGCCTATCCGAATTCCTAAAAAAAGGTCGTCCGAGATCTACCATCGATGTTTACCCTTGTAGCCTATCCGAATTCCTAAAAAAGGACGTCCGAGATCTACCATCGATGTTTACCCTTGTAGCCTATCCGAATTCCTAAAAAAAGGTCGTCCGAGATCTACCATCGATGTTTACACTTGTAGCCTATCCGAATTCCTAAAAAAAAGGTCGTCCGAGATCTACCATCGATGTTTACCATTGTAGGCCTATCCGAATTCCTAAAAAAAAGGTCGTTCGAGATCTACCATCGATGTTTACCCTTGTAGCCTATCCGAATTCCTAAAAAAAAAGGTCGTCCGAGATCTACCATCGATGTTTACTCTTGTAGCCTATCCGAATTCCTAAAAAAAGGTCGTCCGAGATCTACCATCGATGTTTACTCTTGTAGCCTATCCGAATACCTAAAAAAAAAGGTCGTCCGAGATCTACCATCGATGTTTACCCTTGTAGCCTATCTGAATTCCTAAAAAAAGGTCGTCCGAGATCTACCATCGATGTTTACCCTTGTAGCCTATCCGAATTCCTAAAAAAAGGTCGTCCGAGATCTACCATCGATGTTTACCCTTGTAGCCTATCCGAATTCCTAAAAAAGGACGTCCGAGATCTACCATCGATGTTTACCCTTGTAGCCTATCCGAATTCCTAAAAAAAGGTCGTCCGAGATCTACCATCGATGTTTACACTTGTAGCCTATCCGAATTCCTAAAAAAAAGGTCGTCCGAGATCTACCATCGATGTTTACCATTGTAGGCCTATCCGAATTCCTAAAAAAAAGGTCGTTCGAGATCTACCATCGATGTTTACCCTTGTAGCCTATCCGAATTCCTAAAAAAAAAGGTCGTCCGAGATCTACCATCGATGTTTACTCTTGTAGCCTATCCGAATTCCTAAAAAAAGGTCGTCCGAGATCTACCATCGATGTTTACCCTTGTAGTCTATCCGAATTCCTAAAAATAAAAGGTCATCCGAGATAACCATCGACTGTAGTCGATCCGAATACCTAAAAAATATGCCCTCCTACAAAGCTCGAGTGTGCGGTTGCATACTTCGCACACCCTTAGGCGGGCCCTGTCGGCGATGATAAATCGAATATTTATATTTATGATTCAATGTTTAAATTACTAAAATATTGTACGACAACCCATTGGTTGTTTCATCTTTGGCTAGGTGTCTGTACTTACTATTAATTATTTTCCTACAGTAAAATTATCAATATTTTAGAATTTATCAACTCTTAAATGTTTGAAATTGCTCTCCTGTAAAGTTGTGGTTTATAAAATATCACGTTATTCTTCTAAAGAGGCGATATATTCGCTTTTATTCCAATTTGTTTTTACTTTATTGGTCAATAAAGTTTTAGCTAAATAAATAACACTTACCTCGAAATCCGTGCTTAACACCCAAAATATTCGTCTCATTTTAACCAAAAACTGAAATACTTTGGCGTATCGTAGTAACGCTTCCTGAGATAATATTATATTTAGCGGCCAACTCACGGAGTACGTAAGAGACAGACATTGCAACACGTCTGGAGAACTATGTTGAAAACTTAGAGGCGGTTCCGTGATCGTAAAAGACAAATTTTCAGAAAATTTATGGACATCTGTAAAATAAATGTATATTACTATAAAAAGGCTAAACGTGCCAACGCCACGCGGTGTTTCCAGGTGGTCATCCAAGTACTGACCGCGCCTGGCATTGCTTAACTTCGGTGATCGAATGAGAACCGGTGTATTCAACGTGGTATGGACATTGCCGAAAAACGTAACGGAATTTATTTGTGACATTTAAATTTTGTTATTAACTTTTTTCTTCTTTTTTGTTACATGCACACACGGTCGTTTGTTCAGCCGACTGATATACATTTTTTATATTGAATAAATATATATTTATAAATAAATATATATTCTAACTATATAATAATTATAGACTCGGGGCGGGAATCGAATCCAAAACCATGAACAGAAAGCGGGGTCACTGCCTACTGCGCCAACGGGCTAGTAAATATATATATAATTTTGTGAGAATTATTTACAGTGGAAGCCAACGAAGGGAAGTTTTATTTATGTCAAAAACTTAATAAAATAGAAAACAGCATCACACATTAATTTTCTTTTATTTTTAACACTCGACAATATATTTCAAAGGAGTTTGTAAATTAATCGCACTTCTACTCCTCAAATTATATCGGTCTACTTTTATTATCCCTACTAATATATAAATGCGAAAGTAACCCTGTCTGTCTATCTGTTACACTGTCACGCCTAAACCACTGAACCGATTTTGATGAAATTTGATATGAAGATAGAACTGAACTTGGGAAAGGATATAGGATACTTTTTATCGCGAAAATAAGGGTAAATAGGGGACGAAAGTTTGTATGGAAGTTCCTTATTGTCAAACATAAAATCACGTAAGATTGTTCAATTGTTTAAGACAAAGACAAAAAAAGCATGCACGGGGAAAGGAGGGGGAGGGGCGTATCGGGCGGTAGGCGGGGCGCGGAGCGGCGGCAGCGGCGGCGCGCTTACCATGTCGCGCGATATAACCGAATTCCACGCGGGCGAAGCCGCGGGCGGAAAGCTAGTTAGGAATATGTGAGTATTCATTTTTAAAATTGACTGTAGGTATTGCAGAATGACAACTATTATATAAAAATATGACTTCGCATGTTTACTACGAACTTGGTTTTATAATTATTTGATACCTATATAGTTATATTATTTGCTATCTAGTACACAATAGATTGTTCGAGAGTCGTGGCCAGGATGACAAACAATTTAAACAACTATTCTCTTATCAATAATGGACTATTTTTGCTAGACTACCGATTTGTACCGATTTTAAGCTTTCCCTTAATGTATTTTATATTTATTTATTTATTTATTCTTTATTGCACACCACAAATACAATAAAAGCATAGTTACAAATTAGTTATGTCAAGAATGTGTAGTACAACAGGCGGTATTATCAACATATAACAAAGAGCATTAAAACATATCAATCAAATATACATAATATAATAAACATTTTGAAAAAATTTGCTTGTCATAAAATAATATTAACATAAGATTATAACTTACGTGAAATCGATGATCCTAGCGCTTTATCTAAAATATTGTGTAAAGTAGCAAAATTCAATAATTCTTGTGGATTCAACGTTTTAGTTAGCTTGGTAAACAAGTTGTGACAAATGCTTCTAGAAAACTCTCCATCCATCAGAAAAAAGTAATCCTTCAAACTCCTTAAATGTTCATACATATCCAAATTGACGAGGAAATAAGTTAGAATCGAATTATTGACGACTTCCAACTGATATGTCAATGGCAACATTACTGATCTTTGCAAACAAGCCGTCAGTGTTGCAATATTATCACACGATATTTTCTGATCATCCAAATCAGGGTCACAGTGTGACATAAAGATATTATTATAAGGCTTCTTCTTAACTTCGTCCATCAAAATTGCTGGATGAGTATAAATCGAACTTGTATCTTGATTTATTTTATTATTAAAATAATCTTTAGAATAGCACTGGAGTTGTTTCATGCCAAATGGATCAAATGATTCTAGACTATATGAGCCGTCTATTATATTGAATAATGATTGTTTACTGGATATTGGTAAATCACAAAAATCTACACTTTTTGAAGGTGAATTTTCTGGACTAACTTCTGTTTGAACATCACTTATTACTTCCGATGCTCCTGTTTCATCATCAACGATCAATGAAAAGTTGAAACCTTCTGATGATAAAAATTCTTTGTCGGGTTTAACTTTAGCCGATTCAATGTCTTTGCTACCTTCACTCTGTGGTGTAAAAATATCACTTGTTATACCTCCATCTACTGGCATTTCTGCAGTTGTAGGTGTTTCTAAGTCAAGCTAAATATTAAGGAAAAAAAAGTTTTGTATCAACAACAGTGATTTAAATTTTACACACAATGTTTTAGTATATTGAGGTTTGACAAATAAAGTGTCAAAAAACTATCTAAACATAATAAAACAGTAAATTATTCACAATATTTCTGTAACTACTTAATACAAGAAAATAAAGTTCAATAATAAGTTCTTACCTGTGGAAACAATTCTCCAGGAGTTATCGCCTCAGTGTTTAGTGTAACACTAGCAGTCTTGGTAACTGAAGTTTCACTATACGGTTTTAAATTTAACCTCAAGCCGGACTTTTTAGTAGAATCAAACTTTGCTGTACTTTTTATACTAATATCATACTCTGAACCTAAAACTTTTTTTTTATTACGTATTGCTTCTTCTTGAGCTGTATTTGCTGGCTCTTTTATGGAGGCATTTTGTAATGGAAGATTATATTCAACGCCTAATACTTTAAGTTTATTTTTGAATGCTTCTTTTTGAGCCTCAGTTCGAGGCTCTGAGACAATGTTCTTATTATATTTTTCTTTAACTAATGCAAATTCAGTTCCTAAGACTTTTAGCTTATTTCTTTTAGCTTCAGCATAAGGTGTCGATTCATCTACATTATTTTCTTCATCAAATGACTGAATATTTATATTTGGCGAAATATCATTAGTCTGATTATTCTCTGTATCTATTTGACCAAACTCATGTGCCATAACTTTCTGTCTATTTTTTAATGCTTCTTTTTTATTTTCAAGGAATTTTAGATTATCGATTGCGTTATTCAAGTTAGCGCCAATGACATCGTTCGACGTTTTATCTACCTTAGGTTCTTGATTATTTTCTGTTTTAACGGTTACGACATTTCCTTGATTGTCCATTTCTATTTCATTATCACAGGGTAAACCATCTTTAGATGTTGAGACACCAAAAATACTTTTGGCAACATTACAGATAGCGCTAAATACGTCTGAAGAATTTTGTGTTTTTGCCCTGTTTTTACTGAATTCCGATACTACAGATTGTCCCTCGCTAATATCGACGGAGGGTGTTGAATCAGCCGTAGACGTATTATCGCCATTATTATTATCGACATTATCAAAATCATCATCTGATTTAAAATCGCTTTGTATTGACATAGCCATAACTTCATTGCGTTGATGTTCCAGTTCTAACTTTTCTCTTTTTAAATTCCTTTCCTCTGTAGATAGAAGTTGTATTCTACTTTGATCTAATTGTAGACGTTTTATCTTCCATTCCGTATGAATTTTACTTTTTTCTACTTCCATATTCAATTTTGAATAATATTCCATAATCTTATTCCTGGAATTAAGATATATGAAATACTCAAAAAATATACAACTCCCCCTCCCTCCCCTGCACCTCACGCGGGCGACGCCGTCGCGTCCCCGCTCGCTTGTTAGGATAGTAATTAATAATATAGAAGTTAGTCGTTACTAGTTAGTCGATTAGTAAAGTTAATGTGTGCGCGTGAGTTTTCACTGTTACAAACTGTTGATTATTATATTTTTACAATAAAATGTTATGATATAAATGTTGAGTTTGGTGTTTCTCTTGTGATAAACTGTTCGTGTCGTAAAAGAATCCTATACAACTTTGAATACTTTAAAAATAAACTAATATAGATCATTTAATTAAAAATAACATGTATATTTGCTGCCACATATTATGTATGTCTATGTATATTAAAAATAAATTAGATAAGTGCCATTCATTGATGTACGCGTATGATTGGACAAGGCCTAACTGATTTGGTTAAATTTTAGTTATATTCAAAATATGAGCCAGGACAGTGATGTCTGTTGGTTTATCCAACTTAAAATAGATAATAATACTATTGTAAAACATGCATTAAACATGATTATAAACAAAACAAAAAAATTAAATCAACTAAACATACTTTTCATCATCTCTTAACTTGGAATCTACTTCCTCGGAAGCTTTTTCAGCATTTTCTTCTAATGCACAAAGTTGTTTTCCCCGTTTTTTTGCCTTATTCTTTGTGGCTTTTGCTTCAGCCATCGCCGCTTCTAAGATCCTTAAGGAGTGCTGTTTCTCAGCTATTATTAATTGGGCTAACCTTTTTCTTTCAGCTACAAAATAAAAAAAAAAAATATATATATATATATCTTGAGAATTTTCGTGATAAAACTTTCCAGCATACTTTTGTACAAATACTTCATGTAATTTTCTGTATATTATTTAACTTATTACTATGAATGATAATATCCTTTAATGATATTCAAGTTTGAATAAGTGTCATTAGTACAAATTTTGTTCATTTTTATTTATTTATATTTAATAGCTCTCCACAAATACATTATAAAGCATAGTTAAAAGTTTGCTACAGATTATATAGTACAATAGGCAGTCTTATGGCTAATTAGGCATTTCTTTCAGACAACCCAAATGAAAAAGGAGAGTTTAACAACGAAACCAGGTAGGTGGTGCAGTTATATAATAAACTTACATAATGCTTATACGAAATACATATTATTATAATGAGTAACCAAATAAAACCAAAATAAATATATAATATATAACCAAAATAAAAACGTCTCCAGTTTAATATAGTGATCTTCAATATAGTTTTTAAATGACGATAGTGATTTAGCCTCTTTTATATTATGTAACAGTAAATTATTCCACAATTTTATAGCTTGAACAGTAAAAGACTGACCATAGAACTTAGTTCTATGTCAAGGTAACTTCGAGATGAAGAGACCGAATACCATACAGTATTGGACCGAATAGCATACGGTATTAACAAAGAATACTGTATACGATTCGGCCGAATATCGAATATTAAAAAAGTATCCGAATACCGAATAGTGGCCGAATATTCGTAGTATCTCTAGTTTAAAATAATAATTATGGTAGGTAATGGCAGAACAGATCTAAGGCGACAGAATGAGGTCAGTGCTGCAAAGGTTTTCCTGGTGATTCATTGTTTCAACTGATAGATACTCTCTATTACTGTGTGATTTACAGTATTTCCTTGTACGGTAAAGAGAAGTAGTTTTTAAAAATCACTTCTTTACGTTTATATGAGTGAGTAGATATAGACTATATGGGGGCGGGTTTCAATCTGGGCAAATGCTGTTGATATTTTATTTGCTAAATTTATCTTTTTAATTCATATCGTATTTGACATCAAAACCCACGTTTTGGAATAAATTCTGAGACATGTATAATCGTCAACCCGCTGTAGAGCAGTGTGACGGATTGTGCTTCAACCCTTCTGTACTGTACTGTATCAGCCTGTAAACAACCTACTGCTGAGCGGACTCTTCTCCATACAGAAGAAGGGTTGGAGCTTAATCCACCACGCTGCTTCACTGCGAGTTGGCAAATAATTTCCCTATCTCGTAAAGATCGTTATCAGGTGTCTATAATAACAACTGGGACCAACGACTTTCCGTGCTCTCCGAGACACGGTGAGGAGATCTATAAGAACATACACCCAGACCGGAAACAAATATTTGTACAAATACAAATATCTGTCCCGAGCGCGAATCAAACCCGCGACCAACGGCGTGCGGCGTTGAGGCGACTACTCGCAGCACTACATCAGAACGGCCGTTCTATGTAATAACAATAAGACGAATTTAGAATGTCAGATTTTTGCAATCATGCCTGGACTGTCGAATAACAATGAACTATGATTTTCCGAATTGTAATTGCAGAGACTTCTAATACAAGCATTATTTGCTTAAGGCCATGTATTGGCAAATAAGCAGTGAGAAGAGCTTAGCAAAAAAAGCAGGGAAATTACTCCCACTTCATTTATCGGCCTAAAAAAATATATGTTATACACAAGGATATTATCTAGGGCCCTTGTAAATTCGTTACACGATTAGATGAACTTGACTCGATCATAAAAAATCCCAAACATAGCATAAATTGAAGCGAAACCCTGTAAACATTTGTAGGAAAAAATATTTCTTTTAAATTTGAAATTTATACCATAATTTTCTTCTTTTCAAACTACGTAGTCTATGTTTATTTAAATTTAATTAAGTTCACTTTTTGGTACGAGAACTTAAAAAAACCAAAAAATAACATCCGTTTCGGGCGGTCCGACGCAATGCCGCGCCATCACCAGCCATAGGAATAAGTAGCGGTCTACATCCTTGCCTTAAGAGGAGACTTATTTTGCTTGGTAAATTAAAAATTTATGAACAAACAAATTATGAAAATTTTAAAGCTAGATTAGAAACGAACTCACCAACAATTTTCTCCAATGTTTCGGCCTGTTTTAGCGAAGCCATTTCAGTGAAAGCCTTTCTCTCTGCTTCTCTCTTGAGTAATATCTGTTCAAATGTAACTGGTTCTCCACTGACAAACAAACACCGTGTACGATACACATCTAATATTTTTTGCTGCCGTTCTAATTCTTCGAAGCTGGCGCAACATCGAACTGAAGGGTGGTCGGATGATATAAGTAGTACTAGGGGATCCTAAAAAATAACATCTCTATTAAATATTGTATTGTTGAATTTCCTAATAGTTATACTCAAGGCCGGATTTAAATGTGTGAAGGCCTCGAGGCAACAAAGGAGTGGAGACCTCTTGGCCCCAAATTATTTTCCAAATTAGACATTAGAGATTATTAGACACTTAGGGATTGTTCATACCAACGTATTGTCGGTCGCTGACTGTGAGCGCGCGTTACGCAGTTTATTGTTAACTTCTCGTTCACACCGAACCGGTCGGTTACGCTATTACGTAGTGCGTTGTCGCTGACTTTACGGTGGCTGATTGTATTACGCGTCTGCGCACGGCGAATGCGGATTGGCTACGTTGCCGAACGCAACAGCGTATTAAATCGCAACGCCTTGCCGGCGCTTCGTGCGCCCCGCTCCCCGCTCCGGGCACCATTCTCGAGAAACTTCAACGAGTACAGACAGTTTTTGAAATACTACGAGCTTCTTCAAATTATGTGACTTATATAGGTATAGAATAGTCGGCCGCTCAGTGTGAGCGTACACAGGCGTATTCGCACAGGTCACGCACTATACGCTATAGCGTATCGTCGGCTAGGTGAGAACGTGCTGCAAACTGAGTACACACGTTCACACTGAGGCTGACAGTGAGCATACTCACAATCGGCGACGGACAATACGTTGGTGTGAACAATCCCTAAGAGCTACAATTTTTTTTTTTTTTTTTGCTGTACGACCATTTTTGTATAAGTTACAGCCTGTTGAAAATCCCCCAAAAATTTGGTTTTTTTTTCTGCTCCCTTAATTTTTATGTGTAGTTTATATTTATTTATATATGTATGTTTATTACAAAAAAGTATATCAGTCGGCTGTTACCTAAAACACAGACATTAAGTTGCCTAGCTTAGGGACAGACGCTGTGTGTAAAACATAAAAAAGGCCAGGTATATTCCTGTGACCGACGGACGGAAAGCGAAGTCTTAGTAACAGGTTATTTACTATTGGCATCTTTTGGATACGAAATGCTGATAAGACATAACTACTATTTTTGGGACCTGAGCAGTATACTTTTTCAAATATATGAAATTGAGATGAGTAAAAGTATAAAGGGACTTCTTTGAAATTTTCCAAAAATATGCTGGGGTCTATCAGTTTATCACTTTTAATGCTAAACTGCTATATTAATAACAGGCTTTTGTTGTCATCACATAAAAACTCATTTTTTATATGTCGATTCTACATATTCTACATTGTAGAAGTTATTCATTTTATACCATAGATATCAAATCATTATATGCACATAAAAAAAGATACTAAAATATCTACTTACACTAGGGTTACAGAGTTTCAATAATCGCAGGGACTTCCCACAGAGCAATATAAATGTTGCCAGAGGTTTCAAAAAATCAGGCACCGCCACACTTAGCGTGATGTGAAAACCTTTATCCCAGTAGCGTTTCGAGCGAGAATTCACATACTGATTGTCTTTTCTTATGAAAAATTCTTTATAAATATCATCTAATTCGCCTTCGAAAATAAACCGTTCAATAAATCTGTAAAATTTTATATAATTATTTTTCTAATTTTATTTAAAAATCGAATCGGAGTTTTATTTTAAAAAAGCGTAATACAAAAATATTGAGTAAAATAAAAAAAATATATATATAAGTATGAATAGTGTATTTTTTCAATATTTCGATTTTTTTTTATAAACTATATAATTCAAAATTTTTATAACTTCAAATCACATAAAAATAAATAATAAAAATGCACTAACTTGAAATAAACCTTGCAAATACAAAACAATGAATTAAAAAGTGTAAGTGCCGTCTTCCTGTGGGTAACAAGTGATATTTCATTGAACATATATGACATTAATTCAGCTCCATGAGGTATTGACGTTAGGTCTAAAAAAAAAAATTAATCCTCATTAACGACGATATATTATCAGATTAATTTATACTATTAATGAGACAGTTTGCACAGACAGATGAATGTTTGAATTTTGTTTTACGATATTGAATGAATGACGACCATTCTGACGAACATTCTGGTGTAATGGTGCGAGTAGTTGCCTTAAAGCCGGCGATAGTGGGTTCGATTCAAGCTCGGGACAGATAATTTGTATTTGTACAAATATTCTCTCATCTCCGTAGATCATCACGGTGAAGAGACATATCCGTCAAATAAGTCTCCTCATCCTGCTTCAGAGAGCACGTAAAGACGTCGGTCACGGTTGTTATCATAAACACCTAATAACAATCGTTACTCATGGTAAGGAAATTATCCGCTGGCCCGCAGTGGAGCAGCGTCGTGAATTAAGCATTAACCCTTCTTCTATATGAAGAGGCCTTCGCTCAGCAGTCGGTGGTTTACAGGCTGATACAGTACAGTAAAGTACTACAAATACCTACTAACAAACAGTCATTATGTCATAAGACAATGAGTTTTAGATTAACAAAACAATTACCTGTATCAACCATTTTATATATTGAAGCAATAGTTTCAATTTCATAGCTTAATGGTTCTATATGATGTAGTATCTGCAATAATGTCGGCATACAATTCAGCTGCTCTGAATTATCTTTACAATGTTCTTCATATATTTGTGTTGCGATCAGACGAAATTGTAATAGATATCTTCTTATTACTTCTCTTGATGCCTGAACATTAGTCAAAAAATTAAATATATGTATTTATTTTTGTTAATTATATGTATATAGAAAATTTGCCTAAAATATATCTCTATATTTTTAAAGCTATATATTAAAATTAACATAACTTAGTAATACATATTTGAGAATGGAGTTTTTATTTATTTATTTAATAATACATTGGTAAGTAATACTCACAGATAAGTTTAAGGACATGTCTCATCATAAATAAATGAATAGTAACAGCAATTAATAAGTAATCACAATAAAGATGTCTGTTTCGAAAAATAAAAGTGTAAAAGAAAATAAGAAGAAATGTTGTGAAGCATAATAAATAAAAGTTAAATTTTGCCTATTTTATTATCCCTAAAACTACTTACTAAAATGTCATAAAACTCACTTCAAATACAAGTCCTTTGCTATGAAAATGATCTTCAACGGTGAGATTAAAAGCGAAATTATAAAGTCGCCTATAATATGTTCCTACAAGTAGTAAAGATGCTATATATCCCTTTAAATGTTCCTTAGATATAGCCTCCAAAACTAAACCGTCTTTCATGTAAAAACAATTTGATTCTTCACTAAACGGAAATGAAGTAGTTTCTACACCAACTGAAAGATAAGTAAAATATTTTTTTTTGACGTGATAACGTCTTATAAATCGATCAACGCCGGCTGCACACACGAAAAACCATGATTCATTGTCACGTTCCGAGAGCGCGGAACCAGCGATAGAGAGGCATGATAGGTTTGTGAGTTGTGACGCATCTCTCTCTCTCTCACTTCATCGGCAGATGCTTCCGAGTAGAAGAGAAAAAATATTTGAATTAACGAGTGCAAATAAGTGTTAAATTATCGAAAAAATTGTAATTTTCAATTAACTCCTTTGTATTAAACAAAATAATGATAATTTAGTGATAATAATTCAATACAATTAATAAAAGTATGGAATTTTTCATCTGTTTTTTTATGACGTTATCACGTAAAATTATCGTTCGTAAACTGAATTTACAGACAACCAATTTTTTTATGAAAATCTACTGACTAGAAAAAAAAAAAGACTTGCAAAAGTAAGCCTTTAAGCATACTTACTAATTAAATACATTATATGTCTTATAAACTGTTTTTCAGAAATTATTTTAAGGTCTAACAATTCTCCACCATAAATATTTCTCCACAGACCCATTTCTCTGGCAGAAGAGGCTATTAGCTGTCTTTCTTTTATTGGAGGCATTTTGGCTGAAAAAAGATTAAAAATAAATGTACAATTAATAAAGAAATAAACAAATTTGTATTGCGAAAACAAGTATAAACTTTAATATTTTCCTTTTTTATATGTAAGCATGTATCTAATTCCAATAGTTTAGTTTCAGCATAAGGAACCAGCCAGAAATGATTATTTTATAGGTATAGAACATAAATCAAAATAAGTCAAATTCCTTACAAACTAAATCCCAAATATCTCCAGGTATATCTTTATCTATTTGAGTTACAATCTCCCATATATCTACTACTGAATCATCACTTTTTACCGGGTACATTTCTGGAATGTCCGATTTTACAGCTGTACTTACTAAAGACACCTAAAAAAATATTTTAAAAATTAAAATTAGTATATTATATTATAATTTTATATCAGTAAGTTTTTTCTCATGAAAGTAAATAATCATTATAGATCTAAAATTATATTTAATATTCTCAATATTTAATAAAATAATTGCCTAGTTAAAAAAAACTATTAGAATCTTTTTAAAATATTAAATTAAAATCTTAAAAAGATTACAATAGTAATACTTTCTAGTAGAAATTTCTGTAATATTAAAGTATTTGGTAATAATTCTTAATATTATAAATGTGAAATGTAAGTTTGTTTGTTATGTTTTCACGCAAAAAATACTTAACCGTTCATCATGAAACTTTGTACAAATAATCTTGGAGGTATTAGAAGTAACATAGGATACTATTTTTTTTGGTCGCGATATCCGACATCCACACGGGCAGAAGCTTGTACTTAAATAAACCAATATGAACTTAATTAGAAAATTAACCTTAACATTAACATTTGTACTTCCAAATCTGGGTATTTGAAGATCTCTTGGAACGGTTAACCTTGGATAGTTGAATATTCCATTTTCTGTATATGGAAACAGCGATGTTGATGTCAAAGATGCTATTGACATAGGACTGAGAAATGTTTTAACATCGTCTGTTCCTTGTTGAGATTGATTATCAGGAAGAACTGCAAAAATTTTAATGACAAGGAATCAGATTGATTACTATCCATATTATTAATTAAGCATTTCAAGGGGTTCACCCCAAATAATATAATATTAGTTATATAGTTATAGTGTTTTGCTATTACAAGTCATAGCAAGATGTTTTGCAGATTTTGGAATTTCTGAATAGTTTACTGAGAAATATATACTGAAATTGGTTAAGTAGTTTCAGAGTTTATTGATTAAGATCAATTTGTTTATACAAAATTTTCTGTTTATTATTTCATTATAGATCGAATTTTTTATGTACAAACAGTTTGTTCTTAAATTTCAATAAAATATAATTATTTTCATTCAATTAATACTTCACTACAAATGAACCTATTAAGAATATTAAGGGAAATTCTTACATGATCTTGAATCAAAGCTTTCAACTGTATATTCAGAGTAACATTGAGAATATTGCCTATCTACAATATTATCTTGGCGTTTCAATGAATATGGTAGTTCAAATACATATTCTGGAAAATATGAATATGGTTGTGGTGATCCAAATATCTCTCTTTTTGGCTTAGGAAGCATTTCATCAAAAAGGCCAAATGAAAATGGATTCTACAAAGAAAAATTTTGATTATACTTGGAATTTTAATGTAAAATATGTCATCAAATTTATAATTTTATTGATTAAAAAATACCTGAAACATTTCAGTTGATAGATCTTCTTTAATACTGTTTTGAAGTCCAATCAAAAATCGAAGAACATGGTTAACTAGATCCGTTTCCTCACGAAAGTTCGTATTTCGAATTTCTGATATAATTTTTTTTAATTCAATAGATCGCTTATATTGGGCTACATTTTTAATTGTTAGATGTGAAACAAAATGATGAGACAACAACTCTTTGACTGGATCAGACTTCAATACTGGAACTCCTGTTGGAGACTTCTTTAAAATAACTTCATATGAATGTGTCCTCAATTTTGAAGTTAAAAATTTGTATGATAACCTGCTCTGATCACAAAATTTTTCTGCCGTTTTCTCGCACAACTTTGTTATTAGTTCGTACACGCCGAGATTTTCTACACTCGAAGTCGGTTTATTCATTATTGAGTAAATTTTATCTAGTTAAACGTATAAAAAATTATAGATCTTATTTTATTGAAAACTCTAATGATTTTTATATTAATGTATTTTTACAGCTATTTACTATTATACAATTAATATTTATCTTTCTCCTATTTTTCTTCCCTTATTTTATATGTCTAAGCGAAATATTAAATCAAATTCTCGTGATTTAAAATAACAAACAACAAACAGAAAATAAACACAAAATTGTCACAAATTAAAATTATTTGAATTCTTTCGGGATGTAACATGGTAAAAAACATCGATATTTGAACATTATCGATATTAGTGAAACATCGATTTTAAAATCATCGATGTTAAATAAAAAACATCGAAGTTTATCAACAATATATCGATGTTTCGTTCGATGTTTTCATCATCATTTGAATAAGTATTGAGACTGATATACATAATAATATACAATAAAACTATATATAACAACATTCAGTCTACTAATTACGCCATCAGGCTAGTTACCTAGCCTACTTCTTAACAAAACCGAAACTATCTTAATTTATATTATTACACATGTGGCTACCACAACTAAATAAATTGATTCTCGTTCTGACTTCCGACCTGTGCGGTCGTCTTACACGAGTGCCAAATATAATATAATTATAATCACCGTCCGCATCACTTTGATGTTGTTAACTTATCAAAAGCCTTCTTCTCTGTATTGTTCGTAGTTCGATTCGTGTGGACATCTGTGCAGCTCACTGCACAGTGTAGTGTCAGTGCGTCCGGACTCCCACGGGAGTTGCTGGTCTCCTACTGGGCGCGTCCCCGGGTGGCGGATACCACTCGTCGCTCACCACGGAGTTGTTGGGGTCTTCGGACCCCCACAAACCAAAAACAGCAGCGGTGGGCGCGAAAGCGTAGGAGGGAAAATGGAGGGAGAATGAGGGTACCCTCTCCCTGTCCACGTCAGTGGTTGGGCCGCTCACGGTACTTCTCCGCATTAGCAGAGTGGACCGATGAGTGGCTCCAATTACATATGGTGGGGCGCGGAGGCGCAGTGGAGTGTGTTGGCATGGGGAGTGCGGTCGGTGACGGCGTGGTGCCGGGAGGGTGCGGAGAGAGGAGGAGGGGCTCCTTGTCTTCTCTGCCTCGTGCAGAGTAGACTGGTAGAGCGGTGGAGGGAGGATGAAGGGAGATCAAGGGTACTCTCTCCCCCCCACTTCGGTGGTTACTTCTCTGAACTAGCAGAGTGGACCGGTCGAGCGGCTCCAAACAAATACGGAGGGGGCACCGGGCCCAGCGTCGGGGCGTCACGGTTGTATGCGTTTGCGATCCCGAGGCGCCCCACTACGGCGCAGACGGCCGATGGGTTTTAGTGGGTATTCTGGCTTTAGCGGTGAAAATCAGCGAGCGTAAATGCATTTCCCATCGTTAAATATAAAAAACACAGTCATCCGGACTAAGTATTACTTTGTTTGTGTCAGTGTATACTAGTAAGCGCCCGGCCCCTTCCCAGTGTCGGCAGGCAATCACACCTGATCAGTGCTGAGGTTCGCTAGTATGCGTATAGGTAATATTAGAGATGTTCCAGTGGCAGATCCACTTTCTGAGTGGGTTTTGAGCCCCTGGAATTCTTTTATGTAGGTACCAAAAAATAAAAATTATAAGTACTTTTGCAAGTACAAATAAACACTTCTAAAATTTGTTAATTTGAAGAATAAACATTAAAACAAAACAAACATTTATTAATTTTTTCCTTTTGATTCTTACGTAATAAATATTAAACACGGGGGACGGATCGGCCTATTCTTATTTTTTCTTATAATAGGGGGGAGGGGGTCAAAAAGTACCAAAATTCGTCTTACATAATAAATGAATGTACCCTTATGACGTTATCACGCTAGGATCAAGTATGCTCTGGATTTGCCAAGCGCGTACACCCGAAAGGGACAAACATAAAGTACATAAGATACCAGCGTTGCCAGCCCCTGCCAAAATTACCCCTTTTTTAAATTATTTTATTTTATTCTGCTTTTGAGTTTTGATACTCGAATGAAATACGACAGTTATATTTTGTAAGATGTAACCTGAAATTTTTTTCTCCCAGGTTCGACTAGGAATTGGAAGTTTAACGGAACTTCTTTAGTATGATTTTATGACAAAAACCATAATGAAACAAGTTACTTCAAATTTAAATTTTTATTGTCCTTTGAATATAATTAATTTTGTGTACATATTTCTTATGTTGTCAATTTTGTTTATAAAAGATTTTGTTGCATAATGAATACGTACATTCAAATATTTTTTACTTATTGACTTAATTAAAAGAGAGTAATGGTTCTCAAAAATAGGTCGATCTAAATAATCGTGTTCATCTTGAGGTACCTGCATCTGAAATTTAAAAAATAAATATTATTAATGAACTGGGATGGAGTAAAAAGTAGATGGACATCATATTATAGGTAATTAATTTTGTATATATATTCATTTCAACAGTACAATAAAATTATCTATATAAGATACAGTAATTGGTATGTTCGCGCGCCCTCTTCTAATTGATAATTCATCACTTTTATAGGCTTTTTTTTATCTATGCATTCCACAGACCACATGCGCGGAAACGGAAATGGGACATGCGCAATAGTTTCTTATTTATCAGTTTTTAATAAAAAATAATAAGTAGTGAATAAATATAAGAAGATAATTTTGTTTATTATCTTTTATAAATAAAAGCAAACAATTATTTACTGAAGTTCGACAGTTAAATTCAGTTTTTGATTAAAGAAGTATCATTTCCGCGCATGTGGTCTGTGGAATGCATAGATAAAAAAGTATGAAGTACGCATGCGCTCCTATAAAAGGGATGAATTATCAATTAGAAGAGGGCGCGCGAACATACCCAATATCAACACATTTCAGTAGATACTACTCGAATTCTGAACTTACTAACATTATAACATAATGATCACTCTTAAAGTACATACATTAATACAATAAAAGTAACTAACCTGTTCGACGATATGAAGTGTAGGGATCGAGAATGATTTAAAATATGTCATATTTCGAGCAGTTTGTTTAAAACAACTTGAAAATGTGGTGGTCAGTTTTGTCGCCGAATCCATAATTGGCGAATTGCAGTCCTTTGGAAATCTGTAACAACAGTTTCATTAAGTACTATGAAATTTAAGATTGAATAAAGAAATACACCACTTTTAGGGTAATTTATCAGTAACCTCAGCTGGTATCATCAAAAAATCTATAACCTGATCAAATTATAAAGTAGTTAAAAATGACGTACCAGCCTGACGTTTGTTTCGAGGATGACAAATTAACATTACCACTTAATTTGGTTAGTTAATATATTTATTATTATTGATTATAAATGACGTTTTCATACATTATTTCTATTCATAATAACTTGTTAATAATGTCCGACCGAAATTTCAGTTTCGGTTTCGGTTTCGGCCAGTTTCGGCCAAGTAATCTAGTTTCGGCCTTAGTTTCGGTTTCGGCCAAAAAATGGCCGAAACTTTCGGCCGCGCCGAAACTCGTGTATTGAACTTCATTTTGTTAAGTTTTATTTTTAATTGTCGTTAGATTTCATGACCTTTTTTTACTTAATTTTAACTATGTGAGAATCGTAGGTATAGCTTATGCGAATTACCTACTCAGTCATCTCGCCTCATCCTTTCCCGTTGATCGCGCGTGGTGCCCAGTCAGTTTGGATAGGTACTGTACCTATTTTTTTCTATTTATAATTCATATTTATTTACCCCAATAAATTTTCCCTAATTTAGACAGAAAGCCGTGTGCCTACCTCATCAGTTATTACAGTAATTTTATTTTACATGTGATCTATGAAAGAAGTATTATTTATTTATCTTATAATAATTACTTCATTTGTTTCAAGTAAAAAATGTCACAAAATCAAAAATAAAAAATCCGATTTGGCAGTTTTTTAAAAAAAGTATTAGCGATTCATCTAAAACTTTTTGTAAACTTTGTAAAAAGTTATATTCTTTTTTTTTCTTTCTTTACAAAATAGAAGGATTAACAACCGGGACTCATTTAAATTTTACAGGGCTCCTTTTTAAGATTTGATCGGTTAAAGAATGGATTCCGACTATAAATCCTTCTATTTTGCAAAGAGTTTATGATTTCATTATGTGTGTATCGATTATAAAACTATTTCAATGGTGTAGTTGTTCAGTATTACTTTTGACAACATTATAAACTACTAGGCTTGTTTTTTTCTTTTTAATTTTTTTATTTCATCTATCTGTATTTTTTAGTTTATCTGTATCTTTTAGTTTTTTTTACGCAGACCGGTTTATTTTTAATTTTATTTTTATTATACACTTTTTAGTTAGGATTCATTGGCTTCGTTATTAGAATTATAAGATGGTAAATTTCGCAATCACAGTCCGAGACCCAAGACGCCGAGACCCACTTCTCTTCTCCCTTGTTTTGTGTGCCTCGGATTTGAACCCCACCTCTGCTTTCGCAGTCTGCAGCCATACCACTAGCACCAAGATATCACTGCTACTATCCCCGCCTAATAAGGGCAGAATAACGAAAAAATAAAGTATATAAGTACCTATTTTATGTATGAAAAGTAGCGAAACTGGTTGTTTAAAACTTAATTTAAATCGTTATATATTCTAAACCATTATTTGAAAAAAAATGAAAGAATCCTAAAAATCATTTTTGAATACCTATTCAACGAAACCCCACTTGACGTAATTCATCTTTTTTTATCAATATGGCATCTGGTTGTGGCTGTGGTGAATATTTATTATTATCATATATTTAGTGACATTCGCGAAGTTAAGATGAATTGATTAAGTCATTAAAATCGGTCAACGCGTTTGATCTCAACAACGCCACATAGAAACAAACATACATACATAGATACATAGGCTGATAAACACATTATCCTTCTTTCTGTCGCGCAGTCAGTTAATGATAAACACATTACCCTTCTTTGCGTCGAGCAGTCAGGTAATGATAAACACATTACTCTTCTTTGCGTCGCGCAGTCAGGTAAAAACGAACTAGATTTTAGTTGTTAGTTACAATTAAAATTTTAAATATGTTTAAGGTAGTTCCAGCATGAAACCACTTTTCGATAGATTCGGCTAAAAACTTTTTCACGGGTTCAAAATAGCTTCATTTATGAATTCCTAAAATTTCATAATTTTTGACGGTTTAGATCGCGAGATATTTAAAGACAAAGTTCGCGATTTTGAGAGTAATGTCCCATTTATGAATGTAAAATTTCCGATTTTTTATTATATTAAAAAATTCGCTTGACTGTATTGGGAAAAAAAAACTAGGAGAGTGTTGAAAAATGTTTTTAGAATAAGCTAAAAAATAAAAGTAGCACGTCACGGTTTTGTTATAGAGATATTAAAATTATAAAAATTAATTTTAATTTTAAATTTATAGTGATCTGGCAACACTGTGCACAACGCTCTCATCTTTCTAATTTAATAAAACTATTATTAGAAAGCGCAATACTATTTGTATATACTAAGACCATATAAACAAAAATATATAAAACACTCAGAGCAACGTTACCAGATTACTATAACTAACGATATAAGGCAAAAGGTATTAAAGTAGGACTACACTTAACCACGCTGGTTTCGGTTTCGGTTTCGGCCGAAACAAAGAGCAAGGCCGAAAGTTCGGTTTCGGTTTCGGTTTCGGCTGAAAAACCTGTTTCGGTCGGACACTACTTGTTAATATGCTAAGACTCTAATTCTGTTAATATTTTTGCTAACAAGGGATATTTTTATCGATAAATTGTACTTACGTATGAAAGGTTATGTCTCGTAATTTCTACTCACTACGGCTTTTACAGCCGATTATATAACATATTACCTATAAAACAATAAACTACGTCTTGATTTCACAAGTTAAATTACTATAAATCACTTAAATGACAAATTTACGAAGTAAATGTCGGTCTCAACTGATTTGTTGGTCGCAACTTTCATTTGTGACCAACAAAAACTCTGACAAAGACAAAAAATGTTGTTTTCGTCCTTTTCATTCCTTACAGTTTTCGTATGTTGTGGTTTCGTTCACATGGTAATAATAATTGCGTAGCATATCCAGAGCAGACTTTATCCTAGTTATCACGTAAAATTATCGTCAGTAAGCCGACTTTACAGACAACCAATTTCTTGATACTCAATGATTTTCCGGTTCATGCTAACTTGAATCACGATTTTTCAGCTTAAATAGCATTCAATCATTTGTTTGTGTTCAGAATAATACTGAGGCACCTTTTTTATAGCTGGGAAATGCGTTTACGCATCCCGTCGCTGTAAAGGCGACGGGTATATGGGACTATCTGACTGCGAAGCCAGAATACCCACTAAAACCCAGCGGTGACCTCATCGTCGTAGTGGGGCACCACGAAATTGCTTGCGCATATAACCGTGATGCCCCGATGGTTGGCCTTCCTATGGGGACCACCTTCGCACGGTACCCGCGAGCGTTCTATCACCGCTAAGCCAGGGATTGACACCCGGAGGCAACTTTACAGAATCTCAGACTCGCAAAAATCTCTTTGCGGAATTCTCACGTTTAGATCCAGGCAGCGCCACTCCTCCAACCTCTTCGATTGGATAATTTTATTTAATACGTCTATGTCTGAAGTCCGAATTCGACGAAAAGAGGTAAACTACTAACTACTTAAAACCTTGCCCAATCTAGACGTGAATAAAGCTAGTGGTCCTGACGGAATAACAGCCATAGTACTCAAAGCATGTGCACCGGAGTTGGCTCCAATCCTGACACGCCTGTTTCGACTTTCTCTAGCGACAGGTCATGTGCCGAAAGCATGGAAGCAAGCTAATGTGCAGCCTGTGCCCAAAACAGGCAGTCGAGGTGACCCTGTCAATCATAGACCCATTTCCGTAACGTCCATACTCTATATATACTGAATAGCCAACTCCTGGCATACCTTGACGAGAATGACCTTCTCAGTAACCATAGCGTATGCCACACACATATGGAGTGAGACAATCGAGAGACACGAGGAAGCCATTGCAGTCTCATTCGATATCTAGAAGGCATTTGACAGGGTCCGGTATGACGGCCTTATTAGCAAGCTTCCTTCATACGGCCTACCCACATCGCTTTATGTCTGGATATCTGACTTCCTGAGGGATCGATAGATCTGCGTGGTCATAGACGGCTGCGAGTCCGATCAATTAGACATCAATGCCGGGGTCCCTCAGGGGTCTGTACTCTCGGCAACACTCTTCTTACTGCAGTGCACATCAACGACCTGCTCAAACCCGAGACCTTTGGGTATGCAGATGACAGCATCGTTGTCGAGAGTTACGTATCCGACACAAGAGCTAGTGGGTCAGTGATTCAGTCGCAGAGGGAAGCCATGATCCAGAGTTTGAACTTGTCCCTTAAAACTGTCTCTGATTGAGGAGACGCAAACCTGGTCAAGTTTAATGCCTCTAAGACCCAGGCGTATCCCTTTTCTGCAAAGCGGAGTCCTTTGCACCTGACTCCCTCTTTCCGAGGTGTACCCGTGCCCAAAACCGACCGCCTGGAGCTTCTTGGCGTTACCTTATCATCTATCCTCAATTTTGGCTCATATTGTACATCGAAGCAAAGGCTCAAACAGCAGCCAAAAAACTGGGCGTCCTCTCAAAGGTGAGACGGTACTTCACGCCAGAACAGCTATTAAATCTATATCAAGCTCAAGTTCGCTCATACATGGAGTACTGCTCTCATCTTTGGGATAGCTCAGCGACAGCGCAAGCGTGGTGTTTGAGTGCATTTTCGGTCCATGTGCCCCTCTAGACCGCACCGGTAGCACAACTTGCTGCATTCAACCGCAGCTGAACAGGTCGGGCGAGTGCGGCCGATACCCAGACACTTAAACAGAAGAAGGGGCGCGGCTCCAACACTTGGACCCTGGCTGAGCTCCAACCGATGGGGAGCCTGCCAGCCTTAGCCATTGGCATCGGACATCGCACAATAGTGCATCCTAGGCCACCTGGTCCGTCCTGGTCTGCCCCTTCGGCAGCTCCAACAGTCTGGCTCCGGTAGCGAAGCGCCGTATATTCAGGCCGTCGTCAATACCCAGTGCCTTCAGATCGATCGATCGCTCAAGTAAGTGGCAGTAAGTTAGCCCCTTTTATTATATAATTAAAGAAACCTACCTGTTACCTAATGGTAACCAGGATCTGATAATGAAGCTGGAAGGTGGTCATAGGAACTCTGTGATGAAAAGACACAAACCCATCGAGTTTCGTCTGGCTTGATTCGTCTTGACGAGTACTTTGTTTTTAGATAGTTACCAGGGTCTGATTTGATGATGGAGCTGGAAGGTGGCCATAGGAATTTTGCAATAAATCGACAAAACCTCATCGAGTTCAGGCTCGATTGAATCGTCTCGATGAGTAGTTTGCCTGTCTACGTATATACGTACGTAAGAAGTTATAATGAAACGATACGCTGAGTTAATGGGTTGTGCGTGTATATCTGTCTCTGTCTCGAATCAAACTCTACTCTAGACTCGGTTGCGTCGTTTCACGTCTTTCGGATATTTATTACAGTACAATACCACATATTATGGTCCAAATGTGACAATATATCGATATATCGAGTATTTACGAAATATCGATATATATCGCACACTCAACACTCCAAATCTCAAACTGTCAAATAATCACCAAATAATGTTATAAATTGTAACCTAAAAAAATAATAATTGCAATTTGCATAGCTATCTCTAAATAAAATAAACTAATATAATCAACCATGAACCAAGCTGATGTTTCAAAATTAGTATCAAAATTGCGGATAAAGGTACCACCAAAACATCGGAAACTGAGCAGTCCACAAGGCCCAGAAGGAAGGCTTAACAAATTACGGAAAACTGTTACAGGACTTATTAAATATGAGAGAATTGAACTTAACTATCGTAGAGCAGATGAAGCACGTCAATATGCAGAAAGGGTAGGTGATTTGATATTTTAAAAAAAACTTACAAAACCTTTTATACCAGTGGGAGGGATGCGCTGTGCCGCGCTCCCGGCTGCATGGGTACCACCATCTTGCTTGTTTCTCCCGTGAAACAGCTTTGCTGTGTTTCGGAGAGAAGGACAAGACAGGCAGTGTAATTGCTGGCACCGTGACTTTAACACATTGTCTCCGGATAGGCAACACATAAATTAGTTGCCTGGGCTAGTTCCAGGTAAACTAGTTTATGTTCATGGGCGACGTCAACCACTTACCATCAGGTGGAACGTCTGCCAGTTTGTCTATCCAACTAACAAAAAAAAAAAATTTAATGTAAATATTTAACCTTAATTTAAATGTATAATTTTCAGTTAATATCTGAAGCAATATCTCATGGAGATTGTCATAAACCAACAATGGAAATAGCCGACTACTGGCTACTTGAGAAACAATTGGTACATAAATTATTCAAAGTTCTAGTACCTAGATATGAAAATTGTAATACGGCTTTCACTAAAATGTATAAGGCACCTCAAGCATACTATGGAAGGCATATTGATAAGGCTGTTCTAGAATTAAGAGGAAATCCATATCCTACTTTAACTAACAAACAATCAAATAATAGGCTTTTACTACAGAATGTTTTATTAGATGCGGCAAAATATGACTATAGACAAGCAAAATATGCAGAAATGGCAGAAAAATTAGGTAAAACTGAAGAGGTAAAATCTGGACAAAGTAATGAAGACAGAAATAAGCCAAGTAATTAAACACCATAATACCAAAGTACTGTATATTGATATTATATAATCATTGATAAAAAGATATATAGTGTATGTAGTGTATCATTTTAAATAAGGTTGATGATTAAATTATTAATTGCTTTAAATAAGTATTTTAATGTGTTTTGTCTATCTCAAAATTAATAAATATATAAAAATGATAATCAAATAATCATGATTATCTTACACATTATAGATTAGCTGTATATTTTTTTCTTTTTAGGGTTCCGTACCCAAAAGGTAAAATGGGACCCTATTACTAAGACAGCTCTCTGTCCGTCCGTCTGTCTGTCCATCCATATGTCACCAGGTTGTATCTCAAAAACCGTGATGGACAGTTGAAAATTTCACAGATGATGTATTTCTGTTGCCGCTATAACAACAAATAGTAAAAAAAGAAAAAAATATTTTAAATGTGATTTTATTTGCTCGTTTTTTCTTGATATTGATAATGGCAACAGATAGACGCTTGAAATATTTACAGAATATCTAGTTATTAATTAACTCGACAGCCAGCTGGTCGAGTGGTCAGGCAACTGGACACTTTATGCAGCGGTCGCGGGTTCGAATTCCGCCAAGTGCAGATAATTTGTATGACGAATAAAGATGTCTGCACCGGGTCATGGATGTGTATTTATGTATATATGTATTTATATAAATTTCTTAAATTTATTTCTGTCCCTAGTACCCGTAACACAAGTTCTTACGAACTTAGAACGGAGCTAGGTTAACGTCGTGTGATTATTGGTTAATATTTGTTTATTTATTTATTTATAATTGATTTTAAAAATATATAATTAAATTAAAATAAAACAAATATTTAATAATCATTAAAAAAAATTGTGTGTGTGTATGTATTAATGTGCACACGTATGAAGTGAAACTTTATTATGTACTAGCGGCCCGCCCCGGCTTCGCACGGGTATTTATCTAAAATTTTAAAAATTATAAATTTATATTTTTTATCACCTACTTGCGCCATCTATCGTATAATAGTAGAATATCGTTTTTATATTTAGTGACATTTAACATAATAGTACCTATATTAATTGAAAATGATGTTTATCTAAAATATTAAAACGATTTCTATTCCTATCCGACATATTTAGTTTTTGTTTAATTACAATGAAACAAAAACTAAATTATACTGTGAGTTATGTCTAATTTTTATGTATTAAAGTTATTTACATTGGTTTTGTACTTTTTACGTGATACGTGAACAAAGAAAAACACGATAAGAGATGGCGCTGATACGAAAAAAAACGCGCTATTGAAATTTATTCTTGATGATATATAGTGTATTAATAAAATGGAGGTTTTAACAGATTTATTATTTGTATAGATTTAACATTAATTGGTCAAGTGAGGTTTACGAAAAAAAAGTGTGTGTACTTATGTACGCACGTAAGAAGTTATAATAAAACGATGCGCCGAGTTAATGGGTAGCGGGCGCCATCTGTAATCAGACTTTCTGTCTTTCTGTCTGTGACAGACTTAAGTAAATTGTTTCACTGTTGATGTTCGTGCTACAAAAAATTGTTTATAATTAATGGATAATTAGTTGAAAAATCGCGATAAAAAATTTTGATCGCCGGATTATTGTTCATTGATCTATCCTATAGGTGCTTGAATTTTTTAATTTTCATATTTAATAAGTTTAAATAATATTCATTAAAGGTCCAAAGTGGACGGAGCTTCCGCAAGCGAGAGTTCCCGTTTTCGGCCGTATATTCAACCCTCTAGAAAAATTATAAATATTGGTCCTAGAGTTCCGGGAGGTAGGACTTTTTTTTAGAAAATTTCTTCTTTATGGATCTTTTTTCAAATTTCGAAAATTTTGAATATTTTTTTGAGATATTCGCAAAAACAAAACCACCCTTTTTTTACTAAATTTTTTATAACTTTTGTAATTTTTGCAATCAAAACTCCAAATTTTTCAAAAAGTTTCTAAATGCGATGACGAATCGAATGACACCTCGATCATAATTTTCCGAGGCGAGCTAAAAATTTTGACCTAAAAGGCACATGTTGACTAGACTACTGGTAACCATCTGAAAACAAAGAACTCGTCAAGACGAATCAAACGAGGCGAAACTCGATGGGGTTGCGTCGTTTCATTACAGAGTTCCTATGACCACCTTCCAGCTCCATCATCAGACCCTGGTTATCATTGAAAAACAAACTACTCGTCAAGATGATTTAAACGAGCCCGAACTCGATGAGGTTGTGTCGTTTTATTGCGAAGTTCCTATTGCCACCTTCCAGCTCCATTATCAGATCAGACCCTGGTAACCATCTTAAAACAAAGTACACGTCAAGACGAATTAAACGAGCAGAAACTCGGTGGGCTTCCGTCGTTCCATTACAGAATTCCTATGACCATCTTCCAGATGATGGATCTGGAATCTGTATCAGACCCTGGTTACCATTGAAAGACAAACTACTCGTCAAAACGATTCAAACGAGCCTAAACTCTATGAGGTTGTGTCATTTCATTGCGAAGTTCCTATAGCCACCTTCCAGCTCCATCATCAGATCAGCACCATGTCATCATAATATTGCAGTGTCACGCGATTACATGCCTAAAGAAGTATAACTTCAAAATTTTACAATATTGCCAAAGTTATAAAAAATACCATTGGGTTATGGAAGGCGTGAGCTTTGCGAAGGTCTATCACGTTGAGGTCACCAGTTTGGGGAAATGAGGTGCAGGGTGTGAAGTTCCTCATCCACAATTTAAAAAAAAATGGTTGTCTGTAAAGTCGGTTTACAGACGATAATTTTTACGTGATAACGTCATAAGAAAACATAGATGTAGAATTGTATACCTACTTTTATGAATCAAATTGAATTATTATCACATACCTATATTTGATAGTGTGTATTACTTTACATATATATGATAGTGTAGTACTTTATATATAATAGTGTGATATTCAAGATTTTCCAATCTGAGCTATTTTGTTAAGGATAGGAATACGATAGGAAAAGTAGGAAATCAAGGGGAGTGTTTCAAGTGGTACTCTCTACCAAACAATTGACAAATCACAAAACAGTAGGGGTGTGCGATAATTATCGATAATTCGTAAATACTCGATAATTTTCCATTCGATAATTATCGATAATTATCGATAAGTGTTTTTCGATAATTTTGATCCGATAATTATCTATAATTTTTCATTCGATAAATATCGATAACTATCGACCGATAATTATCGATAACTTTCGTCAACTATATATAATTTTTATCCAATAATTATCGATAACTGTCGCCAACTATCGATAACTTTTCCTTCTATAATTATCGATAACTGTTCATACGATAATTATCGATAACTATCGATCAAACGATTCGATAATCATCGATAGTAAAATTATCGATATTTTTTATCGATGAACATCCCTACTTCTACCAAACAATTGACAAATAACAAAACAGTAGGGGTGTGCGATAATTATCGATAATTCGTAAATACTCGATAATTTTCCATTCGATAATTATCGATAATTATCTATAGGTGTTATTCGATGATTTTGATCCGATAATTATCGATAATTTTTAATTCAATAATTATCGATAACTATCGACTGATAATTATCGATAACTTTCGTCAACTATCGTCAATTTTATCCGATAATTATCGATAACTGTCGCCAACTATCGATAACTTTTCCTCCGATAATTATCGATAACTATTCATTCCATAATTATCGATTACTATCGATAAAACGATTCGATAATTATCGATAGTAAAATTATCGATATTTTTTTCCGATGAACATCCCTACAAAAGAGTTCGCGTGTAGATTGCGTGGCGCCACTGTCTCTTTTACTCGAACGCGGTCCGATGGCGTGTAAGACAAAACACTTAGGCTAATCGTGCCTCTCTATCGCTTGTTCTGCGCTCTCGCTCACTAATTGTGACAATGATGACGTCATCTTCTTCGAACGGGCACCCCTTCATCAATTTACTAGACGTTATCACGTCAAAAAAAGGTTCCTCCGATCAGACGGGTGTTGAGTCTGGTGGAATACTGCCCCCCAAAGTGGTATTTATTACAACTGGAATCAAATAAAACATAGGAAAATCAGGAATTATGTATGACTCTGCTAATATTTAATAAATTGAATAAAACCCTCATTCCTACGACCACCTTCTAGCTCCATCATCAGACCCTGGTTACCATTGAAAGACAAACTACTCGTCAAGTCGATTCAATCGAGCCAGAACTCGATGGGGTTGCGTCGTTTCAGTACAGAGTTCCTATGACTACTTTCCAGCTCCATCATCAGGTCAGACTCTGGTAACCATCTAAAAACAAAGTATTCGTCAAGACGAATCAAACGAGCCGAAACTCGATGGGGTTGCGTCGTTTCATTACATATCGCATTATTGAACAATGTATATTAATGAACCGAAATAAGTCAAAAAAAAAACTTTTGTGGGAAATTGCTGTCAAAGTTTTAAGCCTCTACCTTGTTGGAGGCATTCTGTCGTCTCTGTGATCCATTAAATCGGTCATTTTGCTTTGTTTCGCGTGACGGCCAGATTGTACCTATCCTGAGCTGATTTAGTTCATTTTATTAGTAAAAGTAGAAATAAACAAATTTTGACTTATTTCGGTTTATTACTAAGCGTGCGATATATAGTATGGAGTCCCGAAATACAGTACTATACCATATCATATGGTCAGAAAATTTGACGATCGTAGTGTGATAATTTTTGATTTTAACATCTGTAAGATTTCTCTCATACGTCGATATAAAAGTTTCACTTCAAAAATGGTCTACTTCCCCTGTCCTGCCATTCACATATCCGGGAGGTGACTAACACTTGTGCGTACACCAGTGGCGTAGTTTGACTTAGATGGGTCCTGTATCAAAATCTGTAATCAAAAATGTGCAGCTAAAATTATTCTTTGAAAAAGCGGGACAACCGCACGAGTGCCGAGGTTCGCTCGTATAGAAAATATTAGAGATGTTCCAGTGGCAGATCCATTTTCTGAGTGGATTTGGACTTTGGAGCCCCTGGACTTCTTTTATGTAGGTAAAGATGAATAATTAAAACCAAAGTTTATTACTACCAAAAACTAAAAATTATAAGTAGGTACCTACCTTTGTAAGCTACAAATAAACACTTCTAAAAATTGTTAATTTGAAAAATAAACATTAAAACAAACAAAACATTTATTAATTTTTTCCTTTTGATTCTTACGTAATAAATATTAAACAGGGGGAGGGGTCGGCCTCTTCTTATTTTTTCTTATAAGGAGGGGGTCAAAAAGTAGCAAAATTCGTCTTACGTAATAAATGAATGGACCCTTATGACGTTATCACGTAAAATTATCGTCAGTAAGCCGACTTTACAGACAACCAATTTTTTGATATTCAATGATTTTCCGGTTCATGCTAACTTGAATCACGATTTTTCAGCTTAAATAGCATTCAATAATTTGTTTGTGTTCAGAATAATACTGTTTACGCATCCCGCTGCTGTAAAGGCCACGGGTATATGGGACTATCTGACTGCGAAGCCAGAATACCTACTAAAACCCAGCGGTGACCTCATCGTCGTAGTGGGGCACCACGAAATTGCTTGCGGATATAACCGTGATGCCCCGATGGTTGGCCCGCCTATGCGGACCACCTTCGCACGGTGCCCGCAAGCGCTCTATTGCCGCTAAGCCAGGGATTGACACACGGAGGCAACTTTACAGAATCTCAGACTCGCAAAAATCTCTTTGCGGAATTCTTACGTTTATATCCAGGCAGCGCCACTCCTCCAACCTTTTCGATTGGATAATTTTGATTTAACTGGAATGGTAAGACGTCTATGTCTGAAGTCTGAATTCGACGAAAAGAGGTCCTTAAAACCTTGCGCAATCATACGAAAGCTAGTGGTCCTGATGGAATATCAGCTATAGTACTCAAAACATGTGCACCTTAGTTGTCTCCAAAGTACAGTTTCGACTTTCCTACCATTTTATTTATTTATTTACACTTTTTTGTACACCACAAATATATAAACAAAAGATAAGTTTATGACAATTACAAAATGTGAAGTACAAGGGGCGGTCTTATGGCTAGCTAGCCATTTCTTCCAGACAACCCGAAACCATTTATTTTATTATAGGTATGTATAGATTTAGCTATATATTTACTTTTAGCAAATTTTTTGACGTGATAACGTCTAGTAAATTGATGAAGGGGTGCCCGTTCGAAGAAGATGACGTCATCATTGTCACAATTAGTGAGCGAGAGCGCAGAACAAGCGATAGAGAGGCACGATTAGCCTAAGCGTTCTGTCTTACACTCCATCGGACCGCGTTCGAGTAAAAGAGACAGTGGCGCCACGCAATCTACACGCGAACTCTTTTGTAGGGATGTTCATCGGAAAAAAATATCGATAATTTTACTATCGATAATTATCGAATCGTTTTATCGATAATTATGGAATTAATAGTTATCGGAGGAAAAGTTATCGATAGTTGGCGACAGTTATCGATAATTATCGGATAAAAATTGTCGATAGTTGACGAAAGTTATCGATAATTATCGGTCGATAGTTATCGATAATTATCGAATTAAAAATTATCGATAATTATCGGATCAAAATTATCGAATAACACTTATCGATAATTATCGATAATTGTCGAATGGAAAATTATCGAGTAGTTACGAATTATCGATAATTATCGCACACCCCTACTGTTTTGTGATTTGTCAATTGTTTGGTAGAAGTAGGGATGTTCATCGATAAAAAATATTGATAATTTTACTATCGATGATTATCGAATCGTTTTATCGATAGTTATCGATAATTATCGAAGGAAAAGTTATCGATAATTATCGGTCGATAGTTATCGATATTTATCGAATGAAAACTTATCGATAATTATCGGATCAAAATTATCGAATAACACTTATCGATAATTATCGAATGGAAAATTATCGAGTATTTACGAATTATCGATAATTATCGCACACCCCTACTGTTTTGTGATTTGTCAATTGTTTGGTAGAAGTAGGGATGTTCATCGATAAAAAATATCGATAATTTTACTATCGATGATTATCGAATCGTTTTATCGATAATTATCGTATGAACAATTATCGAAGGTAAAGTTATCGATAGTTTGCGACAGTTATCGATAATTATCGGATAAAAATTATCGATAGTTGACGAAAGTAATCGATAATTATCGGTCGATACCGATAGTTATCGACATTTATCGAATGAAAAATCATCGATAATTATCGGATCAAAATTATCGAATAACACTTACCGATAATTATCGAATGGAAAATTATCGAGTATTTACAAATTATCGATAATTATCGCACACCCCTACTGTTTTGTGATTTGTCACTTGTTTGGTAGAGAGTACCACTTGAAACATTCCCCTTGATTTCCTACTTTTCCTATCATCTTCTTATCCTTAACAAAATAACTCAGATTGGAAAATCTTGAATATCACACTATCATATTATTATATATATAAAAAAAGTACTATACTATCATATATATGTAAAGTAATACACACTATCATATTATATATGTGATAATAATTCAATTCGATTCATAAAGTATACAATTCTACATCTATGTCTTCTTATGACGTTATCACGTAAAAATTATCGTCCGTAAACCGACTTTACAGACAACCTTTATTTTTTTTTAAGTGCTTTAAAATCGACATTTTAACACGTTCACAGTCCAGTGTTCCGTATGTGGTACGTGGACGCAATTCTGCCGATTTCATGTACCCTATGAGGCACACGAGCCCTCTTTTACTTTATGATCTCTAGAACCACGGACTTGTCAAGTGTTTTCTTATTGAACTTGTGGCCAAGGATCTAATACATAAAAAAAGTCAATAACATGTCATATTTTTTGGAAAGTGTTGCTGTATCAACACGAAATAAAACAATTTAGTAGAAAATAAACAGAGATTTATTGGTGAACTTCAACTTTAGAAAAATATTCAATACAGTAAGTTTTATTACAAATTGTACATCGCGTGGATACCCTTTTGGCTTTGGCGCGTGCGTATGGAGCAAGTCGACCTTCATCAAGAAGGTTTTGATAACACCCCACGCATCGTCTTCGGATGAAACTTCTCTGGCCCAAAGACTCCAAAAAATGTGCGTCTCTCGGCGACGTACTTGAACTTGAAGAAGACATCTTCCTGATGATAGTCCCGGTGCTTGAAATTACCTTGATGACCCCGCATATGATTGCGGAGTTCGTTCCATGCTGGAATTGCTTATTTGGGTAAAACCTAGCCCGTTCGGCAAGAAGATAGCATAAAGTTCTCTTAATGTTAACATTATTCAAGATCTGATATCAGAAATGATAATCAAAAAGTCAACATAAAGTTAACATAAAGCTCTCTTATGAGCCATTTAATGTCATCTTTTAGAGATCATTAAAATATCAGAAAGATAACATTTTCTAGAGATCATAAAGTTAACGTTTTTATGTTAAAATTAAGAGGCTAGTGTAAAATTAAAATTGACATGGAAAATAGGTTTAATTATTGTTTATTTGATAACACAATGAATAATAACGATATTACATACCAATATAAATAATCTTATTATTAAAATTATAAATACTTTTACGGCTCAAGTAAGGGGCCGTCCATAAATTACGCGAGACAATTTTAGCGTTTTTTTCACCCCCCCCTCCCCCCTTAGTAAGATTTGATTAGATTTTGCTCGACCCTCTCCCCCCACCCTAATCTCACGTGAGATTTTTGAAAATGCGTTTCCACCTCCAGGCTATACGTATTCTTAAAAAAAAATGTCATCACCGGTACATGAAAAGTATTTCACATTTTTAATAAGGAAAAAAATTATGTGATATTTGCCGAGACCCCCCCCCCCCACACGTGAGATTCTGTAAGATTTCGCTCGACCCCCTCCCTTTCCTAAACACCTCACGTAATTTATGGACGGCCCCTAATTACAAATTAAATAACGATATTACAAACCAATATAAATAATCTTATTATTAAAATTATAAATACTTTTACGGCTCAAGTAATTATAAATTAAATAACGATATTACAAACCAATATAGGTTGAGGTTTAAAGATTTTTATTCTCATAAAGACATAATATCACTTATATGAGAACATAATTAAAAAGGATATAAATAGTTAACATACATTCGTTGCCATACTTACATTTTTGACAAAGAGAAAAGAACAAACAAAAGTTTTAATACAAACCAATTGTTTACCTTGAAGCAGTTAACAAAAACTAAAAATAAAAATACACTTATCAAAACGGTTTAAGATATAAATAATTTTATTATTAAAATTATAAATACTTTTACGGCTCAAGTAATTATTATAATTATTTCAGTTATTTAAGGCGATCGCCAGCATGCTGAAACCATGATTTGATAACTTTTTCAATTTTTTCTTTATCAGAGGCACTCCACTTTTGTAAAATTGTTTCTAAAAAAATAGAATTATGTATAAAGTTATTAATATAATTTTTACATAATTTTGAATGTATAATGTTACAATTAAGGTGAAAAACCTAATAAATGCTCATGTACCAGTATATGATCACTTTATGTATCTATATTTGTGAATATAGATATACAAGAACATGGAGTGATCATTTACTGGTACCTACATGAGCATCTATTGGGGCTTTTACCTTACGATTAAACTAATTCATATTCTATTCAATATAATGAGACAAACCGAGTCAGAAAAAAACCACCACCAAGCTGTTTAATATTTTCTCGCTTTGAAATAATAACAGAGAAAAGTAAAAGAATAAAATTATAGCATTTAAAAAAAATAAGTGTAGGACATAAATAAATGATAAGCAGCGACAAATTGACTATCGTAAAGTAAAATAAATTAATTTCTTAAGAAATGAAATCAATAGTAATAGTTTATAGATTTGAAGTTAAATTTGCAATAAAAAAACTTACATATTGAGTAGATGCGACCACATTTTGAATTTTACTTTCAAATGCTGCCAACTGACTTCGAGTTTGGATCGGAAATCCAAAATCTACTGTTTCTTTGACAGTATCATTATTGGCATTATTAATTTTATCTGATATTGTTAGATAAATCCACGAAATCAAAGTTTTTAAGCTTTTTAGTTCACTCAAAACTTTTCCTGTCCAAACATGAATATTGAAAGTTTTTGAAAAATGTATGATAGTGATAATACAAGTAAAAATCTGAACATTTTATTACTGGATTAATACTTACGACAACAGCCGTGACCATGAGTATCTGAACCAGTCAAAGATATCTGGTCATCATCTTTAAGTTCTGCAAGAGGTTGAATAAGGGGAGGAGACGGTTGTTTAATGTTTGATTGACGAGAGTGATCCCTGATGATTCTAAGCGGAATATCTGTAAAATAATAATTTTACAAGACAAAAATTAGAAAAAGTGATATAAGTATTTAAAAAAAATTAATGAGATAAAATTAAATTACTGGATTTCTTGATACTTCTTATCTGAGGTATTGCACGCGGAGATACGTTCAATGAATCTTGAAGATTTTCTGATAAATAAAATGTAAATGAAGTTGATAAAATAAAATTAACAAAGAAATTTTTTTTTTTAAATGCGAACATACCAATACTATCGGAGTCATTATTTAAACGAGGAGACTGAGCACCATCCTTCCGAAAAGAATCAGGATCTTGTGATAAACTTGCAGGCGGAATCCCAACTGAATCATTATCAGTATTATTCTCATCGGTATTATTAAAAGAGCTCATAGATTTATAAGTTGAATGTGAACTCTTGACTTGATTTTCACTTGTACTATGATGAGGTGATATAAGAGTTTTAAATGTTGGTGGTGGTTGCTGATCCTTTTTCCTCATGTACGTGGCAGGTGGCATTGGTATATTATTTATTCTGCTATCTGAAAATAAAGTGTTTTATTAATAAGGAACAAAATAATTATATATAATTGAACAACTTTATTTGTTTCATACCCTCATTTTCAGAAGAACTTGACGATATATTGTCTTCTTTCTACTTTTAGTTTCTATACAATAAATAAAATTAATATTAGAATTATTATATAAAAGATATTAGGTAAAGGTAAACCAAATACTATTTATTTTTCTTTTCAAATTTCATGCAATATTAAATTTTACAATTTAATTCAAACTAATGATCCGTACTTTTTGGTATAGGCATCGATTCATCTTCTGTATCACAATAGCGTAAAGGTTTATTGCAGTTTCTTTTTCCTTTCTATACCATTTCTAATTTTTTATTTGTTTTAATAGCAACAAAACCTTCATCATCATTTGTAGACAGATTTAGGGCATCTAATTCGAAATCACACGCATCGTCATATGCCTCTGTTATAAAAAAATAATTATAGTTTAATTAATTATTATCTATTAAGGTATGATATAATATAGATAATTAGATAATTAAGAGCCAATAGTGAGTTACTGCAAATATTTGCATATCCATATTTGAAAGTTAAAGTACAGAAATACATGAAAAGATTATAACCAATTATTCCTGATCAACGAACTACATATTTTACTGTAGGTATAGTATAAATAATTTTACCAAATGGACCGCTGAGTCAAACATAATTATAAGTGATCCAATTATTTCTCTAGGGTTATCAGCTCGAATAATTAGTAAGGTAGGATTTTTTGTTTTCGGCCACTTAAAAGTTCGAGATTCTGAATCTACCCATGATGCAGGTACGATTGCAGACGTTTTATCCCAAAAAACTACGAAATACATCTTGTGTTGAATCCTAAAAAAAAATCAAATCAGAAATTGAAAATATTCATTAAATTTTAGCGCATTCTAAATTTTATCAGACACTTACAAAGACGATGCTGATAAGTTTTTTTTTTTTTAATTAATCAAATCATCTATGTATGAATATTAAATTAACAAAATTGTATACAAATGTTTAAAGTTAGTAATAATTTAAAAAGTAAAATATTTTAACTGCATTTAATTAAAATAGCGACGAGCATCGTGTTACAACAATTTTATATAATTTAATTAGTTATAAAATATGAAAAAATGTGTTTATAACCTATATTCATACTTACAAGTTTATTTGTTCGGCAATTAAATTCTTGATAACTAACTGAATAATAAGAACCACAAAGACTATTAATTATATTTTCAACCAGTATATGTTAAGTCAAAAGTAATACGTTTATGTTGTACCTAATAATTGAATAAAAACACTTAGCAATGCCGGTGAACGATCAACGAATTAGGTACGATGCAATTCACGCTTGTCAACAATAACTCTTTTATGGATGAGTGAGAGGTCCGTAGTATATAGAACAAAAATGGCCGCTGTTGGCGCGAAAAGTACTAACAATTCAATTTTTCGTATATTCCAATTTCGAATTATTTTTGAATTGAACACCAAATTTATTTTTGAAAAAGTAACAAATTAAAATTGTTTTTTAAAAATGATTTAAGGAAATTCAATAAATCTGAAAATAGCAGAAATCTGAAAATTTATAAAGTTTTATTAACAAAAAAATTATTGCAAATGATATATTTATTATTTATTTTACACACTGACACTTGGAATTATTTGAGGTTACAGGGAACACAATATAAATAAAATCAGCTGATAGTAAGAAGGTCATTATAAAAACATTGGAAAGTTATCCCTTTGATGTCACACCAACACAAGTCCTCGAAAAGTCATCATTTAGTTATCATTGAGATTGCTTTAAAAGGACATCGTTAAAAAGTTATCGAAAAGACAACATTTGAGCTCTAAAAGTGAGCTCTAAAAGTCAACATGTTTCAGACAACATTATGTCATCTTTCTGACTTTTATGCCGAGCGGGCTAGGGTTGTAACAGTTTTTTTACAATGGTTTCATGTGCTACTAAAACACTTATGGGAGTAAGTAGGTAAATATCATGGAGATTATTTCGTCAGTGTCAAATATAATATGACTGAGGCAGGAATAAATAATTATTATGATTGAAGGTAGGGCAAAATTTTTCTGACACACTATGCATTATGGTGCCTAACTCATTGTCAATTGTCAATAAACTAAACTCATGTTTACTGGCTCACTTATGAGTCCGTGGTACACGCAAAGGGTACGCAGGAATTTTTATTCATAAGTCCGTGTACCGCCCGGTATACACGGACATATCCGGGGCTATCTTGTTATTTTTATGCATTAGTCTGTAAATAGACATCGAATAAAGGCCATAAAATATGAAATCGCATATGGACAAATAGCGTATTTCAGAACTCTTGTATGGGGACTTTCTTTTAGATTGATTTTGTTAAAAAAAAAAATTAAAATTAATTCGTCTGTGTAAATATTTTTCGAGTGTTAAACTGAGTAAGTTTTAGATACAGAGACGATGTAGTAATACTACACCAATAAATTTTTAGATCTTATACATTTTTTAGTTTTCAATATTTTCTGGATTTTTTTCGTTTTTGTAACATTTTAATTTTATCAAAGCATCGCTGTCGTTTATTAACCCTTTCAACGCCAACGTCGCCTTAAGGCGACAATGGTAATCGGCCGCTAGAACGCCAACGTCGCCATAAGGCGACAAATAGATGGGCTACTTTGTTAACTGATATTATACAAAATATGTAAAAGGATAATTTTTCTTTTATTTTGTCGTCTTATTCATATGTCACTAAATGATTTTGAACCAAAATTAAGCAAGATATTTGTACTATTAATTCGAAATTTGAATTTGTTTTAAAGATAGGACCTAAAAATATACGTTCACCACACGCCATTGTCGCTTTAAAGCGACACTAGTGATGTGGCCACAGTCGATAATTTTTGAAACCAAAAAAAATATAATAATAGTATAATGAAGCCCATTGGAAAAGGAAGAGAATATAACAAGAATGAAAGGAAAAGTAATTTACGGGTGATCTGAGGTCGGGAAGTGGTAGGGGTTGGGGGTTGGGTTAAGAGTATAAAGCCGTTTATCTCGATTTTCGGCAAAACCACAAGTCCTATGGAAAAAAGTTAAATGACAAAGTTGTAAGTAATAAAACGATCTACAACTTTTGTGTTTACATTTTTTTCACATAATCTCAAAATTTATGTGAAAAATTCAAATAACAAAGTTTTTGGTTTTTTATTTGTATCTTTTACAAAAATAATTTTATTTTCACGAAATTTGGTGAAAACATACCATAAAAAGGTAACAACCACATTGTAATTTTTTTTTGATATATAATAATTTAAATATTATTTTTTTTACCGCCCTCCACTTCCCGACCTCAGATCTCCCGTAAATTATTTTCCTTGCATTTTTGTTATATATTTTCTTCCTTTTCCAATGGGTTTCATCTTACTATTATTTTTTTTTTCTATTTTTACCATTTTCAAAGGCTTCAGCTGCACTGGTCTGGGGTATTTAACCTTCTACAATTTATTTATTTATTTATTCATTTATTTCTCAACCATAATTTACATTGTACTTATGAAATACAAAAGATAATTGTGGACCCCGCAGGGCACGTAATATTCAGGTACAGAGGAAGCTGTTTGTTAGGTAAATATAATTATTTACATTACTAATTACATATAATCAATGACCTCGATTGTGGCATGACAAGAGTCGCGTCATCTGCAAAATTTGCACCAGATTATCGACAAATCATCGTAGACCCCTATAGCACCATGAGACCAACGTCACCGGCCGAGCCTTTTATATACAGAAACTAAGAATAATGAAGCACTCTGTTCTAACATCGAACTTAGTCACCATGTTTTAGTTTTATAGTAATTTGTAATTATTTTATAATTAAATTACTTTTAGGAGAAATGTCATTCTTTTTCGACCCTCACGGTTGTAGTCAACGTAACTTACTTTTAATTTATATAATAGGTGTTGTTATTGTTTATCATTAAACTATTCATTTATATCATAATAACATTTATTAATTAATACATTCTTTACTTTATTTATAAATTTATAATCACATTCTTCTAGATTCCACTCTAGGTACCTATTTTATTTTTATTTTTTTAACGATGGGAAATGCATTTACGCATCCCGTCACTCGCAGGAGACGGGTATGTGGGACTCGCTAGCTGCGAAGCCAGAATACCTACTAAAACCCATCGACTGTCTGCGCCGTAGTGGGGCGCCACGGGATCGCTCGCGCATACAACTGTGACGCCCTGACGCTTAGCCCGGTGGCCCCTCCGTATGTGATTGGGGCCGCTCGACTGATCCACTCTGCTAATCCAGAGAGGTACCAGGAGCGGCCCCACCACCAAAATCTCCGCGCCCTCTCGGCTCCACTCCCTCACCAGCCGCACCTCCTGTGCCAACACTCTCACCGCACTTTCGCGCTCCACCCACCACTAGACCCCAGCAACCCCAGACGGCGAAACCCCTGAGCTAGGTCTGCACATCAGCTGGTCCAGGGGCCCAGTGGCTTGTGCGCCTCCGCACCAAACCACTAAGCTTTTGCGCCAACTTCTACGAAACGGACAACCGAAGCCTCCCGCTTCTGCCACCGAATGGGGGAGAAATTTTCCCCTCCATTTCTCCGCACCATCCCGGCACCACGCCCTCGCCGACTGCACCTCCTGTGCCCACACTCTCACCGAGCTTTTGTGCCCCGCCCACCACTGGACACCCAGCTACCCCAGACGGCGAGCCCCCGCTGATGGGTCTACACATCAGCTGGTCCAGGGAGCCCAGTGGCTTGTGCGCCTCCGCGCCCACTACCACGCTTTAGCGCCACCGAATGGAGGGGGAGAGCGATTCATCCCCTCCTGCGCTTTCACGCCCACTGCTGCTGATTTTGGTCCGCGGGGGTCCGAAGACCCCTACCACTCGCGAGGCATTCGAGTGGCGTTCCCCTATCCACCACCGGGGAACGCGCCCAGTAGGAAACCAGCAACTCCCTTGGGACCCACTCTAGGTACCTAGTTTATTGTATATTTTTATCGACTGTCTCTCATGTATGAGCAGGCCTGAAATTAGACATCATGTCTGATCAGGTCTGTTCATGCATGATCATATCTGAAGAGTAAAAATACGTTCAGGCCTGATCATACATAGTCACGCCTACTCATACCTGATATCAGACACGATCATACCTGTTCATGTATGAGCAGGCCTGAAATTAGACATGATCATGCCTGTTCATGTCTGATCAGGCCTGTTCACGCCCGGTCATTTTTTTATATATTATCAGGCCTGATCATTTTTCCCGGAAAGGCAACTCAGTGTGAAGAATGTTTCGTGAATTAAAGACGAACATCCGAGTTAAATCCGATCCGAATAAAAATGAATCTCGATGCACTCTTATTCCCGAGATTTGTATGTAAATGATCTTCAGATAATATTAACGAATATTTTTCTAGTTAAGTTGCATTTGAATTGGAAAAAATCAGGCCTGAGGAAAGATCAAATGTCTTTGGGCAGATCATAAACAGGATCAGGAGATGCCATGGAGAAAGTGAATTTTCGTGACTTTCTGTATTATACACATACATACAGATTCGTAATACTACAGCTAGCTATTAACCGTGTATGAATACGGTTAATAGCTAGCTGTATATTTTATCGTTCGGTCGTCGTCATCGAACGAAAGCTTCTTAGAAAGATCTTTGGTCCTACCAGACGAGAGGATGGAAGCTGGAGAGTCCGAAAGAACGGGGAATTACAAGAATTTATGGCCGAGCCAAATATACTTGGAGAAATAAAAGCACAACGCCTCCGTTGGCTTGGTCATGTAGAACGAATGGGGGAGGAACGAGGGCTGAAGAAAGCTTACTTGCCGGCCGACCATCGGGCCGACGCCCGGTTGGACGACCTAAGTATCGCTGGCGTGATCGAGTTGAGGTGGACCTGTGCGCGTTACAAGCCAATAATAATTGGCAAGAGACCGCTAAGGACCGGGCAAGATGGAGAGTTCTCGTCTCGGAGGCCAAGACCCACTTTGGGGTTTCAGCGCCATAGGAGTAAGTAAGTAAGTAAGTGTATATCTTATATTTATTTATATTTTATTATTTTATATATTATTATTATTGTACATGTTTAACCATTACCACATCCCTAAAATAATCATATTTTCTTTGAAGCCATACGCCATTGTCGCTTTAAAGCGACAAGTATTGACGTCACTCTCATTTTAGGGATGGGCTTTGTTCGATAAAAACTTTTTTCGGTGAAGTTTGTTAATTCGGTTATTTCATTTATGGAACTTAATTAATGGTACTATTGCAACTTTTAATTGATAAATTTAATGCTCATATATAAATTTAACACCTATATATGGAAAAACTTCTACAGCAGGAGTGATAAATATTTATCGATATTTGTGAAAGTCTCATCACTAGCATTTTGTAGGTATTTAATAGTAAAAAAAAGGCTTGGCGTGGAGGGCACGCTTTCCATGCGCTGCGCTTGGCGGTCAAAGGGTTAAATTATTATATACCTACCTACCTACTCTTTGCTGTGGTTGTGGTTATAATTGTTATTTCTAAGTTGGCAGCCCTGACTAGGGGTGTTCATGGGAAAAAAATTATCGATAATTTTATTATCGATAATTATCGTATTGTGTTATCGATAGTTATCGATAATTATCGAATGAACACTTATCGATAATTATCAGATAAAAAGTTATCGATAGTTGGGGACAGTTATCGATAATTATGGGATAAAAATTATCGATAGTTGACGATAGTTATCGATAATTAACAGTTCAATTTTCGGACGACAAAAAAAAAAAAGGTCATCCGCCGTCAATATCGACATTCTCCTCCGTACCCTATCCGATTACTTAAAAATAAAAAAAAAGTTCCTCCGCCGTACCATAATTATCGACACTTATCGGATTCAAAAACAATTATCGATAATTATCGAATACCCCAATATTATCGACAATTATCGGATGGGACAAAATTATCGATAATTATCGGATCGCAAAAAATTATCGATAGTTATCGATAATTAGCGAATGAAAAATTATCGAGATATTATCGAATTATCGATAATTATCGCACACCCCTAGCCCTGACCATAACCTGATTGTTACAGGTATTATGGTATAGAGTTGGGCTATAACAGGTCAATTCTGGTAACTGTTATCACAGTTACTGTTACACAAAAATAACAGGACTCAATACCTGTTACTAAATAACAGCCTGTTATTTTCATATTACTGATACTGACGGTGACGAGTACTACGTATTCGATAAGTATTAATTCGACTGCCCAATTCAACTCACTTTCACAATGTAAATCGTATTTTCCATTATAGTTAAATTCAAAATTCAAATTTATTTATATTTATTCGCGCGCAAATTGAACGAGTTGCATTTGAAAATCATGTAATAAATCAAATTCAAAACAAACAACTGTAATAATTCGAATTTCGTCTTTATTTCTATAGAAATAGAGTCTACTAACATAGCAAAATATTTTAACTAGACATGGGCGTTTTCGGTTTTTAGATCAAACGGCTACGTAGCCGATATTGAGTTTTCATATCGATATTGAAAACCGTTTTCAGATATCGATATCAGTAGTAATGTTTTGCTATCAATTGCGTAAACGAAAACCGAAACAAATACAAACTATTGAACACATTTGGGTTATTTGGGTTGAAACAGTTTAAATAATAACAAATTGCTAAAATTATTCGACAATAGCTTTTTATTTCGAGGGGGTATTTAGAATGGCGATTTTCCTTCTTGTTTAACTAGGCTTATGACTAACAGAAAAGTTTTTAATTTGAATTGGACATAGCAATAAAAAAAAATCTTAGTAATAATCAGTGTATTTTACAAATAATAACTTTTCTGGCGCATTTAAAAATCACCATATTTACATTATTTACAAGTAATTATTTAGACCCTATTTCCAAGGCGTAATATTATTTACAGTTTTTTTTTTAATTAAAATTAACATTTTTTAATCTTTTTTAAACTTTTTTTTTCTATATGTATTTATTTTATTTATCAAAAGTCAAAACGTTTTTTGTTCAGATTTTCATTTAAAAATGTAATTTGTTGAACTTTCTGCACCTTAAGACGACACCTTCTCTCATTGATTATAAGTCCTGTTTTCGAAAATAATCGTTCACAAGGAACTGATGTCGCTACGATGTTGCACTCAGTGCGATACAATTCTGATAAATGCGGGTAAATAACTTTATGTTCCCGCCACCACTTCGACGGGCTGTTCCAGTTTCCATTTGTATCTTTACGAGGCAACATTTCATCATCTATGTACATCTGCAGCTCTCTTATGGCCCTTGCTTTCACGTTCCCTTGAGGCTTATTTTTCTTTAATAGTTCATCAAATTTACTCCAAGCACTAACTACTGAAGAGCTTCGTTCTTCCGCTTCTTTAGTGGTGCTGTCAGTTGTTGAGTCCCTATTTATTAAACCTATTATTAGCGATTGCACATGTTCTTTTAAATCAGTCACAGCACAGTCATTTTTGAAAAGTAACAGCTTAAATCGTGGGTCCAGTAATGAACAGAGCCCAAAAGTTTTACTATGTTCCACGCCAGCAAAACGCTCCTTCAATCCATTTTTCAAACATGTGACAATTTCTATTGTTGTTGGATTAAAAAGCGAGTATTCTTCTTTTGTTAAAAAATCATTGCACATGTCTGTTAGACAGTTCGTCATGACAATTACCATGCTTCCTGTCAGATATTCGTCCCCACTGATAGAAGAAGTGACCTCTTCAAAGGGTTGTAGAACAGTACACACTTCTCCCATTAAATCCCATTCCATCGAATTAATATTTGGCCAGACTTTTTCAATGAGAGCCATGCAGTGTTTCACAGCCTCTTTCAGTAACAAAAATCGGCGCAACATGAAGAGTGTAGAGTTCCACCTTGTTGGTACTTGTTGAACTAGACGTTTCGGTTCGCCACAATCCGCCATGTTTTTTATTTGATATCCGAGAAGCATATCGGTGGCGCTAGTGCTGCGTTTGAAATGAGCTACTATTTTTCTTACATTTTCAACCAATAGCTCTATTGGTTTTAGTGCTGTCTGAACTATTAGATTAAGTGAATGCGCAAAACATCCGAAATGTTTCCATCCCAAATCGATTTCGATTGCTTTTACGATATTTCGAGCGTTATCGGAAATCGTAAAATTAACCTTTTTGGTTAAATCCCACTCATCAGTCACTTGTTTCAACTCTTTCGCTAAATTAGAACTAGTATGGCTTACATTAAAGCTTTTACACTCTAGAAGTATTTTTTTTGACTCAAAATTTTCGTCAATGTAATGAGCTGTTACGCCAATATAATTTTCGGCCTGCGACGAAGTCCAGCAGTCGGTTGTCAAGCAGACTGACTTAACCTCCTTCGAAATAACTTCTTTGACATTGAGTAACGTTTCCTGGTACAAAACTGGAATCATATTTGCAGAAATGGTCTTCCTACTAGGCAACGTGTAGCCTGGAATATTTTTGATAAATTTTTTGAAACCTTTATCTTCGACTATTCGAAAAGGTTGATAGTCGTTAATAAACAATTCCATTAGATCACGATCAATTTTTTTCTTTTCATCTGGAGTCATTTTTTTTATAGCATAGCTCTGCATAGTTCTTTGCGTTTTTTGTGGCACTCGAGGCAGCTCTATTAAACGCATATTAACTTGATTCGGACAAGCAGTTAATTCGGTTCCAGTGGAAGTAACGACTGGTTCCATTGCATTCACTTGTCTAAATGTACTCGGATGTACCAAATTTAGCTCGGTAGTCGTTTTTCGAAGTTCGTTGTCGGTAACTGTAACATTTGTCCTTTGTGCCAAATAAATTGAAGCATGTGATCTCTTTAAATGAGAATTTAAGTTCCCAGTAGACGTTTTAAATGAAAATGTTTGTTTACAATGTTTACACACAGCCAGACGCACGGAATCGTCTTTTTTTTCGAAATGAGTCCATATTTCACTTGGCTTTCGAAACATTTTTAAATTTTAAAGTCTATGTATAAAGTACTTAGGTAGTCTGAATCACAAACTATTTTCACTATAAGTATGTATACGACGAAAAAGAATCGAATGTTTAATTCTATTGCACATTAATACATACACACACACGCACTAATATCTATTTTAATAAAATAATACCGAATGCACGCAAACGAAATGATAAAATAACGCATTAGGTACGCAAGAGTAACAATAAGTACCAGAACTAGGGCTGCCAACCGAACTATAATATCTAATAGTATTTTATTGTGAGTCCGTACTATATACTGTTGGAGAAATAAGCTTTAAAAAAATACTATATTCAGACAAAAAAATGTTAGTAGCCCTAACCAGAACTCTAGCGGCCGGAATGGTCGCCGAGATCAAGTGCCCATTGAAAAAATCATATTCGAAACTCTCCACCAAAAATATAAACAAACTTCAACAAAACAAAACAAAATGTTCTCAAAAACTACGCCTTGCCTTGTGGTTATAAAATATTATAAAAGGGTATTCCCAATCTCGGCCCAATGTGAACAGAATGTTACATAAAAACGATTCATACAGAAAATTACGATAAATTCTAAAATAAATATTTTTGATTATCTCGTAGTAGGAATTGTACATAAACAAATGTTCCTCAATAAAAGTATTTAAATAAATTGTGCTCTAATAACATCGCCATTTTATTGCATTCCTGTGTTGCTATGTTGAAAAATATACGATTACTCGAGATCATGAAATAAAAAAATTGTGTGTGTCAGCTCCGACGCACGACTGGAGTTTACTCCTTAAGTACGATTGTCTAAACATACGCAAAAAGAGTTTATCCAACTGAAAATAAGATTAATACCATATGAAAGGGTAAATTAACAAATTAATGAAAATAATATACATATATAAATATATATTTATTCATTTTATATACATTTATTATAACTAATCGGCGAAATATTTTACATTAAACTTTTCACAATAGTCAATTTCAGATGTGCACAAATATTTCATTACGAATGTTGATAAATTATGTAATTATTATTATCTGACAATTATCATTTATTTTTTAAATATTATTTTTCAATATTAATTAGAGCAACATTACTTTCGCACCGCACCGAAAACGTAACGAGGTCATTCATAAGTAGGTTTTACCTCTTATATTTTTCTCATACCGGGCGCCTTATATATGAAAATCGATTCTTAAGGAGTAAACTCCAAAAAAAAATCGATTTCGATTGATAAACGAATGCTTTGCTTCAAACTTAATTATTGTAGTTATGACATTGATCATTTTATTTATACGTATTTTACATTCAAGTGTATTAAATTATTAATAGTAGTCCAAACAATTTACATTTGATGTATTTAATGACTTTACGTTCGACTTATTTTCTGTAAAATCAATTGTCATGCAATCGATTTTTTTTTTTACCTGGTAACTCTTACTGCATTATCTCCATTGGTCGACGCATGGTCGACGCCTGACGGCCATTACTCACTGTCACTCACTGTTCTTTCGGTTTTCGCTGTCATGTGTGTGTTTTTGTTTATTGTGACAACTTCTGACTTATGATAATTTATAATAGACTTCGATACCGCTCTGCTTCTAAATATGAATCTGCCTCTGATGTTGACGCTGGCGCTATTTTAGAAATTGAACCTGCTTTAAACGATGACCTATGCATGAACTTGGATACTCCTGCGTATTACGACGAAGTAATTCGTTGCATTAAAGCATTTAGTCCTTATCTCTTAAACAGATTTTATAACCATGAAAAGAAAAGATAGGCTATAAAATAATATCATTATGCTAAGATCTTAAAATATATTCATGTTAGTGAAGCTAGTACTGCTAATATCAAAAAAGCAAGTTTTGTTCACTCATTTGTCATTTGTTATTATATTTTATTATTATTATTATAATTACAAAATATGATTATTTATCAGCAAATATATTTTAATAGAAGCATCTTATTCAACATATAACACAAAAAAAAAACATAATTTTCAACTTTTAATAATCGGGAAAAGACAACTTTTGACAAGCTGATAATGGCAAGTTTATTTATTTTCCTGCTATTTAATATTAATATTATGATTTGTTTATGTATGAATTATAAAAAATACAAGTCATTTAAATATATAGTTGCTGTCCACGTTGGGCCAAAGTGCCCATACAAAGTGATCAATATTCAATAGTTCAATACCCTTTATAAATTTTAATATAATAATTAATATAAGGTATCATACTAAATATTATAAATGCGAAAGTAAGTTTGTTTGTTACGCTTTCACGGGAAAATTACTTAACCGATTATGAAATTTTGTACACATATTCTTGGAGATATTAGAAGTAGCACAGGATTTTTTTTTTGGTCGTGATAGCCGACAGCCACGCGAGCAAAGCCGCGGGCAGAAGCTAGTTCTTCAAAAAAACTAAAAATGATTAGTATCCCAACATTTTTCGTAAATACAAACTATTTTATTACGGACACTTAGTATTATTATAATTTTTAATATTTTAATAATATAATTATTATAAGACATACTTCAATAAAACTAAAAATGATTCGTTTCACAAACTTTTTCTTAAATACACACACTATTTTATTACGGAAACTAAATAATCATAACCATAAAAGAGTAAAGACTCGACTTTATTGCTTAAACTTGCAGTTATATTTTGCAATGTACACAGTTACATTAAAACCGCAAAATCGAATCGAAAACCATATTCGCCTCATCTCTTTTATTCAGTAAGAAGTTACCGTTATAAGAAAGAGATGCAGACAATATGGAAAACCATATTCGCCTCATCTCTTTTATTCAGTATGAAGTTACCGTTATAAGAAAGAGATGCAGATACTATGGTTTTAGCTGTCGCGCCGCTCTTAGCCTTTGCGCGCCCGTCACCGTTCTTCGGTTTTTAGTTTTTACGTTTTTAGTTTCGGTTTCGTGTTCGTGCTCAAGTTTTCGTTGGTTATGTGAAAACGGTTATGCGTTTTGGTATATCGATATGATATGATATGGTGACGCGTAACCGATATTAGTTACGTTTTGATATATCGGTCTCATGCCTAATTTTAACCAATCCCGTCGAACTAAACAAAAGACGTTCGGATACGCATACGTCACATTTTTTCAAGAGTGTGGTTGCTGTTTGGTTATTTTAACGTTTTAATATGACAGAATTATTTTCAAACTCTTAAGTAATAATTTATTAAATTTTATATTTTTTACAATTCGGATGTTCGGTTTTATATACTTTGTAAATACCATCATAATTTATTTACTTGCATTCAGAATCATCATTTCCAAAAATTGCATAGGTAATGTATCCGAAACGATATCAGTGACAGGGACAGCTGACTATAACTGACTATAACAGATCTGTTATAACTGTTACATTCACATTCACAAAAATAACAGACTCAACTCCTGTTACTAAATAACAGCCTGTTATTTTCATACTACTGATACCGACGGTGACAAGTTCTACGTATTCCATAAGTATTCATTCGACTGCCCAATTCAACACACAATCACTTCCACAATGTAAATCGTATTTTCCACTATAGTTATGATTACGAAACAAAATTTATATTATATTACATATTAAATATTAATTAAATATTGCTTGAACAATTTATATTTTCAAATTTCTGTATTGATATTATATTTAATATATGTACATTTTATGATTGTAGCAACATTAAATAAATATTATCAAACATTTTAAAAATTGTAATAATTGTAATAACACTAGCAAATATTAATTTAAAAAATATTTCCTCATTACTACCGTTTTAATAAAAGATTATGATTATTAAGTTTAGTTTGCGTTAACATTATCATAATTAATACAATGAATAATATTCAATATTTTTTAGAGCTTCTCTTTCTAACAAGGGTTCCTGCTGTTTGTATGAATGAGAGCAAAATATTGTTAAAATAACAGATAGATATCAGTACAGTAACAGTAACAGTGCGTGCCTCGTCTTCATGTGGGTGAATGATTTGTATCTGTTATTTGTAGTAACAGGTAGTTGATACTGGAGATAACAGTTGTTATCTGTGATTTTTAAATACCTGTTATTTTTACCTGTTACGATAAATACGCCTCACCTCTATTATGGTATATAATGGTATATAATATACATAACCTCTACTCTATAACCTCCATACATGTTAAATAGGGATGTTAAAAAATAATCGATTTTTATATAAATCGATTTTTATTTTATTTTAATCGATTTTTAATAATCGATTGTTAAAGTAATATTAATCGATTTTTAATAAATCGATTATATAAATTACGCGTTTAAATCGATTTTCATCATAGCGCCATCTATGCGACGGATGAAAAAAACTTGAAGTAAGTTTCAATTTTATAAACAGCGAAAGATTATATTTTAGTTTTTGAGACCACAAAGTAGTCGTTTAGTTTTTTAATTACATATCGTTTTAAGTATTTTATTTTAAAACTAGTCTATTCACTCCACAACAAAATCGAACTTTTTTTTGTCGTATGACATTTTTCACTTGTTGTTTACTAATTTAGGTTCACTTTTTTTTTTAAATCTATCCTCAGATTTTTTAGCAGCTCTAGTTTAGGAGATACAGGTACACCCTTAAAATGTACTCTCCATTTGACTGTTGATATCGCTATCGTCAACGTCTTACTAGTTTCTGTTTCTTTTTTGTAATGGCTTCGTCTATAAGGACCTGTGTAAACAATCCAAATAAATTTTGTCACATTTGTGGTAAATATAAATTCAAAATATTCTGTTTAAATGTGTCAGACTTTGTGAAAAATGCCTACATGTAGTACTTTCAACAGCCATTGGAAACAAACAACAAGTCTTGGATACCGAATAAAGTGTGTAAAACGTGTATGGAGTCTTTACGATTATGGAAAAATAATAATAGGTACCTTGAATCTTATTATTCCTATGATTTGGCGTGAACCGTCGAACTACCACAACGACTGTTATTTCTGCGTTGTAAACATAACAGGAATTAACCGCCAAAATCATTCCATGTTTATCCTACTGTGCCCTTCATATTAGACCTGTCCTGCGCTCTACTGATACATTAGAACCCCAACCAAGTACATCTCAGGTATGTCCACACAAAATTGTTCAACGAATGAAGGAAAGTGATACAAGCTGCAAAGAGAGTGGTAGCAAGTTTGAAGACGCCGAAAGACTAATATACTAAGAGGACCTAAATGATTTAATAAGAGATCTCCACAACACCACAGACAAAAATTCCTGGAATGAGTTTATTTGGCTCGTAAAAAACTTTTTGAGAAATAAGAAGTCCGTCGACTTTCCTGACCACGTCAAGCAGTTACTATTATACTTTCAGCAACTTGGATGCAACAGCACTAAGATGCATTTTCCTCATAGCCACCTTGATCGATTTCGTGAAAATCTTTGAGATTTAAGCGAGGAGCAGGGAGAACGCTTTCATCAGGATATTCGCACCATGGAGGAGCGCTAACAAGGCTATTGGAGTGAAAGTATGATTACTATAGTACTGACTACTGTTGGATTATCCAGAATAGTAATAAAACTCCAACTTATTCAAGAAAGTCACATAAAAGAAAGTTTTGTTCTAATTAGATAGTTAAATAAATTGTTATGTGACGAGAAACCATGTTTTTTTTGATAAAAATAGCTACACTTCATATCTCAAAAAGTAGAGCTGCTAGCATAAATCTGAGTATAGATTTGGAATCAGTGTAGAAAATGCAGCTAGATCCATAAAAAAACATTCCATACAACAAAAATGCTATTGTACTGTGATTATAAAATAGTACTGAAAATTTATGACGATTTTTTTAAATTGATTTATATTTTAGTTTTTCAGACCATAAGGTTTTGTTGGGATGCTCACCATTTCATTTTTATTATTGTAAAACGTTTAATCGTACTGAAAATTGTCCTTCCTTATTCTCTACCTTGAAAGTTTTAAGGAACATTCGCTTTGTTTTTTATTTTAAAATTGGTTATTTATTTATTTAATTTTTAACCTGATAAATTGTTAACATGAATCTCTTAGGCTTATTATTGGAATATGAAAAGCGTGTAGATTTTTAAAAAATAGAAAAAATAATAAGATTAAGAAGAGAAGAAGAAAAGATTAATAAAATAATCGATTTTTCGTAAAAATCGATTATTTATTTTCGTATTAATCGATTTTTGAGAAATCGATTAATATTGAATCAAGATTAATCGATTTTTATTTAATCGATTCTTTTCTATTAATCTCACATCCCTAATGTTAAATTGTTAAATACATAATAATTAATATCACAGATTCACAGATAAATGCACAGAGTACTATGTCTATAACAGGAAGATAAATGAGTATCTCTTATCTACTATATAATTATGATATTAGAACATCATTGATTCTATTTAATAAAATAAAATAATTAAATTGGGTGTCTATGTTAAATAATCCTCTTTTATTGTGTATAGAGCAATATATTATCATAATTATTTAAAAAAATGCATTATAATAGGTATCCTAATATATAGGTATTAAAAGAAATTGTTTGTATTATAGTTAATATTGCTGATAACATTATATAACAAATGCCATTTAGTTACATATAGATAACAGATTATTTAACAGAAAAACGCATAGCGAGTGTTCGTAATTGAAAAAGATGCATTCAGAAAATATAAAAAATCAGCCAAAAATAGTAGTTCTTGGATCTTGCAGTGTCGACTTTACAACGTATGTAACAAATTATGTGAATATTATTCATCTTTCTGTTTGTGGAATGTTTTGAATAAAATTCTTACGAAAAAATTTGAATGAGGTTATATTTTTTAAGCCATCAAAAAAAAGTTATAGATTTTTTTTTTTAACCTTTCGGATGTTGAATGAATCAGCCCATTTTGCCTTACCTGTTATACCGGGAGCCGGTATGGTCAACAGACAGTCCATTTTTGAGATAGACTTTTACTGTAACTGGATTTTCTCCGTATCTAGTAGGAATCAAGTCAATTCAAGTTAAAAATCTTATTGTAAATTGAATAATCTTTATTCACTTTCAACCATTTCTATATAAATACTCAATTATAGCTAACATAGAACTTTCAACAGGGTACTATGATATTTAGATAAGTTTCGGTTATAATTTTAATTACAACAATATTTGGAAGTTCATAAAATATTTTATCCATCCTTCCATCGTTTTTTCTAATATTCAGCGAATCACTTCAAGATAAAACACAAGTTTTCACCAACAAAAAAAAATAAGTACATAGTCACCTAGGCGATGGCGGAGTTTTGACTGACTCTTGTTTACATTTTTTACACTAAAGCTGCGCGAGATTTTGGCTTCACTAGTCAGCCTGTTTCTTCTTTATGCATTTGTAACGTGTTAGAAAGGATAGGGTATATACAATGACGTGCTTTAGAGCGATTATGAGAACACACTTACCCATACCGGCTCCCGGTATGTCAACAGTTCCGGCGAAAATGTGTTTATACCGGGAGCCGGTGTTTCAACATACGAGAGGTTAAGAAAACCATTAATTTTTTAAGAAGCTTCTACATTTAATAATATTGAAATTATATTTAAAACTTATACCCTACAGTTAAAACTTAAAAGTTAACGATATCGAAGTTGTATTAAATCATTTACCCAATAATGTTTTCTTTCAAAATCTTATGTACATTTGTAATTCAGGAAGACATTTCCAGGTATTGCCCAAGACTTCCTGTACCCGGTGAAACACTTCATGGTACTAAATTTACGACGAGCTATGGGGGAAAGGGAGCTAATCAATGCGTTGCTGCAGCTAAGCTAGGCGGAAATACATATATGATTTGCAGAGTAGGTTTCAATATTATATACTAATTTTATAACTCGCTACGTGATTAAACGACCCGAGACGACGATATTAGTCACGTTCAGTTTAGTAATTTTCAGATTAGTTATTGACATTTTTGGTTACCGTTTCTGTGAGTCGTATTGTGATATTTTATAGCCTTCTTCAAGAATACTTAAGTACTGTACTAGTATTTCAAGTAACAACTTAAATATAACTAATGAACAATTTATCTAAGGCGAAAATTGTCTTAAATTTATTGAAATATACTGTTCTCAACCACTTTTTTTATAAATTGCAATAATATCTTTATAATGTTTGATTATTATTAGGCATTGTAGAGTTATTATTTATAATATAAAACTTAATTTCTATTTAAGTTAATTATTTAAGAAAAAAAAAAATGCAATAAAATTGTTGATATATATAAGATATAAACCACAGAGTACCTACATTGAATATAGTGATATAAACTTAGTAAGTAAAAAAAGCTAAGTGAAAGTAGCTTTTACAACAAATTTTTGTCAAGCAGCTGTAAGTTCCTTTGTCCGTGTTGTACATAGCATACTTAATTATATGAATTTGGTTTATATTTCAAATGGATGTTACTTTGTTTTGAATTTAATTTAGGTGTTTAATATTTTTACTGTAGATGTACCTTATTTAAATAAATAAGTAAGAATATTAGTAAAGTAATTGGATCAGATAATTTTACACACTTAATTTGTTTACATTCTTTTGATAATTATTGTTTTTTTTTTTTTTTAATATAAATTGTAAGTTAAACTTAGTCTAGAGTTACATTGGTTATTCAGGAAAGCAAATTAAATTCTTTAAATTCACTTCATATTAGGTGTTTTTCTTTTTTTTATTAGTTTTTTATTGATAAAAAGTAATGAATTATGTTCTCGTAGGTAGGTGATGACCAGTGGGGTAAGCAATACAAAGAATATTTGAAAAATTTAGGTGTAAATGTGTCCCACACTTATTTAACCCAAGACGTTACAACTGGGATTGCACAAATATCAGTCGCGGAAAATGGCGAAAATCAAATAGTCATTGTTGCTGGTGCTAATAATTTTTTAACCAAATCTGATGTAGATCTTGCCAAGGATTTAATAAGAGATGCAGATTTGATTATTAGTCAACTAGAGACACCATTTGAAACTACCTTAGAAGCGTTTAAACTAAATAATGGTGTAAGTTATGCTTTATGTAAAAAAAAGTACAAATAGTTGTGATAAAAAGACAATGTTCAATTTTAATTAACATATATTTTAATGTTACAGATAAAATTATTAAACGCAGCTCCTGCTAGGACAGATATTGGAGCAATATTGCCTTATTGTACCATATTATGTGTGAATGAACCTGAAGCTTCTCTGATAGTAAACTTCAAAGTCGAAATGTCGTAAGAAATATTACATAATTTTTTTATGAAAATGATATACAATTATTATGAAATTGATATAAATGATATGACTTTTTTATATATAGAATGACTGGTGAATTACTATCAATATTTAAGGAGAATACATATGAGAATACAAAGGAGAATAAATAATATATATGAGAATCATATACCGATATGATTCTCATTCGAATTATGTAAAAAAAAATAGGTACTTAATTTTTGACTAAATTTCAAAAAATTTCAATTCAATTAAATGAAGCGTGGACACTTTTCAGTCATGCCGGCGGCAAGTGTACACGTGTTGTACTGTTCAGAATTTTCACATCCAAAAATTGTCAAAGTTCACATCATTAACCTAGTCAACAAAGTTGTTGCGTAACCGAGTGAATATCTTAGTATTTTTGCCTGTCCTAAGCCAGGATTAAAGTATGAAGGAGGATTGGATCATGCTTGTTTATTTTTGTAGCTAAACTACCGCGCGATAACTAAATGTACCTACCTACATAGGTACCCGTTTTGTGTCGACAGCGCAGCTAGCTGCTAGGGTGTCCAGACGATGCGTAAATAATTAGATAACTGTTAGGTAATTTAGAAGTTTATTAATATTTATGTTATATTTTTACATAATTCGAATGAGAATCGTGTACCGAATATTCTCCTTAAATATTGATAGTAATTCACTATTCTCTATATCAGTTTTACTTTATATAAAAGTACATACTTTTCATGTTGTAAAATTTAATAACAAAGATTTGTTTCAGTAACGTAACAGATGCACTTAAAAAAATATTAGAATTTGGTTGTGATACAGTAATAATTACTATGGGTGAAAAAGGTGCCGTCTATTCTACGAAAAATAAGTCGGATTGTGTTCATGTTTTTTGTGATAAAGTGAAACCGAAAGACACGACCGTAAGTTTAAAGTTCGATATTTACTAATTTATCTATGTAAGTTTGCTAATATCTAATGTGTACTTTTTTTTTTACAAAATATATATTTCTAGGGTGCCGGTGATGCCTTTGTTGGGGCTTTAGCAAAATTTCTTACAGATGACAAAAACCAACCATTGCATCAAATAGTAGGGGCGGCTTGTGAAGTAGCTACTTTATCAGTGACGAAAGAAGGCACGCAAACAAGCTATCCTGATGACTTTAGTTACTATGCTAAAAAATATGACTATACAATTCTATAATATCGAATAATTGTGAAATTGTACAATAAGAATATATATTTATACAGCTCTTTATTTCTTAACATCAACAATTTTTTTAACACTAAAGTAATACCAAGTTGGGTATAAAAATTAAAAGAAAAAAATGTAAAGAAAATTAGAAGAATTTAATATAAACATAAAAACTTATTAACTACCTACTACAGTAATCTGTCTTACGAAATTGGAGCCTTTATATGGCAACATCAACACAAGTATTGTCAGTCACTTATTTATTTCACTTGACCACAAGCCGAGATTTTTTAGGCTCATCGTTTGTGGATGAGACTATTATAACATTATATTTTTCCCAGTAAACTATAAGTAGAAAAAACTGAAGCCTTAAAATTAAAAATCTAACTAATATATATCACGATCGATTGTCGATAATACACAAGTCTTGCAACGATAGTCGCTTACAGTCGCGAGTCACACAACCGGCGTGCGCACCGCACCCATGGATAGAAACGACGTACAGCGGCGTTGATGCGAAAGAAAAGTTATAAACACGATCCGCGATCGTATCTCTCAGTACTTAAGTTGGTCTTTGTTGCAAGACCTGTATTTAAGTCCGTGATAATATATACATATAACAATTGATTAAACTTATTTGCATACACAAATATGTAAAATATAAATTCTCTAAGTAAGATACAAAGCGAACAGCGAATTTGCTTAACTTAACTATTATTTAAGTTAAGCAAATTTTATCTTCCTTAAACATATCAATAAATCAATATGAATATAATTATGATTCGAAGCTACAGAAGGATTATCAAGTTTTATTATTTTAGAGAATAAGAGAGAGAGAAATAAAACTTTTTGAATTGAGAAATAAATTTACCATCATAACACATTTTAAGTATCGTTACTTTATAATCCATCCATTCTAAACCAACCTTCAATTTGTGAACAAAAAACATGGAGTAGGTTAGGTTAGTGTTACGATTTTTAAAAAACATTTTTTGAGTCGCCAGATGAAAATAATTGTAAGATTTTCATTACTTAAAAATTTGCAATAAATAAATTATAATGTTGAGGATAATACGGTGACAATTACGTCTACGATTCAATAAGTGACACTAGCGCAAGGTGTACTCACAGAATAAAATATCTACATTAAAATGAAAATTAAATCTGTTGTTGATCATCGCAATTAGCCGCGTCTAGACTACCCGAGCACGGCTCGCGAGCCACGCTCAGACTTCCGGCTCGCGAGCCGTGGCACTCGAGGCAGATTGGAAAGATTGCGAGCGCGGCTCGCGAGCCAAGGTGAGCCATTTTGAGCATTTACTTTCTCTCCGGCATACTATGATAAATCACGTGGTTTCAGCTGCTAAATGATCTGGGTCTTTTGAAACCCACAACATTTTAAAACTTCCGTAAAGTTGTAGTAAGCGAATAGTCTTATTAATCCATTTTTAATTAATTGGCTCGCGAGCGTCGTTATATTCGTCCACACCGCGCGAGCAGCTCAGACTGAGGCACCTTTGAGCATCGCCAAAAACCGACAAATTATGCCGCGTCCACACCGGCCGTGCTCGGTTAAAATTATAATGCTATTGGTTAAAATTATTTTATATTTGAACAAATTCAATACGAATTTTAAAAAAATATTCTTAAACCTTGCCACGCGGTGATCGGCAGAGCAGAATAGTCTCGACTTCTTTTTTGCCGAGGTTGGTGGTAAAAGGAGACTAAGGGCATAATGGTGCGAACAACTGAACACCAACCAGGATGGTGATGGTCAACAGCGTCATCATATCCGGCAAAAAATACTGCGCTCGCCAGTCCGCCTGACAAGCGTGGGGAGTATAGGCAGGCCGCCTGACAAGCGTGGGGAGTATAAGCAGAGGTTTTATAAAAAAATCTGTTCTGTAATAAAGCCTTGTGATTAAATTGAATAACACATGCAAGTGATCTTATTGACATTTTTAATGTTGCCAGTGTACAATTACCCTAAAAAAAAAAGACCAACTTATTTTTCAACTATTATCATGTGGATTATAATTATAGAAAAGTCAATAATTTAAACATATTTTTCTAAAATGTCTGCAATTGATATCTTTTTTCGTGTATATAAGAAAACTCATCTCTATACACCAATACATTTATGATGGTATTTTGACAGCACATTTAAATAATGCATTTTAACAGCTATAAAAATGTAAGATTAAATACCTAACAACTTTTCAAAAGTTTTTTCTTTAAATAATATGAAGCTTCCAATAACCTCTCAAATAGCTTCTTAGTTATAACATTCATGAGCTTATTATTTGTAATATTTTGTTTTTTTTAAATGAGTATTTACACTTCTTTCATTCATATATTAATATTTGGTTATTCACAATAATTTAGGTTTTATGTTATGTAGCAATGGACTATTTTTAGTACAAATTATAAAGCAAAAATTTATATTAGTCTGATTATAAAAGAATAACTGTCGTTTATTTTGTATAGCTATAAAGTATATTTTACTTTTAAGTTATGCTGAGATTAGTTTGACTTGCCATTACTGGTTTCTCTGTCATGCTGATTTATGTATGTGTTTATAAATATATACCTTAATTATATAGGTATTATTTATTTTTGACTAAACAACTATAATGAAATTTGTTTATATAGAATTTATGACATTCAGCCGTAAGATAACTGGGTTTTATTAGAATATTATGAAACTATAATTAGATAGAAATGTAAGTAATTTAGCATTTTAGTTTTTTCAATGAAAGTCATTACATGCAATAATAAGTATAACCAATTTTTTGTAGTATAATTATATTTTGGCTTTAACCTATTAGAACTTACAATAAAACATTTTTAAAATTATCAATTTTTAAACAAATATGTATTGTTACATTTATAACAAATATTTAAATGAAATATAAATTGATATTTCATTTACAAAACATGAGACTGCAATTATTATCTATATTACTATTTTTTATGTCATCTACCATATTTAGTCATGACAAAATTACATTAGCAATTTTTTTATTTATTTATAAATAATAAGATTTGTCCAGGACTAATTTAGGCAAAACCGAAACTTCAATAAAGTACATATAAACTTTTTAAGTCTGTTTCATTTACAATTTGTAATAGTACCTGTAAGTCTTCTAAGCTTGATATATATTTGGGAGCACCTAAAAACTCCACAGATTTCCCTTCTAATTCTATATTATATTTTAAATTTTTGGGACATGTAACAGATTTCTGACATACACCATCAATCACTTTTTTAAATATAACATGTGTAATATCTTCCAACTTAGTAGATTGTGGTATATTTAAAATATTTTCTGAACTCTTTTTTACTGCATTCTCATTTGAGTTTTGGTCATTATTTTTAATATTCTCACCCTCAATATTGTTTTCATCTTCATCTTTTGCTGCAACAGTTTTGTTAGTGATACTAATATCTGGAGCATCAGGAAGATCAGACTCATTTTTATGGGATTGATCACATGGTAAGTGCTCCTCGATTCCTTTTTGTAGAGCTTCGTCTAATATCGAAGGGCTGTGTGGGTTATCAATCTCGTTCATTTGATTAACGTCTGACTTATCGACCTCGGTATTTGATGTAAATTGTACAACATCCTCTATCAATTTATTGACATCAGTGCTGTCAACTTCCATTGGTGATGGTTCTGTTATTTTGTTGTCATTTAATTCTTTATCATTGGTAGCTGGATTACCAAGAAGCATAGCTTCAACATCACTAGATTCTAAGTTATTTTTAAATTCTAGATTACTACTTTGGTCTTTTGTTTCAGAATTATTTACAGGGGTATTATTATCATTAAGAATGTCCATTATGGATGGAAAATCATCCACTTTATTTTCAGTAGATTCCGGTTGAGTTAATTTGACATCAGGTTTTTCACTATACATTAGGTCTTCAAGTTCAGCGGCTATTCTATCATATACTTTATCATCAGTTGGTTCTTCATTTTTAGGAAAATAATCTATACACCATTCATCGGAAGGAAATAAGCTTTTATCTATTTTTGGTAATAATTCCAGTAAGGAGAAGTCACACTTAACATCATTATTGTTATTTTTACATGCTGGATCATTAAATATAATGGCATATTGTTTATTACAATTCTGATTTTTATTGATTTGTTTGTCTTTATGGATTATACTTTTCTCCCTTTGTATGTCTGTTTTATTTGGACTATTATTTTCTTTTAATACATTATTTACTTGCCGAGTAACCGAGGCTACATCATTATTTTTAACTTTTTTGGAGTGGGAACTAACTATATCCTTAACGGGATGTGGATTATAAGCAGTTCTACGGAGAAGTACCATACCATTTTCATTATTTTTTAATCTTGCATTTGAGTTAGGCACAGCCGTTTCTGATGTTTTCTGGTTTTTTGGCGAAGAACTGCTTTCATATTGAATCTTAACCTTAGTAAACTTTCCTAATATTTTAGCAAAATCCATTCGCGTCACCACCACTGAACAGTCACGGCATTTGCCTTCTTTATATAAGCGTTCTATACTTCTAGGCATTTTAAAAGCCTTACCTCTCCTGTTTTCTCGTCCTTTGTATGCAATCATTTTGATTGTAAAACACAATAATGTATATGAATGTGTTTTAGTTTGCGGGAATACAAAACGTAGCTATCCACATTTCCCGCGCAGTTGATATCATCTATAGTACACGGTAAATGTTTCTTCTCTTAATTTCACAAATAAAATAAGATCATTACACATTTGAAAAATAGATACAATATGTATATTATAAGGTCTTTTAATTTTAAAATTAAAGTAAATACACAGATCGAGACACAACAGTCACAGCTATATCACGAAAAATGGCGTCCCGCTAGAGTTGTGCTGATACTGTTGGGTGGTATCGATAAATTTTTGACGATGTTTGAAGTTTAAAAGGAGTTAATTAAATCTAAAATACAAAACATACATAATCACTTGAGATTTTTTAATTTTGTTTGAGAATTTTATAATTTTTATTTTTATTTTTTTTTATATAAAGTAACTTTATTTACCTTCAAAATGTTTCTGACAGTGTCATTAGGAATGAAATACGTAACGGGGGTATATGTGAATTAAATAAAATATCACTGCCACACAAAAGCAGAGTTTGAAAAAGTGTGGCAAATTAAAGAAAATTTCGATGATGTATCTCTAATTTTCCGCTATTTCTGGTATTTCACATTTCCCTTAAATATTTGTTTTTTGTTTTTTATCGAAAATAATAAAAAAGAAACAGTTAGTATTTACATTAGTATCGTTCATTGCAAGAAATTTTAAGAAAAATATTTTTTTAGTTTTATATGAATATAAGAAATATGTTGACTGAGAATATATAGGGTCTTCCAAGAGGGACATCCGATTTTCATAGTTGATAACGGCCATCTTGTTGAAGCAACATCTGTCAAATCAGTTGTCATTATTGAGTCTGTTTTGCCAAAAAATCATGAATGGATATAACATTCACCAACATGTACATATAATAAAATTGTTTAATCAAAATGGGTGTTCTGTTCGGGCAATGTACCGCGCGCTTTGCCCATTTTATGGGCTACGTCCTACTGAGAGGACTGTTCGCAATGTGGTGAACAAATTTGAGTCCACTGGTTCGGTAAACGATCGACCTACACCCGCAACGGCCAGAAAAATTTCCACTGTCCGTGAGAATGTGCAGGAGAATCCGAGGCAGTCGATTTCGCGTCGCTCAAAAGAACTTGGTCTTTCTCAGACCACAACTTGGTGAATTTTTGTGTCGTGACATGGAGCTGCACCCGTACAAAATTCAACTGTCTCAGGAACTGAAGGTAAACGACCATAGACAGCGACGTATTTTCGCTTAATGGGCTCTGGAGCAGTTGGCAATTGACTGCATCCCGAAAAAGTCACTGTTTGGTGTGGATTTTGGGCTGGTGGCGTCATTGATCCATATTTCTTTGAGAACGACGTTGTCCAGGATTTCACTGTCAACGGCGACCGTTATAGGTCGATGATTAGCAACTTCTTTTGGCCTGAATTGGATGATCTGGACACCAATGATGGTGCTATGTGCTACATAACTCATGCCACATTGGATATTCTGCACGAGCGATTTGAGGACATAGTCATCTTACGCGTGGAGGTGATGTGAACTGGCCACCGAGATCGTGTGATTTAACCCTGTTAGACGTTTTATTGTAACGTTTTCTTAAGACGCAGGTGTATGCGAATAAGTCACAATCCACAGCGGTCTTCAAAGCCAAATGACCCATGTCATCGGTCAAATTTAGCCTGATTTATGCGCCAGAGTCATGGAAAATTGGTCAATTCAGATGCGCGCCACTCAGTGAAGTCGCAGTGGACATTTGCAGGATGTAATATTCCACACATAATGGCATCGATAGAATTTTTAAACGAATAAAATTTTTTAGTGATCTGAGATATCACTAAAAATTTTATTCACACACTTTGTTTCATATAAATATAGGAAGCGCTTAATAAAAAACCTTTTACATACCATGGAGAACTTAAAGAACGAAAATAATTTCTGCTATTTATATACAGGTGACTGGTGAGTCACTATCAATATTTAAGGAGAATTCTCAGTACATGATTCTCATTCGAATTATGTAAAAAAAATAGGTACTTAATTATTGATCAAATTTTCATAAATTTCAATTCAAATAAATGAAGCGTTGACACTTTTCCAGTCATGCCGGTGGCACGTGCACAGGTATTATACTGTGCTGTTTGTTCACACCTAAAAATTGCCAAAGTTCACATCATTTACCTAGTCAACAAAGTTGCTTAAACTTGTATTTTTGCCTGTCCTAAGTCAGGATTAAAGTATTAAGGGGGACTGGATCATACTTGTCTATCCTGCTACCCTGTTAACAGGTTGGACGTAGGTAAACTATCTGTTTTGTGTCGAAAGTACAGCTAGCTGCTAGGGTGTCCAGACGACGCGTAAAAAATTTTATTAATTAATTGTTGATTAAATTATTGTTGAGTAACTTTACTTAAAAGTTTATTAATATTTACCTTTTTTTACATAATTCGAATGAGAATTATGTACCGAGTATTCTTCTTAAATATTGATAGTAACTCACCATTCATTCTGTATAATATATCGTTGGACAATGTTTTCAACTTATTCTGTGATTGAGAAGAACAGTTCCTTAATCTACACCTGCTACCCTACGAGTTGATGAATAAATGTTTAAGAATTTGTCGAGAGACATACGTGTTCCCTCACGATGTTTTCCTACATCATAGAGCTTGACATAAGTTTTAAATACATAATTTAGATCTTGAAAATTCTTCATTAGTCTTAAAAAGACACCGTAACCGTAGCGTCAATGTTTACATTTATGATAATCACGTGTTTGCCATTACATCTTTACCTACTCTAAAAATATTACTTTTATCAAATGATTACCGGTAATTGTATTTTTTGTTTCGTTAAGTGATGGAAATAATATGTTTCCGATGAACCGGGGTTTTCTGTTCAAGGGTTATGATTTTAATTCCCGCTCCCCGTACTGTATATCAGTCGACTGTTACCTAAAACACAGGCATTAAGTTGACTTACTTATTATCTTAAGAACAGACGAACGTGTATGAATGTTAAACACATTTAGTATTATTTATTTGTTTATAGTTATAGTATAGTAAAATAGTGTCTTGTAAAAGCTAAAATCTCCGAGCATAATTTTTATAGAATAATAAAATTATTTCCATAACATTTTTGTGTTATAAAACCTTACGCTACGATTCATACTAACTTATCTTAACTATAAACGGAAAAAATCTGACGGAATTAAATACCGTGAAAATTAAATGCAGTAATATAAAATACGTCAGTTTTATAATTATATATTTATTTATTCAAACAACAGGGTCCATGTGTAAGCAAGATTAATATCCGAAAATTTTAAACTTAAATACTAAAAGACTACTTATTTAAATTATGTACACTCAATTAATAATTATAAGTTAATTCAATTTCTTATTAACTGTCTTACAATAGAGCAGTCATATTTTTCAGCTACGATATTCATAATACTATTAGAGCTGCCAACTCTAATTAGCAAGGATGCTGTTCTTTAGCGCATAACAGCAGCAACTCCATTAATATGAACCTCCACAAATATGTCCGAAATAAGTATACAAAATATTTTAATCTCATTAGTTACATATTTGTATTTACCTCATCAGCTGTATAAATGTAACAATATACAATTTTTATAAGAAGAAAAATTTGAACGGTAATTATATTTTTGACTAAGTTTAAAAAAATTAGCTGATTAAATATTTAGCATTTAATAAATTTTTACCACATCGGCTAATATTGTAAATTAATGGATCAGAAATAACGATAGTGATGGGCAGCTGCATCACCATGTCCTGCCATAACACACTGCGCTCGCCAAACAAGTATAATGTGACTCCGTGACATTGTGCTTTTTTTTTAAGAACATTATACAAAACAAATACAAATATGTGTATATATATTATTACACATTTTTCTATGTTTATGTGTTGAGTGTCTGTGATTGATGTCATTATTAGTCTTAGAATATAGAAAAAATATGTTGCTTAGCTACTTTTATCCAATGTACATAATGCTAAAATGTTCTTTCTATATACTAAACTGATAAGTGTTTTTCTTATTTACATTGTTGAATTTTACCAATATCGATATTTTTGAATGTCATTACTAAACATCACTACCTCTACACGCCGCATTGTCGATAATCATAATCTATGCGCAGCGAATACGTTATCAAAATGGCTGACGAGTGTTGTTATAAAATGTATATTTTTTAATATTTGACAACTAGCTATTAATGTGTCGCTGAAATTTTAACGTTTATAGAGATTCGTTAATTGAATTAAAATTTTACGAAGGTTAAGTAAATGAAAAAAAAATGGCGTGGTCGATGCCGACAACGGGTCAATGGAATCCTAATATCGCTATGACGCCAGAAATGAATATGGGTGCCTATACGCCTGAGCAATGGGCTCTCATGCAGCAGCAAAATTGGCAACAATGGGCGCAATGGCAGCAACAGTATGCTCAATGGCAAAGTCAATATGGAGATAAGGTTATTAAATGTAGCATTTAATTATTGTGCATTCTACTATCTTAGTTGTGTTACTATTGAAGGTTAATCAATTATAAAAACATATACATATGTAGACTATTAGAAGTAAAAATAATGTAGTCGTTAAAACATTAATGTAATTTTATATTTTTAATATTTATTACAGTATGCCCAACAAATGCAAGCATTTCAAGCCATGGCTGGTGCTCCACCTATCCCCCCGCCAGCTACTGCTGTGCCCCCTCCAGCTCCACCACCCCCAGAGAAGCCACCCCCACCGCCCCATGAAAATGATCAACCATTATATGGAAATGCACAAAAACAGGACACTTCTATTCCACCTCCAGCCCTATCCCAAAGCATTTCACAAGCTAGCTACAACAATGTTAGCTCTGCAGCAGGCAACAATCAAAATTGGTCTCATGCATCAAATGTTAAATCTGATATACAACAATTACAGTCTGTCAATACTGAGGCTCTTAAGAAGCTTGCAGAGGAGGAGAGGTTGTTTGATATTCAGTTTAAGAAATGGGAAGAAGAAATTGAAAAGTGGCGAAAAGAGAATGTTAATCATCCTGATAAACAAGCATATAAGGAATATGAACAAAAATTTGAAGCTTGCCGTGTACAACTCTTAGAACGTCGTCAACAAATGAAACTAAAGAGGGCTCGCCTAATGGGCAATACATCGCAAGCAACAAATACAACTAGTACAGGTAATATATCTACAGCTATTCCTCCTCAATTGCAGAATACAATGGTTACAAATTTTCCACAAAATTTAAATCCAAATAAACAAATTCAAAAAAATGTTCCTGCACAAAGTCATACAATGCAGAATATACATCAGTACCAGCAGTTCAATAATATTACTCAACAGGGCTATAATAAGAACAATAACAAAACTATTGATTCACAAGACAGGAATGAATCTTATAAGCTTTTGAATGAGGAGTATAATATGTCTTCTCAACCCATCACTTCAAACTTTTTACCATCAAATCAATCCAAGGGTATACCTGGGTTAGACTTGGTACCAGAAGTTGATAAGTCATCTTCTAGTAAGCACCAAGATGTAATTGATATAACAGAAGAAAACTTTGAAAAAGTACCTCCACAGCTAAAACCTAGAGAGCCTGATTATTCAAAAATTTCGAAGGGCATTAATAATATACTTGGAGATGAAAAAATTATGAATATATTATCAATGGTGACAAATCAAATACCTCCTGGAAACAATGGTTCTGAACAAAATTTATCTGGACATTATAGACAAGATGATAATATTCAAAATAAGAACAATTATCAAAATAATGACTATGAACATAGGCAAGAAGTGTTATACAAAAATCATAATTTAAATAGCTATTCAAACATCCAGGGTCAAGCTAAGTCCGATTATTCTGAGCCACCATATCAGAGATATGATGACAATTATGCTAGAGAAGATTTTAGACATAAAGAAATGCAACAAGAACTCCATTATGAAGGGTATAATAAAAATGTGCCTCCTCGAAGTGTTCCACCACCGTCAAGACTACCCCCTAGGCCATTGATACCAAATTTGTCTAGTCAGCAAACTTTTAATGAATATTCAATTCAAGGTGGATTTGACAGAAAAGAAGTACATGATAGTGACCCCATAAGACCAACAAAACCAAAATGGGCTGAAGAACCACTCTTTGCTCCATCTATCGTAGTTGATTATGAGCACAAATCACTAAGATTGAAAGGTAATTAAAAACAGTGATCATGATTGCTAAGTTTGATCAGATTTTGAACTGTTATGACTTAGTATCCATATCATTTTTCATATACTAGTATTTTGAAATCAAAAAGGTAAAATGTTTCAGTCTAACTTTTTACATATAATAGTAGTTGACCTTTGTTTATGTTAATTTGGGCACTCAGTTTAATTATATAACAGAATATTGATGTATATATGCTAATAAAACTATAAAGACCTATTTGTAACTGTATACTGCTTTTTATATTAGTTTTATTTCAAAATGCTCACAGTATCATTTTCTGTTCCAAAAGGGAGTATTACTTTCATTTTTAAAATATGTAATAAGGGAATAATTTAGTCAACAGTAGTATTATTATATTAAATATATGGTGTATCAATTGATATGTCTTTTAAAAATATTACTTTTGAGTATAGACTAATATTGTTTAAAATAGATATGTTAAAACGGATAATTTCTAGAATTTAATGTAAGAAACTTAATGTTAAACAGTTATTTAAAAACAAATTAATACTTATAAAATGTTTTTTGAATTCTAATTTAAAAATATATTATTGCTACAGTGAACAGTAAAAATGTGGCATAAGTTTGATGATATTCTGCTTTAAAGTCTAAACTTAAAATGTTTGTTTATTGTTTTTTTAATGATTTTTATTTTCTTTTGTAAAAAAAACAATAAAATGGACTAACTTCTATCACATTCTGTGAGTTTAAGGTTAGATTATTTTGTTTTAATGTAAACAAGTACCATATTGTGTAGTGTAATTTTTAGCATATCATTTTGATAATAGTTATGAAGAAGTATACATAGATTTTTTTTAAGAAGTGTTTCTTATCTTAATATTTATAAAAAAATATTTCTTTTTTTAGCTCGAGACTTTATTGAACCTGTTCATATGTTTGATTACAATCATAAGTCTAAAGATGGTGACAGTAGCCATAAAAAAAATTTTGAAAGAGAAATTGATGAACTATTTACAAAAAAATCCCACAGAGTAAATGTTAATGATGATTGGAATAATTCACCAAAATATAATGAGAGAAGACCATATAGGGAAGACATAAGGGATCATTCAAAACCAACAAATAGAGATGATCATGATATATATAATAGAAGGATTGATTTTTCTTATGAGGACCGAAAACGTGATGATCGTGATCGAATTTTACGTGAGGATTATGAGAGAAAAGACCGAGCATCTGATTATGAACGCTTTAGAGATCCAGGAAGAGAAAGAGATTATGGAAGAGATAGAGATTTTGGTAGGGAAAGAGATTTAGGCAGAGACTTCATCAGAGAAAGAGATTTAGGTAGAGATAGAGATCAAATTAGAGAAAAAGATTCAATAAGAGAAAGAGAGAGAGACCATCTTAGGGATAGAGATTCAGGTAGAGACAGAGATTATGCTAGGGACCGAGATAGAGATATGGGACGAGATAAAGATGTTCGAGATAGAAATATAGGAAAAGAAAGGGATCCAGGAAGAGAAAGAGACCCTGGTAGATATAAAGATTTTAAGAGAGATGATTCTCGAAATCGTAGTAGAAGTCGGGATAAAGATAGTAGAAAAAGAGAATATAGTAAAGATAATGATTCGATTGATAGTACGGGATCCAAAAAAATTAAAGAATCAAAGGATATATCCACAACTACTCAGACTAAAAAACCACAACATATAGTAATGATTGATGATCTGTTAGAACCTCCCGGGCGGGATATGAGACCAGAAAAAATTGTTATAATTCTCAGAGGTAAAAAAAATGGTTATAATTATGTTATATTAAATATAATATTTAATATTATATGTAACATGTATGTATGCTTATATGTAATAGAAATATATTGAGAATTTTCATATTTTACTTGAGCATTTAACTGGTAAATATTGAAATGAATTTCAGGTCCTCCAGGTAGTGGTAAATCTTATTTAGCTAAACTAATAAGAGACAAAGAAGCAGAGTATGGTGGCACTGTTAGGATAATGTCCATTGATGACTATTTCATGCAGGAAGGTGAAACAGAGGAAAAGGATCCTACAACTGGGAAAATAGTAAGTTTTTGTAATTATTAGTTGTCAAAATTTTGTTATACTTTAAAACTTGATAAATTAGAACATATATAATAATTTTTAAAAAGGTAAAAAAGCCATCACTGAAATATGAATATGATGAGAAATTTGAAGAGACATATATAACTTCATTAAAGAGAGCTTTTAAGAGAAGTATAACAGATGGCTACTTTACATTTTTGATATACGACGCCGTAAATGAACAACTAAAGAGCTACGCGGATGTATGGAATTTTTCAAGACAGAATGGTTTCCAGGTAGTTTATATTTATTATTAGTTTATATTATAATTTTTCGATGAGATTAATTATTTTGTTTTGGTAATATTTCACTTTTTACCTTCAGGTCTATATTTGTACAATGGAAATCGACACGCAACTTTGCTTCAAACGGAATATTCATAATAGATCACTGGAGGATATTGAAGTGATTGTTTCTAGATTTTTCCCCACTCCTGCACATCATATACAATTAGATGCGACGACTTTGCTCCAGAGCGCCTCTATACCTGATGTTCAAATGGAAGATGCAGACGACGTCACTATGGAAGACGCTCACAACACTGAGGTGAGATAGGAGATATGTACCTGAAACATCAAAAGTTATGTTTGTATTACATGTATATAAACATTTTGTTGAATAATCACATGATTATTTTGAATGACCTTTACTTATAATTTTATTTTTCCGATTTATTTTCTCTGCTGTGTTAGGGCTAACAACTTTTATTTCAGCATAGTAACTAAAGACATAAGTGCTGTCTATCACAGGTCGAAAGTAGCTTTACTTCGAAGTGGGAGAAAATGGACGATGCCGCGCAATTAGGTAGGTTATTGGTTATATTAGTCTTTTGCATTGTAAAATATTGTGTTCACGTACTAATAAGATTAATTTTATTCCCGATGTCCAAATGAAGAATAATATTTTTGGTGTTTATAATATCGATATATTGTTCCAGCTCGCCTCGACGGTACCAGTAAGCCTCTGCGACCTTCCCGGCTCTCAATGGAAGACTACTTACAGCTAGACGATTGGACACCTAACACAGCTAAACCTGGAAAGAAAAGTGTAAGTATATGATTAGAATAACTATTATTTAATTATATTAATAAACAAAACTTTGGATTTAATATATTTTATATATTTGATTATATATGATTGGATATATTTTATGCGGTTTATTGATTTTTCTTAAATAGTTTTACAAATATCTATATACTATAATTTGTACTTGTCGGTTGTGATTGTGCTTACACGTTTTATTTATTACACATGACAAACAAATTTTTTATATATAAAAAAAAAATATCTAATGCACTGACATCCTCAGGATGGCTAAAATATTGTCAAACCACTTTTTCATTAGCAATAACTAACAAATTGTTTCGGTTGTGAGTATAAAAATCTACTCAATTTTTCGTAAAAAAAATAAAATATATTTTTAAACGTTGCTTATGGTCTCCAATAACGCAGGAGGATGAATTATTTGTTTTTTTTTACGGTAAGTTTTTGACGTAAACTAATAGCGGGGTTTCATCATGTTGTAATTAAAACAGGTTCGGTGGGCGGACATAGAAGAGAGAAGACAGCAAGAGAAGATGCGAGCCATCGGATTTGTTGTAGGACAGACCGACTGGGATCGAATGACTGATCCAACTATGGGGTCTAGTGCACTTACACAAACTAAATATATAGAACGAGTTAGACGATTTTAGATTTTTTTTGTAAGAACTCTTTGTTGAAGGAAAACTTCGGCATAATGTTACATATAGATTTATTGACAAACTTTTAACCAGTCTTACGTGATAAAACTCTCAAAAGAACAATTTAAAGTTTTCCTTATTGTGTGTGCCCAAACTTTCTTGTAATTACAAAAAAAAAAACAGGGAATTCTCCCAAACATCCAGATTTTTAAGGAAAGTATATTTAAAAAAAGATAAATGTATAAATGTAACTTTTGTGAACCATAATTGTAAAAACGTAAGACAGTATAATATTATGTTTATTTAATGAGCTTCTTAAAGTGTAGCCATTCACAAAAAACCTATCATTATCGTGGGTATGTTGGTAAACTTTGCCATTTTTAAATGGTATTCGAATGAATTAAAAATGCATTATTAATATGATTATTATTTACTACTGGTAGATTTGTAAATAATAAATAAATTTATTAAAGCAGAATATTTTAAATTTAATTTGAATAATCAATATCATTAGTGTAACTTGATACTACATTATTCACATTAAGTTAAAGAATTCTGTATTCTTTTTTTTTTTTATAAAAATCACTTACTATTAGAATGAAAATATATAACACACTTATATAACATATTTTATATGTATAATTTGACAAATTAATTTTTTTGGCGTATTTAGAAAATATTCTGAAGTATTGCATAACTATCTCATTTCATTAATTAACTTTTGCATCAATTTTTATCTCATTAAACTGAGCTTGTGTAAATGTGGAAGTGATATTGGCAAATTCGCCAGTAATAATATAATTAAAAAATTACAATATTAAGCAAATTTCTAATAAATCTTAAAAACTCACACTAAAAAGTTTATAAGTGAGTTTAGTTTCTCAAATAATAAAAAAAAAAAAAAAAAAAAACTAGAAATATTCAGTTACGTAAGATTTCTTAGAAGTTGTCGAATGTGAATTACAAAATATTCAAATTCATCATAGATTCGTAAGTTTTTGTTAGTTACTATGAAAGTTTGTAAAATTAGTATGTCATAATAAAGGATTTTTCAAAATAAATTAATTTTTATTAAATACTTTATTTTTAAAAATTGTTCTTTACAAAAGTTTGTAGATGTAAAATAAATGTCGGTTGTTCAGTTATCCGCGGCGTTTGAATAGAGCGAAGACGTTGACCTCTGATTGTCGAATTTGCTGAAAATATTCTGTTTGGTAAATTTTTCATGGGTATCGTGTTTTTTCCACGATCCCTTTTCGGATGTGGTAATTTTCATTAAATACTTTTCATTATCATCGTTTGATATTTCGACGGCATCGTTGTGATTAATCACATTTATCTTATGTCCTTGCTCCGTTTTAATTTCTCCGGTTTTATCGATTTTACTATTGGAAAGTTTGGCGATGTTTTCTTCGCCTTCTCTTCCGCCGGTCATAATCATTATTTGCGGTGTACTCATGGCGACCATATGGTCTTTCAAACATTGTTGAAGAATATGTAGAAAAAACAAAAAAGCCAGCAGTGTCAGAGCTGACATAGCTGCGTTATTTTTATGACCACCGTTAACAAATTGGCTGGAACAGTTAAGAATTATTTTACCTATTTGTTTTAAACAACTCACTATTAATTGTAATATATATATATTAGGGATGCATCTGATACCGATACCGATATATCGGAATTGGCGTCATTAATTTGCCGATACACCGCGTACGTTTTGAATTTCGCGAGCTATAGATAACCCATGTGAACGCGCCATTACTGCGCTTAATTCGTTAATGCGGGGAATCTCCACGTTATATTCTTTCTTCGACTTGCGGTGTCCACCTCACATAGCCCATTTCGCTAGTGGCTTTGGGTGTGTAATAATTTTCGGTTATTAGTGGTTGTGATTGAGACGTGTTTTTTTTTTAGTTGCTACGTAACACGTCGTATAAAACAAAAATAATTTCAGTCTCGAAACAAAAAAGTTCTTTGTAGAGCATTTTGAAGTAAGCACATTCGATAATTCAAAAGCAATATGTCATCATTATGAATTTTTGTCTTCTGATCTTTGAGCTATTTATCAATTATTTTTCGAAATAAATATTATAACAAGTATGAGTAATACTGTTCTCTTATATTTACGCGAATTTTACTCATTTGATTGAACGTTTCTAAACGTCGGGAAATAATTTAAAATATTTAAAATATTGTAAAAATGTAAAGTTTTAAATAAACGCGATAAAATCCGATATAGACTTTTAATCAAATAAGTATGAGTAATTTTATCTGTTATTCATATTCTGCTTTTTATACCTTTCGAGCTTTGAATATTTGCTGTCCGTATCGGTTTTGTTTTGGCGATACTTTTTTTATAAGTATCGGTAGCGGTATCGGCAATATTTATTTTTTATAAGTATCGGTAGCGGTATCGGCGATATTTTTTTTTTATTCTAACAATTTATTATAACTAAGCTATAAACTACTACTCTCTAAATGAGTTAGTAACTCATTTTTATTAATATATTTAATTATAAAAAATAAAAAAATTTTTTTGGTGTTGTTGCTTACTGTTTAAATGAGCTCACGTGTCCTTGCGAAGGCGGCGCTGGTTCATAAGGATAATACAACTGTTGATCATGTGTTGGTCCCGAATATTCCGCATATCTAATAAAAAATGTTAGTATATAACTATGACTATTAGTCTCAAAGTGGTAAAAAAATCCACTGGTGCAGGCAGGTTGGTGCATTTGGCAGTGACCCTGCTTTACGCTCCTGGGTTGTGGATTCGATTCCCGACTAGTGTCTGGGTGTATTATTTATATAAGTACATTATGTATAGATACATTGATTTAAAATATATGTATAAATATGTGTAACAGTCGGCCGTTACCTAAAACAGGTATTAAGTTGTCTACCTTAGCAATAGACGAATGTGTGTATATGTTAAAATAATATACCTACATATACAAAATATGATCTTTTTATTTTTAGTTATTTTAAAATATTAACTTTAAAAAATTACACAATCGTATCATTAAATATTATTACAAACAAAAGTAAGATTCATTAATATTTTTATTTGTGGTTCTTTATATCTTATATTTGTTATCGCACTGACCTTTCCGTTAGCTGCTTTTGGCCAATTCCCATTTGGGAGAGATTTTCCATCGTTATATCAGGTGCAACACAGAATTGCGAATGTCAAGATTCACGGAGAGCGTGTCTCGCAGACCCATTTTCATTACGCTCTAGTTCTTTTGCTTCGTCTAATTTTATATACATACATAGCGTCAACGGTACTCGATGATTTTCCGTAAATTATCAGGTAGAGTGAAGAAAGAAAAAGATATGTATTATTTTAAAAAGTTTTATTTTATAATCACAATCACACAAGGACGTCCTCAAACACGCGATCACAAAACTATACACAAATATCATTATCAACTATCCGGTGATATTAATTAATTTATATCACTCAAAACATCAGTCATTAATTATACGTAATTGGCGGAATTAATAACGAATTCAGAGCCAATGCATTCACAACATTATATCTATCTCTACGTCAAATTGCTTAATTTTTGGGTATACAAAAATTCTACCACTTGCGGTTTTTCAGATAGGGATTCAAGCATTAACTTCTATAATAAGTTAAATAAATAAAATAATTTAAATAAATAAAATCTTACTTTACGCGCTTTACACTGTGCGATGGGATGAAAAACACAACTTGCCAATTGTATGCAAAGCAAAAAAAAAAAAAAGAATTCTACAAAATTAGCAAGTTAATTTGTGTTTTCATAGCCAGTGATTTAGTTTAAATAAATTACATTTTTACATTACCGGCTTTTACAATAAAATCTTTTTATGATTTATCATTGTTATTGTGTTTGACGGCTTATTATTTTAAAATCTATTACATAATTTTCAAGAATTTATAACACATTAAACTTCGTTACACTCGAGGTATAGTTGACGACAATCGATTCCAGAACGGCCGCGTCGTCCAGCCTCATAAAATTGGTTAAATGTTCCAGCAGACTGTCTCTCTAAGACGAAGCTTGCAGCGTAACTAAAAAAATATGTTAAAAATAATTATAAAACAACACTATTTTAACTTAAAAAAAAAGTAATTATTAAAAACTTACGTTCCAAGTTGACAGAAAACGCTCTTAGGTCCTATATCTGCGGCACACTCGTTGTTAGCATCGCATACGTATTTTTGAAGACATTTATCATCATTAGTTCCGAAGGCTCTAACGTAGGTCTTTAACATAGCAATTCCAGCAATGGCGGCGTCACTAACGGAATCTTTACGGCCCATTGATCTAGCAGCTAATGATCGGTGAGAGAACGAAGTCTTGAGAGCGTCAAGAAGATTTACGACGACGTTGATAAACTGGAAAAAAAGTAATAGGCATATATAAATTTGCACTTATAAGATTTTTACTATGGATCGATTTAAATTCTACTACTTTATGCTTTCGATAATTATCATCAATGGAAATTTAAAAAGGATAGGAAGGATAGCTCGCGTACCTCTCCAGCCTGCTTTGCCATGGAGGCGACTTGATCGGGATCTTTCGCACCGAGCATCGTCGACAGAACCGCAGCCAAAATACTCTGAAGCAAGCGAGAAGCGAAACCGTCTCCATAACCATAATTTTCTATTTACAACTAAACTATAGGAGAACCTCAGAGAAAATTCTTAATTTGATATTTTTTCATTAAATATTATTAACCTTTCTGTGAGGTAGTCCCGTGACGTGAAGGATGGAGTTATTTATTGGTGACTAAATTCTAAATTGGTTTACCTACTGCGTTTAGGTGAATCTTATAAGTGCTTTACACTAGTGTCTGACAATAATAATATAAAATGCAAATATCTACATAATCAATGTTAGTAGATGAGTGTATTACATTGTGTCTACTTATAAAAAAATATTTTGTACAATTTATATCCGCCGTTTCAATTATATTTTCAAATCATGCGAAAAAATGAACATGAACCATTTGTATGATTCATACCTGCATTGGAGAGCCGTTGTCTACTTTGTCGATCCCATCATTTGTTCCTCCACCCAGAAGTGCGGTTAAAATTTTAAAGCCCATAGACAGTAAATTTGCCCATGGGGATGGTGAAACTGAGTCGGTGTCTAAGCTGTCACTTTTGTTGGGTCCTATACTTCCAGGGTTGAAAATCATTTGCATTATCGAACCTGAGGAACAAGTTTTTAGCATGTAGTACGGAAATAAAACAGCTTAGGTGTAAAGTTGTACAATTATGTGTACATACTACTACATTATATACCGATTTTAAAAAGAAAATAACTAAAAACTACATACTTAATATGTTCGTCCACGAAAAACCGCCTTCAGATATTGAATTGGTCTGCTCGTCATCTATATCGTCAAGCGCCACCTTTTTTAACGCATTAGATTTTTCGGCAAATTTGCGCTCCTGAGCTATTTGCTCTTGGTGAGGTAGCGGTAAAGAATTGCTGTAGTACTGCGGATTCTGTGTTCGCACATTACTTGTGGACTAAAAGTTAAAATCATTTGTATTAGTACATCATATCTTCATTTTCTTATATATATTTTTCATAAATAAAAATCAAAACCTGTGAGATAAGAAGGGGTGCATGTTGTGGGTATGCGAGCGTATGAAGAATTGCCGATGAACTGATAAGAGCCAAAAGTGTCCAACCTGTCACCTTCTGCTGCATTTTGCTAAAAATATACGAAGTAAGTATAATGAAAAAATATTTTAATTAAGTAACACCATAATTAATACATATTCATGAAGCGACATTTTATTTCTGTACTCAGTGGACGTCAGATTAGAAAGTATTCTTATGAGTGAATAATAATTTGCTCGGATTGATTGCCTGTGTTTGGAGTCGCTTGTAGAAAGTCGTCCCAGACGTCGACACGGAATATTTTTACGAGGATGTAGTCTAATTAGAGGATGTACATTAAAGTAATTACAACTGACGCCATTTAAGTAGACTTTTTAAGGTAGCCTTTTGTTGCCTACATTTATTTAAAATGTTAAATAACTTTCTACTAGAAACTACGTGTTATTGCGTTATATTTATATTACAGATGGGAAGCGCGGTAAGATACGCTATTTGATCACTTATCCGGTATGGAAGTGTGTTAGCGGTTTGACCGACAATCTCAAAACAGGTGACCCGGTCTTTACTAACTGTAGTTCGGATGTCACATCTCGCACCTGTCTTAATAAGACATACTTATGTATATAAATTTATTCTGTTCATCTATGTTAAATATTTGGCATTACAATTTGAGTTTTTTTTTGTATTTTAAATCAACTGGTCCATATATTTTTAATATTTTTTTGCTATTCAATTTTCCTTTGTATTAAATATTACAATTTATAAATGTACTAGATATTTACGAGATTCGCGCTGGGAGAAATTCTGTAACGGTAATACTAATTACTTACTAATATATTATGCATGGTTTGTTATGCTTTACGAATAAACAGCTACTTCGTAATGTTTGAGAAACGTAATGTCTAATTATAATAAAAAAAGAACTAATTTTTAAATTATTGCTTGGAAATAATTATCGTTATTATTGTCTAATTGTTGTTTTCAGGAATATTATTTGATTTGAAAGAGAAAAGATTTTTTTTTTTTCGAAATAGTTACACATAGGGGAGAGTTGGATAATACCGCGCGTTTGATAATTCCACGCCCTTGCATATTTCAAAAACTAAACGCTAATTGCGCTATCCAGTCCTTAAAAATCACAGTCCGAGTCCTCTACCCCTCCCCGTGCACGACGGTAATTTACTCGGAGCAGCGATTAAGATACATCGTGTCTTACAAGTTTTACTCTCGTTCCTTATAATTTCGCGGGCATTTTTGACAAGAGGTAAGCTATTCTATATTTGTATTGTAACACATTGATTACTTTTATTTGAATCCTAACATATTATAGAATTAATGACTAGATTGATTTGAATCCACAATTAACTTGACTGTATTATTTTGAGGGTATAAAATGAAATAACAGAGTTTGTCAATTCCGCGCCCAGGGCGTGTATGAGTGAAGACCTCGTACCGGCAAGCACAGTGTCGGACGGCCATCCACGAGATGAACAGACGACTTAAAGAGAGTCGCCGGAAGTCGTTGGATGGAGGCTGCTTTGAACCGGAGTCGATAGGGGGAGGCCTACGTTCAGCAGTGGACATCCAATGGCCGATATGGTTATGATAATTAATCTAGTCGTAAAATAATAATTATATCTAGGTATAGAGAGGAGTCTATGCTTCTTTTTCCACGAACGAGTTTATTCAACGTTGCATTCTTTTTTAAATTCAAGTTTACTGATAGAAATTCACGAAATTATTATGGGCACGGTTTTATCAGACCAGTCTGATAATACCACACTTTCCTGTTTTTTTATTATTTTGCAATAATTAATTATTGTTTATTTTTTGAAATATTTTGCCGTGATGTATGCGTAGCTAAATAAATTCTGTACTATTTACTGCATTTTTGAATATATATATCGAACCTTCTCCGAATTATAGGTCCAAGTTCTTAGAGGCTCGGTAATATCCAACTCTCCCCTATGTCTGATGTAATAGTTATTATGCAGTCATATGTTTTTAAACATTTAAATAATTTATTACAATTTATCTGTAAATATTATCCTATCATCTTTATGAAACTTAACTAAAACTCGTAATATTTTTTATACTTTTTAATGGCATGTTTATATCGTGACCTGATGACCCTGTACAGAAAAGGTGACTGAACTTTGCTACGTTGCGCGAAACAGCTTAACTTTAATTGACATGTTAAAATTAATCCTGTACTACCTAATTTCCTTACTATATCCCTGTTTATTTAACTCTGCCATATAATTTTTGAATTATATGTCAAGTTGTTTATGATAACATTATATTGACCTGACAGATTTATGTGTTTGAATGATGGCAACGTAAGGTGCAAACCGTACAGCGAACATGTCGATAGGTGAAAGCAATGCATGCCCGTCGCGTGTGTGCTAGTGCTGTGGAAGGTTAACGTTTTTCTAATTTCGGAGTGAAGCTTCTATACTTGCTATTACGGTGCTACCAACTGGCTCCCTACTTTCATCGGAAATTCACCGTGGAAAAATAAAAGTTGTCTATTAACTTAAAGACAATTTTCTCGAACGCATTTATTTTCATCTCGACAGTCGTATAAAGAAAATGAAAATGTTATATAAATTCTTTTCTCTTCGTCGTTTTTGATTCGATTTTCGCCGATTCTCTGACCGGTCCGGCGTGCAATCCGCTTTCTAAAACCGCGCACAAGACTACTACTGCGTGTTTCACACGCGGATGTAAGCACGAACTGATTATTCAGCCGTGGTCATATTGTATTAATTCTTAACTGCATAATCAAAGAAGAACAAGTAACTAGTTGTATACGACAAAGTATTCCGTATCAATAAAAATTGATACAACTGAACTTATTTTATCAGGCATAGATAAAGTATGTGAATTATATAAAGGATTTCGAGGATTTTCTTAAAAGAAAAGAGATTGAGATAATTTTCGTTATTTAATTATTATAGTCAAGTTTAAAAATTAAAGAAATATTTTTATAATATTAAAATAACGCATTTAACGTCGGTAAAAAAGATAAAGGTTAAAAAAAAGAAAACAATCTAATATTGTTTAAATATTTTGAAAAGGAGGTCAAAAAATATTTTTTTTACACCTTTTCTCTCTACTTCGTGTTGGTCTCGCATTCGATCAACGTTATGTTTTTTAATATTCTTATCCTCAACATATATGATGCGTAAAACTGAAATCAATGTTCCATAAACTCAATTAATTGCGTAGATATTTCATATACCGTTACAGTATTAAGTAGACCGAACGGTACACCAACTTGAGATGCACATCACACGTTCTAATCACCTGTTAAACTTCTAAATAACTTGTCTATCTATTTGATATGAAAGTCATTGGCAACATTTACCACCGCTTTTGTCGCTTGTCTATAACTCGCGTGTCACTATTTAAAAACACAATACGAATTATACGTTTCCTAATCCGGATACCTACCGTGTGTGAAACACGAACTCAAATTCATTCCGGTTCATGAGTGCTAAATTATTAATAAACTAGCGGCCCGCCCCGGCTGATATGTGCATGTACCTAAACCTTCCTTATGAATCACTATATTGGTGAAAACCGCATGAAAATCCGTGCAGTAGTTTTTGAGTTTATCGTAAACAGACAAACAGACGCGGCGGAGGACTTAGTTTTACAAGATGTAGTTTGTTAATAAATATTTTGTGATTTATTACATTAATGTTGTACGATAATATAATAAAGTGTATTTTTAAAATAAAACACGTATTTAAATATGTGTTCGTATGTAATGTAACCCGTGATTATTTTCGTTTTTAAATGATTTTGTTATTTAACAACCGGCTAATGATTCTTCTCTCGTCGTCACAACTTTCACTTTAAACTTTTTTTGGATATGAAAGGAATGAATCAGAATGGTTTACGAGCTGCGAGTTGAAGAACTTGTTTTGTAAATGTACATTGGTATTGTTGGCTTTCTAAAAGAATTTTTATGAAAGTGTTTAACTTGAAACGTTAGACATTACAACATTTAGGGGTAGTAAAAACATTTTTCTTCGCTTCTAAAAGTTAATGAAAAATAAAGTTTCACATTCAAAAATGTATTTGTTGCATAATTCTGTCGTAGTTGTAATACGTAATTTCTTTTAGAATACACGAGAAACTACGAGTAGCGTGAATGGCATGCAAACTGTGTATTGACCATTCCGATCGTAGCAGCTTTCATCGCCACTTTCAACATTATCCGCAAACGTTTTAAGACTTTTAAATAGATATACATACATATTACATATATGTATATGCAATTTAGTTTCCGAAGAGTTATAGTTTCAGTTTAGTGTAGTTTAAGATTTAGATTCATTTTAGATTCGCTCTATTTACAGATTAGAGCAATTAAAAAAGTAAGCCGTTAAGATAGAATAGAGCTACCGGTCTAAAACGCGATCAATGCACGATTTTAACGCGCGTTTTATGAAAATCTATTTTTACGGTCCATACAGTAAATTTTAAAATATTCTACAGGCAATTGCCTAACGAGTAGATGAGTCTGTTTTGTTTTCGTTGACCATATTTAATTCAGGGCTAAATATTTCTGAATGTATTTTCACATTTTAGAAAGTGAAGGTTTCAATTTACATGTCTAATGTTTGCTAGAAGAGCAATCGTACGCCCGTATCCTCTAAGAAGTGTGAAATTCTCGTGACCTCTTCAACTTATTGTTCTTATTGACGTATTTTCTATAGATTTCCATCTATTTATTTAATGAATGAAGGCGTGTAAATTGAGCTGTGGTATGTTATGTAAATAAATATCTAAACAATATAAAGTCTTCTAAAATAAAGTATCTCGTATACATACATATACATTATTTTATTTTGAGTTTATTTTTCCCGGATTTCATTTATATTTTCTGTTTTCAAAACCGGAATAGTGAAATTTGGATTTTTTAGGTCGTCTGAGCTTTTAATTTAAAAACAATCGAATTTCCCGAACGCAACTTTTTGTATTATATTGCATTTAAGGCGTATTTTCCTGTGGAGGATAAATGTAGGAGATGTAGGAGAGGATGTAACCTGCCTTGCTTCTTTAAAGCGGGTTGTCAAAATTTCTTCCGAAACATGCAGGTGTCCTCACGATGTTTTCCTTTACAGCCGAGTAGATAAATATTCAACACAAATTTAAGATATGAAAACTCAAAGGCTTCGTCCAGATTTGAACCCTAGACAGTCTGGTATTCGCGTGTTCCATTCACCGGACAATCGTAGCTCGTAATTATTTTTCGTAATTTACATAATATCAATACAAAATATCTGAAGAAAGTATACATTTAACTTATATAGTTATTAAGGTAAAAAAAAAGATCGTGAAGTATATTTTTTAAATATAGCTTATTATTAGGTAATAAAAATTTAAAAATTTCGATTTATATTTTAATATGAAGTTTACGTATTAAACTCAATACTAAGTAATTTATATATAAATTACTCCTTTCCTCATCCTTGTATGTAAGAGATTATATGTGATGTTAATTTAAATCCATGCGTAAACTTTAAATTTCACTTTCTCTTTTAAAGTGATATGGTTATGATATACTATACTTTCACAATTATGGAAGGTGTTCACAAAATGACCAATATATTTAACCCTAAACATTTAAAGATATTTCATAATTTTTTATTATGATTGACCCACATATAACACTATATCACTTGTGAATCACCTTAGATAAGTGCGAGTAAGATCACGTCCAAGCTAGGAGCGTCCACTCCGTCATTAACTTTCACAGGATCTTCAAACACGGTATCACTCACTGCTGCAAATCATTAACTTCCAAAAATTTCTTACCTTATCTCCTTCCAAGGATTAATCACTGAATCACTAAACACTTATCTATATCTTCCACGAGGTAGCTAATCGTCACCGGTGAAAGTTCGTGTTGCTTGTGCGAGAGTTTGACTTGCAATGAGTGGTGCGCCTTGAACTTCACATATATATAAGATGACCCAGTTACGAAAGCAATAGCTAACTGTGCTGGTCTGTCCGTCCGTGTGTCCAACCTGTTCATCCCGTTGAATGGACTCAGTGATCGCGGGGTCCTTGTCAAGGACATTGAGTTTAAGGTTTGAATTAGATTGCGCCTACTTCTTTCTTTTGGTGACGAATCCTATTAAACAGAAAAAAATATTTAACGTTTTAAAAAATTAAGTTGTTTTAAGCTGTTTTCTTGTTTGTTTCAGGTATATTATGCACATATTATATTATGAGGTATGTATACAAAATTGCGATACCTTCAGGATCTTTTTCTGTAGCCGAAAACTCGAAATTTAAGATTAACAACATTGAAAATATTGTGAAGACATACGTATGCTTACTATAGAAAATATATCGAGCAACGTCCTCTGATGGAAACAGTCTAGTCTCACGGTCGTGGGTACCATTTATTTATTTGTTTTTATCTTCTCTATAAGCCTTTTCAAAGTAAATTAGAGCATCTTTCATCGTATCTTGTTCGTTGACATCGTCGTTACATATAGGTATTTGCTTGTACCCGTGGTAGTAGGTACTATGAAATTTTTTATGTTACTTAAGTTTTGTATTACCTACTTAATAAGTACTATCAACGAGAGAACGAAGAAGAGATTATTAAATAACAAACAAACATTCTTATTAATGGGTAGGTATATTATAATTTGGCCGAGCCTGTTCTCTGTTCTAGAAAGTTACATTTAAAGATAAAATATTATACTGAGTCAGTTTGACTACAAGTAAAACAGTTCCAAAACAGCTTTAAAATTGAATACCTAATCATGTTTAAAACACTTCGGTCACTCCTATTTACTGTGTACACATTGATAAAGATAATATTTTTAAATACTTCAATTTTCGTCTCTATTTGGTTAACATAATTAGTAACAAATTGATCCAATTTCTGTATTATATAAAAAAAAAAGAACATTTTTATTAAAGAAGCCCATAAAACATTGAACTACCACTCATTGAATCATCTCATCATCATCATCATACCTAAAACTTAAACCAATTTAATGAGTCCGTTTGTATAATAGATCGCTACAATATCTACTAGAATTACGAGGGACATTTAAAAAGTTCATAGCCTAACGAAGAAAATGAAAAGATAGGAATTTGTTTATTTTTCAACATATTCTCCGCCAAGTTTTATACACTTCTTCCATCGCGCAGGGCTTCTGTACCATCTTGAAAAAAATCTTTGTCCGTACCTTCAAAATATGCGTCAACAACAGCCTTAACCTCCTCATTTGTAGAAAATTTTTAACCTCCTCAATTGTAGAAAATTTTTGACCTCCCTAAGTGGTTTTAGACTTTGGCAATAGATAAAAGTCAGATGTAGCGAGATCAGGAGAATACGGGGCATAGGGTAATAATTCGAAGCCACACTGATACATTTCTGCCATAGTATCGACTGACGTGTGAACTCGCGCATTATCCTGGTGAAACAAAACTTTTCTTCCTAAAAATTTAGGACGTTTTTCTTTAATTAACTCACGTAAACGTCGCAGGTTATAGTAAGCCTAGTTTATCAATTGACCCTTTTTTAAGTAGTCCACTATGATTACACCCTTCGCATCTCAAAAAACTCATGCCGACAAAACCAATTTAGTTTTTTCCAAGCTGAGGGTTCAGATCTTTTCCATTATTTGCCGGCCGGCTGGTCGAGTGGTCAGGCAACTGGACACTTTACGCAGCGGTCGCGGGTTCGAATCCCGCCAGGTGCAGATAATCTGTATGACGAATATAGATGTCTGCACCGGGTCATGGATGTGTATTTATGTATATATGTATTTATATCTTAAATTTATTTCCGTTCCTAGTACCTGTAACACAAGTTCTTAAGAACTTACCACGGGGCTAGGTTAACGTGGTGTGATTGTTGGTTAATATTTATTTATATTTTTTTATTTAGATTGGTTTTTTGTCTCTGGAGTATTCTTTTGAAAAGTGCAGCTCAGTGGTATTTATGTAGTGCGGTGGTCCATCAGTGGTAATTATGTACAGCGGTGGTGGTGTGGTGGTACAATGGTATCAGCAGATAGCTGAAAGCTTTAAAAGTCAATCTCCGGTCAGACAAAATCAAATCACAAAATTTTTGTCGGTGATAGACGTCGATGGCCGACCGCTACGTAAGTTGCTAACATATCTTCATCAAATTTGTTTTGGTGCTAAACCTTTCTTATTCAACTAATCACAGCATCATGTTCAATTTTATCAATTTTTTTTAAATTACCTATCACAACTTGTTCAACGTTAGGTACAGTGTGAGAAACCGTAACGAATTCAAATAAGGAAACGAAATTTTACGCAATTGCTCAAAAATAATGTAGCTTCAAATTGAGGTAGTTTCATAAAAATAGCATGCTGCTAACTATATTAGGTTACGAACTTTTCAAATGACCCTCGTAGCTAAATAAGTTCACTTAAATTCATGTACAATTAAATTCTGTAGGAATTGTACTGGTACTTACTACGAGTGTAATGAGTATAAAATATGTTTCACTACCGACAAAAAGGCTATTATGTCATGAAATGAAATGAAAGTAAAATTTTTGTAGCATTTCAGATTTGGCGCCGCAATCAAAAGCGCCGACCTACACCATTATACATATCCATAAAAACACGACATAAATTATTATTATTATTATGTCTAACAAAAGCTCTTGAAGTATTCAATTGTTGTCATTGGTACAGGAGACGTGTCAAAGCTGGTAGTTTTTTTTTTTTACTTTTATTTATGCCTGGTATCTTTTAAATTTAAAGAATATACAAAACGAATTGTTATTAAACAAAAAAAGGTTGATTGGTTTGCAAAAATATTTTTGCGCCAAATAGCCTGTTTATTGAGTAAATGTATATAAAACACTTTTAGAGAAGCAGAAATTAATAACCTTAACTCTGAATAGTAGCGAAACCCGACTCGCCTTAATCGTGGTTAAAACAACAAGGATGGTAATCTATAAAACGATATTCAGATCAGAAACAAGACTGATCATATACTGGTGTAGTGGTGCGAGTAGTCACCTCAACGCTGGCGTTTACGGGTTCGATTCCCGCTCGGGGCAGATATTAATATTTGTGAAAATATTTGTTTCCGATCTGGGTTATGTTCTTGTGGGTCTCCCTACCATGCCTCGGAGAGCATGTAAAGCCGTCGTTCCCGGTTGTTATCATAGACACCTGGTAACAATCGTTACTCATGGTAGAGAAATTATCCGTCAACCCGCAGTGGAGTAGCGTGGTGATTAAGCTCCAACCCTTCTCCTACATGGTAAAGAGACCTTTTCCCAGTAGTGACGTTTTTAGGCTGATTCGTTCATTTAAAATTTCTTCAAGATATAGAAAAATATTTTACTTTAGTTAACAAGTTAGAAAAATACTCTTAAAACATTTATTTACCACAGGTACACGGTTCACGTCAGAGGTATTCCATTTATCGACTTGCAAGGAAAACTACGGATGTTTACAGTGAGTGTTTTATGACCTTTTCTAATTGTAGTTTTGATTGATCATATAATTTGTATTGCTACTTGTGTATGTTTAGCTGTAATTGCTTGTACAGTATTAATTAATAAGGCTTTGTTTTCTTGAATAAATAATTTATAACAAACAGTGTTTTATTTACAAAATCATTACACTATTATACACTAAGTAGGTAAATACTACAAGAACTAGCGTTTATGCCTGATATCACATAAGCCGTTGGATCTCCACTGCTGAATGTTGGCTTACCCATCATCTCTAGGGAGGATTTGCTAGTAGGTACTCGTCACGCTTGGTAGGCAGTTTGGTGAGCGCAGTGTGTTGTGGCAGGATATGACGACGATACTGACCATCACCATTCTGTTTGGTGTAAAATTGTTCGCATCACTATCGCCTTAGTCGCCTTTTACGATACCTCGGCAAAAAGAGGTCGGGACTATTCATCTCTACCGGTCACCGCACGGCACTAAAAAACAAAGTACAAATACACATACTGAATTGTACTAAAATAGGTTGTGACAACGCCAAACTGTTGCGTATAGGGCTATTCTTTTATAATTAAAAAAATCAAAAAAACCCGACTGCGTAAAATACTCTTATTATAAACTAAAAAGAATAAAACAATTTACTAGCTTTCATTTGATACCCATATCAGAAAAAAAATTCACCTCCCTCCTTCATTCCGCCTATTTCCGGGCGCCATTTTGAAAATTTATATAGCCTATGTCACTACTACAATTTAGACAAATCCAACGACACCTCATATGTCAAAAACCGTCCAGCCGTTTGGGCTGTAGGGCGTGCCAAAGAAATGGACATACATACATATATACATACATACACTCGAAAAACATAACCCTCTTTCTGTCGCAGTCGGGTAATAAAGGATAAGAGTTGAGCCGAGATGGGAATGAGCCGTGAATCAATATTAGACATTTTAATTGTGCTGTTTTACCACAATCGAGTTATCAGAACTAAAACCTTAAAAAATTATGTCTTTGACAGCAGTGAAAAATCATCGTAATTGCATGTTTTCATATCATCTTGCGTATTCTACTTGTTGGTGGATGTACCTATCGTAAAAGCAGCGTGCTGATTTAATTCCAACACGCCTTTACCTATTTGCAAAAAAAAAAGAATACTCTAGTCTGTAACCGTTAATAATAGGAGGCTATGAAACATTACACCACTAACTATAACTACGCAGGTGCGAATTCGTTATTACAGTCTAGTAAAGTATATACCCAAACTTTATTTTTTAATATATTTTTTTTTAATGACTCTTGGGGAAATAACCCAAATGATCTTGTAAGATTATATTCACACTTTCCAATGGTCGTTGATTCAACGTTGAGGAAAATATTTGCCCCTTTCACTCGCGTCCTTGAAATTGAACGATTAATATAAGTATAAAGATTTACAAAGAGAGTAGTATCACGTAACAGAGTTATATTAATTTTTTTTGTTGTGAAACATGTTTTATATAATACTGTCATTTCCTATATCTCTCATCGTCAGTCGCGGATTTACTAAAGGAAATGTAGTACACGGCCTGAAACAGCAGCTTTAAAGACAGCGAGAAACAATAACTACACGAAATATCATTTATATATACGAGTATAGTCAACTATATTTTCTATAACCCTTAAAGTACGTATAGGAAACGTGTACCTATATCAGTAGAGGGAAAATAATGATTTCCTAATTTCGTCTTCATTTGTTTTGAATATTTGAAAATAAAAGCAAATAATTTTCAAATATTTAGAATTTTTAAATTAATAACCTTTGATGTATTTAATAAAACTATCTAATTTTTTTTTTAAATAAATGAATTTACTTATAGATACTTTGCGTAATGTATCTGTTTGGATATTTCTTTATAGATCCTTTTTTTCTCTTTTATCATATAAAATATTTCTCAATCTTTCTACCTATACATATATCCCAGTTTTCTTTATTTTTCTTTTCCATTCTATCTTCGAATCATTATCAGTAACTTATAGTATACACTCATAGTATACACTCACGCATATATGTCTTTTGAAACTAAATCTTTCCACCTTGTCTTAGTCTGCATCTGGATCTACGACCGGGGAGAGAAAACTGCAGTGCCTAATTGCCAACGTAGTCAGGCGGCCTCCTTTTTACGTGACTATACCATAACTTTCCTGCATCTTGTCGACGATGTCACTGATACACGAAGGCTACCAATCTTATCGAGCCTAGTTACGCCGCACATCCACCTCAGCATTTTCATTTCATTAACTTGGATGTTATGCACTTCTTCTGAGTCACGTCCCATGTTTTGCGGTCATACATAAAGACTGGTCTTGTGATGGTTTTATACATCAAACTCTTGTGTTTCATAGCCATTCTCCTATCACGATTAACACCAGACTCACCATTTGGTTTTTTTTACAATTAATCGGCTGTTCGATGTTTGATTTTGCATTTTAAGTTCCCAGAGCTGTGCATCGTAGGTACTACATAGATACTTTCATTGATCACACTTGGTGGCAAGTTGTCCGTCAATAGGGAACGGCCTATTGTTGCTTAGGTCTGGGTCATTAAAATATACATCAGTTATCAACATCGTCTGCGTAGACAAAGGCCCAGATGGACATGGATCTATCCAGATAAAAATACAAAAAATGAGATTGATTGCATTATCATCACAAAACCCTGCCTATAATATACATATATAAGTGATTGGATCACAGGTTGCTGAAAGTTACAATTCACTTGAAATCTACAAGGAAAATCAAGCGAAAGTTTTAAAAACTTTACAAATGAAACCAGCGGTACCGTAGTGGAGAAACGGTCGGTGTCACCAGGGTGTTTTGGTGAAATAAAGTTGGACAGATTTCTCATTTAGGTTTTGACGGGGCACAGTGGATTCTCCGAGTACTTGCACCGTTTCAAGTGCAAGGAGAGTTCATCGTGTATTTGCGATCCTGGGTGTTCGGAGTTTGTCCTCCACGTCCTTCCTGACTGCCCGGCCCATGATTACAAGAGGCAGAAATTAGAATGTCAACTGGATGTCATATTGGAGTTGGATTCATTATCTGAACTTGTATATGGTAACAACAAAGATTTGTTCCTACAATTTTGTATAAAAGTGTGTAAAATAGTTAATAATGGAAATGGAATTTAAGTTATGCTAGGTAATTATATTGTCATATATAAATAGACTAGCATAAGAAAACTGTAATAGCAATAGTAACATACTTAGTAAGTTAATATTAAGATTGTAACTGTTTTTGTAAAATATTGTGTTTTGATAAACAAAATTTTTTATTAAAATGTATTGTAGTTAAGTTGTAACCTTTGTTTCTGCCTCTTGTAAATAGTTGTTTTAAGATATAGTTGTAAATTGATATATATCGATATTATTAGTTAATTTAGATTGTAAGAAAAATTGTTAAATTTAATAAAGTCGTACACCGGTTTCCCCCCACTGTCCCATGTGTGTTAAACTAATATATAAATAAGTACACAAATCGCCTCCAGCCTATGACTAAAAGATGATGAATGAAAGATGACAATGGGATGAAGAAAGAAAGTGCGAGAAGCATATAAGCGAGAGCAGTATGAATGAGTTTGCCTAATAAAATAAGAATTGTCAAAAAGTCTCCCCTATCACAGGGAAAAAGTAACACTTCCCTCCCTAGTGACGTAATATACTACGATAATAAGCAAAGAAAGAAAACTTCTACAACTACAGATACTGAAACTAATAAATAAACTTAAAATAGAGATAACCCCAGGACCTGACGGGATCACAAACGATTTCGTGAAATTTGAAAGTACTTAAGTTTCACTCACTCTAATGTGGAACAAGATACTACATGAAGAAGTTGTGCCTTACTTATGGACGGAATTTGAAATTATTTTGCTCTATAAATAGGCAACCCAACTGATATAGGGAACTACCGTCCAATCTATACATATAATAAAATGGTAGGAAAGTCAAAACTGTACATTGAATATATTTTTTTAAAATACTTGGGGTGTGATCTACAATCGATATCGAAGCCAAAAATATAATTTGTAGAATTTTTGTTTGTTTGTCTGTATGTATCTATGTATGGGATAAACTCAAAAAGTACTGCATGGATTTACCTCAAATTTGGCACGAATATTATTAAGAAGTCGGGTTAACATATAGGGTACATATTATCACTCTATCACCTACGGGGAACGACCAGTGAACCTTTATTTCTTCAACGCATTCTGTAACAACGTGTGATCTAATAGCGTTCACGCAGACGACGTCGCGGGAAGAAACTAGTAAGTAATAAGATATAACTTTATCTGCTAATTTGCAATCAACTAATCTCTCATAACTGGTAATGGAATATTCACTTAGAATTCAAATAATCAACTAGATAAAAGGATGTGAAGAGAGTGAGATGATGGATATAAAAATGGAGAACAAACTGTGAAACAAATTGGTCGTAATCACAATACTGTATTTGATTCCTACATCATACAGTCATTTATAGATGATAATAAACTACTAAGGCCGGAAACATACGTATTGTGGCGTCTCGTGACGCGCCAGAAGCATATAAGTTTCATATATTTAATATGGTTAGAGTCTTAGACACATTTGAATGTCGTGTTGTGTCGTGACGCCTTATACTAAATGAATGAAACTGATATGCTTACCTACTCTGCTGAGAAGAAATAGAAAGAAACAGTTCGTTTTTTAAAGTTATAATTATAAATTTAATCCTATAATATCATGCATGGTTTTACATAATCTTACCAAACAATAATATTTTAGCAAAAATTATTAAAACATACATAAATTAGTTTTAAAATATCGGGATCAAGTTTTAAAATTCCGCGAGTTCAGTACCTACTCATAAAAAGTTTATTCTTCAGGTACCTACTACAGAAGCACTATTTAATTTTAACAAGAATTTATATTAAAGTCATAATTATATTATATTTGAAAATATATAAAAATTAGAAATTTCATAAACGTACAATATTTTATTGACATTTTTATTTGTGTACGGCAAGAATCGCTATTAATACGCAACAAGCGTGAGTCAACTCAACTTTCTTATTCGGGGAAATACGAACACGTTTTTTTCAACTTACGATGAAAGGTTTTCTGTTCATAAGCAAAATATCCGTTTAGTTTTTAAATCATGAAAATTTCTTTCACAATACTCAGTTTTATTATTACATAATTAAATACTTAATTCAAATATTGTGCTTAACAAGCACTATTGTAGCTGTAATTATATAGAGAGTACCTACTTTGTGTTCATTTATTAAATACTAAATAGAAACAAATAAAAAATATTTGAAAATGAGGGTTTTATTCAATTTATTAAATATTAGCAGATTGATACATAATTCCTGATTTTCCTATGTTTTATTTAAATTTAGATTCCAGTTGTAATAAATACCACTTTGGGGGGCAGTATTCCACCAGACTCAACACTCGTCTGATCGGAGGAACCTTTTTTTTAAATGGTGGATAAGGAACTTCACACCCTGCACCTCATTCCCCCAAACTGGTGACCCCGACGTGATCGGCCTTCGCAAAGCTCACGCCTCCCACAACCCAATGGTATTTTTTTATAACTTTGGCAATATTGTAAAATTTTGAAGTTATACTTCTTTTGGCATGTAGTCGCGTGACACTGCAATATTATGATGACATGGTGCTGATCTGATGATGGATCTGGAAGGTGGCTATAGGAACTTCGCAATGAAACGACACAACCTCATCGAGTTCGGGCTCGTTTAAATCATCGTGACGAATAGTTTGTCTTTCAATGATAACCAGGGTCGGATGATGGAGCTGGAAGGTGGTCATAGGAACTCTGTAATGAAACAACGCAACCCCATCGAGTTTCGGCTCGTTTAATTTGTCTTGACGAGTACTTTGTTTTTAGCTGGTTACCAGGGTTTGATCTGAAGATGGAACTGGAAGGTGGCAAAAGGAACTTCGCAATGAAACGACTCTACTTAATCGAGTTCGGGGTCGTTGAATCGTTTTGACGAGTAGTTTGTCTTTCAATGGTAACCAGGGTCTAATGATGGCGCTTGAAGGTGGTCATAGGAACTCTGTAATGAAACGACGCAACCCCATCGAGTTTCGACTCGTTTGATTCGTGTTGTCGAGTACTTTGTTTTTAGATGGTTACCAGGGTCTGATTACAGATGGCACGCACTACCCATGAACTCCGCGCATCGTTTTATTATTAGTATAACTTCTTACGTGCGTACATAAGTATACATAATACACACACTTTTTTTCGACTGCTACAAACGTAATTATGATTATGAACGTGGCTAAATTAATATTGTACATTAAAAATGGGTAACAATCGGTATAATTGCACGCCATATGGAAGCGGCTTTCAAAATAAAAAGCTAAATTTCTAAATTATCCCTAATTCACACAAATGTGTAACTTCACCTGTATATACACTTTTGAGAGTGTATTTATCAATTTGCATGTCTTTAGAGGACGGAGGGTAACTGTAAACTTGGAATGTATACTTGACTTACTTTTCTATGAATTAAATCGTCTACCTCTTATCGTTTATGTGGAGAAGTAGATAGTATATAACAGTTGCTTATTTAAAAAACAAATTCACTAGTTTACAGTTTTGTGTACTGTAACGGAATAAAAGTACCTATAGTCTTCAAAGTAAGATCGTTTATGTCTTCTTTTAAGTATACATCATATCGTTTAGTAGATTTGAAATAACTGTATTAATTTATTTTATTATCTTATTCATACAGCATTAATATTTGACACATATATTTTTGGATATATCAATAGCTGTTTTTACTTTTTAGAGGCAATATCATCCCTATAGGATCATTCACTTATTGGTGAGTTGTAGTCTGCCTTGAAAAGTAAATAACTTAAATGCAGTTTATATTTATTTCAGTGTACCTCAATGCATCATAGAAAAATATGGAAATACAGCTTATTTATAGTAGGCGGAACTTGTCGGAATCGTGTCGAGCTCTCATTAAAACCTTAGCAATTTCTACGCAGCCGCAAAGGGTGTGGTGAAATGAACACTGAAACAAAGTTTATTTACCTTTATATTTAAGGGAAAAATTGTAGCTTCGTGTCTAAATGAGTAGAACATTAAATTTTTTGCTTAAATTTATTTAAAACTTTTTTTAATGAAAATACGAATAATTAATTGAATTTTAATTTCCACTATATTAGGATTTTTAAGACTCACAATAAGTATAGACAAAATAATGTAAAGTATGAACATGAAATAGATGTATATATTTACTATTAATTTTATACTTATTTAATTGCCTGTGCAAATCGAAATCAATTTATCAGTTCGAATTCATATTCATTTGCAATCAATAATAAACCACGTGTAAAATAAAAATAATTCAAAATTTTTAAATAAAATTTTTTGTCAAAAAAAAGTGGATGTAAATAAACCATTATCAGCCGTAAATACAGCTCGAGTAGGGCAGTAGGGCAGCGAAATGTTGGCTTTCATTCTTACTGGTCAATGACAATCTATTATCGAGGCGATGACCTAGAAGGACACGCCGCATTCCGATTATCATAGTTGCTTCGCGTTATCATCGTATAACCAGATATACTTTTAAGAACAAAATAAATGTGTAAATTTTTATGTGATATTGACAAAAAATAGGGAAGTACCTAATCAACAGAACGAAATTTCATAAGTATATAGTAAATAAGTATGGCAAGAAAATGCAGGGCAAAATAAACAGATTATATATAATCTATACTTAATATAGTATTATAAAGCTGAAGAGTTTGTTTGTTTGTTTGTTTGTTTGTTTGAACGCGCTAATCTCAGGAACTACTGGTTCGAAAAATTCTTTTGGAGTTGGATAGCCCATTTATCGAGGAAGGCTTTAGGCTATATAACATCACGCTACGACCAATAGGGGCTGAGCAATAATAATAAATGTTACAAAAACGGGAAAAATAATCTTTTTGAGAGCTTCCGTTGCGTCCTTTATGATTTCTCTTCTCGAGACACTTTTTTAACTATAGTTCCACTTTTAAAGTAAATATAACATCATTCTTTTAATGAGAATTTTCGAAAAAAAAAACCCTACGTTGAACGACCCAGGAATCAAACCTGAGACCCCTTGCTCGGCAGTAACGCTTGCGACCACCCGACCAACGAGGCGGCTACCGGGTAATATTTTTAAACAAATACTCTTAGAGTAATTGTTTAAAAATATTTAATTACGTTTTTCCCTCAAATTAACGCGGGTGAAACCGCGGGGTACACAGCTAGTAAGAAATATGTCGTGAATTATCTTCAACTTCTGAACAGTTAAGGTACCTACAAAATTTGTGACTAGGTTAGGACGTAGACTAGGTAGATAGGTACTACTCCTAATACATAATATAAACCAAAATTTTCAGGATATGTTGTTAAGAAATATTATAATAAAAGTAAGCAATAACATTTTAAAGAAAGTTTATAATTTAAATAAATATTTGTTACAAAGCTTAATTTTTTATCACATTGACTTAACTTTCTATTTTGGAATGAAAGATCAAAGTAAAAGTAAATTTAATTTCTGTTGCGTGTGTTTTACAATTTTTAAAATAAATAGAAAAAAACATTCACATGTGAAAGAATAACGTACCTACCTACCAAATATTATATTTAAAATAAATAAATACTGTACTGTAACAATTTGTTAATATCCCATTCCTAGGCTAAGGACTCCTTTTTAAGATTCTTTATTGTTTCAGAATCGCTTCATTTTAAGAGATACTTAGTAGTTGTAAAATTACCGTTGCCATCCCAGATTTTAATAGGGGACTTTTGGTTGAGTCCTCAATTCAAATCTCAATCACAATCTAAATATGTAGAATATCGTTAATCGATATCATCTTTGTCATCTTATTTATCACACTTGGTATGAGTTCAACGAGATAAATATATTTATTATCGTAAATTACACTAGTCCTTTGCCAAAAGTTTGCATATATACCGATTGTTACCCATTTTTAATGTACAATATTAATTTAGCCACGTTCATAATCATAATTACGTTTGTAGAAGTCGAAAAAAATAGTGTGTGTGTACTTATATACGCACGTAAGAAGTTATACGTACTAATAATAAAACGATGCGCAGAGTTAATGGGTAGTGCGCGCCATCATTAGACCCTGGTTACCATTGAAAGGCAAATTACTCGTCAAGGCAATTCAATCAAGCCCGAACTCGATGTGGTTCCGTCATTTCATTACAGAGTTCCTATAACTACCTTCCAGCTCCATCATCAGACCCTGGTTACCATTACAAGACAACCTACTCGTCAAAACGATTCAACGACCCCGAACTCGACGAAGTTGAATCGTTTCGTTGCGAAGTTCCTATGGCCACCTTCTAGCTCCATCATCAGATCAAGCCCTGGTAACCATCTAAAAACAAAGTACTCGTCAAGACGAATCAAATGAGCTGAAACTCGATGGGTTTGCGTTGTTCCATTACAGAGTTCCTATGACCACCTTCCAGATCCATCATCAGACCATGGTTACCATTGAAAGACAAACTACTCGTTAAAACGATTCAAACGAGCCTAAACTCTATGAGGTTGTGTCATTTCATTGGACCTTCCAGCTCCATCATCAGATCAGCACCATGTCATCATAATATTGCAGTGTCACGCGATTACATGCCTAAAGAAGTATAGTGCCCGTGTCGGGCCGGGATGGGAACCCGGTCCTGCTAGACACCGCGTCGTCGGGACTGTTCAGAGGTAGCCGGACAATCCCCATGGAGGAGAAGTCTGGCTTTTTCGCCGAGGCCAGCCTGTCGCTGGAGGGATCCTATTGCCTGCAGATCCGGGACCCTCCAATTAAAGCGGCTGAAGGCTCCCGCAGGGGTTTAGTACGGTATTGCCCTCCCAAAGTGCCGAGTCCGACATAGGTCTAGGACTGCCGACCCGGGCGTCCTGGATATCATCCGTAAATGGATTCCCCTGCGTAAAGAAAAAAAAAAAAAGAAAATAAAAAAAAATCACCATGTCATCATAATTTGGCATTGTCACCCGATTTACATAATTCGTGCATTAGGAATAAAAGGGTTCCATGTGCTTCTACATACATTACGAGAAAAAATTCAGGTTATAACATAGCGGTAAATTTAAATAAAGTTTTATTGGTATAACTTTAGCATTTTTCGTTAAAGATCACAAATACTTAAAGCAAACAACCAGACCTACTTTCGCATCACTTCCTTTTCACTAAGGACAAAAGGCCTCGCAAAGACCTGCCGCCCGGAGCCTCGCAATCGGTAAGGCCGCCGCTGGTGATAATCATCAGATATATTTTAAGTAACTACAAGATTTATTTTTCTTTGAATTAAATGTTTAATTTTAAGAAAACCCATATCGTGAAATGTTGAATAGAACCTTGTTGAATTCAGTCAAAGTATAATATGTAATTTAAAAAGGTTCTATTTGTTTATAGAACCTTTTTAGTTAAAATATCCCTGAGTGTAATGTAGTTGCACCCTTTTTGTGCGGTTTTATGTGTTGAAATAAAACAAAAAGCTCAAATCAAGATTTATAATAAAGCAATTTGCAGAATATCATGAACTTATTACACTAGTCCTTTTCCAAAAGTTTGCCTAGAAGAAATCGTTGTGTTAGCGATAAGGCCGCCTGTTGCAACTGATGGAACTTAGTTACATATTGGTTACATATTATGTATTTGATTTTTGTTTACTTTTGTATTAGTGTGCAGAAAGTATAAATAAATAAATAAATAAATAAATAAATAAATAAATAAATAAATAAAATAGATTTTATTGTTACGAAAAGATTGAAGAAAGTGTGAATTATTGTTGTGTTGTTTGTGAAATATGCCTATAACAAAAAATAATATTATATATTATCTACTTATTTATGGTTAAGATTATAATAAAAAATCATAGCAAAATGAGTTTTTCTTTTCAATTTTAACTATTATATAAAATAAGTTTTTTTTTAAATAAAAAAAACCTCGCATATTATGTGTATCGCATATTATGTGTATCATTTTATTATAATAAAAGAGATAATTTGAATCTATCTACGAAAACCTATAGACAAATTGCTATGTAATATTGCATAGAAAGTGAAGTTTGATCCAAATGTGAACCAGGACAGATCATTCAAAGGCACAAAACAACAATACCTTATGATTTTATATTGCCATTTCATGTGAAGTGAAAATACTAGGAAATAACAATTGTTTTCTTATATTTTCCCAAATGACATACTTTATTTATTCAATATTTCTTCGTAAATTTTTGGCTAACACATAAGGCAGTTGATATCATCTCTGTAGGTACTTTTATTTGTTTGAATCCACTAATATCAAGACCATTCGAACAAATAAAAAAAAATTTGTGTCTTTTTATTAAAGAAAACCACAGGCTATGATATATCTACGAATTTGAGGTGCAGAGCAGTACTATAAGCGCAGGTGGAACTGATTTGAGCGTCTAGGAATAAAACAATAAAAAAGAAAAATTGCTGAGAAAAAACCTTCCTATAAGATGTTGTTATTTAAACACTCGTCGATTAGTTCTGAAACATGTTTTGATATAATTCAATACCTTTATAAATATTAGACAGACCTACAGACTTTATTCCACATTTTTCTCCTTAGGAATGTAATTTTCCAAAATCCTTTCTTTTGAGTCATCAGGTTAAAGCAATGACACCAAATTTCATTTACATATTTAAGACTCTACAATAGCTTAGATTGAGTAGAGTAGGTAGAATGATAAATCAGTTAGTTGTGACAAGCTGTAGATTAGTTTTTGAAAATTTTAATGGGTACGTTCGCGCGCCCTCTTCTAATTGTTGTCATCACTTTTTTATCTATGCATTCCACAGACCACATGCGCGGAAACGGAAATGGGACATGCGCAATAGTTTTTTATTTGTCAGTTTTAAATAAAAATAAAAGGTAGTTAATAAATGTAAAAAGATAATTTTGTTTATTATCTTTTATGAACAACAGCAAACAATTATAAACTAAAGTTCGACGGTTAAATTCAGTTTTTGATTAAAGAAGTATTATTTCCGCGCATGTGGTCTGTGGAATGCATAGATAAAAAAGTGATGAAATCAATTAGAAGAGGGCTCGCGAACGCGCCCATGAGTCTAATATGAATTTATTTAAAAGTCCATGGTGTAAAATATGTCTCTTATCGGCTCTGTTATTTTTGCTCGGGGCTTTTTAATAAGTAGGTGAGTTTAAATATTTCCATGTACCTGCTTGCTATGATTGAACCTACTTAATATTTTTAAAACTCTTACAAATCTGTAACGTTGTAATACAACACCTACATTGTTGATAGGACATTTCCAAATTCTAAGTAAACTTTTCCTTTGTGCAAACTAAAGCGAGGTTTATCGGTATTGTATGTCATAAATTTAATACAACCATTAGTTTAAACATTATACTACAATATTATTGTAGAATTTTAGAAGTAGGTCATTGATTTAAAGAAAAATATAAAATCTGAAACACAGCGTAGTAGCTTAGCGTTTGATGATATAATATTTCTGTTATTATTGTTTATTACGATTAAATGGTATAAAAAATAAATTCCTTGTGACGATGTCAGATCATAACTCAGGTGAATGTCCGATATTTGCGCTTGTGTTTTTATTTTAAATAAATTTCGTCTACTTTTTAGTTAGCCGAGAGGCCATACCACTTTCTCTGGCGCTCTTTGGCAACAGAAAATACCTATATTTATTCGTTCATAATAATCTTTTACTCGCTGGTCATATAAAAGGGAAATTTAATAGAAGAAATTATCGTAATGAGAATTCGTTTTATATTAAATTTACTTTATGTTTAAATTTGGCATTAATGCTGTTTAGTGCTCACTTACTGAAAAACTTATAACTGTTTTCTTATTAGGAACATATAAGTTACACTAATAACGTTAATTAATTTAATTACATTTCAAAGACTGTAATAGATTTTAAAAGAAAAACAAAACCAACTATGAACAAACTTTCTTACACCTACTTAAAATGTTCTTATGCAACACCGTTCACCCACTCAGCCATTGATCTGTCATTATCTAATTATTACATCATCCATTATTATACAACACTTCTATTTTTGACATTTGTTAACTAAATTTTTTTAAGTGAGAATAGTACAATACAACAACAACGACAATCCAATACAATATAATTTTTACTAACGCGCTTTGTAAATATTATGCATATGCATACCGACTCCTATACAGATAAAAAAATTCGATCCGATATATTCTTCAACTGTTCTGGTGTAGTGGTGCGAAGAGCCGCGTCGGCGGTCCAAGGTTTGATAGCTGTTCGGGGCAGATATTTGTATTTATACAAATACTTATTTCTGGCCTGGGTTTATTCCTGGGTTTATGTCCTTGTGGTTTTCCCACCATGTTTAGCACGTGAAGTCGTTGTTTTCGGTTGTTATCCTTACACGTCGGAAGTTTGTATTGATCGTTACTTATCGTAGGCGAATTATCCGCCAACCTGCATTAGAGCAGCGTGGTGGTTTAAGCTTTAATCCGTCCCTTATATAGAGAAGAGGCATTTGCCCAGTAGTGGGACGTTTGCAAGCTAATTCAGTTTAGTACCAATATTCTTCAATCTACAGCGAAAGCGTATTAAGCTCCTATTCTCTTCCTTAATAGAAGAAGGTAGCAGCAAGAAGCACAGTATATAAGTGCCTAATGACAACGATTATGCAGATATTGTAAGTGAAAGATTTATGTATTATTGTCTGCTCTCGAAATATATATCAGATTACATATTATACCTACGTTTAATTGATGTGAATTTTTGACTTTCAGAACAGGTCCTAGCGACAAGTTTAGTACGCCAGGCAGTCTCACGCCACAGATGTTGCATAATGATTAATTAAAAAATAAGTACTTGAAATGTATTAATGTTATGTTTTCGAGGTGGTTGAACTTTGATATTATATAATGTACGACACTCATATTAACTTAAAGTAAAGACGATTAAGAAGTGGTTTAGAAAATAAAATAAGTAATTCATTATTCATAAAAAGTATATGCGTCTTAATACAATAAACAGTTTTGAAAGCAAAAGCAGTTAATAAACACATGTTACCTACACACGTTCGTTGACGTTTCGAAATAAGTCTGAAAACAATAACAAAATCACAAAATTTTAATCATATAATTTACAATCTTTATATTTTTGTTCACAAATTTCGCTTTTAGAATTAAATTCGTCGTTCGTTGGCAAATGTCTGTACATAAAGGATGTACGCTGCGTAAAATCAGGACCATCATTATTATCACCAAAAACTGCTTCTTGCATTTTATTTACAAAAGGCGTTATTTTGCAAATGAAAAGTCGAATGCAACTTGTTTCTTCCTCTGATTCATGTTCAAGAATAAGATCCTCGATCATGTTAGGTAAAGAATCATTTTTAGCTGTAGCTAAAAGGTCTTGGAGTTTTCGAGAATTTTTATTTAGAATCCACTGAGTAAAATCTTCCGATCGGTGTGATTTGTTCTGACGTCTTGGTCCTGCTAAGAACGTTGTAATCTACAACAAATCGATTACATATAAGAATGTGAAATACAACAATTAAGTACATATAACAAGTTAATATGTATTTTTTATAATTAAATACCTCAACAAATAAACTTATTATGTAAAATATAAAACTAAAAAATCGATCGATTAATACTAGCAATTCTCGGAATCTGCTAGTTCCATGAAAAGAAGTATCGTTACAAAAAAAGAAAAAAAAGCACGTCTGTTTTTTTTTTCGAGAAGAAGTGCATGTACCTAGTGGATCTGATGCAAGAATACGATTATAATAAATAAATAAAATAATAAAATATTTATTGACTTAAATTAGTTATAAAAAATTATCTTAAAACAATGTGACTTATCTTTCTCCTTATCCTATATTATAAAAAATGTGAAATGTAAGTTTGTTTATGTTACGCTTTCACGCGAAAAATTCTTAACCGAAAAAAACTCATATTATTCGAGGTATTAGAAGTCACATAGAATACTTTTTTTTTTGGTCGCGATAACTGACATTCACGCGGGCGAAGCCGCGGGCGGAAGCTAATTTATTACGTATTGTTTATAATTTTATTTTACGCACTAGCGTTTGAACTAGACCGATCATGTATCTTAAACGCTAACATCTAAAATAGGTTTAATAAATTCTTTGTAAATCAGTCAACTATAAAACATTTGGAAAGAAGAAGAAAACGCTTGCAATAATTGATGATAGGTATCCATTGTCATGATACTAAACATTCGTGAAGTATCGCGTTATAATATATCAGGCTCTTTTATTGACTAAATTTTTCCAGAGGATCTAGACTTACGAGGGTAACACCACAAGGCACATCTTTTTTAGGGTAAAACCATGATAAAATAATATTTACACATCATCAGAAAGTTTAATGAAATTTATTGTATAAAATAAACCCGCTATGCATGTCTGTTGTGTTTCATATTTTTCCTTCTAGACCACGCAATGGATTTTGATAGGGCTTCTGCTATTATTTAGAGAATTTTCGAAATTTATAATTAGATGATATTAATAAAGTTTTGGAGTGATAGAGAAAATTTAATCTTTTAGTAAATGAGTCTCCACAATATTTATTTTTGAGCGGTTACATGGCTTACGCTGGCTTAACTATAAGAGCTACTTTAAAATAATGTACTAAAGAATAAACTTTCGAATACCCCAGGAAACACCAAGAATACCATTTGTCTATCTTTTATAATTGACTCACAGTAGTTACTCTTATTTCTAAAAAATGTATAAATATTACACCCAGTTTCTGGGTGGGAAGCTAACCGACAACCTTGGAACAGAAAGCAGGGTCACTGTCAACTGCATTAACGGCAATTCGCAAAAACATTGCGAATCTGTTTTCTCTGATTCGTGTAATATTATACATTTTTTTATTGTAAAGTTTTGTAAGTAAACGATAAAAAAATTACCATTTGAGCGACAAATATGAGTGCATTGACGGCGACAGCGCTGATATGCTTTGGCTGAAGACCCAGTAAACGCACTAAGTGGCGTAATGGTGACATGGAGTTAGGAACTTCATGCATATTGTAATTATTGTTTTCCTCAGAATAATTGTCACTACTGAATTCATTAGAACTCTCAGGTTTTGGTCGTTTGTTTACCGATGAAGTAGGTTGAAACGCGCGAACGACAAAATCTGCTACCTTCAACGCTACTGATTCAGAACCTAAAACAAATAATTTAATTCAATTATATAAGTAATTCTAATTGAACATATAAAAATGTTTATGATTTGCATACAAATCTTATTAAAAACCTTATTTTTATCCAAGCTAAACCGAGACAACTTACATATTATTTATAATAAAGTGAAAGCAGAAGTCTTAGGCCAATTTCAGATACTTATTTTCTCTTACTTGGTAAAAATTTACTCGCCTATAAAAAAAAAAAAAAAATTTTGTTTTTAAATTTTATATTAGGTATGTGTTTCAGTTTTATATTATACTATATTACAATTTGTATTATAACCGTTTCTTTGGTATGCAAATATTGTTTATTATAACAATTATTACTATTATTATTATATTTTTGCCATTATAACAAAGTATTATTTACAATTTTACATGAAAGAAGTAGTGTAAACTGTAACGGTACGTAAATTTTTTACGTAAAATCAAATAACTAAAAATTATTTTGAAACTTACCTAAAAAATCCTTAGCGAATTTTATTCCAGAATTTAAGTGATGTAAAATACTATCGCTTCTGTGTTGTTCATTTCCTACTGCGAACTGAAACATAAGAATAAAAATTACTATTAACGCCATCTCGACATTACGAGCGAGACTACAATGAGGAGGGCACGTAACAGTTACTTCTTAGCTACGCTTCGATTCTCTATGTGATGGATGCGCAAGCGCAACTATCGCAGTAGAGCGTAAAATTTTGCTGTTATTAATTTTTTTTACATTATAGGCTGTTCGTATAGGAGTATTAAAATTGTAGAAAAAAAATATTTATAATATTTTGTTTGTAAAAATGTTAGCTTAATATGTCTACATTATTTTTTCTTAAATCAAGTTACTTGAAATATTCAATAGATGTCGGTACATGTAATAAAAATGTACTGAACTGAATAATTATTCATATGGATAATTATGCAGTAGGTATATAAGTTCAACGTAAAAAATATGTATGCGTATTAAATGTGTATTAATAACAGCCCCGGATCTTCGATTTTTTTCGAACCGAGGCAGAAACTTCATAGTCGCGCCCCTCTTTTCTATGTTTGAAATAAATTAAAAAAAATATATAAATATATAACGCGTGGCATTTTTTTGATCGGGACAATAAAAATCGTTTGTTATATTTGGGCTCTTTATCATCTAATAGATGGTAACTTCATATTTTGTATCCCAATATTAGAGCGGGGACTGAACCCGTAACCGCTAGGTATGCATCCATTCGCTGTCTGTCACAAATTCCATCCTTATTCTTATCCCCCTTTTCATTCCCTTAAGAGCAGAACTTTGAAAAACGTTGGAACTGTTTATTTCATAAATACACTAACGACAAGTCATAAATACATTGTAGGTATTTAAGATTACACATTTATACATAAAAAACATTCGGATTTTTCTTTTTAGATGTATAGAACATTTTCGTTACAAATGTTTGTGTGCAATTAAGATATGGTTTTTCTTATATACAAGCTACAGTGAGTAATAAAATTATTATTAGAATACACAAGCAAAAAATACGGTATAATCCTGGATATCATCCGTAAATGTAGGTATTCCCCTGCGACAAAAAAAAAAAGGACATTCGAGCCAATTGACTAACAATGATTGCTGCTAAGTTTCATTTCTAGTTTTAATAGTTTAGGCTCGGCCCTCATTCAGTCAGTCATTATTAATAAGTCTGTTTTATAAGTAGGGGAGCGAGGGGCTAGTTGTAACAGGGGCAAGTAGTAACAAGCATTTTTTACTTAGATAATAGAAGAATATTCATTTGATTTTCAACCTAACTTACTATTTAATACCCATTCTATCATATGAGCGTGATCGGTATCCCGCTGGATGACGCAGAAGGCAGTGTTACGCAGGCGCTCCGATAAGACCACGTAATGGATTTTTTTTATTTATACAAAATTGATTATTGTGCATTTCAAATTGTTTAGCACTTGTTGATTTATTCAAATACATTTAACATTTGTTTACTTCGATTATATTAATTGTAATTTTACACTAAATAAGGGATATAATTTTTTATAGCAGTTATTTCAAAAAACCTTGCAGTGGGGTATGTTGTAACACTTTCATGGGACAAGTTATAACAAGTTACAACTTGCCCCGTATTGTTTTATTATTTCTATGAAATCACGTGGGACATACTTAAATTTCTTCTTTTCATGTTTTGAATACTTTTTTGTGGAACTTAATTGATTTCATCCATTTCAGAATTAGACACTATGAAAAAAAACTGAAAGTGCTTCCCAAAGCCAAGATGTGTACGAATTGGCTTCTGTTGGAGTATTATAAAATTAAACCAGTGTACGAAAAGCTGCAAAATACTTTTGTTGGAGTATTATAAAATTAAACCAGTGTACGAAAAGCTGCAAAATACTTTAAGTCATGTGTCGCTATTTAGATATAATGTAAAAAAAGGAGAAACAAATCTCTATAATACTTTAATCAAAAGGCTTTTGGCGTAGGAGGCTGCCATTGAAAAGGAAGGATCCTTCGACCAGACGGTGTTGCGTCTGGTGGGCTACACGCCACTATATATTCAATCGCTTTCAAAACTTTGATAGCGCGATGTAGGATACGTCAGTTCATAAGCGGCGAAACAGATGTCGCTACAGGCTGATTGATTACTTAAGAAGTTGAGATATTGTTGTTATAAATGGCTGAATATTTTTCTACTAGATTAAGAATAAAACTATGTGCCTAAACTTTTTAATGCTAAATACGCTAAATGAACCAAAAATCAGTTTACTTAAGTAGTTAAGACTATAAATGGATGTAAATCTATAGTTCCTTTATAGTCTAAAAAAAGTAAATAACAAGTTTTTGTAAATTTTTGAATATTTTTTTATTCCATTAAGAATAAAACTTAAAAGTCGAAATCTGTTTTAGCATGTCTACAGTTTCTAATGATAAATATGTTAAATAAACCTTTGAAAAATAGAAAACTGATTTTCAATTCCTACTGTTACAACTAGCCCCAATCACGGGGTAAGTTGTAACACTCGTCACTTTTTTTTCTAAGCCATTTTTACAAGAACTTGTCACAGGTTTGATCAAAATTTTATATGAAATCACTAGTTGAATAGTTGCTCATTCAAATAGTACTGCTGCATTTCCTAAATACCTAACAAGTAAGCTTCCATATGGTCCCATCGAAAAATTTTTACAACTAGCCCCTCGCTCCCCTATAGGTTATTAAAACTCTATTTTGAATTCAGGAATAAGGTAATATATTATTATTGTATCGATAGGTTAGTAAATAGTATTTGTTTACCATTATTGTAAGTTTTACGATAAAAAAATCAACCTGTATAGGTACGATTTGAATCTTATAGGTACATAAAATGATGACAAAAGGAATGAACAGACAGAACAATAGAATGGGGACATAGTTAAACACACATACAAAAGGAAAAAAGAGACTAGATATTTGTGTTTTATTAGTTTCTAAACGTTTTTATTTGCTCAATTACAATTTTATTATAAAGTGTGTATGTGGTGTGTGAAAGGGCTACTAACAAGTAACAATAGTTCGCTTATTGGTGTAATAATATTTTACACCTTATATAGGTGAAAATGACACAGACTCTCAATATCTTAATTAGACATTCCTCACAATAAGTTTCCTGTCGAAAAAAATTTACAATTACAATACATAAGTATTTACCTACAAATAACCTACAATAAGTATGTAACCGTTACTTGAGTTTCGCTCAGCAGACCATGATGATCTTTCACGTCATCTTAATAATGTCCTCAGTCATGTTGAGTTCAGTTTCCTAAAGATTTAACTGTGAGCAACAATGTTGTATCTTGTTTTCTTATTATTGACGTTGTGCCACATCATAACTTCAGACACGACCACAGAAGAGGTCCAATTCCTTAATGAATTAACTATAGACAAGTTGTTACAGTTAAAGAATTCTTTAAAAGATTTTTCCACAGAATATGATAATGTCACTGTTACTACACCAATCTTTGGGGAAAATTTTGGCGCTCAGGCTATGGCTTTTAAAGCGCCACTTATAAAAAGAATAGACTATGAAGGACTTTATAAGAAAGGCGGTTACAATACAAAAATTAATAATATTTTCTCCATGTCAGTGACTACATTAGCTTTCTTAGCTTTTGGTGGATATTTATTATGTTTAATTGTGCAAGCTGTAAAATCGAAACAGAACACAATAGTTACAACTCCAACGCCGACATTTTTCTTTAACTCTGGTATTAAGAAGAGGCCGCCAACCACTTTCAGTTCGTACGGACGAAAGAAGAGGGGAAAAAGGGGATTACAGGAAATAGACGTACCACCGGAAGAGTTGTTTACGGCACTGTTACAACTTTGCGAAGGCTACGCTAAATGGAGCAAAGGTCATGGAAACATTTATTAAAACTTAAATTAATCGCATTATAATGTTTGAAAATAATACTAAGTTATTGAATAATTGCTTTAAAAAAATTATATAATAATGCTTTCAAAAAAATTCTTGCTTTAATGTTCACGGCTACTGTTCCATTACTATGAGTCGTAGCGTGATATTTTATAGACTATGTTACTTTTAGTAGCCTTCTAATGGTCAATTATTTGTTGAAATCGTTATAGTAGGTTCGGAGTTAAAGAAGCAGATTATAATACAATAAAGAATAATACAGGTCACAGGCAACTGGTTAAAATAGTTATTCATTCAACGCTTACTTTTATAGTTGAATCATTCTATTCAAAGCGGCTAACTTAAGTCTGTAGAATTTTATGATGGCGCAAGCTGGCTGCTCTCGCGGCACATTCGCTTTTGTAGTTTAACTAGCATATCTTAAAAAGTGTCATTATAAGTCAATAAACTAACCTAATACATGTATTTTGTTTAAAAAATCATATTATTAGACATACCTACTATAAAAGAATTGTGTTTTGTTTTTACAGTAGATAGATAGGTACCTATATTTTGTGATTGAATGCTATTTTTTAAAGAAAGAGCGAGCCATCTAATTGAACATCTATTACAACCAGTTAGCAGTAACGTAGACAACAGAATGAATAACATGAATAATTTATTGTAAACTAGCCGATCTGCGCATTTTTACTCGCGTCGATACCAATGGTTACTGTTTTGCTTGTACCTATGCATAGAATGATGTTTAGGCAAACAGACAAAAATTCTAAAAGTCGTTGTTTTATCCACAGTAACACATATAGGTATAACTAAAAATATAGTAAAAAAAAATAGGTATTATAGGTATAGTAACTATAGTATACCTAACTTCTGTAGAAAATTGGTCTCGGTTATGTTTTTATTAAGCGCTCTATGTATTCCACCATTTATAATTGAGAAACCAACATTAACATAATATTAGTGTTGTTAAACAATGTATGTTGATTAGTTTTATTTGTATATAAATTTTGTATTTTATATACAAATTTATTTGTAAATTATGTTTCTTTTGAAATATAAAGAATTATTTGAATATTATAATTTATAATTACCTAAATAATGAGATTGTGAATTATTTATTATTAACTAGCTGTGCCCACGGCGTCACCCGTATACTATATTTACTTTTTTATGTAACTGTATAAGTGATTCAAGATGCTATCTAATCGCAGAGAGCGTTATAGTGTCGTACTTCAAACTGGTGTAGGTACTATTCCTAAAAAATAAATTGCAAACCGATATTGAAATTTTTTTTTCGACTTTTTTCGTTTACTGACTTTTATTTATTGTTAGTTTTATTTACATATATTAATAATAATTAATTAAATGTTATAAAACATTATTTTACACAACGTTATTACCATTTTGGGTCACTTTTTTATATATTATGTATGTATTAATTTACCTATTCTTCTCTCACTTACGCCGTCATTCGAAAAATAAAACTAAAATTACAATAACATTTGACGGACTGAAGCAATTTTGATGAAATAAACACTGATACACGTAGTACTTTAGCAGTGATGCGTGTTCAAACAAATTAACAAACAGACAGACAGACATTTCTAAAAATGATAGAAGCGTTTATAATTAGTGTTTTAGAACTCTACAAAAGTTTTCATAAAAAAATAACAATTCAGATATGAAATTTACAATTTTATTATATGTTTAATAAAGATATATAAGTAGATATAGATCTGAACTGTAAAAGATTGATTATTTTTAATATGTTTAAGTAAACGATAAAGTTATTTAAATAAGGAATAATTGTTAATAGTTCATTTATTATTCAAATATTTTCATTTAAATATTATGTGAATAAAAAAATCCATCATACCATATTCATTGAATATTAAATCAGTCTAAGTGATTTTGAAACGAAGTACATTTATGATTTATATGCGATTTTTATTAAATGAAATAAAATACGACAACGAACTAAGACTAATAATAAAACGCAGTATTATATATTTGTCTCCACTTTTTATTTGGCGACACTAATATGTATTTACTCAGTAGACATTTGAACAGACGCATATTATGTTAAGTTCCTAGAGTGTGGTTTTCCTACCCTTTTTTACATTATTTGGTCTATGGTTCTCCTATAACTATCGTGTCACAGTTGAAGATTAGTTAATGGGCAGCGCACACGCTACGGGAAATCGTTACGATCGCACTGTACCGTTTAAACTGCATCGATAATCGAAACATGTGTGTGATAAAAACTGTACAGTTTTTACGATTTTTACAAGCAGGCTGGACTGTAGGGGCGTATGATTTACCTGTATACCTGTTTATCGCACAGATAAAACTGGACGTGTGTGGCACTCAGTGGCACCCATAAGGATCAACATATTAACAATTAACATTGTAGTATAAGCAGCATACGCACCAGTAAGGGCCTGCTGCATGCGTATATGTGCGTCAAAATTAAATAGTTACCTATTTCTTATGTATTGTAAGCTAGAAATATACCATTGCAATAGACAGATGTACTTTTACTTACACGCATACATGCATGTCAGTAAAAGTACACGATATGTATCATTATTAATGGTTTTTATTGCTTGGTGTTCTTGTTTGAATGCGTAGGTACAACTAAAGCTTAAAAAATTGCCTAAAAGAACTCATTCACAGCACTTGTATATGTACCTACCTAAAGCCAAATGATCGAAAATTCCAACCCGATTGAAAAAGAGGAATTTTGTCGCTGGCGAAATGCAAGGCTTTTTTCTGCGAGGTTTGCTTTACACTTTCTGATTATTTCCTTTTGTGATTAAAAGGAGGCTTCATATACAACTATTTGTACTATGGTGTATGGAAATAAATAAACGATTTTTTTTCCTAACGATGTGAGATAGCAAAATACCTGTGCTAAATTCTATCGTTTTTGTAGGGGATAGAAAAAACTATATTATTCTGAAAAATAAAAATAAAACAATTTTGTGGAAAGAAGACAAAGTCGCAGTAATTACAAACTACTATAGTATTATATTCCACAAATATTCTTAGGAAATGTAAAAAAACTATAAACAATGATTTTACTCTTCTTTATTGATCGTCAACTAGAGTTACCTACTCTAATGAATAAACTAAAGAATTCTTATACGTATATTGTTTTAGATGCCGACATAGGCATTAAAATTGTCTGAAAGTTACATTACATTGTTTTATGTGTACCTACTAAATTATAGTTATAAAATTTCGAGGATTATATATAATATCGCTTAATTTCTACTGAAAACGCAGCAAAACAGTGTTTACATTAAAAGCAGGAAGCCAGATTGCCTCGCAATATACCTACGATCTGTAAACGTTTTCAAACTGTCAAATAATCACGCTAACACCTAATAATAGCTGTATCTTCGTTTTAAAGATGCTATTGTATGTACCACTCGAGATTCGCTCTACGTACATGTGTAAGAAAATCAGTTTTTATTATGTTAAACTTAGAGTATATTTTTAAGTATACAAGCAGAGATTTTATGATATTTTGGTTGGCTAAGCAAGAGCGGGTAATGAGGGGTTCTGTGGTGGATCTGTCAACGGCCGAGATCTACTGTTTACAGACCAGCACCAACGTACTTCGTTAAAACATATTAACGCATACCCGCAGCGTTCTTTTTAAATAATTTCTGTAATGTTTAACGATTTACACGGAATATTATTTGAAATAAAACATCTGTTAGCAATGAAATCTTTTAAACGCTTTATAGACGTTTTGTTTATAATACTTTTATGTAAGTATGAAAATAAGCTAAGTATACTTTAAAAAAAGAATTGCCTTTTAATATTTATGTTCAAGAAGAGATTATTTAGAATATATTTTAAATTGTTTCACTGCTACGTCTATTACTTTAATTTAAAATGCAAATGTAGAATTTTAGGGCCGTGTAATTTTAACCAATGATTAACTCAACGATAACAAAATGCCTTCGACGTCGGCGGTTAAGATAAGGGCCCCGACACACCACATGGTGCTTGGCGATGATTTGTTCAAATTGTTTACTGGGAACCAGTAGTTGTTTAAAACAATGTTAAAAACAAATGTTGAGCATATCTTCACGTTGGTAACTCTTTTGTTTATATTTCACTTCGTTCTATCTTATTTGATAATATATTTCTTTCTAAATTAAAATATCTAATTTATAATATACATTTACTGTACATATGTTTTAATATCAGAGTTTTGTAACTTTTAAAAAAGAAATTTATTGAAATGAATATATTAATAAATCTATATTTTATTCACATCAATATTTTATTTTACAGAAAGTAACAAAGTACCTCATTTTATAAATGAGATAAAAAAGATGCAAAAATGCATTTTAAGTTGGGATAGATCTTAAAGAGGCTAGATTGAAGAATATAAATAGTAGCTTCACTTTTTTTTTGATGACTGTCCCGTTAGCGCAGGTGGCAGTGACCCTACTTTCTGCTCCAGGGTCGTTGGTTCGATTCCCGCACCGAGTCTGGGTGTAATATGTATTCATTTCTATATGTATTATTTATATTTATTTTAAAAAATGTATATCAGTCGGCTCTTACCTAAAACACAGGCATTAAGTTGCCTACCTTAGGAGCAGACGACCGTGTGTTAAATAAATAAAAAAAAAAAAATTATACGAACCTCTTAACCTTACAGAGTATAACACTTCTATACGTAATAGAATTTGATGTTGCAAGTGCATGATTATGTATTAAGCTAATGTTTTATTATTTAACTTTTGTGCGAAGTCACAATCTAGCTTAAAAAAGTTAAACGTCTCAGGTTTTAAAGTATTTGTTTTGTTTAGAATTTTGTTCGATGTAACTTTTTGTTGAAATGACTGTTGCACTGCGTTAACTCTAAAAATATAATGGATTATATAATTTGCTGATCCTACGCGGTTACCTATGTCAGTGTTTATATAAAAAACTCAAGACTACTACTAAGCTGCGTTGGCTCTTTCAGTGGCTTCTTTCTGTGTGACATGTGTTTGCTGGATTAAAATTAATGTGAAAAGAATAATAAAACTTTTCATTCAAATATAATTGACTGACAGTCTGACATTGTACATACAATCATTTTAAAACTAGTAAACGAACAGTGTACGAATACTACAGGTAAACGTTGCATGAATAGTATTTGTCTAAAAAGAAAACGACGACAATCCAGCTGATAAAGAATGTGTTTAGAACACAACAAAATAATAAATAATAGTCTTTATAAATAAAATAATATCGTCCTGCCGTTGTGCGCTTTTCACGAAAAGTTAGATTAACTCATTTTGACGGACAAAAAAAATAATTGCAAAATGGCGGGAAAGTGTTTTTTACTTTTTATTTTAATTTTTATTTTTTTTATTTATTGATATTGAAACCAGGCAGATACAAACAGTACAACTAAAGAGATTTATTTTTCAATTTTATTCATACAAAATACGAAAAGATTTTTTCACCGACCTATTATTTATTTACTTCATATTTTTTGAAGTATTTTAATTTTTGATATAAAACAATTCAGCATAACAAGTACCTAATCAATTAATTCAATACTGTACACTACTTCAATACTAGACACTGTAGAGGAAGTTATTCCTGACTTTGAGGTTTAGTGTGTATAACTGTCATACTGAAAATGATGTGAGAAATAGTAATAAAATTTATCGCACGAGCTTAGAACATACAGATAATTAATAAATATAAGTTCTTAAGAATAAATTTATAAACCTTTTATGAAAGTTTACTTAATTAACGTATCTAAATAATTGTAAGTATGGAATATTGAGGACAATGATTATAAAATGTATTGTAAACGAAAATCGCTTATTGTTACATCAGCAATTAAATTGTTTATTATGATTATCTTTTATGCACTTTAATACGACACAAATGGAAACGAAGTGCCCTCTGGGTCAAAGGTTTACGATGTAGTGACTCGAAACTAAATTGAATTTGACTCAAATCACGTCGTAAACTAAGCGAATACAAGATTGAAGGCGAACTGATCAGGATGTAATAATGGAAAAGGTGAACGAGCTGTATTGTGTTAAAGACAAGCACGTGACTTAACTTCGCCTGGATACTTTAATTCAGGAAAATATTGGAAAGAAAACTCCATGTGATAGAATTTCTTTTTAGACATAAAGTTTTCTTTACTATTTTTCTTTGGTTGGTGAGTTGAAAACTCAGTGGTTCAGCTAGCGTATTACTTACACACGAATAATGTGATATTCAATTGTAATGATCTGTAGAAATTGCCAAGGTTTAAAGTCTCATATTATTGATTTGACATTTCCAGTATCAATATGCAAAGGATTATCGTTACTGCACTTATAAAACAATCAAAAACCTATATTATTATTAGAACACTTTTAAGTTCCTCACTCATTTTATTAAATTTTCTATATACTATTACTTATGGCAAAATTTAACTCAATTTTATCTTTTATAGGAAATAAGAAAATTATTGAAAAGAATTCTATAAAAACAAAAGTTAAGAGAATTAAAATTAAATAATAATTATTTATTATTCTGTGTAGAATCTAACAGAATCCTCAGATATAAGTATTCAGAAATGATATACTATCAAAGACAGTCGCAATAAAAAGACGCATAATATTTTTTCAATAATTTATGATAAATCTTGATAAGCTGTAATTACCATGGTTATTCACTTAAGATTTTTATATTTTCCTTAATAACATGTTTAACACATACTGTATTTATATTTTATGTTGGATAGTTTTATAATCGCTTCAGTCATATACGAGCTATCACAATAAAAATTAAGTAGCTAATCCTATATTGAGGTCCAACTAAATAATTACACAAAATACCATTTCGCTTCTTATAGTAAACCATTAGTAGGTATTCGTCGTATATTATGTACTTACTAGACTAATGATACAGCTAGTTACTGTCCGTACAGGCATATATTCACTTAGACTTTACATTAAGAAACTAACAATAAATATCTCAAACTACAAAATACATCGCGCACTCTGTTGACAAATCCCGCAATAAAATATAAGCATTTACAATAAAATTAATTATTATTTACACGGCGCAGTCGACCATGATTTGACGATGGAAAATAACGGACATGGAAAAAAATTATATTATCACTTTTTGAAATAATTAGTCTCTCTATTTCGAGAATGTATTTGAAAATGTTTGTAGATAAATGTTATACCCGATACCCGATTAATATAAAGCATCATACGTATTAAATTGAAGTCAGAACTATCTTGAAGCGCTTATGGTTTTGTTAGTCTATTTTTAATTTAAAATTGTATGCAATTCCTGTCATGAGTTCAATTCCTAAACTAGTAATTACTGTACACTTTCAATGTTATCTGTATCATTTAACACTAAAAAGCTTTACAGTATATTTGATCATATGGCATAGGTATTATTAACAGACGTTTATTTGTAAAACGAAGATTCAAAAGAGCTTTTTGAAGCTTATACTTGAATAAAGAAATTTTGTTTTGATTCGACTGTGATTCAGAACCATTCTTTTTAAGCTGATGCTCCTACTTCTATCATTTTTTTTATCGACATGACATGTCAATTATCAATAAATAAATAATGTAACATACTTACAATAATTTGACTTATAAGTACTAACTTGCTTTGTAAATTATATTTAATTTTAAATTGCAATTAAATCTCCCGCTATATTCTTTACCACTGATAGTCCGTTTATGAGTAACAGGAAAATAATTAAAAGCTTTTTTAAAATTAGGTAGAGATTATACATCGATGACGTAGAGTTAGAGAATAAGGCCGTTAAAAAAGGAAAATTAAAATATATTTACAGCGAAAACTCAAATAGTAACATGTCCACACAATGTAGTCGGCAGTTCCGCCATGCTGGAGGTCCAGGGACCCCGCGGCGCTCTGCTTTATCGCATGCTGCGCGCGCGCCGGACACCTCGCACCCCCCACGCCCTAGCTGTAGGATCACCACGTTTATTGAAAAACTCATTTACTATTTTATTGGTCGATTAAAATGATTGTTATGTGAAAAGAATACATTTGAAATTTATTTAAAATTAATGTAATTTGAATACTTATGTTTAATCGTTGTATGGATCAAATTAATAATGGATGGATTTTTTTTTAATTTCTATAAGTTATAGGTGATTCGTTCAATTGGCTTTGCGGTTAATTCCGCTTAAATATAAATACAATTAACTAGTTATGCTAAATATAAGAGCGATAAAACAAACAGCAGGGAATGGCTATCAACTTTTATATGGCAAATATTTATTTTATTTTTATATACAATAATTTGATGACTATACTTAATAAAATCCCTTATCTTAAAAAAATAACATAAGTTTTATCATATCTTTTGTAATATAAACTGAATTGAATTGAATCAGTCTGTAAGAGTCGCACTGCTGGGCAAAAGGAATGTCCCTATGACGGCTTTACGTTTTTATATAGGTATACATATATAATATAATCCGTACCGAATGAGGCTTACAAATAAAATGTTTGCGAATTTGATGGTGGATTCTTAATTGTTATTAACAAATTATTGTAGTATAACGACTAAGATAAAAATATTTAAATTGCAAAAATCCACAATGCGCTTTATCGTGTGCATACCATAGCGTAGTTTACGGCCATCCCGCGGCAATCATAATTCGTCTCCAGCCTCCGCGGCCTCTCAGGCGTCTCTCGAGACTTTTATTGTGATTTACACGCGTATAACCTTTGTAGCTTTTTGCAGTTTTTGCACGAACTTACGACTAGTTGTCGATTATGGCGCTTGTTTGACATAACTGTTCAATATCTCGCGTATTAACTGATGAATTTTCATATTTATTAGTTACATTCCTTATAATTTCTTGTTTTTTATTGATCGATTGTTAACTAAATTTGTTATATCGATTGTTAACTAAATTTAAAAAAAAACTTGTACTCTCATTATGTAATATCCACTGTAAATTTAGTGACTGCAATAAAGTATTTATCTATCTATCTAAATTTATAAATTTACAATATGCTTTTTTATTCGTAATATGCTATATATTTACCACATAACGTTTTTATTTTATATTATACTTTTTAATTCATTTTACTCTTTAATATTTGTTAAATCTGTATTTCAAGCCGATATTTATAAATGCCTAGTACCTATATATTTTGTTAGCTTAATTGGATAATTCTTAAAAGTTAGATGACAAAAAAAAAATTTTTTTAACAGAAATATGTGTATTTAAGAAATTCGTTTAAGGCGACTTTATTTTTTAAATATTGCCTACTATTTGAAGCACATATTATATCTCCAGTTTTTTTTATTAGAATTATAATTTTCAATATATACCAATATAAAATGAGCGCGTATTATATTTATTATAAATATATTTATTTAAATTATTTATAACCATTTTACTGCCAAAGATAATAAATTAAAACATAATAATTATTAAGAAAAAAAAAGTATCTGAGGCAATATGAGCTGGCTCAGTTATTTGCTTACTCGGGAACGAGGTCCTAGGAAGCGCTGGTTTTCAGCCAGTCCCTTCCCATATATATTGTAATTTATAATACTAATATTTTGTATTAAATGAGTCATTCATCGATTATACTTTACCCAACGGTCAAAAATTAGTTAATTAATAAAAATATCTAGGTATAGGTACATTAGATCTGATTACATTTTACGTTTTTTTTAAATATTACTTTAAAATTTTTGTCGCGTTTTGGTGAGTAATTAATAGGTCATAAGTGCAAAACATTATTGCGACAAAAAAAAGGAAACGCGGCAAGGATTGATTTTTATCATAAAAGTAAATTTTATAGCACTTTTCACCGTGCGATTTTATTTTCTTTTATTGAGTTAGGTACTGTATAGAAAATACATTATAATTATAAACTATCTAAATAAAAACCGTCTGTCAATAGGTATATTAGGTAATTAAAACGCAACGATACTTCTCTGAAAATTCTCAGCTATAAAAAAAAACTAATAAAATCTTCACTTATAATGGCGTATTTCGATAATGAATATAAATCATAACGTTATTGATTTGAATTAATGCCATTTACACATTGGGTATTTCTATAAAAAGTCTATATATCCAGCTAATTCTTATAACCATTCGTCGATAAATATTAAATTTCATAGAGGAACGTTATAGAATACGATTATGCAAATATTATTAGTTCTTAATAAACAGTTTAAGCATTTGATGGTCGCGCCACACGAGACGAACCTAATTATAATAAATATACAACATCACATTAGAATCGATCAAGTTCTTAGTTCGTGTAATTTATCGGAACTAATAAACATGATGTACGGTTATCGTTATAATTATTTATTTTTTATTATTGTTGTGTATGAACAGATAATATTAGCTGTTATAGGATCCGTGGAGTTCACCACGATGCTTTTATTTATGGCGTTTATTGGATTGGAGCTTTGCCCGAGGCGACATACTCACTGATGATCGCACGCGACTCCCTATTGTGAAACTGTTCGATACATTAGAATGTATATATATAAATATTATAAATGGTATTTTGTAAACAAAAATATGAAAAGGCTTAAAGAAATACATTTTCCATATATTATTTTAATATATCACATCAAATTAATAAATTGTAAAATCAGAATTTGTAAGTATTAACTACTAGCTATTCAGTTTTAAATAATTTAAAATAAATTAATAAATTTTAATATACTTATGTAGTTCGTGTTTTACTTAGCTCGACATACCTACATCAAAGTTTGAGAAATCGAAATAAATTGCTAATGCAATATATATATAACGTTTTTAATGAGGTTTGGATTAAATATTTCTGGTGTACCTATATTACATATATTACATGTACATATATTATATAATAATTCTGGTGTAATGGTGAAAAATAAGTGTTTTGACTGACCGTTGGTGCAGTTTGTAGTGACCCTGTTTTCTGCTCCGAGGGTTGTGGGTTCGATTCCCGCCCCGAGTCTGGGTGTAATATATGTTTATTTATATATGTATTATTTATATGTATATTTATTAAAAAAAATTATATCAGTCGGCTGTTACCTAAAACACAGGCATTAAGTTGTCTACCTTAGGAACAGACGACCTTGTATGTGTGTTAAACATATTTATTTATTTATGAATGGTGCATGCAGTCGCTTTAACGCCAACGGTCGCGGATTCGATTCCGCTCGGGGGAGGTATTTGTATTTGTAATATTTGTTTCTAGTCTGGTTCTCCCCACCGTGCTTTGCAGAGCATGTAAAGCCATCGATCCCAGTTGATATCATAGACGATCCTTACTCATGGTAGGGAAATTATCCGCAGTGGAGCAGCTTGATGGATTACTCTCCAACTCTTCGACGGCCGGCTGGTCGAGTGGTCAGGCAACTGGACACTTTACGCAGCGGTCGCGGGTTCGAATCCCGCCAGGTGCAGATAATCTGTATGACGAATATAGATGTCTGCACCGGGTCATGGATGTGTATTTATGTATATATGTATTTATATCTTAAATTTATTTCCGTTCCTAGTACCTGTAACACAAGTTCTTACGAACTTAGCACAGGGCTAGGTTAACGTGGTGTGATTGTTGGTTAATATTTATTTATTTATTTATTCTTCTATTTGGAAAAGACGCCTTTGCCTAGCAGTGAATCGTTTCCAGGCTGATTTAGTTCTGTTCAGTTCAAACTACTTTGAATTAATTAGAACGTTATTATAATTACCCGACTGCGACAGAAGGAGGGTTATGTTTTTCGAGTGTATGTATATATGTATGTATGTATGTATGTATGTATGTATGTATGTATGTATGTATGTATGTCTATTTCTTTGGCACGCCCTACAGCCCAAACGGCTGGACGGTTTTTGACATATGAGGTGTCGTTGGATTTGCCTAAATTGTAGTAGTGACATAGGCTATATAAATTTTCAAAATGACGCCAGCAAATGGCGGAATGAAGGGGGGAGTTGATTTTTTTTTCTTACTGTAGCAATATGGGTATCAAATAAAAGCTAGTACATTGTTTTATTCTTTTTAGTTTATAATAAGAGTATTTTACGCAGTCGGGTTTTTTGATTTTTTTAATTAAGCATACTTGTTTTATTTCGTTTTAATTTTATTGTACGGTCGATATTTGGATATCACTAAAAGAATAGTCCCCAAACTGCTTTTAAGCAAGACTCGTTCGGCAGACTTATGAGGATAATTCACGTCAACAATACACTTTATTAACAGTTAGTTATGCGTTGTTTGATGATATCGCGTCTACAATTAAATATTAATATGTGTTCGAGAGATCGTAGGCGGCCTCTAAGAGATTTATCGAGCTGCTTAACGGCCCTTTGGATGCTGTTTAGTAACAATATGTAAGTAAAAGGTGAGAAATGTGATTAACGCTAAGCTTATTGCTTCGTGTTATGTGATTTTAGTTCCGTATTTTGTTGACTATCTATGTTTAATTAACTACGACTAATTTATTACAACGATAAAGAGCATTGTTCTTCAATGAAATCACACATGAGTTTTTCCGGTTTATAGAACTTAATACTATATTCATTATAAAAATGTTTAATTAGAAAATAAAGGTTTAAGCGCACAATATTTATGAAAGTCATAAATATTAATTAATAGAGTACAAAGTAAAATATATTTTTTAAGATAATAAAAACCTATCGTAATTCTAAAAGACTACCGAACTGCACCTTTTTTACTTTATCATAATGAGCATTTTAAAAAGATATGAAGAATTTTAATTTAAAAAAAATTAATTTCAGCTTTTGTAACAGAAAATTTATTTAAAACATTTTTTTATTAAGAAATTATATTTTGTTTGAGTATATAGATATAGCTGTATCGAAATATGTTTCAACTAAGGTAGACAATAATAATTTAATTAAAAAGTATTTTTTAACTCATTAATGATGCATATAATGACCCAATTTTCGTGTTTCGAAGTGCGAGATTCGATCTGAAATTCTTCAAACATTCACAGCACGTAACTAACGACATCGATATCGATTTATAACAATTTAAACACCAATAAAGCATTATACCGCAAGATCTCGAATAATATGCATATTGAGAAAGCGTGCGTGCATGAGAAAAAATCCATAAATATGTAGAATAAACGAAAAAGTCAATTGATTGCCTCCTCCCGTACGTAAACATGTCTCTGAACGCTCTCGTAAACTGTAAGAGGATATTTTTAACAGCGTCGATATTTAATATTTATGGCGACACAGACATCCAATATGAACCAAAGATTTATATACGTAATCGCTGTGGTTGCCCATACTATACTAATTGATAATGCCCTTTATTCAATTTAGTAATAAAATTTTGTTTCCTTTTATGCTTTTTGGATGGCTTAAATCGTTTTGTTTTATGGGGCTTAAAAGATTTTTTTGTCGATTCTAGATTTAATCTCAGTTAATATGCAATAATAAGTATGTAAAATGTCGATTAGTCTTTATTTAACTGAGGTTTTAGTTTGTTCTAAATTAGTTGTAAATCAAGATATTCCATTATCGATAATATTTGCATTCAATCGATGAATTGTTTTATTGACCTATTTTGCTTTTCTTAGAATATTATGTAATAAATGTTTAATTTGAAAATAGGAATTTAAAATAAAAAATACTTTAATCAAACTGAAATGTAAATTCATGGACCAAAATAGTTTTAGAGTAGGTATAGTAGGACTATTAAAATACTCGTATATACTATGTCGAGCTTAGAATTCTGGAAATTTGAGAATCGAAATGTTTTAAAACTGTGAACATAACTTTTATAAATGAAATCTGATTGAGATACCAGGAAGTTTATTTGAAATGCAAGGTAACGAAGTGGTTGTTATTAATCAAGAGGAGAACAACTCCAAAGCGCTGGAATGTCGGAATTTGGATCTCGATAACGAAATGTGGCAAACGCTATCAATACGTCGTGGCGTGTTAACAAATAGAGGTTTATCGAAATATTGAGGATGCAGCCAAATCTTTTTTCATATAAAGATAGTCATTTAAAGTGACCAGTAGATTATATATATATATTAGTACTCGTAGATATATATAATATGTTAATACATATATTATATATACGAGTATAATACTATGTTTAAAAAGCAAAATCAAAATTCAAATGGTTTATTTGCTATTTATGTGTAGGTTCCTACTTCAGGTGACAACCTGATCCAAAAAAATATTTTTGCTACGGTTTACATCTATGATCCATTCAGAAAAGATTTCGTAAATACATGATCCATGCATCTATGATCCTTCCATCTAAGGTCAAAGTCACAAGTTTAAAATTCACAAGAAACAGTTTGTCTGAGTAGAGTATAATATTAGTGGATAGATAAAATTAAACGATTGACATCAATACAGACTAATTAATATAAATAACGAACGCGAAAAAACGTCTCTCCTTATGTTTTGAAAAGGAGTTACCTTTTCGCTTAAAACGTTGAAACGCTATAAACTACTTACATTAAAATATAAGTACATCTGTTGTATTAATTAAATAATCAATTACAATTTTTAAAAACAAAAATTAATCATTTCATTTACCAAAAAATAAGCAATCAAAGCCGCGGACAGAAGATCGTTTTAAACAAAACCATATAAGACATGAGAGATCATTGAACGTCACTCCCGATTAAGGAAGGATGTTGCTCCGTTTATTGTTTTACTACTTATATCCATTCGGATGGCCTGATTGTGGTGCTGCGTATCTCGGTGATCGACGATAACATTGACTTTATAGTCAACAAAGCTTCATTTAGAACGGTCACACACTTGATATAAGAACCAGAGTACAATTTTTTTCATTGTTTTAATATTTAATTAATTATTCGTAAGATAATCCCGTAATGCGAAATAATCGGTGTCACAATACATCAAATCAAAGAATAATAGCCTCTTATTTATTTTTTTATTCATATTTATTTAACAGCAGGACGGATGTTTAATAAAAACGAAAAATAAAATTCACATGTCAAAATGTCAATACCTATATCTATTAGGTATAAGTTTTACGTTGCACTTATGGAATTCATTTAAGACGTTTTTTTTTAAATAGTTTTAGTGTAAACTCATCTTTATACATAAATCTCGTTAAGAAGTGATTTCCGGAAAGTCATTCGAATCAGAATAGCAAGGCGGTCGTAAGATGCACCCGTTTGTCGAACTAAAGATTGAAACCGCGATAAATTAATTTGATTTGTCAGTTATCACTACTATCCTTCTTTTAGAATGTTATTGTATTGTAAATTGTTTTAAGTAGAATTAATATATTGTACCGATTATACTGTCTTATAACAAATAAAATGCACAGTTTTGATTATCAGAATCTAAATCCCTTTACGCCCTTAATACAGTTTAAGTACTGTTTATTTTGAAAAAAGTATGTTTGCACGAATTTGCAGATTACAAGATATATTGCAATATTGGTTGTGGAAAGTAAATTATTATTGTTATAATTCAACGTTTCGCTGATATCTCGCACGTGTGAGGGTGTAATACATTTCGAGGCAAATCTTTTGATCCTATTGACGTTCGGCTTACAGGGATGTAGGTACGGCGTTCTCTTGCGCACTACTGAAGTATGATTTACGTACATTCGGAGATTGTTGAGTAGTTAAATGGAAATTAAGAATATAACTATCTATGTACCTATATCTAATGTCTATACACAAGCTCCGTTTCTGTATCCTTATATTAATTTTATATGATCTATAAATATTTATTAACTGATTCAATAAAATCTTAAATTTTTCGTCGATACATTTAAGTAATTAATGTTAAAACTTTTAGTAAATATCACAACTACCTTGACTTGAGCTCATGTCTTATATAGATTTCGTTATAATTCATGTATCATTTTATACGATTAATATTTATAGTTTGAAAAATAAATGTATAAGGATGTTGCCTGACCTTAGCAGACGTGTTTCATATATTTTCAAGCCCAAAGACTATTTTAAATTGCAGTATACGAGTAAGTACTTATGTCAACTAGGCAACTTATGATGCTGCAATAGGGAATATGCATATATATATATATATATATATATATATATATATATATATATATATTATTTATTTTACTTTTCACGTCATTATAACATGTTGAAATATATAAACATTGTGGGTACTGATTGAATAAATTTTTACATAAATTATAAAATGTCGATTTCTCGTAATTTGCCATGTTTGAACAGTGCTATTATTCGCGCGATTCGTATTTGACAGAGGCCGTCATCTGTGTGTTTACTATGTGTATACAGTTATTATTTGAAAAATCTAATATCTTTAAACGAGCAATTCTTGTATATTTATATATGCACGGCGGGTACGAAATCAGAAGAAACGGGTTCAAATCCAGGTGTCTACAGACCAATTTTTTTTTTCAAGTTTCTTCTTTTGTGAGAAAAACTTTTATTGAGAGCTCTTTTTATTTTATTTTTATTAAAATAACCGGTTCCTATTATTGTATTATTATGTCGGTAAGATCGAAAATATCATTTATGTTTCAAAGTATTTAAATATAATTTAACCACCATGGTCATCCAGGTAGGTACTTCAATTTTAATAGCTATTTAGATCATGGAAGAAGCTAAAAACTATTTTATAGGTATTATCTAGCATCAGTAGGTAAATAGGCACTACTTAATTCATAAATAATATTAAAAGGACACCAAACAGTCCTGGGTCGTTCAACGTATCTATTATTGAGATTTTTTATTTTTCGAAAATTCTCAGTAAAAGAGTTATGTTATATTTACATTAAAAGTGGAACTATAGTTAAAAAATGACTCGAGAAGAGAAATAATAAAGGACGCAACGGAAGCTCTCAAATAAGATTATTTTTTCCCGTTTTTGTATTCCAAAATGAAAAAATACGTAAACTATAGTGTACAGTTATGAGATCAAATAAAGTATCTTTAATATCGAGTTTATAATATTGTGAAATTCACTTCTAATGTTAAAAATAATTAAATGAAAATTATAGTTAAATGCGGTGAATTATTACAAATAAATTTTATTGGGCATAAAAGGCGAAAAGTAACTATTTACTTATATTTTTTCTTTACCTAATTTAGAAAAAACAAAACTTTCTAAAATTTTTATAATATATATATATATATATATATATATATATATATATATATATATATATATATATATATATATATATATATATATATATATATATATATATATATATATTAACTTTTATAAAATTTAAAAAACTATACGTAATATTTTTGCCTATCCTCCGAGGTTTCACTAAGTGTTGAATTTATTTCAGATTCCACAACATTTGAGGTTATGTTTAGGTAAATATTACTAAGTGCACGTATGCATCAAAACCTATTCAGTAGCTTTAAAATATCATGTATGACAATAATTTACTTTGGAGCTAACACTACTTTGGCCTCAGCGGACGTTAAGGGGCGGAGCGGAGAAACGGAGAAATATTAACCAATTGTATTTATTTATTTATTTATTTATTATTTAACACCAAGAGAGAGAGGAGAGATTTTTTGCAATCCTATTGGTTAATATTTCTCTGTTTCTCCGCTCCGCCGCCTCGCTCCGCAGCCTCGCTCCGCATCAATGGACAGGCACCCTTAGGGTGTGTTTTGTTTTCAGTGTTTCTTGTTATACATCAAATCCATACCTATCTATAGATAGGTCTTCAAAAATGATATTGAGGTTTCTAATATTATTTTTTTCTAAACTGAATAGTTTGCGCGAGAGACACTTCCAAAGTGGTAAAATGTCTGTCCCCCCTGTAACTACTAAAATAAAAATGATAAAACTAAAAAAAATATATGATGTACATTACCACACAAACTTCCACCGAAAATTGGTTTGATATTTGGTTTAATAATAGGGTATTTTTTTATAAAAAAAAATACACTATTATTAAAATATCGATCAAAGTTACAACGAACTACAAGAACTTTTATATGACGTTACATGCTGCTACGGAACCGGATACGGATACGGTTTAAAAATTTCTTCATCTTTATTCGTATGAGGGCGACTAGAGCGAGCTGCATCTTTGACATCAAATTTTCCAGACTGAAAATGTTTGAACCAACTCTGTTCTACTGTTACTGAAAGTGCGTTAGGTTCATAACCGTTACAAATTTTTCTCGCTTCTTGAGTTGCATTTTTCCCCTTTTTTTAAATAAAATTTCGGAATGCATCGAAATACTTCGTTAAATTCACTAATTTTGACGGACAGAAAAACAATTGAAAAATGGCGGGAAAGGGTTTTTAATTTTAATTTTAGTTTTTCTTAATATCCTATATTTATTGATAGATATTAAAACCAGCCAGATAGGTACAAACAGTAAAAATAAAGAGATTTTTCTTCGATTTTATACTTATATATATACAGAATACGAAAAACTTTATCCCCCAGCCCAACCCTATTAATTCATACATCACTTAAAAACAGTTTGATATGTCATACGTATTTGGTGTATCCTAGCTACAGGGTTTCTGCAGAGACCTAAAGTGAAATGTTAAAAGTAAATCGTTTGTAACTTGGACAAAGTACCTAATAATTATTTTTCGTAGAAAGTTTAATATATTTACTTCCTACACTCTTCGATTTGAATTACTATAGTTAATTTAACACAAGTTTTGTCTTTAAAGATCATTTTGATATGTATTACTTAGTACATAATTTTTATTTTATAAATATTCTTTCAAGAAGATGAGAGATTCAGTAAAAAAAAAAACAAACAAACAAAAAAAAAAAAATTACTCAACACACACTTTAACGGAAAATATCGACACAGAAAAACAAAGTTTGACTTTTTAATTATATTTTGTTTTTGTTGTGACAAAAACAAAATAATTGAAATTGAGCACGTTTCTATATTATCAAAATAACAACTCCAAAAAAGTTTATGCAGTTTAATTAAACAACTAGATTTTAAGCACCATGTTTCGAAAATAAGTGGTCAGATAGATGCAATGCCCTTGGTAGCATCATCATTACTGCTAAAAACGCGTCCTGAATTACCTTTACCAGCAATAGTCTTGCCATCGACAACAATTTCGGCATTAGATACGGCTATCACATCGACATCATTTGATAATTTACACACCCCAGCTAACTCATCAGCTAATATTCAGGAAGTCACAACATCGTATAGTCCCTATGAAGTCAAGACCCTACCAAAAGCAGGACCCAGGAAGAATAGAAAGGGAATAAAAGGTAGAAAAACAGCAATAATGACTGATCCGAACAAAGTTGAAATTGAAAACGACAAAAAAAAAGCCAAGAGCCAAAAGGTTAAGAAACGTATTTTACAGACAGGAAAGAAAACAATAAAAAACGAAATAAATTAAACAAAACAGAAGATAAAATAACTGAGGATAGTGATAATTCAGACAACGAAGATAGTTTCTGACTTTCTGTTTAGTTTGTATAGTACACTTTTCAAACAGCAGGTCCAATGAAAGGGGGGTGGCAATGCCTAGAGTGTAATATATGGGCTCATGTAGACGAAATGAGTTATGTGTGCTATAATTGTTTGTCTGATTGAGATCTCATTTGTAAATAATATTATTGATTATTTTAGAAGATTGTTATATTTTCTAGTAATGTTTAATTTTTTTTTGACATTTGTGATCTTTGTGTAAAACCTAAAAGGCTGATTATTTATAAATAAATATGTTGATTATGAGAGTAACTTCTTTTTTATTTGTAACGTTACAACCGTCCCCTAACACACAACAACTACAACCCAACTACTACTACAACCAAGTAGGGATGGTTATAACAAACTCCACTTTGTTTTATTTGGTTGTATTTATCAAAATCTATAACATCAGTTGCATATATGGTGGAATTAAAAAGTAGCTGAAAGAGTAATCTATCATATGTACTTACAAGAATTTTTATATTCAAAAAGCTTATTTAGATATTACGAGAAAATTGAAAATTGTAACATTCATCCCTAGCCTCCCGTTTTTTTTTCTGTATTTATCATTCAAAAAAATATATATATATATACTCTTTAATAATAAAAAAATTCTCTTATTACATAATATCATTAATTATTCCTACGTGGAAAACCATGTAAAAAAAAACGCGCCTTGCATTCTACTCGAGGTAGGTAGTGAGGAAAAAGTGCATGTAGGTAGTCGCTTTCTCCGCGCTCTTCTCCAAAAACGGTTAATATTAAAGAAAAATGCAAGAAACATTACAGATAATTACGATACACAATTTTTATAATGACTTCTATTGACGTCGGAATAATAGGTAGCGTGATATTTGCGAAAAACTGATTTTCGTGATCTTTTGATCTTTATAACTTTTTTAGCCGGCACGATATCAATGTCGATTTTTCACATCTTCATTAGAACGCCGTAATAAAGGTGTATACAAAAAATCAGCTCACTAGGAATTTTTCCGCAGGTAAAACCTAAAATGACTGGGTTATAAGTACCTAAGGCTCTTTTACTGTATAAATATTTATAAACAACTAGACCAAGTCAGTAAGAAGCTATTTTATGATTTAGTCATGGTAATACAAATAACTTGAAGGAAAATTGTTGTACAGATTAAAAAAAAATACTTTTATCTATATTTATATAGGAGACTTTCTATAGATATAGTCACTCATCACGATATCTCTGGAACTATGAGACATAAAAACTTGAAATTTGGTAGGAAAATTCCTTTTGCCGAGTAGAGGTCAGCTAAGAACGGATTTTAAGAAATTCTACCTCTAAAGGGATGAAACAGGGAGGCAAACTTTGTATGGGACAATGTGATTCCTTGGTCCAATCTACTTCAAATTTTGCATAAATATTATTTAACAGAATTGATTGAAGACGTGTTTCGTATTTTATCGAAATTCATCCCCCAACCATGTTAAAAGGGGGTAGAAAGTTATTTTGATATCAATACTCCTTAGTGCTTTTTTTTAAATTACATTTTATTTTGACACATGTTTGACTATTCAATCCGTCTATTTATATTATAATATTTTCCAGTATTGACGCAGGTGTAGGTGATATCTTTTTTTGGGTGTTCCTGGTGGAACAGCCAAGACTTTATATTAAACGTAACAAAATTGAGTTGTAAATATACCGTGTGGTCGCTTTATAGTAAAATAGTGTTTTATATAATATTTTTTACTTCAATTTTGGTGTTGTTTTAAGTCAAGGGTTTTAAACTAAATGACTCATCAGCAAGGCATCTGTACTCACAATGCTACGGATATAGAAGACACCGAAGTGAATTTGGAAACATTTTTGAATTATACGTCATTAACACCCCAATGAGTACAGAATGGCACCATGGACTAATGTTGGAACAAGATCAGAAAAAATTATAAATCATGTACCCATTTAACTTTATCTTACACTAAAACTAAGAAGGAGGAGATAACAGCTGTCATGGACTATTATTAAATATAAATATATGTTTGACATACACACACGATCGTCTGTTCCTAAGGTAGGCAACTTAATGCCTGTGTTTTAGGTGACAGCCGACTGATATACATTTTTTTTATAAATATACATATAATTAGTACGTATGGAAATAAATACATATTACACCCAGACTCGAGGCGGGAATCGAACCCACGATCCTGGAGCATAAAGCAATGTCACTATCAACTGTGCCGAGTCAATCAAAATTGAAAAAATTATTACTTGCAGGTTTATTTAAATCTAAGAGACGAAATCGTATTGACTTGTGGTGTAATTATACCAACGATACAATGAACGAGCCATTGATGACCGTTCTGGTGTAGTGGTGCGAGTAGTCGCTTTAACGCCTCGGCTCAATCCCGGTGGTCACCGTTTCGATTTCCGCTCGGGGCAGATATTTGTATTTGTGCCAATATTTGTTTCAGGTCTGGGTGTATGTCCTTGTGGGTTTCCCCATCGTGCCCCGGAGAGCACGTAAAGCCGTCGGTCCCGTTTGTTATCATGGATACCTTATAATAATCGTTACTTATAGTAGGATATTATCCGCCAAATCGCAGTGGAGCAGCGTGGTGGATTAAGCTTCAACCCTTCTTCTATATGAAAAAAAGGCTTTGGCTCAGCAGTAAGCTGTTTACAGGTTGATACAATACAGTACAGTACAGAAGCATTTTTAGCCAGCAGTGACGAAACCGAGCCTTACCATAAATATTAGAGTCCATCTAAGGGGAGATGTTACTGCCGGACTATTCTCAGACCTGTTGCTTAAAATAGGAAATGGTGATTTCCGGGAACTGGATAATAATATAATGTATGAGTGTATATGAGTACGTATTTACCATAAACAAAGCTTAAGGTAGCAAACTCTTAATGTAGCGGGAGTATACTTAAGCGAAAGCTGCTTCTCTCTCTCACAGCCAGTTGTATGTGGCATGTTTCAGAGTAGCCTGGTGATTCTAGCACCTCGAAGGAAAAACAAAAAATATTGTTTCTAAAGAAATACTACGAAAGGTGTAGTATTTCGATTTCGTTGTAAAAAGATAATACTCCCATGTAACTTTCTTCAGATCAAAGGCCGAGCTTCGTGTTTATAAAATATAACCATTTTTATTTTTATTTTAATGTTTATTTAACATTAAATCCCTACTCTATAATACCGTTATATTTTATAAGTATTCAAATATTTTAACATAATAATTTTCGACTTCTACGCGAAGTCGCGGGCTAAAATATTACGTTTGATAACTCACTCCGTCTATTATGAAATATTTCCGAGTATCGACGCAGGTGTAGGTGATAAAAACCATAAATTTATATTTTTTGAAATTTTAGTTAAATACCCGAGCGAAGCCGGGGCGGGCCGCTAGTTATAGATAAAATTACCAGTCAGAAAGAAAATAAAATTAAACAATAGATACATATGTATCTATTGTTTAATTGTTCTATTGTTTAATTGGCAATGAAAAGAATAAGTTCAAAGTTTTCATGGATTTTAAAACATATACAGAATTTTTCATTCATTAAAACTAATTTTAAAGAAAGGACATTGTCACGAAAATAAAAATAAATTATCAAGTATATAAGTAGGTATATTTGACTAATTTAAGATAAAAAGTATGAAGTTCCTGCCCGTGAACGAGACATTATTACACGTATATCATATTATAGAGTAGCTGTGCCCGCGACTTCATCCGCGATTGCCATCCCTTTTATAAAGCCTATATATATCCTATAAGATAAAGTATGAACGACAGCTTAAGATGAGCCGTACGTTCAAAGGTTATTGTAAATACATTGTTAGTTTTAAGTACCTAAATTGTATCTATTACTGAGTTTTATGATGTTATAATATGATGTCTTAACTAACAAACAAATCTTTAAATTATGTCCTTTCTAACAAAAAATAATGACTGTTCTCTTATATTTACGCGAATTTTACTTAAACGGTTAAAAGTAATAATTTATAATTGTATAAAAAGCGGGGTATGTAACAATTGATTCATTATTCGGACACCCACCACCTCAGTCCCCCGTGATCATGGACGCCGTAAAGGGTCCGAAACGTCGGGAAATAATTTAATTTAATTAAGAATCGTTAAACTGTAAAGTTTTAAAACAAATAAACGCGATAAAATCCGATTTAGACTTTTAATTAAATGAAAAAAAAAATGAAGAAAATCGGACAGTGCGGTACTGAATTATAACAAAGTACACATTTTGACTCTCATCCCCTACCATGGGAACCGTACTGAAATTCAGGATAAAAAGCATCCAGTGTCCTATCTCGTTAAGTATATGAACTCAAATTGCGCCTAGTTTTGTCATTATTCGCTGATATGATAAAGAGAGACGGACGGAAAGAAAAAAATTTAAAAAAAAATGTCTTCAGTATTGATTACGTACATAGTGACCATAAAAAAAAACAATCAAAATATCTTCAATGTATAGAATTGGACCTGTTATAGTTTTAATATAGGTACCTACCTATACCTAAGTATGGATTCATGAAAATAATACATACTAGCAGTAAAAGTTCGTGAGGAGGATTTCGATTGAATTTTTTATGTTCTTAATGTAATCATTAGTCTATGAGTACAGTATGTACTTTTCTTTTTATTCCACTCAGACAGCGACAACGCCCCACGTTCCTCTCCCGAGGGAGAGAAGTGAACGATCATCGAAGGCTGGCGGCCAGAGCCGCCGCCCGCCTTGCGCTCAGGGCGCCGCGCCACGTCTGTACCTATGAAAGTTATGAAGTAAGGTCTTGTCTACGAGTATGTCAGTTTCTACCCCAAATATGGGCCCACATACTATTCGTGGGCCAACCACGTACCGTGGTCGCGTATTTTTATTTATTAATATTTTATTCTATTTTCAAAACTGATTTACGTTGATTATGAAAAATTAAAATTGATTAGCTCAAGTTTACTTACAATAACACCCACTTCTAATGGATCTGAAATTCTAGAAAATACATCAAATCTTGATTTATATTGTAGCGACATCTATCTCGCCATATACGAACTAGAAGAAACTAACGTATCCAACATCGCGCTATCGAAGTTTTCAAAGCGATTGAGTTTATAAACAAGAACTCGACAATAAGCGTTAAGCGGCGCGTAGCCCACCAGACGCAACACCGTCTGGTCGAAGGATCCTTGCTATACAACGGCAGCCTCTCTCTACGCCAAACTGGTGACCCCGAGCATGAACGTCAGCGCAACCTTCGCAATCTACGTCATCGTCACGTCATCATCACTTCTTCAAGCTTTCGAGCAGCGAGTCATGCAGCCAGCCAGCATCTAAGGCTACAACGGGTATCCTGACCACAAACATGCAGCGGACGCGCATTCCTGGTCATCACCTACAGCCTTCGCAGCGACCTTGGTACAGCACACTGCACTTCGGCCGGTCAGCAAGCAGAGACGCACTTCTCTCCTGGTCGACGCAGCAGCCAGCCACTACGCAGCACTGCACCACCCCGACTCACTGGGGCATCACCGCAGACAGTTCCGACTCACCGTGAACTATGCGGCATCTGGTTCCGACTCACTGGAACATTCCACTGGCCCGGCAAGCATCACAAGATGTAGTATGGACGACTCAACCTAGAACAACCAAAGAAACTAACGTATCCAACATCGCGCTATCGAAGTTTTCAAAGCGATTGAGTTTATAAACAAGAACTCGACAATAAGCGTTAAGTGGCGCGTAGCCCACCAGACACACATCCGTCTGGTCGAAGGATCCTTCCTTTTCAATGGCAGCCTCCTTACCTATAATATATTTAGGTATACATATATTCTTTATTGCACTTAAAAAAATGTACAGTAGGTAAGAGCATACAACGTTTGTTAACATAGGTGTTTATAATAAATTTCAGTTTATAATTTAGTTTTTATTTCTCTTCCTTTAATTTGATTACGGCTTGTATTGCCCATGGTTTTTAAAAATATTGATAATTTTAAAAGTTGTTATAACAGGGCTTAAGCTTGACATACTAGGTACCTAATAGGTAGTGCTGCACTAAAGCTATGTACGAGCAATTTGTGAAATGATAAAAAATTCTAAATAATCCTCAAAATGTTTTTTCATTAGTAGGTACTTAATATTTAAAATTAGTTTCCACCCGTGGCTTCGCTCACGTGGTGTATTGATAAAAAGTACTTATATAACCTATATAAAGTAATTTTACAGTTTAACAATTTTTAATTTTTTTTTTAATATCCCGACGTTTCGAACCCTTTACAACGTCCATGGTCTCGGGGGACTGAGGTGGTGGGTGTCCGAAAAATGAATTAATTGTTACATACCCCACTTTTTATGAAATTTTAAATTAGGAACGGATAAAAGTAATAAAATAAGTAATAATTAAAAAACAAACAAACTCTTCAGCTTTATAATATTAAGTATAGGACACAAAGTGACTTCAGTTTTATCTCGTTAAACAAGAAATGACACTAAATACAGAATACCCTATTAGGTAAACAAGTTTCTCTTTATCAATCATACGTTTATAGTTTTATGTCTTTTAACATTTATGTTTGTGCCATATAACAACGCCTGGTAGAGCAATAAGGTATATCTGAATACGTTTTCCATAAAACTTTGTATATTTATAATTACTTTTTCAAAACTATAAATATGTTAATAAGGAAATAGTTTTATTAGTTGAATTTATAAACTCGTTAGCCTCACCTCCGGTAATTGTATAACGTAAACAATGGCATGCGGCTCGCGATGTAATGATTGCATCTATATCGGGTGCCGCGGATGGACCGCAGGTGTTTTCTGACAAGCAAAATAAACTAAATCCTAATCGATTTAAGAGTTAGAGCGAACGGTTGCTCTAGAATAGATGTATCTTAAATTTAAGTAAGTAGGTACGTTACGGTTGGCGGCGATCGCCAGATTCATAAAACTTTAAAATCACATAGTTTCTTTCTTTCTTTTATTTTTTTATTAACAAAGCACGTGCGTTGATAATTTGATAAGTTTTGAGACAAGAAAAAACTATAAAAGATATTAGCAATATTTATTTTACATTTTAACGAAATACGCTCCTTCATTCTCTATGCAAAATTCCATTAGCCTAAATAAACTGTTAAAACACTTTTGCCGCTCTTGATCCGATAAGTCTGAAATTGCGACTTCGTAGGCGGCCACGACATACGTGCCTCTTCGACAAACGAAAAAAAAACCCTTTTACTTTTTCCTTGTTTATCGGGAACAAAAAGAAATCATAGCGAGCTAAATCAAGACTGTACGGTGCATGGGACAAGGTTTCATTACTGGATTCCCCAAGAAAGGCCTTTGTGCTGAGGGACGTATGTAACGAAACGTTGTCGTGATGCAGCATGATTCCCCGAAGCCCAGTCTATTGTCTCGTCTCTCGCAGAACTTGAAAAATTTTCGGCAATGCTACTGTTGTATACCATTTTGAGTTAACAGATCTATGATTTTCCAACATTGTTGTCGACACATGCCCGCTGTGAGAAAAAAAAAACTAGCCACCATTTTTTACCAACGTTACGAGGTCTTTGCAGTTTTATTGGTAAATCACTTCTGAAAAGACCCATACTGACGACCGTCTCTTATTGTCTGGATTATATTGATAAATCCACGTTTTGTCGCCTGTAATGATTTTCGAAACACGTGTCTTGACGTTCCGTTTTTAAATCGTAGACGCATTTCGCAAAACACGCCCGTGTGGATTGCCACACGGGCCTGTTTTTCAGTGTCTGAGAACAAAAGCGGTATCCAACGACAAAAAAGCTTCCTCCCTCCAAGATACTGATGCAAAATATTGTTAACGCTCCTCAAACTAACACCAAGAATCTTCTCGATGTCAGAGTAATTTGTGGGTCTTCTCGCACCATCATTTCAGTAGTCCACTCATTTTCTGCAGTTACTGCCGTTCGTGGGGCGACCACTTCTGTGGTCATCTTCGAGGTTTATTTTACCCCTTTTAAATTTATTGAACCATCTAAAAACTATTGCTCGAGATGGGGCAGACTCCCCTAACGCTGATTGTAGTCGTTGGAGGTTAAGTTTTTTAGTTATACCAAATTTAAAATGATAAAATATCAAAGCACGCGCAATTATATCGCGGTTAAGCTCTATCGTTGCAAAGAAAAACGCGGGAACCGTCGTAGTTAAATGACTGGAACATCTTTTTTTTAACCAGCAACCTTAATACTTGCGTTCTATTTATAAATAATAAGTATGTTTTTTTTTTAAATATATAATTTATTATTATTTATTTGTTTATTAGATCACCAACAAAATACACACTAAAAACATTGCAGTTACATAAATAGTACAATAAAAATAAAAAAAAAACAAGAAGTATCTCAATTAAAGGTAACTATATTACTTATTTTATAAGGTAATTAAAGGTACATTAAGGTACCAAATTTAAGGATAACAACATTGAAAAATTTTTAATTTGGTAACAACAATGCAAACAAGTAGAATACAGATTGTTTTACAATTCTTAATTTTAATATTCTATTAATTCTATTATAAATTCTAATAATACTTAATCTAATAATACTGAAAGATGCGTTGCATTTTTAAATTTGAGCATTTCAAAACTCAAAACTTATCGAGTGACCTACGTAAAACTACGCAAAGCTATTTTATGGAAAACGTTTAAAGAAATTATCCTCTACTAGCTGTGCCCCGCGGTTTCCCTCGAGTTAATTTGAGGGAAAAACGTATATAAATATTTTTAAACAATTACTCTAACCTAGGTACCCACCTCGTTGTTTGAGTGGTGGCAAGCGTTACTGCCGAGCGAGGGGCCTCAGGTTTGATTCCTGGGTCGTTCAACGTATTATTGAGTTATTTATTTTTCGAAAATTCTCAGTAAAAGAGTGATGTTATATTTACTTTAAAAGTGGAACTATAGTTAAAAATGTCTTGAGATGAGAAATAATAATGGACGCTACGGAAGCTCTCAAAAAATATTATTTTTTCCCGTTTTTGTAACATTTCTTATTATCACTCAGCCTCTCTCTATTGATCGTAGCATGATGTTATATAGCCTATAGCCTTCCATTGTAAATAGGCTATACAACACAAAAATATTTTTTTTTAATCAAACCAGTAGTTCCTGAGATTAGCGCGTTCAAACAAACAAATAAACAAACTTCAGATTTATAATAAGAGTATAGATAAGATCGAAGCAAGCTTAGGCTTATATTATTGTAATGCTTCAAAAACTGCATAATTAAGTTTCCAGTAGGTACCTATCTACCTATTTATATTATCATTTTTTATTTATGTTCAATATACTTTTGTATTTTCAACTTGACTGTGGTGTAGGTACGTATGTACTATACGTACCTACTACTATACGTACATTACGAATTTTATTAAAATTCGTAATGATTTGAGTTTACAAAATCATTGTTATATTATTAACACACAGTAAAAATTGTACTAATAAGTAAATAAATATATTATATAAAATAAGGATGTCTAATATGAGATAGTCGCCAAACATGAGATAGACAGTTTTTAACCAAACTAGGCACCGAAGCCGTTTGGTGTTAAACCAAAAGACACATGGCAATAAAACATATGTTAATACTTTTCAGCCTGAAGCAACGTTAGATTGTTCACATGCGATTTTTATTTCAGAACAAAGTACCAAATCAGACTATAGTGCTAAATCAGAAGAAACAACTACTTTGAGCTCTATCCAGAGCAAGATCAGACAATTTAAGTACCTACCTACCTATTAACTACTTATTTACTTGAGATTTAAACTCAATACCAAAGAAAACTAAATTTAGGTCATATCTCTTATTGATAATAAGTAGATTCACAGGAGACCATTTGTCTGGGACTAAATTTTGAAATTTTTTTAAAATATCATTCGATTAAAAAAATGATGCAAAAATGTATAGATAGTCTATGGAACCTAGGACTAACAGTGTTTTATGGATAAACTATGTTTAATTCCCTATGTTATAGGTATTTTACTTTTTCGTAGCTATTAGGTAGTTCAATATTTTATGAGTGACAATATAAATTATGTCACATATTCGGAACTTTTACCCTAGGTAGCTAGTAACCTACTCGTGTTTATTTTTAGACATTTATATAGGTAATTCAATTATTGCTAGTATTTAATTTTAAATAAAAACAACGAACAGAAATAATCACATTTTATAAAGTGGCACTTTATTATTACTATAAATTATACTGTTCAAATATTTATTTGTATAGAATCAATTACAATTATACGATTTAATGAAAGGCAGTTTTACATTTTACACGTTTAGATAAATTAATTTGGAATACGTTAGATACCTACCTCCGCATGCATGACGTAAGCTTAAAAGTAATAAACTTAAATTGAAGTTGCAAAGTCATATAAAACACATTAAAGAGCCAGTTTATTGTAAACAACTGCAGTGTTTGTAACATCAGTCCGTTAGTGTTCGAAAGCACTCCATTGCGGCGCATACGCAACGCCCAGTGTCGATCAACCAATAAGATCTATTCGTAGAGTTCGACACGCCCATCTCTTGCGCTTGCGCTGCGGCGCGTGTTGATAATGCCACGCTAAGCTCAGTTTTTCAGTTGCGTTCGTAACGGAAGGTACCATTGGTACAACTTTTTTTATATTTTATTTTGTTATGGAATCATGACGTCTGTAAGTGGGGATGTAAATACGTCCAAATTGAAGTTTAGTGTGGACAGTATACTTGGGAACAATGATACGTCTTCGAGTGCCCAAGTGTCGGAATCTCGTTCTCAGGAGCCTCCTTGTGCAGGATGTGTAGCTGCACTGTACAGATGTTGTAGGGATGAACCTCCTCTTCTGCAGTTGCAACTACCCCTGCCTTATGCACACTTGCATCCAGCCTTAAGGCCCACGTCAGGTACGATTTTACATTTATAAGATTTTTGTATAAAGTCCTTGAAATTCTGAAAACTCTAAAATCCTTAAAAATAAAACAATGGCACAGGTACCTACTTAATATACATAACTACCTACCTACCTATGTATATTAGGTAAGTATGGGATACCTACCTTATTAAATTCTGATAACTTTTAACATAAGTAGGTGTGTATCTACCTATTAGATTAAAAATATTACAATTTATATAAGTAGGGTTTGTACAATAATTATGATTGATTTATTTTTCTGAATAATTTTGTTTCACAAACATAAATAGAAATAAATTGAAAAAAGGGAGAGCTGTAACTAATATCTACATTTGAAATAATTATGTAGGTAGGTACCTACTAAAATACTCGAACTGTTTCACCTGTGCTTGTAATTACCTAATTAATGTTTTTCATCAGTTTTTTGATTAAGTTATTTATTGTACCTACCTAACATTTAATAGAGCCGATGATATAATAGTAACGTGATGTCTACCGAGACACTAGAGATTAGCTGTAATAATGTCTAGAAGTTAACTAGTAGGTATCTAGTAATAACCTTAAGGTAGCTGGATAATATTGGGTAGGTACCTACCTACATTACTTAATCTTGTAATGTTCCTATTGTTAAAATTGTAAGCGTTTTTACTACCATGACGTATTTATAATAAGTGCATTTTTTTGACATTCGTTAAGTTTGTGAAATCATCTTATAAATATTTTCATTTCATTTACACACTTAAAATGTATAAAAACGTTTGGATATATTTTAGATTTATATCGATTATTAGTACCTACCTACGTAGGTATAATCTGTGTTAGGTAAGGATAATCAGCCAACATCCCCCATGAACATTCATGATGGCACTAGTCGGTAGAGCGATGAATAGCAGTACATATATGATAAAAAACATAAATAAATTAGTATAAATCGGCGACCATTATAATAGACATTAGGTACCTATACCTACATGATAAAATAAATCATTAAGAGGAACGGGTAGGTACCTGAGAGACTTTTGAAAAATAGGTATTTGCATAAAATGTTACTGTCTCATTCCCCTAGAGTCTAGACCTATCCACAAACAGCAAAAAAGGGACAACTGCAGCTCAGACTGTTTTAGGTAGATAATAATTATTGACCAAAACAGCATTTCGTAGTCGACTATTTCCTGATTCCTCCCCAAAACATGCCAATTTTTTTATTTTATTTTTTTATGTAACTAAAATAAAACTTCAGCTATGCCCCTGTGTTCTCGCTTTTTTGTAAATATGCATAATTTTTTTTGAATGAGTGTCTGAAAATGTATAGAAAATCAGGCAATATTTCTATTTTTTGAAGACTCCTACTTCCTATGATAGTAAGAATATGAAAAAAACCAAGACATAGGGGCAGTTAAAGGTTTTATGTTACAAAAATATTTGATCTAGTCTCATTATCCAGGGAGGAAACAGTCGACTACGTTCGTATGGAGAAAGAGCCGGTATCTTTTCCTTTTAAGTTAGAGTTTTTAATAATTTTTCGTAATCATCACAGATTTTAAATACGTACCTGATGCCATGAAATAAACAGCTTGTGTTAACTTGAATATCGAATATCTAAAACTTTGTTTCGGTTTTATTAAGTTACAAATTCTGTTTTTACGCCTGTTAGGGATAGAGGCACAAGAAGTAATTCTATGTTGGTATATTAATTTGTAAAATGAACAATTTCCTAACACTGAGGAAATTAAAACTTGAATATAGGGCAATATGAACTAGATCATAAAATACAAAAAGTGATGCTTTTTCAAGACCTATTGTCACATTATATAATGACAATAAATTTTGAAACCCTTGTAGTAAATGATGAATTCATCAATTATTAAAGTTGTTGCTGCTGCTTAAGTTAGTTAAATTCAATTTAATCGATAAAAGAGAAAGCTGACATCGTAAATAAACTATGGCAGTAAAATGTATTCTACTTGTTATATTAAGATTTTCTATTTATTATGTGGACAGACATTTTGATAGATAATGTTATAGATGATATCAAGATTTAAAAACCCAGATTTTTAAGACCTAAGCATACCTGAAGGGAAAGGAAACTTTGTAATAATTTCGGTGGGAATTATTGCAGTCATAGCAATGATGGATTGCAAACGCGTAGAGTTTATCCTCACCAGAATACCAAGTCAGTTGTTTTGATTTGTACCTTTCCTCGGCTTCACAATCATCCCTAATATTCTGGAAAGTCCTCTTACCCACCTATTAAGGCCAGTATATTCGAGCGTTGTAGGTATTTAGCGCTACCTCCCTCCCCGCGCGACTACTTACGCGAAGTCTCCGATCAAATGAACTCTCGATGACCCCGCGCGCGGCGACGGCGCACGGAAATAATTAAATATATAATTTTACAGTAACTTACTAGGTTTTTTTTTTTTACTTTAGGTTATTTCATAATTCAGTTTTGTTTTCGATCCTGAAGGCACAGTATAAAATGCAACATAAACATTTAATACCTAAGAGAAGTAGATAAAAACCATTATTTAATTTTTTATGGGTTTATAGCTAAAAAAAAATTTACTATTAATATTTTAATTTATATTAATTATCAGTATTTTTTTTTTTTTTTTGTTAATTAATACACTTTACAACATTTAATACCTAAGAGAAGTAGATTTAAACTTTATTTCTTCTCTTAGGTATTAAATGTTTATGTTCCACCTATTACTGCCACCAGGGCCCTGCGCTGGGGCTCCCAAGCGGCGCATTCCTCCAGGGTGTGACGCGCCGAGTCGATTGGCGCGCTACACACGTGACAAAATCAGGGGTGGCTTCTCGCCTAGCGATTTGGTGCAGGTACTTACCGAAGCAACCGTGCCCGGTAAGCACCGGCGACAGCCGAAACGTAAGGACCCTATGCCGCCTGTTGACCCAGCGACGAAGGTGAGGACGTCGCTCTGTCCATTGCCTGTCTCAATTCGTTGTCGGCACCTCGCAGGTTAGTCCCATTGTCGGACCAGATTTGAGCAGGTTGTCCTCGTCGAGCTTTTATTCTTCTTAAATTCATTATCACTGAGTCTGTGCTCAGTGACGTCGCTATCTCTAGGTGGATCGTTCTTACAGTGAGGCACGTGAATACTGCCACGTAACGTTTCTGTTGGCTGCGTCCCACGGTGACTGTTAATGGTCTGAAGTAGTCCACCCCTGTGTATGTGAAGGGTCGCTGATGGTGAGCTAGGCGACACGCAGGTAGGTCTCCTGTTCTCGGGTGTGGCGGGATCGCTGCCCTAATCCGGCAGTGTAGACACTGTGGAAAGAGCGTTCTTGTGCCGGGCCGCAGGCGTAGTATCCAGTAGTGCTGTCGACATTCGTTCACAGTCGCCTCGACTCCCGTGTGATGCCTCGTTCTATGCATCGCTATGATCCATAACTTCACTGTGTGATGATTTCTATCTAGTATCATCGGGTTTTTAGATGGCGTTGATAGTTGCTCCGCGGCGTTAATACGACTACGGACTCGGAGGGCTCTCTCTGCACACTCGATGCTCAGCTGCTTGAGGCGACTGTTTCGGGTAAACGACTTCCCGTCTTTAATGCTTTCTACTTCATTTGGGAAAGATTCTTCTTGGACTGTTCTCATGAATAGGTCTTCAGCTTTCCTGATAAGTTCCGCGGAGACCGGACGAACCTCCAAAGTTTCTTCGAGCTCTACTCTTATTTTCTGGCGTGTTTTAAGCTTCTTGTTCGTCCTTTTCCAGTCTGGGTCCTTTAACGCGCTTTTCTTAGTCCTTTTATAGTTGACTCGTTGTGTATTGGCTCGACAGAGTTCTATAAACTGTAGCACTCGAGCCGTCGTGTAGCGGAGTCTGTTCCAGCTGGAGTACCGTGTGCAGTCTGGTAACCCTTCTTTGAGTCGCGGCTGTTTACGATCGGTGACGTGATGAGTTTTTTCTTCGCCTGTAGGTGTCGGTTGACGACGACAAGGCGGACGTTTCCGTGGGCCAGGTGGACTCCGGATGATAAGGAAATTCAGGACCTGTGTACTATCTGTGACCACTGCTGAATCCCGCTGGTACGTCCCGCGCCACGTCGTCAGCTACGTTTAGCCTGGTTGGGACCCATCGCCATTCGCTGACCGTCGAAGAATCTTCAATTGCCGCTAGCTGCTAGCTAGCCGCTGTTAGGTGAAAATACTAATATAACTTATTGAAATTTTGGATATGCTAATATATCGGTCTAAGATATCGATGACAATCATTATATTCTAGCTAAAAATAGATTGAGTGTTCATTAAACTTACGAGTACTTATCTGATCGCTTTTCTAAGCTTACGTAGTTCACGTCTAGATATTTTCTTTTTATTTCTAGTTTTATTCCCCATTTTATATCTACACTACACTGCTATACAGTAAAAACACTTCCAACGTTGTTAGAGTACTAACTAAACTAATCTAATAAAATAATCAATAATAATCTATACTAATAGATAAAACTGAAGAGTTTGTTTGTTTGAACGCGCTAATCTCATGAACCACTGGTTCAAATTTAAAAATTCTTTTTGCGTTGGATAGTCCATTTACTGAGGAAGAATTTAAGCTATATAACATCACGCTACGACTAATAGGGGCTGAGTAATAATAAGAAATGTTACAAAAACGGGAAAAAATAATCTTTTTTGAGAGCTTCCGTTGCGTCCTTTATTATTTCTCTTCTCAAGACATTTTTTAATTATAGTTCCACTTTTAAAGTAAATATAACATCACTCTTTTACTGTAAATTTTCGAAAAAAAAACTCAGTAATATGTTGAACGACCCAAGAATCAAACCTGAGACCCCTTGCTCGGCAGTAACGCTTGGTACCACTGGACCAACGAGGCGAAAATACTTAAGTACGTTTTTCCCTCAAATTAACGCGGGTGAAACCGCGGGGCACAGTTAGTACTAAATAAAATTATCCAATCTATTTCTCAAACCACACTATCCATTCTCTGAGGATAGAGAGGTTCACTGGCGCTCGAATTCCTAAGAGACAAGACCGGACCCTATACATCGGTTTTCACACAAGAGGAAAAGAAGACGTTGATAGACAAGGGATACGGCACCGGACAGGGATCGAGCGTCATGACTATCCACGAGGCACAGGGACAGACACGCGAGGCAGTCATCATCGTCCAGACAAAGACTAGGAGGCTGCGGATTCATGACAGTGTTCCGCATGCTGTGGTCGCGGTGACCAGGCACACAAAGACCTGTGTCTACTACACCGACGACGGTGGTGATGCAATCGGTCGTTTTGTCGGCCTCGGTGGAGGCCACAACAAAGGAAATACTCGAGCACACCCTCAAGATGGCTATACATAAAAGAGACACCGCCGTCATTGAGGATGTGCTCGAACAGCTTCCCTCGGGGGATGGCTGCGGCAGAGTCTCCAATAAATAATACAAAAATAAAGAGCCCAAATGTAAATGTAGACAAGCCGTAAAAATGTGGTGGCTGGTATGTATGTACTAACAAGCAATGAAATATTAGATTATATTAGATCAAGGAATAAACGCATGTACATAGAAAATAACAAACATGATGTAAATAGATGTAAGAAAAAAAAAGACAAAATAAAATTATATATATATATATATATATATATATATATATATATATATATATATATATATATATATATATATATATATGTATATATGTGTGTGTGTGTGTGTATATGTATATGTATATATATGTATGTGTGTATATTTGTATATGTAAATTATATTTGTAAATAAAGATTATGTTTATTAAAAATGATTATATGTATGTAAATATGATTATATGTATTAAAAAAAATTATAATAATAATAAATAAATAATGGTCAGTATACGGACTCGCGTCATAGAGATCCTGACAATAAGTCTAGCTAATGTAAGTCTAAAATAGTACGCATGAAACTATATTAACAATCTTATACATTTAATTAAAAAAAGGCACGGGCAAATATAAGCCCGTGGATATTTTTGTTATAAAAAAAAAATCCAATCTTTAGAGGGGGGGGGGGACGCCGCCAGACAGCAGAGATACAGGTCCTACTTCGATGACGCCTCGCAGGCAACTAAAGCGAGGCGCGCGGGCCGTTTTCTTATATAATTTAAATATTTAATATTTAAAAAAAATAGAAACATTTATTTAAAAAAGTAACCGTTAAATGTTCTACTAAAAGTTCTTACCTATTTTTACATGTGAATATTGTAACTTAAAATTTGATATTCTTCGAATAAAACTCGAAAAATAATCTAAAACATGCTTTCTTTGTGATTTTTTTTTTATCGAGTCAAGTTACAATTATCGTGTTTTGAACCGTTGAATAATCAAGAACGTTTGTTAAACTATAACATATATTTTTAACGGATCAAAAAAATGAATATTACTATGTTTAAAACTCTATCAAAAACAGGTGATTTGGGATATACTGGCCTTAAAGCGTTCATTTTCCTATAATCAAACGTGCCCTCAACCTATCACTCTAAACACTTTCCTTAAAAATATATAAGTACTTTGTAACTCAGACTGGCATGCCTATGCTGCATATGTTGATAGGATATTGGATTTTCTTCCTGATTTAGAGGTGATATAAATCTACTCATTTACTAAAATCAATTTTAAAAGCAGAAATATTCTCTCGTCTTTTTACTTTGGCTTTCAAAAGGGTTAAAGCACAGTAGATAGTTTTAGAATTCTGTCAACAAACATTCGAATAGCCTTTGGATAGGGCGAATTCATTGAGGGTATATTTATCGACATAAGTTCTGTATATGTTCATCTTCCGGTAATTATCTGGTAAGTCTGTCAGGTAATTTTTTTTAACTTTTTCTACAACATAAGTGTTGGAGCCTGTCTCAAATACACACGTACAACACTTTCAATCCAGTTATATAATTTATGCTGCTCGTACTTTAATTATTTATTAGGTACATACGCATACATGATCTTTCTTGCATTCATTATATCAATCGTATTTTGGGTAAAATCCCGTATATACTTAACTTTAACTTATCTGTAGGGCTTTACGAGGGTAGGGTGGTGACATACGGAGTTTCACGTTTAATAATTTATTACGAATGAAACAATACATTTTTTTATTTATACTTTTACAATTTTTGTTTTTCTTGTTCTATTGGCTTACTTGGTACTTACATGACTTAATTTATTCTAATTTACAATTTATTTCCTACCTTTGTTGTCTGTCTACTATACGTTATCAGCTAAAGCTGTGGAGAAGTATATGTACAACTAGCGGCCCGCCCCGGCTTCGCACGGGTATTTAACTAAAATTTTAAAAATTATACATTTATATTTTTAATCACCTACACCTGCGTCGATACTGGAAAATATTTTATAATAGACGGATTGAGTGACAGATTTATTATATCTATATATATAGATAGTACGGATGAAACATTTGAACTGTTTTTTTATTAATTATTTTCTCATTGATGAATACCATATTTTAATAAGTATTATTCCCGACGAAGACAAATCCAAAAACACAAAAATCATAAAAATCGTTCCACTCGTTCTCGAGTTATAAACGGTGTAACTAACACGACTTTATATATATATATATATATATATATATATATATATATATATCCTCCAACCCGGCTGGTCACCGTGGGAGATTACAACCAAAACCCTCCAAATAGAACAGAAACAAGAAATAAAAATAATAACTTAAAAATTGCAACATACAACGTAAGAACACTTTCGAACACAGAAAAATACATTGAACTAATACATGCTATACGAAATATTAACATAGACATACTTGGAGTAGGATTTCTCATTAAGAAAGAGTATAAGAAAAATATAATCAATTTTTGCGGTCTATCGGAAAGAGTTGCATTCATTCAGCTTCAATTCAGTGATACTGATCTATCAATTATTCAAGTCTACGCACCGACTATAGACTCGAACGAAGAAGACTTAGAAAAATTCTATCAAACGCTACAAGAAGCTCACAATCTACTAGGAAACCACAAAAACGTTATGGTAATAGGAGATTTTAACGCCAAAATAGGAAAACCAAAAATCAACGAAAGCCTTGCTATGGGAAAACACTGGTACGGAAAAAGAAATACAAGAGGAGAAAGGTTGATACAATACGCCCTCGAAAATAAATTATCAATCATGAATACTCGTTTTAAAAAGAAAAACAGCCAGAAATGGACCTGGATCTCGCCAGACGAAAAAACAAGGAATGAAATCGATTTTGTCATGTCTAATAACCCCAAAAATATTACAAATATAAAGGTTTTAAACAACGTAGATTTCCCGTCAGATCATCGAATAGTAAGGGCAACATTAATTTTAAAAAACACAAACAAATGTAGAAGACACTTCCAAAATTCGACGTCATCGCTGAAAACAGACAAAGAAATTAAAACATACCTTTGCAAATTGGAGGCTGGTATTAATGATTTAACAAACTTCGATGGAAACAACATACAAGAAACCTATAATAGATTTGAATTCAACCTAAAAAACAGCTTAAAGTCAGATATTGCAAACAAGTATAACGAACACACTTGCTATTTCTTTGGTGAAACAACTAAACTTTTGATCCGACGGCGCACCGAACTTTAAAGAACCAAAAACAAATCACGTGAAATGAAGAAACAGTTATCAATTCTGTTTAAACAAACCAGTAAATCAATAAGAAACGATTACAAACAGCACAGACAAAAAATCATCGAAAATAGTATAACGAACTATAGAAGCGCTAAAAGAGCTTATAAACAACTAATCACTCATACAAACTGGATCAAAAGCTTAAAAAACGAACAAAATGAAACAAAATCAAGAAAAGACTTAATAACCTGCGCTACAAATTTCTTTAAGGACCTTTATTCCAATGAGATTGTTCTCAGAAATAAATAGCTTACACACAAACACCAGTGAAACTACTATTATAAAAGAACGTGATGTCTGGGAAAATATTAAAAAATTAAAGCGAGAGAGGAGCCCAGGGCCCGACGGCTTAAGGAACGAGGTATTGATAGAAGGAGCGAAACTACTCACCGGACCACTGACACGTATATTTAATTCAGTTCTAAGAACTGGCATAATACCAGAGCAATGGCTAAAGTCCGACATAACTTTGCTATACAAAAAAGGAGACCCATTGGACATCGCTAACTACCGCCCGATTAGCCTGCTATCTAGCGTGTACAAGTTGTTTACTTCTATTATACATAGCAAAATTAACTCACTTAATAGATAGTAAACAAACGGTAGAACAAGCGGGCTTCCGCCCCGGATTTTCGACAATAGACCACATCCACACGATAGAACAAGTCATAGAAAAATACTCGGAATTCAATAAAAACTTGTATATAGGTTTCATCGACTACACAAAAGCATTCGACAGTATCCATCATAGCTCTATCTGGCAAGCTCTACACAACTGCCAAATAGACCCCACAATCGTTAGAACCATAAGGAATATTTATCAGAATAGTGTAAGCAGAGTCAAGCTAGAAGTTCGAGGCGATGAGATCAAAATAGCCCGAGGCGTCAGGCAGGGAGACCCATTATCTCCAAAATTGTTTATAGCTGTCTTGCAGTGCATATTCTCAAAACTGAACTGGATCTCAGAAGGCATCTCTATCAACAACGAACGCCTCACTCATTTAAGATTTGCAGACGACATCGCAATCTTTGCTGAAACTCCTGAGAAGCTAGAAAATATGATATCCCAACTAAATAAAGAGAGCAAACAGGTAGGCCTGTATATGAACCTTAGCAAAACCAAAATAATGACAAATGGCAGAAAAAGAAAAATAATGCTAGACAATGTTGAGCTTGAGTATGTGGAGCAATATGTATACTTAGGAAAGCAAGTATCGTTTTCCAAAACAAATAACGAAGACGAGGTCAACAGAAGAATAACGTGTAGCTGGAACAAATACTGGGCCCATAAGGAAATACTAAAAGGCAACTACGACCTAGATTTGGAAAAGACAATCATGGACACTTGTATTCTGCCCTGTTTAACTTATGGTGCTCAAACTTGGATATTTACTAACAACATAAGTAACAAAATCAGAACTTGTCAGCGTGCAATGGAGAGAAGCATGTTATGCCTTAGGAAAATGGAAAAGATACGAAGTCAAGAAATAAGAAAAAAGACAAAACTGACAGACGCTCTACACCAAGCACTAAAATTAAAATGGAGCTGGGCCGGCCATGTAGCGAGATGCACAGACCAGCGATGGACTCTTAAGAGCACGAAATGGATCGGCCCACAAGGAAATAGAAAAGTGGGCAGACCAAAAAAACGATGGGCTGACGATATAGTACCGATAGCGGAAAAAATTGGATGCAAGTAGCACAGGATAGAGAAAAATGGAGGAAACTGGAGGAGGCCTATACCCTAGCAAGGGGTTCCTATATTAATTAACATAAGTGTAAACTAACATTAGCATACTAAGAATTTATTATTACTAACATAGAAATAAGAAAAATATAAAACATTGTAACTATTCACGTTAAGATTTATAGGAAATAAAAAGGCTTTATTATTATTATTATTATTATGAAGCTACCGCCACTGTTGGTCTCCATCTTCCGAAGTAGTAGTAATGGGTCAAGCACCAGCATGCAACCTATCTCTGTCTACGTCATATCATCCCTTCCCTTAAATATTGAATCCGGACAGTCCTGTCGCTAAGGTAGCTTTTCAACATTCAAATATGCGTCGTTAGATTACACATTGTTACGAAATGCGTTGCAGAAATAAGGGTTCACTACTCGATCCCCGTAGGTGATAGCGTGATAATATGTAGCCTATATGTTGACCCGACTTCTCAATAATATTCGTACCAAATTTGAAGTACCTAAATCCATGCAGTACTTTTTGAGTTTATCTCGGACATACATACAGACAAACAGACAAAAATTCTAAAAACTATATTTTTGGCTTCGGTATCGATTGTAGATCACACCCCAAGTATGCTTTTTAAAAAATATTCAATGTACAGTTTTGACTTTCCTACCATTTTATTATATGTAGGTATAGATTTAGCAAAATTTTTATTAATAATATAGATTTATTATTCTTAACCATGGGCAGTGCCGGATTAAGGTAACTTGATGCCCTAAGCAATCTTCCCCTGTGGGCCCCCCTATCCTTAAGTGAACTACAAAGAATTAATTGAAAAAAATGTGAATACGTATCGTAGGTAGAATATGTATGTGTTGTTCAGTGCGTGATTAAAGTAACTTGATGCCCTAAGCAATTTTCCCCTGTGGGCCCCCCTATCCTTAAGTGAAGTACAAAGAATTAATTGAAAAAAAATGTGAATACATATCGTAGGTAGAATATGTATGTGTTGTTGTTTTGCCGGATAAAAATTATCGATAGTTGACGATAGTTATCAATAATTATCGGTTCAATTTTCAGACGACGAAAAAAAAAAAAAAAAAAAAAAAAAGGTCATCCGGCCTTCAGCGTGGACATTTTCCTCCGTACCCTATACGAATACGTAAAAAAAAAAAAAAAGGTCATCCGCCGTTCAATATCGACATTATCCTCCGTACCCTATCCGAATACCTAAAAAAAAAAAAAGGTCCTCCGCCGTACCATAATTATCGATACTTATCGGATCCTTACTTACGAATTATCGATAATTATCGCACACCCCTATCCCATGCTAGGTGGGGTCGACACAACATGATTTCGTCTCTGTCATGTCGTCTCTGGTGCCCCCCAAGACGGGATGCCCTAAGCAATTGCTTAAATAGCTTACAGGCTAATCCGGCACTGACCATGGGTCCAAGAGTACAATTGTCTCCACCAGGGTTGTCCCTTTTTTTTGTTTTGACGGGAAAAAATTTACCTGAACGCACACCACTCGTCCGAGGAGACAACGTTATAGTGTGAGGCCCTCACCCACTAAAATAACCCGCCGTGCGCCCTCACCCGCCCTCACAAGGCGGACCACGGGTACCGCGTAAGTTGCTCCGTGGCCCGCAGGCGGCAGCCCCATCAGGCACTCTCTCCTGTGCGACGCCCCGCGCACTTAGGCATTAGGCAACTCAAAAATGTTTAGAAGAGTATGTTCCATGGCAAAATCCTTGTATATTAAAGACAAAATAAGAAATGCACATCATAAAATCAAAATGACATGGAACATTATTGCTTGTGAAAGTGGAAGAGTTGCAGATCGCAGCTTCGACTTTAAGTTAAATATCAATAATAATTTTGTTACCTCAGACCGAGAAGTTGTATCTGAGTTTGAAAAATTTTTCACTGACATTCCACTTTCAACAACGCGATCACTTCATTCGTCTCCAGGCATTGCCGAATTTTTGTTAAAGGAAAACGTTAAAGAATGTAATGTAATATTTACATTTAAACCTGTAAACCCCAAAGATATAATAGTAGCCTTCAGAAGCCTGGACGTCAAGAAATTAGCTGATCTATGGGGTTTATCTGTAAAAGTTGTTAGTTCCATAATTGATGTTGTTGCACTTCATCTAGCTACTATATTTAATGGTTGTATAGAACATGGTGTGTTTCCTGATCTAATGAAACACAGTAAAGTGATTCCTATCTTTAAATCAGGCAGTACCCTAGACCCTAACAATTTTAGACCAATTTCAGTACTCCCAACATTTAGTAAAATTTTTGAAAAAATCATACTCGAGCAAATGTTATCGCATTTTAATGCACACAATCTACTACATAAGAAACAGTTTGGTTTTACAAAAGGTCGCTCCACAGCAGATGCTAGTATTGAGCTAATTAAAAATGTTTTTGAGGCATGGGAGAGGTCGCAGGATGCTCTTGGGATATTCTGTGACTTATCTAAGGCCTTTGATGTAAGGCCCTTGATCATTATGGGATTAGAAATAAGGCACTCAGCCTCCTGAATTCCTATTTGAGTAATAGGATACAGAGGGTTGATGTAAATGGTAAGAGATCTCCTGGGGCTCCTCTACATATGGGAGTTTCACAAGGCTCTATTCTTGGCCCATTTCTCTTCCTTATTTACATAAATGATCAGCCATTTTTTGTACAGGACAAACATGAGATAGTATTGTTCGCTGATGACTCTTCACTTATTTTTAAGGTAAAACGTAATTTACCTATGTATGACGATGTAAACGATGCTCTCTCAAAGGTTGTCTATTGGTTTGACTCGAATAATTTACTATTAAATAACAAAAAAAAACAAAATTAATAAAATTCACGACACCCAATGTTAAACTTGTTGATAATGGTGTTGAATTAGGAGGAGAAATGTTAAAACCGGTTAAGTCCACTAAATTCCTAGGTATAATTATAGATTCGAAATTGCAGTGGGATCTCCATATTGAAGGGTTAGCGAATAGGCTCAGCTCTGCAGCGTTCGCGGTAAAAAAAATTAGACTGCTTACTGACGTAGATACAGCTCGCGTAGTATATTTTAGTTATTTTCATAGTATTATGTCCTATGGAATCTTATTATGGAGAATTGCAGCTACCATTAATACGATTTTTGTCCTGCAGAAAAGAGCTATTCGTGCAATTTATAGTTTAGGTCCTAGAATATCATTGAGATAAATTTAAAGAAATAAAAATAATGTCTGTTGCTTCTCAATATGTGTACGAAAATGTTATGTATGTCCATAAAAATATACACGAATTTCCCAGGAATTGCGACATGCATAGCATTAATACTAGGAACAAACATAAACTTTTAATGCCTGTAACTTGCTTATGCCGGATCAGTAATTCTTTTTATGGACAACTAGCAAACCCGGCGAACTCCGTTTCGCCACCAACTTATTTTCGTGAGGGATACTCACACCACGTACTGCCGCCATGCAAAACCATATTGGTTTGTAGTACATGCTATGTATCAGAGATGGCGCTTTATGTGAAAAATGATTTTCCCTGTTTTCCTGCTTTTCTGTTGAAAATTTTCCTGAATTTAGTTTGCTATAAAGCTCACGGAGCCCGAGACCTTTCCAACGAATGCAAAACCGTGAAAATCGGTTCGTGCGTTCTGGAATTATAGCGTCAGGAAGGAAAACCCGACTTATTTTTATATTATAGATAATATTACAAAATTTATAATTTTTAAATCATTTGATGAGAGTCAATGATGACCCTTCTTCTATGTGGAGAAGAGGCCTTTGCCAAGCAATGTGTTGTTTAGAAGTTGATTCAATGCACTTCAGTTCATTATGAGAGTATAAGATTATATTATTATGATTTTCCCTGTTTTCCTGCTTTTCTGTAGGAAATTTTCCTGAATTTAGTTTGCTATAAAGCTCACGGAGCCCGAGAATTTTCCAACGAATGCAAAACCTTGAAAATCGGTTCTTGCGTTCTGGAATTATAGCGTCAGCAAGGAAAACACGACTTATTTTTATATTATAGATAATATTACAAAATTTATAAATTTTAATCATTTGATGAGAGTCAATGATGACCCTTCTTCTATATGGAGAAGAGGCCTTTGCCAAGCAATGTGTTGTTTAGAAGTTGATTCAATGCACTTCAGTTCATTATGAGAGTATCAGATTATATTATTATGATTTTCCATGTTTTCCTGCTTTTCTGTTGAAAAATTTCCTGAATTTAGTTTGCTATAAAGCTCACGGAGCCCGAGACCTTTCCAACGAATGCAAAACCGTGGAAATCGGTTCGTGCGTTCTGGAATTATAGCGTCAGGAAGGAAAACCCGACTTATTTTTATATTATAGATGTATACGCTTATACAACAGGCTCCCAGAAAACGTTCAAAAAGCTTCTATTGCCAAATTTAAAAAAATTGTAAAAGAACGTTTGTGTACTAAAGGATATTATTCTATCAACGATTTTCTAGAAGACAGTACGCCTTGGGAATGATGTGATCGCCTCCAGGCTATTTCAATTTATATATATAATAATTATTGTTAATTACAATTTACTTTGAAAAAAAAAACCATTACATTAAAAAAATATATTAGTCCCGCTGAGTTTCTTTCGCCAGTTCTTCTCAGGTCAGAGGCTTCTTCTTTCCGAACTGGTGGTAGACTCATGACGTTCAGTAAATAATTGTAATAATTTTATGCTGAATAAAAATATTTTGATTTTGATTTTTGATTGCACCTTCGCGGTAGGCTGATTCGGCGGACGGTGGGCAATCCACCAGGGTTGTCCCTGATTTAGTGTATAAGCATTTTAGTTTACATAAAATAGAATGAAACAATGTCATAAAAATCTCTGATGATGTGTAAATTCTATTTTAATTATGGTTTTATCTTGAAAAAGATGTGCCTTTTGGTATTACCCTCGTAAGTCTAGAATCTAGATCCTCTGGAAAATTTGAGTCTGTAAAGGAGCCTGATATATGATAACGCGATACTTACAAATATTTACTATCATGACGATGGATATTATTATTGCAACTGTCTATCTCCTTTCCAAATATTATTATTAAATATTTTATTGTTGATTGATTTACAAAGAATTTAATGGAAAGGTTAGCGTTTGAAATAGGTACCGGCTCGACCTAGTTCAAACGCTAATGCGTCAAATAAAATTATAAACAATAGTTAGTATGATTGCAATAATCACAAATACATCCTCTATTCATAACCACCACAAGCAGCGTGAACCCAAAATTCACATTAAGCAAATTATCCATTCTTGACTGACTGATGGATAGATTTTTTGAAAATTTACCCATTCTCTCTTTCGTAAGCCCGTAACTCTTGCTTGAGAAGTATCAGTTGCCTGTCTCATTAACAAAAGGTCTTGATGTCGTTTTAAACACCTCCTTTAACCAGTATCTCCTAGCAAATCCATTCTTAAAAGAATTAGTAGGTATATTATTTTTATAGGTACTTGATATGCTTAGCTTCGCAAATCTATTCTAGTCAGCTCATAAAACTTATTCTCCACAATTAATGTGTAAATATTCAATTAGCAAAATTTTAATATAAGTATGTATATTTATATACCCAGAGATGTGACTTATTTAAGATACAAGTATCTGAAATACAGATACAAGATACAAAATACGTATTTTGTATCTTGTATCTAAAATACTTTTTTAAAATGTATTTTGTATCTTGTATCTAAATACCTTTTGTTGGGTATCTTAGTATTTTGTAAATACTATGTTTGGTAAAATACTTTTAGTAATAGTTATTCTATGCATTCATTCACAAAATATGGCATAATCCGGTGATTTTAGGCATTTTAAGCCCCAATCTGCGGATAAATTCTAAGTGAGCTGAATTTTTGTATACACTTTTATTACGGCGTTGTAATGAAGATGTGAAAAATCGACATTGTAATCGTGCCGGCTAAAAAAGTTACAAATGGTCACAAAAATAAGTTTTGTTGCAAATATCTCGCGACCTATTGCTCGGAGGTCATTCCAGGTCATTATAAAAGTTATTCATCATAAAATTATCTACAAAAAATGTTTCATGCATTTTTCTGTAAAATTAACCGTTTTTGGAGTAGAGCGCTGAGAAAGCGACTAGAATGTACTCACATACGGTTTTGTATACCATACACCAAGGCGTAAACTTTATTGATTTTTATTTGGAGTTTTAACACAAAAACTTTTATTAACTATTTGTGAAACTCTGACAATTATACTGAGTCAGTTGAAAAATATTTCTTGAGTGTTAAAGACTTTATTTTATTAGTTTCATGCTCTTCAACAGTTGATCAACCAATGATGAAAATAATAAAGATTTCGATTTAAATATAGGAATAAGACCACTCGACGTTTTGTCAGTAACTGTTAATGATGTAAAAAACTGAAGATATCGACAATTATTGACAAAAAAAATTATAAGTATACTTACTATATATTATTTTTTCTGTATTTATCATTCAAATAAAAAAATATTCACTCTTAAAAAAAATCTATTATTTAATATCATGGATTATTCATACGGGGAAAACCATGTAAAAAAAAACGAACCTTGGATTCTTCTCGAGGTAGGTAGTGAGGAAAAGTGCATGTAGTCGCTTTCTCCGCGCTCTACTCCAAAAACGGTTAATTTTGGAGAAAAATGCAAGAGGCATTTTTTGTAGATAATTTTACGACAAACAATTTTTATAATGATCTATATTGACCTCCGAGTAATAGGTAGCGTGATAATTGCAAAAAACTGATTTTCGTGACCTTTTGACCTTTATAACTTTTTTAGCCGGCAAGATATCAATGTCGAACATCTTCATTACAACGCCGTAATAAAGGTGTATACAAAAAATCAGAACACAAGGAATTTTTCCGCAGTTAAAACCTAAAATGACTGGGTTAAGTTTCTATGGTGACATTAATTTTAAATGTTTTTAGAGGATTCTGATTCCTCTATTGCAAGTGGCGAAAACACAGGGTCTACTGGTAATTAAGTACCGCTGACTTAAAAACACTGCAATACCTTAACAATAAAGATACCAACTTAAAGAGTTTAAATGCTTACTCTACAATAAGAAAAATATTTTTCAAATATAACACCTGTTTTCCAAGTTCTGCTCCTGTGGAGCGACTCTTCTCTTTTGAAGGTATGATTATCAGGCCTTATCGAAGAAAAATGAGTGATAAAATGTTTGAAGAACTGGTTTTACTTAAGTCTCAATTAAAACCTTAATAATACAATATTTTATCTTCTCACTTTTACGCGTGCCGGATTAGCCTATAAGCTATTTAAGCAATTGCTTAGGGCATCCCGTCTTGGGGGGCACCAGAGACGACATGACAGAGACGAAATCATGTTGTGTCGACCCCACCTAGCATGGGATAGGGGTGTGCGATAATTATCGATAATTCGTAAGTACTCGATAATTTTTCATTCGATAAATATCGATAACTATTGATAAGTTTTCATTCGATGATTATCGATAATTTTTTTTATTTTTTAATGTTTTTGGATCCGATAAGTATCGATAATTATGGTATGATTTTTTTTTTTTTTTTTTTTTTTTTTTTTAGGTATTCGGATAGGGTACGGAGGATAATGTCGATATTGAACGGCGGATGACCTGTTTTGTTTTTTTTTTTTTTAGGTATTCGTATAGGGTACGGAGGAAAATGTCCATGCTGAAGGCCGGATGACCTTTTTTTTTTTTTTTTCGTCGTCCGAAAATTGAACCGATAATTATCGATAACTATCGTCATCTATCGATCATTTTTATCCGGCAAAACAACAACACATACATATTCTACCTACGATATGTATTCACATTTTTTTTCAATTAATTCTTTGTAGTTCACTTAAGGATAGGGGGGCCCACAGGGGAAAATTGCTTAGGACATCAAGTTACTTTAATCACGCACTGCTTTTACGCGATCAACGCGATGTAGGTATTTGTAAATAATTCACGTAAAAAATTAAACTTACATTAAATAAAATGTTATTTTCTTACAAAAGTATTTGTATCTTTAAAAAGTATTTGGAAGATACGTATTTTGTATCTAGTATTTCAGATACTATTCCAGAAAGGTATTTGTATCTGGTATCTGAAATACTTGATTTTAAAGTATCTTGTATTTTGTATTCCAGATACTTTGTATAGGGTATCTTGTACATCACTGTATATACCCAAAGCTGACCAAATAACGACTATATAAACTAACGAGACGACCATGTATAGGTACTATAACTAATTCCAAGTAAAATTATAAATTAATAACATCACTTAACTGTTTTAATAATACATTCTAGATTTTATCATTTTAGTAAATGATTTACATGACGACCGTTCTGGTGTAGTGGTGCGAGTAGTCGTCTCAACGCCGCGCGCCGACGGTCGCGGGTTCGATTCGCACTCGGGACAGATATTTGTATTTGTACAAATATTTGTTTCCGGTCTGGGTGTATGTCCTTAAGGGGAGACCACCGTGCCTCAGAGAGCACGTAGAGCCGTTGGTCCCGGTTGTTATCATAGACACTTGATAACGATCGTTACTTATGGTAGGATATTATCCGCCAATCCGCAGTGGAGCAGCGTGGTGGATTAAGCTCCAACCCTTCTTCTATAGAGAAGAAGCCTTCACTCGGCAGTAAGTTGTTTACGGGCTGATACAGAGTACACTGTACAGTACAATGATTAAGTATATTCTTCCCGAAGAAGTTTTTAAAGTTAACATCGTGTGGTGGCAGCACGAATATCAAGATGACGCTCAGTTTTTAATACATTTTAGCTTCGTACGTCATATGACTTAGTTTATATAAAAAGAAAAAAAGAAAACGTGCTTTGATAGAAAACCAAAACTAAAAAGTAGAAAATAATTTTCAATAAATTTAAATTAAGAATAGTGTGATTAACAAAAAGATTTATTTTATTGTAAAAATAATTTTAGTTAGACATTTAGTGAGACTTGTGAATGCGAAAAGAATTATTGCCTCTTTATATATTGGACGAGATACAGTGGATCATTCACAACAGTGTCTAATCTATTCAAATTCATAAAAGCTTCTCTGCCATTCCATGCCATGTATATTCTGTTAACAAATGTAAATCTGTGAAACCAAAAAGTTCTTGGCGGTTTCATCCGCTTTAAGTTCCGAAATCTTTGTTGTATTAAATTAATTTTGTCTTTTATAGCCGTGTACCGTCTCCCGATACCAACGTCATCGCCGACGCAATCATCGGCACCACGATGTGACGTCTCCTCCAGCGGGAAACGGAAACGGTCGTGGTCCCGCGCAGTTTTTAGTAATTTACAACGAAAAGGTTTAGAAAGAAGATTTCAAATACAAAAGTATATAACCAAACCAGATAGACGGCAGTTAGCTGCGACATTAGGACTCACTGATGCACAGGTAATTGAATATATTTTTTTGTAGGAACTATGAAACTTATGCCTTGAAAAAAAATTAAGCTTAAAAATGTACATGCCTTTGTTTCAGTTGAAAGATATCTACTTGTATTCAGAGTACTTACTTATATTAATTAACCAAATAACTATAAGATGCGGCTGTTAGCTTTGTTCTCAACTTTACCATTGGTACCATTTGTTCTCAACTTTACCATACCTATGTACCTACGTTTTAAAAACCGGGTAAATAGTAGTCGGACTTGCACACCAAAGGTGTTGTTTACTAGTGCATACATTTTAAGATCGGGCTAAAATGCCGAAAAAACTTATTTCTTATACGATGGTAATAAAATAGATGTAAGTTGAAGGTTTCTCTCTCTTCAACTAAAGAGCAATGCTAGTAACTTTTAATTATATTTAATTTCTACTATTACTGCGACAAAATAATAGATCATAAAAAATTATATCAATAAACTTCTAATAAAGTCCTGTGACAGGCAGACGGAAGAAAGGATAGCATTCTAAATAATAGAATTCCGTAAAGACAATATTACAAAGAAAAATATCAACCTTGTACTGTATCAGCCTGTAAACAACTCACTGCTGAGCGAAGGCCTCTTCTCCATATGGGTTGGAGCTTAATCCACCACGCTGCTCCACTACGGGCCAGCGGATAATTTCCCTACCATGAGTAAAGATCGTTATCAGATGTCTATGATAACAACCGGGATCGAAAGTTTTACGTGCTCTCCGAGGCACGATGGGAAGACCCACAAATACCATACACCCAAACCGGAAACAAATATTTATACAAATATCTGCCCCGAGCGGGAATCGAACTCGCGACCACCGGCGTTGAGTCGACTACTCACACCACTAGACCAGAACGGTCGTCCTTCGATCGTCGAACCTTGGTGTTATCATAACTAATATTGAAATGATATTGACAGGTAAAAGTTTGGTTCCAAAACCGACGTATGAAATGGCGGCACACGAAAGAAGGTCGAGCGGGACTCGGAGCCGTGACTGCTCGCGATCCAGATTCCACGGCCAACGACGACGAGGATGTTGATGTTGATACATTGAGTGATTAGTGAAAAGACGGTTTTTAGGTTACTTTGGCTCACTTTATTATAAGTATCCTTTAAACATGTTCTCATTTTATTCCGTTCAATTTTGTCTAGGACATACACGTCGATTTAAGTTGTAAACGACGTCAATATAAACCTAACTTTAATCGTAACTAAGATTTGATCGAAGCAAAGAGTATATAATTGACCGCAGCTAAAATGCAGAGTTTTCTGTAAAAAGATCTCTTTTAAAAACGTGTGTAAATGGCGACACTTAAATTGTTGTTCTTAATTAAAAGTTATGTTGTTAATTAAAACAAGTAAAAAGTTAATCTTGAAAATATAACGTATATCTAGTTTGGCATTCAATAAAAAGTATTAGTTGTGTTGTTAAGTTTCTATAATTACGTGGCACGTAAAAGTTCAGCACTGTTAAGCATATTATGTACATTACTTGAGAATTAATATTGGGTCATTGAACTGAACTTAATCAGCTTGTAAACGATCCACTGCTGGGCAAAAACCACATCTTTATTTTATTCAATTTATTTTTTTCAACCATACATGTATTAAAAAAGAAACGAACCCAAATCTGTACATTGAATATTTTTAAGAACGATAATGATTACGTGTTTGTAGTTCATTCATAATACTATGAAAAAAAAGAAACAAGTTTTGTTTATGTGCTACTATTTAATATAAACGCACAAAAAAAATTTGAATGATAAATCTTAAAATAAACATAGTTTATATACCTGATCATAATTTAGACTTTTAACATCGCACTACAACTTAAAAAACAAAATCACGTTGTAAAACTGCGCGGGTCGGCTATTATTACAAATAATTTTAAGTAGTTTGTACAGTTAAATAACTTAATAAGTAGAATATTTTTTTAGAATATAGTAAATATATTTGTAGTTTTTGTAAAAATGTATATTTCTACAGTTGTAAAAAATAAAAATAAAAAAGAACACAATAAGCATAAATGTTTTAATTATACACTTATCTAATAATTATAAAACAACCGAACATTGACTGTAATTTTAATAATCAACCAATTTTATTTTGTTTCTACTATTGCTAGAACTTTCTCTTTCGTCGTCTTGATATCGGCTTGAAGGACCATCGCCGTAACTTGACTCAGAATTTCTTACATTTCTACTTCTACTGCTGCTTCCTTGAAAATGAGGACGTCTCCAACTAGGACCTTGATATCTATCATTTTCAAACTTAGAATCATAGCTATCATGACGGCTATAATTTTCGTGGTTATCATAATTGCGCCCATATTCACTAGTCTGGTACCTATCATGTCTATTTTGATAATAATTTTGTTCTCTATCGTCATTTCTTCTATCCCTATTGTACCCTTCTTTGTTATCTGTGTAACGTCTCCTGTTATAATATGAGCTTTCGCCTATTTCAGGCTGTTTAGACCGATAACCTTGTGGTGACGAATCTTTATCGGTTTCCCATACCGGTATACGTTTTTCCCCAGGTGGATTACTTTTAGAGCGACTTCTTTCATCTCTCTTTCTTTCTGAAATTGGAGAATGTCTGAAACATAGAACACGATACATAAGATTTAACTTAAAAACAATTTTATATTTTGTCTGTATGAGAATAAAGAGTCATTGTGAATAGATTTAAACTACTTGGCTTATCCATATAAAAAAAAAAAAAAAAAAAAAAAAAAATTAGCATTGAAAATATTTTAATAATATATATAGACTATCTGACTATCTATCCCTTAATATATTGCAACTGTATTCATATATTGCAATTGTAATGTTTCTAATGTAATGCTCTAGAAGCACATAAATTTTACCATATAGATATATTGTTTTTTATATCTCATTGTAAATGAACCAATGTCTTTAAACATCTATAAAACATTGTTTTATTTTTTTAGAAGCAAAATGGTACGTATATATTGTTCGCTTATTCTAACGGAACGGTGGATTCGAGAACTAGATTTATCCGAGGTTATGTACTCTTTATTTAGTTTGCTTTTTTGGGAAGAAGACGTACTCTTCGGTCCCTTCTGCGCTCTCGAACACTCCTTCACACTTCAATAGAGAGAGAGAGACAGATACAACAAGAATAATACTATAATAATAATTTGAAACCTACGTTTATTATAAACAATATAATCCTATATTTATTATAAATAAAAGAGTGAGTGTAGAAAGCGAAGGAAATGCGAACTAAAAATATCGCATATTGTTAGTGGCAAATCATTATGCGAAAGATTACCATAAACGGTAACAGTTTGCATAATCCTAGAAGGATTAATTTGGTTGGTTCAAGAAGTACTTCGAAAATAGTCATTAAATGCAAGGTGAGAAATTATTGTTTGTGATGAAAACACTATAACTTATATATTAGTGTTTTAAAACCGCAATTTTTAGGGTTCCGTAGCCAAATGGCAAAAACGGAAACCTTATGGATTCGTCATGTCTGTCTGTCTGTTTAAATGTTGTAAATTATATGACTCAGGCACTTATCAAATGCATGATATACTATATGAACTTAGTCAAGCTAGCATGTTCAATGCTGTAAACGAAATAACGATTACTTAAAATACCACTTTTTTTTTCTAAAAGCATATCCAGAAAAATACTACACACACTGGCATATTTAGCGGAACATAAAAAAAAGGTTGGATATCAGTATCATATAAGGTTGCTGGCTGGTTTATACGTCATTTAATTTAAAAAGAAATCATTTCAAATTAAGAAAACAACTGAACATCACATTTTATGCAGTTGTTTTAATTTTATTCAAATACAACTTATCTGGAGCGAACTTCGAGTATTTCTTCCTTCTGAGTTTGATTTAACATTTCATTGAAATACTGTTTTTTTGTTAGTTATTTTTTTTTAAATCGCGTATCTTTTTGGAGTTGAGGACTGAATTATGCCTGACTTAGCCCCAACGGAGATTGCCAGGACATTCGAAATGCGAAGAAATTGTCAAACCTACAGAGTAATATCCAGAGATCTTCGTCGACCAGTTTCAACGATCCATCGCAGTATCCAACGGTTCAGGGAGACCGGTATTTATGTGAGAAGAGCAGGACAAGGCAGAAAAAGACGCACTTCGAGTAGGGATGATCATTTCATTCGGCTTCGTGTACGTAGGAACCCCTGTTTGACGGCCGTCCAAGCCCGACATGAGTTAGAAGCAGTGCGGAGTGTAACCGTAAGTGAGCGTACGGTACGAAGAAGGTTCGAAGAATCTGGTTTGGGTTCATTTGTGCCCGCCAAGGCTCCAAGGCTCGAGGTAAATCATCGTAGAAACAGGTTAACTTTTGCTCAGGAACATCGACTTTGAAACACGGACCAATGGAGTAAGGTATTGTTTAGTGATGAGTGCAGAATTCTCTTAAATCAAATTGACGGCAGGCAAAGAATATACAGACGCAAAGAAGAACGACACATTCAGACAAATTTTGAAACTACAGTTGCATACGGTGGTGGATCAATAATGGTTTGGGCGGGCATTTGTTTGGAAGCTCGCATAGACTTGGTAGTAATTGACAGAGGGAGTCTGACTGCAGACCGCTATATCAGAGAAGTTTTAGAAGAAAATGTCGTACCGTTTGCCCCATATATCGGTGACGATTTTGTTTTTATGCAGGATAATGCTCGGCCGCATACCGCTCGGGTAACTCAAGCTTATCTTAATGATATGAATATCACTGTTATGGAGTGGCCGGCGAGATCACCGGATATGAACCCAGTAGAGCACGTTTGGGATTTGCTGAAAAGAAAAGTTAAGTCCAGAATTCCAGCTCCTGCCAACGTGGGTGAACTGCGAATCGCCGTAGTTGAGGAATGGCGGAGACTATCCCAGGAGACCATCGATAACATCATTCTCAGTATGCCTAGGCGGATAGAAACTTTAATAAGAGCACGTGGAGGAAATACGCGATATTAATCACCATTTTTTTAACTTAATTCATTGTTATTTTAATATTAATTTTCACTTTTCCCGGTTACATGAAACGTTCAAAAATGTACCATTTTTCACAAATAGCCTTTACTCGCAAAATCTGTTCTTAATGTGATCTCATTTTAAGTAAAACAAATGAAACTTTAAATAACAAAAGAAGTGTAGTAAGTGGATTTTAAAATAAAACCATATTTTTTTAATTATGGACCTTTTTTTTTGTGTTCCGCAAAATATGCCGGTGTGTTTATGTTATTAATGACATTATGTTATAATGATTACATAGTAGTTGTGACTGAAATAAGTTATATTTAATATTTACCTACGAGGGTGCGTTTTTAAGTTCGCGGAATGAGAGGGTTGGAGGGGGGTGATTAGGCTCATTAGGATCGTAACGTGTTTAGTGACTCATAATTAGTATAAATACGAGATTTCATTATTATTAGATTATTAGTCTTTGAGATATCGCTAACCAAGCAACATAATCAGAAGTGAAAAGTGAAATATAGAAAAAATCGAATATTGTGCCGTTATAAAGTTCCTTACCAAGCAAGGAAAATCAGTTGCAACCATAATGGATGAGATGTCATCGGTTTACGGTGACTCTTGTCCAGGAAAAACCATGGTGTACAAGTGGCACAGTTTGTTTAAAAAAGGAAAGGAATCCCTTGAAGACGACCCGAGGCCGGGCATGAGCATCGAGGTGACCACGCCAGAACTTATCCAAAAAGTCGAAAAACTTGTACTCGACGATGCTCGACTAAAGAAGAAACAACTCGCAGAAATGGTTGGAGTATCTGATACAACCATTTTTAAAATCCTGCACGATCATCTTGGCATGACTAAGGTCAGCGCAAGATGGGTACCGAGAATGCTTACGCCGCCGCAAAAACAACAACGCGTAGAGTGTTCACGTGCATTTTTGGACCTTGTATTGAGTCGAATTGTTACAGGAGACGAAACTTGGGTTCATCATTATGAACCTGAGTCGAAACAAGTCTCTATGCAGTGGCAAAAAAGGGCACAGCACCCCCCAAGAAGTTTAAGGTGTCACAGTCAGCTGGGAAACTCATGGCAACGGTCTTTTGGGACTCAGAAGGAATATTATTGATCGGTTATAAAGATAAAGGTGTTTCTATAACCGGAGAATACTACGCTTCAATATTAGAGCGACTAAAAGAAGTCATTAAACAGAAAAGACGGGGAAAATTGACGAAAGGTGTGCTGCTTTTGCACGACAATGCGCCCGTCCACAAGAGCCGCGTTGCGTTGGCTGCCCTGCTTAAAGTGGGCTTCGATATTTTGAACTACCCACCCCGTGGTTTTTCATTTCCGAAAATGAAAAAAGAGCTGCGTGGTAAAAAAATTACCACCGATGATGAAGTTAAGGAGGCAGTTTCAGCGTATTTTGAGGACAAAGACAAAACATTTTTTATGAGGGTATAAATAAATTAATTGAAAGATCCGAAAAATGTGTCCGTCTTGCAGGTGAATATATTGAAAAGGAAAAATAATTTTTTATTTTTTTTTATTTCAACCCCTTACCCTTCATTCCGCGAACATAAAAACGCTCCCTCGTACTTAAGTTTTTTGTTTTACTGTTTATTCAATTCGGAAAAAAATAAATCCATGTACGAAAACAATTAATAGTAAGTAAAATTATCAATATTTTAAAATTTATCAACTCTTAAATGTTTGAAATTGCTCCTCTGTAAAGTTGTGGTTTATAAAAAATTCCAAGCTATTCTTTTAGAGGCGATCATATTCTTGGAGGTATTAGAAGTAACATATGACACTTTTTTTTTGTTCGCGATAACCGACATCCACGCGGGCGATGCCGCGGGCAGAAGCTAGTAGTAAAATAATAATACCTTGAAGAAGAGCCACTTCCACTTCTGTCCGATTCGTCATCACTTGATCGTCGATATCGCTGATGTCTCATTTCTCGTTGCCTGGGAAAATCATAACGAAATTTAATATAATAACACTATCAACTAAATGTGAGTAGAGACAAGTACTAGGAGACAATTGCTGTGTAAAAAAACAGTCATAGGTACACCGTACAATGTGTATTGATTTATATCTTAGAGCATAATTATACTACTGGAGGCACTTTCCCGTAGGCCGAAAGTGTAGACCAGGTTGTAGAGAGAGACAAACATATCGGACTACATGGTATCTCTCTCTAGTCGCACACGATTGGCTGTTGATGCTCTCCTTTCATCGCATAAACCATTTCTATTGTCGAGTCAGCTGTGCTATGACCAATTTCAGCCTACGGGAAGCTGCCTCCAATAGTATATGCTCTATGGATCATATTGCTAAAAACGTGTATAGTGGTGCCAGTAATCGCCTCAACACCGGCGGTCGCGGGTTCAATTCCCGCTCAGGGCAGATATTTGCAATTGAATAAATATTTGTTTCCGGTCTTGGTGTATGTTCTTGCGGGTCTCCGCACCGTGCCTTGGAGAGCACGTAAAGCTCTCGGTCCCGGTTGTTATCATAGACGTCTGATAACGATCGATGCTCATGGTAGAGAAATTTTCTGCCAACCCGCAGTGGAGTAGCGTGGTGGATTAAGCTTTAACCCATCTTCTATATGGAAAAGAGGCTCAGCAGTGGGTGGTTTACAGGCTGATACATTACAGACTAAGAAAATCAAGGCAAGAATTTTTTTAAGGGAATCCTAGGTTTGGAAAAAAGATGGATTAAATGTATTAAACATGTTAGAAGACTATATAGAAAAAGAAATTATTTTTATTATAATAATCACTCTTTTATATTTACCCACAAATACCCTAAAAAACGAATTAAATGATCCTAAAAGAATTACCCGTGGATTAGAGTGAATTTTGCTTCAATTCTACATGTAGCGAGTAGCGAGAGTAGCGAGAGCTCAACACTCATAACTAAATACGCGGTCTTTATTCAGTAGTGGAACATACACAGTTACAGATACTTATAATTAACTCGGCGCGTAGTGCTACGTGCGTCAAATATGTCGTATGCTTATTAATAAGCCGAAATAAGTAAAAAATAAAAAACACTTGTGGAAATCGCTATCAAAGTTTTGAGCGTCTACCTTTCTGGAAACATTTTGTCATGTCTGATCCACTAAATCAGCCATTTTGGTCTTTTTCGCGTGGCGGCCAAATAGTACATATTCTTTAAGCTGAGTTAGTTCATTTTATTCGTAAAAGTAGAAATCAACTAATTTTGACTTATTTCGGTTTATTAATAAGCGTGCGATGTGTTAAGCATGACAATAAATACAGTCAAGTACGCATTCTTTCGATTCAAATACATAATTGATTTTTTTTATCAGTAGTGCAACAAAGCGATGAGAACACGCGTCGCTCGGACGTCAGCGCGTCACCATCACGATACGCACAGGCAGGCAAGAGCATAGGCTTGTTTGAAAGGCCGGCAACGCACGTGCTAATCCTCTAATGTAGCGGGTGTCTATGGATGTCGCTTTCACTTTCCTCCAGGTGAACTGACTGTCCGTTTACCCCCTATACTAAAAAAAAAATGCGCACGCGCGGCACTCACTTGCGGCGCAGCTTGATGGCGAGCTCGCGCATCTCCTCGTCGCGGCGCGCCTGCCGCCGGCACTCGCGCTCCAGCCGCTCCGCCTCCGCGCGCTTGTCCGCCCGCACTGCCGGCACCGAAACCGTTCCGTTACTTACTACTACCACATGAGTAAAAAAACGGAACAGAGACAAAGCTTCTAAAGAGCGAGCAAAATTTATACCCATTTTGTTTGGCACAGGAGGATAAAAGGATAGATAAAAACTGATGTGTTTTTATTCTTTCTATTATTGTTCATACACACTGTACAGTAAACTATGTATATTTACACTTTTATATTAAAACACTATTAAAATGACATTAAAACACTATTTAAATTATTAAATTATGATTAAATGAAAACACGACGCGCGACGTGTACCGGAGCCCCTGAGTTCGAGCACTCGCCGAGCCGCTACAGGCCGGTTTCTCTCTGTACGTGACGAGCGCGAGTGCTCACGCACGCGCCCGCCTCTTGCTCGTAGTGGTGTACGTATCGTAGCGCGCTCGTATGAAGCTTTCTCTGTTCCGTTTCTTTACTCATGTGCTACTACTTATTACCTCCACTCCACCACTCACAATCTCTACGCGACTCTCGTGCAGCCCTCCGACGGACACGTGATACGCACGGACGCAAATAGTGGGGAAGAGGCCGGAGGGATTTACGACTATTTTATAGTTCAAAATATTTAAAATCAGTATCAATTGCAGAAATCGATTTTGTACATTTTTAATTTTAGTTTAAACTGATTTTTTTTTAAATTTAGGTTTTACGCTACCAAGTACCAATTGCGGATACAGAGAATTTAATTTATTTAATATATTTTTCTGACAATTATAATCGAATATAAAAACTAGGTATTAACTGTTTATCGGAGGGTAATATGATATAAAACATCATGCTATGACGCATAAAGACGAGCAGAAAATATAAGCGGGATTGAAATCGCGCGAATGAAATATTATTATAACACTGATTAAGAAAATTAGGCTCGAGCCCCTTGATCTCTGTCCGTAGTTTACTAAAGTAAAAAATTTGCAATTTAATGGTTTAATTAAAATTATTATTTATTATAGAAACTCGAAATCGACAATTTTAATTAAAAAAAATATTAAGTTGAGAATAACATCTTTTTTTTGTAACGAAATTCTTCTTAATGAATTAGAATAAAGTTTAATAATCATATTTATCATATTATTTAATAATTTGACTTACATTGTCTTGACAACTGAGCCTGCATTTTTCTTTTTAATTTCTCTTTCATAGTGAGTGTTTCACGCGACGGACCCTGTAAAATAAATTACTTGAATAAGTGGGAAAATAAAATGTATTTGTTGTGAAGCACAGTTTTAACAAATTACTATGTAATATATAATAAAGTTATAGGAATAAAATTAAAGAAAGAAACAATTCACTTAAAAACCTTGTTGTATTATTTACTATACACAAAAAAAAAAAAAAAAAAAAATTAAAATTAAAATTAAATCTATACTTGAACCAAATTTACTGTGGATATTTTGTAAACAAACCAAATGTCATCGTGTATAGGGTTATCAAACTTTTATTAATTAAAAATTATAATTTATCACCAATTTCCTAGTTATACATTAAATTTGTTTTATCATTTTACTTTAACACTGTTTCCTAGAACTTAACCGCCGAATACGTAATTTACAAGAAAATTAGCTTATAACAAAAATTAACAAATTTTTAATTACTAATATACATCTAACAACCCTAAAATTTTGCACTGACAGGAAAATTTCGCAGATAAGCAACATTTGGTCTTTTTTTGATCAGTAATTATATTGTTAAAGGTAAATTGTAATCGATTTTTATACACTACTTTAAATATTATAATTAATATGTTTTTTTCAACGTAAGTAAAGTAAAATAAATAATAAAAGAGAATGAGGGTCTGAACATAGATTATTAATCACAATAAAGTCATTTTAAAACAAATGTTGTTTTATTTTGAATTCTATTCAGGGATAGTGTAGCTATTTTTAATAAAGGTATATAAATTTTAATGAAAATATTTAGAAACCATTCAGTGGGAAATTAGTTATATCCACGTTAACAAGTAAACTTTACTTCTATAACACATAATTATAGATATTATATAAATATATCTAAATCCCTGACTTATTTATTTCAAGTTTTATGTAGCTTGTACTACTGTGTATAAAAATTATAAAATATAATTATTATAATTATTTTCCAATAGGTTGTTATTATCTGCCTGTGGTTGGTTCTTAAGCAACGGTTTGTTGGTAAACATTCCATATCGAATTTGGCTTAAGTATAGAAGGTAAATATTATTTGTATGAAATTTCAACTAAAGTTACATAATATGCATACTAATATTGTTATTAAAATATAAAGAAAAACGAGGCAAAGTAACTTAGGGGCCGTTCATAAAATACGTTCGCATACAAGGGGAGGGGAGGGGTCTGGCTGAGTGTGACAAGATGTGACAAGGGGGGACGAGGGGTATACGGCAACGTGACGTTCGCCGTTTATTATTTTTTGACATGAGCGCTAGCTCTATGGCGCGACTCTAGCGGCGTTGCGATCCGTCACAACGGGTTTCTTTGTTTTTCCAATACTTGGGACAGTAACGTTTCCACGTACCCTGCGCTCTCGATTCAATATTAAATGAAAATACTAATATTTATTAATTTATTTAAATTTTATTATAATAACTAAATAAATATTTTTAATTTTCAGAATTTATGTACTATCATTTCATCATACTCAGCAGGGGGGGTCTTAGTTTTTGTGACGAAATATTTCTAGGGGGGGGGGGGGGGGTCACAAAAAGTGTGACACAGCGTGACAATGGGGAGGAGGGGATCAAAAAAAGCTTTTAGTGTGACGTGTTTTATGAACGACCCCTTAAAAACAAGTTATTTTATATTATTTTTTATCGCATTTTAGATATTTTAAGTAGAAAAAAAAAAAAATAAGGCTCTGAAGTTGTAATAGTAATTTTATTTCACACTATTTGAATTAGAAGTGCCTAATAAAGAAAAAAAAAAACAAACTTGTTAAATTATAATAACATTATTTATTAAAAAGAACGTGCTGATATTAGGGTAATACTTTGTCAATTTGAATATGAGATTTTGGTATGATGTTTCTTTTTGGTTCAGTTTAATGAAACCGAAAAAATGGCACCATTCTGAGTTACGTTAAAGTTTTTAAGAAAATACATTTTTTTACTCATAACTTTTCAGTTTCTTTAGAACAATAAAAGGAAACTTTTTAACAAAATGCAGCTTTCTGTAATTTTTCTTTACAAGTTGCAAAAAGTTTATTTTTTATAAACAGTGACTATAAATTAGTCATTGGTGCAATAAAAATTTTAAGTTCATTTATTTTAAGATTTAGAATAAATCATTATATCATTTGTTTTACTATGTAATCACATAAAACCAATTGAGTTTTTATAATTATACACCAACATTTATGTATTAAAGGTTTTTTTTTGTGGGAGGAGTACAAAGAAAATGCTATTCGTATTATAAAAAAATTAAATGTTAGAATAATTCTTAAAGTAATTATGATTTTTGATTGACACTATAAATGTGGAAAATATTTTCGTTTAATTCCATTGAATGTTGAAAATAAATAAAAAATTAGCACCGCAATGATAATCCGGACGAAGCAAAGTATATCTCCATTCCATAAAATAAGGATAATTAACTCAATATGGTATAATGTAAGCATACAATTTAATAACAAATGATTCTTACTGACTTTGGAGCTGGATCCAGTTAATCGTAACTGATTCGGGTTTGTGTTTGGTTTATTGCCGACCGCCGATCTGTAATAGAAATATTATTTATATTTTAACTATTTTCAATTTTGAATTTTATCTTATTTTGCCAATAACAATGTAGGGCAAATTGTTTTTTAATGACATACTACTTCTTTGACAAATAAGTCAAAATAATCATTAAAACATATATTAACTAAGCTTGTTGTGTTTGTTATTTTTAGTCTATTTTTTTTTTCCAGTTTCACTTTATAATTTAGTAGTAAATTTATTTTGCAATATAATATTTTATAATTGTGGTATTTGAAGTTCGTTTCTTCGTATGTTCGTTTAGGTATTAACTATTTTAAAAGACAGTAATACAAAAAATATCGCAATGTCAAATAGTAAATATTAAATATTCTAAGCAAAATGAAACTACAGTGACTTTGGTTTATATTTTTTACGTTCTTTTCGTTTCGAAAGCGCGAAAATAGCTTTATAATAAATCTCATGCGATAAAATTTTTTTTTACAAAATTATACTATCCGCTAACAAATATGCAATACATAAAGACCATTAGCAGACATCGATAAATAATAAAGAAACAATTATTTAACCACATTGTAAGAACATGTCATGCTAATTGTGCTTATAAAAAGACTTCAAAGTGTGAAATTAGATATCTGCAATAAATGCAATTATTATTAAAGCTTACTGGTTTTTGTCGTCGTCCGGTGATTCACTGGAATCTGAATCTAGAGACAATTCACTAGAAGATTTATCTTCTTTACGTCGCCCATAATATCGTGGCACGGGTTTGTTTTGAACATTACTCTTCTCATTACTGAAACATCAACGTTATATTGAAATCTTAGGTATTTTTCGTATATAGGACCATAAAAATAAATTAAAGGAGATAGAACAGTAGTTTAGTCCACGTTTACATCCACTAGTATATATATAATACAAGCTTACCTTTCATATGACAACGACCTCGATCTATTACGGTTCGCAAACCCACTAGTATTACTGTGAAGAGTAAAAATTCATGTTAATTTTCTTTTAAAATCAAAATGAGAGTATATAATGAAAAATTTGTAACTAGTTATTCAAATTAAATTTGTTTTTCAATCAATAACTTATGTTTGGAGGTGTATAAAGATGAAATATGCATCAGTGTGTAACTATATGTTAGATCTCCACAAATAATTGATAATTATTTTCGTTTTTGCGCTGTAGTTCTTGATGCAGGAATAAATTATAATTATACTACAAATATAGATGTATCAGGCTGTAAACAACCCACTGCTGAGCGAAGGCCTCTTCTTTATATACAAAAAGGGTTGGAGCTTAAGGTGCTAACACACGCAGAATTTGGTTCCACCGAACCAAGGTCACCTTGTTCTTAGAATTAGGGTAACCACATTATTGAGATATCGGTAAAGTTAATAAGTTTATATTTTAACAATTTGTTTACATTATTATTAATTAAAATATTACATTTAAAGTTAACATTATTAATAAAATAATAATTAAAATAATATGTAATGTAAAAACTTATCCAACTTTACCGATATCTCAAATATGTGGCCACCCTAACTGTTGTTTGTATGTGTGCGAGAGACAATTGTCGCTGTGCTATGAAACAGCAACAGTAAACTCGGGGTTGTCACAAAATTTATTATTTATTTATAAAAAATAATTATATTAATATATTATTCATAATTTATTATTTATAATTTTTTGTTTTATTAATTCGTACAGAATGATGTTTTTTATTCAATAGGTACTAGAAAAATATATTTTTAGGATAGCTCAAGATCCAGATTTAAACCGTTACTTTTTATTATATACTAGTGGCCCGCTCCGGCTTCGCACGGGTATCGGTTAAGTGGCTTAGGAGTCCATTGAGGACAAACATTGTGACACGAGATTTATATATATTAAGATTGTATTATAAAGTGTAATTATAAATAGTAAATAAAAAACGCTGTTGTTATTTCGTGGATTATATATTATTATGTTTTATTTTTATTATTTAATTAATGAATCTGTCCGAAGTGGATGGGAAGTGAATTTGTTTTAAAATGAATTTATTATGATTAAAAATCTATTTTCAGACACTCATTCTCATTTATTATTTATTTTACTTTACTTGAGTTGATTAAATATAATAATTATAATATTCAAAGTTCTGAATAAAAATCGATTACAATTTACCTTAAACAATAAATATAACGACTGTTAAAAAAAAACAAATGTTACTTATCTGCGAAATTTTACCATCTGTGCTAAAATTTGGAGTTGTTACGTTGTTAGATGTATATTAGTAATTAAAAATTTGTAAAATTTTGTAATAAGCTAATTTTCTTTCGTATTACGTATTTGTCGGTTAAGTTCTAGGAAACAGTGTTAAAGTAAAAATTTTAATGTATAATTTTAATTAATAAAAGTGTGACAACCGTACATTTCTTGTTCGGTGCCATTGTGTATTCACTTCAACGTCACCTTGGTTCGGTGGAACCAAATTCCCTCGTGTGTTAGCACCTTTAACACGCTGCTTCACTGAAGGTTGGCGGATAATTTCCCTATCATGAGTAACGGTCGTTATCAGGTGTCTATGATAACAACCGGAACCGACGGCTTTACGTGCTCTCCGAGGCCCGGTGGGGAAACCACAAGGACATACACCCAGAACGGAAAGAAATATTTGTACAAATACAAATATCTGTCCCGAGCGGGAATCGAACCCGCGACCGTCAGTGCATGGCGTTGAGGCAACTATTTGCACCACAACATCAGAAAGGTCGTCAAATATAGATTACGGTTATGAAATTTGAACGAACTTTGAAGGACTCCTAGACCGTCTCGGCTTATAGTTCCTTGATCTCGAGCGTGACCTTGACCTCGTCCTTTTATATGAATTGAAAGATCTAGAGCGCGACCTCGACCTCCGGAACGACCTTGACCTCGAGCGGGAGCGTGACCTCGACCTTGACCTCGAACTGGGTCCTCGAGGGCCAATTCGAGGACGCATCCGTTCCGCGGAGCCCGACCTGAAAATATTACTTACTAGCTTTTACACGCGGCTTCGCTCGCATTGAAGCCATTAAATGAGTATACGAGATAATTACAATAGTAATGAAGCAATTACTGGAAAGCTAGATGGCGTTGAAGTAGCTAGATTTTGGGATTTTTGACAAACATTTTTTTTTTCTTTCGTATTTTTTTTTTAATAAAACGTATCATATGTTACTTCTATTACCTCCAAGAATATGTGTACAAAGTTTCATGATAATCGGTTAAGTAGTTTTAAACAAACTTACGTTTCACATTTATAATTATAAGAAAGGATTAGGGACTTGTAATTCAATCGCGTTAAGAATAATGTGAGTGTCAGTGCAGTTGATGGGGTAATGATACCATAGTAGAGTTCAATGGACAAAAAATGACTCTAATATATCAAATTAAAAATATGCTTTATTTTAAACGCTTTTAAATCCTTGGTTTACAAATTATCTTCAGTTTTATTTAAAGTAGAAGTTCCATCGGTATTTTTATCATTTAAATTATCTTGTAATGTCAATACTTTTTCACTGTCTTAAGTGTTAAATTTAGATTCATTTTAAGACTTAAGACAGTGAAAACAGACTCAAAAGACATATGAAAAGTTACTGTTAGTAATTAGGTCGGCACTATGAACATGACTATATATATTTTTTGGGGCTTGATAGAACGAGAGGCGTGGTTATGTTGACAGACAATAACAACTTTTATTATTTACGTAACACAAATGGACTAGTTATATTATTCAAGACAACTTTGGATTTTAATTAGAACATTGGTTGTTCTATATATTAATAAAAAACCTTTAATATAGCTAACCCAGACATAAAGCAAATTATAAAATGACAACTTAGAAACAATAGATTTTTTGCAACAATCAACTAACAAATTTCATTTTATGTAAAATTTCTATACTTGCTTATACGGTTATTTTGAATTTATTAACTAATATTATTACATTCAAAATACGTCAGTGTTATCTTACCGAGTTGCCGAGTGTTTTGTTTTTCGTACTGCCTCTGAATAAAGCAGGTCCGGTTTTTTTAAGTTCTGCTTCAATTTGTCAGCATATAAAGGTTTCGATGGAAGAGCTATTAAAGTAAAAATGAAGTATTTTTAATTTTGTTATTAGTATAATTATGTTGTTGTAACATGCTACTATGTATATTTAAATAAAAGTCTAAATCGGATTTTATCGCGTTTATTTGTTTTAAAACTTTACAGTTTAACGATTTTTAATTAAATTAAATTATTTCCCGACGTTTCGGACCTTTTACAGCGTCCATGATCTCGGGGGACTGAGGTGGTGGGTGTCCGAATTTATTCGATAAAATCCGATTTAGACTTTTAATTAAATGAGTAAAATTCGCGTAAATATAAGAGAACAGTATACTATGTATATGTCAAGTTGGTCAGTTTTAATGAACAGATAACCCCAGAAAATACTTAAAAAATATATACCTACTTTGTTTGAACGTAGCCTAATCCAGCCTAATCTATCAGTGCTATGAGTGCGTAAAGGTAGTATAGATACTTTAACTGCGTGTGAAATGCGTTTAGTTAAATTTCTTATATGGGATAAAAATTCTCGACCAATCTTTAATTATTTTGATTCTTTAAATATTTTTTATAAAAAGTACGCGCGGTTTCAGCTGAGTTTATGTTTACTACTGTCCTTATATATGACTTGAAGCGTGATGTTTTTAGCTTGTAATTCTTCTCCATAAACAGGCTATTTAAATTTAAAAGAATTGAAATAAAATTACTTGATTGTTTGTTTTTTGAACGCTCTATGCGTTTGTTTGAACGTCCTAATCGATCGTAAACGCGACTGAAACCGCGCCGACGACCCGTGTATTTACATTCCGCAATGTGTAGTGGTGTCACACGAGTAAAGAAACGGAACAGAGACAAAGCTTCATACGAGCGCACCGCGATACGTACACCACTACGAGCTCGAGGCACGCGCGTGCGTGAGCACTCGCGCTCGTCACGTGTGGGGAGAGACCGGCCTGTACCGGTTCGGCGTGTTCTCAAAGTCAGGCGCTGCAGTACACGTCGCATGTCGTGTTTTCATTTAATGATAATTTAAACAGTGTTTTAATGTAATTTTAATAGAGTTTTAATATAAAAGTGTAAATCTAGTTCAGTGTGTATGAACAATCATTTTATCCTCCTATGCCAACCCTACCAAAACAGGTGTAAATTTTGCTCGCTCCTTAGAAGCTTTGTCTCTGTTCTGTTTCTTTACTCATGTGGTGGTGTGTCGTTACCAGTCGGCAACTCACGCTTGTCGTCGTCGTCGGGCCCAAAGGAGGTGATGAACTCGATGGTGGCGTGGTCGGGCGACGGCGAGCGGCTCGCCGAGCGGCTCACCGAGCGGCTGGCGGTCGACGCGGACGGCGCCGCGTAGCTCGGCGGGCTCACCACGCGCGTCGCCAGCTTCTTGTCTCTACGGCACACGCGGATCCGCGGTTAGAGCGACCCGAGTCAATCGATAATAACGGCCGTGTTCCAATATACATTGCGAGCACTGGTCAGTGCTATCACTAGTAAAAAAATCATTCCGTTATAGACTGCTAGTATTTTGCCGCTGTACTATACAGAAATATATGACGTCATAAATCGCCGCCATTTTTGTGAGCACTGGCGCTTTCGAGGTAAAGTGCTCTCAGTACTGTGATCACGTGATCAAAAAATATTACAGCGCGAATGGTTGTTATTATTATTAACACGTTCACGGACAGAACGCCTCTCGACGTTGTCACGGTAAAAAGTAATACGACAGTACGCCTATCGACGTCTGACTGTTTACTTGTGTACAATCAGTATACCACACGACGCTCCATTTCCTATACTGAGACAAGGAAGGGCATTCTGTAGTGTATGCCTATACCTGTACTGTCACATCACATCATTTTTTATTTTGCGTTGTTACACAACGCCTCTAGGCAATGTATGAAATTTTGTAGTGTCATACCACGATCAAACATTGAGCTGATACTGTCCGTGAACGTGTTAATTAATATTGTTATTCAAAAAATATGTCAACAATATTCAAATAATGATTTTTCTTGTTGAATAGAAAACATGTACATGATAAATATTTTCATTTGAAAACAATGTCGAAAAATGAGGATGATAGTATACTGGACTGCGTTCCGTTTTAAACAGTAACGAGTATAGCAAACTAAAAAGGAATGGCTTCACAGTATATAGAATTGACGTGACACCTCACTGTGCTCGCAGAGTATATCGGAACACTGCTAACGTCAATGACTAACAATGACTAAATCGCCGAATGCGGATGTAAGGATTGTCGGTTGAACGAAATCGAATTAAATTCGAAACTACAAGTTTCTTTTGAAGTTGCCAGGAAATATTGTCTAAATTTCGGTATTTTCCCTACTCAACCACTTTTTTAAATATGCATAGTACACAAGATCCAGCCGAATATATATATATATATATATATATATATATATATATATATATATATATATATATATATATATATATATATATATATATATATATATATATACACAGGGTGTCCCAGAACTCAACGTCAAGCCAAAACAGGGTGACAGGATTGATTGTAAGCATCATGAGAAAAATCAGAAAAAAAATCTATCCCATGCAGTTTGGAAGTTATGGGCATTTAAGCAAAACTTAGAAAATTGGTCAAACTGTAACCATTTTTCGGTTATTGTGGTTAATTTTTATTATTTTTGTTCATTTAAACTTTGAAATCGTAACCCTAAATAACATTTCTAGAACCACAATCAAAAATAATGACACAATTACCCCAAGTTTCCTAGAATTAAGACTATTTGTTAAACTATGAATTTAAAATTTTCAAAATTTGTCGACTTTGAAAGGCCCTCCTTTAAAAAAAATGTACTAAAGTGCCTTGGCAAGTACCATTGAAAGTTCGCGCATTTAATCAGGATTGTAAAATGGTACAATACTTGTTAGTTTCATACTAAAAAAAAACTAGTAAAAAAATAAAAACCTCAAGTAACCCGATTTTTGCTAACCCATTATACTCAGTTCAAATGTTTTTTATTCGCACAAGCTCTTGGTAGGTTTTTAATTTAACAGCAAAATGATGAGAGAGATGGATAGAGTACATGTTTGCCATGAGCGAGCGAGATAGTGACGCCACGCCACTGTGAGCGAGACGTAACGTCTCACTAGACGGAGATGCGCCTGACACCGTTGACTGTTAGTACGTTTCGCTCATTCGTCTACTGCGCACCTCTCCGTATTCGCTTGTGTTGATTTAGTTCTGACAACTTTGGCTTCTCTCTTTTGGAATTGGATTTTTGTGTTGGCATCTTTATTATCTACCATGCCTACGCGCTACACCTCACATGAATATGCGAACATGCATCTCATTTATGGAGAATGCAGATGCAACGCAAGTGCCGCCGCTAGACTTTATCGTGAAAGATATCCAAATTTAGAGCGCTATCCCGATCACTGCGTGTTTGTTAATGTGTACCGTTCACTCACGGAGTACGGCCATTTCCCGAATCAAATACGGGCTGGAGGTAGAGCTCACTTTCCTAACGAGGAGGAAGTGTTGCAAGAGGTAGCAGATGACCCAAGTATTTCAGTTCGTGGAATTGAAGAAAGAACGGGAATACCCAAAAGCACAGCACATCGTATTTTACAAAAAGCCGAAATGCATCCGTTTCACGCACAACGAGTTCAAAGTCTTCTTCCTCGAGATTATCCTGAAAGGATTTCATTTTGTAGAACAATGCTACAGAGGCATAATGAAAATCCCCAATTCATCCAAAAAGTTCTCTGGTCTGATGAAACTACATTTAAAAAAGATGGTTACATAAACTTACACAATTTTCACGAGTGGCATGTGTCGAATCCATATTTAATGCGAGAAGACAGATCCCAGTATCGCTTTAAGGTAAGCCTGTGGACCGGAATTTTAAACGGCAAAGTTGTTGGGCCTTTTGAGCTGCCTGAGAACTTGAATGGCACGAATTACCTACATTTTTTACGAGAAAATTTACCAACTTTGTTAGAGGACGTACCCCTAACAGATCGTCGCCACATGTGGTATCAACAAGATGGCTGCCCAGCGCATTACGCAGTGCAAGTCAAAGATTTCCTTAACCAGGAATATCCGGGAAGGTGGATTGGACGTTCAGGCACTATCTCGTGGCCAGCCCGTTCCCCAGATTTAAATCCACTGGATTTTTTTTATTGGGGCGTTCTCAAAGAAAAAGTTTATACAAAGCCCATTGACAGCGTAGCCGAACTGCGTGAACGAATTTCTCAAGCTGCTGAGGACATCAACTCTCGAGGATATGCCCGGCTAATAAATAGATCTTTTTTAAGAAGATGTAGAGCGTGTATTGAGGCTGATGGCAAACAATTTGAACATTTATTGTAATAAAAAATGTTATTTCCTTTTATTCTAATAAACCTAAACTAAACTAAGTCGAGATTTTTCATTATTTTATTAATTTTACTTACTTTTGTTGACTTTGGTAAAAGCGGCGTCACTCTCTGTCTCGCTCGCTAATGACAAACATGTCCACTATCCATCTCTCTCATCATTTTGCCGTTAAATTAAGAACCTACCAAGAGCTTGTACGAATAAAAAACATTTGAACTGAGTATAATGGGTTGGCAAAAATCGGGTTACTTGAGGTTTTTATTTTTTTACTAGTTTTTTTTTAGTATGAAACTAACAAGTATTGTACCATTTTACAATCCTGATTAGATGCGCGAACTTTTAATGGTACTTGCCAAGGCACTTTAGTACATTTTTTTTAAAGGAGGGCCTTTCAAAGTCGACAAATTTTGAAAATTTTAAATTCATAGTTTAACAAATAGTCTTAATTCTAGGAAACTTGGGGTAATTGTGTCATTATTTTTGATTGTGGTTCTAGAAATGTTATTTAGGGTTACGATTTCAAAGTTTAAATGAACAAAAATAATAAAAATTAACCACAAGTTGAGTTCTGGGACACCCTGTATATGGTCTTAGGTTTAATAATTAAAAAAAAAAATTAAAGGAACCTGTGTGCTCGACGTTCTCTCCTGCTTTTCCGACCTGAGAACATAGCTTTCTCTTTCTCCTCCCGTAATAATTGCTTCTGGTGTTCTGCGTCATCAGCATCTCCAGTGAGGAAAGAGAACAGATCACAGCCCGCCATACCAAAATGAGGTCCCACTGCATTCAACTCGTGAGCCTGCACTCCATACCATTTAGTTACAAATATAGCCTCACTAGTAGTTAAAATGATGTACAATTGTCATAAACATTGACACTACAAGTGATTTAACATAAAAAAATAAAGTTTGTCTACAACAATGAAAAGTCTCCTTAAATCATGACAATCTACAAATATTAAAATATGTATATTTTACACAATCATAGTGCTAAGTTAAAAACGAATTACTTTGATAGTCGTTTGATAGAGATAGGCCACTCTCATTAAACCACTAGAGGGGCTTGATATATTATTTCAAATTGTATGTCATAAAACTTAGTTATTGCTACAATGAAAAAAATATTTAGTTATTTTTACCTATAATCTAATATTTATAGACTAACAGAATGTTTACGTTTTAAATTAATTAACTATTTAACTGTTCATGTGCATACAATTACTAAACAAAATTAACATTCAAATTTAGATTTGTAAAATTTGGCAGATTACAAAATTTAAGATTATCCAAAAAGGAAGAATATTTTTTTAATGATATTGTTATGTATGAAAGAGATGTATTTTCGATATTAGAAACTAAAAACTAAAAATTAAAAAGCTTTAACAGGACTATTCATTATCTTTTTATTTAGAGCTAAAAAAAAACAACAATTTAATAAAAAAAAATAAAAAAAAAAAACAATTAAAAAAAAAAAAATAAAAAAATATACAAATACATATTATGTAATAAACATGAAACTAATTTGAATTTTATTTTATAAAAATAAACAATTATGAATACATTTTGTTTATATTTAATGTACTTTGTTATAAGAACTTATTAATAAGGAAAGGTAATAAACCAGTCTTACCTGTGAAGCTTCCATTTTATTGACATCAATGCTTAGATCCACATCAATGATTTCCAAATCTGAGTCGTCATCAGATTCTTTCGCTTCTCCCTTCTTTACATCTGGGCCTGTAATTAACACTGAATGCCATAAAATATCCCCAAACATCTTATAAAGATGCCACTTATCCCCAAAGTTTAATCTTCATCACAGCTGGATAAGAAATGCTGTATCTACCGTTAGAACTGGAAGCTTGTGCCCCTGGATCATTATAATTGTATCCTATAGCTGCACCCGTCCCTTTCTTTTCACTTAACTTCTCCTTTTGCATTTCCTTCTCTTCAATGGTAACCCCAAATTGCTCCTCGATTGCCAGCTGCTGAAGAAATTTGTCCTCACCTACAAGAAGTTAATAATTTATTTACTTATAATAGTTTTTTTAATAAGAAAAATCTATAAACTATTGAATTTTTAATAATATTATTTAATATAAAAGGTGTACAACTTTGCTCTTGTTGTTTATTTTAAAACTTCAAAGTTTTATAGTAAAAAGATGCAAATATTTATGATTAAAAGTATTGTCAATAGACACCAATAGGTGGCCACTACTTCCCATCTCTCACGCCACAATCTCAATCATGCACGAAAATAATGATCAATTCAATTTTTTACTCAGAAGTTAAAAAAAAGATCGGAATTATTTTTAGCCAGATTATAAAGGCAGGTGATAGGGGTGTGAAAGGGCAATATAACTAAGGCGAATATAGCCATATTATTATTATATATGGTTGGGCAGAATTTTTAACTATTATGATTTTATGTATCTTTCCACAACTTTCAAAACATGGAACTGAGCTTGTTGTCATGCTACAAAATCATTTCAGCTAGTTTTGATAGTTCTAAAATAAATCTCGTCAAATACAGAACATGATCTTGATTGACCTCAGTCCATTATTTACATATTTTTTAATTTTTTTATGTACCAAAATAAAGTGAAATTAAATTTTAATCTTCATATTATAAAATAACATATCCCAATTGACGGACCAATTTATAATATACAACAACATAATAGAAAGTAGAAACGTTAAATATTCCCAATAGGGTCTTTGAGTATACATTTTAATTCACCCAATATGGTATGATTATTTTTTCAGGAAATTGACTTCCTAATGGAGGTGAAATGGCGGAAAAAAAATCGTATGAAAGTCCGTTATTTTTTAGGTTAATACTGAACAGTATGAAACTTTATTTTGGGGTTTTCTGAACGACATTGAAACAGCTTGTAAATGGTCCCACAGCTGGACAAAGTTCTCTTCTCCATAGAGGAGGAGGACTGGAGCTTAACCTGCCACGCTGTTTCACTGGGGGCTTACTATATAATTTATTTTACCTCACGACTAACGGCTTTACGTGCTATCGGAAGCAGAATAGACTTGCAATAAAATACACCCAGAACAGAAGCATATATTTGTATAAATACGAGGGATGGGCACCAATAACGAAAGTAGTTTCCCCTATAAATCACGAAAAATATGTATCACGATAAATATATAATAATGTATGTAGTTCTAATTTTATTTAGTTTAATTTTTTTTTTTGTGTAATTGAACGTCAACCTTATTTTATTTATGTCTAAGATGATTCCTTTTCAGGTGTGCTGGAAGAAATCTCTTATAGGGATAAGCAAACCCTTTATACATTTATTTCAATGACATGTATATTTTTTGTAATTTTCTGTACGTATAATAGAGATAAATAAAAAGAGTAGTATTTATCAGATAAAACAGATGAACAGATATACAGAAGAGCATTTTAATGATCTGGTCTGGTCTAGTGTCTAAGGTCTGTGTGAACTACATTTCTAAAAAGGCATGTAATAATACATATCCAATTACAATTGTGTGAATTCAATATAACTGCTATTCTCCATGAATTTGTTGCGGATACTGTCAGTGCAAAGAAGGTGCAGGAGTGGGGAGCTGTTGTATATATGAAGCTGCAGTTTTCTGATATTAAGGATACAACAGGTACAAAAAAAATAAATAAATAACAACCACTAGTGACTACATCCTAGCACACTCAGATTTGTTATTTTTACTATTTTTTATATAATTACAGTCAAACCTGGATAAGCGAGAGTTCAAGGGAGCACAATCTCATTCTCGCTTATAGAGGTTTCTCACTAACCCGAGTTTCTCGCTAATGCAGGTACATGGGTAGCATTTCTCTCTTGTAGAGATACGCAGCAATAACAAGTCACAGCAAGTACGAATGTAGTAAATAGGTAATGTGATAAAATTATGTGCATAATATGCACAACATATCGCACCCTTAATAAAACAAAGATGTAACTCAAAAATTACAACTTGTGGGAATTGACATTTGAAGTTTAGCACTTTTTCCGCATTGTGTTTGATTAAAAATTGCCGATTATTTGTAAAGCTCTTCATGACTTTCACTATTGATATATATAGTTTAAACTATAGAGATTTATAGAATAATAGAAAAAACACTGTGTTAAAATCTATAATAGCTGTAAAATGGTGATGAAAAAAAAAATGCCGACTTAAATCTCTTTATGGCAAAAATTACTTATTAGACGAACAATATTTTAGGTAGTAACCGAAGTAAATCCAAATGTTACACATCATCATCAAACGCATTTTCTAAGAGAATGAAGTATAACAAAAATCATCTTTTTATTTTTAAAGAATAAAATATTCCATACTTTTCTTTTAATCCAATACCGAATTATTTGATGTTACTCAAAACCACAGCACTTCAATATCCGCTCACTACCGGTGCATCACTGAATCACGCCACTTTATAAGAACTGACTTGTCAGTTCCTGTTAATTGAAAAGAGATTGAAAGAGAAAAATCTTTCTCCATATTATAGTTAAAACGCCGGAGTCGAAGTCTACCTATTCTTTACGCGACGAAGACGCGTTTTATTGTAAAATCTCCAAATCCACAAATTTTGAGTTACATCTTTGTTTTATTAAAGGTGCGATATATTATGTACATATATATTTTTAATAGTGTTTAGATAAGTAGCAGTCTCATTTACGGAGGTCCTTGAGGGAAAAACGACTCTCTCTTACAGAGGTTTCTGTTTCTTGCTAATAGAGGTTTTGGGAGCTTAAAATGACGGGTCCTGGCTATTACTCTCACTTATAGAGTTTTCTCATTTATCCAGTTCTCACTTACCCAGGTTTGACTGTAATTATAATCGAACTTGTTTTACTAATTCACTTCATTACCTTATAAAAGACAATGATGTCTTGTCACATACATAATATTTGACACTTAATTGATGTATATAAATAAAAACCCTAAATCTTTCAGGGTAAGATACACTTAATTTATTTACGCCCATCCTTTCAACTCTGGTTAGATACACAAACCTTTTAAATAATAATAAATACAAATAAAATCAGCTAAATAATATAGTGTTTTTAGAAATTCTGACCTTAAAGGGTAAGGCGGGTGTAATGGTGGATGAAAGTAAGGCAACTTTAATATTTCGGAAGTCTCTGGCTTTAAATTTATTTTTAAAATTTTGCATAAAACTAAATGCCTGTTAATTTGTTAGAAATTTTTCTTTTACAGTGATTTCAAGAACAACACCTTTTGGGGAATTACTGTTTCTGCATATATTAAATGTAAATGGGTAGGAATGAAAGTATTCCTATACTACTCTTAAATCAGTTTAGAAGTTAAAAAATATAGAGAAACTATTTTGTTTTGTGATTACAAAATAATAGCAAATTACGATGTATATTTAAATTGGAATAATATTAAAAATAATAAATTTAATTTTTGTCCATAAAACACGAACCTAGCCTCCAGTAGAGGCTATGCCTTTAATTTAATTAAAATAAGAATTTATAATTATATGCAGGTACTACTTTTTGTAGTTAACATTGAAAGCAACCTAGAATATTACAATTTGGATTTAAAAAAAAAAGCAATAATCGGTTTAAACAACTACCTATATAGTTTACTGACTAATCAACTTTTTTTGAACCAATAAGTTGGTCAGTCAACCAAATTCTTAGCTAGCACATATCTATTTCAATAACTGCTTGCCACTAATTTCATTTATAAGAGAAGAGCAAAAGTAAAGTTATACACCATTCATTTAAAAATATCTATCTTATTTATTAAAAGGAAACATTACTTATTCCTAAAAAGGCGTTTTGAGCCAAGATCCTGTATCTTTCATAGTTGCACTGCCGCTCCTCTTGGTTTAGTTCTTCAGGTGGTACATAGGGTGCTTTTACTTCAGAGATGAAGTCTAAATGTGCACGGACATCAAACCTATCTATCATATTATTGATGTCACCTTGCCAAGGCATCCTGTGTAAATATATATTTTTAGTTACATACAGTCAAGTCTTCTTTGTAATATATAACTAAAATATATATACAGTAAGATTATACTAACATAATAGCCGGACCTTCACCAGCTGCAGCAACAGCAGGATCCAAGTGTATTTTACATTGTCGTCCATGAAGCTGAAGAAATTGAGTCGGCTCTGCTTTCTATAAATTTAATATAAGTCTTGAATTTTTGCTATAAATATGAGCGTTTGTAAGAAAAGATATATTGTTTTGGTTGTTGGTATTTACTGATTGGGATGAAACTTGGTCATACAAGACAATATGTCTATGGCCAAATTTATTTACCTTCATTTTATTTCGAAATTCCCATTGGTATTTATTGATCTACAACCGCAAGACACAGATAATGAAATATATACCTATGAGTAAAGATTTTAATTTTACCAGTCATTACGTTCGACTTCTACTTTAGGCCAAGTCTTTGTCTTATTACTATTTTCACATTAAGCACCGAGATCAAAATATCCATTTGAATGGTCTATGGTACTATACTATTAAAATATATATGGTTCATATCACTAACATTATGATAATAAACTAGATATAAATAATTATCAAGTTTAAACTTACAATCTTTTCATAAAAATCCTTGCGTCGCTCTGCTCTTCGCCGATAATCGACAATCATGCCGCGAATCATACGCTCCTGCTTTCGAGCTTCATGCCACATTTTGGGTTTGGTTACTGGATCTGTTTTTAATTATATGATATTTAGTAAAAAATCGGAAATTTCATTAATCTCTATCGAAGTTGTAAATACGATACAGACGCCATTTTATTTTATAATTTTTAATGTCATTTTTATTTGAAATAGGGTTACCAGTACAAATTTTCCTCTTAAGATAGTATTTTTGTTAAAATGTTAAACATCTGACATACATGACTCAATATAACCTAATAAAACTGGAAAAGCTCCATAAATTGGTCGGTTTACGGACGACAATTTTACGTGGTAACGTTATAAATCACGTTCTATTTCTTATAAAATAAGAAAACATTTATGAAAAATTGCATACTTTTATGAATTAAACTGAATTATTATCACTGAAATATCATTATTTTGTATAATATAAAGGAGTTGATTGAAGATTATAATTTTTAACTCGGTAATTCTAATATTTTTTCTCTTCTAGTCGGACGCATCTGCCGATGGAGTGGAAGAAAGATAGATGCGTCACAAGCCGAACGCTTAGGCCGATCGTGCCTCTCTATCGCTTGTTTCGCGCTCTTGCTCGCCGAACAATTATAAAAGTTATAATTAAAATAATGATTTTTTTCTTTCGCTATTTTTTTTTTTAATTTTTAATATTCGATTATAAAAATATTTCCTTTACCCTCAATAGCTTTGTTTTGTCGTAGAATTTTAATATCATGATATTTATAGTTTTCACATAATATTTTTAGTTTAGGCAAGAAATTAAATTACCATTGCTATTATACTATTTATCTAATATTATAACAATAAGTATGTAGTAGTGGTAATTTAAAAATAACTCTGAAAATGATTTTCTAAGGTAATAATTTTCCGTCTCTTCGTACATTACGAAATATAACTTCCTTTATTACCAGTGAATGGTAAGTATAAGAAATGATTCAAAAACAAATTTTACATACCAAATGCAAATTCTCAAAATTTTAACTAAATGTGTAAAATTGTTCAGTGAATGTATAGGCTATATATGAGTTACACGATAATTAATTAGGTATAAGTTTATAATATAATAACTTTAAAATTTCATCATCGTTTTGGCATTATTCTACATTTTTATTACTTATAATACCTAAAATGGAACTTTTATGTTATTTTATTTTCAAATGAAAGGATAATTTTAAGTATTACTTTTTATTTATTGTATACAAATACAACTCACTAAAATCTTCAACGTCAAAATATATTTCATTCTCTAACTGGTATGGCTTGCAAATTATTAACCAATCCATAAATTCTTCAAACATATCTAAACTGCCTAAAGTTTCTGCCATACTTCTGTTAACCACTAAATAGCTACCATTTTTAAAATGAGTTTTAAAAAAATACCACAATTCTTTATGCTTTTCCACATCGACAAAAAAATCAAAAACATTTATTATAAATACATCGGAACATTCAACAATATCAGGTCTGTCCATTACATCTGAATGTATTACTTTTATTCGGTCTATATCCATTGAATATTGATTAATAATTTTTTCTTGGACCTCACAGCATTCTTTATTCATTTCAATACCAACAATTTTCGATGCATTTGTTAAGTAATAAGCCTGAAAAAAGGGGGTAAGGTACAAAATTAAAAATAGAAAATTAGACATATATTAACAAATAAAAAAAAAAAAACTTACAGCATATAATACAGTCCCTAACCGAGAACCTATATCTAATAGTTGTTTGTCTTCTAAATCTTTAGGAAGTAATACTCTGAATATGTATTGCAAGGTTTGTCTCGACATAGAATGTGAAATAAATGTTAATTTCTGTAAGAAATAAAGTTGTATGAAAAGGAATTGTACAAAACAATAATGTATATGATAAAAATAGATAAATATAAAAAATTTCTTAAGATTACCTCAATATTACGAGAATTACAATCTAAGCAGTAATATTTTTTGACTTTTCCTTTTTTAACCAATACTTCCACTTGGTCCTCGTCGTAAAGAAATTCATCGACATGGCAAGTATTATATTTATTACAATCAGCTTGATCACCAACAACAGGTGGAATTATGGTCTCAGTGGGCATAACAGCTTCAAATGGCACAATTTTCTTTATAGAGTCTCCTACTTTTTTTAGCAAATTTTCGGAACTTATAAGTGCCTTCTTATTTTCTAAATCTAAAGAAAATAAAACATTTTTTAATTTTAAATACTATACGAACACACAAAAAAAAAACAAAATTATGCAAACCATAAAGTTAAAATAATGATTACCTTTTTTATATGATTGTGAACATATCCACTTTTCAATCGGTTCCAAGTCAGAATCATCAAGTTTAGTGAATATTTCTAACATTTTACATTTTGCACTTATTATGCCGTCCTCAGACATATTGTGTTAATAAGATTTAATAATATTTACGGTTTAATAAAATACTTTGCTATGTTTTAAAAAAGTGAGGTTATGTTACCGTCAAAGTCAAAAGTCAAAACTCAAAAGTGTATTCACCTGTCACCATATTGATAATTGTGATTCTATAATTATGGTACGGCGGATGGCGTTTTTTTTTTTAGGTATTCGGATAGGGCAGCGGTCGGCAACCTTTTTTGGCAAAGAGCCAAATTTCACCAAAGGTCTACAAATTTTATTTAAAGAGCCGCACCATAAAACATAGTCCTCGTAAAGAGCCAACAAAAATGTTTAAGAAAATATTTTAATCGTGTTTTTTCATGTGTTTGATAAGCAATTATAGCATAGAACCCCAACTTTTTTTTTGCAAAGAGCCAATATAAATTGAAAAAGAGCCACAAGCGGCTCGCGAGCCACGGGTAGCCGACCCCTGGGATAGGGTACTGAGAGTAATGTCGATCTCGATACTGGACGGCGGATGACCTTTTTTTTTAGGTATTCGGATAGGGTACTGAGAGTAATGTCGATACTGGACGGCGGATGAACTTTTTTTCTCTTTTCTTTTTTTTTTCGTCGTCCGATAATTGTACCGATAATTATCGATAACTGTCGCCAACTATCGTTAATTTTTATCCGATAATTATCGATAACTGTCGCCAACTATCGATAACTTTTTATCCGATAATTATCGATAACTGTTCATTCGATAATTATCGGTAACACAATACGATAATTATCGATAGTAAAATTATCGATATTTTTTCCGATGAACATCCCTAGTGTAGGAGTCTAGTGTAGGAGTACCAATGATATAATAAACCTAGTGTAAAGGTGTATTCCACAGAGTACATTGAATATAGAGGTGTGTATTCACCATTGAACATTCAGTAATAACCAGTAAAGTGCGTTCAACGAGACAAGATACCAAACGCAAACAAATCAACTGTTAGGTCATTCGCCTATGCAGGGTTTTGTAACCTTTTTTACTTACACACGATTCCGATTTTACTCGAGAATCGACTTTTATCTTCAAATAATCGATTATTGAGGATCGATTCTTGCTTTTAAAGTCGATTGAGAATCGATTCTTAGGTTCAACTTTTCGACTTAAAAATCGTATGTTATATTTTCTATTGTTGTGATGAATAGCGAAGATGAAAATATAATATTTTTTGGAGTTTACTCATTAAGAATCGATTATAATTTAGGGCCCCCGATATGAAAAAAAAAGATGAGTAATATCTACTGATCGAATGATCTCGTTGGGCAGTTCCGCCAAAAGTTGTACATTTGTGTTTTTTGATGTCTCGAGCTCTTAAAAATTATTTTTGTTGAACTAAACTACAATATGATTAAAGTAAGTGCTTCAAAACATTTTTGAATAAATAGGCTACCAAAGAAGATTCCAATAAATAAAAATATATTTACAATAATTATTTTAAAGTTACTCTGAAAATTGACAAAATTGGCTTCCTATACTGTCCCTAAAAACTTACATCGTGTTTAACACTTGATTAATTATAATTTTTCTTCTACAACCTCGAATATGAGGATTTGAGATTATAGTGTCAGTAAAGAGCTATCTTTTAATTGAATAACAAGCAAAGAAAGTAAGTGATAATAGGGGATCGGACAGTAATCAGATTAAAATCTAAAATGTTCTTAGATAAAATAAATATACTGTTTTACGATTATTTACCTAATAATAATTTAATATAATTCATTTAAATATTTTTAAATGAAGAAATAAAATGTTGTTATTTTCAATATTTTCAAACTGTACTGAAACACCAATCACAGTGCGTGACGTCATCTGTGGACAATCATTGACTGCGTGGGTACTATCTACTTAGTTTACTCAGTTATTTCCATAATTTTGTTGAAATTATAAAGGTTGCTAAAAGATTATTGATAAATTAGGATACGGTAATCGATTTAAAAGCTGTCATGTGGTGTTTAACCAGTTTCTTATAATGAAAACAGGATTTACGAAAGCCGACAATCGAAATCTTCCCACAGTGAATACGTTTCTGATTTGCAAATTCTTTGCAAGTAATTCAGACTTTTGTGACATAACTTGTGTTTCAAAATGTGAAAACTTCTGTATTACTATTATAAATATATAATAATATATTATTTGCCATAAATACCTAGGTACTTGAAAAAACACCTCCTTGAAAAATAACCTCTAATAGTACACAATATATGTGTTGTACCTATTGTACTGTACTAGCCTGTAAACCACCCACTGCTGAGCGAAGGCCTCTTCTCCATATAGACAAAGGGTTGGAGCTTAATCCACCACGCCGCTCCATTGTAGGTTGGCGAATAACATACTACTATGAGTAACGATCGCTATCAGGTGTATATGATAACAACCGGGACCAACGGCTTTACGTGCTATCCGAGACACGGTGGGGAGAACCACAAGGACATACACCCAGACCGGAAACAAATATTTGTACAAATACAATGATCTGTCCCGAGCGGGAATCGAACCCGCGACCGCCGGCGCGGGATGTTGAGGCGACTACTCGCACCACTACACCAGAACGGTCGTCGCAAGTAGAATACTGTCAACACTATATCACATTTTTAGTGTTACAAAAAAAATACAAAAAGAAAAAATCTATAATAGTAGTTGACCGTAGAGAGAAAACAATACAATATAATATATTTACAAAAAATTTATTTAAGCAAATTTCATTCTATTTATTTGTAGTATTTAATGTATATTTACGTCAAAATGATCTTCACAAAAGTAAATTGGTGAAATTCATTTCGTTGCATTTTCTACTCGCAAAGTCAAAAAATTTTTTTTTCGTTTATCTGCTTTTCTTGGCATATGAAATGAATATTTTATTTGGAGTAGTTTTTGATGTGTTCTTACGTTAAGGTACTGCACACCAACGATATTTTTTGCGTTCCATAAGAACAAATAAAAAATCTACTCCACGAAACAAAACTTCTCGTGAACTTATGTTCATGCAGCTGTTTTGTTATAACCGCAGATGACGTCACGCGCTCTCAGATGATATAGCGTGGCGTTTTGGCGGGATTTTTAAACAGACAATATTAAAACATGATTTTAAGTACCTAAACGGCTATAAAAAATAAAGTTTTATTTTTTATGGGAATAAGTATCCATAAAGATTAATTTAAAACACTTTTTTGAAAATTTGTCCGATCCCCTATTATTATTAATTAATTAAAATAGAGTGTACCTGGATTTACGCTCATCCTGACATGGTCATTATAGTTACGGTGTTTTATACAATATTAGGTGGAAATTTTGCTTTGTTTTGGATTTTTCATATAGAAATAGCAAAACTTTGATCATAGACTTCTCAAGCAAGGGCCGTCGTTTTTTTAGTTCGCTAACGGGCGATGCGTAAAGGGCTGTGGTTCTATGAGGTGAGTTTTACCCTTGATTCTTGTCAATATAGTTACGCAATTTATAAAAAGAATTAATTTTACTACAGTTTATACGAGTACCTTATAGTAAACTGTATTATATGTTGATTATATTTTTAGAATAAGTTGCAAATAAATGCGGTTTTTGGACTAATTATGTAATTTTGTTTTTGTCGAAGCCACATTTCGTTACGTCAGGATAATTACGATTTGGGTGGTTGCGTACATCCTGACCTAAATTGTAACGAACCTGACGTCATAAAGTTGAAGACACAAAACAACCAATGAATTAAAAAAATGTTAATTTAATAAGACTTCTTTTGATTTCTATTTAATTAAATAAATTTGTGATTATGTTTTGAACCCATGGTCGGACTTCAATGAGTTTTCTCGAACCCCTTGAATAGCACAAATTGTAATTTTGACAGTTTTAGAGATAAAGCGCGTTTTCCAATTACAGCACTAGAGCGCATTATGCGGCATAATGCTCAACATTGAATGTTCCAACTACAGCAACGCTTCGCACAATCGAGCACTTTCAAAAGTAGTGCTTTCGCGTGATGCGTGCAGTTGATGCCAACTCAGTAGCAAAAAATTAACAAGTGTTTATTCTTTAAGGTAGCTTAGATCGAAATTTTATTTATATTATCGTTAGTAACATTGTTTATTGTTAAAAAAAAAATTAAACTTTCCTTTCGTCGTAGTTTTTTCGAAATATTAAAAAGTTAATTCAAAACGTGTTAACAATAAATATAAGTATGGATGAAGGTATACTCGTAAACATGAACCTTTTTTATATTTCCACATATAAAATATGAATACATTATTTGACGTTCCAATTAAGCATTAGCACACTTCGGCATTGTGCGTCACTGAGTCGCATTATGCTCTGTAATTGGAAAACGCGCATGGCCTCCGCCAAAAAAAAAAACGAAAGTATATTTAGAGAAAAAGAGTCCTAGTAAAAAATACAAAATGATTATCAAAATACTAGCATAATAATGCCAAACAGTTTACCTAGCGCGTCATCAATATCTAGTATGTTGTAAATTGTTTGTACCAGAATGTGATCCACTCGATTTGTTTAATATGAAGACATACAGACAAACCAAAAAGAAAAAGTCGCTGAATACTATAGTGAAACGTACGTTTAAATGTAACAAATGTTATAGACCTCTAGTCCTGAACGAAATATCGAAATGTATGGCGTGCAAAAGATGGTACTGTTGTGAGTGTAGTTGTAATCAAATATTTATTGATTATATTTGTGATTTTTTCTCGGTGCTGATGATAGTGATAATTAATTGGGATTAAGAACGAATCAATACGGTTATAATGTGGGGTTAGAATTGTTCTTTAGGTGGTATTTAGTTATTTTTTGTGTCCCGCTGAATTCTCATGCAAACATAGTTTGCTCTTAATTTATAAATTTCAAGTAGATCGAAATAATACTTTGAAAAGTATTATTTCAATCTCTCCACAGTGTCTTGTAAGTAAATAAAAACGAGCGATACATTTTGTATGAAAACTGAAAAGTTCGGACCGTTTGGAATGGGATTTTATTTTGCTATCTTGTTGATTATTTCTAGTGAATAATTTTATGAACAAGAAAAGATAATAAGAATAAAACGCTTAGCGTACAGAGTACATTAAAATAATATTTATTCTAAGTGTACAAATGCCTTGGTGTGATATCAACCTTACCTTGTCACTCTCGTTACACACGCGTCAGGATTAGTTACTGTCCCTAAATAATTTTGTATAAAATGTGATTTTTACATGATTTTTGATTATTTAAAGTTCAAAATCTATAATAATTAGTTAATTTATAGTAAGGGCTGCAATTTGACTGTGATTAATTCTAAGTAGAACTAGTTTAATAGTAAAAAATGTTAAAGTTATAATTAGATAATACCCAAAACGTAACGAAACGGGTTTATGGTGATCTAATTACTGTATTTTTGCATGAAGAGGTGAGATTTTTCTTCCTAATTTGATTAATTATTCCGTAATTTTACTAATAAAAGTAATTTATAACTACTAAAATGTCTATATTATTGACTAAAATAAGAAACATTTCGAAACGATCTTGACTACCAAATGGTCTTTCATTAACAAAAATATATATTTTAACAATAAAAACAACAAGAAAAGCGAGGTTTTTTAAGTTAACATTAAAATTAATTATATATATCGACTACCTACATTAAAAAAATGGTTGAAAGTTCAAATTATTTATTTATCCTCGAATTTGTTATTTGTACAACTTTCGGCGGAACTGCCCCGTTACGTTTTTTGTGCGCAACCTATTTTCACTTTTCAGCCATATTAAGACGTAGAGCTCCGAGAAATCGGTCACTGAGGAAGGGGCGGGTGTGTGCTGTTAGCCTATATTCAATGTACTGTGTGGTGTGCCGCGCCCAACCGTCGCTTTATATCCAGCACTCTCCCACTACTAACTCTTTGACTACTAATAAACACCTTGACGTGAGTCTTTTTGATGATGAAGCCAAATTAATAACGGACAATTCATTGCCTCAGAAATCTAGAGGGCATTATATTTTCGCGTAAAAACAGTAAAATAGGCGATAAGTGTAATTCTGTGTCACATACGAATTATTTGTGTCTATTTAGAGAATTTTACTTAAGGAATAAACTCCAGTCGTTCGTCGGAGCCTAAACACACAGATTTTTTTATTAGGCGTGTCAGTAGCGCGAATGTATACCTATATATTTTGTTTTTGACGGCCGGCTGGTCGAGTGGTCAGGCAACTGGACACTTTACACAGCGGTCGCGGGTTCGAATCCCGCCAGGCGCAGATAATTTGTGTGACGAATATAGATGTCTGCACCGGGTCATAGATGTGTATTTATGTATATATGTATTTATATAAATTTCTTAAATTTATTTCCGTTCCTAGTACCTGTACACAAGTTCTTACGAACTTAGCACGGGGCTAGGTTAACGTGGTGTGATTGTTGGTTAATATTTATTTATTTATTATTATTTTTTTTTTGTAAAAGATGGTAAAGTATCAATCTAACACTACCATATATTATATGAACAAAAATATTAATACTTATTTTTCATACAAAAATCCAAATTCAATTTGATGTAAACTTACGGTAAACATGACTATGAGGGCAGGGCTGTGCACGATCTATTTAGACCATGGGGTTGTGCAAGACTAGCATAGATTCTTCTTATTCTTATTTTATTTTTGGCATACGATAGCCATTTGCGAAATTCTGCCAGTCTCAAGTATAAATTAATATATATAAAAAAAACCGCATTTAAAATTTTAATTTTGATGTGAAACATCTATAGGCGCACGTAAAACCGATTTCTGGCGTGGTGACGCATGCCGTGGCGACGCGTCACGGCATGCGCATTCGAAGTCACTGATGAAACGAATAAAGTAGTCACGATTTGAAATAAATTCGTAAATTTTTGTATTTAATGAAAATAAATGTTTATTCAATAAATAGTCATCGTTATCTGGAAAAAAATCGTAATATTTTGTTTTATCATTATGACATTGACATTTAGTTCCTATCACAATATGTTCTTTTCTGTATATTACTTTTACAAAATAATGTCGATGTTTCACATCTGCCAGGCGTCCCGTGACGGCTCACATTTTTTTTTTGAATTATTTTGTTATCCGAAAAATACATAAATAAGGTGGAAAATACATAAAAAATACACATATTTGTGGTATTAAAATAAATAAGGAGTTTTAGTAATGTAATAATAAAATAATAATAGACAAACTTTTAATTCACCAAGACATTATATACATAGAGAAATTAAATTTTAATGTTGTTGGCATTTATAAATTTAGCAAGGGCAAAAACCACCTTAGGATCTTTAAAGAAGTGTAAAAGCAAAGTGAAATTAATAGGAAGTGGCATATTAAGTTGGAATAAATTATCAAGGAGGCAAAAAGAATTATTAATTGGGCAAGAGAAGAAGATGTGGTCAAGAATTCCATCATCTGATTCACATTCACAGAGAGAGGAATCTTTTATTCGAAGTTTATGAAGATAAACAGGGGAACAACAGTGATCTATACGAACACTACATAAAATTGATACAGTAGTTTTAGATAATTTTTCGAATTTACAGAACCATGCCTTATATACAGATATATTATATAGGTATTTCTGGTTGAACTCAAGCATAAAACCTACCTTTTGTTCTGCTAGATAATTTCCACTTTTTTTGCCAGCCCTGAAAGATATCCTAGCACAGATTATTTCGCTAATGTAAATTAACTTCAAGATAAACCATGTCCTATAATATAATAGCTAGATCACTTGCTAGTCTTTCTACAGGCCTGCAGTCGTCAAATTCAAATCAAATTGACTCAAATTGTCAATTATAGTCTGTGATACTACTTGATGACAATCAAAGAGTATAATGACAATTTGTCAATCTTTGTTTAATATTATTCTACTCTATGATAGTGATTATCATTAATTCATTAAACCGTAATATGAATCATCGAACTAATGATTAATGAATTGAATTGAAGTTATTAATAATTAAGAGCATGTATTCATAGATGATACACTGTTTATTTGTGTTTTTCTTCATTATTTTTTATAAAAGCAGTGGTATACAAAAAATGTGTTGCGCTGTGGGTTTTTATTATTATTACATTTGTTTTTGTACATTATTCTTCGGTAAATTACTTTAAACTATTAATATTGTGAATAACTTGTCATAAGCAAGTTTTACTTAATTTCAAGAACTTTTTTCGCACAAAATTTTAAGTAACAAACATCTTATAAAAACAAAATAGCAAAAGTCTGTGTACCACCAGAAATATGAGTGATAATATTTATTACGAAAAAAGTATAGGTCTCTGGATGTCTGATAAGAAAAGTCAAAAACTTAATTGGAAGGAGTTAATCAAAGCTTGTAATTCACATGGTTATAACTTGGTTAAGGTATGTACTTCTTGAATTGGTTTATAATTTATGTTCAAAATATTATCATTGTTTATTTAAATATTCATTTTTGTGAAATACATTTTTTGAAGAAACACTCATAGATTTTGTATTTTATTCGTTTTGATTTGTTTTACTTTCCAGTTAGATTTGGAGCAAGCTTTTGAAGACCAGGGAAAAATTGATGTTTTCTTACATAAATTAACTGATGTCATAGCAGCGGCCGATCAAGGTGATGCCAAGGTACAACTATTGTCTGTTTTCTCAATTTCCTGTTGTGCTAATTACTAGCCTATGCCTTGACACTAAGAAAAACAAAATAGTAATTCATTTTTTATTGCACTATTAGATAAGTTTTTATTCCTTTACATTTAAATGTACACTTTTTAACAGTATTTGACTTATTCTGACAACCATTCTTGTGTAGTGGTGCATAATAGTAGATATAGAATAGTGGTTATAGTCACTTCAACACCGGTTGCAGAATGTTTGTAAAAATATTTATTTCTGGTCTGGGTTCTTGTGGGTCTCCCCACCGTGCTTCTAAGAGCATATAAAGCTCTCGGTCCCCGTTGTTAACACAGACATTTGATAGCAATTATTACTCATGTTAGGGAAAAATATCTGCCAACTCGCAGTTGAGCAGTGTGGTGGATTAGACTCCAAACTTTCTTTAAAAGTGAGAGGAGGCCTTTGCCCAGTAGTGGGTCATTAACAGCTGATTCAGTTTCAGAGTAATCAGAGTTTGAAAAAAAATGGAAATACTTGTTTGTTGTCTGTAATTAGCAGACAATTATGAAAATGTTTTGTAAAATACATAAATTTTAGAAAGTCTTATAAATTTCAATAATTAATTAAATTTTTTGTCTGTTCTAGGCAGCAAAAATTATACGTCGAGTGGAGCAGTATTTGTCTAATCACCCTAATATAACTGTGATAGACCCTTTAGATAATGTGAGGATTTTATTAAATAGGTAATGTTTACAATTAACTCTAAATAATCACTATGTGGATAAAGTGTAAATATCAAAATGTTTATGCAGTACAATTTATGCAAGACTTAACCATACCATTTTTAGACAAAAATTTTAGAGACATTATGCAAATTATTTTATAATTATAATTTCAGATACTATTACTATTCAATATTACAAGATGAGTCATCATTTAAAAGTCATGGAATTTTCACACCTGCCTTTGCAGAATTCCCGACGAGCAATATAAAGGATAATATTGAGATTATGAGGGAAAGAGGTGTAAGATTTCCTGTAATATGCAAACCAACTATAGCTCATGGATCTAAATCAGCACATGAAATGATTCTTATATTTAATGAAAGAGGACTTAGTGTTGCTAAACCACCTTGTGTTGTTCAAAGTTTTGTAAATCATAATGCCATTTTACATAAGGTGTTTGTTGTGGGAAACAGGTTTGTTGTATTAATTAATTAATTAATTTCTTGTGCAAAGTAATTCTTTTTTTTTTTATTCATTGTAATGTCAAATTGTGTAAATTAAATTTGCAATTAACTTTCATCTTATAGAAATGTAAGAAAGGAAAGTTTACTTGATTTTACCATATTAATTAGGAGGAAAATATTTAATTAATTACTTAACATTTTGTCAGTAATCTTATATTTTTCATGAAAAGTAATTTTTCTTAGTTTACACATATGACACTGTGAGAATAAAAGGAATAACAAAATTATGTTTATATTTTAAGATGTTAATGGAGTATGTCTTTAGTTTATTTTTAGTATAATATTTTGGACTATTTTTAATTGGTATATCCCCCAAGGCATTAAAAAATTGTTTGTTAATTGACAAAAAATGAAATAAAAAAACTGCAAAATTTACAGTTTGATCACTTTTGTTTGCACTGTCCCATATATCATATTTATTTTTACAGGTATCATATTTGTGAAAGACCGAGTCTTAAAAACTTTTATGCTTCAGAAGACTTAGATCCAATATTTTACAGTACTGGAGAAGTTTGCAAGGCTGATAGTCAATCAACATTGTCTATACTAGACCCTAATGATGAGACTGGTATAAAAATGCATTTAAATGAAGAAAAAGTAAAAGATGTAATACGGGTAATAAGAAAAAAAATTGGTTTAATACTGGCTGGATTTGATGTAGTCATAGACAATACAACAGGTAACCATGCTGTTATAGATATCAATGTATTTCCTAGCTATGATAATTTTCCTAACTTTTTTGAACATTTATTGGACTGTATTGAAGATACAATAAGAAAATCAAATAGTGATTGTAGTTTAGAAGAAAATGGGAGGATAGAAGACTATGGTGGTAATCATAGGCCTAATGGCTTAATTAATATAGGTGATAGTCATAATTATGAAGTAATGGGTATGAATATTATATAAGTTAATATTTATATGATATGAACAAAGGAACACTAATGATTATGTAATTTCTATTAAAAAAAAATTAAGGCCTTTATTAAGTTGGCTAGATATTATTTTTGAATAGTCAATATTATTTTATAGTGGCACCAGTAAGTCTGTGTAATCGATTTTGTCTTATGAGGATATCTAAGAGTACGAAATAACTTTATCAGATACGATTGTAAAGTTTGAAATCATAATTGATCATTAACGAGGTATATAAATTTGTATATTACAGTATTACAGTACAGTTTGTTACAAATACTGGTAAAATTCAAGTCTTTTTTTTATTTTATTCATTGTGTTTATATTTTATATTGGTTATAAATGACCAAAAATGTCATTGATCGGACATACAATTTTGATATCATGCTTTTGGCATGCTTGCCCTAAAAATAATTTAGGCTTTTATTTTACACATATTTTTTTATTCGATTGTGTTTCTTCTCAATATTGATAAAAAATTATTATTACATTTTTATAAGTATTATAAATACTAAAATTTTATTTTGATTCATCATATCGAATTAGGCATATCTTTTAAGTCTCGTGAAACTGACATCAGTCATTTCTTTATCGGTAATATAATATCATCCTTTATGGGCGCCTTTGTAGTAGGTTGGTGAATGACATCAAAACTGACTAACAAGCATTGGCAGGAGTTTAAGTGATCAGATCAGGCAGATGAAATAGAATACAGCCTACTGTGACAACCCCAACACTGTCTAGTTTAACGTATACGGGCAACTCTCTCTTATCAGAGAAATCAAAAGACTGAAAGTCTTATCATTAATAAAAAAATCTGAAAAATGTTTATAAATTCTGATAAAGTCAAATATTGTCTGAAATTTCGGACTTTTCAGTAAAAAAGAGAGTATTACTATAAGGGTAGTTTACATTAGTCGACGGCTTCAAATTTTGACAGTTTGCAGAAAGACCTGGTTTATTATGTATATTATGATTATTTATGTATAGTTCATCAAATGTAAATCCGTCATAACACCGAAATTAAATTCATAAAAACAATTTACAAGCCTGTTTTAGTTTGTTAAATTAGACAAGTATTATTCAATTAGCTACTAAGTATTATTCAATTATGCTGTTTTAGCGAATAGACAAAGTATAGTCACTGCCTTATGATTCATAATATTAAAATGGTGTCGTACTATACTCGCATATGTGAGTCACACAAACTACAACTACGCAGCAATAAAAAAATATATATCCTTCAAACACGAATATAAATGAAAGATAATGGCATATAATGACCATTTAACTATAAAAAATTGTTGTAATATATGTAGTTTTGATTGAGCGATATTATATTATTCGTTAAAATTCGTATACTTAATAAAGAAGAATATTTAAAGGATTTGATACCTATCCGCTATTAGTAAGGTCGAATGTCGTTTGATCAAAATATTATAATGTAATCGATGTAAATACTAATTTGGCAAGGTAAAATACACGTAGATTGTATATTTATAATATTTAAAATTTATGTATTTTGCGTACATTTCTTCAGAAAAGAAATAAATATAATATGTTTTGTTTAAGTATTTACGACTTTTACATTAGTTAGTATGTTAAGTTTGAAAAAACTAACACATGTTTTTCTTTAATTTCCCAAAATCTAAAGGGTCATAATTTATAAGTTAAACGCTAATGATTCCTCGCTACAAATCTGATCAAAATTATCTTTTAAAAAAGTAAATTTGTTTTAGAAACAAATCTTTTTACCTGTATATTAAAAAAATATTTTAAAAATACAACTTTGTATCTGTGCTGATACCGGGGTAGCCTATATATAAAGCTGCGCATTTTATAGGTTTTATTTCATAAATATCTAAACAAACACATTGCCCTTCGCCATGGGATAACTAGAGTTGTAGTTTATGTACCTAAATATAATAACTTTTTCTAGTAATTTTTTATTTGTTTTAATTCGGGACTGCTGTCAAATCGTCTCTTATATACAGTTCTCCGTGAAGGAAACCATTGAATTCGCGAACTCTCTTATAGACATTTGGTAGGGTTTTATTGTAAATTAAAATTAGTTTTTAGCAGATGTACATTTACTTTCACTTATTTGAATATACTACTAACGATGATTGTTCCAATTAGTATCTACTTAGGTATAGATAAAATGAACATTTATAAAAATATTTTAGAAAATAAGCTCTCATAATTTTAAAATATGTACGTAAATAAAACTATAGAGACAAACATTATTTATATATTCTTTATAATAGCCTTGATGTCTATTGGTCGGCTTAGTAGACGTTTATGCTTTACTCGTTACTAGTCGTAACGTGTTAATTTATAGCTTAAAAATATTTTTCAATAAACAGGTTAATTATTTTTTTTCATTTGACCTAGAACGCCTGAGATTACTGTCTGAAGACTTCAGCTTTATTGTGTATATTATATACATATATCACGACAGCTCTCGGGTGTATTTTATTTGGTAAATCGTAAAAAAAAACATTACAATTAGTATTCGCTACAACACGTTTTAAATAAGTTAATTATTAGTAATTACAATTTTATACAATAACACTATATAATAGTGGATAAAATCACCGTCTTGAATGATGGATAGATGGGATTATGTCTTGAATATATAATATTGCTTGTGAAGAAAATGAATAAATAATATAAAATTCCCACCTGAAATTACTAAGCAAAAAATATCATATTAAAAAAAAAAAAAAACATGAACATTTGTCATTCCATACCGCAATAGTAAAATGTATTACGAAGCGAGACTGATTTATGTGACTAGATACTACGTAGGTTTTTAAGAGAACAATGTATCTTTATACCTGAACTGTTATATTAAAATATAAATATTCTAACCGCATAGTATTTTTATTTTTATCTTTTATTTATTTCAACGTGTTGGTGCAGTGGTCACAGCGACTGAATGTTGAGCTAACAGTCGCGGATTCAATCTCTAATATTGAGATGAATAGTTTGCAAATGCCATACAAACTTTTACCAACTGCGAAAGAGAGATCAATCGTCGAATCCAGTTAAGAAAGTTTTCGACCAATGTGTGTTACCAGTGATGACATACGGATCTGAAACGTGGCCTTTGACTATGGGCCTTTTAAACAAGCTCCAAGTCGCACAACGTGCAATGGAGAGGGCTATGCTTGGTATTTCTCTGCGAGATCGAATCAGAAATAATGAGATCCGCAGATGAACGAAGGTTGCCGACATAGCCCAACAGATCTGCAAGTTAAAGTGGCAGTGAGCAAGGCACATAGCTCATAGAACTGACGGTCTATGGAACAGAAAGGTTCTTGAGTGGAGACCACGTACCGGTAAACGCAGCGTCGGTCGGTCGTCCACGAGATGGACAGACGACTTGAGAAGAGTCGCCGGAAGGTGTTGGATGGAGACTGTTTCAAACCGATCGCTCTGGAGGTCGATGGGGGAGGTCTATTTTCAGTAGTGAACATCCGATGGCTGATATGATGATGATGATACAAACTTTTCCTAGTCTTGGCATATTCTTATTTGAGTTGTGTATATGTTTCCTTGCCCCGGTTCAGAATCACATTCTAATGGGGTCATTGGGTGTGAAGCGTTTAGGTTATATTATTATTAACTTTTATATTTGAAAAAAAAAAATTCAATGTCACTTATAGGTATAGCTTTGGAAAGTATAAAACTTGTAATATTTTTAACCTATTTATTTACGGTGATTGGTATATATATATACTTTATTGCACATAAAAATATATACCGAAACATAACAATACTAAGGTTTATGGCAAATGTGGACTTATCTCTGAAAGAGATTTCTTCCAGTCAACCCATGGTCGTGAGTCTTTCATTTAGCGAGCAAACAGTGCAAGAAATGTATATGTACAAAAATACTAATAAATATATGTATAAAAAAATCGGATAAGAATACTAAATTAAATATATACATATATACACATACACAAACATACACACACATATATAATTATATACATATATAATTATATACATATATATTTATACTTAAAATGTAACATATTACTTACAAATACATATGTATATAGATACCAAAATAAAAATACATATACATATGCATATAGATACTACTATAAAATATAAACAAATACATACATATTCCACACAGATGATTAAACATTAGCTAGGGACAGCAAGTGTTTTTTTAATTTAATGTTTAAACGAAATAAGGGAGGGACTCGTTTGGATATCTTTTGGGAGATTGTTCCAAAGTATGGAGGCACGTACCGAAAATGAATTCAGCCTGAATTTAGTATTGCGTTTCGGCACGTGTAGCGTAGGTGTTATGCCAGGGCGCCTAGACCGATTGGGAGAGGGCAGGAGGTTAAATCGGGATCGAAGATACGACGGAGCATTTGGATCACGTAGGATATTAAAGAGAGTGGACAGGATATGCATATCACGCCGAAAACGAATAGGGAGCCATTTTAACTGAGCACGAGTGAGAGATGCGATCAAATTTTCGCAGGCAAAATCTTTGGTAAAGAAGAATTACCTCTTTCTTGCCGAGATGTCGGCAAAAAAGGCGACTAAAACAATAGTGGTGCGAACAACTACACCAATAAGGACGGTAATAGGTGGCGCGGTGACGCCCGCCTAACAAACATGGCGAGTATTGGGCAACCTCCCCAAGAGGTGATGAGGGAGGCCTAGGTTCAGCAGTGGACATCTAACGACTGATGTGGAGGTGGAATTTTCCATTCTACATTCAAAGGTTTAAATAGATTTAAAGCAGCAGGCTGAATCAATCAATCAAAAAATACAATATAGGTATTGTATTTTTTAGCAAAAACTAAATTTTACAATATTACAAATTATTTTCATAAAACGTCATTTGCATTAACGAGTACTATATACCTATAAGTTGTTGCCGTGAATATAGACAAATTCTCTGATTCCACGTGATAAATACTTATCTATTATACTGTGTCAGCAAGATCGGAACCGTTGCGGGGGAGCCTTCCGATGCGCCGGTCATGTTCGTAACTCCCCACGGTTTACTTTTTTGTTGACCTTAAGAGCAAGGTAGGTAAATAAGAATTTTTATTCCTGATAGAAATTTTAAAATAAAATTTTCATAGACGTCGACTTTTTGACAACCGTTCTGGTGTTGTGGTGCGTATAGGTAGTTGCCTGAACACGCGATCGCGGGTTCGATCGCTCGGAGCAGATGTTTGTATTTCTGAAAATATTTGTTTCTGGTCTGGGTAAAGCCGTCGGTCTCGGTTGTTATCATAGACATCTGATATAGACCGTTACTCATTGTAGGGAAATTATCCGTCAACTCATCGTGGAGCAGCGTGGTGAAGAGGCCTTCGCCTAGCAGTGGATTGTTTACAGGCTGATTCAGTTCAGTTAGACTTTTTTGTGTTAAGGATTTCAGCACTACAAATATGTTTTCATATTACCGTCTTGTAGCTTTAATTAATTTACTTATAACGAAAATACGAATGTGACTGTCTACACTTAATTACCAATAACAAATGACTGTTATAAATTACTTTTATATAAAATGTATAATGTAATGATTTTATTCGCCTCGTCTCATAACGGTTGTCTAGCCGACGTTACTATAGAGGCAGTAATTGTTAATTCGACACAGTTCCGTGCATAAATCACACCTAGTTGCAGCGAGAGGTAAATCTAAACAATTTATTATACATTACGGTACGCGACTTCCGCGGTGCTCCTGCGACGTACTGAAAATGTAGGAAGTTAGTCTATATTAAAAATCAAGATAATAATAATCTTTGTCGAATAACGGTCAGTATTATAGATAGAAAAATTGGAACCATGTAATTATTGTTGCTGCGTTGTTCCGAATCCGAATTGCGATTCAGTCAGCTGTCGGCACATGCGGCAAATGCACGTGAGTCGCGCGCGCACTTTCGTTAGTTTTCGCGCTACGAATAACGCCGTTCGATTTTTAAATGTCGCACGTTAGCAAACTAAGTACGAAATGTCAAATGTTGTCTTTAACATGTTTTTAAAAAAAAGTACAAAATAATTTTTCATTTAGTTCGTTTGACCAGTGAATTAAAAATTGATCGATTGTGTATTACGACTTATGTTCGTTATAGCTCTGTTACGGTTTCTTTGACCAGTTAATTTTATAAGTAGTGTGTCGAAGAATCTGAGTTGTGTTGTGTAGTGATGCCCTAATTGGATTTTTTTTTGTATCAATTACTACCAGAGAAGGTTAGTGTAATTTTGTAGTTAAACATTGATTATAATAATACAAAGTTATAATTTACTAATTTATTATACAACACGATTAAAAAAATTGGAAAGCAGATTGAAAATTTGATAAATTTTAGAAATTAACATTTTTGTGTCATTAAAACTTTAGCTATTCAAAATGCATTGTTATTTAGTTTGTAATCTAGATATGTCTTAGTAACCTTTGACCTTAGACTTTTTTGACCCTTAGGGCTTGCGCACATTAACTGCATGGCAAGGGATTTTGATGCGACAATTGGAAACAATTTATACATATGATTTGTTATCACTGAAATTTCAATCGTCATAGTCGTAAATACAAAAATGGTCGAGTGGTATGATTAGACATGTAGGTATTCTTCAAGATCTGGCTTCGACAAACTGAAGGCTATCGAATAATTACCATGCAGCATTATAATCAAAGTAAAATTACCACACACGTGAAAAGAGGCTCCATGCCAGCAGATATACTTGTGCGAGTACCTTAGGTCATCGGAGCATATAAGGATATGCTCTGATCCTATGCCGCAAGTGTGCGCCTGCACGTGTGGATGCCGAAAGATCTACAGTGCCTTATAGACCTTTAGTCGATTCAAATTACATTGACTATCCTAAATAAGAGTTCAATTGGTATTATTATCGAATGTAAATACGTGTTAAACATGTTCATGTTTTAGTGAAACAGTTAAAAGTACAGACATTTCTGTCACAAACATAAAAACTTCTTCAAAAAAAAAAACCTTTCAAAATTTTTAAACAATAAAACGCGTGAATTTTAATTTCCTTCCATTGATATGCAAACAAGATCATTAAATAAACAGTGTACTAGTTAACTTTACGATGTAGTCAAGTCATCTCATACAATTTTATTTCAATTTTATTGTTGAGATATATTTCCGTTCGGGTCGATTCAATTTTTAACGTATAAGATAAGTATATTTTATTCAAGAAGGTCATGTGTCTTACTTTTATAGCTTTTATTATGCTTTTACTACTTTAAAGCACATAAAAGAAATATATTCACCATTTAAACTTTTATTGTGAAAAGATACCCAAAAGATGTTATTATTACTATCGACTGGCCTCCATTTCGTTTCGTCTTAATGTTTATTTTATAATATTAAACCCGGGCTAAATCCTTATCCATATACTCGGCCAGCTATGGAAAATCATTTTACTAAAACATATGTAATAAACAGTATGAGTCACGTATTTTTCAATTATAATTAAAATGAGATTTTTTTTGAACTATAAAAAAATTTTTTTTTCAATGTTTAAAGAGCTTCCAAAGCTTTTTTTCTGAAAATGGTTAATTTCGCTTATTTTATATTTTTCTGTCATTTATACCTACTTTATATGCTCCAAATTAGGAATCACTTCCAGACGTTCAATTCTATTGTTATCTTACAAATTCAAAGTCAAAGTCAAAATATTTTATTCAGCATAAAGTTATTACAATTACTTACTGAACGTCATGAGTCTACTACCAGTACGTAGTTCGTAAGTTCGGCCAGTTCGGAAAGAAGAAGCCTCTGACCTAAGAAGAACTGGCGGAAGAAACTCAGCAGGACTAATATTTTTTTTTTAACGTAATGGTTTTTTTTCCAAAGTAAATTGAAATTAACAATAATTCTTTATAAGCTGAAATAGCCTGGCGGCGATCACATCATTCCCAAGGCATACTGTCTTCTAGAAAATCTTTAATCGAATAATATCCTTTAGTACACAAACGTTCTTTCACAATTTTTTTAAATTTGGCAATAGAGGCTTTTTGAACGTTTTCTGGGAGCCTGTTGTTTACGTATTGTTGTTTATGTATATCTTATACATTGTCCATAAAAATTGACAATTTGACGTTCTTCTTAGATGACTCCAAATGCCTTTAATTCTGATCTGTAATCTTATTTTAAGTTAGATTATTATTTTTTAACGGCATTACCTCAGCAGATACATTTACCTACATCTTACTTAACACTAACAACTAAATATTATTAAAAGTAAACTTGTATAATAAAACTTGTATAATTTAAGTAAAACTTGTATAATTTTATTAACGGTCAATAAGTGTTTCAGTTTGAGGGAACGGTGTTTTTGAAGAGGGTTCTAGAGCTTCCGCTAGGAGGGAAAGTTCTTATTAGGGAAGGGCGGAAGTGCCCTTCGAGCAAACAAAACATGCATATCTATATCAACAGCCATTTGTATATTTAAAAATTATGTCTTTACTTAGTTTGGGTCGGTTTATTTCTTATAAGTATTAAATTGCCTTATAAAAGTAATGAAACAATCATTTAAAACACCACTTTGAAAATTTACTTACTAACTTATATTCTGTGAAAATTTTAAATATCTCATATTACGTTCCAAAATGGTCCTAAATAAAGGTCTTATGATGAACAGAAGGTCAGAGGAGTCATAGTAATAGGGATCCGTTTGCAATATATCGGAACCCTAACTACGTTAGTGTTCTTAAGCAGTTATAAGGCCAAGATCGAACCCTAGATAAATACATTATTGATTTTTTTTTATAAAGCAGGTGGAAATATGTCTACTTATATAAAATAAATTTTTTTAGAAATATAATAAACATGATGAGTGGTGCGTGTGATATCTATATTATTTGTTATTGAAATCTGCGATCAATTGCTGAACTTGCTCGGTACGTACAGAACAAATTCCAAATTAGTCCCGGTCGAGTTTCCGCGACCTTCGGCTAACTATCATCACAGAATCAAAACGTTTCGTCTCGTAACTGTAAAACTAGTTTGGCTGTCGGCCGTTTCTCTAATAGGATCGGACGTTCCGCACGGTAGGTGCTCTTTCTATACTTTTTCTCAATCAAGTGCGTAGACATGATTGCCGAGGCCTCGTGGTAGCCTGGACCGGATTCTATCATGCATCCGTCCCATTTGCTCGCAATGTTTGTTTTCATATAAGTAACAAATTTTCTCGTACATAAAAATATACATTAAAGTTGCGTGTAATGCTCATTTACTAAGATCTGTTTTGATTTTAATTACTTCAGTCCTATTTATGTTGAAACGGTTTTTAGTTGTGAATTGTGATTATAGTACTATAACTATATAGTTGCTAGTGCTAGTCAATTTTTACCGCATATTTCATACTTCTATATAGGTAATTGTTGTAATCTTTCACTATCCATCAAGCTGAAGAGGAGCAACGTGACGGACCCTCGTCCTTTTTTTATCCTTCAAAGGAGAAGAGTTATTTGCCCATCTATGAAATACTTACTGTTAGATTATAAATAAGGGCAGTAAAAATTGAAATAGTTATATATAATTTATTATACTTACAAAAAATAATATAAGTAATTATATATTTATATACAAATTTTGGTTCCTTTCATCTAAATCACCTTGTATATTTTTATTTTATCTATGTATATATACTAAGTACATATAATAAAAATAGTTAATATCTACCAAACTCAAGGAACTCTGTTTTTATTTCTGCTAATTTAGCTATAATTACTTTGGTAAGCTGATGACCGCTATCAAAAGTTGACAAGTAATAAATAAAATATCATATTTGTAGCTGTTTTTTCAATGTTCAGTTGAATGACTTATAAGATATAAAAACATTTATGAGTCACAAGTATCTGAAGCCTTAATTTGCTTATGTATGTAACTATGTTTAATTTAGCACGGAGCGATGAACTCTGGACAAATTGCCAAACCTTGTTTTTACGATCGAATGAATGTTTTCAGTAAGTCTTCTATTGTTCTTTTGTTAAAAAAATATGTAAAATAAGATAATTCGTAATTATTATTTACGATTAACAAATGTTTATTTAATGAATTATTTTTAGGACTGCAAATAGTTAATTTTTTTATACAAGTTTTAACTAAAGCTACTTCCTAAATAATAAAGTATATGAATACTATAGTCATTTAAATTGTTAATATAATTTTTAAAATAGTTTATTCCTTCTAAATTCTCTTAACTCTGATATTCATTTCCTGCCTTGCGTGTAATTTTGTTTTACAATCGTAAAATGTTTGAATGCTTAGAGGCACCTTTCAGGTTGGCTCAAGATAGTGTAAATATTGACTATTCGATGGTAGTATTTCCTAAATGACGTACTGTATTGCTAAATAAACATGGGTATATTTGTAAATGTTGCTCTACGTTACCAAAAGTTACTACGTACTTTTCAAGATCAGAACTTCGATGGACAAGCTGATGGAATCAATGAAAAATATGTCGATATAACTGGCTTATCGATTCCTGTGATAGAATCAATCGATGATTGGCTGAGTCCCGCATGGACCGATGATGCAGATGTTTAATTAATTATTAATTATTATTTATTTTACTTTTTCATTAAATAAGAGTTAATTAAAGAAGAATAATTAATCACAAAAAATCGTATTTGTTTTAATCGTTCGGCTAATTTAATTATTTTAACGGACTAAAAGTTAAGTAACACAAAATACTTATGACATTGCACAAAATATCTACGTGGCGTTACATGGTAGTGGGAGGGGTTCATAAAGTACAGAAAACACATTACGTGGTTTATGGATGGCCTCTAATTTCATCTATTACAAATAAAACATCCAAAATGTTTTTTTTTAAAGTATAGAATAAAATAAGTTAAACTCTACTACGAGTGTGATAAGTTAAGCTTTTTGTAAAAAAGACAAAGTAAATTTTATACTATATATTTCCTTTTAATACTAACTGATTTTACTATGTACTAAAAATGTGTTAAAAATGTGGCCTGCTTCTTAAAAGTTTCGCAGAATTTTTATATATAAATTAAAACAAAAAATAATGTTAAAAAAGGTATTTGTCCTAAATATCCGAATACCTCTAAAATAAGATCAATAAGTTAAAGAAAATCGCTAATAACTTTGTTATTCTGTTAATATTTAATGCGTAGCAGTATAAGAATCTTTTTCCTAAACGGGTTTCAACAGGGTCTTTTGTTGTTCTGACAGGTCAAGGCTGCTGGATGTCGACAATTTGTTCATCTCTCAGCACTGACAGAATGACGGACAGACGAGATCTCTTATAACAATGTAAACGTCACCTTGTACTTAAAATTGTTTAGTGACTCTGCAATCTTACTTATTTATCTTGTTATCTTTGGAACTTTGTTCTACTTATGTATATATAACTTAGTGTTTATATATAACTTAGTGTTCTATATATTATTATTTTTTTTAACTCATAAAACATGGAACATACTGAATTTGATAACAAAATAAATAAATAAATATAAATAAATATTATTTTATAAATTATAAACCGCCGCATAACTTATTTAGTATAAATGTTAAACTTATTATAAACTTCGGGCGGTACAACTAATATCAAAGTATACATAAACTTTCATTTAATATAAACGGTAAAACCAGAAGTCAATGGTCCGTTTATCAACAAAGCAAGTTAATCTATTTGTATATAACAATAAGGAAGAAAGTGGCTTGTAATTTTGACAAATAATGTAATGAGGTGGGATGCAGTTTGTACATCAATATAATGAATCCATGATGCTGTACATGATTTCCTTTAATGTTGGCAATTTACCTGATTCTGACGCAAGCTTGAAAAGATCACGTTTCACCTTCTGATTATAGTGCGGAGTATAGCAAAGAATAATTGCTCTCGTTAAATTATTATAGTTGAAATATAAGTATGGTCAGTCGTCCTTCTTGTACTTGTCAAATACTCTGGCTTATTCTGAGCTTTCCAAAGTTGAATGAATCATAAATGAGCTTAAGGTAGTTCCAGCGTGGTGAAGTGTAGTCCTACCTTAATACCTTCTGCCTTATATCGTTAGTTATAGTAATCTGGCAACGTTGCTCTGAGTGTTTTATATATTTTTGTTTATATGGTCTTAGTATATACAAATAGTATTGCGCTTTCTAATAATAGTTTTATTAAATTAAAAAGATGAGAGCGTTGTGCACAGTGTTGCCAGATCACTATAAATTTAAAATTAAAATTAATATTTATAATTTTAATATCTCGATAACAAAATATTATCTCTGTCGCTATACTAAATAAATAAAAGAAACTTCGTGCAAGATAATACTATCTTATATTTTGTGCTCCAAAGAAGCTTCTTTTTGGAAGAAAATTTGGGAAATTTTACTTTTTTAGGTTTCGACGAAAAAACAAATTGAATATCTTAGAAATAATTTAGTCTTAGATTGCCGTAACACCATTTCTTGGAGAAGCAACAAATACTGATTTTCTGAATATTGAATATATGCCATCTTCTGAGAGAATTTTAAGTACCTACATTTTATCCGCTTTTTCTGGCGAAGCACAAAAAGTGGTCATTACGTCAAATAATACCGCTTCATTCTCGTGGTATCCTTCTGAGTTAATTATCATTTGACTATACTTTGACATATTCATAAACTTCTATTCTATGCAAAGTAATATTCAAACTTGAATAGGGTAAATAAGAAAAATTTTTTGGAAAAGTTTATATAAATAATAAGTATAAGTATTATAAGCAAAATTAAATAGCTTGCAATTTAATAATTTAAAAAAAATTGCTAAAAACGTTTGGATTGGAAGTGCAGTTTCTTATTTTCGTAATAAAGCAACGTCAATTGCTTTTTGTTAAGTATGCTCAGCCGGAGAAACGGCTCGTGCACCAGTGTTAAAACATCAGTTCAGCCTAGGACAAATAAATGTAGTCAGCCAGGGTCGGATTTAGGGGAGGACAACCAGGGCAACTGCCCCGGGCCTCCACAAATTAGGGGCCCCCACAATAGAGACTTCGGGAAAAAGCCCGACGGCGTAAATAAGAGCGGTCCGTAGTTGCGACGACGTTTTTTTTTTAGGAATACATATAACCCGATGGAGTAAATAACAGCGCTTCGGAGTTGCGACGAACTTTTTTTTTTTAATATTTCTAGTCGGCAAGGATAAATATCAGTGTGAGATCGAGAGGACCTTTTTTTTCGTCGTTGTGTGCAAAGAAATATATTCGGAACCAAAATGATATATGAAGGGGTCTCCACTCCACTGTTGCCCCGGGCCTCCACAACTCTTAATCCGGCCCTGTAGTCAGCAATATATATTGCTTCTTCAACACACGTCTCTTTAATTATATTATCAATAGAAATAATCATAATAAATATTGTGCTATTTAACTGCCAACATGCACTTTAAATGGAGTACGATATTTTTTTATTTATTTTTTGTCAAAGGAAAGTCTGTTAAGAACTATTATTTTATGTTCAAATTTTTGGAATAGCTTCGTATATATTTACCACTACCTATTCATTTCATTGTTATTCTGTCGACAGTTCAAGCAGTTATTATGTAAAGTCATTATATTTAGCAGTGAGCTGTGACCTTTCGCTCGTTGATTTATGCTAATATCATGCTAATGATGCACAGTTTTGACGCTTTACTCATTTTTAATGAGGCTTAACAAAATAACTTTTAATAAACAAGGCCAAATCACATTATTACTCAAAACAAAAGTTGAAATATTGCATACTTTTTTCTATTCCTATTCAAATTTATGGACATTCTTATCAGGTGGCAATACTAATATAATAAAGTTCTTTTAACAATCTTAATATTGTATACTTACCATCGTAAATATTTCATTTTTTTTTTGTATTTAAAATGTAGAATTAAAACAAATTTTAAAGATTTTATTTTATTTGAAATATTCGTTAGTAAAGTTCGTTTTATTTTATTAAAATATTTTTCAATAAGTTTGCTGGTAACCAATTTGGTACACTTACGCAGACGTTACGTAGACGTAGTATGAGACTAGAACTTCTTGATGGTAAATGTTGGGTAGTGCTAGCATTTGTTTGTTATATGTGAGTATTTGGTTGTTTAAATAAATAAATAACAAACGCCTCACACTTAGCGGCCTCCAGTAGTATTAAAAAACTTGTATCAGGGTCTAAAATTACACAAAACACAAACACTAACTTATACATCAGTATAGTAGTATAATATAAATAAATATAATAAATATTGCTCATGAACCCGCGACAACTAGTACAATAAAAGTAAATAGCCAGTTGGTGTGACCACTGCACTAAGCCGTCGCGTCGTCTTGATTGTTCTAACTTTCTATTTCAAAATCTGAGAGAGCGAAACAACATTTTTTCTAGGCTCGTGGGAAAAATATAAGCGCACAAAATAAAAAAAGTCTACGCAAAGGCAACAGGCATACTCGAAACTCATGTGTCTCAAGAAACGAAACAATGTAAATAGTGTTAAAAACTAACCTATATACGAAAGGTGCCTCAAACATTTAACATTTAAGATCTGTATACGTTCTTCGAACTATTTGTGCACGCCTACATTATTATAATAAGTTACCGAGAAAAGGGTTTATTCTGAACGAACCTACTCTATACATATAGGGAAAAAGTATCTCAAATTTTTGTGGAGTTTTTTTTTCGTTCATGCTATAGGATTTTGTTTTTAAAATATATATTTTTTACTTTTCTTATTGACACGAACCATATCGTCACAGAATTTATTAATTAATACATCAGTGCGCAAACTTTGTTACTATATTCATTCACATAATCCATTGATACCGATAACCAGTATGTGCATCTGCTTTGACGTCTTGGAAAAATTAACGCCTAGAAAGTAAGTTACCTGATCGACTCCAGGACGTCAATTATGTGTTATTGCTACTGTGATGTAATTGACTTAAATAAGTAGCAGCAGTGTATTTGTACTCTATCGACGGGATAGCTTATAAGGTAATGTGTGGGAACGTCATGATCCATGAGCACTGAATATGTAGGTATTTAATAAATTAATGATAGACTGATATATTTCTTTCTGTTCTTTACATTAGAACTTCCTTTAGGTATATTATTATAATTAACAGTTTCAACTTTTCTTTATATATATATATGTTTGTATAATTATTCTTTAAATGATATTTTAACGATTTTTGAAATAAATAAATAACGTGAAAATGTGATATTTTTAACGTCAGCGCAGACCCGTTTAAGTTTAAAAACTCACTAATAATGTAGGTGCTATCGTATTAAGTATGTTAACCGCTATTGGAATATGTTAACCGCTATTGTAATTAAAAAAATTAAGCATAAGTATAAGCTAGCTCTATGTGAAATAATAATTATGTATGAAAACAGTAATTTTACGGTGCATTGCGTGTGACTTGTCTTAATAATGTTGTCAGCGAAGATGAGAGACAGGTAAACTACAAAACTGTTTTAATTATAACTTACAATTAGTTACTATGACGTAGATTTTCAATTTCAAATATCGTTACGAAGTTATTGGTGAAGTTACTGTAATCGTTAATTTCTTATCGAGAATGGAACAGTTGTAAACTATAGCAAAAGTTTTCCTCGAACGTGCTTCGTTTTAACTATTTTATTACGAAATTTTAATATATTAAACGATTTACTTCAAGGAATTACTTTGAACTGTTTCGATTGAATTAAAATTAAGAATATCATACATTGAAATGTGATGGCGTTTCCCTCTAAAAATAACTACCTGTTAAGCTACAGTATCCTAATTTAATATTTGTATTACCAATGTCTTTTATTAATTAGAAAACATAAGTGACATAAATATAAATTAGGTTCAATGAATAGACAAAAACTAAAAATTAGTGACTAGAAAGAAGTGGATTGTTAAAGAAGAAATGTATGCTCAAAAACGGCTTTATTATTCCTGTTAGTAAACAATCTTTACCAGCCGGCCTAGCATGCTAGTACGACAAAATTTCGTCTACCCCTTTTCTCGTATTATCTCTCTATGTCTACAGTAGCTAACATGCGTGCACGTGGTACTTTTCTCGTTACGTCAATAGAAGATATCTCTTCTATACAGGATATATGCCTTTCTTTACCATTTTTCAATCGATATTATCTCGAAATAGTTTTCAAAGTCGGTGACAGATATGTCTCTAAAACGACTCATCCGGTTTTATTCAAATTTAGACACAACATTTTTCGATATTTTTTCTTGCCCGCTTCGTAGGATTTATTCATTTGATTGAACCATTACTTTTTTATGTAATTAAAATCGTCGGAAATTGCGACCGAAATTTCAAATTAAAACGGTCACAATTTGTCAAAAATGAAAATTTCAAAAAACATACTAAAATATCCTACAAGGCGGTTTGCTTTGTGTATTATATTTCAAGAATCCGTTCCGTTTTTATGTTTCCAATCAACCGACTGTCCGGAATCCCTGGCACCGCAGACCAGGTCAGCGAAAACACGTCTGACGCTGACCACAACAATGGCGCTTCAACTGCTCAATTCAACAACTGCTTACCTCAATGTATATATTATTTAATAAAAGAAACCGAAATCCAATCAATTCATTTTTAGTTTTAGAGATAAAAATTCCCTTACACTTACTTACCTTTTTTTTTCGCCGTTTACTTAGTTACCTCCTCTTAAAGAGGAAGATAATATTTGATTTGTTATTTTAGTTATTTAATTTGTAAATAAAATTGTTGAATTATAACATAAAAGGATAAGGTTAATTATTACTACAAAAAAAAAACAAACATTCTACACATGTACTAAGAATAAAAATGACAAAACGAGCTTTGTAGGCGTTTGAAGTTAAAGGTGAGAAGGTGAATAGTATTTTTACGGCTAAAATTGATACACCATAAAGTGACATTTTTTGAAAGTCTAAATTCGGAAAGGCGGAAACGGGCGCATTTAAAAATCAAGCGTAAATTTTATTCTTTGGGATCCTAGGGAACAGTCCCGCAAAGTTAGAACAAAATCTAAAATTTTTGACTTGCCAATCAGACGATTTTATATGGAAGGACTCTAACACTAACATATTCAGCTATATATTTATGTACGAGTATATAAATTGCAATAATATATTATAAAGTAATATTATATACAAGTATCTACAAAATTTTATATAACAAATCATTTTAGCCTTAAAAGGTAGGTAGGTACTATATCAGTAAGTTTGTCTTTAGATGGAGGCCGACTAAATATACATGATTATCGTGGTTCATCATAATGCTCGTAGCTATGTATGTCTTAGAATATTGACTCTCGGTCTGTGCATGCAATACTCTGAAACCGTTCGATGGACTATAATGACACTTAACAAGGCTAACTTTCGCGTATAGTTGGTTTATATACACATAATACAATATACATTTGTTCCCGGAATCTTCTTCCCGGAGACTTCCCAGAAGGTAAGCAAAAAGTGTTTTTATATATGACTGGCGGCCCGACCCTGCTATATATATTCCTTATGAATCACTCGACCTATTGGTGAAAACCGAATCATGATCTGTGCAGTTGTTTTTGAGTTTATCGCGAACAGACAGACAGACGCGCCGGAGGACTTTCTTTTATAATACCTATGTAGTGATGTTGAAACTAATGAAGGCATAGCGATAAGCTTGTTATACATAAACAACAAGGTATGATGTCTTTCATGGATTATTTATCATATATCGCAATATACAAAGATCATTAAAGTAATGTTAGACTAGTTTCAACACAGAACACAGAGCGATAGACATCATCCGATGAATAATGGAACCGTGAAATATATGATTATATATTTGGATTTACACACCTACGTCAAAGTGTTAATGTTAACACAATTTTGTTTCAGTAGTAAAATATTAATAACGTAAAAGTGTAACTTATCTTTACAAATTTAGAAAAAAAAAAAAAAACATGAATTACGTGAATTATTCGAATTGGAGTCGGAAGTTGCGCGGGCGGATTGTACGATATGCCGCGTAAATGAGCTAGGTTACTAGGTAAAAGGTGAGTGCTCTGCAAACCCGAGCCGTGTGGGTATGTCGCTTTCTATACCACACTGAAATGGCATACGAAGCTCTTGTGTGCATTTATGTTTATTACTAATGCGGTTTTGATGTATCAAAATCTAATCTAATCTATCTAATCTAAATCTAAATCTAATTTCATACAAAGTTTATATTTTTTTTTCTATCCCACAGAATATAACAAAACTTTTGGTGCCGAAAAAATATGAATTTATTTTTTAAGGTTAGTTTTTTCAATCTTTCGTTTGGAATAAAAAGAAATCTATTATATTTTTATATTTATGTACTTTTCATTTCGAGTATTATATAGATAATATTTATTGAATATATCATTTGTTATATATGCAAATAATCGCTACCTACTTCAAGAATTACCTAAGATCATACAATCCGAACATGGTAAACATCGTATATCTTATGAAGCCACGAATTGAAATATGGTCAGCTATTGCTGGTATTGTCGGGCATTGCGTTCACATTCAACACAGATGTTCAACATGAATAAATGATATGATTTCTTTCTAGCGTTTCTTTCGTTGTTCAAAACATATAATTCATGAAAACCGTAATTCATAATTATCAAAATATATATATCTAAAAGGTGTTTTTCCTGGAGACCCTTGATCTTTTTAAATACTCAACCCAAATTAATATTTCATATACCATTTTAAAGGTTATGTTCCTTGCTTTTGACTAAAAGAATAATAAATATTAAAAAAAAAAATTATGATTAAAAAAATTATTTTAAAAATTATATTATTATTGACGATACTCGCGCCATCTGTTGACTGTGTATTGAACTATATCTCAACTACAACAACAAGTACATAGGGCGCTATCTATGAATAATTTTTGTACCTAATAAAACAGCTATGACATTATTTACATTTTATGCGAGTGTTTTTGATCTATCACGCTAATTAATAAATATTTATTCGTCTATATAGACGTAGTAGATAGTAGAGAATAATTTATTATTTTATAGAATAACACTAGCGTTAACGTTTTGAATTACTAAGAACGAATACTACATATATTGTGACCAGAGTTGCCAGATATTTTTTTTGCCAAGTCGGGATTTTGGAATATTTTGAGTGAAATAGCGGGATTCTTTCGTCGAAAGCGGGACATAGTAAAAAAACGTATATTCATTCAAATTACGTTTACGTGACAATAGATAGCAAAAATAGCCATAGAAAATGTATTTTAATAAAAATATAATATTTGAAATCAGATTTACCCTATCGTTAAATAGTTGAGTCTTATTCGTCTTCTGAAATAAAAGGACAGGCGGCCAGTCCACACTTGTCTGTGTCACCCGCTCACGTTTCCTCAGCAATGAGCACGCTGCACGCAGGGTGGAGTTATCCCCGAAAAGCTGGACTGAGCATGTCCCGCGCGGGACTATTAATTTTGACATAAAAATCGGGACGAACCGCCAAAATCGGGACGTCTGGCAACGCTGATTGTGACTGACTACAATATTGTGCGAAATTTTCGGACGGGTCAGTTAGATTTTTTTAAATGATTTTGTATACCTATAATTAACTTACTTTAAACTGTTTAATAAACTAACGCCGAGTTGCACGAAACAAATTTTAAATTTAAGTGTTTATTAAACTAATTTAATCACAAGAATCGTGATTATCTGTTGCACGAAACCTACATCTGATTAAGTTAACAAAAAAATTTAGTTTAATTAAAGACCTATCTAACGAATGATTAATTCCAACAGCTTTAAATTAATCATGAGATAAACTAATTTTTAGATTAATTTCAACTTAACTAACGGAAAATTAGCGACGGTTTCGTGCAACTCGCCGAAGGTAACTAAGTACTTTTAAGTAGTTCTAAGTTTAAGTACTTCTGTCCTTTAAGTTCAGATCAAGAAGACATTCAATTGTTTTCTAATTTGTGTAATTTTGTAATAAATTAGAAACTTATCTGTATGAACAATCATTGGTTGCTTTCAGAAGTGAAAGTGGGCTTCGCTAGTAGCTCTCATTAGGTCCCTCACGAACTAATCATGCTTGTGATATGTCACTATTAGCTATTTTTAAAATGAAGTTTAAATTAAATTAAAAACACGATCATCTACTTTTGTTGCCTCAAATTGTAAATATTTATGTTCTTGATTATTTGTATTATTTGGCATGATGCTTTTATAGATATAAATATTATCTCTTAAGTAAATTTAAGTTTCTTAAAAGAAATTGCAAATTTTTTACCTTAAAATTACTTGGTTTTTAAATGTTTGATGTCTCATTTCAATTATAATGTAAATATTGGGAGCAATATTTTTTTTTAATTAATCAAGTTTTATTGCTCAAATCAGATCAGTATTTTAGTATTTTCCTGCTTAATTTTTACTTTTTATTAATTCCTAGATTTTGTACTTAAAGGTTGGCAACGGAACCCTATTACTATGACTCCGTGTCCGCATGTATGTGTTCCGTACGTTCCCGTACGGTCCCGTGTACCCGTTCGTTTTTGAAAACGTAATTTTAATTTTCTACATAAATACTTTATTAATAATACCTTTTTACTTGGAGACTTAGAAGAATATAGTGTTAATCATTACATGGCGGTACGGAACTCTCGGCAAAAATCATATTATTTTTCCTTTTTTTTTAACGGAATGGATTTAAAAAATTCGAATAGATAAAAGAAAAAAAATAAGAATGAATTTTAAAGTCATCTAGTGATGGCTCCGTTTACATAGTCACTGGTTACCCTTATAAGCGAAAGTGAGCTCGATCGATACCATTTCGTCTCATTAGCTCCCTCACGATCTAATGAGCGGGAACACCTCACTATTTCTCTTTGACTTCTCACGTCACGAGCCTGCCGCAGCTGTTTTCAGTTGCAATATAATTTAAACGCACCGCTGTTTCGCTACAATATACGTAAAAATTAAAACAAAAAGTTGCAATCGAATTGTACACATATGTAAAGATTTCCAAGAGCTAAAATAATTTTATAAATAATGTTTATATATGAAGAAATACAGATATAATAACCTTATTTTTATTACGGATTTTTTATGAAAACTTTGTGTGTGTAGTGTTATCTAATAATCGTATTAGTACCTAATAACTTTTTTTAAATTTGTTACAAGGACTTTAAGTTTACATTATTAAATATTATTTGTTTTCTATTTTCCTATATGTAACAATCTTTAAAAATGTAACTGTTGATCAAAGCCCTCGTGTATAAAGAAAACTGATTGGAACTCAATGCGCTGCTTCACTAAGTACTAGGGATATATTTCCATGTTTTACGGCGAGTTGCACGAAACCGTCGCTAACTTTCCGTTAGTTAAGTTGCAATTAATCTTAAAATTAGTTGATCTTATGATTAATTTAAAGCTGTTGAAATTAATCATCCGTTAGATAGGTCTTTAATTAAACTAAAATTTTTTGTTAACTTAATCAGATGTAGGTTTCGTGCAACAGAAAATCACAATTCTTGTGATTAAATTAGTTTAATAAACACTTAAATTTAAAATTTGTTTCGTGCAACTCGGCGTTAGACACTTACTTGAGTCAGGCAGATTACTGAGGGATATTTTCTCGCACCACCAAACACGAAATATATATAGATAAACAAAAGGGAATTTGTAATTTGATTGAGTGTTTTGGGCCCGAGTGAACAGTCGCTTGAAAATATAAATGACATATAATCTCTAGCTTTGTTTCGCGGTTTACCCGAATATTTCTCAAAATCGTTAGAATTTCTGGAAAATTAGTAATGTATGTCCTATGTAGTCTTTAGGTACATACAAAGTTTTGTCGCAATCGATTCAATTGTATTTGAGTAAAAAATAATCAACAATTTATCCATTTAAAAGTATGTCCATCCACTTTCACAAACATTCAAATCTATTTATAATCTCGATATAAAAATTATATTCTTGTTAAAATTAAATTTATAATGGATTATCAACTTTTAATAACCATAATATATCACTCAATCCCCATTTATCACCTGTAATTATATCGATTTAATCCCACGTTCTTTTGTTTATAATATAAGTGTAATCCACTGGGGCATCCCGGCTCTACTAAGTTTTGTTTACTACTAAGCTTTATGCGCATAGTTTTCTTTAACGACATTAATACTTTTCATACTAAGACTCCACATTTATAGATCAGCCCATATGTTATAACTAGAAGACCCGCACGGTTTCGACCTCGTTTGTAATTACTTCTCTGTTTCTATTAGTTGTAGATGGAGGTTATATTATAGCTTATACCCTTTTTGGATTTATAAAAAAACATAATAATGCAAAAAAAAATTTTGATAAAAACGTTAAAATAATCAAACAAATTAAAGATATTTGTGATATAGTGCTGTTTGCAGATGACACATCGCTTATATTTAAAGTTGATAGGAAAAAAGTAAATTATGATGACGTGAACAGCTCTTTATCTCGAATTCAGGATTGGTTTAAAACAAACAACCTCGTCTTGAACGCCAAAAAAACTAAGTGCGTTGTATTTTCGTTGCCTAATGTTAAACATCCAAATTATAATTTAAAAATAAATAACGAGAGGCTTATTGTCAATGATACTACAGTATTCTTAGGGATAAATTTGGACTCAAAACTTCAGTGGAATTCCCATTTGTCATCCTTGAATGGTAGACTCAGCTCCGCAGCTTTCGCTGTTAGAAAAGTACGACAACTGACCGATGTTGCTACTGCGCGTTTAATATATTTTAGTTATTTCCATAGTATAATGTCTTACGGTCTGTTACTGTGGGGTAATGCTACAGATATTGAGACTGTATTTATTTTACAAAAAAGGGCTATTCGCGGCATTTACGATCTTGGAGCTCGAGTTTCCCTACGGGATGTTTTTCCAAAGACATATTAACGGTTGCGTCGCAGTATATTTATAACAATATTATATATATTCACCAGAATATTCGTTGTTTTGAAATAAATAGTATTAATCGCGCTGTAAACACTAGAAGGAATAACAAAATTGTAACTCCAAGCTTCCGACTGCGCAAAGTAAACGTCTCCTTTCTGGGTTATGGTGTTCGCATGTATAATAAAATCCCACAAACAATTCTGGAATTGTCTCATAATAAATTTAAAGAATTTATTAAGAAAAAGTTAATAGATAAAGCTTATTATTCGGTCCAGGATTATTTAGCAGATAAAGACGTGTGGACTTAGTGGCGCTGTATTTCATGCAAGATATTACTAATTTTGTACTAAAACACAGTTTATATATTATTTTCAAAAGAGTAACTGCGGAGTTTCTTGCCGATTCTTCTCTGCAGAATCTACATTCCGAATCGGTGGTAGCTTTACTTTTATAAAAAATAATAATAATCACTACAATATTAATTTTGTAAAATGACGATTCGAAAGTGCTCGTAGGGCCTATTTGAATAAAGTTATTTTTGATTTTGATTTTGAAACATAAATACAAACTACGCCTTAAAATGTTAGAAAATGTATTGGCCGTTAGAAATTTCATGATCGGTTGTAAATGTTTTACGTGTAATAATTCTCATTAATAGATTTCCCTCTTTATTTATACATAGATGGTTAGAACGTGATGATGCATAGTCGTAAAAAGTTTTGAGAGAAGTCGTGATTCGAGATCAGGATGTTATTGAGCACGTATTACACATGTATAGGTTAATAATTGACAAAAATAAAAAACGGTCGGATAAAAACAAATGTTGAGTGTATTTTAATAAAAAAGTCAAGAAACCAGTATATAATACGTACGAATACAAGTACGTCAAGAAATAAGTACTCAAATTATTTTAGATTGCTCATGTATTAATAAATTCAATCAACTATTATATTTATCTAAGACATGTTTGATGCGTTAAAAAATAATTGACGTAGTTTGATAAATAATCCTGTTAACATAATACATGAGAAAGTTTGGATAGATTTTTATTACTCGGTCATGCAAAAACGACTGGTACTTTTTACTTGGTACGTAGATAGTTGGAAGTCCAAAACAACACATTGGCTACTTCCCATTTACTTACTTTCCTTATTTATTGCGACATTCCCACTGGATCTGAAGTTGCTAGGATAGAATCGCAAGATGCAGCTAGTTAGTCTATATGTACTGTTGCGAAAGTTCGAATGTTTCATTAATACTCCGAAGAAACTGAAGGTTAAATACGTATATGCTTTTAGATGTCATAATAGTATAAAAAGTTATTTAAAATATTCTTTTTTTCTAAGTATGCAACATTTAAGACATATTATTAACAGCATCATGTTTACCTATATACTCTATGTCTATAATGATTTACTAGCAAGCAAAATGATTTCATTTTTATTTTTTATCTTATAAGAATAATTCCAAACTTTACATTATACCCGGCTTATAACAGATTAATTAATATATTTTAAAATTATTATTTTCTTAACACGAACACAAGAAACACGTATCGTTGTTTCAACGTTGTTTATTTTAAAAATTAAAATATGTATACATATTTTATTTAAGTTTGTTTCTATGTTTTGTACAAGTGTCTTTGTCAATTATATTGTAATTTTAATTACATGTTATATATATATTCATTCATATTTCATATTTTAAAACTTTTATCTATTAGCATTTTTTTTCTATATTATGTCTAGATATAAAAAAATATCCTTATTACATTCAAAATTTTTATTGACTGCCAAAACTCGTATTTATTGACAGATAACGTAACATTGTTTTCCAGCTAAAAATGTAACATGTTTTTTTAAATTATACGTTTCATTATACAACCGAATAATACTATGTTATGAAATTAATAAAATTTAATTTTAATTTTAATTTTGATTTTGATTTTAATTTTGATTTTAATTTTGATTTTAATTTTGATTTTAATTTTAATTTTAATTTTAATTTTGATTTTAATTTTAATTTTGATTTTGATTTTGATTTTAATTTTGATTTTAATTTTGATTTCGATTTTTATTTTGAAATTGATTTTAATTTTGTTTTTTTTATGTTTATTTTGATTTCGATTTTAATTTTGTTTTTTTTATGTTTATTTTGATTTCGATTTTAATTTTGAATTTATTTTGATTTTAATTTTAATTTTACTATTAATATTAGGCATCTCTTCTCAGCTTTTTTATGTTATATTGTAATATCGGAAACTGTTTGTGGTTAAGTAACAATATTTTGTTTGTTATTTTATATATTCTTGTAATACCGTTTGTTTCCAAAATAAAGGAAAATAAAATAAAAAAAATAAAAAACGTTTTTTTTTTATTTTTATTATAAAAGGCTTCGGCATATATTAAATTGCCGTCTAAACCAGTTTTTAACGCCTACGCTAATTCGTAGTCAATCGTAAAAGATAAAAACCATTTAATGTATTCTATATTTAAAATATCTGTCAAAATAATTTATTGAGTCGTTCATTAAAAAAAGTAAAAGTTGATAGTGAGTGACAATGGCTTTAATAGTTCGACCGAGAAAGTTTTGAATATTTTTCCTCCTATTACATTCGATAAATTAGTTAAAAGATGAGGGATTTTTGTCACATTTATAATATGTCATTAATATTTTATAATATTCTGAAGAAAAAAAACACTTGATAAAAGGCTACAATATTTATATTATTAATGGAACATGTATGCCAAATAAGAAAGCTTATCTTTATTTTTACGTTTAAATTTTTTAGATAAACCTTTTGAACTATGATTGGATCTATATGTTGGATATGGAACAGATCTAAAAATGTCCTTAAACACCGATCCTTACATAAACTGTGTTATTGTGTGTGTTATAACATTAACAGCATGATAGATAATAAAATGTACTTATAAATAAAGTTGTAAACTTATGTTTATCATCTCTCAATAGTCAATAAGAGACTAGTCGTTTTGAATCGTGATTTTGTGTTTTCATCAGTAAAAACAAGAAATTTATATATTTAAGTTTTTTTTTATAAATATAAAAGGGGCCTTAAACTCCCGGTATGCATACGCAGTCATAAATTATTAATAATAATAATAAAATAAATAACTGAAAAATAATAATTTTTTAATTTTTCCAACGGGGATTTATTCTGAAACCTTTCAAGAATTGCTCCAAGAAAGGAAAAAATCTCAAATGTATAGTTTAACAATTATCACACTTACAATGTTCATGTCCAAGCAGATTTTTTTTTAATTAACTATTGCTTAACTTTAACTAATTGAAAATTTGTGATTTAAATTTTATTCAGGCGGGTTTTTGTTCATTTATCCATCCCGTAAGCCCCTGAATTTTTTCATTTCTTAAATTTTATATTTAATACGTTAAAATAATTTTTCTAAATAAAGACGTATCCAAAGTAGGCGTGGCTTACGCAAGCCAGAGCGCCCGTTTTGGGCCGTATTTTCATTCCTCTGGGAAAATTATAAATATTGTTCCTACAATTCCGGGACAATCAAATACAGCTGGGATTCTTTTGAAGGAAATTTCTTCCTATTTTCGAATCTTCTTTAAAATTTTAAAAATCTTAATTAGTTTTTGAGATATTTGCAAAAATACTAAATCTCTTTTAATTTTGTTAGTTAATTGTTAATTCAACAAATTCTACTAAACTTCTTAAAAGTAATGTTCGTAAATGTAATGTTCATTTTTTATTCTTGCAAATTGCTTTAGTAGATATTATAAAATAATTTAAAATTCTTAATAAAAAAAAAAGTGATCTAGGGGTCATTTAAGTTTAATTTTTCAGTCTGGTAGTGAGTAACTAATTGTCAGTTCACTTGAAAGTGTTAATTTGTAAAATGGCGATTCGAAGGTGCTCGTGGGGCTTATTTGAATAAAGTTGTTTTTGATTTTGATTTAATTAATTAGTAGTGTCATTTATAATCTCATTCAGTACTAATCTTTAATTTTTAACAATTATCTTACAGTGGATTCTTTACCACACCCTTTAAAATATCGTAAAGTTTTACCACTTACAGAAGTAGAAACAGAAGTTATTGCAGTAATTATAGATTTATTTCAATCCTGTCGGCCTTAAGTATGTATTTTTTTAAATCGTATTAAACCTACTTCTTTTCCATTTTAATGTTAGTAGTATTTTTTACAGTGAACAATATAGTTTCACTAAAGGTCACTCTACAATATTGATTGACTGACCCGATGGCGCAGTTTGCAGTGACCCTGTTTTCTGCTCCAAGGGTTGTGGGTTCGATTCCCGCCCCGAGTCTGGGTGTAATATATGTTTATTTATATATGTATTATTTATATGTAGATATATTTATTTAAAAAAATGTATATCAGTCGGCTGTTACCTAAAACACAGGCATCAAGTTGCCTACCTTAGGAACAGACGACCTTTTGTGTGTGTGTTAAACATATATTATATCTGCTTAAAATGAGCGTTCCACAGGGAATAATTCTAGGCCCTTTTTTAAAATATAAATATAAATGTTCTCCCATTTTATGTTAAAGGTGTTTGTATTGTATTGTTTGCTGATGAAACATCGCTTTTTTTTAAAAGTGATAGAAGAAAATTAAATTATAACGACGTGAACGGTGCTTTGGCACGAATACAAGGCTGATTTAAGGTAAACAACTTGGTTTTTAGCGCCAAGAAACCAAAGGAAAAATATTGCAGTATGCACGTTCAAATATATATAAAAATACAATAACTTTATATAATTAATAAAATGGTGTCATCGGACACCAGGTAGGAACGAAGTCCCTTCGGATAATAGGTATAGAAGGAAGCAACGCAATTTGCAAAAATAAATATTGCTTATCTTTAAGTAAATATTATATATATTTTCTAGATTTTATGTCGGCGGGCGTTATTCTCGTGAGGATCGATTTGGAAAGGGAGGGGGGGGGGGGGTTGAGGGGGTCTGGTTTGGGATAGTGGTGGTGGTGGGGGGGGGGGGGGGGTAAATCCTGGTGTCTTCCCCTTTCAAATGAGCTCCAACAGTAGGGGTCTAGGGTGGCTGTATAAAATAAAACTATTTAGGAAATTATATATATTATATAATACTTTAGAAAATAACAAATAATGTAAAATAAAAAAATAAAAATAGTAATTCAAATTATTAAGCAATATTTTTCCTTGATCCACGCAGAGTCGCGGATGTGGTACCTCAGGTGGCGGTCGCTTCCCTCGCCCCCACACCGCCCGCACGCGCACTTCCGTTATATGTTATTCTTACGGTTTTAGTCTCACATTTTTTTCAGTACGGTCGCGCAGCGAAATCTCTATTTCCTCCAAGTTTGCCGTAAGGAACTTCGTTCCAAAAAAAAAGAAAACATACAAGAAAAAGGTAGGTTAAGCATCCTAATTATAATTTGATGTCTTGTTGTTAGAGACATCACAGTTTCCGATAAATTTGAATTCGAAATTTTGTTTGTTATTTTATTTGTCGTCAATTAACTGACGTTGGTAATGCTCGATTAGTATATCTTAGTTATTTCGTAGTATAAACACGAGAAAGAATGCTAAAATTGTAACGCCGAGTTTCCTACTTCTCAAAGAAAGTGTTTCTTTTATGGGTCATGGTATACGCATATATAATAACATCGTAGAAACTATTTTACAATTGCCAATTAATAAATTGAAAGTTTATAATATAAAGTCTTTAATAGTCAAACCATATTACTCTGTACCAGATTTTATAAATGACCGGATTGTATGGGCTTAGTGGCGCTATCTTTCATCATTAATTAACAGTAGATTCACATTAACTATAATTAATTAAATATTAAAACTTATGTAAAATGATTTTTAAAAAATGCTTTTGAAGCCTACTTGTATGAAAAAAATAAATGTTTTTATTATTTTTTCTTTATAGTAAGGAAGATAATTTTATTAATATATATAGTTACATAAAAATACCTGTTTCTACAAACAAAGCACACATTAATTAACTAAGAATACTGTTGTAGAATTATAATATGTGGAGATTGAGTTTAAAACTGTGTATGTTTTATTGTTATCCGTATCTAATTGATCATGAATTGATCGATCACTTTGTTCATATCAATCACTTCACGCAACTTAACATGTACATATTTAATTATGACCGAAATTAATCATAATAAAAATTCCGGACTCGACTGCAATTTCGATGGGTTAAATTGTTAAGAATTTTGATAATTTTTAAAGAAGTTGAAAAATAAAGTTAATCTATCAAAAAAGAACTATATTCTATAGCTACAAATCATTGTAGATTTTGACTTTTTTTGTTTCTGTGTATTTTACGTAAAGCTTAGTAAATATCATTTATATGTTCTGTTAACTAAGTAACAATTACGTCAATAATCAAATTACCTGACCAAGCGTAAATAGCGGATGTAATGTACGTTTTTTTATTAGTAGCTGTATTAATGAACAGCTGTATTAAATGAACGGTGACCTTGAAAAAGGTATATAATTTTAGGTAAGTGTACGTATCGTTTCTACAATAAAATGATGACGTACTTTAAAAATATAATCATCAAAGTTAGTTTAATTGTTGTTAAAAATGTTTTTTTGTTTTGTCTTACACATACAAAAAATTTGACCAAAAATCGTGTTAAAAAGGCTAACAGCATTTCCTGGTTCAATTGCAATTGTGGGCCCAAGTAACTAAAGTAATTGGCAAAAGATGACCTGTTAGTAAAGAATGTGGTTAAGTGACTAATACTTACCCCCTAAACTTTTTCAACTTTGTATATATTATAAAACAAATGGATGTTATGTAACAATTAATGTTCAAATGACACATGTTAATAATTCCTTTAAATTTTATAATTTATTGGTGAGATTTATCTCGTGTACCTACTACATGCGTTTACAGACAAGCTGAATGAATGAAGTGATAAGTAAATTGAAGTAATAGTATTGTGTATTTACAAATTATTTTTAAGTAAAAAAATTATAAGCAAGTTGGTACGGCGTTCAATAAGTTGTTCTTATTTTTTTTTTGTTTCGTTTATCAAAGGGGTAAATTTATGTTACACATATTAGTTATAAAGTCTAATCATCGATGTTTTAAACAAATCAAAAATTGCTTGATGCTCGAATAAATAAAAAAACCATAATAGTAAAGTTTCTAAGGTGTATAAAAAATATTACAGGTATATTCGCACTTGACCAGTTTCATCACGATTTGCAAACCCTATAGTGCGTGGATAACGATCGCTCTTAACTATAGGCATTTACTTATTGTCCTACCCGCTAAGGGTATTTAAATGTTTTTCTTGACTTCACTGTGAAAGTTTACACCAACTGGGCTAAAAAAATAAACCTTCACAATTACACAGCGTGTTACATAAACGTTTTGACAGGTGTTAACGCGAAATCGTTTGACTATGACCAGTCAACCGTAAATTGGAAAATTTCGTTGCTATATTGACCTTTGTCGAAATTAAAGAAGTCAAATACATCACCCTCAACATTCGAAGAAGCGCGTAATACATATAAATGATTATACCAGTTTATATTTTTATCGTATCTAATTTTACTTAATATTTCTTTTATACCGCGCTTCAAAACTTCTGTCCCTGTCTATTTAGACTTAAACTATTGATTTCATATAAAGCCTATACGTAAAATCCCGAGGGATACGATTTCTTTGATCTCTACGGGATTTGAAACAAGATTGACTTTAATTCTCTTTTTATCAAATGTTGAACTTTCGTTTTATTTTTCGTAATTGAATAAATCGCATGGATAGTAAAAGATAGGGTAGCCGAATGTAAATGCGTTTTTTATATTGGTATGTCGCAATCAGATACCTTCTAGGGTACTATGTAAGCTTACAAATATTACAAAATCACAGGAAACAATGGAATTTTGTTTCGTCGTAACAGAGTGCGTGGGATTGACTAATGAACCTAAGCACATGCCCTATTGTGGTCAGAATGTCCATTTTTATCATACACGTGTCCATATATCAATAAACGAAACAGTTCTTTGTTTCAAATAATAATGGGAGGTCAGAATCATTAATTTTCGCAGCATCTATTAACTCGATTTTGACTACGAACAATGGCCCCCAAAATTTTTTTTATAAAGCGTGGGCGCTTCTGTGCGACGTCTTAACAGATCCTCAGCGTGGTTAGTATAATTAATTTTATTTCAATGAATGATAATTATTTTATTTGACTTCACTGTGGGTATAAAGTTATTGTGTTATACCAAGAAATAATCTTTCGTAAATTAATAGTCATATACAAACAAATAGTACATAAATCGTACTATATCTTTTAATCCCAGGAATGTCAACATGTCTTTCGTCACGAGAAAGTTGGAACTAGGCTACTACAATATCTAGCTTTCAGTGCAAGTACCTCTCTAATCCACGTGCAGTATTGATCACTAACGCGCTCTGACATTCTATTATCTTCTAGAACAAAACAACGAACCTACTCCTATGTTCTTTGTAAAATTACATGATCGTTTGATATACATATATATAGCTTTAATAGTTGTTTATTTTTATTAATATAAATGTAAGACGTTTAGTTGAAAAGCAGCAACTGTTGTCGGTGCATTCGATTATTATCAATTAATATTATAATATTGTTAGTACCAATAAAGTAATTTATATTCAGGTCAACCGTAAAAATCAACTGTAAAATGTTATACCATTTTGAAGAATTATAATTTTATATGATTGATGTGGAAGCAAAACTAAAAAGTAAATGTACTTTTAAGAAATTTTAAAATGAATAAAGTTGTTTCTTTATTGTTTTTTTTTGAAAAAATAAAATATATACAATTATACATATAATATAATTGAATAAGTTATCTTTAACTTTAACAGAAAAACTAAAAAACATGATAATAAGAAGTTTCTTCAAAATGTGTAATCCATATTTACATACTCATTGGTGTAACAAATTGTTACCAAATCAAAATATTCCTAGACGCTAACAAGAATTTCTTGTTAAGAATAAATTACAATACATTGATATTTGTCTTGGCAATGAAACCTAACTATGAGACCGGAAAGTTTTTAGGTATAGTGTATGTTATTAGCTAGAAAATAATCCATCAGCCAGCGTCGTATAAGTCGAATTCAAAAAATATAAGGTCTTTGACTTACTCTCAAAGGTGTGCTTGTAATTAAAGTTTAAGATGTAGGTAACTTGTTTTTATGCTTACTATTAAAACAATAATTATTTTAGTTTATCATATACATTTATATTTTTTTTTGTAAATAAAATTTATTTGTCCTTTTGTTATAAACGTAATATGCAATATAAGTTTAAAGTAACGTTTCGTTACCTTTGTTGTTTCTTTTTGTGATTTATTTTATTTGTGCAATTACTTCTATTTATTTGTTATATCCTATATTTTTAGTAACTAATGTATATATATTTAAGCTGTGTTAGTTATGTAAACTAATTTTGCAAATACATGTGTCATAGATTAATTGTAGATAATGAATAATTATTTTATACCGGGTATATAAAATCAAAAAGACAAATTGTATCGTTATAAATTTTCATTAGTTCGAAGAACACCAGTTAATCCTCTTTAAAGGGTATCGTAATCTACAAGTGGTTCGCAATTAGTCGCATGTATCCTGTCGCTGGGATTTATAGAAAACAGTTTACTATGCAAATTAATCTTAGAGATCGTCGATCAGTGACAGATGTTGATTTGAGTGCGACTAAATAATAATCGTTCCTGTCATATCGCCCGGACACAAATGAATTAGAAATAATATAACTTATCTAATGTGGAACCGTTGCGATTACGCACCTGGCTGTACTTGATGTATGATTCAGATAGTTTAGTTCTGTAAACTTGAATCAATCGTTAATCAATAATGAAATTCATTTTTACTAAAAAAGGGAGTATATTAGGATTATGTTATAATTATCACGTTGATCACATTCCGTCGTGAGGTGACCGGCAGACCGCCTCTGTGAGGTGACCTCCAGAGAAAAACAGTCCCGACCTCTTTCTAGCCGATGTGTCGTAAAAGGCGACTAAGGCAATAGTGGTGCGAACAACTGTATACCAACCAAGATGGTCATGGGCAGCAGCGTCAACATATCCTGCCACAACACACTACGCTCGCCAATTCGCCTGCCAAGCGTGCTGAGTATTGGCAAACCCTCCCAGATGAAGATGAAGGAGAGGTCTACTTTCAGCAGTGGACATCCAACGGCTCATGTGTGTGTGTGTATTAGTGTGTGTTTCTGTGTGTGTATGTATGTGTGTATGTGTGTCACATTGAAAAACTTTAACAAGAATGAACAGTGATAGAACAGTATACTTAAGCCAAATTCGATATGGAATGTTTACCAACAAACCGTTGCTTACCAACCAACCATAGGCAGATGTTTATAGGCTATTGGAAAATAATTATAATAATTGTATTTTTTAATATTTATACATAGTAGTACAAGCTTCATAAAACTTGAAATAAATAAGTCAGAAAGTTAGATATATTTATATATTATCTATAATTATGTGTAAAATTTACTTGTTAACGTGGGTATACTGATTTCTCACTGAATGATTTCTAAATATTTTCATAAATATGTATATGCCTATGTTAAAAATAGCTACGCTATCCCTGAATAGCATTAAAAAAAAAACATCATATGTTTTAAAATGGATTTAATATGATTAAAAATCTATGTTCAGACACTCATTCTCTTTTATTATTTATTTTACTTTACTTAAGTTGAATAAACATAATAATTATAATATTTGAAATTGTGCATAAAAATTGATAACAATTTACCTTTAACAATATAACGACTGATCAAAAAAAGACCAAATGTTGCTTATCTGCGAAATTTTCCTGTCAGTGCAAAAATTTAGGGTTGTTAGATGTATATTAGTAATTACAAATTTGTTAATTTTTGTTATAAGCAAATTTTCTTGTATATTACGTATTTAGCTGTTAAGTTCTACGAAACAATGTTAAAGTAAAATTATTAATGTATAACTAGGAAATTGGAGATAAATTACAATTTATCACCAATATATGCGATTTTTGCGTTTTATATTTAAAAGTACGACTAACAAAAAGGTCTTTTAAAAAATGTTGTAACATGTAACCACGTTGAATATTCTCTTGATTCAAAGTTATTGATTGTAAAGTTTTTCATAGATTACACGGGCATGGGAGTTTCCATCACAAGAAAGTTTACCATCGAAACTTTTTCTTCCAATAGGATTTTTAAAATTTGACGTACCTATTCAATAATAGCCGTTCTTGAAAATTAATGCAAAATACAAATTTACATTTAACTGGCTTTATATACCTAACCTTATATAGTAACTGTAACGCTAAAACAGTGTTATACAATACGGATCAACAGATATGTATACAGAGAGTAGATGACAGTTAGGTTACATATTTGCGGTCATGGTCCGTTTCCACCGTCCTCGTTGCTCAATCCATCCCTATGCTCCCACGTTACATTCCTATATTGTCTAGTCATTGTAATGTCGGGGCCTAATAAAAAAAAAAGTTTACAAAAACACAATAGGTACAAATAATTAGTTCGGAATCTAGCTTATAGAGTCGTATTTTTTTGTTGTTGATGGAGCGAATATATATGAGAAAAAAATCGTAAACAATTAAAACTATATAATTATACCCATTGAAAACATTGAATTACTCTAAGGTTTGTTTAAGAATTTTATTGTCCATGACTCTTTCATAAAATATCTATTTTTATTCATTTCTGTTCATTCCTAAAACACTTTTTAAGTGTTCCGTAATTATAGCTATTATTTCAATAGATTCTATGAGAAGTCTACACTAATCTTTACTGCGGTGTAATAAAATAATTAAAACTAAATCTCAATAGAGCCAAAGCTTACGTACAATGCTATTTTTTTGTCTTTCATTAATAGGTTTATCACAATTATAAGTTATAAAAAAACTATTACAAAAATACACACCTTTTACGTTAATAAATTAATTTTAAATGTTAAAAAGTTATAAAGGTGAAATTATTCCTTGATTTATTAACTTTTACTGATAAGAACATATAGAATTAAAGTTAAATAAACGACGTAAAAGTATAAAATATTTTTTTTTCTATGAATAAAATTTTGGCTGTTGCTATAAATAAATAAAATAAAGATAGAATAGACAAATTACGACAATTGTATATGTCGTATGAATAAAAAAATATATTCGTACGATGATCGTATGAATAGACACTTTTATAAGAAATAATTTTTTATACGATAATCGTATGAATAACAAAAACAAAAAATATTCATACGATAATGGTATGAATAGACACTTGTATTTTACATTTATAATGATAACAATGTACTAAGATTTTTTTATAGATTTGGTCGATGAAGAAGCGTCATCACTGCTCACAATATAGAATCGCCCTACGCTTCGAAATTGTTTTCATTCTAAGAAGTGGGTGTAATAATAACATTGTTTTGCAATGACACAAATATTTAATAGCGAGATGTACAAGAGTTGATTTAAATTATATTGTATTAGTTTCTAATAACTGTTAGTTTAAATTTCTGAATTCACATTGTTATAAGTAATAATCAATATAGAATTTCTGTGGCATTAATTGATAATTATGGCTTGTCAAGTTTTCTGTAATAAATAAGCGATAAAATAAACATTGTATTTAATATTCATCCTAAAATTAGTTGCTTTTATTTCTTTAAATATTTGTAGGTATAAGTTTCAGCGGTTAAGCAGCTGGGTAAGTAGGATTGGTATAGTAAGGCTTCACAGCACGCGTCATTGACGTCAGGAAGGGTTAGCAGGATCAATATCGATAAAAGTACTTGTAACATCTTCAGTTGCATTGCTGGGGATTCATTTATTGTTTTCATTTTAGTAAATATATCGCCTCCTTAGAAGAATAACGTGATATTTTATAAACCACATCTTTACAGGAGAGCAATTTCAAACATTTAAGAGTTGAAACATTCTAAAATATTGATAATTTTACTTACTATTAATTGTTTTCCTACAGTATTATTATATGTTATTCTTTTAAAGAGGCGATATTAATTATGGTAATAAATATTATATTTATAGTTTAAATTAACCATATAATTGTTTTTATGTGTAATAAAGAGTAACAATAAATGTTATTATCTTTTATTTATCTAAAAGACATTAGTCGAAAATTTGAATTTAAATATGTCCTATAATGGATATTTAGCAAAGAATTATCTATATTTTAATGTATTGCGCTATAAAGCAATCCTAATGCAAGCATCAAAACCTCAAGTCATCCATGGTTGAATCACTACGTAATAGAGCAATTTGTGTTGTACGTGAGGACATGAGGAATCAATTTCGTAGCACGCGCCACACAAACTGTTCGGTAGTAAAACGGTAAAATGGAGAGACCGCTCCGTCACAAAAATTGGGAAATAATGTTTAAATTTTTTTATACCCAAGTTGCTCTGACATGACAATTTTACTGAATTATTTTATACAAGACAAAGATAGAAAAGATTGATAGTATATAGTAGCTTTACTATGACAGTTTAGTCAAAATCATACTAATATTATAAATGCGAAAGTAAGTTTGTTTGTTACGCTTTCACGCGAAAACTACTAAACCGATCATCATGAAACTTTGTACACATATTCTTGGAGGTATTAGAAGTAGCATAGGATATTTTTTGTCGCGATACCCGATATCCATGCGAGCGAAGCCGCGGGCAGAAGCTAGTAGTTAATAATTCGATTACGTTTTCGCTATAACAAACAAAGTTAATTTATAATTTTCTTTAAAAATACAAGCAAAAGCAAAGAAATTGATAATTGGATAATAAGAAGTAATAATATGTTATTTAAAACTGAATTTTATACAGTAACTAATATGAGAGCGACAGTCCGTTCGAGAAAAATAAAATTACTTTGTACATTATTTTAAGATATACAAGACATTTCCTGTTTTACATTTTTCATTCTTAATTTGACACTCCGTGGTAACCTCTTCACAAAAATTATACAAGACTGCTCCCTAGACGTCTTTTTACCTTAATTTATTTTCGTCTTCTATGTTGCTTTTATTAAATGCGTGACTGTTTTAATTTCATTTTAACAAAATTTACTACGGATTTTTCAACTACAAGTAAATTACTGAGGTTAACCAAATCTAAGAAATATAATTCTCAAGGTCTTCGCTTTGCAATACAATAATTTTATTGTTAATGTGAAAATCCATTTCTATTACCTATATAGAAATACGCCATGCCGGTTCAATACGGGGTTGTTTTCTCTATAAAGTAGACAGAAATAACAACATGATAAGGCTGTATGTTAAATAATATTTTCGACCTAGTTTCTGACATAAGAAATTGTTTTTAAAAATGTTAATTAACTTCGTTCGACTTTATTATAAAAGCAGACAACTTTTGAAGAAATTTATCGCGCACGATAAAGTAATAATAACTAATAAACCCAATTTAATTTTATCTTGTTGTATTAAAGAAAAGTGATACAAGATGCATAATATTATGATGGTAATATGTTATTAACTATCTTCGCGGCGTAATTAGCGCGTAATTTTTATTTTAAAATGTTGTAAGGTATGTGATAGGAGGTACGAATACAAATATGAGCAAGTCCCATAAACATTATGACGACTGTTCTGGTGTAGTAGTGCAAGTAGTCGCTTCAACGCCGTCGTTCGCGGGTTTGATTCCCGCTCGGGGCAGATGTTTGTATTTGTACAAATATTTGTTTCCGGGCTGGGTGTATGTCCTTGTGGGTCTCCGCACCGTGATTCAGAAAGCACGGTAAGCCGTCGGTATCGGTTGTTATCATAGACACTTGGTAGGCTGGTAACGATCGTTACTCATGGTAGGGCAATTATCCGCCAACCCGCAGTGGAACAGCGTGGTGGATTAAGCTTCAACCCTTCTCTTATATGGAGAAGAGGCCTATGCCCAACAGTGTTACGTTTACAGGCTGATTCAGATCAGTGCCAAAAAATACCATAAAGTCTAATAAATTGAGAATTCGAACGACACACAACAATCCTAAATTACAATCATCGAACGCATAAAATATGTATATTATACCTAAGTAAACACGATGTAGGTACCGAAATTAAATGCGTCATGTTATTCAGTAGCTACGTATTCGCACCAATTTCCACAATTCGCAAATGAATGGTGTATGTTCAGCGATTTGTTCTATTGATATTTAGGGTTATTGAGTTCAATATTAAATTTAAATGACAATTATTCTGAAATATTAGTTTTTTATCTCTGCTTCAATATAAATATGAATTTTATTAATTTTACGCTAAAAAACTCTTACATTTATTACATTATGTTATTATTATTTTTGTATAAGATTAAACGTATTTTACTTACCTAATTAACGCTGTCATTCAAATTTTAATAACTTTTGATAGACTGTAATAGAATTATGTTTAATAAGTAATTATGTTTATAATTACTTATTATATTATTACTTTCTAATTTTTTTAATATAAAGCCCATTGTTCAGCAGTGATACGTTTTTAATTAAATAAAATTACAAGCAGATAGACTAATATTTTAAAAATAATTAGTAATTTAATCATTTGCAAAACCTAACCTAACCTAATTCTTAATTATTCAGATACATCAAAATCATATGCATATTTTCGATTTTAGTCGCAATAATTTTTTTTTAGTTTTTTTTACCTATTTAAGTATTTACACGTAGAAGCTGAACTTCTATGTATCATAGCGTGATATTATTTAGTACTTATTTAAACTTCCCAAATCAACAGGCTATCTCATGAAAAAAAATGTAGGAGTTATTGTTAAATATGTTAAACACTTGGAAATCATCTGATGGTAGAAAGAAAACTTTAAATATATAAGTCATAAAGCTCATAAAAATTTCGGAAATATTTTTTGTTTGAGTAAAAAATTGAAATAGCATTAGTGGTTCACGAGAAAACGACTAAATTGTGAATCAAAAATGAGGGGAACCGCAGTTATCCCACTCTATCTCGCATTTTAAAAATACCGAACTACGATTTTCGATCGAGTTATTCTAATATTACTTTCAGTGAAATATAATGTTTATCTAAAGCTAATTAAAAAATAATACAAATAGAAGTGCTGAGTTCGCCCAATTGCCATAATAATAGATATAGAACATTATAGATCATCTTACCGGATGGTCGGAAAAAACTCATGTCGAACTCCGCTTCGAGTTTAAAAACAATATCTATACATATAATAAAATGGTAGAAAAGTCAAAACTGTACATTGAATATTTTTTAAAAAGAATACTTGGGGTGTGATCTACAATCGATACCGAAGCCAAAAATATAGTTTTTAGAATTTTTGTCTGTTTGTCTGTTTGTCTGTATGTATGTCCGGGATAAACTCAAAAAGCACTGCATGGATTTACTTCAAATTTGGCACGAATATTATTAAGAAGTCGGGTCATAACATAGGCTACATATTATCACGCTATCACCTACGGGGAACGAGCAGTGAACCTTTATTTCTTCAACGCATTCTGTAACAGCGTGTAATCTAACGACGCATATTTGAATGTTGTTATTATGTTAATAACCATGCTATAAGCTATCTTCACACTATAAAAATCACGAAATATAAGTAACTTAGGCTGATAAACATAATAAATGTAAGAATGAATGTAATATAAGAAATGAATATAAGTAGTATCAAGACAAGCAGCGCCATCTATGAGATTTTAAAAACATCAAGTCGAATTACATGTGTAAACCCTTTTTGGATATAAATAATTTAAATTTGATCATGTTGGCGAGGTTAATAGTTGTTTACAAAAGTCATAGATGGAGTTGTGCATTTTAATAAAAATTAAAATGCACAACTCCATGACGAGCAAGACAATTTAAAAAATGTGTTTATATAAGTTTTAAGCTGCTTCATCTATGTCTTATAAAATTCATCGAGTTTTTCTGTATGTAATAACAAACAGAATTTAAAAAGAACTGCATAGATGTATAACAAAATTTAAACTCGGAAACGGCACGCTATTGCTGTAAGCAATTTGAGCTAAATAACGAAGAAAGAGGAAAATTAAGCATGCCATATATATCATAAAAATAAGAAATGCTTATGCTTCTCCGGAACCTATTTCCTCCAAAGTTGTGTAACGGGACCCGCCTTAAAGTCATCTCGCTCCACAGACACACCATTGAGGCGGAAATTCTTACGGGTTGTGGCGTCGGCGAAGCTGTATTTATACCACGCATTCCCCTCATACCTCATAACTTTCCGTTCCAGTTCAAGCGCGTACAGTTCCCCGTGAGTGTTTGCTTCGCGATGACCATCAATAAGTCGCAGGGGCAGACACTGAGTGTAGCTGGTGTCGACCTCAGGACGAGCTGCTTCACACGGGCAGCTGTACGTCGCTTGCTCCCGCGTCACCAGTCCTGACTCTCTTAACATTTTGGCTGCGGAGAGCCAAAATACTAATGTTGTTCATCGAGAAGTCCTATAAATATGTATTTTTACCCTATTCTGTATTCCTTATTTATTATTTTCTCCATCCGTTTCAGTCACAACTTATGACTTAATTCAGCAGAATCACCATAAAGTCATTTATTCAAAGCAGGCTAAAAATATGCACTTTTTGAAAGTCAATTTTACAAAAGACAGTCTCCCTCTGTTACTGTACTTTCTGTAGATATGAAATGTAAAGAAGAAACGGGTAAATGAATGTTATTTTAAAAGGTATAATCGTAAGTATTTTTGGTGCTGTATAGCGTTCACGCAGACGACGTCGCGGGCAGCAGCTAGTCCTAAATAAAACTATATGTGTCATAAGAAAATATGTATGTTATAATATTATCAAAATATAATCAAAATACGATAGTAGCTCCACTTAATATAATCTGTGTTAACGTTAAGAATAACTACTTATATTTTAGAATGATACTCTGTGGTCTTGTCTGTGGTTTATAAGGAAAAATAGAATTAACGATCACTCTTGTCGTTATAGCTATTGTGTTTTATCAGGTTATAGGCCCATGTTATGACAAACCACATTAGAGCATCGTGTGCAATATCAGCTGAAATCCTTCAAAAGAGAGGCCTTTACGTAGCATTCTCATCACAGAAAAGAACGGATAGATTAATACATAAAAATAAAATTGTAAAAATTTTATCAATATGTCTTATAGGACTTTAACTTAGCTAGACATTATTATACTAGGTAAACTTTTGCTTTTCAATTTAGGTATATATTTCCTAGTCTTTGTCAATGCCGCTGGTATAGTATTTCCTGCTTGTTGAATTTATGTAATTACTCAAACGAATAATCATATCACGTGTGGTATGTAGGTACAAAGTGCATATTATGTGCGTTAGTTGGAGCATAAATAGTGTGTTAATATGTACATACGTTAATGTTTTGTTGTCGACTAAAAATAATTTGTTACGCATTCATGTCATAGGATTTTATAAGTATTGATCTGAAATATTAAATAAAAATCTACTATATTTGTTTATACAGGTCTCTCTTGCATAACTATTTAAAATAGGTATATTCAGTAAAGGCAGGCTTATAGCTAACACTGCCTACCAGTCAACCCTAAGACATGAAAGAAAGAAGAAGTAACTGAAAACCAATATAAACATGTAACCTTATACAAATATATAAATACGAGTAAATATACATATACTTACATGCACACAGATATGTAAACATACAAATATGACATCAATATATTAACATCAGTAAAGTAAAAGAAAAGTTGAAAAGATTTAATTCCGGCTAAAAGTAAAATTATATTCGACTTTTTTCAGTAGGTATATGTATATTTTTTTGTCGTAACTAAAATATAATTATGTCATTAACTATAAAAGCCCCTTTCACAAATCTATGTCATTAAAACTTCTTTTTATGAATTATCTATTTCATACTACCATAGCAATATAGCATTTTAATAGTAGCTTCACTATTACTCAAATTACGCTCACCTTGCTCCATTATCATTAACTGAGTAGCGTTTACTGGAAAGTGGCACTTAGAAATACAATATTATAGGCGCTTTCATACCAGCCCCTTAATTATTGTAATCGAAATGCAATAAAATGTATACTTTGTAGTGACGTTCAGACAGTTTTGATGGTGTTAAGTCTAACAAATTATATTTTTTATTAAATTAATAGTATGCTAGCCTTTAATTAATTACCAACTAAGATTTTTTTTAATACTCGTGTATTACATTAAATGCTTGATAAATAAAAATTGAAAAATCTAATTAAAATACTTTCCTTTTATAATATTTTTTAGGAATTAACCACAAAGATAAAGATATTGACTTCTTTTACCCGAGGCTTCCTTAAATAGGACAGTTGAAAATTCGACACCGCTGTGGTCGACTTATCTTAAGATCGGACTATAGTTTCGTATGTCGTTGTGGTGGGATTATAATACTGTATTGTGTGCCATATGCTTTTGTGCTCATTTATTTTGTCTTTGTGCACATCCTGAACAGAGTCGTTGACCTCCGATGAAAAGCTGATCTACTCTTTGTGATGTGAAGCGTACGAGTTTCACGTACTAGTCTAATTAGAATGTTTAACATTAGGTACGATACGGGTCCATTTATATACGAGTATGTAGCAATAACATATTACATTAAGATGTATTGGGATAAGAATTCTTAGTACAATACTAGGTGAATTTTATAAAAAGCTATTTATTCTGTGTATTATAGGTATTTTTTAACTCTTTAAAAGTTTCATAAAACTTTTAAATAGGATAATAATAAGCAAATGTATTCAAAACATGTTCAATATACTTTGAATGACGATTGGGTAAGAGCCAAAGTTTTGAAATTTCAAAGCATATTGGAACTGACAATATGTCTTCGACTTGGAAATTAAGCATTCAGATTGTATATTGCTGGGTATAAATAAATCTTTAACTTGTATTATGAATCAGATTTTCACAGAGTGCAAACAACATCCATTTGTAATACATATTTATATTTGTCAACTAGAGTGACTGTGAGTGTGAGTTCCTGTGCCACTGCATAATTTTGAGATATAACGAAAAAGTGTGATGCGAAACTTAAGCAGTTACAATTTTCTAATTGTTAAAAAAAGTACCTAAATTACTTTTCTTTTCACAATTTACAGCGCAAAAACAAATACTATTTTATGATGCCTAGCCTGTGGCTCCTAAGGATCGTCACTTCCATACACAAAAGGAGGGTAGTGATCAGGATTGCAGTAGTTAGGTATATAGGGATTAAGATCATGTGTCACACCATGAAGCTCTTCTAACGTGTGATTGATCTCAGGCTCTACCGGGAATGTTCTATCTCTGAGTATCAGTATGGGTTCCAGCCAGTATGGGGCATCATGGACGCTGTTTTTACACTATTAGAACTGATCTGAGTAGACTTACGGTACGTCTCTGACTTGATCGAGGCATATAGATACTAGCCCAGCACACCCTCGAGGTGTGCCCGAGATGGGCGGTGCTGCGTCAAGGTCTGACGTCGGTCGTCGGAGGGGACTTGTCGCTCCCGAGCGTCATCACCGCGATGCTCGGCGACGACGAGTCCTGGAAGGCGATGGTCTCCTTCTGCGAGACAGAGTGGACTGCGAGTGGCCTCCATCCGCGGGCGACGAATGGGGGTGCGTAGGAGGCGCTACTTAATGCGCCTCCTGTAACGCCCTTGTGCCCGTGTCGGGCCGGGATGGGAACCCGGTCCTGCTAGACACGTCGTCGTCGGGACTGTTCAGAGGTTAGCCGGACAGTCCCCATGGAGGAGAAGTCTGGCCTTTTCGCCGAGGCCAACCTGTCGCTCGAGGGATCCTGTTGCCTGCAGATCCAGGACCATCCAATTAAAGCGGCTGAAGGCTCCCGCAGGGGTTTAGTACGGTATTGCACTCCCAAAGTGCCGAGTCCGACATAGGTCTAAGACTGCCGACCCGGGCGTCCTGGATATCATCCGTAAATGGATTCCCCTGCGTAAAAAAAAAGGCATATAGATACAAAAGGTGAGCTCTACATTTGGCATTCTTGCGTGCCTCGTCAAAAGCGTACCCGAAACCAATATTGATATTGTCAGAGACGTACCGTAAGTCCGTTTCCGTGGTAAGGACCGCTGTTGGCGACACCGGTCCCTTCCCAATCATTATTCGGTCGGTTCGGTTCGATCAGGTTCGGCTCTTAGCCTGTTCGTGATCAATGTAGTATTCGATGTTGCCGCGTTCATCCGGGGAAGTCTCGATTTCTTGACGTAGCAAATAAGATCCAAGAGCGGCGCCTGAGGCTATCTGACCATGTCGCATGCCAGTCTGAGGACTACGTCGGAAGAAAGTCCTTGACATATCTGTATCTGGAACTAGATATCCCGGGTGCTCAACGAAGTGGCAATGATGGCTGGACGTCTTGAAGCAGGACATGAGAGCTAATTGACTATTAATAGGTGATGCTAAAGATCGTGCGAAGATGAGGAGCCTCAGTCAGAAGGCAGACCCTGGTAATAGCCGGGATTAATAATGCTAGGCCGAAATAAGAGAAGATCTAATTTTTTAAATGTTTTACTCTATATTCCATTTGTATTCATCCCTTTTCGGGTGTGCTAGAAGAAAACGCTACTAGGGATGATCTAGCCTTTTATACTTGTATTCTAATGACATTGTTACATTTTCTCTATATCTCGGGACATACATACAATAAAATGTTAAGATTTAACTGGCTGAATTTTAATTTTTGAATTATGTTGTTTATATAATATATATCGTTGTGTGTTATTCTTCTTAATATAAGTATATACCATTATTTTATTAACTTTTAAGTTACATTCTAAAACACTAAATAAAAATTCACTACTAAGTACTAGGATCGTCACTGCTAAGAATAATTCCCATTGCTGAGCAAAGGCCTCTTCTCCATATAGAAGAAGGTTCTACCACGCTGCTCCACTGCCGGTTGGCGGATAATTTCCTACCACGAGTAACGATCGTTATCAGGTGTCGGTCCGGGGCACGGTGGGGAGACCCACAAGGATATACACTTAGACAACAAACGAATATTTGCACTAATACAAATATCTGCCTGGAAAAAAATTGACTAAACATTATATTAATCACATTTTAGTTAAAAATGCTAAGTTGAGGAAATAATATTATTTGTACAAATATATAATGAATAAATTTTGAAAATTATAAGATTAAGAATTAAGATATACGAACTCCAAGGTTAAACAAACTAGAATGGCTCTTTTTCGAAATATGAGTATTGTTTCAATGTCTGTGGTATTTCCATAGAATAAAATGTCACACGACAATGACAACAAATAATGATACTATGAAAATACTACTGAAACAGTATCAATAACAGTCAATTGTTTGACTTTTCTAACTGTATCAACGGCAGCACTAAGCCTTTGTGATAAATGAGGATTATTATACTTTATTGGAACAGTATATAACTCCATATCAAATACTGTGTGTTGAGTATTTTAGAGTAAACCACTTCTGCGTATTGTTTATTTTTTTAAAGTCATTATTTCATAATGACGGAATTAATGCACATAACATGTGTTTTTATGGTTTAAAAATGTAAATAAACTACAAAAAAGTTGTCTAAACATTTTAAATACATTCAAAAAATTAAAATTTTGTATAATTTAAATCATAATAGTAATATTTTAGTATTTATTTATTGTCCTAATGCTCTCAACTTAGTTTTGTTCATACCAATATCTAATGATATTGATAGTACCTGCATATTGTAACAAATAGATTCCTTGTGCGGAAATTAATAATAATATGTATCGGCATGCGTCATTTGCATAAAGTCCGCTCGTACTATATTAAGGGGGTGGTCGGGTTTTATTGCGGTTATAGAAATTCATATTCAGCAAAAGTACTGCGATTTCTCGTATTTAAAAAATATGCATAGAAATCTTCAAGATATTTACTGTTTCGGTGAAATTACGAAAACACGATAGAAATAACTTCATTCGATAGAAAATAATCACAAAGTAAGGTCTTTGAAATGGTTTGAAACGGTTTAAATAAAGAAAGCAAACGAGCAACCACCTAAAAGTTTTCTCAGAATATTAAACATGTTAAAATTGAATTATTTGATGTTGGGTTTTCGATATTTTTGTACTTTTCATTCATGATTTATCAATATTATAATTTGTCGGTTACGCCATCCATTCCGAGCGATTTCAAATCGGTTCTCCTTCACTTACTCGCTGCGTTCGACAGTGACAGTCTAAACGTGATGCTAAATAGACGTGTGTCGCTTTAGTCTCCAAACGCGCTTCGTATATTCACGAAAATACAGAACAAATACTAGTAAAATGGGCAATAAAGAGCTAAAAAAAAAGAAGAGGAACCAGAAGGGCCCGAAAAAATAAAGGTTTACATATGGTAAAAGTGCAAAGGTAAGTAATAAATTATTATAATTTATTAATTAACTAGTTAATCAATTGCTGTTAGTGTACCTTTATTTCACTAATATCTGCATTGACAGCGTTGCTTTGTGGTCTGGCGACAGAATCAAGTTTTTGAGACGTTAGGTTCGATCCTCAAAAAAATTTTAGTTTTGGTAGAATTATGTTTTTGTTTATTATTTTTTTTATGCAGTTACTTGTGTGTGTAGGAAAAATACTTATATATCTTACTTATTTTTTTAATCAATTTTTTTTTACCCGACTGCGACAGAAGGAGAGTTATGTTTTTCGAGTGTATGTATGTGTGTATGTGTGTATGTGTGTATGTGTGTATGTATGTATGTGTGTGCGTGTGCGTGTGCGTGTGCGTGTGCGTGTGCGTGTGCGTGTGCGTGTGCGTGTGCGTGTGCGTGTGTGTGTGTGTGTGTGTGTGTGTGTGTGTGTGTGTATGTATGTATGTATTATTATATGTATGTATGTATGTATGTATGTATGTATGTATGTCCATTTCGCGGCGCCCGCAAATGGCGGAATGAGGGGGGGGGGAGTTGAATTTTTTTTCTTACTGTAGCAATATGGGTATCAAATGAAAGTTAGTAAATTGTTTTATTCTTTTTAGTTTATAATAAGAGTATTTTACGCAGTCGGGTTTTTTTGATTTTTTTTAATTAAGCATACTTGTGAAATAAAGATCATACTTTGATATATAATTAAAATTTCCAGAAAACGACGGTGTATTTCTGAAGATGATGCAATAGACACTGGAACAACCGCTACCACCACTCGCATGTATGTACAATTCGATGTAAACCGAATATTATTGCTCGCGTACGGTGGGTCACTCGCTAAATATAAACCACCAGTGCAATATGAGCTAATATCACTATGGATAAGCTCGACGGGGAACTGGCAGAGGAAGTCGCAATCGTCGGCCGCTGGAGTCTCCCGCCGCTTTCGGAGCTTGGGGTGGATGAGGCGGCTAGCCGGCTCTGCGACGCATTCACTGCTGTCTGCAGAGCAGCCATGCCGCCCACGAAGCGTCCATCCCCACGGCAGGCACTCTACAGGTGGTCGGCTGAGATAGCTGGCCTCCGGGCCGCCTGCAACGGGGCCAGGAGACAATTACCCGGAGCAGGTGGAGACGCTCCCAGGACGTGGACAGGGACGATAGGCTGCGCAGGATCTACGTGTAGAAAACGAAGATCCTGCGGTAGGCCATATGCCGAGCCAAGGAGGAATCTTGGCTGGAGTTAGTTGGGGGTCTGGAGAGAGACCCCCGGGGCCGAACGTATAATTGGGCGCGGAACAAGCTCCGCACCCAGTCGGCCCCCATCAGCGAAACGCTCCAGCCGGACCGACTGGGGAGGGACCCGAGCGCTTTGTTCCCTCAGAATGGCTCGGCAGATGCCGGACGAGGAGGAGGGTGTTTCGCCACCCGTCACAGAGGCTGCAATGGAGGCGGTGATTACCCGCCTCCAAAATAAGAAGAGGGCGCCGGGTCCAGACGGGGTGCACGGGAGAGTCCTTGCGACCGCTCTCGGGCACCTCGGCGACAGCCTCCGGGAGCTATTTGACCGCTGCCTGCGGTCTGGCCAGTTCCCGGGGGTCTGGAAAGACGGTCGGCTCTGCCTATTTCCTTAGGCAGGTCGGACCCCGGACTCGGCTTCGGCGGTGCGACCGGTGGTGTTGCTGAACGAAGCTGGGAAGGCCTTGGAGAAGATAGTCCCTACCTATACCTCCCGACCTCTCCGATCGGAGGGTAGGCCACGAGAATCGGTTGGGGTCCGTGGAATGGCGGCGAGTCGGCTGCGGTGTCCCGCAGGGATCGGTCCTAGGCCCAATCCTGTGGGACATCGGGTACGACTGGGTCTTGCGAGACCGTCTCCTCACCAGGATGGGTGTCATCTGCTACGCGGATGACACCCTCGTTTACTCTCGAGGACGAAACAACAAGGAGGCGACGCGGCTGGCTGAGGTCGGACTCGACCTCGTGATCAGCCGCATAAAGAGTTTAGGGCTCCGTGTCAGCGACTGCTGCACCAGCACCACTTCACGTACGAAGAGCTGTATACGTGTCTTACACAAATTGAATCAATTTTAAACTCCCGACCTCTAACTCCTCTGTCCTCCGACCCTCTTGACTTCTCTGCCTTAACACCTGCCCACTTTTTGATTGGACGACCTTATCCACAGTTAACAGAAATCAGTATCGGCCGACTAGGACGCTTCCAAAGGGTGGAGCAGCTTAAACAACATTTTTGGAACAGGTACCATACGGAGTACGTACATCTACTGCAACAGAAGACCAAGTGGTCTACATCTTCCAGTGACATTAAAGTAGGATCTCTTGTACTCATCAAAGAAAAGGCCCTGCCTCCTCTATTGTGGTGTCTTGGACGTATTGTGCAGGTGTATCCAGGAGGTGACGGAGCGACGAGAGTGGCGGATATCAAGACAAAGAAGGGCACGATGCGGCGCGTCTTCAACAACATTTGCCCACTACCTCTTTGAAGTTTACCCTTCAAACAACGGCCAATACGGCAACAAACGGCCTATAGCTCCGCGCAGGACGAGACTTGCTTTGGGACACCACCGGCGATGCACGTTTCCTATCTTATACCTAATATTATTTTTGTACTAGTCTTATTTATTTCTCTTTTAGTCATAGGACCCTAACAAATAGAATAGAATAGAATTTTATTGAGAGATATTTATACACTGTTACACATAAAAATTAAATAATTTAATACACAATAAAAGAAATACTTAAAAAAAGTAAAAAATATATTTATTTGGGACATCACAAACATTGCAGACAACGAGTAAAATATTTATAAAAAAAAAAAAAAAAAAACATATACGTAGTTGAATTTAAAAAAAAAAAAGAAGTATTTGTGTATACAATTAAAGCAACAAACATACAAAATTACAAATACATTTAATACATACAATAACATATAAAATTACAAATACTTAAATTTAGTTACAAGAAAAAAAAAAATTGACAAAATATATATAAATATGCGCCTGAATATGATATTATAAAAAAATTTACCGAGTGCCCTGCCGTACCTGCTAAAGTTCTGGTCGTAGACATCCATATTGCAATCTAGGTAATAAAATTTTGTAAGTAATACCAGCCCTCCTATATATACTTACGTAAAACATACTTCCATAAACATTATTTTTTAGAACTGAAGAAAATATTGATATTTTGTTGATACATATTTTGTTAGGTACCTGGTTTATGATCAACGGTCGTAAGTTTACAGATGATTTTATTACAAAATAAATGTTTAGTGGATATTACATAAATTATTTTCAAAAGATTTTTATTATTATTATATTGTCTAATGTCACTTTTAATTTTCGTTTGTTTTTTATAGTTTTATTATTAAAAGTCATTTTTCATAAAAAGAAACTTTACATTTAGATTGTGTATGTAATGGGTTCGCATTAGGAGCAAAAAATGAAAAAGTTTTATAAATATTATATAGAGGGCTCGGAACCTAAAATTTCTTATTTAGCGAAGAGATGGCGTTAGTTAAAAAGGTTCGTTGAACCTGTGCGTTCGGACAGCGAGGGGCAGGTAAGGTGTTGGGAGGAGATGCGGAACTCAAACGCTCAAGGTCATTCGCTCATCTAAGCCCCTTAAACTGAATTCGTAATTCTATGGTCATTTGAGTATTTTAATACGCAAAGTATTACCCGCAAGGAGTAACATAATCCGTCATCTCTTTGTGGTAGGGTAACCACGAGGTATGAGCATTTTATTCTGCTAGGTCTTTATGAATATCAATGCATCAGAAGAATATGACTTATATTCCTACTAGCTTTCTCCCGCGGCGTCACTGCTTGTAAATTCAAATGATATAATTACAAATTATGTTTTCTCAATTTAATTAAATAATATTTTAATTTATAAAAAATACATCAATTAAGTAATTAATTTTCTCTACATTTAATACGATTTTAATTTATGTATTTTTTTAACTTATAATAAAATAAATAAATTAAAATCGTGTTAAATGTAGAGAGAATTAACAATAGATTAATAAAGGTACCTACAGCGTACTTAAAATTGTGATAAACGTCATTAATTATTTTTCTACAAAATTAAGTGTAACATTCATCCTCAATTCTGACGAGTAGTAAAAATAAAGTAATAAACAAATTTAACCAAAAAAAAAACGTCATCAAACGTTTGTGTGATTGTGTAAGCAATACATACATATATAGTACATGTGATTGCAGTAACCACGGAAGATTTGCTGTCATTTATTGAAGAGTTCCGTTGCATGTCTCCGAAGATCTTCTCAGAACATCACCAAACTAGAAAGGGACCACCTCAAAACACTACGATGTTTTACCAAACCATCCTATACAGTTTTTTTTTTGTTTATTTTACATCGACAAGTAATAAAATGAGAACATCAACGTAGTCGAAGTCAATTAATATAAGTATTAATAGGGATAAGTCAAAAAATACTAGTCAGATCTCGCTCCAATTTAAACGGGATCACATAACAATTACCAGTCTTCGAATATACTATATAAAAAGAATCATTAAAATCGGTACACCCAGTAAAAAGTTATGAGGTAAACACATAAAAAATACAGTCGAATTGAGAACTTCCTCCTTTTTTTGAAGTCGTCGGTTAAAAAGTAAAAATTTACAACTTAACATGAAAGCTAACGCTACCGCGTGTAACCTCTGATGTGACATGTCAATTTTGTAGATTCTTATATATTATTCTTTTTGTAAATGTTATAGAAAAATATGTGTAAAATATTTCCTTTCAAATTATCAATAAAATTTGTGGAGTCCCCAGCTCGACTTTCGCGGTTGGCAACCCTTGATGTAATGTAAGCGACACCGCACACTGTCCTCGATGCCTACCTGTCGGTATTTTGCCTTATTTCAACAACTTTTTGTCCTCATCAATAAATCAAGTTTCGTAATATAATAAAAGGCAGCTAATTTCGTAATTCAATGCGACAACGGCCATGAAATAATTTTAAAAATAATTTTAATCCGACATTCTTTTTTTATTCAGAATGCAGTTATTTGTTTGAGTACCTATTACTATTAATCGCTAGAATCAACTAGTTTTATAAATCGATGTACCTACAAATAATACTTTTTTGTTACTACTACATAAAATATCCTTTTTTTTCCTCAACTTCAATTCCGAATTTTAATGAATTGTTTAATATACGTTATTGGTATTCCGTAAACATACTGTTTGTAACGTTAGATTGATTAGAATAAACAATTTCTGGGAAAATAAATTGGAACGTATCCAAGAAACAGCTAACGAATCAACGAGTTCTGATCCCCTGGGAGCTAATTAAGCTGTTAGCATAGCAACAATACGAAATGTTTATGATTTAGTATTATTAAATATTGTTTTACATAATTTTAAATTTTTTGTTATGATAATTTTTCTTAATTTACACAAAACAACTTAAATAAGTAATAATGAGCACGATATGAAATAAATGTACTCATTACAATTTCATATTTATAGATTATATTAATATATTGTAAATCTAATGAATTTCTTCCTTTTTGTAGTTTGAATGTACCTATTACTTTCATAATATAAAAGTTCGATTTTAAAATATTGTGACACAAAACTTTTAAGAAAGATTACTAGAGAATAACAGAGTGAGTAGAAAAGAAACCATTGACACAAGTGAAATCACATGGTTCGTATAGTAATATGTAAATCTTATTAAATTTCTTACATATAAGCAATATTTACCAGATTAGTTGATATAGCTTCAACTTGATAAAAGTCAATAGCTATTATGTTTTTCTTCTGTACTGTATTAGGGTTCCGTAGCCAAATGGCATAAAACGGAACCCTTATGGATTCGTCATGTCTGTCTGTCTGTCCGTCCGTATATCACAGCCACTTTTTGCCGAAACTATAAGAACTATACTGTTGAAACTCGGTAAGTAGATGTATTCTGTGAACCGCATTAGGATTTTCACACAAAAATAGAAAAAAAAAATCTATAAATTTTAGGGGTTCCCCATACTTAGCTCAAAAAATTTACTTTTTCATCAAACCCATACGTGTGGGGTATTTATGAATAGGTCTTCAAAAATGATATTGGGGTTTCTAATATCATTTTTTTCTAAAGTTTTCTAAAGTTTGCGCGAGAGACAATTCCAAAGTGGTAAAATGTGTCCCCCCTGTAACTTCTAAAATAAGAGAATGATAAAACTAAAAAATATATATGATGTACATTACCATGCAAACTTCCACCGAAAATTGGTTTGAACGAGATCTAGTAAGTATTTTTTTTTATACGTCATAAATCATTTAATTAAAAGTCTAAATCGGATTTTATCGCGTTTATTATATAAAATATAATAAACGCGAGTAAAATTCGCGTAAATATAAGAAAACAGTACGTCATGAATTGTAAACCGCAATTTCCCTTTCATTCAATCAACCTCAAATATTTAAAAAAACAGGAACTTTTATATGATGTTACTTGCTGCTACGGAACCCTTCACGGGCAAGTCCGACTCGCACTTGGCCCCTTTTTTATTTAGTCCCATAAACCCAGATTATTTAATAAAGAAATTTAAAAATTTTGGAGATTACAACTTTATTAGCAACTTAAATTTTCGAATACCCTTTTGCTTTGAATAACTGAAATGTTCAATACAAAGTTTTATAAAGGGTCGTTTACTGTAAAGGCTATTAAGTTGTGGAACTCATTGCCGTTGTCAATTAAACGAGCACAAATTAATATTAGTAGATAGCTTTTAAAAAACTTATCAAATATTATATTTATTACCTCTCACTGACGTACTTACTCTAATAATAATTTTAAGTGTTTTTTAAGTTTTGCTAAAACCTCTATATTATCGATTATCACTTAGTTATATTGTATATGTTATTTAATTGTATTGTTAAATTATATGTATTGTTATGTGCATCTTATGTTAATTCTGGTTAAATGGAATTAAAATAAAAAAAATTATCTTTTGTATAATATTCTAGAAATTTATTATATTCTGCAGAATAAAGTATATTATTTAAACTACCCAGTTATTCAAAATATTTATAATATGAACGAAAAAAAAAAAAAAACTAGGAAAGTAAATAATAACCGTTGTATCAAAATATAATCTTTGTTTTTTACAAAAACTCACAAACATTATAAAAACTAAAATGAAAGGTCATAATGGCATTTCATGTTTAGGAATTCAGAGTTCATTTCGGAAACCTGGCGCCGGCGCCCTGATGTCTGACGCGGATAGATCGACTCAGTGCTATCCTTCCCGTGTTCATTGTTGAATGAGCATAAACTCTTAAGTTAATTCGACATACTATATATTCTAGACTAATGTTAATAATCTTTACGGATTTTTATTTCTCTAATAATACGTAAAAAAGAGAGAAAATTATAATGGTAAATTTGTAAGCTATTATCCTGTAATAATAGCAAAAAATAAAAACATACTGTCATAAACTATAATACGTACATATATAATAGTCTAAAAATAAATATTATTAAAATTACAATAACTTTCAATGAAGATCAACGGATTTGTAAGTAGAGCATGGGAAGAGTATAAAGTACTAACAATGTAAAATTTTAAAACCACAATGTAAAAGTTTAAAGTATTAAAATAATATAATCATTAACTTAATATGATTAATATTATCATATAAAGTTGAATATTGTTTAACAGATCCGGTTATCATGTCGTTGTAAATACTAAAATATTTAATAATATTTTATTTTAAAAATATTAATAACTTAACTTATATATCAACATATTGAACTTGTTAAGGATCAAAAAATATAGTAAGAATATAATATTTATGACCTAGTACAGTCTGAATGTACATAGGATAAGTTACTCCGACCGCCGACAGTTCTAAAGCTATTTGTTAGAACGTACGTCTTCTTTAGGAATTGCAATGGATCTTTTTAACCTGGCAATGGTTTTTCTGTGCTGGTGAGTGATGGGAGCTGTCACAGAATACTAACGTCAGATATTAACAGTCGGATTCTCATCCAACCGTGACCCTTATAATGCAAACCATTTTGTTTGTGCTCCATACATGTTTTTTTAATATTTTCAATATTTATTTATATTAATATATAATACATATTTAGAATATTTCACCCTCTACTACCAATCTAGCGAGTGATTTGTTCAGTGATTATTTCGTAGATATAATATATCAATAAGGTAAGAATTTAGAAAAAAATCTAGCCAATTAACAATGTTTCTTTGAAGGTAAACGAAAATCTGTTGCGCCAGCTGTTTTATCTTACTAAGTTATTATCTGCTCTTAGATGAAAGATAAAATTATAATAAATTTCGACAAACGAGGAATTTTTTTCTTCTAATAAAATTACTAAATAAAATTCTTATTTCGAAATATCTAAAATAGTTTTACTTTAAATTACTTATGTCAATAGATGCTTCAAAATGTCTGCTTGAGGCCTCTTAATGAACGAGTTATTGACCTCACCTTTCTTTTTTCTTTACAAAATATATGAAAAAATATATATATATATATATATATATATATATATATATATATATATATATATATATATATATATATTTTCAAATATTTTATGAATATATATCGATACAAAAATTTATTAAACTGACTCCGATTCAGTAACTCTGCATATTAAAAAAAAAAGGTGCAGCATATATCCGTAATTCGGATTTAAAAAATTAAGTAATCATTTTAATGAAAGCACTTAATAATCGATACCGTGAATATTGTTAAATTATTCAGAATGCTACATGTTGCCGGAGATAACGAGTAAAACGGTTAATTTGGCAAATATTCAATTAACAAGGAGCGTTACTCTATTGATTCAATAATCTTGTAAAATACAAATAAAATAAAACTAAATAATTTGTTCGATGACGCTAATTTTGGAATTAACAGTTTGTTTCGAAAAATATTTAATGCGTTAGATACACTGTTTGCTAAGCAAGGATAAAACCTTTCTATTCCGTTCAATGTAGTTATAATTATAAAATGATAGTGGATGGGAACAAACCTATTTTATATATATTCATAGATATCTTTGATTGAAAATTGATTTTCATTCAACGTCACGACTGTACGATATAGACAATTGGAGTTCTGATGTGCATAAATTACCTAAGTCATGTACAGTCGACTGCAAAAATTGTTTGTAACGACAAACATTATTTGGTATTTCTTTGTTAAAATACTTGTATCTATAAACATTGACTTACGTAGATAGTACTGTTACTGTGGGGTAATGCTACAGATATTGAGACTGTATTTATTTTACAAAAAAGGGCTATTCGCGGCATTTACGATCTTGGAGCTCGAGTCTCCCTACGGGATGTTTTTCCAAAGGTAGACATATTAACGGTTGCGTCGCAGTATATTTATAACAATATTATATATATTCACCAGAATATTCGTTGTTTTGAAATAAATAGTATTAATCGCGCTGTAAACACTAGAAGGAACAACAAAATTGTAACTCCAAGCTTCCGACTGCGCAAAGTAAACGTCTCCTTTCTGGGTTATGGTATTCGCATGTATAATAAAATCCCACAAACAATTCTGGAATTGTCTCATAATAAATTTAAAGAATTTATTAAGAAAAAGTTAATAGAGAAAGCTTATTATTCGGTCCAGGATTATTTAGCTGATAAAGACGTGTGGACTTAGTGGCGCTGTATTTCATGCAAGCTGTTACTAATTTTGTACTAAAACACAGTTTATATATTATTTTCAAAAGAGTAACTGCGGAGTTTCTTACCGATTCTTCTCTGCAGAATCTACATTCCGAATCGGTGGTAGCTTTACTTTTACAAAAAATAATAATAATCACTACAATATTAATTTTGTAAAATGACGATTCGAAAGTGCTCGTAGGGCCTATTTGAATAAAGTTATTTTTGATTTTGATTTTGATTTTGAGTAATTGGATTTGTATAAAATATTTTATTTTGTGTGCGAAATTAATATACGTCAGAAATCAAGAAAATGTAATTTGTTAATTTATATAATATATGTTAGTGACGTTGACTGTACGTGTGTGGAAGTGTGTCACATGCACATCTACATCTTCGATATGTCACGGTTCTAACTTGATGGTTGACAGATTTACTATTCCGTGTTCAAACCATGTTTCAACCGTATTTCAACGCCACAAATCGCTTCGAGTGGTCTGCCAATTGGGAATAGAATGGCGAATACGACGTGGTATATGATTTCTTGAATGTATATAGTGTTTATTCAAATTGATGAATATAAATTTGACATGTGTGAATGTGTGAGTGCGAGTCGCTTGACATACGGTTATTTACTTTACTATCTTATCTTATATCTTTAAACGAGCAATTCTTGTATATATATATATATAATCGGAATCTCGGAAACGGCTCCAACGATTTTCATGAAATTTAGTATGCAAGGGGTTTCGGGGGCGATAAATCGATCTAGCTAGGATTTATTTTTAGAAAATGTTGTTTTATCCCTTTTTTTACACAATTAAAAAATACCATTAGAATACGAAGGTAAATTTCGCTGTCATTGACAAATTTCTAATAGCTCGGATGGGAATCGGGCGGATTCGAAATCAGAAAACCTGGGTTCGAATCCAGGTTTCTACAGACCAATTTTTTTCCTTTTTTTTTCTTTTGAATTAATAGCTCTTTTTATTTTTTATTTTTTATTGAAATAACCAGTTCCTATTATTTTACTATTATGTCGGTAAGATCGAAAATATTATTTATGTTTCATCTGTATGTAATGCATCTAAATATAATAGAACCGAGCAAAGCTCGGTCATCCAGGTACTATAGTTAAAGTTAAGAGACTGTTAACTTTATAGTTAACTTTTGTTAAATACGAAAGACAAAAATGACAAAGATGTTGAAGCCACAACTAGTAAATGAAATTAATCTTAACCGTTGTCCACGGAAAAAAAAATTACTTTTCAATACCACGGAACTGGTTTCAAAATTCTTTGAATGATATTTTCTTAATCAAAATCAATAATGTTGTTAATGATTATGTTTAAAGGAGTGATTTTACTCTAAGAGCAGATACGTCTATGTAATAATCAAGAAAAATTTAAAGGGAACAATATAGATTGATTTGTTCTCTTATGACGGTTATTCAGTAATCTTCTACAACCATTTTTATTCGTAGGTATACTAGCCAAGTAACCCATTACATCATATACAAATCGATTATTAGCAGTATAATGTCTTTGATTTTATAAAAATCTTGTAGTCGATAAAAAACAAAAATTTTGAGCTATAATAAAGCCCTTAATTTTGATTTTAAGCTGTTGCTCATCAAACAGTAAGTTTTACATACAAATACCCATTAAAAAACCATTTTTTATTCATTTTTCTTCCGCTCGCACAGTAAGATATTTTTTTTTTCATATTTTACTACTCAATTCTTTAAACAATATTCAATTACCTTCAAAAAAATCCAGCGAAACAAATCTGTAAGTTGAATATTTTTTTCACAAATTATTTGGAGTCGTTAGAAACTGAATTTTTGAGAATTTAATGCTTTGAGGTAGCTGTACAAGTGAAACTGTGAGTGGTACAGAGAAATGTTTTAGAATAGAGAGATAGAGAGAGATAGAGATTTGTAGAGCACAAAATTTCCTACAAATTTGTCCTGTAACTTTTTTATCTACTATCAATAGCGACTATATATAATCTTAATCTAATTTTTATCGACTACAAGATTTTCAGGTGGGACTTTAAGAAAAAAAATATTGCTCTAAAATGAAACAACCTAATATATGTATATTCGTTGACAGACATAAATTTTCTATACCTCGTTGCCCACATGCCTATTACACAGGACTTTTGGAATTATTGTACACTTGTATCATTTCTCTTGACAACTAAGGAGTTGGTGGATAAATGGCGCGGAAAAATTCAATGTTTCTAGAAAAAAAAAGACAAAAAAAAAGTAAATCCAATACTATAAACCGGAAAAGAAGTTATATTTTTATAAATAGCCCCTCTCTATCAATCTCTCTTAATTGCTTTGTGCAACTTTCTACCTGATTTGAACTGAATTATCCTATAAACGTGCCACTGCTTGGCAAACCAAGCTGCTCCACTGCCCGTTAGCGGATATTTAACCAACCATTAATAACAATCGTTATCAAGTGTCTATGATAACGACCGGGAGCTACGGGTTTACGTGCTTCCCGAGCACGATAGGCAGACCAACAAGGACATACACCCAGATCAGAAACAAATATTTGTATACAAATACCTGACGTGAGTGGGATCGAACCCGCGACCGCCGGCGTTAAGGCGACCTAATTTGACTTTTGATCAGATATTAATAACGGTTAAGTAAAAGTTAAATTAATTTCGGTTATAATTTTGACCCACATGTACGACTAACCGACCCTACATGTTATTTCGTAGGCTTTTGTAAATAATTAATCTTTAATTATGTTGATTTCGTTGATAGAGCGTATGAGTGTCGTTGGTTTTATAATATTTTGTTTAATTGATCTAATTTTTAAATAATTAATGAAGTAAAAAATTATCATTTAAGTGTAGTCCGTGGGTATAGAAGGCTTCTTTAAAAGTTTATTGGGAAGTAAATAAAAGAGACAGGACGTTGGTAGGAAGCTACTTCGAACCGGTCGATCTGGACGGTCGATGGAGGGAAGCCAACGTTCAGCAGACATCCAATGGATGATGATGATGATGAAATAAATAAATAGGTATTTTTTTGATGATTATACAGACAAAGTTTTATCCAATACCAGGTGACTAGCGTATTGTAGTCTAGTTAATAACTATGTAAATATCTGTACGATTATATTAAATATACTTTTAATGTTTTAAACTCCAGTTTATAACAAAAAGGGTAATCAATCCTTAAATCTTAAGAAAGATATGTTTTATTTATTTATTTATTTACGTTTTATTGTACACGATTAAGATATTTACAAATTTTGTAGTACAGGCAGAGGCAGAGGCAGTATTTTGGCTAGTTAGCCATTTCTTTCAGACAACCCGAGTTATAGCTACCGAAAAGGTAGAAACTGTTGAAAAAATTACGTTAATAAGAATTCAATTAAAAAATAAATCAATGTCAGTAGTATACTTAGTTATTTTAAAAACACTATAAAAAAGGTTTATGTTTTTTGTCGTGTAATTATGATAATTTGGGACGAAATTATTTCGATTTAATAGAGCTGTTGTCCTTGAAACAGATTTTATTTTTTATGGACAAACAAGTTACAAGATCAAGTTATATGTCAGTTGGCCGTTTCGTTATCGAGTTCCTGTCTTATATTATTGTTAACTTCGATTAATTGTTAAAAGTACATGTTTAATTTTATTTCAGTTACTAATGCTACTACAAATACGTTGAAAACTATTTATCTTTGTGAATATTTTCATTAAACAGTGAATATATTCTGGATAATTATGTTAAGAAATATAAACAATTAAATTTTATCGCTGAGAATAAAGATGCTCTGGATTCCGAATGAATATTTTCGTTTTTATCTTTTAGATAAATTATATGAAGGGAATTTTTTGCAATTAAAAATCTAGAATCGTGCTTTTAATTTATCAAATGTTGTAAACAGATTTTTGTTACTTATGTGTTTTATACAACATAACAAGTTATTTTTTTTTATTCATAAAACTGCAAAAAAATATTAATATAAATAGCTAAAACATCTCAAAAAGTAACAAAATATTTATAATATGTTTATCAATAAATTGTTGTTCAACTATTTTAATTTCTCGACCATATTCGTCAAATTAATTGTCTGTTGTTTTCTTAACATAAATTCTTCGTCCAGTGGAATTTGGGACATGAATAACGTGAACTGATCTAGTCACGGTGATTTCTATCGTATATTTTTGTTTTCCGCATATCATCAATTAAAATGTTTACACGTGGATGACTGACGCAAGGCGGATTCTTTTAAACCGGTTTTGACAATGGTTCGCTGTAGAATAATGTTCGATTTAGCGCCACACTAATTCAGGCTGACCTCAGCTTCTAAGCACATACGTGCGGTTTTTCTTCCACGCCCAAGTAACCACAATAAGCCCACTTCGCAATCTTGACCTCGGGACTCGGTTCTAATCGTCTGTTTCTCTTACATCTATATAACATTTTTAACAGGAAACATTCGATAATAAGCCATAAATATAAATCGTTGATGAATCTCATATGAATTATTGTGTATAATAGGAATATAAAAATGATTAAACATTTAGTAAAATAACCGTTGAATCTTTTTTCAAGGATTACGGCTCTTTTTATTGCTAATTAATCTTAATAATATAAATTAATATGTCATACATTAATTTATCGAAGTCTTATAAAAATATAAAACGTTGCAACGCTTTCCGGAGTGGAGCTCAAATAGTATTTGAATAGATGCTTTTAGTGTGATCCGGCACGTCTGCATACGAAATTAGGCAGGGATAGGATAGCATACTATCATGAGATCTCTACATTGTCTACCAAATAGAAACCAATGTTTGGTTGATTTTATTGAAAGTTTTAGAGTATGTTTGTTCTAGAAAATATACTTTATTTTTAACACATTACGTCAAGATAATTATATGAATAATAATAAAAGGAAGGTTAGCAATTGTTGATCGCGACAGTTCATTATTCGATGGTTATTCTTTGTATCAGTACGAGTTTGTCCTCAAGGCGATATCTTGTTTTGAACATAATAAAAATTTTAATGCTTGTTTTTGTAGTCCATTCAAGAAGGCTGACAATCGAAGCGTGAGACGACTTGCTCGAAAGTCGAATATAAGAAGGAAATGTTGATTTATGTAGATTCTGACATTACTAAATTAAACAAAACGCGAAGAAACTGGACATAAAAATAAAATTCTTTGTGAAAGATAAATAAGTAGGCAGTAATATTATTTACATTTTCGTTCTTTTATTGAATAAGTTTCATAATTTCATTAAATTAGAAGATTTTGAAAGACGTCCTTGTAATGTATAATAAATATAATTTTCACGGTAGTTTAAGCACGATTTGAGAATACAATGCGGCAAAACAAAAAGATTATTATGTGGTAGATGCAATGAAATATATAAAATGCTCGTAATATGGGATTTATGACTTATTGTTCTTTGTTCTTCTTTTTTGTTCGAATTTTTAGTCATGCAAAGTGCCATGACCTCCACGTTTTTTGCCTTTATTTGGCGGTCTAATGGCCTTGGTTTAGCCTTTAAACATTTCCTTAATTAGCGATAAGACAACAACTCTATTACGTATTACTCAAGCTCTTATTTCCCGTGAAACAAATCATCTAAGATTTCAATACAAAAACTGAACGCTAATAGTAATTGCGCAGTTAATCACATGTCTTTAAATTGATAAATTTGAGATCATGTGTATAATTACACGTTACAAACAGATCTTTGTGACTCCACTCACTGCTATATATCTGCTATTAAATAATAAGAAAATGCTATACACATTTTGTATTAAGGCAGTTACTTTTTGTCCGTTTAATGAGTAGATAGATACTTCTAAATGTCGTTAATAATCCTCTTCCTCGCAAGAAAACATTCTTGGAAGAATTTGTAAGCTTGCTTAATAATGATATCTTTTCTTTTGTACGCTTTGGTACTACATCTTCATATAATGAACCGGTAAATGTATATTTGTTTTCATAATTTGACGCAGCAGTGTCGGACACGAAGGTTGTAATTTTCTGTAATAATTACATTCCATATTACTATTTCTTTTTAGTTGTTGGTTGTTTTTTATTGCTCATTGTTTTATTATATAATCTTTCTAGGGAATAATGTATTGATACTGTTTTATTAGAATATATTGTTGGAGGTGACTTGAATTTAATAACCGATTCTTGTTTTTATTCCTAAATTAAACGAGTTGTAGTAATTCTTTCTAGATATACATAGATACTAAATATATCCTAAATACAGCTTCAGTTTACTTATATACCTACTACATAATATATGATGTTGATGTATATTCGTAACCTTTATCTAATTGTCCGTTTAATACTGTGTATAAATCACATGCACTTTTATATAAGAGTTGAATACTTAATCGTCGACTGGCAGATGCTTCCCACGTCTGGCTTGACGGCATGATTGTGTAAGTGCCGGTACCTGCCAGTGTGCCAGTTAAATATCACCATTACACTTGGCATCTGCTCACGACTCCTCCCTCGAGAAACAATGCTTGTTGGACGAGGCAATGGAAGGAATTGTTTTTTGAAGAATCAATACCTATATAGTTTAGATATATTTCATATAAAAATGATAGGAGTACAAATCAAATATATTTTAGGAGAATTAGGTCCAAATACCTGAAACGAAATATATATATACTAGCGGCCCGCCCCGGCTTCGCACGGGTATTTAACTAAAATTTCAAAAAATATACATTTATATTTTTTATCACCTACGCATGCGTCGATACTCGAAAATATTTCATAATAGACGGAGTGAGTTGTCAAACGTAATATTTTAGCCCGCGACTTCGCGTAGAAGTCGAAAATGGTTATAATATTTATTATTAATTTTGTTATAAAATATAAATTATTATGTTAAAATATTTGAATATTTATAAAATATAACGGTATTATAGAGTAGGGATTTAATGTTTTAATTATTATATTCATTTATTCATTATATTCATTAAAATAAAAATAAAAATTGTTATATTTTATGAACACGAAGCTCGGCCTTTGATCTGAAGAAAGTTACATGGGAGTATTATCTTTATACAACGAAATCGAAATACTACACCTTCCGTAGTATTTCTTTATAAACAATATTTTTTGTTTTTCCTTCGCGGTGCTAGAATCACCAGGTTACTCTGGAACATGCCACATACAACTGGCTGTGAGAGAGAGAAGCAGTTTTCACTCAAGTATACTCCCGCTACATTAGGAGTTTGACCTTAAGCTTTGTTTATGGTAAATACATACTCATATAGACTCATACATTATATTATTATCCAGTTCCCGGAAATCACCATTTCCTATTTTAAGCAACAGGTCTGAGAATAGTCCGGCAGTAACATCTCCCCTTAGATGTACTCTAATATTTATGGTAAGGCTCAGTTTTGTCACTGCAGGCTACAAATGCTTTTGTACTGTACTGTATTGTATCAACCTGTAAACAGCTCACTGCTGATCAAAAGCCTTTTTTCCATATAGAAGAAGGGTTGAAGCTTAATCCACCACGCTGCTCCACTGCGATTTGTCGGATAATATCCTACAATAAGTAACGATTATTATAAGGTATCCATGATAACAAACGGGGCCGACGGCTTTACGTGCTCTCCGGGGCACGGTGGGGAAACCCACAAGGATATACACCCAGACCTAAAACAAATATAGGCACAAATACAAATATCTGCCCCGAGCGGGAATCGAATCCGCGACCACCGAGATTGAGCCGAGGCGTTAAAGCGACTACTCGCACCACTACACCAGAACGGTCATCAATGGTTCGTTCATTGTATCGTTGGTATAATTACACCACAAGTCAATACGATTTCGTCTCTTAGATTTGAATAAACCTGCAAGTAATAATTTTTTCAATTTTGATTGACTCGGCACAGTTGGTAGTGACATTGCTTTATGCTCCAGGATCGTGGGTTCGATTCCCGCCTCGAGTCTGGGTTTTATATGTATTTATTTCCATATGTACTAATTGTATGTATATTTATAAAAAAAATGTATATCAGTCGGCTGTCACCTAAAATAAGTTGCCTACCTTAGAAACAGACGATCGTGTGTGTATGTCAAACATATATTTATATTTAATAATAGTCCATGACAGCTTTTATCTCCTCCTTCTTAGTTTTATCGTAAGATAAAGTTAAATGGGTACATGATTTATAATGTTTTCTGATCTTGTTCCAACATTAGTCCATGGTGCCAATCTGTACTAATTGGGGCGTTAATGCCGTATAATTCAAAAATGTTTCCAAATTCACTTCGGTGTCTTCTATATCTGTATCATTGTGAGTAGAGATGCCTTGCGGATGAGTAATTTAGTTTAAAACCCTTGACTTAAAACAACACCAAAATTGAAGTAAAAAATATTATATAAAACACTATTTTACTATAAAGCGACCACACGGTATATTTACAACTCAATTTTGTTACGTTTAATATAAAGTCTTGGCTGTTCCACCAGGAGCACCCAAAAAAAGATATCACCTACACCTGCGACGACGACGGAGACGAATTGAATTGTCAAAGATGTGTCAAATTAAAATGTAATTTAAAAAAAAGCACTAAGGAGTATTGATATCAAAATAACTTTCTACCCCCTTTTAACCCGGACGGGGACGAATTTCGATAAAATACGAAACACGTCTTCAATCAATTCTCTTAAATAATATTTATGCAAAATTTGAAGTAGATTGGACCAAGGAATCACGTTGTCTCATACAAACTTTACCTCCGTTTTTCATCCCCTTAGAGGGAGAATTTCGTAAAATCCGTTCTTAGCTGACCCCTACTTGATAAAAGTAATATTCCTACCAAATTTCAATTTTTTAGGTCTCATAGTTCCAGAGATATCGTGATGAGTGACTATATCTATAGAAAGTCTCCTATATATATATATAGATATATATATATATATATATATATATATATATATATATATATATATATATATATATATATATATATATATATATATATATATATATATATATATATTATATTAAATGTGTTTATACTCGTAGACAAGAAGTGAGAGCAGTTTAGTGACCACTAATATTTTGGACATATATACTCGTAGAATTTGAGATTTTATTGTTTTGTTATTAATGATAGTTACCTAGTAAATATTTTGTTATACATTATTTGATTGTTTGAAAAAATTGATTTGATGTAATTGTCTACTATTTTAATTAGGTGCGGAATTTAAGGAATATCAAAATTGTTTCATCTTTAAAGTATTAAGTTAATATAGTGTTTTTATTAAATTTGTATTACGTATCTAGATTTCACATCACTATTTCATAGTATTGACATTTTAAGATTTAGGGCTTACAACTTAGTATAGGTACCATACCTATATTTATAAAAATATAAGTTATAGTATTTTAGTTAGTTATAGTATTTTTGTGCAATATTATATAAATAACCGCATGCATTAAATAGTATTCCCTGTCGGTGATATTTCACAAACTATGAAAAAAGATAGACTTACTATGATGATGACTATTAATCAGTGGTCGATCTGGTTAGAGGAGTTTAATTAGTGGAAATGTAAGTATTGTGTATATATTATATATGAAATATAGTTAAATATCCACTCAATAAACTGAGAAATATGAATGTTAAATATCAATACATATATGTATTAGAACTATATATATTGAATATCTTCAGTAAATACAAGTGAGTAAAGAATTATGTGAATCTTCAATTCAATTAAACATAGAATACGAAGATCTCGTCTCTGCCAAGTCGGTAACAGATAGTAACATATTATAATTATGTATTATGAAATACGTCTTTTTTACTTTAAGTTTTTATATAAACTTATTTTGCGTACAACGATTAGCATCGAGAGAGGAATAATAAAAAGTAGTTAATAACGATGTTATAAAGATTATATTCAATATACGTACATAATACATATATTACATTATCATTTAGACTGCCTTTACACTATTATAATAAAAAAAGTAATGTTTTATTTTATCTTGTTGTAACGTTAATCTTTATTCTCCGGCGGTGTTGCATTGCCTTCAGGGTGGTCTGCTAATGTGATCGAGAGCAAGGCAATAAGGTTTTACCGTTTGATTCTCTAATTTGATTAGTTATCGGACATTCGGTTCTGAGTCCTTTAACGTATGCTAAGATTAAATTACCTCTGAAACTCGACAACATTTCACGGATGGATGCATTTTGTATTTGATTAAAAATATTTTGTTTGAGCTGAATTTATTTTATTATAGTAATTAAATGTTTCATAGCCGTATGAGAATAATTCCAAAACGAAAGATTAAAAAAAATTGTAGTTCAGAAATTTTTAATTACGAATTCTGAACATGTTTTCATTTTTTTTTGTATATTTCGTATGAATACAAAAATTAGTAAAAATTACGATTGAATGGTGTATTTTGTTAAATTTTTAATCAAAGAAAGATTGTTTTATATTTATGAAATTAAAGTTTTAAACTAATTAAAAGAGACGATAGATCAAAGAGTAAGATTAATCTATTTACATCATATACATTTCAAAGTTACGTACAAATTATAACAAACACAAATGAAAAAAAAAAAATGTTACAAATAATAGCAATAAAAATATCAGATGATATAAGAACGGTACTTCTGAAATGTTAGCAAGATGCCCAGGCTTACCAGTTGGGGCCTCCCTCGTTTGAGCCGCCTCATTGTATGCAAATCGGACCGCCGCGCCCGTCGCTGTCGCTACCAAATATTTCACGCCGAACCTTGCGACCGACAGCGACCGCCCAAATTACACTTTCTCCACATTTACTAGCACCCATCCGGAAATAGTCAGTTGATATGCATTTATAAATATGATAGATTTGCTTTGTTGTTGTCGGCCCCTTTTTTTATTGATCCCATGATTAATATCTTAGACATCGTTTCGTCAACCCCGCATTAGTCGCAATCAATAGTAATTATAGTATATTTTACGCAAAGTAATATAATTTGGCTTGTCTCATCATGCTTTAAGTCATGTGTATATTCGTATCGTAGGTCTTGCTACTTGTCTTTTTCGTGTCATTTATTCAAAAGCGAGATTATTTACTAATTTTAGTCAATCTATTCAATAGGATAAAAATCTTTTCATATGTTTACACTTTATAGCTTATTAACACCTTCAATGACATATATCGCTATCGCGTCGCGAATTCGCATCAAAAGATAAATTGACTGTCAGATAATTTTAACCACAATATTGCTATTCAAATTCATACTGTAATTTGTACCGTCACGTCTGAGCCCTAGCAGGCACGCCTGCAATTCCTCTCAATCGACGCTTTACAACAACATAATATTACTCAACGATTCTCACCTTTCATTCAACATTTAGTGGTCGATGTCGAGTGCGGCTGTCTTTAAAGTTGAAATCTTAATAGCACGCTTATGACACTCCTACACTTTCTGGACCACGAGTTGTTTGAATTTATGAATATTTAGCTCGTTGTTACTATTCCTTGAATACTTATGAGGAATCTTTGCAAAGTCAGTTTAAATGAACTTCGATTCCATTTGCATTAGCTTTGACACTCATTTTAAATATTTCAAATATTGCTCTTTTATGATAAATTCGTTTGGATGATCTTGGGTACGGTTGCTATTGACTTAATTGCTGAAGTCTGTTAAAATTTCTAAGACCTCACACATCTAATAATAAGTGAAATTAAGATTCCTCCAAAAATAAATTTATAGGAACGCATTGTAATATATATACTTAGGAATGACTTAAAGAAAAAAACTTCGTTTCATTTACTGCGTATCATTCACTAAACTAATTTTATTGAGAAAAAAAACCTATCACGGACGACTCCATGGCGCCCATTGATCTAAAAAAACCCTTTTGTAGATCAATGATGGCGCCCTTCAAAATAGAAAATTTTCCCAGAAAATTCGAATAACTGACAAGCTCTAATTCTATATAAATAAAGATTTAGATTATGATATTAGATTAGAGAAATAAAAAAAATTACAAACACACGTAATTGTATATGAACAAACATATATAAAATATTAAAGGTGAAGACAATACCGAAACATTTCAATTAAACGCTATTTGTAGGCATGTTGCAAATGAATGCTAATGTCGACGAATGCTAATTTGTGGTGTTAGATAAGTACTACTAAGTGTTAGAAACTGTAATTTAGTGGTATCGTTGAAATGTTTTCGTTAATTAGTGACCGCGGTGTTGAGAGTACCCACTACAAAATGTGTAGTGTAAATGAATTTCACTTATATTTAACACATTCTGTTTATTTATGGTCCTGGAAATGAATCTTAATTAATTTATCTTAATATAAAAACATAAAAATGGAACAGATTATTTATAAGTACCGTTTAGTGGTTCTGCAAATGATAGTCGCTACTAGTATATAATTGTATTTTTGATTACTTCGTCTGTCTTCTTATTTTATTACTTTTTATTTGTATAAAAAAATACTTAATGAATTTTGATGCAGTTTGGTTTTGGCCCTTGAATTTGGGACAAAAACAAAAATTTGAATAAAGGTAATGCATTTCAATGTCTTGTAAGCTGACAGGTACATAAAGACAAATTAAATCATTCAGTTTGTATTGTAGTTCAATATTCAATCAGCATCATCATCATCATATCAGCTATTGGATGTCCACTGCTGAACTTAAGTCTCCCTCAGCGACGTCATAGACAGCCTTCCCCCCTCCCAGATATGATCAGTACTATAATATTAAATACAACTAAAAAACTGACATCATTAAAAATTGTCCAATAGAAAGTACAGTACAAATTACCTATGTAAGTGTATTAACACATAGAAACGAGATAAAATATTTTTTATTTATTTATTTCAACAAACTTATGCTATTTTTACAGGATAACCTAATGCAACAGCACAGTAACCTAATTTCTATTATAAACATCTTTTTTTTTACTAACCATATTCTAGAACAGTCTTAATTATTAATTATATACTCTATAATTTAAATGATAATATATATATATATATATATATATATATATATATATATATATATATATATATATATATATATATATATATATATATATATATATATATATATATATGTTTTTTATTGTTCAAAGTACATTTAATTTAAGTAATTACCTCACATACCATTTGCAGCATACTGTTATACTCAAAACAGAATCTAGTTTTAATTTAAAAATATAATTTGACAGTACCTTAAACCTGTGTTTACAATAAATGAAAAAATATAAATGTTAATTATGTGGATACCATCTGGACGCTAAAATCCATTTAGGACAGTGTGAAAGTATCTGGGTTCGGATTACATAGGATCCACGAGTACCTTTGTAATATTGTACCTACATTGAAGAGTAAGCTTGGTAACAACGTCACACAGGGCACGAATAAGCACATAAAGGATTAAAAGATGAATTATTGTACACCTGTAATTTACAGTTTAGTTAAATAGGTAATCTGTAGTTTCTTCTTGAAATATAAATAAACTGTCCTATACTAAAATTAAATGAGATTATCGTTTGAATACTGGTAAATTTATAAATATAACAACATGTAATTATTGTATTTCAATTAAGCAATTATTGCTACTGTAATTTAAACTCGTAAATTAGAATATCGGTATGCTGTCGAACGAGGTATGCTTAGCGTGTTATGAAGTACACTCAGTTGAAAGTTATTCTCGACGATGATTACGGTCAGTGAGTTAGATATGCGATATCATTTGCATAGCAAATAACGTCATTGATGATGTCGGTCTTTAGATAGCGATTTTTTTAACAGCATAATCAAAGTTATTCATTCTTAAAGGCTACGCGGAAAATTAAAGACTTATTGATGTTATAAAAAGCTAGAAGCGTTTCATTGACATGAAAAATAATAAAATAATAAATATCGGATTGAAATAGAATAAAGAAATCTTTTTACAGTTTCCACAAAAGAAAAAAAAATACATGCGCTTATTATGTTGTCTGAATGTATGTTAATGTACAAATATATTACGATATTTTAAGTTGATAACGACAGTCTAAATAAACAATTTTTAAATAACTTGATATACTTCAAAATTCCAAGTAATATAACTATAAAAAATGATACTGTATAATAGAAAAACATAATATCTATTCAACGTTAATAAAAAATTTAAAGAAATAATGTAACTAACGTTTCTATTAGTAAAAACAGTAGAATTATATAGTAGAATTTTTATTATCATTCTCTATTGATTATAATTCCTTCAAGCCTAGGATTACCAAGTTCGAGTAATGCTTTAGACCTTTACGGCGAGTTGCACGAAACCGTCGCTAACTTTCCGTTAGTTAAGTTGCAATTAATCTTAAAATTAGTTGATCTCATGATTAATTTAAAGCTGTTGGAATTAATCATCCGTTAGATAGGTCTTTAATTAAACTAAAATTTTTTGTTAACTTAATCAGATGTGGGTTTCGTGCAACAGATAATCACGATTCTTGTGATTAAATTAGTTTAATAAACACTTAAATTTAAAATTTGTTTCGTGCAACTCGGCGTTAGTCTACGAAGATCTCAGATGTTTCTCAACAAACTCATTACGAATGTTAGGCTTGACTTGAATATTTTGTCAAGTAATAGTGTTGCCATTGATCATTTGCTGTCATTGCTATTTTAAAAGTATAAAGTAATACACTACATTTTTTTAATTGACTGTAATTAAACGTTAACGTTTTGTTAGATATGTCTCTGCGACTCTACAGTAATTATAAATTATAATAATATTAATAAAGTACATGCATTTCGTTAATTTTTATTTGTTTATTTGCATTTAATCTACGGAACCGATTCGAAAAATCCTTTTCGGGTTAAAACGTCTGTTTATTGATGATAGTTATAGGTTGTAAATTTTGCACTGATTAATAGGATCAGAACAATAAATAAAAAAATCAATGTGAATTAATTACGCGAGTAGTCCAATTAACATATAAATGTTTTTGAATTTATAATAACTGTGTATTTGATTTTAATAGTGGAAATACTTCTTTTTATATTTATTTCAATTAAAAACGAGTGAAATTAATATGCTGTCTAGTAAAATAATATTTTATATGATTTGTTTCAGGCCGGCGGTGACATAAGAGGCATAACCACACATGTCCCCCAAAAATGATTCCGGTGAGTGTCTTGCGATCGAGAGTCAGAGAGAGTCGAGATGGCCCAAGGACAGAAGGTGGTCTAAATACAGATTGATTTTCAGTAAACTTAAAGTAAATGATCAGCAATATGATTAAAAATAGTATTGTAGTCAAAAAAAAATTATTAATTTATTTTAGTAAAAGATCTTTTAATAGTATGTTATGATGATGTTAATCAAATCGTTTTTGCTTTCTGATGTTAAAATAAATATAAAGTATATGATACAAAACTTTAATAAATTAAATAAATATTAAATAATATACAACATAATATTACAATCATGACTTTTTTAATTCTATTTCCTTGAATTAAACATATGGTACTAAAAAGTCGTAAACCCTTGAGTAGTATATTCTTATTGTTTGAACTAATTTAAAATGACTTATTTTACAAAAAAAATCTTTAAGAGAAACGGAAAGATATTAAGTAATGTATTCTATAATTATCAAAATTAGTAGGTATAATGATTATAAAAAACACGTGAAAGCGTTTTCTTGGGCTATCATCTCACCGTTTTTTTTGGGCTCAAAGTCTAATGTCAATTCTAATGACGGCATGGCATCTATGGGGTAAAAATATTTTGAAAAGGAACCAATATATTAAGTATTTTCATGCCTCTTGTTCGTGAATTTATCGTTTTTTTAATCTTGTCTCTGTTCATGCTAACACATCACATCACATACATACACTTAGAGATATTGTGTGGCACTAAGCTGATTTGATTTGATTTGTTTACCCGATAACGATTTTTACTCATGGTAGGGAAATTATTTGTCAAACTGTAGTGTATCAGCGTGACCGGTTAAGATTTAACCCATCTCATATATAGCTTTTTATTATTAATAAGCTGCGACTTCGTACACGATTGCTATCCCTTTCATTAGTTCTTAAGTCAATTTAATATGAGCCATACGTTCAAAAATTTCCTTTTTGATTTTTTTGAAGTAATACTGAGTGTGTCTGTTATTCCTAACTGTCAAACCAAAGACATTGAAAAAATGTCCCGTAGCTAACAATGGCGATGGGCCGCAGCGTCACCATATCCTACCACAATACAATGCGTTCGCCAACCTGCATACGAAGCGTGGCGAGTATTTAGCAAACCCTGCCAGAGATGATAGGGATGCCTACGTTCAGCAGTGGACCATCCATCCATCGGCTGATGTGGTGTGGTTGTGGTGTAATAGACTACGCATTAATGAATTATACCTGAGTACACATTTTGACTTTCATCCATTCTTCCAAGGGAGCGGTCCAAATTTTGTAATAAAATGTACCCAGTGTGCTAGCTCGTAGTATAAACTCAAATCGTGCCCAGTTTCATTTAAATTCATTCAGTAGTTTTGGCGTGATGCGCGGCCATGATGCAGACAGACAAAAAAAACATTTTTATTTTCGGTATTGATTATAGAGTGTCCTCCAAATAATTTTCGAAATTCCTGCAGAATGAAACCTGTTACAGTTTCATTATAAGTATAGATACTTTACGTGCTACGATATCTTATTCACATGTTATTTATTATCCTAAGATATTTGACATTATTTGATAATTCGTATAGATTACAAGATAATTCATACTTTCGACCTGTTTCACTTAGAGCATTAGCGAAACAATTAAACTCGCACCGTTTGTTTAGTGCCAGTCACCCCTACAAGTAATTACGTAAACATCTGCGTTAAGGCAGATGGCGGACTTATTGCAAGGGTAATAAAGGAAGCAAACGCGTTTATAGAATACCAAGCGTTTTTTACAATCGTGTTTAGTTCTAGAGTTCTAGACTATAATAGCACAATTTTCAAGTTTTCATGCTAGTCCTACCTTTTATGGTGAAAAATCGTTGTTCTTTAAACTTGGTATGGAGATGTTAGAAATTTTTCTGTTTTGTTTGAATGGAAGCGAATGTCTAACGTAGCAATTTTTTTAATAGAAATTACATAATATTTATCTATATATACATTATTCAAATCTATACATATAGTAAAATGGTAGGAAAGTATTAGAAATTATACATTAATTACAGACAAAACTACATTGAATATTTTTTTTAAAGAATACTTAGGGTGTGATCTACAATCAATACCGAAGCCAAAAATATAGTTTTTAGAATTTTTGTCTGTTTGTCTGTATGTATGTCCGGTATAAACTCAAAAAGTACTACATGGATTTACTTCAAATTTGGCATGAATATTATTAAGAAGTCGGGTCAACATATAGGCTACATATTATCACGCTATCATCTACGGGGAACGAGCAGTCAACCTTTATTTCTTCAACGCATTCTCTAACAACGTGTAATCTAATAGCGTTCACGCAGACGACGTCGCGGGCAGCAGCTAGTATGTAATATAGTTAAAAATAGCATCTAAGGCGTACTTGCTGTCATTGACACGAAACAAAAAAAAATTGGTTGTCTGTAAAGTCGGTTTACGGACGATAATTTTTACGTGATAACGTCATAAGAAAACAAGAATGGAATTGAATTATTATCACTGAATTATCATTATTTTGTATAATATATATATATAAGCTACAGGTAATTAATTGTATTTAATATAAAAGCGAAATAAAGTTAAATACTTTGATATGTAATACAAGAAATAATCAAGTTTAATAAAGAAGCTAAGTTTAATAACTTAAAGTTAGCAAAACAAATTAGATTATCATTAACCACTTATGAAAATTGTAAAAATATACTAAATAAAAACAGTTTACTTTTTATACGATCGTAATTATATGAGTCCTAATAACTTTTTAGTCAAAATTGTAATATAACCTAATATTACTGCACTCGCCCACCGATGCTACTTATTTTATAATCAAAGAACAAATATATGAGATTATCGGCGAGTTGCACGAAACCGTTGCTAACTTTCCTTTAGTTAAGTTGCAATTAATCTTAAAATTAGTTGATCTTATGATTAATTTAAAGCTGTTGGAATTAATCATCCGTTAGATAGGTCTTTAATTAAACTATTTTTTTTTTTTGTTAACTTAATCAGATGTAGGTTTCGTGCAACAGATAATCACGATTCTTGTGATTAAATTAGTTTAATAAACACTTAAATTTAAAGTTTGTTTCGTGCAACTCGGCGTATATCGCTAATCGGATTCTTAAAATGCAAGAATTAATTACCTTTTTTGCTGCAATTGTTGTTGTAATAAACTATGGTAACCATTTTATGATTTTATTAACTTTTATATTATTAACTTACATTTATTTACTTATATATTATTAACTTATATTATTACATTACATTTAGTCCATTGAAAAGTTACATTTGGGGTTGCGTTTTTTAGAGGACGCAATTTTATTTTTTTGATGTGTAGGGAGGCTCAGTGTAAAGCTAAAACCATGTTTGTGGGGTCGCCACCCTTGTCCCACGGCCGCCATCTTGAAAATAGGGGTTGAAATGGTTTTTACGATATATCTCTTAAACTATTTATCTGATAAAAAAAGTTCTTGACATTTTTTGTTGCAAATTAAATTATCTACAACTTTGGTCCAGTAACTTTTTGTCGTAGAACTATAAATAAAAAAGTTATAAGCGAAAATGTTCAGAAATTCGAGAAAAAAATTTAAATATTTCGATATAACTTTTTTTTTTATCATTTTACGAAAATGATATCAGACCATTTTTGTAGATCGTTTTTTGAGGAACAACTTTTTAATAAAACATTTTTTCATTAAGTCAATAGCTAAGGTTTTACAGCGCTCCGAAGTGAGTATTATTTTTCTTAACTATACATATATTATACGTGTGTACTAACAATGTGTAGAGTCTGGAGGCGCGTTTTTGCTTTTACGTGGTATCCCCAATAGGCATAATTCCACGGTGATTTTCTATATTACAACTACTCCGTCCTCAGTCTTTTCGATGGACCAGGCTGCGGCTCAGCATCTGATCGGCTTTATGAATTAAATATCAGTGGGAGAACTGGAGAAGGAAGGGGTGTTAATGTCGGCGGTTCATCATCAAAGTCATCTTCATTTATTAATTCTCAGAGCCCCATTACGTTGCTGCAAGTCTCTCCAGAACAATGGAAGCACACTGCAGAACATTTCAGCCCTGCTTTTCGACATCCACACATCGCTCCACAGTTTCCTTTGCAGTTGCAAAATATCAATTTTAGAAGCTCAGGGGGTGCTGGAGGTTTAGAGTTCTGCACTGGCATCAATAATTTTCCACATTTTTTCCAGTCCCAGTCTTCAGGATCAATATTATTACCAAGCCACGACTGGACCTGATGGTAGACTCGGAAAGTATGAAAGCGAGCTGTGTCTTGTGTTGGAGGAAGTGAAGATAAATTAAATGTACTTTTTGTCACTGACTTGGCGAATTGTTTGTATCTTAGGTTGTCAAGAAAATTATCATCTTTATTACCACCGTATACAGAGATAAAAAAACGTTCACCAATTACAGTGAGCAAAGCAGGGTCAACTCTCTTGTTGAGAAACAAGGCCGTTCTACTTGCAAACTCTTAAGTGTTTTTCCAGGGTTTTCACAAATTTCATTTTACCGATATTGTAAGGAGCTGAAGTTGTGTCACATCCTGAAAAGTACATCTCCGTACATAAAAACTGAAGCACTATATTATAGTTCTGCTGTTCGTCCTTTTGATGGTTTAAAAAAAAATACATTTGCTTGTTTTCTACCAAGTGCTGTGAGCAATACCAGTATATCAATATCTTCAGCTACAATAGTAACGGTATTGAATAATGGAGATGCAGCAAGAGCAGAGCGAACGATAAGAGTGTCTGCATCTGATTCTGCTTGGTCAACAGTGAAACCTGCTTCCGAGAATACAGTTTTAAGAAGTATAAATAAAGTTAGATTTGTAATTGTATCGACTAGTGTTTTTTCGTGCGGCGCAAACGCTAATAATTATTAATAATTAATTATTAATAAAATTGCAAAATTAATAATTAAAAAAATTATAACAAAAAAAGAAAAAAAAAAAAACAATAACCGATGACACATTGTTAGTAGGTACACACGTATAATATACTAGCGGCCCGCCCCGGCTTCGCACGGGTATTTAACTAAAATTTTAAAAATTATAAATTTATATTTTTTATCACCTACATGCGCCATCTATCGTATAATAGTAGAATATCGTTTTTATATTTAGTGACATTTAACATAATAGTACCTATATTAATTGGAAATGATGTTTATCTAAAATATTAAAACGATTTCTATTCCTATCCGACATATTTAGTAAACTTTTAAGTTTAACAAAATAATAACTCAAAAATAAGTTTTGTGAGTTTTTAAGATTTCTATTTTCTTAAATATTTATTTTTAAATTTAATTACAATGAAACAAAAACTAAAATATACTGTGAGTTATATTTAATTTTTATGTATTAAAGTTATTTACATTGGTTTTGTACTTTTTACGTGATACGTGCACGACCAAAAACGATAAGAGATGGCGCTGATACAAAAATAAACGCGCTATTGATATTTATTCTTGATGATATATAGTGTATCAATAAAACGGAGGTTTTAACAGATTTATTATTTGTATAGATGTATAGTTAAGACTACTGAAAAATAATACTCACTTCGGAGCGCTGTAAAACCTTAGCTATTGACTTAATGAAAAAATGTTTTATTAAAAAGTTGTTCCTCAAAAAACGATCTACAAAAATGGTCTGATATCATTTTCGTAAAATGATAAAAAAAAAGTTATATCGAAATATTTAAATTTTTTTCTCGAATTTCTGAACATTTTCGCTTATAACTTTTTTATTTATAGTTCTACGACAAAAAGTTACTGGACCAAAGTTGTAGATAATTTAATTTGCAACAAAAAATGTCAAGAACTTTTTTTATCAGATAAATAGTTTAAGAGATATATCGTAAAAACCAATTTAACCCCTATTTTCAAGATGGCGGCCGTGGGACAAGGGTGGCGACCCCACAAACTTGGTTTTAGCTTTACACTGAGCCTCCCTACACATCAAAAAAATAAAATTTCGTCCTCTAAAAAACGCAAGGTAAGGCCTAAAAAATGTAACATTTCAATGGACTAATTATATTATCAATTTTTCACTATTTGACATTACTTCAATATTGACAAAACAGTTTCCCGCCATTTGCCGCTGTCATTTCTACTCGGACGCGTCGTAAGTTAGGCCGACCGCCGATCGTGAGCCGAACGCTTAGGCCGAGCCGATCGTACCTCTCTACCGCTTGTTCCACGCTCTCGCTCACTAATTGTGACAATGATGACGTCATCTTCTTCGAACGGGCACCCCTTCATCAATTTACTAGACGTTATCACGTCAAAAATAAACGTGCAGATTTTTTTTTACATACTAGACATTATTAGAGATATATTTTTAGTAAATATTGCTCTAAGACAAATGTAAGCTGTCTAATTAAGATTTTATGGTATGTAATTTTATGGCGGAGGCTTTTTTAGTCACTTTTCTATTTCGTTTATGTTATTTATTTTTGACGTCATAAATCAGTGGATGTGTGTACTTTTTATTTACAGACTACGAGTAAATGTTATAGTAAATATACCCGTATCACTAAAATATTCATAATTACTAATAGAAAATGCTGTGCTTTACTATATAGGCCTATAAGTGTTGTACTGGTATATCTTAGGCCTTTCACTCTTCTTATTAGGAGATGTTTTAGAGCGAAATCCGCTGAGTTACTGATCGGCGGATACCAATACAAAATTTTAACTGGAACTTGTAGATTTCCTTACGAAGAATTATAAGCTTAGGCTCTTAAAAACTTTTTTTAAATATCAGTGTATTAGTAGTAGTTTAGATATAAACTCTATAAAATAAATCACGAGTGTTAAAAATTAAAAATCACCAAACAGTTTTTTTAAATTAAACCATAGTAGCTTGCCGGAGTTTTATACTAATTTGTAAGAATTAATTAAATCTCATCGAATTAAAATTGTCAAAATGAATAAAATGATGTTTTCGTGAATGTTTTCAATTACGATTAAAGCTTTATGCAATTATTTCAATCTATACAACCATACTAAAAGTTTGCTTTGAGCCTAATGTTTATCTAAATATTAAATAATTATTATCAATATAATTATGATATTTTGTATAAATACACTATATTAATAAACTGCAAGTATAGTACCTATAAAATTGCAAGTGCTACTTGATGATGAGTGTAAATTATAACATTCATATACCTTATTGAGTTGTGATAGAGTTCGTTTTTATTTATGTGTTCTAGAAGAGTCGATAAACAAGCTTGTATCACTAATCTTGGGTCGCCCTGACAGACGCTTTTATTCTGATAAACATATAGACAGATGCCACCAAATGACAGTAATTACATTGAAATTTACATGATATCTTCCTTACAGGGATTGAAATATTTGATGAATATAGCAGAAAATGACTAGAAACTTGTTGGACCCTTTCCTTTCAAGGGACAGTTTTGCATAGTAATTGTGTTCCCACCGAGATTTGATTTACAAGAAGATGTTTATTCGAAATATTCATACAATTTTAATGTAATCTTTTCGTATTAAGGTACAGATTGATATTACTAATATGAATGTTAACAATCAACTAAATGGGTATAAAAGGGGTTGTTTTATAAAATTAGCTATAGCTACCTATATTTACGTAATCTTTTTTTCAGAACCGTACGAAAAAAAAAATTATGTAATCTAATTTATTTATAAATTTAAAAATTATTTTCATGATAACACAAGTTTTTGTTTCCGTTCTATTAACACAAGTATGAGGCTTTATTGAATTCTTAATAATTAAATTCGTGTCGCATACATGATTTACAAATAGACTGTTATAATTGAAAAGTTAATGAACACAAACTAAGATATTCATCTGCGAACGTCAGTATATGATGATGTTTCTTGATGAATAGAAGTGATTATCTCCAGAGCGTGCCTCTATTTATTATTCCTAATACGATGTGATATATCTCGTTTTGCAAGCATCATATTTGACGAGACTTGTGGTTTATATTAAAACTGCCAACTGCTTAGAAGTTGCATAATAATAGCTCTCTTACCTTTATACTTATCTATGTCTACCTTAGATGTATTATTTTAATTAGATTTTGATAGTGTTTCAAATTATATTATTTGATTTCAAATATCTGGCGTTTGGTTAGTAATTCAAAATTTATATTTATTAATAATTTAGGCTTGTGTAACTAACGAAAACTTGAAATATCATGTTATATTAGGGTATGAGCTCCATCGCTGCAGAAACAGCACGAAGGCTCGGGATAAGCTACTGTAAAAGAAAACGCTTTACGGTTTTGGCTAAAATGATTTGGTTCTGGAAATTTTGATAAAACAACAAAACAACATTTTGATAGAAAAAAAGATTGAGGACGGTCGGGTCGAATATAGTTGACACTGAAAAATAAAAAGTGATCGTGGAAGTGAGTAAATCACTTCGCCACGTTAGAGTAAGCGGCAAGCTTCGGTTTGAGTGACAATAATTGTAATTCACTTGAAACAAATCTGAAAAATAAATAAACATGAAAAATGGGTATCGCATGAATTGAGTGAAGCACACTAACAGACTCGTGTCAACTGAGCATTTCATTAATCAACTGTCATAAAAACGAGGATTTTGAATTGTATCATTACTTGTAATCCGAAAAGGTATAATGTAGAATAATCGGAAATTTTAATTGTAGTGTTTGAACTCAGGAAATTCCGTCTCAGGCAAAAGTTGTGTCAGAAAAATATACTAGTAAATGTCTGGTAGACTAGTGCAAATGTCATCCACTATAGATTCCTAAGATCTGGTCAGACTATTTCAGTAGATCTGTATTGTTAACAATTGCAAACCATGATGTAAAAGCTAGCCTATTCAGAAACCGAGACTTGTCAATTACTTTAGCCCTCTGCTGATTCAGGAGAATGCTAGACCACAAACTGAATGACGTTCAAACGTTCCCTAAATGGAGGAGCTGCAATTGGAATGACTCCTACATCCACCATACTCTCCGGATATTCCTCCAACATATTACAACTTTTTTACGAACTTTGGACAATTTCTTGCAAGGAAAAAAATTACAAATCTGATCAGGTAATCAAAACCGGCTTTAGAGATTTTATTTATTCTCGCTCTCACGATTTTTTTTCAGCAAATGAATCAATGAAAATGGCGAAAGTGCATAGATAATAAATATATGATTATTTTTTCGTTGAGTTATTTCCAAACAAAAAGCTAATTTTCTTTTCTTTTTTATTACAAAAAGTTGACTTCATCAACAGTAGTTTCGAAATTATCATCAAACTTCTTTGTACAAAATGTTTGCTATCAAATTTATCTATTCGTTTTCATAATAAAAATGTTTTTAACTTTATTTTAACTCGTAACAGCCTCTACGACAGAAATATAGCAGCACGAAGTAAAAGCTCCAATAATGTGATTTCACGCCTATTTCGCGCCGGCGCATACACGGGTGACGGTGGTATCAATAGTTAGCAGGTCGTTAGGTGTCACTCCCTAACCTTGTTGTTGTGCTTCTGGTATCACTTTTGCTGTAAACGGATTATAGCATTAAAATGAATATTTGCTCGTTATTTGTAACAAGAAATCTCGCGCGGTTTTATCCGCGTTGAGTTATACTTGGCGGTTTGACAGACTTTTTTGTACTATAGTTTATTGTGTGGTTTTTCATAACTTATAGGTTTACTTTATAATAAAACTTGTAATGCGATAAGAATTTTCGAAACTTTTTTTCCCTGTCCGAGATTAATTCGGTTAAACGGAAAAAAATACCTCTAGTATATAATGTTAGTATATAATTTAAATTTCAAAGCAATTGTTGAATTGAAAAAGCATTAGGAATAAAATAAATATACTATTGCCAAACACTTCATTGCAATATTAAGATCGAACAACAAATAGATCATAGAAGACTAACTAGAACACGACACAAAATGTCACGTTTTCAACGATTCTTGCAAAATAATGTCTTAAACAATATTTCGTTCTGTTACGGTGAAAGGATCGGATACAGCACTTCGGTTGTGTATTAGAAATTTTTAAGTATCTATTGAATCGACCACTACAAATCTATTCGTCAGTAAATTTGGTAATCAGAACGCTTTATTATACTTGTTTTTGACATAATTTTGTAACGATTCAGTGTCGTGGGGCCAGAAAGATATTTTATTATATTATGCAAATGAAAAAAAAAGCTACTTTACACTATATAATTAAGAAAGTTTTATACTATTTCATATTTTTTTGGCCACCAAGCGCTGTCAAAAGCGCCCCCTATATCTAGAGATACCATAATAACTATTTCTTTTTTATTCAGATGGCATTTAATGTTCTTTACTAGAGTATAGAGAACGTCCTCGGTGCTGTGCTGGGGAATACAGCCAAACTGGTGGTTATTCAGACTGGGCGCTAGATACTGTTTTAGCCTGGCGACAAGCTTTTTTCAAGGATCTTCCCAAGCACCGATAGTAGGCCTATAGGTCGATACGACCTAGGGTTCGTATAGGTGGCCTTTCCTGGCTTCCAGAGGAAGACCACGGTTGCCTCCTTCCACGGCATAGGAAAGTGGTGGAGATGTATTGTTCAGAAGATACAGAAAGAGGTCGTGATCATGCTCAACTGCGTGCAAGCATATATCGGCGGTAACACCGTCTGCCCCTGGAGCTTTCTTCGGTATAAAGGACCGACTCGCCAACTTCAATACCATAGAAGTTAAGGTATTGAATCACTTGAATCCGGAGAATTCTCGATGCCCACAGTCTCGGCTAGTTTGGTACTTCTCAGAGTCACGCTCTTCGGAGTCCTCTAGGTAGGAGGTCTCGGCCATAAGTCATAAGCGTAAACATAGCATAAACCCGACACCTTCTTGGGACTGTTGGTCTCTCTGCCGGTAGTAGAACAGATTACCGGATTTCATGGTTATCGTGTCCTCCCCCTCTCTTCGGTTTTTAGATAAGCCCAATATATCATATTGTAATCTTTTCATTCCCCCTTCCAGCTCTACAATCTTTTTATTAGACCTCAAAGTGCGAATATCGTGTCTGACCAGGACCAGGTGTTATCGTGGGTATTAGTGGAATCTCACCCGGGGATTCTTCGCACCCCTTGCCCTACCGTAACCCAGGCTGCTGCTGTAATCGGGAATATTAGGGCCACCGGATACTGAGGTCTTGGTTCATTTTTACTTGTTTTATGGGTGATGTACCAATACTCGCCACGCTTGACACGTATATTGGCGAGCGCAGTTGGTTATGTCAGTGTAGCAGTACGCCGTCAAAGAAATATAATTTGACGTCGTTAGAAACAGATGCAATATTATTGTTATCGCTCTAAAAGGGGGATAACAATTAGTTCTGAAAATAACTGTTTTATCTGTCGGTTTAATCTACTATTTATTTCTATTATGACATCACGGCAAGGAGACACGGTGCTCTTATCTTCACGACTCTTACATTCCTCGCGGAGCTCGATCCAAATGACTTAAGCAACGTATTTTTTTATTTTGAATTGACATTTGCTGTTTGCCTTATGGGTCTTTACAGCGTCACTTTGGGGCAAATACTGGGATCCAGCCTAGAAACTGGGAGCCCCCTAATGAGGGGCTCAGAAGGACGGTCGTCCTAAGGGTGTCCTAGTAAGTACGCACCTCGGCTTAGGACGACAACATCGATCTTAAGTAACGCGTATCATTGTGTATTTAGAGTAGTATGATGACCTAGATGAAGCTACAGACCTACAGAGCGAGGGGCGAGGAAATGGATTATCGACGCGAGATTGAAATGCACGCAAGATTTATTAGCCAATGGGGATGGCGATAATGTTTAAAATTGTATTTCGTTAATAAAATAATGTAGGTCTTGTCATTGGCTAACGTTACTCTTTGTTACTATTCGTTTATGTATATAAGTCCTTCTTTTTTTTTGTATTGTAGGGGAACCCATTTACAGGTGATATCCAGGATGCTCGGATAGGCAATCCTAGACCGTCTGTCGGACTCAGCACTTGTGGGTGCAATACTGTACTAAACCCCTTCGGGAGCCTTCAGCCGCTTTAATTTAAGGGGTCCCGAATCTGCAGGCAACAGGATCCTTCCGGCGACAGACAGTCAGATTTCTCCTCCATGAGGACTGTCCGGCTCACCTCTGAACAGTCCCGACGACGCCGTGCTTAACAGGACCGGGTTCCCATCCCAGCCCGACACAGGCAGAGGGGCGTTACTGGAGACACATTAAGTAGCGCCTCCTACGCAGCCCCGTTCATCGCCCGCGAAGGGAGGCTGCGTCGGCGTCCTCATCTATCCCCCGCTCGTCGGTCTCCTTCTGGGACATTATTGTCTCGCAGAAGGAGACCATCGCCTTCCAGGACTCGTCGTCGCCGAGCATCGCGGTGATGACACTCGAGAGCAACAAGTCCCCTCCGAGGACTGACGTCAGATCGCAACGCAGCGCCACCATCTCGGGTACACGTCGAGGGTGTGCTGAGCCAAGTCCACCGCCGCGCCACAATCGTGACATTCAGTCATCGGCTGCCTGTGGGCCGTCCGACACAGGTATTCACCAAAGCAACCGTGCCCTTTGAGAACCTGCGTCAGACGGAAGGTGAGGGACTTGCGTTTTCGGCGCATCCACCGCTTAAGGACAGGGCGCAGTCCCCACTACCGTGTTAGCGCTTTCTGCCCTATCTGGCGCACTCGTAGGATCCCGTCCAGCGTGGGGTACTCATCACGAGCCCTCCTACCTGAGACGTAAGAGTAAGTCTCACCAAGAATCTCCGCCAAGAGCTCCCACGGGAGGGGGGTGTTTCGCCAGCTAGAGCATTAGCTGCAACCATCGTACGGTACCCCTGGATCACCCTCACCGGGATGGTTCGCTGCCCAGAGCGCAGCTCAGCCCTATTCCTCGTAGTGAGGTGATCCGACCAAACTGGGGCACCATGCGTTGCCATACTCTGGCAGACACCGGAGTACAGCTGCCTGCAGGTGGTGCTGGGTCCTCCGAGGTTCGGGAGGAATCTGCAGTGAACTCGCCACCTTCACGAACTTCGGTCCCACCATAGCGAAATATACCACAAGCCGAAGGTCCACCCTCGGTCGAGGATGAGCCCCAGATATTTGATTTGGGGGCTCATCCTGACCCTTCTTTCTGTTCTGCAGGGAGTCCCCGGTGGGCGTCCCTGGCGTCCGGTCCCGCGGAAGAGGAGGGCTTCGGTCGAGTCTGACCTCGGCCAGCCGCGCCGTCTCCTTGTGAGTTGAGGAGACGACCTCGCAGGACTCAGTCCCGATGTCCTACAGGATTAGACCCAGATCTGATCCCTATGGGACACCGCGGTCGACATGACGCCACTCCACGGACCCCGACCGGTTCTCGTGGCCTTTCCTACGATCGGAGAGGTACGCCTCCAACAACCTTCTTAGTTACGAGGGCACTCGAAAGAATTTCAGTGCCTTCCGAATCACTGCGGCAGGAGACTATTGAAGGCGTTCGCGATGTTTAGTGACACCGTGGCAACCATCTCTCTCCCATGTTTCGCCTCACCCGTTACTGCTGTTGAACGAGCCGGCAGGCCACCACTCTCTCCAAGGCCTTTCCAGCTTCGTTCAGTAGCACCACCGGTCCCACCGCCGATGCCGAGTCCGGGGTCCGCCCTGTTTTGGGAAATAGGCAGAGCCGACTCTCCTTCCAGGCCTCCGGAAACTGGCCAGACCACAGGCAGCGGTCAAACAGCTCCTGGAAGCCGTCGCCGAGGTGCCCGAGAGCGATCGCAAGTACGCCCATTACCACCCTGGTCGGTACACAGTTATTCGTACCACTATAGCCTTAGTCGCCTTTAACGATACCTCGGCAAGAAAGAGGTCAGGACTGTCCTTCTCTGCCGGTCCCCGCACGGCAAAGGTGCATATTACTATTTATTCAAAGCTTGAATGTATGTATTTAAATACATATGCATTTGTGTTTAGTAAACAGTGTAAAATTTTAATACATAAAAATTTGATACATACAATTAAAATTATTTAAACTATAAATATTACGTTATATTTTCTTTCTTCACTTGTACAATTACTTTTTTTAAATGTGATATAAAACGTTTCGTAAACTGTTTCGATGAGATAAAATGCAATCTTAAAATACCTTAATATCATTTTATTAATACCATTTTATGATAAAAATATGCAACATAAAGTTTTTAATTGCTTAAGTTTAGTCAGATCAGTTTGCAAACTCAGTATGCTACAGCTTAAACATTAAAATAAGTTACTCATTTAGTATTGTATTGTAGTGTATCTACGTTGATACAGATTTGGTATATATTTGTATAAACAAATTTTACTTAAAAACATAAATAAATTGAAATTAAGTCTTACACCCGAATTGAAGCTCATATAAACTTCTTTTTTTTTCAGCCAACACAAGGTCCGACTTACTCGGTAACTCGGTATACCCAGAATGTAATAGGTTAATGCTAGGTTCTAAAAATATCCTGCTAAGGCCAAAGAAAATTTCAAATTCGTTTGATAAATCTATAGTAAATACTACAAACAAATTTTTTTATTATTATAACAGATGATAGTGCGCGTGTGGTGCGAGAGCGGCGCGGGCTGGTCTCCGACGCCGGTGCCAGTGACGCCACACACGACGAGTCGAGATGTTCTCGATTGCTGTCGAGATCCTGGCGACGAGCCTTGCCTGCTCTTGAGCGTACATCCACACCATGGAGGTAACAACTAACGACTAGATAATTAGCGCAGATTTAATCGCCTTTATGATTATTATTCCCATTTGACGAGTATTAATATTTTGATAAGTATTAATATTTCTTCTACGATGAACAAGCTTTATATGAAGAATTTTAAAAAATCAGACTAGCCGATACCTAAAGTAGAGAGTTTACACAAATAAACTCTTCTACTTTATAATACAAATTATACATTTTATTAGCAACTTTATTGACTTATTGCTTAATTAAGCAAATGTTGTAACCATAAAAAGCTAAGTTGGAAATATAATGAAAGTTTCAAGAGCCGTAACATCGCTTTGCGCGTTGAAAGTGATTTGTGTTACCCATAAACCATGTGATCGATTTACGTTTCTGATTAAAGTTTCTATTATTAACAAATTTATAAATTGGATAACGATATATATAATAGATTAGGTACTGTGTGTAGAATAATATGTTTTTATTTTAACGTTATTTTAACTAAACCGATCATCACAAAACTTTGCACACATATTCTTGTAAATAATTATTTTAAGTTTTGAATTGTAAATATGTATAATATTGTAAAATTTCTGTAATTAAAGATAGAAATAAATCCTTTTAAAATCCGTAAAAAATTAAAAAAAAAAACGTTATTTTAAAAACAAATAATTCTTACATTTATATATACATATTATATTTTTGCTTTAACACATTATGTACATACATATATACATTTTGATACAACGTTTGCGATAAGTTTAGTTTGAAGTCTTCACGTTCTATAATGATGTCACAGGTTTGTACGAAGTTCAGTAAGGATTGAACTATAGTTTGTTACGGAAGTTTGTCATATCCACTTAGAGAATACGCGAGATGGAGAAACTTCTTGTATGTATAATGAAGGATTCGGAAACTTGAAATTTATTGTAATGACTCACATTATTGGCAAAGGTGGAATTAAGCACCTCTTATTATCATATGTTCGTAAGTAATTACTATTGTGTTGAACTATGTCACTTAAATTGTATATCATGCGGTTCTTTAACTGCTGCACTTTTGTTCTTGAATTGGAATGGTAAATGCTTAATACGTTGCCCTTGGGTCAATATTCAGCGAAACAGTGGAAAATAAACTAAGTAAAACACAAGGTATGTTTCTACTATATAGAAACTACAGAGATGTTGGTTCATTGAGCAATATTAATCTATACATATAATAAAATGGTAGGAAAGTCAAAACTGTACATTAAATATTTTTTTAAAAGAATACTTGGGGTGTGATTTACAATCGATACCGAAGCCAAAAATATAGTTTTTAGAATTTTTGTCTGTTTGTCTGTTTGTCTGTATGTATGTCCGGGATAAACTCAAAAAGTACTGCATGGATTTACTTCAAATTCGGCACGAATATTATTAAGAAGTCGGGTCATCATATAGGCTACATATTATCACGCTATCACCTACGGGGAACGAGCAGTGAACCTTTATTTTTGCAACACATTCTGTAACGTGTAATCTAACGACGCATATTTGAATGTTGTTATTATGTTAATAATAACCATGCTATAAGCTATTTTCACATTATAAAAATCACGAAATATAAGTAACTTAGGCTGATAAACATAATTAATGTAAGAATGAATGTAATATAAGAAACGAATATAAGTAGTATCAAGACAATTTTAGAGCAGCGCCATCTATGAGATTTCAAAATCATCAAGTCGAATTACATGTGTAAGCCCTTTTTGGATATGATTAATTTAAATTTGATCATGTTGGCGAGGTTAATAGTTGTTTTTAAAAGTCATAGATGGAGTTGTGCATTTTAATAAAAATTGTATCGTTAATTCGTTTCAGAGATGAGCAAGACAATTAAAAAAAAAAGTGTTTATATAAGTTTTAAGCTGCTTCATCTATGTCTTATAAAATTCATCGAGTGTGTATTTATGTAATAACAATCAGAACTCAAAAACTGCATAGATGTATAACAAAAATTAAACTCGAAAACGGCACGCTATTGCTGTAAGCAATTTGAGCTAAATAACGAAGAAAGAGGAAAATTAAGCATGCCATATATATCATAAAGATAAGAAATACTTATGCTTCTTCGGAACCTATTTCCTCCGAAGTTGTGTAACGGGACCCGCCTTAAAGTCATCTCGCTCCACAGACACACCATTGAGGCTGAAATTCTTACGGGTTGTGGCGTCGGCGAGGCAGTATTTATACCACGCATTCCCTTCATACCTAATAACTTCCCGTTCCAGTTCAAGCGCGTACAGTTCCCCGTGCGTGTTTGCTTCGCGATGACCATCAATAAGTCGCAGGGGCAGAGACTGAGGGTAGCTGGTGTCGATCTCAGGACGAGTTGCTTCTCACACGGGCAGCTGTACGTCGCTTGCTCCCGCGTCATCAGTCCTGACTCTCTTTACATTTTGGCTGCGGAGAGCCAAACTACTAATGTTATTTATCGAGAAGTTCTATCAATATGTATTTTTACCCTATTCTGTATTCCTTATTCATTATTTTCTCCATCTGTTTCAGTCACAACTTATGACTTAATTCAGCAGAATCACCATAAAGTCATTTATTCAAAGCAGGCTAAAAATAAGCACTTTTTGAAGGTCAATTTTACAAAAGATAGTCTCCCTCTGTTACTGAACTTTCTGTAGATATGAAATGTAAAGAAGAAACGGGTAAATGAATGTTATTTTAAAAGGTATAATCGTAGGTATTTTTGGTGCTGTATAGCGTTCACGCAGACGACGTCGCGGGCAGCAGCTAGTAATTTAATAATACGAGTATATAGAGTTTATTCTTTGTCATTCATACCTTACATCATCATACCATATATCACTGAATGTCACGATTGTGGCGCGGCGGTGGACTCTGCCCAGCACACCCTCGAGGTGTGCCCGAGATGGGCGGCGCTGCGTCAAAGTCTGACGTCGGTCCTCGGAGGGGACTTGTCGCTCCCGAGCATTATCATCGCGATGCTCGGCGACGACGAGTCCTGGAAGGCGATGGTCTCCTTCTGCGAGACAGTAATGTCCCAGAAGGAGACCGACGAGCGGGTGAGAGAGGAGGCCGCCGACGTGGCCTCCATCCGCGGGCGACGAATGGGGGTGCGTAGGAGGCGCTACTTAATGCGCCTCCAGTAACGCCCCTGTGCCCGTGTCGGGCCGGGATGGGAACCCGGTCCTGCTAGATACGGCGTCGTCGGGACTGTTCAGAGGTGAGCCGGACAGTCCCCATGGAGGAGAAGTCTGGCCTTTTCGCCGAGGCCAGCCTGTCGCTGGAGGGATCCTGTTGCCTGCAGATCCGGGACCCTCCAATTAAAGCGGCTGAAGGCTCCCGCAGGGGTTTAGTACGGTATTGCACTCCCAAAGTGCCGAGTCCGACATAGGTCTAGGACTGCCGACCCGGGCATCCTGGATATCATCCGTAAATGGATTCCCCTGCGACAAAAAAAAAATCATACCATATATCATCACAATTATCAATACATATATATATGAATATTTAATACTAGCTTCTGCTCGTGGCTTCGCCTGCGTGGATGTCCGTTATCGCGGAAAAAAAAGTTATGTAGTCCTATGTTACTTCTAATACCTACAAGAATATGTGTACAAAGTTTTGTGATGATCGGTTAAGTAGTTTTTGCGTGAAAGCGTAACAAACAAACTTACTTTCGCATGTGTAATATTAATATGATAAGCAGAGATACTAATGGTTCCTATCTAGTTTGATCGTTGTATTAAAGTTTGCCAATATATCTATTTGCAAGAAATTGATAATATTAGCGTCTAGAACTCTACATTGTATTCAAGCAGTCTTATAAAAACGCCCGCTCCATTACAAAGATGTCACTTTTAATTTACCTTAACAGTACCTACTTGATGGGTCTTCCTTGTCGTAAAATCGCCGTGGAATTGGAAGAACTATGAGTAGCTATATACTAAACATCAAAATTGTTTATTACTTAAAAAAATAATGTTTATATAAACTTAATACGAATTATTATTTATGTTTAAAATATAAGTTAATAAACGAAATAAAATGTCAGGTCTTTTAGAAAATTAATTTATTCAGCGTTAACAAATAACATGGTAAACGTAATAATTATTGGAAGTAGTTAATTTTATTGCATTCGCTTATAATCGCTAAATATATTCTTTTTTTTTAATATATCTCGATATACTCATTTAAATATGACTGTATATCATTTTAACATAAATTAAAATAAATTATTTGCGTCTAAGACGTTCATGAATTTACTTTTTTTTAAATAAAAAAAGGTAAGTATAAATATTCGATCGCGTTATCAGCGATTAACTTCGGCAGTTGAATGCATTTGAAAGAGATTTAATTAAAAATGTCTTGTTACTTTATAAAGAGCGATGACGGTTACACAAAGTTTATCTTGCAGTTCACTCGCGGCAAAAACGAGACGCCGACGTAATTGCCTCCCGATCGAGTCCTCCGTGGGAAAGATATGTCCGAAATGTCATTTTCACTCGACGGATCGGTCAAGGAAATCTTTCGACCTCGCTATTGAATCTGATTTAAATTATCGACAGTAAAATTGCCATCAGAGGCAATTTCCCCAAATTGATTCGACAGTAAATTATTTTTTGTAAATAAAAAGTAATAAAAGTAAAGTCTTATTTATTCAACACAATTTTTGTTATTAGTACGCTCTTACTAGCGATTGCCTTTTGACCTTACTGAATAATAATTAAATTGAAATAAGTTTTCCAGGATTTCTTAATAATAATAATTATTATAATTAAATGCTATTAATTATAATAATTATTACAAAAATGGTAATAAGTTTATATAAACCATTATTTTACATAAACTTATTACCATTTTTGGATCACATTTAAATGTTCTAACTAGGTAGTCTTTTCTAATGTCGTCATTTAAATATAAAATTCAAATTACAATATTTTTTCACAGAGTGAAGCGATTTTGATGAAATAAACACTAAATGCTACCTCAGGATATACTTTATAATTTTAATTCTAATTTTTTACCTAAAACTAGTATTTTAGCAGTGATGCCTGTTCAAACAAACAGACAGATAGACAGACAGACATTTCTAAAAATGATATAAATGTATATAATTAGTGTTTTTAGAAAAATTCTGAAAAAAAAAAACAGACGTGACCATACTACGTGACCTATTTTTTACAATTTTACCAACCTCTCCCCCTCGGGTGACCACTCGTCGTAGTATTGTAAATATGGGTTTTAATCATTTTTTTTTGCAAACAGAAAGTTAAAAAAGTGTAGTCAGTAGTAGCAGTTGTAGTGTAGCGTAGTGTTGCCCCCTGTGAATTTAAAAAGCGCTAAACGCTGCGCGTCATATTTGAATTTAGCTCGAAGAAGCGCGAGATCTTACTAGAGGATATTGACTATGCTGTGTTTCGATATGCACTGCGAGCACTGTAAGATGTGACATCCATTCAGTATACTGCGAAGCCGTTCTTTTTAGTTTGCTATACTGTGCTGAAAGCGCCAGTGCTCACAGCACAAAAATGGCGGCGATTTATGTCATCATAATAAAGGAACGAATTTTTCACCAGTGAGAGCACTGAGCAGTGAGAGCATTGAGCAGTGAGAGCACTGAGCAGTGCTTGCAGTGTAAATCAGAACACGACCTACGTGACGAAAACTGAAGACCACCCCTCTGACCCCGCTGACCAAGCGTGGTATTTTTGAAAACACACTTTCCCCCTCTTAAATGGATCACGTAGTATGGGTATGTTCCCTAAGTATAGATTTTATATTACTTTCATATCGCTAAAGGTTAAATATACTTTTGTTTTGTGAATATTATGTGTGTCTTTTATGTGTAAGTGTGCACACTTACTTGACTTACCTACTTACTTGACCGTTATAGGACAAATTAATTTAACTGTATCATTCAAGTTTGAATAATAGCTATTTCAAATAATATAATAAAATTAATCGTGTGAACTCAATAATTATTTTTAAAACAAAACAATGTGGAAAAAGTATTATCAGCATGAAATCAGAGATCTTAATATGATTTCGCAGAAACTGAATAAGTTAGCGTACATTAATTTCTCATCAGAAAAACATGCAAAAGCAAATTGCGAAGTAACAACTATAATTTGGCGTAATGAACTTATGTTTACGAAGAAAGACCATGATAAAGCGTACACGCGAGGGGTTGGTAATATCATTGTGGTTGGCTCGTACCGGACAAGGTTTTATGAAAATTTTTAGCGAAAAATCCATTTCGTACAAAGTGCCCTAAACATTGGGCAGGTGATGTGACTTTTTAAAATAATTTAAGCTTAACGCGGCTATTAATACGATTTTCAATTTTAAAATATATTTCTATAATAATTTCGTAGATTTTTTATCGGAGTTTCAACCCGATGTCAAAGCTCAGTTATTGTAATGAACATATTTATTAAAAACATTATTGAATCCATCACTAAGCTAGGTTCTTGGGATTGATTAAGATTTAATTATTTCATTAAAACAGTGGCGACATTTGCGTTTTTATTAGAGATTGAACGAATAAAATTGCATCTATGATTGAAAGACCTTTGTCTTTCAATCATAGATCAACACGTTTTAAAGCAAGAACGTGACAAGAATATTAATTAATACGCGCCTTTAGGGCACAAATAGGTAAGTACATTGATACTAAGGATATAAATATGATGATAAATTTTCAGTCCTATAAAATTAGGATCTATTAACAACATAATTTATTTGAATCTTTTATTTCTATATTTTATGACAATAGACATAATTATTATTTTTTAATATAGATTAATATCTAATAATGTCTTTTTTAATATTACAAATATTTCTTTGTCTGTAAACAATGAAAGTGTTTAACCGATTTGTAGGAATCTTTCATCATTAGAAAGTTATATATAATCCACTTCTAGTTTCTTATAAAATAAGTAACGTATACGGTATATTGGTTGAGCGACTATGCATAGTTCGATATAATTTCACACATATCAGATTCGACCGTTGTAAGATTATAAGAGTAAAGAAATGGACTACGATAGTAAAAAACTAATATTAATACTTCTTCAACCTTCATAAACTTAATGTTAAATTTAGTCTTCTATTGTCTCCCTGCTGGGTACGTTGTCTTCATCTCCTATGATATTAAATATCTCAATAAAACAAACCAGCATGTCCTTTATCCGTAAATGGATTTCCCTGAGACAAAAAAAAGGAGCAAGTTCTTTATTCGAACGTTATTATTTCAAGGTTAACGCATTTTAGTTCATTTCATAAAAAATATTTTTTTTTTTTGCAATGAAATGTATATTGTAAAATATTTGGAAACAGAATAACAGAAATGATAGGTATGACACGATATTATTATAGATTTCCGGTCTAAAATTGAATATGTACTGTTTTCGTACACATACGTATATGCAATATATAGGTATACCTATATTAAACCTAAGTCTAGTACTTAATACTTTTTTAATAAATAAAAAATTATACAATTATTACTTTTTAAAATTTTGTTATTAACTCTAGTTAACAATCAAAAAATATATTGTTAGTCAAAGGTAAAGAGATGCCTACAAAAAGGCTTACACGAAGTAACCATATTAATAATACTACTTATTATGTATAATTACTACTAGGTATCTATTGCTTATTTACTTCCTTTGTTTTCACTAGTCTCATACATTTCACTTGTGTCAGAAACGTGTAAATCATGTAAAGAATACTCTTAAGATTTTTTTTTTAATTTGATTTATCTAAACCATGCCACATGAATAGAAAGACAAAGAATTATTGTTATTATTATCTTATTTAATGAAAAAGTTTACTCAATTATTTACACGTATAGCGATAATTGCCTATATATTTTTATAGGCGCTTAAATGTATTTTTGTTTGCTTTTATATGGATGTATAACAGTTATTTTACAACGTACAACGATACTGGATTATAATTTTAAAACTTACATATATCGTATGTTTGTATTAACTTATATAAGTATGAGGCATTATTGAGGCAGGTAAACTTTTGTGAAATTTTGTATAAATACAAATTTCGTAGAAAGATAATAATGTATAGTAACAAACACTGCTAAAGACTACTCTAAAGATCGATGATATCTTGAACATTGTTCCTAATCGTTATATGTAATAGAATGTCTTAATTAGATAATTCGATTTTTATTTATTTATGAATACTTAATATTTTTTCAATATTTTATAATTTTTCATGTAGTGTTTTGTCAAAAATAAACTTATCAAAATAGTGCAGAAAACTTTTAAAATGTATTGTTAATATTTATGAATTTATGTACAGATGAATTCAATAAGATATGTGTTTAATTTATTAATTATGACATATTTCAATATGATTGTCATTACAGATCATTGAACTAATAATTACACGAGTTGTTACATGAAACTCCGTTTGCAGGAATTTAAAAAATGCATACGTAGGTATATAATATATATCATATTAATGTTAAATAGTTATTTTTAAAATGATGAACTAGGATAAGTAATTAAATATTGAATGCAGCACGCGATATTGTTAGCATTCTGCACTTTGAAAAATTAAATAATTATGTAATTACCTAACAGTAAGTAATAAGCGTTTTTCCCTGACCCAGTTTTACAATTGTGTCTGATTTAAAGTATGTAATTGTCCCAGGAGATAGAAAGCCTAAATGGATGTGTGTAGTAGGTACAGTTTCCGTAGATCTTGTTTCTTGTCAAAAAAAAGAAATCAATGGCTAGGTGAAATCCGTGCTAGTGCGTGTTCATTCGTCTCGAACTTGATGGAGAAGGAAAAAATCGTTAGGTATATCGGGATAAATTAAATTTATATAAAATATTATAATTTTTATGCAATAAAACAGTAAATCATTATTGGTGTATATAATTAAATTAATATTTATATATCGCTAACTAATTGTAGAAATCTCGTTTTCGTTTTTAAAATTAAGTTATTGATATTGTAAGTGAATCATCTACAGTTCTACACTATAATGTTAGAAAACTCAAATTTATTTTGACTTTTTAATTGATCTAATAATTTATTGTTTCGATTTTACTTTTTTTTGCAGTACAAAAGCTGTTTACTGCGGAAGATTGTAAGGCTATTAAAAATACGACATAGCTTGTAAGTGTACAGCATAAACTTCAACATAATACAGGTTGAACAACAAATATAGGTTGAGTCGTTAAGTAATTAAGGGTTTTTTAAGCACCAGTTTCGTTATGTCCATCCGCTTGCATGTCTATCTGTGGCTTAACTAAAAGTCTGTTGGTACTAGAAAGTCGTAATTTGGCATATTTGCTTATATTAATGAAGCTTTAGATTCTTGATTGTTGTTAGATTCCAGTATGTACACCCTTCCACGTACATAGTTCTTTTTGGAGGTGAAACAATATATTACGACTGATTAAGCTGTTAGCTGTAGTGCTATGTAGTAGTTATATTTTAATGAACTGTGTGTTCTGTCGGGCAACTAGTGTACTGTACTGTATCTGACTGTAAACAACTCACTGCTGAGGGAAGGCCTCTTCTCGGTTGGAGCTTAATCCACCACGCTGCTCCACTGTGGGTTGGCGGATAATACACCTACCATGAGTAACAATCGATATCAGGTCTCTATGGTAACAACCGGGACCGACGGCTTTACGTGCTCTCCGAGGCACGGTGGCGAGACCTACAAGGACCTACACCTAGAGAGAAAACAAATATTTATACAAATACAAATACCTGTCCCGGGCGGGAATCGAACCCGCGACCGCCGGCGTTGAGGCGACTACTCGCACCACTACACCAGAACGGTCTTCATAGGACAACTACATAATCTTATAATACGCGTGGTGACAGTGCCGGTTTTTTTTTTACAAAGATTATACAGAAAATTAGTAACGTTATTTTTCCTCATCAAATGAATTAAGATCTTATGGTAATCTAGAGATAAGTTTGATTATTATAAGTATTTAGGTATTTTATAAATTCTAGAGTAGGCGAAGATCAAATTACTAAAAGAAAAAGAAAAAGATCAGTAATTATAGACAAGAAATTTGAAAAGTTATTTATTTTAATTATCTACGCTATTTTTAAGCTGTCATTCTATTCGTCCAATGAAGTGTAATACTGATTGGAAATGACATCTACCTAACATTTTATATCTATTTACTGTACTTTGTTATTTTCTTCTAAAATTTATTACACTTTTCTAGACCTATCAGCTGAACGTTGTAATCTCTCTTCAATTCTTAATATCTCGGAACCTCGAAAAGGCTACAGACCAGAATACCCTCAAAATAAAGATAATAAACCCTTGGATAAATTCAGGTTTAATAAGATGCTTGCGTACTACAGATCATACAAATAATTTGCCTAAGCAAAATCCAGAAAATTCTATACTTAAATTCACATATATAACTTTTGTTTTAAAATCTTAAAAAAGTAAATAAACATAATAATATGCAATAGTTTACAAATGCAGGTAACAACGTTAAGCATATTTAGAAAACTTTTCTCTCGCTAAATATCTAACAGAAGCATGCAACAAGATAAACAGTTGCTTTGTCAACATTGGTCAAGCAAGATTTAGCCCTTAAAATAATATGCCACTCTCCCCTAACAGCGCAATCTTCACCAACTTATCTCTACGACAAACTCATCTTCATTTGTCTGCCAGTCAGCAGACAAAAGTGCCATAAATTCACTCAAGGCAACGACAGCGTTAAGTTAGGATAGTTATAGTCATTTTTTCAATTGTACTGAAGAGGTATGACAGTATTCTTGCATATATATTATGCTGTTGAAAATTCTTGAACGACTAGTTAATAAAAGATTTTTTAATTACCTCAAAAACAGAAATTAATTTCTAAACAACAATTTGGTTTCCGGAAACAAAAATCTACAGAAGAATCAGTTCATGAGTTAAGTAACCATATAATTAAAAATCTAAATATGGGTCACAAAACACTTACTGTTATCCTCGATCTCGCAATAGCGTTTGATATCGTACATATCCCTATACTCATGTTAAAACTTGAATCTCTAGATTGAAGATACATGGAACTCGAATTGTTTCGCAGCTATTTGATTCACTTGGTTACAAATTATAAAAATTGGCAATCATTACAGTAATGACTTCCAATTATAAATGGTATTCCACAGGAAAATTTTCACATTCTGACATTCTTATTTTTTATATTCATAAATGAATTTTGTAATCTATTACTACGTAATGATAATATCGTTACTTTAGCCAATGACTTCGTTACATTCTTGCAAATTCTTGCAATTAACTTCAGAATTCTAATAATATTCATTCAATAAATTCTTCAGAATATTAATAAATAATCGTGCTAGTTTATAAATTTCTCGTTGCGATCTACTTATCGACCAAAATCTCCTCTAACTCTAATAGGTCATTCTTGTTTTTCTACGTATCCCTGCTAATGTCTTTTTATTTCTTTAACTGATAATATAAAATATCTTGGCATTATCGTAGACAAATTATTGAACTTTAATGTAGATCTTCATCATAATAAGGGTTCGTAAGGTCATATTGTATATTTAAAAAATCTCGGTGATACTGTCTTTTTTTTTTGTAAGTCATTCCATTGCATTAACTTTTCCATAAGCCGATTCATACTTTCTTATTGCATTTCATTTTGGAGTGGTGTACTGAACCATGAATGACAAGAAGAAAACGAAGTACTCGTAGCACAACGAGCTATTTCAAAATGAGCGAAAAAAAGACTACTTTTCTATTCTATTTTTCAAACTTAATTGAGACTATGGTGTACTCACCGTAAGACCGTTAATTAGTTAGTGTTATTTTACAACAACATTGAAGGACTGTTTGTGAAAAATTATCAAAATGTCGGAAGGATTTAATTTGTGCTGTAACCTGTCCTATATGTAAATTTAATAAAAACTATAACAATTCTTATACTTTCTAGGACCTTATCTATATTACAAAATAAATAGTTATATAATTATCTATTAGGTACTTGCACAAAGTATATGTAAAAAGATTAATAAGCCTTCTGGTGTCCTGGTGCGAATAGTCACCTCAATACAGCCGGTCATGGGTTTGATCTCGCTCGGGGCAGATTTTGTATAAATATTCGTTTTTGGTCTAGGTTCTTGTGGGTCTCCTACCCACCGTGTCACCAAGGGCATGTAAAGCCGTCGGTCCCGGTCCCGGTGGCCTTTAACATCTTTGTAAAAAATTTTACTCACCTTATTTTCAGACATTTAATAGTAGATTTTATTATAGTAAGATAAGAAGTCTATCTCATTATGGTGTCATTTCTATTTCTAAGTTTTAATTAATATATTGTTTAAGAACTTTTTTTCAATATTTGTACTTATTTTATTTATTTATAAAGTATTTTAACGAAAAAATTAATTGTAATTGTTTTAATAATTGTAAATATATTATTTAATATTTTTAGTAACCATTAACTTTCGTCAACCTAGCAATTTAATCAGGAAAAAAGTGTGAACTATGGAAAAAATCTTTTTTACTAATAAAAAAAATTTCCTTACCAAGCACAGAAAGTCTATGCAAACCATAACCGAAGTGATGTTATCGGTTTATGGGGACTCTTGCCTGGGGAAAACAATGGTTTACAAGTGGCACAGCATCTTCAAGTAAGGTAGGAATCACTTGAAGACGACTCGGACCGGCGCGGTCCATTGAAATGATCACTCCAGAAATCCTTAAAAAAGTCGAAAAATTAATATTAGAATGTGCTCGGCTAAAGACGAAACAACTCAGAGAAATAGTTGGCATATCTAATACGACCATTTTCAAAATTATTTTTAAACAGTTAAGTTATGTTGTACATTAGCATATTTTTATCATCATAGTAAATAAGTAAATAGATAATAATTAAAAAATTAAAGGATAGGACGGGAATAAACCAATCGCGCGAAAGATGATGTATGAAAGAGACAACGAATGCAGAATGTTAGTGCGAGAGGAATATATGCGTGAAATAGTATGAATCAGTAGCTATCTAATATGTTAATACTAACTCCGATCATGTTAGAGGATTAGATTAATCAAAAAAAAAAAAAAAACACTACTTTTAGTATTACGAGTAAGTATTTTGTCTAAATTATATCAATAAGAAAACAAACATAAGTAAAGTTAAATTCTCTATAATACATGTGTATAGAGTATGTATTTATGTATAAATGGTTTAATAATGAAGTACACTTCAGTATTGTCGGTAAGAGTATCCGCATTTTGATTTTAGCAACGTACACAGAGTGCACAAGCCATTTCTATTGTCTTTTCTATTCAGGGCTTGTCTAGAATCGTTTCTTTAAATCAAATAATGGACAAATTATTTATAAAAAGTCAAGCACAATTTCACTAATAATGTGCCTGTTTTAGAGGACAGCCAACATATTTCTTTTATTTCTAATGAAAAATAAACTTTGCGTCTGATATTGTCATCTTATCTGAGTTTTAAATGATGAATATTCTATTATATTAAAGAAAGTAGAATATAAAAAATACATTTATTTTCTTCATTTTTTGTCTTGATTATCCTCTCATCTATATCTCTACATATATTTGACTGGCCTGTTGTCGTAGTTGGCAGTGACCCTGTTTTCTGCTCCATGATTGTGGGTTTGATTCCCGCCCTGAGTCTGGGTGTAATATATGTTTATTTATATATTATGTATTATTTATATGTATATTTCATTTAAAAAAATGTATATCAGTTGGCTGTTACCTAAAACACAGGTTGATTTTATTATATACTAGCTTCTGCCCGCGGCTTCGCCCGAGTGCATGTCGGTTATCGCGACCAAAAAAAAAGCATCCTGTTACTTCTAATACTTCCAAGAATAAGTGTACAAAGTGTCATGAGTTTTCGCATGAAAGCGTAACAAACTTATATTTCACATTTATAATATTAGTATGATATTGTATAATAAAATCAATAGATCCAATTATCTACAATACGGTATCAAAAATATATATAAAAGTCAATAAAAAAAAAAATTGTAATCAATATTTAAAACTGTAATAGTTTAATTTTTTTTCTGCTTTTTCTGTCTATCTGTATCTTGGCCTCGCATCACTCCGAAAGACTGAATGTTTTTTAAATAAATTGAGCATGACTTGAGTCCACACTACGAGTTTAGGACACAAGATACTTTTTATCGCGAAATTCAGTACGGTTCAGGATGGAAGTAGATATATACATATATAAGATAGTAATAAAATATAATGATGAAGTCTTTAATATGCTAGAAGTAGTGTATCTAATAAGTATATATATATATATATATATATATATATATATATATATATATATATATATATATATATAATTATATCTCGTGGTTTCTTAACTACCCGTTTTTATGAGTATCAATACCGTATTCTAATAATGTCATCATAAATAAGTTCAGTAATTTTAAAAGTTTATCAAATAAATAAACAAAGAACCAACAAAATTTTACCTCTATATAATATTTGAACAGAATTTCAGATATTTTTATTAGTCTACAAAAATATTTCAGCCGTTGCTGTATAGAGTATGTAGGTCATCGTTCCGCGACGTTGATGAGTGTAGGTTTCTTTTGACGGAAATAAGATTTTTTGGCGACGTCTTTTGTAAATTAAATGTAATCTTTTCCTTTTAAATTTTGTGACTGCTCGACGTATTTGTGGCTCTCGAGGAATAAATACACTTTGTTATACACGACCGCTCCACTAAATGAGATATTTAAAAAAATATTTTTATGTATATATTTCTTGCTTTCTAAATTAACAGTAAAATAACATAAATTTGTTATTGAATATGAAATTGATATTTTTAGGATATGACATTAGTATTGGAAGACGTTTTCAAGCTTCTGAAATGGAAAAGATTCATCAATATAAACGGCGAGTACATCACTCACCTTTGATTTGCCGACCATATTGCACTCATGGCAGGATCCTTGGAAGACCTCAGCATTATGTTCAGTGACCTCGACAGAGTCTCCCAACGGGTGGGCTTTAAACTGAACATGGGCACCCCGATATCAGTTAGAAATTCTAATCTCGAAGTTGTTGATGAGAATATCTACCTAGAACAAAAATTCCTAGTTGGTAGATCCAACTTCGAGAGAGAGGTCAGTAGGATTAGCAGCGTTCGGGAAGTTAAAAAACGTCTTATCATCCGTCACACCTCAGTGCCTGAAGTCGAAAGTCTTCCATCAACGTGTGTTACTAGTGATGACATATACACTGAAATGTGATCTCTGACTATGGACCTTTTAAACAAGCTCCATTTCGCACAGTGAGTAATGAGAGCGCGCTAATAGCTATGCTTAATATTTCTCTATGGGATCGAATCAGGAATAATGAGATTCGCACACGAACGAAGGTTGCCGACATAGCCCAACGGATTTGCAAGCAGATGTGGCAGTGGGCAGAGCACATAGCTCGTAGAACTGACGGCCCATGGAGCAGAAAGGTTCTCGAGTGAAGATAATGTACCGGCAAGCGCAGCGTCGGACGGCCGTACGCAAGATACACAGACGACTTGAGGAAAGTCGCCGGAAACTGTTGGATGGAGGCTGCTTTGAACCGGTCGCTCTGGATGTTGATGGGGGAGGCCTATGTTCAACAGTGGACATCCAACGGCTGATATGATGATGATGAGATAATTACCTTATATACGTATGGACTGTGTATTTACAAGTTTGGGTTGACTAGAAGTAATATGTATTATTTTAATATCTGGACGTATACACATTGTTTTAAACTTAAGGAAATTATCTGCTAACTCGTAGTGAAACACCGGACGGATTATACACCAACCTTTATGTAGAAGCTATGGACGTTATAAGTTTGTGTTGAAGAAAAATATTTAAATCCTAAGTCCTAAAATTCTTATATATATATATTATATATATATATATAATTATTTAAGATTAGTTAAGGTGTTTTCAGGTTAATAATAAGTATGTAATTTTTTTAATTTTTTTTTCAGTGCATGTTCTCCGAGATAGCGAACTACCGCTGGAGTTGGCTTCAACTCTGGGCCCTGACGTTCAGTTCGTTCTCAAATATGTCGATCCAGGTATGATATTCTACTTTTATATGATTTCGACAATAAATCACTTCATTTTAGTTTTATATTCTGTGGTAGAAGTAAAGTAGAGTGGTATCATAATATATGATTACTTAAGCAGTTCTATTTTAAATATATTGTACATATATTTTATACGTTGGGTTTTAAAATGGACAAAAATTTTAACCGAACTGACTGAACTTGATAGCTTAAAATTATTATCTACTGAATTATGTATTTAAGATTATTACAATCGTTTTATGTTGTTTTTGACGGTAGACTATTCGTGTACCCAGGGCCGGTCTAAGGCGAAAATTGCAAGTGTGCAAGACTCCCATTTTATGCCCCTATTATATATAACTATTGATGTTTACCCTTGTAGCCTATCCGAATTCCTAAAAAAAAGAAGGTCGTCCGAGATCCACCATCGATGTTTACCCATGTAGTCTATCCGAATTTCTAAAAAAAAGGTCGTCCGAGATCCATTATCGATGTTTACTTGATATTTACCCCTATAGCCTATGCAAATTCCTAAAAAAAGGTCGCCCGAGATCAACCATTGACTGTAGCCTATCCGAATACCTAAAAAAAATATGCCCTCCCAAAAAGCTCGAGTGTGCGGCTGCATACTTCTCACATCCCTTAGGCCGGCCCTGCGTGTACCTTTCTGTGTAATAAACAGACTGCAAATATTTCATATCTTGAAAATTAATCAAATCACCATGAAAAGTTTTTTCTATACAATCGATAACATTAAAAGAAACAAAATAACTTCTAATTGATGTAGTTTATTAAGTTAAAACTCACATTGAAATTCCTAATAAAATTAAAGGCACGTTTTTTAATAAACCTTTTTTTCGTAATATTAGTTATAGACAAAAAAAATCACATATAATATTTGCCGTCTTTATTAATATATCAATGCAATAGCTGATAAAAATACTACATAGCTTTGCTCGAATAAATATAATAGACGTATATGAACATATTTGACATTCTTATATGGCCTTTTTTTCTATTGTTTTCTGTTTACATTGGGATAAAAGTATTAAGAGAACCAATAACTCTCGATGACCGTTGTTTAAGTTTATCCGCAGGGTTTTCTATTAAAAGGAAGTTGTTAGGAAGTAATTGCTTCGTTTATTTGTTCCTCCCTATATCGAGTGCAATAAAACTGTCGCTAAGGACGAACTCCATATTGGTGGAGGGTGGTTTAATTTGAAACTGTCACTATGTAATAGATTGTTTTTTTTTTTGTAATATTTAAGATAAACATAAATGTGAATGTAGTAAAATAATGTGACTTATTTTTGGCTTCTTAATTTAAATGCAAATTGATTTACTTCTTTACATTAACTGTAAGTAGAGAAAGTTTGTATTATATATATTTCATTACGTGTTTAAACGAAATGAGAAAACAATTGGTTTTCATAGTTAAAAAGAAATATTTATTTGGATTATTTATACCTATACGTATGTACTTTAGATTTTTGTAGTGATATCTGTGCATATAATCGTTATATATAACTACATAGTACGTTAGCATATCTTACATAATATAACAATTATTAGTCGTTGGATTCATTTTAATATATTAGAAGATAAATTGTTAATTTTTATTTTGTTTGGTAATTATGTTCTAGTTTTATTGTATAGAACAATTACATTATATCTTTTATTAAAGTAAAGTCTTTTATTAAGTAAATAAAAATGTCTTAAAATTTACATTTATTTTTAAAACGAAAGAGAACCTAAATGAACAAAATGATTACATGGTAATTGTATAGTAAAATGAAAAATACTTCATAAACACTGAAGTATGAACAAGAACGGTAATAACTAAAATTCTTTGTAAATGGGCGACAGTTTTCCCATATTAAATTTTCGTAACATCATATATTAAAACTTCGCTAATAGACAGTTTTAAACACGAAAAATGTAATATAATTTTAAATAATGAAAGTAACACTGTATACGCTATTATTGTATGCATTGTTATATAAGTGACTTTCATTTTATAATATACAAATTTACATTCATTACAAATTTAATTTTCCAGTAAATTATGATACGAGTTTCCTATTGTAAATGCAAGGTTTTAAGTTTTAGAAGTACAGGTAATTATTTCTTTATTAAATGTAACTATTATACACTGTTCGTTTCTCAAATAAAATTTAAATAAAAAAATAATGTCGAATTATATTTATAAAGTACCAAAAATATAAGTAATTTGAAAGTTTCAAATCAAACCCTGATTAAATGAAGGCAGTTTAAAATTAGGTATTAAGTCAAAATAAGGGTTTGGCCGCTATAAATGTTATAATATGCTTAAAAGTTTATATTAGAGATTAAAAGAACTCGTATAGCGTAGTAATTATATATAAGTAAGCAAACTAAAGTTTTTATATAAAGAACGATAAGAAAAGCATTCGGTATTCGACGGCGTATTTATCGCGTTAGATTTATAGACTTAAGATAAATTGTTTGAAGCACTCTTCCCAAATTGCTCGATCTTGATTGCAAATGGATTATTAGTTTTTTTTGTATTCTTTTTAGATCATTTGAGAATTATTTATACCAGTAACATTTCTTTGTAAATTATGTATACTTCGTATTGTATCGTTTTAGTTTTGATGTTATTTAACACGATTTTTTTTGTCAATTAAAAAATTGTATTTTTATAACTTTAACGCAAATATTGTGTAACAAATTTGTGCTTGATAAAGTAAATGGTTGTTGAAGTAATACGTGTTGTTTATTTGGATGGATATTTATTTTTTTCAAAGCGATACCAAATAATTAGGTTTTAAAGCCACACATATAATTTGGTATGCGATTAAATGAAATATAATTGAACTTGACTTTGTTAACTAAAGATTTATATAATAATATATTTAAATACAACTAATTTTAATTTAATTTTTTTTGAAATAAGCAAAAACATATAATTAAATATAAATTATTAGAAAGATGTTTAAGATCATCACATACGTTGCGATAGTAATCGACTCTTGACGGATTAACTTGTTTTCTGAGGCACGAATGGGTTGAGCACGCGGATAAAAACAATTTATTAAACGCTATCGCTATCAAAATATGAAATAAAACTGATAGTTCAAAGTAATATGTGCATTAACACGGAAAACTAAAAAATATTTTGTTTGTAAAACAAAAAACATACTGATTTCTGAATCTACGGTTTTAATATAAAAATTAGACATTTTTGTGACAGAAAAGTTTTTTATTGATGAATATAAATATTACATAATATCAAATATCATCACATTATGCCTCACAGAAGGGGATACTCCCCTTCTGTGTAACCACAACGTAGAGAAATCGTTTGATTCATGGTGTTTTCTTAAAAAAATAACTAAAATATGGTCGATAATATATAAATTGGACTGCAAAGAAAAAGGGTCGGTTAGAAAATCTTCAATGTCTTCAAAAATAGATACCTGACCTAGCTTTACCTATAAAATAAAGACAAAGAATATGTTAATGTAGTTAAATGAAAATAAAACAAAAAATGAATTCAAGCTTTTTATTTCTAATAAATGTAAAATAAATGAAAATGCGTGGATTTTCCAGTATTTTCGTAAATGTTGATTGGTTACAGATGTGCTGTCTTCACGCATTTTAGTACTTTGTGTTGCCTCCGCAAGCTCGCAATACTGCTGTTATGAGATTAAGTATACTAGCTGCTGCAGCTTCCTACTTCAATGCTGCGGAATATTCTGCCATTGCTCTATTAGAGCTTTTTCTCATTTCACGTAGCGTGATTGGCGGCGGATTGTCTTGACGTACACGTCGTCCCAGTTTGACCCATGCATGCTCAATGCGTTTTAAGTCGGGGCTGCGTGCTGGCCTCACCATGTGTGTTATATCGACTTCTTGAAAATAAGCAAACACTATCTGAGCTGTATGCGGGCGGGCATTGTCTTGCATAAAAACGGTATTCTCGCCCATGTCCACAAAAAAATGGACAAACGTAGTAATTCAGAATTTCAGCGACATATCTTTTTACGAATACTTCTTTCTTGCCTGCGAGGAATACGGAAGTAGATACTAGAAAGCGGGAAAGGGGCATCAACTAGATTTTAAATAGATACATCGCATCATTAGGTACTGTCTCGTCTTACAGCAAGGCTCGACAGCTTGTGTACTTTTAATGAATTAATATATTCTGTATAAATATTATCAAGTCTGTATTCTAATGACTTTATAATTTTTTTTTGTAATCTTTCAATTTTTTCTACATGTACTTTTTGATAAGGTATCCAGACGCAACTAGCAAATTCCAAACGACTGCGGACATAGCTATTGTACTGAATCTTATAAGTGAATGCACTTTTGAATGGTTTACCAACACGCAAAATAAAACAAAAAAGTTTATAAGCTTTATTTAAAATATTCTCAATGTGAGGAATATAGGTTAATTTAGAATCTAAAATAACACCTAGATCGCGGATTTCATTAACTTTGGACAAAACATTATTGCATAATGTATAAATTTTTTGGATGGGATTTTTTTTACGTATATAGGTTATTGTAAAGCACTTGTCTATATTAAGGAAGAGATTATTATTATTGCAATAATCAACAAAATTATCAAGATCACGCTGTAAAAGATCTGAATCATGTGTATCATGAATGATTCTAAATATTTTATTATCGTCGGCATACATCAATACACAGGAGTTATTGATCGAGTTAGAAAGATCGTTAACATACAAGGTAAATAACAGAGGGCCTAAATGCGAACCTTGTGGAACTCCAGAGGGTATATCCTTATACCGAGAACACAGACCCAACAATACAACAGCCTGACTACGATTTCTATATAGGAAGATATCCAACGGAACAAATCTCCGTGGATCCCAAGTTGGAAAAGCTTAGAAAGCAAAGTATTGTGACAGATTTTATCAAATGCTTTAGCAAAATCAGTGTAAATAGCCACTAGCTCAGTGCGCTTTTCGGAAGAAATCACAGCCCACACGTGAACAGAGCCTCCGCTGAATGGTACTTTTTCTTCTACATAGGCTTGGTTATAGCGCTCTTTCGGTCTTCTGTACACTTTTTTCCTCCTGTCGTGCTTGTATAAACAGAATCTAGACTCGTCTGAAAACATAATTTTTGACCAGTCATTCAGAGTCCAATTCTCGTGTTCTCTACCATAACTCAACCTTGAGTTTCTGTGGTATCTTTCAAGTTTTGGGTCATTTGCAGGTCTTAATAGCTTTAAATTTGGTTCAGCCAGACGCCGTAAGCCAGGGTTGCAAGTTTGTATTGAAAAATCTTTAAATTAGCAACTATTTTGATAAAACTTGAGATTCATACTCTTAAAAACATTTCATTGAATACGTGTTTCATGATTTATTCATTTATTGGAATGCAGCACCTAAGGGTAAAAAATAGGGGTTGAGAGTGTCTATTGAAAATATTTAAAATCTCTCCAATTTCTATAAAATTTATTTTCAGAACTCCTAAATATAAATAACAGAACAAGTGCTTTCAAGTAGTAAAAAAGGGGTTTATAGTTTGTATGAATAATATTCAAAAAATATTCCGATTTTTATGAAATTTATTCTCCGGGCTCCTAAACACGAATGATTGAAAACGATTAAAACACTAATTACTTACTATTAAAACACTTATTTAGATAGGTACACGCTTTCTTTTACATTCAGCTAAAAAAACGAAAAAACCAGAGACTTCGGGTGCAATGTCTAATGAGCGTTTAAAGACTTACTTTTTAACATAATTGTTCTTGACATTATTTGATTTCAATGAATATCTTAGAAGATATCACAGTTAAAATAACTCCGCAACGAAATAATGATCACAAAAATTGGAAAGGTAATTTTATTGCATTATTATTAGCCAGGCATATGAATCCTTACGAATGAAAAATACTTCATCAACAAGGCTTTATGAATTTAAACTTTGTCCTTTATAGCATTTTAATTTGGGCGCATAATTTGGGAGGTAATGTGTGATTGTGTAAATGTATTTTTCATGGCTAATCTGCTGAGCTACTTGTGATAAAATTTTGTTACGGATAGTCTGAAGTCTGGGGATGGATGTAGGTTACTTTTTATCAATAAACCACGCGAGCGAAGCCGTTGGCGGAAGCAAGTTAAATATAAAGCATAACTGGTTCTGTTCGCGTTCTCTATTTTAGTTGAAAAAAAGAATTATTTAATTTAAAATTAACTCTAGCGACACGTGTAAAATTATGATCCCCAAAAAGTATATGGTTTGTATGCTACCTAATTATATATCTATTAATTGCTTTAATATAATTAAGTAGGTATAATCACTATATTCTTTCTTTATCTTACATTAGTGCTCTTAATTTAACTGGTATCTTTTTAGTGTATTTATTACATTGTTCATGTAATAATATACTAAAAATATGCTACAAAAGTTTTTAGTACACTAAATAGTTCTAAGATTATTTGGTAGAAAGAGGTAGGTAGATTTTTATCATATTTATGACTCTCATATACTCTGTGATGTCTCTGTCTCATAATTATGATGATGACTTCTCGGGAAACCCACAATTTTAACATGATTAAATGAAGTGCGTATAATAAGTTGTGCTATTGATGTTTAGACTATAACCAATACCAGAATTTGTTAGTCATATTTGATATCATTTATGATCTAAGCAGCTGTAACTGCTGTGTATTATCCTCATTGATACATGCAACTGAAATTAATAACATTATTATGGAAACACGTAGTTGATATGATATAGTTGGTATGGTGAAGTGGAAGGTTGTATAAATTAAACTAATATTATTTTTCTGAAGATTTACATCCAGACCAACATTATATGTAATATAAGTAAATATAATATATGTTATAATAGAATATTAGATATTAGTAATTAAGAAAATACGATAAATAACTAGAGTAAATTCTAAAAATGTTCTACATTAATATACATAGGTGTATCACTAATTCTATACCGTCTGTACTCTACTGTGGCCGAGTTCCGATTAAATGACATTATCAAAATTCAAAATACTGTTTTATCGCTAACCACAATCAAGAAAATATTCACACACACACAGAAAAAAAACAAGTAAAAGAAACGCACACACGCGCATGATTCACCTGTTGCTATGGTTGTGTTGTGAGGCTCTGCTGTTCCGGCGCAGGTTGTAACTTCCCCCACTTATATTCAGTTTTATATATCTATCTCATTTTTTCTGCTACTGTGGAAACGAGATGGCAGATAATACGTGTATACGTCAAAGAATTTGCGTCGGTAAAGCATTTCAACTGCTTTATCGACTATACAAGTGGATCAACGGTCTTTCCTCGCTCACATCGAGGCAAACTTAGTTTCAACTTACCACCGTACCATAACGATTGCTTTATACAATTTAACGGACGGTTTTCATTAATGTTGTGTACAACACGTCACAATTAGATTTAGGGTTCGTGTATATGATTAAAGTGACACGGTTTTTATATATAAAGTGTTGTTTTGAAAGTTCGTAATAGTATGTGTTAATTCAGGCTTTCATCTCAGTGAATGCTGGCTTAAATCACGCCATGTACCTCTGTGCACCGTAAGTTCGTTAGTGGTTGTGTTCGAATTTGTGCTGGAGATAAAGGCTTACACGTTGTACTCTGTATAAGTGTTGTGTTGTGAATAGTGGTCAATAAAGGATTGTTACATACAAAAGGGTATGTAGTATTTGGTTCATAACAACTTTCTAAGCGGTAGCTCAGTAACTTGATATACGGGCTCTTACGAGAAACGTCTTTGCTATATTATTTATTTGAATAAAGAATTTTGTTGAAAAAAAAAAAAGACAAACTTACGCCAGATAGTTTGTATCATTCTTTTTTTTATAAAAACTACCTGCGTCGAATACTAGGTAGTGAATAGTATGATACTTAAAATACCTGTTCGTGTTTTTGTCTTTTTTATGTACTTACCGAAAGTAAGTCTTAATTCTTAAATGTTATCGGAATTTTTCTAAAAGTTGAACGACCGGCGTTTACATGAATTGATATAATGTATAGAAGTAACAATTGCATATAAATGTGTAATTATGTGCAATTAATAACAGTATTTGCTGGCTTATATTCAATGTACCTTTTTTATACATAAATCAATAAATAAATACATACATATAGGTACTTACATTTGAAAATTATACTTCCGCTATTGGTAAAAAAACTTGTTTTTGTATTTTATACTTGAATCAATTTATTTATCCTAAAAAGAACATCAACGCGTCTCAAGCATTATGATTGGAACGTTATGTTTTACATCCGAAATTTCGATGCTTAAAAATATATCAAGTAAACAGACGATTAAACTACTGTTAGATGATGTATGAATTCCTAAATTAAAAGAGCATCTAACTTTAACTGATTAGTGTTCTTCTTACAGGTTTGCTTAACCATTTAAAATTCAAAAATATGCATAAATATCACCGATATTCGTTTAAATCATTTAATTATATTTTCTAATTAAACTTTTGCTGTGAAGAATTTTAGTTTTATCGAGCTTCCGATGACACAAATTGACAGTTAAACCAAATTGTTTTTACCACTTTTGTGGGTAAAAGCAAAAAAATACCAAGTATTTTAGATAGAAGACTAGTTATCAATTACAAACATAATCAAGTGTCCATCAAAGAATCGAACTCTTAAAGAACTTTTAACACTTTTCAAATACATATTTTTCGACTGGCTTGTGGCGCAGTTGGCAGTGGCCCTGTTTTCTGCTCCAGGGTTGTGGGTTCGATTCCCGCCTTGAGTCTGGGTGTATTATGTATTTATTTATATATGTATTATTTATATGTATATTTATTTAAAAAAAATGTATATCAGTCGGCTGTTACCTAAAACACAGGCATTAAGTTGCCTACCTTAGGAACAGACGACCGTGTGTGTATGATAAACATATTTATATATATTTATTTATTTATTTACATATAGAATTTAACTAATCAAAGTTTCTTATATCGATTAGTTTTGGAAGTCAAATTGCGGAAGTAAATAATCCTTTTCACATCTTTGAAACTTACGTAAATAATAATAAAAAATAAAAAATAAAATGTTGCAAATTGAACACAATTGTTCTAAAATATTGAAGTTGATAAGTAGGAATATTCCATTCTAATAATTATTTTATCTTTTATAACCCATTAAATATTATTATAATTTATTAACGCATTAAAATGACTTTGTGTTATTTATTATAATTTTTTTTATTATTTTAGAATCCGATATCGTTAAGATAAGGATCGATTCCATTTTCATCAATCTCGCGAGGATTCTTTACAGCTAAGCACATTTTGCGGATTCCCTTAATTAGAGACAGGTAATCCGAGTAGGGCGGCCATGACATTTGTATCTCGAGAGACTTGCGGTTTCAGGGTTGCGAGAATGGTTTTCGTTTTAATTAACATTATTCCACTCTCGAAGATATTACACCTTGTATTACATACTGAGGTAGCTTTAGTAGGAAAAATCTAATTAATTACAAGACTTGTTTAATTCATAAAATTATTACTTCGATAGTGAAAGTTTTTGAAATTGATCTTGGACTCATTTCTGAACTGGTAACGTAAACATGAAGTGCGAAATGTACTAGTAGTATAAAAATTAACTTAAAAAAAAGTTTTTCGTAATAATAATTATTATAATATTACTTATAGAAGATTTATAAAAAACACTCCCATGTTTTCAAAAAGAAAAAACAGAAACAGTTATAATAATATTATATTAGACATTAGATTTTACATGTAAGAAATTAAGTGGTTGAGGGTGGAAAATTCATCGACAAATCGACCCCGTAGCCCTGTCGTCATTTAACTAGTAATAGCGTTCCTACTCTATATTGCGATCCTTGCAAATCAGAGGCTATTGGAAAATGGATAAAATAGTGAGCGAGCAACGAACAATATACATACAGATTTATTGGTACAATCGTTTGAGAGCGGGACCATTTAAAAGTCGTTTTACAAATACAGTTTTTCGGTATTTAGACCGTGAAAAGTAAATAAAACCTTTGAGCAATTACCTTTGTGCCTTTCTTTGCTATTATTAAGTACTAGCTTCTGCCCGATGTCGGTTATCACGACCAAAAAAATTAATAGTATCCTATGTTACTTCTGATACCTCCAAGAATATGTGTACAAAGTTTCATGATAATCAGTTATGTAGTTTTCACGTGAAATCGTAACAAACATACATTTCACATTTATAATATTAGTACGATTTAGTATGTATTGAAATTTTCTTTTTTAGCCTACTTTAAACTTAGATACTTACTATATGATATATTATTGTCCTCGTAGCTATAATATTGTTAGTAGGTATTTTGAAAGTTTGAAAAAAAAGTAAGAACATATAATGCGTCGTTGTAAAAATATTGTTTACATACAGTATTAATTAAATCTATTCGTATTCGAATGGATTCACATGAACAAGCTCTTAGATGTTCTTGACGATGATTCTTGGCCTGTGTGGAATCTCGTGAAAGTTGGCCAGCGCGTAAAATCAAGTGGATGGGTCGAAGAACGAGTTTAGTGAATCGGCAAGTGTCAAAACCAGTCGATTTTTTAGGAAATGGCAATGAATGAATGAGCTATTGGGACCGGTCTTTTTGAATACATTGAAATGGTGATAAAAATATTGGAACAAGAATGAATATTATTCGATTGGATCATTGATTTTAGGTCTTTATTAATGTATTCATATTTTTTTAGATGGTTTAATAAAGTGTCACGTCGTTTAATTTAGTACGTAATTTTATATATGAATATTTTTATTATGATACATAAATTACAATGATTTATTACCTATAAATTAATAATGTGTAAAAATATTTGATACTTTAAATTAGTTTGTCCATTATAATTGATATGTATTATTTATAGCCTACTTGCGATAGTCTTGTGATCATGAAGAGACTTTATAAATTACTGTCATTAGTAATAACTGGTGTAAACTATTGTAATAAGATCAACAATCAACAAATAAGCAATAGTGTAAGAAATGTGTTAGACTTAACACATATAAGGTTAAGTCATTATCATCATATCAGCCATTGGATGTCCACTGTTGAACGTAGGCCTCCCCCATCGACTTCCAGAGCGACCGGTTCAAAGCAGCCTCCACCCAACGGTTTCCGGCGACTTTTCTCAAGTCGTGAAACATAAAGTGTGAAATGTACTAGTAGTATAAAAATTAACTTTTAAAGAAAGTTTTCGGTAATTATTATTATAATATTACTTCTAAAAGATAAATAAAAAAATAAAGAAAAAAATAAAAAAAGAAACAATCCGATGGTTAAGATTAAGTACAACATATGTTTTTGTATCGTTTGTGACTATTAACATCGTCGGAACTGCGAAATCAAAATCTGCAAAATCAATTATGAAATCAAATTTTTTGATTGATTTCATAAAAGTTCCTAAATAACCAAGTCTAACATCAGCTGAAAAGAAAAATATTATTTTATGCATAGTTTTTTAATCACTTAATTTATAAATGTCGGTATTTAAAAAAATATGTAAAAAGACGCATGCAATTTACACTTTGCATCGCTCTCCTGTAAAGTTATTTTTTTTTTCATATCCGACATTTTTAATAGTCATGGGCGGTATATAAACATAAACAGGATTATAATATAAACATGTAAAAAAAAATAATTTGCAATAATTAGTTTGCTTTAAAAAATAAAATTTATAAATTTTTAATTCGTGAAGCTGTGACGTAGTTACTTCACACGTGCGGTACTCTTGAGGTCATTTACCTTATCAAGTATTTCTCTTTTTGGATACATAGTATACATTGATCCTCTTCACATACATTTGTTAATTATATAATAAATTATTTGACATCATAAATACGTTTTAACATACACGGTTGTCTGTTCCTAGGTAGGAAACTTAATAACTGCGTTTTAGGTAACATCCGACTGATATACATATTAATTATATTTTTTTAAATAAATATACATAATACATATATAAATATTATACCCAGACTGCGCGGGAATCAAACCCACAACTCTAGAGCAGAAAGCAGGGTCCCTGTCGATTGCGTCAACGGGCTTGTCTTTAATAAATTAAAGTTGAAATTTCTTTTCAGATTTTTTCAAAATATATTAGTATTTACACTTGTTAAATTCCGTTTTTATTGTATGTCAATCAATTTAATACATAAAATTTTAACGGTGATTAAGATTACATAAAAAATTATATCAATTAAAAGAAGAAAAGGAAATTGAATACCAAACAAATGTAATACGTGATAATATTATTAATTAATCACTTACTTTTACCGTAACTTCGTTACTTCGTAATTAATCAATAATTAGGTACCACAGACATACGATAAACGATCATAATCCCTAGTCGTAGCCGTGAATAACGTTTTATTCCTTCTATTTAAATTCAAATAGAAAAATTCTCCCATGCGATTCCTCTCACGTGCTTTTGTGAATTGTTTCAACCTAATGGCAACATTTAATTGTTGAGGTATTGTTATGGCTAACACGATCCCACAATAGTCCGCCAACAATGCTTCTCGAAGACGTTGAATATAGTGAAAAGATCTATAGAACAAAACGACTGACGTCTTAGACTGAAGAGAAGTATGTAATATATATTCCTTATCAGAAATCTGAGCGGAGTTCCAATCTCTTCTAAGTTCACAGTTTATTCTTTGCGTACATTGAGTAGGAATCAAATCCTTACAAAATTAATACTTATAACCGGAATGTTTCAAGTTTTTATTAATGTATAGTTAATTGAATTTTTCCTCATAATTATTTAATATATTATGTATAGTTGTGTATACTTTTTACATTTCTTAGTTGCTGTCAAGGGCGTAGCCAGGATTCTCTATAGAGGGGGGCAGGTAAAGAAAATCTTAGACTGTACTGTTTTAATCGTGGTTTTTAGCATTTTATATGAGTATCTCACATTAGTAGTGGAGGTGTTTTTTTATTCGTTTCACTTATCGTTATTAGTGACATTGATTGGAGTAAGAAAAGATGCGCGAATCTTTTTTTAATCAGTGACTGACCGCTTTTCTAGCTCTTCTAGAGGGGGGCAGTTGCCCCCCTCTGCCCGTACCTCGCTACGCCAATGGTTGCTGTTATTATCAGCCCTCAATACTAGTAATGCTATTAGTTAGACATATTATAAATGTATTTTTAAGTATGCATATGGTTTGTAAGGTACTTCTCCACAGCTGGTTGTTTTAATATTTCTTTCTAAAGCCAGCCATTGCATCTGCTGTATTCATTAGTACTCGCCTCGTTACTTTATCAGGCCAATGGCCTTAATTCCTGGAAGGAAACAGCGAGTATATTCGTGTCATTTATGTTCACAGTAACAAAGTTTCTTAAGCAAATTCAACGACTAAACATTAGATTATCTTCAATTAGCCTGTATTTGGTTGTGTGAACGGAAACTGTTAGTAGGTCCATGCGATTTGAGGTCACATTACGTAAGTACAACGCATTCACGCACCGAAACTAGTTTTGTGAGTACACGGCGTAGACCCATAAAATAAATAGGGTTACAACCTCCGCAGTAAATCTTATTAAATCTATTATGCGCTTGGGATTAACAGACGAATGTGTTTCACAGGTGAATGTGTTATCGAACGCCCCGTTTATTAGATGCCGGACGAGCTGGTATTAGATTATTGAATATTTATTGAGTTTCATGGCAATATATGAACATCAGGCGCCGTTGAAGTCAGACGTCTTTGAAGGTCGTGCTTGTTAAATAAAAGTTTTATGATAAAGGCTATAGGAGAGTAAGCATTGGTATTTATCATGTTCTCGTACCGATTGAGTTGATAAGATTAATTGAAAATCTAACAGGACTGATTTAACCGAAATTTGGATTTATCTATACAAATAATAAATCTGTCAAAACCTCCGTTTTATTAATACACTATATATCATCAAGAATAAATTTAAATAGCGCGTTTTTTTTCGTATCAGCGCCATCTCTTATCGTGTTTTCCTTTGTTCACGTATCACGTAAAAAGTACAAAACCAATGTAAATAACTTTAATACATAAAAATTAGACATAACTCACAGTATAATTTAGTTTTTGTTTCATTGTAATTAAATTTAAAAATAAATATTTAAGAAAATAGAAATAGGTACTTACGCCGCCAACGCCATCTGGTCTAAGGAATCTTAAAAACTCACAAAACTTATTTTTGAGTTATTATTTTGCTAAACTTAAAAGTTTACTAAATATGTCGGATAGGAATAGAAATCGTTTTAATATTTTAGATAAACATCATTTTCAATTAATATAGGTACTATTATGTTAAATGTCACTAAATATAAAAACGATATTCTACTATTATACGATAGATGGCGCATGTAGGTAATAAAAGATATAAATTTATAATTTTTAAAATTTTAGTTAAATACCCGTGCGAAGCCGGGGCGGGCCGCTAGTTAGAAATAATTATAATGATGATATAGAATATGAAATGATACGTAACTTTATTGTTGACATTGGTTGATTTGGTTTTGATACCCCCACCACCACCACCACCACCACCACCACCACCACTACCACCACATCAGCCGTGGGATATCTACTGCTAAACGTAGGCCTCCCCATCAACTCTGAGAGGTTTGCCAATACTCGCCATGCTTGGCAGGCTGGTTGACGAGTGCAGTATGTTGTATGTGGTTTGGCAAGATATGGAGACGCTGCTGCTCATAACCATCTTTGTTGGTATACAGTTGTTCGCGCCAATATGGCCTTAGTCGCCTTTTACGAAACCTCACAAGAAAGAGTTCGGGACTATTTTTCTCCGCCGGTCACCAAACAATGTCAACTTCATCCCGAGTTTAGGAACGTTACACCATACTATATCCTTAATAAAGTAATTAAAAAAAACATAATATTATTAAACATTACACAAAAAAGAAGTGGATAATAAATAATTTATAAAATTTACGGGAGGGGGTTCAGACCAATCGCGATTAAAAATTACTGGGAGCACGGTATAAATGAAACAGCGTTCTTTTATATACATATTATCCTTTACTTGACATTGTCAGTTATTCAAATTTAATGTGCTTTGATATTAAATTGAAATACAGCCATTGTTCATTAAGACTGTTTATAAAACTTGACTGTAAAAGCAGAGACTTGTTATCGTATAATTGAAGTTTTTCCAATTCCATTACTTCATTCTTTATTCATGCGTACATTTTTCTATTCTAAAATAATACAGATTTCAACATACCCACGTATAACGAATATTTTCCTCGTAACAATATTTTTCTCTTTCGCTGTAAAATATTTCTCACATAAATAAAATTTTTTGTTCCATGTTATTATAAAAAAAAAACCGGCTAAGTGTGAGTCGTACTTTCCGAATACTGTAATGTTTAATATTACGTACTCGTATTTGTTGAGATCGAACTAAAAATGTCGATAAAACACGTTTCTCATATTGAGAACATTGACCCACTTGGAATTTTACTTTATTTTATTTTTATATAGTCGTTATAGGGGCATTATTATTAATATACATATTCTGTGAACGATGTAACGGTTAAAATTATGCTTTCTGATAAGAGATGGACGAATATGGAGAATGGACGGACAGACAGGCAGATGAAGGGACGGACGGAAATACGGAATACTCTTACTAATAGGATTCCTTTGGCGCACTTTGGCTACGAACACCGTTTTATTTTTATGACATGTGAAGCAAGTCCAAAAATTTATGAAATTCACTGCGGTCTTGTTTTTTATCAGTGCACACGTAAAGATCATATTCACACATTAACGAGATTAGCGAATTATAATATTTAAGTTTTTGCTAGTATATTATAACTCTAGCCTATAATATAGTCTTCCGTCGTTTGGATACGAATAAAGTACAAATAAAATTAGTTTTAATTAATTAGTGCTCAGAATAATGAACACGGAATGAAACTACTTGCCCAGTATTTACATAAATTAGGTATGTTTTTGTGGCATATCCTTAAAATGACACCAGACATACTTTTACTTGAAAAGTGTATTTCTTTAAACATTTAATATAAAAGTTATCTAAAAAAAATAACCTTGATAGTTATGTTACTTTGCTGTTTCGTTTCAAAACGTTAATATTCTTATGTTGTCAAATAGATAACCTTAATCGTAAAAAATGCTCCACCATGGTACAAGTTGGTGCGTGCCATGATCTTCACCTGTGGTTTTTTAAGTCTTTTCTATTTATTTATGTTACTAACTACGTGCGAATTCATATACCAAACCTATATTTTTTGAACTTCGAAGCAGGGTAGTTATATCCTTATAGGTATAGTGTTCTTATTGTGTTTTATTTACTTGTAAAGTGTGACATGTACATTCATATCTTGTATTTGAACTGTAATGGCTGATATAATATTGTCAATTAAAGACGCCCTTTTATTTCATAAACATTGAACTTTATTACTAGTTCGATCGTAGTTTGGAGGAGGCTTTTGCCGATTGGCAAAGGGATCTTCAAAATATAAAGAAGAAACATATACTGGAATAATATTAGATATATTAATATGTTTAATTATATATTTATGAATTGAAGAGATCTGAATAAAAGGCTATTTATTTATTACTATTTCGATCGACTATTTCATTTTCTGTCTAGTAATCATAATAACTAAAAACATTTTCATGTCGCAAGTTTTAATATCTATTATAATTTTATTATAAAATTAAATACACGGTAAAAGTCGTTATGTAACACGTTATCTAACAATTATCGTTATTAGACTTATTTTGCTTTAAGTATTGTAATTCAAAACGAATATAAATGTTATTTTAACATTAACACATTATTTCACGTTTAATTAATATAATGATATATTAAGATAAGATATTTACTTTTAATTAAGATATAAGATACATTTGAATAAAAGAAAATATGTGCTAAATACTGAACCATAATCATGTTTGCGTTAATTGAGACCATATTTGTTTGAAAAATAAATATTGTGGTTTAACGAAACCATTTGTTGCGTGTACAACTTACGCGCGTACTTAATTGTTAGTGTGATAATAAACAGTACAAACGATACCTCATTGTGTTTATTTTTATATAAATATTCTGTATATTTGTTCACGTGCATTTATTGACAGTGGAGTCGCGTGCGGAAATACGTGAGTCATGCCCTACCGTGAGGTTTCCTAATCGTACGTTTCATGTTAGGGTCTCTAAAAATGAAAATACCTATTTTGATGATGTTCATTGAGTATTATGAAATGGGGCTTACAAACAGTAACATATCAAATACGCAATGGAAAATCGGCAGCGGGAATGCGTCATTATATTAAAACGGCGTGTTATCCTCAGTCGATCACAAATTGTAGGGCTGCGGTTGGACATGTGAATACCTTTTGGACGTGAACACATTACGCTATCGACATTCGTGCGGTTGAATCACGCGAAAGTGTAATCAAAGCTTTAGCTGTCAGTATTTCAGAGAATTTGAAATTCGGTAAGGGGAAAATGTACGCTCGCATTCTGAACGATGCCAACTTATTTCAAAACCGTATTCAAGTTAACTAGTAGTTATTTAAATACGTTTAAATTTTGCGCATAGGTACTTATTACTATTTATTTATTGAGATTTTATAAAGGAAAGAAATAAGTGTTGTACCTTATTTAGAAATTACGACTTGTACTATTCACAATTTTTTTAGAAATTGTTTTGGAAAATGTTGTAGAAAAATATTGTAAGTTGTAACTTTATAATATCTTAATAAATTCAATAAAATAATAATTTAGTCATCTATAAAAAAGAAGTACCTAAGCGATTATTTTTGCAGTAAGCAGTGGAGTATTGATAACATTCGGATTTCGGACTATTCAAATATCTACTACAATGTGTTTTATTACGCCAAAGTATTTTTTCCGCGAAAGACCTACCTACCGCGAATTGTGCAAGCGAAATTCCAACAAAAGCGATTTAATGCAATTACGCTTAACTTGCCGGAGTTATTATACTAAGAAAGCAGTCACGGTGCGGGTAATGTTCGTTCAGTCACGAGCCTCTCGGGCTTATAGAGCAGGACCTTTTGGTTTTTTACAGCTAATAGTTACCATCGCCTTTAGGGTAATTTTTACGACTCCATATCAATCAAGACAATTTATCCTGTAACAAACACACAATGTAAGCATTAAAACTTGCCTGTTGTATGGCAATATCTAATACGTAGATAATGATGATTAGCAAGATAAACTGCGTTTTTTGGATCTGGCGCAAGATAGCACAGAAAAAAACAGTACTGTGCCGGTCCAGATTAAATCCGCGATTGTCTACCGTCATTTACGTTATCCTATGGTTTATTATTTGTAATATATTATAAATTTCTTATAAGTAATTACACATGTGTAATTTCTAAACGGTTGCTTGCTCATTTTAAAAAATAATTACATAACATATCTTAAAAAATATATTTAAATTTATTGACGATATTCATACTGAAAACTCAGTTTTAACATAAATACCTTGCGTATCCGTATCATTTTGAGATCCTAAAAATTCCTAAAATTCCTAAATTTATTCTTTTTTTGTCTTCGATACTGAAGGATTCAATAATAACCGCTCTCGGACTTATATGAACCTTCAAATATTAATAAACGTAGATTTCCATAGTTGTCGTAATTCTTGATGTCAAAATAAAAAAATAAAATAAACCTCATTACAGATTTTATACAAAATGAACAGAATATCATATTACATGTCTATAAATATTAACAAAGATCGTCTGAATTTTACGCTGTAAATAGATAAGCGAAATGAAAGTCAAATTTACGGAACATTACAAAGAACTGTATTTAGAGTATAGAATAAATATAAATGTAGATGAAAAGGATATACGCTAAATCGATCTATGCCGAAGTGTTGTGTAATTATTTATTGAGAAAAAATCATTAATTTTATTTCAACAAAATCTTGCAAATTATTAATAAAGCTTTAAAGTTATTAACAACGAAGAAAACTTACCATAATTTTTTCGATCAAAGTATATAAAATATGAAAAACTAAATTCTATAGTGATTGTTCGACAATAAATATAATAATAGATCCACCCGATGGAAAGTCAGTTAGATATTAGCTAATAAAATTAAAAAGTTCAATAGAATAGGAAAAAAAAAAATTCTGACGAAACATTGATTACTGGAGAACGTATACCAATTTATTTAATTTTGAATGATTTAAGTAGGTATGTAGTGAAGTTAAAAAGCAAAATGAATTTAATATCGGTCACAAAAAAAAAACATCAAAAGGAAAACTCGTAATAATAACTCTTACTGAAAGTAGATAGTAGATGAGTTTTTGGTAGAAGTGGAATTAATTTTTGAAAAGTGGTTTTGCGATATTTGAAATAAAGTAGAATCTGATCCGTTATGTTCTTAGATAATAACAGACTTAACATTTTAAGTTTATTTATAAGTTTTACCAAATATATTAGATGAAACAAAATCAGCCCATATTGATGTGCACGTTTACAATTATAATATATTACGAGTAGTATTAGCAGAAAATTGGAGTTCGAAGTTGATGTAGATGTTGCGTTAGATGCTCTAAGATCCATATTATCTACTTTTCTAAAGACTAGTGAAAATTATTTTAGGTATATTGCTTAACAATAATTTTATATATTTTGATCAATAGTTTATTGACAAGTTATATATGTCGTGGCCACATCGTAGAAATGGCCAAATCATGAAATGCTCGAGAATTTCACGAAGTGGTCGCATTTCATGTAATTTTTCACCGACTATTGGCCACATCATAATGTATCTTCGCAAGATCAATGATAAAAAAAGTCTAACCTAACCTAACCTAACATATTAACATAACATATTCTCGAGCATTTCATGATGTGGCCAACTCTACGATATGGCCACGACATATACATATATAAAATAAGTGTTTAATTTTTTATTTGTTATAAAATAAAAAATATTTCTATATTATGTATTTGTACGTATTTTTACTAAAATAAAATCTTTACATCTTGTACCAGAACCAGATCAAGATTACTATGATTACTTAGTTTGTAGGATTACTTAGGCTGTAGGAATGTTTTATTTTCTTAATTTTTTCAACATATCGTAATCATACGTTCGTGCCGGTCTTAATTTTATAAAAGTAAATGCGAAGTAAACTCGTTCATTTCTGTATACATCGGAAAAATATTTTTTTCATACTTTCTATGAAAAGATACTCCTTACCGTAAACAACGAATAGGGGATAATATGTAAGAAATAAAAGAATAAATTTCAAAAGATTCTGTGTACAATTATATAAAGCATTATAAATTGTCTTGGAAACAATAATAACTTGAGCGACACCGGATGCCTGCACGTTGCCGATATACGCCGCTATCCTGATCCTCCACTGGCTGTATAGCTAGCTATAAGAAGTATAGTATGCCATAAGAAAAGGGATATTCTCTTTATTACATCTTACAAAACGCGCTTTTACAGCTGACTACTTTGTGTGAGATCCAAATAATGACGTATCCCTTTTTATGTTCTGCTTTTATTTGAGTAAATTTTATTTGTTATTCTGCAGTATAAGTCTTAAATATGGCATTGCATTTGTAAAAAAATAATAAGATAACAATGTATAATAATACTGCTGAAGTATAACGAATTATATTATGCTGGTTATGAATATTTATTCAAGTAGCGTATTATATGGAAAATATCTTCTATTAGTTTTGTATTTTTAGGTATATTATATATTTATATAATATACCTAAAATACAAAACTAATAGAAGATATTTTCCATATAATATGCTATCTTCTTGTAATGCCTTCGATTTCTTAAATAAAGTATTTTGATATCAGTTTATTTACTAAAGTCAGGTTTTTGAATTTTATTTTCAGTTTAAAAATAACTTGATGTTGTTACGAAGTCAGTGGACTATAAGCTTTAAAAAGCTGTAGTCGCTTGTGTATTTGTAATAGTTACATGTACCTACATACAATCAGTTTTAAGTATTATTACTCTCACTCTACTGCTAATTTTATCGTCCCGTACTAAACGTACTATTGTTATATCAAGTGATAAAAGCTTTTTCTTACGCTACAACGATATAACGTTTATACATACATATATTTTGAAAACCAGATTATCTAACACTGTCACACACACACAACACTCAATGATCAGCTTATTAATTATATTTGAGTTTGAAACAATTTCTTTAAATTGTATTATAAAATACAAATTGTAACCTCATTATCTCGACGCTTTAATATTATATCGATATCAAATAAGTTTTAAAAATAAAATATAAATATGTTTAACACACACACATGGTCGTCTGTTCCTAAGGTAGGCAACTTAATGCCTGTGTTTTAGATAACAGTTAACTGATATGCATATTTTTTTAAATAAATATACATATAAATAATACATAATTATGTAAATAAATACATATTACACCCAGACTCGGGGCGGGAATCGAACCCAACCCTGGAGCAGAAAACAGGACCGCTCCCAACTGCGCCACGGGCCAGTCGTAAATATCGAATAGAATCGGATAAATATGGTCTATTGAGTTTATGAAATCTTCCGCAAGTATAAGAGAGCGTAGTCTGTAATTTATCGTTTTTGATAATAATTAAGAGAAAATTTTAGCAATAATTTAATCACATCACAATAGGGCCGAGTTAATAAAATGTACCGTTTCCTTAGTTAACAATGGATATGTAAAGGGAGTGTTACGCCAGTTGGTTCATAAAGTACAGAGCATTGTTCCACCGGAACTCCGCGTCGTGGTCCCGGGCTCCAGTGACGTCACGGCGCCACCTCGGTTTCCGGAATCTCTGAAATATATAATTAATTGTAAGACAATTAGCCTTTTGGTGTAGTTTGTCTTTTCAACTTAATATACATAATACTTAATAATCAGAGCCTATTCATTCTGAAGCAAATTGTATTTGAAGAAAAATTCTGATAAATATGCTTATAATGCTCTTATGTTTTACTATTAAAGGTTAATATTAAATTTGAACACCTATGCCGACACAAGACTATTTCCTCTATCTGGAAGAGATCGCTTTTCAGCGATAAGTTCGCCCTTTGTATAATATCTTGTTATATGTATATTTTTGTTTGATGTACAATAAAGTGTAGATATTATTATTATAAATTAATTTATATAAATATTATTTGAAACTTCGGAAGATATTTCAGATGTCCAGTGTCAAAACTTTTTCAGTTTATTTTTATATTTTAATTGGTAAATAAAATAATTTCTAATTTTATTAATAAGTTACATTAAACTTTAATCTAATTAAACCGTTATTTCATTCAGAACGGACACTTTTGAGCGGAACTCCGCATCGTGCTTAAAATTCCAAGTTCCGGTCAATCAATTAAGTAAGCATATGTATGGTTTAATAATGCATTCTTATTCAATAGATTCGAAATGATGAACGAAATCTTACAATAGGTGAGCGTCGTCGAACTAATGCATTTATAATATACAGTACATTTTAAAAGTGCACCTAAAGCTTTGTTAGAAATAAATAATTATTGTTTTATTTCTAGTTTTGTTTTTAAGTAAAAAAGTAACTATATAAAAATAAAATAAAATAAAAAACAATTAAATTATAAATGTAACAAGGAGGAAAACAGCATAATAATTTAAAATCTTTTAAAATAAGATATACATTTACTAAATTAAGATCTGAAACATAATTATTATTATGTTGTGATTTATTTAATATCGGAAAATAAAACACAGTATTGCAATCAACACGAACGCCAGGCTGGATGGGATACCTTTCGGCCCTTGTCAAAACCAGACCTGTGAAACCAGTAAATCATTATTTTAGACCCTTTTTGCAGGCACAACTCAAATAACATTATTTCATTAAAATTCAAAAACATGTAACGTAAGTACATGACAAGGTTTTGCTTCTAATTATCATTGTTACGAAGTATATACTTTTTAGTGTAAACGCGTTCGCGTGTTTGTGTTTGTCCTCCTTTTGTTATAATTGTAGCCTAAAAGGATTTGGATTGAATAAAGGACAGGCTTCCAAACTTAAAAAAAATCTATGAATATGACAACTGAACCCTGAGATTAGATCGTTCAAATATACGAAAACTGTACGTTTATAATTTAGATATTCTGAGTACGTTTATAGTTTCGATTTTCTGATCTTATTAAAAGATTTTTAAAAATGTGTTTTGTATAATGGCCCACGAGTTGTTCTAGTTTTGCGTGAACTTTATATACTAGGACAGTGTGTTTTTAAACAATTATCATATTTATGTAAGTTGTCACTGTGACGGAATAATTTTTGTGGTACAATAACTACTTATGAAAATATTTGTATCGACTAAAAGGGTGTTGGGCTCTGAGTGCTTTTATTTGGATTGCGTAGATTTCCGTTTCCGTCATAGCGTGTGTTAATGGTGTCCATTAGGCGTAAGATTTATTTATTACTATGTCTCGACATTTGAATAGAATATATATATATATATATATATATATATATATATATATATATATATATATATATATATATATATATAGGTATATTCTTCTTATAATAAAAAATCAATAGCTTAAAAAAATATCTGTCCTAGTACACGATCTCATAGTATAATACATTGTAGTTAGAGTTTTATTGTTCATAAAGATTGTAGAAATTTAACTACATAGTCTAGTAGATAAAAGATCTTAGCAGTTAGTGCGATAATTATGCTAATCCGTGCCATTTTCTATCTGTCTTACTACTAGGAACTTTTCCTATATAATATTCCTTATAGTATTTATTTAAATCTCAATAAATGCAAAAATAAATACCCCGTATATATGATAGTACTGATCTACTAATGATAAAAGTTTTAAGCGTCGATTGCCGTGAGTTCGATTCCCATTCGGATATTTGAATTTACTGTTTGTGCTTGTGGTTCTCCCAAGCCATGGAGAATACGTAAAATAGACATTTGTTATTAAACAAAATTAAAAATTAATTGATAAGCTTAGTATTACAAATAATCATCGGCTAGGAAAGGGTTTCCCCTCATTTTTTTTAAAGTAAAAAACGAAAAAATATACGGCAAAAATTAAAGAAATAGCTTCTACGTAACTTATCAATATTAGATTGCAAAATTTCAATTGAAAATATTTTACTGCAAATGTGCTTTGTAAAATAAGACGAAACGAATTAAGCAAAATGATTTAAATAGGGTAAAAATATATTTTTTTCAATATATTTTATAAAGTAATTAAACTATCCAATAGTACCTACCAAATAACTTAGTGAATTTAAGTAAAAACTACCGACCCGCACGTTTCCGGAGGTCAGTTCCAGTGTGGTATGCAGGCTTTGCGACATAAACCGTGGCGTAAGCGTAACTCAAATGTGAACTAGTTTTCATTCATTCATATATAATATATTATATATATATACCGTTCATGAAATGATATGAGAAACAAACATTGGGACATAATTTGCTTATGAGATTACAGTTTTTCAGGTTAATAACCCCATCATATATAGTAATTAGTGAGACATTTACCTACAGTTAATTTATATTTTATTGAGTGTGACCAAACTGATAGTAACATTTAGCGATTAAAGCGCCAAACAATAATAATTACTTTTTACTGTACACCACAAAGAAATAAATATTATAAATGAAGTAAAATGCACAAAGGTTGTCTTACCGATAGTAGAGAGCTAGAATCATTGTAATTAAAAAGTGATAAATTTTTTGTACATATATAGTTTCAAATCAAGAATAAATACTCCCTGATATTTGCAAGTGAAAAATGATCTCGAGAAAAGACTTTTTAAAGCATCGCAAATATGCGGACCTTTGTTCAAAACGAAGCCGTATGAGACGAGTAATGCATTCTTATGATATAAGATGAACAAGAAAGACAATAAAAAATAGCCCACTTCCGATTGCCTAAGTTTTGTAATAATTTACATTTTTTTTTGCATTTTCCCATGAATATTTTATTAAAACTTTTTTTTATTGCCTAACCGTATTAATTAATTTATATATAAATATCTACCATTCTGAAACAAACTCTTTCGGCTTATTATGTAAATGTTATATTATTAGGTATTTTAATTGCTGCGTTTTCGATGTTTTAATTCGGGGATTTCTCTTTGTTTACTATTAATTCAATCTATTTAAACCAACTTTTCGCAATACATTAGTAATACCTACCATTCACAAGAATAAATTGCAATATCATTTCAATATAAAGATTAAGACAAAATAAAAAGTATTAGCTGAAAATAACATGATTTTCTCTTATAAATACTCAGTATCAATTTCAACTCACTACTTACTACGTTCCTCCCGCTTTCGTCGAGGAAATTTGATATTAATACTTATTAACTTATTAACAATTAACAAGTATTGTAAATATTTGTATATTTTTTTTTTGTTTAAATTGGGCTGTACCTATAGATGTATGTGTTAACGACAGATACTTTAAATATCTCATCTCTCTCATCTCATCAGCCTATAGCAGTCCACTGCTGGACGTAGGCCTCCCCAAGCTCGCGCCAGACATCCCGGCTTTCCGCAATCCTCATCCAGCCAACACCGGCAATCCTGCGAAGATCGTCGGTCCAGCGGGTCGGAGGGCGTCCCACACTGCGTTTGCCAATACGTGGTCTCCACTCCAGGACACGTCTGCTCCAACGGCCATCGGTCCTACGACACAGGTGACCAGCCCACTGCCACTTCAGCGTGCTAATCCTCTGGGCTACGTCGGTCACTTTGGTTCTCTCGCGGATAGTCTCATTTCTGATCCTATCTTTGAGAGAAACGCCGAGCATAGCCCGTTCCATGGCACGTTGAGCGACTTTAAATCGGTGGACCAGTCCCTTCGTCAGTGTCCACGTTTCAGCACCGTATGTCAACACAGGTAGGACGCATTGCTCGAAGACTTTCGTCTTCAAGCTTTGCGGAATCTTCGAAGTGAAGACCCGACGAAGCCCGCCAAATGCCGCCCAGCCCAACTGAATCCTCCTCTCGGCTTCCTTCTCGAAGTTGTTTCGGCCCAGTTGGATGGTATGGCCTAGGTAGATATAATCCTGAACAACTTCGAGGAGGATACCATCAACCGATACCGGTCTCGGTATGACATGCTTGTTAAACATAACTTTCGTTTTATCAAGATTCATACCAAGACCGACTCGTCGGGAAGACTCATTTAGGCTGCTCAACATTTGGCCTAGCTCCTCCAACGTCTCCGCAAAGATGACGATATCGTCAGCGAAACGAAGGTGAGAGATGTAGTCGCCGTTGACGTTGATGCCTCGTCCCCCCCAGTCCAGGGTTTTTAATACTTTAAATATATGTAAATATATATATATATACACATATATGTTTACTACTTTATTGTTACCGCCTACAATATTTTCTGTTTGGCCTAAAGGTTGACTGGGAGAGAATGCTTTAAGTCCGCCTTTTGTTACAACTGTCTTTGTATTGTTGGACAATAAAGTATATAAATAAATAAATACTTTTCCTTATTTCTTAAATAGTGGATTTATTCTATGAAAAAGTGTTAAAATATACAATAAATGTATAACATTAAAACGTCTACACTTCTACAGAATACTGTCTTTACAGTCGAACCTTTTCGAATTTATTGTTATTTTATATTTGTTAAAGTATAAAACCCACTTAAGTGTAAAACGGACAGATAGGTAGACTTAAATGGTCTGGTCGGGTAAAAAAGTTCATTTCTTTTAAACTTGAAGTACGATACCATGAATTATAAAACTTAATTAAAATAGCTGAATAATAAAACAATACTTTGAAAATTTATTTTGTTTCTTCTTTTTTATTTAATCAATTGTTTAAAAATATATTATACCTCCTCGTCGTTAAGCTTTTCTTCCTTTCTCTGTCAGACGTTTTCCTGTCCGGGCATATAATATATTCGGATTTATAAATATTCTAAGTTATTCTAGTTAGTCTTATGTAATGCACCTACAATGAACAGTACATTATTTTTATTTATCTAAATAAATTTGTGTTCCCAAAAAATATTAACGTTTACGTTATAGTTTGACTTAATAATAATTGCTGCTCTGACTCTAAAACTCAGCTCGGCTTTTCTTGTCACTTGCGTACTTAGCGCCTGACGTCTTTTAGAAAGCTTATTACAAGTCCGTTAATGGTGTGATTTGAAGATGTGATAATGTATTTTTTTTCAGTAGTTATCGAGATTATCGTAATTTATACAAGCCATTCTTTTAATGTTATTTTGTAAAACTTGTTATAATCAAGTTAAACATTAGTCAATGTTGATGATTATACCAGACTGTGGCGAAGTCCATAAGGGACACTAACTATATTTCAAATCAATTTTTAATAACGATCGTTATCAGGTGTCTATGATAACAATTATATTTTTAATCTCTTCATATTTATGTTCATTTGGTTTCTATTAATAACTTCTAAATGAATTTCCCGATATATTATAATTATCCCGACATACACACATACACAAACACGCTCGCACGCACGCTCACACGCACGCCCACACGCCCGCACGCCCGCCCGCGCGCCCGTTTGATTTTACTTGTCTCTTATTGTTGCATTTATTGCTCACACCATTACACCAAAACGGTCGTCTGGTAACAATAGCTGCAGTAGGTGTATAAACTTATAAATATAGTAATTATTGGTGACATTATTGAAAGAAAATGTGCGTTTTCTTTCTATTTTTATCCCTTTTACATCGACGGCTTTCTTGGAAGCGTTTATAATGTACGTATAAGAGAAAAAGAAATTTCTTCTATAATCGCTCCGAGAATCTAATCCGCCAGTTACGACAAGTCGATAGAAGCCTAGACGTGTGAAGAGGCGCTCACACTGATAGCCTGTCTCGTCTGGCAGTGCCTCATGAATGTTAATAGCAATTGCATCTCGAGATTGCAACCAAAATTGAAGCTTACTAGCTTGTAGTTGTTGAAATGCTACTTTAAACGCTCGTTTGAACATTTTACGACTGTTATAAGAAACAAAGGTTTAAAAATAAGAAATAGACATATACTATATTTGGAATTTAAATTTGGTTTCAAACTTTGAATACACTATTTGACATATCCGCATGCAATATTGGAGTTAAGGACATCCGCATTATTAAATGTTACTTTAATTATACTTATGAGTTTATATTATAACTAGCTGTACCTACGACTTTGTTCTCGATTACACAGTTTGGTTTTTATCTCCTTCCACAATGGAACCGTATTGAATTTTGGGATAAAAAGTACCCAGTATCCTAGCTTTTAGAATAGACTCAAACCGTGCCAGTTTTATTTCAAATCCATTCAGTAGTTTCAACGTGACGCACGGCCGAGATGTAGTCGGACAGAAAAAAATTAGATGACAAAAACCCTTCTCCTACATGGAGAAGAGGCCTTTGCCTAATAGTGGGTTCTGATTCATTTCACCTCAGTTCAGACAAAAATGAAAAAGAAAAGTATAGCGCCCTTTAGATTTAGAGGCTATAAATTGCCCGTTATTAATTTGGCTTCATCATCGCCGGTCGCCTGTCGCGGCGCGAACCGGGCAACCATTATTGTATGGACTTTTTTTCCACTATAAAATAGGTTAGCAATCGTCAGGCACAGTTTACAAAAGCCACTATGAAAGCACCTTTAGGCTTTAGCTTGCCCATTATATCGCGCCGCATGAGCGGCTCGACCTAAAAAGAATTTTCAAAAAAATATATGTAATTCGTTTGTACTTAGCATTGTACTTTTTTGTTTAAATCACAATACGTCATTGCTTGCACATGCTTAAACCCAAAATAGACTGAGAAGCGATAGTGGTACACCTTTTTATACATCGAAAATTACGTATTAGTGTTAGTGTAATAATTGTGACATTCATTATAACATAAAAATTAATGTCGTATAGATCACTAAAGTGTAAAAATCCAATCGTAATGTCGGACATCTGTGTCTATTAAGCTTAAGAGCTTTAATTACATATCGCTATCGTATTACAAACGCGTCTTTGTTTATCATCGTAAACTGTTTATTTGGGATCAAGTGGGATACTGAGAAAGGAGTTTAGTGTTCCACGACGTTTTGTTTCCACTTGATTGATTGCATGACAGTTTAATGTGTTCTGTAGGCTTTTTCTCAGCTATCCATAAGCTTTAGGATGTGGGTGTGTGAACTTATACGTTGTATTTGTTTTATTGTATGGTTTCATAATTACCTCTTATTAGGTATAAATTATATTTTTTTTTATTTTTTTTAAACACTTTTTAGGTTTTATGTAAGAGCAGACTGATATACATGTTATTTTTTTCATTTAAATAAATGTACATACAAATAATACTATATAAATATAAATTAGGCCCAGACTCGGGATGAGAATAGAACCTACAACCATGAAGCGGAAAGCAGGGTCACTGCCAATTGCACTAGCGGGCCAGTTTACTAAACTAAGTCTTAAAAGATAAATTTAAAACAATTAAAACGCAATATATATATTTTTAATAAGAGTATATATTCCAAGATAATAATAGTGATTATAGATATTTCTTAGTGTAAATCTTCTGTGAAACATGTCTTTTTATTTCTAAAATTGGATAAAATCCAAAACTAAATTAGCGTGTACCTATTAACACAATATTGGACCAGGGATATAGTTGTAGCTCATCTTCCCATTTTTAACATTTACTCGTATGTATTAACATTGTATTCCATGTACCTCTATGACACTACATTAAAATAGTTTTAATCGACTTTCTTTATGTATTTCGCAGTACCTATATGACTCTTTTATGTTGATTGCAATTATTCTAGTTTATATTATTATATAACTGTTTTTTTATTTTCCTAATTATTGCCTTTCGTACCCTCAATATTAATAATAATATATATTCAACACAAGATAATAGGTATTGACATTTTATGTTCCTGTGCTGATCAATAGATTTCTTTACCTTCTTTTGGTCGTCAATTCTTATTTAAGTTGTAAGCTCTATCCGTTTTTTATTTGGAAGAAGTTTATATAGTTTTAAAAGTAACAGTTGAATCATGTTAAAATTCTTGGATATATGTATTACTATTTTCTCACTTACTTTGCTCAGATCTTCAATCACTTTTATTTTGTGTGGGTATTCTTAAAAAGACGATATCTTTTGATATACGTATACCTAGTATATACATATTTGGTCTTTGGACTTTTTAAAGTACATATAATTATGTTGAGTGCCGTGTTTTTATAGGTGTATAAATGAAGGCTAGCTATGCTGGCCAGAGTACGAGTGTTAATCAAACAAGGAACTCTCATTAGTATGTTTAGCTTTGCTTATCCATTTTAAACGCTATTCGTATCAATTGGTATGCATTAGATTGCAAGTTAAATTCATTAAAACATTTATAAGTATGTATGTACCTTTAGTGCACACTTATACGTAAAGTTTAGAAATATGTTTCTCATTTATTGAGTATATGTACATATTTAAATGATTTATACAATCAGTAACTTTTTTTGACACTTCAAATAATTATATTGTTGGTAGTAATCGACGAAATAATCAAAGATCATCTAAATAAGGAATTACTAATTACTGTTAGTCTTGTAAACATAGTTTGTGTCTATGTACTTGGTTTTGTAACTAAATAGAAACTAGTGCCATAAATAGTGAAACACATATTCAAGTTGGAGTTAGTTTATCACAAAAAGCCTCTATACAGGGAATGCAATCATACCAGCTATTGAGTCCACAAATTACACCCGAGTTAAGCAGTCCAAACAATTCTAACAACAAATGATATAGAATGTTAATGACATCAAGCTGATAACTGTAACGACGTACTGAGGAATGATTCGTTTGATCGTGACTAGATGATTTTGTATCAATACAAAAGTTATTGGGCGCATTTGAATACGTGGGCGCTTACTCAACCTAGTTGCCATTACGGTCTGATCACTTATACCTATATCACATTGTAAGATCTAATACTTGAGAGCATTAAACCTTAGTTTATGAGTCATATTCGTAATTATGCTATTTTTAATAATGTTTACGTACTAGTCACCTAGTCAGACAAATAAGGGGGGTAGTAAGTGGTAGTAAATAGAGGGTATGCTTTGTCTGATTTGATATTGTATACTTTTAAGATGATAATTTTTATTTCGATTAGGATTTCTATTTTTTATTTCAATTCATTTAAATGGAAGGGAGGAAGGAACACTTGATATCGTCTGTTGTAGAGGTACTAATCACATATTCCTGGAAATATCTTGGAAGTAAATTTATGAAAATTAATTTAACAAACAATTTAAAAAAATATATCCTTGAACTAGAACCAAATTTGTTTTGAATTGATGCATAAAAAAGCGAAAATTGAATGTTTAGTTAGTTAGGTACCACAAAGAACTAAATGCATTAAAAATTTGAATCACTACACAGTAATCTGCGACTTACTACTATTATCCTGGAAAATGCAGTTTATTTTTATATGCTTTAATATTATTGCACAAACTCTGATTTAATGAAAAATGTGTTATATGTTTGATTAATAAACATTCTTTTAGGGAGACCACAGAGGAAATAAAACATACCATTAAAAGGCAATTGACCGGTTTTCGTATTTCGCAGACGCCAGGGCCCCAAAGGTATTGTGCAATGAACTGGTAGACGTTTCACTTTTTACATATCAGTAGGGCCACAATGGGCGATACATAGCTATCGCGAGGGAAAGGCTTCCGGCATTTGTACGAACCGGTTTCGGTACCCCGCCTCCGCGAAATGATACTAGCGCGGGCGAAAGGCTAGACTAAATGTTTTTGAGTACATAGCTATCGCTGATGCGTCATTGGATTAATGTCACGGTAAATGTAATTAAAGTGCTAAATATTATACCCCACGATATCGTTAATTCGATAACAACTGTGAAATTAATGATTTTTAACGGTTTCATATTAATAATTGACTACTGTTTTCAATAGAAGTAACGTGTTTTGTCAAAATTGTAGCACAGTATTTATATATGTAGGTATATATCAGTGTTTATAGAGGACTAAAACTTTTAATGGACACCCTGTCCATTAAAAAGTAGGTCTATTCAGTAAGTCTATCTGAGGGTTGGATCGTGTAGAGGCAGGCGTATTTTACGATTTTCAAATGCTTGTCAATCCATTAAATTGCTTATTTATTTTTGAATCAACTAACTCCGATTTACTTGTTCTGTCTCTAGGTTTACCCTTCGCCCTAGATTTTTTTTATTTCTTTCAACTTTTTATAAGCCAGAGAGGAGCAGATGCTTACATTTTGTAGTGCCATAAACATAAAGGATAGTGACAGCTTTTTTTTTTCATTTATATAAACCGTTATATAGATTAAAAAAAAAAAAAACTTGTCCAATCGCTATTTATTATTACATTGATTGATTTAATTAACTCACTCGATAAACTTTCTCAAAAGAACTTGGAATTTTCAGAAAATGATGAACTATTAGGAAAATTGTTTTATAATTATCCATCGTCATTAGACACGGTACCTAATAATTGTTAGTATTGAGACTATAAATAGTTGGAATTAATATAAAAGTTTTATACTTTTTTAAATGTATGGTACGAGTACTATTCGTTTTTCTATACTCAAAAATGTGTACCACCACAATCTTGTAAACAGCTCTTACAATTTCCATAAAAATCTAGGTATAAGGAATTTTTGGGTGTTAATCTACCAACGAATCTCAAAACATGCATTTTGAACCACTCGGTTAATTAATAATAATTACGATTACAATGAAATACGATTTAATTTTTTTATGCCACGAGAAGAGCTCGATCCCAAGGTAACTTGTTAAGTATAATAGTTACGGAAGAGACAAATTAGTGATTTATTTATTTATTTATATTTAAGTATATTTTATCTTAAGTCTCATTCAGGCATTTTGTTACTACTTACTACTACTACTTACTAGATATAAACTGGGGTAATTTAAACACATAATTTACAATCAAGTAAGTAAAGAACCTAATCAACGTTTAGATACTACACAGGTTTATATCAAACGTTAATCACGACCTGAACCCGTTCTAATAAATATACAAGCTTATGAAATTAGGTATTCAACCCAAAGGCTAATTAACTTCTTAATTATTCAGTCTAGGTTTGCCTTTGCCTAGCTTCAGTATTTACTATTAATAATCACTTACCAGAGTAGGTAAAGCAGTGCTTTGTGGGATTAGCTTGACGTTTATTTAATAAGATGTGCAAGGATGCCTGCCACGAAGCGTTCATATCTCGCCTAAGATGAGAGATTTGCAAAACTAAAATAAAATCGTCTTTTTATTAGATTTGAGTACACATTATTAACTTTTTAACTTTCTATGTTATTATATTCTGCTACCAACTTTATACTTATAAATAGATGTTGTAATGTCATGCTTGTAAATAAATTAAAACAAAATAATGATATTTAATATATGTTGCAAACATTTTTAACATGCAGAAACGAGAGTCCGTAAAATTTTCCGCTCGCTACCGCTTGTATTTTACGCATAGATGTCTTCAAAGGTGCGAGTAGCTATTCTCGATTGCAAAGCGATAGAATCGAATAAAGCTACAGGATATCCAGTTTCAGTTATTGAGTAACTCTCCGTAGTATTACAAACTCCAAGTTCAATTTGTATACCATCGTCAGGTGTTAACTTATAACTTATATAGTGAGAACGTGGTATAAAACATTTTAGTAAATAAAGCTTCATATATCCAATATTTGTGGGTATAATTTAAAAAATCCCTTAGTAAAAAATATATATATATAAAAAAATAGTACTTCTTTTTTATGTAGACCTATAAACTTATTATTTATGTTGATTGAAATTTTTATTATTGTATTTTTATGACCATGAATGCCGTTTTCCATTATGTATTATTATTATTATTTGGTGGATATAATTTATGGTTCTGGTCGTTTTAATTATTGTACATTTAATAATATAGCATACGGAGAATATCTACTATCTTAGTGTAATTTGCGTCTAATGTTTATTAATAAATAATTTGTAAAAGATTTATTTGCCTTAAATAATTTATCGTAAGATACAAAACCATTCAATGCTAAAATTATAATAGTACCTACCTATGTAAATCTGGAGACAATAGGCTCTGTTGTAAAACAATCACTGTATGAAGACAAGGCAACATTAACTTCATAATTGAAATCACAACTTATTTAATAATCAAGGTTTTTTTTAATGTGTTTTGTTCATTGTTTCATCTGTGCATATGTTTAAAATTTTAAAAATACCATATAATGAAAACATTTTCAAAAATAACTGAAGTGAAAAAAAGGAATTAAAATACCGACTGCATAAATAGGTCACTGCAGAGTAATAATCAGCATTTTTGTTTATATTCTTACACGCACTATTTTAATGTCTTTTATAAACACTGATACTCTTTTTCAGTTATCGGTATTTTATCTGTTATCACATTCGCTGCCAGTAACTTTCCTTAGACCAGTTAAAACTAGGCCTCCGTGGATAAAAAAAATTCTCATTTCAATGTGCACATTGTGTGCCATATAAATGAGAATTTTGATTTGAGATTTTGAAAAGAGAAAAGAGAAAAGGAAAATGAACGTGCGATATACTCTGATCCGAGTGGACGGCACCTAGCTAATGCACCTAGCCCTACTCGGATCCGAGTGCCTGGCAGCGAATGTGTTAATAGGTTGGGAGCATCGCCTGCAGGAGAGATTGACTTTTGGGTCACTAAGCCATTGTTGTAAAAGGTGATGTTTTATTAAGATACCTAATAGTCTTGTATCATATAAATTAAAATCTTAAATGAGTGTATGAGGATGTCGAAAATTATATAATATGAAAAACCTTCATCTTCCAGCTTACAATTTAAAATAGTGAGAAGTTCTTCTCGTTTCTAACTTTTCATAGTAGATAGGATGGGGTTCTGATACATATTACAATGGTGGTAAGATACAGAAACCTTTACCTAAATCACTCCACAGGTTGATTTCAGGCCTTCATACGCAACACATTTACTTTATGAATTTTGTTAGGAAGTACGATTGCTGCTTTGATATAAATTTCTTTGGATCCAAGTAAATAGTAGAACACGCATGATCCACATTATGTTAGTTTCAAAATCAAAAGTATCCGAAGTTATAAATATGCTGAACCAGACTGCAGACAGTTTACTCTATTAAAATATGTTATCGAGGCTTATACTTCTGGATATATGGTCAAAAATTTTAAATTATCATTTGTGTTCAAACTATTGTACATTTAATAAAAGTTTGCACTGCAGTGATCATACTCGTATATGCATCACAAAGACAGGCATCAAAGGTAGTGTCATAGGTCAGTTTCTTCCAAAGTTTATTTTTCAAAGGTACTTATTAAACAAAATTTTTATTCTTAAATTGTATTTATTTTTCTTTATAAGAATTATTATCAAACAAAACAAAAGACATCCCAAAAAACAAAACAAAGAAAACAATTTCCTCGCCCTGTGTTTTGACATCCTGACGAATTTGGCGCTGACCCCTGATATGATGAATCGGAATGTCTCCTTTAATTTCAGTATCTGCCAATGACAACAAGATCTAAGAATATCATCTGAGATATCAAAGGCTATGTATTCTATTCAACAACTTATTGATTTGTTCGTTCTTTGGTCCTTTTTCATATCGAAGAGTTAATTGGTATTTAATTTATCAGACGGATAATACAATGGATAAAACATTTTTCTTTGGTGGTTATATTTTGAAATAAACAAATTTCTCTCTGTGTATAGCATTTTACGACTAAGTGATTTTTTCAGTAATTAGTTAGGTTATACTAGCTTCCACGCGCGGCTTCGCCCGCGTGAATGTATTGATGAAAAATAGCCTATGTTCTTCCCCAGACTTTAGACTATCCGTATCAAATTTCATCACAAACGGCTTTATGTAGATTAGTCATGTACATACATAACATTTATATAATTAATCAACGAAACAAAGTAAATAATAAACATTATGAAAATAATCATCGTTTAAGAACTTGATTATCGTTATCGATCATCGCCAATGTTGCAATTAATGCAAACAAAAGTAAAACCAGCACTTGGCACACACTTTATATGTGCTTGGCTCTGGGTCCATTTGTCTCCAGGTAAAATTTCGGTAGGTATAGGCTCTAATTTCTTCATGAATCTTGTCAAAGACATTTGTTTGATACCGAATCCCTTAGTGGCGGCATTGACAGTTTTTCGTTCATTTAGTATGCCTATGCAGCATCAATGAACTGTTGGGTAGAGTATAAACCAGTGTTTCCCAACGTGGGGCCCACGCCCCACTGGGGGGCAATTTGATATAGTTAAGGGGGGTAATTTAAAAATGGACTCGACACGACTTTAACCCTTTCGCTTTGGGTTATTTAAATGCAATGCTATACCTTGTCCAACCATTTATTATCTTTTTGACAGCTTACGTCTATAAATTACAATTTTTTCCGGAATTATGTAGTACATTTTGAATTTCAGTTTTTTTTTAAATTATATGTTTTGAAATTTTACTTACGATGTTTTGATAAAAATTTCATAGTGATTTCTCCCTTAAACTTATCATTTATATTTCTTAAGGGAACAAAACAATTTTAAAGGTTAAAAATTATGCATGGGGGCATAAAAAATTTAGAAATGTTAAGGTGGGGCATGGCCTAAAAAAGGTTGGGAAACACTAATATAAACCTTTTGAAGTCTTCTGTTTATACGTTATCATCTTAAAATAAAATTAAAAAAAAACATAGGTATATTACTTTCACTTGAAACTCAGTTAATTATACATTTGGTAAAAAAGTGTGATTAAAAATTAAAAAAAAAAATTGCCCCATTCAGCTGCAAGCAGCATGGCGCTACTTCGGTTGTTTAATGTCTTAGCGTTGTGGTGTATAGTTTTTGAGATATTTCGATTGCCTAACATAGGGGTATTGGTCAAATAACCCCGCTCTACCCTACTTTTATTTTTACATAACATTAAAATTATATGATGTTCAAATATTGCAACACTCACAATAATAGTTCATTGCTCGGCTTATTTAAACATCCTTTTCATTACAAGCGATTAAGTTAACGACTGATGGTTCAAACGTTCGTAATAATCTAGTAATTTCAGTGTAGATATAAACGAGCTAGTGTCTTCATAACACGCCCACTTCGCCGCTCGAACCAATGATCAGTGATAAAGGTGGCATCAGGGCGATGGTGTAAGGGAAAAGCTATATGCGGATGAATATACAATGACCATAACGATATACCACTACAGAATAATACTAATATTAATACCTTAATAATATCTTTTTTTAATAATACCTTTGACAATATTGTTAGCAGTATAAGCTTTTTGTGCGTATTTGTTGTTAAGACTAATAATGTAAAATTCGATTAAGACAAGTTTATTAAGAATATAGTCGGTGTTTGTGTAGTAATTGAAACTATTAAGTTCTATATAATTATATTCATTTGTATTCTATTCACTTCGCAAACAATCATGGCCGCTTAGCCAGAAAAGATAGTGTGTAAAAAGCGCAAGTCGTTGAATTTTACATGCATCCATTTGTATTCAATGTCGGAATAAATCAAAAATCAAAAAGTTGAGTGTCGAGGTCCCAAGTATATAGATTGTTTTATACGCACGTACGCGCATGTTTGTGTCGTTTTCTAAGGATAGGCTAGGAGGTAGCAGAAAAACTTCTAGAGTATGCCTTTAAATAATCAACTCCATATTTATGAGCGTCGGAGCCTCGCTCAACGACATTCTTGCTAGTACAAACGAAGCATATATGAGTATGGAGAAAACTTATAATTACTTCGAAAAATAAATAAAAAATGTTGCTGCTTCGTGATTTAATTTGAAAAATAATAAATACTGAACAGTATTGAGTCGTTGAATAATTCTTGACAGACCATCGATATAGTTTTTTTCTTCCATTGTATTTTTCAAAGTGATAGAATATATTTTTTTAAATATTTTATAGAGAAAAATTAATTTACGAACGATCACTGATCGAAACTCTGCTACTACAAATATAATGACAAATTGTATTTCCATACTAGAAACTAAACTACTGTAAATATGGATTCTTGATAAACAAAACTGAGTTATAAAATTTATGTTATATGTAAAAATAAAACTAGTCGGTCGAGTGAGGTAGCGGCAGGAAAAAATTTGAACGAACCAATTTATCTGGTGACGTGAACATTTTTAGTACCTTTATTTGGAACAATACGGACGACGACGAATACGACGCGTTGCTGTGGCGTTGCACCGGCGATGTTAATAAAAATATCAAAAATCAAGTTGTAAATTTTTCTTCTTCGGTATATTCTTTAAAAATTTGTGTCTCTTTTAGTAATGTCAAATGTGTGTTATTGAAATTTATTCACAATGAAAGAGAGATAGAAAAGTTTTGTTGGCTATCTCAATAATTTCGATAATTGCTGTTTATGACTGATTGTTTAAATTGTGCCTATTTACTACTTTTTAAGTTTTATAATTGAAGAAGACATTTACAGTGTCATTTTTATACTTTGCTATTGTATTATTTAATTATAATGATTGGTTTCATATGATATTTGGGATTGATTTCATTTTTGTGTTCTCAAGACAATGATAAAATATTTTTTCATAAAAATACTATATAAATACCACACTTGATTGGCATTCTGCAACTTTCGAAAACAGTTTTTAAAATATAATAACTTGCTACGTTTCTTAAATAAATCCTAAAATATTTAGCTAGTTCTAATCTCGATTGTCGATTAGACTCTTAAATGTCTGTGGGTGGTCAATTGTGATATAATGGAGGCCAAACAGAATTATCTAGCCACATGGAAAGAGTCGACACCTACTCGGGCATTCATCTTACCCTGATAGTGATTCATGTGACAGGTTCGATGCCGCGAGTGGACATTTCTATGCTCGAGTTGCAATTTACTAACAACGGTCATGTATATGCCGTGGCCATATCGTAAAATTGCCCACATCATGAAACGCTCGAAAATTTAATGTATGTATCATGACATATTTCACTGTCCATTGGCCACATCACGATTTTCCTTGGCCAGATCAATGATAAGAAATCGTTTGTCGATATGGTCCACTAGGCGCGCTACTTCTTGAATTGGTCAAGATTATTTGATCATATCGCTTATTAAACAAATAAAGAATAGTAGAGTGACCATGCGAAAAAAAGTATAGACTATTACTGGCTATTCAAATATGCCATTATGGATACTGCGGTAGGAGTTTGTCTAGATGTTTGTTACTCTTTTACGCAACGTTTTTTTTATAATTATTATATCAAAATAGTCTGATTAAAATGATACTAAGTATATGTTATTACTTTACTCATATGATACAGCAAGAGTAATATAATCCACGATGACAATATACAACATGATACTCAATGACACATGTATACACACAGAACCTAATTAATATCTTTAACTTAACTTTTATTATTAAAACGATGAAAAGAAAAAAAATGCTTAAGAACCTTCATTTTAAGCATTAATTTTAAATAATAATAAATCAAACATTTCAACAATAATACAATTCGTCATATTCCAATTCGATATAATTTTATTAGAGCCGTTTTAATTACTTGAGAATTAAAATTACTCAAAGCGCGCTCGATTGGTCTCATAAAATATTAAACGAGTTTTTAATATGTATAATGAACTTATATTTAAACTGGAATAAGATTGTAAAATGACAGTGACAAGCGGATTAGAAGCGGATTAATTTATTTTAATAAAGTTTCCGTTACATATTTTATCCGATCCGATCTCTCTTAAAAATACCTGTTTGTATGTTTAATAAAGCAAGAATTTTCGAGGTATTCTGATTTGTGAAAATACTTCTCTGTGTTAGTTTTACCTCAAAAGCTTTATATTTCATTAAGTGCATCTAATGTTTTTAGATATTTTGAGATTGGGTATGTGATAAAAACCATGCCCTTGGCATACTGCCAATTTTTTTCAGTTATTCGAAAGAATGTTTTAATTTTTTTTTGTTATAAATTATTAAAAAAAAATGTGCGTATAATTTTTTTACGTTATTCATAAATATTCATTGAACAGCAAGGTAATAGTGCCAGTAATAGTACAGCCGTGTGTAGTGTACTTAATTATTGTGCGTCCATTCACTAGTTAATAATCGTGAACCGTGCTTTATGAGTATTCATTTACCTACGCTCGCCATTTTTTAGAGTGAAAAACTGTTCTGTTCAATATATGTATGATTTGTTTCTGTATTTTGTTCAATATTTTTTATTTTAATTTATAGAATTGTAAATACCAATACGTCTCAATGGTCAGAACTCGTGAATTTTAATTGATCGCGGATTCAAATCAGTTTCTGGTTTCTATAAACAATTTAGTAAATACAAACACTATACTATACAAAACCTCTCTTATATTTATTCTGAAAAAAAAAAAAAAACTATTAATAAATAAAAATTACTTTAAATGAATTAATAAGTATTGTATCAAATGAATGATAATAGTATTTAATATTCGAAAGCTTTATTTAAGTTAAATGTACTCGATAATCCGCTAGATATAATGAATTTAACCATAAATACAATGATTATAAATAATATTCTCACATATTACGTGTACAACTGTACATATTTGTAAATTATACTGAGACTAAATAGTGTTGCAAATAATAATAATGTTTGCCATAAAATTACTATTCGAAAGTAATTGAATTTTTTATGATAAATAGTTAATTGAATGAATTCAGATTTCACTTTGTATACATTTAATGTATTATTGTTACCTTCGGACTACCTACTTTTGTCGTATTATACGTAAAGTAACGCATGCACTAGTTCTAGTCATATTTCAATTTTTGAATATGACTGCGACTTTAATGTTATCTTAATGTCTCGGGGTACCATCTGCGTTGTTGGGAGGTTCACGTTACTACAATTCTTGGATTTATATTATGATTCATAGCCTACAGCTTTTCTGAATAGACATAATTCTAAGATCAATGCGTCAATTAAATTCAAGTCTAAATAACAATATTGTGGTTGAATCTTCCTTGCGATAATACATTAAGTACTTAAACATAAAACCTAATTTGCAGAGCCCTTTTTACTTTTACGGAGGGGAGATTTTTTGTTAATATTTCTCCATTTCTCCCTTCCGCTGCCTCGTTTCGCATCAATGGACAGGCACCCTTATACGAATAGTCTTTACCTATAATCAAACGTCAATTCCTCAGATTGACACTTTTAAAGAAACACATGAAATATTTAGTTTCACCTACTAATTAGGATTAATTGTCGATTTTTTTTAAGGTTTACTTCCAAATTAGGTTACCTAAGGCCATAATATAACGAAACTTCATCAATATATACTGCTTTACCTAAAGATAATTATGTATAATATATTGGAGAAATATTGTATTAACGAATAATAATTAGTGACTAATTAATTCTAATTTGTTGGTCTCTATATCGTTGATCATATATATTTGATTAGTCCGTTATATTTTATGGTAATGAAATTACAATTTAATTTTAAGCGTGCATCTTTTACGCTTATCGTTACTGGAATGGTTAAAATAGGCTTGTCGAATAAATATCGATACATCAATATATTGATATTTTCAACTCGAAATATCGATATTTTAGGGCGATATATTTTATAACGATATATCGATATCAAATATTCAATTACGAAATTGTATCAAAAACGATATTTTCTTTTGTTTTTATTTGATCGACTCAATTTGCTGCTTAACTGATTTTTAATTTGGTACTTAAAAAATCATTCAGTTGTCCATCCGTTATTCGTATTTTAACCTCAATGCGCGTATTTCTGCATTTGAGTTGATTGTAGTCTACAATCTAACTAATTCAATCAATAATAAATTTGAGCATTCCTGTGATGTCTAGTGTTGTATGTCATAACGTGATGTTTGTTGTACATGACATGTTGTTTGTAGCCTAAAGTCTTTCCTTATAAACAGGTGTCACATATCTTGACAGGACACTAGGTTATTATTTCAAAAGGAATCACAAGAATGTACCAAAGTAATCTTGATATAGGACTTGCTTCGTTAATCATGTTAAAAAATAAGATTAGAATAATGAAAGCGAAAATGTGATGAGCTACCTATTTTAATTATAAATTTTACTTTACTTGGATATTCAGCTCACATTCCGGCTATTTCAATTAAAACTTAAATCCCTGTTTCAAAATTACAGAACGTACCTACGTACACGTGTAGTTAGAAAACTTGCCCGAGATAATAAGTAGCTTGATTAAAACCTTTTGAATGGTATGAATAATGTAATTAATTCTCATAAATTAAGATGGTTTCATTAGATAAAAATGTTACTTAATCTTATGAGTATTACGTTTTACTGTAATTAGTAATTTTATTATCATTTTACATAACACATATTAGAACATATTTTACATAATTGTATAATTTTTATGAGCTGGCATAAGTTAGTATTATATAATACGTTCATCTAAACTCTAATTACACAATATATAATAGATAATTCAAGGTTAAAGTACATAAACGTGAAGAGTAATGGAACTGAAAACGGTAGTACTTAACTGATGGTGAAAGTTTCGAAAGCCAACAGACTTTATTGTTACATAAAACGTCAATAATCTAGTTGTCTTCTGTAAGATAAGTGACCGTAGTATGAGATAAGATAAATGATATGAAAAATTTCGTTACGTAACATAATGTTAGTAAACGGAGATGAGACTTAACGACGATTTACTTTCTGTGGTGAGCAGTTTGTGATGAATATTGTAAAGGCTTAAGAATAAACTACGAGTGGTAAGGTGTACGTTAAAGCTTTACAGTCGAGAGTAGATTTTTGCGTGCGTATTCATGGTCGGTAAACGCGATACAATTTGCGTGAATGCACGTAACTGGGCTCACCTTTGCGGTGACTCAAGCTGTGAAGCGGCAAATCCAACATCGGAGATCGTGCAGCGTGAGAAACATCGTTTATGCTCACATTGGCGTAATGCTTTTTAGTTCTAAAATGTCTACCGCCTTTTGCTTTCAGTTCATCGAAAATCTTTTTTTAAACATTTCGAAAGGTTATTCTTTTAAATTATTATCAATAATGTTAAAAATATCTTACGGAGCGTTAGTTCGACATTGATGGCGGATGGATATTATATAAATGGCGGAAAAAAAAATTAAACTATCGCATTTCGAATTAAATATTCTGAAAATATTACTTACTAACTACTAAGTTTAATTTTACCTAATACAGAAAGTACAATTTTCATTTGTATTTATGTAAAAATAAAAATGTCTCTGTGTTTAATATATTCGTTAACTAGAAATGTAAAACCACACTGAGAGGACTCATACTTTATAAATTTTACTTGGTCCGTGAAAACATACATCTGTCTGCTGGAATAGTCGAAGCGAAGAGAGAAGGTTATGCAAAACTAAACACTATGAATAACGTTTCATAAATTTCGCTGCGAAACAAGGGTTTGTCCACATAATATCAAAAAGTGTTATTCACATAATAATTTTCGGCTATCATTATATACTCCGCTATAACTATATTCTGTAACTCAATTTGTTTCAGCGAAACACATAGGATTAAATATTGTATGCTCGGAAAATAAACTTAATAAACGTGTTTATTATGTTCAAATCATTTTCGTGGTTATTTAAGCGTGATACGGGCTGATTTAGCGTGTAAACTTTTCATTTTATGTGCCAGTTAAGGTTGACTCGTCTATTTTGGTTTATTATAATCTCTTTATCTAGAATTTTAATTAACATCTGTCGATTGAACGCGGCTTATTACGCCAGTTACCAAAATGGTTTTGATTATTTTTAATAGCGTGTAATTTAAATTAAAACATCAAATGTTACAAGTTTCCAACAATTAAAAATTAATTTTAAATATTATTGGGGTTTATCCCTCGCATCGGGATTGTTTTACGAATTTGTACTTCTATGTTCTATAGAATTGACCACCGTTCTGGTGTAGTGGTGCGAAAATCCATTTATAGCGATAGTCACGCGTATGATTCCCACTCGGAAAGGAAATTTATTTTTATAAAAAAAAAAAATTGTTCATACGCTTTTTCTTGTACCGTGCCTCAGAGAGCACGTGAAGCCGTCGTTCCCAGTTGATATGATGGGCACCTGATAACGACTTAGGTACTTATGTTATTGAAATTATCCGGCAACCCGCAGTGGAGCCCGTGGTGGATTACGCTCCAGTGTTGAATAGGAGTTTGTTAATCACAGCATTTAGACTGCGTTCCGGTCACATTCCATTTAATAAGTTTGCTTACATGATGAAAAAGGTACCACTCCGTTGTGTACCGAGCGTGGCATCATTGAAGATGCAGTTCACATTATGGTGGAGTGTGTCCGGAATGAAGATATCAGAAATGACATGCTCCAAATAAACCAAAATTTTAAAGAACTTGGAGGTTGTAATTCAATTTTGGCTTATCCTCTCTCAGAACCTACTAAATTATTGTATAAAATTGTAATCATTGGTATGCGACGACGATTTCAATAATTTTATTGTATGTAGTATATGTGATGTTCCTATGGAGTGTCATAGTCCTTATGGACTAAAACTCCTGAAATAAATTTAAAAAAAATAAATCCTTCTCGTATATGGAGAAGACACCTTTGCTCAGCCTCAGGATGTTTACAAGTTGATTCTATAGAAAGAATTTATTATATATGAAGATTGATTATATATTTTTTACGTTAAGGAAAAAAATGCAATGGTAGCAATAAAGCGTTTTCATTATAATTACTTAGTACGTTAATATTAAAGTTTAGATTGTTGTTTATTGACAATCACTTAATTGAATCGATACAGAATCTTCCATTCCTATTAAAACATTAGTTGTACCCGACCCTTAAAGCAAATTCATTAATTTGCTTCGTTTCATCGCCGCTGAACCGCGCTGATTGCGTCAAAGCAATCAGTCTGTATTGACGTATATTCGTGACACCTATTAAAATAACTTGTCTCGCTTTTCGCTCCCGTAAATTGTGTGTTATAATTTCAATTAATTTCGGTTTATTTATTCGTAACATTTTCAATTTATATATGCAGTCCATTTATTTATTTAAAAACCTACGTGATTATCATTTGAGTATGTTTTTTTCCAGAGACGGGGAGCACGGATAAGAGCAATGGTATGAAGGAACCGGGATCACCCGAGGAATTGGTAAGTTTTCTTTTTTATAAATTACTTTTTTCCAATCCGAAAACTAAATATACACAAGAAATACAATTTAAAACTCAATCGAATGTTCCCTCAACACTCCGTTAAACATGTCAAATTCGCAAAGAAAGATTTATGATAACGCGTCAAACTTACAAACGATATTATAATGCCACCAATGACGTTGCACGCTGATTCAGATTCATATTCGGATAAAACTTGCTGAGGTGGGTATAAAAAAATCACTCGCTTTGTGCCGAATCGTTATACACGAGGGTCTCCATTGCCTTACATATTTATTTCTTTGAAGTATTTTTTGCCCATCTATTCATTTATATTGTTGAGTTTCAATACCATTGAATGAACCTAACTATAAAAATACATTTCTTATTTGTTATCGATAAACTCTAAAAATATAACTGATTGTAATAATTCTTTCATAGATAAAAAACTACACATCTAGAACTAATGTAAGCTAAAAATATCCTAATAATACTAAAATAGGACGCCAGTAGTTTTAAATATAAACGTACAAATATGCGAAAGACGTCTAGTCCCTAATATTATAATAAATGTGGAATGTAAGTTTGTTTATTACACTTTCACGCGAAAACTACTTAACCGATCATCATGAAACTTGTAAACATATTTTTGGAGGTATTAGAGGTAAAATAGGATCCTTTTTTTTTTGGTCGCGATAAACGACATCCACGCGAAGCCGCGGGCAGAAGCTAGTATAAAATAAAAGTTAAAAAGAATTTCTTTTATGTGCCTATGACAATATGTACGCAAATGTATTGTTGATTCGATTGTTTCCTGAATTTACAGTGACAGCATTCCTGAGATGATTTGTCGATGATATATCACCGACTGATTTCCTGTCCTTTGTATCCAAGTTTATTTGATTGATTGATTGATTGATGATATAAACACGAATGAATTGGATTTAACAGAGGCACATGTTAGTGACATTATTCATAAGCAATTATCAGATAAAGACAATCCTGTATCATTATTACTTCTCATATATTGTATATAATCTGAGAACATAGCAAATATTAGAGTGAAACCTTTTCTTTATTTTGCGCAATAGTTAAGAACTTATAAAAATAATAACGAAAACAATCAAGAAGATTATAAACGCCGTTAATAAATGACTAGGTACTGCATAATTTATAAGTTTAAAATAAATATTATCAATTTTCATGTGTACTAAATAAAATAAATTAATAATAAAATATTTAATAAGCATAATATATTTTGATATCACATAATTTATTAATACTTTTGACAAAATAATAAATACATTTATCCCAATCAGCGTTAGGGTCACGCGATGACCTGTCGATGATAGATGGGCGGCCTAAATCCGAGCAATCATACTGAAGTTTAATTGGTATTGTTGGTGAATCGTATGACTTAATATCAAGGATTAAGTAAACATTCCTAATACAATGTTGAGTGTATTTGTTGATCTAAATTACTCAACGGATGAACTTCCGTTCCGTTACAAACATAATATATACTTAATATTTATCATTATGTCATATTTTCTTGGTTTGTACTAAGATACAATAACTACTTAAATTAAGATTGAAGTACTTATTTTCAACTGTAATTTAAAAATTATAAGAATACTACTATACCTTTAAATACTAGCTATGGATTACATTTATAATTACATGTTTTAGACTATTATTATACTCGGGGTTCGCGCTTGCGCCGCTTTATAGGTGAATAGGAGTAAAAATATATTTAACGATGTAAGATTCTCGGGTGTTATCTTCTCACAGTGAAAAAATAATAAGTGAAATTTGAAATAGGTACTTTAAAATATACTAGCTTTAATCGACATACTCGGTACCATCCGTCCCGGTGATAAGATTATTCCGAAAACATCGCTTTTTTCACAAACGGAAACCAGTTAAAGCTTAAGGTTTATGAATTTTACGAATAAGTGTATAAAGAATTTTTATGTCAAAACTTTTAAAGGAAAGGGCTTCATAAATGTTTTACCTATTAAAAAAATAAAATAAAAAAAAAACTCATAAAGTCCGTCTTAATAATTCTAGATAATGACTTAACACTCCGCTAAATAGAAAGTTAATCATTTTTTTTGCTCTCTATCATCTTCTTACACGAAGACATAGTGCGTGATTTACAATTGGTGAAAATTTTTCTTCTGATTCCCGTGAGTCTCGACGAAGTAATGGCTGCTATGCTTAAGACGTTTGCCTCACTTACACGCAGCGTCTCTTTTTCCCTGGTGTATTATTTGTATTTTCAAGGAGCGCCACTTTCTTTGCTACGCTTCGTTAGCGCTGGCCTATTATATATGTATTACAATTATTTTTATTCAGTCATCCATAAGGATTCTTGCTGTATCATATATTGAAATTAACAAGAAGCTCCTTACTCGCTTGTAGTACTTATTTATCTTAGCGTATTATATGTCAAACTTCACTAACAAGGAGATCTTACGGTCTCGGAAATTCAAATTGAAATGATACTCGGTAGACCACTTAGCCAACTTGTTCTTGTAATTTCAGACCAAAAATCTCTTCTACAATAGTACATAAGCTGTGCGTAAGTAAAACTTTAAAGCCTGTTTTTTTCGGAATATTCTGGCTAGTCCGCTTTATTGCTTTACTATGTGGATACCTCTTAAGGTATACTACTAATCTGCCAAGTTTGATCACGATCTGAATTTCCAAGACCGTAAGATCTCCTTGTAAGAGCGCCTTTCTCGTTTGCCCAAGTAAATAATGTATTCGATTGCAATAAGCGCTTCCCACATGTTTTGCGCTAGCCGTAGGGTATGCTAGAATCAACAAAGACCTCTTCGCTTGCGTATCAAATTATTCTTAGAATTAACAAGTATTGTTTAGCGCGTCTTTAGCGCCTAAGGTCTCATTTGTGATGTATTAAAATTTATTAGGGTTTATAAGTTTGCAGTATCTAGTAGTATTTTGGAGCCACAAGTCATGGGTCTCGCGTGCTGTACACTGTACGTAGTCGCGGCGTTTCTGTAGACACGGATGCAGGTGAAACTATATGGGTTATCTAGTTTATCAATACAGCTAGTACTTAGTCAATTACTACGATTTTTGTAATGAAAATCACGCTTCAAAAGGGTTTATTATTTATAGAGTTATACGAGTAAAGTAACTCTCGATTTTAGTAACTTTAAGGATACTTTGTAGGTTATGTTAATCCTATGTTTTAATTATATCTATGTAATTCAATAATTTTTGCGCTTGTTCCTTTCGTTATTCGTGTTTATAATAATAATTTTCATTAAAAAAAATATGGTTTATACAAAACTAATTGGCTGATTGTAGTACTATTAATTTTAATTGCCAGTAATATTTCTCTATTGGTTCAAAGCTGAGGCGCGATATTTCTCAAGTTTGCTGAACAAATTGCTGCTTCGTTGAAAATGTATGCCTTTTCCATTGACTATATTAATTCGGCAGGCTTTTATTTGAAGAACAAATATAAGAATATATCCATTGATAAGATACATAATGTATAAAATTAAATCTGATTTAAAAAGCTTATAATAATTTTATTAATATATATTTTTTTCAAGTAACATACAAATTCGTCCATTGTATTAAATTAATATAAATAATTATTTACAGATAAATCTACAAAACAATGTACTTAGAACTTTTAGTATAAGCTTATCTATTGGGTTTCAAAAGTTTGATTGCTTCTCTTACTTACGTTCTCAGAGTATATCGGCTCCCTATTCGTCTTCGCCGTGGTAAGGAAGTACTGTCCACTCTATTTAATATCCTTCAAGAATCAAATTCTCCATCTTATCTTCGGTCTCGATTTCATCTCCTATCTGATCCTACTCTTTCCAGGTGCCCTGATAGGCGCGCTAGATATACCAAAATGTAATAGGTACCAAATCAATATATCCAAATTCAATCTGAATTCGTTTTCAGTACACGCCTCTTTACATTGGAACAAACTTCCAAAGTGTCCAGTGAAGTCCTTTCCTTGTTTCCTTATTACAGTAAAGTAACATTTCACTAGGGACTTTGTAATTATTGGATAACTATACTATATATAAAATGCAATCTAGTTTTATAGCTTATAACAATTTTATTTATTACTAACATATAAGTTTGTATGTATATAATATATATATTTTATATACGTATAATTGTATATGTGGATGTATCTTTTATGTGTATTATTAAATATGGTGTGCTTATAACTATATATGAACATTTCATGGGCTATTTAAATGTATAATTTATTTAGATATAATATTAAGTTTTTTTTCATAAGCTTATTTACATAATATAATAGTTAAGGTTTTTTTTCTTGTACTTATTGCTGATTATCGCGAGGAAATCTCTTTTAGAGATAAGTCCACCTTTGTCATCTGCCTTACATATATAAAAAATATTTGAAATAACATAAAATTGATACCGTAATAGTTTAAAATTATTTCTTTAAGTGTATATTTTGAATTAGCAGTCCTTTTTATGGGTCTATAAGAAAGTTTGTGGAAGAAATTGGTTACAGGGTACTTAAATTGTCTTTAACGGATGGAAATGGGATGATTACGTTTAAATTGAAGTTCCTTGAACAAAGGGCGGAAGATCGTTTGACACTAAATCGACGTGATTTAATTTCGCCTTGTTAACACCGAAACAAAAATTTTGAATTTGATTATATTCCATAAAAATTGTTATTTGGATGACATCCAAAGTGTTATGCCGTGTCAGAAATAAATTGGATTTCGGGATGAATAGGAATAGTTTTTAACATTATGGTTCGATTTTAATTGTTATTTTGTCAATTTTTAGTATTTCGTACCCAAAGGGTAAAACAGGACCCCATTACTAAGACTCCGTTGTCCGTCCGTCCGTCCGTCCATCCGTCCGTCTGTCACTAGGCTTTATCTCATGAACCGTGATAGACAAAGAGAAGAGAAAATGTCATAGGTGATGTATTTCTGTTACAATTGTTTTTTCTGTACAAATGTATTTCTTTTTTCTATAAAAACACATAATAAAAGACAGAATAAAAAAAATATTTAAGGGGGCCAAAAAAATATTATTTAACCCATACAACAAACGTTTTTTTTTTTGCTCGTTTTTGCTCGATATTGATAACGACAACAGGCAGACGCTTGAAATAGTCATATAATATTTAGTTATATATTCACTTAAAAATAAATATATTATTTAAAGGAGGCTCCCATACAACAAATATGATTTTTTTTTGCTCATTTTTGATCGATATTGATAACGGCAACAGGTATATGCTTGAAATATTCACAGAATATTGAGTTATATTATTCATTTTAAACATAAATACTTAAACTAAAATGAATTAATATTTAAAGGGCTCCCATACAACAGACATGATTTTTTGCCGTTTTTATAGATAAAGGTACGGAACCCTTCGTGCGCGAGTCCGACTCGCACTTCACGGTTTTATTATAGACAAATATATTGTAATTGGGTAATAAATGTAAATAATAATTATTTTACAGTTATGATATAAAATATATAACTCGGACCAGTTTTTAAAATATTTTCAATAGAAAACATTATTAGTAAAAAAAAAAAAAAACTAAATTATACTTAATGTTGTAAACGAGTTTGTCTGTTTAAATCCGTTAATCTGGTCTATAGCTCGTCCCTATCAGCTGTGATTGAAAAATAGTATTTCTTAAAAGTCGTTAAAATTAATGAGAGGTACAAAAATAAGTTGAAGTTGCGTAAATGCATTTACATTACATTACATTATATAATACATGTTTATGTCTTTTATTATGATATCGAACGAAATTTAACGAAAATACGATAGGTATTATTAAAATATTTTTATTAAAAATTGTATTAAAGTAATATTTATGCCATCAAAAACATAACTTGTAAAAAGAAACCAAGTCTCGCAACTCACTTCTTCTTCCGTAAAAAGTTGTGAGATCCATGTAATATCAAGTCGGCTAATTTATTCAAACCCTACTTAAGGGTTCTTCTGTTTTAAGTTATTACGTTAGTAGCTAACCTAACAACATCGTATAGTGATCATATCAATATTAAAAATCTTTGATGTTTTAAATAAATATACTGACTTGGCAATCGCACTAAACAATCTAATTTAATATAATATTCCTATGTGTTACTTCTTAGATACATTGTTTTCATGCGATTGCCAAGTCAATCTATTTATTTAAAACATCAAAGATTTTTAATATGGATATGATCACTATACGATGTTGTTAGGTTAGCTACTAACGTAATAACTTAAAACAGAAGAACCCTTAAGTAGGGTTTGAATAAATTAGCCGACTTGATATTACATGGATCTCACAACTTTTTACGGAAGAAGAAGTGAGTTGCGAGACTTGGTTTCTTTTTACAAGTTATGTTTTTGATGGCATCTCATTTCTTTTTGTAGACAGTCCTACTTATTTTCCTTTCCGGTGTCTTCTACTTCTTTAATATCAACAACGTATTTTCTTAAAGCCTTCGCTAGGTCTAATGAGCTTTTCTTATTTTTGTAGATATTCTTCCTCTTTTTCTTTTCCGATACGATACAGATATATAATTTGATTGTCATGTCATACATATTGTGAACTCAAGTTGACAAATTGAAATACTTGACAAGAGAGATGAATGAAGTATGTTTAGCCGGAAACAGTGTTGTCAGATTGCTGTCGATTTTTTACACCTAAACTTCCATAAAAATAAACTTTTAAAAAATATTTAAAAAAGTGAATGTATACTTATGTACGTACGTAAAAAGTTATACTTATAATAAGACGATGCGCCGAGTTAATGGTTGGTGCGCTATCTGTAAACAGACCCTGAAAACCCACTAAAACAAAGTACTCGTCAAGACGAATCAAAGGAGCCGAAACTCGATTGGGGTGCGTCGTTTTATTACAGAGTTCCTATGACCACCTTCTAGCTACATCATCAAACCCTGGTTACCATTGAAAGACAAACTACTCGTCTAGAGGATTCAAACGAGCCCGAACTCGATGAGGCTGTGTCGTTTCATTGCGAAGTTCTTATGACTGCGTTCCAACTCTATTATCAGATTAGACCCTGGTAACTATCTAAAAACAAAGTACACGTCAAGACAAATCAAACGAGCCAAAATTCGATGGAGTTGCGACGTTTTATTACAGAGTTCCTATGATCACCTTCCAGCTCCATCATCAGACCCTGGTTACCTTTGAAAGACAAACTACTCGTCAAGACAATTCAATCGAGCCCGAACTCGATGGGGTTGCGTCGTTTCATTACAGAGTTCCTATGAGCACCTTTCAGCTCCATCACCAGACCCTGGTTACCATGAAAGACAAACTACTCGTCAAGATGATCCAAACGAGCCCGAACTCCATGATGTTTTGTCGTTTTATTGCGAAGTACCTTTGCCTGCCTTCTAGCTCCATCAACAGATCAGACCCCGGTAGCCATCTAAAAATTAAGTACTCATCAAGACGAATCAACGAGCCTAAATTCGTTGTGGTTGCGTTGTTTCATTATAGAGTTCCTATGACCACCTTCCAGCTCCATCATCAGACCCTGGTTAGCATTGGAAGATAAATTACTCGTCAAGACGATTCAAACGAGCCCGAACTCGATGAGGTTGTGTCGTTTTATTGCAAAGTTCCTATTGCCACCTCTCAGCTCCATCATCAGATCAGACCCTGGTAACCGTCTTGAAACAAAATACTTGTCAAGCCGAATTAAACGAGCTGAAACTCGATGGGGTTGCATCGTTTCATTACTGACTTCCTTTGACCACCTTTTAGCTACATCATCAGACCCTGGTTACCATTGAAAGATAAACTACTGGTCAAGAGGATTGAAACGAGCCCGAACTCGATGAGGTTGTTTAGTTTCATTGCGAAGTCCCTTTGGGCACCTTACAGCTCCATCATCCGATCAAACCCTGGTAACCATCTAAAAACTAAGTACTCGTCAAGGCGAATAAAACGAGCTGAAACTCGATGGGGTTGCGTAGTTTTCATTAGGGTGTTCCTATTACCACATTCCAGCTCCATCACCAGACCCTGGTTACCATTGAAAGACAAACTACTCATCAAGACGATCCAAACGAGCCCGAACTCGATGAGTTTGTGTCGTTTCATTGCCAAGTTCCTATAGCCACCTTCCAGCTCTGTTATCAGATCAGACCCTGGTAACCATTTCAAAACAAAGTATTCGTTAAGACAAACCAAACGAGCCAAAACTCGATGGGGTTGCGTCGTTTCATTACTGAGTTCCTATGACCACATTCCAACTTCATCACCAGACCCTGGTTACCATTGAAAGACAAACTTACTCGTCTAGAGTACTTAAACGGGCCCAAAATCCTTCCTTTGGCTACCTTCTAGCTCCTCCATCAAATCAGCACCATGTAATCATAATATTGCATTGTCACATGATTTACTATTATTTTGGATCAAATTTAATTTGCAAGATTTGATGACAAATATCGAGACAGGTGAAACAAAATAAAAGCTTGTAAAAAGTGAGTTGACACATCCAGCGCAATGAAGTAAGTTAGCGCAATTGCGCGGCGCCTACTACTTAGCGCATCGTATAAAAATTTACTCTCATCAAGAAGTTATAGCTATAAAATACAAAATTTATTTTGAGTCCTTATTTTCTATATTTATTTTTATTTATTTAATGTTAATATACATTAATTAACAGTTATTGCTGTTATGACTCACTTAATCAATCAGGTGCATTCTAATAATGACATAATTATATGAACTCAAAAATGATGATCACGCTGGCGAAATGGTGCGCGCTGTTGTATATTAAGCGGGAGATCCCGGGTTCAATCCCCGGCAGAGTAAATTTTCTTTCTCTGATCTGCTTTGGTGGGAGTCTTTCGTAGTGGCTAGTTGCCACCCTATCGGCAAAGACGTGCCACCAAGCAATTGAGCGTTTTGCTACAATGCAGTGTAGAAACCGATTAGAGGGATAGGTTTAATATAGCTGCCAACTGAATAAAATAAAATAACTTACATACGGGAAGCGTGGAAGCCGTGGAACGGGCAAATCACCTCAGCCAGTCGCGGTTATGATTTATTAGTGTTCTTTAAGAGTGTATGCTACCTCAAATTGCTTATTTTCCACTCGGCAGGATGTCCATATCTTCCAAACTACTGAATATTTAAGTTTAAAATTGATGTATGGTAAAGTTCAGGACATAAACTATCTTTCATATGTTTCGAAAACACGATTCCATAAAATTTTATCGATACAAAAAAATCGCAAAGTTACCTCTATTTTTTTTATTAAATCCTTAATATCTCAGTAAATATAGAAGTTATGAACTTGAGATTAAGCATGGTAATTGAAATAAGTATGAAGAACATTTTATATGTTGCGTTTTTTAAAAAATAACTATTGATAAGGTTTGTGGGGAGAAAATACCTATAATTCGTGCGACGAACAACCAAGCGCTCTCATTTCTCATATTTGTCAGTACCGCTCCGGCTTTCGTAAGGGATACCTGTGTCGCTTGCGCTCGAATTGAACGGAGGACGGTACTATACTTTTTACTTTTTGAGCTTGTATACTTTCATTCAAAATCTATATACATATAATAAAATGGTAGGAAAGTCAAAACTGTACATTGAATATTTTTTTTAAAGAATACTTGGGGTGTAATCATGTTTTGAAAAGACGCGCGCGCTCCCCGCGAGCGTGTTGCGGTTGCGACGAAGTGGGGGTGAAATCTGAATTCGAGCTGAGGTAGGGTGGCCCCTTAATACTTTGCGTGATTTTGGTACAGCTACATAAGACATGTCCCATTCTTGCTTTTTCATTCCGTTGACCATTTTACAGGTTACCTTTGAAGATAATTATATCTAGGTACCTATCTACACCTATTATTCCACTATGTTATACTTGTACGGGTACATTGATTCATTCACTGCAAATGTAACTTTGTAATCCTATATATTTATATGGGATTACAAAGTTATTTATGCAGTTGGTGTATCTAGAAAACTGGACCGAAATTGCAAAATATTTGAATTTTTCCTTGGTTTATATACTAAACACTAATGGTATTCTAAATTTGAAGCTTTTATGTCTGCTAGAAGTGCCTTAGAGTTTTGATGATCGGTCAGTCAGTGAGTGACAAAATTCGAAACTTTGACTAATTATAATTCTTAAACTACTGGTTCAAATTGAATGAAATTTGAAATATACCGTGTTTATACAATGCCTGCTTGGGTATTGAAAATTCAGACTTCTAGTTTTATCCACAACGAAGTTATAGGGGGTCGAAAATGGCCTGAGTTGCTTCGAGAAAAGATAGTACGGCCGTGCCACTTTTTTTTTTTGCTCGACTTGGCGGAGGCACTGCCGTGCCTCCAGATTTAAGTGATGCCTTTTAGATTCTCGTAATCTTTGTATATTTTTACCATATCTATATTATATTCGTAACCCAAAACAACTGGTTCTCTTTTCAATATTATAAATTGCAATTAAATATTTGAAATGAAACGTTAATTAAATAATATTTTTTGTAATTGAATGTAATTACTAGTCACGCGGTACCATCACTCAGTCAAGTAATATCGACCCACGTAAAAAGAAAACTCGTTTACGAGTCGAGCAAAACATTATAAGGCTTCGTGTAAACATAATAACGGTCGCTGCGACCCCAATAGTGTCACACGAGCTAAGCAGAGATGTTGACTGATACCTGAGGGCGTATTAGACCTACTTTTTACACGCCTAGCTGGTTATATGGTATGTCACAGTTACAATCACATCCCGCTATAATAGCCTTAAAACGAGTTCTATATTTTAAATTATTATTAGTGTAATAAGTTTTTGTGAACTCTCTCAGTCATTTTTATCTCCTATGAAAGGAATATTTTCTTATAGACTCCATAATTATGCTTGTTGAAATGCTGAAAAATATGTTTAAGACCTTATTCATTTCGATTAGCGGGTTCAAACAAATAAACCCCTCAGTTATATACAATTGATGCAGATAGTTGAAAATTGGTAAATATGTACTGAGAGGATATAAAAGAATAAATCTCTTTCTATAAAAAGGTAAAAAGTAAGTTCATACGGATGTATAACTTTAACCATGTTTTTATACCTACAACAAAGAAAAAAAGCAAATAACGAAGCTGAAAAATATTTCTATGCAACTTGGATTTTTTTTTATGCTTCACTTTAAATAGTGAGTTGTAAGCAACGGGGAATCGTTAAAAGCTGTCACTATCAAATATAAAAAAAGTATGTGACAGTTTGAGATGTGCGGCGTCGGGAGATAAAATAAATTCAAGAACATAATATAAGTTCAAGCCAGTATTTCCTTTAAAAATTACAAAAATCTAGTCGTTTTTTTTTTACCCGACTGCGACAGAAGGAGGGTTATGTTTTTCGAGTGTATGTATGTATGTATGTATGTATGTATGTATGTATGTATGTATGTATGTCCATTTCTTTGGCACGCCCTACAGCTCAAACGGCTGGACGGTTTTTGACATATGAGGTGTCGTTTGATTTGTCTGAATTGTAGTAGTGACATAGGCTATATAAATTTTCAAAATGGCGCCCGCAAATGGCGGATAGAGGGGGGGAGTTGAATTTTTTTTTCTTAATGTAGCAATATGGGTATCAAATGAAAGCTAGTAAATTGTTTTATTCTTTTTAGTTTATAATAAGAGTATTTTACGCAGTCGGGTTTTTTGATTTTTTTAATTAAGCATACTTGTTAAAAACTAATTAGAGATCTATTGCTAGAATGATAACTAATTTTATTGTTGGGGTACAAATTTATTTATAGTCTATAAAAAAATTAACTACTATCCTCTGAATCCGAAAGATATAAGAATTTATACTTTGAAATAAATATTTCAAACATTTTCTGAAATTTCCTTTTAACAGCGGGTTATCTCCAGTTGTGAGTTATCTCGCATTTTCCTGTCATCTTTTAATATTGACGCTATTTGTATGAAACATCATACCCTTGAACGTCGTTGTTAACTACTGGAATGAATAGCTTATTGACATTTACGTTATTTTCAGGGGGACATAATAATCATTAAACTCTTCGTGGAGTTCCCGTTACATAATAGGTATAGGTATAATAATTACATAACTATAATACTATTTATGATTTAGATTGCTTTTTTGCTATAAAACAGAAACATTACTGGGTCTAATCATCTTAGAAAACGAAAACTATTCTTTTAAGTAACAAAATGGTTGAATTGATGATATATCTAATTGTAAGTAATATTACATATTTATAATAATTATGATACTTGTAACTTTTTTTTTTAACGGTTTATTTTCATTTAATTTGTCATAATAAATATAATATCATAATAAATTTGAATAACAAGTAATATAGCAAAATAAAAAACGAATGGTGTCGTTGGACAATAGATAGGAACGAAGTTCCTTATTACATAAATACTAGTAAGTATTAATACTTATTTCAAGTTCTAGTCGAGGTAAAAAGAAAATAATTATTTGGATATAAATTTTTTATTATATATTTTTTTTATCGCTAAAAATCAAAAACTACTCGTACTTTACAAAATTATCTTAACACTTCTATTTTATTTACAATTATTTATAAAAATATATAAAAAACACCATCTAGTCTCGCCATCGTCATCCTGCGCAGCATTAAGCAATAGCTTATTATTATTATTAAATATTTCTTTTGTAGATTTATATTCACGGTCGTTTTTTGCCGATTAGGGTACTCCGTCGTGCCATAAGGAACTTCGTTCCAGTAACTAAAACAAAGTTAATTTTTATAACTAAATTTATTTTAACCTGCTTATCACTTAGGAAAACACAGTCCCTAATATACCAAAACCAAGCCTAATATCGTGTATAATTTCCTCAATATAAAGAACAAAATAACGGTCGAGTTCTTGTGTCGACATTTCCAACTAATGAATGGGCGGGCCATCAATAGCAGATCACTCGGAAGCTTCATAAATATGTACACGACAATGTGGCATGAGTTTTTATGAGCTTGAGAGGTCCACTCGCTTTTGATTGATGATCGCTTTTGATCGGGATTCCTAACAGCTTATTGATTGATTTACTTGATCCTTAGCGGTATGTGGCGTCACTAGTGACCAATTGGTCTATTTTTATATCGAAATTGTGCTAAGATGTTGTTTTTTTTTTTCGCTACAATATCATATATATATTTCTATTCGCTTTTAAATTTGATACTTAATTTCAATTGTCATGTTATAATAGGAATGTCAACAATTTAAATCTATTTATTTACATATAATAAAATGGTAGAAAAGTCAAAACTGTACATTGAATATTTTTTTAAAAGAATACTTCGGGTGTGATCTACAATCGATACCGAAGCCAAAAATATAGTTTTTAGAATTTTTGTCTGTTTGTCTGTTTGTCTGTTTGTCTGTTTGTCTGTATGTATGTCCGGGATAAACTCAAAAAGTACTGCATGGATTTACTTCAAATTTGGCACGAATATTATTAAGAAGTCGGGTCATAACATAGGCTACATATTATCACGCTATCACCTACGGGTAACGAGCAGTGAACCTTTATTTCTTCAACGCATTCTGTAACAGCGTGTAATCTAACGACGCATATTTGAATGTTGTTATTATGTTAATAACCATGCTATAAGCTATCTTCACACTATAAAAATCACGAAATATAAGTAACTTAGGCTGATAAACATAATAAATGTAAGAATGAATGTAATATAAGAAATGAATATAAGTAGTATCAAGACAAGCAGCGCCATCTATGAGATTTTAAAAACATCAAGTCGAATTACATGTGTAAACCCTTTTTGGATATAAATCATTTAAATTTGATCATGTTGGCGAGGTTAATAGTTGTTCATAAAAGTCATAGATGGAGTTGTGCATTTTAATAAAAATTGTATCGTTGATTCGTTTCAGAGATGAGCAAGAGAATTTTAAAAAAATGTGTTTATATAAGTTTTAAGCTGCTTCATCTATGTCTTATAAAATTCATCGAGTTTTTCTGTATGTAATAACAAACAGAACTCAAAAAGAACTGCATAGATGTATAACAAAATTTAAACTCGAAAACGGCACGCTATTGCTGTAAACAATTTGAGTTAAATAACGAAGAAAGAGGAAAATTAAGCATGCCATATATATCATAAAAATAAGAAATGCTTATGCTTCCGCCTTAAAGTCATCTCGCTCCACAGACACACCATTGAGGCGGAAATTCTTACGGGTTGTGGCGTCGGCGAAGCAGTATTTATACGCATTCCGCTCATACCTCATAACTTCCCGTTCCAGTTCAAGCGCGTACAGTTCCCCGTGAGTGTTTGCTTCGCGATGACCATCAATAAGTCGCAGGGGCAGACACTGAGGGTAGCTGGTGTCGACCTCAGGACGAGCTGCTTCACACGGGCAGCTGTACGTCGCTTGCTCCCGCGTCACCAGTCCTGACTCTCTTTACATTTTGGCTGCGGAGAGCCAAACTACTAATGTTGTTTATCGAGAAGTCCTATAAATATGTATTTTTACCATATTCTGTATTCCTTATTTATTATTTTCTCCATCCGTTTCAGTCACAACTTATGACTTAATTCAGCAGAATCACCATAAAGTCATTTATTCAAAGCAGGCTTAAAATAAGCACTTTTTGAAAGTCAATTTTACAAAAGACAGTCTCCCTCTGTTACTGTACTTTCTGTAGATATGAAATGTAAAGAAGAAACGGGTAAATGAATGTTATTTTAAAAGGTATAATAGTAGGTACTTTTGGTGCTGTATAGCGTTCACGCAGACGACGTCGCGGGCAGCAGCTAGTATTTAATATAAAATTTTCTGACTATCACCGATGATATCAATTTGCATGCAACTACATTGTAAAGATGTTCGACGTTTTGTGCGACGAAAAAGGTAATTGGTGCAAACGTAGCGTGCGAAAATCGATACCAGCGAGAAGCGCCGTTGCGTGTCCAGACGAAATTTAAATGTTTACCAGTCAGTCAGTCAGTCAGCCTAATTCCTGTGTGCTACTGTCTGTGCTGTCTGGAAGCTGTTGCGTCGGCGTTTAAATTGTGCGGTTGCTAATTAAACTGAACACGCGATTTAGGTATTTAGACCATTACCTAATTTCTTTTAGACTTTTAGACTTCCATGTTATGCCGAATATATTCTAATTGGATAATTTAAGAAACTATTTTTTTATTATTATTTATTACATAATGACTTAATTTAACATCATTATAATCTAAAATATTTTTGTGATTTTTCTATATCTAATAATTAATCATATGATAATTTTATTTTTTTGGTTAAAAAAATAGTGTTTTAATGTGAAACTGTATATATTTATAAACTATATATAATATTTCTAAATCACTGTGTTTAAGCATACATTTGACTAGTTGTCTATATATTTACCGATGATACTTTTATTAATTTATTAATTTTTCATCACGTTTACTGACAAAGGACTCTGATAAAGAAATAGTCTCATTATAAGTATAAAATATTTTTCGTTTAAATTTTATGAGCGCATACTAAATTATCAAAGGACATTACGCAAAATTGACCACAAATAATTTTGATTTATGTGAACGTTTACCCTGAAACTTGGTGCAAAATAGAATTCGACGACCAGATGTCAGTTAGTATCAGGTTTTTACTAAAAATATTATTGTTTGTCGATATCTTAATGACAGTATCAGAATAAAACTCCTTAGTTATCTAAGGAGTTTTATTCTGATGCTATATACAATTACACCGGGCTAGGGACGCATCGTATTTCACAAAGGACGATTATTAGAAGAGTAAAGATGTTATTCTGTTTTACGAAAGTTCCTATGTAAATGTCTCATGTTATAAAGAGACTTTGTTTCCTACGTTAAAGGTATTATTGGAAATATGTAATAAGATTGAATGGTTACACATTGTACTAAAAGTAAGGATAGCATAAATCTGAATTATCGTGGCTTTAATTTTTTTCTATCATCAATAATGTTTATGGTTATATTTATTCTCGTACATTGCTTAAATTTTGTAACAATAAATAACCCTACTTTTTGTATATAACGAAAAATAGTATTATAAGAAAATCTAAAGTAAAAATAACGATAAAATTTTTAATAACACAAATTTTTTAAAAGTTTAAATATAGAATTTTTAAATTTTTAATTATAACTATACACTAAAAGTTATTATTTCAATGTTATAAAAATTGTCTGGTTTTTTTTAAATCAAAATAAATGAAAAATTATATATCTATCCTCTCCAGTGATATTTTATGTCACTTCAAAGTTTTTACGCAAACAATCGATGTTTGTGTATCACGCTAAACCTGTAACGAAATACATACAAAGGGATTTTGCAGCTTTAAAGCAAACATTTGCTTAACAATGGGAAAGATGTTTAAACATATTTACGTGGAAAATATTCAAAAACTCAAAAATATTAGGTTTTCATGCTTTTTTTTGTTGAGTTTTAAGCATTAATTAAATCAATCGTTCTGCGATTCGTTGTTCGATTATACCGATATCAATCTCGAAAATCGAAAAATATTTTATTAAAAAATAAAATAAAATATTTCTGACCTGTAATTATTGCTATTGCTATAATACTTATAGTACTAAATAAGAGTTCGTTAAAACTTCACTGGTGTTAATTTGTAACAAGCACATTAGCCAGATTTAAAGCACTGGATAAAACGATCATACCGCATTCCGAATTTAGCTTTGGATTTTAACTCCTGAGTTGAGAGTCGTAAGAGCTATAGATTTTAATGGTTGAAAGTTTTAAATTTGTCCGAAGCATTCAGACTGTTTTCATTGGGTGCAGATGTGCTGGCAAAGTACCAAGCAGTCGGAGATCGAGACAAGGTCGCGGTTACACTGCCATTAAATGTATTTGCAGTCAAGTTTTATAAATTTTTAATGGTGTTTTTTGCCCTTAGATATTGCTTCAAGTTGATGATAAACGCCACTTTGATAATATTACATATGTCATGTTATTTAAAAAACAAAAATGTTTATGGTGTTAACTTGTCATGAAAATGTAATTTGTTTTTAACGAAAATGTTTCTTCTTACTATCATAGATTTTAGTCCATGATTGGTTGTATTCATCAAGTTAATGTAAGCTATAAATATTAAACTCTTGTGTTCTGAAATTTGAAAGATATGAAAAACTACATTACATTTTAATTATCGAAAAATTGTCTTCATTAAGAGCTTTAACTATGAAGCTTTGCCAACGCTTGCCAAGAGAGAAGAAAGTTTAATTTTACATGTATGCTAAAATGTGACGATATAATTATGTGGGTACTTGACCTGTGTGTCTCATTATTTTTGTTTAAAAAAGAGTCACTTGGAGCGAAAATATTCCGTTGATATTAATTGTAGCATTATATTTATCGAAAGTATTAGAAAAAAATCTATAAGCAGATAGAATAATAGATAGGTAGATCGTTTCTAAAAATAATACTAATAGTAATACGATATTCTATTCCAAAACTAATAATACTCGGTTATTTGAAAAGTATTTTTATTCAGAAGTAATATCAAAACAGAACAAATATTATACATAATCATCTCAATAGCTTCTTGTTTCCACGGATTCGACAAATTATTTGTGTCATGTGTATTGAATTAGAATCAGATCCGAGAACTCGTTTTCTCTACAATACAAAAAAACATGAATGGCTGATTCAGTGTGGATAATGACAACCGAAGGAAAATGGAAAATATACTAAGATATTATACGCCAAGTAGATGTATTACGAATTTAGAAACTTCAGTCTTCGTCTACTCGCGCTGCGCGAGCGCCGCCGGTGAACTTTAATATTTACTAGACGCAATTTAGTGACGCGTGTTCTGTGATCATAATAATAAACCTACGCCTATCTAAAAAAAAAGGTCATAACGATTTTACGTGCTTAATAATTCTTTAATTAAATTGGATCGTTTTCGATATTTCTACGAATAATAACGCATGGTTTATTTGTAATTATTTAAATATTGCCGTGATTTTTTGATATATTATACATTTATTTGTATGTTATATATTGTTTGTAAGTAAACCTTGAATGATATATACGATATTTCATGTTTAAAGTGATATACATATGTATGTAATATTTCATGATAGTACGATGGATGATATAATATACATATAATCAAGTGGCTTATACTATTAGTTTTGGCAAAATACAATACAATTTCGATGGAAGAAATAATTATTATGTATTATTTCCTTAATTATTTTCGTAATTAGAACATTATTTTACTTGTAACAAGTAAAACTTGACTAAAGGCAAGGAATATACATTTCTTATTCGTGTATAACCTGTCTTATTAAGTTTTTGTATCCAAATAGTTTAAAATAATTAGTCAAAGCTGTGACATGGTAGTTCATGTTTACAAAGCGGCCGTGGGTATTATGTTGTGATAAATAATAATGTTCACGGTACTTGAAGTGACGTGACGTGTATTGTTCCTTCAATGAAAGGTTTCTTTGAATTCTAGATAACATTCTTACCGAGACACGGCGTAGGTATATCTCAACTTTATTAGCTAAACAAGACTATTTGCTTGTTAAAGAGACTTGCAGAGATTTTTTTAATTTCTTTTTTATTCTCTAAATTAGTAGTACCTTTATTATTTAGATTTGTTAGGCTTATGTGACCTTTTCGAAAGAACAATGTTTATTAATATTGTAACAATGTAAAAAAAAAATAATATAATAAATGTATAAGAGTATATAATAAAGTGTCTATAAGATATTATTCTAGATTTTAAATATTTTCATGTTATTATTTTTTATCTAGTACCTAATTACCTATATTAACACCGTTTTCGAAAGAACAATATTTTTTTAATATTATATCCTAAGTGAACGTAGAGAAGTTAGTTGAGAAGATACTAATAGATTAAGTGAACGAAGAGAGATCTAATGAAATAGTTAAATAAAACAGCCGATAATAATAACGTAATATGGAATGAAATGGAAGTGTTTACCTATGTCGAGTATGTAATAAAGAATTAGACTGGAATCACAAACTTGGAAAACGATTTTATTTTTATGGCTATTTTATTGATATAAAATCTTATAAATATCAATAAATAATAAAACCGTTTATACTTATTTTATTCTTAAGAAATAACTATACACTACATAAGTAATTCGTTTTAGACAGTAGTAATATAGAACATCAATATTATATAAATTAAATGACTTTAGTTTTGTTGCAACACGTATGATATTTCCAGAAAACTCTTGTTATAAATACAATTTTTTTATGAATCGTATTTTTTTTAAATTACAGGTAAAATTTACTAAATTTCTAAATATCTGATATAAATATAATAAAATATTTTTTGATGATTGATGGTGATTTGAAGTTGTAGAAAAGTTGTAATATACTTAATTCCAAAGTCTAAATTGTACCTATTAGAATATCATGTAAAGTATGTATAGTAAGAATGATATACAAATAGACTTCATTTTATATAAAAATATACTTTCTTTATTTTTAAAGAGATGATATTTTTTTTTTGTATTCACTGATCCAAATATGCAAGTAAAATGTCGGACGACAGCGCATTGAAACAAAACATTTGTCACTATAATGTTTTAACGCAAAATATTTGATTCGCTGCGTGTATGAACGGATTTAACTTGACATTGATTTATATTACTTGTATGCTGTTTTATCTGTTCCTTAAATTCGAAAATACAATATACAGCTTTGACTTTATAAAATATAAGCGAAAGCTACAGCTCTGCTCCTCTATAATTTTAGCGTAGTTTCTAGAAGCGCTTTAAATAAATAGGTAAAAATTAAATGTTATAATAAAAATTATAAAATTCAGAACCTGTGCGTAATATTTAATTAATATCAAATCTACTTAAAATAACCTTAATGAGATTATTGATATAATTTTTATAATGATACGAACTTAAATATGGTCCCTATAATTTATAATTACTTAATTTAATTATGAATGTTTTTAGAGATAATGTATATATGTACATATATCATCTGTTTCGTTTCATTGAACTTTGACATATTGGTCTACTGACAGACCACGCAGACGTTATTCTGCGTCGGGTGCAATGACACGGGCTAAGATTGACACACACTTAAGACAGTTACATAAATTTTCAACTAATCCAAAATTATAGCTACTTAGACGCCTCTTAAATCACGTAGCTTCGGTACTTCTCAGATTGTTGCAAATTTTTAGCTAGTGACTATATTTGCTGTGTCACATTACTAAATAAACAGGATTTTTAATAGGAAAAAAAAAAACAACTCGTAATAGTAACTTTTGTTGATTAGTAGATTTATTAAAAGGATTAGTATTTTAGTCTAGAGTTTAATTAACTAATTAAAAAAAAAAAAAAACGAACAAAATAGAAAAACGAAACGAATAAAATATGACTAAGCTGAAGTGAAGTATTACCTGTTTCATTTATGTTTATTGACAGATGTTTGAGAGAAAATGTTGCATGGGTGTAGGATCCCTTAGCGGTTTTGTTATAGTCTTGACATTAAAGCGGCTTGTTGTGTCTACCGCGGATTTATTTAAGATGCCTAAAGGCACGTCTCCTTGAATTAGCAAGTGACGTCTTGAGAAAATTATTGGTTACGGCATTCTGTAACTTATTATTGCCTGCAATAACATATCCCGCTATTATTCTTTTAATTATTATAAGGCTTTCTTATACGTACGGACGTACGTTCGTAGGTATTTAATTAGTTCTGTATAAGTCGATTTTAAAATATTGTCATAACATGAAATCGTCGTATTGATTTGGGAACGCTTTCGTTTTTGTTAGCGGGTGACTTGGGTGTTATACGTATATAACAATATTTGTTTAGTAACCTCCAGTAACCCAAGAATGCGTTTAAAAGTTAAAACAATTTTGTACGAAAATTAGAAAATATTTTAATATATTTTTAATAAACGTGCTCTCCATGTCAGAGTCATTTTGAAGAATGTTTTGACGTGTTAAAAACCAGTATCAAAACACGACCCATGTGGCGAAGGACGGGTGCTGAGAAGAATGACGAGGGTCGAGTTCGTGAGTCTCATTGGACTAATTATATTATATCGTATTCATATCTGCAAATCATATTAAATACCTATTGTTATTCCAAATTTACACGTAATTATTAACGATATGATCACTTTTCTCGTAATTGTGTATGTATTTTGCCACATTTTGAAAAAATATTTATATAGAAATTAGAAATGTTCAAGGGCCGTGGTTTTATAAATAGCGATACGTAACTTTTGAGTTAGAAATCGATTTGTTGAAGTGTAAATTTATTTTCCCAACCAACATCCATAATAAATAAAGTGATCACGCACGCAATCGTTATTAGATTGCAGATTGAAATCGGATCTGTACAAACGCCCACTCGACTGTGTTTCATCATTCACTTTAGCTGTCACACATAATCTTACACAAACATTGTAATACATCAATATTTACATTAGTAACAATGGAGAGTGGACGGTTAATAAATGGACTGAGATGGAGTGCCTTTTCTTTTACCTCGACGAATTCAAATACACCGTCATTATCTATAGAGGACGTTTGCTTTGGTGACGAACAAAGTGCAGCGAACGACGACTATCTTATAACTAACCAAAACGACGACAGTGATTGCACTTCAGTCAACAAGGAGTATTCTAGGACGAGTTTAAACGAACCTTTTAAACTTAATCGCTACGTACACCCCCTTTCTGTCTCGGGTGAAGTTTTAAAAGGAGAGCTAACAGACGATGGGGACGTTGAGGAACTAATGAAGAATGAGGCGAAAAAGTTTGAAGATTATAAGTTTTGCGAGGCAGTTAACGACTTCGACATTGAGTTGGAATCGGGTGAGGCGGTTCCTATAGTTTATCTTTCGACATCTCGTGCCGCAAAACTGCAAAGAGCCCTCCGACTGTCTGGACTTAAAAAGGTTAGCTTATTTTTTATTTACAGTTTGCCAATTTTATATTTAAGCAAAAATATATATGAATACTAATTAACAGTGTCAGGAGAGAGTCGTTTTTTATTCACTATCATACTTCGTTCTTCGTTAACCTTTTTCAGACTTTTCAGACTAATTGGAGCTTAGAATGAAATTGAATTTCCTTTATTTTTATAATTATTGAATTTTATTATAGAAATGATATAAAATAAATAGTAAAACAAATGCTTAGGACAAAAATATATTATTAAAAAACATTTATAAATTCTTATTTATGAATACATTTTAATAAAATATTACACATCATGTTACAGACGAAACAGTGCAAGCAGTAATTACTTTGTCCAGTTATTTAAATATCAGACTGCGCAAGCTTGCCTTAAGGCGATAATCGACTATATTAACCATAAAATTTAATATATGTGTATAATAAAATATAGCTATTTAATCTACATACAAATAAAATACTTGCATTGCATTGATACTGTAATTAGGTAGATATTATAAGGTTTTTTTTATCAATCTTCAACTTTCTTCAAAAGCCAAATAATAAGGTTTTCGCAAACATAAATATTATCTGAGGGTAAAAAAACAATCATGTTGTTACTATTAGGTATATACGAGTATTTTATAAGTAGAAATTTTAAAAAGAAAAGTATTTTATAAGTCGAAAATTAATTTGAAAAATAATGAACACTTATTATATTAATAAGTAATAACTCGCTCATTTATATTGAAAAATGTCTCACTTAATAAAAAATCTCTTGTTAATTTTTTTTTTACATTTTAATTTCAAAGAAAATATTAAGAAGCACTATAAGTCGAGCAAAAAATTGTACAATTAAGGCAATTATTTTTGTTCTGAAGTTCAGTTAGCTGAACGATATTATGAATTCTATTTTTGTAATTAATGTAATATTAATTATATTTAGTTTATTCGTTTTAACTTATTGTTAGCTGTCTTAAAAGCTCACAATTATTATACAACATAGGTTTTTATCATAAACGTAATTGATCAAAATATATCTAACAATCGTACCTAAGTACCTTGGAGACCGATCTTCGCTCAGCCAATATTAGAGTACATCGACATCCTTTTCGATCTTATTTATCGCCATGTGTTCGTAATTCGTATCGATTCTTGTTATTAAGTAGCGGGGTAGGAAGTTATAAATGGAAATACAATATTCCACCTCCATACCAAAAAGTTAAAACTTCTAATTGAAATGCATTTTTTCCTAAGATGTATGTCCCCGATATATATTTTTTTAGATGCAGAAAATCCGTAACTCAAACGAAATGAAGACGTCGAAGGTGTTAGCAATTTATTTAACGTTACAACTATATGTACTTAGTTTGTGTTTATTGATGCAAATATTTTTAAAGAAATATTTGTGTAGAAATGTTATTCATGTACAAATGTTTATTGTATAATATTAAATTCTAATTTTGCTTATCATGACATATATTTTCAACGTTTAAAATATTCGTTCAACTCTCTAGGGAGTCTACATCTTAGAGCATTGTTCTAACACGTCTGTGTCGCGACCTATAAACTGACTGACAGTTGGAATTGATATTTCCTCAAGAAACTAGAGTAATGGGAAATTTTCTATTTAAAAAACTTTTCAAGTTTCACGATGTGACATCACTATGCTAGTTTATTTTAAGCATTGCTTATAAATGGATATTCAAATAATAATAATAAACAAAACATGACTATATATTTTTATATTTCATAACACATGTGGAGTTATTTATAAAAAGTAAGAAGTAATGTGTGGTTGAATGCTTTTTATTTAAGTAAGTATGAATGTACATAAAGTCTTGATTTTGAAATAAATTATACTACGTAATTTTTAAATAATCTCAGGGAAAATTAAAACAATTCAATTCTGATTATACAATGTTACCTCGATCAGGGAAATGACGACTTCCTGTAACCTGGATGAGCGAGTCTGTTGCGTAGCAAACTTTTAATTGCTCTCATTATGTACTTTATTCGCTTGTAATAAAGTTTCATATCACTTAACAGGATGTATGCGTCATGTTTGGATTTGGCGTAGGTGCTTGGCACAGCTGTCTCATAAGTCGCGTTATATTACAACGGGTTAATATTACTTTTATGTTTAGTTTTTGGAAAGATGATTTACTTTATTTTCTTGTAGCGGATCATTGAAATTTACACAAAACTAACCCTATACGTATATATATTTAAATTATATATAATTATAAATACTAATGTACTTTTTTTAAACAATACTAAAGAAAGATTGCACAATTTGAAAATCATTACTAAATGTTCTATGAATGAATGTTTCTAATGAATTAACTGTAATCATTACAGTACATTCATTAGAAATTTGTTACTTTTTATTAGTGTTAGATTAGACTTCAACATTTTCAACTTAATTTTTTTGATTTTTTTGATCATAAATTTAAATTTATGATCAAAAAAATCCGATTAGTAGTTTTCAAAGTCCTCTCTTGATGTTAGCTTAACAAAACCCAAAGAATTCTGAAGAGGTCTTTTGGTTTGTAGCCAAAGATGTGTGTGGTCTGGCCTTATCATGATGAAAGACCACTCCTTTTCTGTTTATCAATCCAGCCGTTTTTTTCTAATCTTCGTGCTTGATTCTCATTATTTGTTGGCAGTAGAGATCTGAATCGATGGTTTTGCTCGGCGGTAAAAGCTCATAATGAAAGATTCATTCCCTTTAATCCCGTCATACACACAGCATAATAATCAATTTTCCATCACCAGTGATAAATCTTTCCAAAAATGGTTTAGTTTCATTACGTTTCAATAGAGAATCGCAAATGAGTACACGTTTCATTAGGTGTCTTTCAGTGAGCTCGTGTGACACCAAAATATCGAGCTGAATCGAATGTGTCAAAACTGTTTCGTCGTCAATCCTTAGTTCTTTGGCTATGTCGTAACTATTAATATGCTGATCTTGCTCCACTTTTTCAAAAATGGCATCAACTTTGTTCGTATAAGGACGACCAGAGTGAACTGCATCTTTGACATAAAAATTCCCAGACTGAAAACGCTTGAACCAACTTTGTGCTACTCTCAGTGACTGCATTAGGTCAATAAACGTTACAAATTATTTTCGCGGCTTGAGTTACATTTTCCCTTTTTTGTAATAAAACTTCAGAATATACCATATATAATTACCAGAGACATGATACTTACAACTAGACAGTGTACAAAAAAAATTTGTTTTGCTAAAATGAGATCTATTCTTTGACTGTTACGGTAGGTATTTCCCTATAAGCGGTAGCTAGCTAAAAGCGGTCCGAGCGAGACCGCTCCCGCTGGTAGTGTGTCCTTGTCTAACATCTTGCCAGCTCACATAATCATTTCGTTTGATAGAAATGGTAGAAAATTAAATACTTTTCTTTTTAATAATTTACTAATACGAACTGTTGGTAGACTTAGAAACGTATTTAGACGTATTTCTACAGTGTCAATAATTAATAAATCAATTGGTTGTATTTAAAAAATAATTAAATACTGAGTAAAGGTAGTATTAAATGTTTGGGACTGGTAATACTAAATGTAAGATGGTGGTTTGCTTATTTGTTTATTTGGTTGATTGTCGTGTTTCGATTTGCGATTGTGTCAATTTTCTGACTAAAGTTGATTGTTTTTCCATGAAAAATGGTGAATTCTTGTTGTGTGATAGGGTGCAATAATGAGTCTTATTGCGGTAGTCGCTTTTCTTTCCACGAGTAAATAAAAACAACAATCTTAATCTTTAGGGTAACCATGATTTGAATTGGAGATGTACCGGTCAATGACAAGAGTATACAAAATGAGCAATACCCGAAACTTACATTTTTTATAAAACACTTAAATTGTTGTGTTGAAGTTAACCATAAGTATACTTATTTATAGTCATTCTACTTTGTACCGATGATATTTATGATTTATAATAAATTTCTTGTATCTTAGATTTCCGAATAATGAAAACTACTACTTGATTGATGTTTGTAAATTTTCTTCTTTTATAGCCTTTGTAGACAGAGGAGGCCTAAAATATGCTTCAGCATTTGTGTCAAGAGTTTACAAACTAACCGCAATAACCGCAAGCGCCCGTGTCAAGTAATGGTCGCCATGGCTATATTGCCCATGTCAACTTTTTTTCGAAACGGGCATTAGTACGCGAAGTGCATCTGTCAACTACAGGTTGATTAACGTATATTACATTATCACCGATGGGAAATTACGTAATAAAACGTGAGAGGCCTTGGGCAGTTTTGTGCAGTTGGTAAACTAAAAGGTCATTGCCCGGGCACTCAAGCGTTTAAATTGAAAAACTTTTTTTTGGTAATGTACTCGACTGCCGGAGGGTAATGTTTTTATCCTTTACACAGTTTGAATATGAAAAAGATGCTTAATATGACATTACATCAATTCTCTCCGAAAATCAAGCGTGTTTCACCTGTCCATCCAAGCTCTAACGAAACTCATCAATTGAAATTGATAAAATATATTCATATTAAAATTTATATTTGTTCGAGTGCTTACCGCGTTTGTAATTTTATTGAGGTCCCTATAGTTCTGCAATGTGTCAATCGCCATGATCACGGGAAGATTGACGTACGGTGATGGTGGATGGTGGCAGATCAAAAAAATCTGCCTACTATAATGATTTTGGTGTTTTTTTTACTTTTACATAAATTAGGTACATACACACCTGTAGGTAGTGTAGTTAGGTAGCATCAGTATAAATGATCAGAATACTTACACAATCGTCTGTATAGTTAGTCCCATTTTTTGTTTAGTCATGGTCACCTCATTAGAAAGGGACACACTACCGCGGGGGCCCCTCTCGCTCGGCCCGGTTTTTGCGCCACAGTGCACAGTCTAGTTGTAAGTATCATGTCTCTGATAATTACATCGTTAGATTCACTCATTTTGACGGACAGAAAAACAATTGAAAGATGGCGGAAAGTGTTTCTTTACTTTCTATTTTTCTTTTTCTTAATATCTTATATTTATTGTTAAAAACTCGCCAGATACAATTAGTACAATCAGAGATATTTTTCTTCAATGTTATACATACAAAATACGATTATACTTTTCCCCCGACCTATTTATATACAAAAAAAATACACCAGTAGTTATTATTATACCAATTAATAGAAATTAATGCAGAAAAATAAGGTAAATTGGCAATATGCTTATGGCACTCGCCTTGGAAGCAAACATATATTTAATTAAGAAGGTTGTTGCTATTAAGCCATAGTTTTATAATTGCCATTGCTTCGTTACAGTCACCTTATAATAAATTAGCAGCACGTGGAACAGTCATAAAATCGATTTCATGTAATAACGTTGTAACTCGGCTATATATATATTGTATATTATGTATCTAAGAAAAACAAACTCTTTATATGTATACGTCATGTGCTAGTGCATCAAGGTTCGGAGGGAATTGCGAATATACTACGTTGAATTTTAAAGATTTATTTCCTACGTTAGCTATAATTATAGCGAAAATTTTCAAATCAAAAGAAATGGGATTTTTCTTTAAAACTTTTGCGTTGTTATTAGGTGACATCTGATAAAATTTCATTTAGTTATTCGTAGAATAATGACTAACGCCCTAATGTATTTTGTTTTCTGGAATATTCCTTACAGTAACTGTAACGACTCATTGATGTTATAAGAGATAATAATTAGTTATTTCATAATATCTTTTAATAGAAACCTTTATTCTGATCTTTGCAAATGTGCCAAAACGCGATTAAAATTACCATTATTTTTGCTAATATGTGTAAAATGTCCAGTTAATAACAAGTCCTCCCCTTGTGGGGGACAACAATATTGTACAATGGACAGTGATAATATATTAACAAAAATATTTATAATACCTAAAATTATAATAAATTCATAACAATCAACTTCTTGTAAATATAAATAAAGGTTTTCTTAAACACTCGAGTTCCTATAATAGTTATGAAATTGGATAAGAACAGAAGTTATTATTAAACTCTATATTTACTTTTATATAGTTACATCCGATAGCTATTGGTAACTTTCTATCTTGCTTAAAAATATCTTAGTCTTTGATATTTTTACTTGGAAGATTTTTATGAAAAAAGTGGAATATTGCATTTTAAGTGATTAAGGTAAAATATTGTTACTTTCGTATGCAGATAGTAATTTATTTCTGCTTAATATTTAATAAAATTGTTATATTAAAATTTTATTACAGCGTGCTTTGTTTTAATTATACCAAAATCTCAAAAAGTTATGGATAATGTATGTGGTAATCCTAACTAGAAGAGAGCTGAGTTAATTTCACGTGCAACACAAACAAACAGTATTCATAATGAAAGTTTTATATTTTTAGTATTAAATTAAGTAGAGAGTGTAGCACGAGCATGATACTCTTTAAAACTTGTGTTAAAGTAAGATAACTTTATGTTATTACGTGATTATTTTTGCCTTTTATTAAGCGTACCTACATGATATTTACCTTTGGAAAGAAAATATTTAGACAAAATGAATTACATATTAAGCTTATATGTGTACTTTAAAATTAAAATATGAGATATAAATTTCTATGATTATTTCTATTCGGTTTTATTATATATGTTTATTATATATTATTAATAATGAAAAAATCTATAATATAAATAATTAAGTTATCCTGTACTATAAATAAACAGCAGTCTCTTTCTTTTTGAGCAAAAAATTTGCTAATGACGCGCCAGATCGTTTTATTTAACGATAAATCGTTTCCGACACATATTTTGCGATATCGTGAAATAGCTTAATACCTATATGTATATGTCGGAGAATCATCGTTCCCGTGGACATCGTCATTAGTGGTTGCGAGCTTAGTGGGCGTCATCGGGGTAAGATGCGAGCACAAAACACAAATGATCACGGTTTCACACTATTGTAATTCAGATTACACAATATTAGGTCTCTTAATAACAATTTAATAATTATAACACAAGGAAAATGAACAATTAAAACTAAGCTGAGCAGCGAGTTCAAGGCACCGATCTCACTTTAATCTACCGAATACACTGCGCTCTGTATAATCATTCAACTCGATCCATACTAGCACTCCCAACTAACCGTAGCTAACTCGCTAGCACTCCAAACAAAATGCGTCGCAAAAACTGTCGGTCTCTCTAAAGTCAAGATGATGCCTCGACCCCGCTCGAGGCAAGTACTCTGCTCCGATTACAATATTAAGCTAAAAAAATAATATTATACGTTATGCAAGCTAGTAACAATCAACCCGACTCCTCCGACACGGCCGTCCTGACGTATCACACGCCCTCGTGTGATGTTGAAGGCCGCGCACCATCGTTATCTGCAGAAAAGAAAAAGATGTTTTTACATAGTTCGGCCACTCCTGACCAAGGATGTCGTGTACACCATTGCATTTTATCTTCTGTGCAACAGCTACATCTTTTTTTTAAAAAAAGTTGTGTAATAGTAAGCCTTTCGTTACCGAATCTGAATCCCATTAAACTCGACACTACATAATTAAGTTAATAGTATCGAAACAGCCACTTTGCTGTTTATTACTTAACTAATATCTAAATAGCCACCTCGCCTTTAATTCTATTGAATGGCCACCTCGTCTTTCAATGGCCACCTCGCCTTTCAATGGCCACCTCGCCTTTCAATGGCCACCTCGCCTTTCAATGGTCACCTCGCCTTTCAATGGCCACCTCGCCTTTTATTCTATTGAATGGCCACCTCGCCTTTCAATGGCCACCTCGCCTCTTTTTTTTTCTATTGAATGGCCACCTCGCCTTTCAATGGCCACCTCGCCTTTCAATAGCCAACTCGCCTCTCACAAGACTAAACTAAACCTTAACAACCACTACGCTGCTGGGATATCTTGTAAAAAGAGTCTAGTATTTGCCACACACACACGCGCATACCGATGCATATTAAGTGATGTGTGGACAGTACTACCACAGCAAGTGTCCTTCTACATATATCGGACCACACCGCAGCGCGTGTCACGAGCACCAGATCGAATACCGCAGCACCAATCATGCTCTATTCACGGGTGTGTCAGACACAGCGTACACCCCTGTGACAAGAACCACATGACACCATCAGATCGGATACCGCCACACCAATCATACTCCCTTCGCAGGTGTGTCCCACGCAGCGCACACCCATCTGACAAGCACCGTAGCAACAGCCATGTAACACGCTCTGCGTAGACAGTCCCATCCTTGGAGCACTCCTCACGCCCGTTGACCGCACAGTATTACCAGCAAAGTTAATCTTTAGTTGTCACGGCTCACACTCTCAGCTGCAACATTAATAGCAACAAAGTTATGAGTAGTCATACTTCAAACTAATTTTAACCGCTAAACGAGATCTGACCACTCGCTCCGTCGGTGGTTGTACTACCACACGGTACCTTTCTGTCCACGGTATACAGACCACGTTTAGTAAAGTTCAGCAAATCAGCAGTATCGCTCGACTTGTTCGTTGGAGTGGTGCAATCTCGGGTATAATTACGAGACGCAAGTCAATGTTACAGCTCTTGTCACAAATCTATAAAACTTTGAACTATGGAACATATGATCATGATATACAACAATTAGATTGGAAATACCAAGTAAAGGATTTACATTTTTTTAAAAACGTTTTTGCGAATTAGCATCCTGAACAAACATGGAATACAAAAGTCAATCAAATCAAAAAATTAATGACGGTTTAAACGGGATAACCACACAGCCCATCCGTGATAATCGACACATGACTCGAGCCATCTGTTTTTTAAGTAATTGAATCGGGCTCGCATATTCTTATTCGGATTAACATATGATAGTCTTTTCAACAAAACCTCGAACGTTCTCACGATCCTTTAAATTTCGAGATACTATGGACGATATAGTCTTCATTTAACAGACTTTATTACTATTTCATTTAATCGACATACTATCAGTGGTAATGATGGAATTAGCGGTTCCATTAACATAAAACTTTTAAATTTCTAGAGTTCTTCCGTTAAACTTGATTACCAAAATAACAAAGAATTCAATTTCTTAAGACCTATAATACCTCTAAAACTTCTAAAGGTTTTATTGCGCGCACATTTGAAAAAAAATAATAAAGAAGAGGAGATAAGCGAACGCTTGAACCACTATTGATTATTATAATTATCGTCTGATATTCCCTGAACGACTGCTATGACGATATCGCTTAAATTAACATTACTAACATTATAAAATTACGATTTTAATTTTACAAAGCAATAAGCTTCGATCTTATGGCCGGGATTTTTATATAAACTACACGGTTAAGTTTCGTTAGAGTTATAAACAAATTGATTATTTTTAGGACTATTGCTAGAATCGAATCTAGTCCAGTTTTTTTTTTTTTTTTTAAATAATATAAACGCATATTATGCCCGTGTTTGTCACACATTAAACATTTACCAACTTGAACGACCGTGACGCACTCCGTTACTTTTAATAGGCAAAGTAATTGTTTTAATAGAAAATAGGAATAATTTCACTTCTTTCGCGTTGATTTTAATTAATTAAAAATTAGTTTATGTCCTTGAAAATATGCAATTTAAAAAGCAATTGACAAGCGTATCCTTCATTGGTCTGGTACTTATCAGAATTAGCTAATGACGTTGCTTAAAATATTTTTCCTCATCGATCCTGTCTATAAATTACTACAACTATGGTCATTCGTCAGCTAGTCACTTAACCAGGTCCTAGTGTCACTTTTAAGACAATTTCTGATGCGAGATAAACACTGACTACCATTCCAGTTATATAACCTTAGCACGGTCAATATTTTCATACCAGGTCTCTACGTCGTCGACGCTATAATCAAAATTCAAAACAAACGAATATTGGTTAGATCTCACCATCGTATTAATCGATCTTATCGCGTCGATAATACGATCTGTCGGGTAGACGTCACCGTCGGCAGCGGCACTCACAAGACGCCTTGGCGAGAAGAGAGCGACTGACTTGGCCTGCTGAGTGCTCTCCCGAAGCATAATCGCAACTCGCCTGGCCACCGATGGCAGTCGCGGCGACGACATTTCCAGAGCATTCGACTCTGTGTTGAGGTAGAGATGAGTGATATTCTTCCAGTAACGTAAATCGATCTGGAATTTGTTGCATTTTCTGAGTTAATACATTGTTTCACATACACCGACTGTTAGTTATGTTATAAACATACTAACACTGTATTATGTTAACTACTAAAACTGTATTATGTTATAAACATTTAAATAAACAATATTAACGAATAAAAAAAGGGTTATTAAACAAATCTCTTTTACTACCACCACCTAGTGGTGGTCCACAATTAATTTTCAAAAGCAAAAAGCAATCATGTACATAATTAAAGACGTTATGTAGTTAAAATAATTTTAGCATTTTAAGTATCAATTGTGTCACATCTGCGTAGTTTCTTAGTCTATGAATTTCACCGAAACAGCAGCAAGAGCAGTTACGTATAGTGACGAGTGATAATTTATAAACATGAATTACGTGTGTTTTACCAACAATTCAGTGAAATGACTTGTGAAAAGTAACTCCTTAGCTTTTACTTGTATTTATTGAGTGGTTTACTCAGTACCTCAGTACATACCATAACTCCTGTTGCAAACAACCAAGTCTCAGCGTCTACTCTATACCGAAAAGAAAAAAAACTTTAAATTCCACCCACTTCATATTAAGAAAAGTTATCTGAAAAAAAACCATGTTGCAGCCGAGCCTCTCATGGCCTTGCTAAGTATAAGAACTAATTTACTTCCCTTTATACCACGATCCGATGAGTAGATGTCCGCCGTTGCCAGCCAGGCCCGGGTATCGGTGTCTGCAACTTCCGGTTTAAATCTGGGCAGCGTGATGTCATTAGGTATCCTCGTTATTGGGTGGGTTAGCTAGCGCCTCCTCGAGTAGCCTCATGCTGGTTTGTTGCGCTTCAAATAACGCGCGCCATCCGTCATCTGCCACTGGTCGTTCGCTTACATTTTGTGCCTGCACCGATCCCACTTCTGATGTCGGAGAATCATCGTTCCCGTGGACATCGTCATTAGTGGTTGCGAGCTTAGTGGGCGTCATCGGGGTAAGATGCGAGCACAAAACACAAATGATCACGGTTTCACACTATTGTAATTCAGATTACACAATATTAGGTCTCTTAATAACAAGTACCTGGATGACCGAGCTTTGCTCGGTTAAACTATATTTAGACACAAATTACATACTGATAAAATATGAATAATATTTTCAATCTTACCGATATAATAATAAATTAATAGTCACTTAAATAAAAAAAAATAAAAAGAGATCCTAGTAATATTTTTTCTCACCAAAAAAGGAACTTGAAAAAAAGGAAAAATCTTCCGTTTTCGAGACCGCCCGATTTCCCACCTGAGCTATTATAAATTTATCTAAGATGGTGGCGAAACTTACTTTCTTATTCTAATTATATTCTAGCAGTTTTTAATTGCTCTCGAGATTTTTATTTAAATAACCAGTTTATATATTTTTTTCCTACCTCTGCCGAAAGTTCGATTTTCGTCCCTGTGAAGCGGGACAAAAGTGACATTTTCTGTCCCCGCTTCACAGGGACAAAACCTAAACTTTCGTCCTAGGGAGGAAAAAAAAGTATGTGTAGCATGGGACGAAAGTACTATATCTATTCCCGTATGTTTGCTACCCTCGCCTTCGGCTCGGGCGGCAATTTCACATGAGGGTCAAAAAAATAGTACGTTCATCCCACGTTCATCCCCTTGTGACACAAAATACTATATTATTATATAGATAAGATCGAAAAATATTATTCATATTTCATCAGTTCTATCGTATCTAAATATAATTCCCAAAAAAAGAACGATTAACAAATAAATTAAAAAAAAATACCGAACAAAACTCGGACATCCAGGTAGTACAGGGCTCTCAATAATAGTTATTTTTTTTTACAAAAGAGGGAACTTAAAAAAAAAAGCAAAAAAAATGGGACTTGAGGCATCGGGATTCGAACCCAGGTATACTGATTTCCCACCTATGTTATTATAACCTTGTAGATTATGCCGAAATTTACCTTCGTATTCTAATAATATTCTAACAGTTTTTAATTGTACTCGTGATTTTTTTTTAAATAACCAGTTCATATTTTTTTATTATTATTTCGTTAAGATCGAAAAATATTATTTATATATCATCAGTTCGTAATTCGTATGTAAATATAGTTTCCAAAAACATGAATTACAAAAAATAAAAAAATAAAATACCGAGCAAAGCTCGGTCATACAGTTAGTAAAGGGCTCCAAATAATAGTTTTTCTCACAAAAGATGAAACTTAAAAAAAAAAGAAAAAAAATTGTTCTGGAGACATCTGGATTTGAACCTAGGATTTTTTATTTTGAATCCGCCCGGTTCACATCAGAGCTATTATAAACTTATCAATGACAGCGAAATTTACCTTCGTATTCTAACGATATTTTTTAATTGCCTGAAAAAAGGGATAAAACGACATTTTCTAAAAATAAATCCTAGCTAGATCGATTTATCGTCCCCGAAACCCCCTGCATACTAAATTTCATGAAAATCGTTGGAGCCGTTTCCGAGATTCAGATTATATATATATATACAAGAATTGCTCGTTTAAAGATATAAGATTTAATAATTATAACACAAGGAAAATGAACAATTAAAACTAAGCTGAGCAGCGAGTTCAAGGCACCGATCTCACTTTAATCTACCGAATACACTGCGCTCTGTATAATCATTCAACTCGATCCATACTAGCACTCCCAACTAACCGTAGCTAACTCGCTAGCACTCCAAACAAAATGCGTCGCAAAAACTGTCGGTCTCTCTAAAGTCAAGATGATGCCTCGACCCCGCTCGAGGCAAGTACTCTGCTCCGATTACAATATTAAGCTAAACAAATAATATTATACGTTATGCAAGCTAGTAACAATCAACCCGACTCCTCCGACATATATATTATTATTTTTTTTACTACATGTCAGATTATAAGCGATGGCAACGTTAGTAGGTATATTACCAACATATTGGCAGCATTTAAAATCGGATAATAAAATCAAAGGCATGGGACGTAATCACAGACAGATGACATATTATAATATCAACCTAGCTCACCTCGTTATCTCGTTTTTTTTTTATTTGTTATTTTTAATATTATGCCACTTCATTATGATATAGAAAAAAAAATTAAACAGAATATAGGTGAATTTGTTGTTTTATTTAAGATACTAAGATAATATAGACTTCATAATCCCACGAAATTCGTCCCAACTCTCACTTAAAACCTATAACGCTAAGATTTGGAGATTGTTTTCTTCCTTGAAACCGTATTGAGGCGAACAAAACAAAAAAAAAGACAAGTAGATACAGATTTTTGTTTGAGTTTTTACGAAACTACTTAACCTATGCCAATATAAATAATATAAAATTATTATAAAATAATAATTTCAAATACGTCAGTAAAAAATGCAACCTGCATTGTAATGATAGCTTAAGTTTTCTCCTCTCCAGAATCAGTAACGTATCTTCGAATGAAGAGGCATTAAGCGTAATAATGAAGCGTAAGGGCCTTTTTCATTGGTTACTGATAAAGTCACGGTACGGTCTTATTCAAAAGATAAAATAGAACTTTTTATTTCACAGGTTGCATTATACATTTTTAACGTCGGGATTGGAATTTTTAAAACAATTTTATGTGCTTTGCTGTTTGTTATCATATCATACATTTTATTATTATTTATTTTTTAGTTCTTTTCTTGAATATTAGTAATTCTAGTTTTAACAAAGGCATTTAGCAAGATTGTAGTCAAAAAGGAGTCCGTTCTGCTTACTCTTTAGCGGTGGAAACCCGTCTTTAAAAACAAAACAAAACCAATCAGAATAAGTTACGATGAACTTTAACCTCGGTCTGAACAGTTTTATCTGACTCGCTTCGGAAAAACGCGTTTTGTCTAGTAAGAACTAGTTTTAACTGATATTAAATTTTGAGCGTTAGTTAATTTTAGTTTTAACAAAGGCATTTTTGTAAGTACTAGTTATAACTAGGGAAAACGCGTTCTAACTAAAAACGGGTTTTAACTGTAGCATGTATAATTTATAAGTTTTCAAAAATCTATTCGTTGAATTTCAAAATTCAAAAAACGGTGCTTTAATATTGAAACAGAAAAAAAATGATTTATTTACACTTTTTTATACACCACAAACATAGATATATAATTATACATCAATGACCACAAATATACAAACAAGAGAGGTTTATGACAATTACAAAATGCGAAATACAAGGGGCGGTCTTATGGCTAGTTATCCATTTCTTCCAGATAACCCGAAAAAATGTATAAGAAATTTAACTGTTGGATACTGTTATACGTCGGATACCTACCTGTAACTTTATCTGCAATCGGTGAAACGGGCCTTAAATCAGAAAAAAAATGCGGTTCTTGTTATCTTTCAATAAGAAGGTTTTATGGCTTACTTGAAAAATATACATTATCAATAAATTAGAGTTATGGTTTTTATAAAAACGAGTATAACTCGAGGTGTCAGACACAGAAACTCCGCATGGCAAAATTGTTCACTTTCAAATTGCAACCTTAAGAAAAACTGGATTATGTTAGGTTTATTGCTGTATTTTTTAAGACGCGCGAGAAGCGAACAAAGCGAACTTGCCGCAATAGCGACCGTTACGCGCTAAATAAAATTTAGCACATTATCTGCCCATTTTTATATTGCCACAGAGTATTTATAGTCTTATTGTACTTGTCACAATGGTTAATGGCCGATTTAAAAGTGGTATAATGTGAACTTTTGGATGTAGGCATTCTAGAAAGTCACAACGGATTATGAGCTGCTTTTCGTCTAATGAGCGTCTTTGACCCTATCATATCTATTTAAACGTGTATGGCATGCCGACGCTAACAGATCCAACGATTTTGACGAAATTCCCAAAATTTTCGTCAAAATACTTTAGATATACAAATTTTCTGTCTTCTTTTAGATGATGTATACAGTAATCCAGGGGGGATTAATACGGTAGATTGATAATACGAATGATGATAATACGGTAGATTAGTTTCGCCTTATAGGAAAATGCGTTGTACGTGTATATCATTTTGACATGTACAACGCGTTATTTAGGCGATATTTGGTGCGAGCTTGCGGAGGCCTATGTTCAGAAGTGGACTGCGATAGGCTGAAGCGAAGCGAACACGTTATGTACAAAATATTAATTAATTTGATTTTATAAGAATACAATTGACACAACGTACGCGAAATTGATTATGAACTATACAAATCATTATAAATTTCTCAATACAGAAATATGTATAACGTGAGAAATCCCCGCGTTATATGGGGTTAACACGTGTTATACGAGGGATATGACATCGCGTAATATGAAAACGCGTTATAAGAGTACTGTGTTATAGAGGGGATTACTGTATATAGATAATAAATATAACGATAGGCGCTTATTATAGCCCTTGCAAAGTTTTGTCTCACAGGTAATATGAAAGTAAATGCTGTTTGCGGATGCATGTTAATGTTTCTTAGTTTATTTCTTACAACGTAAAAAAGTCGAAATATGTACTTCAAACTCTTATCCCACTTCACAGTTAACTTGTAGATTCAACAAGTTAATACGTGACTTGATATTTCTATGAGCAGGGACCTATTGGATCAGATGAAATGTTAGAAGTAAGACAAAATCTATCTTATTCGATTGATACAAAGCTTAATTTTGAGTATGTTGGATGGAATGGGAACTCGGAGGTGTCTTCATTTTTTCAGACTTTTTGATACCGATGATGCATGAGTGTGTAAATACTTTTTCACTTAAGGACGAATTTTTTATACACAATCCATCATTGACAAGAAAATTCGCTTCTTTACGTAATCTCTTGGGAAACATAATACAAAATGTTGTCGTAATGTTCACATTTTTTGTTATCAATTTTACTTATCATTCATAAGTTAAAATATGGGTTAAATAGTAATGTCACGAATTTTTTTCTTACTTAATTTTCAAAATAGTCAAGAAGAGAAAATACAAATTTAGGATGTTTAATAAAGTAATTAAAAACTGACAGTAATGGAATCTGCAATACGTTTTGGAGCAATAAATTAAGAGTAGAATATTAACAACGCTTTTGTGCATATTACTTATAAGAGTTTGACACTTTAATCAAATAAAACTAACAAATACTTATACTCATTTTTACATTAAAATATATATTAAAAAAATATTCAAGTACCAATATTTCAAACTGTCATATCTTCGACATTCAGACAAGCATTCTAATAAATCACGTCGTAATTTAACATTATTTAAATTGTAAAAAAAAAACATATATATTTTTATATACCATGAGACAGTTCCCATATTTATAGAATCTTATATCTGAGATATATACATATTAAGTTTCGATTTGAATTAACAAATTTAAATTATTTTCAACAACAATCTTTTGACTTAGCACTCGGGCGAAATTTATTTTAAAAAAAATCTGAACCCAACATTATTTATCCTAATAACTTTTGTACATAATAATTTCTTAAAATTTTGACTTTGGTTACTCTTTTACAGTTTACTCTTTAAAAGTTTTACTTTTATACGAACATTAATGAAAAAATTATGTTTTTCATACATAAACACACGTGAATTATAAAAATATATCACTAATTCAATTATGTTAATTGTACCTTACCTACATCCGCTATTAATGAGAGAGAACTTTGGAGGAGTATGATGGATCTAGCGAAATATGTATTTTCTCAATAACAGTACCTTATACCGAGTTGGAAATTTACAAGATGTTATTTGGCAATTTTATTAACATACAATTATTATGAACGACGTTAGTAAAATGTACTCATATCGTAACTACTTCATATTAACGTTAAAATATATGATAAATTCAATCCCATACTCTTTCCGTCTTATTACAAAAAGCGGTTTAACTAAAAAACCTGGTTTAAACTTCTATAAACTACGGTCTAAACAAAAATGGTATTACAAAACGTAGTTTTGCGATAAACCATAGACTATATCATGGTCTAACGCTAAACCTCGACGATCCCTAGTTTAACAATGGTCATAGGTAACAATGGTCTAAATCACTAAATCGGATTTGTCAAAGTTTCTATTTTGTGTTATATCATTTTTTTCATTATGTTGTGTTGTGAATGTAAATTGTAGATGTATGTATATGATCGCAAAAAGTTGTAAGACCTACCAAGTGTCCGTCATCAATCTAACGTTGAATTGCGCTACCTAATTATCTTTTTTCTCTGACGTCACGAACACTCCACAATTTGGGTACAGACTAATTAATTTTTGTTCATTTACAAGTCGTTTGCCAAGAGTCTTTTTTAATGGGACATCAAAATTTCTTAGAATGATTTTTCCTCGTCGTTCTATTTAATGTGTTTTTTTTTTTGTTTCAGGTACGTTAAACATTGGTTTCCCTTAGATTTAATGAAGTGAAATATTCGCCTTAAATGCGGTTTGTAAGATGTATTATTAATTTAAAAGATTTAATTGTAAAATATAAATGTAACACAATATATTTAAAATTGCCATTTGTCATTTTAACTAATCTGACATATTCCGACTATCAAAGCGGGTGAAACAGCGCGTGTTCTCTAGTTATTTAGGAAACTTTGTCATACTATCATTTAAATAACTATGGACGTAACATTTCAGCCCCCAAAACAGTATAATTTAATATGTCTATGATTTATATTTGAATATTCCGCTTAACTGCTTTATGGAATAGAGCATACTATGTAGATATAACTTATCAAGTTGCTTAGACTTGCAAAGACAGAATGATCTATCATTAGAATGGGTCAGAGCTTATGGAATTATAGTTTATATACTTGGGATAATATATGAATATTACAATATGTAAATCAGTAAAATATCCCAAATATTATAAATGTGAAATGTAAGTTTGTTTGTTACGCTTTTATGCGAAAACTAGTTAACCGATCATCATGAAACTTTGTAGACATATTATTCTTGGAGGTATTAGAAGTAACATAGGATACTTTTTTTTGGTCACGATAACCGACATCCACGCGGGTGAAGCCGCGGGCAGAACCTAATTTAATATATTTATATAGTCATCATAATTTTTATATGTCTATTTACTAGTGTATATAGTCCATAGTATTACTTTTCAAGCATTATTTAGCATTAAAAAAATTGTTTCTTAGTAAAGAAGTAATAGATAGGTCTGCAATAAAAACTAATTTCTATTCTCATTACAAAATGAATAATATGTAAGTTGTTTTCATAATCCTTTTTGCCGTAATTATATATTATATTGTATATTATACCTTATCTATAAACATTGGTGAAATAGCATTCTAAGTACATATTACTTTTATCTGCAGTTAGACGCGTGTTGACCATATGTTTCGTCTCTGTAAGTCGCAACTAAGTCTTTTACCCTATAATATTTCGTAATAAACAGGTTTTTAAACTAACGCAATCACTATTCATATTTAAATTTATATTTGGACTCTGAGCACCAAAAAAGACACTGTCAGTATATTGTACCGTAGCTGTGAACAAGTGCGTTCGTGTGCCGAAACTAGTCGACCTAAACGAAGAAGAAAGAGAGTAGACAGATTTTTCTGATCTGCCACCATCCACCACCACCGTACGTTAGTCTCCCCGTGATCATGGCGATTGAAACATTGCCGAAATATAGGGACCTCAATACAATTATAAACGCGGTAAGCACCCGAACAAATATAAATTTAAATAATAATTTTAAAAATTGAATCAGTAGAGACTAAGATTAGCGCATTTAAACAAATAAACAAATTGTTAACCTTTTTAATATTATTTCAGATACATATGCAAATACTTATTTATTTTTTGTTCATCATAAATAAAGCTGAGTAAATCTCTACTTTAAATGGTAGAAAATAAAATAAGGATAATATTTTATGGTACTCATGCTTAAAGTGCGTAATCCTATTGAAGACGGGTTTTAGTACGCACAATACATTTGATATAACACGAATATTTTGAGTATTAATATTTGATAAAAAAATAAAATAAACTATGATTTCATTCAGGAAAAATTCGTAAGAAACCTACTTTTAGTACAAACGGCTGATATGTTCATAATTATGTACCTAGTATCTTGTTCACCAAGTAATTTATATACAAACTGGAATGCGCACGTGCACTCAAAAAACGTTCCTAAGAAAACACGTTCGTTAGAAAGAGACAAAATACCAGTAGTCAACGAAATGCTCGGAACGATTTTTTAACTTTTATATGTTGGAAACAAAATAAATGTCAACCTTATGTTAGCAATTTCAAGGTGCATATTTGAATATACAATTTTATTAAGTGAGCGTCCCAGTTATGATATAAATTCCTTGGTATACACAATCTTATTTGGTTATATGTAGTTTTTATTTTGTTTTCATTGAAGCGCTAAATAAGCCACGGCCTGATTCGGAAGGTCTAGAAGTATAAGTTTCACGTAGAAATCATCATATACAAGTAGGCTTGTATAAGATAGTTTTCAATTGTTCCTTTGCAAAATTTAAGGAAGGAGCCAAGTTTTATAATTTGTATATTTACAAAGCATTTTTAAAATTTCAACACCAGGAGCTTATAAGCAAATAAATAGTTATATACAGATACCTATATATAACTCATAGAACATTTCCGGAACAAATTAATACAGTATTAGTATCATCAATTAAAACTCAGACAGTAAATCGACCACATGGATATGCAGTATAAAGTTTAATTGAAACGAAGCGACTGAAGGGAACTTTACAGAACTTTCATTTATACATCTTCCTTCATACGTGTCGTACTAATTAGTAAACTTAGAAACTGCCTTCTGTTTTTCATTTCACCCCTTAATGAAAATTTATAATATTATTGTGACATTCTAACAGGAATTTGTAATAAAATTTTTTTGCGTATCTGTGAATCCATTTTAGTAGTTCTGGTGTGACATTAATAGGAATTCAACAATATATTTAGTGGTAAATGCATTCAAATTTATATCATATTATGATATATTTTGAAATGATAAGTTTATGTGTAAAAGCGCTGTGCAAGACGGAAAAATTAAGTTTAATGCTTAAGGTGATTACATTAGTTGTTTTTATATAATCTTCGTACTAAGTGGATTTATTGTCTACTGACACGGAAGTACGACTAACGCGTTAAGATGTTAAAAATACTACAAGTTATTTTGATTTTGTTAAAGTGCAAGTAACAATTTGGAAATTTTAAATTATTAATGGATACATTAATTTCATCGTCATCATGATTACTATCATCATCATCATATCACCCATTGGATGTCCACTGTTGAACATAGGCCTCCCCCATCGACCTCAAGAGCGACCGGTTCAAACCAGCCTCCATCCAACTAAAAAAAAAATAACTTATACGGATACTTCTTTATTTAAGCTCATTTTATGTAGGAAATAAAGTAAGTTGAACGCAATGAAATGGCGTTAGTGACGGCGACTTTAAAAATTCAAGTTTTAATTAGACTGCCACACGAGTTGTTTTGTTCTTGCAAAATATAAAGCAAAGAGCGTACACGTAGTAATTCTGCTAAAATTCACACTGGGTCAGTTTGTGAATGTTCCAGTTTTCTGTCGAACGAAATGCTAAAACACGAAATGAAATGCTCAAAAACGAAAACTGAAAACACGATGCAAATTTATTTCAAATAATTCTTATTTTTCCTATCCGCCAATCTAGATCGATCAACATGTTCATAGTTTTATTACGTTTTCAAAGAGTTGTCTGGTTGTTAGTGTTTTATTTATCATTACAGATATTTAATCATTAAGCAATTGTGTTTGTTTATTATTAATTTTGATTTTTTTAGGGAAATATAGAATTGTACATATGAATGTATGTATATAATGTATATTCCAGCCATAGGAATAAATCTAGATATTTTAGACGACTGGTTGTTGCAGTGGTCACATCAATTGGCTGCAGCGCCAGCGGTCGTGGGTTCGATCCCTGTTGATAACGTTTATTATTCATGAAATTTTATAACATCAATCATCTCCCTGCCCTTATCCCACTTATGTAGGGTCGGCACAACATATTTTCTTCTTCCATTCCTCCCTATTATTCGTCATTTCAACGCTCACTCCTTTCTTTCTCATGTCCTTTAAAGACTATAACAAAGTAATTACTAGGAATTATATATTACAGTTTTACATAATATTAATTGTCATCGATTATGATAGTAATATTTAACGGATGGACTGAAACAGCGTTGAAATGACGAATAATAGGAAGGAATTGAAGTAAAAATATTATTTGTTTATAAATTACTCGTAAGAAAGATCATAGTGTCATAATGGTCTATTATTAAGGTCTATTATTTTATTATAACGATAATGGTCTATTTGTGATATTTATAAAAGTTGAATTTTAAATAATTCTGTAATTAATGTTAAAATTTAATACCGTGAGTTTTTAATTAAACTATTTTTTGCTTGAAAAACGTTAGAAATTTCATAAACTGACTATTTTATAGACAAAATTAGAGCAAATGTGCTCTAAGGAATTTATATGTGGAGAAAATTTGTTTCATATATTGATAGAAATTTGCTAACATTATGCTCAAAATATTATAATTAAAATATTAACTATAGCAAGAATTTTAATAACAATTATTAATTTATCCATATTATTATTAAAATGACGCGCTTTTGTTTAATGACAACCGATCTGGTGTAATGTTGCGAGTCGCCTTAACGCCGGCGGTTGCGGGATCGATTCAGGAATTAGGAGGAGCAGGCTCATGGCAGATATATGAATTTGTAAAATAATTTGTTTACGGACTGAGTGTGTTATCATTATCATAGAATATACAACACATACTCTGCCCTTACATGATAGTAAAAATTAAATTATTGAATTATAATATAAAAGGATAAGGTAATTTATTACTTTAAAAAAAAAAACCTTCTACACAGGCACTAAGAATGAAAATAACAAAACGAGCTTTGCAGGCGTTTGAAGTTAAAGGTGAAAACCGAAGATCTTGTCATAACATATTTTTATATCGCAGTCAACACGTTCATTTTATAACTTGACTAACTAGATTTCTAGAAATTTCAAGCAAAGATTTTGTATATTAGGAGTGGTCTGTTTAGGCTTTATTTCTTTTATAATACGTACACTTAATTTCTGAGTAAGATTAGTTGCTTACATCAAACAGTCGAGACACTGGAATCAGTTAAAAAACGCAAAAATTTAAAATAAAAACATGTAATTTCAGCATCCTGTCATTAATGACAGGTATTGACTAAGCAGATTTTTATCAGACACATAAAAATATTAGCCCTTCAATACTCCGTTTCAAACGTATAGATAACTTGAATAGTAAATTTACAGCTAAAATTGCTAATGCATAAAAATGGCATTTCTTGAATGTCTAAATTCAGATGGGCGGAAACGGGCGCATTTAAAAATCAAATATGCGTAAATTTTGATCTTTGGGATCCTAATGAAGATCCTCAAAACTAGAATAAAATCTAAAACTAATTGACTTTACCAATCAGACGATTTTATATGGAATAACTCTATAGCTTTAATTAAATTGGTTATATTATTTATTTAGTCGATGTATGAAACCATTGGTGCAATCCGATTTCGAGTGGATACAATAAAAGATACTTGAGAGCTGTAGCAAATAAAATAAATTTGAATTTATATGAATAAAAATGAAATTCTTTTTATTAGGAAGAGTATTTGCTCGAGAATGGTTTGACAGATATAAATACACAATTTTTTTTAAATTGTGTGTACAAAAGTCCAAATAAAGTTTTTAAAATAAAAAAGGAAGGTAAAACGGAAACTTAGGTAAATTAAAAGTTTTTTTGTATGGAATTCGCAATAGACCAACCACTGTCAGATACGCTGTTATTTTATGGAGTGTCCAACTTGTTAATGTTCGGTCCAGTTTTCGAGATCTGGTATATTTATAGTCTTTAATATTCTACCTTCTTCTTCTTTTCTATATCTACTTTACTTTTAAGAAAAATATATGATATTGACAAAACAAAACACGACAAAACAACAAATAAAAGAAACAATAAAAAATTGTGTGTAACCTTGAGAGAAAACTAAAGGTTACACACAATGAAGTAACATCCAATAAGATTATATAACATAAGCATTCGTTTTATTCTTATTGGATTCTTTTCTTATGTGAAAATGTACGTCAAATCTTAAAACCATCGAACAATTACTACATTTTCATTTTTACTGAATTTTGTTTATTATATTGATTTACTAGTACAATTTGATATTATTAAATAAAAAAATGAAAAAAAAAAGACCTTGTGAAGATTTAACTAAAATAAAATAGTTTTTCAATATAAAAAAAAAATAACAACTACAATAATTGAAAAATATAATACTTCCAACTTAAAAACATCAGTAAAAACAGCAAAATACGATTTAGTTATCTTAATTTCGTATAATTTTGAAAAAAACCAAACCAGTAACGTAATACCCAAAACAGACTTGTTAACATTAAAAAACACAAGGGAAATTTTGAACAAACAAACACAAATAAACAATTTTGATTCTACCAAAAATCAGACGCTTCGAGCTTCAAACTGTACGTAAACCTAGGTATATATTCAACATGTTTCGACGTATACTCAAAAGTTCAGTTTATGTTGTAGTTTTTTTTTCCGATTTTCTATTTTTATATAACTCAATCTTAATTATTTATGACATTCAATTATAAAACCCTTAAAAAAATATAATGGTTTTTTTTTAAATAAATAAATGAATAATATTTATATTTCAATATTTAAATTTATATTTTACTTGACATACACTCATTTAGTATATGTACAGCTAGACATCAAACATTACTTTATGTAATTGTATTTCAGTGTAAATATAAGACCGTAAAAACCGTAAAATTAATGCCGCATGGGACGAACCAAGTTAGGCCGAGACTCCACCAGAGCGGAGATATGCGGAGATGTGTTGAAACAATCAATAGAATTTCGTTAATTTCATCTCGTCTCCCTTCCGCTTTAGTGGATACCACTTAACGAAATTCTATTGGTTGTTAAAACACATCTCCGCACATCTCCACTCTGGTGGAGTCACGGCCTTATGTCTCACAGTTTTTATACCTACTGCTGTTATGTGATATGTTTAATATTGTAAGTACATATTTTATAATGTTCTTAAAAACAAAAATATTTATGTAGAAAATGTTTTGGTTATAAAAAATAGCTTAATGTTAATTCATGTCGGTTTATAATGTTACAATACTATAAACATTCCACTAAACGATTGAATATAAAATAAAGTCTAATATTTTTTTCTGTCGTAATATATACTTAATCTATAAACTCTTAAGAGTTATTTTTATTAAATTATTCTGTGGTACGAAGTAATGTACACAATATTTCGTATTCTAAGCATACACACCAAGTCATTTAAGAAGACGTATCTATGGGTAAAGTTATTACAAATGAACGAAGTCCCTGACTATGTTCGTGTTTACCTTAATCATATAGAGTGAAAATTATTATTGTACATTTAATTGTGGTCAATAATTTTATTGTTTCGCAGTTAATTATTTATATATAAAAACAGACTTACAGATATTTGACGCGACATGTGATGATGTGACAGAATGTATTTCATTAATGATGCGAAAACGATTAGTCGCAACATGTCAAAATTACGTATAGAGTACAATTAAACCATGTAGAAATGATTAATATTTTAAAAACTTTACATGTACAGACACAGCTGCGATACAGTTTTATTACATGCATAAAGTATACGTTATCAACACAATTCTATCGTCCCCGATCCATAAGACTCATGCATATTCGTTGGTTTAATTATGTTTATGTAAATATTTGATGTTTCATATACTCCCACATATTAGCAGATATAAATTTCACTCCCATAATACAATACGAGCAATATGTTCGTGAAAAGCTGACATGATAAACTGTTATTTCCTTTTATCTTCATTCCTTTTACTTTTTATAAATTTATTAAATAAGATTCCAAAATCGTGATGTTTATATATATATATATATATATATTTTAATTTAAAAATAAGTAATAATAAATACGACATAGTCTTATCACTGAAATGTAAATTAACATTAATTTATGTAAGGAGGCTTTAACATAACACAATAACATATGTTTATCTAGCGTTCTTACATCCATTGTACTAAATTTCAATTTGTTGTCGAGTACTTTATGGAGGCAATCGTGTAATAGATAACATTACGAAACGACACGTTCGTATTTTTAAAAAAATCCCACAAAGTTTTCCAGTAATATTTATTGACCAAATTTTCTTTCAACTGCAAATCTTTCCGAAGTTAATGACACACTTTTAGTGAATAACATTGTAAGTATACATATATATTTATTTTGAATTTATTTGTTTTGATGCTAAACTATCTTTAATAAATTTAAGTATATAAATGTATCTAAACACTTTTTTATTTAAAAAAAATATTCAAAATCAACGTTAACGAAATCTGTAATCATTCGTTACTACTAAAAATAATAATTAATATTCTCGTTAATATTTTGTAATTTTAAAGATCATTAAGTTTTTAAAAAAGGACTTAGAATAATGAAGCAATGATCTATAAAAAGTAACGACCTTTCATTTTTTCAACGTTTCCTACTTTAGTAACCTTTTATTATTGAACTACTTTATTTAATAACTATGTAATTGAATCAATTAGACATAGGAACAAGCAATAACAGAGGCTTGGAGAGGCATAAGTTGTTATTGAGCTATAAATGTTTTATGGCACCGAAGTAATGAGTACAAGAGAAATTGCGAACATAGAAAAGACTTTTAAAGGTGTTAATTGTTTCAAATTTGTAGGAAAACATATGAATTCGACACATTTGTTATTTATTTATTGATGAACAGGACATATTTATTGTTACAATTTTATTTTAGTTGTTTTTAAAAATATATATAAAATAATTAGGCGTAGTTCTACCGGTGTCCAACTTGAGTGTGTTACTGTGTACGGAATGTATATATTTATTTCTAATATTTTTTCCTTTTCTCAATTTACGCTAGTTCACCAGATGAATAATCATAGAAATATTTAAATAATGTTTAAATGTTACATAATTTTTTTAAAGAAGTTTATCAGATATCATATTATACATATATCATATTATTTTAGTTTTAGTTAAGTAATAATTTACAGTTACTTGTATCTTCCTATATCAGAAAAAATATAAATATACAATACATATAGATAATTATGTCTTAAGATTCAAATCCGTTTCATTTAGGAATGGAGCTTTATTTAATTTAAATTTCTTACTTAGATGAAATTATAGAAAAGAAAGCATAAATAATCTTAATTAGAATATCATTAAAATGTTTATCAACTTCATTAAATAATAATAACGATGATGACTCTTCTGGTGTAGTGGTGCGAGTAGTCGCGTCAACGCCGCGTACTGACGGTCGCGGGTTCGATTCCCGCTCGGGGCAGATATTTGTATTTGTGCAAATATTTCTTTCCGGTTTGGATGAATGTCCTTGTGGATATCCCTACCGTGCCTCGGAGAGCACGTAAAGCCGTCGGTCCCGGTTGTTATCATAGACACTTGATAGCGATCGTTACTCATGGTAGGGAAATTATCCGCCAACCCGCTGTGGAGCAGCGTGGTGGATTAAGCTCCAACTCTTCTTCTATATGGAGAAGAGGCCTTCGCTCCGCAGTTGGTGGTTTACAGGCTGATACAGCACAGTAAAATATTAATATAATTATGAAATAAAATAGTTTTATTAAGTATTTAAACCCGAATAAAAAATGTAAGAATTGTACAAATACTTATATGAAGACGCACTGAACTCCTTTACCACAGAATTAGTGTTTCGCAGTCCGACTATTGAGTGTATAATATTTTTTGCACTCAAAACTATTCAGATGTAGTAAACAATAAATCGTTAAAGAAATTATTATAAAATTAATACAAAATCTTATGAAATTTAATATTATTGGTATATATATTTAAGATTACTTAACATATTAAATCAATTGTCTATTTTGTGGTAAAATAAAAGATCCAACTACGGCAAAACAAAAGCTCAATTATCACTTCTAATAAAAAGGTGTGCTTCAATCGAAGTTTGTACAAGATTTAATTAAAAACGTCGCCTTAGTAACCATTATCACAAATAATTTGAACAGAATAATACAGCGCCGTATTCCTTAGGAAAATACTGAAGTTTTTTTTTAAACAATCTTTGTTGTTTTAATTAAAATATTATATAAAATAACCATCAATTTTCATCCTTTCCTTTATAAAAGGCAATTGTTTAAGTTTCCTAAATACTTGCGGAAGCTCAATGAATAAAAATTGTAACAAAAATAAAAAGAAGAATACTTAATTATTTGTGTCAAACTGTACAAAAGTAATGCACAAAACTAAACCGCTTAATTAAAGCTGGTCCAAGGTATTAATTGTACTAAGGGGCGATAATATAGCTGGAAAATAAAATATGGGTCATTTTCTTATGATCACGATTCACGATTAATAATTTTATTATAAATATGTATATGTATTTTATATTATCAAAATCAAAATTAACTTTATTCAAATAGGCCTTAAGAGCACCTTTGAATCGTCATTTTACAAATTAAAAATTTAAATTTGATTATTATTTTGTAATAGTAGCTACCACCGATTCGGAATGTAGATTCTGCAGAGAAGAATCGGCAAGAAACTCCGCAGTTACTCTTTTGAAAATGATATATAAACTGTGTTTTAGTATAAAATTAGTAATATCTTGCATGATTCATGATGCATCATTGCAGCGCCACTATGTCCATACATCTTTATCGACTAAGTTATCCTGCACCGAATAATAAGCTTTATCTATTATTTTTTTTAAATAAAATCTTTAAATTTATTATGATATTTATTATGATTATATTAATTATACATATTTATAATATACATACAGGTGAATGGTGAGTCACTGTAAATATTTAAGGAGAATACTCGGTACATGATTCTCATTCGAATTATGTAATAATTAAAAGAATAAAAAATCCCGACTGCGTAAAATACTCTTATTATAAACTAAAAAGAATAAAACAATTTACTAGCTTTCATTTGATACCCATATTGCTACAGTAAGAAAAAAAAATTCAACTCCCCCCTCATTCCGCCATTTGCGGGCGCCATTTTGAAAATTTATGTAGCCTATGTCACTACTACAATTTAGACAAATCCAACGACACCTCATATGTCAAAAACCGTCCAGCCGTTTGGACTGTAGGGCGTGCCAAAGAAATGGACATACATACATACATACATACATACATACATACATACACTCCAAAAACATAACCCTCCTTCTGTCGCAGTCGGGTAAAAAAATAGGTACTTGATTTTTGACCAAATTTTTATAAATTTCTTAATTTTTCTTTCTTCTTTAATTTTTTAATAAGCTGGTAGGGTGTCCAGACGACGCGTAAATAACTAGATAACTGTTGAGTAACTTTACTTAGAAGTTTTAGTAATATTTACCTTTTTTTTTACATAATTTGAATGATAATACATATTTTTCGTGGTTAAATAACTAACGTTTCTGGTACATATGTATATGAAAAAAAAAAATCAATGGTTTAATAATAATTCTCTTCGTAATAGTGTTTTTAATGGTAATAGTAAGACACTTATCAAGTTTTATGAATTCGGGACAGACATTCGTTATTACTTTTATAAGTAGAAATAATATTAGGCTCAACCAGATCATGTATCTGGACCCGATCAGGATAGAATGAGGCATGCCAGATCCGGCAAGCCCTATCAGGACCAGACCTGGTCCAGATAAGGATAGCCTGATGTAAAATATAATAAACATGATAAAATATAATAAACACAAAGTATGGTAAGGCATACTGGATCAGGACCAGGTCTGGTCCAGATAAGGATAGCCTGATTTAAAATACAATAAAGTATGGTAAGGCATACTGGATCAGGACCAGGTCTGGTCCAGATAAGGATAGCCTGATGTAAAATATTATAAAGTGTGGGAAGGCATACTGGATCAGGACCAGGTCTGGTCCAGATAAGGATAACCTGATGTAAAATATAATCAAAGTATGGTAAGGCATACTGCATCAGGACCAGGTCTGGATCAAATGAGGACAGCCTGGTGTAAAAAATATAAAAAATTATCAGTACATTTCCTAAAAGAGGGTGCAAACCGGTTGAACATAAGTTTCACGGGGACCGTCAATACCGCGCTGCTTTATAAAAGTAGTTTCATATTTCTCGTTAGATGTCGCTACGGTCTACTTAAATCGCGCTAACGTTTGGCTAACGAGGCTGCCTCGCGAGCCAATGCCGGCCGTGCTCGGTCGGTCTGGACGCGGCTATTGGGACCCGATCAGGAATTCCTAGTCTGGACCTGATCAGGAATGCCTAATCTGGACCCGATAAGGTTTTCCTTGCGTTACATACCTTAGCTGGTCCAGATCGGGCATGCCCGGTGCGGTCCTTTTAAGGAACACAAAAAAAAATCTAGTCGGGATGTTCTTAGCTTTTTATTGTATAGTTTTTACATTATCTACATATTTTTTGTTATAAGTTCGTTATGGTGTCATCATTATATTATTGATGACGACCATTCTGGTGTAGTGGTGCGAGTAGTCGCCTCAAACCGCGCGCTGGGGGTCGCGAGTTCGATTCCCGCTCGGGACAAATATTTGTATTTGTACAAATATTTGTTTCCGGTCTGGGTGTAATGTCCTTGTGGATTTCCCCACCGTGCCTCAGAGAGCATGTAAAGCCATCGGTCCCGGTTGTTAAATACACAATATGGACTTAAATTATGAGTAAAAAAGACACAAAGTACATAATTTATTGTCATATATAAAATATCAACATATATATTTGCTTAACTATTTTCCGGAAATTCATACCTTATCAATTGGAGTATTTTGACTGGTTCGAACGATGTGTTTTTTTAGATGTTAGCGAGAGTTTATAAAGACTTGGAGCATCTTTTAAGATCATGACATATTGAAATTAGATAAATTCTTGAAAATTGTTGTCTAAGAGGGAATGTTAAGATCTCAGTGTTTGATAAATATTCAAGGAATTTAATGTTCGAACGTATTAAGAAGCTATCATCATCAAATATTTATGTTAAACATTCCATATTTAGAGATCTTACATGAAATCCGAGAAGCGTACGAGTTTATTTTCAAATAATTTATCAAAGTTAGTCCGAGATTATCGGAAGCTGCGTGCTAAAATATATATTGGAGATCAGGGCCTAATACTTAAATTTAAGACATTTATTGAAGCGAGATAAGATTAAGATTACAAATACTTTGAGAAAGGGATTAAATACGTGTGCCGTGTTTGCCTTATTAGGCGACTCCCAAAAAGGTGTCTTATGATTTATTTAAAACTATTTATTATTATGGTAGATTTGCGGTTGTTGTCTAATGGAAGCGTAATATGAAGTCTAGGTTTAGATGTGCTTGCCTCATTGAAAGAACTTATTGAACATCATTTAAAGGTAGTCCAGTTCTCCAGTAACGCCCCTGTGCCCGTGTCGGGCCGGGATGGGAATCCGGTCCTACGAGATACGGCGTCGTCGGGACTGTTCAGAGGTAAACCGAACAGTCCCCATGGAGGAGAAGTCTGGCCTTTTCGCCGAGGCCAGCCTGTCGCTAGAGGGATCCTGTTGCCTGCAGATCGAGGACCTCCAATTAAAGCGGCCGAAGGCTCCCGCAGGGGTTTAGTACGTTATTGCACTCCCAAAGTGCCGAGTTCGACATATGTAGGTCTAATACTGCATACCGGGGCGTCCTGGATATCACCCGTAAATGGGTTCCCCTGCGATACGAAAAAAAGTTATAGTGGCAAAAATAAACAGTGGCAAAATGCTGACAAGGTCTTTTACACCTTAGCCGTTTATAACACAATAACGACAATCATAAACGTAAATAGAAATCGTTTCTTGCGAGTGGATTTGATGTTTACTGCCTAAGATGCCACTGTTCACACTATCTCGCTGTTCTATGATATGAGAAGGAGGAAAAGGTTGTAAGCAAGTGTTTTAAGCTGTGCAATATCCCTTGTCTTAGTTGTTTCTTTCTGAGAATTCTGTGAGCACGGCCATTAATCGAGTCTAACGAGTAAAGCAGATGTTTATCCTTTCCAAAGATGACACTAGTACTCCGCGATACGAATTTGGGCTCGATACAATGTGAGGAGTTATTAGCGTGAAAAACGCTACGCTACCTTTTATTTATAATGCCAAGTTTTCGGGCTGCTGTTTTTGTCTTAGACTGGATAATACACTAAGTAGTTAACGATAATGAAATATGTTAGTATTAAAATTCTTACTCTAATACGAACAGTTACTCATTGAAAAGTGGGAGTCTAATTTTACACGCTAAACGTGCAAGCTTGTGTCTTAGTAATGTTAAATTTTACTAAGTAAGCGAAACTCCGTCTAAGACGTTCTACAAAGCCTCTGTTTTCTCAAAGATCTTTATACCGCTTGTTCTAGGATTTAATTTTATTTCTCCGTAACAGTGCTATCATCTGCGTATTATGTAAAATGTACAAGTATTCAAATCGTCATATGATATCTGAGGAAATGTTCATTACAAAACCAGACGATTAAATAGTGAAAATTTGATACTCATCTGTTCCTGAACTCTTAAGGGTATTAGTAATAATTATTTGATAAATTAGTCATATCATCTACATTACTTACATTCAATTTTATTGTAAATATAAGTAATAAAATGTGATAATATTACAGGCAGGATAATATTGTAATATTACAGGTGTTAATTAAGAAATAATCATAATTGTAATAAGAAAACTAATAAACTCATGTATTGTTGCAAATTGACAATTATATATATTTTTATTAAAAAATATTTTGAGTCTTTGTTTCATTACGCATTTAGTATTTATAATATTGAATAATAAGTCACATGTTAGTCTTAATTAGGCTAACCTGAAAACACTTTCTCAAGATGAAAGCAATACCTATAAATATGACCCAGTTTACATACAAGATGTGTTTGATATGAGTACATGATGTGTGTATGTATACATACGGTGTATTCTACACATTTATAAATTATTATTTTTTGATTATTATTTATGATTAAATGAATTTTGTGAAAATTCGTTATAACTACATTGTAGAATTACTTATCATTATTCTCCGTAATGTTGAAAAAAAAAACTTCATATTGTAGACTGTAACATCTTTTCTTTGTTTCATTAAATAATTTTGCTCTTAATGGTTAAATATATAATCTACTTAATGAAATAGGGTATTCGATTTTGTAATTAGTTTTTTTTAAATCTCAGTACAAATAAGATCTATCTTACTTGTACCTACTGACTATTTCTAGGTATAAAGAAGATATGCCGAAACTACTTTAAAAAAAAAAGTTAATTATCTTTTTGTACAAGAATCAGTGAATAACAAGTAATATTATTAATATCCAAAACCCTTTTACATTGTAATGAAATTGCTAATAAATATCATATGGTCACTTCATTTTTAACGTATTGTATACTACTATAGGTACTTACATATTTCTTGTAGGACATTAAGCGTCCGTTAGGCGTCACTAATGGCTATTTAATATTGCTTCAATAAACATTAATACTCCGATAAACAGCAGTTACACATTTACCTTTGATAAATTATATTTATTCCAAAATACATATATAAAGAAAACATTTCCCTTTCATTATTGTTTTCTTAAATGTAATATAATTTTTTTTACATTCTAAATAATATGTGAAATTTTGTATTTAGAATTACTTTTTTTTTGGTTTCGTTAAAGAAAACAAAATAGAAATATAATAATATTACACCGTAGCTATAACACATTTGTCACTGAATTCTATAAGCTTAAATTTATATTTATTTGTTTTACTTCTAGAATGTAAATGGTACCTATCTTTTTATTGCTATAGTATGTAATTTCAAAGGGGATGCTTATACCCTTCTGTTTATTTTTTATTTTTTCAGTGTCATGTGTTACTATGGGATAATGCTACAGATATCGAGAGTGCATTTATCCTGCAAAAAAGAACTATATTGGCGACATTTATGATCTTTTCAGAATGCCTCCTTTCAGAATGTTTTTAAAAAAAATAGAAGTTGAGTACCATACTCCTTTGAAATTTTTCTTATCGTGTCTAGACAGCAAAAGAAATTTTTATGAAGCAACAACATTAGTGTCCACAAGCAAAAATATAGAGATTTGAAGAATTAGTAACCGCTATCTGAGAAAAAAAAGGTAAAATTAAAAAAAAAAGAAGGGTTTGAGTTGAGTTTTTAGGTCAAGTTTGTACATGTAGGTATAATCTTAAAGTCGGTTTTTGTTTTTTTCCAAAAAAAATTTTTTGTTTATCCAATGCAATCGCCAAACATTCGCTTAGGTTCCTGTGGATACAAATGCAAATGCGGATGGCAAAAATATGCGAATATTCGCAAATGCGAATGCGAAAATTCGTTACATCACTAGTATGTAGTAATTATGTTCAGTCGTTATGTTGTCATTAAATTAGTATGTTTATGGAGAAAAGTTGTAGGTAATAAAATACGTAGGTCAATATGAAAGTTTCGAGACTCATGTGATTAATCCTGTGTACTGTACAAAAAGTTTTGCAATCATAAAGCGCTACTCATTCGAAAAATAGCATACTAGATAAATACAAAAAAAAAAAAAATACAATTGTTATAAAATTAAGTAAAATAATATATTATTATCATATTGTGTTATCTGAGGGTCTTACGGTATGTACGTCGGATTTACTCGACTGAAATAATTTATTATTTATCCAACTCATACAATAATACGAAATCATATATTTTTTTGTCCGTGGGTGAATTTATATAAAACAGTTATTACTTCGTTTCGTTCGTACTAATACAATACAATTCCTTTATATAAATAATTCAGAAAACCCAATCGCCAGTTCAAGTTTCCTCTATTAGTAGGAATTTACTATATTCATTATATACATATTTATTTTGTTCTCTATATAAATAGTCTGTAAATGTCTTACCGCTGGATAAATGCCTCTTCATCTATTAAAGAGCGTAATCCGACACACTCTTGGACTCCGGGTTGACAGTGAATTGTATGTACATGTCTTAGAACTTTCTTCGAGACGTGTTGGCTTCTTTATGATTTTTTTATCACCAATTACCACGTAATGAATTTTACACAATTTTAGAATTTACAAACTTACCGCCGCGCGCCGTTAACCCAATCTTATAATCTTATTTTTTATTAATCTCCAGTCATTATCAGTAAGATTCACAGCACGTGGAAGCTTAAATATATTAATATACAAATAAGCATTATACAGTTCATATTATTATATAGACAATTAGAGTTCAATGTGTGACTAAAAATAAAAATTGTATTATAAAATTACAATTAGAACTTTATTACGTAATGTAACAATACCTTTGGCCAAAATTCGTTATAAAATTATTACAGAAAATAGTAACATGACTCTAACACAATGACTTCATAATCACAACCAAGTTAAAAATTCTGATATAAAACCGTTCAAACAAGAGTAACGTTGTGATATTTGCTATGATATTTTTTTGTTATTTTAAGTGTTAAGACCAACGAACGAATAATAGATAAATTCTTTATTTTTATTTTATTCATGAAACATATACAAGATAAATTTTATTATAATACGTATATCTTATAAAAACCGAAATCTCTAAGATTATAATTATGTTGATAAGAAAGTTTTATAATAATACCGTTTTTAAATTCCAGTGCTGACACTAATAGCATTAAAAATGGTAACGGGCGTGATCCTTTTAAATCGGCGCCATTCCCACATCTACGATTTCTCTAAGTGGTTCCAGAAACGTCTGCTTTCCATAAAGTCCCTGATAAGGGTTAAGGGCTATCGAGGACCTGTCTCGCTTTCTAACATTTTTGAGATTTTTCGAATTCCAATGAGCCATAAATAAAGATTTGATGGCAGTTGTGGCAACCATAACTTATTAGATATTATATGAAAGCGACTTTTCTTTATTACGATAACACCAATAAAACATATCTCGTTGTAATTTGGATAAGAATTATTAAGGTATATATAATTATATTGATAAGACCCTTTAAACCATTTAAACTACCTATATAATGTGAAATGTAAGTTTGTTTGTTACGCTTTCACGCGAAAACTACTTAACCGATCATCATGAAACTTTGTACACATATTCTTGGAGGTAATAGAAGTAAAATAGGATACTTTTTTTTGTTCGCGATAACCGATATCCACGCGGACGAAGCCGCGGGCGGAAACTAGTAAGTTAGAAAGACCTGTAATAACTTGTATTGATATTATTAATAATAGTTGTCGTAACTAGAAAGTTTTTGTTTCTGAACATTAATTTTTTTTTAATAAAAATTATATAACTTATTATTTATAAGTATGTTATTTAGGTAAAAATTTTATTTTGTTTATTAACTAATAAATATATAATGCTGTACGGTGACCGGCAGAAAATAATAGTCCCGACCTCTTCTTGCCGAGGTGTCGTAAAAGGCGACTACGGTCATTGTGGTACAAGCAAGACAAACGCCTATTCCATTACAACTAAAAAAAAAAACTACTGTTCATTAACCGGGATTGTGATGGGCAGCAGCGTCACCATATCCACCATTTTTATACTGAATTGTTATTTGTATGCGATTTTCGAGTGACATTGAATTCATTATACTAAATGCCCAAGCGTTTATTACAGATATGTCAAAAAACAAAATGTTAAAACTGTTATGTATTTCCGGTGTGACCATATTAAAAATCAAAATTCTTGTTGAAAAATCCTGTATTTCATCTTCTCTGATGTACCAAAAATTATAATTTATAATTTACAAATCATTATCTTCTTAGTTGCACGAATAGTATAAGTACCTATTTTTAAAAAATTTTGTACTTTTTATAATGATTATTGCACAGAAAGTAATTTCAATTATTATTAATTTACCTTCGGTAAACGTAAAAACGTACTAGTAATTTTAAAAACTTTTTCTAATAAAATTGGCATATCTTGAATATTCACAGACACTGCACTGCACCTTTCTCGGTAAAAAAAAGTAATGAACTAGTGCAAAAAGAGAAATGGAACTTGAAATAATGAGAGGAGGTGCTTTCGTTTTGCATGGTATTAGGTTCAGTAAAATTTTGTGGGATCAATAATAATAAATGTCAAATGAATTTAAATCAAATAATTGAAAATATTTATAATTAAAAATATTAAAGAGTTTTAGATTATGAAAAGTATAACGGTATTCAGCTAATACAAAAAAAAAAAACAAAAAACACACCCACACACACATGTTAATTTGATTTTACTTAGTCGAGTTCTGCCATTTCAAATTGTATAATATTTGTTAGTATACAGAATTTATTATTTTATGATTACTTTCACAACGATATTGTTTAATAACCGTTGTAAATTGATGATAATGACCGTATTTTTTCTCCATATTCCATTACATTTTTGCTCGCTGAAATATTGGCTCATTAAATTTCTTACGAATGAATAATGAGAAAAAAGGAATCATCTGTGAACGTACGGAGAAAGAGACCTCACCCAACGATCTTTAAAATGTACCAGGAGGAAAGGAATTAAAAACAATTTGAACATACTGAAGACGATTAGAGTAAGATTAATATTTCCAAGATTAGTTTGTCCAGTTAAACTTAATAATATTATTATAGATTCATTGTTCTAAAGCAGCTTTTGTAAGCGTTTTATATATTAGACAAATTGCGTCTAAATTCACAAACTTTACAGGTCATTAGACGACATAGGTCTGTATTTTCACTACATTGCTCTCAAGTCCTTTAGATATAGGTAATTTATTAGTACTAGGAGCTATCGAAATTTCACACGATTTAATCTTCTAATAGCTTCGAGCTAACGAAAGTGTTAAAATAGTATATTGTAAAGATTGGTATGCGTTATAATAATATTAACAATATAAAATATAAATATTGTTCACGTTGGTATTCAATTGAGTGAAATTGAGATTTTTGTTTCCAATTATGCATTTTAAATTATTTTATAAAAATAATAAATACTTAGAAAGATTTGATTAATAAGTGGTGTGTTATTTTGGTAAGTGAACATGGAATTTTTCATGACATTTCTAAATTGCCGTTAGACAATTATAAAAATATAATTATTGTAACAGATACAATAAGAAGCAATCAAGTGTACGTTTTATTACTTACATTCTATAAATTTTTTGGGGTTCAATAACCATAAAATTAAAATCTTACATACATATATGTCATATTAAAAGTAATTTAACTAAACGAACTAAAATATAACACAAAATAATACGAAAAAATTAATAAAGACTACATTCAGCTTTCATTTTCAACAGTTCCGTTCGCATAGCGAAGGTGTTCGGACGTGTTTCTTGTAAAAGTATATTTTGTCAAATACTAATTCATGTCCAGCATAAAAAGATTCCTAAATAGCATATTATACAAGTTAACTGAGAGCTCAACTAAAATTGGTTACTAACGAGTGCGACCACCAAGATTGTGAACTTTGCCAAAAATTTTATCATGCCGAAAGTTTTAAGATCCCCAACAAAAAATGACATCCACGTCACCCTGTCGGACTCGGATATCGCTAATACTGAAATTAATACGGAATCCCTCTGCGGTGGCCAACGTTCTAAAAGACGAAGAGGATCCCCGGATCAACAATACTCGTCAAACGATTTGAAAAAACTGCTTCTGGAATGGAAGGAAAGCCAAACAAAGACACTTTCTAAACTTGCATCCGATATTACTGAAATAAAAAATCAGAACCTAAGAATAACTGAAACTAATATCGAAATCGAGAAATCTCTTGAATTTCTACACTCTCATTTCAGTTCTCTACAGGAAAAGGTCGTAAAACTCGAAAAAGAACGCGATAACAATCTTCTTCGGATCTCTACTTTAGAAAATAAAATAGAAGATATGGAACGCTCTATGAGATCCTCTACTGTGGAAATTAGAAATGTTCCATTAAAAGCCGATAAAATGGACAAGGTACACCTATCTGACATCGTTTTAAATACTTGCAAAGCCATTAAAGTAGACATTCAGAAAAATGAGATAAATGATGTTTTTGTCCTGAATAGTAAGGCGGAACACAAAACTATAATAGCAGATTTCAAAAGCAAAAACACTAAACATGAAATAATAAAAAAATCAAAGATGTACAACAAAAACAATCCCAATAACAAACTCAATACTACAACTATTGGATTAGACAACCATTCCAAGCCAATATACGTCTCTGAAGCCCTCACTCCTAAAGGACGAAGACTCTTTTTTCTAGCTCGTGACACAGCGAAAATTGCCAACTTTAAGTTCTGTTGGACAAGGAATGGGAAGATATATATTAGGAAAACGGAGGAAACCCAATACATAGAAATAAAGGATGAAGCTCAGCTAACCAGTTTGAAAACCCCAAAATGACTAGTAATTAACGCGAAGTTTCTTGTTTGTATTTTAAGACTAAAAGCTCCAATGGTAATATTTACTAATTGTTTATTATATTATGCATACACATATTTTCAACGCTACTTAATAAAACTTAACACAACCATAAAACATCCATCTCATTCATTATACAACCAATTCATTAAGATAAAAATGACATACTTAGAATTTCATAAGATCTCACACTCACATACTCACACATGCGTCCGTAACATTATACACAAACTGTACAAACACCACAATTTTACATGTCATATTTCGTACTTAAATAAAATTCGATTTTCTACAAAAAAATGCCGCTTGTGCCTGTATTGATGAAATTAAGGTTGGTGAATCGTTTTTAACTACAGCAGAATCCTGCAAATATCTATTAAAGGGCTCGTATAGCACAAAAATTTTGACCCAAAACATTAGAAGTATCAGTAAAAACATGGCGGAATTCGAAATATTCTTAAGTAGATTAGGTTTTTGCTGTGATATATATATACTTACAGAATCGTGGATTAACAAAACTACAAATTTGCCTACGCTATCTGGGTATAATATTAACTACTCAAGAAATAACAATAATCAAAATGACGGCATAGTGGTGTATACCAAGGATAACTTATCTTGTGATGTTGATGAAATACTCATATCCGATGCAACGTGCCTTACGGTTAAGCTCGATCCTGATACTGTTATCTTTGGTATATATAGACCTCCATCTTATAGGAATGTTAACAATTTCCTTGATTCCTTGAATGATATTCTTAAGTTATATTCAAAATACCCTAATATAATAATTATGGGTGACATCAATATCGATATTAAGACAAATAGTGTTGACAGTAAAGCTCCAGATTATCTCAACCTTTTAGCTGGTCATGGTATTTTGCCGAGTCACGAATATCCGACTAGAGGCAACAACTGCCTCGATCATGCATTGATTAAGGCAAAATACCCTACAAACACTATAATTATAACGTCCTCCATAACTGACCATTATTCAGTTGTTGTAGAGCTTAACTTAATCAAAACACCCAAGCCTAAATATAAATCGGTTATTCATAAACTGAACCGCGATAAGCTTGTGTCAGATATCGAGACATTTAACTTCGACGATATCTTGTGCTCAATAGATGCAAACTGGGCAGCTAACCGTCTTGTTGGTGTTCTATCCAATTTTGTAACGACGAACACTACTACGATAACAGTAACCAGACGAACTCGATGTATTAAGCCCTGGATAACCCCCGGATTAATCCGCTGTACAAAAAATCGCGACAAACTACACCTCAAGCTTAAGAAAGACCCAACCAACACGATCTTAAAGATAACATACACTCGGTATAAAAACTTTTGTAATGACTTGATTAAGAGAATAAAAAGATCTTATGAACACGACCAGTTAAAAAAATGCTCAAAAAATCCAAAGAAAACCTGGAGACTGATTAAAACCTTTACTAACTCTCAAAATAATAAACATCCCGCAATAAATTTACTAAAAATTAAGGAGACCCCTGAAACATCCATCGAATATGTTAATCACTACTTTGCCGATGTAGGAAAAACTTTAGCCGCCAAAATAACATCAACTCCAAACGATTATCAAACCAATATCCCTGTTAATAAACTTACTAATACGACAGTAAATTCCATGTACATGACTGAGGTCACCGATCAGGACATCTTAAATGTAATTAACAACCTTAAGAGTGACTGTACTACGGGATGGGATAATATACCTACAAATATAATTAAGTCCACCAAAAAAACAATCGCTCCTCTTTTAACGCACATAGTGAACCTGTCTATTAATAGTGGTGTTTTTCCCCAAGCTTTCAAAATTGCAATAGTACATCCAATTTATAAGCATGGCGATAAAAACTGTATCAGTAATTATCGTCCAATTTCGATTTTAACAGTGTTCGCTAAAATACTGGAGAAAATTATAAACAAGAAACTACTTTCGTATTTAGATAAAGAAAATATTCTCTCCGCCAACCAATATGGATTTAGAACCGGGAAATCTACTAAGGATGCTGTTTCTGATCTATATGAATTTGTAGGAGCTCAGCTAGATAAAAAGTTCAAATGTACGGGAGTATTTTTAGATCTGGCCAAGGCCTTTGATACGGTTTCCATTCCTACACTACTAAGTAAATTGGAGAGAATTGGTATTCGGGGAACTGTACACAAATTATTCACAGATTATTTGAGTAACCGTACACAAAAGATTAAGTTAGGAGATTATTATAGTTCTGAGGCAAATATATCATATGGGGTTCCTCAGGGAAGTGTTCTTGGACCTACCCTATTTCTGATATATATTAATGAACTGTGCAATCTTAATTTGCCTAACTGTAAAATATTCACATATGCAGATGATACTGCTTTGGTTTTTTATGACAAAATCTGGGAAGAGGCTACAAAAAGGGCAGAGACGGGACTAGTTATAGCGTCTCAATGGATGTGTAATAACTCTCTAACATTAAATGTCTCAAAGACCAAGGTTGTAAATTTTGGCATAACTAAGCGGAGTATCCCAAGAGGCTGTGAGTACCCTATACGGTTTCACTCTTGTAGCTCAAGATCTGTGCATAATTCTACTTGTACTTGCATGTGTCTCACTGAAACAGAAACTATAAATTATCTAGGCATACAATTGGACAATATACTTTCATGGAAAGCTCATATAAATTTACTCTCTAAAAGGATAAGAAAGTTAATTTATATTTTTAAAACATTACGCAATATAGCAGAATTAAAATTATTGAAATCAGTTTACTTTGCACTAGCACAATCTATATTATTGTATTGCATAACATCATGGGGTGGCACCTGTAAGACACATATGATTAAGCTTGAACGTGCACAGAGAGCACTACTTAAGGTAATGACGTTTAGGCCATTTAGATACCCTACTAAAGATCTCTACGCTAACTGTGAGGTCCTCACAGTTAGGCAATTATTTGTTAAAGAAACCATTTTATCTCAACACTCAAAATTAGTATTTTCAGAAGAAATTGCATCAGCTCGACGAAAAGATAAAGTTTGTTCCCTTCCTCCCTTTAAAACAAGTTTTGCGCAAAGATTTCAATTCTATCTGGGGCCTTCACTGTATAACAAAATTAATGCTATTATTAACATTTACCCTTTAAACTTCAAAAAATGTAAAGAAAAACTTATTAACTGGTTAAAAGTACAGAATTATCATGATATTGAAAATATGTTCAAACTAATAAAGTAAACACACACACACACACACACACACACACACACACACACACACACACACACACACACACATACACACACGCGCGCGCACACACATACACGCGCATACCATACGCACAAACAACTAAACATACAAAAATAGTATGCATGATATATAAATATTAATAAGAAATTCTGTAATTAATACATAATAACTATATCTAAAAATTAAAATAAAATAATACATACAAACAGTTCTTAGTATTAAGTATTAGTATAAGTTCTTATAACTTAAGTTCATAGTTGTCGTTGTCAAACTATACATATCGTTCGAACACAATGCAATTCTAAATCTACCCTCGTATTAATTTTTACTATCTGTTTACATGTTACTCTCAAATGGTCTACTTATAATTAACATGCAATTAAAAATTTGTTTTAAATATGTAACGGAATTCACTGGCATCTAAGATACAGGCTATGCCTAGTTTAGATGTCAGTAAAAAACTTACGTTTAACTAATGAACAAGAATAACTTACTAAAAGTAATAGTTGCTAAAAGTATAGTAAAAGACTGTCCTATTTGTTATCGAATAATGTATGTAAGTTTAGAATATGTATTGTTTTTTTTTTTTTTATGAGTAAATAAAACATTTTTTATTTATTTTCTCGTAGTATAGATTTTGATATTGAAAGTGTTTTTGTTTGTAACATAGTAAATTGTAAGGTAAAGGTATATCAAATTAGTGTGGAACCTTCTAATTACATAAACATGAAACATTGAAAACTCAATAAACGGACCTCTCGTCAAACAACCTTTAAAGGGCTCACAACTCTTAAGTAAACAAAGCGAAACTTTTTCTATAAAATTTGTAAAAGTATTAATGCCATTAAGTTAGTATTATTTTTGAGCAGCTATAAAATTTCTATTTTATTTTTGGTTTAAACGTATGCCATTAGTTGTAGTAAGTTGTAAACTCGTATTGTAAATGCAATAGTTTGTGAGGATGTATTAGTGATGATGGATGAATGGATATTTTGTACTTTTCCACACGGGAAGAACCTATTGCTATAAAACTTATTATGCACGAGTGGAAACTGGTAACTAGAACTCCAGATAACACACACAGACTTTTTATTTCGAAATTTTCCAGAAACCGGGAAATACGTGGGCAAAATGACAAAATACAGCGTGTAGGTGTTAATATATAGGAAGTAGGCAAACGGTAAACAATGGAATTAGTTAGCCTGAATTAAAACATCTTTTATTACTCAAAAGTGGAATATTTAGGAAGTATTGCTCATATTTAATTTTATTTAATTGAAATGAGAGAAAATTAATTGAAACAATAATATTCAAGAGTCTTACTAACATTAAGTCTGTAATAAATTAAAATAATACAAACGTTTCATTTTATTGTAACTAATAATAAAATATAAGGAAATGGAAACTTTTTGTATAGTAAAATTTAGTAGTACATTTCCTTTTTTACCTTTATTATTTATATATTATTAGTACCGATAATGATCATACCGTATTTTTATATTTTTAACTAGTTTAAAATAATTATTTATAAACATAATTAGCTTTATTTAGACTACAATAGAATATACTGTTCTAATTTTAAAATTTAAATTTATCTTTAATCATTTTTTGTTACTTTTTTGTTTTTTATTTGCTTTTTTTTTAAATAAAATATATACATACGTTTTTGACTTTACAAAGTATGCTATTCAAGTGCAACACAATTGGTCGTGTCTTATAGATAACACAGTATGACAGTTGTTTGTGAACTAAAGTCTGTGCTAAAGTGCAGACTAAAGTTTTTAAAATGTTTCTTTAGTCGTCATCTTTTAGAAACTAATTTTATACCGAAGTTTAATCCTTTTATCCTTATGTAATTGTAAAAGTTTAATATTTACAGTTACGACATCATCAAAAAAGCTGTACGAGTATGTAGGCTATCATACATCACATTGTGGCTCATACAAGCAGAACGATCGGAAATAATCTTGACTAAAACTTTCTGTATGTCATTTTAGTGGAGAATTATTACAGAGAAGTTGGTCCAATGCTGTGTACTCCTACGCTGTAACATGACCTTGATTTAGACGCATTTTTTTTTCAATGAAGGTTGCGTATATGTATATGTAAATAAAAGCAAGACACCTGATTTTTCGCGTACATGTAAGTTACATAAATTTTATCTATACAGATATATTAAAGCTGAATAATTTATTGTTTCATTGATTTAAGCGTGTGAATCTCAGGACATTTAAGTCTGATTTGAATATTTCTAATGTTAAAATTGCGTATATATCTAGTATTCTGCTACTCATTCTTCTCTAAGACATTTGATTTAAGTTTAAAAAAATTTGTCATAAAACGGTTTGTACAGATTAATTCTTAATCGGTGCAAATAAACTTCCATATTATGAGCGATCATAAAATTCGTTTAGCAATCGGCCAAATGTCGGGATTTTTATTATAAACCCTCGAACAGAACTTCTTTATGGTTTCTTTAAGGCCAGTATATTCGAGCGTTGTAGGTATTCAGCGCTACCTCCCTCCCCGCGCGACTAGTTACGCGAAGTCTCCGATCAAATGAACTCTCGATGACCCCGCGTGCGGCGACGGCGCACGGAAATAATTAAATATATAATTTAACAGTAACTTACTAGGTTTTTTTTTTACTTTAGGTTATTTCATAATTCAGTTTTGTTTTCGATCCTGAAGACACAGTATAAAATGCAACATAAACATTTAATACCTAAGAGAAGTAGATAAAAACCATTATTTAATTTTTTATGGGTTCATAGCTTAAAAAAAAATTTTTTTTACTATTAATATTTTAATTTCTATTAATTATCAGTATTTTTTTTTTTTGTTAATTAATACACTTTACAACATTTAATACCTAAGATAAGTAGATTTAAACTATTATTTAATTTGTTATAGTTTTATAGCTAAAAAATAAATAATTTTTACTATTAATATTTTAATTTCTATTAATTATTAATAAATGAATATATATTTTTTTTGATAATTAATACACTTAATCCAACATTTAATACCTAAGAGAAGTAGGTAGATAAAAACTGTTTAAATGTTTTTATATTTTTTCTTAATATTAAATTATATAAGAAAACGGCCCGCGCGCCTCGCTTTACTTGCCTACGAGGCGTCATCGAAGTAGGATCTGTTTCAGGCGGCGTACCAAGAGATTGGATACTTTTATTTAGTATAATTATTGTTTATTTTATTACATTAGTTTCGTTAGTACGTTGAAAGTTGAAGAACGTTGGAAGTGTTTTGACTGTATAGCAGTGTTGTGTAGATTTAAAATGGGAAATAAAACTAAAAATAATAATAAAATATCTAGACGTGAACTACGTAAGCTTAGAAAAGCGATCAGGTAAGTACTCGTAAGTTTAATGAACACTCAATCTATTTTTAGCTATAATATAATGATTGTCATCGATATCTTAGATCGATATATGAGCATATCCAAAATTTGAATAAATTGTATTAGTATTTTCACATAAAAAAGTACAAACAACAGTAGAGCAACTAAGAAAAACGTATCATAGAGTAATATTTATTTTAAATTTTCAGCGCATCTGTGCCAAGATCCAAAGGCTTATTCAGAACAACTAAATTCACAGTGGAACAGTATGTACCTACCTTTTTTTTGTTTTGGCGGGAATAAATGTACCTGAACGCACACCCCGTTTCCGGGGTGACAACGGGGTAGTGTGGGGCCCTCACCCACTAAAATAACCCGCCGTGCGCCCTCACCCACCCTTACAAGGCGGACCACGGGTACCGCGTACATTGCGGTACGCGACGCCCCGCGCACTCGGGCATCGCACCTTCGCGGTAGACTGTTTCGGCGGACGGTGGGCAATCCCCGAGCCTACCGTCCGCAGCCTCGACTAGGGCGGCATCAGGCGCATGTTAGCGCGTCTGCACCGCCCCGTGCGCCGGCGGCGTATTAGGTCGGAAAAGAGTGAGTCCTTCCGGGCCCTCTCCGCCGCCTCCTGCAAGATGACGTTCTCGCAGAAGTTGGCGACCGCTGTCCAGGCCCTATCACCGCCCCAAGGGAGTTTCTGGTCTCCTACTGGGCGCGACCCCCCGGGCGGCGGATGGGGGAAGCCACTCGAATGCCTCGCGAGTGGTCGGGGTCTTCGGACCCCCGTGGACCAAAACCAGCTGGAGGGGCGCGAAAGCGCAGGAGGGGGATGACTCGCTCTCCCCTTCCACCTGAGGGCGCGAAAGCGCGATGGTGCGCCGGGGCCATAGTCTTGCGCTGTGGCCACCCCAGTCATGGTCGGCTTTACGTTGACCGTGGCTACCCCGGGCGCGGCCAGCGATTAATTTCTAGCTGTCGCTGGCTGTGGCGGCCGGACAGCATGGCTGGTGGCAACAGTGGTTGCCGTCGGTCAGGCATCCAAACCGGGGGTGGTGTGTCCAAGAAGGTGCCGACGCTTGGAGCACTGGGGCGGTGGTGGTGTGTTCGGCACGGTGGTGCGGACGATGCGGGTGTGGCGCCGAGAAGGCGCGGAGAAATGAGGGGGAGATTTTTCCCCCCATTCGGTGGCAGGAGCTGGCGGGTTCGCTCGTCCGCTCTGTGCGGGGGGCGCGTGGTGCGCGGGCCGCCTGGGTTGAGCCTGGCTCCTTGCAGTTCTTATGGGGTTGTCTGGGTGCGATCCGACGGCGGGGGTCGGGTCGCTCAATGCTGGTTATCTTCTGCTCTGCGGAGGAGAGCCGGTGGCGAGTGGCCCGGCTTCGGTAGTTGGGCCGTTCCTGGTACCTCTCTGCCTCGGCAGAGAAGACTGGTCGAGTGGCTACAATTACATGGAGGGGCCGACGGGCCTGCGCCGGGGCGTCATGGCGAATGCGAAAGCGACCCCATAGCGTCCCACTACGGCGCGCGACGTAATCGATGGGTTTTAGTTAGGGTATTCGGCCTGCTGGGATTGACGTGCAGCCCTTGCGTCTGGCGCGGAAGAAAAAGACAACGTATCAGTCTTCTCGAAGCCCGAATCCAACGTACGGGTCGACAGTTGGTTAAACAACCAGCCGCTTCAACTACAACCTTTAGCTCTCACACACGAACAGCAAGGATTAGGCGCAGCGGAAGCACCGATCATGGCACCGGAACCAGAAATGGCTAGCCAAGAGGAATCGCACCAACAGGACTACAAGAGTATCCATCCATAGTCCTTTTATAGTTGACTCGTTGTGTATTGGCTCGACAGAGTTCTATAAACTGTAGCACTCGAGCCGTCGTGTAGCGGAGTCTGTTCCAGCTGGAGTACCGTGTGCAGTCTGGTAACCCTTCTTTGAGTCGCGGCTGTTTACGATCGGTGACGTGATGAGTCCTTTCTTCGCCTGTAGGTTCGGTTGACGACGACAAGGCGGACGTTTCCGTGGGCCAGGTGGACTCCGGATGATAAGGAAATTCAGGACCTGTGTACTATCTGTGACCACTGCTGAATCCCGCTGGTACGTCCCGCGCCGCGTCGTCGGCTACGTTTAGCCTGGTTGGGACCCATCACCATTCGCTGACCGTCGAAGAATCTTCAATTGCCGCTAGCTGCTAGCTAGCCGCTGTTAGGTGAATATACTAATATAACTTATTGAAATTTTGGATATGCTATAATATCGGTCTAAGATATCGATGACAATCATTATATTCTAGCTAAAAATAGATTGAGTGTTCATTAAACTTACGAGTACTTACCTGATCGCTTTTCTAAGCTTACGTAGTTCACGTCTAGATATTTTCTTTTTATTTCTAGTTTTATTCCCCATTTTATATCTACACTACACTGCTATACAGTAAAAACACTTCCAACGTTGTTAGAGTACTAACTAAACTAATCTAATAAAATTATCTATACTAATAGATAAAACTAAAGAGTTTGTTTGTTTGAACGCGCTAATCTCATGAACCACTGGTTCAAATTTAAAAATTCTTTTTGCGTTGGATAGTCCATTTACTGAGGAAGGATTTAAGCTATATAACATCACGCTACGACTAATAGGGGCTGAGTAATAATAAGAAATGTTACAAAAACGGGAAAAAATAATCTTTTTTGAGAGCTTCCGTTGCTTCCTTTATTATTTTTCTTCTCGAGACATTTTTTAATTATAGTTCCACTTTTAAAGTAAATATAACACCACTCTTTTACTGTAAATTTTCGAAAAAAAAAACTCAGTAATACGTTGAACGACCCAAGAATCAAACCTGAGACCCCTTGCTCGGCAGTAACGCTTGGGACCACTGGACCAACGAGGCGAAAATATTTAAGTACGTTTTTCCCTCAAATTAACGCGGGTGAAACCGCGGGGCACAGCTAGTACTAAATACAATCTATATCTATATCTATACTCTATACTAATAGATAAAACTGAAGAGTTTGTTTGTTTGAACGCGCTAATCTCAGGAACTACTGGTTCAAATTTAAAAATTATTTTTGCGTTGGATAGCCCATTTACCGAGGAAGGATTTTGGCTATATAACATCACGCTACGACAAATAGGGGCTGAGTAATAATAAGAAATGTTACAAAAACGGGAAAAAATAATCTTTTTTGAGAGCTTCCGTTGCGTCCTTTATTATTTCTCTTCTCAAGACATTTTTTAATTATAGTTCCACTTTTAAAGTAAATATAACATCACTCTTTTACTGTAAATTTTCGAAAAAAAAACTCAGTAATATGTTGAACGACCCAAGAATCAAACCCGAGACCCCTTGCTCGGCAGTAACGCTTGAGACCACTGGACCAACGAGGCGAAAATATTTAAATACGTTTTTCCCTCAAATTAACGCGGGTGAAACCGCGGGGCAAAGCTAGTACTAAATAAAATTATCCAATCTATTCCTCAAACCACACTATCCATTCTCTGAAGATAGAGAGGTTCACTGGCGCTCGAATTCCTAAGAGACAAGACCGGACCCTATACAGTACGCGCGCGAGTTCATGTCCATCGGGGCCTGAGGTGAAGGGCGGGAGCAGCGCGCCCCGCCTCGCCGAATTCGTCCGAAATCGAGTGTTGTCCGTTCACGGTGACGCGTGCTTGTCGATACTAAAAACTATTGACCGCTATTGTATTTTTTTTTTTTACGAAACCATGAGTACTTCGCCTTCAACAATTTCAAATAGAAAAAAACTTTTATAATACATAAGCATGATAAGGCCGCCATTGCACATTTACTGTAAATTTTTTTTCTTCAATGCTATTATTTAATAACGTGTGTAATAAAGTATTAAATAAAAATAAATAAATAAATAAATAAATATTTACTTACTTAAAGTTGCAATAAATATGGAATTATGGTTGACCAAATGAGATTATCGATATCGACATTATGATAGGTCACAGAACTACCGCATTCCTCAGGATGGACATGAACTCGCGCGCCTACTGTACATCGGTTTTCACACAAGAGGAAAAGAAGACGTTGATAGACAAGGGATACGGCACCGGACAGGGATCGAGCGTCATGACTATCCACGAGGCACAGGGACAGACACGCGAGGCAGTCATCATCGTCCAGACAAAGACTAGGAGGCTGCGGATTCATGACAGTGTTCCGCATGCTGTGGTCGCGGTGACCAGGCACACAAAGACCTGTGTCTACTACACCGACGACGGTGATGATGCAATCGGTCGTTTTGTCGGCCTCGGTGGAGGCCACAACGAAGGAAATACTCGAGCACACCCTCAAGATGGCTATACATAAAAGAGACACCGCCGTCATTGAGGATGTGCTCGAACAGCTTCCCTCGGGGGATGGCTGCGGCAGAGTCTCCAATAAATGTGGTGGCTGGTATGTATGTACTAACAAGCAATGAAATATTAGATTATATTAGATCAAGGAATAAACGCATGTACATAGAAAATAAGAACATATATATATACATATATATATATATAGGTATATATATATATATATATATATATATATATATATATAATATATGTGTGTGTGTGTATATGTATATTATATTTGTAAATAAAGATTATGTTTATTAAAAATGATTATATGTATGTAAATATGATTATATGTATTAAAAAAAATTATAATAATAATAAATAAATAATTGTCAGTATACGGACTCGCGTCATAGATATCCTGACAATAAGTCTAGCTAATGTAAGTCTAAAATAGTACGCATGAAACTATATTAACAATCTTATACATTTAATTAAAAAAGGCACGGGCAAATATAAGCCTGTGGATATTTTTGTTATAAGAAAAAAAAATCCAATCTTTAGAGGGGGGGGGGGGCGCCGCCAGACAGCAGAGATACGGGTCCTACTTCGATGACGCCTCGCAGGCAACTAAAGCGAGGCGCGCGGGCCGTTTTCTTATATAATTTAAATATTTAATATTTAAAAAAAATAGAAACATTTATTTAAAAAAGTAACCGTTAAATGTTCTACTAAAAGTTATTACCTATTTTTACATGTGAATATTGTAACTTAAAATCTGATATTCTTCAAATAAAACAAGAAAAATAATCTAAAACATCCTTTCTTTGTGATTTTTTTTTATCGAGTCAAGTTACAATTATCGTGTTTTGAACCGTTGAATAATCAAGAACGTTTGTTAAACTATAACATATATTTTTAACGGATCAAAAAAATGAATATTACTATGTTTAAAACTCTATCAAAAACAGGTGATTTGGGATATACTGGCCTTAAGGCGAATAATATTTCTAATATATTTCTTTAGATACATTATAAATAATTTGAGTTACAGAAAATGTCGATTTACTACACTACTGCGAAAAATAATTAATATTTTTATTTTCTCGAAATTAGTATAATAAAAGTATTTTTAAAGCAGTGTAAAGTTAGTGTAATTATTATTACTTAAAAATAACTTTTACTATATAAAAAAATCATAACTTCATAAATTCTATATCTGTGTCTAACATTATTAACATAGTTACAATATTAGGTAAAACAGAGTATCAAATTTGTTTTTGGTCCTAAATTTGCATTTAAAATGACATAACTTAGTTGATTGTACGAAGTCCTTTGTCTGAAATGGCCCCAGTCTACACATAATGTGAGACAATATGGGTGACGACGTGTAATGAGGGTACTTTACTAAGAGAGATTGACGTTTCTTATCCATCATAATACTTAAATTGACATTTATGTCTTATAATCAAAGATCAAAAATTCTTGACCTTTGTAATTTAAGTATAATTTGTAATTATATCATAAATGGTTTAAAATCTGATATAATTGTTTTTGTACAACATCTAACAAAAGCTTTTTTTTACAGGTAATACGCTGATAGTTTTATTTGAATGGTAAAATTTAACTTTTTTAATCTACCTTGAAGAATCTCGAAGAAATAACTTAAAATACTTAAAGTTTCAAGAGGTGTTGAAATGAGGATTCATTTGTTCAGTGGATAACAAGAACTATTTCGTTCGACCTTGATTTACGCGATGCTCGTAAAATTAACGACAGGTGTAAATAAAGATATGTCAAATAATACCACAACGAACATAGTAACATTCCTCTTTTAGACACGCTTTAGAGCGGCCGAAAAAGTTCATAATAACATACTTTATGCATCGATAAAGCCCTTATCTCGGAGCACCCTTTTCTCAATAGCACATTCTGGAGCTCACGATAGATAGTCTGTATGATTATAATAGTAAAAATCGACCTTTTTCTACAGTTATTATGAGCGGTTTTCCTTTTTGCTCTGTCTAGAATTATCTGATTTACGATCAGGTGTGGGCGCTTCTCGGTCGCTTCTTGGCTATTCAATTTGCACAAAGTGGAACACCTTTGAATTCGCATGTCACAATAAAATTGGTCACCTTTGAAATCGACATGCGAATTTTATATTGATCTCTTTGAAGTTTAAATATTACTGTTTTAGTGATAGTATGTTCCTCCTGTGTGAAATTTCTAAGATATTCATTTTATTCGTCTACACAATGATTATTGTTTGCGGCTTCCCCAGCAAAACTTCGTTTAAACAAAATTTTTCTCTTTCCTGACATTTACATAACAAGCGTATTCAGTACCAAACCGCGTTAGAGTATATCTATAAACAATATTAACGTTGTTTGGTATTTTGAAAATAGGAATACCAAACTTCCCATTCTTTACCTAGATTACAAAAATTCTACATTGTATGAATTTAAATTGTGCAAAAGTAGTGCATATTTGCAGTCGTGTGTATACTTGTAGTGCAAGAATTTAACAAAGAACAAATACTTCATAAGGAAAGTATGCGTAGAACTATTCTTTTTCGAATTTTGGGTATTAAGATGATTCGAAGATTTGCAAAAACCACCTTTCACCTTCATTTCAACACCATGCTCACTTTTTTCACTTTTATAACTATTTTTTTTTCTTAGTTTGTCCTATTACCAATAAAATTTTCCATATAGAAGACAAGTACAGATAGAGTAACAAACTTTATAGATGTTCTTCCGTGTACTCATTAGAAAGTAACCAAACGAGGGTAGGACTAGACCTATTCAACATTTAAGTGGGCAATCGTACACTTCTTACATTCTTTTGAATTTTTTTCTTATAATTTGTGCATTTTAGTAAGGGAGAGAGTGAGATGGGTGATTTGAAGCTTTCATTGTGAAGTCAGCCGATGGCATTCGCGCTATTCCACGTCAATTCAGTAGCTTCTATCCCTCGGCGAGGGGCGGTTGTACGTCCCGACGTACCCGCTTACGATTTTATATTATCGCGAACCGGGAAGTGAAGTTTGTAACGATACTTTTAATAATTTATAAATCTATAGGTCGCGTGTTGTAATATGCCTGGAAATCAAATAGTTATTTCTCTTTTTTACAATACCCATCTTATGCAAGTTTGTTATTATTTTAGTTGTTAAGACATGTTTAGTGTTTGCTAACTGCAGCTTGTTTTGAAACGATTGATAACAGAGATAAATCAAATATGTATAATTTATTCGAAGAGTAAACTTGTTAAGAAATAACCGGTGGTCGCAAGACCGGATCTGAATCAATAAAACCTGGTAGATACTTCATTTCTTATCTTATAAACTATGTATCGGTGACATTGCTTTGGGCACTTTTATGTAAATATTCAAAGACTTCTATGTATACAGAAGTCTTTGTAAATATTAGGTAATGATAATTTACTTTTGATAACGTTTTCGCTTATTTGTGATAAAGCACAACCGATAAACATAAATGGGTGCTATAACCTAAATTCGACGTTATTAATATGTAAAAGTAAAATTTAAAAAATATACCAAGTAGTTTATTTTCATGTAAAATAGGTTTTATGTTAAAGATTTATAAAGTCTTTTTTTCTTTACCTACTCATGTTTATCGTCATCAGCGAGCAGGTAGATAAAGATGTATTCATTTGGTCTCCACATGTGACTACTTAAACTTTTTGGAACTAATTTTAAAGGTAAAAAGTTTTTCTATGGATAATACCTAAACAAATTTTTACATTCATAACGATTAGTCAGATAACCTGTAAGGGTTCCAGTACTATTATCCTATAAGTTATCGTTATAAATACTATTTTTACCCGACTGCGACAGAAGGAGGGTTATGTTTTTCGAGTGTATGTATGTATGTATGTATGTATGTATGTATGTATGTATGTATGTATGTATGTATGTATGTATGTATGTATGTATGTATGTCCATTTCTTTGGCACGCCCTACAGCCCAAACGGCTGGACGGTTTTTGACATATGAGGTGTCGTTCGATTTGTCTAAATTGTAGTAGTGACATAGGCTATATAAATTTTCAAAATGGCACCCGCAAATGGCGGAGTGTGGGGGGGAGTTGAATTTTTTTTTTCTTACTGTAGCAATATGGGTATCAAATGAAAGCTAGTAAATTGTTATATTCTTTTAGTTTATAATAAGAGTATTTTACGCAGTCGGGTTTGTTGATTTTTTAAATTAAGCATACTTGTAAAAATAGTATTATTGTAATGATTTTATAATTGATAGTTATAATTGTATTTATCTTATTGACGAGCATTAAGTTTTCATGAGTGTTTACCTCAAAAATACTTTTAAATAAATAATAAATAAATATTAACCAACAATCACACCACGTTAACCTAGCCCCGTGCTAAGTTCGTAAGAACTTGTGTTACAGGTACTAGGTTTTGAGGTAACTTACTACTTTATTTTCGAATATTACAAAAATATTGAATCTTGATAGTATAACATTGCTTCTACATTGCTATGTAACCGTAAAATGAAAAACTATTGCAGTATTTTTCTATTTCGTCTATTCTGTGTTATTATTATTTTTATTATTAAAAAAAAAATGAAATAAAGTAAAAAATTCAAATTACTGTAGTTTATACCATTATCATCACACTTAATACTAAATATCAAAACAAACTAAATATTAAATATCAAAGCATTTTACGTTAATATTAATATTAACTGTCCTTTATCATTTATTCTGTCGCAGCATCGCCAGTGCGGATTAAGCGTTTCTCGGCTCCCAGTGGGATTATAGCTATAGTTCATAACCGATTTTAATAGCTTCGCTAAAGATGAAGGGCAAAATGAAAAAATATATATCCTTTAAAATTAGTATAAACCAAATCGGTATATGGGACATGTATATTTTTAGCATTTTTGTTTTGTTTGTAATGATATAAATAATATAAACAAGCTACACTACATTTAATGGCAGCGATATTTATTTATTTCACTGCCCTTTGTGGTTTACCTACATAATTAGTTTGCTTGGCACACTTTTTGAGACCAAAAAATACTTAAATGTACATACATACATACATATATATCGTGCGCATTATTGTTTTAATGGTATTTGGGTTGTAATGTTTTGTTCAAAACTATTTTTTTTTTAAATTGTAGTTACATTATAGAGTATCTGTTTATTTTTATAATTATTGTGCTTAACTTTAAATCAATAAGAGTTTATATTTTCTCAGTTCAGAGTTTATTTTTTCCAAGTTTATTCCCAGTTCTACCCCTGGGATTCGAATTTCGCAATTTTTTATCTCTAGAAAACATGAATGCTTACCATATTTATATCGTAAAATATCAAAGAATAATACTTAAAATATTACCTCTCCAACCATAGTGAAATTCTTTCGCGGGCAAAGCTTGTTTTATTTATAACTAGCAAACCCGGCGAACTCCGTTTCGCCACCAACTTATTTTCGTGGGGGATACTCACACCACGTACTGCCGCCATGCAAAACCATATTGGTTTGTAGTACATGCTATGTATCAGAGATGGCGCTGTATGTGAAAAATGATTTTCCCCGTTTTCCTGCTTTTCTGTTGAAAATTTTCCTGCATTTAGTTTGCTATAAAGCTCACGGAGCCCGAGACCTTTCCAACGAATGCAAAACCGTGGAAATCGGTTCGTGCATTCTGGAATTATAGCGTCAGGAAGGAAAACGCGACTTATTTTTATATTATAGATTATCTAGGTTTCAGGCGTGTGTGTAGTATGATCCACAGTAACTAATTTACAAGTCATAACCTAATGATTATTATTAATGCAAGTGTTTATCTTTTATGTTCAAAGGAAGACTGCGCAACTCCCGAGTGTTAAGCACTTCGGTGTTGAGTAGTCTTCCTTTAGCCGCACTAAATAGCTTATAGCAAAACTTTACTATTAAAATATCCACGAGAAATCTCCAGAAGGTATTTAATAGTAGTAAAAAACAATAAAAATCGTTATCATAAAAAATTTTAAGAACGGAGATATTGATCTAAAGTATGCCTAACTTATCCATCGTAATAAGTAAAAAAATAAAAATAAAGTTTCGTTTTAATTAACAACCGAGTTTTTGAAACTCAATATCGCGAACATCGGTGCGTCTGTGATTTTTTCATCATCTTAATTTTAATTTCTAATTATTTTGTTGACTCAGTTTTCCGAATTTATAAACTTCTAAGCTTTTACATTATTGTGTTCCGAGAAAATTTTCACGATAAAGTTAAAGACGAGGGTAAAACTTTAAAGATGAAGAAATTTTATTGTAATGTTAAATATCAAATAAATGTTAGGTTCTTATTTGATTCCTAATTTGTTAGTAAGTTAAAGTAATTCTAAATATGTAAATTGTAAGACTATGCTATACTCGTATTAGTGAACGAAGATATTTCGAAGTTTTGACATTGTAAATTTCAGCTTGTTTAATGATGGCTGTGATACGTTTTCCGCAGAAATTAACTTCTAAAGCGTCAAAGGGAAAATGAAACATTTTCCATAAGTGTAAGCAATCAAAAGAGACTAGTTGACTGTGAAAATGATTCAGCATTTCATTTGATATCACAATCACAAAAAAAGTTTTTAAAGAAAATGAGAATAGTAAATAATCTAATCATACTAAGTTTATTTGTTGTATATTTTTAAGCACTAATCTTAGGATTTTAAATACAGTTTCGAAAAATAAAATGTGTTAGCTGATACTGTTTTGCTTGAGGAAAATTATAAGCTATAAAATTACACTCACAATACGATCTGAAACTGTAAATATTAAATAACTTGATAGATTTCGACACTCAATTCCGAATCTCCAAAGGTTAGGTAGAGGTAACTTAATAAATTAAGAAGTATATTGGTACTTTATTATAGTGCCGTAAGAGTTCAATCTAACTTGACCTTTGAAGTCAATTTCTCATGATCTGTCAATAGTGTGTTAAATACAACTTTCGTGTATTTTTTTATTGTAATAAATATTAAACTTTTAAATTTTACTGGCAATAAAAATAGCATTAGAATGTATGTACATTAAATCGTGGTTATAGGCCTTTTAAAGTGGACTTATACTAACAAAGTGTACCATAGATTTCAATACATAGGAAGCCTAAAGTTGTTTCCAACGTATTATCTATTTTATTACCGCTGTAAATAAAAGGAATAGTCACTATAATATCTTAGTTTTTGAATAGTTCTTTGTGAGAGTCAAGTTTACTGTATATATAACAAAATCTACCTTTTCTTTCCCTTGAGATAAATGGAATCTATCTATTCGATTTACATAAAGGACGAGATGAGTTCAGTCAGGTTCATATATGCCTCGACAAGTGCGATATAAGGTCACGTTGCGTTGGAATTCAATTCTTAGTAAAGGCAAATGTTTTCTTTTTTAGGACAAGAGCAGATGTCCTTATCGTATACATAGATCGAGTCAAAATTCATGGGTAAATCTTGTAAAACAGAATTAAAGTTAAGCTTCAACTCATTATATTTACATGGTTTTGATAATTTTTGATAAACCTCCGTTATTTCGGTTTAGTATATAGTAAATTATTTTGTCCAAAGCCAAGGATAGAATAAAGTAGTTTGTCTAAGAGCTGAAACTGTGTTCGCTCACTAACATACTTATACAAATTGCAGTAAAGCAACATCGTAAATTAGTTGGAGCTCTTTCTCTTTAATAAGTAAAGTTCTTGATCTGCTGTAGGACATACTGTTACTTTACTTATATTGACTGCTGTTTGTTATATAGTATGTAGTATTTGAGTGCTTTAACAAATTTCTAAGAGTAAGAAATCAGTTAATTTGTATTTCAAACATAAATAAAACTAATGTCAGCCAGTCTCATTGTACGGTATTTGCGCTTTTTTGTGCTTGTATAAAGCACTAAGCTGGCACGAAAATTGAATTGAATCGACCTATAAACGACCGAGTGCTCTGTAAAGGCTTCTTTTCCATGTAAGAGAACGATTGAAGCTTACTTCACCGCGCTCCTCCACTGCGGGTCGGTGGATAATTTTGCTACCATGAGTGACTATCGCTATTAGGTATTTATAGTAACAACCGGGACCGACAGTTTTACGTGCTCTCAAAGGCACGGTGGGGAGACCCACAAGGCATAGACCGGAGACAAATATTTGTACAAATATAAATCCTCAGTGGCCCTCAGTGGAATAAAACCCTATGTCGGGGGTCTCGACACATACACAAGACATACATATAGTATATAACACAGACACAAATGTCCAGACATTTGTCATGAGCGGGGATCAAAACCCATACTGCTAGCGCAATAGTCAATTGCTGTGACCACTGTGCCATCGTCGACGTGTATTCAGATAAAAACTATATGTAACGTACCTATATTGCGTAAGTTCGCAACCTTCAATGGACAAAACGTGCTTATAAATTAAGTTAATGTTACAGCGTAGGATAATTTGTTTACACTAGGGACGTTAAATTTTCATAACAACACAATCAAGAAGATCGGACGAATATCTCTGAACGAATTCTCCACGAAGATGACATAAAGAAAGTTTTAGTCAACAGTTTCGTTAATGACTAAACGACCTGCGCGGATATTGGGTATAAATATTATTATTATAATATATATAACTTACATTAAATGTTGCTGGGTAATTTTTTATAGCCTGGCATTATGATTAAATATAAGTTTCATCAAAATCGATTGTACTTTGATTAGACAGGCGTTTATACAAACAGACAATAAAATCTTCTAAACAGTTTTTTTATCATAACGACTTAAGTTTAAAACACCTTATAAATTTTTTTGAGCCTTTAATATCTACGATAAAATAAATTGACAAATCCATCTTCTCTATAATATTAGTATAGATTTTGTCATCTAGTATCGTTAGTTGCCGTGCGGTGACCGGCAGAGAAAAATAGTCCCAATGTTTTTCTTGCCGAGGTGTCGTAGAAGGCGACTATGGCCATAGTTGTGCGAACAATTATACATCAACTGGGATTGTGATGGGCAGCAGAGCTGTCGTAAAAGGCGACTAATGCCGTAAGATAGTGATCGGCAACAGCGTTACCATATCCTGCCACAACACACTGCGCTCGCTATCCCGTCTGCCACGCGTGGCGAGTATTATCAAACGCCACAGAGAGTTGATGGGAAAGGCCTACGTTAAGCAGTGGATATCCAATGGCTTTGTCGCTCCCGAGCATCATCACACGATGCTTGACGACGACGAGTCCTGGAAGGCGATGATCTCTTTCTGCGAGACAGTAATGTCCCAGAAGGAGGCCGACGAGCGGGTGAAAGAGGAGGCCGCCGACGTGACCTCCATCCGCGGGCGACGAATGGGGGTGCGTAGGAGGCGCTACTTAATACGTCTCCAGTAACGCCCCTGTGCCCGTTGTGGGCCGGGATGGGAACCCGGTCCTGTTAGACACGGCGTCGTCGGAACTGTTCAAAGGTTGAGCCGGGCAGTCCCCATGGAGGAGAAGTCTGGTCTTTTCGCTGAGGCCAGCCTGTCGCTGGAGGGCTCCTGTTGCCTGCAGATCCGGGACCCTATAATTAAAGCGGCTGAAGGCTTCCGCAGGGGTTTAGTACGGTATTGCACTCCCAAAGTGCCGAGTCCGACATAGGTCTAGGACTGCCGACCCGGGCATCCTGAATTTCATTCGTAAATGGATTCCCCTGCTCAAAAAAAGGTGGATATCCAATGGCTGATGTGGTGGTGGTGGTTATAGACGAAATGGATAATAATAATATGAAATTTCTTTATTTCAATATCAAAAGTTATAACTATCACTACTTTTAAGTATAACAATACTTGTGACAGAAAGTTTCGCTCTTCCCTAACATACTTGTTGATAATGATGAACAAAAATGTAAATGCGTGGTGGTCGTTCTATCTATTCGTATATTTTTACGAATATTCGCAATATTAATTTAATTTTGTCTCAAGAATAATCGTACTATAATCTACTTTAGACAAGTCGAAACAGAGGTCCGGGACCTCAAAATTAAAACTTGGTAGGTACCAAACAATTAAGCTGAAAATGAAAAATAAAATTAAACTTTTTAATCTCACTAAAAAGCAGACTTGTTTAAATGACTATATTTATTTTCGCTAACGAACAATTAATAATTGAAATGAATTAATTTACTCAAAAGAATTCATCGCATTAAGGTAAAAAAATACAATACAAGTAACATTAAAGTATTGTTCGTTTGACGGCGATATAGCCGTAGGCGTGAAAAATAAATCTACATTTATATGAAAAAAAATTAAACAAGTGCGAGTCGGACTCGCCCATGAAGGGTTCCGTAGCTGCAAGTAACATCATATAAAAGTTCTTGTAGTTCGTTGTAACTTTGATTGATATTTTAATACTAGTGTATTTTTTTATTAAAAAAAAACCTACTTACTAGATCTCCTTCAAACCAATTTTCGGTGGAAATTTGGATGGTAATGTACATCATATATATATATATATATATTAGTTTTATCATTCTCTTATTTTAGAAGTTACTTTGGGGACACATTTTACCACTTTGGAAGTGTCTTTCGCGTAAACTATTTAGTTTAGAAAAAAATGATATTAAAAACTTCAATATCATTTTTGAAGAACTAACGCCACACGTATTGGTTTTATAAAAAAAAAAAATTGTGAGTTTCAGTTCTAAGTACCGGGAACCCAAAATTTATTGTATTTTTTTTTTTTGTGTAAATCTTAATGCGGTTCACAGAATACAATATCTACTTATCAAGTTTCAACAGTATAGTTCTTATAGTTTCGGAAAAAATTGTCTGTGACATAGGGACGGACAGACAGACATGACGAATCCATAAGGGTTCCATTTTTTGCCATTTGGCTACGGAACCTTAAAAAGACAAAGCTACAAATCTATACATATAAAATGCTTTGTCCTGAATGACTGACTGACTGACTGCCAGACTGACGGATCAACGCACAGCCTAAACCGCTGATCGTAGAGAACTGAAACTTGGAGAGTTCTACGCGGACGAAGTCGCGGGTAAAAGCTAGTATTGTAATAAAATATTATTACAATATTTTAGTTTATTATATATTTAAATATTTAAAACAATCGTTTTATCAAATAATTTAAAAGTAATATAACGGAATTTTAACGTGAAGAAATATCCAGAAAATTTCATTAATTGTCCCAGCCGAGGACATTTGAGCCGCGAACTAAATACTGAACGCTTTTAGTTTTGCAATCAAACCGATTTTATCCTCATATTCATCCTTCTATCTTCCTCGGCAAAATACAAACTCGGCTAGGCTAAAAATTGCTTTCATAAAACGGGAATGACGAGCTAAAATTCTCATCACTAAAACGAATAATTTTATTATAACTAAACTTACCACCACTTAAATTATTAATTTAAAAGATGAGTTTTGTCCATCAATTTATCTTGTAAGCTTATCAAAAGTTACAATTTTCAGTGAAATTATAACTAAGTCGATAATTTAATTCGGTCTATAATAAATGATTTAGGGCTCTTTAAAATTTAACCCTACCATATCTACCATTATCGGTGCTAGTTATTGGAATAGTTGCTTTATTACGGTGGATTAACTTCCTATTCATTAATCAGAAATATTATTAATAGAATAACTAATTTAATATAATTGTATGTACTTCTAGGATTCTTCTACTTAAATTAATTATTTGTTTAATATCATCATGATAAGTATTCTATTATATAGTTTGTAAAGTATTGTTTCGTAGAAACTGCACGTAATTTTAAATTTCGTTATGAATATTATTTTTACAAAATCTCGTAGTGAGGCTATCAATCAAGAGTTAAAATGCTACTCTTAGTTTAAATATACATACACATTTATCAATTAAAATTACGTTTATAAATAAAAATGCAAGCTCATAAAAGCAATATTTTAATATCGATATAATCATTTTTGTATAATTTAATCAACTGAAAATGTATTTAATGCAATATCTTGAATCGAAATTAAATTGTATAAATACACTTATTTGAATGCATTCATTTATATAAATGAGATAAATAAAAATAAATTATAAAAACGAAATTAAGATTCATCTACATTTACGTTCATCATTATTATCAACAAGTATGTTAGGGAAGAGCGAAACTTTCTGTCAAAAGTATTGTTATACTTAAAAGTAGTGATAGTGATAACTTTTGGTATCGAAATAAAGAATTTTCATATTATTTTTTATCGATTAAGCCTCATCTATAACCGCCACCACCCAACATCATCCGTTGTATGTCCACTGCTGAACGTAGGCCCCCATCATCTCCGGTCTCCCAGTTTTGCCAATACTCGCCACGCTTGGCATGCGTGTTAGCGAGCGCAGTGTGCTCAGAACTATCTTCGTTAGTGTACAGTTGCTTGCACCACTACGGCATTAGTCGCCTTTTACGACAGCTCGGCAAGAAAGAGGTCGGGACTATTCTACTCTGCCGGTCACCGCACGGCTTTCATCTATAAGTATAGTAGATTGATTGCTGACATTTTCTTGCTTCTCTGTTTTACATACATAGGAAGAAAATATAAAAAGGAACAAAACAATAGAAATTGTCAATTAAAACGATTTTTGTTTACGATATGTTGAAATCGTTTTGAATAGCCATTGAACTTTTTTATAAATGCGTTCTTAGGCGACCTTTTCAATGTGTGTTACGTATGTGACGCTTTGCTTTAATAGGTTTTATCAAGAGACAGCTATTGATATATTGGCGGTGCCTTCGGCGATTTCAAACCCATAAATCACTTTAGTAGTTTTTTTTTTTTTTTTGTATTTTTAGTATTTCAGTCGCTTGTCGTTTTTTCTTATAATATATAATTCTATTATAATGAAACTTCAGACAAAAGTTAGAATTTGTACATCCACAATCCAAATGAATCTTAATAATTCTCTAAACTAGTCAGTGTACAACGTGCATTGCAATTTATTTAATTTAAACCTTTAGCAGGTTTTGAAAAGTTTAATATTAACTAAACTCATTTCCATGCGCTTTGAGGTAGAGTTAGTTTTAAGTTGAATAAGTTGCACAATGTAGTTTGATTAGACTGTAACTTTATCACAGAATATGAACATTGTGACCTACCTAAAATAATGGAAACTATAAAAAATACATTATTGCAGTTATGTAGGCAACAAAGATCACTAATACTGACACTTTCTTACGGTGGATTTTTTTTAAATGCTAGTCAGTATATATTTAGTGAAAAATGTATTAAATATTTTGCTTGCTCGATTACATAAATATTTTTTTTATTTCTTTATGCTTTTGTTTAAAATTGTATATACTTTAAGCATTATAAGAGGTCGTGTCCGTTAAAATTGCGTGTCGAATTCGATTGAAATAGTACAAAGCTCTCAAAAGGAACATGTAAACTACTCGTAACAGAGTGTAATGTTTTGTTCTTATAGCGCAACACTAAGTACGCTACCAATTTGGTGATAGTGTTGAAGTCTTGACCGGAATGTTATCACTTTATCACTTAAGTAATTAATTAATTTCAATACAAAAACTTTTATCTCTATCGTGTTCTATTTCACTGTCAATACGAATTCTGAATTTGATTTTCACAGTAAATGCCTAGGGTCTTTGTATGCGAGTTTGGTAATTAAATATTGCTCTAATTGACTCGCCCAATCGATACAAGTACGTAATCTATATTTCATGAAGATACTTCACTGCCATTAGCACATGTTGTCTATTACAGCGTAGGTCATTATCGGAACAGCTGATGCCAGTATAGGATTAATCAATAATAATTTGTGAAGATATTGATTTTTTTTATATCCTTTTTACGATAGGTAAATCATTGTTTTATTTAAATCTTTTAGGATAATTGAAAAATATATTACGGATACAATAAAGGTGCTCTTTACTTGCCTTTTTTATCGTCCCATTTCTTAAGAAAACTTAAAGAACTATCAACTTATAGAGAGGTTGGTGTTGAGTAACTAATCTCTTTTTAGAATATGTTAGAATTCACTGACCTACATTCAAAGGTGACAGTTTTAGACATCTCTCCGTTCTTCACTTTTCATTTAAATATTTTTATAAACACAGGTTACTATTACAAATATACACAGGCAAACACTTTATATATTTTTTGTTTTTTAGAGAAAACAATAACATAAACCTTACTACAAAAACCCGAATATATGTACCTATATCGTAGGCTTAACTTGTAATTTCTAAAATGTTTTACTCCCTATGGTATAAGAGTATACAACTATACAATGAGTTACATTTTTATTCAATTTTAGGTCCAAAAATAATTTTATTAATATATATTTTATTTTGACAAATAAATACACGTACCAATATATTCTCAATCCAAATTAATAAATCATCATGTTGTTAATTTAAAACAAACTAGCGAGTTTAACGGAGATTCATTTGTTTTTAAAATTCAATATCAGAAACGCTCAAAACATCGTAAATAAAAAAGCAGATTAAAGTATATTCGAGTATTACAATCATTCGAATTATAAGTAACATTTAAAGGGTTGTTTGAAAAATATTTATATATTTTCTCCCTCATACGAGTATATGCAAGCCAATTAACTACTCGGATTTTATCACGACTTTTTTTTTTACTCCCGGAAAATATTAAAGGCAATTAGTCTCGTCAATTGCTTTACGCTCTCTTGAATCGAGTATATGACTAAATAGGCCTTGTAAAATGGCTGTATTTATTTCATCGGAAGTTTTTTTTCTACATAACTTTTAATATTGTGAACCTTATTCTTACACATGTTGAATAATGTATTCATCAATAATAAGATTATATTCAACGTGAGAGAAATTTTGGCATACCTAATTTATTAAATCAAAATTTTGACAGCAGTACCCCCACTAATTACGAATATGTATTACGTCGGGAAAAAAGTTTCTTCATATTTTCTATATAATTTTAAGACTTTTTTTTTCAAAGTATAATTACATTTAATTATAATATATATGTGCCATTTTGTTCGATAACTTGTTGTTATCTTGTAGATAGTGACATAATTCCGTTCCAGTAGTTCCATTGTAGAAATCTTGGGATTTTTTATCAAAAAAATGCGATAAGTAGTTTTGAAACTCCTCTCTTGATGTTAACCTAACACTACCTAAAGAATTCAGAAAAGACCGAAACAGGTGACAATCTGAGGGTGCAAGGTCAGGACTATACAGTGGATGCATCAACACTTCCCAACCAAGCTATCTAAATTTTGGATTTTTGGCCAAAGATGTGTGTGGTCTGGCGTTATCATGATGAAAGACCTCTCCTTTTCTGTTGATTAATCACTACCATTTTTTCTCAATTTGTTGCTTAACTCTCATTAGTTGTTGATAGTGGAGGTTTGAATCGATGGTTTTGCTCGGTGGTAAAAGCTCATAATGAAGATGTCCTTCCAATCCCACCATGCACACAGCATCACCTTATTGCGGGTTAATCCGGGTTTCGCTACAGTCTGTGGACCTTAACTACTCTTTGACCATGATATTTTTCGCACGTTGTTATCGTAGGTGATCCACTCTTCATCATCAGTGATCAATATTTCCAAAAATGGTTCAGTTTCATTACATTTCAATACAGAATCGCAAATGAGTACACGTTTCATTAGGTTTCTTTCAGTGCGCTCGTGTGGCACCCAAATATCGAGCTTATTTATAATGCCATACCTTTTCAAATGGCTAAAAACTGTTTTGTGGTCAATCCTTAGATGTCGTAACTACTAATATGCTGATCTTACTCCACTTTATCAAAATTTAAAAATGGCATGAACTTTATCCGTATGAGGGTGACCAGACGGAGCTGCATATTTGATGTAAGAATTCCTATACTGAAAACGCTTGAACCAACTTTATTTAATACTCTTACTGACACTGCATTAGGTCCATAATTTTCACCTTTTTTTTGTAATAAAATTTCAGAATGTATAGATTTTCTTCATTAGATTCACTCATTTTGACAGACAAAAAACAATTGAAAATTGGCAGGAAAGTGATTTTTATTTTTCTTTTCCGTAATGTCATATATTTATTGTGCTGATTTTAATATATTATTATATTAAAACCAGCTCGATACAAACAGTACAACTAAAGACATTTTTATTAAATTTTATACATACAAAATATGAAAAGACTTTTTCCCCGACCTATTATATTAACTTGACACTTGTGTGCATACTATTACTGCCAAAAACAATACAAAAGTGCATTATTTCAATATATTTGTTCAATATTTATGGTCTATTTCTATTAATTTTGTACTTAATATAGACCAGAAAGCCAGTGAACTATAGGTACGTAGGTACACGGTACCTGTACACGGTAGTTGCCGTGCGACTCTACTGGCGTGTCTTCGTATATAAGTATTAAAGTTGTGGTTTCTGTGACAGTGACGCGGCAGTCATCGTCCGATCAACACGTTTTCTTTATTGCTTTCTTTTGTGCGAGCACAGTCAATAAAAATAAAATTAGGCGCTTTGATGCAGTAATTTTATTTTATTCGAAGTATGCAAAAACAGGAAAATATAATATTCAATACGCATTTTACATCATATAACGTATTTGACTGCATTTATTACCACGCATTTACTGTACGAGCTTAACGAAACATACCATCTGTACATTTCTTTAATTATTTTTTTCGATGTGATTCAAACACCATCATCCCTACAATATATAAATACTTAAATTAAACATCACCCATTTGTTCAAAACTTCCTTTCTGTTAATGCAATTTTAATAGATTATTATTACTTAAACTTTTTCTACAATTCTTTATACATTTCTTTTACTACATTCCAGTAATATTAAACAGCTAACAACATCCCAGATACACATCCCAGATTAAATTTTGTGTCACTTCGTCGCCACCTCTCATCCTACTTCATATTTGCGTTGTGATTTCTTAATGCAAAAGTGTGAAGTTCGGAGTGATGATTTCTCATTTATACTATCAATTCGATATTTTCGATAATGTTTACTGAATAGTTGTACGTTATTAAATCTCTTTTCATGCAGCCGGTAATGTGCCTCGCAATGGGGTTAAGATCCCTATTGTAATTTTTTTAACTCCTTTATATAGGACTTACTCCATCCACTGGTCTTTAAATTTCTAGACTATAATAAAAATAATATTTAGAATAAAAGAAGGACTTGCGAAAGCTCATCTTTAAATTGGTAAATATTTATTTTATTAATCAATTTACAGAAATTCCACCAGTTTACAAGAAAGTAATTATTGACATAAAATCTTTAATCTACGCGAAGAACTAAGACAACAGATATTGTCTCGTCGATAAAAAACTATTCTTCAATGCCAGTGCTAACACAATAAAAAAAAAGGTTTTTTTTTCTTTATCGCATCTCCAAAAATACATATTCTTAAAAATGTCTAGTATTAAGTATTTATTATATTTTACAAATTAAGCTTTAAGTATTAGTAGAACGGCTATTAATGATAGAAAATAAAATAAAACATCTGTCAATTAAAAAGACTTTATCTTAATTATTCTGTTTATCGAGATTTCAGGCTATTGTCTAAAATAATCTTAATTATCCGTTGTTTTATTGCTTTTTATAATGGACACTTTAATAGCTTTTTAGGTTATCGTAAATGCTATAAATTAATTAAACTTTAAGAAACTTTCCTTTAAATTTCTTCTGATGTTAAGATAACTATTATCTCCTCGTGTTGCATTTTACAATAAGTTTTTTGTTTGCTAGTTTATAGCTTACTAGAAATTACCTACTTTTATTTTATATTACGCTTTGACTTCGTACATTTCTTAAAAAAATAATTTATATCGATATTAGTTTTGATAGTCGGCAATTGTTTAATTTTATAGTATCTTTATAAAAGTAAGTTATATATTAGAAATGTGCTAAGGATATTTTTTGACAAGATTCTGACCATCTTCATGAACAGAAAAGATACAATAGCTAGATTTAATCTAGAAAAGTCGTTGCTGTTTTGCATGAACGAAAATCTTCCATATATACAGAAGTAGTTTATGTGTATTATCTTAAGTAAGTTTTTTTATGAAGGATACGAATGTATGGCAATAACAATGAAATCCGAAGAAAGTCGAGATTATTATTTTACTGCGTGAGCTCTTTCGCCATTTTTTGCTAGAAATGCCATCATATTTTAATTAAATAAATGCGATTAACTGACATTATAATATTTGTATTTGTAAGTTTTACAATACTTCTCCTTTTACTACTTTGCTTTTAATTTGCGTGGATTTTTTCTGCATATCTATTCTATTAAACATAGTGACAGGCAGGTATACTGACCACTATACTACCGAAGAAAAACATAAAACATAGTAATGATAAACATCAAAGAACATTAAAATATGTACATTATCATACGTATAATATCTATTGTTCAATGTATTTAAGAAATATAATCTAGCTGGTCTCGTTTTAACGATATCACTCTTCTAAAATCTCGTAACGTATGCTGATACAATTTCCAATAAAGTCTCGGTGAACGAAATTTCAACGGAACAATGACTGCATCTAATACACTTATTGTTAGAACTAAACGTGTTTTATTCAAATTAAATATGAATTGGTAATTATATCGTATTCGTTATGCTACGAAAACTGTAAATAACAACTATTTGCATCTAAAAATTGCATAAACCAAAACAATAACTAAGTAGTACTTTGATAAAATTAATAAAATTTAAATAATCTAGATTCTTATTCAACGTCTATTTTACGTTTGATGAGCATAACAATGTAATTTTTTATGAACTGCAATATATTTTTATTACCATTTTTTGTGCTCGGTGTTGAAGTGTATCCGCTGTGCATCAAATTGAATTCTAAATTATTGGCAGCGTAATTAATTTTGTTTTTGTGTGACATTAATTTCCGATTTAAAAAAATCACTTTTTAAATATATAGGTAAAATAAATAATATCTACACTATTATATAGAAAGTTTAAAACGTCCATTACATAAAAAAATCTCTTTAGAACACTGGAAAATAGCCCTGGGACAAGCTAACACGAAGTGCTGTTCCGTCCGATGGCCGTTTTATACATATAACACTAGATGCCTTAATGGAGTTTCTAAACGGAAAATTTAAGATTAAATGAGTTTCGCGATAAGGCAGTTTAAAAAAGTTTATATTTTAGTGATATAAAACATACCTACTTCGAAATATATTAGTCTTTTTTATATTATTTTATTTAGGTTATACGAATAAAAATAAAAAAATTTTAAGTTTTACATTACACCTATAAGTGATTTCTTAAAATCAAAAATTTTAAAAAATCGTTATTCAGAGCCAAAGTAAATTGTTAGGTAAATAATTGTCACAATAAAGAGAAATAAAATTTAAAAGTATTTGAAATTTTTTCCCATTTATTCAACTCATAGTATAGAGTATACCAAGAGAAAAGTTTTCCTTTCATTTATGACGAAGCGAGCGTCGAATTCTGACTGGTAATCCTAATTCAAGAAATTCCAACCACATTTTTTCCTTTGTCGTGGTACGATTTGAGGCTCCATTCAATTCGCTCTTTTCAGTGTCAAGCAGCTTTTATTACACGTTAAGAGGTTATACATATGTATGTGTTATTATTTACTTGACCTGTTTTTTTTTAATTTAAATTTTTTTTCCATAAAAATAAAAATACGCGTTAGAGAGTAGACAGTATTCTGTTGTTGACAATCTTTTTTCTGTAATTTACTTCTTGTAAAGTATTTAAAGTATTTAACTAAAAAAATATTTGTAGCTTTGCAGGCGTTTTAATGATAAAAGCTCCAATATTTTATTACATTAGCCATTTTATTATTATTCTATGATATTGTGTTTCTTACTCTAAAATATATCTGCCTCCAGCTATACGAGAAATTCATGTTATCTTGAACGGAGAGCGATCTTTTATAATGTAAATGTTAGTTATTTTTATGTATTCCTTTAGAAAAATGTAGTCTAGAATATTAAAGAAATAATAACAATATGTTACTAATAACATGTACAATTTCGTATAGTGCCCTCTTTGTACACCTACAAGAATAGTAACTTAAAGTTCTAACAAGCATTGTTTTTAAGAAAATGATTCTTATATATACGTGTTTAATAATGAAATAAAGCTAGCCTATAAGGTTTATATAAATTTAATGTTAAAGATATAAAGGAGATGCCTACATCCGTTTATCTTGAAACAATGCGCCATAAGTCCTTGTAACAGAACGGAACTTTAATATCGGTGTAAGAACGTTACGAAGCTATGTACTATGTAGCGACATGATACTGCTAAGTACATAACTATTTATGTCGTAAATAAAGGATTTGTAAAAAAGGGTTATCAAATAACTTAGAGATAAAGGTTTTCTGTTTAATATATTGCGAATTTCCAGGTATATTATGTAGTTTTTGTTGTATAATTGGTGAAGCATTTTTATATAAAATAAACATTTAACACCAAACAATGTAAGTGATAATAGTGATAAGTACTTAACTTACGATTAAGTGAAAATGCTAGCTTGTGTGTGTCAACCAACGGAGACAGCATTATTATTTAAAGGAGGACCACCTGTTACCATGGGGCCACTCGGATCTAGTAGTAAAATACGTCAAAATGCAACCGACGTTATGAAAATAAGTATATTTCCTAATCCTGAACATCAAATTAATAATAATACGAAAGAGAATTCATCATCATTGACACCACTGCCTACATATGTTGATTCATCGGGTAACCTTTTAAATCTCAGAAAAATAGAACGAAAAGCGAAATCCACTAAAATTCTAGTCAACCCCGTATGTTCTGATATTAGTGATGACAGCGCTACGTCAAAAGTAGTCAGCACAAAATGGAATGGCAAGAAAAAACGTCTTAAGATAGGTTTTGTCAAAAATGAAAATAAAGAAAGTATCAGCTTAGAACATAAAGCAATTAGTCGTGACGAAGCCGATGAGGATAAAAAATCAATATCGTGTTTTAAAATCAAAAGCTGGGAAGATAAATCACGTACTAACGAAGACAGAAACTCAGGCAGGGAAAACTGTACAAATGAAAATTCAAGTAATTCAATGAGCGTAGAAAAACCTGATCTCATTAGACATTCGAGAAAAAATAGCAAAGAGACTTTAATAGACGAAGGCACTATGACCGATACAAGTTTAAATATTGATTATGCAAGAAAGATTGACTGTATTACTGTTAAAGATAATCAGGTAAGAATAAATTAAGTATCGTAAATTAAACAGTAATTAAATGTATTTTTTGAAGTATGAAATACAACCAAATTTTTACTTGTCAGTAGCAATTAACTATCTATATATAGTAAACTAAATTCAGGAATAAAGAAGTTATTAGGTGTCTAATTTTATATAGAATTGACTTCATTGTAAGTATTTCTATTGCTTTCGTTGTGCGGGTCAATCTGTATGCTAATGAACCTCTGAAACATCCTGGGATTCTATTCGCCTTTCTCTTCTTATCCGGCTTATTACTTTTGTCTGGCAAATGTCTACCTATTTTATATTCACTTAGGAATAATTGTTTCCTTAATTAATCGGCAATGATAGTGTCACTTTGATGTATCTAATGCATAATCAATATTCGTTACTGTAATATTTTACGGTTATTAATGTTTCAAAAATATCTAATGAAGTATTAGATGACTTCGATATTGTTGATAATAAATTATTTATCTTTATCGAAATCAAATTTAATTCACATATATAGAATAATTGTATCAGCCTGTAAACCGCCCACTGCTGAGCGAAGGCCACTTCTCCATATAGAAGAAGGGTTGGAGCTTAATCCATCACGCTGCTCCACTGCGGGTTGGCGGATAATTTCCCCACCATGAGTAACGATCGTTATCAGGTATCTATGATAACAACCGGGACCGATGGCTTTACATGCTCTCTGAGGCACAGTGGGGAAATCCACAAGGATATACACCCATACCGAAAATAAATATTTGTACAAATACAAATGTCTGTCCCGAGCGGGAATCCAACCCACGACCGCCGACGCGCGGCGTTGAGGCGACTACTCGCACCAAAACACCAGAACGGTCGTCGTATATATACAGTAAAATACATAAATAGTCAATAAATACGAACAGTAAATCACGAGTCAATGGAGTGCTAGTTTATTTTGAAACATACAAACGGGTACATACGACGATAGTTTTTTGAAGATTTCGTCAATGTCTAAAAAAAAAAACCATATCGTAGTATGTACGTACCCGTTTTTATCTTTCAAAATAAACTATGTTTGAAAACCGAGCGAGTGTCTAAGCCTAAAAAGGTTAATGGAGTACTATGTTTGTATAAATTATTCTGAATAAACTTTAATGTAGTTACTCTTTCGAAAACTGGACCGGTGACTTGTAAAAAAAAAAAAAAAAAGTAACAATTTCTATAAAGATATATTATTATGTTTAAAACGCGTACATACCACGATATAACACAAGTGATTTTGTGTCAATATTTCGACCCAGTTGCATGGATCATGGTCACGACAGGACTGCGGTGTTGCGAGGTGTGTAGCTGGAACTGTCATGGGTAGTAGCGAACTACCCTCTTTCTCGTTCTCTTCACAGGAACGTCGCGAAAATTTCGGCAAAATACACTCACAACGTCACTTTTCTCTTTTGCTTTCATGCGGCTCTGTTCTGGTTTGCATAATTCTACCACTGGATTCCACATACTGGCTAGCTTAAAGCCATCATCACGATTGAAATTCCGGTGTTTGCGAATTTCAATCGCTTCGCGCACTAGTCTAGGTATGTAGTGGCGGTCTGTGGAAAGAACTCGGGGTTTATGGAGTTCAATCCAGTGATTTGTTCCCGGCTGTAGAATATGCTCCGCGATCGCAGACTTCTGTGGGTCGTTGTTTTTTACCGCTTTTATGTGTTCAGACACACGGGTAGATATGGGTCTCTTGGCATCACAGACTATGAGGAAAAGATGGATAGTCTGCTAAGTGACGTCAACACCTATGAGAGGGTGAGTTACAACCCCACTGCACGAGTGACGCGAAAAACAACAAAACTCATCCAGGAGAACAGGAGTGTTATTGGTGAAGAAGTAAGTAAGAACTTATTAAGAACTCGCAACATACAACCCCCGAAACTATACGGCTTGCCTAAAATTCATAAGAGGGATGTTCCATTACGACCTATCGTAAGTCAGACGGATTCCCCTACTTATGAACTAGCAAAACATGTTGCGAGTGTGCTACAACCTCTAGTAGGCCACACTTCTTCTTACGTCAAAGATTCCCGGCATTTCGTGCGTATCTTACAGGACACAAAACTGGAAGAACAAGAGTGCATGCTGAGTTTTGACGTTGAATCCTTGTTTACAAACGTTCCTATAGACGACTGTCTGGAGGTAATAAAAAAGAAACTACAGGAAAATGACATCCCTGCGGAATACATAACGTTACTACGGCATTGTTTAGTTTCTAATTTTTTCCTTTATAAAGGCCAATATTACCTCCAGGTTGATGGTGTTGCCATGGGTAGTCCTGTCGCACCAGTGGTTGCCAACCTATGGATGGAACATTTTGAAACTTTAGCAATTTCAATGACACCTGTGGGAATCAATGTCAAGGTTTGGAAACGATACGTGGACGACGTTTTTGCGATAGTGCGGGGCGGCGAAGAACAAGTTCTGCAATTTCTAAACCACTTGAATAGCATGCACCGAAAAATGTCATTTACGTACGAAATGGAGAAAGATGGATCCCTGTCATTCTTGGATGTCCTTATTAGTGTGCGCTCGGATGGTAGTTTCGGTCACTCAGTATACCGGAAGCAGACACACACGGATAGATATCTACACGGCTCATCGCATCACCATCCACGTCACCTGGCGTCGGTAGCTACCACTCTCATCAACCGCGCTCATGACCTGTGTGATGACCTTCACATACAAGGCGAGCTGGAACATGTACGCGAGGTGTTAAAATGGAATGGTCACAAACCTGTTACGAACAAAACTTGTAAGCAGAGGACTCGTCCTTCGGAAGCACAAAGACAGATGGCCTACCTACCGTTTGTTAAGGGGGTGACTGACAGAATAGGCACATTGTTGAAGAAACAATACAATATCAAGACCGTATTCACTCCTTTACAAAAGATTGCCCAGATGATGCGTTCTCCGAAGGATCGCCTGCCATTCCAGTGTCCAGGAGTGTATAAAATCGACTGCAGCTGTGGCAGCTCATATATAGGTCAAACCAAGAGACCCATATCTACCCGTGTGTCTGAACACATAAAAGCGGTAAAAAACAACGACCCACAGAAGTCTGCGATCGCGGAGCATATTCTACAGCCGGGAACAAATCACTGGATTGAACTCCATAAACCCTGAGTTCTTTCCACAGACCGCCACTACATACCTAGACTAGTGCGCGAAGCGATTGAAATTCGCAAACACCGGAATTTCAATCGTGATGATGGCTTTAAGCTAGCCAGTATGTGGAATCCAGTGGTAGAATTATGCAAACCAGAACAGAGCCGCATGAAAGCAAAAGAGAAAAGTGACGTTGTGAGTGTATTTTGCCGAAATTTTCGCGACGTTCCTGTGAAGAGAACGAGAAAGAGGGTAGTTCGCTACTACCCATGACAGTTCCAGCTACACACCTCGCAACACCGCAGTCCTGTCGTGACCACGATCCATGCAACTGGGTCGAAATATTGACACAAAATCACTTGTGTTATATCGTGGTATGTACCCGTTTTAAACATAATAATATGTCTTCAAACCACGAAATAAGTCTTAAATTCTATAAAGATACATTAAAAAAGCCTATTTTCCAGTGGTGAAGTATACATATACTTACAACAACTCATGTTATGTTTACAACACATGTTAACAAAGATACGACAACAACGTTTAAATAAAGATATGAAACAAACCTTATTATAGCACGAAAGTTTAAATTACAAACAAAAAATATATATATTAACAATTTATGTGGAGGAAGGAGAAAATAAATAATATTATAGTTTGCATAAATACCGTTGCACATTAATAAATTGTACATTTTTTTTTGATTCATAATTAAATTATACCTATAAAGAATACGAAAAGAACAAGGCTCCTAGTTTAATAATCAAATATCAATAGTTTTTGTTAAATTACAACTGCCCCTGCAATTTCGTTTGTATTCACTTTACTACTTATTACTAGCTTTACTAATTAACTTACCAATTTTGTATTCATATTTATTATTTCGTTGTTTTGAGTCCATATAATTAATTTGAAGTAAAAAATACTTTATGAATTGATTTCCGTTATCTTGACTCACGTGAAAATCATCGAATTACCTACGTAGATTTTTATGAAAACATAAATCTTATAAAAGTCACAAAAAATACTCAAAACGTTACCACCAGAATAAAGATTAGTTATTTAGAGCAAATAAACCCAAAATAGGAATTATATTTCTGTCTCATTTAGAGCAAAATAAAACTATACTATATTTTGTAAAAGTCCCAAACTATTTACGAAAAAGCGCCATTTTAAAGAAAACGCAAAGTCATTGCTCTTAAAAGTCGCCGTGAAAGAAAGTGAGACTTGCAAGTATCGACCAGTTTTCACGAAGTAATAGTTCTTACAAAGTAGTTCTTACATATAAAGTGGGAATGGAAAGTGCAAAAATAATATGTAGTAGTCCTTATATTACTTATAGATAATATTAAAAAGAGCAAAAATATTTATAATGTATGTTTATAATTTTTTATACTACTGAATATAACGATTTTCGTGATATTTCACCATGATAAAACTACTATGTTTGGTTACAAACCAAACCATCGTCCTAAGATTCATTTCTCGTAGCCGAATCACAGCCATAGGTAAAGAATAATTCGAGTAAAACCGCGGGTGACATCTAGTATATATTTATATAGTATACGAGTAGATAGTATTTTTGTAATTATTTCTTTCGTTTTGGTAACATTTATTAATAATTTTATTGTTAGCGAATTTTTATTTATATATATTTTTTTAATTAAGAAACAACTCTATAATTTCAAACTTAATTCTGAAAATTATATCGTTACACATTTATTCTTAAATATAAAATTATGTTTTAATATTAAATTAAAACTTAGTTATTATTATAATAAAATAAATTTGATTATAATAATAACTAAATTTTAATTTAATATTAAATAAGGAGTTGTGTTGTTTTATATACGTTGTTTTCGTGACAAAGTACCAGTTTCTTTTTCATTTTAACTAAATCAAGCAAAAGCAGTGTTGGTTAGCAAAGCTTTGTGTTGCATCGTGCTAAGACTCTTGTTGCGTCACATAAAGCATTCATTACTCACTCTTGATAATGGATATGTAAAGAAAAGTAAGGATTGCACTTTTTTATATATTAAAATGTCTATCGAAAATAAAAATAAAAATGAAACAGCAACAAAAGTCAACGACTAAATTAAAAAAAAAAGTTTTAGACCGGAACCATGACTGGTCAAATGACAAAGTATAAAGAGATAAAAGACAGTAACTTGTAAGGTATATAAAAACCACTACTTAGTCATTTTTATTTAATGCCGCATCTATAAATTTAGACTGTTTTATATATTTTTATTATAATTATTCACACGCTAAGAAAAATGTCTTCCACAGAACCTGCAGGTAGTTTTAAGATAAGCTTAGTTACGATTGTCTAAAATACGATAGTTTTGAATGACACAAATAATACATTTTGATAAGTTAAAAACCGGTAAAATTATTGTTGGAATTGTCTTTTTACTCCTGAGTACGGACTTATATCATCTCCTTTTACGTGACTTTTTTTTATTAACGATTAATTGTGTTCGGTTATTTCTATACTTTTGTACAGAAAAAATGGTAATAATTTTTGTTTGATTAACATTTATATTAATATGATTACATTTTAATTATTAAATAAAAATAAAATTAAAAGTTATAATGGTTATAAATAATATAGCTTTTTTTTTTTTTTTTTTTTTTTTTTACGCAGGGGAATCCATTTACGGATGATATCCAGGATGCCCGGGTCGGCAGTCCTAGACCTATGTCGGACTCGGCACTTGGGAGTGCAATACCGTACTAAACCCCTGCGGGAGCCTTCAGCCGCTTTAATTGGAGGGTCCCGGATCTGCAGGCAACAGGATCCCTCCAGCGACAGGCTGGCCTTGGCGAAAAGGCCAGACTTCTCCTCCATGGGGACTGTCCGGCTAACCTCTGAACAGTCCCGACGACGGCGTGTCTAGCAGGACCGGGTTCCCATCCCGGCCCGACACGGGCACAAGGGCGTTACAGGAGGCGCATTAAGTAGCGCCTCCTACGCACCCCCATTCGTCGCCCGCGGATGGAGGCCACGTCGGCGGCCTCCTCTCTCATCCGCTCGTCGGCCTCCTTCTGGGACATTACTGTCTCGCAGAAGGAGACCATCGCCTTCCAGGACTCGTCGTCGCCGAGCATCGCGGTGATGACGCTCGGGAGCGACAAGTCCCCTCCGATGACCGACGTCAGACCTTGACGCAGCACCGCCCATCTCGGGCACACCTCGAGGGTGTGCTGGGCAGAGTCCACCGCTGCGCCACAATCGTGACACTCAGTCGTCGGCTCCCTTTGGGCCGTCCGACACAGGTAGTCACCAAAGCAACCGTGCCCGGTGAGAATCTGTGTCAGACGGAAGGTGAGGGGCTTGCGTTTTCGACGCATCCACCGCTCAAGGACCGGGCGAATGGCAGCCGTTACGCGTGTGCCATATGGCTGCACCGCCAGGTCCTCCCCCCACCTCCGCATTAGCGCTTCCTGCCCTATCCGACGCACATGTAGGATCCCGTCCAACGTGGGGTTCTCACCAAGAGCCCTCCTACATAATATAGCTTTTACCCAACCTACTAAGAACCCAAAATAAATTGAAAACATTTACAAGTTTGTCAATTAACATTTTTCACATTTTTTAAAGAACCGAATATAAATTGAACATTTTCCTTCATAATTAAAAGTTTTCATTTGTTTTCTAAGAATATAAAGGTTTATTTTTCAGTTTGACACATTTGCATTTGTGAGGGATCTTGACAATGGAACGAAATTATATTTAAATATAGGAGTATTTATGTACTAATTATTTTTTTTTTAACGTTTACTACAACATACTTAACGCTTCATTTGTTTCTATTTGGTGTAACTTTATTTCTATAGAATGTATTGTTTATATATAAACTGAGACCTTAACCATACTAGCAACTGTTTATTAATGGCTAATTTATATGATTATTGCTTTGTAATTTCAGATTAATGTTAATAGATTTTTTTTCGTAATTTCATCCGCGTTAAATTTAGATTGTTGGTCGTTTATGATTACTCCCCTTTTCTTTTCTTTTTTTACGCTAGGAAATGCGTTTAGGCATCCCGCCTCCCGAAGGCGACGGGTATGTGGGACTCGCTGACTGCGAAGTCAGAATACCCACTAGAACCCAGCGGTGCCCTCATCGTCGCACTAGGACCCCACGGGATCGCTGGCGCATGCCACCGTGACTTGTAGTTATTCCACTGCCCCTTTGTCTAACGCAATGTTATTTTTAAAATTAAATGTCGCACTACTATTAGTGCGTTTAAACAAACATACTCTTCAGATTTCTTTTTTATATCAGACTGTTTTAAATCTCTAGACTTTCGTTCCGACGCCTTTAATTATTAAAACCAATTCGCAAATTCAGATATTATTAAACAAGGTTATATATATATAAGTAAATAATATTGTTGTGTTTAGTCTATTACAGTTTTAGTATTTTTAAATTTTATAACAATGAGTAATATTTAGATAAAAAAATTATAATAACAGCTCAGCACGGTTATTAAATTAGTTGAGCTTAAATCAGTTATGAAGTTTATTCAGAGTCGGGCGAGCTGTCGGCTTTGTTAGTAACTTGCTAGATGGTAACCTTGTAACATAATAATATGAAATTTCAGACATTTTACGAAAAAAAAAATAGCATCTCCAAGGTGTTACGATGGATTTATTGTTGCTATTGATTTATTATGTGATGAGTTATTATGCTATTTGATCGTTTTAAAATCACACAAATGTCTGACATGCCTAGAGGTACTAAATTATTAGCCGTTTAAAAATATAAATTAAATCCCATGAAACGCAAAATAAATTCCATAGATAGTTCATTTCGTGAATGTTAAAAAACATAAACGTAACGTTTGAAATTATTTCAAGTGTCGTACATCGAAACATTAGGTTCTATCTGCTTAATTATTCAAACAATAAATCGATTTTGGATATGGCATTAAAGTAACCAAATTGTAATAGCTATACGCACATTGAATGTGACTTTCAACCAAACTAAACCAAATCAAACTCGATCTGTTGATGTTGTTGTTGATAGTAATTTAAAAGTAATAAGAGTTATTTTAACATTTATTTTTAATACAATTATGATTTAGTGCACAAGACATACATATATATTCTAATTATTTATTACAGTACTATCTTAGCTAGGAAAATTTTCATTAGTAATATTTCACAGCAGATCAATTAACAGTAAAATCTAGAATATGTGTATTCAAATTTAGTAACTATAAGGACATATCCATATATTATAATATTTATTTTAGTGAAAGAATTGTTAGTGCCTAATGTACTAAGTGTATTTGAAATAATTTTTTCTCCTTTATCTAGAAAAAGTTTTTTGTCCCACTTATTAAATGTGTAACCATTGAATAAAAATTTATCATCATCATCATTATTATCGTCATATCAGCCATTGGATTTCCACTGCTGAACGTAGGACTCCCCCATCGAGCTCCAGAGTTATCGGTTCAAAGCAGGCTCCATTCAACGGCTTCCAGCGACTTTTCTCAAGTCGACGTCCGACGCTGTGCTTGCCGGTAGGTGGTCTCCACTCGAGAATCTTTCTGCTCCATTGGTCGTTAGTTCTACGAGCTATGTGCCCTGCCCACTGCCACGTCAGCTTGCAAATAAATAAAATAAATAATAAGTCATTTGAAAAGTAAATTTACTTTACTAAAGTTACTATGAAGTTGTTCTTTTTTTAAATTAAATATAACATTTTCGAGCAATTTTGTTTACAACCAATTCAGATAAAACAGACACATTTTCTCTTTCCATAAATGATCATATTTACAAAGTTTTTGCATAGTTACGGCAAATTAAATATAATATAACGTTCATAATACATAACCTTTCCATTTCCACATCTAAAATTTCGTAATCAGTACCGGTATTGAGATACAAATTAAATATCAAGAAGGCCGTAGATAGTTTAAAATTCAGTTCCCATCGTAACGGGCTCATTCCGAACTTACGCACCAATATAGGATCCATTAACATTTTAATTAAGGCTAAGGTAATTTACCTTAACAGGTTATGTTTACTGAATACGTTGCCATTGTGAAAAAATATACGCTCAGCCAAAATTTGAGTGTAAACAGCGTTGTTTAATATGAATCATTTATTAATAAAAGGAATTTTGAAAGGAAAAATGGTTTTGATTTTTTTTCAGCTTAAATAAACGATAATGCTCATGAATAATTAGTTTGTTTAACGTGTTTTTTTAGGGTTTCGTCAACACTGCTACGAAGACTACTAAAGACTACTAGACTACTGAGCATTCATTCGTCACAAGGATATTTTTAAAATCGTAATAAGAAGACATTTCAAATATTGACAGCATATGTATATCTGTATCCACTGTAACGACAAATAAAAAAAAATCAAATACAGTCAAAAATATAATGTTGATATAAGAAACGTCTTTTTTGGTAAAAAAAATATCGTGGCATGAGGTGAGGGAGTCGCTTCTGGCCGGTTCTTATAAGTTAAAATGTTTGATCATATATTTACCATACTTAGTATTTATATTATTAGTATTATTATTTAATTTTTTATATCTGTGTAAATGAATATACATACGGCAATATAATTTGATAAATTTAATGGCCAATTACTTAGACTTAAAAAGCTCCTAATGATAATAATCGTATAACCGAAAAAGATTTGGGTCGTAAGCATATTCCGGCTTTATTCTGGATTCCAGTATTTTGCGAAATAGACAACAGTCTTTGGCTTCAATTTTCCTAAAGAACTTTTTTATCGCTATACAATAAATCTAACGGCTTATCCTTCTTAGTAATGTCTTGATTAAATTTATAGCTTCTATAAATACTTACAAATTTTGCAAGCGCATATAACTTCGTTTTCTTAGAAATAGGAAAACGAATTCAGCATTTAGTTATATTCAATAACGCGTGCCCACGATTTGATGCAACAAATTTTTGTGTCAAATCAATAAAAAAAAATGTTTATTAAAATTAAAAGCACTCACTGAACTGAATCGTCACTTTACAAAAGTACGTATTAATTTTTAATTAATTATAGTTAATGCTGAACTACCTTCGATTCGTAACGTTGATTTTGCAGAGAAAAACCAAAAAGGAAGTCAAAAGGTATTCTTTTAAAAATTGTAAAGTAATTAATATTTTCGATAAAGTTGAATATCAACTTTTAAAAGAACAATTTTTTAATAAATCACTACCAAAAAAATGGATCACATAGCATTTCTACTCGTAAGATAGATAGCCCAACAAAAATTAATAACAATACCAGCCAAAAATAAATATGGAAAGCGAACCATAATCCCTCGCCTAATAAATAATATTAACTTTAAAGTTAGAAACAAATTAACAAAAAATAATCTAAAAAAATTAATTAAAATTATATTTTATACACAGAATGTAGTAATAGCAATTTTTTTGTATTTGTATACCATGGTCTTGTTATTACTAATTGTAATACAGCTAGCTATAAATAGTCTAAGTGTATAATTATAATGTATAGTATATAAATTAGTTATAATAAGCCAAATATATTTTGAAAGCACACAACTCAAACCTTACTTGTTTTTCGATGTGCTTTAATTGTGTAAATTTATATGAATATTTTGTAACAATATAATAAAGAGAAATATAATAAAGAGTACAAGAAGAATTAAAAGGGCTCTTGCCACCATCGACGTTCCTGCTCTTATTGAGCCTACTGGAATTAGTCGCGATGATGGCCTGATGGTTTAACACTGATTCCCTGGGAAAGGGGACGGGCGCTTTTGTGGGACGCAACCTGCGTCGATACATTGGCTCCGTCTCATGTCAGGGAAACGGCTGTAAGAATGGGAGCCGCTGCGGAGAAGGCTGAAATGACTAAACGGCACAAATATTCGTCACTTATCCAAAGTTATGTGTTTGTGCCGTTTGCAGTCGAAACACTTGGATTGCGATTCAACGGGGAAATGCTGCTAGTATTCTTGGTACCATTCCACGCGGACATGATTTATACCAAAACTGTTTGTAAATAATTATTTTAAGTTTTGAATTGTAAATATGTATAATATTGTAAAAAAAAATAAAGAGAAAAAAATAAATTAATGTTGTATCGAATAATACGCTTTCGCTGATAAAGATTTCTTAATATAAACTTCAAGTGAATTCATCAAAAACTTTAAAGTAATTTGTGTAATTTTAATATATGTGCGAATACCTTGGCCTCGAAATGAAACGTTGTTGACAATTCGGAATCTTGGAGTATCAGTTTTATAATTTTTTATTCTGTTTTATATCAAGTTTGTTACAGTTCTTGTCCAAGTAGTCGATATTTTTGTGTATGAACATAACCTTATTATAAATATAAATACTTTGACGAAATTGTAGGTACATCTATCTTATTAAAACGTGTGGACGCTGTGAATGGGGTCTTAGCCTTTTTTAACACCTGCTGAACCCAAATAATTTATAAAATATTCAGATGCTTTTCGCCACTACACTGATATGAATTTCTGACATGATAAAACTTTTAAATAATTTTTTCACACACAGTATTACACTTTTAATTTAAAAAATATTCAACGTACAGTATCCGCCTCGTTATATTTATTTATTTATTTAAACACTTTAATTTTTGATTTAACACTTTATTGTACACGACCTATTAAAAATTAACTACTCAAATTTTAAATATAAATAAGCATACTACAATTGACGGCCTTTATCATTTCGTAGCGATCTCTTCCAAGTTCCAAACAACTATAGAGATATTTGCTACTGGAAAGATGGTAGGTGGAGTGAATAAGTAATGAATAGACTACTTTACCAAAATGTAAATAATAAAAATATATATACACAAATTTAATCTTAAGAAGAAGAAGGTAGAATGGAAAAATCCACCACCACATCAGCTATTGAATGTCCACTGCTGATCGTAGGTCTGCCCCAAAATCTGGGGGGGAGCGGTGGGGCGTTGTTTGCCAATACCCGCCAAGTTTTGCAGGCGGGTTGTCAAGCGCAATCTGTTTTGGCAAGATATGCTGATGCTACTCCCAATCATCATCTTTGTTATATTATTATGTTTAAAACGGGTACATACCACGATATAACACAGTTATTTTGTGTCAATATTTCGATCCAGTTGCATGGATCGTGGTCATGACCATCGTGCGCACGACGGGACTGCGGTGTTACGAGGTGTGTAGCTGGAACTGTCATGGGTAGTAGCGAACTACCCTCATACAATATTGACACAAAATCACTGTGTTAAATCGTGGTATGTACCCGTTTTAAACATAATAATATGTCTTTAAACCACGAAATAATTCTTAAATCATTAGTATCATCTTTGTTGATGTACAGTTGTTCGCACCACTATGGCCATAGTCGCCTTCTACGACACCTCGGCAAGAAAGAGGTCGGGGCTATTTTTTTCTGGCGGTCACCGCACGGCGTATTTATATACATATAAACATTCATACACAAATCGAATTTGTACAATTACTTAATTATAAAATCGAAATTGTTTAAGCTTGTACTACATTTGATATGATAAAAAAGAACCTCTACCTATCGGATCACACGTCTGATTGTCTTTTCATCAGACTTAACCGATTTACTCGGAATCTACTAGATTACTAAAAGTATTCTACACATTATGATAATTCTGTGTGAATATGAAGTTTATATTTAGGAGAAAATACCTTTTTTTTGTCTAATTTTGTCAAATCATCATATAAATTATTTATTTATTCATTATAAAAATTTTCATAATAATGATGTTGTAAACAAATTATTATTACTGTATGACTATACAAAAAATATTAATTAATTATATGTATAAAATAATGAGCGCTGTACAAAGTAGGTAGGAACATTTCATTAAGTTGCAAAATAATTCAATGGATATTAAATAAGAAGATGATAAAAATAAAAGTGTTTAATTTTCATAAAAAACGATATAAGTTCTTATTTGATAACTTAATATAATTTATAAAAAAATCATATTTAGTCAAAAAATTATATTAGCTAATGTCTAATAGGTTTGGCCCAAGGAATTTCTATCATAACTGGAACGCTCACTTAATAAAATTGTATATTCAAATATGCACCTTGAAACATTTGACATAAGGTTGACATTGGCTTATAACATGTAAAGTGAAAAATCATTCCGAGCATTTCGTTGACAACCGGTATTTTGTCTCTTTCTTACGAGACTCGAGAGTTGCCTTGAATCCATGGGAGAAAGAGATGCAATCCCGGGTTTAGGAACGGTTTTGGAGTGCATGTGAGCATTCCAGTTTGTATATAAATTCCTTGGTTTGGCCTTAGAAGGTTTGTCTTACAACAACACGTGTAAAGTCGACAAATGTGGTTGTCTTAATATCTTGCGAACACTGTTTGCTAATGAGAACCGTGCCTATATTAGCTTTACGTACAATAACAATAATAATTATTAACTACGTCCAGATACGATAAATTTAAAGCATAGGCCTGAACACACTGCGTCGTCGAGACTGTTCAGAGGTAGAGCCGGACAATTCCCATGGAGGAGAAGTCTGGCCTTTTCGCCGAGGCCAGCCTGTCGCTGGAGGGATCTTGTTGCCTACAGATCCGGGACCCTCCAATTAAAGCGGCTGAAGACTCCCGCAGGGGTTTAGTACGGTATTGCACCCCCAAGTGCTGAGTCCGACATACGGTCTAGGACTGCCTACCCGGGCGTCCTGGATATCACCCGTAAACGGGTTCCCCTGCAATACAATAGAAAGACCCGAACACACTATCACGCGTTTATTATGGAGATGTTTCTGTTAGTTGTTGACTAAGTAAGGAATTTTTAACGTTCGTATAGCATCAAGTATCAATTTCAATAACTATGAATAAGCATTAAATGATCACTTTACCTGCTTTCTTGAAGTACTAAATTATTTTGATGATTTTACTAAAAATCAAACCAATATGTGACAAAAATAAAAGTCCAAAGCTATTTACCGCAAAAAGCAGAGGGTAATAAATTGTTCCGTAGTCACCGTATTAAGGTTTCCTTAATTGCAAGCAACAATGGGCTTTATTTTGACACGGCCACGTTTCCCAAAATACGAAGGATGTCTTAAAATATATTTATTTTCTGGACAAAATAAGCGTTCTTATTTTTCTAGTTACGAATGGCATTCACATCGCTGCGGAGAAACAAGGATGGGTCGTTCTAAGTGCAGAAAAATGTCTGCTTTTAGACAAGGTCAAAGAAAACCGCGTTAGTGTTTTAGTTGCCACTTTTTATCGGCTTCCATAAAGCTCTGACGTGACTTTAATTTTTAAATCTAGGCTATATCGTCTTTTATTTGAAATTCTCTCTGTTCAACACTTGACTTTTCACAAGTCGTCTATGCGAGGTAAGACAAAAGGGAAGTAATATAATGTCAACCGAAAGAATAGGGGCAGAACAAAACAGGGTGAAGAGGTGAGCCAGGGTTAGACTATTGTTATCTCCGCTCCGTCAGCAGACGCAAGCTATATACATACATATTATTATGCTCGTCATTTGCAAAATGGCCTTTCTATGTGAATTACGAAATTCTTAAACGTAGGAGTAGTGTAAGTTTATGTCAATACGCACTGAGTCTGAATGTTGAGTTTACAAACATCTCGAAAATATTAAAAAAAAAATGTATTTTATGTACTATTTTTATAATATATATAATATAATAATTTGTAATTAACAAAACTGATAATGCGTAAGCATTACCCCATTTTGGTAATCTTCTAATGAGTTTATTATGATCCAATAAACAATAACTTCTGAAAATCGTGTAAAATTTATTGAGGCCTTTTTATTAGATTAATTTGTAAAGCAATTAGCTTCGTTGTTTACTAATTAAATTCAACAAAGGTAAGCCGCAAAGTCTATCTTCAATAATTAAGTTATCTATTATAGACAATATTTTTCACTTCTAAGTAATTGTTGAATTTTATATCACATAGTAACTATGAAATGCCTGAATGATAAGTGTAAATTTTAAGTGACGAAGAAAACGCTATAAGGAACGTGCAACAGTATTTTGGTCAAGGCAATTGCTATGAAGTGATTACATAGAGGTGAGGTTATTGCATGCGATTAAAGGCTTTCATGATATTTCTCCATTTTATGTTCAAAGTACAAAAGAATACAAGAAAATTAATAGAGTCGATTTTCGTACTGCATTCTGTGGTTATTTAAAATATTCATTATTCCCGTTGCAAAGGCTTACTCGATTTATAAATCATAATACAGCAGTCGGTACGGGTATGAATAGGATTTTGACCAAATTAATCTATTTTACACCTTACGACCTTTGATATTAGGGTGAATTTTAAACATTTGTTCGTCAATATTGAATTTTTTTCTAAGTGAAAAATATAGGTATATGTAACTATAGTATAAAACAAGAGGTTAATCCCAATAAATTTTGTTACCTGTTCGTCTTTATATAAACCGATTTAAAAAGGTACTACTAAACTATTATTTGTAATTTTCATTCGACCTCGACCGTCAGTGGTAATTTTGACCGAACTTAGTACAATACAGTGAGTCAATATAAGTATTGATTTCCTAATAACTTGTCCCACCCTTACGTGTACTTATTAAGGGTATGAGTTACGTCAGTGAGGCTTGTCTAGAGTATAAATCTTTCATTTTGTTTGCGTTCATTGTTTAGGAAACCTTGTAATTATTTATGAAAATTAATGTTTTTGATTGATCTTAAATAGCTGACAACGATCGTTATTCCTGGTTGAAAAATAACCACTAACCTGCAGTAAAGTAACGCGGCAGATTAACCTCTAACCTTCTATATAGAAATAGAGTTCAGCAGAAACATTTACATGCTGTTTTAGTTAAATCCAGTTATTTTGTTTATAAAGTTTTATACTGCGAGCAAAGATTGTCTTTTTTTTTGTCAATTTATTACAAGTTAGGATATAACAATGCATATAAACTCAAATATTAAGGATCATAATGAGAAATCGTCTATAGAAAAAGGTGCAAGCTAACATAATTTTGAGACTTACTCTCGAAAACTTAAAGGATATATTGCAATGAATATTTATATGATGTAATATTTACAAAGACATTTTTGGGTATTTTGTATGGCATGCTACGAAGATAATTAATTGTCAAAGTTTGTTCAGTAGACACGCAATATACTGCTATAAATATTCATTATAATTTATCACAGTTAGATTAAGAAACTTACTATTTTAATAAGCAATTTGCTGACAATAAGCTTATAATCTATTATTTTGATAATAAAATATATAGTGTTTTAATGTATTTAGTAAGTTATATACTTTCTAATTTAATAAGGCATTTATTTTTTTAATTCGTTATTGATACTTATTTAAGCTATCGATTCCTACCTCCTAAGTAGGTGTCTCTCTTCCTTCGTTTCACTCTTGTCACAGCGGTCGTGGTCATCACTTCCCAGTAGTGACACGCTTGACGATCCGTCTCCATTCCTCCCTAACAGCTGCTTTTCGGGAGCACACGCAGCGGGACGTCCACTGCAGTCTTCACTTGGTTCGTCCAACGCATAGGCGATCTGCCGCGAGGTCTGGTGCCTTCTACTTTTCCCTGAACGACTAGACGTTCGATGGAGACATTGTCACGTCTAGTCACGTGACCAAAGAAAGTGAGAATCCGAGCCTGTACGATTGAAGATAGAGGCTGCTTGATGGCGAGTTCCTTCAGAATGGACTTGTTGGTCCGGAATTGATTCCAGGACACTCTCAACATTCTTCTCCAGCACCACATCTCGAGAACGTCTATTTTCTTCTTCTCACTCTCTCTCAACGTCCACGTCTCCGAAGCGTAGATGAATATGGAGAATACCAGTGCTCTAACTAGCCGGATCTTAGTGGCCTTGGTAATTTTTCGATTCCTCCATATTTTTTGCAGCTTATCCATAGCTGATCTGGATATCGTAGTAGTTGTACCTACTATTTTAATTTTAAATATAACAATTTTATGCTATAAACTCATTTTGTTTGTGATCTAGATTATTACATCATATATTTACATTATATTACATCAGCTAATTACGCTATGTCCGAATGTCTGTCAGAGGATGATCCTAGAATTGATACGAAGTGCTTTTGATTTAGCCCGTATTGTTTCAGCATCTTGTGCAGAAGTGATGCTTCAATTCACAGCTAGATCTTTATCTAGCTGTGTATACCTTTATATTATATATTCAGATTCTTAATTGTCTTGTGCACTTTTTCTTTGTCTGTAACATGAATATAAAATTTATATAAATACTTTGTTACACCTGCTACGAGTATAAAGATGTTATAAAAATAACATTTTGATGAAAGAGCGTACCTGAAAAGCAATGTGAACAAAATATTTCAAATTCTTACGGATACAACGTTTATAACTATGTATTTCTTTCTTGTGACAAATTGCGTGATAAGTGACATAGGAAATGACATTGGAAGTTATAATGACATAGGAAGACAGGAATGACATACGAGTATAATGACATAGGAATGACATAGGAAGTTGTTTTGTATGATAAAATTCATCGATCTATTTGAAATGATTCACAGCAATATAAAAATTATCATCAAAAGTATTGTGTACATTTAATTCATATAATAATATCAAATAAAAATTCATATTAGCGTAATTTTGTAAAATATATTTTTTAATTACGAGTTTTGAATACATTACTATAGTGAATTTTACAAAATTTTAAGGGAAAAAGAAATACTTTTTGCTGATTACTCCATTTTGACGTCTCGAGATATTGATGTGTCGTAATATTTTTCTTCAGCGTCAGCGCTGCTCACTACAGCGGTAAATGTACAAAATGAGGCATTACAAGGAAGGAAGAGATTCTTTTTGAAATATGGAAATATAGGCTTAAACAATATTTTCTGATCGCAGATGAATCTCGATTCTTGGAAAAGTAATTCTAAAAGTTATATAGATTATATAGACGAAAAATATATTTTATTTTCGTGTATGTATAATGATATTTGTGTCTGTAGAGCACACGTTTCATTCTTCGATTTGATATGCCGTGACATTAATTACGTATACCTACGTAGTTGTATTTCATCTGTTAAATTGACTAATACAATGAATTCAGGAGGCCAATAAGCTTTCCTACTTAGTGATTTATTCGTTTTGTGTTTTGGTTTACTTGTAAGGATATTTATGTGTACTCTTACAAAAACATTAAAAGGAAAACACTTTTAGGATTAATTTTTTCTCTTTTATTTTCAAATATGTGCAAAGTATGTTTTAGATACAATGTATAAGACAATACTGTTGTAGTAAATAACGAATACAATTTTCATTATCACATAACGTTCTCCCAAGTAACTTAGATTCAGTTTTAAGGTTAAATAAAATAATTACTTTGCTCTTAGTTACACAAAATGAGTAGTTGTCGTCTGTTGTGGTGCTCAAAAAAAATTATATTCGTTATTTGAATTTTTACTTTACTTCTGTAAATTTTATTTTCAGTGAGATGAAGAAAATGTACAGAAATATAAGCCAGCAAATTGGCCAGAGCTAGGAACTATCTACTATGTAATGGTATGTCTGTACATTATAACTGAATAGTAATGGCGGGTTCGGGCTGACAATGCTGAGTTTTCAACCGCTAAATTTGTCTTGAAAATTCATATCATACTCGACGGTGAAGTAAAACATAATGAGGAAACATTTTTATTTCAGAAGAAATTCATTTTGTATAACCGTCAAAACGCAGAAAAGCAGCATCACAGATTAAACTCCAACTCTTCTACTTCATAGTTAAAGAATCATAGGCGCAGCAGTAGCCTGTCTGCAGGTTGTTACGATTTCAATACTTCTGTCATATTATAATAGTATAACGTTAAAACGGTGTTATTGGAATTATATTTGTAGCTATTTTTAACATATTTTTGACGTCATAACGTCTTGTAAATCGATGAATGCCAACTGCACGCACGAAGAAGTGTCACGTGTCGCGAGCGAGAGCGCGGAAAAAGCGATAGAGAGGCACGATCGGCCTATGTGTTTGGCTCGTGAATGAAAAACAATAACGCAGATTGGAGGACCCTAAATATAACATATGTATATAAGTTGTAAATAAATTGTTTATTTTTCAAGTAGCAATTACATTGCTACTTGTAATTAATTTGTATAATTTAAGTAATGAAATATTTGAATTAGTAATTAGTGCAAATAAATGTAATTTATCGAAAAAAGTTGTAATTAATTGAATTAACTCATTCTTTGTATTATACAAAATAATGATAACTCAGTGATAATAATTCAATTCAATTCATAAAACTATGCAATTTTTTTTTCAATGTTTTCTTATGACGTTATCATGTAAAATTATCGTCGTAAGCCGACTTTATTTTATAAATATTGGGCCTAAAAGGCAGAAAAATATTGTTCTCCATAATATGGTCCTTTTTAATTTTCCATTTTTTTCTATAATACTAATTATTAGTGATTATAAATTTTCTGTTAAATATTCAACGCTTTCCTATTTCCGGACACATTTAATTAGATTCTAAAAATACAGTCCTGTGATAGACGGACGGTCAGACAGCGGAGTCTTGGCATGTTTTCGCGTTTTGTTCAGATATATATGTATAGTTTTACGAATAATTCATATGATTTTCCACATTCATTAAATAATCCCTGTGTGACTTATAATCTTTATTAACAAACAAATTTTCTAAGGAAAAAATAATTGTTATAATTAGACTGCTAAATCCCGATAAGCGGGTTCAAAGAAACAAACAAACTTTTCAACTTTATAACGATGTATGTATATGTAAAATATACATTGAAAATTATTTCTGAAGAATCCGTAATAGCTTAATAAACTTACGTTGGAAGTATAAATTAGATGAAATATTTAATAAATGCCAATTCCGATTTCAGTTTCGATCATTTATTAACAGGTGAGATGAGGAACTGTCGTCTACATTTCTATTGAATTTATCAAATAATTTGCCAAAAGTTTCTCTGAACCAGTAAAATAATATTAAATGTCTGCGGTGGAAGGATTTATTAAGGACGTATTTTGTTTATATTTTACTGTATTTTCGTTGACTGTAGTAAAATAGTAGTTTGGTGCAAAGATTTAAAAAATAGGTTCTATATTTATTACATACTTTATAATACGTTATTCTATAATTTATGATACTTTATTCTTCCTTAAAATACTTATAATCCGTTTATATATACATATGTTCGAAGTTTATCTCGTGGCGGTATATAAATCTTAAAACTTTAAAAGATTAGACTACATTCTTTGCAGGATTTAGGGATTCGAAATTGAAGAACAAACACAAATAATCAAAGTGCATTCGAGATATGCGGGTATCTGAGATAAGATTAGAAATGCCATTACGGACATTCAGAGGTTTAGGTCGATAATATATTTGGTAACAGCTTAGGGTAAGTGGGTAAACAATCACGATAACGTAGGATTGCATTAGGTTAAACATTTAACTTCTGTAGCTTACTTCTGAAGCTCGTATGTCATAACATACCTACCCATTAATTGGACATAAAAAATAATAATTAGGAAGTGTATATTTATTATTTATGACCTTTGTTTAGAATAAAACTAAAATAATATCGTAGAATTCATTCTATAACGAATCGTAGATGTTTAATTACTTACATATATAATTATAATTATTAATTAATTTATCAAATTAGTTTGACGAAGCCATGCTGAGTGGCACCAACCACGAGGACGAAGTGAATTAAACTCTAAAGCGTTAGTTTTACTCTAAGCGAGCAATTAATTTGTGTTAGTTCTCAGTACCTTTGAAGTGGTACTCGCCACGAAAGTGGTTAGGAATTCCTAACTATTCTATAAACATTCCATATGGAATGGACGGTAATTGACCTTAAAACTTGTCAAACTTAAATTACCCGGTGCTAGCTTAATAGCGGAACTTAATTTGCGCTAAAGTTATCATAATGTACGTTAAATCGTAAGAATTAATTGAGCAGACTTACCGTCACGAACATCCGTTTCAAAGATTATTATTAATAAGCAAGATGATAGCTTTGACAATGTTGTAAGTTCGATTATTGATTAACCCACGAGTGACGGATATATTAAAATATGTCTATTTATTTTACTACTTTGAAAACTATATATATATATATATATATATATATATATATAATATTTTATTAAAAATATAAAATACCTTGAATATAATTACTATATTACAAAATATTAATATTATTAGCAGTATTTTTATTTGCATTTTCACTGATAGAATTTAGTCCGTACGATTCTCGTTCAAGTTCTTACAATAAAACATCTACAAGATTCTAGCGTGTTAATGAGATGCTTTAGTTACAATTGATATTTTCCCAGTTGGGTGTAAAATAGTAATATTTAAATATAATGATTAATTTACAGACGGAAACATATAATACTATTTTAATTAAATTAAACAAAAATATACAGAAAGTTACTCGAAGGAGTAATCTTCGAAACTGAAATTAAATCCATTTTGGCTAGTTTCGGCATGTGGACTCTCATATACGTAATACAAAAACGTGTACACTGTAGAATATTAAAATGTTTACTTGACTATTTTATTCTTGTTTCATTTTTCTACTTTTAGGCAAGGAAATTAAATGAAACTTTTGATGTTGGGTAAAATTTCAGTACTACAGCTTTTTTTGTATTTTTCGAGGCAAATCAGCATGTCAGCCACTTGGTTCTTTTAAAAAAGATCGTTGAGTAAATGGTATGTAATGTATGCAAGAAGCTCACCATCTGTATCATATAATCACAATCCTTAAGTAACAAAAAAAAAGAATAAGATAAAATTCGAAACTTATAACATAAAACTAAAGTTTATCTTTGATAATGAAAGACGTTGTAAAAAGCACTGATAAGCTATGTACCTTATTTTTGCATTCACATGAAAAATATTGTCGCGTGTGAAACTGTAATTCAAAGGCGGCACCGCGCCTGCATTATTTTGTCGTTAACCTATTTCTGTCTCTGTACGTATCTTTAAAAGGTTTTCACGTGTGACCTTTTCTTCGTGATATCTGTCTGTAATGTTAAAGTTAGATACTAACTTGTAGGTTGCTTTCATGAGAATTTTTTAATGAGATTCCTAATTACATTATTTGTTTTAATTCTCTTTTTTCTTTTCTCTACTAACTTGGAATTCATTTAAGTGGATAAACATATACCTACGAGTATGTACAAATATTGTTCTTAAAAAAAAAAAACTTTTTAAGATATTTTTTAACACCAAAAAAGTAAAATATTCTGTGTTTATACACATGATACACCAGCTAATTTAACTTAATTTGTCTTAAAAACGCAGATCGGATTTAGGCTATAATTTACCATATTACATTTAAAAGGTACACATATTCCAAATTCCACATCTTTCATACGATCGTTATTCACGTCAGACACGTTGTGTGAAATATTCTCGGCTTTCATATATTTGTGTAACATATCCTCGCCAATACGTTAAAGCGGACGGACGCTATCAACAAGTGTCAAGATTTACATTCAGCCACTTAATTCTTCTATAGCACTGAAGGGAAAAGTCCGAACTTTTTCGGACCCAATAGTAAAAAAGAATCGATAAGGCAATTTATTATAAATGAAGACTTGAGCTTATAAAATATTTCTTACACACAATCTTAAAGATAATCTGTTTCTTATTTCTGTTGGATTACTTGACTTATTTCCTTTTATATTTTCGCCATAAACCTGGTTACAATGGGCAATATTATGAACGATATGATATTAATATTTTATTAAATAGGTACATGTTAATTTTTATATCGCTATATACGCTATCTAGGACTTTTTTTTCAGAACTTTTAATAGCAATCAATTCCATCATACCATGGTTTTTGGGTAACTTTAACCATTTACGCAGTGCACACAACGGAAGCTCTCAAAAACGAATATTTTTCCCGTTTTTGTAACATTTCTTATTAATGCTCAGCTCCTATTGGCCGTAGCACGATATTATATAACCTATAGTCTTTCTCGGTAACTGGACTATCCAACACAAAAATAATTTTTCAATTCGAACTAGTAGTTCCTGAGATAAGCGCGTTCAAACAAACAAACTCTTCAGTTTTATAACATTAATAGTAGAGATTTAAGGTTGTAATCATTATTGTGCTTTTTATTTTATTTTAATATATTTAAAGCTTGCGAAACATTCAACAAATGTTTTTAATAGTAATTTATTTGAAGGTAAAGGGAATCAAAATCGCAGTACTTTACCGGTTATCAGAGAGTTACACTCGGCCTCTGTAAATCCGCTACGAATGTGGGTTACGTGAAAAGACAAAGTGAAATATTTGATGTCATACATCAATGAAGGCGGAGTGAGTGAGTTGGAAATAGTTTCTCTACGAATTCCACCTTAAATTTGATGAAAGAGAAAGTTCTATAAGATATGTGACACTTCGCCTACAGCAGTAAATAATAAGGAAATAAACACCTCACACTCAACGGCCTGTAGTAGAATGAAATTCCTTTATTAATTTTTATTAAATAGAAAATCGTTTTTACGTCCGTGTTAATTAAACATAACGAAATTAACCCTGGTTTATTTACTGTCAAGAAATTTGAATTAAAACTAACGTATATATTTTATTTTAGTAGAATTTTAAAAGCTTACATGCATCGTCATTTTATCATTAATGTTGTAGTTAATGAGGAACTAGCATTGACCCGGAATGTAGATTCTGCTGAGATCGTCGGAATCAATCCAGCAGTTACTTTTTAAATTTTATATTAGACAATTTTTAGAATAATATAAATATTTAATTCCTAGATAAATTACATTGTTACTTACGCATTTTTATTATACTATAAACGAACAAAAAAATAAGGGTTTTTTTATACAGCACAGCCAACGATGCTCATGTATTTATTGTTTTTGTCATATATAATATATAATACACAACGTTTCGTTAGTTAACTTAGAACAATATTTCTACACTTTATTAATAAAATCGAACTGTTTTTTTATCATAATCATTAATATTAATATAAACCTCAGTTTGTATTCTGAAATCTGTTAGAGATGTTTGTTTATATTAGTGTTATCGTAAAAATATATAATAGATGAAAACGTAGTCAAGTATTTTATTATGTCATATATTAAGATATCTTAATGTGTATTATTTAGTTGATACAACATTCCTCAGCTGCGTGCCAGTTTTTTTTTCTAATTCAATATATTCCAAAGATAATATTGTCTTTTATGTTCGAGAATATTTTCTGAGAACATGACTGTGTCGTTTCCTCACCGACCTTCGATTTAGTATAAGAAATTGTTTCATTATTAGATTTATTTTTTATTGTGTATTTATGCAAATATTGTTATAAATACGTTTTTATACGATAAAATATCGCTGTACGTCATAAGTAAACGTTTATTTATGTTTTTTTTAATTAGCATATATGCAAAATAATATTAAATATGTATTTTTTTTTAATTTTTATTCACACACTTCCTAAAGAAAAGCTCTAAATTGTCAAATCTACGAAATACAACCTCTTCTATACGCTATCAATAATTTTGATATATACGTATCTTTGATGCTTGTTCTCAACCTTAAAGAATGCTAAATTAATAAAATATTATAGTAGAAGAGAAATTTATACACAGTGAGGCGAATTTGTATACAATATTTTCTTCAAAATATTAACTGTTACGCGTTGAGCTACTACTTACGCATCTAGTAAGAAAAACTAAGTCTTAGAATTATTATTTTTTCATGTATTTGTTAGTTCGTTCTGTTCAATGAAATACAATTAATTTTTTAAACTTTACAAAGAGATAACATACCACTAGACGACCATCTGACTATTATAAAGCGGAAGAGTGTCTTCGTACATTTTGTTTATACGGGTTAATCTCAGGATCTACCGGTTCGATTTAAACACTTTTTTAACATTACATAGCCTTGAGTGCTTCTTGAGGAAGTTATAATCAAATTAAAATAACACTCGCAATTAACAATAAGCGCGATTAAAACTGCTTGTCTGTAATACCTACACATATTTTTTACTAATGGTGTTATTGTTGTCATTGTTGCAGTTGGGGGAAGGGGTGGAGCTGACGCTGGGTGAACTTCGGGCGATGGCGCTCCGACAGCAGCAGCAGATCGACACCCAGCACCAACTGCTATGCGCCAAAGAGCAGCGACTGCGCTACTTAAAACAGCAGGAGGCGCGGCAGCATCAGGTACCATCCTATTATTAATACTTACTGTATAAGAGTTTGTAAAGTCTGTGAGGATAGATAGATATGTATAACTTTTTCATGCCAAAACTACTAAACTGCTTAATATACCATAAGTTTTTTACCCTGAGCATATTTACAGGACGCAACTTCATACACGTAGTTGTGTATATGTGTGTAGTGTGACAGCTTAATATTACGCGAAGTTATTTTTACGGAAAGACATAACAGCTAATTCATAATAGTTTTATTTATGTACGTTTTAAAAATTATATAACTACAACAATGTTGATAAGAAACTCGTAATAAATTCAACTTTTTTTTAACCTTTATATGACAAGGGTCATTTGAAAAGTTCGTAGCGGTAGGAGCATGCTATTTTTATGAAAGTACCTTCATTTTGAAGTTACATTATTCATGAGCAATTGCGTAAAATTTCATTTTCTTATTTGCATTCGATACGGTTTCTCACACTATAACGTCGAACAAGTAGTGATAATTTTCAAAAATCGATTATATTGAACATCTTGCTGTGATTAAATACTTGAATAAAAAAGTTTTAACACTAAAACAAATTTATGAAGGCACGTTAGCAACTTTAGGGGAATCTGGACCTTCATATGCTACTGTAAAAAAGTAGCAGAGTTCAAACGTGGTCGAGAAAGTGTCGAAGATGACCCACGTAGCGGTTGGCCATTGACATCTACCACCGACGAAAATATTAAAAAGTGATTTGATTTTATCTGAAAGGAGATTGACTGTTTAGGAAATAGCTGATACAATCGGCATCTCAACTGAACAAATGCACAACATAATTACCACTGAGCTACACTTTACATAGGTGTCTGCGCGGTGGGTGCCTCGGCTGCTTTCATTAAAAAAAACGTGTTAGACTAACGATTTGTCGATACTGTTAAGATTGAGGAGTTGTGTGAGGCTGACCCAACTGAATTTGTTGAGAGATTTGTGACTATGGATGAAACCTGGGTGCACCACCATACTCTAGAGACAAAAAATCAATCTAAATAATAGAAAAGACCAGGATCTTCAGCTCCGAAAAAAAGCTAAAGTAGTTTTGTCGGTCGGTAAAGTGATGGCGTCAGTTTTTTGGGATGCAAAGGTTATAATCATGGTGGACAACTTAGAAAACGGTCAAATAACAAACTTGACTTATAATTGTAACCTACTGTTACGTTTACGTGAATTTATTAAAGATGAACATCCTGGAATGTTACGAAGAAAATTTTTGTTTCACGAGAATAATGTACGAGTTCACACGTCAGTCTATGGCAGAAATCCATCAGTGTGGCTTCGAATTGTTACCCCATGCCCCGTATTCTTCTGATCTTGCTTCATCTGACTTTTATATATTCCCAAAGCTCAAGGTATGGACGAAGATTTTTTAAAGCTGGTATAGAACCCTTGCCCGGCCGAGGGAAGAAGTGTATAGAACTTAGGGGAGAATATGATTAAAAAAAATTCTAACTTTTCTTTTTCTTGGTTAGGCTACTAACTTTTCAAATGCTCTTCGTAGTATGGAAACGACTTTTTTCTCGTGATTATATATTCACCTTAAGAATACGTGACATCCGGGCTAAGAATTTGAAATAAGTATACGTAATTTTATTCGGAAAGCTTTATTAATTTGAGAAAATGTCGGCACTACACGGTAAAAAACATTCGCCGGTTCCAACTTCTGCGTTGGTATTATCGTAGTTTCAATGTCATTTAAATCAGATTATCTACATATGTGTATAAAGTCGTGCTGTCATATAACTTTAGAATAATATCAATGCCAATGCCATAATTGTTTTACGCATACAAAAATAATCTCATATTACGACTATGCACGAAGCTATTACAAAAAAAAGTAGTAGTTTTTCACTCCAGTATCAAAAGATTAGGTAAAGGCCGTAAAGGTAACGAAGGTACCGAAAATACCTATAATGTAATTATTAGAATATCATATATCCAAGAAAATAATTTTGTAACGTGACATAATTTAAAATTAAAACCATATTAAATATATTTTATCAAATCATCAATTACAATGTAAAATAAGCATATTGTTACAACTTCGAAATATAAATGCGCTGTGTTACCAAATTCTTTAAAAAAGAAGTGTAATAAATTCGACGTGCGTTCTCATGTTACAACTCATTAAGACGCTTTAATCGGCGAAGGACTCGAAACTACTCATAAAGGTGGATCATCTTAAGTTATTATGCTATTAGAGTACGTTATCCTGCCCTTAACATTTATGCATTCTTAATAGGATTACTTACTCCGTTTCTTACAACGGCTTTAACATTCTTAGATGCGGTGGTTTCCGGCTTTGTAGTATTTATCTTTAGGGTATATGTCACCGGTTCTTACTTTCTTAAATAACTTTCTCGTAATTTATTCTTTATATTAAAATACTTTTATAGTATTTTTTCTTACATGTGATATAATTCCGATTTATTTAATAATTAAAAATTAAAACTAAAATTGTTTTTTTTCTTCATAATTTTTTTTTGAATGATTATAAGAATCGATATATAAACAACCCTATTAGGGTCAAATTGATATATAGTATAGAATTTAAACCTTAAATACATTTAATACAGCATTTAATACTACGCCAAAATTAAAACCTCGTATAAAATTCCCTTCGTAATATCAACGCTTGATGGTGTAGGAGATCTTTGAAATGAGGCTTTTCTGTAGGAAGACATTAATATGTTTTAACTCTACTTGTGTGCTTCATTTTGCAGTCACGTGTATCTGATGAATTCCTTCAAAAGCCTTTTATTTTGTCATGAATGAAAATAATAAAATATACATGAAAATTGTACACTGATAAAAAAGTACTTTCATTCAAGAAAAATATTATTGATCCAAGAAAATTATTTTGAAGAAACCTAGTTTTCTTACTTTACGAAATTTTTGTCTTGAATTGTATCTTGGGTTGAGAGACCTAATTACTTCAATCGATAATAAGAATATTATAATTTGAAGTAAAAAAAAAAAAAAAAAAACTTTGAAGTAAGCAATTTTTTTTCACTATATTCCGAAAAATCTTTATGCTTTACTTTTGCAGTGATACAGAGAATAACAAATTCAGCAATTTTTTATATATTTTTTTTTATATAAAATAAAATTAAAAAATTATATAAAATGAGTTTAAATGAATATCCCGCCTGAAAATATTACAATTTTTTTTATTTATTTTGAATATCAACAATAATCTTAATTCATAATACCGTTATGTTACCGTCTATATTAATACAAGAGAAAGAAATTCTTTGGCAAAGTTGTGTACATCTTATTTGGAAACAATTAAGTTCTTGATCTTGATTCGAGAGTCAATTTTTTAAGTCAAGAGATATGAATAACTTGAAATAAGAATGACGTTTCGAAGATTTTTTTTTTCTTGAATCATATAGTTTTTTTCTATCAGTGTAGTAACCAATATTGATAATACAATTTTACTTCAAAAATAAATGTTTATTGACTGGCCCGTTGGTGTAAACAGTTTAACAAAATATAGGATCGATTAGGTAGCGCGTTTAAAAACTATCTTTAGTTAATACTAGTAGGTACCGCTTCTATTAGGTTTACCGGTGTACGTTATAATTGTTGTTAACTAGTATGAAATGTGTATAATATATAATATTGGAATTATTTAAGTTAATTATTTTTATGTAAGTCCATTTACGTTTTAAAATTTTGTTTTACGTCGCTGTTACGAAAAATAAAATTTAAATTATTAGAAGAACTTGGTATTTAATAATGCAAGGAAAAACGGTGGTTTATTACTAGTAAATAATAAATTACTGTACAACACGCCACATGCGGCTTCGCAGTTCGCCAGCACATTAATGCCTTTCCTGACAGTATGGCACACGACAAAACGTCTAGAAATAAAATAATGACAACACGATCAAATAATACTCAAATTATTCCATATTAATATGATAAACAAAATCGTCTATATGTTTACGTTATTCTGTCTTCTCTTGTCTTTTTCAATACACTAGCGACCCGCTCCGGCTGCGCTCAGGGTACATTTATGTACCCAAACCTTCCTCATGAATAACTCTATCTATTGGTGAAAACCGCATGAAAATCCGTGTAGTAGTTTTTGAATTTATCGCGAACAGAAGACAGACCCGGCGGAGGACTTTGTTTTATATAATATATTATGTAGTCAAGTTGGTCTGTTTTATGCGTTAATGTCAGAAGTAGCTTTGCCTGTTATGAAAAATCCTTTTCGTCAGACGCTCTTTTTTTTAGGAAATAATAGATTCTAAAAAATCATTTAGACATCAAACAATAATTTAAGAGTAAACCATGAAAATTAAAAAAAAATATATATATATATATATATATATAATCTCTCAAATTCCGGATAAAACCATGAGCGTGGTCTAGTTTTTTTAAATAATTAATTTTAATATTTGATATTTCTAGTCTTTTTTCTAAGCAAATATAATTTATTATTCGCCGCAAGCAAGAGGTGGCAAGGTCAACTGGGAACTGGCGTTTAAATTATTAATTTAATAGCATGTGCATGGCAAGTTTTACATTAGAAAACTTTTGTTAAATATAATGATTTTGAACATAGAGTATAGATACCAGGAGTGCGAACGGTATAGGATTTTTCACGTTATTTCTGTACACAATAATAAACCCAGATCATAGTTCTCTTTTTTGCCACTGGCTGCGCAAGTACCTATTCGGGAGGTACCGATACTATTATTTTTATTACACGTAAATACGGAGTGGCTAACCTGGCTCGTGAATGTAAAAATAAATTAAATGAAATATAAAATATATTTTTTTTTAAATTATGGTTGCTTTAGTGGCCGAAAGGCAAGTGAGAATTTAGGAAATGTGGCTTTATTAACTTCCGCGTGAGTATTTAAACGAGTACTTGTTAAAACGAAGCGCGTCCTACCGGCAAAATATCTGTCCTTTAAATTGATGCCGTTCTTTCAACATTAGGTTCACACCCTGATATCTATACTTCGTGATTTTGAATCTGAATCAGCCTGTTACAGATTTTAACGTCACAAAATCACAACAATCACAATTATAATATTAAATAATATTGTAATATACAATTAATATAAAATTGCTATTGTGAAGAAAAAACGACTATGCATTATTTTTTTAAATAGTATTCGTACTAAATTATTTTTTTATGGATGCAATATTCTAGGCTTGTTATCAGTTAATTCAAATTGGTAAAGTAGATGGAAACGATTCAATACATTCATGGACCAGAATGTAATGAAATGAAAATGGTATCAATTAATGCATTTAGGCTTATAGATCCCTCGCTGAAAATTGTGTATATTTTGACTATCTGAGAATGGAGTTATTAGATGTTTTGTAAAAGTAAGGTTATGTTACAATGTCTAAAAAAGCCCGATCACTAAGTTCTTAAAGATTTTTTTTTTAATGTTCTTCATGTTTGAAAAGTCGTTACAAATAACAATAACTTGAAACCATAAATAAATATCGGGAATGGATTTAGCGAAAAGGCGTCCAGAATAAAATAAAAAAAATCTTTGAATGTAATTTATACTTAATTCTTCTTTCTGTTATTATTAAAATGTCATCTAGGAAATGTAGGTAGAAAATAAACGGGTAGTATCAATGTCAATCAGTTGTCAAAGCTGTCATTAAATAAATTGAATTTTATTTATTTTATTATTTTCGTTTAGAACTTCAATTGTGCATCTAAATACTTTGAGTTAATAAACTAGTGCAAACCTTTTCTTTTTGAATACTGTAATCGATTATAATTGAATCGATACCCACTTATTTGATGAAAATAATCCTTCTCATTTTTCTCCGCTTCTAGATTCAGAATTGAGCTGATTTTCTTTATATTATTTTTCTTTAAAAAAATATGATAAATTTTTGAAACCATATCCCTTAATTTTGGTCCACTAGTTCCGATCTCCTTTGTTATAATAAAAATTATATATCAATAGTATGCGTGTTTAAAACATGGACGAGTTTCGCGAGTTCTCTTGGATGTCAACTTTTGCAAATACCATTTTAACTAAAATATTCTTATTTTATGAAAAGCTACTTAATATAAATTTATTGTTAATTTACTTTTCTACAAGTTTAATTGTTTTAACATTATTTTAATTAATAACACACTTGACTGATCTGACTGATTGATCAGTAGTTAAAATGATAGCGAACATTTTTAACAACCTAATTTTTCAATTAAATTGTAATTTAACCTTTAAATTTTGTTTAAAAGTATATGTTTGAACAAAAGCATATAATGAAGTAACGTATAACTAAACAAAATATAGAACAGAAACATGCTACTCATCAAAGTTGTTCGTATCGTACATCCAATGAACTTTGGTACCGGTAAAGTATTTGTAAGTTTATCGTAGTGTATCCGTCTCTAATATTAACGTTTGCTTCACGTACGGAAATACAACAATACAAATGATTGTGGCTTTGCGGTACCAAATGTGGTTAGTGTTACAACTATTGCATCGATTGAAAATGATACATAAAAGGAAAGGATATAAAGGAATAGATACTCAGACTAAAATAATACAAATAAAACACATTTTAACAGTAATTAAAAAAAATATTCAATTTACTTTATTATTTCACATTTCGTACGCAATCTTTATAATAGTTGCCCGAGAATGAAAGGAAGCGAAAAATGAAAATAATGAGTAAAGAAAGGTATGAAATTTTTCCATTAAAATTCCCATTAGATTTACTATGCAAATGCTTAAAAGTTACGCGTTTAATTTAAAACAGGAATTGCGACATTTCGACATTAGGATATATATGATTTCTTTATTTTGCCGCTTTTAAATGAAAGCACATTGTTTTTCCCCTTTTGATACCCTCCTGTGTTACTGAGGTAATAATATGGTGACAATACAGATATTACGTTTCAAAGGTAATGTTTAGTTCACCCGAATGCTTACCTTTTAACCTAAAGCTGTATTCCTTCAAAAAATAATTTATTTATGAAAACACGATTTATAAAGTTACATTTTAATAAAACAAATAAACAAACATTATAATGAAGAAGTACTGAATCTTAAAAACAATGATAGCGAAAAAATGTCATAAAATTTTCAATTAAAAAAAATTAATTCATTTGTATAATCATATCTCTAACAATAAGTAATAAATGTTATAAAGAAAATATCTTAGAACTGTTTAAAATTTTTGATCTGAAAGCTAAATTAACACAAAAAAGCTGAAATACGTTTGTTCATTTGCCTGAATGCGTCAATTTTAAAATTGTCTACGAGACCAGTTTGAAAATAAATAATCTTGGTCTTTGAGGAATATTAGGCGCATCGCTCGTACATTCATTAGTAGAGAGCAGGCTAGGCATTGTTCTAAACAATTGTTTTAAACAAGTGTTTTAAGCATTGTTTAAAACACTTAGAAAAATGTATACGTGTTTAAAACGTGTTTTGTAACATTTTGCTTTAAACTAGTTCTGTTTATGAATCTGTCTAAAATGGCGCAGTTGGTATCGTACTTTGTATGGGAGATCGAAAAAGAAACTTAATTTGCGAGGGTGTTTCTTGGGGAAAGTTGTTCAGTATGACTAGTAGATCATGTGGTTAAAATTTCATCGATTGTCCCAGATTCACTCAGTATAATAGAGTAGATTTAATAAGGCTGTTTTACTAATAATACATTCTTAATAATGAATTTATTTTCAATGTTATAAACATGTTTTAAACAGCTGCATAAAAACTTTTTTTTCAACCCTGGCAAGTCGCGTGTATGTTTTTTTATTAATATACCTAAATATATATAATCATCATTTCTTAAAGTCCTGGCATCGGTAAGGCGTGTCCGGACTATGGTGCAGACGCGGCAAGGACGATCAGCGTACTTACGCCGCACATCGGACCTTAACCTTGTCATGTCATTTGTTACGATGACGACTACCAGTACGTAACGCACCTTGTAGGCTATAAATCATCACGCTACGAAGCTACAATTTATAGCATCAAAGCAGAAACTATAAATAATCACAATCAATCTGACGTATCAAAATTGATCACGTGTATAACCTTGTCAGTGGTGTAGGAATTGTAGTCTAATATTTTTATGTAATTTTTATGTTTATGCTGTTTATTCAGAACGTCATTACTTGCATTGTAAATAAAATGATATTGTTCTTTATTTTACTTTTAACCAACGTTGTTAGTTAATGTAAATTAAGTCGCTAGTATCATCAAAAATTTAATAAGAGTCTTTATAAACGGGGTCATTTCAGACGTTGAAGGAAAGCCAAATAATTTATAAACGAAACTTTTAATTCCGAATAGAAACAGAAACAATTGGTGATATTTAACTTTATTGCGTATTTAATAAAGTATAAATTAACTTAAGTTCAATGAAGACGCTGTTTCATATTTTTTAAATGAATTGTTTTTCTTTGTTAATTGGTTTACTTCGCTCATTATTCAAGTGATTGTCTGTATTGTAAGAAGTATATTTTATAACGATAATGTAAATTAATATGTATGTAATGTAAATTAATAAGTAATGTAAATTATATCCTAAGCAAAAACTATTGACCTTTTTTCTTACCTTGATTGTATTTAAAATCTTTAGTTACAGATTAATATGCATTCAAAATGTTTAGGGAATTTCAAATAATTTTTCATTTCATCATATCAGCCATTGGATGTCCACTGTTGAACGTAGGCCTCCCCCATCGACCTCCAGAGCGACCGGTTCAAAGCAGCCTCCATCCAACGGCTTCCGGTGACTTTCCTTGAGTCGTCTGTCCATCTCTCATTTTTCATTTGCCTAAAATTAAATAATTGTATAATTTTCACAGTTACACAAACACATCAAGGTCGTGCGCGAACTGTCAAACTGGTGAACTGTAAGAGCCTAAGCACACGGCTTATTTTAAACGCGCAGACGACGTGCAGACAACGCGCAGATGACACGCAAATGACACGCAGTTACAGCCGTGCTGTAGTCGCTTGTAGCTTCCGTGCGATTGGGGAGCGCGCGCCTCCTCTGCCCCTTCTCCACCCCTTTGTACGCGTGTTTGAAGCAATGCAAACGCAACAATCAGCATCTACGGTGCCGAAAACGCGCGTATCTAAAACGCGCCTTGTTTGCGCGTTTCAAATACGCCGTGTGCTTCCGCTCTTAAACGTGAGAGACGCGAATAGTCATGGAATTTAGGAATAGTCGTTAAGTTTTCATTTTTCATTCCGTAAGAACCTCCTACAAAGTATTAGAAAACTTTATGAAAAAATATTATGGTGTGACCAAAGGAAAAAGAGATTCATTTATATATACCTTTTTTTTGTTAAGGAGATAATCCGCGAAGAAATTTATCGTCTTATATTATATTATAAATGAAATAACAATAAGTACGACCTACATATGGAACGTAATCAACTATAGGTATTGAGACAAATTCGAAAATTCTATGTTAACAATTTTAGGTTACCTTTGTGCTGGTATGGTTCATAAACAATACTTAAAAATAAAACTTTGTTAACAATACTGTCTTCAGAACTTGGTACTTATTGTATGGTTTCGACCAGCCTCTATTTTTAAGTTTTATTTTCTGCTACGAGTAGCTGATTAAAAGTTTTTAAGTTGAATATAGGTATAGATCGTTTGGCTTACGATCTACGATTAAAAAATAATATATCATTATAAATATTATATACGTGAAAGTTAGTCGGATGGAATTATGGAATCGCAATGAAATTCAGCACATACACGGGAATCGAAACAAGTAGGTTTAGCCACGTTGCACAGCTAGTTTGATTATAATTTATTCATTCAAATAGATTGCGATCATTAATAGATAAAGATAATAGTAGTCACAGATATAACCCCTAATAATTTACCAAAGGTAAAAAATTAAAAATTATTTTCCGAGCGAAGTATAAATCTCGTAACCTGAAGTCGGACGCCGTTAGCCTAATGCGATATTTATCGCTCTCAAAATAAACTTTTCCCACCTAATAAATAAGACTGTAACATAAATAAAATTACTCTTCGGATTCACTTTGTTTTAAAGTCACAATGTATATTATATTATCGCCTTAAAATTTTTAATTTTTATTTAAAACAAATGTCGTATTTCTGTTTCGTTTAATACAGATACGATGGGTAATCTTTATTTTTAATGATTGATTAACCGTAAAAATCTTATTTGCTATAACTAGTAACAATTTATGTTATCTTTGTAATTTATTTTAAAAAAATCTATGTCAAAAAATAAACGCAGGTGTACATGTAAATACTCCAATGACTAGATGCTTTGAAGATGAAGAGATTCTTCCCTGATTCAAATTAGTTGATTTTGGATTGCGATCAGGTAGAATGACATTTATAGTTCCTATATGGTATATTTTTATAGTCTTTAAATCTTATCTTAATTTATTAATACTTAAATTAAAATTTGACTGATTTTAAACTAGCAGATCCTGAGATGACATTTTGGAAACACAAATAAATTACTTAGTCTTATTATATTAGATCTTTTAAAGACATATACGGTTAATATTAATAAATCTAAATATTAGATTTGTATATAAGTTGGTTGTAATATTAATACGAATATAGTGTATGCTAATAATGCCATTGAAAGTACGCAGCTGTTTAACTAGCATAGTAAATTAGCTATTTGCCCTTATCTATTACGTATTTCCCTTTTCTTCGATCCACTTTATACGGATTTCGGTTTTATAAAATAAATCGTAGTTGCAGAAAAAAAATTACGAATAAAATTCAATATAAAATATAGTTTAATATGGTAAACTAGGGAAATTATGATATTTATATAATATATTTTATTTTCAATTTATTTTGTATAAAAACATATTGAACGCTGTTTATGTTTATTTAAAAATAGTTCAATTAGATATTCAGATTTAATTTCCAATTGAATACCAAATAACTGAAAGTGTTTTAATTAGCAAAAAGGTTGCCTTTCTTGTCAAATCAAATTTACAGATATCCGCAAACTCTTTAGGAATTTCCTGTTTTATTCAATACGAACGATATAAATGTGGATACCCTTTGGGTATTAAAGCAGGAATCTTTTAACGGAATAAAACCCCGATGAATAATACGCACCGGAAAATTTAAATAAGTGTTTTTTATTGTTCATTGTTTCTGACTTTTTATAAACCAACACAAGAAGTAAAAAAAAAATATATTGTGATTTATATTTTATTTTGCTATATTTTAATCGCGACTAGCCTTAAATTATGTTGATTGGATACTTGCTTATTTGATATGTGGATAGGACATTACTGTCCTGTACCACCCTAAGTCACGGACTACTTTAAAAGAAGACTACTGGTGTAGAAGTGAGTGATTCGGTAAAGTGATCGTAGTGCAATGGTCCGCTTATGTAGATTTTTCCAAAAGATAAACAGCAAAAAGTTAAGATGAAATTACACATTGTTTATTGTATTGCTAACCTAAACTTCAATAGATACCCCAAGTTTACAACGAGCGTCATATAATTATTATACTTTGACGTTGATTCAAGGTTATGTTTCAGGAGACGATTATATTACTGACTTACAAGTTTAAAGTCAAATAATTGGACTAGTCCTGTGTATTAAAAATATTATTTTAGCTATCTAAAACAATAAAAAGTAATAAAGGATTGTAAGTAAATAGAAATCAATTACCGTATGTGTGATATACCTGATATTTTTTTTGTCGTGTTCTTGCTGTTAGGCGTTACAGCAATGTGACGATCAGGTTCATTTTGCAGTAAATTCCACGTCTGTAAACGGTCGACAGCTACGATTATAAATTAAATTTATCATAATTAATATTGATGTTAACAGGTGGCGGTAGAAGGCGAGCGTTTGCGAAGGTTGCGCGAGCGCGTCGAAGCGCAAGAGCAGAAATTACGGAGGTTAAGGGCGCTGAGAGGCCAACTAGACCGAAACAAACAAGCTAACATCGCTCTTAGTAAGTACAGTAAATGACTAATTACTCTTGCCAAATTACTTTTCTTCTCACCTGGTGATTCTTAGCACCCCCAGCCCTTCAGTTATGCAAGGCGCTACCATAGCCGGGAATAGTAACACCACCGGGTTACTGGGGGCCTAATCTCTTTATTACTGATCATTTTTGTGGGGGGTTTGCCAATACTCGCCACGCTTGAGGGGTTGTTTTGACGGGTTGCAGGCAGGTTGGCGAGCTCAGTGTGTTATGGCAGGGTATGGTGACGCTGCTGGCCATTACAATACCGTCATAGATTTAAGAAAGGACAAATCAATCTTGTTGATACGTTTGTCAAAACGTTCAATTCATTACGCTCTCTTTTCATTTCAGTTAAGTATAGTAGAAATATTTATGTATGAAAATTCTAAGGTAAATTCAAGGATTCTTTTCCCTAAAGAGTGGAAGAGCTCGATATATATTTTTGTCTGTCATTCCAACGTAACACCTTTGTCAGGCTGTGTTTTTAAACTAAATTATATAATTAGGTTAATTAAATTATGTAGTCCTTAATATTCCTGACTTAGACGGATTTTTTGGTCTAATTAGCGCGAGGATCCATCACTCTTGTTATATATTAACCCCCATTCGAGCAAAGGTAAACAAATTAGGAAACGTCTACATAATGACGAATATATGACTGTTATTAGCGTTTATTCATCTCTAGTACATATTTAATGTATGTTCAAAATAATTTAATCTGTTGCTTGTGTAATACAAAGTGTATGTGTGTGTGTGTGTGTGTATTATATTCCTTATTAGCTGTGTTTCATAATGAATAATGAAGTGGCTAGACATAGCGTACCTAATCTATGTACAATGTTAGATCTATTTATTATATGTATATATTTACAAAAAATATGAATACTGTATATATGGATAACTATATAGGTAGTAGATTAACTACTACACTGTTATAATAATAGTTAATTTAACTACAATTGACCGAGCATCAAAATTGCTACTATTCCCAAAGGCTGTGAACAAATGAAACAGTTTGCTGGAAACTTGACTGGTTAATATCAATTTTCTCATTCTGGGATATAATCCGAATATAATCATCTTATAATATATAATTATATATAATATCATTTCATCATACTTATAACACAAAAACAGGATTCGACCAATCTTTATGGAATTTGTATGTATATACTCGTATATTGAATAGATTTTTATATTCATTCGAATGTGGTTTTTAAACTTTATCGTTTATGCGGGTGATAATTTATTATTATTAATTAATTTTAATTTAATATAATATTTTATATATTTTTTTTATTTTTATTTATTATAAATTTTACGAAGTTACTAATGAATTATATTTTACATAGTACGAAATGTCGTATCTAGTTATTAATAACAAATGATAAAATTATACCTAGTAGTCATGTATTTTTAGTAAAGTAAATAATAATAGGTATAATACGTAAATGTGTTAAATTTTAGAAGGTTGTTAGACGGCGTAGAATACTTAGGTACATATTACTCCGGAAAATGAAAAAGAATATTGAAAAAGCTGTCAATGTATTCGAATTCCATGCGAAATAACAATAAACTTCGAACACAAGAGCAACCAGTCCATTGTACTAAGTATAAAGAAAAAAAAAAAAAACTTAGAATTATTTTATTTTTAAAACCTACATGGACTGTGTTTTGTTGATTCACTATTTTTACGTTTATATTAAATTACACAGTTTTTGCTGTATTAAAGATTTTAAATTTTAATAGCTATTCAATTGAACGGTTAGGGCATTCATTAAATTACGCCATTCAACTATACTCCTATTTGTGAAGCGTTATGTATTTAAAATATTTAACGTCATGTGGCTTAAAAGCCGCTGAAACATTGAAGGGTATATTTCTTCCTCACCCCATCACAAGATCCCTAATAATAATTCCTAATAATAAGATATTTATATATACAAAGATGAGAGAAGTTTGGATTGGTCTGGTATATATATATATATATATATATATATATATATATATATATATATATATATACCAGACCAATCCAGTTCTGTGTCCTGGCTACAACACGGGAATCTGTTTGGGGAGACTGAAGGTTTTATCTGTGCAATTATGGAAGTTATCAAGACGAACAATTACCGGAAACATATCATGAAAGATGGAACTCCAGACATATGCCGAGCATGTCGTAAGCCTGGCGAATCCATCAGACATATTGTTTCCGGTTGTGGTCGTCTTGCTAACGGTGAGTATTTGCACAGACATAACCAAGTAGCCAGGATTATCCAGCAACAACTTGCTCTTCGATATGGCCTCGTTGAAAATGAGTTACCGTACTATAGATACAATCCAACGCCATTTCTTGAAAATAGTCATGCGTTGCTCTACTGGGATCGGTCTATTATCACTGACAGATTATTGCAGCCAATAAACCTGATATAGTGCTAGTAGACCGATCAACGCGCCGAGCTATTATTGTTGATATTACAATCCCGCATGACGATAATCTCGTAAAGGCGGAAAAAGAAAAATTACGTAAATATTTAGACCTTGCCCACGAGATTACCGCCATGTGGAATGTGGACTCAACAATAATTGTTCCTATTGTTGTGTCGGTCAATGGCCTATTAGAGAAAAGTTTCGACCAACACCTTAAGAAACTCTCGCTCGACTGTTGGATCAAGGGTCGGATTCAAAAGGCAGTGTTGCTTGAAACAGCCGGCATTGTGAGGAGGTTCCTCAGCCTGGAGCCTTAACCACCGATGGCCTGGGACTCAACCTGCAACCGGAGGAGGAGAATAATGTAATGAATTAATGTCCAGTGTAATTTTTGATATTGGTTATCTATTTTGTCTTCTGTAGGTATAATTCAATGTGACCTCTTGTACGCGTAAACGCCTTGTCAGCGAGTAAAAATCAATAAATATTCATTCATTATTTAGCAGACGCGCTAACAAATGATCGATCATTTGTTTCGAAGTCGGTGTGAATCGTCTTTTAAATAAACTTGAAAATATAAATTTCCTTCAATTACCTAGTAATACAATCGATTTAAACTTTGTCAAAAAATATTAGTTTTAGATCTATATAATTAAACTTGTTATAACTTTTTTTGACGTGATAACGTCTGATAAATCGATGAACGACGGCTGCACGCATGAAAAAGCATGACTTATTGTCACGTTTCGCGAGCGAAAGCGCATGCATCTATCTCTCTTGCACTCCATTGGCAGATACGTCCGAGTAAAAGAGAAAAAATATTTCAATTAACGAGTGCAAATAAATGTTAATTTATCGAAAAAATTGCAATTTTTAATTAACTACTTGTTTTTATTATACAAAATAATGATTATTCAGTGATACTAAATCAATTCATAAAATTATCCAATTTTTCCTCAATGTTTTCTTATGGCGTTATCACGTAAAATTATCGTCCTTAAACCGACTTTACAGACAACCAATTTTTTTTTAACGGATTAGTGCCAGTATTGTTATATAATAATTCAAGAATTCATTTTCTAGACAAGTTAAAATCTGTTAGCCATACATCATATTATGTTCCCCTTCTAGCAAATATCCGAACGAATAAAAATCCGTATCCTATTATTTACGATCTGGAACATCTTTATTTGCGACGTTACACACGTTCACATAAATACGTTATTCAAATACAACTTTATTAATTTAATATTAAATTTAATATTAGTATTAAGTGTAAGTAAATATTAATATTCTTAGATAGATTTTATTGGTATAAAAATTGCTTAATTTTCTTTTTAACTGTAAACAACCTACTGCTAGGCAAAGGCATCTCACTTCTCCATTTAGAAAGGGGTTGGAGCTTAATCCGCCACGCTGCTCCACTGCGGTTTGGCGGATAATTTCTCTACCATAAGCAACGGTCGCTATCAGATGTCTATGATAACAACCGGTACCGACGGCTTTATGTGCTCTCTGAGGTACGGCGGGAACACCCACAAGGCCGTACACCCAGACCAGATACTATATAAATATTTGCACACACAAATATCTGCCCCGAGTGGGATTCGAACCCGTAACCGTTGGCGTTAAGGCTCTTTTTAACATTCACCGTATAAAATTTAACCCTATTAAGTTTGATTGTTACTATAACTAATAATATCTAAAGATGATAATAGGAAAAAGGTAAAGTAATTTTACTATTGAGTTCTAGAAATGAAGGATTGATATATTTAAGATGGAATTTTGAATATAAGGGGCCGTCCATAAATTACGTGAGACAATTTTGGCTATTTTTTGACTCCCCCACCCTCTGGTGAGATTTCGTGAGATATTGACGACCCTCTCCCCCCCACCTTAATCTCAAAAAAAAAAGTAATCACACAAATCAATATTTTTTAAAGAAGACAATGATTTTTATTTTTATTTTAAAAATCTTCAGAATAAATAACGTTCGGTTTTATGCGACCTAAACTGAATTCGTAATTTATTATATACACATTTCCTATCTACGGTTTTAAAAATTCATAACGTAATTTTAGCGTTACTCGTAAATTTCACCTGGGGCACTGTCACCCGTCTGGATCAACGTTATTATAACATAGCCTTACTACAAAATAAAAACTTCATCGGAATTTGTATTAACAGAAATCTAGTGTAAGCTTCTCTTAATAAATCGGCCTGTAAATGCCCCACTTCAAGGCAAAAGCCTCTTCTCCATATCTCAGGAGGGTTGGAGCCTAATCTATAACGCTGTTCTACTGCGGGTTGGCGGATAATTTTCCTTTCCGTTAGTAACGATTGCTATCAGTTGTTTATGATAACGACCGGGACCGACGGCTTTACGTGCTTTCCAAGGTACGGTAGAGAGTCCCAAAGGACACACACCCACACCAGAAACAAATATTTCTACAAAAACATAACGTTGAGACGACCACTCAAACAGCTACCAAAGGATTGATATTTAATAAAAATAAGTAAATTTTTAATATAAACAACTTTTACCCCTGTATTTTTAAAATTCCATTGTTCATTCATCCATCCGTCTGTAATTTTTTTCTTCTTTTTTTTTAGAATATTGCCGCTATAACAAAAAAATTATAGGTAGTTAAAGTTCAAATTTAAAGGGAGTGTACTCCTCATATAAGAAACGGGTTCTTAGGCAGTTTTATTTGCTAGATTAAAAATAAAATGTTCCGTATATTCTCCGTATGTAGCTGTCCAACTTCACACTCGTTATTATAAAAGTATTAAAGTATTAAAATAGGAGGTCAGCATAAGAAATATGAATATGACGTAAAAACGCGGTTGTTAACTATTTGAATGATATTGTGACATGCAACGGTTGTGTTTAACATTTACCCTGCGGGAATAATTATTTAGAAATATAATTAATCAGAATTCTATTAGTACAAGAGTTCTTGTCAAGACTCTAAATAGGAATTTGATTATTGTAACTATAATTCGCTTCCAAATGCTGGCTATTGCATGAGGAATGATCGGCCTGGAATACTAGATTTGACTGTCGGCGACGAGACCCCAAGTTAAGCCATCGGCTTCTGACATGTATTGACATGTATCGACATGTCAGAATCATTTTATAAGGTTTATTTGTCAAATATTTTTGTGTTAAATTATAAGGACAATTTGTATTGTAAATAATTACGTAAGTTGAAAAAGTGAAGTTTTGTTAATAGAGATATCGTTTTGAAATTAGTGTCAAAAGAAAGGTCTTGACTCATAACGAGATTTACAAAAAGGTTCAAGTCAGTAGGACTTATAGTTTTTAAAATATTTACAAATGTATATAGTGAAAGTTGTTTTGATGAAAGGTTTGTGAGTTTTGTTTTAAGAAAATTTTATTATGTGAGGTAATGTGTCTAATTTATACGTTATATTATAGAGTAAGGTTTAACGTATCTAAATATGTATAAATTGTAAGGGTTTTTTACTTAAAAACAATAAATAAAGGCTCCAAGGTTTCGGCTCATAGTGAAAATCACTATGAGCCGAAACCTTGCTCTCTTTACTCTCTTTACGGTATTGCCGCGACGTAAATAAGCGGGCCAATTCGGGCTCAGTTATGTCGAGCGAACCATACGAACAAATTAAGAAGTAATACGAAACAGTCGCAACAAAGCCGTCGAAGAGGCAAAATAAGGAAGAAACAAAACTCAAGAGCCGAAACCTGCGGATCTAGAAGAAATATTGTTGTTTCATTTAATTCGTCTCTCCGAGTTCGTGGTGTAGTACATACGCATTCAGGGGTGCGTGGTGGCGTACGTAACCAGCGCAAGCTTCTACAAGGACGTACGTCAAATAAGTGGAAGATTGTCCCAGGACGACAGTGCGGGCATTGGACGTCTCGCCTGCCGCCGTCCGAAACATTGACCTACAATAGAGGGATTCAATTAATGTCTAGACTATTGACATTCTAGATGTACTACTATTCTCGTATCGTTTTCAAAATATGCTTTTCATTTTGAATCAAACGCTATTGAAATATAGTCCAATTAATATATTATTGTATTGACTCATATCTTTTTCTTATTTATTTTTATTATTTATTTATTATAGGTCAGTATAGGCTTATGCTTTTCTCTAGAGATTTAATAAAATTAATATCTGACATATTTTTATTTTGAAAAGTTGGAAAAGTTTTTAAAATTTTTGCTCCTTAAAATATATATCTGTGGGTTAAATTATGTACACTAATTATATGTTTCGTTATTTAATATAAAAGATAACAAAATGATGTCATTAACTATAAATTTCTTACTCTTATTAAACGGTGTAAATAGGAATAAATCAAAATTAGTCCTCGACGCGTAAAACCTATTATACACGGGACAGATTGCAAATGGAAAGTCAATTTGAGATCTAAGGGCCAGGTATACCGTATCGATCACCGGTTCTAAAGTCCAGCTTATAGACAATACAGAAAAGTTTGAGCGTGATTAGAGATGAAAAAAAGTTTAATTTTAAAACCAGATTATCTATTAGATAATATTTTGTATATAATATAATCTATATATTTTTGTATTTATAATATTGTTGATTTTTGTTATACATAACTTTATCAATAGTTTTTAGTAATCGGTTATCCATTTTTTATTATGAAGACGGTGTTAACTGTTCCTTTTTTATTTAAAATCATTAATTATAAATTAAAATCTCAGGAATTACATTTATGAAGATACTTACGAGTACATATAGGTACACTTTCTGAATATAAGTAGTAATGCGACTTATTTAAGAAGTGGGGAAATCATACAGTAGTCATACGATAAAAAAATTCTGTTTTGTAGTTGAAATAGATTAAAGTCGTTTGAAAAATACAATTTGTTCCACCTGTGGTACAAATCGATATGTCACAGTATCATTTATATTTAACTACATGACGGTATTATTCTATCGAACCATATTGTGTTTTTTTTTTGTCTAACTATAAAAGTAAAAGCAAATTCAATAATTTAGTTCTTCTTAATAAAAATTGGGATGCCTATATGTCACAATTTAAAAAATATGTTATTAGATAACTCTTTACAAGCTAATATTTTTTAATTAGCTGACTTAGCTTAGAACTTCCGTAAGATACGAACTCATTTATTCTATTCTACGACCTAAATAGCTAATAAATAATTATACTCAATCACAGCAAATCGAGTGCAGCTGCAGGACGAATCTACTAGGTAAAACCCAATGTTACATATTCTAGACATAAAAAGAGATTTTTATGACAATTCTTGCATAATTTTTTTGACAATATAAGTAATTAATTATTCGGTTGGCATTTTATACCAAGACGAGAGAATTAACAATTAGAATGTATTATATGCAACAAGTGTATAAATATCTCAATGCGATATGAGAACCCTAAATAGAACGATCTTGATCTGACATTGTGGCCCAATTATGTCAAATCTCTAATGATATTACGATATCGATAGAGAGAGATCGATATTAAGACATTTTCTCATGTTCATGAAGGTATCTGTTAACAGGTTGTAATATTATGACTGGTTTGGTTATTAGAAACCGAACCAGAAATATAATATAACCGGACACTCATTATTATTTTAATTGTAATAATGCTCTATGGATATACATTTTTTTTTAATTTTTTTCATCAACTCAAAAAACTATGTTTTATCTCATGCTTTGCGGAAAATGTAAAATTCGTTAATAAATTTGCATATTTCGTAAGACATTTTGAGACATGTAATTTCATTAACCGGTAGTAGAGAAATGTGGTGAATTAAGCTACAATTAAAAAAAATGTAAACCTAGAATTTAACAATTTTAATTAAATTCTCAAAACCGACCGCTTCCTTGACCGCTTCGGTAGGTTAAGTGTTAAATATAAAATTACATGACTTAATTATAATCCCCTTAAGTAAATATTTTCACACAATTCATAGAATTTACAATAAGATTTATCTAACCTTAATTTTAATCCAAAGGATTTTTTAAATTACTTTTTGTGAGCTATGCGAGGAACGAATATATAAATATGCTGGAATCATGACAATATACATTGAAATGCCTTCAGGGATAATTAAAATGGTTATAAACTCATTTTTCTGATTTTCACTTGATAATTTCATCGCTATTAACTGTTTATTATTTCAAGGTTTTTAAAGTCAGTAAGATTGAATATAGCCTAACATTCTTACATTCATTAATAATAAAGCTTAAGTTCTTATAAAATATGACGAAATTGCTCCAAAAGACCGTTTCTTGATCAAATATTCTATTCTATAGCAAACAATGACCATTGTAGAAAGTATTAGAGGACTATAAATTTTAACTTCGTTTTTAACACAATTTTCTTACGTACTCCTGCCAGCATTTTGTTAAGCTTCTTTTTAAAAATATTTCACCTGGCTCTTTCGTGAAATGAATTAAACTTTTTAAAGAATGATTGAGTGCTATGCAAACATTTTTATAATGTATTTTATACGTATTTTCATTTTGAAATAAAAATGGAATATCATTTTTATAAATTTATTTTTATCACGGAAAGTCCTTACTGTACCTAGATTCGATATTTTGTATTTAGTTTTCCAATATTCATACAAGCAACATATTCAGGTTATTCTAATTATCGTAAACAAAACAATTAAACCACTTTAAAGATTAAAAATTAAAAAATTAAAATAAAAAACTCGGCTACTAGGCTTTATAGGCTTAAAGGATTAACTTGACGGAGTTTTCAGCTTATGGTTTTTGAAATTAATTAAAAGAAAGAGTCAAATATTGTTATGATGATGCACCTTAAATGTTTTTGTGATATTATTAATTATTTTTTCTGAAATGAATTGAATCAGCCTTTAAACGTCCCACTGCTGGGCTAAAGCCTTATCTCAATATAGAAGAGTTGGAGCCTAATCCATGAGTAACAATCGTTATCAGATGTCTACGATAACAACTGGATCGATGGCTTTATGTACTCTCTGATGCACGGTGGGGAGACCCACATGGACATAAACATATTATGATGAACAAATTTGTATTATTTTATTTTGCTTCATGCGGAAACGAGAACGTCGAAATAATTTGAATATTAACTACTAGTACTTTTTTTTCTTAAATTGTTAGTTTTAACTTTGTCTACAGCAATTATAAATAAATAAATTGTCATTCAAAATGTTCGCGAAAAACTTTTTAAGAAACCTAATATAACGTATTTATTAGTTTATATAACTTTGTAGAATATATTTGAAAAATACTATATATTCGAGAAAATATTCAATTACTTAAAGAAAACTTTATTTGGAAGAATGTCATTCGCTACATAAACTGTTTTAAAAAGCAACACAAAAGAATTCTCTCCAATAGAAATGATTACACAATACAATAGCTAAGATAATTATGTGAAAATACATCCCTTTTAGATTTACAAACAGAGCTATTGAAGTATGAGAAAATGATGATCACTCGAATAAATATATGTATTACTTATAATCTTCTAAATTATTTTAACATGATGGTTCTAAAGACGCTTTTATTAGACTTTTTTTAAGTAAGTTTTTTTTACAGTTTCTCTCTAAATTGTCTACGAGTCTCTCTCTCGTCGCTGATATACTCAGTGTCACCAATATTACGATTGAATGTTTTTATTCCTCTCTCCTCCCTCTCAAGATAACTTAAACTGGCTACGTAAATTTAAGTGTGCTTCACTGATTTATTTTATTTATAGAAACCTCAAAAATGCACCGCAGTGATCGAACAACCAATAAATATTCAAAGTTTTTTTTTTTTTTTTACATTTTCCTTACTATTTATTCATTACATAGTAGCGAGATATTGTGCGAGTCGCCGTACACATACATGAAGCAAAGTATGTAGTAACGATATGTCGTGGTTGATAATATGTCGCTACCGATAACCCGATCTCGTGACTGATTTTTAAATAGATACTGAAGGATATACATACGAGTATATGCGTCGATGTGTCCTACGATATCGTTGAATGTGTTTCGGAGACGATTTATCTTTTAATGCTACGTTAATTACTAATTCATTTTAATTGTAATTGAAATAATTTTATTTCAAAATACAAAAAAGCTATTTGATGAAAATTTCATCAATTTATTGTAAAATAAGTGACGAATATGTTTTATGGCATAAACATTTCGAATTCATTTATGAAGCTAGTTAAATATCGAAACGAAATTCTACAGTACAATTTACTCGTAGCAAATCGACATATTTTCGTACCTGGCATCGAACGACACAGAGTCGGTCACGCGTCCTCAAGTCGCGAGAAATCAATAAGTTTCATAGTTGAGTCAGTTGAGTTGTTAATGTTTGTTGATTGTTTTGAAGTATGTACCTACTTATGTTCAGAACTATTTATATTTTCCGATATGATTTTGCTTTTATGATCGATTTATTATTATAATTTCCACCAAATATATAAAAAAAAATCATTGACTTAATCCAAAATATTTTTCATAATAAAAATAATATCTAATATCAAGGGATGTAGGGCATGAGGAGGTTCTTTGGATTGCGGCGGTTCAGGAAGTATGTGCCAGGATCGCCATCTCTCAGGAGAACGTAGCTGATGCAGTCCGGCGGTCACCGAACTGGAAAAGTCCGGGGGTCGACGGCCTGCATCGCTATTGACTGAAAGGGTTCTCGGTATGCCCTGCGACCTTAGTTCGATAATACCAAGAGTTATTTCCGAACCTCTTCATTACTGGGATCACTCAGTTAGCTCCTAAGTCCACCAAAACCGCGGACCCTATTAACTACCGCCCCATAACGTGTCTGACTTCCATCTATCTGTCTGATCGTGTCTGACTATCATCCTCTTCCGCCTGGTATTCGAAACCGAGAGGACGTGTCGCTAGCGCTTGTTAAATTTATTTATTTCTGAATTAATTTTGTGCTGAGACCCGGACTTCGCCCCGCCTGGAGTTGGAGACGTGCCTGGCCGTTCATTGGAGCCCCGAATTGTAAGAAAAATTTAAATTGATTTTGTCGGGGTTTGAACCAGGGATCGCTGCGGCTCTGACTTGAAGCGGGCATTGTAGCCGTTGCGCCACTGACATTAACTTGCAACAATTGAATTTTGCTTACGGTTTCTACGACCTTTATTACGTTGAATTCATTCTTATCGCCTATTGCCTTTAACGAGACAAAGGGTAAAGCTATACCACTGCTATTTTTTTCTTCATCATGCCACTCAAACGCACACCGCCTGCCACCCCTACAAGCTTGGACGTAACCAACTTGATTCAGAGTGTGGATTTAACTCCGGGACTTTCCGGATCCGTGCCGAACTTGAGCGGTATTGATCAAGAAAACATAAATATAAGAAAGCGTAAGAGAGATGACGTTTCGTGTGTGAGTGTATTTGTGGACGAAATTCGAGGTCTGCTCGCCGAATCAAATAGGGAAAACAGCAGTAAGTTTTCAACACTCGAATCAAAGTTGGAGGAATTGATTAATCAAAACAACAATATTATGTCCACGATTGAGTTTGTGTCAAAAAAATACGACGAGCTGCAATTAAAACTGGATGAGGCATCGAAAGAACGTAAAGCTGATCGACAATATATCCAACAACTGGAGTCAAAGATTGATACTTTGGAGCGGTCGATGTACTCAACAAGACTGGAGCTTAAAAACATCCCCAAAAAAGATAAAGAAGGCAAAGATGATCTATGTAATATAATAATAAAAACTGGCGATGTTATTGGCGTTCCCGTTCAGCAACAAGATATAAAAGATATTTTTCGAACGAAGAGCAAATCAGACAAACCGGGCACAGTTGTTGTTGATCTTGTGAGCACTGTTAGGAAAGATAAAATAATTAGGAAAACCCGAGAGTACAACCGTAATAACAGCTCAAATAAATTAAATACCAAACATCTCTCAATAGAAGGTCCTGAGAAACCAATTTATGTGTCCGAGTGTTTAACGCTGCGAGGACATCATCTGTATCATCTCGCTCGCAAATTTGCGAATGATAATGCATACAAGTATTGCTGGACTTCTAATGGAAAAGTATACCTCCGCCGAGATACTAACGAACGTTACATTCGCGTTGATTCTGAGGATGTCCTGTCAAAACTGCGTCTGGAAAAGTGATTAGCATCACTAGTTTCAACACTGTCCGTGACAATGACTAATTATTTTTTACTTACACACATTCATTTAAGCACTTTTCTGTTACTTGTCTTTGTAATAGTTTTGCGTAAAATTTGTTTTATTTTAACTTCACCAAAACAAACAAACACTCACACACATACACTTACCTCAATTTATGTGCACACAAAATTAATAAAACTCTGGAGCTCAGTTTCTCAAATGAGAAATCGCTCTATTTTAATATCATTTATAATTCTATTTCTAGTTAAAATTCTTAAATTATATATTTTTTTGGCTCCCATTGTTTGTGAAATAGGTTCTGTTAGTCAATACATTCGCTGATCCAGTTTTAGAGAATATTTCTGAGGACATTGATAATATAACTGTAGCTGAGGCTCATTTCTGTGATACTGAGTCATGTAAACACCTTGTTAATGCTTCAAGTAATACTTCTTTAAACATTATCACTCAGAACATTCGCAGTATTTATAAAAACTTTGACAATTTCATTGTACATTTATCAAGACTAAGTGTAGTAAATGATGTCATTATTTTAACAGAATGTTGGCTTTGTGAACATAAACCGTTGCCTACTTTGGATAACTATACTTGTTATTTTTCTAAAAAGCTGCATAATCAGAATGATGGTATCGTTGTCTTCGTTAGGGATGGATTGCGTTGCACTTTTTCCGAACCAGAAGGGCACGGTGCAAGCTTTGTGGTTTTAAAAATTATTCCAGATATTGTTCTTATATGTACATATCGATCCCCTTCTGTTCATAATGTGGATACATTTCTTGACTCTTTGGACAGTATTATTAGGCCCATTCGATCTTCTAACATATTTTTGATGGGTGACATGAATATTGACATTAAGCGTGGAAATAATGATAGAAATAGCTCGTTATATCTTAATCTAACAGCAGAACTCGGACTTCTTCCAGGTCATTACTTTCCAACAAGAGTTAACAATTGTTTAGACCATATACTGATTAAAACAAAATTTGATGCTTCTGTCTTTGTAATGAATTCTACTGTCACTGATCATCCTCAGTTTTACTTAGTCTATGTGTAAGCTCCCAAAAACTACCCACTTGTAGTTACTATATGAAGACAAATCTAGATGCAGCCTTAGATTATCTTAAAAGTATCGATTTCTCATTTATTACGCTATCTTCTAATGCCGATTTGGCAGCATCTTCTTTTGTTGAAAAACTTTCCTTCGCTATTACTAGTACCTCAAAAGTGACCAAAATTCCCAGTAGAAAAAGGATTATTAAGCCCTGGATCACCCCTGGCATACTCAGATGCATTCGCCACCGTGACAAGTTGCACAAAAGACTTAGAGCTGAACCTAACAATGCTGAGATGGAAGTTTGTTATAAAAGGTACAGAAATTTTTGTAATTCACTAATTAGAAAACTCAAAATCCAATACGACAAGTCCTTAATTCAAAACACTAGTAATAATAAACAAACTTGGTCTGCTCTAAAAACTATAATTGGTAATTCAAATAAGAAAGTTTCACCTAAGGAACTCTTACATAAGTCTGATGAGTCTTCTAATGCTGTTGCAGCTGTAAATAATTATTTCGCAACCATTGGCAGCAAGTTAGCGAGCAACATCGATAGCTCTCGTAGTGGTACCCTATTAACTCCTAAAACTCCATACTTACCTAACTCTATGGTCTTCTTACCGCCAGATGAAGCTGAGATTGGATCAATAATTGATAACCTTAAAACCAATTGCGCCGTTGGATACGACATGATTTCTAGTAAATTGTTAAAACTGGCTAAGAATATAATTGTTCCTCCACTTACAGTCCTATTTAAACTTTGTTTTGAGCAAGGAATTTTTCCCAAGGTTTTCAAAAAGGCTCTTGTAACTCCGGTCCACAAGGGTGGGAATCGAGAGGATGTAACAAACTATAGACCGATTTCAGTGCTCACGTCACTATCCAAAATATTGGAACTTATGCTAAATAAGAGACTTGTGAACTTTTTAGAAAACTTCAAACTTCTATCCAATAATCAATTTGGCTTTAGACCTAAAAAAAGCACTGTAGATGCGGTACGCAACTTAACTGACTATGTTACCAATCATATTGATTCTGGCTATAAATGTATCGGTATCTTCCTCGACTTAGCAAAGGCTTTTGACTCTCGATACCAGCCCTTGTGGAGAAACTGGAAAGGATTGGTATTAGGGGTACTGCTTTGTCTATGTGCACTAGTTTTCTTACTGGTCGTTCTCAACAAGTCAAAATTGATAATATTATTAGCGATGAGGCACCTGTCACATATGGAGTGCCACAAGGTAGCGTTCTGGGCCCGACTATGTTTTTGATTTACATTAACGATTTGTGTCAGATGACCCTAACAGCTGGCAAAGTTTTTACTTATGCCGATGACACAGCTGTTGTATTTCATGGAACGACCTGGGAGGATGTACGAAATAGGGCTCAGGAAGGGTTGGGTAGGATAACTGGTTGGCTACAGACAAATCGCTTAACATTAAATATTAAAAAGACAACGTTTTTGCAATTTACTACTGCTAAAATGAGTGCCCCTAACGTGGTAATTAAGGTCCATACATGCCATCCATCGATGGCTGATTCTTGTGCGTGTTTGTCTGTTATGAGATCCTCTACGGTCAAATACTTGGGTGTTTTATTAGACGATAAGCTTAGCTGGCGGCAGCATATAGAATTGTTAGTAACACGTACCCGCAAACTTATCTGGATTTTCAAGAAACTCAGAGATGTAGTTGATCTCGATATTTTGCGTAGAGTTTATTATGCTTTGGTACAGTCCATTTTAAGCTACTGCGTGGTTGTTTGGGGGGGTGCCTCTAAATCCCATATGATATTAGTTGAGAGAGCCCAAAGGTCCCTGCTTAAAACTATGACATGCAGCCCTTACAGATTTCCTACTATGGAGTTGTACAGGAAATGCTCAGTTTTAACGGTTCGGCAACTGTTCATTATGCAGTCTATTGCTCGGCAACATCGCTACACCCCGTACGACCCTAGTGTAAACAGCGGTAAGCGCGTAGTTGGTAATGTTATTGTGCTTCCAAGGGTTCGCACTGCTCTGGCTAGAAGACAGAGCAATTATCTGTCCATCTATTTATATAATCGGGCTAATAAAATATTAAACTTCTACAGTCTAACTCTAAAAGAAGTTAAAACGATTGTTCTCAAGTGGCTGTTCTCGCTGGACTACCAAAAAACTGAAGAGCTCCTCAAGGCATACTGTCGGTAGTATGCACATCTTATAAAATTTATTGCGCAAACATAAATTCACACACTCACACACACACACACACCCACACACACACACACACACACACACACACACACACACACACACACATACATCCAAGGATAATCCATTATTATTGTTTATATTTTTCTTTGTTTTTTATAATTGACTGGATATGTATTTTCTCTAGTTTTCTTATGTATAATAAGCTATAAATAATGGAAGGGCACACTGGTTCATTGTGGCTCAGGCTTTTGCTTATCACAAGAACCAGGGAACTCTTTTTGTTTGTAAATCTCTTTTTTATGAATAAATCATTTTTATTATTATTATATTATTATTATCTATAAGACACTGACATCCATTCTGAGCTGCAAGATCTCTTGTCATATTGACGAATAAAATAAATAAAATCATCTTGTCTGCAGCTCAGAACGGATGCCGTGGAGGCAGTTGCAGCACCAAAGGGCTCCTTCTCATTGACTCTGTTGCGGGCCACCTTGTCAAACGCAACTGTCAGAACTTCTCTGCTGCCAGGATTGACTACAAGAAGGCTTTCGATTCGGTGCCTCATTAATGGCTTCTGAGGGTCCTCGAGCTGTACAAGATGGACGGTTCAGTTCGAGACTTCCTCGACGTATGCATGGGGCAATGGAGTACGATCCTTTCTCTCCAGGGCAAGCGACTGACGACAGATGCAGATGACCGAATCAGGATACGGAGGGGTATTTTCCAGGGTGATTGTCTGAGCCCGCTATGGTTTTGCTTGTCCTTGAACCCTTTAAGCACTCTGCTGGAGTGTCCGGGTACAGGCTTTCAGTTTCGGAGAGGACGTACTTTAGTACTTTAGTCTCCCACCTTCTCTACATGGATGACTCAAGCTGCTGGCACCTAATGCCTCACGCCTTATGGAGTTGCTGAAAATCACTACTGAGTTCAGCGGTTCCATCAGGATGCAGCTTGGAGTGGATAAGTGTGTAGTCGTGCATGTAGACAGGGGACAGGTGAAGCGAGAGATATTAGCCTAGATTAGCCTAGAGCTTTCTAACTTCAAGACTCTTTCCGAAGCTGAATCTTACCGGTATCTGGGCATGTAATAATGCATAGGGGTGCAGGAGGCGGATATGAAACGGTTTGCGAGTTACTTGTTGGGCGCTAACAAGGCTCGAGCTTCAAACAGCTGGGCCATGCTCACTCTCTTGTACGTGTATTTGGTGTGCTCAGATGGACTATATATATATATATATATATATATATATATATATATATATATATATATATATATATATATATATATATATATATATATTATTGAATGGTACATTGTACAACAAAAGTAAATTGAATTCAGATCTAAGGGAACGTCCATGGGAATTGCAAAGAAACGTAAACCGTTCTTGAAGGTATTGAGGGGCATTAGGATTAAAAAGGATACAGTAGAGTACTTTCAGTACGTGAGTCTTCCTGTGAAAGCGAATTGCATACAAATAACAATAATATTTTTAATAAAATTTATCTGGATATACAGGAATATCGCCGATATTTCTGTACATCCAGATAAAATCTCTCGATCTATATGATATAGGTACAGGAATATCGGCGATATTGCAGGATGAACGAAATATTCAAAAACATATTTATATTTCCCATAGATTTTTTCGAATCATATTTAAGCTACGAGTCGCTCGTAATACGCTCGTAAATATTTGAACGCTGAGCAGACGAGTCTTAAGTTTCGGCAACTGGTAACCGGAAACAACCGGTTTTAGACGTTTACCATATAAAAATTACAGCAACCGTTTACGGTTTTAAATTTCACGCTTCCAAAACAAACAATAAAGTGTGTGTTGTTAGAGACTATTATTAAGTAGGTTTTGACTTTCGAGTCGCTGTATTGAATGATTTTCTTTTCAAAATTTTGAATTTATAGCTTAATTTTATTGAATATTCTTTTTTAACAATTGAATGTTATCGTAATAAACAAGAATCGAAGTTTTAAAATAAGAAACTAAATTCTAAAGGTTTATAAAGGTAAAATTTTAAAAGCCTTCGAATATTATGTGCGAATATTGTCTCGAGGGTGAAAAATCGTTTTAGAGATCATTTTTCATGTTAACCCTCGTAAGTGTTAAATACCCGTTTTGTTTTTGCTAACGTACATCAATTTGTGCCTGTTAAGCTTTTTGTGGTCTAGTCGAAATGAAATGAACATGATAGATGTATGAGTACATAAAATAATTACGTTATCAAGCCGATTCTGTAAATTTAACATTTTTTTAACAATATTTTGCACGTGTTGTATTTATGTTTTTTCTAGCCAAAACAATAATATTTAAAATTTTTGTATAAATAGTTCTGAAACGATATTGATAAAATTTAACAAAAATGTAACTTACATACCTGATCTCTGAGCCTAAAATTGCTATGTTTCTTAATATAAACGGAGTAGTAACCCTTAAAATCAACTTGAGTAAAACAGCGCGGCTATTTGTTTTGTTTTTGGTAACCTGCGAAGAGGATATTAATTCAAATAGATGATATGTAACACTGGATTTCGAGCCATTATGACAGTTTTATTAGTATTTAGTCACATGCGCCGATTTTCCTTAAATGTTAGCAATTATACATAGCGGTCTCGTGGCCCCATGTACAACGTTTTCAACCAAGTCAAGTGCTGTCTATTTCTACAGTGTCGTTGCTTTGTGTTTGTAAAACTCGGGACTGGATTGGTATAAATCTTGTGCGGTATGTGAAATATATTTGGTTTACAATGGGTATCGCGTGTATTACTTATCATAGGACCAAAGTATAAGGAAATATGTTTGCATATTGAATAATATGTTTACCGTAAATTCAGCTTTTATATATATAAAAGAAAATAAAGCCAGATATTAAAAAAGATAATAAAGGAATATGAGAAACATACAACATACATACATGCAAATTTATTTATTTAATAAATTTGCTTATTTACAAATGTATTTCTATTAAAACTGTAGCTTAAAGTAATGATAAATAAAGCATTTATATTATAGTGAATTACACTGTGATTATAATAAAATGAATTCATGCATTTAATTAATTATTTTAATTAGAAAATTATTTATAAAATACTAGTACATTAATGTTTTACGACCGTTCTGGTGAAGTGGTGCGGGTAGTCGCCTCAACGCCGGCGGGCGTGGGTTTGATTTCAGCTCGGGGTAGATATTTGTATTTGTCCAAATATTTGTTTTCGGTCGGGGTGTACCTATGTCCTTGTACCCACCGTGTCTCGAAGAGCACGTAAAGCCGTCGGTCCCGGTTGTCATCATAGATACCTGGCAGATCGTTACTCCTGGTAGGGAAATTATTCACCAACAAGCAGTGGAACAGCGTGGTGAATTTAGCTCCAACCCTTCTTCTTCATGAAGAAGAGGCTTTTGCCCAGCAGTTGGAAGTTTACAGGCTTCAATCAGTCAGTCAATCAGTAATATTTTACCAAGAGTTATATATCTACCGCTACTAAGAGATTGTACATGTTATAAGTATAAAATAGGCGTAATTGATATTATAAAAGATTTTTTGAAGAAAAAATTTAATAAAATTTTATTTTTTAACTTGAATGTTATTTACAAAAGGTTAAAGGTTGTATAAAACGCGTAAAAGGGTGATTGGAGTTTGTGATTTTTTACGTTTAGAAAAATATAAATAGAAAAGTTTAAAAAAAATTGGCATTTAAAATAGCAAAACGGAAAGTTTGTTTTGATTTTGTTTTTTTTTTTTATTAATTGAATATTTATACCACAAACATATTTATTTTATAAATCAGAAACTTTTGTTTTCAATTTTCTGTTCTAACTAAATGAAATATTATTATGTTTTTGTTGTCTTTGTCATATAAGTTTTCTTTATGTTATAAACATAATACACGAGCTTTATTTTTTATTTTATTTTGAGTGTACTCACAATAATATAAAAAATTAAATTAAAAATATCGTATAATATATAGTTAAATATTATAATATTAATATATTAATTTCTCTGATCCTTTTTTTTACGCTGGGGAATCCATTTACGGATGATATCCAGGACGCCCGGGTCGGCAGTCCTAGACCTATGTCGGACTCGGCACTTTGGGAGTGCAATACCGTACTAAACCCCTGCGGGAGCCTTCAGCCGCTTTAATTGGAGGGTCCCGGATCTGCAGGCAACAGGATCCCTCCAGCGACAGGCTGGCCTCGGCGAAAAGGCCAGACTTCTCCTCCATGGGGACTGTCCGGCTAACCTCTGAACAGTCCCGACGACGCCGTGTCTAGCAGGACCGGGTTCCCATCCCGGCCCGACACGGGTACAGGGGCGTTACTGGAGGCCACGTCGGCGGCCTCATCTCTCATCCGCTCGTCGGCCTCCTTCTGGGACATTACTGTCTCGCAGAAGGAGACCATCGCCTTCCAGGACTCGTCGTCGGGAGCGACAAGTCCCCTCCGACGACCGACGTCAGACCTTGACGCAGCACCGCCCATCTCGGGCACACCTCGAGGGTGTGCTGGGCAGAGTCCACCGCTGCGCCACAATCGTGACACTCAGTCGTCGGCTCCCTTTGGGCCGTCCGACACAGGTAGTCACCAAAGCAACCGTGCCCGGTGAGAACCTGTGTCAGACGGAAGGTGAGGGGTTTGCGTTTTCGACGCATCCAATTTCTCTGATCCTCTGTTGGTATATCGAATTATATTACAACTGAAGTCGAGGTATATACTCGTATTACAACTTCTTAATAACATTAAGAGATAAGGGACTATATTCCGAACGGCGATTAATTTTACAAAACTCGAAGAAGTCGAAAGATAAGAGAAAAAAACTCGAAATTATGGTATATTTATTTAAGTTATAAGTATTTATTGTGGAAGAGCGAGACCGCTTGATACAAGTTATTTTATGAAAATTGCTCCCTCGAATAAAGTATATAATATATTGAGTTTATTTTTTTTTTTTATATTTACTAAATCACATCAACAAGTCCACAAATAAGTATTAGATAAGAAATTTGAGTTCATTTAGATGGTTCATGAGACTATATTTTCAAATTTTCTCTATTATTTGAGCCCTGGGTTATAACGAGCCTATTTTACCAATAAATATATCTATATCTATATATCTAATGTATAAAATTAAGAATTTTGCTCAGGTAATAAATGTAGGTTCTGAATATATTAAGTAATCTGTATCTAAGTAAGTATTAAATGGACGCTATAAAAACTTTAATAAGGTTAGTATAAAATTAATTTGAGAAGTGTAATAAATATAACACGTCTTTAACTTCTAACGTCTATACATATAATTAAGAAGAAACAAATTAAAAATTTACTCGTATGTTACGCTCACTCGTTAAACTTGCACGATTGATTAAACGAACTACAATTCGTGTTAATATTTTTATAAAGTAAAGTTCTGTTAATCTTTTCCAATATCAATTATTTATTATGGATTTTTTTTTTACTTTTTCTATTTTATTAAAAAGCTTATAACTAAAATTGCTAGCAATTCGAAGTTAACTTAGCGATAAGAGTGAATGCATTCGCATACACTAAATGATCCTTATCAATTGCGAAACAATGTCCCCATTCGGTTTTATGGTTTACCACATCATATAAGAAACGAAACGGCTAGATCGCAGCATCGTAAGAAATGCTTAAGAAATCAACATTAACATTACATATCAATAACGTTAATTTGAATTTTTAAGCAATCACACTTTTTAAGAATAGCATAGTACCTAGTGTTAATTGCAGTTGAAAGGTCTGTTCATAAGGCTATGGTTGTGTGACGACGCTTCATACAGATAGAAGCCCTCTTTATTGTCTCCAGTAATTGAAAGGTCGGAGGCATTTCCCTTGGAGCATTTAAATTGGTCGCAGCTGGCTATTTTTACAGTAAAATAGAATTTTTTGCTTGAAATTGCTTTCAAAGCTGAAAATTATACGTAATTAAATATGGCAACACCTTATTTTATTTGCCCACTGATTCGTCATGAAACTTGATTTTATTGCAAGAAAATGTAGACAAAAACATGGATAGATGAAGCTGAACAACCATTATAAGAGAAGAATGCAGAAGAAAAAAAAATGTTGAATCACAACTTAGATTTAATTTATGTAACATATTTAGAAAAAAAAAATGTATTTATTAAAAGCATTTTAGTTACATAATTTCTTAAAATGTTTTCCGTATCTAATATCTATACTTAGTGTCATAAGCGTAATAGGCACGTCTTGGAAATTGTTGTATCGTGTTCCTGTTACTTATAATATATGCGTGTCATTTCTCTAAATGAGATTTAATCTGAAATATTTTCTATTCTAGCTAGTGACCTCGAGTCAATACGGGCACTATTTAATGAGAAAGAAAAGGAGCTCTCAGTCGCTGTCGCAAAGGTAGAAGAACTGACGAGGCAGTTGGAAGAGTTGAGGCGAGGGAGAGTTCAGCCTGCGCCACCTTCAGCGCATGAGCTCGACAAGTTGAGGCGAGAATTGATGGTAAGTTATGAGTGTAATATCAAAAATATTAAAAATATAGTTAGTACCTAGACGACCAAGCTCTCGAACTTTTCCAGAAATTTGACATAAGTAAAATTACCAACAACATTACGCGGATAATTCCTTTTGTATATTGAATATATTTAAATATATTTTTTCACAAATTGGATTCGTCGGAAACTGACTTTTTGAGAATTTAATGCTTTGAGTAGCTGTACCAGCGAAACTGTGAGTGATACAGAAAAATATTTTAAACAAATTTGTAGAGCATAAAATGTCCTACAAATTTGTTCTCTAGCTTTTTTTTCTACCATTAATAGTTTCGTTACAAAATACAATTAACTGCTACTTTAGAAAATTTTCGAGTAGAACTACGATTTGTGAAAAAGTATTCAACTTACAGATTTATCTCACTGGACTTTTTTTGAAGATAATTGAATATTGTTTAAAGAATCGAGTATCATGATACGAAAAATAAAAAAAAATCTTTCTGTGCGAGTGGAAGAAGAAATGAATAAAAAGAGGTTTTTCATCGGTTTTTGCATGGGAAACTTACTGTTTTTATGAGCATCGGCCTTAAATCAAAATTAAGGGCTAATTTTTATAGCTCAAAATTTTTCTCTCGACTACGAGATTTTTGGATGTGGGACTTCGAGAAAAAAAAATTGTTGCTCTAAAATGAAGCACCCAAATTTATATATATATATATATATATATATATATATATATATATATATATATATATATATATATATATATATATAGGATATGATGATGATGCTCATTTAATAGGGTATTAGGTACAAAATATTAATACGGGACTAATAAAGACGATTTCCTCTTTATTAAAAAAAGCTATTAAACATTATGTTACGAGTACAACGAAAAAGTCAGAAAGTGGTAGTAGAAATTGCTAGTCTTTTAAATGTAATCACCCCTTAACGCGAGGTCTTTTAAATGTATAAATGTCAAAAAGTTTCATATTAAATTTAGAACTAAACCGTAATTAAGATGCCAACATCATTCGCTCATTTAACGAAGTAAATTTTAGTCACACTAACTCGAATAACGCTCAGACCAACAGACATGAAAGGTGGTGACAAATGACCATTAACTTTTTGAAAGAGTTTGCAGTATTTTTTTGCAAGTAGAGTTTCATAATTATCTTAATATTTTTTACTATTTTTTATAATATTTATACTGAATTGGTATATTATCCACTCAAATCAAGATCTAACCTTATTCCTAATATGAGGTCATAGGTGATAAAATGTGGTAGTGTGTACCGACTTTGGACAATTTGCATTCAGTAGAGGTCGCATTTAGTAGATGAGTTATGCGAATTTAACATATTTTGATTGATGCGTAGGTTTTGTCTTTTCGCATTAATTTAATGAAATGTAACTGTATTCTTTTATATATTACACGTGCGTATAAAAGAAAAATACATCTTATTTGGGTTTATTAAGTATTATTAGGTTTCCATATTAATTTTATTTACATTAAACTATCTTTGATGATGATATTATGATCAATACAAACAAATAAACCAAGCTACTAATTTAAACAAGTATGCTTAATTAAAAAAATCAAAAATCCCGACTGCGTAAAATACTCTTATTATAAACTAAAAACTACATTTTACTACGTCCAGCCGTTTGGGCTGTAGGGCGTGCCAAAGAAATGGACATACATACATACATACATACATACATACTCGAAAAACATAACCCTCCTCTTAAAACTAAAAACCCGACTGCGTTTCTGTGTAATTTGGAAATGAAAATTGAAAATTCCCGGTGTCACTTTCACAACTAATACGAATCTAACGACATCTTTGAAGCTAAAATCCATCGATCCATCCATCCATCCATCGAAGCTGTTCAGGCCGCAGAGCGGCCAAACAATTACACATACATACATACATACTCTCGAAAAACATAACCCTTCTTCTAGCGCAGTTGGGTAATAACAATGTATAATGGAATAAAATTATAAAACTTTGAAATTCTACGCATGTATATTACCGGATATCTTACGTTATACATGAATTTTATTTATAGGTTAAAAAGGTACAAAAGTAGATGTTATAGTTATAAAATGGAATGAACATAACCGTACGGAACGCATAGCTGTCAGCGCGCTATTGCATTGAGATCGTCGCCAAGTAGGTTGCTGGCATTCGACCTCTCTTGATAGTTAGACTATTCTCAATTATCATTTACTTTACATAAATCTAATTAAATTATTTTACAAATATATAAAGGAAAAATACTGAATTTAAAGGTAATACAAAATGAAATAGTAGAAAAATATTATGTAAAGATTAATATAATACACTTAACAATACAAATAATATTTGAAGATTTGATCAGTCTCTCGTGTTCATATGAAGAAATTGTCTGCATTTTGGTATGAAATATTTTTCATATAAATTGAAGAAAAAAGAAACACCTGTGAATTTAAGTACATATCTATTTTGTGTCAATTCACATCGAGCTGGTCGCCAAGTAGGTTGCGGACATTAGGTCGTGATTACAAGTTCTTGATAGTACGGACTCTATTCATAACTGCGATAAACGAACTAGACATTTTATAAGATTTAAAATACTAAATTCTGAATATTGTGAAATATCGTACGATATCGTTAATATAATTTAGTTCAAAATGTAATATCTTCAAGACATATTTATTTTAATATTACCAACAAAAGTAAAACTTTATGATGACTTACGGTACTTCATTATGATATTAAAGTACTTATTGATAAACAGTTTTTATAGTAAAATTATCAAATGAAATAAATTAAAAATATGATGTATAATTTCAAAAGTAAATACTGAGTAGGTAAATTTTTCATAAAAGAAATGACAAAAATATAAATAGTCATAAATAACATATATAAATCGGTGACTAGCCGCTGTAAATTATACATTTATTTTTATTTCGACGGTCATTATTAAAATTATAATATGAATACAATGTCTGACTGTTGGCATGAGAATAATTGATACTTTTTAATAATCATGTTCCGTGATTATCATTCGAGTTAGCAGAACACTTTAGAATAGATCTTTGTTCAGTCTTAAATTATACTATAAATCTAAAGACATTTTCGTAAATGAAATTTATTATAATATATAGGTACATATAAAAAACCAATCTTCTATAGAATTCGATAATACAAAATTATAAAATTCTAGAGAAATTCATTTATACGCTTAGTTGGATATATTGGAAAAGGCCAGCGTAACAAACAAAGTACATATCGGGGGAAATGTTTCAGGGTGTATAATATTAATCTTACATTATAGAAATTCAGCAAATTTTATTCAAGCGTAATAGTCTTTAACACACGAGTAGTATTTCTCACGTAAAATGTAATTAAAATAGAAACCTAGAATTAAAGTCATTGAGTTTATTTTTAAATAAAAGTGTCATTTTATTTATGAAATAATAAGCATATGAAATGAAATCCTATTCACGTTTAAAATTTTCGTTGCGCTAATGAATTGTTCAATGGAACTCATTACAAACTTCATGTAAACGTAACCTTATTCGTTGAGTACATTTAAGTTTATAAGATAAAGATTAACCGTGTGTTAAGTCTTCTCTACGCGTACTTTTACTCTATGGATCTTTAGATTTATCTCGAAGTTTATTTTGCTTGTGCATGTAGTGTAATGTTTGGTGCGCTTGATTCAGATTCTAATTTGACAATTTAGTTGTAGCTTCAGCGTCGCGCGTGTTGTTTCATCGGATCTTACTGTACCTGACTCTAGACTCTTGACGAGGGTAAATAAACAAACAGAAGTTCGTAGTGAAGTGTTTATTAACTTTATACTTAGTGTGTAGAGTGTAATACAGTTATAGTTTGGAATTTTAAGTAAATATTCACCTTTAATTCCTCGTAAGTAAATAAAAATAATAATAAAAAATTTGAATGCGTTTTAATGTGAAAACTTTTATAAGACTTAATTTTATGTATTACCTAATAAATTATTGGAAGTTATTTATTTGAAATTTAAAAGCAATAAAAATCTGAACAATATTTCAAAATTTTGGGGGCAAAAATTCTACTAATCTAAAGACAAAATCTTTTTCGACTCACGCTTCGTTGACAACGAGAATGGGTAAAATTGAACTATTTCCTACAACAATAATATGAAAGATTTATCAATAACTACTTTCTGCCCGCGGCTTCGCCCGCGTGGATGTCGGTTATCGCGGCCAAAAAAAAAAGTATCGTATATTACTTCTAAATACCTTCAAAAACATGTGTACAAAGTTTCATCATGATCGGTTAAGTGGTTTTCGTATGAAAGCGTGACTAACAAACACTTTCACATTTATAATATTAATATGATTTTTTTGGACATTGACGTGAGTGTCGGTAACACAGTGCAACGGTATTACAGTACTCAGGGTTGGAATTTCATTACTGGAATGCTAGACGGCGTTGAGGTAGCTAGATTTTGAGATTTTTTGACAAACGATAAAAAATATTTTTTTTTAATAAAAAGTAATCTATGTTATTTCTAATACCTATAAAAATATGTAAACAAAGTTTCATGATGATCGGTTAAGTACTTTTCGCGTGAAAGCGTAACAAAAAAAATTAAATTCACATTTATAATATTAGGGATTATTATTAGATGACCCGCGCGGAATATAAGATTCTGATGTAATATATTATTATAGATAACGAATATTACATTTTTTATTATTTTTACAGTTATTCCTATCATCTTTCGATTATTATTATATCTTATTTTAAATTATTCTTCATTAATTTTCTTAATCGCCTGTTTTACACGCAAAGTAACACACGCTTTATATGAAAAATCTTTAGCTTTATATGTATCATATAAAAGCTAAACCCAAAAAGTGTATCTTATTGACTTTTTTTCACTATTAATAAAATTCGGTTTGATCGGTTTGCTTCGCTTCAGCCTAATGTAGTCCACTGTTGGACATGTTCGCGTTATAATATATGTGGGTTCGAATGTTATTCTGTCATAAAATTATATTAAAATTCATTCCACGCAGATATGATTTATACCAAAACTGTTTGTAAATAATTAAAGTTTTGCATTGTAAATCTATATATTAATACGTGAAGAAAAAACTTTGTACCTACTTATTTTTACGAAAATTACGCGGACGGAGAAGTATTAAATTTGGCACAGTTAAATTTTATGTGGAAAAGAGAAGTACAGAATACTAATCTTTTTTATAATAATAATCCTTATATTAATACGTGAAGCAAAAACTGTGTACCCCTTTTTACGAAAATTACGCGGACGTAGAAGTATGAAATTTGGCGCAGTTAAAGTTTATATGTAGAAGAAGTGCAGAAAGCTAATATTGTTTATAATAATGCTCAAAAAATACATTAAATTAATTTCAAAAATACTACACACTACGACACATACACATATGTAGAATGTACATACATATACACAAATTTTGTTTATTGTCAAAGTCTGTTGTCAACACAGTCTATACAGGTCTTGCAACGGATTTTTTATCGAAATTTATTATCACTGACCATGCTATGCGCAATCATATTTTTATGATGTTGACCATGCTGTCAGTTACAGATTAGGTCAAATTTCGACTACTAGGTGACTACTAGTAGGTATGTATAATATTGTAAAATTTCGAAATCAAATATGTTACTATGTAAGTAATTAACTAATACGAAAAATTCATAGGATAAGGTCGGTTTCAAGGAGACATTTGTTTTTTCGTGATTTAAAAGTATTATGAACAATACGAATCTTAAGTGGTTTCCATTCTTTACGAAGGTTATACATATAAGTCAATATAATTGCGACGGTAACCATCTTATTGTGCTGTTGTTTAAATTAACGGAGCCATTATATAACGGAATATCTTTAAAATGGAATTTGTCGAAAGAATTTCCATCTTGACAGGCTTTGGTAAAAAATGTGTCGACTTTATTTTAGATTTTTTACTTAAAAAAATGCTTGTGTTTAAATGTCGGTAATTTTTTTTTATAATTTTAAAGTCAGTATTGTTGAAGTTTTATAGCAATGTTGTATTTTATGGTCATTATTCATTTCAAAATAGTAGAATATATTATATAATTATATTGTTGCTTGTTTTATAGTTAAAACGAAATATAATGAAAAGTAAAGAACTGAATTTTGATTAATTATAAAGAAAATATAATTTGAATATGCATCCAATGCTTTTCACTTGTCAAACATTATAATAATATTTAATAAATATCGTTCACTATAACTTTTTAGCAAGAAATAATTACAGAAGCAAACATAATCTAATTCATTTTGGACCCATTCAGCTTTAAATTAATTCTATTAATTTAAAATTTGATCAGTCGATCGCAACACATAATTGCTATTACATAGTTTCGAAAGCCTCATTAATTCATGTGATTTTGCGAGCAATGTAATCAGAAATGAGAATTTAATATGGATCCAACTAATATTATATTATATCGACAGATTAATTGTTAAACTTGCTCGTTTTAAAGAATTATAAACAATATTGCTATCAATCATTATAATTAAATATGTACACATATTTATTAAAAACTAGTGATCGCCCAGTGGTCGAAATTTGACCTAATCTATAATTGACAGCATTGTCAACATCATAAAAATATTATTGCGCATAACATAGTAAGCATATGCAGCAGTCATTGGACCTGTATCCCTGTATTTTGTTAACAGTTAAGGAATATTTTAAATTATTGCAAGAAATAAATAATGCTAATACACAAAATGTAATAATAATTGAAAGTGGTAGGTATTGTTATCCGCGAAATGTACGGTTATATCGTTTGAATTGAAGCCATTCGTTAAGCTTAATTCCGTCTCCAACTCACGAAAATTCATGTCATTCACACTCACTAAATGCTACCAGAATCCCAGCTTACTGGCGAATCGATTCTGGATTATTCCATGGAATGGATGAAAAAAAAATGTAATATTTAAACAAAATATTAATAAATGTGTGGGCGTAGAGTATATAATATGTAGATCATTGATCTATAAAAAAAACCCTTTATAGATCAATGATGTATCTACATGATTATGAAAACTTAAAAAATATATATATTTAAAAATAAATATAATTAATATTAAGAGATTATAATTGATAGCGGTGAGGAACATTTGTAATAATTTTTAATATTCTTTATTTACACTAATATTACAAAGCGGAAAAGTTGGTTTGTTTTTTTGAACCTAATGCAATTTAAAAAGCGTCCTTTTTCATTAGTTTTCTTTCGCCGCTACGCCGCAAAGAAATGGAATAGTAAATAACGCAGATAAAAAAAAACCGCGTGACTACTCTTGTTGTCATTAAATAAAATTTGTCTTAAAAGTTATTCATAATTATATATTTTAACGATACTAGGTAGGTAAAGTTCAGTTGTATTAAATCCCAGCTTTAAAAAAATCCTAGAGAGCTCGATTCTTTTACATACTTTGGTTAACCAAGCTAACGCTTCATTATGGTTGTAATAAATCCGCATTGGTCCAAAGACATCAAAAATTAATTTTGGCGTTGACAAAAGTCGCGAAAAACGATTTTCCGTGAGCTATTTATGCGTTTTACTCTTTTTTATTTTTCACACACATTTTATGACGTTTTTATAACTAAAAAAGGATACTTTTTAGCGGTGTGTATAAATCCGATTTCCGGGAGTTTTCTAAATTGTTGACTTTTAAATATGAAAGGTATTAAGCGGTTCATATTTTTTCCTATACAGACGTCAAAATAAATAAAAATCATAAGAAAAACATCACGGGGCTGATCAAATACCATTATCGTATGTTTTGACTCTTAAACTAGTTTGTCATTAGGTATATACGGGTAATCTAAATCTGCTGTGGTGTCAATAGCATGAAAATGAAAGAGCTTTATGCAGGTTGCGCTATCACGATAGCTAGTCATTACATTATATTAACACATCGCTATTCAAGCAAATCAATATGCACAATCGACTAAGCTTTATAGAAGACTGCGTTGCGATTATGTATATAGTGCCTGGATGACCGAGCTTTGTTCGTTATTTTTTTATTTATTTATTTTGGTCAATAGAAACTGGTTATTTAAATAATAAATAAAAAGGGCCCCCAATAATAGCTTTTCTCACAAAAGAAGGAACTTGAAAAAAAAAAGGAAAATAAAATAATCGGACTGATTTCGAACGCACCCGATTTCCACCTGAGCTATTATAAACTTGTGGTGGTGAGTGAGTGAGATGGTGGCTAAATTTACCTTCGTATTCTAATGACTTTTTTTATTGCCTGAAAACACGGATAAAACGACATTTTATAAAAATGAATCCTAACTAGATTGATTTATCGTCCCCGAATACATTAGAATTGCTCGTTTAAAGGTTTAAATCTAGGCTCGTTTAAATCTATAAATTCAAAACACAGTCCATCTTAAGATATTATATTAGCACTTATGTTAGTATATAAACAAGCTCCTACTGATATTTTGAAATTTGTTATAAGTTTGCAAAAAAGCAATATTAAAGTAAAAAAAATATCTCGGTAATTATATTACGAGAATAAAATTTCACACAGTTTCAGTTAAATGAATACAAAAAATATTCAATTAAGCGAACAACTGACATATTAATTCATTTGAGCCGATTATCTTTCCATGAAAAATTAATTTCATGGTATGTAATCCAGAGTATTATTGCATTTTTTTAAATTTCAATATCACAGACTTTAACTGCACAGCGCAGCACTGTGAGGAAGCGCTATTTAGAATAATAGTGATTTTTTGGTAAAACGTGCTTAGTGGAGGGTGAGTTGGATACAATGTTACTGCTGACCCACACAAATAAAGGTATTTATATGAGCTGTTTTAGTTACGCCTAAAAACGTATTAATATATATGTTTTTAGAAATACTTTTTATATTTATTTTGATTTATTCAATAAAAGGTCTAATTTATTTATGAATTGATTTCTGTAAACAACATACAGTTTTTTATACCGTACAAGTATTTCAATTTATATGACAAGTATTTCTTACGCGAATGGAAAAAAAAGTGGAATTGGTCTCGACGCTGAGTAGAAAATTCGTTGACATGGAAAAAATCATTCAGATGGAATTGATTCAATCCCAGAATGAATTGGTGGTCACATAAATCGGTATAATAATGGGTTTCCGATTAAATTGGAATAGTTTTATTTTATTGTATTTACCGCTCTGTTTTCCGTTATTTGATAAGTGTTGTTAAATCATAGACGTATTAGTACCCTTTAATAGATGCAAGGTAAATCCGTTTCTTTTCTTCTCTTATTCTTAGTTTAAAAAAAATTACGTACCCATCACAATGTCATATTGGAATAAAAAGAAGTTTATTTCTTACCTTCTTTAGGATGTAGAATCTAAAGGTATAATTAAAATAATACACACAGATTAATTATTTTGACTCATTAGCTAAATGGAAATCGTACCACACACATGGTTGTCGATAACGTGTCACGAATAATGAGTGCATCGCTTTGAGCGAGATCAATTTGTGAATGGAAGTCAAACGATATATTCGTTTGCAAGGTCCAATCTGAAATAGCACTAGAGATAATGTTTACACTTTACTTAATAGCAATATTTATTATTCAGATTTTTATTTTAACAAATATCTATCAATGTGCTTTTTTACTTTATCTAACGTACATCATCCTGGCTAGTACGTAGGTAACTCAATAAGTTTTGAGACAAGAAAAAACTATATTAATACTAGCGGCCCGCCCCGGCTTCGCACGGGTATTTAACTAAAATTTCAAAAATTTTAAATTTATATTTTTTTATGACCTACACCTGCGTCGATACTCGAAAACATTTTAAAAGAGACAGATGGAGTTGTCAAATATGTCAAAATAAAATGTGATTTAAATCAAAAGCACTAAGAAGTATTGATATCAACTTCGAAGCAAATAATTTTCAATCCTTTTTTAATCCTATTAGGGGATGAATTTCGATAAAATACGAAACACATCTTCAATCAATTTTGTTAAAGAATATTTATGCAAAATTTGAAGTAGATTGGACCAAGGAATCACGTTGTCCCATACAAACTTTTCCTCCCTTTTTCATCCCCTTAGAGGTAGAATTTCATAAAATCCGTTCTTAGCTGACCTTTACTCGGCAAAAGGAATATCCCTACTAAATTTCAAGTTTCTAGGCCTTATAGTTTCAGAGATATCGTGATGAGTGACTATATCTATAGAAAGTCTTCTATATATTATATAGATTAAACAATATTTATTTTAATTTTTTTCGAAATACTTTTTTTCATTCTCTATGCGAAGTTCCATTCGCCTAAACCAACTATTTAAACACTTTTGCTTGTCTTGATCCGATAGGTCCGAAATTGTGACTTCGTAGGTGGCCACGGCTTCTTCGGTACACGAAAAAAAATTCCTTTTATTTTTCCCTTGATTATCGGGAAAAAACGAAATCACAGGGAGCTAAATCAGGACTGTACGGTGGATGGGGTAAGGTTTCAACACCGGATTCCTTAAGAAAAGCCTTTGTTCTGAAGGACGTTTGTGACGAAGTGTTGTTTGTCGTGATGAAGCATGATTCCCCAAAACCCAGTCTTTGGTCTCTTCTCTCGCAGAGCTCGGAAAACTTTCGGTAATGCTACTGTTAACAGATGTATGATTTTCCAACATTGTTGTCGACACATCCCCTATGCGACAATAAAAACTAGCCACCATTTTGTTACCAACTTTACGAGGTATTAGCAATGTGTCAGCAACTTTCCTTCTAAAAAGAGCGATACTGTGACGATTGTGTAATTTTCCGGATCATATTGATAAATCAACGTTTCGGCGTTTGTGATGATTTCCGAAACACTTCTTGACGTTCCGTTTTCAAATTGTAGACGCATTTCGCGGCACCAATCCACACGTGCCTGTTTTTAAGTATCTGAGAGTAAGGGTGCCTGTCCATTGGCACCTACTGGTGGATATTCCTCCGTTTCTCCGCTCCGCCGCCTCTAGAAATATTAAACATAAGGATTGCTAAAAATCTCTCCTCCACTCCAGTGGACAAGGGCTATTGGTTAATATTTCTCCGCTTCGCAGCCTCGTTTCACTTCAATGGAAAGGCATCCTAAACGCGGTATCTAACGACAACAAAGCTTTCTCACTCCAAGATACTGATGCAAAATAATGTTAACGTTCCCCGAACTAACTCCAAGAATCTTCTCCATGTCCGAGTAAGTAATTCGTGGGTCTTCTCGCACCATCATTTTAGTAGTCCACACATTTTCTCTAGCTGCCGTTTGTTGGCGACCATTTCTCTGGTCATCTTCGAGGTTTATTTTACCCCTTTTAAATTCACTGAACCATCTAGAAACTGTTGCTCGAGATGGGGCAGACTTCTCTAACGATGATTGTAATCGTTGAAGGCTAAGTTTTTCAGTTATACCAAATTTAAAATCATAAAAAAAATAGCGCGCAAATGTTCGTTGTTAGACTACATTGGTGCAAAGAAAAACGCGTTAAATGGCTAGAAAGTAATTTTTTTTAAAACTAGCAACCTTTATTTAAAAATACATAATACAGATGCGTTCCATTTTTAAATAACGAGCATCTCAAAACTTATCGAGTGACCTACGTTATAATAATATATAAATAATAGTAATATTATTATTCAATAAAAGTACACGTAGACTTGATAAAGGTAATTTGGTCAGTGTTAGACAGTAAAATAATGGTAGCCTCTGAAGCTGAACTAGAAGGTATGTTTCAGATTACACACATAACTCAAAAAGAATGTCTTAGGAATCGAACCCACGACCTTTTAAAGTCTGTTATAATAGTAATAGAATAAAAATAATATGTTTATCCAACAAAAGTACATGTAGCCTTGATAAATAGACCAGTGTCGATATTTTTTGAAAAAAAATAATAATAATAAGATAAAACCTATTGGAAAAGGAAGAAAATATAACAAAAATGAAAGGAAAAATAAATTACGGGCGATCTGAGGTCGGGAAGTGGAAGGAAAGGGAAGGGTTTAAGGGTTAAAAATGGTTTATCTCGATTTCCGGCAAAACTACAAGTCCTATGGAAAAAAGTTAAATGGTAAAGTTGTATTTATAACTTTTGCATTTAGACTTTTTTCACATAACCTAAAAATTTATGTGAAAAATTCAAATAACCAATTTTTTGGTTTTTTATTTTTATATTTTACAAAAAAAGGTTTTTTTTTTCATAAAATTTGTGAAAACTTACCTTTTTATGTTCTAAATACACTAATTTTTTTTTTTATTTAAAATATTTATTTTTTTACTTTATTTTGAATTGAAACTTGAAAAAGCACCCAAATTTTCAATCGAAAAACTCTCACGTCAAAATATCTGCTTTTTTTAAAAAAAGTCGGTGGGATATTTTGTTAGTTGAAATTTCTACTTTTTGATGGTGTAAAAAATATTACTAGGGTAAATTTTTTCAGAAAATGCTACGAAATAGCAGGTAGTAAAGCCCGAACCCCGCTAGCCCCTTCCCCATTTCTCTGAAGAAATAATTCAACCGATCGTTCAACCGATTTTTACATGAAAAATTGCCATTTTTTTTTGTCTTAGTTAATTTAATTTTGTCGTCATTGTAAATTTAATATATAAAATAAACAAACATCGATCAATATTAAAATTAAATTATACATACACAAACATAAATAAGGTTAAATGACAAACCGGAAGAAGGCTTCGTCTTCCGGTTTTTTTAATCTAAATATAAAACAGCTATTTGTTATACACAGCTATAATTTGTTTTTTGCAGTTTAAAATTACATTAATTTTCATTTTATGCAATATCTACACAGTTTTGCACGATAGACGTAAGACAATTAATCAATTTGTTGATAAATACTAAAGATTACGAATATAAAATAATAAAAATTTTAATCATATACTAAATATGACATGGTACTACTTACCATTATTGCTTAAAAATCAACGTGAAAGTGCTTATGTATATATAATGTTTTATATATGAGCTTTACTTCAAAACTTCAAACTTTTATAAGATTCTTTTTTAATATTTTTCTCCGTTTTCGTAATTCTCTTGTGGGGGATTACATTGGGTAACTTTTTATGATAAGAATTTCGAGACAAGTATAGTAAAGATTAAGTATAGTTAAATAGTCAAAATATTAGTGAAAGCTTATTTCAAATTATTATTTAATATTAAACAAACACTTATGAATCAAATTCTCAAAAGAAAATAATTCTTAATAATTATTATTCTAATTTAAATTCTATTATTAATATAATTATAAAATAATACCATTTTAATTGCAATTATAACGATCTTTATACAATAGGTGTTATAATTGCTTCGTAATTAAAATACTTTTTTTAATTAATTTTAGTACCGGAATAAATTAAATGAGCAGCAAAATGGTAGACTGTCTGCGCAACGGGCAGCGCTGGGCGCGCGACAGGAAGAGATGCGCAGCATAGATCGACGGGTTTCTGAACTACAGGCGAGGTTGCTACGGAAGCGGGCGCTTAATAGGCAGCTAGCAGCCGCACATCGACAACCGCAACAAAGGTACAATATTTCTATACTAATAGGTTCTGTAAAACCTAGTTTAGATCTAGAAAGTACTACCGATAATAATATTATGGAAATATGAACACCATTTATTTTCATTATCATATTAACGATGTCTAAACGGATGAGTGTAATTTAATTATACAATGACTTTGTTTTGAAATCGAGGTGAAATGAAAAAAAAAAGAATATTATGTTACTACTAGCTGTGCCTGCGACTCCGTTCTATTCGGTATTCCGATTTTCAAAATAAATTATAGCCTCTATGTTGCCGAAGACTAATAGCTATATAACAAATAAGTTTATATATAAAAGTATCATCAAAATAATAAGTTTCATCAAAATCCGTCCAGTCATTTTTGCGTGGAAGCCGGACAAAAATTTCAAAATGATTTTTTTTTGGCTTGTGTTACTTGTATGAAAACCCCTAGGAGTATTTTTTTTTAGTTTTTAGTCAATGTACAGAACTGAACTCTTCTACAGTTTTATTATATGTATATATTTATAATATGTATATAGATTTGAGAAATTGTAGAGTTTGGACGCGCTAGTCCGGGTCGCGCTATTGATGGATCCCGAGACACACAGAGATTTACGCGTTATCCTATTGGTATCGATATGAAAATATTTTTAATGTTAGAAGGAATGTTTATTGAGTAAGATTATAATACTAGTTATAGGCTAGTTAACTAATACGTATCACAAATCAATACGGGCGAAACCACGAGGTATATTTAGTAATAATACATATATTACGTAAGCTAATGTACATAATTTCGCCCGAATATTAATTTCGCTCTTGGTAATAATTAATATCAAATTAATGTAGATTGCGGAAATGTACTCGTACAACAATAATACAGGTACAACTAATACGTCCCGTGAAACATACGTAGGTTTTAATTACATATAATATTAATATTTTGTTGAGAGTTGGTTGAGTTGGACGGACTTGAGTCGGACGGTGACGATATATTAATAAAAACAAGTTCAAAGTATATGGTTTTGTATATGTCTAATATGTTTTTTGTATGGTTACAAATATGTTTACACAATATTTATTACAATAGCTTATGTTACTGTAAAATTGTGAAGGATAGTATATTAGTCCGTGAGCCAGCCAATAATTAACAATAGATAACAATTTATATAGTGTATAGTATAGTTATACTAATGTGAACTATGTAATTCATACTAATATACTTTTTTTCGACACATATTTATATTTATAAAAAACTACTATCAAGTATATAAATATTATACCTAGGTGATAAAATAATAAAATTACAAACTCAAATATTGCAATTTCTGAAAAACTAATTAATTAATATCACTGAGAATTCGCAAATTGATTCACAAGTACATTTCGAATAAAATGTTTTATAATTATGATAGACGTCTGAAAGAAAATTAAATTTAATAAGCCAGTTTTAACATAAAGTTTCAAAGCGAAAAAAAAAGTTCATCGTCTCGCTTGACTCAAACTTTTGTGTCAACAAAAAAAAAAAACTTTTACAATGTCGCCTGAAGTTTAGACTGACGGACTGAGATACATCACATAGCAAGTAGATAAATATTTGACACGACATCATAACATTAGTTATTATTTACTTTGTTTTTAGTCTTTAAAAATGCTGCGTTGAAAAGTACTATTAAAGCATTTGCTTCAAAGTATACGATCAGCCTGCATTTGTTTCAGTGTGTTTAAAATATTGATACCTTTCTTCTCTTTTCTCAAAGATAATTTCGAGATTCATTAAAAGAAAAACGCCTTTATAAATTTTTATAAATAATAATTTAAAGTCGTTTCTTGATTTTAACATTACAGGTACGATACGAATGAATATGACTGTGGTACCTTTTATTTTATTTAAGCTTTTAAGGCCTTTTAATATAAATTTGCAATTGTTATAAGCTGTCATTCGCAGTAATAATGACTTCAATATAGTGTTTAATTACACAGATAATAGCCCATTAACGCTTTGAATATTAAACAATTCACATTCTATTTATCATAAACAGAGATTGAACCATTAATTATACCAAATACAATAATGACTGGTCCGTTGGCGCAGTTGGCAAAGACCCTGCTTTCTGCGCCAGGGTTGTGGGTTCGATTCCCGCCTGGGTCTGTTTGTAATATAAATTTATTTATTTATGTATATTTATTTAAAAAAAATTATATCAGTCGGCTGTTACCTAAAACACAGGGATTAAGTTGCCTTCCTTAGGGACAGACGACCATGTATGTGTGTGTTAAGCATATTTAAAAAAAATCGACGTAGGATTAGCTTTTTGTTTTCTTAATTAAACGAGATAGAGAATAATTTTGTTTTATAAATTAAATGACTTAAGTCACAGTGGTGTATTTACACCACTGTTAGGTTAATTTTAACTAATGATTAGAATATAGTTATTTTTTACGTTCCAGAACGAACAACCCCACGCCAATGCAACAGCTTCCTAATTATCCAGCCGGCAACAATGCAGTGAGCCAACCAAAGAATCAACAGGCACGCGGCAATGTGGCTGCTGTGGAGCCATACAATCACGTGCCACATGCACAAAGTCTTCATAACAATAATTTCCAAGTGAGTGCCATAAAAATCGTACAGATAATTAAAATATTATTTCAATTGCAATATTATACTATATAATGACGATAAAGCAAAAAATAACCTGCATGTACTTACACGTAAGTATGTATAACTTCAAAAAATAGTACACTACATCTAATTTTTTTTTGTTTTTAGGCCATGAAACAAAATGTTATACAAAACAACGTGCCATTAAAACAGCTGACTCAAAGTGATAATATTCAAAGTCATTTAACGCAACAAGAAGCTCTTTTCTTACAGCAAAAACAAATGATGAATCCTTTATACAACGGAAATTATCCTCATATGCCTACCGTTCAAGATAATCAATATCAAGGTCAATATACAAACAAACATGATGCAAACGCTTTCAGTCAAGTTCAGCAAGGCATCGCAAATGCTTATGATCAAAAAACGATGTTTGATCATTTAAACAAATACCCTGAATATCCTAAACAATCACAATACAGTCCGAATAGTACTAGCAGTTCAAATAGCAACCAGACAAGTAAAGAACAGAAAATAAATGAACAAGAATTTCCACCTGAATTCGCAGCAAGCAAATCCGATCCTAAATATCAAACATTGCCATATAATACTAAATTTCCACAGAACGCAAACGGAAAATTAAAACAACCTGACTTAATTGGAAAAAGCAACGAACAAGATTTAAAAAATCAAAATGCTTCAAATATTAACCATATGACGGTACATTCAACGCCGCTCTCTGTTGTAAATAAAAGTCTGGCGACACCTCTAAATCAGAACGAAGCAACATATCCACAAGAACATACATATCAACTACAAAAATCAGACTCGTCAAATAGATGTAATCAAGAAGGCAAAGAAAACCATGCATATCCACAAAATACTAGATTAAGTCAAAATAATGATGGTTCTAGAAATAACGGCTTAAAGAGTCAACAGGGTAATGCTGTAAAAGGCAATTCTCCAAGCCTGTTATCAAATACAACATCTGCCAGCAGTTCAATAGGGTTTGGGGTAAGAAAATTAAAATATATTATTTACATTTCCTTAAGAATCATTTTTCATTTCACTAATTTTTGTGTATATTAATCATATTCGCTTTCATCAAGTCATAGCTATTGCATCCACATTTGTAAATATCACCATCACTCATTCATTACAGAAACCCGTATCGAGTGTAGCACCTACATCGGTTCAGGTATCGAGTGGCAAACCATCACCCATTTATCAGACATCCTCAACAAAGATCCAACCAGTTCAACCACAAACCGTCCAGACCCAAAGTATATCTGTATCTTCATCAAATCATGTAACTAGTAACATGGTAAATTCCCAACCCCAGATTGTTAGAAACACCGCGTCAGGATTATCAACTAGCACCCCGAGCTCAAACTTCAGTGGCCAGAATGCATCATCACAAAGCATAGTGCTATCTCCACCTCAGAGTGCCAGTACCCCGTTATCGACACCCGATGTGAGTGGAAGTGACAAGTCGCCTAAACCAGCTTTACCACCAAAACCTACAATTAAGGTAAAGTTTTTAATTTATTTTATAAAAACTATAATAAGTACATTACAGTATAATTTGGCATACTATTTTTTTACTGTCTGTCTGTAGGTAGATAGTATCTTTAACTCAGAAATATATTTTCCATAAGCTAAAATGTTTTATAATTATCTGCTCAGACTCCACCGAGACAGTCAGTCAACCATGATACAGGCTTCAATCAGTCTACGGAGACAATTAATATGCCTACTATATCTATACCTGATTCATCTAATGATAGCGAACAACAACAAAATTATAAAGAAAATAATAATGCTAGTAACAATGAGATGATAATCAAAGCACGTCCTTTGACGATTAGAAAGCCACCCCTTAGTGAACAACCGAAGCTTCGTAATGTCAACAGTGCTAAAAATGGTATCAGTATAAATATGAATCGAAGAATAGAAATGCCACCAGCGTTTTTGTTTCCTGAAATGGATAATTTAAACCTTGATACTGCAAACGAAATGCAGAACGGTCAGAAAGATAAAACGAAGATGAAAGATGAAGTAGACAGGTCATTGAATAATAACATATCTATAAATTCTAATGAGAAACAGGAGGATAGTAAAGATGTAGTCGTATCTGATATAACCGACCAAATAAGTTCAGTAGATTTGAACGGTCAGGATTCTCTGAGATCTGAGAATGTGCTGAGACGGTCAAAGAAAGGTAATCTAAAACAGGGAGGAAAAGCTCCGCTGGCGCGAAGAGTAAGCTTTGATCCACTCGCATTGTTACTAGACGCTAGTTTAGAGGGTGAATTGGAACTTGTGAAAAAGACAGCAACCCAGGTAAACAGAATTTCTAACCATTTATTTCACTATTATGTTAGATAATATATATTATATATATTAAGTCGACATTACGACAGTTCCATTAACGTCACGGGATCAATTTCCATTTAGAACGGATACTTTATATAAATATTTGCCTCTTTTCTTCTCTTTGATATACCTCTCATACCTTGGAGAAGACTTAAAGCCGTTGTTTCAGGATGTTACTAAAAACATATAATAAAGATCGTAACTTTTTATTGAGAAGTTATCCGACAACCTGTAGTTGAGTGGGATTAGTCTCTAAACCTTGTCCTCATCATATGAGAAGAAGCTTGTGTTTAGCAGCACACATTTTTACAGTTTGGTCCATTTTAATTTACCCAAGATTTATATAATTTTCAGGTGCAAAATGCAAGCGCTGCAAATGATGAAGGAATAACTGCACTTCACAATGCCATATGTGCAGGTCATTTCGAAATAGTCAAGTACGTATTTAAGTATTACGCAGATATTATAAAGATCAAAGATTTGTTTCTTAGTATTCACAAATTCCAAAAAAAAAAAACGATTTATTTTATATATAGTCAAAATATTTTAGTATTTTCTACAAACATAAATTATTCTTTAATTTCTTCAACTTGAACAAATATTCAAAAATATTAAAATATATTAATAAAAATTGGCTAATTAAATTAATTGGCTAATTACATTAATTAGTTTAAAAAATATTTCTTTTCTAGGTTCCTAGTAGAGTTAGGATGTGACGTCAATGCACAGGATTCAGACGGGTGGACTCCTCTACATTGTGCAGCTTCTTGTAACAACCTTCCAATGGTTCGATTTCTTGTCGATAATGGTATGAAAAACAAAATACATTAACCATGTATAAAATATATAAATTATAGTCTTACAATTAATAAGTTATATAAGTAACAATAATATTTGCCTTTGATAAATTCAGGTGCTTGCATATTTGCAACAACGCTGTCAGATCATGAAACGGCAGCAGAAAAATGTGAAGAAGATGAAGAAGGTTTTGATGGCTGTTCTGAATATCTTTACAGTAAGTACTTATTAAATTAACAACAAACAAATTAGATAGTTGAAAGTATTTATTACAAAAATAAATATTTCAACTATGTAATTGATACTTACTGAAAAATAAAAAAGAAATGGCTTTTTTATTCAATTTAGATTAGAGTTAGATTTCTATAAAGATTATCATGATCGTTTATCTCTTAAATAATATCGATTATATATTTTATTTCATTTATCATCTCTGTTCCTTCTTTTTACTTCCTTTATTCAGCTGTGGAATATTTATAGGATGTTTCAGTTCAGATCTATTATCCCTAATTCCTAATCCTATATTATAAATGTGAAATGTAAGTTTGTTTGTTACGCTTTGATGCGAAAACTACTTAACCAATCATTATAAAACTTTGTACACATACTCTTGGAGGTATTAGAAGTAACATAGGATATTTTTATATATATATATATTTTTTTTAATGAAAGATAAAAAAATTGTTTGCCAAAAAAATCTCAAAATATAGCTACTTCAACGTCAACTAGCATTCGAGTAATTGATTTATTTCTATTGTAATGATATTTGATACATATTTAATGGCTTCAATGCGAGCGAAGCCGCGGGTAAAAGCTAGTATGCTTATAAATCAAAAAAATCTGAAAATCTAGCTACTTCAACGCCATCTAGAATTGCAGTAACTGATTTATTTCTATTGTAATTATCTCCGATACTGTAACGGCTTCAATGCGAACGAAGCCGCAGGTAAAAGCTAGTATGCTTATAAATCAAAAAATCTCAAAATCTAGCTACTTAAACATCATCTCGCATTCCAGTAATTGATTCATTTATATTGTAATGATCTCTGATACATATTTAATGACTTCAATGCGAGCGAAACCGCGGGTAGAAGCTAGTATGCTTATAAATTGTTATACCACAAATCGATGTTCGATTCGCAGGCGTTCAAGAGAAACTGGGCATTATGAACAATGGTTTGGTGTACGCGGTGTTCTCGTACTCGGCGTCGCGCGGTGACGAGCTGTCGTTCGAGACGGGCGCGCGGCTGCAGGTGCTGCGCAAGGGGGACGACAACGAGCGCGAGTGGTGGTGGTGTCGCGACGACGCGGGCGACGAGGGATACGTGCCCAGGAACTTGCTCGGGGTGAGTGACCTTCTCTACTGTACTCTACTGTACTGTACTGTATCAGCCTGTAAACAACTCACTGCTAAGCGAAGGCCTCTTCTCCGTATGGAAGAAGGGTTGGAGCATAATCCACCACTCTGCTCCACTGCAGGTTGGCGGATGATTGCTCTACCACGAGTAACGATCGTTATTAGGTGTCTATGATAACAACCGGGATAGACGACTTTACGTGCTCTCTGAGGCACGGTGGGGAGACCCACAAGGACATACACCCAGACTGGAAACAAATATTTTTACAAATACAAATATCTACCCCGAGCGGGAATCGAACCCGCGACCACCGGCACTACACTAGAACGGTCGTCGTACGTCGTACCTTCTGTGGACTTGTTCATTTGTGGATTGTACAGCAATGTAGTGAATTAAGTAACAATTTAATGATGTATTTTTTATAACACCTGGATCGAAAGTTCAACTTTCGATTGTAATTTTAGTGATGAAAGTGCCACATTTCCTCCCGGCCAAACGATGAATAATTTTTAGAGCGCATGCGTCAACTTTCGTTTCCATGCAAATATATTGTTTTTAGGGCCTATTTTACCGTTGTAAATAAACACAATTAGTTCGACCTAGACGCGGTTCACGCGTTTATCGGAGCTTAGAGCATTTATTCCTTTTTTATTGTTAGGTTGTTAGGTTGCTTTTTTTGTTGATAGGTTGTTAGGTTTTTTTTTTTAACAAGAAATATTAATTCATTTATTTATTTTTGACTTTATTTAATAATTATTTTTTACTCATATGATTAGGGGCCATTCATTTATTACGTAAGACGATTTAGGGGGGGAGGGGGGTCGACCATGTCTTATTTTCTCTTACAAGAGGATAGGAGGGAGTCTTGATAGTTCTGACGTAAGATCACAAAAATGCGCTAAGTTAAAATTATACTTTGAAAAAGCGCGGGCAACCGCATGAGTGCCAAGGTTTGCTCGGATGCGTATAGGTAATAAGTACATATATTGTATCAGAGATGTTTCAGTGGTAGATAACCTTTCCAAGTGGGTTTTGAGCCCCTGGACTGAAAATCTTAAGGAAAAGATGAATAATTAAAACCAAAGTTTATTATTACAAAAAAATAAAAATTACAGTACGCGCGCGAGTTCATGTCCATCCTGAGGAATGCGGTAGTTCTGTGACCTATCATAATGTCGATATCGATAATCTCATTTGGTCAACCATAATATCTATTCCATATTTATTGCAACTTTAAGTAATTAAATATTTATTTATTTATTTATTTTTATTTAATACTTTATTACACACGTTATTAAATAATAGCATTGAAGAAAAAAAATTTACAGTAAATGTGCAATGGCGGCCTTATCATGCTTATGTATTATAAAAGTTTTTTTCTATTTGAAATTGTTGAAGGCGAAGTACTCATGGTTTCGTAAAAAAAAAATAATACAATAGCGGTCAATAGTTTTTAGTATCGACAAGCACGCGTCACCGTCAACGGACAACACTCGATTTCGGACGAATTCGGCGAGGCGGGGCGCGCTGCTCCCGCCCTTCACCTCAGGCCCCGATGGACATGAACTCGCGCGCGTACTGTAGTAATACCTTTGTACATTTCATTTCAAGTACATTTCTTAATTTACATTTCTAAAAATTATTAATTCGAAAAATAAACATTAAAACTAACTAAATGTGTATTCATTTTTTCTTTTAGATTCTTACTTTTTATTAGTGACATTTTACTTTATTATTAGTGACACAGAATAACACAAATCTCTTAATATTTTTTATCTTATTTTTATTTCATTATTTCATCTTATTTTTCACTTAATGAATTAATCTCATATGCTTATACTCGTGTTACCTATAACAACGCGTTGCTAGGATAAGCGTTTCTAGAATACGCAACATCATGGAGAATATCAAATGTATGAGTAAATTAATTTAAAAACCTAATCATTACTATTTTATCTATTTTAATTACAACCGAACTTTCGATCCTAGCATTATAAAAAATTGTATATGTTACGCGGGAAGGAAGTGTTTACATTGCAACTTAGGCTCGGGGAACAAAGATACGGGTTGCAATGTAATACTTCCCTCCCTAGTGACGTAATATAGGTACTATTACAATAAAGTATTAATAAATAAATAAAAAGCATGTTTTTTTAGATGTGTTCTTTATAAAATTATGTATATATTTTGTTAATTTCTTATGTATGTGTTATTTGTTGACTAAGAGTCTAATTTTTTTTTCCAGTTATATCCAAGAGTAACCCCCCAGCAGGAATAAGAAACTAATTCTACGGCTTAAATTATAAACTTATCAATTGTAAATACATTGGGTAATTATTATTTTTTATGTATTTATATCACTGTAATCTAATAATTAATATTGTATACAATTTTAACAGATTAAATATTTTGTAAATATTTAAATAAGCAATTAAAGTTCAAACGAATGAGATTATATTGTACATTTTATAAATACGCGAGTCATCATTTTAATTGGTAATAAAATTTGTATTATTCTTAGGGTTTCTGAAAATATTGTGAAATATTATAAATTGACAATACAAGATAATGTTACAAACAACACTGGCCTTTCTTTTTCTCTTTTAATTCTCATTGAGGTTCTCAATTCGTCTGTTTTTTTTTTTTAAATGTGTATTACCTCATTTTGTCTACAATAAAGAGTAAATAAATAAATAGATAATTATATTTATATGAAATTAAAAGTATTATCAGGTCACATTTCGTCGTCAATGGAAAGATCAACGCGTAATAAAAGCATACACCACATGTAGTAATTGCAGAAGTTCGAAGAAATAATGATATAAGAACTAAGAGGATATAAGAAATCTTAGTAAAGAAAATTTATCTATAAATATTGAAGAAAAAAAAAACAAACAAAATTGATCTCTAAGATACCAGTTGAAAAAAAAAAAGAAATAATTAAAAACGCTGAATTTATGTGTATAATGATTTATTAAAATTTAAGGTAGGTACTAAAGAATTATAATAAGTTTTAAAACGTGATTGCTTACTTTATTCTATGATAATATGATAAGAGAATAAAAGATATAATTTGATTATAAAAAAAGGTGCAAAAAATAGTATTAAAACATATTAAAGGCTAAAAAACCTCTTCTTCGAGTGCAATAGGAACTTTATCGAATAAAATTATCATATATGACATTACGAATCTTGACATTACAGACCAGTGTCTTCGTACATATGATTCAACAAAGAGACATAAGACCAGGCCGTCGTAATTATCTGAAAATATAAATTACTTTAGAATGTATTAAGTTCTTCTAGTAATAATGGAATTAATAATATATTATTAGGATCTTACTTTAGAAAACATTGCAAGTGTTAAATAGGAAAACCCCAAAGCTGACAAAGAACATTCTTTTTGAGACCTAGAAACCGATTTTAGAATTAGGCAAATATTATTTACAAATATCTTAAAATTCAATAACAAATAAAAATTATATAATTTTAGAATTTTTTAATTAAAGTTACCTGGCAATGATTATGGCAACGCATTTTCTGAATTTCTTGCCTTTCCGATACCAAGCACATCGATAAGCTGCAACTCCTATGTCAAAACTCTGAAACAAAAACAATACGTCATAATATTTAAACTATTGCATTTCCAATATCTTAATCAGATACTTTGTTCATATTAAATATATATATATATATATATATAAATATATATATATATATATATATATATATATATATATATATATATATATATATATATTTATTGCTTGTCGCGACATTAATTTACGAATTCAAAAATCACCTAACTTTGTTTTGTCCGAATATTCCGACTGTGGTATGACACTTTGACGACGGACGGACTGACGAATGAATGTACGAACGAACACTATCTTCTGCCTTATTTTACCGGTATGCTCATTAATGACAATCTGATCTCATTGTGATGAAATATTTTTATGGCTTAACAATAAAATCCAGTGTGCTTTGCGTATAGATTAAAAAAAACAAATAAAAGTTTTATAGGTACAAAAATCTTATTGAGATTTGAGTATGTTGTGTCTGTTAGTTTAATCCAATTTTTATTTACCGAATCACAAAGCATTTGTCCAGGCCAAGCTATTACAAATATTGCAAGCATAATGCTCAATGCACCGGTAGAATATCTTAGAAAAAAACCTTTACTGTACTGAAACAAAATAAATTTACATAATATAGTCCAACGAATTTGATCGAAGGTTCATAGCTCATAGGTAAAGATAAAAAAAAGTATCTTATCTTACTTATAATACATCTTACTTATAATACATCCAAGAATATGTGTTAAAAGTTTCATTATGATTAACAAACAAACTTACATTTCACATTTATAATATAGGTAGGGATATACCGTAATAGGCTTATCTATATATATATTGCTGCTAGTAATTATTAATAAAAAATTTAAATTTTAAATTAGGGACAAAAACAAAATGAATTATAATACAATTCTAAAAATTATTTTAAGTTATACTATAAAATATTTACCACAGCCATGAATACGTTACAGCAAATAACCACTGATGATATCGTTACGTGACTCAAAATACACACTCCAAATATTTGATTTAGCGTATCTGAAAGACTGAGTAATAAAGAAATGTTTATATATAATATATAATTATATTAGTATTATAATATAAAATTAAAAGATATTATTTTATATAGAAGTTCAAGAATTTTTGACGTAATAACATCTTATAAAGTGCGTGCGTGCGTGCGTGCGTGCGTGGTTGCTTTTCCGTAATACATTTTTTTGCTCTTAAAGTGAGAAGTAATGTTTTGTAACGCTTCAAAATTTACAATCAAGTTGATTAACAACGACTGTCCTGATCCTCAACAAATATTCAGACTAGGAAGATACCAACCTAATAAATCTCGACTTATAAAAGTCTGTTTTTCCTCAGATAAAATTACGAAACAATTGCTCCGTAAAAAAATACTGTACAACTTGAAAATATTAAAATCTATTCTGATCAGACACCCTATCAAAGATAACTTTTAAAGAATCTTTAAAAAAGAACTTCAACAGCGAACTGCCAATGGAGATTGTAACCTACGCATTAAATATGAAAAAGGAATTCCCAAAATAATAAAAATGGATCCAAAAAACTTTACAGCCACAGTAAGCAAACTTACACACACATTACAACGGTAATGTCTTATCAAATTGCAACTACTTATTCAGAAATTAATACCAGTATCAAATCTTTTAAATGTTATTAAGTGTTATTAAGCCAGTCAAATTTGACAAGTTAAAATGTATTCTACAGTCATTTAAATACACACTTCATATTATTGCTCTGTCTGAAACATGGATAAAAGATGAGGAAGAAGAAAGTAGACTACAATTACCTGGCTACTCACACTACTACAACTTTAGACAACACTCAAAGGGAGGTGGCGTGTCAGTCTTTGTCCACGACATCACCATTTTGTCCATTTTATATAGGCAAGCTGTTCTAATGATAACCATTTTCTTTGGGTCCACATTGACAAGTACTGTACGGATAGAGGCGTTATAAAACCTGATAGAACGAACTCGAGTGACTTTTTAGAGGAATATTCACTGCAACTCCAAAGAAGTAAGAGAAAATTAATTAGATTAGAAAGTTAATTTTTTGAGACTTTAATTATCATTTATTGAAAGCAAATACTGCTGTTCGTAATTATCAGCTTACTTTGAGAGAGAACATAGCGTTCTTCCAAATTTTGAATAACATCAATCCTGATTACTGCACTCGTGAGACTAACACAAAAGACTATATTAGATCATGTGTGCTCAAGTCTCAAGCAAAATTAATTTCACCTAGCACTCATAGATTCAGCAATAGCTGACCAAAAACAATTTTTTTAGAAGTAAAAAAATATCAACAAATATCTCCTAGACAAATAGAGTACAGTACAAAATTGACTACACCAAGTTGTATACATCTTTTTAATTAATAAGCGAAGATAACGATGATCACACATGCGAGTCTAGAGAGGAAAATCTTAACCTGTTTGTCAAATAGTAAAATTAAAAAAGTCAAGTTTTTAAACCTACCGAGACAAGATTGGATCAACCGGGATGTTATAGATGCAATAAATAAAACATATAAATTATGGCAGCTGAAAAACAGACCTGATTTCACAAACAAATATAGATGAAGATTTGGACAAGAGAGGAAAAAAGTAACCGAACTTATTCAAAATTCAAAAACCAATTATTATCTTAAAACTTTTAATACCTGCATAAATAAACCTGGCAAAATGTGGAATTTAATAAACAGTCTGTCCATCAAAAAAATCAAAAATGTATTATCACCTATGACCTATTAGACTCCAAATCGATTCAAAGGTAATTGTTGACGAGATGGAAGTATGTGAACAGTTTAACTTGTATTTCTCCACGATTGGATTAAACTTAGCAAATAAAATTCTTTCACTATATCCTATAGGCCACATTTCACATTTAGTTGCGAATAGAGATGAAATTACTAAATTTGAACCGGTTAGCATAAATAGACAAAATAGTTAAGAATTTAAAAACAAATAGTAGTTTTGGCTTGGATGGAATAACTACTAAATCTATTAAGTCTATCAAACCGTTAATAGTGAATGAACTAAGTCACTGCATAAATAAATGTTTTGAACATGGTGTTTTCCCAGACAATTTAAAAACAGCGAAAGTAACACCTATATATAAATCAGGAAGAAAATTAGATCCAGGCAATTACCGAACAATCTCTGTTCTACCGGTCCTTTTTAAAGTGTATGAAAAAACAATCTATACTCTTTTATATGCTTTTCTAACTCGTAATCAAATTCTCTCTCAAAAACAATATGGTTTCCGACAAAACTCAAACACTCTCTCAGCTACAATAGACCCCATCACCCGAGTTGTTTGAAAAAATATAATAAATACCCATCGAGTAGGGTATGCTATTTACTTAAAGGTCATATTAATCTTAAATACAAATATAAAATATTTTTGGACAAATTTTTTTTTGACTTGTGAGTTTGTATAATAAATCAAAAAAATTATACACGTCACATTGATTAATATATAAAAATTCAGAGATGAGATATTTAACCAAGATAATTTATTCGATTTAGAAAAAGAACATTTTTATATTTTCGAATTCTACTGGGTATATCGAAGTGATAGCAAATTTACATAGATAAATTGAGTCATATATTATCAAAAACGACAGTTTCCACATTTTCCTCAAAAAAAGTTATCTATGCCAAAATTTCCTCTATAATTAGTTCTTCCATCTTAGTTAATAAAAAATAGAGTTAAAAAAAATGGAGACTGCCGTTTTTGATACTAAGTATATGACAATTGTTAAATACCTTAATATTTTTTGGTGTTTTTTCACGACAGATTTGATGTCTTCACAATCATCTTCTTCAAAATTGTAATTTATTGAATCTGATTTTATATTTTCTAGATCTATTCGAAGTAAACTTAGCAAAGCGCTTAAATCGAATGTGAGGTCTACTAATAAGAAGTCACAGGACACGTATATGCACATATGGACTGTTATCCCTACGAAGAAAATGTAATGTTTATATGATTATAGGATTAAGCTAGACTATAGTGTATTAAGGATAAACGCATGCTGAGTAGATAAAATATAGAAATTAAAATTTGATAATAATATGACTCTATCATAATTAACTTTGCTCTTCGTTGGCAAACTGTGAAACGAAAATGACTATTGGGTACAAAAGACCAGATAAATAACTATTCACTGTTAACAGAACGACATAAATATATTGTAGGTGTGATTTTAACCGTGCTTAAATTTGTTTCACATAAAAAAGAACGAACTTACCTACTATGAGTTGAAATATATAACCCAAAGCATACTTGTATGGACATTGTAAAGAAGAAGGGCAAACGAAATGCATTTGTACTGGCAACTGAAACTGTAGATCTCCATTCGTAATGAAAGCATAAATCAAATGTATTACCGGCAGGAGTTCGAAGAATATTAAGGATACAATTGCAGCTGTAAATAACGCTGAAAATAATTTAAAATCTATAATTTTAGAACAGAAGTAACACTAGCATGGAATTAGATATGTTTTATTGTTATAAAAATAGCTCTAGATGTATAATATGTAGTAAAAAAAATCTAGCTTTTAGCTATATTTTTACTAACAGAGACGGAAACGATCCCATACATTCTTGGGCCAGAATGTAATGAAATGAAAATGGTAGGTATCAATTAATGCATTTAAGTTTATGGATTCCTAGCTAAAAATTATCTATATTTTGGCTATCTGAGACTGAGAGACGTTTTGTGAACGTGAGGTTATTTTACATAGTCAATTTAAAAAAAAACCCGATCACCATTGATGTATAATACTATATACATCGATGCCGATCACTAAGTTCTTTAAGCACTAATGTTTATTACATTTGGTGAAGAATGTTTGAAAACTCATGACAAATATCAATAACTTGAAACCATAAATAAATATCAGGGATGGATTTATCGAAAAGGCGTCCAGGATTTAAAAAAAAACTTTGAATTTATTTCATACGTTATTCTTCTTCTAAGTTCTGTTATTGGGTACGTTCGCGGGCCCTCTTCTAATTGATAATTCATCACTTTTATAGGATTTTTTAATCTATGCATTCCACAGACCACATGCGCGGAAACGGAAATGGGACATGCGCAATAGTTTTTTATTTATCAGTTTTTAATTAAAATAATAAGTAGTGAATAAATGTAAGAAGATAATTTTGTTTATCTTTTATGAACAATAGCAAACAATTATTTACTAAAGTTTGACAGTTAAATTCAGTTTTTGATTAAAGAAGTATCATTTCCGCGCATGTGGTCTGTGGAATGCATAGATTAAAAAATCCTATAAAAGTGATGAATTATCAATTAGAAGAGGGCCCGCGAACGTACCCATTATTAAAATGTCATCTAGGAAATGTAGGTAGAAAATAAACGGGTAGTATCGATGTCAATCAGCTTGACAACTGTCATTAAAATATAATTTATAATCAATACGAAATCGATAATAATTTTGGTCTATCAGATATTAATTGATATTTTATCTATGAATGTAAGTAACTTTATTTAAATGCACTTTATTGTTTACAACTTCAATTGTGCATCTAAATACTTTGAGTTAATTAACTAGTGCAAACCTTTTTTGAATTCTGTAATCGATTATAGTTGCATCGATACCCAATTAATTTGATGAAAACTATCTATCTCATTTTGAGCATTGAGCTGATTTTTTTATATATTAAAATAAAAAACAAGACCGATTTTTTAAACCATATCTCTACTTATTACATTTTAGCCTACTAGTCCCCATCTACTTTATGTATTTTTTTTCCACAAATATACACATCACGCCATCATACCATTGTCGAAGAGCTTTAGACGTCTCGTCCAAGAATTCAATGTGCGTTCTTTCTCTTCATTGTCAATTTCTGTCCGCCATATTTTACCCATTTCCATTATCAATTCTTTTATTTGATCTCGTTTATAGGTCACTATTGACATCTTGATATAACCTGTGATCGTAGAAGAAATATTTTTATTACAATTATATTCATTGTATAATATGTAAATGTACTTTCGACATTTAGTACCAAAAGAATAGAAATAAACAAATGACATATACTCGTATGTACACCGTAATATTTTGAACACCTACATCCATTGTATAAAGTAAAATTGTGATATTATGTTTTTTTTAACCCTATGTATTTTTATACCTAAAATTACCATCAACCATCTTTCCACTGCTATTTCTTCATCCGTCTTTTCCCGAGCATGTTAAAAGCTATACAAATTATAGAAAGGGTCCATTCTTAATCTCTTGAAAAGTCACAGATATTGTTGCAGGAACTAATATCCGGGCCATTAAATTTGGCCAATTTTTACATATTAACAAAATAAAATCGATAATTAATGATGACATTAAAAACATTGAGCTATATTACAAGTTAAAGGTGTACGAGTAGACTTGTCTATCCAGGAATTCGTGGAGACTCTGGCTGCTTCCTTCTGGTTGTAGTGAGATTACCAAAGCCGGATGTTTGAGCCTTAAAACTACGAATGAAATACAATGAATGTATTAGTCTTCAAGTGGTATATACCCCGTAAAAATATTCTTACCAAACATCTCTACTCTTAGAAACATACAAATTTCCTACTATTCAATGTTATAATTGCTATCGATATGGTCATATCAAAACACAGTGATGGTCAAAAACTCAGATGTTTTACAGGCTTGTAACCACATACATTTGAGTCATATGTTGTTTCTGAAGACAATGCTTGCATTGCTAAGGAAAACACTCCACAACGAATACGACGTGTACGAAGTTTTATCGCCAGCATTCTATCATATGTTGATGCTTCTAAGTATAAGATACTTTCTTAGGACATGATTGTCCTAAGAAAGTATGCTATACTTGGAAGCATCTACCCGTATTACTAACCCCCCTCCCCCCCGCCCTAACAGATCCTATGCAGTTACATTAAGCGTAATTAAATTAAGTTTTAAATATAGCTTATATGCTGTTGAAAAAATATAAGTTTGTGATTGTCGTAGCATAACATTGTTGCATATAATTTATTTATAAGTGTAATATTTGTAAAGTATTTACACCTCGACCGCACTGATCAATCTCCTTCGTGTTTTTTTTTTCATTGTACGTGACATTGGCATGGATTAGTTTAGTTTATTGTCCCACGAGAGTTGCTGGTCTCCTATTGGGCGCATCCCCGGGTGGCAGATACACCACTTGTCGCTCACCACGAGTGGTTGGGGTCTTCGGACCCCCGCGGACCAAAACCAGCAGCGGTAGGCACGAAAGCGCAGGAGGGAGTGGAGGGAGATCGAGGGTACTCTCTCCCTCCACTTGAGTGGTTGGGCCGCTCCCGGTACTTCTCTGAATTAGCAGAGTGGACCGGTGAGTAGCTCCAATTACATACGGAGGGGGGGCGGAGGCGCGGTACACCGTGTGTTGGCACGGGAGGTGCGGTCGGTTCGGGCGTGGTGCCGATAGGGCGCGGAGAGATGAGGAGGGGCTCCTGGTCTTCTCTGCCTCGCGCAGAGTGGACCAGTAGAGCGGTGGAGGGAGGATGGAGGGATATCGAGGGTACTCTCTCTCTCCACTTCTGTGGTTGGGTCACTCTCAGTCCTTCTCTGAATTCAAAAGCAGAGTGGACCGGTCAAGTGGCTCCAACTGCATACGGCGGGGCGCGGAAGCGCGGTGGAGTGTGTTGGCACAGCAGGTGCTCTCAGTGGGGGCGTGGCGCCGGGAAGGCACGAAGAGATGAGAAAGGACTCCAGATCTATTCTGCCTCGCGCAGAGTGGACCGGTAGAGCGGCGATAAAGCAGGCGTGAAGCAAAAGTGAAGCAGGCGGCGACGTTATCCTCGTACCAGATAAGTAAAATTGTATACAATAGTTTTATTTTTTCGTTTTTATGATTGCTTAACAAAGTTTTCTACCAGTTCACAATTTGTTAGCAATACAGAAAAAAATAACAATGTTAAATGATATGACTTTGTATGTACCTTGTGAAACAATAAAAATATTTGACATAGCACTGACAATATCCAAAAACTCGGCACCCATTTCATTTATATTGAATACATAAAGGTATTGGCTAGTTAACATTATCGTCAGTAGGCCACCGAAAAAGAATAGTCGTATACGTCTTTTGAAGAAGAAATCCTTCGAATCTTCAAATATATTTATCCCAAATATTTGTATCATATTAATTTGACGAATAAAGGTAGCGATATATTTTGGTGGCAATCGATTTAATTCTTCCATTTTACTATCAAATGACGACTTCTTTTCAAATATGACACACGACTGAATAAAATCAACTTTTGGTAGGAAATAAACAAAAAAAAAAAAAAAAAATGTACGGATAGAAAAATATGTACATAGGTACTAAGTATGTTACGATGAAAATAAATATTTTATTTATAAAAGTTTTGTGTGATATTACGAAATACATTTCAATTCTATACTTAGCCGGGTTACGCTAATTTCTATTATTTATATAGGTATTAATTATTTAGGAGTCTTTATTTTAACTTATCTTCGACTAGTCCGTTGGCACAACAGTGCCAACAGACAATCTGCCAACAGGCAGTGGCACTGCTTTCCGATTCCAGGTTGTGGGTTCGTTTCCGTCCAGAGTCCGGTTGTATAAATTATATTTATATATGCATGTGTGTTGTTTATATATGTATGTGTGTTTTCTCACTAATTATAAAAGCGACAGCCGAAGGTAGCAAAAAACTGCAAAAATTTACTTAAATTTATTACTATAAAATTACAACTAATTATACGTGACAATTGTTCGATGTTTGAGACAAGTGACTTAAAACTAAAGAAGCATCGTTTATTTGGAGCATCATGTTGTGTGGCTTTCTTCGTGTGGGGTTGTTTTCACACGGCGCAATGTCCAGGTGGGAAAGTTTCGTAACAAGCTCTGGTTAGCGATTCATGTCGTGGGAACGTTTCGTAGCAAACTCTGGTCAGCAAATCGTAGGGTAGAGCGATTCGTTCGAGGTGTGCCCGAGATGGGCAGCGCTGCGTCAAGGTCTGACGTCGGTCCTCGGAGGGGACTTGTCGCTGCCGAGCATTATCACCGCGATGCTCGGCAACGATAAGTCATGGTAGGCGATGGTCTCCTTCTGTGAGACAATAATGTCCCAGAAGGAGACCGACGAGCGGGTAAGAGAGAAGGCCGCCGACGTGGCCTCCATCCGCGAGTGACGAATGGGGGTGCGTAGGAGGCGCTACTTAATGCGCCTCCAGTAACGCCCTTGTGCTCGTGTTGAGCCGGGATAGGAACCCGGTCCTGCTAGACACGGCGTCGTCGGGACTATTTAGAGGTGAGCCGGACAGTCACCATGGAGGAGAAGTCTGGCCGTTTCGCCGAGGCCATCCTGTCACTGGAGGGATCGTGTTGCCTGATCCGGGACCCTCCAATTAAAGCGGCTGAAGACTCCCGCAGGGGTTTAGTACGGTATTGCACTCCCAAAGTGCCGAGTCCGACATAGGTCTAGGACTGTCTACCAGGCGTCCTGGATATCACCCGTAAATGGATTCTCCTGCGTCACAAAAAAAAAGAATGATTGAAACATTAGACTCCTATGTTAACACATCTACTCTATTTTAAATAATCAAGTCCCAATTGATCTACTTCAATTCTTCTTCATATCTCTGTAAAAGACGTAAAGAAGTCTGTTCGTTCCATTTCTAGCAAAGGCGTTGGTAGTGACAACCTCGGTCTTGAGATGATTCTTCCAGTGTTGAAAAACACTACATCTGAAATGATAGAAATTGTCAATTTCTCACTGTCGTGCAATATCTTTCCATCACTCACACAAAGCAAACATATATCTAAGACCTCTAATCCCTCCTGTCCTGCTCAATATTGTCCCATATCTATCCTTATTATATTTTCAAAAGTCCTGGAATGTATAATTCAAAAACAACTTTATTCCTACCTAATTTCCAACCGTATTTTGTATCCATTTTGATTCGGTTTCCCTTATTTTCACAACACTGTTAGGGTACTATTGAATGTAACAAAGGACAACTGTGGATAATACCAAGCTCACGGTGATGATTTTGTTGGATTTAAGTAGCGTCTTTAATTCTGTTGACTATGACATGCTACTCATTTTTCGTGCAGTTGATATTTAATCCACCGCCATTGACTAATCCCCTTCATATCATCGGCAGATGGTGTCCCACAAGGTGTTACTTACCCTGTTACTAATTTCTATTTTTAGTGACAATATGTCACATGCACCTTCTTCTCCCTACCAGCTGTAAGCAGATGATATACAAATACACCATCATTTCGAACTGCACGAATTACACGAGAGTATTGAAATTCTAAACAAAGACTTTGGTGCTATACTTATGTCTATGGTGTAAATAGTTCGAACTTCTTATAAACTTAGTAAAATCTCGAACTATAACTATCGTAAAAGCCGTTTAGGAATTTGAATTTATTGGAATGCAGTACCTTCTATCGTGTACAATAAGACACGAATTCCTTATTATTTACCAATATATTTCTTATAGACAAAAACTTATATTTGATAGCTTATGTCAACAAAGTCAATAGAAAAATGCACTAGTCCTTCCACTCTCTGAAGCGTCTTCAATACATTCTCGCATTTAAACCAAAATTTTGTTAACTCAAACCCTATTTTTACCCATCCTTGACTGTGTGTACAAATGTGTGTTATTTAGATGTGACACAGGATCTACCTAATAAATTAAAGCGTCGACGAAATATAGATAAAAGTTTTATCTTGTTTTACGTAAACATTATGACATTTTCTATTTTTGTAGGTATTTATCTTAAATAGCTCCCAATTAATACTACCGCTTTTACTATTGACAAGTCCTATACCCAAAGGTTGTCTGGAAGAGATCGCTCTACTAGCGATAAGACCGCCTTTGTACATCTTTCTTTGTTCATTACAAATATTGTATCTTTTTGTGGTGTGCAATAAAGAGTATTATTATTATTATTATTATTAATCTTCGCTTTGATATAGGTACACATCCTTTCTTTTCTTTATAATATAGGTACCTACATCAAATCAATTCACCTTACCTTAGGTCCCAACATGCTGTAGGCGATCTGGCATCACAACGATGTTCGAAGTCCTTAAACATAACACAAAATTCTTACTAATTTTGTTACTGTACATGATGGAATTCTGGTATAAACTTCCGAAATCGATTCAAGAAAGCACATCATTAAATACTTTCAAAGACAGGTTAAAGAAACATCTTACTTACTATATTCTACTTATAGATTGTTTAATTAATCTTGTTGCGCTGCGTTATGTGTGCGCTATGCGTGTAAAAATCCGCAAGTTTAATTTCTGTAAACGGCTCTGTATTCTGTAACGTGTCAGTCAACCTGGCAACGTATGTACTTACTTATTATAGTCCTTACACGCAGTTACTGTCAATATACGTTTGATGTATACTGTATACACTACCGTACGTCATGATAAAACATCTTACTTGATACTTAAAAATATTTTTTTTAAGTTGTCCTTTTGATTTTTAAGTATTCAGATTTAGTACCTAAATTCGTAAATGCTCATAAAAGTGACACGTCAAACAATAATTAAACGCTGTAAAGTGTATACATATACAATAAAAAGAATAACAAGAACCTAGAGTGAAATGAAACCATATATTATATTAAACATCGACTCAGTGGTATTAACAACCTATATTTTTTTAATATACCTATATAATTAAATTCTCAAAAATATCTGACGATTCCGATTTGTGAAGAAATATTCAACTTACAGATTCGTCTCACTGAACATATAAAGATAGATATATATATAGTCTTTTGTATTAAGTTACAAAGATACAATCGTTCAAAATAAATCATTTTTAATCCTAGATCATCACTCAAATCAGATCAAACTTTTAACGAATCTTATCCATTATTTTTTCTTTCAGATTTTGTTTACAAACATAACAATTAGATACCTCTTATATGGCACAATTTTGTCCATTTCGTTCCACTCTCTAAATAATAATTACTAAATAATAATAACGAAGTTCTCTAAATAATAATAACTATTTTCAGGATTTATCATTAAAAAATCGGAAGTAGGTAAAAAGGTAAAATTTTCACTTTTTTTTTTAGTTGCTGACTGTACCCTACTCACTAAAATTACCTACAAAGATCAAATATTAAATGCACTTACAATAAGTGTAGACATAAAATATCGCCGCGAGCATTATGCCGTTATTATGTGAAATTTACTAAATTATTTTTATTTATTTTTTCTAAAAATTCTTACTTCTACAATTTATTACAATTTCACTATACCATGTAATTATTAATGGATTTTGCTTTAACTTCTGCTAGCGATTTCACTCCTTTATTTTCATTCCTCCAAAGAAAATTCTACATCGGCACTATTCTTTATTGTTGATTAGGCCAAGGAGATTTGACCTCAAAAAGTGAACGTCGAAAGATACGACGTTTTGACCACAAATCTCTAGTCCAATCATTAATATTAATATATGATATCCAAAATGAATTGATAGATAGATAAATTGATAAGTCTGCTGATGTAAAAATATTTAAAATTTTGAGGGAAGGATGGAAAAATCCCCCACCACACCAGCCGTTGGATGTCCACTGCTGAACAGCCTCCCCCATCAACTCTGATGGGTTTTACCAATACTCGCTACGCGTGGAAGGCAGGTTGGCGAGCATAGTGTTGTGGCAGGATATGGTGACGCTCATCGTAATCCTGATTTCACTGGGTGTCATGGTCACGTCTCGTTGCCCAGGTCAGGAACAAGGGTCTCGGATTAAGCGTCTGGACCGCGAGGAAGAAAGAGGGGATGCATGGTTGATAGGTAGTTCAATCAATAGCGCACTCCCAGCCAGGTTACCTGCGGATATATAATATAATATAACATAATATATAATATAATATAACATAACATAGGGGATGTTGGGTTACAAATTTACGCTTACCCGGGTACAGGGATCACTGCCCGGGTGGACGTTTATATATCCCATACTCGTGGGACTAACTATGGAAAACAAAACGACGTAACGTGGCGCCTCATCTGCCATCGCGTGGATCAAAAGGCAGATTCATGTCTACGAAGATGAGGGGGAGGAGAGCGGAAGCCTCGGCGACAGATAGCTCAGCGGCCAATTCGGCCGCGGAGATGTTTGACGCACAAAAGAGCGGTGTCTTTTTTGCTGTTCCTCTTCCTGTGCCCCAAACAGTTCTCGGCATGGCACGAATCAAGGAGAAAGCGGGTGCGGAGAGGCGATGCGGTGGACTCCGATATTGATGCGGACCCGTCTCTCGCTCAGAATAATTAGGATAGTTTTTATCTGAAGAACCCGGAGGTAAATATATCACTGATTTAAGAAATTAGAGTAAATGTATTAAGAATAGTTTTGTAGGACATGAAGAATGGAGAATGATCTGTAGTGGGCTGTTAAGGAAAGGATGTATCTAGGTATATGTACGTAAGGCTGTATCATCATACAAGATGCATATGTTACTTGTTTGTGCAAATGTACCTTTTTTTCTCCCTTCATAAGGAATTTTTAAATATACGAATTTAGCATGTGATGTCATGTTGTTAGTTTTGACCCATTTTAGACAATTTTAGTAATAATCCCGTTCGTTTAGAGTGTCAATGATCATAAGTTCAATTGTATACAAATAAATTGAAGAAAATACTTTTTTTTGTCAGTTATATATATTTTTTAAATAATTTGTTAATTATAACGTTATTCGTGTTTATTGGAATTATTCGCTTTGAAATAATTCAAATGATGAAATAGATCCCATTTCCCCCATTTTAAACCCGCCTATCCCATTTTATACAACTTGACAACGATTTTCCCTATCTTTACAAATTAAATTAATTTAGAAAAGATAAAAGGGGAAGAGGTAAATAACCCGGCACCCCCCGCTTTACTTTAGGTCCTGACCATTCTTCGATGAACCTTCCTGGTAAAAAAACGGCAAATTATACTGCGCCTGTTTAATTAATATAGTAATAGAACCGAAGACCAATAAATTCAAAAGTTGCAACAGCCTCACCTTTGTTATTAATAGAAGTCAAAAATTTTATAGTTCAAGATAGATAAAACAGCCAAAGCTACGGTATTTGTAAAAGCCAAACTCAAATGAATTGAATTATCAAAATTGGAACGGTAGGCCAACATTCAATTACAAGAATAATAGCAAAGGCTGAAGCCAACGAGACAAGCCTTGCTTTATTATATTAAAATTAGATAATCACTCTTTGATTTCATATTATTTTGAACGCACAACCATCAGAAAGCCAAGTATAAGCAATTAAGCAAACACTACTCCCAAGTAATGGGCAACTGGAGGAGGCATTGGCCTCCCATTTTTTTCTGTCGTTAGCTGTTTTCATCCAATCTCTTCCTGCCAATTGAAGTATGTCGTTTATCCAGCGAGCTTTTGGTCTGCCCCTTTGTCTCTTACCTCCCGAACCTTCACAACCAACCAAATTAATAATAAAACAAATTAATAAGAATAATAATAACCGGGGAGTAATCCTCCACCCGCTTATATTTATCTATGTAAGTTTATGTAAATTTATTATATGACTTATATAAGTATTGTATTATATTATTATATATTATTGAACGGGTGGAGTGAGCTAGTTAGATAATAATAATAAACAAATAATAATAATTAGGTCTTTATATACAATGTTTATAGGTGCTACCATCTAATGCTATCGCCTTAATAATAAACTCTTTTGCAAAAAAAACGGGCACTTAAGCAAAGAACTATTTTATGGAACTATGGGATTGAGGTCCGGACTTCTAGCTGGCCAGTCCGAACGACGAATTCCGACTTCTAGCATATACGCATCCACACCGCCATCGCCAGACCGGTGGGCGCGAGCGTTGTCGTCCATAAAAATTGAGTTTTCGCCAAGAGCGGTTAAAGCGGGTTGTGCATAAGGAATTAGAACTTCCGTTATGTATCGGTGTCCAGTCAGTGTAGGGGAACCTGGGGATAGTTGATCCCTAGGGGACACTTGGTAAACTTGATTTCTAGTTCTAACAAACGTGATACATTTTTTTAAGATAGCAGAACTCATTCATTTATGCCTAACTTCTCTTTCTATCTTGGCGCGTTGTGACAAATATCACTAGTTTGCAAATGACGGACGGTGGAATATTTGTGTCGTGCCATACTTAATTTTCGGTAAGCTTTAACTGGATTTATTTGATGAAAAGTGAAGGAAATACTATTAGTAGGTGTGTTTATTGTGTTAGTCGTTTATTTAAGTGTAAATTGGCCTTGATTACATTAAAATACGTGATCACTAGTTTTGAGTATGACATGTTTTATAACCTTACTATGTATGTGGAGACTTAGTCCTTTTATTTGAGGGTAAGATGATCCCGGGATCTTGTGTCCCAATGAGGGATCAAGTCTTACCTACGATTCATAAAGCTATCGATGATATATTATATTTCATCCGACTACGACAAAGCCTAAAGGAAATGTTATGATTTTATCAGTCTATGTATATATCCACTATGCATGTATGTACTCGATGTGTGTACGGTAGCGGGAAAACTATTGAACCAATTTAGACGAACAAGGTGTCGATCGATTCGTTATTATAGTCAAGTGACAAAGGATACATTTCACCAAAAATGTCAAAAAAATTGCATCACATCGAGTGATATGTCATATGAAAGAATATAAAATTTTAAAAACAAATATATAAAAATAGAAATAGTTTTCCTTAGTTGGGTTAAACTTTTTCAACTTTTTGCTCTCTCCTTAGGAAATCATGCCGCAAAAATATAAATCAAGAGAATGTTAAAAAAAGAACACCAGTAGCCAAAGAAAAATGAAAAATTCTTCGATAACTCAACAAGCCTCATGGATAGATACTACTTTGAGCCGCAGCAAATATACAAATTGATGAAACGGGTTTAACAACAGTCCATAAACCAAAGAAAACTGTTGCTTGTCGTAGCCTTAAACATGTATCTAAAGTTACATCTACTGAAAGAGAAGAGTTCGTTACGGTCTGTTCTGTCAGTTGTTAAATAATTTGGAAGATTATATCAGACTTAATGTTTTTGGAGATTATAAACAGTCGGCTTGTTAGTCGAATTCTAATTGTTAGAAGAAAATGATGTTTATACTTTTTGATACTAAAGAAACTTAATACCAGTTGTGTGTTATTATTTGGAAAATAATACAGTTAGTTATTTAAAATTATGACAGATTAGTTCTATTTATGTGATTCAAGTCAAATAATTAATGTGGAATCAACCCTCTGAGTATCTTATTCGCGCTGAAAATCTGTTTACCATGTGTCCCCAACTATGGGAGATTTGATTCGTGCAAATAAAGTCATTTGAGTTGTCTCCAGTCCTGACACGCCTGTTTCGTCTCTCTCTAGCGACAGGGCATGTGCCGAAAGCCTGGAAACTAGCTAACGTGCAGCCTGTGCCCAAAAAGGGCAGTCGAGCAGACCCTGTCAACTATAGACCCATTTCCGTAACCTCCATACTCTGCAAGAGTATGGAACGTATACTGAACAACCGGCTCCTGGCATACCTAGAGGAGCATGACCTTCTTAGCGACCGTCAATTCGGTTTTCGGCGCAATCGGTCCACGGGTGATCTTCTAGCGTATGCCACTCACATATGGAGTGAAGCTATCGATAGACACGGGGAAGCCATTGCGGTCTCGCTCGATATTTCGAAGGCATTTGACAGGGTCTGGCATGACGGCCTTATTAGCAAACTTCCTTCATTCGGCCTACCCACCTCGCTTTGTGTTTGGTTATCTGACTTCCTGAGGGATCGATCGATCCGCGTAGTCATAGACGGTTGCGAATCTGATCAATTTACCATCAATGCCGGGGTCCCTCAGGGGTCTGTACTCTCGGCAACGCTATTCTTGCTGCATATCAATGACCTGCTCAAACCTGGGATCTTTGGGTATGCGGATGACAGCACCGTTGTTGAGCGTTACGTGTCCAACGCACGAGCGAGTGTGTCTGAGATCCAGTCGCTGAGGGAAGCCATGATCCAGCGTCTGAACTTGTCCCTTAAAGCTGTCTCTGACTGGGGTGACGCTAACCTGGTCAAGTTCAACGCCTCTAAGACCCAGGCGTGTCTCTTCTCAGCAAAGCGGAGTCCTTTCCACCTGACTCCCTCTTTCCGGGGTGTATCCGTGCCCATAGCCGACCATCTGGAGCTTCTTGGCATTACTTTAACATCTACCCTCAATTTTGGCTCATATATAGAAGAAAAGGCCCAAACAGCTGCCAAAAAACTCGGTGTCCTCTCGAAGGTTAGACAGTACTTCACTCCGGAACAGCTTTTAAAGCTATACCAAGCTCAAGTTCGCTCGTGCATGGAGTACTGTTCTCATCTCTGGGATGGCTCAGCCAAGTACCAGCTGGAGCTTCTCGAGTCAATCGAGAGGCGAGCCAAGAGGCTTATCGGCGATGATTCACTGGTCGCTGCTAAGTTACAAAGCTTGGATCATCGACGCAAGGTGGCCTGTCTGTCGATTTTTTATCGGATACACTTCGGTGAGTGTGCACAAGAACTCCACGACCTGATTCCCCCCTGCCCCTTTCATCTTCGTACAACCAGACGCTCTGCGTTACGTCACCCCTATACGGTTGACATCCCCCCTATACGCACTAAGCGTTTCGCTAGTACATTCTTGATGCGTACGGCCAAAGAATGGAACTCTCTACCAGCGTCTGTGTTCCCCGAAAGCTACAATCTGGGCATCTTCAAGTCGCGAGTGAATAGGCTATTTCTAGGTAAGCGTGCTCCATCCTAGACCGCATTCTCACTTATCATCAGGTGAAATAGTGGTCAAACGCAAGCCTATCAAATTATAAAAAAAAAAGAAAATTTGATCGGTGGGAATCAAACTTCTATTTATGGAAGATACGGTAAATATCTATTTGCTGTACGTTTTCCTATATCTAGACACACTGTTGACTGCAAATTAAGTTATTTATTCGATGAGAATCAAGTTTGGGGAGACACGGTAAAAATTGGTTTACCAAGTGTCCCACGTCCCTGGGAGATTTGATTCCCCTGGGATCAAGGCTCCCAATCAGGGGTAAACAAGTCTCCCTCACAAAGGAGACACATGGTAAAAGTCTACAGTATGGTATTTAATTAAATAATGAGTTAAATTGTAGCACAATCTTGTTTATATTCAAACTATCATTGAATAGATAAATTCTAAATCTTTTGACCAAAAAAGCTTTCTCATATTGTAAAAAATAAAAAAAATATAGTCCAAAATCAAAAAGGGGATCAACCATCCCCAGGTTCCCCTACCGTTTTCGATGAAGACTAACTCCGTACGATCCATAGAATTTATTCCTGCCCAAAACATAACAGAGCCCCCTCCATAAGGTGTGATTTCTTCAAAACATGCCTCTGCAAAGCGTTCTCCTCGTCTACGTAGCACTCGCCGACGTCGGTCTTCACCATGCAGAGATATCCTGGCTTCATCGGAGAACAATACCCTATCCCAGTCTTCATGAGTCCATGACACACAATTTCGAGCGAAGCTAAGCCTGGCAACTCGATGTCCACGGAGTAATTTAGGGCCGCTGCCGGGCAATGACTGTGTATATTAGCAGCGAGAAGCCTCCTCCTGACCGTCCATAGACTAATTTGCACATTTCTTACTTCTTCGAGGGTGTTCTTGAGGTCCACATAAGAAGATTTGCGATTTCTCAACGCTTGACTAACTAGAAAACGATCATCCCGTGGTTCGGTACATGTCTTTCTGCCAGAACCAGGCCTTCTCTTGACGGAACCGGTCTCTTGATAGCGCTGCCAGGTCCTTTGAACTGTCGACCGACTCACATTTATCCTCTGAGCCACGAAGCATTGACTGCAACCTTCTTCAAGCAGTGCAATAATTTTGCTCGCTTTTATCACTTTATCTACCATTTTCGAGATTGCTAAACAGCAATAACAATACTTTTAAATGTCAAGGACACCAGATAATTTAATAAAAATTGACAAAAAGTTAATTAGAGTCGATATTAACTATAGGGAATTCGCGCCACAAAATGTAGTTAAAAGTTATTTTCTTTGAAAACCAGGCTCAGTCAAAAATTTGAATTTGGAATGTACTCTTATAAACATTATGGCACTTTTATAACTGGCCAGTAACATGTTCAAATGATTAAAACCTTTTTGGTATTTTATTTTTTTCAGCCAGGAAGAAAATCGAAACCGCCCGTTTTTTTTGCAAATGAGTTTATATGAAGTAGTCGATCTAAGCTACAACATACTACGAGTATAGATAGATAGATAGATAGATAAATGCTTTATTGCAGTCACTAAATTTACAGTGGATATTAGATAAAGAGAGTACAAGATATTTACAATTTAAGTGTGCAAAGGCGGTCTTATTGCTATCAGCAATCTCTACCAGACAACATTATTTTAATGAAAGTAAATTTCTTATCAGACTTGGGTAGTGCAAATTTAGGTCCCTAAACCTAGGTGTTAGCTAAATAATAATAATGATACTAGCATTAGCACTTTAATAATATGATATACATATACATTATAAATACATGCATATGATGTAGGTACTGAGTACATAGTATTAAAATACATACATACACACATATACATATATAAATACAACAAATATATTTAAATACAAATAATTAATAATTAATCAGTCACTATTATAGAAACAATTATTATTGTTCTTCCACTCTTGCTAAGTAATACTTAAACAAGCGACATTTAAAAATAGCAATTGATTCAGAATGACGAATAGCAAATGGCAGTGAATTCCAAAGGTTGACAGCTTTAACCGTAAAGGAATTGCTAAAGTAGCGGGTATGACAGGTTGGCAACTTAAGACGATTGTCAGAACGAGACCGAAGTTCTAATTGACTAGAAGTGTCTGAACCAAGAAAACAGAAACGCTCTTTTAGATAGGAAGGGGAATAGGGATTGTATAAGATAGAGTATAACAGAACTAGCGTGTGGAGGTTTCGACGATATCTGATAGGAAGCCACCTCAGACGAGCCCGAAAGGAGGAAAGGAGGAAAATATAATGTCATTTTGGGGAATCTCTAGCTAAATCTAAGCGGGTGTCCGCAAAAGGATAAATCATTTTAACAAACACGTATAGTCACATCGTTTTTATAGTTATTCGGTGCGCGCATGCTAGCCGGGCTGGACACAGCATTTACGTGGAATAAGAATCTGTTTTTTTATTTCAATATTTTTCTCAGTACGTCTAGCTCTAAAAGACTTGTTTTTTATACTCAAATGTTGCTGTGATATTCTATTTTGAGAAACGTTGAATAAATATACTAGAAATATATATTTTTTAAATAATTTTATTTAATACTAGCGGCCCGCCCCGGCTTCGCACGGGTCTTTAACTAAATTTTTAAAAATTATACATTTATATTTTTTATCACCTACACCTGCGTCGATACTGGAAAATATTTTATATTAGACGGATTGAGTGACAGATTTATTATATCTATATACATACATACATACATACATACATACATACATATATATATATATGTATATAGATAGTACGGATGAAACATTTGAACTGTTTTTTTTATTAATTATTTTCTCATTGATGAATACCATATTTTAATAAGTATTATTCCCGACGAAGACAAATCCAAAAACACAAAAATCACAAAAATCGTTCCACTCGTTCTCGAGTTATAAACGGTGTAACTAACACGACTTTAATACAGATTACAACTTAAATAGCTATAACCATCCAACTTTGTACAATCAACAAACAAATAACGACCAAATATTTTAAATTTTAACAACGAACAATCAAGACCGTAGTACCCTAAAGTATATAATTATATACAAAAAAGAAAAACAGATTTTTAAATACGGGCGAGTGTCATTCTTTTGGCCGAAGTTTTGGTCAGCACGATTCAGAAAATTATCTGCGCCATCTATCGTATAATTGTAGAATATCGTTTTTATATTTAGTGACATTTAACATAATTAATATTTAACATAATAGTATATTAATTGAAAATGATGTTTATCTAAAATATTAAAACGATTTCTATTCCTATCCGACATATTTAGTAAACTTTTAAGTTTAACAAAATAATAACTCAAATATAAGTTTTGTGAGTTTTAAAGATTCCTTAGACCAGATGGCGTTGGCGGCGTAGGTACCTATTTCTATTTTCTTAAATAGGTATTTATTTTTAAATTTAATTACAATGAAACAAAAACTAAATTATACTGTGAGTTATTTCCAATTTTAATGTATTAAAGTTATTAACATTGGTTTTGTACTTTTTACGTGATACGTGATCAGAGAAAAATACGATAAGAGATGGCGCTGATACAAAAAAATACGCGCTATTGAAATTTATTCTTGATGATATATAGTGTATTAATAAAACATCGCCGCTAACTATTTCGAGAAAGCGCGCAACCATCCGAACCCCCTTATAGCCCAGTCATGCGTCTACAATACACTACGCGGTAATTTCAAAAACCGCTGTAGACGCCCCCTTCACGTGCTCACCGACCCAGACGACACGATTACGCTAGCCAACCCCCCCCCCCCCCCCCCCGATAGGTACAGTACACAACCGCACCACACACCACACTACTCACCTACACCGTCTCCGCCGACGGAGACGAAGTAATAGGGTTCAACGGCTCGTACGCGCCTAGGCACGTAGAGCAGTAGTCCGTTCACCTCAGCGCTCCGCATAGCGCCGCCTAAGCCGGCCAACCGACGCGTATAGAACTTCAGAGCCGCCCATAAGGAGGCTCTACTTTCTAGGCTGGACCTTAAAGTGTCCGCCCCCCCGCCCGGTGTCGCTGTAAAGGCCAGTAAGGCCAACAGCATAAGTCCATCCGAAAAAAAGGAGGTTTTAACAGATTTATTATTTGTATAGATTTTTGTAGGCCGGGTTTGTTGTCACCTATAGACGTCGTGGCGTACAGAGCCCGCAAGTTCTTGTCATGTATATATAGTTATAGCCTATAGGTGACTATGGCATTCAAAGGGTTAAAAAGTTTTTGTAACTATATTGTACTCTACTTACTATAACTACGATCGTATCAAACAAACAACATACGATAAGTCTCATGACATTTTTTGACAATAATAATTGTCAATCACTAAGTTATTTTGTCTATATTCGTTCTCGGGCATGAAATGATTTTACAATTGACGAACCTCTATGTTTACGAACATGTACCTATCGACGAAAATGTCAAAAAATTGTTAGGTGATTTGTGGAATTATTATTCTTTATTACAATTTGTCGACAAACAAATTTGACAATTCCTAAATTATTATGTCAACTCGACTGGGCTGTTATTGTAAATCCGTGACTAGTGAATGTGTTAGAAAGAAAAGAAGACCAAAAAATAGAGAAGTTATGTAATAAATTTTATTATCTAAATATGTTTTTACATGTCTCCCTCATCAGAATCCTCGATATCAGCTAAAGCTTGCTTGGCTTGATTTTCTACTTCTGCCGCCAGTTCTTTCGGTACCAGCTCGTGACGTCCTTTTGTATCCTTTGACACCCAGGATAATTCCAGCTCGAATTGTTTGTCCTTAAGCTCATCATGAACAATGTATATGCTGAAAAAAAAGTTACAAAATTGTTAATTTTTACTGGTAACATAATTAGTACCTTTATTTATTAATTCCCCTCTCAATTATTATTGTAAGTACAATTAATGTAGTTTTATTATTAGTATGTAATACATTTCAGAAAAAAAAAATAAGAAAAATTATGTTAAATTCAGGATTACATTATAAACATTTTAATCACTTCAAAAATGAAGTTTTATGTTTGTCTATATGTGTTTTTTTTGTATATTTGTAAATTGTGAACCAATTTTGAAAAAATATATATTTTTAAAAGGATGTACTCTAAACATGATCCTAAATTGGGCAAATGAGAAAATGATGATGGGACCTCAAGGAAACTGAGAAAACTCTGCAAATATAATTCATATATTTTGTTGTCATTGAGGTTTCATGAATGAATTGCATAGATCTTTCTCTTTTTAAAATTTTAATGTGTAAAGTACCCAGGTAGTCCCATCAAAATATGGCGATGACCTAATGCAATGCAATTGCAAAAATATTGTTTAAACTAAAAAATCTATACTAATATTATAAAGCTGAAGAGTTTGTTTGTTTGTTTGAACACACTAATCTCAGGAACTACTGGTTCGAATTGAAAAATTATTTTTGTGTTGGACAGCCCATTTACCAAGGCTATAGTCTATAACATCACGCTACGACCAATAGGGGCTGGGTAATAATAAGAAATGTTACAAAAACAAGAAAAAATAATCTTTTTTGAGAGCTTCCGTTGCGTCCTTTATTATTTCTCTTTTCGAGACATTTTTTAGTTCCACATTTAAAGTGAATATAACATCACTCTTTTACCGAGAATTTTTAAAAAATTAAAAAATACTTAATAATACGTTGAACGACCCAGGAATCAAACCTGAGACCCCTTGCTCGGCAGTAACGCTTACGACCACTCGACCAACGAGGGTGTTACCTACTCTTAGAGTAATCGTTTAAAAATATAAGTATGTTTTTCCCTCAAATTAACGCGGGTGAAACCGCGGGGCACAGTTAGTTATAAATATGAGTATAAATATTTTGATTTGTTTTTATGCACATACTCAAAATCGAGACAATTGTATGTAATACATTTTATGTGTTTATAAACTTGGAGGGCCTACTATATCTGGTCTGACTATGAAATAGTATTGTTTTTGCAGTTTATGAAGGTCGTCTATAACTAGTTTGTTGATGTAATTGCTAAATAAAATTTATTAACCAATTTCTATAATTGTAACCAAAGGGTTTAGCCAGATAAGTATAACGTGTCGGCCCCCAAATTGGAACCTATATCGAAACTAATGTTTTAGTATCGCCTTGATGTACAAACATAATTTATGTACTTTTCGCGGCCAGCTTTCGCTTTGACCTTGAGGTATGAGAAAAAATAACTATGCAAGAGAGTTGAGACTAATGCGAGTCTTAAGATTACATTGTAGAGCAGGGTTGGGCAAATATTTTGATAGTCGGGCCACATGGCAGATGAAAATTTGACCCCAGGCCAAACAGTTATTTTTCTAATTTTTTTTTTAATCATACATACTGTAATTGTATAATTATCATAATTATATTTTCGAATAGGAAGCGCTGAAAAGAGCGGTTGTCCCGGAGAAAATTTTGACTCCCACCTGCCCTGATAATGTGTATAAGTATTGCTTAATATTTTATCAAAAATTTTTTATGCACCAATTTATGTTAGACAAAAACTAATATTTGTGTTTTTAATAATAATATATACAATGCTTCAGGGGCCAGACAAAATTCTACCGTGGGCCGGATTCGGCCCACGGGCCGCCATTTGCCCAGATCTGTTGTAGAGTGTATAAATTATTTTTTTCAAATTTTTGGTGTAACTATATAAACAAATTAATTTGTTGATTTGGATTAGATTCTTTATTAATACTGTATGCTATTTACTATACCTAATATAAAAAAAAAATTTAGCCGAATACTGGCTTTGTAAATAACTGAAAAAGTAGTTTTGTCTCATTATATAATTCTAACAGAATTGCTTATGCACTTAAAAAGAGCTCCCAATCACAAATCAGCTTATGTAAACTTTCAAGATATGGATATAAGTATTTATTTTATTTTATTTGTTTATAATCATTGCTTCAATAATTTATATTATAATTAGCCTGTAGGTCTGTTCATATAAATCTTTCTCACATTTTTGTCAAACTAAACAAAACCATTCTCTTCAAACTGTATCTATTAATGATTGTACTTTATGAATGACCGTTTCTCAATACCTCTCTTAAAGTATTAGATAAGCTTGACTTAAAAATATGTTTTTCTAGATTTTAATCTACTGAATAATATTGATAATATTATAATCAGGGTTCGAAAATATCCGATATTTATTATAAATATCAAAATATCGGATATTTATGATATATATCCGATATATATCAAAAATTTTGATATATATTGGATATTTATATATTTGTATGAAAGCCATATTATTAATTTATTGTTATTATTATTATTTATGTATACTATTTGCATACGTGTTACATAAACATAATTAATTATTTAAAAAAAATTGGTTGTCTGTAAAGTCGGTTTACAGACGATAATTTTTAGGTGATAACGTCATAAGAATACATAGATGTAGAATTTTATACTTTTATGAATCATAATTGAATTATTATCACATATACAATGATAGTGTGTATTACTTTATATATATATATGATAGTGTGATATTCAAGATTTTCCAATCTGAGTTATAATATTTTGTTAAGGATAGGAAGATGATAGGAAAAGTAGGAAATCAAGGGGAGTGTTTCAAGTGGTACTCTCCAAGAAACAATTGAAAATCACAAAACAGTAGGGGTGTGCGATAATTATCGATAATTCGTTAATACTCGATAATTTTCCATTCGATAATTATCGATAACTTTCGTCATCTATCGATAATTTTTATCCGATAATTATCGATAACTGTCGCCAACTATCGATAACTTTTCCTCCGATAATTATCGATAACTGTTCATTCGATAATTATCGATAACTATCGATAAAACGATTCGATAATTATCTATAGTAAAATTATCGATATTTTTTATCGATGAACATCCCTACTTCTACCAAACAATTGACAAATCACAAAACAGTAGGGGTGTTCGATAATTATCGATAATTCGTAACTACTCGATAATTTTCCATTCGATAATTATCGATAAGTGTTATTCGATAATTTTTATCCGATAATTATCGATAATTTTTCATTCGATAATTATCGATAAATATCGACCGATAATTATTGATAACTTTCGTCAACTATAGATAATTTTTATCCGATAATTATCGATAACTGTCTCCACCTATCGATAACTTTTCCTCCGACAATTATCGATAACTATTCATTCGATAATTATCGATAACTATCGATAAAACGATTCGATAATTATCGATAGTAAAATTATCGATATTTTTTCCGTTGAACATCCCTAGTTCATGTCCATCCTGAGGAATGCGGTAGTTCTGTGACCTATCATAATGTCGATATCGATAATCTCATTTGGTCAATCATAATATCTATTCCATATTTATTGCAACTTTAAGTAAGGAAATATTTATTTATTTATTTATTTTTATTTAATACTTTATTACACACGTTATTAAATAATAGCATTGAAGAAAAAAATTACAGTAAATGTGCAATGGCGGCCTTATCATGCTTATGTATTATAAAAGGCTTTTTCTATTTGAACTTGTTGAAGGCGAAGTACTCATGGTTTTGTAAAAAAAAAAACAATACAGTAGCGGTCAATAGTTTTTAATATCGACAAGCGCGCGTTACCGTCAAAGACAACACTCGATTGCGGACGAATTCGGTAGCTGAAGGCGGGGCGCGCTGCTCCCGCCCTTCACCTCAGGCCCCGATGGACATGAACTCGCGCGCGTACTGTAGATTGCGTGGCGCCACTGTCTCTTTTACTCGAACGCGGTCCGATGGAGTGTAAGACAGAAAGCTTAGGCTAATCGTGCCTCTCTATCGCTTGTTCTGCGCTCTCGCTCGCTCGCAGAACGTGACAAAATAGCGTCATCTTTGAAAAAAATACCCGATAGCTTTCATCAATTTACTAGACGTTATCACGTCAAAAACTGAAATGCTTTTAATGTTTTATTTATTTAGGTACTTAAAATCTGACAAATGAAACCACAACATAAAATCTTTTTCTAGATCAGGCAAAATCAACTAAAAAACATAAAATCTAATATATTAAAAAATCAACTTAAAAACATAAAGCCTTTTTACAAATTCTAATCAGTCAATACCTACACTTAGGTAACAAAACAGGTTTTTAATTTTGATTTTGATTTCGATTTTGATTTTGGTCTTGATTTTGATTTTAATTTTGGTTTTTGTTTTAATTTTGAATTTTAATTTTGATTGAATTGTAATTTAAACTTAGTAGGATTTGATTGGATTTAGATTTTAATTGTGACTTTAATTAAATTTTAGTAATTCTAATTTTTGACAGAATTTTGGTATTGATTTTGAATTCTTAATTTTAATATGTAATTTTCTATGAATTTTGGTATTAATTTTGAGTATGATGATTTTTAATTTTTAGGTGATTGAATTTTGTCGTTGATTTAATTTCGATTTAAATTTGTTATTATTAACGGTTATAAGAAAACTTTGTAACTAACACTATATGGGCTAGTCCTGAATTAAAGGTTATTATTATAAAACAATAAACATTACAAATAATAACTCTAGAATATAATCAAATAAGTCTTTTAGTTATCAAATCAGTTATCAGTCATTCGTAATACACTGTTAATTTTCAATATAAAATAATAAAATAATTCCGTATTAGGGAGTTTGTTTTAACTCTACTCCAACGCCTTCTACATTTGGGAAGTAGAAAATTAGAAATACAGTAACAAACGCCAAATATTACTTAATAATTAAACCAATTTTGTATTGATATATATCATAAAAAATCATTTGATATATATCGGATATATATCACGATATATATCATGATATATATCCATTGATATATATCCTCGAACCCTGATTATAATTGAGATATTCAATTATAATGAAAGTGTAGTGAAATGTATGTAGAATATTGAAACTTTCTACTAACATTCTGGCAGCTTCTTTCACCAAGTCTTTCACGGTCATATCTGCAAGTTTCAGCTTTTCAATTTCAGTTTTAGCAGCTTGTTTTGCTTTTCCAACTGCACATCCAAAATATGACTGAAAGTCAAGTAAAATATAAATAAGTTCATATTAATGTCTTTTGCTTTTTTTTGTTATTTTAAATCATAAATATCTTAAAACAATATCATTACTTTACAATATAAATACAGTTTTTTCATAAAATATTTTTATTAGCAAATAAAAAACTATATAAAAGGCCTGTGAAAACTTACAAATGAGACTCCACTAGGTTCAAGCATGAACATTTGTGGTCCTTCATAGTCTGACCAGGTGCCCATAATCACTGAGCAACCATATGGACGGACAGCACTATATAGAGTGTATGCATGCATGTACATGGACACACGTTCATTCAAGTATTTAAGTGGTACAGGAGCCCCATACTGTGATCTATAACTAGATGCTTCTGATCTTGCTGTTTCTACTATTTGTCTAGCGTCTGAGATGAGGCCAGCGACTGCCTGTAATAGTGATAATATAAAATAAATAAAATATTGCATTTTAACACTAGAATTTGTACTTTTGAAAAAATCCATTTAACTAATGTTAAAAAGTGGAAAAAATATATAACATATATGTATTCATACCCATATTACGATACTAAATGCAGTTGAGGACCCATTTGATCTGAATATCTTAGAATAAGAAAATTTAGCAAGAAAAGGTTAAAATTATTTTGCTATAATCCGCCAACAGCAGAATCTGTATGGTCAAACATGTAATTAAAAGCTAAGCACCGCTCACCTTCACAACCAAGCAAGAAAGCCAAGTTCCCAAGCAAGCAATACCACCACCATTCACATGCACCACCACACAAGACTCTAACACTACTCTCGACGCACGTTTCGCTCCGACACCGGAGCATCCTCAGGAGATATCGACTTTACAATGCTGTATTGTCTAGTGACGTTCGTGGCAAATGCGCGGTCTTATATACCGTTTGTTACCCCTACACCTGTTGCCCCGCCCATTACCCCCCTCCCCCCTGAACCCCTCGCACCCCCCCGTCCCCTTCAAACAAACGAAGCAATGGTGAACTTGAAACGTTAACTTGTTCATTTAGCAATTTAAACTGATTATTATTATTATGTTTTATTATTTCTAGTTGTTCCAACATACTCAGTCGAAGCCCTTTATCGCAAGTGTGTAAGATTTTATATGAATGGTCCGATGATAATTTGTGTCCACTATCAAGGAGATGTTTAGCGAAGTGTGATTTTTGGGGTTGGTTGTTCCTAACCGCGGCTATATGTTCTTTGTAACGTGTTTCAAATTTACGACCCGTTTGACCAATATATGTGGCTTTACAGTCTGAACATTCGAGTTTATAAATGCCAGATTTTTGTTTATTGTTTACTTTATCTTTCCCGTTGCAAATGTTTTTAAGTGTATTATTTGTCCTAAATGCTACATGTATATCATGCGCTTTAAGTGTCTTCGCAATACGCTCCGATATTGTTCCAAAATAAGTTAAACTTGATTTGTATTTATTAATTTTATCAGGTGCTGTTGAGTATAAATCTTTTTTGATCCGCATCGATTTTTGTTTTTTTATTATATTATTAACAATGTTATTGTTGTACCCATTAGCTTGTGCCATGTGATAAATTAGATTTAATTCTTTTAAATAATTTTCTTTTGTGAGTGGGATAGATAGCAACCTATGGACATAACTATGGAACGCTGCGAGTTTATGCTGCCAAGGGTGACAGGATGAAGCTGGTATGGTTGTGTCTGTGTATGTGGGTTTCCGGAAAATTCCAAACTGATGTTTATTATTAACGCGGGTTATAGTTAGATCGAGGAAGTTTATTGAGTGATTTTGTTCTAATTCTGATTTGAATTTAATTTTTGGGTGTATATTGTTTAGGTTTTTGACAAAAATGTCTAATTGTCTGTCTGTCCCTGTCCAACATATAATTATATCATCTACATATCTGTAGTAATACAGAATGTTGTTATTTTTGACAATATTTTTATTTTCAAAATCATCCATGAAGATATCTGCCATTAGAGGACTTAGTGGTGACCCCATAGCTAATCCCTCTTTTTGTTGATAAAATTGGTTATTGAATTTGAAGTAATTTTGTTTCATGCATAGTTTGGTTAGTTCTATTAACTCTGTTATTTCGTTGGCATTTGTGTGATTATTTTTTAACAATTTGGTAAGAATGTTTAGGGTTTCTTTAACTGGGACATTGGTGAACAAGCTGTCTACATCTAATGATATTAATTTACAATGGCCCGGTAATGTCAAGTCTTTAATTTTATTTACTAGTTGGATACTATTTTTTAATGAATAAGTCGGATCAAAGGATGTTTTTGATTTAATGACTTTATTTAGCTCTTTTGCTAATTCATATGCTGGTGCACCAATGTATGAGACCACGGGACGGATTGGTATATTATCTTTGTGGATTTTTGGTAAACCGTATAAAATAGGGGCATTAGTGTTCATTTGAATGACGTTTTGTTTTGATGTATTTTTTGGAAAAATGTGTTTTGATTTATTAACGGATAGCCTAACTTCTGCTGCGTATTTATTAGTTGGGTCCGATAAAGGGCTTCGACTGAGTATGTTGGAACAACTAGAAATAATAAAACATAATAATAATAATCAGTTTAAATTGCTAAATGAACAAGTTAACGTTTCAAGTTCACCATTGCTTCGTTTGTTTGAAGGGGACGGGGGGGTGCGAGGGGTTCAGGGGGGAGGGGGGTAATGGGCGGGGCAACAGGTGTAGGGGTAACAAACGGTATATAAGACCGCGCATTTGCCACGAACGTCACTAGACAATACAGCATTGTAAAGTCGATATCTCCTGAGGATGCTCCGGTGTCGGAGCGAAACGTGCGTCGAGAGTAGTGTTAGAGTCTTGTGTGGTGGTGCATGTGAATGGTGGTGGTATTGCTTGCTTGGGAACTTGGCTTTCTTGCTTGGTTGTGAAGGTGAGCGGTGCTTAGCTTTTAATTACATGTTTGACCATACAGATTCTGCTGTTGGCGGATTATAGCAAAATAATTTTAACCTTTTCTTGCTAATCATGAACTTCCGCAAAGTAACGCCTGATTCTATCCAATATTTAAAATCGGTGAGCTTGACCGTACAGGCTAGACTTTACATCAAATTAACTAAATTACATCGTGTCGCGGTTCAAAACATTTGGTTTAATCAACAATGTAAACATCTAAACGTTATTCCAAATTATATTAATCTAAAGACCAACACACACAGTCGAGCTTCTAATATTGCATTAAAAAAAGCCCAACAAGTATGGTTAAATGAAGAGTCACGTCATTGGTTTACTGTTAGGGACAATTTAAAACTACATCTTAAAATTCTCTATTCAGAACTTTCCTTCAAACTACATAATATCGAATTCGACCTTTTAGACCAAAAAGCAAGAGATTTAGCATCAATTGAAGTCCACAGTAAATTCCTTTCCCAACAAAAGAAATTAAAATCACTCGTTAATAATTCCTCCCAATCCGCGTTATCGAACAACAATACGACAGACAATATGACAGACACACCTAATCACCAATTTTATCCCCGAGTTAAAAATCTGACCGATATCATTATACCAAAAAATGAAATGCGCCTTTTAGACAACGGTTTGAAATACAATATCCCTAAAAATAATACTCAAAAAACTTTAGAAACACTGGCAGTAGAATCTGAATTAGCTGTGGTCATTAACAAAAAAAGATAATATTATCAAAAACATTGTTGCTCACGAAATCCAAACAAAGGCTGCACTTCAAAATTCCAAATCAAATAGTAAACAACATAACACTAATAATAATAATAACAACAACATAATATATAAATCATTACAAAAAACACTAATAGATAATGATCTTATTATTTCAAAAGCCGATAAAGGTAATGCGGTTGTTATATTAAAGCGGACCGAATACCAAAATAAAGTCAATGAAGTTATATCTGGAGAAGAATTCTCTAAGTTATCTTCGGACCCAACTAATAAATACGCAGCAGAAGTTAGGCTATCCGTTAATAAATCAAAACACATTTTTCCAAAAAATACATCAAAACAAAACGTCATTCAAATGAACACTAATGCCCCTATTTTATACGGTTTACCAAAAATCCACAAAGATAATATACCAATCCGTCCCGTGGTCTCATACATTGGTGCACCAGCATATGAATTAGCAAAAGAGCTAAATAAAGTCATTAAATCAAAAACATCCTTTGATCCGACTTATTCATTAAAAAATAGTATCCAACTAGTAAATAAAATTAAAGACTTGACATTACCGGGCCATTGTAAATTAATATCATTAGATGTAGACAGCTTGTTCACCAATGTCCCAGTTAAAGAAACCCTAAACATTCTTACCAAATTGTTAAAAAATAATCACACAAATGCCAACGAAATAACAGAGTTAATAGAACTAACCAAACTATGCATGAAACAAAATTACTTCAAATTCAATAACCAATTTTATCAACAAAAAGAGGGATTAGCTATGGGGTCACCACTAAGTCCTCTAATGGCAGATATCTTCATGGATGATTTTGAAAATAAAAATATTGTCAAAAATAACAACATTCTGTATTACTACAGATATGTAGATGATATAATTATATGTTGGACAGGGACAGACAGACAATTAGACATTTTTGTCAAAAACCTAAACAATATACACCCAAAAATTAAATTCAAATCAGAATTAGAACAAAATCACTCAATAAACTTCCTCGATCTAACTATAACCCGCGTTAATAATAAACATCAGTTTGGAATTTTCCGGAAACCCACATACACAGACACAACCATACCAGCTTCATCCTGTCACCCTTGGCAGCATAAACTCGCAGCGTTCCATAGTTATGTCCATAGGTTGCTATCTATCCCACTCACAAAAGAAAATTATTTAAAAGAATTAAATCTAATTTATCACATGGCACAAGCTAATGGGTACAACAATAACATTGTTAATAATATAATAAAAAAACAAAAATCGATGCGGATCAAAAAAGATTTATACTCAACAGCACCTGATAAAATTAATAAATACAAATCAAGTTTAACTTATTTTGGAACAATATCGGAGCGTATTGCGAAGACACTTAAAGCGCATGATATACATGTAGCATTTAGGACAAATAATACACTTAAAAACATTTGCAACGGGAAAGATAAAGTAAACAATAAACAAAAATCTGGCATTTATAAACTCGAATGTTCAGACTGTAAAGCCACATATATTGGTCAAACGGGTCGTAAATTTGAAACACGTTACAAAGAACATATAGCCGCGGTTAGGAACAACCAACCCCAAAAATCACACTTCGCTAAACATCTCCTTGATAGTGGACACAAATTATCATCGGACCATTCATATAAAATCTTACACACTTGCGATAAAGGGCTTCGACTGAGTATGTTGGAACAACTAGAAATAATAAAACATAATAATAATAATCAGTTTAAATTGCTAAATGAACAAGTTAACGTTTCAAGTTCACCATTGCTTCGTTTGTTTGAAGGGGACGGGGGGGTGCGAGGGGTTCAGGGGGGAGGGGGGTAATGGGCGGGGCAACAGGTGTAGGGGTAACAAACGGTATATAAGACCGCGCATTTGCCACGAACGTCACTAGACAATACAGCATTGTAAAGTCGATATCTCCTGAGGATGCTCCGGTGTCGGAGCGAAACGTGCGTCGAGAGTAGTGTTAGAGTCTTGTGTGGTGGTGCATGTGAATGGTGGTGGTATTGCTTGCTTGGGAACTTGGCTTTCTTGCTTGGTTGTGAAGGTGAGCGGTGCTTAGCTTTTAATTACATGTTTGACCATACAGATTCTGCTGTTGGCGGATTATAGCAAAATAATTTTAACCTTTTCTTGCTAATCATGAACTTCCGCAAAGTAACGCCTGATTCTATCCAATATTCTATCCAATATAAGAAAATTTACCAAAATAGCCACAAATACCACATAGGGGTGTTAGTAACTTATAACTAATTTTAAGTTTTTTAAAAACTGTGAAGAATAATAGTAAACCTTAACATACCATGCCTACATGCTCATCTACATGAAATATTCTTTTATTAGCACCAGGTTCATAAAGTTTTGATGTCACTAGTTTTTCTACGGCAAACACTACTCCATCTTTTCCTCTAAGGCCAATAACAGTTCCAGAGTTTTCTACAGCTTTTGCTGCATATTCGACTTGGAATACTCGACCGTCAGGTGAGAACTGAGATGCAGAAAGATCATACTGCAAAAAACAATAGTAGAAATAATTAGACATTTTTTTTAAATCTTAGAATAATAAAAGTTGTACACATTTATTTAACGGTTTATATTGTAAGCAATATTATATTTATTTTATTAGCTAGTACTAATATCTAATGTGAATAGTAATAAAATAGGAAAGATTAAATCTAAAACTTATACTTACACCGGTACCGATTGAACTCATTGTTTGAATTAATGTAAGATTTAGATTAAGTAATTATTAGAATAGAAGTGACTTTAAAATTACAAAGTATAAATTTCACGCTTTTATGTATTGTTGTATCTGATTTTAATTTTGTATAGCTAGCTACTAGTGCCGACAATGACAAGCAGTCAAGCAACTCATGTTTGCCACAGATCAAAACAACAATTTTTATACGGTGTACAAAAGATGATTTGCAAAAAATTGAAGCAAGCATTACCTATTGTAATTTTTTAGTGAAAATTTTAAATTAAATAAAGTGAATTATTATATATATTTTGGAATCAATAAGTTTAAAATAATCGTTATTTGGTTGAGACGAGGTAACGAAAAGACTTTAGATACCGAAATTGTTTCAATATATGCCAATAGAGGGCGCTATATCGAATTTAACAAAATGGATTTTTTTGAAGCTATAATTCTTTTGGCGCGTAGGAAAAAATGATGAGACAAAATTTTTACAATGCGCGCGCACACTGTGATGACACCACGAATGTCTGTGTCCCAATGTTTGTCATCAAATCTAATCTAATTGTAATCAAGTCAATGAAATTAAATTTGATCCACTTCCCGGTTACCGATTAAGGGGGTGGTCGGGATTTATTGCAGTTAAAGAAATTCATATTCAGCAAAAGTACTGCGATTTCTCGTATTTAAAAAATATGCATAGAAATCTTCAAGATATTTACTGTTTCGGTGAAATTACGAAAACACGATAGAAATAACTTCATTCGATAGAAAATAATCACAAAGTAAGGTCTTTGAAATGGTTTGAAACGGTTTAAATAAAGAAAGCAAACGAGCAACCACCTAAAAGTTTTCTCAGAATATTAAACATGTTAAAATTGAATTATTTGATGTTGGGTTTTCGATATTTTTGTACTTTTCATTCATGATTTATCAATATTATAATTTGTCGGTTACGCCATCCATTCCGAGCGATTTCAAATCGGTTCTCCTTCACTTACTCGCTGCGTTCGACAGTGACAGTCTAAACGTGATGCTAAATAGACGTGTGTCGCTTTAGTCTCCAAACGCGCTTCGTATATTCACGAAAATACAGAACAAATACTAGTAAAATGGGCAATAAAGAGCTAAAAAAAAGAAGAGGAACCAGAAGGGCCCGAAAAAATAAAGGTTTACATATGGTAAAAGTGCAAAGGTAAGTAATTAATTATTATAATTTATTAATTAACTAGTTAATCAATTGCTGTTAGTGTACCTTTATTTCACTAATATCTGCATTGACAGCGTTGCTTTGTGGTCTGGCGACAGAATCAAGTTTTTGAGACGTTAGGTTCGATCCTCAAAAAAATTTTAGTTTTGGTAGAATTATTGTTAACGCTGCAACTTAAAATTATTTAAGTTTTTTAAGTTTTAGTTTTGTTCAAGTTTACCAAGTTTATTACTAGATGGCGCTAGTAGTAGAATACATCGCGATGGCAAAATTATTTCTTGTTTGTATAAGGCCACCATACATTTTTGTAATTGATTGAGAAATTCAATATATCAGTGAAAGAATATAGTACTGGTTTTATTAGTGCTCCTTGTAGTGTTGGATAAGTGTTTGAGAAGTCAACATATGGTCCTTCGAGCCGGATTGGCGAGGAAGCTGACGAGTGTGGCGACATCCACTGCCAGGAATAGTCATCGGTGGCAGCCAAGGAACTTGGCAGGTGAATCAAGCAGCCGTCGATAGTGAGACATATCCTGGAGGAGGCGCTCAGGAAGCGGAACACTGAGAAGTTGGACGAATAAGGTTTGCTCCATATCAGGAATTAGTGAATGAAGATACAACTGTGAGTACTTTAATATTCTTACCTAGTGAAAATTGGACCTTCTGTCAAAAGTGATAAGTGCTAAAATAAAACAGTTATTGGCTAAAAGTGGACTTGTAAAATTTTCAAGAATAAATTTAGACTTAGAATAATTTAAGAAAAAGTGAACATACGGGGAACCTATGCCCGAAAATTGCTAAGTGTAAAATTTTGAAACACTTAGAAAATTTTTACATAAACTACTTGGGACTTAAAAAAATTTTGAAGAATTTTGGACTTTGAAAAATTTGCAGAAAATTTAGACTTTCATTAATTACTTTGAACTTTACTATCTTTTTTAATTTAGTTTGTCTTTTAAAAAATTGTTTTATTGGAATTATTACATGAAAAATATAATATTTTAATTGTAATTTATTTAAAAAATTACTTGTATTCGGATAGTTAATATTTTGTTATTTTTTAAGTTCTATTAGTAGTCTTTAAACAATTAAATAAATAAAATGGAAGATATTTGTAAGTTACAATATGATATTTACAATAATATTTCTAAGGCTCAAATAAATTTAAAAAAATCTTCTAAAACTAGACTAACCGAAGCGTTTGTTGAGTCGCGCTTAGAAAATTTAGAAAAACAGTGGACTGCATTTGATAGTAATCATTCTAAAATTGTTACTTTAGTTATTAGTGAACGTAAAATACAAGAATATTTTAAAGAGGATTTATACGAAAAAACTGAAGAGCTTTATTTAGATTATAAGGCTGAATTAAAGGGCATATTAAAGAAATTAAAGGTTATAGATGGTAAAGCTGAGAACAGTTCTGTGGTTAGGGAACCGAGTGTTAAATTACCAAAGATAAGTATTCCAACTTTTTCAGGCACTTACAGTGAATGGACTAGCTTTAGAGACTTATTCACTTCACTTATACATAATAATCGTAGTTTAGACGATGTACAAAAGTTACACTATCTTAAAGGTCATTTAACAGGTGAGGCAGAGCAACTCTTGCGTCATGTCGCTATTACTGCTCAAAATTACCAGCTTTGTTGGACTCAGTTGGAGAAACGGTATAATAATAAACGTTACTTAGCCAATTGCATTTTGAAAAGATTCATGAGCCAAAAGAATTTGTTAGTTGAATCATCATCAGCTTTAAAGGAACTTTTAGACACAAGCAATGAATGTCTAAATGCATTGAATAATTTAGGTATAGATACTCAGTCCTGGGACATAATCGTTATTTATATACTGTCTTTAAAGCTAGACAATGAGTCCAGAAAGCTGTGGGAGGCTAAAATTTGTGATTTAAGTGATGAATTACCAAATTTTAAAAATTTTAAAGAATTTCTAGAGCAAAGGTTTCGTTCACTAGAATTTATAAGTACAAAGCCCAAACAGCCTAATATTGTTAATATTCGTAATAACAATGTAAAAACGCTTCACGTTAAAAATGTACAATGTCCATTCTGTTCAGATTATCACTATTTAGGAAACTGTAAAAAGTTTGCTAAGGAAGATGTAGATTCTCGTCGTAGTTTTGTCCAATCCAATAATTTATGTTTTAATTGCTTAGGAGCAAATCATTCCGTATATTTTTGCCGTCAGCCCACCAAATGCCAAATTTGTAAAAGGAAACATCACTCTATGCTCCATCCAAAGGGAGTCTTAAAGCCAGTAGAAGATACTAAAAAATGTAACCAAGCACTGATTCAAGATAGTGAATCAGAAATTGTGACAAGCTCTAGTACAGAAGCCAAATCAAGCGATATTGTAAGTTGTTTCTCAAACGTTAGCAGTCAAGTACTATTGGCAACAGCGTTGGTAAAGACGGAATCGAGAAACGGTTACAATGTTAATTTAAGAGCTTTGTTGGATCAGGGGTCGCAGGCATCTTTTATTACAGAAGCTGCCGTGCAATTACTTGGTTTAAAAAAGATTACAAGTCACAATCGGGTTTTGGGATTAGGCAGTGATCAGCAAGAGTCAGTAGTGACAAAGGCTGTAGTTTTATTAAAGGTGCATTCACTTCATGATCCTAATTTTACTATAGAAGTAAAAGCACATGTTTTAAATAAATTAACATCGTGTATTCCTGAAACCAAAATAGTTTTCCAATCGTGGAAACCATTCATTGGAATTCAGTTAGCAGACCCTAAATTTAATATACCCAATAAGATAGATTTGTTGTTGGGTGCAGAAGTCTACAGTAAAGTAATAGTAGAAGGTATTGTGAGGGGTCCACCTGGATATCCAGTTGCTCAGAATACAAGGCTCGGCTGGATATTATCAGGTCAAGTATCATCAGGAGTTATGAAACGTCCACAAAAAGAATTTAATCAAATTGTTAGTATGCATGTACACGCACAACTAAGTGAAAATGATCTTCTTAAAAAATTTTGGGAACTAGAATCAGATGAGTCTTTGACAATTGCAAAGAGATATCTCACCGAAGAAGAACAAAAGTGTGAGGAGATATTTGTTAAAACAACCAAACGCGATGAATCTGGAAGGTACATTGTGAACTTACCATTTCGCTCAGCAGATCCAACTTGTAAATACAACAACTCGAAAGACATTGCCTTAAGAAGATACACAACGCTCGAACGAAGGTTAGACAAAGATCATAAATTGAAACAACAGTATAATGAAGTATTACAAGAATATTTAGATTTGGGACATATGGAAGAGGTGCCTAAAGAAAAACAAGACTTGAAGGGTGCAGTTTACTTACCTCATCATGCAGTGGTTCGTGATCAAAAGGATACTACTAAAGTTAGGGTTGTGTTTGATGCATCATGCCCTGGAACAAATGGAGCGTCTTTAAATGATGATTTGATGATAGGACCTACCTTACAACCCGATTTACGTAGCCTAATTATGCGCTGGCGTGTTTATCCGATATGCTTAGTAGCAGATATCGAAAAGATGTATCGGCAAATTAAAGTATCTGAAAAAGACGTTGATTTTCAGCGAGTCTTCTGGCGTTGTCCTGATGATTTAACCTCTGAAATTAAATGTTACAGACTGTTGAGAGTTACTTTTGGTACTGCCTCAGCACCTTACCTTGCTGTACGGGTCTTACAACAGGTAGCGTCTGATGAGGGAAAGGATGTTCCACTGGTATCTGAAAAAATAAAAAATGATTTTTATATGGATGACTTGTTGTCTGGATGTGAAAGCATAAAGGAAGGAAAGCAAATTTATGAAGAAATAAATGCAGTATTAATAAAGGGAGGTTTTAAGCTAAAGAAATGGTCGAGTAATAGCGATGAGTTACTAAAGGAAATAAAGGAAGAAACTAAGGAAAGAGTTAAGGAAGAGGAAAATAATTTAGAAATTAAAACGGATGAAATAATGAAAATACTTGGACTTACCTGGATCCGAAAAACCGATGAGTTCAAATACGTGGTTAACTTACCATCGCTAGTTTATCCTGTAACAAAAAGAAAGGTTATTTCAGATATTTCAAGACTATTTGATCCTTTGGGTTGGTTAGCGCCAACAGTGATTAAAGCTAAGATATTTATTCAAATGTTATGGATATCTGGAATAGGATGGGATGAGGAATTGCCATCCAAATTATTACAAACATGGATCAAATTTCGTGATGAACTGAATGGGCTTTCTAATTTTCGTATTCCGAGATGGATCAGTTCAACCAAAGAAGATGTGATATGGGAGCTGCACGGGTTTTGCGACGCATCGAGCGATGCTTATGCAGCGGTAATTTATATTCGAATAATTGACAAATTGGGGATGGTTAAAGTAAATCTCGTGACATCTAAAACCAAGGTTTCTCCTATAAAACAAATTACCATACCTCGCTTAGAATTGTGTGGAGCAGTATTACTTTGTAAATTATTACAAGAAGTTTCTAAGATCTTAAATATTTCAAAGGATAATATACATGCCTGGACAGATTCTTCAATTGTGTTGGCTTGGTTAAGTAGCCATCCGAGCCGATGGAAGACATTTGTTGCAAACCGGGTATCTGAAATATTAAGCGTTATGGATTGTAGTCAGTGGTCACATGTTGCGTCCAATAGTAACCCAGCTGCTTGTGCGTCACGAGGTGTGAGCCCAGAAAATTATAATATGTCATTGTGGATAAATGGACCGCCTTGGCTGCAAAACAAAATCATTAATTATAACAGAGGTAAATCTTTTAATACGAATTTAGATATTAAAAAGAATAAAATACAAGTTTTTTCAAATACATTAAGTCAAGAAGAAGATACTATTTTCTCGAAATTCTCTTCCCTAACCAAACTTACAAGAATAATTGCGTATTGTAGGAAATTCTTACGTTTTAAACAGAAAAATACTTTTAAAAAGGAGAAGATACTTTCACCACTGTCTAGTGAGGAACTGTCAGAAGCACTTAATTCTTGCATTAAATTTTATCAAAAGAAATATTTTTCTCAAGAATTTGAACAATTAAAGAATAATGGTACAATTAATAAAAAAAGTCAACTTACCTCATTTAATCCGTTTATTGACGTGGCTGATATTATAAGAGTAGGTGGTAGACTAGAAAGATCATCGTTAAGTGAAGGAATGAAGCATCCAATAATCATACCTCGTAAATGTCATTTGACAACTCTTCTTATAGCTGATGCTCATTTTAAAACATTGCATGGCGGGCCTCAGTTGATGTTAAATTTCTTAAGATCAAGTTACTGGATTATTGATGCAAAAAACCAAGTAAAGTTGTACGTTAGAAAATGTGTCACATGTCTTCGATATTCCTCAAAAATAAGGCATCAATTGATGGGTCAATTACCTCCAGCAAGAACAAAAATTTGTAGACCTTTTCAACATAGTGGCGTGGACTACGCTGGTCCCATTCAGATCAGGACATCAAAGGGTAGAGGACATCATGCATACAAAGGGTATGTGTGTTTATTTGTATGTATGGCCACAAGAGCCATCCATCTTGAAGCAGTGAGTGACTTAACAGCTCAAGGATTCATTGCTGCCTTCAAAAGATTTGTTGCTAGACGTGGACATTGCGCACATATTTGGAGTGACAACGGAACTAATTTTATAGGATCTTCTCGTGAATTATGCCAGCTTTTTCAGACGGAAAAATTGAATATTTCTGCCGACATTGCTGATTGGTTGGCAAATAATAATACAGAGTGGCATTTTATTCCACCCCATGCTCCTAACTTTGGTGGATTATGGGAGGCTGGAGTAAAATCCACCAAATATCATCTGAAACGAGTTATCGGAAATTCGACGTTAACATTTGAAGAGATCACAACTGTGTTGGCTCAAATAGAGGCTTGCCTCAATTCGAGACCAATCTCACAATTGAGTGATCATCCAGATGATCCTTGTCCGCTCACTCCTGGTCATTTTCTCATCGGTGAACCATTAATAATGGTCCCTGATGCAAATTATGAGACGACAAATGTGTCTAATTTAAAGAGATGGCAACTAACACAAAAAATGACTCAAGATTTCTGGCGTCGTTGGTCGAACGAATATTTGACTCAATTTTTTAATAGGCATAAATGGTCTCATCAAATCCCAGAACCCAAAGTAGGAGACGTGGTTTTAGTAAAAGAAGATAATCTTCCTCCGGCTAAGTGGCTTTATGGCATAATAGTGGAAAAACATCCTGGATTAGACAAAATTACGCGAGTAGTAAGCTTAAGATGTGGAGGAAATATTTTTAAAAGACCAGTTTCCAAACTATGTATTTTGCCTATAACAGATTAATAGTTGTTAAATAGTTAAGTTTATTTTATTAATTTTAATTTGTTTTCTTGTTTTATTTTCTATATTGTTTGTTTCGTAGATTAATATTATTATTGTTTATGTAGTTACAAGCTAAATAAGTTTAATTATGAAACTCTCCCATCAATATTGTCAAGGTGGGCGGAGTGAAGAACGCTAAAGAGTCGTTCTTGGTGGGCGGCTATGTTAACGCTGCAACTTAAAATTATTTAAGTTTTTTAAGTTTTAGTTTTGTTCAAGTTTACCAAGTTTATTACTAGATGGCGCTAGTAGTAGAATACATCGCGATGGCAAAATTATTTCTTGTTTGTATAAGGCCACCATACATTTTTGTAATTGATTGAGAAATTCAATATATCAGTGAAAGAATATAGTACTGGTTTTATTAGTGCTCCTTGTAGTGTTGGATAAGTGTTTGAGAAGTCAACAATTATGTTTTTGTTTATTATTATTTTTATGCAGTTACTTGTGTGTGTAGGAAAAATACTTATATATCTTACTTATTTTTTTAATCAATTTTTTTTTACCCGACTGCGACAGAAGGAGAGTTATGTTTTTCGAGTGTATGTATGTATGTGTGTATGTGTGTATGTGTGTATGTGTGTATGTGTGTATGTGTGTATGTGTGTGCGTGTGCGTGTGCGTGTGCGTGTGTGTGTGTGTGTGTATGTATGTATGTATGTATGTATGTATATATGTATGTATGTATTTATGTATGTATGTATGTATGTATGTCCATTTCGCGGCGCCCGCAAATGGCGGAATGAGGGGGGGGGGGGAGTTGAATTTTTTTTTCTTACTGTAGCAATATGGGTATCAAATGAAAGTTAGTAAATTGTTTTATTCTTTTTAGTTTATAATAAGAGTATTTTACGCAGTCGGGTTTTTTTGATTTTTTTTAATTAAGCATACTTGTGAAATAAAGATCATACTTTGATATATAATTAAAATTTCCAGAAAACGACGGTGTATTTCTGAAGATGATGCAATAGACACTGGAACAACCGATACCACCACTCGCATGTATGTACAATTCGATGTAAACCGAATATTATTGCTCGCGTACGGTGGGTCACTCGCTAAATATGAACCACCAGTGCAATATGAGCTAATATCACTATGGATAAGCTCGACGGGGAACTGGCAGAGGAAGTCGCAATCGTCGGCCGCTGGAGTCTCCCGCCGCTTTCGGAGCTTGGGGTGGATGAGGCGGCTAGCCGGCTCTGCGACGCATTCACTGCTGTCTGTAGAGCGGCCATGCCGCCCACGAAGCGTCCATCCCCACGGCGGGCAGTCTACAGGTGGTCGGCTGAGATAGCTGGCCTCCGGGCCGCCTGCAACGGGGCCAGGAGACAATTACCCGGAGCAGGCGGAGACGCTCCCAGGACGTGGACAGGGACGATAGGCTGCGCAGGATCTACGTGTAGAAAACGAAGATCCTGCGGTAGGCCATATGCCGAGCCAAGGAGGAATCTTGGCTGGAGTTAGTTGGGGGTCTGGAGAGAGACCCCCGGGGCCGAACGTATAATTGGGCGCGGAACAAGCTCCGCACCCAGTCGGCCCCCATCAGCGAAACGCTCCAGCCGGACCGACTGGGGAGGGACCCGAGCGCTTTGTTCCCTCAGAATGGCTCGGCAGATGCCGGACGAGGAGGAGGGTGTTCCGCCACCCGTCACAGAGGCTGCAATGGAGGCAGTGATTACCCGCCTCCAAAATAAGAAGAGGGCGCCGGGTCCAGACGGGGTGCACGGGAGAGTCCTTGCGACCGCTCTCGGGCACCTCGGCGACAGCCTCCGGGAGCTATTTGACCGCTGCCTGCGGTCTGGCCAGTTCCCGGGGGTCTGGAAAGACGGTCGGCTCTGCCTATTTCCTTAGGCAGGTCGGACCCCGGACTCGGCTTCGGTGGTGCGACCGGTGGTTTTGCTGAACGAAGCTAGGAAGGCCTTGGAGAAGATAATCCCTACCTATACCTCCTGACCTCTCCGATCGGAGGGTAGGGTTAGAGGGTTTAGGGCTCCGTGTCAGGATTGACAAGACCGAAGCCCTACTATTCCGCGGGACCGGCCGCAAGGGACCTCCACCGGGGGCTACCCTGCAGATTGGAGAGGGAAGGGTCAGGATGAGCTCCCAAGTGAAATGTCTGGGGCTCATCCTTGACGGAGGGTGGACCTTCGGCCCACATTTAGCTATGGTAGGACCGAGGTTCATGAAGGCGGCGAGTGCGCTAGGCAGACTCCTCCCGAACCTCGGAGGACCCAGCGCCGCCTGCAGGCAGCTGTATTCTGGAGTCTGCCGGAGTATGGCGACGTACAGTGCCCCGATTTTGGGCGGTTCGCCTCACCGCGAGAAATAAAGCAGCGCTGCGCGCTGCGCTGAGGGCAATCGCGGTGAGGGTGATTCGGGGGTACTGTACGGTATCGTGGGCTGCAGCTACTGCTCTAGCCGGCGACCCCCCGTGGGAGCTCGTGGCGGAAGTTCTTGCCGAGACCTACTCATATATCTCGGGTAGGAGGGCTCTTGGTGAGAACCCTACGTTGGACGGGATCCTACGGGTGCGTCGGATAGGGCAGGAAGCGCTTATGCGGAGGTGGGGGAAGGACCTGGCGGGGCAGCCGTACGGTACATGCGTAACGACTGCCATTCGCCCATTCCTTGAGCGGTGGATGCGTCGAAAACCCAAGCCCCTCAACTTCCGTCGGACGCAGGTTCTCACCGGGCACGGTTGCTTTGGTGACTACCTGTGCCGGACGGCCCAGAGGGAGCTGACGACTGAATGTTATGATTGTGGCGCGGCGGTGGACTCTGCCCAGCACACCCTCGAGGTGTGCCCGAGATGGGCGGCGCTGCGTCAAGGTCTGACGTCGGTCCTCGGTGGGGACTTGTCGCTTCCGAGCGTCATCACCGCGATGCTCGGTGACGACGAGTCCTGGAAGGCGATAGTCTTCTTCTGCGAGACAGTAATGTCCCAGAAGGAGGCCGACGAGTGGGTGAGAGAGGAAACCGCCGACGTGGCCTCCATCCGCGGGCGACGAATGGGGGTGCGTAGGAGGCGCTACTTAATGCGCCTCCAGTAACTCCCCTGTGTCCGTATTGGGCTGTGATGGGAACCCGGTCCTACTAGACACGGCGTCGTCGGGACTGTTCAGAGTTTATAGCCCGTCGTGGTAAACCACGCACGATTTTATCCGATAGTGGAACTAATTTTGTAGGCACCTGTAATGAACTAAATACTTTTTTGCAGACGTGACTCGTGTGTTGCACAGGAAGGCATCGAGTTTAGTTTCACGCCACCTTATTCTCCCCATTTCAATGGCGTTGCAGAGGCCGCCGTGCGGTCGATCAAGCATCATTTAATTCGACTGCTGCACCAGCATCACTTCACGTACGAAGAGCTGTATACGTGTCTTACACAAATTGAATCAATTTTAAACTCCCGACCTCTAACTCCTCTGTCCTCCGATCCTTTTGACTTCTCTGCCTTAACACCTGCCCACTTTTTGATTAGACGACCACTAACATCTGTACCTTATCCACAGTTAACAGAAATCAGTATCGGCCGACGAGGACGCTTCCAAAGGGTGGAGCAGCTTAAACAACATTTTTGGAACAGGTACCATACGGAGTACATACATCTACTGCAACAGAAGACCAAGCGGTCTACATCTTCCAGTGACATTAAAGTAGGATCTCTTGTACTCATAAAAGAAAAGGCCCTGCCTCCTCTATTGTGGTGTCTTTGACGTATTGTGCAAGTGTATCCAGGAGGTGACGGAGCGACGAGAGTGGCGGATATCAAGACAAAGAAGGGCACGATACGGCGCGTCTTCAAAAACATTTGCCCACTACCTCTTTGAAGTTTACCCTTCAACCCGGGGAGCTTGTTCGAGCGATATTGTCCGCGCGCTGCGACGGGGATACAGCGGGTAGCAGACGGGGGCCGTAGCACGGCCAATAGCTCCACGCAGTACGAGACTTGCATCGGGACACCACCGGCGACGCACGTTTAACCTATCTTATAATATTATTTTTGTACGGTCAATATACCAGCCTACATACAGGCCACTAGTCTTATTTATTTCTCTTTTAGTCATAGGACCCTAACAAATAGAATAGAATTTTATTGAGAGATATTTATACACTGTTACACATAAAAATTAAATAATTTAATACACAATAAAAGAAATACTTAAAAAAAAGGTAAAAAATATATAATAAATAATAATATATAATATATAATAAATATATAATAATATTTATACAAAAAAAAGAATAAAATATACGTAGTTCAATTTAAAAAAAATAAACAAAAGAAGTATTTGTGTATACAATTAAAGCAACAAACATACAAAATTACAAATACATTTAATACATACAATAACATATAAAATTACAAATACTTAAATTAAGTTACAAAAAAAAAGAATTGACAAAATATATATAAATATGCGCTTGAATATGATATTGTAAAAAAATTACCGAGAGCCCTGTCGTACCTGCTAAAGTTCTGGTCGTAGACATCCATATTGCAATCTAGGTAATAAAATTTTGTAAGTAATACCAGCCCTCCCATATACTTACGTACAACATACTTCCATAAACATTATGTTTTAGAACTGAAGAAAATATTGATATTTTGTTGATACATATTTTGTTACCTGCTTTATGATCAACGGTCGTAAGTTTACAGATGATTTTATTACAAAATAAATGTTTAGTGGATATTACATAAATTACTTTCAAAAGATTTTTATTATTATTATATTGTCTAATGTCACTTTTAATTTTTGTTTGTTTTTTATAGTTTTATTATTAAAAGTCATTTTTCATAAAAAGAAACTTTACATTTAGATTGTGTATGTAATGGGTTCGCATTAGGAGCAAAAAACGAAAAAGTTTTATAGATATTATATAGAGGGCTCGGAACCTAAAATTCCTTATTTAGCGAAGAGATGGCGTTAGTTAAAAAGGTTCGTTGAACCTGTGCGTTCGGGCAGCGAGGGGCAGGTAAGGTGTTGGGAGGAGATGCGGAACTCAAACGCTCAAGGTCATTCGCTCATCTAAGCCCCTTAAGCTGAAATTTTGCATACCGTGTAATAAGCCCGGTCAAATAAATCCAAAAAATAGGGGTACCATTGCATAAATTCACAACAAGCTGAAAATTTACAGGCACATAAGGGATACCACTCCTGAAATTCCCCATTGATCCCGTGTGTGCTAAAAATTTTATTCAAGGTCAAACTTACCTCGGACTTAACTTTATTCGGACACCCACCACCTCAGTCCCTCGAGATCATGGACGCTGTATAAAATATTGTTAAACTGTTATTTGAAATAAACGCGATAAAATCCGTTTTTAGACTTTTAATTAAACAAGGTCAAAGGTCGCAATGGCGCTTTTTGGATTTTTTGGCCAATAAAATTGAAGATCAGATAAATATCTACCAAAATTGTGCTGATAATTTTTTCTCTAAGATTTACCATTTCTGAGAAAAAGCCAAAAGAAAAGGTTAACTCTCAAAAATCTCTGCTATAAGTTTTATTGTTTAATTTGGTTATAATCATAATTAAAAAGTATTTTATGTATTTTCTTCGTATTTAAGCAACACCAGTCACCAGCTAGCAATTTCCTTTGCGAAAACTTAACTCCTTTACTGGGCTCAAGCTTCCTCTTCCGCACTATCTCATCACTATGGATTCGTTAAAAGCTACCCTAGCAACAATGACGGAAGTTTTTAATGCGCGAATGAGTGAATTTCAACAGGAGCTGCAGAAAAATTCTTCTCCTGCAACCACCTCTTCATTAGCAGCTGATTTTAGTACATTCAAGAAATTTATTTTATCTGTGCTTACAACACTTCAGCGTCAAATCGAGTTATTGAGCAAAATGCTAGACCGTCAGGAGATGAAAACACGGCGCAAGATGATTCTCTTCCATGGAGTACCCGAAGACAAATCGGAGGATACAGCAGCTCGTATCACCAGCCTCGTCGCAGAGAATCTCAACCTACCGAACTTCTCCAGTGCCAGTATCAAGTCATCCTATCGACTTGGCCGCTCATCAGGTAAGAAACCTCGGCCAATAGTCGTCAAATTCGCTGAGGTGTCAGTTCGAGACAAGGTATGGTATGCGAAAACCAAATTAAAGGGAACTGGTTACACTCAGTCTGAATTTTTAACAAAGCCTCGTCACGAGGCTTTTCTTGTGGCTCGAGAGCGTTTCGGAGCTTCGGAGTTTCGGAGCAGGAGAGAGTGAGCAAGTGCTTTACACGCGATGGCTATATTTTTGTTGTGGCTCCGGACGGAACGCGCCATAGGGCGGAATGGACTTCCGATCTTGACGAAATTCCTGATCTTACGCCTGTAGAAGTTGTCAAGTCCCCGGTACAAAATATCGCTGCCATAGCAAAAGCTTCAGAAGGCAAAGGGGTCGCATCCCGTTCGAAGAGGCCGATTAAAAAAATATAAGTCACTTGTTTGCTATGCACTACACACACTCACATCAGGTCTTTATACCACTTTATATTAAATATATTTAAGCTAAATTTATAACTTATAATAGTACAAATTTATGTTGCTTTTATTATTGTTTTGTTTTTTGTTTACATGTCGGTAGATGTCCATGTATTTTTATTGACTACCTACATGCAGGTCATTTTTGTTTTTAATGTGGTGTAAAGTTACACAATAAATAGTTCTGTTACAAAACTTACAAAGTTTTATTATCGATGCATAGCAATGTAACATTTATGTAATACTCGAATAACGATTAATTATTGATAATTTTTACATATTTATTTTTACTTAAAAAAAATCTCTTTTCTTTTTTTTTGTATTTTGTGTTTAGTTTTTAATTTAATTTTGTTTTTACATCTTGAAAAACATTATATTTATGTCCTTGCAGCTGGAGGGTGAGTTGAATGGTGTTTTAACGATTGTATTAATAATTGTATTTATACTATTATAATCTTATTTTTACTCTTAACTTAATATTTGAAATTTTATTTTTATTGTTCAATAAATATTTATATAATCGTTCTATACGATATACATATTATATTTGCACTTTATATACTTATTTTTACACTTATTCTTACACAATGTCCGTTTCAAATAGTTGCGATGACTTTATGTCCTTACCAACTTCTGAGGAATATAACAGTGATGATAGTTACTACAGCATTCCTTGCTTAAGTGACAATTTGGATTCTTATTTCTCTGGTTGCTTAAAAAAATTTAATGCAGTTCACATCAACGCACAGAGTATTCCTGCACATTATCCCGATTTCTTATGCTCATTTAATAATAATAACAATATTCATGCTATATTAATTTCTGAATCTTGGCTAAGGCCTTGTTTACCTTCTGTCTCTTTCTCGCTAACAGGATTCAACTTAATTCGCAATGACCGTATTGGACGGCCGGGTGGAGGGGTTGCTATTTACCTTCGTTCGAATATTCCTTACAATATTATTGACTTCTCAAAACCTCAGATGGGTGGTGGAGCTGAGCATCTTTTTATTGAAGTAATTTTTTCTCATACCAAACTACTTCTCGGTGTTTTTTACAGCCCATGTCTCACTGTTGATTATTTCTTGTCTTTCGAAACATTGTTACAAAATTTTATTCCTTTATATAGCCATACAGTAATTATGGGCGATTTTAACACCTGCCTGCTCAAAAACGATCACCGGTCATCCCGTCTTAACAGTATTATCAATGCAGCTAATCTACACCTACCAATCTACCCTTGTCTGCTACTCACACTCTTCCTAACTCTTCTCCTTCACTCCTAGATTTAATTATTGTTTCTTCAATTGACCATGTTACAAAACATGGTCAATGTGCTGCTAACGCATTCTCTTATCACGATCTTTTATATTTATCGTATAAACTTAGGCCTCCTAAAGTAAAATCGAGAACTCTTCTGAAGCGAAATTTCGATGGAATGAATCTGGAACGTTTACGGGAGGATGCAGCTAAAATTGACTGGTCTGCAGTATATAGTGCAGGTACGGTCGATGACCAAGTAGCTGTTTTTAATTCACTACTAACTCAGTTATATGATGTTCATGCACCTATTCGTTCCGTAAAAATAAAGCATCTCCCAGCTCCATGGATTTCGTCAGAAATAAAAAAAATACAGGAAAAAAAAAATCGTGCTAAGGCAAAATATAGGAAAAATCCAAGTGAAGGCAATAGGGAAAAATATGTGAAGATCCGGAATCGGTGCAATAGGCTGTGTAGAGATGCAAAACGTCGCCACATCTATAAATCCGTCTTAGAAGAAGAAGATTCTTGTAAAGTCTGGAATTTTCTTAAGTCACTAGGAGTTGGTAAACCTCGTCAAAATATCTCGCAAAACTTAGATCTCAACGCATTAAATCTGCATTTTTCCTCTTCTGTTGCTATAAACAATGCAACTAAATTAAATACAAAAAATCAGCTTCTTACTTTGCCAACTCCTGATACTCCTGCTTTCTTTTTTAGTCAGTTTTCCGACTGTGATGTCAAGAGGAACATACTCGCGATCAAATCTAACTCGACTGGATCAGACAGCATTAGTCGTAAGATGATTATCCCTCTTATTGATATTCTATGTCCTATTATCACATTTATGTTTAATTTTTCCATCTCCACAAGCACTTTTCCATCTACATGGAAAGATGCTGATATTATTCCTCTCCCAAAAAAAAGTAATCCAACTACTATATCCGAATACCGTCCTATTTCTATTCTACCATTTCTCTCTAAAGCTCTTGAACGTCTTGTACACCAACAGCTTAGTCGTTTCCTCCTAAAACATAATCTCCTTAATCCTTTCCAGTCCGGTTTTCGTCCTGGTCATAGTACGACTACTGCATTGGTCAAAATAACGGAGGATATCCGATCTAATATGGACAATCAAAGGGTTACAGTGTTGACGCTGCTAGATTTTAGTAATGCGTTCAATACCGTGGACTTTGAATTACTATCTGACATTTTATGTACTCTTAACATATCTCCAGAGGTAACTGACTGGCTTCATAATTACTTGCAAGGTCGCCGGCAGCGAATCAGAGTTAATGACTCCTTTTCTAACTGGATCATGGTTAGTGCTGGCGTACCGCAAGGTGGCGTGTTGTCTCCCCTTTTATTTTCTATCTTCATCAATTCCATCAGTAAAGTTATATCTTCTCTCTATCACCTTTATGCTGACGATCTCCAGATCTACACTCACTGCACTATTTTAGAATTGCCACAAGCTATATCTCGTATTAACGTAGACTTATCAGCAGTAGCGAACTGGACTAAATCATTTGGCTTAACAATTAATCCAGCTAAATCACAATCAATTATTATAGGAAGCTCTAAATTAATATCTCGTATAAATAAATCACAACTACCTCCTATAGTTTTTGATGGCATTGTCATTCCATACAGTGAAAAAGTGACTAACTTAGGCATTATAATTGATCAAAATCTCTCTTGGGTTCCACAGATGAGTGAATTAAGTCGTAAAGTTTTTTCTGCTGTTGGATCGCTCCGTAGACTGCGAAATTTCCTACCTACTCCCACCAAAATTGCGTTAGCTCATAGTCTTCACCTTCCCATTCTTGATTATGCTGATTCATGTTATCTTGACGTTACCGAGGAGCAATTGAATAAACTTGAGCGCATTCAAAATTTATGTATCCGTTTCATATTTGACTTACGAAAATATGATCACATTTCCGATTTTCGCAATAAACTCAAGTGGCTCCCAATTCGCCTTCGCAGGAATACTCACATTCTTAATTTATTGTACTCCATGTTATTCAATCCTATGGCTCCTTCTTACTTAAGAGAGCGGTTTAAATATCTGAGTGATTCCCACGAACGTGAACTGCGCTCTAATGATAATCTTCTCCTCGAAATTCCTTCTCATTCCACTACTTTCTATACAAAATCTTTCACCGTTCAAGCTGCTCGACTTTGGAACTCTTTACCTTTATCCATCAGACTCTCTCAATCACTCTTTTCTTTTAAAAAATCTGTAAAACAACATTTTCTTCAAATGTAATTCTTACCCTTATCGAATCATTTAATTGTCATCTTTTGCCACTATTGATCATATTATTCCTCATCAATATTTGCATCTATGTATGTATATTTATAGTATTTATACTGCATGTATATTGTATAGTATGAATTGTTCCTATTTTGCATTTATAAAATTATATTATAGTTTTGTTATTAATGTACTGTACAGTTGTACACCTATACCATCTATATACCATTTCCTCTACCCTAAGGTTGCCTGGAAGAGATCGCTCATTAGCGATAAGGCCGCCTTTTGTACTTATTTCCTTTTTATTTTGTACTATTGCTTATTCTTGGTGTACAATAAAGAATATTATTATTATTATTATTATTCATTTGGTGGTACGTGCCCGTAAATTTTCAGTTTGTTGTGAGTTTATGCAAGGGTTCTATAATATATATAAGGGGTCTATTTTGATCGGGCTATAAATCGCGTGACAATGCAATATTATGATGACATGGATGACCTGATGATGGAGCTGGAAGGTGGTTATAGAAACTCTATAATGAAACGACGCAACCCCATCGAGTTTCAGCTCGTTTAATTCATCTTGATGAGTACTTTGTTTTTAGATGGTTAGCAGGGTTTGAGCTGATGATGGAGCTGAAAGGTGGCCATAAGAACTTCGCAATTTAATGACAAAACCTTATTGACTTCGGGCTCGTTTGAATCGTCTTAACGAGTAGTTTGTCTTTCAATGGTAACCAGGATCTGATGATGGAGTTGGAAGGTGGTCATAGAAACTCTGTAATGAAATGACGCAACCCCATCGAGCTTTGGCTCGTTTGATTCGTCTTGACGAGTATTTTGTTTCTGGCCAGGGATATGGGTCTGGTGAGGGATCGCGTGTCTTAACCATCGATGAGGCGCAGGGCCAGACCTTCGAGGACGTCATCGTCCTCTAGACTAATACGAGGAGGCTTTGAATCCATGACAGCGTTTCGCACGCTAGTCGCGGTGACTAGACACACCAACACCTGTGTCTATTACACCGATGACTGCGAAGACGCAATCGGTCGCTTTGTGGCGAGGGCAGCGGGGACCACAGACAAGGAAATCCTGGAGCACAGTCTCAAGATGGCGATTCATCACAGAGATACCGCCGTCATTGAGAGTGTGCTCGATATGTTGTACAAAAACACCGGTGCGAGGACATAGTTGTTTAGAAATTTATTTATAAAAAATAGCTATATACTATTTTAGGGAAATAAGTCTAGTATTAGTTAGCATGATATCCTACACTGTAAAAAAATAAATAATAATAATAACAAAAATATATATATATATGCATGTAAGTAAATTTAAGAGGAAATATTTCGGTCGGTGAACTCACGCTCCACATTAGAGATACTAAGTTTAGAGATACTAAGTTACTAATGTAGCAGCTACAATGTACTGAGTAGTACGAATTGATAAAATAATAAATCGGAATTCAAAAGGCATGGGCAAAATGAGCCCGTGGGTATAAAACTTGTTAAAAAAAACACAAAATATTATAATCTCACAATACCTGACTAGTGACGAATGACGAGTAAAGCCCATCGACATTGTCGGCACTATAACTGGTGTCATGAAATCGCTTTCGCATACAATCACGACTCCCTGATGCTTTGTCTTGCAGTAACCTTCCCAGAGCCGCTTGAACGATTTTCTCTGCACAAAGCAGGGCTGTATCAGGAGCAGCCAAGCAAATGCAACAAGTAGTTTTTATAGTCTACTCTTGATGTTAAGATTTAAACATTTAATTAAAAGTCTAAAAACATTTAATTACAAGTCTAAAAACGGAAACGGAACTAAAATTTTATCGCATTTATAAGAGAACAGTATGTTAACCTAACATTACTCAAAGAATTCGGCAGAGACCGAAACAGGTAAAAATCGGAAGGTGCAAGGTCAGGACTATATGTTGGATGCTAATGCATCCACCAAGTCCTTAATTCGCTTCCCAACCAAGCTCTCTCAATTTTTGATTTGTAACCAAAGATGTGTGTGGTCTGGCGTTATCATGATAAAAGACCAATCCTATTCTGTTGATCAATTCCTGCCGTTTTTTCTCAATTTCTTGGTTGAGTCTCATTAATTGTTGGCAGTAGAGATCAGAATCGATGGTTTCGCCTGGCGGTAAATGCTCATAATGAACGATGCCCTTCCAGTTCCACCATATACACAGTATCACCTTTTTGTGTCTTAATCCAGGTTTCGACACAGTCTGTGGAGCTTGACTACCCCTGGTCCATGATCTTTTTTGCACATTCTTGTCGTAGGTGATCCACTTATCATCAGTAGTGATCAATCGTTTAAAAAATGGTTTATTTTCATTACATTTCAATAGAAAATCGCAGATGAGTACACTATCCATTAGGTTTCTGTGAGCTTGTGTAGCACACAAATCTCAAGCCAGACTTTTTCAAATGGGTCTAAAACTGTTTTGTGGTCAATTCTCAGTTCTTCGGCTATATCGTTACTTGTAATATGCCAATTTTGCTAGCGGGAAAGTTGTTTTTTTCTTTCTATTTCTGTTTTTCTTAATATACTATATTTATTGATATTAAAACCAACCAGATATAAACAGTACAACTAAATCTCTTATTATTGTCGTTTAATTTATATCATTTCGTCCCATTAGTTCTAACAAGTAGCTATCTACTAATTTAATCTATTGCCAAGGGCACCGTGAGAAACATTCGTCTAGGCCTCAGGGCATTAGTATTAAAATAAGCACCAAATTTGTTTAGACAGGTTCTTGAATAATTAAGTTATTATGTTATTACTCTAACATACACCTGCAGTCTAATTACAGTGACATCACTTATAAAAAATAATATTAAAATAAAATACATGTATATACATACATGTTTGGAAGATAAGGTATATCAAATTAAGGGTAAATGTATATATACATGGAACCTATACATTATAGTTATATTGTGAATAAGACATACCTATATGGCTTAGACTACAAAGGGAAAACACTACGACGTTTGAAGAAGCAAAAGGAGATTACCATGTCAAAAGAATTTACTGCCGTCCCTGTTTACACGTTTTTTGTCACCCGCCATAAACGCCGAAAAACCTAAAGGAACTTTATTATCGCGAAATCCACACGACACTCGACGCAGCCTTCAAAGTACTTGTTACCCGCCCTAAAATGTTTCAGCGTTCCAAATTTTCTGACTATGGTTTGTTCATGTGAGACTATTTCGAATGAGAATTTATTAAGGATACAAATTTTGTGTTGACTGTTGCTAGTTCAATAGCACAATTATTGCCCTTACACGTTTTAAAACTATATTTTTAAAGCATACATACATATTATAATATATACAGTTATACAGTTTTATTTTAAAAGAAATACAAGGAATGATATTATTATTATATAAAACACGTACTTGCAATAAACTGTAGTATTCGTATATTTCAGTACCCACGTAATCATATTTATATAATACGGCTTCGTCCTTAAATAGGGAGTTTCTTCTAGACGACCTTAATATTAAAAAAAATATTTTTGAAGTTATACTTCTTTTGGCGCGTTAAGGAAAAAAGATGAGACTAAATTTTCTCGATGCGCGCTCACACTGTGACGAAATCATGAATGTCTTGCCTGTGCCGATGTTTATCATCAAATCTTGCAAATTAAATTTGATCAACTTCCTTTTACCGATTGAGCTGAAATTTTGCATACATGTGTAAATCATGTGACAATGCAATAATATGATGACATGGTGCTGATGTGATGATGGAGCTAGAAGGTGACCATAGGAACTTCACAATGAAAAGACACAACCTCATCGAGTGTGGGCTTGTTTGAATCGTTTGAACGAATAGTTTGCCTTTCGATGGTAATCAGGTCTGATGCTGGAGCTGGAAGGTGCTTAAAGAAACTCTGTAATGAAACGACGCAACCTCAACCAAACTCGACGGGAGTTTCGGCTCGTTTGATTCGTCTCGGCGAGTACTTTGTTTGTAGATGGTTACCAGAGTCTGATCTGATGATAGAGCTGGAAGGTGGCCAAAGGAACTTCGCAATGAAACAACACAACCTCATTGAGTTTGGGCTCGATTGAATCGTCTTGACAAGTAGTTTGTCTTTCAATGATAACCATGACAAGTACTTTGTTTTTAGATGATTACCAGGGTCTGATTACAGATGGCGCGCCCATTAACTCGGCAAATCGTTTTATAATAATACATTTCAAAGTCATGGAAATAAGTCTTTTAAATAAATGCTCTATTTTATTATATCAAATCGACTACAGAGTCGATTGTATTTACAATCGCATTGTTTATCTTAAGTAATATAGTCGCAATTCCAACGCTGACTACCAATAGCGAAATATAAATAAATGTCGTCCTTAAAAGGGTAGGGCGTTTACATGGAGTGCTATAAAACAAAATGAGCTTTCTGAGCCAAGCGTGCTGTTTATAGAAAACCTGCGAATACGAATGAGATAATTATACTAAGATAATAATATGCAGGATATATAGAAAATATTATTATACATTAAGGTACGCATGTATAAAAGATGGCTGTTATTGTAATATAATAATATATTTTGTATCGTATCGAACGTTCAAAGATTTTCTTTATTTTATAGCTCTGAAGAAATAAAAATACCTTCGCACATCATTTACATCAAAACATTTTCAAGTACTTATGTACGGAAGTTAAGGTCACATTGAGTAAAATATTCCTGTAATTGTGTTGTCTCAAAACGAGACAAATTTTTCGGGCAAGCCGTATTCCGCATATAAAATGAGCCGCCGGATTATTATTTGCGTAGCTGACATCCTAATTAACGTGACTTTTGTTTTTTCATCTACATTTAGAATTAGGGTTGCGATGGAATGGACGAAACCGTAAACCAAGCGTTTAGCATACTAAAATGTAAAGTGACTGCGCCTATAAGAGATCTTTTATTTATTTTATGAGACCCTAAACGTTTTAAATATATATTTTTTAATTTTCTTAACAATTTAAAATACTATTACGTGCGTATATTATGTATATCCTGAAGAACACCATCTACGTTTCCGTATTAAAGTATTTTTATGACAGTAAGCGATTGGCTAAAAAAACATCCAAGTGCCTTTTACCATGTTGAAAATATAAATAAATAATCTCTTGATATCGAATTAACAGCAGTTTTTTTTTTTTGGAATATTTAAAAAAATATATAATAGCGAACTTTTATATTCGCTTAGTTATTCTTAGCTCAAATATAGCTTATTGCGGAATTTTCTTTTGAATTTCTACTTAACAGTTGAAAAAGGAAAACAAGTGATATTTTGAAACAATTTCACAAGTTTCAAACAATTAAACCGCTTTTTGACATCAAAAGGAAGAGCCGGACGAACTTTTAGCTGGAAAAGTCTTAAACTCGAAGCCGGACACTTGGTCTTATAATTCAGGTGAGGGAAGCTTTCGAACAACTTTACTCTTCATACATTTAAGTATACACCGTAAAGTTTAAACAGTTTACTTAATAATTTACTACGTGTGCGTGGCTATGTCTATATAAAATTAACTTTGTAAATGTATAATATTGCGATATCATAAATCAGCCCGAAAAACAAAAACTAAAGTTATAGAAAAAAAGGGTTAAAAAATGGTTGAAATCATAAAAAAATGTCTTTAAAAATAAACTATGTATGAAAATCGCTCGAAAAATTTATAAATTCTCGATGTGGTAAATTATTCCCTTAAGTAAATACCTAGTACTAACTTAGTTTAATAATGTTATAACAAATTAATTGGTATTTTCGAAGCACCATTTATAATTCTACCTGAAGCTCATAATAATGATCTGTAAAGTCCATTTAAAGAAATTGTGCAAAAAAGTTTAAATTTATATATATATATATATATATATATGTAACACATATTTTTAGTCAAAGTAAACCTCTTTTCACTATACTCTTACTACCTAGTATTATCTAAGCCATGACGAAAATATAGTAATTATTATAGATGTGTAGTTTTTTAATATGTTATGTTTCATGAAATAAAATTTGTAAATGTGTGCTTTTTTATATATATTTATTGAATTAGCTGATTTCTAATAAACAACACCAAAATTTAACACATCTAATAAATTTGCTAAACTTATGGCCTGAATCAGGTAACCGAATACAGGTACAATGTTAACATAGTACATGAATTTGGATTCCAACTTTACCACTGTATACTTGCTGCCAAGTTACTAAATATAATAAAATATTCTATTCATTGTCCAGAAACTGGTATTAATATTCGAAACCGCGATTATATTTTCTTGCAAAATTTCGCTCTCTAATTTAAACCAGTTTATTTGATATTTTAATCATGCTTAATTATCTAGTTAATTAAGTAGTTAAAGAATTAGTTAATTTTTTCGAATGCAGCAATTTCAGGAGTCTCATCATCATCATATCAATCATGTCTACTGCTTGACGTGGTCTACGTTACGTCCCCATCGACATCTAGAGCTATTGCTTCGAAGCAGCTTACATCCATCGGCTTCCAGCGACTCTTTGCAAGTCATTGGTCTATCTCTTAGACGGCCGTCCGATGCTGCGCTGCGCGATGTGGTCTCCCGTCGAACCTTTCTGTTTCATCGGCCGTCAGTTCTACTAGGTATGTGCTATTCTTTCTGTCATTTCAGCTTGCAAATCTACTGGGCTATGCTGGCAAACTTCGTTCATTTGAAGATTTCATCCTTACTGATTCGATCTCGCAGAGAAATATCAAGCATAAAAATCTCATTGAAAAAAAATATCATTGGTTTAGATTATTACATTTCAGGAGCAGAGAAGTTATTATATAACTTAAATAATCCAACCACTGTGGAAATTCAACGCACGCAAAACTGCGTGGACGTCTTGTCAATTATAGTCTATACCAACTTCTGTTTACGTTTTTATAATATTACTCTTCCTGTAAATTATATTTTCTTATAAACAATTTATGTTTAATAATAATTAATACTGTAATTTCCGTGGTCTGCTGTTAAATATGGTTAATAATTAATGACACTGAGTAAAATTTTATTTGCGAAATTAAATATTTTTACTTTATTTTCCAAGACACTTAGCTTAATACAGCTTACGTAGAGAATAAATTTTTAGAATTGAAACTGGAATCACGGAGGTAGCTATAAAATTTTATATAGGAATTCACATACATTGTGGGTAAAAGAGGCCACTAAGAATAATCTATGTGTCATGAAAAGCGAACTTTTCTTTCATTACTTTTCGTAGACTGCGGCAAAATGGGGCAATTTAAGTCCCGGATATTTCAAATTTTTATTTTCATTGTTGAAAATACGCAGGGAAATTAGGCAATTACATTTAATACTTTGATTGCGTATTATGCTTGTGTTTATTTATGACGTGATTTTCATGTTCTACTTTTGTCGGAAGGAGGTAAACATGTTTTGGTTGTCGAATTGTATTTTCATCATGTTACTTAGTACATACGTAGGCAACCCTCTTATTTATTGAATATCTAATGTCGGCCTCTTTAATTACAGCATAATTCTTATATAACTTCTATTTACATTCGTCTAAATGCGTATTTAATTTTCATAACCTACACGCTTGACGTTAAATACGACAGTAAAATATTTGAACACGATAAAGGGATTTCAGATTACATCACGATCAATTTAACTTCGAACGCAATAAAATATCCATTAATTTCAAAGATGGCCATTTTCCATTTCACTGAGCCACGTTCTGATTTTTAGGGAGGTTCTACGCCTGACTTTTTTGCATAATCATTGTATTACATATTCGGAGCTCGTGCACAAGTACGTTTGTAAGTAGTTTTGTCGATGTACATAGTTTGGTTTGCCTATTATCGTTTTATGTCCAAATCGCTAAATGTATTGAAGTAGAAATTAATAATGATATTTTTTAAAACTAGGCAGTAAATAAGCTGCATTTGGCTAAAACAAGGCCACATAAATTTATAATTTCTACAATTACTGATTTGTAAAATTTAATTATTAAAAAATTTCTGTTTGTATAGATGAACACTAATGGTAGAGCTGCTAAGCATGTATTAAGCTTTATATCCGTGAGGAAGAAGAACCTACTTATGCAAAGATATCTTTACCCGATTGTTTTTAAAATAGTGGCTATGGAAATATACGTACATTTCAATATCTATGTAGGTAAGTATGTAAAACGTCATATTATGTAAAATAAAGACTACACAATATAAGTTTATTAACAAGTAAATAATTTAATACTGGAGTAGATAAGTGATGTAACTTAAATTTGTGACAATTTTAATTTTTTTTTTGATCCATTAAAGACTATTTTATTTAGGAGGTAGGTACATAAGTTAGCGGTATAGTCTCTTAGTTTAAATCTTGTAAGATAATAATGGTCGTAATAGGTGAACGTGCAGCGACCGAATATATATTTTTTGTAAACATTGCATATATACCTACAGTTTATTTTGGTATTCTTAAAAATTTTACTTTAATGTAAATGGTTATATCGTAATTCCTAAGTATAAAGACGGACAATAATATATAAATAATTTATTAATAATATATTGCTACAACGACATAAAAATTTAATTTTCTTGAGTAAAGTAAAATAGATTTTGTACATAAGAAACAATAAACAGATGAAATATAGCCGGAAACACTCAAGAAGAGTACTTTTGCGGAAAACTAATATCAGTGTTTGCCAAGCAGTTCGCTATCCTTGAATTGGGGTGACGACAGCGAGGGTAGCACTGACACTATCGGAGCGATTAAATTTTTATTTCACACCATTATTAGTTATTAAGTTAGTAGTAAGATTAGTTCTATATAATTAAATAGATGTTGTAATGATAATCTTCATATACATTATTTTATTAAAAATATTTGGACTTTATAAATCAAAACAGTAACACAATAATCATTTCTATATTTGATATGTGATACTAAGTAAAGAAATAAACACTGAAATAAGGTTTGTTAAAAATCAGTCCCATCAACCGCTTTTTGGCTACGATATTTAATTTATTGAAAATCTAATGATGCATTTTTATTTTATTAAAATCAGCCCAATTAATATTTTTGCTACTCTCTACTAAAGTTATAATATTGCGTTGTTTCTCCATCCATGCGTTAATTTTGAGTTCTACCAGTCCAAATTTTTTTTTTCCGCTAGGACTCGTATTTTTCGAGTAAGGGTAAAAATCACTCTACGAAATATGAAACAGTCAAATGCTGAAAAAACCTTGAGGGTCAGCTAGTTAAATAATCTCTATTTTCATTAAGACGAAAAAGCCACCACCGCATAGTGTCTCGGATTAATTTTTTTTTATATATCTCGTCTTAGAACGTAATACGTCTTCGCAGGATTCACACAATGGCGTCTCTTATCAAGACGTCACAACGTTATTAAGTAAACAGGCACCAACCCTTGCCTAACAGTGCTATCTCTTAATTACAGCACACTCTTCATAGGTTAGGTGTAGGTTACACAGTATGTTTATATTTCTTATTCCTGAGAGTAATTTCATTTAATTGAAGTTATTAAAAATTTTATTTTATTGAAATGGTGAACAGTCTTGTTTTTAAATTTATAAAGAGATAACAATCAAGCTCTTTTATACAACTTAGAAATAATATTGTGCAAGGTATTCGTTGCTCAAAGCGAGATGAGAGTTTGAATAGTTTCTCGAGAAAAAATGTTCTTTTCTGCTAGTGTTACGTTTAATGCTTTTATAGAATTGATATTACAAAGACATTTTGTAAAGTTATAAAATAAGGTAGAGGTTTTTAAAGTGGATTCAAAACGTTTCAACTTGATTTATTTAAACTAAAGGTAGCATTGAACTATAGGCATGCCTCAATAGTGGCAAATGAGGCGCGCTCGACTGCAGTCTTAAGGAAATTTCTTTAAAGAAGCTTTAATTCAGCGTCTTTAGAAAATGCACGCGGATTTACTTTTAATGAGTTTCGAGGGTTCAACTTGGGGTTTACTTTGTAAATGAATGGTAAAGTTAGAACGCTGCCCTGCTCTGAAATCATCGCATTTTTTAACGTCGCCTTTATTTTAAATTGAAACTGTTATTCGAAACAGAAACAGAATATCAATTGTTAATATGTCCCTATTAATTAAGAAAATTCCTATTATTTTGATAATAAAGAGACCTTATTCGTAAAAAATAATTTTACATTAGAAAATAGATAAATGTAACTAACAGAAAGTTGTTGTACTATTTATATAAATTTTAAATGTGAATGTTTGATTGATATGTATACATTTTGTTGCGATAATTCACTTTTCTTTCTTTCGTTTGTGAGATTAATTATCTTTTGCCTAATATGGACATCGTAAATTTTTAATTACAAGTCACATAATTTGCGAATTTTTTTGAAATATTGGACAATTTAATTTATTGCTTGAAGTGTAAGATCACAAATATAATTATCTGAAAACCACATAAGATTTAGTAGTCACTATCATGTAAAATGCGAATTATATTATACATTTTAATTAATATACGAGTATATATACAATATACATATACACGATCACCGAAATTTCGATAAAATCTTTAATAGACGGCTACCGTTACCAGTATATTTTTTAAGTTTGTCCAGATAATTCAAGATTGACAGGAGTCATCACGTTTGACGTGTGAGAACGTAGGAGCAGAATTTGCTCATAAATCTTCTGTTAGGATAGGTTTACATGCCTATAAAAACATGTTTACCTTCTAAATTAATTGTAAAATAAATAATACTTATTTTATTTTTAAATATACTATTATTAGTTATTATTCATTATGCTAATTGTTTTATAGTCGGTTTTTAAATATAAATTTTTCATCAAAGAACAATAAATTAATGAAGGGCCAGTTTAAGGGCTACATTTAAGTGTGATCACAGATTTATCTCTATCATGAATGACCAGAGTTATTTGATAGGCAAGAAATGTATGAATGATTAAAATGAAGCTGATTATAGAAAATAAAATAATTGTGTTATAAGTATCTTTTTTTAAGAAAACAGTAAAATCGCGCTGTAATAACATTATAACATTTCACCACAATTTATTAGGATGTAATGCCTATCCATGTAATACAAAGTTCGGCAACTAGGGTTAAGTGTTGACATTTACGTCAATTGAGTCGGCCCCGTGATGGATGAAATGCTTGTAATGGGGTTCAGTTCAACCTTTTAAATTGCCAATATAACAGCCGAATTTTATACGCGTCTTTTAAAGATATATACTACTTGTATTCGCTACTTTATTCCTGATTATATATTTGATTTACATACCCTCTACTAAGGGAACCGTAATACATATCTGGATAAAAAATATTCAGTATCTTAGCTCGTTGTATGAATTCTAATCATAACAGGAAATCAATTTAGTAATTTCAGCTTAATGCGCGAGTAAGTTCTTCTTCTATATGAAGAAGAGGCCTTTGCTCGGCATTGGGTGGTTTACAGCCTGATACAGTAAATATTAATTATTATTATTATTTAAATATTACAAAATGTTATTTTAGTCAATGCTATTATCATTCGGATCATATTTAAATGTTTAAGCTTGTACCAACTCTTCTACAACACCGTTATTTAGAATGAAAAATTTAATTTAAAATAACTTTTGATAGAGTTAAGCGATTTTGCTGAAATAAATACTAACTGTTAACTCAGAATATACGTTATTATTCTGATTTGCTTTAACTAACACTTAGTACTTAAGTAGTGATGAATAATAATAAAAATCATACATATAATAATACAGAAAGAAATATTCGTCAAAAATTCTGGAAAAAAAGAGATACGAGAAATTTATATAGTTTTATTATAATTATAATAGAATATGTCATTGAAATAAAAAATTTATATATGCAATACAATATATTATTTGAATGTTCTGGTATACTCAATTATGTATTATATATATTTTTTGTATTTAAATTAACAAAACTTACAAAAATCTTTTTAATTTACACTAAGCTAAATGTCATTTTTAATGGTTACGATGAAGACAAAAATATGTGCTGTCGTTGAAAAAGCTAATTATACCTACTATGAATAATACATTATATTATATGTGTGCTTATAGGGTAATAAATAACAATATTGATTCTCCATACATGTTGCGATTATTTGATTTTCGGGTTCCTAATAGAATCCCACGTCACCCCATTACCCCACTTTGTACACCCCATTACCCCACTTTGTACACCCCATAGTAGAACTGTTTTAGGCTCAAATACTCCCTGTGCAAGATTACGTAAGATTATTAATAGTTGTAGTGATAGCATCGATCTGGGCCATGATTCCGCTTCAACATTTTCCAAGTTGGTGAACCTTAAATAAATAAATACATAATTGTGACCTTTCAGAAAATGGTGGGTGACGTATTTTCCAGCTTAAGTAAATCCTGTAGTTTTTAATTGATACGATGCAAGTGTGTGAACTGTAAAGTATCTTGTTATTCATCAAATGCATTTTTTTTATAAAAGTTCACCTTTAATATAATTGTTGTGTTTCATTTGTAAGAAGTTGTAACGAAAAATGCCAGCATAAATTCATCATTTTGCCATTGGGATATGGTTCGGCTGCTGCCCTATATCAAACTAATGCAACCGATACTTTCGATCGTTATACATGATACACTTTTTATCGAAAGCGACGTTCGATTCAGAATTCCATTTATGTGTGTTCAACAAGTTAGCAAGCTTTAAGGAAATCGTCTTATCCTTATTAAGTGAGCATATATGGTACCCTCTTTTGGACCTTTTTTTTTTTTTTTTTTTTTTTTTTTTTTTTTTTTTTTTTTTTTTTTTTTTTTTTAACGCAGGGGAATCCATCTACGGATGATATCCAGGGCGCCCGGGTCGGCAGTCCTAGACCTATGTCGGACTCGGCACTTTGGGAGTGCAATACCGTACTAAACCCCTGCGGGAGCCTTCAGCCGCTTTAATTGGAGGGTCCCGGATCTGCAGGCAACAGGATCCCTCCAGCGACAGGCTGGCCTCGGCGAAAAGGCCAGACTTCTCCTCCATGGGGACTGTCCGGCTAACCTCTGAACAGTCCCGACGACTGTGTCTAGCAGGACCGGGTTCCCATCCCGGCCCGACACGGGCACAAGGGCGTTACAGGAGGCGCATTAAGTAGCGCCTCCTACGCACCCCCATTCGTCGCCCGCGGATGGAGGCCACGTCGGCGGCCTCCTCTCTCCTCCGCTCGTCGGCCTCCTTCTGGGACATTACTGTCTCGCAGAAGGAGACCATCGCCTTCCAGGACTCGTCGTCGCCGAGCATCGCGGTGATGACGCTCGGGAGCGACAAGTCCCCTCCGACAACCGACGTCAGACCTTGACGCAGCACCGCCCATCTCGGGCACACCTCGAGGGTGTGCTGGGCAGAGTCCACCGCTGCGCCACAATCGTGACACTCAGTTGTCGGCTCCCTTTGGGCCGTCCGACACAGGTAGTCACCAAAGCAACCGTGCCCGGTGAGAATCTGTGTCAGACGGAAGGTGAGGGGCTTGCGTTTTCGACGCATCCACCGCTCAAGGACCGGGCGAATGGCAGCCGTTACGCGTGTGCCATATGGCTGCACCGCCAGGTCCTCCCCCCACCTCCGCATTAGCGCTTCCTGCCCTATCCGACGCACACGTAGGATCCCGTCCAACGTGGGGTTCTCACCAAGAGCCCTCCTACCCGAGACGTATGAGTAGGTCTCGGCAAGAACCTCCGCCACGAGCTCCCACGGGGGGTCGCCGGCTAGAGCAGTAGCTGCAGCCCACGATACCGTACGGTACCCCCGAATCACCCTCACCGCGATTGTTCGCTGCGCAGCGCGCAGCGCCGCCTTATTTTTCGCGGTGAGGCGATCCGCCCAAACCGGGGCACCGTACGTCGCCATACTCCGGCAGACTCCGGAGTACAGCTGCCTGCAGGCGGCGCTGGGTCCTCCGAGGTTCGGGAGGAGTCTGCCCAGCGCACTCGCCGCCTTCACGACCTTCGGTCCCACCATCGCGAAATGTGGGCCGAAGGTCCACCCTCCGTCCAGGATGAGCCCGAGATACTTCATTTGCGGGAGATTGCTTCATCCTGACTCTCCCCTCTCCGACCTGAAGGGTAGCCCCCGGTGGAGGTCCCTTGCGGCCGGTCCCGCGGAAGAGCAGGGCTTCGGTCTTGTCAATCCTGACACGAAGCCCTAAACTCTCTACTCTTTTGGACCTTTACTTGTTTCACACTTAATGTAAATGAATCAGCATTATTTCATTACTTACATATGTTAAATGCTTCTGTTAATTTCCACGTGATTACATATAAATTTACTTCAATTATGGCAGTTCATTAACAGTAACTTACGTCTAACATTAACGTCAGTAATCAAACCACAAATATAATTGCGTGTATTTTAGGTATCTAGTGTATATGTTACGGTACCCATTAAGGTTATTTTGTAAGTTTATAAAAATATCTCACGAGATTATTATAAGAGACGTTCAGAGGAATTGTGAATAACAGTAAGCGATGTTATGTAAATATTATATGGACTAAGCTGACACCTTTTCGGCAATATGCCAGTTTAATGTTGGAAAGGTATCGATTGGTGTTATTTTTTTAATGCTTCTTTGGAGGATTTTTGTCGGCTTTACACGAAATAATCTGCATTTTGCATAGAACTGTCATGATACAATTGTGATGTGAAATGTGAAATTGTGAAAACCAATTTATTGTAATGTTTTGAATTTGAGTTTAATTTTTAACGATGGTTAGAACGCGTAATAACTAACTAGCTTATTAACACACATGTCGTTGATATTATGCGCCGTCTGTACTGCATTGCTACCACCACAAAACTGGTATAAGCAAATAATGCTTACTTTCTATTTATGCGTGGCCAAAGATACAGTGATATTAAAGAAAACTCAAATAGATAAAGAACAAATAAACGACTGATTAAAAAAAAAAAGCAATGTCAAAGATATATTATAAATTTAATTTAAATTTGCGATTAATTTTATAATTCGGTAATTTTACACGTCAGAAAATAAAACTTATATAACATACTAGCGGCCCGCCCCGGCTTCGCACGGGTATTTAACTAAAATTTCAAAAATTATAAATTAATATTTTTTATCACCTACACCTGCGTCGATACTGGAAAATATTTTATAATAGACGGATTAAGTTGTCAAACATGTGTCAAAATAAAATGTAATTGAAATCAAAATCACTCAGGAGTATTGATATCAACTACAAAGCAAATAAGATTTTACCCCCTTTTAACCCCGTTAGGAGATGAATTTCGATAAAATACGAAACAGGTCTTCAATCGATTCTGTTAAAGAATATTTATGCAAAATTTGAAGTAGATTGGACCAAGGAATCACGTTGTCCCATACAAACTTTGCCTCCCCTTTTCATCCCTTTAGAGGTAGAATTTCGTAAAATCCGTTCTTAGCTGACCTCTACTCGTCAAAAAGAATATTTCTACCAAATTTCAAGTCTCTGCGCCTTATGGTTCCAGAGATATCGTGATGAGTCAATATATAGGTGGAAATCTCTTATATATATATATATATATATATATATATATATATATATATATATATCCATATATATATATATAGATTTGCTAATAAAAATGCAAATCAATCTAATACTTATTTAGATTAAGCATGTTTAGTTTTGTATACGATATTATTTTTATTAATTGGTAATGTAGGATAAATAATATGTTTAATATTGTTAATTTTTGTAGTACGAATGTCAACGTTTTAAAAATAAAATTAAATATGAAAAGAAAGGAAGCACATTACAATTTTGTGTACGTATGATAGAAAATGCTGACGCAGTCTCCTAAATGTAACGCTGTCCTATCTAGGTAGCATACAAGCAATAGAAGTAATTCTTATTCCTCCGCCGTCCCTAACCTAACGTCGGCAAGCTAATATTGGTTGTGAACGTTGACTCTAACCCCTCAAACACCTCCCCTCTTATTTGTGTCTGGTACTAACTGCAGTTTTCGTGTCTCGAGATGATTCTTTAAAAGAAATAAGAAGCAGTTTTTAAACCGGATGAGAGCAGTACACTGTAATGCGAAAGTGTTTTTTTCTTTTAGAAAAACTTTGTAACGAACAGTTCCCCATTAGTGGCTACCCAACCGTGTGCGTTACGAGGAAAAAGTTGGCGACTAATGTTAAAGTTTCTGAAGAGCTTCACATACAATTTCTGCGAACCCGTCACGGGCTGTAATGGTATGGAAGATTGCTTTACTACAAAATTAAAATATTTATTTTACTCATTTTTCTTCGTAGAAGTTTTAGCCACTTATAAAATGAATTGATGTAAAGAACAGAGTATCGTTATCGTTAGTAATTTTTTTCATTATATCTTTTTTCAACTTGAAAATATACACTCTCAAAATTTTTTAAGCACACTATTATCTTTAATTTAACATTAACATAATCATCATTATAAGTTTATTTTTATAAGGTTTTATAAGGTTCATTCACAAAAGAAACTAAAATACAATAAAAATAAATTTGGTGTAAAAATAAAGTCTATTTCCTTATGAAATTAATGAAAAAAAAAAAGTTACAAGCAGTAAAGATAATCCCGACTTACTTAAATATAGGATTTGGAATTTCACTGCCACTACAGTAACTCCATCAGTGACTTGGAAAATTTTCTCTATTTTATTTGTCTATAATCTTTATTTCTTGAACGTATAAAAACAAGAGTTTTATAATTTCCAATTTCATTTCTCATACGTATAAGTTTTTTTTTTTTTTTTTTTTTTTTTTTTTTTTTTTTTTTTTTATTCACATCTACAGGCTTACATGCGCCTATACCCTTTTCTTTACATAATTATATTTAATGTTATATACAGACGTTTTTATAGCAAAAGTAAAAGTATACGTATAAGTTTGAGAAATATGTAAGGTAGGCGACCGTTCTGGTCTAGTGGTGCGAGTCTAGAGATGCGTCAACATCACGCGCCGGCGGTCGCGGGTTCGATTTCCGCTCGAGGCAGATATTTGTATTTGTGCAAATATATTTGTTTCCGGTCTGGGTGTAGGCTTCCGGCGAGTTTCCTTAAGTAATCTGTCTATCTTGCGTACGTGATCTCCACTCGAGAACCTTTCTGCTCCATCGGCCGTCAGTTCTATGAGCTATGTGCCCTGCCCACTGCCTTTCCAGCTTGCAAATCCATTGGGCTATGTCGGCAACCTTCGTTTCTCTGCGGACCTCATCATTTCTGATTCGATCTCGCAGAGAAATACCAAGCATAGCCCTCCGTTGCGCAATGTGCGACTTGGAGCTTGTTTAAAAGGCCCATAGTCAGAGACCACGTCTCAGATCCGTATATCATCACTGGTAACACACATTGCACCATCGGACGACACGACGTGGACAGGGATTTCATCCATATGTGGTCGACATTCCTCCGGTTCGTACCTCGCGGTTCGCATCTTCCTTCATTATTAGAACTGCAAAGGAATGGAATTCTCTTCCTGCGTCACTGTTTCCCGATACGTATAATTTAGGGATTTTTAAGGCAAGAGTGAACAGGTATTATTTGAGTTTGCGTGCTCAACCTTAGACTTCATTGTTGTTTACCATTAGACAAGATAGAGGTCAAACGCACTCAAATTTTTGATAAATAAAATAAAAAAAAGCGTTGGTCAGACTTTCGACTTCAGGCACTGAGGTATGACGGATGAAAAGAGGTTTTTTAACTTCGTGAACCTCCGTGAATCCTAGCTGCTGGATTCGACGATTGACCACTCTCTCGAAGTTGGACCTACCAAGTTGGACATTTTGTTCTAGGTACATGTACTCGTTAACAACTTCGAGAGTAGAATTTACAACCGATATCGATGTGGGCACGACATTGGCTTTTGACATACAGTACTTGTTCAAACTAATAAAATCTGGTATCTAATTTCTGAAATTATTTATAAATGGAGAAAAACTTATTCAATAGATAGCGTTTAAATTCAATTAAATAATCAAACACTAAATACACAAAATTAATGGTTGTCAAAGGTAGTCGGCGTAACTATGTCAAAATAATTTATGATTTAGGTCAATTCACAATAAACAATTATATGTTCGTTTATTAACCGAAAAAATTAAAATATAACTTTATTTATGTTATATTTATTTAAACTTTAATTTTTTTAATTGGTTAAATAAACAATTTAAAAACAATAAATTCAAGCATTAGATATAGAGTAATTTTAGAAATGAAAACAACTATATCAAAGTTTTTCTTTACGTAAGAGAAAATTACTGCTAAAATTAATTCCAGTTCATTGGATTTTCATAATCATTAATCTAAAAACAAGAGTTTGTTTTATTTGCTATCATAAATATAAATAGAGGCAATAGAGATCGAAAACAATCATAAAATAAAAGTTAATATCCTCAGTTAAATCGATTTAATACGAAGTTTATCTGAATCCATGTTGAGTAAATCGAAATTGCTCTTGCCGGATGTAATTGCTTTCCTTTAACCGATCCAATTATTTTTCTCAACCCTGAAAAGATTTACCTCAATACGGCCAAAGTTTCCATTTTCATCGGCCAGCGATATTCTGAGGACGACTAAATGGGTTGTTACCGGAATGAATTTGGAGTGCTGTTTTCTAATAGCTAAGCTAGCAATATATACTATATTGTAAGTGAAATTCAATTTTAATGGGTATAATCGTATGGTAGGTATAATATACGTTTATTTATTTATTTACTTTACAAATGTTGGTACAGATGGTATGATATATTTAATGTGAGTGGTAATTTAAATATAGAATTGAAGATTCATCTTAACTTACATAGTTATTGTTTGTTTATTTTATACTTATTTTACGAAAAATAATTTTAGTTATACCTATATAAAATAAATTCACCAGTTTATCTTCGATCCCGTATCATACTTCTACCTACCCTAACGCACTCTAGGTGGTCTTGCATCATAACGATGCTCGAAGTCCCTAAATATAATATCAATTTACTAATACCTTACCTACTTAATTACTTTACTGTACGTCCTGCAACTTTATGGAATAAACTTCCGAAAGGGATCAAGAGGGCACTTCAATAAACGCTTTCATAGACAAATTAAAGATTCATTTTCTCTCCCAAGTAACTCACAATTTATGAAACGTCGAATGTACATTTGTTTGTATGTTCATGTATTGTTATGCTTCTATATATACGTATTCTATATGTACGTATTTACGTACGTACGCACGCACGTACGTATGTAGGTATGTATGCATGTATTTGTATGTATCATAATCTGTATATGTAGAGCGTATGCTTTATACTATATTTCACTGTCTTGTTTTTTTTTTCTTTTCTTGCACTATATACCCCGCGGTAACATCACCTCTTAGCATCATGGGTTGACTGGTAGATAACTCTTCTAGAGATAAGTTCGTTCTTGCCAAATTGCAATGTGACAAAAAATTGTAAAAATGTTTTACTGTGCAATATATATTTATATATACATATAAAATTATATGATTTATGTCCTTTAATATTTTTATTTATCTTATACCAACTTAAGCACAAGAAAAAAAATAACATTGACAAAGTGATACGAAAATTTCATTAAAAAATTAAATATTAATGAATTGTTACATTTTTTAAAATAAAAGTCTACTTTACTATTTTTTATAAAGCGCTAAAAGTAAATATCCGAAGATCGAGTATAAATTTAGTAAAATACAAATTGTGTGTGATGTATCGAATCATGAATTTTGTTTCAAGTAGGTCAAGAAATAAAACCTTACGAATTTTTACTGAAATGTAAAAAGATAAAGTATAGCTATGTATAAACTGTATGAACTGCAATGTTGAGTATGAGGGAGTTCACTATTGTTATACAATTCGATCATTAGGATTGTCGCCAACGATTCGCTCCAGTTGTCAGTGCTTGTTAGAACATCTAGAGATAGGGAACGATTCTGTCTTGAAGACATTTGTCTGTGAGGTAAAATTACTTAAAAATTGTTTTATTTAAAAAACAGATATTTAATTTAATTGTTTTTTATTGTTGTATTTACAATTGACTATCGATAATATTCGATAGTAATTTGGGGGAATCACATCGGGGTCACCAGTTTGGGGAGAGTGAGGAACAGGGTTTATGTTTCCTCATCCACCATTAAAAAGGGAGGATCCTCCGACCAGACGGGTGTTGGGCTACTACCCCCACGGTTGTTGTCGGGTTCTTGTATATATGTTCAATCGCTTTGATAACTTCGATAGCGCGATGTAGGATACGTCAGTTCATATATGGCGAGATAGATGTCGCTACAGTAATAACGATACCTAATCGTATAAGATTTTGGTTTATATAAACTATGTTTTGTATACTTACTTTATTACTTATCTGGTCGAGTGGTCAGGCAACTGGACACTTTACGCAGCGGTCGCGGGTTCGAATCCCGCCAGGTGCAAATAATCTGTATGACGAATATAGATGTCTGCACTGGGTCATGGATGTGTATTTATGTATATATGTATTTATATCTTAAATTTATTTTCGTTCCTAGTACCTGTAACACAAGTTCTTACGAACTTAGCACGGGGCTAGGTTAACGTGGTGTGATTGTTGGTTAATATTTATTATTTACATTATTTGTTTATTATTTACTTTATTGTGCTATACTGTATTAGCCTGTAAATCAGCCGCTGCTAAGCGAAGGCCTCTTCTCTATATAGAAGAAAGATTGGAGCTTAATCCATCACGCTGCTCCACTATGGGTTGGCTGATGATTTCCCTACCATGGGTAACGATCGTTATCAGGTGTCTATGATAATAACCGGGACCGACGGCTTTGCGTGCTCTCTGAGGCACGGTGGGGAAACTCACAAGGACATACACCTAGACCGGAAACAAATATTTGAATAGATACAAATATCTGTCTTGATCGGGAATCGAACCTGCGACCGCCGGCGCGCGGCTTTAAGGCAACTTCTCGCACCACTACACCAGAACGGTCGTCAACTTAAAAAATTAATTAATAAAAATAAAATGGTCGTGTATTGTTCCAGCAATCTTTAAGTTAATATCATCAAAATTTAATCGAAAATATTTTTCTTTTTTAATATAATAATATATAGAACATATACAAATGTAAGTGAGATAGTGTTATGTTGTTATTTCGAAATAGTCTGAGCAGAAATGAAAAATGTGTTTGGACGCAACTTTACGTTATGTACATAGTGAATGAAATGCAAGGAACTTGGGAAATAAAGGGGCGGTAGAACGCTTTGCCGAGACAAAGGTGGGGCTTATTGCAAATTCCTACGTTCACCTTGCGTCGCTGTTAAGCTCCCTCCGCGGATAGTATGCAATATTTTAATGTTTCCAAAACCTCTGAGGGTACTTGGGTTTTCGCAGAAACGTAATACGATGCAAATACTATTAGAGTTTTCTTATGATTTTTCTGAAGAGTCATATATTATAAAAATCGTGCTTAAAATTGGTTTTTACATTGTCCGTGTCGTTTCTTTTTGGTGCTGTTTTCTAAAGTCAGTCATTTTATGGGTATCAATGTTTTGTTAAAGCGTACCCAAAAAACGTATTGCTTATGCACTAAAAAAAAAATTAAATGAGAGATTAATTTTTTAATTAATATCTCTTAGAAAACTAGACTTTTTAAACTGTTTTTTTATATGAAGCTCAAATAAAAAGCCGTAATATATAAAAAATATTCATATGAAGCTCAGAATTTTCACAATCAGCAAAAGCAGTCCCCTGCGGCATATTGCGGTACAGAGTTTTCATTAAGCAGAGCAATGTTTGTGACCAAAAAAATTCCTATGCCCTCAGGCGTCTCGCATATAAGGAATGTCACTGCGAAATTAGTTCATAAAATAAATTTTCCCTAATCTAAGGTACCCTTTCTAACATATTCAAGAACCAGTTTTTCTTTTAGAATTTCATTAATTTACTTAGTTTTTATTGTTTTGCACTGAACTTAACAGTTATAAATATAAATAAATAAATATGTTTATAAATATGTTTTAACATACACACGGTCATCTGTACCTAAGGTAGGCAACTTAATGCCTGTGTTTTAGGTAACAGTTGACTGATATATATTTTTAATATAATTATAATATATAATACATATTACACCCAGACTCGGGGCGGGAATCGAACCCACAACCCTGGAGCAGAAAACACTGCCAACTGCGCAACGGTTAGTCAGTTATAAAATTAATATATTTTTTTTTGTGATGAATAAACTATGCCTGTGATTTAAAACATGACAGTTGTAATAGATAACAACTAAGGTCTTATGCTTAATAGCATTGTAGATAACATTAAACGGTCTTATTTTTTTTTAATTTTTTTTAACTTCTTAGTCTTGGAGATAAATATGTCATGAAATAGAGGTACAAATTATATAATAGACGCACTTGTCTATTAATGAACGTTGAATATTTTAAATTCATGTTTTCCAAAATAAAAAATGTCAATTTTTATTTTTTGGTTGATTGTACTCGCACGAAACGTTTAATAATATATAATAATTCGTCTTTGTTCTGCTGAGCAAAGAATTCTTCTTCTATTAAGAGGATATTTTGGCGGATGTAGATGTTTTAGAATTTTCTTTCAAAATTTAGTGTTTCTTACAATGTTTTCCTCCATTTTCAAGCACGAGGTGACTTTTTAACAAATTAGCACTTAAAAACTGGGCGATGCTAGCTAGGGTTCTAATTAAATAATAAGTAATTTCTAATTAATTAATAACCCTTTAGTTATGCTTCATTTTATCTAATTTGGCAAATAGATCCATACATTTTTACCAATGTAACACAGTTTATACTTATGTGGGATCATTGTTCTCATGTTTCTGTAATAATATTGTAAATTTTGTGTTAAATAATAAATAAATATACGTATACAGTATAACAAGTTTAGTTGCCTTTACCATTGACTAGCGTGCGAATCACAAATATCGCAACATGCTTAAAAATAAATTGTTTAGATAGAGATTATCGAATTTTCAATACCTATATACCTAGTAAGCAAATTGTTAAGCAGACAAGAAATACTGTAAACAGATGAAAAAGAACGTCAGGCATTTTAGGCGAAAAAAGTTACTAATGAAGAAGTTTTACGTTGGGCTGGCGTATAAAATAAACTTTTCTTAACATCTGTTAAGACACATGTAGCTTACCTTAATGGGAAAAGTTTCCGAAAAGAGATGTCGTAGTCATTGAAAAAACAACGGTCTAACTGCGTAGTTTCAAATTGTAATTACAGTCCATGACGTCTTATTTGAATTGCGAAGTACCTACAAACATGTTTAAAAATTCAATAGTCATAACATTTACATTTGTAACATTAACATAATAACAGGTCCGCTGAAGAACAGCTTGGTGGATTCAACTCTTACACTTCATCTTTAAAAGAAAATAGACCGATGTCCTGCAGGCTGCTTTAGTATATGATAATTAAATAAGATAAATATAATATCCATATAATGTGCTGAAGCTATATGACATATTACTTAATCTAATAGTATATTACTTTAACAGACTATTAACATTATTATTATCATATATAACTAAAAATATTAAAACAAAAAAAAAAGCCTTAAAAATATAATATACCTAAAGACTAAAATATATTATTAAAAGGAGTCCCTTTAGGCGAGGTTCCGAAGATACTGGCAGCGTTCCCCCTTTGAATAGCTAGACTAATTCTTTGTCCGAGGTAGCCGCCAGCTCTTCGGTCTCCTGTAATGTCGACTAACCTTTTTATTCCTATAAATTTCCTTAAAAAGCATTATAGCACTAGGACCCCACGGACCAAGGGTCTCGACACCGAATGGGACAAAAACGTATTCGGAGCCTAGACCCCTGTATTTGCAAATTTTAGCTTTTTCAGCCGCTTCACAAGCCGCACCAGCTCTGTTGCTGGTTTCATGTAGATGGGAAATCAAATTACTTAATCTATTTCCACGCGGACATGATTTATAACAAAACTGTTTGTAAATAATTATTTTAAGTTTTGAATTGTAAATATGTATAATATTGTAAAATTTCTGTAATAAATATACTTAATCTTAAAATGTACGATTTGGAAATTTCGATACGATTTATTACATTTCGGTCTTCGACAAGTTTTTATTAGGATTCAATAAACGTCACGTGGTATCAACGCCAACAGAGTTAAGGCCGCATTACGTACGAATAACAGAGGACACTTACGAAAATTGCTTACACAGAAAACTAATATCAGTGTTTGCCAGCTTGCCGCGATTTATTGTGGTATAGCTGTAAAGCGTATGTTATATTGTATTGGAAATATGATTACACTAACACAATACAAATTTAAAAAATAAAGAGTTAGAAAAACATCATAAAACATCACAAAACATCATAAATAATTATCTACTCTTATAATAAGTAATTTATATAATTAAATCTATACTAATATTATAAAGATGAAGAGTTTGTTTGAACGCGCTAATCTCAGGAACTACTGGTTCGAATTTAAAAATTATTTTTGTGTTGGATAGTCCATTTACCGAGGTAGGCTATAGGCTATATTGTTATATAGGCTACGACTAATAGGAGCGGAGCATATATATAATATGAAATATATATGATAAGAAACGTTACAAAAACAGGAAAAAAATATTCTTTTTTGAGAGCTTCCGTTACGTACGCTGCGTAAACGGTTAAAGTTACGCTAAAATCACACACGACGGAATTTATTGACATTAAAAGTTCTAAACAAGAAGTCCCCGATAGCATATCTCTTAAGGTTGAATCATTATAACCTTTTTGATAGTAATCAAGTTTGTTCTAAAATAATGTGTAATCCTTATCCAAATAAAAAGGTTATTCATCACAAGTATTTCTTTTTGAACAATATTTTCCTTAATATAATTTGATTGCAATGAATATCTTAGAAGATATCATAGTTTTAAAATAACTCCGTAACGAAATAATGATAACAAAAAATGAAGGTGATTTTATTGCATTATTATTACCCAGGCATATGAATCCTTACGAATTATAAATACTTCATAAACGAGGCAATTTTATGAAGATGAACTTTGTCTTTTATAGCATTTAATTTGAACCCATAATTTAGGAGATAATGTAAAATCTGAATCTGACTGCTGTAACAATTAATAAAGCACAGGGGCAAACATTTAAGCTTATACGACTCGATTTACGTCAAGACTGCTTTTAATCTGGCGAAAACCAGTATTTTCGTCTCCTTGATTGGTTGTTATTTTTTTAAAAATATCTAAGTTTGTTTTTTCTTCAAATTGATGCGGGTGAAACTGCGGGGCACAGCTAGTGAGTCTATAAAGGACTAATACTTCTAATTTATTTTGACACATACACTGTGACTTTATGTAACTTTTTCTAAAAAAAGTTGTTTGTCCTTATTCGACCTGAGTATTGAAAAATCATGTGCAGTTTCACTACCCTATGGGCGCTTGTGCACTACACGGAATTTTACTGTCCGGCAGTCCGATTTTTTACGGTCCGATTTGGCAATGAAAAACACGAATAGGCGTTTGTGCACTACACGGAATTTTACTGTCCGGTAGTAGCCTTGCGAATTTTATATCACTGAAAAGATAAGAGATTTTAGACTAGTTATTTAACATAATTATTCTAATATAGTGTTCTGTGATAGAATAGAATTTTAAAACCACTATGGCAGGCTTGTGTATTTATTAAACAATTATTTTATAGTTTTTTTTTTTTTTTAAACTACAGATACGTATAGCGCAATTTTGTATATCAATAAGATACCGGTAGTTTTGAATCCAATGAAACCAAACAATAACTAATCACGCTCAAACGAGATGGCGCTTAGAAGTGATTTCCGTTAAGATTATAATGTAAATAATAATAAAATATTTATATAAATACTTAACTGTGTAAAAATTGTAAATAAACTAGGATTTAGACGTTTTGGTAAATAATATTATAACTAAAGTTGATAAAAAAAATCGTAGTTATGAAAATATATATATACGTATAAATGTACATGTTTATTTATTTATTCGAATATTAACTAATAAAATACAATCAATTTATTGATAAATGTTCCTTATATATAATACTTAAATATTTTTTATTTTATTATTATTTAGTTTTTAAGACTCAAAAAAAAAAAACGGTCCTGAATGTGGAAAAGTAAAATGTCGGACCGTAAAATTACGGATAGTGCACAAACGCTCTATACATTTATATGGCCTGCCATATCGGACCGTAAAAAATAGGATTGCCGGACAGTAAAATTCCGTGTAGTGCACAAGCGCCCTATGTCATTAAAAGAAACAACTGTCAAAATTTTGTTCCTTTCTCCAATAGTTTTAATTGTACAATGATAAATCTATTTACCAAGTCTATAATATATAAATATATCTGTGTGTATATGTATATTATTAAGACTTTTTCTAAATTTTTTATTTTATTATTTGTATCGCTTTCGTCTTTGACTTACTACGAGTATTGTAACTCCGCCCGCGTTATTGTACGTACGATTGGCAGATAGAGACTGTAGGGATTGACCAGTCGTGAGCCTTTTATTACTTTTTATAATTGTTTAACGGCAAAGGTTACCTTCCTAAACCAGATCTTATTACAATTTCAAAAAAAGTGCAATTAAACTAAAACTCACATTAAGCTGCTGCAACCAATTCATTGATTAAACGCCGAGTTGCACGAAACAAATTTTAAATTTAAGTGTTTATTAAACTAATTTAATCACAAGAATCGTGATTATCTGTTGTACGAAACCTACATCTGATTAAGTTAACAAAAAAATTTAGTTAATAATAATATATTCCAACAAAATACAGAGGGAGTCGAGTTAGTCATGTTAATTATTAATTATAGTTCAAACGGGATTTTATACTTTAAAATATACAAAGTTACTTTTTAGTTGAGTATTGTTGTTAAATTTCGTCAGTGTCCGTTGTTCGAAGCGCTTGCACTAACTAATACGGGAATTTTAAGTTTAATTTAATTACTTACAACTTTGTTTTCCTACACGTCTGTATTATTAAGCGCTCTGATATTATTTTAAGGCCTTTGTGAGATTAATTCAGATTAGAATGTTTGTGAGTTGATGAACTAATTAGAATGTCAAAATTGTGACAGCGAATTGAGAAATTAGGTTATAATTTTCATTTTACAGCTATAAATGTAAGTAATATATAAGTAAGATTGGCGTAGCACAAGTAAGTTATTTTTCAATTATCATGCTAAAGGCAGTTATTTAAATATTCAAAGAGATACATACACTTGTAACACAGAATTCATACTATCAATTCTTGGCTAATAAGGTCAGTCAATTATATCAATTAATCAATTAAATTATTTATTTATAAATAAATAAATAAATAAATAAAATAGAATTCATACTATCAATTCTTGGCTAATAAGGTGAGTCAATTATATCAATTAATCAATTAAATTATTTATTTATAAATAAATAAATAAATAAATAAAATAGAATTCATACTATCAATTCTTGGCTAATAAGGTCAGTCAATTATATCAATTAATCAATTAAATTATTTATTTATAAATAAATAAATAAATAAATAAAATAGAATTCATACTATCAATTCTTGGCTAATAAGGTGAGTCAATTATATCAATTAATCAATTAAATTATTTATTTATAAATAAATAAATAAATAAAATAGAATTCATACTATCAATTCTTGGCTAATAAGGTCAGTCAATTATATCAATTAATCAATTTTGTCAAGGCAATTTGTTTAAGAAGCGAAATAATCTATTCATTATAATCAATCTTATAGTCCATTGAAAAGTTACATTTGGGGTTGCGTTTTTTAGAGGACGCAATTTTATTTTTTTGATGTGTAGGGAGGCTCAGTGTAAAGCTAAAACCAAGTTTGTGGGGTCGCCACCCTTGTCCCACGGCCGCCATCTTAAAAATAGGGGTTGAAATGGTTTTTACGATATATCTCTTAAACTATTTATCTGATAAAAAAAGTTCTTGACATTTTTTGTTGCAAATTAAATTATCTACAACTTTGGTCCAGTAACTTTTTGTCGTAGAACTATAAATAAAAAAGTTATAAGCGAAAATGTTCAGAAATTCGAGAAAAAAATTTAAATATTTCGATATAACTTTTTTTTTATCATTTTACGAAAATGATATCAGACCATTTTTGTAGATCGTTTTTTGAGGAACAACTTTTTAATAAAACATTTTTTCATTAAGTCAATAGCTAAGGTTTTACAGCGCTCCGAAGTGAGTATTATTTTTCTTAACTATACATATATTATACGTGTGTACTAACAATGTGTAGAGTCTGGAGGCGCGTTTTTGCTTTTACGTGGTATCCCCAATAGGCATAATTCCACGGTGATTTTCTATATTACAACTACTCCGTCCTCAGTCTTTTCGATGGACCAGGCTGCGGCTCAGCATCTGATCGGCTTTATGAATTAAATATCAGTGGGAGAACTGGAGAAGGAAGGGGTGTTAATGTCGGCGGTTCATCATCAAAGTCATCTTCATTTATTAATTCTGAGAGCCCCATTACGTTGCTGCAAGTCTCTCCAGAACAATGGAAGCACACTGCAGAACATTTCAGCCCTGCTTTTCGACATCCACACATCGCTCCACAGTTTCCTTTGCAGTTGCAAAATATCAATTTTAGAAGCTCAGGGGGTGCTGGAGGTTTAGAGTTCTGCACTGGCATCAATAATTTTCCACATTTTTTCCAGTCCCAGTCTTCAGGATCAATATTATTACCAAGCCACGACTGGACCTGATGGTAGACTCGGAAAGTATGAAAGCGAGCTGTGTTGGAGGAAGTGAAGATAAATTAAATGTACTTTTTGTCACTGACTTGGCGAATTGTTTGTATCTTAGGTTGTCAAGAAAATTATCATCTTTATTACCACCGTATACAGAGATAAAAAAACGTTCACCAATTACAGTGAGCAAAGCAGGGTCAACTCTCTTGTTGAGAAACAAGGCCGTTCTACTTGCAAACTCTAAGTGTTTTTCCAGGGTTTTCACAAATTTCATTTTACCGATATTGTAAGGAGCTGAAGTTGTGTCACATCCTGAAAAGGCATGAAGAAACAGCAAGTTATCCGTAATTACATCTCCGTACATAAAAACTGAAGCACTATATAATAGTTCTGCTGTTCGTCCTTTTGATGGTTTTAAAAAAAATACATTTGCTTGTTTTCTACCAAGTGCTGTGAGCAATATCAGTATATCAATATCTTCAGCTACAATAGTAACGGTATTGAATAATGGAGATGTAGCAAGAGCAGAGCGAACGATAAGAGTGTCTGCATCTGATTCTGCTTGGTCAACAGTGAAACCTGCTTCCGAGAATACAGTTTTAAGAAGTATAAATAAAGTTAGATTTGTAATTGTATCGACTGGTGTTTTTTCGTGCGGCGCAAACGCTAATAATTATTAATAATTAATTATTAATAAAATTGCAAAATTAATAATTAAAAAAATTATAACAAAAAAAGAAAAAAAAAAAACAATAACTGATGACACATTGTTAGTAGGTACACACGTATAATATATGTATAGTTAAGACTACTGAAAAATAATACTCACTTCGGAGCGCTGTAAAACCTTAGCTATTGACTTAATGAAAAAATGTTTTATTAAAAAGTTGTTCCTCAAAAAACGATCTACAAAAATGGTCTGATATCATTTTCGTAAAATGATAAAAAAAAAGTTATATCGAAATATTTAAATTTTTTTCTCGAATTTCTGAACATTTTCGCTTATAACTTTTTTATTTATAGTTCTACGACAAAAAGTTACTGGACCAAAGTTGTAGATAATTTAATTTGCAACAAAAAATGTCAAGAACTTTTTTTATCAGATAAATAGTTTAAGAGATATATCGTAAAAACCATTTCAACCAGTATTTTCAAGATGGCGGCCGTGGGACAAGGGTGGCGACCCCACAAACTTGGTTTTAGCTTTACACTGAGCCTCCCTACACATCAAAAAAATAAAATTTCGTCCTCTAAAAAACGCAAGGTAAGGCCTAAAAAATGTAACATTTCAATGGACTAAATACTCACTTCGGAGCGCTGTAAAACCTTAGCTATTGACTTAATGAAAAAATGTTTTATTAAAAAGTTGTTCCTCAAAAAACGATCTACAAAAATGGTCTGATATCATTTTCGTAAAATGATAAAAAAAAAGTTATATCGAAATATTTAAATTTTTTTCTCGAATTTCTGAACATTTTCGCTTATAACTTTTTTATTTATAGTTCTACGACAAAAAGTTACTGGACCAAAGTTGTAGATAATTTAATTTGCAACAAAAAATGTCAAGAACTTTTTTTATCAGATAAATAGTTTAAGAGATATATCGTAAAAACCATTTCAACCAGTATTTTCAAGATGGCGGCCGTGGGACAAGGGTGGCGACCCCACAAACTTGGTTTTAGCTTTACACTGAGCCTCCCTACACATCAAAAAAATAAAATTTCGTCCTCTAAAAAACGCAAGGTAAGGCCTAAAAAATGTAACATTTCAATGGACTATATATACTCCCAATGCGTTGTGAATTACATGAAATTTGATGATAAATTACATGCTCATGACACTGTAATAGCGTTTACGATGGTAATACAAATTGCATAATAACAGGTAAAAAAAGACACTATTAATTATGTTTTTAAATTAAAACAAGCGTAACAAAATAGTAAAATCTTAATTTACTTCGTACTACGCATATTTAATAACGTATAATTTGTCTCTTTTTTAACGTGAACATAAGAAGGATTATTAATATTTGTTTCTGGTCTGCGTGTATGTTCTTGTGGGTCTCCTTACAAGGGCGTAGCCAGGATTATCTGTAGGGGGGGGGGGGGGGGGGCAGGATTCTTTGGGGGGGGGAGGTAAAGAAAATCCAAGACTGTACTGTTTTAATCGTGGTTTTTAACATATTACCTCCTTACCATAACTCGGAGAGCGCATAACAATTTGCCACTACAATTTGAAATATTGTATTTTATCCGTTCCACGCAGAAATTAAAAAAAAAAAAAAATCGATACCGATCGCCATACGCGACGAGTGGTATGGATCATTCGTTGCAGTCGAGCGATTCAAAAATTCGGAATTTCAGATGGCGAAGGAAAATCAGTAGAAATCGAGCGCTCGACGCGATACGAGTGAATCAAAAATAGAGCCCCAGTATAGTGGATTAAGCTCCAACTCTTCTCCTACATGGAGAAATTCTTCTTTGCTCAGCAGTGGGACGCTTACAGACTGATTCAGTTCAGCTCAATATATGAATAAATTTAAAGGTATATTATGAACTTTTTAATAGTAAAAGCATAATATTCGGTAAAAGATTATACTCGTATAAATTATAATTACAAAACTATAATTTATGATAATGATGATTTGATTTTATTTATTTTAACTTTCGGAGTTAATTCAAATAAAAACTAAAAATAAATAAATAATTACCTTTATTTCCGTATATTGTTTTTAGATCATAAAATAAGAATTATCGCGTATCTCTTTACGCGATCAAAGTCGCAGGCAACAGCTGATAGAAATAAAATATATAGCTTTGATAATTTTTGAATTCTCAACGGTTACAGATCAAGGCAACTTATTCATATTTATAATGTACAATGTAATGCGGTGCATCAAAAAAAAAAAAATAAAAAAAAAAAAAATAAATCTTCAGAAAACTGATATTACAAATTTCATTACGAAAATGATTTCAAACTAGATCTTACACGATGAGAAGTTATGGTTAACAATTTCCCTTGACCAACATTTTAATAAGATAGAAGAGATATTTCAAAATAAAAATGAAATTTGTGATGTTTTGGATGATTTGATATATATTTGGAACAACTTTGTTCTAAAATTTAATAATATCTTCAAAACCGGTCGGGTTGTAGACTGATATGGGAAGTTTTATCTTGAAGTTATTCTTTAGTTAGGATGTCAACACAGTAAAAGAGAAGGGGCTAGACTTTACTACAATAAAATGGATTTGTTTTAATCTATTCATCAGCTTTAGCTGATAAGTTTATTTGTTTGTTTTTTTATTGAAGAAGAATACTTAAAGTAACCAAAAATGTCAATCAGAAAAATGTCAAAAATATCAGTTAAAAACAGCAAATGACTATTATTCTATATATATGTATGTGTATATATGTATATATGTATTATTATATGTACCTAAGGTAAAATAAAGTAACACTCAAATACTAATAATAATTGTATCCCTTGTGGTACTACACAATCTTTAAACAATTAAATCTCTAAATAATTCTTAAATTCAAAATGTAACAAATACTCCAACGAGCGGCTTTTCTATTTTTAAACACAATCCTTCAAGTCAGTTTTATTAATTTATCGGTAAAAGGTATCGGTATTTAATTTTAAAATTTATAATCGATTTTTTGATAAACCCTAAAATCCTGAAAATATACAAACAAAATTACTTGAACATTAAAAGTAGTATACTTTTTAATGTGCACAGACCTTAACGTACCTGGTAAAATATTCAGGTTTCTTCATACCGGCTCTATTATATAAAATAGCGAGGTGCTTTAATCCTGTAAAATGGAGATTTGTTGCCTGCGGCTCCTTCCATACTTCTTTCTTTACGTTAGTTACCCTCTTAGAAAATTTATTCAGTTTCTTCTTAAATAATATTGAGTCGTATCTCAAGTTGAAATTGCGGTTGTTAAAATTCGTAAAGTTTTCTTTTATTAAAAAGTACCACAGATTACAAATGAGAAATTTTACGAGTTGAAATCAATGGCTTAGTGACAAAGGTTAATCTAATTATTAGAAGTTACAATTGAATGTATCTTTATATAATAGTTTATGCTCTATCCTGTTGTTGATATTACTATTACCCTACGTTATTTATCTCAATTATCATCTCTTATAGAGGCCTATACCTCTTAATAACTATGTTCCTGTGTGTAATTGTAAAAAAAAAATTCGTTAACTAAAAAAAAAAATTAAAATTTAATGATAATAAATATAATCCATATAACATTATTTTTCTCGTCTTTGTAAGTAAGCTACAAAATTATTTAAGAAAATAGAAAGGAACAACTGTTTTAGGAGCTCTATAAGTTCGAAAGGCTTCTAAAGCCAAGGAGCAAAGTTTAATCTCGGACAGGGGCAATAAAATAAGGGCGCGAATTTTCTGAGAAGCCAACGCCTAACCTGCCAGTTGCAGACGGCTATTGATAGGGTTCAGTGTAGTTAAAATATATAGAGTTGATATTACACCTTAATGTAAAAATTTAAAAATATATTTAATATGGCTTAAAATTTTTATTTTATCATTTATTTGTACATATCAGATCGTGAATGTTTAGACTGTACTTTTTAATTGTATTCTAAATAAATAAAATAATTGGTTTTCAAAAACCCAAATCTCGTAAGTACAGAGTGATAAATATTATGTTAAAATTAATAATAGCTGGGATCAAAATAAATATGTATTTATATTCATATTATGTGTTATAAGTTATACGAATTAAGAAATTAAAATAGTAAAACAGACAGCCAGCTCTATACAATATACTCAAATCGTTATTCTCTGTCATAAATTTGAATAGAATCGATTGCTGTCTGCGCCTCCGGGAAAGTTAGATTTCCCCCAGGATTTTCACGACACCTGACCGAATGTAAAATATATTCCCAATTTTTTTCCTACAGGGAGCGTGCATCATATACATATGATTTTAATATCAGATGGAAAAAATTCGGAATAAAATAAATCTTACATATTTTTTTAGCATATAATCATAATATTTCAAACTCTACGCTACTACTCTACTCTAAACTAATTAGAGCTTTATTTACATGAAATTCTTCTTAATTCTTCAAGTCTGTAATAACAAAAACATATTGCAATTAAAGTAATTGATTTTACAAATATTCAATTACAAATACTCTAATGAGTATTTGGTAATTTTACATAAATTTACCATTGTACATTTAGATCATCTCACACGTAATTATACATATTGATATCCCATAATTAAATAATGATTATCGCAAGTGCAATTTGCATATATAACTAGAGAGAATTTAGTCCTAATCCGTGTGCTATGCGATTCTGTAACGCTATAATGTCTGAGAATATAGACTTCGTCTAAGCCATCCTTTACCTAGACAACGCTTTGTGCTAAGTAGTTAATAGTTATGTATCACTAACGGCATTAGTAAGTTTAATTATTCACGGTTCCACTCGACTGTATTGTTGAATTTAATTGCTTGGATATACTTGAAGACAAAATAAGGATATGTAAATAAGGGTATAGCTACGTTTCAAATCTTTTCTTTGAAAAGGTAGTACTTGACATGGTTATTCTATTTTAGATGCGATATAAGAAAAAGAAAATATATAAATACTTAATCAAAAATAAACTTAATAAATTTAAATCACACTTATAAATTCATTTAAATTTACGATTAAAACTAAATAAATCGTCTCATCGTCTGAGCCTTTTAAAGTTTTATTTATTAGTGCAATTACTAAAACATTATAGCATTTATATATATTTTATATACTATTATATCCAAAGACAAAAGCTATAAATGAAATGAGACTAAGAATCTTTGATACCTAAAACAGAAGCTGAAAATATTAATAACGTCGCTAAAATAAAAATACTTCGTTCATGCGGTTGAATATACAGAATCCCTAATAAGAGAGGCTTATGGAGAATAACATCTGGGGCTCGGATGGTAAACACTTGCCAGTAAACACGAGGTTACAGTAGGAAAAATGTTTTTGTTACTCGAAGCTTTCTTATATTTTGTGGTATCTTATGTAATATTATTGCTTAAAGCATAATTCTTTTGCATCTCTTTGATTTAATTAGTGTGATTTTCATTTACAGTCATACATTTAAATTTACTAACAAACAAAAAGAGAACAATATTTTTGTATAATTAGTTACAAAAAAAGTATAGTAAGTTTATTATTGAGAGTTTTTTAACTATATTATTATCTTAATTAACGATATTCAGTAAGTAACAAGAAAAACTTAATTACCAAGCCATAAAGATCATTTACAGCCTACGGCGTGTCGGGATTTTCTTAAGTTGCCATTTTTAAGTATATATTATATGTAAATAATAATGAATTTTTTATAGTGTAAACTTATAAGTCGTAATTGAATTTACTTCTAGTGTAATATTTTAGGATGGATATTTATTCCCGTGATCACGTCTGTCGATTCAGAGCACGTCTTGCGTCTGGGGAGTCTAATTCTTCTCCTAATTTCGCACCTTATTGTCTGAGAACGGTAAGAAAATTGGAATTTTTATGAGACCATACCTTCGTGGTTTGAGTTTCAGATGGAGCTTGTAGAGGAAGAAATATACAGGTCAATGAACTTGATAATTTGTTTTATTAAATAAATGAAGAATGTTAACGTTTGTAACGATTTTAATTAAATATATCTATAGAGATAAAAAAATTTAATTCACGTATAACAACTTTCAAAGTCATTGTAAAAAATCAAGTGGTTATAATTTGTAGCATTACAAGATGACCCATATTGACTGGACATTTCAATAACATTGACGGCTTATAGATACTGTTGTATATTGCGCCTCGTTGTATATTGTATACTCGTCCTCAATAAATCTATAGATTTCATCATTATCGTTATCAAATACAAAAATTCTTCACCTTTATACTAATAGCACAGTCTAAAGAACATCAATATATTAGTACACTTCTGTTTGAATATGAATAATATTACATTGATACATAATTCAAGAATAAACGAAGTTCTCAAGTAAATTTCGATATTGATTTTTATAAATATGAGCTTTTTCATCTGAAAACATAATGTATTATGTTATTTTACAAGGTAAAGTAGCGTAATTAAAAAATATATTTTTATTTGCAAAAAAGGAAGATATTTACTTTTACTATTAATTAGTCTTGATTCGATTGTGCATTCTGTCCAAGACTTATTCTTTTATAGAATATAATATATATCAAAACTTTAGAGTTTTTATGAGGGTGGGTACTTATATCTTCTAATAAAACAACTCGTAAAATAATGATCGAACTCGACATGAGAAGTTCTTTTAATCGTATAATATATTTCGTTGATCGATTCTTCAAATACATATATAGATATAGGTAAGATGTTTAGAGCTATCGATTTATTACTTAAAAAACAATAAAACTTCGGGATTCTGTATCAGCCTGTAAACCACCCATTGCTGAGCGAAGGCCTCTTCTCCTTATAGAAGGTTGGAGCTTACTACTTACTCCACTTCGGGTTGGCGGATAATTTCCCGAACATGAGTAACGATCGTTATCAGGCATCTATGATAACAACTGGGACCGATGGCTTTACGTGCTCTCCGAGGCACGGCGGGGAGACCCACAAGGACATATACCTAGGCCGGAAACAAATATTTGTAAAAATACAAATATCTGTCCCGAGCGGGAATCGAACCCGCGACCGCCGGCGGGCGGCGTTGAGGCAACTACTCGCACCACTTCACCAGAACGGTCATCGGAAACTTCTGGATATTAAATATAATTGTTTTATTTATTTATAATATATTAACATAACCTATTAATAAAAATCGATAATTCATTTACCGGTCTTCAATATAACTTGGCGAAAGTCTGAGAGTCAGCGGTAACGCCCATCCTTTTACGAACTATGTATATATTTAAATTCGGAGCACGATCAGCATAATATGTAGCGGAGTACCATGCGTTGTGAACAATAATTGCAAAAATATCTACTCCTAATTCTGCCATAGTTAGCTGTATCCAGTAACTGAGAGTCTGAGATGAGGCAGCTTTGTCAGGTCGTCTGTTAGAAACAAACAGTTGATGAAGATGTGTAAATCTTAAATGTACGGCCATAGCCATAATATAATCCGTTAGTCTTAAACAGACATATAAATAATTTTGCAACTGAAGTACACCAATATAAAGAAAGGTTGTATTTTTGTTGATCCTCACAGTTTAATTATATCAACTGTATACATTGTTATGTCAGACTACAAAAATTGAATAATATAAATTGTTGTATAAGAAAATGTTTGTAATGCTATCTATATCTGTCTATCTGTTTTTCCATTCATTTTAAGGCAAGTTTTTAATTAAAGTTCCATTGGTCTAATGCAGAAGGCATAATTTTGTGGATTTAAAGTAGAATTATATGTACTGAAATGTATGTAGGTTCCGTGATTATTATTATTAAGCATCATTTAATATTTGTAAAAGAACTTTGTGTTAAATGCCTAGATTAGATAGATATTATCCAGACCCGAGTAAAAACATAAAATAGCCGCAACAGCGCTGCAACGGCACCGTACGGACTAGATGCCTACGGCTAATGCCGTATGGTTACCCACGGCCGCAACACCGGTGAATCACAGCTGTTTGGAAGACAAAATCACCGCAACACGAATTATTTATAGAGAAAATTCGCAAGGATAACGCCAAATGGAGACAACTAAGAGATGTATAAGTATCACCTTTGTGATACTTATAGGTCTCTTATGATCTCTTATGATTTCTTATGATTTCTTATGATCTCTTATGATCTCTTATGGTCTCTTATGATCTCTGATCTCATCAAACTGTGTTACTGATCTTATACAGTTAACATCATAACTATTAGTCTCTGTAAAGCAATTAAAATAAACAATACAGTCATCAATAAAGATGAATTTTGATCTATTATTGAATACATCTCTTTTATATTTACAAAAAACATTTTAGCCTCGAGGCATTAATATTTTTACATCATAATTAATAAATTTACAATGGATAGTATGTTTAATATATATTTCTTTCACTAACAAAACAAATCGGCTAAAATTATTTGGAAAGTTTATATTATTGTTTTAATTTAAAAAAAATTACAATCAAGTTTAGTGCATGTGAATAGTTATAAATATTTGTTAACTAAACGTGTTATAATAACTATCTATAGACAAAAAACTGTCATGTTTAAAATATTTATACGAAACCTAAAAATATTTTTTTTCTTGTTTCAATGTAACTATTTGTTGGAATATAATTGATGTGTATGTTTTTCCAATTATAAACAACAAAAAAGGTATTCCAGAACATGTATGCAGTATACAGATCATGCAGAATTATCGATATTTTGTAAACAATATTTACATATTATTTTGATACACAATATATCATCTAAATATAAAAGTAACATGTATCCTCTTTCTTATAATAGCTCCATTACCTCTTGAATTATCTTCATAAACATTCTAGGCATTTTTGGTACACCATAAGGTCAGTAAGTTGTAACTTGCTTTTGTTTAATTCTCAGTTAAATTCAGGAAAACAAGTCACTAATTATGGCTCGCAACCATACTTTGATTTTGAATTAATGTTATATTACAGGTAATGGAAAACGCGTTATACTTAACAGTATTACTACCTGACGAAATTGATTTCAAACTAAACGGAGAGTTGAATTACTACTTTACGACATTGGTGTTGTCTTTTACATTTTTATTCTAGGTTTTAAATGTTTCCTTTAAAAAAATAATTTTATCAATACTTACATTTCATTTGCAAGCTCACGACTGCATTGACGTATCAATGAATGTCGGTAGAATTCCAAAAGTTATTTTAAATTGTAGATTAAAAAAAAATCTTAAATAAAAGACTTTGTAAGATAAAAAATTACTTAGAAAATGTTTCTGAAAGAAGTAAACAATTAAATACAATACACTTTCATTTATCTATTCAATGAAATTGTTAAAAAAGAAATAAGGAGATTTATTAAACCCAAATCATACAGTTTTCTGAAATAATATTGTCAAATTTGTTTTCATTTCGGTTAAAATATTTCTTTAAAAGTAAAAAAGTGTTTCTATATTATCCGAGCCATCCACAAAATGAAGTTGGTAAAATATTTGAGACATTTGTCAGTCGATTACCTGAGAGGGAGCGTCCCTGATAATATGCCAAACACAGTTCCCTACAATGTCTTATTCGTCTTATGAATATAAATTTTCTTGTACGTTGAGTTCAATACATTAATAGATGTAAATTTGCACATATAAAAATATTTACGTTGGTAAATTAAACGAATTTATCGTTCCAATAAAGTTTGATTTTCGTATAACAAAGTTTTTCGTCTTGCTAAAAAAATAAATTAAACTTTCAATTGAAAAGTATTACAAATATAAGCCAGTTTTTAAATCATATATTATAACTACTACGTGAATATTCTGCGAAGGATTCGAGTTTATTTCACGTCGCTGTTTGACTGTGTATTGGTGGACTTGGAATAGCCCACACGTTTCCCAACTTCTTTTGAATAATGCACGTTTTCTAACGCTTTCTTACGCTTCCGAACACTCGATGATTTATTAAACAAACATAAGTCTTGAAGAATTGCGGTACTATGTATGACATAATTTTTGCTTTATGTCTACAAACATGTTATATCCATCGCTCCAACTTGGCTCAATTTAATACATACTCGAAAAAAAGTGACTCTCTAAGGAATAATGAGATTTAAAAAATAGATTTTAATTTGATCTATTTTAGTTTCCGTACGTCTAACGTCTAAACACGTATTCGCTCCTGGAAATATATTAGATTGTGGTTTCTGTACGTGATATCCGATTAAATTCTCTGAAGTTAAGCAAAGAATTTTAATAGGAAAGAAATTTCATTGTGAAGCGGTCCGTAGCGAGTCAAAGCGTTCTGAACCTTCAACAATACTCATTACATTGCTTGTCTAAGTTCCAGTAAAACCGCCTTTGCTGTTTGAATAACGACATTTTAAATTATTCATTTCTTTAAATAAGGATCAAATAATTTCTTAGCGAATGACATACTTCAAGTTCTCGCTATTCAGAGTCAGTTCGATGGACGAAAGGACGGTAAGAATGAGCCATCTTTAAGACAACATAATTGCTTCGTCTTAAGATAAGTAGTCGTTCATTTTTGTTTGGGCAATCTCGAGCCTTGGAGTGAGACTCAAATTATGCGTAATGATGATGCTATGTTAAAAATAAAGATGTCACTTTATGTTAAAAGTGAGACTTTGAAATCTTTTTAGGGACGTACCTTTGGACCTTTTTAATAGCACTTACATAATAATAAGTATTAACAGACATTCTAACGAGTCATATATTAATATTACAGGAGACACTTTCAAAGATATGCTTTTTATAACTTTTTACTGTACTGTACTGTATCAGCCTGTAAACAAACTACTGCTGAGCAAAGGCCTCTTCTCCATGTAGGAGAAGCAGCGGTGATGATACGCGACAAGCGACAAGTGCCCTCCGAGGACTGACGTCAGACCCCGACGCAGCGCCGCCCATCTCGGGTACACCTCGAGGGTGTGCTGGGCAGAGTCCACCGCCGATGATATTAGAATACCTATACTAAAAGTGGTTATTAAAATTTAAAATTTAAATATCGTAAATATAGTATGGAAAGTTATATATATCAGTATTTGTGTATTTGCCTCCGCAAGGGCTACCCACATCCTTTGTGCGTTGAAAATTTGGCTGTAAGCCGTCTACGGGGCGATGCGGCCGGATGCGAGAGCCTAAGGCTGTGTACACATTCGAGATTGTTGTGGACACAATGTAAATACTATTAAAATAATATTTCATACTAATTTTATTTTTATTTTTTATATAAAAAGGGTTTTGTCGAGATCAAAATTAGTATGAATTTGTATTGACATTTTGAAAAGAGTTTTTTCAGTGAGTTCACGTACTTATCATTAGGATTCAGCTTTAAATTCCAACAAAAAGAAATTATGATAAGTATGTTTTAATAATATTTAATCTATGTAAAAATACGTATATATGTTTGTATGTATGAGCAGCCAGTTAATTAAGTTTAATTTCGTGTTGATGAATTTGCCGTTACATAAACACGTTTTTAGTAAGGGAAGCTTAGGCCCTTTAGAATAAGCTTCTTTTAAGTTTTATAATTAATAATAATAATGATAAACGCCTTACAGTCAATTGCCTTCAGTAGGATTTGAATTCTGTGCCGGGTCCGGAAAATTGGAAACACACAAACACACCGACGTGTACACGTATACAACGCGTATACAAATATTTGTCATTTGCGGTGATCGAACCTGCGATCGTTAGCGCATAAGCCAGTCACTGTAACCACTGGGCCAACGCGTTATCATCATACGTTAGACAGTCGGACAGTGAGGTCTTAGTAATAAGGCTTCGTTAGTATCCTTTGAGTACGAAACGTAACTAAATATGGAAAAACTTTTTTTTGTTGCTTACATTTTAAAAACATGCCTTACATAGATATTTAAATTAGTTTATATATATATATATATATATATATATATATATATATATATATATATATATATATATATATATATATATATAATTATATATATATATATATATACCTTTGAATATAATTCTACAAGTCATAGAAAACTGTCTGTTGAAATTTAATTTCAGTATGAACAAGATTTTATCGGATCTCGTGGCCGGATGCGTCAACCTCTAAGTATTACATGAACATACTACACATCTAATCCTCTCTGATTATTACAGTAGAGAGAATTCGTATTACCGACCAGGGTTATTAACGCTCGTATTTTAATTAATGTAGTTATATGATAGATATTTAAAAAAAATATCTTCTTCATTCCTTCATATGTAATAGATATTAAAGTCCCTTACAGATTATATATTACCTAATTTCTAAGATTCTATAGGTTTCGGTAGGTATAATATAAAAATGCTACTATCAATCAATGCCTATCAATAACGAAAATCAATATAAAAAGCGAAAATTATTTCCAAGAAATACCCGATGTAATAAAAAGCCTTACACCGTCCTTATGCCTGGTCTTTTTCAGCAGAGTGAATGTTTTACTAAATTGACGTCGAACACGGGATCATGCGTTCTTTTGATATGGTAATCCGGCTACCCTTCAGCAATAATCGATTATTAAATAGGCAAAAATCGAGATCAGAAACCCTACGATGACTAAAGAGGATTCTTTATGATCGAAATCACCCAATTCATATACTTTTGAACTAGGGCCTTAAAGGTACTTTGAAATAATGTAAACGATTATGATCAAATCATTTTTAAATTTTGTGGAATTCAAGAAGGCTTATAATGATATTTATTTATAACTTCACACCTATCATAAAAGATAGACACCCAATGCGATAGTGTACCAATCAAGTTCAATATTAAAATATTAATCATTTGTACAATTATCACTAAATAATTATTACTTATTATAAGTTAGCAACATAATAATTTTCTTAGTACAGAAACCTATAAAAACTGCATAAAAATATTATAGATTAGTAAAGTTATTTATCTATTTCTATAGTAATTTATGAAAAGGAGAAGGTCAGTTTTTATTTCTTTGTAATCGACAAATTGTACAATAAGATACTCCTGATTGCTATGACTCATAAGCGAAACAGAGCCATAAGTGTCAATGCAGATACATTTATGAGAGTCTACTATAATCGTCGTTTATAAAGAATTATTATGATGAAGTCATCATTCACTAGTTATATTTTATATTATTTAATGAGCATTATTATAATGTATATTTATAAATACTCTATATTTATAATCAAGTTCTTGAAAACGGCTCTAATGGTTTCGATAATATTGGGGCTTACGTGTATGGAAAATCGATCTAATGAGGTTTATATCTGGAAAAATTCGTTTAATCTATTTTCAACCGAGCAGAGCTCGTTTGCCTAACTACTACGTCTGTAATCTATACCTATAGTAAATTTCTAATAGGTCCAATTCTGTACACTAAAGATATTTTGACTTTTTTGGAGAGTACTCTCTGATCGACACTGACGTCAAATTTTTAATATTTTGTTTTTCTGTCTGTCTGTACCTTGGCCGCGAATCATGCCAAACTACTGGTTGTATAAATGAAACTGGGCATGTACGAAGTTCATACTAAGAGCTAGGATGTGGTGACCGATTTCATTTACTCTTTCTTTATTAGAAGAAAGATACTTTAAGGATGGTCCTTTGAATATTTGAAGGTATTTGTTTTTTTTAGTGAAGCAGAAGTTACAGGCATAACCTTAAGTATAAGGTCCAAAATAACTTAAAACTGTACACAAACCTTTGGTTGCTCAACTTAAGATGGCGTACTTACTTTACCTTACAGCATTAATAAGACAGATGGCAATCGTGAACGAAGTCGAAGGTTCATCAAGTAAATAATAATAAGCTCTCGGATGTTTTAGTAAAAATATTTAATAAAAATATTTAATATTTAACTAACGTATAAATATTTTACTTATTCAAATAATGCTAAGGTGAAGATATCTTCTAAAATATTCAGATTTCGTATCGCAGATATCGCTATCGACTGAGAACTTTATCTTTAGGTGTCAAAACCTAACGTCGTTTTCTACTATCTGGTGCTGTGAGGTAAATTTATATAACTTTTGATATCAACTATGTTACCTTCGATTTGCTTAGTTTTAAAATATATTTTATCTGATATTGAATATCGAGTACTACGTAATATATATTACGCTTGATTTAGATTACACTTACTCTTTAGACAAATTCTTTGAGGCTGAAATGATATTAAAAACAAAATCCATATGTCGTCGTATCTTACGAATAAAGGCGTAACTGCAAACTGACAACTTTAACTTAACTTATAACTAACTTTAACGAGATATTTTTGAGTTGTTAACATTTGAAGTGTCGATAAACTATTCGGGGATTGTTGAACTAAACTGAACTATAAAATAAAATCTTAAATATGACTTTTTTGTCAATATTTCTGTCAAATTTGACCCTTATGTCTTTATTCTTCGGAATAAAATGTGAAAACTTGGAAAAAATAGACGTTACGCCTTTTTTCACCGGCAGATGCTGGTGAAAGGTGCCGGGTCGTAAGAGCATTAAGGGCTATTTATCGTTTTAATTTAAAGAATCCTTACAATTTGCCTGTTTATATTAGGGAAAGAACAATTTTATTTCAATTTTTTTTTTTCACAGTGACCTATTCATGAACTATATATTACTATAATGCTTGTAATATATAAGTGGCGCTTGCGCCCGCCTTACCCCCACGCGTGCTCCATGCTCCCGGGACGAGAAAGACTCTACGGCTGTTGTAGCTGTTTTCGTCGGATGATTCGAGAGGATAACAATAGTGGCTATTTTTAAACCTTTATTTTCTGGTTGATAAAATGCTATTTTCTGTGATTTTTATAATTAAGGTGATGTAAAAGGTGTAGCCAATATTAATTATGCAATAAAAATAGAAAGGCACAACGGCCATACTGGCTTTATTCGTAGGATACGACGATATACTCGTTTCTATTCATAGTTCTTTTTTCAAATTTTATCTGATCCTAATTACAAGAATATGTTTATGTTTAATGAAAATATATTCATTTCTATGAAATAGAAAAATATTTTTTGTTTTAATTTTAAGTTAAATATTTTTATGCTTAACTTAAAATTATATTTTTTATAATTTTGTTCTCATTTTGTTAGATGAAAAGAAAAAAATAATTCTACATTATAGTTCGCTTGCCTAAAAATGATTATTAACTCTAACTTTTTTAAATATGGTTTCATCTAATCTGAAAAATTATAAGTTTAATGCTATTATACGCCTTAGATGCTCGTAATAGAAATGTGGATGTGAAGCGTTCCGCGTGAATATGTTGATTGTAGATCATAATATAAAGCTCACGGTATTGTCCTCTTATCGTCTTCGTATTAACTATCAGTATATTAAAAACTAAAACTTAGAATTCTTGTTTTCGTTAGTGCCGGGTTGTGATTATATAGGTACGACTAAGTTTGATGTCATATGTTTAAAGTTAATAGTAAAATTTCACCATAGTGTAAGAATGCTAAATTAACAACTTTAAGTGACACTAAAAGGCCATTCGTCTTTAATTACTTTAATTTATTTTGAAGTAACAGGCTACTTATAAATTTTCAAAGTGCTAAAGTTTTCAACTGTAATTTTCTTTGAACGTTGTAACTGAATTGAAAACGGGTATAATTAGTTTTTTTTTTGTACGATATAATTTTAAATAGACGCATGAGGAAAGAAGAAGTAGAATTTTTCACATTTTTAATGATTGTTAATTTATTAAAATGTCTCCTTGTTATACACAAAAATATAAATAAATACACAATGTTTTAATACACACACAAGGCTGACTGTTCCTAAGGTAGGCAAATTAATGCCTGTGTTTTAGGTAACAGCCGACTGATATACATTTTTTAAATAAATATACTTATATAAATAATACATATATAAATAAACATATATTACACCCAGACTCGGGGCGAGAATCGAACCCACAACCCTTGGAGCAGAAAACAGGGTCACTGCAAACTGTGCCAACGGGTCAGTGAAATGAAAATGAAAATTCAAAGAATAAATAATTAAAATTATAAAGAGTGCCAAGGCGTCTATCACTAATGTGATTTCTTAAAGACAATCCCTATCAAAAAGGAAATAATATTTATTATTTTCTAGTAATAGAAGTAATAGGTGTGCATTCCAAATAGACTTGAATGTATTGAACTTTTACGATGCGCTTTAAAGTATGAATCAGTCATAATTGATGTACATATCCCGTGGGCATTACAATTTTTTACAGCTTTAACATCAAAAATTTACCCTAAAATTGGCTACGACTGAGAGAAAATTGCCCTTTGTTATCATGAGAAAAAATGATAAACAGTGTATGGGAAAAAAGAAATAAGAAAAGTTTCGGAATTAAAAAAGCGCTTTTGAGGTAAACATATGTATTAGGGTAGAAAAGAAAAGAATACAGACAAGGTTACGGTGCTCTGTTATTTCAAATCATAATCATAAGATATGATTTTATCTTTTTCAGGCTAGTTATAAATCTTACTATTCTAATATGTTGTCGCCGTTCTAGTTAATTGAGGAGTGTTATAGATAGGAGACTATTACAGATGTCTGATTAATTAAAAATACGAAAAACATACGAAGTGTAAGCCGAAGGGGCTTCCCTTTGGGACCATTTTGTCGTGGTGAGGGGGCTTAAGTGTTAGGCGTAAACTTATTTGAATATCTGTCAAATCAACTAGACTATAAATCTTGACATATTTATATGCGAACAGGAGAAACTATTAGCCAATTACAACTCAGTTAACTACCCTAAACTCGGTTCGATCCCGGTCCGGTAACGCTGTCCCAAATATATCAAACATGAGTACACGATCTAAGCTTAGGCCCTTAGTTGCCGCCGATGAGCCCTGTAGTCAAACTGACTTTGATGGAAGTGAAGATTGGACACTGGGTTCCGGGAGGATTCCAATCTCCGAATGTGAAAGATTTCCCGTCAAACGACGCAAGCGTGTTCAACGGAGACCGACACTTTAAGCGAAACTGGATACTCTTTATACACCCGAAAATGCTATGAAGAAGGCACCAGCTCATAAGCCTATACCTATCACGAAAGAAAACTGCCGTGGATAAATAAGCATAATAGGATGTTTTTTACAATTCGCATAAGTATATCATGGAACAAAGGGTAGCAGATTAGATACATTATAAAAAACTCTAATCCAAATCATATGTAAATGTGTGTGTATATACCAGAAAAAAAAAGTTCCAGAAAATCTGAATGCATGAGCAGTTAACTATTTAAAGAACAAGCTATTACCATACTTATGCTAAAATCGATGACAACACTTTACATACTACCGTGTATTGCGCTGCTTGGCTGCTGCTAAGGCAAATGGAGCTAAAACAGTTATCACATTATGTTCATTTGTATCACATTTGTACGAAAGTTTATATAAATCGACACTTGGCTTCGGTTCGCAACACCGCATTGCTTGATAATAATGTTGAGAGTTTAAAAGATCAATAATAATAACAAAAATTGTGCCATTTCTAATGTATTCAATGGTGAATTATCGACCTTAGACTCAATGACTAATTTTGACGGAGTATTTGATTGGATCCCATCGAATGTTCCCAGGAGGAGGTGCAGCTTTTTTTACAATGGCCGAGGCCTGTTAAGCGCCAAGAGCACGAATAACTGGGAGGTGTGCAGCATCAGGGTCTACTTTGAAACGAGGAGGGAGAGCACTAAGCATGGTGATGAATGTCCGTGATAGTATAGTATGTGAAAAATGTCTCATCCCCTTATCCCTGGCCAAAGAGGAATGGCGAAGATAGGTTGCACTTAAAACCTCTGACCGGAAGACCGTATGGATGGAAAAGAAGGAGCTATATGGACGATTTTACAAGACGCTCCACGCGCCTCACGTGGATAGTAAGGCTTACGCCTACAGTGGCTGCGATGCCCCCACTTTGGGGAAACTGAAGGTTTTGTCTGTGCAATACACGATCAGGTGGTTAAGACGAACAACTACCGAAAGCACACTCTGAAGGATGGCACTCCCAACTTCTGCCGTGCTTGTCGCTATCCCGGCGAGTCACTCAGACATGTGCTTTCGGGCTGTTCAGCGCTTGCCATCACTGAGTACTTGAATAGATATAACCAAGCGGTCAGTATCCTCCAACAAGAGCTTGCTCTTATGTACGGTTTCCTGGAACAGAGGACGCCGTATTATCAGTACACACCGGTGCCAGTACTCGAACGTGATGGAGTCCGGCTCTATTGGAACCTGCCTATCGTCACGGACAGGACGATACTGTTGAACAAGCCTGATATCGTGGTGATTGATAGGCCACGGTTGAGGGTGTTTTTAGTAGACATTACCATCCCGCATGACGAAAACATGATAAAAGCCGAAACAGAGAAAAAACCTAAAAATCTGGATTTGACGCACGAGATTGTCGACATGTCGGATGTGGAGTCGACTGAAATCATCTCTATCGTGATATCTGCCAACGATTTAATCCCGGTTAGACTCGCTCACCATCTGAGGCAGCTGAGGGGATCCAGAAGGTGGTATTGCTCGACTCGGCTACGATTTTCGGCCTATTTCTCAGCCTACAGCCCTAACCCCCGGCCGTTTGATCTCCCTGCCGGGACGTAATACTCCACCCGCTTATATTTATAAGCCTAAGTTTATATAAATTTATTCTATATCTTAAATAAGTTTTATATTATATTATACTTATGTATGTATCTATTTAATGTTTGGAGTGAAACAAATAGGATAATAAAAATAATTTTTTTTTTGACTGATAACACTTAATCAGAATTTGATGGTGACAAAATAAAACATATAAGAAAATTTTATCTGTTGGGTGCCGTTACATGACAGATAACTATCTGAAACTTGTATATCTTTTGCTGAATTTTTTTTTGTCGCAGGGGAATCCATTTGATAACCAATGTGCATTAGGCCCTAAATAATGTCAGAATAATTATTACACGTTTACAGTGTACACGTACATTCGTACTTAGTGTGAGATGTAAACTAAAGCGAAGGGATGCGCTTTGTGACTTTTTGTGACTTTTTACCTTTACGAATCGTCTGAAGAGCCCTGCGCTTCGGCATTGAGCGAAATGCATTGAGAGAATAATTATGATAATATTCTTGCGAATATTCAAGCTCATACTCATCAAAAAACTTTAATTAAGCATCGCTGTTAATAACGTGATACTGACAGAACTACTACAACAGCTTGCGTTTCAATATGTTCTCGAACACACAGTTTGGTTATTACAACTAGAGCCACTACTATAAGTCAACACCAGTCCTTGAAAATGGTCATCTAATTTCTACTGGAATCGGTCATTATCGAGACGTTAATAAAAGCGTGCGTTTTGCGTCTTAAATTCAAAATTTCTTGAAAACATGCAGGAGCTATAATCTACTGTCTCATGATCTACCATTATATTAGCTAGGGAGCTAGTGATGGTAATTTTTATATGATTTAATTGTCTGGCAGAGGTTGATAATATTAGAGTAGATATTAAGTAAAATAATCATTTTAAACAATTTCTGCCATTCATTAATAGCTCTAATATCAACTAGGACCTTGCAAAAAATGTTTATAAAAATAAGTGTCTTAAACGATATTATCGCTTCTGTCGATAATCTTAATAAATTGTATTAAATATTAAAAAAATATGCTAATGCTAGTGGGAGAAGTTTATTCTACTTAGTTTCAGAGTAATTTTTTTTTCTAATTATTTTGATATATAAAAAAATAAATTACTTTATCGGCAGGTAGATTAAAATAATTATTGAAATTATAAGAGATAAAAGTATTTTACTACCTGATAGCTACAAAGGAGTACAAATACACCATCACTAATATTATTTGTGTATATTAATAAAAAGTCTAAATAATAATGATATTAAATGACAGTATATATTTTTAAATAATACATTAGAAAATAAAACAAAAATAAATGAAATGTATGTCATATTTGTTTTTTATATTACATCTGAAATCAGAGTTGTAGATGTCTACTACCTTGTTTTTATATTTACAAAACATAAAAGGAATTTTTGAAAAGACGATGGAATGATATAACAGTAATTATTTTTTTACAGTTTGATAATTATTTTTATAAAAACTCCCACCATCCTGACTTCTGCTAGCTTTAATTTCACTATCTATAAAATATATTTAATAAGATATAATTAATGACAGAAACGATAATACAATTTTTGAAAGTTTTTTCCAATTTCGAAATTATTTATATAAAAAAAAAGTTGGACCTACCTGTGCTTACCTGTGCTAGCCACTTATTATTTCTAGTTAACATAGGTCCAGAATACATTGCGTCTTGGTATCAACGACGATGAAATCATATACCTGAATTGCCACTAGCTCCCTAGCTATATCACAGGCTCATCAGTATTTTTTTAAATGAATTTAAACAAAATGTTCTAATAGGTATTATATTAGAAGAAATTATAGTAGTAGTATGCCCAAATGGGATCAAATAGGAATATTGTGCAAGTATTAAAAACAAAAAACCAGGTTTGGTTTTCTAAGACTAGTTTTAAAGGTGTCACTTTCTCCAGGTTTCTGACGAAAAAGCGGAACAAGATCTTTCTCGCTGCGTGCTGGCGCTTCGGCTTTATTAATTGCTGGACCACGACGGTGTAATTGTTGTCATGGATGGTGATGAATTGAAACACCGTGTGTCAGCGATGTCGGAACTGTTTTATTTTATTTTATTTTTTTGTTTTGTTTACTTCTTGGGCTTATTTGCTGTAGGTAAGTTACTCCTATTTAATTGGTACCCATTTTAATATTAATTTCACAATTCAAATTTTATTATTTGATTTAATGGCTTTTTATTATCAAGTAAATTCTTTTTTGTATGAATATGTTTATTTTGTTGTTTTACTGACTGAGAATTGACAAGTGATATTTAACATTTATTTTCGTTTATTTTTTTCCCGTCTGTTACAAATTAAGTAGTGAGTACTACGGGTAAATGGTTAGTCCAATAAGTTGTTCTAAGTTTTTACTGAAACGTGACCTTGTACTGATCTTATCTTCTTGGCGTTGATCACGATATCCTGCTGAGTGTGTTATGTTCCTTTAACATATCTCCATCGGCGAGAAACTGTTTTCTGAATTACATCAACAGACAACGACAAGGTCATATAGGTACGTTATATAATTGTCCTTGATGAGGCTTTCTCCTCACGGCGTGATATCCAAGCTAGGGTACCTCAAGGGACCATTTTGTCTCCTTTGCTTTTTTTTCCGCTGTATTTTCGTTATTGTTGAACATTCCTTTTTCATTTGGGTTGTCTAGAAGAAATGGCCAACTAGCCATAAGACTGCCAGTTGCACTACACAACCTTTAACTAAATTTTAACTATGCTTTATAATGCATTTTTGGTGTGTAATAAAGTTGAAAAAAGAAAAAAAAAAACATTAGTTAGATAGTTAACATTAGACAAAATGATCTGTTTCAATATTTTTGAAATTACGTGCATTAAGGGGGTAAAATGGTATTTGTATAGGATTATTCTAATATAGTTATTGTTGAATTCTGTTTATCTCATTTACAATATTATATAATTTGGTAATAGAGTCTTTGATATAAATTAAAACTATTATTAGATTATTATCAAATAGTCATCATTATGTACTGCTAAGCTACCACGGGTGATACTGCGGTACACAGCTAGCAATATATTCTATAGCGTGTTTATCCACATAAATGGCCTATTAGGCCTTACTATACCGGCCGGGCTTCGGAATAGTACGTGTGCGAATACAAACAAAAATATTATTTTGTGCTTTGTAGAGTTTTTTGAATCACTTTGATCGACTTTTTTAATATTCATTTTTTAATCATACTTCATTATCAAAAAGTTGAAGAAATATTTTTTTCTAAAGCGAATGAATTGCTGCGTTTAAATTAATTTCAGTAAAGTGACAACTTCTGCTCTGGTTCTGCGTATAGGATAGTTTTATACGAAGAAATGAAAGGGAATACTCAAAAACTGAATCTCAATACCGAGCGTACTCGCTAACGAGGTCGAGAGGACAAAAACTCGCTTATAAATAAAAAGTTACTGAATTATGACTTTGTAAGACATAGAAGTAATTTTTTATGATTACACATTTCGTACAGCGAATGAGAGAAAAAGAAACCTTCATTTATTAATTTATGTTTTATTGCATACTTAAGAAATACATTAAAAAAGAAACAACAAAACATACTAAATAGAGTGCAAAGTAATTTTGATAGTAATTTCTTATAGACAACCCCTGTCTATAAAGGAAACATTGGTAACATGACAGATACAAAGTGCAATTAGTCATTTATTTTCACTATTTCTAATATATTAACATAAGTTATACCTAAATGCTAAAACTTTACATAGTATAATATACGATACAAAAAAAAACTATATACACATATCCATAAATATAAGCATGTGTATGCGTTTTACATAAGAAAATGCATAAAAATATTTACATACGTATATAATACATGAATAAATAATTATTTACTTAAAATAATATAAAATATCATACAAATAATTAACGATATGTAGATAAATAATGCTTTTTGACAGTTCGCTTAAAATGTATGTTTCGCGGGAAGGCATTCCACAGTTTTACAGATTTAAATGTAAAATATTCACTGTAGAATTAACAATAAGGAGTACTAGAATGGAAAAGGATAGAGTAGAGAAAAGATAGGAGGAGGAGGAGGATATATGATCTTGTAATAGTGTAATATAAAAATTCAGTACAGATTTATTTATTTATTTATTCTTTTTGCACACCACACAAGTAAAATTAAATACAATTTAAAACAATCAACTTGCATTAGTTGCAACAAGCTGCCTTATCGCTAGTTCCCAGCGGCAGGCACAGCGACGGAGGAGGCCATACGTCCCCATCTTTGTCTCGTGTTGGTGCTTTGGTAAGTACCCGCATCAAATCGCGGGGAGAGAAGCCACCCCTGCCTGCCACGAGTGTGGCGTGCCGATAGATATGGTGGTCACACTCTCGAGGAGTGCGCCACTTGGGGACCCTAGCGCCATGCATTGGTGGTAGACGGAGACCTCATGCTGTCGAGCGTGGTCCGCTGCATGCTCGACACCGAGAGGTGCTGGTCGGCTGTGGGCTCCTTCTGCGAGAAGGTCATCTGAAGCAGACGCTAACGCTAACCCGCTCCGCAGGAGACGACAATGCTTCATGACAAATAATAAATAATAAAATAAAATAAAGTTGCTTAACATAATTTAATATGATAAGTACCTATCCTTAATAAGGTTTTAAAATGTCATTAAATATTGAGCTCGTTTTATAGACAGTTGCAAAAAGTTAATATATTCTATATTTATTTAAGCAAAGGCAGTAAATGTATTAAAAGTTTTCATCATGACGACTCTAAAGTACTAATGGGTATATAAGTACATTCCGTCAACCTTACATTCAGAAAAAAGCGAGGGACGCTCCTGAAATCTTTGTTTTATAAAAGTAAAAATAAAATTCGACATCTTGTGCACAGTTTCGAGGCATTCAGATTTTTTTGGATTAAAAATGGAACTACAAGAAAATGTGAAAGTACGTATACGTCATACTTGTTTTAGACTTGTCGTTGTGTTGTGTCTGAAAGAAAGTCATAAAAGGATAAAAATGTAACTCTTTCTGCAATCTCTTAGGACTTTCTGTATTACAGGACTTTACAAAAGTAAAAACTGTATCCATGTTTATCCCTATAAATTGTACGTACCTAACGAAGGTAACAAGTAAGCAGATGTTGAAAGAAGCATCTCTGATCGAAAATTCTGTTATCCGCAGAGGGAATGGAATAGTACAAATGCGGATACAGTAAACCTCTCAAGCTTACATCCACGAAGATTATAGATCTTATTTCCTAAAGAATTAGGGCGAAAATTAAAGATTGAGGAATACTTTCTTCTGCCGACTATACATTTGAGTTCCGTAAGTTTGCCGTCGTGGTATTGAACGCTTATACTTCACCAAACTGCATGTGATTGGATTCCGTATAAAAGTTTACCTATAAAGAGCATAGTTTAGGTTCTAGTAACCGAAGGCAAATCACAAATTCTCTTGGTCAGCTTTGAAGATAATCTTTAATACGAATTCCTTGCTAATTAAATTTCAAAAAGAAAACTTATTTTCATGCTTTTTTTTGTTCATACTTTAGTTGAACAAATTTTTTATTTACATAATTTCTCTAATAAATAAAATATATTATAGCTTATCGTTGATTAAAATACGTTGTAACTTTTATAAATTAATCGAATTAAGTATAAAAGCATTATTAAAATACCGTTCTCTCTAGTGATCTTGAATATTGTATGGTGTTACCTTTTCAACCGAAAGAAAAAGATTTTCTGAAGTACCCACGGGATTTCAAATAATAAATATTTTAGAAAACCTAGAATTAAATTTTTTCATGTGAATTATTTTTGTTTATTATTTATTTATTTATACTTTCTGCACATTAATATCAAATACTAATACTAAACAAAAATAGAATACATAATATCTAAGTTGCATTAGTTGCAACAGGCGGCCTTATCACTAACACAGCGACTTTTTCCAGGCAACCTTTGGGCAGAGGACTAATGTAAAACATATGGGAAGGGTGCAAAATGAGGAAAAAAGATACATATATAAATTCATACACACACACACACACACACACACACACACACACACACACACACACACACACACACACACACATTATCTATTCTTAATACATTTGTGTAAGCTTTAAAAATATAGATAGCAAACATTGTAAAAGGCATAAACAAAGATTGACACGATAAGAACTTTTCATACATATTTTCATTTCCTAATCTTATGAAACTTTTTTGTACTAAGTTAAATACGTTTCAATATTAAAATAAAAAGATAAGTTATATCAGGAAAAAATATTAAGAAAAATTCTAAAAGTAAAACTTTATTTAATTTAAAATGTAGTTGTAAAACGCAAGGTATAAGTCATGTTTAAAGAGGACGTAGCATGCTTGGTTTCAGTGGGCATGTAGTGACGTGTTAATCTAACTAAGTTATCGCATAAAGAGTAGTTGTCGAGGCAAATTGCTCAATCAGAGAGAGGTCAAGCGTGACTTACACCGTCAACCACGTAATGACTACTCAGCGGAAAGTTATTGATCTATTACCTTTTCACTACTTGAATATTTATAGACGATTAAATTTTTTAGTCCCTTTCGTTCTTAGTAAGACCAATTTCGTGTTTTTAATCACGGCATTGCGTTTGCCCAGTTTTCCCCAAGTCAGGTAATTTTATTTATAAAACCTCGACAATGTATTTCATATGTGTTAGATTAATTTAATTCGTGATATTTTATTTCGATATGTATTTCATTAAAAAATATTCTTACACTCACAATTACATTACCAACTGTTGCTACAAGAAATCATTTTCTAGGCCATTAAACTTACTTAGAAAATTAATATAAACAGTTAATGCTTCATTAAGGTTACTTAACTGATGGCAAAGTTCAGTAATAAGAGATGGTTCTCCATAACAATTACGCCTCTCGGAAGTAATAAAGGCTCTCTTTGTGCGTACGTGACGCAGAATCCGCCGACTCTAACGTACGTGTTCAGTGTACCTAAGCTTTCCCTTTTATTTTTCCTCTTTATATTTTTATTTAGTTGCCACCGTTTGTTTTAATGTACGGGCAAATCAGCACTCTTTTAATGAACTATAATAGTCATGGCTAATCATTATAAATATTTCTCGTTAATAAAAAATATCTATAAAATCGATTATGATTATAGTCACAGGACTAAACAGACTAAACAGTAAATAGGAAAATAATTTGCATTGTTTAAAATATAAGTTAATTAATAATCGTACAATTATGGTAAAAAAAAATTTCACTTCTATATTGAATGGTATATTTAACAAGGAAGATTTTAGGATTTATTTAACAAAATCAAAATGATTGTTTAATTACTGGAATAATAATTATTAGTATTTAGTACTGTTTCGCTAAATGACTACAATATTTATTGAATTCAATTTAGAATTGTGAATTACCGAGACAAATGTCGTCTTTTGTCTAAACAAACGCGATCACCAAAACGGGGTAACGAGATGTTTCCCTTCGCACGTGCAAATCGGATTTGTCTAATTTATTGCTCTGTCTGGAGGCATTGCGAGATGCTACGGTTACTTAGCTCTCGACACCTTACGATGAGCGTAGACCGTCGACAATACTGTCTTAAAATATATGTATGATAAAACATGACAAGGTTGTTTATGTTCATTATTCATGTGTTAACGAATAAGTAAAAACTTTAGGTTCCGTTATATTATATACAAATTTTTATTTAAATTATTTTTAAATGTTATTTTTTTTTTGTTTAAATACAAGTCAAAAGATTATAGTAAATTTTATATGATTAAATACTTTCTATACATTACCTAAAAATGTTTTACTTACAATATAAATTAAAAAAAAAAAACTTTTCCATAAGGAGCTTGCGTCAAAAAATCGCAACGTTAGTGGTACGTCTGCGCTAATGTGTACTGTAATAATAGGATTTCTGGGAGGATTTAAATTGAATCCCTCTGCAGTGCTGAGATGTATTTAAGTCGAACTGAAGTCGCAATGGAAAATGTTTTGATACTGTATTCAGTTGGATGCCATCGTATTTACACTATGGTAGTTTCAAATGATAAATTTCAGCGGCAATTTGTTGAATTGCTCGGTGCATTTATTACAAATGCTGTCTAACGTTCGTTTCATATGTTAAAAGAACATTCATATTATGTAACGATTATATGGGAAGTACGAAATATTATTATATAATTATGTAGTGAAAATATTATAATATTTTTATTAATAAACAGTTTAATGGATGTTTAAATGAATCATTTGATTGTTTGTTAAGGTTTATGTGTAGATTAAACCTGTTCTTTTTTTACAATCTATAAATAATAACATCTTTAATATAAGCATTGTACTGATACAGAAAGGTGAACGATTTTATGGATTATAATACATAATGTCGCAACGTTGATCAGTTAGAAGAGCCTCATTCACAATAGCGTAGATTCCGTAGCTATACCCGTAGCTGTGCCATTCTTAAGTTTCTTCTTAGCATTTAATTTCTAGCAATAAATACCTACTATGTAATTTTAGTTATTAGATACCTTAAAATCTTCCGTTTTATTAATCGGCCATTAATATCCTCACAAAGTATTAGAATTTAAGGTTAATATAAAACAAATTTACAAAATATTAAAGGATTTTCCCCTTTTATTTAAATTCCTAACTCTGACCCCCTGTTCTTTATAAGGCCTTTGTTTTAACAAAAAAAGCAAATAAAGGTATATTTCATTTACCCTGCAACAATGTATCAAGCGAAGACAAGGGTGAAAAAGGGCATGGACGAAATGAAAATAAACGTTGAACGATCGTTTAGACCCTTCACTTTAGACCGACGTGCAAAATAAAGCCAATATTCACTATAAAAATGAGATGCGATATATTAAAGAGAGCTGTTATTTTTGTTTCTTAAAAGTGATCTCTCTGCGTAGTTCAGCGTGCGCAGTAGTATTTCACCTGTTAATCTAAAACCATATAACAATACTTAGAATGACAGTGTTCTAGTAAGATAAGTGACGAAGTGGGATGAACAATTACAGCCACAGGGGACTTTCTCATGGATGTTAGGGTATTGATCAATTGTGAAATGGCAAATGAATCTTGTATATGGAATGATATGTAGATTTAATAGTAAAAACTTGTAACTTAGATATTATTCGTGGTATGTTTTCATATCGTTTGTATGTATGCATTTAATTTTACTCTTATGAAAATATTTTTCAAAATTAATATCTGCTTGCTTTCAATAATATTTTTATTTCTATGATATGAAAATGAACACTGCATTAATGTTTTTATACAAATACTCAATTTTTAGGTAAACTGGAGTTTTAACTCAACAAAAATTCCATGTCAAGCGAACGTTGCACAGTATCAAAATTACACGATTCGTGGAGCGACTAATTTTATTTTTTATCCATGGCATGAATAACTATCGTATTTTTAGCCTTTCATTTGCGCTATAGTAGTAGGTAATTTCTGTGCAAATGTCTCAATTAACACAGAAAAGCGTGATAAAGGCGACACGAATAAATTGAAGCCAATTTAGTGCCAACGATTTACTGAACTCAAATCACTCTATATCCTGTCGGTCCGAAGCTGGGTAGTTATTATAGACGATTAGCACGACCTTTTATTCGAAATTCGTGACCCTTTGTCCTAATTCAGATGAGGGTGTGAATTTATAAGGTAAAAACGGAAATGAGTTTTTATGTTTTCACTTTTAAAACATAATTTTTATTATTAATTTACTTTAAATATCAACTCAATTGCTACTATTTCTTCTATTATAGAATTTATATTTATTCAGGAATGGGACATGAAAATTTTATTATTTATTATTATTATTTATTATTTTATAATGCACTAGCAGCTCTTGGAGCTGATGCGTGCATATCACTGCACTTATGTTCACTTTAGTTTAGTTTTCAAGTGTTCATCAAGTCTATTTTTAAAAGTGTTTACTCATGGTGAACTAATCACTGATTCTGGCAACTTGTTCCATTGGGTAACTACGCGATTTGGCAAGAAGTGACATCTCGGGTTGCTAAGGCAAGGAGACCTTGTAAGTTTTTGAGAGTGTCCTCTCAACTTTGGATTTGGATTCATAATAAACATGTTTTCAATATTCTTGACATTATAATGTCCGTTTAGAATTTTGTATGTTTCGATGAGATCTCCCCTCTGCCTACGTTGCTCCAATGTACTTAATTTAAGTTCAGAAAGTCTTTCTTCATATGTCTTATGCCTTAGTGAGGCCACCATTTTTGTAGCTCTACGTTGTACTTTTTCCAGTATTTCTATGTCTTTCTTGAAGTATGGATTCCAGATTTGAAAAGCGTATTCTAATAGCGGACGGATGTAAGTTTTATAAATTTTGATAAACAAGTCTTTTGTAATAATGTTGAAAGCCTTTCTTACCACATAGAGCATGGAATTAGTCCTTTTTGTTATATTTGTGATGTGAACGTCCCACTTTAGATTATGTGTAATGGTAACTCCAAGATCTTTTTGGGAGTTCACGGGTTTTAGGGATACAGACCCTATTTTGTAACACATCTTAGGGTTGTTACTACCTATGTGTAAAACTGTACACTTTGCTGCATTTAGTGACATGAGCCAGTCTTGTGTCCATTGTCCAATGCGGTCTAGGTCTTGCTGTATAATATTGTGACTGATGAGAGGGTTTCCCATTATTTTAGTATCGTCAGCAAAAATGGACAGATATGATTTGATAACACTTTTTAGGTCAGTAATGAAAATTCCAAATAGGATTGGTCCAAGCACAGATCCCTGCGGTACACCACTGTAAACATTATGAATTTCTGACAGAGTGTCTCCAACTCTAACTCTGAATTTCCTATCTGTCAAGAAGTTTGATATCCATTGGAGAAGTTGTCCCCGGATTCCGAAGTGCTCCAGTTTTGCTATCAACATTTTAATAGGAACCCGATCAAAAGCTTTCTCGTAGTCTAAGTATATGGTGTCTGTTGGATGGTGTTTGTTCCAGTTTGACGTCCATTTATCAAGGCAAGCAAGAAGGTTGGTGACAACTGATCGCCTTGGAACAAACCCATGTTGTTCATCAATAATTATTTTTTCCATAGTTTTGCAAACAATACTTGTGAGGCTAATGGGCCGGTAGTTGGATGCAAGGAATTTATCACCTTTTTTATATATTGGAGTAACATGCGCTTCCTTCCATTCTTGCGGTAGGATTCCTGTTTTAAGAGATACATTCATTATATGTGCTAGCTGGTGACTGAGTATAAATTACGCCCAGTATAATTGTAGCACTTACTAAAAATATATAATTATGTCGATATGCTTCCCTTAATCTTCAGAATAAAAATAGTACTCGTATGTAGTAAAAACAGTAGATCATTAGCTCGTGTATTGAAAACTAAGGAAACAACGCTTACAATCTTCGATCAATAAGCCTGTTATTGATCGAAGCTTACAATAAGATCCTTACAAAACAATGTATTTGAACTATTCTTTCGACGTTTATAGCAATTTTCACGTGTGATACCTTTAGAATCTAAATCTATATCTAAAGTTTAGATATCATTGTCATGCAATCCGAAAATCTACATACCTATATATTTCGTATTTGATAAAATAAATAATTATATAAAATAAAGCAGAAGACGTATTGAATATATAGAAGTGACGTCAGTATTTAATATTGATGGTTTCGCAGACTATGACTAGGCAGAATCGTGAAGTAAACCAAGCTTAACTGTATGGTGGTATGAACATCTGCTGGCAATATTATTTTCGACACTCGATAAGACAAACCGGAACTATCACTTTAATTTGTCTCGTGTCAGACATCTTAAAGTTGTCAGTCTTTTCACGGCTGTAGCTGTGCCCGTAACTTTTTTCACGGTTGTCATTTCTTTCACAAATATATAAAGCCTATAAAATATATAGGCCAGCTTAAGATGAGCCGTATGTTCAAAAATTTCTGTACATTCCGTGTTTTGTTATTTGGATCTAATACTGAGGGTTATGATCAGTAATTTCTGAACTGTTAACCTTGTAATGTTTACCGAATTATTTATTATTTATTTATTTTAATTATTATTATTGGTAATTATATATATGAGTTAATTATTTATTTAAAAATATCTCCTTCCTAATATACAAAAAAAAAGAATAAATAAAATCGCACTACGCGTAATTAAATCAAAACTGAGTACACATTTTGACTTTAACCTCCTTAAGGGAACGTTACTCATAGAGACATTATCCGTTTTTCTATATGGTGAAGAGGCCTTTTCTCATCAGTGGATTGTTTGCAAGCTGATTCAGCTCAGTCCGGTTCAGTAATACATACTTATAGAAATTGTTTATGTGGACTTAAGTTTTATGGCCAATATATGTTGTTCCATTTTCAAAAACAATAACCAACTAGATAAATATGAGATATTCTTAATGTTTAGCCGTTACCTGTTATTGTTCAAGATAAACTTGCAGCTGATACTGCAATATTCCGAAACTGCTACAGTAAGGACAGTTACATACTATCCGTGATATCATTTTCATTTTTTATCATATATTTTCTATTATTTTATATTTAAGTTAACTATATAAAATCAATAATATTATACACTTATGTATTCCTTATAAACAGAATTATATATTCATTATTTTATTATAATTATAAAATACATATTTGAGTTTTATCTAAACAATACTACTGTAGTACAAATAATTAATGTTAGCAATAATTTTATACGTATAATAAACTACACAGTGTAAAGTTACTCTAAAATCGATTTGTATTGTCGTATATATCACTGAAAAAACGGGAACCGCCACGGAACTGCAGTTTATCCAAGATAGTCGCAAAATCTTAAGTGGCCATTCTATGCGTCGTCAAGCCATAATGGTTGTGCACGAATGGCGGAATTTATAGTAAAATCGACACTAAAACACACATCGCTTTGGAAGAACGCTCTATTTGTTCTACAAAGCACACTAATAAATTAGGCGAGTATTAGTATGTCATAAGAGTAATTATTCTTAAAAATATATATGAATATATAATTATGTGGAGCTGTATTTATAGAATAATAAATATTGTTAGAAATTTTCATGAGACGACAATTAAGACGAGTCTACAGTAAGCGTGCGTGTAAACTATCATTTTTTTAAATCAAAGCAAGCAGATACAAATTATTAGAATTTTAAAATAATCACTACTCATCACCAATTCCAATGATTTATAATTATATATACCTCTTTGTAAAGGTGGTAATATGTTCAACCTGTAAATGCTTTTTTTTTTTTCAAACCATTAACACGTAGTAAGGTTCTGTGCAAAACATTAAAATGTCCTGATCTGGAGTCTACGTTATAAATGGTATCCCCTGGATCAACAATTTTTAAATAATTTACGCTCGTATGAGCATCAGGTGTATTTTTTGGCCTCATTTCATATAAAGAAAAGAATTTTTATAAGTACTTTTTGTTCTAAAACTGTTTTTTTATAAATGAAGATATTAACAGAAACACAAACACATGTATATTAGATACAAAATACGAATCGTTAAAATGTATGCAATGATAAAATACATATTCATTGTTCTTATTAATATTGGACCTTATATACGAAAAAAAAAAGAAAAAAAATCCTCAATGAATTAAGCAATGATAAAGTTTATGTAGCTACCGTTTCTTATATAGAAGTCCACAAAGACATCTGATGAGAACTTTATTATGTTAGTTCTCGAACTCCCGAGTATATATACCGATATAATGAAAACAAAACTAATTGGCTACTAAATAAGAATCCAATTAACTGCTATAACACTAAGCCTGCCAAAAGAACATTTTTCACAATCCAGTGACGCCTCTTAATAATGAAGTGAGGTATTTGTCACCATAACAGGCTTCGAGATCTTATTTGAAATCACGATTAGAAGAAAATTTACTACACTCTAATTTATGTAGTGAAGGTAAAAAAATTCGTTCTTGAATTTTTTTTTATTCAGCTAATAAAAATTATTTATTTGTACTATTATTGGCTACTAGACAACTTTATAAAATTTTATTAATACAAAAGGAATGATTCTTTTGTTGCTCACTGTACTTTTCTTTAGGTATGTAGCTTAGCCAAAAGCTTACTTAACAATTTATAGTAGTTTCGTGGATGAAGGAAATTTTACAGTAAAACCTGTGCCACCAAGAATTTCTTAGATCTTTATTTACACGCCAAATTCATAAATGAAATTTCTTTCAAATTTTTATTTTTTGTAGAGCTTAAATTTAGTATAATTATCGTATAAAAATAATTTCGTAACACAAATAGTAAGTTTGCCTGGTTACGAGTATATTGATTGAGACTTCTTTTAACTACTAACTATAATTTTTTTTGGTTATCTTAAACAACTTTTATTTGTATATTAACTTGTTATAACTATGGGCTTATTTAATTGTTTCTATTAATATATTAAATTGTTTAATTACTTATTTAATTAAAAATCATGGTAGAAGAGTGAACAAATAATATTGAATATTTATTAAGTTAATATTTTTCATACATCGAAAGAACATAATCAAATATCTTAGAAATCTCTTTCCAATTCTCTTGTGAGAACGTGATAACATATTACAGTGGTTTATAGTTATTAAAAATTGAAACGAAATTCACACTCTGAAAATCTCATCGTGAATTTACGTAATGCAAACGAAACCGCATACAGAAAAATCCAACAAAATCTTCCTTCGCAAATTGTATTTGAAATATCCAAAACGTGAGATGAAAGCGAGCTGTCCAAATCTAGATAATGCAAATATCCGGTTAGGTCATTTTTGAAAGGTTATATTGAATAAAATTCAAGTATGCCATTTTAGAGTTTACGCAGATGTAATAGAGACTATACCAGCTTAAGATTTCGAATATAGGTACTTGATGATATTTAAAGGGAACTCTAGAACCATTGAAGCTTTTTTTAATGGATTCGGTCGTGTATGATTAGAATAATATTTCTCTTTATTGATTAGATATAAAAAAGGCTTTTAAAATGATATTTTGAACATATTTATGTTTATACGAATGAAATGAAGATGTATTGTATACGATTATTTATATACTAAAACAATTGCTTATATTAAAAAAAATATTAGGAAATAAAAACATAATTTATTGTATGGCATTAATAAATAAATTAGGATTAATTTACTATGTTTTGCAGAAAACAAAACGTAAAGTCAGCATTCGTTTCGAAATTAATTTGATTGCTTTTTCTGAAAATGTGATGAAATATATATGACTTTTGCATTTAAGCTGGGAACAATATGGGTAATCGGTCCGTGTCAGTGCACAAAAGCAATATCGCCAATGAAAACTATTCGTTAAGCAGCCTTTGTAAAAGTATTGAAAATATTGGGAAAATTTTATGAGAATTGTAAAAATGTTGATAATATCTTTTAAGTAATGTGACCTCAATATTTTCACAGGTATAATACAATGGCTCTTTATAATTCCGTGATGTATAACGTAGCATTGTTTATTTTATAAGAATATATTTTCATTCTACGATAAAAAATCTAATTATTAATATTGACGGCAATCGATGATTGTCTACAGCTTGATACAGTTTTTATTTAAATATTTCCAATGCTCGCGGTCCTACGCTGCCTGAAAGTTCGTTCAAGGTCATTTGTTAATCTGGCAGAGAATCTACCGAGATGCTACCCGGAATAGAGTCGTAGTCTAACACTTTAAGACGCCATCGAACATCGTTGAGCAAAGCACATAGCTTGAAGGCAAATTATGTGCCCCGCCCGTTGAAATATGTTGGTGACAAGAGAAACTAATTTCAACCCGTGTCATTACTCTGGTAACTGACATATTTCAATGTGTATTAGATTCCTATCTGTGAAGCATCGCTCATACGACTGCTTTCAATGAGAGGTCTTGTTCGATCTTGCGCAGCAGGGTCTGCCTCTCAGCGTTCCACGTTAGACGTGCTTCTAGCGTGTTCTAGGTAGTATCTTTTTTTGAACCACAGTGGTGGTAAATCATCGTTACTTCAAGTTCGATCTTACACTGGTATTTACTGAGACAGGTTAAGCAGTAATTACCTGTGTAATTGGATAAGCTAGTCAGCTCTTAAACTCCCGCATCAATATCCGTCGGAATGTCTAAGCCTCTAAGGCCTGAAAGCGTGCAAGGACGGTCACTGCCTTAAGAGATATCGTGTGATATTCCCGTACTATGTGAATGGTGACTATCCGTTGCGAGCCCTGGAGAAATGTCAATAACCAATTTTAAGAAGACACCTCCATACACGCGGATTTAAGCTTTAAGCGAAATATACTACTATATTATGCCATAGTATACTTGCTATCCTTTGCTATAGTAAAACCAAGATGTGTAAGCCAAAAACGGCCTCTGACTCACTATTCGAAATTAAATCCGATGACTATATCAAATACGCGCCCTCTGCAAGAAGCGGGTGAGTGAACCCGCTCGCTTGTGTCACCGAATGAGGGACAATTTAACTGCTAATTTGTCCGCACCTTCTCGCCGCTAACTTTCTCAATGGCCACACCCACCGTGCCAAACACCCCGCTGCGCTTTCGCGTCCCACCCACCACTGGACACACATCTACCCTAGATGGTGAGCCCCTGAGCTAGGCACGCACATCAGCTGGTCTACGAGCCCAGTAGCTTATGCGTCTTCACGCTCAACACTGTGCTTTCACGCCCCCGAGTGGAGGGGGAGAGTGGTCTTCCCCATCTGCACATTCGCACCCACCGGTCGTTCGTTAGCTGCAGCCAGCAGTAACTTGGCAAAGGTTGTCGCTGACTGCGTTGCCTAGGATGCACCACAAGGAGGTCGCCGACATAGCACCCCAGCGTCATATCCATTTTTTTACGCTGGGAAATGCATTCACGCATCCTGCCGCTGTAAAGGCGACGGGTATGTGGGACTCGCTGGCTGCGAAGCCAGAATACCCGCCAAAACCCAGCGGTGCCCTCATCGTCGTACTGGGGCGCCACGGGATCGCTTTCGCATAGGTGCTTTTTCCTACCCTATTGCGGAGGATGGGGGTGCGCGTAGCGGCGTCTCCTCCCCCTGGTCGTCTTCTGCGGAGCGATTCAGCGTGTGCAGTTGCTTTCCGCTCTCACTCCGCGGCCTCCTTTAGTGATATCACCTTCTCGCAGTATGAGATCACGACCGACCAACACTTTTCCCTGCGAAGCATGCAGCAGACCACACTCGACAGCGAGAGGTCTCCGCCTATCACTGCTCCCAAGACCCTGCGCTGGGGCTCCCAAGTGGCGCATTCCTCCAGGATGTGATGCGTTGACTGGTGTGCCACACTCGAGCGTCGCCATATCCTGCCACAACTTACAGCGTAACACATAGCCTTGAGAGGTTTCAGCTCGAATTATCTAATTGTTTTGATTTCCTTGACGATTGCGTTTCTGTGGGCGATATACACGACAGGTCGGAGGCAGATGAAAATCTGACTACTGACTAATGAGACCCGACCGAGAAAGTAGGCCTTGGAAGTTCTCGAAGCAACTAAACTCAAAATCTTATAGCAGATCGACGCTCGACGCTCATTAAACCTGGAGTCCTCTGATGACATGGAAACATATAAGGCATAATATAATGGAAACCTTTGAGATAATATCGTCGTCTGTGTGTTTTTAATACGAGAGCCGGCGGAGAGTGGCTTGGCCTCAGGAGTTGGGCCGCTCCTGATACCCCTCTGTCTCGCGCAAAGCAGATTGGTCGAGCGGCTCCTCGGAGGGGCCACATGGCCAAGCGTCAGGATGTCATGGTTGTATGCGAAAGCGATCCCATGGCGCCTCACTACGGCGTTGACGGTATCGACGGGTTTTAGTGGGTATTCGGCCTGCCAGACTGACTTTCAATCCTGGCGTCCGGCCGCGAATCCCTTGCCTCACGGTGGGATGCGTCAATGTATTTCACATCGTTAATTTTTTTTTACGAAAAACTTGAAACTCGGATTGTGCAGAATTTGTGCAGATTGAGAAGAATTTTGTGCAGATTGAACGTATGGATCATCTTAAGCTGACATATTTTTTATTATTGTACACAAACGTAAATAAATTTAATATGTTTAAAAAAATATGTTATAAGTTATGTAATTGTCTTGTTAGCTTTTATTACTGATCATGAAATACAAAAGTAAAATTAATAATAAATAGATATTATTATGATTGCGCATATTCTATTAATATTAAGCTTCCTGGACTGCTGTTTAGAACATTTTGTTTTTTATCTGTATAAGCAGAAATTTGATATTTATTAAAGAAAAAACTCATCTCTCATATAACTGTGACTGAACTTTACGTACAGGAAAGTTTGTTTATTCATCGATGAGACACGTAACGTAACAATTATTCAAATAAACACTGCGAGTTTTAGTATGACATCGAGACACATGCGTATTGTACCTTGTAATTTGTATCTCAAAGTAGTTTACCAATACACAAGCTAATAATATTTAGTTTAGTTAGTTGTGATACAAAGTCCATGTAATAGACCTATTCAGTTAAGATTATACGATATATAATAACGTAGAACAGTGCATGTAAAGTCGCGAGAAGCCACGAGTGGCTAATAAATAACAAATCAGTCACAAGCATAATGGGACCATTCCTCAGCGCCAACAAGTTAAAGTTGGCTGTAGTTCAAGCGAAGTTCCTGGTCCATGGTCGCGTGATGGTATGTACATACATAGTGCAAAATGTTTCGATACTATAAAAAAATATGCGGCTTTATTGGAGATGACAAGTAATATTAGGAATCTATTTGTATTTAGATTTTTTTCTTATTATATTAATTTATAAATCTTAATTAAAAAAAAATTATTGTACTTTAAAATAATTAACTACGCTTAAAAAAATATGTTATTCTGAGGAGTAATATAACTCATTAAAAAGTAAGAAAAAACATATTTAAGTAAATATTACTTTGAAAGTTACTCGTGGCTACTTACTGATCGACGAAATTTTAGCATCTAAAACAGATTTCTAAAGTACAATGTAAAAAATATGCCAAAGATTTATATTAAAGCTTTATATAATCTGTGATATAAAATAGTTTTATTCAATGAACCAGAGTAAAGATCATTTCTCTAAACACCTAACAGCTACTTACCAAAATGCATTCGGGCGCACATTGAGAGATGAAATATTCAACCAAATACATTGAGGCTGTACCATTATATTCTACAGAAACTGGATATAAATAAAAATTGTTTAAATAGAAAGAGTTGAAAAATTCGATATGGACATAACAATGTCGTTGGAAACGTACAAATTGGAATCAATTGATATGCAAATAAACTAATGAATGTTGACACCGCTACACCATTTACGATAAAATTATAATTGGAGGTATTGTTACTAAATAGATTCGTCAGTTTTGTTCGTCAGTTGACACTATATAAAACTCATCTCATATTTTAAAATTAAATTAAGCACGCAAAATAATAAATAATTATAAATATGTAGTGTATAGATATTATGTACTTAAGTGAGAATTGTAAATGAATATCTTCATGTATGATAAATCGTCGTATCCTACGAATAAAGGCGTAACTGCAAACTGACAACTTTACAGGAGGAGGTTTTTTGTGTTTTATTTAAACATTACGAGACATTTTTGAGATGTTAACATTTGAAGTGTTGATAAACTGTTCGGGTAATTGATGAACTGAACTGAACTGTAAAATAAAATCGTAAATATGACTTTTTTGTCAATATTTCTGTCAAATTTGTCCCTTACGTCTTTATTCTTCGGAATAAAATGTGAAAACTTGGAAACAATAGACGTTACGCCTTTTTTCACCGGCAGATGCCGGTGAAAGAGCATTAAGGGCTATTTATCGTTTTAATTTAAAGAATCCTTACAATTGCTCGTTGTTTAGCCGCGCGTGCCCATGCTCCTGGGACGAGAAAAGACTCTGCGACTGTTGTGGGTGTTTTCGTCGGATGATTCGAGAGAATAACAATAGTGGCTATTTTTAAACCTTTATTTTCTGGTGGATAAAATGTTATTTTGTGTGATTTTTGTAATTAAGGTGATGTAATAGGTTTAGCCGATATTAATTATGCAATAAAAATAGAAAGGCACAGCGGCCATAGTGCCTTTATTCGTAGGATAGGACGAAATATTAATCCTATTTCTGAAAAATGGTTTCGTTATTATTTTTAGGACAATAATTTTATATCAAAAGAGATGGAATTAAAACTTGAATATTGACACCAAACTGAAAATAGTTTCGTATATTTAAGATGTAATAATAGACATTATGATAATATACTAGTAACCCGCAGGCTTCGTATGTGCCAAAAAAAAAAAACGCAAAGTCTTAAATTCAATTGTTGTTGTTGTTGTGTTGTTTTAATTTGAACTAAACTGAATCTGCCTGTAAGCGACCCATTGCTGGGCAAAGGTATGTTCTGTATATAGTAGAAGGGTTGGAGTATAATACGCCACGGTGCTCCATTGCGGGTTGGCAGATAATTTTTCCTGTAGCTAATGAGTAACGATCAAAAACTGGGACCGACGGCTTTACGTGCTCTCCGAGACACGGCGGTGAAACCGACTAGGAATTACACCCAGACCGGAAACAAATATTTGTATAAATACAAATATCTGCCCCGAGCGGGAATCTAACCCGCAACCACCGGTGTTGAGGCGACTTATCGCACCACTACACCAGAACGAATGTGTTTTTACTTTGAAATAGTCATAGCATATAAATAGATGTACGCTATCACAAACTTTTCTCTTCAGTTCTTTAGTACGTCATTTTAAATGTATCTTAAGGCTTAGTCGTTTCTTAATACTTGATTACCAAAACATTGACTTATTTTCTATTTCTCGTACCTGAATAAAATATAGGTATGTATGTATAGTGTTCAATCTTTAAAATATAACGCTTAGATGTTTAAAGCATGTGGATTTTTAGTTTTATTCTACTACTTACTTGGGTGTTATAAAGCTCTCGTAATAAACCACATCACCCCTGAAATTGAAATTAAAGACCTTCTCAACTTTCACATAATAGTTCGCTTAGACGAGGTTCTTAACTAAAAAATTGAATTTAAAGCCACAACACAATTTTTGATGAAACTAGCTTAGACACAAATAAAGACGAAGATTCTTGTTTTTATTCATATACACAAGAAGAAACAGTAATTATAAATGACGAAATGATGTAACCTTCAAGTGAAAATCTAAATAAAAAAATATCCGTGTAAGATTTTTGGGACAAATGATAATTTTTCTATTGATATGCAATTCTGTTTCTAACCGACTTCAAAAAAAAAAAACAAGGTTTTCAATTCGTCTGTTTTTTTGAAGTGAAACTTCTTTAGAAATAGTTGTGATTTGAAACTCAATGTAACGAAAATTACGTCACGATTAAGAAAAAAATACATAAATGTATAGGAGAGAATGAGATTGTAAATATAGATTTCATATTCTCGATAATGTCGCGTATCCTAGCAACGCGTATCCGAGCAACGCGTATCCTAGCAACGCGTAACGTAGCAACACGTAACTAAGCAGTAGAATGTTTATTTATTATATTTGTTATAACACCAGTATAAGCGTATGAAATTAATTCATTAAGTGCAATAAGTATGCATATATACACACACACACATATATATATTTTTCTTTTGTTTAAATTAAGTGTAAAAATTACAATGAGTTAAGATCATTGAACTTACCGAAGACGAGATTATTCGTAATTTTGATGAATTAATAACGTACAATTTTTTTATTGCCTCAGAAATATAAAGGCGCTTTATTTTCGCCTAAAAACTGAAAAATAGGCAATAAGTGTTATTCTGTGTCACATACAAATTATTTGTGCCTATTTAGAGAATCGTTCTTAAGGAGTAAACTCCAGTCATGCGTTGGAACTGACACGCACAGTTTTTTTAACTTTATTTCTGAAGGGTTATAAGCATTAATTTACTAGCTGATATCATTTTAATATACTTTTTAGTCTCAGACATATATTAACTATTCATTAATAAATTTTAAATTGACTTTGATTGATTTTACATGTGTACTCCGTACACACGAGATTTTTTTTGTACGTTTGTTACGCGATTACACCGTTAATTATGAATCGATTTTGATTTTTTTTTTTTTATTGCAATTCAGGAGTTGTAAAAAATGAGTTCGATGGGCATACGACGTTAATGTTTGTATCTGCAGATGCATTAAAATTTTGATGTACTTCTTTACATTTATCAGCTTGCCTTCGATTTCTGTTTGCTTTACTTGGCACCGACTCCAACAATAACTGATCATTAATTGTGAATAGGTTTATAAGTACGATTATTTAAAGCGGGATATTTACCATGTTTTTTTATTTTTATTTGGTGAAGCTCGATATTTCGACATTATCTATGAATGTATTGTTCACGAGACTGAAGTTTGCGGGTAGATGTTGACGGCATTAGAAGTGTCCATACCGGACTACCTCCTTTCTCGTACGTTTGCTGCGTAAACACTGGTTTACCACTAGTACCATTGTCACTAGGTTTATAAGTATCGATAACTTCGTTGGACCGTCATTTAATTCTCTTTGTTTTAAAGTAATTAAAATATTATTTTCTACTTTTTAGTTTAAGTTTGTATGTATAAGACTACATATCTATGTATATACTACATATACTCATAATAATCTTGAAGTCGGTTTCTGTTTTTTTCCTAAAAATAATTTTATTATCTGATAAAATAAGTACTATAACTATAGCTTTGATTTATTGTATTATTTTATAACTGTACTGTGTAAAATGTATATTTTTGTCCTTCGTGTAAGTATGTAGGTACATCTATATATTTTTATGAAGTGATAAATTCTTCATTATAATCCAAAGTAGTTAGGCGAAAATTTCTTAAGAAGATTATCATATTATGGCTCAACATTTTTATATGACATATTTAAAAACTTTAAAAATAAATTTATACTACGACCGTTTAAAATTCGTGAGTTACATTTTGTAACGAATAAGAAAATTTATGATTTAAAAATCAAACGATCTATTAAGGTGACTCCTTCGATAATGAAATGTTTTTTTAACATTTTAACCGTCAATTTCTTTGGGGTAATATAAGTTCGAAATTCATTTGTAAGTAATGAAAAAAAAAAGTAGTATTTGTACTAAGACAATATCATTATCAGTATCGTCATGTCAGCTATTGGAAGTTCATTGGTGAACGTATGTAAGTCTTCCTATTAATGGTCATTTTAAGGGGGTCGCTAATATCAAATAAAAAAAAAATCAAATCAAAATCAGTTTATTGCCACACAATATTTCTTAGCCTAACATTAATTAACATTTTACACTTATGTCTATGGCAATGGGAGGTGACTCAGCTTGTGTGCTGACGCAGGACCGTGATCCCGTGCAGCGCTGATTTTCAGTCCCTCCCTCCTCCCTGAGCTGTTATGCGGGAGTTAAGCCAGTTGATCCCCCGATCACCGTCTGACATTAATCAATTAAACCAGGATCAATGTAACTTAAATGAAATTAATGCTAATCTGATTTAACCTAACTCTTGCTTTTGTGTTTCATGTGCGTTTGTGTATGTATGTGGTGTGTGTGTGTGTGTGTGTGTGGTTATGTGTGTGTGTGTGTGTGTGTGTATGTGTGTGTGTGAGATAGTGTTTGATTTTCTATTTAGCTAGGGTTATTTCAAGGTACAAAAAAGTCTTTGTTTAAGCATTTCCAGTATGCATGCTTTAAATTTTCTGCAGCGCGTTGTCTCCGTATTAGGGCTTTTTTGTATTTCGCTTTAAAGATTCGGTACTGGATTTATTTCTAAGAGGAGGGGGAAGGTCGTTCCAAATGCTCGCTGCAGCAAACCTAAAACATCCCCTAAACCGTGACGTCTTATGTTTTGGCACTTTTAGAAGCTCTCGTGTGTTCGTGCGACGATTTCTAGAAGAATGATCCTTAACCTATTGGAGCTTCTCGAAAAGATATTCCGGTTTCTTGTTCCATATTACTCTGTGAACCGTGCAAGCATAATGGAGTTCCCTTCTGGCCCTCATGTTAAGTATACCTTTCCTGTTTAAATATGGTGTTATATATTCTCTCCTTGGGATGTTGTAGCAAAACCGAACGCAAGCGTTTTGTACGCGTTGTATGGCTCTTTCAGCTTTGGCACTCAGTCTTGGCCCATATATGATACTGCAGTAGCTGAGCTGGGAAAGGACTAAGGAGTCACAGAGCAAAACTCGCAACTCTTCTTTAATGTACGGCCTAATCTTATAAAGAGTTTTCAGTTTCAAGAACGCTGTCCTGATTTTGTTATTTACATGCTCTGTAAACTTTTGTTCTCCATCCAAAATTAGACCGAGGTTATGTGCGGAAGTCACTTGCTGTATATCTACGTTATTGATTTTTATTTTGACCTCCAAATCTGTCACGCACTTTATTTGATTTTTTGTGCCTACAATCATCATTAAAGATTTACTGGGATTGAGAACCAAAGAGTTCGTTTGAGACCAGGAGTAAATATTGTTGAGATCTTCATTAACTTTTGCGATGGCTTCCTGGGCATCCTTACCATCAAATGTGTAGTAAATTTGTGTGTCGTCGGCATAAAGATGGTATTTACAAAATTTTATTTGTCTTGGTAAGTCTGCAGTGAATATTGCAAACAGAATTGGGCTTAACAGTGACCCCTGGGGTACGCCTCGTTGGACCGGCCTGATAGAAGAGAATCTTTTTGTGTCATCCTTATTGTCAGTAACTACCATTTGTTGCCTATTTAGTAAGAAACTTCGGAACCATTGACACGTATTCTTCGAGAACCCGTAAAGTTCTAGTTTCGATAACAGTAGCTCCGGGTGCAAGCAATCGAACGCCCGTGAGTAGTCAAGCAACACTATTATACTACTTAGGCCCATATCTGATGCTTCGGTCAGGTCATCTGTGACGTGTAAGAGTGCAGTTTCTGTACTATGACCTTTGCGAAAGCCCGATTGAAACTTTGGTATGATATTTTTATTTTCTAGATAACTGAGTATTTGGGTGAGAACTATTTTTTCTAGAATCTTAGATAGTACTGGCAGTATTGATATAGGTCGTAAATCATTCAATTGCGTGGCAGATTCTTTTTTAGGAATAGGCCTTATCAGAGCAGTTTTCCAACAGGTTGGAAAAGTATTAGTTACAATTGATGTGTTTATTATCTTTGTAATAATATGTAGAGAAACATCAAGAGTTAACTTAATCATTTCTATGTTCAGATGATCATGTCCTGCAGCCTTAGTCTTAATATTTTTTATAATATTTAATACATGGTTTCAGTTGTGGGTTTTAGTTCCAATAATTTATCTTGCTGTGAAAAATCGTTAGTTTTTATCATATTTGTGGGTAGGTTTGAATCGTCATCGACTGGTAAATTCAAAAAGTGATCATTTATTTTATCGGGATCGTTTAAGAAGTCAGGGATTAGGTAGGGGGTAGGTACTTTTGTTGAGAATCTGGCTGAGTTGTATTTTTTATATTTTTCCAAAGTAGAGCCGGATTTTTGAGATTGTTGATAATAAAATGATTAAAATAAGCTGTCCTTTCACGGTCTATTGTTGCATTCACAAAGTTTTTTAATTTTCGATAGTAATCCTTAGAACTGTCCTTCTTATCAACTTGCGCTTTGATCAAGGCATCGTCTCGTAGACTCATTATAAACTTAACCATATTTGTGATCCATGGTTTGGGTTTGTCTCTGTGTACTATCTTACGAATTGGAGCATGAATGTCAAACAGATAGGTTATATATTTATTAAATGTCTCTATCATTTCATCCACATTATCTAGTGCAAGTATAGTATTCCAAGGAGTGCGAATAAGGTCTTCTAAAAATAAATCTAAATTAATACTGTTCAGTGTCCGTTGAAATTTTACTTGTTTAATATATTTAGGTTTTTTGATGGCAAACTCTACTAGAACCAACGCATGATCACTTAAGCAACGGTTGTGAAGAACTTCTATTTTTTTACATTTTGAGGAGAAATTACAAATAACGAGATCTATTATTGTTTGTGTATTATCGGTGATTCTGGTTGGTACTTTAACTATTTGTTCTAGGTTATGTTGATAGCAAAACTGCCCAAATTCTATTGTTTTAGGTGAATCTGTGTTGGCTATGTCAATATTTAAATCACCCAGAATGCATGTATGATCGCTTCGTGTCATACAGTTTAGTGATTCACTTAGTGCATCAAATGTCTCCGTAATACTTATGTGCTCCGGTCTATACGCCGTTCCTCGTATATCGTCGGTTAATATGTCTGTAAGGTCATTATTTTTAGCTTTAATTTTTTTTAGTGGAACAGGTCCTTTGTCCTTTCCTGTAAAACTTTTTTTTTATTAGAATGTTGTTGACTGTAGTTAGATATATATAGAGTAATTCAATCAATAAATATACCCGTATGACAAAAAACGCTGCTACTAGGCGTGTTTGGTCAAGTCAATCATGAAATAAAGTAAATAAACTATTTTTGTTATATTTTGTTTATAAATTAATATAATTTGCTATTTATAATATAATTAAGAAAAGTAGGGGATACCTGGGATGGTTGACTACTTTTTCACTAAATCATACATATTTTTTGGCGTGATAACGTCTAGTAAATTGATGAAGGGGTGCCCGTTCGAAGAAGATGACATCATCATTGTCACAATTAGTGAGCGAGAGCGCAGAACAAGCGATAGAGAGGCACGATTAGCCTAAGCGTTGTCTTACACTCCATCGGACCGCGTTCGAATAAAAGAGACAGTGGCGCCACGCAATCTACACGCGAACTGTTTTGTAGGGATGTTCATCGGAAAAAATATCGATAATTTTACTATCGATAATTATCGAATCGTTTTATCGATAGTTATCGATAGTTGGCGACAGTTATCGATAATTATCGGATAAAAATTGTCGATAGTTGACGAAAGTTATCGATAATTATCGGTCGATAGTTATCTATAATTATCGAATTAAAAAATATCGATAATTATCGGATCAAAATTATCGAATAACACTTATCGATAATTATCGAATGGAAAATTATCGAGTAGTTACGAATTATCGATAATTATCGCACACCCCTACTGTTTTGTGATTTGTCAATTGTTTGGTAGAAGTAGGGATGTTCATCGATAAAAAATATCGATAATTTTACTATCGATGATTATCGAATCGTTTTATCGAAAAGTTATCACTAGTTGGCGACAGTTATCGATAATTATCGGATAAAATTATCGATAGTTGACGAAAGTTATCGATAATTATCGGTCGATAGTTATCGATATTTATCGAATGAAAAATTATCGATAATTATCGAATGGAAAATTATCGAATAACACTTATCGATAATTATCGATAATTATCGAATGGAAAATTATCGAGTATTTACGAATTGTCGATAATTATCGCACACCCCTACTGTTTTGTGATTTGTCAATTGTTTGGTAGAGAGTACCACTTGAAACACTACCCTTGATTTCCTACTTTTCCTATCATCTTCCTATCCTTAACAAAAAAACTCAGATTATAAAATCTTGAATATCACACTATCATATATATATAAAAAAAGTACTACACTATCATATATATGTAAAGTAATACACACTATAATATTATATATGTGATAATAATTCAATTCGATTCATAAAAGTATACAATTCTACATCTATGTTTTCTTATGACGTTATCACGTAAAAATTATCGTCTGTAAACCGACTTTACAGACAACCATTTTTGTGTTTTAATATAAGTACAAAATAAAACCACATTAGTCGATAGAAAAACTATTAAACTAATACAAAATATAATATCCAGGTCTTAGTTAATGGTGAAGATATAATACATTTTACAGCACACAAAATCTTAGTCAATCTACCCCTGGTCCGGGGTAGGTAGACTATATGCCCGGGGTAAGTAGACTTATGTACCAATAAATCTTAAATCATGAGAAGAGGGAAAAAATTAAACCTTAAGATAAACATCTTAGAACAAAATTTAATCAGATACACACATTTCTAATAGAGTTATTAACAAAATTATCAACTTTTATTTTTGAAACAATTTTAATTATTTAAAAACATTTTTATTTAAATTTTCTAATGCTATTAAATAAATCAACGACCGTTATTGCCTCTTTGTCATAAAAAAAAAATATATATTCGGGTCGTTCGTTTAAATTTCTAAATTTAAGCATAGTTTATTTTTATAAACTAATGATATATATATATATATATATATATATATATATATATATATATATATATATATATATATATATATATATATATTTTTTAAATTTAATAAAACGAATGATATATATATTTTTAATTAAACTTATTGTCAGTATCATGTTCGTTTTTATTTACAGAAAATTAAAAATGAAATAATCAGTCTTTAATAGCAGAAATACAATGTTTGTATTCAATAAGTATTACGTTTCCTCTTTTACATTTGGAATATGCCCATAACTTACAAATTATGCACTAAATCCATTTTTTCGCCACGATTCCTGTCAGTGCACGATTCAATTCAGTTAAGCAAACCGTACTTGCGTCATTACGTCATCTGATTCGCAGCATCCTCATTATTTTCCTCACCTGTCTTTCTTTTAATTTCCTTTTCCCTTGCCATCCTTTTTCTTTCACCTTTCCTTTTTCTTTTTCAATTTTGGTCTTCTGTAGCGCAAGTTTATCTCTTTTTTATTTTCTTAAAACTTTCTTTTCGTGTTTGGTTTTGTTTCTTATCCATATAGTTGGTTGACTACCTTATTCAACCAGCCCCGAAAGAAATAGGTCTATCAACTCCGGAAGCCATTTTTTTTTTTTAGACATGGTTAACCTTGACACTGTCATCGACATGAAAAATAAGACATGAGATATGTTTAATATGTACTCATTAATTACTCTGATTAATAAAAACATGATTTCCACAAAATGTGTAGACATCAAATAAAAAAATATGCATTGTAGAAATTTTACTTTCATTGTAAGAAAACAAAAAACATGCCACTGCTCCAAAACGAAGTGTATCCGCGATTTGGTGTTTTGGACAAATGAGCGGGGTACGGAGCGTAATACACGACTGTGAGAGAAAGACGCAAAACTTGTACCAGTGACGAGTTTTCTTCGATTAGTCTACCTACCCCTATTGGCAATCATCCCCGGGGAGAGGATATAGAGGAGACCCTATCATAATTTTTTAAAATATATATGAATACAAGAGCTTTAATTCAATCAATCATTACAAATAATTAATTTTATTAAAATTAAATAAATAAATTTGCCTGCTTTTAATAAATAAATAAAAACAAACGTGCATTTTAACATTTACGAACAGACTACGTATGAGACAAAATTTAAAATGTCAATTAAAAACAAAGCACGTTAAACCTACCGCTACGGCTTTAAGATGTAGAATGTGAATAGCTCCTCTAGTCCGTAAAATATCTATACTTAAATGAAATGAAACGAAATGAAACGAACTGAAACAAAATGAAACAAAACGAAACGAAACGAAATCAAACGAAATGAAATGAAATATTTATTTTATCATAAGGTGATTTAACACACTTAACGAATGTCAAAAATAATCATTTCAAATAAATATGTCAAATTATTACATGTTAAGGTCTCAGTAGACATCATATTACTATTATATCATCGGCTATATTAAATATTACAATAAATAACTCAATCTAATGTCCCTAGTGTTGGCCGAGAGGGGAAAAAAAGCCGGTGGAATAAAACTCTCGGTACTCTTTTTAAAAATTTTGAACATCATTATATAAAATATATAAATAATGCACAGTATGACCATGAAATAATCAAGACAAACACGAGACAGCCAATCGTATATGCCGAAATCACAACATACCACCTGCTCACAAAAATGTATAACTATATTTAATGACAAGGTACATATTGTTAGCCTGGCAGAGCTATATTCAATCTCATGCCTTTTCATCATTTAGAAATTCATTAATATAGTAAAACTATTCCGGGATTAATTCTGTACATTGAAGATAGTATGAAAATTGTTTTTGGAGCATATTTTATAATTAATACGAAAGTCAAAACTGTAATTTTTTTATGTTTGTCTGTCTGGCTGTATCTTGGCCACACATCACAACGAAACTAGAAAGAGGATGTTAATGAAATTTGGTACGATTTAAGTCTGTACTACGACCGAAGTCAGTGGATACTTTTTATCCCAAAATTCAGTACGTTTCTTGACGCAACTAAAAATGTATAATCGTGAACGAAGTAGAGTCGAAAATAATTAACGTGTCAGACCAATTTTATTCAAACGTGAAATAATAATAATAAATTTGTCATTGCATAAATAAACGATGATTACACTTCGTAAAGAAAGTTTGTGCTTCGAATATATATTTTGTTTAACACACAATTTGTTTTATGATTATAATGGCAGTCATTTGGCAAATTTTTACTTATAGAACTTTGTCGAGTAACACAAAAAAAAATCTTAACAATATAATGTATATAAAATTTTGGACAAAAATAAAACATTAAATTTATAATGGACCGGTTTTCGAGCGTTATTATTCATAAAATAAAACTAATTTCTGCTTTTTTACATACCTACCATTAATGGATATAACCAGACCGTATATTTTAATAAAAATCAATACATATCTTAATATTACATACAGTAGAAAAATTGAATAATTTAACGGTTGAATAATGATGAAGAGTCCTTTCCTTCTAACTCGTTTCGAATGCATGAAAATGACGTCATTGGTTGAATGCGCACCCTAACTCTCGTCTAGGCGTAACTGGCTAAGAGTACACTTGCCTTCCTCTAGTACACTTTAGAACTACCGTTGGGAGAACATTACCCAACTAGTTTTTACTATTGCAGTCATAAGAATAATTAGATTTTTAACAAGTACTTTAACAACTGAATCCCTGAAGGGGATTTGTTTTTTTTTTTATTACATATTTATTTTGTACAGACCGTTAGCTTTCACAAACGTGAAAAAAATTTGCTTTTATTTTGTTTCGACTCCGAAAAATGGTGACGTCAATTATCACATAAAATGTTATCATATTATCTTAGTTTTCAATATTTTTGTAAATATTGCAGCTTAATATTTGGGTACAAAATAAATAAAATAAAATTGTCTAGTTTTTAATGTATTAGAATTAACATTAAATAGTTTTTTTTAAATATTTTTGTCGGCATTTTTTTAGATTTTAGTTCAAAACGAAGTTTAGATACATATACATAATACAGGCGTCTTGTTAATCTACATAATAGTGCCGCCATATTTTAGAATAGGGCGGTAACGCCCTGGCGTAACAATGCTTTTTGAAATCAACATGGCCGCTGTTTTTGTGCAAAAATACACTCCGGTGTAAAAAAATAGATACTTTTCTATACTTTTACAAATTTTTTTACGAATATTTTAATATTATTTTAAAAATATAATAAATAATCTAAAAGTAAGGAAATTAAGTAAAGCATTCTATAATTTTTAGGTCAACTATTTTATTACTAAAAAGCTTGTTAGAATTTTGTGATATTTTCCGACACACTTACCATTGAAAGTGTCGGTGGTTATATTGTAATAACTATTTTCTTAGTCGATACCAGAACTTAAGTAATTTTCTACTACAAAAGACTTTACATTTCACTCTGCATAATTGCATTTTATTTAACATAAAATGGCCACCATTAATATGTAGTTACCTACTTTTCGCAATTAACATACGGAAATTTGCTCTTAGACACCGAGATAAGAGTATTCACATTGTGCTCTTAATTACGAAGAATATTAATTAAAATATAGCTTAGCAAAAAGAAAAGTATAGTTTTAAGATAAGCGTAAACGTTCCAGGTCTCGCGAGACACCTTTTATATCTTTGTATAAAATATTAAGTAGATATAATTTAGTTACAAATATTTCTATTTATTTACTTTACCATTTATTTATTTATTTGGGACATAGGGATTGTAACATTTTTTTTTTAAACTAAGGAGCTGGTATATTCATAATAAAGATAGCGGCAGTTACTATTAAAGAAATAATGTGAGTATAAAACGACTTCAATAAGACTTTACTACAATTGTATTATCTATATTGTTTCTTCTAAACGATGTGTCACCTACAGGAGATTTTAAATAAGCCCTCCAGGATCACAATTTTCACCATTGTGGTCATGCAGTTCAACACACTATTTCATAGAGCAGATTTTGCAAGATGCCGCGTGAAATATACAAACAGACAGACAGGCTTCTATTGCTCTAATAACGACCGTTCTGGTGTAGTGGTACGAGTAGTCACTTCAACGCCGCGCGACGTCGGTCTCGGGTTCGATTCCCGCTCGGGACAGATATTTGTATTTGTACAATTATTTGTTTCCGGTCTGGGTATATGTCCTTGTGGGTCTCCCCATCGTGCCTCGGAAAGCACGTAAAGCCGTCGGTCCCGGTTGCTATCATAAACACCCACGATCGTTACTCATGGTAGTAAATTATCCGCCAACTTGCAGTGGAGCAGAGTGGTAGATTAAGCTCCAACCCTTCTTCTATATGGAGAGAGGCTTTCGCTTAGCAGTGGGCTGTTTACAGGCTAATACAGTACAGTGCAGCTTTAATAAATGTCCCTATAATTTGTATTTCAATAATATTTCTCAGAATAGAGTAATATTATATTTCTTTGTATTGTTGGGTAAGCTGACTGTCAAAATAGACATAAGATAGATACAGTGAGAATATTTTAGATTTATATTTGAAAATATAAAATAGGATATCCTAATATTGTAAGCGTAACAAGTAACATTCAGCACACCAATTAATAAAGGTGTATTACAAAGCATAATGCTCTATACAATAACTCTTATAAATTAATTTACATTTTCGTACGAAAATTCGAAAGAGAATATATTAAAAACCCTAAAGACCGTCTCTACAGTTTTTTTCTTATACAGCATAAATAGAGACTGTATGCGAAGAGACGAAACGAATAAGCGATAAAAAACATGACACTTGATCCGAGACAGACGACCCTTCAGACAATACCAGTACTTAGTATCATACACCGGTAATTGTACCCATATTCAGTAAAGAGTTTGTGATTCAAGATCTCAGAGTGATATTTTGTACATTTGGTTATATTTAGTTAATTTAAAGTTTTGATTATTCTACTATACAAATAATTAAAAAAATTGTATGTGTATCTTACACATTAAAATTAATTTTAAAATCACTTTATATTTAGTAAACGAAATTCGGTTGTAAAACATAAAAAAATAACAAAACAGTACAACGGGCATCGCGCCCAAGGTGCTCGGCCAATTAAGCCATATTTCAGTGAAGATGAAAATGGTGAAATTTTTATAGAAGTTTTAAATTTATATTTCTTTAAAAATACATTAACTGAAAATGTATTTTCTTTATTTTAATTTATGTTTTAGACGCTGTATATAATGGCACGAGCTATGTTACGACCAAAACTGAACCAAACCGAACATCTGATTCAGCTGGCTGAAACCAATAAACATCCCACTGCTGGGCAGAGGCTTCTTCTCTATATACGAGAATGATTGGAGCTTAATCTCCGCTACGTATCTACACTGCGGATTGGCGGATAATGTCCCTACCATGAGTGACGGTCGGTTTTACGCGCTCTCCGAAGCACTGTGGGGAGACCCTCAAGGGCATCCACCCAGATCAACATGTGTCCCGAGCGGGAATCCAACCCGAAACCACCTCTATACCAGAAAGGTTGTAGCTAAAATGATATAAAAAACAACAATTATGATCTTTTAATACTACTAAGTGACAATTCTCGTTATTTCACAATGGAAAATTAATAGGATCTTTCGCAGGTTTTTAAAACATTTCATTTCCACGAACAAAGTTCTGCTTAGATAGCGATTTCATTAAATCCATAATGAAAGTAACATTTTTCTTCATAAAAATTCCATTTGTCCATTTTTATTAATGTGAAGGTACGTAATGAAGTAAAAGTAATCAAATGAATTCATAATAAATTGATTTATTTATAATGTATTCGATATTTCAAAGTACTTATATTTTAAGTTTTGTATAGAGATTTATATTTAGTGTCTAATCTTTATTGGGATACCTATGTCGTATGTGTAAGCTACTCATAAAAAGTAAACCAAATGGTCTGATAATATTATTTCATAAACAATAAATAAAGCTTCACATTCATCTTGGAAATATACAAAGAAAAATTCTAGTTTAATTTTATAAGAAATAAAACTTAAGACGAGAAATTTATGCGTCAGCACGTCTTGTTAAGTCAATTAAATTATTATTAAATTTAAGTGGGCAACAAAGTAATAAAATTTCCAGACAAACTCGGGTGAAATACTAATACAATACGTCTGAATTAGTAAAATTCGACTCAGATTTTATATTATCATCGAAATTAAAAAAATAAAGTATATTTAACATAATTTTCGTAATAAAGGATAAAAATACGAGAAATATGAATTATTTATGTACAAAATGTTTTAACGTTTTTTATTAAAAAAAAAAAAAAAAAAAAATCACGAAATGTATAAGTACTCACGTTGAGCTATTTTCCTTTACGATAAACTTTGTTATATCTAATCAAGTTAAATAATAGAAAGATAAATTAAATAGTATGATGTAATATGTGTACTTTGTGTAGTTAGTTCAAGTAAATTAGATTAAGGCTCGTTGTGGAGTTCGTAGTGTAAACATAATTACCGAAAACTGTTATTGTTGATATTCTGGCATTAATTGAATTGGTGCTAAAGTTTATTCAGACGAGGTTGGTAAAGGCAATCGGGGTCTTGATTAAACTAAACAGTGTTGCCTTAGTGTTATTAATGGTTAGTGCGGTTCATTTATTTATGCATATACAATTATATATATAATATAGCCGTACTAGGGACGTCGCTGTAAGAAATACAGTAACTCATCACTATATGAGGGTAATTTTCAACATGGTAATAAGAAAACAAGAGTGTTTGGTAAATAAGATTATTACTACTATATCAAAATTAAAATCCATCTAATATTTTTCTTTAGTGTACTGTACGGTAGCAGCCTATTTATTCCATTGTTGAATACTACGCCTATTATGAAAAAGGGTTTACCGATTTACTTATTAAAAGAAATTAAATAAATTATATAAAAAATACTGCTTACACATGTTCAAGCGAATTAAGTTTAGTGTCAATAGATAATCGACTAGTTACGCCTCGCATTTTTATCCCGTGGAAAGAAGTTTTGAAATTAAAAATATTTTTGTTGATAAGGGGTCTTTAACTAGTCCATACCAGTTTCATCGCCAACGGCTTAGTAATATTAGCTTTACTTAGTAATATAAGGGTTACTAATATCCTTAAATACGTTTACACTCTCTCTACTTGTGTTTATAATATTTTAACGGATTTTAACAGCAAGCTTTGTTTTCGTCGTAATTTAGTTAATTTTTAAATGAAGGATATTTTATAACAAGAAAAAATATGAAATATACTTGTTGTATCAAATAAGAAAGTTTTTTTTTCTTCGTATTTAAATGAGGTCGTCAAATAAAAAAATGAATAATAACATTGCTTTGTTTGAATCATGAATTTCATTTATCTACATTTGAAGTTTCATCGCAAAAAAAAAAATTAAGTATAATATGGAACCACATTCTAGCAACGTCAGTCTGAATTTTAAATTCAGCCCTATAAAATCCATGCATCTCGTCAGACCAAATTGATTTCGCATCGTGGACTCTGGTCATGTCAACAGCTATCTGGTTCTGGATAATATTTACAGACGCTGTTTGACTTGGAAAATACGAATCTAGATCCGAAAGTACGCTGAAGAGATGTGATTGATTCGAACTTTGATGAAAAGTTATTTTTGACTTTAAAAAATCTCAATTCGTCGATCTTTAGCACATGTAGAGTTAATTGTAAGCTCGGATTCGTAATTGCCAAAAATAGATTAAACCAGCTTCAGAGTAAAGCTAGGCAGGTGTTACTAGAAATTGAGAACCATTATGGTTCTTATTCGTTTGTGTCAATTCAAAACAAATTAATACCATAGCGTGATTATCAAAGAAGTTAAAATACTATTTAAAAGCTGTCACCAGGTTTTAAATTAGCTCAATATTTGAACACGAGTGCCAGCCGTAGAACCCAAATTTAAGCATACAGATTAGAATGAATATAATAAATTAGATACGATTTTATAATAGTCAACCTCCAATCGATAAAATAAATTCCGTTTGACTTATCTAATATCTTTAAATTTTACGATTTTGCGATCAGAAAAAAATGACTCGAAATGAATTTCTAGATCATAATTAATATTTAAATGGAAATGATTTATTGTAATTTTCAAGCTTTACGTAATAAAGCAATTATAAATGTTAAAAGAAAAATTTATAAATTATTAATGATATTTTAAGTAATATTCCAGACAGCCTTGAATTTGATATAATTAAAAAAAATGTAAAGAATATATTACGATAATAACGATGAAATGTTAATTATGTATAAATAAAGAAATGAACATAGTATTTCATAAGGATTATTTTCTTTAAATATATTCTGCGGGGGTAATCTACGCTGTTAATTTACGAAACGAGGTTAAACGAGTATTTTCCTTCAAATATTTATTCAATGTGGAAGATGAAACGTGTGCTCGCCGCCTTTGTTGAATAATTTATGTTTTATTTCTCGTAATACACTTGAGTATCCCTCTAAACATTAGGATCCATATCTGAAGTTTAATAACGATGATATTATTCTAACAAAAATTAAACAAATAAACAGTTATTGTAAACAAACAAAAACATCAATTTTGATGTTCTATTGTAGAAAAATATAATAATAACACGAGTATAAATCGAGCAAGTCAATTAGCGTTAATGTTTTTCTCTAAATAATAAAAATATCTATGTTGATACAATTGAGTATTTATTCTATTACCGTATTTAAAACGTTGGGAGGCTAAAAGTCTGCGATATATTTATTCAGGAAATAAGCAGTCACAATGCCGGGTTTCATTAAAATGCAAATAGTGGTTTCCACGTAATTTGTACCGAAACAGACGAACTAAATATTCCAAACTTCTGGTATTCGCCCGTGTCTAATAATAGTGTAAAAACGATATTATTATATGTTCCATATTATATAAACTATTATAAATTAAATTTAATGAGTGTTGACTTTAGAACTAGAAAACAAACTTAAGTAAATCATTTATTTTACGATGATTCGTACATATTTATTTCGAAATTTTACAATATTATAGATATTTACAAAGTAAAACTTAAAAAATCATTGTTTACAGATAGTTGTGGTATAAGCTATGATGATTGTATGAGATTTATGATGACTAATAAAATATGTAGCTAAGCTAACTAGCTAATGAATTCGTTTTATATAACTAAAGCATCGAAAAACATAGTAATAAATTAAAAAAGACATTAAAGTGCTTTAAAATTTTAACTTATGAGAACAATTCATATTTATAGGTCCGTAAAGTGTAAAAGTAAATATTTATTTGGATACGGAATATTTCGTAATTAAACATTTGAATGGTCGAGTAAACGATAGTCCGTGCGCCGACGTATATGAGCTTTTGTAAGCTCATACATGACGTAATATAAAATTTTCGACTCATGATTATTTTTATACCTACTATGTTATCTAAATTTATATGTAATATTTGTGTAAGATAAATTAAGAATCAAACTCATAATGTGATAATATACACTTTAAAACGAAACATTTTTAAATCGTCACAATACAAGAAGTCTGTCATTTCACATATTATTGAAACTACAACTAGAAAAACGCATTTGTAATACAAATTACACTAAGAATATCCGACCTAATTTTCAAGTGTTGTTTTTCAAAAAAATTCTATATTATGTTGTTGAATACAAGTATCATTAGCTATACTGCGAAAAGAGCAACACATTAGTCCCACGCTTTTTTGTCTTTCTTCATGGATCTTGGACAGAATAAAATTTCTTATATTTATAATATATATATATTATAATATATAGATATATATGTATACATATAACTAAATTTGATAACTATTTAACTAGTAATTTGGTGGTGGCTGTTATTTTGTTGTTCCAACTATATTGTGAGGCAACTGCAAATAATTCTATTTAGTTAAAAATATTCAAGCAGTGATCAGCTTCATTAAAATTTTTAGCTATACTGTCGTTTAACATAGCTTATTGAAAAGCACATAATTTTAACCTTTAATTTTTCTTCGATATAAGCTTTTCAGTACGAAGTTTTTCAGTTAAATAAATGTATTATTTTTGGATTGGTTTATTGCTTGCGATATGTTTAAGACATCACAAAAGCAGTTTTTGTATTAAAGAATGTATTCAAAGATGTAATGTTTTGTACAGCATGGCTTACAATCGCTTATGGGCTGAAAATGTACAGTAATTCGGTATTGGGCATTTCTTAAATTTCAATTTGGCTTTGAACAAGGGTTGAGTCGAGCAGACGGTTCATAATGCCGCTCTCGAGTCTCGACACGAGTGCCTGACCACGGCTACTTCGACAGCTTAACATTTAAGTGCTTGGTGCAATTTAGAAAAGTTGTACAATTTAAGAAAGTAGAAAAATAGAAAATAGTTTAATTATAAGAACATAATACGAATCGATTTATTTTCTTTAAAATATTCACATGAAATATAAACAAAAATTTTAAGTATGAACTAATTTTTACATCTGTTATACGTGTAATTTTATATCTAGAGTAGTTATTTAATTTGTTAATCAATAATAATTTTGTTTTGTCACAAAATATAATTTTGATATACATTAAAATATGTTTAACTGATATACTTGGACCGTTACGTGAGATTTACTCATTCAACCTCTTACCACTGGGCATTGAATGAAAAGTCATTTAGAGCTTCAAAATAGCCCTTAAAAAAGTCGAGAACATTTTATATTACATGTTCATTTTGAGGCAAAGAACAACAGAAGCAATTAGAGAATATGTCTCGTTAAGGGACAAAAGCTATTTATATATAATATTATGTAAAATTAGTAATTTTTATGAAGAAAACTAATAATCTTTGAAGACCGAAGAATTACATATTCTTAGTTATGTTTCGTATATACAATTTAGTGTACTTTTTGTGTAGACTTAGCTTCTATAATATTTATATAAGATATATGTTTTTTTTTTTTTTAAATTGAATTCTACGAATATAAAGTTTTCCACTCTATTTATTCTCATTAGTTCTGATTGATGTAACAACTTTAGACGAACCAATTACTCACCTGATGAGTTAAGCCGTCTCAATAGTCTGTGTATTTTTTCGATTTGAATCTAAAAATAATTGAAACTGAGAGAATGCTAATGTTATAATATTACAAATATATAGCAGGGTTGTCGAAAAGACATTTATTTTATCGTGTAAAGATAAACTACCTGTAGTTATATAATCACGCAAAAATAATAAGAACCCTTTCGATTATCCTTGAGATTAGACATTTTATGATAACAAAAAAACTATTCTGCCGTATCGTATATACATTTTCTTGCGTAAATAACCTGTCAAATTCTACTACTTTACTAGCGTTATGCGAAAACCATTTTCATTGTTAGCGAAAAATCGCTCCATAGACAAAATATGAAAATTGCGGTACGTTCTGTCAATAACGGAAGACCCTTTGGCCGTTTGACCTTTTTTTATTGTAATTTATATTAAGAGGTCCTCAACGCCTTGTCGTACAAGATTAAACAGGTATGAGTATATCTAGAATGTTTGGTGGGTTTAAAATTTGTACCGCATATGGATCGAACTGTTGTATCGATGCAGACAGCATTCAAGCCGTAACTCGTAAAAGTGAACGAGCGATGGAGTTCGTCGCACTGAAGGGTCATCGAAATCTTTCCAGGGGCGACTTTTGTTCCCGAACATATTTAATATCTACGTAGCTTCGGGATGCAACGTTTTTGATAGCAATGTCTCTGTATTTTATTTAATTATTATTTTGAACAGTCTTAGAAATATGATAAATATTTTATTCAAATATATTCTTAAAATTGAGTAATATTTAATTATGATTTTATACGTTGTTTTAACAAGTTTTTATTTAAAATATTAGACATTTTCTTAACTATTTCAAATAAAAACTTGTTACTATAAATCAAATTAATTAAATTCGTAATGAAAGTGACTATAATTATGTTTAGATATATGTGTTTTTTTCGTTAATTTTTATTTTATATTTTTTATTATGCTAGTATGTTCTGATGTCGTTTGACGTCTGATGTCAGTAATGTAGGCTTTGACTGAAGAACAGCGCCTTAGCAGTAAATATTTGCTGCTAAGCAATGCTGAGGATGAGACCTAGTTGGCCTTCTTGATTTTGTTTTTATGTTTTTAATTTTCTAATCTTGCTGCTGTATTTCCTTTTTCTCTTGTTTTACTTTATTACTATGTATTGTCTGTACAAGATGTAACTGTCCTATTATGAGGCCAATAAATAACTTTTCTTTCTTTCTTTCACAAATATATAAAAATAATAATAATATTAATTGTATTTAACTTTAAGTTAAAAATATAATTTATTAATTTAAATAATTACACCAACTTATCACTAAACATTAATAAAATAATTAACTAACATAGGTATTGTCAGAAGTGATAAGTCTTAGATGTAAAGAACATTATAAAAATATGAAGGAAACTAAGCTAATAAGACTTAAAAAAATTATAATAATAATAATTTTTTATGTCTAAATAGTGCAAAAGAAACAACAATACATATTTAATTATAAGAAAGAAACAAATTGATATTATAAGTAATTAACAATACATTAATTAGAAATTATTATTCTACGAATACGGTACAATGAGCTTATTGCAGTAGTTAATAATTTGTTTTCTATTATGATAAAAGATGTCAATATAACTGATTGATAATAACTCGTTAAACGTATTTATGAGTCTATTAATGGGTGCGTATTTACCTTTTGTTCTTTGAAATGTGACTTCAATGACAATCAGCACTTTTCTATGCTGCGAAGGCATGTGAACAACTTTCACAGGTTTTATTGATTTTAAATTTGGTATTATGTTAGGTGATTGTCACTGTAATTATAATGTATCCCGTCCTTCCCCTTAGGCTATCATCTATAACCTACCAAATATCCAACTTATTACCTACTTACACCTTATCTAGCGTATTAGGCTCTTGGGTTGGTCTTAATAGATAGAAGTAAGTGATAATAGTTTGGTGAGGAATTTCAAGTTCAATCGTTCGGTCAATGTGAAATTATGAGTATATATTTGTAGCAAATTGGTTTGGGTATGTATGTTTGTAGGTTATGTACGCAAGTCAGGTATTCATTTCGTGTTACGTCCCGAAAAGTATACAAAGTATTTTTTTTTAATTATATTATGGGCTTACTCTTGACCTAAGTCTAGCTCTAGAGCGGAGACGAGGTCTCGTATTAAAAAAGATGATTCGAAGCGCTTTGTACATGTAAAGGGTATATCGATCAGGTGGGGATGAAAGCCCGCGGTACGTCTGTAAGTCCGATGGAAGAATGGAGATGGTATGAGCTCGTGCAGCTCCAGGGCACACTCCCCAAAGTAAAATCTGTAAAAGACCGTTAGACTGGCAACTTTTCTTCGGTGAGCCAGAGTGTAAAGAGATTCTACCAAACTGGCGTAGCCGATAAACCGCTTGGCTCTGCGTTCCACTGAGTCCAGTGTGGCGAGTTGATATTTTGCTGAGCCATCCCACAAGTGACTGCAATATTCCATGCACGGTTGGACTTGAGCTTTATACAGTGTTAGAAGCCGTCCCGGCGTGAAATATCGCTTAACCTTGCTTAAGATGCCAAGCTTTCTGGCCGCAGTTTGCGCTTTGGACTGAATGTAATTGCCAAAGTTGAGGTTAGAACTCAACTCCATGCGAAGGAGGTGGAGGGTGTCGGACATAGGGACAGGTGTACCTCAGAAAGTAGGGGTCAAATTGAAAGGACTCCGTTTGGCAGAGAACAAATAAGCCTGTGTTTTGGCAGCGTTGAAGGTGACCAGGTTGCAATCACCCCATTGGGATACGTGACCTAGTATTGAGTTCATTCGCTCTACCATGGCCTCTCTCTCTGGGAACGTATTACGTCCTTGTCGTCTTTTGCGCTGGACAGGTATCTCTCTATAACCGTACTGTCATCTGCGTATCCAACAATGCCTGGTTGTAGCATGTCGTTAATGTGGAGCAGGAAAAGGGTTCCAGAGAGAACAGAACCTTGAAGGACACCGGCGTTTATATTCATTAGGTCAGAGGAGCAGCCGTCGACGACCACTCTGATCGACCGTTCTCTCAAAAAGTCTGAGAGCCTGCTACAAAAGCCAGCAGGGATGCCGTAAGCAGGAAGCTTAGTAAGGAGACTTACGTGCCAAACCCTATCAAAGGCCTTCGAGATGTTTAGTGATACAGCAAGCGCCTCACCACGTTTCTCAATGGCTTCACCCTAGCAGTGAGTGACGTACACCAGAAGATCACCAGTAGACCGCTTCTGACGAAAGCCGTATTGGTGGTCACTGAGGAGTGCATTGTCTTCTAGGTACCTTTTCCATGACTTTGCAAAGCATGGAGGTGATGGCGATTGGTCGGTAGTTACAGGGATTGACTCGGCTACCATTTTTGCTCACTATAATATTTCGTAATGTAATGACAGGGTTTTGGTTATAATATGTATTTCAAATAATATAACATTGAGCTTAAAAAGAAGAAATTTAACCTAAATTATTAAATAAATAAAACTTAAAAAATAGTTATACTAAATAATTCCGTAAAATACTAAAATATTTAACAATAGCTGTACCCGCGATTTCGTTCACGATTACCATATTTTACTGAACGTTAAGTTGTTTTGGACCCAATGGCTAAGTTTGAAATATCCGAACCGATCTTAAAAAAATAAATTGAATAAATATTCTAAATATCACATTCCGAAGTATCTAAATGTGATCCAATACATTTTATAGTAAAACTTGGCAGAGTGTAAAATTCGATAACTCAGAATGACAAGTTTTCCTCATATTTTTCATGTAGCCCATTCTGCTTCATAGAAAATAATCAGACCGGAATGATTGAGGCGACTTCGAAGAGTGCTGAAATAGCCGAGCGGTAACTAAAACAACACAGCTATCAAAATTCAATTAGAACGTGCCGAGCCTCGAGACCGATTTGTACCTCTTCCACGTCTTGAATAATCCATTACTGACACACAGGCTTAACTCTTCATGAGATATTAACATCTTAGATACCATTAACACGTAATCCTTCAGTATGACCCGACCGTTCATATGCTAATGGTGACCTATTAAAACGTCACGTAATCTTGAGCGAGATGACACTCTGAATGGAAATGAATGGAGGAATAATTTATTAGGGATGTGTTTGAACTTTTACGTCCAATTTGTACCAAATAATTCTTCAATAATTATAACGTAAATTACCTCTAACGAAACGTGTTTTGTTTTTAATAATCGATATTTACAGCACTATATGTGTGTAAAATAAAAATAAAAAACTTACGAAGTTAAACGCTTTAAATTTTATATGAAGTAAATTATTTTATCTCTGCAACGTATATAAAATATCACGTTCAGCTTTGTCCAACAGACAAACTCATAAAATATTGGCGTACAAGTCAACGACCGGTGGCGGATATTTATCCACTTAATCCGATTAACAAATAGGTACCTACTGTTACCCACAAATACATACACGGATTATGCTGTTACGAAAAGCACATCAACTCTGCGTCATCACAATTGATGAAACATGGAGGTATTAAAAAATAATACGGTTGTTTTAGTTCCTATGATAAACACGTAATTTCGGTGGATTTCACGTCTAAACTGGAATATATGTTCAGTATATAGATAAAACGTCTAAGATATTGTTGTATGTATTAAAATAAAATACTACTTATATAAGTTTAACTAATTTTAAATAACAATAAATAAATAAATAAATAAATAAATATTAACCAACAATCACACCACGTTAACCTAGCCCCGTGCTAAGTTCGTAAGAACTTGTGGTACGGGTACTAGGAACGGAAATAAATTTAAGAAATTTATATAAATAAATTATACATAAATACACATCCATGACCCGGTGCAGACATCTATATTCGTCATACAAATTATCTGCACTTGGCGGGATTCGAACCCGCGACCGCTGCGTAAAGTGTCCAGTTGCCTGACCACTCGACCAGCCGGCCGTCATGTCACAATACTACACAATATAATATATCTGGGTATATAACGAATGTCTATGTATAAAAACGAGTGTAGCCGATTTTGATATTTATTGTAACATGACAATTAGTGTCACACTGCATACCATTTGTAAGAACGAGTAGAGAAATGAGTACGGAAATTAATGTCTGACATTTGTGTTGCAATTTCTGTCGGTGTTATAAATAAAGTTTAAATCGGTTTATATTATAAGTACCTATTACCCTCTATTTCGTTCAAAAAGAAATATTATTAATATGTAAGTGTTTATGGTAGCTACTGTTGTAATTTAACAAGTCGTTATCACGTCATATAAAAGCGATAAGATAAGTTCATGATCATTAATTGTTCAGAAAGTTACAATAAATGAAATTCGAAATCCGATAATAGTTTTTGCTAATCGTTGCGTAGGCGTTCGAGTTGAAGTCATAAATTCTTTCATAGTTCCACGTTAATGTCCATTATACAAAATGGAAGCGCAGGATTTCAAGTTCATTAGACCTGCATCTCGTTAGCGCATAGTCGAGTGCTTTTCCAATATTGGTCTTCTGGACAATTCATAGGCACCAACATAATTCGCATTACTATGCGCAGTTCAATTTTCAACGATTGCGCTTTTGAGTCAATTTGTAGACCACATATTAACGCGTACTGATACTGGGATAGATAACAATGACTAAATTATTAATTAGGAAGTGGTTTATTACCTATTAGATCTTAGTAGTGACCAATATTTATGAAGATGTGAAATTTATTACTCAGGTAGTTAAAATCATTTTAATTTTTTTTTAATCAATAAATAAGGAAAAATGTGTAAATTTATTTAAATGTAATAAAAAAGCCACAATTTATTTCATATTAATATTAGCTAAACAGCTAGTTATGTATTGAAAATATGTTTCTTATCTTCCAAAAATACATCAACAATTTGCGAAGCAAATATTTAAAGCTGGCCCGCAAAAACGTTCAATTCCGAGGAAGTTTCATCTAATTTTACAAGATAACTTACATAAGCTATTTCGTGTATTTTATTTTCAATTACGTCCATAAATATTAGCGTTTTCTGGACGGACTTTAATGAGAATGTTTGCGTTGTTTACGGGCCGCGGGTCAAAGTGGCCTCAAGACGGGACCTCGAAACAATCTCAGCCACGTTCGTTATCTCACAAGAAAATTGAAGTTCCCAACATTGTCATCGTAATGAAATTCTTGCTGGGTAACGCCGCATTATAAGTCTGTTTTCCCTCCAACGCATACCCGCAATTTCTTAATTTGTTGTTAGCTTAAATATTTATAACGAGATCCCTAAATTAAGGCCATCGTTGACCTGGCTTAGTTATCTACGAAATCTCTCATCTAATTTAATACATAAGTCTCTCGATATCATATTGTGATTTTGTTAATATGACAATAACGTTAAAATGTTCAAACGAAAAATATGTTATGTTTGTGTTATTTTTTAACACATAATGAATTATAATGAAATAAAGACCACAACTACAAGAAATTGATTGTATCATATTTAACTGTTACTAAGAGAAAAAGTCAAAATTTGATATTTTACAGCCGTTACCTTCGAATAATGTATTTATCTAATAGTGACAATATTTAAAGTTGTTTCTAATATTACCGCTATTTTTTTATAATTTTTTAATTGAAATAAATTGGTATTATCACGAGTGAGTTAAAATAACACATTATAAAAGCAGGAAATAATTAATTATAAGTATATATATATATACATATATATATTATATACATATATATTATATACCCTTCGTCTGTACCAGATTGTTTCAAATTGTGACTAGGTTGGATATCCTACTCATACGAATGTGCCATCAGCCACAGAATATGCTATATATTATTAAAAAGTAAAATTTCAAAACCAGTATATTAGATTTTTGTTCATAATTTATTTCATCTGTTGCTTAAGTTACTTAAAATTATACGATAGATGTGTTAACAGTAAGGCGAATGATTGATCGCCACAACTGTGAGAGTCGCTAAATTCATTTGAACCAATTCGTCATTTAATATTTGTGTGCGAGTATTGAGATATTCATTAATTTTGCAAGGACGACGGTTAAATTGAAATTGAAAATGATGGTCTGTTTAATTCAATAACGATGTCAATTTAATACTTTGTCGATTCGTAGTAATTTTTAAAACCAATAATCGACGTGAAATTGGTTTTTATATATATTTAATTTACAATCAAATGCAGAAAATATTGTAATTTATTTTGGCATTTAACATAAATTTACTGCCATTGTGAATTATTTAAATCAGAAATAGTCTTCTTGTTTGATAAAAAAAACATGTTAAAACTACTGGATCAAATTTAAACAAAACTTGTGTGTGTGTGTTGACAAAACAAATGTCTGTTTCAAGTACCTACATAAAATATTAATAAATCTACGTATGCAAGTTAATTTTGAGTTAAACTTACTAAATGTATTAACTAGAGATCTAATTATACCACCCGAGACAACGGGTGTAGAAATTAAAATAAATAGATATAGAGTTTAATTGTATTCGGGAATAATTTTCCGAGTGTCTGAATCCTAGACACAGTTGACGGGACTCTGATGTGATGTTATGAAAAATCGTAGAATAGCTTCAATTTAAAATTATAAATTGCAATCCACTATAATGTTTTCTCGAATTTTTATGTTTAAGATATTCTAGTTAGAAGAATAATTTATTCCTTCTATTTCTTTATGTTAAGTCAAGTAAAATGAAAAGTATGTTTCGGTTAAAATAAATGAAAATAATATTAAAGTGAAAGGATTCTTATGAAACTAATTTAAATAAAATAATCTATTTAGATTTTTAATTAAAATTGTTACTTTATGGTAAAATTATTCGTATAAAAACTAATATACTTTTAACTTTGTTTGTTTTTATTGTAATTATTAAAATGGATGTCTCTAGTCATTTCAGTTTCCATTAGCTATATTCTAAATTTCATTACTCAGAGTCGAGCTACCGCCGTCGTGTAATTGCTCATTTTCCTCCCCATCTCCTGAAAAAAATAAACTACAACCTGACAGTGTATAAGGGTATTCAGATTTTATAGTCAGACATTATAGTTGGTAAAATGTGAAACTTTATCTTTAGTCTTTATCTTAGTAAGAAAATTTAGAATAACTTTTTATAAACTTCTATTCTTTGATATCAAGCTTATAGGATTTTTCACAAAGAACATTCTTTATAATACTTACAAACAATAATTTTTAAGACTTTTTAACGCGTCATAACAAACAAAAAAATCTTGAGCTTGTGAAGTTCAATTTATTTACAAGAATTTTAATTTGATTGATATTATTGAATAGTATAATTTTATTTTTCATTGGATAAAAAAATTGTTCATTAAATACAAATGAAAAGATGAAAAAACGTACGATATTACACACACTTACTATTTATTATAATAATAACAGTACAGGCGAACCAATAAAGCTTCAGAGTGAAATGTTACCAGACAAAATAGTAACTTTCTACCTCCATAGAATTACGATGCAAAGAATAATGAGCTAATATTATAAGTTGTACACAATTGAAAAAAAAAAAACTCATTACTTTATAGCGATATCAATGAAGTGCATTCCGGCTTTACCAAAGCCGACAGGAATTGAATTAAAAAAAGTGCACTTGCAATTACTCTATTGAAATGCCCTCTCACGTTTCAATCTTTTATGGCGGCCTCTATGAATCCGAATGGAGTGCAATATGAGTCGAGAGGGCCAATAATGAAATATAAAAACAGAAATAAGCACTCATTTCCAAGGGTATGGCCCGTTGAGTATTCTACATTATTCCTATTCAGTACATTTGCTTTGACGAACTTAGTAAGCGTTTAAATTATATAACTTATACGCTTATTACGTTTTGCGTCATGTGCTTTGTTTCGCACTGTTAATGTCACGGTCTTAATTAGTGTTCCTTGTGTATTTATTATAAATTACATTAAGACTTGCTCGCCTTTGTTCTATTATACAGTTTAATCAACTTTGATTACTAGGTATTTGTATATTTTGAGCATTACATATTAAGAAACATAATCGCAAGCATTATTTTAATATTTTTACATCAAACGTCATTTAAATGAAAATAATAATTATTATTTACAGAAATATATCGCCACTGTACTTTATTATTCAATTTATTTATTAGTAAATATTATTATTATCTATATATGTATATTGATTTAGAATTATTACGTTTCATTTATTTTAAAAATAATGTTAATTTGACTACAAAGTATTGTAGATATTAATTTTTTAATTTTTATTCCAGACCTATCCCAAAGATAATTTATAAAGAAAAATATCATTACTACATAAATGATAACAATATCCTCATTTCGTATTTTCGTGATTATTACAAAGTGGGATAAATACGATATATTTATCAAGAAATTAACGTTTGTAAATTGCCTTTCACTTCAGTATATTTAAGCAAGCGAAATGGGATTATAGAAAACGTTTTTACTGAATGAATCGAACTGCCATTGAATGTTGCTATGGTTGGAATGCTTGCAAATGTGAAACACATTAAAACGAAAATAAATATGTCATCAAATGCTTACTAAAGAAAATAAAACAGTTTCCGGAATAACGATTATCTACAATGTGAACAAATAATAAAATATTCATTTATTTAATTATGTTCCATTAAGCGGATTAAAATGTTTCTTTTATAAGTTTATACATACTCGTATATAAGAACAATGAAGTATTTTTATTTAATACGTGTAAATTCACCGAAGAAGTAAATTAAAATTACAAAAGTTTTTGTGTTGTTTCTCCAATTCAAACCGAATTTAATAATAATAAATAAATTCGACGGCTCTTGGGCAGCTACCTGAGCATCAGGCACATCGGGGTCAGGTACTGTGGGGAGGAGCACAGGAGAGGCACAGGGATGCGTACAGTGACCTTTCGGCGGGCCAATATTATCGAACCTACTTTTTGGGGAATTTGGAAACCAGAGGCGATTACGCGCAGGCATACGCCGACGATGTGGTGTTGGTGTTTGAGGGTGAGCTGTCCCTCGAAATCGAACGGCGAGCCAATGCCGCCCTCAAGCATGTGAGGGCATGAGGTGTATCAAATAAGCTTCGGTTTGCGCCTCATAAGACTAGTGCAATGATTATGATGCGCAAATTGAAGTATGACACCCCACGTCTTCACATGGGCGGGGTCGACATTACTTTGTCAAACGAGATCAAGTTGCTGGGAGTCGTCATAGACCGTAAACTAATATTCAGCGCCTACGTCGCGAGTGTCTGTAGGATGATCGCCTTTTCCACAAGTTGGCACGAGCAGACAAGGCCAGCTGGGATCTTGATCCCGAGGTAATCCGCACTATTTACAGAGTGGTGGTTAAACCTGTGATCCTGTACGCAACCGGCGTATGGGTGCCTGCCATGGAGAAGCTCGGGATCCAGAAACAGCTGAACGTGGTCCAGCGAGGCTTCGCGCAGGAGATTTGTAGGGCACCGCACGATCTCGCTGATCTTGGCTCTGTTGCTCGCTGGGATGCTCCCTCTCGTCCGCGAAGCCGCGGCGCTTTATAAGGCGAGGAGGGAGTGTGCCCCAGTGGGAGATGAAGGATTGGGAGGTAGAGCGGGTGTCCTCGGCTCTGCGTTCTCCGCACCCCATTTGTCACATGGACCTAGAGTTCAAGTGTCTGGTAGACCAGGCGCAATTCATAGCCAACAATAGCCGTGATTTTAACATCTTTACGGATGGCGGCAAGATTGAGGGCAAGGTGGGTACGGCGTTATCAGTATGGAGTAGCACCGACAAAACCAAAACCGTCACACTTGCCTTGCCATCCTATTGCACGGTCTACCAGGCTGAACCCGCAGCGAATGATCGCAGAAAATTATTTAATATAATTAATTATTGTTTTTAATTACAATATTTATTTACACCCGGAATACAAATACAAAAAAGAACTAGAATACAGTAAATAGGAAGTGAACCTTAGTAAGAAAAACGGAAGTGCGAGAGGCATAGGAGTATATTGTAAAAACAAACTCCGATCCTGTTTGAGAGATAGTTAAAAAAAATCTATAAATATTATATAAAGGCAAAAAAAAATAATGATTTGAGCTATGTTCATTTAAATGATAGATTCTTATAATTCTAGTGTCTTCATAAAAGTGAAATTTTTGTTATCTTATCATTAAAACCATTGTAGATGCGCCAGAACACTGAACTAACTAACTGCAGTGACATTACAAACGTGTAAAATAAGTACACAACGGGATGTCAGTCCAATGCCTTTATTGAGATTCCAGGCAGCGTGGTTGAGATAATTTCCGAACTATTGGATGCAGCACTATCGATCTTTTAAAAGGCGTTTCGAAAGTCGATTTGCTTGTAGTTTGGCAATTTGTTTAGTAGAACAAGATAAACCGCATCCGTTCGTGAATGTCTAAGATCTTTGGAGTTTATTTAAGCACATACTGATTTTCTTATAAACGTACTTAATTAAGTCTTAATTTAATCGACACTTGATGATTTTACTTGTACTACGAAATTGATTCCTGCTAATATATGCTGCTATATCAATGATAATTTCTAATAAATAGTCTATTTATGATAAAAAAATATATTTATTTGACGTTATTAAATGGTGCGTCTTATAAATATCGAAATTTTTTACAGGACTGAATAATTTTAGCAAGCAAGACGTCTAGAATTTAAAGAAATTGAAAGATTATTTTTTTTTGATGAGTTCATGGAAAAAGGTTTTTGGCGTGATTTTTTTTTTGTTTTTTTTCTTTAGCACCGTTGAGCGATTTTTTGTAGAGGAAAAACTTATGAGTTCACGTCACCAATGACCTCAACATGCTCGTGACGGATTTCGCTTGCGCCAGACTAGCGATACGGAGTATAGCGGCCTATGTACATGTATGTATACACTTATCCAACATAATAAGTGAAGTCATGTTGACCACTCGATGAGTTTATTTTGTATACACTGTGAATTGTTTTAATCGTGTTTTTGATAATCATTATTTGAATTGATTAATTGTAGAATCACTGTGAAAATAGTGAGTAATATTATTTTATATGTTTGTCTAGAAAAATAAATTGTTATTGATATTTGGTTTGAAATTTTTAATATTATTTTTCCATTGTTGTGTGTTTTCACTTATGTCGGCAGTTCTTTTAACTGCCTATTTTTTTTTCATAGTGTAAAGTAAAACAAAAAGTGGAAACTGTAATTAGTTTATTGGAGTTACAATTAATCTACAAACGATGCAAGTTTCATACAACTTGTGTAGCGGGCTCTGTGTGATGAGATGTCTACCTATATTAAAAGAAGATGGATTTTCTTTTGGAAAAGATTCCTTAAGTTAATTTGATAAATATATTAGTACTGTACCCCTATATGACTTTTCGTTGGACATTAGATTCTTCTCCTACGACAGAAGAGGCTTGTGGTATAATACACAACTGTGCTACACTGAACTTTGTTATGGTTATCTTATGAATTTTATCCGAAATTTGCATCTTATTTCATAATATTTCCTTCGACGTCAAGCAACGACGATATTTATTTATTTATTTTATTAATTAATTAATTAATTTTGTGACATTTAAACACAAATTCTAGTAGTTAAAAATTCTGCGGTTTCAGTTTGTAATTGTAATCACGACGTTCACGTGTTCTATTCAGGGGATCATGGCTCAATTTTATAACTATATATAATTGTAAAATTTCCTCGGAAGTAGAAACTCAATTACACTCAAAATTTGTGTTCATAGTTGAAATGAAATGGAAGTCATTAGAGGTTTGCAGAGCTTAGTGGTTCATAATTACGCGCCTAATTTCGGTCGGATTCAAAGCTCGTGTCAACAATAATAAGTCGACTACAGCGTAATAACTGAAATTTCTTTGAAGTTGTCCCATTAATTAATTAAGTTTCTCAAATATTACGAGAGGGAGTCGTTAATTGAAACTAGAAATGTTCATTGAAGTAAATGTCAAAATATATTTTGTATTTAAATTTGTATTTTCAATTTACGTGCTAAAGTTCATAGAAATATAATTTTATGAATTCAAAGAATAGTAATTGTAAAACTAGCTTAATAAAAATGTAATTTAGCGAAAGTTAAATAATCGCAAAATTACGAAACTAAAAAAAAGTAACAATGTAATAATAACGTAATGAAATGCAAAAATCCAATAATTCTCTTATGACACAATCAATTCGATATATTTATCTCAAGCATAGAGATCATCAGGGAAATAAATCTTTAGTATCCACAAAGGTCGAGTTGGGATTCCTCTTTTTGTGCGAAGGGTCAAGTGGGGCTACAAAAAGAGGCTGTCATCAAGGTTCTATCAATAACGGCCTGACATACTTGGGATAGTTCAGATCAAAAATAATGTAGAAATGGCAAGTGCAATACTAGAAAAACACATTCACAGTTGCTGATTTCGAGGTATGTTTTGTAGATTTTTTTTAATAATAATGTATTTTCGTATAGTAAATAAAATAAAGGTCACTGTATATTTTAAAATATAGAAAACATTTTTTCTTGGGTTAACAAAATTACATATAGAGAGAAGAAGTTAAAAAAAAAACATATTTTATCATTTTTCTTATACACGTGATAGAAAGACGTGAACTATGAATGTGACAACTCAGATCACTGAAGACACTTTAGTTAGAAGGTTATATTACGTATTTGTAGGCATTTTAATATATTGTATTCATACAGCAGGCAGTTTATTTTAATTTATTTGTATGTACAACACTTAACATCAGTTAATTTTTAAATTTGTTATCATTGAAGACATTTCTAAAATATTGCTCATTCTTAGAACTATGGGTCGAGATCTGTAAATTGTCTTGTTACGGCCACTCTCGTTATCATTAGGGCTTTATAGTATTGTGTGGACAGATTGAGTACATTTTTAATAATTTAGTTGGGAATGGAACATTGTATTTTATTTATCTTTGAACATAATATACAGGCTTCATTACCCAGCTGGTAATTTTTAATATATTATTACTTAATAAATTATTTATTATTTATGATAAATAACTAAAGACGTCATTCATCTACTATATATCTACTTACATTTTCCAAAGATTTTAAATTTTAATAAGCTAAAAATAGTTATAAAAATATGAGATTTTTTATTTATCTTAAAATAGTTTATACTTTTTCGAGTAGTATTAAGCAAATATGGGTACGTGTTTGTGTTAGCGAGACGACGTTTTATTCAGGTCTCAAAGGACTTTGCGTTGCAACAGGATTACGCCGGTTCAACACTTTCACTCTGCAGTTAATTAAATTTATTTGAAATTCTAAATTGTTCTCTATTTCATTTAGTAATTAACTTCAATTTATTTTAATTGAAATTTTTTATTAAATAAACCACATAGAAATTAACTTACTTTAATATGAAATATTAAAATATAATGTAAATATAGATGTAAGTAATGTTCGACTATTTTATGTTTATGACCTATTTTGAAATCAATATTAAGCTATAAGGTTAAGTAACACTTTTTTGTTCAAAAAATAACAATCTGGTTGGCTCCAACTAGTCAAAATATTATTTGGATTGAAACAAAATTTGACATTTAATAAATTTAGGTAATTTTTTTATCATATTTAATATTTTTAACGACATATCCAAAGATGTCTTAGTAATAATGAAAAATAAAAATAAAATAAAAAAATATATTTTTTAATGTATTTGGCTATTTTCTTGTTTTTCAATTTATTGCTTTTTAGTTCTCGGAATCGTTATTTTTTTTTACTATTTACCTATGGACTAAATTATACAAATAAAATGTCAAATTCTGACAATATCATTCAATTCTTTTCGAATATTTGAACATAAAAATCACTGAGTATAGATACCAGGAGTGCAAACGGTATAGGATTTTTCACGTTATTTATGTGTACAATAATAAACCCAGATCATAGTTATCTTTTTTGCCACTGGCTGCGTAAGTATTTGGGAGGTACTGATACTATTGTTATTATTACACGTAAATACGGACTGTCTAACCTGGCTCGTGAATGTAAAAATAAATTATATTAAATGTATTTTTTTTATTATGGTTGCCTTAGTGGCCGAAAGGCAAGTGAGGATTAAGTTAAAGTGGCTTTATTGACTTTCGCGTAAGTATTTAAGAGAGTACTTGTTGAAACGAAGCGCGTTCTATAGGCAAAATATTTGTCCCCTAAATTGATACCGTTCTTTCAACATTACGGTCGCACTCCTGGTATCTATACTCCGTGATAAAAATCATAACATTATGAAACAATAAATACCAAATACTGTATCCTATTAAATAAAATGTGAGTTTCTTTACCCTAAGATTATTTTGCGACTCTAATTAAGCGATCGCGTTACAAATTCCTTTCCTTCCGTTATTTAAGCCTATTGTTATTTTGATATTATTTAAAGCTAATTAATATAGATTCTCGAATATGATTTTCATTTATTGGTTAATTATATATGATAATTAAGTTAAATCCTCTTTGTGATATAAAACAATTGCTCTGAAAATTATAATATTATTTACCATATGAAAATTTATTTATATAATATGTTCAAACTATCGAATACTCTATTTTTTTACCCGACTGCGACAGAAGGAGGGTTATATTTTTTTAATATATTGTCTTATCTTATTCTCTATTTTTTACTATTATAAGTACTAATTATCGATAAAAGGATGGATCATATTTCACGTAAATCACATTCAGGTAGTAAAGTCGTTGCATCGTAGAAGTAAAAAAACTCTTTTATATCTATAATGATCCACACTTATATAATAAAATAATGCAATAAGAGGGTTTTCATAATAATTTATGATACCGGAAAATATAATAAGCCAAAAATATTTAAAAAAATATCTTAAGACTTCAATAGCTTTAAATGAAAAAAAAAACACGATGAAACGTTCACATATTTTTTAAAGTAATACCTACTTTTTCTTATGAAAATCGTAAGCTACATACGTGAGTAATAAATTACGTAGTATAAGTATAAAGCTTATAAAATCGTATATACTTTTTCAAAACAAAGATTATTTATTTATTTACTCTTTTTTGAATACCAATACACAAAAGTAACAATAAGTGGAATTTAAAACAAGCCAGATTACTATAATGTATAATGCGTAGCCCCAAAAGCAATAGATATTCTTATCAGAACAAAAGTTTAAATTTATCTTTTTAATTCACGTCTAAACAAAGTAAATTAAAACGAGCGACCCCGCAAAATTACCTTATTATAGCTTATTAGATTTCGCCAATACACGTACCTCTGTTGTTGAGTCAATTTACCGCTGGCAAGTTAGCGGAGGACGGTGGAACGTTCACTCAATTAGTTAATTTTGTTAAATATCCTTGATTGAGCAACGGACCGCAATCAGCCATGCAAATTCTCCTCGTCATTCCAGACTTTATGCGAATAAAATTTTGCTAAACGCTTGCAATTTTATTATTATCAACAAATTTAGAATTTCTTATTATTATCTGTTTTGGACTATATTATTTTTTTATTCGTTTTATAAGTTCTGATGATATTGTTTTATCGTGTATAACGCATAAAGATGAGTTTAATTGTATGCTTTACAATTGATTACAGCCAGACTGTAAGTCTGCAGAAATACTGTCTCTACTGCAGCTAACGAAATTCCTGTAAATATATTCATATTGCGTTGAGGCCTCTTCTTCTATGACGGAAAAAGGTTGGAACTTAATCCACTGCGCAGTTTCAGCTACAGGTGTGCAAATAATTTCTTTCGTAACATATATTTTTTTTCACGCTATTAATATTAGATTAACTTGGTTTTAATTTATAAAACACCTAAAACTTATCAAGGTAAAATCCCAAAAAGCTATACTTATAGTATTTTATACGTAATTCAAACATTAAAGTTGAAAAAAAAGAGAAGATTGTTGTTGACTCAGATATACGTTTCGAGTTCTACTCTTTTATCTGAATAGCAAAATATTATTATTCATGTCTTTCTTAATGGATAGCTAAAAGCCTGTGCGATAGTCGGCTATGCAATATTCTCGAGTATGCTTCGTTATGAAGCGAGTGTGTAGTTTGTGATATTGTCTCGTATATGTAGTTCTACACAGTATATAGTACAAGTAGTAAATTGAATCTCAGGTTGCTTTTATATTAAGTTAAATTTCATTTAGTTTAAGACAGATCTAATTTGATTTATTTCTCTGAGTGACGACACTATAAATGTTATTTAAATTAAGCACGCATATTGTATTTTCCATCTATAATAATTCAGATTAAACGAAAATGAACGAAAATAATTATTGATGATTTTTAAAAATATTTTATTGGGACTTGCGTATGATTTAAAATAAACTTATATTTTAAAATCGATAGTAGTCTTTAGATTATTGTTAAGTCTGTATATTTTTTAAAGTGAAATGTTCTTTTAAAATGTTACGTGTTTAAAAAAATGCACATTTAATAAAATCGTAGAGAAGCTCATTGTGTACACTATTTCTTCAACCAAAAATTTTTTCTCATGTTTAATGTTATACCACTGTCACTTAAATTATAATTTTTGTCTATTCATAGAACAAGAGTAGTAGCCATTAACGTCAACATTCGTAAAACCGTGCAGGCACCAAAATATAATATAGTTTACATATAATTAAGATTTCATAAAAAATAATTAAAAAAAAAATTGTAACTACAAAAAAAAATTTTATAAGAGTACCTACTATAAAAATTTAATTATGTTATATATGTTATTGATATTTTTCGCTAAATAATTGTCTAGTATTTATTTGGAATCTATATTAAGGAGTGTGTTCCTAAATTGAAATTTGTAGTTAAGCATCAGAGCTTGAAAGTATCTTCTCAACGATAAATTATCTGAAATGAAGTTTCAGCTTAACTATCACGCCACAGTTGCAACTTGCTTAACTGCCCAATAATTACTGAAAACTAGATTTACTACACATGGAGAATATATATAATTATAATAGGTACAGGACTACTTACTTATTTGTATAAGCGTAATATTCACTAATTAATATTTACTATTCATTAAAACTGTTTGTTATTTGTATGATGTAAGCCATTTTTCACAACACTTTGCATGAATTAAATAATATTTTATACCTAATGTACTTTAATGAACTAATAAAATACTAATTTTGTTTACTTATGCTATGATGCTAAACAAGTGGCGCAACGGAAAATAATTACATCAATAAACACAACGTGCAACATCGTCCTCCTTGTTGAGAGTGTAGTGTGGGATAATTTTATCATATTACTAGAGAAGTGATGAATAGTATATTTAATATACATATACCATGTAAATACACATAATGCACCTCTACTTATACACTACATGATTGGGGATTGAACCCATGACCATTAGCGCGGAACACTAGCCAGTTGCTGTAATCACTAAGCCAACTAGTCGTTATGTAGGCACTTACAAATGTAAATAATGTGTTAAAACGGTTATGGTTTTTATCAATGAATATACCCTATTCGTATAGAAGTTAAAGATTCACATTCTCTTAACATTTTTTATTTTGTATTAAAAAGAGATGACGAGATGAGAAGAGAAAATTTATAAATTGACTTAGAAATATATTCACGCCTAGATTCACTATAAATGTTGTGAGTTATGTATTATGTACCTTATGTATGATTGTTGAAAGTATGTTATGAGCTACATTAACTTTGATCCAGCTTATATTTCATTACTATTGTAGATTTATTAATGTTATTCTTATCTTTAAATGCTTTTCAACAAATTGATATTACGAAGTAACAAAGTGAGGTTATACATATTATATATGCAGCTTGTTTCAGTCACGACCTTATTTAACTTTATTGAAATAATGTAAATTATAATTTTAATACAACTTAGTCGATTGTTTACTCAACGAAAACTTTATGTAATAACTAGCGGCCCGCCCCGGCTTTGCACGGGTATTTAACTAAAATTTTAAAAATTATAAATTTATATTTTTTATCACCTACACCTGAGTCGATACTGGAAAATATTTTATAATGATAGGGATGAATTTTGATAAAATACGAAACATGTCTTTAATCAATTCTGTTAAAGAATATTTTATGCAAAGGTAGATTGGACCAAGGAACTACGTTGTCCCATACAATGAAACAAAAACTAAATGTTACTGTGAGTTATGTATAATTTTTATGTATTAAAGTTATTTACATTAGTTTTGTACTTTTTACGTGATACGCGCACAGAAAAAGCTTATAAGAGATGGCGCTGATTGAAATTAAATCGCGCTATTAAAATTTATTCTTGATGATATATAGTGTATTAATAAAACGTAGTTTTTAATTTCGCCGGCGGAGGCGAGGACCCCGGTTCTTGACGATCCGAACGCGCCTAGGCACGTAGGACCGCCACCCGCTCGATCCGCGCTCGGCGCAGCGCCTTCCTCCACTCCGACGACGTTCTAAGCTGAGGTGCGTTCTCACTAGGAGACACCCTTAGGATGAGCGTCCAGTCTGAGCTCTTCAAGCTCCCAATTTTCACGGCCGGGTCTCAGTACTCGGCTCCCCCCAGGTGACGCTGTAAAGGCCAGTAGGGCCAACAGTAATACACATTCCGAAAAAAAAGTAGTTTTTAACAGATTTATTATAAGTATAGAGTATAAAAGAAAGAAAGAACAACAAGCATAAGTCTAACAAATTTTATATAACATTCACAAAGTCTTGACTTTCTCAAAAACAATAAAAAAAAATTCTCATAAACAATCTCCTTAATTACAAAAATGTTACGTTTTTCTTTTTTATCCTTTTTTAATATTAACAATAAATATTTTGAAATAAAAGAATTGAAATTGAAGTGAAATTAAATTACGAGTCCGTGTAACTGCGCATTGAAATTTTTGCTACGATGAATCTGTTTGGCCTTAAGCATCTTGGTCACAATACGTAAGAGTTACAAGCTATTCTGCATTATGAATAAGACTAATTATAATTTGAATTTAACATAGATATAAAAAAACAATATAATTAATAATAATATTTCAATAGAAACCAAATATCAAAAGTTTCGCATTGCTTAAAATAAGGATGAATGTGAAAATGTGTATCCAGTTATAATTGGTTAACTCGAAGTCTGATTTGCTTTAAAAATGTTGTCAGAAAGAAGATATTTTTAACATTATCCGGAAAATATTATAAGTTCTTTGGTTTGACTGTTTAAAAATTCAGACATCATAACCCCTAGTATTAGATCCAAATAATTTGAAACTCGGAATTTACAGAAATCTTTAAACGTACGACTGATATTAAGCTGGCTTATGAACTTAATTTTATAGGGTAAATAACAGTTTGGCAATCGCGAACGAAATCGCGGGTACAGTTGTCTTTAACTAAAATGACAATCGTCTTAAAATATAAACACTCTGTATTCACCGCAGAGTATGCCTTATCAACTCGGCTCTAATTATGCGTTTTAATACCAAGTCCCCTTTCATTAATTAGAAACTTCATCGTGACAACGCAGAATTCATTCTAAGGCTATATAATAGAGTGCTATAAATTCCCTTATCTGCATCGCATCTCGACATTTTATTGTGACAAACTTTGGGCTGGCGACATTGCCTGCGTTTGTTTAGTACATTGTTATCGTTGTTGATATTTTGTTTTATAAGATTTGCATTGTTTTTCATTTCGTGTAAGGAGACAAACTAACATCTGTTTTTGTTGTTTGGTTAGAAAAATAAATACATTGACGAACATTTTAGGTACGAATAAGTATTATTTATATTGTAACGGCAAAGACTATGCTAAAGTTTATAATAAATAAATAATATTGCATAAAGAGTAAGCGTATTTTACTTCAGAGTAACAGAGTAATTTTGAAGTTACGTAAAATATCTGCGTCTAAAATTAGCAAATCCATTAGTATATAATTGTGTTTTAGAATACTGTTTTAGATTATTTTTTTAGGTGAGTATTAAAATTTTGTAGAATGAAATATTTCTTATCTATCTTTTTTCGAATTTTTAAGAATCTTAAGAAATTTTAACACTGCGTTTAATTAAGAAAACCACGTTATTCTAATTGCACGATACAATGATATCACAAAGATTTAGGTAGTTATAACTTCGTGGTTATCTATGGCATTTCCGCAATTAATCCTATCTGAACGATAAGGCTGTTTCAAGTTAAGGGCCAGTCGCTGGGGATCCGAGCAATCTTTACGGGTGACTTGTCAAAGTGAGAAAGGGTCGGAAACTCAGGAGACTTTCAACAATGCTTGTTATCTTAGAAATAAGCTAAGAACCTAATGATACTATTTTAAGTAAATACGACTGAATTGTAAGATTTCAATACTCAGGAGAGACCCCGCGTCGTTTGTAGATAGGCCTTTCACGAAACTTATATTCTTTATTCCCTAGTCCAATATTCGACAAGTGATTTAATATTGATGTAGGTACGTTCCAATATATTTTTTTTTTACGACGAAAAGAATGTGATTTGTTACAAAAGAAAAATGATGTTGGAAATTTTTGGAATATACGCTTGATAGTTTTTTTTTTTTTTTAATTTTAACTTTTACGAAGGTATGTAATCAGAAACTTATCTGTTTTTAACGAATGAAAACCAGAGAACATTAACCTTTTCATCACCTAAAGTCGAGTTCAATAAACGATTCGCGTTCGTGACGGATGACGACAGGGGTTGTGAACATTTGCTCTTATTTTGTCGTGCAACTCGTTTAGCACATGCCGACTGACAATCAATCTCAGTCAATATATAGGACAAAGGATCGTTGTTTCTCTGCTGTCGCTGCCTAATGAAATTTTTCAGCGACGTTTTTTCAATACAGTCACTCATACAGCGTGCTGCAATACAGTAAAACTTGTTAAGTTGTGTCAATATAGGAATATTGGGAAATGGAATAAAAGTCATATGTGCGAAATTTTATTTTTTAACTGCGTTGTATCAAATTTTGAATGTAGTAAAAATCTCTAAAATATGTTTGGTTCGGTATAAAAGTATTTTATTTGTTGCGTCAAGCAATTAAAATTTTTACTACTTTGTCGAGAGTAACGTGCTTATCTAACTAGATAAAAAGGAATTTACCTGTTATCAAAACGACAAATTAAAATCATCATACATATATGGTTGATATACACACAATAATTGCAAGCTTTCGTATAATACGGTTGTATATGAAAGAAAAACTATAAAGTCATCCGAACTTTAGTCCTAACTTTACCATTCATTAAATGAATGACTCAACAGAGTTAGTTTTTTCAAATACATTACCATTCATTTAGGGGCGAGACATAATAAATCCCTTAGAACCCCGTGGAAAAACGTTCAAAATCCTCAACTGTCTGGCGGACAAATTTAATTTTCTACACATTGATTTTAAGCGGAGTAATTACTTAATGTACCGATTAGCTTACACAGTCTGGTTGCAGGTAAGAGGGGGAGATAAATAAATTTTATTTCACTAAGTATTTAAAGATTTTATTTGCATAACTAAGAAAAGTCGATTACGTTTTATACGTTTTGTTATTAACATAAATATTGTTTTATTATATAATATGTTATAACACATGCTTAACCCTACCACTGCTGCATAATTAAAAAGGCACCCTTATTCTAATATTAATTTATTTTTCGAACTAGGATAGGACAAAGTATAATATAAAAGTTTAATTTTATTAATTATCTGCGGCATTATTCACAAATATTGATTCCTTTTTTGATTAAAACTTTGAAAAGAATTTTTATTACATGAATACACATGTTTGATCAATACTAGACAAATTGATTTAGGTAATCAATACTTAAAGAAGGCAAATCTGGCAAAGTACGGATATTTATAAAATCGTTTGGAGTTCAAACATTATTACGGCAAAATATTAATTTAAATCAACGTATCGGGAAGGTACTCCACTCCTTGCACTATTGATGGTGCTTTACAGTTAAGCAGAAAACAAATTCTTGCTTTTACTGCTTTTTATTTTCTTACTTTCATTTTTAATCAAATCATTTAAAGTGATATAATATTATAAAGCTGTAGAGTTTGTTTGTTTGTTTGAATGTGCTAATCTCCGGAACTACTGGTTCGAATTGAAAAATTCATTTTGTGTTGGATAGCCCATTTACCGAGGAAGGCTATAGGGTATGTAACATCACGCTACGACCAATAGGGGCCGAGCAATAATAAGAAATGTTACAAAAACGGGAAAAATAATCTTTTTTGAGAGCTTTCGTTGCGTCTTTTATTATTTCTCTTCTCGAGACATTTTTAACTATAGTTTCACTTTTAAAGTAAATATAACATTTTTCTTTTAATAAAAAAAAACTCAATAATACGTTGAACGACCCAGGAATTAAACCCGAGACCCCTTGCTCGGCAGTAACGCTTGAGTACACTCGAAGGCGTGTACCTACTCTTAGAGTAATTGTTTAAAAATATTTAAGTATGTTTTTCCCTCAAATTAACGCGGGTGAAACCGCGGGGCACAGCTAGTCATTGATAGTGATGTTAAGAGACGTATTGCCGAAGTCAAATCTGATGCCATTGTTGTTGACTGAATAAGTCGTATAATAATAATTTTAATCATTGACCTCTTAATACCCATAATTTGATCTTTCATCGCATTGCTTCTTTCCCACAATGACATCACGCTGTAGACACAGTTGTGCATATACACACATGTGGTCAAAATTTTAGAAGTGTATTTATTTATATGCCACGTCTTCGAAATAATGCGGGAACATTGAAAATTTAACTGCTTATGAAATGTTACAAAGTATTTTTTACGACGACAATAGATTTTAATACCGTTAGCTGAGACCCAATATTAAGTTATAATCAACGAGTCTTGTATACGCTTTATTTTATTTTGTTAAAGAGGTCAACCAACAACAACAAACAAGTTATTACACTGTATGCGCCTGTGAACCACCCACTGCTGAGCGAAGGCCTCTTCTCCATATAGAAGAAGGGTAAGCGGTTAATCCATCACGCTGCTCGACTGCTGGTTGGCGGATAATTTACCTATTGTGGGTAACGATCTTTATCAGGTTTTTATGATAACAACCGGGATCGACGGCTTTACGTGCTCTCCAAGGCACGGTGGTGAGACCCACGAGGACATACATCCAGACCAGAAACAAATATTTGCACAAATACAAATAATGTCCCGAGCGGAAATCGAACCAGCGACCGCCGGCGGGCGGTGTAGAGGCAACTACTACTACTACACTAGAACGATCGTCTGTAGTCGGTAATTATTACACACAAGGTACAAAATGTATTGATTTTAATATTTTTTCTACATTTTTTTGTAGAGAAATGGTATAATTTATTTGTATTAGTTAAATATTATAATTCTATTTAAAACACCTTTATGTATTTTTATAAAGGTATTGTTAGTACAGTTTTATTCGAACGGTCTATAATAACATGTACTGTGTATGTAGTCTTGTTACATCAATATTTTGTAAAATAAATTCTTATAAATCAACAGTAACAGCTCAGCGTCCTTCGCTGTCTCTTTACAAGTATCATCCCGCTATCATCCTAAGTAAATATTTTACAAAGCATATGTATGTTTTTGTTAGCTATGAAAAACCCGTATCTAGCTATAAAATCAGTCATAGATTACACAGGGAATTAAAAAATAATATATATCTATCTATCTATAATATCCTTTCCATCTTAACAGTAGGGACTTATTTAAAACATTCAGATTAAAATTCTAATCAGAAAATTGTAGAATATTATCTTTTAGTATTACATTTTTAGAATACTTTTTAAGGGTTTAAAGCCATAGGGATTATTTCATGACATATAAAAGTGCGATTCTTTTAATAGAAATAAAATTGTCATTGACATCAAAAGATTGGAGCACCTTTGACTCAAACGTTAGGCAATCCCGTTTTTTATTTTTCGAATAGGACATTGAAAGCACTTGTATATTTCATACGTCGCTGCTTTGATGACCAAATGACCGGCCCTCGGGCTAAGGGCTCTCACCAGTCAGTTCAATATTACACTCCCTAGGCTTTACGTGCAGATGCGTGGACGCGAGCCACGCTGACTTTTAATTAAATTTTTATAAGCACTTGTATTTTATATTAAAAAATAATTTGCGAGGGCAGTCAAAAATAGTTTTCTATTTTAAAAACTGAAATAAAATTTAACAGGAACTTTAATTTTTGTTTATATATATTTTCTTTATTGTAAAATGTGATATATGAAATACAAATACTTATTTTAAATTTATATTCAAGTTTTTTTTTTTTTACGTGAAAATACTCTTTTTATTATTCAATTGAAATTGATCTCATCACAACTGGGTATTATACAAGTGACCATACATTTGTTTGTCAAATTCTTAACATTTGTGTTTGTACGTGTGTTCCCAGATCCCGACACAAGTTTTCATCATCAGAGTCATCTCCCACCTGCGCTTTCGCGGCCGCCGGTCGGTCGTCAGCCGCGGCTAGCAACAACTTGGCTAAGTTTGTCGTTGACTACGTAGCCCAGGATGCACCACGAGGATGTCACCGACATAGCACCCCCATTAAGTTACCTAACTTAGGAACAGACAACCGCGTTACTGTACTGTAAATAATAAAGAATACGTTTCTATATGTATACTTTTTGCATCTAATTGTAGAGCCAGGTATGAAATAATAAAATAAATAGTATTTATATTAAGTGAAATCAATGATCAATTGTAATTAATATTAATTCTAATTTACAACATTTCATTATTACGAGTATATTTTATTTATGAATAACAAACGATTTCCGTTTTACTCACTTAATTTTTATTGTCGCTTTGACGTTTTCTCCTCTTTTATCTGTCCGAGTTTCCAATATTCAGATATATAAAAAACAAATCTTACAATACTTATAATTTTATCTTTACGGTTTATGGGAAAATTTTGGGTCTCAAGAGAGTTCCATGACCTGCCACTATTTCATCTATCTTATTTATTCTAAACTTTTTAATATTTGAACATTCCTTAAGATGGTTAATAATGGTTGTATATATATATTTTTTTTAATTTTTATATTAATGAGCCTCGTCGAAAGTCGCACTACATAAACAAAATTAGTATCTTGTATGGTTATTAGTTATTCAAATCACACCGCCTTCAAGATCAACACGATACTCACTTGCTCCGTATAAACTATTTAGACAATCACTGATTATAATTTCTAAGCACGTTTACCTGTTACACAGAACTTCGTTAACACTCCGTCCTATTGGGATTCATGCTTAGTGACACATAAACATATTAACTGCTGAATAACTATGTATATTAATGTGACTATTTTGCACCGTTTGAATATATTTATATAATTATCTAATATACACGTGAGATTATCGTATTTAATTGTAAATGTTATAAACTTTTCAGCCTTGATGGCCTAGAGTATAAAATATACTGAACAGTATAGTTGAATTTTAAAGTGTTAGTGTTTAAAATTTACCTTATGCTAAAATTATTATCATCCCAATATTTTTATTAAGAGCAAAAATGAGTAAATTTTTTTATTTACTTCAATTCTTCATGTCCTTATTTTTTATTTACTTTTTTTTTCAATAAATTGACATTTTTCTAATACTTATATCACGCAACTTATTGCTACACTTTTTATTAGAAATAACGTGCTTGTTATCATTGTGAAGATATTGTTGCTAACTACCCTACAATATATACGTATATATCTACGTGCCAAGATTCCACATCTCTTACATTAAAATAAAAGGACATCAGCATCCTGAAATCTCATCAACTCTCCGCATCCTCAAACACTTTACGTGATATAGGTATTGATACATAATTTAATTCAAAGGCTGCTGCAAAAGATGAAATTTCACACATGGCTTTTAATGTATTATTACAGACTTGTGTTTTTTATCGGAATGTAAAAATTATTACCATAAAAATTTCTAAAATGATAGTGGCAACCTTTCCACATGTATACTTGCGGAGTCTAATTCATATATATCTTTGATATTGCGTGCTATCTGTTCTACATTGGTGTCACTGTGTAAATCGTGTTGGAAAGTAAAACGTTATTTCAGTTTTTCTATTTTGCCAGCTTTGATTACATACATGCTATGGAGGTTAGAGGTAAGGAGCACAATTTTGTGTTACTTAAACAAGATGGCGTTGCTGTATCAGAGGACCGTTTTTAGGTTAGATAATTTATTTAACTTTCAATAACAACACATTTACTAACTACTCTAGTCTATGAGAATACTTGAAATTATACTTACTTCCACTCAGCAAACTTCAAGTCATCTAAAACAGTTAATTCAGATAATACCCTCCACTACACCAGCGCCCTCTTTATTTAATGCTATTTTGTGGACACTTTTTGTGTCAAACATCCTTATGAGATTGGTTTCCTTACCTCTAACCTCCATAATACACGCCTAGGTACCGCGTTGCTAAGTGGCAGATATCATTTTTCTGTTTTCTCTTGCACACGGCTACTATGGTGAAGCTATTATCATTCACTAGTCATATAAGTTTGTGTTCATCATAGTGTAATAGTTGTGTGCGGATTTGACAACTCCGTAGATAAAATAAATATTAAAAAAAATATAAAATTGTAAAACTCGAAACTTCTAAAATTTTGACTTGAATGACTTTCAAATATACTCTTTTTATAAAATTATAAAAATATCTTTAAATTGTATAAAAACCAAAATTATTCAAAGTAGTTTTCCAAAGTGATGTCTCCGTTGTTAACACAACCTACTTACAGTTTCTAAATGAACTTTCCTTAAAAATTGAGGAGTAATTAAAGGCATTACAATGTACACGATTTTGTAATTCTTCTAGGATTACACACCCTGCGAGGAAGAAAACCTCTATAAAAAATTACCCCGAATCCTAAGCGGCGACGCAGCGCGAGGGGATGCATGGCTGACGGGTGGATCAGTCTCGACTGCGATCCTCGTCCGGGTGTCGGCCGACACCCGTGACGAGTTACGCTAGGCTTACCCAGGTACAGGGGGCACTGCCTGGGCGGACCGTTTTTCCCCCACACTCGTGGGACTTATTATGGAATCATTTATTGTAAAACATTTTACCAAGACGAATGCGGAAGGTGAGTCGACTGCCATCGACTCGGACGATGACAGTTCGGCGGCGACGGGCGGCGAGATCCGCCGTGGCGAGACCAGGAGTGGGAAGCGGTTTCGTACCAGTCCTCGGTCAACCGGCGAGAGGAGCAGCGTGATCCTCGCCGGATGTAAGAAGCGCATAATTATGCGAGAGGAGCCTTGCCACGAAGCTGATAGGGCTATTCTAGAGCAAGTGCAAGCGGCCGAAGAGGGGCGCAAAGCGTTGGGCGTTGACACAGGGGACGCACGCACGGCCGGCGCTTTGCTGAAGCAGGCCAATACAGATATTGACCTGATCTGCAGGGTCGCGACGAGGTCGTCTAACCTAAAGGGCACGTTCGTTCGGGTCCTTGACGATGCGGCGACCTCGTTAAAGGCAGTGGTTGAGGCTCTCAGTGAGAGGACAGCCTCGGTGGAGGTCCGGAAGCTCCAGGCGGAGAACTCCCATCTAAGGCGCGAGATGGACGACCTCCGTAGGCAGGTGATAGAGCTCAGAGAAATGCGCTCTGATATTGTTGCTCCCACCTGTCTACCACGGCAAAGAGAGGGCCTCGTGGAGGAAGTGCATGCGTCGGTGGTCGCGTCAGTCGGGCGCATGATTGACGCACGTTTCGCCGGCTTGGAAGAGCGCCTCCTGCCTGCGAAGACCTTGCGTCCACCGCTGGCAGCGGACCGGAAAAGAGAAGAGATGACGCAAAAGGCGCAGGCTCCGGCCCGGTCTTCAAGCGTCCCCTGCGCTACGACAAAGACGGCGCAGAAGAAGAAAAAAACGCCAGCGAATGTAGCGTCAACATCCGCACAGGCAAATAACGACGGTGAATGGAGCACCGTCGCTAAGCGGAAGAAGCGAAAAACCAAGACGCCGAAGACGTACGCCACTGCCGCCGCCACTTCAGCTCCGGCGGCGAAGAAAAAGCCGCAGCCACAGCCACAGCCGCAACCGCGGCCGCAGAAGTCGAAGAAGCCAAGGTTGGCTGCCCCCCGCTCTCCGGCAGTGCTCTTGACTATTGATGAGTACGCGGAGAGTAAGGGGGTGACGTACTGCCACCTGTTGGAGCGGGCGGCAGAGATGGTTGACCTTAAGGAGGTCGGCATCGACGGTGACCTGAAAATACGGCGCGCCGCTACCGGGGCCAGGTTGCTGGAGCTGCCGAAGGGGCAGACCCCGGAAGTGGCGGGACGCCTGGCGGAGGCGATGCAGGCGGCACTGGGCAGCATGGCGAGGGTCGTCCAACCCATGAAGCTCGCGAGTCTGCGGATCTCTGGGTTGGACGACTCCATCACCAGTGAGGCGGTGGCCGCTGCGGCAGCAAAGGTGAGCCAGTGCGATGCCGGCTCAATTAAGGTTGGCACCATCGCAGTCGGACCTGGCGGATTGGGATGCACCATTGTGCGATGCCCGATACCAGTCGCCAAGGCCCTGGCCGAGGCCGGCAGACTCCTTGTCGGCTGGAGCTCGGCCAGAGTCCAAGTCTTGGAGCAGCGCCCCATGCGCTGCTACAAATGTCTGTGCATCGGGCATACTCGCCCGACCTGTCCGGCTGCGGTTGACCGTAGCGGCGCGTGCTTCCGGTGCGGCGTGGAGGGGCACATTGCCCGCAATTGCACCGGGGCACTGCGCTGCGCCGTTTGTGCTGCCGCTCGCAAACCAGCGGCTCATTTAATGGGGGGCCGGGACTGCCGTCCTCCCAAAACGAAAGGTAGAGCGGTCAATAAGAACCCGACCGCTTCCCAAAGCCCAATACTCCAGGTCACGGAGGAGACTGCGACTATGTCGTCATGACCTGCCGCAGTCTCTCCCGTTCGCCGGTCCCTGGTGCAGAGGGAATAGAGCACTCACGGTGCCCGCGAGCGCTCTATAAGCGAAGGCGGTCCGCATAGGCGGGCCAACCGTCGGGGCGTCACGGTGGCATGCGCCAGCGATCCCGTGGCGTCCTTGTACGACGACGAGGGCACCGCTGTGTTTTAGTGGGTATTCTGACTTCGCAGTCAGCGAGTCCCACATACCCGTCGCCTCCGGGTGGCGGGATGCGTAAACGCATTTCACAGCGTCAAAAAAAAAAAAAAAAGGGTTACACACCCTATCTCTCACTATTGACGTTGTGTAAGCGTATTATTTTAATGTATTTAATATGGTTTAAATATTTTGCTGTCACCTTTTTACTGTCTTTTAAAAGAAATGTTAGAAGTATACTATAAAATAACTTAAATTTAGAATCTTAAGTTAAATTACATATCTTCTCTCTGGCACGTATTAATGGTTGGCGTTTAGAATTGTTATTGACACCTTAGCCTTCGTTCACACGGCATTGTCCTGCACGTTTTTTTGCAGTATACGTCTTAACGTATAAATAGTGACCATACAATTTACATAGATCCATTCACACGTCGATTCTACTGCAAAAAAACGTGTGCCGCTTATACGCTTAAACGCATACTCAACGGACTTGTCAAGCAAATCGAATGAACTTTGACGTATTCGGTTCGCAGTGGCATATGGTATAGCTTTGTCTCCTTCACACGACACGATGTCATACGTTTTTTATCGAATAGCAACCGACCGAAGAAGCGTTTACTGTTTAGTACCTGAGCGTCTTTTGGAGGGGTGGTACATATTTTATGTTGGATTTGGTTTGATATTCAAAATGGTTGAGGAATCTTCTATAGATAACGAACTATTAATTTCTTTAGTGGAACAAAATACCGTTTTATGGGAAAAAACTTTGGAACTTTATAAAAATCGCGTCGCAACTCAAGCGGCTTGGAAGGGAATCATGGTAATAATTTATTCTAATTTTGAAACAAAGCAAGAAAAATATTTTTTTTAATTAATAGGATGTACCCAAAACCTTCTGTTTTGTCGGCGGCGAGACCGTTGGCGCCTTCGATACCAATATAAAAGCACAACCAAGCGTGGATGCATCAGTGACGTCTACTCACTGTGACAACTGTGTGGAAACTGCGGCTATTCGTTTTTACACGAATGAAAATTTACCATATGAACACCCGGTTGACTATACGTTAAAAAAACGATTACAAAAAAACGTGCAGTACAATGCCGTGTGAATGAAGCCTTATCTTACTGCAAAGGATTTATTAATTTGTCGTGCTAAGGTTTTTGAAAAATAATAATTGTATACTGTATTTAAAAAACTACAGCTTGTCAAAAGACTTCTTCAAAATAAATAGTTAAAGCATAATTGTGATAGTAAAGTTCATTTCTTATACTCGTATACCACTATACGCTTATACCTGTTATTAAAACAAATGCATATCAACCATATAAATATCATATACGAATGTTATTACTACTTCAATTTGTACAGTATTTTTCTGACGCAGAGTATATCAATAAAGGCTGTTTACTTTGAACCATATATTTATTTAACTTCCGCTTAAAATATGTCACGTTTCAAATATAGAAAGATAACAAGAATTTATTCTTTCAACTAAGTTTAATACTTGACTCTTCAGGCGTCTATTGATACTAGAACCAGAACTATATTCCGTCGAACGCTTGCTTATTCCGTATGCAGTCATTTAAATGTAGGTTGCGTCGAATAAGAACACGTCGCATCTCTTCACAGTAATAGAATTCCTCTGTAAGTCTGTTCCTAGCTATGGTATATACCCACTGTTCTACGTTTTCGAAGATGTTTTGAGTGTAAGACGTTTTGTATTAGATTTTGCTATTTACTGTAACATACCTACTGTAAATGTTTCACAGCTGGGTTGATACATTTTCTCGTGTCAAGGAGAAGGGTAAGAGCTTAATTCCCCATCTTTTTAGCATCACTGAATATTAGCGGGTATATGTCTCAGAACTTTTCCCCAGATCTGTAGGTTTGCTCATATTGCTTATAACACCGCCGACCAAGAAATTAATTTGAAAACAAAATCAATTGAAAAATCAGAGTCTAGCCCGGCCTTTCGGTTAAGACCCATATATTAATGGGCCGTCATACCATTTTGCTTTCTATGAACAGGTAAAAGATGATGATGATAACGTCAACTAGGCCTAAAACATATTGGTCACGTTTTACATGTAACGAATCTATAGAAAATACAATTTATGTACCTATGAACTGGATGAAACCGAACCAGCGACCGGTGACGTTAATGGAACTTGTCTTACAACTACACCAGAATATTACTCACAAGTGTATAAAATCAAAATTTTACGTTATATAAGTAGGCTTCAAGGGCAATTTTAAATCAGAATTTTACAATATAATATATTGATTGTTACTTAATTATTTATTATTATAATTAATGTTAATTTCCATCGATTCGAATCTTGTATTCTGCTGGTAAGGTTCGGTAAGCAACTCAATAGTTAACACTTTTTGAGAAAAATGTCAATATTAATACATAAAATCATATAAAATACTTATTTGTTTTATTTGTCATAGAGAATAAAAGCTCTGAAACGTTGGTGGAAGTAAAGATCACCTGTATAAACTGCAGTAACTAGTGGAGAAAGATGGCGACGCATTGTGTTACCGAAAACATCGACATTGTGCCGGATTTAGGTCGACGATGAATGGTTCAATGGTTCTATTTGTTTGTTGTATTGTATTACTTTTATAGTAAAACTAGTTGAACGCGTTACTTTGTTTAAACAAAAACATTTAAAAAAAATCGGGCTAAAATAAAATAAAAGCTATAAAACATTTAATGAACCCAACTATGATAGATTAAATTAAAAAAAAATGTATTTTAATTTTTTTTAAATTTAATTTAAGTAGTGGGGTTATTGTTATTAATAATTAGTCTACAGATACAACTGTTTGGCCTTCCTATTGGTGGTCATTTTGTGGGGGAGCCAATACCCGCCACGCTTGGCAGGTGGGTTGGAAAGCAGCGTATGGTAACAGTGCTGCCCACCATCATCTAGTTTGGTGCATAGTTGTTTGCACCGCTATACTTTAGTCGCTTTTTGCTTTTTGTGATAAAATTATTCGATTTATTTGACAATTATATCTCTTTATAAATTAATATAAAAAACAAATAAAATAACTCAATTTACTATAAAATTTTATTAAGCTTTACTCCAAGGTGTCGAGTATACTAATATGCGGTATCATCAGCTGTCAAATATTTTATGTTCTGCTAGAATAACCCATACTACGTAAAGGAACTTTAAAAATGACTTCTTAAAAGTTAAAAATTGTCAATGCTCTGAGCACTTAAGAAGTTAATGGAAATTGGAGAAAACGAAATTGAAAAAAAAAAAAACTAATTTTTTACTACTCGATTTTTTGAAGTGCTTCACAAAATTCATTATGTCCTAATGGAGGACACGCCTTACGAGTCCTATATATTAGATTGAAACAATATAATATTACAAATTAATATAAATGCGAAAGTTTGTCTAGATGTTTGTTACTTACTCTTTCTACTAAAAACTACTGAATGAATTTAGATAAAACTTTACAGCAATATAGCTTATACATCAGAATAAAAAATAGGCTACAATTTATAAAGATTTTATCTAATTTGGCCATGATATAACATAGTTTAAAAAATATCACGCGAAAACGCGTAAGTGCTACCTATTCTATGGCGCTTACGATCTTCTTTTCCCGCGAATTTCATTGGCAAGAATGGCCATTATGAACATAGTATGTGTATGTGAGTAGGGGTGTTCACGTAAAAAAAGTATCGATATTTTTATCGATAATATATATGGTATGAAAACTATTTTCGATCTGATATATGGCATAAATATATCTATACTTATCGATATATCTTATAAATATATCGATACTTACCGATAAGTATAGGATGAAATATATCGATACTTATCGATAATTATCGGAAAATATATCAATATGTTTCGATATATGGGATGAATAGCGATAGTTTTGATATGTCGGAAGTGCGCACGAAAAAAAAGGTTATCGCTACAACGTATCGATATATTATATCGGATAAAATACTATACTACTCGATATATCGATACTACTCAATAATTATCGGATGAAATATATCGATACTGCTCGATAGTTATCGAATGAAGATATATATCGAATCAAATATATCGATATTTATATCGATAATAATTATCGAATACATTTATCGAGTATTTAGGAATTATCGATATATATCGCACACACACACACACACTATGAGTGACACGTGAAGGCAGACGTCCTTGATGGTTGTGTTCATTTTGAGTTTTTTTCTTACAGCTAATTCGATTCTCGAAGCGATTTATTACTTACGATTATACAGCAGGCATAATAATTATTTTTAGTTATTTTATTTTAAGTAGAAATATAGATTACTTTTTATTTTTATTTCAGTCGTATTAGAAATGCTTTTTTTATTTGATTATAGGGTTGTAGTCAGTTAATTAGTTTGTATTTATGTAAACGTATGTTTCGTGGCTAATCTGATGCACCGTTTGTGATGAAATTTGATAGAAGATAGGCTCTTACCTTTAGTGTAATTTTAATTTAGATGGCGACTATAATTCAAATTGAATATAAATGTAATATTTATTTTGTTTAATTCAAACTTTACCTTATTTAATATTAGTATTATTTGTATTTTGTGCTAAAATTATCACATTTGTTTATCTATGATTAATTATTAGCAATTATATATTGTGAATTTCATTCGTCTTTGTTTTAAAGGTATTTTGTGTAAGATTTTTATGGAATGGAATTAAGTCAAAACTAAGAAATATGCGCATAAAATTAAAGAAATTGAGAAAACTTAACGACTATTTTAACTTCCCGTTTTTCACAAATATTGTATTTAAGAAATGAGACAATTGTTATTATCAAAGAATATTTATAATAAAATAATACTCGCACGATCTAAATTGAAATCTCATACGGGGATTAAAACAGCGACTAACGTACAGAGCTTATTGTTTTATAGAATATAAATTTTCTCATAACCTGAGCTAAGTACATTTTGAAGAGCACGATTGCCACATAACTCTAAGAGCGCTGATGGAACCTTGCTGAGTTCCTAGCGGGGCGGAATACTGATTGTTTACTCAAGTAAATTGCTTTGTAAGACTTGAGGCGGCTTAAAAAATGTTTATATATCTGTCACGGGCTTCTGGAACACAATCATCTTACGTTAGAAATGTTATTTAAAATCTTGAATTTATTTTATCTTTATTACTGCGTATTTAAGAAGGGAAACGATTGCTTTATTTAAATTAGTTTGCTTTTCTTTATAGGACAAAAAAGCTTATTCAGTAGCTTGTTCAGAATATTGTAATATTCAATTTATAGCACAACACTTTCCTGTAAATATTTACCACTTTTAGGTCGAAATCTCTTATCGTATTACGTATAAGAAGTTTAAGCCGTTGAACTGTTCTTGTTGTTTGTATACTATAATTTATCGGACATATAAGTCACAGAATTTTTTACGGAACATGAGATGGAAAAAAAAATTAGTTTACTTGCATGTCTTATTGACGTGATAACGTCTAGTAAATTGATGAAAGCTACTGGGTGCCAGTTCGAAGAAGATGACGTCATTATCACAATTAGTGAGCGAGAGCGCGGAACAAGCGGTAGAGAGGTACGATCGGCTCGGCCTAAGCGTTCGGCTCACGATCGGCGGTCGGCCTAACTTACGACGCGTCCGAGTAGAAATGACAGCGGCAAATGGCGGCAAACTGTTTTGTCAATATTGAAGTAATATCAAATAGTGAAAAGTTGATAATATAATGTAATGTCATAAGTTAATAATATATAAGTAAATAAATATAAGTTAATAATATAAAAGTTAATAATAAAAGTTAATAAAATAATAAAATGGTTACCATAGTTTATTACAACAACAATTGCAGCAAAAAAGGTAATTAATTCTTGCATTTTAAGAATTCGATTAGCGATATAATCTCATATATTTGTTCTTTAATTATAAAATAAGTAGCATCGGTGGGCGAGTGCAGTAATATTAGATTATATTACAATTTTGACTAAAAAGTTATTAGGACTCATATAATTACGATGTTTTTATTTAGTATATTTTTACAATTTTCATAAGTGCTTAATGATAATCTAATTAGTTTTGCTAACTTTAAGTTATTAAACTTAACTTCTTTATTAAACTTGATTATTTCTTATATTACATAATATCAAAGTATTTAACTTTAATTCGCTTTTATATTAAATACAATTAATTACCTGTAGCTTATATATATATAATACAAAATAATGATAATTCAGTGATAATAATTCAATTCCATTCATGTTTTCTTATGACGTTATCACGTAAAAATTATCGTCCGTAAATCAACTTTACAGACAACCAATTTTTTTTTTTAATAAAAATTTTAGTGATTTTTATGAAAACAATAATAACGACTTGTTGAATTAAATAAATTAAATAAATAAATATTAACCAACAATCACACCACGTTAACCTAGCCCCGTGCTAAGTTCGTAAGAACTTGTGTTACAGGTACTAGGAACGGAAATAAATTTAAGATATAAATACATATATACATAAATACACATCCATGACCCGGTGCAGACATCTATACTCGTCATACAGATTATCTGCACCTGGCGGGATTCGAACCCGCGACCGCTGCGCAAAGTGTCCAGCCGCCTGACCACTCGACCAGCCGGCCGTCAAATAATAATAATATATTTATTAATTAGTATCTGAAGTATTTTTTTTAAAATCACGAATCGAATTAATGTTATACCCAAATTAGACAAATTGATTAATTAATTAGACAATTCGATTTTAAATTAAATATACTTTATAATTTATTATAGAAAATTCATAGGCAATGTACAGATTAATAATCATACTTAAATTATTATTACATTTTAAGCCATTAGGTACATATAAAACTTATCGTGTATTTTAAATATTAATATTGTATCTTCTCTTGGTAGACCTAATACATAAATTAAAAAAAAATCGATTAAACTTTTGTATAGTCTATTACTCTTGTAAAATAAAGTACCATAACTGACTTATTAACTGACTGATTCATTATCACCGAGCCTAACGTATTAAAGCTACATACTCGTATATGAAATTTTGTAAGCCTGACTCTTTTTGAAAGTACGAAATCAAAGGAAGATTTTTGATAACTTTATTTAAAAGGGCAATTAAGGGTTAAAATCTATACTATTAATATTATAAAGCTGAAGAGTTTGTTTGTTTGTTTGTTTGAAAGCGCTAATATCAGGAACTCCCCGAAATCATTGGTGACACCAAAGGTTTGATAAATTTCTTACAGGAGTTAGGGTGGCAAGACTAGCTGCCCACTCCCACACGCAAAATAGGCGCACAGTGACGTCGAGTTGCGGAAACAAGCCCGTCATTACTTATCACTTATCACTTGACGTATTTATTTTAAGTGATTTTTTTTTGACATTTCGCTCGTTTAATAATAAACCGAAATAAGTAAAAAAAAACACTTTTGTGGGGAATCGCTGTTAAAGTTTTGAACCTCTACCTTGTTGGAGGCATTCTGTCGTCTTTGTGATCCATTAAATCGGTCATTTTGCTCTGTTTCGCGTGGCAACCAGATTCTACCTATTCTTTGAGCTGAGTTAGTTAATTTTATTAGAAAAAGTAGAAATCAAGAAATTTTGACTTATTTCGGATTTGTTAAGTGACCGTTAACGAACGACGACGTCTGTTCTGGTGTAGTGGTGCGAGTAGTTGCCTCAATGCCGCGCGCTGCGGCGGTCGCGGGTTCGATTCCCGCTCGGGCTCTATTTGTATTTGTACAAATATTTGTTTCCGGTCTGGGTGTATCTCTTTGTGGGTCTCCCCACCGTGCCTCGGAGAGCACGTAAAGCCGTCTGTCCGGGTTGTTATCATAGATACCTGATAACGATCGTTACCCATTATAAGGAAATTATCTGCCAACCCGCAGTGGAGCAGCTTCTTCTACATGGAGAAGAGGCCTTCGCTCAGTAGTAGGTGGTTTAGCGTGGTAGGCTGATACAATAAGTGTGTAAAATCACCTTATGACGAAATAAATATTTTCATTTCATTTGATCCGCCCATTACCACTTCAGGTTCAGGTTACTCCTTCTCGAAATGTGGGCCATCATCCAAATGATTGGTTCTTATGCCCTAGGTCTATGAACTGGTCAAACATTTTGAGAACAGAGCCCTTAAAAGTTACCGAGCGAACTAAGTCTTAGTTTTGCTCATGGTAATTATACATAATTATTAGTGTTATAAATATTTTGTACCAAAAATACAAGAAAAGTTAATAAAAAAAATTAATATTATAATCTTTTTGTTTTATATAATTATAATATTCGAAAAATGCTTACATTTAACAAATTTTGCAATAAAAACAAAATTTAAATATGTAAAGTATTATTATATATATTACTACTAATATAATAATATTAAAATATAACTTTAAATAACTGAAGCCATTGATATATAGATCAATGACTGAAGCATAAGTATTTTCCATCTTTGAAAATAAATTCTAAGACGATTCTCAAAGTCCAATTACTCAAATCTTTTATTGTATAAAATACTTAAAATTTGCGATGGATCGTATCTACTTTTTACCATTATATTTAAAATATATAATGTCTTATATGAACTGAACTGAAATAAATCAGTCTGTAAACCTCTCTACGCTGGGTTAAGGCCTTTTCTCCATATAGGAAAAGGGTTTGAGCTTAATCCACCATGCTACTCCATTGTCGGTTGACGAATAATTTCCCTGCAACTGGGACCGACGGCTTTTCGTGCTCTTCGAAGCACGCTAAAATTATTCCTCTTTTATAAGTATACAAAAAATTTTATGCATAGCTTACGATACACATTCTGACTTCTCAAAAAATGGCCACATAAAATGCGATATTTGGAAAAGTGTTTAGACGAATACAGTATTTACTAATTCCTATTAATTACGTCTTAACTACGTCAGTCACATTAAGCATTTTATCTATTTACATTGTGATAATTTCTTATTGATTAAAATTTAAATTAAAAAAAAAAGTGTTAGGAGTTATCGTAAAATAAAAACGAATGCACTCGAAAATAAATTCAGGCGCGAGTCTTACTACGATGACAGGACTCGCGTTTTACATGTAATCAGGCAGATGAAGAATGTTGTGTATAAAGAAATATTTTAGTTTTTTTTTTTAAATATATAACAACATAAGAAAATACATTAAAAATAAGTATATATAATAATAAAGTTTAAATAAATTAAAAAAGTACGTTACTACTTACTAACGTACTAAAGTACTGTGAAAAATATATTGTTCATGTTTATGTAGAAAAAATCATTTCTTCTTATTTCATTATTGCTTGAAACCGAATAGAGCTTATACAATTTACTCTTAGAAACACATCTTACTCTTAACAATGAAACACAAGTACTAAAAGCATTGTTGACCATCCAATATATTAGAAGATACTACCTGTCTAAATAGGTTTACATTGAACCATATTAGGTAGTCTTTTATGTTCATTCATTGTTTATATACTCATTTTCCAACCTACGACTTAGTGAAGGTAATTTATCAAATGAAAACTGCTTATTTAAAATTTTATCAGTAATTGACTATTCGATCAGTAAGATTATGGATAAACAATAGGTTAAAATCAATTAACAAGAACACGCTCATTTAATTTCAGCGGCTTCTTATTGAAGTCCACAAAATAAATGCATGTTAGAATCTTATTTATTTAAAAATATGCATTGAAAATTTTATCGCAACAACTTAAAAAAACGTTGTTATTTAATTTATTGATAAAATATTAAAATTGATATTATATATTTTTACTGATACAATTTTAACTTCATTTAAATCTTCTCAATATTTTAATATTTATACCGATGTATGGAAAACAATTTACGAATATTACCACTCATTTCGGTAGATTGCCAATCATGTTGCGATCTGAATGTCACTTTAAATTGTACAGCGTTGGAAATTTTCAGTACACATTTTAGTAAATTTTATGAAATAAAAATAAATTCTGTAGACAATTAATAGAGACTAGACTATCACTAACTAGACTAGACCTCTACATTTAAACAGATAAAAAATAAAAAATACAAACCAAACGTCCATTTTTTTACATTTCTTGCATATTTATTATTAAAATAAAATCGTAATCTGGGAGACAGTAAAGCGTAACCCCAAGTTGGCGACTGTGCTTCGAACTTGATCACTCGGCTTATAATTAAACTTTGGTCAAGTCTTAGTTGACTTTGCTGTAGTTGAACAGCTTCAAGAAGCAGCCCTTGTTTATCTGTGACTGCCGTTTGTTGTTTATAATAATAATACGTAACTTTGTAATTGAACTATAATTAATGTAATGCTAATAGGATGAGATATTTATCGACGTTTTCTCTGGATTTTTTAGAAAATGCTTATAAAGTATGGTAAATAAATAGTAATAATTAGCAACAATCACTTTTAGTTTACTTAAAATCATTACGGAGTTCTATTAAATATCGCCAGAGTATTATTATTGTAGTCGATAAATTTTGAGAATACAAAGAATAATATATATTAAATGTATTTTTCATGGTTTCTACAGAGTTAGTAAATATTTAACGCTAAGAAAATATCCTTCAATGCAATTTTAAAGCAGTATAAGTAGTTAAATACTAGCGGCCCGCCCCGGCTTCGCACGGGTATTTAACTAAAATTTTAAAAATTATAAATTTATATTTTTTATCACCTACATGCGCCATCTATCGTATAATGAAAGCATATCGTTTTTATTTTTAGTGACATATTTAACATAATAGTACTTATATTAATTGAAAATGATGTTTATCTAAAATATTAAAACGATTTCTATTCCTATCCGACATATTTAGTAAACTTTTAAGTTTAACAAAATAATAACTCAAAAGTAAGTTTTGTGAGTTTTTAAGATTCCTTAGACCAGATGTCGTTGGCGGCGTAGGTACCTATTTCTATTTTCTTAAATATTTATTTTTTAATTTAATTACAATGAAACAAAAACTAAATTATACTGTGAGTTATTTCCAATTTTTATGTATTAAAGTTATTAACATTGGTTTTGTACTTTTTACGTGATACGTGATCAGAGAAAAACACGATAAGAGATGGCGCTGATACAAAAAAATACGCGCTATTGAAATTTCTTCTTGATGATATATAGTGTATTAATGAAACGGAGGTTTTAACAGATTTATTATTTGTATAGACTATATCATTTACTTCTGAAACTCTTGATTATTTCATTAAAAAAATATTTCTTACGGCATATTTTATATTTTAAGTCGACTTTAATGTAGAATAAGCGCAATTTTTTTGAGATTTATGTAATTCTGAGCTTTGGACTAATTTCCATAGCTATGGTGAAAGTGAATACTATTGAAGCCAAGGAGCGTGGTAATAATATAATGATGAGCTCTGGCGATATTTAATAGAACTACGTAATAATTTTAAGTAAACTGAAAGTGATTGTTGCTATTGGTAGTTGTTAACTTGCAAAATTTTAATATAAAATAAATTAACGTATTGACTTTATGTAGAATATCACTTTATTTAGTAATTCTACACAAACTGGTAGAGTTTCTGCTTATTTCAATTGTGAAATGAATGCAAAATTAACAATGTAGGTATTTATATCCTCTTAATTTGTGGTGGTGTGACGTCACTTCCCATCGGTAGACAATCAATTGGCTTTGGCGTTACTTGCAGCTTGGCTATGGCATGGCGTTATAGAGCTCAGTGGCAACATCATGTGGCGTTACAGAATATATAACTATAAAAAGAAACAAAATTTATTTTTTTATTTTATATAAGTACTATATACATATATAGTCAAGCTTCTAACCTGCGTCAAATAAAAAAAATATTATTGTTTGAAATGTACATTTAATTTTTATTTCAAGAAAAAATAACACATACACACTTACACACACAAACACACACCCATGCACACGTACGTTTTACACACATTTGATAAATAGATGTTTTGTTTATAACTTTAATTTTATATGTTGTTATTATATATAAACATATTTATTTATATTTATTTATTTATATGTTGTTAAAAAAAAGCAAGCATTTTTAAGCAAAAGCTTATAACCCTAATTGTATCTGTGGATTTTTAAAGGGAATGAATAAATAGTGACAATGCGGAACCAAAAATATTTATTAACAGTGTATAACGGCTTTAATCACTTCCGCGTAAGATTCTTAATATTTGCTTCATTTTTTCGTTTAATTACAATGCCGATTCTGTGGGCAAAAAATGAACCAGTCCTGTGACTGACAAAACCAATGGAGGCTACAGGTTGTAGAGTAAAATCTTTAAAAATATATGTATATTTAGTGCTATAAATTTCAAGTAATTTATTTGTTTCATTTGTTAGATCTTATAGTTAATATAAAAATTGACTTGATGTCCTTATTTTCAGTTCAATAATTAATTATTTTTAGTTTCCGTAACATACTACCACAAAGATATATTGAAGTGTGTTGTGTAGAAATTGTTATATACGTCTATTGTTTGAAACTCGAAAGCTCTCTAGATATTTCAGCTTCAAGAAAATTGAACTTAACTTCATATATTTAGAGTTCATTATAATTTGTTTAAATCTTTGTGTTCAATTGGCGAAGAGGTTCTGAAATATTAATCGGCATCGCTATGCTCAATTTCCTGGCATCCGAAGAACGGCCACCGATGAATTTTCAGCTTAAAATATTAATCACTAAAACAACAATAATGAATAGTCCCTTATTTGTGCATTATTTAGTATCCACTTACAGACCAACAAACAACACACATAGACAATTTAAATGAGTTTAAGACAAGACTAAATAGGAAAACTGGTATAGATTAATAAAAAAAGTATGTACAAAATGTTGTAAATAACATAAAACTAATAAACAAAATGTGTCCATATTTCACAGTAATTTACATTTTTACACTAGAGATGATGATTATCATAATTAAATTTGTTTTGAAATGGTCCTTAATAATAATAACACAGTGTGTAGTACGCGTACGTCACGCGAACGTTAAATCTTTAGATGTGTGCGTGATTTCAATGACCACTGCATATATGTTTTGTCCTATTTGGATTTAATTTGATCAGACAGTTTTGTTGATTTTAACCTGAATACTTTATACCTTCAGCTTTATATGTATACAGAATGAATGGTGAGTTACTATCAATATTTAAGGAGAATACTCGGTACCTACATGATTCTCATTCGAATAATGTAAATATATATATATATATATAGGTACTTAATTTTTGACCAAATTTCCATAAATTTCAACTCAAATAAATGAAGCGTGTCATCCTGTGTTATTTAAGATTGTTTAAGTTTAGATCGATGTAATTGAGGATTAGTTGATGTGTCTTAAAAGGCAAAGAAAACTTATTAAAAGTACCAAAATGAATCCCATAAAATGGTGAACTAGAAATACAGTAAAACTACTAGAAGAAAGAAATTATTTATTCAGACAAACAGATACACATCATTATAATCATCATCATATTAGCCATTGGATGTCCACTGCTGAACGTCGGATTCTCCCAGGGGGGTTTGCCAATACCTGCCACGCTTGGCAGGGATGTTGGCGAGCGCAGTGTATATCAGGATATGGTGACGCTGCTTCCCATTACCATCCTGGTTGTTGTTCAGTTATTCGCACATTGTTCGTGGGCCTTAGTTGTTTTTTACGACACCTCAACTAGAAAGAGGTCGGGGCTATTCTTCTCTACACGTCACCACACGGCATTCTGCTTGTCACCGATTCTGTCTGTCAGTCCGGAAAAGAGGTAGGATGATGACATAGTGATGACATATACAAGTGGCAGGCCTGTTGTGAAACAGAGTTTGTCAAGGCCAATGATCTTAGAAGAAAAAGAGGTTCTTTTTCTTCTAAGATTATTGATCAAGACAGATTAGAATGAAATAGGTTGAAGGAGGCCTTAGCCGAATGGCAAACAAATCTGCAGGAAAGCAAAAGCAACAAATTCTTGACAAAGTTCAGTTTTTTTTTTCAACATACAATACAATATTAGAATTTTATTTGTCATGTATTAGACTAGGTTTCATCTGAATAAAAGGCTTTGTTAAAAATAAAGAAATAAATATAAAAAATCACTAACATCTGAAATACGAATAAAAAAATTTCTTCAATATTAAAAAAAAGCTCATCTTTTACAATTAATAAAGTTAACAATTCATACACTCTCGACAGAACAAAAGAGAAGTCATCGGGGAATTGCTACAGAGCGTGAAATTGCCAAAAAACTTCAAAATCCATCACGAATCAAATGACACTTTGAAATTGTAAAGCTAACTGAAGAACGAATCGGATGGACTGGCAAAATAATTAACGAAAGCAGACGATCCGATAAATTGGAATAATCAACTGATATAGCGTTCAATATCGTAAAAATATCAATGTAATTTTAAAGCATCGTAATTTTAAGTTATTCTTTTCTTTCTCGCTAGCGTTGACCCACTAACGGTATGGTATGCAGGAAAATCATTACATATTTTCTCAACATTTACTTCTACTAACTAAACTACTAAAATTAACTGACTAAACTAGTTAAATTAACTGACTGACTAAAATTCATGTCAAATTTAAAAAAAAAAATAAAGGCTAATGTGTCATGGATTTTATATAAATCGGTTTATATTTTTTTAAAAACAAAATTCTTTTCTTATTATTTATCAAAATTGTTATTTTAAAATATCTGATACCATGTGAAACTTAAAAAGACGAAAGTACGGTTTAATTTCATAAAAACATATATAAAATTTCATGAAAATAAATTCAGCGATATACAAAGTAATTTATCGAGAAGTTATTCTTTAGAAAACTCTGTTTTTGTTAAGTGCTAGTCGTCTAATCTCCTTGATAAACTCAACTTGATAGATTATGCTATTTCAAAGCACACAAAACAATTTATTTGTCACCCTTTTGTTAGTTATTCGAAGCGATTATTAACAGCTTAATCGCTTACAATGGAATATTCATTTCAGTAAGTCCCTGAATGCTAAAAGATATCCACATTTAATTCGGAAAATAAATCCTTTACGCTCTTGATGTTTTGTTAATTGAGTAATTTTCTATCCTCACAATAAGACCTATGTGCTTTATACCCATCTGCGGATTTATCGGGATTCTTGTTTAAATGACGGCTCTAAGTCTCATTTTATCCGGACTCGATGTTTGTTGTATAATATCTAAATTCGTATTTAAATAATTTCTATATTTGACATTACAAAGCTTTTTTTTTAATTGGGCATTAAAAAAATATTAAAATGGCGGTGGCGGTTGGAGGGGCCTATTAATTGTTATAAATATTATCATATATCTATCATTATAAATCCTTAATGTCTTAATTAATCTTATCAAATAGCATGCACTTTAAAAAAAATTAACGTTATCATATCCCCTCGTGTAGATTCCGCAATATTTAAAATTACATGATGTATATCAAAATTTATCTTATATCTTTAAACGAGCAATTCTTGTATATATATATATAATCGGAATCTGGGAAACGGCTCCAACGATTTTCATGAAATTTAGTATGCAGGGGGTTTCGGGGGCGATAAATCGATCTAGCTAGGATTTATTTTCAGAAAATGTTGTTTTATCCCTTTTTTTACGCAATTAAAAAATACCATTAGAATACGAAGGTAAATTTCGCTGTCATTGACAAGCTTCTATTAGCTCGGATAGGAATCGGGCGGATTCGAAACCAGAAAACCTGAGTTCGAATCCAGGATTCTACAGACCAATCTTTTTTTCATTTTTTTTTTTTGAATTAAGAGCTCTTTTTATTTTTTATTTTAATAACCAGTTCCTATTATTTTACTTTTATGTCAGTAAGATCGAAAATATTATTTATGTTTCATCAATTTGTAATGTATCTAAATATAATTTAACCGAGCAAAGCTCGGTCATCCGGGTACTAATAATAATACACTGTAATTTGTAGCTCTTACATGATCATACCATAATTAATGTGCTATGCAGCATCGTTACTACCATATTCTGCAATTTGGTACACAAAAAACGTATATCGCACAGAAGCGCTATAACATGCTGAAGGCTAAAACATTAGCATATTGCGGGTCGGCTTATAATCATCACATGCCAAGCGAAATTAGCCCCTAAGGTGCACTAGTCTACAGCCACCACCACTTTATTATCCCTCAAACATGTTCACTCATGCTAATTTGGACCCTTTGAGGTACAGTATCCCCTAAAATTAATATTGTAATATGATACTGCTTATTAGAAATGGATATGGGTAATGGTAGCTTATGGAAGGAAACTTTCTTTTGTAAAAATAGGGTATGCAAAAATTTAAGTTAGCATTAAATAATTATCAAAAATATTTTATTATAAGGAATAATTAAGTTAATGTGTATGGATACAATGTGAAGTTCGAATATGTTGTTTGATTTAAAGATAAGATAACAAAATATTTAAAATTAAAATAACACGAATTGAAAGCTATCTTTTACAATTTTATAAAAGCAACCTTGTCATTTCTATATAAATATCAATGGCTGTTGCAATTACTACTATAATCCAAATCATTTAATATTTACTAATTTTAAATACATCAGAATTAATTCCATATAATATTTTATTGATATTCTGATTGCAGAATACCAATTAAAACAAAAATAATTTTTGATAAATAAAAAAATATGTTATTATTTTTAATAATAATCGATGGGAATATTTTTAAAATTAATGACATAGACACATGTGGTTATACATACATTATATTATTGTACTGGTGGAAGTTTTGATAAGCAACAAGATTTACCAAACATTTGTTATAATTTCTAAGATGAAACATTCGTCACTCGCTCTAAAAATGAGCAAAATAAAAAAATTATCTGATATTCATGATACGCTTAAGCCGGCGATCGGCAACATAATCCTTATGTCCCGCTATTCACGACAACCAGTGACCGACGACGACAACAATATCTTTATTGTTAAATATAATGCAGTTTGCACATAAAATCCTTACAAGCTTAATTCCTTTAGCGAAGAAAAAGCAATTACAATTATTCTATTTTGAAATCTTATAAAATATTCCTTAGTACGAAATTTGCTGATACTGAAACTTTAAGTAGAACTTCTATTATTATTTTCATATAAAAATTCGCCTTCTTAGTAAAAGATCATTTAAAGTTTAATCTATGGAAATCTGGAGGAGTCGCAATGTGTGTGCACACTCTTTGTAAGAACTTTTTCAACTTCAAAATGCACCATTTGCTACCCGCGTTTGCTGACTTTTTAATCTGTTGATCAAACAACCGAGCAGCTGACGACAAATTTATTCTCGTACACAAAGATTCTAATCGTGATGTTTGCTTTGAAGCGACTTCTTTTTCAGTCATCACGGTTTTTTTGACTTGGCAAATTATTCAAAGACATCAGCGATGATACCACTTTTAGCCGCTAATAAATTGGAATATTTTAAGTTTTCTACACTACGTTTATAATTATATTAAAAGATAATATTATAATAAAAGATAATATTATAATAAAAGATTTTTAATAGGTAAAGCATATTATTAGGATTTAAGCGATAAAGAGGTACTGATGACCAAACCTTTTAAATTTAAGACTAACTATTGAGTTTATTGATGAAAGTCTCAATTATAGCTTCTGAATGCAAATACAAAGTGCATTTTGACGTCAATTTTTATTTATTGTTATGATGCTACAATCTTTATAATTTTTCACAGGTAAAATTCAAAAAAAAAATTGTCTCCTCACCATATAAAATACCGAGGTCCCCAAAAACGTTCATATTGTGTAAACAAGAACATAAAATAAATAGAGCAAGTTTAGACCAAGATTGTTTGCTCCTTGTTTATTTCGTGCATTTCGTACGATATACGTAGTCCACGTAAACTGTGTCAGGTGGATTTCATTTTTTATTTGGGCTTAAGCCAAGCTGTTGTTATTTTAGGCTACTATCACACGGTAACCGATCCTGGGTTTCCAGACGGTTGGTCCTGTCTTTATGTTGTCATTCTACCCCTTAAACCAACAAGTGCTGAGAACGTCTTTACTGAAATGCTTTGCTTAAGAATCTCTAATATTATTTAAACAAGAATATTTTTGCCAAAGTAAATAAATTTGATTGAGAAAATTATTTAGCTTAAAATAAAAAAAATAATTACATCAAAATAATAGTAATTTACTTCTTTATTTATTTGAAATTAAAAATTATTAATTAGATATCATTACAAAATTAAAAAGATGTATTTCATTATATCTTTTGAGAATTTGGATCAATTATAAATGTTGCTTTAGTAAAATTAACCGCTGTATTTTAATAAAAATATAATTCACTGTGTGTTTGTAAATTACATAGCATTAACCAAATTGGGCTAAATTAGCAAACGTACGAGTATATGCATTTTTTTTGCAAAAAGGAAATGCATGAGGCATTAAAATATCATATTTGTAAGCAAGTAATGTTTACTGTTACACTTTCTGTAATGTTTATTTTATGATATCATGAAATATAAATGTGTTAAGATTTACGAAATGAAATAAATTATCACGAAATATATAAATTTTAATACTTATATAAGCTAGCGATTAAATTATAATGAAATACTTAAATAATTATTGAAATATTAAATTTAAATATTGTTACACTTATAAAACTATTACAATCCTCATTTTATTTGTTATAAAGACATTGTAACAAGCTGTTTGAAATATTTTAAAACTATTCCATTGGTTTTATGCATAAAAATATTGCGAATAGATAACAAATATACTATCCAACAATGGCTGCCAGTCACATACTTTTCCTTTAATTAACAAGTGGCATCAGGTAAGTGATCTCATATTGTAAGAAAAAATTTAAATTAATTCTAAACAAACAAAACTAAAGTGTATATGAATTTCAAATATCTCTATTTTAAAATCATCTTAAGCTTTGATTTTTAAAAATCGATTTTTGGCAAAACAGTTTATTTAAAATAGCATAACAACGGTACGATTTATAAAAGAATAAATCCTCTTAAATCCCTGAACGATTTTCAGGAAGGCTTTGGGGACCAACAATTTCACTCCTACATGTGTAATCCATGGATTAACTTGAACAAACAAAAAATATCAAAAAAATTGCCCTCAAACTCTTTTTCAATAGGATGCAATAGAACAATAAAATATTATTCAAGATCATGGTTAACTTGGAAGATTTATTTATTTAAAAATACAATTATAATATATAATATAATAAAAAAAAATGGAAATACCTTTTCAAAGTATTGTTATTCAAAGTCAAAGTCAAAATATTTTATTCAGCATAAAATTATTACAATTATTTACTGAACGTCATGAGTCTACCACCAGTTCGGAAAGAAGAAGCCTCTGACCTGAGAAGAACTGGCGAAAGAAACTCAGCGGGACTAATATTTTTTTACGTAATTTTTTTTTTCTTTTTAGAGTATATTGAAATTAACAATAATAAATTTATTATTATTAATTTATTAATAAGAAGCTTATTTTTAAGTACTGTGGGAACGCTAGGTAGGTAACGAGGTGGCTTATTTCTAGTTACTGAGGCGTATAAAAATTTACTGTAAGAAATTTGCAGGTCTAAATTAGCATATGGGCCACTTTAACATTGGAAATTAGCACTAACTTGGATAAAACCGCAAGGCATTGTCTGTATAACTACTTAAATAGACATAAATAGATACATGTATGAAAGATTGTCACTAGAGAAGTGCTTGACACAGTTGGATGATTTTTTCTAATATTTGTTGTCGTCGTGTTAACGTTTGGATAAAAAAAAAATTAAATCTACACGAAAAATGTTTACCTTTTGTTTACGAGTTTATACTAGGTTTGTTACTATTTTTGTCAAATTGTTCAATATTTTTATGAATAATAATAGTAAAATTATTGTAAATATAATAAAAATATTAATTTCATCTTATTTTAGTAGAATTGAAAAAAGGGAAGTTTGAATCATCTATGATTTCATGCGTGCCATTTGGTAACCATATTATGAGTACTGTGGGTGTCATAATACGTATTGAAAATGATATCATTCGAATATTCAGCGTGGGAATCAAAGACATACGCTTATTCGGATTAAGAAAAAAAGTTCTTATTGTATACCAATAATTAACAAACGTACAATATATATAATTTAACCAACGAAAGAATTACCAAAAAAAAAAAAATACAACGTCTTTCGGAAGACTATATTTTTATATTATGCCACATTTTTTGTGAAGATAAACAGCTAATGTTTTTGTTGGCGTTTCAGGGACGATTTCAATTTTGTAAAATAAATATTTATATACGTCACACGTATTATTATTTTTGCACGTCTCATAAGCGAAGCGTTGAGGTGAGTTCTACTCTCATATCACGCAAAACGAGTGATTTCTCGAACTAAAAATTTGTCTATTTATCGTATATTGCACTTGTAATATAATGTAATATCACGCTCATATTAAGGAAAAACACTGTTCAACAAACACTCATGATACTTTTAATGGCATTTTTGTTATTTTAAGCTAATTAAAATCTGTTTAAGGTGGTTCTGTCTTGGACGTCCGTGTGTCTGTATGTGCGGATCCTGTATGTAGTCACGATAATGACCGAAAGACTTCTTCACTAATCGAGTTCTTTTTTTTTCTTACGCTTTAGTATGATTAGGAATAGAATCATATTTCACTTCACGGTCTAATTCGATCTGGTTTAACTGTTTTTAATAATTTTATTATAAAAAGAAGATTATGAGGCGTGCATTTTTGGATTTTCCGAACTATTTTAGATTTGCAAATAACATACTATTTAAAAAATTGTTACACTCTGTATGTGATCGGTTACATAATTGTCCAGACTTACATGATTGACGATTGGATAGTTATATTACCAGTCACATCAGCGCGGTAAATTTGTAAAAAATGTAACCTGCATTAGTATTTCATTAGTATGAAATTAAGCCAAAATCGGAAAATATGGACTTTTTTTTTTAATGAATATGAGGGACTGGTTTAAGATATTTTTTATAATATATAGGTATATTATAAACTGAAATAGAAACGTAAAGGCGTAAGTAAATAAGTATGTTAAGCTTATATAAGCACACTCATTCAGACAAATGAAATTTTTTTCTTAATATCATGTTTGTATATTATTATTATATATACACACTCAACGGCCCCCAGTAGGATGTGAATCCTGTGTCGGGGGTCCGAAAACACACACAATACACAAGCACAAACGCCCAGACCACGACAAATATCTGTATGGCCTATACAAATATTTGTCATTTGCGGGGATCGAACCCGCGACCGCCAGCGCATCAGCCAGTTGCTGTGACCACTGCGCCAACGCGTCGTAATCAAAGATACAGAGGAGTTTTGACTTGAAATTATGAGTTGGAGACGACGGCAGCTACAAAAATAATTTTAGGAAAGTCCCTCCATAAAGACAAGAATGGGGAATTAAAGTTTGTATGTTTGTGTAATTTTATTATATATTTTATTATTTCAACATTTTGGGAATTACGTATGTCGGAATTGCTAATCCTCAGTTACATTTTGTACAGATGACAATGTTTTAATATTGAAATATGAGATTTAGTTTTAGGCTTCTGTTTGAGAGAGAATTTCAGGAAAATTAAAACTACTATTAGATACTGTTCTCTTATATTTACGCGAATATTACTCATTTAATTGAAAGTCTATATCGGATTTTATCGCGTTTATTTGTTAAAAACTTTACAGTTTAACGATTTTATTAATTAATTAAATTATTTCCCGACGTTTCGGACCCTTTACAGCGTCCATGATCTCGGGGGACTGAGGTGGTGGGTGTCCGAATAATGAATCAATTGTTATATACCCCGCTTTTTATACAATAATAAATTATTACTTTTAACCGTTCCTATTCATGCAGAATGAGCTTATTGTGTCTGGAAGTCGTGCTGTGTTCTTATTTTCCTTGGGTTCAATTAATTTTAGTACTGGCTCCCAAGCTGGTGGTACGTTCCAACCATCCTCTCTATTGAAATTAGGATGTTTTTTGATTTCAATAGCCTCGCGAATCATCCTTGGTAGGAATCGGTGTTCTTTAGCGAGAATTTGTGGCTTATCAAATCTGATATAGTGGTTGGTACCTTGTTGAGTATGTTGATACACAGCAGACTTTGTCGACCGTTGGTGTTTCATGTCAGCTATGTGTTCTTTGACGCGTGTCTCTATACTCCGCTTAGTTTGCCCTATATAAGAGAGACCACATTCACAGTCTAATTTGTAGACCCCTGCATCTTGTAAAGGTATTTGACACTTGACAGATGGTAATAATTGACTTATCTTCGTTGGCGGCTTGTAGTAAGTTTTTATTGAAGCTCGCTTCAAGATGTAGCCAATCTTGTCAGTGACTCCTTTGACATATGGTAGTACGGCAGGCTGGCGCTCAACTGTGGCTGTCTTCTTTCTCCGGGATCTGTGACGCTGACGCGGTGCTCGGAGGTTGTTGTCTCGCAGTACCTGCTTGACGTGCTGTAGCTCTGCGTCCAGGTGTTTCTCGTCACAGATCCCGCGAGCTCTCTGAAACAGAGACAAACCAACGGCAGAGAGTTGTCTAGGATGATGGTGAGAAGCACCGTTTAAATACCTGTTTGTGTGGGTGGATTTTCTATACACAGAATGGCTTAAACTATGATCAGGATTCCTGATTATAAGTACATCTAGGAAAGCTAGTGTGTTGTTTGCCTCTAACTCCATGGTAAATTGAATATTGTTATTTATGGAGTTAAGGTGTTCTAGGAATATGCAAGTACTGTCTGTTGGTAATATGGTGAAAGTGTCATCTACATACCTCTTGTAAAATCATGGACGCTGTAAAGGGTCCGAAACGTCGGGAAATAATTTAATTAATTAATAAAATCGTTAAACTGTAAAGTTTTTAACAAATAAACGCGATAAAATCCGATATAGACTTTCAATTAAATGACTACTATTAGATGTTTACCAAATTAAAGGAACTATGTATTGCCAAGCTGTCATGGGTAAAATTGCAGGGTACAACTTGTACTTATATTTAAGTCACTAAATTTAAGTTGCAAAAAAGGCCACATTTATAAAAATTACATAATTTTGTCACTCTCTTTAAGCATGAGCATGGAACTAACGTTTTGTCAATTACCTTTAAAGCTGCACTTTTCTAGTGTATTTGAAGTTTCAGAAGACAATAAGAGATTTCAGGAGATTATAGAATCTTCTTGTTTTTTATGTTGTGTTAAGCTGCTAGTATTCTTGGCACCATTCCCCGCGGGCATGATTTATACCAAAACTGTTTTTAAATAATTATTTTAAGTTTTGAATTGTAAATATGTATAATATTGTAAAATTTCTTTCTAAAAAATAAATAATTTAAAGCTGAATTAAAATCAAAGTAATGTGTATTCAACCAGATTCTGTCACTAAAGCGCTGACTCGCCTCAAATAATACCTAGCGCTGAAACTTCGTAATATAATGACATTATGAGTACAACACATGTATGATACGAGTATGACACACATTGTGTGGTCCATGTAGGTATCTTATTTTTTTTTTAAACTACCTGGTTTGGAAAAAAACTAAGGAGTAAAGAATTATTACAAAATTTTTATCATAATAGGAGATAGAGATGATAAGACACATTTATATTATTGCTAGAAAACTTTATTGGAGATGTTGTAAAATTGATCTTATTTTGTGTAGAAAAAGTTTTGAGTGCAGTAAAAAATTTAGTTGTAGATATTGGTGAATAAGAATTTTATCTTTGAAGGTCTCTCTGGAATTCATTCATTATATATAATAGAGCAAAAATTTTTTTGCTCTATTATATATAATGATAGAGCAAAAATTTTTTTCATTGGGTCCATTTTCAATAAAGTGGTTAGTATTATACTTTGACCTTAGTATATTATTAATGTACCATGTGGTGACCGGCACAGAAGAATAGTTCCGACTTCTTTCTTATCGAGGTGTCGTAAAAGGCGACTAATAGCGTATGTTGAATCCTACCTATTTGGTATCCATAAGTAAAATATTATGTAGATAGGCGAAGGAATTTTATTTATTTAATAGAAATTTGCGAGTAATATTAATTAACACCGCCAACGAAATAATTGGTTCTGTTCTATGTTTAGGCTTACATGAATATTTTAGTTTCGAAAATCAACTAAAAGTAGTTTAATATTTTTTGTTTCTATTCACATTGTTATTTTGTTTTAATGTTTTAATCTGAAGGTTAATTGGATATATTGCAAAAAATAAACATAACCAAATAAATATATTGAGTATTGTTAGGTGGTGTTGAAATTTAGACATTTTTAAACATTAATTAGTGAATTGTAAAATACTAAAATTTGTAATATATTGCTAATTTCTATTTATTTTGTACTTTATATCCGTTTGATGGATTATATTTATAAATGTTAAGGTTTAAAGTAATCTAGGAGTCTTTAATAAGGGTACCAAGTTTCATTTCCGAAGTTACGTAACCTTGAAGTTAATGGAGGGTAAAAGTACCTCGAAATAGTTGATATTACGACCTACGGTCTTCTTTTTTACATTGTTTAAGACATGCTGTCGTTTCTTTTTATGATATTTTAAGCGAAATGGATTCCAATGATTTATTTGTATAAAATTAGAAAAATAGTTATATTCTTGTGGAATGGAATTAAATAGCCTCTAGTCATTGATCTGAAAAACCCCCTATAATATATAATCTTCATTATAATCTTTATACTGTTGCAGTACAAAACCATTGTCTCAGCAAAATGTTACAATAAAATACTTCTTTGTGTGATAAGTTTTAGTAATATTATTATATTTTTTATTCTATCATAAAAATTTATATTTTCTCCTTGAGTTTCTAAATTCAAGTTTTTTAAGATTTCTTTCATTAATTAACTTTGACTGTTCATTATTTATTTGTAGTTTGGTTATAGTACAGTCAATTCGATTTATAGTAAATTTTATTTGTCAATTTTATTGTGAAAGTTATTCATTACTCAGATGTAAAAATTGATAGAGGATTTTCACAAGCTCTCATAAAGGCCAATTTTAGCTAGTCATATTTAAATGAAGTATATAAAGTTTCTATAATTTCAAGTACATAAGAGGGGCGCCATTAAAAAACGAAATCCTGATTTCATATACCTACCTACTTTTATTAATCTAGACATAGCTTCCCTTCCCCTAAAGACAGGGCATCACGAGAGCACTATTCAAAATCTAATCCAGCCTAGTGCAATTCAACAACAACCCATTCTCTCATTGGTCGTTGTATCGAGAACCCCTAGGCTCACATTGTTCTTATGTCCCCAGTCTTTATAGACTCTTCAAGATTCTTATTTGCCACGATTGCGGATACACTTCAATTTTTAAAGTTCTTCTTTTCGATGGTTCCTACGTTATCAACTAATATTTAAGATGTAATATAATTAAAACATGTTTAAATAGATACTAAATAATTATATATATTTATTCATTTAAATAGTTACACCATCAACTTATCATTAAAAATTAATAAAATATTTTACTAGTATAGGTATTATTCGAAGTGATAAGTTTTTTACGGCGTAAACATCATTTATTAAAAATATATAAGAGAAACTAATCTAAGAGACAATAACCAAATAAATATTAAGGCTTACTTTTTGCACCACAGTAATGCATAAAAACTATACTTTCACATTTTTGGTTATGATAAACGTTCTCAAGTGGTTTTTTGCATAAATTTTTAATTAAACTTTATTCAAAATTTCAATATTTAGATATTAAGATTGCTTTTATTTTCTGCAAATTTTACCTTTGGGCACTACCTATGCAAGTCATGCAACGAAATTATGAAACGTAAAATGACTTTGATTTAAGTGGTGAGTCTCATCTAGTAGTGCACCTATAATATACAAGAAAGTTTAAATAAATAATCAATTTTTAGTTAAAAAAAATTCCCTTAAAATTCTTTCCTATATATAAAATACGTTGAGATTACATTTACACAATATACGAGTTTGCATATAACAAGTTTTGAATATTAATTTTTTTTACTCTTATTCCAACAAGAATTTCTACTTGATATACATAGGTACAACGTTGTTCTTATATTCGAAACTGTAAATAAATTGAAATTGCTGACCGCAAGTTTCCGTAAAATAATCCACTGTTATTTATGTACAGGTTCTCTAAGCCGCAAAGACAGTTCTGTAAATAGTATCCACAAGACATTTTACATTTTCAATTACGAAGACGATGTTTCTTCAAAACTAATTCTTATAGCATCGTAGTAAGATTGTGACAATATATTTGTTGTATTTATTGTAAGAAGCCTTATACGGCTTGTATTGGCGGCCATTTTGGTTAATTGATATCCAGGCTCCATGACCGTAATACGATATCACTTCGGAAGGGTTGACGCAGCTATTCTTCACATTCTGACCAATCAGAAAGGTTTATTGTGTGTTGTTCAAACTCTTTTGTTCTAGTGATTGTGTATGTAATATATAAAAAAGTGCACTCATGAATGCAGCTGCTTGTTACACATAATACTTATGAATATGTAAATTTAATTAAATACATTTACCTACATAATAATCTCTTATATATAGAAAAAGGATTTCAGTTGTGTATCTTATTGATTTTAGTACCTAGTATGTGTATATCTTGTGCAATTGAAAAAAATTAAAGAACATTTGAATAAAAAATTAATTAAGAATACATAAGCATATTATGGACGTGTATACATATGAAATCATTTCCCACATTAAAACGATTATAGACTAAAGATATTATCAGATACCATCATAAATTGATAAACGACAACAAAACTCTAGCTTTATTGCTTCCCGTTTCAGATCATTTAACTCGCACGTGACTGACTCAATAGGGTTGTCCAAATGTTTGTTATAAGTATATTTATAGCGAGTTTTTTTATGGGGAGAAGTACACCGCAGTTTTTGTTGTTTACCTAATAAAAATATATTAGGACTCTATTTACGGTTTATTAAAGCGGCTCTTATACAAACAGATTTACATACATACTGCTATATTATATTCATTCTCTTGATACTCTGAAACCTATTTGATTTGCTTTAAAATAATAGTCTAAGCTGTGTCTGCTAAGAACATCTAATTTAAATGTAAATTTCAACATCAAAAGAGAAACTAAAACATAAACCTAAAGTGTTATACACACATAGCTTTAATTATGAATTACTACACATATGTATTACTACACTATATTATTACAATATATTAGAGTATATATTCTGTTATTTTATAATCCAATTCAACTCTTTGTAAATAATATTAAGTAGTGAATTATTTTGGTCTCTTGTTTTCATTTTATTTAAAATCTCTCTCATCTTATTTAATGTACAAATAATATGAAATTGGAACGAAATATAAGCAATTCTATTTTTTAATTATTGAAAATTTGTTTCAGCATACGTAATACATACTTTAATTTTCACCGTTGTTACCTATTTGACTTTCACATACCGTTTAGGTAAGCGGGTGTATTGTTTATTAATGAAGTATTCTATAGTAGAAATTATTGCCAGTTCATCGGATATTTCGTTTAGTTTGCCTCGGTTAGTTTACAATACCGAGGGCTGTTTGTTTTGCCTACAGTATGAATAAATAATTTGTAGTCCCTTGTTAAATATTAAAATGTAGAGAGTTACGCAAAGCAAACGGGCGTTTGTTAACAAACGAACAATATTTGCATTACTTTTAGTACAATTAATTTCCAGCCAATACAAGTGGCGTAAATAGAAATAAAATACCGTTTTACTTTCCATAACTTATTATTTCCTAAATGTTGTTTAATTAAATCTTCTCGAAATACTTAGTGATTTTTTTTATTAAAGTTCTTTCCACGGATACCTAAAAATATTTAAATCTTTTTCGTTAGCAACGTATAGTCAAATCTAAATTATTTTGTTTAAAAAAAAATTGAAATCCTTCCAAATTCGGAGAAAGGTTATGAGTAGATCATGATTGTCAAGTCAAATAAAGATTAAAGACACGATAAAAAGAAATAATAATAATAATAAAATGGCCCACACAACGTAAATTGTTAAGTTAGTGTTAGGTTCTATTCTAAGAAAATATTTTTCTGATTAGAATTTAATATTATAATTGCCTTGAAAATTAGCAAAAGTAATTAGCTAAAAGGAAATTTTAAGGCAAAATCATAACACTTATAAAAATAATACGTTATATAAACTTATCGCTTGTCTACAACAAACCGAGCACCTTATCGTAAACTTGTACACTGATTACGGATTCCTAGCTATCACATCGCAGGTTGGAGGACATAAAAGCTTTCTCAGTATTAAAATTGCATTTGGATTTATTTCGTGAAAGTAACTTATTATTCAAGTGAGCCTGTTTTTAGTGAGATACTTAATAATTGGATTTATTATGTAAAATATTCCAATTAGTTGATGGCTAGGTATATTTTTTGAATTATTAGAAAAAAAAAATATGTAAAGACGAGTACTTTTTGTTTTAAATTTTAATAAGAACTAAATACGTAATGGACTTTGAAATAAACGCTCTTCGAATTTATAGTCTATTTCTAATAAAAATATGTCTAGACATATTTTCTTTAAACATGTATAAAGATTCCTTAATCAAGATATAAAATATGCCTCAGGTCATACCAAATTTAAACAAATATTATGCTTTCATTTAAAATATCCTATATAAAACGGACGTTATTGATAGGGACGATGTAATATAACGGAATATTTGTGTATAAATGTGTTTGTATAGTAAATAACCAAGACGTTCCATCCAATAACCCACAACACTTTCATTATTTTTGTTGGTATCCAAACATCGCAATCGACCGTGATCCCTTCTATTTACATATGCGAATGTGTGGTTTTGTTTCTATTTGCGGGTAGGGTGTATACTCGTAATTACGGCGTCGAGACAAGTCCCGAGGCGAGACCACATTCGTAGAGATAAGAGTTTGATAAGATTGCTAGATGTGCCATTGTGGAGTATGCTTTAATATCATTTATTAATATGAACGAAAAAGGTATATGAGTACAATAAAGTATTCATGTGTGTTTATAAAGTGTATTATTTTTTATAATAAATTACTTTTAGCTATTTATAGTTTTATATTAAAAAATAAGCGTACTTTAATGTTTATTACCCTAAACTCGAGTGATCATTCCATACAAAATCTTTACAATATCTCCTTTGAATCAAAAAAAATGAATGAAATCGAACTACGCGCTAATGAATTACAACTGTCTACGTATTTAGACTTTCGTCGTTTCTCCCAAGAGCAATGTGGTGAATTTCGGAAAAAAAGTATTAACAGCCGGGAAGTATGAACTCAAATCTTGTCCACTTTCAGTCAGGTAGACAAACAGACAAATCGGAATAAAATTATATTTCGGGCTTCAGTATCGAAATATCTACACGTCATAAAAGTATGCATCTACAGAATTACAGTTGTTACAGTTTTATTACAAGTGCTTATAGATTAGTATACAAATAAAAGTAGAATTAAAAAGCGTTTATTGTTGCTGGTTAGTAAGCTTTTTTTCCAATCATTTCTAGTAAATAATATCTGTATCTGTGGTCACTCCCGTCTTCTCTAAATGAACTAGGTCCGTGTTCATGGTAATTCTGGGCCTTACCTGAATGTCGATGCGACACTAGGGGAAATAAATATTGTATACATATTTAATTAATGTGTATACTACCACACCCGGACCGAATCTTCTTCGCAAGAAGGGAAGTAAAATTGTAGGTAGCTGTTGGTTCTAAAAGCACATACTAGGTATAATTTCGCTACTGACGAATTTATTTATTAATCACGATGTAAAAAATGACTTAAGTACTTGATAAGGTGCGTGTTATTCTTTTGAAGTTTTCATACATTTTTAACAGAACATAAACTAATTTAAAATTATAAAATAATTTTTCCTAGTCCTTCATATTTGTTAGTTAGAATTCATTGAGTTATTATTTTCTGCTCTTACGACTCCTGACATCAAAGGCGTGTATGCACAATAGCGGACACTATAGTGGCACATAGTGTACACACAGGCACCTTAATAGTTAGGAGCGGAGAAACGGAGAAATATTAACCAATAGGATTGCAAAAAAAATCCCCTCCGCTCCAGTGGACAAGGGCTCTACAATCCTATTGGTTAATATTTCTCCATTTCTCCGCTCCGCCGCCTCGCGCCATATCAAAAGACAGGCACCCTTATACTACTATATCGTGACTAGTTGCCGCTAACTAATTAAAATCGAGCAAGTAATGTTTATTTTTTATTACGAGTGTTTGAGATTGTTAGTTACATCTCCAACACCGTCATGGACATACACACAAAAAAAACTGTCATGTTGTCATCAAATAATTTAATACAATGCTTAAAAGGTTAAAAAATTAGTTTAAAATTAGGCGAAATAACATAAGACACATGAGTAACAATTGCTGAGCTTTTGAACGTTTCAGAAACTGGCTACTGTCCATAGATGCTGCAGAATCCCCGGACATGAGCCTGCCACGTATTTAAAATACTATGTGGAATGTGTTACTATATCTTACATACATAATCTATTCTATTGTATAATTCTTCTTTTGCTGTAGCCATATAGGGTGCGGATAAAATTCGCTCCATGAATTCTTACACTAAATCATATCCCACTTCGATATGGTCATTTATAATGACATTTATCTATCTTTTAATCATTCCTACAAATATAGTATAGACGCAATTTACCGAATCATTTAATTATTTAAAATGTGTCATTTCCAAATATAATAATTTTTTCAGTTATCAATGTTTTAAGCATAAAACCAATATTTAAAATTTTCAATCGTTAGCAAGAGTAAACAAAATAAATTGTACTAAGAAGAGCCTTTTAGCGTTTCATAAAACGTATTGAATAATATTCGTTTAAAAGTAATTCCTCGATAAATTAAAATAAAAGATAGCGATTCGTACAAAGAGAAACCTTAATCGCATTTCTGTCAAAATCCTTATAAGTAGGATTTCATCCGCTTGTTTTTTGTATCGAATGTCGATTTATTAAAGGTATTTCTTTCGATCTACTTAAAAATCAATTCAGTCCCGGAGCACTCGTTTCAATCAATCACAGTCCGATTGAAAATTCAATCGCAATAAGAGATGACTGAAGAAGGATTACGTGACTACATTACGCGATACCTCGAAAATAAGTTCGAGGAAACATTTTATTATTTTTATTTTAGCTGCGACAGCCCCGTGGGCTGAATAGGGCACTTAATAAGTAGTTCGGGGATACTGCTTTTAATGTCTTGAATTAATTGCGTCTTTTTTGAAGAGGGCACTTTAATAGAAGGTACATGTTATTAGCCGTGACTTGGTTCGCGTGAAAAATGTTTCATTTCGTTTTATTTTTCCTTCGCCTAAAGCGTAATTCATAATTAAAGAACTAATTAAGAACTAACTTATTATATGGTGAATAATTATGTGTTTTATCTGAAGCAGTATTCAGACGACCTTGTAACTAAAAACAATATGGGTATAGAGTTAAAATTTTCACAAAGGTTTAAATATAGTTGAACAATATCGTCTCTATACGTAATTGTTTTAAGTATTCCTTGCCGTGAGATGAATTTCTATGAAAGTTAAGCCTTACGCCTTTAAGAATTAAAATGTTTTGTACTAACAGCTTTGCTATCAGTTATGCATTCTGCAGTCAGTCTCATACCAGTGGAATCTAATAATCGAAAGATATGTCAGGAAATATTATAAGGTATTCCATTGCCTGACATTCCAGCTCTCTTACCATTTGTCTTTTTCACTTGCAATCATACAAGGCTACGTCTGCGCGGATTAGAGTTCGTTCCAAAACTACCTGATAAGAACAACATAGTGACTGTCGTACGTAATTTTTTCATCTATCCTCTTCGTGTATATCTGTACATACTCGTATTAATAAACTTGAATTAATAAAAAATAAAAAAATTACTAACGCCAAAACAAGTTGTTTTTCATTTAAAATTGCATTGATTTTTAATTAATAAACAAATAATTTTAAACAGCGCCACAAATTATCTTGGTTTTGTACTGAAACGAAGATGAAGGAACGACAAAGGAACCGTATAAAAAATCTAATAAATGCTTATATTTATCATAATGAATTCATAATTAAGAAAGAATTTTTGTGTCAAAGCTAAGAGAAATGAAATGGTCTGTCTAAATTTGAACTAATAATGACAATTATATTGAAATATAATTTTTATAATTTTGTTTTATGTTTTGATAGTTAGATAATAATCTTTTTATATTCGGTTGTTTGTACGACATACATTTTATCTCTAGAAGCTATTTGTGTCATATTATTATAAATCAAGAAAGTGATTTTGATCTCGACTCTAATAGTGTACCGTGCTAAGAAAATATCCCATGAAAAAGACCATAAAAACGAATGTTTCACGCAAAGATGAAATCAATATTTTTAAATATAATTGCAGAGACAAAAGAGTTATGAGCGCACAATATTTTTAACAACGTTTCCATCCTATTTTTAATATTTACTTAAAACTGTAATAGGTCAAATTCTTTACGAAATTTTTTTGGAGGACACTGTTGTCAACACTGAAGCCAAAAATTCAATTTATTTTAATGTTTGTCTGTCCGATTTTTTGTTCTGTATCTTGGCCGCGTATCACACCAAAAGTACAAAATAAATGGAAACAAAACTGATACGAGTTCGTTGTATGCAACGAGCTGGGACATTGGGTACTTTTTGTCTCGAAATTCGATACAGTACACCTTCACACATACACACACACCTTCGAAAACGGGATGAAATATAATGTAAAAGGTGATATTTGAAATATTTTTGGGTAAATATTACAAGGTCTGATTTCGTAGTTACAGACGTTATAACCCTCGATATAAGTTCTAAATAACTTGAAACTCGAAATTAACAAAAATCATGAAAGTAGGGCTTATCTTAAGCTGTTTTAAGTACTTTGTATATACCTACATGAAAGCGATAACAATCACAAAGTCGCGGATATTGCTAATGTCAACCTTTTTTTTTTTAAATATAAAACAAAATGTTATTAAAATATGCTAAAATTTGTAAATGCAATTGTTATACTAAAATATGTAGATTTAAATATTGGTACATAATATGTTTGGTAGCTGTTATTTAAAAGAACACAATTTTTTTTTCTTCAAAAGAACTTATAGTCTGTGTATTGAATTACAAAATGAGAATGTTATCTGTATGATGCTTACATTAGAAAATATTTTTATAAAATCTTGACATGCCTAAAAATGAGACTACAATCATTATTTCAGATGACTTCAATCATTAAATATCGCACCGTATTTAAGAACGGATACACACACAATACGATTACTATCTACGTTACTCGAAAGCGCGTGCAACTCGCTCCGTGTAGTGCACACGATAGCCATCTAAGACCGATATGCAGTTAATAATGTAACGCGATAAATAATGCAGGTGGAATACCACTCAACTCCTACAAGCTGGAGCTATTACACACACTAAGACAAGACGGTCGTGACATATAAGAAGAAAAAAGTAATAATACGTGTTTATGTACGAACTTATTTGTGTTAACGTAAAATTTGTAAAAACAAGTTATTTAAGCTATAAGTAGTAGTAAGTATTACATAGTATTTATAACGTTCTATATTACAAAAAAATGGCTAGCAATCCACACTGTAGGTAGTTAAGAAAAACTTGTCTACCTCTTAAATAACACATCAATGTAAGTTTAGGCTTTCACGGTCACTACGACTATTACCACTTACAATGAAAAGAAATTTACCGCGATTATTATTTTGAGATTCCCAATATTTCGTCGACCTTGGAAACGCTATGGTCACGGGGTGACTTCATCCGTCGTCCCGTAGAGAGTATGTTTAAATGAAAGTGTTACACAAAAACTATAATAAACTATTGCTAATAAGAATGCTGTGAAATATAATCCTGAACTAATTGACCTGGACTATTGAACATAGGTCTTCACAAGGGATTTATAATGACTGCGGTGCGGTAGTCTGTCCACCTGGTGAAGAGTCAACCAACGCCAGCCTTTCCGCTACTGAGTCACCATTTCAACACTTCGGAAATCCATTTACGGCCCTCCGAACTTTATACCTCGCCCAATGCGAGAGCTTTGGCATACGTTAAGCAGTTGTTCTGCCTTTTCTGGTTGATCTACAGGTTTTTTATTTGATGCCTATGCCAAGCACAGCTCTTTTCATGGCCTACTGAGTAACTTGCATAACTATAAAAGACCAGTGATACTTTACAGTGTTTGAAAACTTAAGGAGATAATTCATACATACACATACATTCATATCCCTAGATGCTGCGAGAGTATTGGAAAATTCCTAACCGCTGAACAACCGAGATGAATTCAGTGGTTTATACTCGTAGATAAATAAATAATAAATAAAATGTCTCACACTCAACGGCCCCCAGTAAGATGTTATCCTGTGTCGGGGATCCGGAAACACATACAGCACACAAGCACAAACGCCCAGATCACGAAAAATATCCGTATGGCTTATACAAATATTTGTCATGTGCGGGAATCGAACCCGCGACCGCTAGCGCTAGGCCAGTTGCTGTGACCACGGCGCCAACGCGTCGTCAACAGATTGTTTTTGGTTACCTTTATATATACCATTTGGTTTATGATACTTGTCGACAATTAAGGGAGCAGATTTCTCAATGAATACTAGTTGTAACAAAACATAAGTATTAAGCATAATGTTATATAAATATATTTATTTTCATATTATATTCAGTTTTTACTTTTGATGACGTGTGTATGATCGTAGAGTAAGACATTTTTGTCTTATTGGTGAACAAATATTAAGTTGTTAAGTATTAAACGCAATGCACTTCCTAAACATTAAGTAATGTTGTATTAGAAATGAATTAAGATAAATTGCTGTGTGGGTGTATTGTTGGAGCCCTTTTGCTGTGTCAAGAAGAGTTATTGTGACTTCCTTAAAATTTATTTCTTTATTATTGTTTTCTATTATTTTCATAACCATATCAATTGTTTATTACTAGCAAAGTTTTAGTCGAATTCTTAATAGTAATATTTTTATTTAACATTTGAAAATCATAACTTACGGTAATAAGAGTCTGAAAAGTAATGTTTCATAATATAAAAGTAGAGACAGGCCTATCGCTATAAATAATTCATATAATTTGTATCTACTTCTACTAAACGTCCACTAGAACCGTTATCTCAGTTCTTGGATAGTAGAAAGATTTTTTAAAGAGCTAAAAAGTAGAGCTATCATTGCGCTATAATGAATTTTTGAGTGCCCACTTCAAGCCGAGTGTTTCTGCTTCGGAGATGAAGCAGTAAATTATTGTTTCACCATCTTTTATATTTAAAAAAATTACAATTTTATATTTTCATTGAAAAAACGTATATTTTTCTCTTACGCCATAGGCTCCATTATAGGTGATTCACGTTTATGCATCATAATAAAAACACCATAAAATCGCTTTTATTGGCCATCATCCACGCACGAGTGGTGCACTAAATTAAATAATTCAGTGTTTATTAAATTTTAGTTGGCTACAAAAGCATATTTTGAAACTGTTACAGACATAAACGAAATTCATCTCCGCCAAATGACCCACTTGTGATTGAAACTAAAATGTTACTGACGATAGTAATGAGTGTTGATACTATTAATAACCGTTATTAATCTTTTTAAAATGAGTTTTATAAAATACACATGACTATTACTATTACTTATTCATTTCTTACCTATATCATTGTTTTTTTTGATGAATAATATATTATTTGCCAATTACAAAATACGAAGTTCGAAACTTTTTTTAATAGAGTTCCGTTATTTTTTTTTTTAATATATAAAAAAGAGGAGTACCTACTCCGTTTTTTAAAAATATGAATCATATATTTTTATCAACAGTAAGAAACTCAAATTTCACATTGATTTTTCTAAAAGCGCGACTAAAGGGTAACTGAATGGTTTGGACGACGACAATGTAACGGAACGCGTTATGGTGATGAGGCGTTTTTACAGAATTCGATTTTTAAATACGTATATTTAAAGTATAATGATATCACATTTAAAGTATAATGATAGTTAAATTAATGTATTTATTATGTATATTGCTCGATATAAATAAGTTTACATAATACTGTTGTTATATTATCAATTTATACTTTTTAATATTCTAATATGACTTATTTATTTTTAACTTAATTGTCATCTGTTACAATGTCAAAGAAGTTTTATTTCAAGCGTGTGTAAAGGTAAACACACAATTTTTTTTAATTCCTTTTTTTGTTATTGTATCATTTCGTATCGTGATGTATTGATAAAAACAGTCGCCATCTCACCGATGGCCACAGGTTCGATTCCCACTCGTGGCAAATATTTATTTATTTATACTAATTTTGTATATTATTAGGAGATTTCAGCAAAGAGTAAGTGAAAATTTTCTATCGAGATTAAAAGTTAATCGAAGGCTGATTATTTCTGGGGAATAATGTGCGACCACTCAAAACAATTTCACTCGAAAAAATTACTCAAAATATACATTTTTGATGTACAATGCTAATATAATTTAATATTTCTGTTAAAATGCATTTTTTTTTTCTATCTAGCAAACTAGAGCTGATACAAAATACTCAGTAGTATCAAGTATGTTTGACATCGTATAACAAGATATATTCAGAATTACACCTTGTCCAACCGTTTATTATCTTTTTGACAGCTTACGTCTATAAATTAGCGTTTTTTTTCTTCGAAGTAATGTCCTAGAGTAAAGTCGTACTTTATAGACGGGTAGTGAAGTGCACAGGGGTGCATAATAAACAACTACAAACTATAAAACAGTTCTTGAAATATATCGATCGATAAATCGATCATATGATAAAAATAATTTGACCTCACATAAGTATTGTTTCTGTAAAATTACTTTAAAAAAAGGAAATAAAAATAGTATCTATAACTCCAAGATTGATTATTTCCAAAGAATTAAGTTGAAATCTTGGAAATTAAGTCAAATCAAGAGTAAAGAACAATGAATCTGTTAATTCGTTTATTTATTTTTTGACAGCTGCTAACTATGCACGTGTTAAAGAAAATCTAAGAAACAAATAATTAATATTTAAACTAAAAATATTTTATTAAATCGATTGTAAATTCTTCTTAAATAAAATCGATTATTATTTCAAATCGATAACGTGTGAGGAGGGTGTAACTAATGTCGAACTGCCAAAAAGATAATAAACGGTTGGACAAGGTATAGGTCTAAAATTCTAGGCATAAATTTGTAGCCTAGTGCATTCAAAACTAATTTACGTCACAGATTTTTATTCGATTCACAGAAATTAGTATTACCTTAACAAATTTCAACAGTATCAAATGAAAAAATTCGAAACCCACTAGCAATATATGATATTACAATGTTTTCGTTTTTTCATTTCCCTAGAAAGAATATTAATATCTTTTTCGTGGATGAACAATAACTTCTCACGTTTAAATCAGTACCACTAATTACACAAACTTTAAAGATACAACGAATAATTAAATTTAGTAACTTTTAAGCGGGTTTCAGAGCGACTCAAATACGCTTCATTTAGCTCTTATTGATTCTCTCGGATCGTTACGAATGCAAAAACTTCTATTAGACATTCCTTGAGGATCTTTGATATGCAAATCGCGGAATGGACTCCGAACTGAAACAATAGATCCCTGCTCTCACATTAATCACGAAGAATTTTTTGTTGAAATATAAAATATGATAACTCTTGTGGTAATTATATAATTGCGCATTTTTTTTTAATATTTAAAGTAATAACATTTCTTCTGTTTTAAATAATAATAGTGTTGTCAGTAATATTTAATAAAAATGAAAATTTGATTTTAACGATTTGTGTTAAATAGTTCGGAATACGATTAATTAATTAATATGTTAATTAATTACACCAACCGTTTCGTACAACCAAAACTCGGTACCATAACACAGACTTTTTTTATCCCAAAATTTCCATGTTATCAGTCATTAGACGGATAAAACTATAAGACGTAGGTTCATTGATACACTAATTTTCATATAAACTTCACTATGAGGTGGGTAATCACGAGCATTAAAATACCAGTGATTCGTGATTAATATATAAATATCACGAAGCTTGGGTAAGTGTGTATTTCACATAGACCTATCTAAGATTATTTAAAGTTATTTAAAGCTTCCAGCCATGAAGTAGCCACAGCCCTCATAAGACAGATTTATACGTTTGGCCTCGGGTATCTTCGCCCACGTTTTCGAATTGATTTGACAAGTCACTCGATTTTAGGATTAGTAAGGCCAGTTTGTTTATGTAAGTAGATTAGATTTAATTAAATATAGAGTAATTTATCTTTATTAAGACTATTTTTCTAGTATGTTTTTTACACAGATATCTATCTTTTCACCGCTTATAAATCTCTTCTTATAATTAAATTTAATGCAAGTTTATGTTGGTGTACAATAAAAAGTATATAAATAAAAAAATATATATATAAATAAACAATACAATACAATATATATATATATAAAAATAACAATATACAAATAAGCATAATATGTTATTAACTACCGACGAAAACAATGTTAGTGCATGTTATGGCGTTATTATATAGATAATTATAAATTCAAAACCTCAATATGTAATAATCGATAAATAGCCCGACGTTTCCTTAGTCTTGACGTAATGAGGGACCGTCATTTGTTTTTATATTCCTCTTAAATGCCGCAAGATATTAGAACAAAGCTAAATGCTTCCTGTTTTTCGGCTTGAGTACAAATAATTGTATTTAAAGGCAGCGTACACATTAACATAAAAAAATGTTACACGGAATAATATTTCCAGAACTTGCAGAAATAAGTTCCAATATTTTTTTATTTGTTAAAAAAGAACAAATAATTGTCACCATGTACCTGTTTTAGTGAAAAATGTTGTCTTTTTTTTCAAATATGACTTAAATGGCTATTAATTCTAACCATTAGTTCAGGTAAATTTAGTTATTTTATTTCAATAATTTTAATACTATCTCGAGGTCCTTTATATTTATTTTTAACTAGCGGCCAGTCCCGGCTTTGCACGGGTATTTAACTAAAATTTTAAAAATTATAAATTTATATTTTTTATCACCTACCTGCGCCATCTATCGTATAATAGTAGAATATCGTTTTTATATTTAGTGATATTTAACATAATAGTACCTATATTAATTGAAAATGATGTTTATCTAAAATATTAAAACGATTTCTATTCCTATCCGACATATTTAGTAAACTTTTAAGTTTAACAAAATAATAACTCAAAAATAAGTTTTGTGAGTTTTTAAGATTTCTTAGACCAGATGGCGTTGGCGGCGTAGGTACCTATTTCTATTTTCTTAAATATTTATTTTTAAATTTAATTACAATGAAACAAAAACTAAATTATACTGTGAGTTATGTTTAATTTTTATGTATTAAAGTTATTTACATTGATTTTGTACTTTTTACGTGATACGTGAACAGAGAAAAACACGATAAGAGATGGCGCTGATACAAAAAAAACGCGCTATTGAAATTTATTCTTGATGATATATAGTGTATTAATAAAACGGAGGTTTTAACAGATTTATTATTTGTATAGATTATTATCTGTTAATTATTATCTATACTTAATAATAATTAATAATATCATTTCCTTAGACTTTCTTTCAAGTCATAATGTATCAAGAAACAAAGCCAACTGTTAACCAATATTGAAAAATTTATCAAATAAGTAATAAACCAATGAAAATGAATATAAAAACTCCATTTTGTTTCTTTCTTGTTTTGTATAGCTATTTGTCCTATTTTGTTTTAAATATTTAAAAAAAAAAAAAACTATAATTTAAAAATTGTATTTTACAGAAGGTATGCACTTCTTTAAACTATGAATACTTTTTAGACGTTAAAATATTTAAAGAAAGTTGCGATATAAAACAGCCCTTATAAAGCGACATGAAACCGAAGGTATGCTTCCTGTGTTTCGGGCAGGTACAAATAATTCCACTTAGTGCGGTCACCTTTGTATTTTGATAATTGAATGCCGTTGATGTACTTTAATGCGACAAACCCTAAAGGAAACCATAAGATGGGCAGCGTCGTCACATTTGTTTACCTGCTGAGTATGTTTTGTTGTTAAGTTGATATTTATTGCATATTTTATTCTATTAGATTACTTTTCGACCCGCATTGACGACAACATTGCGTAAGCACGTTATACACGACCCGCATATTGAACTAAATTGTAAATTTACATCTTTAAATAAATAATTCTTTGTTTCAATTTTAAAAAGCCTAAAACAGATATGGTAAACTCAAAGAACGAACAAAACCTGTACAAAAAGTCTATCGCATATAATGAGAAAACAAAATATTTACTGTTTGAAGTAGTTTTTTTTTTTTTTTTTCGATAGAAGGCTTTTTAAGTATTCGCGATACCATTTATGATCCAGTCTTAATGTACTCTTCTAAATACAATCATCGATTTTCATGTTTAGTTATCTCTATACAATTTATTCAATGGCTTACTCTACGTTTCGTATCGGAAATCCAAACAATACATACATACTTCATATATGAATACACTTTACAATAAGAAATATTAGTATTATTTGTTTAGTGAAAGCCATGATTTCATAAAAGAATTTATTTATGATCCAGTCTTAATGTACTCTTCTAAATACAATCACCAATTTTCATGTTTAGTTATCTCTATATTATTCAATGGCTTTCTCTACGTTTCGTATCGGAAATCCAAACAATACATACATACTTCATATATGAATATACTTCACAATAAGAAATATTAGTATTATTTGTTTAGTGAAAGCCATGATTTCATAAAAGAATTTATTTATGATCCAGTCTTAATGTACTCTTCTAAATACAATCACCAATTTTCATGTTTAGTTATCTCTATATTATTCAATGGCTTTCTCTACGTTTCGTATCGGAAATCCAAACAATACATACATACTTCATATATGAATATACTTTACAATAAGAAATATTAGTATTATTTGTTTAGTGAAAGCCATGATTTCATAAACTAATTTAGGGGATAAACTTTGGCAATGATAATAACTATTAAATCAATTCCAGTAAAAACGATATAACGAGGCCACACACGATCAAAGGATGGCGAGATATAAACGACTAACTATAAACTATAAAAGTTCAGCATTTAAGAATAGCATTCGATTCTTCTGTTTTAAACCGTTGTGATAATAAATACATCAGCGGTTAACAGTTAATTCTGTTTACAAGCGAATTCTACGAAACATCGATTTAGGTAGCAACCTATTTATATGATGATATTTGACACCAAAGATATTTCATTGATGGCTCCGTTATTACGGTAATAATTTATTGGATGTTTATTGAAGCAAGTATTTTATTTAATATAGGTACCTAATATAAAAAAAGTTTATATTAGTTACATTTATATTTTCTCAGTAAACATGTACCTATTAAACTATTTTTTAGAAGTCTCGAAAATGGGAGAGACACCTTCTAAAATAACGCAATTATTGTAATAAATTAATATTTATGCTTATTTGATTTTACTAAAGGATATTTTAGTATTCAAAATCAAATAATTATTAATTGTGACCCTTATGACGAAATCCTGTATCGGGTCTCCGGAAATACATAAGCACAATAAGAGGCTCTTATGCTCTTATTAGGAGCACAAACGTTTAGAATATGACAATCTGTATATTCCATATTATTATTTAAAAAAAAAAAAAAACAGCTATATAATCTACAATCACTAGGCCCATAGTCAATTGCTTTGTCGACTGCACCAATCCATTATCAAATATATTGTCGTTTCATTTTATTTATTTATTTCTATGTCATCACAATACTCGTGTATTTAATATGATGATTCTTACTAATTTGATTATTTTATTTTGAAAACTGGTTTTTTCAATTTCTGATTTTACACACATACAAACGTCCGCTCTTGTATGTCTTAAGGTCGGCTGTTAGAGAATGATTTTAACATTAAGTCCACCTTTGTACAATTCAATATTACTAGTGGTCGTCCAGTGGTCGAAATTCGACCTAATCTATTATTGACAGAATTGTCAACATTATAAAAATATGATTGCGCATAACATGGTGAGCATATGCAGCAGTCATTGGACCTGATCTGTGATAATAAATTTTGATAAAAAATTTGTTGCAAGACTTATATTTATGACCGTGTTGACAACAGACTTTGACAATAAACAAAATTTGTGTATATATGTCATTTTACACATGTGTGTGTGCCGTAGTGTGTGTAGTGTTTTTTTTAAATGAATTTAATGTATTTTTTGAGCATTATTATAAAAAATATTCTCATTCTGCACTTCTTCTCCATATAAACTTTAACTGTGCCAAATTTTATACTTCTCCGTCCGCGTAATTTTCGTAAAAAAGGGGCAAAACGTTTTTGCTTCACGTATTAATATATAGATGATGTGCAATAAAGTAGGTAGTACCACAAATTAAACCTAGAATTCTAAAGCTACGTTAAGTTTTTACGTTTAAGTTAAGACACCAGCAGAATGAAAATTATGTTGGCTCACTTATTGGTTATATTAGTTATTAGGCTATTTTAGAAGGCTATCAATTGTCACCCGTTCAATTTTTTTTTTTTCAATTTTATCTGATTTACGGCGAGTTGCACGAAACCGTCGCTAACTTTTTAAAACGACAACGTTAGTTAAGTTGCAATTAATCTTAAAATTAGTTGATCTCATGATTAATTTAAACTCTTGGAAATAATCATCCGTTAGATAGGTCTTTAATTAAACTTTATTTTCTTGTTAACTTAATCAGATGTAGGTTTCGTGCAACAGATAATCACGATTCTTGTGATTAAATTAGTTTAATAAACACTTAAATTTAAAATTTGTTTCGTGCAACTCGGCGTTAGAGGGCGTCCGAGGAGCTTCCAAAATAAAAATTTGGGTAGGTGAAAAAGCATATAGATAAAAGCACAATTTTAAAATGTTTTTGTTAGGATTTGGTAATTAATATTATAGCAGCCATAATTAGATATCAACATACAGTAATATCAGTATGTGTATAATAACTACATATGATACTATTATAGAATTGTAAAATATAATCGCATATGAGAGTACCTAATACTTCTAGACAAACCTTTACTTGAAAGTTGATATATAGTTATTCAATGTATTTCAAGTTTACTACAAAGTGTAACTTTTGTTATTAAATTCTACCGAACATAGTTTTATGAATAAGTAACTACCAGAAGTCGAAAACTAAATTTTACATTAAATGTGTGATATGGAGATATAGCAATTATCCCAGTTAATAACTTGTCTGTTAGGCTAAATTGCTTGTTAAATCTAAGCGGTCGGAATATGTTACTTGCTACTACTGTTTATAGGACAAGTGACCCAATTTTAATACAATTATAGACTAAATTATAATGTTTTTATCAGAAGCGCATTAATTAATAGTATTATATAAATAAATAAAAAATCATCGTTTTCAATTAAATCTACAGATGGTTGAAAATGCAGAAGCGTTGCCCTCTTTATAAGTTATAGGGTAATTTTTTCAGGAAAATGGAAAGCATTAAGAACATATACCTATGTACATCATTTCTATATTAGTAAATAAATGCAAAAATAACTGTAGCTGTTTGACTGATACATATTCACAGCTGAACCGCTGATTGTGAAGAAATTTAATTTGTAGACTGAGAGATGACAAAAACTATATAGAGGTAATACATATATGAATATAATAACGGACATATAGAGACAGTACGCCTTGGGAATGATGTGATCGCCGCCAGGCTATTTCAACTTATAGAATTGTTGTTAATTTCAATTTACTTGAAAAAAACCGATGAGAATGATGCGCTGTGTCGCGTCCCGGCTGCATGGGTACCACCATCTTGCTTGTTTCTTCCGTGAAACAGCTTTGCTGTGTTTCGGAAAGAAGGGCAAGACAGGTAGTGTAATTACTGGCACCGAGACTTAACATCATATGTCTCAGGATGGGCAACACATAAATGAGTTGGCTGGGCTAGTTCCAGGTTAACTGGTTTATGTTAATGGGCGACGTCGACCACTTACCATCAGGTGGCACGTCTGCCAGTTTGCCTATCTAACTAATATAATATGTATATATATATATATATATATATATATATATATATATATATATATATATATATATATATATATATATATACATATATATATATATATATATGTATGTATATATATAAATCAAAACCATTACGATAAAAAAAAATATTAGTCCCGCTGAGTGTCTTCCGCCAGTTGTTCTCAGGTCAGAGACTTCTTCTTTCTGAACTGGTAGTAGACTCATGGCGTTTAATAAGAAATTGCTACCGCGAAGCCGCTGGAATTTTATTCTGAATAAAATATTTTGACATCGACTTTGACTTTGAAAATATACGGGAAATTTAATTTCTACGGACGAAGTCGCATGTGTGCTACTATTAGTAGCACATGTTTTTAAGCTTGAAGTTCATGCGAATGAAGTCGGGTTTATCACTTTAATTCTATAATGCTAAACTATTGCAAACTCTGTCTTGAATATCACAATTTACAATGACTCATAAATGCAGAAACGCAAATAAGTAAAGAATAGGATTTCAATCTACCGAGTTCACGCGATCTCATTTCTTCTGTTTTATTTTTTATCTTTGAAATGAAATGCGCTTATGGTTTTAAATAATAACTATTTGTTTTCGTTCATTAATTATAAGATAGTGCAGTTTTTATCAATATATTTGTATTCTTAGCTAAACTCTAATCATTACGACTTTATATAATAATTGATTAATATAATGTTTAATTTATCTTGTAATGATTGCATGTGTTTAGCCCGTTTTTAAATTTATAAAATATTCTCTACAACTTACAAAAGCGTAATATTAAATTTATTATGCTTGGTGACAGGTATAACGTTACGCTACCCTCAAGCTGGTATAATGATGGAGACGGAAGATAGTCATAAAAACTACTTATCATTTAAAACGTGCTAATATAAAAATTGTGTGTTAAATAAACAAATTATTAATGATCACGCGTGAGATCAATTGTTTGATATCGGTTTATTTGCCTTGACAATAACTTGTTTTTAATAAAAAAATCTTCTTTATATCTATCGACAAGAAAATTAATAAAGTAAATATTAAAGTTTTTTTTTAATTCATAAAGTTAATTACTTGATTAAAAAAAAGTTATTTATTTTACTAAAGTTGTTAGTATTTTTATGTCACTGAATAAATCTAACTTGACTTATTTATGAGAAAGCCCACTTTTTGATTCATACAAAGCCTCTTTACATCTGATATCTATAAATTTAGCGCGACATTTCTACGGGACTTTTTGTCCGTTCGGAAAACGATGGTTCGGGTTTGTTCTGTTACCACTGTTATCCGACTTTTTAACTTAATATACCTATGTATATTATTATATAAACGAATTTTTTAAGTAAGCTTATGCTAAAGGTTAACATGAATCAAATATAGACCAATTAAACTAAAATAGCCCGTAACGTGTTGGGCGAAGAACTCTTCTCATAAACAAAAAAAAAGAGAATAATCTGCCACGCTATCAAAAAAGACATGATTAATTTATTACTATACTTTTTTATTTGCTCATGTTTTTGTAATAATGTTTTCTTGTTATTTTCTACACTAGTTATTGATCTGCCACTGATATTAGGTATCAAGCCTTTTTTTAACGATGGGAAATGCATTTACGCATCCCGCCGCGAGGCGGTGAGTATCCGGGTGTTGCGGCCAGGCGCCAGGACTGCACGTCAGTATGGCAGGCCGAATACCCACTAAAACACATCGATATTTTCGGCGCCGTAGTGGAGCCCCATGGGATCGCTTTCACATACAACCATGACGCCCCGGTACTTGGCCTTGCGGCCTCTCCGAAGAGCCGCTAGACCGGTCTCCTCTGCGCGAGGCAGAGAAGTTCCAGGAGCAGTCCAAGCCCCGAAGTCAAGCCACTTGCCGCAGACTCTCCTCCACAAAGCGGAAGAGTGCCAGCATTGAGCGACCTAACCTCCGTCGTAGATCGCACCATAAACAGCCCCGCAAGAAATGCAGGGAGTCAAGCTTTCGCTCTCCGCTCACCTCTGGACTCCCATCTCGGTCGGTCGTTAGCCACAGCCAGCAGTAACTTTGTCAGAAGTTACTGATGACTCCGTTGCCCAGGATGCACCACGAGGAGGTTACCGACATAGCACCCCATTAGGTATCAAGCCTGTGCCGACTTGAAGATAAGTCCTTTATAAAAATCTTAATGTGGTTCATAGCAGAGTTTTAAACTGTGATTTGCAAAACTAAAACTAAAATATTTAAATAGTTATTAAATTGTGGTAAAGCCTTGCTGTAGGTAGCTTTAGCTCGTATACGGCTGTTTTAATCACAGTATAGTACCAAATTTCTACGAAATTGATAGAATACGAGTCGTAAGCTTAATGCTTCATGACTTCAACTGAGTATGACCTAAAAATAAAAATATATATTCGGCATATGACACAATTAGATTGGTCCAATATCGAGAAAGTAGTATCACCGAATCTGACTCTAGATAATTAGAGCTGGTTAGAGTTCCGTTAAGTCTGCGGTATCTTTTGGTCCAAAATTCGTTTTAGTATTTGAAGATTTAAGACAATACAGACTGCCACTGATATCGTGGTTAGAGAGTTGTTGGTTTTTGGCGATGCTACGTTGCGAGCGATTGTGTACGTCACACTCATAATTACATACATAAACTTATTAATATTTACAATCGATACACCACATTTTTTTGTATTGTTGTTATATTGTTTAGTGTGGTAAAATAATGATATAAATTTAATAAGGATCTATAACTGTGGCCATAGGTCAGAACATGATAAGTACAAATCCATTACTTTACAGGACAAGCGATTAAATTATTGAGAAATCTTGAGGGCACTGTTCTAATTTGAGGCACTCGATATATTAAAAAGAAATGATTTTCAAAAATAAGGAAACGTATTACTAATGATATGACCAAATGAAAGAGCATCTTTTGGCTATAATACTTATTTTAATAAGTCATATTAAGCAAAAATGCACTTATCATATTCTGACCTATGATCACAGATATGATTTTCTAGTTTGACAATACATCTAGTTTGGTTTATAGTTCCGTCAAGTTTTCATGTGACGTCAAAAGCTAATGGCCGGTTAATTAGAATGGAAACGTACGCCCAGGCTACAGGAAATAAGGTCTACTGTCCCCACCCCCAGGCATGCTGAGATTAATTCACTGAATAAATAAAAGTCAGCGGATTAGGCCAAAGTCGTTTCCTCCCTCTTAAGCTGACCTCGCGTGCTTTGTGGAAAAATACCCTGAACATAAATACGAACATAAAATCTGTACGAATTAAAATCCTGCTCGATAAATAATTAAGCAAATGGAAACATATAAAAGTGTGAATCAATTATAAAAAGCAAGGTTAGACTGTTGTTGCAGAGAATGATAATTTCAGGCGGAAATTTAAGTTTTTTTTTTTTATTATTCACCTATTTACATTACAGTGCTCGTGCTATTTAAGACTCGTTTTTTTATGTTCTTCTGCTTTATTTAAATCACTTTCATTTTTTAAGCGCTACTTAGAAATTGGTTTAGGAATTTATGAATGTTGTCTTTTTAATCAATTCAATTCATCATTCATCATAATCAGGTCAATTCCCGCTCGGGGCAGATATTTGTATTTGTACAAATATTTGTTTCCGGTCTGGGTGTATGTTCTACCCACCGTGCTTCGGAGAGCAAAGTAAAGTCGTCGATCCCAGTTGTATCATAGACACCTGATAACGATCGTTACTCGTGCTAGAAATATTATCCGCCAACCCTTAGTAAGACAGAGTAGTAGATCAAGCTCTAACCTAGCCAAGCAGTGGATTGTTTACAGGCTGATACAGTACAATATAATATTTATTTTTAATTAAATTGATTTATTTAGCTGAACATTAAAATAATAAAAAAAATATCTCGAATTATGTTGAATTACGAGTAAAGTTTATATTTTTAAATGGCTGAGCAACTTCAATATTTGAAAGCAAAGTATATTGAATTAAAAGAGGAGTCGTTATAGAAACAAAGCATGTTAGACATATTGTGAAAGCTAACATGTTGTAATTAGAAGAGTAAGCCTCGAGGGGGCACATTGTAACATGTTATGAAAATCTTTTACTCAAAGTTCACGTTTTATATCTACTGCGTATACCAAGCGTACAATCTCTACCCGTGTTACGCAAATCTTTGTTAATATTTGCCATATTAATATTTAATGCACTTGGAAATAGAGTAAGTAATGAGCAATATAAAATACGCTGTTCTAACTCGTAATAATTATTGTAAGAGATTAAGAAATAGACAAGCTTATGTAAATGCGATTTAGGTGTTACATTAAGATTAATAAAACCATTTTTTTAATCAAGCCCATTTAGTTTTTGTAACGATGATCTAAAAAAAACTAAAGTTAGTGCATAATAAAGTAATTTTTTTCACAATGATCTCTGTTATATTAATATAGCAGTAGTATATGGCAGCATTATTGAACTCTCCCACATATTTGTTAATACTTCCAGAAAAGCATTACTGCCACGGCGTTGTTTCTTAAACATAATTCAGGCGCTGTAGTACAACATACTATCCCAAGCGCATTATTATATTGTACTCCGATGTCCTTATGGTACAAGACAGTCTGCTTGAAATATAAAATTTCACTTTATTTAGAAAACCCCAGACTGAAGACGAATTTAATATCATACAGATGTCACAAAATATGTTTGGTACATAAAAAAGAACGTTTTGAAATATTTTTTTATTAATGAAACTATCCACCACACTGTTCATGGGGTAAATAAGAATGACACACACACAAGAGTTAAAAATTTAGCAAGCACATATTATCTATTTGGCAAGACATGTACGCGTACTTGTTTCGGATTATAATGGTTACAGGGAGAAGTGGTGAGGAGCAGTATATGTATTATGCTCACACTTACTCAACTCTACAAGAAATGACAAATAATCTGTAATAAGAACTTCAAATACGAATCTTCTTTTTAACTCTTGCATCCGGATTTTATTTTTTATTTTTCATTTATTATATTTGAACGAATGAAACAGCCCGTAAACGTCCCACTGCTGGGCGAAGACTTTTTCTTCATATAGGAGAAGGGTTGGAGCATAATCCGTCACGCTGCTCCACTGCGGGTTGGCAGGGTTGGCGGGTTGGCAGGGCGGGTAGGTTGGCGGTTGGCATAAGTTTTCCTTATCATGAGTAACGAAAGCTATCACGTTTATAATAACAACCGTGGCCGACGGTTTTACATGTTCTCCGAGGCATGGTGGGGAGACCCATAAGGACATACACCCGGACCGGAAACAAATATTCGTACAAATACAAATATGTGCCCTGAACGGGAATCGAACCCGCGACCGTTGGCTTTGAGGCAACTAATATATTAAATTTAAATATTCATTTCTTTGTCATCAAATTGAAATTATATTCCATCGTCAAACAAACAACTATAATTGTATAGTGTGTACATGTTGATACGATTATACAAACAATAGCATTTAATTTTTCTGTATGTTGTGTAATTATAGGGAAATCATTTCGAAGTTCAGGTACGGTAAACAGGAACGAACGTTTTTTTTTTTTTCTTTTTAATTTACCTATACTAGACGGAACCCCAATTGCAAAGCTTTGGTTTTTTACTCATTAGGGAGTAGAATACAGGATTAAAAAAAGGTTTTTAAAAATTCCACAACATCCGACAACGAGAGCGTCATTAAGATTTCAGCTTAAGGCATGTATGAAACAATGAAACAGCACCGTATTGCACGTGAAATTTTAATGCAGATTTATAATCTACATCAGACATTCAAAAGTGAAATATTAATTGCATTTAGAGATTATAAATTTTATGTGCTCAATGTTTATTTGATGAACAGGCTTATTTATTATATTATTTTAAATTGTTATCGCAGATTTTCTTTTTTAATATAGAAAATATTAATTTTTATTATTCCTACATTATTTCTGATAGAAAAAAAGATAAGCAATAATACTCATAATAATGGTAATCAATAATCACATTTCCTCGTAAGCATTGATATTGTAAGAGGATAAGCCATATTACATTGTTAGTGCTCAGTCATCCGTGAGAAAAAGTTGTATCTTTGTATATAACCACATTCATTCAGTCGCTCCTCAAATCAATATTAATTATTATTTTTCTTCGTCGATAAAATTGCCAATAAGTTATAACATATAAGTCTGGTATTCGTTCAATATGTACATATACATGATATTAATATGTGTAAAAATGATTTTCATATCGTTAATTATTTTATCAAAACGGCTTCTGTATTAAAAATTAAACGATATTTTTATAGATAATTTAACACTTCTTTTTTCTTGCTATATATTGTAACTATGGAACTTTTTTGTGTGCTAGTGATGCAGCAGTCATTGTATATGAATGTAATAAATAAAAATAAAACTAAATATATAGATCCACCGAGTTTTTTCGCTTGCGTTAGCTGTGGATAACATTATTTTAATGTTTTATTTTGTGTTTTCTAACTTTAATTTATAATATTTATAGCGAAAATAGTAGGCAATTGGTTTTATTTTAATTGGTATTGGTATTGGTTTATTTCAAGAAACGAATCTTTTACATTGGTCAGACCAACTTCTTTTTTATACAGGTACATAAAAGCTGTGATCTTTAAATTGTACTACTATTCAAATGATACGCTTCAATCTTCAGTGTTTATGAGAGCAGCTGTATGAAGGAATTTTTGAAGAAATCTGTTTACATTTTTACTCAATGTGCAAAAATTATTATTTTTAGTGATTATTTAAGTTGACTGTTAGCAAATAAAGCAAACCCGTTTTGAAGTAAATTAAGAATATCTATTTTAAAGATTTGAGTTGCTTTATTCTCATGTTGTCAAAAAGGTTTACAAGATATATTGGTATAGATACCATACGACTACCAGTATTTCAGGTAATTAGATTGCAGATTCTTGTGCCAAATCAACTGTACGACTTAGTTCTCTAGAATATTTTTATTAGTCCAGTCAGCTTGTGTATTTTCCATTTTGCTCTTTCTTATGTAAATATATTGAACTGAACTGAACTAAATTAGCCTGTAATCGTCCCACTGTCGGGCTAAGGTTTCTCCTCCATATAGGGGAAGGATTAAGTAAATATATGTTAACGAAATAAAAAAAAATTGTAAATATTTATTTTATAATTGCTCTAACATAACGTAGCTGTGAATATATTGCCAATAATATTTAGGATTAACACAGTATTTTAAAAGTTTCTGATTGTTTTAAGTTGAGAGTTAACAAAAAAATAAATACTGTCTCTTCGGTCCTTAAAATTTTATTGAGATTGTAATCTCAAATGTACCGATCGATCTCCTTCGTGTCTTCTCTATGCTACGTAACATTGGCGAAACCGTCTGTGCTATCTTGGCACTAGTAAAAGGCATTAATCCTTATTAATAATAATAAATAATTGATACACTGACTTCCACTTTAACTGATCTAATGAGTTTGTAAATTTTACTAGGCTTGTAATGTAAAAGTAATAGATTTAATTATAAAATGAACATAAATTTTAGATGACACTACTTTTTAGCAATATCTGAAATAAATATGATAATAATACGATTAAAAATTTATATTATAATTTTTCATTTATACAATTTAATCCAACTTACCAATAACGTTGGTAGCAAGCGAAAATTGAAAAACGTCACATGATGTTATTACTATATTACGATGATGATGGCGAGAGTAATCCCGATATATTTTCGAGTGAACTCTAAATTGTTGTGACGTGGTCTGTCGGCACGCAGTCATACCGCGGTGGTCTAGACCGTTGCATTATCACAAATTGCATTAAGGCTATATAGATCGGATGCAGTATAAGGAAAAATTTTCGATATCGCTAAAACTTATAAAACAAACACGCAAATATTTTAGTAGACATGTGGCAATAGATTCTTTTATTTTGATAAATTTGTAATATGTTTTAGTTATAATCTATACCAGATAGTTGCAGGCTTTAATCGAGACTCGTACCACAGTTTTAAAGTGCTTAATTTTTCATTGAAATTTATCTTGCACTCGGTGGTAAAGTAAAACCTGTATGTTTCAGAAGGAACTCTGAGTTGTGAGCTTGAGAAATTCGTCAACCTGCAGTGGAGCAATATAGTGGATTAAGCTTTAACCCATCTTCTACACAGAAGAAGAAACCTATACCTAACAATTGAACTTTAACAGTTATACATCACAGTGTTAGCACTGAATTTTAAATGTACTTTGGCAAATTTATGCAAAACAAATATTGAAGACCCTATTATTGTTAAGTACCTAAGTTTAGTCTTGGGGCTTCCTAGAAACAAGTAAAACAAAAAAGTAGAATTAAGGGTATTTTTGACGTTAGCTCAAGTTCGGGAAGTACGAGAGTACAACGTATATTACAAAATAAATGATATTTTATACAACAAAAGAAATGACGTAAAAGGAAACAGAAAACAAAAATCTATCGTCCGACTCAATGAAATAAGTTTATTATATTTGCCAAGAAAATATTATTTCGTCTGTAGATAAATCAACGACATTTCCATTAAGTAAATGTTTCTAGAATAACTAAAACAAGACCCAGATTTCTTGGCTAAATGTTTTTATTGCAGTTTGAAGGTTACCTAAAAAAAATTGAAATATTTTTCTTGAGGGCAAGTGCTGTACCTATGGACGCTTGTACCTGTGGACACAATCGATTCCGTCGAAATTAGTAACCCTAAAATTCTAATTTAAACCTGACCGTAAAGCTTTGTCTATGGTTGACTGTTTGGACGTATTACCATCTTTGTTTTCGGTATGGTTGATATTGTGCTGGTTATGAAAGTTTTTTTCGTCAAAAAGTAAGTTTTTTTGCTTAATTTAAATGTGTTTTACCGTCAAAATACTTATGATATCAGATAGATCGTGTTTGCTGTATAATGGGCGTTGTTTATCGTTTAGTTGGTGGCTATCTCATGTCTTTAAGTCTGTTTTGTTATCAAAGTTTGATCTGTTTTATTTTATAAGTCTCAATTTGTACCTGTGGACAAACATACGAGTGTACCTGTGGACTGTCCACAAGTACAAAAGTGTTATAATGTTTACTTACAAAATATGATCAGTCGTTTTACTTGATTTGTTATTTCTTATATTAAAGTCACCGGAACTTATTAAGAAACACCAACGGTTAATTTAGATAAATTAGATTACAGCAACCAGTTGAGCAGATTTCCAGCCAAATCTATCCTATCTGGAGGACTTGGATCGAAACGACCTATTTGCAGATCCTATTATTCAGACTATCACATAACCAATCTTGCTTATCCAGAAGGATAATTGGCTGATACCAGAACAATCTGGATTTCGCACCCCGCTGGATTATTGATCTACAAATAACACCCGAAACCGTCCGCCCATTTGAAAAAGCTGGCCTACGAAAGTGTGTTCAACGTGGATAAAAGCCCAGAAGAATTTAAAAAAGCCAAAAAGAAGGAAATAGTAGGCCCGGAAAATGGACAAAAAAAACTCTGCTTAAAAAACAATAAATTGTTATCAAAGCTTTTTCTGGTTCCTCCAAAGGCGATGCTAGTTGCTCAAAATGTCATCCAAACCCTCTGTTAGCTAATAATCTTTCTGAAACTAGTCCTTCCAAAGCACTTTTGAATGAAAACACTGAGAAATCCGGCAAAAAAATGATTAAAATAATTTAACAAGAGAAGTTATCGTTTATTAGATGTTTGAAGTGTAAAACTTATTCCAAAGACAAAAACCAAATACTCATATGTTGTTTTTGCAATCATAGCTATCACATTTGTTGTGTTTCGAAGTCATACAGATAAAATTTTGAGTCTGATGATGAGAGTGAAGATTTTGAATGCGTGGCCTGCATCGTATTGGACAACATGACGATAGTGATGAATTTACTGAAAAACTGTTCGAAGCTTTTCGTAATAAATATAATTAAAAATACTCTATTATTTTTACGTTTGTTTGAAGTTGTTTTTAGAAGTATAGGTATAATAATTATTTTTTTATTTTTATTTTCAAATTAACTTGAACTGTCCACAGGTACAATTTTACTGTCCATAGGTACAATCGTCTGTTGAACCTGTGGACAAATGTGGTGTTTTTTAAGAAAAGTGATTATTTTTGTAAGTATAGGTGATATTAAGACTAGAATTTTAGTTTAAGAAAGGCTGATTATCTCTTAAGATATGTGATATGTTAAAAATAAATAAAACTTATCTAATTCAGATATAAAAAATGTTTTATTCCAAATTCTGGAAAGTGTCCACATGTTCCGCACTTGCCCATATATTCTCGTGATTGTATGTTAAAATAAATCTTCCTACATTCTGATAATAAAATTGAATTAGAACGACAGAAAAATAATGACTCCGTAAACGGTTGCCAGTTTTTTAGATAAATAACGTACACACTATTTATTTCTAGATAAATTTAAAATTTGCTTTCTCTATACGAATATTTTGTCCTCAAAAGTGATCACTGCTCCTTTAGAGGTAGTGAGGCTGCCATTGAAAAGGAAGGATCCTTCGACCAGACGGTGTTGCGTCTGGTGGGCTACGCGCCACTTAACGTTTGTTATCGGGTTCTTGTATATATACTGAATCGCTTTGAAAACTTCGATAGCGCGATGTAGGATAATGTCAGTTCGTATATGGCGAGATAGTTGTCGTTACATCACTCCCCCTCCGAAGCGTGAGGAAGTGATGATGATGTCATGAGGACGTAGCTTTGCGAAGGTTGCGCAGATGTAGGATAACGTCAGTTCGTATATGGCGAGATAGATGTCGCTACATCACTCCCCCTCCGAGACCGGAGGTCGATAGCAGGTTGAGTCGTCGATACATTTTTTGTGATACTTGCCGGGCCAGTGGAATGTTCCAGTGAGTCGGAACCAGATGCCGCATAGTTCACGGTGAGTCAGAACTGTTTGCGGTGATGCCCCAGTGAGTCGGGGTGGTGCAGTGCTGCGTAGTGGCGGTCTGCTGCGTCGACCAGGAGAGAAGTGCGTCTCTGCTTGCTGACCGGCCGAAGTGCAGTGTGCTGTGCCAAGGTCACTTCGAAGGCTGTGGGCGATGACCAGGAATGCGCGTCCGCTGCATGCTTGTGGTCAGGGTACCCGTAGTAGCCGTGGATGCTGGCTGGCTGTATGACGCGCTGCTCGAAAGCTTGAGGAAGCGATGATGACGTTACTATGACGTAGATTTTGCGAAGGCCGCGCTGACGATCACGTCGGGATCCCCAGTTTTAGAGGTAGTGAGGCTGCCATTGAGAAGGAAGGATCCTTCGACCAGACGGTGTTGCGTCTGGTGGGCTACGCGCCACTTAACGTTTGTTATCGGGTTCTTGTATATATACTGAATCGCTTTGAAAACTTCGATAGCGCGATGTAGGATAACGTCAGTTCGTATATGGCGAGATAGATGTCGCTACACTCCCAAGCGTTAAGAATATTCTAAAAATTATATAACTTGCATTATACTCGACATTATAAAGTAATAACATAATGTTACTACTTGAGTCTTTGAAAAAAAAAAATTATATAACAAAAATTCTCTTTGTCTTCGATGTTTTCGCAGTAAACACGAAGTTGTTTTGTTTTTTCTTTATACTGCATAAGTTTATTGATCGAAGAAGTCGAAGCGATCATAAAACGCACGTCGCTTGGAAGACAAGTCTCTTCAATCAATCACAGACTAATCGAAAATTCCGACTCAATAAGCGAAAAGGCGATCGAAGGCGGCTTATATGTCTCATTATTAGATATTACCCGGATCACTCAGACTTCGCTCAAATAAATCCTTTTATTTCTACGATCAAAGGCAACTAGATACGAATAAATTAAAGGATATAAATGTAAAGATAGCTGAAATCGAAACGGGATTGTCTTTCGCATTGTCGATTGTAAACTTTATGTTCCATTTCGCGATTGCAAACGAAGAAATATATTTCACTAATCCAATGCTCAAAAGTGCTAAGTAAACATTGCAAACAGGTACTCCTTTATCGAGTTAAATACGTCTTCCATTGGAAAATAAACTTGGAATAAGCGTACGTAGTTTATTGGATGTAGTTATTTTGCGTTTTATATTGTAAGTTACAACTGACTTTTAAGTGATATCAAATTGTTTGTCGGATCAGAAATCCGAAGGCTTCTTCTCCATATAAAAGAAGGGTTAGAGTTTAATCAACCACGCTGTTCCACTGCTGCTTGACGGATAATTTCTCTACCATGAGTAACGGTCGCAATCATATATCTATGATAACAACCGGGACCGACGGTTTAACGTGCTCACCAAGGCATTTTGGGGAGACCCACAAGGACATATACCAGACCAGAAACAAATATTTGCACAAATATAAATATATGTCCCGAGCGGGAATCGAACCCGCGATCGCTGGTGTTAAGGCAACCACACGCACCACTACACCAGAACGGTTGTCTAAAACCTGAACTAACTTGTAAAAAATGTATGTAAATATAGCAATATAATCCAAAAATACAGTCACTAGTAAATAAAAAACTTACAACGATAAAGGTTCGTAAAACGTCATACATAACGTTTGTCATGAGTAGCTAATTAGCTATCAAAGCCGCTGCTTTCAAAGGTTTCGTTCGAGTTGTAATGGCCGGTATGCAAACCAATCGTCAAATGATATGTAATCCATTAAGTTCTTAATCCATGTGTTTCATGATAAATATTTTAGAAATCAATAAATAAATAAAAAATTGTAAACATATTTTTGAAGACTATATATATTTATTTATAATATAACTAGCTGCTGCCCGCGACGTCGTCTACGTGAACGCTATTAGATTACACGTTGTTACAGAATGCGTTCAAGAAATAAAGGTTCACTACCCGTTCCCCGTAGGTGATAGCGTGATAATATGTAGCCTATATGTTGACCCGACTTCTTAATAATATTGGTGTATATCAATATATCGATTGTAGATCACACCTCAAATATTCTTTTAAAAAAATATTCAATTTAAGGTTTTGACTTTCCTACCATTTTATTATATGTATATAGATTATATTTATTTACAATATATATATATATATATATATATATATATATATATATATATATATATATATATATATATATATATATATATATATATATATATATATATATATATATATATATATTACAATTTTTTTTAAGACGTATTATGCTATTTATCGTGTACCAATTAAATTAAAAAATAATTTGTTCATATATGTACGTATACTAAATAGCTGTATTTATCAAGAAGCTTACTTTTAGATTTTAATTAAATTTTGTTATTTTAACATATAAATTGTCATCAATTAGACAAAATAATTTAATAACGTTGACACTTATTTTATGAAGATATTTTATCCACGTATAAACTTATTTCACGTGGATTTAATAAATAATAAAACTTGCCTCGCGTGTGTGTTCCTGAAAGATATTCCGCTAATACGCGTCTTAGGATGTGACCTGAAACCTTGTGACATTATATTGAATAACGACCGGCGACACGGTTAGAAACGATAAGAAATATTTTATATTATATGCTATTACCAGTATAACTAGTACTACGTTAAGTACATTAAGTTATCCAGTGCAACATAATTTTATATTGCCTGTATCAGCTTGTAAACCACCCACTGCTGAGCGAAGGCCTCTTCTCCATATAGAAGAAAGATTGGAGCTTAATCCATCACGCTGCTCCACTGCGGGTTGGCTTGTATTGCCTATTGTAACCATAAAAATAATAATTGTCTAATAATTTCATTCTGTCTCGGTAATAATTATCAACTCACTTATATATTATATTTATTTATATATGACTTATATTTTACGCATGTATTACTTATATGTATATTTACTACAAAATATTATAAAAAAGTATATCAGTCAGCTGTTACCTAAAACACAAGCATTAAGAAGCTGAAAGATGTGTGTGTGTGTGTTAAACATATTTATTTATTATTATTATTTATTTACTTAATTTATTGTTTACTTATGAATTTTGAAAACAAATCCTCACAAAAATAGACTACAAAATTATAGTCAGTTTGGCCATAGAAAAATTCATAAATGTCCACTCCTCTCCTTATACATTTTATGTTAATAATTGGCGTACTGTCTAAATAATCTTTTCAATTTAAATATAGATATAATAAAGATATTTAAATTTGTGCAAGTACTATTAAGGTCGCTTTCCATATTTTCTCTTATCTATAAATCAAAATTTCTTTCAAGATCACCGTCGAGTATAAGGCGAAATTTTAAACTCATTCAACTTGAAAATTCAGCAGTCCTATCTCCGATATAAAAATACGTACCAACGTGTTCTATCCACTAACCGTCTCTGCAATTACACATGTAAAGAAACATATTATTAAATAAATTATAAAATACATATATTCAAATTCGGTCGTAAACAAAGCAGCGAAAATCATCGGATATAAAAATTAGCATTTTTTAAATAATTATAATCTTTCGCTCTAACGATCCTACACAAAGGAAAATTTACATATTTCTTTATGCAGTCTATTGTCCCGGCAAATTAGATATTGAATGAACTTGATCATTAAAGTGAAATTGCTTTCAAATGAGTATTGAGTTTATTTTCGGAACATGCAAATAGAGGTTCAGCAACGAAGAATAATATCTATGTGTTTCTTGTTCTATGAATAATAACGACAGTCTATGATTATTTCATAGTATTATATTTTAAATATTCATTAATTTTAGCTCGAGTAACTGTAACAGATTGGCTAAGAGCGAGCTAATTTGTAATAAACATTCTGACGATAATTAAATTGAGGAGTTTTGTAAATGCGATTTCAGTTTGATTACGCTTTGAATCATTCAAAGGTACATTATCGACTTAATGCAAAAAGGGATTGATTAGTATTCTTCAGATTTGTAATGGAATTTAATTTTATTGTGATTGCTGTGTTTTTAATTGAAAATCGAAGGCCTTCTTGATAAATTGCTTTATTTAAATGTTTTTAGAATTAAAAAAGGAATAAAAGTACATTGAATATTGAATTTTAAAATCAAAGAAGTTGTAGTAAGAATTTTTACCACTTCGTTGTAAAGGAATTTTTGTACATAACCACTATGAAATTACATACTAGTAATTCTAGTATTATATTGCTTAATATTTTTTTAAATAGTGGTTTAGGTGTCACTGATGAGTTATTTAAATTCCAATTAATATTTGTAATAATGAAATTCTAATTGTGTTTTAAATATTTTGTCTATATTTTGTGCATTGTATAATGATCTCTATGAAGACTGTCTTTATTAATATTATAATAAAATATTAAGCATAAAATCCAAGACAATAGTAATAATATATATACACTTACACAGTAATAATATATATTACTAAATTATGGTAAACTCGTTAATAATGAACAAAGGATTGCAGATATGATGCGGTTTACGACAAACACTATTTTATATTTCACTTCAAACGAATGAAAAAGTTATTAATATGATTAAAATTCTATGAAATACCACAAAGACCGAAGACAAATGTATCACGTTCTCATTTGTCTCGCCGTGTAATGCAAAGAGAATCTCGATCCTCATCTTTTCTATTGCTAATGTAAAACAGCGGTCATAAAGCATATAAATGCGGCACAATTTAAACCGAGTCAAATTTTATTTATCCCAGAGGACAATTTCCTCTCGTCAAGAGACGGCCACCCGGCATTTAGTTTAATGAGAAAACGACCAAATCAACACTGACTAAATTAGACGCAAATAAAGTCAGGTTTACATGTCCACGACGAGGAAATTTTATGTCCTCTTACGAGATGCCAGTACAGTAGGACTATTTTTGAGGACAACAATATTAATTGTTGAAAAAGTGGTAACTGTAATTGTTTGCTGTATAAACGCAAGTCGCGGTTTCGATCACTATTACTGATTAATTTAAAAAAAAAGACTTTATCGTGCACCACTCTAAATCACGTTTTAAGCAATCAATTGTCAAGCAAATCATAATAGATGTAAAAGACATCAGAAATCTGGCATGGATTTTTTTTTTTTTTAATTAACACTAAACCTACCAGAGCGGTCAAATGACCGCTTTTGAGAATTTAATTAAAACTGTTAAATTCTAGGTTCACATTTTTCTTTTTTAGGTTGCTTAGATTTACAGGTTTCTATATATTCTAGAGAGGTAGTTATACTCGTATATTATAGAAGTAAACAATTTTAATTAAAGTCTCAAAAACGGTCATTTGACAGCTTTGATAGGTATAAGTGTTAAAAAGAACGGAATCTTAAGCCGACTGTCAGAGTTAAAAAAGGGACAAAGTGTATTCGTACTACTTTGTGAATTAGATATTTATTTTGGTTTTCTTTTTGTTTGTCATTAAGATTATCTGAGTAAAATAAAGAATACTCGTACCTATATCTTACTATTCGATTACTGATAATTTACGTGCCATTATAACTTAATTGATATGGATATACATTTAAATTGATTATACCTAATTAATATTCCTTTGTATGCATAACAATAACTGTTTTACTATATTGTCTAATATCAATTATACCCCAATAGATAGCTGTAATTATGCTATAGTTAGGCTCACCCTTTTTAATCTATTTCCTCTGTTAAATTGCCCGTGACGTATCCAATAAAACAGTTGTTACGCAACATTTTTACGTGTTTTTTTTAAATTAAAATTATTATAATACTGCTTATACATAGAAATCCTTATATTAGTTATACATTAATTACTGTTATCACAATATTTATTATTTTCATTTTAAATTTTAAGAATATATTAAAAAATAATAAATCTTTTTAAATGTATTTATATCCACAGACAAACGAAGTTTGCCGATATAGGCCAACGGATTTGCAAAGTGAAGTAACAGTGGGCAGGACACATAGCTCGTAGAGCTGTCGGCCCATGGAGCAAAAAGGTTCTCGAGTGGAGACCACGTACCGGCAAGAGCAGCGTCGGACGGCCGTCCGCGAGATGGACAGACGATTTTAGGAAAGTCGCCGGAAGCCATTCTGAGGTCGATGGGATCGATGACCCCAGGCCTACGTTCAGCAGTGAACATCCAACAACTAATATGATGATGATGATGATGAATACGATCCGAACTTAATTTTGATTTACACTGATATAGTACTGATAATTAGTACTTTCTGTATATAATATATTTCCTTAGGGTCGTTAATTAAAGCGTCATATAAACTAATCTCGTCAGAACTTGAAGATGAAACGTTGCGTTAGCGCCACGTACAATTAAAGTCATGATCTGTATCTGTTCGTCGAAAGTCCAACCCTCGCCCCATAATGTCATCAGACGAATATAATTGTTGACGGGGTACGACGAAGGACGGCAAATGTTAAGAGGATTCTTAAACAATAATGACGTTCTGGTAGACCGCTGTTGCAATATTTAAGCGTTGTAGTTAAAATGCTTTGTGTTATTTGTGCTTGGAATATAATTTATATAGTTGTCTGAAGGAATTTATAGTATTAATTTTACTTAAAATAATCTTTGTTTCAATTTTCATGTATTAATACATACATAACTTTTGTCTGTATTATACTACAATATTTCAGCAGTCTGTAAATGTCCCAATGTTTGTCAACGTTTTTGTATGTAAAGCAGATTGGACCTAAGTAACTAGAAACTACTTCCGGAAATACATGTTTCTTTACGATCTTGTACTTCACTCTTGAGTACAAGATGAATATAAAACCAGATTTAACACTTAAAAATATCGTGTCGCTAGCTAGCCAAATTTGAATATACGATCTTCGGCTAAGATCCACATGTTCTCGCTACTTTCTCAATCAGCTATTTCAGTTCAGACTTACAAAGAATGTAAAATAATCTTAGTTATTTTAAGACCATATTTAGTTCTAAAAATAAGTACCACGTGGGAAATGTTTATGACTGATGGAGTTTTAATTATTTTATGTTAATTAAGAATGTGTTGGGTTTTATAGCAAATTAAAAAAAGATACATTTTATTGGCAAATAATTTGCAAGGACGCGGACGGTCAGATTTCTAAATATATCGCGTCTATATTTTTAATTTATACTGAGCTGTCTCCCCAGAGCAATCACGTAAAAATTTATCAATGCATTATTTATGAATAAAATTTGAATATTTTTGCATAAATTCCTTTTATGTTAGCTTTGAATATCATTAAACATTTTATTGAGTTTCAAAATTTTGTAATTATATAGCAAAAACGCTTTTGCGCTCTTAGTTATAACGTTATAAGTAATGAATTAAGGTAATGGATGAAAAAAAAATTATGACAAATAATTTAAATAATTAAGTTTTATTATCTTTATAACTATAAAACATAGTATCTTTAGCCAAGGGAAATATTTATATCAGTAATAATATTTAATAAAAATAAGATATGACATTACGATATTAATTGATAAACGATACAACTCTTGATCTTACCTATAAAGCGTCACTCAGCTTATTAACAGCAAGCAATTAGTGACCACCCAGGACTACTAGTAATAAAAAATGAGTGAGATAGCGTCACCTGTTATTGAAAGGAGAAATATTTCCACAACTTAGCTAATGCAAATGATTTTAAATTTATTTTATACTGCTACTTAGCTAGCTTTCTTTATCCGTATAATAAACTTTTATTCCTTATTTACACACTTATAGTGTTAAAGCCATGAAATAAAGTTTCATGTTTTTCTCTCTATTCTTATATTAAAAATTTATATATATATATATATATATATATATATATATATATATATAATATATTAAAAAAATTATATGGATTTAACTACTTCAAAACATAAAAGAAAAAGATCCACAAATAAAATGAACAAAAGATAAACGCTTTATCATAAAATAAGTTTCAAAACAATTTCCATGAAGATTCTGTCAAAGCGGAAAAAGTAAGAAAACTTTCAAAGAAAAAACGTCGTAATAGTACAACGAAAATCCTCTATATCCAGAGCAGATGTTATCTGTTACAGAGAATAATATCCCCATGAGCGATTTCCTTAATTTCGTGAGCCGAATCAAGCCATCGATCCGCCCTGATCTTAAGTTAGTGATAGCGTTTATGGCACAACGCCGGTTCGCAAACACCAAAGATCTTTCTTTCCTTCGATCACGACCCAGTGTGGCATTACTGGTATTCGTGTCTGGATGTCAATTGGTAATAAGCCTTCGAACTTTTCCGAGATACGAGCGTCCGCTTATTGCTCTTGTTGGGATTGTAAATGTGTCTGATGCGATAAATGCGTGAGAGTCATAAATTACATATCCATATCGTATTGCTAATATTTCGTCATTATGCCTATATAATATTAAATGACTGTTTTGCTAAACATTTGCAGTTTATATATTGAACTAACATGACGTTACATTTTCAATTAATATAAACTGTAACCGATACTATAGGTAGGTAGGTACATTGAAAATAATCGATATTGAAGGCAATTTTTTTTTTTAATTTTTTTATCTCTGTCTGTCTGTATGTTTACAGGCTTAATAAATGGGACGAAAAGTCGCAAATACAGCTAGTTTTTTCTATAAAATATATAAAAAATAGCTCGTATTTTCAATTCAAAATTTGTAAATAAAATAGGCACTATACGATCTATTATTTTTTTTTTATTTTTTTGTTTTTCAATATTTGTAAAGTTTATTTTTATTATTTTTACCTAGCTTATGAAGATCATAAGATATACGAGAATCCAAAGAAAAAAAAATGGAGTAAGTTGTTCAACAGTGCAAAAAGTTCGTTTCATTCCATCTACCTAAGCACTAACAAAGTGCATTCTGTAGTTAGAATGCGATTCAAATAGTGCGTTGAAACCCTACACGAAAAGAACCAGGGAGAGTCAGCCAATCAGCTTTGAGCTAAAAGGCTTATGCTAGGGGGAGGCTTAACGCACGTGTCATACACGGAACTCGACACTATACTGTGTTCGTAGAAAACTAGCTACCGCCATTTCAGTGTTAAAGTTTAGGCCTTTGTTGTTCTCGTTATAATGGAACAAACTTATCGCTTTGAAACTAACTCGAATTAATTTAAAAGGATTTAACGTTGCAGTTTATTTCAACTCAATAAAAACTAAAAAAGAATTTAAAGAAAAATAATTATATTAAAAAAAAAAGATAATGCTTTTTTAAAATCAGTTCAGAGAGCTTTTAATCCAAAATCTGAGAACAATAGCTTTCTTAATATTAACGCTAGCACACTCGAGTCAATACGACGATTAAAATTAACCTTCTGAGTAACTATTATCATTCCACGATATAACTTAATGGCTGTCATTGTAAAAGAGATATTTCTTAATAGGTCCGTCATCATTTTCAAACTGTCACCACTCGCAGTTTTCGAAACTTGTCGTGAAACACTGAACAGTGAAAAATATTTGATTGGTTATAAAATACTACGGTATGTTTTTCAAAGTTTTCGTTGTACATTTTTGGGCTAAGTAGTTGCATACTCGCATCACTTTCAATACATCATCTAATCTCTATTTGTACTGTACTGTATCAGTCTGTAAACAACTCACTGCTGGGCGAAGGCCTCTTTTTTTCATAAAAGAAGTGTGCGCAGTAATTACAAATAATTACAAATTTATTTAAAGAGAAGTAAGTTCAAGTTTTAGATCACTGACTTAATGGTTGATGTTTTATTTTAATATTTTCTTTTGAGTGCTAAGAAGAATAAAATTAACTAACTCAAAAGAAGGTATATAAATTATTTGCCCAAAAACAATTAATGTGAACAATAACTCTGAACGGCTTCGGTTAAAGAAAAAATTAATTGTATTTTATTGTTCTATATTAAAATTACAATTTTTTATTGTTAGTTACCTATTTCTATTGTTTTTGTTTTCCTCTGATGAATTATTTAACGAAGCCAATATATCGCGCTTTAACACATAAATAAGTCCTATCACTAACAAGATTATTTAAAAGATTCTCAAACACAATATATTTTAATAAAATTGGTGTCTTTTACGAGGCCAAATCTATTATCCTGTTATTGCATCTGTACGTATAACTTTACTGAGTAAAAACTGGATTATAATTATATAAGTTAGTGGCTGTCCAATTTTAGGTATAATTTTTAATGTCTTAGACTCTTACTGTATTATATTGCTTGACTTTTCATATATACTTTTTGTTTCGTATGTTTCAATTAAAGTTCGATTACTAATAGATAAATCTTAGATTAACTTGTAGTATAGAATTAATTTACAAACCTGACCTGATAATGTACGGAATTTTTAAATATCATAATTATGATTTACCGGGCTTTTACCATCGGAACTTAGTACATCCTAGCTTTAACTAAAGATGGTTGGCAAATTAATCTTGCTTTTGTTTTTTTTTTATGTTAGTTGGATAGGCAAACTGGCAGACGTGCCACCTGATGGTAAGTTGTCGACGTCGCCCATGAACATAAACTAGTTTACCTGGAATTAGCCCAGGCAACTCATTTATGTGTTGCCTATCCTGAGACATATGATGTTAAGTCTCGGTGCCAGTAATTACACTGCCTGTCTTGCCCTTCTTTCCAAAACACAGCAAAGCTGTTTCATGGAAGAAACAAGCAAGATGGTGGTACCCATGCAGCCGGGAGCGCGGCACACAGCGCATCCCTCCCAACGGTTGCTTTAAAATTGTCGATAGTCAATCTTAGTAATTAAATGTTTTAAGGTGTACTTAACTGTAAGGTTAAAACATTTACGTATTGCTTGCGTATTCACCTTCCATGTTGCGGCATCTTATCATAGCCTTTATGATGCGTAGTGTCTGTGGTGACGCTTCGTCACGGCAGGTAAATGTCACCTAATGCCTCCAGCTTGTGACTTTGTAAAAACACTCTAGGCATGAGGTGAAAAGTATCAGGTGGTGCCGAAAATTTTACTATTACCAAGTCTTGAAGGTAAAACCAAAAATCTATCAAGTGAATACTTATAAAAATCTGAAATTAATATTGATTGAAGATCGTTTCGGAATCACATTACATAAAGAGTTGGTAAACCTAAGGACTTACAAGTATTTTATAATAACAAATACAATAATTATTAATAAGATATGAGAATGATACAATGATAGAAAAAAAAAGATATAGCTTTTATGTGACCCAAAATTTATATTGAAATTAATTTTTCGATCATAAATGCAGTAGTTTTGGTGTGAAAGACATTAATAAAATCGTTTTCGGCAACGTGCACGAGGCGGTGCACGGCGCCCGCGTGCGCGCCGCAAACAGGTACGCTATGGTTTTTATTACGATCGATGTCTATGAGGTCCAAATACATTATTCACCAATACTAAAGTCAATACTACGAAAAAAAAAAGTTTCGTATATAAACAAAAAAAAAGATTAACCTTTTCGTATTATATACATATAACTTATAAGTATATAAAACATTATACTTATTCAAATATAGTAGACTTAACCATTATAAATCTACAAACAAATTCACCATACTCTCGTTCAACAAACTAAAAGCATTTGCAATTCCAATTTTCCCTTTTACTTGAAACTACGCAACAATTTTAAGAGAACAGTAAAAAAACTCATCAACAGTGTCAGAGCACATTACAAACGAAGCAGCGAGCAGATTACGGTTTTTTGCGAGATTGGATTGGAATACGGGATGCATCCTAACTCTACACGCTTAAGTTGATGGTGCATACCTATCGCTTATATCGAGTTTTTATTTTATTTTACCTTCTATTACGTCACATGATACTGAATTTTGAATTCTTTTGATATTTTATGGTTTAATATTTCCCAAATTCATAAAAAAAAAAAACAATTAACTAATATTACTTTTTAATTATAAGATTTTAAATTTGTCTTATCATCTACCGTTTTATTGGAGCTTATAAAATTCGATGAGCAAAATCTGTCTGCTGTTAATAAAAAATATAAGAGATAATAATGTATCAGGACATCAATGTTAAGGCAAGAACTCACCGATATATTTAAATACAAGTTAGAATCAAAAGAGTAATAAAATGTAATATACAGATGTAGATTTGACCCATTTATTCTACAATATAGATTGTGAATAATATACATAGAATAGATTCTAAGCAGAGCGTTGCTTCACGCGTTGTCAGCCTGAATAAACGTCCAAATCGATTCCGCACCTGAGAGTGACACTCCTGGATAAGGTTTACACGCGCAGCCGTTTCAAGATTTGCATAAAGAAAAGCGGGAATAAATCAAAAAAATAAATATAAAATAAAGGAATTGTGACAGCCCAGTGATTATAATTCATGAAACGAGTTTACGTACTCGACTATGAGGTTACATTTATTTTTTATTAATATTAGATTATTTCAGAAGTAAATAAAACGTTTCGATAAATTTAAAAAAAAAAATTATATTTTTAAAAATTTGTGGCTGAACCAGAAAACTGTTTTTAACAAAATCGTCTTCACACAGAAATCAAAATAGAATTTAAACAAATGTTACAAATATTATACCTGAACTGAACTGAAACAGCCTGTAAGTGTAAACGTAACTGCTGGGCAAAGGCTTCTTTGCGATATCCACCACGCTACTCCACTGCTGGGTTGCCAGATAATTTCCCTACTATGAGTAACGATCGTTATCAAATGTTTATGATAACAACCGGGCCACCGGCTTTACGTACTCTCCGAGGCACGGTGGGGTGACCGACAAGGAAATACACCCAGACCAGAAAATATTTATACAAATATCTGCTCCGAGCGGTAATCCAACCAGCGACCGCCGATGTTGAGGTGACTCCTCGCACCACTACACCAGAATGGACACAATAATAATTTAATAACAAAAGGCTTTAAAAACAGAATTTACTTTTATTTTGCAACAACATTATTTTATTTCAAATTACAGTAATTATTTAAGTAAATATTGTGCTTTTAGCAACGCCGTTCACTATCGATCAAGCAGTTGGTCGCAAGGCGTAATATGATATACATTGGAATATGGACACAAATAAAATCACTTAGCTGCAGAGTGGCGTCCCGTTGAGCACATCTACCGCTTTCAGCCCACGAAATAAATAGGTAGGAAAGGCTATGTGATTAATGTGAATTTTTGTTTCTGGAACTTTCCGTTTTTCTTTTTAAGCTTTAAAAATGACAGTGACATTCGCAAGTGACGTCTTAAGCTTGTTAGCGTCGCTTCGCTTTGACAAAGTTTGCAACTCGTTAGTTTTGTTTCCGTAAAATATTTAAAACAGTCTCAAAAAATGTGCGTGTATTTGACATATTTTACATAAATGCTTATAATCTACTCATAATATTTAAATCTGATAATATATTTTACTTCATAGACATTATTATTACTTTATTACTATACATATTCCTTTAATAATATAATCCTTATTTCATACATTTGTAAATATATTTATATAACAATACAAAAAAAAAATTAAAAACATAAAAAATAGTTCTCCTCCGGTGGCAAGTTTAGGCCCAGGACAGCGGTAGTTAGAGCTCCAGACTACGGACCATCCTCACAATGTGTGATGTCTCAAGCAACACTGCTTTTTGTATTCAACCCTTGATCCAACAGCTTAGCGAGAGTTTCTTAAGGTGTTGATTGAAACACATTATATTATTGTATGACACAATTATTATTCCGTTAGTAATAAGATGAGAAATGCTTAAAATTTTAATTTTAGAGACTTTGTCATAATATACTGACTTATAAAATTTCAGTAAATAATTACGTATATAAGGTTTTATTGAAAGGAAAAAAATGAAAAAGACTAATACGATGAATGGGCTTGTGTGTACTTAACAAATGAACCACGAGTGTAACAAGTCTAGAGGCTATATAAAATCGTTGATTAGTTAAAATATTTTAGTGGATTAATAATGCTTAAATAGAATCAAGAAATCGCTAACTTGGTGGCCCATAATCTTGTACTCTTTTCTTTAAAAAAAAGAAGAAAAAAAAACTGAAAAGTTAGTTAACTTCTAGCAAGTTAATAAACTTCTAGATATTGAATCAGTTTGATTTTAAGTTATACTTAATTTGATAGCAATAATATATTAATAAATACTTTCAACTTATTTGTTAAAGCATTAAAAAAGTATTTAAGTAATTTGTTTGCGATCACTTCAATACTTCATATTACATTTAAATAATAAATTTTTAACACACGGCTATTATTGCATAATTCCTGCAGTTGGCAATGTTGAATAAAGAATGAAGATAATTTATCAACATAATACTAAAATAGTTTGCAATAAAACATCGCATACAATGGCCTTGACGCATTTACGGTCGATTTTCAATTGTGAAAATTCGTTGGAATAAAATAGGGCGTGAAATTGTACCGCGAATAGGTTGAATTTGTTTGTAGAAGCCGTTCTGTGAAATTTAGATGTAGGGCATCCTTCCCTCCTCATAGATGGTTACAATAGTGTTCTATTTATCTTGGAAATAGCCGACATTTTTACCACAATTTTATATGAAAAAGTCAACTACACAAGTTGAGAAAATACATGTATATCTGACATTCTTTGAATAAAAGGTATTTTTCATTTTTTAGGTATGAATATCTAATATGATGTGATATCGTGATAATTTACGAATTTATTTTTTTAAATCCAGAGCTAAATAATTTTTGAACATACGAGTATTTTACATGTAATCTCCAACAAAAATATCTCTTGTGAGTACATCATAAGTTTAACTAGTATTTATAAACACCAATATCATACAAAAAAAATCTTCTATTATAACTTATATTATAGTTAAATGTCCAAAAAATACAAAATATGCATGAGAAAATCCACTTAGTCTATAGACTATAGATGCACTTTGATGTATAGCTGTAGTTTCTTATACAAAGACGCTTATAAAGTTCCCACACAACGCTCATTGAATAACTAAACAGGGCTTTGTTGTGAGATTGGCCTACTGAGTGTATGTACTATATTTTTATTTTAGTAGATCAAAAGGATGCAAGAGAAATTTGGTTGTAGATTAGGGTGTGTCAAAAAAAGCCGTTTTTATCCAGTCTCAGACCAAAATATCATAGGATATATTCAAACAAAAATTCTGTCCAAAGGATACCTTTCAATTTCAATTTTAAAAGGTTCTCCATGGGACTTTCAGTTTCCCCATTTAAATAACATAGAGAATACGGGTTTCGACTTGTGAGCTGTACGTTAATACATATTACTTCAATGGTTTCAACAGTATTTACTCCTGCAAGACGTGATTTTTTTTTAAATAAAATGAATGAATAGACCTTTTCAAAAATTAAATTTTCGAGAAAAAATTTCACTGATTCAAATGTCAATCATCGATATTTAAATTTTTGTTGATCTTTGAACTTTGTTTTTTTTTTTTTCAAAATTTCGCTTTTTTGCATTTAACAGCTAATCTATCGGAGATAAACACAAAAATATTAAAAGGCAATTTTATAGTTCGTTTGACGTCCTATAAAAAGTTCTCAACAATTTTTTCATATACCTAATTAATAACAACAATGTTTAGTTATCATTATTGGGCGCGAGTTACGAATTCCTTTAGAAAATTTGAATTTGAATTCATTTATTGGGAGCAATAATAAGTTAATTTTATTAAAAAATATTAATTTTATAAAAAAATTAATTTGTTTTTGTTTAATAATTTTGGTAGGTTAAATCTTGATTAATTAATATTTATACCGTACTGGTGTGTCGCGGGTTCTATTTCCGCTCGGGACAGTTATTTATATTTGTACAAATATTTGTTTTTATGCCTCGCAGAGCATGTAAAGCCGTCGATCTCAGTTGTTATCATAGACACGTGATAAAGATTGTTACTCATGGTAGGGAAGTTATCCGCTAACCCGCAGTGGAGCAGCGTGGTGGATTAAGCTACAAACATTCTCCATTGTGGAGAAGAGGCTTTTTTCCAATAGTGGGAAGTTTAAAGGATAATTCAGTCAGTCAGTATGTACGCTATGTACCCATGTGTTTGCTTGAAATAATTACTACAAACTCTGATCAAGCACACTTTAGTTGTACTGACAGTTAAGCGCAACACATAGAAAAAATAACAATAACAGTGTACTTCTTTGTTACAAGACGATTCTATATACCTACAACTAATATCGCCCGTGTAGATGTCGGTTATCGCGACCAAAAAAAAGTATTCTATGTTACTTCTAATACCTTGAAGAATATATGTACAAAGTTTCATGATAATCGGTTAAGTAGTTTTCGCGTGAAAGCGTAACAAACTATTTTCGCATTTATAATATTAGTATGATTTTATACTTTTTCCGCTTAATGTTTATATTGACGACCTCTATTATAAAAATAATAATTTATTAAAGCTCGGAGATTTGTTAATTACACTGTAACGACCGTATATGGTTGTGAAAGTACAATTCATTATATAAAAGTAGCTATTTTTATACTTACTTAAATATTTCCTATCATGTCACGTTTCAGTTCTAACAGAGTTGCTACATATTTGTCAACATAATAACAAAATATGTATTCAACCGTAGTGCTTAGTCGGACTCCATTTTACAAAATATACAATTGTTATTGACACCTATTTTAGACTTTATGACATTGGCATAAAGTTTTTATAAATGTAGTAATAAGCTTGCCTGAGCATCGAAATGTTCTCACGTCCTTACTAGTGGCGCCGCATGGTGGCGGGTCGTAACAACTCCCTCTATGGCAGAGCTTTCCTCGTTATAGCATAAAACAATGTTCATAAGGCATATTTATCATACATATCTTTTTTACCCAACTGTCAAAGGAAGGTTATGTTTTTCGAGCTTATGTGTCTGTACGAATGTATCCGTATTGATCTAAGCACATTATGTTGGCAAAATAGTTGACGATATTGTGGATTAGAGTCATTATAATACTGGCAAGTGACGTAGGGTATGTGAAAAATTTATTTTTTACATAATTATATTTGTTTGTAAATATAATTTTTGTATGGTATGCGTATTAAATTAAAGCAGTATGATATGAAATTATTCGCAAGTCATGTAAAAATAAACAAATTCTCGATGTTATTGCATTATTATTATTATTACTAGCTTTTAGCCCGCGACTTCGTCCGCGTAGAAGACAAAAATGGTTCTAATAGGATTTTAATAGGTTTTTTACGTTATTAATTTTGTTGTAACATATACATTATTATGTTAAAATGTTTGAATACTTATAAAATATAACAATCTGTATTATAGAGTAGGGATTTAAAGTTAAAAAAAAAAAAAACATTAAAATAAATTTTCCTTCGGGGTGCTAAAATCATCTGTCTACTCTGGAACATGCCACATACAACTGGCTGTGAGAGAAGCAGCTTTCGCCCAAGTATAATCCCGCTACCTTAAGAGTTTGACCTTAAGCTTTGTTTATGGTAAATACATACTCATATACACTCATACATTATATTATTATTCAGTTCCCGGAAATCACCATTTCCTATTTCAAGCAACAGGTTAGAGAACTGTCTGGCAGTAACATCTCCCCTTAGATAGACTCTCATATTTATGGTACGGCTCAGTTTCGTCACTGCAGGTCACAAATGCTTCTGTACTGTACTGTATTGTATCAGCCTGTAAGCAACCCACTGCTGAGCGAAGGCCTTTTTTCCATAACGATTATTATAAAGTATCCATGATAACAAACGGGACCGACAGCTTTACATGCTCTCGGGGCACGGCGGGGAAACCCAAAAGGACATACACCCAGACCTGAAACAAATATTGGCACAAATACAAATATCTGCCCCGAGCATGAATCGAACCCGCGACCACCGATATTGAGACGAGGCGTTAAGCCATTCGCACCACTACATCAGAACGGCCATCAATGCTTCGTTTGTTGAATCGTTGGTATAATTACACCACAAGTCAATATGATTTTGTCTCTTAGATTTGAATAAACCCGCAAGTAATTATTTTTTAAATTTTGATTGACTCGGCACAGTTGGTACTGACCCTGCTTACTGCTCCAGGATCGTGGGTTCGATTCCCGCCTCGAGTCTGGGTGTAACATGTATTTATTTCTATGTGTATTATTTATATGTATATTTATTATAAAATGTATATCAGTCGGCTGTTACCTAAAACACAGGCAATAAGTTGACTACCTTTGGAACAGACGATCGTGTGTGTATGTCAAACATATATTTATATTTAATAATAGTCCAAGACAGCTTTTATCTCCTCCTTCTTAGTTTTAGTGTAAGATAAAGTTAAATGGGTACTACTGAATATAAACGTGTAATACCAAAGTTGCAACAGGCGGTCTTATCGCTAACACAGCGATTTCTTCCAGACAACCCATGGACAGAGGACTAACATATGGAGTAAGACGTGACGGACGGGGTGTAAAATGGAGAAAAAATTTACATACAAATATACCCCATCTCATCAAAGTTAATTTTATATGAGATTCATTTATTCATATGCATTTAAAAATTTAAGTTAATCTCTGTACTTAAAACTTGAAAGGTAGGAATATTTCCTTCGCCGAGTAGAGATCAGCTAAGAACGGATTTTAAGAAATTCCCACCCACAAGGGGAGTCGCGGGGGTGTTAATGAAAAAAAATCATATTTTTCAATTATGGCACTTATAAGTTTAAAACTTGATTAGAATATTCTTACTTATATTAAAAAAAAAAAAAACGAATTCTGTGACATTCCACCTATAGATGTCCATACGTGGGCGTCAAATTAAGAAAAATTTAGTAAATTTCAATCTATAGCTGCTAAAAGCTTAAAACTTTGCCAGAATCCTTTTTTAGCGTTGTTAAGTTTGTTAAGAATGAATTTTATGAAATCCCACCCTCACATATCCGCCCGTGGACGTCAAATAAAAAAAAAAATGTTTATATAACCAGCATTTTGCTGACTAGAAGATGTATATCGTCACTGGTGTACACATTTTTCATTTTTAAATACAAAAAAGTATGGGAACGTTATAGGTTAAAATAGAAATATAAAATGAAAAAAAAACCGATAATTTCACCACACAGCATAACATACTAGAAATTCATTTTAAAAATTTAATTGAACAAAACAATACTGATGATAACGAAATGAACAATACGAAACAAGTTTAGATGAATATTCACCAATACTATTAGAGCCTGGTCATGATATTTTGTCCTTAGTTTAGTGTCCCTGAATTTATCTTACTTTACTAGCGACATGATAGATATTTATTACTATGTTACCTCTCTATAGGCTTTAATCCTATTTATAAGGCATCGTTTATATCGTATATTACGCTCATAACGCTTAGATTTTTTTAACTTGTTCAACAAAAAACTAATAAAGAAAACTATGAAATATATTAATAACTTGATGAAGACGCGTTGGCGCAGTAGTCACAGCAACTGGCTTATGCGCTAGCGGTCGCGAGTTCGATTCCCGCACATGACAAATATTTGTATAGGCCATACGGATATTTGTCGTGGTCTGGGTGTTTGTGCTTGTGTTGTGTCTTGTGTATGTTTTCGGACCCCCGACACAGGATAAACATTCTACTGGGGGCCGTTGAGTGTAAGACGTTTATTTATTTATTTATTAATAATCAAATATACTGTGGTAAAAATCTGGTAACATCAGAATTTTAATATAAATATTTAATTACCATTACATCAGCATTATAATAATGTTCATAATTTGCAATAGCAAGAACAAATTTTCAAAAATAGTAATTAATGCAGAATATTTTTGAAAATATTTTTTTCTACCCTAAAAATAAACCATTAAATATCAATAACGACTACGTAATTCGGTTTATCCGGAGCGACAGGCATAAAATAAGTCGTCGCGAGTTCAGATGTTGCGATTATCATCAGGCGTATCGCTAACAATGCGAGACAACCTGTTAAATGTTCAGTCCAACATCTTAATATCCGAGGATCATGTCAGCACAGCATGACGCAAGATCAACACTTGTAATTATTTTTCATTCAAGTGACACCTCTCGGAAACTTGAGGGAATTTAGAATTAAAGGATGAATTTGTAGTTATTTCGTACACGTTTTTGTTTATGATTATGTTGGATATGTTTTTGTAGCGTTTTTATAAGTGTTTATTTATACTTTAGATATAATATATTTTTTAACTTTAAATAAAAGTTGAATACAACTTTTTTTTTAAGTTTTTGATTATATTAATATAAATATTTCCATATCGTGGGAAATAACTTGATACATAATAACGCCGTTATGTTTTTAAAATATATCAATAAAATTATACAATTCGAAAAGCTCTAGCACTAATGTTCGAGGGTTCGATAGCCGTTCATGACAAATTAATGTTTACTTTTGTCCATACAGGTGGTTAGCTTCGCTTTGTAGACTGATTGTTTATGTTTTTGTGATTCCCGACTACAACAAACGATGAGTAGTGCGGAGTTTATTTATTGATTTATACTTATAACAAGGAGAGCTTAATACAATAGTTGTTACATGCTTATGAATATAATTTTCAAAGATAGCGCGATAGCGACTCATTAATGAATCATTTCATATCTGTTCATATAAATGTAGCTCTATATTAGAAAGAAGGGTTATTATTATTGAATGAATTTTGACGTTGTCTAAGATACACAATAACCAGAACTTCCGTTCCATAGTATAGTATGTTTGAAACTCAATATCTTATTAAGTCGAAGTGGCTAATTTCTATCAAGGAGATCATTATCTAAAATTCTCAGAATCGTACCTGACCTTTAAAATCCCTCTTTAATGGAAGAGACCTTTGCGATGCAGATTACATTACAAGGTTAAAATAAAAATATCATCTTACTTATACGTCACCATCCTTTTCCTTTAATAGACTATATCAATAGCCTTTTAAATTCTCCGTATCTGTCCTACAGTTTGTCGCGTTGACATTGACAGGCCTTCAAGTTTAATGTAATTTAACCGGGCATCACGTCGATGCGCGTAAAAAGTCAACCTTCACGATGGTCGAATGAACAAAACAAAACAAGTAAGACATGTCAATGCCCACGCCTTTGGTACAGTAACCTGATACAAGCAGACGGATACATTTAACACCAACGAGACGTTCGCAAGCGGTCGGCGATCGCGTGAGACCAGGGCATTAAGCGAAGCGATGAGCGATGCGCAGCGGAACGACACCGATTCAGCTCACGTAAGTTATACCGGCTATAATCTTAAAGACTACTAGATGTCACGCACTTGTCCTCCAACTGATAGTAAGCTTGTCGATAGATAAGTTATAGCCAGCAATTATCATGTAATCGGATTGAAATATGTATTAAGCCGGTTGAAAGGTCTGACTGGATTTATGATGTTGAATTATTCTTGCTGTGACTACTCAGCGAACTACAAGATCTTGTATCGATATGATTACAGATATATCTTATTTGTTATTATTATTTTTTAGTGCTACACTCCACCCGTTCAATATATACATATACATAAATATAATATAATACAATATATAAGGAATATAATAAATTTACATAAATTTACTTAGATAAATATAAGCGGGTGGAGGATTACGCCCCGGCAGGGAGATCAAACGGCCGGGGGTTAGGGCTGTAGGCTGAGAAATCGGCGGACAATCCTAGCCGAGTCGAGTAACACCGCCTTTTGCATCCTGGCTGCGAGCGAACCGTCACGGATACCCAGTTGCCTCAGATGGTGAGCGAGGCTAACCGGGATCAAACCGTTGGCAGATATAACGATAGGGATGATTTCAGATTTATTATTATTATTATTATTATTTGTTTAATTAAATTTATTATCCAATGTAATATTTTACATATTATTATAGATTTTCACACTTTGACCTCAACCTTAGTATCCCATCCGCTCGCCCGTGTCATGAAAGGAGATACTTTAATATCCGATTCATTGTTCTGTTACAAATTTGTCAGTGATCTTTACATTAAACTTTTTCTCTTTCAAAACTCGAGATGCTCATAATCTCTCGATCAGCCGCCACTAATAAGTAAATACTCTACGAGACCACACAAATAAAAGTATTCGATGTATTTTTGATACGTTAGACACATAAGCGTATACGTAAGCATTGATTCCGCTTCATGAGTCTCTTATCGGCGATTTCCGTTTTACTTTTTGTGGATTAATATAACGATATGTATAATGTTGTATGCTTGTCACATGTATTGTTAAATTTCATGGAATGTAACAAAATCTCGTCAACAAAGATAATAATATCAACAAGTTACACGACACAAAATGTTTTTTTTTTTTTTTTTTTTTTTTATGTTAGTTGGATAGGCAAACTGGCAGACGTGCCACCTGATGGTAAGTGGTCGACGTCGCCCATGAACATAAACTAGTTTACCTGGAACTAGCCCAGCCAACTCATTTATGTGTTGCCTATCCTGAGACATATGATGTTAAGTCTCGGTGCCAGTAATTACACTGCCTGTCTTGCCCTTCTTTCCGAAACACAGCAATGCTGTTTCCCGGAAGAAATAAGCAAGATGGTGGTACCCATGCAGCCGGGATCGCGGCACAGCGCATTCCTCCCACCGGTGAAGCATCCCTCCCCCATGTTGCACTTTAATGTTGTTTTACGATAGAATTGTTATATCACAATGTAAGATAATGTGAAAATATAGTTTAATATTTTACTAGTTACATAAAATATATAATAATGCATTTCAAAGTACATAACTTAAAACAATGCGACGTTACATTATAATAATAGTCGGATATTGCCTGTAGATAATTTTCCAGTAAACGTGGACTTAATCACATGATGATTTATAATTTATAAGTAGTCGTACTTTATTGTCTATATAAAAAACACCTTAGCATAAAATAAAGATTTATATCGTGCAAAACTCAGAGGCACCGCAATTACTTATTATAATTATTAATATTTTTCCCTGTCACGCGAAGGTAGCCCGCGGGCGACTCTTAATGTTCCACTGCCGATGAGCAGTCGTACCTTCGATAATTTGAGCTAATTTTCGTAATTCCTCACAATTTTCATTCGAAGTGCATGTTGTGCTCAAGTTAACTTCATTATAAATTTTTGGAAATATAAATCTATGCGAAGAGCCAATTCGACGTATCCGTAAACTTTATGTTTTCTTTTTTTTTGCTTTAATATTAATGCGTGTCAGCTTATTTTTACAAACCTTATTTACCTGATTTTTGGGCTATAAGATACACAAATCTGCACCAAAAGATCGTGGGATCGTATCCAGGCTGAAACCATCTTGCTGTAAAATTATTTTGATTTTAAAACTTATTGCATGTTCGGCGGTGACATATTATATTATCACATTATATAATAATATATCCAACAACCTGCAGTGAAGCAGCGCGGTGGATTAAGCTTCAACCCTCTTCCTGGACAGAAAGCTGGCCGGCCGTGTGATGTTTACAAACTCTTACATTACATTATGTCTGTTTCAAAATTGTATGAAAATGCAATGTTACCTGTAGCTGCATCGATCTAGTCTGATGATAAAATCTTCACCAAAAAAATTGTAACTTTTTAAACATATTTAAGCTCGTTTAATTGTATTGACTAATATTCAATTTTAATCTTTAATTATTCGGAATATATTTTTAAGTACAATCACAGATTTATTTAATTAAATGTTGAAATCTGTTTTCTTAAAAACTTTTATTAATATTTAGTATCTATATTTTGTTTTTAATTTATAAAATTCAGATCTTAATTAAATAAAACAATGAAAACACAATGTCCTATTACAACTAACATTTTAATCTAATCATTAAATTACATTTAATGTATATTCCATTTTTAAGACAAATAAGTTTTCACCTCGGAGGTAAAAATATTTTTAATTTATTGAATTAACACTACGTCCTTAATATAACACACTTTATCTAGTCCGTCTTGCGGATGGCTGTCCGAGAGATATTATATCATCATCATCATCATCACATCAGCCATCGAATGTCTACTGCTGAACGTAGGCCTTCCCCATCGACCTCCAGAGCGACCGGTTCAAGGCAGCCTCCATCCAACGGCCTCCGGCGACTTTCCTAAAGTCGTCTGTCCATCTCGTGGACGGACATCCGACGCTGCGCACGCCGGTCTGTGGTCTTCACTCGAGAACCTTTTCGTTTTACGAGCTATGTGCTCTGCCCACTGCCACTTCAACTTACAGATCCGTTGGGCTATGTCGGCAAACTTCGTTCGTCTGCAGATCTCATCATTTCTAATTCGATCTCACAGAGAAACACTAAGCTTGCTTAGAACCATGTCATGACCCATAGTCAGAAATTATATTTTTTCTAATAATTTGTCTAATAATTATTTTAAGTTTTTATTTTTATATAAAAGTAAAAAAAAAAAAAAACTTTAAAGTTATGAAAGCGAAGTCAAAAAAGTGGATACACATTTTTACTTAGTATTAATTTATCTATGCAATTTATTAAGTACAGTATTGGTTATCAATTTGTATAAAGTATCATTCATAAGGAATTTGCTTTCATTCCATTTAAAGAGCACTCTTGTTCAAAGAACCGGCGTGACACGCAAGGGTATCTCAGTAATTACATCCGGAGGCAACATTGATGCATATTTCACTTCTTATCAACTGTTATTTATTTGATTCGATTGTAAATATTACAACCAATTAAGATTTATTTTGATATTTTTAGATTTTGATATTTACTCGTACTGTTTCATGTTGCTAAGAGTAGATATTTAATTTATTAAACAATCGTATTCAATAATCTTTATTCAATTTGATATATTTATTAATGTTTGAGTAAAATATTTTTTAAGAATATTATCCTAACATTCACTGCAACTTTTTATTTACTGTTTTATTTCCCAGTTAAACACTTAAGATGTATAAAAATTGCAAAACTTTAATCGTATGATAATATCTTGTTAAGATCTCCTTTACTTATTAAGAAGAACGTTTGACAGTTAATTCGACACGCTGCTTTACTGTGTGTAGGTGGATGTATGTACTGTATGTACCTCGGCGGTAAGGGTAAACATAGAGAAATTTCGATACATTTACCGCCGAGCAAAAGATTATTTTTTAAAAACACAAACACAGCTGTACTGGCCCGAATTTAAATTCGAAACCATCACTTTAAATTCACAGGACACTTCAGCATCTCTAATTTTTATTTTCGAAATGGAATTGAATGAACAAAAAAAACTTTTATTATAATAATTTTATGAAACCTCAATTTTATACCTTCGCTTTATAAGCACTAAAAGCATTCTCCGAACTATAAGTATTGAGAATCTATATATTTAGATAGTCCACCCAACTGGCGTACCTAGGAAAGTTCATCAGATAATGAGTACATTTGTTGCGTGTGAAACTAGAATTCTATTTTGCACGAAGCAATGTTTCGCGTAAGCATCAAAGGCGAGGACTAGCTCAAACCGAGCCGACTCGATAAATCATGCTTCGTTTAAAACATTCTAACGCTTCATTTTACAGATTCAGCCCCACGATGCCGTCTTCTAACTAAAGCGTTTTCTTAACAGCTCTTTTGTAATAAATCCTACGGAATGTTGCGTTACGACTGCAATAATAGGAATCAGATAAAATGTTGGGTATATTACCTTTTGTTTAACGCTCGCGCTGTTCCCTTTACTAGTAATTAATGTCCGTCCGGTAATCGTGCTAATTGTGAAAATAAAAATGGACACTAAGTGGACATTATTGCTAATAATAGGTAGCTCAATCATATTTCCGATTACTGTAGGGTATAAAAATTGTATATTATAGTATAAGCGAAATAGCAGAAAGGCAATAATAATTTTACTTAATAAGTTTATGTATGTATTTGTATATTTTGTAACAAATTATTACTATATTATTTATTTAACAAAAATTCGAAAAATAGCAGGAACAGAATATGAAAAAGGCGTAAACACTACATATGTGATTAATTAGCATCTGTTCAACACTCTCTCCAAAAACTTCGCTAGAGATAGAAGGGACAATTCATAAATTACGTCTTAAACTATCACGCTCGCGTTCCAATAAAGGCATGTAAACGGATATCTCAAACAGACAAGACAGTGGAAATTTATATTCTTCTAATAACTGTTGAATTCCTCTAGCAACGGATTACAAAGAAGCGTTGAGTTACTGAATGGACGATCGCAACAAATAGTATAGTAATTCCAAAGAGTTTTGAATGCTGTCCAACACTATTTTGGTCGTCGAATGCTGATCTTTAGCTTTTGTTTTGTTTTGTGCTGCAATGGTTCGAAGATATAATGGTGATCCGGTATAGATACTTTAGATAAAGGAGATTGTTTGAATTCAATTTGTTACAACTACATAGGTAACTTGTATGTTATGTGAATGTAACTTCGTAATCTTATCAGTCTTTCTCTCTTTCTAATAACTTAATTAAAAAAGAACTAATACAGTTTTGAATATTAAAAGAAAATGTCAACAACGCATCTCCCGGTAATAAAATATAAATTAATCAAATACTGCACGAATGAGTGCATTTCGGTAAAGGCAAACCCTTATCTTTCAAATACTGGGCACCAAAATTCTGTAATTTGGCGCAGCTAAAATAAAATCTCACACACCCCATACGTTCTCTTAAATCCGCATAAAGCTATGGATTTATTTCCGTAGTCAGGTTTTTTTTACAACAGATCGCTTCCAGGCGGGTTACTTCCCACTCGTCTGAATTCGTTCGTTTCATTTAAAAAAAAAACTTTAACACGTTTCATATTCGACAACGAAAATTTTAACGGAAAAAAAATAAAATTAATGAAATCAAAAGGAAAATGTTTTATATTTTTGGCTTACAGATATTGAAATGGAAGTCATGTAGTTGATCCTATTATTATGTGTAAAATGTTATGACCGAAAAATTCATAGCCTTTTAATCAGTTGCGCTAAAAATGCAGACGATGTTTCTTTTTTTATCGAATAGTTTTATTTATAAAATTCATATTATTTTAAAATTGATCGTATGCTCGAGGAAATTTCTAATGAGCAATTATTTGGAAACCTTAATTCAGTTGTCTTTGTTTCTTTCAACAAAAACTAAAACTGTAACAAATTTCATATGAATAATAATATTATTTATCAAAAAAAAAAATGATTCATCCCTTTAGGGGTTTTTTCTCCGAAATTCTTCAATTTCATATGCTTGTCAACGTTGCATTAGGATAGACTCGCGATTTTACCTGTCATGATAATTATTATGGCTATTGTTACGGTACTTGATACCGTAATCTATACCTATAATAAATTTGTTAAAACCTCCGTTTTATTATTACACTATATGTCATCAAGAATAAATTTTACTAGCGCGATTTAATTTCAATCAGCGCCATCTCTTATAAGCTTTTTTTTTGTACGAGTATCACGTAAAAAGTACAAAACCAATGTAAATAACTTTAATACATAAAAGATATACATAACTCACAGTAACATTTAGTTTTTGTTTCATTGTAATTAAATTTAAAAATAAATATTTAAGAAAATAGAAATAGGTACCTACATGCAACACCATCTGGTCTAACGAATCTTAAAAACTCACAAAACTTATTTTTAAGTTATTATTTTGTTAAACTTAAAAGTTTACTAAATATGTCTTATAGGAATATAAATCGTTTTAATATTTTAGATAAACATCATTTTCAATTAATGTACTATTATGTTAAATGCCACTAAATATAATCTACCATTATTATTATAGATATTCTACCATTATTATTATATATATTATTATAGATGGCGCAGGATACGTAATATAATTTTTTGAATCGCGCTGTCCAAAACTTCGGCCAAAAGAATGACCCTCGCCCCTATTTAAAAAAACGTTTTTCTTTTTGCATTAAATACCTTAGGGTACTACGGTCTTGATTGTTTGTTTGTTGTTAAAATATTTAGTGGTTATGTGTATGTTATATGATTGTACAAAGTTGGATGGTTATAGCTATTTAAGTTGTAATCTATATATAAATAAATATATATATATATATATATATATATATATATATATATATATATATATATATATATATATATATATATATATATATATATATATATATATATATTAGGGTGGATCGAAAAAAAAATTTTTTTTTTTTTACTTAGCCTGGGGGTAGAATTTGTAGCTTATAAAAAAAGAAAATTGTTCAACAAAAAAAAATTTTTTTTTCGCAACATTTGGAGGTAGCCCACTCGTTTTTTAATAAATTAATGGATCAAATGGACTTATTCTAGCGAAAAATTTTTTTTTCCGTCAAAAATCGTGGAAAACATGTAAAAATAATTGAATATGATTTTTTTTTCACTTACCTTTTACTTAAATACAGATAAAAGGGCTGCTTAATTCTTTATTTTTCGCTTAAGTTACAAAAATAATAGGAAAATTTTTTTTTTGACTTCTGATTTCCATTTGGCTTTCAAAAAGACATTCCACAGATTCTAAAACATCGTTAAAATATTTTATTATTTTTTCGCTAGAATAAGTCCATTTGATCCATTAATTTATTAAAAAACGAGTGGGCTACCTCCAAATGTTGCGAAAAAAAAATTTTTTTTTGTTGAAAAATTTTCTTTTTTTATAAGCTACAAATTCTACCCCCAGGCTAAGTAAAAAAAAAAAAAATTTTTTTTCGATCCACCCTAATATATATATATAATAACTAACAGTCTAACACGACTTTATATATATATATATATATATATATATATATATATATATATATATATATATATATATATATATATATATATATATATATAAAGTCGTGTTAGACTGTTAGTTACACCGTTTATAACTCGAGAACGAGTGGATCGATTTTTACACAGAAATAGTAATACTTATTACTATTTCTGTGGATTTTTATGATTTTTATGATTTTTGTCTTTTTGGATTTGTCTTCGTCGGGAATAATACTTATTAAAATATGGTATTCATCAATGAAAAAATAATTAATAAAAAAACAGCTCAAATGTTTCATCCGTACTATCTATACATATTACAATAAATTTGTTAACGAGTCCGTTTTATAATTTTAATCTTAATATATAAAAGCGAAAGGTCACTCATCACGATATCTCTGGAACTATAAAACCTAGAGACTTGAAATTTGGTAGGAATATTCCTTTTGCCGAGGAGAGGTCAGCTAAGAACGGATTTCACGAAATTCTACCCCTAAGGGGCAAAAAAGGGTGGCAAGGTTTGTATGGGACAACGTAGTTCCTGGGTCCAATCTACTTCAAATTTTGCATAAAATATTCTTTAACAGAATTGATTGAAGACGTGTTTCGTATTTTATCAAAATTGATCCCCTAACGGGGTTAAAAGGGGGTTGCTTTTGCTTCGAAGTTGATTTGACAACTCAATCCGTCTATTATAAAATATTTTCCAGTATCGACGCAGGTGTAGATGATAAAAAATATAAATTTATAATTTTTAAAATTTTAGTTAAATACCCGTGTCAAGCCGGGGCGGGCCGCTAGTACCAAATAAAAATGCAACTTTGTGAAATAAAATATATATACATAAAAGTTTAGTTATTAACTATGGGCACATATATGAGCAAAGAGAACTAGAGCATTATTTACTAACAATAAGAGTTACCGAACAAATAATGTCTAGATCAGTGATTCCCAAAGTGGTCTATATCGACCCCTAGGGGTCTATGACAACCTGCAAGGGGTCTACGTCAGCGAAAAAAAATTTGGGGGTCCATGAAATGAAAATGGGGTTCCACGATAGTGGATCTCAACACATACACTGATAGTACCTATTTACTTACATCATACTATCTTATAATATCAAAACATTTACATTATTTATAACAGTACCTATGAAGTAAAAAATTTCAAGTTCCTTCTCACTAAAAATATTGACTTATTGCTTATGTTATTTTATTTATAGTTTATTTTATGTTTATTTAATGTTAAGTATATTTTACATAATAGATACAAAATTTTATTTTGAGTAGTTTTAATTTAAATTCAATTAATAAATGTTTAAATTAAAATGTGTTTTTACTTTAAGGTTTTAACACTAAACTTCACTACAGTTAGAAATTTACGGGAAATCTATATCAGGTAAGTAGGGGGTCTACCCACCACGGAAAAACATGGCAAGGGGTCTACGACACAAAAAAGTTTGGGGAACTCTGGTCTAGATCTTCAAATTTAAATTTTACACTGTCCACAGTATTAAAAACCAAATGCAACTTTTTATCATGGTTCTAGAGTAATACAGAAATCATGAAAATAGTAGTGAGTAGGGAACAAAATCAATCCGATATTTATCCTGATGAGTGTGGACTATTACTTTTTACTGCGAGCCTCTTCAGCGGTATCTAGGCGCACAGATGCGCATTGCGCGTGTCTCAATAATGAATGCATTGTCCGACAGTCCGTACCGATCGCAGTGAAGACTATTTTTACTCAAACCTGTCCACGTCCGTCATGAAAGAACTGATGTGGAGTGGCTTTAAAATTTTATGTTATATGGATTTTGAAGTGTTATTGATTGTCCTTATCAAATATACTCGTACATACGTTTTATTAATCTATACATATAATAAAACACACACGTCCCAATTTGTACATTAAAACTAGGTTTTTTTCCTGATGCTCTCTATTCTATCCTCGATACTGAAGCCAAAACTACATTTATTTTGTACATTTTGTTTGTCTGTCTGTCTGACTGAATTTTGGTCGCGTATCATTTTGACTCACTGAATCATTTTAAATGAAACTTGGTATGATTTGATTTTATAGTATGAGCTAGGACACAATATTGATAGTGCAAAATTTGTAACAATTCTCTCGGGAGAATAATAGACGAATTTTAAAAAATATACTTAGCTGTAATATTTCATTAACGTGTAGTTCGATGTCATTGATAATTTTTTATTTATTTATTTATTAAAAAGAAAATATACAAAAAATGTCCCGTAAATATTTCAAGATCGTGGTTTGTCAGTTCAAAAATTACAGACATGAATGGACAGAAACTTTTTCACATGTTTTTGTGTGTGTACGGCGTACATAGGTTTTATTATAGATTAAATAAAACGAATATTAATTGCGAATGCTAAGGCGGATGATTACATACCTACTATTGTCATAGCAGTATCATTTTCTTTAATATTTTTTAACATGGTCATATTATCTAATAATAGCATTGTCAAAAACAATATCTGTAAATATCTGGTTAAGAGATCAATTTTATTTAAGGCAAAGAAAAGAAAAGTTCTAATTATATAAAAAGTAAGTTTCTAACTTTTAAAAATATGTATGAAATTGAAAAATAAATGAAGTTTTCTTGTAAATAATATGAGCTCTATAGATTTCCAACGCTGTACGGTGCCATCATGAATGAAGACACATTTGCCAACGACGGCAAATCCAGAGAGTTATTCGATTTATTCCGAGCGCAGTATTGAAAAGTTGCATCAAGGTTTTTATTTATAACATCTTATCAACTATCTTTCATGTATACATATACACTAATATTATTAAAATAATATAATAAATATGTATGCATAATAACGTTTTTCGATCATCTGTGTATGTGCTATTCAATAAAACCATGTTTAATATAATTAATACTAGTTGTACCCACGACATTGGTCGCGATTGTCATTATATTATTTACCGGATAATATTTATCACCGCAACGCGCAAACGCGCTCTAGCAAAAAAAAAAAAAAAACATTAATTGAAATCGTAGGCATAATGTGCGACCAAAATATAGGTAGGCGGGCAGACGAGAACAAAATAAATTATATTTTTGGTTTCAGTACCGATTATATAGTGTTCTCTAAAAAGTTTTCAAAATATTTTCAACGTACATAATAAGGCCTGTTACATTTTTATTGTAAGTATAGATAGAAGAGATAATTTAAGCAGAGGATAAAGAAAGAAGATAAGGAAGGAGAGTAGTTACAAATAATACCAACATTACCAATACCAATACATACCAACATTACCAATACCAATACATACCAACATTATCAATACCAATACATACCAATATGCTGATTACAAACACAACTCAACGCTAATGAAATAAATAGAGATGTTTAATGTATTACTAGCTACTCGCCCCGGCTTCGCACAGGTAGTATATAATGTTGTTAGCGGCAGCGAACGACGCGGCTTGGGGATGGTCGCAGCAAGCGAGTCCCGTTATTGGTATGAAACCTATGCTTGAATTAATTTTTCCGTGTTTTCGATAAAAGTACCCAGGCAGCTTTACTTATTTCGAAATTTTCAACAATTCTAGTCATATTTCAACCAATTCAAACAAAACATTAACAGATTTTACATCTAAGCCTGCCTCGTGAATCTTTCTATCTATGGGTAAAAATGCATGAAAATCTGTGAATCAATAGTTTTTGAGTTTAACGCGAACAGACATACAAAACGACAGACTAACAGACAGACGCGGCGAATATGTAATATAAATATTTATACTTGAATATGCTAAGATTCATATTTTCTTAATTTCAACTTGATATTATTGCTTCGTTCTATCTTGTATCTACGTTATTTTAACTTTTAAGATATGTAAAATTATATTATGATTGAATTAATGCTAGTTACATTATACTGAGCTTTGAAACAACAATTTTATATTGTAAAAAAAAATGTATTTACATATAACTATTTTTACAGTAATAGTATTAGTTTAAAATAAAGAACATATTTTTATTTTTATTTAATTTTGATGACTTAGTGTCTAACTTAAAATAAAAACACTATGAACTGAAACAGAACAGAGAAAACTATGTTTTGAATCCCAGTCCAAACCGTGAGCAACTTCTAGTGTACACTTAAACATGTAACTAAATATCTACTAATATTCTTTATTTTTTTTTTTCAATAAATGCAGAAGTCGTATAAACTGTATTGTTATACATATGTAACAAATACATATTATTATGCTGTCTAAAAAGAAGATGTACGATTGAAATTCGTTACAGTCCATGCAAAGGTTATTAATTTAAAAGTAACAATAGCTTAACAATTTCGTAAAATCATTTTATTAAAATTATTAAAAAAATAATATAAATATAGAATATATCTATTGTAGTAGGAGTACATATTATATTTATTATTTCCACGAAATCGCAATATCACGAATCCAGAGTTCTAGGTATATACATATAAAATATATATACAAAATAAAGTCATAGAAATTTATGATTGCGCATAACATGGTGAGCATATGCAGCAGTCGTTGGACCTAATCTGTGATAATAAATTTCGATAAAAAATTCGTTGCAAGACCTGTATTTAAAACCGTGTTGACTACAGACTTTGACAATAAACAAAATTTGTGTATATATGTATGTCATTGTACATATGTGTGTGTGCCGTAGTATGTGTAGGGTTTTTTTAAAATAATTTAATGTATTTTTTGAGCATTATTATAAAAAAATATTAGCATTCTGCACTTCTTCTCCATATAAACTTTAACTGTTCCAAATTTCATAATTCTCCGTCTGCGTAATTTTCTTCAAAAGAGGTAAAAAGATTTAGCTTTACGTATTAATATATTCTTTTACGTATTAATATATTAATAGATTCTTCTTTGTAATAGAAGAAAGAGTACCTATGAGAAGGGGTAGCTATCATATATTTACACGTAGAGTCCTGTAAAAACGATTACTATTTGGAATTGTAGTTTAGTATATATATATATATATATATATATATATATATATATATATATATATATATATATATATATATATATATATTCTATTGGAAAAAAAATTCTAAGACATGAAAGCTTACGAGTCCATAACATTTAAATCAGCCGATCATTTGAAGTAATTTTCTTTAATTTATTTTCGTTTAAATTATTATTAACAATAAGCTTTACATTTTTTCTGCAGTAAATTTTGTATGACAGAAAAACCTTTCCTACAAAGAACTGACGATTACGAAAAGAGCGACCCTTCCTGGGAATCGATCTATCGTAACCGACGTCGTGATGTCGCATCGCGTCACAAACAATCTTGCAATTTGTGAAATATTTGGAATAGCCCCGTCCGAGCCCACCAACGAGCCTTTGAGCATTACTGCCAATGCGCAAATACAATAATTTTAGAAACATCATTTTACGTTTCAACTTTTTTGAAGATTTGTGTTATAGGTGCATGAATTAAAAAAAAAAAATTAGCTTCAATCTTTTTGTTTCTAAGCCACGTGACAGTAATATACAAAAAATAATTAGCCTTAATTTAAATATACACAGTTGTATTATGTTTATGTATACAAATTGGAGAATTACTTTTCAAATTATGATTTATAATCAAAACAAATTTACAATCATAAAAACTAAAATACATTTAGTTTTAAAGAACTTTATTATAATAACAAAATAATCATCTACATAAGATAACTTAAGATACGGTACGTCATAACGTCGCGATATCGACATCTGGCACTGTTACAACTACACGCAAAAAAACACTCACACAAATACAATCTCAGTGTTGTGCGTATTTGTTTTAATCTAAGTAAGATAATAATATATTTATAAGTAGTTCAACAAAACGTTTTACCTAATTGACAATAGTTTAATAAGTTACTTTTATAACAAAGAATGAACAGAAATAATATGCTTACATATACTCGAAAAGTTTTGCATCAGAATTTAAGCTTTTTGCCCGGATTGACTTTTTGCAATACATTTACAAAACCAATAATCGAAAATAACTGCCAATGGACCATACAACGAATTAGTACATTTCAAAGGAGCTTGACGATTAACTTAAAAGAATTTGACAATAATTCTGACTTATTAATAATAAAATATATCATGAGTCAGTCTTAAACAATTTTCATACAGCTCTTTACCTGCTCTAGCCGTGTGTATACAGTTAGATTAGTACAAAAAACGCTTTTTCAACTACTTATCTGTATGTCGCGGGTGGTCTGAGCCCAGACATTTCAATAATGAAGGTCTCCCGACGCAATGTGGCCGCTCTTTACGGACGGAACGAGAAAAACTGAATTGCGGGAATCGGTTTTAGCACAATGAACACCAAAGTCGAGCAAATATAGTTTAACAATTGTATTTCCTTGAAATAGGTTACGTAATCCTATTGTGAATTGTAAACATAGCCCTTTTGAATTATACAAACGCCGACACGTCTAAAGCTTTAGATAATTGACAATTTCAATTTTATTTGCTTCGAAAGTATAAAGAAAAACGCTTCAATTGACAAAATAAGGTACAATGCGTGCGTAACAAGTTTAATTAACTAACGTAACTATCAACTTCAAATAAGTTTTTTAGGGCTTACTTAAGTCGTAAACAAACAATTTGTTTGTATGCAATTACTTTGTGTTCGAAAATTTTGCCCTATTTGATTCGATAATCGAAACAAGTTTCAATACTATGAAAAATCGTGTGTAACGTATTATATAGTAATATAATATATTGTATTATAATTTGTGTCCGCCAAAATCGCCAATCAAAAACGTGATGACATTTTTTTTTTCGCGCTAAGATAATAAAACTAGCTATTCAAATACGTTTTTCGAGTTATCCGTAATAAAAGTAGCCTTTTGGAACTTACTAATACCGTATAGTTAAATGTAAAACCCTTTTAAGGGAGGGTAAATGTTCTAAAACAAGACATCGCGGCGCTTGTAATGAGTGTGGTTTATCTACACTTCTTTAAAATAAATTGTCGTTATAGTTCGGATATAGATTGTATGAAAAATTATTGTTTCATTGAAATAGCTCTTCTATGGGAAATTTAAATAGTAAGAAATTAATTTGTTTCAAAAAAGTTCTAGCAGAGCGTGGTTTCGATCCACGGACCTCTGGGTTATGGGCCCAGCACGCTTCCACTGCGCCACTCTGCTGATATAAATGGTTGTAAAAATTACTATCCCATTTAAATTACTTTGAAATTGATGTATAAAATTGTAAGCAAAAATTTAGTTTGCAAAAATTCTAGCAGAGCGTGGTTTCGATCCACGGACCTCTGGGTTATGGGCCCAGCACGCTTCCACTGCGCCACTCTGCTGATAGAATATCTTGTGAAAATCCTTGTCTGATTGTAGCAGCATTATCACCAAATTAGAATATACCAAAAAAATGCAATTTTTAAAATTTCTAGCAGAGCATGGTGTTGATCTACGGACATTGGGCTGTGGGCCCAGCACGCTTTCACTTCGCTACTCTGGGAATGAAACGTTTTGTGATTTTTTTTCCCCCGATTACAGTAACGAGCTACCAAGATAAAATGCGAAAAAAAAAAAACATTTAAAAATCTAAAAAGTTCTAGCTAAACGTGGTTTTTGGCCTACAGACCTCAAGGTTACGAGTTTAGTACGCTCCCATTTACGTACAGCTTCTTTACCGATAATAAGTACTCGTATTTTTATTAAAATTATAATTTGATTCAAATCACACTGTAGCCAACACATAATATAACAACAAACTATAAAAATAAAAATAAAGGTTAGCAAAGCGTGCAATCAATATAGATAGCTCTGAGTGGCCTAAGCATGCCATTTCTGTGTCGTTTCATTAATACGATGTCTTGGAAACTTAGGTTTAGGTTAAGTCTGATTGAAATAGCGTCAAATTACAAAATCATCAAGTAGGTACAGTGTGGTTACGATATTATGCTATTTAAGGAGCTTAGCTTTCAATATTCTGTAAAAATTCTTAATAACAGAATATTACATTTTAAATATGTATGTTTTATCACGCGTAAATATATAAAATAGAATACTGTTTTAGTTTTTTGTAACGAAAATTCTTTAAATATTTTTCAGCCAAATTTATAATTTTCGGTATTAGTTAATTTCACGCATCAAAAAATTTGTTAAATAGAAGCAGCTATCTGTTAAATATGATTTAAAGTGAATTTATTATGATGGTTACAAGTATTTAGTTCTATTATAAAACAAATTTTAATAAGTAGTTAAAATGTGAGGACATTGGCATAATTTTTAATTTTAAAGCATTATTTTATATTTATAGGCTATTAAAGTACGGTACAGTATATTACAATATGTAAATGCAAAATATAGATAGAGTAAAAATCATAAATTTTTGAGCATTCAAATGTTGCAATTAAATTAAATTAAATTAATTAAATATGATTACCGTTCTCGTGTTGTGGTGCGAGTAGTCGCCTCAACGCCGCGTGCCGTCGGTCACGGGTTTGATTCCCGCTCGGGACAGATATTTGTATTTGTACAAATATTTGTTTCCGGTCTGGGTGTATGTCCTTGTGGGTCTCCCCACCGTGCCGAAGTGGAGCTGCATGGTGAATTAAGCTCTAAATCTTCTTCTATATGGAGAAGAGGCCTTTGCTCAGCTGTGAGTTGCTTACAGGCTGATACAGTACAGTAAAGTAATTATATAAATTATTAAATTCAAGTTTCAAACTTTCAACTGCAAAATATGTTAAGGGTCTGAAATGTTGCTATAGTCGACATTTCTTGCCGATTTTCTATACGAGTGTTATAGGTGCTGTTCCGAACTATACATTATCCATATTTATGAAAAAAAAAACTTTTTATGTAAAAGTATATAATTTATTTGAGATAGCTCTGAATATATTATCTAACTAGCTGTGCTCGTGGCATCACCCGCATATTACTTTTACAATCTTATATCTTTAAACGAGCAATTCTTGTATATATATATATATATATATATATATAATCGGAATCTGGGAAACGGCTCCAACGATTTTCATGAAATTTTGTATGCAGGGGGTTTCGAGGGCGATAAATCGATCTAGCTAGGGTTTATTTTTAGAAAATGTTGTTTTATCCCTTTTTTTACACAATTAAAAAATACCATTAGAATACGAAGGTAAATTTCGCTGTTATTGACAAGTTTCTAATAGCTCGGATGGGAATCGGGCGGATTCGAAATCAGAAAACCTGGGTTCGAATCTAGGTTTCTACAGACCAATCTTTTTTTCCTTTTTTTTCTTTTGAATTAATAGCTCTTTTTATTTTTTATTTAAATAACCAGTTCCTATTATTTTACTATGTCGGTAAGATCCAAAATATTATTTATGTTTCATCTGTATGTAATGCATCTAAATATAATTGAACCGAGCAAAGCTCGGTCATCCAGGTACTGTATGTATAATTGTATATAATTGTGAAATAAGAATAACAGTACTATCCACAGAAATAGTAATAATATTACTATTTCTGTGGTACTATCTAACCGCGTTTCAGGAAGCGCCATGAATGCCATCTGTTATGTTAGTGTTGTAGTTCAAACTGTTATAAAAAGTATTTAAAAACAATCGTAATATATATATATATATATATATATATATATATATATATATAATTAAGTAATAGTACCTAATATTCAAACATCTTAAAATTTCATATTTTGCAAATAATTGTTGGCTTCATAGAGAATTGATAAGTAAAAAAAATACAGATTTTATAAACTAAATTTCAATTGATAATAAATAATTATAGATATAAAATTTAAACCTTCGAATTCGAGTGCACTTGCACTTATTTACACTTTCTTTTTTTCCACAAAACAATCTTTTATTGAGAAGAGAGAAAGAGAAATAAATGAAATAGAATTGAGTTTTTTCGAAAACTATATTTAAACTAATTCGAAGGTAGGAAAAAATAAATGCATTTATATACTACATAGGTACATTAAACTATTTTTACAAAAACTTTAAATTTTTTAGCTTAAGTTATTTATAATTTTTTAAAAATGAGAAAAATAACTCTGAAGATTCTCTTAAGATTGATTATATAGTATTAAAAAAAATTAAATACAGAATTTTTTTCTCAAAGTCGCTACAAAATGAATACGTAAATGTAGATCCCATTTCACAATTCACTTCCCGTCAAAAATATTACACGTACGAATATTTTGGCGTCTCAAATAAATCATCGCTCATTTTATTCACAATTTAGCGTCGTAAGCGGCAGTCTTGTCGACGTTGGAATCAAATTGCACTACATCATAAAGAATAACCAATATTTTGTTTGTATACTCCATGTTGTATGAATTCAAGCAAGCGTAGTTTTAAGCACAGTAATAATAAAGTTGTAAATGTTATAAGAATGGTTTCTGATACCCATAATTTAAAAGTAAGAGTTGAATTATTTTGATGTTTTTGTGAAATATTATATATTTCCAAACATAAACCCATTAAATTGGTTAAGTGATTCGTTATAATATACCCTTGAGCCAAGGTTAGGGTTATTGAACCTCAAGATCCGTGGATGGAAAAAATAACTTGTTATGGAACTATTCATTTTTTTCACACTTTTTTAACAGTGTCACTCAATGGAATAGTAATTTTCACAGAAATTATATCAGCAAAGTGGTACTGTTTGCCTCGAACTTTTGAGAAACTAATTAATTATAAACTTTAGTATATTCTCATGGCAGAGTTGTTTGAATGTAACAATATGTTATTCAAAATTTTTTTATCAGAAGAGTGGCGCAGTGGAAGTGTGCTGGATTCATAACACAGAGGCCCGTGAACCGAAACCATGTTCTCCTAGAACATTTTTTAAAACTAATTAATTTTGCACTATTTGATGTTTCCGTAGAATAACTATTTCAACTAGTGGTCGCCCAGTGGTCGAAATTTGATCTAATCTATAATTGACAGCATTGTCAACATCATAAAAATATGATTGCGCATAACATGGTGAGCATATGCAGCAGTCATTGGACCTGATCTGTGATAAAAAAAAAATAGATAAAAAATTCGTTGCAAGACCTGTATTTAAGACCGCGTTGAAAACAGACTTTGACAATAAACAAAATTTGTGTATATATGTACGTTGTACATATATGTGTGTGTCGTAGTGTGTGTTGGGGTTTTTTAAATTTAATTTTATGTATTTTTTGAGCATTATTATAACAAATATTAGTATTATGCACTTCTTCTCCATATAAACTTTAACTGTGCTAAATTTCATAATTCTATGTCCGCGTAATTTTCGTAAAAAGAGGTACAAACTTTTTACTTCACGTATTAATATACAGATAAGACGATAATTTTTCTACACAATTATATCAGCAGAGTGGCGCAGTGGAAGCGTGCTGGGCCCATAACCCAGAGGTCCGTGGATCGAAACTACGCTCTGCTAGAATTTTTGCAAATTAAATTTTTGCTTATAATTTTATATACTCATTTCAAAGTAATTGAAATGGGACAGTATTTTTTACAACAGTTTATATCAGCAGAGTGGCGCAGTGGAAGCGTGCTGGGCCCATAACCCAGAGGTCCGTGGATCGAAACCACGCTCTGCTAGAATTTTTGCAAACTAAATTTTTGCTTATAATTTTATATACTCATTTTAAAGTAATTGAAATGGGACGGTATTTTTTACAACAGTTTATATCAGCAGAGTGGCGCAGTGGAAGCGTGCTGGGCCCATAACCCAGAGGTCCGTGGATCGAAACCACGCTCTGCTAGAATTTTTGCAAACTAAATTTTTGCTTATAATTTTATATACTCATTTCAAAGTAATTGAAATGGGACAGTATTTTTTACAACAGTTTATATCAGCAGAGTGGCGCAGTGGAAGCGTGCTGGGCCCATAACCCAGAGGTCCGTGGATCGAAACCACGCTCTGCTAGAATTTTTGCAAACTAAATTTTTGCTTATAATTTTATATACTCATTTTAAAGTAATTGAAATGGGACGGTATTTTTACAACAGTTTATATCAGCAGAGTGGCGCAGTGGAAGCGTGCTGGGCCCATAACCCAGAGGTCCGTGGATCGAAACCACGCTCTGCTAGAATTTTTGCAAACTAAATTTTTGCTTATAATTTTATATACTCATTTCAAAGTAATTGAAATGGGACAGTATTTTTTACAACAGTTTATATCAGCAGAGTGGCGCAGTGGAAGCGTGCTGGGCCCATAACCCAGAGGTCCGTGGATCGAAACCACGCTCTGCTAGAATTTTTGCAAACTAAATTTTTGCTTATAATTTTATATACTCATTTTAAAGTAATTGAAATGGGACGGTATTTTTTACAACAGTTTATATCAGCAGAGTGGCGCAGTGGAAGCGTGCTGGGCCCATAACCCAGAGGTCCGTGGATCGAAACCACGCTCTGCTAGAATTTTCGCAAACTAAATTTTTGCTTACAATTATGTACATCCATTTCAAAGTAATTTAAATAGGACAGTAATTTTTAGAACCATTTATATCAGCAGAGTGGCGCAGTGGAAGCGTGCTGGGCCAATAACTCAGAGGTCCGTGGATCGAAACCACGCGCTGCTAGGATTTTTTAGGTTTGTAATGTTTTATTATCTTGTAATAGTCACACTTAATTAGAAAATGATTTTCACAGAACTTTCTACAAGTAGTGCTGTGTTAATTTCACGTGTGTGATTTGTAAGCGCTGGGTGATCCCAGCATCCAGATCCAGCAGATCCATCTCGTATAATTTTTAAAATCAAAGTGATTTTTAATGATATTTCTTACTTTATTCCAATATTCATATTCAAAAATGAGACAACTTACAGTACTTCTATAAAAAAAAAATCTGAATCAGATAATATGATACGAGTATATATGTTATATGTATTAAGTGATAGATTAGGTAAGGATTTTAGTGTATTTTTGCTTGTATGCTTGTACTGTACTATATCAACCTGTTAACAACCCACTGCTGAGCGAAAGCTTTTTCTCTATATAGAAGAAGTGTTGGAGCCTAATCCACCACGCTGTTCCACTGCGGGTTGGCGGATAATTTTCCTACCATGAGTAACGATCGTTTTTAGATGTCTATGATAACAATCGGGACCGACAGCTTTACGTGCTCTCCGAGGCACAACGGGGAGACCCATAAAAATATACATCCAGACCGGAAACAAATATTTGTACAAATACAAATATCTGTCCCGAGCGTTTATCTAACCCGCGACCATTGGCTTGCGATTTAAGGCGACTGGACAGTCGTCCAGCATTTACTATACATATATGTACAATCCTGATGCACACATTGCACTATATGTCAAGATAGCTTGAAACATTAATGAAGATTCTCAATCTTTTTTTTAAGTTAAATGTTTTCATTTGATTTGCACCCGTCATGACGAGTTGACTATGTTATACATAGTATGCTTTGCAGTGGTTAGTTTACAACTATTCCTCGCACCCCAGCACTATTATCCTTATCTTCATAGTAATTCTGTAATTACAAAAATAGTAAAAATTTGTTTAACGGACGATAATTTTACATGATAACGTCATCAGAAAATATTGACAAAAAATTGCATGTTTTTATGAATTTAATTGAACTAATATCACTGATTTATTATTATTTTGTATATAACAAAGAAGCAGTTAATTCAGTTAGTTACAATTTTTTCGATTAATTAACATTTATTTGCACTCGTTAATTCAAATATTTCATCACTTAAATTATACAGATTAATTACAAGTAACATGTGCTATTAACAATTTATATAAATGTGTGATATTTAAGATTCTCCAATCTGCGTTATTCTTTTGCATTCACAAAAGCCGATCCCTTAGGCCGATCGTGTCTCTCTATCACTTGTTTCGCGCTCTCGCTCGCGAAACGTGACAATGAGTCATGCTTTTTCGTGCGTGTAGCCGGCATTCATCGATTTACAAGACGTTATCACGTCAAAAATAATAGTTAAGTAATTTCACTGATCATTTGTTACATAATTAAATTGTATGTGGAACTTGAATATGGAATCTGCCCAAATCAATTGAAAACGGCCATTATAAGACCTCTCTTTAAAAAAATGGTAGACCAATTAATTTTTTTTATTCAAAAACTACAGAGAAAGTAATTTATAACATGCTTTACTTCTTTTTTTAGTTAGGCTTAAATTTAGGAGAAAAACATCAATAAATATGGCAATTTTAATCTTTTGTCAGCAATTATCTCAATAATTAATAAGCGAGTACCAATAGCAGGACTATAGACAAAAGCTTTCGATCATGTAGATCACAACATAATTATGTACTCCTACAGAAACTTTATAAATGTGGTATTAGAGGTAATGCTTACAACTTTATGAGATAAGTTGGTCCTATAAAAAATAAACGTTTAGGGAACTACAAATCTTAAAATAGGAAAATTATACCAGGACTGCCGCAAAGGAGTGTTTTAAGACCTCTTTTTTCAATATTTACATTATTGACCTCCTCGGACAATAGAACATTACATAACAATGTTTATTAATGATACCACTATATTATTAAGTAGCGAAGAGAATAATAATCTTAAATATGATATAGCTAACAGGCTTAAATCTATTAAAGCTTAAACTAAATCTCGACAAAAGAAAAATAATGAATTTTAGATAAAGGAAACGTGACATTCTAAATTTTGACAACAAGTATTATGGAAGTAATATTGAGGAAACAGATAAAATAAAAATTTTACCCTACATTGACGAGTATATTAGTTGGAAATCACATCTCATCATGCAGACGTGCTGCAGTATAAGAACATTTTCCTATACCCTACGCTTGTTAAAATATGTGGTGAACCAAAACGTGCTATTGACAGCTTACCACCGTTGTGCATTTACGACTCTTCGAAATGTCATTATTTATTAAAGCAGCTCAAGTGATCGAGAATTTGCTATTGAAGCACAAAAAAGGTACTTAAGTTCAATATACAATTATTACAAAAAGAGAATCAATGATACTTCAGAAAAATCAGTATTCTCATGTAGCCATGCCTCTACATATTTGAGTGAAGATTGTTTATATAAAACAATATTAATTTATTTCAAAATTCTACAAGAGCTCGAAGAAATATGTTACGCGCTGTCTCACGTCAGACGTATCTATATAAGCAACGTGTATTTGGGACTGGACCACGGATTGAACACGTAATTTACAATAAACTGTCACAGTCGATACGTAATACGGTCGATATCAAATTATTTAAGACTAGCGGCCCGCCCCGGCTTCGCACGGGTATTTAACTAAAATTTTTAAAATTATAAATTTATATTTTTTATCACCTACATGCGCCATCTATCGTATAATGGAAGCATATCGTTTTTATTTTTAGTGACATTTAACAATAATAGTACTTATATTAATTGAAAATGATGTTTATCTAAAATATTAAAACGATTTCTATTCCTATCCGACATATTTAGTAAACTTTTAAGTTTAACAAAATAATAACTCAAAAGTAAGTTTTGTGAGTTTTTAAGATTCTTTAGACCAGATGGCGTTGGCGGCGTAGGTTAGGTACCTTTTATATTTTCTATTTTCTTAAATATTTATTTTTAAATTTAATTACAATGAAACAAAAACTAAATTATACTGTAAGTTATGAATAATTTTTATGTATTAAAGCTATATTTACATTGGTTTTGTACTTTTTACGTGATACGTGCACGACCAAAAACGATAAGAGATGGCGCTGATACAAAAAAATACGCGCTATTGAAATTTCTTCTTGATGATATATAGTGTATTAATAAAACTGAGGTTTTAACAGATTTATTATTTGTATAGAAAAAACTCCATAAATTTATTTTTGACAATGACATGTTACACCATTATTACAGTTACACAATTAATGAATTTTTATCGGACAAATTTTAATATTGTGTTAATTTTTATGAATGTGGGAAATGGAATACATATATGGAATTAGGCGAACACTGCATGTATTATGTATGTAATATCTGTAATTAACAACCACCAGAATAAAGATACCTATTTCTATTCTATTCTAACTACTTCTTAGGTAATTAGTTTTATATGTAAATATGTATAACTTCTTAGGTGAACCAGTTGAAAGTCGAAAATGACCATACTATTGATGCTACCAAATAATTTTTACAAATACGTGGGTGGTGCCGAGTTTTTAATGACAAAATTTGTTTATTTATCTTGTGCTAGTGAAAAGTAATTGGAAGACGTTCTAAGATATATATTCCGCCTGACGTTTAGTAATGTGACAGGCTAACGTCTAATCTTTCTCGTTACTAGTAGATACCTTGTTTAGCAGTGGGACTTTAATTAATTTTAAAATACAAGCTTATGATTTTAAATAATTGTTTTAAAAATTTAATACAATCAGTCAATCACCAATGAAATTAACTTTGGTAATTACTACTTTCCCTATAAATTGAAAAGTATTCCTAGTGTTTCATAACATAATATATATATATATATATATATATATATATATATATATATATATATATATATATATATATAGAGCTTTTGGATGAAAGGCGCATTTGTCGTAAAAGTATATAAAAATATTCTTAAAATACTCCTGTAATTCAACTTTTATTATAAACATGAAAGGAAATTTCAGTGTGTAACTACCCGGGTTTTATGGGAAATCCATATTTTATTCACCGACATTTGTAGATCAAAAGGTTTAGTGAATTGTATGACGTTATACTTGATTCGTGCTTTGTATGGATTATAAAACATTTGAAATAAAACTAACCGGAACATGCGTCGGTATAATTTTTTAACCCGAACATTTTGAATTTCAATAAATACAGAGATATGTGAATGCGATAAAATATTAAGTTTTATTTGGTAAAATCGCTGTACTTATGAGTTTATAAAAAAGTATGTAAATATACTAGGTATTACAGAAAGCGAAATACAAATATATATATGTATATATATAAATAAAACAGTACCTAAATAATGCAAACAATTATAAATATTTAGACTGGTCTACTCAGTGTTAATATGAAGCAAAAAACATGAAAAATCACGTTTCTTATTCCACCTTTCATTTTTAAGTACATTTGTTTTTTTTTTTTTTTATTTGTTGGTTTTATTGTAGTGGCATAGTTCAATATATTCGTTTAAAAAAATTACGTGTCAAGCGTCTTAAGGTTCCAAAAGCATAACCCGTGACAGACAAACAGAATGGAACCCTAAACGTTATTTTCATTAGGTAAACCCGTGTTTGTAAAACACTTCTAAATCGGATCATATAGTCTATAAAAAATAAGCTACTATCATAAACATTCCGTGTTAAGAGAATGTTCTATTAAGAATAAGCTTCTAGACGGAGTGCGGGATAAACGCAATGCGTGCTAATTAAGAGTAACTCGAAAGGCAAACGATTTTCTATTTAAGTTTATCAATCTTATTAGTGTTTTTATGGCCTTACTGTGAGAACGTACGAACGTTTATTTAATATCCGTTTTCATTGAGAGTATGAAACGTAAATTAGTTAAAAAATTTAACATAAAATAAACAAAATAGTTAAACTGTTTTGGTTAAAACAAAAACAATGTAATAAATAATAGAAGATTGTTTACACTCATAAATATGTTAAATAATACAACATTATTACATTATACTACCGAGATACAGCATAAAAAGTAGTATTTTTTTATTAAATTACATTTTTTTGAATGTATTTCAAATCGTTTTCTTTGAATGGGTTATTTCGAATGGTTAAAACGAAAATCTTGTTATAAAAGTTCTCTAATGTAATTTAGTTTTTCTTACGGAATGGATTAAAGTGTGGTAGCCGGAGCCATAAATCTATGGATTAAACTAACCCAACGCGAGATAGCGATCTGCCGTCCACAAGCTGCTTTCGATAATTGTAACGATATAGATAATCTAGGAGATGTGGAAAAATATTGAGGACAGTTTAGATAAAACATAATTGAATTTAAAATTGGTTTTAGAGCTTTGTTCTTTTTCATATATTTCTAATTAAGAATGAATTGCTTGAAGTATGTTTCCATTGTTATTGATTTTAGTATTTTTAATTTATTTTATTAATTAACCGACTAACATGAGCGGTTTTTCCCTACGTATAATACGTTAACCCCTTATAAACAAGATCTATCAACAGTGGTAACACTTTTACATATTTTTTTATAACGTAAATTACACTGATTGCTTATTTGTTTATTTGATTGCAGATCATAGACAAAAGATTTTACTTTCAGTTAAATGTACACTTAAAAATTAAAATGTGTATGTAATAAAAAAGAGAGTATGTCTTTGATAAATTTATGTGTCTTTCTAATTTAACTGAATTGAATCAGCCTGTACATGTCCCACTACTGGGCATAGGCCTCATATTTGAGAAAAATTGGAGCCTAATCTACTATGCTGCTCTGATGATAAGGATGTCTGTATCAGTGTGTCCGGTTGTTGAACGGCACCGATAACTTTATGTGTTCTCCGAGGTACTGTGGGGAGACCCACGAGAACCCAGACCAGAAATAAATATTTGTATATAAACAAATATCTGCTCCGCGCGGAAATTGAACCCGCTACCGCTGGTGTTGTGGTGACTTTTCATACTACTACAACAGAAATGTTATAATTTAAGCATTTGGCCATAATTTATTTATAATAGTTCAATACTATGTTTGTACTTTATCGTAATAGCTTGTAAATATCCCACTACTGCGAAAATATGTTTTTTAGCTTAATCCACCACACAGCTCCGTTGCATTCGAAAGTATTCCTGACCCATAATTCCAAAGTTATTCCGAGATATACAGAACAGATCGTTAGTTCCGTATATTTCGGCTTTTCTTCTAAACTTATTTAGGACTTGAAAATTTAATGGACAATCTGATTTAAGCCCGCACCGTCCGGCGTCGATTCACGTTTTCCCTTACATCGGGTTGTTCTTTATAATGTTATGGTATATATAAAACAAACAAAATAGGGTTATATCTAAGAGTAAAATCTCGCTCTTAAAATGGTATCACTGTGATATGTAAAAATACTAAGATGTTAATATCAAACAAAAAACGTCGAAAACGCGTTTTTGTGTATGGGGACCACCCCTTATTTTGTATTTTATATCGTGAAAGGATAAACAGATAGTGAAATCTTAATAATAGGGTTCCATTGGCACCCTTTGGACACGGAAAAATATGCATTTTAGGTTGTTTATATTTTATAACTATAACATTATGTTTTAATGGTTTAGGATAAATGCTAGACATTATTTAAGCTTACATTCAAATTGTATTTATTACATTTAAAATCTGGAATCATTGTAATAATATTATGTTGCCTTATGTATATTACGAACGTTAAAGTCGGTTTGTTTATTTTGATACTTTCACGCGTCAGCGCTTCGACTGATCGGCGTGTAATTCGCCACACGGAGGCAAGTATACTTTTTAGTCCAAAAAGTAACATAGTACCTACATGTTCAATGCGAACCAAACTAGGGAATAAATAATATAAATTGAGTAGGAAAACTTTTCTTTTGTTCTGGAATTGAGATTTGAATATTCTATTATATTTAGATTGAAAATAGTAAAAATAATGTCTAAACTCAAAGAAAAAAAAATGTTCAAATACTTTATTTTTAAGTAAACAAAATAATTATTTTCAAAGGTTAATAAATGTGCATTATAATTTATAATGTTTCGATATAATTCTATAACAAAAACGATAAATAAGTACTCAGTAGACCATCTATTCGTATTCGCACATGTAATAAACATTAACGTAAAACAATATTGACTTATGCTAAAGGGCTTGCAAACAAAATAAAAGATTATAAAATGCGCTCCTTAAACTGTTTTGAGTGCTGTTCGTAAATTCGATTGCCATATTGAAATATATTGCTTGTAATCTTATACCCAAACAGCCGGAAAATAACCGAATGAGCAATATCAAGTTACACTCAAGAATGGTCTCACTTTTGTTTTTTTTTATAAGTCCTGTCATACGATTTCTTTAGAAATTTGAACATATAGACAAACGATAATATCTCTAAGACCGACAAGAAATATGTGTGTTGTTTGTACTCATAAATTATCAAGATCCAAAACAGATGAATTAATTTAAATATTTAATGACTATAATATTGAAAAAAAAAAATGTTTTTGATTCCTTTTTTTGTGAGAAGTCAATTAGTTTCATTAATTACAACATTTTACAGCTACAATTTAGTTTTATTGGTATGAAACATTTTCTATTGGAGAAATGAACCGGCATTGGCCGATCATAAAGAAATTATTAGGTACGGTATCCCATAATTTAGTGTTGTAAAACGCTTGGTAAAATAAAACTGAAGTACCGGTTTTAAGAAATCAACAAACATCAAAATTAAGAACCAAATTAAATAAAACAATCAAGTTTCAAACGATTAATTAAACAAATTGACATTTCATTATATCTACAGATTATTTGAGATAATATCGACGAGCTAAAATTTCATACTCAAAACAGATTGCTTATTACCAAGGATTGCATCGCAAATATTTAAATAAAAAAAAAATTCAAAATGTTTGAATAAGGTAAACCGTGGGCGTTCCGACAATGAGCACGTCACCGAGTGCCCTTTGAGCTGTCAGGCTCTTGAAGGAACCGGGGCAATTATATTGAAATCTCCCGCAATGCTATCTTTTAGAAAAATAATACTGCTCTTGCGTTAACTGACGTAAGGAGCTTATTAGCACGCCTTCCTTGACGGACAGTAGGGTCCTTTTTGTTTTAGCTCGCAGCTTAGCTAAAACGCTATTTTTTAAGACAGAATGCGAAGCGGAATGAAAATTATTTTCTTTTTTCTTTTTAAAATAGACACAGAGATGTTTAATAATTTCTTTAATATCATTTTAATAGCACTTAGCACATTTTATTAAAACAGGATAAAATTATAAAAAGCTTAGTAGGGATTTGTGAAAAAAAAATTAGTGTCAGAGCATTTTTAAAAGATCGAACTAAAACACTTTCTGATAGATTAAAAAGTATATAAGTAGTATATTATTAGATCATATTTTTTATAAATAAATAAAAAATTCCATAATAATTTATTTATATACTTATGTTTTTTCAATTAGCTACGACGTTTATGTTCTGACAGTCACGAAACAAATCGTTTTTGACTTTTTACATATTATTTATAATGAAAACGATGCTTAAGATAAATTATTCGGTCGTGTTATTTGGTAAAGATATATCAGAATGAGTATATAAAATGTTTAAAGTCCTCTTATTTGACTTATGGTAATCGAATAAAATTATTTGTATTCTTCTTGAGAATTTCATCATAGTTTTGTGTTTATAAAACCAAACTATATAATATAATTGGATTTAAATAACAAAATAATATAGAAAACAATGAAAAATAAAATATAGAAAAATCATATAGAAAAGCCGGAATCACGCCAAGTGACTAATATGTGATGAATCAGTGAAGCCATTAAAGCTCTGCTTTCGAATGCGATTGGCCGGTCTATAGTAGGAGGTATTCTAAAGCCGCTGTAAACCCATTATGATATCAAATTACCCACTACGCCCAAACCACGGATCGTGTGACTAATTGGTATTAAGGTGCTGTTATATCTTAATTAAATTCTACTCATAATTCCTCAGTAACTCTGTTGCGGTCCAAGAATTTTAGTACGTAACAAATTTCATACAATACAGCTATTTCTGAGGCGAATGGGAAATAGTACGTTAATTAAGGGTGTTACACAAGAGATTAAGTTTTACTCGTTCTCGAGTGGGGTTTAGTTCATTTAAAAGTATTTTCAAAGTACAAAGCTCCTTATCTTCGTTAATTTTTTTTTTTTGAAGAAAAAAGAAATAAAACAAAATAAGATAATATGCATAATTTTATTCGTATTATTTATCAATTTGCCATTTTTGCAAAAATTAAATAATATCCGCGGAATAGAAAACGTATTTATAGCAGAAAACTTGCTTTTTAATTATGTCAGATAAGAAACAAGAATTTACGATGTTGTTTCAAAGTAATATATCGTTTATCCAATACAATTATCCAATCGAGGAAATTGTTTTGTTATGAGTTAATATCGCAATATTGGAAGTATTATTATATCGTTAGTAGTTTGTCAGTAATATTCTACTGTAACCGACATTTTTTTTTTTTTTTAATATTAGTGATAAAAATATCTACCAACAAGAAAATAGGTCATTCAGTATACAAGCGCACGTTTATTATCATCATCATCAGCATCATCATCTTCATTATACTATATCATTCATTGGATATCCACTGCTGAACGTAGGGCTTCCAAATCGACCTCCAGAGTCACCGGTTCGAAGCAGCCTCCATCCAACGGCTTCCGGAGACTCTCCTCAAGCTGTCTGTTATTTTTATTCATAATATTTTATATTATATATCCTATATTTATTATATTATAATATTTTATTCATAATAGTTAAAGTTATACAGTCTGTGAATTAAAATTTCTAGCGCTGGCCAAAGGGTTCTTCAACTATTAACGGGAAAGGATTGGAGCCGATTTTGCTACGTTACTAAAGCAAATTGACGTATGTAATCTACATGAACACAATTTTTTTTAATATCTCCAGGTTTTCTGGTGATATTGTCTTTTACTGTTGAGAGATAATTTTTAAACAAATTTTGGTTATAGGTATTCAGGTTCAAACAACTAGGCCATCTTGACTATTAAACTCGTTTACAAAGTAACAATTATAAAAAATAAGAATAATTATAACTTATCAGCAATTACAAGATGAAAAATAGACAGACAAAATAAAAGATGGAAATGTGAGATAAAGTTGACATCAGACCCGTTCTGGAGGACACAGGATAGACAACAATGAAATGCATTCGAGAAGGCCTTTGCAAATAGAAGCTCTGAGTCGATGTAGATTAAAACGGCATATATACTATGTCGAATAAAAAAAGTCTGTAACAGAAACAAAAGCTAATTAATGTTATCATCTAAGTGGTGATCCATACACAAATAGTTTTAAGTCTATTGTATTTAAAATTCGAATATCTTAATATATTTCTATTAGATATGTTTAACTTTAAATAAACAAATAAATTCTTTAATTTTCGGTTTTATCCATGTCAAATTTCGATACTTTCAAAATTTATTTGCACGTATAAAATAATAATTAAGTCTCTTTTTTTACTTGTAATGTTTTTACTATAAACGTCCCCAATAAACAGGCTAAGTTTTTATTAAATCGTTTTATTAGTTTCCGTATAATCAAACAAACTCTTTAGCTTATAAAAATAGTAGAGATCTTACTATTAAATATAGTTATAAGTAAAAGGTAATTTTCTCTTCTTACGGGATTTCAGCTATCTTTATCATTGTTTTCTACGATATTATAACTCCTCAAAGATTTCAAAACCTTCGAGCTAGCTTGTATTTAAGGTAAATGTAAGTATAGTTTACGCTTTAAGTAATATTTGTATGCCTAAATAAAGCGCTTATTAACATGAAATTAAAACAAAGGGGAGTTAAATATGACAAGAATTCTTAAAAATAATATTAAATTGTTATTTATAGAGAATGTAATTGTTAAGGACAATGAAAAAGGTGTTTACGTTTAATAAGACAAGAATGAATCGTAAAAATACAATAATTATGAGGTTGTATTAACAAAATTTTACTGTTAGTCATAAACAGGGATAGTTTGCTAACACGACCAAGAGCGGTCGAGGGAAATAAGGATTTCTCCGACCGTTAAATTTACGACTTGTCCCAAGAAAAGCCTTGTCTCCCACCCGAGATCTCTTTTTATAATTTATTTGGTTTGTTACGACCGCACGTCCTTGTTGCTTCCATGAAAATAATATACGTCCTCGCGGATGGACGTTGAATTTTCTCATCGCGCTCGAAATAACTTGTGGCATTTTTATAAGAGTTATAACACTAAGCTGCTGTTTTGGACAATATTTTATTCTTTTCATTAGACTACTTTTGACTTTTGAAAAGAGATTGAATGAGTATTTGAACATCGAAATTATATATTCCTGGAAAACGTAGCTGAATTGACAATAACTATAGAAGATTTTTAAATACGTAATACAATTGAAATATGAAAAGTATATCCCAATTGCGTAATTAATCAAAAATATTCAAAGTATGAAGTAGCAAATTGTATGCTAATATTGCTATGTAAAACATAAAGGCACTGAACCAAATAGACGGCAATCTTTCTCATAATCATGTGGTCACGTCCAATCTTTTCGGATGGGGACTATGCTCGTAGTGTGTAAAATTTATGGAAATTGCATTTCCGCATTATGTTCAATAGGAGGGTGAAACGGGGATTCGGTAGAAATATGACAGTGCAACAACGTCACGCGACATTTGTGAATTGTATGGAACGGTAGTTTATTGATTTTAAGCAAATTATGTGAATTTAAATAACAAAGTAAAATAAAGTACTAACAAAAAAAAAACAACTACCTTGTATTATTACATCTACTGTATTAGGCCAAGTGTACTCGTGATAAACATTCGTTGAAGGTGAATGGATATATAGGTTTGAATTAAAAGCTAACAGTCTGACTGACAAACCTGAAGCCGGCTTTTTTTTTTTGTTATAGGCATATTTATTTAAAGGACAAAAATATGCAAATTTTGATAAAATTTACCAAAAAATCGCTAGAATAAAGTAATGAAAAAACCTTTGATTATTAACATGTCTAAGTACCACTTACCTTAGTGAAACAATCATATCGTTTTTATGATTCATTAATTTGACGTATCAACTTTGAGTTAAAAATTAGATGTTCATCATGAATATAACTAATAACTTGGCGGGTTTTTAATGTTTTAAATGGCAACATTGAGTGTAAGATATTGGTAAACTTTAGTTAAGGTAACTAAGACATTAATGTGATTTTATTAAAATGCAACTTTGAAATTCAACAAGTATATTAAAATTTATAAAGCATGTGCTGAAAAAAAAAATGTATATTTTTAAAATTTATAAAAAGAAAAGTATATGATCAGTTTATAAAGTATATTATAAAAAAAAGAACATATTATATTTGCATTGATAGAAAACTTATTTTACCTGTAATTTTATTAATCACGTAAAAACAGTAAATTTTATATATTTGTCTCAAGGAAATCGTAGGACAGGCAGAGGAGGATTGGTCAAATGTAAAAAGCCTAACGAACCCGGACAAACTAGCCACTGTTTAATGTGTACTTACAAACGTCCAAAAAACCTAAGTAATTCCAGCTTTATCCAGACGGATAAAACATAAACGGATACAACTATCTTGAATATTGTTTGTGGAACTTTAAATATGCAAATTACGCAATGGGAATGAGAAATACTTCAATATAATTTGAATTAAGAATTTCCTCTGGACGTCAAGCGACTCAGTTTAAAATCATAGACATCAAAGCTTAAAATGCCTATTCAAAATTTACCAAAGAGTTGGTAAGAATCTTTGAAGCGGAAACAATTTCTATTATAGTATAGTACCTACTGGAGAACGTTGTTAAATAAATACTTAAAAAGAAGTTACTCGGTTCACGTATTCTTATTACGAGAGTAAAGTTAGCTACTTATTAAAAATTTTCAAAGAAGGAGAACCGCTTTCTCAATAAAAAAAAATTAAAAACTCCGCTCGGGCCGTTGCAATCTCTTTAAAGTTATAACGAAATCATAAACACAAAGATCCTTTTGGTTAACTCTCGGGGTAATAAAAGGAAACTCATTTAAGTTAGCGAACGATACCGAGCAAGCAGCCACGGCTACTGACGGCCACCGTACTCCGAGCCATCTATAAAGGATCAGAGTTCAATGTCTTCTTGAGCAATATCTAAGTGTTAATACAACTGGTATTAACTTTGCTGAAGTTGTTCTTCAATTTATTTTGTTCGAGTTGTTCTTGCGATTTCGTATGCAGCTGGATATCGATATATTTTTTTTTTTTTTTTTTTACTATATTTTGTACTCTTTTACTCAATGTATTACGACTGAATATTTATGAATAACTTTGATGTTTTTGGGAATCTTTATTCCTTGTCTTGTCTTCTAATTTTATAATTAAAAAAAAAACATGTTTAATATCACTAACAAAAAATAACATATTTTATTTTACTCCCTTTTATAGAATGTTCTATAGAATTATCAATATCTACAAAAATATATTTTAGAAAACACTACTTTAAGACACTAGTAGATACTACTTTAAGAAGTTATATTTGTGGAAACTTTTATAAATATACTTATTATAAAAAAGGAAGGACTTGTAGGTACATAAATGCTTAATAATAAAGTTAATAGTTTATATACCATAAACTTGATATCTATTAAATATACAAACATTTAATTAGTGGTAAATAAAACTCGCACGTATTGCAAAAGATTAAAGAGCAAAATTGTTTTCATTGTTGCTGTGGCTACCCTGGTCAAAGTTCTACCGTCCAGGCTGACAAAGTTCTAATCGAAGTAACGACGTGCGCTCATCGCTTTTGTACTAGAAACTCTTCTATCTTCAAACAATGGTAGCTTGGCAGTGAAACTCGGTAAAGTTTCGAACACGAAAAGTTAAATTTTACGGTCGTGAATTCTTAGTTTTATTTTTTATTTTTTATTCATATATAAATACAGTTTTTTGCAATAAAACTACAGTAAAAGCTAATTTATAGTAGCTACGACTGTAATAAATAAAAAGCTAAAATACAATAAAGGAATTTTTGTAAGTTAAGGAGAAAAACAAAAAAAGGCTAAAAAATTAACCGTTACGTAACAGGACCGTTGCGAAAATAATCTATTGTCTATTGTATATGTATTTGCAAAAAGACAATATAAATCAGACGTTCCTTAAGATGGAATGCAAACTACAAGAGAGCTTGTTTTGTTTTTAACAATGAAAGAATATAAAAAATTCAAAACTCATTTCCGTAGAAAAGTAATAACATAAAAAATGTTAAATAAGGATGGCTCTGTCCTACTCTTAGTGTACCTAACGGTTTCGTTTTGTCAACTTTACATTTAAATACAGAGCAATAAAAAATAGACACAATGGAATAAGAGTTTAATTTTTTTAAGAAATGACAAAAAAAAGAACCGTTTCACTACATTGCTTCCTAGAATTAATTTCCACAATAGTATAAATTCAAAAAAAAAAAAAAAACTTAAAACAAATCTAAAACATAGCAATGGTTTAGTGATATCTATTTAATATTTATATTATCTCTAGTAAAATTATGAAATAATATAATAAAATTATCTTAAAAAGTATTTTGAGTATTCTTATTGAAAACATTAGCCGAATATGGCCTCTATTCTACGAGGTCTCTGTACTTGCATAGCAGAAAGAACGATTGAAATAAAAACGCCGAGACTGAAGAAATAAACGAAAGTATGCATTATTATGATGACGATTTCAGAGAGGAATGCCATGGAGAATCCTTGTGATGGAATTTTTTGATGTTTTTACACAACAAGGGACAAATCGCTGCTAAAATAGAGACAGTTAAATTTTATGAACGTTTAACGTTGAAAGTTAAAATATATGTAAACATATAAAATGCAGTCCGTAATTAAAACGATTATGTGATTTAACTCATAATAATAGTTACATATTTTAGTTTGAGAATTTTTATTACAATTTTCTTGTAAACATACGCGTCCTGGCTCGTTTTTTTTTTTTTTTTTTTTTTTTTTCGTTTAGCTGACGTTTGTAGGATTTTTATTACAAATTTTCGAGACAAAATATTAAATAATCAACATTTTTATATGTAACACAATTTTATGGAACAAAACATTAAATATTTATAAAGATTTGAGGTAAGCTCTATGTCGATGAAGTTCCAAGTCTAAAGGATTACTTAATACATTAGGATCCTTAGCGGCTTCCTTAATCCTTAACATAGTACCTACTACCTAGACAACTCATCAAGATACAAATCATCAAATTTTACTAAGAATAATTACATAAGATTATATTGGATTTCAGAAAGATAATATATTGATATTAATATCGTATCACATTACTTATAATCATTACATGTTAGAAAACAAAATCCTCCGCCTGTCTGTCTGTCTGTTCGCGATAAACTCAAAAACTATTACACGGAATTTCATGCGGTTTTCACCAATAGATACAGTGATTAATGCAGGCGGGGCGGGCTGCTAATTTAATGTAAACATTTTTTTTAACAAAATATTAATCTTCTAACTAGTATGTAGTACATTGTCTGACATCGTATTCGTGTCAATAACTACGCAATATAATATATTAAAGTACATATATATAATAGTATTAAAGATACCTTACAAGAAGGTATAATCCGTACTTAACTTTTCGTCTAAAATGAAGAATATAGAATTTTTGTTCGAATATATTGTATACAAACTGTACACGCGACTTCGTTCTCAATTACACGTTTTAATTTTCATCCCTTCGCCCAACAGAACCATACTATATTTGGTATAAAATGAATCAAGTTTCTACTAGTAATATTGACTCAAAGCGTGCCAAGTTTCTTTTAAATTCATAAAATAGTTTCAGTGTGAGGCGCGGTCAAGATACAGACAGATGGACAAAAATTAAAATAAAAAAAAATTAAGGTTTGAATCCAATATTGATTATAGAGCCATACGATTTTTTTTTTTTATTTTTTATATTAGCTCAAAAATGCAGAATTCGACCTATAATAGTTTACTAGTCTATATTTATTTAATAATCCTGTTTTTATAGTAGATACACATACACACATAAAAATATATATATATATACAGTTAAAGTATAAAAGAACTACGTACAACAGGCAGTCTTATCGCTAAACAGCAATCTCTTCCAGATAACCAACGTGAAGGAGATAATGTAAAAAAGCGGAGAGTGTGTACACTGTAAAAAAAATATGCACAAGCAACTAAACAATATAAAATGACAAAAACAACCAAATGACACATTAATGTTATTAATATTAACTTTTTCGGTTAAACTTTTATTGGATGGGTAAAACCTTTGTTGTATAGGAGCACCTTAAATATTTTTATTTTTATTAAATTATTTATTTTTAAAGTGTATATATAACTAAATATTCTGTGAATATTTCAAGCGTCTACCTATTGCCGTTATCAATATTAAGCAAAATGAGCAAAAAGTCTCGTTTGTTGTATTCCCATAAAGTATTTTTTTTAATTCTGTTTTTTAGTATTTGTCGTTATGGAACAGAAATACATCATCTATCACAGTTCATGAGATACAGCCTGGTGACAAACGGACAGATAGACGGACGGATGAACAGCGGAGTCTTAGTAATAGGGTCCCGTTTTACCCTTTGGGTATGGAACCCTAAAAATTTACTTAAATGTTTTCAAATTAATATTATGATACAGCAACAATCCATTAGTATAGTAAAATTATAATAAATTTCGTTATTTCGTTTATTTAATGGAATTATTAAACACTTCTAATTCTTTCTTCTAACATAACTAATGACTACTTAGTTCTTAAATAAGCTGTAATAAAAAATGTAAAACAAATGGATTTAAGAAAGGCAATTTGTTACAAAGGACAAGAGCTAATTAGCAGTAAGAGGGGAGATGAACAACTAGCGAAGAGCTTAAAGATTAGTTCACAAAACAATATATTTTATAGAAATAGTCGAGAAGAGATTTTTGTAAGAAGTATTTCAAACAGAATACTGTAATCGCTATAGAGGGTCCTTACTTAATGATTGATGAAAGTCGGTAGTAAATAACGCTATTATTTACAGATGCCAGACGTTCGTTAATATAGAAAACACGCATAGAAATCGATTCTCATATGAATTATAGTAAAAAATCAAATAATAAAGAATTCTAGTAAAAAATTCAATAATAATATCTTTTAACTTTAAAACAAAATACGTTTAATTTCTTTTGCAATAACAATTAAATTATAATCAGTATAAAAAGCACCATTCTCTAAATTTATTACTAATCAATACAACGTTTATTTTATGTGTTGTTAATTATTATTCATATACACTTTACTTTGAGAGAATAAAAATACACGGGCTTCAATTTGTATCTAAACTTGAAAGGAAGTGGCTGAGGGGGTTGTTTAGAAGAACGAGGAAGTTAATTAGTAGTTGTAAGAGGCGGTCCGAGTACTAGCACACGGAGTTTATAGGCAACTAGTGGTGTTAGCAACATGTAAAAGCAACGAAGAGGAAATTTTAGCTACAACTTTTTTACTTTTTATGTAAGTTTAATTACTTTTTGTACTTGTTACAATGTACGTTATCTATAAGGTAGGAAGTAAAAGGATATAATCGACTTAAACCGACATCGTTCAATATAAATATGAATTTTGATTCTGATAAGTTTTCTATAAGTAAAACGGTTATATTTACAATTTCGAATACATTATATTATATTCTTTAAAAAATCTAAAATTAAATAAAATTTAATTCTCTCAAAGTAAAGTGTATATGAATAATAATTAACAACACATACATAAAATAAATGTTTTATTTATAATTTTATACTCATTCGGAGAAAAATATATGTAGGTATTTATGGTATAAATAAATACATATTTTTTGTTATAGTATCTAATCTTTTAATTTAAGTTTTAAATTAATGCTGTGATTTCGTTGAAAATTATAATTAAATATGTTTCTTAAACTTGATACATAATACTTGTAGAAAACAATTCAATTTCGTAATAATTGCGCAAATCGGCCAATAACTTGGATTATGAAAGATTAGAGAACACAGACTCAGGTGCGCAGAATTCATTGCTGTTTGCGATATTATTCACGATTAGTCATGAGCTATAACTGATGGTATTTGTTACTAACAATGTGACTTAAGCTATAAGCATAATGATATATATTAAAAGTCAAAAAGTTATCTGTACCATGGTTGACGAAATTCATCAGTATGCAGTAAGCTGCATACTGATGAATGAAATATCAAAATGAACTTCTTTTCTAAGAAATCTAAACCGTCTTTGGCTGATTTCTAAATGACACAAAGTACGCTAGACGCACAGGAGATTACATATCGATCTGTCGATTCAGTTTTATCGCTTGTATTGGTAAAATCACATGCTGTAGTAATGGCTCCGTAGCGTCTTATTTCGTTATTGCTTTGTTCCACTCTTCTTAACTATATACATATTTCTATTTTATTTTATAAGATAGAAATATGTGCTAATTCAACAGTCATCAGAAAATATATTCCTATTTTAAACTTCCCTTAATTTATGAAACATTATGCTAATTTAATAGCAGCAAAGCAGTTACAATTATTATAAATAAGCAAAGTTTGATGCGGACGACATTCGGGCAGATCTCTAGTATTTGACAAAAATGTATAGAAATTGTAAAAAGTAACAAAAATGTGTACGATACCCTGAAACTTTGATATAATAAATATTTAAGTTTATATAAAACAAAGTTTAAGGGTATAAATTATGATTTTTACTATTTTGTGTTTTATTTTAAAAGTATATAAAATAAATGAAGCTATTTTAGATTTTATTCTTAAATTAAATTTAAATTTAAATTGCAGAGATGATAAAATGTAAAATAATAATACCAAGAACGAAGAGTGATATAAAATCATTAAAATAATAATTATAATAAATCTTTTATAAAATATGAGCTGTAAGTCTAGATTTAAATTCTATTCAAATGTTCCATCGATTGGGTAATTGGGAGTTTTACGTATTTTTGTTAGATTAATTGAAACCATATTTTTGACGAAATTTTTCATTAGGCGGCTGGAGCCGCCTGCAATTTACAATAAAGATTTATTAGACCTTGACCCTTGAACACTGCCGCCTTTACGACGCTATAAACCTTTTATCATTGTCTGCAACTGTCAATAAACTACCGATTGTTTTTGTCTTTTAAAGATACAAACGCAAAACATTTCTATTAATATTACTAATTATCCTTAAATACGTTAAATATTAAAAAATATATACCTGTGAATTTAACAAAAATATGTGAATATTAATGAAAAATTGTTGATTTTTATAAGGCACAATAAATTAAAGTTGCACTATTTATCTTATTTCATTTTTTTTTTTTTAATTCAATGGTCAGGTATTCATTGCAGGTGAATACGTGATGTTAAAAATGACAACAAAACTAAGTCGGTTCCAAATTTCATTAAATTAAGTTTAGGTTATAAACCACTTATTATTTTACACTTATCGCTACAAAAACTAAAACAAGTTTAAAATACTCTTAATTAAAAATAAAATTACGATTCATTGCACCCATGATTAGCATAGTGTCGTCATCAAAATCGCCAGTTATCGATCCAAACATCATTTTTACTATTGTCTACTTATTATCTACTTGTTTATTAACTCAATGTTTAAAATTTAAGAAAGCCTAATGCTTGTTAACTTTGGACGGCTAAAATAGCTAATATAACTTAAACCATAAACAAGTTTTTGTGCAAAGACTTTGAGACAAATGTGGGTATTTCCGCTCACCCAGCAAAAAATCAAAAAGTATCAATTTACGATCGCCGATGTAGGTCCGATAGATAGGCGGTATCAAAATTGTGTGCAATCGTCCACAGGCTCGTCTAGACAAAGTCTGGAAGATTAAAGACGGCGAGATGAATACAGCCAGCCCGGAGATGTTGTAGAAAACGAAAAATGCCTTTTCGTATAAAGGCTTGTTCTGTCACGTACACTGTATTCTTATTTAATCCTTTTGCAGGTTTTGCAGACGCTGTGCCTCTCGCAAATAACTGTTCACAGTCTGTTATATTAAAATCTTAAAACGTAAAACTTCTAAATAAAAAAACTTTATATTGTTTGTATTTCTGTATAATTTTAATATTCCGTCGTAAAATATGGAGGTTGGTTGTCAAAGATAAATCTTTTTATAATTTTGTATGCATTAAGAATTCATAAAAATCTTTTACAACAAAATAGTATTATTGTTGATACGACAGCCATTAATATTATTAATATGGCTTCACGACGCGAGAACCATAAACTTGAACAAATGAGAGAGGCGGGAGACTTTTTACCGCCCGAACTCCCATAAAAACGCAAGCCCTGAATTAGCTCGATTCTTTGTCACCCCTTTTGAACAACCCTAAAATTTTTACTACCACCGTCTTTGTCTAACAATAACCACCACATTCTCATCCGTTAAACTGCATCAAGGAAAAACAACGTAAAACCGCCCGAGATGAAACGAGATAGAATAAAATATATGCACTAGTAGAGAGGACAGAGAGAGCGACACACGTAGTAGTAGCCATGGATTTGTACTTTGTAGTGAGAGCGAAGGAGAGGAGGGGAACCCTCGTGTGGGAGCGAGAAAGGCATAAAAATTAACTATCAGAGGGGAGAGGAACAGAGCTTCTTCAGGCGGGGTGGTTAGTCCGCTTTCGACCGCGCTCGCGGTAGCGTCGGCTTTCGGGAAATGTAACAAGGCGAACGATTTAACTTGTGGAGATAATTTTTCTTGAGTGTTTTCGTAATCAACATCGTTTTTATCGTTTCTTTTTATTTGTATTGATAGATTACAAAGCTTGCTGGGAATAGCATAGCTAATATCGTAAGATAATTTAAAAACTATCGAACTAATTATCATGTTCAACGTGCTACCAAACTTACGTTTTGAATAAAGTTTACGTTTTACTGACTGAAAAGTTTATTATGTCAACATTTTCGTTCGGTTTTATGTGTTGGTTATGATAAGAGACAAACTTTGACGTAAAATATTGCTATCGTTAGACGAGGGATACCAAAGAGAATCTGTGCCAAAATGTTATTTTATAATTTTTACTTGTTTTCCGCGGTCATAACCTGGATTGGAGTGGTAGCTGAAGAGGAAGTGTCTTCACCTTTACGAGTCGCCCAGTGTAGAGCCACATGTTTACAAAAGGTAAGTTATCTCTGATACTATAAAAATCTGAGTATGCCAGTAAATATATCACACTGCACAAATTCATATACTTTACAATAAAAAAATATAAAAATTAAAATGATAATATAACTATAAATACTATACTTACTACATACACTGTCATGGTGCTATAAAAACAATTATAATATTTTAATTGGTTAAAATAAAAAATCCATGAAAACGAAAACCATATTTGAATGCAATTTCACACACATGCACACATTGAACCTATAGATTGTTCATTTGTCCTCCAATCAATCACCGGTCTACTCCAATCCTCCGACGGCCGTTGGAAAATAAATTTTACCGAATAAAACTATGTAAGCCCAATAAACGTTAAAGCTTTTTATAGCGCTTTTTTACTAGCATAAATTTATATGAGAGGTCGTGCAATTACATTACCCGGCTATAGACTACTAGGTATTGAAAATGGTCCGAGTGTAAATTACTTATTTATATGCGAGTACCTTTTTAATAATATTATTATATTAATAACATTTGAAATATATTGAAGAATAGGTGTTCCTCGCAGTTTCACCCATTGATATTTCTTACTCTTGATATTACTTCTTTGAGTCAAAACGTAATGCTTTAAGCCTATATCACTTTTGTGATCTTATTTTAGCAAAATCGGTTAATTACTTTCAGTGTTCATCGATTACAAAGCAAACATGAAAATCCGGTACAATATCATAGTATAGATAATTTTGAATAAATATATAAATTAATTTAATTTTTGATGACGAGTCTAATGTTTTATTACTATAAGATAATATTAAGTAATCTATACCTTGTCCAACCGTTTATTATCTTTTTGACAGCTCACGTCTATAAATTAACGTTTTTTTTTTTCTTCAGAATAATGTACTACAATAATGTCGTACTTTATAGACGGGTAGTGATTGCCCTGTGCATGTCAAACAACCACAGACTATAAAACAATTCTTGAAATATTATATCGATCGATGAATCGATCATATAATGAAAATAATTTGCCTTCATATAAGTATTGTTTCTGTAAAATTAATTTTAAAAAGGAAATAAAAATAGTATCTATGACTCCAAATTGCATTATTTGCAAGGAATTAAGTCGAAATCTTAGAAGATAAGTTCAAATCAAGAGTAAAGAACAATGAATCTGTTCATTCGTTTATTTATTTTTTGACGGCTGCTAACTATGCACGCGTTAAAATAAAACTAATAAGCGAATAATTAATATTTAAACAAAAAATATTTCATTAAATCGATTGTAAGTTCTTCTTAAATAAAATCGATTATTATTTGAAATCGAATCAGTAACGTGTGAGGGTGTAACTAATGTCGAACTGTCAAAAAGATAATAAACGGTTGGACAAGGTATAGGTACTTTTGATTCGTCAGTGTGATACCTACTCGTATTTCATAAACAGTCACCCTACACTTGCTATTTACTTTTGCTAATATTTAAAGGTATTTAAATCATTTAATCTAAGATAATGACACACTAAACATACAGTATCTGATACTATAATATCTGATATTTGTAGCTTAAGTTTAAAAAAAAATATTATAAATAGGATTTCTTGAGACTTTTTTGTCGATACAGATGTTCTGCTGCATACTGTTGTTTGATTGATTGGCGGATATATGTACTTATGAACACTCTACTAAATAGATCAAATATATTGCACATACTAATCACAGTCATAAAAAGTTAAGAAACGCTAGCCCGGATATGATCTCGCGACCTTTGGTAAAGATTCACGAGTTTTATCCTCTCGGCCATCTCGTGATTATATCTAACTCTCCGTAGTTATTAGCTAGAATGTAATAAATTTTTTAAGATCATTTTGATATTAACGGAAAATATATTTTATAAGTGACATAATTATAATCTACACGAAGGTTATTCTTGACTAGGAATCACTGTATTGTTTATTTGATTTGAATGCATTTTCTAAGTAATACAAAAGTATCAATATATAATTTTTTTTTTATTTGTGAAAATCTACTATTTCTTTTTTTATGATTTGGACCTCTATTCTGATTTATACGTCATATTTAAACGAGCATTTTCAACTTTATTTTTATATCAATTACTGTCATTGATATAAACTAAAATGTAAAGGTAAAAAAAAAAACTGTATCAGTAGTCCATAAAAGTGCTTGCATTCTTTACAATACGCTAAAAGCACATCGCACTTAAAACTGAAATATCAACTTCGTTAATTAAAATTCTGTCTATTTTATGACACGTTATTATAAACGTTCAATTTATATTGTGATAGTATTTTTCGTTCTCGTATCGTTTTGTTAATGCAAACTATTTCATTCATTCGTTGGATATCTTTAACTATCAGTTTCAATTTTGAAAAAAATACAATAAGCCAAATAGAACATGGTAACTATCACCAGTCCAGAGGAAACACAATTATGTGAGTAAGAAATGTTTATCGGCGCACTGTAAACGATAAGCCGGTACAATTTATATCTACCAATATTTACAGATAGGATTTATCTAAACGGGTTATGCTATTTATTTGAATCGTTCCGAACAGGTTGCTCGGTTATCTGTATTGGAACTGTGCCTCCATAAATGTAATTTGTATCGACTATCCTTTTATATGACTAGCGGCCGCCTGCGACATCGCCCACGTGGCCCTTTAATGGGACTTCTATATTATATCTTTATTGCTACCTGATAAAACGTATCATGTTCTTACTATATGTTTTGATGTAATAAAATAAAATACAAAGTTAGAGAGCCATTATGATATATCAATGATAAAAATATTAAAAAAATATAGTTTTTTACAATACGAGAAAGAACTTTAAAGGTACGCCTCCACACCGTAATATTAAGGTCAACCGAATTCGACAAGTATCGAAATTCAACGTAACCAATAATATTTAATGCACTGATTGCATTAAAATTCGATTTTTGGATGTGTCAAATTTTATTGTATTTTAAGCATAACAATAATTATTTATTTACTTATTTATTTACTCAATTATTATTTATTATATTAATTAATAACATTATAATATAATATAAAATTCAGATATATTTAACAATTGTAATTACAACACTACTCCTTCCAGAAAAAGAGAATATTACCTTGTAATGTTATACAATATACATATATTAACAGATTAACAATACACTACAATAATTAAAATAAATCTAAAAATTAATGTATTTTTAGACACACGAAATAACATATTTATTTAATACCTAAAATCATTTTATCAAACAATCTAAGTATTGTTTTTATTTTATAAATATTAACATCATAAAATTTGTTACATATATAAAAATCTAACTACAAATATGTAAATACGTTTTTTTAATATTGTACAGACAAATTTATATCTTTCAGCTTCCAGCGCAGAGATTAATGTATTATTCTACGGGCTTAATAAGATTCTTGATTGAGTTTTAATTAACTTTTTAAATTTTACGATGGGACTCAGCAAGACAATTTGAGTTTTTATGACACTGCTCAGTCGTAACTTTGTTTTTGTCGTTAATGATAAAACGAGACCTTATAGGCGTCTAAATTTAACAACTAATATTTAATGCGTTTTTTTTTAAAGATTCTACATACGACTAGGTAGGTGACCATCATTTAATAATATTTTTTTATGAATTTTATGGGACCTTAAAGAAAAGCCTTAAAGTATAAAGAATAACTAAGTTACACGGTAAAAAAATTATTATTATGTAGATGTAATAAAATTTAATTTTAATTCTAACATCAACCTATTTTGCATAATGCTACGTCGGGCTAATTTTGTATATTAAATTATCCCCATTCTGCTTAGTAGGTATTTCGGTTTATGCCTTCAAGGTAATAACAATAGTCGTGTGATACAAATTCTTTTTTTTTTCAACTTTTTCCATTATAATGAACCATTGGATGTAGATTCTTATCATAAAATTCTTAAGAAAATACCGACTAAATTAACCCATTGTTTCACTTAAGTATGTAATTTGAGTCAATTTAGCAATTTGAAATATTTGTACTGGAGTAGGATGTTATTGATTTTAATAATTCAAAATATTTTTGAAGAGAATTTTAAGAAGCTACCATCATGAATACAAAAATGCGATTGTTTCTTAACAAAGGCGTTTTATTTTTTGCTTTATTTTTTATGTTGTTATCGATACGTGATCTATAAACGTTTTTAGTTTAATTGCATACAATGAGACCCATATCGTACACATTACTAGTGTAGTTTAAAAATCGACATCTGGTTATAATCCTGAGTATTCACTGAGAACACGTTCCGTTTAATTTTTTGCGCAATACCTCACTTTTAGTAGACCGCTTTTTTGTTCGTATCTACCTGCTTCTAAGATTAAACACAATGAGCTCGGCATTAGGTTTTTTTTTTCATTCTATTTTGAAGGGACGTGATGTTTCCAAGGGCGGAAGGATAGTACCTTCCTTTATTCATATTGTGAGTGCGCTCAGGAAGCACGAAATATTTGACGAACTTTAAATGTAATAATTATTTACCATTGTCATCGTTACATAGTATTAATACAGTAGCTATTTGTGTCTATCATCATGTTCTCCACTTTCCTCTAAACAGGCTATAGATTGTCATTTAGTTTTTACTATGACAAAGAAATTTTTTAAATAACTTTTATATACCTATTATGTACCTATCCGACATACTTTAATTAAATTTTTATATTAAAGTGATCAAAAGATTTTTCAGCACTTATTTCACACTAGTTAAACCTCAGTGATACACAAAAAAAATGTAAAAAATAAATAAAAATAAAAACTAGAAAATGTCCGTGATGGCTGTCGTCTGTTCACTACCATCTCCTGAGGTTAAATCATTGATAGAGATTTAATATCCTTGTAAATTTTAATATTCAAATATTTAAGGAAATATCACGATTTAAAAAAATCCAAAATCAAAAAGTCTTTCAAATCGAAAAAGTTGGGTAGCGGGCCAGGCCGCGGCCTATCTAAAATGTTATTTGTACAATCAAGAAGCCTGTTGAGTCCATAGTGATGAAAACCATGAAAATTTGTTTGTTTTCTTTGACAATAATCTTAAAATAAGATCGAATGTTACTATAAAAGGGAGTATAAAATATGGTCAGATTTAAATTTGAACTACATATATAAAATAAATCGGTAATTAAAAAAGGTATTCATTTCTTTATATTTATTATCTTACTACATATTTATATATTATATATTACATTATTTTTTTATTATTTACTAACAATAATTAAAATAGTTTATAGCTTTATAAGTAAACATTGTTACTAACACACTAATGCAATATGGATGTTTTAATCTGAAATAAACTAATTTTATTTTATTTATTTTATTATTACAGTTATTAGGTAAATGTATTATCAGAAATTTTATGATATGTATATTATTCTATAATAGATGATAATATTTAGACTGTTTCACATATATATGATTTTTCTTCGTTTTCCAAATGTTGTTGCTTTCACTTATTCCATATAATTATTCATCGTTTAATTTAATAAGCATAATATATTTTGAATTATTTCTGTAATTTTACTTATCTATGGAAATAAATCTGCTTTATAAATAAGATATGAGATATCAATTAATAATTATAATGAAATAAATACCTATATAACGAGAAAAATTTAAACAAGTGACTACAATATGCTTATAAAAAATATATGTCTACATATACATGTCACACATTTCATGAAGGCTTAAATTTTATCTCAAGCTATACTTAAAGCTGAATATATCAGCTGTTACTAACAGAAACTAAGACAGGTTAAATTTTTTATTTAAACGTAACAACAAAAAGATCAAGAATAAAAAATGTAGAGCCACATTGTGTCATTGTGGTACTGTCGCCAGAACTATTTTTTCTATTGTATGCCATTGTAATAGTGTCCTTTTTAAATATATTGGTTGTGTTTTTCCATTTTTATTTTTAGGGTTCCACATTGCAGTGATCGATAAAGTTCCTTGCGAACAATGTTTATAACTGTCATTATATATTTATTATTATAGATGTATAGTCTATAAACATTAAATTTTGACGTTGAGTGTGAGTGTGAGACGTCTATTAAATAAATTGTATCATATTGTATCATTTAATAAATACTAACGGTAGTTTTTATTATATAAATGACTCTATTTTATATATATTTTTTAACCCGTTTCTTAATAAATCGTTCTTATGGTAAAGCTAATTTAAAATCAGTTTTACGAAAATGTTAGAGTGTTTATTTATTTATCAAAGAAAAGAAATAATCAAAGAATTTGAAAGCAGCCTTTTCCGTATTTTAAATAATTTTGACACCTAATTATAATTCAACATTGATTTGGTAGCAAATATCTAATGGAGTGAAAGATAAAATTTTTTGAAAATACTTTCTTGTTTTGTATGTAGTAAATACATATATATTATTTTATATTTTACTATATTATATCTATAATCCAACTCACGCTTAACCGCTTTTTTATCTTATTTTTTTCTTGAAAGCGTGCCTTCGTGGATGAGTATCGGAGTTTGGTGTACACGCGATGAATTTTAAAAAGTAACTTAAAGCTTAAAGATATGGATTTAACTTTTAAAGTTAGTAAGTGACTTGTCATGTATTATATATAGCGGTTTGTTATAGGCAATAGGTATATAACGTATAACCACATATAGAGGTGGCTTCAAAGTCAATTGTATTCAAGTTACTTTTAAGTTAAAGATTAACTTCGGTTGCTTAATTGTTTTTGTAAAGATCTTCGTTATCAAATAATTTGAATAATTTTACATTTTATGTAGGTACTAAGTTAAGGAAAGTCTTTGAGATACTTCGTCCCATTATTATTCTATAGTTTCCAGTTTGTTAATTATTAAAAACAAATATTAATTACTACTATTAAAACAACCTTCCACATGTACGTTATATGAGAGAATATATTTTTAACGCAGAATTACGAATCGTGTCACATTCAAGCGAATACATGACAAAAATAAACCCATTTTTTACCTGATTGCAAAATAAAACTCTGATTAGAAAACGAGCGTTCCGATATACTCTTTCTGCTCCATTCGTACCCGCCTTGATCCGTACAATATTTTATCGATACAGGTTGAGATTTTTTTTTGAAGCCAAGTAAAAAACATTTCAAGGTTTCGGATGCACGTCCTCGCTTAGAAAAAAATAAACGAGAGTCCAAGCCGAAATGACCTGCGTTTTTGTTCACGATTTGTTTTCGTTTTTGTTACATTTGAGTTCATTTGGAAGTAGCCATGTCTGTTGCTTACTGAATTAACTTAAATTGCTTCCTTTTTTATGTTCGAGAATTTAACTTTATACTCTTTTTGTGGTCGTAACTTTGCAATTGTTGAAGAAAACAATAAGCTGAATGTGAACAGTTCTGTAGTAAATACTGCACTAAATACAGTGCGTTGAGTATTTTTAAATGTAAGCATAACGAGAAAGCTTTAGTAAATCTTAAAAACCGTAATGAAGATTTAATCCGATGGGACTAAACCGGAAACAGGACCGTTGTGGAGGGATTATATTTGGATCACGTTAACATTTTTCTTATATACCCGGCGTTCATTTTAACTTACACTATTTTATGTTTTCCCTTGTATAAAAATAAAACATTTATCAAATTTCGTCAAATAATAAAAATCTGCAAATAGCTTCATCACATCACTAAAGTCGCCGGCATTCATATCGTACAACCCGAGCCCGTAATTTATGAAAAAGGCAAGCGTAAGCGGCGTATCTCGCGACCTCACCTCGTGAAGGGTGGCTTATCCAACAAGGTAGTCGTAATAGAGCCGTAGACGAGAGCGTACGATTAATGATTCATGACCCCTCGTAGCTCAGTGTCATCAATATTATTCTGTTTGTATCTCGCGCTTGGCCCACCCTCGCCCGCGCCCCGTTCATACATAAATAAGCGCGACACGTCGTCTTCTCTGATTACATCGCACCGAAGTAGTGAGAAATAGTGTAGTCGGATGCTGAACCCGTCTTTTGTTCAATATATTCTCTAGAGACACAGAATGAATAGTTAACACTGTGAGCTCAACGTGCATGTTTACGGTTTCGGATTTCTCCTAAAGATTCTTGATAACGTAGGTGATGGAATTTATTTGTCTCGAGGTAATAAGCTGATGTTACAATCGGCTTTGGTGTGAAGTTGTAACAAGTCGATGCGTATCGTTCGGTTGGGTTGGAGGCTGTTATTCAAAACGCTTTTGTTTGTCTATTCCAAAGTCAATGTATATAACTATAACACATAAAACATACCTTAGTCTAACGTCTAAGAAATGAAACACACATAAATAATGACGTAAATACAGAATACATTTTTGAAAATGATTGCTGAAGTGTTTTTATTTCTTAGAAAAAAAATTATACAATATGACAAAGCCTCTAATAAAGCTATTTGATCATATCTATAATATTTATAAGTAACAATAAAAATATGTAAACGACGTGATATTTTAATACAAATGCGACGTTAACATTACTTATTGGATAGAGTTAGCGATTCGGAGGTTGACAATAAAAAAACACGTCGTTACTGGAAATTACATGACGTACAGTTAGTTCAAAACTTAAAATAGTATCTCTTGTCACGCAATCCAGCAATAAAGTTCGGTCTTTACGAAACCTAAACGTATTTATATATACATAATAAGCAATCCAAAAGAAAACAATTTTGTCTAGCACACGATTTGTTTTAATTTCTATAAATTTAAACAAAATTTCTATTTTAATAATACCACTTGTGACTATTATTGATGAATATGAGAACTTTTTTTTTGAATTAATAATGCTAGCTAAATTATGTATACAGTACTTAAATAAAACAAATTTTGAAACATCAAGGCACATAGCAAAACTCAAAACTCAGCTCTTTAACCTAAAAGAAATATTGGTACATATATGTAATGAAAAAAAAAAATGGAATCGTCTCTATCATGACTATTTATAAGAAACAATATAGGTATGGATCTATTAACATTAAATGTTTTATTTATTATTTAAATTGAGTTGGATAAAAATGAACGTTATTAATTTCTCCCAATGACGACTTTAACAATGATACTGCTAAAGTAAAAAGTAAAAATGTCTTTTCAAAAAATATTACTTTATTAATTTTTATTTTCTTTTAACATTTACAATGGCTATACAAACAACATGCTTTCGAAAGTTAATAACGAATTGTTCTACAAATTATTAAAATATAAGTTTTTATTGAATGTTATTAACTTAAATTTCGAGCTTCAGTCATCTTATCTGTGGCCATCCTTATAAGTCAAAAGAACAAATTCAGAATTATTAACATTCGTATTCGACAGCGGAAGACTTGTCCTGATAAATGATGCCCCGCTACTGGTACATAACTTCGCTTTTAATCCTGAATGCCATTGTGTCGCTGTCCGATTTTTGACATCACCGTTTCTACCACGAACGACACCTACGGGCCCCGTTGCGTTGGTAAATAACAAATTAATGGCCCTCTCCACTTTATCTCAGCTGACAATCAATCAAGCACGCACGCTATCTAATGGTCCGTCGTTCTGGCTTATCGTTAATAGGTACGTTTTAATACTAATAAAATCTACGACTTTATCAAATTTACCTTTCGGACATCCACATTGTTCTATCGACGACATCATACGATCTATAAATCACGTTTTGATATCTTTTAAAGAGGGTGTAGTATTTAATGAGACTAACAGGTAAAAATGTGTCCGGGGATATTTTTATGTCTATCCAATAAATGAGAACCCATACTTGTTACGTATTTATAAATAAAGCTTGCTGTTTGTTGTTTTCTCTTAAAAGAAATTAAAAAATCTGTTATTTACAATGTTATTGTGATACTTTATATAGTCCCATAGAGTACGACGATAAAGGTTCATTAAGATCTGATGTGAAATTTTTCGTTCGTGTTAATAATAAAATACGAACTAGAGTAACAGTTTAAACTCGGCGGCAGTTTTGATTACATATTTAATACTTCAGTAAACTATTTAATATCATTTATAAGTTGATTGGGATTCGATTAAAAGCAGCTGCCCTCTATAGACTAAGCCCTGCACAGCGATGAAATAGAGATAGTTTTAATGCTCGTAAATTTCGTTTCGAGACTCGAGCGTCCGATCAACTAATCGTTCTCGTTGGTATGCTGGCTAACTTTGTAACTAGAATTTTCGAACAAATAATTACTACGTCAAAGTATCATCTATGAGTTAATTCTAAATATTGTCGTTTCAATTTTACAAAAAAAAAAAAAAAAAAAAATTGGTTGTCTGTAAAGTTGGTTTACGGGCGATAATTTTACGTGATAACATCATAAGAAAACATTGATAAAAAATTACATACTTTTATGAATTAAATCGAATTATTATCACTGAATTATCATTATTTTGTATAATACAAAGGAGTTAATTCAATTAATTACATTTTTTTTATCTTAAATTATACAAATTAATTACAAGAAACAATGTGCTATTAATAATTTATATACTACTTATATACTACATGTGTGATATTTAAAATCCTCCAATATACGTTTTTCTTTTTAATTCACAAGCCGAACGCTTAGGTCGATCGTGCTTCTCTATCGCTTGATTCGCGCTCTCGCTTGCGGAACGTAACAAAGAGTCATGCTTTTTCGTGCGTGCAGCTGGCATTTATCGATTCACAAGACATCTTCACGTCAAAAAACTATCCTAAAAAATCCATTTATTCATAATATTTAAAACAAGTAATTCTGTAAGACAATGAAAAATATATTTACATAGAAAAATATTTCTATGGAAACGATTTATTAAAAAAATATTATCAAAGGAGCTTTTGTAATACAAGTGGAATAAAATGATGCTTTACGCATCGGTAATTTCATAATTTTAAACAAAGTACAGTAGGATGTCCGTTGGAGGCGGGGCAAGTTGCTGCGTATACGCAACATGCGAGTTTACTAAATAAGGGGTGGGCAAATGAACATAAGTGGGGAGACGTTGTTTTCTCTATAATTAATCAGCCGGCACTCATAACATCGTAAAAACAATGTCCTTACGACCCGTTGTTCTATTTTTATACAAAGCAAATAAGGTGTTAAAATTTATTGTCTCCCTTAAATTCCATATCAGTTTAGACGCCCCAAATCTTTTTTATCTTTACATTAATCTTTTCAATCCCATAAAAAAAATCTTTGGATCTTACCAAATATTTTATACGAAATTGATGGAGGGACCGTCAGTTATCCGGATCTCAAATCTAATGCGAAGCGATCAAAATTCCTAGAGGTGTCGATACAAGGTAAAAGTATGTCAAAGACTTGAATGATCGCTATTTTAAATTATAATAACTTATTTTCTTACCAGCAAAGTTTCAATTTAAAATGAATAAAAACGTGGAACGGTATATGTATGTATACAAGGTGAACACTTACATTTATGAAATTTAAATTTTAAATATGGACGCTTTATATGACAGCTTGAAAAGTAACTGTTTTTGTAGGGTCTCCACCTTCCTAGACGTTCAAATAATGTTTTGAGTAGGTATATATCACTACTGTAAAGCCACTTAAAGTGTGAACGATCATAGGGGCTCGCGTAGGCCGCGACACAGTTGATTCTACGTACAAAAAAAAACAACACGAGGCACCCTGTTGTTTTAGAGGAAAAAAATAATGAAATATGCCTCTTTATAACAATTTTTTATGTTAAACGCTGAGAGTTTAAAGTGTTGTATTTAAAATGAAGACAGCAGTAAAGAATTAAATTTTGTTGCGTTGTTGTTTTTAAATTGAAAGGTAAATTTTGTGAAATAAAAATTTGATGGTCTCTGCATATTAAATGGTGTCATAATTTATTATAAAGTGGTCGTAAATATCATATTGTGTTATTACTAAGTTGAATTACAAGGTACATATTGGAAACTTTTTATCGGATACTTTTTTAAATGTAATTATTTTATAATATACGTTTAATTTTTTGTGACTTTTAAAATAAAAATAACAACCTTTAAAATTGCATTATAAATACAAAGCATTTGGAGCATTATTATTGTGCAGTTGACATATAAAACAGAAGAAACGTAAATCTTATCAGATATAGTCGTACATTTTCTTACTTATTATTGTATTAAAAAAAATACAGAAATAACACGTGTTTCTAAAAATTCAAAAATATTCTTAAATACTAACAACAATGCTTGTCTAAATTTGAAATTCCAATGCATCTGCGTAAACACAAGAAATTGGTCGACATTCAACAGTAATAGTGTGACAAAAATACCAATAGGGGTGTCGGTCGATTCGTCTCTTAGACTCAGCTGTCATGGCCAATAACACATATCAATGTTGCGTGCATTTGGCCATGCCACTCCTCGTTAATTTTAGTATCACCAGCAAGTCACAATATAACTCAAAATAAATTATTATTTGCCATTCAGATAGTAAAGAAGTAAATATTATCTCAATTGCTGGATGGAATCGATAACTTATTTATAAATTGATTAATAACATTACAACATTAACAGCTTTAATTAAAGCATATCTCATTAGAATTTCAATTATACTAAAAATCAGTCAAATTATTTTAACCTTGACGTTAAGAATAACTTGCTAAATAACCTCTTAATTTTCATCCTATTCGTTTGCAAAGGTCACTTTTTTGTGAGCATCTTTTTTTGTTTTATAAATAATGATGTAATAAAAGTTAACACACGCGTATAAGCCGATATAAAATTTGAAATCGTATTTTTAGCGCCTGGCCTCCTCTTTATAAATAAATATTATTTTTATGAATATCTCTTAAGTAAGTGTAGAGATTAAAACTGACATAGCAAATAAATATTTCTTTGTAACGAGCCTACAACAGCGAGCGTTTGTCTTGAAATTTCTTTATACTTATACAATAAATCGAACAACATATACTTTCAACAAATATTTAATTAATCGTATCAATAATTCATTCACTTCATTGCTGTTTAGAAGCGACGCATAGACAGGTTTATTATCTTTAGACAGATATTTTAACGAAGTCGAGAATCTAAAATAAAGCGGGATATGTCGGTACATTTTTTGTCCATTGAACACACCATTTAAGTCACAATCGTAAATTTTATTGAAATGTCGCAACAGCGATCGCCGCACGAGATGTCTTGTCTTCGGGGACGAATTTATGCGTAATTCGTAAACAAATTGACGTCTTCGGATATATTCTTTGAAGGGGACTCCCGCTTCATGATTTGACACGCCTTTTGAGTCTTTTTTTTTTAATATTTACGAGACAACTTGCTTTCAGATTGTTGAGAATCGAATTTGTCAGACTATATATCTTGCAGGTTTTTCAATTACAAAATTCTCGCTCTTACCTCGACTTTTCGTCCAAATATATTTTCCCGAAACAAAAAAGCTAATATATTTCGATTTAATTATTGCTCGGTACGTTTTTAACTAAACTGCAAATAATTTTAATTAGGTGATACGAAATAAAATGTAACGCAAAAAGTAAATGCAGTCACTCGTGAAAATGAGTCACCGCAGCAGATTTTACGTACAGCTCGCAGTTTTAAAGACAACACCTCAATGCATTGTCGGATTCATACGGCTTCTTAAGTCGTAAAAATATCGTATTACACAATAGCTGCTGATATATTTTCGCTTGAATTTGTTCCTTTATTTAATTGTTTGAATTAATTTTAAATATCATTGAATTTATTATAAAAGAGTGTACAGTAACATTCTTAGAATTAATAATACAGTAGGATAACATGTTAATGTTAAAATATGCATAGGTACCTACTAATAATAAAACTGTCACCGGTCCAATTCTGTATATTAAATATATTAAAGATACTTTGAATATATATTTTTTTTTGACGTTACTCTATGAAATCGAATTTGTAACTCTTGCTTTATTTGTTTCAATTATTTTTCTTTTCCGACTGCTGTGCAATAAAGAGTATTTATATCGGAAACGAAGTCGCCAGTACCATCGGTACTGCTAAAAATTTAATATTTTGTAATATAGCCGCAAAATATCGAATAAGCCCAAATAAATATTGCTTTAGATGCATTTTAATTTATAGTAAATTCAATCAGTGGAACAAGTCGAAGTGTCGTAAACAGACCCAAACTTGAGCACCCGCGGTGTGAATACCACAGGCCTTCGACAAGGCTTCCTGCTGTTAAGTGTTGCCATCTAAACTGCTATTAGTTCCATTTTATGCGAGCCACGCCGGGCGTCCGTAGATGTTTATATATAATTGACTCTTAAATATTGTTCTTTCAGTCGTTAATCGTGTTAATCAGACATATTTATAGGAGAGTAAAAACAGAGGTGGTATAAGCGGGTTCCGCAAGGAACTCGAATAAACTATAAACATTGCCTCGCCTTCACGAAACTTGTAAACTAAATAAAATAAATTTGTTTGTATATTGAATAAAAATCTGTTATTGGTACTTTACAAGCTATTCTATAAATCAATAATCAATAAATTCGTTCCATAAGACACTAGATCATACTTATGAGCTAAGAAGTGTAAAACTATGTGCATAAATATTGTAAAATTACTTGAAGCCAAGGTGTAAGATTATTCTTTTTGCTATTCTACGAGACATGAATTTGTTCGAGACAGTTATGTTTGTCAAAGACCGTACACGTTTCCGTTTGTTGTTAATTAAGGACTCGTGGCCAATGTTTATGGTTGGCAATAGTCACAACAATAATACATCTCGAACATCGCGTTTCCTTTCCGAGCTCCAGATAAGTTATCTGATGTGGCAGTGGTATCGGAGTAATCGGACTCTGTCGTCCGTCTGTACTTTATTTTGTTAGACGTACAAAAAGTAACAAGTACACAACGGCATATTGACGTTATAAAATCATTAACCTTAAATAGTTTTCTTATTAAAAAAAACATACTTAGTTTTATTTTCTAGTTTTAATTTATGTCATAAACTTTTATCGCATCTCTTTCTCTCTCTCTCTGTGTGTGTGTGTGTGTTTATAATATAGAAACAATTTTGTTCTAATATTATAAATGTAACATGCATATTTTCGATTTCACCTGTAAATAAATATTGAGATACTTGACACGGTTTTGTAATTGTTTTATTTTAGCGATCGCCGAAATATTCAACGATTCATAAATAACTTAACCAAAGCAACGTTTCTCTTTAGGTAGTTGATTTTAACATGTGGGTTCCTTCCCTTACATTGTTTTGCATTCCGCCAGCTGTGTTTGTTCACTGTCTGTTCCTTAAATTAAAAAAAAAAAGTATTTTTTTTAAGCTGTCCTTTCGCCCACGACTTTTTGTGACGTTTAGTTTGGAATGAATTATTCTTATTGTTGCGCCTCGCAGCATTTACGCAACGTTGCATAAATTATGCGAAGGTTTTATTTTAATTAAGGCTTTAAATTGCCGAGCTTTGTATGAATACGTTTGTTTTAGGTTTAATTTGACCGGCTTACAATGATTTACTTTATTAATCTTTCCGTTCTACGCCACGTTGGGCAAATAGCGGCTTTATTAAAAAGGCTCGAGTATTATCAAAATTGATGGCCACCATTACATTTTATGTGTGCCGGATGATCAAAGTACCAACTGACCAGTTTAGAACATGTTCTGTAATTTGTCTCCTAATTTTGAACACATATCGAATCGGCTTACTAATTTTATCTTCACTATCGAAATTTACCGCTTAATACTATGTCATTTAACCTCTTTTGAGCTCGTTTCGTTTTTGAAACACGCGTGGATCGTATGCAGTTAATATATATTACCCGACAACCATTAGGTATCGTGAAGTGCACGTTTTATTTGCGCTTTGAGTACTAATCAACTTCGGTCATTGTCCCTAAGCCTTACTCGACCACGTTGAAGTAAAAAGAGCTTCGCACACAAGAAAATATTGATTTAGTAACACCACTTTTAATTTTAATTTTATGATTATATAACGTATTTACTTTTTCTAATTAACTGTTATGGGTGCAAAAACGTACTAACTTGAGGTAACGGTAGACAGAGTTCAGTGACCCCCTTTAATCATTGCTTTGAACAGTAATAGTTATTACAAATGTATAATGATGAGTGACTACACGAAGTTATGGCTCATAAAGACTACCCGAGCACTACCATTGCACGCATGTTAATTATTTGTCGATAAATGCTTGGAATATCGCCACGCCAACGCATATAATATCGCTTATTGTTATGTGTTCTGTATGGACCATGATAAATATTCCTCGTTAGATATAAAACGATTAATAGACATAGTAGATCTTGTTTGATATAGTAGTAATAAAGAGGAAATTATTTGTAATATTGAACCCAGTTGCTTTTCTATGTAATTATTGCAGTTTGTTTAAAGTTTGATAGACACTTTAAAATTGAGTTGATATAATTCATTGATTTAATGAATAGTGAATTTTATTATAATATAGTATTGTAAGTGAAATATAAGGTTCGAAATGTATCTAGAATCAATCCTTATAATATTATAAATGCGAAAGTTTGTTTGGATGTTTGTTACTCTTTCACACGAAAACGAGTATGTGACGCCTATTCCACGGCGCTTACAACCTTCTTTTCGCGAAAATTCACTTAAGTTTCATCTGGGAGCATTTATTACTGTTTACATACACTACTCTGCGAACGTGGAGGAACGTTTTTTTGTATGAGAGTCTTTGTTACCGAGGTGTTGTAAGAAATTGATACGGATAGTTTGAAGACTGGGTAAGAACATACTAGGCTACCCGCTACATTTTGTCAATACAACAACGCGGGCGTAGCCGTGGGCGGAAGCTAGTCTAGTATATTATGAAATAATATTTGTACATCTTCTCTCTACATTACAAACATAATTTGAGTGTTATACATACAACGATAACCTTACTTTATATGCTATATGTATTAAATAAAATCATTTTATTTATTAAAATCTAATATAGTTTTTTTTTTGCTTTTGTTACAGGTATAAAGGATGAGACATTCAACAATTGTATTACTTCTTTTATAGCTGAATCAAGTAACCACACGTTAATAACTTACCCTACCCATTATTATGGGTTGACATAAATTTGTCTCGAAATAATTGATTGTAAATCGCCTTTGTAATACCGTATTCATATTATAACATAAAGTATTCGCAAACATTTCGTGGACATCCGTACCGTTCTTTGATACAAAACGGAAATCGCTGTAATTGAAATTGTGTACGACAATGTCGCACGAACCCACAAATAAAATGGCCGCCATCTATTTTAGAAGCCACGTTCTAGTATCATTTCAATAAAAGTTGTTGTATTGAAAAGTGACAATGGGTGCCACAGGAAGCGATGTGAGTCCGCGTATTGAGCCAAGTGAACTGTTTATAATTTGTTCATTGTATATGGAATGGAACGCGACCGACGACCAGCGAGCTATTGTACGCTAACGGTTGGATATACTTTTTCTAATTGACTTTGTACACTAAATTTGAAGGCCGAGCTTTTGCTAAATGCGCTTATTCGTGTGTTCCTAAGAGATAAGTGTCGATAATTTTGATAGACGTTTCCTGATTTGCTGGTCATAAAATGTTTCATATTTAAAATACTGTAATTAATAATTTAATCGACAAATCATCTTAACCGCATAATGATTTGACATTTATATCAGAAAGAGAATTTCAGAAATATGAAGCCTTAAAATATTTAACAACTCGTTGTAATAATATTAAATAAATGCTACTTAAAATACTAACATCACTCTTAAAGCTTGAAAAAAAAAACGAATTAATACACCTATTAAAAAATTAAAAAAAATCTGTTTCATATGAAACCAAAAAAATTAATCTGTTCAGTGTTTTAGTGTAAAATAAAAATTACTTAATAACGTTATTTAAAAGCTGTTTAAAACAATTCCTAGAAACATAATTTCTGTATAGATTTGTATAAATCTTAAATATTAATATTAATTAATTGTTAACATATCATAGAATAACGTATCGAGATTACAATCAATTTCAGAAGTTGCTTCTACAGCTCGAAACTTACTAATGAATTAAAATACGAAATAAAGCGAGGTCAAACGGGTTACACTAACATAGCCTTGTCGTGTACTCCATACCGGCTATGTATCTTGGGAAAACATTGCACGAGAACCTGTATTAGCTTCCCGCTTGTTATAAGTTGTCAATAAACACGATATACTTGCATTATTAAATTAAAAACTTAAAATATATTACTTAAAATAAGATTATGTAAACAAAAGATCTATTTATAATTTAAAATTTAAAATAAACCAAAATATCTATAATAAATTAACAATTTTAATTAATAAAAGTTAATGTTATAGCCTACGCTATCTTAAATTTCATCAATGTCATTATCCACGAGAATAAATACAGTAAATATTTTAATTTTTTTTATTTTATATCTAATAATGAAGTAATTACAATCAAATGCCTGATTTTGGTACCTAATGTCATAAAATTAATTTCTAAACGTAATATACTATAATAATAACCCAACATTTGTCCAATATTTTATCTTATTTTATGTAATGGAAATAGTTGGTTTTTTATTTATGTAAAAATAATTTCTAATTCAATTTAGAATGCTAATGATGACAGTAAAAACTTCAAGTTAAATTGGTATTTTATATTTTTTGTAATGGCTATGGAGTACTTGCCGCCTGGTGGGTCTATCGCTAAGCTGTTTATTACAATTTTATAACGGTCCGTGAACTTTATTAAAATAGCTGCCATGGTAGTCACGCGACGCTAACATTTTCATGACGATTATGAAATAAAATAAGTTGTGAAATTATTTTACTATTACTTAATTAAAATGTCAAACTTCAAAATTTAGTAACGATTAAGAATTACTAATCCTTTATTTTACGTAATAAATATGTCAATTTTCTTACGATATTTACTACAATATATGTTTTATTATGAATTACGTATCTAATACAGTGGATATACAATCTAGAAATATTTCATTTTCGCAGTTAAAGTATCACAAACCACATCTTTATTACAACTATAATTACGACCAATGTCAATTACATTAATTTTATAGTTTAAATGCGGCATAGTTAATCTCAACCGGTACAAAAGAATTAAAAAAATACTAACTTAATACCAATACACAGTAGTACAGTGAAATATGCTCTGTCTTCTCGTAAAAAACTTGGCCGACGGCAATTTTATTTTATACTCATTCTACACGTGTATTTTTAGATCTTATTTTTACACAATTATAAGAAAAAAATAAATGATACAGAAAGTATCTTCGTAAGTACAACTAATGCGATAAAATGTGATGCCAGACTAAAAAAATTCTAAGATTAACTTCACTGTAATCACAGCAAACGTTCATTTATTTTTTTTATTTCGGTATTTACAGTTTTATACCTCGAGTATGTCGGGAGTCTCGTAGTCTTGACCTCACAGACGCAACCATTTGTCAAGCTGAGCTGCATTGAGCCGGCCTTCTCTAAGAAAGCTGGATTTAGTTTGTATCGTATCTCCTGAATATCCTGACACGATACGCCGAGAATACAAACGTATGGAGATATTGAATGTTGATATAAATGGTTTTAATCTTCGATTTTTCTGATGATTCTGTAATATTATTATCATGTATTAATAATAAAAAATAATTGTCACAAAGTTTTTTATTTCTTGATTTTTTTACACTTATTTTTAAATAATAAAAAATACTTATATTAAGTTAAACTTTAACCGTATTTTCAAAATTACTATATTTTTGCATAAGTTGCCTCAATAAAGACCAGCAAAACAGAAAACGAACAAGGGGCAGTAAACTATAAACTAAGAAAGCAAGCTAAGTTAGATAAGTAGGCAAGAGGTAGTAAGTAGCAGTAGAGCGTTTACTTGCTATTGTTTTTGCTGTATTAAGTAGTGTTGCTTTAAGTGACCAGCCTGACTTGGTAACTATGTTAATGTTACTTTTTGCTCCACATTCTAAAGTGCTTGTTCAATGTCCTCGATTGTTTAAAGATTAAGTACCTACATCTTGATTTTTTACTTGCTTACACTCAAACATTAGTGACTTTTTTAGTCGACATATGGCTCGTTATCTCATTTTCACTGAGCATAACGTTAATTTTGAAGATAATATTAAGTCAAGATGATTTTAATTTTTGTAATTAACACAACAAAAAATAAATTTGTGATGTAGATATAAGATTCAGAGAACATTCAAGTTATATTTAAAAGATTGATAGAAAATAGTTTTGTCCCTATTACGATTATAAATAATAATAGACGTTACAACTTATTCATCATAATACAAAGTTTAATCCAGACTTTTTTTAATAGAAAAATTTAAGAAAACTTAACGACAATTTAAACTTCACGCGCTTGAGAGTTCGCGCGCTGTAAAAAAAAAATAACAGCTTCATCCTCCGTGGCTGCCTCGCTGAATATTCAGAAAGCAAAATATCTGTCAGGTCAGCTAGTGTCAAATAAATAACATATAATAAAAACAAAAAAATAAATAAAGCAGAAATCGATCAATATATCTTATCAATTAATATCTTTATATTACAAATAGAAATCCCGTTCAAACGATCTAGTTTTTGAGCATCAAATCTGACACGGTTATTTCTTCATCAGTATCTGACATCTTTTGAGTAAGAGTCAAAGGTCCCGTTCTCAATTCAATTTATTTTCATCAACGTCAGTTAACAGCGTTTTTTATTATATAAGTTATTTTAATTAGGGTACACAAATAAGTGTACCTATGTATAGAAGCTGTATGCATTGCGAGCGTGACCATGCGACAAAGAGTCAGGTATCTGCCGGTGGCCTCTTGTGACTAAATTGGATACCGATCGAAGCGTAACGATTTTATCTAACAAAAAAATACAAACCCTTCCTTTTGATATCTTTACGTAATTCTGTGTACACAATAGAGTATTCTCGTTCGCCTTATCTTTCAATCGTGAAATAAAAAGTTGATTGAAAATGTAAGTAACTTTTAGTTTTTATGTCATTTATTGTATAATTTTAATAATGGATACTAGTAAAATGAATTTACACTAGTAAAACGAATTACGTTTTGTACTTTCTTTCAAATAAAATGCAAGATATAGCTATAAGACTTATTTTGTTTTTACACAATTAAAGCACAGGCATATAGATATTAGGTAGGTATATACTAGATTCTCTCTAAGAATTCATATGCATAGTGTTTAGGATTAAGCCAAAGAAAGGCACATTAATAATAATCTTACGTAGATACTCAATCACCGGATAAAAATTTCTACACGTTACGTGTTAATTAGTCTGTTAAGTCAGATCATCGAATATATGTGTCCTAAATTTCATCTGAATCCGTTCAATCATTAAAATATAATTGACAAACATTCAAACTTATAAATTTTCATATTTATAATATTAGTAAAACATAATATTATAAACACTGATTTATTTTTAAGACGCAGGTACATAATCCTCTATTTTCCCTACGTTTTTGTGAGTATGAAATAAATATTTAGTAGGTACTACATTTTCTATCCAGAGGTTGTAGATTCTACCCGAGATCCCTTTGGTCTCTTAAATCACCCCAGTGAGCCTCACCTCCCCAAGTGATTAGCGTTGCCGTAAAATCTACAACAAAGCTACTAAAGCACTATCTCTATAGATTTATCTTGAAACCAAAATGAACCATCACCGTAAATTTCCGCCTTACACTTCCTCAGAACTCGTCTATTGATTTATAGCTTTGTTTTAAAATCTAACTTTTTATAAAACAACTCGGTACCAGTTGTTTCCAACTGTCTGTGGCATCTGGCTTCTTTCCTCAGTTTTTGGTGATTACGGAAACTTTGTCATTTTAAAACATGCGCAAGATGTCATATCAAAAGTTCGTTTTGTTCTCTTTGTAGATGGTTCAGAATAATGTACCATAAATAATAATTTGATTGTAAGTGATCGTGATGTGTATAATGTATATGGATTGTATACTGTTTACGTATTTAGACGTAATGGCATTGATGAATCATTAGAAAACTCCTCGATATAAATCCTTATTAATCCGCATTTGGTAGTTGTTTATGTTACAATAATGAAAGGTTGCAGCACTATTATTTTCTTAATTCCTTTTTTTTTCTTTAGAAATAGGTACGATTAATGATTATTTAGTAGCGAGAGAGTTTAACGAGGTTTTCATTTTAGATTCCAAAAAACTCTTTTTAGGGTTCTCCGTACCCAGAAAAAACCTAAAACAAATAATAAAAAGTGAAATGAATGTGTTGTCTGGTCGTTTTTAGCTCTATCAAAAAAAAATAGTATTATTATCTTATTGCTACACTCCACCCGTTTAATATATACATATACACATATAAATAAATATAATATAATACAATACTTATATAAGGAATATAATAAATTTACTTAAATTTACATAGATAAATATAAGCGGGTGGAGGATTACGCCCCGGCAGGGAGATCAAACGGCCGGGGGTTAGGGTTGTAGGCTGAGAAATCGGTGGACAATCCTAGCCGAGTCGAGTAATACCGCCTTCTGCATCCTGGCTGCGAGCGAACCGTCACAGATACCCAGCTGCCTCAGGTGGTGAGCGAGGCTAACCGGGATCAAACCGTTGGCAGATATCAGGATAGGGATGATTTCAGTGGACTCAACACCCCTCATGTCGACAATCTCGTGTGCCAAATCCAGATATTTACGCTTTTTCTCTGTTTCGGCTTTCACGAGGTTCTCGTCATGAGGGATGGTAATGTCCACTAAAAACACCCTCGACTGTGCCCTATCCATCACCACGATATCAGGCTTGTTCGCCAGTATCGTCCTGTCCGTGGCAATAGGCAGGTCCGAGTAGAGCCGGACTCCGTCGCGTTCGAGTACTGGCACCGGTGTGTACTGGTAATACGGCATCCTCTGTTCTAGGAAACAATACATAAGAGCAAGCTCTTGATGAAGAATTTTGGCCACTTGATTATGTCTGTGCAAGTACTCAGTGTTGGCAAGCGCTGAACACCCCGAAAGCACATGTCTGAGTGACTCGCCGGGATGACGACAAGCTCGACAGAAGTCAGGAGTGCCATCCTTCAGAATGTGCTTCCGGTAGTTGTTCGTCTTAACCACCTGATCCTGTATTGCACAGACAAAACCTTCGGTTTCCCCAAAGAGGTCCCCGAATCGCAGCCACTGCACGGAGGCCTTAACATCCACGTGAGGTGCGTGGAGCGCCTTGTAAAACCGTCCATGCAGCTCCTTCTCCATCCATACGGTCTCCCGGTCAGAGGTGCTAAGTACAACCGGTCTTCGCCATTCCTCTTTGGCCAGGGATAAGGGGGTGAGACCTTTGTCACATACTACAACATCACCATGCATAGCGCTCTCCCTCCTCGTTTCAAAATAGGCCCTGAGGCTGCACACCTCCCGGTTATGCGGTTATGTATTATTATTATTATTATTATTAGTAAATATACAGAACCCTTATACAAGTACGTACCGACACATACTTAGCCTTTTTTGGCACATACTTTTTTCCAGTGTGCATGTATGTATAATCCACAAATCTTAATGTGTGTATTTTACTGCTTATAAATTTTACCTATATTTAAAGTTTTTTTACTTATGTATGTATAACAAATAACGTATATGCTACACGAACTTTATAATTAAACGTAGAAATAGTATTGTAGTTTGCACTCAACATGTCAAGTCTGGCTTAGCACTGAAGTAATTGGCTGTAAATTAACTTCTTACAAGTTGGTTAGTTCAAGACTTTACAGTAGTTGTTCGTTTAACAGATAAGGTTGTTCCGTGATAAGGAGAAAATTTACACTGCTTGGGAACTTTGTTATCGATTTAATAGTTTTTAACACTTACACTTACAAAAAGAAAAATATCATCGTCTGTAGGTATCTATAAATATAAATTATCCTTCAACTTTTCGTCAACTTTAAGATAAGCAATGACGTCTCGAAACGAATAGGAAATGCATGACAAATGATTCCATATATCATCCTATGGCATCCCTTTTCTACTTATCTGTGTGGAGTACAAGGTGGAGTCGTAATTAGCAGCAGATCTGCGACATCAAGTTTGTATGACGCATGCCCATTTTTAACTTACAAAGAATGCACAGTTAAGGCAAATACCTTTTGAAATCTATATCAATTCGCTTATACAACATTGTCTATTTATTGTATTGTTAAGAATTTAAAATGCACTCTTATCACATTTCAGACATATCCGTGTCTCAAATCTGCGTGCCAATTTTCACGACTATCGACTAAGCCAGTTGAAGCGTAAAGGCACGATCAGCAAACAAAAAACTTTCATATTGTAACAGATTCAAAATTTGACACTATATCATTCATATTAAAATTTATATTTGTTCGCGTCCTTACCGCGTTTATAATTTTATTGAGGTCCCTGATATTTCGGCAATGTTTCAATCGCCATTATCACGGGAGGATTGTAAACTATATTATTTTCAAATACATGTAACATTATTATACTACGCGTAGATATTTCAATTTAACTTTATTGTTTAGAAGACAGCGTGAAAATATTCCTGCGACGTAACAGTTTACGATATCATACATATGCAGATTACATCTTAATCCAGTTGAGAGTTTCTAAGCAAGTCATTTACATTTTGAACTCGGGATGCTTCGCCTTAAAAGCCATAGTACGGTTTGAGCTAGGAGGGATTACCTCACTTTACTCGCTGCGCTCTCCTGTTTACCCTCAAAGAACGAAGAGGCATTTATGGTGTTTGTGTCCCGCTCGTGTAATTCTTTCAGTCTGTTTGTCTTGGATTAAACGCATGTCTTTGCTTTTAACGCTACTGTTTGCTCGCTCGCCTATATAAATATTTGTAAGAGAATGCGGCCATTTACTTTCTCGGTTATGAACCCTTTAATTGCTCTTATTTTATACTTTTGAAATATGACCGTGATAAAATAAAACCCGACGCGGTCGTAAATGCACTCATAAAGAAATGCGTGGCCAAGATTAGTTAAATATAAATAATCGTGTGTAATCAATGTCATTGGTATTACTAAGCTGGATTTGATATGGGTTCCGTATCGTTTCTCATCGATTTCGATCAAGGAAATGCCTACGATATAACTTTATATAAGTACTTCGTGCAACTGTACATTTTACTTATAATATCATTGTTCACGTTTTAGATCGACAGGCAGCTAGTCGGACTAGGTAGTAACGGAAATCACAAATAAGGTGTATTGAATATGATTTGAAGCATGACACCGTTGACTACCGCCTGTTCTATAGCTGTACATAATAAGATACCTTGAATCTGTTTATACGATTTGAGTAGCTGAACAGAATAATCGCAAACGAGTTACTTGTTTTACGGTAGTTTTTGTATAGTGGTAATAAAAGTTTCATTTACGCCAACAACCTTGGATTCAATTCCCGCATGGAACGGATATTTATATTTGTAAAAATATTGGTTTCAGGTCTAGGTTATATAGATCTCTCCGGTCCATTTCGTTATCATAAGCACAAAATAAAAATAGTTTTTCTTGTTAGAGAATTTATTATAGTCTATAGGGTCAATACCCTCGTGGGTGGCAACAGCCCTGTGTAAAAATCAGTAACCCTTTAGATTCGGACTCAAGTTAAAACAAAGTCTATTAAATATACGAAAATGTAAGGAAAAGAAAGCAGCAGCTTACACTAGGTAAAAATGAAAAACCCAAACAAATCGTATTGAATATGATATGACCATGACATCGTTGACGTGAAATTTTTTAATCATTAGTTTTTGTAGATCGTAATTAAAACATTTATTTATTAAAAGACTTACACAGACATTACAAAACATAAATTTAGATATTTTTATATAATAATATAAAAATTTCAATTAGCTTATAATAATACGAATACGATCAGTGTTATCATCGACATAGTATTATTATGTCGATGAGTGTTATGGTTGGAGCGCATCCATAAGTTTTATTCGCAAATAAATAAGAATAAATCGATCGCATCTAGGCTTTCATGAAACCGTAAGCAGAATAAACGAGGTGTCACTTGAATCAGATACATAGAGAAACATAACCATTTCGATGTCGTCTTTACGCCTTCAAGCTTAGTTGCGAACAGACAGTGCGTTCTCCTTGCACCTCGCGCTATTATAAACGACACGTGATATAGATATACCAATAATTGATTTTGCTGGAAACGTTTATAGTTTTCCATTTATTTTGAAAAAAAATTGTTATAAAAAAATATATAATATAAGATAACTCAGCGCAGGCGTATCCTGTTAAAATAATATCGTATGTTTTATACTTAAAATAAATTAGAACATTGTTGATTTATGTGTATACTTAAAATTTTATTTTAAATAACAATTAGATTTTTTAAATAATAATTAATGTTAAAATTTGATTCATAATTTCAAATAAAGTTTCTGATATTTGTCGAATGTGAACATAGTACAAGCTTATAAAGGAATTGATGAAACTGTGAGCAAAAAAAACCCTTTCATTATTGGATTCCCTTAATATTACTCGATTATCAGTTGTATAAAACCACTGACTTAGTATGACCCAATTGCATAGTGTGTCTGTGGATAATTTTCGCATTGCGGCCATCGGATTCGGTGCCGATATCGCTTTGTAACGGTCTTCGTATCGAGCTGCATTCTATGCATTTCCTTCTCTTGGATCGTGATTTCGCTGACGATATCTTGTGTATGATATTATATTCAATATACTTGTGTCAGGTTTAAATAAGCATTGACTTTCTAAAACATGCAGAGTCTAGCGTTAAGCATATGAACTGAAAGCACTGAAATAAATTTTAACAACTTTTGTTATTATCTTATGTTATATACATATATACTAATATATATATATTATGTCTGTATGTACTTAGGGGCCTACTACACCCGGCCTGATTCCATAATAGTACCTACGTGATCATTCACGTAAGTAAGTCAAACAAAAATATGATTTTGTAGTTTATAGAATTTTTTAAAAAAAGTAAACATTTTAAAATAAAATATAACTACTTATCGATACACAAAACAGATTGCCACTAAACTCTTTTACTACCAAAGATTAAATACAATATTCAACCGTAATATAAGATATGACTTTCGAAATCAAAGATCACCGGTCAAACAATCAGAGATTTGATTGATTATCCCGATCGAAACACGCTTCGTTAGGGACCGCATCCAAGCGCACATCTGTCGCATGCTCCACGGAACTTCTGAGACTCACAAAAACCGACGAGACCGGCTAGAGAGGGACAGTAATACAATATTCGTGAATGTCAAAAAGGAACAGTCGGAATAAATTAATCCCTAACGGGGGTACCACTGTCCTTCAACTTCGATGGATTTGGAAGATTTATGTTCGGTTCGTAAAAACTAAGTTTGATAGGAATTAATAAGCTATACATAAACCTGTTATCCTGAATGCATTAACTGTTAGTCCGTTATAAAGTTTAGCTTCTTAATTTTAATTTCAGTGGTTTTCAAATCCCATACTATACTTACTAAGTTACTATTTATTTCTTATTCAAATTACAAGATATCAAAATCATGAAAAACACTTACATTATGTAATATTCATATAGTGGTTACTAATTCATTTCTATGAACTGTATCGGAAAGTTTGACGTTGATTTTGAAATACGAGTCCATAACCACTTAACGTACGAAGCCAGTTTTCTTATTGTAAATGTATGCTATTGTCTCCAGCGAGATATAAAATACCGATATGACCCTACGACGTCTTCGTTGCAAGAAATATTCAGGGGATACAACCTACACTTTTAATAGCGGTTACATCATTTCCACACAATGAGAGCGCCGTCCACACCCATTCTCTGTCCGTATGATTTGAAATTATAGCACCATTTTATTTGCTCTCAACGCATTTATATGCGGTCGCCGAGTCGCACAATGTGCCACAATATTATATGTTAAGGCACCTCCATACATAACGCGCCTTGGCCGACGACGAGTAAAGTGTCGCGTACTCACGTGTGTCGCGAGCGGCTCGCGATCGTGTGGGAGTCGAAATGAAGCAGTAATTTAATCCTTGATTGTGTTTCCATTTCATTTATATGAAACATAATCAAATTTGGTACTCGTTTGTGACCATTTATATCAATGTACTGGCAGCTTGGTCCAATTCCGACTGCGAGTTTACTTTCGCACCTAATCGGGTGACATTGTTTCTATTTAATTCAAACGTTGTTATTTATATGGAAGTAGCGTTTATAAAACAATCGCTTAATAGAATTACTGATATTCATATAGCCGTGCATAATTACTTAATGAATATTTCTTGTAAATAGATCGCATTTAAAATTTATGACTCCGAAGGTGCCAATCAAGTTATTGTGGGTATTAGCGCATGCTTATTATCCTTTTATTACTAAAATAGATTTTCGAACGGTGTAGGTGCAATTTAAAAATAACTTAAGGATAGTTTGATATCGTCATAATTATAGAGGGACGGTTCAACCGGCACTGGTTATAAAAACTGAATGATGCTATAATGTAACGTCAATAAAGTAAATTGGCAGGATACCGTGCCGCTATAGATATAATAAGAAAATGGGTCAACACTTTTCATAGCTTAGAAAAAATGCTCGTTATTATCAAATTACATTTAGTTCTTAATAATATGTTAGCTATATTGTAAAAGGTAATACCGTAATACTCGTCCTAATGTATTAGTTAAATGCATAGCATATAAACTTTCTATCAATTCTGTTAAGCTTCGATAAGAAACTTTTGTATTCAATATTTTATTTGAATTAATTATTTTAATACATTTGTTAACAATCGTATAAAGCAAAACGATAGTTAATTTATACAATCTAATGAATTCTTCATCACGTTTTAAATATAATAAAAAATATTTTATAACCGCGTTCGCAACAAGATAAAATTGTATGGGACTGTCAAGAAAATGAAAAAAAAATTGTATTATAACAATCGATGTATATATATAAATACTGAGCTGTACCTTGTACTCGAAGCAATAAATTCGAGCTGTACGAGTCCATATTTCATGAAAAATTCATATCGAAGCCGCGCCCTAATGATGCCGATGCCATCTTTTATTGCCAACGGGGTTATATCTTTCATTAATCGTTTATTACGAATGTTGACACGTTCTTAGTATAATTAATGTATGAGAACGTACGTAAGTCAATAGAGCACGTTGTCCTTTCTTAGAAATAGTATTATAGATCTGATATCAATTTTTTATAACGATTAAACGACATCTATTGGTGGTCTCAGTGGAATCTCTATAAGAGATATGATTATACTCCTTTCATTATGGCGATGGTTTTTAATTTGTGTCGCGTGATTTATCATTGTATTTCAAAATCACAAAAAAAAGTATATGAAATGTGCTAATATTTTAAAGTTATTTTTTACTGAGAACCTTAATATGGTTAAGCATTTTTGTTACTTTGTTATATTAAAAAAAAATAACTATTCAGGAACTTCAGAAATCTCAAGTTCTGATACTTAATACATAATTATGTATATAAATCATTATATTTTAATTATGAATAAAGTTAATACTTATTATTGTATATTATATAGAAACAATTTTAATTTCATATTATTTACAATATTATTAGAGGTATTTGTATATAATAAATATACAGTGATTTACGTATTAATAATATAAATATTACGTAATATTTAGTGTAAAAAATGTTACGACTATTAGAATACTATAAAACTATATTTTTCAAATTAAGGCTAGGTTATCCCTATATTGGACATCCCTGTAAATATTTATTTATCAGTGTCAAAACATTTCCGTTTATTTTTGTCTTCTATATCCAATAACCTAGTTTCGACTAAGAACACGCTGGGAGCTGAAATTGAATTTCTACTTGTAAAAACCGTCCGGTAATAGAGTTTACCTTCAGATCAAATAAAATAACAAGTAACGTACGGCAGAGACATTGCACACATTCGAACTACGTTCACTTATTTTACTTTACTGGGATTTATCTCTCTATCTATATCTATCTCTAGTCTATTTGGCAAACGACTTTTAATATCACCGTATTATAATAGATATTACTCATGGTAGTTTTATCAATAAATTTTCTTCCTTTTGTCTTTACTACTGTAATTAAGGAATTCTATTCACAATACCTATGTAAATATATATATATTAGATAAATTAATAAAAGAAATTAATAAATTTTAATTATTAAATAAATTTATAAAAGAAATATAAAAAATCTTCTTTTGTAAATTGTAACACAAACAATAATGTTAAAGAAATAATAAGATAACACATTTATATTTTAATTTGCATTTAGATTATGAAATTATCATTTTGATTATAGTCGAGACTAGCTTCATTTAAGCCTCATTGTACTCAAATAAAGGTACAAAGGGAGGTAATTTCATAAATATATTTTTGAAGCGAAAAATAAATTTGTTTTTAAATTAAGGTCACAAAGTTTTAGTAAAGGGCTTTTTATGTCCAAACGATTAAAAATATGTAAGAAAAGTAAAATTACATTTTAATTTCATTAAACTTAAGACTAATAGCTACTGGTTTAATCTTTTTAATATGATATACCTTGTTTACCGTAATAGTCAAACTGAATTCCTTTATTTTTGCTACGGTATTCGTCGCGGTCGTACCTCTCCCGAGAAAATTACATTTTTTTTCTCCGTCATTTGGCGCGCTAGCTCAGATTGTATTTTATCTTTATGTGTAATCATAATTCATGTTTTTTTGGTCTTTTCTGTAGAGATGATTTCTAGGTGTTTAAGGATTCTTCTGTTATCTATTTTACTTTTAAATGCCGTATTCACTGTTGTTTATTAAACTGGATCCCTACACTTGATACCATTTATGTGATGAAACTCCAAGATCCTACTTCGAGTTGGATAAAAATATTGTCTATTTTTTTTATTTTATTAGATAACCTTGCGACATTCGAATAGTGTCGTCCAGTTCTTCATCAAATAGATTAAAGCGAAATAATTTAAATAAACATCCAAAAAAACACATCGCGTAAATACAAATAATTATATTCAATAACATTAATGTTTACTTTCTGGAACCTTCAATTTGACCCCCAAGAGAGTCCATTCGCTACTCACAAACAAAATGATAAATGAAGATCTTCGGTAGTTACTATAATATAAACGCTGATAGATTGATTGTAAACGGGTATGTGTGCTCGTCGATCGATTAGTTTCTATCTAAACGTGGCCCCGTGTTTCTCTTATGGACGATTATTTTTAATGCTTCAAAATGTTCTTCAAAAATGTTAAGTGTTAGCTTATGATATCCTATCGTTTAAAATGTAGTCCTTTTTTCTGTCTACATTAATAGATGAGTTCGTGTAGAAGCTCCGACAGTACCCGTTACCGGCCCCGTTAGAGGAATCGAATACTTTTGTTGATGATTACATAACTCAAAAGCCGGTAACTAGCTTTCGCTCTCGACAATCCATTTTTCTTCCACTTTCTATAATGGTGTCCAAAGTCAAATACGAAAGATTAATTAAATAAAATTCAATAAGCGTTGTATGATTAACAAAAGAGTAATCTGTGGCGGCATCTAACACAAATACGAACCACTCGTCGAGCTGATTTCAATCACCATCATTCATTATTCACTCACTTCCCTTTGCATTTGCCGAAGTGTATTCGCCAGTTTTGTTTTGTTTAACTTTCATATTTCAAACTCCTCGAGAGGAAGTACGGTACAAGACTTGTAATAATCGAATTGATTTTATGTTTTAGAAAACGTTTGATTTGATTTGCTTTTCTTAAAACATTTACTTAATTTTATATCAATTAGGCTATTCATGTAATGACTCCGTTGTATCATTTTATTTGGGTACATATTATTGTGTGCGTGTTTCTCGAAAGCAATTTAAAAAAGGTATTATGATTCATTGGTTAAATAAACTGAGGTTTTCTGTATCGGAGTAGCATGAAGCGTAGCACTCTCGAGAGTATTTTTTGTTATCATTAGTTGACGTGAAATAACACTTCTGCGTTGTATCGTGATCCAAAAAAAATAAATTGTGTGAAAAATTACGATGATTACATCTAATAATGGACGTCGGACTTATTTGATGGTTAATGTCAGAGATTGGCATCATTAAGAGCAATGATGGTGTGACCTAGTAGGGGAATTTATTTTCGTTACTGATTGATTAATAATTACAATTCATCATTTTACCAAAGAATAATGTATGTGTTTACAAATATTATTATATGCAAGCAAGTATCTATGTTTTATTAGAGTAAATTTCTACTAATAACATTGATATTTTAATTGTTATCTTTTTATAAACAATTAATGTTATTGCAATTCTATATCAGATGACACTTAAAGTAATGAGGCATTACGTTATCTAACCAGATACGAGGCCCATTAAAAGATATTTCTTATTGCTGAGTATGACGATAAAGGTTAAAGTACTTGTGAAACTTATTTCAAAGGATCCGATGATCACGTTATTACTCCGACGTTAAGTGAAAATTGTATTTATGAATAAAAATTGCATTGATATAAACAATTATGCCACATTATGTATAAAAAATAACGACTGTTTTAAATTAACTTAATTGACAAATCACGACCGAAGGTACATTTTTGTTGCAAGCGCTCAGGCTCAAATAAAAAAGAAATTCAATTTCAATTTTATTTATACATTTTTTAACAAACTCGTCAGTCATCACAATCTTTATTTTCGAAAATACAAACCCTTCGTCAAGTCACGAAATATTTGACATGTTCGTGCCACTGTACATATCCGAGAACTGTCGCTTTTGCCATATCATGCAATTAAAACGGTCCATCGACAGACAGTAAGCAGATGCCCATCACTTTTATCAAATAGGTACATTAAGCTGAGCGCTCGTTTCACCGTTTCGTTTTTCGTTTTTTCATTCACATAAAACCCTCTCTCGACTTAGATAACACCTAATGTGTTGGCTTCTGAAGAATAATTAAAAGTCCATTTTTATATTTACTTCGATTATAACTGTGCGATGGAACGCTAATTAAGAATTTGAATGTTCATTACGATTCCAAAAATGGTTTTGTTATCAGGAATATATCATTACAAGAACTGGTTGATTGCATGTCGAATTACCGGTAAACTACTTTTTAGTCTCTTTTGTTTGCGAGATTTTGATTGCTCACATTTTGTTTTATTATTAACAGAATCCTGCACAATTACTTACGTTAATATACCTGTACGAAATTTGTATAGATTTTAGTTGAACTTTTATTGAAGTTGAAATGCTCGTCCAGGATACACAATTTCTGTGGAATTTATATTTTACGAAAAAAATGTGAACCCTTGGCGGTTCTTTATTATTCATTAGTGCGGATTTAATGATCCGGCTCTCTCATGAAGACGGTCAAAGATCTCAAGAATAGGTCATTTTATGTAAGAGTGAATCTTCATCCTTCTGAGCAAGATAAAACCGCAATACCTATGCGCTAAAGGCTAACTTTAGTGACGTTTTGCGGATTGATTATATACAAAAAAAGTACACAAATTAAATACTAGACGTTACTGTAATGCAATTTATTGACTTGTGCTATTTTTGTCAAAGATATTTTTGTTCTTAATTCTAAATAGAAGTATTTGTAATATGATCCTTAATGTTCCTACTTCGTAGTTTTTTGTATAAATATTAATTGAAAATTTAATAATCAAATGTATGTTTATTTCATATTTCATTGTAAATTAATGTTAATTAAAAAATTAGTATTACTCAAGTATGATATTTTTGTTGCTGAAGTTATTAAAAATTATAATTAACAAATTACCAGCACATTTGTTCGAAAAGTTATAAACGTATATTGTAAATAATATTATCTTTATACCCTAGTCGAACTGCCAAAGGAATGTCTGGTACTTGTTAACTTTTTATTTGCTTAATTGTATATTAAAACAATTTTTATTTAACGTTACCTTTTATTTGTTCACAGTTCGCGGCACCCCGACCTGGCGGGGAGTCATCGTGTTTGCAGGGCCCCGACTGTTTTATGGTGAGGATTTTTTTTTTTCTGTGATCCAATACAGTTTACAATGCTATAATTCAATTTTAATGTCAATTTATTTTAGCGTACGACTTTAAATTATAGTTAGATTATTGCCTTTTGATATACATACCGTGAAAAAGAAAAAAACATATTTTATAGATACCAATCTGACGTTACCAAAAACATTGAGTTAAGGGGACTGTAAAATGACAAGTGTATTATAAACCACTTTATAAATGAAAATAAATGTGTAATAATAATCGAAATAAGTACAATGCTTTTAATGATAATAATAAAAAGATTATTCAAACACACATACACGTATCACTAACAATAAGCCGTATATTTCATGCCATGAAAACATTCTTACAACTCGTAATATCGGCTTAAAAATGTGACTGAATAGAATGTTCTCTTCTTCAATCAAGAATCTTTTGAATCAAACTTACCATATATTTTTTTAATGATAAGGTTGACGAACGAAGACCCACTTAAGCATGAAATCTTAAACTAAGTACTAATGAATTCTCTTGCTGAAATCAATAAAATTGCCACTTCAAAGACTCTACGGATTCTAGGTGACAGGACATTTTGTCAATACCAGTAATTAATAACCATGGTTCAACCCGTTCTCATAATTATTAAAGCTTACCAAGGCGAGAGAGGGCGTCAAGTTAACGTCAACTCCAACTAATGAGTGTTTCAAATGACAAATGCTATATTTCTGTTGGCCATCTTTCTCAGTTTGCATTTTAGTATCTGTTGTCAGATATGATTTTATAATACATTATTATTGATTAAATTAATTAGATATTATTACAAAAGATGGTTTGGTACGTTCTGTCTGTTTTAATAATAGAAGAAAACAATTTCTATTAATCGATTTAATTATTTTTTAAATTAAAATATGTTATTTATTTATTATAATGAGTTATTATTTAAGTAACATTATTTTGTATTTATTGAGATAGAACCCGTAAATTGCATTTTATTGTTGCAGTGCTGGGAAAATTGTGAACTCCTCCAATCCAACTTCCAAGTTTGGGGTGCTGTTTGTGATGAAATGGACATTTGTGTAAGTAGTATTATAACACTTGAAATTAACTAGCATATGAATTATTTTGATACAACTTTTATATTTTTTACAGTTTCCCGGCTGCAAGGTAGCTTGTGAATTTCATACAGAAGCAGCGCGAGCGTCTCAAACACAACCAGTTATTCACACCAAGGGTGAAGGTGTTATGAGAGTTAGTGGGGCCTTAGCTCGTTGGCCACCGCCTGCACCTCGAGCAGTTTCTCGGCCAGCTCCTCTCGTCTACGTAGTAATGCGTCGAGCTGCTGAAGGACCTTGGAGACAAATCATTCAAACCCAAGCTTTAGCTACTAGAGTACCTTCTAATAATGAGGGAGCTCTTCTTCGCGTACTTGTTGTTGACCCGCAGGGACTTGTTACAATCTATAGTCCAGATGAAACGTGGGTAGCGCATGATACAAACACCTCCAATCATGATGAACATAAATGGATTCTAAAAGAAATATCACTTATACATCAAAAAGTTCTCGTTATTGGAGAAATTGCTTGGGAACCGAGAATAGCTCGTGGAGTTTATTTAGTTACTTGGGAAGTCGACGGAGGTGGCTTAAAAGGAAATTTATTCACTGATTCTACCCGCGTTACTTTGTCTTTATGGCCCGATACTATTTATCACATTCAAGTAGAACTTGTGTCTCGAACACCAGGAGTTGATAATGAAAAATCTGAAACTATGACTATTGACACAAGTCGCGCTCAACGTGTTTCAACTGAAAGTGTCCAAGACGTTGAAGTGAGTGAAGGAGATCGACTCATGTCTGTATTAGTTAGTTCTATGCGAGGTGAACGTGTTCCAGAAAGAGCTCCAGATTCAGAGCTTGTTTTAGGATGCTTATCAGCTATGATTGCCTTTGGGTTGGCCGTACTAGCTGCAATTGTATGGAGGCGAAGACGACGAGGTACATTTCCTGGAACCAACGTATATGTTGGATCTTCTTCTGTTCTTAAGCGGAAGTTAGTGGAAGATTTTGTTCCTGCCCCACATTGCTTTCAACCTGTAATTACTCCCGAAACCCCAACCAATGGAGCCGCATCAAGGGATGTGGTTGTGTGACGTCATAGTTTTGACATGCTGTCATTTGAAGACCGCGTTTTCAGTTCCTAAAGTTGTTGAACAAAACTTTCGCATTAATAAATTGAGTATAGTGCAGTGAAAATGGATTAAAAATGTGATACAAACAATTAAATAAGTTGTGCCAGTGAAAGCAAACATGGCAATAGTTTTCTTTAAGAACTTTTCGTTAATAATTATTAACATTATACTTGATAAAATGAAGAACTTTTAAAGTCATTGTATATGCTAAAATCAAATCATCTATATTATGATTTTTGGTACGTAGATTTAGGCCAATTGTAAATTAAAAAAAAAGTATTTTTAAGTGTATTTATGATCACAGTAAGATAAACACCAGAAACATTAGTATTGTAAATATTATGAAAACATGGTAAACCATAATTTTCTAATTACTAATTGATTATAATGTGCTGTAAATATGTGTGTTATAAGGAGCAATTTTCATTAATAAAATTAGATTTAAGATGTTTTTATCAATTCCGAGATATAAATCTGAAAAAGTATTCCTAAATTATTTGCAGTTTTAAACTATATTTGTGAAGCGCAATAATGTATAAAATTGCCACTTAGTCTTCATTTTTACGGAAACACATCTCATAGACTTATAAAATAATAAAAATATTTTTACAGCTAGTCCTTATCATTGTTTAGTTATAGTTCGTAGAATTATTATATTTTAGTCTTATTGTGAATCTTACTTATCCTTATTCTATAAACTTTACGACTTCTTCAGCAATAAAGGTACATGTATGTATTTGTAAATATATGAAGCATTTATTGTAAAAACTCACAGAGAAATTATATTTTTCTTGGACGTAAACAGATATTTCTAAATGTTATTAAATGAAATTATCGGTATTTTAATCAATTCTACGTGGATTTTTTTCAAAAGTAGATATTAGTAAAACAAACATAAAATTGTCTTGTAATAATTGTTAAATCATGATGTAGTCAGATTTGTTTGAAGTTGATGTTAGCTTTAAACATTGTACTTAAAGCACTAATTTGTCGTAGGGCATAACTTAAAGGCCAAATTTTTTTTTTTATGCTGTTAACTAAAACGTTTTGGTTTGTTGAACTTTGTTGATGACCAAAATAAAAATAGTATAAGTTAGATGCTTAGTTAAATTTATTTATTTTTGTGATTAATTTCGTACCTTCATTCGAATTTGTAAATAAATATTACTTGCTATATTGATGCAGCTAAAATTTGACAAGTATGAATAAATATGTCTGCCAAATTACACAACGTTTTATTTGTACAATGCACATATACCTATATAATTATAAAATCATAACTACGTCATTTATTATATCATAATAAATTCAAGAAATCCTTGAAAATCCTTTTCTATTAAGAAACAATGAGAAATAATAATAATGCCTAAAAATAGTGATATAATAGTCTTAAAGTTCTTAAACACAATTTTATAATTCTACTCAATTTGAAATTTTTAAATAATATTATAAACCTTTGTAACTCGTAGAGATTTGCTGCATCGATGAATTTAATGAAAGCGATAATTCCAAGAAAGCTTTTAAATAAACATTAACTCGCTGATACAAAGAACTCATTGGTTGGCTCGTGATTGACTGGGACTCAAATAAAACGGTACTATTGTCTAGGGATTAACGTCAACGAAATTGTTGTCAACAAACGCTTGATCAAACAAAAAGATTTGTGCGTCGCGTTACCCTTAGGGCCGCTTTATTTTCAGCTTTCAAACCAACTCGACTATACGAATAAAACTGTCAACGAACAAGTTATTTTCCCCCGAAATTTTAATCTTTCCATTACCTGAGAATGTCATTAAACTAATCTAGTTAGTGACTACCTACGTACGTAATTAAAAAAGAAGGTTATTCAAAAATGCTAATGCGAAGGAGCTCCTATGTAAATAACTTGTAAATTGGAGATAGCAACAGAATTTGAACCATAATAGTCTATATTCATGTTGGTTTCATCATAAATCAAGTCCCGAGATTAGATATGGGCTTTTTGTTTTCACGTCGTTAAAGTCGAATCCGAACGGTTTATTTCTTTTAGACAGTTTAGATATGGCTCATTAGTATGGACTTCCAGTTTCCTCGTGAGTTTTCATTAATAAAAATATAATTTTGTTATACAAATGTTCGATAATTGTGAAATGGGGCAATTTATTTTAGTTACCCATTTTATTCTTGGCCGGCGGTTCCAGTATAAAGCATAGGCTCATAAATAACAGGGAAAATAGAAGGTGAACGCTTCCACGAGTATCCTTTTGGGAACGGCCAAAGCATTATTTTAAGATTTATTACAGAACTTGAGCACATTTCTTATTCCTTATGTACTTCGCGTCCGATAGAGTCTTGAATTTGGTAATTTTTTAACGTTTCTGCGCTTTCCAACTTTTTCATTGCTAATTTTTGGTTTTAAGAAAGTTTTAGTCGATATTTCAGTTATTTGACCTATAATGTGACATATATCAACATTCGTTTTCGTTCAAAATAAATTCACTTAAATAATTATTTCATAAACACTAACTACATATTCCTCAAACTCCATTGTCCACTCTCTGAGAATGGAGAGGTTCACTGGCGCTCGAATCCCTGAAAGAGAGGACGGGACCCTATACCTGGTTTTCACACAAGAGGAGAAGAAGACGCTGTTAAACCAGGGATATGGTACAGGGCGGGGGTCGAGCGTCATGACTATCCACGAGGCGCAGGGACAGACACGCGAGAGAGTCATCATCGTCCAGACCAAGGCTAGGAGGCTGCGGATTCATGACAGTGTTCGGCATGCTGTGGTCGCGGTGACTAGACACACAAAGACCTGTATCTACTACACCGACGACGGTGGTGACGCAATCGGTCGTTTTGTTCAAAAGGCGGTGGAGGCTACATCAAAGGAAATACTCGAGCACACCCTCAAGATGGCGATACAAAAAAGAGACACCGCCGTCATTGAGAATGTGCTCGATCAGCTGAGGAGTCTCTCGGGGAAGACTGGGACGGAGTCGGATAAATGAGAAAAAAAAAAAAAAAAAAAGTAAAACGAAGATTGCAAACCAAGACTGGTGGTGAAGATGTGATGGCTGAAAACTAGACAAAATAATCTGGTATGTTGGTTACAAAAATTAGATAAATATAACTCAAAGCATGTAAACGAAAGAAAACAAAGTACCTATATACACAATAGAATTTTTAAAAAAAAATGTAAATAAATAGATATAAGAAAAAAAAAATAATATATTAAGTTAAGTTTATTTTTTAAGTAAGTTAAGTTTATTTTTTAAGTAAGTTAAGTTTATTTTTATATATTAAATAAGCGAATTTGTGGTCAGTGCAAGGACTCGCGATAGATAGAGATCCTAAGCTTAGCTTAAGTTTCGTTGTCTAATTAAGTACGCATGAAACATAACAATAACAATATAAAAATGTAAATAAAAAAAGGCATGGGCAAATAAAGCCTGTGGAAGTATAGTAAAAAAAAAAAAAAAAAACACTAACTACATATTTCCTTCTTTTAAATTTTAGAAGTCATTTCCAGAACTGATAAAAGATATAAAATATTATTATAAACAAAATCCGATTGACTATAAGATAAGTATAGCACACACTAGAAGCCACAGGATTCGACGATTAAAGACCTTTCCGGAGATAAGGCAGATATAAAATGCAATCGATATATTTTATGTCAATTTTATCTTAATTGCTGGTGCATGGCGGTATAGAACAGTCTTACTTGTTAACGTTTGTCGATTGCCTGAGAAACGGTCTAGCTAAGTATCGGGGCAGATTACGAAATTTATTTATTAGACAAGGAATGAAATACTAAGTATTTTGAAGACTAGATATTGCACACGATTTTATCAACGTAGATAGATATAATATATTATCGTATTTGTATATAAATAAAATAATATGAATACTTATTTTTAACGTAACTTCTATATCTCATTATTATACACAGACCTGTGGCATGTCCTTTTAAAACTGATTTAAATAATAATAAATAAGTATAATCTACAAAAAAAAATTAAAGCTATCTATTTCAAAAAAATAAACACCAATAAAACATACATTTTATACCAAATTTAATTATCTCTCACCAGTAAACAATACTTTTAATATTAAAAACGAAAACCAAAACACAGACACACAGTTTTACTGTCATCTAGGATAAATACATACCGCAACAGATTTTGCTACAAGAGGTTGTAATACCTTTATCTAACGTCATCTCAGAATACCGATTGGACGACGGAAATTCGCATTACGCAATTAAAGCAAGAAATAGCAACTGTCCAGATGGAAGTTTTCAAATGACAAGTGCATTAAATACTAAGGTTTCGAGACTTTTAAAGTAAGAAAGTTATCAGAAAACAGCCCGAGGGCTGTGTACGGTTCGTAATTTTATTACATTTTCAATGTTAGTTATACATAAAGATTAAAGATAGGTACTTACTTACCTTGTCTGTGTTTATAAACTAAATGTAACTTTTGAACAAAAATTACTTGTTACTCTTAGAGATACCTACACAATATTGATAAGTTAATAAATACATATAAGCTTAAGCTTTATTCCATTTGTTGATATTTCTTTGAAATTTCCAAATATCCATTCTCATAAAAGTTCCCATTTAGAAGATAGATGAATGTTCGTTTTTTTTTTTTTTTTTTTTTTTTTTTATACCACGACGGTGGCAATCGAGCATACGGCCCGCCTGATGGTAAGCGGTTACCGTAGCCTATGGACGCCTGCAACACCAGGGGCATCACATGCGCGTTGCCGACCCATTAAAAACCTATTTACTCCCCTCTTGAAGGACCCCATACTGTAGTCCTGTGGGAAAACCTCGGCAGGGAGTTCATTCCACAGCCGAATGGTCCGTGGGAGGAAATTCCTTTGATACCGAACTGTACGGGACCATTTGGGCTGCAATGTGTGAGCATGAATTCCCTGTCGATGGCGAGCGGTGCGATGATAAAAAGTGGCCGTTGGCACCATTTCGAACAATTCTTCGGAACACAACCCATTATACAAACGATAGAGCACGCATAGGGATGCAACATCTCTTCTAAGACTTAAGGGCTCGATATCGCTCGTCAGTATTGGATCGTCGACAATTCTCACAGCTCTCCTTTGAACCGAGTCAAGAGGGCCAAGCTGGTATGCCGGTGCTCCCGCCCAGAGATGAGAGCAGTACTCCATATGGGGGCGGACTTGCGATTTATACAGAAGCAGTCTTTGCCCCGGCGTGAAGTACCGCTTCGCTCTGTTAAGCACACCGAGTTTTTTAGATGCCATCTTGACCTTGTCCTCCAGGTGACATCGGAACTGGACGTCGCTGGATATGTCGACACCAAGGATACCAATACTGTTAGAGATGGTAAGGGTTGTGTCCTGGAATTGAGGGGCCACAGTGAATGGGGTTTTCTTAGCGGTGAACGCACAAACTTGTGTCTTGGAGGGGTTGAATTGGACTAAATTGTCTCGACCCCAATCGGAGACTTTGGAAAGACTACTCTCGATTTGAGACACAAGTTGTTCGCGACTTTCTACCACAGCGGAACGAGGGATGTTTGCACGGCCTGTGTAGAACGCGTCTCCAGTGCTATCGTCCGCATAGCAATGAATGCCATCAATAGACAGTAAGTCATTGATATGCAGGAGAAACAGCGTTGGAGACAGCACAGAACCTTGCGGGACGCCAGCGTTTAAGTCTAGTTTTGCGGAGCAGCAGCCATCTACAACGGCTCGTATGCATCGACCAGACAAAAAACTGGCAACCCATTTGCACAAACCCTCGGGTAGTCCGTACGATGGCAACTTCGAGAGAAGACCCCGGTGCCAGACCCGATCGAACGCCTTCGCCATATCTAGGCTAACTGCTAATGCCTCACCTTGACTCTCGATGGCTGAAGCTCATCGATGTGTCAGATACACTAGAAGGTCACCAGTCGAGCGACCGTGGCGAAAGCCGTATTGCCGGTCGCTGATCAAATCGTGTTCCTCTAGGTACCTGAGGAGCTTGGTGTTAATAACACGCTCCATAACCTTGGAGAGAAGGGAGGTAATAGCGATAGGCCTGTAATTCGATGGATCTGATCTATCGCCCTTTTTGGGTACCGGGTGCACATGGGCGGTCTTCCATGAAGACGGTACTTGCCTAGTGTGGTAGGAAAGTGCGAAAAGTCGCGTTAATACAGGGCACAACTCTGGAACACACTGTTTCAGCACCATCGCTGGAATGCCGTCGGGCCCACTCGACTTATGAACATCGAGAGTAAGCAGCTCCCGCCGGACATCTCTTTGTGAGAAGTTTATTTCTGGCATGGAGTATCCACACCGCGGGATGGTCGGCGGTACGGCGCTCTCATCGACGTTCAAAGTCGAGTTTGAGGCAAAGAGTGTACCTAGAAGATCGGCTTTCTCCTTGGTGCTATGGGCCAGGTTGCCGTCGGCATTTTGCAGTGGTAAGGACGACAGACAAAAGTTTCCCTTGGTAGCTTTAGCGAGCGACCAGAAGGCTCGACTCCCGGAAGGGTAGTTGGCAAGCCTTTCGCCAATTCTCCCGATGAACTCGAATTTAGCTCTTTACTATCTACTACTATTTATATCTCTTGTTACCTACTCTTTAACACAAAAAGAATTAAAATAGTGACACAAGCTCCATTAATATAAATTATTTTTAGTATTGCATTTCGTTCATCCTAAAAGCGCGATACTAATTACTTAAAAGTAGTAAATATACTATTGGAAGATTTTTCTTAATATAATGTTCACCGTAAATGTTTTATACTTTGCGTCAAAGTTTAAGATATTTTAATTTTATTCCGACGAACGATTTTTAAAATTGTATACACATACAGTATTGCATTTTAACAGAAAGGGTCCTAATTACTTTCACGAAGTTTAATTTAATCTGTTCGCTATCAAGAATGAAACGGCTTATCCCCGAGGGAGCCATGCGCCGGCGCAGGTAATAGGCGGCTGTCAGCGTGTGGGCGATCGCTAAACATCACCTTGTAAATACTGGTAAATATTTGTCTTCAAGTAATTACTGTAATTGTTCACTCCGCTCCGTTCTGCGAGACATTGATACGTGGGCAGTTTAAAAGGTTTATTGAATGAATTTAATGATATTTTCTTTATTTTATTTTTAAAACTTGATTGTGCATTAGGTACTCTACTTTATTTAAATCTGCCGATCTTTGCTGATAAATTGTTTTTTTTTTTTTTTTTTTTATTTAATAAGTAAAAAACAAGTAGATAAGTAAAAGAAAATTTATAAGTAGGCAGGATTTATTCGTAAATAATATCTATTAAAATTCATTAAATACTACCTATCAAATCGAAATTAATTTTAGTTTCTTGTGATATATAATATCATTTGAAATTATTTTTAAACCTAGAATGTAGAGGGGTATATATTTTTTAAATTGTATACTAAACCATCATTTTACCAACCCAATTAATGAAATTAAAAAATAGCCCTACTATATAGCATCTCGTACATATATATACATAATTAATAAATACAGGTTAAAAATTAACCCTCCTTTTAGGATTCGACGTAGTTGGGTAATTAAGACATGAAGAAGTTTTAGTAAAATAAAATACTGCTTTCGCTTAAAAAAAAAATAATTCATGTAATAGTATTTAATGTGGAATAGTATCTATCTAAATCTTTAACCTTATTATAATATCTATTAAATGCTTTAAAATCTATTTGTCATTTTACAAAGATGATTTAGTTGATATATTTACATCAAAACACATTCTCGTTACTTCAAGTGAGCAATAACACCATAAGCACATGAATATCACACGATATATTATAACTTAATCGAGAAACTGGAAACGTAAACCGTAAATCTACTAGTTACTGAATCAGAGCATAAGCTTATGAATAAACACTCAACGATATTGAATGTTATCCGTTTTCGCTGGACTCCGATCAATGTTTCTTTGAAGGGAAACAGTATTTCATACATCGTAAGTATCGATATCAAATTATACCAGATACGTATATAGATAAAGCGTCCGTAATTATTTTACTTCTGTTCAAAGAATCGTCCTTTTACTGTCACGGTTGTTGTTGCGTATTAAATTTCAGCACCTCGTTTGCGTATTTGAGTTTGATAACAATCAATTTAAATGTATAAATCTTTTGTGATATTTTTTGAACATAAGTTATATGATATATTTTTTCTTTTCTCATTTTCAGAGTTTATATTACAAAACAAAAGAAAATAATATGCATAAGTACATAAATTCTAAGCAGTATGCTTTTAAGAAACTTTTTAAAACTGTAGTATATACAGAATATTTTATATATGTATAATAATACGCTATAATAAATATTGCACGTTTCGTATAAATATTTTGCAATGTTTTGGTTCTATAATGTACGTAATAAAGTATTAAATAAATAAATACTATACTTATAATAAAACATTCTACAATCGATACTGAAGCCAAAAATGTGATTATATTTTTAATTCTTATTAGTCTGTCTGCCTTGATCACGCATCACGCCAAAACTACTAAATAAATTTAACTGAAACTGCTGAAAATTTGAGTTCATACTATGAGCTAGAACACTGGATTATTTTTATTTTGAAACCGGCAAGCTTGCCTTGGCAGAAGGGGGAAATTCAAAATGTGTACTTATTTACAATGAATCGGTTTATATTTCTCCGTTTCTCCGCTCCGCCGCCTCGCATCGCATCAATGGACAGGTCCACCCTTATCCTCCACTAAATGTGAGAGAGGGTATTTGCACAGCAGATATATAGGTACGGGCAGTTACAAAACTGTGCAGTCTTATTTTTGTTTCTCTGTATGCACAGAACAAAGTAAATTATTGAAAGGATTCTTTAAACAAATAACGATGTATATCAACTTTTCATTATTTCGAGGGAAAAGGAAATACTATACTGTACGTTATAGTAGATTTAAGTAAATTTACAATTTATCAATAGGTACTTGCTTTAATAACTACTACTGGCTTACCTAAGAAACTTTTACGATAGAAAAACTGAAATCGGATAAAACTAATCACCTTAATAGGGTACTGTTAAACAATATCACAAAACATCAACCCCTTAAAGTTTATTTATAACGAAACAATGAATTCTTATGCAATATTGACAAAAATATACAAACACTACCGGTAGCGTCTGACCTTTAAAACTTTCACGTTAGACAAAGTCACGTTGGACAAAATAAACATTCTTAGTAGAGCCCTATAGACGATTTTATAATCCTTAAAACTGAATATTTTAATTGAAACATCAATTATAAGAAACCAAAGGTATCTGGTATAGTGTTTCTAGCTTAAAGCTTCTATTTCTTCAGCGATAATCATTAAGTAAATAAGCAATATTGATTAATTATACATTATACACAATGGTCAACAGGTGGCGTTGATCGGCGACTAATTACTACGGTTACAAACAACCGGTTATAATAATTAGAGATGGGCGGAGTGGGCGGTACCTCACTGGCTGGTGTTAAGGCGTGGTCGCTTTTCGGCGATGCCAATTCATGTTTAATTTAACAAGCGATCGAGTATCATGAGATGGTAGGGCCACGTTAAAAGCTTTTTAACATATTAAGATTATCACAGAAGATTAATTACTTTGTCTTAAGACATATAATGGGTTTGTTACAAAAAAAAATTGGCAGATATTGTAGTCAAGTATGTAAATATGTGAGAAGAATTTACTCAATATCTCTTAATAAAGTGACTTCTAGATAACAGTAAAACTTTAAAAACTTATAAAGAATTAAATAAAAACGTTTGTCTGGGTGTTGGTTTATAAACACTCAATTAGTTTTCAATGCGCGTGCGCATTTCGTGCTTAACCCTTGTGCGTATGCGTGACCAACGACAACAACGAAGAGGTACAGTTACATGCTATCACATTCTTGTAATTTGTATATTTAGTCCTATATTCTAACCTTACGAACGAACTAATGGCCAACAATGGGTTGGACGCGAGCTCATAAGTAAAAGTTATTAATATTTATAATCGAGATAGTTTACAATTACCTACTTATGATTATTTATTCTAATAAAGAAAAAAATAAATAAAAATAATATTTATTATTAGAGAAAAACATTTCCAATAACAAGCGTTGGGGCTACTTTTAAGTAAAAATGTACTTGTGTGCAGCCACGCTCCCCCTGGTACATAACATATTTTAGCAGTTAGAAAAATGAAAAACATTGTACTAGACTTGTATTAAATTCAACTAACTAGACAGAATAAAAAAAAAAAAACAAAAATTACTTGACAATTAATTAGACAAAATAAAAAGAAAACAAAAATTCTTTGCTCGTGCGTGCGTGCTAGTTTGTGTGTGTGTGTGTGTGTATGTGTATGTGTGTGTGTGTGTGTTTGTGTTTGTGTGTGCTTGTGTGTGTGTGTGTGTGTGTGTGTGTGTGTGTGTGTGTGTTTGTTTGTGAGAGTATGTGAGTGTATGTATGTGTGTGTGTTCAATTTTTCTGAATGTAAAATAAATATAAAATGCTCATTTAGTTCAGCTTAAACTTTCTTACATATATCAGTAGACAATTAAAAGTTAAAACTTTAACTCATAAATATTTTAAGATACAAGAAATTAGAAGTTCGACGAAACAATGAATTAGAACAAAAATTTCCTTAAATAAACGAATTTTGTAAGCGATACATGTCGGTATATAAAAGATATCTTAATTCACTTGCAGGTCCTATCACGGTCTTTTTTGTAAAATGTTCGTGAAGTTGTGAGTTTTATTGCCTACGTGAGGAGTTACCAGATGGCCCATAAACGGACGCGTCTTGTAAATTGAATGTAGAAATAAATGATATACCTATGCATATATAAGAATTGGCTTCGAAAATTTGTATTGAGCCCACACGGCGTTTGTTTTTCTTTGACTCTTAATATTTATTACTTTTATAGAAACGAATGACAGATAACTTGTTTTTTATATGCTCACTATTTAAAATTATAATATTTTAGTATGATGCATCTTTAATATACTTTGTATCTACAATACAATTGTTTTTGATAAAAATTTCGTTATGAATCTTCACGGTATATTTGCAAAAACGTTAATTTAATAGTCCACTGGGATATGAATATCCAAAAGTTTAGGCACAGAAACAGTGAGTCTAATTTTAATAATTTAGTACTACCTAGTTAATAATTAAATTAATATACTTTTTACATATATATTTATATGTGTAAACAGATGTTACACAATAAGTCACGCGAGAGTGTCGCCCAAGGCGTTCTAAATTTTAAATCGAATGCTGGTACTTTGTCACAATAATAATATTCACATGCAACTGCGTTATTCATACTATGTCATTCAATGTCCTAACAATATAAATACTTCAGTTTAGTTAGTTTTAGTCAACGTTCAAATAAAAAAGTAAAATTATTTTCATAATTGATCGTGATCAATTTGCTAATATTGATTCGATTGTGGGTTTTATGCTCGTTTTTTGCTGCTGATACTATCTTATATTCAATGCGAATCTAAACACAATTAGTTAATTCATTTGTAATTTTGTATATATTATAATTTTTAATAAAAAAAAGTATTATTTATTACTGTTTATAACTGACACTTAAATTACCTAGTTGCCTCCCATAAATATTTGAATAGAAAATTGGAATTTAAATTAGAATCAATTATCATTAACGCCAAAAGCAAAGATCGGTTACCGATAAAACACATAACTAAATCGCGATTTACATCTCGTTCTGCCCACGTATTTTTCACTATTGCTTACAGATCGTATCTATCACTGAACAGCTAATTCGGTAGAAGTGGCACATGCGAGTATACATACAGTACGTACTTACAATCCTTAATTACTCTAAATAGATATTCTACTATTGTATGATAATTGGAATTTGAAAACATAAAAAGAGTATTATAAAATTTTATGATTATGTTACTCATGAATCAAATAACACGATGTTGTACTACGCTATATTTAACAGTGTATGTTATATTTCTATTGTTTTAGTATTTTCAATAAGATGGTATTTCTATAACGAATCTATGTCTATCAATTCCGAGGTATCAATAATTGGCATATCTGTAGACCAGTAACCGGTAGATCATTTAATTTTCTTAATAATTTTCTATCGGAGTCCGCCTGAGGCGCTCTATGCCGGTCCAGCTCGGTATCGTTTTATGCTTTTTCCTTATACTGTATAATCAATCTCTCTATACAGATACTGAAGCCTAAATGTAGAATATGTTAAAACTTTAGAGTATTTCCAAAACTATATTTTAATTTTAATAAGTCAAAATAACAATAAAAGGCTATATTATGAGGGCTTATTAAAGACAATGTAATATGTAGATAATTAATATAAAATTTATTTTATCTTCTATGTGAATCAATATGGTATAAAAAACAAATAATGAGTTATTTACGATACAATTAAAAAATATTGACACAGTTAAAAAAAAAAAAAACACAAATATAATATACCTATATGCATCTATTTATACGTTATACTATGTCCATAATCTGAATCAGTTGCGGCTATGGTGATTTATAGGCCGTGGCCAACGGACTAACTAACATTCTGTCTAACTACTAATACAGGCTCTACTGTTACCACGGCGTTTGTTCATATTATATGTATTATATAGCTGATAAATATAACGATAAATATTAAAAGTTACTTCAAAAATATATTAACTAAACTAAACTTAACTGAATCATCCTGCAAATATCCCACAGCTGGGCAAAGGCCTCTTCTCTTCATAAGAGAAGGGTTAAATAAAGAAAACAAGTATGCTTAATTAAAAAAATCAAAAAAACCCGACTGCGTAAAACACCCTTATTATAAACTAAAAAGAATAAAACAATTTACTAGCTTTCATTTGATACCCATATTGATCCAGTAAGAAAAAAAATGCAACTCCCCCTCCTCATTCCGCCATTTGCGGGCGCCATTTTGAAAATTTATATAGCCTATGTCACTACTACAATTTAGACAAATCCAACGACACCTCATATGTCAAAAACCGTCTAGCCGTTTGGGCTGTAGGGCGTGCCAAAGAAATGGACATACATACATACATACATACATACATACATACATACATACATACATACATACATCGAAAAACATAACCCTCCTTCTGTCGCAGTCGGGTAAATGGACTAAATACTGAATAAATATTAGTATAGTATTTAAATAAAGTAGGTTTTTGAATAAATATTTTAAAATAATTTGAATTTAGTTTAAAGTGTTATAAAGTAAAATGAAATCTTATGATAATATATAATAAAGTAAATTAAATGTTCTACGACGACCGTTCTGTTGTAGTGGTGCGAGTAGTGCCCACCGTCCGCTGACTATGCTATAGCTTATGTAATAATACAACAGTGCTTGAAACATTTTTAATGGAATTAATAATTCTGTGGTGATAGTACTGCAGTTTTATACGTATACGTGTTATATTATCGCACTTGATAAAGATCATGTTTACGGTTACTGTTCATATAAAATATCGATGAAGAGGTTTTTTTAATGTCAATATATATTTTTAGTGAGACTAGTACATATAAATATGTTTAAACCAATAAATAAACACTATTTAGTTTATATATGTATATATAATATTATTAATAAACCGGGGCCTTAAGAAAATAAATTTGTCACGTTAGTTAACGTACTTGTTTCTTGTATTAATAAATAATTATGGTTAGTAATAGAAATATAATAGTAATAAATCATATTTTTCTGAGTTTACTGCTTAAGAATCGATTTTCATGTAAAGACCCCGGTATAAAAAAAAAGAGGAGTAAAATCTACTGGTCGAACCTCGTTATGTTTTTTATGCACATGCATGCATAGCTACCGCCGTATTAGCCGTATCAATGATACGGGGCCCCCGACCTACAGGAGCCCTGACAATTTTTTTTTTTTTAGGTATATATATAGGCCGACGGAGTAATGTTTTTATTTTCCTATATAGGCCGCAAAGAAAAATATCGGTGTGACGCCCTTTTTTTTACTAAAATCGTCGTCACTTTTCAATTACTTAAATAGATTAAAACACCGTATAATAAATTCACCTAACAAACGAAAGGAGTATTTATTGTAAGTAATAACTATATAATCAATAATTATGTCATTATTTCAATTCCATGCGAGTGGTTTTGTTCCGTTATTGAAAAATCTTTACCCTTCATTTGGGCCCCTTTACACATTTTGATACAGAGCCCATAAATCAAGCTACGCCACTGAAACTACCGCTAAGTTTATACAAAAACGTACATATATCTAAACATCATACTTTGAATACTCATAATTTACCTTTCGTAAAAACTAAACCATTAGTCAACTGACTTTGACTACAAGTTTTGCTCGGGCTTATATTGACGGATTTACGTTGGATGCCGTTGTAATACTCATAAATTATTTTCCGAAGTACACATGTGGAATAGTTTTTATCCTGGAAAGTGAAAGATTTCCCAGAGGATAGTCAAAAACTGCATTTTCATATTGAATAACGTAATACGACGTCGAAGTTGTGGATACGTCACGTCGTGCTTTCTGGGTAAATTATCATATTTAACCATTTCCTATATAGAAATTCAATATTTTTTCCAAATTATTATATAATGTTAACATTATATATATATATATATATATATATATATATATATATATATATATATATATATATATATATATCAGTTTTTTTTTAAATTAACATAAATAATGAAATATTATTTACAGCTCTTTACAATGTTTTTCATTATTTTAACATTAGTTGTTTCATTTTTATTTAGTCATTTTTGGCAGCTTTCTTATTATTTTTACATTACGATTTTTATTCCACTTAAATGTTTAACAATTTTCAGTAAAATGAAATAAATTAATATGTTTAATATACACACGAGTTGACGCGTTACACCCAGAGTCGGGGTTAAAATCAAACCCACAGCTCTGGAGCGGAAAGCAGGGCATTACAAACTGCACCGACAAGCTACTTATGTAGATTGTTACTAGTTATACCTATAATGTAAAATTAAAGCATGTATCTTCCCGCATTCAGGTATTTCGTCAAGACTGTTATGGTAGCACTCCGCCTAGATGAGCTCTGTTATGGTCAAAATCTTCTAAGATGATTATTGCAACTGGTTCTTCAACTTTCAGGATGTTAAATTTTTTTTTGAGTTTCTTCTTTTCTTTTTTCTTGTTACATTGTTTAAAGTAGGCCCGACCGAATCAAATAACCAACCGGATGTAAATGGCCGCTTATGATTATATAATGACGCTATTCTTAATATCCACCTCCAATATATTTTTCATTTTCTTTGGTATCTATGATCTTCGTGCGAGCTAAATTGACACTTGGAAGTCGATAAAAACAGCCTACAGTATTTTTAATTTTTTTAAAGAAGAAATATAGATTTATTACTAATGTATTTCTATTAATACCTAAAAGTTTCGAAAATATGTAACTAGATCTAAGATCGAGAGGTTAAGACAAACAATATTCAAACTAGTAGACGAATAAAATAAACAAAAAAAAATCAGCTTTAATCTAATAAAGATAATATTCAGACACAAGAAGTATTTTGGTCAGTAAGATATGAATCATTTATTTGCTATATTTGTAGTACAGATGTAGATTTATTTGGATTTTTAAATCACACGCAGCGACGAGTGTTCATTAATGAATCATGTTATGTATTAACATATATTAGGTGTCTCTGAAACGTTATAAATACATTATGCAATACAGTGATGGGATTAACGCGATTTGAATTGCTTATTACGCTGATTGATGTGTGACTTTATCCTAATTATGAATTTATAATGATACAATTTCAGTACAAAGGTCAATCATAAAATTGTTTTCATATTCATTTTTCTATAAATTAACTAATAGATTTATGACTTTTAGTACACAATTATAAAATACAAATAAGGTGATATAATACAAAATACCTATTATATTTTACAAGCTTTTAATATCATCATCATTATATCAGCCATTGGATGTGCACTGCTGAACGTAAGCCTCCCCCGTGGTTCCATCAACCTCTAGAGCGACAAGCTCAAAGCAGCCTCCATCCAACGGCTTCCGGCAACTCTCCTCAAGTCGTCTGTTCATCTCACAGACTGCCATCGGACGCTGCCTTTGCCGTTACGTGGTCTCCACTGGAGAACTTATCCGCTCCATCGGCCAACAGTTCTACGAGCTATGGGCTCTGTCCAAAGCTACTTCTGCTTTAGCAAAACTGTTAGGCCATATCAGCTACATGCGTTAGTCTACGGATCTCATCATTTCATTTTGTAATTTTGAAAGACGTTTTAATTAATGTTCTGTTAATTAATTTACTCTTCAATGAAGTAATTGAAACGTTATATATTTAAATAAGCTTCTCCCGAGTAACGGAGTAAATATGTTTGTATTATTTCGAGAATTCAATATCCATTTTCAATAAAGAATATAAAATTGAATTAATTTATGACTACTAAACCAAAATGCATTTAAAAATTTAACTAACGTTATAAGTCCGTCCTCCTTCCTCCTCCATCCTACTCTATAGCGTGGTGGATAAAGCTCTAACTCTTCCCCTTATAGTAGAAAAGTCCTAAAAAGAAAGAAGAAGTAGGTACTTATTCACATTGTTACAGTGCAGACCAATGTTACACATTTTAAAGGTAATGACTAAAATGGATACATAAATTAAAAGAACTCGTAGTATAAAGTATTCTCGTCAGTAATTGTTTTACATTTTTTCTAAATATTTATGACGATAATACCTGTTAGATTATTTACCAGCATCGCTATAATATAACAAACATAAAGTGTGTTTTATCTCATTTCTAACCTTAATAGTTTTCATACGAATTTTTTCATGGATTCCATATTTTTATACTGGAAAACGTAATTGTAGTAATTGTACTGAAAACAAAACTAGGTTAAAAGGCATGACTTGTGTCAAATGACAGTGACCTATTTAGCCTCTTCATAGATGTTTTAATATATTTGACATAAAAATTATGTTCATTTTCAGTCATATTATTCGCGTGACATAACGTTTTGTTTTTTTTTTTGTTTAAAGTATGTTGTTTCTTAGTTTAAACAAAACGTCGTTGACACACTAGTGTTTAATATACAATTCAACGTTCACGATGAAAGCCTTTAAATCCCACAATTAAGCTGCGCTGCGATGGCCGGTCGAGGCGGAATCCCCGCAAACTCCGCCACTGTCCCTAATCCGAAGCTGTATCTAAAACTAGTCGAATCTCATGTATAACAACATAGTTTCCCAGTTGTATTAGTTTTCCATATTGTACAAACTTTACAATATCTAGGTCATGCATCACGTACCGTATCTAGATTGGCTTCACTTTGTTATTTATTGTATAAAAGTTTACAGTGTTGGTGTTAAATTTATTATTTTATGTAAAATGTTATAACGTTAACACAAGCCTTATAATATATAGCCTGATATAATTATTAATTTTATTTACAAAACATTCTTTATTACAAAGATAAACAATAAAGTTCAAAGCAGAAATGTTATATTTTGACATGAAATCTTAAATATTTGTCAAATATTTTTTGGATGATTATCGGCATTGATCTTATTTAAGCCATGTTCACAAAATTTTAACGGATGACTCATTGTTTGACAATAAAAATCGGATACAGCTTGATAACACGTCGACATAAGAATAATTAGTGGGTACTGGGCTTACATTTTTTTTTTTTTTAAAGTATATATTTTTTCTAGTTATACAAAAAAGTAAGTATACAGGTTTTCTTGTTAACGATGATTACCGTCTCACCTTTACTTCGTGGTTTTACAGCCTGTTGATTGTTCTCTATTGTTTTTCTAAGTAACTAATATATTTCTATAAGAATAACAAACAAATTCATTCACTCAATTCATCTATTACTCCCTACAATATTACTAACTAGCTTTCCAATTGTAAATAATGGTTTCTAATGTGTTATCACAAAAAAAAAACGTCTTTTTAAATTTAATAGTAGAAAGTGAGGTTTTTTTATAGATATCCCTTAATTTTATTATATTTATATACATATATATTGAAAACTCATTATCACCTTGAACATTAAGTCAGCAAAACAAGGACAAAAATCTTTAAACATACTTATTTATAATAAAATTGTACGTTTCACGTTTGTTTTATTACAGAATTTGTTAGTGAATTTTTTTGTCGGGATTTTAAAACACTATTTATATAAATTTACCTATATTATTTTTAGAAATGTCTGTCTGTCTGTTTGTTTGAACACGCATCACAGCTAAAATATTTAGTGCAGGTTAAAAAATGTAAATCATAAAACATGAAAATTATAAAGCATATGCCGAGGTAACATTCACTCTTTATTGTAATTTGAATTTTGTAATTGAATTAGGGCATTAGAGAAGAGTGGGAAAGTTAATACATTTAAATGTGGTCAAAAAATTGAACTAACGTTGTGAAAAATAATGTTTTATACCAATCAAATACTAATAATTAAATTAGTATTCATATTCAAAACTCAGTAAACGAAAAAAGATAAAACAAAAACAAAAAAGAAACGTTTGAATGTCGAATTGCGATTTATTTTTACAACATTAGTACGACACTATTATAATAGATGGCGCTTTCTGAATTGCAGCTAACTTGTTACTTCAATCATTTACACAACTACATAATAAATTAGAGCTTATATGCGAGCAACGCCGTGCGCACAGCTAGTATTAAAATTTAATAACAAGAAAGCTTCAGTATTCACGGTAACTGGCAAGATAAGAAGATTGTCTCAAAAAATAAAACAAGGTAGAAAATCCGTAAAATACAAACAAAATAAGATTTTTACCACGCTATAACTTTTTACTTCTATTTGTTGTAAATTCGTTTTGAATTTTAAAAATAAAGTTGGAAATAGTCCGTTGGGAGACGTGACGAGGCGACAAAAGATCGGGCAGGTTGTCGGCTTCGAATTGGTTAGTAATCGATGCGTGAAGCGTCCCGTAGCCACGTTGTACGAGTTGCTTAGTCAAGCTATTTTATTTGTATTTTATAGACAAATATTCTTTTGTGGACCGTTAAAATATAATTATTAAACACTAAGGTTTTTTTCTCCCTAAAACAAGATAAGGATTTTATTACATCGTGACCAGCTAAAAATAATCGTACATATTTAGGAGACATTAAAGCTCCAGATCTGCCAAACCGTTTCTCATACTTGTCCCAAAAATTGAAAAATCTTGGCTTAAGAAAAAATAAATTATTATTAGTTCCATAATGTTGCTCTGTTGCTCGAACCATGGCACCTATATCGAGTTCATTGGCACTGTCCAACGCGTTCTTGTACAATAACGCTCAATAGGATTTAAAAACATTAAATGACAATTGGACTGTGGTTCTTAAATGTTAAGATATTTTAAGATTATAAAATAATTTTATATTGGTAAATATTTTCAGAATTTGTGTAATAATTTTACATTATTAGATATTATGTTATTGCTATCGAGTTTTATGCATTTTTTTTAAATGTTTATAATTTTACTCTAGTGTAAGTGATAATGATGAAACAAAAAACACAAAAACTGCTTCTGATAATATGGTCGTTTCGTAGACACCCAATTTACATTTTTAATAACATATTTTTTTCTCGAAAGCTCTTAGAAAAGATTATGAGGGAGCTTTAACAATGAAGGTAAATATTTATTACTGCTTATTACTCTTCATAAATTAATTTTATTTATATATAAAAAAAATATACCTGACTATCACCAACAGAAGAACATTTATCTTTATATTATATTATCTACTTTTAAAATAATAATATGTTCTGATTGAGTCAATTAAGGGATTGAAAACACGAAATAAGGCCTTAATAATATATAATACTTCTGTATTCATTAAATAAATAAAAACTTTCTGTTAAAATCTTTATTAAAAATTACACATATATTTTTTTCTTTTTTTGTTTTTTATAGAACACCTACAGGGTCAAAAATAATATCGATTTTAAAGGATAGGTTAAGTTATTAAAATAAATTATCTGACAAATGAATAATGCATTTTTTTTCTATTTTAATAAATAATAATAAAATTAAATATATAATTTCACATTTAACTACATGAAATATTATGATTATAAAATAAAAACTTTGTTGTTTTAATTTTAATTCATTTCAGTTCTACTCGCTGTGACCCATAAAATGTGACAAAAGAAAGTATTTGCAAATTACATCGCTAAAACTTAACTGAAGAATTTAATTCAGCGTATACCGTTTTAAGCAGTTTTTGCTTTGTGTTGTATTTCTTTTAAATTTAATTTTAAAAACGGTATATTTACAATTATGGAAATTGTACAAGAGAAATAGTTCTTTTTGGTCTTTTCTGGTTTAACAAGATAGAATAGCCATCAATAACCGCATTTAAAATTCTGTCATATGACTTCAAGTATTTTTGTTCTTATAAAAGACGAAATATTCCATACAATTAATAATGGTAGAGAACAAAAATAAGGTTTCATAATCGACTGTCAATAACATCATAGCAAAATATTTAATGAAATTATATATGTATATATATATATATATATATATATATATATATATATATATATATATATATATATATATATAATAGTGTAATGTATACACAATAAGGGTGCCTGTCCATTGATGGGGAGCGAGGCGGTGGAGCGGAGAAATGGAGAAATATTAACCAATAGGATTGCAGAGCCCTTGTCCACTGAAGCGTAGGGGAGATTTTTTGAAATGTTATTAGTTAATATTTCCATTTCTTCGCTCCGCAGCCACGCTCCGCTTCGATGGACAGGCATCCTTATGGGTAGGAGACGAATAAGCCACTAAGGCTTCCTTCAATAAAAATGATGAGTCTCAGTGGCTACTTCCGCGTATTAAAATGTTTATTGGTGTCAATAAACCTTTGTAATTACCTTCCGTGTATACAGCAACGCAACATTATTTCTATAATAAAATAGAATTTATTACTCATTTACAAGCAGAACATAATAATGTGTTATTAATAAGTATCTATTACGTATTACAAATAACAACATTATTATAGCCCATAATTGCCGATACACCTGATGAGAAATATCGTTTTAACATCTACTTAAAAATGTATAGGTATATATAGGTATATGTATAAACTAGATTAAGTTATATACTTTGAAATTATAGATATACCTTATAATAAAAATGATTATAAAAATATTTTTACATTTAGTGTTTTTGTAAGATTAATTATAAAATAATAAAATGTAACACAATGCGTAGTACAAGTATTTTAACAGATGGTCAGATGTTGAATTTCATTTTTTGAATTACGAAAATTGTTTTTCAAATTTATTACCGTTGAGCGGTGAAGGAAACATTGTTAAGAACCTTCATGGGCCAGGAGAAAATTTGATATACGTTGCTGTCAATCCGCAGTAAAGCAACATGATAGAGTAAGCTCAGTGTCTCACCTAAGAAGTAGGTCAATAGACGATTACTATTTTAATTTACGTATTAATAAACAATAAATTGACTGAAGCAAGTTATCAACTCTACCTTAACGCGATTAGTAACGAAGGAAGGTCAACACGATTGATTGTTTAATTTTATGTCACCTTACGTTTACCTTAAAAGGGAATTGCGGCAAGTGTATCAAATCGTATAAACGTTTATTTTATTTATTTATTTTTGTTTATTTTTGTTACAGTTGATTACAGCAACATTTTTATTACATTATTTCGTACCTATTTTAAACGTTATTATTTGACAAGTCATAACATTTAAAAATTCAGTATTCAATTATTTATATTTACAATATCATAATTTAACATATTTTTTATTATTATAAAAAAAGATTGTGCCGGAATCTCGATTTGTTATTTACCTACAATGGTATTTTTTTTTTTTAACATGATCTATAGATTGTTTTTTGCATTTCGGTTACATTATTTAATAAATTATTAGTGACATAGAGAAGTTTGTTAACAATTACAATGAAAAATATATACTCGTAGTTTTCACAATATACAGTAACTACGTATATAAAGTTATTTTATCCAACATAGAGAACTAAACGAGTCTCGAAGTTTAAACAGTCCATACGCGATTTCAGATCTTTATAGCCAATGCATATTATAATAATGACTGTGTAGAATGTGAACGAGTCTCCCAGAAGGCGAGAACGACATCTATAAACAACGGAACTGTCAATCGTCTCGTTGTTAAACATAAATCGAATGACTTTACGACACTTGTGGTCAATAAAGCCACGGTTTTAACATTTGACTAATTTTAATAGCTCCATTTTTATGCTCAATCGAGCCTATATTTTACGTCAATTTATCCTTTTAAAATTCGTATTATTTACAACACCAAAGCTTCGATGAGCCGTAAATAAACAGAGCTTTATATGAAACCACTTCGTAGTCGTTTGATTTTGGTTTTGTCGATGATGTACTTATTTATCCTCTGATTAAGTATTTAATTATAATTGTATACAGCTCGTAAATGGCTTTTTTAATTTATTTTGTTTAGTGAATTATTTATTTGTTTTCATGTTACGTTTTCGAGCTAAAAGATGTGTATATTTTTTATTTGACATTCTGAGAAAATTATATATATACTGCACTGATAGATGGACGGACTGACAATCTTCATAATGCGCCCCGTATGGTTCGGAACCCTAAAAATGAATGATGTTTACGTTATTAAAATTAGCCCTTTGTGTAATTGAATGTTACAGGTCAAACGTTTTGACCTATATAATGATTGATAAGGGATTGTCAGGGGTTTTTTACGTGTATAATAATGTATTTGTTATATGTATTTTCAATGGGATAAAGAAAAAGGATAAAACAAAATGAAAACAGTAAAAAATAACAAATTATTCACTAAACAAATGATTTCTTTAAAAAAATATTAATAATTCAAAGTTCAATTGCTCCAAGGTAGGAAAACTATAGTTAGTCGGCAGTTAAAATATAATACCTATATTTTAACTGCCGACTGCTGCATATACATATATAAGGCAGGTATTCCACTACTCTGATCACTCTCTCAGCTAGATGGTGGTGGACGGCCATGAATACGTTGTTTCTGCACTACCGCCTTTTAATAGTGAAAATAATGTTAAAATCGATTCATTACTATCAAACGTGAATGGATCTAAAATGAAACAGCTGTAAATCTCTCACTGCTGACCTAAGCCCTTTTCTTTTTTGATAGAGAGAGGCTAGAGCCTAAATCACTACGCTGCTCCACTGGAGATCAGGGAATATATTCTCTCAGATGTAACAACCTTTATTAAATACTTATAGTAACATACGTGACCGCCGCTTCAATGTGGTCTCCGAGATTAGGTGGAATCTCCTCAGTGGTGGAAGATCCTCAGTAACAAACGTCCAGACCAGAAACAAATACGATACAAATATTCGCTCCGAGCGGAAAACGAACCTGCTACCGTCTTTGTTAATAGAACTTTACGACAGAACGGACGGTGGTTTTAAAATCACCAATAAACTAATGAGAAAAAATAAAATATATACACAAATAAATTTTCAAAAAAAGCAGTGTGAAGATATATCTTCTACAATGAGATATATCTCAGTCATAACAATGTAAAAGAACAAAACATAAAAATGGTTATAAAATTATAAGTAATCGATTTTGTTTTATAAATCATTACTCGTCACGGATATCAATATGAATATACTACCGTAATAACTAAACCTGCATTGCGTCTGAATATTTAAATGAACAATAATGTTAACAGCCCTCGTTTCAACAATTTAAATAGAAACATTTGTCAGTAATTACGCTGACTAATAGATTTAATTACCAATAAATCAAAATAATATAATGACGCGTGTCTCTAATTACGTTGTTCTTTTACGTAATAACATATAACATTACGTACAATAATATAAACTTTATTGATAGCTTCTTTATATTTTATCTTCTATCCTTCGTTTATTGTGTATCGTGTCAGTAATAAATAAAGTGAGACTTTTGAAGAAGAAATTTTAATATTATAATATTAAACATATTTTCAAAACAAAATTACAAACTAATTATTTAGTGACAGTTTTAGTATAAATGATAGTAATAAATACACTATAATTTTATAAGTACTTAGTGTATATATTTATATACAAATAAACTAAAAATACATTTTCATTGAACATATTAAAAATAAAATGACAATAAATAATAAAAAACTGTCACCACAATGTTTGTCAGGTGTGGGGTTCGAACCCACGCTCCCTCTCGGGAACCAGAGCTTAAATCTGGCGCCTTAGACCACTCGGCCAACCTGACTTGATACGACACAGCGAAATTAAGCATAACTATCAAATTAATATTACATACATATTATTTCAGTTTTTATCGAATATCTGAGCTATAAGCAATTTATATTAAAATAATATCTTTAAGCATAATTAAAGATAACTTCTTTAAAAATACTTATATTATTGACATTTAACTGAATCATTAATTTGTATATTTTAATGCGCTATCTCATTAACTTTTTTTGTTAAATTAATGTTATCCTTTGTGACTTATTTATTTATATACAAATATTTCAAAATGTCCTTAAAGTCAGATTTGGGAGATAGTAAATATTTTACATTTTAATTATTGATAAGAAAATACTTATTGTAATACTTGTTATTTTACATTTTTTCTAATGTAATATATTTTGTTCAAATAGAAATCATAGAGTTTTAAAATATGTAATTAATAATTAAAACATTTTTTTCCGTAATAATAATAAATATGACAAAAGGCAAAAATTAATACCACTTTAATTTATTATCTTATTGCGAAGAGGTATTGTTTTTGTTTTTTTAATATCGTAATATTATTTCTTATACTGTATCTAAAAATATTACAAGCAACTTTCAATTACTTTTTACTCCATACAATGTAAATAATGTATAATATTTACGCCTGTTTTTCTTTAGGTATACCGGTACTTATAAAGATCGATTGGATTAAATTAAACAGGAGAACAAAGCTTCATTAATTCAGTTGTACTCATTGAAGAAATATCCCATAATAATGCACATACTTCGACTTGCCCTGTCATAACCAGTTAAACGTTACTAGAGATAAAAAAATCTATAGTAATTTACTACGTTGTTTGAGTTATCATTGTATTTCATTATTTTTATATGCGCTTAATGAACATTAAAAAAGTAATAATGCTGCTATTAAAATACAGTTTATAAAAAAAAAAAATTAAAGTAGGTAGGAATCCATTCCGGTTTCGCTTAAATTAAGAAAGTAACAAAAATTAATATAAGTTGAAAAGATTAAAATATTTACTTTAAAAGATTTACCAATTTATGAAAAGTAATACAAAGCTATTACTATTTTTTAAATTTTATTTAGTTTAGTTAGAGTTATCTCTTATTGTCTAGACTCATTGGTAAAGAAATTCGTCAATCAAGAAATAAATTTTTCACAGCACGTCATATACAGACAAGACATCGTATACCTAAAACATGCAAATGTCGCTTATTATTTCATACGATAAAATGAAATAAAAACTTTTATATTCAGTTCCATATTAAAAATAAATCTCGATTCCTATATCAATGACAGATGAGAGAAAACACACCCATGTAATTGAAGGATGTGACAAATTCAAAGATACAATTCATATTTTATGCATACGTCGTGATCAATATGTCCTCCTTGAAAGCAACCTGGTATAAAACGCAATGGAAGTAATGGTTCTATATATATTTATAATTATCTGTGACATTTTTGTTCAAGGAATTTAAATCATAACTAGAACGCTAACTTAATAAAATTGTATATTCAAATATGCACCTTGAAATAACTGACATAGGATTATATTATATTGAGATTGAGTAGTTGTAAAACTTGTTGACATATCATTACTGCATCACTCTAATGAGTCGAAGCGTGATATTTTAGAGCTTATAAACCTTCTAAATAAACAAAAAATATAAGAAATAATATATGTATATTACTTATTATTAGACTGAGATAAGCTCTTATAACAAGCAAACTATTTAAGTAATAAATTCGTATAAATAAATATTGTTTTACTTTAAAATAGTATTACAATGAAAAAAATAGTAATGATAATAAGTAATTATTTTTACAGTTACATGTTTATTTCGGTTGCATTGCTTTGGACATTTATTTCAATCAACAAATTCCAATACATAATAAATAGCGTACGCCTTTAGTATTTGAATATAATATTCAATTATTATTAGTGCATAGATTATTATTCAGTGTTGAAAATGTAAATAAATTCCACGTATAATTTCAAAACTGAATACTTTTTTTAAAATGTTTAACACACACACAAGGTCGTTGTTCCTAAGTTAGGCAACTTAATGCCTGTGTTTTAGGTAACAGCCGACTGATATAATTTTTTTTTAAATAAATATACATATAAATAATACATATTCATAAATAAACATATATTACACCCAGACTCGATTCGAGAATCGAACCCACAACCCTTTGAGCATTAAACAGGGCCACTGCAAACTGCGCCAACGGGTCAGTCAAAATTTACCAAAGACTTACCTAATGGAGGAATCACAAATCTCACCATAATGTAAGTTATTTTAGTTATGGGTTAATGAGAAGCTATTGTTCCCATGACATCGTTACCTTGGACTTTGTACATTAAGACAGTGTTTACTAATTCTTCGAGAGTATATGCACTTCTGGTAATAAGTTTGTGATATACATACGTATTATAAATAAATACATAAGCATACCTAGTTTTTAAAAAGTTTTCAATACGACATGTACTTACTAAAAAACTCTTCTTCCAAAAACATTTTTGAGATTTATATACAAAAATAAATATCACAAGTAGTTACAAGTAACATCGTATAAAAATACTCTTACAAATTTATTTTCTACATTACATATAAGAAGGTGGTTACGAGGTTTATATATGAATATTATATGTGGATTCGTACTTCACTGATACATATTTTATGTACTCAGCGTTGCCTTAACACAATGGCAAAGGGAATAGCTAAGTTAAAATCTAGACTCAAGCTTTCAAGAGTGCTAATATTTCACCCTTTTGTCTAAGGACAGATAATTAACGATAAACGAATGTAGCGAAACATAATTTAAGGAACCATTTATTATAGTGTATTACATAAACCATTGTTGTGGTGATTTTTTGGTGATGTAAGTAAAACGTAATGTAGTATTTATCGATAAATAAGAACACACGACTGAAGATACTAATGACAACAAGATACAAAGTTAACAAGGAAATACAAGATAAAGAAGTTTAACCAAAACCGCGCTATCGAAGTTTCTTAGCAAAGTTATTTGACTTTCAATTGCCTCTGGTATAGATTTTCGAATCTATATTTCTAAGTTTAGGAAATGCAAGATAAACACGAATAAGAGTATACTCATTATTATAGCATTCACTGTACCGTTATTTCAATTAATGTTTCTTTTTTTATTTTTGATAATTATCGCATTTAAAATTGTCTAAATTTTATAATATATAACACATCAAAATTTATTAAAACGATAAATTTCATAACATAAATTTAATATAAACAAAAAAAAAAAAAAACGTTCGTGTCTAGTCGGAGATTCAAAACAAGATAATATTTTTTATTTATCACCAAACAGAAGTTGCACGAACTGTCAATATACAAAATAGAGTTGCAGATACGATTGAAATATGATATTTCTTTAGCTGTAGCGGTTCTTGTGAGTCACTTATCAAAATCATCATTTATCATCGACTATCATACGATCGACGCTACAGTGTCGGTTAGAGGAGTCAATCTTGCGTTGTATAAATTGAAATATTTCTCTATGTAGACTTCAAATAGTTATGTGTATATTTATATAAATAAAATAAAAACTCGGGATATTATGAATGATATAAAAACATGCGTCTTTACGACGAGTGTAAATTAAATTTCCATGGTATATTTCTATTATCCGTCTATTACATTCTATAAGTAGGTACAGAAAAAGTTTTTAAATAAAAATATTTTAATAAAAATTATTGTAATACACAGCTGTTCATTGTTTTAGTTACGAATAAAAAAAAAGGAATATGTGAAAGATTATAATTTAGCTTCATTCGAGAGCAATAAGTGGCAATAAAGTCCCACTCACGTAAGGTCGAGACGACGTACGGCACGTATTTTTCGCATTATCGGCTAAAATTATTATAAAAGGTAGAGACGTGTGGCTGCCAGTAATTCTAGAGAAACTGGCGAGAAACAATCGCTGCGAAATAGCACGTTCAACATTTCAGAAAAATGCTAAACCACTGTTACGAATGTAAGTGAGAACAATCCTTAAAATGTTGAATTCTTATACTATAGTTAATTTAATTTTCCAATGGAAATTCAAAGATATCGTATCGTCTATACATATTAAAATCATATGAATTTGTTATAATAAAAATTATTTTAAAATGATTCTATTAATTTTTTAAATGTATAAATGTAATGAACGTTTTTATTAAAATTGAGAATGTAATTTTTTCCAATTACAATAGATGCGTTCACTTTAACAAGAATATTATATAACAGCCGAACAATGACTCTTAAATTATTATTCCATTTCTTATTACATCAACGCGACAAGATTGAATTAACATTTTGTGTTCTGCATCGAACAACATGAATGATGTTGTAGACACGTCTAAAACTTGTAGGTCATCATAGAACAATCGTCGAGTATGAATAATTTGTTTTGATTCAATACGTTCAATCTTTATTTTTTATTCAAACATGCCTATCAAAAATTTCATAACACATAGGTTGCATGTTCTATAAAACGAATAAAAAAAAAACATAATTTAAACCTTAATAAATTTTCGCTTCTGCTGTTCGATTTAATATTTATGAGTGTACAAAACAAAACTAACGTGCATTAGTATTCGATAGCGCTTTAAATTTTAGATTCGTTTAAACCGCTTTATCAAAAGCAATATCGGATATGTATTAAACATTAGATACCTACCGACCTAACTTTTAAATGCCACCAGAAGAGGGACATTTTACTTTAAAACTTCGGGAGATTCGTAAGGAGGATTCTGGAAATTTTTGTGACTAATAAGTGTCGTCGCAGGTCCTGCATACAAAGAAGACATCCCGTGCATAGCGAGTGAGACTCGGAGTGAATATAAAATATCCCGTATCTATCCTGAAATCTTCTTCAGAATTTTTAAGACATAAAAACATAATGTTATTTCTAATGACATACCATCGCAAAGAAGACTGCTATTATTCTTATAAAGCTAAAATTATTCAAAGAGTAACGATTAAAATGCTATTAGTTTTATAAACAGCGGCGAGCTTGTTTAATAGGATGAGCGCTCGACTTAGACCAGAAGGAATTTGATTCGATCCGAGATCGAGCAAAGCACGTTTGACCTTTTGATAAAGGCAATTACAGAAAATCCTTTGGCCAACAACGGACAGAAACGGGCTTTGTACAGCTGTCTTTTATGAACTCTGAAGTAATCTGAAAGTCTCATCATACCATCAGCTAATACCTAAATTACTTATGTAAGACCGACCGGCGACTTCTACGAAAAGATAATTTAATTCTTTGAGCAAAAAACAGACAGTCTCCGGTAATGGGGTCTTATCATTTGCGCTGATTACACGTTGCGTCTCACGACAGAAGGCAATGCTATTAAATTGTCATTAAAGTCACCACAGTGTCATCTGAGGCTTCCATTTTAGTGGGATATATTTTTTACTGTAGTTTTAGTTTACATCGATTTTAATCATCTCTCCGGTAAGAAAACCAAAACGTGATATAATTTAAACTTTATTACAAGGATAAAACGGACTACAAACTTTAAATGATTGTGTAGAAAAAGTTATGGGAAAGCGTTAATGACATATGATGTAATTTGATATAAATTGACCACTCTCTGACAGAAGCGAGCACGCAACATGTCAACTATGAAATTGTTACCCTAAGTGTAGTTTAATTTTGGGATGATTGATGTATAAAAAAAAAACAATTATAAATATAATTATCTGACATTTATATAATATAAATCTCAGAGTGTAATTCGTGTTTATATATTATTCTTTTTAGACTGGTCCTCAATATTTGTTTTTACTCTTTATATAAATAAATAAATAAACATCTCACACTCAACGGCCCCCAGTAGGATGTGAATCCTGTGTCGGGGGTCCGGAAACACACACAATACACAAACACAAACGCCCAGACCACGACAAACATCTGTATGGCCTATACAAATATTTGTCATGTGCGGGGATCGAACCCGCGACCACTAGCACATCAGTCAATTGCTGTGACCACTGCGCCAACACGTCGTCATTATATATCATCGTATATTACTACATAATTTTAAAAACCAAAAACTAGAATGTGAATTAAACGATAAAATCTTATTCGATAGTAATTCATTATGTCCCGACATTTAAAAATAATTTTATAACAACGGAGAACAATTTTGACTGACTTGAATATCATGTAATAAATCTCGCGATAGAGATGAAATTGTCTGATAGTCTTTTGGAGAACTCGCGAACGGTAAAGTTATTGATGACTGTCACGGTAATTCCGAAGGCAGGTATTACTGGGTTCAGAAATTACCCGGCCAGCTCTTCCATTGCGTAATGGGCGATGTGACCGCGATATCTTAATAAGAGGTTCTTGATCAAGTTCCTTTGAGCCGTAGGCTTTGCATAATTGTTAAGTCATAGCATCTTCCTTTTAGAATTTTTCTTTTCTTAACAACCATAATATTGTGCTCCTTTAAAGACTTACAGATAATTATTCCAGTCGAATGTCATTGTTAATAATAAAAAAATCTATTGTGAATTTTGGTAAATAATGTATTATTAACTAATCTAAAAAAATTAAATAACATCTATAGTAATTATAAATAAATTAAAAAACAATTAAAAATAGCGGCCAAGTGCGAGTCGGACTCGTCCATATCATCATATAAATTTCTTGTTTTTTTTTTTTTATATATTTGAGTCGATTGAATGAAAGTTAAATTGCGGTTTACGATTTATTATGACCTATTAAAAAAAAAAACTATTTACTAGATTTCGTTCAAACCAATTTTCGGTGGAAGTTTGCATGGATGTACATCATATATATTTTTTTACATTTATGTATTATGTATTTTAGAAGTTACAGACAACACACATTTTACCACTTTGAAAGTGTCCCTCGCGCAAACTATTCAGTTTAGAAAAAAATAATATAAGAAACCTTAATATCATTTTTGAAAACCTATCCATAGATACCCCACACATATGGGTTTGATGAAAAAAATTTTTCTTTTACTTTCAGTTCTAAGTATGGGGAACTCCCAATTTTTTTTTTTCTATTTTTGTGTGAAAATCTTAATGCAGTTCACATAATACATCTACTTACCAAGTTTCAAAAGTACAGTTCTTATAGTTTTGGAAAAAAGTGACATGACGAATTCATAGGGGTTCCGTTTTTTGCCATTTGGCTACGGAACCCTAAAAAATGTAAAGAATCATTATTACAAATTTCGAAAAAAAAAAAAGTTTCTAAACTATTGATTGGTAATAATTATTTGTATTATTTGTGTGAATGTTCACGTACATGTATGAATATGGGCGATAATTAAGATAACTTCTTCATAATGCTGAAACATTGTCCTTACGATGGTGAGGCACACGAGAGTAATACTAAAGCGGACAATAACTTTATTTCTGCGAGATCTCGTACTTACAATGGCAACTTTGCATAGCTTTTCAAATTGCTACAAGTTGCCTTGGACTTACAGATATATACAAAAAGGGAATTATTTATACATTCAGACACTCCAAGTATTTATTTGTAGCATACGAATAAATTAAAAAAGGTCTTTTGTATACAAAGTTCCATTCTCCTAAAAGATGCGATTGTGTTCTCAAGTAGTCCCGAAGTAATTTAAATTTCAGAATTTCAATTGGATCGTCCTATCTCAGGGCTACATAATTTTGGTTATATCTAATTTTCAATACCTTTCACAAAATTCATTTTGTAAGAATTATACTCGTAATATACAACGAAAATAAAATTCTGAAAATACGGTTCGTTTCTCAATTACGCTTAGCACTAATTTTTGCTAAATAATATTTACTATTATTTTAATACAGTTTCTTTTAAAATAATCTAAATAAGAAAATATGGTTTTGTAGAAAGCTTTATAATAATTTATTTGATTACATGATTGATAACCTAAGAGTTACGATCCTATATAAACTTTCTTGCTCTAAGTTTTATGAACTTTGAACGAAACCGCAAGTAAATTTAATTATATGTATAGTGAAAATTTTATAAGGAACTTTGGCATTTTTGATGTTTAACCTTTTTTTTTTTTTTTCTTTAAATCCGATTGCTTAAAAAATGTAAGTATTATTTCAAACTTGATGTATAAAATTTATATTTTGTACGAGTAAGTGATTTAATAAAATTGTAAGTACGATAATAAATTATACAAACGATTTTATAATTGCAAATAAATAAAACGCGTAAAATATTTCTTGTTAGTTCTTCTCAGCAATATCTACATTCCATATCGGTGATAGCTTCACATTACTATATATTACCTAATTTATTAACTAATAAGTAATTGCTTCGTAAAATGACGAGTAATGATTTAAAAGTACTTTTAAAGCCTATTCTTAAATTTTTAAAAAATATATTAATTGATGGATGAGTTTTTATCCAAACACAGATATTATTGAAAAGTTTGAAAAAGATTGAAGTTAAAAATGATATGCGCAAAAGTAAGAGAATCAAAAAAATGACCTAATATTAAAATTGCAACAATATTCGTCACTAACAAAAGTCAGTTCAACGAGAAATGTTCAATTCAAAAGAGAAAGAATTCAAAGCTATGTCTGATTATACAGAGTACCTACTAGACTTTTATCCCTGAAGCGATAGTACTGATTAAAGATCTTTTAATCTAAAAATATTGTGGTGACTAGAAACAGTTTTTAATACTCTATAGTGATCTTTTTTATTACTTTGTGGAGGGGAGGTATCAATAACTCTTTATCCTAAGTACATCAATGGCGACTACTGCACGTATCCAAGCGAATATAATCTTTCACCCGTTTAATAAAACATTGTTTACGAGAATTGCTTCAAATATCCAAGTAAGCGTTAATGTACCCGTGTTTTATTACTGGTTTGAAAGATTTTAAAGTCAGACAATGAGCTTGATTTTAAATGGTAAACATTGTAACATTAAAAGAATAACTTATTAGTAACAGTCCCTTTTACTCGATAGCGGCGAAGCTAAAAGGGAGGGTTACGTTTTTGTTATATGTGAAGTATTTAGTTAGCAGTTAGTGATCTTTACATTAATCCAGAATTGCACAATTAAAAAAATGTACGGTACGGGCGTACACTATTAAGATTCGGAATGCACTGTTAAATGATTTTAATGTGCTACACGATCGGCTTCAAACAACGCTATTAGCTAACCGTTGGTTTCTTGTTTACTATAGCATAACGGGTAAGCCGTATACTAATATTGTTTACGAAAATTAGACGACTCTTGCAGTTTCATCCGCGATGAATTTCCAAATTTTTCAAGTTGATTGACTTTCATAGTTAGTACTTCATTGCTATATCATAAGCCCATAATTTAAAAGCTTTTAAAACAAACAATTTTTCAAATTTTATTTGTCGATGTAAATAAAATCAACAGTCTAAACTAGATATCGCTATAGTCTATAATTTGCAAATACTTTCTAGTAATAAGATTTAAAAAATTCAATCCAAGTTATGCTATCTTGTCCTCGTATCAAAAATATTTAAAATAAGTAATATATCTTATACGCAGACATAACAACATACAAAACAGTGTTATTTAGAATCAGAAAATGTGAGTTAATGATAATAAATTCCAGTACATTCTAATCGAACTGTTCGGAACATTTTATTATTACCTGTATGAAATAAGTAAACTCATACAACATCCATTCGTTCAATATATACTTAATCACTCTGTAAACAACTCATTACTGGGTGAAGGTCTCTTCTCTATACAGAAGGGTTAGAGTTTAATCCACCTCGCTCCTCCACTGTGGGTTGGCGGATAATTTCCCTACCATGAGTAACGGTCGCTATCAGACGTCCATGATAACAAGAACAACCGGGACCGACGGCTTTACGTGTTCTCCGAGGCACGGTGAAGAGACCCACAGACATACACTAACAATAAGATCAGAAAAAAAATATTTGGACAAAAATATAAATATCTGCCCCGAGCGAATCGGGATCAAAACCGCTGGCGTTAAGACAACTACACGCACCACTACACCAGAACGGTTGAAATAAGTACTTAATAAATTCTTAAGGGTATAAACAAATACAACTAATTGCTTTTGGGAAGTTTTTAATATTTTTAAAAAGATACTTTTTTATTTTAAAATTTACCAATATCGCTGAAAATAGTATGAATATTGTGTTTGTACTTTTAAAAATGCTTATTTAACTTTTAAATAATGCAATTAATGTTTTAAAAGTATATTTGATTATATTACCATTGAAGAAACGTGATAATAACAAATACTCTTCGATACGATACCCTAAAACAACTTTTACCCGATTTCATGTAAAATGTTAAATAAATGACATATTTGCATTACATTATCTTGACGTCGATCTGAGCGCCCGTAATAACAAGAATCAGACGAGGCTACAAACGAGGTAGCTGTAAGAAGTCACTCAATATTGTTATTACGAAGGTCTGTTATTTTTAACATTATGTATAGTTTAGTGTTTCTTTCTTCCTCTTTGTATACTTATTATTTAATAATTCGTATTATTCATTTCATTTTAGAAATAATGTAACATTTTGAGTAATTTATGCTGAAATAAAATTATGTTATGATTTTGTACAAAATTTTCTCGATATTCCAATAATCTATATATTAATACGTGAAGCAAAAACTTTGTACCCCTTTTTACGAAAATTACGCGGACGAAGAAGTATGAAATTTGGCACAGCTAAAGTTTACATGGAGAAAAAGTGCAAAATGCTTATATTTTTTACAATAATGTTTAAGAAATACATTAAATTAATTTAAAAAAAGACACTAAACACACTACGATACACACATATATGTACAATGTACATATATACACAAACTTTGTGTATTGCCAAAGTCTGTTGTCAACACGGTCTTAAATACAGGTCTTGTAACGATTTTTTTTCGTATGTCGCTCACCATGTTATGCGCAATCATATATTTATGATTTTGACAATGCTGTCAATTATTATGGATTAGGTCGAATTTCTACCATTGGGCGACCACTATTTACATTAAAGATCTTCATTTAAGAAATTATAAATCCGCAGACGATTGAAAATTGCCGACATAGCCCAAAGGATTTGCAAGCTAAGAGTAAGCTAAGAGTAGAACTAAGAGTAGAACGGTTCTCGAGTGGAGACCATGAAGGCTTACCACCGCCAAGCGCAGCGTCGGACGGACGAAATGAACAGACGTTTTCAGGAGTGTTGCCGGAAGTCGTTGGATGGAGGCTGCTTGGAACCGTTCGCTCTGGAGCTCGAGGAGAGGCCTACGTTCAACAGTGGACATCCATTGGCTGATATGATGATGATGATGTAAGAAATTGAAGGAATCAAATCTACACTAAAATTAAATATAAATATCATTAGAAAACTGGAGGTAAACAATCTCACCGTTGTTGTTGATGCCAAGTCTGTTTTAATACATAAACTTAAAGGCATATTCAAACACAGCTGTAAACAACTTCGGGAAGACTCATCGTTCTGTCACACTTCGCGCTACAATTACATTGACATTCTATATACATAGGATACAGGATTACTGTATGCGGACATGGCATCGTTTTGGTGTAAGCACTTCTATGGATGTGATCTTAACTCCCATGCTCCATCTAAATTTAGGTTTCATATCTCATAAACGACAAGCAAAATCGATTGGAGATTGTTTCTTTAGTATTCCGTAGAACTTGCCGCAGAACACGGATGTTGTCTTTGGTGACCTTTTCAGAATTATGTTTATTCTGGAGTGAATTTGTTTTAATAGTAAACAAGCTACGCCTCGTGGTTTTACCCAAGTTGATATTTATGACTATTGATGAAGCCTAAACTACTTCTGAATAGCTTCTAATTGTGAATATTATTGAAATCGGCTCAGACGGTTTAGAGTTTGTAGGTTAATAAAAACCCTTTACTCTATCTGGATTATGATACTATGATAACTAAACAGAGGTATATAGGCGAGATTTTTAAATTACTGTCTATTGCTTGTGTCAGTTACTTTATAATAAAAACTAATAATCAATTCAGCTATCGATGAAAATCGTATTTTGTGAAAACCTCGTTTATAATAAAATAGCAAGTCACGACTATGTTAATTTTTTTACTAAAACATGAACCTAAAATAAAACTAGGTTCTAAACCAGATTTTATATTATTTTAAATACTAATTACAACATCTGTATCTTAATATAAATTCTTACCTAAACCAATATTATGACAGCCTTTTATAAAAAAAATACGCCCCGTCGATTTAAATAGCTTCTATTATCATACATAAAAACTCAAATTCGAATATAATTTTTGAATATAATAACAAGCACTTACTACTAATATGTAGAAACGATACATTTTAATTTAACATATCCGTAAATCAATAGTTTGATAGACAAAAATCGTGCAATACGACAAGATTTATTTTAAATTGATCATAAAAGAACATAAAAGGGTGACAGTGATACACCCCGCTGTTTTCTTTATGTTTAGTTTTATTAGACCATAATGGATGAATCAGATTGCCTTTTCATTGTAAAGCAAATGGTAACGGGCAGGCTCCATGTCGCGTTTTATTGTAAATCATAGACTCGTAGAAAATAGAAGGGATATATGGTATAACGTCGCATTATAACTGTAAAACTTAAGTAAATCAATCGGATTATATTTATTTGAAGTCATTTAGAGTTATTATATTGATAATTAGTATCACAGTTTTAAATAAAAACACCGTGCTATAGTGCTATAGCTGGGTTTCCCACACTGAGCAAGGTATTTGGCAATCAACATACCACCCCCTCCTTTCCCATCCTCAACTCCGTCGTACTCCTTATCATTAAATTAGTCAACGACACATTTGTAGCTCCTGTGATGCTACAAGTATTAATTTTTTAATGTTGAAACAACAATTATAGATCTTCAAATTAAAATAAAATCGAAACAAAAAGAACCAAAGTTTTTAATTTTTTTAGCGTCTTTATTTTCAGCTTAATATGACAAAAAAAAAACTAAATACTTTTCTCTTTTCTTTATGATTCTCAAAGTTAATGTACTATACATAAAGGGATGTCTATTTTATTTTGAGTTCGATTATAACAGTTGAAAAGGCACAAAAAAATCACTAAAACAAATTGATCATATTTACAAATCACATAAATTATAAAAGACCCAAAATACTAAATGATAAATTAGATTTCAACAAAATATGATATCTTATTCACCGTATATTTTTTGTGCTTCTAACAATAGCAGTCACGAACGAGTGGTTGATACAAACTAAGTTTTTAAATAGTTAATTAAAATTTTAATATGAATTTAAAAGGATATGCTAATTTGATAGAACTTCCAGACATATTAATTTCTTTGCCTTTGGAGTGTCCTTTGTATCTAACCAGATGTAATAAAAGATAAGGAAGTAGATAACAAAAGTTTGCTTTGTTTTACTTGAAGCTTTTGAATTGTTTAAAGATCGTTAACTTCGATTCGAAAAGAATATCGGTAGATATGATATTACATAATTTAAAATGTTTTTTTTTTTTTTTTGTCAAACAGGTCCGGCACATTCTTATGGAATATTTTAAATGTGATAGTGAGACTTATTGATTGAGCAGTTTAAAATTATTATTATTCTTATTTGTATGGCTAAAAGCTTAAAATAAAAATAAAAATGTATTTTGGAGGCTTAAAAGAAAAGATGTTAAGCGTACAATTACCTAAGCACCTCAATGGGTAGGTACTTACTAACGTCACGCAGTGACGCCGCGATAAAATGTCGTGTATGGTGTGTCGTACAAAAAAACCCTTGCGCTTGATTTTGGTAACGTCCTTTACTTTCTAACGGAACGCTAATTTCATGTCCAGCATAAAGAAAATATGGAATTTAATAGAAGAAATCAATATTATTATAAATAATAATATGTATTTTTTTATCAAAGTTCTACGATACCAATAATTTTATGTATAATATTAAATAATGAAATATCTAACTATTTATATGTAACAGACATCAATATAATTGGAATATATATGAATAAGAGACATTAAAATCAAAATATTCACAGCGAGAAGTCATTTGTTCTATTTTAGTTGCGTTTTGTAAGCAAATCTCCAACAATTTACTGTAACAACTGCTTCTTAATATTTTTTTTTAAAATATCAAGTAGACGCTAGTGTTAATTAAGACCATAAGTGAATCCAAAGTAAAAATTTAGTTAAGATGAAATTGTTTTATAATTATATTGCGATTTTTAATCGATTTTATTATTCGATTACTAAGGTAATATACGTGTTCAGAGGTTGATGCGGTTAACCAATGCGGGTCCAAGTTGTGTCGGTTGCTGACATCCATAAATTTTATAACTATAGGAATAATATTCAACATACGGATATGTTAGGATCACAAGAAAGGTAAATAAGCTTTTTATCATTGAGTAATCAAAATCTTTTTCCATATAAAATGCAATATGTCAATATTTTAAGAAATAAAGACTAACAAGTATCGACATTTTCATTTATTTGGTCTTTATTGTATACAGTAAAAAAAATTAAGTGTTAAAATAAACCTAAAAGATAGAGAATTCTCGTCTCGGAGGCCAAGACCCACTTTGGGGTTTCAGCGCCATAGGAGTGAGTAAGTAAGTATTAAAATAAACCAGAAAAATTGTGACGAAAATATTGTGCTAACGAAATAAAAATAGTAATATTATATTGGTTAATAAAAGTAATGCTAATGATAGAAATCGTTAAGAAACCCGCGTGTAGCATCGAAACACTTTTGTCGATATCGATATGCATCGATGTTTTACATTTTTTATATCAGCTTTCTTCAAATATATGGGATATTAGAAAATCTGATATGGGGCTTATAATGAAAATCATAAAGCTACCCACAAAAAATATATTTTGAAAAAAATAATAATTGAGGTCATATTCATAAAAATTTTATTCCTGTAGGTGTAGTTTAGAAGTAGTCTCAGCTGAACGTAGGCTTCATCCATCGACCTCCAGAACGACCGGTTCGAAGCAGCTTCCACCCGGCGGTTTCTGGCAACTGCCTTCAACGCATCTACCCATCTTATAGACGGCCGTCTGACGCTATGCTTGACAGTACGTGGTGTCCACTCGGGAACCTTAATGCTCCCTCGGCCGTAATTTCTACGAGCTATGGGCCCTGCCCACTGCCACTTCAACTTTCAAATCCGCTAGACTATGCTGGCAACCTTCAATCGTTTGATCTAATAATTTCTAATGCGACATCGCAGATAAAAACCAAGCATATGCCTCTTCATAGCTAGCTGTGCGATTTGGAGCTTGTTTAAAAATTCCAAAGTTAGAGACCACTTCTCAGGTCCATACGGACGGACGGATGATATACATCATCACTGGTAACACACTTTGATCTAAGACTTAAGGTACTGAGGTATTACGAATTAAAAGACGTTTTTTAAGTTTCATAACGTTGCCCATCCTAACTAAATTCGACGATTGATCTCTGTCTCAAAGTTGGATCTATTGAGTTGGACCTTTTGTCCTAAGTAGGCCGTATTCGTCAACAACTTCGAGGGTAGAATTCCTAACTGAAATTGAGGGGGCCACGACATGGACATTTGAAATGATTTTCCTCCTGTCCATATTCATTTTAAAGTCTACTTGTTGGAAAACTTCATCGGTCACCGAGCATTATGCTGAGGTCTTTCAAATATTCTACCATAACCATGATATGGTGAGAATATGTATGTGACCTATGGTACTACCTATAGCCTTTTCAGAAACCGGCTTATTCGGGAGGTTGGAAGTCATCAAACTTATCTGTTATGATTCGTAATAAACATATTCTGTAAAATATAATGTATTTTAATTATCGCTGCGGCGACAAAAATTATTAGCCAAGTGCGGAATGGTTTTCATCGCGAACGCCGATGGGCGTCTTCCGCACCTCATTAGAATAATATGGAACGCCGATCGGCGTTTTCAGCATTGTTTAAAGAAATTGATCATTCTTACGCTAAAACCTTAGAAAAACTACATATACGCCAAACGTGTGGCACGTACACCGTCCGCCGCAGCGAATGGGTTAAAACTCTATCTTTTCTTTTAAAATGTTCATAATGGAATATACAAAGTAAAAGACATATTAAATTATTCTCTGTGTCACTGCGGTGATATCATGCAAATAACGTTTAAATTCTATGCCTGCTGACTATTAATTTAAGCGAGAAATAGGACTGAAAACAATCTTCGTTGCGCGAAATTCATTACAATGGTAAGAATACTTTTTATAGTCATTATCAATGCTACGTTAATTGTATTAATTATATATTTCCAGGATTTGGATTTCATTCAATCGATTTGTATAGAACATTCCCTGTTTTACTTTACTTTTACTTATTTATACTTTATTGCATACTTAAGAAGTACATGGAAGAAGAAAAAGAAAACATACTAAGCAGAGTTCAAAGGCGGTCTTGTCACTGATAGTGATTTCTTATTCTTACGCACAACCCCTGTCTATATAAAAAAGATTTGCACACGGTGCTGCGGTTAAACTTTAAAAAAAAAGGTTCTTTTTTTATAATTTAGAATGACAAAGTTTTATCAAAGCTGATGTTGGGGGTTGAATCACGATTGGAGCGTATATTCGAATTCTTATTTTTAAATATTTTTTTTCACCTGTAGGGAGTACCGTCCCTTGGAGAGAAAGTAAATCTTTCGGTTCCGTTTGTTATTATAAAAACCTGTTAATGACTTTTATTTAAAAAACTATCCACCAACCCGACACTTCTCCTATTAAGGTTAATTCTTATGCTCAGAAATGTAACATTCTAAATGGTGATGAATTTAGATATTTATTAGATAGATGAATTCGGTTAAGTAAAACTTGTCTACTTTTAACAGTAGAAAACGATATGTGTCTGAAACAAAAAATGAACACCGGAATAAGTTACATTTAGTTTAAATACTTTAATGTTACTTCACCTGACTTTATGACGTAATATCTACGAGTATAGCCAGCCAAACAATTTAAATTCTTTATTGAGATTTATAAGGGAAAGGATATGTCATAATTAGCAGTCCTGATATAACGTGTGATTTAAAAATAGATAATTTAAAATTTAATAATAGATTTATAAATAGGTTATGACAGTGATGTAATCTTTTAAAATAGGTTTTGCATAAATATTTAATGATTGAGTTGTGAGTACATGGATTGAGTTACATAGATTGAGCAATTATAATTTGTTAATATAATTTCTGAAATCGACTCTATCATTATAATTGTTTATGAGGCTGTATCATAAAGTTATAGTGTAATTTTTGGATTGTATAAATAATTTTATTACCATTTCAAATGTGAAACTTAATAACAAACATAACACTATGTGGATCATAACATATTTAATAACGATTATTTTCGCGAATTATGTTCACTGATTAATGTAATTAAAGTTTTAAGTGTATCGTCTAAATAATTATTATGTTATTTAATGCAGAAATACTAATACCGTTATTTCTCAGCTTTTTATAATGTAAATATAACAACAGTAACTCATACATATTCTTTAATCAGGAATTTGCGTGATAGGAAAGATTTATAGCCTTGCAAATTGCACGCGATTAATTTATGTTGAAACTTTTGGCACAACTCAATGAAGCCTAGTGAGGTAAATTAAAAAGGAATTAATGAATTCTGAATTAACTCGAATATTGTAGATAGTTGAATTTTATGTTTACTTTTGAATTTTATAGTAAAATGATTACTTATTTATATTCGAAAGCATAATAACATAGTTCTATGTTTTGTGTACGTAATTTGTATTTAAAATAAAATTTATGGAAGAAGAAACTGTCTTAATACAAATTGATAAAGTACAATTAATATGCCAATAAGATAATATATTAATAAAAAACAAATAGCAATATCAAGAGCTTAGAAAAGAAAAATATCACAAAGAATAACATGCTTCTGTAGCTACAGAAGACCAAGCTAGTTAAAGTGCACACGCTGACCACATACTACTACTACATACTGCTACAATACTTTTATCAACAATAAAGCGGCTCCTGATTTGAGTCCTAGGGCTTCCACTAGTCAACAATTCATCTACAAGTCAGTCTTTTAATACTCAAGCTCTCGTCTATAATAATAAATTTTGTATCTAGCAATTGCAGTTTTAACCATCTGTTCAACTTATGATTAGTAGCATGCGAGTTGCTCTTCTTCTTCGCTGTACGCAGCCTAGCTGTACGCAGGCTGCTTTTCTATTGATACCATGAATATACATTCTTGGCTAGCACTCGAGTAAATTCTCAATTGTATTCTGATTTATAACATCTTATTAAAAAATATAAATATACATGAGCACATGCAATTACAAACATTAAAAATAATTTAAAACAGCGTACATGTAAACGAGAAACAAGTTTAAAATATTTCATAGAATAACCAATAGTCAAGACGTAATGTGATATTCTTCTGTATATCGCGGAAATTATATAAATTTTGCCATGTACTCAATTCACTGCTATTCTGTGTTATTATATATGTACGTAAACAAGTACAATATAAGTATATAAATATAGCATACTTTTATATATATAAATACTAAGCAAATTTGAAATAAGATTTCTCATACTAGTATGTCCATAAACTAAATCAGACTAAATGTTTCGCTGTTGGCCAAAGGCCTCTTCTCTGTATAGAAGCGTTGGAGCTTAATCCACGACGCTGCTCCACTGCGGGTTGGCAGATAATTTCCGAACTATGAGTAACGACCGTTATCAGGTGTCTATGATAATAACCGGGACCGAGAACTGTAGGTGCTCTCCGAAGCACGATGGGGAGACCCACAAATACATACACCCGGACCAGCAACAAATATTTGTACCAATACAAATATCTGCTCTGAGAAGTTATCGACTCTGCGACTATTGGCGTAAAGGCAAAAATCGCACCACTCGACCACAACGGTTGTCCAGTTAGTATAAGTATCGTATAGTAAGCATCATAAAAGAATAATTATAATGCACATAAGACTAACAAAAAATACAAGTTTATACGTAAACATATTCAATACATTACTTATAAACTAAAGTTTAACTAATAATAAAATAGAATAAAAATTTATAATATATTTTTATAGATTAAAATAACTTCATTTTATATTCTAGCTTGAATAATTGATTGATTAAAAATAATCCCATTACTGAAATTATCTGAAACTGAAACACGTCAGTTGCGGTGAACCGATGCTCAGGCAACGTGACGTCACGTGCAGAGCTTTACGACTGCAGTATTCGAGGAAATAAGGCCACTATTCACGATAACATCGTCGCAGTGATACTGCCCCAAAAAGACGTCGCATGAGATGATTTATTAGACGGAAGATGCTGAGTATACTAAGCGATCGCTTAGTTTGCGTTTATTAATAAATTGCCTTATTTTTTTTTTTTTTTTTTTTTTTTTGTATACGAATACGGTTACTGAGACCAATGACAAATTCATGAGATGTTTTATTTATTTTTATTATTTATTTCTACTTTATTGCACACTTAAATTATACATAAAAAAGAAAGAAAGGAAAACAAAAAAAAAATCTTACAGACAACCCTTATCTATATAGGATATATTGATAATAGACGATGAGATGTTTTTGTCTTGCTATAATTTTTAGGACTATCGAGACATGAATAACTACTTTAAGTTAACGAAATGTATAAACGTATAATAATAAACTTTATATTTTTTATTATATTTATATTTTGATATAAGATACTTGTTTTAAGCTCTCACTGAAAATAAATCGTAATTATACATCAATAATATATATTTCCACAATTAATTAAATCTCTCAGATTAAACTTTGTTCATATTATTCATATTGTACATAAATAGCATCAACCCACGCAATTAGTAGATCTTTATTGTTATTTGACCTAAGGTAAAAGTGGGAGTATCATTTATTTTGCGATATTAGATTAACAATGACGTCTAAAGATATTTCATAAAACGTTATAAACAGCAATATAAACATATATAATAAAGATCTAACTATCTCAATTTAGATAAGATAATTACACAACATTTTTATTTAAAATAATGTTCGAAAAATCATCACACTAAAACCCGCTTTAAAAAAATTTTGTAGGATAGACGGAAACAAAGCCAGTCTATAATTATCTTTTGGAAACACTAGTTCTATTTATATAATCTTTAACAATATTTGTCTTGGAAATCAAATCTTCAGCCGTTATTACAATGCTTTCTACGCAGGTTTTCTACTCATAATTACGAGTACTAATAATACAGAACTCAAATAATTCTGAAATGAATGAATCTCCTGGTTCTTGTCATCAAATCAATCCCATCATCATCATCCAATTCTTTCACAACATTTTTAATCATTATAACGTTGAATTTTATAAATTGCTTACAAAGATAAAAAAAAATATAGGTATTACTATTTACACATAATTCCAATACTTGAATTGTCTGGAACTGACGCACGTCACTTGCGGTGAACCGATGCGCTGTCGACGTGACGTCACGTGCACACCATCCCTTTACTATTCCAGCATTCGGAGGACTACGAATGGGAAATTTATAAATACTTTCATAGTTCTAAAATGATATTTCATTCGAATCATTGATCTGGAAAAAATTAATGTCAACTTCAAAGAAGTGTTCTAAAAAAATAGCTAAGTTACAATGTATTCACATATTTCGTTATATGGTTCATTTTAGTCATATATAATCGTAAATATATATCGTAATAATCATAAATATCGGAAGATTACAACGGTATATTGTAAGATAAATCCAATGGATGATTGACTTTAATAATTACGAAACCAATTATAAATGTAAAATAATCTTGATATTACACAAGTATGTATATTTTTTTTATTTGTATGTTTTGTTGTTTTTCTTTCTGGAAAGTTTTAGTAATAAATGAGACGAGTTAATTGTATTTTAACACTTATTTTCAGAAATTTGATACCACATACAACCATAAGATGTATTGCTAATACAAATACAAATAATTTATTGACCTAGAGCAGCTTACAAAAAATTATACATAACGTTGTCCCCACACTATTCTCTGTGTCGTGGTCAACAACACTCTTCCAATTATTGTCACTAATACAAAAACAATGATTATGCTCATGGCAGAACAGTAAAAATAAAAGGTTACAATATTACTCTAACGAACAATATAAAAATGAAAATTACTCATACAGCTACGTGTTAGTTGTAAGTATAGAATAGAAACCGTAAATATTTATACTTAATAATTACAAAAACTCCATTATAGTTAAAAGTATGTGATATGTGTAAGAAACAATTATTAAATAACTTATTAATAAAAAACAATAAACTGTACTGTAGGTAGTATTACAGTCTATCCCAGTGCTGGGCAAATGCCTATTTTCATTTTTCAAGAACCCATTGTCTGATATTGATTTACGTTTTCTTCAATGTTGGAAGTATCTTGTCGTAATATATGTACAAAGCATATAAGTAAGGATACAACAACCCTTTAAGGCATTAGTTATATTGGAATAGAATAATCTTCCTCGTGTTAGTTATTAAAACAGGGACCGTCGGCTTAACGTTCTGTCGTCAAACAAACACATGGATCCAAACATCACAAATAGCGTTACGAGTAATTGTAATCGTGGTTTTATTTTCATGGCAATTTAATGGGAAAGTTTTTTTCAACCTTAAATATTTTTCATTACTAAGAAACATTCTATTTGACAACCTAGAGATACTGATTAAAAATTTTTCAGTGACTTGTCACAGGGATGTATGTATGTACAAACATACATATATGATTACTTTACTGATAAATAGACGACCGTGGTTTTAATGCGCGTTGACATTTATTATTTATTCATGAAATAAAAAAAAATACAGTATTTTCCTGTCCTTTAAATTTAAAGCTTAGCGTATCCCAATAAGCAAACTCTTACACGTGATAGTATAAGTATAGATAAAACGACATAAATATATAAATAATATTGTTGTTTGTCAGAGAGAAATCGTAGGTAATTTTATTTATGCATTGTTACAATAAAGAAATTTAAAAAAACGAAAACAAAAAAAGATTTATTATACATTCTTACGATTATGTTAATGGATTCTCCATTTTAACGATCTCGTAGTTTTCAAATTGGCTATAAAAGATATAGATTTTATTTATAGCCATTTGGACTATGCTTGTTTTATATTTTGCGCGAAATTAAGTTTTAGTACTTGAAGTAAGTATTTAAAACTTCCGTCGATATTACTAACCTCACAAACATTTTTATATTCTTACAATTATAAAATTAAAAGAGTGTTTTTAAAATTTGACTTATTTTAAGATTTCTAATAGATACTCTTTTCTATTGAGCTTATTGTTTTTTTTTTTCTATATTCTTAAGCTTCTGCCATTTATATTTTTTGATAACTATGATTTCCTGACTTGAGCATTCGCGTTCCTAATAAATTCTAATAATTCCTATAAATCCATTTATAATATCTCAAAACATATTTTTAAAAGTCATTGATTATTTGCACAAAGTTGACTTAGATGAAAATCCTATTTTCTTAAAAAAGAAATTACCTACTTGTAAAATCGCTGCTATGTACTTGATAAAAAGTGTAAGCATTTTGTTGTTAGAATTTCATCTGCAAAGATGTTTACTGGTAGAAAATGCAGCAACTTTAAGCCCAACTTTGGTAAATGCGTGGAGTGTATTTTACAATAAAACTTTTAAAGAATTAAAATATTAAGCTCATTAATGTTTGATTTTTTTTATAGTCAAGTTAGTTTCTTATGTCAATTCATATGGTAGGTATTGGTGAGTATTTTTTAAGAAGGTAATTACGTTCAAAGAAAATGGATCGCTCCGTCCCACCCCAACCTCCAGTTAAATAAATAACCGCAAAATTCAATTCAACAAACCGTTATAAAATAACCTCTAGGCAACAAAGTCGAATCGTTTTGCGCGGTTAACCACAGCTCTTTCTGTCAGGTAAACCGTGCATTTGAAAGTTTATACTCAAAGTCCTAGGTTTCAATACTTCAATATTTCAAATTGTACTCGGTGTATATTTTTAAACCAGCTATTTGCATACCTGTTGCTCTTTGGTGAACTTACACTATTCACCAAGGGGCGCGAAACTATATTCAATATTTATTTACATTTCTAAAACGCGTATTTTATGTTTTTTTTATATATTTTATACAGCTACATACATGTAGAATTATTTATTGTTTTATGTAAAACATAAAAATTTTGCTATCACTACGTTACAAACAAATAATGTGGCATTGCTTCTTGAATCCAATGGTATATAGGTAAACTATAACTGGAAGGCTGTTTTTAATTTTTTTACAAAATTAAACAAATGAATAATGAGATAATTTATGGAGATTTGTTTCTTGTTACTTTATTCCAAATTATGTACCTCATTCTATATAGGTAAATATATACAAAAGGTTGAAAAGAGGATACTGATAAAGCTTACCATCCCGTTGTATATTTTTAGGAATAATTTACACAAAAGAAACATTAGTAACATTTTGCATAATGTCAAATTAACATATTATTTTGCTTACATAAAATTTTACATTATTCGAATTTTAATTACCCTCAAGTATTATGTAAAGTTATTTGTAAAAAACCAACAAAATGAGATTCCCTAAAATATTATGTATTCCACAAAGAAACACGTTTGAATAACAATAGTATTTGATATAGATCTCTGAATAATATTACACGAGCCAATAAACTAGGGTACCAAAAAGCAACTTCTTATGGACCTTCACATTCTTAAAACTTTAAATCTTTGATCTGACTTATGAATAATTGAACCAGTTTTTATACATTTAGTAGAATATTATTGATTTTATAATTAAGCGTCAAATTGTAACTATATTTTACATTCATATGATAATCGTCGACTGCTGTTCTCTTGTCTCTCATCTCTATATTTAAAACTCGCGATCAGGCACTACTAAAAAACAACAATACTCATAACTTTTATGAGAACATCTTTCTACCCGGTTAACGCTCTGGTAACACTACGATTGCCATTGAAGACAGCTAATTCACAAATCTATTTCAATTGGATTGCTATATAGCTACGAATGCGACGCTTCTAATTTATTTATAGACTGAACTCAGTAAATGTATTATATTTTATTTTTATTTCAACACAATGTTTTAAATGGAAATCTAAACAATATGGAACCATTAAAAAAACAAACGCTACCTGGGTGTTATACAGAATCGTATCACCTTTGTTTGTTTATCTCGTTCAACGGATTGTCACTTCGTAACAAAAAGCGATGTCGAATTATTATATATCTGTTCGTCTTCAAAATCTCCCCCGGCTATTCCTAATACCCAACGAAACCAATTTGAATTCAATTTAGCTTTTTTTCGAACAAGCTTTTGTTGCCTCTCAGTTTTGTTTACTTTATTCGATTTCTGTAATTTCATTCATAACAAACTGGATTTGGGGTACGGAAAGCCCATCGGGGTTGACAGGGGCGTTTGAAATAATATTCTCTTTGATAAGAGCCGGTTCGGTACGTAAGTGGTAGGGTCCGCGCAATCACCATGGATGTTAAGCGAGATTTGTCAATGTGAAGTGACAAAAACTAATTATGGCTAACAATGATCCGTTTGGGGTAAGGGATGGTGTTGTATCGCTGTTGCATCGATTCCTTACTCGATCAGATGCGAATAAAAGATTAAATTATCTACTATCGATACGTTATTCAATTTAAATAATAGTTTTTTAAATCATAATATATAATATTTTAATAACATCAATTTTTTTTTTTGTTTTTTTTTTTAAATAAATTTACGATTAGAATGTTAATAGCTATATTTTAAATTATCCATATGAAACCAAATTAGTTTGATCACTACTAGTTTTATACAAAACGTAATTGCCATCTGGCCACCATTAGTTATTAGTAAACTTGTAAAGACCAGTAATAAATTATTACTTACAATGATTTATCTAATAAATTATTTATTGGACCAATCCAACCAGGAATTAAGAGTTATTTGGCTATATTGTAATTATTTCCATGTTAAGAGAGAAGCTTGCTATTATTATGTATATTATGTTATTAACTATAATTGTCCCTTTGATTGGAAACTGATTTTAAATTAAAATAAATTAATCTAGAACAAATTTCCCTAACGAATTGCAAAAGAAAAAACTCACTAGGCTGTTATTTTTTAATTATCTTAAATAAGACTATCGAATCAATCTTCTTGACAAGAGATTTGAATTATTATGTAACTAAATTCGATCCATTTTAATAAATTTTTTTTTCCTTTTTTTTTTCGTATGTGGAACGGGTCTATGCAATGACGTAAAAGTTACGACGCGTTGTGAACAAACGTACAGTGACATACCTATTCCATTTAAATGGTTTGATTGCAACACAATCGTTTTGCAATGAGTTTCATCTGTGGAGTTAGTTCCGTCTATTGTTACTCTAAATATTAAAAATATATAAAATAAAATTGTGCTTATTAACTAATTCAATGATCTACATTAACTTATTACTTAATTAACAGGTTGAACCTCAAATTTTGTTCAATCTATGTACATGTATGTAATACAAAAAAATATCCTAAAAGTTTTTATTGTGCACTAGCGGCCCGCCCCGGCTTCGCACGGGTATTTAACTAAAATTTTAAAAATTATACATGTATATTATTAATCACCTACACCTGCGTCGATACTGGAAAATATTTTATAATAGATGGGTTGAGTGACAGATTTATTATATCTATATATATAGATAGTACGGATGAAACATTTGAACTGTTTTTTTATTAATTATTTTCTCATTGATGAATACCATATTTTAATAAGTATTATTCCCGACGAAGACAAATCCCAAAAAAAACACAAAAATCATAAAAATCGTTCCACTCGTTCTCGAGTTATAAACGGTGTAACTAACACGACTTTATATATATATAGATTACAACTTAAATAGCTATAACCATCCAACTTTGTACAATCAACAAACAAATAACGACCAAATATTTTAAATTTTAACAACGAACAAACAATCAAGACCGTAGTACCCTAAAGTATTTAATTAAATGCAAAAAAGAAAAACAGTTTTCTAAATACGGGCGAGTGTCATTCTTTTGGCCCAAGTTTTGGTTAGCGCGATTCAGAAAATATCTGCGCCATCTATCGTATAATTGTAGAATATCGTATTTATATTTAGTGACATTTAACATAATTAATATTTAACTTAATAGTATATTAATTGAAAATGATGTTTATCTAAAATATTCAAACGATTTCTTTTCCTATCCGACATATTTAGTAAGCTTTTAAGTTTAACAAAATAATAACTCAAAAATAAGTTTTGTGAGTTTTTAAGATTCCTTAAACCAGATGGCGTTGGCGGCGTAGGTACCTATTTCTATTTTCTTAAATATTTATTTTTAAATTTAATTACAATGAAACAAAAACTAAATTATACTGTGAGTTATTTGTAATTTGTATGTATTAAAGTTATTTACATTGGTTTTGTGCTTTTTACGTGATACGTGTTCAAAGAAAAACACGATAAGAGATGGCGCTGATACGAAAAAAAAACGCGCTATTGAAATTTATTCTTGATGATATATAGTGTATTAATAAAACGGAGGTTTTAACAGATTTATTATTTGTATAGATGTCACCGCATAGGGCTTATCCTACAATCTGTTACTGAACTTAATTATTAATTTATGTTCTCCTATGATTATATCATCTAAATGCAAGATAACTTTTATAATAGTAAAAGAAAAAACATTTTGGACATTGATATAAGTTGTTTTTATAATATTTACTAATATATTATAAAAACAACTTATAAAATAAAAAAAACTAATAAAATAACTATACAACTAATAAAATATAGACTATGTCTGAAACAAAATAAATAAATTAAATTATTGAACTATAAATATAATTATTTATATTCAAATACCCTGTAAAGGTCCTCACTTACTTACCTTACTTACCTTACTATCTTACTTATCTTATATTTATGTTAAGTAATCTACCAACTGAATTGTCAAATAATAAACACGAACAGTAATTAAATTCAAATAATTATTGTACACCTTCGTGCTTATACAAGTAAAAGCATTCTGCGCATCTAAAAATGTATATTATAAATTTATTTGTCTATATTTATGAATCCTTGTTAAGTCTGCGCTAAAATTGTTATGACTTTGAGCAAAAATATTTTTTTCCAATTTAGAACAATAATTTTCAAGTTTGACAAAAGGAACCCAAATTATATGCACTCTATTTATCTGATTTCTTTGTAAATATGTATTTCATTTGGCGTTTGTTTTATTTGATTACTTCAACTTGTAAATATACAAGTAAATAGATACACATATACTCGTAGTGGTTATATATGCAAGTAATTTCAGACATGTTATATAAACATCTATTTATGTACAAAAAACGAATAAACGTATTTATACAATTATCATTTTTAATAAATATTTCATTCATTATTTGAACTATATTTTAATATAACTTTGATTCCTTGTTTTTTATGTATGTAACAAATTATACCGTGTTATTGTACTATGTTTTTGTCAAAGTGTTCATAAATATACACATAGTAAGACAATTTCGTCAATTTGTTCCTATATAACGGCGCCCAGCTGAGATCACAAGACAAACAATAACACGACTCCCCGCTGATATTGTTATTGTCTCGCAGCGATTATATCTCGTCTTTGCGCTAATAGACTCTCGACGGCAACTCTTTGCCCTTAATTGAGTGTTATTTAATAACCAGCGTATTAATATAGTGTTATAAACGGTATATTTATTCGACTAATACATTTTTTTTAATTAGTATTTTTTTAAATATTTAATTGTATTTTTCTTTTTTTTTTTCTTTTAAGTTAGCATTGTAAACAAAACTTTGAATTGAAAAACTGTGAATTGAACTCCCGCATGAAGAGTATATCATTGTAATATAAAACAGACGTAAGTACTTGTTTTGATCGAGTAAAAAACTTCAAAATAAATATTTAAATTTATTTTACTTACGTCTTACCTAACATTAATAAATGTTTATTGAGAAAATAGCAATTATAATTCTGTCTACAATTTTGAGTGTCTAAATTTTAGGATTTCGTGCACATAGCCTTGTGATATGTGGAATGATAAACAAACAGAATTTTGGTAATACGCACAGTACAAATTACTTAATACATAGTTTATAGTAGTAATAGAAGAATCTTCAGAATTACATAAATCACAAATCTTCAATAATTACTGAATGAAATGACTACTTTTTACATCGTCAATCATTGAACACAAAAAGGTATCTGAATATTCGAGAGTTAAATGCTTTTGCTTAGCTGTACTGTGCATTGGCCTCGCATAAAAATAGGGCTCATTTTTCATAAAACTAAGCATATGGTTAACTAAATTAAGCAAATTTTACTCTTACGTCTATAAGCACGTTGCTTATTGCCTTCACTTTCGAAATTATTTCGACCTTCTATTGTACTAGATGTAAAAGTATTTTATTATAGTCTAACTAATATTAATTAATTTATCTACTGTACATAAACTACCAGTATTATTACTCATATAGAATCTAAATACGTAGCTACGTCAGAATCGTAGTAGTAGGTATTCGTGTTCGTGGATTGTAAGCGATTATTAATAGCCCTTTGTATAATGGAATTCAGGAGTCCTGGTGTTCAGTAATAAAATTTCGCACGGGAACAAATATACTTAGTGACTGCAGCCTAATAAAAAGATCACCGGCACACTTGGATACGGAACTCTAAAAATCAAATCTCGTCGACAAATAAAAATTAAAAACAATGAAGACTAAATTGTGGAACCCTAGATGATCTTTTGGTGTGAAATGTAAAAGGTTGTTTGAATTAACAATTTAACTTTTAATTAATGAACAATTTAACTTTTCTTATTATTATAGCTTGCTTTGCTATTCGTTTTGTAACAAACAAATCAAAATTTATAATTAAATAAATATAGTTACAAACTCAACTAGAACTTTATTTATGTATTACAATTTATAATAAATTGTACTAATTATATTTTAAATTAATATATATTATGTTGGGGAAATAGTTTCTCCGTATTTTATATACTAATTCTAGACTTTTTTTTTATTTAAATGCTTTTAATTATAATATCTATATGCCATTTTGTTCGATGACTTGTTTTCATCTTGTATGCAGTGACATAATCCTGTTCCTGTAGAAATAACATTTCCTGTAGAAGTAACATGTAACTAAAACCTCTACTCCCACCATGGAGAGAGATCAAAAAAAAAATTAAAAAAAAATTATTTGTAGTATGGCTCGTTATATCGTCTAGTTAGTTAGGACCAGTTTTACGTTGTTTTTGTATTTACCAAGTTCTTTTAGAGTATCAGTGATCACAAGTTTAAATGATTATAAGAAGTTAAATAAAACTTCGTAATGAGTATGTGTATAAGTTGAAAAAAAAAATAAGATCAAGACCCGATCTCATCTTCTATTAACACCTCGTTAATATAGTTGCTAATAGAAGTAGCTCCTCTCCATCCTTACTTTATTAAAATAGGAAAATAAAAAAATATTAAAATACTTTAAAAAATCAAGAGGAGGAGAGGAGGTAAACGGCCCCGCGCCCGCCGCTTACAGTAGTTTCCGTCCTACTTTTTATGAACCTTCCTCAATGAGATCGAACACTTATTGTGCTCCTTATATTGAAATTTAATATAGTTGTGAAGTTAAAGTTCTTTCCAACACCCGTCATGACAATCGAGGTTGTTATGTTAAATTCGTAACTGTGGATCCATATAGATTTAAAAAAAAAAAAAACATTTATCATATGTTCTCCAGCCGATTCGAATATAATTGAATGACTTTTCCTTACTGAACCTTATTAATAACCTCTTATAATATTGTGATAAACTCAAATTTAAAACTTAAATATAAAAGGCGTGAATATAATTCACATATTACGTTTAACCGTAATCTATATATATATATAGGAGACTTTCTATAGATATAGTCACTCATCACGATATCTCTGGAACTATGAGACCTAAAAACTTGAAATTTGGTAGAAATATTCCCTTTGCCGAGTAGAGATCAGCTAAGAACGGATTTTAAGAAATTCTACCTCTAAGGGGATGAAACAGGGAGGCAAACTTTGTATGGGACAACGTAATTCCTTGGTCCAATCTAATTCAAATTTTGCAAAAATATTATTTAAAAGAATTGATTGAAGACGTGTTTCGTATTTTATCGAAATTCATCCCCTAAGCGGGTTAAAAGGGGGTAGAAAATTATTTTGATATCAATACTCCTTAGTGTTTTTTTTTAATTACATTTTATTTTGACACATGTTTGACAATTCAATCCGTCTATTATATTATAATATTTTCCAGTATTGACGCAGGTGTAGGTGATATCTTTTTTTGGGTGCTCCTGGTGGAACAGCCAAGACTTTATATTAAACGTAACAAAATTGAGTTGTAAATATACCGCGTGTTTGCTTTTTTGTAAAATAGTGTCTTATATAATATTTTTTACTTCAATGTTGGTGTTGTTGGTGTTTGGTGTTGTTTTAAGTCAAGGGTTTTAAACTAAATGTCTTATCAGCAAGGCATCTGTAGCTCACAATGATACAGATATAGAAAACACCGAAGTGAACTTGGAAACATTTTTGAATTATACGGCATTAACACCCCAATTAGTACACTTTGGCACCATGGACTAATGTTGGAACAAGATCAGAAAACATTATAAATCATGTACCCATTTAACTTTGACACTAAACTAAGAAGGAGGAGATGAAAGCTGTCTTGGACTATTACGAAATATAAATACATATATGTTTGACATACACACATGATCGTCTGTTCCTCAGGTAGGCAACTTAATGCCTGTGTTTTAGGTAACAGCCGCCTGACATACATTTTTTTATAAATATACATATAAATAGTACATATGGAAATAAATACATTTTACACCCAGATTCGAGGCGGGAATCGAAACCTGGAGCAGAAAGCAGTGTCACTACCAACTGTGTTGAGTCAATCAAAATTTAAAAAATAATTACTTGTGGGTTTATTCAAATCTAGGAGACAAAATCGTATTGACTTGTGGTGTAATTATACCTACCATACAATGAACGAAGCATTGATGACCGTTCTGGTATAGTGGTGCGAGTAGTCACCTCAACGCCTCGGCTCAATCCCGGTGGTCGCGGGTTCAATTCCCGCTCAGGGCAGATATTTTTATTTGTGCCAATATTTGTTTCAGGTCTGGGTGTATGTCCTTGTCGCCTGGCGGAGGCCATGCAGGAGGCGTTGGGCAACATGGCGAAAGTCGTCCAACCCACGAAGCTCGCGGGTGTGCGAATCTCTGGGCTGGACGACTCCGTCTCCTGCGAGATGGTGGCCGTAGCGGCGGCGAAGGTGGGCCGGTGCGATGCCGGCTCCATCAAGACCGGCGCAATCACAGTCGGACCGGGTGGGTTGGGGTGCACAGTCGTGCGATGCCCGATCCCAGCCGCTAAGGCTCTGGCCGAAGCCGGCAGACTCTTGGTCGGGTGGAGCTCGGCCAGAGTGCAAGTCTTGGAGCAGCGCCCTATGCGCTGCTTCAAATGTCTGGGAATCGGGCATACCCGCCCGACATGTCCGGCTGCGATTGATCGCAGCGGCGCGTGTTTCCGGTGCGGCGTGGAAGGGCACATTGCCCGCAATTGCACCGGAGCACTGCGCTGCGCCGTATGTGCTGCCGCCGGCAAACCGGCGGCTCACTTAATGGGGGGACGGGAGTGCTGCCCCCCCAAATCGAAGGGCAGAGCGGTCCCTAAGACCCAGGCCGCTCCCCAAAGTCCCATACTCCAGGTCACGGAGGAGACTGCGGCGATGTCGTCATGACCTGCCGCAGTTTTCCCCCGTTCGCCGGTCCCTGGAGCAGCGGAGATAGAGCGCTCACGGTGCCCGCGAGTGCTCTATGACCGAAGGCGGCCCGCGTAGGCGAGCCAACCGTCGGGGCGTCACGGTGGCATGCGCCAGCGATCCCGTGGCGTCCTTGTACGACGACGAGGGCACCGCTGTGTTTTAGTGGGTATTCTGACTTCGCAGTCAGCGAGTCCCACATACCCGTCACCTTCGGGCGGCGGGATACATAAACGTATTTCACAGCGTCAAAAAAAAAAAAAAAAAAAAAAAAAGGGTGTATGTCCTTGTGGGTTTCCCCACCGTGCCCCGGAAAGCACGTAAAGCCGTCGGTCCCGTTTGTTATCATGGATGCTTTATAAAAATCGTTACTTATGGTTGGATATTATCCGCCAACCCGCAGTGGAGCAGCGTGGTGGATTAAGCTCCAATCCTTCTTCTATATGGAAAAAAGGCCTTTGCTCAGCAGTGGGCTGTTTACAGTCTAATACAATACAGTACAGTACAGAAGCATTTGTGGCCTGCAGTGACGAAACTGAGCCTTACCACAAATATTAGAGTCCACCTAAGGGGAGATGTTACTGCCGGACTGTTCTCAGACCTGTTGCTTAGAATAGGAAATGGTGACTGGATAATAATATAATGTATGAGTGTATATGAGTATGTATTTACCATAAACAAGACTTAAGGTCAAACTCTTAATGTAGCGGGAGTATACTTGAGCGAAAGCTGCTGCTCTCTCTCACAGCCAGTTGTATGTGGCATGTTCCAGAGTAGCCTGGTGATTCTAGCACCCCGAAGGAAAAACAAAAAATATTGTTTATAAAGAAATACTACGGGAGGTGTAGTATTTCGATTTAGTTATAAAAAGATAATACCCCCGTGTAACTTTCTCCAGATCAAAGGCCGAGCTTCGTGTTCATAAAATATAACAATTTTTATTTTTATTTTAATGTTTATTTAAAGCTTAAATCTCTACTCTATAATAAAGATTGTTATATTTTATAAGTATTCAAATATTTTAACATAATAATTTATATGTTATAACAAAATTAATAACGTAAAAAAAAAAACAAATAAAATCCTATTATAACCATTTTCAACTTCTACACGGACGAAGTCGCGGGCTAAAAGCTTAATATACGTATAAAAGCGAAAGGTCACTCACTCACTCACTTATCAGGATATCTCTGGAACCATAAGACCTAGAGACTTGAAATTTAGTAAAAATATTTCTTTAGCCGAATAGAGATCAGCTAAGAACGGATTTTACGAAAAGGGGGTAAAAAAGGGGGACAAAGTATGTATGGGACAACGTGATTTCTTGGTCCAATCTACTTAAAATTTTGCATAAACATTTATTAACAGAATCGATTGAAGACGTATTTCGTATTTTATCGAAATTCATCCCCTAACGGGGGTAAAAGGGGGTAGAATCTTATTTGCTTTGTAGTTGACATCAATACTCCTTGCTTTTGATATTTTAAATTACATTTTATTTTGGCACAAACTTAATCCGTCTATTATAAAATATTTTCCAGTATCGACGCAGGTGTAGGTGATAAAAAATATAAATTTATAATTTTTGAAATTTTAGTTAAATACCCGTGCGAAGCCGGGGCGGGTCGCTAGTATTACACATATAACTTAATGATTATGTTCCCTAGACACACATATATGTATATGTTCTTTTGTATTATAACTACAATCGTGTGGTCCCATAAATGTGTTGTGTTACTTATTATATATTTGTTTTGTCATAACCTTGTGGTTTGTTTCGTTGATACCTTTCATACCTTAATTATCTAAAATTTATATCTCTAGTTTATTTGAAACATGTAGCAAAGTACATTTTATTTAATATCTTGTTGACACCTTCAATATCTTATTATCTAAAAATTATATATCTAGTTTATTTTGAAATATGTAGCAAAGTACATTTTCTTTAATATTTTGTTGATACCTCCTATACCTTACTATCTAAAACTTACATTTCTAGGTTTGTGTTTTTAATAGTAATTTAAATTCGGTAATTTTAATTACGCAATAACGTCTCTACAAAGGCGAGGCAAATGTAACCATTGCACATCACTCATAAGCGATCCATGCTCAACACTATGGATGAAATCTACAGTGAAGGTCCAACACTGCTGCAACGTATCACTTCCACCATCGTAATGGCGTTAGCAACGCTGAGCAAAATTCGGTCGTGGTTCCGGTATAGTTAATCAACGAAAGACATCATCCGAGACATCGTAACGTCGACTAAAAATAGCACAGCAGTACCACATGGCGCATACACTACTCTAGGCTAGACAGAGCGAGGGACACACAGTGTTCCAACCGAAGTTGTATACAGTAGCCTCTACCTCGATGTCACAGTATGAGGGACACCCTACGTATCACGAATTATATCGCAACGTAGGGCATCGCGCCTCACTTTTGCGTCACCTATACAAATTCAAGACGACATTGACAAAGGGCTCAATAATCTGCGGTGACCGAAATCAACCACAGCGTCTTGCATTCCAGTATCAAATCATCAAGAAAATGCTAGAGTATATTCAGCGCAGTGCTCACACTATTTAGTGGTAATTCACCAAATAACATTACGAGCACTCGATCGAAAATAATAATTGGAATCGAGATTCTTTCGATCGATCGATCGAGATCGTCGCTCGGAGGCAAGGTGATCGTACCAGATCGTCGTTTTATGTTTTGTTTTTGATGACATATATAGATACGTTTCGATAACGTTTCAGAGTTTTTCCAACGACCGATGAGTCGACAGAGCGACTTTAACGGACTCACGGAATCACTTTACGCATCAAGCCAATACGAGGTTCTTCCGTATCGTTCGTCGATCGCAGTTGAGGATGCCAACAGTGATGTATGAAACACCCTACGAACGTACACGAAAGACTAATCGAACTTCAGAAACCCGATGACTAGACGTAACGACTTTACGCAAGTCCGGCGGTCGGCACAGTTTTACAAGTTGCATATATTGCATTCCATGCTCCCTAATAAATTAGCGAGACAGGTCTACAATATACAAAGTATAACAGATCTTCGATCTGTGAAGTGTATCGCCACTTTAATGTATCGTACAATACATTTCTTTGTCGGGATGATTCTCAATCATCTCACTATACGTGTCGCTCCATCACGCACATTTATATTATTATTTAATAAAACGGCTGCTGCCATTACCGTCTGTAATAACATTTAATATTATTTGTTAATATCCTATTATGTATTTATTTGCCACTCTTATAATATTTATTTGTTAGGTAGTTGCCTGAAACAACTTCCAACTTTATGATTATATTGTCATGCACCATATATTATGATACGAACCAATGTCGATATCAATAATTATTTAGACGGCCCCACATACCGTCAATACATATAAATATGTATATTTCAAAGGTAGACGCTCGTAGCATCTCCTATTATATTCTAATATTGCCATGCATCACTATCATTTTGATACGAATCAATGTCGATATCAATAATTATTTAGACGGCCCACCATACCGTCAATACATATAAATATGTATATTTCAAAAGTAGACGCTCGTAGCATCTCCTATTATATTTTAATATTGCCAAGCATCACCATCACTTTGATACGACTCAATGTCGATATTAATATTTATTTAGACGGCCCCAACATACCGTCGATACATATAAATATGTATATTTCAAAGGTAGACGCTCGTATCATCTCCTATTATATTTAAATATTGCCATGCATCACCATCATTATGATACGACTCAATGTCGATATCAATATTTATTTAGACGGCCCACCATACCGTCAATACATATAAATATGTACATTTCAAAGGTAGACGCTCGTAGCATCTCCTATTATATTTTAATATTGAAAAGCATCACCATCATTTTGATACGACTCAATGTCGATATTAATATTTATTTAGACGGCCCCAACATACCGTCGATACATATAAATATGTATATTTCAAAGGTAGACGCTCGTAGCATCTCCTATTATATTTAAATATTGCCATGCATCACCATCATTATGATACGACTCAATGTCGATATCAATGTTTATTTAGACGGCCCACCATACCGTCAATACATATAAATATGTACATTTCAAAGGTAGACGCTCGTAGCATCTCTTATTATACTTAAATATTGCCATGCATCACAATCATTATGATATGACTCAATGTATCGATTAATATTTATTTAGATGGCCCCTCATACCGTCAATACATATAATTATGTATATTTCAAAGGTAGATGCCCGTAGCATCTCCTATTATATTTAAATATTGCCATGCATCACCATCATTATGATTTTTTCTTGATTTATTGCTTGAGTCTCATTAGTTGTTGGCAGTAGAGATCCGAATCGATAGGTTGTAAAAGCTCATAATGAACGATATGATGAACGATGCCCTTCCAATCCCACCATACACACAGCATCACCTTATAGCGTGTTAGTCTTTTTTAGTTTGTGTCTGAGGAGCTAGACCAGTGTTTCCCAACGTGAGGCTAACGCCCCACTGGGGGGCAATTTGATAGTTAAGAGGGGCAATTTAAAAATGGACTCGACACGACTTTTTTTTTCTCCTTTCGCTTTGGATTATTTAAATGCAATTCTATACCTTGTCCAACCGTTTATTATATTTTTAACAGCTTACATCTATAAATTCCAGTTTTTTTTTTCATTATATGTTTTGAAATTTTACTTACGATATTTTGATAACAATTTCATAGTAATTTCTTCCTAAAACTTATCATTTATATTTCTTACGGGAACAAAACAATTTTAAAGGTTAAAAATTATGCATGGGGGCGTAAAAAAATTTAGAAATATTAAGGTGGGGCATGGCCTAAAAAGGTTGGGAAACACTGAGCTAGACTATCCTTTGAACATAATATTTTTTCCACTTTCTTGTCGTAGGTGATCCACTTTTCATCACGTGTGATCAATCTTTTCAAAAATGGTTTAGTTTCATTACGTTTCAATATAGAATCTCAAATGAGTCGGTACACGATTCATTAGGTTTCTTTCAGTGAGCCCGTGTGGCACCCAAATATCCAGGTTTTTTGTGTTTTTAGACTATTTCAAATGGGTCATACCTATTTTGTGGCCAATCCTCATAAAGAATTAGAATAAAGATTTAGTTTTTTATTCTCTAGAGATTCTCTAGAGAGATTCTAGCGATTCTCTGGAGAGTCTCTAGAGAATAAAGATTTCGTGTTGCAGCGATTTTGTCGTCCAAACAGCTGAGGTGCGGCGGTGTTACGGCAGTGGTTAGCCGTACGGCGCTGTTGCGGGCATTTAGAGTCCGTGCGGCGCTGTAGCAGCGCTATTACGGCTATTTTACGTTTTTACTCGGGATAGGTCTGATGATAGTATTTGCCTAATTATGTTACTTATTATATTTTCATAATTATGTTAATATTAGTACTACGACCGTTCTGGTGCAGTGGTAGGAGTCCCCTCAAACAGCGCGCCGGCGGTCGCGGGTTCGATTCCCGCTCGGGACAGATATTTGTATTTGTACAAATATTTTTTTCCAGTCTGGGTGTATGTCTTTGTGGGTCTCCCCACCGTGCCTCGGATAGCACGTCAAGACGTCGGTCCCGGTTGTTATCATAGACACCTGATAACGATCATTACTCTATCATGAGTATCATGTTGAGTATGATGAGTATAATGTTGAGTATATGAGTATCATCATAAGTAGGAAATTAATCCACGAACCCGCAGTGGAACAGCGTGGTGGATTAAGCTCCAACCCTTCTTCTATATAGAGAAGAGGCCTTCGCTCAGCAGTGGGTTGTTTACAGGCTGATACAGTACAGTACAGTATGTTACTTAATCACAGAAAAATTATACTCAGTTGTATTGAATCACCGTCGTCATTTATAAACAGGTAGCTTAATATTGCACAAAGGTATTTTCTAATTTGTATGTACAAACAAACAAAATATACACTTTATAAGTATTAAATATTTTTTAAACTAAATATATACTTTTAAAAAATGTAAAAAAATATTATTAACTATAGAAAAGCCATAGAAAAGTAAAATAAACAGAACAATGTTACACCTTGTACTACTAGATGGCATAGTGTCCTGAGCACTGTGTTTTTATTTCTAGTGCTTATATTTTCTTAAAACGTAGACTACGATACACAAAATAATATAAACTATTAGTTAAAATTACTTTAGTAATTCTCGAGCTAGAGCGAACTTCAACACACACACACAAACACACACACACACACATATATATATATCGAAAAATCTTCTTAATTGACGACCGCTCTGGTGCAGTGGTATAAAAGTATGGTGTCGCGGTTTCGAGCTTGCTTAAATATTCATTTTCATACAAATACTCTCTCTATTTTGCTTTTTGGTCCGGATCTTATGATTTCTCACTGTTGATTGCAGACTGCATACATACAATGGTGCCAACCGTTATCATAAAAATGTTATAACGATCATAGCTCTTGGTACAAATTATCCCCCAACCCGCATTAAAAGTTACAACAGCATAGCAGATTAAGCTTCACAACCTTTGTCCCACATAGAGTAGTGAAAATTTATAAGACGGTGTCATATGAGTTGAGTACAGCTAATTAGACAACTACTAGGATTAAAATAAAAAAAAAAATAAAAAAAACTATCGTGAAAATTATCGTATTTAAAAAAAAAAAGTTCCATTTGACTTTATCTACCTACAGGTGTGCAGCTATTACGAGTATAATTCGTACCGTAATAATAATTAGGTACAAGGTATAAAATAAAGCTGATATACGCCTCCTGGTCCTATGTCCTGGTCTGTAATATTTATTTCTACACTTCCTTCTAAAACACACAACGGAATCTAATTTAGTTTTGACAGTCATTTAAATAATTTTTCAGATAATCTTTTATGTACAATGTATAATTTTAATTTCAAATAATTTTATATACAATGTATTTTACATTGTATATAAAATGTTGTGGCACAATTGAAGAAAATTCAATTTAAGAGCGCTTATATGGATTATGCTAACCAAACAATAAGAGATAATAAAAATAATATACCAAAGAGTTGTAGATCCTCAAAAAGTACAGTATCTATTTTCATCATTAACATCTATACTAATATGTACAACAAAGCGCTAACATTTGTTTATTTATTTCATGGTACTAAACTTTAAATCTATTGAATCGATTTAAAAAAAAACCTTTTAGCGAAAGCATGTCTTTTATGAAAATTTATTGGCTGTAATTGTGTTAGTTAATATTCACAGCAGTAAAAATCATACGGGTAAAATTTCCCTTGACGTATTATAATATTGAATAAAGTTTTTGCTTAGCCTTTCTTATTTATTAATACAGATAATAATTTAAGTTATCTAATTGAGCTATTTAATAGAACTTACTATGGCTCTTTTTATAAGTGAATACTTAAAAAAATATCAGTTTCAAAATTTCACGAAAAAGTCATAGGTACATAATATAATTGACAAATGATCAGCGAAACGGTTGAAGGCTTACCGACGCCGCGACGCGACGTAACGTCAGCGGTTTTTATAAACTATCTCAGTTCTAGATTGTATAGGTATTTATATAACGATACATTAATTATTGAAGAAAAAAAAATTAATACAGGAAAAAAGAATAAAGACGATTCTGAAGTTTAATTGTGAGTTTATCGACAATATATAAACAAACAATATTATTTTATACCTATTATTTATTGCACTTTAAAATGTTTTTATAATTCAAGGGTACAATGGAAGTTGGCAACTCTACTCTACTCTGATCTCTACCAGTCTATGCATGGTGGTGAGAGTAATGTTAACGTGGGGCACAAAAGTGAAAGAGATTAAAATAAGGCAGATAATATATTGCATAGTATAATATACACTCAACATAATATATATTTGATAAAATGCATACATATACATAATATTACAAACAAACAACTTCTCCTTTGTTATAATGTTAATATATACATATAAACATTCTTTTTTAAACGTTACAAATAATTTTACAATAAATAATACATACTCTACAAGAGTTTACTAAAAGTTTACTATTTAAATTCAGAAAGTAAAAGTGTACCTATTCACATTCTCGTGTTGAAATGGCCAAACAAGTAAAGCAAAAGAGTTTTAATCCTTAAGAACTAATGTAACTGTAGACGTATATTACAGAAGCGAGGCCATGTTTGCGTTGTTCTTTTCTCTAGAACGGCTAATGTATCTTACAAATTGGTTTTTTAATTACCCAGACATTCCTTTCTTCCTTACCCGTCTAATTTAGGGTTAATCCGGCTGGGCGAATGCCTCAGTAGTTGCCCTTGCTCTATTGTACTCTTTATTATTAAAGACCCCAATACGGACCCGTTAAATATAAATTGTAAAGGGTTCATGATAAAAGCTATTTATTATTAAAATCAAAATTCACTTTCTATAGTATTACACCATTTAATCATAATAGATATACAAAAAAAAAAGTTAAAAACTTTGTTAAAAATCGATCGCATTTTTAAACGTATATTAAAAAGAAAAAAATATAGGCTAAGTTATATATTCAGTACACTAAACCGAATATCTCCATAAAATCTAAATTAATGCTACGCTAGATACCTATTAAAAGCAAACATTATAAATCAAATCGAAATAATTGTGTTTTGTTTTGCCCGGGGTCATTGTAATCAAACGAGGTTTTTTATTTGTTATTTTTGAATATATTGCTTACGAACTCTGCCCCCAGCAACGTTCGTGCTTCTCATTAAACATTGAAGGTTGACCAAAATATCTTTATTTTATAATAAATAATTGTTACTATGAAAGTGTATTTGGTTCATATTTTATAACAAAAGAATATCTTTTGTCAGTACTATTATGAATGTTGGAATTCTAATAAGTTTTATTGCCAAGATATTAACTACTTTGTTTTGTTTTTAAATATTTGAATGTTCAAGTACTATTAACCACTTATTTTTGGAGTCTGTTTGGTTAGAATTTTGGCCTGAAAATAACACGTACTTTCAGATTTCTATATAGGAAGTAACTCCGTCTGCCTATCTGTCTGAGAAACTTATATAACGTGAAATAATATAATTCCGCTGATATATACAGACAATATCGTGAGTCATCACTAGCTCGTACAAATCGATGCATGCAGTTGACTTACAAAGTAACAAAAGTAAAAGCTCACTAGCGTTGACGATTCATAAAGTTGCTTAATTAATCCTAAGCTAATCCGACATGTTGATCGACGTTATCCGACATCTAATCTATCCGTGTATATGCGATATTGTTTATTGGACCCCAGCATTCAAGGCGAATCCTGATAGTTAAACGATGAACATGGATATATGTAATGGCTATGACATTATTCAACTTTCAAATTATTTTTAACTAACAGCATAAATCTATAATAGTCATGATTTTATTTATATTTTTTTATGACCACGATATAATATTGTTACTGTATAAGAATGTTTAAAACACGTAAAAAGTTACGTGTTTTAAGCATGCTCCTCTGTTAAGTTATTTATCCTCTGTTAATTATCCTGATCTGTTAAGTTATTGTTATACTGATCATAAGATATTTTCTCATTAAACTTTATTTAACGTTCACTTATTTACACTACCATAATAAATAAAATATAGAAAACCACTGGAAAATGAGATCAATCATCAATTTGCGTGAAGCGCATAGACACGAGTACTACTTATACTACATATAAGTAAGCTACATATAAGTAAGCTCAGTTAACCTGCTTAATCAAAATGACGGTGTGGTAGTTTATATAAAGAACCAACATCAAGCAAAAATAACCGAACTTAATTTAATTAATGCAACTGGACTTCAGGTTGTGATTGCCGGCTTCACCTTACTCGCTATCTATCGCTCTCCTTCCTACCGGAATGCCGAAGGTTTTATTAACTCACTTAATTCTCATCTTGAAACCACCTCAAAAATGAACAATATCCTAATTATTGGAGATATTAATATAAATTTAATCGTTTCAGATAAAGAAAAACCACACGAACGCCGAAACCGACTAAACTATCTAACTATACTATCTATACACGGTCTTCTTCCTGGTCACACTTTGCCTACTAGATATGACTCTTGTCTTGATCATGTAATTCTAAAACTGGACAAAAAATTGCAATCTGTCTCTATAGCTATTCTTAACACTACAGTTACTGACCATAACCTGGTCTTTGTTAAAGTCCCCTTTTCACATAGAAAGCGTTTGTGTGGTTATTCTAAAACTGTGATTGATCTCGAAAAGGCCTATGGAACCCTCATAGCAACTGACGTATCTTTTCTCAATATTTGCGATAACCCTGAAACTTTTGCTAACACCTTTATTAGTATTATTAAAAAAGCTATCCAGTCTAACTCAAAAACTATGACTGTGCCAAGCAGTAAAAGGATACGTAAGCCTTGGATTACACTTGAAGTCCTAAAATGTATAAATCTTAGAAATAACATGCAAATGGAACTTAAAAATAATCCCCATAATTTAATCCTAAAAGTTACTTACAAACGTTATCGTAATTATTGTTTAAACCTTATTAGAAAACTTAAGCGACATTATAATAGTCAAAAAATTAAAGAATCTGTTAAAAAGCCTAAAAAGTTGTGGTCTGCTATAAATGAAATTGCACAGTATAAACCACCACAGACTAAAAGTACCGAATTAATTAATATAAGAACTGACCCACAACTATCCGTAAATTATGTAAATAATTATTTTGTCAACATCGGTTCCAATCTGGCAGCGCTTATCGCAAAGCAGGCTGGACCAAACCCAGCAAGTAAATCAACTAGCATTAATAACCTCTCATCGTTTGTCTTGTTGGAAACAGATCCCAGTGAAGTTGATGGTATTCTGATGGGCTTAGACTCTAATAGTGCTCCCGGCTGGGATGGGATTAGTGTAGCATTCTTAAAACGTGCTAGAGTCTTTGTAGTTCCACAAATTTGCAAGCTAGCTAATCTATGTTTCAGTTCGGGAATATTTCCTATCGCTCTCAAACGCTCTATGATAACCCCTGTCTATAAGAGTGGAGATAAAGCTGACGTCAGCAATTATAGGCCAATTTCCGTTCTAAATTGTATTTCAAAGATAATAGAGAAACTTCTTAACACTAGACTTATAAATTTCCTAAATAAACATAAGATTATTTCTAAGTTCCAGTATGGTTTTCAAAGAGGTATATCCACGCAAGATACTATATCTGATTTGATTTCTATTATTACGAAAGAAGTAGATAAGGCTAATAAATGTCTTGCGATCTTTCTTGACTTAAAAAAGGCGTTTGACACGGTTTCAATCTCTATTCTTTTGGACGAGCTTGAGAGTATAGGTATAAGAGGAGTTGAGCTCTCTCTCTTTCGAAGCTATCTTGTGGAGAGAAAGCAGTCAGTAAAGATAGATGGTTTTGTCAGTGGGGAGGAAACCGTTACTTTCGGCGTGCCTCAGGGGAGTGTCCTGGGTCCGACCCTCTTTTTAATCTATATTAATAAGTTATGCAATCTGCAGGGTGTCGGGGGGAGGATATTCTCCTATGCTGACGATACGGCCATTGTCTTCGCTGGCAAAACTTGGGGGTCTGTCTACGAGGTGGCTTCTACAGGTATGCAAAGGGTGGCAAATTGGCTGCGAGATAATCTCTTAACTCTTAATGTACAAAAAACTAATTATATCTGTTTCTCACCATACACATCCTCTCAACCAGATAATAGCTTACAACTAAAGATTCATACCTGCCCAAACCCAAAATGCAGCTCCTGTGATTGTCCGCGGATAAATAAGGTAAATGAAATTAAATACCTTGGCGTCATAGTTGACCAAAGGCTGAGCTGGTACTCCCATCTTGAAGCTGTTGCCAGCAGAATTAGAAAACTAATATGGGTTTTCAAATCCTTACGGTCAGTTATGTCCAGCTCTTTGCTAAATAATATCTATACAGCCCTAGCACAATCCATTATCTCGTATTGTATCCCAATTTGGGGGGGTGCTGCAAAGTCTTACTTTTTAGATTTGGAGAGGGCACAGAGATCACTTATAAAAGTCATGTACTTTAAACATTATCGTTTCCCCACAGACGCCTTATATAGAATTAGCAATCTGCTGTCTGTAAGAAAACTGTACATCCTTAATCTGATTATTAAATATCACAAATCTCTTCCATATAATAAATCCTTTTTAAACAAAAGAAGGAAGGATATTGTGGCTCCCACATACCTATCACGTACTGATTTTGCTAGAAGGCAATATCTATGTCAGTCCCCTTTCTTATATAATAAAATAAATAGAATTTTACAAATTTATCCTATGCAATTATACAAGTGTAAAAAATCCTTAATTGAATGGTTGGACACTCTCTCCTATAAAGAGGTAGAAAATCTGCTTACTAGAATAAATTAATTCCAATCTTTAAAATAATAATTCCAATAATAAATAAATATATGTATAATAAGTAAATACAATATAATACAGTAAGACTTACAAGTAAAATAAAACAAAATAAGACATAACATTTAAAATAACATAAACATAACATATTATCACACCTTCAAACACCCCATTCACAAAACTCACACATCATACACACAACACACACATCACACACACTTAACACCTGGTACCCACACTAATCACTGGCTTAATTCTGTTTAAAACACACTTTTAGCTTTAGATTCTAATTTAAGATGTTTTAGAATTTGTTTAAAACCTTAGACTTAGTAAAGATTTTGTTGTACTACTTATTTCAATAATCTTAAGATAAATGTTTGGGAAGTAGCGGGCCATTCCCGACACAAGTGTCATTGATTACTTACCGGGAAGACTCGGCATTTGTAACTAACTAAGATTTTGGAAATAAACTATTATTATTATTATTATTATATAAATTAAAAGAATTAAATTTAATTAATTAATTAATCATTTACACAGGTCACAGCAACTGGCTTATGCGCTAGCAGTCGCGGTTTCGATCCCCACTAATGACAAATATTTGTATAAGCCACACAGATATTTGTTGTGGTCTGGGCGTTTGTGCTTGTGTGTTGTGTGTGTTTCCAGACCCCCGACACAGTTTCAGTGCCTGAAGTTGAAAGTTTTCGACCAATGTGTGTTACCAGTGATGACATACGGATCTGAAACGTGGTCTCTGACTATGGGCCTTTTAAAAAAGGTCCCACTAACAAAGCGTGCAATGGAGAGGGCTATGTTTGGTATTACTCTGCGAGATCGAATCAGGAATAATGAGATCCGCAGGCGAACGAAGGTTGTGACATAGCCCAACGGATTTGCAAACTGAAGTGGCTGTGGGTAGGGCACATAGCTCGTAGAACTGACAGCTGATGAGCAAAAAAGGTTCTCGAGTGGAGACCAGGTACCGACAAGCACAGCTTCGGACGGCCGTCCGCAAGATGGATAGACGACTTGAGGAAAATCGCCGTAAGCTGTTGGATGGAGGAGGCATGTGTTCAGCAGTGGACACCCAACGATAACGATGATGATATTAACTAACGGTTTATGAAATATATATTTTTCATTATATTATGAAACGCTTACCTGATTTATCAGACTATATACATATGCTACCAGTTAATGTTTTTTTTAAATTCTTTTATTAATTTTAGGGACTTTTATCCTACATGGACACGCCATTCCCATTGTAACTTTTACAAAATAATTGGTACGCACAAAAAAATAAAAACTTAAACAAAAATTCCTCAATTACTAAAATCTAATTAAATAAATCAACAAGGGATAACTTGTAAAAATCAAAAATCATTCTAGCAGATTCTGATAAGGGATCCGATAGAATATTTTGCACCGCCCCAACATCGAACGAACAAAGGTTTAAATTCGTAAACAATACTTGTCTCTGAGTCTGCAATTTGACACATTCTATCAACAAGTGATATATCTTCTTTAGTTCCACACGTATCACAATTAGAAAGACCAGTAAATGTTGAACAAACAACATAAATTCTTTAATGATTTCTTCGTAATTGTAGCCAAAGATTATAAGTCAAAGATTATTATTTCAATATGCGATATCAAGACATAACAATAAAAGGTTAAACAGTTAGGGAAATAAATTTGCTCAATTCAAATTTAAATAGCCACGAAAGATCAGTCGTTTGTAAAGGCGATAGAGATGCCCTCAGCGATACGTGGGCGTAGGTCAATCAGATGCTTCAGTAAACAGCCTGATTTCAATTTGCTTCACAGATTTTATATGATTATTGCTCATTTAGTATTACAGAAATAAATTTAAATTTAGTATGTAATACTTTAAACTTTTTGTATTTTTTTTAAAAAGATGTTGGAGCTTATCGTAATTTAATTACAAATTGATATACTCCTGAGACAAAATAGCTTCATACCAAAAAAATAAATAAAGTATTATTTTAATCTCATTAATATTTCGAGCAAAAAAAAAAAGGCAAAGGATAAACAAATCAGATTCTTTTGGCTTCGGAATAGCAAAATTTTTATATGAAAGTACGAGACTTCCTGTTAGAATAATAAGTAATAAACAGAGTTTACAAACTATTGTTTAAGCTTGTATAATAGGTATTTATTATTTTAGTGTTATTCGTTTAAAAGAAAATTATATTAAATAATTATTGAATAAATTACTGTTTTACTAACAAGATATGCGTAGTAAAATACTAGATATTTTAAATTCTAACTTTCACATAATATTTTAAACCGAGACATGGTTAAATAATACAATTTCCGATCATAGACATAATATGTTTAAAAGAGACAGCGAGTCACAAACTTTTTCACACAAGGTAAGAAGCATAGTGGCGTAATCAGAGCAGTACACAAGTCACTAAAATGTTATAGTAATTATTTTTATGAAAGTCAATGCGAATATGTCGCACGCTTAATCAAATACTGACCGATTAGTGTTTCGGTCAAAATTTAGTTAAGTATACCAAGAAGTTTATTTTAACACCATCTTTCGGCCGATCTCGGATTTTTTTTTGATATCTTGTTTCTAGGCGGAGTTGAACCAATATCTGTCTCTTTCACACGCAAACGTTTCGGTAAATGTTTTTACGAGACAAAGACAGATATCAGTATGCGTCAAGGACTAAGATCGCGAACATCACGTGTTTTATTTAAAAGTGTCAAATTAGTATTTAAGTCGTTTTAGTGTAAAAATCAAAGGTAAGTTTTATTGAAATTATTTATAAAAATGTGACGAATTGTTAAATATGCCTATTTAGTAGAAAATAGGATCGAACTATTCATGAATTATTTAGTGTTAGATCTGTTTTATACAAAAACATGTTAACAATTTTTTGACTGATTGTGTATTAAGCCTATATTTTATAAAAAAACTTCCGTTTTGCCGGTAGTGTTTTGTCGGCTTTAGAAGTTAGGTCAGTTTTCTATAAAAGTGTTCTTGAAATCCGAAGTCGTACTTTGTTATGATTCTTTATTTTATAAAACACAATTGTCTAGTATAAAATTGTTGAATGCATATTAAATATTGTGTCACTAATAGATTAAAATAATTTGTTTAAAAGAAATAAGAAAGTAACTTAACTTTTTTTCAGAATGTCTTCAAGGTCAAAAAAGATAATGGAATTGATTAATTCTACAACTTACCCTTCTCGAGATGATACAGAAGCTCAAATTCAAGATCCCATTCTGAACCCCGACCTTAGTCAATCTCCGATTCAGTATAATACGTCCGATAGCAACAAAGTGGTGTTTGACATAGATAAAGATAGTTCAGTTCAGAATGTTGCAGTTGATGTCGCAGTAAGTACTCGTAATTATTATTTTATTCTTTCGGCTGGTTTATCCCTTTTTAATATGGTATTTTAATTTTAAACTAGAATTGCGCACGCGACTTCGTCGCGTTATTAAGTTTTCCTGTCATTCTCTATTTTAGGTACCCCTTAGGGGGTGTAATTATGAATACTAGATTATTCATGTCTTTTTAAACCTTGTATTTCGTCATTTACTTTTGACGTTAACTATATGTGTATATACTGCCTGTCTAGCTATCTATCTACATACATACATACATACCTGCATGATTAAGAAGAGAAAACAATAAATAGTCAATGGCCATCGGTTCGAATTGCGTGAATTTTCAAATACCTATTCTTTTTTTGCAGATGTTACGTGATATTACTAATAAACCTGAAAACCAGCGTTATTACAATGCTACGGAATTTTTTGAAAGCGAGCTCACTTATCATCATAAATATTCTAGCCGTAAAAGAGACCAAGTTAACTACAATGTTTCACCAGTACATTCTGGTGAAATCAGTCCAGATATCAGCGACAACGACGATCCAACCTATGATAGTCAAATAAAAAGAAAGAAAATAGAACCAGTACATCCTTCATCACGTCGATCATCATCTAGCTCCAGCAGCTCCTCATCCTCCAGTTCAAGCAGCTCCGGTAGTTCCAGCAGTTTCTCGTCTTCATCTTCTGATGATGATACAGTGGTACAACCTTCTACTTTCAATCACGTGGATGATAATACTATCAATAATACAGATACTACAGCTAATGGACAGTCAACAAACAGACAAGAAATAAGTGAAATTGAAAACTCTGAAATGAACGAACTCAACATAGAAGAAGAAATAGAGATTATTAAGAAGAAAGGTAGAAAGCGCACAAGTAATCCTCAAAAATGGAAACAAAACTTAAATAAAATTCTAAGAAATTCTGGACGATCTTATGAGACTACAAAAAAGAAAACTGTTGCAGCTCGTGAAGTGAAACCACCTTGTACAGACAAGTGTAGGCTTAAATGCTATGAAAAGTTTACATCTCTTCAAAGACAGGCTATTTTTGATACCTATTGGAATATTGGTGAACTCAGTCTGCAGCGATCGTTTATTCAATCTTGTATGTCCGATGTCACCCCTAGGTATAAATATACAAACGCCATGCGCCCGAGGCAAGCTAATAAAGCTTTTCATTTTATAGTAAATGGTAGACCAATCCGGGTTTGTAAACCATTTTTTGTTAGTACACTGAATATATCCGATCGTGTTATTCGTACAGTAATCCAAAAGTGTCAAAATCATGGAGTCTTGCAAAATGATCGAAGAGGTAAACACGACAACCACACTACTACTGATGAAACACTGATTTCAGACATTAAAACTTTTATAGATTCAATACCAAGGGTTCCTTCACACTACACAAGGCAAACATCTACTCGCGAATACATAGACGGGGGCAAAACTATTACAGATCTCTTCAATGACTTCAAAGTAGCGCAAGAGAAGAACAGTAAGCCCTATGGTAAGTATTGCATGTTTTACCGTACATTTACTATGGAATATAATATTTCATTTTTTTGTCCGCGAAAAGACCAATGCGATCTTTGTCTACAGTACACAAATTCAAACGCAGAGCAAAAAAATATGATTCATGATAAGTATATAGCTCATATAAAAGAAAAAAAACTAAGTCGTAATGAAAAACATGATGACCGTTTCAAAATAGACGACAAAAACAAAGTCTTAGTGTTTGACATGCAGGCGGTATTACAATCGCCACGAGGCGATACATCTGCTTTTTACTACAAATCTAAATTGAATAGTTATAACTTTACCATCACACTCTTAAACAAAAAAGTTGAAGCCCAGATGAAAGATTCCTATACTGATGTAGATTGCTATTTCTGGAATGAAACTGATGCCAAACGCGGTGCTAATGAGATAGGCTCCTGTTTATTGGATTACTTTGAGAGACTATGTTGTGAAACAGGGGTAAGTGCTAGTAATAGTGCTGGCCTGAACTTGATTCTGTATTCAGACAACTGCTGCGGTCAAAATAAGAATAAATATATAGTAGTGCTTTATCTCTATGCTGTAACTCATCTGAATATAGAATCAATCACGCACAAATTTTTAATTAAAGGTCACACTCAAAATGAGAGTGACAACATTCATAGTCTGATCGAAAAAGAAATTAAAAAGAACTTGAAATCAGGACCAATTTATTGCCCCCACCAATATGTAGCCATTATCAAAAATGCCAAAAAGACTGGTCAAAAGTTCCGCGTACACGAACTTACATACGAATCATTTTTAGACCTAAAAAAACTGCAGGAAGATTGGGGATACAATTTTAATAAAACTGAAGATAAAAATATTTTATCCTGGAATGATATCAAAGTTATAAAAGTAATAAAAAGTGAACCTTTTTCATTCTATGTGAAAACATCATACAACAAAGATGCAGAATTTGAAAAGATAAACGTAAGAAACAAGAGAAAAAAATTGAATCCCATATCAGAGCTGACAACAGTAAAAGCATACACGGGCAAACAAAAGCTCGGTGAAAATAAAAAGAAGGATTTAAAAGAGTTACTTGATAAAAATTTGATACCCAATTTTTATAAAGATTTTTATGATACGATTCTGTAAAAATTTGTATGTTAGTTTAGTTTTGTAATGACTGATTAAGTGCCTTATATTGAGAAAATTGATCTCTTCATTAATAAATAAGTACAAATAAGTATTATCGTGTTGTTAAATAGATAATAAGTGTAACTGTTGATATTTCCTTGAGAATTTTTATTCAGATTTACGGTTTGTTTTTAGATTATTACAAATAAAAACTGGTTCCTAATATTATAAATTTAATATTGATCTCTTAGTTAAGTTTATTCGTTAATATTATAACCTAGGATAAGTTTTTACTGCTTTATTTTTATTAAGTTTATAAATTACATTATTAGGAGTCAAAGATTCTTTCAGAGTTTATTTTAAAGTGCCAATCTATTATATACAAATTGTGTACTGTGATTAGGTATTTGAATATTATACTAGTAATACTATTATTTCAAAATATCTTTATTTATCAAAGTATTAAGATTCAGTCATGCATAAGTCAAATACTACATAAAAGTAGAGGAGTACAGTTAATTATTACTTGACTGTTGTTGTATACAAGATTTATTGTTAATTAAAGTTTGCATTGCAATAAGGTACAATACAATTCAAAATTTTTTTGTACAAGGTACAAAAAAGTTCAAAAAAAATTTAACCTGCGTCAGTCCCTACTACCAATGAGACTACTGTTAGCCTCATTGGTGGTAGAGACTGACACAGGTCAGCATTTTCTTTGAATTTTACTATGTTTTTGATTCTTTTTATTAATAAAATAATAAATAAAACGAAATATTTTTATACTCATCTTTTATTTTATATACCTTATAGACTCATATCATAACAATAAGAACATACATTAAATAAAATACGGACTCATTTCAAAATATGTCACTAGTATTGAAATTTTACTTCATAGTATAAGGACCCATATCTTAATAATGTGTATTCTTTAGTTATATATTAAATAAAACACGGACTCATTGTAAAATGTGTCACCAGTATTAAATCATTTTAACTTTATCTTTTATATTAAAGTGACGCATCTTGAGAAACAATATTTTTAACCGATTAATTTATAGTAAAAAATCTAAATTTCTTTAAAATTATATGCTAACATTAATACTCACTTTATCAACTATTCCTACAATACATTATTTCATTATATAAAGCTATTTTCTTTGAGTAATAAGCCATTTTGTAAGGTAAGTCAGGTTTGAAAAATCGTTTTTTGCCATTTCCCGAAAAACGTCTTTTTTGAGTTATGTCAGTATATGATTAAGCGTGCGATGTGTAGATATTGGTATAAATCGATGTTAAGAAAAATACTTCTGCGCCATTTATACGCCGCCTCTTGTTAAACTGGAACATATTCTACACTTTAGCAACACTTTACTTATAATAGGGAAGTCCAATTTGGATAGAATAATGTGGAATATCCTGTTCAGATCCCAATATCGTTCCTATTAATTATTATAAAAATCAAATTGGAAGCTCATTTGTAGATTTTTTGTCTTCTTACTATTTGTTTCAACGGAACCGGATTCGCAATGAATTTAACAGAACTTTAGATTTGGTATTTTCCAACTTTATAACTTCATTAATAAGTCAAACAAAATAATCTCTACAATAGATAGTCAAATCGTAGATAAGCAAATCCAATTTTTTTTTTATATATAAAATCCTAAAAGAAATAATCGCAAAATTAATCGCAGTTCGAAAAAAAAATTCCGTTTTTGGCTTACAACAAATTTAATAAAGACTATGAGAAAAAGAAAAATTATGAAAGAAAGTTAATATATTTAACGACGACCTTGTACATATGAATATAAACTTGTAATGGATGGAGCTAGAAAAATAATAGATTCAGACTATTACAGATATATTGAAATGGTACAATGGTCCTATTTTAAGAATAAATACAAATCTCAACAAAGTATATATACCATGTCAAATGAATTTGATGAAAAGGACAGACGGCAAACAGTGGATAAACAATAGGTAATTTATTTGCAGATAGTTTTGCTGCTATTTATGAAACTGGTGCATCTCTCATAAGCCAGTAATCATTAAAAGATAAATATTTTACACCAATATTTTAGGTATTTCACAAGATTTGATAGAGAAATCTTTAATAAATTTGGATGAAATAAAGGACGCTGGCGATGACCATTAATTACCATGATGACATTATATTATTCCAATAGTGCGCTTAATTTATTTCAATGCATTTTTATATAATTTACAGCAAATCTCTCAGGGAATTTAAACTTGAACTTTATCCTGTACATAAATCAGGCGATAAAAACAATATTCGAAATTATCATCCTATAAGTGTACTATGTGTACTACTTGGGTGAGGTGTTTGAATTATTATTATGTCTAGTTTTGGACTTGTATTATTATTTATTCCGTGGTATGGCATATAAGGCAGATTATCGGTGATCATCAATATTGATTTCTCCGTCACCTGAAATGTTGTCTTAAGCTTAATTAAAAATATTTTGTGTAATCTTTGATATATAGTTGTATATGTTTTTTGTAACTTTATTTACTTAGCTTTTTGTAAATAAATAAAATCGTGTTTAATAGTCAAAAGATCGATATACGAGAAAAAATATTTAGGTAACATAGGTATAGTTCAAAGTCTATAATATACGTCTTTAAAAATGTAAAAAATATTGATAATAATTATAAGAGGAAAATTAAGCTAATAAGATTTTAAATTTATATATTTAATTTTTAAATGTCTAAATTAAGATTTAATTATAATAAAGAAACAAATTAATATAATAATTAATTTATTTATTAATTAGAGAATATTATTCTACGAGTACGGTTCAATGAGCTCTTTGCAATAGGTAAAACTTTGTTATGATAAAATATTTCAATGTCGCTGATTTATGATAACTCTAATGTAATAATATAATTATTAATGGTTGCATATTTAATTGTTTACCTAAGTTTGTTCTTGAAATTGGAGTCATGAATATAAAATTAAAATTTACTCCATACCTGATGAAATGAATTGATCTTATCATTCGAAACGTGTTAGCTAACTAGATCTCAATACGAATCAAATAAGCAGTATTCCTTCAACAACATTCAATCCACAGTAGGATATCAAAACGTCACCTTTATTTCACTTAACACCAGGTTAATTGGCAATAAATTAAGTGGTGACTTAAGGCCCCAGCCCACCGTGTTTCATCTGACATTTAGGTACAAAGTTAATTTAAAGAAAAGGAACAACATTTTGCTCTAATTACTTTGAAACTTCGCCTTGTTTATTTCGGTATCACTTTTCTAAGCTTAAAATGTTATACGAATACGATAAATTCTTATTTATTATAAATTATTTTTAATAAATGAGCAAACATTTATGTACATTTGTATCAATTGTGACTGGCCCGTGACGCAGTTGGCAGTGGCCCTGTTTTATGCTCCAGGATTGTGGGTTCTATTCCCGCCTCGAGTCTGGGTGTAATAATAAATATAAATAAATATTAACCAACAATCACACCACGTTAACCTAGCCCCGTGCTAAGTTCGTAAGAATTTGTGTTACAGATACTAGGAACGGATATAAATTTAAGATATAAATACATATATACATAAATACACATCCATGACCCGGTGCAGACATCTATATTCGTCATACAAATTATCTGCACCTGGCGGGATTCGAACCCGCGACCGCTGCGTAAAATGTCCAGTTGCCTGACCACTCGACCAGCCGGCCGTCTAAATAATAATAACACTCTTTATTGCACACCACAAAAAAAGAACAATATTTGTAATGAAAAAAAAAAGATGTACAAAGGCGGTTATCGCTAGTAGAGCGATCTCTTCCAGACAATCTCTATGTGTGTAATGTATTTATTTATATATTGTATGTATGTATATATATATATATATATATATATATATATATATATATATATATATATATATAAAATTATATCAGTCAACTGTTAGCTAAAACACAGGCATTAATTTGCCTACTTTAGGATCAGAAGACCGTGTGTGTGTGTGTTAAACATATTTATTTATTTAATGATTTAATAAATTGAATAAAAAAATATATCAAAAAAAGAACAATTATTAATCTTTACTCCAGGCATTTTTTTTAAAATAATTAACTAATCAAGTTATTTCATTTTGCCCAATAAAAATTTAAAGTCCCGATCAGAATCCTTATCATAAAACCGGTAGACTGGTAAAATATATTAGCGATTATTAGAAATTTTAGTTAGAAAGGTAATTTTAATTAGAAATAAAATTACGTTGAATAATAGATAAAAATTTTAAAAGAAAGAAAAATAAACATTCTGCTTTATTTAATTTAAAATAAGATGCTTAAAATATATAAAACTTCAACGTTGTTTTAATAGAAATTGATTTCAGTTTTAAAACCCCACGGGAGTTTTGTTCCAGACTTGCAGAGTACTAGCCTTTATTAAAATGCGGGCTTCCGCGCGATTGCTAATAAACAAAAAATACATTTGCACGTTTATCATAAATTTACATTTGTAATTTCTTACACAAAAGGTATTTAAATATACGAGCCAATATGATCGAGTAGGTAGGAAACGCAGATAGGTGAAAACTCGCGCGCGTTCATCAGCGGAGAAGAAAAATATACCTGCGTGACCCAAAAAAATTCTAAAACCAATTAATCTCAGTAGAGCTTATTGTAAAGGATAAATCTCTAATCGGTAACAGTAGGAAAACATTCAGATATTTACCCAGCAAGGACGCATTACAGGTATTTATTTTTATTCAAATTATTATTGTTATTTTAAATCTTGAACTGATATATTTAAAAAAAAATCATGAGCCGTAGCCTAATCCAACACCATTACGATTTTTAACTTTTTTATATCCGATTTTTTGGAAGTCCAAATAGCATTAAACAACCATTAATTTGCATTAACATAACATAGATATAAATTAGTTAGTCAACAGTCAAATACACTATTAATTTGAGCTCTGGCCTAATCTTTTAATCGGACACAGACACGGACCAAAATGCAGAGAGACATAATGTTGACACACAGGAAGGAAAAAAAAACGCTGAGTTTCTTCCGCCAGTTGTTCTCAGGTCAGAGGCTTCTTCTTTTCGAACTGGTAGTAGACTCATGACGTTTGTAAAAAAATGTAATAATTTTATGCTGAATAAAATATTTTGACTTTGAATGTAACAAATAAATGTATTTCCCAGCAATGAGATATTAACAAAATATTTTTTTTTTTTAAATCTCATTGTATTATAAAACTGTTAAATTGTTTCGTAAAATAATGTGATATTATAACAATGGCACAAAACAATATTAATTCAATATGCTTTTACATCAAAGAGAAAACAAAATATATATATTTTTACTACTACACTACACTATATTGGTCTTAGTCAGCAATTTAAAAAGAAAACTAAATGGTTTATTTACGACAGGTAAATTAAAAGGTGACAATAAAATTAAGGATTCTAATTCAGCTAAAATATTTAGATAACGAATTTTGGCTACAATTTTAAAAAGAAAAAAGTTCATGTGTGTAGCTTCAATATTTAGGGTCAGCGATAATGAGTGAGCCAGTCAGTTAGTCAAGAAATATAATTATAGTACGTCTATACAATATATTAATACGTGAAGCAAAAACTTTTTACCCTTTTTATGAAAATTACGTGGAGGGAGAAGTATGAAATTTGGCACAGTTAAAGTTTATAGGAAGAAGAAGTGCAGAATGCTAGTATTCTTTTTAATTATTATAAAAAAATACATTTAATTAATTAAAAAAAACACTACACACACTACGAAACACACACACATATGTACAATGATATATATACACAAATTTTGTTTATTGTCAAAGTCTGTTATCAACACGGTCTTAAATACAGGTCTTGCAACTAATTTTTTATGGAAATTTTTGATCACAGATCAGGTCCAATGATTGCTGCATTTGCTCACCATGTTATGCGCAATCATACTTTTTTGATGTTGCCAATGCTGTCAATTATATATTAGGTCGAATTTCGACCACTGGGCGACCACTAGTATCCATTTAAAAAGCAAAAGCGATTTTCGCGTTGATACGTGAAATCGGAACCCATTCCTTTTTTTTTTAAACACAGTCATAAAAGAAATATCAAAATATTGCTTACCAATCTTACCATTATGTTTTTTGTTTGCCGTTAATTTTTCTCATAAATTGAAACTCGCTTTGCCAATTTAGGTAGCTTCGCTAATTTAGGTACGTGGTATTTTTGAGTATGATACGATTGATTAACATCTGAATAGTGGATTGAAAAAAAGGTGTCTCCATTTCTTCTTAGATAAAAAATTTAATAAGACTCCTACATACATTAAATAATTAAAATTTTAAGCAACTTTACTTTATTTAGATTAACTTATTAGTTTTATATGATACGTAAGTAAAATAAATTTTACTGTTATATTAATATCTAATTTAAAACAGAAAACATAACAAATAATATTGGGTATATTCCTTCTTAAAGAATAGTCGACTGAAATTAACTACAATCAATGTAGTGCCTAAATAATGATTTTCTCAGAACAGTAACTGTGCGACTTGTGATAATAGGCACGTATTTAATCAAAACTGCGAATACATATTTCGCCCCATTCAAAAGCGGGATTAGCTTTTCTTAGAGGCAATGTGTCTTAACGTTATCTACGGGCGCACCTGTCGCTCGGAACTTTGTTGGGACTCTTTAATTAGCTCTGATGACTTGCGACTGTTCATTAATTATATCATGACTTTAGTTTGACGAACTGTATAAAAAGATAGAGTGACACTATTGGTGAATTTAATTTTAATATTATATTTACATAAAGACTGCTCAGTAATTGGTTAGCATTTTATTTAATTTATATACTCATGTAATAAAGATATGTATATATATATATATATGTGTGTGTGTGTGTGTGTGTGTTTTTGTTAGTTTCATAATCAAAAAAGTTAATCAATCATCGTAAAAACGAAATACGGATATTTAAAACATAGAAACGTCCTCAAGAATACTTCTCATTCCCATAAAACTATATTATTATAGTTCTTTGTAATCAAGGCGGTAGACAAAAGGTTCGAAATAAAATTTAAAATTACATAACTCTAGAATGTATTTATATTTGTATACTTATTTATTTTAATACAATTATTGAAATACCATTAAATTTCTCTTATCCTTACTTCGCGTAAGTCTTCTACGTATTTTAAGTATCGATATCATGGCCGATGTTGCCACATAGCGTGTCAGAACGTCAATTTTAATTACGATATTAAAACGATCACTCTAGCATAAAAGTACTTCATTAAATCGGACATCTTGAATGTTTATTGACGCATCACCGTGACTCAGCTATGAACACGGTTCACTTAAAATCGTAATGGAGTTGATTATTTTCATCGAACTCATCAACAAAACTTCAATCAGTTTATTAATAACGTAATTGACGTTATTAATCATATTTGCCTAAAGTTGTGAACTTTGAGTCTCGTAATTAAAACGATCACTTCGTTACTAACTACTCATTTATTGTTATAATTATATTTAAGAATAATATGTTATTTCCATATTATATATACATTAATTTAGGAACGATAATCTTAGTTCGTTCCTTATATCATATTACTTGTATATGTATTTCGATTTTGGTTGCATAATACTTTGCGTGAACGTGAAATTGTTTCTATGTTTTCCGTTACAAAACATAAGAAGATATATCGTATTTGATAAATAACTCCTTATTTTATTTTGTCGTATTCAACGAAACGTGTTTCAAGATCGTTACATTCTATTTAATATTTTTGTCACAGAATGATTTACGTGCAAATCCACATGAATCATGTCAGGCGACAGATGTTAACAATACAACTTTCTCTGTCAGCCTGTAGGCGTCTAGATTACAAGGGTCTAAATATTAAAAGATTACAAATGTTACCTTTATATATAATTAATGTCATATATTTTGAATACTGTGACACTTGAAAACCGTCAAAACAGTATATACATATGATTTGTTTCTAAAATGTCATAGCTAAATTATAACTAAATTATGCATGAAAACAATTATTTTAGAAAGTAAACACATTTTATTTATGCTTTTCATATTATCACTACTATAAATGAATGTAAGACATAATATAATTTTATTTTACAAACAAGAAGTTTATTGTTATAAAATGAAAACTGGTATTTTTGATATATTGATCTTAAGTCACTCGATGATAGATGATCATTTTGTCGAAGTGTTGTGAAAACAAAATGATAAATTTGAGCTATGGAAGATTTAATTTGAAGGTTTGTACTAGAGAACCAAACGGAAATTCTCAAATAATACACTTTTAGTAAAAAAGAAATAAAATTGTATTGATAAAATATCAAAGGCATTTTATCAGCACCCAAGATCACAAAAAACAAATTACAAATTAAACTGCTTTAAGTATTTAGCTATTTATCTTTTGTGTAATCTCCCACACAATCGCACCTTCGATTAGTAACACTGGGACACATTGCGTTTGACGTTTCAAAATTAAAAACAATGATATAATTTTTTTTTAATATTTTTTTCTAATAAATTATTCATATCATCATAATCCGAATGATGGGAGCGATCGTAGTACAGCGTTCCGTCGACTCATCCGACAGGTCTAATTTAATGCGCGCATTTATTATTGGTAATGGAATTAACTGTGGCCGATTATCATATGATTTGATGGACGCGCTATCTTCCGATCGCTTCTACGTGCCGCCCACCGCACTTAAAAAAACCGACTCCGGCCCCACGATGTGGTCATTACGACTAATTATTGTTATCTTTATGGTAGCAATCGGCTTGCCTTGTACATTTAGTGCCGACTTCGATAAAGCGCTACTTTAAAACGCAATTCCTTTGTCATTTTCTGTCCCCGAAACTTTGTGGGCATCTTTTTCGTTGCTGTTACTTTTTTTTCTATAATAACAGAGCGGCGCCGAGCGACTGCTCGATTTGATTACGCTTCTTCGGTTGGCGTCATTATTTGCGATGATATTTATAATCTCTGATTTTGTTTTAAGCTCGCTTTATATCCTGTCGGCAAACTATTTCTTCTTAATGATAAAGAAATTACACTCCTTCGTTCGTTTACTATGACATGTAGTTTTTGTTCTAAGAAAGGAAATAACACGGCAATGTTCAATCTTACTTTGTTGTTTTATTGAACCGAGCTGCTATATTTCATTTTAAATGTACAGCGTTTCTAATGTAGTCACACACAAATACATTTCTGCAATTCTGCCGTTCAAATTAGTGACTCGTGCTTGTGTAGTCACGTTTTACCTTTTTTAACTTTAAGGTGTGCTTAGACCGACTAACTTAAGGAGGTAGAGTAAGGTCGAATATTTTACTAAAATAAAGGTAATATTTAAAATTTTTCTATCTTTGCTATTTTGGGTTTTAAAACAGATGCATAATTTTTTCTAGAAGTAGGTACCTGTTTTCTAAATTTTAATATATTATCACACTGTTTACTACCATGTATATAAAATCCAACCAAGAGAGGGTTCGACTCCCACATGAAACTTATAATAATAAAATTAATAATGCAAATTTTTAACATTAACACAAAAAACAAATAATTAGGTTTCTTTTTTTGATTTGTTTTTATTTATCTTTTAATATCATAAATTTGTTTTAATGGCTATTATAACAATAGTATAGACCTGCAACATACAAATGGACGGACGACATACGCATGTCCGTGACCATATTGTCGAGCAGCGGAGTTTTAGTATTAGGCTTTCGTTGGCGTCTTTTGAGTACAGAACCTTATGCTAATATGTTATAGTCCTTTTTAATTTCAAATCTAAAGGTTTTACTAGACTTTATAGAATTTTAATTTTTTTTACTTTATAGTATTTTAATACACATAACCATTATCTTATTTTAAAAAAGTAGGTATATAATTAAAATACACAAGAAATAAAAACAATTTATTTCGATCCCAGTAACTTAAGATCTCGAAGAAAAATAATCCTACTTCAAGAGAAATTTTTGTTGAGTTCCAAGTGTGAAGAGATTAATCGACGATTCAGTGGAACACATGGTGTTATTTCGGAAAGAATGTTAGGAACGTGCTTCCACGCTGACCCCCTGCGAGTAACAAATACCCGCTCCGGGGGACGGATGTCGCACATTCGTTACGATCTCTCATTTGAATTTTGTTTCATATCTCAATTGTGTGAACCGGCTCGCTAAAAATTACTTATGTACTTTTCGATCAGGACTTTCTGTAATTTATAAGTGCTTCTAAAATAAATTTTTATGCGAGTATTTTTTTTTTTACGTTAGTAATCAAAAGCTATTATAAGAATTATTAGAATAATTCTAGATTATAAGATAGAAGATCTAAGATATATTTTAAAATTAAATAGAAATAAAAGAGAAATAAATGGTTATTCAAGTTAACACTAAAGCAACGGCAAGAAGAGGAGAATGAAATAGACGAAATATATTATAAGGGGAAGTAAAAATTATTTTTATTGAATAATACCATTTTTATAATAGGATATAATTATAATAGGAGATATTATTTTTAAACCATCCTACTTCTAGCAAAAATATTCAGTTCAGAAAACGTAACAAACACCACATTTTCAAATTTTGATTATTATACCCTTAGAAGAAATGACAATCAGCCCAAGCTTGGCGAAGAATTGGCGCAATACTTATTAACTCTGTCTCTGTGCCAAGCTTAAAATCTCGCTAGCGCGATTCAGCAATTTTTAATACATTTTTTATTCTTATTATTTACTAGCGGCCCGCCCCGGTTTCGCACGGGTCTTTAACTAAAATTTTAAAAATTATACATTTATATTTTTTATCACCTACACCTGCGTCGATACTGGAAAATATTTTAAATTAGACGGATTGAGTGACAGATTTATTATACCTATATACATACATACATACATACATACATACATACATACATACATACATACATACATACATATATATGTATATAGATAGTACGGATGAAACATTTGAACTGTTTTTTTTATTAATTATTTTCTCATTGATGAATACCATATTTTAATAAGTATTATTCCCGACGAAGACAAATCCAAAAACACAAAAATCATAAAAATCGTTCCACTCGTTCTCGAGTTATAAACGGTGTAACTAACACGACTTTTTATATATATATATATATAGATTACAACTTAAATAGCTATAACCATCCAACTTTGTACAATCAACAAACAAATAACGACCAAATATTTTAAATTTTAACAACGAACAAACAATCAAGACCGTAGTACCCTAAAGTATTTAATTATATACAAAAAAGAAAAACAGATTTTTAAATACGGGCGAGTGTCATTCTTTTGGCCGAAGTTTTGGTCAGCGCGATTCAGAAAATTATCTGCGCCATCTATCGTATAATAATAATAAATAATAAATAATAAATATTAACCAACAATCACACCACGTTAACCTAGCCCCGTGCTAAGTTCGTAAGAACTTGTGTTACAGGTACTAGGAACGGAAATAAATTTAAGATATAAATACATATATACATAAATACACATCCATGACCCGGTGCAGACATCTATATTCGTCATACAAATTATCTGCACCTGGCGGGATTCGAACCCGCGACCGCTGCGTAAAGTGTCCAGTTGCCTGACCACTCGACCAGCCGGCCGTCCGATAATTGTAGAATATCGTTTTTATATTTAGTGACATTTAACATAATTAATATTTAACATAGTAGTATATTAATTGAAAATGATGTTTATCTAAAATATTAAAACGATTTCTATTCCTATTCGACATATTTAGTAAACTTTTCAGTTTAACAAAATAATAACTCAAATTTAAGTTTTGTGAGTTTTAAAGATTCCTTAGACCAGATGGCGTTGGCGGCGTAGGTACCTATTTCTATTTTCTTAAATATTTATTTTTAAATTTAATTACAATGAAACAAAAACTAAATTATACTGTGAGTTATTTCCAATTTTTATGTATTAAAGTTATTAACATTGGTTTTGTACTTTTTACGTGATACGTGATCAGAGAAAAACACGATAAGAGATGGCGCTGATACAAAAAAATACGCGCTATTGAAATTTATTCTTGATGATATATAGTGTATTAATAAAACAGAGGTTTTAACTTTTAAAAGATTTATTATTTGTATAGATGAATTACTTTTATTACATTAATTATATAAAAATAAAATATTTTGATACAGTATTGAACACTTATTTTATATAATTTTATGTATTATTTTGTATTGTAGATTATTTTATATATTACAATAAAAAAATGCTGATTTTGCTTTGTATAACTGAAAATTAAAATAAAAAAAATTTCGGAATACAGTGAAACAAAAATTTCTTTACTTTTAAAGTAGATTTTTTTTTATTACTTAAAATGAAATAAAATTATTCTTGACTGGAGAGAATTGGTTTTGAATAAAGAATTCACTTTTATCGATCGAAGATAATATAGTTTTGAACCAAGTAAAAGTATTATCGATCGAAGTAATTAAGTCTTTCAATCCACGAAACAACAATTCAAGACAATAATTTCTTAAAGTAAAAAAAATTGAAAAAAAAAATTAATTAGAAACTGTTGATTAGATATTAGCTAGGTCTTGGTTCAAGACTGGCGAACCAAAACTTGTTAGATAGATATTGAGTGGATCTTGACTCAAGAATGATCAACTAACACTTGTCAGTTGAGTAGTAGGCCAGTTGTGGGCCAGTATTATTAGGCCGAATCTGGGCAACCCAGTATTGTGCCAAGACAGGCCCCGTTGTATATAATTTTCTTCCTACAAGGGTAGTAGTTGTATATTTATGAAAAAAATCTGCGATGGACAATTGGATAAAAAAAGCTTTAAAATAGTACGTCATATTTACTGTCATTAAAATATTCTTTTATATTAGTATTACAATAAAACCGATCTAAAGTATAGACATTTTTTATAAAAGTCACGAATGTCGTGAAAAAAAGTAATGAATTCACGAGCGTAGTAAATAATAATAATAAAAAAAACCTTTTATATTTCTCTAATTATGCAGTTGATTTACCTCGTCCTACGATAAGCAACATCCGACAACAACAAAAAAAACTTAAGTAAATCCATGAAATAGCACGTAAATACCCTATATATACATATTTATTTATGGCTTTGATGTTTAGAATAAAGGTTTTTTTTTTTAAATTCAAATCAACTCAATCAACTGCAACTTTTTGATAATTCCTCCAATTAAAAGTTCTAATTGATCGATGGTCTGGGAAGTAAGTTATGGGTTTAGCTTATTCATTGGTTAATGCTATTTGCACCTTTTGCATAATTCGAATGAGTAATTGATGGTGGGTCCAGCGAGTTGGAGGACGCTTAAAACATTGCGTTTCCGTCTGCTTTTACGTTCTTTCGTGGATAATATCATTCCTAATTTTATGTTTGAGAAAGATTCACTAACTCACTCGTCCAGCATTCGGCCTAGCTCCTCCAATGTCTCTGCAAAGATGACGATATTTTCGATGAAACGAAAGTGTATTCGTGTTTTACATTAGCATACTGGAGAATCTAGAGATCTGTATTACAATACAATCTATACTCGAGACGCCATCTTGACAGTGCTCTTTTTTTATGTTAGTGGTCTATTCTATGTTAGTGATGTAACCTCACACTAGTGACGTTACCTACTTATAACATCCTCCTTATTTTAAAATCTAGATTTAACTAAAACAATCAGTCCTTTACAGTTGCTAAAGTGTTTGCTTAACTAACAAAATATTAACTTAAAATTAACTTATAACATCCTCCTTATTTTAAAATCTAGACTTAGCTTAAACAATCAGTCCTTCACAGTCATTGCTAAAGTGTTTGCTTAACTAACAAAACATTAACTTAAAATTATTTAATTATCGAAATGTAACCGTCTTGGTGGTCTTATGACTCTTCCATACCTAGTGCGTATTTCAACTAGAGTTGTATGCTCTTCAATAGACGGTGCTACTGTATGAGAATTATCAGATGTCTGAATATTTGGACTTTTTCGTAACATATCTTGAGATACCGCTTGAGGTGACTGCGGAGGCTTCAATATGTGCTGTCTATTTCTCCTTCCTATAAATCCATCTGACCCTTCAACAATATAAGACCTAGGCTGATCACATTTGGACCTTACTGTACCTGTCATCCATGGACTATCTGGCATTTTCTTAAAATAGACTTCATCTCCTTCATGCAGTTCTGATAATGATTTAGTCTTTCTGTCATAGTATTTCTTCATTTTGTTTTTATTTTCTTCCTTAGTTTTTACATATTGTTGAAACTTGACTGTTCTTGGTACAAAGTTTTTTGTGACTGTTGGTAATTGTGTTCTAAGTTAACGTGACATTAATAATTGTGCTGGAGATGGTAGATTTCCTCTAGGTGTATTCCTGAATTGAAGCAAAGCCACATATGGATCTGTCCCTGACTCTTCTGACTTGGTAAGAAAACGTTTACATATCTTTACTGCCGATTCTACCAACCCATTTGACCATGGTATGTAGGGGCTTGACGTATTATGATGTATTCCCCATTCCCAGATAAAAATTTTAAACTCTGACGAATTAAATGGCGACCCATTATCATAGAATAACTCTACTGGAATACCATGTCTGCTAAAGATACTTTTAAGACAGACAATTACTGTTTTGGCGTTAGCACTTGCCACTGTCGTTAGTTCAATAAAATTTGAGTAATAGTCTTGTACTACTATGTATTTTTTTGGATTTATAATCCATAAAATCAACACCAACTTTTTCCCATGGAAACAATGTAACATCATGTGGAAGAAGTGGTTCTGGAGCATTTGAGCTTCTATGTGACAAGCAAATACGACATGACTGAACAATGTTTTTTATATCAGTTGACATAAATGGCCAAAATACATGTCCTCTAGCAAATGCTTTTGACCTTTCAATTCCCAGATGACCACTGTGTATTATTTTTAAAATCTCTGGCCTTAATTTTTTAGGTATGACTATACTGTTACTTCTGAAAATTAAATCATTTTCTGTGTGTAAATCTAATCTATACTGCCAGTACTCATGCAAATCTTGGTGAACTTGTGTTTTACTTGACGGCTATCCGTCTTTACAGTATTGTTTTAAAATTTGTAGACTTTCATCTTCATTATAGCCATTGATTAACCATTGTAGACGTTCTGGTGAGACTGGTAATGTCTTAATCAGTAAATTTACATGAACAATAACATCATCATCTAATTCATCTGAACTTCTTTCAGGGAGTGCTGCTTTTGACAAGGTATCCGCATTGTACATTTGACTACCTTTTTTGTAAACTACATTTAGACTGTAGGGTTGTATCTTCAACATCATTCTTTGGAGACGTGTTGGAACCTCGACTAAAGACTTTTTAAACAATGTTATTAAAGGAGCATGGTCTGTCTCTACAGTTACAGTTTGTCCGTATATAAATTGATGGAACTTAATACAGGCAAAAACTATTGAATAAAGTTCTTTTTCTATCTGAGCCATTTTCTGTTGTGTCTCTGTTAAAGTTTTTGAAGCATAATATACTGGATGTTGATTTTGTAACAAAACAGCACCGACAGCACTCTTACTCGCATCACTTTGTAGGACAATAGGATCATGAACATTAAAATGTGACAACACTGGAACTTGACATATTAATTGCTTCAGACGAATAAAGGTTGTTTCATGATTGGCAGTCCACTGCCAATCAGTAGATTTTTTTAATAATTGACGTAGAATTTCTGTCTCGCCTGCCATATTCTTAATAAAAGGACTTAAATAATTAAGTATGCCTAGAAATCTTTGTAAATCCTTTAAACAGGTAGGAGAGGGCATCTCTTTGATTGCTCTGACTTTGTCCGGATCAACTGTGATTCCATCCGCTGAAAAAATATGACCTACATATTTAATACTCTCCTTGGTGAATGAACATTTTTCTTTATTAAACTTGACATTATTTTCCTTTGCTCTTTTAAATACTATATTAAGACGCTCATTATTCTCTTGTAGTGTTTGACCACTTACTAGTATAACATCGCTATATACTGCCACCCCTGGTATATCACCAAATATTTCAGTTATAATTCTGTGAAAATACGCAGGAGCACAGCTGACTCCATATGGAAGACGTTTAAAGCGATATCGGCCAAAGGGTGTATTAAAAGTTGTGAGGTAAGAAATCTTCTCACTCAATTTACACATCCAAAATCCACTACTCGCATCCAATGTGGGGTAAAATCTTGCACCAGCCACCTTAGCACGGACCACGTCTACTGATGAAATAGGATAATGAGTCCTCTTAATTGCCTGATTTAGATTACGGGGGTCTAGACATACCCTTAATTGACCATTTTTCTTTTCTATTAAGATTAAAGAACTCACCCATTCAGTAGGCTCCGTGACCTTGCTAATGACATCCATTTTTTCCATCTTCTCAAGCTCTTGTTGAAGTCTATGATGTAATGCAAATGGTACCTTCCTCGGAGCATCAACTTTTGGCTTGACCTCAGGATTTGTACTTATGTGACACTCACCAGGAAGACAACCAAGACCGGTAAAAACAGAATTATTACATTCAACAAGTTTATTTAAATTTATATTTTGTGACTTACTTGACTGTAGTGAAAATGACTGTGATTGACTTTTGGTAACTTTAGGACATACTACTGGACTTGAATTTGAATCATTTTGACTTATTTCAGAAAACAATTGACTATTATTACTTTCTGACATTTGCATGCTTGTAGTGTCTACACAGAAAACTCTTTTAATTAGTCCAATTTCTGAGTAAGTAATTTTACCTAATACAGTTGGAGAATTCACATTTGCAATTATAAAATTAATTTGTTTTGACGTATAGACATCATTAAATTGAAATTTACACTTTAAATTTTGTTGACCTAGTACCTCTAGACAGTGTATGACTTAATTTTTACATCACTTTTAAACAATAAATTTTTAGTATTAAGTGAATCACAAACACTTTTCGACATAATATTGACATCACTGCCCGTATCAGTAATACTATTTATTTGTGAATTATTTATATATAAATTAATTGTCCATTCACTTGACAATGACTTAGATGACTGAATATGACCTATAAACAATTCATCTTGTTCTGCTTGTACCTGTTGCATATTACTATCTGAATGTACATATCTTATTGACTTTGATTGAAATGACTGACAACAGACTGCAAAATGACCGACTTTTTCACATTTTCTGCACTTAACACCTAATTCTGGACACTTATAACGATGCGCCTGACCACACCTAGTACAAACTTCCTGTCTTGACAGCTGACTATATTGACTGACGTTCCTTGAGTTAGACTTTGATCTTGAGCGTGATTGACTTGTGTTATAAAATACTGTACTTTGTTCTGCCGTCAATTCATTCATTTGATGTCTGGAAGCAAGCATGGCCTTTGCCATTTCTAAGGCCTTATCAAGATCCAGCTTATCTTCAAGCAATAATTTTTCTCTAATATAATTGTATTTTATATGCATGTTACATATAAACATTATTTTGACTAGACGGTCTTGCAGCTGTCCTAGCTCACAGTTTTGTGACTTTAATTTTAATGTGCACGCAAAATCGTCTAAGGTTTCATGTTCATCTTGTTCGTATGTAAAAAAATTGTGACATTCATAAGTGAGGTTAACTTTAGGGATAAAGTGATTTTGAAATAACTTTATAAGCTCGTCGTATGTAATATTATCCTCATCTTTTCCAAATGTATTGAATACATCAACGCCTTTTTCACCAATGACATGCAGAAATAAAGCCACTTTGCCATCACTCTCTTCATCCAAGCCAGACGCACGTAGATAAATATTTAAATACCTGCAGCCATTTTTTCCATTGTTGAGCCACATTACTATTCATCACCATGGGCTGCGGACTGGAAATTCTGGAAAGTTTTTTCGGCTTTTGATTTTCATCAGACATGACTATGAATTTCACAATGACTCAATGTACAATGAATAAAAGATACGTAGATCACGAACTACTTCTGACACCATGTTTTACATTAGCATGCTAGAGAATCTAGAGATCTGTATTACAATACAATCTATGCTCGAGACGCCATCTTGACAGTGCACTTTTTTTATGTTAGTGGTCTATTCTATGTTAGTGATGTAACCTCACACTAGTGACGTTACCTATTTATAACAATTCGCCATTAATATTTATTGCTCGTTATCCAGTCCAAGGTCTTAAAAAGGTCTTCCATTACATTGCCAGACAGTTTCAGGGTCATGACATCATTCTGTATTACCCTGCGATGAAGATTATAGGCCTTATTCGTTGGTCCTGGATTTGGACGGTCATCATCGTCGAATTATATATACATCTCAGCACTTCGATTAATTGCCAGTCGATATGACATCACTGTGAAGAATTCAGGACAGCCAAGTCATGACTGGGTCGAAGGCTTTTGCGTAGTCCACAAATACCATACAACTGATTATACTTTTCAGTCTTCTGTATTATCTGTGAAACAATATAGATGTGATCTACAATTCTGTAGCCATTTCGAAACCCAGCTTACTCCGGTGATTGGAATTTGTCGAGTTTTGCGGTGAGACGACTCGTAACGACCCTCGAAAATAGCTTTCAGATATAACTCAGAAGTGAGATCGGTCTGTAATTCCTCAAGAGAAATTCATTACCTTTATTGAAGAACAACACAACCTGGACCACACCTCCGGCGTGGTATCCTGCTGGATGACGACATTAAAGAGCTTCGCTAAGGCTTTTAGAATAGGTTGTCCGGCGGCTTTAACTCAGTAGTAATTCTGTCATGCCCAGGGCCCTCTCGTTTTAAATGACTAAGCACCGCACTGACTTTGATATCCGGGATATCCTGCAAAATATTGCGTGACAGTGGTGCACGTGGATCTTTGGTGTCCTAAGTCTTGGGCCTGTGTGCACTCGATGAGTCCATAAAATTTCTAGACCTCTTCCCGTTTCTAAGAGCGAGAGCAAACGATTCTGCCATCCGCTGTTTTAAGCTTCGTAAGAAGCTTCTTCTTCCCATATATATCCCAAGGTCATATATAAAATACTAGCTGTGCCCCGCGGTTTCACCCGCGTTAATTTGAGGGAAAAACGTACTTAAATATTTTTAAACAATAACTCTAAGAGTAGGTACCCGCCTCGTTGCCTGAGTGGTCACAAGCGTTACTGCCGAGCAAGGGGTCTCAGGCTTAATTCTGGGTCGTTCAACGTATTATTGAGTTTTATTTTTTATTTTTCGAAAATTCTCAGTAAAAGAGTGATGTTATATTTACTTTAAAAGTGGATCTATATTTAAAAAATGTCTCGAGAAGAGAAATAATAAAGGACGCAACGGACGCTCTCAAAAAATTTTTTCTGGTTTTTGTAACATCTTATTATTGCTCAGCCCCTACTGGTCGTAGCGTGACGCTATATAGCCTATAGCCTTCCTCGGTAAATGGGCTATCCAATAAAAAAAAAATTCTATTCGAACCAGTAGTTCCTAAGATTAGTGCGTTCAAACAAACAAACAAACAAACAAACAAACAAACTCTTCAGCTTTATAATATTAGTATAGATAAAATATGTTCACATATTGTAAACTCGCGACTTACAAAACACTTAGCGCGAAAATTAATTTTCCCAGTAAAACACTTTTCGCTTATTAATTTCAAATAAATATGTAAAAGACATAAAAATGCAACGGCTTAGAACAAATAAAAAAGTCAAGTCTAATTGTCCTGACTGATATAAAATTGAATATATTATCTACTATTTAACTTTAGCAGTTTAAAGCGACGTTAAATTCAGTTTTCAAAAGGATCTCGTTATTTTTATTTTCGGAGGGAATTTGTCTATTCACATTTTCGTCACGAGGCGCATTGTGCAGATTTAAGGAAGCAGGAAACCATTACTGCTTCATACGCACGCCGTCATACGAATTTCGGTGATAGCGTACAATGGTTGCGTATATCACAGCACTTTTATATAAATATGTAGAGATATTTAGGTAATACATAACACATTACGTGGATGTGCAAAGAGGAGGCTTTTTTGAAAGGTTCGTAATTTTAAATGGTCACTTCTTTATCCACAAATTAGCAAATATATTGACTGCCAATGTAGGTACCCTTAAGCCTAAATCTTTTTAATTTTGTAATGTAAGTATCTTAATCATAAATAAATACGATAAAATAATAATACTTTTTCGGATTCAATTTATTTTAATATAAATAATTTTTATTTATTAAATATACGAAATTTATTCAGAAACAGTATAAAAAATACGACAAATTTTTGTCACAATAACATATCCATAATGCTATTATCGTGCCCACTAACCATATTTTAATACAAGGCAAACAGTAAATCTATCAAGAAATTTCAACTTTATAACGTCTTTCTAATTTTTTATGGTCGTCGCACCGTAACGTTCTCCGATGTCTAATGAATTTGTAGCGAGATCCTAAATAAATGCTGTCATCGCGTCAGATGTTTCATATAAATCGCCATCTTAACGATGTCGACACTTAATAAAATTTATTTTTTTAATGGTTTTATGTGCCTAAATTTGTAACTTGTTTTTATTCGCGTATAACCCATGATATCCTCTGACTTGAAACGTAGAAAAATATTAAATATATATTTGGTATGAGTTCTACAAATATTAAAAATAAATATTTTTCTTCATCGACTTTAACCGAAATTAAATGGTTGCTGGTCTGAAATGAAAAAAATAAAAAAAAAAACGATAAAAGATAACTTTTAACGTAATACCTATTTTTTTTTTTGGTGATAATATTAAATAAATAAGAGTTTAAAGCATGTCTTTATAATATTTTTTAAAATCCAAAAAAAATCTAAAATGTCTGAACGTTAAAACTATTAATTCCATAGTAGTATCGTCAACATTTTAAACATGATTTGTAATCTTATCGTGTATAATAATAAACTCAACAACTTTAAAAAAAAAAATTATATATATATTATACACCTATTATAATAATGCTCTGCATTAAAGACAGTAGCACTAAGCCACACCGAATAATATGCTTTGGCTATTAAAGTCTTTATAAATTGAAAATTTTGAATTTATTTATTAGTACACGTTGACCTATTGAAATTTAAAGCTAATTAAATATAAATTACATTAAGTTCTCTTCTCTTTCCCAAAACTAAAATCACGAGTAATTTGCCTCGAAAATACATTTATATAAAGCTAATATACGTACATTATTAATATTCAACTTTCAGTGTTGCCTATGTCTACATTAAGATCTAGCAATGATCTTCAAATTTTGTGGTCTTAGGTCGCTAAGATCTACTTTTTAGATCATCCCTCTGGTTGGAAGTCTACCTATATTACGAAACCGGTTGCAAGTCAAGAAATAACCAATCCACATTAAAGTTTTTTCGTGTAGTCTCGTATAAATTTTTTGAGAAAACAAAAACACAACTCCTGAGGGTGAAAGAATAGATTGGATGGAAAATGGAGAAAGTGGATTTAGTATAAAATACGAGTATTCGTACCTCTATGACCAATAAAAAAGCCACACCATAATTTTATAATTATCCAACTATTACGTAATCTGTAGTTGGGTTTTTTCAATTTCCCTGTCCCTTAACTTCACATCAGTTTTTGTGAGTATATCAATCCGTACTTCCGGCAACGCACAACAATAGTGAAGTAATGACTCATTAATGTTGTAAAAGTTGTACAACCCTTCAAATATACGTTAAGAGGTAAGGGTACATTCATATTAATGGTAATATAATTTTTTAGTTTTCAAAATTATTTAAATTTTCTTTAATTTTTAATTTATTTAAAATGATTAGATACACTGACTACGTTTTTCTTAATTTTAATTACTTTTCAGTGTAAAAAGATAAGCTTACATTTTAATTAACTGAGACTTTTCAAAGGATAACAATTTTCTATGATGTTTTTAATTTTACTATTTGCAAATCCAACATAAAAATTATGTGTGTAGAGTGTCGATTGTTCAATTTTAATATATGTAGAATACATTTTTGTAAACAAATAAAGTAATAAACAAATTTTATATGTGTTAAATACTTTGATCTAATCTTTTGATTATTTTCAATAATGTTATTATATATCTATTTCTGCTTACGTTATTTTCTACGAATACCTGATAATGTTAATTTCTTGTGAATCATTTGGATCAAATTAGTCTCCGTGAACCTACGCACTGGCATATTAGAGTTGTTATAGATTATAGATATAGTATCTATGACAGTCTATAGTTTCACCGTTGGTCAAACAAGTTTTCTTTTATGACAAAGGAGGATTAGAGCCGAATCTCCATGCTGCTTCACTACAGCTTGGCGGATTATCAATCTAATCAAATATTTTATTTACATTCATCATTAATCAACCTTCACCGCTTTATTTAGTAGCTACGGACAACCATTCTGGTCTAATGGTGCAAGTAGCTGCCTTAACGCCGGCGGTCGCTAGTTCATTCCAAAAGCACGTAAAGCCGTCGGTACTGATTGTTATCAAAGATGCATATCAACGAACAATGCTCAAGGTAGAGAAATTATCTACCAACATTGAAGCGGCGTGGTGGTGGCTCCAGTCTTTCTTCTATATAGAAAATAGTCCTTCATTCAGCAGTGAGACGTTTACTTACTACTCTTACTATTCTTATAAAAGTCCTACAAATAACAGCTTTTCACGTGGTTGATATTCGTGTTTAAATTAATCACGAATATAATCATCCACATTGTTCGTACATACATGTTTAATTGAATGAAAGTTGGAACTCAAAGTTACACGTACCTACCGTGGTCACGAGTTAAGCGAGCCCATAAATAATTACCACCAATATAAAGTTGCTTGAAGAAAATTAGAAATTAAAACTAGTACTCTGTTAACTTTGTGTATAGAATAAATAAATATACACTTCAAATAATATTCATATACTATTGAAATTGAATATTTTCTTATAAAATATAAATAGGTATATAAAATTCAGTTTTTGACGATTCAGATTTATGAAAAAAAAAACAAATTACAGATTTGTCTCACTGGACTTTTTTTTTAAGGTAATTGAATATTGTTTAAAGAACTGAGTAGCAAAATACGAAAAAAAATCTTAATATGCGAGCGGAAGAAGAAATTAATAAAAAATGTTGTTTCATAGGTTTTTGTATGGAAAACTTACTGTTTGATGAGCAACGGCTTAAAATCAAAATAAAGGGTTTTTTTGTAGCTCAAAATTTTTGTTTTTTTATCGACTACAAGTTTTTCAGGTGGGAGTTTGAGAAAAAAAATGTTGCGCTAAAATTAAGCACTCTAATATACTTAACATATACCTATATATTAAGTAGAGTCCTTTTTTTAGAAAAATTGCTATGTAATTTAAAAAAAACTAGCAATAAAATCGTCACAAAGGAACCGATACCATGATAAACGTATCCCAAGTCGTCTGTGTTCGTAACTACCACACTTCCGTGACCAATCGTGACGGATAAGCCTAATTTATCACACCGCTTCAATTCTATAATAACTTGCAGGTTGCGTGTGTGACAGAATATTCTATTAGTGCCTCAACGATTAATCTTGGCCTCGGGTTATTACGGTGTAAGCTGGATTAATGATTATTTGTTAAGTGATACGATCGACGGTGTATTTAATCCTTTTAGTTCCATAATATTTTATATAGGCTTGTAACATTCATTATATCAGTGCTTAGTTGGTAAGCTTATATGAAATTTTGTAGCCTACAGTTTAGTTTTTTAATGAAATATGTCATATGTCATATATCAGCTGTAATCTAAGCTCGGTGTCAGTTAACATCAAGGAATTTATATTTGTATATAAATTCATTGGTTAACGTACATTCTAATAAAAATATTAGAATACGTTTCTAAGCGATTTTTCATAATATATGTAACTAATTCAAATATTTAACTTTCTCGATAGTTTTCACACTTCACATATATTTTGTAACGGAAAATCAACACGGTGGAAAAAGAAAATTACTGTATCAGTATCTGTAAGCCACCCATTGCTAAGCGAAGGCCCCTTCTCTACGTAGAAGAAGGGTTGGAGCTTAATACACCACGCTGCTCTACTACGGGTTGGCGGATAATTTCTTTATAATGGGTAACAATCGTTATCAGGTGTCTATGATAACAAGCGAGACTGACGGCTTTACGTGCTCTCCGAGGCACGGTGGGGAGACCCACAATGACATACAATAATGGAAACAAATATTTGTAAAAATACAAAATTCTGTCCCGAACGGGAATCGAACACGTAATCGCCCCGTGCGCGGCGTTGAGGCAACTACTCGCACCACTACACCACAAAGGTCGTCTTCTTATCTTTACCTTTCTCGATTGTTTTTACACTTCAAATATATTTTGTAACAAGAATTCAACACGGCGGATAAAGAAAATTAAGCTTAATTAAATTTTTTAGATAATATAAAATATCAACGAAAGTACGCAATCTTTGTTCTAACATATCTCATGAAATATGTAAAAGTGATATACGAGTATTGAATACAGCAAACTACATATCGCGCCAGCTGGGAGGTCTAACAAACTTACAAATTGAATAAGAAAAAGTTATACGCCACTGAAAATATTAGGAGGCCACCGTATTATTAGCACCTAATGTAGCTCCATATATTTATATATCGTAATATCTAACATTAACTAGAGCCATAACCTTCATCGGGATAGATATAAAGTTAGGGATAATAGCAAAGCTAGAGAACTCACTCCTATTTTATTGCTCTAATAAATATTTACGTCATAATCCGACGTAATGGTGGTGTGGAACTTCAAATCTTACGGTTTTAGTCAACATAACACCTGGCTAGATGTATATGCTTATAGAAACACTAATTTTATAGTAAAATATATGTTTTAGATGTTTAATCCTTTAAATCGAATTACAATTATAACAATATGAAAGTACCTAATATATTTTTTTCAAAGCAAGCGCCGCGAGTACCGTTGAAATAGGTTGAATAACTTATATCTCCTGTAAAAGATATTGAATTAATGAAAATTATTTATTTTGTGTTCTCAATAATTTGTAACAATAATACATAGCATTATAATTTGTTAGTACCCTTTACTAACTTTTAAAACAATATCAAAATAAATTTTGTAAAATAACAAACAAACAAGTTTTTTTTTTTACTATATTCAAATTTTGTCCAATTATGTTTCATTTCTTTAATAAGATAAAAATTAAATGTCAATAATTCGAGACGCCATTTGTAATTTATTCGCTTCATTATACATTTTAGCGGAAGACAAGAAAATAAAATAAGGTAATTAAAAAAGCAATGACTTTAATAAAACCATACCTACATTTTGAAAGAATTTATATCGCATGAGATTAGAGGAATTCCTCTCTAAATTAAAAATCGATCCAATATTCATACATTTGTAACAATTTATTGATCGCTAACGAGCACATCAATAAATATCACTAATTCACTACCTACTAAATACGGAAACGCATCCAATTTTTTACTTGTATTTGTAAAAACTGTTCATATAATTTATTAGATACAATAAACTATGTTAGCTTTAATTAATATGTTTTGCTTTTGACATACAAAATATAAAGTGAAATAAATTTTGAGATTTTATAGCCAAATGTCTATCGTCTGCTGTCAATACTTTATAAGTTATGGGGACATAATTATAACGTGTTACAAAAGTTAGCTTGCAAGCTAAATATACTAAACATAACAAAAGTGTAGTACAATTTAAATGACATAGTATTTTATGAAAAAGAAAAAAATAAACAAACTTGTTATTTATTAATTTTTATAAAAGCTATTTACTATTTTTATACATATATACATATAAGGCGCGTATATACATTTTAAAAACGTAGTGTAAGCTTTAAACGTAGTATTTGCTAGATTGTTATTGTTATATAGTTACAAAATATAGTCTGTTTCGTCAAACTATATTATAATATTCTTGTCTTCTATATATTTCTTTAACATATTTTTATAGTACGTAGACCTGAAACAAAATACAATACTATATATTATATATTTTTTGATAATATAATAATAAGATTAGGAAATATTCCATACATTTTGCATATAAATGCGTAGATCAGATAATCCCTGAGACACCTGAAAGTTACACTAACAGGGGGGAAAATTCAAGATTTAACACCCCGTCTCGGTCAACAAATGATAGAAGTTAATTTTCGTCCGTCGTAAAGAGAATTGAAGTTGCATTTCTGTGGAAAAACTTGTTAGCGTTCATATATTTTTTTTTTGCAATTTTTTTACAACGTTGGCAAGGTTGAACAATATTAAAACAATTAATCTGATAGACTTACATGTACTGTACTGTACTGTATCAGCCTGTAAACAACACACTGCTGAGCGAAGGCCTCTTCTTCGTATAAAAGAAGGGTTGGAGCTTAATCCACCACGATTCTTTACTTCGGGTTGGTGGATAATTTCCCTACCATAAGTATAACAATCATCATCAGGTGTCTATGATAACAACCGGGACCGACGGCTTTACATGCTCTCCGAGGCACGACGGGGAGACCCACAAGGCCATACACCCAGAACGAAACAAATATTTGAACAAATACAAATATCTGTTCCGAGCGGAAAACGAACCCGCGACCGCCGGCGCGCAGTTTGAGGCGACTACTCGCACCACCACTAAACCAGAACGGTCGTCGACATAAATGTATAAAGTAATAAATATAATATTATATATATATATATATATATATATATATAATACGTCTTAAAAGTATGTCTACAACTAGACATATGAATATCTAATTTCATTTAAAATTAGTAAATAATAAATTTTGCTTAATGCGCATATACGTTACAATAAATATTAAAACGAATTTTTGATATAAATATATGTAAATAAAACTAATAAATCAGAATAGATTATTTAACTTTCCATGCGTCAATTTGTTATATATACGAAGATTTTGTTTTATTGGACGTTAAGAAAATCGAAACGTGATACAACGATTAATTATTATTCAATGACTTTGAAAGTTAGATATTCAATTCCGATAGAATCTATGTTGTCAATGTAAATTGTTATAAAGCGCTTTACAAATTTTATACTGTTAACATATTAAAATGTTGTTTTTTGTTTATTAATAAAAAATGTTTCATTCTAATTAATGAAATCAAGGAAACGGTTCTGGTGTAGTGGTGCGAGTAATCTCCTAAATAACGGTGATCGTCAGTTCATTTCCCGCTCGGGACTGATATTTTATTTTGTACCCTTATGGGTCTCCCCACCGTGCCTCGTAGAACACGTAAAACCGTTGATCCCGGTTGTTATCATAGACACCTGATAGCGATCGTACTCCTGATAGGGAAATTATCCGCCAACCCGAAGTGCGTCAGCGTGGTGAATTAAGCTCCAACCCTTCAGCTATATGGAGAAGAGGCTTTCGCCCAGCAGTGAGACGTTAATAGCTGTTGAGTTCGATATATCTAATAACAGCCATTAATTCATTTAATTCATAGAAGCTAGAGGACACGTGCGGTATCACCTGCGTTGAATTTTATGATTATAGTTCGACTCCTATGACTTTGAATATCTCTCTCAGTAAGCAAATTTTCTAAAGCAGAAAGAATTGCAAATTGAACTAATAGATCCTCATTATCGAGTATAAACAAACAAAATCTTCCGCCTAACAATATTTATATAAAGATAAATATAGCGTCTTTTGAAAAACATTTAGTAAATGCTTCTGGTTTCAAAAGTAAGCATTCGTTTAGTGTTAGTAATCTTTATCGTTATGTGGTTAAGGAGCAATCCTTAGAGTATTTTATAGCGGAAGGGAGAGCGATTATTTGCGTTTGTTGTCCCATTAACATATATAGTGGTTTTTTCTTCAACGAATTATCACTATTTGAAAAAAGAATACAATTATATATATTTTATAGCAAATTACTTTTTTGTATTTTTAAATGAAACACAAATGTGTGTGGTCTAATGATCATAACTAATATACGGATCTCTAATATTGATGATACCCAACATAAAATCTATTAGGAATTTATTTGTTCGTCTGATTGCTTTCGTAACGGTAATTAAAATACAATACATTTGACTGGCAATACATTCGAATAAACTAATCAGTAGGAGCTGATTCTAGTATTTTAATTATAAAATACTCATTTACACATAGGTGCGACTGGCAATTATTATATATATATGATACTATTGAATACTAAATTGAAAACAATTATAGTTTTACGACTAACTTAAAATAAATTCTTTAAATTTTAATACGAAAGTCGCCATTTTTCTCGTATCCTATTTTTAAGCTTTCATTAAAATTGACATAATCCATTTACAACAATTTTGCTGATTCGAAAATTAAAAATACAATATCGAGGAGCTATTATTGAAAGAATTCGTGCTATTGTTAAAAGTGTATTCGTCGCTATTATTCAAAGTATCCGTGTTATAAATTTAATTAATAAAATTATTATATTCATATGCCACACGACGTGTGAAACAAAAAATTATGTCCGGACAAAAAAAAAATTGTCAACCTGATTTAAAAACCTACTTATTAAAGGGAGTAATTATGCTACCAAGTTAATAGTAATGTTTAATTTAAAAATAAGTTTATATTTACTTTTCTCAACTTTATTTAGCAGCCTAGAAGAGGCTGTAATCATAAAATACATGGAAACTGGGATTTAACTTAAGATTTAATTTAAGTATAAGCAGTAAAACAAGTCGTAATAGCTTGTATCACTCTAATGATTAAGGTTATCGGCCTGAATACCTAAATCATGTGTTGTTTAGTCTCGTTAAACCGCTGAATGCTCGTTAGAATTCAGGTTTTACCGTCTTTATTAGTAATCCCGATTTAATGGTGGTTTTATTTGAATTATAAGGCAGTAATCATGATTTAACTTTATAGTTTAGTTTCTTGCGTGATAAATCTTAGAATTATATTCATTTACAGGTTTAAAACTTACTTTTTACAACATGACGCCATGACATAATTAAATACGTTTATTTCTATTTCGACGGCTCTCGCGGTTTTTATCCCATATTTATGATTACAATGAGTCCTAGCTTAATGTCTTATAGTTTATATAACTTTTGAATAATGTTGCTTTCTATGTGTAGTTTATTATGTGGAGTTTTTTTATTTTTTTTATTTGGCTTTATAATTGCAAAATTGATCAATTACAAATAGTCAAAAAAAGTTTATTTTAATAATGTCATGTAAATAATTGTACTATAAACAAAAACTATAATATTTTGTATACAATTTAAAAAATATATATTAAATAAGTAAGTACTATTTCTGCTCGGGGGCAAATATTTATATTTGTACAAATATTTGTTTCTGGTCTGGATATATCCTTACCACCCCACCGTGCCTCGGAGAACACGAAAAATCGTTGGTGTCTTTTCTTATCCTAGACACCTGATAGCAATCATTACTTGTGATAGGTAAATTATGCGCTAACCCATAGCGGAGCAGGGTGGTGGATAAGCTCTAACCCTTCTCTAATATGGAGAAGAAGCCTTTACCCAGTAGTGGGACACTTACAGGCTGAATCATTTAAATTCATTCAGTACTGTACATGTTATGTCCGTGCTGAATGATTTTATAAATTTACATAATTCCTACTAGATTTATCCCTATATGATAGACTAGCGGCCCGCCCCGGCTTCGCACGGGTATTTAACTAAAATTTTAAAAATTATACATTTATATTTTTAATCACCTACACCTGCGTCGATACTGGAAAATATTTTATAATAGACGGATTGAGTGACAGATTTATTATATCTATATATATAGATAGTACGGATGAAACATTTGAACTGTTTTTTTATTAATTATTTTCTCATTGATGAATACCATATTTTAATAAGTATTATTCCCGACGAAGACAAATCCAAAAACACAAAAATCATTAAAATTGTTCCACTCGTTCTCGAGTTATAAACGGAGTAACTAACACGACTTTATATATATATATATAGATTACAACTTAAATAGCTATAACCATCCAATTTTGTACAATCAACAAACAAATAACGACCAAATATTTTAAATTTTAACAACGAACAAACAATCAAGACCGTAGTACCCTAAAGTATTTAATTAAATGCAAAAAAGAAAAACAGTTTTCTAAATACGGGCGAGTCTCATTCTTTTGGCCGAAGTTTTGGTCAGCGCGAGTCAGAAAATTATCTGCGACATCTGTCGTATAATTGTAGAATATCGTATTTATATTTAGTGACATTTAACATAATTAATATTTAACTTAATAGTATATTAACTGAAAATGATGTTTATCTAAAATATTAAAACGATTTCTTTTCCTATCCGACATATTTAGTAAACTTTAAAGTTTAACAAAATAATAACTCAAAAATAAGTTTTGTGAGTTTTTAAGATTCCTTAGATCAGATGGCGTTGGCGGCGTAGGTACCTATTTCTATTTTCTTAAATATTTATTTTTAAATTTAATTACAATGAAACAAAAACTAAATTATACTGTGAGTTATTTGTAATTTGTATGTATTAAAGTTATTTACATTGGTTTTGTGCTTTTTACGTGATACGTGTTCAAAGAAAAACACGATAAGAGATGGCGCTGATACGAAAAAAAACGCGCTATTGAAATTTATTCTTGATGATATATAGTGTATTAATAAAACTGAGGTTTTAACAGATTTATTATTTGTATAGATTTATCTTAATATGATACGACATCGGGGAGTTCGAGTTTTAATTCCTGCTGTTTTGCAATGTTTTGTATGGTTTTCGAATTTGCATAAAACAAGAAATGGTAATAATCTGCTTTAACTTTATATTTGTAGGCTTATAGTGGTGAACATTCCATAGAGTAAAGAGAGAAGAAACCATTTTTTCATTTATTAATTTATCAAAATATAATAGAATCGGAATTGCGATTCGACGGGGAAATGCTGCAAGTAGATATACTTGGCACCATTCCACGCGGACATGATTTATACCAAAACTGTTTTTAAATAATTATTTTAAGTTTTGAATTGTAAATATGTATAATATTGTAAAATTCCTCTAATAAAAAAAAAACATTGTCAAAAAATATAAATTGAATAATGCTACATAAAATTATAGCAACGAATAATGCAATAATTTGGACCTAGGTTTAAACTAATAACCGCAAACAAAAATACCACATTATCGCCTTATGATTTATGTTACATCCAACTTTTATTTTAACTAGTGGTCACCCAGTGATCGAAATTCGATTCGAATTGACAGCATTCTCAACTCGAATCGAATTTCGAAAATATTATTGCGCATAGCATGGTGAGCATATGCAGCAGCCATTGGACCTAACCTGTGATAATAAACTTCGTTAAAAAATTTGTCGCAAAGCCTGTATTTAAGACCGTGTCGACAACAGACTTTGACAATACACAAAATTTGTGTATATATGTCATTGACTCATTGTACGTGTGTGTAGTGTTTTTTTTTTTTTTTTTTAATGAATTTAATGTATTTTTTGAGCATTATTATAAAAAATATTAGCATTCTGCACTTCTTCTCCATATAAACTTTAACTGTGCTAAATTTCGTACTTCTCCGTCCGCGTAATTTTCGTAAAAAGGGGTAAAAAGTTTTTGCTTCATGTATTAATATGTAGATTGGTTGTGGGCTCAATTTTCCGCATTTAAACTCGCTTCGTCCATTATGCGTAAAACAATTATTATTACAATTCCAATATATTACGTGTATTTGCTCTAGACACACCTATACCTCATCAAAACCAATTTTAGTTAAAATACGAAGACAAGGTAGTTTTAAATGATAAAAATATAATTTTCTATTTGGTGGCCTCGTTTCGTTACCGTAGTCGGATAAATATATATCGTGATCGTTCTAATGAGCCCTTTCTTTCCCACTGGCACGAGCATATGTCAATCATGTCATGACATAAAAAAGCTACAATTAGCATTTCGAAAGGACAAAGCACCGATAAATTGTATTCAAATTTCGCGTGACGCCTTCGACCGTTGACAGTGTGACAGTATGACATGTCTCGCAAGCTGAACAGAACAGGGGTTGTATAAGGCTGTCTACAGACGGTGATATTTTTTGTATCACATAAAATACTCGTATATTGGATTTATATTAAGTAATATTTCTTCAAATTTATTCACACATATATATTATTACAATTATATTTATCATAAAGTTTTATACAGTCATAAAATAAAATAAAAAGTCCTTCTATACTCCCATAATTCATTATGGTATCTACGACTCATTAACTAATTTTTTAAATACCAACATTAAATTAATAATTGAATTCATTTTATAAGACGTATTACTGCCATTTATGACAGGATCAATTAAATACAAATTGTAAAGATTGAAGCATAGAAGTGGCTTTAGATCATCTAAAATTGTATTAAAAGTAACAGATCTAATTCTGTACATTGAAAATATTTAGATATTTGTGATTTTTTTTTTTGTAAGACATTTATAATCGATACTGAAACCAAAAATTTTTTTTTTTATTTTTCTCTGTTAGTCTGTATCCATGCATCATGCCGAAACTACTGAATGGATTTAAGTGATATAATTATGGTATAACTTGAGTTTCTACTACGAACTAGGTCACTGAATACTTTTCATCGCAAAATAAATTACGGTTCCCTTGGAAGAGGTGATGAAAATCAAAATGCGTATGCGAACTGAGTATCGGGTACAGCTGCTAGTCAAATATTAATATATTATTTTTATATTTTTGTCGTCCATTTATGATAAACCTTATTTCGACCGAGTGACGCAATGAGTCATAGTAGTCGACCCGTAACAGAATAAATACGTGTTTCTGTGACAACTCCAATTTTTGATTGATCGATTTCGCAAATTTTTCACAAGGGTAGATAAGTGTCAAAATACGAATAATGAAAAAATAAGGGGTAAATAAAATTGTTGAAAATACATTTTTTTTAAAAAGACAATTACAAATTAAAAATTATATGTTTAATGTTATAACGTGTATTTAAAAGTATTACATTATTATACTTTAACTAGCTTCTGCCCACGGCTTCACCCGCGTGGATGTCGGTTATTGTGACCAAAAAAAGTATCCTGTGTTACTTCTAATACCTCCAAGGATGCGTGTTCAAAGTTTCATGATGATCGGTTAAGTAGTTTTCACGTGAAAACGTAACAAACAAACTTACTTTCGAATTTATAATATTAGTGTGATAATTGGTTTACGTATTATAATATGACAAGTGTACGAATAGACACAAAAGAGTTTATAAAATAGAGTCTAGTGTTGTCACTTAAGACATAAAACACAAAAGTTATTTATATATCAAACTACACAATTAATTTAATTCTTCTTATATTTTTATTTAATATCTCAATTATTTAGAAAAATATCAATACAAAGGTGATAACACTCTTTTCAGACAAAAGTACAAACAATAATTAAAAATAAAGAACTTAGCAACAAATATTAGCAATGAAAAAGCAATAACAAATAATTCAATCAAAACAAAAAATTAACAATCACAAAATGAAACTAATTTTTTTTCTTTTTTTTTTTGAAAATGACCGAACATCGAGAGTAAATGCGACCATTAAGTAATCTCTAAGAAATTCAATTCAACAATAATAACAAAATTTTGAGTGCAAAAGAATCTTTTCATTAAATAATAATCTAAATGGTTTGGTACCTAGTTTGAATGTGGTTTTCAGCAATTTCTTAGTTTTGTTACATTGTTCAAAATAATGTAAACTTCTTTTTTTAATACTACATTATCGAGTAAAACAATCACCCAAATTTTTTCATAACTCAGTCATCATTTACGTTTTGTTACAAAATATATATAAATGTGAAACCAATAGTTCAATAAATATAGTATAAAAAATATGTTTATACCCATCTTTTACGAATTATAAAAATAAATAGAAAACTTTCAGGATTAACCACTATAATCTATCAATTATGTACACAATGTCTGAATAATGCAATAAGGGAAGTGTTCAATGGCGTGGAAAAATACTTATGAATGACTTTTATTCGCTCGGGCAGCATCGATATCCAAAACAAATACATTTATTACGAGTGAGATGTTCGAAACGTGGACGTCAGAAATAAAGTTCGCTTGGGAAATTTAGATAAAAATATGTTATTTCAACCATTCATCAAAATAACAATCTTCAAACCGACATTGTACATAAAATAAAGACTTAAGGATCTCTTTTAATATTGCTGTCATGGTTTTCAATTAAATAAGATATTATTTTGATTTTTAAAATTTATGTGTCTTTGACTTAGATGATTTCCTGTTTGTTTCACGATTTCCTTTTATTAATAAGATAGTGTTTTGATTTTTGTAAGCTTCATGGTTTTCAGTTAAATAATTTATTGTTTTGATTTTTTTAAAAATAAGAGTGTAAGACTTGAATGATTTGTTGTTTATTTGTTTATTACATATTTAATGATTATTGTGGCTCTGTAAATGTTTTCGAAGTATTATTATATAAAATTGTGAATGTACTCTAAGTGTGCAAATTAAAAGTCGATGATATTGATAAAGGAGTTTCCTTTATATATACCTGAAAGCGTTTTCTTTACATTGCAATTAAAATTTCATTCGATATATTTTGAACCTAAAGAAAAAGTAAACAAACATAAGAAAGTATTTTAAGACAAATACAGATATAACGTTAACTGAAAACGACAAGTTTGAAAATCTAACTTAGCTTCATTAAAGTAAACCAATCGCTTTCATATTCAATAAAATATCAAACTAATAGAATCGAAAACCCATGTCAGAGCTACATAACGTTACACTGCAAATCTTATAAGCGACGGCAACGAACTAGCGGACGCGTGGGCGAACGGTTAAAGTATAAGTTCAATATAAAATTCGATACGGACTGTCGTAAACACAAGGCACCGACGTAAGTAGCGAAGAGAAAAGAAAGAAACAGAACGTATAAAACACCCGGGCTAACAAGCACACGGTGAATGTACCAGGCACCTACAATACTCAGTTTGTTATTTTATTTACTCTCTACTCAGTAAACTCTATTAGGTACAGTAACCCATCAGGTTTTGATTCTAAGAAGTTAATGTTTGCATTCACTGTAAACCTTGTGTCACTGTTGTCATAATATTTTACTTTGCGCTTCATTCACTGTGAGAAAGTTATGCGGTGTTGTTTATACAACTCTTCATTGGGTTATCGGATGTATCGTCTTAAATACACAATCATTAAACACTCCATATGCTCTCACTGCAATAATTTTATTATATATCTTTTTAAAAACAAAAATGACGTAATATTAAGTAAACAAATATAAAATTAAGCATTATATAAACGCCTAATAAGAAAATCAGAAACATTAAAAAAAAATGAAATGTGTTGGGACTTGGGACACATATTATTACAAGTGAAACTTTAACGGACAAGTGGCAAAACGAATTACAAAGGACAAGTGGAACAACGAATCGCAACAAAATTTATACATGAAGTTTTACGGGCTTTTTTAAATGAAACTTCAACTTCACTAAATTTAAAATAGTGAAAAAACAATGAAGCAATTCAAACAATTTATATCTCTATCGACATTCTCATTCCAAACACTAAAGCATGATTCTTGGATCGACCGACTAATGGACAACGTTATTACCAGCTACTAGTTGCCTCGACGAAAAAGTGCATTAGTATATCGTAAGTGGGATAAAACTATTTAAATATACAGCTTAAGTAAAGTGAGTTGGAAGCGCTCCGACCACTTACTATACAACGATTCGCCTCATTTACTATAATTACCACATTTTATTTGCCTCGATTTTCGGTAGCCGTTAATGTTCGAAATTAACGAGTCATATTTTACTACAATCGACATTCAATTTGAAAATCGAATGCAATGTTTTTAATTAAGCCCAACAACAAATTCTATTGTCTTCTACTGTCGAATTTATTTTTTATGTTCAAATATAAACCGTTGATTAAAGCCAGCCAGTATTCTTTAGAGAATATTCTGTATACAATATAAGATCTTTTTAAATTGGTCCTTGCAATGCTTTTGAATTCTTGTACGCATCCCCCTTCTAACTTATCACGGTTTGTTAGTCGCCCCTGGAGTGACTCCAAGGGTTACGAAAAGGAACCGACCTTCCTTTGAATATTGCATTTGACGTCAGTAAGTTTGGCTTATCATAACTACGTACCTGGGGTAGAATTTGGTTGATCTTTTCCCAAGAGTCAGACTTGCAAATATAAACAAAGTCGAAAAATTGTAACATTAATATTTATAAATATTTAAAGAAAAAATTAAACATAGCAAATGATTTTTTAAATAATATATATATATTTTTTAAATCGAGAAGAAATTAAAAAAATTGTTTTATTATTTATGGTTCTTCGTGACTGCTTAAAATCGTGTACTACCTAGGTAGGCTCACAGGAATATCATAACAATCTGGTAAGGACTGTTAGTAAAATCATTCTTGAAGCTTATTATTAAAAATTGTAAAATAAAATCAATAAAAACCGTTTTAAAAATTGTACAATCTCCAAAATAATAGATTAACTTATTATATTAACTTATTTATTTAAAATGTTATAATTTATCTTTTTAATTGTACTTCATTCGACTATTTATTTTAAAATTAAACTTAATAGTAACAAATTAAAACCTTATAGCCAATTAATTTATTGAAATCGTTGAATATAACAACTTTCATAGTGCAATTGGCGAATAAATAATTCATTGTATACAGAACTTAGTTCCTAGTAGTGCGAGGTATATTTCATACCATATCATAAAATGCAACGAGTGACAACAGTCGTAAAATTTTATGTTCGGTACCAAGTCGTCTCGTCTCAATTACAATTACAAATTATTACAAATTTTCAACTTTAACCGCATGTCATAACGCGCTATACATATGCTAAAAACCCAACCTTACAATGTTTACGTTGATTTTATGTTGGTATCTTTTGTTCATAGGTACTAAGAGATGCTAATGGTTTTATTTTGACCTAACATTTAGCAAAACATAACATAAAAAAACGTTTAACTTTAACATTACGAATTACTATGTATGTGGATGTAATATCAAATATGATTTTTTACAACCTATATATTTTACTGTAGTTCAAAGTATTTACAGACTTAAATAAAATGTAGGTACTACTTTTGCTTTGCTACAAGCATGCATTACTTTGACATACATTATTTATTTAAAGGTTTTTTAACCGAACAACTTTAAATGATAAATTGAATCACAGCTTAAATATCAGAAATAATTAAAAAAAGGTGGTTGTCTGTAAAGTTATGACGATAATTTTACGTGATAACGTCATAAGAAAACATTGAAATAATTGCTTACTTTTATGAATTGAATTGAATTATTATCACTGAGCTATCATTATTTTGTATAATACAAAGAATGAGTTAATTCAATTATTTACAATTTTTTTCGATAAATTAACATTTATTTGCACTCGTTAATTCAAATATTTTATTACTTAAATTGTACAGATTAATCACAAGTAACAAGGTGCTATTAACAATTTATTTACAACTTATATACGTGTGTGATATTTAAGATCCTCCAATCTGCGATATTGTTTTTCATCTACAAGGTTAACGCTTAGGCCGATCGTGCCTCTCTATCGTTTGTTTTGCGCTCTCGCTCGCGACACGTAACACTTCTTCCTGCGTGAAGCCGGTATTCATCGATTTACAAGACGGTACACGTCAAAATAATAATTAATAAATAAATAAACCAGCCAAGTGTTTGTTCGATTGTTTGCCAATTTAACACTACCTGCATCATTTATACTAAGATATTTATATGAAGGAGACCTACGTTCAGCAGTGGACATCCAATGGTTGATATGATATATGATGATGACATATTTTATACAAGAAAAAGAATTCAGAATCAATATTAAAGGTGATTATATCACTCACCTTCGATTTGTTGATAGAAAACATTGAAAGACTTTGTTACTTAACGTTTGATTGATTGATTGATGCAGCCTGCTGATGTAAGTGTATTTAGCTAACACATAACAGCTTAAGGCAACTAGTTATGTTTTTTTTGCTGTTGGACAAGTTTTAGGTAATAAGGTAGTCCTGTGAAACTTAACCCAATGATGTAATCTAATACAGATTACATATAAATTTGCCGTTCTCCTCCAAGGAATGTTCATAAAATTTTTCTATAGTTAATCGAACTTATAATCTTAGTAAAAAGGTCACGTCACGGTCACGAAGACTTGGATATAAAATTTGGTTGGCAAACATTGTCAATAATTTTTTTTAAACAATTTTTTTGTACTTACTTATTGACATATTAAATTGAATAAGTCCATTATTTATTTTCTAATATAAAGCATTAATATATTTGACATACCTAACAGTTAAAGTATCTTATAATTATTTTATGCATATTCTATTTATTGTTGCATTTGTTTGGATTTAACTCTTGCGGCTATGGTAATGCATCGTTAACAGATTATATTGTAAAATTATCGTTTTACTTAAAGCGAATGAAGTGTGATCAAAACCTTAACATAATTATAAAAATTGTTTTTTTTATTTTATTGCTAAGCGTGTAAAAGCCGCTATTTATTAAAATGATTGTCACAGACATATTTATTTTATTGGACCTTTTAAAGCATAATAACGTTTGAGATTTTTAATGATTAAGTAATTAAATTAAAAAAATATTTTTCTTTGACAAATATATAGGTATAAATTGATATTATTTATTTACATATTATCTACGTTTATGTCTCACGGTTTGGCTATAGTTTCTGTTAATTGGCAATGGTGCAATGGCGTTAAGTTTAAAACCGCTTCAGTTAAGTTTGTTCAATTTTTTATATTTGTATATGTGTATAATTTTTTTACAGTCTTATACAGTATAACCTTAGGGAACAAACTGGCATTCTTATGCAAAATCACATTCAAATAAATTAATAAACATTTCAGCTTTTAAATATTATTACAATGCTGTATGCTTTGCTGTATTTCCTTATATTACGAGATCCTAGTTATTTAGCCATACTTGGTAATGATTGTTATGTTAACTGTAACTTCTGAACTGTCTAACCAAATACATTGAAATGCTTACGGGACAGTATTTGAAATAATCAAAGTACCTAAATAAAAAGTACCTATTATAGTGCCCTAACTCGTATGCACTCAAGTTGTGTCAAATTTTGACCTGTAAGTTTTGACGTAATTCATGACCAAGATACAAAGATAAAATTCATACAAGATACAAAGTCCTGGAAAACATTTTAAAAATATTTTCAACTTACAGAATTGGATGTGTGGGACTATTAAGTAACTTGCAAATACCGAACGATCGTAAAAAATCTCTGTAATATCAGATTCAATACTAGCTGAGCGTCAATTAGTATTGAAATTTGACATTACAGCGATTTTTCGTGATCGCTGGCTATTTGGAAGTTACGTACCTACCTAATAGCTCGCCATTACAGCTTTTTTTTTTCGTTTCTTTAGGACAAAGAGTTTTACACAATGTAAAAAAAATACATAAATGATAATAATTCTAAACCTATAGTTCCCTGAATTAATAAACAAAAAATTAAATACATAAAGCTAGTAAAGTTATATTGTTAGATATCGAAAAGAAGACAATATTTATAAATTAATACTCTAATTAGAGCTCTTTTAAACATGTTTTTGCTCGTACCAAATATATCTATATCACCTAATCTATTATTATACAATTTGCATGCACGTCGTATGAAGCTATTGACAGTGTAGCACTTCCTACTTTTAGATATTATAAAAAAAAAACCTTTTTACGAATATTTCTTTTTTGCCTGCGAGGAATACGGAAGTAGATACTAGAAAGCGGGAAAGAGGCATTAACTAAATCATACACAATCTTAAATAGATACATCGCATCATTACTGTCTCGCCTTTCATCAAGGCCTAACAGCTTGTGTACTTTTAACGAATTGCTATCATCTATATAAATATAATATATAAATATAGATTATAGCAATTCGTATAATAATCTGTATAAATATTACCAACTCTATATTCTGACTTTATAAATTTTCTTTGTAATCTTACAGTTTTGTCTACAGGTACTTTTTGATAAGGATTTCCAACGCAGCTAACAAATCTCAAACGACTGCTGAAATGTCTATATACAGAATCCTATGTATGCGGTGAATGCGCTTTTGAACAGTTTACCAACACGCAAATTAAAACCCAAAAATTTATAAGCTTTATTTAAAGTTAATTTAGAATCTAAAATAAAACCGAGATCGCGGATTTTATTAACTTTCGACAAAACATTTTTGCATAACTTATAATTTTTCTGGATGGATTTTTTACGTGTATGTATATTGTAAAGCACTTGTCTATATTAAGAAAGATATTAGGTATTATTATTGCAATAATCAACAAAACTATAAAGATCCCGCTGTAAAAGATCTGAATCGTGGGGATCACGAATGAAATATTTTAGTATCGTCGGCATAAATCAATACACTGGAGTTATTGATCGAGTTAGAAAGATCATTAACGAACAAGGCAAACAAGAGCGGGCCTAAATGCGAACCCTGTGGAACTCCAGATGGTATAGCTTCATACCAAGAACACAGACTCGACAATACAACAACCTGACTATAATTATATACACTAATATTATTATAAGTATTTATCAAAAATCAAGAATAAGAAACGATTGTCAGAATTTGATCGTGATGCGGAGCTTAAAATAAACCAGTAAAACTATATATAGATTGCCTCTAGCAAAATCTAGGCTTGAATCCTGTCCTGCTATTAAGGTTTGTCTCAGAGCAGTTTATCCATATGCGTGTCTTATAGTCTGTAATTTGCGACAACGTGCATATTGCTACGTTATGGTTTAAGGCAATGCGCATACAAAAACAAAATTTTATTTGACGCCTAGTGTACTGGGTCCTTATAATGTAAATGCATGAATATATCTTTTGGGGAAGTCTGACGAAAGGTTTTTCTTTCAGGAAATCATCCCGTACGGGGTAAAGCAGTTATTTGATGATCTGAAATGTAATGTTGTAATTACTTTGGATGTTTTTACACTATCTTTTGGGATAAACTGAAAAGCATATGACGAATGTTCCATGAATAAGGTCGACTAATACTTATATATATATAATATACTAATACTTATATATATATATATACTTATATATATATATATATATATATATATATATATATATATATATATATATATATATATATATATATATATATATATAAAGCTGTATAGATAAATTAAAATAATGTAAATTCTGCTACTGCATTTTGAACATAATCCTAGTAGAAGACATAAATCTTAAACAAAAATTACATTAAGTAGATACTTTTACCTAAATAGTAACTAACTACAGCATAAATAAACTCCTAATATAGTGGACTCATTTAGGTCAGGTCTTGGGACGTTATAATACCTATGTATATGAAAAGGAAATATGTATTTGTTCTTATAATAAAGTATCTAAATATTTTTGTAATATATTAAGAAAAGGTGTATAAAGATTTCTTGGAAGAATAGTTTTAGAATTTCTGGTCATTTTAAATATGATAAAATAACTTCAAGTCTTATAACACATTATTTTTTTTTAATAATTAAGAACGTTACATACTGATTATGTTATACTTTAAAAGAATTATTTGGTAGTTTAATTTAATTATTTAATTAAATTATTATTAAATAATTAAATTTATTTAATTATTTAATTTAATTATTTGTAAAATTTCTGTAATAAATATATTTTATTTTCTGAAAAACTGTAATATTAATAAATTTTAATAAAATAAATTTTGGTAGTTTCCACTCCACTATACAACCAACTCGTAAGTAAACATAAGTAACTCGTAACTGTAATTTTCAATAAAAATAAAAGTGATATAAATAAAATTACAAGCAAAAGTATATGACATAAAACAATCCAGACAAAGTGTGCACTAGTCTTTATTTACATCAAAGAGTAGGAGAATATACAAAGAAGCATGTTATTATAGATTTTTGATGTTAGCTTTGCTTCAAGTGAATGTTAGTGTTTTGCATCGTTTAATTGCTTTAAACCACTATTCCTTATATGATGCATTTACTACATTTAGTCGATGTAAAGTAACAACTTAGTTGTTATAAACATGCGGTGAAGTAAAATATGTGTATGCGCGCGCCTGTTTGTGTTTGTGTATGTGTGTGTGTGTGTGTGTGTATGTGTGTGTGTGTGTGTGTGTGTGTTTGTGTATGTGTGTGTGTGTGTATGTATGTCTTTGTGTAAGAGAGATCATAAGCGGGTGTATGTGTGGGGGGAGAGATAGATAATGTATGTTTAATTTTATTTTTTATTTTTATCATACTTTATGGACAAAAACAGATATATTATTTTTAAAAAAATTAACGAGTATTCAAAAAGAAAAAAAAGAAAAAGAAGTCTTTATAATATTTTGTCCCTCAATTTTTGGTAAGTGACCGTTAAAGTCAATTGATTTTATTGTAAGTTCAATGTTGAGTAAATGGCTACAACATCAAAGTTCGTTGTCACTTGCCGCGTAAGGTGTCTTTTACGGGATACATTCAATTTGCAGTTATCGTTCACGTTATAAGTTTGTATTATACAGAAGTGTCCAAGTGTTCAAATATTAACCCTTCAATTTCATTTATGTACCAATGTATTTACATTTTTATTAGTGTAAAAAAATATACTATCAAGCAAAACAATATAAAAAAGTCTAGATATACTCATGATTCATTGTACCACCTTTATTATTATTTATTAACTGTAGCCTACACAATTTTTAAAAACTTATTATTTTAGGCATATCACATATATTTAATAGATTACGAATAACAATATCTGTAGCACTTAAAGTCGAGTTTGGCTTTTATACTTGACATATTGATTGACATCTATCGGTCCTATAAATAGTGCCGTAACATTTTATAACCTCTATTCATCTTGAATAATGTACCATTTAAATTATGAGAGATTTTTAAATAGTAGGTACATTGGTTACGGAGATCAGCCTTTACATGAACAATAAACTTACAAAATTCGATCTTTCTCTTCGTATTATTGGGTGATTTTATCTAATTAAATTTTTAATTACCAATATTTCTTAAATTTCCAGAACAATCTCCAGAACAGTTTGTAGAGCAAATATTGAAATCATACAGAGAATTATTAAATTTTCAATTTTTGTTGTCAATTTGTTATTATATAAAGCAAAAGTCATGCGAACACTTGCTATATCTGGTTATAGGTTTAATCTGTAAGAAAATGTAAAACACATGGATTGAAACAAAAAAAAAAAAAGAAACACAAGAATGATAATTACGTCAGTTATAGAACTGCTTTATTAAAAGCTGTGTTATTAAAAGCTGTGCTTTTGTAAAACGTGATACGACTTTTAATTTATTTAGTTTGTGTACTTGTTATGCAACAGAGAACCGTCAGTAATGCACTGGTACAAATATACATAAATGTTAAAACAGGAGTACGGTCGGAACGAACATAAAATTTATTTATTATTGTGCAAGCGCGAGCACGCACGTCTATTTTGTGAGCAAATTTATTGTATGCCGATTCAGCTTTGTACCGTGGCGTGGTAGGGTTCGCAGTAACGTTTCAGTCAAATCAGCATTTGTTATAATTAATTGTTTCACATTTTGAGAACGTGAGATTGAATTTATAATATGAATTTTGTATTAACTTATCTAATATAATTAACGTTCAAAAGCTATTTTATTGTTATTTTGCATTCACATATTCTAAATAAAATAAATATGTTAAATATTTATTACGTACTTTTATATTTAGAAATGCAATAATATTTGAATAAAAAAACAATTTTCTAACAAATCAAGAATTCCAATCACATTTCATTAAAATATCGAACGTATTATTTGTTCTCTAACGTTACCTTCAAAATGTCTAAGGTAAGATGTTTTATAAAATAAGACACGAAATGTCTTAGAATATATATCAAATAAATTCAAAGCCAAGCTGTGCCATCTTTGGGAAATAAAGAAGGATGTGCATCGTAAACCTCAATGATACACGCAGGCGTCTCACAATAGAACGAAATATGTATAAAATGCTATCGAAAACTTTGAAAAACGTTGCACCGTTTACCGTTATGGAGCAACGTCATGGTTTATTACGAAAATAATACTTTATAATTTAGAATAAGTTATTCGAAACAATGAAATGAATACCAGGTAACTTACAAACAAGCTAAATAGATTATAAATATTATTAAAAAAATATAAATGTTTGATTTGGTTTTATTGATAGCACCGGCACCAACTAATAAAAAAAATATTTCTTTAATTGTCAGATAGTCATAGATTTAACACACAAAAAAATACATTACGGATGCTGATTGAAATTCAAAAAAGCTGTAATAGACTTACGTAATGAGTACAACGGGAACTTAATTTTTCAAATTATATTTAGTCCGATTTTAATATAAACCAATTTATTTGTGTTAATTTTAAATCAAATTTTATTGTATTTAACGATTAGATTGGATTGCTATGTTTTAATTTTAAATAGAAACATAGACAGCCAATTTAATCTATCTCGGAAAGCATCGATGCATTCGAGGTAACAAAATCAATATCTATTTCCCATTATCTATTTTCCTCTAAAGCAATTACAAACACGCGGTGAAATTGCATTCAATTCTGTTTATTCATATAACACAAATTGCTGTCTGCGCTTAGATTTTCCGACAATTTATATTTTTATAAAGTATACTTTTATCAAATTTTCCCTTTTTTATTGTATACTAAGCGGAGGCATAAGTAGTTATAATAATGATTTTAAACGCAATCACCATTTCTTTAATATGTATCTACAACTTATGTAAAGTAATAGACAACGCGGCGCGATTTATTATAACGTTTATTTATAACTGCACTCGTATCTCTAAATTAAAAATAATTTTCGAAATCAGATAGATCAATTTTTTCTTACAAGTTTATTCTTTTCTTGTTAGTCTCAATCTAATAATCTTTAAAAATCATTAATCTCTCTCTTTATGATGTAAAAGATAATAAGATGATAAGACGAAATTACTCATTATAAAATTACAAATATTAATAGTGTCAATACTCGAATATACATAGATACAGATATTATGACACATTCTGATAATTATTGTTCATATCCTACCAAGGGTTTTTAACGTCACGTCGTTAATTCTGCAAAAAAAAAACACTTATTTTAGATCTGAATTATAGTAGCACTGTAAACTAATACCCTAATTTAAATTGTATTTAATTTGAAAGTCATAATTTAATATCACTAATGCATCTTAGCTTCAAAGGCTACTAAATGGTAAATATCTATTACTAACGCTTATAAAGACAAGCTTAGGACTTAGAAGCTCACTTAGTTCCCATTTAGCAAGCCTTAGGCGAGGTAGAGGTTGGCTTCTTAATTACCCATCGCTCGCAGCTGACCACCGGCTAGTGAGACATTCTAAATGCATATATCAATAGATTTATTGAAATATAGTCTTTATGTCACCGAGATAAAGGCGATTAGATTCAATTGGACGTTTTGGATTTTGCTTGCAAATGCATCGCTAAATGTTTGGTAATTTTGCTGCAGAAGTACGTGATATCAACTTCTATCTAAAACAGTTAAAATTTAATTTAAATCATTAAATTAATTTATTTGCTATCTCTATTACTGATGCTAAATATTTTATTTATTATTTACTACCTTAATAATAAAGTTTTAGTAGATAATAAAATTTAATATAAAATATCAATCCTTGCAATAAATAATAATCTTAAAACAATTATGTGGCGACATATTCTTTCTTGTTGGAAATAATATTAGAAAATAATATTAGTTTATTCTTTGTTATGTATAATATAAATTTTTTAATATTGTGAATCAAATGCATGCTGTAACTACCTATAATTGAAATTATGTGTAAATTGTACTTTAAGGTCCTAAATGTCTAATTTTAAGGAACATATAATTTTGTTGGTAGTTCAATTACAAATAAATAAATAAATAAATAAATGGCGATATAATTATAAAACAATACAAACAAAATTTATGTTCTGACTGAATCTCTATGAATTACGACGTGTACCAACTGTCAGCCATGTATACTATTATTATCATCAATAGACCTGATTTAGTACCATTGTTTCGTATTTATTTTAAATTTAAAATAAATCCTAAAGTTTATAGCAAAATGTAAATAGAATAAGGAGCTCGATGATATTCAAACGACGGCAAGGAATAGCTTAACAGAATTTTATGGATGTTTTATTGCATTTTTCAATGTCTTTGGGGTTAACATTAAAACTTTGGTGATAATTAACATAAACTTTAAGTAAAAGAATGGAGTTTTATGTTGAACCGTCTAATAACATTATTTTACTTTAACTAGCTTATTAACATATATTTACTTATTTCGACATAGTTATGTTTAATTCAAATTCGTGCCTTAATTATTTATTTATTTCTTTATCTATTTTTTATTCATCATCGTTGGCGCAGTGATTACAGCAACTGGCTAATACGCTAACGCTTGCGAGTAAACGAAATTCCGATTAAAAAAGCTATGCCTCAAACTGTTACTTTACTCCATTGTTATAAATTGCACTAAAACATTAATTCATAACACAGCTTAATATTTGTTTAACAATTTAACGTTGTTAAAATTAACAATAACATGCGGTCATTATCTGTGAAGGGTTTTAAAGAAATAAACGAGAGCCAGTCACGTTTAACTTTAACTTCCAGAACTATCTGTAAGTAAGCGCAAAGTTCCCAGCGAATCAAACTATATCTCTTCAAACTTCGCGAGCGCCATAATTATAGTACTTTATAAGTGGTACGCAATCAATTATATTTTTTATCGTAAAAAATCTATCAACTAGTTGTCAGGCCACCAGCGCATACGCGTTTAATGATTACATAAAACCATGTTGTTATTTCAGTAAAAACTTATTCGTGTATATCCAGCATCAATCATTTTTTTCCACTCTGAGAAGAAAATGAATTATGCTCTAAATGTACACGGCCTCGCTTGAAAAAATGTGTGAAAAATTACTTCGATTACCTCTAATGACGAAATGACGCCATGTAGTATATTTTCAGAAGACATCACCATATATATTGATATTATTTTGATCTTATTCATTATACCACGCACAGCTACGTGAGAATATTTTTATCCATAATTTTCCTCATTCTCAATTTAAAATGACATGACAATTTATTTGATTTAGTGAAAAGTGTTACAGTGCAACCCGAATTTTATTTTATAACAAAGATGCGGGTTGCAATGTAACACTTCCCTCCTTAGTGACGTAATATACTATATATATATATACTATCATATTTAGGATGTATCTATTTATTTAAACACTGGATTATACCGTTCATTGTTTTCAATTATTATTTGTAAGAATCATATTATCAAGTAATAATTGATAGATGTAAATTTATTATTAAGTAATCTACAATTATTTCAAATCAATGCGATACTATGTTGCATTCTAAAGAACTAGTCATGACTACATGCCTATTTACATTAAGATAACGACGTTCGAAAAACTATTACAGATACAGTTTTCTAGACAGGCGAGCATCCTTCGAGTTATTCTTATAAGTAATAATTTTTAATATAATTGATTTTTACTGTACCTAGTTACCAATAATGAAATCGATGCTGCAATACATTTTGTGCCTTTAAATAAATTTCATACCTTACTAACCCCGAAAACCATCAAACATATCGAAAAGAAAATTAAATAAATGGTAAATGATAATATTAAAAATATAATAATAAAATAAAATAAATGGTAATGAAAAAAAAAAATCTTTAAAAACTTTTCAATAAAACGTAACAAAATTATACCGGTACATATGTATATCCATGAAATCACCGAAGCCTTGTTACTAATTGTTTATGGGACAGCCAAACAGACTAAAAAGGCAAGCATGACATATCAACAAAAATAATAAACAAAACATATATTCATAAACTGACTTGATATATCGGCATCTAATTATTTAAAATGGCTACCATTACTTTAATCAAAACCTTAAAGCGCTCTGTTTAAACCTAATTAGCCTTGAGTGAACCGGATTTCTACCGGGAGCAATACTAATAAATAAGAGGCAAGATGAAAGGGCGGCCTATAAAGCCTTTGAAATAAATATTGGATCGTTCTAATTATCATAAAAGTACCTGTACCTGTTTGCGTTAACCGTGCGTCTATTACCGAATAGCTGTCATTAAGGTAGGTTGTTGATAAAGTCTGAGTCCGTACCACCCACGACGTCAATGCTCCCGCAGGCCCGTAAACAAGAATCGTACCGCTAAAAGATCGCAGGCTTATCTGATAACCTATGAATACATATTACCAGTAATTGCTTGTATATTTATTACATTATCTATCGGTAAATTATTTCTATTAAAAAAAAATATATATATTCTTTATTGTACACCACACATAAAATAAAACATTACAAAAAAAAATGTATGAGAGTATCAAAAATGCACAAAAAGGCGGCCTTATCGCTCAATAGCGATTTCTTCCAGGCAATCTTAGGGTAGGAATTTGAGAAGAAGAAATAGGTAGGTGGTGTATAATAAACATACAATAAAAATATACAGTAAACCCTAGACTAATATATATATATACATAAATAATAAAAATACATACAATAAGTACTAATAAATAAATATATAAATACAATTATGTCATATTTAGAGATAGATAATAATCTTCTAAAATATCTAAAATATGTAGTGAATCGACAAATAGTCGACTATTTAAAATCGCTTTTGAAAGCTCAGATTATTCGGTATTATACAGTGAATGATAAGGAAAGTAATGTGCAAAAGTTCGGTCATAAATTTTCTATGGAACGTCTGGTTCGTTTCAACCGATCGGAACAATCTGATTATTCTTTCGACAGTTCGTCTGAATTTATTGGACGAATTTTATGTTTTACAATATAAGAAAATTTATATAATACAATTCAATTTATTTTATCTACTTAATAATAGTTCTTGTAATCGAAATCCATTATAGATTTTTAGACCGTGGATAAAATGTTAATAATTACACAGTATAGCCAGTAAACTAACTGAAGGTTTTTTTCGTATCGCATTTAGTAATAATGTCGTCACGATAAAATCAATTGCAGATATGGCTCGTCTCGGAAGCTCAATAATAACAGTCATCAGTGAGCCTGCGGGCAGCCTCGATTTCTAACCTAAAATTTTACATTTACCTCTTTCTAAAATACAGTTCATATCAGTAATAAATTCTTTATCCATCAAGATTAAAAATTGTTAATTTAATCTATTTATTTCTTAATATTTTACGAAAAAGTGATTTTCAACAATTATTTTATAAATATGTATAATAATATGTACATATTTATCATGTGAAATTGCAAAACATTATTTATTAGTAAATTATAATTAATAAATCTCAATCGATAACACTTATATAAAATAAATTTATATATAATTAAAATTTTAAAGATAAATATTCCCATGCATATTTACGATGAAAAGCATCAGACTACAGTAAAAAAGGGTATTCTGAGTAATAAGCATATTTAGCAGCGAGTGTAACGACTGAATTAAAAAACAAAAATAATTTACTAATATATTTTCTAAAACATACGTTTTAAATTGTGGATTATAAGTAAGTTTACGTATTTTCATTTTATCTATTTTTTTAAATATATTAAATATACTACAAATGTAATACAAAACTTATAAAATAAAAGCTTGACGGAAAGCTCCTCAGATACAAGGATGTGCTTAAGCGGCACATGAAGAAAAGCAGCATCAACCCGCTGCTGTGGGAGAAGAAGGCAGCCAGGCGGCCTGAATGGAGGGCGCTAGTTAAAACTAGCATCCAAAACATTGACGACAGGCGGCATATGAGCTGGACGCTAAGCGAGATGAACTAAAAGCCCGACCACCACTGGCCATTAAGTATAATTATATATACAGTGTGCTAACGTGCCCGCAGTGTGAGAAGATTTTTACGCAAAAAAATTGGCTACATAAGCCACACACGGGCACACCAAAGACAAAACCAGAGTTGAATACAGTCGCCGTCACCGAAATCGGCTGGGAGAAATTAATATTTTATTAAAAACGCGCAAATATATATTGCATATATATCACATGTTTGTGTCTCTTTCTAAAATATATATAACAAAATAAAACACGACTTTACACTTTTAAAATATTTTGTAGTAATCCATATAAGATAAGATTATTATTCATTCCCGTGATCTTCCGGATCATTAGGTAATTAAGATACAGGTAAAGTAAAACGTTCAAAGCCTTTTAAAAGTCAATTGCTATTCGGCTGTCGATAATAAAATCACAGTTCACCCTAACATTGTTGTGCTTAAGTTTTTATGAGTATTTTTATTAAATGTATTTCGGGAAGCCAGTTTTATGACCACTGTTACTTGACACCTAATTACTTACATTTTATGTTTATTCTTGAAATTGATGCGATCATGTATTTTTATTGCTTTGATGATACTCAAACTTGTTTTGCGAGATGGTCACCTTAAAACGTGTTTTACATCTGATTTCACCATGACAATGAAATAAAATTAAGCATAAAAAGACAATAGTATAAAAAAATCTTCTAAAGGTCAATTTTTAGTACAAATTTTACTTTATTTTTATTTTTATTGAAACCTTATAAATATTTTAAGCGAAGTTTAATGGTGCATATAAAGATCTCTTAATGTCTCAAGCTATTATTTTGTATATTAAATATTATTTGATGGTATTTTTTTGCGAAATTATTCACCTTAGTTCTCTAAATCTGACAGGGGTTGCCATGTCAGAGTTTTGAATTAAAAAGTTTCCATGTTTTAATATGTGTCTTCAATTATCGACATACCAAGTGTATATTTAACGGTTTAGTAATTTTCGCGAGAAAGAACAACAAACATTTATCCAACCTTAAAAAACTCCGCTTTTATACATCTATGCCAGTAGGTATATATGCTAGAAGGGCATAATAGATTAATTAATTATAATTATATGTATTATTGTATAAGTATATTGTTATTAAATTTAAAATAACAGAAGATATTAAGATAATAATATACAGGATGACTGGTAAATTACTATCAATATTTAAGGAGACTACTCGGTACATGATTCTCATTCGAATTATGTAAAAAAAAAACAGGTAAATATTAATAAACTTTTAAGTAAAGTTTCTCAACAATTATCCAATTATGTACGCGTCGTCTGGACACCCTAGCAGCTAGCTGCACTTTCAACACAAAACAGGTAGTTTACCTACGTCCAAACGCCGCCACGTGTTAACAGGGTAGCAGGATAAACAAGCATGATCCAATCCCCCTTAATACTTTAATCCTGGCTTAGGATAGGCAAAAATACTAAGATATTTTACTCGTTTAAGCAACAAATTTGTTGACTAGGTAAATGATGTGAACTTTGGCAATTTTTAGATGTTAACAAGCGGCACAGTACAACACCTGTGCACGTGCCGCCGGCATGACTGTAGAGTGTCAACGCTTCATTTACTTGAATTGAAATTTAAAAAATTTGGTGAAAAATTTAGTACCTATTTTTTTACATAATTCGAATGAGAATCATGTACCGAGTATTCTCCTTAAATATTGATAGTAATTTACCAGTCATCCTGTATAATATACCCTGACATTAGTGCGTTTAAACTAATTAGTAAACTCTTCTGCTTTGTCTGTGCTAATATAATATGTTTTTTTTTTGTCTGCCCGTCCTTACTTTTTTCCGCTGATTTATCACTAATAAACAAATTTTTGAATATAAAAATTAAGTTGACAAAACCAGTAATTTAAGTGTAGTACAGAATTATGCGATGGTAACTAATACTACTATATACACAAGTTTAAGATATGATTGTTTACTCGATAAAAAGTGCATAAACAATCTAGCTCCGTCAACAAAACACGCGATTTATCGAATTTCCAGATTCCGCTGAAAGATGACTACAGACGCATTTTTTGTCGAGACTGCAAGATATCCAACGATATGCAGTGGATGGGCGTGGGTAAATAATTTCATCTGATTTATGTATTTCATCTCTACGGAACCGTCGTCCTCATTACAGGTTGACGTTGAATGATGATCAGTGTTGAAAGAAAAATACCGTGTTTAACCCTCGCAGTTTATGGTTTAATTTCTATTCGTAAAAACTGCGACGAATTGGAGAGTGGAATGGATGACTACAGTCGATGGTTAAAGTGGTAGCGTTCTAAATTACATACCGGTTTAAAGCGATTGCCTCTTTGGTTTTTATATCAACCTCCTTTTAAGATGGACAAAGGAACGGTGTTACTTTATACATGATTCGACACATGTTTACGATTATGTCCCGTTTCTTAATTATTTAACGAGGTGTATGATTACGTTTTGTTAAACGTTACAAAAACAACAAGGGCGCGAGAAGAACAAAAAAAAAAGAGAAAAATATGACTATTGAATGAATAATATGAAAACAAATCTTCATTGATTGCAATTTTAAGAAATATAATTATTTAATACGACGATATTAATAATTGTTGTTAACTATTTTCATACATTATGATTATTATAAAATTGTATAGGTACACGAACTTTTAAATCGTAGTTTATACTAAAAGTTTTTTACCTCGACTAAATTTTGAAAGTATTTTTATACTGGTAAATTGGTATATATCCAGGCAATCATAATCGACCTGTCTTTATGCAAAAAGGCTTATGATAAATAAAACAATGTTAAAGTTTAAATAATAATGAAACATCGCAATAGAATTAAAATAAAATACAAGTATTAAAATATAATACATGTATGTATGTATGTATGTATGTATGTATGTATGTATATGTATGTGTGTATGTATTATATATTTATATTAAACTACTATTTTATGTATGTAACTTAGTATGTATGATACTAGTACTTTACGCATCAACTGCTTTGTGTCCAGATATCCTATACTCATGGTTGCCTGTAAGAAATCGCTTTTAGTGATAAGGCCGCCATTGCACATTTGCTGTAAATATATTACAATGTTAATTCATTTATGTGTGTAATAAAGTATTAAATAAATAAATAAAAAATAAAATACAAGATAAAAATACAAAAAGAAAAATAATTTTCTGTACTTTTCTGCTTTAAGTTCTTTTTTTTTTTTAATTAAAAATAACCATGAAACAAACAATTTTAAGATATTGTTTGTTTCATGGTTATTTTTAATTAAAAAGAAAACTTAAACCAGAAAAGTACAGAAAATTATTTATCTTCATTATAAATCTCAAAACACTTTCATAACCACTATTTGATTTTACAAATTACAGATAGACATAAAAATCTACCGTAACTCGTATTATTTTAGCAAGCCTTAAACAATAAAACGTAGACGTTTGCACTGTCTGTCCTCCCTGCACTCCCGGAAACGGATGTTAGTAGGCAGATCCGGTGGAACAAGGCACTATGCCAACAGTTGCGTGACTAAACCGACTGTTATAATAACTATAATTAGTTACAGCATTCAAAAATATAGCTTGAATATACGCAAAGGTAAAAAGCTTTTGCTCAGCAAAAACGGTCAAACTCCTTGTAGGTGGTATGTGATTATTGGCCACAGAGTTGTAAATAGTTGTTTTTTATATAATTAATATTATATGAACTTTTTAATATTAACTCGTAAGATGGTTGCCAAAGGTATTTATTATACATAGGTACTAATAAACTTTATATGTTTGCGAGATCGTGACTTGTATGAGATAGATACATTGCAATCTCACAAACAATTTTCACATTTATTTATTTTAAGCAACATGGCTCAACAAATATTGAAATATAATAAAAATGTTAAATAAGAAGAATGTAGAATTCATCAATAATAAAATTAAAAATGAAATGTGAAAAAGAGAAAAATTTTAATCAGTCAATATATAAAAATCACAAAGCTATCTTAGTCATTTATTAAATATGGAATAAAAATTATTTTAAGATCCTACATTGTCTATACAGGAAAGGCTAAGTCAGTTCAGTTCAATTTTAAGATGTCTTCGGAGTCTAAAATTAAAATAATATTTTTTTATTGGATTCTTATAATCGGAGTACTATCTACCTATTCATTATCTAACCTGATGATGCTTTCCTGAATAAGCGCTGATAAATTAACGTATTCAAATTCAACTCACATTTATCTATTATTATATATTATAAAAATATAGATATTATTATATATTATAAAAATATAGATAGGTATATGCAGGAAATTCAAAATTTGAAATTCTATTTTCTTAGAATATATCAAAAGAAGTCTGGTAATAATATAAATATATGTTTCTCATAAATGTGTCTAAAATATACAGTTGTATTCTAAAATTCAAAATGTGGATGTCCGAAATTTATTTACTTTGTTACGACTTCAGACATATATGTTATGATGAATATCCATTGAGTATATTATGTAACACTAATGACTATTTAAAAAACAAACCCGTCTGTATTCAGTGCCTGTCTGTCATTTCTCTAGAGCTTTTTTGTATAGAATCGGAAGCGGTGAAAGAAAGCGGTCTCTATCAAATGTTCTGCCTTAGTCTCTACGGCCTAAGCTCAAGTGCACCTTGTAACAGCACATAGAGCATGGATGTTTGCGTTTTGCCAAGACGAAAAGGCTGCTCATCTTATCATCTAAACACCTTACATCTAGTTTTTAAGATTTACCAAATTATTCTGGTAACCGGTTTATTTTAAAAGTCATTGGTATATGTAAAATTATATTTATTTTATTTATTTACAAATGATATACTTTAAATACACATAATCGAAATTAGTTATCCGTGAGACATAAAACTTACATACACAAATTTTGGACTTTTGCAGTCTATAAACATATCTATTAATATACATCAAAACTAGAACATAATAAGATTCGTAACATTCTCAATGTGAAGAAAATAATTTGCCTATTAAATAGGAAAGTTGTAACATTACTTTTTTCTCAAAACACTAAAATTAAATTATACAATTGTATTTTGTAAGGTTGGTATTTTAATTACTTCATTACCGCTTACGGGAATATTTTGAATAGTAAACGTACGTAATTGGCATTACTAGTCGTATTTTCATCTATTGCGTTTTACAACTGCAGTTAATTTATTTTATTTTATAAAATAATAGCTTTTGCGCGCAGTTTCATAAACATAAAATTTGAAGAGTTCTTATACTTAGTTATATAAATCTTTCTCGTTAAATGTTTTAATGATGATGAAAACTTCTTTGAAATTCACTTTAGGAACTTAGAAGTTATAAGTGAATACAGAAAAACTCATGCTTTATTTTATATTACTTGGATGTATAAATTATTAAAAGATATTTTTTAAATGCTTTTATAAAAAAATTACAGCAAAATTAAAGAAATCAAAGTAACACAAATTACAGACTCATTGCAAATTATGGATATAAAGATTCCTTTTATTTTTCTATTTTTACTATTATTTAATTATACATGTGAAGCAGGTTAAAGATCTACATGATATATATCTATTTATGCCATTTAGAACCTTTATTATCCAGGTAGTAAAAACTAAAATTAAAAAACATCATAGAACTAGTATTTCGCAAGGGAGTCACGACCACTCATATTGAGAAATAGGATCTTGTAACGGGTACAAATTACAGATTTTAATGCATTTCACACTTATTCTCATAAGTTGTCATTCCATTTCTAGCATAACGAAAATGAAACTCATCTCAAACCTCGAAATGTTAAAACATTGCGTGAAAGTCACAACATTTGACGCATGAATTATGACAAAGACATGAAAATCGTTTAATTTCATTGTCTTTAAATTCGCACAGTATGTATGCATGCCACGAACGGTCGGTGGTTTTGTTAAACATTTAAAGTAAGATGAAACGATATCCAGATGTAGACATACAGATAACGAGATGAGCTATAAGAAATTCTAAGTAGCACGGCGGGATGCTTTGAATTAAAACTAACAATACCATGCGACTTCCCACGAAACGGGTTTTTGTTGAAATAATTAAGTTTTAAACACTGTATGTCATTGTTTTCTTACGGCGCGGGAGGACCGTTTTGTCAAGTTTTTATTACTATTCATTCCCTCGGCATTACACAATGTACTTACGTGATAAGCATTCTGAATGACAACTTTATTAATGTATTAAATTCGTTTAAGTTTATTACGCCGAGTTGCACGAAACAAATTTTAAATTTAAGTGTTTATTAAACTAATTTAATCACAAGAATCGTGATTATCTGTTGCACGAAACCTACATCTGATTAAGTTAACAAAAAAATTTAGTTTAATTAAAGACCTATCTAACGGATGATTAATTCCAACAGCTTTAAATTAATCATAAGATCAACTAATTTTAAGATTAATTGCAACTCAACTAACGGAAAGTTAGCGACGGTTTCGTGCAACTCGCCGTTAATAGAATAAATATGGGAACTAACTATAATTTTTATTTCAAGATAAAACACGAAAAAATAACTTAAACTCGTAAGTAAGCTTATAAAAGAATATTACATTTAAAAAATTTGAAAATTTGTAAATTAATTGCGTAGCATAATCATGATCATTAGGATGGTATTATTCTAGTCTAACATATGAAATTTTTTTTAACTATAAAATAGGAAAACATTGCATTTCACCTTATTCTGGCTAGATGATATTCCATACATATTTAAAATCAAATAAAAGATAGTATTTAATCTAACTTGATATAAAATATGAATAAAACAGATAAATAATATATTTCAAGTCCACTCAGTCGCATTGCAGTGCTTTTGACCTAGGTATTCATAATATAAACGAATTAAGTATTGTACTTACAAATATGAATACGTAGCTACAAAATATCATTATATGAACGAGATTATAATTCTGTGTTTACTGAACCGAACTGAACTGAATCAGCTTGTAAACATCCCACTGCTAGGAAAAAGCCTCTGTTTCATATAGAAGAAAGGTTAGAGCTTTTGATGTGATGGCTGAACTTAGAATTAATGATCTGGCATGTCAGTTCTAAAAATTAGATGAATATAGACTTCTTAGAGTGAAAATTAAAGCATGTAAATAATAGTTTAAGGAATACATGCAAATAAAAAAACAGAAATATAGATAATAGAATTAAAAAGTATGTAAATAAATAGATTTAACACTTAAAAAACTATTATTTTTATATAATAAATAAGTAAATATGTGGTCAGTGTAAGGACTGGCGTTATTATAGAGATCTTAAGTTTAGTTTAAGTCTCGTTGACTAAATAAGTACGCATTATAGAGAATGATAACCTAAAAATGTTAATAAAATAGGCATGGGTAAATAAAGCCTGTGGATGTATAGTTAGGTAAAAAAAAGGTTAGAGCTTAATCAACCACGCTGCGCCACTGCAGGTTGGCAGATAATTTTACTACAATGAGTAACGATTGTTATCAGATGTGACACGGTGGGAAGAGCCACAAGGACATAGACTCAACGCGATGAGGCGATTACTTGCACCAGTACACCAGAACGGTATTACAACGGTAACTTTATTTAGAGTTTACCGTATTTGGACAAAGTTAGAATTGAATAACACAGTTACACTAAAGAAATAAATTCAAAGTCGTCTTAAATTTTGCATATCCGTTGGATAAAAATGACAGATAAGGCCTAAACGTTTTCATCCATCGCCGTACTCATATCGGGGGGTTACTCTCTCGACACAAGTCACGTATTAAATGAGAATATTCGGGCGAGCCTCTGACTTATTTATCATTCTACTCAGAGCTACACCCCATGAATTTTATACAAGATTGAACGATTTAGTGACTAAAATTGATGAAACATCTATCGAACGATGTCAGGATCTGATTGAACAATACTGAAAAACAAATGTTATGGGATATTTTTTTTCGCGAAAAAACAAATGAAAAACAATTCGATAATTTTTAGGTACATTTAAATTTGTTGATATCGGTAGAATTAAAACATCATCGCCATATTTTTAGTAATATTGATTAAAACTCGAATCGGTTGAAGCACTTGTAATAATTAAAATTCAATCTTTACTGTTTCTGTTATATTTTTGCCTTTTAATAACTGTCGTTAACCTACAAACAATATCATGAATTATATTTTGTATACTATTGTATATATATTAGGTGTATATATTAGGTGTATATATAGAAACTGATGCCGTTCTTCTGACAATCTGTGCAATAATACTGTAACCTATCGATGGGAAACATCAGCGAAGCTACGTTATCTGAACAGACGAGTCCCACACTGTGTATAAGAATGCATTTCTTGTTATTGATTGTGATTTGTATTAAAACAGAATTTACTGTTTTATCGTTTGGTATATTTTTTCTGATTTAAATCAATTAATTACATCCGATTCAATTAAAAAACACGACTTCCATTTTAAACAAAGGTAAGATTAAGCCGTCACTGAATTTACATAATTTATTCTTTTATACAAACATTACTATGGATATCATAATAGTTTTATTTTGTGTAATAAGGAGACATTGTATTCGATTTAATTTATTGATTTTCTACATATCTTACATTTTAAACACAAACACAAGAAAACAATTACTAACAAGAAAAGAATAACAAATATTTTTATTTTTGGGCTTTGTTGTAACTCAAAATTTTTGTTTTTTTTTTTTTATCGACTACGATATTTTCATCAAAATTACACAAAATTATAACACCATGTCTAAGACGTTTTTAGCGAACTTTGAACTTAGAGCTAAATACGAAATGACCAAGTTATAAGAAATGACGAGTATCGTTCCTCAACTGTCGAGTGGATCCGCAAAAGTGAATGATGTTCGCATTGAGCATGTCAGTGCTCAGAGCGGAGCAATTAATTACAATTTTAATTGAACCCGTCGACTTGCACACAAAATGAGCACCACCGTAACTTATATGAGTACTAAAACCCTAGTTACGAGTTGCTTTCTTACATGCAAATGACATATAAAATCGTTTTAAGTTATGACGATGTAGAACTCGGTTTAAGATAATTTGTACTTTCAGGAATATAGGCATATTAATGAAATAATCACGTACAAAGTTTGTGTTATGGTTTATACTTTTGATTCTTAGTAATTGTCTTCTTAAAAACGTTAATTTGATTTGTATTCAAAAATATAATTTATTCATATGCTTTTTCGTATATCAATATATAAAATTCGTAAATATATAATAAATAATAATAATACGGATATACATAGGTATTCAAGAGATTTATTTCAATTTCATTTTACAACATCAAAACTTATTGATGTAGATTTTTCGATATTGCTATGTACACCCTTAGGTTAAACAATTCTTTTATTTATTAATCTGAGCGTAGAACTTTAGTTTTCAAAAATGTTCTATATAGAGTTTTCTTTAATATCAATTTGAATATTAAAAATATGTATTTAAACATTGATTTTTCAAATGAAGATTATAGAATAAGTATATAAAGAAAACAAACTATTTTACGGTGCAGGATATTATTAAATTAAAAATAGGACCTTTGCGGACAGTGCACAAAAATGGTATTTTGTACAAAATATCCTATAGTTAATAAAGAGACAGAGAAGACATTATTTACCCGTCAACATATTATGTACCTATTATATAGTGTATTTAATGCATAAATAATATATTTTCTATATATATCGACGAGGAGCTCATATAAAATTATAACCTGCTTCAAAATAAGTAGCTCATTAAAGTTACTGATTAATTGTCACTGATAAATACAAAGTGTGTAAATACTTTTATTTTTATTTTTAAAAATTACAAAGTCACTCGTTCAAGTGGCAGTCATTCGTAAAATGTTCTCCACGGGCTATTATTCAAACTTTATCTTTATTATGCTCTCTGTAAAAGAACTTAATTGATGCCACATGTTTGAAATGTGGTATCGCCTCTGTCGTCAACTCGACCGCACATGGGACCGAAATGTTAACGAAAAGTATACTAATATAAAAAGATGTCTCATCTCTCACCCTAATTTAATTGTTTTTATTAATGAAATAAATACTTCTTTCAATGTTCGCTTTGAATTTTAATACTCTCCTTATTATTTGTAATATATAGGATAAATAATTTATTTAATTTATTTAATAAATTGTTTATATAGTTTATATAATAAAAAAAATAGAAAAAAAAGAAGTAAAAAAACAAAGGAAAAAAAAAGTCAACTTATACATGAAGTGCGGACTGAACTTTGTCTGTGTTTTTCTCAGCTCTTAATGGGCATTTGACGGAAATATTTTACAGTGGTAGTACCCCCATAGTATACTACCACTAGACCAAATTTCATTCAAATCCGTTTCCCCAAGGTCGTGCCGTCTCCTTTAAGATCGATATAGAGCTAGTTAGCTTAACTATCCCAGGATATCGATTTTTAAAGGTATCCTCGGATACCTTTAAAAAATTAGTATGAAAATATTATCAACCATAGACTTGTAACAACTATTACAGTGTTTTCTTTCTTCATGCGTGCCAAAATTGTGTTAACACAATTTTTACTTCTTATATTTTACTATAACATATCCTCATGTCCTGCACAACTGAAACATCTACATTGACCTTGTTTCAGAACTCATAAACCTGGAAGAGGTTGCTACTTATCGATGCGGCCGTCTTATGTTAATTTCTACTTCTTAAGTCGTCGATATTGTTAAATGTTATGTAGTATACAATTAAGTATATACTATTATTATAATGTACAGCGTACAATAAAATTCTTAAGCTTTATAGATCTATTTTAATCTATTAAAATTGATTTCACTTGCACATAATATTTTTTAAAAATAAAAACAACACTACACATTTTAAATTCGAATCTGTACTGAAAGAGTATGCTTCCGCGTTGTATTTCAAGACATTGTTCCCAAAAAAGAATGGTAGTTAATTTTTTATCACCACAATTTATGACTGAAGTAAAGGAAGTCCAAAGTGTAAAGGAAATTGAAATAAATCTACCACAGATGCACTGAGTCATTCTCAGCGAGTAAAGAGTATACTGAAAAAGGGTTATAAAATTTCAACGCTCAATATCAAAATAGAACTTTGAATTTAGACAGTCGTTCATCATTAAAATATTTGTTTCAGATAGAATGAACTAAAATTGAAATATAAAATTATAATAATTTAATTATTTAATTAACGCGCTTTCGATATAAAATGTTATTGCAGTATATAATGGTAAAGGTATTTAGAAGAAAATACTGAGTTGATTTTTTATATTATAGTTATGTAAAGAAAATTTTCACAATTATAACTGGAGATGGGGCTATTCCCAATTTATGACTCTTTTTTTAATATCTATATTACTACTCTCACTTCGTTTCCTCAATAAGATATAAATAAGAAATACATGCACTATCTATTATCATTATGTTTTCGGAGATCGTGAAAACAAAAAAGACAGCATTTTTACATAGTAATTATTTATCATTTTTAATTTAAATAACTTAAAAGCTTACTCAATCTCAAAGCAGGAACGGTAATTATTTATTTATTTTTACATACTCCACCCCTTTCTTGGTGTTTAGTTAATATTCACATGATTAAAATAATAAAGGAAGGACGCTTGAGATACGAGTACAACGAGCCAAAAAGATACATACACGTGTTTACACTAATATTAGCGTTAAATTGTATTTATCCTTTGTAAGGATTTCCTTTTAGCTTAATAATAATATTTATTTTTGATAATGTATCATAAACTTCGTCAATTTCAGATATAATTATTGGTCGACAACTTCTGTTGAATTTTGAATAGTTTCTACTATAGTAAAATAGAGCTAGCCGAACATAAACTCCAAATAATAAAGAACTAATACGAAATAACGAATACAAAACTTTATTTTTTTAGAATTGAACAAAAATTTCACACATTCGTGTTTCAGAATTAAATGTTAATATTATAAAGCTGAAGGGTTTGTTTGTTTGTTTGTTTGAACGCGTAAATCTCAGGAAATACTGGTTTGAATTGAAAAAAATTTTTTTTTTGGATAGGCCATTTACCGAAGAAGGCTATAGGCTATATAACATCATGCTACGACCAATAGTGACTGAGCAATAATAACCAATTGTACAAAAACGGGAAAAAATAATCTTTTTTGAGAGCTTCCGTTGCGTCCTATATTATTTCTCTTCTCGAGACATTTTTTAACTATAGTTCCACATTTAAAGTAAATATAACATCACTCTTTTACTGAGAATTTTCGAAAAATAAAAAAATAACTCAATAATACATTGAACGACCAAGCAATCAAACCTGAGACCCTTGCTCGACTGTAACGCTGCGACCACTCGACTAACGAGGCGGGTACCTGCTCTTAGAGTAATTCTTTAAAAGTATTTAAGTACGTTTTTCCCTCAAATTAACGCGGGTGAAACCGCGGGGCAGAGCTAGTTAAATGTTATTACTACTGCAAAGTATACGTAATAAATAATAATACCTATTATTAATATTCGCTCGTTGCAGTTACACTCTCAATTGCTTTTTTAGTCGGAGATTTATATCAAATCCTATTAATTAATAGTAACAACTCGTATTTCAAAGATATTGTTTAATGTAGAGTCTAAAAGATTTTATTGTAGAGTCTAAATTTGTATATTGCTTGTACTGTTTTGACTTTACGACATATTTGCGTTATAAAGCAGACTGACATATCGTCCGAATGAGTAGTAATTTTGAGGTGTAATGGTCCGTTCATAGTATTATGACGTTCCACTGGAACGAAATGAGTTGAAAATCATTTATGATAATGACAACTTCAACCTTTATTTTTAGAAGAAGCATGATTATTTAACGGACATAATTTTTTCAATTAGATTTGATGAGATTATATTATTATATATATTTTTACTTAAACTATAATTATAAACAGTTCTAAATGTATATATTAAATTATAAAATATATTGATTAAAAAAATGTATGTTACATGCTAAAAGTTAGTTATTTGTAATAATATAAATAAAAATAAAAATAAATTAATTATCTACTAAAAATAAAACACTCAGTAAAGAGCGATACGTTTCGAAATTTGGGTCGTAATAAGTATTAACATGTAGGTACGTCATTAAGTGAAAATAAACCCTACATAACATACGTCTTTGATAAAGAAATTAGGACGAGAACACATCGAACGACAATTAAATTAACGTATTAAAACTAATATTAAAAAGTTATTAATAAAGTTTAAAAAAAACTTACGAGTATAAAACTTACATGTATATAACTTTAATTAATTAATATACATAAAAAAGATTTAATTTGAATATAGGTATGTTAAATATTTAACTCCTAATAATTACGATTTAATTTATTATAAACTTCCCCCTTTATTATAACTGTCCCGCTCGAGACAGATATTTGTATTTGTACCAATATTTGTTTTCGGTCTGGGTGTATGTCCTTGTGGGTCGCCCCACCGTGCCTTGGAGAGCACGTAAAGCCGTCGGTCCTGGTTGTTATCATAGACACCTGATAACGGTCGTTACCCATTATAAGGAAATTATTATGGATTAAGCTCCAACCCTTCTGCATGGAGAAGAGGCCTTCGCTCAGCAGTGGGTGTTTTACAAGCTGATACAGTTAGTATAAACTTCGGCATTGAGAACAAAATAACAACAATGTTAGTCTAATTAATCCCAATCAATTTTTTTCTATAAATAAAATGTAGTAGTCTCATACTTGTAAGAGATATATATTTCATTTTATTTTATTATCCCAACTAATGTATATATAACTGACTTTTTGTCCGATACAGGCGAATTTCTTTGATGTATTTCATAAAATTATTTTTCTTTCTTTTTTCTACCACAATACGAAGACCGCCACCATAATACACACACAATTCACACACACACACACACACAAACACACACACACATATATAAATATATATATGTGTGTGTGTGTGTGTTTGTGTGTGTGTGTGTTTGTGTGTGTCATGGGGTAGTGTGATCTGCTTATTTAAGTTTAGATACAACGATATAGATATACATAAAAAAAACGGCGCAATCCTAAATATCTCGGTATTATAACATTGTCTTGAGTAGTATATGGTCTAGTCCTAATCGAGGCAGTAACTGTCCCTTTCGTAGGACATTTGTTAACGTGTCGACTCATTAATCACTGTAGCTTGCTTGTGGCCGGCTGCTACCTGTTTCCTACGATATGTCAGTTCCCTCACTTGACTATTCTTTTCAAGTTGAAAATAGAAACACACAATTTACTTTGAAGTTGAATTATTTTGTTAAGCCAATAATATTCAACATTATTGTGTTTAAAATTAAATTCTAGTACTATAATAATATATAATTATCAGCGAAGTTAATAAGTTATGGTAGATATTTTAATAGGATATTTAATTCAACTATCAAAAATATATCAATTAAAAATGAATAAGGCAGACTTAAATCAATTAAATTAATGAACAATAACTAATATAAGCCTGTATATAAATTAAATAACAATAATTTAATATCACCGCCACATATTCGACACAATGAGGTATAAAACTCATTCCGTTTCATAAATTCGTCACATTTCATCAATAAATCCGACGGCTGATTTATTGACAGGCGCGTCCTATTCTTAACAGATTCGATATAATTTGTTAGCCAAATAATCCGGGATTTAGATGCAGACCCCACGTCGCTATAAATAAAAGCGTTTGTAATAAAAGCAGCGGAAGATTACCGAACGCTGAAGTCGGAACGAGCTAAATTTCACCCACATTATAGCAAATAATAGCAAACAGTAGGCACGCTGCCGTCACCCTACAGTGACGATATGTTACGCCCTAAAACCCTCTTTATACCTAAATGCACAACGGGAGATCGACAAAAAATTGTTGCACAGAAGCGTTAGGGCAGATCCGACTAAGTAATAATGTGAATATTTATGTCATAGGCACGTGCTGATTTGTCGTAATGGTTACACGTATTTCGCATATTGGTAATTACGAGTGTGTTCCAACTGCGAGTAACTTATTAATGTTTATTTACATGTTATAAAGTACTTTGAAGAGTAGGTACTCGCGCTTATGAAGTAAGTTTTAGGAATATATTTATGTTAATTTCGATCTAAAACATGAATAATATGTAGTTTAAAATACAAATTTAAATTTTAAATCATGGCAGTTATATGGTAATTAAACACGTAACAAGAATATAAATAATAACGCCTTTATAAAATATTATATAATATTAATATTACTAACTTTCAATTTTATTCTTATTATTATAATAAATGTAAACATAGTTCGAAATTGAAAAAGACTTGTACTGCACCTTTTTATTAATGATAGTCTAACAAAGCTAGTTTATGGTTTACGAAATATAAACTCTAATCGTTTTTATCATAACTTTACTAATAAAATGTAAATAACATTAATATTCATAAATTCAAGTTTAAATTGTGCGCTTAGAAGTTTATGAGATGTCTCGTGCAGACAATGGCCGTACCACAAAAGAAGCTAATCTAATTTTTGGGAGGATTTAGTGTAGGGTGAAGGGGGACATGCCCGCCTCAGGGGACGCAGTCTGCTGATCGTCTCTAAGTCTATTAAGACGACTCGCTGCATTCCCGAGGGGCCAACGCTCGAGGGCAAGATGATAGAAAAACAGTTTTGCTGAGAAAAGCCACCTGCGGATAAATTGAGAAATCTTAGCCAATATTACTCTCCTGAATTGATGCCTTCTATTGAAACGAGCGAATGCTGTCGTGGGAAATATTTGTGTAAATTTCCTGTAAATAAGTTTATATTGAAATAAAAAAGATAGCAATACATGTGAGAAAAGAGAAGAAATAATACGTTCGAATATTATCTAGAAAATAAGATTTTTATAATTACCTTCATTCGAGTCACCTGTATCATCAGGTCGATTGCAGAAACAACCGCTTTAAAACAAACTGATAAGAATAATCTTGTAATGATTTTTATTATGTAATATCTATAAAATATAAATGTAACTGCTATATATTTAAAGGTGGACATGCTCAACAGATGTAGAGTCATTTTGCGCCTCAAGGGACGTGGTGGACGATATAACATCGTTACCGAAGTTCATGCGAGGCCGAGGGCCATCGCTGGGGCAAATTGTGACCGTAGGGTCACACTGGACTATTTACCCGACTAAATTACTCCGGCTAAGGTAAATACTACCTACGTTATTAAATAAACGAAGGGAAATCGTGCCGCAACGATTTACTTGTTTGACTTTTATAGGAACAAAAGGACAACTGACAGAATTATGAATGTCATTTTAGAGGAGCATGCACCATTAACAGGCTAAGTTATAGCGTCGCATAGTAGAATAATCCGTTTTATTATAGAAATGATGTAAATCCAGACGGGAGACCGGCCAAATTGATTTAGACTGGCCGCAACAATAATTAAAATAGCGTGATGTATGATAGTTGTAGCCATCTGTGGTGCACTATTTGCAATCAGTCAGTCGCCTGTTCGCACTATTAGTATTTTCTAGGAATATTTTATACAAAAAACGATAAGCATGAGTTTTCATAATAATATTTAAAGAAATTAATGTTAAACACCAAATATTTTTCATAATAAGTAACTATACGCTACCTTAAGAAATTAAGAGAGGTTAAATCTGATAACAATTATTCAAATTGTACCTTGTTTTAATTTATATTTGTTCGGGTGCTTACCGCGTTTATAATTTTGTTGAGGTCCCTATATTTCGGCAATGTTTCAATCGCCATGATCACGGGAAGCCTGACGTACGGAGATGGTGGATGGTGGTAGATCAGAAAAATCTGTGTACCTTGTTACTAACAATTTATATCGCTGTAAATATTATATTTTTGGTTAGATTTAGAAACGATTTCCTTAAAAATGTCTGTTTTTTTAAATCTTAGTTTGCTATATTATGTTCTTATCCATTTATGTTCAATTTAAAATTGAACTACTAACAATTTTGAGTCAATATGACTAAATGATGATAATGATGTTGAAATGAAATTGAACAATTTATAATATTAACTCGTATTGGTGAATAAATAACAGAAAAGTTAATATTTTCTTTGACAGCTATTAAAGTTCAGGTTAATATTGTTCCTAGCCGATACATTCGACATATCAAGAACAATACGCTTTTGTGTCATATAGCGGTTGACTGGCTCCACAGTAGTATCTCTTTCAACCCTCAATCATGTCGTTCTATTTTCTATTGTAAAGAAAAACTAATTTTAAAATTGTATTATGGAGACAAAATCTTATTTTTATATATACGTTACATTAATTATATGCTGTATCAGTTTGTAAATATGCCATATATAATATGCAGCACTGCAGTGCTTATGAAAACCTCTTTATTTAAAAAGTAATTAGACCTTAGTCTGCCACGCTATTTCACTGCGAATCATCTACATGTCTCGAAACTCCCTAACATGCAGATTTTTTGTGATATTTTCTTTCACCGCCAAGAACGAAATGTAATTAATATAAATTAATAATTTAACTTCAAGACACACATACACGGGTGTAAGCAAAATGAAATTATAACAAAACTAGACTACACTAAATTTGATTTTATTTATTAACTAATATGATTTTTTTACAACAATCCCGTGTATCAATGCTGTTAAATTGAGTTCGGTAACCAGTAAAGCAGTATTAATCAGGTAAATGCCATTCACGCTGAACGGCCTCGGAAATGCCCTAATTTACTCTCAGACCAAATGCCGGTTATTTTAGCAAAATTCAAAGCCTAAAATTAACGAACGGACCATTTTAATTTACGGCCTCCAATTTACTCAATTACAAAGCCAATATCTCTATTTATTGTTTAACATTAATTTAATTGGAATGATCCTTATAGCTGGTTGAAACTAATTGTTAACATACAAATTGAAAAAAAAAAATTACATTTGTTAGTTTTATTGTAGCTTTAAAGCATTTCAAAATGTGATATACATTCTTCATAAATAAGATTATTTCAAAAATGTAAATTCTACATCCTACTTAGATTTATTATTCATTTTAGTAACAAATAGCAAGATGATTTAAAGTAAAGAGTAACTTACATCATGTTCATGTTTAAGTGACTAGTCAGGGCAACAATTTAAAGTCTACAATATATCACAGAGAATGTCTATCATTCACAAACATTACTAGTGTTTAGTGGGTTATCACAGATATTAAACAAAGTGAACTAGCAAGACATTTAACAGGACGGCCAACAGGCGAGGCCCACACAGTTAGGCTCAATTTTAAACAATTACTGTTGAGCGAAGGGTAAATGTTTATTCGAATTAGGGTGATTATCCATCGAATATTATGTATAGTATAGTGTAATGAAGCTTTTGAATACTGGTTACTTTCCTTTTTACAGTAAAGTAATGAAGAATTAATATTAATGTAACAGCATAAAATAAATTAAATACTCGCTAATAAAAGTAGCCCAAAAAGTCATAATTTTTTAAAATGGCTAAATTTTGTCTTATTTCTATATGTACCTAATGTATAATGTATCTCTTGATTTGAAGATATTTTTTATTGTTAGATATCTACTCCTATATAAATATAACTTTTATATGTTAATATAAACAGCTAAGTATTTATTAAACCTCTAAAAATTATTGAATTTGATTTCAATTTAAAACTATATCATGAATGAAATAGTTCTTCGAGACATCGAAAATATTAAAAACAAAATAAATAGTAGTATCTATTAAAATTCCTCCGAGTCAAAATAATCAAATAAAAATGTCTACTATTAAAAATAAAAGCATTATCCTGCCTTGAAGAACGCCATGTGCCTTATGGACGGTCACCTTAAAGCCGGTGATTCGCCCACACGCGCGCTTGACAGGTATTCATTACATTCACGATGCACACGACGCAGCGTGGAATGGAGGATTTTTAATTTTTGAATTTCGTTCACGACTCATAAGTGATTCTCGGTGCATTCGTTTGCAAAGCAATTGTACTTTTTTGTTCTATTTTGTGAGTCCGTACGGGTACAATTATGATGTCCTTTATTCTGAATAAGTGGTTATTTCTCATAAGACAAATATTTAATGTGGATTTTAGCAATTAAACATTGAGAAGTGGGACGTGAATTGTTTTATTTTGAAACACAATTAATAAATTACGTAGACTGATTAACTTTTTACCGTTTCATTGTTATTAAATCATCTTATATCTTTTCTTTATATAAGTTTTTCATAACCATGAAGTGTCTGAATATTTCTTGCGTAAATTCTAACTAACGAAGTAAAACAACAACGACGTTTGTTTTGTACTTACTCGCAATTTACGTCAAGATAATTTCACTTAAGAGTACATAAACATTTTATTTTACAAGCTGTTATTTACAAGAAAATTTAAGTGACAAAAGTGAAACGAATTATCACGTCACAAAGCACTCAAAATGTATATAAGCTTCACTAATTCTCAAAGAGAGATGCCACAGTCAACCGGAACTATTTGGACGATTCCGTGCGATTTATTTAATTAGAGTTTTAAAATAATATTCAAAACTTTCTTTGATTCTCACTGATTAAAATTTTATACCATATTCTATATTTGCTGCAAATTGTATATCAAATATGACAAAACAATATCCTACAAAACATACGACAGAATAAGCCTCTGGGTTGAACAAACTTATTGGAATTACTATCCAACCTTTCTGAAACTGTAAAGTAAGATAAGGTCATTTTCTTACACTATGGTAGAGCTACTGCACTGAATTGAATTTTTTTATTTTTTTATTTATCGATGTGACATAACATTTACGCATCCCGCCGCCCGCAGGCGACGGGTATGTGGGACTCGCTGGCTGCGAAGCCAGCATACCCACTAAAACCCATCAACCATCTGCGCCATAGTGGGGCACCACGGGATCGTTCGCGTATACAACCGTGACGCCCCGACGTTTGGCCCGGTGGCCCCTCCGCATGTGATTGGGGCCGCTCGACTAGTCCGCTCTGCTAATTCAGAGATGTACCAGGAGCGGCCACACCACCGATATCTCCGCGCCCTCTCAGCGCCACTCCCTCACCTCTTGTGCCAACACTCTCACCGCGCTTTCGCGCCCCGCCCACCACTGGACCCCAGCTACCCCAGACGGCAAAAGCCCTGAACTTTGCCCGCACATCAGCTGGTCCAGGGGCCCAGTAGCTTGTGCGCCTCCGCACCCAACCACTGTGCTTTCGCGCCCACCTGTACGGAACGGACGACCGAACCCGCCCACTCCTGCCACCGAATGGAGGGAAAAAAAATTTCCCCATTTCTCCGCGCCCTCCCGGCGCCACGCCCTCGCCGATTGCACCTCCCGTACCCATACTCTCACCACGCTTTCGCACCCCGCCGACCACTGGCACCCAGCTACCCCAAACGGCATACCCCCGCTGATGTGTCCGCACATCAACTGGTCCAGGGGGCCCAGTGGCTTGTGCGCCTCCGCGCCCAAACTACCGCGCTTTCGCTCCACCAAATGGAGGGGGAGAACGAGTCATCCCCCTCCTGCGCTTTCGCACTCACCGCTGCAGGTTTTGATCCGCGGGGGTCCAAAGACCCCTAGCACTCGCGAGGCATTCGAGTGACGTTCCCCTATTCGGCACCCGGGGGACGCGCCCAGTAGGAGACCAGCAACTCCCTTGGGTGGACTGAATTGAACTGAATCAACCTGTAAAAAACCCACTGCTGGGCAAAGGCCTTTTCTCCATGTAGGAGAAGGGTAAGGGTAAGAGGAAGGGTCAGGGTGGTAGCTACTATCAGCTTTAAATTAAGCTTTGTTTTTAATAAGTAGGTACGACTTACTGCTTTATTAATTTATCAAAAATGATAAAATCATTTATTCTTTACAGTCAAAATATAACCAATCTTAACTAAATTTGAATGTATTATGAAATGTAACAACTGCAAGCAAACATAATAAATAAATAAATAGGCACAATAATTACATCCCAATGTAAAATGAGTTGTACTCGTGGGCAAGTGTAGATCTTCCTTGATATAGGCTTGTTGAGGTAAGCGCAGACATGAGTGCAAGACAAATGTTAAAAGCATAGCTTTGTTGCTTCTATCGCCTACACTTTGCTATCATTTATCAATCTACACCCACGTGATTGCTCATAACACAATATGTATATTAAATCATTTGTTTGGAATTTAATTTGTGAGATAAATGAGTTACTTATTCAATTAATGCTCCCAAAACAATAATTATTGTAGTATAAAAAATCTTATAATATTGTATTTGGTACAAATCCAAACTTTAAATTATTTCACAACCTATCCAATTTTTATGTTTTTAAACTAATAATGCCTGTCTAATGTATTGGCAGATCGATTCATCATCACCGAGCTATTTAAGTTAGAGACAAGAAATTAAGTACGTAGGGCTTTTTTTAAGCACTTTCTACTAAAGTACGGTACAAATTAAATTAAACTCTCGAGTTTTTTGTTATTATCTATTCTTATTTTATCACCCGACTCCATGCACTTGTAAAATTACAACTTTGATTATTATCATTGGTCATTACTCATTTGTGTCAAATGAGTGACTATGACGTAGCAGTTGTGTCCCGAACAACACGTGTTCGTAAGCAAACTAAAGCTTTCAAAATTAATTTTTATATATAAATACCTACTCAATTTGACTGTAACTAACCTCTTAGCACTAACTTGTGACTTTTACGAATCTGAAAGTTTTCAATATTTATATAAGAGCGGAGTCATTTACCCCTCAACTTTAGTAGCAATATTTCGAGAACTCTAATTTCCGTGCTCAAATTGACAAGACAAGACTATTATAATAATTTAAATGCATAATCACACTCACAATAAAATATAATGAACAGAAAGAAATATATTAAAAAAGTCTTTCATTTTTACCTTTTTTTTTTCTTTATCTTCTGTCATCGTTCCGAGTCTACATAATTCTTATACTAATCTAAATCTGACAGGTTTCCGTTCCACAGGCGAAATTTAATATTTCTGAACTTTTTTATATAGAAATAAACGGCAAGTATTTTTTTTAAAGTTCAAAAATTTGTGGTGTATGTCATGATTGCTTGTAACATTAATTTTACCTTGGACTCGTGACTGATTCATGAAAAAGCCCTGATATTGTATTTGAATGATATATGTACTACCAATTTTAATATCCATGAATAAATATAAAACATATTACATTACTGATGGCATCAAAAATGAGACGTGGTGCTATACGCGGTCTGAAGATTAACATTTCTTACAACCCTTAGTTCGGTCCCCATAAAGAAATACAAGGGACTATGCTTCAGAAATTCGATACGCATTTGTGATTTATTAAAATATCTTAAACATCTTAGTGTTATAAATCGCACTTAGGGGAGATAAACCTCGCTAGCTGAGCTCGTCTTACTAACAATAAATCATCGTCATCCGGTAGAAAAACGATATTTAGGTGTTAAGTTTTGTGAGCGATTTGATAAAATTTATTTGCTGGGTGTTAAGTTGTGAACGAAATAACACAGTTTTTATGGTCACAATTTAGTACCTCGCTAGCTTGTTTGTTTTTAGAACATGTTTTTAAATGTTTCGGATTAATGCTAATAAACTTTGCTGGTATAGATCAAAGAATAATCGGAAATAGCTTCTAATTGAAATGTTTGTTCTTATATTTATATGTTATCTTGCATGTGCCTTAGATCGTTTCTTAATATACTGTACAGTTATATTTTATCAGATATGGTCTAAAAAGGTGACATAAAATAGAAATCGGACTCCTAAATAGCTCAAATCGTGTATTTAACTTAAAAAAAAAAAAAAAACATTTAAACCATTTAAAAAAACGATTAAATTAGCAAGGTTTATAAAATTTAACCTTTAAACATACATGCATATATAGCAACAGTTTGTATACAATTTTTACGTTTACAGTACGTAAGGAACGTAAAAGAAGCAAATAGGTTGAAAAATATATATCAACTTACCCTATTTCGACATATTGTATGCTGTTGTGTATATTTTGTTTCATAAAATATAATTTATGCTCATTTTTTTAGCAGACGTGTAAAAAATACGAAAAAGATACGAGAACTATTAATTACATACTTACAAGTATAAGTATAAGTACAATACAATTACTTACATAATTTAAATACAAGTTGTCATCAAAACTTTTATTTATTTGACACTATCATACTCAAAGAAATATGAAAAGAGCAGAGATGTGCAAAATACTTTTAAAAATGTATTTAAATACAAAATGCAAATACTTTTCTAATTTACTATTTCAAATGCAAAATACAAAATACTTTTGTTTTTTGTATTTAAATACAAAATACAAAATAGGTATTTTCAAAATACTTTATTCAAATAAAATACTTTGAATTTGACGAGTACTTACATCTACCTAGGACAAAATTTCCAACTTGGTAGGTCCAACTTCGAGAGAGATGTCAAAAGTCGAATCCAGCTAGGATGGGCAGCATTCGGGAAGTTAAAAAACGTCTTTTCATCTGTCATACCTCAGTGCCTAAAGTCGAAAGACTTCGACCAATGTGTGTTACCAGTGATGACATACGGATCTGAGACGTGGTCTCTGACTATCGGTCTTTTAAACAAGCTCCAAGTCGCACAGCGTGCAATGGAGAGGGCTATGCTTGGTATTTCTCTGCGAGATCGAATCAGAAATGATGAGATCCACAGACAAACGAAGGTTGCCGACATAGCCCAACGGATTTGTAAGCTGAAGTGGCAGTGGGCAGGGCACATAGCTCGTAGCTTGCAGAACTGATGGCCGATGGAGCAGAAAGGTTCTCAAGTGGAGACCACGTACCGGCAAACGCAGCGTCGGACGACCGCCCGCGAGATGGACAGATAACTTGAGGAAAGACGCTGGAAGCCTTGGATGGAAGCTGCTTTGAACCGGTCACTCTGCAGGATATGATGATGATGATGACTTTCAAATGGAATTACTAGTTTTCTTTATTCATTAAAGATTTTAACACAATAAGTTCCTCAAAAAGAGCATCAGACATTTTGCGTCTGTGTGGGTGCATTATCATACCACCATATGTAAACAATCGTTCCACTGGTGCCAAACTAGGAAGGCAGGTGTTGTATTTAAAAAAAACTTTTTTTTACCGTTGGGTATGTGTTGAGAATGGTCAGACTTGTGTCTTCGTCTCTTAAATATTAGAGGGTCTACAAATCTATGCAGATGCGGCTGTTGCCATTAGTTGAGGTTGCTGAGGAGTCTGAATCGTTGAACATATAGTAAGACTCACTTTTTTTGCTTTTTTTCCCTGTTGATGTTTGTGGCTGTGCACTTTTTAATTCTTCTTTAGCAGTACTTTAAGTAAAAAAGTATTTTATATTTTACAAATACAAAATACATCTCGCAAAGTATTTCAAATAAAATACAAAATACTTTTTTTTTTAAGTATTTCAATACAAAATAAAAAATACGTATTTTGTATTTTGTATTTGTATTTTAAATACAAGTATTTCAAATAAGTCACAACTCTAGAAAAGAGGCATGTCATTGAAACAAAAGTGTAAAAAATGTGATTATCCCTGACAAAGTTTTCTTCCAACACACCCGAAAATAACAATTACAAACAGAAATTAGGGGAGGTATACGTACACTGATAAAAAAAATTACCTTCATTCAAGAAAAATAGTTTTCTTACTTTAAGAAATCATTGTCTTGAAATGTTGTTTCTTGGTTTGAGAGACCTAATTGCTTCGATCGAGAACATTTTTACTTGGTTCAAGACTACCTAAATTATCTTCGATCGATACAAGTGTATTCTTCAATCAAGAATAATTTTATTTATTTAGAATATTAGTTAAGTAAAAAAAAAATACTTTAAAGTAATCAATTTTTTTTTTCGCTATATTTCGAAAATGGTTTATGTTTTACTTTCCAGTGATACAGAGAATAACAAATTCAGCAATTTATTATTGTTTTTTTTTTAATATAAAATAATCTACAATACAAAATTAAATAAAATGAGTTTATAATTGAACTAGCGGCCCGCCCCGGCTTCGCACGGGTTTAACTAAAATTTTAAAAATTATAAATTTATATTTTTTATCACCTACATGCGCCATCTATCGTATAATGGAAGCATATCGTTTTTATTTTTAGTGAAATTTAACATAATAATACTTTCATTAATTGAAAATGATGTTTATCTAAAATATTAAAACGATTTCTATTCCTATCCGACATATTTAGTAAATTTTTAAGTTTAACAAAATATTAACTCAAAAGTAAGTTTTGTGAGTTTTTAAGATTCCTTAGACCAGATGGCGTTGGCGGCGTAGGTACCTATTTCTATTTTTTTAAATATTTATTTTTAAATTTAATTACAATGAAACAAAAACTAAATTATACTGTGAGCTATGCATAATTTTTATGTATTAAAGTTATTTACATTGGTTTTGTACTTTTTACGTAATACGTGCACGACCAAAAACGATAAGAGATGGCGCTGATACAAAAAAGACGCGCTATTAAAATTTATTCTTGTTCATATATAGTTTATTAATAAAACGGAGGTTTTAACAGATTTATCATTTGTATAGATATCCCGCCCGAAAATATCACATTTTTTTCTAGTTTTGAATATAATTGAGTAATAAGTACTTCACTTTATAATAACTGTATAGTAATATTGTATTAATATATAATATATTTTGATATTTAATAAACAATGTATTAAAATCACTGCTTAATCGCGTCACTGCTTAATCGCGCTAACATTTGGTTCTATAGAATCTATAAATAGCTGTCCATACAAAATTGTTATGACTTAGGTTTTTCAATGCGCCTTGCAACGGCGTATTTATTTTGTAAATCCCGTGGTACAGATGTGGTTTTGGCCGTGTTGAACAATAATCTTAATTCATAATACGCGCTATTCTTGGAACAAGTCAGTAATATCTTGAACCAATGTTACCGTCCATACACCATCTTAATCCAAGAGAAAAAATTTCTTGGGCGAAGTTGTGTACATCTTAATTGAAAACAAGTAAGTTTCTTGATTCGACAGTAAATTTCTTAAGTTAAGAGAATTGAATAACTTGAAACAAGAATGACATTTCAAAGAAAAAAGTTTTCTTGAATCAAGTCGTTTTTTTTATCAGTGTACAATTACATAAAATAAAGTATAAAAAACAGATTACAATTACAAATAAAAGAGTATTATAATATACGTGTATATTACACAGATATATACTTAAACATACATATAAAAACACATACATATATCGACACTATATAAAAAATTGTGTGACGCGTAACATACGAAGTAGTTAGGACGTGATACGCCTTTTCTATTCCATCTTTCACACTGTGATAGCATGTATATATAATAGTAATTAGTATATTTATTTCTAGCATCTTATTTTTATTGCGGATATAAATAATACCTACTACATTTGTGAAAATTTAATGCTCACAAATTTACTTTAAAACTCTATGGGTAAAACCTACAGGTATATGTATATACTGAACTGAAATTAATTAGCCTGTAAACAACCCACTGCTGGACGAAGGGCCTCTTCTCCATATAGAAGAAGGGTTAGAGCTTCTTCCACCACGCTGTTCTACTTCGGGTTATCGGATAAGTTCCCTACCATGAGTAACGGTCGCTATTAAATTTCCATGGTAACAACCGGGGACGATGGCTTTACGTGGTCTTCGAGGCACGGCGGGGAGACCCACAAAGACATACGAGTAGGTACACCCAGACCAGAAACAAATATTTGCACAAATATAAATATTTGCCCCGAGCGGGAATCGAAACTCCTCCGCTAGCGTTAAGGCGACTATACGCACCACATATATGTATATATTTATGGATAAAGTACTAAGTTATTAGGCCTTATTACTGTAAGTTGTGATGTATAATTTCTAAACAAACAAATCAAAAATCTTGAAATGTTGCCGAGATGAATATGTATTACATTTCTAACAAAAAATAATAGCTTAAATTGACAACGCATTAATAAATTAAAACAATGTACCTATACATTTTACCTGTACAGAATATCCTGATAAAAAGTTTCCAGTGATCTGGCTTGTTGTATGTACTCAAACCGTACCCAGATTCATTTCAATTCATCATAAGTTTTAGAGCGATTCGCGGTCAAAATATAGATAGACAGACAAAAACGAAAAAAAAGTTACATTTTTGGCTTCAGTATCTAAGTTTTACTTTAGTGTATAGTTGTGTAAATGACTGACGGCGAGTTGCACGAAACCGTCACTAACTTTCCGTTAGTTAAGTTGCAATTAATCTTAAAATTAGTTGATCTCATGATTAATTTAAAGCTGTTGGAATTAATCATCCGTTAGATAGGTCTTTAATTAAACTAAATTTTTTTGTTAACTTAATCAGATGTAGGTTTCGTGCAACAGATAATCACGATTCTTGTGATTAAATTAGTTTAATAAACACTTAAATTTAAAAATTGTTTCGTGCAACTCGGCGTGAAGGTGCTAACTAACCAACTAATCCAGAAAGCGCCATTAGCGCCATCTATTATGATAGTGTCGTACTTCAAACTACTTTGTACTTTGCGTAAAAATAAATCGCAATCCAACATTTTAATGTTCCTTTTTTTTCATTTACTGAGTTTTGAGTAGAATACATTAATTACTAAGGTTATTAATTAAACGGTATAAAACATTATTTTACACAACGCTTTTGGCAATTTTTAATAACATTTAAATATAGCTTAGGACATGCTTTATAATTTTTTAACCTACTTAACTTCTAAACTTTAGCTATGAGGCGTGTACAAACAGACTGACAGACAGACACACAATTTTCTAAAAATGATAGAAATGTATATAATTACTGTTTCTAGACTCCCTTAGAAATTTTTGTCAAGAAATTCTGAAGAAACAAACACAATTTACAATTTTATTGTATGTAATAGATATATGATATTGCAGAATATTAAAGTTTTATGTATCTACTAATAAGCTCATATATTATAGACCAATTATAAACAAAAAATATTTAGTTATAATAAAATAATAGTTAAAAACAAACAAGCTTCATAGTATTACAAAATATTGTAACAAAATTTTAATACTATCAGAAAATAAAATACGCTTTTTTTCGCACCAGCTTAAAATCTTTTTTAATTGCCAACCAGTGTTTAAGCTCGGAGTTTTAACGATAATAGCTATATTTATAAGATTAAAATATGAATAATGAAGTCTTAAAGCCACTCGTTTATAATAGTAGGCTTTTAAAAGTGAAGCAACGATTAAAACGCATGTTGAAAATTCAGTCGCGTTGTCTCTAAGCCGTGTAACTTCATTCCAGCAACGAAGCGAGCTAATTATAATTGATAATTTGCCACATTTTTTCCTGCATTTTTATTAGCTTTGAATGTAGGACGAGGGTGTACGGATAGTACAGCGTGCTCTTACATAATTACGCCCGTATCGCGCGAGCCCGCACCTACTTTGCATATTTTGTTTGCGCAAACATTGCCTCTGTTTGACTGTTGAAATCAAGGATCCTTGGTTTCCAACTTTAAATGGACAAATATCAGCCATAGGTCAGCAGACTGAGCAATTAAACGTGTACGTTGTTTATGGCGAGCGTGGGTAATAATTTGATGTAAATGTACATGAACCTGTGTTCGGTTGATTGTTTCTTAACGTGTATATGAATAATATGTTAAGTCATTATGTTTATAAATTATTAATTTTTCAACTTATCATGGACACTATGTGCAGCGATAGGGACGTAGTTACTGTGTTTATTATTATATAAATTTTACGAAACTAAACATAAAAAGAAAATATATTCCAATAATCTAACTAACTATCGTCTTGTAAATATTGAAATAAAAACTGTATAGTTTTGATTTATGTAAACATCAATAAGTTTTTTTAACAGATACAAATTATTTGGCATTACAGTAAGCATTATACTCTGATAAAAACGTAGACACATAATTTATAACATCTTATAAAAAGATGTGAATACAATTTATATTCTTTTACGCAAAGTTGTAATCTTATAAAGAAGCAAATTGTGTGGTACCTAATAAATATTTATAAAATTCTTAACCCACAATATTAAATGATAGAACCTCTTCTATCATTTTTATGTAATGTAAAGTAATATTGTGAATCTAAAAAAAAATATCAGAGTGAAAAACACAAGATTTCACAATTTACCAAGTTATTAACGCACATGCTACTATTTGATACATCTAAAGATAAAATGAGAAAGATATAAAAGGCACAGAAATGTTACGGTATTGTTCGACATCACAATGAACCCACAAAGGATTTTCATTTGCTGAGTGCGAAAAGTATTAAAAGACCCAGTAGGTAGGTATACCTATATTATTTATTATTCTATTACGAATTATGTATTGGTCAGCGTCCTCCCGCTTTGCCCTTTGATGGATATGAAAGGATTGTCCTCTGTGCCAAGAGGTTTACTTCAAATTTATCTTGATAAAATATATATAGAAACCTTAGGACTCTTGTTCGAAACGAAAAAGTTTCATAATTTTTTTAAGGTAGTTTATTAATTTTTAGTAAAAAAATATTTTCATTGACTTTCAAAACTAAATAACTTCAACTTCTTCGTGACTGGTTTATAGTGAACTGTAAAAAAATAATAGGTACTGTGTATTCGAAAACTTATCGGGGTCTAAATGTTTTTCTGTTACATTAAACTCGTGGCCATTTATGGTTTCTTTAACCTCCATTGCGAGGTGTAATGCTCAGTGATTTATTATTTGAGTATGTATTATTTACTTTTAAGGGGACTCTATGTTAGGGTAGATAACATGAACGAACACGCGCCTTCTGGAACATTCTAGTCGTTTGTTTGTTAGATATACATATAGAATTATATTTTTATAGAATTTTTTATTTTATAATTATGTATTATATATTTTTTTATGAAGGTAAGCTTATTTTCAATGAATTTCTATTCTCCAGTTTTGTATATTCAAAACCTTTATAAATGTGTGCGGTCGCTTTCAAATTATATTATAATTTGGTAATACCTAAGCATATAATTAATTAAATGTATTATATCACGGCCAATATAGTATTATTCTTGATACAAACTGGAAATAGTCGTATTTAAATCGTATCGATTTATTTGTGACAACGTATCACAGTGTGTGGTCACAACAAGCGGCTGTTGCGCTAACGGCCGCGGGTTCGATAAGAAGCGTCAAGTGTGATATTTATTATTATTATTTATTTTAACAAATATGTGCCATTGAAAACCATTATCGACTAGCAATACGAGTACTAAACCTATTACTATATGCTTTTGTCTCAGACTATTTAGAGTCGAAACGGTTGGAATCGACCAGAAGCTATTCTTACTCAGGTTTAATAATATATAATTTACTATTAAAACCTACCTACATGAGTGATTCAAAAGTTATCACTAATTTACTATACATATATCACCACCAAACTGTCCAACAAAATGTATTATTTATCTTTTTAAGTGCGATGGGTCGATTAAGGGAATTTATTATCCCTCTTACTATAATTAACAATAAATTAGCAAGGAATAACTACTGCCTCTTTTAACATCAATGTCTGAAGACGGGAGGTAAGACTTGCCATATAACGGCACTTACCATAAACTGTTCATTTAACGGGTTTTTGTCATAACATTTAAGGCATAATACTATAAGGATATAATTATGTTACATAACATTCCACAACAACATATATCACTTTGACGTACTACAATTGATGTAACTGTAATCATCTGATTTTTGAATCACAGATTTAAAAAATACTTATTCTAGTGGAAAGGTTAGGTACACAAAAGAAAATTATTACTAACTACTAAATTTAATTAAAATTAATACTTACTAAGATCCGATGAAAATCGTTGGAGCTGGAGAACAAAATTTTTAATCGCTTTGGTAAATCTCATTTTCAAGGTAAACAAATGCAATTGTAGCAAATAATACACATTTTACCTAGATCTATATAAATATAATATCAGGTATAAACAGTGTCTGATTCAATTGACTTAAATAAAATTATTGTAGTTTTTTGTAATTAATATTAAATATTTGTATAACGTATTAGCTGCTGCCCGCGACGTCGTCTGCGTGGACGTTATTAGATTACACGTTGTTACAGAATTCATTGAAGAAATAAATGGTCACTGCTCGTTCCCCGTAGGTGATAGCGTGATAATATGGATCATATATATTAACTTGACTTCTTAATAATATTCGTGGCAAATTTGAAGCAAATCCATGCAGTACTTTTTGAGTTTATTCCGGACATACATACAGACAAACAGACAAAAATTCTAAAAACTATATTTTTGGCTTCGGTATCGATTGTAGATCACACCCCAAGTATTCTTTAAAAAAAAATATTCAATGTACAGTTTTGACTTTCCTACCATTTTATTATATGTATATAGATGAAAAACGAAAGACAACAAATCGCTTGCTTAGAACTACGAGTAAGTAAACGAAAACTGACCACTAAACTGGTCAGTCGAAGTAGGTATACATACCTACATTTTTATCACCGAACCAATTAACAACACACAAATTAGCAAACGTCATTTCACACATACTTAATTTTTGAAACTAATTGCATAAACTCCAAACGATAAAACAACCTCTCATAAAATCACCACAAATATTTGCCCAGCGGTATTTTGAACAGCGCATGTGTGGTCAACAACAATGGCGGATACGTGCACTTTCCACCCTTATCTGACGGTGATACGCCTATTATAATAATCATAAAATAACATCAGGGATGTTACTGTTTGCTTTAGTAGTAATGAATTCTGGTTTAGTATTAATATTTCCGCATTGTGTAAGTCATAATAAAATGGAAAATGCTGAATTTTATCGTGTAAATTGTAATGTAATGTTTTCACTCAATTCACTGTTCCTAATAATTTAGACTATGTCTAAACAAACCCATTTTAGTTTAGTGTAATGTATATAATAATGTCAATAAAATACATAAAAGTCAAAATAGAGTCTCCATAACCTATTGGATAGAATGTGTGGATTATAAGCGAAAAGTCACGGGCTGAAACCGGTATAGAGCCACTGAATTATTAAACCCTAAACTTTTTACGGTTATGTTCTGTGTAGCAAATTTCCTTTTAATTTTAGGGTGAAGTATCATTCATCGTTAAGTAACCTGCATATTTTAGGATAAAATTAAAGATATGCATATACACTAATCTATAGTTGAGCAGCGTAGTAAAAGAGAAAAGACAGCAGCTAGGGACATTTACAGGATACAATATTACAAGAAAATAAACAATCGATAATCGATTACATTATCATTATAAACCAGTACCTAAACCTTACTATTTTATATCATTAATTCATGCAAGAACTATAACAATCCGAGTTATCTTATTTAAATCGTTTGAGTCGCTATTGTTGCAACATAAAATTACTGTTCACATTATAAAGAGCGCATTTCCCTAGGGTAAGGTCCCATTAACGCCAACTGTTCGCATCAGAACGCCTTTCTATCGTAATATATCGTGCAGCCGGCGCTGCTGGATGTGCTGAGTTATGATTAATATGCTTCTCTATGTGGCTTATAGACGAAAAGGAATTCGTTCTCTGTTTTAGGCTTCATATTGCCAATATATCAATAGGTATTATACAAAGTGATTGGTTTGTAAATAGTGAAAATATCAGCAATAAATTTCTGTAAAATACAAATTGTTGTACAGTGGCTTTTCGGATCTACACTCATTTGCAAAAAAAAAACGGGCGGTTACGATTTTCTTCCTGGCTGAAAAAAATAAAATACCAAAAAGGTTTTAATCATTTAAACATGTTACTGGCCAGTTATAAAAGTGCCATAATGTTTATAAGAGTACATTCCACATTCAAATTTTTGACTGAGCCTGGTTTTCAAAGAAAATAACATTTAACTACATTTTGTGGCGCGAATTCCCTATAGTTAATATCGACTCTAAATTAACTTTTTGTCAATTTTTATTAAATTATCTGGTGTCCTTGACATTTAAAAGTATTGTTATTGCTGTTTAGCAATCTCGAAAATGGTAGATAAAGTGATAAAAGCGAGCAAAATTATTGCGCTGCTTGAAGAAGGTTGCAGTCAATGCTTCGTGGCTCAGAGGCTAAATGTGAGTCGGTCGACAGTTCAAAGGACCTGGCAGCGCTATCAAGAGACGCGCGGCCTGGTTCTGGCAGAAAGACATGTACCGAACCACGGGATGATCGTTTTCTAGTTAGTCAAGCGTTGAGAAATCGCAAATCTTCTTATGTGGACCTCAAGAACACCCTCGAAGAAGTAAGAAATGTGCAAATTAGTCTATGGACGGTCAGGAGGAGGCTTCTCGCTGCTAATATACACAGTCATCGCCCGGCACGCGGCCCTAAATTACTCCGTGGACATCGAGTTGCCAGGCTTAGCTTCGCTCGAAATTGTGTGTCATGGACTCATGAAGACTGGGATAGGGTATTGTTCTCCGATGAAGCCAGGATATCTCTGCATGGTGAAGACCGACGTCGGCGATTGCTACGTAGACGAGGAGAACGCTTTGCAGAGGCATGTTTTGAAGAAATCACACCTTATGGAGGGGGCTCTGTTATGTTTTGGGCAGGAATAAATTCTATGGATCGTACGGAGTTAGTCTTCATCGAAAACGGTACACTGAATGGACACCGATACATAACGGAAGTTCTAATTCCTTATGCACAACCCGCTTTAACCGCTCTTGGCGAAAACTCAATTTTTATGGACGACAACGCTCGCGCCCACCGGTCTGGCGGTGTGGATGCGTATATGCTAGAAGTCGGAATTCGTCGTTTGGACTGGCCAGCTAGAAGTCCGGACCTCAATCCCATAGAGCATGTCTGGGACGTTCTGAAGCGACGAGTGAGATCAGTGCAGCCGGCTCCGCAGACCATCAGAGAGCTAAAGAATGTGATTACCGCGGAGTGGGAACGTATTCCCCAAGAAACCATAAAAGATATACTCACTAGCATGCCCAGACGAATGCAAGCTGTGATTTCAGCAAGAGGGGGTCACACTCAATACTAAACTTTTATCTGCTTTTAATGTATTCAAGAAAAACAAAGAAATTAACGCGTTTCATTTTTATTTAGCGAGCAGGTACAATCATAGTGTTTTGAGCTTAAACATTATTTCTTAATAATTTAATTAAAATGTTATGATAAAACTGATGAAAACTATTCCTTCCTAATTAATTTATAAAATTCTGAGGATAACAATACCTAAAATTGTCAAACAAACTAATAGTAACTATAAAATAGTTCTTTGCTTAAGTGCCCGTTTTTTTTGCAAAAGAGTTTATTATTAATGAGTCATAGAACTGATTGTTAACCTAGGATTATAACAGATTTTTTTTTTACCATATACAGTACAAACTTGATGTAACGAGCCTCAATATAACGAATACCTCGATTAAACGAATTTTTCGAAATCCCCTAGAACTGCCCGTAAGAGATAATACAAAATATACCTCTACATTACGAATAACATTTATCAAAAACCTCTTTATAACGATTTTTCAATCATTGCAGAATATAGGTAGGAGGTATTTTTACATCTATTTAACGAATTTTTTCAACTTAAAACCTTGATATAACGTATCCTATTAATTATTTCCACTTAATTCCAAGTTCTTACCTCGTTAAAACGAATCGCAGTCCAGTCTAACCTCTATATAACAAACCTCATTATAGCGAATTACTTGGTATAACGAATATTTCCTAATTCCCTTCAGTTTCGTTATATCAAGGTTGCACTGTATTTAAAGATATATATGAAGAATAACGATTCAGCGAACAATAAAACCGTAATGAGTCAAATTCTGTTCATTGAAGATATTTTGAAAAAAAATTTGAAGCACATGCTTTAATTGACACTAAAGCCAAAAATACATAGTTTTTAATTTTTGTCTGTGTGTATCTTGACCGTGAATCACACCAAAACCACAAAATAAATTTGAATGAAACTTGCCACAATTTGAGTAAATACTACAGGATATCGGTATATATTGGGTACTTTTTATCCCGAAATTCAGCACGGTTTCTTTGGATCATCCCCTGGAATGAAAGCCAAAATGCGTAGGTAATTACGAACGAAGTCACGTGTACACAGAAGATTATTTTCTTTTTCGTCACAGAGTTTAATAACAAATTCATTTAAAAAAAAATCTTAACCAAATAAACATTTACAATAATTACGATAATTACTATTGTGTAAATTGAGTCAGCATATTATATTATTTCAGTACGAGATTTATTGGTTCTATCAAATTTAAGCATATTTCGATTAATTGTTAGCTTAATTAGTCCGGCGCATGGTTGAGTTGGTTATACATTACGGGATCCTAATTGTTGTAGCAAATATAATTTATGGACCGTACATATAACTGTTCAAGTCCGGATGCCTTCCTTATGAATGAATTCCCTAATACATCAGATTGACTTTCACAATTACCAATCAATTAAAGTAATATAGATTAATTTTATTTATTTAATATTTTCCTATAAGGTTTCCGTCTAAATCGCCAATTTCACTAGTAAAATTGAAAAGGTAGGAAACTTGTGAATAATTGAAAAAGGTATATAATTTGGTCCTTTTTAAGTACACTCTTCGCAACATGTTGGAAAATTATTTGGACCTTTGGATGATGATTCTGTATGTCGAGCGATGACTGGTATAAAATAAGAATAATAGAATTTCTAAGCGAATAGCTTAAGCTACTTTTGTTGTATAAAATCCTAGCTAATTTTGATTTAATCTCTTGGTTAGCGACCATTAGTGCGAACCGTACACTTCGCTGTAGAATCATACTCGTAGTAATATCACCCATAAAACTTAATAGGGTTATCAATATACGACTGTATGTGCAATTTACATCACGTACATTTTTGATTTGTACATGCAAACAATATTTTAAGTCAGACTCTTTAATAGCTGTTTACATGTTCCTAAGAGCCAAGCAAGTTTATTGTCGAATTCATGGGTAACGACATCGATTAAGAATACCGTCTACTAACCTTTTTCTACTTATCACATTACGAGTTTTGAGTGTAAATTTTATATGAAATTGTTATTAATTGAATATTTTTAAAATTACCTATTTATTAATAACCATTCCAGGATGTTAGAACCATGTGTCTTGAATTTTCACTTCATCATTTTCACTTCAGCTTTGCAATTCATTTTGCTATGTCGGTTATTCTGGTATTTTAACTGATCTTCAATCACGCAGAGATATGCTGAACGTAGCGCTTTTCATCACCCGCTGAGTAACTCAAGCCTTCTTATGAGGCCTATAGTTAGACTTGTCTCGGATCTGCAGGCCATGGCATATCTGGTCAGCAAATTTTGTTTCCTAGTGTGGTACTACAGATACTACTTCTACCATGAGCTCAAAGTACTTTTCCCTAACTGTATGAAGAGTTTACTGTTACCACCCCTGCCATTATTTAAGGGAGGAAATCCGTAAAATATATTTCAGCTGATGTCTTCATGGAAGAAAAAGTTTTTCCCAATTTTCAAGTCTGTAAAATCAGTAGTTTGTAACCGTTGATTTTTCATTGTAAACGTCTCTGCACGCAATCTCCTATAGAAGTGGATTGTCGTAAAATCCGTTTTATCTTGATTTCTACATAGAGAAAGGATCACTCATACCAAATTCAATTCTGTGGGAGCAATAGTTTGGAATTGTGAATTTTTAATCGTCAATGCCCCCGTGATTCCCGTTGGGGTAGGGTTGCGTGAAATTTTTTTGTAGTTGATCTTTATATAGCGACAAGAATACTCCTACCAAATTTGAAGTATGTGAAAACAATATTTTGCAAGTGTGAATTTTTCATTGTTAACGCAATCAATCAATCTCTTTGGGATAGAAATTTCAGGAAATCTGTTCATAGCTAACCTTTACTCAACGAAAGGAATATCCCTGCCAAATTTCAAGTCTCTACGCCTTATGGTTCCAGAGATATCGTGATGAGTCAAAATATATGTAGGTGGTACAATATCATATATATATATATTATTATTATTATTATCTTATATCTTTAAACGAGCAATTCTTGTATATATATATATATAATCTGAATCTCGGAAACGGCTCCAACGATTTTCATGAAATTTAGTATGCAGGGGGTTTCGGGGGCGATAAATCGATCTAGCTAGGATTTACTTTTAGAAAATGTTGTTATATCCCTTTTTTTACGCAATTAAAAAATATCATTAGAATACGAAGATAAATTTCGCTGTCATTTACAAGCTTCTAATAGCTCGGATAGGAATCATGCGGAATTGAAATGAGAAAACCTGGGTTCGAATCCAGGTGCCTACAAACCATTTTTTTTCCTTTTTTATTCTTTTGAATTGAAAGCTATTTTTATTTTTTATTTAAATAACTAATTCCTATTATTTTACTATTATGTCGGTAAGATCGAAAATATTATTTATTACATCAGTATGTAATGTATCTAAATATAATTTAACCGAGCAAAGCTCGGTCATCCGGGTACTATATATATATATATATATATATATATATATATATGTGTGTGTATTAATAAGAATGAATTCTTAACACATATTCGGTCGTACCTTAGTTAATATTCTTGGATTTGATTATTAACGTCGCACCATGGAATGTCAGAGTAGTTTATTTCCACTTAAACCATTAAAACGTTGCAATCATAAAATATTTAATTAAATCGCTCAAAGACAAGAAGTCGGTTACTTTTTATCGACAACCTCGCATACCCGGAGTTCATTAGCGTCATGCAAATATTCACTTAGGAGCTGGTAAAAATGAGAAAAGACTGACCTCAATACATTTCATTTCTGTCAAAGTTCTACCGACCACGTATTAATCTTTATTAAATTTATACTTTCTTGATTCAGAACAATAAACTTCTTTGTACTCTATTTATGAGATTTTGTAAAATATCAAACCATTAAGAAAAAACAAAACTGATGCTACATATAAATTGCTATACATCTGATAATAAAATTACATTTGATAAGTTTTTGCCAATAATACAGTCATCACACAAGAAAACCATCCATACTAATATAAATTTTACCAAAGTAAAAGAACATCGTAAGCGTACCGCCCGACGAGCTAGCTTTCTTGTCGTACCTAAAATTAGGAATATATATGGAATATATGGAACAAAAACCCTTACATATGAAGGAGAATGACTTTATAATAAAATACCTGCTCACATAAAAAAATTACACTCATTTAATGCATTTAAGACCAAACTGGCTGAATAAATGACAGAACATTCACTTAAAAAATAAAATAATAATAAGTCAATGCGTTAAATGGGTAGCTAGTTTAAGACGAACATGAATGTTATATTATTATATAATTGTATTCTCATGTAAGTGACTTATGTCTTTTTGAGAATAAATGTCTATAAACCTAAACCACATAAATCACATAAATCAAAAAAAAATCGGTAAAAGAAGCTTAGAGGAAACCTGCTTATTTCGGGACAAATTTAAAGATATGAGCAATTGTATAATTATAAATCCTTCTCCTTCGTGTGTCAGAGGCTTTAAGCCCAGTAGTTAGATATATAATGCAAATAAAACATCAATTTTACAATTATAAGATATCACTAGACATGATTGATTGCTGAGTCTTATATAATTTATGTGCCTACTTTTTCGGGAACAAAAAATAAAAGTAATGTCAAAAATGTTTTTGATTATTAGCAAAGAAATAAAAAATTATGCGACAAATTTTATAATTAAAATAATATTGACTGACTAGTAATTTAATCGAAATAAAAATTTACTTTATTTCTTAAGTAATAATATCAAAAGAGTAGTAAAATATAAATTTCCCTCTTTAAATATCATACAGTCATCTTAATCTTGACTCTACGGAAAAGATGTTCTCGTTAATATTATATATGAGCAAGCTCGATAAGTCTTTTCATAATCCAAACATAATGTTTTCTGTAACTTTCTTACTATCACGGAGTAAAGAACTAAAGTCAGAGCTCTTAGAACATAAATGAGATCTAGGCCAAGATAGGGACTTCATCATACGTGACGAGTAAAAGCCAGCAGCTATCCAGTTTTCACACCTGCCTTTGAATAATCTCCTGACAGGCTTTTTCAATTCATACTGAGATATAACCTTCAGCATATTTCTTAGGATTTTTCGGAAATCATAACAATACGGGCTAAGTTGAGAGTTTATGTCCTTTTAAGTTTCAGTTTCAATTAAAATTTTAGGTGTTTTATGCGGCAAGTTTAAATAGCGTGTCTCTCTTTGATACTTCAATAAAAAAGAAATATATGTTATGAAACAAATTTGTCATGCTTTTTTATTTATACGTTATAATTATGAGGCTGTTTTTGTATACATGTATCTGTGAAAATATCCAAATTGTAAATATATATTTTGTCTTATATAGTCAGTAAAGATTAAATTAATATATAAATAAAATTAAGAGAAATAAGAAAGTCTATAAAAATGAAAAAAAAATATTAAGAAAGAATCTTTTCTAATTTAATGCGCTAAACAATGGTTGAATAATTTATATTCCAATGCATAAAGGCGTTATAATATTAATGTATTACTACAAACATTGTAATTATACTCGTAAAATAAATATCATTAAAAAAAATATTTTCTAAAAGAACAAGCTGTCCATGGCCCGTAGCTCCATCTAAAGACCCTGTCAATCTCCCTTTATCCTTCAACCTCCACTCAATTTATTATGATTAAGCCTCTCCAACATTGAGTGATTCTTTCAAGTTATGATCCTTAAGAATTGTCGGCAAGATATTTAACATTTACACCAACAAAACTTTTAAGAGTGGATAAAGGAAATAATCACAAAGTCTAAATATAGGTAAAATTTATTTTTAATAAATAAAGTTTGTTATTATGGACATGCCTTAAAAACATAATATAATGAAGCCAATAGATTAAATATTTTCAGTAACATAATATAATTTAGGCTTATATCGCCTTAAAATACACTTTATTTCCGGGTTTTCCCAAGGCACTATTGAAGCGAAGATATAGGCTTGGAGATTGAATTAAACATTTTTCCGAAAGTAATTTCACATCAAAGTAAAGGCCTTAGGCTACTTTACAGGAAATCCTGCGTCAGTAAAATCTCTTATGGCACAAAGATATCGTCTAAACAGAAACTTCTTGAAGGATTTTCTTTACATTTCATAATATAACATTAAAAGAGAAAATTTAATTATAGAAAAAAGATGGTAATTTTGTATTTGTCACAATTGCACTTTTCATTTTGGTATATTTTATAAAGATTATACTAACAATAATAGCAATAAACAATTTATATTAAATATCTATATCTTTTAATATAATAAAAAATTACAAGTATATAAATAGAAAAACCAAGTAATAAATTGAAAATAAACATTAAGTTAGACAAAATAACATCTTTTCATAGAAACAAATAAGTAATCATTTGTTTTGACACCGGTCCATGCTGCAGTGCAATATTTTGCAGCGAGGCGTAATAACAGGCGAAATTGTAAGTTGCAGAAGCACGATATGGTAATAAGCGGTAAAAAGTTGGTAATAAACCAACTAGAATGATAAAGTGAAGCAAAGTGAGTCCATTAATTTCCCACTGCAGGGAAACGCCGCCTCTTCTAACAAGGGCGATTGAGTACACGCCATGCTGCATGACTGTGGGTTGACAACAAGAAATATTTCTTTCTTGTCCGCGGCACGGGTTTTAAAATATTCCATGTAATTTTTAATTTAAAATATTGTTTTCATTTTGCTGTATTTTTCTTTTCTTTTTTTCTACAGAGTGAGTCTCTTATTCCATGGAAATTGTATATATATTTTTGGACGAGTTCATGTTCAAAACAGGGTTCGAAAATATCCGATATTTATTATAAATATCAAAATATCGGATATTTATGATATATATCCGATATATATCAAATTTTTTGATATATATCGGATATTTATATATTTGTATGAAAGCCATATTATTAATTTATTGTTATTATTATAACTTATGTATACTTTTTGCATACGTGTTACATAAACATAATTAATTATTTTAAAAAAATGGTTGTCTGTAGAGTCGGTTTACAGACGATAATTTTTACGTGATAACGTCATAAGAATACATAGATGTAGAATTGTATACTTTAATGAATCGAATTGAATTATTATCACATACAATGATAGTGTGTATTACTTTATATAATATATGATAGTGTGATATTCAAGATTTTCCAATCTGAGTTATTTTGTTAAGGATAGGAAGATGATAGGAAAAGTAGGAAATCAAGGGGAGAGTTTCAAGTGGTACTCTCTACCAAACAAGTGACAAATCACAAAACAGTAGGGGTGTGCGATAATTATCGACAATTCGTAACTACTCGATAATTTTTCATTCGATAATTATCGATAATTATCGATAAGTGTTATTCGATAATTTTGATCCGATAATTATCGATAACTATCGACCGATAATTATCGATAACTTTCGTCAACTATCGATAATTTTTATCCGATAATTATCGATAACTGTCGCCAACTATCGATAACTTTTCCTCCGATAATTATCGATAACTATTTATTCGATAATTATCGATAACTATCGATAAAACGATTCGATAATTATCGAAAGTAAAATTATCGATATTTTTTCCGATGAACATCCCTACAAAACAGTTCGCGTGTAGATTGCGTGGCGCCACTGTCTCTTTTACTCGAACGCGGTCCGATGGAGTGTAAGACAGAACGCTTAGGCTAATCGTGCCTCTCTATCGCTTGTTCTGCGCTCTCGCTCGCTCGCGGAACGTGACAAAATGGCGTCATCTTTGAAAAAAATACCCGATAGCTTTCATCAATTTACTAGACGTTATCACGTCAAAAACTAAAATGCTTGTAATTGTAATTTATTTAGGTACTTAAAATCTGACAAATGAAACCAAAATATAAAAACTTTTTCTAGATCAGGCAAAATCAACTAAAAAACATAAAATCTAATATATTAATATTAAAAAATCAACTTAAAAACAGCCTTTTTACAAATTCTAATCAGTCAATACCTACACTTAGGTAACAAAACAGGTTTTTAATTTTAATTTTGTTTTTGATTTTGATTTTGGTCTTGATTTTGATTTTAATTTTGGTTTTGGTTTTAATTTGGAATTTTAATTTTGATTGAATTGTAATTTAAACTTAGTAGGTACTGATTGGATTTAGATTTTAATTGTGACTTTAATTAAATTTTAGTAATTCTAGTTTTTGACAGAATTTTAGTATTGATTTTGAATTCTTAATTTTAATTTGTAATTTTCAATGAATTTTGGTATTAATTTTGAGTATGATGATTTTTAATTTTTAGGTGATTGAATTTTGTCGTTGATTTCATTTTGATTTAAATTTGTTATTATTAACGGTTATAAGAAAACTTTGTAACTAACACTATATGGGCTAGTCTTGAATTAAAGGTTATTATTATAAAACAATAAACATTACCAATAATAACTCTAGAATATAATCAAATAAGTCTTTTAGTTACCAAATCAGTTATCAGTCATTCGTAATGCACTGTTAATTTTCAATATAAAATAATAAAATAATTGCGTATTAGGGAGTTTGTTTTAACTCTACTCCAACACCTTCTACATTTGGGAAGTAGAAAATTAGAAATACAGTAACAAACGCCAAATATTACTTAATAGGTAATATAAAAATTTTAAACCAATTTTGTATTGATATATATCATAAAAAATCATTTGATATATATCGGATATATATCACGATATATATCATGATATATATCCATTGATAAATATCCTCGAACCCTGGTTCAAAATGGTTTAAATTTAGAAATAATGGGACACAATACATCTGTACCGATGTAATCGATTTTAAAGATATTATTTTCGGAGAGTATGACTTGTTTTGTTCAAGAATCTAATATAAAATTGTTGTTTTTTGATTAAATAACAAATGTTAAAAGTAATTTAGTAAAACTCATCCTTATACATTCATTACATTATACTAATTTCGTTAAATTAGCTATTTTATTTTACATCAAAGGTTATTAGAATATGAATAAAATATAAAACTTGTTTCAGCAAAAACTGAAAATCACGTATAATTAATAGAGTCAGTCAGTACCCTAGAATAATAGAATTATTTATATGAAATAAAATTTCCTAATGGTTTTAAAACAAACGCAAATATCCCAACTTTGATTGGGTTCTCTAATTGATCAATGTTATATGTATATAGATTTCTTTCATTTCATTAAACACACAATTCCACTATATATCGTGTATGTATTATATTCTATGAACAATTTTGACCCACGTCCACTGTGTCCACAAACGTCCCACTTCTGGGTAAAGACTTCTCCATATAGAAGAAGGGTTGGAGCTTAATCCACCACGCTACTCCACAGCGGGTTGGCGGATAATATCCCTATTATAAGTAACGATTGCTATCAGGTATCTATGATAACAACCAGGACCGAAGGTTTTACGTGCTCTCCGAGGCACAGTGGGAAATTCCACAAGGACATACACCCAGATTTCAGAACCCGCGACCGCCGATGTTGAGGCGACTACTCGCATCACTACACCAGAACGGTCGCCAAGGAAGTGTATTTTCTAGTTTGATGGCATTACTGTCCTTAAATCACTAGCTCTCCGTAGAAGGTCTTAGAAGGTAGACATGACGTCACGCGCTCGTTGACAGGCTACTTCTTGTAATGTGTGCTGCGGACGATCGCCCGTGCGGCAGCAACGGCCTGGCGGCGCATTTTCCTTGGGCGGCCTCTTCAAACTTACGCGGTTTTATTATAATAATCCTAATATCGTAAAAATATAAAGATTGAGTCTCTTCATTTTTTCATATGAGATTTAAAATATAATTAAAAAAAAAAATTACGGACATCTATTTTAACTGATATTTTTAGACTAGATATTTCATAAAGACCTTTAATCAAAGTGAAGATTTGATTCCGTTACCGTTGTTCCGAATCATAAAGAAACAAGTTTAATATTGTCGGATAAAACGTCGGTGGCAAAAACAAGTAGGCAACAGCTGGCCCTAACGACATCACGCGAGAAAGCGATATATTGGCACTGAAGACGCCGTTCCACGCTCCGTCGGTATACGTCTTGTAAATAACTATTAGATACACATTGATTAATGTTATCCTACTTTTTATTCCGTATTAGGTTAGGCGTTACTATATTGAAGATTATACGGATATTATCTATGAAAATACCAGAAGTGCAAAAAATTCCACCAATTCTACTCTTTTTCCAAAAAAAAAAAAAAGAACATCCTGATGTAAATGTATCGATCATATTTCAGTATATTATTCAGTATTTCATGCATTTTGGAAAAAATTCTCGTTACTGGTAATATCTCGATAATAGCTGCATCGAGATTAATCTTTACAAGCAAAAGCTTTTCATAAAGCAACAAAAACACTTAATACATTAAAACCTTAGTTTGTAATAAGCATACTATCAACGTAGAATTTGCTAATCTGATTAAAAAAATAATTCTTTTGCAAATTATTAGGAAAATTTATAAGCCATTAAACATGACGATATGACTTATAGGGCGAAACAGTGATTATAAATGCAGATAAACCACGCGAATCTTCTAAGCTTACAAGTGTAGCGACATCTATCTCGCCATATACGAACTAGAAGAAACAGACGTATCCTACATCGCGCTATCGAAGTTTTCAAAGCGATTTAATATATATACAATAACTCGACAACAAACGTTAAGTGGCGCGTAGCCCACCAGACGCACATCCGTCTGGTTGAAGGATCCTTCCTTTTCAATGGCAGCCTCCTTACCTATAAACTGGTGACCCCGACCTCTCTCTACGCCAAACTGGTGACCCCGAGCTTGAACGTCAGCGCAGCCTTCGCAAATCTACGTCATCGTGACGTCATCATCACTTCCTCAAGCTTTCGAGCAGCGAGTCATACAGCCAGCCAGCATCCACGGCTACTACGGGTATCCTGACCACTAGCATGCAGCGAACGCGCATTCCTGGTCATCACCTACAGCCTTCTCAGCGACCTTGGCACAGCACACTGCACTTCGGCCGGTCAGCAAGCAGAGACGCACTTCTCTCCTGGTCGACGCAGCAGCCAGCCACCACGCAGCACTGCACCACCCTGACTCACTGGGGCATCACCGCAGACAGTTCCGACTCACCGTGAACTATGCGGCATCTGGTTCCGACTCACTGGAACGTTCCACTGGCCCGGCAAGCATCACAAGATGTATGGACGACTCAACCTGCTATCGACCTCCGGTCTCGGAGGGGGAGTGATGTAGCGACATCTATCTCGCCATATACGAACTAGAAGAAACAGACGTATCCTACATCGCGCTATCGAAGTTTTCAAAGCGATTTAATATATATACAATAACTCGACAACAAACGTTAAGTGGCGCGTAGCCCACCAGACACACACCCGTCTGGTCGAAGGATCCTTCCTTTTCAACGGCAGTCTTTCTCTACGCCAAACAAGTATTCTTCAGTACAATACAATAAGTTATTTAAAACACTTTACAGGCATAAATGTGTTTATTTCCTACTTCGCAATAATGACTGCAGACTAGTTAAGGTAGCAATTATCAAGTTTCGCTGATAAAACAAGACTACTTAGCAAAAATATAATTGAGTTCTCCGAGTAATACTGCAGTAGGTACCGAAATATATTTTTTCCTTGGTAGCAGATGTTGTAGGTCCCCTTCTATAATTATCAATCTGATTTTCGTTATCAGTTAGGTGATTAATTAGCCCTGCCTTTGTTACTGATGCACTGTTATCGGTCTTTAATGTCACAGGACTTTCGTTTAACTTGAAACCCGGGAACAAGTATTGTAAATATATTAAGCTACAACAGTATATTTTCTCTGTATAAAAATGTTATATTCATTTTAAAGATATTTATTTCTAGCAAGGATGCTTTTACTAGAAATAGAAAAGTACTGAGCTATATAAATCAATTAGCAGATGACTCAAATAAAGATTGAACCATTTTGAGATGAAACTTATATAAGTTGTATATTTAAAAAATATTTCCTCAGAAACAAAGCCAAAAACTAAAACATTTATTTATATATATAATTTAATTTTCAATGGGTGAACACAAATACTTACTAACATTAAAATGATATATGTGTAAATTTTCCAATGCGTTACCGACCATGTAATCAAAATAGTTATATCCATAGTACTTGATGTCAAAATAGCTTACCCTCCCTTCATACCAGAACAATGCAATAAGCCATTGTAATTTGCAGTTTAGGGGTAGAACTGGTTAGTAACTTATACGTAGACGGACGTACACCCAAAACAGTAAATTACCGATGCACACTAAATTATAGTTTTAGCCACTTTCACATAGTCGTACTTACGACAGTCATAAAACCAAAAAAAAAACATAATATATAATTATATAAAATATTCAAGAAAATATATTAAAAGGTTTCCAATTAACAGTCCTGGAGTGAAAAGGTAAAAGAACAGATAAAACATCCCTCTAAATCAGATGGCATAATATTCTTAAGATAGGTGAGGCAAATAAAAACCTTGGATCGTGTTGCTTTCAGATCCGGCACCCCCCAATTGAAGCGGCTGAAGGCTTCCACAGGGGTTTAGTACGGTATTGCACCCCCAAGTGCTGAGTCCGACATAGGTCTAGGACTGCCTACCCGGGCGTCCTGGATATCACCCGTAAATGGGTTCCCTTGCGATAAAAAAATAAATAAATATATAAAAACCTTACATTCTATACGAGTACATAATTATTAGATTTAGCTGATGCAAAATACAATTAATCATAGTGTGTCCATCGGTGTCACTGAAATTGCAATAGAACGTGGGAAAAATTAATTTCAGTTTGTATTCCGTGTCCAAGTGATCACTGTTTACGATAGCATGTTAATAGGTATGTACAACGTGATTTGCGGGGAGCCTGTCAAAACAGTGCAACCACAAACAATTTAAACTTCACTATTTCAAATATAAATTAAACAGAAAGAATATTTCTTCAGTCGACTCAGTGGAAAGCGCTTAACACAAACATTGGGTGACAACATAACAATAGTACTTAAAAAAATATTTGTGTATAACCTGGTATAAGCTTAAATGTATTAATAAATATCGAACTGTAACATGTCTCGACTTGGATATATTTGATAAATACATTTAAAGTATTGTATTGTATTTTTGTATTTTTTACAAAAATACAAAAATACATATTTTTTTATGTACATAGAAAATAAGAAACATATGTAAATAGATGTAAGACAAAAAAAGGATATATATTTATATATATATATCTATATCTATATATTATATATATATAGGAGACTTTCTATAGATATAGTCACTCATCACGATATCTCTGAAACTATGAGACCTAAAAACTTGAAATTTGGTAGGAATATTCCTTTTGCCAAGTAGAGGTCAGCTAAGAACGGATTTTACGAAATTCTACCTCTAAGGGGATGAAAAAGGGAGGCAAAGTTTGTATGGGACAACGTGATTCCTTGGTCCAATCTACTTTAAATTTTGCATAAATATTCTTTAATAGAATTGATTGAAGACGTGTTTCGTGTTTTATCGAAATTCATTCTCAACGGGGTTAAAAGGGGGTAGAAAGTTATTTTAATATAAATACTCCTTAGTGCTTTTGATTTAAATTACATTTTATTTTGACACATGTTTGACAATCAATCCGTCTATTATAATATATTTTCCAGTATTGACGCAGGTGTAGGTGATATCGTTATGATAGAAATTCCTTGGTGATATCTTTTTGTGGGTGCTCCTGATGGAACAGGTAAGACTTTATATTAAACGTAACAAAATTGAGTTGTAAATGTACCGTGTGATTGCTTTATTGTAAAATAGTGTTTTATATAATATTTCTTACTTCAATATTGGTGTTGTGTTAAATCAAGGGTTTTAAACTAATTGACTCATCAGCTAGGCATCTGTAGTTCATAATGATACAGATATAGAAGACACCGAAGTGAACTTGGAAACATTTTTGAATTATACGGCATTTAACACCCCAATTAGTACAGATTGGCACCACGGACTAATGTTGGAACAAGATCAGAAAACATTATAAATCATGTACCCATTTAACTTTATCTTACACTAAAATTAAGAAGGAGGAGATAAAAGCTGTCTTGGACTATTATTAAATATAAATATATGTTTGACATACACACACGATCGTCTGTTCCTAAGGTCGGCAACTTGATGCCTGTGTTTTAGGTAACCGACTGATTTCCTTTTTTTTATAAATATACATATAAATAATACATATAGAAATAAATACATATTACACCCAGACTTGAGGCGGGAATCGAACCCACGATTCTGGAGCAGAAAGCAGGGTCACTACCAACTGTGCAGAGTCAATTAAAATTTAAAAAATAATTACTTACGGGTTTATTCTTTTTGAGACTTGTGTTGTAATTATACCTACGATACAACGAACGAAGCATTAATGACCGTTCTGGTGTAGTGGTGCAAGTAGTCGCCTTAACGCCTCGCCTAAATGGCGGTGGTCGTCGATTCCCGCTTGGGGCAGATATTTGTATTTGTGCCAATATTTGTTTCAGGTCTGGGTGTATATCTGGGTGTATAGTGGGTTTCCCCACCATGCCCCGGAGAGTACGTAAAGCCGTCGCATATTATCCGCTAACCCGCAGTGGAGCAGCGTGGTGAATTAAGCTCCAACCCTTCTTCTATATGAAAGAAAGGCCTTCGCTCAGCAGTGGGTTATTAACAGGCTGATACAATACACTACAGTACATGAGCATTTGTGGCTTGCAGTGACGAAACGTTTATTTAAACTTTAAATCCCTACTCTATAATAAAGATTGTTATATTTTATAAGTATTCAAATATTTTAACATAATAATTTATATGTTATAGCAAAATTAATAACGTAAAAAAAAAAACAAATAAAAATCCTATTATAACCATTTTCGACTTCTACGCGGGCTAAAATATTATGTTTGACAACTCAATCTGTCTATTATGAAATATTTTCCAGTATCGACGCAGGTGTAGGTGATAAAGAATATAAATTTATATTTTTTGAAATTTTAGTTAAATGCCCGTGCGAAGCCGGGGCGGGCCGCTAGTATATATATATATATATATATATATATATATTAGGGTGGATCGAAAAAAAATTTTTTTTTTTTTTTACTTAGCCTGGGGGTAGAATTTGTAGCTTATAAAAAAAGAAAATTTTTCAACAAAAAAAAAATTTTTTTTCGCAACATTTGGAGGTAGCCCACTCGTTTTTTAATAAATTAATGGATCAAATGGACTTATTCTAGCGAAAAAATAATAAAATATTTTAACGATGTTTTAGAATCTGTGGAATGTCTTTTTGAAAGCCAAATGGAAATCAGAAGTCAAAAAAATTTTTTTCCTATTATTTTTGTAACTTAAGCGAAAAATAAAGAATTAAGCAGCCCTTTTATCTGTATTTAAGTAAAAGGTAAGTGAAAAAAAAATCATATTCAATTATTTTTTCATGTTTTCCACGATTTTTGACGGAAAAAAATTTTTTTCGCAAGAATAAGTCCATTTGATCCATTAATTTATTAAAAAACGAGTGGGCTACCTCCAAATGTTGCGAAAAAAATTTTTTTTTTTGTTGAAAAATTTTCTTTTTTTATAAGCTACAAATTCTACCCCCAGGCTAAGTAAAAAAAAAAAAAAATTTTTTTCGATCCACCCTAATATATATATATATATATATATATATATATATATATATATATATATATATATATATATATATATATATATATATATATATATATATATGTATTTATATATGTATGTATGTATGTATGTATGTATGTGAGTATGTGAGTATATTTGTATATGTAAATTATATTTGTAAATAAAGATTACGTTTATATGTATTAAAAATAATAAATAAATAATCGTCAGTATACGGACTCGCGTCATAGAGATCCTAAGTCTAGCTAAGTCTAAAATAGTACGCATGAAACTATATAAACAATCTTATACATTTAATTAAAAAAGGCACGGGCAAATATAAGCCCGTGGATATTTTTGTTACTTATAAAAATAAAAAATAAAAATACATTTAAAGATTTAATTTCGTAATATGAAGTTGCAGGTTAAATACTCGTAAATTATTAATATTTTCAATTCCAACAACATTTTCCATTTCTGGACGATTTATTATTATAAAGTAATTAAAACAATTACAGCAAGATTCAATGACATCACCAATCCGTCGTGTTTCTAATGATAATGGAACTTTCGAGTGTCTGTAACCCAGCATTAATTCAACTTGTACTTTAACCTAATGGTGTCGGTTTCGCTAATTGCACGTTAGAATAATTATATTGTGCCACGTGTACACGCATATTCGTTTTAATGGATTTCACGCATTAATATTGGACGAAGTCACGTACGATTCTAATTGGATTTACCTAAAACTAATGTAACGGTAATTAGAAGGCGTTTGTTTTAATTATATGGGACTATGTGGATGATTGCAGAGTTGCCTCATAAATATTCAGAGCTATCAAGTGTTGTTTGCTTTTTATGTATTGTGTTTTACATACTATGGACTAACACGTTTTACAATCTCGTATATTTATTAAAAAATACTGAAAATTTACACGACTGTGGTAAGGCACAAAATGACGGCCATTTTAAACTATTTTATTCATGTATTTAAATTTAATGTTGTTAAAAATCATAATTATCCGTAATTTGTTTGATTGATTTTTTGTTTCACTGATTTTTATTCCTGTCGTTTCGGATATAAAATTTAAGATTGATAAAATAGACGATATTTATTGATTTAAGTACCATATTGTGAAGTTTGAATAGTTTTCTCAAATTCATTAAGTCATTATCATCTTAATCATCATCATGATATCAGCCATTAGATGCCTACAGAGTGGCCGGTTCGACGCACCTTCTTATATTCTATAGAGTCTATAGAATAAAAGAAGAATAGTCTATAGTATAGACTATTCTTCTGTGCCAGTCACCGCTTCAGAGCCAAAATAGCACGAACGATTTCGCCAACGCCACGTTATACAAACTAAACATTCGTAAAATAAGGCACAACAACAAAGTAGCAAATTTATTTAAATCAATCAGTACCTACAATGAATAATTATTTTATTCTGGCTTTATATGTAACCGTAGTGACTATAGAATAAAATATTGAAAGATAATGTAAGTATATTATTTATACTTTTTTTTTTTTTTTGCACGAGAATTTTAACAAATGGAAATAAACAAAATCCTTAGATAATAATATTTTAAATAACGGAAGCCCATTCGATTAAGATAAAGTCAAATTGGATAGTTACTACGTTTAAAGAAAAGCTCGATTGGAAATAATTAAATAAAAGTGTTGTATCGATTGCATTAATTCGACTGAATAAAAATCAGCCAATTATTCAAATACAAGTGCCGTGAACCGAAGACCGTATCGATGAATATTTAATTGTTTTTGAATGCGAATAAAAATGTAAAATGGAATTTCACGGATAGTTATTGTCGAGTGTTTTGAAAATCAATCTCGCTTAAAAAACAAATACTCGTAAAAATTTACGCAGAGTTCATAATTCAGTTTACTTCTGAATGATTTTACTATTAAATTTATTAAAGCGTCACTTAATGGGTTTCTTCTCTCGACAAGTCTGACCGTACCTATTTCACTGATTTATGCGCAAAATGTCATAAAAATTTCACGTTTTTAAAAAAAAAAAATCTATTGAAATGCTCTTTTCTAATTGTCTGCACTTTATTAAATGTTACAATAAAATTGTATAACAAATCTCAGTTCGAAATAGCTTTATATGAAGTATTTTCTTTATGGAGAAATTAAAAAATGTTTTTATTTTTTACGAGTATAAAAATTTGAATCGTTGTAAAATTGATTTTCGTACCTATTTTTGGTAAGTCTATACACATAGTTTATTTTACGATATTAAACATAAACACAAATGTCCTTTTATGTAATGCTCTATTACATACAAGTTTCCAGCAGTTTTTCTCATGGTCTTACGTCGTTGAATTAGCTACATTTCCAATATTTCCATAACATAGAGAATATAAAGGGAACAATCATGACGGCCGTCAGATCAGTCTCAGCGGAAGGGTGCATATCAAATCGGTCAGTCTGTCAGGCCAGCTGCCGCGGATGCATTCGCAGATTGCAATGCAAGATTAATCACAATGCTGCTTATTGTACATGTCTATGTCCATACAATTACGCGTAATGAGAACATATCTATGCGTTATTAAATTCCTTTGTAGACTACGATTGGGGATTGAAAAACACTAAGCGTAATTACTCGGTTAATTTTCAGTGACATTGAGTTTCAATTGAAAATGTTCGTTTTAAATGAAATGCTGTTTCGTTTTATAGTAGAAGTTCGTAATAGCGAAATTTGTTTCAATAACGTAAAATGAAAATTAAGTAATTAATTTTTATTTATGGCTATTATTAGTATTTATAGTACCTATTTCAATCACATATTAGTATTGTTTCAGTTGGGCTTATTAAAACCCTTTTATCTTACCAATTTTCAATAAGATATCATTAAATATGTATACAATATTAAACTTAAACAGTTGAATAGTTATTTTTGTAGTAATTAATGTATGCTGTATTATATTCATAAAATTTTAATCTCAAAATGACGTATTATTCCAAAAAGGTAAGTGTTCCTGTGTGGGAAATCATTTAACATAATTTAATTAAAAGTCTAAATCGGATTTTATCGCGTTTAAGTATTTGTTTTAAAACTTTACAGTTTAAAGATTTTTTTAAATTAAATTAAATTATTTCCCGACGTTTCGGACCCTTTACAGCGTCCATGATCTCTTAATTAAATGAGTAAAATTCGCGTAAATAGGTATAAGAGAACAGTACATTTTTAACATAATTCTATTAAACGAGCAATATATGTATGTGTATATATATCTATGTATTAATACGTTAAGCAAAAACTTTGTACTCCTTTTTACGAAAATTACGCGGACGGAGAAGTATGACTGTAGTATGATTTTATCCACTGGTTTAATGTAAATAATCTACTATTAAATGAATCCAAAACAAAATGTGTGAGATTCACTTTACCGAATGTTAAGTTGGCTACAACCAGTATCAGGATTAGGGATAAGGAAATAGAATTGGTCGATCAGGCTGTCTTTCTGGGTATAACCTTAGATTCAAAATTACAGTGGGGTCCTCATATTGGGTATACCCGTGAGTCTTTACGAAATAAATTTAAGGAAATAAAAATACTAACTGTTTACTCTCAATATATTTTTGAAAATTTATTATACACACATAAAAACAAAAATAAATTTGTCAAGAACTGTGATAGACATAATATAAATTTAAGAAATAAAAACAAATTGGCCATTCCTAATTTTAGGCTCCACAAAATAAGTAACTCTTTTGTAGGTAACTGTATACGCATGTACAATACACTGCCTGGTAATGTGCAAGACTTGTCCCTAAATAAATTTAAACACTTCATTAAATCCAAATTATGTAGTAAGGCATATTATAGCATTAAAGATTTTTTAAATGACAAGGCTGTTTGGCAGTAACATGATTTGCTCGTTCTTTGTGAATAATTTTTTATATTGTATGTACAAAATATGATATGGTAAAAAGAGTACCGAGAGTTTTTTTTCCTCCGGCTTTTTTTCTCTCGGCCTACACTAGGAACATTATTATATTATTTTAATATTTAGTAAAGCCGATGATGAAATTGTAGATGTCTACCGAGACATTTTTTTTTTGACGTTCGTTGAGTGTGTAATCAATCACCTAATAACGAATAAAATATTTTGATTTTGATTTTGATATTGACATTTGGCACAGTTAAAGTTTATATTGAGAAGAAGTGCAGAATGGTAATATTATAATGGGAATTTAAAAAAAAATAAAATAACAATTGAACAATCGATGAAATGTCAGTGTAGAGTTATACGGAGGCGAAAAATCAATCTTGTTAGGTCTCATATCTCCTCCTATATGGAGAAGAGACCTTTGCCCAATAGTGGGACGTTTATAGACTGATTAAGTTCTGTTCAGTTGAGGTCTCATATATAGGATAATAAGATCTTTTTATTTCTATTCTTCTGTCAATTTTTGTTTCTGTATTTAAATCAACATTCTTATTCCAACAAGTAAAATAAGATTATTGATCGTCTCTTTTTTTTGTAACTAAAATGGAAAATTAATATAGAATAGCAAAATCATAGATTTCAATTCAAAGTTTAAAAGGCATTTAATTTTTTTTCAAAACAAAGTTTCCACTTTCCAGACAAACATATACCCCTACCTACCTAATACCCCTAATTTCTTATAAAATATCCACTATCATCTTATATCTTATTTACTATTTATTATATATTGTAGTTGGTCGGTAATTGAATTTCCAGCTAGCGTCAGCACGTAAGGGGCCCGAGAGACTGTACCGATAGTATTTTATTTTATCAATTTTTAATATTACGAGTAGTATCAGGGTCGATCATCACATTTTAGAAATACCAAAAACCTATCCCGTCTCAATATTATTTATTTGTTACTTTTATTATAATTAGAGAATTATGCTTTACACCTACAACCCCTTATGTGTTGTTTTATTTATATTCAGTATCAGAAATGAGTTTGATTAATTGTTATTAAATTACATAGGTATTGTAATTAAAAATAAAAATTATATGGGTATACGTTAATTAATATCAACTTTGCAAATCTTGTATAAAAATTTTATAATATTCAATTATGAGGTTTTAATATTGTTGTAGACTAGCTAACATGACAGGAAATGCCATACAAAAATATTTTGAACTTTATAATTTTTATATAACCATTTTACACAAATAAGCTTACAAATGCGTAGAGGTTCATCTATATATTGTAAATATAAATTGTTTTTTTTTAATGTATCACGTCACATTTTTTTTACATGACAGATAAATAAAGTTTTTCTTGTATTCGCATCAATATACACCGATGTTTCGTCTCTAACAAAGCCATTATGCGCCTGAATTAATCTTGACAGCTCCAACTAACCTAAGCGTCTTTATCACAAAATAGTGATCCTACAAGCTGCTATGAAGTTTTTAACCCTACCAATGACACTCGATCTTTAAAACAGCAAGAACCGCATGATTTGGTAGGAGATTTTGGATCACTTAAACATGCTACAGGTTGACGTTTCTCGTTCTCGTTTAAAAGAAAACAATTAATGCTTCAACAAAAAAGTATTTTTAAAGTATTCCAATAAAAGGATAATTTAGTGTCTTACTAACCTTTGCTGGATGATACATGGAGATAAGTTAAAAACTCACAACCGAAAATCAAAACAAAAGCAGCCCGGCTAGCATGCGCGCACGACAAAATGTTGTCTACCCCTTTTCTCGTATTATTTCTCTATGTCTACAGTAGCTAACATGCGTGCACGTGATACTCTTCTCGTTACGTCGATAGAAGAGATAACATTAATTTTTAGATATCTGTGGTATTTATCTCTACGGAAGCTAACATAACATAGTAATTTTAGGCATAATTTTCTTCGGAAGAGAATTTTGTCGTTCGTAGTGCGCATGTTAGGGTAATCGAGAAAATACTTGATGTAGACATATTATCTCTTTCTCTCGTGAAGAGATATCTTGGTACGCATGCTAGTCCGGCAGGATTTTTTTTCCAAAGAAATACAACGTTATTGCGGATTGTATTTTTGGTTCACAGTTCAGACCTCATAATACTTTAGAAATATGCGCAAATGATTCTTATTCATTACACAAAATCTTTAATATTTGTTTTGTTTTTATTTGTATAAAAACATTATACAACTCTAAATTTTGTAACTATGACGTAGTATGTATCATATAGACACTGTTATGTTAGTTTTAAGAAAATCAAAAGAAATTTTAACAGCTTCAGAATTTTTTTTTCTCAAAAAATAGCTTCGGTGACCTGTGTAATTCGTTTTCTTCTTCTGTTAATCTAAAAATAGCACATCACATCTTCAATTACGAATATGATTTTATGAAGCATCCCAATCATTCTTTAATTTCTGTATTGTATTTATTATGATACTGAACACAATAAACTACTCACTATTTATAAGTACTCAACTCTTTGCTTAAAGCGATTAATACATACAGTAAAACATAAAAAGCAAGTATACACATACTATCTTTAATGATGACGGAACTCATTTAGAAATGACATGGGAGTCTTTAATTTATTTATTTTTATTTGCTTTGTCAGTCATTCCTAATGTAATTTAATTGCAAAGTATAAATTGCAACGAAAGAACTAAACAAATCCTTAAACGAGAGAGAACTGAAAAGTAAAACATTAGACTTAATTCATTTTCCACAGCGAGGGAAAGGGTTGCTCTCGAAAAGAGAATTGCAAAGTAAATCATCTGACTGTTTCACTGAACTGAGTGATACTTGTATGTTATTACTTTCATATATTTTTACTGGAATACAAAAATACACAATAATATATAGTGACGTCCTTACGTGCAACGTTATGATAAACGACTTTAAAGACTGCAAAGTAAAAATTCTTGATATAAAAATTTAGAACATTTATTAAAATGTTCTAAATTTAGTGCTAGAGATTTTAGTGGTAAAATATTTAAAATTGTTAAAAAAATATTTACTAAGAAAAGTATATATATTTATATTTTCACTGACATTATTTTTACACTATGCTTTATATATATAAAAAAAACTGAAAAATAATTATTTTTTTATTTTTACAACAGGGATTTATTCTGAAGCCTTTCAAGAATTGCTCAAAGAAAGGAAAAAATCTCAAATATACTTTAACAGTTATCACACTTGCAATGTTCATGTTCAAGCAGAAAAATTATTAATTAACCATTGCATAACTAATTGAAAAATTATGATTTAAATTTTATTCAATCGGATAATTATTAATTTATTCGTCCAGTAAGACCGTAAATTTATTCACTTCTTAGATTATATATTTAATATGTTAAAATATTTTTTATAAATAAAGTATCCAAAGTAGGCGTGGCTTATGCTAGCCAGAGCACCCGTTTTAGGCCGTATTTTCATCCCTCTGAAAAAATTATAATTATTGTTCATACAGTTCCGGGAGGGAAAACATTTTTTAGGAAATTTCCTTCTCTTTTTGAATCTTTTTTTATTTTTATTTTAAAAATCTTAATTAGTTTTTAAGATATTTACAAAAAACTTAATCCCTTTTTATTTTTTTAGTTATTTGTTAATAACTTTTGTAATTTTTGCAAGCGGAACTTTGTTTTTTTTTTTTTAAATCATCTAGATGCCATTTTGAATGAATGACACCTCAATCATAACTTTCGGAGACTGCTGAAAAAGTTGACCAAAATGGCACTTGCTGACTAGACTATAAGCATCTTGCTATACAGTACCTATATTGCGAATCTTATATTAATTTCAGTTATTTATAAATGTTGAGGTCTAAAATAAAAGAGATCGTTTGTGAACTTAATAATAACAAAAAAGAACGCTTACGGCGGCTAAGATCATACATAAGAGATGCATTTAAGAGATGATTTTTGACATGACATTTTAAGAGATGCATTGCACCCACCAATGGCACATTAATGGGCTATAACTAAACAGTAGCGCCATCAATCACAATCCACTTTTAAATCAAAATTTGAATGGCCGATAAAAACTTAAAAATCTTTTCGAAGTAATTCGCGTAACAATCACATTTCGTCGCAGTGCAATAAAAGATAATAACCGTATTACTTTTACGATCGACATAATTTAAACAATCTTATTCATAACGGTCAGCGCATACAAGCGATTTTGCAACGACTAAATTATTTAACATAATTTTATAAACATAATTTGTTCTTACTCAATACTGGCTCATATATACACCTGGTCTTATTTATTATCAATGGTCTAAAATACTTAATCAGAGCCAATAATATGCCTATTTATTATCTGTATCTTTTTTTAATCTTTAAATATTATTTTTCGTTAATTATGCTGCAATTCATAGCAGGAGCAAAATTTATTAATAGTCTTTAGTAAAGTTGTTTTTTTTTTTTAAAGTAGTTGAAAGATTATAAATCAAATTATGTTTTTGCACTGATTTATGCCTGTACACTATATTAGGCTCTAAAAGTATAAGTAAAAGGAACTCTTAGTTCGAATAACTTAGCAATAAACATAAATTGCTGAAAATACACTTAGTATTGGAGAGTAATTGGAAAACTTTATTGAGACTACTTACATTAGTTGACGGTAAGGCATTGTTGTGCTGAAGAGATTTATTTGTGTTCAAGTATTTAATTTAATAATAAAGGGATTAATTTGGTATAATTAAACTTTGTGGAACTATAATTAAGGCTATATTGCTTTATTGATTACAAAAGTTAGTAAAGATTTTAAAATTTATGCCACAGTTCCAGCGTACTAATTAATTTTATTACTTAACAGAAGCAGTACAACACATTTAAAGTTAATAAAACAATTTAACTTTTTTTATTTCGATAAGAAAATGTTAAGGTTGAGGTCATTCAGTCAAATTTTTTATTAAAAAATAAATATCATTTTTCCGAAAAACTTTTTTAACAACAATCAATATTTTTTTTAACATATCCATGATTGAAATTTCATTCAATAAATGGGATCTTTTATTTAAGGTTTTTAAATAATTTATCATTATACTTAGATTTTTAGCAAAATTAAAAACAAAATATTTCCTTTTTCCGTATCTGGAATTAGAACATTTATATATGTACTACCTACTTCTAACAGAGTACTTACAAACATATACTAAGTATTCTACATCAAAAACAATGTTAACTGCGAATTCTCATGTATAAATTATTCCAAAAAAATTAAAATATATCTAACTTTATTACTAAGCTACGAACTATTCCTGATAAAATCTCACGTACTCGTATGTTTACAGTATAATACAAGACGTGTCCTGTAGACGCTAACATTGAAATATGATCAATACTTCTCAATATTTATGTATTAATACACTTGACATACGTATCGATTGTATCATAATCGATAAAAAACTGGTCACATTATCATCGCTCGATATAATCGACACAGCAGCGATGGTATCGACTAGGGGTGTTCATCAGAAAAAATTATCGATAATTTTATTATCGATAATTATCGTATTGACTTATCGATAGTTATCGATAATTATCGAATGAACAGTTATCGATAATTATCGGATAAAAAATTATCGGTAGTGGCGACAGTTATCGATAATTATCGGATAAAAATTATCGATAGTTCACGAAAGTTATCGATAATTATCGGATAAAAATTATCGATAGTTCACGAAAGTTATCGATAATTATCGGCACAATTTTTGGACGACGAAAAAAAAAAAAAAAAAAAAAAAAAAAAAAAAAAAAAAAAACTCTATCCGAATACCTAAAAAAAAAAAAAAAAAAAAACGTCGTCCGCCGTCCCGTATTCATGTAAAATCCTCCATTCCCTATCACAATATCTAAAAAAAAAAAAAAAAAAAAGGTCATCCGCCGTCCGGTCTCGAAATAATGTATCAATACTTATCGGATCACACAAACATATCGATAATTATCAGATCGGAAACAATTATCGATAATTTTCGGATCGGAAAAAATTATCGACAATTATCGCATCGCAACAAATTATCGATAATTATCGAATGAAAACTTATCGATAATTATCGATAATTATCGAATGAACAATTATCGATAATTATCGAATCAAAATTATCGAATAACACTTATCGATAATTATCGAATGAAAAATTATCGAGTAGTTACGAATTATCGATAATTATCGCACACCCCTAGTATCGACTCGCTATGCCATATATTTCTTATTTATACTCTCGTTACTGTATCGCGAAACGACATTCATGAATAAAGACTAGTGGTATATATCGTCAAGTTGTCGAAACATCGAAGTTACGACCCAGTTACGAACTACCTTTTGTGACAATAGATGACATAACAAATTGTAAAGTCCCTGTCATTACCAATACCCGACTGGCCCGATGCCAGGACGCGCCGCTGTAATTTAGATTGTTTCGTGTATCATTTCAACATCGAAAACGATAAAATTTTACGGTTATAGCGTACCATATGCTGGCGTTGCGACGGCCGTGTATGATATCATGTCCCTGATAATACGCCTCCCCCATTGATAGCCCTCAGGTAAATTTAATTAAACAATAGTATACCTATTTGCTTAACAAACATTGAAATAGTATTAGGTAATTACATATTTTTCATTTTCTTTAATTTGTTTTTATTATAAATTATTATTTAATATATAACAAATTAAGGAAAATGGAATAAAAGCGAGTAAAAATCATATGTTCAAGAAGTCTGTGTTTTTGAAATACGATATAAAGTCCTTTAGTTTGATTTAATAATAATATAAAATAAGTAAATTAAGTATAATATATTTGATAACAAGTAAAACTTTCCAAGGATAGGCACTAGCAGGTAATAACTATTCGTGGACGAAACTCCAACACAGTTGGTGAAGGCAAATATTGAACGAAACTAAGTTTCCTGATAAGACAAGCCCGTTCTCTGATATTAATAATTGACTTACATATTATGAAATTTCATTAATTGTCTATAAAATTACAGAATCGGATTTGATGAATTAAGAACCAACTATTTTAAAAAATGTTTAAAATTATATAAAATTATTTCATATTAATCACTTAATATGATAATAAAAAAAGTTATGAAATCGTCTTATTCTAATATAGTTGTAATGCTTTTGAACATAATGGATCATATTACAAAATTTATATGTACATATATACAAATTTATCTAAGTAAACATTTTTTTTTTAATTTAATTCACTGTATTATACATATTTACAATTCAAAACTTAAAATAATTATTTACATAGTTTTGGTATAAATCATGTAAACATTTGTCAATGCTTGCATAATATCTGCATAATTTGTCTTTTCGACGTAAAGGCGCTACATATAAGCTTTCATAAAAACCGTACACAGCACTAATGTAGAATTATTTGTCAGCACGTGCTTTCGCAGTGTTTTAACTAAAATTTGCATAGTTCGATGGAACTTCAACGAGAAAGTTGTAGATCAATGTCCCACAGCGACTGTTTCACAGCAACTGCGAATTTTAATGTACAAGCTATATATAAAATATATATATTTTCGGTTTTCAGTTGTGAAAATTTTCCACCATCGCGGACGATTGCGACTGAACGACGAGTGTTCACGAATTTGTACCTTTTTGATGTTGAATATGTATGAGTAACTACAGCGTAGTGCATTCGCTTTCGATCGATTTTCCTTTTTTCGTAAAATAGCAAATAGTCCAGTCGCATTAAATACCTACTCAGAAGATACCTTTACAGATGAAAGTACTTAGCGGTTTTATAACTAATCGAAAACGATGTCATATTTAATTAACAGTCTATATCGGATTTTATTGCGTTTATTTAAAACTTTACAGTTTAACAATATTTTAAATTATTTCCCGACGTTTCGGATCCTTTACAGCGTCCATGGTCTCGGGGGACTGAGGTGGTGGGTGTCCGAATATTTTTAAACTGTAAAGTATTAAATAAACGCGATAAAATTCGTTATAGACTTTTAAATAAATCAGTAAAATTCGCATAAATATAAGAGAATAATAACGATGTTATAACCAATATTATTCCTTTGTAGAGATGATTCAATCGGTTTATCTTTTAAATATCCCTTCTTTTCCTGGCATTAAAACAAAAACATCAATATATAGATATATTTTTAAATCAAATGTCTATAATATGTTTAAGATTTTGTATAATAAAAAAGACGTTACCTAGCCACTAAACGAAAACTTTATTTGCGAATCTTAATAATAAAACAATTACTTAAGTATTACATGAATAATAGTTAAGGGATTATATTTACCGTTCTTAGCGTGGTAGTACCATTCTGTTATTTCGTACCAAGTTAAGTGGGTAATAAAACAGAAGGTTGCTTTCATTAGCCCGGCTGATATAAAACCGAGTTAAGCCTTGCAAACTCCAAATGTAACCTCCATTTTTATGACAGATATAAAATTTCAAATTTCGCTACTCAGCGTTACCGGCTCGCGGCATTTTGTATACTACAAATTACGGCGTATTTGTTGCATAAATTTGACTTAGAGGATCGATAAAAGTTTATTACGAAATATTTTCCTTTGTTTAAACAAGTAGCTTTGTTATAACTTTGATATTAAATTCTCTTTTTAGTTTTAATATAGAATGTCAGCTTAAATTATTGCTGATCCTCTATAACAAAAAAGTATTTAATGAAAATTCGTAACATGAAAACAAAGTGAACAATATTTGAACGACTTACAGAATGTAGTGCATATAATTCATAATTACACATACATACATACATACACATACATACACATAAATTAGTCGTAAATATTCATACGAATGATACATTTATATACCTGCGTTGTTTTTTATAGCAAATTAAACAAAAATGTTCCCTATCTACTTTTAGCATTTTATAGAATGGTCACGGTTAAAGAAAGAATAAAGATTAGTCGTAAATCGAATCTTTCTCAGTCACTTTATTCAGTTCAGTTTAGTTCAGAAGTTGCCAGAAATTGACATAGATCTAAAGATATATATCTTTTTTATTTAAATAAAATCCATACATAAAAGAAATGCAGATATAGGTAAAACGAAATCTATACTAATTAAGTAATTAGGGACTTTTCATTTTTTATGTTTCATAATTTAAAAAAGAAAAGAAAAAGAACAAGAAAGATGTTAAAAAGTAGTAAAAAGAACCTGGTACATAATACTTGTATCTGCTTCACTCGAAAGAAAGCGTACTAATGAATATTATTCTTACTAAATACTGTAATAAGATTTTGTGGTAGTTCTTATAAATGAAATGAGGTAAAATTAAACTTTAATACCTTTATATACAAATTAGCTGTATCCATGACTTCGTTTTCTATTGCCCTTCATCTCATTAGCCTATAAGATAGAGTTCATCAACCAACTTAAAATGATCCGTACGCCGTATATTACAGGAGAAGGGTTGGAGCTAAAACCACCACGCTACTCCACTGCAGGTTAGCGGATAATTTCCCTAGCATATGTAACAATCGTTATCAGGTATTTGTGATAACGACCGGGACCGACTATTGTAAGTGCTCTCCGAGGCACGACGGGGAGACCCATAAAGACACACCCAGACTAGAAACAAATATTTGTACTATACAACTGCTCTGAGCAGGAGTCGAACCCGTGACTGCCGGCGTTGCGGAGAATACTCCCACCACTACATCAGAACAGCTGTCGAATGGAATTATCCAGGTTATAAGAAAATAAAATTTTATCATAATATATTTAAAATGATAAAGAAAACTACTACACTAATGATATTGTATAGTTAGTATTAAATTATAGAAGCTGTACGTTGCCAACATTTTTACAAGTACAGTAAATCATTCTTATACGTTTATAACGGTAACAAAACTTCCAAGCTATCCTATCACGAGGAACTTTTTTATTCGACGCACCAATAACTCATGATATGACGTCAAAGTTTCTATAGCAAGGACGCCCCTTATCGATATTAGTTTATGATATGATATTTCCTAGAAATAAATTATTGCCTTATTTTGGCCACAATCAATACATTATGACAAACTTAAAGCCAGCGTCCAAGGTTTCGATACTAAGCCGTACATAGGTATATGCTTAATGAAATGTATTGCCTTGTACTGTTTAATATCTTTATACTCGTATATTGTTCAAATCTATTACATATAAATGTATAAAAACTATGAGAATAATGTAAATTACTATCATTATACAAATAGCTTTAATGACCTGTATCCAAAATAATCAAATACCGTCACAAGTAATATAAAAAAGCAATTCAAACAAAAATCAGTTTGGATGGTAAACAAACATTATTAGGTGCATTCTATATTTTGCAGTTGAATTTTGCCACATGAAAAAAATATTTGATCTAATTATTTTAGTCTATAAGCAATTTGAGCCGAATAATGCAATTAAATCTATAATATACCCTCATTTACATTAACATTTTTTACATTCGAAATAAAAGAAAGTTAATTGATCCAAAGTCTAAATTAAATTCATCGTGTTAAACAAGCAATGAGGGTATTTAATAAACATCCCTGTATTGCTTATGTAAGGTCGTCACATGCCACGTCAGCCTTGTGGTGGACGCGCGACGGTCGCAACATTACTCCGCCACACAACAGACCTATCCCAAAATACAAGCGTACAGCGAGAAACGTTTTTACTGGTCTATAATTAATAATACTTTTAAAAGTATCCTTACTGCCGCGTATATCTTTCTAAATAAATTGGAAAGTATTTGTGTGTTAAGAAACAAGACACATAGAAAGCATATAATTTATATGTTATTGTTTTATGATACATTTTTTTTAAATTGTAATATATTTTATACTGTTTTCCAGATTACATCCACAATATTCAGGTTCTGTATGAAGATAATAAAACAAAACGTTTTCGCTTATTATTTACGTAGTACACACCCTAAATACGAGGGCGTAAGCACACAGACCAATGTATCACCAGATTATATGTATGTGGACCGAGATATATGTGTTGTGGTGTGGACGAATGTGCCTATAGCTTCATGGATTGAGGCGATGCCGTTTGTTTCTCGTTTCATTGATCCATTCTCAGTGCTGGTTGCTTGGTTTTGACCAATTCCCTCAGACTCAGCTTGTTCATTTATGTTACATTTGGTTTCGTATAGAGTACGAGTTGAATTTTCGATTTTAAACACGTTACATATTTTAAATATTAACCGAACCGAAAAGTTGCCTTTTAAAATAATCATAAGTTACTCGAAGCAAATCATCATTGGAATACCTGTAAGAAGAAATTCTGCGATATGTGTATCCGTCAATCCGGAATTACATAAAAGTATTCAAAAAATAAATAATGATAAATTATTAACTAGATATTATCCAATTAATTAAAAAATTCAATAATTTTGATCATTACGCGTTTTGATACGTTGCTTAATATTGATTTGTGATATCAAGAACAAGTAGCTACACAAATAAAAATTAATAAAAAATGTCGTCATTTAGACTAATGAATACTTATAAAAACAAAAACTTTGTCTGTTTAGTTAACTGAACTGACTCTATTAGTGGTTAACTAATTGTAACAATTAAATTAGGAACTACTCAATTAGATGAAACCGGTTAATTGTACCTTAATTATTGTTGGTTTCAGTGATTATCTCAACGTACAAAATACGCGCATATTTTGATTTCATGTCATTATAATGAGATAATGATTTCCAAAAATCATACTGATTGCAATCGACCTAGTATGCTAGGTACACATGTTATTCAACGAATCTTTTAATACACATAACATTCACTACATTTTATCAGAATAGATCTTAACTCAATGAAAGTAAATAAAAAATCAGATCATTCGATATTGTAAAAACTGATATGAAACTTGATATTGATTATTTTGATTAATTATATTACAAAAACTATATCTTACATCTTTTGACTGACCCGTGAATGACTGACCCGTTGGTGCAGTTTGCAGTGGCCCTGTTTTCTGCTCAAAGGGTTGTGGGTTCGATTCCCGCCCCGAGTCTGGGTGTAATATATGTTTATTTATATATGTATTATTTATATGTATATTTATTAAAAAAATAATTATATCAGTCGGCTGTTATCTAAAACACAGGCATTAAGTTACCTTAGAAACAGACGACCTTGTGTGTGTGTTAAACATATTTATTTATTTATTTATTATTTTTTAACGTGACAACGTCTTATTAATCGATAAACGCCGACTGCACGCACGAATAAGCATGACTCATTGTCACGTTCCGCGAGCGAGAGCGCGTAACAAACGATAGAGAGGCACGATCGGCCGAAGCGTTCGCCTTGTGACGCATCTATTCCTCTTCCACTCCATCGGCAGATGCTTCCGAGTAGAAGAGAAAAAATATTTGAATTAACGAGTGCAAATATATGTTAGTTTATCAAAAAAATTTAATTTTTAATTAATGTATTCTGTATCTTATGTTCTTATCTTCTTCTTCTTCTGTATCTTCTGTATATTCTGTATCTTTCTTGTATTACACAAAATAATAATAATTCAGTGATAATAATTCAATTCAATTCATAAAAGTATGCAATTTTTCATTAATGTTTTCTTATGACGTTATCACATAAAATTATCATCCGTAAACCGACATTATTTTTTTATAAGTTCATCCTTCAAGGAAAATATTTTATCAATTTAAATGCAAATCAAAATTTTGATCACATTTGAAAACTCCAATTCGATTTACTATCTAGCTGACTGGATAATTGCTTGTGATAATTGGTTTTTCACTCATAAAAATGTAAAGGTCTGGGTGCCCTTTCAGGGGTACCGCTTATTTATATGCAAATTCGTAGAAATGCCACGTACGGTTAAGGTGCACCTGTCCAATTATAAGAACAATATTTTCCCTTGTGCATTTTCATAGAATTTTCTGCATGAAAATTGAGCTAAATTTCAGCTATTTCCCACATTACAGCGTTGCACCTCCGTGAAGGTTATTTAACGAATTCTGCACAAACGGGTTGCCGTTTGCGTAAATATTTACTTTTGAATTTAAAATAGTGGGATTAAACTGGATATTGTTTCTAACTTAATATTATTTCAAATTTATATAAAATTATTATTTTAAGTCTAAACACGATATTATATTTTATGTGTAATAAACAATATAAAATTAATAATTAAATAATTTAATATAAAATTGTAGTAGGATATTATGAACATGCTTATAAAACATGAGATAGGTTAAATTTTCATTTAGAATAAAATTTTATTCCAATTTTATCCCTGAAAGCAGTCGCAGTCGGCAGCTGTCGCAACGAATGTCAACACATTACTATGCAGATAGCGACGTGTACATCTTATCTACAAGAAACGCATTACCCACAACGCCATTACACACCAAACATCATCCGTAGTTCCATTTGTAGCCGTTTCCTCCCCAGCATTAGTATTCATAGGAGTCAGTCGATTGAGAAAAGAATTTTCTCGCACCCGATCTTGACGGAACGGACACTGAGTGGTCCCATTTCCTCTCCCTTTATTTTCCCCCAACAACTTAATGGAAACGTAAAAAATGGGCTGATGTTTCATTATAATGTATTAACTTCATCCGCTCACGGACCGCGTAATAACTTCTAAAGCAAAAATAAATGGCCCTTTAGAATATTTTGTCTGTGTTTCGAATTATTTTTGAGAATAAAAGAAACCATTTCGTCGTTAGAAATTGAATTTTTTCGAGAATTCAGTAACGTATCTTTTGGAAAACTTTTGTAAAGATTATTTTTAAAATGTTTGTAATATTACCTAATATTACATAATTATTAATTTCAAATATTAAAATGAAATTAAAATTAAATAAGCTGTTCGTGGTGATAGTAGATACTATATTTAATATCAATTAATTAAATAACTTACTCAAATAACGCAATAAATGACACATTTTTCATTAAAATAAAATATAATTATATAATCTAGGCACCGAAAAGTTAGCAAGGATTTTAAGTATATATGCCGTCAACACTTTTTTTTTTTTTTTTTTTTTACGCAGGGGAATCCATTTACGGATGATATCCAGGGCGCCCGGGTCGGCAGTCCTAGACCTATGTCGGACTCGGCACTTTGGGAGTGCAATACCGTACTAAACCCCTGCGGGAGCCTTCAGCCGCTTTAATTGGAGGGTCCCGGATCTGCAGGCAACAGGATCCCTCCAGCGACAGGCTGGCCTCGGCGAAAAGGCCAGACTTCTCCTCCATGGGGACTGTCCGGCTAACCTCTGAACAGTCCCGACGACGCCGTGTCTAGCAGGACCGGATTCCCATCCCGGCCCGACACGGGCACAAGGGCGTTACAGGAGGCGCATTAAGTAGCGCCTCCTACGCACCCCCATTCGTCGCCCGCGGATGGAGGCCACGTCGGCGGCCTCCTCTCTCCTCCGCTCGTCGGCCTCCTTCTGGGACATTACTGTCTCGCAGAAGGAGACCATCGCCTTCCAGGACTCGTCATCGCCGAGCATCGCGGTGATGACGCTCGGGAGCGACAAGTCCCCTCCGACAACCGACGTCAGACCTTGACGCAGCACCGCCCATCTCGGGCACACCTCGAGGGTGTGCTGGGCAGAGTCCACCGCTGCGCCACAATCGTGACACTCAGTTGTCGGCTCCCTTTGGGCCGTCCGACACAGGTAGTCACCAAAGCAACCGTGCCCGGTGAGAATCTGTGTCAGACGGAAGGTGAGGGGCTTGCGTTTTCGACGCATCCACCGCTCAAGGACCGGGCGAATGGCAGCCGTTACGCGTGTGCCATATGGCTGCATCGTAGGGGTGTTCATCGGAAAAAATTATCGATAATTTTATTATCGATAATTATCGTATTGAGTTATCGATAGTTATCGATAATTATCGAATGAACAGTTATCGATAATTATCGGATAAAAAATTATCGATAGTGACGAAAATTATCGATAATTATCGGATAAAAGTTATCGATAGTTCCCAAAAATTATCGATAATTATCGGCACATTTTCGGACGACGAAAAAAAAAAAAAAAAAAAAAAAAAAAAAAAAAAAAAAAAAAAAAAAAAAAAAAAAAAAAAAAAAAAAAAAAAAAAAAAGGTCATCCTCCGTTCCCTATCAGAATACCTAAAAAAAAAAAAACAAAAAGGTCATCCGCCGTCCCGTATTTATATAATCCTTCGTTCCCTATCAGAATACCTAAAAAAAAAAAAAAAAAAGATCATCCGCCATCCGATATCGAAATAATCTATCGATAATTATCGGATCACACATAAATCTCGATAATTATCGGATCGGAAAAAATTATCGATAATTATCGGATCGCAAAAAATTATCGATAATTATCGAATGAAAACTTATCGATAATTATCGATCATTATCGAATGAACAATTATCGATAATTATCGAATCAAAATTATCGAATAACACTTCTCGATAATTATCGATAATTATCGAATGAAAAATTATCGAGTAGTTATGAATTATCGATAATTATCGCACACCCCTACTGCATCGCCAGGTCCTCCCCCCACCTCCGCATTAGCGCTTCCTGCCCTATCCGACGCATACGTAGGATCCCGTCCAACGTGGGGTTCTCACCAAGAGCCCTCCTACCCGAGACGTATGAGTAGGTCTCGGCAAGAACCTCCGCCACGAGCTCCCACGGGGGGTCGCCGGCTAGAGCAGTAGCTGCAGCCCACGATACCGTACGGTACCCCCGAATCACCCTCACCGCGATTGTTCGCTGCGCAGCGCGCAGCGCCGCCTTATTTTTCGCGGTGAGGCGATCCGCCCAAACCGGGGCACCGTACGTCGCCATACTCCGGCAGACTCCGGAGTACAGCTGCCTGCAGGCGGCGCTGGGTCCTCCGAGGTTCGGGAGGAGTCTGCCCAGCGCACTCGCCGCCTTCACGACCTTCGGTCCCACCATCGCGAAATGTGGGCCGAAGGTCCACCCTCCGTCCAGGATGAGCCCGAGATACTTCATTTGCGGGCTCATCCTGACTCTCCCCTCTCCGACCTGAAGGGTAGCCCCCGGTATAGGTCCCTTGCGGCCGGTCCCGCGGAAGAGCAGGGCTTCGGTCTTGTCAATCCTGACACGAAGCCCTAAACTCTCTATGCGGCTGATCACGAGGTCGAGTCCGACCTCGGCCAGCCGCGCCGCCTCCTTGTAGTTTCGTCCTCGGGAATAAACGAGGGTGTCATCCGCGTAGCAGATGACACCCATCCCGGGGAGGAGGCGGCCTCGCAGGACCCAGTCGTACCCGATGTCCCACAGGATCGGACCCAGAACGGATCCCTGCGGGACACCGCAGCCGACTCGCCACCACTCCACGGACCCCGACCGGTTCTCGAGGCCTACCCTTCGATCGGAAAGGTACGCCTCCAACAGCCTCCTTAGATACGGGGGCACTCCGAAGTATTTTAGTGCCTCCCGTATCACCGCGTGCGGCAGACTGTTGAAGGCGTTCGCGATGTCCAATGACACCGCGACCACCACTTCCCTTCCGTGTTCCGCCTCACCCGTCACCGCCCGTTTGAGCCCGCAGGCGTTTGAGGGCGTCGACGGTTGATCGACGTGCTCGGAACCCGAACTGGGATTCTGAAAGTCCGGGTCCCGAGCCCTCCTCCAGGTGCTGAACGAGCCGGGAGGCCACTATCTTCTCCAAGGCTTTCCCGGCTTCGTTCAGCAGCACCACCGGTCGCACCGCCGAAACCGAGTCCGGGGTCCGCCCTGCCTTAGGTAGTAGGCAGAGCCGACCTTCCTTCCAGGCCTCCGGGAACTGGCCAGACCGCAGGCAGCGGTCAAACAGCTCCCGGAGGCTGTCGCCGAGGTGCCCGAGAGCGATTGCAAGAACTCTCCCGTGCACCCCGTCTGGACCCGGCGCCCTCTTCTTACTTTGGAGGCGGGTAATAACCGCCTCCATTTCAGCCTCCGTGACGGGTGACGGAACACCCTCCTCTGTGTCCGGCGTCTGCCGAGCCATTCTGGGGGGAACGAAGTCCTCAGGTTCGTCGGGGAAGAGTTCCCCGACGATCCTCCCTAGTTGGTCCGGCTGGAGCGTATCGCTGATTGGGGCCGACTGGGCGCGAAGCTTGTTCCGCGCCCACATATACGGTCGGCCCCAGGGGTCCCTTTCTAGGCCCCCCACTAGCTCCAGCCAGGCCTCCTCCTTGGCTCGGCATATGGCCTGCTGCAGGATCTTCGTCTTCTCCACGTAGATCCTGCGCAGCCTATCGTCCCTGTCAACGTCCTGCGGGCGTCTCCGCCTGCTCCGGGTATATTCCCTCCTGGCCCCGTTGCAGGCGGCCCGGAGACCGGCTATCTCAGCCGACCACCAGTATAGTGCCCGCCGCGGGGGTGGACGCTTCGCGGGCGGCATGGCCGCTCTGCAGACAGCAGAAAATGCGTCGCAGAGCCGACTAGCCGCCTCATCCAACCCAAACTCCGATAGCGGCGGGAGGCTCCAGCGGCCGACGATAGCGGCCTCCTCTGCCAGTTCCCGGTCGAGCTTGGACAGTGCCCAACGCGGAAACTGGCTTCGCCCCCTGGACGACGTTGACGACGACGCCGGACGGACGGGAGCTGGAGACACCTCGAACCTTATGTACCGATGGTCCGAGAGAGTCTCCACTCCCGTCTCCACCCTCCACCCCTCCACTCTGCGCGCGATGGCCGGCGTGGCGAAGGTGACGTCCACCACGGAACCTCCCAACCAACGCACGCACGTCTGGACTGCCCCCACATTGAGTAGGGACAGTCCGGCAGCTAGCGCCCACTCCTCCACCTCCCTCCCTTTTGGGTTCGTAGCCGGATTACCCCAAGCCGTGGACTTGGCGTTGAGGTCGCCGGCCACGAACACCTGGAGGGGGGCTAGCTGCCCCACCAGCGGCCCCAGAACGTCGAGAAACCGTTCCAGGGCCGCCAGGTCACGGTTCGGGGAGAAGTAGACTCCGACGAAAGCCACCTCTCCCCGAACCGCCGCCACGTACCCGCGGCCCCTCGCTTTGACGACGAGGGGGGGGCCGGCTCCAGGCCTCACCACGATCGCCACCGAGTCCTCGGTGTCCCCCGCCCAGTATGGGCTAGAAGGCACGGCGTATGGCTCGGCGACGATCGCGACGTCAATACTCCACTCCGCCATGGACTGCAGGAGAAGGTCCTGGGCCCCGGCGCAGTGGTTGACGTTCGCCTGGAGGACGCTGAGATGCCCAGACATCACTCGGCCATCTCAGCGTCTGCTGCCTCCACTCGGTTCCCCCCTTGGGACAATTGCGGGGGGAACTTCCCGCGGGTTGATGGGGGCTTGCATGCCATGCCCCCCATCACGTGGCCTGCCGGCCTACCGGCGTCCGCGCACACCGCGCAATGAGCGGCGGCCGAACATCCGGCTGCTTTGTGGCCTGCCTGACCGCAGCGATAACACAGAGTGCTGCGGTCAGTACCATCTGGGCACACGCCGGCGACGTGCCCTAGTCCCAGGCATCGGAAGCAATGCCTGGGACGCGCCTGCAGGAGGTGGACCGTCGCTTTGGTCCACCCCACTTCTATGCTCCCGGCCTGCAGCAGCTTTTTCGCAGCCGCCGCCGGGAGCTCAATGTGGGCCGACCCTGGCCCCATTTGCCCCGTGCGGATGTTCCGCACGAGGACCTGCCCTGCGGAACATCCCCCCTCCTTTGCCACTGCTATGGTGAGCCGTTCCGCAGAGACCGCGTCGCTCAGGCCTGAGATCCTCAATTCGGCCTTCTTTTCAGGCCTGAGCACCTCCACCTCCTCCGCCAGGGTCTCCCTCAGGCGAGCGGCTAGGGCGTCCGCCTTTTCACCACTCGTGGGGCCGGGAATCTCGATCAGGCGCGCCCCGGTCGCCGACTGGCGGATCCGGAGCGGGCCGATTCCCAGCTCCTTAAGGTCGACGCTCGTCTCGGCCTTAAGGAGCGCCGACCCGTAGGTTGCCCCCCTAGCCGCTGCCTCCAGCCGTAACTTTATTATTACGGCCGAGGAGCGGGGGAGCGCTAGTTTGGGCTTTGTGGTCCCCTTCTTCTCCGGCTGCGCTGGAGCAGCTGGTTTCTTTGGCGCCGCGGTCTTCGCCGGCGGCGCTGAGGTCGTCTTCTTCTTCTTCGCGGCTGACTTGCGGCTGACGACCTCAGTCCAGCTAGCCGCCGGCTCCGCACGTGATTCGGCCAGTTGTGGGGCCGCTTCCTTCGCGGTGGAGGGGCCAAATGCGGTCCACTCCACCTCCTTCCCCTTTCCCTTTCCCTTCCCCTTCCCTTTTCTCGATGCTTGGGGAAGGGCGGGGTACTCCTCCCGGCCCGTCTTCGTCACCACTTCCGTACTAGGGGCCGCCGAACCCCTGCCCTTTTCCTCCAGCGCGGCCCTTGTGGCCCGCGCCAGCGGTGCGTTGTCTCCGGCGAGAGGAGGGCGGCAAGAAGGGGCCGCCGAGCGCTGGAGCTTCGAAAGGTGGCCGTCCACAATGTTGCCGACCATATGCGCGAGATCGCGCATAAAGTCGGCATTTTCCTTCATGTTCGAGGATTCAGCCGCCTTTTTACGGCTGTCCTCGAACTCCCTCCTGTAGGAGCGGACCTCCTGTCGGACCAACTCCAGCTCCCGCGAGAGCCGATTGTTGTCGGCCCTCAGTCGGCGGACCTCATCCGACTCGTTGCGGGCCACCAGGGACTCCAGCACCTCCCTGATGGACCCGGCGGCCCTCCTAATTTTGGCGGCGTACCCTCCCCTGAGGCTTACAGATTTGCCGGTTAGGCCGAGGATCAAATTGATATTTGCCTCCGACGCCACCATCAGCTCCTCGGCCCCCCGCCTGTCCACGTCATCTAACACGATGGGGACCTCCTCCGTCGGATCTCCCACCTCCTTCTGCTTGCAGAAGGCCCTCCTTTGAAGGGCTGCCTCGAATCCCTCCTCGCGGTCACGCTCCACGCGCTCCCGCAGAGCAGCCCTGGCGCTGGTCAGCGTATGCGCTTTCCCCCGCTTGGCCGCTGAGCGCGGTATGGACTTTGCGGCCACACCTGCCTCCGTCTCCGTGGCGGTGTCTTCCGACCCCCCGGAGTACAGACGTTTCCTCCCGAGGTCTGTTTCAGACAATGAGGTAATGGAGATGTCCTCCAGAACCTCCATTACTCCATCCGTTTGGCCCTGAGAAGGGCCTTTGGGTTGGCCCTGAGAAGGGCCTTTGGGTTGGCCCTGAGAAGGGCCGTTGGGGTGGCCCTGAGAAGGGCCTTTGGGTTGGCCCTGAGAAGGGCCGTTGGGGTGGCCCTGAGAAGGGCCTTCGGGTTGGCCCTGAGAAGGACCGTTGGGTTGGCCCTGAGAAGGGCCGTTGGGTTGGCCCTGAGAAGGGCCGTTGGGTTGGCCCTGAGAAGGGCCGTTGGGTTGGCCCTGAGAAGGGCCTTTTGCAGCTGCACTTTTACTCCGCGTAATCATTCCAACACAATTAGTCACACAGACAAAACAATCTAAAACCCAAGTCTAGCTTATAGCGTTTGGTCACCTGCCTGCCACCTGCGTTACCGGGGTCAGGACAGGGTCCAGGGGAGACGAACGAGGACGTAGCTATAAACACTTGGGGACTCCCCCATGCCGTCAACACTAAGAGAACATCGGTTTACCCACTTTACGTAGAACTAAGACAAGAATGTTTCAAAAGCAAATCTCACAGAATGCTGGAAACGTGTGCGAAACTCGCAAAGACAAATTTCCATTGACTTGATTAAACTTGTCAGGTTTGAACGAGAGATGCAATTTGCAAACCTGCAAATATTGTCCGATAAGTTAGATTATCTGTTTTAGCACCTTATTTATATTAACAAACCTGAAAGCTATTTAAATCCTACTTATTAACCGACAAAATAAAACAAAGAAGCGTATCGATTCAACCCTTATATATATTTTTATTAAAGATAACGCGAAGAACTTTTTACAGAGTAGTTCGATTGGTCAGATTCTTTTTTTAGATGTATGTTTATATTGAAATTGGTAACATATAAATTTAAAATAATATAATAGTCAGAATAAAACTCATGTATTTAATTTTAAAACACATGACATTTATTCTGCTATGTATAATTTTTCACTAGTTTATATGATTTTTATGATTTTTATTTAGTAGAGTATAATCTCACACCTTGTAAATAAAAAAACCCAGGTCAAAAATAAGAAGGGATTGATATTTTACAGCAATTGATTTTTTTACTTTTCAACATATTTACAACGCATAAATTTATATTTGTTCATCAGAATTAGACAATCTCTTTTTAATTTCTTTACTAAATGAAAGTAATAATAATAAAATATTCTGAACTATATTAAAGACCTGAAGCAAAAAGCGTAAGAAAATAGGGGACGATTTATTGTTTACAAACTGAATTCTTATTTCTATCACGGATATCTTTATGAAGCAGTGTGATTACGATGATTTATTATTTATTGAATAGGAAACAAATTGAATTTGAAGAAAAATTTGTTCTTCCAAATTGGGGATATTTGATTGTTGACTGATTTCTTACATGCTTACTGATTCAGCCCTACATAACTTGATATTCTGTCGTCATGTTAAGATAATTATTTTTTATTAAATATGGCATGTAAATCGAAATCGATCCCATATATTTTTGAAAAGAAAAATTGACTTCTTATGTATCGTATAAAGTACTTATATTTTTTTATCAAAGTTAACATAAACCAAAACCAAGTGTGTTTTGAATTCCAGGATAAACGATTTAATACCATTATAACGTTTAACAATTTATATTTGTTAAGATCGTACTAAAAATTTGACAAAATACGTATCTCGTACTAGATACGTATTTAAGACACACGGAAAGATAGCGGAATCCTAGTAATAATATCCCGTTAGCAGTTGCGTTTTATTAAAATTTAAATCCGATGATATTTTTGGGTACGGAACTACACGCGTACGGAACCCTTATCGTTTCGCCATTTTGTTTCTTGGTTGGCACCGACTCTATATTTTTAGGTTTTTTTTGAATGTTTTACATTTTAATTTTTTTTTATCATTCTTCAAATAAAACAGGGTATGATTTATCGAAACTACTTTTTTATTTGCCATAGTCATTTACTATTGTTAAATTTACACCAACAACTGAATATATAAAGGATGAAAATCACTCGGAACAAAGAACTTAATTCTAAATCTTAAGCGTGGCTAAAATTATAAAAACAAAAATATTTTCTCTTACTGCTGTTTTAATCCGATACATCCTTGGCATGCGCCAGGAGATTACAAATTCAAATAACACATACGATACACTGGAACATTCGCTATTAGGAACACGGCAACAACTGTGTTACGCTGTGATGAAATAAAGGCAAACTTATATTGTAACAGTGTGAACACAGAAACTGTGTGTCAGTTGTTGAAAACACAATTCGCCTTGAGTAAACTGGGATCCAGCCCAATTTTGAGGCTTACGTTTCCAAAGGTTTACTTGCATAGAAACGACACGGATTGTCATGTACACATGAATTCGGAACTAACAACTGACAACAACTGTTCTTAGTTAGCTCTATAAAATATTAGACACGTTACTAACAGTATATACAAAATATTCAATTTAACAAACGTGTTTTTATTTCTTGTAGTTAATACTGAGAGGTAGACTTAATTAGTTCCTTTTTCGAATCAATGAATACAGTAAACAATAAGACTAAATTTTTTTTAAAAAAAGAACGAATTAAACTTGTAACAGATACATATAATGCAGTTTCTGAGATAAAAATAACATGATTAACAAAAGCGAATCATTTTAGGATATAATAGAAAGTCCCTTTTTCATAATAACTAAAATATGTTTTTATATAAATTTACTTTTTCGTAAATATTTACAGGTACTCATTTTAATTTAAATCTAAAAAAATATTTTTCTTTTTTGGTCATATGAATGTTAAAATTTACGTTGCTAAAAATAAGTATAAATCCTAATAATACCTGATTCAATTTTAATTGCATCAGTACCAAGGAATTTATATACAAACTGGAATGCTCACGTGCACTCAAAAAACGTTTCAACGCCGGGATTGCATCTCTTTCTACCATTAATTCAAGGCAACTCTCGTAAGAAAGAGACAGAATACCAGTACTCAACGAAATGCTCGGAACGATTTTTTTCCTTTACATGTTATAAGCCAATGTCAACCTTATGTCAAATATTTCAAGGTGCATATTTGAATATACAATTTTATTAAGTGAGCGTTCCAGTTATGATATAAATTCCTTGATCAGTAGCTTTACAAAACTTTATAGGATAACGCTACAACATGTGGACAGGCTTAAAACAATTGCTATCGTTAAAGCTAAATCAATAACTACGTAAAAACAGACGTTATTTTGTCGGTAAATTACTAAGACCAAAATTTAATAGAAATGGTAGGTGGGTGGAATATCTTCCTTGAGTCCATTTCTGATTATGACGATTGCAAATAGTTATTTATGTAACTGTTGTATAATGAGGGGTATTAAAACACGAATGATAATAGTGTCACATGAGTGTTTTAATACCTAATTATTAACAGTTGCATACAAAACTTTATCTACTCCCATGATTTAAATCTAAACAAAACAATAAAAATATCGAAGAAAAATGGTGGGGATTCGAATAACCTATCCTTATCCCTTTGCGCAGAGGGGATAGAAAAAGAAACAAAGGAGTGTTATAATGAAATCCAGTACAACATTATATCACCCATTTGGATGATATAATGGTTATTATGACATTGGGTGTTTTAATGTTAACAATAAGCTAACTGGTTCAGAATCTTTTGTAGAGCATGGGAGTAGATAAATATATATATAAGACTTATGATGAAACAATAAATAATAATTTTATTATTGTTACTTGTATAATATATATAGCTATTATGTTTGGAAATATCATTCATGCATAGACATATCCTATATGACTGTAATATTTATGCTTCTGTCATTTCTAATACATTGTTTTCTGAGGTAAACCCAACACGGACGTTCATCGGTGATTGCAGTCACGTTGCAATAACGAAGCAATTGAGTGACAGACCCTATACTGCAAGACCTATAATAATGTTACGTGCACCCCTCTGTACGATTAGCACACCATTTTAGGTTTATTGGACATAAAAATAGGTGTCATATTTAAGTAAATACGCTTTATTAGTCTGAATTTATTGCATTGTACACAACTCCCGTCATACGTATAAACGACATGAAGGTTTTACTTTTATTGTGAAAAAGCTAAAATATTTTTCAATTATATAGTAAAAGAAACATAATTCATTATTACATAGTTTTAGTTCTAAAAATAATAACCATAATTAAATACAATCTTAGTACGACGCCATCTTAGACTGATTTAAAATTACATTTTACATTAATTCAAAATTATCTACGTGTATCTACCTACAGATCTACTTATTATTTTATAGATTTAAATAATGAAATGAATATGTTAACAATACAGTATTCACTCAATTGCATTATTAAATGGTGTACACAATATGTACAACGTTATCAACTTATTATAATTCAATTTTATTTTATAATCCATGTAACACACAAGCTGTGAATATCAATTTCTGAAATTCACCCAACAACATAATAGAATTTAATCGCTCGAATGACGGCATAACTGGCCGTCTGAATATTGCATTTTCTAGAACACTCGACGCCTATACAAAACGATTTGTCACCTATTTAACATAACCAATTATCAAACTTTTAAATTAAAATTTACATAGAAACGGTTTAATAATAACGGTTTGGTAAGATCATATCAAAGATTTTTTTATAAGCCAATCGAAGTATCGTGGAGATACTGTATGAAAATAATTGTATAATTTAACACGCACCAAAAATTTTCAAGTGAGAAAACTTCTTTATATTACCTACCTAGTATATATTCCTAAATAAAATATTTCAATCTTGTAATAAAAAATGTATAAAGGCACATACTAGTGAGTTTAATTAAAACTTGTAAAAACGTTCTGACTGACTGACGACCGTGATGACCGACCTGGTGTAGTGGTGCGAGTAGTCACCTCAACGCCGGCGGTCGTGGGTTCGATTTCCGCTCGGGGCAGATATTAGTATTTGTGCAAATATTTGTTGCCGGTCTGGATATATGTTCTTGCGGGTTTCCCCACGTTACCTCGAAGAGCACAGAAAGCCGTCGGTCCCGGTTGCTATCATAAACACCTGATAACGATCGTTACTCATCGTAGGAAAATTATCTGCCAACCTGCAACCTGCCAATCAGCGTGGTTTATTAATCTCCAACCCTTTTCCTACATGGAGAAGAGGCCTTTGCCCAGCCGTGGGTTGTTTACAGGCTGATTCAGTTAAGTTCAATAATTATTATTATATCGAGCCGGATAAGGTATTAAGTTTTTGCAACTGTTTATGTTATTTATACAAATATGTATGAATTATTGTTGACTACTTACTGGGAAGACTCAACCACAACGTATTGTATAAGATTTAGAAATAATAAAAACTTTTTTTTTATATTGCTTACACTATATTTAAATCAGATACAGGTAGATTTAAAACGAAATTATTACAAACCTCGAGGAACAGTTTAATTTAAAGAAATTAAAGTCTCAATAATTTTAAACTAATATACAAAAATAATTTCAAGCAATAAAAAGGCAAAAGAATTATGTAATGAATCGAACAGAGCTTTTGCGTAGTCTAGACTTCTAGAGTCCAACGGCAAAAGAGATCTTCGAATGGTAGCCATTTCCCTTTAATAGTGTCAGCTGGCCACCAAATGTTATTACATTTTCTTTGCATTTCTAAAGATATAAATTTTCACGAACCTTTTTTTTTTCATAATTTTAATCTTAAATATAATAATTTAACATTTAAAATAAAACATATCATTTAAAAAAAAGCCAGTATTCTTTAAAAAGTAACAAATAATATTGACCCTTTACTGCTAAGTATAAAATTAGAACTATTAGAACATTAATAAATATTTAATAATAATATACGTCTCACACTCAACGGCTCTCAGTAGGATGTGAATCCTGTGTCGGGGATCCGGAAACACACACAATACACAAGCACAAACTCCAAGACCACGGCAAACATCTGTATGGCTTATACAAATATTTGTCATGTGTGGGGATCGCACCCGCGACCGCTAGCGCATCAGCCAGTTGCTGTGACCACTGCACCAACGCGTCATCAAACAACATTAAAACCAACATTAAAACCCGACGGCGGAAAAAAAACATACAACAATAATCTTAAATATATATTGTCGATAAGCACACACTTTCTATCAATTTTTTTTAAATCTAGAGCCTTAATAAATAAAGCAAATGATAAACAATTAAAGTCACACAGTTTTAGTGGCAATCAAAAAACTGCAACAAAATTCCCAGTTAACACATTTTTGAATGAAAACGAGTCTCCTGAAAATATTCCATTCGCTCGGAAAAATATACGTTCGATACACTGGACGGTCTCTATAGTTAGTTGAACCAATTAAAATTACGCTCATATACAACCACGTGTTTTTTTTAAATTCCATTTCAAAAGAACTATTATTACAGTGGTATTTTGTAAATATATGTATTTTGTATATATTTATATGATGATGAATATGAAATTCTAATTATAATTAAAAGAAACGCAAAATTCCGGTTTAGATCTACGTGTTTCGTTACTAACATCTTATATTTAATTCAGACTCAAAGCTCAACTACGTTCGCGTTTGGCCTATGAAACATAATGATGTTGAGCTGATAAGTCGTACATTAATTAATTGCAAATAAAATTCTGGTCTCAGTATCAATTATAGAGTATCCTGCAATAAAATATTAAAAAAAAAACTTCTTTAATGCACAGAATTAGACCTGATACAGCTTTATTACAAGCATGAATTGCAAAAAAAATGCAAGCAAGCAAGCATGCAAAAAAAATGGTTTTAATATGATTATGAAACTCGTATTTAAAACATATACCTATGTACAAGAATAATGTAGTAGCTTATTAAAACACGCAAACATAATTTAAAAATTATGTAGCTGGTTTTTATTTTTATTCTTTAAGTTCAAAAGCAGCAATGTAAATCTATACTTTTTCACTTTCTCTATCTATACTTTTACTTCAAGTTACTTAATTATCTAAAATCTTTTATACATAAATTTTTTTTTAAAAATCGATATAATTTAATTTCTTAGTCAATGAATTTCGATGTGGCTAGGTTTATATATATATATATAATTTATTTTCATTGTTTTAAGCTTTGGTTAAGCCAACTCGTAGTGCAGCAGCGTGGTAGATTAAGCTCCAACACTTCTTCTATATTGAGACGAGGCCTTCGCTGAGCATTGGGTTGTTTACAGGCTGATACAGTAAAAGCTTTAATTTATTGCTTTATTTCAAAATTTCCTAATATATATTTATAGCTGTTTTAATAGGTCTATTGTTTTATTGTGTTAAAAACTTCAGTGCTATTGAAAATATTGTTTACATTTTCATCTTTTTTAAGTATTGTAAATATATGAATTTTCAAAATAAAGTTACTGTAGTTAGAAGCTGCTTATTGTAATCAACTCTTATTGTTACAATGCGTACCTAAGTTTTGTCCTCGGAGGGGACTTGTCGCTCCCGAGCGTCGTCACCGCAATGTTCGGCGACGACGAGTCCTGGGAGGCGATAATCTCCTTCTGCGAGACAGTAATGTCCCAGAAGAATGCCGACGAGCGAGTGAGAGAGGAGGCCGCTGACATGGCCTCCTTCCGCGGGCGATAAATAGGGGTGCGTAGGAGGCGCTACTTAATGCGCCTCCAGTACAGTACAGGGACGTCCCTGTGCCCGTGTCGGCCAGTGAAGGGAAACCGGGCCTGCTAGACACAGCGTCGTCGGGACTGTACAAAGGTAAGCCAGACAGTCCCCATGGAGGAGAAGTTTGGCCTATTCGCCGAGGCCAGCCTGTCAGTGGAGGGATCCTGTTGCCTGCAGATCCGAGACCCTCCAATAAAAGCGGCTGAAGGCTCCCGCAGGGGTTTAGTGCTGTATTGCACTGCCAAAGTGCCTATATGTACCTACCCGTACGTCCTGGATATCATCCGTAAATGGATTCCCCTGCGACACAAGAAAAATTTTAAGTGTAGGGAATACTGATAGTCGTTAATAAATCTTTAGTCTATAGGACATTGAGGAAGAGCATGAAAGTTAAATATGTACATTGTTGTAACATAGTGTAAATATGTGTCGTCGCTTCACCTACGTCGACGTCAAGGAAGATGCAGAGCGCGACGACAGCCTACGAGACAGACACTATCTAATGCATTCAGTCTTAGCCGTGTCCATACGAGATAAATATTTTCTATTCAGTCCACTCCTTTTATTATATCAAAGCCCCGTTAAGGCTGCTACAAATGCGTTGTCATATTTTATTCATTGCTTTTATTTTATTTTATAGAAAGTAATATTTTAAGGATTGTTCTGTAAATATTACAATATCTTAGAGTGTTGTTCAGAAATGACAGATATAACCCACAGTAATAAATGTAAATAACTTTAAACCCGGAAAATGTACAAAAACAATGATGATAAATTGATGATGATGATGTTGTGTTTCCATGACATATGTATATCTTTCTATAATACTGTACGTATAATAAAGTGTTAAATAAATAAAGAAATAAAAAACCGTTGAAAGTATGGCTCATCTTAAGCTAACTAGTGATGCACTAATTAGTGATGGCAATCGCGAACGCATTTGCGGGCAAAGCTAGTGAAAAAAAGAAGAGTAATTATTAATATATTCAAAACGTATTACAAAATGTTAGCAGAGGTCTCACAGTGAACGGACGTTTGAATGACAGCGCAAATGGCCGCTTCAATATGTGGCATTCGACCGGAATTTTTCCATCCAATACTTTCAACGACCTATATTCCACTCAACCCTTTAAAATCTTTTAATATTAAAACCATTCCAGTGATTATTATTATTTCTTTCTTTTTTTATTATTATTATTAAGAAAGTTAGTATGCAACGGAAGACTTTTTAAAGATTAAATTCACAAAAACTTTAAAACTCAACATATTTCTATTACTTTTATTTAAATGGAAAGAAAGTTCTTAAGCTTTCTCGTTTTCTCCTAAAATGAAAAGCAATGTTTAGATTTGCACCTCATTTAGAAATAAAAAAACCTTGCCAGGATTTTAAAAAAAAACTTCAATTTGACTCAATTTTATTTACAGAAAAAAAGTTCTATTTCGAAGTACAGACAGACAAATTCAAACACAAACTGGTAAATTAAAGAAAAAAACGACAAGACTGAACCTCTAAGGCCTAATTATTCTTTAATTAAAGACAGCTTGCCCCAGATAGCTGTTGCAACTTGTTTTTAATTGTAGATTTTACGTTCTAAGGAACTTTGTAGAAAACCTTTGTTACATATTAGCCTAGCGTTTTTTATTATACTAAGATAAGACATGTTTATTTTGTTAGGTATAGAGTCTAATACAAAAGAACGACTGTATATTTTACCGCTTAATTGTAATTAAAAAATCCAGTCCAAAGAAAGAGATCGTTACGTCACTGTATTACGTAAGAGAACCCAATTTTGTTAGCGAAAATATAAGCGAATCACATTAATTAACCCTGTATCTGGTCTCTGATTAAGAGTGCAGTAGCGGAACGTAGTGTGGGGTCAACTTTAATTGGTCTGCTGTTGTATTTTAGATGTGCGATACGGCGCCCGAGGGTTAATGAATAGACTCTATGTGGACATATGTTATTGTAGCCGTCCGATGTTTCGTTTCGTAATTACATACTTACATTTATAAGATTTCGTATCTCCGCTAAATGCTCATTCAATGAGAATTTTACAATTCATATGAAATTCATAGCAATTACCATGGACAATTCTATTCACATAGTGAACGGTCTTTATAGAACCTTATTTAAGATAGCTAAGATCTATTTCGTGAAGTTGAATTATCCAATATTAGATTCTGAGATCCGTTGGCTTATCGGGCTGATCCTAACGCACTTTGAATGTTCCATTCACACGTCCCGTGACACGTTCGAAGTGCGTTTGAAAAGTGCGTTTTCGAGGAAAAAGTAATCTATCCTGAAAGCTACTCGACGTTGACGTGAATTCCAATACAAGTAAAATACACGAGCGAAATTATATTTTTTCTTCTTTTTCTTTTAAATTTCAAGTAAAATATCTGCTTGAAAAAAATTAAGAATATTCTTATTAATTATAATAAATAGTTAAATTTTAATTAGACGATCTCGTAACGTTTGAATTAATGATGGAATGTAAATATTTCGTCCTAAAACATGAAAAAAGAATGATAAAAAGACATTAATTTGAGAGGTAAATGAGATTTTTACTGAAAACAGTTGAAACAAGTACCTACAGCTCTCGTCGGGTTGTGTATTTAACGCGGATGTGAAATTCACCGCATCCGGCCAAAAATAAATGAGCTTTCTTCCGCTTACTTAATTTACTGCTATGGCCGCAGCGGGCTCAGTCTGAATATATTAAAATTAATATTTTACACATTTTAATGTCGCTTTCCGCAGGTACGATTTGTTAACACACAGTCCTGATTGCTAAGGAATATTCACGCTACACTGCGACACCTTTGAAAAGCGGAAAATTCGTTATAACTCTGAAACAGTGTAAACAACATTAAAATATTGTGTTCCGTCTTTCCTTTGAAGTAGATTTTGTAGCTCATCTCCGAGACATCTTACTTAATATTTTACTTAAACATCCAAATATACTTAATTTAAAACAAAATGTTTTCATGTAATTGTGTAAAAAATTTAAAAAAAAAAATATTCGTCTCAGCGAAGCAATATTACCTTGTTATCAAGACTTTGGTATACGTGATAATTATCTTGATTCATTGTAGCTATTTAGTTTAAAATGAGTAGCGTAAATTTTATCAGATTAAGTAGGTAATGCTTATAAATTTTGCTACCCAATATATTCGTTAGCGTCATTAAATAATGACTCGTTGCGCTGAACGAGTAGTCTGGGTCCACTGACGCTATCTACACTTTCAAATTTGAAACCGCGTGGATCATAAAATTAAAATATAAAAATATATTATGGAAGTAATAAAGCGGTTAATTAACCAACTTATCGCAGCGTTTCAAAATCCACTACATTATCCAAACTCAGAATTCAATATCTGCGGATACCAGAACGAAGCATTTAAAGCAGCGGTATTAAAATCAATGAACTATTACATAACAATGCTCCAATTAACGTTATCTGCCGTGCCGATGGGATATTGCTCGTAAATTAATGAGTGCCGTTGTAAGACAAATGTTCAGCTACCGGACACGAACGCGAGATGCACATATACGTACTGGATGTGACTGTCATTTTTTTTTAATATAAATATTAAATCATATTTTATTAGACTTATGTAACAATTTATTTTTGGGCTTTGAAGGACTAATTTATATTCTAAAAGTTATTTTCGCTAACGGGTTCGTATTTATTTGGTCTTAGGAAGGGTTGATCAGATCGAAGATACAGTAAGGTTAATTAAAGAACGGCTATAGTTTGACAATCGAAAATAACAGAATATTTTGGTCAAGTGATAGCTAGTTCACTTTTAACAATATATTTTATCTTAACCGTAACCGATGGAATATGGGCGTAAATCATCTATAAAGATATACGAGTACAATACTCGTAGTATAATAAAATAATAATAAGCATAATAATTTTCCAGAGTTATTGTCTGAGCCCGCTTTGGTTTTACTTGTTCTTGAACCCATTAAGCACTTTGCTTGACGGTTCGGGGACAGGTTTTCAGTTTCGGAGAGGAGGTACTAAAGTCTCCCACCTTCTCTACATGAATGACCTCAAGCTGCTGGCACCTAATGCTACACGCCTTAAAGGGCTGCTGAAAATTACTACTGAGTTCAGCGGCTTCATTAGGATGCAGCTTGGAGTGGATAAGAGTGCGGTAGTCCATGTAGACAGAGGACACCTACCCTAACCTCACCTATCCTAAGTTTATTTTTTGGTTCTAAAACCTAAAATTAAATAGCAGTGCATTTAAACATAATAACCTTCTTTGATATTAAAATGTTACAATAATTTAAACAATTAACAAACACTTATTCTATTATAAATTACCACTTACCACAACATCACCACTTGAAATAATATTTCTGATGATTTGAGATAAACTCTTAATATAAGTCATATCTGCCTATAAAATAATTAAGAATCTTTTCCAGTGCATATCAATTCTATATCGGTTGCATGGAACAAGTTTTAATTAAGGCAAATATCTCGCACGAAAATGCAATATGGACATTATTACTGTTTCGAGTATAACAAAAATAGTTATGATTTGTCTTACAAATATTATTGCAACAAATCCAAGAAAACGTAACACATCTATTGTGATTAACCATAAAACTGGTTCTACAAATTATTTAATTTGTATTTTCTAATTTAATTATTTTTTCATCATTGATCTAACCTAATTTTGAATTATGATGAAACAGTTTGACAATTAACAATATTATAATATATCTTATATCTTTAAACGAGCAATTCTTGTATATATATAATCTGAATCTCGGAAACGGCTCCAACGATTTTCATGAAATTTAGTATGCAGGGGGTTTTGGGGGCGATAAATCGATCTAGCTAGGATTTATTTGTAGAAAATGTCGTTTTACGCCTTTTTTTGCGCAATTAAAAAATATCATTAGAATACGAAGGTAAATTTCGCAATAATTGACAATCTTATAATAGCTCGGATGGGAATCGGGCGGATTCGATATCAGAAAACACGGGTTCGAATCCAGGTGTCTACAGACCATTTTTTTTTTCCTTTTTTTTTAAGTTTCTTTTTTTGTGAGAAAAACTATTATTGAAAGCTCTTTTTATTTTTTTATTTAAATAACCACTTCCTATTATTTTACTATTATGTCGGTAAGATATATTATTTATGTTTCATCAGTATATTTATATTATAATGTATCTAAATATAATTTAACCGAGCAAGGCTCGGTCATCCAGGTACTTTTACTTATTTACAATTCAAAACTTAAAATAATTATTTACAAACAGTTTTGGTATAAATCATGTCCGCGTGGAATGGTGCCAAGAATACTAGCAGCATTTCCCCGTTGAATCGCAATTCCGATTCTTTGGGCAAAAAATGTACCAGCCCTCCCTTGTCACCAGTGGAGGCTATGAGACGTGGTGTTAATTCTTTTAGAAATTTTTTTGCACTGCTACTCCAAGGTCCAAGTGTTTCGACTGCAAACGGCACAAAAACATAATTTTGGATAAGTGACGAATATTTGTGCCGTTTAGTCATTTCAGCCTTCTCCGCAGCGGCTCCCACTCTTAAAGCCGTGACAATTATTTCCAGGAGCCAACAATAATTTCGGTTTAGCTATACACATTTTGTAAATTATTATTTATTTTTATTTTTGTATTTTCTGAGGTAGTCTTTTAAATGTTATACACTATAAAACGATAGATTTTATTATTACGAAAGATGCATCAGAACTTGACAACTGTTCTGGTGTAGCGGTACGACTAGTCGCCATAACGCCGGTGGTCGCTGGTTCGATTCCCGCTCGAGACTCGGCTGTATCCGGTCTATATTTTTATACAGCAATGTCTTTCAATACCGACAGTTAATAGACGACCGTTCTGGTGTAGGAGGACCGTTCTAGTGTAGTGGTGAGAGTGGTCGCCTGAAACCGCGCGACAGCGGTCGAAGGTTCGATTCCCGCTCGGAGCAGATATTTGTATTTGTATAAATATTTGTTTCCGGTCTGGATGTATATGCTAGTGGGTCTCCCCACTGTACCTCGGAGAGCATGTAAAGCCGCCGGTCCCGATTGTTATCATGGACACCTGATAGCAATTCTTAGTCATGGAAGGGAAGTTATACGTCAACCCGCAGTGGAACAGCGTGGTGGATTAAGCTCCAACCCCTCTTTTATACGGAGAAGACACCTTTGCCCAGCTGTGGGACGTCTACAGACTTTTTCGGTTCGGTTCAGTTCATTGTAACCAATTTAAGAATGAACAATCATATATTTAAAATAGAACAATATAGAAACGTTGTATATAATAATTGACAAACAATCTTACTTTGTTATACATAACAATATTTTAATATATTTATTCTACATAGAATATAATTTCCTTTCTTTAATAAGATGGTCTAAAGGAAAAAAAACGTCTGGTATTTCGTGTTCGCTTAAGACTCACCCTCAAATTCGTTGTCCCCCTCCCCTTGTCATTAGGACTGGGCACGCAAAGGGAAATTATCCTCACTTAACCCTCCTGGAGGCGTTAACTGGCACCTCGCAGAAGAGTACTCGCCGACGATTACTTTATTATACGAATTGGAACAATTTTTCTTTTCGAAATATTCATTTAAATGCCACTCGCGGCAAATCTCCGCCGCTTTTATCGTGGAAACACATGTAGGTACAGTGGTGTGCGTAAACGAAGAGGATATTTGCCCATACGCTCTTGCAAGGACTTTTAAATTCTGACTTAAGGTCGAACGTTGAAGTACAGCTAATAGTAGTACTAATTTAATATAAGTAATTAATTTTGACTGTCCCGTTAGCGCAGTAGGCAGGGGTCTTGCTTTCTGCTCCATGGTTGTAGGTTCGATTCACGCGATTCAGACAATTCAGATTTCAATATTGTTTATATATATATATTTAATACAAAAAAGTATATCAATGGAGTATACCAAACACAGCAATTAAGTTGCCAACTCTAGGAACAGTCAACTGTGTGATCGTTTATGTTAAGCTATATTTATTTATAATTAACGTTGCGGGTTTGATTCCCACTCGAAGCAGACATTTCTATTTGTATTAATATTTGTTTTCGGTCTGGGTATGTCCTTGTAGGATTCATCACCGTACCATAATCGTCTCTAAAAATTAATTTACATTATCGTTAATCACAACATCTAAACTAAAATTTCATTTAAATATAAAAATTAAGCTAACTTCTTAAATACATATAGGTAAATTATTCCATAATTAAATTGCCTGAACAACGAAAGACTGACACTAAAATTCAAATTTAATTTAAAATTTTTAAAAGGGCACACTTTCCTTTCAAGTAATGGGTCCTTCGCATTCAATACCGTACAGTAAAGAAGCTAAAGAATATGCAGGGAAAGGCAGAACGTATTGGGCAATATTTGGAAGTCGCTCCAGGGCATTGAGTTAGTTTTTGTAAAATCAAAAATTTATATCTGCATAGTCAAGAATATAGAGGAGATGAAAATTCGTTGTCATAATTTTAGTAGGATTGGTAGAACGGATTAAAGACGCTGTAAAAAAACTCAAGCTTTGTAAAAGGTTTTTGTAATAGCTTCGTATAATTATAATTCACGATCTTAATATCTGATCGAAGTGCTAAGATAATACCATAGTACATGAGAGAAAACAGGCTTAAGCCGTCGACCCTCAGTCTTATAACTATAGATTTACCAGGAATTTGACATTCAGGCCATACCCAGTCTACTTGCTCCAATTTGATATTTTTGCCTTCATGCCATGCATTCAGAAGCATCCATTGCCAGTCATTGTTGAAATAATCTATTACTTTATTAAACTATTCAAATGTTGTGCGGCGATAATCTTTAGTATTGATATTCAACAAATTTTAATAAAATAAAATGTTTTTATCAAAAATGTCATTTTTACTCAAATAATAAATATAAAATATAAATTCTAACTAGCCGTGTGTTGCTTGGACTAAAGCTAGTTTATAAATAAAAATTAGTATAGTTTAGAAGTAATAATAATACGAAACAGGGAACAAAATTAAAGACACAAGCTAACATCATTTTAAGTTGTACAATCAGGCGGTCTTATTGCTAAAAAGCAAATTTCTGCCAGGCAACCTGAACGTGATGCAAATATTACATTTGCAGATGGGCAAGTGGATAGCAATAATAATATAATAATAAATAAACAAATACATACCTGTAAATAATATATCATATATAATACATATATTTAAATAACATAGATAAATAAAAATCAAATTAAAACAAATAAATATATACAACAAGGCAAATAGAATATGGAATAAATTACTGACTAATGTAGTATTTTTTAGATGTTTTTTTTTTTTTTTTATCTTAATAAAAATATATTTTTGGCACGTCTTATAGTAAAGGGCAATAGGTACGTTCCATAACAAGATAGCTTGTATAACGAAGGAGTCTCTATAGGAGTTTGTATTATGTAAAGGTATTCGGAGTTTAAGGTTTTTAGATTACCTTAAAACTTCATTACGATTACTAAGACATTCGAAATTCTCTTTTAGGTAAACAGGTGTTAAGGTATGAAATAATAGTCAGTATAGGAGAGATAAAATATGAGAATTCTGGCGAAGACGAATGAGTAACCAGTTAAGCTTTTTATGAAACTCTGAAATGTGGTCATATTTATGTAAGCCAAATGTGAACCGAATCGTAATGTTTTGATATCACTTAAGTTTATTAAACTGATTTTCGGTAAGGTTAAGATAGCAGGCATTGGTGTAGTCCAAAATCGAAAGCAAAAGAGAATGCGATGACGATATTTTGGTGGAAATTTGAAGAAAGTTACGCTACCATCTCAGTGAACCTGCGGCCAGAAACATTTTCCTTCACTGATTTCGTGAGTCCAAAACAATGTTCGATCAAAATATATTCCTAGGTTCTTTACCTTATCCAAATATGGTAATTTAACACCGTTAATAGAAACAACAGATATGTTTGTGTAATTAATTTTTGTATTTAATTTATGACTTAAATTGAGGATAACTTGAGTTTTTAATGGGTTAATAGTAAGACCATGCCGTTTACACCAATCGGAGACAGTAGACAAATATGAATTTATTGTAGCTATTGTATTAGAAAGACTTTCAAGATTTGATAATAAATAAAAATGGAAAACTTAAATTGGAAGTAATAGATTTTATGAAAACAAAAAAGAGGAGAGGAGACAGCACATCACCTTAGGGAACACTAGCTTACGTATACATAACCTTCCATGAATATTCAAATTCAATAATAGAATGTCTTACTCTAGACCTAAGTAAACTTTTTCTAGTAATCAAATTAAAGTTCAATTCAGCTTCCTTTTAATACATACACACACATTATTCATGATCTAATGAAAATACTAAAATTTAAATGTATAGTCTTATGCGTAGTTTAATGCTTAATAGCTACCTGGTGAGATACGATGGTCCAGAGTATAGAATATATTAATTGACGATACACAGTCGCAGCTGAAAGTCCAGGCTGGAAAAGTTTTTAGAAATGTTACATTTGTCATTTTCTTTTTCATCTCATGCCCGGGGTGAAGAAAAACATCACAAATAAATCATGCAGGTATAAAAAAATATCCTACAATTTATAGGAAGATTACAGGTTGTTTCAGTACACTACTGTTCAGTCCCACCAATCAAGAGTGAGTGCCTTCTTAAGGCATGATGGAGAACATTATGAAAAACCTAATCTAAAAAAAATATTTGTACAAATACAAATATCCGTTCAGTGCGGAAATTTAACTCGTGAATGTCGGCAATAAAAACACGTTCGCTTTACCTACGCCAGAATCATCACTGTCATCAGTAGGTAATAAATAAGATGGAAATTACTTATAAGTATTGATTCAGCGATATTTTTCCTTCCCCATCTTCAAGAGCTAAATCAGCGTGAACTGTAACAAACCTTTAATTTGGTCCCTTCTATTCACGAACTCTGCGAATAATTGTTTTTCCAAATTCACGCCTCAAAATAACAAATTGGTTTGTCGCCAACCCCAACCATCTTGAGTTAGCACGCAACAATTATTTTTTCGTACTCATCTCGAACATAATTATGGCAATTTTATCTTATTCTTTTTTTTTACAATATTTGGGCTATGTAAATAAAAAAATATAATTACGTAAAAACATTATTTTATATTTTAATGTTCTTTTTTATATCACTATTTTGTTTCTAAAGAAAAAAATTGCATTAAATGCATACAAAATAACCTAATCGTTTACTTTTGATCGATTAAGAAACAACTGGTCAATGTCATTTTCAAAGGATGTCGATCGCGTATACGAGTAAGTCTCCGGAAAATTGTGAGAGCATTCAGCTTACAAATAATGGAATGCGATTGTAAGCTATCGACAGATTGTGAAATGTAAAAAAATATATATTAACGCTAAATGCCTGGTACAATATACAAATGCTTAAAACTTCGATATTAAAATGCCAATGATATTAAATCAATTATTCGGTATTACCACATAATGAGTAAACACTGAAGTTGAGAGGCTGAAATCAGCGCGCAACCAGCAATCCCATTGACTGCGGTTTCGTCATCATGCCTGTGTTAATATTTGTATGAACGATCGATTGAAATGTACTACGAATAATTACTATCAGGTTATTGTGCATTAAAGTACGTAATCTGGGTATTTCTGATTTAAACCCACAGAACACGGGGTTTGAAAACTAGAGAAATATTTTAAATCAATTTTGTATATCAGGTTTGCCATATAAAGTAACTAAGCATAATAAATATATTAAATAATCAATCCATGTTATTTAATACATTCATACATACATTCATTTTATAGGGTAATTATTACATACACGTAGCAACTGTAGTGAAATTATATAAATCAACGTTTTGCCTTTTTTTATAAATAAATAAGTGTATTCTATTATTTTATTAGCCCAATGAGGTGACATTGAAAGCTTACGAACCAAAACCAATAATTCAATAGCGTGTGGTTTTATGATAATAACATAATAAATGTTATGTAACTTTTTTTGATAGAAACATAAATAATATACAATAAATAAATAAGACGTATAAAATTTTCCGATTTAAGATTTTTCAGTAAGAGTTTCTAACTACCTTATGTACAATTATTTATATTACATAGTGTTTTACATGACAATACATGAATTGCGTGCCGTTTGTAACCAGCAATCCCTATTCTGCGGTTACGTCATTATGCCCGTGTTAATATTTGCATATGCCATCAGTTGTTATGTTACGTGCTATGACGGCGCTCTATTCCGTGATTATGAGGTATGTCGTTATTTGGGAAATTGGTATTTCATTTCGAAGAACAATTCACTACTAACGATTACCCTCTACGTTTAGTAATTAAAAACCTATGATAAAATTAAGTTAGCGTTAAAAAAATTATATCATACTTCTTGTTACATAAAAGAGAAAAAAAAATAGAATTTCAAGGCAAAGGAAACGTAATATTTAAAGCTGAGAGATTCATAACTAATAAAGGTTTAATGTCTGAATCATTTTACGAAATGTCTCATATAACGTGAGGGGTTGGCGCGATAAAGTATGAAACAACAATAAAACGATCAAGTTGCTTCATTTCCCAAAGTGATACAACATTCTTTCAATCCACTTTCGCCTCAAGAGGACATCTACCGATCTTTATACCTTCGTATTTTAACTCACTCGTCACGCGTTACGTCTCAGTACCTCACTCACGTACGCCGCCTTAGAAACTTTTATTACTTTACGTTCAGTAATTGTGCTTTCAGATATAAACTATTCCAACTGAAAAAAGCGTAACAAAACATGCGATACTCTTTTTCTTTTTTTTTTCTATTTATTATTGACGTGATAACGTCTTGTAAATCGATGAATGCCGGCTGCACGCACGAAGAAGTGTCATGTGTCGCGAGCGTGAGCGCGGAACAAGCGATAGAGAGGCACGATCGGCCTAAGCGTTCGGCTTGTAAATGAAAAACAATAACGCAGATTGGAGGATCTTAAATATGACACATGTATATAAATTGTAAATAGCATAATAATAATAATCTGTATAATTTAAGTAATAAAATATTTGAATTAACGAGTGCAAATAAATGTTAATTTATCGAAAAAAAAAGTAATTGGTTGAATTAACTCATTCTTTGTATTATACAAAATAATGATAACTCAGTGATAATAATTCAATTCAATTCATAAAAGTATGCATTTTTTTTCAATGTTTTCTTATGACGTTATCACGTAAAATTATCGTCCGTAAACCGACTTTACAGACAACCAATTTTTGTTATAAAATTTTCATATAAAATTATAATAAATTAAAGCACAGCGAAAAACCATTAAGGCCTGAGTTGTGTGCTTTCATAAATTCAGTCTATTATAACTAATTTATATACTATACACTTTAATATACATTAAGACTATTTATAATTGTATTACAATTAGTAATAACTAGACCTTGGTATACAAATACAAAAAGAGGCACAAAATATATAAATAATATACAATTTTTTCTTGGAAATCTGTATTGTATTTCGTGTGTCAATTACTTAAATGGAACTTCTGTGTTAAAGAAGTGTGTTTAAAAATAAAAAATGGAGAAAAGGCGATCGAGCAGATGTCATTTTGGGTACAACGTTGATTCCCTGAAATTGAAACTTTGTTTTCGTTTAAATAATAATGACTGATGAGGAAGTTATCAATCTCGCAAAAGTGATTAAAATGTCTTTGAATAAGAAAATTTATTATGAGTATTACAAATATATTATAAAATAATTTGCTTATGTTTATACTTGTTTATACGTTGTCTTTTACATTTAATTCATAACAAATTTTAAGAGTACGTTTTGTGAATTAGAACCAGTTTTGATTGCACGGAAAACAGCTGTAAATAAAAAGTATAATATATATGAAAGTAATAGTTAAATAACCTCCAAGGAATAAAGTAAAATGGCTGAAGCTCGTTTTAGGAACAATAACATAACCGAAATTAGAAATAATAGCTAGAGTTCCTCTCGCAACCGCCTATCGAGGGAGTCAGAGCTACGAGTATACGTTCCATAATAACACCGAGTCAACGGTTCGGTTGAGCGACGGCATACTCTTTCGAATAAGATGGCAAGTAATTTTGTGAAAACGCGGTTCTAAAATAAATTATTCATTGGCGACGAAACGCCCGAAGCCGTATTCATTTCATTTCTCAATCTGAATTCTACTTTTCTCTGGCGCCTTTTTCTTTATCGAGCCTTTTCGATAAATTTTAGATAAGTGCACAAATTAAACTCTGTTTTGTAAGTGGATTTCGTTACGAAATTTTTTATTGTTCTGTCGTAATAAATTTTCACATGACTAAATTTGACGTAGGATTTTCGGTATTACACGTAATTTATAAGGGCTATAATCGTGCTATTGTAAATAATATCGGTACTGTATAATTCAAGAGTTGACGAGCGCGATATAAAGTTAAGTACCGCGAAGATTTATGACGTGAATTAGCTCTGAACCATTAAAAGCGACCTAAATTAGTCATCCAAAACACAAAAATGTATTTGGATTTCATTTATACAATCGAAGCAAACTTTAGTCGTAAGTGTTATCAGTGGTCCCTAATAGCCAGCGATCGGTTTCCGAACTAAAGTTGCTCATAGCGTCACGAAATATGAAGCCCTGAACTGTGGATAAGATAACAGTATGAGAAATGTAAATCGCTGTTTTGAATTGCTTTTATGTGCCGACGGCTATAGAAACATATTGTTTGATTCTGAAGTCAAATCTAATATATTGATGCTACTTTGAGAATAACATAATATTAGGCCATTCAGTTTAATATACTTGTAATTATATGGCTGTGAAAATGACGTGAACTTATGAGGTATTGATAAGTTTAAATTACGAGTATAATGACACCGTGATGACTAATTATTTACTTAAAAAGATACTAAAAAAAGTTTAAGGCTATTAATATTATTTATACTGTCTACCTTTATAGCTAATAATATCATAATGAATTATTTTCTCGATTCATTCTTGATTATGAAATCAATTTCTCGAAAATCAAAGAGGTATCTCCAATTATCAAATACAATTCGAGTGTATATGAAGCCGTACACTTATGTAACAGTATATAACACTTATGTATGAAGTGCTTTTAACAGAATAACATAATTCGTTCGGGTGCAAATAAGATTTTTTATATTCCATTTTATATTATTGTTTTAGTACACTGGCTTTCAAATTGTAATAAAAACAAACGGCCCAACACTTTTTTTTTTATAGAATGAAAATCCTATATCGGGTTTCTGCAAACAATACATACAAATCAAACACAAACGGCCAGATCAAGACAAAACAGTTACATAATCTATAAAAATATTTGTCAAAAGTGCGATCAAACCTACGACTGTTAAAAACAATTCTTTCTGAGACCATTCCGTCGCTTATTCTTAATTTTTGTACATTGATTTTTAATTTTATCAAAAGTACACTTCTTTACTCTTTTATCAAAAAATACTTATATGCGGCTCACGTAGATTACAGAAAAGAAATGTATTTATTTGATCGACCAAAAATGTACTGTTTTAGTATAGTTCTAGAGTAAGTAACACATTATCAATACGAGTAAGTAATAGAACTTTCCAAACTCGATATAAAATTTACTATATAAACAAGTGATCTCTATATTTCTATTTAGTAATGAAATAATGAATGCTAATAATGATTTTGTCGCCATTTTTACAAGTGTTAGGTACCTATAGAACATTAAATAAAATAAAACTGACTATCTTTGTATTAAAAAAAAAAACTTGTCAAATTAAGTGGAAAATAATGCTTAGGTATTATAACTTTTATAAGAAATCCGTTTTATAAAATCTCGTCTCTCATGACGTCGCTCGCAACAACTTGTCTCCCGCAATAACTTCGTTAGCTCAAAATGAACCTCCAATAGCCAAAGTTAAATTAGGGTAAAACAAAATGACACTGCGAAGATAACTGCCTGTAGTGTTCATACTCCCCTTTACAACGCTATTTTAAATAACGGCCTCTAAGCAAATTGCTATACGAAAAAGTTTCAAGTGTCTTGTTTACAATACCGGCTTTATGATTATTCCTTTCACATACAAATATGATGTCGCTTATTTACTGTAAGAATTATACCATTATTATTTATCCAAATTGATTAAACAAACTTAGGATATAGATAAACTACACGAAAAATTATCACACCATCTTATCCAACATATTATGGTTATTATTAAATGCATGTAGATATAGTATTGTAAAAAAAAAATGTATACATATATATTAGGATAAAAGCGGTCAGTTTTGACTCTCGTCTCAGAGACTAGAGATACTAAGTCTAGTTTTAAGTACTTATTTGTTTACATTTGCTGGGTAAAAACGCCTGTATGTAACAATCAAATAAAAAGGGTATAGGCGCATGTAAACCTGTAGATGTAATACTAACATATTAAAAAAACATATGGTTATTTATAGTATACACATATATTGTATGAATTAATTATATATTAGAAAGTAATAACGATTTATAAATTATATACATATAAAGTTCTTAGCGTTCTATGTGTAAGTATTGTTAACAAAAGAAACTTAAGAAATGGTAAAGAAGAAGTTGTAAATGAAGATATCTAATATTTTAAACATAACTGTACTATCACATTGGTCTAAAACTAAAAAAAAAAGACTAAAATGCACTGTATAATGTTTACAAGCTAGAGACTAACTATTGCTCTATCAAACCTATATTTTGTGGTACATTTCACATGTAATGAAGTAAGTGCCAACAACAATCAATCACAATATTATTATGTTGGTATAAACTTTGTCGCGTGACTTGCGTGCCACCCGCATTTACCGTCGCTGCTATCGAACAAACCCACTAGCATCGGTTAAAGTTAAAAACTTGCAGCTCTCGAAAAATATTAAATACCATTGATTATGCAGCCGATTGTACCGAGTATTGTATGAGCGACCAGAGCATAAAAAACATGAGTGGCATTCACGCAATACGATGTGACGTGTTACATTTAAAAATGACTAATTAGGGCGCTTTTCAAAAAAGAAATATGCTCTCGTTCAAGTTTTGTTTTGTATGTTGTTCTGGTATAAAAAGTACCCATAAAACACTACTTGGTTTATGCATAAGCGTTCATTTAATTAACTTAACTTTTTTTAACCACTTTTATTTTTTATGGCTACTGTTGAAAAAGGAATTAAATTTCTCTATTTATATCTAGCATTAACTATACAAATACATTACAAAGAGATTTAGTTACATCTAAGTCATAACACTATCTCTATTAATTAACGACAATAATAAAAATCGTTTTATTTCTTTTGGTGTCCGATATGTATACTCGTATGTGTAATTTTTAATATTATGCAACGCATGTAACGGTGATAACAGTCATCGCTCGTAAAATACGTGTTCTATTATATTTATTGTGCTAATATATGCATAACAATAAAACACATCAAACATATAAAAAATTATAATTAATTTTGGATTTGTAAAAACAAGACATTGATATTTTCAATTTTCTATTTCAAAACGTACTTGATTATATCTCCTCTATTTATTAATAATATAATTTTCTTATCAATATTGAATTCTTTTTATTTATTACAATAACTTGGTATATACGTAAAGGCTTCATACTAGTTGGTTGGATCGGAGAATTATATGTGACTACGATGAAAATCATATGTACAAAACATATTTTGAAAAGTTAAAAAAAATACTCTTGCACGTTATTTGTGGAACGATACGTATAATGTCACCGTTAAATTGTAAATACCGTTAGATTATAATCTATCTCGCGAGATATATTATAATATCTAACGATATTTGTAATTTTACGGTGACGGTATCAATTATTTTATATAAAAAAGTATATATGAATATAAAGAAATCAATATATTAAGTGTCAGGATTCTTGTTTCGGATCGCTGCAAATAAATATCCCCGGGTGGGACTAATTGGTTCCCGGTGGATTCGACAGGCGTCCGGACGGGACTATGCGGTGCGCCGCATAATTTATTCGAGTTTACCCAGTGACTTATTTACAGACATTATTAATAGTATGCTAGTTTTATAGGAAATAGCAAATAATAATAAAATATATACGAAACATGAAATGTACATTACTGTCATATACAAAGATATTTGAAATTAATATTTCTATGGTCATATAGTAAGGTTCCCATCCCATCGAGACATTGATAACAGATTGTTTATGAGAAATTCGGCATTTTAAATAGGTACTTTAGAGTGACTATGCAACTATGGTGCATAGCTTTTCTAAAAATATTTAGTAAAATTAACCACATACACACTTATTTCACCAAAAATGCTTCTTTTTATATTCGTAAACTCTTCGAATATAAGTAGTTGTAGTTCTTATATATCTAACTTTATTCATTTTAAACAAGAATAATTGTTTTAAAATATTTATATAATGTAATTGTAAATTGCTTACACTGAAAATATCAATATTATTTTAAACATTAAAAATAAAATATTTTCTATATAAATTACTACAATAATGTACTTATTAAATTTTAACTCAGCTGAGATGAAGTTTCTTACAATGTAAATGTAATTTACAGAACGCCTTGCTTTTATTCTTCTCTATACTTAAAAACGGTACGCCAACTCGTGAAACATTAAATTGATCTTGAATAATTTTTCTCGTAGCAAATTTTGGAACGATTTTTCACATCTTTACCAACGTTTTTGCCCATTTGGATTCCGGACGGTATCCAACTGAGCCTGTTATCCTTAACTTTGCGTACTCGCTGAAAAACTCCGGCTATTACCGTAAATATCAATTTGTATGAAACTAGGGGGTGGAACTGGAGGCCCGTGTACATCGCACACAAATTGAAATAGCTTATAAGAATATATAGCTTAAGATATTACGTGTATAAGATATAATAATTTACATTGTTCTCTTTTCAATCTCATATCTTGACGTACAAAAATTTTGGAACGAAATATTTTCTTTAGTCAAATTTATGCTAGCATTATTTCTTATTTATGAAACATTTCTAAATAATGAACAATAAATTTAATGTTCTAAATTCTATTGTTAACAATCACTTATATATTGAAACTTTTATTGTTTTTTCTTCCATATTTTCTTCTAATAAATCAAGGGTTAAGCATCTTACTATACTGAGTTTTATCTGCATTTGTAAAAGTTATCATAAAAATTAGACTTAAGTGACAATAACGAAGACTAATTATGACTAAAGTGCAAGCCATCTGCATTTATAATTTCATTTTTCTTGGACGACAGTATATTTTTTTCCTATGTGGTAATTATTTTAATTGTATTAAAATAATAAATAATCCACATAAATTTCATAACCCTATATTTCATATAAAAATATTATATAATAAAGTAAATATAATATAAACACAATTGTAATGGTTTGTAAAAAATACCAAAACGTAAGTGTAATTTTTAAACCACATAAGTTTTTATAAATTAAAATTCCGAGTTAACATTTTGTAGTGTTCCGTACATTTTGAACGTACCGCTCGAATTGTAATCTTTGCACGGTCAACTTTTCTACTTAATTTAAGTTCTATACTTAAATTGTTCATAACGGCGAAAGTTAAGGAGTCCAAAAAGAATTAACAATGCTTGTTTTGAAAGGTCCTTCCCTTTCGTTTTTTTATTCATTTCGAACAAAGATTTGTATTACTGAGAAGTTATAGATTTTATTTTTAAATGTGAACATAAACTCATCCTATTTATTAAATAATTTATTTATTTAGTTTCTAACCTGCAGTTAATTTGCCAGAATTTTATAAATGCTTATCCACCACAACTAAGACGCCAATAGATGGTAGCATTAAATTTAATAACGGTAGCGATGACGGGCGTAATTTCAATCTATACATACACATAATAAAATGGTAGGAAAGTCAAAACTGTACATTGAATATTTTTTTAAAGAATACTTGGTGTGTGAATTACAATCGATACGAAGCCAAAAATATAGTTTTTAGAATGTTTGTCTGTGTGTATGTCCGGGATAAACTCAAAAAGTACTGCATGGATTTACTTCAAATTTGGCACAAATATTATTAAGAAGTCGGGTCAACATATAGGCTACATATTATCACGCTATAACCTACGCGGAACGAGCAGTGAACCTTTATTTCTTCAACGCAATCTGTAACAACGTGTAATCTAATAGCGTTCACGCAGACGACGTTGCGGGCAGCAGCTAGTAGTATAATAAAGCAAGATTGCCATGTTTAATTATGAAATTAATTAGGTTGGTAGATGAAAATTTTTAATCTTCACTCAAGTTAATTTCCTTGGAATCTTAAGATCCATTTTCTTCTTACGTGCAAATTTAATTGAAGCAGTTTCTTAGAATTGTTTTAAATTACGACTTCTATTGTATCTGCACCCACGTCGAAATTAATATATTGTATTTAACATGCCAATCTAAAATTAATTATGTGGTATATGTAAATAATTATTATTGTATACACAATTAAATTGCTTGTTAATTATCAAAATTAGTTGAAATATTTGATATAATCACGGAATTGATAAATAGCACGACGTAAAATATATTAATGATTAGATTTTCTATTTAATTAATATAAAAAAAAAAATCATAAAAATTCACGACTTCCATTAGATGATTTATTATAATAATACTATAAATTCAAAAATAAAAATTAAAGACTTTAGTTAAGTAAAAACGATTTTGAAAGATGTACAAAAAAAATATTAGGGGCAAGTGCTGTTCCTATGGACGCTTGTACCTGTGGACACAATCGATTCCGTCGAAATTAGTAACCCTAAAATTCTAATTTAAACCTGACCGTATGGCTTTGTCTGTGGTTGACTATTTGGACGTATTACCATCTTTGTTTTCGGTATGGTTGATATTGTGCTAGTTATGAAAGTTTTTTTCGTCAAAAAGTAAGTTTTTTTGCTTAATTTAAATGAGTTTTACCGTCAAAATACTTATGATATCAGATAGATCGTGTTTGCTGTATAATGGGCGTTGTTTACCGTTTAGTTAGTGGCTCTATCTCATGTCTTTAAGTCTGTTTTATTATCAAAGTTTGATCAGTTTTAATTTATAAGTCTCAATTTGTACCTGTGGACAAACATACGAGTGTACCTGTGGACTGTCCACAGGTACAAAAGTGTAATGTTTACTTACAAAATATGATCAGTCGTTTTACTTGATTTGTTATTTCTTATATTAAAGTTACCGGAACTTATTAAGAAACACCAACGGTTAATTTAGATAAATTAGATTGCAGCAACCAGTTGAGCAGATTTCCAGCCAAATCACAAGACACGCCAGAAAAAGATATAATTCTACGGGTAGCATTAAAAAAAAGCCGAAAAGAAAGAAATAGTAGGCCCGGAATGGACAAAAAAAACTCTGCTTAAAAAACAATTCTTATCAAAGCTCTTTTTGGTTCCTCCAAAGGCGATGCTAGTTGCTCAAAATGTCATCCAACCCCTCTGTTAGCTAATAATCTTTCTGAAACTGGTCCTTCCAAAGCACTTTTGAATAAAAACACTGAGAAATCCGGCAAAAAATGATTTAACAAGAGAAGTTATCGTTTGTTAGATGTTTGAAGTGTAAAACTTATTCCAAAGACAAAAACCAAATACTCATATGTTGTTTTTGCAATCATAGCTATCACATTTGTTGTTTTTCGAAGTCATACAGATAAAATTTTGAGTCTGATGATGAGAGTGAAGATTTTGTATGCGTGGCCTGCATCGTATTAGACAACATGACGATAGTGATGAATTTACTGAAAAATTGTTAGAAGCTTTTCGTAATAAATATAATTAAAAATACTCTATTGTTTTTACGTTTGTTTGAAGTTGTTTTTAGAAGTATAGGTATAATTATTATTTTTTTTATCTTTATTTTCAAATTAACTTGAACTGTCCACAGGTACAATTTTACTGTACATAGGTACAATCGTCTGTTGAACCTGTGGACAAATGTGGTGGTTTTTAAGAAAAGTGATTATTTTTGTAAGTATAGGTGATATTAAGACTAGAATTTTAGTTTAAGAAAGGCTGATTATCTCTTAAGGTATGTGATATGTTAAAAATAAATAAAACTTATCTAATTCAGATATAAAAAATGTTTTATTCCAAATTCTGGAAAGTGTCCACATGTTCCGCACTTGCCCATATAATTTATAATAAATAGATTGTTAAATTATAACATACCATTTATGAATATAAATTTGTATTATCATAATTATTGTACTTTATTTTTAAATTATCTCTATTGTTTCATCATGAATATAATATTGTTCTGATAAAATAAAAATGTAAAATATTTTCTTTTATTTTGAACAGAGAGAACAAAAAAAAATAATTATAATTCATTTTCATTATCGTTGTTAAAATAAAAGGTCTCTGAATTATTAACTTATATTTATGATTATTTAGGCTCGTTTACGGTTACTGTGGTGCCGCAATCTGACGACCGATTCCGGTAGAACAGCTTGAAATAAAACGAAAATAAATAATATATTAAAAACCAGATTGGATATGTCATCATATAATATTTGTTGTTACATGTAATTTTTTAACATTTGCAAAGCTGGAAACTGTTGCTGCTGCTGAAGCTGAAAAACAATGAACAAACCAATAGAATAATAACTTTACTTAATACATTAGTCGTGTTTTGAAATTTAAGCCTTGGTGGATGTTAAAGACACCTTAAGAACAAAGACACTCAAGTCGCCCTTTGACCTGCTTTCTGCGACAGGGTCAGAGGCTCGATTCCCGTCCCGATTCTCTTGTGTTCTGGATATAACATATATTTAAATATGTATTAAGTACATTCATTAAAATATAGATATGTTTATCAGTTAGCCGCTACCCTGACCACATTAGGTGTTAATTTTTATTAATTAATAAAAAAAATTAAAAAAATTCACGACTTCCATTAGATGATTCATTTATTATAATAATACTATAAATACAAAAAAAAAATCAAAGACTTTAGTTAAGTAAAAACGATTTTGAAAGATGTACAAAATAATAATATTATAATAAATACTACCTTGGGAGCAGAATACCGTGTGTGTATGCTAAACATATTTATCCTAATGTATACCCTGCCGTAGGAGCTAATACAAAATATAACTCTACATTACGAATTACATTTATCAAAAACCTCTTTATAACGGCTTTTTAATCATAGCAGAATATAAGTATAAGGATTTTTTTCTTTGTAAAATTAAGTTACGGAAACTTAATCTTTACTTAATTATTACTTAATGTTACAAACATTGGTTTAAAAAAATTATTTCAAATCACGTTGAAATAACGTTTTAAGCATAACAAAGAAACTGCTATTAATATCAATACTATCCTTTTATATATTACAATAATTCAATTGACTTCATTTAAATTGTATACTACTACTAATATTTAAATTGTATATGTTCCTTCTTAAATTAAAAACAAATGTTTAACTATATACGTAATATCCTCAAAAAAAGAATTATTAAGTAGGAACGAAACGTGACCCAATGTTATTATATGACATAATATTTTTTGCTTTTTTTGGAGTACGATAAATTATAATTATAATGATAATTTACTTAAAGTGATTAATATTCGATAATAAGTGGAGCCGAACTATTAAAAACGTCGGGGACAATGGGGATGCGCCTCTTATATACGAGTATACTGTACCTCATCATTACCCCCTCAAACTGCCGTTAATCTATTAATGCTAGACATCAGATCAGACAAGTACAATGCTAAGATAAATCTGCTAAGTTTTTAAGTCTTAAAATAATATTTGAAATTCATATAATATTTATCGGTGAAAAAAAAAATTGTGAAGAAATGTGTATATTTTGGAAGAAATTCTGTACATTCTGTGTGATACGTACGGTTGCTAATTCAGAGTATAAACAGCAAGGTCTATGATGCTCCAACCTATTTCCTTCATAGGAGAGCTTTTTGCCCAAAATTCAAAAGTGAGACAATAACAGCCGGTTTTAGATAACTACAGTTGTTATAGAATTGCTTTGTTTGAGCTAAGACAAAAAAAAATCCAATCAGTGAAATTTTATATTGACAATAATCTGATCTAGAGAACATGTACAAAAATCGAACTTAATGTAACAGCTACGCCAGCGGAATCAACAGCATGTGTTTATCTATAAATGTTTTCACTGGTAAAATAAATCGTCTTAAATACTAGGACTCGGGCTTTATTTGGTCAGTATATAATGTGACATTATATCAGCATAATGTTTAGTAAATGCAGTGGATCTTGCATTTAGCATATAAACGAGCAATTCCACGCTTCATGGATTTTCAGGTAAGCCTGGCACATTAGGCCATTAAATGTACACAATTATAGTTCTTAAATATATAAGAATAAAGACTATAATTTGATATATAATAAATCCCCAACGTAAGTACCTCACGATCATGTCTACAAAATATCCTTTAAGCTATGCTTACCTAAAGCCTACTATAATCATATCGTTAAAGTGGTAAGTGGTAGGGGTGTGCGATAATTATCGATAATTCGTAACTACTCGATAATTTTTCATTCGATAATTATCGATAATTATCGATAAGTGTTATTCGATAATTTTGATTCGATAATTATCGATAAGTTTTCATTCGATAATTATCGATAATGTTTTCCGATCCGATAATTATCAATATTTTTGTGTGATCCGGACGGCGGATGACTTTTTTTTTTTTTTTTTTTTTTTTTTTTTTCGTCGTCCGAAAATTGTGCCGATAATTATCGATAACTTTCGTGAACTATCGGTAATTTTTATCCGATAATTATCGATAACTTTCGCCACTTTCGATAATTTTTTATCCGATAATTATCGATAACTGTTCATTCGATAATTATCGATAACTCAATACGATAATTATCGATAATTTTACTATCGATAATTTTTTCCGATGAACACCCCTAGTAAGTGGAACGCGTTGCTTCAAATTCTTTTATTCTCATAAAATTCAACGAATCTATATTTTTAAATATAATAAATGTATGTTTTGCATTTAAGCATATGTTAAAATATTAATTCAGTTCAGTTCTTAAATAAACGTTATACTTCTATTTTAATACAGATCATTATTTTTGTTATACAATTTCATCTTATGATATTATTAATTTCATGCTTTTATAGTTGTATTGATATATAGGCTTAAAATTTATATAAATATAAATTTTAAGCCTATATTTCATTATTTTGTTTCAGTACAAAAAAAAATTTTTATCGTTCTTATTCTGTTCTTTCTTCGTGGGCTAAGATAATATAAAAATCTACAGAGGCTTAGTGGATAGAATACGTAGAAATTAATCAAAAGTTCTCTGGTTCGAATTGTTCTATAGCACCGCTACATCTTCAAGTGTTTTATTTGTTAAAAATTAATTTTTGACGTGAAAGATAAACTTTATGCAAAAACCTGCATATATCTAAACAATTCTGGATTATATGTTTCCGCCAACCTGCAAACGAGCAACGTTGCAGATTAAGCTTCGATACTCTTTCTTATTGTTAGACGACCGTTCCGGTGTAGTGGTACAAGTTGTTGCCTCAACACCGTGCGCCGACGGTTGCGAGTTCGATTCCCACTCGGGACAGATATTTGTATTTGTACAAATATTTATTTCCGATCTGGGTGTATTTCCTTGTGGGTCTCCCCACCGTGCCTCGGAAAGGACGTAAACCCATCGATCCCGGTTGTTATCATAGACACCTAAGATAACGATCGTTACTCGTGCTAGGGAAATTATCCGCCAACCCTCAGTGTAGCAGCGTGGTGGATTAAGTTCCATCCCTTCTTCTTTATGCAGAAGAGGCCTTTGCTCAGCAGTGGGTGGTTTACAGGCTGATACAGTACAGTATTGTACTTTTTCTTAATTGGTGAAGAGTCCTTCACCCATAACGAGCACATACACAGAAGCCGTTGCAGTACATTACAGTAACGTAATGTACTGTAACACACATAATACAGCGTAAACTTATAACGTACAAAACCTTTCATAAATAATGTTTCAAAAAAAATTAAGCTTAAAACGAATATTCATTTAAAAATAACAAATTCCCTCTACAATCACGGCACCTACGCTCCAGAGCGACGCAATAAAAAAATAGATCAGCCATTCAAAAACGGGTTATTACACGAAATTAATTCAACTGGGGCTCATATTAATTCAGTGTAACGACATCTTTATGAGCTGTGACTCAATGTAGGACGTGGATACGAAGAATAAATCTGTCACCAACGTTAACGCCCGGTCACAAATTGTAATCTACCGTCACGTGTTCACGAATCGTTAGCGTTTGAATTGTTGCACTATTACATACCAAATGACATTAACACTGTCTATTTCAGATTATAATTAGCTATTTGATGTCTAAATATAAAACGGAAAACTTCATTAATAAGTTCGTTTAAAGGATTTCAATATTATATTTATATTATTTATAACTTAATTATGTCTGATTTTGTTCTTCCAGTTATAATAGTGTCTGTTTTACAATTTCAAGTATTTTTTTTTAATTCTAAAAAAGTGTATTGTTTAAAAATAACTTATACCTACTTTATCAACATTACATAAATAATCAAATTTATTTCTCGTGTATAAACGCCTTTATTATATGTGTTACAGTCGATAATTTATGATGTTATTATTTCGCCATTGTTCCAGGACGAGTCAGAATTATAACGAGGTAAATTTTTATCTTAAAAATATGTCGTTTACGCCGAGTTGCACGAAACAAATTTTAAATTTAAGTGTTTATTAAACTAATTTAATCACAAGAATCGTGATTATCTATTGCACGAAACCTACATCTGATTAAGTTAACAAAAAAATTTAGTTTAATTAAAGACCTATCTAACGGATGATTAATTCCAACAGCTTTAAATTAATCATGAGATCAACTAATTTTAAGATTAATTGCAACTTAACTAACGGACAGAAACGGTTTCGTGCAACTCGCCGTTAGTCATTTAATTAACTTATTGTATTTTACGAAACTTTGTTATAATACTTAAGTTTCTTTTTATTTATATGTAGCTGCTCAGATTAAACAAAAGATCTTTTGTTTATTAATCTGAGTGTAGCTGTATTTTGATTAATGTAAATTTTAAAATGATATTCTAAACTACAGAGTCTACAGTCCTGTCATTAGAAAAGGATTTTAGGTTGAAGTAATGTTGAGAAAATGGCAAAAAATAAAGGCATGTATGTATGTAATTTATAAAATGGTCTTAAAAGATTTAACTGAATTTTATAATTGTTCGACTTTTTTAACTTTACAATCATTATATAATAATGTGTAATTTAACTATTTTATTTTTACTTGTCGTTGTCCAGAAAAAAATCCTCTTAATAAAAATGCAAAACAACTTTATTATATTTTGTAAAATTAGAAATAATGCCTCCTAATAAGGTAATTAAGCTAACGTAAGCCTATTAAGGTATTTGTTAGCGCAAAAGTAGAATGTCATTTTATCTACATTGCAAGATAAAAGGAAATTGGTCGCTTTGAGTTCAACTAGCACTACAGTTTGATTGTAGTTTGTCAACTTCAATATTTAACTTGTCCTTTGCAGTTTCAAAGTTTCTTCTATCAAGAACACAAGTGTTTGCTAAATTGTCCATCTTCTATTGAACTTGTGTCACTAAGAACCAGATTGTATGAATTTCTCGAAGTGCTGCAATTAAGCTATAATACCTGCTATTTAAGCTTAATCCTAAAAAAAATTACCAGAGTTTCTTTCACTTCAGAATTCTTATTGTATTTCATATAATTATTGTAATCTATATATAATTATATAGGAGACTTTCTATAGATATAGTCACTCATCACGATATCTCTGAAACTATGAGACCTAAAAACTTAAAATTTGGTAGGAATATTCCTTTTGGCAAGTAGAGGTCAACTAAGAACGGATTTTACGAAATTCTTCCACTAAGGGGATGAAAAAGGGAGGCAAAGTTTGTATGGGACAACGTGATTTCTTGGTCCAATCTACTTCAAATTTTGCATGAATATTCTTTAACAGAATTGATTGAAGACGTGTTTCGTATTTTATCGAAATGTATCCTGTAACGGGTTTAAAAGAAGATTGAAAGTTATTTGCTTCGAAGTTGATATCAATACTCCTTAGTGCTTTTGATTTAAATTACATTTTATCAACTCAATCCATCTGTTATAAAATATTTTCGAGTATCGACGCAGGTGTAGGTGATAAAAAATATAAATTTATAATTTTTTAAATTTTAGTTAAATACCCGTGCGAAGCCGGGGCGAGCCGCTAGTAAATACATTTATCTTTGATCAACAAATGCCTATACGAACTTATCACATAATAGTTTATCATTTCTACAAAGTAACAACACAAATATATTGTATACTTTGCAAGACGGTGTTAGAAATCGTAGAGTTTTTATGTTCAGGAAATTATCTATCTATATAATATGGCAAAAGTATATCTAAAGATACAGAATCATGGGTACAACGCTAAGGTTAATAATATATCGAATATTCATATTAGAATAGAAAACATTATTTTTAGCATGTAGGCAAACTGTCGTGCAATTTTTTTATTATTATTATTTCAAGATGATCGTAGTAGACATAACTACCTATTCAAAAAACACTGCAATAGCAATTTCTGTCGTAGTTCAGATCAGACAATCTTAATTAATATCGAAGACGTCAGAAAAGCAAACTACGTAATTAAGCTTCATATTATATTACCACAATCAATATATATTGTATTGTATCGAGCAATAAACCACTCGATTCTATTGCCATCATAATATCAGACGCTCCCCCATTCATTTCGAAATCAATGCAAAAGTGAAACCTGCACGGTCTCGTGCGACATCTAATGAGCTCTCCAGGGAACAGACGCTTCCAATTTTCAGGACATTCACAGTTTGAAATTGTAAATGAAATAATTTTAAATCTACATTTCAATGTTAGTTAGTTTTTAATCTTATTAAAAGGTTTAAACAATAAGAATACTAAACGGACCTTCTGTAAGTTAACGTCCTTATAAAATCGTTAATGTGGTTAATTATTTTTGTATATACATTTACTTCACAAAATATAACTTCACCTTTTTTATAATTATCACAAAAAAACATTTAGAGTTCTAAGAATTTAAGCTAATTCAGACCACGGCCCAATTATTCGTTAAGCCTTTAAAGCTTTTTATAGGTTATAAAAAGTCACTTTTAAGGCTACAGAAAAACTTTACTGCAAAAGGGTAGTAAAATTATAAATACAGGGTAGATAAGAAATATTACTGAATAAGATTAAAAGCATTAACAAATATCAATAATAATAAAAAATATATAGTATTTAAAAAAAATAGTTCAAATTGTATAAACATATATTTATAGTATTTATATTTATTAAAAATTAAAAAGGTCGTAGAAATTATGTCGTATCATCATTATTTTCTCTATTCGTTTCTATTGTGTTATTGTGATTCATATAGTGGGCGTTATACGGGAAGTGTTGGTTCATGCCATTAAGATATTTCAAATTAACAATAATCACTCAGTACCTTATTACACAAAACACTTTACTTCACAATAGCTATGTACAGTCAATACGTAACGTGAGACAGTTCTTAGTAGTGTATGGTACGACCGATCAAGCAATAACCATAGAGGTATTATTTATAGAGCAGATGAGCCAGGCCTCCCCAGAGGGTTATAGCGGTAAGGGTGATACGGGGATACCGTATGGTGTCCTTGACGGCGGCGACACTTCTCGCGGGCGATCCGCCCTGGGAACTCCAGACGGAGGTGCTCGCGAAGGTGTAACAGTTCCGGTCTGAGCAGAGAGCGAGTGGCGAACGTCCAAGAGGGGACGAAATCGACAGGATCATGGCTCTAACTCAAAGAGCACTGATCCAATAGTGGAAGGAGGACAGCGGGCTCAGTCACGGTGGACGCTATACGTCTTCATCTATGTCGCTGGGTCACGCTTGCCACGAATGTGGCGCGCCAATCGACTCGGCGCGTCACACCCTGGAGGAATGCGCCGTTTGGGAGCCCCAGCGCAGGGCCCTGATGGCAGTGATAGGCGGGGATCTCTCGCTGTCGAGTGTGGTTCACTGTCACTGTCACTTCCGTGATCTCATATTGTGAGGAGGTCGTGGCACTGAAGAAGGCCGCAAAGCGAGAGCGGGAAGCAGCCGCACACGCTGACTCACTCCGCAGAAGACGACCGGGGAGGAGGAGACGCCAATATGCACTCCTCCACCGTCCGCAATAGAGTGGGAGAGGTCACCACATCCTCCCACTCGCCACCAGGGCAATAGAGCGCTCACAGTGCCCGCGAGTGCTTTATAATATATTCAGGTTGCGTAAGAGTGGTGAGTAGTGTGAAGATGATTTTTAAGAAAGAACATTTCTATTTATTTGTTGAAAAAATTTGGTTGACCTTTTAATCCAGATTGCGTAGTATTTATATTCAAACAGTGTCAATTTAACAGGACTTTTTTATGCATGAATAGTTATTTATCTTAAGAATACTAGTGGGGATGTTATAACTGGTGAACTTTTGAGTTTATGAAGTATTAATATTCTTACTACAATCTTATTAATGTAATTATTATTCTTGCTACAATCAACAAATATACAAAAAATATAATACATTTAATTGCATATATTACGTGAAATTTAATTCTGTAGAAGAGAAATATTTCCATCGAGTTTCAAATCTAGATTTCAGAAATAAATTTTTTATACGCACAGCGAAGCGGACGAGAAACAACTAGTTTTATATGTGATAAATAAATGACAAGGCAAGTAATATCTTAATAACATCTGAGTCTATAACTTATAACAGACTTATTAAAGTTAACCAATAACGATATTAATATAAATAAAGGCTACGACAGGCATTAAATAAATTTCTACACAGATATCCCCCCACGAAATATTACAGTATAAATGATGACATAATACTTTAAAAAGATAAAAATTTTAATCATCATATTGGTAGATCTCTTTCTGATATTAGAAAACTCGGCCATAGCTGAACAATTTGAATTCACTCGTTGATATTCACGTAGATATTGTATACCCATAGATTACAACAATCGCTATAAATAGTGATACAAATCCTTTATTTACTGAATCAATATCATGCTGATATTACTTGCATTGTATTCTTAGAAATTCATTCCGTTCTTTGTTTCATAGTAAGGGAGCATTTAAACAAAAGAATATAGATTTTCATCCGGCTGTATTGTGATAAAAATAAACAAGTATCTCGCTTCCCCTTATCTCTTCATATCGGGTATTAAAATTATATATGAGACTTTTATCAAAACTCACGATTCACACTACATGCCGAGGCAGGAAAATAACATTTAAAATTATAGTATATCTCTTTACAAACAGTTTCATTCTCTATGCAAGAATTGTGTTCCGTTGTTTACATAATATTATATATATATATATATATATATATATATATATATATATATATATATATATATATATATATATATATATATATATTATATATATATATATATATATATACATATATTATTTTTGTTATAACATGAAATTACTTTAATAAAATAAGAACAAACTAATAACTTTTTTGTTCATAACTAGGAATTGTACAAAATATATATGAATCTGAGATTCAATCAATTTTGTGTAACTTATTAAATTTTTCAAAGATATTTTATATCGAAGCACTTTAACTTAGGCTTTTAATTTTCATAATATGAAATTAAAGTACGGAGTTATTCAAGCCTTAATATGTTTCTAATTAAAATTTCTATTTCACTGTACAAAAATCTTAAAAATGTAATCCATTTTCATATATAGCCACGCTTAAAAATCCTAGCTGTTCTAAAAGAGGTTCGTTGTAAACCCAACCCGAAAACCAATAAAAATTTCACATATGAATGAAAAATGGGAGAAACGAAACAGTCGTGTCCGAACGAGGTCAAAATATACGCGAAATCAATTCCGTATTCTATATATGAGATCAGAGAATGAATCGACACTCCATTTCCCCGGGGTCCTCGTTTCCTATCGCGGAAGCGCTCACCTCCGCATTCATTTATAATCAGAAATGAAAAAGGTGCGACAATTGGAAAAAGTTTGATTTGTATATAGGCTTTATCATTGTTCACATTCAAAATTCATATATTTTCTATTATAAATAATTAATAAAAAATATCGAATATAATGGCAAGATATTTTTAATGCCATATTTTGTGCGATAAATCTTGGTTAATTCGATTTATTTAGATCCAGAGTAGTTTATAAATTAGAAATATTAATGCTAAGCCTGCCTGCTAGGCATATATTAAAAATCAAATAAATCAAACAATTCTTTTATACATGTAGCCTCCAAAAGCACTTGTGAAACTTCTTTTTCAAAATAATAATTATTTATTACTGAAATAATTACTTATAATTTTGCGATATCCACTGGATTAGCAATTGGATATCCACTACTGAACGTAGGCCGCCCCAATCGACCTCCAGAGCGGCCGGTTTAAAGCAGCCTCCATCCAACGGCTTCCGTCAAGTTTCCTCAAGTCATCTGTCCATCTCGTGGACGACCGTCCGACGCTGCGCTTGCCGGTACGTCATCTCCACCCGAGAACCTTTCTACTCCATTCTCTCGACGTTCTATTAATTTTATATTAAAAGGCTCTCTTATAGATATATGCAATTTTAAGTAAGTCTATCTTACTTAAAACATCTCGAAGAGAGACTTAACGTGCAAAATCAGAAATATCACAAATAGCTCTTTTTGAAGAATAAACAAACTTTCAATTTCTGAAGCGTTACCCATAGTATCACTAAGCATCAGAATATGTAAAACTAAAATACGTGTATACTAATTGAGCAGTACAACGTCAGTCAGTTGACAAACTTTTCTAACCGCAAATACTGCGGAGCTGAGTCCCATTCAGGGATGACAAAAAAAGTTGCTTGTCTCTCTGGCACACAAGTTTTAACCATTGTGGACCGCTTCAGTACAATTCACTTTACACAGTTTCAGCACTAGACGCTGTTGTAACTCGAAAGACAACAAAATTAAGTAAATACTAATCAATTCCTTACTTAAAAGGTTAGACTTAAATTGATTGCACAAGGTATTGTAGACAATGCCCGCGGCATCGCCCGCAGATAAGTTTTAATGTGGTATGTAGTTGTGTAATTGAAGGTGCTAACATAATGCGCCATCAACACCATCTATTATGATAATGTCGTACTTCAAAATGTTGTACGAGTACAGTAGGTACTGTACTGTATCAGCCTATAAACAACCCACTGCTGAGCGAAGGCCACTTATCCATGTAGAAGAAGGGTCGGAGCCTAATCCACCTCGCTGCTCCAATGCGGGTTTGCGGATAATTACCCTACCATGAGTAACGACTGTTATGAGATGTCTATGATAACAACGGGACCGATGGCTTTACGTGCTCTCCGAGGCACGGTGGGGAGACTCACAACGACCCAGACCCAGACCGGAAACAAATATTTGTACAAAAACAAATATCTGTCCCGAGCGGGAATCGAACCCGCGACCACCAATATTGAGACGACTAGTCGCACCACTACACCATAACGGTCGTCTGTGTACAAGTACTTTGCGTAAAAATAAATCACAGTTCGTTGAAGTTGAAGTTTTTTCCTTTTTCGCCTTTTTTCGTGTACTGACTTTTGAATATTAATATTTAATTAATTATTAACGTCGGTTCAACTTATACTCGGGGTAGAGATTTGTATTTGTACAAAAACTTGTTCCCAGTCTGGGTATATGTCCTTGTGGGTCTCCCCACTGTACCTCGGTGAGTACTTAAGCCGTCAGTCCCGGTTGTTACTATGAACACTTCATAGCGATCGTTACTCATGGTATTGAAATCATCCGACAACAGAGCCGTAGGATATCCTTTATGATTTTCATGGTGATTTTTCAACCTACGCTTCATACTTTAGTTGTGATGCGTGTTCAGTCAAACAGACAGACATTTCTGAAAATAATAGAAAAGGTTATAATTAGTCTTTTAGGCCCCTACAAAATTTTTTATTACAAAATTCTAATAAAACAAACACGTGTAATTTACAGTTTTGGACGATATAATTTTATGAATACAATTTTTTCGTATGATAGATGTACTGCCAAAGATTGACTGACGTTGTCACGTCCTGATTATTATATTGGTGCATTATTTAGTAAAGCGCTTTCATAAATGTGCAATAAAAAAACATTTAATAAACTGGGAAACTACTAAGCTGTATATATTTAAAGAAATATAAACTGATTTTTTAGTTTAATATTTATAAATAAAAAAAAATATTTCTTAAAGTACTATTTCCCAGTACACCTCTTTAGCAAACAAAGGTGATTTATTTTCATACACTAAAACTTAACGGTTCCGATCCTATCTACGAACACGGTCTATTCATTCTTTATCTTTTACTACCAAATTTCGTCAGCATAAAAAGCGCTTTCTTGCCATTTGGCGCTGTTTTCATCCTTTTTTACCTCAAAACCGTTGCTATAACACCTCTCTGGGGTGCGGTAATATTTGCATTTAGAGCGAACGACTGATATTCTGACCTTATCAGAGGAAGATTGTATTTAGGGGACGAATTCTGATGACGTTAGTATAGAGAATCACTTGAAACGAGAAAAGGAATACTATTACCAATTTACCAAATATGTACTACATATTTTTTTTACTATGCTTGGAATAATTTTGGATACAGTTTTTTTTAACTAGCTGTACGCGCAACTTTATAAGCAAATTCCACCCCTTTTATTTACATATAAAATAAAGTACATAAGCCAGCTTAAGATGAGCCGTATATTTAAAGATTTTTGTACATTTCGAATTTCAAGTCTATTGGATCTAATATTGAAAAGAAAGGAAAATATTTTTTCGCTATAAGGATTACACACACTTAACGAATGTCAAAAAACTACGTTTGAAATAACTACGTCATGGTAGCAAAATCAATTCCAATAATTTAGAAATGGCTACGTTTTGACATTAGGTACAAACTTAATTAATGTCCCCAATGTTATCCAGCTATCGTAAGTTAATTACAATATTTAATTAACTAAGCTAATTTCTAGTGTATCGATAAACATCACCGTACTATTATATCATCATCTTTATAAAAGATTACAACAAAAACTTAATCTAACGTCCCTAGTATTGGCCGATAATTGGTAGGTGGGATTCTATGATGTCAACAATCATACATTATGTTCGATTCGTTCATCTTATTTCATAGTGTGATTGTCAATGATCATTTCACTGACACCATTACTATCTTAACTCTTCCAGTTTCGGCATTTATCATGTTCCATATTATTTTAATATTATTATTACTGAATTGATGAAATTCGTTTCATTTTTCGTTCGAAAATCGTTTCTAATGAATATTCAATTCAACCGCGGCACAATATAAGCGTATTTTAAATAGTTATTAATAATGTAAGTACAAAAACCTATACTAATTTGTATTATATGATTTCTCGTATGAGAGACCATATAACTTTTGTCTACTTCTATGGATTCCCGGAGTCGCCCAATCATTGAATGACTTAATACTTAGGAGAGTTTTTTTTTTCGTGAAAATACGTTTTTAAACACTTTGTTTATTTAACAGAACAAAAATTAATATTTGTCACTTACAGTATCATCCAGTGGTTCCAGTGGTTGGTTGGTGGTGGTATAATAATATTCTTTTTTGTAAACCAATAAAATTGAAGCAGAAGAGTGATTGGGCTTGTCTTATAGAGAGAGGCAGAGAATTCCAGAGCTTAACATATTTTACAGAGAAGGAGTTAGCGTAGAAGGAAGAAGTATGATATGGAGTCTTAAGAATCAGACTTGAGTTAGATCGTAGAGAAAGATCATGGGTGTTGCAAAGAAACTTAAGGCGTTCCTTGAGGTAGTGGGATGTGTCAGAATGAAACAGTACACAGTATAGTAACGAAAGGATGTGAGTATTCCTGCGCAGATGGATTGGGGCCACTTGAGATGTTTACGAAAGTTAGAGACAAGGTCATATTTGCGGAGGCCAAATATAAACCGTATGCAAAGATTTTGGAGGCGCTCAAGCTTGTTTAATTGCTCCTCAATGAGGTCAAGGTAACAAGTATCAGCATAGTCAAAAATTGGTAGAAGGAGTGCTTGTGCTTACGCAATTTTAGTGGGCAGTGGAAGGAAATATTGAAGCCTTCGAAGTGATCCGACAGCTGCGAATAACTTTCGACTCAACTCACTCAGTTGAGGTGCCCAAGAGATGGCTATCGAAAATTATTCCAAGATTTTTGGCTTTGTCACAGTAACCAATAGCGGTGTTATTAAAAATGAGAGTGTGTGACCAATCTATTCAGCTCACTACTTTTGTACTACCAATAATAGTAACTTGACACTTTGAGGGATTGATATTTAATCCGTAAGAGCTACACCAGTCGAGAATGTTGTTTAAGTCGCTATTTAATCTCTGTAAACACGTGGGTAAATCGGTCAGTTTTGCGTGGGAGTAAACCTGGAGATCATCTGGAGATCCTGGAGACGCAATCTCTGCCGACGCCCAAACATGTAGCTACGAAGCCACTCAATCACCGATTGAGATATGTCACGGCTGATGCAGTCGGAACCTACCGCGTTTGAGCTAATAGTTAAAATGCTTGCCTTGACATCACATACGGATACTTGAGAGAAAGTATATTTGAAGAAGGTAGAGTACTTCTAATAGCAGAAACGTGATTACGCGTGTTAGCTTTTGTCGTATCATTTTAAGTGACAGAAAATGAACAGTATTAATTAAGATTATTATCTAAGGAGTTTTTTTACACGCCTTGTTGCAGCGATTTCGATGTTTCTTGTATTTCTCCCTATTCGTTGGGCTTGGGTCCAGTTTGTAACGAGTTTTAGCGTTATTTTATAACTGCCGTAGTGTCCTTATTTCGGTTGTTAACCAAGGAACAGGGAGATGTTTCATATGCACAGGTCGAATAGGAGCATGTCTGTCGAATAACTGAATCAGATAAGATTATAGAATAGAATATAGGTATATCTATTTGATTTTGAATGGTATTTCTTAATCTCTCCATGCGTTTAACTTTTTCTGGAACGACCACTTTACTAACCTGCTTTTTCTTATTATAAGTAAAATCGACTATTTGGCTACAATGATCAGAGAGTAATTTATTTATTATAGTTGAATAGCATGGAGTCTCATCTATAAATATGTTATCAATGCATGTGGCTGTAGAATTACTAGAGCCACATGCATTGATCGAGCTGTAGAGAGGGTAGGATCGAGGAAATGGTTAGTAAGATTGTCTAAAAAATGATGTTGAAGTCTGCACACACTATCATGTCTTTGTTACGTCCTGAAGTTAACTTGGTTAGCACTTCTCCTACTGGATCGAATGGCTGATGTCAATGAAAGTCTCAGAATATTTTTAAGAACCTAAAATTTTATAATTTTTTAATATATAATTGTCGCTATTTACAATGCTTAAGGACCCTCCTTGTATAGCTGTCTTCCTACTGAATGAACTGACAACTTAGTGCTTTTCAAAATTAAAAATCTGGTAGTTTTTAAGCCGGTGTTCGTTAATACAAATTACATCAACGTTATTCCGTTCGCTTCAACGTTCTGTAGCAGCAAGTAATATCATATAAAAGTTCTTGTAGTTCGTTGTAACTTTGATCGACGTTTTAATAATAGTGTATTTTTTTTTTAATAAAAAAAAACTACTTACTAGATCTTGTTCAAACCAATTTTCGGTGGAAGTTTGCATGGGGGACACACACATTTTACCACTTTACGAGTGTCTCTCGCGCAAACTATTCAGTTTAGAAAAAAATGATATTAGAAACCTCAATATCATTTTTGAAGACATATCCATAGATACCCCCCTCGTATGGGTTGATTTTTGAGTTTCAGTTCGAAGTATGGGGAACCCCCCAAATTTTTTTTTCTATTTTTGTATGAAAATCTTAATGCGGTTCACAGAATACATCTGCTTACCAAGTTTCCACAGTATAGTTCTTATAGTTTCGGAAAAAATTGGCTGTGACATACGGACGGACAGACAGACAGACATGACGAATCTATAACGGTTCCGTTTTTTGCAATTTGGCTATGGAACCGTAAAAAACGGTCGCTCTGACGTGATGATACAAAATATATCATATATAAATATCGATAGAGATTGTATAACAGAAAATACATTTTGTAAAGTTACTAATTAATTTTCACTTACGTTTTTTTTTACTTCGTTGCTCTTATATTAACATATCTTATCATTTACAACTACTTATAATTAAACAAACCGTTTATTTTGCCCTTGTTTATAAACATCATTTTAATTATTTAAAAGCTTTCAATATTATCTTAATAAATATCTAATAAAATCTAAGCAGATATAAATAAACAGCACAGATATAAACAACAATCTAGATCATTTACAATTAGTTTAAATATTTTCAAATCATTCAAATAAAATAGTGGAGAAGTAAATAATAATAAAAAAGTCGTCCAGTTGAAACTGTGACAAAATAAATTATAATTTCGTAGCATCAAATCTAAATTAAAAATCGATACCATGATTACAGTTTTAAAATCAAAATAAAATATTAATATATCATATTTTATTTTGACATATTATCGTAAATACTGAAAGATTTATTCAGCGATGAATATGATTTGAACATTATTTAATATGAGTTTTTTTTTGCGTAACAAAAGGGAGAAATGACAAAATTCTGAGAGCAAATTTTCTACCAAAAACAACACGCATTCAAATTAACCGCAAAACAGGATGCTCGTTACGTAAGAGAGAAAACAAAAAAAAATAACAGGTGAGGAAATTTTGGATGGCATAATAATATTTTTAAGTTGATATATATATATATATATATATATATATTTAATAATATAATATTATATTATTTTAATAATAGTGTATTTTTTTTTTAATAAAAAAAAAACTACTTACTAGATCTTGTTCAAACCAATTTTCGGTGGAAGTTTGCATGGGGGACACACACATTTTACCACTTTGGAAGTGTCTCTCGCGCAAACTATTCAGTTTAGAAAAAAATGATATTAGAAACCTCAATATCATTTTTGAAGACATATCCATAGATACCCCCCTCGTATGGGTTGATTTTTGAGTTTCAGTTCGAAGTATGGGGAACCCCCCAAATTTTTTTTTCTATTTTTGTATGAAAATCTTAATGCGGTTCACAGAATACATCTGCTTACCAAGTTTCCACAGTATAGTTCTTATAGTTTCGGAAAAAATTGGCTGTGACATACGGACGGACAGACAGACAGACATGACGAATCTATAACGGTTCCGTTTTTTGCAATTTGGCTATGGAACCGTAAAAAACGGTCGCTCTGACGTGATGATACAAAATATATCATATATAAATATCGATAGAGATTGTATAACAGAAAATACATTTTGTAAAGTTACTAATTAATTTTAACTTACGTTTTTTTTTTTACTTCGTTGCTCTTATATTAACATATCTTATCATTTACAACTACTTATAATTAAACAAACCGTTTATTTTGCCCTTGTTTATAAACATCATTTTAATTATTTAAAAGCTTTCAATATTATCTTAATAAATATCTAATAAAATCTAAGCAGATATAAATAAACAGCACAGATATAAACAACAATCTAGATCATTTACAATTAGTTTAAATATTTTCAAATCATTCAAATAAAATAGTGGAGAAGTAAATAATAATAAAAAAGTCGTCCAGTTGAAACTGTGACAAAATAAATTATAATTTCGTAGCATCAAATCTAAATTAAAAATCGATACCATGATTACAGTTTTAAAATCAAAATAAAATATTAATATATCATATTTTATTTTGACATATTATCGTAAATACTGAAAGATTTATTCAGCGATGAATATGATTTGAACATTATTTAATATGAGTTTTTTTTTGCGTAACAAAAGGGAGAAATGACAAAATTCTGAGAGCAAATTTTCTACCAAAAACAACACGCATTCAAATTAACCGCAAAACAGGATGCTCGTTACGTAAGAGAGAAAACAAAAAAAAATAACAGGTGAGGAAATTTTGGATGGCATAATAATATTTTTAAGTTGATATATATATATATATATATATATATATATATATATATATATATATATATATATATAATCAGCTGTACATGAAATAAAATTATACGTAACATTTTATGTCAATTTGATTATGTACATATATTTATCTTTCATTAGGCCGTTTAAACTGATTTATTAAATCTTAAACATAAATTTGAATTAAAAAGAGTATCTGTTTCCCTAAAAAGAGTATTTGTTATCCTTTGATGGATTCATCATTATATTAATATTTTATTCTGTTTATACCTTGTCTATATATTTACCTATATATAGTTTTCAGCAATCCTCATCCAGCCTCTGCTGTTAACCTTGCATAACTCGTCGATCCAGAAGACCGGAGGACGCCCCACACTGTGTTTGTCGATACGCGGTCTCCTCTCCAGGACACATCTGCTCCAGCGGCCATCGGTCCTGCGACATACGTGACCAGCCCACTGCCACTTCAACTTGCTGATTCTACGGACTATGTTAGTTACTTTGGTTCTCTCGTGGATAATCTCATTTTAGATTTCATCCTTAAGAGAGACTCTAAGCATAGCCTGTTCCATAACAAGTTGAGTGACATTAAATTTGTGTACTAATCCCGTTAGTGTCCACGTCTCCGCATTATATGTCAACGCAGATTGGCACACTGCTCGAAGACTTTTGTCTTTAATTTATAATAACTTTCATCTTATCCAAATTCATACCGAGACTACTTTTTTTTTTTTTGTCGCAGGGGAATCCATTTACGGATGATATCCAGGACGCCCGGGTCGGCAGTCCTAGACCTATGTCGGACTCAGCACTTTGGGAAGGCAATACTAAACCCCTGCGGGAGCCTTCAGCCGCTTTAATTGGAGGGTCCCGGATCTGCAGGCAACAGGATCCCTCCAGCGACAGGCTGGCCTCGGCGAAAAGGCCAGACTTCTCCTCCATGGGGACTGTCCGGCTAACCTCTGAACAGTCCCGATGACGCCGTGTCTAGCAGGACCGGGTTCCCATCCCGGCCCGACACGGGCACAAGGGCGTTACTGGAGGTGCATTAAGTAGCGCCTCCTACGCACCCCCATTCGTCGCCCGCGGATAGAGGTCACGTCGGCGGCCTCGTCTCTCATCCGCTCGTCGGCCTCCTTCTGGGACATTACTGTAGAAGGAGACCATCGCCTTCCAGGACTCGTCGTCGCCAAGCATCGCGGTGATGACGCTCGGGAGCAACAAGAGACAAGAGCAACAACCGACGACCGACGTCAAACCTTGACGCAGCACCGCCCATCTCGGGCACACCTCGAGTGTATGCTGGGCAGAGTCCACCGCTGCGCCACAATCGTGACACTCAGTCGTCGGCTCCCTTTGGGCCGTCCGACACAGGTAGTTACCAAAGCAACCGTGCCTGGTGAGAACCTGCGTCAGACGGAAGGTGAGGGGCTTGCGTTTTCGACGCATCCACCGCTCAAGGACCGGGCGAATGGCAGCCGTTACGCGTGTGCCATACGGCTGCCTCGCCAGGTCCTCCCCCCACCTCCGCATTAGCGCTTCCTGCCCTATCCGACGCACACGTAGGATCCCGTCCAACGTGGGGTTCTCACCAAGAGCCCTCCTACCCGAGACATATGAGTAGGTCTCGGCAAGAACCTCCGCCACGAGCACCGATTACATCCCCCTGTCTTACTGCGCGACGAAGGTGAATGGGTCTTGTTCGTTGGTCCTAGATTTGGACGGTTATCGTCGCTGGGTTATAAATATATCTCAGTACCTTGATATATTGCCAGTCAATATGATATGCCTGCAAAGAATCCAGGACAGCCCAGGTCTCGACAGAGTCGAAGGCTTTCTCGTAGTCCACAAATGCCATACACAGCGACTGATTATGCTCTTCAGTCTTCTGTATAATCTGCCGAACAATATGGATGTTATAATTTAGATTTTCAATTATAGGTAGTTAGAATTTGTTGAGCCTGCTCAAGGTAAATTTAAGCAATAAAACAAACACTACGACACTCAATAGGATCGGAGCAAAAACACTGAAAAAATCTGACAAAATTAAACTCATCGCAAGAGATACCATGAACCACGTCTAATGTATCAAATATCGATAAAGAAGTTCCATTACTAAACATATTACAAAGGAAAAAATCTTGACATCTCAATGATATGCCATAGCGATTTTAATCTGCATATCTATATTTCTGTACAAACGGAATTTGAAGAAGGTCGTAAAAATTTACTGCCTTATTACCATAGAAAAGAGTAGTCATAACATTATAATTTATTACATCGTATTGTTTCAAATATCATATGTAAATCAGTCAATAGACGATTTATGTTGCTTTTATTGCTTGACGTTTAGAAAATTATTTTAAACGATATATACCTGTTATAAAACTAACGTAATATGCAAATAATGTTATTTGAATAATCGCTATCTTTGTATAGATCGTTTGATAAGCTTTAAATTTTAAGAGTAGAACAAAATCTTAAAATTTGTTGTTTTTATTTGAACATACTAATATTGAAAGACATACTAGAGCAATAAAAAAAATGTTTTTCTATAAAAACTACATTTATTTATCCCGTTGGTGCAGTTTTTTTTTTTCTTTTTTTTTTTTTTTTATTGTGTAGAGGAGCGTACGAGTAGTAGCAACTTTAATGTCAACCAATCCAAAAAGTATTGAAAAAAACGCGATTTCTAGTGTATTTATTACGGTTAATTTTCTCAAAAATTACAAAAAGAAGTGAGCACTAGCTCGTACTATATTTTTAAAATTCAATTTATTCTTGTTCGATTTTATTCTTGTTTAAATGGCTTTCAGTTGTGACAGTGGCATACATTCTATTACGTCAATGTCATGTAGGAAACGAGTATTTATTTATAAAATTAATATAATACGATTAGTCTGACATCAAATTATTATCTACACTATTCAAAATCCTTACGTTTAATTAATTATTCTTTATATTTTATGAAGTATTAAACCCTCTGTGTATAACAATTTAAAACTTTTAAAAAATTTATGAATTGTATCTTATTACGTAAATGACGGGAGCAGATAAAACAATACATACACAAAAAATGAAAATGACGTGAGTGAGGCCACAGACCAAAATGGCAACTGAAATTAATTCGTTCATGTTAGGGTTTAGAGACTCATTACTTTAATATGTACTAAACAATTTCATGTAACTTACAGTTAAGACACGTTTTGTAACGATTTCATAATAAAGACCGTTCTAAATTTATATCATTTAGATAGAATCACTCATTACATCTAGTAACGCTGAATAAATACCTAATAATTATGATTGGACGCGCTAATCTCAGGATTCGTTACTTCGATTTTAAGAATTATTTATTTTTAATTTTTAAACTCTGTTTATTAGCAATGATAATAGTTTTTTTGTCATATTACATGAAAAAATAAGTTTTTTTTTATTATAAAGATTATAAAGCTATAAAACCGTACCATTAAGACTCACCGACGGTGCAGTAAAGCATAAGCTAGACTGACACCAGGCATAAGTCTTCTATATTTTGATATATATATATATACAACAGTGAATAGGTTATTTGCCGTGCGGTGACCGGCAGAGAAAAATAGTCCCGACAGGGACGGGTCTACGTTCAACTGTAGACATCCAAGTGCAGATAGTGGCGATGGTGGTGGACTTGGAATATAATAATTAAAACTTATAGTTTTATCCGATATGTTAAGATCCGTGCGAGCGAAGCAACGAGAAAACACTACTAAAAATACAAAAGAAAAAAAACTAAGCTACCACAAACGAGTTATAAGACATCTTTATCATTTTTTTTTTTTTTCGTTTTAACGTAATTTATATTCGTCGAGACGATATTTTTATCCAAAAAATTGAAGATTCGAAAAATTTGCTTAACATGGCGTAAACGGTCTCACGTCTAGAATTCGAAACCTGTAAGTGGTAAAAGTATATTTCGTATTCAACACTCACACCTACGAAATATTCCGATGAATTTTATACATGAAGGTATATTAATTTTACTAGTGAATATTTACCATTTTTTGTGAGACTTCTCGCAACATAAAGCTAAGCTTGATAAATTAAATATAATATACGTTCTACATAATTCATAAAAATACAATAATTCAAAAAATAAAAATTTATTAACTAATTTGTCCTTTTCTTAATTTGTCAAAAAAGAAAAACAAATTGCTGATTTCTGACTTTTAAATTTTAGGGTAAAAAATTAATTAGAAAATTTGAATCAACTTTTTAGAGTTGTGTGTTTGTACTCTCTGGAGGCGTGTCAAGAGTGGAAGGGAGACCAACGGATCCTTGACCGTGAGATTGCTCAATGACGGATTCGGTGTATGAGGTGTTGTAGTCCTTCTGCGTGACCGTCATAATCCAGAAGAACCCAGCTGAGATGGATCGAAAGAAAGCCATTCCGAAAAAGCTTCTTAAACAAAAAAGAAAAATATAGAGACTTGAAATTTTCTCAGAAAATAAATTATTGTACCTAAATTAAATTTAAATAATAATAAATTCTCCATAAAATAACGTTAATGTTAGAATATTACTTACAATTTTTTTTTTCTAGACTGAGTAATTGTCTCATAGTATCTTGTGTTATAGTAAATATTTTTCAATTAAACCAGCAATTTTTCCAGTATTACTTTTACAAAAAAAAATCTGTGTGGACTATAACAAATAATAATAAATCAGCTTAGGCCGTTTTTAAATGAAACGCTAAACAACAAACCTCATCTAATTTTTATTTGTATCGACTATCGAAAATTATTAAAATATATATTTATAAACTCTCAAAAAAAACTCAATTAAATGTGGAAAGAGAGCTGAGCATTTTGAGTTTAATAAAATTAGAAAGCTTACTGAACCAAACACTGATGCAACTAAACCCACAGCTGGGCAAAAATTTCTTCTCTCACAAAAAACCATTCTGGTTAAAGCTTATTTATATGTATATATTATTATCCAATTTTAATCCATTCATAAAATTGTAATACATATTAAATTGTCAGTATAAGCATTAAAAACCGCGATGAAAATTTATTATAATCATTTCAGTTTCATAACGAATCGCGATAATTTATATTACTGTTGTATCATTTAATTTTTATTCATTAACGACCTCAATAGGTCCGTGATTCGAGTCAATTATTATTAAATTACGCAACGATCATAATTATTGAAAAATTTAAAATATTTTATGTTTGTTTTGCTAAAGATTACATTATAGTAGCGATGTCTACAAATGAACCACAAATGGTATAAAATCATTGTTACACACAAATAAACGAAACTGAAACATGCAGGTTGTATTTTGTGAACATTTTTTTGTTTATAATTAATCTTTTTGTAATTTTAAAATGTTGTAAATTATGCAACAGTAATTTAAAATTTCTTCAGCGTCTTAAAAGTCTAACAATAACCTGATCCAATTAATATTTTTTTACCGATCAGAGACCGTTCACTATAAATTAAGTAAAGAAAAGTTGCAAAAAATATATTAGAAACTCACAATGTACAGAAAGATATAGCGACAAATGTACACAACGTATAATATTTACAAAACAAAACAAACAAATTCACGGTAGTGAATAATTACGAGTAAAAGAATGTAAAGGCCACAAGAAGGCTAGTTATACCTACTAGACTAGAGATATGTCGATATAAAGTACAAATATAATTGAAATGAAACGATGAATACAGGCTAAATGAAAGCACGACCGCTTTCCCCATTGCACGTGCGTCGTGGGTAAATTACAGAATTGCAAATCTGATGCAAGTTATAAATACTAGAAGCGGTAGCGTTTGTTTATGTTATAATGGTTTTATTTTTAAATGAGTAAATAAAAAAGTTATTATGGGTTTCATTTTATAACATAAAATATTATAATTGTTAATGTGTATATTTACGTACGTTACGTTTGTACGTTTGCTAATCATACGTTAACATTTATACAAAACAAAATATACTTTACCACACATCTTACTTAACGTACAAGATTATTTTATATTATTTTACATCTTATTTTATATTTTATTCGTTTTTGGGTATATTCTAATGCTTTGCAGACGCAGTCACGGACAGAAGCTAGTAATTCATAAATTACTAAGTTAATTTACCTTTTATTTATAATTTATAAAAATTGACAATAACTTTGTGCCTAATGGCAGTTTTATCAGGAATTAATTTATTAAAATAAACGTCAACTTCAATGACAATGCATGATGATCTGAAGAAAGAAAATATTTTCAAATGTCCGAAATTACGTATTCGAAATTTCATGACTAAAAATAACCAGCTTCGGTTGTCTAATATTTATCAATAAGTAAATTGGTATTAATAAAATTACAGTAATATGCCAAAATAACGTAACAACAACAAAGTAACAGTAGTAATGTTAAAATAATAACTTTTTACAAATAATAATAAAAAAAATCTGTACTTACTATTCCTATTCCTAGTTAAATTCTTTTCCAGAAACACTTTATGGTTAATATTATTCCGTCACGATTCTCTCGGACGTCTGCTTGTCTCAATTCAATACGACTCATATGCAAATTGTATTGAATTGTTGATTGTCGTCTGGATCGGCAAATGGTCGACCAGAGGCCGTCTCGCAGCTATGCGAACAAGAGGCACTTTGTAATAACGACTCAATACGTTAAGTGATGGCAAATTAACATAAAACTTTGTAATTTTTACATGCCTTACATATTGACATTTGACGGCCGGCTGGTCGAGTGGTCAGGAAACTGGCACTTTACGCAGCGGTCGCGGGTTCGAATCCCGCCAGGTGCAGATAATTTGTATGACGAATATAGATGTCTGCACTGGGTCATGGATGTGTATTTATGTATATATGTATTTATATAAATCTATTAAATTTATTTCCGTTCCTAGTACCCGTAACACAAGTTCTTACGAACTTAGCACGGGGCTAGGTTAACGTGGTGTGATTGTTGGTTGATATTTATAGTCAAAGTCAAAGTCAAAGTCAAAGTCAAAATATTTTATTCAGCATAAAATTATTACAATTATTTACTGAACGTCATGAGTCTACCACCAGTTCGGAAAGAAGAAGCCTCTGACCTGAGAAGAACTGGCGAAAGAAACTCAGCGGGACTAATATTTTTTTTTTTACGTAATGTTTTTTTTTTTTTTTCAGAGTATATTGAAATTTACAATAATTCTCTATAAGTTGAAATAGCCTGGAGGCGATCACATCATTCCCAAGGCGTACTATCTTCTAGAAAATCGTTTATCGAATAGTATCCTTTAGTACACAAACGTTCTTTTACAATTTTTTTAAATTTAGCAATAGAAGCTTTTTGAACGTTTTCTGGGAGCCTGTTGTATAAGCGTATACATTGTCCATAAAAAGAATTACTGACTCGGCGTAAGCGAGTTACAGGCATTACAAGTTTATGTTTGTTCCTAGTATTAATGCTATGCATGTCGCAATTCCTGGGAAATTCGTGTATATTTTTGTGAACATACATAACATTTTCGTACACATATTGAGAAGCAACAGTCAATATTTTTATTTCTTTAAATTTATCTCTTAATGATACTCTAGGGCCTAAACTATAAATTGCACGAATAGCTCTTTTCTGCAGGACAAAAATTGTATTAACGGTAGCTGCATTTCCCCATAGTAAGATTCCATAGGACATAATACTATGAAAATAACTAAAATATACTACGCGAGCTGTATCTACGTCAGTGAGAAGTCTAATTTTTTTTACCGCGAACGCTGCAGAGCTGAGCCTATTCGCTAACCCTTCAATATGGAGATCCCACTGCAATTTCGAATCTATAATTATACCTAGGAATTTAGTGGACTTTACCGGTTTTAACATTTCCCCTCCTAATTCTACACCATTATCAACAAGTTTAACATTAGGTGTCGTGAATTTTATTAATTTGGTTTTTTTGTTATTCAATAGTAAATTATTCGAGTCAAACCAATAGACAACCTTTGAGAGAGCATCGTTTACATCGTCATACATAGGTAAATTACGTTTCACCTTAAAAATAAGTGAAGTATCATCAGCGAACAATACTATCTCATGTTTGTCCTGTACAAAAAATGGCAGATCATTTATGTAAATAAGGAAGAGAAATGGGCCAAGAATAGAGCCTTGTGGAACCCCCATATCTAGAGGAGCCCCAGGAGATCTCTTACCATTTACATCAACCCTCTGTATTCTATTACTCAAATAGGAATTCAGGAGGTTGAGTGCCTTATTTCTAATTCCATAATGATGCAGTTTCCTGATCAACGTCTCGTGATGCACACAATCAAAGGCCTTAGATAAGTCACAGAATATCCCAAGAGCATCCTGCGACCTCTCCCATGCCTCAAAAACATTTTTAATTAGCTCAACACTAGCATCTGCTGTGGAGCGACCTTTTGTAAAACCAAACTGTTTCTTATGTAGTAGATTGTGTGCATTAAAATGCGATAACATTTGCCCGAGTATGATTTTTTCAAAAATTTTACTAAATGTTGGGAGTACTGAAACTGGTCTAAAATTATTAGGGTCTAGCGTACTGCCCGATTTAAAAATAGGAATCACTTTACTGTGTTTCATTAGATCAGGAAACACACCTTTTTCTATACAGCCATTAAATATAGTAGCTAGATGAGGTGCAACAACATCAATTATGGAACTAACAACTTTTACAGATAAACCCCATAGATCAGCTGATTTCTTGACGTCCAGGCTTCTGAAGGATACTATTATATCTTTGGGGTTGACAGGTTTAAATGTAAATATTACATTACATTCTTTAACGTTTTCCTTTAGCAAAAATTCGGCAATGACTGGAGACGGATTAAGTGATTGCGTTGTTGAAAGTGGAATGTCAGTGAAAAATTTTTCAAACTCAGATGCAACTTCTCGGTCTGAGGTAACAAAATTATCATTGATATTTAACTTAAAATCGAAGCTGCGATCTGCGACTCTTCCACTTTCACAAGCAATTATGTTCCATGTCATTTTGATTTTATTATGCGCATTTCTAATTTTGTCTTTAATATACAAGGATTTTGCCATGGAACATACTCTTCTAAACATTTTTGAGTAAGCACTTACAAAAGAAGCAAACGATACATTATGATTATAGGCTTTTGTACTGTACAATTCATAAAGCCTTTGCCTGCTCTTGTGTATGCCAGGAGTTGCCCATTCACCAAATGTCAAGAGACCCCCTGAATTGACTGTTTTAGAAGTAAATATTGTAGAAAATTCAGTTTTTACTAATTTAAATAAACAGTTATATAAGTAGTTGGGATCATTGGTGTATGATAAATAAGGAAGTTTTGCCACAATACTACCTCTAAACCTCTCCATACGTGTAGTACTTATAGGTACAAAAGTCTTTTTTAAAATATTTTTGTTGGTATTTAAAGAATAAGAAAAGGAAGCTAACTGGCCACAATGGTCTGAGCTTAACTTATTAATAATAGCTTTAAAATACGGTTTACAGTTTGTAAATATGTTGTCAATACATGTAGCACTGGTAGCAGTTATTCTAGTGGGTTCAGTAAATAAGTTATGTAGGTTATATGATAAAAGCATAGATTTAAATCTGAGACTTATATTAGAATTATGTAATAAATCAATATTAAAATCCCCACATACAACAATAACCTTATTAGAATTATTTAATTTTAACAAAATTTCTTCTAATACTTTCTCAAAGTTCTCATATAACCCACTAGGAGGTCTGTATACGCATACAACAATGAAGTGCTCAAGCTCTACGCAGGCTAGTTCAATAGTTTGCTCAACAGAGAGGCTCACAATGTCTTTACGTTCTTTATATTTAAAAAGTTTACTTATAATTATTAAAGAGCCACCACGTATAGCTTTTTCTCTGTTGAACATACTAGCTACCTGGTGACCGCTGAAGTTAAATATGGACTGGGAAATAGAAATCCAATGTTCTGTTAAACATAAAATATTGATATTTTCACCATTCATAAATAACTCCAGTTCAAGATCTTTACCTAACATGCCCTGTATATTTTGGTGCACCAGGTTTACAGTATTTAAATTTTTACAACTGTGGGCATTCCTTATCAACTTATTATGACATTTATCTAATTTAATGTCATGCCTTATTAATTTGCTAGAGGTATCCTCTGTTGTCTTAATTTTTAATTTAAATTATTATTATTTGGAACGGATTCCATGTCACAAAATTTTATATTATAATTTTGCTCAATAGGAGCAGATGTCAAAGTAACCAGATTATTGGCTATGTCAGTTTGTATATAATAAGATAGCACAGATGCTATCTGTCGTTTAAAAAAATATGGTAGGCTCAACCTACTATATGTCAACATATAATAATTATTCTTACATAAATTATTAATGTCAATAACATCAATTTTTTTCCTTTTTTTAATATTTACATTTAAGTATTTGCAAGTTGTTAATGTGTGCATTAAATTATTAATATCATATCTTAACCTATTTATATTTATTTATATATATTTATATCTAATTTTTACATGTTTAGCAAAGATACTCCCATTATTATTAGATATTTATATAATAAACTTACATCATAATAATAATAGCTGAAGAGTTTTTTGCTTCATATACGCTAAGTTTAAGTTACGCCAAATTAGTCAGTCAACAGAAAAATATCACAAGTTTTTAAAATTGAGAAATTATTAAGGAAACTACACTTCAATTTTTGGTAGTGGAGCGACAACAAAATACAGCTGTAATTGGGTATACACAATACGGAAGTAGTACCAAATACAAGACTCAACTTCTGACACCTTATAAAATTCCGATGTAATCTCAAAGATGTAAAATATTATGTTCTTACTAGCGGCCCGCCCCGGCTTCGCACGGGTCTTTAACTAAAATTTTGAAAATTATACATTTATATTTTTTATCACCTACACCTGCGTCGATACTGGAAAATATTTTATATTAGACGGATTGAGTGACAGATTTATTATATCTATATACATACATACATACATACATACATACATATATATGTATATAGATAGTACGGATGAAACATTTGAACTGTTTTTTTTTATTAATTATTTTCTTATTGATAAATACCATATTTTAAGTATTATTCCCGACGAAGACAAATCCAAAAACACAAAAATCATAAAAATCGTTCCACTCGTTCTCGAGTTATAAACGGTGTAACTAACACGACTTTATATATATATATATATATATATATATATATATATATATATATATATATATATATATATATTACAATTTAAATAGCTATAACCATCCAACTTTGTACAATCAACAAACAAATAACGACCAAATATTTTAAATTTTAACAACGAACAAACAATCAAGACCGTAGTACTCTAAAGTATTTAATTATATACAAAAAAGAAAAACAGATTTTTAAATACGGGCGAGTGTCATTCTTTTGGCCGAAGTTTTGGTCAGCGCGATTCAGAAAATTATCTGCGCCATCTATCGTATAATTGTAGAATATCGTTTTTATATTTAGTGACATTTAACATAATTAATATTTAACATAATAGTATATTAATTGAAAATGATGTTTATCTAAAATATTAAAACGATTTCTATTCCTATTCGACATGTTTAGTAAACTTTTAAGTTTAACAAAATAATAACTCAAATATGAGTTTTAAAGATTCCTTAGACCAGATGGCGTTGGCGGCGTAGGTACCTATTTCTATTTTCTTAAATATTTATTTTTAAATTTAATTACAGTGAAACAAAAACTAAATTATACTGTGAGTTATTTCCAATTTTTATGTATTAAAGTTATTAACATTGGTTTTGTACTTTTTACGTGATACATGATCAGAGAAAAACACGATAAGAGATGGCGCTGATACAAAAAAATACGCGCTATTGAAATTTATTCTTGATAATATATAGTGTATTAATAAAACGGAGGTTTTTACAGATTTATTATTTGTATAGATTATAATACAATTGGGCCACGCTAATCAAATGTGATTATGTGGAAATAAACCACTAGATAATCAAATGAAATTATGTAGCACAATTCGTTTTTATTACATTCATTAGCCTACAATATATATTTTCAGTAATATTATAAAAGTTGACACTAATAAGGCGTGTCTTGTAACTGTTACATGTATCTTATCTTTTAATTTACAGAAAATCGATGTTATCTAACTGGATTTACCCTTCTAATCAAAATAGCGTGTGTACTACGAAGAGTATTATGCAACAACTTAAGTCCCAACACGCTTGTTCGCGACACGTATCTCTTATGAAAAGGATCAAAATTGTCGATGGGTCCAAGTTAAATTAAAAAAAAAATAGAGAGACATTTGTTAAAATAGACATTTCTAGAATATTGTAGGTGATTACTTTGTATTACCTTACAATATTTTTACTCATAAATGAAAATGTGAAGCTTATATAAGTTGTTATCGATCATTAAATTAAGTGGTAAGTCATTACTCTACTGTGCTAGTAATATAATTAGTACTGAAAGGGGATCTTTCTAAGAAAAGCTAATTGAGTGTATCTATTGAAAGCATATGGAAGGCTGTGTATTAATTTCATACTAACACGTAGTTCTCTCAATAAATAATATTTTAACTAACTTCAAAAAAGGAGATTATTAAAGTGGTACATGTGTATTTATTGTTTTTGAGAATTATTTATATTTCCACATGAAAATCTGTAAAAGATAGCTTCCAAAAAAAATATACAAAATGTATAGATAGATGCATGCATTGATTTACGACTACTTTCTTTTTTTTAAACTTATTTAAGCAGGAATGAAAAAGATTTTAACGAAATTAGATTAGTCTTTCTATGAAATAGACTAAAAGATGTAATTTTTAACAAAAACTCATTTAAAAAAAAACATTTTTACATTAAATTAAAAAATACTAACTTATGGTTTCGTTTCTGTTAGTTTATTTATTGAAAAGCTTGTAACAATATTTTGTTTTTTTTTTTTGGTCGATAATATTAAATTAATTGTAATATTATTTGAAGTAACTTTAATATAAGAAAAAAAAATCCATCAACATAAAACTTAAATATTAATATGTTTTCTGACTACATTTTATAAATTTCCCCTTGGCACCGGGATTCATAGATAGCCACTAATAATAACATGTGTATCTATTTATGCTCGCAGTACAAGAGCGATAGTTTGCCCTCACGTTACAACAAGCGTTCTCTTATAACTTACTCCATAGTATGAAGGGTATTCAGCTTAAAATGGGCTTAAACTTCCTGCATTGTTATTTATCTCATTACTCTTAATAGAATTCAAAAGCATTACGTCTTTAGTAAAATCATTAATTTTAGTAGTTTATACCGCTTCAATCAATTTAAAATAAAATCTTAATATAACATATAATTATTATTTATTTTTGTAACTTTAACAATTTAATATGTTCGATTAAATTTAATTTTATTATTAGTAATTAAGATTTATTATTAAATGTGGAATCAAGAATCTAAGAAGTAAAACATTCTTATACCTTCTACCTATCTAATATCTACCTTTACTATTATAAAATTTAAACTATAACAAATTCTGTTTCTAATGTCTTACTTGAGTATATTTCGTAAGGAAAGCTTCACGATAAACTCATGTGCCGATTTAATTGACTCCTCAAGCGCAACCTTTAGGTACTATTATAAAATTTAAACTATAACAAATTCTGTTTCTAATGTTTTACTTGAGTATATTTCGTAAGGAAAGCTTCACGATAAACTCATGTGCCGATTTAATTGACTCCTCAAGCGCATCCGACAAAACTTAGTTCATAATTGGAGACCAAGTGGAGCGCTAACGAGATCTGCGCATGCCAAAACACGAGTCGAATTTTGTAGAAATTTGAGTGAACGCTAACATGGATCGTGATATAAGGAATGTATTAAAGAACGGCTTAGAAATATTTCAATTAAGAAATATATTTTAATATAATATGTATATCCGTATTTCCGATTTGAATACATACACATGGATGATTAAAATTTCAAATTTTGTTGAATACACAAATGACAAAAGATCTCAAAATAAGAACTTGAAAATAATTTTTATTTTAAAGGCGTAAAACGGAATAAATACCTATTCGAGTTCACGATATTTCGACACTATTAACAGCGCCATGATGACGGGTACATAAAAATCTATCCTGGATATAAAAAATGTTTATTGATAGTCATATCTAACCCTTTCTTTTACATTTTTAACGCTCGTTACCAATTAATATCCCGATTTACCCAGTTTATGTATGTAACTATATTCTCCCCATAATAAGAAAAATAAAAGTAATGTTTAAAATAAATTGATTTGGCTCGTGATGTCATCTTGTTAATTAAGATCCATTTGTATTGTTTTAGTAGGTAATAAATAACCTTGTTCTTTTAGACAATCAGTGATCATACGGTCAATTGATTATTAAGATATTAAATAAAATGCATGTCCATTTTCCTTCCTTCTCCTCATTGTAATAAATATTATTATGTGTTTATTTAGTACGTTTCATTATCATTTAAATTTATAAATAAAAAATATTAGCTTTAAAAATAATAAATTTAAATAACGAGACTCCGATCTCATTTCCGATTTGACGACCGTTCTACTGTAAAGGTGCGAGTAGTCGCCTCAAACCGCGTGCTCATGGTCGCGAGTTTGATTTCCGCTCGGGACAGATTTTTTATTTGTACAAATATTTGTTTCCGGTCGGTGTGTATGTCCTTGTAATTCACCCTAACGTGCCACGGATAACACGTAAAACCGTCGGTCCCGGTTGTTATCATAAACACCTGATAACGATCGTTACTCATGATAGGAAAATTATCCACCAACCCGCAGTGGAGTAGCGTGGTGGATTAAGGTCCAACCCTTTTTCTACATGAAGAAGAGGCCTTCGCACAGCGATGGGTTGTTTACAGACTGATACAGTACAGATCTCATTTCCATTAACAACTTGTAAAAGTTGTTAAAAATATGAATCGTGACATACAAAAGCCACTGTTCCCTGTTTTTATATATTAATTTAATTTAGTAAAAGGGAATAGAGGGGGGGGAAGAGGTAAATGGTACCACACCTGCCACATAACAGTAAGTTCCACCATTCATCGATGAACCTTTCTCAGTGAGATTGGCAATTTATAATATGCCTGCATTGTTATATAGTTAGTGGACTAAAATCCATTAGGTTTAATAACGGGTAAAAACATTTTAAATTATACTAAATGATCTGTACCCGATGATTAGCACAGCTAGCTGGCATCTTAAATAATAAAAGAAGATTTTGAAAATGACATTCCACAATTATATCCACAGACGACAGAAGACGCGCCCGGGCGACGACGCTACAGCATTAATACGTGGATGCTGCACCCGCCGTCTTGGAATGTAACATTGAGTCGAATCTAGCTTGAGCTCCGCATCCACCCATTATCTATATATGTCTGACAATGAAATTAACATTCAGCGAGGTATCGTAACACTAACAATTTCAGTACAAAGAATACCACATAATAAAGTATAATAAATAAATAAATAATAAACGTCTCACACTCAACGGCCCCCAGTAGAATGTGAATCCTGTGTCGGGGGTCCGGAAACACACACAATACACAAGCACAAACACCCAGACCATGACAAACATCTGTACGGCCTATACAAATATTTGTCATGTGCGGGGATCGAATCCGCGACCGCTAGCGCATCAGACAGTTGCTGTGACCACTGCGCCAACGCGTCATCAAGTATAAAAATAAGACAAAGATATATAATTATATCACTCTCAAGCCGACTGTTTAATAGTTTCATGTATATATTTTACATTTGAACTATTATAATATATAAAATAAATAAATGAATATGTTTAACATACACACACGGTCGTCTGTTCCTAAGGTAGTCAACCTAATGCCTGTTTTGATTGATATCAGTTGACTGATATACATATTTTTTTAAATAAATATACATATAATAATACATATATAAATAAATACATATTACACCCAGACTCGGGGCGGGAATCCAACCCACAACCCTGGAGCAGAAAACAGGGCCACTGCCAACTGCGCCACGGGCCAGTTAAAATGTATGTTATGTTACACTTCTTAATATTTTACATATTAGTAACCATGAAAGTTTTTAAATTTCTGCTAAAAATTGTTCACATTTGAGAGATCTAGGTAGGTAGCATAAGGATTAAAGTTAATTATTTATTCTCATTTGGATAGAATTTTTAAAAATATTTTTACTCGAACGGACGGTACCAAAATGCCGTGTCTTGTTAAAAATATTCATCAGAAATGTTAATACAACTTTTTTTTAAGAATTTGTACTCTACAAAGTACATAATAAATGGAAATATTATTAATCACAAGTGAAGCGAGATATTCACGAAATACCTGGATTCGCAACCTTAAATATGTAAAGACGCTTTGTCATGAGACTTAAGCCAACTTTTAAGAGTTTTAACTTTAAAGACATCAAAAAAAAGGCATATGCAAATTTTTGACTTACACATAATTCTGAGGTTAACTTCTAATGTGGCTGACGCATTATTTAATACAATTAGGAAGATGGGAACCACGACAAGAAATAACAATTTAATATCCATTTACCTATCAAGTCTCTTTGCTTAAAAATTTACCCAATTGGATATTTTTTCACTAGTAGTCGGCTAAATATTTAATAGGCTTAGTAAGGCCGGCACGTACAAAAAGAAAAAAATAGTATTGCATTCATCCGCAGCTGGAGCTTAGCCTAGTTAACTTTGAGTGGTTTAACGTTAATCTAGTTTAAGTCGAGATCAACCTGGATCACCTTTATTTTTTATTTCAATTTTCCTTTACCGCTCTCTAGTTATTAGTCTAGAAAGAAATACTTTTATAGCGCGCTTCAGACAATACTTATAGCAAAATACTTCAGCATTTTTTCCCTTACTTTCATGCAATTGTTAATACCATTTTTATATAAATACCAAGCAATAGCAGCAAAATTTTTGTACTTAAAATGTAATAGTAATTAGGTTTAAGGAAACATTATATGTACGGCAATAAATAATGTTATAATAAAAAATATTTACAACTAAAAACCTTTTAAATACATGCAAACTACGAATTCAAATTAAAACGTTTTATAGAAAAAGTAATAATTGGGGCAATAGAATAAATTAAAATAAATACAAAAAATAAATAAATTAAAACAAATACATACTTATTATTTTGTATTTAATATAAAATCAAAGTTTTTTTTATTTTTCATTCAACACGCTTTCGTGTCACGAGCCGAATATATACTTATCATCTCTTGATTAGGATATTAATTATATTAAGACATAATATCTCATTAAATAAAGACACGATATTATTATATTTATAACGAACATAACATAAATCTTATGTTACGTAAAAAGTAATTATATTATTTGAAGACAAAAAACAAATAGGTTCTGCAAAGTTAGCCTTCATTAAGACGTTAAGCGAAGTCGAAACTTGGGCCAGGAAATTGAGCAATTTTGGCATTACGTAGCGTGCGCCTTCTGATAGCATTTACGAAAAAAAAAAAACAAATGATTTTCAATCAAATAACGTAACAAAGGAATATTAATGATCTCTTGTCTTATCACGTGGATCTTTTTATTTAATAAGTTTTTGCCCAAAAATTTTATACCGGTTTAAATTTTTTTTTAAATTATTCTGTTATAAAAATTAGTAAGAACAATACACATACATATGTATAAAATATTATGTGGGATCGATTACGCACATACAAATAAAAAAATAATAATATCCATTCCTAAAATAAAAGCTACAAAATAATATTACAAATAAAAATAAAGTAACTAAAAAGCTTAAAAAACCGATAGAACAATTCTACTTATGACTCGGGATTACTTACCGGTCTGGATTTTACCATTAAAGTGATGTACTCGAATATTTGTGAAGCTATAGCCTAAATAGATATATAAATAACTATGGACCAATTAGAGTTTTCATAAACGTAACTATATATGTAGTAACATTTTTTAAACACTTATCTATTATAAAGCTGGTGTACTTACAGTTTATAGGATGTAAACAGTGAAATACGAATTTACAGTAAAGCCAAAAAACAATTATATTTTTTGATAGAACCTTTTAAGGAACGATTAAAAGGAGTATAGTAGGTAGGTAGGTTATTTTAATCCGCATATTTTAATGTACCTTTTTGTGTATACAAATATTATTCTTTTTGTATACATATTTTAGAGCAATAAGTCGGCAACATAACTACTGCTAACTGTTGAATCACATTTTTAAAATTTTGATAACACTAAATATCTAAAAACGCCGCTGTGAACTGAACTCAGAGTAGGTATTACGCCGAATGTACGAGACAAAATACAAAATAGCAGTTCATTTTATTTTACTTACAATACGTCTTATTTTATGTATTTTAATGTATTTTAAGCTTTCGCTATTTATATATATATATATATATATATATATATATATATATATATATATATATATATATGTATATATATATATTACCCATATTTCTGTTATGTATTTGAGTTAACGCGGAATACGCGGGCTTAAAAAAACTTTGTTCTCTTTTATATACTATAAAAGAAGTTTATTTTATTAATCACAATTTCAAAACTAAAAAGTTATATCGTACAAAAATAAGACATGGCGTGCAATTTTTTTTTATTAATTTAAAAAGTATGTATGACTGTAATCAAAAATCTATTTTAGCGTCCTTATATACTTGGAGGTCCTCGAAGTCCTGAGTTATCGATTTACTTCATGGAATAACTCTCTGATGTTAAGTAGCCACTTCAGACTACATTGGCAATATAGAGAGGCATTAGGAATCCGGTACAATGCTAGTTGAAAGACAAATCATCTAAACAACACAACAATGATCAAGCTCTTGTCATAAATTAAACTACTCGAGATCAGAGCGGGACCCACGTCAATGAAACTTTGAACGGAACTAGCATTCCCGGTTCAAACGTTTTTGTCGATCAAGTAACGCTAGTAAAGGTCTAATAATGTCAGCCCTTTATTTCTTGACGAGATGTTTTTATTGAGGTTAAATTAAGTAATAAAATATGAATATAAATTTATACATATAAATATAATACTAGTTATAATGATAAAACATAAAAATTATAATAAGTTATATTACTATGTCGAAGTAATACGAAAAAAATGCAGCACAATTCTACCTACTCGTATTTGCAACAGCTAGACTCAATTATCCGCACACCTAATAAGAATAAATAAATGTTTTAATTGGGATAATAAAGGCGAAATAAATTAGAATATTCTTATGAAAACATAAACAAGGGGACAGATAGACAGATAGCAGGACGGTGTTGAACAAAATTTCAATTATATCAGCCGAGCGCAAGACGACGCTCCCCTGCCTTTAGAGTTTCTGTTTACATTTTGTTAAGAGAATGAGAATTTAAAATGGAATTTCTCAGCTGCAAATGTAATGTAAATCGTCGCGACATCTGTTTTAGGCTGTACTTTCTTAACGAATTGTAATCACGCAACCATATCATTAAGTATTAAAAGCGAGATAATATTCGTCTCTGATCACCGAGATGGTCTTTAACAGTATTTTAATATGTATTTAAATTAAGAACGGGATATCGTTTATCCGACGTTATTATCTAATAATGCTTAAAATAAAGTAAAAAAATAATTCTAAACAAACCTACATGAAAGAGAATTTTATGCAAACTTATTAACGAGTATTCTTTACAGTTCTGTCTGAAAAATATAAAAAAAGATTAATTAATTTATAATAATTAATATAATTTACGAGTATGTTACTCGTTATTGTCGACAAGATATCTCAAATTTTAATTAAAAATAAGAAGTAAATTAAAATGTACAAAATGTAAAATACCAAACGAACTAGTCTCAAAGTAGTCTATGTGATATCGATTTTTCGACTTTCTAAAAGAAGTTTAACTAAGGATCAATCTATTTACTAGTTTCATGTGAAAAAGTTGATTCAATTAAAGAGAACAATGAAAATGATGACAGGAGCGTTCGAAACGCTGCCCGTTCGGAGATCGTTAAAAGTTTTACCGAAAGCTGTCACACTTTTTTTTTTCAAACTAAATCTAAAACTTGTCACGTCCATTTGTACAATGAATAAAGTTTGAAGTAAATCTTTTTTAATAGTATATTACTTGTAAATATTTTTTAAACAATACTTCGATGTCGATTTGATGTTAAACATATGCTTAGAATGTTCTTATGAAAACAAACCTAAGAAGCCCAAATTCGACTATCTAAGCAATATTTATCATCGACTTCCAATTATATCTTTCGTCACTATCTTCATACAATTTAACAAACAATACAAATCTGGTAACAAAGCAGACTACCCAATATCCTAACACTTGCCATCAGGGAGTTCCAGTTCCCACTTACCATCATCAAATAAGCTCGTAGGCAATATATTATTCAATTATCAACGAAGTTACACGCCAATTTTTAGTTCAGTGCAAATCATTTGCTGCTGTTTCCAGCAAGTGATTATTTGTAAGTTTTTCAATTACGAAACAGCAAACTTTCATACGCACATTTTTAGTCAAGTAAAAACTTACATAAGCTTACGTTATACGTAGTATTAAAAAAAAGTAAATTGATTACCATTTCAATTTATACCTAATTAATTACATTTTGAACGAATAAAGACGACTTAAATATTAAATTTCGTCAGTTACAAACGTCTTATGAATTTAAAATATACGAATAAATTTAATTTAATAACAAAGTCTCTTATACGAACGACGGAGCAAAAAATAAATTAGGCAATTTCTTATAAAAACACAATTACTTGTCTGAGATTAAGTCCGGAGGCTATTAGAGTAATCGTATTTATTTAATTATAAAGCATGGTATGACTTCAAAATATTAGACATTCTTTTAGTAAAATTACTTTTAAAGAATCCATTAATATATTTTAGAAGTTGAAATGTAATATATTAAATTACATTTCAGAACGCGAGCTAAGAAAGTCAGTGGTTTAAAATGCACCATAGATGTACATAAATCCTTAACTTTTTACAAGATTAAAAGGTTTCATACATTATTCACGCTGCTAAAAGAATTTTATTTCTAAGAGAAAATATTACGGCTTGTGATACCTCGTACCTATTACTTTAACTAATTAATTGGTTGTTTTCCTCTAACATCAGCATACTTTTTACTTAATGAAGCAAGTAATAAAGTGCGATCGCTTGTAACTCAGGGTTGAATCAATTATCTAAATCGAATGTTGTTGTTTAACCGTCACGTAATAGTCATATATATTTTCGATAGAGATTTAATTTCCAGTCATTTTAAAATCAGTAACAGAAAACCCTTGATTAGTTTCATTATCAACTGAAAATGTTAACTAAATATTTAATTTATATTTCACAACTGTAAGTGGCATCGTAATCTCCACACGAGTCCTACTGTTTTACTACCGTTTTAACGTAAAAATCAGGATAATTCGCCCTATTTGGCAGTATCATTGAATGGAATTTGCCTTTCCTTGCCAATTCCATATCGAAGCTTCGTATATTTTAATTCAGTGAGGGATAGCCCATAAGAATTCAATACCCTATAAATATTATAAGTTTAATAAAATAGGCAGTGACAGGAGAATATTGAAAAGCAATCAATAAACAATGGGATGTGTTAAATATCTTACAGCTACAGTTTATTAACTTATCCGCTGGTTCTTTAGTGATATAAATTTAGATTTACTTCAGTATAAAATACAACAATAACACTAAATTTACACGGGATTTATATTTCATGGTCCACATTTAAATCGCATAAAAACATAAAAACACGGTAACATCCAATTTGGCCCAAATTACAGACTTTTCATCCTCACCTTTTACACCGCTGTAAAATAAATTTGTAACAAGGTCTCGCCCAAGGACAAATGCAAACCGCCATGAAATTAACAAAGCTACATGGCTCTCGTTTCACCGGACAGCGTTTAACGGTTGATGACAGCCCACGGGCAATGCTTCCAAACAAAGGACTACTGTAAACTGGACCACAAGGGAGAGGAGGTGTGGTCCAAGCATTAATATGCGGGTATATAAAGGTGAGTGACCGGCGTTATTTGCCCAGACAGCAGCTTTAATTTATCCCGCTAAATATATCTACAATTTAAACTCTTATATGTAACGTATGCTATTGACTTTTATTTATTTATGTTTAAGCTTTTCAAATTTTTAATAAAAGATTTAATTGAATATAATTATTTCTATTTCATAATTTAAAATTGTTATTAGTTATTTCATAAGTAATATTATTGCTTTTTATCGTAATAATTAAATTCTTCTGATTATTTATCTTCATTCCCTTATCCCGGTAAGATCTTATTGCATTCTAAAGTGTTTTTATGAATTATTAAACAAGCTATAATTTTATCACAAATATTCAAAAATCGAATCGAATGACCATCAATATGTTATTTTATACTTACAGCTGTTTATTAGAATTCATGCTGTTTTCCTATTATTTCAATTAACGTTAACGCTACCGCTTTGCTATTAAACCAGTCCAAGACCACAACGATGAGGCCACACCTGGCGGAATTTTACCGCGATCATGAGAAAGTTTTAAGGGTAAAAGCTGTATTTGTTTGTTAAATTAATATATAATTTCGTATAAATACCTTACCCTACACAGTCGTTTATGTTTTGGATTCATTACCATTGAAATACTCGATGTGTTTGATAATTCATGGTTTGAAATTGTTGTATCATAGTAGTAACGACCATTTTGTGGTAGTGGTGAGAGTACTCGCCTCATACCGCGTGCCGGCGGTCGCGGGTTCGATTCCCGCTCGGAACAGATATTTGTACAAATATTTGTTTCCAGTCTGCTTGTAAGTCCTTGTGGTTCTCTCCACCGTGCCTCGGAGAGCACGTAAAGCTGTCGACCCCAGTTGTTGTCATAGACACCTGATAACGATCGTTACTCGTGGTAGGAAAATTATTCACCAATCCGCAGCAACAGCTTACAGGCTGATACAGTACAGTACAAATATTTTTTTAAACCCTATTAACTAGTTAATTGTGGTTTTACTCGATTTTAATTTCAATACTTGACATTTTCTTCTCTTATTCTTCTACATGAACTTTTATTTCCCATACTGTTTAATTGTGGATTAAGAGATATACAAATGTCACAATTTCTGTCGAAATATGTGGATTTTCTATTATATTCTATTACGAGTACATAATACTATAATTTTTTTTAATTCCGAAGATTAATTTTAAAGAGAAATATAACACAAAACAACTCACGAGTGGTACATACATACATACTCACGCCTCTTTCCCGTAGGGGTAGGCAGAGACCACTTTTTCCCACTTGCTACGATCCTTACATACTTGTTTCGATTCGTCCACTTTCATTATTCCCTTCATACATGCTCTTCGGTTTAGGATACTCTTGACCTGGCCTTTTTTCAAGACGTCCTTGATTTGGTCTTGAAACGTCCGCCTAGGTCTACCCTTTCCAGCACTTTCATTCACACTCGCCTTATACACTTTTTTCGTCAACCGTTCTTCATTCATTCTCTCGACATGGCCAAACCACCTCAGCATACCTTTCTCAATTTTTGTCACTACATCTTCTTTCAGACCACAACGTTTCCTTATCTCACTATTTCTTATCCTGTCACTCAGCTTAACTCCAATCATACTTCTTAACGCTCTCATCTCAACTGCTTTCATTCTGATATCATGTTTCTTCTCTCATACCCAACTTTCACTTCCGTACATGCGTGTCGGTACCAACACCCCCTCATGAACAGCCAAACGAGCCTCGTTAGACACCTTCCGACTCCTCATAAAGAAGTTCAAAGCTCCATTCACCATATTTCCTGCATTTACTCTTCTTTCAATATCACTCTCACACTTTCCATCTCTTGTAAACTTTGAACCCAGATACACAAACTCATTCATCTGTTCAATTTGTTCATCTCCAATCAGGATATTGTAGTCTGTCACTGCCTCTTCTCTTTCAAACACCATCACATTCGTCTTCTTTACGTTCATCTTCGTTCCCTTTCTAACAAAAGTGGTAGCCTGGATTAATGTCAGCGACCATCATTTTCGCAAATAAAAATCGCTGATTTTTAAAATCAAAAGATTTTCAAAATCTTGGAAATCTTGTTTTCATAATGAGACAAATATAACGACACTTTTGCTAATACTTAAACTGAATAAATTAGGATTAGTTTAATCATTAATGAATTGATTGATTTGCTTGATGACGTTCAGTTGTACTGGTAAAGCAAAGTTAATAATGATATATTTAATTTTATGTTTGAATGTATATCATAGGGTATTGTCCTATAGTGTACACTTGTAAACTACGTGTATGTTTTTTTTTTTTTTTTAATAAATGAAATATAATTTTAAAAAATTAATCTACCCTTGCCTCCTTTACCATTGCACTATAAAGTGTAACAGCGCCACAATTTAAATGAAAAAGTTCATTTTGTTTTGTTCAAATAACAGTTTTAACTTTAAATTGCGTTTAATTTAGGTCAGCTGAAACATTCATTAATTACAGTGTCATAATGGCGATTAAATTACACGGATGAGAAGCGACACGTCGAGTCGCCTCGTAAATACATCAGCGGTGTACCACAGCTCAGGAACTTATGTGCCGCAGTATACAATAAATTATAATAAACAACAAAATTATATATATAAATTAATAAAGTCAAGCCTAGCGTTTTAACAAGACCAAGAAAAAACTATTTGTGCGTACTTCACTGCAAACATTAAGTTATTTACTACAGTAGCGATTATATTATTTTGAATTATAATATTTTTATGTTCTATTTATATACATAAAACAAATTTTATGTTCGGAGCAAATACGTGTAAAAATTTTCTATTCTAAAAAACATATAGATATACATGTATAAGAAGTTAGTAAGCCATTGACAACGTAAAGCGCAAAACAGTTGTTAAGTTTAAAATGGCACCAGAATTCATGAACGAACTACTCGTAGTACACTGCGGAGCATAATTCAAATCTGTTGCAATTAAATTTCCTCAAGTAGAATTTATATTACAAAATTATAGCAGACACTTAATTAATATTTTTAAATCTATGTCTATTTAAATATAAAATTGCACGAAAGAGATGAAATTATACAACAAAACTATAAATTAGAAAAAGCATGCATTATAGTTGAGACATTTCGATTATTTACTCTTATATGAATCGACTCATAGTAACTTGCTATTGAAAAGTAATATTCCATCAATTTTAGTACATCACCTTAGACAGGACATAACAGCTTACATTGTAATATAAATAATGTTGTTTACAAAACGAAATATTCAGTTTTATATGAACAAAGTTATGTCGGAAAATTCGAAAAATTTCGAGAAAAAATGTTTGAGTTATACTGGAGGATAATTAAACCTGATGCATGGGTGGCATATGATGTTTAACTAACTGCAGACCATAACTTCTAGTCTAAAAAACTATACCAAGTACCGAAATTAAGCTAGTATATGAATTGGTTACTATTTTTGTAATGAAGTGTGAAATATAGAAGCTGGGGTATTAAAATTCATTAACTCTTTACGATGAGTAGTAGTTAGTAGTCTCTACTCGTATGAGTGATGAAAGATAGACAAAAACAATAACTGTATAGAAATGGCCTGTTGGAAAGAGAAGCAGAGATAGAACAGCGGGGAAATGGCACTGCAGGAATAATCTAGATGGAAAAGGCGAAGGAAAGAAATATGTGGAGAGAAATGGAGGAGACCTTTCTCTCAAGTGCACAACATAATAACTAAACTAAATTATAAATAAAATAAATACACCGTCACACAAAAATAAAAAAGTTGTCAGTACTTTTGACGGGACCCATATATCTCTATGTATTTCGACCCGCTGAATTCGAATTTGAGGTCAGTTTGACCCGTACACTGTCAAATTTTCGAGAAAACTTTGAAAAACCGAAAAAAATGACGAAAATCGGCAATTTAGGCGATTTAATTTTTTTTTTATCTAAACTAAGCATGATTTTTATGTATTTTGAACCGCTTAATACTTATCTGAAGTTTATTTAGACCATAAGCCATTAAAAGTTTGAGTAAATTCCAAAAAAACCCTGAAAAATTGCAAAAAAAAAAAGCAAAAATTCCAGATATTGTGTTAAAAAAAAATTATAAAATTAAATCAATCATGATTCTCATGTGAACTTTATTTCAATTACAACCTAAGATTGCTTGATAAATCTTGAATTGCACATTTTAGATTCTTAATTTCTACATTTTTCTGAAAATCTTGGCGATTACACTGACGAGTAAGGCCCCTCACCTTCCGTCTGACACAGGTTCTCACCGGGCACGGTTGCTTTGGTGACTACCTGTGTCGGACGGCCCAAAGGGAGCCGACGACTGAGTGTCACGATTGTGGCGCAGCGGTGGACTCTGCCCAGCACACCCTCGAGGTGTGCCCGAGATGGGCGGTGCTGCGTCAAGGTCTGACGTCGGTCGTCGGAGGGGACTTGTCGCTCCCGAGCGTCATCACCGCGATGCTCGGCGACGACGAGTCCTGGAAGGCGATGGTCTCCTTCTGCGAAACAGTAATGTCCCAGAAGGAGGCCGACGAGCGGATGAGAGAGGAGGCCGCCGACGTGGCCTCCATCCGCGGGCGACGAATGGGGGTGCGTAGGAGGCGCTACTTAATGCGCCTTCTGTAACGCCCTTGTGCCCGTGTCGGGCCGGGATGGGAACCCGGTCCTGCTAGACACGGCGTCTTCGGGACTGTTCAGAGGTTAGCCGGACAGTCCCCATGGAGGAGAAGTCTGGCCTTTTCGCCGAGGCCAGCCTGTCGCTCAAGGGATCCTGTTGCCTGCAGATCCGGGACCCTCCAATTAAAGCGGCTGAAGGCTCCCGCAGGGGTTTAGTACGGTATTGCACTCCCAAAGTGCCGAGTCCGACATAGGTCTAGGACTGCCGACCCGGGCGTCCGGCCGGGATATCATATATCGTCCGGGCGGGATATCATCCGTAAATGGATTCCCCTGCGTATAAAAAAAAAAAAAAAAACTCTGACGAGTAAGGCGGAGGATTCCACCAAGACACCAGTGTAATAAAAAAAGATATAAAAAAAAAGTAGCATTAACTAAAAATTTTGACTATTTAGGTCAAAAAATTTAAAATTTATGTTCCACAGATCGGATAATATCTTAAAGATTTTTTATTTTATCTTAAAGACTTGATTTATTTTGATTTTCAGTGGTTTTTTGCCATTTATTTAGATTTTTAGAGATGTTTGAGCCATATAAATTCAAGATTTATATTCGACGGATCGAAATACATGAGAATCATGATTGATTTAATTTTATAATTTTTTTTTAATACAATATCTGGAATTTTTGCTTTTTTGCAATTTTTCAGGGTTTTTTGGAATTTACTCAAACTTTTAATGGTTTATGGTCTAAATAAACTTCAGATAAGTATTAAGCGGGTCAAAATACATAAAAATCATGCTTAGTTTAGATCAAAAATTTTTTTTAAATCATTTTAAATCGCCTAAATTGCCGATTTTCGTCATTTTTTTCGGTTTTTCAAAGTTTTCTCGAAAATTTGATGGTGTACGGGTCAAACTGACCTCAGATTCGTATTCAGTGGCTCGAAATACATAGCGATATATGGGTCCCGTCAAAAGTACTGACAACTTTTTTATTTTTGTGTGCCGGTGATATTAATAATACATTTTATTACACATTAAATGAATAAGACGATGTTAGATTAATAATAAAATATTAATGTATAATAGAATTAGCATTGTAAATTTAGTTTTATTAAGGAAATAAAAGGCTTATTATTATTAGAAATCTTTACGATCTGTGCAGCGGAGCATACTTGAACGGATAGTATATAATAGGAAAAACAGGTGCCAACATGGCCTTTAAATATAGCCCCATTGTGCCGTTATTGGTAATGGCTATACATTATGCACGATGAGGTATCGCATTTATTACTAGTTTATCAAACTATTATTGGCGATATAAGTGATTACATAGTTGTAATCGGTAATTATTATATTGTATGTGTTAATGTGTCTATTAAATAGATACTTACTACACTGACGTACATAAGCTAGTGTTGAGGGAAATGCTAAAAATTTGCAATACACTTAATTGCGCTAGTCAATAGTAATAGTAACATTGGTGAGGTCGGACTTATTTCCGAACTTGATATGAGAATGAACCAGTGAAATTCCTATTCTTTACACACAGCAAGTGGCCACAAGGTAATAGGTTAATAAAAAAAAGCAGTGCGAGCATATGTAAACGCTTCAAACAAAGTCATAAGTGTGTTTTTCAATTGTATTTATTATTTAATCTAATCCATTTTAACTAACGTAGGCCTGGATTGGTCAAACCAAATGGTTACTTCTTGTCCTTGTTTGTTTACAGAGTAAGCCATAACGAGTGTCATAACATGTCTTTATTTTAACTTTATATTTGCACAATCCAGTATTTGTGAAGTTAATTGAAGGTTAAAGGCAAATTTATTTAAAACTTAACGAAAATAAACTTAATAATATTATAATTATAACTTACTAATAATAACCCATGTGTAACCTGTTATGTAGATATATGCTTCTAATTTGCTTTTCTTGTGTTCGAAACGAAGTTGGAACTTGGAAGGAGTCGTATTTATGAGAAGTACCCCTTCTTTTTTACCCGACTGCGACAGAAGGAGGGTTATGTTTTTCGAGTGTATGTATGTATGTATGTATGTATGTATATATGTATGTATGTATGTATGTATGTATGTATGTATGTATGTATGTATGTATGTATGTCCATTTCTTTGGCACGCCCTACAGCCCAAACGGCTGGACGGTTTTTGTCATATGAAGTGTCGTTGGATTTGTCTAAATTGTAGTAGTGACATAGGCTATATAAATTTTCAAAATGGCGCCTGCGAATAGCGGAATGAGGGGGGAGAGTTGAATTTTTTTTTCTTACTGTAGCAATATGGGTATCAAATGAAAGCTGGTAAATTGATTTATTCTTTTTAGTTTATAATAGGAGTATTTTACGCAGTCGGGTTTTTTGATTTTTTTTAATTAAGCATACTTGTTTTATAAAATTAATAGGGCTCAAATTGACATTCGCTTCTTACGTACTAATACTCACATGAAGAAAAAAGTAATATCTACCACTCACGTATTTTTAGTAGTTTTTCCCCAGCTGCAATTATTGTCATACGTACATATGTATTGGTATTATGGGGAAGGAAGGAAGGAATGAAAAATGAAGGAAAGAAAGGAGGAATTTGTGTTATAAAATATATTTTCTTTTATATAAAAGCATCCTCGACTCCACTCTTTATCATAAATAGTAGGAGATACTGGGTATGCTTCAATATCTCAATGTTTGTCAGTACATTGTATTATCACAAGAAGGAATTTTGATATGATTACAACTCACTGTTTTCTAGAGCAAGTGTATCTATCTAAATTCTAAAACAATCAAACTAGAAACAGAATTAAATCAAAAGTTTATAAAGTTAATAGATAATAAAAACATTATATGATAGTCGTAGTATTTTTACAAGGTTATAAAAATAATAAACTTATATGAATTTATTTACGCTGACTGTCATGCAGGACATATTAATATATTTATAATTCTTAAAATTATGTATTTTAAAAAGAGTAATTTTTGAATTCCTTCTCAGCAAAATGTGAATTTCGAATCGGTGTAAGCTTCATTATAATAAATTATATTAAAAACTCAAAAATGCTTTTAAAACTTAATTGAATAAAGTATATTTTGATTTTATTTTTAATTATACTGTACATTTTCAAAATCTTTATTAGACTAAAAGAATTAGCTTTTTATGGTGGGTTTAAATAATAGGGGATCGGACAGTAATCTAATTCAGTAAGACAGACAAGTAAGACAGACAAGGAAGATCTAAGACAGTAAGATTAAAATGTAAAATGTGGTTAGATAAAATAAATGTACTGTTTTAGGATTATTTACCTAATAATAATGTAATATAATTCGTTTAAATATTTTTAAATGAAGAAATAAAATGTTGTTATTTTCAATATTTTTAAACAGTACTGAAACACCAATCACAGTGCGTGACGTCATCTGTGGACAATCATTGACTGCATGGGTACTATCTACTAAGTTTACTCAGTTATTTCCATAATTTTGTTGAAATTATAAAAGTTGCTAAAAGATTATTGATAAATTAGGATACGGTAATCGATTTAAAAGCTGTCACGTGGTGTTTAACCAGTTTTTTTTAATAATGAAAACAGGATTTACCAAAGCCGACAATCGAAATCTTCCCAGAGAGAATACGTTTCTGATTTGCAATTTCTTTGCAAGTAATTCAGACTTTTGTGACAAAATTCGTCTTTTGAAATATGAAAACTTCTGTATTACTATTATAAATATATCATAATATATTATTTGCCATAAATACCTAGGCACTTGAAAAAATACCTCCTTGAAAAATAACCTCTAATATAACACAATATATGTATTGTACCTACTGTACTGTACTAGCCTGTAAACCACCCACTGCTGAGCGAAGGCCTCTTCTCCGTATAGACAAAGGGTTGGAGCTTAATCCACCACGCCGCTCCATTGTAGGTTGGCGAATAATATACTACTATGAGTAACGATCGCTATCAGGTGTATATGACAACAACCGGGACCGACGGCTTTACGTGCTCTCCGAGACACGGTGGGGAGAACCACAAGAACATACACCCAGACAGGAAACAAATATTTGTACAAATACAATTATCTGTCCCGAGCGGGAATCGAACCCGCGATCGCTCGCGCGGGGTGTTGAGGCGACTACTCGCACCACTACACAAGAACGGTCGTCGCAAGTAGAATACTGTCAACACTATATCACATTCTTTAGTGTTACAAAAAAAAATTACAAGAAGAAAAAATCTATAATAGTAGTTGACCGTAGAGAGAAAACAATATAATATACATATTTACTAAAAATTAATTTAAGCAAATTTCATTCTATTTATTTGTAGTAAGTAACGTATATTTACGTGAAAATAATCTTCACAAAATTAAATTGGTGAATTCATTTCGTTGCATTTTCTACTCGCTAAGTCTAAACATTTTTTTTCGTTTATCTGCTTTTCTTGGCACATCAAATGAATATTTTATTTGGAGTACTTTTTGATGTGTTCGTACATTGAGGTACTGCACACCAACGATATTTTTTGCGTTCCATAAGAACAAATAAAAAATCTACTCCACGAAACAAAACTTCTCGTGAACTTATGCTCATGCAGCTGTTTTGTTATAGCCCCAGATGACGTCACGCGCTCTCAGATGATATAGCGTGGCGTTTTGGCGGGATTTTTAAACAGACAATATTAAAACATGATTTTGAGTACTTAAACGGCTATAAAAAAGTAAAGTTTTATTTTTTATGGGAATAAGTATCCATAAAGATTAATTTAAAACACTTTCTGAAAATTTGTCCGATCCCCTATTGAGATAAGTTTTCAAAAAATTATTTATGTTTAATAAACGTAAAGTAAAAAATCACAATCAACATCTTTACAGACTTTTTTATTATTATTAAGTATTAAATATTTAAAATAGATACAAGTGAATTCAAAAAAGTATCAAATACGAAATTAAATCACAAACCAGTAATATTTTTCCAAACAAGAAACAATGAACAAAAATTTATGTTTTGTTTCGTAGTACGGCTAAAGCCGTATTCATACAATATAAAATATATAATATGTAGCCCAACCAGCTATGTTTGCATAACCTAACGACTACGCTAGCGTTTTCAAATAAATTTTTATAACACCTTGCTTTTTCCTTTAGTGCTCAGCTTTTAAGCCAGTTTTATGTTGAATCCTGAGAATGTAGGACCCTTAGTGTAGGATTTATTTTATTTGTGACTTAAATACCTAAACGACAAGACACGCATAAAGCTTTTATGTTATTCATAAACATTTTTTGTAAACATCGCAAAATGTAAGATATTAAGTAAGCAATGAATTGAACGTAAGTTGCTAAATTATGGTAATGAGAAATAACTTATTTTTTTATTTATACTTATGCCCGTACTTTATTGTACAGCAAGTAGTATATCCAAGTCAACAGTATTAAAAGCATTACTGAAATCAAGTAATATTAATACTGTGATAAGTTGGTTATCCACACCTTATCTAATATCATCCGTAATTGTTACTAAAGCTGTAAATATACTATGACCATGGCGGAAAACTGACTGGAAAGGATTGAAGAGGCTATGTTGAACAAGAATAGGAGTTATTTATTTGTAAATAAGTCACTCAAACACTTTTGATAAGAATGGAAGAATGAGTATTTGACGGCAATTAGAATAACTAGACGGACTCGACTTTTTTGGTAAAGGAATAGATTGAACATCTCTGCACACAGACGGAAATGTGCAGCAATGGATTGAAAAATTAAAGGTAAATATAATAATTGGAGCTGCAAGATCAATCATCGGAATAATCATTTTACGGCTGATGCAGTTTGAACCGACGGCATTGGAGGTGATGTCTAAAATATTCTTCTTAACACCACACACAAGAAACTTACTAACGGTAAATGAAGGGAAAGTGGGAGTGGATGTAACTGAAATTTGATTAACCCTATTTAGTTTTGTCGACCCATCAATGGTATTAGAAGAGTCTAGAAGAACTACTAATTAAGCCGATTAAGATCTGATTTGTATTAATCTATTTGCTGTTTTGATTTTCCAACACCTTGTGTTTGTAGAAATTTCCAAACTTTGGAAGGATCATCTTCCTCAGTCAATCGTTTACGAATTGGCTTTGTTGTTTATCTCTACACAAAATGGGGAATCCTATTTTTTTTTGTATCTTTCACTATTTCGGTCATTGGGAATAGCTCTACATTTACCCTTTGCTATATTTCTTTATGTAATCGATTAACAAGGGCGCTGGCAAACGTTTAGTAAAAACTGGACGAATTGGACCATGAATTTTATAAAGCCTAATCAACAAAGAATTAAAAGTAATTTATCCGTTCATCATTTATCTCTGCAGAGAGAACGACAATCGATTTTTAAAGCATCTTACAGCAATAATAACGACACTATCGGTTTAAATTTAATTTTAATATTAATTTTCATATTTTTTGATGATAGTATGAAAATTAATCTGCAAAATTTATTATACTCTATTTTTTTTTTTTCTGTAGTTGTATCGTGAGGTGCAGTCAATATGCCAACAGATAGACAAAAAATGAAAAAATAATTTTGGCTTTAATATCGATAAATAAATAAATAAATAAACGTCTCACACTCAACGGCCCCCAGTAGGATGTGAATCCTGGGTTGAGGGTCCGGAAACACACACAATACACAAGCACAAACGCCCAGACCACGACAAACATCTGTATGGCCTATACAAATATTGGTCATGTGCGGGGATCGAACCCGCGACCGCTAGCGCATCAGCCAGTTGCTGTGACCACTGCGCCAACGTGTCGTCACATTATATCGATATATATATCGATTTCAGAGTACCCTGGTAAAAACTGTGACATGTTACCGTTTTATTACAAATATAGACTAGTGACCCACCCGGCTGAACACGAATACCAACTATTATAATATATGAAGGAAATTATGACGGTGACATACCGCGCACACTTTCGCGGTAAAAATATGAAGTGGTAATTTTGAAACAGTGGTATGATATCTAAAGTATTAATTCATTTAAATTATATAACGTAAAAGGGCAAATTCGATGACATTTAAATATCCAACGAGTGACCTTTGACATATTTATCTGGATAATTTCTAATATAGTATTAAATTGGATATAATAGCTTAACAAATAACTAAATCAGTTTTATTTAATGTTTTGATTTTCAACAGAGTTACTGTAAGTCAACATAAAAGACATAACATGAAACTTAAAGAAATCTTGGCTATTTGAAGATCTGCAATTCTATACTTATACTACTTTTAAAGTATAGCTGATAACACTTTATTTGTCTATGAATATTTTCTAAATGTACCTTATTGAAGTATGTATGTAGCTTGGAAGCTGACGACTGCTGAAAACATGACAATGGACGCGAATATCAAGTTTATTATATCCTATGTAAAGCTACTTTTTTTCCTTTTTTTTTAATATGACACATGTATTTTAAATTAAAAACTGAAAGATCTGTATATATCCCACTGTGTAAACTAAACTGAAACAACCTGTAAATGTTATTGTTTGATTGTTGGGGTATGTCAACTGGTTAGCTTAGCTAGCTTATGCTTGTCTGGTCTGTCCATTTGAATTTCTGATTATCTATTATCGAACCTACGATACAGAAATATATTCCCACTGGGGCCATTGAGTGTAAATTTTTTTGTTTTTTAAAGGAATCGTTTTTTCAACATAAGAGGATAGTTAGAATTTGATTCGCCACGCTGCTCAACTACGTTTAGTGGATAGATGGATATTTGCTACCAAGAGTAACGATCGCTATCAGGTGTTTATGAAACCGACAGCTTTAAGAGCACGTACAAGTACAGGACACACGACGGGGAGAACCAAAAAGACAAACACCCATAACTAGAAACAAATATTTGTAAAAATGTAAGTGAGCGGGAATCGACCACGTGACCCATCAGCGTTAATGGAACTGTCGTACCACTACATAAGAACGGTCGCCGATATATCATCTTCATGAATACATGTATGTACCTCTGTATTCAAAAAGCAGTGATGTACAAGATACCCTTTACAAAGTATCTGGAATACAAAATACAAGATACTTTAAAATCAAGTATTTCAGATACCAGATACAAATACCTTTCTGGAATGGTATCTGAAATACTAGATACAAAATACGTATCTTCCAAATACTTTTTAAAGATACAAATACTTTTGTAAGAAAATAAGATTTTATTGAATGTAAGTTTAATTTTTTACGTGAATTATTTACAAATACCTACATCGCGTTGATCGCGTAAAAGTGAGAAGATAAAATATTATATTATTAAGGTTTTAATTGAGACTTAAGTAAAACCAGTTCTTCAAACATTTTATCACTCATTTTTCTTCGATAAGGCCTGATAATCATACCTCCAAAAGAGAAGAGTCGCTCCACAGGAGCAGAACTTGGCAAACAGGTGTTATATTTGAAAAATATTTTTCTTATTGTAGAGTAAGCATTTAAACTCTTTAAGTTGGTATCTTTATTGTTAAGGTATTGCAGTGTTTTTAAGTCAGCGGTGTTACCAGTAGACCCTGTGTTTTCGCCACTTGCAATAGAGGAATCAGAATCCTCTAAAAACATTTAAAATTAATGTCACCATAGAAACTCCCCAGTCATTTTAGGTTTTAGCTGCGGATTTTTTTTTTGTGAGCTGATTTTTTGTATACACCTTTATTACGGCGTTGTAATGAAGATGCGAAAAATCGACATTGATATCGTGCCGGTTAAAAAAGTTATAAAGGTCAAAAGGTCACGAAAATCAGTTTTTTGCAAATATCACGCTACCTATTACTCGGAGGTCAATATAGATCATTATAGAAATTGTTTGTCGTAAAATTATCTACAAAAAATGCCTCTTGCATTTTTCTCCAAAATTAACCGTTTTTGGAGTAGAGCGCGGAGAAAGCGACTACATGCACTTTTCCTCACTACCTACCTCGAGAAGAATCCAAGGTTCGTTTTTTTTTTACATGGTTTTCCCCGTATGAATAATCCATGATATTTAATAATAGATTTTTTTTAAGAGTGAATAATTTTTTATTTGAATGATAAATTCAGAAAAAATAATATATAGTAAGTATACTTACAATTTTTTTTTTGTCAATAATTGTCGATATCTTCAGTTTTTTATATCATTAACAGTTGCTGACAAAACGTCGAGTGGTCTTATTCCTATATTTAAATCGAAATTTTTATTATTTTCATCATTGGTTGATCAACTGTTGAAGAGCATGAAACTAATAAAATAAAGTCTTTAACACTCAAGAAATATTTTTCAATTGACTCAGTATAATTTCCAGAGTTTCACAAATAGTTAATTAAAGTTTTTGTGTTAAAACTCCAAATAAAAATCAATAGAGTTTACGCCTTGGTGTATTGTATACAAAACCGTATGTGAGTACATTCTAGTCGCTTTCTCAGCGCTCTACTCCAAAAACGGTTAATTTTACAGAAAAATGCATGAAACATTTTTTGTAGATAATTTTATGATGAATAACTTTTATAATGACCTGGAATGACCTCCGAGCAATAGGTCGCGAGATATTTGCAACAAAACTGATTTTTGTGACCTTTTGACCTTTGTAACTTTTTTAGCCGGCACGATTACAATGTCGATTTTTCACATCTTCATTACAACGCCGTAATAAAAGTGTATACAAAAATTCAGCTCACTTAGAATTTATCCGCAGGTTGGGGCTTAAAATGCCTAAAATCACTGGATTATGCCATATTTTGTGAATGAATGCATAGAATAACTATTACTAAAAGTATTTTACCAAACATAGTATTTGCAAAATACTAAGATACCCAACAAAAGGAATTTAGATACAAGATACAAAATACATTTAAAAAAAGTATTTTAGATACAAGATACAAAATACGTATTTTGTATCTTGTATCTGTATTTCAGATACTTGTATCTTAAATAAGTCACATCTCTGTCAAAAAGAATATTCTCAAAAATTAAGATTCTTTTCTTGTTAAAAAAATAAGTAATAGCCATTTTAATGTAATGAAAATTTTAAATATTATTCTAGATTCGCAATCTTTTATACAAAATCCAAGATATTTTCTTTCTTCAATTTGACGGATCTTTATGCATAAAACGAAATTCATTGTTAATAAATTAGCGTACTGTAGATCATAAAAGAATATTTGTTTGACTATTACGAATAAGTCATTCAGTCTTTAAGCAACAGACGCCTCAATTTATAATATTTACATATGTATATATGTAAATATTATAAATTGAGGCGTCTGCTGCTTAAAACCGTCCAATTGATATAGCACTTCTGCTGTACAAACTAGATTTTATGAAATTTTGTGAAATTTTATTATCGTCATAGTTAAGTTATGTACTTTTTTTTTAAATCATTTAGTGAATAAAAAATAAAAATACTCCGAAATAATTTCACGTTAAATATAAAGTTTAAACAGTCAACAATAAAGACCACTAAATTAGTGTCAGATGTGATATTCGATTCTTTTTTAAATGTTCGTAGTTTTCGTATTTTTATGGCTAGTAAAAAGAGGACATACGAGTATAAAGTGAGTGCTAGACTACATAAATGCGTGAGTGTTAATGCTCGTTTAGCCGTGTATGTTTTTGTTAATGTATACACAGTGCAAACTACATAGCTTTAGATGTATACAATAAATATTGTATTCATCTGAATCTATGTAGTTTGCAATATGTTTGGTATCACTTTGAAGCGCATTTCATTTAAATTTTTGTATTGTTATGTAATTTATGATTACTTTAATAAATACTTATCGACATGAAAACCTTAAGCACGTTTCAATTTCTAATTTTAATGTAAACTTCAGTTTAGAAACACAATAGAGTGACAAGACCAAGCTCGAAAAAAGGACTAGTGAGATACCGCCTGTATTTTATTATTTTATGAGCTATTTTAAGGTACGTTTGATTCCTAATTATATAAAATCTATTTAATTTCTATCAATACTCATTTAATTAAAAGTCTAAATCGGATTTTATCGCGTTTATTTGTTTTAAAACTTTACTTACTATCAATACTGTTTAATTATCAAATAAAAGTGCTACAGTCCTTTTTTTTTTGATGCTGTGAAATGCGTTTACGCTTCCCGCCACCCGAAGGTGACGGGTATGTGGGACTCGCTGACTGTGAAGTCAGAATACCCACACTAAAACACAGCGGTGCCCTCATCGTCGTACAAAGACGCCACGGGATCGCTGGCGCATGCCACCGTGACGCCCCGACAAAAGTGCTACAGTCCTAAACTTCCTAATACACAGTTACTCGGTGTGTTGTATTCTTGGTTTTTTTATAATAAAACTTCTTTCCTTCTTTTTTTTTAAATTTTACAAACATAGTGGAGTATACCCGTGACCATGGAACTTGTAATAGTATTGAAATATCGAAAACTCATCATAATCAACAACAGACCTGCTAAATGTCCCGTTCTGCAAATAAATCATCGGATATAGCGAATCTGTTTTTGATACACCACCGTCCATGAAGCAGTGTCGCATGATACGATCTGATCCTTGATATATATCATTATATTTGTCTTTTTATGTACATTTTTAATCCGTCGAATATATCAATTAGCACTGTTTTTTACTATTCATTTCAAAATAAAGACTTGCAAAATGTATTGGAACTTTGAATAGAAAAATAACAACATATTTATTTATGTAATTTATTTGCTTATCAATGTTTTTCTTACTTTTTCTTGTTTCTTTCATGTTATCAATACTTTTTTTTTTGTCTAAATAGAAAACTGTCACATATTTTTGCCAATCTGTTTGCCCTTTCAATATCAAGATAGGAATTTACGATATCACGTACAAATACAAATATAGTTATCATATTTCTGTTGAGCTTTAACATTTTTAGTACAAGAAGTCACAATAGTATCGAAAAACAATATTCTTACTGTAAAAAATAGTTATAATATGTTTATATATACATAGTTTCATATTTAGGGATTATCAACAAAACGTAAACTCGTGGAAATGGGTGTTCCATTTATCGATGTTTTTTTTTTTGTCGATGAAGTTGATAGCCGCCATTACCTATCCTGTCGAACTTAGGTTACTTGTATTATTCTTATTTATTTATTATAGTGTAATAAATATATTGATACCTATTAGGTACTGACTGTTAGAGCTAATTAAATTATAACTGATACAAATACCATACAAGTAGCAAAACCTTCATATGCAGACAGAACTGAACCAGTGTTTGTAATTACAACTCATAAATTTTATCAATAAAGCTTTTATTGCGATATTAACATGGTCGTTTACTCTTATTAAAGCAATTTAAGAGACAATTCAAGTAATTAAAACGTTAATTAAAAATCTCCTTTGAAAAATGGATTTCTCAAGTATTTTATTAAGTCATAACTATACAGGCGGCTTGTTATATGATATAATTTCACAATGAATTGTTTATTTACGAATAATTGTGTGGTTGAGATAGTTTTACTGCTACGTTCTCACATATAAAAAAAAACAAACATTTTTTTAGACATAAATTAATAGGAAGTGGGTTCAACAGCAAATAATAATAATTAAATTTATCGTGTCGAATAAAGTGATTAAATCGATTTTCATGGGCATATAACTCATTGTTATTAATTATATGTTACTTATCATTGCGTGCAGTTTTGCTATTTTTTGGTATAAAAATAGAGAGAAAAATTTGCAAATTAAATCAAGTAGTAACTAATTCATAATATTATAATAGATTTATGTAATAAACAGCCAGAATATAGATAATGACTATTCGAATAACTCTATCCCCCACAACTACTTGCCATAGGAATGTTTACTGTTTGATCGACAAGATACTTGACTAACTATGTTCCTAGTACGCGTAAGCGGAGGACAAAAATAAAATATGGACCACAAAGCGTTCTTGCGGTCGCTTTGTATCGCTTTCAATCTACGTTATGAAAGCATGTAAACCGGCGGCCTTTCAAAGCAATATCGCTGAAAGCTTAATGAGTATTAAGTAGTCCGACCGATGAATGTGTTTCCACATAAATCATTGTACAGGTATTCTGCATGTAGAGTATTATAAAGGATTTTACATGAATAAGAATTTCTTGGTCCGTTAATAGTTTTATTTTTAATCACTGTAGTGGAAATCTAATTTATCGTATCTAACATAATAAAGATTTAAATTTGTTGTATATGCATGTATGAATATCTAGATATGTACCTATGCTAAATCAGCACTAACATTATTTAAAAAATTAACTATTTCTTATTTCACTATACTTTTCATTATTTCATTATTATTGACACCATAATTTTCCACTAACTATGTACCACCAAATGTATCCTTATGTTTATATATATAAAATACTATATTATAAAGAAAGATTACAGGCTATAAGTCATAACTACACGACATATGACTCACAGGGTAGATATTCTTATTTAAATAACTAGCTTCCACCCGCGGCTTCGCCCGCGTGGTTGTATTGACAAAAAGTGGCCTATGTCCTTCCCCTAGGCTTCACACTATCCGTATCAAATTCTCACAACAGCTCGGTAACAAAGACTCTCAAACAAAAACGTTCCTCCACGCTCACAGTGTGCACAGTAATATTGCCCAGTCGACATTTTTGGCAAATTCTCGCGAAAATAAGGTCTCAAGCCTTGTTGTAGGCGCCACTTACGCATTTTGGCGTGATATTTTTTAAACTTTGTTATATTATGGCCAAATTACACAAAATCTTTATAAATTGTAGCCATAGCTAATACATCATAATAACACATAGGCTGAATAATATATTACGGTAAAATTTTATCTAAAACCGTTCAGAAGTTTTTGCGTAAAAGAGTAACAAACACCCATTCAAACAAACTTTCGCATTTATAATATTAATTAGATAAATATAACTGTACTGTATCAGCCTGTAAACAACCCGCTGCTGAGCTGCTCGCTGCTCCAATGCGGGTTGGCGGATAATTTCTCTATCATGAGTAACGATCGTTATCAGGTTTCTATGATAACAACCGGGACCAACAGCTTTACGTGCTCTCCGAGGCACGGTGGGGAGACCCACAAGGAAATACACCCGTGCGTGCGGTTTGAGGCGACTTCTTGCACTACTACACCAGAACGATCATCAAAATATAACATTGTAAGTCAAGTTATACATTGACTAGCTGTGCCCCGCGGTTTCATTCGCGTTAATTTGAGGAAAAACTGTACTTAAATATTTTTAAACCATTACTCGTATTATTGGTTTTTTTTTTTCGAAGATTCTCAGTTAGTAGTACGAAGTCTGGAATGGTGCCCGGTTTATGGCAATAGGGTCGCCCACTATTAAATGGGACTCATAACTGGCGAAATGTGTATATTACTTTACGCAACGGTAGCTCTCAAAAGAAAAAAAATATTTTTCCGTTTTTGTAACGTTTCTTATTATTGCTCAACCCATATTGATTATAGCATGATTTTATATAGTCTATAGTCTTGTTCGGTAAATAGACTATCCAACACAAAAATACTTTTTAATTTCGAACCAATAGTACCTGAGATTAGCGCGTTCAAACAAACAAAGTCTTCAGCTGTATAATATTAGTATAGATTAACAGGTTTGAACTTTAATTTTTATCATTCAAATGATAATATCATAAAATATATTCCCGTTATATCAGATTTATGAAATACAAATCTGATATATCAAGAAAAAACAAGATTTTTCTAACTATACCATTTTATTTTCCATAAAATATCATTGCAAAGTTTAATCGTAAAAGTTGAAACAAATATAGTTCGTCTGTTGGCCACGAGAGAAAAAGTTTCCGAATAGTAACTGAGTTCGTACCTAGTTGGTTAGTTACTGCCACTCATATTATAGTATCTCTGATAACCTAACGTACAGCTTTTTATAGAACAATAGACTTTCTATTTCCAGTCATCGTTGTCTATTTTTTTATATATGTACTAGCGGACCTGATAGACGCTATCCTTTTTTTGTGTCGCAGGGGAATCCATTTACGGATGATATCCAGGACGCCCGCGTAGGCAGTCCTAGACGTATGTCGGACTCGGAACTTTGGGAGTGCAATACCATACTAAACCCCTGCGGGATCCTTCAGCCGCTTTAATTGGAGGGTTCCGGATCTGCAGGCAACAGGATCCCGCCAATGACAGGCTGGCCTCGGCAAAAAGGCCAGACTTCTCCTCCATGGGGACTGTCCGGCTCATCTCTGAACAGTCCCGAAATAGACGCTATCATGTACACACGTCTTAAATCCGAAAATATCAAACTTTTTTGAATAAGTTGTAACAATCTGTACCGTTTTGATAATGTTTTTTTTTATAAAATAATGTTATTACAATATCTGACGTCATCGCGTGTACAATTAACATAATTTGACCTATCAAATGCATGTGAGTATGTTTATACTATGAGCTAAGTTGAATATTGAGGCTATGCATTTTCAAATATTCGACACCGTGATCGCAGCGCTGTCTGCCAGATCTGAAATGAACTGAACAAAAAATATACCAAAATCAACAACAGCTTACATATAAAAAATTAATAAACAAATCATTTTGCAGTAGACCGAATTGTTAATCTAAACCATTCTCGAATCCACTTGAACATAATTTCATCAAAATCGGTCCTATCGTTTAGGAGGAGTTCAATCACATAGACTCGCACAGAAGAATCATATATTTTTTAATGTTTAGTTTTTTTTTCTTCAGTTTAATTGAAATATTTATTTTTAATCCAATACTAAGGATAGGTTATAATTTTATAACTTTAAATACAATTTGCTCAAAAATTGAGACTAAGATTAACAAAACCAGAGGAAACTGCTACTATTATATTCTCATCCGCGCTTTAATGAATACCCACGCTGTAAGTAAGAATTCATAAAAAATAATGAGCATCATCAAAGCAGACTTTGCCTTTGTACTGCGATTGTCTTGCGGCCATTTAAACTAACACGTGTCAAGACTGACGGAGGTCTACAAAGTAAATTAAATTTTCTCTTTGTAGTTTCAAATATACTATTAAATAAATAATTTTAACTAGTAACTATTAATTATTATTTGAGTATTCATATAAGTTATATCTAAATATATTATATTATACAATGAGGGTCGATGGTTTCTAATAAGTTCCTCTTTTCTATTACGCAAAAAATTGATGTTATGTAATATGTATGCCAAAAATATAAAGTAAACGATATATTTATCTTTACTGGGTAAAGATAAATATATCTTTCACATATTTTTTTATAACATGATAGATATTTAAAGCATCAAAATTGCCAAGTTTGATTATACAATAATACATGTATAAATATGTTACAGTCAACCTACTCGTATCACAAAATACAGTTTTATGACAGCACCCATAGTACTGATACATCGTGAGTTGGCGACGCTCTCTACCAAACAGCTTAAGCCGAGGTGCGTCTGTTCCTAAGGTATCTTAATGCTTATGTTTTAGGTAAAAGCTGATTAATAAACTTATATTTTTTTAGTAAATATAGATAAACATACACAATATATAAATATTACACCCAGGTTCTGGGCCAGAATCGTACTCATGACCTTGTAGCCGAAAGCAACTACCAACTGCGGCAATAGGTCAGTCAATCAATTTCTTTTTTTTTTTACATTTTTAATTATTAATTTAACAAATAATCCGATTTAATATTCATTTAACATGGTATAACATAAAAACATACTTATGACTGTTTTTGAACTACTTCTACTATCAGCAATGCAAAGCGAAGAATCGATTAGATGTACATTTTTGCTTTTAGACAAATTACTTATTTCAAATTAAAAAAAGTACCAAACTTTAAAAAATATATTCTTCATTTTAAGTAATACGATATAAACTATATTAAAGTAAATTATATCAAAATTATAACTTTAAAAATAAACATTTAAAGCTATTTTTCTATCCTATTAAAATTTTGCTTCGAAAACAATATCTGTGTAGCCTGCCTACACAATGAAAATTATTAAAAATTGTTGCGAACATTTAATGATATTTTAGCTAACGCCGAGTTAAAAGTTCTAAGACGCGTTTTCTCGTTATGAATTTTCCGAGAGAAGAGGGCCTGGGACATCAAAGTGAATTAACGAATGTTTTCTAGGGGCGTCCGTTTGTAAGCCGCTTTGAAGTTTGACTACCTAAAGCAAACTCCTACGAAATGTGCTAAAGCATAGGGTATTTTATTTTGATACCACTTGGAGTTGAGAGCCGCTTGAAGTTTCAATATTCTCTACAAAAAATTTTCCTTAATTGTGTAATTATTTATTGCATATTTTTACTTAGAACAATAATTCTTTATCGGACTTAAAAAGGAGGAGGTTCTATGTTTACATATATTTTTTTAATTTTACTGATACCTTTGTCAATCGATAACCAAGATAGAGATATTTACTTAAGGTAAAAATTATTATCTAATCTATAGTGGAACAGCGTGGTTCATTAAGTTCCACCAGTTTCAAACAACATTAACAGGTTGATTCAGTATATAATTATATAATTTACTAGCTCTGCCCCGCGGTTTCACCCGCGTTAATTTGAGGAAAAAACGTACTTAAATGTTTTTAAACAATTACTCTAAGAGTGGGTACCCGCCTCGTTGGTCGAGTGGTCGCAAGCGTTACTGCCGAGCGAGAGGTCTCAGGTTTGATTCCTGGATCGTTCAACGTATTATTGGGTTATTTTTTATTTTTCGAAAATTCTCAGTTAAATAGTGATATATATAAATATATAGTAAAGTGGAACTATAGTTAAAAAATGTCTTGAGAAGAGAAATAATAAATAAAAATAAATAAAATAATAAATAATAAAGAAATTATAATATAATAAAATGGACGGTTTTACAAGACGCTCCACGCACCTCACGTGGATGTTAAGACCTCCGTGCAATGGCTGCGATTCGGAGACCTCTTTGGGGAAACCGAAGGTTTTGTCTGTGCAATACAGGATCAGGTCATTAAGACTAACAACTACCAAAAGCACATTCTGAAGGATGCCACTCCCGACTTCTGCCGAGCTTGTCGCCATCCCGACAAATCACTCAGACATGTGCTTTCGGGCTGTTCCACGCTTGCCAACACTAAGTACTTGCACCGACATAACTCTCACTCAAGGTCATAGACATAACTCTAACTCAAGATCCTTCATCAAGAGCTTGCTCTTATTTACGGTCTCCGGGAACAGAGGATGCTGTATTATCAGTACCCACTAGTGCCAGTACTCGAACGCGACGGAGTCTGGCTCTATCGGGACCTGCCTGTCGCCACGGATAGGACGATACTGGCGAACAAGCCTGATATTGTGGTGAAGGATAGGGCACTGTCGAGGATGTCTTTAGTGGACATAACCATCCCGCATGACCGTCCCGTGAAAGTCGAAACAGAGAAAAAACGTACATATCTGGATCTGGCGCACGAGATTGTCGACATGTGGGGTGTTGAGTCTTCTGAAATCATTCCTATCGTGATTGCCTTGCCTGCCACCGGTTTGATCCCGGTTAGCCTCGCTTACCAACTGAGGCAGCTGGGTATCCGTGATGGTTCGCTCGCATTGCTCGGTATTGCTCGACTCGGCTAGGATTGTCCGCCGATTTCTCAGCCTCGCTCGGGCGTAATCCTCCACCCGCTTATATTTGTCTATGTAAGTTTATGTAAACTTATTAAATGCCTTAATTATATAAGTATTGTTTTATTTTATGTATATATATATATATATATATATATATATATATATATATATATATATATATTATATATATATATTATATAATTTTACCGGTGGGAGGGATGCGCTGTGCCGCGCTCCCGGCTGCATGGGTACCACCATCTTGCTTATTTCTTCCGTGAAACAGCTTTGCTGTGTTTCGGAAAGAAGGGCAAGACAGGCAGTGTAATTACTGGCACCGAGACTTAACATCATATGTCTCAGGATAGGCAACACATAAATGAGTTGGCTGGGCTAGTTCCAGGTAAACTAGTTTATGTTCATTTTTTTTTTTTTTTTTTTTTATACCACGACGGTGGCAATCAAGCATACGGCCCGCCTGATGGTAAGCGGTTACCGTAGCCTATGGACGCCTGCAATACCAGGGGCATCACATGCGCGTTGCCGACCCTTTAAAAACCTATTTACTCCCCTCTTGAAGGACCCCATACTGTAGTCCTGCGGGAAAACCTCGGCAGGGAGTTCATTCCACAACCGAATGGTCCGTGGGAGGAAATTCCTCTGATACCGAACTGTACGGGACCATTGGGGCTGCAATGTGTGAGCATGAATTCCCTGTCGATGGCGAGCGGTGCGATGATAAAAAGTGGCCGTTGGCACCATTTCGAACAATTCTTCGGAACACAACCCATTATACAAGCGATAGAGCACGCATAGGGATGCAACATCTCTTCTTAGACTTAAGGGCTCGATATCGCTCGTCAGTATTGGATCGTCGACAATTCTCACAGCTCTTCTTTGAACCGAGTCAAGAGGGCCAAGTTGGTATGCCGGTGCTCCCGCCCAGAGATGAGAGCAGTACTCCATATGGGGGCGGACTTGCGATTTATACAGACGCAGTCTTTGCCCCGGCGTGAAGTACCGCTTCGCTCTGTTAAGCACACCGAGTTTTTTGGATGCCATCTTGACCTTGTCTTCCAGGTGACATCGGAACTGGACGTCGCTGGATATGTCGACACCAAGGATACCAATACTGTTAGAGATGGTAAGGGTTGTGTCCTGGAATTGAGGGGCCACAGTGAATGGGGTTTTCTTAGCGGTGAACGCACAAACTTGTGTCTTGGAGGGGTTGAATTGGACTAAATTGTCTCGACCCCAATCGGAGACTTTGGAAAGACTACTCTCGATTTCAGACACAAGTTGTTCGCGACTTTCTACCACAGCGGAACGAGGGATGTTTGCACGGCCTGTGTAGAAAGCGTCTCCAGTGCTATCGTCCGCATAGCAATGAATGCCATCAATAGACAGTAAGTCATTGATATGCAGGAGAAACAGTGTTGGAGACAGCACAGAACCTTGCGGGACGCCAGCGTTTATGTCTAGTTTTGCGGAGCAGCAGCCATCTACAACGGCTCGTATGCATCGACCAGACAAAAAACTGGCAACCCATTTGCACAAACCCTCGGGTAGTCCGTACGATGGCAACTTCGAGAGAAGACCCCGGTGCCAGACCCGATCGAACGCCTTCGCCATATCTAGGCTAACTGCCAATGCCTCACCTTGACTCTCGATGGCTGAAGCCCATCGGTGTGTCAGATACACTAGCAGGTCACCAGTCGAGCGACCGTGGCGAAAGCCGTATTGCCGGTCGCTGATCAAATCGTGTTCCTCTAGGTACCTGAGGAGCTTGGTGTTAATAACACGCTCCATAACCTTGGAGAGAAGGGAGGTAATAGCGATAGGCCTGTAATTCGATGGATCTGATCTATCGCCCTTTTTGGGTACCGGGTGCACATGGGCGGTCTTCCATGAAGACGGTACTTGCCTGGTGTGGTAAGAAAGTGCGAAAAGTCGCGTTAATACAGGGCACAACTCTGGAGCACACTGTTTCAGCACCATCGCTGGAATGCCGTCGGGCCCACTCGACTTATGAACATCGAGAGTAAGCAGCTCCCGCCGGACATCTCTTTGTGAGAAGTTTATTTCCGGCATGGAGTGTCCACACCGTGGGATGGTTGGCGGTACGGCGCTCTCATCGACATTCAAAGTCGAGTTTGAGGCAAAGAGTGTACCTAGAAGATCGGCTTTCTCCTTGGCGCTATGGGCCAGGTTGCCGTCGGCATTTTGCAATGGTGGTAAGGACGACAGACAAAAATTTCCCTCGGCAGCTTTGGCGAGCGACCAGAAGGCTCGACTCCCGGAAGGGTAGTTGGCAAGCCTTTCGCCAATTCTCCCGATGAACTCGAATTTAGCTCTGGCAATTGCTCTTTTACAGGCCCTTGAGACAGCATTTAGCTTGCGTTTCACGTCAGATACGTTTGGATCGCTGTTACTCCGAGCCGTGGTCCAAGCCCTGAACATGGCTTGCTTAATCCGTTTCGCTTCCTTACAAGGCCGATTAAACCACGGTCGTTTCCTTGTCCCGGCAGCAACTAGCGAGTTCGGAATAAAATATTCCATACCCGCCAGTATCGTCTCAGAGACAGCAGCTGCGCAGGTGTCGGGATCTTCTGATGTGAAGCAAAGCTGCCTCCACGGGTACGATGCATAGTATTCTCGCAATCCATCCCAATCTGCTGACTTGTACTGCCATATGCGCCGCAAACTAGTTGGCCGAGGTGGATCTGTGCGCGTGCATGGTGCAAGAGTCCGGATGAGGCAGTGGTCGGACGAGCCGAGTGGTGCATCCACTGAGATGGAATATCCATCCGGACGTTGAGTCAGCAGAAGGTCCAGTATAGAGCTCGTATGGTCCTCAATATCTGGTATTCTTGTTGGAGAATGTACCAGTTGTGAGTAACCATAGGCCAGAGCGAATTCGTGAGCACACCTCCCCGCGTAGTCAGTGGACCGAGAACTAAGCCATTCAGTGTGGTGGGCATTAAAGTCTCCTAAAATCACCAACTCCGCAGAGGGGTATAGCTCAAGAACTTTGTCCGTCGTCAATTGCAGGCGCTCGAAGAGCCGCTTTGTTTCCCTGTCACCGCTATGAGACCTGTATAGGCATGCGTAAACACGGGTGTGGCCACCGTAGTCCACGCGCACCCACAATATCGACAGGTCCCTGTCCTCTAAATGAAGGAGACGGCGACAGCAGATATCCTCCCGAACGAACATACATACACCGGCACGTCTCAGGAATTTATGTTCGAGTTTGTAGCCGGGATAGTGTAGGTATGAAGTGTCGGCCGGGCAAGATATCTGCGTCTCCGTTAGAAATAGTAAGGTCGACTGCGCAGTCTCCAGATGTTGATGGACGGCGCTAAGGTTAGCATGGAGCCCCCTGATATTGCAGAAGTCCACTTGTGTGGAGAGGGGAGCCGCTGTGTATACCTTACTTTTCTTTTTGTTTTTCATTTTGTGGGGGAAGGTTATAGGTTTTTTGTGAAGATTTGTTGTGTTGATAGCTAAAGAGGCAAATTTGCAATGCAGACCAGCCACGGGTTAGCATAGGTAGTGCGAATTGTCGGCGCAGCGAACGAGAGGGCCCCCAGTCCCCCCCCACTGCAACAGCCGGGTCCACCCCGGTCTCCTTCTCCGGCACGACTGCTACAGCAGGGATTTTTCGCGGGTTGGCAGTTCAGCCTCCCAGGGCGGAGATTAAGTGATCCCTGGGTTCGGGAACTCTACTGACCCGCGGGCGGCCAGCGACAAACCGTTTCACTGGGTCTCACTGACCGCTGCGCCCACACTCCGCGCCTACACCTGCCGATGACTGTATCGTTTGCATCACCGGCCTTCCGCTACCAACACAACGAATCCTCGGGAGCTCTGGATACCTTACTCACCGCAGGAACACAACACCGTCAGAGAACAATGTTATTTGGCTGCGATCTTCTGTAAGGCGGAGGTACTTCGCCAGTCGGGCTGCTCCGATTTGAGTAGGGTATATACCCCACTGTGCCCTACCTCTCTTAATAATCATGGGCGACGTCGACCACTTTCCATCAGGTGGAACGTCTGCCAGTTTGCCTATCCAACTAACATATAAAAAAATATATATAAATATATATATATATATATATATATATATATATATATATATATATATATATATATATATATATATATATATATATATATATATTATTAAACGGGTGTAGTGAACCAGTTGGATAATAATAAATAAAGTTTATTTAACTATAAGGAACAGTGAAGAATACATTTCTACTAGTTTATACACTTAAAGATCTGACTTTGAAACAGTAAGATTATGAACACAAGACAAAAAATTTAATTTTATACTTTGCAAATGTCCTTTTTTTGGATTGGGTTTAAATAAAACATTTTTTTTTATTTCATTATGTTAGTACCAAAATTATATAATTAAAATAAGTTGACGCTACTAATACCAGAACTAAATATATAAGTATCATGGCTATGTTGTATGTATCTCTTTTACTATTTATTTGTTCGATCTAAATACAAATAAAATAAAGTAAAAAAAATACTTGTAATTCCAAAATTATATTGTATTTTAGATTTTTTTTTTTTCTATCTACTTATTTATATAAACTAATATTTACTAGTGACTTAAATAAATTATAATAATTAAAACTATAGGTTATAATAATACTTAATCTCATTTAAATCGAAACAATATCGTTCATACAAACAAACTAAATATCCAAAAATAAATTCTTGACAACAGTGGGATAAGTACAGTAGGGAACAATCATAGCATTGATATAATATTTATTGATATTGATAATGTTGGCCGTGGGGTGATCTGCTACAACACACTGTGCTCACCAAGCCGCCTGCCAAGCTTGGCGAGTAATGGCAAATCTTCCCCCCAGAGATTATGAGGGAGCTCTACGTTCAGCAGTGAATATTCAACAGCTGATGTATATAATGTTATTCCCGATTTACTTTTATTATATTATGTAATAGACAATTTTATACTCAAAATAATCGGGAAGTTAAGTTGATATAGGAAAAATCAGGTTAGAATTGGTAGCCTGTCACTTTCTTTGAGACTCATTTCTATGTGTAGATATTTAATAAGTGCTAAAGAAAAATATTAACATAACATAATAAAAGGAGCTTTGAGAATGCTTTAAAAATATTCTGGTCGCGACCTTTTAGCTGGTAACTTTAAGCCGGATCCAAAAGATAACGTCCGATGCTACAAGCTCTCTAAATGCAAATCGTACCGCAACAAAATTCGTAACAAAGCGTTGAACTTCTCCCATCAATAGAGCAAAAAAAACCCTGAAGAAATTACACTTGAGAGTATTTTAAATTTCAAACCCATTCTTAAGAAGCAGTTTAAAATTCCATTAGGTATATAAGGGAACGTGGAGTATAACGAATCTAACAGATAAGGTTCTTTTAGTGTGCTTAAAATTGAAAATTTATTTTCGTAATAGATTTGAATCTTTTGGACATTTTTTAAATACGTTCGAAAATAGGTGGTAGTATAAACAATCTCACGTAAAGACACTAGTAAATACATTCTATCTACAAAGATATATACTCGTATATGTCACAGCGTAACATAGGGAACAACAACTCAAAAATGCATGATTTACACAACTTGTTTTATGCATGGCTTCTCTCTTGAAATACTATGAGTACGTTCAAATAATAAATAATATATGTTTATAACTAGTGAAGCCCCGATGACGAGTGCATAATATCAATGGCTGAAATTAATATAACGTAATGTGAAACATGTTTGGACCAAAACCTGAGGTTTCTATTTGCATAATGTTTTTAAAATTAATTAATTAATGTTTAGGTAATTATTATTTAAAAATCTAAGCATATTAACTTGTTAAACTTGTATATTTTTATTAAAGTGTTTACATAATTGTATTTATTACCGGACATAACATCTGAGCAAGCACCATTGAATTTTAATGAGTTTGTGTTTGAATTTAACTCGTACTCAACATTTAAAGAAAACATCTTGAAGAAAATCGCATGTGTGGATAAAAATTCTGAGATGTATACAAAAGATACATAACAATCGAGAGAAGAGAAACTTAGTAAAAATAAGTTTACATTCTCCTCTTTGATAGAAAGAAACAACTTTGATCAATAGTGGAATATTTAGAGGCTATGACTACTTTTTTACTTTAAATTCTATTTTTACACTAAATATAAAATACAATTTTTATATTATAGACATAATTATAAATAATTTAGGTTTTACAACTTTTCTTACATATAAAGGTGACCTATATTCATTTAGCTTTAAATGTACCAAATTATGCTTTCAGTTTCATATGCAGAAAGAAATGTGGAGCTAAAAATAATAACACTAAAAATGAATGAGGTCATACATTTCAAAATATTTCTAGTGAATAGATGAAATAGCAAATTTCCTATATATAAAATGTCATATAAAAATTTAAAAAAAGGGCTTTATGGATATTTCATCTTCACGCGTGTATCTATGTGTGTGTGTGTGTGCTTGAGTCAAGTGCTTTTATATTTTTTGATTTGGTGACGCTTGGACGAAGGCTTTCTCGTCACTGAAACATAAATCAATAGTACATATCTAAAGTACACGCAAACACAGTGCTGTACTTTAAGACAAATTTTTTTTACTAACTTTTGATTTTAGCTTACAAAAAATAATGTTACTCGCAATAACCGCTTACTAGCTTTTAATTTGTTTAATTTTTTTAGTAAGAGGTGCAAAGGGGGATGTCAACTCTGCTGTCACATTGCAACGGTCGTGTATCATCATAACGTAGATCGTAACGTTATAGTTTTTTCAAACTACGTTCCTTACAATTATATTTTAAAAAAAAACTATTTGAGACTGACACAAATTCAATGAAAGTTTTGTGAGTTATGGATGAAACCTGGGTACACCTCACCCTAATGCAAAATATCTAACTACACTACAGTTTCTACACCATTGCACAAAACACTAGCTTGTTTACGTTTCACTACTATTACTTACAAAAGTAGGTTTTAGTTTTGAACTTCTATTTTTAATAATAAAATTAAATATAAAAAGGCACTTTTGTTATAAATTTAGATGTAAATCGATCTGTATAATGTCTAAAAATTATGTAATATCTCATATATTATAATCGTTCCCAGTCATAATTTTTAAAGAATATCTCCTGTTAGGTTATTACATTAAGAGATTTTAATCACGTTATTGGTCCTACATATTCAGCGTCGTGCGTCGTCTAGCTCCCATAGCAGACCGCTAAGAAATTTCAGACCGTGCCCGCCGGGAAAGTTTTCTGGATAGCGTTGCATCAACCGCCCCGAATGCAAATCTGTATATTTGGTCTTTGTGAAGAGTTTGTCGCGATTTTATGAGTATTACTAAGATAAGTTGCAAATTAAGAAGTTTTTAGCTTTTTTAGATAAAACTTCTTTTAAATATACTATTCTAATCGCTTATAATAATACTACAATAGCAAATACATCTTATCAATTTATCAAAAATAATATTATCAATACATCTTAAGACTTGTTTAATTTTTTGGATGGATTAACCATTGTATTTTCTGAGCGAAATTAGCTTCCCAAACTCGCGGAAGCTTCACTTGGAACTGACATTATAGACATGTTAAGTGAAGATTTAAAAACGTTTACATAAGTCGATTGAATAAAGTATATTTTGAGTTAAATATGAGTTTGAGTTTAAAATAATTAATCAACATTAATATAAAAATCTTACCATTTTCAGTTAATTTAAATGCAGGAAATATTTTTCTAAACATTGTTATTCTTGGACCGAACACTAGCCGCGGGCGTAACATACGCGTTGGCTCTACTAGCCTTCATTTTTCCTCTTTATGCTTTGTAAACAATATCGGAACGTCCTCAGTGGTGCAAACTTGTGTTTGTATAAAAATCAGAGTCAACTGCCCTTCTTGTAATATTTATGTTACCCATAAGGCGTTTATCTTGAAATATTGTAAGTTTTATCATAATACCATTTACATTTATACGATTCCTCTGTGTCAAAACTAACACACAAGTCTCTTGAAGAGGATATACTACGACTATATACTCTTACTATATTGTTGGTAAGTAAATTAAGAACTAAAGAAGTTGAAAGTGAGCTAATCCATACATATAATAAATCTGTTAACGAATCCGTTTTATTAATACACTATATGTGATTAAGAATAAACTTTACAAGCGCGATTTATTTTCAATCAGCACCATCTCTTATAAGGTTTTTTTTGTACGCGTATCATGTAAAAAGTACAAAACCAAAGTAAATAAATTTAATACATAAAAATTATACATAACTCACAGTAACATTTAGTTTTTGTTTCATTGTAATTAAATTTAAAAAAAAATATTTAAGAAAATAGAAATATACTATTATGTTCAATTATGTTAAATGTACGATAGATGGCGAAGTATGCGTAATATAGTTTTTTGAATCGCGCTGTCCAAAACTTCGGCCTCGCTCTCCCCGCCCTCGCCCGTATTTCAAGAAATGTTTTTTTACATTTAATACCTTAGTGTACTAAGGTCTTGGTTGTTTGTTTGTTGTTAAAATATTTGGTCGTTATTTGTTTGTTGATTGCACAAAGTTGGATGGTTATAGCTATTTAAGTTGTAATCTATATATATAAAGTCAAAGTTACTCATCACGATATCTCTGAAACCATAAGACCTGTAGACTTGGAATGTGGTAGGAATATACGCAGGTGTAGGTGATAATAAAAAATATAAATTTATAATTTTTGAAATTTAGTTAAATACCCGTGCGAAGCCGGCGGACCGCTAGTTATTAATATTTTATAAGATTATTGTATGAAAACTCCTAGCAAGAGACTTTATCGAGATTAAATTTATTAGTACTCAAGGGAAAATCTAAAAATCTTGAAGAAAAGCGTCTCTTTATACTTAGAAAACATGCACTACCTACTTAATAGAACAAAAGAATTTACCTTTTTCTTAAATTTAAAAACATTAAAATATCTTTTAATTTAAATTAAAAAATAAGAATATAATAATATTTTATACACGATTATAAGCACACATTTTCATTAAAAGGTTTAACGTTATTTTTAAAGCATCTTTTTTTAGATTTTTTGAATGAGTAAAATGTTAGAAATCGTTGTAAAAGCAAATATCATAAGCTTATTCTTAAATGGTTATCCATTTCATCGTCTCAAAGGTATTGGAGTATAAAATTTCTTAGCGATAACGAGCATACCTATGTACGTGTCATCTTATTACACAGACATTGATTTTTAAAATAAAGACATTTATTTATTTATAGAGTCTATAGAGATATTGTATAGTGTCATAGAACTATACATAATTATATGCCAATACGTCCCAAGTGTTGTAGTTTATGAATAAAATGTGCGCAATATTGAAATAAATTTCTACGTGAAAATATAAATGGGGTCTTAAAACATACTCAACTCAAATACAAACAGTCAAAACACCGAGACACCCTCATGACCTATATAAATATTTTTCTCGGACGGGGCACAAATTTACCACCGTTAGATCATAAACCAAATGCAGAAATCACAGTTCATCAATCATCTGAATACCCTCTTTTGTTTTTCCGCTTTCCAAAGCCTTTTTTCTGTTTATTTCATTCTTAGGGACAATAAAGTGCTTAAAAGTAACTACAAAATCGATTTGTTGATTTAAAAAAGTAGATGACGATGGGTACAAATCTGGACAATCTTAGTGGCCGCACCGCATCATGTATAATGTAATACAACACAACGGCCACAGTTGTTTCTGATAAATTGCCCTGACTTATCTTAAAACCGAACTTAACGTATCGTGCGGAACACGGATACGTCGAATAGTATTTAATTCATCGGCTTTTACAACCTTATCGGCTGTTTATTTGCTTAATGTTAATTTTAATAAAATTTAAATATAGATAATAAAGGTATTAAAATTAACATTTCATTTCGTAACTGCTACGGTGTGAATGTGAAATACATCTATGGAGACATTATCGACTACAAGCCTAACCATTAAAAGTTTTTGAGTCATTGAAGCGACAAAGATTCTCGCGAGTGTGACGTACGAGTATATTACCGTTTTCTATGGCAATAAAAAATTATAAAAAACTAGCAAACCCGGCGAACTCCGTTTCGCCACCAGATGACTTCGTTTTTTGTAACATTTCGTTTGGGGATTAAAAGATGAAGTAGTACATGCTATGTATCAGAGATGGCGCTGTATGTGAAAATGATTTTCCCTGTTTTCCTGCTTTTCTGTTGAAATTTTTCCTGAATTTTGTTTGCTATAAACCTCACGGAGCCCAAGATCTTTCCAACGAATGCAAAACCGTGGAAATCGCTTCTTGCGTTCTGGAATTATAGCGTCAGGAAGGAAAACCCGACTTATTTTTATATTATAGATAAATATTCAAAACGTTTACAGTTTATGATAATTAGGTAATAAGGTAATCATATAAAAGTTTTTGACATGATAACGTTTAGTAAATCGATGAAAGCCGGCTGCACGCACGAAAAAGCATTACTAATTGTGACGTTCCGCGAGCGAGAGCGCGGAACAAGAGATAGAGAGGCACGATCGGCCTAAGCATTCGGCTTGTGACGCATTTATCTCTCGTACGGGGTGTACCCGGCAGAGATCGGCCGATGATTCTCAGTTTTTTATTATTATTATTTCATCTATTACCTATTCATTATTAGAAAATATGTTGCATTGCAAGTAGCCATTTTTGTTTGTCATATTATTATGAATCATATTAGTTACAAGATATAGGTAACTTTAAAATTTATATACAGAAATTGGTTTCTTTTTCCAATGTGTTATTTTTATAAAATTACTTTGTAGTTCGTATCAGTTGAACGATATTTTGATAAAATAAAGTTAAAAATTTAAGATAAACCGCCATCTGTCGCTAATTGCTAATAACTTCAATAATAATTACTACTACAACTACGGCTACAAGCTTGTAAGTGAAAATTACAGATGGCGCGCGCCACTAACTCGGCGCATCGTTTAATTTCTTATGAGCGTATATAATTACAAACACAGTTTTTTCATCAATGTTTTCTTATGACGTTATCACGTAAAATTATCGTCCGTAAGCCGACTTTATAGACAACCAATTTTTAAATGTAATGTATTTAATTCATTATTTATTTTATAATATTATAATAAACATTTATTACTCTAAAAATATACATATTTTTATTTTGTTCAAATATTATTATTTTAGTGAAAAATTGTTATAAATAACGATGAAAACTATAAAACGCTATCATAAGAACGTAAAAAATAAACAAACTATAATATAATTAACTCGTTAATTACTGATCATGGGGATATGGACCAGTAAACATAGATTTTACCGGAATACCGCTACTTGTACGAAATTTAACGAGAGAACAAATAAAGCAACAAATTTAAAACGATTTTAATTGAAGAGTCCGATAATTAAGCATGAATGTTTAAATTAATTAATGAATTTCGTGGAATCGACGCTCCGAGGGCTCCGATCTGTAGTGCTCGCAAATAACATTCTTAATTAATGTGAACAAGAACAAACGTTTTGCTATTGTGGATGTTCAAAATCATTCGCCTTTTAAGTCTTTTCACCTTACTCGATCATTTAGATTGATTGAATCGAATGAAACAATAAAATTACTTAATTGAGCGGTTTATTGGTTAATAGGTTTGTTTTAGAAGCTATCGATTTAAATTTATTTCTAATGTGTATATAACCTTAAGAGAATTGTATATATTGTAGAATTTTAAATTATTTATATTATTCGTTAACAGTTGTTGCATTTACATCATAACATCATAGAATAACTATTCACAACAACATCACGTAATGAAAGTGTATTTTATACATATGTATAAACTTTAATTAAAAATACGGTTATTTGGTTCTTTTCTTTCGTTTCGCTCTTGTCAGAGCGGTCGTGGTCATCACTTCCCAGTAGTGACACGTTTGACAATCCGTGTCCACTCCTCCCTGACAGCTGCTTTTCGGGAGTACACATACAGTGGGACCATATGGGGTTATGTAGTTGTTTATTAAAATAATTTTTAGTAATAATAAAAACACAAGAATTTTAAGATTGTAATAGTTTTCTTCTATAGAACTTCTTAAAACGACAAATGGTTCGATTCGCGATCGAAGCGGATATTTGTATTAATACAAATATTTCTTTCTGGTCTGGATGTCTATAATTGTGAATCTCCGCACGAGGTCTCGTGAAACAGTAAAACTCCGACGGCTTACTTATTATATTATAAAAACCTAAAAAAAAATTTTTTAGGTTGGAAATTATCCGTCAATACTAAGATTACTTATCTCCTTAATAAGAGAGGAGATATTCAATTAAAAAAATGTATTCATTAAGTAATTTTAATTTTAATACAGTTTTACACTTCAAAGCTTTAAAACATCACAACCATTGTTGTTCATAAGCCAGTGATATAAAAAAAAAACAATACGTGAATACAGATACAAAATAAGAAAAAAACGACTATTCCACAGAATTATTTAGCAACCCGTATAAATTTTACAAGCGACTGAAAAAGAGAAAGTAATTCTGTCGGATACGCGTCAGCTGGGCAACATTAGTCAGACGATGCGAGAAAATTTAATAAAAGCACTGCTTATCGCTTTGTCCCGACTAAACTGGGCCCATTGCCATCCAACTTTCCGGGATGCCGTAAGCAAAAACCTTTTTTTTTTTTTAGTATAATTTTACGTATATGATTAAAAAAATTAAAACAACACAAGCAACTTTATAGAACATATATATACTTAATCTTAGAATTGACAACCGTTCTGGTGTAGTGCAGCAAGTAGTTGTCCATATAAAAGAAGTGTTGGAGCTTAATCCACCACTCCATACCACTGCAGGTTAGTGGATAATTTCCCTACCATGAGTAAGAATTACTATCAGGTATCTATGATAACAACCGGATGTTTTACGTGCTCTTCGGGAAACGGCGAGGAGACCCACACGAACTTATAGCCAGACCAGACAAACAATTCATCATATCATCATCATGATCACACATATCGATCTGACCTGAACGGTAATCGAATCCGCAACTGCCGCCGTAAAATATTCGCACCACTAGACACAACGGTTGTTAAGTTATTTAAAAAAATTAAATTTCAATGATGTCCTCCTATTTAAAGATTATATTATATCGTGGGGTGAATAGTACAACTAGGTAACTAATTTAGCTGTTCAGAGAAAAAACAAATTAAAATTTGTAGTTACCTAGTTTTAGTACTCACCCCACAATATGAAATGACGAAAAACAGTCATTTTATAAAATAATAGTTCTTAAGATTCTTGTATGAATATTTTGAACCGTATTAAACTTCTTTATTGTAAATACTTCTTAAAAAGTTTTATTATTTGACTTATACCTCTGAGTTAATATTTTGACGTGATAACGTCTTGTAAATCGATGAATGCCGACTGCACCGCACGAAGAATTGTTACGTTTCGCGAGCGAGAGCGCGGAACAAGCGATAGAGAGGCACGATCGGCCTAAGCGTTAGTTTGTGAATGAAAACAATAACGCAGATTGGAGGATCGTATAAGTAAATATCACACATGTATATTAGTTGTAAATAAATTGTTAATAGCTTATTGTTACTTGTAAGTAATCTATATAATTTAAGTAATAAAATATTTGAATTAACGAGTGTAAATAAATATTTATATATCGAAAACAATTGTAATTAATTGTAGTGTAGTATGCAATTTTTTATCAATGTTTTCTTATGACATTATCACGTAAAATTATCGCTCGTAAACCGAGTTTATAGACAAACAATTTTTTTTTTAAATGAACTCATAAAGTAGTTTTATATTTATTCATATTGTATCCTAACAACGGCGAAGCGTGCGTCATATATAGTGAAATACTCAATACGACGCACACTTCACCGTTTTTTGTACGTGGAATGTTCCAGAATGTTTTGACATTGTCAATATGTGGGGAGCTCACATAATGAAATTTTCATGCAAATGATATCAGATATGAGAAAGTGAACGAACATACTTTGTTTTTGTATTCGACCTAGGGGAATCCTAAATTAAGTCGGCATCTATAAATACAGGAACCTTGACTTTATTGGAAATAAATTTATTATCATATCAGATAACTTTACGATTATTTCAGATAAATATTTTATATTATAAAAGGTTCTTTATTTACTGAATACCTACACATTAACGCAATATTCGCATAACTATATAATGAACCGTATAAACAATTTTAATGATATTTATTATCATTTTTAATAACAAAAAATGAATTTAATGATATACAATAAATTATTTATTGATAAACATTATATAAAAATCCCCGAATGACCTATACGAGTAAGTGTCTGCATTGCAAAAAAAAAAAAAACAAAAATAATTCCACATCTGCAAATATTTTAGATAAAATGACATTTGAACTAAAATGAATGGTCCTGTGAACGTCCCGCTGCTGGACGAAGGCCTCTTCCTTATATAGGAGAATGGTTGCAGCTTAATCCAGCACGCTGCTCCTCTACGGTTGAATAGATAATTTCCCTACCCTGAGTAACGATCGCTATTAAATGTCTATAATAAAAACCGGCCGACAGCTTTCTGCGCTTTCCGAGAATAGGTAGAAGGATTCCCGGGCCCTCTCCGCCGCCTCCTTCCGCGAACAATGGGTTCACCTGGTTGTAAGTGACAGTGACATCCATAGACACTCACTACATCAGAGGATTAGCAGGTGCGTTGCCGGCCCTTCAAATAGAAAAAAAAGTCTGGGTGTAATATATATTTATTTATAAATGTATTATTTATATGTTTAGTTATTTCCTCCCTTCTTCTATATGGAGAAGAGGCCTTCGCGTCATCAGTGGGGTGTTTACAGGCTTATACAGTACAGTACAGTATATCTACATTTATTTTACAAGTAGGTATGCTTAATTAAAAAAAATCAAAAAACCCGACTGCGTAAAATACTCTTATTATAAACTAAAAAGAATAAAACAATTTACTAGCTTTCATTTGATACCCATATTGTTACAGTAAGAAAAAAAAATACACCCCCCCCCCCTCTCATTCCGCCATTTGCGGGCGCCATTTTGAAAATTTATATAGCCTATTTCACTACTACAATTTAGACAAATCCAACGACACCTCATATGTCAAAAACCGTCGAGCCGTTAGGGCTGTAGGGCGTGCCAAAGAAATGGACATACATACATACATACATGGATACATACATACATACATACATACACTCGAAAAACATAAACCTTCTTCTGTCGCAGTCGGGTAAAAAAAATGTATATCAGTCGGCTGTTATCTAAAACACAGGTATTAAAACGTAACAACCGTGTGTGTATGTTAAATCTATATATTAATACGTGAAGCAAAAACTTTGTACCCCTTTTTACGAAAATTACGCGGACGGAGAAGTATGAAATTTGACACAGTTAAAGTTTATATGGAGAAGAAGTGCAGAATGCTAATATTTTTTTATAATAATGTTTAAAAAATATATTCATTAAAATAAAACACTACACACACTACGACACACACACATATGTACTGTGTTCATATATACGCAAATTTTGTTTATTGTCAAAGTCTGTAGTCAACAGGGTCTTAAATACAGGTCTTGCAACGAATTTCTCATCGAAATTTTTTATCACAGATCAGGTCCAATGACTGCTGCATATGCTCACCATGCTATGCGCAATCATATTTTTATGATGTTGACAATGCTGTCAATTATAGATTAGGTCGAATTTCAACCACTGGACGACCACTACTATTAATAAATAAAAAAAGGAATTTAAATAGAACCACTACACCAGAACGGTTCCCTGTCTGAAATGACATTTACATTGCAATAATTTGTATACCATAACGTTATCTTTTATAGCCTGTAATGTTCTCACAAAACAGTTTATGTATCGAACATTTATTTTTCAAAATATTTAATTATATATGTATATATATATCTATATATATATATATATATATATATATATATATATATATATATATATATATATATATATATATATATATATATATATATATATATATATATATATATAATAATGTTTAAAAAATATATTCATTAAAATAAAACACTACACACACTACGACACACACACATATGTACTGTGTTCATATATACGCAAATTTTGTTTATTGTCAAAGTCTGTAGTCAACAGGGTCTTAAATACAGGTCTTGCAACGAATTTCTCATCGAAATTTTTTATCACAGATCAGGTCCAATGACTGCTGCATATGCTCACCATGCTATGCGCAATCATATTTTTATGATGTTGACAATGCTGTCAATTATAGATTAGGTCGAATTTCAACCACTGGACGACCACTACTATTAATAAATAAAAAAAGGAATTTAAATAGAACCACTACACCAGAACGGTTCCCTGTCTGAAATGACATTTACATTGCAATAATTTGTATACCACAACGTTATCTTTTATAGCCTGTAATGTTCTCACAAAACAGTTTATGTATCGAACATTTATTTTTCAAAATATTTAATTATATATGTATATATATATCTATATATATATATATATATATATATATATATATATATATATATATATATATATATATATATATATATATATTTACGCAAAAAACTGGTTTTTAAAAGTTAAATTAAGAATTAACAATAAACTGAAACTGTTACTGAAATAAATGTAAAACACGCAATATTTGACTTGAGAGTGAATGGTCATATTCGCATTTAGCATATTTTATTCCATACACATATTTTTATGAACACAATCATTTTGTATATATAATAACCATAACGACATAAACGACGCGTTGGCGCCGTGGTCACAGCAACTGGCTGATGCGCTGGCGGTCGCGGGTTCGATCCCCGCACATGACAAATATTTGTATAGGCCATATAGATGTTTGTCGTGGTCTGGGCGTTTGTGTTTATGTATTGTGATTTTCCGGACCCTCGACACAGGATTCACATTCTACTGGGGGCCGTTGAGTGTGAGACGTTTATTTATTTATTTATTTATTTATTTTAAAATTCTAAGTAATACCTACATTTGTACTATAAAACTTTGATTAAAGGTACGCTATTCCTTCCGCAAGGCAAACTTTACTAAGATACTGTATACGATATATTAAATGAATGAGGCAACAAGTTTGATAGGAGTAAAACATTAGCTATTTTATCGGGCAATTAACGTTCCAGCAATATCACAAGGCGTAACGGACTACCAAAGCGAACGATCGTTCAAAAACTCAACGACATGCAAATAAACCTGACTGTCGCATCTCATGCAAAGCTATAACGTCTTAAATACTAACAGCTTTTCGTATCAGTAATTACACTTTACGCTGTTTTATTATTATTCTATAGTGCTTATGCCTTGTCGCCTGTGAGTGCAGGCAGTCATTAGTATTCAAAATGCAAATTGCTCGCTCCAAGGGCAATGCACCCGTCTCAGATCTTACTTTCCCAGAAATAATTTCATTAACATCTGCATACCCCATGTTCTTGCGAATACCTCTTAATTTGGTGAGAAGCTCATAGACGTCCACCTCTCTGTCTATTTAACAGTCATATTTGATTCAAATATACGTATACCCCGAAATATATGATTTTAGTTACTGTAATTCTACTTTGTACTCGGAACAGGCACAAAATTTTGAAATTTATATTACGCCGTAAAACGTCCCTCTCAAGCTATCGCAGATCTGTAAAAAATATTATTAGATATGCTAAACATGCCGAGTTATATCTAAGGCAAAATTGTTACTAAACCTGATACATCTAAACATTATCTTATACATCTCATTCCAAAATCGAATCATTTGTATGGAATGATAATTATTAAACTGGAAAACTTCAAGAGTCGTTTAACGACATATTTCAAAACTATCAAATCTAAACAAAAATATCACAAGTATTTTTTATATAAATGTAGGAGTTCTTACATGAAATTTACTATACGTAATTTACCCTATAAATAATATAACTAAAGTGAACTGAAACAGCCTATAAGTGTTCCACTGCTGGACAAAGACCTCTTCTTCATATTGGAGAAGGTTTAAAGCTTAATCCACCACGCCACTCCACTGCGGCTTTGCGGATAATTTTCCTACCAAGAGTAACTATCTCTACCAGATGTCTATGATAATAACCGGGAATGACGGCTATACATGCTCTCCGAGACACGATGGGGAGACCTACAAAAACCTAGACCAGATAGAATACAAATATCTACCCCGAGCGGAAATCGAATTTGCACCAAGAAACAACAAAACAATTGTCGGTATTTAAAATTATTAAATTATGAAAAATATTCTACTACCCTAAAATATTGCAAAATCAAAATGAAACTTAAGGACTAAAAACAGATATACTTTTCTTTTTTTACTTTTCCTGATCTTGTGACGTTACGAATCTAGCCATATTTATATGTATTCTGTATATATATATATATATATATATATATATATATATATATATATATATATATTTCATTATCATTCATTTATCTCGAATATAAAAATAACAATGTGTTTGCCGTGTTAAGCCATTAGCGTCTTGTATCAACAGTCTTCTATTTTATCCCTACGCACGGACTACTTTACCCTCGGGCGTCGTGTCATCGTCCCTTGTAAGATATAATATACTATTCGAGTCTAACATCTACATTTTATAACGCTATAACCACGATGTCGTCTGCGTAACATACTATAATACCGACTATATGATAAACAATTTTTTTTTATTCTAATTTTTATCAACTTCCTGTCGATATACTGTCATTAATGCAAAGTTAAAGTCAATGTGTAACAAAATTAGGTATATTTTGAAGCTTTTTCAATGTAAACTACATTTTTTAACAAAATAGATTAATGAATATGAAAATTAAGAAAAAATAGATTTGTTAATTTTAGGAAAATTTGTTTAACAATAGTTGAACTATTACGATACAGACAATTTTGTGTACAACTTACCATGGTCTAAAACAGAAAAATTATTTATATTTATGTGAATACGTATTAAAACAACTCTAAAGCAAGGTATATTGTGGTAGTAAGGTATATTAGCTATATGTATGGTAATATATATATATATATATATATATATATATATATATATTGTGTCTATTTGATATAAATATATAAAAAAGTTACAAATTAATGAGATAAGATATAACAACGATAAATAATATAGATAAAGTTAGATAAAACTAGATAAGAACAATACATAGGTACTATTGATAACTGTACATTAAACTGGTTTTAATAATAGACTAATAAAAAAATCTAAAAGACCGCACAAGACAGTAAAAAAATTATGACAACAACAATTTTAGATAATATATTTTAATGGTAATGATAGGATTTACTTGAAAAAGTATGTGCGAGTATCATTCAAATTAGCAAAATTAGCGTGAATTTGAATACATCATACTAATATTATAAATGCGAAAGTAATTTTGTTTGTTTCGCTTTCACACGAAAACTACTTAACCGATCATGATAAAACTTTGTACACATTTTCTTGGAGGTATTAGAAGTAACATAGGATACTTTTTTTTTGGTTGCGATAACCGACATCCACGCGGGCAAAGCCGCGGGCGGAAACCAGTATTATACAAACATTAAAACAAAATATCAATGCCGATGATTTTTAATACAGTTTAGTTTGCTTTCCAATATACTATTATTATTTTTTTAGTGTCAAATAATTTTGTTATTTTCAGAATAACTAAGATACCCTGTTTTATTTGTTTTATTAAGTATTTATTTTGCGAATTCAATTTCGTATTCAAAGTTTGCCAAAGAGAATACTTAAACTGTTTATCTGAATCCTTTGGGATAGCATCCCTTTCGTTATATCGAGCAATTCTGGCGTTGTTGTTCCAGTCCACTCAAAATATTTGTTGAGAGAGCTCACTTGAGTGGAATTAATACACTTTTCAGTTGTCGCAATATGCTTTTCAAACAATGTGGAAACCCTTGCTGTGGATATAATAGCGTTGTTGTTGCCTGACCTTGTAACTTAAGGGTCTCATGTAACGAAATAATGGAATTCCTAATTATAAAACCAATCATAGAAATATATCACTAACATTTTCTTACTAAGATCATACACTACTTCTAATAAATAAATAAAAATAAAGTATGTACACTTAACTACATAGTGAATTTGAATTGATATATAATAATAAATATATGTACTACCGATATCTCGAGATTTGTATGTGTTAACAAAAATAAGTAACAAAATCATGAAAATCAATCAGATCTCACAGCAAGCGATCAACAGTTTATAAGATCAACGTTACGTTCGCACGCGAGCCTTGCGTGGGCGTAATCACTATTTTACGTTAATAATTTCTATGTTAGGATTCCGTAGTCAACAGCAGAATTAAACTATTTACAATTTAATATACTTAGATATTTTTAAACTTTCGCTTTTACTTAATTTCATTGTAAGAAAGCGACGGTGACAACTTTGCCATAAAAAAATTAAACGTAAAGTTGGAGGGGCGTCATTATTTTATTTTTGCTTTCAAAGGCAATTTTGGTATTTTTTATTTACTACGCAAAGGTTTATTTAATTATGAATATCTCAACAGCTTCTAAATTATTTAAGAAAATAATTATTATATAATTTATCAAAATTAAAAAAAAAAAACTCTTTCAAATCAAAATATTCACACCACGTCAAACGCGAATAAGTAAAAATTTTTATTGAACTTAATACTACGACCGTCATTAGATATTGACGACCATATTGCAGCGCTTTGTACGCGGTTGTGTTAGGGATTAAATTTTTATTAATTTCGTATTATGGCGCTTGATTTTAATACAGCTTCCATTCTTTTAAAACTAGTACTACATACTAGTTCTGTATACTAAGGTATGGAATAAGTTATTTAAAGAAAGATTAAACGATGATGTGTTTGATTGAAAAAGTTATTTAATTTTTCTTAAAAAGTTAGACAAATGCATAATATTTACACAAATATTCAATCAATTACACCATTATCTAACATAACCTTCATATATTTTTACTCTCTTACAAAATAAGTCATCAAATATAATAATTTTCGTAATTTTTCGAAGTGCACTGAGCGTCTAGACTGCGTTATGTTAAATTGATTAATACGTTTTAGACAAGTCAATATGAATAGAATGACTTTATTTTTACTATATTTTATGAATTTATTACTTTATTTTTATTTTAGTCCCCATGCTGCATCCTAATCATGCATGAGTTTTTTTGTTAGACAAGTTTTTTTTTTTGCTACCAATCAACCAGTCAACAACAACCACTTCTAACTCATATTCAAACTCGAAATATCATTCTTGTCTCAATCTTGGCTTCCACGCTCAAACCTTCGGTGGTATTCTTTCAAAAAATATTATTCCTCTAGTCCACTTGTAGTCGTTGCTAAATATTAAAAAAATGAAAGTTAGAAGAAAACTGAAATTTAAAATAATGCTTAATTTCAGTGTTGAAAAAAAAAATCCGCCGCCGTTCTGAGTGACGCTATATTTTTTACGCGAGTTCCGATATTCGTAAGCTTTACAGAAAATTGACGTGTACCTAATGTTTTTATAGCTTACGATATTTCCTACGACAAAGTCATTATATTTTTATTATAACTATAATAATTTTGGACACAGTTCTAACGCTGAGTTTATAGTGTTTTTTTTTTCTTTTTTTGGAAACGCACATTCTTCTATTACTACATTCTTCCATTTAACCTTTTTTTTCGTTTAAAAACTTGTATTATGATTGCAATAGTATTATTCTATCAAGGTTATCCTATTTACACAAAAAAAAATTACAATTACGTTCAAAATATATAGTTTAATAAAAACTTCAAATAATAAATGAAATTTCAATATTTTGTACCACAATTAACTTCAAAAATATCCGAGATAAAACAAATAAAAAAGTAAAATTTTTGAAGCCAGAAAAACAAAAGTATATTTTAGTACTTTGTCTTATAATTAGAGTAGTAATAAATAAATAAAAATCTACTTTTTTATTTTATTCAGCTTACTCGCTCTCGTATATCTAGTAGTCTCTAGTATCGTCTATCGCAGTGCACTGCTGGACATAGGCCTCCTCAAGTTCACAGTAAATATCCCGGTTGTCCGCAATCCTTATTCAGCCTCCGCCGGCGACCTTGCGTAATTCGTCGGTCAGCAGGTTGGAAGACGCCCCACACTGCGTTTGCCGATACGCGGTCTCCACTCAAGGACACGTCTGCTCCAGCGGACATCGGTCTTGCGACATACGTGTCCAGCCCACTGCCACTTCTATTTGATTGCTTCTACGGGCTATGTCGGTTACTTTGATGACCTGACGGATAATCTCATTTCTGATTTTTTCCTTGAGAGAGACTCCAAGTATAGCCCGTTCCATAGCATGTTAACTAACTTTTAATTTGTGTACTAATCCGACTCGTCAAAGTCTACGTCTCGGTGCCATATGTCAACACAGGACACACTGCTCTAAGACTTTTGTCACTACTTATACCAACAAAACTACAGAAAACAAAAAATAAGATAGTACTACTAATTAACATTATTACTAAAGAAAGATTACAAAATTACACAAAGTATAAACATAATTATATTTAATCATACACTAGCAATATCATGTCGAGTATGAATCCATCACAACAATTCCTAAATGTATATAGTGTTCATTTAATTTTTGTTCTCAAAGATTGAGAACAAAAATTAAATGAACTTCTTTCCTATAAAACTAAAGGGCACAGGTGCAAAGCGCGTTAAAATGTCGCGTTAACGGGTTCTTAGTAAATTGCATTGCATCCATTGCTAAGGCGAGAGCCGGGGGCAATGCAGTTACGGCGTCATTAGCACGTTATGTGACGTCATAACTCCGCAGCTATCTTCCGCCTGTCGGCAATTACGAGGATGGATGGAGCTACACGTGCCCCGAATTTGCGTTATTATTTTATTCCGCCTGTTATTACTTCGCTATTATTTTAGCGAAGTAACAATTAGTAAATTTTAGAACTTGATTTGCATTCTAAACAAAACTATTTTGTACAATTTACGTAAAATAGAAAATACTTCCCCGGATTATTTATGTATTTTGAAATTTAGATAGATTTATTTAACATTTAAAATTATAAGAGAGTCAATTCTATCACAATTACGTAAGAAACAAAAATTGTAATAAATTAAAGTAACAAAAATATTTTTATATATAATAAATATCAAAAATAGGTTTCTTTATTACACATGCGGAAATTATATATACCTAAATATGTAAACTAGAAAATTTATATTCACAATGATATCCGTTTTCATTATTGCTGAATACGGTTATTCATACAATAATATTAAATAACACTTAATGAGTCTACTGCATTTATAGCAAATAATTTTATCAAATACATATATTAATATTTCAATTTAATATTCGGTTATTTATCGAGGGAAATTAAAATATACAATCAAAATTGTAAATAAAAATTCCTATCATCATACTTATATTATTATTAAATTATTACTTACAATTACCACGCGGTTTTATCCCTGGCGTAACATGATATTTGACCTTTCTCAATAAACATATTTTCTAGGGCAATAACAATTTTTTATATCAGACCTTCAAACCCTAAGATCAACAACAAACGAACTCTTCATCTTTTTAATATTAGTAAAGACAAACAAAACAAAAAAATAAAAACGTTGTTTGTCCACCTTATCGAGATATTTGGCGCAATAACGTCACACGTCACGGGGACCACAATAAATCTAGCGGCCGTCTACCTTCATGAATCACTCCGTCGAAATGCCAGACATCGCCACAGAAAGAGTTAAGACGTTTTATATTTTAAATCGAAAACCTAGGATCAAATGGATACTGGATAAACTGAAAAACGTTTTAATATCACCGGTTTATAGGCAAATGAAAATTGATAGAAGCTACTTTTGTAGGTCTATCAATAAATTTAAAACGCTATAATTATTAAAAAAATATTTGAAATCTAATTTCTTTTACATAGATTACAAGATTAATTTAAATACTATATAGATAAATAACTAAGCAAATTTATATCTATCCGAGTGCTTCATGTTTAATATATTTGTAAGAGCTTTAATATTATGCGGACATGCCATTTTTATAACAATAAAAATTAACAAACTGTCGAAGTTTCTGCTGTCAAAGCCGTGACAAAATAGATCATGCTAAAAAAGCATGCTTTTTACTACCTATGGAAAGTAACAAAATAAATAATATTATTTGCACTACTAAAATATCAAAGTTGATTAAATGCACTGGCAGAAACAAGTTTAAAGATACAAAAGTGATTATGCACGTAGCTCATACATGCAGACGGCAACTAGTAAACCTCATAGCAAATAAAACAGTTGCGAACAATACGCGTTGCGTGCGTTAATGACCCCTAAACTGGTTAAATCCGTTTCATGCTCGGTTTGCCTCATTCATGATATTTTGATAATGGCGTAAATTTATGCGGCACTACCTCGAAATCCGAGACTGCATAATGACTTGGTGTCGGGCTTGTTTTATGCTAAGTGCGAGAATGAAAGAGCCTGGAAATGTATGCAGATCGCTCGCGTGGGAAGTGGCAACAAGTGGCCGAGACGTTGATTCCTCGACAAACAAAAAACGAAATCCTTTTAATAGCCAAAATTAACCGATGTTTAATTAAAACGTCGGCCGTGCAAGAATTTGTAGCGGCACGAGATCTACTTACAACGTATTCAGCGTAAAACAGAAATGTTCCAAACTAAAATATTGCACGATCGTTTGTGAGTTGTGTTCACAACGCTTTTTGAATGAAGTTATTTCGGTTGAAGACTGCTGTTTAGTTGTAAATCACCACTAGAATTTAATAGAAAGCTTTAAAAATAACATCTTTAGTGTATGTGAAAACTGGAACAGTTTTAACATCAAATGAGAACCATTCACCATCATCACAGCAAACGTGAATTACAAAGTAGTTATTCCCGTATAAAAACTATAAATTGATTTTTTATTAACTATTATTTATTTCTTATTATCACTGAAGCAGAAAGCAGGGTCGGGGTTCGTTTCCTACACCGAGTCTGGGTATATTATTTGTGCATTATGTATGTCTATAAAAATATACATAAGTATATATTTTATATATACGTACCTTAGAAGTAGACAACCATGTGTATAATGTTAAAATACATTTGTTTATTTATTCTTATTACGTATTAATTGATCATAAACATTACAATATTGTTTGCTAATTAAAACGAATTTCGAATCGCAAAAACTTTTAAATAATCAATTCTTAAAATACAAATATACATACATAATATGACTATAACAAAAATTAAGAACTACCAAAATATCGAATCAATGATCGCAACTTCACGCAGCGTATTATAAAAGATTCGACGATATATTAGCCTGAGGGCGTGTCCTTCCGATGTTATCATTAGCCTGTAATTACATACCATACACTAAATTTTCACAAAAGTCCCTTATCTGATCACTGTCAGTATGTTAATAGCACATATTCGGAATACCTGTTGTGCAAAACCTTTTTTGCTTTACCAAATTTATACGACCTATATAGTTTGCATTGAATTTAATTATTTTATGCAAATTGGTTAAACTTTTTCGGCGTAAAATAATATTAATTTATGGAATTTGCTGTGGTTAGATTGAAATGTAAATGTTATTTGACTTTAACGTCAAATCAATCAAACATTCTAAAAAAGTTAATTGTCAAATTCCAATAAATTCAACTTTATGTTATTGTAAAACTTTATGAATCTTTTTTTAAAGTGTATTAATATTTTATCAATAAAATCATAATCTCTCTTTTGACAAATTTTATTGCACACGTATAATGTATCGTATATATGTGTATTATTACAAATAAGTTACGAAATAGTTGGATCTGAACTCATCATTTAATTGGGAGAATTCCTTAAATTAGATTTTCATTTCTCAATCACAATCATTATTAAGTATTATCAAATAAATAATTATATGACAAACATACAGAACAAACATATTAACAATTAATAAATTGAAATATTGTAAAGTGTTGTGAACTTCACGATATTTTAATTAAACGAGACATCGTTAACAACTTAATTAAGTTAATTGCAATTTTAATATTCTTGTTTTCAATGTCTTTTGAACGGTCAATGAACCCGAGTCAGCTTTAGTCATAATAAAGGGCAATCCACCTCAAATATTTGTTGGCTCCCTCTCCAGTCAGATCAAAGAGCGTTCAGCGTGGCCGTCAGAAAATCTCATTGTTAACTCCCCTTGAAGATCATAGATATACGAAGTAGTTGTGTTTCGGACTTTAATTTCTACTCTCAAATATGAAGTCAACTATGAACATTTCTCCAATGTAGCGTTACGAGATTAATATTCAGAACAAAACAAACAATAGAAAGGCACGTACGTAGGTCATACAATAAACATTAATCATTTTCATTACGATTAACAATAAATGAAATATTTTATAGTAATTATTTTTATTGTTGATTTATTTTAAAATATTACTTTACTTATTTTTCTATTAATAAAACTTAAATAGTCTTTAACTGGCCGAATATGATTTAAGTTACATTCTATAAATTATATAATTACATTAAAACATACCTTAAACTAACAGTTACTCATAATATTAAAACTTTAATCAGATTAATATGAATACTAATTGCGATACGATAATACAGATTCGTATTATTGCTACCAATTTCATATTACGGAATAAAACAACTCCACTTGGTATATATGAATAAACATCAAGAATACAAATTAATATTCGATGAACGCATAATTTGTGAAACATGGAATAATTTCCAACTGAGATAATTTCGAGGCCTTTGTTTACAAGCGTTGTTTCGTACCGCGGATGCCAGGTGGCGACATTTTCGAAGTTACTTATGAAGGCCATTCCCTAATTAATTCCTGTTTGTAATTGAAGGGTACTATTCATTTCGAGTATTTCTGACTGACTTTAGTCAAGCTAATTAAAAATTTTTGCAAATTTTACGAATTTTCTACTCACAAACGGATTTATTGCCTGACTTTATACTTTAAAAGCGAAATGAGAGGAAAACCGTAGGGTTTGTTTGAAGGTACAGCGAATATAACATTTAGTATTTACATCTGTTTTAGTTAGCTCATAAATTTTTTAACGATGCAATGTCAATTGCGACGCTAATCTATAAGCTTATACATATGTACTGGAATTATTGTTATCTTTTTTTAGGTCCAATAATACAGTGGGATTATTATACATACGAGTATGTGTACATAATAATGTTTGTAATCAACGTCTAACGCATTGGGTTTACCTGTAATGTTGGATGTAAGTTTATGGCTTAAATAAATAAATAAATAAATGGATAAACTTCCGAAAAGCGGATACCGAATTTCGTCATGAAATTTGGCACGGACATTCTATTTGACTATTTATGAGTCCCCTTAAAGGGATTTTTGGCGGCACGCAATATTTTTCGAAATATTGAAATTTTTAAGTACGCTGCTTAGCACACTCTATGTATAAGGTAGCGAGTCGATCAAAAGAAGAAGGAAAAAAACCTAACCTAACCTATCCTAGAGTTTGTAAATGCATTTCACAGGGTCAAAAAAAAAGACCTAACAACCTAACCTAACCTAACGATTTAAAAAAAAATCTTAATCTAACCTAACCTTTAAAAAAACCCTAACTATTAAAAAAAAGGACCTAACAACCTAACCTTAGCTAACGATTTAAAAAAAATCTTAATCTAACCTAACCTCAAAAAAAAACCCTAACTGCGTAATGAATTTCTCAGCCATCAGAAAAAAAAAAAATTGGCGGAGTATGTACGTAGTGAAACAATGGCCGATCATCTATGCGAGTTTATATGGCGTCGTCGCGTTAAAAAATTGAACAAAAATCCGTTCAATGGATTGTTACAAAATATAAATAGTGTGTATTGCGGAAAATAAAAAAGCGGATTGATTATATATATGTGTATAAATAACACCTGTAGTGTGTGTGTGTGTAACGTGGCGATAAATATATAGATATATTATAAGCGTGCTAAGCAGCATACTCAAAAAATACAATATTTCGAAAAATATTGCGAGTCGCCAAAAACCCTTTTAAGGGGACTCTTAGATAGTCAAATGTAATGTCTGTGCCAAGTTTTATGAGAAAATTCGGTATCTACTTTTCGCTTTCTTATATAGAGCGTACTAAACAGCGTACTCAAAAAATTCAATATTTCGAAAAATATTACGATCCGCCAAAAATCCTTTTAAGGGAAGGAAGGAGTCAAATGGAATGTCCGTGCCAAATTTCATGAGAAAATTCGGTATCTGCTTTTCGGAAGTACACCCAAATAAATAAATGTAGGTATATATAATTTAACATTACGTTATTGCTCGTGGGTTAATGTAATATAGTTTTGTTTTATTCTTTATTACAATCATACGATTCCCAGTAAATTACTTCTATATCATGATAATCAATTAAAAAATTTGAACCATTATCTGTTATACCTACAATGAAAATTATAAAAAATCCATACAAAATTTACATCAAAAGCTTTATTTTACCTAGCAATCAAATTATATTAGTATATGAATACGCCAATACTTACAAGGCATTCTGTATCTGAAAGTATCATTTAGACCTGTCAAAACCTAACACATTGAAATGATATTCGACTCTCGTTTCCGCAATAGCTTCTTTGGGGGTCGGACAATCATACACGGACCTGGAGGTAATGTAATGTAGTCGATTACTTCACTTCACTTCAGCTTATCGCAGTTCACTGCTGGACATAGGCCTCCCCAAGTTCGCGCCAAATATCCCAGTTTCCCACAATCCTAATCCAGTCGTAGGTCCAGTGGGCCGGAAGACGCCCCACGCTGCGTTTGCTGATTCTACGGACTATGTCGGTTACTTTGGTTCTCTCGCAGATAATCTCATTTTTTATTTTACTCTTGAGAGAGACTCCAAGCAAAGCCCGTTTCATAGCACGTTCGGTGACTTTAGAGTTATGTACTAATCCTGTAGAGTGTCCATCACTCGCCATATGTCAACACAGGTATAACACACTGCTCAAAGACTTTTGTCTTTGAACATTACGGAATCTTCGAATCGAAGACTCGACGAAGCCTACCAAAAGCCGCCCAGCCCAACTGAATCCTCGTTGTTGTTTCGGCGTAGTTGGATTGTGTGACCTAAGTAGAAATAATCCTCTACAACTTCGAGAATGGTACCATCGACAGAAATCGATCTCGGCATAACTTGAATATTGAACATAACTTTCTTCTTGTCCAACATGTGTAGGTACATGTCATTCTCCATTTTTGTAAATGTTAATATTAAAAATCTACTTGTTAAACCTAAAATATAAAATTAATATTCTTAGTAAAATATTCAACGCGTTCAGATCTTAAAATATTTAGTATAAATGTCAGACAACATTTATTTTATTTTATTTAGAAAAGTTATATATTGTGTTATATATATGCTTTATGGTTTACAAAGCACTTTCATTTCAAAACATCAAAACTTGCTCCCTCACGATTCTATAAGAGGATTCATTGAATCTGTTCATAAAAACCGGGATCTTTATCAAGTGACGATTAGCCTATCATCAATCTTTAGACAACAATGATCCCCTAACTAAGTACCGACGACACGAAATCAGTCAGTCAGACGACCAGCATACATCAAGGGTCAAGCCTTTTCGGGACGACTCCGTTATCCCGACAGTAAGTTTAATCCACGAGAAATGTGTCTTATTTTACAACCAATGTATATAAATATACCAAATATTTAGTATTTATATTTGTTGAGTATATGATACAAACAATACTTCATACGCCTTTTCTATTACATAAAAAAAATGATCTGCCTTTTTGTATTTTGATTATATATTTGTATCAAAAATAAACAAACATTCGTCAATAAGTTTATCTACTCTATATATGTACACAAAAATAACAGAAGTGACATTTTATTTTTTAATTGAAATAAATTATCAACAACTGAATATTATCCCATTAATTAATAATGTATTATCAAAGCGTTTTAAAAATATGTAGGTATTCTCGAATTTATTTACAGTATTGCAGAACATCATTACGATGCCTACAATGGCTTTATAATACTACAGCATTATATTGAAATATTCGAAAGCTAAACAATTTATTTCAACGATAAGAAATACCATGGACGTAGTACTAACTGTTGCTTTTTTTATTGTTAAATTGCATAGAATGTTTTACAGATCTATTGATGTAGATACGTTTCGGCTTAACTTAAAAAGAAAGAAGCAGATCGATCATTTATTCACTTTTACATAACAAAGAAAAACAAAAGTTTGACTTCTATAGTACCTTGATTAAATCTCAAACATTATCATACGACGAATCTCTATAACATTTCGATCGTGAGTGTAATCGTTCACTGCATGAATATTTATTGTTAATTTGTGAACTCGATTGGCCTATAGTCCCAAAGCGTACTGAAAACCATATTTTATACGGACGATGTTATTATATCAGTGTCCGGTCCTCTAGAGGCCGAGTTTATTTGATAGGAAAATCCTGACTTACGTAATCATATGTATGTATACGTTACACATTCACTTGCTTGAAAAAAAAGTAACATAAGGAACTATATATAATAATATATATGTATTTAACACAAGCTGATACTGCCAACAAACTTTCACGCTTTTCAGTTTAGTATGTTCAAAAATTACAAAAGATTTATTTATATAACAATCTGTAACTACATAGAATGTGTATATATAATTCTATAGAAAAATATATGTAATGATGTATCCAAAATTTAATTACAATTGACTCAATAAGTAATTTTTTCATAAGGCTTAAATAAAACAACACATAGAAACTGTCTATAAAAACTTGGGATCATTGCTCGCTGAACGCACTGTGAGACAATGCGAATCAGAGCGGCAATCGCGGGCTCAGCAGTAACAAAGTTGCTATGAAATTTGTCAGAATCAGCTGTTATCCTGTTAATGATCACTGATATACACGATTGCAATAGTAAATTTGACAAATAGAAAAAAATGCATACAACATGAGATGCGGCGCGATTACGTATACAGGTCTAATACGTCTACTCTTAATAAATAGCATTGCATAACTTCACACCGCATCATACAGCGTTCAATATATGAAGGTCCTTAAAATTGCTTTGGCTTATTCGCGGAAAATAGTACTGTTATTATATATTTACTAGCCGACACATTCGGATTTACTGCGCGACGTTGACGTTAATGTTCATATACATATCGACGTTAATAAATTTGATTTTTTATGTTGTTACTACGCACATTTACCTACTATAAACAATAAATATATTGTTTTATACATAATCGGTTCAGTAACTTAAGATATGTACGTTCACAATAACTGATAAACAAAAATATTACGAAAAAATATGCCTTTGGTCAAGGTACATTTCTCACTTCGCTGTAAATTTGTTATCATTATTGGAGTACAAGAAAATAAATAGGCCAAAAAATATATATTTTATTATGTATATAATTAATATGTATTATAAATATCAGAAAATGTTTTTGATTTATATAAATTATGACTATAATATTAACTTCATCAATTTAGATTTAAAAAACAGGTTCAGGTTAGCCGCTTGAAAATGAAAATGAAAATTTACTTTTTTCACGGATCTCTAATTCTTTTTCTAAAATAAAACTATTAAAATAAATCCAAATATATCCGAAAAAAGAAACAAATAGAAAAAGGAACAAACTGAAATCTGTTATATAACACTGCTGGCACTAATTTTATATAATTATTGCAAACTAATTTTATTTATTAAGTGATACAATGAGTTTCCGATAAAATTAGAATGAAATTGTTTCACTCAAAATAAAACTAATAGTCTATGCAACATGTGCCATTTTAGTGACATTCCGAATCGAATGACACCTCAATCATAATTTTCGGAGACTGCTAAAAAAAGTTGACTAAAATGGCACATGTTGCCTATACTATTATATAATAGCTGTGTGTTACAAAAAAATTACAAAAAAGTGTATTATGGGCGATTGAGAATGACTTAAACGCAATATCAACTTAATGAGATTGAATATCGCAATGAATGCGTAGGTAGAATCGTTTTCGAATCGAGCCGATGAGTCGTTGGTTGAACATCGATACATCGATACCAATTGATTAAGGCCGAGATCAAAGATGTGCTTCCGCATGACAGCGGGCAATCGTATCCCCACTGATAGATTAACGAGATGCTACCTACATGAATATGGGGATACGACTAACCAAGTTTTAAACTAGTAAAATACAAACACTGGATTATAGACCTTATTTTGAAGGAATAAATGCTGAATTAATAAGTAATATTTCTCGTTTGTTGTTTTTGTAATCTTCATGATAGATGTAGGTATACTTGAGTTTTCTCGCATCGATAACTATTTATAAAAAAAATGATTCTACCTTATCGCTTTCGTGTATTGTAATGTTTTTTATTTACATTTACGTGCTTTTGCTATGTATTTTATTGGATTATCGCAACCCAATAACAGTGTTTTAAGATAAATATTTAAAAAATATATAAATTAAATTTGCAAACGTATTATAAGCTAATTTATTTACAATTTGTCGAAATCGCTGTAACTCGACAAGTAAGAGAATCTAATCCCAATAGTAAATCAGACTAGCTAATTACCTCGGATTACAAAGTCACCGTTGCAGGGGCACTACGATATATCAGGAGTCCAATGAATCGTTCCGTTTTCACTGTCGAGTAATTTACGATTTTAAAATTAGAGATTTAGACCCGGGTATAATGCAGTAACTTCATGATGTAATTATTCAATTTTTTAAACGTTCATTCAAGTGTTCAGAATTCACTAAAACATATTATGACGTACAACTTTCACGGTCCATGAGGAATTAATAGAATTAAAAAAAATTACCTGTCCTTGGGGAATAAAATATTTTCGAACGTTAACTAGATGGTCCTGGTGATTTTATACATTTTTATGAATACTGCTCCGTTGTTGTGAGTTTGTAGCGTGAGGTTTATAACTTATTACCTTATTTATTTAAAATCCAAAAAAAAAATCTTTTCAAAATTAGTGTATGGGTACCAAACAAATCTTCAGTATCATAATATTAGTATTAATATACAGATTTCTCATGATTCATATATTAATTTTAACGAAATACTTTGATGATTTACTGTAAAATAAACATTAAACTAACAGAGTTTTTTTTTATATTTTAATAACGTTAAATGTGTGAACTGTAATGCTAATTCATTATTCGGACACCCACCACCTCAGTGCCCCAAGATCGTGGACGCTGTAAAGGGTCCGAAACGTCGGGAAATAATTTAAAATATTGTTAAACTGTAAAGTTTTAAATAAACGCGATAAAATCCGATATAAACTTTTAATTATGAATAAAATTCGCGTAAATATAAGAGAACAGTATTTAATGCTAATTAAAATAAAAATAATAAAATATAAAAATTTCCCACATATGTACGTACCTTTCATAATAAAAACACGTTGGCGCAGTGGTCACAGCTACTGGCTGATGCACTAGCGGTCGCGGGTTCAATCGCCGCACATGACAAATGTCAGTATAGGCCATACAGATATTTGTCGTGGTCTGGGCGTTTGTGCTTGTGTATTATGTTTTCGAACCCCCGACACAAAATCATCCTACTGGGGGCCGTTGAGCGTGAATCGTTTATTATTTATTATTATATCTGCTTCTCTCTAATATTTATTAGAAATAAGAAAAGTAAACATCTGCACATAATTATTATTACGTAAGAATCAACTTGCGAAAGTTTACTTCAAATTGAAATTAATTATTCCATATTAAGGTTTAGTAATAATACGCAATACGAAAATATTATAAACATTGTTACATAAAAGTTATATCACAGATCACGTTTTTTTTTTTTTCTATAAATCGGATATAAAATGTAGGAAATATACAATATAAAATATAAACTTTGTATCTGGAGCAACGTTATAAATAAAAAAGTTTTTATACAATGAAAACAACTGCCGTAACTTTTAAGTTAAGTAATTCCCAAAGTTATTTGCAAAACTTTTATTCAATCGGAAATATGCGCGGATTTTCTGTAATATTTCGCTACAAAATAACGATAAAAATAACGAAAACATATTTACTTTAGTATTTTTATAGACTTTGTGTTCTTGTTAACGTTTTCTTTTTCTTATTTCATAAATATTTTTTTTATAAATGAAACGAAAATACTAAACAAAATTCCTTTTTTATTTAAAATATTAGATATAAGTATTATATACTAGCTGCTGCTCGCGACGTCGTCTGCGTGAACGCTATACAGCAACAAAAATACCTACGATTATACCTTTTAAAATAACATTCATTTACCCGTTTCTTCTTTACATTTCATATCTACAGAAAGTACAGTAACAGAGGGAGACTGTCTTTTGTAAAATTGAATTTCAAAAAGTGCTTATTTTTAGCCTGCTTTGAATAAATGACTTTATGGTGATTCTGCTGAATTAAGTCATAAGTTGTGACTGAAACGGATGGAGAAAATAATAAATAAGGAATACAGAATAGGGTAAAAATACATATTTATAGGACTTCTCGATAAACAACATTAGTAGTTTGGCTCTCCGCAGCCAAAATGTAAAGAGAGTCAGGACTGGTGACGCGGGAGCAAGCGACGCGACGTACAGCTGCCCGTGTGAAGGAGCTCGTCCTGAGGTCGAAACCAGCTACCCTCAGTGTCTGCCCCTGCGACTTATTGATGGTCATCGCGAAGCAAACACTCACGAGGAACTGTACGCGCTTGAACTGGAACGGGAAGTTATGAGGAATGAGGGGAATGCGTGGTATAAATACTGCTTCGCCGACGCCATAACCCGTAAGAATTTCCACCTCAATGGTGTGTCTGTGGAGCGAGATGACTTTAAGGCGGGTCCCGTTCCACAACTTTTGAGGAAATAGGTTCCGGAGAAGCATAAGCATTTCTTATCTTTATAACATATATGGCATGCTTCATTTTCCTCTTTCTTCGTTATTTAGCTCAAATTGCTTACAGCAATAGCGTGCCGTTTTCGAGTTTAAATTTTGTTATACATCTATTCAGTTCTTTTTGAGTTCTGTTTGTTATTACATACAGAAAAACTCGATGAATTTTATAAGACATAGATGAAGCAGCTTAAAACTTATATAAACACATTTTTTAAATTGTCTTGCTCATCATGGAGTTGTGCATTTTAATTTTTATTAAAATGCACAACTCCATCTATGACTTTTGTAAACAACTATTAACCTCGCCAACATGATCAAATTTAAATTATTTATATCCAAAAAGGGTTTACACATGTAATTCGACTTGATGTTTTTAAAATCTCATAGATGGCGCTGCTTGTCTTGATACTACTTATATTCATTTCTTATATTACATTCATTCTTACATTTATTATGTTTATCAGCCTAAGTTACTTATATTTCGTGATTTTTATAGTGTGAAGATAGCTTATAGCATGGTTATTAACATAATAACAACATTCAAATATGCGTCGTTAGATTACACGCTGTTACAGAATGCGTTGAAGAAATAAAGGTTCACTGCTCGTTCCCCGTAGGTGATAGCGTGATAATATGTAGCCTATGTTATGACCCGACTTCTTAATAATATTCGTGCCAAATTTGAAGTAAATCCATGCAGTACTTTTTGAGTTTATCCCGGACATACATACAGACAAACAGACAAACAGACAAACAGACAAACAGACAAACAGACAAAAATTCTAAAAACTATATTTTTGGCTTCGGTATCGATTGTAGATCACACCCCAAGTATTCTTTTTAAAAAATATTCAATGTACAGTTTTGACTTTTCTACCATTTTATTATATGTAAATAGATCAATTAAATCCTATTCCATTAATATTTTTAACACGTGTATTTATCTACTTATTTATTATTTACTGTATAATTGCGTTAAGCGATATTTATTTTCTTTTATATATTAGTCTTATTACTAAAAAGAAAATAATATGAAAAAATACAAATGAGTTACTATCTATTTATGTAGCTAATACGAGTATAGTAATTGATACTTTAAATTCAAAATAACTAAAATGCAGGTAATTATTTCCACTAACATTCTAATAGGAACCAATTCAAGTATTTTTATCGCTTTTATTATCTATTCTTTAAATAAAATTTAACATACTCATGTGGCAATGTATTTAAGAAATATAAATATCATGACCTTCATCTATGACCCAATAGTTACAACAAAAGTTATTCCGCTCCCACAAAATCGATTTACTCCTCGATATGATCAAGTTGTTAGCTATCAGTGTTTGGTTACCTACCGGTAGTCCGGAGATTAATGATACGAGACTCGTTTGAACAATAAAAAAAAATCGACGATTGAATCGATACATCAGTGGGTGAGTTGAAACCGTTAAGTGGGTATTGTTTGTTGACCTTTTATTCATTTCATATTTGTACAATGTTTATATAAAGTTATATCAATCAAACGATACTCACACGTAAACAAAATATTATAAAGGTTACACACGTTAATAGAAATTGAAATAATAATAGATTCTTAGATGTGTGTATATATGTGAACATAATTTAATATATGAATGAATTAATCAGCCTGTAAACATACCAGTTCTAGGCATAAAAAAATCCTAAGAGAAGGGATGGAGTTTAATCCACCACCAACACCACGCGACCGCCGGCGTTAAGGCCACAACTCGCACTACAACAGATCTGTTATTAAATATACAATAATTATTCGTAAGCACCATGAAATAGGCGTCATTTACGTGTTTACCTTGAAATTTTTTAAACTATGTTATATTATGGCCAGTACACTACATACAATTTATATATATTACACAAAATCTTTATAAATTGTAGCCTATGTGTTATTCTGATGTATAAGTTATATTACTGTACAGATTCATCTAACCCGTTCAGTAGTTTTGCGTAAAAGAGTTACAAAAATTAATAGGATAGGATATATAGTATATTCTGCTTTAGTAAAGAAGAAATATTGACTTGTTCTTAAACAATGAGTGAGAAAATTTGTACCTTTTTCGATAAAACGCACATTACTAGATATATCATAATTATATAGGTAAGTATTGCGTGACATGTGAATATACATAATGAGTATACTTAGGCTATATAGACGTAAAAGATATATCCTATATATGAAAAGAGAAGTACGATTAAATGTATATCAACGATAAAGCTAAAGTAACAGATGGGATACAACGAAGTCCCTCTCCCACGGGATACAGCACTAACTCAGTTTGACGACAGTGGAAAACATTTTTCGATCAAACTTCGAAATTAATTTTGAAGTTGCCGTCTGGACAACGCGTTGTTGAAGCTAGCGGTAACCCGTCTCAAAGTTAAAATTTCATAACGAAGTTGAAATTAATTCATTTTTTTTTTAAGTTATACAAGACTCATAATTATGCCACTTGATATCGATGAGGTGTTTTTTTTTAATGAAAGTAGTTAGTAAAAGGGGATGGGCGGTAAGTCAGCTGGTTTTAAAAATCACCGCCCTTGAACACTTCCACCTTTAAACAAGTCATGAATGCTGAAGCTATTAAAGAAAAAAAGGTCATTAAGGAAAAAAGGTTTTCGGCTGTCACTCCTCAAACGACACCCAAATTCAAAAATGAGTAAAAATTTACTGAGATATTTTATAATAACATATTCGTATTAGTATTTTGGGTTCATCATCATCATCATCATATCAGCCGTTGGATGTCCACTGTTGAACGTAGCTCTCCCCCATCGACCACCAGAGCGACCGGTTCAAAGCAGCCTCCATCCAACGGCTTCCGGCGACTTTCCTCAAGTCGTCTGTCCATATCTGCTGGATTCGACGATTTATGTTATAACAAAATTAATAACTTACAAAACCAATTAAAAATCCTATTAGAACCATTTTCGACTTCTACGCGGACGAAGTCGCGGGCAAAAGCTAGTAATTTTATATACTGAAATAAACAAACCTAAAAACAAGGTTTAAAGTATTGAGCAGTATTAGTTTATTTTTTTAAATATTTTGAAAAAAAAAATAGCAATCTTTTGTAGGATAATAAACCTAAAAAATTAGTATGTTTGTTCATTTAACCGTCGTGATCACAGGTTTCAGTATACTTTTAAATATCTTTTTGCTTTAGACAACTGTATATTAGGGAAAACTATAGATAAAAACATAATGAAATATAGTGGTAAAGTTAGGATTAAATGCTAACGTATGTAATATAAATTAAATATAATAAAATTCATAAAAACCAATTCACAAAAACTATGTTCAAATATATATAATAATATAACTACCAATATGTTTCAAATATGTCTCCTCATATAGAATTTAATCTAGAGAAAATCTATAAATCGTGTTTCAACAAAATATATAAATTTTGGCACGTATCTCCGGCTGCAATGGACGGTCCGGATATATTTTTCGGACATCCGACGGTACTGCGCATCTCGCTTTTACTATTGATAGCGTTCTTTTTCATTTGGGATAACGTTTTAATTTACGTACAGTTGTGCATAGTTAAATATTTATTCCACAATCACACAATTATTAAAATACCTCATAATACAAAAGTACTGACTATATTTATATATATAAATTTATGACGGAAATTAATATCAAAATGTATAATTTTATCTTATCATTGTATATTATTTTAACAATGTAATAGCCAATAGCGTACTTACGTCATCACTGATTTTTTAAATTTATCTTGAAACAGATAAACTAAGCAAATTACTTCTAAGCAAATTACTTTATCATTCAACATACTGATAGTGAATCTATTTGAAGATAGCGAAAAATTTCAAATCACTTCCTTATAATTAAAAGTAATTGTTACATATTGATATTGAAAAATTTACAGAAATAATATATTTATGAAATAGTATAATATTTTATAAAATAAATCCACTACATACAACTTATTTATGTGTAGTTCTGAGGTATCTTAAGTTATAAAAGGTATTTATAAGTTATGTTCCTAAGAATACATTTGTCATTTCCCTTCATACTGTACAAGAGCTCGCAACAAAGGAAAGTTATTAAGTGCTCCAATCTGAGATCCAACTGCAGTCTAGGGCATGTATAAGTGAAATAAATGCCTTGCTTTAGCTGAAAAGCTACAAAGTAGTAGTAAACACCCGTTTTATTTCCTCTGGTAATAAATTACCTTCACCTAGCAACACTCGAGTAGTTTCGCTAGTACTCGAGTAGGTTCGCATCCATTTTTGGACCTGTTCACATCACATACTACTTATGTTGTATCATAATATATTATAAAAATCAGACGAAATACATACAGTAATATCTCAAAATATAACTCCATTTAACATTTTTCTTAAAAGGCAGTTAAAATATATACTGTGAATATTAAAAACAAATGCTTAAACGCCAGGTTTATTTGTTCTGTAAAACTTAGTTTGAACATACTCTTAAGATAATCGTATTTAATATAAATAATAAAATTACATAATTAAAATGATGAGCAAAATGTAAACAATTTGTTATATATTTCATTTTATAATTAACTGTTAAATCTTAAACCAGAGTGTGGTATATTGAAAAGTAGAGGCACTATTAAGCGTCTTATGCAAGGAAAATTAAACACTGATTTGATTAGGTACCGAACGCACACATAGTTGAAACTTAATTAGTAAATAATTTTCCTGCTTCAAGGAATATATTTGAGATGCTACATTTTATATGTATAAATTGAATAAATTTAATTATTAACGAAGAAATAAATTTATTTATATTAAGGAAAAGATTGAAAAAGATGTAAAACCTATTTTTTTATTATACAATTTCTATATAACACAGTTTATACTAACAAATTTAACTTTAATTATTTTTTTATATTGATTTTTTCGGGAAACACACTTTTAAAATTGTTGTTGCGCTAAAAAGTCTGTTTATTGGAAAAATTTACAGGCTGTAAAATATTAAACTATGATGCTTAGAAACAGAGCAGTAAGCAGATTTGCGTGTATATTAAGTATATAAGAAGTACATTAATCTAATACTTCTATATGACTAATTGTATCTAGTAATATACCTATATCTATTTCATTAAGCCTATAAGACAAAGTACACAAGCCAGCTTAAGATGAGATTCGTTTCCATTATTTACTGATTTTATGAGATTACATTCCGGGTTTCAAGTTATTTTGGAACTAATACAGAGGCTTATTGATGTCCATTATTTCTAAACTAACAAACCAATTTCCTTGAAATATTTATTGTTAATATTTTAAAACACCTCCTTTCGAATAAAACAAAGATGAGTTAAATCGTACAACGCCTTTATTAATTACACCTATTTATACGTTTTGATTTTTATCCCTTATCCATTTCAACCCTTTTTAAGTAAGATTTTAAGGCATACATTGAAAAATTATTTCTGTATTTACAGGCTTTTTTATTAAGGAAGATTTTAGACTATAAAAATTACGCTGCCACTTAAACAAAATAGTGATTAAAATTCGTCTAAAAAGTATATATTAATACAATCGCAACCGCATCGGTCGTCTAGTTAAAAATAAATTTAACGATATATTTTAAATGAACATCATTAGATATAATATCTATAGTTTGCAAAAACCCTTAAACAGTAAATCATTCGTATATCTTTGGTAAAGAATATTAGTAGATATCTTCTTAAATTTATAGCAACAGTATTTCAGTTCAAATTCATAATGTGCTTTGGTGATTTACACGAAGATTTCAATCTAATAAGTGTCGCTGTCGTAATGTATTTGATGGTATCATTTTTTCTCTCTCGAATAATTTTCTTTTAATATAAGGAAAATTGGAGAGGCGTTTTATTAAAATAAGATAATTTATAAAAGACTAAATATTATGAATCTAAACTTATTATGAAACTGTAACAGGTTCAATTCTGTGCATTGAAGATAGTATGAAAAAAAAATTTTTGGAATGCTTTCTATAATCGACACTGAAGCCAAAACTGTAGTTTCTTTGTTTTTGTTTGTCTATATATCTGTCTGTATCTTGGTCACGCACCATATCGAAACTACTGAATGAATTTGAATGACACTTGACATGGTTTGAGTCCATACTACGAGCGGGGAATGCTTTTTATCAGGCAATTCAGTCCGGTTTTATTGGGAGAAGGGGTGACAGTATAAAAGTGTAATCGAGAACTTAATCGCGGATTAAACTTGTACACTAATAAAAATATACACTGTATCAGCCTCTAAACAACCCACTGCTGAGCGAAGGCCTCTTCTCCATATAGAAGAAGGGTTAGAGCATAATCCACCACGCTACTCCACTGCAGGTTAACGGATAATTTCGATAACGATCGTTATTAGGTGTCTATGATAATAACAGGGACCGATAGCTTTACGTGCTCTTCGAGGCACGATGGGGAGATCCACAAGGACATACACCCAGACCGGAAACAAATATTTGTACTAATACAAATATCTGTCCCGAGAGAGAATCGAACCCGCGACCGCCTGGCGCGCCGTATTGAGGCGACTTCTTGCATTACTACATCAAAACGATCCAATAAAAATATATAAATGTAAATAAAAATGGTATTTTATTTACGTCTAACTGGAGTTTGGTTTTGAACCCCGAAACAAGATTTCAGACGGCCTACCAACTAGACTACCACAGTTCACAGCACGGTATGAAATTGTATTTTATTTTAGCACTGTCGTAAATCTCCACGCGCAGGCCATAAAACGAAAAGAAGCCTTCATTCACGAGTAGGTGTGCGAAGATAAATATGACACATAAATTTCACATTTTCAACAATATCAGGTTATACACATCTATTACACCTTGATCTACGTTCGATGATAGAAAAAATTGTCAATAAAATGATAAAACATATTTAAAATATATTAAAAATATTGTTTTTTTTTAAATATATATAAAAAATATTTTTTTTTTGGACAACCGTTTTGATGTAGTGATGCGAGTTGTCACCTCAAAGCCGACTGTCGCGGATTAGATTCCCGCTCGGTGCAGATATTTGTATTAGTACTTTTTTTTTTGGTCTGGTTTCTTGTGGGTCTCCCCATCATGTCTTGGTACGTAAAGCCATCGGTCCCGAATGTTATTACATGTTATACATCTGATAGCAATCGTTACTCATGGTGGAGAAAATATCCACCAACCCGCAGTGGAACAGCGTTTATATACTTGATTCAATTCCGTTCAGTTCATACAAGTTGTTGTTACATTAAACATAATTATATACTTTTCTTTTAAATTGTAGACTATATTCGCACTTATAAGCTTAATATCAAATATCAAATTTACTATATGTGTATATAAATTGTAATTCTGTTTGTACCTATATTTATTTATTTATTTATTTGTAGACAACCAGTAGCGAATACAGCAAATCTTATATTTAATACTTATACTAAATAACAAATAAGGTAGCTGTACAGCCTATTAAGGTGTCACAGCATGCTTAAGTCTATGAAATTAAATATTTAGGTATATTTTTCTTACAATTTCTTGTTATAACTTAATTTTTATTGGACTTTTTTTTAAAAAGGTTAACACAGTTTTCCTGAAGCTCCGCATACTATCATTATAAATATCGACACTGCCAAACAACTGGTTATAAGTCCTAATTAGTCTTATGGTTAAAGAGTGCTGCTTGAGATTGGTTCTAGCGAAAGGCTGACAGAAAAGGCCAGAGGCACGAGCCGCTCTCTTTATAGCACCTCTTGATACTGGCAGCTTAGTCCTTTTTTTTTGTCGCAGGGGAATCCATTTACGGATGATATCCAGGACGCCCGAGTCGGCAGTCCTAGACCTATGTCGGACTCGGCACTTTGGGAGTGCAATACCGTACCAAACCCCTGCGGGAGCCTTCAGTCGCTTTAATAGGAGGGTCCCGGATCTGCAGGCAACAGGATGCCTCCAGCGACAGGCTAGCCTCGGCGAAAAGGCCAGACTTCTCCTCCATGGGGACTGTCCGGCTCACCTCTGAACAGTCCCGACGACGCCGTATCTAGCAGGACCGGGTTCCCATCCCGGCCCGACACGGGCACAGGGGCGTTACTGGAGGTGCGTTAAGTAGCGCCTCCTACGCACCCCCATTCGTCGCCCGCGGATGGAGGCCACGTCGGCGGCCTCCTCTCTCACCCGCTCGTCGGCCTCCTTCTGGGACATTACTGTCTCGCAGAAGGAGACCATCGCCTTCCAGGACTCGTCGCCGAGCATCGCGATGATAATGCTCGGGAGCGACATGTCCCCTCCGAGGACCGACGTCAGACTCTGACGCCGCGCCGCCCATCTCAGGCACACCTCGAGGGTGTGCTGGGTGGAGTCCACCGCCGGGCCACAATCGTGACATTCACTCGTCGGCTCCCTCTGGGCCGTCCGGCACAGGTAGTCACCAAAGCAACCGTGCCCGGTGAGAACCTGCGTCAGACGGAAGGTGAGGGGCTTGCGTTTTCGACGCATCCACCGCTCAAGGACCGGGCGAATGGCAGTCGTTACGCGTGTGCCGTACGGCTGCCCCGCCAGGTCCTCCCCCCACCTCCGCATAAGCGCTTCCTGGCCTATCCGACGCACCCGTAGGTCCAACGTAGGGTTCTCACCAAGAGCCCTCCTACCCGAGACGTATGAGTAGGTCTCGGCAAGAACCTCCGCCACGAGCTCCCACGGGGTGTCGCCGGCTAGAGCAGTAGCTGCAGCCCACGATACCGTACGGTTCCCCCGAATCACCCTCACCGCGATTGTTTGCTGCGCAGCACGAAGCGCCGCCTTATTTTTCGCGGTGAGGCGATCCGCCCAAACCGGGGCACCGTACGTCGCCATACTCCGGCAGACTCCGGAGTACAGCCTGGCAGCTTAGTCCTGCAACAGCACAGGACAATCCACAATACTTCTGCAAATTATTTTTATTTGTATTATGTAATTGTATATTCATTTATTTAGTTTATATTCGTATGTTTATGTAATTACTGTAATACTTATTTATGTAGTAAATATATTATAATTTAGGGGTGTGCGATAATTATCGATAATTCGTAACTACTCGATAATTTTTCATTCGATAATTATCGATAATTATCGATAAGTGTTATTCGATAATTTTGATTCGATAATTATCGATAATTTGTAATTCGATAGTTATCGATAATTATCGATAAGTTTTCATTCGATAATTATCGATAATTTTTTGCGATCCGATAATTATCGAAAATGTTTTCCGATCCGATAATTATCGATATTTTTGTGTGATCCGATAAATATCGGATCGGATCCGGACGGCGGATGACCATTTTTTTTTTAGGTATTGTGATAGGGAACGGAGGATTATGTCAACACCGGATGGTGGATGACCTTTTTTTTTTAGGTATTCTGATAGGGAATGGACGATTATGTGTGGCCTCGAATGCTGTCGGTACAGACTGTATAAGCCGTAATATGATCATTCCCATCCTAGATATTACTATCCCTGTCTTAGTACATATTCTAAATTATTCCATCACATCTTGTATTTTTCCTGATGCGTGGAAACATGCTCAGATTGTCCCACTTCCTAAAAAATCAAATGCTGTCAACCTATCTGATTTCCGACCGATCTCCATTCTCCCCTTCCTATCAAAAATTCTTGAAAAGTTAGTTTTCCACCAATTAAACATGTTCCTTAACGAAAACTCGCTTCTAAATCCTCTTCAATCCGGCTTCCGTACTGGTCATAGTACGGTCTCAGCTCTGGTCAAAGTTACTGACGATATTCGGTTAGCCATGGACAATAAACAACTCACAATTTTGACTCTTTTGGATTTTACTAACGCATTCAACACTGTTGATCATGATATACTGCTGAGTGTGTTACGTTCCTTTAACATATCTCCATCGGTGAGAAACTGGTTTCTGAGTTACCTCAAAGGACGTCGACAACGTATATGCCTTGATGAGGCCTTCTCTTCATGGCGTGAGGTCCAAGCTGGGGTACCTCAAGGTGGCGTTTTGTCTCCTTTGCTCTTTTCAATCTTCATTAATTCCATTACTCAATGTATTTCTTCTCTCTACCATATGTATGCAGACGATATTCAGATTTATCGCCACTCTACATCCGAGCATATTGCTAGTGCAGTCGATATAATCAACATGGACCTTCGAAATATTTTGGAATGGAGTAAGCGTTATGGTCTTAGTGTCAACCCTGGAAAATCGCAAGTTATCATTATTGGCAGCCCAGGCATTATTGCGAAAATAAACAACCAAAATCTACCTCCTGTTGTTTATAACGGTATAAGGCTGCCTTACTGTTCCACTGCTAAAGATCTTGGTGTTCACCTTGATAACACGCTGTCATGGTCGGTGCAGTTGAAGGAAATCAGCAGGAAAACTTTTTCAGCACTGAGCTCATTACGTCGCTTGAGATATGTTCTGCCAATCCCCACCAAAATTATGTTAGCAAACTCTCTCCTGCTATCTATTCTAGACTACGCAGATGCAAGCTATCCTAATTTGACCGAGGACCAACTTAATAAACTTGAGCGACTCCAAAATCTTGCTATCAGGTTCATATTCTGCCTTCGCAAATATGACCATGTTTCTGAATTTCGCTTTAAGCTCAAGTGGCTTCCTATACGCTCTCGCCGGAACTTGCATATTCTTTCTCTGCTGTACTGTGTGCTATTTAATCCTAAGGCTCCTTCTTATTTGAAGGATAAATTTGAATACATTGGAAATGCCTCGAAAGAATTAAGATCATCTCGAAATCTTATGCTGAAGCTGCCTGCGCATCGAACTAAATTTTTTGCACAGTCTTTCACTGTTCAGGCTATAAAATTATGGAACAGTTTGCCATTGCACATAAGAAAAGCCGAATCACTCTTAACATTTAAGAAGTATGTTAAAGATCACTATCTTAAGCTGAAGACGACTTGATTACGATATTTATTTACCTATTTTTTTATTTATTTTTTTATTAGATGTTTTTATCTTTTTATTTTATTTTATTTTATTTATGTTTAATATTTATTAGTTTATAATAGAGATATTTATTATATTTGCATTTACATATTTATTATGTATCTTATATAAGTATTGTATGTATATATTAGTATGTAAGTTTATTATATAACTGCACAACCTACCTGTTTCTTTCTTTGCTGAACTTTTCTTATCCATGTGGGTTGTCTGGAAGAAATGGCTAATTAGCCATAAGACCGCCTGTTGTACTACACAATTTTGATACGACTAATTTGTAACTATGCTTTTGTTAAATTTTTGTGGTGTGCAATAAAGAGTAAATAAATAAAAATAAATAAATTATGTCAACACCGGACGGCGGATGACCTTTTTTTTTTTTTTTTTTTCTTTTTTTTTTTTTCGTCGTCCGAAAATTGTACCGATAAGTATCGATAACTATCGTCAAGTATCGATAATTGTTATCCGATAATTATCGATAACTTTCGTGACCTATCGATAATTTTTATCCGATAATTATCGATAACTGTTCATTCGATAATTATCGATAACTATCGATAACTCAATACGATAATTATCGATAATAAAATTATCGATAATTTTTTCCGATGAACACCCCTATTATAATTAAAAGCTTATGTATTTGTTTTTATTTTTTAAGTTATATTCAGCACCACACTATCTATACAAATAATAAATCTGTTAAAACCTCCGTTTTATTAATACACTATATATCATCAAGAAAAAAATTTAATAGCGCGTTTATTTTTGTATCAGCGCCATCTCTTATCGTTTTTTTGTGTGCACGTATCACGTAAAAAGTACAAAACCAATGTAAATAACTTTAATACATAAAATTTTAACATAATTCACAGTATAATTTAGTTTTTGTTTCACTGTAATTAAATTTAAAATTAAATATTTAAGAAAATAGAAATAGGTACCTACGCCGCCAACGCCATCTGGTCTAAGGTAAGGTACTATTATGTTAAATGTCACTAAATATAAAAACGATATTCTACTATTATACGATAGATGGCGCATGTAGGTGATAAAAAATATAAATTTATAATTTTTAAAATTTTAGTTAAATACCCGTGCGAAGCCGGGGCGGGCCGCTAGTATTACATATATATTGACTTTGTTTCCAAACCCGTAAGGTTGTTTGGAAGAAATCGCTACCAAGCGATAAGACCGCCTTATTGTGCATCTAGAGAAGAACTTTTTCTTCATGTATATTTTTTTTTCTGTGGTGTACAATAAAGAATATCGTATCGTAGTTGCAATGGTAGACACTGGAATGTTAGTTTTGTTTGAAATATATCTACTTCCAAAGAACACAATATTAAGGACCTATTATAATGTGACGTGATCATCATATCAAGAAAATATTATAACGTGATAAATATTATAATACTGAAATAGAATCAATACCAGTATTTTGCTACAACATTTTGTACCAACGGTTATTATAATAGAAACAGCTTGGAATACGGTAGGCGTAACAAAATTCTACTGTGGTTTACGAGTTTTTTACGATATCTCGAACGAAATGTAGCAGTTGAAAGAAACTTATTACCGGCTTACTTCCATTTGTTTAAACAAGAATATAGTATAGTATAGTATTTTTTTTATAACAACGTGAGTTTTTTAGGCACTGTCAAACAGAAAGAAGTTTAGAAGGATTGAAATAACAAAGTCATTGTCTCATATTAACCTCGGGTTTTTACACTTAATTTTAGTAAATTATACATTATATAAGAACATCAGATAATTTCTGTTACATACGTTACGTTTTTTACATAGATAAAGAAATAATGTGTAAAGTAATCTAATAATATACTGAACTGACTGAATCAACCTGTAAACGTCCCACTGCTGGCCTCTCCTCCATATAAGAGGAGGGTTAGCGCTTAATCCGCCACGCTGCTCCACTGCGAGCTGGCAGATAATTTCCCTACCATGAAAAACGATTGTTATCAGATGTCTATGATAACAAGCGAGACCGCTGGCTTTACGCACTAGCAAAAGCACGGTGGGGACACCCACAAGAACATACACCCAGACCGTTAACACATATTTATACAAATACAAATATACCGAGCGAGAATCGAACCCGCGATCGCCGGCGTTGAGGTGACTACTCGCACCACTACACCAGAACGGTACTCTAACATACTATGTTTTATTTCAATTATTGCGTAGCTAGAAATAATGTACATGTAGCTTAAATCGTTTCGAGTCGAAATTAGCGAGCGAGTAAAAGCCCCCTTTAAATTGAAGACATATCCAAAGCTCACGCACTAAGGTGGATTGAAAATAATCCAAGTAGAAAATTAATCCTTGATTACGTCCCACTCCAATTTCGATTCGGCAAGTCATAGATATCATATAAATATAGAAATGGCCTTTACGAAGTAATACCTAAAGCATTCAAATAATATAATTATATAAATGATATTTAATTAAAGCTACAAAAGGACACTCTTAAAAATCAAAGTTGTAAAAATATATCTTAATATTTTTCACTCATTGAGATCTTTAATTTAAAATTACTCTATAACTACTATATTGACGATGATATTGAGTAATGTAAGTCAGTGAGTCAATCAGACATTATTTTATAAGCATAGATATTTACATACTTAATACCCTTTTTTATATTTATTTATTTAATACTTCATATCATTATATTTTATTTCCTTCACGTCTCTTCTGAGTATTCTACTTCACATTAATATCTGGGCGTATGAAAACGAGACATTTTACCCGCTACATAAGATCCCCTCCTGTTTAAGACAACTTTGATACCTTTGAATAAACAAATTCCCTAACGGAAGAAAAGTTTTCTCAAAAAGAAAGTTGGGTAACAAATTAAAAGCAATGCTTGAACAAGTTAATATAGTCGTAATTGGGATATTACGTAAAAGGCCATCTTTGGTTTACTCTATGAAGAATATTTAATATATTAAAATATTTTCGAATTACATTTAATACTTATCTAACTACTTATCATAAGTGTTTGAGATAAATTTTAAAAAAGAATCTTATATGTACCCTAGAATAACTAATTAATTTTATATAATTATTTTCGTGTTTACGTTTGTATAAAATTTTTATTTATTAACGTATGGGATAATAGGAGGTAAATATGATTTCTGCTGAAGTAAGCGGCACCAAAAGTTTGTTTCGAAATAAAATGTATCCGGTTTCATATCCTCAAACAGAGAACCTACGCATTCAACATATAAAATGTGTTGTCTGTCAGGGACAGTTTAGTTTATAGTATAAGGTTTAACACGCTTTTAGTACTCGTAGAGACAAACATCTGTGTTGCAATTGTAGATGTTATGAAGCAAACAGCTATAAATTTCACAATGTGTGACTGGACGCGTATCGAAATATCAGTTGTATCACGTGGCAATTTATATTTTCGCTAAGGGCCCCTCTAAAAGATCAATTTCGCGCTTGGACAAGTTTAATGTAAACTTAAGTGCCTAGGGGAGACACCTAATGAAAACCGGCCCCGTTGCCTTAACAAATGTCTCTGTTATTGAATTCTTGTGGGTTGTTCCTAAAATTTGGAGAAAAAAAAACAGAGTAAATATTTTTAGGTGAAAGTATTGCTTCATTTTTCAAACAAAATTATGTTCGCCCAAAACTATTGTTTGATTTTTCATATTTTCTATAAATATAACTATAATTACCTATAATAATATAACGTTTTTTGACGTGATAACGTTTTATAAATCAATGAACGCCGGCTGCACGCACGAAAAAGCATGACTCATTGTCACGTTTCGCCTGAGACGAACGTGCAAGCGAGAGCGCGGAACAAGCGATAGAGAGGCACGATCGGCCTAAGCGTTCGGCTTGTGACGCATCTATCTCTTAATGATAATTCAGTGATAACAATTCAATTAAATTCATAAAAGTATGAATTAATGTTTTCTTATAACGTTATAATGTAAAATTACTGTCCGTAAAACGACTTTACATGCAACAATTTTTTTTTTCTTTTTTTTTACATTCTGTAATCGTCTCACCACTGGCCATGTATCGTTTCCCGTTAGGGTTGCCAGATGGTCGGGATTCGTCGGGATTGTCCCGACATTTCGTATGATGTCCAGAGTCCCGAAAAAATACAAAATGTCCCGACAAATAACAACAAAACAAAAATCTCAAACTATCGCGATAATAATAATCTAAAATAAGAAGCTTGCTGTATTGTCCCTAAAAGTCGAAAATTTATTTACCTGGGAAGAGCTCTCCTCGTTTTCCGACGTGCTAAATATTTCAAATGAAATAGATCAAGATACTTTAAATACTGATTACTGCTGCCTTAGAGAAGCATTTAACCACCTTCCGAAAGACAGAAACATTTCAAATGACAAAATCTGGTCATACTTTTTAAAAAAATCGAAAGAGCAAAACGACTTCAAAAACTTTTAAAAAAAATTATATCATTTGTACTGTCAATTCCAGTAAGCGCAATGTTTATTTATTTATTTATTTATTTATTCATTACTTTATTGCACAGTACATCAAAGAATTGTACAAAAGGCGGGCTTAATGCTAAAAGCATTCTCTACCAGCCAACCTTAGGACGTACAAGAGCGGACGTTTGTAGGTGTGCAAAATTGAGAATTAATTTATTGTGAAAGAGTATTCCGTCTTTTTATAAATAACTTGTATACCAAAGACAGAAATCGCATGGCAATCGACCTAATAAAAGCGGAGTTAATGATAAGTCTTAATTTTGACGAAACTTGTTCAAATTTTAAAAGTTATATGTACACTCCGCAAGGCACGAAATTAGTCGATGCAATAAAATGTAATGCGAAGTACATGTGGCAGTAATTTATTAAAAAAGAATTCAAATTATTAATAGTTATAATACTTATTAGAATAAGTGATTGTGATAAATAACGATCTCAGAATCTGCCAAAAAGTGTTATTTTTTTTTTGTTATTTGTTTTTGTGATTTAATTTTTTAGTACCTGGATGACCGAGCTTTGCTCGGTTAAATTATATTTAGATACATTACATACTGATGAAACATAAATAATATTTTCGATCTTACCGACATAATAGTAAAATAATAGGAACTGGTTATTTAAATAAAAAATAAAAAGAGCTCACAATAATATTTTTTCTGATAAAAGAAGAATATTGAAAAAAAAAGGAAAAAAATTAATCTGTAGACACCTGGAATCGAACCCGGGGTTTTCTAATGTCGAATCCGCCCGATTCTCATCCGAGCTGTTATAAACTTATGAATGACAACGAAATTTACCTTCATATTCTAATGATATTTTTTAATTGTGTAAAAAAAGGGATAAAACGACATTTTCTAAAAATAAATCCTAGCTAGATCGATTTATCACCCCCGAAACCCCCTGCATACTAAATTTCATGAAAATCGTTGGAGCCGTTTCTGAGAATCAGATTATATATATATATACAAGAATTGCTCGTTTAAAGATATAAGATAATAAAAAGTGATTTTTTTATATTTCATAATATTTATTTGTCCCGTTGGTCCCGACCATAATCCCAAAATCGCGACTTTTTGAAAATTTGCCCAGAAATTTTAGTCTTCCCATCTGGTAACCCTATTTCCCGTGAAGGAAAAACATAGAATCTTATACCCGCTACGGCACTCCACCACGGTTTGACGTATGAGCTGAGAATTTGACCCTGAATATGTAGGTTAGTCCTAACAATGTAGGTAGGTACGATGTTTTCTTTAATCACTGAGAATGACATAAATTTTAAAGAGTAGAATAACTAGTAAGTTTAGCATTTGAAATGTCAGTCGTGCAAGTCTGGATTACAATCCACGACCGTCTGGTATCGATTTACACCTCACTGTTCTATCTTGCCTCCGAAATTCAAAGACTTCTCAATTTTATGGATCATTTTACGCTATAAACATCGTGATCGTGTTACAACAGATGAGAATACTTTACATGCCTATACGCTTACAAATTTCTATACTTTGTACCACGTCGGAAGAGAAAACTTTGATGGAAAACCACATATAGGAAGAAATGCTCTTACTTGAGAAAATTTACGAAGGGAAGTTTCATGAATTTTATCGCGTATGTTGCAACCAGCTCACTCTAAACCAAACAAGTTCGGAATACTTCGTGTGTTTGAATTGAGATCCTAGCGGGATCCAGTCTGATTGATTTTATCTAGCAGACTGTTTGCGTTTGCAAAAAGTTGGAAACGAAAAGAAAATGTCTATAATACTCTATTAGATATTTACATAATTGTTACAAAATGGAGTGAAATTAATTATAGAACTTATTATAATAAATTTAGACATTTAAGCAAAACGTCTTAAAATTAGGAACTTATTCTTATTTATTTGGCTCACATAACTAATTACGATCGACAAACGCTATACAATAATATACAAAAATAAAGCTAGACTGTAATATTTTACAATGCGTGCAAAGACATTATATGTAGACAGTACTAGAAGGTGCCTAGGCACTATTAATTAAAAATAATAATTATTATAAATATTGTGTTAATAACACAGCTAATAAAAAAAAAATATTATTATATTTTAAAGTATTTAGTAAAAAAATCTTGAATCACTTTTTTTTTAATCCATACTAATTAGGCGTAAATATCTTGACACTAGCTTCTGCCCGCGGCTTCGCCCGCGTGTTGTATTGATAAAAAGTTACCTATGTCCTTCAGATATATATGTATACGCTGTCCCAGACTTTTTTTAGAACTTTTAATAGCGATCAATTCCGTTATACATGATTTTTGCGTAATTTTACGCGTTTACGCAGCGCAAGCAACGGAAGCTCTCAAAAACAAATATTTTTTCCCGTTTTTGTAACATTTCTTATTAATGTTCAGCTCCTATTGGCCGTAGCGTGATGTTATATAGCCTCTAACCTTTCTCGGTTAATGGACTATCCAACATAAAAGGATTTTTTCAATTCGAACCAGTAGTCCCTGAGATTGGCGCGTTCCAACAAATAAACTAACTCTTCAGCTTTATAATATTAGTAAGTATAGATGGATTATCAGTAACCGTGTCGTTATTGTTTTGACATATGCTGGTGATTAGATTGTATTATGAGGAATGGCATTTATAAACCCGAAGCAAAAATAATTTAGAAGTTGGCTTGCAACATCTATACCTACACATTGTTCGTACAGAGCAAGGATAAGATACGAGAGGAATCAATATATTTTAGTGCAATTTAAATATTATTTTTTATCTTCACAAAAATTAGTAGAATTTAAATAATTAATGCGATAGAACAGTATTTTCAATCACAATTTACCTTTTTAAAGAATTCTTTTTTCAAGAATATATTACTTAAAAACTTTTTTTAAAAACATTAAATCAATTCTTCACGAAATTAAATCAGAAATATGTTTAAACTAATATATTGCTATTAAAAAAATATTTTATTTCAAAAGGCAGATACAAATTATTTTTCGACCAAATAATCTAAACAGGTGCAAGCCATTCCGGAAGGCTATTTGTTTGCCGTCAGTAAACTTCACCTCGTAACCCTAAAATCTAATTGGATTTAATTCCATTAGCGGAGGTCCAAATGGGGCCCTTTAATTGTGCTGACCAACACCGGTTCATTATACGGGTCCCGGAGGTTCGATGTTTGCGCGCCATATGATAGTGCAAAATATTCAAAACTGACATTAAAATTGTTTCTAATGTAAGCAATACCCTCGTAATTTCAGGTTACTCTAGACCCAAAACACACCTCGTTGTCTGTTGATTACATGGAGAGCAACATTTTCCGGAAAACATGGAATATTGTGATATTTTATGAGTTTTTTGTTATTATAAAATATATGCTATCAAACATCTATTTAGGTAGGTAAGGCTTATTACATACTAGTGGCTGGTCGTGGTTTCTCTGGCGTTGATACTTATAGTATGTTAGCTACTGTTCCTTTATGAAAGCAACGTGGATCCATTTACATTTAACAGGGCTCCTTGGGAAGATTTAATTGATTGAAGAATGGGTTCCTACTATTAATCCTTCTATTTTGCAAAGAATTTATGATTTGTTTATGTGTGTATCGATTATAAGACTATTTCAATGGTGTACTTGTTCAGTATAACTTTTAACACCATTCTATACTACTGGTCTTGTTTTTCCTTTTTAGTTTTATTTATTTATTTATTTTTAATTTCATGTCTGTTTTAGTTTTTTTACATTGTCGGGTTTTTTGTTTCTTTATTTTTTTTACTTTTTAGTTTGGATTCATTGACTTCTTTATAAGGATTTTAATACGGTAAATTTCGCAATCATAGCCCGAGGATCGAGGCCCGAACCGCCGAGTCCCGCGCCTCTACCCGTGTGCCTTGGATTTGAACCAACCTCTGCTTTTCATACCACTCGTCATACCACTAGCACTAGGTTATAGCTGCTACTATCCCCGCGTAATAAGGGAACAATAATGAAATACTAAAGTACATGAGTACTTACCTGTTTTAATTATAAAAATTAGCGAAAATTCTTGTTTAATCAACTTTAAATCATTATATATCCTAAACTGTTACTTAAAACGAAAACTGATGAAATGAACCTAAAAATTATTTTAGAATACCTATTCAACGATACCTCATTTGACGTAGTTCGTCGAATTTTTTTATTTTTTTATTTTGACAATATCGCGCCTGATTATCGCTGTAGTTGTTTATTGTCATGACTTTAGTAACATTCGCGAGGTTGAGACGAATCGATTGACGTAAGAATCATCAAAATTGGTCAACGCGTTTAGTCTCTAGAACGCCACATAGAAACAAACATACATACATATACCTACTTAGACTGATAAACACATTAGCCTCCTCTGTGTCGTGCAGTCGGGTAAATAGCGAATACGTTGCTAATACAAAGGTACTGTCTCTAAGTATAATATTTTTTATTAATAAATTGACTGTGAAAATAAATTTAAAAATATTTTTTGTTACCTATATGTAATTCGATACAATATAATACATTAATATTATACCCCCACCAAAATGACCAGTAATACGGAGCACAGTCGGTAGTTCTGGGGATCGATGAGAGAGGCCTACGTTCAGCAGTAGACATCCAATGATTGATATAATGAATTCATACTTATACTTGAAATTTCTTATGAAAATTAAAACTTTGGTTCTGTCACTTTCAGCTTAAATCTTTGATTGACATTTCACCGAGAAAAGACCTTCAATACTGCGTCTATGAATTACTCTACTGAATTTCAAAAATCATTATTCAGTGAAGAAAGTATTTTGTATTATTAGTTTTGTTTATGTTATGTATAATGCGCTCAATAATTGCAAAGTAATTTCATACTTTCAACCAATGCACACTCCGTCTTAGTCACGCCTGATGCCATGATAAGTACCATGATGAATACCATTATATGTCTGTTGCTTAATGTATTTTCTTCAGTCAAATTTATTAATATTAATGATAGATATAGGAGTCTGAAATTTACTCTGCGATGATTTTTCAGTAAACTAGTTGTGGGAGATTAATCACCACAAAGTAAATAAATATTATTTTGTTTACAATATAATGTGTTACGTGTAGTGTCAAATCGAAAGATTGGTCTATTTTATACATGTATTCAACAATATCAGAATATTACCTAGGATGGTAAATTAGGCGACTAAAATCTTAGATATTCGCGCGAAAAGGTGAAATGGCTCTTAACTCTTAAAAAATACACTCGAAAGTTGATAGAAACTCAAACTTCAGGAACTCAGCCACAGTGACAGTCAAAATCTGAAACAAACAATATTAAAAAGTATATATACTTATATCGAATTTTACATACATAGGTATACCTATGATTTGTTAATGTTTTGGAACTATAATGTATTTATTTAATGTTAATATTAAATTATATGTATTATAAGGTTATAAAATACTAAACAAAACAAGTCGGTGTTATAGTTCTATCGGTACCCTTATTTGTCATCTCTTACCAGAAGTCCTTTAACCGCAACATAAACGTCTTGGACAGTTAGACAAATAACTAGGATAGATACTCGTAGCACTCGTTAAAATATTTTTATTATATAAAAAATAATACAGATGAAATGCACATCATTATAAAGAATTTGATTATATCGAAATATTTTCTACCTTGAAAGAAAGTTTTGTAATAACAAAATTTTATTTGAAACTTTAAAAAAAAATTACATTTTGATTTTAGTAAGTGTATATATTACTTTAAAAAAAAATTAAAATCTTGTATCATAAAAAGTCATTATACTCACAATAAAGCTTGAAATGTACTTTATTTTTTTAAAAAATTAATAAATTAATAATACTGTGTCAAATCCATGCACCCTATTTTGTATTAAAACTATATTTTAAAAATATTTTAAAATTGTTTAAAAATAAATAATATTAAAACAATTTATTTTTATTACTAATAAATACTATGTAACAGTGCTCTGAAAGTATTAAAAGTGCGTCATTTTTTCTATTTCTTTTTTTTTTTTGTCGTATAATTATCGTAATATGAAAATATATTGTCATATTTTGTGAAACATAGTTAATCATATTTTTCGGTATATTAAAATGACCTTATCGTTACATTTACATTACACATACTTAATGCTATTCGTCACAATTCGCCGGTAATACGTCAATAAAAATATATTATTATATTTGATAAAGTATTAATTATTGTATTACGATTTAGTTATGAGTGGTGCGAAAATTAATATAAAATAACGCAGTCGTGGGTTCGATTCCCGCCTGGAGCAGATATTTGTGCTTATACAAATATTTGTTTCTAGTCTGGCTGTTCATCCATGATACATATCATCCTTGTTCAATTCCTTGCAGAGCACGTAACGCCGTCGCTCCCAGCTGTTATCATAAATACAGCAGTATGGTGAATTAAGCTCTAACCTTTTTTCTATATAGACACTTTATTTCCGTAAATAATTATTATATCCATATTTTCACTAAAATATACAACAAGATTTGAAACAAGAATATTGTGAAGAAAGTACAGCTACAAACAGAATTATCTTAGGGAGGGTATATCTTAAACTAAAAGTGTTGACATAGTTCTCGTATTTCTTTAAGCTTTTTAAATAAATTAAGAGTTATTAAAGTGTATACAGTGCATAAATACATAAACAGTGCTTAAAATCACTAGGATCGTATGAAGTACTCAGCGAATAAAACTGTGAAGTTGCGTAAATAGTGTAGAAAGACATTACACATTGACATTGAATGTTTTATTCGTTAAGAACATATATCTAGAACTATCTTATATCTATCTCGTGTAAAATAAATAAAAAAATAAATTATAACAGCTAGCAATAATGATTTCTCTCATCCAATGGTTATTAATTAAATGCGTTTATTCTATACTTGGTTATAGTTTAACATGAAATATATCAACATTTTATATTTTAAACATAAATTATTACACATTTAAAGTTTCATACAATAAAGGCATAAAGCTAAAACGTTTTTAAAGATCCTCGTTACAAAGTAAGTTTCCATTAATATAATATTAATAATAATTTAAAATCTGTATAAACATGGTTGTTTTAAACGTCAAAGTTTGTGACAGTGGATGAATACTGTAAATCGTTATTGTAAATTAGACATAGGTAAATTGTAGGTGAAAATAAATAAATAAAAAATAAAAAAAAAGAAGTTTGTAAAATTTGTTCTTAGTATAGGTCTTTACGTTTATATGATTTTTTGTTATATCCTTTATTTTATACTTACAATTCATACTTTGGAGGAGACTTTTACCCTGAGGGGGTCCACAAATTAAGCGTACATGATTAATTGATTATAGAATAAGTTGTAAAATGATTTAATTTTACTAACCAATAAATTGGAAACCCATATTGTAAATATAATGTAAAATACTTTTTTGTGGAATAATAAAGCTATTTTATTATTTATTTATTTTTTAAGGGTTATTTACTTACAGCTATTTAAGAAAAAAAAACAATCATAACAAAAAATAACAATATAGTGTTAAAACTAAATTCTGTGAAATTTATGATGATAGGTAACTACGTATGTATAAAAAATACTTAATATAATAGGTGTAAGATACTTTATATAAGAATAACCATTTGTTCCAGCTCATATTCAAAACAAATAGACTATTCCCCCAAATAACCAAAATTTTATTACATATATCTTAAAGGAACATTTATATTATAATTTTGTATCATATTAAAAAGTATTTAGTCTTATCATTTAGTGTATTGGAAAATTGATCCTGTATACCTATACATAACGTTTAATTTTTTATTAATCGTAGGTTAAAAAATATTATAGTGTTTAAACTCGTTTGGCAATGATGATAAGCTACCCAAGGATTATCTGCATTTTCATGTAGTATAAATGAAGTAATTCAGAATTTTTACACACAATTACGTCAACCACACATGAATAAAGTTAACAAAATGCCTCCAAATGCAATCGATTCAAGTTTTGATATGGACACCGAAAACAATTCAAAAACTAATAATCAAGGTCTGCAAGAGATCGTGAGCGGAAGTTATCTCATCACGATATTTCAGTCTGCCCTTAACCTACTGGCTCATATTTTAATAGGAGTTATAGTGGGAATTGCATTACATGTAGGGTTTCGAAGTGGATTGCCATTGGAACCGATTCAACAACATATTGTTTTGTGTGTGCTTGGTGTAAGTACATTTTTACTTTTTCTTAGCAGTTACTTCCAATAGCAAGTGTTTTTAATATTGCCAAAAAAAATATTTGAAATTAGTGTTCGATTAGAATGTGAAACCATTAAAATAGCTCTTGTCACCATTGACGTTCCTGCTTTTATTGAGCCTACTGGAATTAGTCGCGATGATGACTTGATGGATTAACATTGATTCTCTGGGAAAGGAAACGGGCGCTTTTGTGGGGATGCAACCTGCGTCGATACATTAGCTCCCCATCATATCAGTGCTAAGTCAGGCTATTTAAGACGGCTTTAAAAGCAGAAGCCGCTGCAAAAAAAGCTGAAAAGACTAAACGATACAAATATTCGCCACTTATCCCAAAATATGTCTTTGTGCCGTTTGCAGTCGAAACCCTTAGTCCTTGGAGTAGCAGTGCAAAAAAAATCTAAAAGAATTGACCCCACGTCTCAAAGCCTCCAATGGTGACAGGAGAGCTCGTGCATTTTTTTGCCAGAGAATCGGAATTGCGATTGCTGCCAGTAAAAATATTGTAAAACAGTGTAAAATTGTGCCAGTGTAAAATTGTCTGTAAATAATTAGTTTGAGTTTTTCATTGTAAACACCTATATATAATATTGTAAAATTTCGAAATAAACTATATTCATGCATTAAATGATTACTAAATAGATATGTAAGTTTTTTTAGTGTTCGATAGGATTGAAGTTTAAATTTTCTTATTGCTTGTTTTATATAGTCTTTATGCTTTTCAGTATCAACTTTTAATGGCAGAAGCAATTCTTAGTTTGTGTCCTCACAATGGATGGTCTAATCGTCTTCAGTTAGAAGATAAACGAAAAGCACATTGGATCTTGCAAATTTTGGGCTCCATTCTAGCTATTGCTGGAAGCATTATCAAAGCATTAGATAACGATGTGAACTGGAACACTTATCACGGTCAATTTGGTGAGTCAATACTTACAACATTTACTTAACGATGTTTGTCGTGGTCTGGGCGTATGTGCTTGTGTTTTGTGTGTGTTTCCGACACAGGATTCATATCCTACAGGAGGCATTTATTTACTTATTTACCACATAATTTACATATTTTTTTAAAGTACGAGTTTTAACTTTTTTAATTAATCAAAACATTGATTTATTTTTACAGCTCTAGTGGCTTTGGTGTTTACTACTATTAGTCTTGTCAATGGATTAGCATCGCTCTACGCTTACGAGTTTCGAAAAGTTCTTCCCGGAAATTGGTCTAAGATAACTCACATCTGCTTTGGTATAGTAGCATTTGGCGCATCGTGTATCACCCTCTGCTACGGTTTTGATAAGCTTATTTTTAGAAACTGGGCATCTGAATCTGCAGACACCTTAATAGCTTTCACGGTTATTTTTACATTTATTATTCTTATTAATCCTGCCATCACATTCTTTAACAAATCCAAGCGTGTCACAAAAATGTACTCGTAAAAAATACTAAAGCTTTGAATCTCCGAATTGTTCAAAAATATATAATTGTGAATTGCTAAATATTCTTTCTAGTAAACATGTGTATGAATATTCTTCAATTAAATTATTTAAACGAATAATTAATTTCTATATATTAAAAAAGTTTCAATATTATATTTATTCTAGAACATAATAAAGATAGCTGTTGAGAAATCTATATTTTTCTTTTAAATAATATTTGTGTCACAAGTAAATAATACAAGTCACAAGTCACAAGTAATAAATACTTTATGTAATTAACGTTTCTTATCATTCTGTATACTTATTTTTCTTTATATAATGTTTGTTTGACAACTATGACATTATGTTATAATGGTACAAGTACTCGCCTTAACACCGGCGATCACGGATTAGATTCGGGAATCTCTCGAGGCATTTATACAAATAGTTTTTTTTTTTTGTTCGGGGTGTATGTCCTTGTGGGTCTTCCCACCATTGCCTCGGAGATTACGTAAAGCCATCAGTCCCGGTTGTTATCATGGATACCTGATAATGATCGTTACTCATGGTAGAGATATTGTCCACCAATCCGCAATGGAGCAGCGTGGTGGATTAAGCTCCAGCCCGTCTTCTAATGGAGAAAAGGCCTTCGCTCAGCAGTGGGTTATTTACAGGCTGATACAGTACAGTACAGAAGCATTTGTGGTATTCAGTGACAATACTGAGCCTTACCATAAATATAAGAGCCCATCTGAGGGGAGATGTTACTACCGGACAATTCTCAGACCTGTTGCTTAAAATATGAAATGGTGATTTCCCGGAACTGTATAATAATATAATGTATGAATTTATATGAGTATGTATTTACCATAAACAAAGCTTAAGGTCAAACTCTTCAGGTAGCATAAGTATACTTGAGGGAAAGCTGCTTCTCCCACAGCCAGTTGTATGTAGGATGGTCCAGGGTAGCCTGGTGACGCAGTCTCTCCCGTTCGCCGGTCCCTGGAGCAGCGGAGATAGAGCGCTCACGGTGCCCGCGAGCGCTCTATGACCGAAGGCGGTCCACATAGGTGGACCAACCGTCGGGGCGTCACGGTGGCATGCGCCAGCGATCCCGTGGCGTCCTTGTACGACGACGAGGGCACCGCTGGGTTTTAGTGGGTATTCTGACTTCGAAGTCCCGTCACCTTTGGGCGGCGGAATACGTAAACGTATTTCCCAGCGTCAAAAAAAAAAAAAAAAAAAAAAAAAAAAAAAAAAAAAAAAAAAAAAAAAAAAAAAAAAAAAAAAAAAAACAAACAAACAACCGAAGGAAAAACAAAAAATATGGTTTATAAAGAAATACTGCGAAAGGTATTTTTTAAATATTAGAGGGGGCAAAAGGAAAGTCGAATCACCTTGTGATAAGTAAAAACGACATCCATAGACACCCGCTTCATCAGAGAATTAGCGGATGCGGCCTTTAGGGAGGGGAGGGATGTTCCACCGGAACTGTGGAGGGAAGGGAAGGGATGGGCCATGTAAGGGAAGGGATCCGAAATGGATCCAGACCGTATCTCTCACAAACCGAACGAAACACGACAACAGTGCCGTCATTTCACGTCGGTGTTAAGTGAAAGCGAAATACTTCCCCGGGCGCGGCGGCCCATTCAGCTGCAAGCAGCATGACGCTACTTCGGTAGTAGTGGTAATGGTGTATGTAGTATTTCAATTTCGTTGTAAAAAGATAATACCCCCGTGTAACTTTCACCAGATCAAAGGCAGAGCTTTGTGTTGCAAAATTTTATTTTATTTTAATGTTTATTTAACCTTTAAATCCCTACTCTATAATAAAGATTTTTTTTTATTCTAGTACCTCCCTGTCAGTGGAGACTGTGTTAACAATATTTTAATTTACTACTCATTCATACAATTCTCGCTTTTGTCCTTCTCTTGTTTTCTGCATACTGATTTTTTCTCTCATTCATCTTCTTTCATTATCAAATCTTCCCTTCTTATTTGTACAATTTTAAAGATTGTTATATTTTATAAATATTCAAACATTTTAAAAAAATATTTGATATGTTATAACAAAATTAATAACGTAAAAAAAAACAATTATTAGAACCAATTTCGACTTCTACACGGACGAAGTCGCAGGCTAAAAGCTAGTACTTTATAAAATGTCGATTCAAAAGTGCTTTTGAAATCTAATTGAATAAAAAAAATTGATTTTAATATTGTTCGGAATCTCATTATTTAAATTAAATTATCTATACAAATAATAAATCTGTTAAAACCTCCGTTTTATTAATACACTATATATCATCAAGAAAAAATTTTAATAGCGCGTTTATTTTTGTATCAGCGCCATCTCTTATCATTTTTTTGTGTGCACGTATCACGTAAAAACTACAAAACCAATGTAAATAACTTTAATACATAAAAATTTAACATAATTCACAGTATAATTTAGTTTTTGTTTCATTGTAATTAAATTAAAAAATAAATATTTAAGAAAATAGAAATAGGTACCTACGCCGCCAACGCCATCTGGTCTAAGGTAAGGTACTATTATGTTAAATGTCACTAAATATTAAAACGATATTCTACTATTATACGATAGATGGCGCATGTAGGTGATAAAAAATATAAATTTATAATTTTTAAAATTTTAGTTAAATACCCGTGCGAAGCCGGGGCGGGCCGCTAGTTTGACATTAATATACATACAAATTGAATAATATTTATTAATCACACTTATATAAGCACGTAATATTTTATTACAACAAGTCGAATGAAGAAAAAAAAATATAAGTTTATTAAATTTCTTAAAATAGGTCTTAACTAACTAAGTGATATCACGAGCCCAATAAATAAACATATTTTAAATATTATTTTATTTTTCTTATAGTGACGAGAAATCAGTTACAGCCTATCTCGCGGCAATGTTTTTTTTTTTATTATGAAGAATACTAAATTATATAAATGTTTCTTCACTCATCGTTTGCTTTAACCACCAGACATAAGATGAATTTAAATATTTAAAAAAAATTACCACTGTTAACTCGGATTTGAAACTTAACTATCGGCGAGTTGCACGAAACCGTCGCTAACTTTCCGTTAGATAAGTTGCAATTAATCTTAAAATTAGTTGATCTCATGATTAATTTAAAGCTCTTGGAATTAATCATCCGTTAGATAGGTCTTTAATTAAACTAAATTTTTTTGTTAACTTAATCAGATGTAGGTTTCGTGCAACAGATAATCACGATTCTTGTAATTAAATTAGTTTCATAAACAATTAAATTTAAAATTTGTTTCGTGCAACTCGCCGTATCACGCTTACAATTCACAAGTCTCACTACTTTCCAATAAACTTTTGTTATTTTGAAATTTAACTATTTAAAAAAGTATTTAAGACACCTTTGCAGTTTAAAATTTTTTAAAGCATTCCAAAAAGTGCCAAAAATTATTAATATTATAATTACTGATAAAATGCTTCGATAAATGTTAATTTGTTACGGAATTATCGTACGCCAGCTTTAATCATTTTTAAACACTTAAAATTGATTATATCTTTCATGTTTTTTGAGCGTGTAAGCATGATTAAGTTCAGAGTTCATTTAATGTAATGATTAAAACTAAAATAAATATATTTATATTAAAATCGTAGGAAAAAGAAGTATAATCGCAAAAAAAAAACGCTTTGGCTACAATAATTTTGAAGAAGATTTAATATCAATGTACAATTATCCTTGATATTTTTAGTATCTAATATGATATATCTAGGGTAAATACAGACATCGATATGTTAGATAAGCGGATTACAGTCTAACGTCATATACGTATTATCAAGTAACATATAGGAATCAGTGAAGAATATATCCCTTATCAGATGCCAACTTTTGCCGGCGCCGGCAATGTATATTGTTGTGATATCATCAGTAACCAGTATAGCACAGTATAGCAAACTAAAAAGGAGCGACTTCGCAGTATACTGAATTAACGTCACGCCTCAGAGTGCTCTCAGTGTATATCAGAACACGGCCTTTATACATATTACGTCACCAAAATATCTGACAGCGTTTTCGCGGGAATAAAAAAGATTTAAAATTTAATTTAATTTTATGGCAAGAAAGCGTAATAATTTTGCCGAAATATATTTTTTGGACTTTTTATTAGGGAAATCAAAATTTTGGGGTGCTACTGTCGGTGACCTCCGCGTGGTGCACCCTGGAAACGTAGACGGCAGCAGCTCCACAGTTGCGGAGCTGCTGCCGCCTACGGCTAACGACCGACTGGGGGGAACGCCGGATATGCGATTTGCGCTCCGGGTACTGCTCTGCTTATGCAGAGTCAACCTGTTGAGCGGCCGCATGGCGTAGTGGAACTCGTTTCCACGGGGGCTTTCCGGTGCCACTGCGCTTGCGCGCGGTGACGCCGCGGAGGACGGACGGGTCTGACGTGCACTTACCCTGCCGTCAGACAGAATGGGTAGGCTAAGTCTTACACGTTCACCGTCCTCTCGTAATCTCGTTACGTGGTGTCGTGGTCACGTCTCGCGGCCACGTGCGGGACCGAGGGTCTTGCCTTAGCCGGCCGGGCCGCGAGGAAGAAAACCTCTATAAAAAATTACCCCGAATCCTAAGCGGCGACGCAGCGCGAGGGGATGCATGGCTGATGGGAAGTTCAGTCTTGACTGCGATCCTCGTCCGGGTACCGGCCGACACCCGTGACGAGTTACGCTAGGCTTACCCAGGTACAGGGGGCACTGCCTGGGTGGACCTTCTTTTCCCCCATACTCGTGGGACTTACAATGGAAGCAGAAAAACAAAATAAAAAACAATTTTACAGGTTGGAGATGGCGACGGACAGCATCGGCGTCGATACGGACGTCAGAGGACCCGACGGGGTCAGTAAGCGCCGGTGGGAGGCGTCAAAAGCCTCATAAGGGATGAAACCTCATAGAGGATGAAATCGTCGAACAAGCACGCGCTGCTGAGCAGAGCCGGAAGGCCCTAAGCTTGGACGCGGGAGACAGTCGCACTGCGGATGCCCTGAACAAGCAGACCCTGCAGGACATAGATCTAATCCTTCAGGTTGCCGACAGGTCCAGAAACTTGAAACACTCCTTTGTGCACGTTATTAAGGAAGCGGCCGAGTCAATCAAGGCTGTTGTGGAGGCCCTCCATACGAAGACAGTGGCGGAAGAAGTGGCCAAACTCCAGGCAGAGAACAGCTGCCTAGAGCAACAGGTTGCAGCTCTCCAGTCCGAAGTCTCGGAACTGAAGGAGGTGGCTCGCGCACCACAGACCTCTTCTCCTCCTCAGCCGCCTAGGAGCGACGCTGACGTACTGGAGGAGTTCAAGGCGTCCATAGTAGTCCGTTGGTCGCCTGATAGACGCCCGTCTGGCAGGCATAGAGGAGCGGCTCTTGCCTACAAAGACGCTCCGTCAACCATTGGCGTCGGACAAAAAGCGGGAGGTAGCCCAGAAGGCATCTGCGCCAACGCCAGCACCTCGGACTCTTCGTGCACAGGATAAAACCCTGCAATCGTCGGCAAGTTCATAAGCCGCGAAGACGATTTCTGCGTGCCCAAACGACGGCGATGAATGGGTCACGGTCGTCAGTAGGAAGAAAAAGGCTAAATCGTACGCTGCCGCTGCCGCTGCTCCTGCGCCGAAGAAACCGCAGCCGCAACCCAAGAAGAAGTCAGAGAAGCCCAAGTTAATCGCCCCCCGCACTCCGGCAGTGTTAATAACACTGAATTCGGAGGCTGAATCCAAGGGGGTGACATACTGCCAAGTTATGCAGCGGGCCTCAGAAAAGGTGAGCTTGGTGGACCTTGGGTTTAAGGACGGTGTCAAAATCCGGCGTTCCGCTACCGGGGTGAGAATCCTCGAGCTGCCTAAAGGGCAGGACCCGGCGGCCGTCGATCGTCTGACACAAGAGCTATGCACGGCACTTGATGGAGTGGCGAATGTCGTCCAACCCACTAAATACGTGAGCATCCGTATTACTGGGCTGGACGACTCCGTTACCAGGGAGATGGCTGCGGCTGCGATAGCCAAGGCAGGGAAATGTCAGGCTGACCTCGTAAAGGCAGGGGACATACGATCTGGGCCTGGAGGAATGGGTACAATTGTGGCGAGATGCCCTATAGCGACGGCCAAAGCCTTGACTGAAGCAGGCCGGCTCTTAGTCGGCTGGAGCTCAGCCAAAGTACATATTTTGGAGCAGCGTCCCCTGCGTTGCTACAAATGCATGTTGGTCGGGCATACCTGCCCCGTCTGTCCCTCAGAAACAAACCGTGGAGGGTTATGCTTTCGGTGTGGCCTCGATGGGCACAAGGCGAGAGACTGCACCGGTGCAGTAAGATGCGTTGTCTGCGCAGACGCAGGAAAGCCTGCTGCGCATTTGATGGGAGGCCGGGACTGCTGTCCGCCAAAAACCAAGGGTAGAGTGGTTTCTGGAGCCCAGACCACTCCTAGACAGGGAAGCCGCCAGGCTCCGGAGGAAGCTACGGCCATGTCTTCATGATCTGCCGTAGCTTCCTCCAGGCTAACCTTAACCACTGTGCTAGAGCTCAGGACCTGCTCATGCAGTCCATGGCGCAGTGGGAGATAGACTTAGCAGTGGCGTCGGAGCCCTACTGGGCTCCGCCTCTACCACATTGGTTGGGAGATCTGGACGGCACAGTGGCGGTGATTAGAGGTAATACCGTCGGCCCCTCCCTCACGCTCATCGAACGTGGCTCGGGATACGTGGTGGTGGCGTGGGGAGAGTACGCTGTGGTTGGTGTGTAATTCTCCCCCAACCGCAGCCTGGCGGAGTTCGAGATCTTTCTCGACACCGTCAGAGCTGCGGTATGCCGGCAGTCGTCGAGGCCAGTTATTGTCCTCGGCGACTTTAACGCCAAGTCCCGGGCCTGGGGAAACCCAGCGACGAACGCGAGGGGTCGTGCCGTCCAAGCTTGGGCCCTTCTCTCCGGTTTGTCCCTCTTAAACAGGGGGACTGTACATACCTGCGTGCGACTGCGTGGGGGTTCCGTGGTGGACCTATCGTTCGCCAGCCCTGCAGTCGCGCGGAGAGTGACAGACTGGAGAGTAGAGGAGGAGGTGGAGACCCTGTCGGATCACAGATACATCCGATTCAGCGTCTCCATCTTGTCTTCTTCGGTGGATCTACCGAGGGGCCCAAGCAAACTTCCGCGCTGGTGCCCTCAGCAAACTGGATGTGGAGTTGGCTCGGGAGGCTGCGATCGTTCAGCGATGGGCCTCTCGAGGAGATGCTGAGGGCACCAGCGTGGAAGAGTTAGCGGGCCGCATACGCAGATCGTTAACTAACGTCTGCGATGCGGCCATGCCGAGAGTGCGTCGGCGCCCGCGGCAGCGACGTGCAGTATACTGGTGGTCGCCTGAGATAGCGGATCTCCGGGCGCCCTGTTCGGAGGCACGTAGGCTGTACGTACGCTGCCGTAGACGTAACGGCGCCGATCCGGCCCTGGAAAATGAGCTGCGGATCGCCTACCTTCAAGCGAAGAAGGCTCTGCAACTCGCCATTAGTCGGGCAAAGGACGCTGGCCGGGAGGAATTACTGGCGGGTCTCAACCGAGACCCATGGGGGCGTCCCTATCGCGCAGCTCGTAACAAGTTGCGCGGTCAGGGTGCCTCCGTGACGGAAACGACGCCGCCGGATCTCCTCCAACGGATAGTGTCGGAGCTTTTTCCACACCGTCCGGGCCACATTCCGCCCGCGATGGCGCCGTCCTCCTTGAACGAGTCCGAGGTGTCCATCCCTCTTATTTCCGAGGGGGAAATGGACATGGCCCTGGATCGTCTGAGGGCCAGGAGGACGGCAACAGGGCCGGATGGTGTTCCAGGTCGATAAGTGCCTCAGCAACGGACAGTTCCCGAAGTCGTGGAGGACGGGCCGGTTGTGCCTGTTACGCAAGGAAGGTCGACTATCTGACTCCCCCTCTGCGTACAGGCCAATCGTGCTGTTGGACGAGACGGCCAAGATGCTTGAGAAGATTCTCGCTGCCCGCCTCGTCCAGCACCTCGAAGAGTCGGGGCCGGACCTCTCAGAGGCGCAGTTCGGGTTCAGGGCGGGCCGTTCCACACTGGATGCCCTGAACGCCCTGAGGTCTCTCTCCTCGGAGGCGGTGGCCAGTGGAGACGTTCTCCTGGCCATCTCGCTAGACGTGGCGAACGCCTTCAACAGCATCCCTGTTGAGACTATCGTGGAGGCACTGAAGTTTCATAAAGTTCCCCACTATCTCCAGAGGCTGTTGGAGGCGTACCTTCGGGAGAGAGAGGTCCTCTGGGAGGGGGGCGACGGCCGACTGTATCGACGTCGCGTCGGATGCGGCGTTCCACAGGGCTCCGTCCTGGGACCGACTCTGTGGAACGTCGGCTTCGACTGGTTGTTGCGGGCACCCCTACCGTCCGGGCTGAGGGTCATCTGTTATGCTGATGACACCTTACTCACGGCCCGGGCGAGGAGCTTTGAAGAAGCAGCCCGCCTAGCAGAAACCGGCACGTCGATAACGGTCGACCGTATCGAGATGCTGGGCCTGAGGGTCTCTGTATCCAAGACAGAGGCTCTCCTATTCCATGGCCCACGCAAAGGCCACCCCCGAGGTGCGCGAATCACCATCCAGAGTACGGAGGTGGAGGTTCGGGCCCAGATGAGGTACCTGGGCCTGACCCTCGACGGTCGATGGAACTTTGGTCCGCATTTTGCGGAGCTCGCTCCGAGGCTCGAGAGCGCCGCCGCTGCGCTGGGCAGACTTCTGCCCAACGTAGGAGGACCGGACTCCCCTTTCCGGCGCATATACGTCGGTATAGTGCGGAGCATGGCGCTGTACGCTGCACCCATTTGGTGTGACGCACTCACCACTCGAAACAAGACCCTTTTGAGGAGGCCTCAGAGGGTCATAGCGGTGAGGGCGATACGTGGATACCGTACGGTGTCATGGACGGCGGCGACACTTCTGGCGAATGATCCGCCCTGGGAACTCCAGGCGGAGGTGCTCGCGGAAGTGTACCGTTTCCGGTCGAGCCTCAGAGCTAGAGGACAAGTCCCAAGTGCGGACCAGACAGCTCCGATCAGGGCTCAGGCTCAGAGAGCCCTGATCCAATGGTGGAAGGAGGACCTGGAGTCCCCAGCGGCAGGCCTAGCGACAGTGGACGCCATACGTCCACATCTCCGTCGCTGGGTCAGAAGGCGGCACGGGGTGCTGACCTTTCGACTGACGCAGGTACTTACCGGGCACGGGTGCTTTGGTAAGTACCTGCATCAAATTGCACGAAGGGAAGCCACCCCTGCCTGTCACGAGTGTGGCGCACCGATAGACACGGCGCGTCACACTCTCGAGGAGTGCGCTGCCTGGGGGCCCCAGCGCCATGCCCTGGTGGCCGTGATAGGCGGAGACCTCTCGTTGTCGAGCGTGATCCGCTGCATGCTCGGCAGCGAGAGGTGCTGGTCGGCTGTGACCTTCTTTTGCGAGGAGGTCATGGCTTTGAAGGAGGCTGCGGAGCGGGAGCGTGAAGCAGACGTTAACGCTGACCCGCTCCGCAGGAGACGACCGGGGAGAAGGAGACGCCGCTACGCGCTCCTTCACCCTCCGCACTAGAGTGGGAGGGGCACCTATAATCCACCCACTCGCCACTAGGGCAATAGAGCGCTCACGGTGCTCGCGAGCGCTCTATAGGCGAAGGTGGCCCGCATAAGTGGGCCGACCGTCGGGGCATCACGGTTGGATGCGCGAGCGATCCCGTGGCACCCCATTACGACGATGAGGGCACCGCTGGGTTTTAGTGCGGTATTCTGGCACGTTCTGCGTGCCAGCGAGTCCCACATACCCGCCGCCTCACCGCGGCGGAATGCGTAAATGCATTTCCCAGCGATAAAAAAAAAAAAAAAAAGAAAAATCAACATTTTGAAGTACTTTTTGAAACATAGTAGAATACCCTATGGCCTATTGTTTCAAAACAATAATGTATTTTTTTATAACGTAAAATCATACCACATTATGCTCAGAAAATACAATACTAGATGACAGCACATTTTTTTAATATAATATATATTTTCTTTTATATTTAAAACATCAGTACTAGACATGGGTAACTCAGCAACTTTTGCGATAACTCAGTAACTCAGGCGCAGCTGACTGCGCCGGTTCATCGAGTAAACTGAAATTTACGCCATAGTGCAACAAAATTGAATACACGAAGTTATGCATAAGCCACGCCATCTATACATCCTTCTCACAAGGTAGACCACCACACGGCCATAAAATTTACAGATACAGTATTGCTGTATTAATATTCTGTGAATTTCCACTATAAAAATCAATTTCATGTCTTAGGAAAAGAAATAGGTAGGTCTTTGATTAAAAATTAAATTACTCAATATTAATATTTACTTATTTAATATTATTTTATTAAAAATTAAAATGCAATGTATTATATGTATATGTGGCATTCCATGTCAACTCGTCCTACCAATGGATTTTGCACCTCCGATTTCGCTGAAATAAGTTCATTTTTTTGTACCCCTAGAAAAAGGTTTTGACGTGATAACGTCTTGTAAATCGATGAATGCTTGGCTGCATGCACGAAGAAGTGTCACGTGTCGCGAGCGAGAGCGCGGAACAAGCGATAGAGAGGCTCGATCGGCCTAAGCGTTCGACTTGTAAATGAAAAACAATAACGCAGATTGGAGCATCTTAAATATCACATATGTAAATAAGTTGTAAATAAATTGTTAATAGCACATTGTTACTTGTGATTAATTTGTATAATTTAAGTAATAAAATATTCGAATTAACGAGTGCAAATAAATGTTAATTTATCGAAAAAAATTGTAATTAATTGAATTAACTCATTCTTTGTATTATACAAAATAATGATAACTCAGTGATAATAATTCATTTCAATTCATAAAATTATGCAAATTTTTTTCAATGGTTTCTGATGACGTTATCACGTAAAATTATCGTCCGTAAACCGACTTTACAGACAACCAATTTTTTATGATTTTTTTCAATTTTTTTTTTTTGATTTTGGGAATTTTATTTTTTTAAATAAGTATCTTAGCGGAAAATTATACGATTTGGGTCTTTTTTTTAATTCGTGTTTTTTGATAAACTTTCTAAAAAAATGTATGCATTATTAATTTATAATTATTCATTATTAATTTTATTGTTTTTTTTTAACTGAAAATAGTAATTTTAAGATTGCTTGTATCCTTCGATTTTTTTTTTTCAAAAATACTACTTCTTAGTAAGTTTACACGAATTTTGAGCCTAGTCTCATAATGGGATATTGATGGGTTATAATTTTATTTTAATTTTGAAATGAATTATTTCTTTTTTATGTTTATTGTTATATATATTTTTTTTACTATTTATGTATTCTCGGCGACAGATAATAAGAACACAGTGTACAAAAAAATATTAATTAAAAAAATATTAATCAAAAAAATATTAATTTAGATTTATAGACTGTGATAAGAACGAGAGACTATCTAAATGGTAAAAAAAGTAATTAGTAAAGAAAAAACAAAAACAAAAAACTAATTAATTTCAAAATTTTAATATATATAATTATATATGTTAGTCCTTTTGGATTCAGCTATCGCTTTTTACGACCTTTACGAACCTCCGGCCTGGCTGCTGTAGTATTAGGTATTGAAATTTCTTTCTTTACATTTATATTTCAATATATAAAATGAACTATGTTTGTTGCAAGTCACCTACAGGTGGAGCCTCCGATACTATAACATGTACAAAATGCAAGTCAAACTATTAAATAAATATTAAAATAACAATTAATTAAGTTAGAGAAATGGTGATTAATATCGCATATTTCCTCCACGTGCTCTTATTAAAGTTTCTACCCGTCTAGGCATACTGAGAATGATGTTATCGATGGTCTCCTGGGATAGTCTCCGCCATTCCTCAACTACGGCGATTCGCAGTTCACCCACGTTGGCAGGAGCTGGAATTCTAGACTTAACTTTTTTTCAGCAAGTCCCAAACGTGGCCTATGTGGTTCATATCCGGTGATCTCGCCAGCCACTCCATAACAGTGATATTCATATCATTAAGATAAGCTTGAGTTACCCGAGCGGTATGTGGCCGAGCATTATTCTGCATAAAAACAAAATCGTCACCGATATATGGGGCAAACGGTACGACATTTTCTTCTAAAACTTCTCTGATATAGCGGTCTGCAGTCAGACTCCCTTTGTCAATTACTACCAAGTCAGTGCGAGCTCCCAAACAAATGCTCGCCCAAACCATTATTTATCCACCACCGTATGCAACTGTAGTTTTAAAATTTGTCTGAATGTATCGTTCTCCTTTGCGTCTGTATATTCTTTGCCAACCGTCAATTTGATTTAAGAGAATTCTGCACTCATCACTAAACAATACCTTACTCCATTGGCCCGCGTTCCAAAGTCGATGTTCCTGAGCAAAACTTAACCTGTTTCTACGATGATTTACCTCGAGCCTTGGAGCCTTGGCGGGCACAAATGAACCCAAACCAGCTTCTTCGAACCTTCTTCGCACCGTACGCTCACTTACGGTTACACCCCGCACTGCTTCTAACTCATGTCGGGCTTGGACAACCGTCAAACGGGGGTTCCTACGTACACGAAGCCGAATGAAACGATCATCCCTACTCGAAGTGCGTCTTTTTCTGCCTTGTCCTGCTCTTCCTACATAAGTACCGGTCTCCCTGAACCGTTGGATACTGCGATGGATCGTTGAAACTGGTCGACGAAGATCTCTGGATATTACTCTGTAGGTTTGACCATTTCTTCGCATTTCGAGTGCCCTGGCAATCTCCGTTGGGGCTAAGTCAGGCATAATTCAGTCCTCAACTCCAAAATGATACGCGATTTAAAAAAAAAATAACAAAAAAACAGTATTTCAATGAAATGTTAAATCAAACTCAGAAGGAAGAAATACTCGAAGTTCGTTCCAGATAAGGTGTATTTGAATAAAATTAAAACAATTGCATAAAATGTGATGTTCAGTTGTTTTCTTAATTTGAAAATATTTCTTTTTAAATTAAATGACGTATAAACCAGCCAGCAACCTTATATGATACTGATATCAAACCTTTTTTTTGTGTTCCGCTAAATATGCCGGTATGTGTATTTTTAATTCGATTTTATTTATCAATTATCGTAATAAGTTCGTACGTAATAAGTAATAAGTTTTTTGATAATGTATCAATTAATTTTTGAGAACCCTTGATTATATATATAGCGTCTGCAATCTTAAGATTATGATAAGCTATCCAGTGATTAACTTCTCATCTACGATATAAATAAACTAAATGAACGTCACAAACACAATCTATTGTACGAAGTAGTGACGATCACACGAATTTTGTAAATGGCTCCCAACGCTATTGATACAAATTTCAACTCAGATCCTGAGAATAGTATCAATAATTTAAAGCATATTAATAATGGCCCGCAAACTACCGAAGAAAATAATGGAAGTTATGCGTTGAAGATATTCCAATCTTCTATGAATCTACTCGCTCACATATTAATTGGAGCTGTAGTAGGGGCTTCAATTCTTTATTCGTTTCGAAGTTCACTGCCGTTGGAACAGCTTCAGCTACATATTGTTTTGTGTGTGATTGGTGTAAGTATTTTATTTTATATCTTATTCGTATTTTTTTGTTTCATCTAATACATAGTTGCAATTACTTTTTTCAGTACCAGTTACTAATGGCCGAAGCAATACTCGGTTTATGTCCTCACAGCGGATGGGCTGATAGTCTTAGATTAGTAGACAAACGAAGGGTACATACAGTAATGCAAATTCTGGGCTCCGGTCTAGCTATTGCTGGAAGTATTATAATGGCATTAACTAAAGCCGTGAACTGGGACACTTTACATGGCCAGTTTGGTAAGTTTTATGAATTATATTATTTAACTAGATGTAACGATTACCATCCCTTTTATTTATCCTATAAGATATGCCAGTTTAAGATAATTGTACATTCCGGGTTTCAGGTTAGTTTAGACTGTATATATATAATTATGGTTATAATGTGCTCTTGGAATTAACAAACCAAATTTCAATGGAATTAAAAGTTCCCAGTGTCCTAGCATACTACAATAACACACACTGTTTACAGTACGATTATTTCCACTTTGACACTCGGCAATTCTCGAAAATATCATTTTTACAGTGGTCCTATGAATAACACAGATGTGGCTTGATTTCATTATTACATCGCATTAATAAAAACACAAATATGAAAATCGTATAAGAGAATTTATCTCTTGAAAAGCGTTATTTACAATAAGCATTAATGTTATATTCATAATGAAACCATAAGTCTTAGTCACTTTCACTGTCTGTATTAGAGACATTAATATTAAAACTGTCAATAAACACATCCAGCTTCTCTTCTTCGGTTAAAAATTCGTCTCAGCATTTAATGACATGATTGCAAACTTTCGTCTATTTTTCAGGTCCTATTATGTGTTTTTTTTCTAACAGTAGCTTTTTAATAGTGGTTTTATTCATGTAATTACATTTAAAAGCTACATATCTCTTTAATTGTGCCCATATATTTTCTATGGGGTTAAAATCTGGGTGGTATGGAGGTAAAAGAACTGCAGTGTATCCATACTCTCCAAAAACTTTATCTACATGAAACTCAGATTAAGTTTTTTTATGACGTTGCATAAGATCATAAAGTTCAGGTTTTTTGGCTATGGCTGTAAAAATAATCTGGTGCCTTTCTAGCCAAGTAATTATATCAACTTTTTTGGTTTTTGCATTTGGTGGCTTTTCCACAAGTTTATTGTGGTACAATGCATTATCAATCACAATAACGTTATTTTATGGTAAATTAAGATTGTTTTTTGCAACCACTTCTCGTATTTCTCCGCATTCATCTCTTTATGATAATCATCATCAGGGTCCACCGGCTGATCTAGTAACAAAGCTCCAGGCACGAAACCCTTTTCGTCACCCGCGAGTATAATTATAAATCGTTGACCTTTGGAAATGGGTAGTATTATCCCTTTATTAGTAGAATCCGTCCAACTTTTGGCTTTGAATGTGTGGTGTGAATAAATGATTCGCCTGTATGAACGAGATGTTTACCAGCAGCTCTTAATTTCCAAATTTCTATCAGGAATTTGATTCTCTTTAACCAGACGTCACATTTCTCCATTAAAAGTTTGCGATTAGTCTTTTGGCGTAGAGGGGCTGCCTTTGAAAAGGAAGGATCCTTCGAAAAGACGGGAGTTGCGTCTGGTGGGCTACGCGCCGCTTAACGTTTATTGTCGAGTTCTTGTATATATAGTCAATCGCTTTGAAAACTTTGATAGCGCGATGTAGGATACGTCAGTTCGTATGTGGCGAGATAGTTGTCGCTACAGTCTCTGTTTTTCGAAATCTGAACCCCATATCTCGAACGATATTTCGCAAAGTAGAAATTGAACCCTTGAAGTCAATGTCTTCACTTAATTTTTTGCCTAATAACTTGAGAGTAAGTAGTTCTTTAAAACTATCATGGAAATCGTAAACCATTCGCCGTATTGCACAGTAATCGAAATCATCCAAAATCAGCCGGTATTTCATATTTGGTTTTTCTTGAACCTTGCTATTTTCTTTATCGCAGTGAGCGTCATTTTTCCTCAATACATTCCTTATGGTTGTTTTACAAATTCTTGTTGCATCACTGACTCTCTGGAGTACCCTTTGGAAATAATTGTTTTCAGATTTTTGAAGTGAAAACTTCTTTATCGACGTTGTGCACTTTTTGTGATGGATAAAAAATGTTAAACACGATCCTGATCGAAAATTCGTAAGACAATTTAATAAATAAAAAAAGACGTGTACCAGAAAAACAGAAAACACAAGCAGTTTGTTTCGTTATGAATATTATAAATTAACCTAAACCTATTTTTCTTTTATTAATAAAACATAATAATGCAATAAAAAAACAGACATGTACCAGGAAAACTGAAAACACAAACAGTTAGTTCGTTATGAATATTATAAATTAACCTAAACCTATTTTAATGCAATAAAAAAAGATATGTACCAGGAAAACAGATAACACAAGCAGTTTAGTTCATTATAAATATTAATTAACCTAAACTATTTTTTTTTTTTATTAAAACAATAATGTATTTTAAAACATAATAATGCAATAAAAAATTTAAAAAAAACAAGCATGTACCAGGAAAACAGAAAACACAAGCAGTTTAGTTCGTTATGAATATTATAAATTAACCTTAACTTTTTTTTTATTAATAAAACATAATAATGCAATAAAAAAACAGACATGTACAAGGAAAACAGAAAACACGAGCAGTATACAAAACTACTATTGATGCGGTCTTTATTAGACATTTAAAAAGGTTCGAATCAAAGTTGTTCGTTTCTTATCTCAGCTACCATAACGTATTAGTTTTAGAGATTGACGGTGATGGTTCTGGTAGTGATGATGGTGAAAGAGTCGTTGAAATTATGGATGGAAGTTCATTATTCTTAGAGATGAACTTTTTAATGAAAAATAATTGTAATAGTTCTGAAGTGTTAAATTTTTAATGTAATATAAATTGTCATGTTTGTGTACGAAAGTGCAATAAATGAATATTGTATTTTACCACATAAATGATAGTACTTTTACGCCGAGTTGCACGAAACAAATTTTAAATTTAAGTGTTTATTAAACTAATTTAATCACAAGAATCGTGATTATCTGTTGCACGAAACCTACATCTGATTAAGTTAACAAAAAATTTTAGTTTAATTAAAGACCTATCTAACGGATGATTAATTCCAACAGCTTTAAATTAATCATAAGATCAACTAATTTTAAGATTAATTGCAACTTAACTAACGGAAAGTTAGCGACGGTTTCGTGCAACTCGCCGTTATACTGATAATTAAAGCAATTCGTCCAAAATTATTCCCTAACCATTCAAAAATATCAAATGTTTAATATTCCAAAATACACAAAGACGGATTAGAAGTTGTCGCGGCTATTAAAAAAAATTTTTTTTTCAATATAAAACCATATAAATTACAGATAATTTCCTTCAAAGCAAATTCCCTTGATTCGAAATGAAAGATGACCCGTCATAAAAAGTTGGTTAGAGTATATTGGAACATTTATAATATTAAAGCAGTTTCTATACTTAGGTTGGGATTTTATTACTAATTACCTATATTAAATTAATGTAAGGTATTTTATTAGAAAATACAAAAACGCAAACTACAAATAAAATACTATATTACATAGATTTAAATATTTTATGTGAGTACATTCTAGGATTTTATATACTCTATGTGAAAACACGAACCTTTATGATTTAAACCGAGACATCCCGAGTGTCAAAGTGAAAATAATCGCACTGTATTTGTGTTGTGATATTATGTATATCTGTATGTATATATAATTATATGGATGTTTGTATCTGTTTTATATATATATATATATATATATATATATATATATATATATATATATATATATATATATATGTGTGTGTGTGTGTGTGTGTGTGTGTGTGTGTGTATTAATTGCTAGTGCATTTAACGATTATTACTAGATTGGCCCGTTGGCGCAGTTGGCAGTGACCCTGTTTTCTGCTCCAGGGGTTTGATTCCCACACCGAGTCTGTAAGCCGACTCATATACATTTTTTTGAATATATACCTATATATATTCAAAACAAATGTATATGAGTCGGCTGTTTCCTAAAACACAGGCATAAAGTTGCCTACCTTATGAACAGACGACCGTGTTTGTATATTAAACATATCTATTTATTTATCTAATGTTATTATCTTATTTTGCCTTTTTTTAATGAATTTTCTCAATTTCCAATTTTGTACATCTACAAACGTCTGCTCTTGTACGTCCTAAGGTTGGCTGGTAGAGAATGCTATAAAAACCATTACCAACCAACAAACAATATGCCCGCCTTTTGTATAATTAATTAATGTATTGTGCAAAAAAGCATTATTGTACATAAATAAATAACTAAATACGTGCCCTGTTTTGTTTAAATTCATTCGTTATCTTGACATGATGCGCGACCAAAATACAGGTAAAACAAAAAAAAAATGCACTTAGTAACTTCGAACGATTATAGTGTCTTCCAAAAATAATTTCCAAATGTCTTCAATGTACAAAATTTAACCTATTGATGTTTTATTATAATTATTCATTAGAATACACCGCTTATTATAATATAGAAACGTTACATAGCATAAAAACGAAATATTAATATAATATGTGTTTTACAGCTTTGGTGGCTATGGTGTTCACTACTGTGAGTCTTGTCAACGGATTAACATCGCTCTACGCTTATGAATTCCGCAAATGTCTTCCCGGAAATATTTCTAAGATTACTCACATCTGCTTCGGTATAGTAGCGTTCGTTACATCCGGTATCTCTCTCTGCTACGGTTTTGACAAGCAGCTCTTTAAAAACTGGGCAACAGCACCCCTTGCATATACTTTGATGGGTTTCACAGCCTGTTTTACATTTATTATCATTATTAATCCTGCAATAACATTCTTCAACAAAACTGTACGTATATTTAAATGAGAAATAGTATTACCTTATGTTAAATATTTTATATTTCATATTCGAATCTCATAATTTTTCAATAATACGTATTCTTCTCAACATATTAATGAACACGCTCCTACAGGTTTATATCTAACAAATTAATATATTTTAATTGTATTTATGCAGTATTTGTAAAATATTGTATGTTTTAAAATCCTTACATGTACAATATAAAAATAATAATAATAAATATATTATTCCTTAACCTTTTGAATTGTTTTTACTTTGGAAATAGTTACTTGTACAATATATGATAAACAATTTTTTTTTATAATATTGTTTTAATAATTTTGTTGTACTCACCTATACTAGGTATATCAATAATGATTAATGCTTAATATATGTAAAAAATTTAGAATGTTTTCTTCTTTTTAAAAGAGATATAAGGACGTATTTGTGTACTATTTACTATTTAATTTGAATATTTATAAGGAGACACACGATAAGCTTGGATGTCGAGACGCGAGCCGGAACCAGAGAGAGCGCTTTGCACTCTATGTCCACAGACCCAAAAAACGCCGTTTGAGCGCAGATAATAAGAATGAGAGAGATCTAAATGGAGTAATTCATAAACAATAGATATATAGAGCAATAATAGTCCTCCAAATCATATAAAAACCTTACTTATTTATTAAGCTATAACCTAACAAAGTCTAAGATACTTTGTGATGTAACAAAACTTAAAAATGTACGTTTGCAAACATATCAAGCGAGCTCGTTCGAAAACGGGCAAACGATCACAATAGATAACTACTTCGTGTAGGAGCAGCTTATCTTTATGGCATCTGAAGCTAAAGGAAACTGCAGAGAAGAGTAATAGCCCTCGATACGCACATTCTGAAATAGAGTATTGTTACCTTTGCTAATGTACTTTTTGATAAATGTGACACAACAAAAGCTTGTCAACCTTTGGCTGCGATTTCGATATTTATAACAGTATTATCCAGTTAAACGATTAGCTCATGAACTATATCCTAGATATTTCATTATTATAGTCTCATTTTATGACTAAATAATATAATTAAAATACTTTTTTATTGAAAGTTTAGAATTAAATCTGTATACAATCCCATTATTTATTTATTCTATATCACATTAAAAATACTACAGAAATAATATGAATCATTTTAATCAGACAATTTTTGTATTGTATTTTTTTACAAGTAATAAATTAGATATTCTTATTAAGTTTGACAATCAAAAAATAATAATAATTAGATACACAAACGTAGACATTATTAGGTACCTACATTTGTTTATTTTTAAATATCATATTTTAAAAAAATTCAAAGAATTATAGGTACATTCTTTTACAGGTCATAGTCAAACTTTAACCTTTTTTTTATTTGAAGTTTAGTCTAGCTAAATTCTAACATAACTATATGTTTAATACATTCTACTTACGCTAGTTGATATAAAGTTAATAATGTAATTCCATATCAAACAAATAAAACAAGTACCTAACAAATCCTGATAGTAGTACCTCTCGCCTCGCGTCCCAGCACGCTTCTTAACGCGCCTCGCATGAAATTGATTTATTTCACTGAATACTCATCATCAGTGATGCTCCTAATTTTTTTTAACGCTGCAACCATGTTAGCATCGATTGTCGTCGAAATATTAGCGACGACACTTTTTTTAAAACTTTTTAACACACATTAAAAAAATAACTGATTTCAAAAACAAAAACACCTGTGTTTTATTTACTGAAATAAATAAAAAATAGTTAAAATTTTAACACTAGTTTATTATAGTCATTAGTCACTTAGTACTTTTTATTTTTATTTTCTAGAAGCTTTGTTACCGATGCTTTTTAAAACCTTAAAACCTTAAAACCTCACAACTCCATTTTCTTTTGTTCTTTAATAGCCTATTAGAACTTATTTATTTAAATCATTCTCCAAGTCTCAGTCCAATGAGTATCCCTTCTGTTACATAGTCAGGGTTACTATGTTATTGATTTTTTTGCGATTCAAAGCCTTAATAACTAGATTTTTTAAACGAGAAGTATTAAACTATGACTCCTATATGCTTGTAAAAAATAAATGGATCGTAACTAATATAAAGTTAAGTATTAGTTTTGTAATAATAAAAAAAAATAACTTTATCATTGCAAAAAGATAACACGTAATTAACATAAAATCATAAATTATTAAAATAATATAATTATCAGTCTTAAGCTTGTAAAATATTCGATTTTATATTCTTGATAACGATTTTTACACGTACAATATATTACCGATTTGAAAAAGAAGAATATTCTTATTCTAATTCATTGGTATTTTATTAGTGTATGATATTCCTATGAATATTCGAAGACAATTTTTAAAACACATTCGTAGACAAATTTTTTTAGTGGATGTAGGTACATTTAGTAACAATGTCGAAAGTACGAACGAAATCTTGATGAATCTCTATTGAACATGTCATAAACACTAACAACTGTATCTCATATAGGTACCTAAGTTACTTGTATCTCATATACCTAAGTTTTTTTAAACCGAAAGACGCGTAGGGAGAGCATGAATAAAAATCGCAGGCTCAGTACAAGCCACAGGGGCTGAGGCTAATAGCTGAATACCGGAACCAGTATATAGTAGCGATGGCAAGCCAAAAACTCAGCTTCAAATATCTTAATAAATCAGTCATAATGTTTCCAACAGACACGAAAGAACTTTTATATTAAAATTGACCGGTAAATGTTCGAATTTATTTTGTAAATAAATAATTAAAACAAAACAGTTAATATCTTAAATGAAAGAGTATTTTTATGTCAATATGAAGCCATATGAGGTATTCATCTATTCAACAAATGCATACATATATATACACAACTAAAATATAAGTGATTAAAAGGATTTGGAAACGATAATAACTGTGTATGTTAATGTTATTGCAATCATTAAACAAGCTTTATTTGAAAGAAATTTACTTAACGAATCTTCGTTAAAACCGAACGATAAATATAAATATATGAAGTAGTTAATACTTATACTTAGTAACTTACACACGCACGCTGGTACGATGGTACGAACATAGTCACAAAACTTCAATTTCTTTTCATTTCTTACTTACATCTTATGTACAATGATTACGCTGTTATATTTTTATATGTATAAAATTGATACGGCATGAACAGAAATAATATACTAAATTTATATTGTAATAATAGGTTATTAATGTATAATTTATAAAAATTCTTTAATTTGTGTATCCTTAGTACAACCATAATTATGTAAGCATCATATGGCTTAAAAATATAAAAACCAACAATAAATAATAAACATATCGATCGAATTCCAAAGTACTATCGTGAAAGATATGATCCATTAATTGAAAAATGGCTCATTTAATATATCTGTTTTGATATAATTCAGTCTCATTTTATTAAAAAAATTATGTTTCATATTATATTTTGACGATTGTTTTTATCATTGTTATTTAATAGCTCGAATCGCAGATATGTATTGTCTAAAATATCTTATAAAATTAAAATTTGCGAAAGAAAAATGTAGATCGATTAACCACTTTATGTATAAACAAGACATTTTTTTTTTCAAACTTCCATCATGTTCCGTACTTAAGAGATGCCAAAGGGATTTTGTCTAAGTCTTCACGTCCGACCATCTGCCACATGGCTTTAACAGGTTTTGTTTTAGTTGTTTTATAAAAAATACGATATAAACGTCACACTTACTCGATCACATTCACAGTCAGTCACCAATAGCTTAAAATCCTGTATAGGTTCGGAAACATACATCACAAAAATAATCACCCAGACCACAAAAAACATCGTCATGACCTATCGAACCAGTGACCACTAATACAAAACCAAATGATATTACAACTGCGCACACGCATCGTCATAATTATATAATAAAATAAAATAAATAAAATAAATATTAACCAACAAACACACCACGTTAACCTAGCCCCGTGCTAAGTTCGTAAGAACTTGTGTTACAGGTACTAGGAACGGAAATAAATTTAAGATATAAATACATATATACATAAATACACATCCATGACCCGGTGCAGACATCTATATTCGTCATACAGATTATCTGCACCTGGCGGGATTCAAACCCGCGACCGCTGCGTAGAATGTCCAGCTGTTGCCTGACCCCTCGACCAGCCGGCCGTCAAAACCTTATTTTTCATGGACAGTGTTAGACTGAACATTCTTATGCCACGTCATAGTTCTACGATTGCTAATACTGATAATAAAAGCTGCACCATGGAGTGACTGCTTCATATACTTTTAGAATACCATACATTTATCATAATGTGATCCTTGGTGTTACGTTACGAACGTTACAAAAGTTGTTACGAACTTTTTTTTATGATAATGAGTAGTCAGACTCAGCCCGCCGCGTTTAATATTCCATGCGACAATATTAATACTGAAAATGAAACGAATAACTACACTAACAAGAGTACATTTCAAACAAACAACGCTTGCAATAACAGGTTCAAAGTAAAATCAATCGAAATCAGTATTGTATATCAACTTTATGTTTCTTTTATTGCATATTCAAATTATCCAAATTTCACATCCTAGTGTATCATCAAAAAAGATAAAATTGATCCGTTATTAACAATATAAACAGTGTTGATTAAATACCTACTTTTACTGAGATTAAAATACTTATTTACACAATTGATGTAAGTACATCTAAAAAACATTTTTAATACTAACACTTATAAATGTCCACGATAATCAGAATATTTATTTAGCACACAAAAGATGTTAATTTGTGACCCTTACTTAGAAGGTATATACTAATAATAATGATGACAACAACCGAGTCAAGATCAATTCTCTTAATCAAGGACCAACAATATTCCAACTCTTCCTCTGAACTTTGTCATCATTTCTAATATAATACGATAATATAATAATAATAAATAAATAATAAATAAACGTCTCACACTCAACGGCCCCCAGTAGGATGTGAATCCTGCGTCGGGGGTCCGGAAACACACACAGCACACAAGCACAAACGCCCAGACCACGACGAATATTTGAATGGCCTATACAAATATTTGTCATGTGCGGGGATCGAACCCGCGACCATTAGCGCTTCAGCCAGTTGCTGTGACCACTACGCCAACGCGTCGTCAAATATAGTAAATAATATTAAAATAGTAAATAATATTACCATAATTAATTATATATAATTGTGTCTTTCGAATAGGTACCTACTCGGGTCGTTCTTTTTTTAATTTGTAATTCTGCAACGAATAGTTAAAAGCAAATTATTATATATTGACAGACTGAATATTACTTGATATTTGTAAAAAATATTATATTTAGCTACCCATTGTATTCACAATCTTTGTCTTGCAGATCTTACTCGTATCTAGTGTATTACATATCTTATATTACATAACAGACATTATTTAGCACTTCAATTATTAAATATATCTTGATACGATCAGATAAAATAGTATAACGAACGTTTACCTCAACTACGAGTCAGATATGTAGTTGAAAAGCACTTAACAGAATTGACTTGGAATGTGAAGCACAGCGTCACAAACAAAATTCCAGCAATCTAGTAGTGTACAAATGTAGCCATAAAACATCTGAACACCTGCATAAAATTATCGAACACTCTAGAACCATTCGGTACCATAACGTACCTATGCAGCGATATGATACAAACTTAATTTTTTGTTTAATGACACTCTTGCAATAATTTTTCTGAAGTGCACTAGCCAATAAATATAAAACATACAGTTCGTCATTAAAATAAATGAATGTGTGACAAAGAGGTCACGCCTCTCTTATCACAGAATATTTCTCACGTATTGCCGATAACCGATAATAATAAAGTATCACGATAAGTGATGACTACAATAACTGCAATTACTGCAAGAACCGTGAGAGTACTTCAATCTTAAATTATTGTTTTTTACATATTTTCACGAAAAGTCTACACATAACGCTATTATATAAATTTTAAAAATCATATTTAACATAATCATACTAGTAGTCGACGACCGTTCTGGTGTAGTGTTGCGACTAGTTGCCTCAACAACGCACGCCGGCAGTCGTGGGTTCGATTCCCACTCGGGACAGATATTTGTATTTGTACAAATGTTTATTTCCGGTCTGGGTGTATGTTCTTGTGGGTCTTCCCACCGTACATCTGAGAGCATGTAAAGCCGTCAATCCCGGTTATTATCATAGACACCTAGATAACGATCGTTACTCATGGTAGGGAAATTATCCGCCAACCCGCAGTGGATTAAGCTCCGACCCTTCTTCTATATGGAGGAGAGGCCTTTGCTCAGGAGGCTTACAGGCTGATACAGATTACAGTACAGTATAGTACTTATAGTCGTGAACCAAGATGATTCAGTGGATAGAACATTTGAATTAAAATCTTTAAAACTCCTACTGCTGGACAGTTACCTTGTTTCCTATAACGTTAACACATAATATAGTTTTTCTTAACCATGCAGGTTTCGCTCTGTTCTGTTGTCTTTCACCTTCGATCAAGAGAAGAGTTTTACAGACAAAGACAATTTTGGCTAAGGTTAATATTGTTTGAATGGGTATATTAAGTTTAGTAAAATCTGTACCGTTAGTTAATAAAACATATTTTCTTCAAACAAAAGCTGATGATGTGATGCTGTGATTGTTAACTAGGGGTGTTCATCGGAAAAAATTATTGATAATTTTATTATCGATAATTATCGTATTGTATTATCGATAGTCATCGATAATTATCGAATGAAGAGTTATCGATAATTATGGGATGAAAAGTTATCAATACTTGGCGATAATTATCGATAATTATCGGAAAAAAATTATCGATAGTTGACGACAGTTATCGATAATTATCGGATGAAAGTTATCGGACGACGAAAAAAAAAAACAAAAAAAAAAAAGAAAAGGTCATCCGGCCTTCTAGCCATATCCGACTACCTAAAAAAAAAAAAAAAGTCATCCGCCGTACCATCATTAACTATTATAAACTATTATTGATAATTATCGAATCACACAAAATTATCGATAATTATCGAATGAAAACTTATCGATAATCATCGATAATTATCGAATGAAAAATTATCGATAATTATCGAATCACACAAAATTATCGATAATTATCGAATGAAAACTTATCGATCATCATCGATAATTATCGAATGAAAAATTATCGATAATTATCGAATCAAAATTATCGAATAACACTTATCGATAATTATCGATAATTATCGAATGAAAAATTATCGAGTAGTTATGAATTATCGATAATTATCGCACACCCCTATTGTTAACGCCGCCGCAACACCCCTTGTGTGTGGAATTTCGTAAAATCCGTTCTTAGCTGACCTCTACTCGGCCCTTCAAAAATATGTAAAATTGTTCATAATAGAAATAGAAATTAAGATATGCTGTATAGATATATAGGTATATTTGTAAACAGCATATGCATAATTAGAACAATAAAATAGGATAGGTTTAAGTTAACAATGTTATACTAAGCAATAATGTTTATTATTGATATCAATAAATATAAGTGACAAAAAATTATGTATGTAAAAATTATCAATATATAAGAACCATTGTTCTTTTTTGTTGTCATTAAAAACTAGTTGTAAGATGCCTAAGTAATAAGAATATAGATTAAATAGAAAGAAGTACATTGTAAAAATTTGATTAATAAATATGAAAGCACTGCTTCCCCCAGTTATTTCCCCGTATAACTAGAACAGCACAGTATAATAACAGTGGGAAGGAAGATGTGCCTTAGTGCGAAAGATGATGAATGCAAGAAAGATAAGGTATGAAGAATGAAAGTGCGAGCAGTATACAAACGAGAATTGGAATGAATGAGTCAACTAAATACTTTGTATATGTAAATTCTCTAACCATGTTAGAGGGCTAGATATAGAAAAAATAAAATAAATCATCATATTAAAAAAAATTGTGTTGTATTGTGCAGTGTACTTTTAAATAATACTTTTTAAATATTAAATAATAAATATGAGATAACATAAAAGGCGGCCTCCTGTAAATAAAAAATAAATGTAAACGGTTTGGCAGCTCGTTTTTGGTGAGAGTCGCCAAGATTTGGAACGACCTGCCTAGGTCTATTTTTCCTGATAGGTTTAACTCTGGAGCCTTTAAGAGTAGAGTGAACAGGTTTCTTTTGGATGGGCGTGTATCACCTTCGTCTTCATCTACACTTTCCATCAGGTGAGATGGAAGACAAACGCCTATTCCATTACAACTATTAAAAAAAAATCATCTCTCAAAATGCAAAGTAAGGGACAAATGTATAAAAAAAATTGTAAATTCAACTTGATCAACTTCATGTTTTTTTTTTACAATATATAACACTCGCATATGTGATTGTTTTAGGACAAAGGATTAAAAATGTTTTAATAAGTGTGTTATTTTATACACTACTACCATTTTGTCGTTATGTTTTGTCGCTTAAAACGCTTAGCCTATTTCGAATCGAAATACTCTTTTTTTGTAATTTATTAATCTTAGTCATTCTTACTAAACTTTAAATTATATTTCGTAATTGTATTGATTTTTCCATAATCTTAAGCTCCGTTATATAGTAAACTATTTACTATTTTACTACAAAAAATATAGTAAAAAAACTTTCTCATTTAGTCAAGCACTAAATGAGAAAGTTTTTTTTTCGATTTCATTTCGAAATTCAGTGGTGTTAGTCTGGATTGAAATCCGAAACCTTCTGTCATGATTCACAAGTTTTATTCACTGGATAATCTTAGCTCTGATTACTAACTTTTACTTACCTAGTAATAGAGATAATTCCAATGAGCCCAAACACGGTAACAAAAGTGTATTTTTCTTTTACAATATTATTGCAAGTAACATACCGCAAAATTTTTTAACACCAATGCTAATTACTCACTTCCCTTTACAGAAAAGACCTCATGATCATGAAAAAGCTGCACAATTTTTTTTTTTTTAATGTAGCGTCAGATTTTATCATTATTGAAATCAATTTATTCATTTAAGAGCTGTGATGCCGCAAACATACATGGAAATACACAGTATACACATAACACAAATAATTACACACATGTTTAACAAATACCCACTCTTTTTCGTCGTAATTTAAAGTAGAAGTTAATGAATAAAATTAACGTTTAAATACTCTAAATATCTAATTAATGAATGGGGTTCTATAAAGGTTTTCGGTTTTTGAAAACGTTTCTTTTATGAATAATTTACTGGTTATTACAGGTTACTTCTTACTAAATAATTTACTGACATATTATTTGAAATTAAATGCCTATAGTTGACATAATGATAAATAGAAGTTAAGGATTACTGCTATCTGTTTTGTTATGATTTCGCGTATATTTTCATGAGTATAATTTTATTAAAAATACTGTCACAAAGGCTAAATTTTTCTTTGAAACTAAAGAAAAATATCGTTTATTTTTTGAGACTGTTGAATATATACAGCATCTACAATCTTCCGCCGACATCGATAAGCTATCCTATGATTAACTTGTCGTCTACATATCTATATATATATTATAAATAAACAGAGATGAACATCAAATGGACAATCCCTTCCACGGCGAAGTAAGGTTCAGACAAACTTTGAAAATGCCTCCGAACGCAATGGATTCCAACTTCAACGCAGATCCTGAAAATAATATAAGTAATTTGAAAGATATTAATCAAAGTCCGCAAGTAAGATTGGAAAATAATGGAAGTTATTATTTGAAGATATTTCAGTCTTCGCTAAATCTACTCGCTCACCTATTAATCGGAGTTACAGTGGGAGCCTCAGTTCTTTTTTCTTATCGAAATGGATCGCTGAGTTTAACTGGAATACATATTGTTTTGTGTGTGATTGGTGTGAGTATATTTGTTTTTTTTTTTTTTTTTTTTGTATCTCTACCAAATATCAACTTCTAATTTTTCTCTATCTTGTAAAGTCAGTTATTATTTTCTTGATTACTAAATAAATTTACAATACGTTATATAGTCAATATTTGCAACATTTCAGTATCAGTTATTAATGGCCGAAGCAATTCTCTGTTTATGTCCTAACAGCGGATGGGCTGATAGTCTTCGATTAGTGGACAAACGAAGGGTGCACTGGATCCTGCAAATTTTGGGCTCTGTTCTAGGGATCTTTGGCAGTATTATCAAATCTTTAGATAAATCTGTAAATTGGAACACATTACATGGCCAATACGGTAAGTGTAATTAATTTATTTTTAAATTAAAAATAAAACTTCGTGAAAATTATAATTAAATTTCACATTGTATTTATTTTACAGGTCTAGTAGCTATGGTATTTACATCAGTGAGCCTTGTCAACGGATTAACATCGCTCTACGCTTATGAGTTTCGCAAATATCTTCCTGGAAACATTTCTAAGATTACTCATATCTGCTTTGGTACAATAGCATTCGCTGCATCTGGTATTTCCCTCTGCTACGGCTTTGAAAAACATAATTTTATAGAATGGGCCACACCCAATGTAACATATACCTTAATAGGTTTCACCGCTTGTTTCACTTTCATTATTATTATTAATCCTAGCATCACATTCTTTAACAAAACTTTACGTGTCTTTAAATAAGTAGTAAAATTTAATATAAAAATTTATTTATTCATGTTTGAATCTCAGAATTCAAAAAAAATGTATTATATTTGTGCTTTTAATCTATACACTATTAATTAAATCATAACAAAAACCATAAAAGCTTATACAATTAAATATTGTTTTCATTTTAATGACAACAGTAAAATGAAAAACAAAATATACTTTAGTTATGGGTAATAAAACAAACGTATATTTTTTAACGTTATTTAATTAATATGTAAAATATATGAACCCACTATTTAGAATAATATGTCATTAAATTGTTATCAAACTGTTTTAATTCTATTCATTATATTTTATGTAAGTTTTAATTAAATTGCTCCTTGCAATAATTTGTAAACTTTGATTCGTATAAGCAATATATTTTTTCTAAGAACATACATGTTTTTGCAAAGTTTCATAACTTAATAAATTCCAATTTTTTGAGCGAAGTATGAACTAATAAAGCCTCATTTAGATATAAGATTATGTAATAAGCATTAATAATAGTTTAAAAATAAAAGTAAAATATGTTCTATAATGTTAGATTATTATTATAAATACGTTAATTATTGTATCATAATAGAAAATATATTTACTCAATTTCGATATCTAGATGTTTTATTTAACAATAATCTTGTAATTTTTCTGTTTAATTTAATTAAAAATTAAATTTTAAGTAAAGATTGTAAAGCTGTCATTATCATTAAAAAATCAACATTTTTTTTTTATTAGATAGTACTAGAAAGTATTTTTTCTTACAGGTAATACTTAATTTTATTACTGGCGAAAACACATTTGTAATAAACTATTTCCCATAGCTATCCTCGCGCGTAAGTATATCATACATCAATTAAAATAAGTTATAAGATTCATTTTATATTATTTCACCACCGGTCAAATTTAATAACGCGCTGTTAAATATTTAACTAAATCCAAAATAATAATGTTTCTATCAACTTTAACTTTAACTATAAGTTATCTCTCACATATATCTCAGTTCTTCGATTTGTTAATCCTTTATCGACGGTTTATAAGAAAAAAATTTTGAAGCGAACGATATGGACCTTAAATACTCTACTTCAAATATACAAGTTGTATACATTTTTGTAACGTTTTGTGCCTGTTTTACCAATTGCTAATATAACAATTTAACGTTTAACGTTATACAACGGATCAAAGTTTATGATATATTTTTCTTTTTAACCATCGAATTCCACTTGATCGATCAGATATTTCTATTAACAGCCTGTAAATACAAAAGTTGAACTTATTGAGGTGAAACAAGTCCTAAGGGTAGTTTTACTCCCAGCGAATGAAGCGTATTAACTAGTACCTTATGTGCGAGATAAACTTTATCAGCAACCGGTGAAACAGGCTCTAAGTCTTTTAATAATAAACAATCGTAGTCGCCCGCAACGGAATAAAAATTCTAGGTCGGTTCCAAAAACATTCATCACAAATATCGAGACTACAACTAACGTACGAGTATGTCATGACCGAGGGTGGAACTAAAGACCTTTAGCACAACAGCCAGTGGCTGTAACCACTGCAACAACCTCTACCGATAAAACCAAATGTAATAATGGTTACATGTTTATAAAGCTTTTCATATGTGTTTACGTGGATCCCTAAATGGCTTATATTTTAAATAAATTAAAATTGGAATTAAATGAAAATATAATTAAAATTGGACCCAATAAGTGGCGTTGTAATTGCTCTTTACATCTATTGTTTATGAATTACTCCATTTAGATTCTCTCATTCTTATTATCTGTACTCAAATGGCTTCTTTCGTGTCTGTGGGCACATACGAAAAGCGCCCTCTCTGGTTCCGGCTCGCGACTACAAAAGCATATATCGATCAGTGTCTTCCCATAAATATTTAAATATAATAGAATATAGTATAGTAATAGTTCTAAAAATTGTTATGCCCTATAAGTAAAAACTCTATCAGAACCGCTAGTATGTATAAAGAAAGAACATTGATGAATCAACAAGAAACAAAAATGTATTTTAAAAATTAACTATTCAATGCTTTAATTTTTCAAGTTTTAATTGCATAGTCTTAATACTTTTGATAGACTTGTGATTTTTTAATTAAAAATATAAAAACATTAAAAAACTAGCAAACAAACAGTTACATTATATTGACAATAAGTATTGGTTAATCAATAGGACTATAAATAAATCTATAAAAATTTAAGTGACATTATTTTGCTATAATAGTTACAACAGGCTAATTACTTATTTATGGTTTTAAAATCAAAATTTTATCAAAATTTGAAAAAAAAACCGTTAATTAATGAATACAATAAAATTTTAGTAAACATCATAAAAAGAAATATGATTTGTGCTATCATCATCATTATGCTATATCATCGCGTCACTATAATCAATAAATGATAAGGGTAACGAATGTAGTATTGTGATTATATCATGATCACGGCAATGTGCAAACATTGCCACAATAATAATAAAAAATTATCACTCCTCGGCCTTTTGACTATCATCAAAGTGTAAAAGTAATGAACTGACTAGCTGTCCTCTAGTTTTTATAGATTTAAAAGTTTTGAAATATTAAAGCTTAGATATTTATAGTATATTACGATACTCTCTCTCTCTCTTTAAAGAATCTAGAAAATTAATAGAACAGTCATTACTAAAATCTAATAATGTTGTGAATTAATTTTTGCTGTTTCGATTATTAATTATTATAATCATACCAGGCTATAACGTTATAGTGATCGGAATCCACTGCGATGCAGACCACAGATGTATCTGTGACAGATGACTGGATGTTTTAATAAAGTGGTAAGTTATCTGTATAAAGGTTTTATCTAACTAGAAACAAAAAGTAACCGAACACAAAGTGAAGGAACCAAATACATAGAATAAAAAATAGTCTCAAAATTATTCTGACCCAAGTTAATACTTAAAATACCTACTGAGTTACACAAAGTAAAACGAAAACCATTTTCGTTTCAAATTTCACTGCAATATAGTGAAATTTGTACCGTTTGACATGAGCCAGATAAGCGATGTGGTCAGCAATATTAAAAGCATTATTGAAGTTAATGAGCACATGAATTGGGACGCAATTGTTTTCTATCGCTTTTCTTTTATCTAGTTTAGCACTGTGCCTAGATCTAAGTTGAATTTTTTGTGTAAAAATTAACAATCTACATGAGTGAAATTATATAAGAGAGTTTGCAGAATGGGATATGATACAAAATTCATTCAATGTTTTAATCTAAGGTTGTCTCGTTTAAGGCCATTTAGTCAGATAGGAAACGTCATAGGTACGTATTATAAAATAACCGGACAAACTGTGATCGCAGTCACGTACCACTTGAAAAGTATTAATGTTAAGATTTAAACAGATAAAGTAACTATCTTAAACGTGCTACTTTATTGTGGTTTCACTCAACCATGCGTCTTGTAGTATCTAATGTGCAACCATTTTTTTTTTAATCTCAGAGGAACCCATTTATCGGTGATATCCAGGAAACCCGGGTAGGCAGTCCGTATGTCGAACGCAGCACTTGGGGGTGCAATACAGTACTAAACCCCTGCGGGAGCCTTCAGCCGCTTTAATTGGAGGGTTCCGGATCTGCAGCCAACAGGATCCATTAAGATTTCATCATCATCATCATATAAGCCGTTGGATGTCCACTGTTGAACGTAGGCCTCCCCCATAAATTATCATTACCATAATTAAGATTTATCGAATATTATTTAAATATAATAAATTGCTGCTACTTTAGCCTATCGCAGTCTACTGCTGGACTTAGGCCTCTTGGGGAGGCGCTAAATATCTCGGTTGTCCGCAATCCGCATCTAGTCTCCACCGGGGATCTTTCGTAGATCCTCGGTCGAGCAACCCGAAGGAAACCTCACACTACGTTTGCCGATACGCGGTCTTCACTCCAGGACATGTCTTCTCCGGCGGCCATCGGACCTGTGACCAACACATTGCTACTTCAACTTGCTGATTCTACGGGCAATGTCTGTTACTTTGATTATCTCGCGGTTAATCTCATTTCTAACTTTAGCCTTGATAAGGACTCCAAGCATCGTTGGTTAAATTTGTGTACTAATCCCGTAGTCAGTGTCCACGTTTCGGCGCCATATGTCAGCACAGGTAGAACGCACAGCTCGAAGATTTTTGTTTTTAAACATTGCGGAATCTTCGAATCAAAGACTCGACGAAGCCTACCAAATTCCGCAAATATCATTGACTGCTTTTCTGTTTTGAGTGTATATAAATTGTGTTTGTTTAAAATATATTACATCAGTAATACCTTTGAGAGCTTCAACTATTATATAATTATAAGACTTGATAAAATATTCAAAATACGCTTAAGCTAGCAACTATGAAACAGATATATAGTTGTAATTAACTTAACAAAAAAGTGGCCAAGTGCGAGTCGGACTCGTCCATGAAGGGTTCCGCAGCAGCAAGTAACATCATAAAAAAGTTCTTGTTTTTTTTATACATTTGAGTTGATTGAATGAAAGGTAAATTGCGGTTTACGGTTTATGACGTATTAAAAAAACTACTTACTAGATCTCGTTCAAACCAACTTTCGGTGGAAGTTTGCGTGGTAATGTACATCATATATATATATATATATATATATATATATATATATATATATATATATATATATATATATATATATTTAGTTTTATCATTCTCTTATTTTAGAAGTTACAGAGGGGACACACATTTTACCACGTTGGAAGTGTCTCTCGTTCAAACTATCCAGTTTAGAAAAAAATGATATTAGAAACCTCAATATCATTTTTGAAGACCTATCCATAGATAGCCTACACGTATGGGTTTGATGAAAAAAAATTTTTTTGAGTTTTAGTTCTAAGTATGGGGAACACCCAAAATTTATTAAATTTTTCTATTTTTATGTCAAAATCTTAATGCGGTTCATTGAATACATCTACTTACCAAGTTTCAACAGTATAGTTCTTATAATTTCGGAAAAAAAGTGGCTGTGACATACGGACGGACAGACAGACAGACATGACGAATCCATAAGGTTTCCGTTTCTGCCATTTGGCTACGAAACCCTAAAAATGAACTGTAACGTTAAGCACAGCGTCACAAATACGTTTCCAGCGATCAAAGAGAGCACAAATAAATAATAACAAATAAATGATGATAATAGACGTCCCCAGAACTGTCATATCTTGCATGACTATTATTATCGAAGAGTCCAGAATCAATTCCTTAACTTAATTATAACTCGCTATAAAATGACTCGAAATATTTTATACGCTTCATAACACAAATACTATATTATTATAGTATATTGTATATAGCGTACAATATTAAACATACGGCATGTCCTTATAGTAAGTCATTTTGTCACACATATTTTATCATAGATAGTATTTCTCACGTATTCCAGATAACCGATAACAATAAAGTTACGATAAATGATAACTGCAATTAATATAAGTATTATGAACGGCTGTGAAGTATTGACTGATCGTTTCATATTTTTATCACACGAAGTCTTCAAAATGTACATTTTTTATCACGTTGATGTAAATAGGTAATTAAACAAAAGATAATTACAAATTATTTTCATAATTAACGAAGTAGAAAAACAAAAATTTGCTCAATCAAAACTAAATGAACGTACATTGTATAAATATACACATAGAAACATCGACTCGTATGTGTCGATACATGTCGATGTTAACAGTCTTCTGACAGAGCTTAAAGGCGATAAGTCTGATGTAAATAAAGATTAAAATGCTAAAGTTATATTTTACTAACTATATATATTTCCAGCACGATAAAATTTTAGTAAAATACAATAAAATCTATTAAAATATGCGGTTCAGCTGGATGTGCCCATTTAATAAACTCAGATGTAAACAGTCCACTGCAAAGATTAATTGTAGATAGGATAAAAGTAGGCATACCAAAACTTATATGCAGCAATTTCAGATAACCACGGAATAATGCCAATGGACCCAGCAAGAACGTTACATGACAATATCGCTGCAATAATTCCTTCAACAAAAAAATACATTATTAGAACCAAGTTTTTAAATATAAAACTGAAAAAAATCAATTCCAGATCTTCTGGTTTAAAATTTTTTATTTTGCATAAGAATTAAATTCACTTTCATGAGAAATATAATATAAACAAAAATGAAACTAAGATACAACTATCTTAGCTAGAACTACTGAATATTTCAAAACCTTTATAAAGTGGTTAAAAAAATACGATATACGGATATTCTTATATATGAAAAACGTATTCTAAAATAATATACATACAATTATGGTATCACTTAGTTCGTTATGATTACTTAAATTTCTCAATATTTTATGACTAGTTGCGAGATTATTATTAATCATAATAAATGCCCATCAGCGGAATCCAATATCTACCAAAATTTCCGCATTACGTTCCATAACAAGCTGATTATGTTAGAATTCCTGATTCGATCACTGTACTAACCGTGGCTGCCAAGTATTTCATAATTGCATACACGTTATCAATAATATCTAATATCTAAGTTGCTTATAAAATATATTTATATAATAAAGATATAAATATATTTTTATGATGTAACGTGACAAATTTTTATTAGCATCATAATTATATTATTACTGACTTTTACTTTTGATTAGAAATAAATATACGTGTACAATTTTGAATATTTCACTCTTATGAGTCGCCTTCTTAATGAGAAATTAATGTTTAATACGAGACAGAAGCCTCTACATAAAATTCGGTAGCGATGAATTAAGTGCGTAATGGCACAATTTACATCATAAAAATTATTTTTGTCAACAAAATAGAAGCACAGACTATTTTTTCGATGTCTTTGAACGCCTCAAGTTAAGAACTAATCTGAATTTTATTTTAATCTACTCTATACCATAGCGAAACTGCTTACGTATTTATTTTATACCTGTAGTTCCATGCACATTTTCTAAGAAGCCTTTCGATATACTTATCAACAAAGTTCCTGTGAAAGCACAAATCATAGCACATATTTGTAAAAATGCATGTGCAAATCTTCTGTGTTTTAATTTCATTGGTGCAGACCATCCGTTAGCATGATTTAGACTTAATATAGCTTCAGCGCTAAAGAAATTGTACCATAAATAAGGGAAAAAATAAATCAGAAATAGAAGCTCGGCCTTTCATCTCGTGAATACTACACCATCCGCAGTATTTCTTTGTAAACAATATTTGTTGTTTTTCTTTCGGGTGCTAGAATCACCAGGCTACTCTGGAACATGCCACTTAAGCTTTGTTTATGGCCAATACATACTCATATACACTCATACATTATTGTTGTCAGATTGTATCAAAATGTACCATGTAAAATGTAATGTAATGTGTATGTGGTATCTGTGGCATGAATAAATTTTTTTAGTCTGTTGCGATCCAACTACGTGTTTTAATAGGTTATGGGCTTTCTACCGGTTTATCAGTTATTTTATAGTTTAAAATAGATAAATTGTGTGTTGTATCGCGGAAACATGACAATGAATTATATTGCCAGTGTGCCGAAATTAAAAGGCAGGGAGAATTATGATGAGTGGTGTTTTGCGGCCGAAAGCTTGTTGGTACTTGAGGGTATGGACAAGTACATCAAACCAACGGCAGATTTCGATGTAAAGTCGATTGATGACGCCAAAACGAAGGCAAAGTTAATATTAACAATTGATCCAGCTTTGTACGTGCACATAAAGAACACAAAGAGCTCTGCAGAATTATGGAATAAATTAAAAACTATGTATGACGATTGTGGCTTTTCAAGAAAAATTACCCTCCTTCGACATTTAATATCCATAAGGCTTGAAAATTGTGACTCGATGGCTACTTATGTGACACAAATGATTGAAACAGCTCAAAGGTTAAATGGAACGGGATTTATTATAACAGATGAGTGGGTAGGATCGTTACTATTAGCTGGTTTGTCCGATCGTTATTCTCCGATGATAATGGCAATTGAACACTCAGGTATTTCGATAACTGCAGATGTCATTAAATCAAAATTACTCGACATGGAAATTAATAGTGATTTTGAAAGTAATGGCGCAGCATTAGCAGTGAAAAATAAATATTCATCTTGTAACAAGACAAAGAAACATGGCGGATCTTTTTCTACCTCAAATAAAAAAATAGTGAGTGAGAATACGACAACTAAATCAATCACATGTTACAAGTGTAAAGAAGATGGACATTATCGAAATCAGTGCCCTTTATTAAAGAAAAATGCAAGTAAATGCATATTTAATGTTGTTTTTCTGAATGGAAAGTTTAATAAGAAAGAATGGTACGTGGACTCTGGTGCAAGTGCACACATGACTGCGAATAAAGCTTGGGTAAAGAACGTGAACTTAACTCCGTGCTTACCAGAAATAGTTGTCGCAAATAAATCAAAAGTGCCAGTGGTTTGTTCCGGAGACGTAGACATTGTTTCAGAATTAAAATGTCAGATAACAGTTAAAAATGTACTGTGTGTTCCAAGTCTAACAACCAATTTATTATCAGTAAGTGAACTTATTAAAAATGGTAATAATGTCATATTCAAAGAGAAACACTGTTATATCCGAGATAAGAACAATATGTTAGTTGCGACTGCCGATTTAACAGATGGTGTTTATAAGCTGAGATTACAATCACATAGTTGTTTGTTATCTGCTCCAGTGGTTAGTGGAAGGCTATGGCACAGAAGACTTGCACATTTAAACAGTCAAGATATGAATAAAATGAGAAATGGTATTGTGGATGGCTTGTCATATGATAGTAAGTTTGATATATCTAAGTCTCAATGTTCTGTTTGCTGTGAAGGGAAACAAATGAGATTACCCTTTTCACATGTGGGTGAGCGAAGCACAGAAACGCTACACAGAATTCACAGTGATATATGTGGTCCCATGGAAACAAATTCTTTGAGTGGTGCTCGATACTTCTTGTTATTTATCGATGATTATAGTCGAATGACTTTCATTTATTTTCTGAAGCATAAAAATGAAGTTTTCAACAGATTTAAAGAGTTCAAATCAGTTGTTGAAAATCAACAAAGTAAGAAAATAAAGATATTGAGAACCGATAATGGACTAGAATATTGTAATAAGGAGTTTGCAACTTTTTTAAAACATGCTGGTATAATACATCAAAAATCAAATAATTACACTCCAGAACAGAATGGTCTTAGTGAAAGAGCCAACCGTACAGTTGTGGAGAAGGCTAAATGTTTATTATATGATGCAAAGTTAGACAAAAAGTTTTGGGCCGAAGCGGCCAGTACTGCTGTATATTTAAAAAACCGTTCTATTGCATCAGGATTGGATAAAACTCCATATGAACTGTGGTATGGATCAAAACCAGACTTGAGTCACCTACGTTTATTTGGCAGCAAAGTCATGGTGCATGTCCCTAAACAGAGACGATTAAAATGGGACAAGAAAGCTACACAGCATATTTTAATTGGATATAGTGAAGATACAAAAGGATATCGTGTGTACGACCCTATCAAGAATACTGTCATCATCAGCAGAGATGTCATAGTATTAGAAAATGATACAGATATTGAGGAAACAAGTAAAGACTCAGCTACTTGGATTACAAATGAAGTGACATCAAAAGATATGGATGAGGAGAGTAGTGATGCAGTGGGGGACTTATCCACAAATATTTCAGAAATAAAAGATACCTTAAATTGCTCTTCAGATTCTTCAGAATTTATTGATAGTAATGAAATGTTACCTGAAATTGCAACACAAGATGTTCCAGAACACGCAGTCCAATCAACTTTAAAACCTGAGCTGGTGACTGATGTACTTAGTATGCGTCAGAGAAGGCCACCTGAGCGTTATGGTTTTAGCAACATATGTGTACCTAGTTCTATTCCAGCATCCGAAGAGATTGTGTTCTCAGAGGCTCTGGAGGGGCCTGAGAAGGAGCAGTGGAAGCGAGCAATGGCTGAGGAGTTGCAGTCGTTTGAGGATAGCGAAGCGTGGGAGCTTGTTGACAATCCAGGTGATGTGACAATAGTGAAGTGCAGGTGGGTGCTTAATAAAAAGTTTGATATTGATAATAATGTGCGATATAGAGCTAGACTTGTGGCTAAAGGTTTTACACAAAAACCTGGAGTTGACTACAGTGATACATTCTCACCAGTAGTGAGACATTCTACTTTAAGATTACTATTTGCCCTTAGTGTAAAGTTAAGAATGAATATTAGCCATTTAGATGTAACTACTGCTTTTTTAAATGGTTTTTTGAAAGAAAATATATACATGTCATTACCTGAAGGTTTTGTAAACAAAAGTGGGGGAAAAGTATTAAAATTAAAAAAGGCTATTTACGGGTTAAAACAATCATCCCTAGCATGGTATGAGAGGGTTAAAGAGGTATTAATTAAATTAAATTTTAATAACAGTCAATATGAGCCATGTTTGTTTACAAAAATGAACGGTAACGTTAAAATTATAGTGGCATTGTATGTGGATGATTTTCTAATTTTTTCAAACTGTGATTCAGAAACTAATAAATTAAAAAATGTGTTAAGTTCAGAATTTAAGTTAAAAGACTTAGGAGCTGTAAGACAATATCTAGGCATGAGAATAAATTTAAATAAAAATAAAAATGTTATTACTTTGGATCAACAACAATATATTGAACAGTTAGTTTCTAAATTTCAAATGTCTGATTGTAAAACACAAAGTACTCCTATTGAGCCTAAATTAAATTTAGAGAAGTCATCTGATAAATGTTTACCTGATGTTCCTTACCAAAGACTGATTGGAAGTTTAATGTACTTAGCTGTGTTAACGAGACCAGATATTGCCTATTCTGTGAGCTATCTTAGTCAATTCAATAGCTGTTACAATCTTATTCATTGGAACTATGCAAAGCGTATATTGAGATACTTACAATGTACTAAGAATTATTGTTTAAAATATTGTAATAATAATAAAAATCTAGAAGGCTTTGTGGATAGTGATTGGGCTAGTGATGCTCTAGATAGGAAATCGTATACTGGATTTTGCTTTATGTTATCAGGTTCAGCAATTTCGTGGCAAAGTAGAAAACAAAAAACAGTTTCATTGTCTAGCACAGAGGCAGAATACACTGCACTATCTGAAGCTTCTAGAGAAGCTGTATACTTGAGAAATTTAATGTATGAAACTACTGATAGACTTTTTGTAATTAATTTGTATTGTGATAATCAGAGTGCTATGAAGTTAGCTTTAAGTAACCAGAGTCATAACAGATCAAAACATATTGATGTACGTTATCATTATATCAGAGATGTAGTAAAACATGAATATGTTAAAATTAAATACATTTCTAGTGAGGATATGCCTGCCGATATACTTACCAAAGGTTTATGTTCCATAAAACATTATAGGTTTATGGATATGCTTGGTATTGTTTGTGTGTAATATGTAATAGTCTGTACCTATTTTTATTTGATTTATTTTGATAAGTGGGGGTGTTGTCAGATTGTATCAAAATGTACCATGTAAAATGTAATGTAATGTGTATGTGGTATCTGTGGCATGAATAAATTTTTTTAGTCTGTTGCGATACAACTACGTGTTTTAATAATTATATTATTATCCAGTTCCGGGAAATCATCATTTCCTATTTTAAACAACAGGTCTGAGAATTGTCCGGCAGTAACATCTCCCCTCAGGTGGACTCTCATATTTGAAAGGGTCAGTTTTGTCACTGAAGGCTACAAATGCTTCTGTACTGTACTGCACAGTATCTACCTGTAAACAACCCACTGCTGTGCAAAGGCTACTTCTCCATATAGAAGAAGGGTTAGAGCTTAATCCACCGCTCCACTGCGGGTTGGCGGATAATATCCCTACCATGAGTAACGATCATTACCAGGTATCCATGATAACAATCGGGCCCGACGGCTTTACGTACTCTCGAACAGATGACCACCGGCATTGAGGCGAGGCGTTGAAGCGACAACTCGTGCCACTACACCAGAACAGTCCTCAATGCTTCAGGTACGCTGTAACTTCGTCTGCTCGCATTCCTCTGGGCACTACTGGTAAAGTCGGCCGGAAATCGCCTGCTAACAATACAATAATTTCTCCCATTTGACAATTATTATTCCGAATATCCTGTAAAGATATATTTAGAGCTTCGAAACCTCCTTTATGAGCCATAGTACTGTCATCCCAAACAATTAATTTCGTTTTGCGTTTGTTTGGGTATATTGCAGAAAGTGGTTTCGGTTTGTATCAAATTAAAAGAAAGTTTAAACGCGGAGAGTGCAGTCTTACCTCCTTCCAGCAGCGTAGCAGCAATTCCGGACAATGCGACCGCTAAGGCGATAATACGATTGCTTCTCCCTTTGGTCAACACTAAATTTAATAGACAAGTTTTGCCTGTTCCACCAGGAGCATCAGAATTTTGGAAAATCCTTTCATACGATGCCTACGTCATACAAAGAACACATCGTCCAAGTTTTAAGTCTCTACGATCAGCGGTGTAAGCTGTGCCTTGATCCGTCAGTCAGTCAGTCATTCAGGACAAAGCATTTTATATGTACAGAAATAAAAAACAAAGAGACATTTGTTGACATTCAAACATTTTGTAACTATAATTAATAAATAAACTATGTGTATATATGAAACAATATCACTCCACATTGACAGTTAAATAATAAACTTTTTTTCTTCAAAAATAGGTGTCAAAAATACGGTGTCATAATAGGTCTCACAAAATTATACAAAAATATATAATAATTGTTTTAATGGTTTGAATAAAATAACAATTGTATAGAGAATACAAAATATAATAGTGTAGTAATACATATCGTATATTGGAAGCCATTTTATAAAAGAAGTTTTAATTATGCCTAAAATAAAACATACAGAGGATAATAAGATTGCTAACGTGCCCAAAAGTTGATGAACGTAGTATACAAAGCGACGAAAAGAGCTATACTCTTCGGAAAATTTTGTCTCGCCCCTGAAATCGTTAATAAACAGCCCAGAGATTGCACAAAAAACCGCCAGAACAGATGCAGCTATACCTGAAAGTAAATAAAGATTTAGCTTCAAAAGAGACAATTTAATAATGAGCAAGTGTTGTTTACATTCAATATAATTGTGTTTACATTTTTTGTTTAATTTTATTTTAGCAACAACAAATACTTGCTTACATACAGCAGATACTTGATACCTAAATAATAATAAAAAAATTAAAAAAAAATTAAAAAAAAACCACTATGTGATTCAAAATAGAAACATTTTATGTTACTTTTAATCTAAAATTAAAACAAATTTAACAATTCTAAATCTTACAACAATCGTATTACAATCATAATACCGGTTTCAATTTTCCGTGACATAGATGTAAATACGGCACACAAACAAAAACTTAATGCAAAAAAATATTATAATTGACCTGCACCTGAACAAGAATGTGCAGTAAGTATAGAAGAATATCCAGAGAAAAATGTCGATATTACTCCAGCAATAGCACTTGCTAATCCAAAGCATTCCAACAAAACATGTTCGAATTTACAATCTGATATTTTCATCGGTGCTGAAGAACCACTTAAATTATTGAGGCTTAAAACTCCAGATAGCATGATGATTTGAAGCTGAAAAAAACATTAATTTGATTAAAATGTTAAAACTCACAAGTCTTTAAATAATATAAATACATGTACATTATTAATCGAACTTATAAGCCTGAAAATCAGAAAACAATGCGATAGCCGCTTTTATACAAAGTATTTCGTATTTTTTAATAATTCCTCAGTTACAAAACTTATCTAAGTTAATCTGTTATTTTAGTAAGATCCGAACCTAAGTCGACCTTCACCGGTGTGATAATAGATTGAGACCTATTTTATAATAAATTTAGTCTATTAAAAAATGTATTAAAAATGGGTTTGCTGGAATAATCCTGGACAGGATATTTTTAAAATGATTAAAAAATCATTTATGTAATATTTTTATTAATATTTATATATTATATCATTAATATTTATATATTATATTATTAATATTTATATATTAATTAGTATTTATTAATATTTATATATTATATAAATAATTATTATTCCAGCAAACCCATTTTTAATACATTTTTTAATAGACTAAATTTATTACAAAATAGGTCTCATTCTATTATCACACCGGTGAAGGTCGATTTAGGTTCGGATCTTCTACTATTTATAGAAGATAAGAAAACATTAGTTTTAAAAATTTATTTCACTTACCCCAACAGTACATAAAAATACATGCAAAGCTTTAAAGCAAGAACTTTTCTTGTAACTCAATGAATAAAACATCACTAATATCGTCGCAGTGGCCATCATCATTTGGGCTAGAACTATCAGGGCGGCGTAACATGTTTTGCGTACATAAGCACTTTTAGGTTGATCAACTAAAACAATTTTAACGGGACCAACAAATTCTATGGCATTATCTCCCACTTTTCCGTGCTTAACGCATTCTAAATTACAGCCGCGATCAGCCATTTAAAATTTTGATTAAAAAATAATAAAATATACAAATTCATTGATTCTAAAAAAATATACAAATAAAACTTTTATATTATATTGTTTTACGCATATCTCTTTGGTGTGTAATTGACATCTTTCATGTCAGCAATAGAAGATTATAAACAAAGAGTATACAATAACTAATGTACACAAGGTACACTTACATAAGCCGTTATTACATAATTTGTGAGGTAGGAGTATTAAATTATTTATTTAAATCACAATAAAAAATATTGAGATTTTAATCACAGAGTACGTACGTACGAGTTACGAACAGAGTATTTAATAATTTATGTTAATCTATAATATAAAAATAAGTCGGGTTTTCCTTCCTGATGCTATAATTCCAGAACGCACGAACTGATTTCCACGGTTTTGCATTCGTTGGAAAGGTCTCGGGCTCCGTGAGGTTTATAGCAAACAAAATTCAGGAAAAATTTCAACAGAAAAGCAGGAAAACAGGGAAAATCATTTTTCACATACAGCGCCATCTCTGATACATAGCATGTACTACAAACCAATATGGTTTTGCATGGTGGTGGAGCAGATGGCGCCAGTCATTTGGTGGTGAAACGGAGTTCGCCGGGTTTGCTAGTCTATAATATAAATATTTTTAACAGATAAAGTAAGTAAATATTTGTAAGGTAACAACAAAATAGCTCTAGAAAAGTTGGTTTTAAGATATTGGCAACTTTCTAAAAATGTAAAAAATCATCTCAGATTTTTACATTAAAAGCTACAGCTAGAAATTGAGACCGAAGTATATTTCTATTTTTGTTAGTTTACAGTTGTTTTGTTTACAGTTGTAAATAAAATCTGAATGTTTTGAAGTTTGAAGTTCGAAAGTACATTTCTGAGTTTTTGATTAATAGTAAATTAATATGTGTGTCAGAGTCGTTGAAATAGCATATTTAAAGTAAAATAATGGGAACTGAATGTTTTTTATTGATATTCTTTATATATGATCTGGATACATTTTATGTCAATTAAATTAAAACTAAAATTTTTATTTTCAAGCGTCATCATTAGAAAAAGCATCCATAACAGAAAAAGTCCTTTTATATCTAAGATTATCTTATATAGATAAACCTTTTATACAGCAAATGTTTTGGATATATTGTTTTGAAAATACCAAGAAGTTAATATAACCCACAACATACGTTTTTGCGCACCACCCAGTGATCCGTGACTGAGAGGCGAAAAGAGAGTGTATAACTATGAATAAGGATAACCCGTTGTTCTTTCTCGAGTGACGCAAAACGATTCCACGTAATTCTCTATGAAGCTACCAATACTTTCCGTGACTTGAATTAAAGCGTTTTGATGTAGTGGTACGAGTAGTCACCTCAACGCCGGCAGTCACGAGTTCGATACCCACTCGGAGCCAATATTTGTATTTGTACAAATACATTTATTTGTTTCTGGTCTGGGTTCTTATACCTCACCCCACCGTGCGTCGGAGACCACGTTATACCGTCATTCCCGTTTATTATCAAAGACAACTAATAGCGATCGTTACACATGGTAGGTAAAACATCCGCCAACCCCGTTGGAGAACAACTCCTTTGTAGAGTCTTTACACAGTAGTGGGACGTTAACAGGCTGGTCTTTCGTGACGTGATCAGTTCAATTCTGGTTTTTGCAGAGTTCCACATACTAAGATTGAATTAACGCAGTCAATATCAAAAAATCTTCTGGCGCCCAAAATTAATGTTAGCAAATATAATATATTATATTATATAATAATTAAGCTTAATATAAGTTATATTCGTAGTAGAATTAAGAAACATTATATTATCAAGGATTTTACAATAAGTTTATTTATAGGAATTAAGATCAAGTATTAGAACTTTTTTTTTTTGTCGCAGGGGAATCCATTTACGGATGATATCCAGGATGCCCGGGTCGGCAGTCCTAGACCTATGTCGGACTCGGCACTTTGGGAGTGCAATACCTTACCTATTAATACCTAAACCCCTGCGGGAGCCTTCAGCCGCTTTAATTGGAGGGTCCCGGATCTGCAGGCAACAGGATCCCTCCAGCGACAGGCTGGCCTCGTCGAAAAAGCCAGACTTCTCCTCCATGGGGACTGTCCGGCTCACCTCTGAACAGTCCCGACGACGCCGTATCTAGCAGGACCGGGTTCCCATCCCGGCCCGACACGGGCACAGGGGCGTTACTGGAGGCGCGTTAAGTAGCGCCTCATACGCACCCCCATTCGTCGCCCGCGGATGGAAGCCACGTCGGCGGCCTCCTCTCTCACCCGCTCGTCGGCCTCCTTCTGGGACATTACTGTCTCGCAGAAGGAGACCATCGCCTTCCAGGACTCGTCGTCGCCGAGCATCGCGATGATAATGCTCGCGAGCGACAAGTCCCCTCCGAGGACCGACGTCAGACTTTGACGCAGCGCCGCCCATCTCGGGCACACCTCGAGGGTGTGCTGGGCCGAGTCCACCGCCGCGCCACAATCGTGACATTCAGTCGTCGGCTCCCTCTGGGCCGTCCGGCACAGGTAGTCACCAAAGCAACCGTGCCCGGTGAGAACCTGCGTCAGACGGAAGGTGAGGGGCTTGCGTTTTCGACGCAAAGTATTAGAACTTAGTATAGATCATCATAATCAATGCATTGTTGTTTTTGTATGCGAAATACCTTATAAATACCTTATTAACAAACGGCGTAACAAATGTTGGCGAGTTCGTAGTACTAAACATACATTATAAGTCATGTATACTCTACATAATAAAAAATAATGACCACGGCCAACTATTATGTTGAATAAAGTAATACTCATAATTTTTTTAGTGATTGAAAATTATTTTTCCACAGTTTCTTTCAGGCATAAGCCTTTTTAGTTTAAAATTGCCTGCCTAAGATACAGAACTTTCCTATTTTAGGTGACAGAGGTATAAATTAAAGTGTATAGTTATATGTAATTTTGACAATTGTATTGTTTATGATCTATTCTTAATAACTGTTTGTAAAATACTTATGCAAAAAATTATAATTATTATTATATTTTGAATATTGCTACCACGCTATAATTTATATTAATAAAAAAGCGTTATAAAAATCGGCAGATCTAACAATTATAAAAACACGAATCGTATTGATAACCTTCTCCAGTTTTTTTTTCTTTTCTTTTTTTTTAATAATAATATATCATTTTTTAAATCGTTTTTTAAAGGTCTACACTCAACGGCTGCTACGGAACAGGTCTGGTACATAGCTATATCTTTGGAACCTAATAGGTGTACACTGGAAATGTTCGCAGAGTCGCCACTACAGCAACAATAATAAAAAAGAAATAAAATCTAAAATTGAAGAGTGTCTCCATACGAGAAACGTTTTTCTTTTTTTTTTTGCATTTATTGTCTGATATTAAACATGGTGCGAAACGGTTTATGTAAAGTCCTACTTACACTTGACCGGTTTCTTTTTATTTTACTTTTATTTTATTAATAACATTTTTTTTAAATCATAATAAAGGTACATGGTAGAGTGGTAAGACTTAATGTTATTTAAGTCTTTAAGTTCAAGCTTAATATGATATCATTTCAAATTTATAAACTATCCTTGACTTAACTTTAACTTCAATTTAGTTTAAACAGATTTCTAAGTAGTTTCAGTATAAAATTAACCAATTTCCGAAACAAAAATGAAATCCGTACAATGACCGCAAGACTCTTTTTATTGTTCATTCTGGAATGAAACTGTAATCCCTAACAAAATTACGTTTCCTCAGAGATTCTGCCTTCTTTCAAAATACCCTACAATCATTACCTTTTATTATATTGAGTCTACATACAGGCTTTTCTTTTTTTATACAAATAAATATAATGAATAGAACAAATAATGGTCGATGTTACCGAATATAATCGTGCAATATACGCATATTACATTCAATAGAATTTACACGAAAGAAAACAAAGAATTTTATTTAAACAAATGTTTAATGAACAATTTTTTGTTTATAAGCTCCATATTTATACAGAAAATATATACATACATAAGGTAATAAATGTAACGAATTTATTACGATCATATTAGCCATAATCAGTGCAGAGTCAATAAACATGCGAAGCCTATAAACTTTGAAAAATATAGCGAATACAAAAACGATATATAATTATTGTTAGTCTCGAAGGAATCAAATTGAAAAACAGTACCATAAAGTACTAACCGAAGAAATTAATTCGATTGGTAAAGCAATTACGAGCAGTCACGACGCCTAGTGATTCATGATGTTTATTACTATATAAATCATCGAGAGAAGACATGTGAATTTACATAGCGAACTAAGTCAATGAACCTGTAAATTGAAATATTTATCAATATTTCGTTTCAAACTGCATGCACTTATAAGATGGTCTCTTTATTCAAAGTTAAGAAAAACAAGAAGTAAGAAACAACGTTAAGCAACAATACTTTGCTTAGTGCATGAGTAAAAAAAATGTTATTATTGTAAGTATATATCTCGAAAAAAAAAAACAAAAGGATCCAATAAGTGCGTGACAGATTACAAAACCAGACAAAATACTGACAAAACTCATCTACTGGGGTGCATATTTATGAATCTCCACTGAAACGAAAGTTTGGAAAAATTTTCACATGTAGCACGTAATGTAAAATATGAGCTCTGGTCCCTCCTACAATAGACGAAACGCTTAAAAGCATTGTCTTGTATTTCTACCGAAATGAGATGTTCGGAGTAGCTCTTTGAACATTTCTTGTCAGACGCTACTGTTTAGTGCCTCTTCAAGAGAACTCTATACGAAGTCGCGTATTCATATGTACAAAACTTTCAATTTTAAAGTGTTCAGAATATAAATAATAGAGGTACCTGAATTCTTCGCTATCGGAAATTAAGTTTGCATCGAAAGATAAGGTTTCTGTAGAATTAAACGACACATGAGAAACATAAAACAGGAAAGTTAATGCTTTTAATATTTTCCAAAAAATAAGTACTTTAAGAAAATATTTTTACAATTTACTTATAAATATATGTGATATATTTTATTTAAGCTTAGAGCACATTAACAATGAGATATAAAATACTAAATATTTAAAATACGATGAAAATCTCATACATTTTATTATTAAAATAAAATTAAAATTCAGACAAATTAGTCGATTGGTATTGGATTGATTAAGAGGATTATAATCAAAAAGGTACACAACAAGTTATGACTAAACTCGAAAAATACTCGTACCAAAATTGTATAATATATTATGTACCTATCTATTTATCTTTTTTTATTCACAAATATCGTTGAAACTTATCGAAATGCAGTCGAAGATATAAAAAAAATGTTTTGTCTATTAAAACAATATTCATTTTAATCCGTGCAAGAAAATCAAAACATTTCAATCAACATGTTCGCACTTGTACTTAAACAAACTTCGCAACGGACTGTATATCTCTGTGCTCTATTTGGTTTTCGTTTAATACAGGTCAACTATGATCGATCAACCAGAACGATGTAACACTACCCTAACTTCACGATTGCTGCCATAAATCGCATGCAGTGTTTCAACAATAATTGCAACTATAAACTTCACGGTTGACATGCAAAAAGTAATAAAAATCTTTCGTAGCAGCTTTAGCACCAACGTGTACCGAACTGGATAAAATCTACATTACGGCCTACCGTCATTACATTGTCGGCTTTTGACATGATTTTATTATACTTTTAAAATGGAACTAGTGATTTTATATATTAACAAAGATATTATATGTAAACTCTATCTTTTTTCACGTCTCATGAAACAATTTATAAGTACTTAGATTCCTTATGATATTTCTTTATACTTAAAAGTGAAATAGAGTGTAATAAATGTAATTTATCAAAATTAATAACGTTTATATAATATTAATAATATTAACGTTTTATTCTAAATAAGATCGAAAAAAATTCGAGATAAAGGAAAAGAATCGTATACAATTAAACTTTACCGTATCCAAGTGAAATTGAATTTGAATTGTATACACCGTACTGCAGAAACGGTAGATAGAAATTCTTTAAAATATTTATGGTTCGCCAACATGCTACCAAACGTTCTCTTCAATTTATGCCTTACTCTGCACCATTCTATATTGCACGATACACGCAGCCTAAATTACTGGCAGCAACACCAGGAAGGAACATAACTCACACTCCATCGTTATTAAAGCCCCTATTCGCTTTCAATTTACAAACATTTTCGTCTCATTTTCCAAAGGGGTTTTGTTTCATTTAGTCTATATGAAATGTAGGTCCTGGTCCATTGTTGTCGCAGCATTGTGATATTCAGTAACAGTCGACGAGCTATTTTCATTCACTATTATGCGCTTTTATTATTCTCATTGTGGGTGACACTTACATATAGTCTTATTAACGCTCTAATGCATCAGAATAGCGACGGGATGGTGAACATGTTACCATTACGCCGTGAATTGTTTATGGGAGGCTTTACGCACTAAAATACACTAGAGAGTACTCATTCTATTATTAAAATTTTCATATGGATTTGGATATTTTCATAAAAAGTTAGTACTACAGCAACATTATAATTAATTTTACATTTGATTGTTGACATATATTTTGCATGAAAAATTTTGACACTAAATATTCAGCTTCTAAACAGTAATGAAAACAATTCATTCAACATTCATTCATACGAACATTTCGTAATAATACTATTTACAAAATGCAAATTATTTCATACGCACCTAAAAGTATATTACTTTTTTAATCAATGAATATTATAGAGTTATCTTCAAAAATTAATGATAAAAAATCAAAAAGAAGCAACAATTTTCCTTATCAATATATCATATTTATTAATATGTATCAAAAATTCTTGCGATATTTTAAAAATATGCGTTATCTAGCTTACGTAAGTTAAAGACAGCATTACGAAATTATAATGTCTACCTAAAAGTTCTTGCTTCGAGGACAACTCCCACTAATTAATCGGTTAACTGTCTATGAGTTTTATATTAAAGAGTTATTAAATTATTATGTGTTAAACATTATTGACCAGCAAGATTAGCCAAAAAATAATGTTTTTAAGAGCAAAACGGCAAAACATCATGTTTTGATTATTACTTCTCCGTTTTCATCGGCTGCCAAAACTACATTTACAATTATGTCGATTGCCAAAAACTTCTTCCAAGTTTTAATTTCTTATTGTTTTTCGTTTTTATGAGAAAAAAATTCCTGAATAGAAATCGTAGAAAAAATTTTCCGCTTATTATTTTTAACAGTTATTTCCCCCTGACCCGGGGCATCGTTAGTGGGGCGACCCCCAGGTGCCGCCCTTCATTAATCTTATTCCCCGCGAGCGGAACTCGAAGAATCTTAATTTCAAGTTTCGACGCTCCTCTTTATTAGAACTATGCGAAAAGAATCTTCCAGAATTCATTATAATGGAATATCGGAATTGATGTTCAATTTTATCTATAGTTGGAAACCTTGTTAAAAACCGCTTTATATTTATCTTAATTTACTTCTAGCAACTGAACGAACTGTGTGACAACAATTATCTTCACGTTCATGGATATTGCTCCTAATACCCATGAATCGTAGGGTTATGTATTTTACAGCCTATAAACTTTTTCTTTGGGGATTGGGGATATTTTCGGGATAGTGATTGGTTCATTTTATACAAATCGCTGATCATAATTAAGGCAATATTTTGATTTATGTTGAATATTAAATCACCTATTATCTTTTCTAACATCTATCACTTTTTCAATTAAATATACTAAGGCTCTGCTAGTAATCTTATGCTCATATATTTTGCTGTAAACCTTTTGTTATATAAAACTGAAGTCAAAATTACTTATATCTGTCCATATATCAACAAAACAATATGTAACACAACACACAACTATGTAATAATTTACTTTTATTTATTATTTCCAAAAAAAAATGATATCGCTACCGACCCTATTGACGACATTTTTTTTGCAACTTTTGAGGTACTGTAATTTTTATATGAAAAAGTAAAAAAATATTCAGCATAATTTAGAATGTTGCTTTAAGTATAGACTTATGACAATCAAATGATATGTTCGATTAAAATTAAATTAACAATTGATATAACTTTATAAGTACAACATACAGTCTTACAAACATTCATTTTATAAATTACGCAATAATAATAAAAATAATAATAATAATAAAAACTCTTTATTGTACACATAAACAGAGCTTACAATTCATAAGACAATGCAAAAAATAAATGCACAGCGGGCGGTCTTATCGCTAAACAGCGATCTCTTCCAGACAACCAGCATGGAGAAGTAATGTGAAAAAAGGGGTAAGGGTGTACAAAGAACTAACAAAGACTAAATATAAATATATAGATAAACACGTATATATATATATATATATATATATATATATATATATATATATATATACACATACACACATACATATAGATACATATATACATACATATACATATACATACATATATATACACATATACATATACACATACATACATATACATAAATACATACATACACATACATGTTACAACAATATCAACTATACTAAATAAACTATACATAAACATACATAAAGATATACACCTATTATACAATATACAACATTCATATACACAAAACTATGTAATTAAATATAGCTAAATATGTAGAAGAAAAAGACAGTAAAAATATACAGTACATTTCTCAGTTGATAATGACGATGAGGATGACAGTAGTTTCAAAGTCGTAAGTAATGTTCCTTAATTTTTTTTTAAACGATTCCAGTGATGTTGCTTGTCTATTGTGTAATGGCAAAGTATTCCATAACAGTGCGGCCTCAATGCTAAAGGACTTACTGTAGAAAATAGTAGAGTGTCTACAAATTTTCAGAGTAAGATTTTCACTAGAACGAAGTGATCTGTTGTGCGAGTCACAAAGAAATTTAAAGCGTTCTTTCAAATAAGAAGGAAGGATAGGATTAAACAATGCAGAATAAAGGAGAGATAGTACATGAGTATTCCTGCGCTGACGTTTAGGAAGCCACTTGAGCCTCTCACGAAACTCAGAGACGCGGTCATACTTGCGGAGTCCAAATATGAACCGAATACAGAGGTTTTGGAGACGCTCAAGTTTATTCAGTTGATCTTCTCTTAAGTCTAAATAGCAAGTGTCAGCATAATCAAGGATAGGATGAAGAAGAGATTGGGCGAGAGCAATTTTAGTTGGAATAGGAAGAAAATTACGTAACCGTCTTAATGAACCGATTGAAACAAAAAAATTTCTACTAACTTCACAAATTTGTGGGTCCCATGACATAAACTTGTCAAATATTATACCCAAGTTTTTAACTTTTTCGCTATAAGGGATTATAATACGCAAGTGTTATAAAAGTAATACAGAACTTGAAGAAAAAAGATTGAAGTGGTTACAATGAATGTAAATAATTTAGTAAATCGTTTTATTATAGATAAACCCTGAACCAAGAGAGAAAAAAGAAGAAGAAGAAAATATTTTTCAAAATTTAAAACCTCAGGGGGTTAACAGAGATGGCTGGATTTGTATAGAGAGCAAAAAAATCTTTACATTTTAAACAATACTTAATACTTTGGCTCTTGTCATGTTTCATCAGTAAATACTTAAGTGTTTCTGAGAGCAACTTAAGTCGATGCAAGCAAACCCAGGGTTCTTAATCAAGTTTCGAAGTTTCTCATCATTGTTTCGAAATTTGCTACCATATAGGTACGCCTTTAGTCAATAATAAACTTTAAACTTGGTAAAATTTAAGCTCAAATTATTGAGAATCGTGGTCAATAGTTTGATTTTAAAAGGCTTTAAGATGAACGACTTTGCGTATAATTACTAGCTGTAGTTTTTTTTTTTAAATATATCATGTAAAAAAAATGTTTTATTTAATATAAATTTATAAAATATCAATAAATTTGTATATTTAAAATATGTTGTACAACTGAACTGAATTGAATCAGCCTGTAAAAGTCCCACTACTGGGCAAAGGCTTCTCCTCCATATAGGAAAAAGGTTAAAGCCTAATCAACCACGCTGATACACTATGGGTTGGCGGATAGCTTTCCTATCATGGGTAACGATCGCTATCAGGTGTCTATGATAAAAACCGGGACTAACGGCTTAACGTGCTTTCTGAGGCACAGCGGGAGGCCAAAAAGAATCCACAAAACAAACAAATATTTCTACAAATACAATCAGACCCACGACCGTTGAGGTAACTACTCGCAACATTAGACCAGAATTTGGTTGAATGATTTTTGTAAGTCACAAACTTCATATTTTACAAATAAGAGTTTGGTTAATATACTGAAAAAAAATAATACATTTAATAAGTTTAACCTTTTAAAATAACTTTTTTAATTATATTTTAATATGTAATAAGTGTAAAATCAACTTTACACTTATTACATATTAAAATATAATTAAAAAAGCTATTTTTATTCAGCAACTTTTCTTAATCGATATTATCCTACGTCACTTAAGTAATTCATGTGCATTCAAGATTCCAGACATAACGCCTTGAATCAGTTCAAAAGTCAGTTTATTAGCTATATATAATCTGGACAAACTTAAGCATATTTTCCTTGAACTGAAAAATGGATATGATAACTTTTATCATTTAAATTATTATTTTAAATAGTAGCTGAGCAAATAAATTTAATAATTTGTTAAATAAAAACTATATAAATAATTGGTTAAATAAGTAATACCTCTGTAAAATTATTATATTATTTTTTACATCAGAAACGTTTATTTTATGTTTTAAATTTATTTTACGTACTTGTCGACCCACGCAGTTTCACGAGTTTCGACGATTTTATAAAAGCAGGGAACCCATTGCCTACATTTGTTTTTTTAAAAAATAGGTATAGATTATACGTCGTGCGATGACCGGCAGAGAAGAATAGTCCCGACCTCTTTCTTGCCGAGGTGTCGTAAAAGGCGACTAAGGATATAGTGGTGCGAACAACTGCACACCAACCAGGATGGTGATTGGCAACAGCGTCACCATAATATCCTACTACAACACGTCACTCCAAAACCACGAGGATGATGGGGGAGGCTTTGGTTCAGCTCTTGACATCCAATGGCTGATGTGGTGGTGGTGTAGTGGTAAAGATTTTATATATATACAAACTTTGCCTTCCTAGTTTTGACATCACCTCCTTAAGAAACGAGTTCCAAAAAATCGCTTCTTGGTGAGAATTTACGTCACAAAGAAATAATTTGTTAAAGTTTTAAGTTTGTACTCTAATAAATAGTTCGTTGATAATTAATTGAATTCTATATATCAGTTCCAATTATTTACAATGAAGATATTTTGGAATATTTTTTTTTTTGGAGGATAATATAAATAATAAGGCTGAATAATTATTTATTTGAAATAAATAAACTATTCAAGCTTTATTATTCGCCTCAATTTAATGATCAAAATGTCCGATTTAAATTTGTTTAACATTTTAAATTCTGATTATTGAGGAAAGTTATATCTAGCAAAGCTGCACTATTCATGAGCCGAATATATAAATTACCAAAAATAAATTCAACACAAAACTAAAAAGAAAATAATACAATGAGTCTGTTTTGGAACGTTCTCATCCGTATTTCAAATAACTATCTGGAATCAATCTGCTAAAACGTATACGCTATTTTAAATTTAAATCCAAACGACACGAAATGAAAAAAAAAAACATTTTAAATAAATTAAGTACATTTAATTACTTTTTTCAATTTAATTATTCTTTTACATTTTATAGAAATTTAATTGACAATTTTACATAATATAGGTGATATAATATAATGTTTTTATCATGGAAAATCAAAATGATATTTATTTATTTACATAAAAAGAAAACATTAGGTAGATTTTGGGTTTTACATTTAAGATCATAAGTCATTTACTATGTTTGAAAATTAAAAAATAAAATTAGTTTTATAACAAAACAAAATCAATCTTCGCTTTAACTTTAGAAATTATATTTAAAACAAAAAAATTTACTCAATCTTTATTTTTAGGGTATTGAGCATTCAAATGAAAAATAGAACCCGTATAATACCTACAAGAATTGCTCGTGTCTGTCCGATTTATTCGTGTCACATGAATTTCGTAACTAACGCGGACACGCAATGAAAAAAAAAACATTTTAAATAAATTAAGTACATTTAATTACTTTCTGCGCTTTCTATTTATTAATTATTGTTTTCCATTTTATTCCACTTTATAGAAATTTAATTGACACTTTTATAGCACTTCCGTTCAATTATAATAAACACAATAATATGGGGTAATATGTTTAAATTTTTATTAGCTCAACTTATAGTAATGTGATATTTATGACGTAGAAAGAGCCCTGAAGTTTATTGTTTCATGCTCGAGGAGAGACGATGAATAAACTTAGCAATTTATGCCAGTTGTAAAGCTAACTGCGCCCGTAAATTGAGTCGCGTAACAATTGTATGAGCTTACCGTATAATATTTCATAGGTAAGTAATAACTAAAAGAAATAAAACTGATTATTTTTTATATATAAAAAAATAGACCACAATAGGCTACAAAACTACAAAATAATAACTTTTTGTATTCACAAACGTTTTATTTTGAGATCCTTATATTCTCCAAATATATAAACGCGTAGAATGATACGTATTTATTATTTTATATTTTACTGGGCCGACTTTTAATAATTTTTCTCATCCGTATTTCAAATAACTATCTGGAATCAATCTGCTAAAACGTATATGCTATTTTAAATTTAAATCCAAACGACACGCAATGAAAAAAAACATTTTAAATAAATTAAGTACATTTAATTACTTTAAATACATTTAAACGCGACAATTTTTTAAAGAACAACAATCTTGTCACTTGTTCACTTGTCATTTAATAACAACCATTAAGTACCATAGTTCATCTTTATAGCATATCATCAAATCATCTGTAGATTTTTATTAGCAACCTCAAATATATCGTTTAAAACATACAAAAACACTCTATATTTGCTACTTTCTACGATTTTCTTGAGATTTCATCATCATATCCTTTTTTTTTTGGTAAAAATGGACCACCTGTTTGCTAAAAGACCACCCTTAGAGTATACATTTTTAAAGAAGAAAAGATTTTCAAAATTTCTTGATAATTGACAAATATATTATAACATACAAAAATATATACAGTGGAACATAAAATATTTTTATGGTGAGTTAAAAATATTTTATTTTATTTATTTTATTTAATACTTTATTACACACAATAATGAAGTAACATTGCAAAATATTTACAGCAAATGTGCAATGGCGGCCTTATCACTAAAAGCGATTTCTTACAGGCAACCATGAGTAAAGGATTTCTGGACACATTACATATTGTGACATTTTACATATTGTGAACGTATAAAAAAGAAAAAAATTGAGATGGCTTAAGGAAACCCGCATGTACTGTATCAGCCTGTAAACAACCCACTGTTAAGCGAAGGCCTCTTCTCCATATAGAAGGGTGTACTTGCATGTATTAGATGAAATTGTAAGATAAGCCAATCAGCAATGGAGCCACGCTTAACTATCGTATCTTCCATCCATTTAAAATAAAATATTTACCGGCTGTTTTACCACAACAAATACAATAGAAATATTTTTATTTTTGTAAGAATAATAAACAATATTGAATATTCGAGAAGTGATCACTGTTCATATCATAGCACAAACGTTGTGTTAGTTAATTCAGGTCATGTCAACGTTCATCAATCACGTGCCGGACATGATGCAGCCTAGGACATCGTACCTACCTCACCTACCCGAAAATGTACAATACATCACTTTAGACTGCGGCATTTTTACTTTTAGTAAGAAAATATCGAAGCAAAGTAATATCAAAAGATTGACTTTTATTCATTATTCGGACACCCACCACCTCAGTCCCCCGGGATCATGGACGCTGTAAAGGGTCCGAAACGTCGGGAAATAATTTAAAATATTGTTATTTGTAAAGTTTTAAATAATCGCGATAAAATCCGGTATAGACTTTTAATCAGATTGACTTTTAATTACACACTTTGATTTTTTAAATTACGTATAACAACAGATACAAAATTTATACCTATTACTTTATTAATAGTTGTAGCCAATAAATGTCTGGACTGGATGGAACTGGACAATGTTGAAGAGAAGAAATAGAACTATCTGAAATAATAATTTTATTATTATAGTGTATATAGAGATATATAAGTATTTGTGTTGGTTTGAACATTATTTTATAACAATTTTAGACAGTAAAAACAGAAATTATCTAGAAATCAATCGCTTTAAGTTCCTAACATAGTATGATTAATTTAGGACGTGTTAAGCGTGTATGGGTACAGTGGATCGTTGATAAACGACTATTTTGGCGACCATGGACATCGTGCTGTACAAGATACTGTGAGAAACGAATGTTTCGTATAAAAACATAGATACATCTTTCATGGATGTGTTAAAACGTGTTCATATAAATTAAAAGTGGTAAAAGAGAAAAAAATATATATTCACTTTAGATATATTTTTCGCTTGAACGGTTTACTGTTATTACTACTTGTTATTTAGTTTTACTTCAACAGACTACTGATATGGTTCGTAGTCAGGGCTTTACGCCAGGGGCTGGGCAGTAATAGGACAAATGAGATTAGGGCTCTAATTCCTTGATTGATGCGAGAGCACCCTTCCTACGCGACAGTATGCATAGTAGACACATTTCAGTTCACAGAACTTCGTAGGATTCTGGAAATGATAAAAGGCTTAGTTCTAAAATTAAAAATAAATCAAAACCATTTTTATTAAAATATAAACAAAATTTTTGATTCCTAAATTTTAAACTATGAACTTAATACAAATTGACATTTCCACACTCCTGTACTATTTTCTTAAAATAAATAAAATCACTTCAATAATTTAAATTTTATATATATATATATATATATATATATATATATATATATATATATATATATATATATATATATATATATATATATATATATAATTTTACTATTGTACGTATAATTATAGCTATGTAGTAATTCCATAATATATACAATTATACATACATAGAACGAACTTACACTTTGATCTTATTAATAAAGAGAACTTTTAAATTATACATAAATCTCACAATAAATAATACAACTTTTAAAGACAGTTAATTTATTTTCTTTCAATTTGATTTCTCGACGAATTTTATTGCGAGTTCTTCCAGCATTTTATTATTTATACGCTGTCTAGGCCGGGCGTCAAAACCGGCACGCGGTTAATATTTCACAGTGCCGACGTTAAGTCGACGGAGATTTATGGAGCGGTAATAGCCTCTGTTCTACAATTAACAGCTCGAGAGACGCACCGCCCGATAGACCCTATGCCGTGATTATGCGTAATTTGTATATGAATTTGTCAGAAAAAAAAACACAATTTTAAAGATTATTATAAGTGAAGAGAAATTTACACAGTAGTAATAGTAGTGCAATTGACTTAGTTACAAAGGCTTGTTTGTACTTTTGCTTGTTACTCCAGACACTTTACTTTCTCGTTTAATTATATAATTTTTTATAAGATATACATATACAGGCTGATTAAAAGAAACATTAATTGCAATGCAAAATTCATTTTAAAAAAAATTGCAACTGTAAGTAATTTCATAATTTTAAAGGATACTAAATATATTTAAACTTCGAACAGTAATATTAAAACTAGTACAACAAAAGCAAATTACAAGTTGCAAATGTAATTCAAGGTACAATGCCTAGCCGCAGCATACTGCTACAGTTTTACCGCAATACAGTGTTAGGTGCTGCTTCTAGTCTAGTACGGTTACCATTATAGGTCTCATAAAAATAATATGTTGTAATATTAACATACTTTTTCATTTAAATAATTACATATATAAATACATTAGTAGGACTATAGTTTTTTTTACGCTGAATGTGTGAAAGGGATTATTAAGCTCACCATTAGGCTAAATAAACTTCATATTATTTGTGAAATTAGATATATACTTAAAATATATTTTATAAATCCTTTTTAACACATTCAGTTTTAGTTTCAAATGTGTATAGTAAAAATAATTTTATAAGAACATAAGTATATATTGAACTAAACATCCCTTGCGGTTTCTTTATTATATTATTATAGAATTATATATTATTCTTTTGTTGACTGTATCCCGCTATGGTATATTACACATAGTCCGTAATCTGAACACGTCACAACAATTTTCATAAGTCCACGACAAAAGTTTTTTCCCAAAGTTATAACTTCATTTACGAGTGAATTAAATGTTTTATGTGATCTATAAATTTAATGTTACACGCTTCTATTTCTGGAAACTATATTAAATAGTTAAATTTATATCAAGATTTTAAAAGACTAAATAAACTTTTATTTTAAAATTTTAATTTATATTTTTTTACATAAGATAGCCATTAATTTGTTGTTCAAACTATCAACATTTCCTTTACAATTCATAGCATCCGCTTAAAAGATAAATAAACATATTTTAAAAACAAATACTTTTATAGCGAGTTGTAGAAACGTCCAGTTCGTTGCTATTATTTCAATAACTTGTTTAACTGCAACTAAAGTTTCTATCGACAGTCAACTGATGTTTTTTTCTCCAAATCCAACTGTAAATGTAAACTCGTTTATTACTTTTCCCATTGAGATGGCGATAACTTCTTAACCCCAGTTGACGTAGGGTGAATAACTGCGTTGACAGTTGTAAGGGAGAAACTTTTTCCCACAGAGCAGTGATTTTGTAGAGGAAATATTCCTTGACTGATTTTATTGTATGCAATAACAATAAAATTTACTATGGATTATAAGCTAAGACTGATAAACATTCTATTCGCCAGTATACAATAAGAAACAAAATAATTATTTCAATTATATTTTAAGTAAAAATAAATAAACACTTAATACGGGTATTAGTTGTAAACGCGTAGGTATGAATATCGATGTCAGTTACATTCATAATAACATATCCTTACAGATTTACTGACACATTGAGTACTTCGTCATCATCGAGTTATTACAATCAGATATGTACATCAAGTTTGGGAACCGGGGTTCTTTTATAGTTTATCCAAAATACACCTAATAAAGGTGACTTTTTTAAAATTCTACTTCTAAGAGGGTAAAATCCTTATTTCATCGACGAAGGTTTGTATGGAAATACGACTTTTTTAAACTTGAGAGTAAGATACTTAAATTTGTGAATAATTAATTAATAATATATAAATATTACATTAGCATATTTGAAATTCCACTTTTAAAATGGAAAAAGTAGAGAATAAAAGGTTAGATGAGCGTTCTGTTTATTAAGCTAGAAATATATAAGTTTATCATGGGACATTACAGTTGAAATAAATAAAACACGTTTCATCGTTTTTGACCAAAAGAGATACTTAAAAGGTAACGTAAATACCCTTAAGAAGGTGGAAACGTAAACAAAATTTTGCATGGGAGTTCTACTAGGTACTCGTATTTTTGTAACTGGAAGGAAAGAAGTTTGTATGAAGACTTTTGATTAAAAATAAACAATCTTTTTGTTTTAGCTTTTTTTAAAATCAACCACTAAGGGTGTGAAATAAAGGCTGCAAGTTTTTATCAAAACTGTGTCATTTTTGTTGTTTATTAAATTCATTATGATCTGTTCGAACAAAGCTGCGGACAACAATATCTGTATTTATTAAATGGCAGGAAAGCTGAGAATATACAATTCAATTATTAAATTAAATACTATTGTAATAATTAGTTATCTAATTTAATATAACAATGGATAATATACTCTGTACATTCCCCTATCGTATATTGAGCTCCCCCCTGCGAAATGCATTTCCAATTCGTATATATATTTTTATAGTATTCGAATTCTTTTTGGAATTGAAAATTCATTCTACCATAAAACGTTGAAAATATCTTTGAATTGTTTTCAACAGTGTATAAAAACAAAAAGTAATGAAAATTATGTACTGTTTAAGCCGGAAATATTATAATAGAAATAATATTACTCTACAATTTATTGTTAGTAATATCTTGATATATTCAGTTTATCATTCATCACTAAATGGCGATAATATTGTGACAACTTATATATATATATATATATATATATATATATATATATATATATATATATATATATATATATATATATATATATATATATATATATATATATATATATATATATATATATTTTTACTCAAATAATTATTTCATCGTAATAAATTTCTTAAAGTAAGACCATTATAATACCAAATATGTATTTACCTTGTATATATGACATTTACAGGAAAACAGTGCTGTCGAAATCAGTGTACGAATTAAGCCAGCAACTGAAACCCGACTCTTGACCCGTTTCGGGCATTTATCATGAATTTATGCTGCAACCGCATATACTAAATGTGAAATACATGCAAATATAGTTGACACTTATAAACCTTTTGATTTCAAAGTTATTCTAAGTTTTTATTCCTACAAATTTTAAAGAATTAGAAAGAATTTATGGCAATAATATTAATTTATACACCAATATCATTTATTTGTGATGTATAGAAAATGAACAGTTGCATATTTGTAGTTAAAATATTAATTAACATTATTAATTAATCAATTTGATATGAATAACATTTAATAAAAGATTACGATATATCTAATTTAGTTCTTAAATCGTCAATCACAATAATTATTTTCACGCCGCTTTTACATGTACCGAAGCAAGCACACAAATGACTTTAAATCCTTCCACTTTCAAATTTATGATGGATACTAAGTTCATTTACATTTGTGTCAGAATCTACGTCGTATAAATTACCCTGTGAAACACTGAATACCAGCTCTTGACCTGTTTCAGATGTCGTGATTTACACACACTGACCCGCCGAAATACGACTTATGGCGGATACCCCTTTTTTATTTCGTTTTTATCCTTCACAATAACAAGCGTGCTTTGAATTTATGTTTATATACAAGTATAGATTTTAAAAATAACAAAATTGCATTTGAATACGTTTCAGTAATAAAACATTATTGTGGTTTGCTGTAATAGAATTTTAAATTGTAAATAATAAACACTAGGGACAATAGTCCCCAATTAGTCTTAAATATTATTAATACCTAGCTTAAAAAATTAAACAAGTGCAAATTGGACTCGCCCATGAAGGGTTCCGTAGCAGCAAGTAACATCATATAAAAGTTCTTGTAGTTCGTTGTAACTTTAATCGATGTTTTAATAATAGTGTATTTTTATTTTTTTTATAAAAAAAAACTACTTACTAGATCTCGTTCAAACCAATTTTCGGTGGAAGTTTGCATAGTAATGTACATCATATATGTTTTATAGTTTTATCATTCTCTTATTTTAGAAGTTACAGAGGGGAGGGGGCACACATTTTACCACTTTGGAAGTGTCTCTCGCGCAAACTATTCAGTTTAGAAAAAAATGATATTAGAAACCTCAATATCATTTTAAAGACGTATCCATAGATACACGTATGGGTTTGATGAAAAAAAAAATTGAGTTTCAGTTCTAAGTATGGGGAACCCCCAAAATGTATTGAATTTTTCTGTTTTTGTGTGAAAATCTTAATGCGGTTCACAGAATACATCTACTTACCAAGTTTCAACAGTATAATAACAGTATAGTTCTTATAGTTTCGGAAAAAAGCGTCTGTGACATACGTACGGACAGACAGACAGATATTACGAATCCATAAGGGTTCCGTTTTTGCCATTTGGCTACGGAACTCTAAAAAGTATACATAAACATTTATATTTTCATGCGGTCAAGGTATTTATCATACGTTAGTAACGTTCAATATAAGCTTAGAATAAAAACTAAAACTAAAATTGGAAATAAGCTCGCAACAAATACAATAAACAGAGCTTTTAAGTCCATCGAAACACCTAATTTCAAGTGCCTTTAGGAAGAAGGACTAGTTATTGTGATAGCTCCTTTTTGTCCTCAAGGTCCGTTTACACGTTCAATCCATTAAAAATAAATTACGAGTTTTATTTAGACTCGATTATTTAGAATTTCTCTATTATTTATTGTTAGTTTTATGTGCAGCATCAAAAAGACTTAACAAAAAAAAACCAATGAAAAAAATAAAAATAGTAATTTAACAAATCATAAATAGAAATGCAATGGTGGCAAAAATGCTAGTTGCGTTTTTCCATTAAATCGCAATTTCGATTTTCTAAGCGAAAAATGACCTGCGCTGCTGACACGAGTGGAGGCAATGATCAGTTAAATATTGTTTTTCACTATTACTCCTATGTTCATGTGTTTTGTATTTATATGGGACGGGTAAGAGACATATCTGTGCCCTTTTGAAAGATTCTGAATCAGAAGGATGGATACTACGAGTAGCTTCAATGTCAAAGTCAAAATATTTTATTCAGCATAAAATTATTACAATTATTTACTAAACGTCATGAGTCTACCACCAGTTCGGAAAGAAGAATCCTCTGACCTGAAAAGAACTGGCGCAAGAAACTCAGTGGGACTAATATTATTATTTTTTTTAACGTAATTGTTTTTTTCCGAAGTAAATTGAAATTAACAATAATTCTCTATAATTGAATCTTCATCTATTCATTATTCGTCAACACACTTAAGTTTCAAGGTAGTATGTTTATTTATCTGGAGTTACGTCAATACATATAATATAAAATACTATAACAATATTTATATATGCCTTTCCAACACGTATTAACCGACTTCAAAAAAAGAAGGAGATTCTCAATTCGTCTGTCTTTTTTTTTGTACATTTATTACGCGATTACTCCGTAAACTATGAATCAATTTTGATGAATCTATTCTCTTCTCTTTTATTTCTTATTCTATTTGATTCTATTCTCCTTTAACTAAAATCAACAAAAACAATTAAAAATAAAAAAATCGGAAACAAAAATTTAATAATACAATTTTCTAATTTTTAGTTCAACTTTGTACATGTAAGTATATTTTTTTCTAAAAATAAATTTTAGGGGAAAGTGGTCGCCCCTCGTACACTTTTTACATTTTTATTTTTTAATTTATGCTTAATGGACTAAATTATCTCGCTTCAACACCTAATTGTAAAAAATATATCTCAGATCTTTAAAAAAAAATTAGAGTGTACTATTTTAAAAGCTTAAAAAGTTACAGCAATTTTTTTAGAAAAAGATTTTTGTACGAACGTTCCCCACGCGTGGGGTACTTTCGTACGCTGGGGTAAATTCATATAGGGTAATTAAAAAGTCAATTAAACTTGCAAACTTTTATTAAATCACAAAATATATGTATTTATCTTTAAACTATAACTTAATATTACTTAACTTTACTTATAATCAACATAAAATCTTCTTGTAGAAATAACAAAAATAATCTTCAACAATCACTTAACTTCTTAGGAACTTTGTAGCTTTGATAATCAGTCTTTAAGGAATATTTGTAATTATTCTTTAGTATTTTTAACTTTAAATAGGTCATTATATAATTGAATATTTGTTATATTGTATAAATTACTTTAAAAGTTATTGTTTTTAATTAACTGGAAATGTAAAAGCCTTGACATTCTAGCTGTAGAATTAGACTGTGTTTAAGGTTCAGGGAGGATCTTAGCGATGTCACTTAAATACACTGTGTGAATATCTTCCACGTGTGAGAAAACGAAAGACCAAGATCCTGGTTTCTTTCGAAGATAAGAAATCGTCCCTCAATGACTTCTTCAACGGCTAAATTTATGGATCTTTCATCAACCTCTTGGGTTCGAGTAACCTTCTTTTTATAATTCCGCACCATGACTCTACAAACAATATTTAAATTTAATAATTGATTAAGTTTCAACAAATTATAAAATCAAATTAGTTTAAATACGTTCTAAAGAACACATTCGTACGCGTACGAATGTGCCCCCCACAGTACTGTCTGAATGTACCCCAAGCCTTCCCTAAAATTAAATAATAAATTGTCAGAAATTCGAATTTAGAATGAGATATATTATTTATCAAAACCTAAAATAAATAATATTGACATTAATCCATCATATATATATTTTCAAAAACATTAACATTTTTACTTACAAATCAATGGTAAACATCAGTAAAAAAATTACTTACCACGTTCGAAAACACGTCATGTGTTGTCAACTCTCAGAGAGTGACGTGACTGACGTGATGTTCACTAAGCAACATGGTCGTCGGTATGCCTACGCACACAAGCAAACTCGTAGTTTTGCTCCGTTTAGTTTTTGAAATAAGTTTACTGTACGCATGATCCCCGCGTACGAAGGATGACCACTTTCCCCTACTATAAATAAGCTGTCATTAAAAAAACAGTTGAAGTGTAGTGTAAGTGTAGTGTAGTGTGTGTTGTAGTATAGAAATACGACAATCTTATAGCAAGCAATATATCGTAAGTATTAAACAGACCATAACACCAGCCAAAGTGCCTTTAAAGTGTTTTGTTGAAACTTGGCGCTGGCTTGCATTCTATGCTCGTTACAAGCGCATGGAAGTCTTGAAGTGTGCCAGCTAACTCCGGTTTATACGATAAATTTACTATAACATCTTGCGGCCCCACCAAACATCCATACCACTCATGCAACACTTTTCGTTAAGTAAATAAAATTTTATAATAATACTTTACATATTAATTTGTAAGCATTCTATATTCATTAAATGGTATGGTATAAATTAAAAAGTATTTTAGTCAATAAAATAGATTAAAATACATTTTAAATCTTGTATAAATAGATACTTTAACGTTTTTATTTCCATTTAAAATATAAAGGCCTGTGTCGACCTTTGAATGGCCAGCAATGTACGGGGTAAATGAAAAAACTGAATAAAAACAGTAATCGCGTGAATTTTAAATTTCATCCATTCTGTAAGTTTTAAAAGTCCCTATTTTTTTTTTTTTGGTTGATTTCAAATTATATCATAGTACTGCAAATCCCTTTTTGTTTGCTATTAACCCATTTAGGTATAACCTATAAAATATCTAATTCTATACGACGGAATTTATTTAATTTATCATAATTTGTTAGTATTACGTATTTTTATTGCGTATGAGAGTACAAATAGTTTTATAACTTATCTGTTAATTTAGTAGATAAAACATTAAAAGCGACAAAGATTAATAGATTAACATTATAAAGTACTGAACACCTCGTCATTTAATGATAACTATACTTAAAACCATCATTGACATTTTTGTACTGAGAATGAAAATGGAAACGGTAATTTTAACTATCCAATGAGTGGATAACGCTTGCTTCTAACGCAAACCAATATTTATGAATAATAATTAATGCGGTGTCAAGTACAATGTTCATAACTTAAAGTTTGCTATATAAAGCCGCCAGCAATGTTCCCGATAGGGTATAAGCCTATTAGCTCGAATTTGGTCTAGACCATAAACTTGGTAAACAAATGTACTAAACGCACACTAGGGTATCACTGTGTGAACACTATTTCGACGCTACAAAACGTGACCATAACTTTCGGGTAATATATGAATGCATTGTGAAACCCTACGCCCTACGGACATTACTCCGAATGATTACTATAATAATACATAAGAAACATATTTTTTTTTATCACTTGTAATACGAAAGGCAGAAAAACTATTTTAATTATTGCAATTTTTTTAAAGTTATTTGTAACTGTTTTATATTTATAACACAATAATACAAGTTTTTTCGGTTATTTGTTATACAAAATTTAAATGTTTTATGTATTTTTATTTAAAAAAAAAATAACAAAATGCAGATTAATTCGTATGATAAGTTTTTAAAATATCACGCATTATGATGGTGAATCTTACAAAAATAAGGATATTTAACCTGGTAGAATATTAACTGCTTATAACTGTATTTAAAAAAAAATTAACTATTTAATTTTATCAGTTTTTCGTGTATCCGTACATTTTGGATAGTAAATAATATTTTATTGGACGCGTCAACGACGCACTGCAATCCATTACCTCGTAACGCTCGATTATATAATATCGATATATTATATGCTATATGACGACCGTTCCGGTGTAGCGGTGCGAGTCGTCACCTCAAACCACGCGCTGGAGGTCGCGGCTTCGATACCCGCCCGGCACAGATATTTTTTTAGTGTACACAGGTTCACTAATAGTTCGTAACATTCTGCCCCGACTACCGTTATTAATGTCGGTACATACATATCTTTTTCTATTTTATTCACCACAAAATATTGTTCTAAGCGCTCGATATATAAGCGCCAGTTATCCGTTCTTATGTTGAATTCGCTAATTTTGCCTATCGACATTTTGATATTTGCTTTACACACGTGTATAAGTATGTCCAACTCGTCGCCACTGAGAAATTATTCGCAAATCAAACAAACAACATCACAATTACACATTTATTGGAAGACTACTAACATAGAACTAGCGCCGCGCGTACATCATTCTTTTGTTATTTGTCTACCTACATTACAGTATTTGTATAAATATTTGTTTCCAGTCAAGGTGTATATCCATATGGGTCTCCCCACCATGCCTCGGAGAGCACGTAAATCCGTCGGTCCCGATTATTATCATAGACACCTGATAACGATGATGGTAGAGAAATTATCCGCCAACCCGCAGTGGAGCAACGTGATGGAATAAGCTCTATCCCTTCTTCTGTATGGAGAAGAGGCCTTCAGCAGTGGGTTATTTACAAGCTGATACAGTACAGAACAGTTCTATTATAAAAGGTCTAATTTTATTTGTATATTTTTAAAGTATATGCGATATATCTTAGAAAAGAAAAATAAACTTATTTATGAGCAAATGTAACATGAACATCAGTATAAAGATTTATATATATATATATATATATATATACAGGTGACTGGTAAATTACTATCAATATTTAAGGAGAATACTCGGTACACGATTCTCATTCGAATTATGTAAAAAAATAGGTAAATATTAATAAACTTTTAAGTAAAGTAAGTCGTCTGGACACCCTAGCAGCTAGCTGCACTTTCGACACAAAACAGGTAGTTTACCTACGTTTAAACGCCGCCACGTGTTAACAGGGTAGCAGGATAAACAAGCATGATCCAGTCCCCCTTAATACTTTAATCCTGGCTTAAGATAGGCAAAAATACTAAGATATTTTACTCGTTTAAGCTACAAATTTGTTGACTAGGTAAATGATGTGAACTTTTGCAATTTTTAGATGTGAACAAGCGGCACAGTACAACACCTGTGCACGTGCCGCCGGCATGACTGTAGAGTGTCAACGCTTCATTTACTTGAATTGAAATTTATGAAAATTTGGTCAAAAATTAAGTACCTATTTTTTTACATAATTCGAATGAGAATCATATACCGAGTATTCTCCTTAAATATTGATAGTAATTTACCAGTCACCTGTATATACATATAAACAACGTAACCTATAATACATTTTTTTAATAAAATTTTAAAACTTATACACGTGCTTGTGATAAGCGATGTAATAAATAATTATTACAAGTCTTATGACAGCAATTAGATTGATAAGCATTCTAGATTTTGATTAAAAAAAAATTGCTCAACACGATAGCAAACAAAATATTTTTTTAATTGTTATATAATTTTGATAAGCTACGCGTGTGAAAACCCAAATACTAATAATATCAGTATTATAATAATCAATAATAATCAATCAGTAATCATATCAGTACTAAGTCGGAGCGAGTGCCACTAGACATAATTTTTTTTATAAAAAATAAATATGTTTAACATACACACACGGTTTGTGCCTAAGGTAGGCAACTTAGTGACTGTTTAAGGTAACTGCCGACTGATAAACATTTTTTTTTGTTGTAATAAATATACTTATAAATACTACATAAATTAATAAATATACATCACACACAGACTGAGGGCGGGAATCGAACCCACAACCCTGGAGCAGAAAGCAGGGTTATTGTAAACAGCGCCAACGGGTCCGACAAACAAAATATTTAATATTTCTGAATTTGAAAACTTTATTTACTTATTTATAACATATATACATATTAAAGATGTATGTATAATAATGGTATACGTACACTTATTGTTACTTTGGTAAAAAAAAAAGAAACGTAATGGTCAACTAATTTCTTAAAGAGTTAACTCTGAGAAATTACGGGCTTAATGCAAAAGCTTTTACGTAAATAAAATGTTAGTGCTTGGACTTCGTTTTTAAAGGAGCCCACAAATACCACAGTTTTTCAATTTTAAAGAAGCTCTCCACTTGATTGCCTTGTAAGTAGCAACACTTTGTAAATAAACGGTGCAAGGGCATTCCTGAATATTCTAGTATTCTAGTATAAAAGAATTACTAGTATAAAGTAATAATAAAATTAATAAAGTTATTGTAATAAATATTTTATTAAATTACTCTAATTTATTTATTTATTTATTAACTCTTTAACTGTCAATACGTCTACCTCTTGAAAGCGGCTTCCTGCACAAATAATAAAAAAATATTTTTAAAATATAATAATATACATCTATAATTTTGTTTATTAACGTGCAGACAAATGCGTCCAAACGTAATTTTAATACTGTATACCTCTACGTTTCGACAGAGGGTCCGGAACGTATTGATTTGAAACGCTATCTGATTAAGCGATGATACTGAATTGAATTTCACCAGTTATTAATCCGTTTTATTGGGAAACGATGCAATTCGATTTGATTCGAAATATCGCTAAATGTATCTAAGAAATGGATGATATTTCATGGATAATATTTTATACTTATTTCAAAAAATAAGAAGACTTTATATTAAATTGAATTTGTACTCAACGGAATGATTTGATTATAGTCATTTTAATAATATATAATTTATTAGACTATTCGTATAAATATAAACATTTATTAAAAAAATATGATAAGACCGGGATTTCCTTACACAGTAAAATTCACAATTCATGCGTTTTTCCAAGAGCTTTTATGAACAATTTTCTTTGAAATCTTTGTACCTAAAATAAGCCTTACAAAATTGTTATTTAAGATGTTTGTCCAACCTTACCGAGACTAAAAGGTATGTTTAAGCATTATGTCCCTCATAAAACATAAGACCTTATAAAACCGCTACATAATCGCGACGGGTTCTAGCGAAGTCCCACTGGAACCATTCTCCGTTGCTCGCCCCGAAAATTACTCAACCTACGTAATTTTGAGTCTTTTCTTTGTTATTCTTTGAGGCCTCCCAGGGATTGCGACGTTATGATCTCATTTTGAGTTATGAGAAAAAACTCTAAGGAGGTCCCCGCTAGCTGAATGATTGTCCCCGAGATTAGCTGCTTGCCGAGAATTGTGGTTATTTTATTTTACAAGTTTCTGATTCGGGACTTTCGTTAAGAGGAATATATAATTTAATTATATTTTATTTTATAAAATATAATTCATTTTCATAACTTTTCAATCTTTCAATCAATATATATTATAATTGAATCAACAATATGTAATTAATGTACATAAAGACAAATCGGATAAAATTTAAATATACGATAATGGCAAAAATCAAGCATTTTAATAATTGAAAGATCAATTTAGAATTCTGACCGTAAAAACCAGCGAAATAAAAAAATACCGTATCTTTCTAAACGTGAAAAACCAAACTTGTATTTGTCTCGAAGTCATTTCGTTTCGTAGCCTTTAACGATTCCTCTGGGTCACACTTTCGTGTAGATTTTATATGTTACTTTAGTTACTCGGGGCCAGCACGAATAATAAACTTAAGCAGTAAATTCGCTATTTCTCAACTGTATATTCGTCCCCAAGAAACTTCACGACCCAAAGTATAAGAACATTTTATTGCAACACAATTACGAATGTCGCGTACATTTATTAATTATTATTACAAATTCCACAGTAATTTATTGTAAATAATATGTATATTCATATTTTAAATATTTGAAATATACTTCCTTTAATTAAAGTTATATAATATATTTGAATAAATATTTTTACATTAACATTTTATATAAACTGTGGATAGTTTGAAACAACGCCCTGGGTTTCATAATGGATATCTTCACTCAAAAAAGGCATTTTTGAAAAGCGCCTATGAGCTAAGTTAGCTTGAATTTGAATTTTCAACGATATTCAGGCATCAAGCAGTTATTGCAGATTGCCAGCCTACGTTCAAACAACGCTGCGTGCAGCCGTCTGTGCGCATCCACGGCGAGGATGAAAGCGGCAAATCTGTTGTAACATTGGCTTAACAGCTAGTGATTGGTATGCCTTAAGTCAAGAACTTAAAACGTGGAAATTAAATGTAACTAAATGTCAGAAATAAATTTTAAAATGATTTGAATTTTGATATTGAATTTATTATTTGAGGCTTTGTGTGTAATAAATAAATAGAAGGTAAAACAAGTTATGAAATTATTGGTGTAATAAAAGAAATCAACCCGATCGACACTTTTATTCGTGAATCACATGCTTGCTATAGTTGGCTTGATTACTGTTTAGTGACTTACGGTGAGGTGCACAAAACAAATTTTGAAGTTTAAGTGCTTATTAAACTAATTTAATCACAAGAATCGTGATTTTCTGTTGCATGAAAAACCTACAATCGAATTAAGTTAAAGTTTTTTTTTTTTTAATTTTAATTAAAGATCTGTCTAACGGATGATTAACTCCGAATTTACGTTGTTCGAACGTAATTTTATCTCCGTTAGCGTATAATTTGACACTTGATTAAATTAAAATTTAAGTTGCAAATATCCTATACTTAACTCGCTAAATGGGAAGATGGCGACACGTCTAGCACAGCTGTTTTTGACCAAAGTTTAACAATATTTAGTAAATATAGGTGGGGCTTTGGTTGCTGGAACAGTTTTATGATTGAACTGTATCTGAGAAATGTATTGTTATTGAGCTTTTTAAACAAATTTTTAATAATCGGAGCAAGGAACTGACGGACGAACAGTTATTAAAGAATGATATTGCATTGAATAATAATTATTCCAAGTTTTGTTCAAAGTAAGTAAGTATTAATTAATTGTTATTATTATGGACAGTGAAACAAAAAGTCGACTCGAAAACCGGTAATTTTAAAGGATCTGTGTAAACACCAATACCTAATGGCATTGGCTGGACATAACGTAAAATTATTAAATTATATTATTCATGCGATCTTTGGAAGCGAATGCGGGTTCGTATTCTATGCAATTCTTTCCATTACGCGCATAATTAGTTATGTTAACTATGATTGCAGAATATGTCGGATACATCGTTGTTGCTTTAATTTTATCAAAAAACGTACAATTTTTTTTTTTTACTTCGACAGTCTTTTGTTCGATCTGTTATTTTCTTCAGACACATTATCGGAGGCAACTTTGCGTAAAAATTGAAAATTAGCTTCTAACTACTATGAGATTGAAATCATTTTTCTGATTATATTATCATTCAATGGTGCCAATTTAAGTTAGCAAAAACGTAAATATATATATAAAAATATCGTTCATTTCGTTCATTCAATTTGAACAGTTTTTAAACTTTACTAATCTGTGTTCAGATTAACTATATTTTTTATGGGAAACACTTAATTATCATTCAAAGGGACAGAAAATAATTTCGGACAATAGCTATAAATTTAATCATAAGATTAACTAATCTTATTAATTTCAACTTAGCTAACGGGAAAATTAGCGAGGGTTTCGTCCGACTCAGCGTGAGACTGTTAGGCGATCCATTTGCATAGTATTTGAGATATTTATAGTTTAATTCTGTATAGTTTGCGATACAAAAATGAAAACTTATAAGATTTTTGGAATACTGAAGACTATGTTATCTGTAATTTCTGAAGTAACAACCTAAAAATCTTGAATTATATTTTACAGCACAATCTTTAAAAGGTTTTCGTTCTAACAAAAAAAAATCGTACCTATACATTACATTGTTAATGAAATTTACCTAAATACATATTTTGACTTTCATCAAACTATGTCGAATTTTATTAAATTCATTTTGAAGATACAGATAGACAGACACACAGACAGAAAGAAAGAAAGATAAAAATATATAAAAATGAGAAAACATAAATTTTTTGCTTTCGTATCAATTTGCCTCAGTGTTTGTTATATTAATAGTTGTATGCTTAATTTGAATATGGTTATTTAAATTTATTTATTTTTATTTAACGGCATAATATGTACATATCGGTGGATAAAATGTTACGCTTGTAACTTAAGGTATATAAGAGCACTCTGCGGCAATATCCAACCCGATTCCGTCCACTAAAATTACATGCCACTTCAACAACAAAACTTTTTCTGGCATCTTTGAAACAACTGCTAACAACTTTTAGTTCGTGTTAGTTGTAATATTCAAAAGTTGTGCAATGTCATAAAGGTTTTTGCTATACTTATTTCCACAGAAATGTTAAGAAAATATCTGTGCTTATTTCCATATTAAGAGTATAAAAAGCAGATAAATGTAAACATATTAAATTACCAGTTACATCTTTGTTTTATTCTATTTATTTACTAAGTGAACTTTGTTCTCATAAAATGCTTTAGAGAATTATCTAAAACTGTCCCTACATCCATCCGTCTGTTTTGCGACTGCGATAAGAAAAAAATTAAAGTCTTCACAGATTGAGAGTATCCTTATAAAATAACATATCTCGTCTGACTGACTGACAGATCGAATTAATGATTCGTTATTGCTGAGCCTAAACTAATGAAGCAAGACACTTGAAATTTGACAAGTAAAGCTCAGTTACGACACATGCAATGAGGAGTGTCTTTTTTCAAGATTTCTTCATTAAAATTTACAGCAAAAATAAAATGTTGTTTGTCCAAATGCAAATAAATTATAGGAAAAATCTACTTCAACCATTTTTTCTCTTTCAAAAATTTTAACAAAGTAATAATCTTATATCTTTAAACGAGCAATTCTTGTATATATATATATATATATATATATATATATATATATAATCTGAATCTTGGAAACGGCTCCAACGATTTTCATGAAATTTAGTATGCAGGGGGTTTCGGGGGTGATAAATCGATCTAGCTAGGATTTATTTTTAGAAAATGTCGTTTTATCCCTTTTTTTACACAATTAAAAAATATCATTAGAATACGAAGGTAAATTTCGCTGTCATTTATAAGCTTATATTATTAGCTAGGATGTGTATCGGGCGGATTTGAAACCAGAAAACCCGGGTTCGAATCCAGGTCTACAGACTTATTTTTTTTTTCAAGTTTCTTTTTTTTGTGAGAAAAACTATTATTGAGAGCTCTTTTTATTTTTTATTTAAATAACCAGTTCTTATTATTTTACTATTATGTCGGTAAGATCGAAAATATTATTTATGTTTCATCAGTAGATTATAATAATATCTTAATATAATTTAACCGAGCAAAGCTCGGTCTTCCAGGTACTACACATTATATATAAGTAATATTATTTCGTAATATTAAATTATTATAATGAAGCATCGATAATGGATAATGATCATTTTATTTCTATAGTCCAATTACATTAGACAACAGGTTAAAAAAATGGGAAATAATAGATTTTTTTTGTATACATCACCGTTACGTTTCGGTAATCTATTAAAACTGAAAAGAGCGAGTCTTCTTGAATGGTGCTAAACTTATAGATTCGATACATAACTTTTTCATAAGATGAAAAATATATTTTCAATAGTACATTTTACGTCTACAATAACTGAATTATTTAATTACATTTTTAGTTGATGGGTGACTTATACACAAATAACGAACATGAGTGAGATTTATTATAAGAAATATACTCAGCTTTAGTTGATCTAAATTTCAATTCATACAACTTTAAATATTTACTCAAATTAATGGCTATACGATTTAAAGAGAGTCACTGAAAACCGTTGCATAGAAGCTACTTTAAAATAGTCGCTCTGGAGGTGGATGGGGAGGTCTACGTTCAGCGTGGCCTCCATCCGCAGGCGACGAATGAGGATGAGTAGGAGGTGCTACCTAATGCGCCTCCAGTAACGCCCCTGTGCCCGTGTCGGGCCGGGATGGAAACCCGGTCCTGCTAGACACGGCGTTGTCGGGACTGTTCAGAGGTGAGCCAGACAGTCCCCATGGAGGAGAAGTCTGGCCTTTTCGCCACGGCCAGCTTGTCGCTGGAGGGATCCTGTTGCCTGCAGATCCAGGACCCTGCAATAAAAGCGGCTGAAGGCACCCGCGGGCGCTTAGTGCTGTTTTGCAGTCCCAAAGTGCCGAGTCCGACATAGGTCTAGGACTGCCTACCCGGGCGTCCTGGATATCATCCGTAAATGGATTCCCCTGCGACACAAAAAAAGGTCTACGTTCAGCAGTGGACATCCAATGACTCATATGACGATGATTGATGATGATTGGCTATACTTCAGACGAACAAAAAGTATTTATTAAAATAGACTTAATATTTAATCACAAAGCAAACACATCTACTGAACAATAAAATTCAGAACTTAAATCTAATAAGAGCGGACAATAATGGGGAATCCATGCAATTTTACACCGAGCGGGCACACAATCTGTAAAGAATCTCTTTGTGAACCATTCTTCGGCTAAGACTTTCTTTATAGGGAAAGTCTTGCACCAGTCCCGTTATCTTTGGATTTTTGAATAAACGAGACACAAAGCCCGCTTTAAAGATTCTCGTGCCAGAATGAAATACATTTAATCTCAAAACGTTATATAAAATATCATCGTTAATAAATTATATATTATGTAAAGATTAGATTATATAACTAATAATTAATGTCCGACCGAAAGTTCGGTTTCGGTTTCGGTTTCGGCCAGTTTCGACCAAGAAATCCAGTTTCGGCCTTAGTTTTGGTTTCGGCCAAAAAATGGCCGAAACTTTTGGCCGCGCCGAAAGTCGAGTATTGAACTTCATTTTGTTGAGTTTTATTTTGAAATGACAAATGTTCGTGTTTATAGGTAATTGTCGTTGGATTAAAGAATGAAAAGGGAGCATGGTTATTATTAACATAATAACAACATTCAAATATGCGTCGTTAGATTACACGTTGTTACAGAATGCGTTGCAGAAATAAGGGTTCACTGCTCGTTCCCCGTAGGTGATAGCGTGATAATATGTAGCCTATATGTTGATCCGACTTCTTAATAATATTCGTGCCAAATTTAAAGTAAATCCGTGCAGTACTTTTTGAGTTTATCCCGGACATAAATACAGACAAACAGACAACAATTCTAAAAACTATATTTTTGGCTTCGATATCGATTGTAGATCACACCCCAAGTATTCTTTTAAAAAATATTCAATGTACAGTTTTGACTTTCCTACCATTTTTAACCGACTTCAAAAAAAGGAGGAGGTTCTCAATTCGTCTGTATTATTTTTTTGTGTTTGTTAGCTCATAACTTTTTACTGGGTGTACCGATTTTAATGATTCTTTTTATAGTCAAAAGCTAGTGCTCGTCATGTCCCATTTAAATTTGAGTGAGATGTGACTAGTAGTTTTTGAGTAATCCTTAATAATGCGTATTTTTGTTCCTGATACCGCGCGCCGCTGCGCGGATCGCATTGCACACAATCGTTCCTTGTGACTTAATTTGTTTCGGAAGACTATCACATGTTATGTTTTTTATGTTTACTACGAGTTAAACTATACAATATTATATTTTGTTTCTCAGATTACGACTCAGGTGTAGAGTTATGTTGCGCTGAACTTTGAGATAGCACGTTTCAAAGCGCGTCCTGTATTTAAAAGATCGTATCTCGAAAATAGTTATACAGCAAAGTGTAAAGGAATAACTTTTCATCGGTGATTAACTAGACTAACTGTTTACTAACTGTTACTTGATTTTTAAACAATTAGTATTTACTAATTGTTTTAAAAATTTTAATTTGTCAAAATATTTAACGGACACCATTTTGCGTCATTTGTCATAGACTAGTCAGGGACTAATAATTAATCAAACCATGGGTGGGGAGAATGGGTTCCGACTATAAACTCTTCTATTTCGCAAAGAGTTTATGATTTGATTATGTGTGTATCGATTATAAATCTATTTCAATGGTGTAGTCGTTCAGTATAACTTTTGACAACATTATAAACTACTGGGCTTATTTTTTTCTTTTTACTTTATTTTTAATTTTTTAATTTCATGTATCTTTTAGTTGTTTTTTTTTCGCAGTCATTTTTTTTTTAATTTTATATTTATTATACACTTTTTAGTTGGGATTCATTGGCTTCGTTATTAGAATTATAAGATGGTAAATTTCGCAATCACAGACCGAGACCCACGCCTCTTCCTCTTCCGCCTTCTCTTGTTTTGTGTGCTTTGGGTTTGAACCCGACCTCTGGTTTCGCAGTCTGCAGCCATAGCATTAGCACCAGGCTATCACTGCTACTATCCCCGCCTAATAAGGACAGAATAACGAAATAATAAAGTATATAAGTACCTATTTTATGTATGAAAATTAGCGAAACTGGTTGTTTAAAACTTAATTTAAATCGTTATATATTCTAAACCATTATTTGAAATGAAAAATTATGACAGAATCCTAAAAATCATTTTTGAATACCTATTCAACGAATCCCCACTTGACGTAATTCATCGTTTTTTGACAATATGACATCTGGTTGTGGCTGTGGTGAATATTTATTATTATCATATATTTAGTGACATTCGCGAAGTTAAGACGAATTGATTGACATAAGAGTCATTAAAATCGGTCAACGCGTTTGATCTCTACAACGCCACATAGGAACAAACATACATACATAGATACATAGGCTGATAAACACATTACCCTTCTTTGCGTCGAGCAGTCAGGTAATGATAAACACATTACTCTTCTTTGCGTCGCGCAGTCGGGTAAAAACACACTAGATTTTAGTTGTTAATTACAATTAAAATTTTAAATATGTTTAAGGTAGTTCCAGCATGAAACCACTTGTCGACAGATTCGGCAAAAAAATTTTTTACGGATTCAAAATTGCTTTATTTATGAATTCCTAAAATTTCATAATTTTTGACGATTTAGATCGCGAGATATTTAAAGACAAAGTTCGCGATTTTGAGAGTAATATCCCATTTATGTATGTAAAATTTCAGAATAATAAATAACAGAATTAGAAAAAAAACTAGGAGAGTGTTGAAAAATGTTTTTATAATAAGCTAAAAAAATTAAAGTAGCACTTCACGGTTTTGTTATCGAGATATTAAAATTATAAATATTAATTTTAATTTTAAATTTATAGTGATCTGGCAACACTGTGCACAACGCTCTCATCTTTTTAATTTAATAAAACTATTATTAGAAAGCGCAATACTATTTGTATATACTAAGACCATATAAACAAAAATATATAAAACACTCAGAGCAACGTTGCCAGATTACTATAACTAACGATATAAGGCAGAAGGTATTAACTATTAAGGTACACTTCACCACGCTGGTTTCGGTTTCGGTTTCGGTTTCGGCCGAAACTGAGAGCAAGGCCGAAAGTTCGGTTTCGGTTTCGGTTTCGGCTGAAAAACCTGTTTCGGTCGGACACTACTAATAATATTTATATTACATTAAATGAAGAAATAAATAATTACGAAACACTCAACGGAACCTGTAGAATACGGATCCTGTGTCGCGGGAACGTATTATGTATTAGTAACCTTTATAAGTTAACTAATAAACATTTATTATTTGTGTTTGAATTACTAATTTAATTATTTTCAGCTTATTTTCGAAAAAAATAATGCTTATTATCAAACAGAATATTATGTTATTGATTCACAAAATTAATGAAAAACTTGTTTCAATATCATACTCATCACTCGTAATATTTACTTTCTTACAGGACTAACTATAAGACTAAATTTAGATTGAAATATCAGTTACACAAATATAACTTTTATCATCATCATATCAGCCATTGGATCTCCACGGCTGAACGTAGGCCTCCCTCATCGACCTCCAGAGCGATATAACTTTACTTACTTTTATTTGAAATATATATTAGTAACAAAAAATAAAAACCAAACATATGAAAAAAATAAATGAAAAATTAACTGGGTACCACCTGGGTATCCAAAGTCCGATAATATGAAAATAAAAACTATCCGATTATATAAATTAAAAACCGTTTAGGAGGCCCATCGCATATTTCCAGAATAAAATATAATTGTCTTTGTTTGTCAGTCCTGTAATCTTGGAGAAATCGATATACATACATTACCTACATATCTTTGTATGTACTCGTAAGTATTGACATTTGATTGATTATTATTTTCTCTCTTTTCTTGATTAAGTATTTTCTTTTGAGGTCTCAATTTCCTTGAGATCTCATTTCTAAATCAATACCTTTGGAGTATGCTCTTTTAAACAAAAACAAAAAAAAATGAAAATCAGTACACAATTGACAAAGATTTCGGTAAATATGCAAACAAAATCGACACAAACCAACATTTTCCATCTATGTTATATCACATAGATTTTGTTATTTCCATTTCATTTAATATTGAAGAAAATTATTCCAGCGTCTTGTTCGCTTCCTACGTTTTCCTGAAACAAGGATGACCCAAGTTAATATGTATGAAAGCCCGACGTAGGAACCTACAGGTCCTTGTTCGCCGAAATGTCGTTTCTATATAATTCAACGACACCCGCGCCAAATAACAGAGTCTGTCTTAAAGATTCATAGCCAAAATGTCTTCCATTTTCGCGCTTCTATATCTTAAAAAATATATCTTATTTTCAATAAGTCATTAATCTTTACATATAAATTTAATTTTTACAAATGAAGCGAAATATAATACAGTTTCCTATGGTAATATTTAAACCTTGCTAAAAAGTTATAGTAACATAAGGTTTTCTGAGTTTGCTCTACAATATAACGTAATTATTACTTTTCTTGAGAGTTATATAACTATTATTATCTCATTTCTGTGGGAGCGAAGGCAGTAATCGTTCCCTGCAATGTCTTAGTTCATATTGAAAGAAAACAAACATAATAGCCGATTACACGCCGATTAATCATTTGTAATTGAGACAATTTCATACAATACCTGCCTACGGCCCAATTTTTCTGCGAGAGCCCTACCTTTTACCTACAAAATAAATTCTTGCTTCTCCATTATACGTACCTAATATTGACGCAGGCCTTTGTTCACACCAAGACTTCAGAATAGATCCCAACAATCAGAATACTTTCAACGATATTTTTTAAGACAGCACGAAAGCGCCAACCGCGTATAGCAACATATATAATACTAATAATAATAGTCGTATAATAACGTATAAAAACATGCGTCTACAAAATTAGAAAGATACAGTTAGTTTCTTTTTTAGGAAACAACAAACTACGCAAACAAACCAACATTCGATCTTGTATAGAAAGACATTCTAAGCTGAGGTGAATTATCACTAAAACTATGAAATATCTGATATGACTCACGCTTAAAATGTGCTTGGCCTTTTCGGGTATCCTAATTTCACGGTTGATATTCAGTACCCAAAAAAATCCTAAGAAATTAAAAAATGAATTTAAAAAGCCTTATCATTACGTATAATAGAAGGAACTACCTGTGAAGGCTTTCATTCTGCTGCTTGCTTATACATTCGTCACGCCATATTGTACTTAGCCTACAAATATGATCTATTTCTCTTCGAAAAATTTGTAATATAAATATAAATATAAATAAATATAAATATTAACCAACAATCACACCACGTTAACCTAGCCCCGTGGTAAGTTCGTAAGAACTTGTGTTACAGGTACTAGGAACGGAAATAAATTTAAGATATAAATACATATATACATAAATACACATCCATGACCCGGTGCAGACATCTATATTCGTCATACAAATTATCTGCACCTGGCGGGATTCGAACCCGCGACCGCTGCGTAAAGTGTCCAGTTGCCTGACCACTCGACCAGCCGGCCGTCAATATAATACGTATATTATACAACGAAAAGCGGATCAGAATCTACAATTAATAGGGAAGCGACAAGACATTAACGGCGAGTTGCACGAAACCGTCGCTAACTTTCCGTTAGTTAAGTTGCAATTAATCTTAAAATTAGTTGATCTTATGATTAATTTAAAGCTGTTGTAATTAATCATCTGTTAGATAGGTCTTTAATTGAACTAAATTTTTTTGTTAACTTAATCAGATATAGGTTTCGTGCAACAGATAATCACGATTCTTGTGATTAAATTAGTTTAATAAACACTTAAATTTAAAATTCGTTTCGTGCAACTCGACGTAAGTCTACCATTTCTAACATAACACTTTACGACCTAAATGAAGTATGAAGTACGGGTAGACAGCTCTGTTTTACAACGTCGAAAATAAAACATCTAATGAACTTGCTTTATTGTTAATAAAAAGAAAAGTTAGTTCTTAGGTTTAACGGTTTGCTTTTACGTGACAGACTTTTGACGCAATGGCCAATTTAAATTAGAGAGAAATACAATAAAATTTATTGCTAAACATTATTATATAAGACATAAATTATATATTTTTATATGAAAATATAAATGTTTTTATAAAAGGAATTCGTTAAAAAAGATTTGAATTCCTCGAACGCATTTCGTAAATAATCTACCGCATTTAAAGAGTATTTTTTGAAAAACAATTTCCACTACGGGAAACGTAAGATAGATCGTCGTATAAATCTCCCGCGTGTCTAATTGACGGCCAGGAACTGCCGGCCTTCCTACCTATCCTGATTCACTGACTCGAGAAAAAGTCAGAAAGTAATTCTACTTCGGTTAGTGTGTTTCATTTATCGTAGAAGTGAATAAAACCATGATGTTATATTAAAAAAATATTTTAAAAACTTATGTTTGTTATGAATAATTGTAAATTGTCTGACACATTTATGTACTAAACTTTTTACATAATTTTTTCGTTTTTGAGATAATATCTAAAATGTAAAATTAAATTAAATATATATATATATATATATATATATACAAAAAGGAAACACAATCTGTACGATTCCATTTACTTTAAAAAAATAACATTACACATATTTCATATAAACAAGAAAAAAAAGCATTCTCACATAGGAAATAAATAACAAAGTAGATTATTTGTGATTACGAATCTCATCTGTAATACCGATGTTTCCGAGACCATACATTACTCGATTTTAATGATGGCGATCGCCATTTAATCATCGCAAAGGGGCCATAAATCCTAATTACAAGGCTTATTATTTCGAACTCGCCTCGAGATCTGACTGTGAGCCAGTGAGCTTCGGCAGGACAATAGTACCGGTAACATATTGACTCAACGCCCGAGGACTGGGTCTGGTTATGAGAATTACGTTGTATAGAAATAGATAAGCGGGATATTTATCTGCCTCACTAAAAACGTTTAATTTTTTTTTTTATTACTTTACTAATAGGAATGAGCTTAAAGAGTAATACATAGAAAAATATGATTATATAGTTTTATACGTAAGATAAATGATTAAATATTAAAAAAGTATTGATACTATTTTTGTAAAATGTTTTTAATGCAGTTGATCACTATTTCATAGACGCTACATCTAGCATTGAAAGTTTAATGAAATGAGCGAGAAGCTGCAGAAATCATCGTCGACGTCTTTTGGGAATAGTCTGTAAAACTAGCAAAGTCACAGATATTCGTTCTTGTAACTATCAGAAATAAATTGTTACCAAGACTCGAAAATGTTTGTTATTAGAGGTTCCGTTCTATTTTTTTTTTTTCATAATTTATTTATTTAATTTAAAACAAATTCATGCCAATCTTCTTAAACTAAAATTAACATTAAATTACTAAATATAGGTTATTTTAGTGTGTACCAAGTTAAGACGAAAATGAATCGAAATGCACAAAGACAAACCTGAATTACACATATAACATTGACATTGTTATTACATTAGACCCTAAATCTATATTCGTTTAATTTATTTTGTCATAACAATTTGATCGTGTATACATAATCTGTTACAACTGTCGCACTAAATCTTTTATGAAATCAATTATAAGGACTTTTATAGATAGAATTACTAAGATTTTTAAACAGATTATTAAATTATCTGTTGTATGTTGTATTCTTATTGAATACGGATCTCTAAAAATTGGTACTTGATATTCCCACAAGAAACCGCACTGATTGCACAAAGGCCTCTCGTGGGGCCGAATTATCGTCACGTACCGGACCCCACTTCGTTAGTTCACTGATGACGTGTACTCAACACCCCAATATTTTCGATTCCACACACAACTTTGATTTATGCGTACATTTTATGTAAAAAATCAACAATGTTGTAATCTCAATTCGTAGTACGCTTTGTCGTATCCAAAACAAAAATAGTAGGTACACTGGTATGAAAAATAAACAAAAGTTTGTCGGGTAACTACTAAATCAAAGGAGAATTTGAATCATTAGTCAAGTTTTTATAAAAGAAAACGTTTACATGTACGTTACGAAAGGAGAATGATGATTTAGTCTTTACCTACTAAATTATTATTTCATAACTAATTATATAATTAATACTAGATTTTAACAATTCTTTTTTATTTAATTATATATTGGTACATGGGCGTAGCGAGGTACGGGCAGGGGGGACAGCTGCCCTCCTCTAGATGAGCTAGAAGAGCGGTCGCTGACTGATAAAAAAGATTTTTCCTTCTTTTCTTATTCTAAGCGATGTCACTAATAACGGTAAGTGAAACGAATAGGTAAAAGAAGAACTCGACTACTAATGTGAGATACTCATATAATATGTTAAAAACCACGATTAAAACAATACAGTCTAGGATTTTCTTTATCTGCCCCCCTCTATAGAGAATCCTGGCTACGCCCTTGTATTGGTATACTTTAAACTTGTTTTCGTAGAAAAGTTTTGAATAAAAATATACCCACAGGGCTTTGAGAAATGTCCATATTTGGAAATAGAACTAAATAATTGTACACAGAAGAAATAAAATTATTTATTGGTTATCGATACACTTTGGAACAAAATTTTTACTTACATAAAATAAATAAAACAATATTTAATTATCTTGCCCGAATAATGGTAACTCTTCAGGTTTTTCTTCTAGGTCTGGGTGTTACTCCTTGTATAAAGAACAATCAATAGTGAAGTATAAAAAATAATTCATGACTGTATCGGTGTCTTTTTAGTTACCTATTTAAATTTATTTTTGGTTGCTTTTTTTTTGTTCTATTTAACCGTGATCATAATCTTATAGTTTTCGATAGTTTTAATAGTAAACTTATTCATATACTAGCGGCCCGCCCCGGCTTCGCACGGGCATTTAACTAAAATTTTAAAAATTATAAATTTATATTTTTTATCACCTACATGCGCCATCTATCGTATAATGGTAGCATATCGTTTTTATATTTAGTGACATTTAACATAATAGTACCTATATTAATTGAAAATGATGTTTATCTAAAATATTAAACCGATTTCTATTCCTATCCGACATATTTAGTAAACTTTTAAGTTTAACAAAATAATAACTCAAAAATAAGTTTTGTGAGTTTTTAAGATTCCTTAGACCAGATGGCGTTGGCGGCGTAGGTACCTATTTCTATTTTCTCAAATATTTATTTTTAAATTTAATTACAATGAAACAAAAACTAAATTATACTGTGAGTTATGTTTAATTTTTATGTATTAAAGTTATTTACATTGGTTTTGTACTTTTTACGTGATACGTGCACGAACAAAAAACGATAAGAGATGGCGCTGATTCAAAAAAAAACGCGCTATTAAAATTTATTCTTGATGATATATAGTGTATTAATAAAACGGAGGTTTTAACAGATTTATTATTTGTATAGAATAGAATATAGATATAAAAGTACATGTAAAAAGTCTTTCTAATTTGAGTATATTGTAAAAAAAAAGTCATTAAAAACTTATACTTTAAACTGGTACAAGAAGGCATCCATAAATTACGTGAGGCGTTTAGGGGAGGGGGGAGGAGGGGGATCGAGCGAAATCTCATAGAATCCCACGGGGGCAAATGTCACGTTTTTTTTCCGTCATTAAAAATGTCATGTACCGGTGGAAAAAAAAAACAAAAATGTGCGTAACGATTTTACGTACCAGCCTTTTTTTTCAGGAATATCGTTTCGAGGGGTCGCAATGACCTTTTTTTTATATATTATAAATAAAAACGATAAATTTTCCATTAACATCACAAATACGCATTTTCAAAAATTTTACGTGAAATTAGGGTAGGGGTGAGAGAGTCAAGCTAAATCTCACTAAATCTCATCAAGGGAGAAGGGACAACAAATACAAGGTTCATTGGACTTTCGAAACAACAACAAAAAAAAACAATATTAAAAAGAAACTAGATATTCATTATTTTTCCTTCGCTATTCAGATGTAATATTTTAAAATTTCAAACACTTTTGTTGAGTAATGTTATAGTTCCAAGCTTAAGAACAATGAATTCGCTCTCGTCAGTTATGCTCTTGGCATTACGTTAACTCTAATGTACCTATTCTACAAATAAATGTAGAACCCATTGAAAAGTACTCGTCGATCTAACCCCGTTGCTCTACATTCGTATCACAAAGGCAGATGTTTGACTTCATGATAGTTGCTTTTGACATTTTTTTTTTTTGGTATTCTGTTAATTCGATCGCTTACCCTTGCCATTCAAAACTACTTCAGTCCTTTTTAATTTGTTATACAAACGTGTTTTTGGATATGATATACGGGATGTATATCGATGTCGGTGAGATTAGTGCGGCGCTTGAATAGCTTAAAAACGGGAAGGCTTCGGTGGTAACGGAATTACAACTGAGCTCCTCAAGGCCGCGGGACGACATTTCCTAAAAGCCTTAGTGGAGCACTTTAATGTCATCCAGCGGGGTACCACGCCGAAGGCGTGGTCCAGGAGTATGGTTGTGTTGTTCTTCAAGAGAGGTGATAAATCTCTCTAGGGGAATTATAGACCAATCTCACTTCTGAGTCACGTCTATAAGCAAAGTCACTCAACGTGCTATGGAACGGGCTGTGCTTGTAGTCTCTCTCAAGGATAAAATCAGAAATGAGATTATCCACGAGAGAACCAAAGTAATCGATATAGCCTGTAGAATCAGCAAGTTGAAGTGGCAGTGGGCTGGTAACGTATGACACAGGACCGATAGCCGCTGTGTGTGCCGCCTGGGAACCGCAGCGTCGCGCGCTTTCAGTGGTCCCCGGGCGGGATCTCTCACTGCCGAGCGTCGTAAGAGCCATGCTCGACAGTGAGAGATCGTTTTAGGCGGCGGTCTCCTTCTGCGAAGAGGTAATGAACAGCGCAGAAGGAGACTGCGGAGCGGGCTAGGGAGAATGACGGCTCTGCTGACCCGCTCCGACGCAGACGCACGGGGGTAAGGAGGAGACGGTTTGCCTACCTCCTCCCCCCTCGTAATAATGGGGTCGCTAGCCGATAGTCGGGGGACTTCGGCCAACTTAACAGCGCGACCCCACATGTCTGAGGGGTGGCCTTTGTTGTGAGCAAGGCCGCCCCACCTTGTGCCGCGGCCCCGGATGTTCATCCGGGCCTAGCGCCGGGGCGAGGTACCCCCCATCTCGCCCCACCCAGGTGGATGACTGCTCACACGTGGGGTTTTTAGCCCGCGGGAGTCGGGCATAACCACTTCGGTGCCCCCGCGCCGGAGTGGTATCCATAATGGATTTTCCCCACGTAAAAAAAAAAGGACTGGTAGCCGCTGGAGCTACGTGTCCTAGAGTGGAGAACGCGTATCGGCAAACGCAGTGTAGGGCGTCCTCCGGCCCGCTGGACCGACGACTTACGCAAGGTCGCCGGCGGAGGCTGAATGAAGATTACGGAAGACCGGGATATTTGGAGCGAACTTGGGAGGCCTATGTCAAGCAGTGGACTGCTATAGGCTAAAGCGAAGCGAAACAAACGTAATTCACTCGTAAGTGAATTTCTACAAAAAATATTACAAGATTGATTCGAATTATTCAATCGTTACATTTATGTTTTGTTTTTTTTTTTTTTGGAGAACTCTCACTTTTTCCTAACTAACAACAACTGTAGATATTTTGATTTACATAAGTTGTTAAAACTTTTTGCTTTACATAAAAATACCACAAGTTAGGTACTAAAACTAGATGTACACATAGCGTATTCGTAACAATAATTTTACATTTAGACTTACTGGCACTCAGGTTGATGCAGACTTTTCAGATTCGTTGCAACATAAAAAGAAAACTGTGTAAATGATACTAAGATAGACATGGACGTTTGACAGTTTCGTCAGCCAGAAAACCTAGTTTCTAAAAAATTTGCCATATTATAATTATATTAATCTTAAGATAATTGAACTTCATTACAGAGTTATTGTAAAGACTGTCATTGTTACCTTAATTGAGTGATGTTGTCAATAATGAGGTTAGTTATTGAATTATCCGCCCACCGCCTAAAGTATCTACTCAATGAGTGGCTTGGGCACATTTATCGACAATACTATTATGAGATCTCTTTTATATTTGTTAGATTTTTACCTAACTGCGACAGAAGGAGGGTTATGTTTTTTGAGTTTATGTATGTATGTATGTATGTATGTATGTCCATTTCTTTTGCACGCCCTACAGCCCAAACGGCTTTACGGTTTTTGACATATGAGGTGTCGTTGTATTTGTCTAAACTGTAGTAGTGACATAGGCTATATAAATTTTCAAAATGGCGCCCGCAAATGGCGGAATGAGGGGGGGGGAGTTGAATTTTTTTTTTCTTACTGTAGCAATATGGGTATCAAATGAAAGCTAGTAAATTGTTTTATTCTTTTTAGTTTATAATAAGAGTATTTTACACAGTCGGGTTTTTTGATTTTTTTAATTAAGCATACTTGTCTAATATCCTTATAAAGTATAGTATATTCCTATTTCGGTTAAGGTGGTACGAAAATAAAGTTAAATATAAAGATTTAGCTTGTAAATATAACATTTTAACTACAATACAAAATATATGATATTTTTATATGTAATATATATAGTATATCATTCGAACCGTAAACTTATGTTTCATCTTGCTGCAAACTCATTTGTTATAAGATTTTATATCTTCTATTAGACATATATGGTATCCTTTGAATATTTATTTTTCTTATCTACTATTTATTTTAAAAAAATCAATATATTTAATAATTACTTGAAACAATTAATTTGATCAAATTAACTTTTATTGTTATTGACCATTCCATTACTCACTTTTCATTGGTAAAAGTTAGATGAATTTTGCAATTTTAAATAAATATCGAAAGTTATAGCAGTTCACGTAATATTGTTTCTAGTGGCACGTTTTTGATGAGCTGAAGTTGTAACCACAATTACCCGAGCAAGGAATGTCTGGGTACGTCAGGGAATAAATCGTGCTGATTGCACAAAGATCGTCCGATCCCTCTCATTTCGTTATCGTTGCAGTTGTGTCCTTTGAGCGTTTCTTAATAACAGAGAAAACGAATTTAGATAGTCTGTAGCCGCGCAAAAGAACCACCAACACAAGTTAGTCGCGACCTTTCATTATAGATATTGTATTTTGTGATAGTATACTCGTTATTTAACTTTCTTCAAATTTTATATGAAAATTCTTCTGATAATCGTAATTTAAAGTTAAAACATTTAGTTCTTAGGTAGACATATTTATTCGACTACTTAAATATTTTGCACTTAAATATTTTATAATTTATTTTAATTTCCTGAATTCTAGGCAACCTAGAGTGAACGTGTCGCGATTCAGAATGACAGTTAAATAATTAATTTAACCTAAAATCGTGAGGGAATGGAGTGAAGTAGTTAAAAACATCGTTAAGCACATTGTCGGAGGCGTTTAAGTCAGCTGAAGTGAAAGTTTTCACGTTACGAATACTTGAAAACTCCATTACACGCTTGGCGGCGTTGACGTCGACCTTACGACGACGCCGAGTTGTTTGTAATTACACAGACATAGCCCAGATTTCATTTAAAACTTTGTGACAGCAGCCGTTGACAGATTTCTTCAAATTTTTTAGACACAAGAAAAAATATTGCTTAGGACACTCTTTTGAAACTACTAACACCTTACAATTAATACGAAAGCAAAATTATATGTATATATAATAAATCAATCAAAATCAAAAACAACTTTATTCAAATAGGCCGCATGAGCACCTTCGAATCGTCATTTTACAAATTAAAACTTTGAAGTGATTATTTATTTTTGTAAAAGTAAAGCTAGCCGATAATTCCAAAGCTACCACCGATTCGGAATGTAGATTCTGCAGGGAAGAATCAGCCAGAAACTCCACAGTTACTCTTTTGAAAATAATATATAAACTGTGTTTTGGTACAAAATTAGTAATATCTTGCATGAAATACAGCGCAACTAAGTCCACACATTTTTATCAACTAAGTACCTAATCCTGAACCAAATAATACGCTTTATCTATTTTTTTTTTAAAATAAAATCTTTAAATTTATGTTGAGACATTCCAAAATTGTCAAAAATCATTTGTTATTTTATAACTACGATCATTTACGTACTAAACTTGAAATAGTAAATAAATAGTAAGTCTAAAATTTAATTTTTATATTATTTATACCTAACAAAAATAAAAAGCAACTTTTTCAATACAGATAGTCCTATTCATCCGAAGGCTTTCATCGCTATCGACAAAGCGCAGCATTGTTCGTTATTATAGAATATTTCACTGTCAACAGGCAAATGGTAAAGTAAACTGAACGCGGCTGGCGGCATAGTAAGTGAATTCCCATGGCTGTGCCATAGTTGTGTAGTGAATTAGTAAGTTAGCAGTTCATGCATATTAAGATAGAGCGACAACCGCGACTCTCCATATTCATACAAGGTGGCGTTCGAAGCCCCGCTTAACGACGACGTTTCAGGGCTTGTAATTATATACAATGAAAATACATATTATAATGTTAAATGGAATATGTGCCAGAGTAACGAGATTAATAAACTTTTCCTTAACACAATTACAATGAAAACCGGTATACATATGTAGATGATTTAAACTCACTCATCTACATATAAATTTCCAATAACATTTAAATCGAAAAACGAAACAACTAATTTAGCAGGTAGTTATTCTAGATATTTTTTTATTAAAATAATAATAGAAATATATATATTATTCGGCAATATACAATTATGGGAGCTGATCTCACAAATATAAGCACCAATTAAAATTTTCTGCTACGAAGTGCATTTACGTTGAAATGCAATAAAAAATAGGTATAAATGCGAACCTAGGTCTAACCTAAATGCGCTGAGCTACCAAACTTGCATTCCCCTAATTTTAGCCGAAACAGGACTGTACTCCTATTGAATGGGTTTAAGGGACTAATAAACATTGTATTAATTAAAACCACTAAGGTCTTTTGCAATAATTAGCGTTTCGTAATATTTTATAATAATAGAAACATACAGTTTGTTATTTTTATTAAGTTATTTATTTTTATAAAGATATATAACAATCATAGTAAATAAAATGTATATGAGATATTTTTTAAGATTCATTTTTATATTAAATAGTTTTATATTGAAGTTTCGAATTAATATAAAAGTTGTACTTACACGACATAAGGATGACATATATAGATATTAATGACATTATAAAATTAGACTGGCCAAATGTTACAAAAAGTAAAGCTCAATACGAAAGACACACGCTGAAATATAATATTTTAGAAGAACTAAGTAAGAAATATGCTGATTGGCACAAGATTTTTACGGATGGATCTAAACAAAACCATACTTTGGGCGCTGCTTTTTATGCCATGTCTGTAAACCATAGAGTAAGTTTTAATATTAAATCTAATGTTTCTATTATGTCAGCGGAACTATATGCGATTTCAGAGGCCTTGTCTTTCGCAATAAAAAATAATTTTGATAACACTGTTATATTATCAGACAGCAAGAGTGCTTTGCAACACTTGGCTCGATGCACCTCTGCTTACAGAGGTGTATCGATAGCCTATGATATTCTTGAAAAAATTTTATATTTACAGAAACGAAGCTTGGCCCTGAGGTTGCAGTGGATTCCGTCGCACACTGGTATACACGGTAACGAAGAGGCAGACAGATTGGCAAAATTTGGCTGTAATCTAGGAAAAGAAATTGACATTTTACCTGACCACTCGGAAACGTTATCCATATTTAAAACTATAAATTATAATAATTGGAAAATTTATTTTAATGAAATATCCAAAGAGAAAGGCATCTGTTATAAAATCCTACAATCTGAGCCTCTACGTATACCATGGTTCATAAAAACTAAAATTAGTAGAGAATATGTCAAAATATTATTAAGGCTTAGGTCCGGACACATTCCATCAAACAAGTTCGCATACATGATGAAGAAATCTGACATCGACCGACATCTGACCTAATTGTACACTATGAGGTACAGTGGAAGATGCACAACATGTTCTGATGGAATGTGCCCGCACGTGAGGAGAAAGGGAAACACTTGTGAGGAAATTTGAACTAAACACATATGATGTAGGAATCGTCCACAATATATTAGCTCAACCAACAACAGAGGCAGCTATACACTTATGCCGGATAATCAATGATTCCCCGCAGTGATTATCTCTCTCTTTGAGAGTAAAAGTTAGGGGTACAATGGATTTGGCATATTCTACGGAATAAAACCCCTAATTAAAACTGAAAAAAAAAACACGAAATAAAGTATAGGCAAGTAATCGTTAAATGTGACGTCTCTAGAGGTCACTAAATTAGAATATCCCCAATCCCAAGTTAACTTTTTAAGCAGCCTCGTCAATACAGTGATTGATAAAGCGGCGATTTAATTGGACAAGGACGTCTGTATAAAAACTGCTGTGGGGAATCGAAATAAACGACCTATAAATACAAGTAATTTTTACAAGTTGTGTTTAATGTATTTTTTTTATGTCTTACATTTCAACTTGTGATAAAACTGAATATACTATAGTATTATATTATATTTAAACTAGACCTAAGTTGATCATAAAACAAAAAACCGGATGTTATACAATTTTTTATACTTCCCTTTATTTATTGTTGTATTTTGTTAATATTTGTATACACTGAAATCTAAAATCTATCCTCTAGGAGTCTAGGATACAACTCGAATAAATTGTCGTTATGCGTTCATTATTTTCAACTAAATAACAGCTTACAACGGTCTCAAACTTAGAATCATCACCGAGGTGATTTTTTTTCTGAGTAGTCAGGTGGATTTTTGGTAGCCAAAGGAGAGTTTTTAGGCTTTTAAAATACATGTTATTAACACCAGTTTGTCCTTTCATAAAACTATTTACATAAAGCGAAGTATAGAAAATTTTGTGGTACATGATAAAGAGTTAGATTTGAACAGATCTATAAAAAAAAAATTACAGAAAATTTTTTTTTAAGTCAGGGAAAGTGAATTATGCTCTAGTTGGTGCAACAACCACTGGAGTAAGTAATCGCTTCGAAACGTCCAAATTGCAGACGTTGATATAATGGTAATGGTAAAAGTTTTTTAGTTTTAATTATAATTATTAGAAATGTAATAAATAAACTTTAATGTGACGAGTAAGCAGTAATCACTACAAAATAGCGAACATGAACGCTAAGAATGTCAAAGCATGTCATTACCTTATTAATTGTGAGACATTTAAAAATGTAAAAAGTACTAGGTAATTCGTATAAGACCTAAATACCATCTATAATTCTATACCGTACTGTAAACAAATGATGCTTTTCCTATACTTTCATATAAATAAATAAACAATAGTACCTATATAATCAAAAAATACAGTAATACAGCCTATGTAGCGATAAATTACAGTTGAAGCATAGGTAAATATTGTATGATAATATTTACATAATTTACTATTCCATTTGTCAATATTATTACAACGTAATATTACGAGGGTTAATATTGTATTTAATTAATAGAAATCCCTAGCTATTTCTGATCTACGAAAATTATTTTATTGCAAACATATTTATCGTTTAATACTTTACGATTATTCAATTATCGAAAGGTAAACAAATGAGTGATTTCGAACTATGTTTAAGTAAGAGACGTCATATATTTTATGTCTACAAGGTTGTATAGTCACATTAATTTCGTGAATCCAATAGGGTTGTCTCCAAACAGGCTTTGTACTTTGTGGTCGGTTAACAAACAAGACCATCCCATTATTGCACGTCTATGTATCTAGAAATTTCAAGATTAATATGTACACTGGGTTACTAGTCTTAGAGTAATAGTAAATTTTAAATCTTAATACCATGGTGATAGACTTCAAAATTACAATTTATTAGTAAACACCTTAACTGTAGAACGTCATGTGTAGCGCCGTATGTTGAGGAACTGTTTCTCGTTGAAAATTTGATTAATTCAAACTTGAACATTATAATGTTAGGCTTTTACTTTAAAATTTATTAAAATATTTTACTTTAAAATTATAATACCCATAAAACATTTTATTCATTCCTGTATAAATCGATTGAAACATTGCAACTTTACAATATTATATTAAAACAAATTTCGATTTAATATCAAATATTTATTATACTTAATATTAAAATTAAAATAAACACAAGTACTTGTATCCTTCAGATAACCCGCTTTCTCTAAATATTATTAACATAGCTAAGAATCTTATAACCAAAAGGATGCCCGGGTAAAAAAAATTATATATAATTATATATACTTATATGTTATTATACATTACTTAAAAATAATTATATATTACTTAGATATAATTAAATATGATTATATGTAATTATATATAATAATATATAATTGGATGCAATATTTTCAAACAATTATATATAATCATATATAATAACATATAATTATACATAATTGCATATAATTATATATGGTTATATATAATTAGATGCAGCATTTTTTTGATAATTATATATTATCATATATAATTTCATATAATTATATATAATTTCATATAATTATATATAATTTCATATAATTATACATAATTGCATATAATTATATATGATTATATATAATTAGATGCAGCATTTTTTGATAATTATATATTATCATATATAATTACATATAAATGTATATAATTGCATATAGTAAATTGATTAATAGTCAATAAGGATTTATTAACAGTTAACAAATATTTATTAAAAGTAAATAAATATTTTGTTGAGTGAATTTGTTTAACTTGCGATGTCATATGATATGAAAATTGCTTATAAACAAAAATCATCTTTATCAATTATTTGCATTAATTTAGATATAAAATAGGTGATTATTAGTAACAATACTGAAAATTGTAATGATGAAAAAATATTTTAATAGAAGGCCTTTGATTACCTACAGTATTAATTATTAACATATGTAATAACTAGCGGCCCGCCCCGGCTTCGCACGGGTATTTAACTAAAATTTTAAAAATTATAAATTTATATTTTTTATCACCTACACCAGCGTCGATACTGGAAAATATTTTATAATAAACGGATTGAGTAGTCAAATCAACTTCGAAGCAAAAGCAACCCCCTTGTAACCCCGTTAGGGGGTGAATTTTGATAAAATACGAAACACGTCTTTAATCAATTCTGTTAAAGAATATTTTATGCGAAATTTGAAGTAGATTGGACCAAGGAACTACGTTGTCCCATACAAACTTTGCCCCCCTGTTTTGCCCCCTTAGGGGTAGAATTTCGTAAAATCCGTTCTTAGCTGACCTCTCCTCGACAAAAGGAATATTCCTACCAAATTTCAAGTCTCTAGATCTTATAGTTCCAGAGATATCGTGATGAGTGACCTTTCGCTTTTATATATTAAGATTATAAAACGAACTCGTTAACAGATTTATTATATGTACAGATAGTACGGATGAAACATTTGAACTGATTTTTTTATTAATTATATTTTCATTGATGAATATCACTTTTTAATAAGTATTATTATTAATCAACAATCAAATAACGACCAAATATTTTAAATTTTAACAACAAACAAACAATCAAGACCGTAGTACCCTACAGAGTACAGTATTTAATTAAATGCAAAAAAGAAAAACAATTTTTTAAATACGGGCCAGTGTCATTCTTTTGGCCGAAGTTTTGGTCAGCGCGATTCAGAAAATTATCTGCGCCATCTATCGTATGATATGGTAGAATATCGTTTTTATATTTAGTGACATTTAACATAATTAATATTTAACATAATAGTATATTAATTGAAAATGATGTTTATCAAAAATACTAAAACGATTTCTATTCCTATCCGACATATTTAGTAAACTTTTAAGTTTAACACAATAATAACTCAAAAATAAATTTTGTGAGTTTTTAAGATTCGTTAGACCAGATGGCGTCTATGTCGCGTCTAGGCGTATTTCTATTTTCTTAAATATTTATTTTTAAATTTAATTACAATGAAACAAAAACTAAATTATACTGTGAGTTATGAATATTTTTTATGTATTAAAGTTATTTACATTGGTTATGTACTTACAAAAAATTATAAGAGATGGCGCTGATTGAAATTAAATCGCGCTATTAAAATTTATTCTTGATGATATATAGTGTATTAATGAAACGGAGGTTTTAACAAATTTATTATTAGTATAGAATAGAAGATATAGATATATATGAAAAATGTGAAAATGAGCGCTTCATATATGCGAAATAAAGAGGATATGATTTAAATTAGACTTATTTTGAATACCAGCAACCCTGATGAAATAGATTTATAAATATTTATTCTAGGGGTGTTCATCGGAAAAAATTATCGATAATTTTATTATCGATAATTATCGTATTGAGTTATCGACAGTTATCGATAATTATCGAATGAATAGTTATCGATAATTATCGGATAAAAAATTATCGATAGTGGCGAAAGTTATCGATAATTATCGGATAAAAATTATCGATAGTGGCGAAAGTTATCGATAATTATCGGAAAAAAATTATCGATAGTTCACGAAAGTTCCTATCAGAATACCTAAAAAAAAAAAAAGGTCATCCGCCGTCCCGTATCGACATAATCCTCCGTTCCCTATTAAAATACCTAAAAAAAAAAAACGATCATCCGCCATCGGTATCCACATAATCCTCCGTTCCCTATCCGAATAACTAAAAAAAAAGAAAAAAAAAAGGTCATCCGCCGTCCGGTATCGAAATAATCTATCGATAATTATCGGATCACACAAAAATATCGATAATTATCGGATCGGAAAAAATTATCGATAATTATCGGATCGCAAAAAATTATCGATAATTATCGAATGAAAACTTATCGATAATTATCGAATGAACAATTATCGATAATTATCGAATCAAAATTATCGAATAACACTTATCGATAATTATCGATAATTATCGAATGAAAAATTATCGAGTAGTTACGAATTATCGATAATTATCGCACACCCCTAATTTATTCCTAATTATATCAAAATATATATATTCATATATAACTTCATATAATTATATATAATTATATCGGGCCATTTTTCATATATAATTATATATAATTATATATAATTATATCTAATTATATCTAACTTTTTTTACCCGGGTGGTTTGAATTCGTCGTTCTGTAGTACTAATTAATGTGACCTAATTTGTTAGTCTGGTTTGGCCTTCTGTACTACAGAGGTCAAACGGTAATCACTTCATATTAATGATGTTGACCTAATAATTCGAGCATAGTATGATACTTGACATTGTAAGGAAAAAAGTTGTAAACAACACGTGACATTACTTTACCTTTCGTAATTTTCTTTAACGTAGAACTTTGATTTCATCTTGAAATCATATAGTAGAAGGAAGGGAGTTTGAAAATTATTGTACATGATTACATAAATTGCAATTTTTTTCAGTAATTATTTATTTAAATTGTAGATACAGTAATACACGCGTAAGCCTTTTTTATAAACAGGCCATTTAATAGAAATATTAGACTAAAATGTTAAATTTAAAACTAAAATACAAAAGTTGTTTTACGTGCACTCGACACTCGATCTCGTGTTTTATATATAAATATCCCGATTTGAATAATTTTAGTTATAAAAATAACCATGTTAATTTAAAAAGTTATAAGCAAATCATAAAATAAGATGTCCTATTATTATTATACAAAAAAAAATCATCTCCAATAATTTGCCTCCTCATTTTCTAACCAACTCAATCTGTTGATAAATCTAGTAACGTTTGCATACAAAACATAGATAGTTATGTTATCCTAAACCATATAAAATATTAGAATGTAGGCTCAAATAGCTGAACTGATTGATTTATTTGGGTTCTCAGTAATTTCGACTCTTAGTGTTTTAAGTAGGAACACAAATCATTCCTTGTCGTGAGAACCCAAAATTCAAATGTGATATTTTTAAGCTGTAACTTCAGTTTATCAGAAGCATGCACTTCTGTTCGGTCATCTCGCTAGTTTTAATAAAATAATCTTAAAGATTATTTTAATTATTTTTTAAAAGACTACAAGCACCTTATATTAGTATAAATTTATTGCGTACTGTTTAATATTTCTAAGTCCTTCCCTATAACTAACCTGCGCCATCAAGGAGACGATACTATGCGTCTTGATCGTTTTAAAAAAACTAAAGATTTTTTAATAGGATTATTTTAGTTATACCTTATTGCCAGTTTTCCAATCCATAAACGAAGCCTGTCAGCATTCCGCCATTGAAATCGGTCTCCTTTAATTTTGAATCCAATAAATTTCGTAATCCGCCAACGGAATTTATATGGGCTATTTAATCCCAACAAACAAAAACGTCATATAAGACAAGGCTTGTACGACTTTAAGTTGTATTGCAGTCTTACAATAGTAAAGAGATGACTACTAGGTCCTATAGACGTCTTCCATTTAACTTCTTAGTCGTGCGACTATATGTCATAATAAACTGGTCATAGCAACGTCAGCAAGACTAAACTACACGACGTTATATTACAGTTTTAACTATAACGTTAGTACGATAATGCAATAGTCATACTAACGTTACAGTCCAATAAACGGTTTCAACTAACCAAATTAGGTGATAGAAAAACCTGTATGTGACATTTATATAATGAAGCAGTTGTACACACGTTTTGAAAATGACGTTTGTAAAACAATCCCCCATTTTGTCTTACAACAGTTAATTTGAGACACTTGAATGACTTGGTTGTTCATTTTGACTTAAATATGATCTCTATATTACAAGATGTCGATTAAAGGTCATGTCCTGACTTTAACCAGCCTTGTTGTCGCATTTGAGACAAGTTTTTACTTTTAAGCGACTTGGCCGCCATACTAACGAAAAGTTACACTCTTAACACCATTGTTTAATTCGAAAAATATAGGTAGGGTATTTGAATAATATGAATAATAATTAAAATGTTTTGTAATCTGCACTGCGCTTTTACTACAATCAGCTTATGCCTGAAATAAATTTAGGTAAAGATTATTGAAATTACTACTTATATTGCTAAATTAAAAATTATTTTTAGTTTTTTGAGGAACCCTAACAGCAATGGCGTAAAGGTTATTTCCAAGACCATACAAGGTCTTGAAATAACCTTAATATGACTTACTGTCTTTACAACGTCACATAGAGATAAGTGTACGACAAAAGCAATATGTCTTGCATTTTTAGAAACAAACACTATTGTTATTCATAATAATATAATGTTTCAAACACAAAACTATGAAGGGGCATGAAAATATGAATAGTGTTTACATAGGTATATTATCATAAAACTTAAATTCCCAGTCGAACTAAACGGAATTAGAAACAGTCACAGTTAGCAAGATATGAAAATTAAATAACACTCGACACCTTTTATTTCCTTGTAATTATTTATTTTGCACCTTCAAAGCCACGAACACGCAAGACTATATCAAGAAATATAAATCAGTCATATAGGTGTTGTTACTTGATTCTAATAAACCGTTTTAGTCATTCAAATCACCTGTATGACCACTATGTGACGAACTAGTCGTTGTAAAGTTATAATGAAACTACTGTACGATGAAAATGGTAATTTCTTAACGTTTTTACGACTTTTAAATGACTTCAACGAAGTTATCTTATGACTATTGTATGACGATAATACAACAACGTACGTCGTATAAATGGGGCCCTTTTCGCGTTTAGCAAACGTTATTAAAACGTTAGTGTGACTTAGTTGTGGTAATAAGATAACGTTTACTAAACTATTGTACGACGATAATTTGTTAGTTGGGATGTCAATAAAAGAGAAGACGCCACTGCTTTTTCTCAACCCGCCAAATGTCCTCCAAGCTCATTTTACATACAAAGGTAATGTGTCAATGATCGCATTATGAGAAGATGAATACGTAATAAAAAATCAACCAAGTGCAACTGAGAGAGGCCAGATCTAAGATTTCCTGGATACGATTTTAAATATATTTTATCGAATTAAAAATAAATATAAAATTGTTTTTTCCTTTTTTCCCCAAACTTTCTACGAAGTATGTACCTGATTTTATATGTAAATGACATCAAAATCGCTTTAGCCGTTGCAAGGACTAGTCATGATAAATAAAAAGACAAACGAGTGGTTTATTATTTTTGTTTACGTATTCTAACATTGTAGCCTACAATAAGTGAGAAAAATCCAAATACATATATTTTAAAATCAAAGGCAGTCATTTACATTTATATTATACCCGATTTGTTTCACAGTTTCAATAACATTAACCCTTTTTCTTATTTACAGACTAAGAAAAAATTTACATAGATTCATAGTGAACTTCGCACAATCATTCTTTTTTTTTTGGTTGAATTTCAAGACAACTCCAATTTTAAATTACCAATTCCATTTTTTTTTTCGATTTTGTATACAATAACTGTGACCGCAACGTTGCATAACTTTTAATATAATGAGGTTAAAATAAAATAACGGAGATTTAAAAAAAATTGCAAAAAAGATAGTTAATTAACTATTTATATAAATTTAGGGCCATGTCATTTCATTTTCATAACATAATAATTATTAATAACGTATAAGGTCTTCATAAATTCAAAATAAAAATCATCAGGATATTGGTATATCACAACGTACTTATACGTCTATATATTACTTCAAACGTATTCTCCGTCCGTCACTTCCCATTGAGTTCATCGAGTATCCATTCAATTCCATTGCGTATGACAGTATACTTGTTCGAATCTAATCGGGTGACTCGAGCCATGTCGACTTGCAAATTACTGCGCTTGTTTACGACAATGTACATACCTAACTCAATTTGCCTACCATTGTGACTACACCCCGTTAAGTTCGCTTTTATTATAGTCCCCTAATAAAGACGTAGTTAACGGTTCCCTATTTATTAAATAAACATTCAACACGTTATCTGAGCCTCGATACTCTAATATAAATAAGGAATGTTAACTACAATAATATTGGTCAATAATAAGCTTGTTTATTTTAATTTTTTGAAGGTTCAAACTGGTAAACATAGGTAGGCCTAAATAGGTACCTGCATAAATGTTAAAAGTACTTACAAGTGGAAGAAAAGTAGTATGCCTATAAATATTAAAGTCAGTACCTAATTGCTGTAAGAAAAAGGCAATCCCGAACTTTTCCATTGTTAGACTGAAAACCACGTCTTTAAAAGTCTCAAGTCCCGATACCCGAAGTGAACTCTGCACATAAAACGAAAAACGATATGAAATGTTCAGACTAGGATAATCATCTTTTTTGAACTGAAACGCTAAATGGCATTTCTATTGAGCAAGTGGGGAAATTGTGCCGCTTTCTCGTCTATTCGCTTACGTATTAAAGAGGCGGATTCGATATCGCATGAAACAGCTAACTGTCGATCGCAACGAATGAATATAATACCGTATATAATAGGTATAGGTATAACGATGCTAATGCGAATATTGAAGTGCTCGCGTCTCACAATCAGATGATATTCGACATCAATACTGGATGTGCAGATTATTTGGTTAAATGTTCAATTTAATTTAAAAATCTATCAATTTTTGAAAAGTTTTTTATAAGACTACTTTCAAGGAAATATTTTTGGACCAACCAATAAAAAAAATGGCTCAGTAAATAGAAAAATTAATCGCTATCAGATGGTCGCTAGTTTAAATTTGGCTGTCAACGTTGACATTTCAAACATTTGTCTTTAAAATTAATCTCATGCACAACACTTTTTTGAAAAAAATTTTCGTCAGAAAAATGCACTTTTTGAAAGAAAACCTGAAAAATGTATTTACTAACCTGTAGTGAAGCAGAAATAGCAACACATTAGATGTATAGGATTTATAATCTATTTGGACCTAATTCTGACTTCAATATCTACTATACAATATGCTTTTGGTTGCGGTGACGTAACGTCGATTTTAGTGGCTTATCCTTTGATATTATACAGATTATATACAACTGAAGAAAATTTAAAATTCCACCTTTCCATAGAATAAGCGTATAAAAATATATTCTTTATCATATTAGTAAAAAAGAACTACAGACATTTTAATAGCGTTACGTAATATTAAAATTAATTAAATACTTGAAATCCAGCAAGCATTCAGCGCAATTTCATCCGTGTTTCGATATTTATCAAATTTGTAGACATTTTTGGTAAGTACCTACATTGCTTCAGCCGCTTCAGCCGCTTCAGCGGCGGACTTAAAGGGCGGTTAACGAGACTTCGCCTAGGGCCTCGCACTTGCATATCTCTTGAGCAAAATTCGATAAATAAAATTCGATTCTTTTTTTTTACTTTATATTTAATTTGTTTTTAATTAATATAAATAATAAAATATATGAAATCGCTTAAAGTATACATATATTGGTAATAAATGATAAATAATTATTATGTTAGTCTCTCGGAGGATTTATGAAAAACTATTAACAACTTTTGATAACAGGAGATGAAATCCACTCGTAATAATTCTTTAATCCAACAATTGTTCTTTTACTGGAAGATAATTGTTCCTTTACTGCAAGACATATATCTCGTCAACAACTCTTCGTGTAGTCGAAACAATCGAGTCTATTTAGCAGCGAAGCATAACTACCGAATGAATTACTCAATTATCGTATTCAATGGTTTTATGCTATTATAAAACAGGTCTCGAAAGTTTTCACAAGGTATTTGCCAATCGGACAAGAAAATTATTTATTTACCTCCGCATTTGCAAAAGCTTCTTCTACAGAAGTTCTTGTAGAGAAGTAAAGTCCTTGATGCTTCCAAGGTTAGTTTTATTAGTTTTGTTTTAGTTTTATTTATATCTTTTCTTTTGCATAGACAAAATTTACGTCAGCGGCACCATTCACAGTTACATAAAATATTTTTATTCAGGCATATTATTCACGACATCTTATGAGGTGTTCTTTTTAGATAAATCGCTTGATTAACGCTATATTTTTTAACTATCCGTCTTAGCATAAAGTTACAAAATTTACCCATGGAAATTAATTGCTTCTTAAACTGAACTGAAACGAACTGAAACAGCTTAATCCACCACGCTGCTCCACTGCAGATTGGCGGATTTTTTCTTCCTAAGACTCCTAAGAGTAACAATAGTTATTAAGTGTTTGTGAAAACAAACGGGACAACCAGCTTTGTACCCTAGCTCCGCGGTGGAGGGACCTATGAAGACAAGATTAATAAAACTTTCTCACCACGATACCGGAGAGTTATCTTCTAAAAACAAAGAAAATCAATACATTTATTCATAATTTATTTAGGGCCTGTTTCACCGGTTGCGGATAAAGTTTCGAATAGTTACCCGACGTATAACGGTTATCATCGGATAAGAATTTTTTTCTGTTTCACCATCAAACTGCCCGCTAAATTAATTGGCAGTTAACTTTATTTGACGCATAAATTTGACGGTGCGGCAACAGCGCTTTTTTACGTTTTGAAATTCGACAAAGAGTATTGTGATACGAAAATAATTTTGAAAACTTAGAAATAATATTAATTTTGTATTAAGTACTGTATAAATTAACTTGCGTAGTATTGTTAAGTGAAAATTTACTATAAAAGTAAGAAAATTTGATTCTATAATTAATAAGTATGTTTGGCTTTCGAAATGTAAGAGAGTAATAAACGAACACCTATTTGACATTTACGTTTGACTTCGATTTAAGATTGAAAAAAATAGGTACCTATTTAAAGTTTTGTTATTAGTTGCTCTGTAGTCTATTTTTATCAAAGTACATATTTAAAATGAAAAGTGTCGAAACAAAAAAAAAAAAAAACTTTAGTCCGAGCTGTGCTATATAACATGTGGTGGTCTAAGCAAATTATAGAAATATAAATAAGCATATTAAGAAAAGGTGGATATATTAGGAATCTTCATTATTATAGACCGTATACAACTTTGAAAGATGCATCAATCAATAATTATCTTTTTAGATAAGTTAAAAGAAAAAGAGCCAAAAGAAAAGACTGAAAATGAAAAAAATCTAAAATGAAATATTTAATTTGAAGAATTAGAACAAAAATTAATTAACAGACTTTTTTGAAAAATTGTTTGAGCTCAAGAATGATATATTAAAACTAGAAAAACATAATATTCTTCCTAAAATGAAATTTAAAAAAAAAAACAATAAGAAAACTGAAGATTTTATATATTAGATATAAGACAAATTATTTTTTTCATAATAAATTAACCATATTATTTGAAGATGATTGACAAATTATTTTAATAAGATTGTATGCTATGAGTCTTTATTATGTAAAGGTAAATAAAACAATAAAACCACAAAGATTATAATTTTATTTAACAAATAATTGACACGAGTCCTAATATTTATTATAAGCAAAGTATTGCAAATGGCTAGTCCCACTACTCTTTGTTTTATATTATATTATGTAAATTTTAATTATATATTGTGTAAATTTATATTTTGATTCTAGTCCATATAACAAAACTATAAAGTTAATTGTAAGGTATAGATTTTTTTTTCTTGTTATTTAATTTGTTTTTTAATTATATATTGTGTAAATTTATATTTTGATTCTAGTCCATATAACAAAATTATAAAGTTAATTGTATAATGTATGTGTATAAATTGTTTTTCAATTATTTGAAAATTGGTTTTTTCTACTATTATTTAATTTATATATTAAAAAGACAACAAAAGTTTTTACTTTCTTATTATAAGTGATAAAAAATAATTTATTACAGAACTTCTAATGATAGGTACAATCACTAAATATTTATTAGTCACTAAAGTGCTGTTAATGTTAGAAACTTCATCAGTATTTTCTGGCATGTAATGTGTTTTCATAACCCCTATCTCCGATAACATATCTATATCCAAATTCTCTATCAATAAGCCTTTGTTTAATTTATTTATTAGAATAACCAACAGAAATGAAAACACACACAAAAAAAAAATTACATAAGAAAATAATAAGAGTATAATAGAATTTGTTTTTAGAGGTAATCACAACATGCATTAATTGATTAATATTTAAAAAATGATAAGAAAATAAAACTATGTACTGAATTACAATAATGGATAAATTAATACAGATTGTTAAAAAGAAATAAAATTATTTGATAATGATATTTTTAAACAGTTTTACAATTATATATCAATGATATTAAAAATGATAACAATTAATCAATCAGTTATTATCGAAGAAATAAACTAACTTAAACCTAAAGTTTGGTAAGCTATTGCAAAAAATATTGAGGACAGATCGTTATAAGTGCATGCCAGTCTAGCTAATGGAGAATATTTCCCCAAGTTGGATTTGTAGAAGGAAACATTTAATAAAGCCTGCGGTTACTTAGGTAGTCTTGATGGCACATTAAAATTAAATAATTTAATTATTAGTGAACAACTGATGCTGTTATTATTTTGAATAGGAATCTCATGTTTGATATACTTCTACTGTTTTATTTTTGAGATTCTTCTTGGTTAATATGATAGTTGTTGAAAATAGTTTGAACATGGCATGACTCAGGCCACCTAGCCACTAACTATATTCATAATTTTGGTCTATTGTCACGCTTTGCTTTGTCCATCATTATCACAGCATATAATTAAAAACGTTCCAGTAGAAAAATATCACAGTTGTTAGTAAACATTGTATTGATGAAATGGCAAAGTTACTAAAAGTCAATTAGTCAATATAAAGAAGTATGTTAGGCAAATTGAAAACAATAATTATGCGCACATATTTTATTCTTTACAAACTAATCACTATAAAGATTTAGGTCACTTTCACTTAATCGAAAAATATAAGACACAGTTCCTTCATGGACGTGTAACATGTTGAAAATATTCATCAAACTAGTCTTCCAAAACTTAAAAATCCATAATTTAACAAAATTAATTTATGATATAAACTGCAAAACGTATAAAATATTTTAAGACTTCGATCATGACGTTTGAAATAATGTTTTTTAACTGTCAAATAGTCTTTAACAGTCACTGGATACGGCCGATAAATTACCGGCCGTTATTTCTGTCGAATACATCTATTCGCAACCGGTGAAACCGAAAGTTGTAGTTTATCTGTTGAATAGGACCGTAATAAGCAATTCGTGACTTTATTCGCAACCGGTGAAACAGGCCCTTAGTGTTATTTATTTACGTACTATTTATTGTGTTATCAATAGTCTTTTAAATGCGAGAACTTACCAAGGTAAGGTCTATATTTTTTAATAATATTATACTTATACATTTTTTTCATATCAAGATATGAAAAAAATGTATATAATATTATTAAAAAATATATGTAATATTATTATTGTATGTAAATAATTATTATTAGCAGTTCTTGAAAAGATATGAATAACAAGAAGGGCACTTTTTTTTAACAGTTAAGGTGACTGATTACAGCTAATAACATGTGAAGTTTGCCTAGAGAAGTCTCCACTTCAAAAGTAAATAAAAATAAATAAATAATTCAATGTACTCTTATCAAATGCGCTATTTATGTTATGAATCTTTAAGTACCTACTTTTAAAGTCTACGTGTTCGCGGTAGCCGAAACCGCACTGTAATCAGACCGAATGTCAGTCAGTGTACACGAATGATGCAGCCGCTCCAACATCGGGCCGGATTGAAACCGTGCAGGAGACGGAATCGTGCTGCTTCGTGCATTTTATTTGATGTAATTATATATATATATACAACCTGAATTGTGGAGGAGGTCAGCCAATACTCATCACACTTGGCAGGCGGGTTTGAGAGCGCAGTGTATTCCGGCAGGTTATAATGATGCTCCCAAGGGAGTTGCTGGTCTCCTAAAGGGCGCGTCCCCCGGTGGCGGATAGGGGAACGCCACTCTAATGCCTCGTGAGTGGTAGGGGTCTTCGACCCCTGCGGACCAAAACCAGCAGCGGTGGGCGCGAAAGCGCAGGAGGGGGATGACTCACTCTCCCCCTCCATTCGGTGGCGCGAAAGCGCAGTGGTTGGGCGCGGAGGCGCACAAGCCACTGGGCCCCTGGACCAGCGGATGTGCGGGCCCAGCTCAGGGGTTTTGCCATCTGAGGTAGCTGGGGTCCAGTGGTGGGCGGGGCGCGAAAGCGCGGTGAGAGTGTTGGCAGAGGAGGTGCGGCCGGTGAGGGAGTGGCGCCGAGAGGGCGCGAAGATATCGGTGGTGGGGCCGCTCCTGGTATGAATTAGCGAGTGGACCAGTCGAACGGCCCCAATCACATACGAAGGGGCCATCGGGCCAAGCGTCGGGGAGTCACGGTTGTATACGCGAGCGATCCCGTGGCGCCCCACTACGGCGCAGACGGTCAATGGGTTTTAGTGGGTATTCTCGCTTCGTAGCCAGCGATTCCCACATACCCGTCGCCTGCGGGCGGCGGGATGCGTAAATGCATATCCCATCGTTAAAAAAAAGGCTATATAATGATGCTGCTGCTCATCACCATTCTTGTTTGATGCATAGTTGTTCGCAACCTTATCGGTCGGGACTATTCTTCTCTGCCGGTCATCGTTCGGACATGGACCGGACATTGACATGGACAGACGACTTAAGGAGAGTCGCCGAAAGTCTTTAGATAGAGGCTGCTTCGAACCGGTTGCTCTGGAGGCCGATGGGGAGGTCTACGTTCAGCAGTGAATATCCAATTGATGATGTGATGATGATGATGAATCAAACCCAAAAAAAATAAACCGTATTTAAATGCGTCGCATTTATACCATTATATAGTTAATGGTTTGCGGAGTAGATTCTTTGTTTAATCTTTTTTTTATTCGAGCGAACTCCAGACCATCCAAGCTTGGGAAGCCGTTCTGACACCGCCGAAAAAGCCCGTTGACCGATCACCGTACCGTTGCAGTCATGTCGAAATCGATATTCTTATTGGAGACGTCGAGAAAGTTGCAGAATATGTGTTTTAATATTATTCCTCCGTGGAGGTTGTTATCCTAGGCGACTTCAGTGCCCAACATGCTGACTTTATAGGTTCTCGTACTGCAAACCACTCAGGGAGAGCCGTATATAACTTTACCCACGCTATATTTTCTCACAACTGGTGTCAGATGTCACTAGGATTCCTGATATAAAAGATCATACACACTCTCTCTCTCTCTCTCTCTCTCTCTCTCTGACCTGATCTTTTGCTGACCACCGACACGAAGACTTACTGGGAAACTGTCAATTCGCCGTTAGGCTCATCTGATCATTGCACTCCGAGGTACCTGTAGTGCATACCGGTCATTAAGAATAGGTAATGGCCCAGACTCGGCTCTTCCTATTTAACTCCTTGAAGACGCAAGTTTAGGCGTTTACCGCTATGAAAACAACTTTATTATAGTGCTACAGTTTCCAGAACTCTTTCCTGAACATCAAAAGTATTATTATCCTTGGGGTCGTCATAACGAACAAGGTCCAATTCTGAGGTCACTTGAAAAGCAAAACCAAACTAGCTGCTAAAAATCTCAAGGTTCTGAATAGGGCAGTACGATACATCTCATCAGGACATCGGCTTCTTCCTTATAAAGCTCGAACCCACGAGTACCGTTCTCATCTTTGGTTACGAGCTCCATAATGTCAACTCCAACTCCTTGACTCCATCTAATGCCTTTACTCGTCTAAGTTCACATGGTCGACGATCTCAAACTTACAGACGGTTTAGAACCTTTAAGTGTAAGAGACGTTGGCTCTCTGTACGTTTTCTACAGTCTATAGAATTGGGAAAGTTTTAAAGAACTCTTCAACATGTGGCCATTGTTCTCTTCTAGTCTGCTACAATGCTTAATTTATTCTACACCACTTAGATGCCTGGTTTGCATCCAATGTGCGGACAAAATGTATAATGACTTACCTCCTGAGATTTTCCCCGAGTGCTTTAATTAGTGGATTTTCAAGCGCTGGTTGCTAGCTTCTTAGAACAGTTTGAATTCAGCATACTTCGACTCAACTTCTTGGATTACTTTTATTGTAAAGAGTTTCATTCATCAATATAACGTTTGGTTAATTAGTCTATACATATAATAAAATGATAGGAAAGTCAAAACTGTACATTGAATTTTTTTTTAAAGAATACTTGGGGTGTGATCTACAATCGATAGTTACCGAAGCCAAAAATATAGTTATTAGAATTTTTGTCTGTTTGTCTGTATGTATGTCCGGGATAACCTCAAAAAGTACTGAATGGATTTACTTCAAATTTGGCACGAATATTATTAAGAAGCCGGGTCAACATATAGGCTACATATTATCATGCTATCATCTACGGGGAACGAGCAGTGAACCTTTATTTCTTCAATGCATTCTGTAACAACGTGTAATTTAATAGCGTTCACGCAGACGACGTCGCGGGCAGCAGCTAGTTAAATAAATAAATTTATAAAACTCGATTTCTAACTCCCGCTGTCTTGACTATCTAATAAAGCCAAATAATATATTTATTTTTTATTTAAAAACTGCATAATAATATTGCTAAAATAATTGAAGTATATTTCTTTTTGATTTCAAGCAAAGTAAATAATATTTGCAAATAGGTATATTGAAGAGAGAGCGCGAATTTTATCACTACAATCACGTCGCTCTCGACGTTTCTAAACTTACTTTTGCGCTTTGCTGGGCAATATGCGCAAGGTGAGTCACGTGTGTAAACGTTGAGAAATTCATTTTGCTCGCACGCGAATGTAAATAAAGCTAAAGGCCACCAAGTGCCATAATTCTTGACAAGTTTGACACAAAAAAATAATATATCTTTCACCTTTGTAACTAAAATTTTTGTGAGTATATTTTACCAAAGATGCAATAATTAAATCCAAGAATGTATATTTCTCAAATTAAAAAAAAGTGCAGTGATTGTTTTAAGCCCACAACGCATCGACTTGCTAACTTTGACGCAAATGATGATTACGAATGCTATGTTAAATGCTTTTGGGGTTTGTGTGGTCAACAAAACAGTAATCATCAATTTCTTGAACAAGCTAATGGACAAGGTGATGGGACCCTTGAATAATATATAGTTTTTGTATCAATATATGTAAATTAAAATTTGTGTTTTACTTAGAACTTTTTCCAAAAACTTAGTGGCAAATTTTTTATACTTTTTAAAATGGTTACCAATTTTAGTTAATATGCTTATCTGAAAGCTTAAAATAACTTTGTTTCAACATGAAATCATTTGTTGCTAGTAGTATAATATATGATAACTTTTTCAGTCATTACCCAACAACCTACACATCATGATATGTCCATCTATAACGAAAGAAGTAAATATTTTAATTATATTTAAATAAAAAAGAATATTAGTATAAATAATTGTGTATATAATTTAATCATCTAAAGTCTTTTGATTCTCCATTAACACCTGTCTTACATTAACATTTATTCTTGATTCTTGAACATAACTACCGAAATGAGTCCATTCTTTATCAGTGTTTTTATTAATTTCTGTCACTAATATTGTTTCATGTATGTATTTAGTCTTAACATCATTGTAAGTAATCGTCTTCAATTCCTCATGGTCATTCCAAGGTTGAGTTGATGCTGGTAATATTTTAGGCACTGCATGATAACAAAGTCTGGCTTGCTTTGACATAACAAGAATATCACCACTGTTAAGAAGAATGGCTGATGGTTCATGTGATTTATCATGACCACCGATCAAAAAAATTGCAGACTGACCAAAACTGAAACAGTGAATTCTATTATTAGTAAATTTTTAGGTATTAAATTGTTTTTAAAACTTTTAATTCAGTCTGTCTTACTTCAATATGAATTACAAAATGTAAAGAGACTACTTTTCCATTCAATATGTTTTTTATGTTTTTTTTTTCTGTGAAATATAACATTGCCTTATATATCCCAGAAAGTTGGCCAAGTTTTTGTTATGTTCCTAACATCTTAAAGAATGAAAACCATTTTAAATTTTTTATATTAATTTTAAATAATACAAAGAACTACATATTGATGCAGAGCTCACAGCAACTAACTGTTGGGATAATGGTTGAGGGTTTGATCAATGCTCATAACAGATGTTTCTCTTATTCTGGGCTATTTTATTTATGCTACACATTTGTCTACACACACAAAATCTCATAATACATGAATGTAAAGTGTTAACTATTTATTATTATACCTGAATGAAAACAGTGGTGCATCTAAATTCACTTCTGAATGATCAGTATGAGCAGAGAGAGTAGAACCCATTTGGTAGTAATTAACAATAGCAGCTTCTGCTTTAAAGTTTACATAGCCTAAGTATCGGGCCACAACATCACATAATTCTGCTAATTCCTGAGGCAATTCACCTCTATTTTCTTCACTGTAAACCTGAAATTGAAAATTTTACCAAAGTTTTATCAAGTATTAAAACAATTACAAATCTCTACTAATATTATAAAGCTGATCAGATTTGTTTGATTGAATGTGCAAATCACAGGGTTACTGGTACATCTTAAACATTTTATGTAATGAGATAACTTAGCATATCATAAGAAAGCTTGGTCATAAATCATGCTATGATGACTGATAAAGAACCAGAGCCGTAACCATAAATGTGAATACATATTAAACCAACTCATCAATTATTTAACTTTCTTAATATGAATTAATTCAATTTTATACAGGTTATATAAACATTAAATTGTGTTATTATTTTAATAGTAGACACTAACTACAAATTTTTGATAAACATATTAACATTTTACTTTTGTGTCCCAATTGTGATGATATCCTAATGTTGTCCATCTCAATTTTTTCTGTAGTTTTCTATCCCATTTGTCACTACTGCACAATTCACTCCACCAATCTTCAATATGTCTCTCTACATCAATATTTATTTTATTAGGCTTTTTAGGATATTCCTCCAAACATTTTCTGATCCAAAATCTTTGTCCTAAACTCGTAAATGGATTTAGTATCAAAAATAAACCTGGATGTTTTTTGAATGTATAAGTCGTCCAATTTATAGTTTTTTTTAATCCTAATAAATCAGTTCTTGGGTCATTTTCAATAACATTAGAAATATTGTTTACCTAGAAGTATTAAAGGATTTTGCATTAAATTGTATAAAATTTTAACTATAAACATAATTCTGAATGACAATTTACAAATAAATAAATAAATATAAATATTAACCAACAATCACACCACGTTAACCTAGCCCCATGCTAAGTTCGTAAGAACTTGTGTTATGGGTACTAGGAACGGAAATAAATTTAAGAAATTTATATAAATACATATATACATAAATACACATCCATGACCCGGTGCAGACATCTATATTCGTCATACAAATTGTCTGCACCTGGCGGGATTCGAAACCGCGACCGCTGCGTAAAGTGTCCAGTTGCCTGACCACTCGACCAGCCGGCCGTCAATTAAACATATAATTGAAACTTTTTAAATTACAATAAAGGTTACATATGTATGAATAATATTAACAAGTTTATTGTTACGTTAATGTAGTATTACCAAACTCTTTCGTGGAAATTACAATTTCAAGTATGTTATATTGATATTTAGAAAAAGATTATAAGAAAAAAATATAACAATATTGTTTACCTCGATGGTATTATACTGTATTTTTACAACATCATCAAGGAATGACTCTGTTTTTATTGATTTATAATATTTAAATCGTTTCATAAAATTATCTTCACATTTTGTATCTATAACTCTTTTCATATTTACAAAAATATACAGAAATTCTGAAAAATAAATTATTTCATTACCTATGAAATTTGATAAGATAAACAATATGATAATAATAAAATATATATCATAAAACTGTCAATTTGACGAACAGTGTGACGTGACTCAAGTGTGACAGTCGATGCCGCATCGGATCGAATCCTGGGTAGGGAGACGATATCGATTAGAAAGTATGTATGTATGTGTATAATGTAATAAATAAAATAAAATAATAAATAGTAATAAAATAAATACTATATACTGTGCTCATGAGTAATATCGGAAAAAAAGTATCGTACTCATAAATGTATCGAAAGAAAAGTATCGAGTACTTTTGGGTTCGATAATTATCGGACGAAGTGTTCCGATAATTTTCTTGTATTCGATACAAGTGCACACGAAAAAAAAAACGTTGTCGCGACTCCGTAACGATGTTTACCTCTGTACCCTTTCCGAATTTCTTAATAAAAATGTCATCGCGACTTTGTCCCATTGTGTATGCCTCGAGAGTATCCGACATCCGTATTCCTAAAAAAAAAAGTCGTCGCAATCCTGGAGTCGGCATTCTTCTAACGATTTCGAGCGCAATGTAATGATTTTGAAGGTTCAGTACAATTGAACTGCATGACATTGCCTTCCAAGATTTATTCGATACGATACCTGTTAAAAATTACTCATTGAGCAAAAGTATCAAATACAAAGTATCGAATACAAAAGTATTGGTATCGAAACGAAACTTACTCGATACTACAAAGTATCGATACTTTTTTCGTGTTCCTAGTCCGGGGTGTCATGGCACAGAATAAATAATAGTACTACAAGTGTATATAAATTCCTTGACTATAAGTACAGAAGACTCGATCCGAAAAGTCGTTTAAAGAAATAGGGAGAGTCCCGGAGTTACTACGATACAATTAAGTTCAATTCAGATCGCGCAGCGGTTGATTACCTATGGTTATACTCGGGCAAATATTTGAAAATGTGCAAATCGCGCGGCGGTTCTTAAAGAACGAATGCGGAATATGTATTTTTACTTTTGTGAATTATTTATCATGTAAAAAAGTATCTCAAATATGGAGCGATAACTAAAAATCTTATTTATAAATTGAGTTTAGAGATATTAAAAATCAAAGTGCCAAAATCTAATTCCCGTTTGTGTCCAATTCTGCATTTTCAATCAAAAATTATCCTAAAATTGTTAAATTCTTCTTGAAGATTATACTTTTGGTTAGATATTCATAAACTTAAGTTGTTAATGAACACATAAAACCATGCTATAACACGTAAAGAACATAACTTATTAAAAATAAGATCAGTTAAAAAATGTCCATCGACAACTTGCAAATTACCATTTGGGAATATTCCGTAATGATTTTTCTTTTAAAAACTGGAATATTCCAACCCAATAGTACCTACATAGCCGCGTGGGTACCAGTCAGAGCTCGGACACCGAGCGAAGGCTAGTGTCAAAGATCAGTTTTTATGGCGCCAATTGTGATTATCTCGTCCTCAAAGTGTTTTTGTAAAAATATTATCTAATACCCATTTATTGTTTTTTAGGCAAGTGATCAATTACATATTTTTGATAACATGTTTTATGTAGTCCTTATAGTGACTCCTTTTGGATTTTGAGAATAGAATTAGAATGTTTCTAACAAAAGACTGATTTTTGAAAGAAAATAGTTGAAATACTACTTACCAATTGTCTCATTACCGATATTTGCCGTTCGCATAAGCGAATGGTAATTAGTTTTTTTTAGAAATGGTAATTATGTTATCGTCAATTTGTAACATTATTTTTGGTCTATTTTGAAGTCTTGGTCTATTTTATTATAGAAGTAGCGCCCTACTGAAAGGCTTTTGCAGCCGAATTAGGCGACGCGCCGAGGAAGTACTTCTCTTTCACTTAACTTGTGATTTTTAGCCACGTTTCGTACGGTTGGTGAGAAATTTGGATGGCTTAACTCCCTCTCTACTCCCTACCCAGTGAACACATGACCTCCATATGACGTCATAGATAGATCACATAGAGGTCATAGAATATTTACATAGATATGACATAGAAATGACTTTATAAATGACTTTGATGTGATGTCATATAATATGACATCATTATGACATAGTACTGACCAAAGAGATAAGCCTATGTACTGACCTAATATTTGACTATTATAAGACGTCATAATTATAATTTATATACTATTTACGTAAGAAATAAATCATAAATTTACATAAATTACAAGTCATAGTCTGAAGTCAAAGTGATATCATAATTACGTAAGCATGTGACGGCTTCAAGCCGCTAAATCGCGCTAACGTTTGGTTCTACAGAATCTACATATAGGTCTCCATACAAAATTAATTGACCAAGGGTTTTTTAATAAATCAAAGTCATTTCACCTTGAAACGGAGTATTTATATTGTAGGTCCCGTAGTGCAGGTGTGATTTTGGACATAACGATAAACGTTTCAAACGTATCAAATTATTTTTTCTATCAGTATTGTAATATTTTCAAAATGTTGTGTAGTAAAAAACTGATTAGTAAGAATTTATGTCATATTTACGTCATCTATCTTACGTAAGAATCTTACGTCAGGAAGTGGGAAATTATGAGTCATATATGACTCATATATGACTCACATCTTACGTAAATCATGACGTAGCATGACGTCATTCAGACATCAGTCTGACATAATTGTGTTCACTGGGTATCCCCATCTTCTCTATTTCCTATAGCTATTACTCGAAGAATTAGGACATTGAAGTGGCATTGGTCAGGTCATATTCGCCGAAGAACTGATGGTCGATGGACGGAGGACGGAAGATGGTCTAATAAAGTTCTAGAATGGAGGCCGCGTTTAAGCAAACGCAGTGTTGGTCAACCGACAATTAAATGGGATGGCGATTTCCGTCTGGTCGCTGGTTCAGGTTGGATGAGATCGGATGGTTTGGCGTTCACTAAGGAAGGCTATATCCAACGGTGGATTAATATGGGCTAATGATAATGATGATCGCCCTGTTCCCAATCCCCCTTCCTATTGGTTAAAGGCCGACAACGCACTTGCAATCCTTCCGGTGTTGTAGATGTCTTTGGGCGTCGGCGATCACTTCACATTTGGTGAGCTGCATGCCCGTTTGCCCCCTCTACTATTAAAAAATATATATATAATAATATTTTAAACCATGAAATTTGTCTGTATTTTGCCAGTTCTTTAAGTGTAAATGTTCATTGTGTACCAAAAACAAATCTACACTGGTTTTTATAACAGAGATCACCATACATCGAATGAAGCAAAAAAAGAAGATATTCTATAAAAAGCTAAATCAGCTCGAATAAAAAGATATACCATGATTAAATCTGATCCAGTAAAATATGCCATTAAAAAATAGAAAGAACATCAGAGATACGTGAAAAGAAAAGAAAGCAAAAAATACTTAGTATTCAAAAACTGACACTTAGAGCTAAAAAACTGCAAAAAAAGAGATGGAGGAATAATTTTAGAAGACATTATCAGCGGAAACTATTGCAGAAACGAGGAGTGGAGCTTATGAATGCAAATACTCAGAGTGGAAGTGATACCGCTGATTCGTTGAGAATCAATAATGATGTCGGACGAGAACCACAAGAAATTCCTCCTGCCCCTATTAGAGTACAGGAAAAATTGCCACACAAAGATACGCAAAGTTAAGATTTTCATAACTGTTATTTTAGAAAAGAAACTTTAATTTTTGTTTAAAATTAGTAACTGTTTCTTATTTAAAGCTTTATTAAGTAAAGAATCAGGTCACTGGTTACACAGAATGCCGTCAAAAAAACCTTGGGACACTTTTAGATAATGAAAGTTTTCGAATTTATGTAGGTCTCCGGTTGGGAGCACCACTGTGTTTTGAACACAAATGTCCGTGCGGAAAGGAGTTTGATTCTTTCGGACTACACTGCCTTTCTTGCAACAAGAGTTCAGGTAGGTTTTCCCGCCATGGTTACCTGAATTAAACCATTACAAGGGCTCTTGCCACCATCGACGTTCCTGCGCTTATTGAGCCTACTGGAGTTAGTCGCGATAATGGCAAGAGGCCTGATGATTTAACACTGATTCCTTGGGAAAGGGAACGGGCGCTTTTATGGGACACAACCTGCGTCGATACATTAGCCCCGTCTCACGTCAGGGAGACAGCTTTAAGAGTGGGCGCCGCTGCGGAGAAAGCTGAAATGACTAAATGGCACTGTAGCGACATCTATCTCGCCATATACGAACTAGAAGAAACAGACGTATCCTACATCACGCTATCGAAGTTTTCAAAGCGATTGAGTATATATACAAGAACTCGCAACAAACGCTAAGTGGCGCGTAGCCCACCAGACGCAACACCGTCTGGTCGAAGGATCCTTCATTTTCAAAGGCAGCCCCTCTACGCCAAACTGGTGACCCCGACGTGATCGTCAGCGCAGCCTTCGCAAATCTACGTCATCGTAACGTCATCATCACTTCCTCAAGCTTTCGAGCAGCGAGTCATACAGCCAGCCAGCATCCACAGCTACTACGGGTATCCTGACCACAAGCATGCAGCGGACGCGCATTCCTGGTCATCGCCCACAGCCTTCGCAGCGACCTTGGCACAGCACACTGCACTTCGGCCGGTCAGCAAGCAGAGACGCACTTCTCTCCTGGTCGACGCAGCAGCCAGCCACTACGCAGCACTGCACCACCCCGACTCACTGGGGCATCACCGCAGACAGTTCCGACTCACCGTGAACTATGCGGCATCTGGTTCCGACTCACTGGAACATTCCACTGGCCCGGCAATCATCACAAGATGTAGTATGGACGACTCAACCTGATATCGACCTCCGGTCTCGGAGGGGGAGTGATGTAGCGACATCTATCTCGCCATATACGAACTAGAAGAAACTAACGAATCCTACATCCCGCTATCGAAGTTTTCAAAGCGATTGAATATGTATACAAGAACTCGACAATAAGCGTTAAGTGGCGCGTAGCCCACCAGACACAACACCGTCTGGTCGAAGGATCCTTCCTTTTCAACGCAGCTTCTCAACCTCTATAACTGGTGACCCCGAGCATGAACGTCAGCGCAACCTTCGCAATCTACGTCATCATGACATCATCATCGCTTCCTCAAGCTTTCGAGCAGCGAGTCGTACAGCCAGCCAGCATCCACGGCTACTACGGGTATCCTGACCACTAGCATGCAGCGAACGCGCATTCCTGGTCATCGCCCACAGCCTTCGCAGCGACCTTGACACAGCACACTGCACTTCGGCCGGTCAGCAAGCAGAGACGCACTTCTCTCCTGGTCGACGCAGCAGCCAGCCACTACGCAGCACCGCACCGTCCCGACTCACTGGGACATCACCGCAGACAGTTCCGACTCACAGTGAACTATGCGGCATCTCGTTCCGACTCACTGGAACGTTCCACTGGCCCGGCAAGCATCACAAGATGTATGGATGACTCACCCTGCTATCGACCTCCGGTCTCGGAGGGGGAGTGATGTAGCGACATCTATCTCGCCATATACGAACTAGAAGAAACAGACGTATCCTACATCACGCTATCGAAGTTTTCAAAGCGATTGAGTATATATACAAGAACTCGACAACAAACGCTAAGTGGCGCGTAGCCCACCAGACGCAACACCGTCTGGTCGAAGGATCCTTCATTTTCAAAGGCAGCCCCTCTACGCCAAAGCACAAATATTTGTAACTTATCCCATGTTATGTTTTTGTGCCGTTTACAGTCGAAACACACGGAACTTGGAGTAGCCGTGCAAAAAAAAAATTAAAAGAATTAACTCCACGTTTCATAACCTCCACTAGTGACATTTGTGCATTTTTTGTCTTGCACGGTTTTTGTCACTTGTAAGATTTTGCGTCATATTTTCACGAGTATTGTTAACTAATGGCGCATCCCAAAGTTTTTGTTTTGTAACTTCCTTGGGAATATCGTCATTAGGACACATTAACCTCCAGTTTTCTACTGCATCTGTAGCATCTGTAATTTGGACAGAACCTAATTTTAAAATTTCGCAACATAGGACTTTGATACTATGCACAGAATCAAAAAAAGCAGAAAGAGCGACACAAGAAATTTTTCTCACGCCGATGCCACCATCTCCCATTGGTAAAGTAGCTTTTATTTTTTAATTATCATCTCTATTTTTTTTAAATAACCTTTGAAAACTATTCATTACATTTTAAGTGACCTAATTACCAATTATCCATATTTATCACTACCTGATGAGAAATAATTAAAAACGGCAAAAGTAAATTTAGTACAATGTGACTTTATTTAAGAGATTCCACAGAGTAAGCAAAGAATATTCTACATTACAAGTGAGGTGCTATCAAACTAGTGTTGTCGCTTAATTTTAGTATCTATTATATCGGTAAAGTTTAATTTTATTACAACACTCTCACCAAATTTTAACTTTACATATAATATTAAAAAAAAATTAAATATTAATTAAATAATAAGACTGACAGACAATTTTCTCTTAATAATAGCACCTAATATATTACCATACATAATGAAACAAAAATATTTTTACTTGAAAGATACTTGCTTAATACCAATTTTATTTCTAAGATATTGAAATTGTTCTTTAGGTAAAGCCTTAGTAAATATATCAGCTAATTGCTCTTTGGTATTCACATATTTAAGATCTATTTGTTTTTCTAAATACTTTTCTTTTATAAAGTTATACCTTATATCTATATGCTTACATCTCTTATGATAGTCTACATTCTTAATTAAACATATTGTACTTTGATTATCAATATTTAAACAGATAGAGTTCTGATTAGATTCATTTATGTCCCTTAACAACCCTTTTAACCATATAGCTTCTTTAGTTGCAGAGCATGCAGCCATGAACTCTGCTTCAGTAGTAGATAAGGCTACACTTTGTTGGCGTTGTGTTGCCCATGTTACTGCAGCTCCATTTTTCATAAATACATAGCCAGTTAAAGACCTGCGTGTGCTAATATCTTTGGCATAGTCAGCATCACTATAACCTTCTACATTAGACTTGGAAGGTGTGTATAACAAACCATAGTCTTTTGTTCCTTTCAAATATCTCAATATTTTCTTGATAACATTCCAATGGGTCTGGTCATAACAATTTAGGTATCTACTTACCAGACTGACTCCATACATGATATCTGGCCGGCTTACCACAGCCAGATGCATGAGTGATCCCACAGCCTCTCTGTAGTGAATAATTTTGTCTGATTCTTCAGTTGCTTTCTCCAGAGTAGTGTGAGGATCAACTGGAACATTGTTACAGTTTGCATCTTGCATATTAAATTTACTTAATAACCGTTCAATATATTTTGATTGGTGAATGAAAATACACTTTTCAAATCTTTCTATTTGTAATCCTATAAAGTACTTCGGTTCACATTGTTTAATTTCAAAATTTTGTTTTAAGTCATTCAACACTTTGTTTAGTGAGTATTCTGAATTAGACATTAGAAGCCCATCATCAACATATAATAACAGGTAAATTTTGTTGTTGTTTACATTTCCAATGTAAACACATTTATCTGCATGACTATTACTAAGGCCAAATTTCTTTAGTAAATAATCAAATTTTTGATTCCAGCACCTTGGTGCTTGTTTCAAACCATAAAGTGATCGATTAAGTTTACATACCAAATTTGATTGGACCTCCAAACCTTCTGGTGGCTTCATGTAAATATCTTCCTTTACATCTCCATATAAGAATGCAGTTTTTACATCAAATTGGACAATTTTGAACTCATGTTGGACAGCTTCTGAAAGTAAAACTCTTAAAGAATCATATCTTACCGTAGGAGAGTAGACTTCAGTGTAATCAATCCCTTGTTTTTGTTCACATCCTTTAGCACATAGTCTCGATTTAAAGATTGGACCAGTTGGATCATCCTTTATTCTAAACACCCATTTACAATCAATTAATCTCACTCCTTCCGGTTTTTCAATGAGGTTCCAAGTTTTATTTTGTTCATGTGCTTTTAACTCGTCTTGAATTGACTGTTTCCACTTTTCAGCATTGACATTGTGTGAAGATATTGCTGCTGTGTAACTTTCTGGAAGATCCACTTGTTCTGAAACTTCACTAACATATGTATACATATTAGATTGCATTTTAGCTGTTCTTAATTTAGATCTTGTTGTTACGTTTCGTGTAAGTTCTGTCAGATCAATTTTTCGGTCTGGTTCATATATTGATCCTTCATCTGAGTGAAAAGATTCTTCACTACTTTCAGATTGCAATTCACTATCTTTAGATTTGTTCTCTGATTTAGTATCATTGTTGGTCTTGGCTTCTGCGACCGACTCTGATAATGGCAGTAACACATAGTCTCTTTTAACTGAACTCTCAATGAAGATCACATCTCTGCTAATTAAAACTTTTCTTGTCTTTGGATCTAAAAGCCTATATCCTTTAGTCTGTTCATTATAGCCAATAAAAATCATCTTATTTGCCTTAGAATCCCATTTTTTGGATTTTTCTTTTGGCACATGTACCATAGCTTCACAACCGAAGACTTTCAAATGAGTAATATCTGGCCTTCTACCATTCCACTGCTCTTCAGGTGTTGAAAATTCTAGCACTCGTGTTGGACATCTATTTGTAATGTAGGCAGCAGTAGAAATAGCCTCTGCCCAATACTCTTTTTGTAACTGAGCATTCAGTAGCATACATCTTGCTCGTTCTAAGAGAGTTCTATTCATACGCTCCGCTAGGCCGTTTTGCTGTGGAGTGTAAGGTGTAGTAGTTTGATGTGAAATTCCAGACTTCTTAAGAAAATTTGAAAATTCATTGCTTAAGTATTCATTGCCATTATCTGTACGAAGAGTCTTTATTTTTAAATCCAGTTGGTTCTCCACCAAAGCTTTAAATTCTTTAAATCTTTCAAACACATCGGACTTCTTATTTAGTATATATACAAATACCTTTCTGGTAAAATCATCAATGAAGGTGACAAAGTAGCGAGCTCCTCCTAGTGATGGTACCTCCATAGGCCCACAAACATCCGAGTGAATCACCTCTAGCTTTGTTTGTGCTCTAGATCCTTTAGAAGGAAAAGGTTTTCTTGATTGTTTTCCTTCTTGACATGAAATACATAATACCTTTTCTTTATTTTCTAACTTAATTCCTGCAGATTCTGTAAGTTTATTTAAATCTTCAAAATTTAAATGGGCCATTCTTTGATGCCACAGATAACAATCGTTGTCATTTGATGCAGATATGTATGCTGGAGTACTGTAAGTATTTAGCCGGTACATATTATTCAACATCTTTGCAGTAGCCACTTGTTCTTTATTTTTATTTAATATCTTACAACCTTTGTCATCAAACTGTATATGACATCCATTTTTAATTATCTGAGTAACCGAGAGAAGATTGGTGGCCAGACCAGGAACATAAAGAACATTTTGGATTTGGATTGTGTTTATCTTTCCATTGCTATCGGCAACATTTAAATTTATCTTTCCGCATGCTTCCACCAAAAGTTTTTCATTATTTGCTACCTTTATTGTACTAATCGGAGGTGGGATTTTATCATAGAGCCAGTCACTGTGCATAGTCATATGCATTGATGCTCCAGAGTCAATGTACCAACCTTTCTCATTGCTTGTAGTTGCAGAAAATACAGCGACATATTTGGTACTTTGTTCTGACTTTTGTTTCTTATTTCGACAATATTTACTTATGTGACCATATTTGTTGCACGCAAAACATCTTGGACCTTTACCATTACTGTGAGAGTTTTTCTCTGAAGCTTGTTTGACAGACTGTAACCGATTTCCTTTACTTTTATTAATATATAAAGCATTTGTTTCAGTGCTTCTCACATCTTGAAGCAGTTTAGTTTTTACAGAATCAGCTGTTATTGTCACACCGGAGCTTTCAAGAGCCATAATCATCGGCTGATAGACCTCGGGTAAACCAGCCAGTAATAAGGTTCCTAACCATTCATCATTGACATTAAAGCCAATGTTTCTTAATTTGTGTGCGGTCGACATTATTTTACTAACATAGTCTTCGATACCTTGACTTGATTCTAGCGTTGTGGTAATCAGATCTCTTAATAAGCCAACTCTGCGGGTCAGCCCTTTGTCATCGAAAGCTTTAGATAAATTATTCCACACTTCTTTGGCGGTTTTGGCCTCTTGTATGTGTACATAGTTGATAGGATGTACTAATAAAATAATTTTAGACTTAGCTTTCGTATCTTGTTTGACATCAACTGTATCTTCTGTGACACATTGCCATAAATCTTCGTGTTCGAGAAATGTTTGGACGGCAAATCTCCACGATGGATAGTTTTCTCTTCCGGTCAGCTTTTCAATCAGTGCCATATTATTTGTAGAAGACATTTTGCTGATGAAGATAGGTTAGGTACACCACGTGTTGACTTAGTTTTTACGGAACTACTTTTTTTTTTTTCGCTAAATTTATTTTGTATTTTAATTATTACTACTATTTTCAAAAGAAATTAGGTGGTCTGGGCCCATAACCTGATGAGAAATAATTAAAAACGGCAAAAGTAAATTTAGTACAATGTGACTTTATTTAAGAGATTCCACAGAGTAAGCAAAGAATATTCTACATTACAAGTGAGGTGCTATCAAACTAGTGTTGTCGCTTAATTTTAGTATCTATTATATCGGTAAAGTTTAATTTTATTACAACACTACCGTTTGTATGAATTTTGAATTGCCTATTACACAAAAAGTAAATATTTTAAGACACTCCCTTAGATTCTATTTTAAAAAGAACGTCCCTGAGATTACAAAAATCATATAAAGAATCATTTTCCTCGCCTTTTTTTCTTAATCTCCGTAACTATGCCATATGCGCATTTTCAAATATTTACCCACTCACGATCTACGCTAGATCGTGGTTATACTTACCTAGAAGTTGCCTCTTTTTCTATCGCGTAACTTTTATCCTTTCTAATGAAATATGGGTTGTCTCATTTTAGAAAATAATTTAATCAAAATATTTAATTACAACTTATTTTCTAGTACTCTACTTTAGTGAACAAATTACTTTCCAAACAAATCTAAGGTAGGTGTTAATAGTAATAATTCTAATAAATTCGCGCAGAAAACGAACCAACTATCGGCAAGTAGGTATTTAAAAAGAAACAGATCGAAATTCCTTTAATTTTGTTATAGGTAGGTATTTTAGTATAGGTACGTGCCTATCTTCCTACTTATTTAACTTATTTTAGTAACCCAAAGAATGATAATTTCACAATAATAAATAATTATTAATAATAACAATCTTTTTTAATTTTTAAAATTATTTTAAAATAGATCTTACCTCTCAGCGTCCTTAGGGAACCTGAAAAAAGTCAAATTTGGATCGCAATCCTTGTTTAAACAGTTAAATACTGCACAGTATCTTTTTGCCCTTTTTAATCTATTTTAAAAAAATGCGACGAACAAATCTCGCGCGTGAGTCCCTACTGATTGGCCCGCTCGAGGGGACCGCCGCATGTACTTGCATTTTCAATAACTACACGGGTGACGGGAGTGGAATAGGCCTGGTCATGTGTTCGCGTTCGTCGCGCGACGGTATCGATGGGTTTTAGTGCGGTGCAGCCCTGGTTTTATGGCGGGATGCGTAAATGCATTTTCCATCGCTAAAAAGAAAAAAGGAGACATCGAGTCGAGAGAAAACGATCAGTGTGACAAATTAATGTAAAGGCCCGCATCGACTAGACTCACTACACCGAGTGGAAAAAAATCGGAATAAACCATATTCTCTACTTTTAAGATTTCATTTTTAAGTTTTATTTTTAGTTTCATGTTAATTTCATTTTTAAGTTTTCATGATGTGTGAAGTGTTTCATCTTTGGCCGGCTGAATAGCGTTCTCAACAACTTTCTATCGGGTGGTAACAAGGTACGTGCTTTTAAAAGTTGGCTTATGCTATTATGAATCTTCAGCACATGTCAATGGCCAAATAAGATATAAAACGTCTGTATGGAAGTTTAATAATATTGCAATTTGCAAACATACTTTAAAAATAGTCTACTTTGTCATGTTTCAAGCATGTATTTTTGGTACAGTCTAACAATTAGTTCCACATGATTCTACTTGTGTTACAACTTTTTCGTCGTTACTGTGTTAAATAATATTTTTATAAGAAAATAACTGGTGATATTATAAACTTGGTTTAATATTTTTAAAATAGCAAAATTTTAATAAGTAAGTTGCCTTGCAACTACAAATAATGTGGTATAGTTTTTCGTTTTGGGACAAAAAAAATATTTGTTTTTAAATATTCCTGTGTAAAAGTTATGTCGCTATTATATATATTTATGTTGCTCATCATACCTGTTAAGATTGTACAAAGGTAAGTATTCAAAAAAAATTATTTTTGGTAATCGCTTTGTGGTCGCAATACATTTTGAACTTGTAAAAACCTGAGCGTCGCAGTCTCAGAGCTTCGCTACCTTGCACTGATTTGTTCAATTCGTCACTCTATAAATACGAATGTGGGAGAAATACGTTTATTCGTTTCCTGAATCTTGAAAAGGGAAGTGCTAAGAAAATATTTTAAAAAATATAAACAGATAGTATATCACACAAATTATAGTGAGTCAGTGTTATTTTGTTTGAAGATTAGAAATTTTACCAATTTAGAAATGTACAGGAAATCAATATCAGGTAAGTAGGGGGTCTACCCAACACGGAAAAACATGGCAAGGGGTCTACGAAACAAAAAAGTTTGGGGAACTCTGCTCTAGACCCAGAGCAGAGTGTGGCAAGAATATAGGGATGAAGAATAGAAGACGTTTAAAATTAGAGACCAGGTTACTGAAACAAAAACTTATATTGATGGAAAATAGAGTAAAAAAAATACCAAAGAAAATATGTTAATAAATAAAAAAGATCAAATTATAATAGAAAACGAAAGATAGATTTAATGAAAAAGCAGATAGAAGAAGAATAGAAAGGTGAATGCAGTAGATTGACAGCTGGAAAAAAAGAAACAGTAACGAGAAATAAAGTTAAAAGACAAATCAGATTTTTGAGTGACATACTACATTTCTTATATATTATACCTTTTAATGAGGAAAATATTACAAGCATAGAAGCTTTGATGTCAAAAAGTTTGACGCCGACCTTTATGAGGACTTTGCATACATCCAATTGCTTTGAATAGCAATAGCCCAGGATTTCTTCATGCTCGAAGGTTAAGTTGCATGGATTGCTTTCCCCACCAAATTTGACCGCACTACGAATTAGGTGTCATTAATACAAAACCTGCTCTGATCTTTTTTCAAGGGAATCTTCAATCGTCTTCACCGCACAGTGAATATTCTGACACAGTAACTATCGAGACTATCTCTTCTTTGGAAGATAGTTCTACTCAAATTCCCCTTCATTCACAAATTTATGGACAGTGTTCTTCCCTACAGGAAAAAATGGACAGTATTGTTGATTCTGAAAGTGATGACTCAAGCCTTATTGAGCACGTTTCTACGCAAATAAATTCAGAATTAGATTTGCCTGCTAACGATTCTGATGTTCACAATGCGACTGATCTTATAATGGTTTAATAAAAAAAACTGAACTAGTTGCCGTTTCAGTTTTATCGAAACGTAGTCGAAACTTTTATTATCGATCGAATTCTTCAGATGTCAGCTTCGAAAAAGATATTAAAAAGAAAAGATTTATGGATTCAACGAACGAAAAAACAATTCTCCGAAAAACATGTGCGTTTACAATCGTCATCTTCTGATGAAAATATATTTTAATTCTTTGTGTTTAACCTCATAAGAACCGATCTCAATTCATAATCTTATTGATTTCTAGTCTCCTGTCTGTGTTATTTACATTTTGTTATATTTTATGCATATTTTATAATACTCTGAATAATTATTTAAGAAATTACTTTCGGTGGCGTCATTTCTATCATCAAATCGTTTTTATTTTATTTTTGAATTTGTTATTATTTTTGGGAAATACTTTTCCTTGGTTTTATCATTTAATGTGAAATAAATCTCTAGTACATTTATTTTCTGAAGTATCATTAATTTAAAATATTGTCATTTCTTTAATATTAAGCGTCATTTCTGTTAGCACACTTTTTTAGTATTTTGCCATTTTCTTAGATTTTAACAAGAAAGGAGCTATGTTTCTTATACTTATATTCATATTTTCTTTGAATAAATATAATAAATAAAAAGAACCTGAATAAAATTGAAATTATTACTTTTTATTTACTCGTCAAAAGTAGGATGGGAAGTATTAACTTCTAATAAGGCGGCCACACACTCGACGAGTGACAAGGGAAATAGCGAGGGAAGTGGGCAGAGAAGTAGTGTGGCTGCGTTACTCGTTATGCTGCTCGTCATGCCGCTCGTCCTGCCCGGCGATCCATTTTTTGTCGGTTTTTGTGCCGCGAGTCAAAGGAGCAGCAATACGAGCGCGAGTGACCAGCCACACACTCGCGCACTTACTTCGTCCTGTTACGATGAATCGATATCACCCACCATCTCCTTTGACGAGGACGACGTCGTTTCAATACATTGTTTTGTAAAACCTTTAAATACTTCGATAAACTATAAATGCATAAAGCGCACGCTACCGCAATGTTGTTATCCATTTCAAGGCGAGTACTGAAATGCGGAGCAACGCGATGAATGTCGCGAGTAGGGAATAGTGTGGCCGCTAGGGCAACTTTCACGGCAGAGCGACGCAGCGTTGCCAACTCTACGTCTTTTTACGTAGATCTACGTATTTTAAGCCTTTCCCGAAAACCTACGTACTTTAGTCCCAGAATCTACGTATTTTCTATCAAAATCGTTAAAATTTGCAAAATAGACTGAATGGGCATAATTTACTTTCGCGAAATAAAAGTTAATAAACGTTCCGTTTCATACTAACGCATACTCGCGTCGCCGCTCATCACATCGCGCCATTCCTTTTAAAAACAAAGTGTCCATTCCATAGAACTGTGAGTTGTGACTCATGTGACTGTGTAAAACGAAATGTTTTGCCGTCAAAGTTTGTTCAAAGTGAATCGTAATTCGTAACCGAAAATAATAATAAACATTGATAAAATGATAATAAAAATTGAATAATTCAAATAAATTGATGATGACTCTGGAAATAGCAAACTTGGTAATTATTCGGAAGTGTGGCTCCTGCTAAAATCGGGGTAACAAACTTTTTTTTTCATTTTTTATGCATAAAGAACATGAGAGAAAGCAATATTAAGGTGGCGCATGACTTTATTTTAAAAAAAAAAAAAGAAAAAAAAACACTATTCGGTGTACGGTGGAATGTGCTAGTTTTTCGATTAATCTTGCTGCCGCATTTAGATTGTTTGAAAACCGAGAAGAAAGTTTAAATTTTTTGAAAAACCAAAGAGGAGCGTAGGTTGGTAGGTCTTTTTTTTTTGCTAGTTAGAAATAGTTCTAGCTAAATACCTTTCTTAAAACTAGAATTAACGCTCCAAAAAAAAAAAGACCTAACGACATATTAATAAAAAAAAAAAATTATTTTTTTTTTTTTTGGGCGTAAGTACCCCACCTTATTATTGCTTTCTCTCATGTTTATTATTCATAAAAAACGTTAAAAAAAAATTTCAACCCGATTGAAGGAAGAGCCCCACTTCCGAATAATTACCGCAAACTTTTTTAAATACCTACAAGTAATAATTAATAGGTTTTTTTTTGTTTGTTAACGGTATTTTTTTTAAATTTATTGTTTGTCTGGTGTCTGCTACTTTTAGGATAATATAAATTGTCGTTTTATTCACTTTTACCTACCCTACTCTCTTCATTTTACTCAGAAAAAAAGTACGTAGATCTACGTATTTTCTCTAGAGATTTTACTATTTCTACGTAATTTTCTAATCTGGTCTACGTCTTTTTCAAAATCCGAGTTGGCAACACTGGAGCGACGAGCAGCGCGAGCAGCAGCGTGAGGAAGCTCCGTATAGTTAGCAGGTAAAATGATCACTTCTTGATTATAATTACAGAAATCATTAGGGCACAGATCAGGCAACTTTAGGTATTCATTTTTTCACTTTAGGCAACAATAATTCGTTTATAATTAATGAAAAACCATTGACCGTATAGTTAGCAGAAATAGGTTAATGTTTAAAGTTCTGACTGTTGCATTCGTTAGTGCATAGTTTGGACAAGATTAGGCAGTTGTTTTAGATTTTATGAAGCAATAATTAGTAACAATCGGAGGTATTGTTATGGTATTCACTTGTCATTTACTCTATGGTCTTTGGTTTATCAAGTAAAATGATCATTTCTTGATTATAATTACAGAAATCGCTAGGGCACAGATCAGGCTACTTTAGGTAATCATTTTTTCACTTTAGGCAACAATAATTGATTTATAATAAATTAATGATAAACCAGCGGCTTGGAACTTCTTACCCCTTCTACTTATTCTTATTTAAAATAATAAATATCGTTCACCACAACAACAAACATAAAAATTTAAATTTAAATCAAATGGTAATTGTGGTGTCACTGATTAAAATAACAACAAAACAACATTAAAGAATTTTTTATAACTTTCAAATCAAAATACTTATGCTTAAATAACACGTAGAATTTATTTAAGTTATAAATTATATTCAAGACCATTCAAGGCTAATTATATAAGAACTACCAAATTTGTATGAATTATTTTACCAATATAAGGGTAAGTTCGCGGGCCCTCTTCTAATTGATAATTCATCACTTATATAGGATTTTTTAATCTATGCATTCCACAGATCACATTCGCGGAAATCACGGTCGAGGTATCTCTATATAGGGCATAGTTTGGGCAAGATTAGGCAATTGTTTTAGATTTAATGAAGCACTAATTAGTAACAATATATTAGGAATTATAAATCATGTCCCTAGCAGAAAATAACGTTTAGAGCCGCTGTAATAGGGTGAATAGGAATAAAACTGGAAGTTACACTCTTTTGTCTCTATTTCATCTCTTATTTTCAGGTTTTTAACTGAAGGGTAAATAGATATATATTATATATATATATATATATATATATCTTACGTAGAATGAAAGGGCAATTAAATATCTATAGCCTGGTATTTTTTTTATTAACGAATTACTATATATGCAGGCTGGAACGGAGGGGGGGGGGGGGGAGTCGAAAAGTCCCTAGTGATTACAGCGGCTCTAAACGTTATTTTCTGCTAGGGACATGATTTATAATTCCTATTATATTGTTACTAATTATTGCTTCATTAAATCTAAAACAATTGCCTAATCTTGCCCAAACTATGCCCTAACGAATGCAACAGTCAGAACTTTAAACATTAACTTATTTCTGCTAACTATACGTTCAATAGTTTTTCATTAATTATAAATCAATTATTGTTGCCTAAAGTGAAAAAATGATTACCTAAAGTAGCCTGACCTGTGCCCTAGCGATTTCTGTAATTATAATCAAGAAATGATCATTTTACTTGATAAACCAAAGACCATAGAGTAAATGACAAGTGAATACCATAACAACACCTCCGATTGTTACTAATTATTGCTTCATAAAATCTAAAACAACTGCCTAATCTTGCCCAAACTATGCACTAACGAATGCAACAGTCAGAACTTTAAACATTAACCTATTTCTGCTAACTATACGGTCAATGGTTTTTCATTAATTATAAACGAATTATTGTTGCCTAAAGTGAAAAAATGATTACCTAAAGTTGCCTGATCTGTGCCCTAATGATTTCTGTAATTATAATCAAGAAGTGATCATTTTACCTGCTAACTATACGGAGCTGCGTGAGGAGCATAGTGTGGCTGAGGGGTAACATTGCGTAGGTACAGAAGTATTCACACGTTTTTTTAACTTGGTATTGTAAATATTTATAATATCTGTGGCAATGTCAATGTCAAGTAGTTTTATTGTAAACACTGAAATGAAAATGGTACTCTTTGAAAATGGTCTACTCTAACTCTAGACAAAATAAGGCCGTCCTAAAAACCATTATCGTAATTCGCATTAAACCAAGAATTTAATTGATCATAAGTGATTTCAAAAACAAAAAAATAAATAAAATAAAAATAAAGTTCCAAAATAAATTAACATTGGCTTAATTACTTAATATTTGTTTCGGTGGAGTTTAAGTGATCGGTTGATTTGATGTTTATCGTTCATAAAAATAATCATTCTCACGTAACAAAATCTCATTTAAGACTATGTTGTTAATCTTTTGAAATATTTAATGTAAAACCAGATCAAAAATTTATTATGAAAAATTAGATTTAAAATTTATTATAACCTAAACATCTCTTATTAAATAAATACAAAATGAGCGATTCAACTGTGAAGCCTATTGAAGATCCAAAGGTAAAATCTCAAAGCTATATTATTGTATTAGTTAGGAATTAAAAAACTCTTAAGTATTTTCGCTTTATTTTTTAGAATGTTATAAATTGTATATTTACATACTTATCTATTTATCTACTAATATATATAAACATAAAAACAAAAAATAATTATATTACATTTTAAACCACTATGACTGAAGCGCGATATATTATTTTTACACATTGACGTGAAGTCGAAAGGCATGTATCGCATCAAAAACTCAGTAGTGTGACCCTGAATTTAAACTTGACTGTCTGAATTTAATTGATGTTTTATCCATGTTTTGTTTGTTGTTTGTTTGTTCCGTGTTTTATCCACTGGACCATCTCAACTTGTTAGTTCTTAAAAGAACATAAATGTTACACCAATGAAATTGATTTCTTTTTTTTTAGGCAGTTACTGAATTAGATGGTAAAGCAAAACTAAGAAAATGGCTTAACATGAATTTTAGAATAGAGATGACAGATGGCAGAATTCTGATTGGAGTTTTTTTATGCACTGACAGAGATGCAAATGTTATTTTAGGTATATAGTTTTAGTTATATTTTATTTATTAAATCTTGATTGCACACATAAATCAAAACATATATTTACAATTTGGACATTTTCAAAGATACATGTATGCAAAGGCAAACTTATCACTTACAGCAATCTCTTCTCTAAATGTGTAATAATAATGACATGAAAAGAGTGATAAGTATGTTTTAAATTACAGGAGCTTGCTCGGAATATCTTAAGAGTGTTGATGGTGAAACAGAGGAACCACGAGTTCTTGGTTTGGTCATGGTGCCAGGACGTCACATTGTCTCAATTCAGATTGATGACACTACACCATCTCAAAAATATTATTTTGATGAATAAGATATAAAATAGACAATAATATAGAAATCAGCATAATTATTTAATAAAATATTTAAAAAATAAAACAAATTTAGCAGTTTTATTAAGAACACATTTTACTTAGATCTTGTAATGTTTTTCTAAATAAACTTTTTTCAAGATAAATATTTTTTGAATCATTTGAAAAAGGATTATATTCATTATTTTTACTAGGACATATACGATCAATAAAATTTAACATATCATGGCAAATTATTTGAATACTAGACCTCGGCTCATTTAGAACTGTACATAAAAAGTCATATTTTAATATTTCTTTAAGACAAATAAATGGATGTTTCGCTTCGTTTTTTAAGTTTTTATAAAAATGCACACTTAAATGTCTGATGTTCTCATCTTCATCTTGCAAAAGAACAACAGCAGATTTGATTGCATTTATTTTTACTTCATCTGAATAACTTAGTAAATCATTCCCAAATTCATTATTAGCTAATGCTGCTGTATACCTCATGTCTACATCATAACTTTCAGGATTACATAATAAGTATATGGTTTTTGACAAAAGTAATAAACTGTTATTATTTTTTTGTTTTACCATAAATCTAGTAGAGAAAGGAATCACATATCTGAGTTTGTAAGAAGGATGTTTTATATATGCATTGATTATATTGATGATACAAATTTGATCATTTATGTCTATTTTGAGAGATATATTATAAAGTATCTTCCATAATGCTGAACTATTTGAAATCTTCTGGGATGACAACAATATTTCTGCAACTTCTGTTAAAATATGTGCAGGTGGCTTGTTAATATCTTTTAGTTTTTTAATAAGAGTGTCACAATACAATTCAAAGTCTTGCATATTCAAAACTAAACTTAGTGTTTCAGGAACCATTGTCCAAGGCATGTTTTCTAAACAGTTATGAATCTCTGTGTTTGCCCACAGTGCTACTCCTGGCTCATATTTATTTCTATTTACTTCAAGCAAAATGTTTTTTAATAGATCAGTGGAGATATTTGCAGATCTTTTACACATCTTAGATAAAATCCATTTACACATATATGACTGGTTACTTTGTTTCAAAATATCTTCATATTTTTTACTTAATTTATTCAATTGTACTGATATACCATGGTAACATGTTTTGTGACAATTTGAAATCAACATTAGAATCCCATGCAAACAATTTTGTGTAAAAATTTGCACATTTTCAAGAGCTCTAGAAATTTCTTCAAATGAAAATATGTTTGGTATACATTGCGATGTCAGTCTCCTAACGGCATAAATTGGACTGCCTAATAAGGGCAAAAGATAAAGTAAGAGATTAAAATCAGAATGATTTTGGTCTTTTAAATCATATGAGAAGTTGTATCTCTTGGCAAGGCTTGCCAATACATTTAGTATTGGTACTAAATTGGAATGTGCTTGAAGTACATCTTTATTATCCTGTTCTTTAATTTGCTTTATAATATACTTCCATAATTTAGGAGAATGACTTCTAAATTCATCACATGCTACTGTAGCTACTGTTTCTTCATCAATTCCGGATACCTTTTTCTGACCAATAAGTTTTGGTATTAAAGCACCATATAGTTGAAGTGCTGCATTTCTGAAATGTATAAATTAAATGTATATTATATTAATTAAGAATAAATTTAAAAAAGAAAAGATAACATTTTAGCTCATACCGTATTTGCCAGTGATCATTTATAAGATTATTAAATGCTAGTTCTGCTAATTCTGCAGTATAATACATTGTGTCAGATGCCAAACTGCTGTCTGTTACAATCCTTGTTAAGAAATGTATATGAATAGCTTTTGGTAAATCTTTTTCATTATGAATCTCAAGTGTCTCTTCTTTATTTTGAGTATGGTCTAAACTCTTACAAACATCCAACAAAGTTTTCATAAAATAATGAAATAGAGGCTATAAAAAAAATCATAAAATAATTATCAAAATCTATTATTAAATCATCAAAAATATTGTATTTAATATATTAATAATACATATAATTTATATATAATAATATATATAATTTTACTGTATATAAGTCATAATACATACCTTGCCTTTCTTAAGATCATTACTAACTATTCTGTGAACCATAATAGACAAACCAGCGCCTCGTCTAGTGATAGAGGACATTTTAGATGTTTCAAACAAGAGTTCATTTAATTTCTTTTTTAATAAACAGAATGGCAATTTTGACACATCTAGGTCATCAGGTTGAGAAGTTAGACACTGAATTCCTGCACCTATAAATCATAAAAATCATTTTAAAATATAATTACTAATTTTAATAACTATAGGTACAATTTAAATATTACCAAGGACAGTTCCTGCTGCTTCAATAGCACCCTTGTGCCTTGATGTTTCAAGAACACGAGTAATTATATTTAGACATTTCTCACAAATATCTTTATCATATATGTAATATTGAATCATAAGTGAAGCTAATTCACAGGATGCCTAAAGAAAAAATATTGAATTAAAACATTCCAAAGGACATCTTTAAAAAAAATCATTAATTTATTAACTTTGAACTTATGCTTTCAAATGTTATTGAAAATTTAATTTTGATTTACCTTAACATTTAACCATAAGCAATTTAAAACAATTTGATGTAAATCTGATATTCTTGTATGATCATTGTCATTTTCTGTTTTCAAACCTGATTGTCTGATTATAATATGCACCATATTACTCATTTTTGAAAAGTCTGAACTAGTTGACGAATCCTCTTCCCATGCAAATTGATTAGAAATACAATCTACTACACTGAGTAGTGAGAAAACAAGCTCTTTTTCAATTGTTATTTGTAAGCGATTTCTGATTGAGGATTCAAAAATTATAGACAGTATGCTCAAAAAGGAATGTAATTGCTTTCCATCTTCGATTGATTTTACTACATTTGTTTTTGTTGCATACTCCATAGTAATTTCATTAAGGGCATAATGAAAAATATCTTCCACACTTTTAAACTTACTTTCCAGATTTTTCGTTTTTGATAAAATACTGATAACAAGCTTAAACATAATTTGACCACAACTTATTTCATAGAAAAATTTACTTGCAATACATTTTAAGCCCTCTTCTATTAAATAGTTGATTATATATGAATCATTTAGTTCCATTGTGTAAAATTCTGATAATAATTGAAGGACACCTTCATGGACATCACTAGCTGGATCTTTTAATAAATCCATGAGTTTCATTATTAAACTATTATCACTTAATTTCCAATAGCCTCTTTCCTTCAAATATCCAACTAAGGACTTATTTATATCTCTTACCTGTTGTTTTTTTCTTGGTTTTAATTCAATAAAACTTTTTAATACTATTTGTATAATTTTAACAGAAGTAATTTTTCTTTGATAATTACCATTAAGACTTATGGATTCAATAATAAATATTTGTAAATTTTGACAAAAGTTAAGCATATTTTGTATATCTTCGATATTATCTGTTGGTATTGCATTTAGATATAAGACATGTAATTTATCTAATAAAACTTTTAAATTACTTATCATACTTATTCGTAATACTGTACAATCAGAGTTTACATTGTCAGACAAATATTTAAGAATTAGTTTGTAATCAATTTCCGATGGTAATAATTTTTGTTGAGAAATACAAATATTTTCAAATGCCAACATTCTGACTGATGTATTACAGTGTTCTAAAAATGAAATATAACTCTCTTCTGTTTTTAATTCACTATTACAATTTGGTAATGTTTTTCTCGATATTCCAAGTTTGGTGCCCTGCTTCGTTATGCATATAATGCTATATAATTTATATTCTGTGTAATTGGTATTATTCAATTCATCAATTAATAACTGCATTAGTGAAGGGAATTTTTTCAAAGTATTCAAACACCAATAATTAGTGAAATTCTCAATCGTTTTAAAACAAGTTCCATGTAATATTTCAATAACTTTAACCAAAAACAACGAAGTCCAAGTTTCTTCAGAGTTAACTTTTTTTAATACAGCACTATACATATCAGCTCCAGCTGACACTAAACCTGGTTTGGATAAGCTGTATACAAGACCATCAAGCCACTGATTTTCAAAAACCAAATTTTCAATATGAGTTTTGCTATGTTCAATAATTTCAGCTAGCATCAAAAATTTTGCTTTGTTCCAATAAAAACTATTGATCTCATAAAAAATTGTTTCATAAATGTCTTTATCCAAAACTAATAATAAGTTTTGGAAAACGATTTTATTTAAATTTCTTACACCTGTAATGGGATTCTCCCAATTATGATTAATCAGATTTAAAAGTTTTACTTGGTTATCTATATTAAATAAAACGTCTTGAAATTTAGTTCCCACTACTTTTTTAAAAGAGGTCATGATTTTAAAAGCAATAAATGTATATTGAGTGTATTCATAAGCTTTTTGTATTAGAAATTTACATATGGCTTCTATAGTTTGCACCATTAGAACATTCAAATTTTCTGATTGTTGAAGTAGATATGTAGATTGAAATATACCATAACACAAAGACACTGCTAATGATATTTTAGATTCTTCCAAAATATTTTCTTTTAGTTCCAGTTCATATTGCACAACTTCCAACACCTTTCTTAAATAAAATTCTTGGTTGTTGGATTTGTTAAGAATTGTGTAAAAACAAGTACAACAAAGAAGTTGATCATCAAATTCTTGAAGTTCAGTTTCTAAATGCATCCATAATTTTTCCAAAATTTTCTCACAGTATATACTATTTACACTAGTTTTTTTTAAAGCCACTAAAACTTCCTGGAAATAAAGAAAAATAAATTTCTTTCATGTTATGTACCATCTTGAATAGATTATACAAATTGAGTGAAAATTTCAATTTTACCTGTATATCCTTTGACCTTATATCAGCTGTATTTATATTTAATTTTAACAATAATTCATCCAATAGATCCATTATATATTCTAGTTGATGTCTGTTAACAAAATATAATAAATGAGTATAAACTTAATTATGAAACACAATTAAAATAAGAACTATGTACCTTGTTCATGTAGTTAGTTTTCTAGTTAACATTTATATGGTTTAATAAATAAAAGCCAATTTTAAATACAAATAATTTACTAAATAATCTATATTTACAATCATAAGCAATCAAATATTACTATGTAATTATTTACTTTCTTTGATTGGTTCGAAACCTTCTTTTTGCATTTTTTGTTTAAATAAATCATAATCTCTTTTTCTATCAAAATGTGTCACCCATTTGGGTGGGCATGATTTTTCAAATATTCTCCTAAGCTCAGCGCAAGCTTTAGGTTTTTCGGAACTGTCTTTTATATTTTGATCGTCTAAACATTCCCAGTATCTGTCTCTAGAATCCCAACATATTTTTCGTTGTTGTTTGTCAGGAAAAGACATCTTTGTAACTATTAATGACCTAAAATGAAAATCAAGCACTGAGTAACGTCAAGCCCTTGTTTTTTATTTATTTTTTTTACTTAATGTTATATTATTAAGATCGTATTGAATGCGATAACTTAATAAAATATGTTACAAAGAGCCCATAGAAATAAAATTTATATACTTTAAAATATAAATAACAATACTTCTTGAAAATTTTAGTAAACCTACCTTTTTAAAATAAATCAAACCTTACGTAAGGAAGGTTTTAATTTGAGTAATAGAACGGATTCTTTGCTGTAAAAATTAAAGATATAACCTCACTGACGTTCCTGCAGCATTACATATTATGTCATATGACAGTCAAGTTGACTTTGACGTGAAATTGTCAATGACGTGATCACGGCCTAGTAATAGGGATTCGGACAAATTTTCAGAAAGTGTTTTAAATTAATCTTTATGGATATGTACTTATTCCCATAAAAATAAAATTTTATTTTTTATAGCCGTTTAGGTACTTAAAATCATGTTTTAATATTGTCTGTTTAAAAATCCCGCCAAAACGCCACGCTATATCATCTGAGAGCGCGTGACGTCATCTGGGGTTATAACAAAATAGCTACATGAGCATTAGTTCACGAGAAGTTTTGTTTCGTGGAGTAGATTTTTTATTTGTTCTTATGGAACGCAAAAAATTGCGTTGGTGTGTACTCCAAATAAAATATTCATTTCATATGCCAAAAAAAGCAGATAAACGAAAAAAATGGTTAGACGAGATAGATGGTTAGCGAGTAGAAAACGCAACGAAATGAATTTCACCAACTTACTTTTGTGAAGATCATTTTGCCGTAAATATACATTAATTACTACAAATAAATAAAACGAAATGTGCTTAAATTAATTTTTAGTAAATGTTTTCTCTCTACGGTCAACTACTATTATAGATTTTTTTTTTTGTATTTTTTTTTTGTAACACTAAAGAATGTGATATAGTGTTGACAGTATTCTACTTGCGACGACCGTTCTGGTGTAGTGGTGCGAGTAGTCGCCTCAACACCCCGCGCCGGCGGTCGCGGGTCCGATTCCCGCTCGGGACAGATAATTGTATTTGTACAAATATTTGTTTCCGGTCTGGGTGTATGTCCTTGTGGTTCTCCCCACCGTGTCTCGGAGAGCACATAAAGCCGTCGGTCCCGGTTGTTATCATATACACCTGATAGCGATCGTTACTCATAGTAGTATATTATTCGGCAACCTACAATGGAGCGGCGTGGTGGATTAAGCTCCAACCCTTCGTCTATATGGAGAAGAGGCCTTCGCTCAGCAGTGGGTGGTATACAGGCTAGTACAGTACCGTAGGTAATACATATAATATTGTGTAATATTAGAGGTTATTTTTCAAGGAGGTATTTTTTCAAGTACCTAGGTATTTATGGCAAATAATATATTATTATATATTTATAATAGTAGGTAATACAGAAGTTTTCACATTTTAAAACACAAGTTTTGTCACAAAAGTCTGAATTACTTGCGAAGAAATTGCAAATCAGAAACGTATTCACTCTGGGAAGATTTCGATTGTCGGCTTTCGTAAACCCTGTTTTCATTATAAAAAACTGACCACGTGACAGCTTTTAAATCGATTACCGTATCCTAATTTATCAATAATCTTTTAGCAACTTTTATAATTTCAACAAAATTATGGAAATAACTGAGTAAACTAAGTAGATAGTACCCATGCAATCAATGATTGTCCACAGATGACGTCACGCACTGTGATTGGTATTTCAGAACAGTTTAAAAATATTGAAAATAACAACATTTTATTTCTTCATTTAAAAATATTTAAATGAATTATATTAAATTATTTTCAGGTAAATAATCGTAAAACAGTATATTTATTTTATTTAAGCACATTTTAGATTTTAATCTGATTACTGTCCGATCCCCTACTTAGACAGTGGACGTGATAATTAACCACGGTCTTTATACAGGTCTTACAACGAAGCCCAATTTCAGTACTCAGAGATTACTACGATTGTATTTATAACTTTTCTTTCGCGTCAATGCCGCTGTATGTCGTTGTTACCGATGGATGCGGTGCGCAGTTGGCACTGCGTACTTTGAGTTACTTGCTCTTTAAGTTAGGTTAGGTTTCCCGGTTAAAGCTAACTTAGCGTTCTAATTGTGAGACTTTGTCTAACTTTTGTTTTTCGAAGTTTTTCCTTCCAATACAATATAACTCACTTGTTTAACTATTCTATGTTTTTTTGCATCTGTCGATCTGTATTAAAAAAAAGCTGAAGGGAGAACTCCTTTATCTAAAGTTTAAAAAAAAACCTACTTTACTATCACATTACCGTCCTATTTCCATACTCCTTTTCCTTTCCAAAGTTCTGGTACGTGTTTTGCATGACCAATTAGCTCCGTATTTGAATCTAAGTGTTTTTTGAATCCTTGACAGTTCGGATTCCGAATCGGACATGCCCAGAGCCGGATTAACCCTGTCAGGGACACTAGGCAATGCAATACTCGGGGCCCCTATTTTTTTACTTACCCTTTTAATCTGACTGACCGAATTTTGTGTTAATAAAATATTTGCATCCCGCTGTCTCGGGGTCGATCACCGGCATAGGCATGGAGCTTCTCCTAAGTTTGGCTATACCGTAAAACATGGCAACTTTGCCCTTAAAATCAGAATATTATTGCATTAGTTGAGTTATTTTGGAAAACGTTAATGTATTTGATATTATGTTTGTACCACACAATACTATATGTTCATGTCTCGATATTTATTACTTAAAATATCGAGAAAAATGTATGCGTGTTCGTAAAAAATACAATTATATGTGCTGGGCAAAAAATCATAGGTTTTTGGTAACTTTGCCAACTTGAAATATTTCCGATATTATAAACCGTATCATTGTTTTAAAAATGGCTAAATATAAATACAGGACAATGTAGTCAAGTATCAAATTATAAGATGAATAAACATATTCGTTGTCCTTCAAAATTGAGTGGGCAAAGTCAAAAAGCCACCTAGAACATATTTCATAGCATAATGATCAATGTCGAAGGGCTGTCACTATTGATTTAATGCTACATTTAAATATTTAATGAAAAACTTTTAATGTGGAATAATTTATTGATGATAATGTAACATATAGGTAAGTATTGATTAAAAAAAAATCACTTTACAAGATACGAATCAGATACTCCGTCTTTATACTATATGTAATACGTCTTTAATTTATTATTATTTTAATTTGGTCATTATGGAAACAGTTGTTCTTTATTAGTTTGATGTTATATAGTAATTAAAAACAAGCATTTTAAAGTTCAATTTGGTCATTGGACAGCCATATTCACTATCAGCCTCCAAAACATTTACAAGTTTTTCTTCTTCAGTGTCTGTTAGCTTCTTTTGTCCTTCTACTGGTTTCATATGCACTTATTTTGCCTTATTCAATATGGTCCTCCGTAGTATGCCAAAGTGTTTTTCAGTTTGTCTACTAGAAATAACATTCTTTTTACTAAATCTACAGCTACATCCAACATATACAGAGTAGTTTTTGTAATTTCTGAATCCTAGCTTCTTTCTATTTCTCTTTCTCTTCGTTGTACAAGCATTCGATTAGTTATTATTGTTCATCCTATAAATACAAAAAAAAAATATTTAAGTCGCAAAATGCGGCATTATATTGTAATATGCGTACAATACAGTAATTCGTAGAATACCATATGTCATATACCATCAATAAGCAGCTACCACCATATTTATATAGAACATTATTATTTCCAATCCAAAAATAGGTACGCGAATTGCAAATAGCGAATACCTTTCATTTTGCAATTCATGTCAAAAAATTACAGGTGACAACCCTACGGAAAAAAATTTGGTGGGCAATGTCGTCAACAATGCTCAGAAAATATGCATGTGACTTTGCCCACCAACGTATTTTATGATTTTATCAGATTTATTGCGTAAAAGTTTAGTCTATATTAATCATTTCATACATATTAACGGTGATAAAAAAATTACTTACCTGCTGTAGCTGCAACTATCACTTTTTGACAAAGTTTTTGGAGTGGTTTTTGCCCGCAAAAAAACACTACCAACTTGTACAAGTTCTTACAGGCAACTGAAGCAACATACGTGACGTTACGTCACTTCATGTTATCAGAAAAATAATGTAGTTTCTACCACAGACATAAAAATACTTCTAACTATAAACAAATTAGCTATGTGTCGAGTTTATCAAAAAATACCCAACTGGGCAAAGTCAAAGCTCAAGGGCCAAGTTGCCATGTTTTACGGTATATATTTATTAACTTATAAACAACTTTATAACATTTATAACTTTATAACATTATTAACTCTTAAATTACTATGAAACGAGCAAATAAGTTTAAAAAAACAGACTTTTGTTGTTATTTTTAATTAGTATTGGATTATTGAAAAAATATACCTGATAAGAAATCACCAGGAATCACATCTGACGCACAATTTTTTTTTTTTTTTTTTTTTTTTTATTATGACTACTTTGATTATTTTACAATAATCAAAGTATGTTTAGTATAAACTTTATTAATTTTACTTTTTTTAACTATTTACGCATGAAAACGTACTTATTATAAAGATATATCGATTTTTCGCCAAAGTGTCTGTTAGAGGAAGCCAGCCGATAGACTTAGTAGTTAGTACTATCCGTGCGCAGAAACTTTGCCGATGGCCTTGTGACATCACGCGTCGATAGTCAGTAGGGTTGAAAAAAAAGGTCACATAAATGTAGATTATAATTGTATATATTTAACATAAAACTAATAAAAAATAGTCTCGGTCGAATTATAAATTTAATATAAAGTGTAATTATAAATAGTAAATAAAAAACGCTGTTGTTATTACGTAGATTATATATTTTTATGTATTTATATTAGTGAATGAATGAAACGTAGGCGTAAAATAAAAGTTTAATGGTTCCAAACAACGAAAATAAATAACTAACAAAAATAAAACAAGTAAAACCTAAGAAAACAACAATTAATTCGTAGCGAAAGCAAAAAATTACACGTACGTATCGGCTGCGTTGTTCATCGGCAAAAGTTTCTGCGGACGGATAGTAGACACTTACCTTAGTATTCTACTCCAAGTTCGTAAATTTTTAAACACAGAGCACAAAGTTTTTTTTTTTGTTAACTTCACGGTCGTAAAACTCAGAAATCACAATAACAGAAACTTTTTTTACATTGAATACGACTACGCTACGGACTGCATCCAAAGAGTTGGTGATTCCTCCTTTTTTTTTTTTTTTTTTTTTTTTTTTCGGAAGGACTTATGCTGTTGGCCTTACTGGCCTTTACAGCGACACCGGGCGGGGGGGCGGACACTTAAGGTCCAGCCTAGAAAGTAGAGCCTCCTTATGGGCGGCTCTGAAGTACTATACGCGTCGGTTGGCCGGCATGGCGGTGTGATTCCTCCAATGTGAATAAAGTTTATATACAGCCCGCCGCTGCGTTCCGAAAAATTTGTTATACTTTTGATGTATGTGAAAATGTGCACTCTTATCCAAACTCATAAATTTTGAAAGACGCAGCACAGTAAAACTTTTTAAATTAATTAATTAAATGTCAAAAAACTCCCAAATCGTAATTAAAGGTGAAAAATCATTTCGAAAGCTTCGAAATTATTATTACGAGAATAAACAATTACGCTACGGAACGGAACTTATCCAACGAATCGGGGATTTCCCCAACGCGAATGAAGTCTAGTACTCGCCGACCGGACGCCGGCTGCGTTCCGTTTATTAGTTTTAAAAGACACTAGATGGTTCTGTATGTATTAAATAATTCATGAGTCGAAAAAAGCAATAATATGGTTATTGAGAAAGCGTACAAATTTTTCGTTCGATTAAACTTTTTTTTTCTTGTCGCTTGCTTGGGGCCCCTAGTGGAAGCGGGGCCCCTAGGCAATTGCCTACTCTGCCTATTGGTTAATCCGGCCCTGGACATGCCACTATAACCGCGCTTCTAAAAGTTTAAGAGGATATTAGATTTGCCATGGATGGATAATTTTTTAAATTTTTTTTTCAAGTCAAAAAAGGTCATGCGCTATCATAAAAATATTAGTTATGATGTTTTGAAGTCATAAAGCACCCCAAAAAAATATCAGCCCCATTATGGCTGGTGACGCGATATCGAATAAGTACGATAGTTCAAAAAAAAATTTAGGTTAAAAAAGGTCATGCGCCATCATAATAACACTAGTTATGATGTTTTGAAGTGATAACGCACCTCTAAAAAAAAAATCTGCCTCAAAATCGGTGGTGGCGCGATACCGAATAGTTACCAATTCAAATTATATTTACGTGACAATATATAGCAAAAATAGCCATAGACAATGTCTTTTAATAGAAATATAATATTTGAAATCAGATTTACCGTATCGTTAAATAGTTGTCTTATTCGTCTTCTGAATTAAAAGATCGGTCGGCCAGTCCACACTTGTCTGTGTCGCCCGCCCACGCTTCCTCAGCACGCTGCACGCACGGTCAAGTTATCCTCAAAAAGCGGGACTAAGCATGTCCCGCCCGGGACATTTAATTTTGATTTAAAAATCGGGATGTCCCGCCGAAATCGGGATGTCTGGCAACGCTGCCTTAAACACAGACATTACCTAAGTTGCCTACCTTAGGAACAAACGACAAATGACCATCAACAAAAATGATAAACATTATGATTAAACATATTATACATTATTAAGCAAGTAACAACTAGACGGTTTTAATCGCGTTGAGGACCGATACTTATCATATTAACTGTTCATAGTGCTCCGTTGCCGTAAGTCGTATTTTCCTTTTTTTTTTTTCGATATTCTATCTAACAAAACAATTGCTTTTTTAATGGACTGATAACTTCTAAAATTAGCGCGTTCAGACAAATATATTAAATTCTTTTTCAATAAATAGTTCTTTTCTTTATTGAAAATAAATATTCGCGTTCAGTAATTATTAGTATCTTAAAAAAAAATTGATAATTAATAACGTAATTAATTCAAAACTTTGATTGCCTTGACTTATAAAATTACAGAATTTTTTTTTATTTAAATTGAGGTATGATAGATTTTTTTATTGAGTTTCCAACGAATAAAATGTTTTGTATATATTTCCAAATAAATTTATTATAGGATATAAATAATATTTACCAAAATTAGTGATAAAATATTTAATAATAATTACCAACAGCGGCCACTGTAACAATAATTAAACATATTCAAAAAAATTAATTTATTAACAAATTAATTTTATCAAGAAGTTTTACAATTCTTTGAACTTTGTTTAAAGTAAATAAATGGAAATGCTTGACTTGAAGTTCCTTTAACATATCATTAATTAATTTAGCAGTCGCTTCAATTCCAGATTTTGTGTGTAGTATTTCCATGAAATCATTAGACACATGCACTTTACACAATTTAACAAATCCTTCCAATTCTTCTTTACTTTCAAAAGGGAAGATTCCGGGTATAACTGGTACATTAATATTTAGTTCTCTACATTTTATTACAAAATTTTTAAAAATATTGTGTTCGAAAAAGGCCTGTGTTAATATAAAATCGGCTCCGCTGTCAATTTTTTCCTTTAAATGCAACATTTTGTCGTTGCGGTCGGGAAATCCGGCAACACCAATACAAAAATAACTCCCAGTAAGCTGTCGTACGTACTTTATCAGTTCTTGACTACTTTTAAAATCTGTATTATTCGGATCGAAATTCTCTGAAAAGATTTATATATTGAAAAACTCCAATAGGATGCGATTAAAAGCGACAAAAGCCGCATAGAACATATCGGGAAAAATAATCCTATTAATATTATTAATGCGAAAGTTTATCTGTATCTTTGTTACTCTTTCACGCAAAAACTACTGAATAGATTTATATGAAACTTTACAGTAATATAGCTTATACATCAGAATAACACATTAGGCTACAATTTATAAAGATTTTTTGTAATTTCGCCATAATATAACATATTTTAATAAATATCACGCTAGAACGCGTAAATTCTATACAATTCCATGGAGCTTTCGGCCTTCTTTTCGCTAAAAAAAATTATCGATATTTTTACCGATAAAATATATGTTTTGAAAACTATATCAATTATTTTTTCGATCTGATATATGGGATAAATATATCGATACTTATCGATATATCCGATAAATATATCGATAAGTATGGAATGAAGAATATCAATAATTATTGGATGAAATATGTATAACTATATGTTTCAATATATCGGATGAATATATCGATAGTTTTTAAGTGTCGAAAGTTCACACGAAAAAAAAAAGGTCATCGCTTCAATGTATCGATATATATCGGATAGAATACTATACTACATATAATATATATATATATATATATATATATATATATATATATATATATATATATATCGAATCAAGTATATTGATAATTATCGAATGCTATAATTACCTAATATATCGAGTATTTACGTATTATCGATATATATCGGACACTCTTAACCTCCTAACTAGTCAGCGCGGCGCATAAGGGGGTAGAGGAGGTCACGGTTTCATGCGAAAGCGATCCCGTGACGCCCCACTACGACGATGAGGGCACCGCTGGGTTTTAGTTCGGGTATTCTGGCACGCATGCAGCCAGCGAGTCCCACATATCCACCGATTTTGCGGCGGAATGCTCAAATACATTTCCCAGCGTCAAAAAAAAAGAAAAGGGGGTAGAGGAGCGGTCAAAGTAATGACGTGCCATCGCCGAGTGGCGGCTGACGAGTCCGCGCGCAACTTGAACGCGGGCAGATGTCATAGACAGTTGTATTGATAATTGATAATATCGGCCTGGAGATGGGTTCCGAAACGTATTGATGTTGCTCCTGGCCTTACGAGCAAAGGGGAACGATTTATCCCAGGCATTTTCAGAGGCCCTAGTGGTAGCCTATGCGAGCCCATTGATGACCTGAGAGACATTGACGATAGCCTGAGAGGCCTCAGTGACGGTGTAAGAGGCCTTAGTGGTGGTCTTAGGGACCTTAGTAGTGGCCTGTGGAGCTGTGAGGCGTGGAGCGGCTTTGATTTACCCGTCTCGAACCTATTAGATTCTAAAGAAAAATACGTTAAACGTACGCAACGTTAATTATAAAGTTAACTTTTTTAACATCACTGTATAATTCATGTATGCAAATTTTGACCTTATGTAGAATATTTTGTTTATATTTAAAATAGGTGATTGATTAAATTGATTACTGAAGAGGTTTGTCAGCAGTTTTTTTTATGGTTTCGTTCATAATAATCAATATAAATTATTTAATATTTCTTATAAATAAACAATTAAATAACTGTATAAAACATTAATTAATTATTCACCCACCTCCTAAAATAATAAAGAGGTTGCATATTCCTTTATCTCGTAGAGCTGTCAATAACATGTTTGCATAATCCCGTCTCAAATTTGTACAAGATATATGTAATAATACATTCTTGCCTTTATTTGTCAAACTGTTGGCTAGCTTTAAAGGTGCTATTTCTAAATTTATACATTTGTGCGTCTGAGCATGCCATGTCGTAGAAAAGAAAAGCGGCTCGAACTCCAAATAATCTAATTCCTCTTCACTTATATCTGGAGTTACTTCAAACGAGTAAGATATATATCCCGTATCTTTTATTATTTCTATTATTTTACGTGTCATGTTCGTTAACACTGTAAAAACAAAGAACACTAAAATCAAAACAGATAAACTACATATAGGTATTATCAGTGTTCGACGTGAAAACGCAAACTGAACTCTAGTCTCTACTGATGTAATAAAAGATTAAGACAATATTCAACGTCAGTCTAAACTTTAGACTCTAAAGAGCTATAATGTATAGGGTGGTATAGGTATACGAAGCATTAAATTTTAGATAACATGATACATAAAAAAAAAACAATGAGTTGAGTTATTTAGAAAAAGATAGGTACGTAAAGTTCTGTGAACTCATTATACTTTAAGTATCATTATATCATAAATATATTATCAAACTAGACTAATAATCATTCCTGTATATTACTTTTCTTTATGCTAATAATTTAGTCGATTAGCGAGTAATTTAAGAACTTATCGAAATATTCGATAGTGTCCCAAAAATAAGTTTCATCAATTAATCGTTCGCACTTTTATTAAATACAGTACAGAAGTATTTTGCTAATTAATTCGATTAAAACGACAAGACTGGATTTGGAAACAATAACGGTAACTTGTGGTGACCGGTGGGGGGCGCTATTTGCTCGATAATATAAGCCAAAATGGAATCGACGCGTATCGTAAATTTTAAGGAAACAAATTACTGGCTATTCAACTAAATTATCGGTACAGTGTACACTAACCATCAGATTTAATTTCCACCTATATTTTCGATTTTTATGAGATCACTGAAATAATGCCCACAGATACAAAACGGTACTGGTAAAAATAAACGAGACTGATAAACGTTATGTTGCTTAGCAAGAATATAATTACGAATTGTATAATTACTTAATACATGATTGATTGTAGTACCAAATGATAACCGAAAAATAATGTCAAATCTATACAGAACGACTGGTGAGTCACTATCAAAATTTAAGGAGAATACTCGGTACATGATTCTCATTAGAATTATGTAAAAAAACTACGTACTTAATTTTTGACTTGATTGATTGATGATTTGACAGGGTGGTGGATCTCGGACGACCTTTTTTTTAGGATTCGGATTCGGATAGGCTACAGTCGATGGTAGATCTCGGATGACCTTTCCTTTTTTTTTAGGAATTCGGATAGGCTACAATGGTAAACATCGCTGGTGAATCTCGGACGACATTTTTTTTTAGGAATTCGGATAGGCTTCAGTCGATTGTAGATCTCGAACGACCTTTTTTTTAAGAATACGTATAGCCTGGCGGCTTTTTTTGTGTACACTTCCAACACAGGATAATTATGGATAATAAAACTCGATAATGTTTTCATAGGGGCATAAGATTCGAGTCTTGCACGCTTGCAATTTTCGCCTTAGGCCGGCCCTGTTTATAGTATATATACAGGTGAATGGTGAGTTACTATCAATATTTAAGGAGAATCGGTACATGATTCTCATTCAAATTATGTAAAAAAATAGGTAAATACTAATAAACTTTTAAGTAAAGTTACTCAACAATTATCTAATTATTTAGGCGTCGTCTGGACACCCTAGCAGCTAGCTGCACTTTCGACACAAAACAGGTAGTTTACCTACGTCCAAATGCCGCCACGTATTAACAGGGTAACAGGATAAACAAGCATGAACCAGTCCCCCTTAATACTTTAATCCTGGCTTAGGATAGGCAAAAATACTAAGATATTTTACTCGTTTAAGCAACTTTGTTGACTAGGTAAATGATGTGAACTTTGGCAATTTTTAGGTGTGAACAAGCGGCACATTACAACACCTATGCATGCGCCGCCGGCAAAACAGGAAAAGTTTCAACGCTTCATTTATTTGAATTGAAATTTATGAAAATTTGGTCAAAAATTAAGTACCTAGTTTTTTTACATAATTCTAATGAGAATCATGTACCGAGTATTCTCCTTAAATATTGATAGTGACTCACCAGTCATCCTGTATATGTTGACAGGAAAATATAGAATAAAAAACAGTTATAGTGAAGTATTGTATTTTGAATTTTCTATAGATAGTTACATTGTTACAAACGTCGTCCATGGCAGTATCACAACCGGAATTGCTCAAACGAAGTCCACTATCGATTGTGTATTTGAATGCAGTCTATTGTATATTTTAATGGAAAAATCTTATTGAATCAATAAGTCATTTGAACATAGATATATTATAGATAGAGTAGGGAAGACATACGGCTGCCTGTAAGCTGAAACGTCCAACGGTTAGAAAGATAGAGAAGGTCGCGGTAACCCCATCTGTCTTTCTCTACTGACGCATGTGCAGTAAAGGACTGCTTGTTATTATGAAATATTAACCAACAATCACACCACGTTAACCTAGCCCCGTAGTAAATTCGTAAGAACTTGTGTTACAGGTACTAGGAAAGGAAATAAATTTAAGATATAAATATATATATTATATACATAAATACACATCCATGACCCGGTGCAGACATCTATATTCGCCATACAAATTATCTGCACCTGGCGGGATTCGAACCCGCGACCGCTGAGTAGTGTCCAGTTGCCTGACCACTCGACCAGCCGGCTGTCTAATAATAAAATCAAATCAACTTAAATACCTTATAAAGTTGTTTGAAATAATGAAATATATACACAGACAGATTAGGTACCGCGATCGTCTCTCTCTATTTCTATCCGAGGGACAGTTGGAGGCGTGGCTCCCCTGCTCTATCTATAATACCTCTATGCATTTGAATCACAAACATACAGTAATTTAGAAACTAAGTTTCAATCTGCATCAAATCCACATTTGCGAATCGAAAACTATCACAATTACATTATTGGTTGCTCTAAAGAATTACGACCTATTACACACTCGGCTGCTCTGATTAAAAAAAATCTCATTCAGTTTTTTATAAGACTCATTAACAGTTTCTGTATTGAGTTAAGCGCTGTTAAATTATAATAACTGTTCTATCACAATCTACAGCGAGTAGCTTAATACGCTTATTTCCTCAAACATAGGGGAGACAAGTCCATATTTCACCTATTTCTATATTGGACGAATTAATTGCAATTATGTGTTTTAGTATTTAGATCGAATGCTTCAAAAGCGGAGTGTGATATGCTTCAAAACACTACATTCTTTTTCATCAAAACATATAAAATTGTCTACATAATTATATTCTTAAATATAAACAAGTTTATCATGAAGGTAATTCAATAATGACGGATTATAATACAGTGGCAATATTTCTATTTGTGTAAAAGCTTCCAAACACCTATACTACTTCCTACTAAATAAGTTACTAAATACCTACTAAAATGTAACATTTCTTACGTATGTAAGTTATTGTTATTGTTCGATAAAGCTTCGTACACCTTTAACGGTTTGGTAATGAATGAAGGCTAAAACACAGCGGCTATTCTTTTGCTGGCAACAGCTTATCGTTAGTTTTGATGTGAGACGTAAATACGCAAGCGAGTATTTCTTCGATACTGTTCTAACACATCATTATTTTTATTAAATATATCTACTAATTTTCGATAAGGAGATCGAATATAAATGTGCTTTATTATATTTATTATTTCCAGTAGGTATTGTATTAGGAAACGGTTATTTAATGTACCTATTACAAAAACATCGAGTTTATGTGAAATCGCTATCTGTCGTAAACAAAACAAAAATTAAATAGGTATACATATAAAATTGATATGTCTATAATTTATCATAAAAATCCTAGATAATGAATAAAATGACGATTCTACGGAATTATTCCACACATCTACTTGACAAGTTCCGACTACTTATAACGGATGAGTATTAGGGTGCCTGTCCATTGAAGCGGAGCGAGACTGCGGAGCGGAGAAACGGAGAAATATTAACCAATAGGATTGCAAAAAATCTTCCCTGTGCTCCAATAAATAAGGGCTCTGCAATCCTGTATCAGCCTGTAAACCACCCACTGCTGAGCGAAGGCTTCTTCTCGATATAGAAGAAGGGTTGGAACTTAATCCACCACGCTGCTTCACTGCGGGATGGCGGATAATTTCCCTATCATGGCTAACGATCGTTATCAGGTTTCTATGATAACAACCGGGACCGACGGCTTTACGTGCTCTCCAAGACACGGTGGGCAGACCCACTGCAATCCTTTTGGTTAATATTTCTTCGTTTCTCCGCTCCGCCGCCTCGCTCCGCATCAATGGACAGGCACCCTTACTCGTATTTCGTGATCCCGAGGATGGTAGATAACGGGTTGCCACTGATCTGAATTGACACTGAATTCAGTCTTGATTACAATTTTTTATTTATTAGGAGGTAGTTTTATATACAGGATCTCTATGTGCAATAGTCACTTGAACTCTTATTATGTTCATTTTATTTTATAGTCTATTGTTTTTCTGTTATCCTTATTAATTATTCGTTGTAGTTCAATGCAGTTCTGTGTTAAGGGTGCCTATCCATTGAAGCGAATCGAGACGGCGGAGCGGAGAAACGGAGAAATAATAACCAATAGGATTGCAAAAAAATCTCCCCTCCGCTCCAGTTGACAAGGGTCTGCAATCCTATTGGTTAATATTTCTCCGTTTCTCTGTTCCGCCGTCTCGCTTCGCTTCAATGGACAGGCACCCTAACGGCACTACTTACTCATAATATCGTATCAATTTGGTAAGCTGTAGGTATATCACTCCGCTTGATTTTACTTTGTCCTAAAATTACGCTTTATACATATATGTTTTAAAATTTGTTACAATTACCCAAGTGACTATCACAAATAAATGCAATTCAATAAAAATATTTTAATTAGGTGTAACAATTTAACCTATCTTCATATTGTCGCATTGCTTATTACTATTACATATTAATTTAACAAATATTTAGGAATACTTAATTAGCGGATCTTATAACTTTTAACACGATAACGTTGGAATGTTTAGTTGGAATGAAGATAATAATCCGTTTTAGGAATATAACTTTGACGTTAACTTTACCAGATTATATTAATTGGTTCATTACTATTTAATTTTAAGGTGACTATGTGCGATTATTAAGATTTATTGTAAGTTAAATAAGTAAATCAAAAATAATATCGTACTTGAATAGATACTTAGATCTTTTTTTTGTTTTAACGCGTATGAAATAAACCATGTTACTAATTTTTAACTTCCCTTAAATATATATTTTAACAAATATTTTAGTACATAAGTACTATAAGCGTCGATTTTAAATCTATTCAAGTTTTATATTGATTCCATTTGCTCGGTTAATTCCAAAATTGGACTCTCGCTTAGCGGCAGCATGTTGGTCGTCGGAGGTAGGCTGTGGCCTTGCCAATTGGGCTGAAATAACAATAACAATATTACATAATTTTTACTATATTACATAATTTTTATTCCTTATAACATTGCTAATACTCGGATTATCCCTAGTGGAGATATTATTCTGTCTTATTTTTTCTGAATTAGTAAAAATAATTGTTGACAAGTGTGAATAACTCTTCAAAACTCATATTCTCCGAAAATTGGAACTTTTTTAAATTTTTCAGAATTAATAAGACTTAATCGGAGTTTATTAAGAGTTATTTTAAAAAATATTTCCACCAGGGATGTGATACGATGCTGGCAGCTTCGTACTTGTGAAGGGATTCAAAACGAAAAATGGTTTGATGTGCTTTGGCATTTGATCTACTTAATTGTAACAATACTATTTGGTAATACATATTATTAATTTATAATGTTGTTCAGAGTGAGAGTGCAATTTTACAAGCTAATCTACTAATTCATAGCCCGTCTATTTATTAAATAGCTTTACTTCTTAAGCACATTGCTACGGAAGTTAATTTTTATATCTTCAGCACACTTAATTATTATTTTTTTTCGCAAATCTTCAAGGAAGTTATTATAATTTATGTTGATTTGATTGACAATATTATGATAGATTATATCTCATTCGTGTTCATGTTTCGGACGAGATAAAATGCAGTTTTATCAATGTATAAATTTACGTTATAATAATTTCATACGAAATGGGTTAAATATAAGGGATATTTAACCCATTATAGGGACAGCCACGGTGGAAAAAATCGGCAAAATTCAATCATTTAAATATTTTTTTTTATAATATGAATCTTTCATTTACTGTTCGATTGTTCGTTTTATTGCGTGCATTTTACTCAATTGCAAAAGTTTGAATATATTTTTAAACATTGCTTTAATAGGCATTTACGATATTGCAACTAATATAATATGTAATATATATGTGCATGCTGTCGAGTACTTCTACAAAAAAGCCAAAAAATAAGGTGATAAAATAAAACAAGAAAATCATAAATTTTACGTTTACTTGTATTTTAAATAAAAATTGCTCTTCTAAGTAAAGCTATCACATCTTACATAGAATTATAGTTATAGTTAGCAAATAATAATAAAAACCTGTTTACAGACTTTCACAAAGAAAATGAAATTTCCGACTGACGTACCTATTGAATTAATAATAAATATTTACTTAAAACTAACCATAGGTATTATATACTGTCGGGGAACTTTACAAATAAATATGTAGGAACATTTAATATTATGCTTGCAATACATTACAAAATGCAATATTATTATATTATTATACATTTATTATAATACAATATTTGGCAAGTTCATTTAAATTTATTGGAATTTGTAAGCTAGTAGAAGAAATTTCTTTTTACGTCAGTTCTAAAGAATAGGAATGGATGATGAGAGATAATCTTGCTGTTTGAGTATATATTTCAAATGTAAACATTTATAAAATATTACAAACATTTTATAACTATAAACAACATAGTATGGTAGCGTAGTGATTATTAAAACTTCTTAATCTTACTTATCGGCAGTTATTTAATATAATAATGGTGGTCAACAAGACTTTATTTTTAAGCACTAATTATTGTCATGCATTCTAGAGTTCATGCCTTTATGTGATATATAATAACAACCATCAGTATCATGTTCAGCTTTTAACAAACGAATACGACTACAGTGAGACCATGAGCCCATTATTCGACATAGCTGTAGCAATCTTTTACAAGATTATATAAAGATCGGCCTTTCAAACCCGCTCCATGAACGTATTTCATTCAATATGCATTACATATTTATTAATAATTTAGCAACATAACAACAATAAATAACCATAACGATTATATACGTAAGTCGAGTAATTACCTTTCTTGACGTGGAGCGGACTTCCTTCACAGACATAATAGATAGAGCAGGTAAAAACGCTTGGAAAGACGTCCAATTCTTTTTTGATGCAAGCAATCGGTGATCATAAAATATATAGTACCAATTATAGCTACTGAATTGTTTTTGGTACTAGTTCCATTTCAAGATGTATATTTCATAAATAATTAGCAAGCGATCGGCGAGCTAAATAATTGAAATCGTAAGTAATGTGGTAACTACAAATTTCTTAATTTTATCAAAATTCGACTCTCCCGCTCTATCTAAAAGTACCTACAGGTGTCATCGCGTGCAACAATCGTCTAACTTTATCTACAACCAGCGGCTTGCCACTTCTTACCCCTTCCACCGTCTTATTTGACTATCTACATATCATTATACCACATCAACAAACATAAAAATTTAAATTAAAATCAAGTGGTAATTGTGGTATCACTGACTGAAATAACAACATAACAACACAAAATTTTTTTATAAAATTAAATTCTAATACTTTTGCTTAAATAACACGTAGAGTTAATTTAAGTTATGAATTATTATGTTCAAGACCATTCAAGGGTAATTACAGGCTCATTTTGTCAATAGATGGTGCTTCTAATGACCTATGTCACTAGTTTTAGTACCGTAAAACGGGGTGAATAGGGATCGCATAAAACGAGGAATGAAATTTACTAATGAATTTGACTACCTTAAGAACTTCCAAATTTGTATTAATTATTTTACAAATATAGTTATTCACCCCGTTTTACGGTAATTATTTCTTCTCGACAAATTAGGTTGGTGATATTGATGTGTAAGATAGTCGAATGAGAATCCTATCTCTTAGTGCAATTATTATTGACTGGCAAGCCTCTGTCTACAACTACTCCTACGTGGAGATCTATGACAATTTTCAATATCCTATCTATACGATCTTTAATACTAGCGATGGAATTTTGAATCTTCGTTGAGTTTAGGTCAAAATTCTACCTCTAGTGAGCGAAATTATAGATAGTTTATAGAAAACCGCTACTAGTTGATCTGCTGGAATACCTGGAAGCACGCCTGCGGTGGGAACAGCGCAGAGTTCCAGTGCACCGGCTCCGAGATCTGGCAGGCGCTCTGCAGGCTCGACGGCAGGTTCGACCAGTTCTCGTTACCCAGTCTCTCCTTCTGTACACTTATGTCCATCGACCCCTGATACGTGAATTTAGCCTCCTGGCCTTCCTCCTTGCCCTTTATCTTATTCGGGTCCTCCACTAGCGCCTGGAAGGCCAGAAGGTCCCGGTTCTCGGTTTCGGTGAGCGGCAACGGCGGCAGGATTTGCTGTTGCTGAGCGATTTTGTAGCTCTGCTGCCTCAGCATCTGCCTTCTACTGAGACCAACTTGTAAACTGTGGAGGGTACCCATTTCGTGAACTGGCAAGTTGGGCGGAGTCATCTGTTTCTGAAGCAGCTGTCGTTTCTGTTGGAATAGCCTGTGTTGCATCAGTTGCTGCTGAAGTGGAGGTTTGCTGACCTGCGATAGAGACGACCCGTGTGCCAAATCCGTGCTCTCCTGGAGGGCGGCGACCATTTTCGGACTAGCGGGCATCGGTGGTGAGGTACTTGAATAATTGAACGTTTCCGGGAGGCTTATACGCTTGGGAGTAGGATTTTTAGTATCTAAATAGTGCGGAGTGAAACTAGCTGCGAACTGATTGTGCTGTATCTGTCTCTGTGTCATCTCCTCGACCGGAAGAGAGGACTGATATTGCGTTTTTAATTTTTGTGCTTCCTTTTGCACCAGATGAAGTTCGAGTACGCCTTTCGCTTTACAGTTTTCGTTTAACCTTTGACTATTAAAAGCTAGTGTATTTTTCTGTGTATCATTAGATTGTGCGGCTTGTTGTGCCACAAGACCGTCACTAGCTCGCCTCCCTTCTCTAAAATCTACGGGACTTCGTGTTATAGCCCGAGAACAGTTCTTATTGGCGGACTGATAGTTAATAGGATTATGTCGCGCAATAAATCCTGTGCCAGTAGTTTTATTATTGTACGATGATATATAAACACATGGATGCATCGGACTAGTATTAACTAGAGAACTATTTTCGTAAGCTAACTTATCATCATTGGACGTACAACTCGGTAAACTGCTGGTTAATTCATTTGAGCAATCAGACAATTGATAATCGATACTCTCGAATGTTGAAAAATTACTCTGCGAGGAATCACAACTAAGATTTTGACTTAGGCTTTTGTTATTAAAAAAAGTCACCACACCGCTGCTTGAACTTGAGCTTGCGTAAGAACTTAATCTGTTCGGTACTCCAGTTTGCACGTTTGGGACATCTTCCATATCTGTTTCGCAACCCTCGTCTGTCGACGACGAATATTGTTGTTGAAATTTTGTCGTTTCATTTGTACCGCTAGGAAGAACCTGATTATACGTTTGGCCTGTAGTATATCTGTTCAGAGAAAACTTACTGTCGGGTCTGTAGAGTGTATTTGGTAATAAATCATTAGTAGTCAACGAAGCAGAATAATTTGCTTCTGATACTGCAGGCGGAATAACCGTATTCTGTAAATAGGAGTAACTTGGAAGATGAGGGTTCATGTAATCCTTGAATGGAGGGGTACTTGTCTGCAATCGATTAATTTCTTGCTGTTGGGCTTGAGAAACTAATCTGCTTGATTCAAGTGGTTTTGGTTGTTCTAATACACTACTTAATTTTGTATCAGTAAACTGAGACGGTATTGGACTAGTGCTTAGCGTAACAGTACCCTTCAGAGGTAGTGGTGATTGTTGTAGCGTATTCATGAGTTTCGCGGCTTCAGAACACATTGTAAACGTAGTGGAACTTGGTAACTTCACAGTCTCTACATTAAAATTAGTTGCAGAAGCCGAATTTTGTAGGAAATTCGCTATGGCGCTATGATCCGCCGACGAAGAGCCTCTACCACAATCGATAGCACATTTTGAATCGAAACTCGATGACGTTAAAAGTCTAGTACCGTCATTGGCTTTGAGCGTTTCTGGACCCACCGTAGTCGACTGCTGTAACAACCGTCTGCAATCTTCGCTAGACTGTTTCAATATATTCTGTTGTTGCTCGTAAGTAGACGTGAGAAGCCTATGTGCCGGTGTCGTCTCACTCAATTTGGCGCCGATCCTTTGATTCGATTGTGAGACATCGACATTCCTCAAGGAGAGAAGCCTTGTTGAGTCAGTTTCATGATTTCTTGCTTCGAGATTTGCGACTAAAAAACTTCGGTGCGTGTCCGAAGGGTCAGAACTTCGCTGGAGAAGTCTCTGCTCGGTCATGTTTACACCCGCAAGGGACAGCAGCCGCTGCGTTTCCGCCGATGATGCATCGGCCGGTGCAGCTGGTGCTACTGTCGCTCTGTTGTAATCTCTCGACTGTTCGCCTGCGTGAAGCAATCTGAAAACGATTTTTTGTATCTGTAGTACTAATACTATAAAATTAATGAGACTGTGAGTGAGAGATGAGAGACGACCGTTCTGATGTAGTAGTCGCCTCAATGCCACGCGCCGACGGTCGCGAGTTCGATTCGCGCTCGGGATAGATATTTGTGTTTGTACAAATATTTGTTTCCGGTCTGGGTGCACGCCCTTATGGGTCTCCCCACCGTGCCTGGGAGAGCACGTAAAGCTGCCAGGCCCGGTTGTTATCATAGACACCTGATAACAATCGTTACTCATGGTAGGGAAATTATCCGCCAACCCGCAGTGGAACAGTGTGGTAGATTAAGCTCCAACCCTTCTACATGGAGAAGAGGCCTTCTCTCAGCAGAGGGTTTTTTTACAGGCTGATACAGTACAGTACAGTACAGTACAAAGAAATTATTAGTTCGTTTGAGTTGAAGATTTTACTAGCTAGTACCTGGATGACCGAGCTTTGCTCGGTTAAATTATATTTAGATACATTACATACTATTGACAGACTACATTCTTCTGACAGCTTTTATCTACTCTTCTCTTTTTTTAATTTCCCAATTCCGTCTCGGGAACGAGTAAAAAGTCGATTCACGTTTTCGAGATTGAGAATTTTTACACCCCACAACACAACAGTACCTCATTTTTCCTTTTTTGAGAGCACTTTTTTTTTAACGTTTTTAACTGATTGAAAACGTAAATAACCTACAGCTGATCGCACTCAAACACCCATGTTTTGCGTAGTTTTGCCACAACGCCCCGCCACTAGCGATATCCAAGAGGCCTATAGAGGTAAAGAAGCACTATCTCATATTATTATGGCTGTTTGGCATAAAAATTGTACACAAAATAGCATTAAATAAATTTGGCGCTGGTGTAGTGGAGAATATGATCTGAACTTAACTGTTTTAGATAACTTGAAGTTTGCTGAGTGGAAGTAACTATAATTTCAAGTACCTTCTCTCATAGACTTGTGTGTTGTTGTCGACTTATGTGTTGTGTGAAATGAGTTGTAATTAAAAGTTAAACGGCTAGCGAGTTAAATAAATTGTCTAATTTAAAAACGGTCCTCTGGTACAGCAACGCCATCTTTATTTAAGGTTATTTCGGTGACACTTTTCGTAACACAAGATAGTGCTCCTTTAACTCTACACTCCATCATATATATGTACTGTATCAGCCTGTGAACAACCTACTGCTGAGCGAAGGCCTCTTTTCCATATAGAAGAAGGGTTGGAGCTTAATCCACCATGCTGCTCCGCTGCGGGTTGGCGGATAATTTGTCTACAATAATAACAACCGGGACCGACGGCTTTACGTGCTCTCCGGGGCACGGTGCGGAGACTCACAAGGACATACACCCAGACCGGAAACAAATATTTGTACAAATACAAATATCTGTCTAAAGCGGGAATCGAACTCGCGACTGTCGGCTTGTGGCGTTGAGGCGACTACTCGCATCACAACACCAGAACGGTCGTCGCATCATATATATAGTAATGTTATACCTATTATGCTGGTCCCGCCGCGTGTCGTCCCGCGCCAGCGGCTGGTCCGGCGGGCGGCGCGCCGGCCTGCGGTCGCACGCGCGCGCGCGCAGACGTTCCAGCAGCAGCAGGTAGATCGCCGCGTGGTGATCGTAACTGTTCGAGCGAAGACTCTGGTGGTGAAAGAAATTGTGTCGTGATACCCCAGGTGTGCTGGAGCACGCTACCTATTCTATTCACATATGATATTTTAACTACTCTATTATTATTTTTTTGTGTCAGTCTTCTCGATAGTGCTTTAGTCATAAAATATATATACTATTTTAAAATTCGAGAAAAATAAACGGTTTCTTATTCTCGTGTCATCTATATACGAATTACGTTAATTATATAATAGTGTATGTATTAAATCTGTTTAAGTATTACTACTATGTCACTACTACTACACGTAGAATTACACTACTGTTAGAGTAATACTCAGGCGGTGAAAGAAATTGTGTCGTGATACTCCAAATGTACTAAAGCACGCTATTTATTGTTCTATTTGGATATGATGTTTTAAAATGAATTTTTTTTTACGATATGGTTTTATTGCATTAAAAATTAAGAGCTCTGATTAATATTTTGTTGAATTTTATATTATATACTTAATAAGTAATTACGTGTCATTCAATCTATTCTCATTATATAAATACATTTATTTACTTTAGAGCATGACGATACGGTGTTGGAATATGTAATTAATAAGCACTAAAGTACAGAGAATACAGAATATTGGTGTACAAAATCTTTTTAGTGTTTTGGGTGTAAGTCAGCTTACCTCTTTGGTTTTAACTGGATCGATTCCCAGACTCTGCATTAGTCGAAGCACTTGTTCGTTCGGTTCCTGCGTGTGATGCGCAACATGCGCTGGGCTCCTGATCGGGTCGGTTACAGCGGGAACCGTGTAAGGCTCCGCAGCCATCCAACGGTGCTTCTTAATTTGCTCTATCGTATACCGCTTCATCGGTTCAAGGACTAGCATCTTACGTATTAAAGACTCACAGTCTGGAAATTAATAAGAGATTATATCATTGGATATTTTTTTTATGGCAATTTTGTGAAATGTATTTTTTTTATTTTTTTTTTATTTTGTATGTATTATCTTTATTCATTAATACTAATTGAACTTTTAAAAATTTGTAAACACAAAGCAATTAAAACAGACGAAGGAATAATAATTAATTAAAAAAAATTGTGACACATACCATATTAATAATGGTAATTCAATAGTAATTGTCTAATATGACGTTAGAATGTTACTCTATGACGTCATTATAGGCAAGGTAACGATTTAACCCCATCGAAAAGGTCAGGGGACGGGGTATGACGGAAATGACGCCGTGGCATTGTATCATAACCAACGAACCGTGAAAATGGTCTACTAAAATCACATTATATTGAGTCTTACAGTATGACAAAAAAAAAAAACAGAGTAATGGAAAAATAAGATAAGCGTGATATTTGATTCTTTAGTGATTTTCATTAAAAAAAAAAAATTAGACATTATCATTTTATAAAAAAAAAAAAACATTCATAATATGTTACAAAACATTTGTTGCAGATATTCTTTCGTTTTGTGCAAATAATTCCGCATAATATGTACACAAATGACCTCAATACATTAGTGATGAGCTAAGTAACTCGTCATCCTAATATTGTACAACCATTAAAAATTAAAGAGATAGAAAAATAATAATATAAATCATTTGACGACGCGTTGTCGCAGTGGTCACCGCAACTGGCTGATGCAGTAGCGGTCGTGGGTTCGATCCCCGAACATGACAAATATTTGTATAAGCCATTTTTGTCTTGGTCTGGGCGTTTGTGCTTGTGTATTGTGTGTATTACCAGACCCCTCGAAACAGAATTGACATTCCACTAGGGGCCGTTAAGTTTGAAGCGTTTATTAAATAACATGAAATAAAAATTTATACATAGGTTTTATGTTACAAAAAAAAACCTTTGTATTTAACTCATATATTCATGTATCATGATTATATAAGTGTAGTCCAAAATACAACAAAAATAAATCCAATACCCAAACCTATTTAAGAATTACTGCGAAGCTGTAAGGGCTAATTTATATACATTTTAGTGTTGGTGACTGTACATACATAAGTTTTATTTTTCGTTATTTAAGTATTTTGATATTGATTGTACTGCACAAGGCAATGATTGACGACAAGAGTAAAACGTAAGTACCTACGCTACAATGACGCAAACAAACAATATTAACGCACCGGCAACATTCCTCGTGTCAGCATTAGTTTTAAGATATTAATCGATAATTTTAATCGATTTATATAATAATAATATGATAAAAAAAGATTAAGTAAGTTTAAATAAAATATAATTTTTAAAACAAAAAAAAACTTAAGCTAGTAAGAACTTAGGGTTGATAGAATGTGAGTTGATAGAATGTGAACTTAGGGTTGAGAGAAAAATACATAGGATCAAACGTGCCCACAACATTTATTATGTAATTGAACATTATTTTCATGTGATACGTAAAAGCCTGTACATTTCTAGAAACATGAGATATAACTGAGACAGAATTTGGTTATCATACATCTAACAGATATGTTAAATATGCACTAGATAATATTATAAACGTCAGAGAAGAGATAGAGTAAATATTTGTCATCCGTTCACGATACCTACTGTACTTCCTGTACTACTATACTACGTGTATATTAAAGCAGGACCGTAAAAATTATGAATAAATATTCCAAAAATAAATTGATGAAAGAATATACACTAATAATAATCATGAAAAAATAGTCGTGATGGTCCAGTTAATATAGATTACATAAATCGATATTCGACAACCGCGGGAGCAGTTCTGAGTTAGCATCACTGAGTTTTCAACGGACCGACTAATTTACGTGTTCTCTGAAGCACGGTGTGTTTGCCCACATGGACATACCTTCAGTAGACACACACCCAGACTAGAAACAAATATTTATATACAAATACAAATATCTGTCCCGAATCCGCTCAGGGAATAGAAACCGGGACCACCAGCGATAAAGTACTACTACACTACTCGCACCGTTACACCAGAAAGGTTGTCTACAAAACGTTATATATTTTATTTTTCAGATATGAAATTAATGATTTGAGTGTGTGAATGATAGAATTAGTAGCGATTGGATATTTTTGGACGAGTTCATTTTTAATCATTTGAATACATGAAAACATTCAAATGCGTCATTCAAACTTAAATATGGGTAATGGCTTTCTTATGCTGAAAGAGAATGACGCTCGTCGATGAATAAATAAATCTCGTATCCATCGAAAATAATCTTATGTAAATATTTTATTCTGAGCGAGATGGATATCTTTACTTAGCATTAAAAAAACATAGTGTCGATCGGAGTGACGAATTCGATTACAAATATTCGTTTAATTATAGTGTTCTTCGAAATAGTTTGTGTCCAATTTCTGCACTTGGCGCAAACAAAACACTCTGCGCATCAACTTTGGAGTAATTTCGTACTATTTTATTTACTTGGTTCATTTCTTCTTAAAATAAAATCGATGACTAGTGAAGTTTTAGCCAGGCGATTCTATTAATAATCGCTCAGACGCAAATATCGCGTGCTCTGCCTGACCATTGACGCAATCGTGTGAAAAATGTGCGGGTGTTATTTAATAAAATCGTGAAAGTCAGTGGGCGCCGATAGCTATGATGTTCCATGAACTTGGTGCAATTTTACGAGGGAACTCGTCGCACCGTCACTGACGGTCGCTAATACTTGCTAGTTGCCAGCAACTAATCGCTGCCCATAAAACAAGATGTAAACACGCTACGTATGACGCACTTCAAATAATTCATCTTATCCGTGCTTTAATAATTATATTTTTATAATATAAGACAATCATATTTTTTACAAATACATCGAAACAAATGAAATATAAATATTTTTATAACACTGATACCAGCGTTTGTCTACAGTTCCTTTAATTTCCTAGAATAATTAACTTTAAATCGCTATCCGTATTCAAATCGGTTGAATATTTTTGATAGAAAATTATGTGTTACCAAGCAGATTTTACAACTGATTTGTTTATAGAAATTAAAATGATAACAGATAATAATACGGCCTTATAGGTAAAGAACCATATTTTACAACTTCAGGGGAGAAGAAATAGTAGGTAGGTATTTTGTAGGTTGGTATCGGTGTACGTTTAGTTTCATTTTATACAAATACTTAAAATTAATTAATTATTAGTACCTATGTATAATTTTATTAATAAATATTTAAAATCTTATAACTTAATGATAAAAATACATTATATTCTGTCTTGATATTATAATAATATGAAAGTTTTTGTCTTATCAGAATAAAATATAAACAAGGTCTGTTTAACACAATATGTTTATTTATTTTACATAAGTCAGCGTATCAAGATCATTCCGTGTTTATTGCTTCACTGGCGGAACATAAACGGTTTTTCTCATTCCGATGCTAATTTTTTAAGCGATATTTTCTTTTCTAATTATCGTTCATTTGTAAAATATATGAAAGTCATCTTAAACTTCATAATTTACAAGTATTTCCGCCTAAAATTTACAACTTCAAAAATAATAAAATATCTCACAAAAACTGTTTTAAACACTAAAATCTTCAAAACTTCCCTTTTACCAAATAATATTTTAAGATGTGAACATTCCGTAAGGAACATGAATCATTCATAACACAACGTATAGAGATGGGTTCGTTAAACGTAAAACATTTTTATTTTTCATGAAAAAAGACTCGTACTCTTTTAGACCGTTGTCAATGCTACGTTACCATAGTAACATGCATATATATATTATATACCTACTAAAAATAAAAACATTAATATTATTATAGTTTACTTATACGTGAACAAGGCTAATTTAGGAAAGTGTTTTTCAGAGTGTGAAGAAAGATGGAATGCAACCGTACCAAATACATTTATAAAATTCCAATAAAAAAATTTCCATATATAAAATTCCACAAAAATAAAACAATTAAGAAAAATATTCAACATCATATCGGCGTCAGTGTAGAATGGAAGTAGTAATTACGAAGTATATATTACGTTGCGTTTCTTTTTTGACATTAAATTGTTATATGACCTAGTTAGTATTGCAAGCATAAACTACTCAAATTGGTTTGTTGCATAACGTTCACACTAGTCGATAACTGGAAGGATGAGCTTCTTGTGCGCGAACTGTGTTCAAACTGGTCGTGTATTATTATATTAACCTAGTAAACAAGTCGTTTTGTTTGTAATTGATTAGCAAGAATGTTAATTATTAGTAAAAAGATCAATTATGTATCATGCGCGCGTAATTTTGAAGATATATAGATGTAATTTAATATCATACTCGAATATAAACTAAAAATACACAATATTGGGCAGGTTATCTGAATAAGTATATAACAAATATCAACAGCTTAAATAGAATAAAATTCAATATAACACGTTCTCTTGGTCTTTGTAGCTGAACTATAGATTTTTCTTTATTTTTAACCAGATGGCTTTATCAAATTCTTTTCTATCTTTTATCTTAAAAAAAAAAACAGAATTTTTAAAACAGATTGAAGATTGGGTATTTAAGTCACGTATCCCATAAAGTTTTTCCTTTTGCAGTTTATCTGCTTTTAGCTTTAGTCGAACAAGAGCAATTCACTAGGGATAAATAGTTTCATGGAACAGTCCTTTAAATAATTTAGTAGACATTTACTCAAAGAACTTTAAAATATACTATAACTTTATAATAACATCTACATTCTTTAGCCACGAATACCTAGTATTGTTTTTTTTTTTTAATTTTACAAAGAATATGAGAAACAATTTTTTAGTTAACTTATTGATGAAAAGATTACTTAGGTAGGTTTTACTATAATATTATTATACATATTTTGCAGAACCATCCGAATATAGTATAAATGAATGTTATGAAAATAATCAAAAAATAACTTTTATACGAAAAATTTTTGTCATTCAGACGTTCCTATACGAATTGTTTCAATATTTAGCACCTTTATTATAAGTCATTAACATTTCTTGCGTCAAACCTATGCTCGACGTTTCAGAATACGTAGAAGGCGTCAATAACACTATTTTTGGAACGGCCGTCATCGGCATCAAGGTGTTTACTGAATGAACGGAGCAAATGCACTGAAAAAGCATTATATTTCATTATACTTCTATTTCGTCGGAATGGTTTATATTTTAGGTAAATTATATCTTTATATTATTAGTTTATTACTAAATAAATCGAAAGTCAAGATGGCCCAATTTGATAATATGTGTGGATATGGAGATGGTCGAAATCAGAATACCGTATTCAATTTCTGAAAAATAATCAACTCGTACTTGGAGTCAAACATCATGAAGAAATCTGCACGTTTATGTACACATTTTCAGACATGTAGGTACGTAATTGTATCAGCTTGTTTGTGCGTGGAGCAATAATAATAAATAATAAATATAAATAAATAACTTTATTGCACACAATTACATACAAAATTACACAAAAGGAAAGCTTAACAACTAACTACAGAGCGTGCAATGGGCGGTCTTATCACTAAATAGTGATCTCTTCCAGACTACCCATCAGAAAGAAGCTTGCAGTGAAACGGGCATGTGCAACATAACAGTATGTATGCAATGTGACGAATAATGGTTTAATTCTTCTTAAAAGAAGAGGTCTTTGCACAGCAATTTCACATTTAAACTGTGACAAAATAGTACAGTACAGAAGTAGAAAATTAGGAAATAGAATCGCTACATACACGTTATAAATATAAAAACTCAATCACTTGTTGTTTTTTAATATAATCGTATATTTATCGTATCTTTATCAGCAAACTTCAAGTCATCTACAACAGTTAAGTTCAGATCATAATTTTCTCCACTATACCAGCACCCCATTTTATTATTAATATTTAATATACACACCTAGTGGTCTGTTCTTAAGATAACTTAATGCCTGTGTTTTAGGTAACAACCCTCTTATATTTTTTAATGTAAATTTTTATTACATATATAAATATTACACCTACACTCGGGGCGGGAATCGAAAAGAATGGAAAATGGAGCAGAAAGCAGATCTTGGGTCATTTATTTATTTATTACTACATTATTGCACAATACATTGAAGAATTGTACAATAGGCTGGCTTGATACTTAATTCTTGTAATGAAAAGAAATAAATGCTTAAAGATAAATAAAAAAGCAAGATCTTTTTAAAATGAAATTTATCTTCCTTTTCTATATGCTTATCACTAATTGAAATAACTATGATGGATTCTTTTACTTAGTACAACATTTTTCATCCTTATCCGTATGTACGGACCATAACCTCATAATATGTATCCGTATCCTTATCCATATCCGCGGACAAGTACGTATTTTTTACGATCTAGTACAGCTCTACCCAAAAAATATTTAATATTAGATTATTAACATCGAGCAAAAGCGCCAAATTCATGATCATGTATGTGAATTTTATATGTATATGAACTCTATTTATGTGTTGTTATAGCGATGATGGTAAAAGCAATCTGTTTAAAAGATGTGTCCCGAGACAGAGGAAAGAAGATAAGACACAGGAAGTTTTGAGAAATGGGGTGGGTGGCACCCTTGTTGTGAGAAAACCTAACAGATTTTAAGCACTCGACTCGAGAAATTTCCATGACATTTTGACGTATACCTATAATAGTGGAAATATTGTGTCTTGAAATCAACAAGTGACACTAATATAATCCACATAGATAAAGGAATCAATAGATACTCTTTTTTTACTTTGTAAAGACGTCAAACACAATATTGAAGTAATAATAAACGCTATTGGCATATCGTAGTACAATTCGTCCGTATTATATAAAAATATCCTCGCTAGTCATTTTAATGTACAAACCGATACATTTAACGCTTCCTCGCGTTAATTCATATAAATATCATCAATAAGTCGTATATATATCAAGTAGTCGTATATACCTTAAATGTAAGTTCTCCTTCCTTTCCGACTCTCATGAAAGATCTCTCCGCTCTTTAAATAATCTATCTCTTTCTACTCCTATTCATCGGTCTGGGTTTATGTCTGATTCATTTGCTGTATCTGCTGTTCGTCTCTGGAACACGTTACCTGAGTCTATCCGTAGAGCTCCTTCACGCGAATCATTTAAGAGACAAGTTAAGGAGTTCTTCTTAGCCAAAATCTAATATGTGGTGATCTCAATAAACGCTGTGTAATTGTGTTTTGATTATAATTGTCAGCTTATTATTATGTATTAAATATTTTGTATGTTTGTATGTATGTATGTATGTATGTTTATAGGTATGTATGTTTATATGTATGTATGTTTGTATGTATGTATGTATGTATGTTTTTATCTGTTTATGTATGTATGCATATGTGTATGTATGTATGTTTGTATCTATTTATGTATTTATGTATGTATTGTGTATATAATATAACGATTGTCATTAACGTAATCTTATTTTTTTCCATCTTTTCTTTTTTCTATTAAAGTGAATTTTGTTAATACTCAATTTTGCACACCTACAAACGTCTGCTCTTGTACGTCCTAAGGTTGGCTGGTAGAGAATGCTTTTAGCATTAAGCCCGCCTTTTGTACAATTCTTTGATGTATTGTGCAATAAAGTAATAAATAAATAAATATGGATACAACCACTGGTAGCCAACGAGCATTAGGTACATTAGGTACAGCTGTTGTCACTCATATATAAAATTGTTTTGCTACAATTTTACATAATCAATATGTGTAATAACCGATTTATCAATTCTACGACATACTATACCTATTTGTACGTTAATTAGTTTATGATTGATTAAAGAAAAATGTTCGTGTGAATTTATCTTTTAAACCATACGAGTATTATAGATGTTAGATTTTATAGCCATAAGTACTAAAAATAAAAAATTTAATAAAATGACGTTATTCTATAGTTTAAAAAAATATAGTGTATTTCACACAATAATTTTCTAGTTTATGAAAACGTAATGTTTATGAGACTCGGTCTGCGTGATACATGACTGAAGAAGGCGATGACGCAAGTACATTATCAAGTAGCTTATCGATTTCATTATTTTTATCTCTATATTTTGGACAGGATGATTCGACTCGATACAACCTTGTTATCGTTCTTTCAACTGGACATTAAGAAAAAAAATGTATATAACCTCAGTATTTTTTGGATATTTTGATTAACATGTTTTAAAGTTGTGATCGAAAGAAAGAATCTTTAAAATAAATTTGGACTTGACAGTAGTATTATTATCATGACTAAAATTTCGTAGATTATTGTAATGGTTTTATGTATAGACAAAAAAATAGGAAAAGCACTTAAATATACATATTAGCAATGGCATAAAAAAATCTATTATAATTATACTATATATAAATTTCACGCTCCAGCCATTCATTAAAGCACACAAGCTTTAGGATTTATTTACATCGAACATAGTAAGAATAGCGTATGTACTCGAATGTTTCATTTTGATCTGGAATCCAAGACCGAATTGTTTTTGCTAGGAATTTTCTTTGCTCGTATTACGATCTTGTAAAAGTGCTGTTCGAAGTTTATAAGTTCAGAATCGACATTATCTGTGGAAACTGAAGTCGTTATACGTGATTTACTATGGTTTCAGACTATTAATTTGTTTAGATGAATTTTTATTTTTATGCTTTTATGTCGTATTATTTTAATTCATTACCACTTTACAAGAATATTATAAGTAACAAAGTATTAAGAACTCGAAATCCAATCGCCATGTAATTCACTCATTTTTTTGTAATTTTGTATAAATTCTATTTAATCGAAGGTTGTTCGAAAAAAATATTTCGCGAAAAATTTATTTGTAAAAAAATTCTATTCGATTACACGCCTGAACTTGGCAAACGAACGATTTCTGAATTAACATTTTTCTACGTATAATGTATGTATTCAATGAACTCTGTTTTTACGAAGGTCATAGACCTAATAGGTACAAATTTTGTTCTTACGTGACCTTGTTTATTTATCCTGAGATAGAGAGAATTATAATAAAATAAAATAGACAAAATGGCTCGTTAAAATACAAATGGAACGCACATAATAGGTTAGAGAAAAAATCTTTTCGTACTTTGTATGCATAAAATTGAAGAAAAATCTCTTTGGTTACACTGTTGTGTCTGGTTTTAATATCAATAAATACAGGGCATTAAGAAAAAATAAACTGAAAAGTAAAAAACATTTTCCAACCATTTTTCCATTGTTTTTCTGTCCATCAAAATGAGTGAACCTAACGAAGAAATTCGATACATTTTTTGTTTTATTACAAAAAAAAAGGCAAAATGCGCCTCAAGTCGCAAAAAAAATTTGTGTTGATGAATTTGGTGTCATTTTTGATGAAGTGGAGCAAGATCGGCATATTAGTAATTACGACATAACCGAAGAAATCAGGATTGACTACAAAACAGTTTTGATCCATTTGAAAAAGTCTGACGTGGGTGCCACACGAACTTACTAAAAGAAACCTAATGAATCGTGTACTCATTTGCGATTCTTTAGGCCCGATCCACATTACAGTGCTGGTCTCGGTTCGTTCTCGGTTCGATCTCGATCCGGTAAAATGTTGTTACACAAGAAACAATGAGAGTATTCATACTATGCGTAACAGTCAAGGTCCGATCAAGTCACGATCCAGCAAACGATTTGTCATACAAAAGATTTTACCGGATCGAGATCGAACCGAGAACGAACTGAGACCAGCACTGTAATGTGGATCGGGCCTTATTGAAACATAATGAAACTGAACCATTTTTGAAAAGATTGATCACTGGTGATGAAAAATAGATCACCTATGACAAGAACGTGCGAAAAAGATCATGGTCGAAGGGTAGTCAAGCTCCACAGACTAGCGAAACCCGGATTAACACGCAATAAGGTGATGTTGTGTGTATGGTGTGATTGAAAGGGCATCGTTCATTACGAGCTTTTACCGACCAAAAACCATTGATTCCGATCTCTACTGCCAACAACTAATGAGACTCAAGCAAGAAATACAGAAAAAACGGCTGAAATTGATCAACAGAAAAGGAGTGGTCTCTCATCATGATAGCGCCAGACCACATACATCTTTGGCCACAAATCAAAAATTGAGAGAGCTTGCTTGGGAAACGTTAATGCGTCCACCTAGTCCTGAACTTGCACCCTCATATTTTCATCTGTTTCGGTCTCTTCAGAATTCTTTAGGTAGTGTTAGGTTAACATTAAGAGAGGACTGTCAAAACTACTTGTCGCATTTTTTTTTAAATAAAAAATCACAAATTTCTACAGGAACAGGATTATGTCGACTACCTAAAAGAAGGCAATAAGCTATCGAATAAAATGGCTCATATATTTTAGAATTTAATGTAATTAAAGTTTGAAAAAAGTCTTCAATTTCCGTATAAAATACGAAGAAACCTTTTCCCCGACCTAATACAATAGTTGTTATAATAATTATATAATCAAACCAATTGCATAATGATAACCCGTTGGAAAAGTATACATGTATATTAATGGGTGGCGCAAAAAAAACCGACTATTTTTTTTCGAGTCTCGTGTGAAAATATGTATGTTTTTTGATGTTTTAAGAGCCCTCTCCAAAGGACAGCTCAAAAAAAAAATTTAAGAGGTCGCTCCAAAGTTTTTAACAAAAATCGTCAAAATTACGTTTTTTTTTGTTCAAGTTCCTAAAAGTTTCAGCACAAAGTTTGAATTCTGAAAGGTCGCTCATAATTTTATTTTTATTTTATTAGTGCATTACTTTCGATTTTTCGAGCGACCTTTTAATATTCAAATTAAAATTCCACTTTTTTATTTATTTAGTACACTAATTGATAAAAATACACCACGAGATGAACTAAAAATCAAGCACAAGATCTGACAGAGGATCTGCCCCTGTCAGATCCATTCGCATTATATGTCTCGAGCAACTTGCTATTTTAAATTACTTTGGTTGGTTGGTGGTATGTTTACTTATTCTGAATCAGCCTGTTAACGTCCTACTGCTGGACAAAGAAAGGCGTCTCCTCCATATAGGAGAAGTTATAATGTAGTTATAATAAGATCGTGGAGTTTCTTTTAATTGTGAACATTTAATTTTTATACTTTAAAGTATAATATATAATATATGAAAGACTAACTAAAACATTTACTTTGAGCAGTAGTCATGTTTAACGTTACTGACAAAAGTCATGTAATAATTTAACTTCCGGCTCCTACAAAAACGCAAATAAAAAACTATCCCGAAAGTAGCTCTGGAGTCAACAAAGTAGCATATCGCTGAAATAAAAAACGTATTGAAAAAAAAATGAAACTCACCTTCACTCATAAAGTAGGGTATTCTAAACCTTCCAGATAGCACTCTGTCCCTTAGCGATTGAAGGGTTGAGCCGTCGAAAGGCAGCGCGCCGCACACCAACACATATAGCACCACCCCAAGGCTCTGCGAAGCATTCACATCATCTTCAAGTGGAATATGTAAGCTAGGCTTTTGATGGTACTACTCAGCAAATTTTGACATTTCTAAACAGTTTTCCTTGAACATAAGGAATTGTCTATGATTTTAAATCGGAATGTTTTATGTATCTATAGTATCTTATTTCGACAAACGATAATTAACTATAGACGATAATTAGGACAAAACTAAAATTTTAAAATTCTTTCGATTCCAAATCAAAAAACTTCAAATTTCTGTTTTACATGTGTATTAAATTTTATAACTTATGTCTCATTATATATTTTTTTCTCACATTAAACGACTATTTTAGCTCACTAGCAACGTTAATAGCATTTCAAAGGCATAAATTATTTTGAAAGGAAATTAAAGCAGCTCGTTACGAGTAAACTACGAGTTTATTAAAAATAAACAAGAAAAATTTTTGCCAGTCTTATTAAATGTAGTGAAAAATTACTACGAATTCGTACACAGTATATTTGATGTGTTTCTTATTTTGCTAATCTTAAAGTCTAAGTTCCTAAAATAAGCAAGACCATTACTCCGTTAAAATAATGTAGAAAATCATAAAAATAATATTAGCTCGCTTAATTTAGTCAATTTGCGTCAAACCGTCTATCATACAAAGTAAATTTATTATCTAAAACATTTATTTATCTTACACGAGGACATAATATAGCTACGTTAACGACCCTAGCTTTAATATATAAAAAAAACTCTCTTGCAAATAGTTTTTAAAAGAGATCATAATTTTTTTTTTCGTGTAACATTAACAATGTTACACGTTGTTATCGTCTAGATTCTAGATGTATTATTGACCAACTTTATTTACAATATTTATCAAATCATGTTTTTATTAATCAACACGTAGAGATTGAAGTTGATTTTGGTAAGTTACAATTATAGCCCGATATTTCACTAGTTATTGAGTTGAAAAAAACCGTTTTATTTTTATTTACTATCTTATATATCTGCAACAAAAGAAAAGCAAAACGTACCCATATATCAATTTCAGGGCCGGTGTAACGTTTTCCCTCAAAGACTTCAGGCGCGGCATAAGGCGGCGACCCACACCACGTCGCCAGCAGCTCTCCCGTCGCATAATAGTTGCTGAACCCGAAGTCTGCGATTTTGATATTCATATTCGAGTCCAGTAACAAGTTCTCCGCCTAAATGAGAAAAGTTTAACAATTCAACACCTCGAGGAGTCGCCATATTTTAATATAGACGCTAAGATTTTAAAAGACATTTTTAAGGATGATAAGATTTTAAGGAGACTCATTAATATGTTTGGTATTTTTTTTTCAAACTGTCCTTATTACATATATTTATATCAAAAGCATGTATTATATTCAATATTAGTGTTTGTTATTGAGCTTAAAGGTTTCCTAAAACTATCTTTCTAAAGATACATAAGTACATGTTACATAATATGAACCTACCTACCCAACCTTATCCCAACTGAAACGAGTCAATGTCTTAGCTCTTGCTTTCGTCATCGGCTTACCTACTTACAAAGTTTTATAAACTAAAAAGGGGCAATGTCTAACATGAATTTCTGTATGAAATATTCTATACCGAAATCTAACAGTAAGGTTTACTTTAATACGATATGGTCTATTTACTTTTTTTTTTTTAATTTACACATAACGATTTTAATAAAAGAAGTAGTTACTTGTATAGTAAAAAAAAAAGACAAAAATAAATAATAATTAAACATTCCTGGAAACAAGTTTCAAGGCGATTTTTTTTTAAATATTATAACACCAATTTTTAAACATTTTAGATGCACCAACCTTGAGATCCCTATGTACAATTCGCCTTTCGTGGCAATATTCCACAGCGGATAAGATCTGCCAGAACTTTCGCCTTGCCGCTTGCTCCGCCATCCGGCCGTACCTCGCTATGTAATCTAAAACAAAGAATGACAATAGAGTACAAAGACTTTTGCGGGTTAAAAATTAATTACCGCTTTTTTCTTATTGTTTTTTTTTTATCACACTCAAATACCGAATAAATAAGATTCTTGAGCGAAGTCATAACTCTGTTAAGGAGGTGAGGTTGAATGTACAATAATATATATAAATATGTAAAAAATTGTATACGTATACAAAAGAGAAATATATTTTGAACACGTGTTTGCCAATATTTTTACAACCAAAACTGTTAAATAATATAAATAATAATATACTCGTATGATTTGCGAATAGCAACAATTTTAAATTAACTTTTTACGTTTAAATAAACACTGTAATTAATTTGAAATTGAAAGTAGCTTTCTCGTGAACATTTTTCTCACGCCGTCATCAATTAGATTCCATTTTTTTTACTTAAGACTGAAACTCTTTTATAGAATGTATATATAACTTAAAAACCATGCAGATAAATCAGTTTAACGGCATCCTATTACTTTATATACTCGTAGTAGTTATCTTTGGCATTTAATTGCGATGCAAAATAAGTTTTACAACTACTACTTTTACTACTTTTTACTACTTTTTCTTACGTATAGTTTTAGTAACATAGCCAATTAGGTACTGAGTATTGAGCAATTTATATATTTTCGTTTTGCACGTAATTGCGTAATATCTAATACTATGACATAATTGAACTAAAAAAACAAGAAATTATTTAATAATTGCATTGTGATAAGAATATAATAATTAATTATATGACAATACGAGTGACTACATTCAATTACTGATTGACGTCAACATATCTTATTTGATCCAATTGGATTAAGACGGATATTATTTACTAACTATTACAAGATATGTGTTATGCTTGTTTTATTAACAATATTTTTTTTTAATGCTAGTTGGATAGGCAAACTGGCAGACATTCCACCTGATGGTAAGTGGTTGACGTCGCCCATGAACATAAACTAGTTTACCTGGAACTAGCCCAGACAACTCATTCATGTGTTGCCTATCCTGAGACATAAGGTGTTAAAGTCTCGGTGCCAGTAATTACACTGCCTGTCTTGCCCTTCTCTCCGAAACACAGCAAAGGTGTTTCACGGAAGAAACAAGCAAGATGGTGATACCCATGCAGCCGGGAACGCGGCACAGCACATCCCTCCCACCGGTAAAAATTTCTTTAAAATCCATCAAAATTAACGAATTTTCGACCCACGCTCAACGGTTACCAGTAGGTTAAAACCACAATCGTCCACTAAAACATCTGTATGCTTATAAAGACATTTGTCGTGGGCGAGGCTCGAACCTCGTGACCGCGTGCGCAATAGCCTGTTGCTGTAGGTAACTACTGCGCCAACACATCAAACGTATTTGTATAGAGGTCAAATGGTTAAAATGGGAAAAACTGTTCCATCCGTCATATTCACAGCGATTCACTACGCATTAAAACTAAGTTTAAATTGAACATTTGTAACAAAAGTCTTGAAAAATAGGCTGTGTTAATTTTATAGCATTTATTTTTCGAATTGGTTCCGTATTGCATCATTATGCGCAGGTGCATGTATAAATTTTATTCATCTGCTCCACGGTCCCGCAAGTAGGTAGCCGCATGTATGTTATTATATATTATTTTTTGACGAAAGTTATATCAGATACATTATATTTTAATACATACAAAATGAATCAATCCAGCAATATAAATATTATCAAAACCTACAACAGCAAGTCTTTGTCTTATAGAGTATTACATTGATTTTGGTCGATACTGTTCTAATAAAAACATAAAGAACACAAAGTAATTATAAGCAACACAAAGTTAGAAAAATAATAAAGTAGTAACGTAAATAAAGTATTTATATTGAAAAAAAAAACTTTAAAATTTAAGCATTCTGAACATACTCGTACTTATAAAGAAATTTACTCCATAATGTTGCAAAGTAGATTAAAAAGTAAAAAAAAAAAATAACTGGAGTAAACTGAATATAACAGAAAGATAATTTTAAAAAGTACCATCAAATCTGCATAAATGAGGCCGTGGTGAATACGAACAAAATCTTAAAAGGAGCACTTTAAATTTTCAGGTCCACGGCACAACAAAAATGTAGTTAAATCACTAATTTTTCTTGATATTTCATTTTACATTACATTCTATTATACACAAGTGCTAATATTTTTTAAATACATTTTAAATTTAATATGTATCTGAAACAAAATATCTGTAAACGTAATTCATGTTTAAGTAAAAATGTTTTATCTGTGTATATTTCTAATATAACATAATATAATATAATTATATATATATCTGTTTATTAAAAGAATGAAATTTAAATAATTACAATTACAATTGAAATTGAAATGTAAAAATGTATATGGGCGGACGGCCAAATAAACAAACATTATTTTTAATAGTGAATTTGATCTTTACACAGTATAAAAACGGCAGTCAATGTAGATTTTTTTTTCAAAAAATGAAAAAAATCTGCGTCCAATTTTATGAAGCTGATTTTGAGTGATGTAACGGAAATATAAAGACAGACAGTGGAAAATTCTAAAAATTGTTGTTTTGACTTGTATTACTTTTTTAATTTAAAGTCTAAATCGGATTTTATCGCGTTTATTTGTTTTAAAACTTTACAGTTTAACGATTTTTAATTAAATTAAATTATTACCGACGTTTCGGACCCTTTACAGCGTCCATGATCTCGGGGGACTGAGGTGGTGGGTGTCCGAATATATTCGTGTAAAAAATTCGCGTAAATATAAGAAAACAGTTGTATTACTTTTATAAATAAATACCCCTATAATTCATTTTTCATAAATATCTTTCATGTACGTACATTATAAACAATTTTATTACATGTGTAATGATGTAAAGTATTGTCTCTCCATTAAATTTTAAATAACTCTTAGAAAAGAAATATTCTGTTACAAGGAAAATAAGATCCATCTCGATCCATGATCGATGTCGTCAACGGAAATTGATTTAAACTACAATGTTTTAACTACAATAATATAATAATAATAATATCTTACATAATACTGTAAATTTGATACATCATAAAATACAAATGAAAATTAATGCTCTGTCATACCATTATGCGAGTAGTTCTGCTAATTAGTTCATTACGGCAGGTTACGACAGCTGTACGAAACACTAATTTTCATGAGACGAATTCATATTTTGATTATTAAATTAAAATAATATATAATAAAGAACGGGTACTCATAACGGAGGGTTTCATCGACAGCTGTACGCTTCTCCACCTCCCCTAGCCTCCAACCCCGTCAGCCAGTGACGTCATTGCACGCCAGCTTACGTCATAGACAAAGCGTCAAACAGCTTACGTCTTTTTGCGTCCTTAATCGATGTCGAGGTTACTTTATTTCGGAAAATATTACACCTTGTTTTAGATATTTTTAATATATTTTACTTGGCCGTTTATGTGACAAATAGCAATTTTGATTTGTACAATATATGAGTATGTTATATATAAAATATCATACTGTTTTCATTGTAACACAAATCACACGGGTTAAGGATTTTAAAATAATTTACTTGATGGAAAATGTCAATAAATATTTGTTTCATTTATATTTAAGTTTATTAAATATCTATTATGACATGAGTAATATAATTATTAATTAGTGTTATTAATCAAGCAAAAACGACAACAACTTTAGCCGCAAGAATTTATTTACAAATAGAATGTTTAAAACGGGACTTGACGATATTATTACAATATAATTGTACATTTCCTTGGACACAAAAATGTTTAGTAAAGAAATAATTTGACTCAAAACCATTTCTTGAATACATTGTGTATGTACAGTTATTAGTTATTACTGCCTAAGAGCCAGTTACGTTTTTTAACATATCCTTTTAGGATGACTATCTTTATAAACAACGACATACAAATGAACTATGCAAATATTTAGTTAGCATTGAACTTTAAAGGATAATAAATATCACATTGTAAAGCAATGGTATGTAATAAGTTGTAGGTCACGGCATCGACGTTTTGATGTCACACAAATCTATCATAAAACCTACTTCAGTCTGTCGCAAGCCATCTGCATTATTTTATAAACCATATAAGGGCGAATATATGTTAAATGAATCTTAAGATTGTTGACGTTGATATCTATGGATAGACCATTACACATATATCACTTCTACAGATTGTAGGAGTATGTCCACATTTAAAGATAAGCGTAGGCTGAAAATGATACATCCCAATAATAATAAAAAGGACGTGCAATACATATAAAATTGCTTATTTATTGATAATTTAAAGACAGACATTATTTACATTACAGTAAACACGCCAAAGGCTTACGTATCTATGAACTATATTTTTTTTTACTTTCTCTTTCATTTTTTCTAAAATGTGTTACTTTAAAATAAAAATAAAAATTTCGGGGGATATTTTATACATTTATATTTTTGTTTTTTTTTTTCCATCGGTTGTTGTGCTATATTAAAACATTAACCGCTAAACGTTTGGTGCCATAGACATAATATATCAACGTCAAAGGGTAAAGCAATATATTTACAGCGAGTCGTTAATATTGTTCTCAAAGTATAATAATGCAAGTGACGAGGGCCGCCGCGCGCCGCTGGTCGGGACAGCCAATTATTAATCGTTTTAATTTTTTAATTAATTCAACAAAAAAAAAGACAAGAAGAAAATTACGCTAATTAAAACCTCAATTATGAATTATTTTAAATCACCTTATTATTATTTTTTTATAATAATAATTCAACAAAACATAATATAATTTGATGATTAACAATAAACATGTCTCAACATATTTTATTAACAAAATAAAAATGGAAGTGGCTGATTCTGAAAAAAAATCGAAAATGGCTTTATCGAGTTGATCAGTTTTTTTTTAACTCGTAATCGAATTTTTTTTTGCTCAAGTCGTAGTATATGCCTCGTTTGAGGAAAATATTGAAGTGGTCCCCAACTGTTTTGAGTTTGAATCGAATTAAAAAAAATTTTAAAAATTTTAAAATGAGGGAATGACAGATTCGTGAGCGAATGATTTTTAATATGATTCTACAATAATTAAAAACTTTATAATGCACCAATCATTTGTTTTATTGCAAAACTATAATAATTAAATAATTTTATTGCAAAAATATAATAATTAAATCCATACTGTAACAATTTAATTGTTACAAGCAAAACACGTTGACTCATAAAAGTAATATTAAATATTAATTTAGTTAAAATTTTGATTTTCTACTTTTCGACATTATAGATGTTCAGGGTACTGAAACCAATCAAACAAACATAAGTTTTCTAAATTTATTAGAAAATAAATCATTCTCTCACCGAGATATCATTCCCTCATTAAAAAATTTTATGAGGGAATGACGGTGAGGGAATGACAAAACGAAACAAAATTGCTACAAACTGAGGAACATAACCTTACTTTCTTACGAATTTTAAACAATACTTTATTACTACCGAAAACATGTAAAAATATGTTATGATTATTAAATAAAAAAATGCTTATCTTTTGATAACATGACATGAGGAAATGACATTAAAAAATGTAATATTCGAAAAACTTATTGTCAAATTGATTTTAAGAAAACATCCTTTCTTCAATCTATTACTACTCACTCTAGTGTATGTTCTCAAAGGCAATGTTGCCAACTACAAAAAAAGTTAAAGTGGGACTTGGTAGGCCTTGGAGTATTGCTCCAATCACACTGTTACAAAACGGTGAGGGAATGATACTTTTTTAAGGACAAATTTTGAATTATATTTAAAAATATTTCCATTCGCATTTGGGAAACTATGAACTCATATAGGTATAGTCAATACTATCCTATATAAGTGAAAAATATGATAATAAACAATTTCCTAGAGTGAGGGAATGATTTTCAGGGTACTTTCTTGGACATATCTTTGCTGTTTATCATATAAAAAATAAATTTGTTTTATACATTCGTAGATCTAGCACAGTCCTATTATTAAAAAAAAAAACTTTTCATAATTGACGATCCTGGTTTATAAAAATGATCAAGGACATCAATTTCGATTTTTTTTGAGAATCAGCCAAGTATGCTTCAAGAGTACTTTTTAATCGTCATTACCCGACTGCGACAGGAGGTTTATGTTTTTCGAGTGTATGTATGTATGTATGTATGTATGTATGTATGTATGTATGTATGTATGTATGTATGTATGTCCATTTCTTTGGCACGCCCTACAGCCCAAACGGCTGGACGGTTTTTGACATATGAGGTGTCGTTGGATTTGTCTAAATTGTAGTAGTGACATAGGCTATATAAATTTTCAAAATGGCGCCCGCAAATGGCGGAATGAGGGGGGGGGGGTTGAATTTTTTTTTTCTTACTGTAGCAATATGGGTATCAAATGAAAGCTAGTAAATTGTTTTATTCTTTTTAGTTTATAATAAGAGTATTTTAAGCAGTCGGGTTTTTTGATTTTTTTAATTAATTATTTTATAGAGTATTTTATTATTTAATTAATTATAGTCAATATGAAGCTACCACCGACTCGGAAAATAGATTCTGTTGAGAATAATCGACACGAAACTAAACAGTTGACAAACAACAAATTGAATAAGACTTACCAAAAATTTCTCCTTTACTCGCATATTCCGATACAATGTAGATCATATTTTTTGTTTCCATAACCTGTAACAAAAATAATTGAATAATTTATAGATAACACAATGAAAAATATTTCGTGTATTGTTTTACAAAATACATGGCTACTTATTTACTACTAATATATTGAAATCAATAATACTCATATAACCTATTAGCATCTGAAATTAATAAACGTATTATTTACAATTAATGTCAGTATCAATCTAATGCCTTTATTTTTAAATGACTTATTCACAAACATCAAAAAATCTACTATCGTAAGATCTATCTACTATCGTAGATATCTATACCGTAAGATCCTACCACTAACAAAAGGCAAAACGGCAGCTGGCGAATAAAAACTTATGCTGAAATTGCAGACCTGGTGTCTGAGCAAAACATCATTGGAGTTACTAAATCCCATCGGTTGCGGTGGCTCGGACATGTCGAACGCATGAGGGAGAATCGAGCAGATAAGAGAGCTTATCTGGGTCGAACAACTGGACGTAGACCGGTGGGTCGCCTCACATAGCACTGGAAGGACGTGGTTGAAGTAGATTTGCGTGAGATCCAGGCCAATAATTGGCTGGAAATCGCACAAGATCGTGCGAAGTAAAAAAATCTTGTGTCGGAGGCCAACTCACGTCGGGTCAGTGAGCCAGACGAGTTAGTTAGTTAGTTATTATATAACTTTTTCATCACAAACCATTAATTTAAGTAAATTAAATATGTACACAATTTTACGTGTAGTATTTTATCATTTGGACATCCAACGGCTGATATGAATCAGCCGTTGGATGTCCACTGTTGAACGTCCCCCATCGACCTCCAAAGCGAACCGGTTCATAGTATTATAGTAGTATTTTATGGATACTTATATTTTTATATAAATGTTTGGTATCATAACAAAATTAAAAATGGGCTTCATAAAATAAGAACTTGAAACATTGTGATACAGACATTAATTCGTAGTCGTACGAAAGTAGCTTAGGGTATTGAACTTAGGTATTGAACATAATCACTTCAAAACTTTCTTTATGATTATATTTCTTTATAATTTTCATTTTCATACATTAATAAAATAGTTACGTATCTTATGATAACTGTCGATTTAAATAACATTATTTATAGAAATATAATTAATTCCTTTTTATGTGTCATGTACTCATGTATTAAGTTTTGTTACTAAAATTTATAGACAAATACAAAAATATCACATCGTCTCATCACTTGTGTGCGTAAAAAAAATTCCGCGTCTAATTTACTAATAGAAAGTAATGAGATATTACAGATAGTAACGACCCGTATATTCGTAAAACGGGTATCACCGTGTCCGTGAACTATGGCAGCCGCGTGAAACTACATAATATGTACATCTATAAATAATCGCTGAGTCACTGCGTGTCTTGTAGTGTGACCGTCAATCTTCATATAGGTATTTCATTATTATTATATTTCATTCTTCATCTACTCCGATCGAACTTTTTTAACCAAAGTCGTACGACTTGCTTTTCTTCATATGCGCTTTTCAAGCTCTTTTAAGTCACAGAAACAAGAAATACCTAATATTATAAATGTAAAATATATGTTTGTTACGATTTCACGCGAAAACTACACATATTCTTGGAGGTATTAGAAGTAACGTAGGATACTTTTTTTTGATCGCGATAACCGACATCCATCGGCAAAAGCCACGGGCCGGTGCTATTATTTAATAAATAAGAATTAATATATTTTACTTTAAAGGAAACATATATAAAAAACCTAATAAACCTATATAGTATATCAATATTAGTATAGGTATATCATCTTAACTGTCTTACGGCGAGTTGCACGAAACCGTCGCTAATTTTCCGTTAGTTAAGTTGCAATTAATCTTAAAATTAGTTGATCTTATGATTAATTTAAAGCTGTTGGAATTAATCATCCGTTAAATAGGTCTTTAATTAAACTAAATTTTTTTGTTAACTTAATCAGATGTAGGTTTCGTGCAACAGATAATCACGATTCTTGTGATTAAATTAGTTTAATAAACACTTAAATTTCAAAATTTGTTTCGTGCAACTCGGCGTTAAACTTCAAAATAATAATATAGGTACTCGTACTTTGGGGTTTTTTACAATATTTTAACTGATAAAATTGCGAAACCGCTTAAAGCACAGCCTACCATTAAAAGTCGCGAAATCCATGTATTTTATAGGATTTTTCAGTTTGAAAGTAAATTTCAAGAGAGCAGAATCTGTTTTCCTAGTCTATTATTGCTCAGAAATAGAAAAAAGTTTAACAGAAATTTCACAAATATAACACCATACACTACACAAATCGGCGAAGGGTCTGATGATGGAGCTGGAAGGTGGCCATAGCTGAACTCTGTAATGAAACAACGCAACCCCATCGAGTTTCGGCTCGCTTGATTCGTCTTAACGAGTGCTTTGTTTTTAGATGGTTACTACGGTCTGATTACAGATATCACACACTACCATACGTAACGTGTTTTTTCCCGTACGGAACGGGACGTGAAGTTTTGGAAATATCGTTTCATACAAAACGTAATCGAATGTGCATACGCAGCGGAATCACATGAGTAAATAAACCGTTTATTTACTCATGTGGCGGAATCACGGACGGGACGGGAACGTGAAACGAGCGACAAGGAAAATACATCGTACGTAATATAAATTTAAATGTGTAATTTTTCGATTTATTTATATATGTATTATTATATATTACTTATATATTATTATTTTTTATGCATTTAATTTAAATAACAACTTGAACAAATTTCACGTGAGTTATATTATTTTAAATCAGTAAATATTATTAGTATTTTCAAGAAACTTCTTAAAACGATAGCCAAAAAGTAAGTAAATGAAATTTTAAAACGCAATATTTACATAAACTTTCCAAAAACATTCCCAAGGTTGAACGAAGGATTTTTTTATCATTTTTGAGAATTTCATATAATTTATGGCCTCAAAAAAGATTTTTGATGTAATTCTCACCTCTATCGCTGTGCATTAAGCGACATTATAAATAATGTCAAAATACCACAGAAATAGTAAATACTATTTCTGTGCAAAATGCAATATTGTACAAAAAAAAATGACCGATGCGTCTATTGTCTTCTTTAAATGAGTAACAATAATGCGTAAACAGCCTTTATTGCCAGTTTTAAGGAACATTATGATATATAACAAATATTTTTATAATAACAGAGTATAGTAATTGTAGTTTTTACTTTGTTAAAGCAGGATTTTAATGTAGATTTACTGGAATCTAATGAGGTTGCAACTTCAAAAAAATATTTTGACCATATTGGTTTAAAGTAAAAACTTCCTCGTGTTGTTCTTAAAACGGCTTATACTCCCAATGAAATGATTTTTTTTTCCGTAAACTGCACATGACCATAAATGTTAAATATACCATAAAAATATCTAATATAATTATCATGATAAAAGTTTCACTTCATACGTGTGTACATTAATACATATACACACACTTTGCAGTTATATTTTAATCTATACATATAATAAATCTGTTAAAACCTCCGTTTAATTAATACATGTCATCAAGAATAAATTTTACCAGCGCGATCTAATTTCTCTTATATTTTTTTTGTACGCGTATCACGTAAAAAGTACAAAACCAATGTAAATAACTTTAATACATAAAAATTTAACATAACTCACAGTATAATTTAGTTTTTGTTTGATTGTAATTAAATTTAAAAATAAATATTTAAGAAAATAGAAATAGGTACCTACATGCAACGCAGATGGCGTTGCATTAACAGCTGGTCTAACGAATCTTAAAAACTCACAAAACTTATTTTTGAGTTATTTTTTTGTTAAACTTAAAAGTTTACTAAATATGTCGGATAGGAATAGAAATCGTTTTAATATTTTAGATAAATATAATTTTCAATTAATATATCTACTATTATGTTAAATTATGTTAAATGTCACTAAATATAAAAACGATATTCTATCATTCTACGATAGATGGCCCAGAATACGTTATATAATTTTTTGAATCGCGCTGTCCAAAACTTCGGCCAAAAGAATGACACTCGCCCGTATTCAATTTTTTTTTTTGCATTTAGTACCTTAGTGTACTATGGTCTTGGCTGTTTGTTTGTTGTTAAAATATTTGGTCGTTATTTGTTTGTTGATTGTACAAAGTTGGATGGTTATAGCTATTTAAGTTGTAATCTATATATATAAAGAAAGTCGTGTTAGTTACACCGTTTATAACTCGAGAACGAGTGGTTCGATTTTTATGAATTTTTGTTTTTGGATTTGTCTTCGTCGGGAATAATACTTAGTACCTGGATGACCGAGCTTTGCTCGGTTAAACTATATTTAGACACAAATTACATACTGATAAAATATGAATAATATTTTCAATCTTACCGATATAATAATAAAACAATAGTCGCTGGTTATTTAAATAAAAAAAATAAAAAGAGATCCTAGTAATATTTTTTCTCACCAAAAAAGGAGCTTGAAAAAAAGGAAAAATCTTCCGTTTTCGAGACCGCCCGATTTCCCACCTGAGCTATTATAAATTTAAGATGGTGGCGAAACTTAATTTCTTATTCTAATGATATTCCAGCAGTTTTTAATTGCTCTTGAGATTTTTATTTAAATAACCAGTTTATATTTTTTTTCCTACCTCTGCTGAAAATTCGATTTTCGTCCCTGTGAAGCGGGACAAAAGTGACATTTTCTGTCCCCGCTTCACAGGGACAAAACCTGAACTTTCGTCCTAGGGAGGAAAAAAAAGTATGTGTAACATGGGACGAAAGTACTACATCCATTCCCGTATGTTTGCTACGCTCGCCTTCGTCTCGGGCGGCAATTTCACATGAGGGTCAAAAAAATAGTACGTTCATCCCCTTGTGACACAAAATACTATATTATTATTTAGATAAGATCGAAAAATATTATTCATATTTCATCAGTTCTATCGTATCTAAATATAATTCCCAAAAAAGAACGATTAATAAATAAATAAAAAAAAATACCGAACAAAACTCGGACATCCAGGTAGTATATCATCAGTTCGTAATTCGTATGTAAATATAGTTTCCAAAAACATTAATTACAAAAAATAAAATACCGAGCAAAGCTCGGTCATACTGTTAGTAAAGGGCTCCCAATAATAGTTTTTCTCACAAAAGATGAAACTTTAAAAAAAAGAAAAAAAAATAGTTCTGGAGACATCTGGATTCGAACCTGGGATATTTTGAATCCGCCCGGTTCACATCAGAGCTATTATAAACTTATCAATGACAGCGAAATTTACCTTCGTATTCTAACGATATTTTTTAATTGCCTGAAAAAAGGGATAAAACGACATTTTCTAATAATAAATCCTAGCTAGATCGATTTATCGCCCCCGAAACCCCCTGCATACTAAATTTCATGAAAATCGTTGGAGCCGTTTCCGAGATTCAGATTATATATATATATATATATATATATATATATATATATATATATATATATATAGTACCTGGATGACCGAGCCTTGCTCGGTTAAATTATATTTAGATACATTATATACTGATGAAACATAAATATCTAATATTTTCGATGTTACCGACATAAAAGTAAAATAATAGGAAGTGGTTATTAAAAAATAAAAAGAGCTTTCAATAAAAGTTTTTGTCACAAAAAAAAAACTTGAAAAAAAAGGAAAAAATGGTCTGTAAACAACTGGATTCGAACCCGTGTTTTCTGATTTCGAATCCGCCCGATTCCCATTCGAGCTGTTATAAGATTATCAATGACAGTGAAATTCATTCTAATAATATTTTTTATTTGCGTAAAAAAGGGATAAAACGACATTTTTTAAAAATAAATCCTAGCTAGGTCGATTTATCGCCCCCAAAACCCCCTGCATACAAAATTTCATGAAAATCGTTGGACCCGTTTTCGAGATTCAGATTATATATTTATATATATACAAGAATTGCTCGTTTAAAGATATAAGATTATAATTATTATTATTATTATATAATTGATGAATATCATATTTTCATAAAATATGATATTCATCAATTAAAAAATAATTAATAAAAAAATCAGTTCAAATGTTTCATCCGTACTATTTATACATATAATAAATCTGTTAACGAGTCCGTTTTATAATCTTAATATAATATAAAAGCGAAAGGTCACTCACTCACTCACTCATCACGATATCTCTACAAAGTCTATATACTTAGTTATATTTATTAAAGCGTTCATAAAATTTTTCGTTAAAGCATTGTTCCAGAAGATAATTATGATGATACCTATGTGATATGATACAGATATTATAATACAATAAAATTAAACAAAATAATTAGATACTTCAAAACAAATTAACCTAATCCTAATAAGCATTTTATTCACTAGGCATGTTACAAATTTCTACAGAAAAATTGAAAAATACTTTGAATTTTTCTCGTTCAACAAATGCTCCCAAAAATCCCCGTCAGTGTTTACTAATCACGTCCCTTCCCCGTCCCGTCCCCGCCCCGTTCCCGTCCCGTCTCCGTCCCGTACTCCCGTCCCGTCCACGTTACGTATGCATCGGCATTAAGTCGGCGCATCGTTTTATTATAACTTCTTACGTGCATATATAAGTACACACTTTTTTTCGTAAACCTCACTTGGCCAATTGATGTTAAATATATAATAAAATGTTTCACTTCATACGTGTGTACATTAATACACAAAACATCACACACACACATTTTTTTTCTAAAGATTGAGCAAAACGCTAAAAAATAAGATTCTTATATGTAATCGCCTTATTTTTTACTTTTTCTTAATTTCAATTGTATTTCATTATAGCGAGGCTATTGTAAGAAAAATTATAATTTTTTTAAACTTTTTTATTACGGTTCCAACGATTCAACCTTGTGACGGACGGGCAGACTGTTAGTTATAAGGTTCCGTTGGTAACCTTTGGCCTAAAATGTATTTTACTAAAAATATTTAAAAAAAACTGTTTGTTGGAATGAATCTTTAAATTTATTACTTAATGTGTTTTACGAGGCGTGTCGAAGGTTATACGTTTAAGTAAAACTGTAATTACTAATTACAAAATTAATTGAATACATCCAAATATTTGAAGCTATATTTATTATATATTTCAGAATTTCATTTTGAAATTTTATTGTAGAAATGTTTATATTGAAATCTTAGCTTTTTCTTTTTTTGTGTGTACAAATTATGTGTGAAATTGTATTAACTATACATAATTTTAAAGTAAGTAGACTTTATCAGGAAATAAATACCTTTTATCTGCTATTTAGTAATATAATATAAAATCAAAGAACAATTTGTTCTAAAAAATAAAGTAAAAAATTAAATGTAGCCGATGTTTGCAGATTTAAAGTCGTACATACAGAAATGATTTTATGTATATTTAAGTTCGTTTTTTATTATATTTTATTGAATTTTTGCAATTGTTGTGTAATTTTGCGGCAAAACGAAATATCTACGGGCACCCCATACGAGCATACTTTAAAAAAAAATCTTTTTCTTAACGCGTTTACCCAGCCATGGGACTTGAACATGCTGTAAAATACATAATTTTTTTTTTCAATATTAAATATTTTTAACTATATTACATTATAATGTCAGTTTGGATGTTTAGATCTTAAAAGTAAAATATAATTATTTGTCTATTTTAAAAGAGGAAAATCGCAATTTATATTCACGTTATTAAAAGTCCGATATCTCCGATGTCGTTTTGGTTATTCCGAACGATATACCGTTTGGATGTGGGAAAAACACATGGATATTTATTAAAGATAAGTTATTTTTTATTCGATAATACCAAATGATCTGTTATGTTTGTACGACGTTTTAGGTTCAAGTCATTGTTCAATTCGGTTACGCTTGTTACTAAACGAATCAAACAATACTATTCTTACAGATGTAGGAATCAGTAGCATAATACGGTATGCTGTGACCTATTTTTAGATGTCACTATACTACAGCTGAAGTGGCAGTGGGCAGAGCACATAGCTCGTACAATTGACGGCCGATGGAGCAGAAAGGTTCTTGAGTGGAGACCACGTACCGGCAAGCGAAGCGTCGGACGGCCGTCCACGAGATGGACAGACGACTTGAAGAGTCGCCTGAAGCCGTTGGATGGAGGCTGCTTTGAACCGGTCGCTCTGGAGGTCGATGGGAGACGCCTACGTTCAGCAGTGGACATCCAATGGCTGATATGATGATGATGATGATGATGATACTACAGTTTATCCTTAACTCCTATCTAGCGACATAAGCAATTTACAAAATATACAACATGCTTAGGTTTTTAACTTTGTAATACTTAATGTAATTACACTGCTTGTTCTATACAAAACATGACATTCCTTGTTAAGTTGCTTATATTTTAGATAAGTATCTGTACCTAAACACATTTTATTTAAGAACTTCCCTAAATAATGAGAAAAAGTAATTAAAACTGAGCAAGTTTTATAGACACCTTTATAATTTTGTAAGTTAGCATTCGCGTATGCATTTAATGTACTCGTAATAAAAAAGTTCATATTTTCACATTAGTTCGAGATGCAGACAGATAACAATTGTATCGGACTGAAACGCAATGTAAAATACATGAATTCAGTCATACTACCATAAACGAGTAGACGCATTCCGCAAATTCGATTATTTGACTAATATAATAATTTTAATTAAAACTTAACTTGCCGTTTTTCATGACAATTACTTTAAGCATTATAACAGTCAATATATTGTTTGTACTACAAAATTACACACTGAATTGTTACAGACTAACGGTTGTTTGACCGTACTATTTGACTCACTAGTACAAAAGCATCTATATAGTAGGTATCGGGCGGTGGGATACGTAAACGTATTTCCCACCGTCAAAAAAACGGTATAGCAATAAAATAAATAAAGCTGTTATTTTTATGTGTGTGGTCTAAAATGTTGTTGTTACGTTCTGGATCACAGATTTGGGCGTTACTCTTTTTGCATATATGACTCCTACTATTTTTAAAATATTTATTTTGTATAGATAAAGAGAAAAGATCTATTTATTTTTAATCAATAATATTGAATCTAATATATTTATTAATAATGTAATGAATCAATTTTATTAATTCTTTAACCACTTGAATACAACAATATCTAAAAGCAACATAGGTTTAAACGTATTGTTTTATGTCTTAAGTAATAACCATACATATCAACCATCATGAATATCAATATTATCGAACGTCAAAGACGTCAACTTTAAAATTAAAAGAGATAAAATTTTATACTTTATACATAACAGTTTCTGTTTACTGATAAAAATTGAAAAAAGTTCATAGGTATTTTTTTAGCAAACATTTTCTTTTAATTCTCGCCATCAAATTATAAATATGGACATACCAGAAGATGAACTACAGAAAAATAAATACTTATGATTGGAGCACTTTGGTAATATAAGGAAAGAAACGTTGAAATAAACATGAATAAAACCTCATACGAGGAAATCTCTAGTGTGAAGGACGTTGAGACGAGATTAATTAAAAATTCAAATACACGTCGTATTTAATTAATCTCGTCGTATTTTTGATTATTATAACTTATTTGAATACAATCGAAAAAATATAACATTAAATTGCTAGCGATTTAGGTCAATAAATAAGTGAAAAAATATATGTATAGAATATAGAACTAATAATACATAACGATCACCATTGTAACATCTTACAATGGAAAGCTATTTCAGGGAATAATACTTAAATTTGGATACTACAACCTACAACTATTTCTATTGTTGTGGTAAACTTACTTGATAAAGCTTAATAATATGAGGGTGGTCCAGCCTCTTCATGATATCCACTTCACGGTAGACTTTTTGAAGATTACTGGCATCTAATTGTGATTTATCTATTATCTTAATTGCTACCTGTAATGAAACAAACATTTTATAAATACAAAAAACTTCAAACATTTCTTGATAATCTTTTTGCAATATTATAGAAAATATAATAAAATTGTTAGGTCAAATTCTGGTTCATAATGTACATATATTTAAATTCACATTTAGCTTAAGTCCGATTTAATACATCGGAAAATCTCAAATTTTTATGGTCTGCAAATGAATATGTATCGCAATTTTATGTGGAACGGAACAAAACAGTTATTCGGTGATTTGCTGTTTCCATACAGACAAAGAGGCGCTGACGTCAGGACGAGCGTCACTTGGTTTACAGCGATTGAACCAATTGACGCGATGTACATGATTGAACTTTTCGTCATTTCAATAAAAATCTACAGATGAGAAAGCTATTTTTAATATTGAAATTTTCAACAATACTTTTATGTTTAATAGATTCTGATCCTTCATTTTGACGAATTCGTATTCAATTATACAAAATTGAACTAAAATTGTGACGTTACAGTACCTTATACTTCGTGATATTTTTACTTATTAAATTTTCTAAAATCGTTCGTTCGCCGTAAGATCGTCGTCATCAAAGTTTTTACCGATCATTATTAAGCAATATTGTGTCAAATTAGAGACAGTCAATTTTATTAGGATATTACGTTTACGACGTTTCTTGACGTAACGGTTTTATAAATTTTAACAATGCTCAGTGTAATTGTTGGTTTGTTTACACAAGATACATCAAATTAGGCAATGATGTCATTATTTATTTCCAGTTGCAAACCACTACTAATACTTACTTATAATTATAAAATCAAGTAATAACTTTTAAAAATTATTAACTTCACATTAAGGACCAGTAATTAAAAAGAAGTGAATAACCATGTAGGAATATATAATTATTTTGTATTGTTATAATACGCATCCCAATTTTACAACTGTACACTGTACACTGTTCTTGTAGTTTATAACTAAACTATAAGAACAGTATACAGAATAATTCTTATTGATTTACTAACAACTTTAGAGGAGTCCTATCGTATATTTCCATAATTTATCATCAAATTACTTGTACAATTCTTTGCATTAGTATGAAATATTTAAACATTTTCATTATAACGTTTTCAATTTTAGTACCCGTAGATATATACAATATTTCAGACGAACGGAAAACCTCTTTTTTGAAGTCTGCAGTAATTACGTTTATCTTTTGATTATAGGCACTGAAAAATGAAATTTCCTTCACTTTTAAAATTTAAATGCAGAATAGATGTATTAATCGTCTTTCTTTACTCGTATAGGAATAGTGTTTATGGTTATACGTGAAATATGTCGGCTATGCAGCGATTTCGACATTTCTAATCCCATGTTTCTGTTTCTATTTCTGATACCCCTACGGCCGTGTCTGTTGCAGTCTTCAATAATCCATTTGCGAATGTGCGTTTTTAAAATAAAAATTGCCGATTTAAAATAGCCGTGATATTTGAAAACGGATACGGTTAGTGATGTGTCGATGCCGATCAGTCGCTGACATTGACCCGATTGTGTTGATAGGACTATTACGCACGTAGCTTTACGTCATTTAAACCCTTGCTATCAAATTGAGTTAAGTCAATAGTCCTCTTCTAGATATCCTATCTTGAGAAATTTTCAATGTCATTTTATATTCATATTCTTATTAAACAGTTATGTTTGTACCATGTATGGTTTATCATTCAATTAACTATAATTGTTTACTTGTTTATCCGTAGCTTCCTTATTTAAACCGGTAATCGAATTGTGTATCAAATCAAAATACAGCGCATAATTCACCGGTGGGAGGGATGCGCTGTGCCGCGCTCCCGGCTGCATGGGTACCACCATCTTGCTTATTTCTTCCGTGAAACAGTTTTGCTGTGTTTCGGAAAGAAGGGCAAGACAGGCAGTGTAATTACTGGCACCGAGACTTAACATCATATGTCTCAGGATAGGCAACACATAAATGAGTCGGCTGGGCTAGTTCCAGGTGAACTAGTTTATGTTCATGGGCGACGTCGACCACTTACCATCAGGTGGCACGTCTGCCAGTTTGCCTATTCAACTAACATATAAAAAAAAAAAAAAAAAATCCGTTTTTTACTTTGATTAATTATTATTGATATTTTAATGTGTGTGTTTAGAATATATTTATTTATAGAAAAAACAGTTAAAATAATGTTTAGGAAGAATTAAACCTTTGAGTATACTTATTTATTTATTTTTTATTATTTCTATGTATAAAATAACATATAATTTATTGTTATAGTGATTATTATTGATTAATTATGCGTTTAGACAATAAATTATTGTAATAACGCGTACACAGTGTGTATGAAGAACTGCATACAACATTTCTTACAATCAAAGTGACCTTTCAAGGTGTTACATTGTTAAAGTAACCCGATCACGTTTTTTTTTTTTATGATGGGTAGCGGATTTCTTTCATAAGGTTACAAATATAAAAATTATTACCGTCATAAAATTTCACGAATTATGACTGTGTTCTCTCGGGACAATAAAATGCTGCGGTCAGTGCATTTGTGGAAAGAAACGTCACAACGAAAATTTAATTTAACCTGCGATTATACGATTATGCGATAATATTTTACCGGTGGGAGGGATGCGCTGTGCCGCGCTCCCGGCTGCATGGGTACCACCATCTTGCTTATTTCTTCCGTGAAACAGCTTTGCTGTGTTTCGGAAAGAAGGGCAAGACAGGCAGTGTAATTACTGGCACCGAGACTTAACATCATATGTCTCAGGATAGGCAACACATAAATGAGTTGGCTGGGCTAGTTCCAGGTAAACTAGTTTATGTTCATGGGCGACGTCGACCACTTACCATCAGGTGGCACGTCTGCCAGTTTGCCTATTCAACTAACACATAAAAAAAAAAAAAAAAAAAAGATTAAAAATATATAGATAAAAATATTAATATGCCCAAAAATAAATTTTAATGTGTGTCATCTTTCTATTAGGTCGTTAGAAATTATAATTATAAATTTTATAGATACATATCGTTGTCTGTACTTTTTTATTTTTAACTTGGCCACTTTATTAAGAAAATATAATTAAAAAGTAAGTGTGATATTTACGACTCAATTATAAGAAATTTCGTTTAAAATTCCGTGTTAATAACAAGACATGATAAATTATATTGGCTCACAATACGAGAGATGAATTCTTTGCCAATTCATGCGAGAGACGATTTCTAAGATATCTTTTAACAGACCATTACTGACAGTAATGCATTGGTATTAACTCTTCTTTTACACTATTAAGTTCATAATGAATTCTTCTTTTCAAAATAACTTAAAGGCAACTTTGTTAAGAACAAATTAATGAAAAATAATTGTTATTATTTTGTAAAATAATGTATAAGTTTTTATTGTCTTTTTATTTTTTATTTTTTTATTTTTTTATATACTGTTATGCTAATGGAAGAGCGGAGTCTCCTGGTACAGGCAACAAAATGCTTAAAAGGAAACTCCAATCACTAGTTGGTTTTTGTAAGAAACTTTTTAATAAATAAATAATAATTATTATTATTATTATAAATAAATGATATATTTAGTTTGTTTAGTAACGGACAGTAAAATAAATATAAATGTTTATCATACACACAAGGTCGTCTGTTCCTAAGGTAGGCAACTTAATGCCTGTGTTTTAGGTAACAGTTGACTGATATACATTTTTTTAAAATAAATATACATATAAATAATACATATATAAATACATATTACACCCAGAGTCGGGGAGGGAATCGAACGCACAACCCTGGAGCAGAAAACAGGGTCACTGCCAACTGCGCGACGGGTCAGTCCAATAAAGAATCAGTCAATTATTATATAATAAATATATAATAAATAAGAATAACGCCGAGTTGCACGAAACAAATTTTAAATTTAAGTGTTTATTAAACTAATTTAATCACAAGAATCGTGATTATCTGTTGCACGAAACCTACATCTGATTAAGTTAACAAAAAAATTTAGTTTCATTAAAGACCTATCTAACGGGTGATTAATTCCAACAGCTTTAAATTAGTCATAAGATCAACTAATTTTAAGATTAATTGCAACTTAACTAACGGAAAGTTAGCGACGGTTTCGTGCAACTCGCCGTAAGTCAAATAAAGATAAAATTTAAGTTAGTGATAAAATATTTTATTTTGTTATTTAATAAATCTATTTATATATCACTTTCGATCACATGGTTAAGATAGTACTTAATATATTATGACGTATTTTACAGAACATATCTTCAGTTGATTCTTATCACAATTCAGTTACTTTTCAGCACTACGAATACACGTAGTTGCTTATTGATTTATATAATTATTATGTTATATCTTCTATAATAATTCGCATAATAAATTTTACAACATATGTACAAAAAATGTTGCATATTATACACATATACATACAAGCCTTTCCCAAAAACACTTACGTAGGTTAAATTTAATTACTGCACGCAGGTTTAAATTACGGTAAATAATAAATAAATAATAAGAAGCACAAACGACCACGACCACGACAAACATCTGTATGGCCTATACAAATATTTTTCATGTGCGGGGATCGAACCCGCGACCGCTAGCGCATCAGCCAGTTGCTGTGACCACTGCGCCAACGCGTCGTCAAACGACACGAAACGGTACAAAAAATAAAATGGTAATAATTTAACCTTAACCAAAAAAGAGAACTATAAGTGGTGCTTTAGTTTAAGCATTAATGTATATCTATTTTTTTTTATAATGCACGGTCACCTGTTAGTGGGTCAATAACCTGATGTTATTGAACCGCTAGTGTAGGAACAGTGACGCCTGATGACTCGGGGTGAGATTTTAACGAGACTTGTTGACCATCTGAATAGTTTATACTTTTATATAATTATTTCTTGAATTTTTATTATATTATTTTTATCTTTTTAGTGCAGATATTTTGAATATTTTTCAAATAACTTGTTATTTTTATTGTGTCGTTTGAAAATTTAAAATTACGCCTTCGTGTTTAATTCCTAAACAAAAAAAGGTATTTGAACAAATTTAAAAAATTAAAAAAAAAAAAGATGTAACGCTTATCACGTTAAATATTCAGACAGAGTATTGTTTTATAATCATGATGATTGATGTGCATAATATTACGCATATAAAAACAAGATATATTTGAACTCTATCTAGATTTAATTGTTTTTTTTTTTGTTACGAAATGTTATCGCTTATTAAATATTTTTTATAGGATGCATACCTATAAAGTCAAAATTTTGTATAACATTTAAATAAAAACAACATCTATAGAAACTTTAATACAAAACCTTCCTTTTATTTTAATAAAAAAAATGATAAAGTAAGACTTAAATTACTAGAAATAAAAATGTTTTATATCATTTTGTAAGGAAAAGGGAGGTTACCAACCAATTTATTAATAAGTGGTATGGGCGCAACCTAATTTTATACGATTAAGTTGACAAGATACGCGGCTCTTGGGACAGACTAATATATATCTAATTATTAAGAAATTAGACTACCTTCACGTCCTCATAATGAACTGTGGAATAGACACAAAAATGTTTTATTCCCAACATCATTCTATACTACCTAATACAAGTATGTTATTATAATGATAAAAATTCATATTATGCATAAATACATAATAATTTTACAAACTGTTTTTTGATTTTAACGGCCGCACAACGCGCTTTGTCTTAGTTTAGTCCAAAACGAAAGTTCAAAAGAAAGTTGTAAAACTTCAAATTTCTTTAAATTTTAATTAAATTATATACGGACATCCGTAGTGAATTTCGATAACATCACATTAGCAATTACATCAGTCGTATAAACGGTAACACAATAAAAGGAAATAGTTATTTTAGCGTTTATTATAAGTATTAAGTAGTATAGTCCAATATGAAAATTTTAAAATCAAAATAATACCTAGTTATTAGACTGGTAAGGCATTAAACGGTCTATAGCAGTGTTTCCCAACGTGGGGCCCACGCCCCACTGGGGGGCAATTTGAAAGTTAAGGGGGGCAATTTAAAAATGGACTCGACACGACTTTAACCCTTTCGCTTTGGATAATTTAAATGCAATGCTCTACCTTGTCCAACCGTTTATTATCTTTTTGACAGCTTACGTCTATAAATTTCAGTCTTTTTTTTCATTATATGTTTTGAAATTTTACTTACGATGTTTTGATAACAATTTCATAGTGATTTCTTCTTAAAACTTATCATTTATATGTCTTAAGGGAACAAAACAATTTTAAAGGTTAAAAATTATGCATAGGGGCATAAAAAATTTAGAAATGTTAAGGTGGGGCATGGCCTAAAAAAGGTTGGGAAACACTGGTCTATAGAGTATATTACTTTCATTCTCTTCAGTCTCGGAAATAAAATTACTAAGGAAGAAGTTGATATATGAAATACCATTTATATCACGGTCAAAACACACACGTTCACAGGCATGAATCTAGTACGAGTATGTACCTGGAAATATTAGCAACACTTTATATCCATAGATGTTTCCGACACTACGAGTTGTCCAAATAGAGTCCATTAGTAATTTATGCAATTCTATATACATAAATAATTTTGTAGGTTAACGTACGTTACACGTTAACCTACAAAACTAAGTTTTTATATGAACAAAATTACGAAAATTAATTAACATAAAATGAATGTTGATATATTTTAAGTCATTAATTTAAAGCAACGTCTAAAAAAAATTGTGTTTTAAATATAAATAGTACACATTCCATTTCAACTATAACTATATAATATTTATGACATTGGTCTTAAACCTATGGATATGTGGCGTGACTCTTTGGCGGCAGGCCTCCTTTCTGTTCCAGGGTTGTGGGTTCGATTACCATGCCCCGAGTCTGGTTGTGTATATATTTATATATGTATATGATATTGGTCGTAAATATATGTATGTCAACGCCTAGAGTCCATTAGTGCAAGGACATTATCTGATAAAAATTGACATTTTTGTAGATACGCGATACGTTGACAGGTGGTTATTTTAAAGCTTTGAAGAGTGTTTGCGTGCTTTATCTAACATAAGTCTAACATGTTATCGATACTTTTTTTCGCGTTGACCAAGGCAAAACTTAGACTAAGCCTAACTGGGATTGTTTAAGTTCTTTAAGGGTCTATAGCTGAATTTATCCTGCATAAAACTACTATAAAAATATAAGAAACATATGTATTTAATGAAGTATTATAGAAAAAGTAATTTTCATTTAATGATTTAAAACATTTTTAACCAATAAGCGCCTAAAACACTATCAAGATTTTACTTTAAAAATGCTTCAAGATTTGGCACCAACAGCTTTATATGCCTATACCACTTTAATGTGTATCAATTATTCAAACGCGCATTTTTTTAACCAAATTTTGTAAGGGTCATTTATCTTCAGTCCGGAACGGTATAGACTTTGAGGGTAATTTATTTTTTATCTCTTTCAATAATAATGTAGACGATGACGTCTTATGGCTTGCGATTAGTCTCAGATTTAACGATTTTATCTTCAGTCTCTAGAAATAATAAATAATAAAGTAATAAACTGATATAAACTCTTATAATTTATCTATTTGTGTATATAAATATTCCAATGCATTAAAACCTAAGCGACATTTAAAGACATTTGCGTCAATTCTTATCTTATAATTATGATAAGCTTTAAGACAACCTTATACATACAATACTATTGACGCACCTGCGGCTTAATAAATGGATGAGTACTTTTTATAAGACATAAATCTCCTTATGACGTCAGTACTTTTGTTAATGACTGAAATCGATATTTATCAAACGAAGCGTACGTCATCGCAGTATTTTTGACGACGATGCTATGTTGTCTTTTGTATTATATCACATTTTAATCCTGAAACATTTGCCGTCATTACAAAAGCCTAAAGATATTTTGGTAACTAATAATATTTTATAATTAAAGAGATCGTTACGGAGATAGCAGTTGACACCGAAAACTAAATTTTTAGTATGTTCATACTCCGTCCGAATCCACTGTGATCAACAAGTCTAGACGACGATCAATAGAGCCGAGGAAACGGGAAGCGTAAGGGTGACAAAGACAGATAGGTTTTCTCCCTCCCCCAGGCTGCTTCGCTCGAGATTACGCTGCACGTAGTATTTTTCAGAGTATGATGAAACATTACCCACTCTGTAGTACAAGCTGCATTTATCCACGAACGAATCCAGCATTCTTGTTTATTTTAAATAGAACGCTACAAGATTCAGTTTTGCAACAATAATTACAAAGCAGCGAGACGAAACGAGATGAAATTTTGAAGATGAGAGAGCCTTGAATTAATTATCGTTGCATGAATATTCATTGCATCATAGCACGTTTTGACTGACTGAGATTCAATTAAAATATACCTGTCTAAACTTAAATTACGTAAGTAGATACGAGTAGAGGCATTTAAAGTGTCTGAAAAAGAATAAAATTAAAATAATAATAAATTAAAAATTACATTGTTATTAAGTTGTATAATTTGAAACACTATGTTAATAAAAAATGAGATTTAAAGTTAGAAATTTCCTTTTATTTAGCTCTCACTAACTTTTATTTTACTCGTAAAAAGTTTCGTGTAAAAATACGGCAAATGTACATACGTAGCGCTTAAAGTGCTTTATTCGTCTACGTCGAACGAAACCACGGTGGGAAACGTAGTGCCCGCCATTATAGTACCTCCCTCGTAGTAGACTTGAAAAACCTTTTTCAAGGATGCTTACCTACCCACCACTGAATACTACTTGTACGGCACTGTCAGTGCAATGCTTAGTATGTATAATGTATATACAGTTTAATAATAAATAGTGATGAATTGCAATTAAATATTATTGTTACATCTTACAGAAACAATATGCTTTATTATAAGTATATTAAACATTTTTGTCGTGAAAACAATGCGAAACGAATATGATTGTTACCTATGTATATTTGTAAGGACAGGAAGGAATATAATAAAACTAAAGAAATTATTTGTTTGATTGAACGCGCTAATATCAAGTTCTTCCGGTCCGGATTTAATAAATAGTCTGTATTTAAAAAACTGTTTATTGAGGAAGTTATTAGCTCATTGGCTTCATTCATAATGGTTGTTTTTGACAATTTTGGTATTCAACTAATTCAATCGTTTACAACAAACATTCGTGGTTTTTAAGTTCACATTATTTTCGTCTGATGCATTTTATCATTTTTATCGATGCCTTCTGCCTTATTCAAGTTTCAAAAAAAACTATTCTAAAATTCATGATCTTAAAAAAAAAAACAAATTTAGCTTTCCATAATTTAACATCAATAAATAAGAAAAAATAAACTTATTCCAGTGTGGGTGTGTGTGTGTGTTTATCTGTGTGTGTGTGTATGACGAACCTATTCTACTATCAGTGTGTCATTAGTTGCACTATTTTAGCAAGATATAGTCCGCGCGCGAGCTTCGAGGAATCGGGGGCTAAGGAAGCGAGCGGGTGTACGCCGCACCCGGCCGTCGCTCCATACCCCGCAGGTACTCTCCAACTACTAGTGACGACATTGACGTTAGAGCACGCTGATCGAGTCTTTATTAATTAAGAAATATCAATTAATTATTTATTTTTGACTTTATTTAATAATAATATTTTAATACGATTATCGTATACATTTTTTTTTTATTAAATAGTCATACGAATAATTATTTTCTTTTTACGAAAATCGTATGAATAAATAAATATTAACCAACAATCACACCACGTTAACCTAGCCCCGTGCTAAGTTCGTAAGAACTTGTGTTACAGGTACTAGGAACGGAAATAAATTTAAGATATAAATACATATATACATAAATACACATCCATGACCCGGTGCAGACATCTATATTCGTCATACAAATTATCTGTACCTGGCGGGATTCGAACCCGCGATCGCTGTGTAAAGTGTCCAGTTGCCTGACCACTAGACCAGCCGGCCGTCAATATATATAAATATATGAATAGCAACAGCCTTAAATTAAATACAACATACGTTATACAATTATTATTTTTTTATTTGAAGTCCATAATACCTCATAGAATTATTTCATAATTTACACTCGCACAGAGGCTAAGATGTGTTAGTATCGTTAACGCAATATCGACTAAATCACAACTCTAGCTCATTACATCAACATTCCTCATAATTCCTCGAAGCTCGCGCGTAGACTATAGGAAATATATTGTGTAAATGTAATTTTAAACTGTTAATAAGCATGTATAGATAAAAATATTAGAAATGGGGACGAAAAAGTTGCTTAAGCTTTAAAACAGAGAGTAACAACACTGAGTGACCGCTAGACAGCAGAATACAGATAAGAGACTGTTTCTGACGCAGTACTCCAAAATAGATAACGCATTTGCGTCAAACGGGCATTTTTCGAGCGTCCCAGTGTAAAACAAGCTCGTGCCATACGAGGTAATTTCCTGGCGAAATGTTATAACTTGACTTGTGCATTCTTGATCACGAATCACCACTATAGTTTTTTACTCCCAATAAGTTCTACTCGACTCGGCTGCGTGTGATATGATGATTGCAACAAATCACTTCGCAATATGCACACTGTTTTATCAGATTACTAGCTGCTGCCCGCGACGTCTGCGTGAACGCTATTAGATTACACGTTGTTACAGAATGCGTTCAAGAAATAAAGGTTCACTGCTCGTTACCCGTAGGTAGCGTGATAATATGTAGCCTATAATGTTGACCCGACTTCTTAATAATATTCGTGCCAAATTTGAAGTAAATCCATGCAGTACTTTTTGAGTTTATTCCGGACATACATACAGACAAACAGACAAAAATTCTAAAAACTATATTATTATTTTTGGCTTCGGTATTGATTGTAGATCACACCCCAAATATTCTTTTAAAAAAATATTCAATGTACAGTTTTGACTTTCCTACCATTTCATTATATGTAGGTATAGATTATATCACATCGATCACGATGGTGAGATGTGTGTGAATATTTGCAGTCAGCACTATTGTGTTGAACAAGAAGAAAGTAAATTATCAAAAGATCTTTGTTTTTTTTTTTTTTTTAATAATTATAGCGTAGTTTTCACGCTGTATCGTCTTAAACCTCATTTTATAAAACTATTATTTTCTCAATGAAATATCATCTACTCACGGGATGGTGTCTGGCCATCACCTTGGCGTTAATGGTTCACACGGAAAATGTTGAATAATAAAAACAACACGATGCGTGCATCTGAAGACAAGGTCGATGCCGTGGTATTTTGGGATGCGACAACGCACATTCGACCTCAGTCTGACTATGTCGAGTAGTTGATTGATGCGTATACTCAAAATATTTTGTAAATATCCCATTATCTGGGTATGACAATTACCGTATTATCGTGTTCATTATAAGTAAATTATTTAATTTTTCTTTTTTTACAAATACATAATTAAATTTTTTTGGAGCGTGACACAACGCAAGCAGGAAGAGACTATAGAACTTTTATGTATCAGTGTACCTTGAGAATTAATTTAACATTTAGTCTATATAATGTTTTTTCTATTTCTATATATGTATTTACTAGTAATAATAGGCAAGGCCTGAACTATTTTGTAGAAAATATATTTCACTATTAGTTAAATAAGTAACTTTTATATTTCAGGCGTAAGATCAGTTAGAAATACAATTATTAAATCATTTTTAATTTAGCAATAACTTTAATGATGTTATAAAGAAATATAAGTAGGTACATTGTCTAGATAACATATATTTAAAAAAAAATTCAAAGTGCCAATAACCAAGAACTGCGCGTCCTCTCTTGGTTGTTCAAATCTCGCGTCATCGTCGGGTTTTTAAAGTAATACAATAGGTTATTTGCATTGTCTAATTGAAATAAATTAACATTCTAAATTAAAATAGTCGCCGATCCGTTTAAAATTCTGTGAGTCACTCACAAGTCACAACGCTATTGGGCCAACGACCCACTTTAATTCACTATTGCGCTACTTTAGACGTCTCTATATTCACTATTAAGCTGTTGACTTTCTTTCCACTATTGCTAGTTCTCAAGAAGATACTCAATCTGTATTTTTACTACAGATATCTCACTTAAGTCCATCTGATTGTTTTTATTCGGTATATTAAACTGAAATAAAAGTGAATAATAAAATTGCGTATTTATCTTTTGGGAACAATAAAAAAATGTCACAAAACATGGGTTATCAAAGTGGTATATAAAAAATTATTTTAAATAATATTTTTAATACAACGGAGTATTAATTATTAATATTTTTAATAATAAGAGTATTGTTAATCGCGTGTGCCCTCAATCTTATGAAATTGGTGACAGGTGACGATTTAATAAAAATCAGCTATTAAGAGTCGTAAAAATTCAGATCATACCAACGTCAACATATTTTTGCGTCAAGCTCTACTTACTATGATATTTAATGGTCTCAAAACAAACATTAATTTCGTGCCGTGATTTTAAACAATTGAAACAAGCACAACAACAATTTATAAATTGTTATGACTTCTATCTTACTAATAAAGTTTTATTATACGGCTAATCACTAGAAATAAGAGTACATAATTTCGTTTCACGTCACCACGAGTTAGTACAGGTACTTAAATTGAAAACAATAGATAGACAGATTACAGGCGTGACTCGGTCAAATGACAAACTATTAAGAGCTCATTTATTTTGATGTCCGACATTATACTACACACATCCACACACTACGAGTCGCCCCACATTCTATCATTGTTATTGTGACATCTCTAATGTTGTACTTATCAGTCTCATAAACTCATAAATAATTATACGTACGAGTGGGTAATTAGTAATCATTTGCCCAAAAGATATTTACTTGTTTTTATTTCTGAAATCGACTGGTAATCGGAAAACATCACGTGCCGCTCATTGCTTATTTATTAATATCGTCTTACTTTACGAAACACATTGTATGCAAATAATTTGAAAAGGTTATGACATCTGATTCACACAGAAGAGGTAATTAAACTAATCAGTTTAATTGTATAAAAAATTAATGAAATTGAACATTATAATCGTTTTTTTATGTTTATTTGAATAACAAAACTCATTTACTTATTTAAAAACATATTTATCGATATCCGTCAAAAATAAGTATTTCTTGTAATATACATTAATTTGCTTACAAATATAGTGTCGATTTCACTAAACCGAAATCGACTAAATTAAAAAAAAAAACACAAAACTTAGCTTATATTTCGCTATATTTATGTTGCCGACAGAGCAATATAAGTAATCTTTAATAATATAATTTTTTAAATTATCGATTATTTAATCTTTAAACAAGCAATTCTTGTATATATATAAATATATAATCTGAATCTCGGAAACGGCTCCAACGATTTTCATGAAATTTAGTATGCAGGGGGTTTTCGGGGCGATAAATCGATCTAGCTAGGATTTATTTTTAGAAAATGTCGTTTTATCCGTTTTTTCAGGCAATTAAAAAATGTCATTAGAATACGAAGGTAAATTTCGCTGTCATCGATAAGTTTGTATTTGTAATAGCTCGGATGGGAACGGGCGGATTCGAAATCAGAAGATCCGGGTTCGAGTCTAGGTGTGAAAAAAATTGGAATGGATACCAATTTTTTTCTTTTTTCTTTTTCAAGTTTATTTTTTTTGTGAAAAAAAATTTATTGAGAGCTCTTTTTATTTTTTATATTTTTTTAAATTTAAATAACCAGTTCCTATTGTTTTATTATTATGTCGGTACGATCGAAAATATACGATCGTATGTAACGATCGTATGTAATTCGTTTCTAAATATAATTTAACCGAGCAAAGCTCGGTCATCCAGGTACTTCATTTTAGAGCAGGTATTCCGATTCCGATGTTCCAAAATCAGTCTCTCTAAAATTGATTGTTTACCTATCTTTTCTGTCAACCTAAAAATTATTATCGTCAATCACGAAGTTACGCGTTTATACTACCATATAACACCATTTTTATTTTTTATTTTAGGTGTCGTTTTTATCCGACTGCGACAGAAGGAGGGTTATGTTTTTCGAGTGTATGTATGTATGTATGTATGTCCATTTCTTTTTTCCCTACAGCCCAAACGGCTGGACGGTTTTTGACGTATGAGGTGTCGTTGGATTTGTCTAAACTGTAGTAGTGACATAGGCTATATAAATTTTTTCAATCAAAGCCAAGCCAAAGCAAAATCAAAGCCAGTAAATCGTTTTATTCTTTTTAGTTTATAATAACAGTATTTTACGCAGTCGGGTTTTTTGATTTTTTTTCATTAAGCATACCTACTTGTTAAATGAAGACGTATTTTCAAGGGCTATATTGTATATATCTTCTTTGTTTTCTTAAAATCGTCTTAGCTTCTCAGGTGACAATTTTTTTTTAAAGACAAATTTACAGAACTGAGTAAATATGAAGCGGATACAATTTAAACGATAACACTCCCAATCGGACGTAAGATAGGCCATTAAGCAAATAATATGTATATTTAAAAAAAATCACAATTTTATGGGATTAATCTTCAGAACTAGTATAAAATTAGTTACTAATTACGAAAAAAATCACTTTAAAATTATTAAAGTGATTTTTTTCGTCTAATTCTGTATTGTATGTACTTCACTGATTTTGTAAATATTTATTTTGTTAACATCATTTAGGTATCTTGCGTTAATTGTTTTATGCCATGGTCCTCTTTAGAATGTCCCCATCTGATAAGGTATATATTAGGCAATAAGTATCTTTATTCATTAATTTTTAATAATTTCTGTGAGTATAGTTTTCAAATACCTATTTATAAAATAATAAAAAATTGTTGCCGTTTTGAGTTAGGAAACAAAATACAATTTTCTCGTTTTTGTTTCCCTGATAAATCTTCTAGTTTAAAATATAGTTCATCGTATTAGTATTAATTACATTAATAATATTGTTGTTTCTAAACTTGAAGGTTAAAGAATTATATATGTTAGCCACACCGGTAATAATCATTAAACAGGAAACGATAAAGCACTCGAATATCGAAATCAAAGGCTTACATAAACAAGGTTTCGTTTAGAAACATGTAAGTTATTAAACATATTATACTTAAATTAATTCCTATGTATAATTGGGCATTTTACGTAATACCGACAATTAGTCGGTAACGAACGTAAAAATAATTAAACTGTTTCGTACTCGATATGAGAAGAGATTTATAATACGTACTTTCAAGAATCAAATTTTAATGTTACTTTGTAAAAAACCAAATAAACTTTAATAAAAAAATAATAATAATAATTCACAAAATATACATATATATGTAATTATTTCAATAACATATTTATTTATACTATTTCGAATTCGGTACATCAAAGCTTTGACGTCACGACTTTCGTAAATATCTTTAGACTTGCATATTTGCACGATGATTGTTTGTGAGCTAAAGATAGGCGCTTCAAAAAGAAATACATTTTCGGCTTGTTTTGGTTATAAAACACTTTACCGGTCCTAAAATACTTTAACGGTCAGTAAATAGCTGGTTATTAGAAACATTATGCATACTTACAAGTATGGCATTTTTTGTAAGTTATTTATCTTTATAAATATACATATTTTTGTTAAGGATGTGATAAGGATGAAGGAGGAATGCAAAATCATTAAATATTGAAACAAAAACCAAATTACTACTTGTCAAATGTGTTTAAAATAATTTCATATTTAATTGTTATTGTTTTATGTAGCGGTCTAATATTTCTATTTTTTAAAATATATATATATATATATATATATATATATATATAGTTATATACCTATATATATAATTTTTTTTTATAAAATTCCAATAAGTGCGTACTTAGACAATCATAATTATACTATAATACATATAGGTATATTTCAATAGATTTCTTATCATCTAAAATTATTAATAATAATGGTTATTACCTCAGTCTTCGTTATTCGATGTCGTGCTAACTTAACGACGGCAAAATTGCCTTTGCCTATGGTCCTTTCGATGTCATAAAAACCCACCCTTATGGGGGTTTTAGCAGGACGTTCACGATCCGCCATTGTCGATTTACAAATCATCAATTTTGATGATTAAAACACTTCACAAATTTATTTTTTTACGATAATACTAATTATAAACTCATTCAACACTAATCGGTCGTTACACGTAATAGTTAACATGTCAGTTACACTAATTAGAGTACCTCTGGACACTGTACTGTTAAATTAACAACTTATTGAAATATATGCCTAATACATACGAATATTTGGCTATTAGTACTCAACGTTACTTATTCAGTGTTGAATTATAATTATATCAAAGTTATTGCAGTACAGTCCGATGCGTTTAAACATACGATCTAATCTAAGTAATAAAGTGTTTTATACAGTCACTTGCACAACTTTATTTAGCTTATATTGCACAATGTGTAATTGTGTACAAAATTTATTTACTATATATTATTGAAAATCGCGCAGAGGCGGCGCGCGTATCGTACGCTAAGGACACATGACGCCGCCGCCTCACCGGCTGTCAACCGGATACTGAACTCGTGCCTCGATCGACTTCTCGTCTCCCAAGTCGAGTGAGCGAGTCTCGAGTCGAGTACTCATCTCATACAGAATAGCCACTACCTGCTTGAACGCGAAAAGCGCGCTTTTAGCGGCCATATTACTTTTTGTGACGTCAGCATTACGTTCCTACGGTACTAGTATAATAAACTAAGTATTTATAGATGAAAGTATATTTGAAGTAAATATTATGTACTTCAAATGTACTTTCATCTACTTGCCTTTTTCCTAAAAACGATTTTTTACAACAAACAAATCATATTGTGTTAAGTTATATAAGTTACAATCATATGTTTTAATTTAGTAAACAGGGACCTACAATTTAAAGTAATTAAATACAATTTATTATCATTGACGTAGTATGTATAATAACATCTCACTGTTTATTACGATCTATTTACTTTGTTTACTGATAAACATAATATAGGTATATTGTATCAATTAAAATTTTTGATACTACTTAATAATCATCTTTAAATTACTTAACCTAATTTTTTAAATTATTACTAAATTTATTAATTGAATTATTATTCATATACCATTTTAAAGTTTATGTTCCCTGCTTTTGATGAAAAATTAAAAAAAAATTTAATTAAAAAAATTAATAATTATAAAATAATATTATTAATAACGATACGAGCGCCATCTGTTGATTGTGTTGAACTATATCTATACTACGACGATGACAAAAACAAGTACATGGATAGCCATCTAAAGTTCGTTTCATCGAATAGTTCCTATGGCGTTATGTTGGCAGCTATCTTTTCCAGTGTTGCCACATTATATATAATAGCCCACCTCAAAGTTAGGGTGGTTTTAAGTATGTTTTTGAGCTACATTTTTATATATTTACAAATTATTCGATTATCATTTAAAAAATCAGAAAAGCAATAAAAAGCATAAATTATTTAATAATTTTTATTATAATTGTGATCAAACAAAGAATGCTCATCCAACGGACTAATTCCCGAGAGATCGTCGTCAACTTCATCTTCCATATCATCCTCGTCATCAGAAGTGTCGCTATCGTCTCCCACTTCAATTATGAACCTGTCCATCTCGCTATCAATAATTGGGCCATCGGCGTAATATTTTTCTTCCACTTTTCTCACGTGCTCACATTCTTTTCTCCATTCTTCTTCGGTAATCGTTGCAAAGGCTTCTTCTGTGATTTGGACTATTTTATTTGCTTCTTGACCTACGTTTTTTTCAGCAATTCGTCTTTTCAAGACACTCCATATCAACTCTATGGGGTTTAAATCACAGTGGTAAGGTGGAAGCCTTACCACTTTATGCCATTGTGCTTCCAACATTATATCGGCTTCATAAACGGGCGGCTGTTTATGCTCCTTTATTATTTCAAATAGCTGGGCTTTTACCATAGTTGGCAAGTAAGAAAGACCATTACTTGTTATCCAATTTTGCATTTCTGCCTTTCTGCTTGACATTGTTGGTGCTTTGTTAAGCTGTACTGTGTGGTAGGAGGCGTTATCCATCACCACAATTGATTGGGGAGGCAGATTCGGTATAAGCTTTTCACTAAGCCACTTATTAAAATTCGTTTTATTCATATCGTCGTGATAATCAGCCGCTTGTGACTGAGATCTGAAGATCAGTTGAGCATTGGGTATGAAACCCATAGCACCACCAGCGTGGACGATAATCCAACGTGGCCCTTTAGAGTCTGATGCTAATACACCTTCTTCTTGTTCACTTTGCCAACATTTTCCGGCGCAATATGTTGCGTGTATATATGTCTCGTCCAAATATACAACTGGGCGCTGGTTCCCGAGACGATTATTTCGCAATTCTTCCAGGTATCGATAACGCCAGGCGAATATCGTATCTCTCCATTAGGACTTTCCTTTTGGATCTACATTTTTTAAAATAAAACCCGATATCTTTCATTATTCTCCACAAAGTGGTACGACTTCCTTTGAAACCTATCTCGCTTCGCATTTCATGCAATAACTTGGTTAGAGTAGGTGATTCCTTTTTTACAGAATAAAATTCATGTATTTTATGCCTTATAGCACACCGTTCGAAGTCATCCAGTTCGATTCTTTTAGGCCGGGGACCGCTTTTGCGTGGTGTAGAAACCTTAGTCGACGTGCTGGCTGCGACCTCACCTTCTTTGGTGATTTTAGACACGGTTTTTTCGGATAAACCTAAAAAAAAATATTTCGATTTATTTGTCTATTGTCAAAGTCATACATAAACTGATAATAGTCGCAGTACACATGCTTGCTTAGGTCTTACAAATAACTACCGTTTAAAAAAATTGCGGTTTAAGTGAGGAAATTATTATCTGCTACTGGTAACCCTATTTGACTAACCTGTAATGGCGGCCACACGAGCCTGAACACATCTTAAAGGAATTAATGGGGCATTGTTACGTTTTTCACGTTCACAAAATTTCTTAACCTTTAACACCATCATTCTTTCACCACTTTTTAAAGTTTTGGGCATGATTTCAGTCGAAAATCAAATGAAAATAAGCAAAACCTGCGGAAACGTCTTCTAGTGCCAAAGACTTTGACAGAGAGGGGAGCCAACATAACGCCATAGGTACTATTCGTTGAAACGAACTATATGAATGATTTTTGTAACTAACAAAATATCAATATCATAGCTATGACCACGGTCTAGTAATTAGTAAAATAGACCTTGGCTATGACATTAATCGTTATACTTATTTTATATTTTATGCGAGAGTTTTTGATTTATCACGCATTAATAAACTCGACGTAGATACAGAATGCTATAAAGTGTGAAAACTTTTTCAATTAGTGAGAATGATCATACAAGTACTATTGTATTAATTTTGTAAAATGTGTTTTTAGATCATCCAGAATAATTTATGCTTATTTTTACATTATATTAATATTTATTATTTCACTACAATATTGTGTGAAATTTTCGCATGGGTCAGCTAGTAAATATATAAACAAAATGAACTATATAAGATAAACATCATGTTAAAATAATAAAAATTATAAGACACAATATAGTTTTCACTATTTATAATAATAATAGTGGCAGCATTTGCAGCTAAATTTCAAATTGTAGTCTTTTTTTTTTTAATTCTACGTGATTATTAATTTATGTTGCGTTATTATAATGTAAAATGGTTAAGTTCATTAGTAAATGTTGTTGCCTTATTTTTTTTAAATAATAATTTTGTATTTGTTATAATTATCTAGATTTCTTAAGATCTTAAAACCTAAAGTTAATTTAAAAACAAGTATAAATTAATATAAAATACTTTAGATTAAATATTAAAGAAATGGAATATGTATAATTATGGACTATGTAGTATATACTTAAATAAAAAAATTGATTTGGCAGCGCCAGCGCCCAGCACTTATTTTGTTATAGTAACACCAATAAGATTCATCATTTTTGCAATGTGATTGTGTAGGGATTAAACTTGGACTTCTTGTAAATTTAGCATATTTCCTTGAATATTTTCGTATGTCCCGTTTTGAATTACTAATTTTTTTATATTAATCAATTATAAAATAAGAACATAGATTAGCAATCACTTTTTCTATCGTAGTAATAGTAATACATTTATACCAAGATGTCGGTAATACTCTTCTACGATTTTGACAAGAAAATGTTTGTATAATAATAAAATGCTTTTCTGTTATTGATACGAGCTTATGATCGTTTAGATGTGTAAATAAGATAGATAGAATAACACCAATATGAGCCAACTCGCGGAAGAAAATTTACAGAATATCAATTGCAGTCAGAAAAATGCAAGTATGAAAACTAAAAGTAAAAAGGCCAAAGATCCTCCGGAAACGACTGAAAATACAAAAACGTGGAATGAGGACAAATTAAATGAATCCTTAGTTAATACTCTTCATATTAACAGTCTTAATAGTAACTTAACGAATGGTACGAGTGACCATTCTAAAGATAGTGTCAATGTTTTAAATGTAGAACCTATAATAGCACAAGACGCAGCACCTAGTGAAGTCAAAATGAACGTAAATAGTGTACAGTGTAGTGATGTTGGAAAAACGAGACAGCTTCACGAAAATGACTCTTTAAAGGTCAGATGTAGTGAGTTGGACAAAATTGAAAACCTTGAAAAATCAACATCACTCCAAAAACACTCGGAAAATATTGAAATTATTTCGTATGAATCCGAATTACAAATGCCAGAAATTATGAGACTCATACAAAAAGATTTATCAGAACCTTACTCTATCTATACTTATAGATATTTTATTCATAACTGGCCTAAACTATGCTTCTTGGCAAATCATGAAGGAAAATGTATTGGTGCCATTGTTTGTAAGTTAGATATGCATCGAAATAATGTCAAAAGAGGATACATAGCTATGCTGGCTGTTGATGAAAAATACAGGAAAAAGAAGATAGGTTCTAGATTAGTACAGAAAGCAATAAGGGTAAGAAAAAATATATTTGACTTATATGTCATATTCTGCATTCCAGAAATTGGTGTCTACAAAAGGATTAAGATAATAAAATCTTAAAGTAGGAGTAGACTCATGAAACAAAATTTGTGACATGTAATAATTGAAAGCAAACCATTGATGATTACTCTATTGATGATTGATGACTTACTCTATTTTTTATTTTAATACTAAGTTTTTATATAATAAAAAATGTTTGTGATTCTAACAAGAATATTAAAAAAATATATATGCTTTGTATATTACATATTGTAATTATTTATTTTTAAATTAATTATTTTAAACTGTGAGAAGTGTTGATTAATATAATTATGCCAATTCAGATTATTTTTATGGCTTTTGCTTGTGCCAAATTTGTACTGAATAATTCATAAATATTACATAAGAACAATATTGCCAGTATGCAAAGGTTTGGAATGAATACCAATAAAGTTATTTTAATGTCTTAATAACATTATTCATATTTTTTTTCAGGCAATGATAGATGACAATGCTGATGAAGTTGTGCTAGAGACAGAAATCACAAATAAACCTGCACTTAAACTTTATGAAAACTTAGGCTTTGTGAGAGACAAACGCTTATTTCGATACTATTTAAATGGTGTAGATGCATTGCGGTTAAAATTATGGCTAAGGTGAAATAAGTAGGTAACAAATGAGATTTTCAATGTTGTGTTGTAAAGCTCTGGCTGTCTCACAGTCTTGTGCATATATATTACTATTAAAATCCTACTATTGTTATAATGATAAATAATAAGCCTGCCATGTGGATTTTAGCCAAATGTATAGTTTGTTTCAATTTTTTTTTTTTTTTTTTATTATCATGTGATACATTTTATTTTATTTTATTTATGAGTTAAAATTGTTAATGAGAATGTTTACTGAAATTTTTTAAAACCTTCATAACTAAATAGTTGATATCCTATCTGAAAATACACAACTTTGAAGAACAATATTGTGTTATTTTACCCCTTTCATTTGTTACTTATAGATTAAAAATAATATTTTTTATTTTATTTGGATGTGTGATAATATGATGGTACTATGTAGTTTATATAGTTTGTAAACAATTGATAAAAATATATAATTTAGTACTTAAATTAATCATGTTATATTTATTATTACATTTATTTCTTACCATGAACTAGACAAACTAATTGCCTGATTTACATAAATTGTAAAAGTTCTTATTAATAGAAATCTGTCACTGGGTTTGAATGGACCATTTATTTTGTGGCTAATTTTCCATATATTATTATTGTATTTTAACTATGCAGCTTTTACTACTTACTACTTTTTATAGTGTTATGTTATTGTAAAGCATAACAGGTGATTAAATATAACTTACATATAAAAAGGTTCTAATAAAAACAACATATTGTTACAGAATTTTATTTAGAATTTCATTAAAATGTGAAAGTGGCAGTATTAGTTGAAGCACCGTCATAAATAAATGTATTATTAACAGGTTTGTATTGCTTTGTAATAATTTTAATAGCTTCGTGTGCAATACATCCTCCCAGAAAAGCTGAAACACTATGAATTTCGGCTCCACCATATCTACACATTTCATGAATATGATCATCCTTAGGAAATGGTGTACAGGATATATCACTCAGTAATTTTGTAACACATGTTTTTAGCTTAGCAATATCTCCCTCTGGTTCCCATTCACCAGGGGCTCGGCAATGTTCAGATTGAAACTTTTCAGCAGATCTTAATAGAATATAATGGACCATCATAACATCCGGTTCTTCTAAGTATCTTCCTATATAGGATGTCACTGCATTTCCCAATCTATACTCTTCTACTATATTTGAACCTTTGATTAAATGTAAGTCGTAAGCATGCCTACAGAACAGCTTCACATCTGCTTCGCTAATACTGTCACAATGTAGTTGGCCAACAATTTCTTGCACTTTTCTATATACAATTTCTGCTTCCATAACTGCCTGGGCTCGATAGATGCTTTGAAGTTTTACATAATGTTCTGTAGAAGTTGTCATATCAGGAAGTACCCCTCTTAAGGGCAGTTTGCCTTTTCCTTCAGCTTCAACAAAACCTTTTAGTGCTGAACACATGATCCAAAATGGTGAACTTTCTTTAGTTAAATTAATTGCAGAACTACTATAAATTAGGTCTTGAATTTTTACAGGTAAAAAAGTTGGAACTAATGCTGTGTTAACTGCCCTTAAGGCTTCCTCAAAATTTTCTTCTTCAATTGGCAACCCATTTTCATCTTTTTTAATGAACTCTCTAATTATATCTTTAATTTCATTTTTTTCTTTTCTACTCATAGGCCATCTATTTTGATTTGTTTTTTGCCATTTTTGGACTGCTTTATATAAAATGACAATCCAAGGTATGTGGCCATGATCTTTTAGATCAGCGGCATCTATGTTAAAGGCATCCAAATACTCGGCAAGAACAGGAAATGGCACATCCAAACGTAAGTCTATTTGCTCATTCTCAGGATGAGTTTCTATAATTGTATGTTCTTTCATTTGTATCCTAAAAGATCCTAAAAATCCAACAGATCTACATAACACAAAAGGTATATTTATATCCCACAAATGCTGTGCTAAGTCCTGTATAGTTTTTTCAGGAATGGATGTTGCTATTACAACACTAAATGATTTAAAAAAATCGGGGTTATCACGCAAAATTTGTTCCGCTGGTTCATATACAGCATGCCCCTGCACAGCTGGATTTAATTCTAGTAATAGTCGAAGAGTTTCTGAGCCTCTATTAAGCCCTTTACTGGAACATTCCAAAAAAAAGTTACAACCAATATCTTCATCGCTTACTATATTATGATCAACTATAGTAACAGCTCCTACACCAGGTAATACAATCGACTTTAATATTTCAGTACCAAGCGCAGTAGCATTTATTAAACATATATGGCCATTTTCAAGTGCAGCTTGACCATGATCTCCCCAAAGTCTTAATTGCCGGTCGTACTGTTTATTCTTTTCACTTTGCTCTGGCGATTTAGGAGACGGAGAAGCCATATCTTAATAAGAATTTTGCAAGTTTACTTTATACTTCTTTGTCTTAATAAGAAGCTCCCTCACCTTTAACCTTAAACGTTCTATTTAAAATATTATTTTTAAGCGTTTTCTTAAATCTTTAATCTAAGCTTTTGACATAGATTTGAGTTAATAAATATTAGATTGACAGTTGTGAAGTTGTCATCACGTTGTCATATAATCAAAGAGGTCATAATGAGACGACTAGGGATCCGATCTGAGATCGATTAATCAAACAATCGATTTTTCAAGCTTAAAAGATCGATTTTTAGATCGATATTTAGTACTGAATCGATCTAGTGAATCGATATTTTATCCTCGATAATCGACATTCGATCTTTATGCTTTATTAAAAATATTATCAATTAGCTTACGAAAAGTTATACAAATGGATAATAAAAATTTCATTTAGTTGAACATACACATGTATGTATACAACAGACGAGTTCATGGGCGCCGGCAGGGGGGTGCCAGGGAGTGCACTTGCACCCCTTAGGAATCTCGGGATCAACAGGAATTATTGAAATAAAAAGCCGTTTGCTGGAAATCATTTTTTATTCACAATAATTAGTAGGCAGTAATTACACAATTCTCATTTAAAAAGCAACTGCAGCCGACGGGGTTTTTGACTGAACTTATTAATGACGTTTTCTATAAAGAAAACTAAAATCTGCACCACCTGGAAATTATTTCTGCCGGTGCCCATGGATGAGTTTAATGCCAAAACCATTTTTACAATTAAAAACAGCTCCAATTTCTAATTAATTTTTCTAAACACTTGTTAGCATTATAATTTTACATAAAATAAGGATATTATTCTTAATAGATTAAAAAGATAGATTTTTGAGAAATCGATCTTTTAGACTTCGATTTTTTTTTGGATCGATTCATCATGTTGCGATTCGAATCGATTTAAAAATCGATCTTTTTTGAGAAAACTCCCAATCCCTAGAGCTCCGTATAGTTAGCAGGTAAAATGATCATTTCTCGATTATAACTACAGAAATCACTAGGGCACAGATCAGGCAACTTTAGGTAATCACTTTTTCACTTTAGGAAACAATAATTCGTTTATAATTAATGAAAAAACATTGACCGTATAGTTAGCAGACATAGGTTAATGTTTAAAGTTCTGGCTGTTGCATTCGTTAGGGCATAGTTTGGGCAAGGTTAGGCGATTGTTTTAGATTTTATGAAGCAATAATTAGTAACAATCGGAGGTATTGTTATGGTATCCACTTGTCATTTACTCTATGGTCTTTGGTTTATCAAGTAAAATGGTCATTTCTTGATTATAATTACAGAAATCACTAGGGCACAGATCAGGCAACTTTAGGTAATCATTTTTTCACTTTAGGCAACAATAATTGATTTATAATTAATGAAAAAATTATTGAACGTATAGTTAGCAGAAATAAGTTAATGTTTAAAAATCTGACTGTTGCATTCGTTAGGGCATAGTTTAGGCAAGATTAGGCAACAATATAATAGGAATTATAAATCATGTCCCTAGCAGAAAATAACGTTTATAATAGATCCGCTGTAATCACTAGGGACTTTCCGACACCCCCCCCCCCCCCGTTCCAGCCTGCACACTTTTTGAAAATCTTATAAACGCAAAAAAATTGCCCTTTTGTCGATTCAATTTGCCCTTCAGTTAAATCTGAAAAATAAGAGATAGGATAGATACAAATTAATGAAAAACTTCCAGTTTTGTTCCTATTCACCCCGCGATTTGTGAAAGTTTTATTATTTTGTATTATTTATTAATAATTTGTTAATAAAAAAAATACCCAGCTATAGACATTGACCTTCCCTTCAATTCTACCAACGATTTTAAATTTTGCCTTTTATAGTCTTCTCAGGAAAAATAAATAAATAATTTAAATGTCATTCCAAATTTAAATAATCGTATCTCTTTAACCAAAACGTTTCTAAAATTCTAATAAACGCTAAAATTGTCTTAATGTCGATTCTATTTGCTCTTCATTTAAACCTGAAAAATAAGAGATGAAACAGAGACAAAAGAGTGTAACTGCCAGTTTTATTCCTATTCACCCCGCGATTCGTGAAAGTTTATTATTTTGTATTATTTATTATTATTTTGTTGATAAAAAAATACCCAGCTATTTATTAATTTGTTAATAAAAAAAATACCCAGTTATAGACATTGATCTGATTTTAATCCTACCTACGATTTTGATTTTGCCCTCTTTTAGTTTTCTCACGAAAAATAAATAAATAATTTAAATGTCTTTGCAACTTTAAATCTCCTTAACCAAAAAGTTTCTGGAAATCTAATAAACACTAAAAAATTGCCTTCACTTCGATTCAATTTGCCCTTCAGTTAAACCTGAAAAATAAGAGATAAGATATATATACAAATTAATGAAAAACTTCCAGTTTTGTTCCTATTCACCCCGTGATTTGTGAAAGTTTCATTATTTTGTATTATTTATTAATAATTTGTTAATAAAAAAAATACGCAGCTAGAGAAATTGACCTCCCCTTCAATTCTACCTACGATTTGGAATTTTGCTTTTTCTAGTTTTCTCAGGAAAAATAAATAAATAATTTAAATGTCATTCCAAAAAATAATCGTATCTCTTTAACCAAAATGTTTCTGAAAATCTTATAAACGCAAAAAAAAAAATTGGATTTACGTCGTTTCTGATTGCCTGGTTAGACTATTCGAAGTGTTAGTTTTTGTTAAGATTAACGAAAAGCTCAGATTTGCTCGGCTATGTCGCCTCGAGGCTCGAACATCCGGCTCAAAACGATTAATAAATAAAGTATTTCATTTTTACTTTAATTTTTTTATTTTTTATTTTATTTTAGATTTATTTAAAAATTATTTATTGAAGTTATACTTCTTTAGGCGCGTTATGGAAAAATCATGAGTGAAATTTTACGATGCGCGCGCATCTGTGACACAAAAATTAACAGTATGAAGTTGCCGGCTAAACCACTCATTGAGCCTCATATTACCAAAAAAAGATAAATAGAACCTCTATTAGTCGCGTATGTTGGCACGCTCGTCGTCTTTGATCACTATTTTCATATTTATTTATAATATTCATCCAGATGTTTTTAGTTTGTACATTCACAACACGTGTCTTAGTTTCATTTAAGTGTGAATTATATATGTGCTAATAAATTATATTCAGTAGTGATTTAAATTGAATATTGTATTTGCGGAGATATTCGGGTGTCTACGTTATATTTTATAATATTTATCTATAAATAAAAATACGAGTTCACGTTGACGTTCAATATATTTTCTTTTCTGTTTTTATTCGTTACTATGACAATTTATTTTAGGCCTAGGACATTCAATCATAAATAGGTATTATATATGTAAGTAGGTACGCTACAGTAGGTATTATTTATTATTATTTACTTTTCGTAAATAAATATTAGTGAAAAAAGAAGTATAACTTCAATAAATAATTTTTGAATAAATCTAAAATAAAATAAAAAATAAAAAAATTAAAGTAAAAATGAAATACTTTATTTATTAATCGTTTTGAGCCGGATGTTCGAGCCTCGAGGCGACATAGCCGAGCAAATCTGAGCTTTTCGTTAATCTTAACAAAAACTAACACTTCGAATAGTCTAACCAGGCAATCAGAAACGACGTAAATCCAATTTTTTTTTTGCGTTTATAAGATTTTCAGAAACATTTTGGTTAAAGAGATACGATTATTTTTTGGAATGACATTTAAATTATTTATTTATTTTTCCTGAGAAAACTAGAAAAAGCAAAATTCCAAATCGTAGGTAGAATTGAAGGGGAGGTCAATTTCTCTAGCTGCGTATTTTTTTTATTAACAAATTATTAATAAATAATACAAAATAATGAAACTTTCACAAATCACGGGGTGAATAGGAACAAAACTGGAAGTTTTTCATTAATTTGTATATATATCTTATCTCTTATTTTTCAGGTTTAACTGAAGGGCAAATTGAATCGAAGTGAAGGCAATTTTTTAGTGTTTATTAGATTTCCAGAAACTTTTTGGTTAAGGAGATTTAAAGTTGCAAAGACATTTAAATTATTTATTTATTTTTCGTGAGAAAACTAAAAGAGGGCAAAATCAAAATCGTAGGTAGGATTAAAATCAGATCAATGTCTATAACTGGGTATTTTTTTTATTAACAAATTAATAAATAGCTGGGTATTTTTTTATCAACAAAATAATAATAAATAATACTAAATAATAAACTTTCACGAATCGCGGGGTGAATAGGAATAAAACTGGCAGTTACACTCTTTTGTCTCTGTTTCATCTCTTATTTTTCAGGTTTAAATGAAGAGCAAATAGAATCGACATTAAGACAATTTTAGCGTTTATTAGAATTTTAGAAACGTTTTGGTTAAAGAGATACGATTATTTAAATTTGGAATGACATTTAAATTATTTATTTATTTTTCCTGAGAAGACTATAAAAGGCAAAATTGAAAATCGTTGGTAGAATTGAAGGGAAGGTCAATGTCTATAGCTGGGTATTTTTTTTATTAACAAATTATTAATAAATAATACAAAATAATAAAACTTTCACAAATCGCGGGGTGAATAGGAACAAAACTGGAAGTTTTTCATTAATTTGTATCTATCCTATCTCTTATTCGACAAATCACAAAAGGGCAATTTTTTTGCGTTTATAAGATTTTCAAAAAGTGTGCAGGCTGGAACGGGGGGGGGGGGGGGGTGTCGGAAAGTCCCTAGTGATTACAGCGGATCTATTATAAACGTTATTTTCTGCTAGGGACATGATTTATAATTCCTATTATATTGTTGCCTAATCTTGCCTAAACTATGCCCTAACGAATGCAACAGTCAGATTTTTAAACATTAACTTATTTCTGCTAACTATACGTTCAATAATTTTTTCATTAATTATAAATCAATTATTGTTGCCTAAAGTGAAAAAATGATTACCTAAAGTTGCCTGATCTGTGCCCTAGTGATTTCTGTAATTATAATCAAGAAATGACCATTTTACTTGATAAACCAAAGACCATAGAGTAAATGACAAGTGGATACCATAACAATACCTCCGATTGTTACTAATTATTGCTTCATAAAATCTAAAACAATCGCCTAACCTTGCCCAAACTATGCCCTAACGAATGCAACAGCCAGAACTTTAAACATTAACCTATGTCTGCTAACTATACGGTCAATGTTTTTTCATTAATTATAAACGAATTATTGTTTCCTAAAGTGAAAAAGTGATTACCTAAAGTTGCCTGATCTGTGCCCTAGTGATTTCTGTAGTTATAATCGAGAAATGATCATTTTACCTGCTAACTATACGGAGCCAATCCCTAGAGACGACATAGAGGTATTATAAAATCTTTATGGACGTATAACCACGGCAGTGCTACCAACTCGAATTTTATCGAGTAGATAGATACAATTTCAAAAGTTGGTACTCTCCAACCATCTTCAATTCGAAAAGTAGGTAGATCTATAAAAAAATGAATATTAACTAAAAAATAGACATTATCCATAAAAAAATCAAAGCATATTATGAATTGAAGAGATCAATGTAACATAATTTACTTCACAATGAGGGCCAGAAACTGAAATGCATTTTCTTTTAAAAAAAAAAAAAAAAAGTTGTTTAACTTTTGAAGAAAAATTCTAAAAGTTGGTAGATCTACCTAAAAGTTGGTAGAGTTGGTAACACTGAACCACGGTCTTAAATACAGGTAATGCAACGAATTTCCTAGTATATATGTATTATCTATGCCAGGGTGTCAAAATCAATTTCGTTCTAGAAGGCCCAGAGACATGATACTTACAACTAGACAGTGTACAAAAAAAATTTGTTTTGCTAAAATGAGATCTATTCTTTGACTGTTACGGTAGGTATTTCCCTATAAGCGGTAGCTAGCTAAAAGCGGTCCGAGCGAGAGCGCTCCCGCTGGTAGTGTGTCCTTGTCTAACATCTTGCCAGCTCACATAATCATTTCGTTTGATAGAAATGGTAGAAAATTAAATACTTTTCTTTTTAATAATTTACTAATACGAACGGTTGGTAAACTTAGAAACGTATTTAGACGTATTTCTACAGTGTCAATAATTAATAAATCAATTGGTTGTATTTAAAAAATAATTAAATACTGAGTAAAGGTAGTATTAAATGTTTGGGACTGGTAATACTAAATGTAAGATGGTGGTTTGCTTATTTGTTTATTTGGTTGATTGTCGTGTTTCGATTTGCGATTGTGTCAATTTTCTGACTAAAGTTGATTGTTTTTCCATGAAAAATGGTGAATTCTTGTTGTGTGATAGGGTGCAATAATGAGTCTTATTGCGGTAGTCGCTTTTCTTTCCACGAGTAAATAAAAACAACAATCTTAATCTTTAGGGTAACCATGATTTGAATTGGAGATGTACCGGTAAATGACAAGAGTATACAAAATGAGCAATACCCGAAACTTACATTTTTTATAAAACACTTAAATTGTTGTGTTGAAGTTAACTATAAGTATACTTATTTATAGTCATTCTACTTTGTACCGATGATGTTTATGATTTATAATAAATTTCTTGTATCTTAGATTTCCGAATAATGAAAACTACTACTTGATTGATGTTTGTAAATTTTCTTCTTTTACAGCCTTTGTAGACAGAGGAGGCCTAAAATATGCTTCAGCATTTGTGTCAAGAGTTTACAAACTAACCGCAATAACCGCAAGCGCCCGTGTCAAGTAATGGTCGCCATGGCTATATTGCCCATGTCAACTTTTTTTCGACACGGGCATTAGTACGCGAAGTGCATCTGTCAACTACAGGTTGATTAACGTATATTACATTATCACCGATGGGAAATTACGTAATAAAACGTGAGAGGCCTTGGGCAGTTTTGTGCAGTTGGTAAACTAAAAGGTCATTGCCCGGGCACTCAAGCGGTTAAATTGAAAAACTTTTTTTTGGTAATGTACTCGACTGCCGGAGGGTAATGTTTTTATCCTTTACACAGTTTGAATATGAAAAAGATGCTTAATATGACATTACATCAATTCTCTCCGAAAATCAAGCGTGTTTCACCTGTCCATCCAAGCTCTAACGAAACTTGTGGCGTGTACAGGCACGATATAAAAAACTATAACTTAAGTTTAGAACATTTTTATATTTGTCATGTGTCAGAAATTTGGTATATAAGTCGATTAATTTGTAAGAATAAAAAGAGTTGTAAAATAGAGTTGTAAATATATAATTGGAAGGAAATACAACGTTATTTACTAATTAGAGGATTTTATTTAACCTCCTGAACAACACTAGCACTACACCAGCCCGGTGACTTTCCCTTCCAAATTGGTGACCCCGACGTGATTTCAACGTGTTTATATCGGGCCCTGGTGTTGGTTTCCACCTTGTCTACATGAATATTGACGTGCCATCGTGTCGCTTGGATGTTGCAAGATTTGTTGTTGGATTCATACTTACCATAATCCTGCCGGTAAGGTGTTTGACGTGCTACTGAGGAGTGGAGTTACGCATAACGAGGTACTCGCTGTTCATTAACTTCCTACGACTTCCCTGGAAGCGCATCGTCGATACGTACCGAATTCATCCCGTATTTAGAACATTTTATACAAAAGTTAGACAGTGTTAACCAAACTCCAGAGTGTTATCTGCCTAGTGTTGACTCGCATATAAAAAACTGTTTGTAATCATACTAATTAACACCCCAGTGCTTTCTCCATCAATTACATGTGGATTTATTGGACAGTATTTTGTAATTTTTATGAAGAATAACCTTTTATTTTGTTCAATTGCATAAATCATTTTTGTAATAACAATAATTGCCTATTAGTTATTATGACTGGGCAAATTTATTTGTTAATTTAATTTAAAGTGTAGTATAATATTTAACTATTTTTGTTGTAAATTTTACTACAATTTCCTACGGAGGGAGTATTCTGTTAATTTTATATAAAAGAGCCTTATTCTGGTGATTGTACATTATTATTTCATACATTTTATTTTTGCGTTTGTTTTATTACATTTTTACATTTTATGTGTGTCCATTGTGTATTGTATAATTTTTATTGTAAATTCTAATTTAATTTATTTTACATTGTGTTTTTACTGTGTGGTACCGGTCGTGTGGTATATATTTTCTTTATTATGACGGAAGCTTTTGCCGAGGTTAAGGAGCAGTTAGAGCGTGTAATGGCAGAGAAAGCTGTTCTTGAGGAAAAGCTTAACCAGTTTCCTCCAAGAGAAGCTGAAGTTAACGCTGCTTCCATCAAACTTCCGCCATTTTGGTCCGATAAACCTGCGGTATGGTTTGCCCAAGTTGAGGCACAATTCCAAATTGCCGGTATTTTGGCCGACATCACTAAATATAATTATGTTGTTGGTCAGATTGATTATCGACTCGCAGGTGAAATCGAAGACATAATTACTCAACCCATAGAAAAAGGCAAACAGTACATTACATTAAAAAACGCACTCATGAATAGGTTCTCTATACCCCAGGAGCAGAAGGTCCGTCAGCTGCTTGGCAATGAGGAGCTCGGCGACAGAAAACCGTCCCAGTTTCTCCGCCATTTAAAATCGTTAGCTGGTTCTTCACCATTGGATCAAAATATTTTACGACAGCTATGGATCAGTCGCCTTCCTCAGGATATTCAGGTACTATTAGTTTCGCAAGCGGACGACTTGAGTTTAGAGAAGTTGGCTGACCTGGCAGACAAGGTCATTGACCTTACTGGCCGGCCACGTGCTGTCCACTCTACAGCTGCGCCTCCACTAGATCTAATCGCCGATTTGGTTTCTAAGGTATCTGAACTTACAAAGCAAGTTCACGCTCTTTCCACCAGAGGTCGTAGCCGTTCTCGTAGTCGTGCCAATTCTAGAAGGCGATCATCGCAAGCACCCTCACCAGCCGCTGGTAAGCATTGCTGGTATCATAAACGCTTCGGGACCCGCGCTTCTAAGTGCATTTCGCCTTGCAACTGGGTTTCGGAAAACCCGAGAAGCAATCAGTAGCGGCGGCAACCGATTGCTACAATGTCAGCCGCCGTCTTTTTGTCACCGACCAGGTTACCAAACGTCAATTTCTTATTGACACAGGATCCGATTTGTGTTGCTATCCGATCAGCTGGCTCTCGCGTCGTCGAGAAAACTCAGACTATAAGCTCAGTGCTGCTAACGGTAGCAAAATCAAAACCTACGGTATGGTCAACCTACGTCTAAATTTGGGGCTGCGACGCGATTTTTTCTGGCAGTTCGTCGTTGCCGACGTCCAGAAGGCGATAATAGGAGCCGATTTTTTGGCTCATTATCATCTCTTGCCCGACTGCCGTAGAAAAAAGCTCATAGACAATAAAACCGGATTATGCACTATTGCTACTTCGGCTATGGTTGAGCAACCGAGTGTAAAGGCTGTGGTCGCTGGAAGCTCTATTTACGCATCAATTTTAACTGAGTTCCCTGATATTATTCGACCACCTGGCCTACCCAGGGTTATCAAGCACAGCACTGTGCACTATATTAAAACCACAGACGGTCCTCCAGTGTCGTGCCGTCCTCGCCGTTTAGCACCTCAGAAATTATCTTCTGCTAAGAAGGAGTTTGAGGACATGGTACGCTGTGGCATTGCAAGACCATCTAAAAGTGCATGGTCTTCTCCGCTTCACATGACCCCTAAAAAAGACAACACCTGGCGTCCCTGCGGCGATTATCGCGCACTGAACGCCAGGACTGTGCCGGACAAATACCCAGTTCGTCATATTAATGATTTCGCGAACAACTTGTCCGGTGCAAAGGTCTTCTCTACCTTAGACCTTGTCAAAGCCTATCATCAAATACCCGTGTTTAAGGACGATATCCCGAAGACGGCCATCGTTACCCCGTTTGGCCTCTTCGAATTTCCTTTCATGCCTTTCGGTTTGCGTAACGCTGGTCAAACCTTCCAACGCTTTATCGATGAGGTCACACGGGGTCTCGATTTCTGTTTTCCGTATATTGATGACATTTTGGTTTTCTCACAGAACGAGTCTCAACATCAAGAACACCTTCGAACCCTTTTTAAGCGCCTCCAGGAGTATGGTGTTGTTATCAACCCGTCTAAGTGTGTCCTGGGTGCTAGTGAGGTTACATTTTTAGGTTACCATATAAGTGCTGAAGGTACGCGCCCTCCTCAGGACCGTATCCAAGCACTCCTGGATTTTCCACCCCCAGAAACTGTCCAAGGCATGAGGAGATTCCTTGGCATGTTAAATTATTACCGCCGGTTCATTCCCCATGCTGCCAAGTTCCAGGCTCCACTCATTGACGCTCTGGTTTCTACTAAAAGCAAAGGCTCAAAACCATACCCATGGACGCCTGAGCTCTTACAAAAATTCGAGGAATGCAAGAGAAGTTTGTCTGATGCAACATTGTTACATCACGCTATCGCCGATGTCCCCCTCGGTTTGTTTACTGACGCATCGAGCGTACATATTGGTTCATGTCTTCAGCAGTGCATCGATGGCAAATGGTTTCCTATTGCATTTTTTAGTAAAAAGCTGACACCCAAGCAGTCTGAGTGGCCTGCATATTATCGCAAGCTTTTGGCTGTGTACGAAAGTGTACAGCATTTTCGGTATATTCTTGAGGTCCAACATTCGACCATCTTTACCGACCATAAACCATTGCTCTACGCTTTCGTACAGCGTCGTGAAAAGCTGCCTCCCGCACAGCTTAATCAGCTGTCTTTTATTAGTCAATTTACAACAAATATTAAATACATCAGAGGGGAGGACAACGTAGTCGCATACACGATGTCTCGAGTTGACGCAATCTCACTTGAGCAGGAATATGAAGCTCTTGCCAAGTATCAAGAGGAAGACAAGGAATTGACGCAATTACTGCGTGGCAATACCAGCCTGAAGCTTTCCAAAGTAAGCGTACCTGGTACTGGCGTTTCCTTGTTCTGCGACTGCTCGACTGGCAAGCCTCGTCCCTTGGTCCCATTCGATCTGCGACGCATTATTTTCAATAAGCTGCATAGTTTGAGCCATCCTGGCATTCAAGCCACGACGCGTCTTGTAGCTGGACGCTACTTTTGGCCGTCCATGAACAAGGATTGCAGAGAGTGGACTCGTACCTGTGACGCGTGTCAGCGCGCTAAGGTCACGAGACATAATACTGTTCCTCTTGGTAATTTCTCAACCCCCTCAGGTCGTTTCATGCATGTCCATATTGACATCATTGGTCCCCTGCCTCCCTGCAAAGGATATCGATATTGCTTAACTGCAATCGATAGGATGTCCAGGTGGCCTGAAGTTTGGCCCATGCAAACTATTACGGCTGAGGAGGTTGCCGACACTTTAGTTAGAGAGTGGATCTCTCGCTTCGGCGTTCCATCCATCATTACCACCTATCAGGGTACTCAATTCGAGTCCGACCTGTTCAGACGGTTGATGCAGAGTTTCGCCACGAAGCGCATCAGAACCACATCTTACCACCCTCAAGCTAATGGCATGATTGAGCGCGTTCATCGTCAGCTAAAAGCATCCATCATGTGCCATGGTGGCGAGTGGCTTAGTGCTCTGCCTCTTGTTCTTTTGGGGATGCGTTCCTGTTTTAAGGAAGATCTCAAATCTTCTGTTGCTCAGATGCTTTATGGTGAAACTTTGCGTCTCCCTGGCGAACTTTTGGTTCCCTCGCTTTCATCGGGGCCAAATACTAGCCCTGCTGATTTTGTCGTATCGTTGAAGCGACATATGTCTAATATTCGACCTGTCTCTCCTTCTCGGCACGGCAATCTAACCACCTTCATTTTTAAGGATCTCGCAACATCGTCCCATGTCTATCTGCGGGAAGATGCTGTTCGCCGTACCTTGCAACCGCCATATTCTGGTCCCTATCAAATTATTGAGAGGGCCTCTGATGGCAAAACTTTGACCCTTAACATTCGAGGCAGGAAAACTGCTGTAAGTGTTGATCGCGTAAAGCCTGCGTTCATTGAACGGTCAGAGAATGTTCGTGATGTAGTTTTACCGACTGCGCCAACCTTAACTGCAGAACCACCATCACCTATTACTCAGCCGGTTCCCCCTCTTCCTCAAAGTTCTAATGTTCCGCCATATACCACACGGTCTGGTAGAAGAGTTAAATTTAAGGTTTTTAGAGACTAACTTGTCTTTCTCCGTGGGGGGGTGATGTGGCGTGTACAGGCACGATATAAAAAACTATAACTTAAGTTTAGAACATTTTTATATTTGTCATGTGTCAGAAATTTGGTATATAAGTCGATTAATTTGTAAGAATAAAAAGAGTTGTAAAATAGAGTTGTAAATATATAATTGGAAGGAAATACAACGTTATTTACTAATTAGAGGATTTTATTTAACCTCCTGAACAACACTAGCACTACACCAGCCCGGTGACTTTCCCTTCCAAAAACTCATCAATTGAAATTGATTAAATATATTCATATTAAAATTTATATTTGTTCGAGTGCTTACCGCGTTTGTAATTTTATTGAGGTCCCTATAGTTCGGCAATGTGTCAATCGCCATGATCACGGGAAGATTGACGTACGGTAATGGTGGATGGTGGCAGATCAAAAAAATCTGCCTACTATAATGATTTTGGTGTTTTTTTTTACTTTTACATAAATTAGGTACATACACACCTGTAGGTAGTGTAGTTAGGTAGCATCAGTATAAATGATCAGAATACTTACACAATCGTCTGTATAGTTAGTCCCATTTTTTGTTTAGTCATGGTCACCTCATTAGAAAGGGACACACTACCACGGGGGCCCCTCTCGCTCGGCCCGGTTTTTGCGCCACAGTGCACAGTCTAGTTGTAAGTATCATGTCTCTGAGAAGGCCATACATATTCAATTCAGAATACCGTGCAAGATTCAAATTAAAAATGTACCGAATTATTTTAACATTCATGTTAATCATATGAAAGTTAGAAAAGAGTGTTCACACAAAGATTCACACACACATTGCGATCGCGGGCCGTATTGATACTGCCTGGAATCGCAATGTGTACGATATATAGATAGTCGATATATGCATTCGATATATCGTATCAATCCGATATATCGAATCATCTATTATGGATATAAGTATCGATATATATATTTTAATCCGATAATTATCGGGTAGTATCGGTATATTTCATCCAATAATTATCGAGTATTATCGATATATTTCATTCGATATATATCGTGTAGTATCGATATCAATGACCTTATTTATTTTTATATCCCGATAAAAGGGACGCGATCACTGACTGATATCGGAAATATCGATATATTTATCCAATATATTGGAAAGTATCGAAACAATGATACGATATCCTATTGAAAAAATATCGATATATTTTATACATGAACATCCCTAGTACTGATTAGTACGATCGTTTATAATACTTGATATCGGAACAAAAGTATCGAGTACATACTCGTATAATATACTTGTATCGGAACGACCCTAGAATCTAGATACGCTTTGGATACGCTTGAATACCATAGAGGTATTACATACGATTTACAATATTATAATCTGTTTTTTGTACCCAAAAATTAAAAAAAAAGTATACATATTATATACTCTTTGGTATCATATACATTGCGATTTGTGACCCTTGAGATATAGTGAAATGTTATTAGATTTCGAAAATAAACAGACGAATGTGTATGGAAATGAATTTGCAGACCCTTTTCCAGGATTTTAATCCTAGGTAATAAATTACATTTAAAATAAAGTTGATAGTATAATTTATAAACAAATAATTTTATTAATGTTGTTTTTATTTTTGTTAGCAAGTTCGTCGTACATACTTGTTTGCTGATCTTCACGGCTTTATTAGCATTGAAATTGGATAATACAATAACTTGGTCCTACTGGGCAGTTTTCACCCCAATATGGACATGGAAATTCCTCGTCGTTCTTGGTGCTACAGTTGGTACATATGTTTGGTGGCAGTATCCGCACTTCAGGTCTTTATTACTATTTAAAAACAGTTACAATACAAATGATATATATCCACAAACATTTATTTTAAAAACTACATTAAATTAAAACATGGAATGTTTTAATTGAAAAAGCTATTGATTTGTTTGTTATCGAATCTTATAACAAAATCTATTTTAAGTTTGTTCATTATCTTGTATCAAAATTGTCATGATCTACGTTTTTGTGATGGACAGTTAAATAACTATTATTTCGTATATTAATGTGTTTCTATAAATCAGTAAATGAAACCCATAATTGAAATTAATGGTTTTAATACAGGGCTTATTAAATAATTCATTTATAAAACATGTTTAAATCATTAAGAACAATTTCTTGGTTATGAAGGAAAATCTCATCAAATCAATTCTCAGTTGAATAGTGGGAGAAGAATTTGTTCAGTAGTGAGATGGTAACTTACTATTAAATTACAGAATACCTATTTAATAGACTTAGATTATTTAAAAAAAATTTAGATGGTATTTAAAGTTTCTGATTTTTCATTTCAATGCTTCTTTTTTTATTTAATATCATGTGTAGCAATAAAATTAGTCATAATAATCAATGAAATAAAATTAATCAATTTAAATTTATTTTATAATTTTCATATAATTTACGACTGACTGATTTTTCTCAAGTTAAATATGAGGTGTACTTATAGCATATTAACATTTACGTACTATAACTTATTTGATTTATTGAATTACCACAAGAGTAAATTTAATAATTCTTTTTTAGGTTGGAAGGTGAAGCCTATATTCATTACAAAGCAATGTTAATAAGCCTTGCTATACATTTGATTCTACTTATGTTCGAGTTGCTTGTGTGTGACCAGTTAACGACGTCCCGCCATTTTTGGATACTTGTCTTCATACCATTAATTTTTATAAGCATAGTTTCAATTGCTATCTGTATATGGTGTGTTAAACATGATCGTAGTTATGAGGTATGTATAAATTTACAGAGTTCTGTAAAAATAGGACTAACTTTTTTTTTGTTTATTAAATTCAAAATTTATTTGATAAAAAAATACATTTTTACAAGAATTACAAAAATTTTCTAAATATATATATATATATATATATATATATATATATATATATATATATATATATATATATATATATATAGAGTATAGATATTGATGATAAAAGACAAAATAATCCATTTAGATTCAAATTCTGATAATGCAGCTAGAAATGGTTGTGTTATATGGAAGCTTACAAAAAAAAAAAAAAAAAAAATTAAAGCTGGATAAATTGCCTATATGGTCTATAGTCTATACAGTGGCTTAGTCAAAATATTTTTTTGGAAGTACGTGGACCAAAAAAAAACATCGCTTTTTTTCTTCATGATACTTCATTAGGATTGTGCGATACTCATTACTTGAAAAATTTTATCATCCTGGAATCTTAAAACTAAAAACTCCAAGCTTCAAATTACTTTTTATAGTCAAAGTCAAAGTCAAAGTCAAAATATTTTATTCAGCATAAAATTATTACAATTATTTACTGAACGTCATGAGTCTACCACCAGTTCGGAAAGAAAAAGCCTCTGACCTGAGAAGAACTGGCGAAAGAAACTCAGCGGGACTAATATTTTTTTTTTTACGTAATGTTTTTTTTTTCAGAGTATATTGAAATTAACAATAATTCTCTTTAAGTTGAAATAGCCTGGAGGCGATCACATCATTCCCAAGAGGGTATAGGTCCGATATGCCTATTTTTCATAAAGATAGCCAGCTGAAAAATTGCTAAAATTTGGTCTTTTTTTTTGGTCCCTTAATTTTTTCCACTAGTATATACATTTCTATTAAAGAAACAATTTTTAAAATTTATCCAACAAACTCAAACTATATTGATTATCAACATAAACAATAAATAATAATAGTAGATATAATATTATTAGCATAGTTTCTTTGAATAGATTTTAATCAAGCATTAGACAAATTAATGATTTATTTACAGTTGGAGCTCTTTTGTGCTGTAAATATTTTACAGTTTATATTTTTGGCATTAAAATTGGACACCTTCATCAATTGGTCCTGGGAGGTTGTATTTGTGCCACTGTGGATACTCATGTGTCTCAGTCTTGTAGGTGAGTGTATGTATGCTTTTATATTTATACAAGCTGCTGCCCGCGACGTCGCGTCGTCTGCGTGAACGCTATTAGATTACACGTTGTTACAGAATGTGTTGAATAAATAAAGGTACACTGCTTGTTCCCTGTAGGTGATAGCGTGATAATATGTAGCCTATATGTTGACCCGACTTTTTTATAATATTCGTGCCAAATTTGAAGTAAATCCATGCAGTGAGTTTATCCCAGACATACATACAGACAAAAATTCTAAAAACTATATTTTTGGCTTCGGTATCAATTGTAGATCACACCCCAAGTATTCTTTAAAAAAAAATATTTAATGTACAGTTTTGACTTTCCTACCATTTTATTATATGTATAGATATTACAATGATCTGTTAGTTTAATTGTTTTGTTAAATTTACATTCATATTACATATTTGAATTTATCTCACAACTTAGATGCTTGTCGTGGGCCTGGGCGTTTGTGCTGGTGTGTTGTCTGTTTCCGGTCACCTGATAAGGAGGGGGAAAAACATGAATAGGTCCAGTAAAATTAACAATAAAGTTAGTTTTAACTAATATTCTTTGTTTTAGGGGTGCTTTATAGCATAATTTTCGCAGGTATTTTGTTACGCACTCCGGAAGTCAATATACAGCAGCGACGGACCAGTTTCAACTCCGCTCTGGCTTACACGTTTACTGTTATACCCATACTAGTGTTTCAGGTATGTGCAACGTTTGAGCAAAATATTATTTACACTTTTGTATTATATCTAAATTCACAACTTACAATCTTATTCAGCCAATTTTCCGTGATGACGGAAACATATACAGGTAAATTCGAAAATTCACAAAAATAATTGTGTTGGCTTCTATTGTTCTCATACAGACCACTATAATTCGGTTTTCCTAAATATCTTTCATGTACAGATATCGTCCGGTTACAATATTATACGTTTAGATTGTTTGCAACAATTCGAATAACGAGGCGGGTACCTACTCTTAGAGTAAGTACTTAAAAATATTTAAGTACGTTTTCCCCTTAAATTATCGCGAGTGAAACCGCGGGGTACAGCTAGTAATGTATAATACAAAGAAGGAGTTAATTGAAAATTACATTTTGTTCCATAAATTAACGAGTTCAAATTCACTCGTTAATTCAAATATTTCTCTTCTACTCGGACGCATCTACCGATCGAGTGGAAGCGAGATAAATGCGTGCAGATGCGTCACAAGCCGAACGCTTAGGCCGATCGTGCCTCTCTATCTCTTGTTTCGCGCTCTCGCTCGCGGAACGTGACAATGAGTCATGCTTTTTCGTACGTACAGCTGGCGTTCATCGATTTACTAGACGTTATCACGTCTGGTTTTAGTAGGAATAAATATAATTTTGTCCATCAGGTCCTGTTAACAAATAAGCTCGATGGTGGTCCGCCCCTTTCATACATCGTTATAGTCAGTCCACTATTCGTCACTTACGCGACGCTTATTATTATGTCCTTCAGTTCCAAAGGAGGTAATAAATGTGAGTATCTAAATCTAATCTCATTTTATATTACTCATAAATTATACTTTGTAATTAATTCATATGAAGTTTTATTACTGCGTCACATAATGTGAAATATGTTCTTGTAAATAATAAATTTTAAATCTGTATATAGCAGGATGTTGTTATTATTATTATTTTTTTATTATTATTAAGAAAGTTAAGAGAGTCTTCAAAAAATGATTAAATTTATTTATTTAAAAAATTCATATCAATGATAAAAAAAATACATTTTGTTTGTATTGTTAGGTATTAAAAAGTTGATATTTTTAAAATAGATAGATAGAATAAATTTAATACATAATTAAGAATTGAATGTATATAATTGAAAAATGCTGTTATTCGCGATAATTTTAAAAAGTGTTTAGTACAGTTCGTGTATAAAGCAGATATTGTTATTTCAGGGTGGTTCGGTATACGAAAAGACTTTTGTCAGTTCCTTCTCTCAGTGTTTCCTCTTCTACAAGAATATGCAAATATAGCCTACAATAACAACGTGAATCGAGGGTCAAACGTGATACCAACGGAACCTCCTACAAACCAGGAGCCCTACAGAGACGAAGAGACTCGGAGAAAAGTAAAAGAGACTAAAAAATCTCAAAAGAATCAAAAGAAAAACGAAGCAATGAAACCAGTTGTGCCTGTGACGAGTATAGACATGCCCGATTGATGTTTAAAAAAAAATATTATATCGGTTAAAGTGCTGAAATGTGTGTTCACTCGTTAGAAATTTTTTATCCTTTGTATATATCGAGCTTCAATATGTAACGGAGCAATACAAATCGTTAAGTTTGTCTAGCACTAAGCTATTTTTTCATGTTATATGGTATTAACGGATATTAAAAACGTTTCTATTGTTTTATTATTGTTTTGATGTGAATGTTGATCATTGTTTATGTTATTACTTGTATGTGTAAATTCAATGATAAGCATGTATCCAGTCGATCTACTTAATTTTACTTTTGTTATATAGGCGCAAATTCATGAAACTTTTGTTGTATACTGTTTTCTGTACCTTACTTTCATTGTATTGTATATATAGTGTAAACATTTTTGTTTATATCCTGTAGCAATTGTGTAAGTAGAGACCGTTAATAGTTTAATTTGCATGAATTGTATATAAAATTTTCTTTACTATGGTATACAAAGTGCGGCTGAAAACGTGATATATATTACAATTTTTTTTTTAATAACTTAGGAAGATTAGGGTATATTATATATTAATCAATTGATACACATATAAAAAATTAATCAATTGATACAGTGCTGGTATTTTTAGGGTTAAATTCGTTATAAAAATAGCAAAAACATACAAAAATATATGCTTAAAAATGATGTTAATGGCTTACTCTATTTTTTTTTCTTCATAAATGATCAAATTTTCAAGCATTAACACTATATTTTTAACACTATATTTAAAGTAGGTAAAATGTACAATAATAATCTGATACTTAAACTTCCATAGTCGCATAGAGCATATGCATCAATATAGCATATCAGATTGTTTTCAGGCATTTTATTGGTGAAATATCTTTTGAACATTGTATCTGTTCTTTAGAGTGAAAATATGATAATGATTTTTTTCATTTTGTAGATTAAATAACTGATCTGATTATCGAATAATCTGTCATATGTGATGCTATATCTCTAATATATCTATACCATAGTTGTAATTTTCACATTTACTTTTACATATTGGGCGTTTATGGTAATTGGTTACTAAAACAATGACTAGGTGATTTAAAGAGTTAACTACGAAACCAGTTCAAAAATCATGTGAATTTTTTAAAAATATTGTAGTTGTTTAGTAAAATAACGTGTTTTTGAAACACTTTTGTTTATGTTGCTATCACTTCGATTCATCCTATCGTAATCCACTGCTGGACATAGGTCTCCCCAAGTTCGCGCCAAATATCTTGCTTTTCCGCAATCCTCATCCAGCCTCCGCCGGCGACCTTCCCTGGTGGAAATATTATTCTCTGTCTTATTTTTTCTAAGAAGTAAAAATAAGTGTTGGCAAGTGTGAATAAATCTTCACAACTCTTAATCAGTCTTTTTTAAAAGAGTTTTTCAGAGTTAATAAGACTTAATCGGAGTTCATTAAGAGTTTTTGAGACTTTTCGAGTCATTTTAAAAAATATTGCGTATGTCGTCGGTCCAGCAGGTTAGAGGACGCCCCACACTGCGTTTGCCGATACGCCGTCCCCACTCCAGGACACGTCTGCTCCAGCGGCCATCGGTCCTGTGTCTAGCACACAGCCACTTCAACTTATTGATTCTACTGGCTATATCGGTTACTTTGGTTCTCTCGCCGATAATCTCATTTTTGAATATATCTATATTTGGAGAGAGACTCAACGTATAGACCGTTGAGTGACTTTAAATTTGTGTACTAATCCCGTTGTCAGTGTCCACGTCTCGGCGCCATATGTCAACACAGGTAGGACGCACTGCTCGAAGACTTGTCTTTAAGCATTGCGGAATCTTCGAATCGAAGACTCAACGAAGCTTACCAAATGCCGTCCTTTTTTTTTTTTTCGCTGGGAAATGCATTTACGCATCCCGCCGCCCGAAGGCGACAGGTATGTGGGACTCGCTGGTACGGCAGAACGTGCCAGAATACCGCACTAAAACCCAGCTCTCAGGTGCTCTCATCGTCGTAATGGGGCGCCACGGGATCGCTTCCGCATGCAACCGTGACGCTCCGACGGTTGGCCCGCCTATGCGGACCGCCTTCGCCTATAGAGCGCTCGTGGGCACCGTGAGCGCTTTATTTCCCTGGTGGCGAGTGGGAGAATTATAGGTGCCCCTCCCACTCTATTGCGGAGGGTGAAGGAGCGCGTAACGACGTCTCCTTCCCCCCGGTCGTCTCCTGCGGAGCGGGTTAGCGTTAGCGTCTGCTTCACGCTCCCGCTCCGCGGACCAAATCCTTCCCGAAGTTTTTTCGGCCTAGTTGGATTTTGTGGCCTAGGTAAACATAATCCTGTACAACTTCGAGAAGGATACCATCGACAGATCGGTCTCAGCATTACTTGTTTATTCAACATAACTTTCGTCTTGTTCAAATTCATACCGAGACCGACCAGTCATGAGGACTCATTCAGGTCGCCCAGCATCCGGCCTAGCTTCTCCTCCTCTTCTCGGATCTGAGGGCGAGAGCAAGCAATTCTACATTCCGCTGTTTTAAGCTTACCCCAACAAGTCTTCTCCCTAATGCTCTCTGGAAAACTTTTGACTCTTTTTTCTGCTCTATAAGAGCTGTGATAGCTTTTGTATTTGAACAGCGGAGATCTCTGCGTTTCCGTACCTTCTTGGAAACAGCCTTCTGTTCTGACGAAGCTGCTTGAGCAGAAGGTATCTCGCACCTCCGCCTCTTCAGATCTAAGGTTTCGGGAGGAAGTTTGGAGTGCTTAATCGATTTAGTAAGCGGAAAGTACCTACGACCTAGTGTACACACCATCTTCACAACGTTGCTTATGGTTCCCAGTGAATCGAATCTATTTTGCAGTTCTAGTTGGAATCACTCAGAGCCACATAGTATTCGGAGCGTCTTAGGTCGGAGGGTAGATCTCATCAATCGGGTCCGTCCTTTTTTAAGGCATAAATTCAGAGTGCCTTGCAAAAGTCGGTGATTGCTGTCGGTGTTAAATGTGTTTATCACTGAGACATCTCTGAATATATGCCTCTTATCTGCCATGATGAAATCTATCTTGTTCCTTCTCAGAGTCGGGCCTCTGCCATGTCCGCCTCCTTTTGGGGCTTCTTCTTGAAAAAGGAATTCATCAAGAAGAGCCTCTCCAACTCGAGGAAGTTGACTAACATCTGCCCCCTGTGATTCCTAGACCCCAATCCATGTGGTCCGATTTTCGATTCGCCGCGATTGTGCACTCCCATTTTGGCGTTGAAGTCTCCCATAATAACGTTGTAGAAGGCCGAAGTAGTACCATGTATGGCTTTAGAAATATCCTCATACATGAGCCTAACTTCACAGAATTTGACGAGGTCGGCGCATATATCTGTCACACTTTTAGGGTGAACCTGTCAGTGAGTTTGAGTACTAGATATGCTATCCAGCTCGACATACTGCTGACTTCTAAAACGTTGCTACCAAGAGTCTCGTGAACCAGAAAACCGATGCCACCTTGGGAAAGCCTATCACCTTCACGGAAGTAGAGCAAGTGACCGGAGTCTAGGATTATAGTGTCTTCGCCCTCTCTTCGGGCTTCAGATAGCCCCAGTACACTCCAGTTAATATGACTTAGCTCCACTTCGAGTTCGGTGAGGTGATGGTCCAGCCGTAGAGCGCGTCCATTATACGTTGTCAGGTGTATAGTTGGTTGGCAGCCTACCGTACCCCGGGCTGCCGGGAACTGAGGGTCGAAATAATTGGAGTGAAGTCATGGGGGTTTAAGTCCATAGTCACCACGCTAGGCAAGCGGGTAAAGGCAATTATTGTATCGTTTCTTTATAACTTAATTAAATAGAATATTTGGCTGCTAAACTATTTTAGACATCTTTATATACGATCATAATGTTACGTTTATTATTAATATTTATTATTATATAACCAATTTATTTTATCAAACATTTTCATGTAAAGTTGAAGTGTATTTGAATATAACTCGAAACCTGTACCAAATTCAAAGCTATGGTCTTAATAGTTTCTAAATAGTATAGCGAAATTAAAAGGTTTTTTTTTAAATTTCAATACGTAAATAAATTAATAATATTAAAAAGTCCAGCGACCTCCACATACTGTACGCGTGTGGGTAGATAAAAACCTCCATTATGATTTCGTGACAAACAGCAATACGTAATTTATTTGTTCTCCAAACATATAGTGTATCATTTAGGTGTACAGATATGAAAAATGAACGCGAATCCCTTTTTTCATTTATATGATAAATTTTAGTTTTATGATAGAAATAGACGCTAACTTTCAGTCAACGTAAATTTTTATTTTGTTCGTTGCTAATCTAGAGTGCTCGTTTCGCAATTTTCTTTCAATAATTATTATATCTTATATCCGATTTAATTTAATTATTAAATTAAATCGGATATAAGATTTCATCAGCTATTTATTTATATGATAAAAATTTGATGCTTATTTTTGTTTGATTTGCTTCATTTTTTCATTCATATTATTAGATTTTTTTTAAAGTTGAGTTCTCGCAACTATGTGGATTAATTCGCATTTGAATTGGCTTAGCCTCTTAAAGAACCTTTCGTTTGTGTAGTGCTTTTTTCTAGTGTCTAAAAAATAATAATAGGTCATCCAGGTTAATGTGGTCTCAGAAGGAACGATACGTGGTGTCATGGGTTTGTCAGCATATATATGTTACTAAAAATTTAAATGTCAAAAACAGATTAAAAATTAAAAACAGTGTTGATATTTTAATTTTTAGCACATTGTTCATCACCCGTAAGGCCGCAACTGCGCCTTTGCTTTTACTAGCGCTTCGTTTACCTAATATACCGTGGAAATATACAGATTTCGTTGTTACTAATTGTTCGATCTCAGTATACATCGACAAATACAAATTAAAGATAATATTTTATTTTAAATAAAATTAAAACAACCTTCGACCACTATTACGAAAAAGTGAAAGCAAATTGCCGAAGACATAAGCGTATACGGTTAGTATAAGCGTTGTACGGTTACAACGACCTAATGTTTGAATAATAACTTCGTTGATCGTTAAACTCTCTAAATTTATTACTTTTTTCACCTTTAATAAACGACTTGGCATGAACATGTTCTTTTAAAAAGTTGATAAAAAATATGTACTTATTCGTAAACACACTTTAAACATTGTAAGATCGAAATGGAATATACATTAAGCCTTTCATTAGTATAGACATTTTCAGAAATATCGATTTATTTTACAATATTATAATGCTTTTCCGAATTTTTCACCATTTTTTTTTATTAACCAAATTTTATTATAGGATGAAATATATAAAAAATACAATATAAGTACAAATGAATATTATATCGAGATCGTCAATGAAAATGTATCAATAGGTGCTTTTCTCTTGTTTTTTGTACTTTTATTATCACCAAGGTATATTGTAGATACAGTAATTAAAGTAGATGAACTAACACTGGGTTACATTTTAAGTACCGACCTGTACTCGATATTGCTATTGGAAATCGCAATATAAATATTGTTATGTAGTAGATGCGTTGGTATAATTGTACAGATAATGAAGAGATATTGTAACTAAATTGTTTACTGTGATATATAAATATATTCTTCCTAATGCCGCTTTGCAATACTGTATAGACTATTAGCAAATTATTTTGTTAAATACTATCATTTATTTATTGTTCGTGAATATAAAATACTGGTACAATACTTTTTGTTTTTCATTTTTAAAGTCCTTTTAATATTTAACAGCACCATTGTGTACGCTCATCCTAAGGTACTAGTAATATCGTATCATATAGCTATTAGGGAAATTGATTTACGTAATGTTGCGCTATTTGCCTTGAGCTTACCTTGACTCCGATAACAATTATCTTTTTAATTTTAATAAAGCTTTATATTGAGTAGAGATGGTACATTAGATAGAAAACGTTAATCGTCACGGCGATCACGAGTTCGAATCTGGGCTAATACTGATTTGTTTTCAAGTGTTAACTAATTTGTTTTTAAAATCTGTTTCGTATTCGACGATAAAAATATGATATGTCGTGACAAAACCTGCATTTTCCGAAGAATTTTTAAGGGATGTATAGAGTTAACCATTAGTGGAGTAGCGTGCTGAGCGGGATTAGATTCCAAACCTTCCCCGTCGTAGAACCTATACGCTGTATTATATGTTACCTACTAATTTTATATTTATTCTACATTTTTATGAATCATTTATATATTTTAGGTAATAAATGTTAGCTTATCAGGTAAGTCAACTCTGAAGTATATCAGACAAGTTTAGTTAATTACAATTATGTGATTTATCACTCATTATTAAATGACTCCATTACTCCCAAGGTCGAGGTTGAACAGCCATAAAAACTTTAACGATACCAATTCTAACTTGTCCTACAAGAGCTACAACGCGTACTTTGCAAGCAAGCTGGCACCGACGTCGCTGCACATCGATTTTAGTTATAAAATATGACGACACTCCAGTTCTCATGATGACTCCATACAGTTAGCGTCAAAGACTAAATTTTTTGTTTATTTTTCAAATTCGAACATTCGATTCTTATTTTTTTAATATGACTGCAAAAGTAACATATAAAAAATGGATAAGCGAAGAAACGGTTGAAGAGGAGGAGCTGTTTAGTCATTGCAGGGAAATGGAGATTGTTTGTTATGCCATAACAAAAGTAGTTATGGAGGCCGATAACAAATGGAAGAATTGTGTCAGAAAAACTACCAGTAACTCATTAACCAATCGCAGTTACATTATGGAGTTAGTCAGCATACAGGTTAAGTTTTGTTTATTTTCCGATAACCTTTTAATAGTATCAGTTATTAATTACTTTATAATTTATTACACTAGCGTACAAACATTTTGGTGATACTGATTCTGAATATCTTGTCTCTTATATAATATCTTGTATCGTGTCTCTACGATATCAAAAATGCTACTGATTGTTTTATCTCAGCTGTAGTTTACTATATGTACATACCTATATAAATATACCTAGAAAGAATAAACTTTTCAGAAATATTGATTTATTTTAGCATTACATCTACATTAAAAACTTATCTTTTGAGTGTATTTGTTTTGGGTAATGGCGTAGGTATTATTCGCCAGCAATAATCGGCCATCATATGAATGTCCCATCTAATCTTGATACCAGCCTATCTTCCATTATCTTTTTATATCTCGATGGAAGCGTTTTATTTTATTCCAATTTTTCAGTAATCATTTTAGAAAATTTCTATGAAATAAATTAAAAAGATTGACAATTTCTGTCCAAGGTTTTAAAAAGTATCATTAGCCCTAACTTTATGTGCAAAGGCGGAATAACGATTTTTTCCCGAAGAATCAAAGACTCATTTATGACATTGCTTTTACAACAAGAGTCTTGTACCTATTAAATAATAATTAAAAAAAAATAATATTAATTTATAAAACATGTTGTTTTTGCATTTTTTGGTAAATAACAGAACTTTCTTAAAATTAATCAATGAAAGATTAAAATTATATTGCTTAAGTTGGTATGGTATTTACCTATTAAATAATAATATAAAAAATATATAATATTAGTACGAGTATATATTAAAATGTTGATTTTTGTTTGTGCATTTTTTGTAAATTACAGAGTCTTAAGAAATTAATAAATAAAAGATTAAAACTACCTAAATTGCTTTTTTTACAACAACGGGAGCGCGGGCTAATTACCCGCACCCGACGCGGAATATGCTTAAGACGGCCCTGAACAAGACTATTATATTATATTATATTATGATATAATATAATAGTATATATGTATAGACGTAAGTATGTCATAATAATTATAACATACTTACGTCATTTTTGACTTGGTTTAGCTTGACAATCCAAAAGATAACTACACATTATTACATTGGTGACAAAAAATAACAATCGTTGTAACGATTTTTTTGTTCTTGCCAAATTAATGGAACTCCAAACTTCATAAATTTACATGTTCTTTTCTCCCATTATCGCAAATCTTCAATGCTCATTTTACATACACTTTGAGGCACCGATATTTTATCTTTATTACGAATTTCAATTCCGAAATAAACGGATAACCGTGTTCGTAATCGATTTTTGCTGATCTTTGCATAATATGTATTAACCACAAACGCATCAGTGTCGTTAACACAGCATCTTATGAGTTAAGATATTCATAACGAAATAATAATATTATTTTACTTTGTTTTGCTGTTAGACCTATTAATACGAATAAAACCACGAAAAAACATAAATAAGGCTAGTATATAAATTAGTGCTATATAAGTGTATCGACCCCCAAAAAAAACAGAGTAGAAAAAAAAATCTGTACGCCTTTGTTATCGTTCATTTTTTCGACAAGTACAAATCTACTGAATTTTATTTTATTGAACTTAAGTAGGTACCTTATTAGAGACAAGATTATTGTAATCAGAATTATTAGATTTTCACAAATGTGTGTTCCTCTGAACATATTATTTTAATTACAATTTCCTAACGGCGAGTTGCACGAAACCGTCACTAACTTTCCGTTAGTTAAGTTGCAATTAAATCTTAAAATTAGTTGATCTCATGATTAATAGTTAGATAGGTCTTTAATTAAACAAAATTTTTTTTGTTAACTTAATCAGATGTAGGTTTCGTGCAACAGATAATCACGATTCTTGTGATTAAATTAGTTTAATAAACACTTAAATTTAAAATTTGTTTCGTGCAACTCGGCGTAAATGACTTAGATCCTTTTTTTTTTTTTTTTGTGCAGGGGAATCCATTTACGGATGATATCCAGGATGCCCGGGTCGGCAGTCCTAGACCTATGTCGGACTCGGCACTTTGGGAGTGCAATACCGTACTAAACCCCTGCGGGAGCCTTCAGCCGCTTTAATTGGAGGGTCCCGGATCTGCAGGCAACAGGATCCCTCCAGCGACAGGCTGGCCTCGGCGAAAAGGCCAGACTTCTCCTCCATGGGGACTGTCCGGCTCACCTCTGAACAGTCCCGACGACGCCGTATCTAGCAGGACCGGGTTCCCATCCCGGCCCGACACGGGCACAGGGGCGTTACTGGAGGCGCATTAAGTAGCGCCTCCTACGCACCCCCATTCGTCGCCCGCGGATGGAGGCCACGTCGGCGGCCTCCTCTCTCACCCGCTCGTCGGCCTCCTTCTGGGACATTACTGTCTCGCAGAAGGAGACCATCGCCTTCCAGGACTCGTCGTCGCCGAGCATCGCGATGATAATGCTCGGAAGCGACAAGTCCCCTCCGAGGACCGACGTCAGACTTTGACGCAGCGCCGCCCATCTCGGGCACACCTCGAGGGTGTGCTGGGCGGAGTCCACCGCCGCGCCACAATCGTGACATTCAGTCGTCGGCTCTCTCTGGGCCGTCCGGCACAGGTAGTCACCAAAGCAACCGTGCCCGGTGAGAACCTGCGTCAGACGGAAGGTGAGGGGCTTGCGTTTTCGACGCATCCACCGCTCGAGGACCGGGCGAATGGCAGCCGTTACGCGTGTGCCGTACGGCTGCCCCGCCAGGTCCTCCCCCCACCTCCGCATAAGCGCTTCCTGCCCTATCCGACGCACCCGCAGGATCCCGTCCAACGTAGGGTTCTCACCAAGAGCCCTCCTACCCGAGACGTATGAGTAGGTCTCGGCAAGAACCTCCGCCACGAGCTCCCACGGGGGGTCGCCGGCTAGAGCAGTAGCTGCAGCCCACGATACCGTACGGTACCCCCGAATCACCCTCACCGCGATTGTTCGCTGCGCAGCACGAAGCGCCGCCTTATTTTTCGCGGTGAGGCGATCCGCCCAAACCGGGGCACCGTACGTCGCCATACTCCGGCAGACTCCGGAGTACAGCTGCCTGCAGGCGGCGCTGGGTCCTCCGAGGTTCGGGAGGAGTCTGCCCAGCGCACTCGCCGCCTTCACGACCTTCGGTCCCACCATCGCGAAATGTGGGCCGAAGGTCCACCCTCCGTCCAGGATGAGCCCGAGATATTTCATTTGCGGGCTCATCCTGACTCTCCCCTCTCCGATCTGAAGGGTAGCCCCCGGTGGAGGTCCCTTGCGGCCGGTCCCGCGGAAGAGCAGGGCTTCGGTCTTGTCAATCCTGACACGAAGCCCTAAACTCTCTATGCGGCTGATCACGAGGTCGAGTCCGACCTCGGCCAGCCGCGCCGCCTCCTTGTAATTTCGTCCCCGGGAATAAACGAGGGTGTCATCCGACCCCCCGTGGGAGCTCGTGGCGGAGGTTCTTGCCGAGACCTACTCATACGTCTCGGGTAGGAGGGCTCTTGGTGAGAACCCCACGTTGGACGGGATCCTACGTGTGCGTCGGATAGGGCAGGAAGCGCTAATGCGGAGGTGGGGGGAGGACCTGGCGGTGCAGCCATATGGCACACGCGTAACGGCTGCCATTCGCCCGGTCCTTGAGCGGTGGATGCGTCGAAAACGCAAGCCCCTCACCTTCCGTCTGACACAGATTCTCACCGGGCACGGTTGCTTTGGTGACTACCTGTGTCGGACGGCCCAAAGGGAGCCGACAACTGAGTGTCACGATTGTGGCGCAGCGGTGGACTCTGCCCAGCACACCCTCGAGGTGTGCCCGAGATGGGCGGTGCTGCGTCAAGGTCTGACGTCGGTTGTTGGAGGGGACTTGTCGCTCCCGAGCGTCATCACCGCGATGCTCGGCGACGACGAGTCCTGGAAGGCGATGGTCTCCTTCTGCGAGACAGTAATGTCCCAGAAGGAGGCCGACGAGCGGAGGAGAGAGGAGGCCGCCGACGTGGCCTCCATCCGCGGGCGACGAATGGGGGTGCGTAGGAGGCGCTACTTAATGCGCCTCCTGTAACGCCCTTGTGCCCGTGTCGGGCCGGGATGGGAACCCGGTCCTGCTAGACACGGCGTCGTCGGGACTGTTCAGAGGTTAGCCGGACAGTCCCCATGGAGGAGAAGTCTGGCCTTTTCGCCGAGGCCAGCCTGTCGCTGGAGGGATCCTGTTGCCTGCAGATCCGGGACCCTCCAATTAAAGCGGCTGAAGGCTCCCGCAGGGGTTTAGTACGGTATTGCACTCCCAAAGTGCCGAGTCCGACATAGGTCTAGGACTGCCGACCCGGGCGCCCTGGATATCATCCGTAAATGGATTCCCCTGCGTAAAAAAAAAAAAAAAAAAAAAAAAAAAAAAAAAAAAAAAAAAAAAAAAAAAAACAAGGGTGTCATCCGCATAGCAGATGACACCCATCCCGGGGAGAAGACGGCCTCGCAGGACCCAGTCGTACCCGATGTCCCACAGGATCGGACCCAGAACCGATCCCTGCGGGACACCGCAGCCGACTCGCCGCCACTCCACGGACCCCAACCGGTTCTCGAGGCCTACCCTCCGATCAGAGAGGTACGCCTCCAACAGCCTCCTTAGATACGGGGGCACTCCGAAGTATTTTAGTGCCTCCCGTATCACCACGTGCGGAAGACTGTTGAAGGCGTTCGCGATGTCTAACGACACCGCGACCACCACCTCCCTCCCATGTTCCGCCTCACCCGTCACCGCCCGTAGGCGTTTGAGGGCGTCGACAGTCGACCGGCGTGCTCGAAACCCGAACTGGAATTCCGACAGTCCGGGTCCCGAGCCCTCCTCCAGGTGCTGAACGAGCCGGGAGGCCACTATCTTCTCCAAGGCCTTCCCAGCTTCGTTCAGCAGCACCACCGGTCGCACTGCCGAAGCTGAGTCCGGGGTCCGCCCTGCCTTAGGAAGTAGGCAGAGCCGACCCTCTTTCCAGGCCCCCGGGAACTGGCCAGACCGCATGCAGCGATCAAACAGCTCCCGGAGGCTGTCGCCGAGGTGCCCGAGAGCAATCGCGAGGACTTTCCCGTGCACCCCGTCTGGACCCGGCGCCCTCTTCTTACCCTGGAGGCGGGTAATCACCACCTCCATTTCAGCCTCTGTGACGGGTGGCGGAACACCATCCTCCTCGTCCGGCGTCTGCCGAGCCATTCTGGGGGGCACGAAGCCCTCGGATTCGTCGGGAAAGAGTTCCCCGACGATCCTCCCCAGTTGGTCCGGCTGGAGCGTTTCGCTGATGGGGGCCGACTGGGCGCAATGGGCAATTATACGGTCGGCCCCAGGGGTCTCTCTCCAGACCCCCAATTAACTCCAACCAGGCCTCCTCCTTGGCTCGGCATATGGCCTGCCGCAGGATCTTCGTTTTCTCCACGTAGATCCTGCGCAGCCTGTCGTCCCTGTCCACGTCCTGGGGGCGTCGCCGCCTGCTCCGGGTATATTGTCTCCTAGCCCCGTTGCAGGCGGACCAGAGACCGGCTATCTCAGCCGACCACCAGTAGAGTGCCCGCCGCGAGGATGGACGCTTCGCGGGCGGCATGGCCGCTCTGCAGACAGCAGTGAATGCGTCGCAGAGCCGGCTGGCCGCCTTATCCACCCCAAACTCCGACAGCAGCGGGAGGCTCCAGCGGCCGACGATTGCGGCCTCCTCTGCCAGTTCCCGATCGAGCTTGGAGAGTGCCCAACGCGGAAACTGGCTACGCCCCCTGGACGACGTTGACGACGATGATGACGCCGGACGGACAGGAGCTGGAGACACCTCGAACCTTATGTATCGATGGTCCGAGAGAGTCTCCACCTCCGTCTCCACCCTCCACCCCTCCACTCTGCGTGCGATGGCCGGCGTGGCAAACGTGACGTCCACCACGGAAAATGACTTAGATCCGAAATGGCCCATGGTCATACTCAACGAGCTCCCCACGGTCACACGTTTACCGCCGAATGTTATTTTGCGGCTCGACTTGCAGCTGTGTTAATAAATTTTATTCATTTACCATCAATGATAACCGTTCTGGTGTAGTGCTTTGACGACGAGTGGTACGCTTAAAGACTGTTTCAGTTCAGTTCAGTTGAAAATTTATCAACACAGTCACAACGCAAAAAATTCGTCTCATAAATATATCGTCTGATAAGGATAAGCGAGACATTATAAATGTGAATTTTTTACCTTTGTTTTGATACATCTTTTTATTTAAAAATAACAAGTAACTGAGAAGTAGGTATGTATTTACCCTAAGTTAACATACTTAAATAATATTTATCACTACATATTATAAAACAAAGTCCTCCGCTACCTCTTTCTGTCGTGTATATGAAAAATGACGATAATTGTTTACTAATTGTAAGTCAAGCCGCCCAGGAGCTTTCATAGAAAACTTTAACTAATCCATTTGAGATATTATAATAAAACAATATACAAGCACAATACAAGGCGGGATATCTTCTTTTATAAGTCTAAAAAAAAGTCTGCAATGGCATATATCTGTCTTTTTAGGATAGTATATAAGCTATACCCATTCTAACTTCTAAAATTATGGTCACGTTTAATACATTAATTGAAAACTTGTTTAGACGGATATATAATCGTTATCCACTTAAATACGTTAGTTAACCTATACAATTCATGCACATTATGATAATTCTTTATACTATATAACTTAATAATAATAATAATAATAATAATCCGGAGCACTCCTCTAGAACAGAGACCACGACTTTCTCGTCTTCCTCTTAATGCTGCGACGCGGGGTGCCATTGAGGCAACTAACAGGCTGCTACCTCCATATTTGAATGGCAGTCTGGGCTTGGATGATACGGGTTCTATTCTCTTCGGTGCCGCTCTAGCGGTACACCGCTTCACTGGAGCCAAGACCCAGGAGCCTGGACGCACTACTAATAAGAGTAGTGACGTACCAGCCTGGAAGAAGAGAATAGAACGCCGTATCAGCCTGGCCAGGGCCCTCATTGGCAGACTGCAAAGCTTCAGGTCGGGCAACACTAGGCCAAGGATTGTGCGCTCCGTTAGAATAGCTTTTAACGGGCTAGGTGTCAGGCTTGACCAGCCTGATATAGCTGAGAAACTGACGGAGCGCATCGACGGCCTGAAGCAGAGAATCGCGGCATGGGGGAAGCGTATTCGTAGGTACTCTGAGAGAGTTGAGCGCTTCCGGCAAAATCGCCTCTTCCTGAGTGATCAGAAGAGGTTCTACAGGAAGTTGGAGAACCCGACGCCGTGCTCTACTTCCCCAAAACCGAATACGGCTGACCTCGTCGCCTTTTGGCGAAACATATGGTCACGGGAGGTAGAGCATGAGGAGGGCCCTTGGATTGCGGCGGTTCAGGAAGCATGTGCTAGAATCGAACCGATGAACCCGATCACCATCTCTTCGGAGAACGTAGCTGATGCGGTCCGTCGGGCACCGAACTGGAAGAGTCCGGGGATCGACGGCCTGCATCACTATTGGCTGAAAGGGTTCGCGGTATGCCATGCGACCTTGGCTCGACAATACCAAGAGGCGATAGAGCGGAGGACGCTTCCGAACCTCTTCACTACTGGGATCACTCACCTAGCTCCTAAGTCCACCAACACCGCGGATCCTACCAACTACCGCCCCATAACGTGTCTGACTTCCATCTACAAGACACTGACATCCGTTCTGAGCTGCAAGATTTCTCGTCATACTGACGAATTTAACATCTTGTCTGCAGCTCAGAACGGATGCCGTGGAGGCGGCCGCGGCACAAAGGAGCTCCTTATCATTGACTCTGTTGCGGGCCAGCTTGTCAAACGCAACCGTCGGAACTTCTCTGCTGCCTGGATCGACTACAAGAAGGCATTTGACTCGGTGCCTCATTCATGGCTTCTGAGGGTCCTCGAGCTGTACAAGATCGACGGTACAGTTCGAGACTTCCTCGAAGTATGCATGGGGCAATGGAGTACGATCCTTTGTCTCCAGGGCGAGAGACTGACGGCGGATGCCGATGACCGAATCCGGATACGAAAGGGGATTTTCCAGGGTGATTGTCTGAGCCCACTTTGGTTTTGCTTGTCCTTGAACCCTTTAAGCACTCTGCTGGAGCGTTCGGGGACAGGCTTTCAGTTTCGGAGAGGAGGTACTAAAGTCTCCCACCTTCTCTACATGGATGACCTCAAGCTGCTAGCACCCAATCCTGCACGCCTTATGGAGTTGCTGAAAATCACTACTGAGTTCAGCGGCTCCATCAGGATGCAGCTTGGAGTGGATAAGTGTGCGGTCGTGCATGTAGACAGGGGACAGGTGACGCAATCGGCTGAAATTAGCCTAGAGCTTTCGAACTTCAAGACCCTTTCCGAAGCTGAATCTTACCGGTATCTGGGCATGTCACAATGCATAGGGGTGCAGGAGGTGGATATGAAACAGGCAGTTTGCGAGGTCTTTTTTGGACGGCTGACAAAAGTTCTTCGGAGCTACTTGTCGGGCGCCAACAGGGTCCGAGCTTATAACGGCTGGGTCATGCCCACTCTCTTGTACACATTTGGCGTGCTCAGATGGACTCAGACCGAACTCGACGCCCTGGACAGAAGAGTCCGCACGACTATGACCCACCATCGCATGCATCACCCGAAATCGTCGGTCATGAGACTGTACATCCCACGGAAGTGTGGTGGCCGAGGCCTATTAAGTGCCAAGTCCATGCATAACCGGGAGGTGTGCAGCCTCAGGGCCTACTTTGAAACGAGGAGGGAGAGCGCTATGCATGGTGATGTTGTAGTATGTGACAAAGGTCTCACCCCCTTATCCCTGGCCAAAGAGGAATGGCGAAGACCGGTTGTACTTAGCACCTCCGACCGGGAGACCGTATGGATGGAGAAGGAGCTGCATGGACGGTTTTACAAGGCGCTCCACGCACCTCACGTGGATGTCAAGGCCTCCGTGCAGTGGCTGCGATTCGGAGACCTCTTTGGGGAAACCGAAGGTTTTGTCTGTGCAATACAGGATCAGGTGGTTAAGACGAACAACTACCGGAAGCACATTCTGAAGGATGGCACTCCCGACTTCTGTCGAGCTTGTCGTCATCCCGGCGAGTCACTCAGACATGTGCTTACGGGGTGTTCAGCGCTTGCCAACACTGAGTACTTGCACAGACATAACCAAGCGGCCAAGATTCTTCATCAAGAGCTTGCTCTAATGTATTGTCTCCTGGAACAGAGGATGCCGTACTACCAGTACACACCGGCGCCAGTACTCGAACGCGACGGAGTCCGGCTCTACTGGGACCTGCCTATCGCCACGGACAGGACGATACTGGCGAACAAGCCTGATATCGTGGTGATGGATAGGGCACAGTCGAGGGTGTTTTTAGTGGACATCACCATTCCGCATGACGAGAACCTCGTGAAAGCCGAAACAGAGAAAAAACGTAAATATCTGGATCTGGCGCACGAGATTGTCGACATGTGGGGTGTTGATTCCACTGAAATCATCCCTATCGTTATATCTGCCAACGGTTTGATCCCGGTTAGCCTCGCTCACCATCTGAGGCAGCTGGGTATCCGTGACGGTTCGCTCGCAGCCATGATGCAAAAGGCGGTATTACTCGACTCGGCTAGGATTGTCCGCCGATTTCTCAGCCTACAGCCCTAACCCCCGGCCGTTTGATCTCCCTGCCGGGGCGTAATCCTCCACCCGCTTACATTTATCTAAGTAAATTTATGTAAATTTATTATATTCCTTATATATTGTATTATATTATATTTATTTATATGGATATATTGAACGGGTGGAGTGTAGCACTAAAAAATAATAATAATAATAATATACTTTATTGCACACCAAAACAAAGAACAAAGTTAAAGATACAAGCTAACATCATTTAAGCTGTACAATCAGGCGGTCTTATTGCTAAATAGCAATTTCTGCCAGACAACCTGAGGGTGACAGAAATATTGCTTTTGTAGAAGGGCAGGTGGTATAGCAAGACTAATAACAATAATAACTAAGCTAATAGATACCTAAATGATATATATAATACACATACACACAATATACACACATACATACATACACATACATACACATATATATATATATATATATATATATATATATATATATATATATATATATATATATATATATATATATACAAATATAACATATATTACACATATAATATTCATTATATAAAACATACAAATATATACATATAAATATATACATAATAATAGAAATAAGAATAAGGCAAATTGAACGGTTATTATTTGAGTATGGAATAATTTATTGACTAAGGTAGTGTTTTTTAAGAAGCTTTTTAAATATATTTATATTTTGGGTACGTCTTATGGTAACGGGTAATGCGTTCCATAACAAGACAGCTTGTATAGCGAAGGAGTCTCTATAGAAGTTTGTATTATGTAGAGGTATTCGCAGCTTAAGATTTTCAGATGACCTCAAAACTTCACTACGATTACCAAGAAATTCGAACTTCTCCTTTAGGTAAACAGGTGTTGATTTGTGAAATAATACACAGTACAGAAGAGATAAAATGTGAGAATTCCGGCGAAGACGAATGGGTAACCAGTTGAGCTTTTTACGAAATTCTGAAATGTGGTCATATTTACGTAAGCCAAATATGAACCGGATCGCAACATTTTGAAGTCGCCCTAGTTTATTTAACTGATTTTCGGTGAGGTTAAGATAGCAGGCGTCAGCGTAGTCCAAAATCGAAAGCAAAACAGAATGTGCTAACGCAGTTTTGGTGGCAATTGGAAGAAAATTACGCAGCCGCCTCAGTGAACCTGCGGCCAAAAACATTTTCCTACTCATTTAATTAAAAGTCTAAAAACGGATTTTATCGCGTTTATTTAAATTTACTGTTTAACAATATTTAATTTAAATTATTTCCCGACGTTTCGGACCCTTTACAGCGTCCATGATCTCGGGGGACTGAGGTGGTGGGTGTCCGAATAATAAACGCGATAAAATCCGTTTTTAGACTTTTAATTAAATGAATAAAATTCGCGTAAATATAAGAGAACAGTATTTTCCTACTCACTTCACTGATCTGTTGAGTCCAAGAAAGTGTTCGATCAAAGTAGATCCCCAGGTTTTTCACCTTATCTAAATATGGTAGTTTAACCCCATTAAGAGAAACAGCTGGTATGTTTGTGTAGTTAATTTTTGTATTTAATTTGTGACTTCCAATGAAAATAGCTTGTGTTTTTGATGGGTTAATAGTAAGACCATATCGTTTACACCAGTCGGAGATAGTAGACAAATCCGAATTGATCGCAGCTATTGTATTAGAAAGATTTTCAATATTTGATGATAAATAAAGTTGAAGGTCGTCTGCATATAAGTGGTAGAGAGAACTTAAATTAGAAGTAATAGAATTTATGAAAACAGAAAAGAGGAGAGGAGACAGCACACCACCTTGAGGAACACCGGCCTTGACGTTGCACCACTCAGAAAAACGTCGTCGTCAATCTGAATACGTTGTCGACGTCCTGCTACGAAACCAGTCAGCGGCTAGAGGAGATATGTTAAGAGAACTGAGCACACTCACTAGAACATCAGAATCAACACTGCTAAAAGCATTGCTGAAGTCTAGAAGAACCAGTAAAGTAAGCTGCTTATTGTCCATGGCAGAGCGAATGTCATCAGTGATTTTAACGAGAGCGGTAGTCGTACTATGACCTGGACGGAAGCCTGACTGGAATGCATTAAGAATATTATTTTTGTTTAAAAACAGGCTGAACTGTTGATAAACAAGGCGTTCTAGGACTTTAGAAAGGAATGGTAGAATTGAAATAGGTCGGAAATCGGATAAATCAGATGGTTTACATTTTTTGGGGATGGGGATAATTTTAGCCAATTTCCAGTCATGGGGAAATGTGCCGGACATAATGGATGAATTTAGGATATTTGTAATAATAGGACAGATTAAATCTAGAATGGGAATGATCATCTTACGACTAACACTGTCATAGCCCACTGCATTAGATGCAATGGACAATATGTTCCTTCTAACATCACTTTCGGCAAACTGACAAATACTAAATGTTGGATAATCAGGAGTTGGAAGATGAGAAAGAAAATCAATCGTAGTTGTTTTAGTAATGCTGTCTAGCACATTACAAGAAGAAAAATATTTGTTAATGAGATCAAGATTCAGACTGATCGGAAGACTTTGCGAATTTAAAGATTTACCAACTCCCATGGACTTGAGAAATTTCCACACTTTTGCAGGATCTTCATTCTCAACTGATTTGTGAATGTGGTGTCGCTGTGCATCCCTACACAACCTATTGCAGCTGTTCCGAAGATTTCTATACCTTTCGCGGTTCAATTCAGAATTGTCACTTTTTAGTTTAGATTTTGCACGATTTTTCTTTGTTAACAGATCTTTAAGATCATCTGTTAACCAGGGAGCCGGAAAATGTCTGATTTTGACTGGTCTACTTGGTGCATGTATATCATAAAGTTGTGTTAATAAGGAGTTAAATGTAGCAACTTTAAGATCAGTTGAACTTGCGTCTAAAACAATTGACCAATCAATTTCACGCGCATCTCAAAAGCGCAAAAGCATCAAAAATTGTTCTGTATCCATACCAGCAAAACTGCGCTGCATTATAATTCTGCGTTTATATTTCGGAGGTCTTAATTTATATGATACAAAAATGAGATCATGATAGGAATAGTCAGAAGTAGTAGAACTTAAATGAATACCTTTAGGACTTATCGCAAAAAAAAACGCTTGCGAAAATAAATTCAGGCGCGTATTTCACACCGATGACCGGATTCGCATATTATGTACGCGAGTTATGTCATCGGTGAAAATTATATGAAACAATATATTAATTCGTCGATGTTCAAGTACTGTAGCGCAAACCTCTAGAGAAATTATCTATCAAGGTCTCAACTCTCAAGAGTTTAAGAAATTACCTCGTATATTTTTACATGTTTAAAAAATTATTTTTACAGGTTTTAGATCAAATCATAGAATATTTAATGAAAGTGGTCAAATCGTTTTACAAATTAAATCCAAAATTAGCTAGATTGAAAAAAGAAAATGGTCTTGTTATGAGTAAACACGATCATGTCTTCGACATGTTGTGTGCTAGAAGATTTATTATGTTACAATCGATACACAATCTAATTATAACGATGCTATCATCTTGCCTACATAGAGAAGACTCGAGGAAAATGATCGAATCTAGTCTAAGGTACCTTGCCAATAGAATTTTTGTTTTAATATATTTTAAATTAAATAAGAAATTACTAGTATATTAAGTTTATGGGAAAATTAATATTTACCTAAACTTAATGACTTACTATTATCTCATAAAATTAAGGTTTTATTAAAATTATATTAGAATTTTGATCGTGATAAAAATTTTTAGCTTCTTACCCAATAGGTACCGAAATAAGTTGAGTCGATCTAATAAAATTATATCAAATGTGTTTTTGATAATTATATGCATTTTTTTTTCAGTTTAGTTGGTATATATAATAACCTGATCGGATTGAGCTGCAAAAAATTTAGTGCTAAATTTAACATCTGTAGTAACACATATCCCAATATCATCAGCGAAACGAAGCCGTTGACATTGACTAAAATTGTACAGGTGAGTTTTTTTTAATAGGTACAAACGTACAGTCAATATACTACAGATAAGAGACATGCATTTGGCGTATTTATTATATTATTTTCAATATTTAATACAAAATTATAATCAGGGGCGTAGCTACCGCTATATCAGCCGTATCAATGATACGGGGCCCCCGGTCTACAGGGGCCCCCACAATAGATTTCGGGACAGAAATTGGTCCGGAGTTTGGTCCGACGACCTTTTTTTAGGAATACATATAGCTTGACGGAGTAAATACCAGCAGTCCGGAGTTGCGACGACCTTTTTTTTTAGGAATACATAGGCCGACGACATAAAGACAAATTTCGGAGTGAGACGCGACGACCTTTTTTTTTCTTTCGTCGTCGTACGCAAAGAAATTTGGGGCCCCTTTACAGATTTTGATACAGGATCCATCTAACAAGGAAACTCTCTTCGGTGTCCCTCTCCGATTTTTATGATATTTTCTTGGTGGTCAATGTAGATATGCTTAAGGGATGTTCACCCCCTAAACTTAATTTTTCGGGATAACCCCGAAAGACGTATTCTCTACTTTTTTTTCTTCTTTCGATTGCCGTTGGTTTTGTTGAAATCCATCGAATAGTTTTTTTTTTATAAAACCTTTGTGATTTTCAACCCCTATAACTTTTGTTCTTTCCATTGTTTTATTATAAAACCAAAAGCATTTTTCATGATTTTCCACCCTAAAAATTATGCAATTGGTCCCATTCGATTATTTAAACTGCAAGTATGCGAAACTTGAAAAACACCCCTTTGGAGGCTAAATTTTGAGGGGTAGTTTCACCCCCTAGAAATGTTTTTCCGCAGATAAAAAAAAATACGTGTCTCTTAGATTTCGACGGAGAATAACATATCTCAGTTTTATCAAAATCGGAGGGGGACACCGGAGATAGTTTCCTTGTAAGTCACGCTACGCCACTGATTATAATCAAAATGAATGAACTGGATTTAAATCGCATTTCTTTTATTAATCTCTGTTATCGCGTATTACAAAGAAGGAAAACGAGAAACGAAAATCTAGCATAAGCAAATAAAATATAGCATAAGCAGGAAGCCGTGTCGCCTATTACAATTGTGAAGCAATAGTAGATTAATGGTTAGCAGGTCGTTATAACTATACTTACCATTAAATCTAGTAAAGACTATTAAAACGGCAAACCAATACAATAATCTAAAAATCTTTCTTTGATATACCTACGATTGTATAGTTCCTAGTTATTAGGGCGCATCCTTAGATAAGTTTTTATTTAAAGCTCCCCATCTGATAGCGCTATAAAATTAAGTTATATTTTATATAAGTAGGTTTCAAAAGCAGTTTTAAATCTACAATTTGCAGTTATATATTGTAATTATTGAGAAGCTAATTAATATTTAAATTTAAAGATATATTTTCAATTTAAATAGGTCCTTGCAAAAAGTCGAACAGAAGTAAATTGTCACCGTCTCATAAATTGTTTGGTCATGATGTTCAAGCCCGAAGACCATGGCGATTGTGATTCTAACTCTAACACGGATAGTTTAGAAATATATCAGTAAGTATGGTATAAGTTTTGCTTTATTAATTTTAGATACATGTGACTTAGTTTTATAATAATTAATACCATATTAGGTGTCGTAAAATAATGCCGAAGGGCATCAAGTGTAAATAAAAAACATATAAAATATTATATATTAATAAATTAAAATATATCGTTTTTAGTACCCTAACAAAACATATAACGCCACCAAATTCGTCAACGTCTCGCCGTCTCAGTTTGACGAAGCGTCGACAAGCTTTCATAGATAACAAAAAGGCAAAAATGAAGCAAGCTCAAAGTCTCGTCGAATTAAAGAACGGTCACAAGAAACTAACAGAAGTGCTGAATCCACAAAATTCAGATGCCGAAGTACCTTACACTTCACTTCTCGACAACGAGTGTGTCTTAGACAATGTTTTTAATAATGAGGGTAATACCAACCAAATTTTATACTACGATAGATCCCCGCTAATCTGGATGAAAAGGTAAAATTTATTTAAGAAAAAAAAAACACGATAGTATTTTTTACATGCACTGTATAATCAATTATTTTTAATCTGAGATCCCGTTTAGTCCAGAATAGCGGGACTCTACTCCTTTCCTTCATTATTTATACTTTTTTCAAGTAATAAAATCTGTTATATTAATGGATCATAATCAATACCAAATTTTAAATTAGTCTTATAAGTTTTTATAGATTTTTAGTAGAAGTTTTTCTCTTTTATCTACCCTTATAGCTTAAAATCCTAATCTCCCTTTCTATGAACATTAAATGTTTAATTTCAGAAAATGTAAATGGAATCCTTCAAAGTGAAGAAATGTATATCGAAATTCTTTTAGACTCTGTTTCTAATATATCCCCAATTTTGTTGGGACCAAAGGGCATTAAGAAACTAAAGTCAGGTAAATGAATATACATATTTTTTTAAGTAAATAAAACTTTATTTTTTCTTAGGGATTGAAGACATTTATTGACAAAGGATAGCATTATGAACAGAATTTGTAATAGACAATGACCACTTTTATCAAGGAGTAGCACTTTAACAATTTCTTCTTCTCCCAGGTAGAATTCAAGCTAGTAAGAAATCCGCACAAAAAGTAACAGAATATTACCAAAATTTACTTTGGGGCGATGTCGGTAGTTGCTTAGAACACATCGTTCTTTGGTGGTCTGCGTTCCCTTTAGCTACAAGGTATTTTTACTCCATAATATATACCAACAGACTAGCATTTAAAGATTTGAAATTGTCGTAAAAAGTTAATAACATTTTTATAATAAACATAGGTATAATATTTCTAACACATATAATTGTTTACATCTTCGCAGGTCACCGAAAACTAGTCAAAACTTACGCGAGTGGTTATTCTCTACTTTCAATGATAACAGTAAGTATGCCTAGATACTTTTCTACAATGACTTAAAATTTCAAAACGAATCCTAAGGGGTCATACATCTAAAAAAATTAAACACTTTGTAGAAATATATACCTATTATACATGTAAATCTTAATATTGTATGAGTGTACATATGTTATAGATACTCCGGATTTAATATTGTCATCATTAAGGATATTGGCAGATGCTTTAGGATGTCATGTCACTTCAACTTCATGGGATAAGCATTTTGGGTAAGTATTAAATAGCTCTAAACAGTCTTAGTTCTAGCAAGCAGTGAATGAGCCAGAAGTGCAAACCTTTGGGGGCACAAAACTCGGGGGATGCAACCAACCAAATAATTTTTACACTCAGTTATAATAGCTAGGAAGCTGATGGCAGTAATTTTTATATGATTTCATCGTCTAAGAGAGGTTGATAATATTAGAGTACTAAGTAAAATAATCATTTTAAATAATTTCTGCCATTCATTAATTGCTGCAATATCAAATAGGAGCTTGTAAAAAATGTTTATAAAAGTAAGTGTCTTAAACGATATTATCGTTTCTGTCGAATCTCAATAAATTGTATTTAATATTAAAAAATATATTAATGCTAGTGGCAAAAGATTTTCATGCTGTGTTTTAGAGTACTTTTTGAAGTGAAACTTCTTTATCGGGGTTGGAAAGATTTATTCGTTACGCGCCATCTTGCGTTACGCGCCATCTTGTTCTTGATTATTGCGTATTTCAGTCGTTTTTCAATAAACACATGCGCAAGGAAGATTCCGAGTGGTAGTAGATGAAATCCTATATATATAAATAAATAGTTAAACTAAATAAATCAAATATCAAATTTTGAATGCTACAAAATGTGGCTCTCGCAGACGTCCATAAAGCTAAAATGTTCAAATGGGCAGAATCACTTAATTTTATTATGAAAAATAAGTGCTCATTTAGTGCTAATTTAATGCTGCAAAATTAAATTTTACGCTCCAATAGTTTACCGAAAAATTAGAAACCTGCTAACTTTATATTAAGCTAGCAGTGCACTACTTCTTAAACGCTAACCGCAGGATATAGCATCAAATCGAAATGTAGATAATTTAGTGCTCAATTAGTGCTAATTTAATGCTGCAAAATTAAATTTTACGCTCCAATAGTTTACCGAAAAATTAGAAAACTGCTAACTTTATATTAAGCTAGCAGTGCACTACTTCTTAAACGCTAACCGCAGGATATAGCATCAAATCGAAATTTAGATAATTTAGTGCTCAATTAGTGCTAATTTAATGCTGCAAAATTAAATTTTACGCTCCAATAGTTTACCGAAAAATTAGAAAGCTGCTAACTTTTAATTAAGCTAGCAGTGCACTACTTCTTAAACGCTAACCGTAGGATATAGCATCAAATCGAAATGTAGATAATTTAGTGCTCAATTAGTGCTCCTGACATACGAAGACAAAAATATGAAATAATAATAATAATAATTTTTTTCATAACTGAACTTGCCAATTTAACAATATGAGCAGAGAACCTGCTGAAAACTTGAAATCTAGGTAAGTTATCGCCTAATGACCTAAATGAATAATTAAGTGCTCAATTAGTGCTCTTGATATACGAAGACAAAAATATGAAATTATTATTTTTTTTATTTTAATAACAGAACTTGCTAACTTAACAGTATGAAAAGTAAAACATGCTTAAAACTTGAAATCTGTGTCAGTTATCGCCTAATGACCTGAATGAATAATTAAGTGCTCAATTAGTGCTAATTTAATGCTGCAAAATTAAATTTTACGCTCCAATAGTTTACCGAAAAATTAGAAAACTGCTAACTTTGTATTAAGCTAGCAGTGCACTACTTCTTAAACGCTAACCGCAGGATATAGCATCAAATCGAAATGTAGATAATTTAGTGCTCAATTAGTGCTAATTTAATGCTGCAAAATTAAATTTTACGCTCCAATAGTTTACCGAAAAATTAGAAAACTGCTAACTTTTAACTAAGCTAGCAGTGCACTACTTCTTAAACGCTAACCGCAGGATATAGCATCAAATCGAAATGTAGATAATTTAGTGCTCAATTAGTGCTAATTTAATGCTGCAAAATTAAATTTTACGCTCCAATAGTTTACCGAAAAATTAGAAAACTGCTAACTTTTAATTAAGCTAGCAGTGCACTACTTCTTAAACGCTAACCGCAGGATATAGCATCAAATCGAAATGTAGATAATTTAGTGCTCAATTAGTGCTCCTAACATACGAAGACGAAAATATGAAATAGTAATAATAATAATTTTGTTCATAACTGAACTTACTAATTTAACGATATGAGCAGAGAACCTGCTGAAAACTTGAAATCTAGGTACTTACCTAGATAACTTTATCGCCTAATGACCTTGATGAATAATTAAGTGCTCAATTAGTGCTCTTGATATACGAAGACAAAAATATGAAATTATTATTTTTTTATAACAGAACTTGCTATTTTAACAGTATGAAAAGAGAAAATGCTTAAAACTTAGAATCTGTGTTAGTCATCGCCTAATGACCTTAATGAATAATTAAGTACAAATTTAGTGCTGTTGATAAACTTCGTATGTAGACAACACTAATTGAGCACTAAATTATTAATTAAGGTCATTAGGCGATTGCTTACACAGATTTCAAGTATTCAGCATATTCTCTGTTCATACTGTTAAATTAGCAAGTTCTGATATAAAAATAAAAAAAATAAAAATTTCATATTTTTGTCTTCGTATATCAACAGCACTAATTGAGCACTTAATTATTCATTAAGGTCATTAGGCGATAACTAACACAGATTCCAAGTTTTAAGCATTTTCTCTTTTCATACTGTTAAATTAGCAAGTTCTTTTATAAAAATAAAATAATTTCACATTTTTGTTTTCGTATATCAAGAGCACTAATTGAGCACTTAATTATTCGTTAAGGTCATTAGGCGATAACTTACCTAGATTTCAAGTTTTCAGCAGGTTCTCTGCTCATATTGTTAAATTAGTAAGTTCAGTTATGAACAAAATTATTATTATTATTATTTCATATTTTCGTCTTCGTATGTCAGGAGCACTAATTGAGCACTAAATTATCTACATTTCGATTTGATGCTATATCCTGCGGTTAGCGTTTAAGAAGTAGTGCACTGCTAGCTTAATATAAAGTTAGCAGTTTTCTAATTTTTCGGTAAACTATTGGAGCGTAAAATTTAATTTTGCAGCATTAAATTAGCACTAATTGAGCACTTAATTATTCATTCAGGTCATTAGGCGATAACTGACACAGATTTCAAGTTTTAAGCATGTTTTACTTTTCATACTGTTAAGTTAGCAAGTTCTGTTATTAAAATAAAAAAAATAATAATTTCATATTTTTGTCTTCGTATATCAAGAGCACTAATTGAGCACTTAATTATTCATTTAGGTCATTAGGCGATAACTTACCTAGATTTCAAGTTTTCAGCAGGTTCTCTGCTCATATTGTTAAATTGGCAAGTTCAGTTATGAAAAAAATTATTATTATTATTATTTCATATTTTTGTCTTCGTATGTCAGGAGCACTAATTGAGCACTAAATTATCTACATTTCGATTTGATGCTATATCCTACGGTTAGCGTTTAAGAAGTAGTGCACTGCTAGCTTAATTAAAAGTTAGCAGTTTTCTAATTATTCGGTAAACTATTGGAGCGTAAAATTTAATTTTGCAGCATTAAATTAGCACTAATTGAGCACTAAATTATCTACATTTCGATTTGATGCTATATCCTGCGGTTAGTGTTTAAGAAGTAGTGCACTGCTAGCTTAATATAAAGTTAGCAGTTTTCTAATTTTTCGGTAAACTATTGGAGCGTAAAATTTAATTTTGCAGCATTAAATTAGCACTAAATGAGCACTTATTTTTCATAATAAAATTAAGTGATTCTGCCCATTTGAACATTCTAGCTTTATGGACGTCTCTCGCAGGGTTTTGAACTTGCAGCTCTCGAGCGATATACGAAATTCCATTCGCGTTGGCAGCCACTGCGCTAGCAATCTCTAAGATTCTTGAGTGAAATTAAGTATCACTATATAAAAGTTTGCAGTTATTGTATGATGTATTCTATAGTGAGTAGGTAATTCGAATATAAATATGTCCGAACGCAAACACAGGACTCATATAATTACGATCGTATAAAAAGTAAACTGTTTTTATTATAAGTTTCACTTCTTACGAGTGTACGCTAGTACACGCAATTTAATTTTTTTTTTCTAATTATTATGATATATAAAAAAATAAATTAGTTCATCGGCAGGAAGATTAGAATAATTATTGAAATTATATTATAAGAGATTAAAAAAAATGACTTCTGCCACTATGATGATGTTGCATTAATAATAATCTGTATTGTTAAAAAAAATTTAAAAAAAAAAAGAAAAAAAATTATAACATCGTTTCTGTCTTTAAGTCTTATACGAGTACTTCTATTAGTTAGGAAAAGCATAAAAATGAAAAAAGCAGAAAAAATCCTACATCTAAAATCAGAGTTTTAGATGTCTGCCACCTTTTTCTTATATTTACAAATACTTTACAAAACATAAAAGAAAGTATTGAAAAGACGATGGAATGATACCTATATATATTCTTTGTTGGACAGTTAAAAAAAATTACAATTTTTAGTTACAATGAGTTTTGGTAATCTTTACCAGTCAACCCATGATGGTAAGATTTTTTGCTTGCTTTGCATAAATCATATGCATACAGATGGTAGGAAGAAGAAATAGAATGTGAAATGTTGTTAATAAAAATAGAAAACAGTAACGGAGAAAGAACGCCCCCTTGTGGGACACCAGCAGTAAGATTTAACCAGCCTGATGAGTTACCATCAGATGTTACAGACTGCTGGCGTCCAGAAAGATATGAATGGAACCAGTCAATGGTATTAGATGAAATGTTAACTGCACGAAGAGTGCCAAGAAGTATGTTATAATCAGCCGAGTTGAAGGCACTACTGAAATCCAATAAAATCATTGCGGTGAGCTTGGTATTATCCATAGCCCATCGAATATCCTCTGTTACATTACGCTACTTACATAGCGCTCCAACAGTGCTGTGAGATGGACGGTAGCCGGATTGGTATGGACATAGTAGACTGATATAGTAGTAATTATTTTTTTCACAGTTTAATAGTTATTTTTATAAAAAATTCCCACCATCCTGACTTCTGCCAGCTTTAATTTCGCTATCTATAAAATGTAATTGATGACAGAAACGATAATTTTTGACAAATTTTTTTTCTTCACAATTTCGAAATTATTTATTAAAAAAAAGTCAGAGCTACCTGAGCTCGCCACTTATTATTTTTTCTTGTTAATACAGGTCCAGACTACATTACCTACGTCTTAGTATCAATGATGAAATCATATATCTAAATTGCCACCAGCTCCTTAATAGCTATAACTAACTTTAAAAAAAATTCAGATTCGAAACATAAATTCATCTACCATTGAAACAAAAAATTTAAAATTACCATACTAATTTTATACAAAGAAATTATTCGTTAAAATTATTTAGTGTTATTGCATTGGATAGCCACGTACAGTACGCGCGCGAGTTCATGTCCATCGGGGCCTGAGGTGAAGGGCGGGGGCAGCGCGCCCCGCCTTCACCCACCTCGCCGAATTTGCCCGCAATCGAGTGTTGTCTTTGACCAGGTGACGCGCGCTTGTCGATACTATAAACTATTGACCGCTATTGTATTGTTTTTTTTTTGCGAAACCATGAGTACTTCGCCTTCAACAATTTCAAATAGAAAAAACCTTTTATAATACATAAGCAAGATAAGGCCGCCATTGCACATTTACTGTAATTTTTTTTCTTCAATGCTATTATTTAATAACGTGTGTAATATAGTATTAAATAAAAATAAATAAATAAATAAATATTTACTTACTTAAAGTTGCAATAAATATGGAATAGATATTATGGTTGACCAAATGAAATTATCGATATCGACATTATGATAGGTCACAGAACTACCGCATTCCTCAGGATGGACATGAACTCGCGCGCCTACTGTACCTACCGCTTTCGAAGCCTCCGGTTGCGTGGGCGTAGATATAGCGACAATCTGTACTTGATACTTTATCTATCGTGTAATATACATTTACCCAAATAAAATCATCATCTAGTTTCGAATTTTGAAATATAATAAAATTCAAACTCTTATAAGTAGGTATATAATAGTTTATTAAAAAAAATTATAAGTATATAGTCGAAAATTTTGCTAACCAATTATTCGACTAACTAGTTGTACAATTAATTTAACATTTAGTAGGTATAGCAATTATTTGTATTATAAAAGAGTTTGTAGTTATAAAAAAAATTAAAATTTCGATATTTGAATGTCTTTAAAAACAAAAAGATTCACATATTTACTAGTAATTATGTTATTCACAAAAGAATATGTTGCCTATGTGTACCTACACCTAGGAAACCAGAATAATTACGAAAATGCATCCCAGATACTTCATCACATTTAAATTTGTCCACGACAACATAAACCTATAGGTTGTTGGTTATTTAAAGTTGTAGGTAGTAATAAAAAACTAAAGTGAATAGATAATCGAGAATTTTTTTTTTCGGCCTAAAGGGAGTAGGTAATATCGGAATGGCACTCTAGAAGGTACCAACAGTCAGTTTCATCATCATTATATTGGCCATTGGATGTGCACTGCTGAACGAAGGCCTCCCCCATACAGTCAGTTTATGTGACATTAAATAAATTTAAACGTAAATATGCAAAGAAGACAAAAAAGTGCTTATTGAATAATTTCACTGTAACTGTAATATAAAATAACGTCTAGTATATTCATATATTTAGATAAATTATATCTATATTTTACGCCCCCCCCCCCCCTCATTTTAACATGATAATAGTTGTCAATGACTACTAATATCTAGAGAGCTTATTTATAATTATAACAAAATATTTAATGTTTTAAAGAAAACTTTTACATTGTTTTGAATTTGTTTAAATTTATTAATTATTGTGAGTACTTGAGACTTAAAATTCCTAAATTAATATATGTTTATTTTTAGGGCAACATTAACGACAAATTTAAAACCAACGTCTCTAAAGGAATATTCAGATCTATCAGTTTACGTGACTGAAGTAAGTGAAATTTTACATAACAACAATTGATTAGTAGATACCTACTTTTTTAGACATTTCATAGTAGATTGTTAATTCCAGGCGACAGTATCAGGCGCTAATTTCGCTTTAATGCTACAGGAATTAGTAACGCTGAACAATCATTGCGAAGTCACGTGGGATTATATTATGGGAGCGCCTCTAGAAGATTTGCCGATTGTGGAACAAATACCGATATTACACAGACTCGGTAAACTACAATAACGAGGCCAACTCTGTGCATTGAATATTTTTTCAAAACAATATTTTTTATCTGTTGTATTTATGCTACAATAATGTTTAAAATTATTTTCTGCTATTATATTATTTCTGTGTTCTCTTATGGAAATATTCCCTTTTATGTAGAAAAGTCCGAAATCTCAGACAATATTTGACTTTTTCAGATTTTTCAGCATTTTTCAGAGTTTTTTATTACCTAATGATTTATCATTAATAAAGAACTGATATTATTAATTAATATGTCTCGCAGCTTTAATGCGTTTGGCGAAAATATATACGGCTACATGTTTCAAAATATCTTCTCGTGCATGTAGGTTTTCTCACGATGTTTTCTGTCTGGTATCGATTCACGTCATAGAGCATTAGTTTTTGCTCTATGATTCACGTATTACATTTATTGCTACAGATCTTCCACTATCTTACAGCTTAAACGCAAAAAAAAAATTATTCCTTTTTATGCAACATGACAAAAATATTTCAAATTGTATGTACTTATACAATATTTTCGATTACATTTTATTAACGTGTTCTTTTTTCCTCGTTTATAAATAGTTTATCATTACAAACTCCATTCCCGAGAAAAAATGTCCAGTGTGGATTGTTTTGGAAATTTATTTTCCAGTCTCACAGATACGAATGTACAAATGTGACACAAATAATAGCGCAATCTAAATGATGCCTTACGCCTAGGGGTACATACCTTGCAAGTCTATTAACTATAAATATATAATATAATCATATCAAGGAATATATAGTCAGATCTCATAATTTTTATTGATTGAATATTTAGATATAAACATATATCGTATGATCTAATTGTATCTACGTATATGCAACGATAAGTTTTTATTCCAAGAACTAGATCTTATTAGATATAATCTTATAGTTATGTCTTAATAGCTATACATATTTGGATATGATTATATATCTTTCCCATACTAACATACGGGTGCCAAACATGGGCGCTCACCAAAGCTCAAGTATCTAAACTCCGAATTTGCCAACGGAGCATGGAGAGAAGCATGTTGGGCAAGCGTAAGCTGGACAAAACACCTCATGCCAATATAAGAAAAATTACTCGAACCCAAGATGTAACGCGAAGGTAAAGCTGCTTAAATGGCAATGGGCTGGCCACACCATACGGGGGGAGGATAAATGGAGCAAAGCGGTCAATGTTTGGTATCCCAGAGAAGGAAAGAGGAAGAAGGGGTGACAAAACAAGAGATAGCGGATGGACGAAATTGAAGCTATAGCGGGAAGAATATGGATGAGACGAGAAGCAAATAGAAAGGATTGGAGGAAGCCTTTGCCAAAGGGCACATGGACTAACAAATATAAGCAAGGAATAGAACAATAACAATAAAAATTATATATATTATATTGTCCGATATAGGCTTATAAATAAATAAATAAAATATGAAATCAAACAAAAAATTTAGATATAATCAGACTAATTTATATATGATTAGACACTTTTATATATCAACTCATATATAATAAGATCCAATAATTTTTTCTTTGGTTGGTTTATGTATTTGCTGTATTAGGTGATTTAATTAAGTATTATTATACTATTTGTTTAATAAAATATAAATAAACAAACAAATCAATCAACATGGTATAATATTTTATTAATACTACCACAGACCACTCGGTGCACACGTGCCGGCTGTGGTGCGCGGCGCAGGCGCGGCAGCTGGCGGCGCAGTGGCGCGTCGACGACTTCTTCCGTGTCGTGCACCACGACCTGCGCGCCTGCCTCGAGCAGCTGCAACAGCTGCGGTTCGCGGACCACACCGTTGCGATCGAGTCTGGTTAGTGTCCAGTGTTGACCATATAGCGTTCTATACTTCATTAATAGTCATCCCTTATGAAAATTATCGTTTCTAAAAACTCTATTTAGTTCTAATAAAAAAAAAAATGCTTATAAATACTTTTTTAGAGTTTTATTAGAGGAAAAAAGTCTAGTACAATTTTCTCAACTACACTCAGCACTCATACATAGCATTCTATACCTAGGTACTTCATTAATAGTCATGACATGATCTGTATAAAGCCGTTGCTGCGGCAGTTTTCTTGAAGAAGAAGATTAAGTTTCATGGGTTTTAACTTTTAAGCTTTCATGGTCACTATAACTGATTTATAAAAAAAACGGGATACCTATTTACCATGTTCGTCGTTGTGTCATTTTGAATTCCCGATATTTCGGCAATATTGCAAGCGGGACATGGTCTCAGGTACACAATGACCAACAACAAACGTATTAATATTCCATTTTACATATAAAACATAGAATCTTTTTTTTATTGGAACAAAAAGTGTAAACCAATTATTGTAAACTAATTGCTGTAAAGGGTCACTAATTCTTCGATTAACTATTCAATAATTAGATTTACGGAAACAAGACAAACAGACAATATTTTTTGTTTTAATTATACTGTTCAGAAAAACTCTATTATTAATATTTTACAGGAAACATTGGTGTTCACGAAAACGTTTGCGCGAAAATGAGAGAAAAGTTAGTATCCGAAGTAAAAATCAACATTCAGAAGTTAAAGGTAAAACGCAAGTCAGTTATTGCATATCGTATAGTGCTGTACTCGTACTGAAACAGCCTGTAAAGGTTTCACAGTTGTGCAAAGGCCTCTTCTAGAAATAAAAAGGCTAGGAATCATTGCATTATTATACTTATTACCTTTTATCAAAGAATAAATAAAATATATATTTAAATTTTTAGGAGGCAACAGACGAGATAACTGTTGTATTGTCGTCAGTGTGCGCAACAATAAGCTTGGCGCATCTCACAATGATATTTCCGTCTAACGCGGAATGGAGAAAGATAACGCAACCTGACATAACACATTCTCTATATGTACACGAATTTTTAGGTAATTTAAAGCATACCTAAATATAAATTATTCATTTTGATTTCAAAAATAGGTTACTTCCATCAATGTTAAAATAAATGGTTTAGATAAGAGTATAAATCGAGTCTCTATTTTTTAGCATAAATAGTTAAATATAATCAGGAATATTAAAAAAAAACAAATAATAAACTATGAACGGAGAATAATGATAATTTCGTTACGTTAAATAGGTTTGAAATATATATGTAGGAATAGGAAAGTAAAAAAGAAAAGTTTTTACAATCGACAGATAAAATGCTGTTGCCGGTGATTCAGGCGACGAGTGACGTCACGACGCTCAATATGGTGCTACGGATTATGTGCGAGTCGTGGTTGCATCACATATATGTAGCGAAAGTTAAATTTACGTAAGAATACTTTCATTAATATTAAAAATAAACTGTTTTCTCAGTTTTATGAATTTCGTAAAAAAAGTATGTACAGAAATGATACGATATTTTTATCATTATTCGTATCAGTAATTATGAAATTCCTATTATCAATAAATCGATATATCGAATATCCATATTCGTATCCATATCCGTATCAACAATCGTGTACAAATATCGGATGTAATGGATCTTTTATTGTGGCAAATGTTATTAAGTACAGATGCTTGTATACTGGATATTATATATACGAAATATGAAAATTACAATTCAGTTTTTTTTAGAAATAAATCACAACTTGGAATATTTTCATCGTGAAAGAATTAAATATTTTATGCAGAACAAAAATATATATTTAATAACGATATTGTTATAATATATCTCTCTCTCTCCTCTTTGTCGAGTTTTAAACGTTAATTGTAAAAATTATTATTACTTAACCTATTACTCGATGAAAAAGCTTTAAAAGGGCATACCTATCCGAATTCGTATTCGCAGATGATCCGTACGTGTACCTATATGTATTTTTCACATCAATATTCTTAAATAACATTTTACTGATAGTTTTCATATGTATTTTTTTTTTTTTTTTTAGAAAAGAAGCAGCGTTACAATTATTAGCCGATTTTAATGAAGTTCGTAATTGGTTAAATGAATGCAAAGCTCTTCCAGCTCCAGCAAAGAAACAGATGTTACAAAATGAAGTTTTGAGGTAAATGACATTAATGTACCTAATTGCGAAATTGAAAATATTTCCTCCATTAAATTAAAAGTACCTGGATGACCGAGCTTTGCTCGGTTAAATTATATTTAGATACATTACATACTGATGAAACATAATTAATATTTTCGATCTTTCCGACATAATAGTAAAATAATAGGAACTGGTTATTTAAATAAAAAATAAAAAGAGCTCTCAATAATAGTTTTTCTCACAAAAGAAGAAACTTGAAAAAAAAAGAAAAAAAATAATGGTCTGTAGACACCTGGATTCGAACCCATGTCTTTTGATTTCGAATCCGCCCGATTCCCATCCGAGCTACTATAAACTTATGGATGTCAGCGAAATTTACCTTCGTATTCTCATGATATTTTTTAGTTGCGTGAAAAAAGAGATAAAACGACATTTTATAAAATATAAATCCTAGCTAGATCGATTTATCACCCCCGAAACCCCTTGCATACCGTGCCGTGCCGTTTCCGAGATTCAGATTATATATATATATATATATATATATATATATATATATATATATATATATATATATATATATATATATATATATATATATATATATATATATATACAAGAATTGCTCGTTTAAAGATATAAGATATAGTTCACTTACCGAAGAGCTCAGCGTCTGAGGGACCCAATTTATAAATTAAAAAAAAAATGTTATGTCTTATAAAGCCTTTTTTTATATTTAAATTAAAAAAAATCGTATCAATTTAAAACTAAAACGCCATCTAAAATCGGCTTTTGAATTTAGAGGTGTTCTAAATATTTATAAAATTGATCTCCTAATTAATTTCGTCGTAATAAATATTTCCAGACGGTGTGAAGGAGTAGGCAGACTGCTATTACACGCTCCTGGCGATCTCATCTCTATGCAAGAGTCCACGATGCAGTCTGCGAAAATTAGAAAGGATGGTCAGATTTATAACAGATTTATGACTTAAAGTCGAGTATAGTGCAAATATGTATATATATTTAGGAACATTTCTAATTTCTAATACCCATATAGTAACGTTGAATCCTTATGTTCTGATAGTGTAAATGTACACGTTTGTGCACTATCTCGAAAAATTTAATTCGATAACTTGCTGTATAAACCCAATGGAAACCTTCCCTTAAGAAAAAATGCATTTGATTTTTTCATATTCTTCATCATTTTTAAAGTCTCTGCCCGAAAATAGTGCGACCAGAAGAGATTAGCGTTAGCTCCATCTATTAAATAAATAAATAAATAAATATTAACCAACAATCACACCACGTTAACCTAGCCCCGTGGTAAGTTCGTAAGAACTTGTGTTACAGGTACTAGGAACGGAAATAAATTTAAGATATAAATACATATATAAATAAATACACATCCATGACCCGGTGCAGACATCTATATTCGTCATACAAATTATCTGCACCTGGCGGGATTCGAACCCGCGACCGCTGCGTAAAGTGTCCAGTTGCCTGACCACTCGACCAGCCGGCCGTCAAATTAAAGTTATTAAGCAGCCCAATTAATTAAATTATTAAGCAGCCCAAATGGTGAATTTTGGCCTCTTTAAGGGTGGTCACCAAATTGATCACGAAATTATTATAATTGGTCAGTGATTTTTAGTAATTGGTCAATACATTGAAACTAATTCCAGAGTTTAAAATTCCAAGGTCGTTGATAAAATTTAAGCGGGACAAATAAATCCTACAGATTGGTTCTAAAATCATTCAATCAGTCATAATTGGCCAATTGATTTTAATTATTGGTCAACGTTTTTAATTCAAAAATTAAAAAAAAATTAAGTTGACTTTTTTAGATTAGGAACCATTTATTTATTACGTAAGACGAATTTTGCTAGTTTTCTACCTTCCCTTATTTTCGAGTTTCCTCCCCCCTATTATAAGAAAAAATAAGAATTGGCCGACCCCCTACCCGCTGTTTAATATTTATTAGGTAAGAATCTAAAGGAAAAAATGAATACATGTTTGGTTAGTTTTATCGTATATTTTTAAAGTTTTTAGAAATGTTAACTTTGCGCATTTTTGTGATCTTACGTAAGAACTATCGAGATTTCCTCCAACCCCCTCGTAAGAGAAAATAAGAGACGATTTACGTTAGACGACCTTGACGTTAGATTACGTTAGACCGATCGTCTTACGTGATAAATTTATGGCCCCTTAGCACCTCAAAGTACGAATTTTACATTATCAAACCAAGACCTTTGAAAGTAGCGAAATACATACGATTGGTCAGAAGCGTACAATAATTGGTCAGTAGTATAAGATTAATCACAGAGTTTAAAATTTCAAGGACGTCTGACGATGATACATCATAGCACCTCAATTATAGGGTATTCTACTATGTTTGAAAAAGTACTTCAAAATGTTGATTTTCCCAATAAAAAGCCAAAAAATATATATTTCGGTAAAATAAACACGATTTCTTGCCATAAAATTAAATTAAAGTTTAAACCTTTTTTATTCCAGCGAAAACGCTGTCAGCCATTTTGGTGACGTAATATGTGTAAAGGCCGTGTTCCGATATACACTGAGAACACTCTGAGGTGTGACGTCAATTCAATATACTGCGCAGCCGTTCCTTTTTAGTTTGCTATACTGTGCTATGCTGGTTAGTGATAAAACGGAACGCAGTCCAGTATACAATCATCCTCAAGAGCGTGGAACAAGCGATAGAGAGGCACGATCTGCCTAAGCGTTCGGCTTGAGACGCATCTATCTCTCTTCCACTCTATCGGCAGTTGCGTCCGAGTAGAAAAGAAAAAAATATTTGAATTAACGAGTGCAAATAAATGTAATTTATTGAATAAAATTGTAATTTTCCACTTACTCCTTCTTTGTATTATACAAAATATTGTAATAATTAAGTGATAATAATTCAATTCATAAAAGTATGCAATTTTTCATCAATGTTTTCTTATGACGTTATCACGTAATAATATAATATAAAGTAAATTATCGTCCGCAAACCGACTTTACAATCATTTTCTTTTTTATAGATAACGATTCGCCTGAGCAATTGATGCCCGCAGAAATGTACGTGCCCAACCAGAAGCAGTGGCTTACATTGCGCGCCAACAAACTAAAAGGACCAGTCATCTTCACGCTTTGTTGTCATTAAATTTCCAATAATCAATAAAAGAAAATTAACAAACATTTTTTATTTGAATAATCCAGATTCCCAATCTCCATTAACCCGATAACGATAACTTGCAGAAAAGTGAAGTACAAAGTGCGAATTATTATCTAAAGTACTCGTATGTATTATTTAAATAATTGTTGACATTAGGGAGGAGCATCTATTAATTACGTGAGACAATTTAGGCAAATTTTCGACACCCCTTCCCCCTTAGTGATACTTCGTGAGATTTTACTCGACCCCTCCCCCCAACCCCAATCCCCTCTTAGTAAGTGCCCCCTGCCCCCTTAGTGAAATTCATACGACATTTAAGGTCAAATAACATAAACTGTTTTGTTTCATAACGATATATTTTATAATGTTCAAGATACAATGAAATACATTTTGATAATTTATGTATGATTCAAGCTCGATGCGATTTCAATATGCACTTTCCAATAGCGTTGGATTGCTAATGAAAAATTATACAACGTATGATCCAACATTTAGGCTTACATAGTAACTTCGTTTTGCTTATAACTACACCAATAGGAAAATAAACCGATAACCTTTTGGATTTATATACAATTAACAATATATCTCATACACGGCGATGTAAAACAAATAGAGCACTCCTTCTAAATATAACTTACAATATAATTTACTCTTCGTCAGAATCAATTTTTCGACACTTTTCTTTCAACTTTTCGTATTCATTTCTTTTTATTAGTTCCTCTTTTAGCTTCTCCATATCACTCAGGAGGCTACTAACTTGAATGTTTTCTAATTTATCAGGAACGGACTCTGAATCACTGTCCAAACCTGAGTCATCATTAGAGTTTGCATCTTCAACATTTGGTTGTTCAGTGTCAGAAGGTTCTCGAACACTTTCGTCTGAACTTTCCGCCTCTTGAGCCCCGAGCCTATATGCTTTAGGTGCGTTGTCTTCGTTAATTTTCTTCCGTAAAATCGACTCTCTATCCGGTTTTACATTTTTGTGATTACCCTTCTGCCGGTTTTTCTTTTTTCGCATGCTTTTAGCGATAAGTCGTTTCTGGTGGTCTAATTGTGGGAACAATTCTGAAAAATATATAATATAAATTTATTGTAATATATATGTATATATAAAAATACTTCTATGACTAAACAGGAAAAATTATACGAACGTCAATTTTATTAATTAGAAGAATGTAACTAACTTATAGAATCAATTATAGTTATTTTAATTAAATTACTAAAAAATACACCAATTTAAAATATAACGTTAATTTTAAAGTACAGATATAATGAAATGTATGAATTTTATTTCTTTTGAATAATAATAATCAATTCCAATAAATTCAACTAATCTCATGGTTTTAAGAAATGTTTAAAGATATTTAATAATAATAAGTTTATAGATTTTTTATAAGAACTACGTAATGCATAATATATCGTGATTATCTAAAAAAAGAAATATAGTTATCACAACTATGTGGTTTATACATTATATCAAACCAGTATAATAAGCTCATAAAATTCATTAAATTACGTAATTATTGTGTACATAGTAAACAAGGACATACACCCAGGCCGGAAACAAATATTTGCATAAATACAATATGTATAATACGAGGGTGCGTTTTTAAGTTCGCGGAATGAGAGGGTTGGAGGTGGGTGATTAGGCTCATTAGGATCGTAACGTGTTAAGTGACTCATAATTAGTATAAATACGAGATTTCATTGTTATTAGACTATTAGTCTTTGAGCTATCGCCAACCAAGCAACATAATCAGGAGTGTGAAAAGTGAAATATGGAAAAAATCGAATATCGTGCCGTTATAAGGTTCCTTACCAAGCAAGGAAAAGAGTTGGAGTTTTGGTTGGAGTTCAGTTGCGACCATAATGGATGTCATCGGTTTACGGTGACTCTTGTCCAGAAAAAACATGGTGTACAAGTGGCACAGTTTGTTTAAAAAAGGAAGGGAATCCCTTGAAGACGACCCGATGCCGGGCAGGAGCATCGAGGTGACCACGCCAGAACTTATCCAAAAAGTCGAAAAACTTGTACTCGACGATGCTCGACTAAAGAAGAAACAACTCGCAGAAATGGTTGGAGTATCCGATACAACCACTTTTAAAATCCTGCACGATCATCTTGGCATGACTAAGTTAAGCGCAAGATGGGTACTGAGAATGCTCACGCCGCCGGAAAAACAACAACGCGTAGAGTGTTCACGTGCATTTTTGAACCTCTGCAATGAAGACAAGGATGGTGTATTGAGTCGAATTGTTACTGGAGACGAAACTTGGGTTCATCATTATGAACCTGAGTCGAAACAAGACTCTATGCAGTGGCATAAAAAGAGCACAGCACCCCCCAAGAAGTTTAAGGTGTCACAGTCAGCTGGGAAACTCATGGCAACGGTCTTTTGGGACTCAGAAGGAATATTATTGATCGATTATAAAGATAAAGGTGTTTCTATAACCGAAGAATACTACGCTTCAATATTAGAGCGACTAAAAGAAGCCATTAAACAGAAAAGAGGGGGAAAATTGACGAAAGGTGTGCTGCTTTTGCACGACAATGCGCCCGTCCCCAAGAGCCTCGTTGCGTTGGCTGCCCTGCTTAAAGTGGGCTTCGATATTTTGAACCACCCACCCTACAGCCCAGACCTGGCCCCGAGTGATTATTACCTCTTTCTAAAAATGAAAAAAGAGCTGTGGGGTAAAAAATTTACCACTGATGATGAAGTTAAGGAGGCAGTTTCAGCGTATTGTGAGGACAAAGACAAAACATTTTTTTATGTGAGTATAAATAAAATAATTGAAAAATCTGAAAAATGTGTCCGTCTTGCAGGTGAATATATTGAAAAGGAAAAATAATTCGGTTTTTTTATTTCAACCCCTTACCCTTCATTCCGCTAGCGGGAACCTGCGACCGTCGGCGTTGAGGCGACTACTTGTGTCAATACACCAGAATGGTTGTCAGCTCAGGGGCCTCGTGTCCTATGTGGGGTGTGGTCGCCGAAACGACGGCGGCGTTCATCTCGGCCTCCTGTATGGAGTGTGAGCGCGCCGCGCAGTACACGTGTGGGGAGCGCTTACCGTGCGCGCAGCTGAGCGCCTGCTCGGCGGCGTTCATCTCGGCCTCCTGTATGGAGTGTGAGCGCGCCGCGCAGTACACGTGTGGGGAGCGCTTACCGTGCGCGCAGCTGAGCGCCTGCTCGGCGGCGTTCATCTCGGCCTCCTGTATGGAGTGTGAGCGCGCCGCGCAGTACACGTGTGGGGAGCGCTTACCGTGCGCGCAGCTGAGCGCCTGCTCGGCGGCGTTCATCTCGGCCTCCTGTATGGAGTGTGAGCGCGCCGCGCAGTACACGTGTGGGGAGCGCTTACCGTGCGCGCAGCTGAGCGCCTGCTCGGCGGCGTTCATCTCGGCCTCCTGTATGGAGTGTGAGCGCGCCGCGCAGTACACGTGTGGGGAGCGCTTACCGTGCGCGCAGCTGAGCGCCTGCTCGGCGGCGTTCATCTCGGCCTCCTGTATGGAGTGTGAGCGCGCCGCGCAGTACACGTGTGGGGAGCGCTTACCGTGCGCGCAGCTGAGCGCCTGCTCGGCGGCGTTCATCTCGGCCTCCTGTATGGAGTGTGAGCGCGCCGCGCAGTACACGTTTTGGGAGCGCTTACCGTGCGCGCAGCTGAGCGCCTGCTCGGCGGCGTTCATCTCGGCCTCCTGTATGGAGTGTGAGCGCGCCGCGCAGTACACGTGTGGGGAGCGCTTACCGTGCGCGCAGCTGAGCGCCTGCTCGGCGGCGTTCATCTCGGCCTCCTGTATGGAGTGTGAGCGCGCCGCGCAGTACACGTGTGGGGAGCGCTTACCGTGCGCGCAGCTGAGCGCCTGCTCGGCGGCGTTCATCTCGGCCTCCTGTATGGAGTGTGAGCGCGCCGCGCAGTACACGTGTGGGGAGCGCTTACCGTGCGCGCAGCTGAGCGCCTGCTCGGCGGCGTTCATCTCGGCCTCCTGTATGGAGTGTGAGCGCGCCGCGCAGTACACGTGTGGGGAGCGCTTACCGTGCGCGCAGCTGAGCGCCTGCTCGGCGGCGTTCATCTCGGCCTCCTGTATGGAGTGTGAGCGCGCCGCGCAGTACACGTGTGGGGAGCGCTTACCGTGCGCGCAGCTGAGCGCCTGCTCGGCGGCGTTCATCTCGGCCTCCTGTATGGTGTGTGAGCGCGCCGCGCAGTACACGTGTGGGGAGCGCTTACCGTGCGCGCAGCTGAGCGCCTGCTCGGCGGCGTTCATCTCGGCCTCCTGTATGGAGTGTGAGCGCGCCGCGCAGTACACGTGTGGGGAGCGCTTACCGTGCGCGCAGCTGAGCGCCTGCTCGGCGGCGTTCATCTCGGCCTCCTGTATGGAGTGTGAGCGCGCCGCGCAGTACACGTGTGGGGAGCGCTTACCGTGCGCGCAGCTGAGCGCCTGCTCGGCGGCGTTCATCTCGGCCTCCTGTATGGAGTGTGAGCGCGCCGCGCAGTACACGTGTGGGGAGCGCTTACCGTGCGCGCAGCTGAGCGCCTGCTCGGCGGCGTTCATCTCGGCCTCCTGTATGGAGTGTGAGCGCGCCGCGCAGTACACGTGTGGGGAGCGCTTACCGTGCGCGCAGCTGAGCGCCTGCTCGGCGGCGTTCATCTCGGCCTCCTGTATGGAGTGTGAGCGCGCCGCGCAGTACACGTGTGGGGAGCGCTTACCGTGCGCGCAGCTGAGCGCCTGCTCGGCGGCGTTCATCTCGGCCTCCTGTATGGAGTGTGAGCGCGCCGCGCAGTACACGTGTGGGGAGCGCTTACCGTGCGCGCAGCTGAGCGCCTGCTCGGCGGCGTTCATCTCGGCCTCCTGTATGGAGTGTGAGCGCGCCGCGCAGTACACGTGTGGGGAGCGCTTACCGTGCGCGCAGCTGAGCGCCTGCTCGGCGGCGTTCATCTCGGCCTCCTGTATGGAGTGTGAGCGCGCCGCGCAGTACACGTGTGGGGAGCGCTTACCGTGCGCGCAGCTGAGCGCCTGCTCGGCGGCGTTCATCTCGGCCTCCTGTATGGAGTGTGAGCGCGCCGCGCAGTACACGTGTGGGGAGCGCTTACCGTGCGCGCAGCTGAGCGCCTGCTCGGCGGCGTTCATCTCGGCCTCCTGTATGGAGTGTGAGCGCGCCGCGCAGTACACGTGTGGGGAGCGCTTACCGTGCGCGCAGCTGAGCGCCTGCTCGGCGGCGTTCATCTCGGCCTCCTGTATGGAGTGTGAGCGCGCCGCGCAGTACACGTGTGGGGAGCGCTTACCGTGCGCGCAGCTGAGCGCCTGCTCGGCGGCGTTCATCTCGGCCTCCTGTATGGAGTGTGAGCGCGCCGCGCAGTACACGTGTGGGGAGCGCTTACCGTGCGCGCAGCTGAGCGCCTGCTCGGCGGCGTTCATCTCGGCCTCCTGTATGGAGTGTGAGCGCGCCGCGCAGTACACGTGTGGGGAGCGCTTACCGTGCGCGCAGCTGAGCGCCTGCTCGGCGGCGTTCATCTCGGCCTCCTGTATGGAGTGTGAGCGCGCCGCGCAGTACACGTGTGGGGAGCGCTTACCGTGCGCGCAGCTGAGCGCCTGCTCGGCGGCGTTCATCTCGGCCTCCTGTATGGAGTGTGAGCGCGCCGCGCAGTACACGTGTGGGGAGCGCTTACCGTGCGCGCAGCTGAGCGCCTGCTCGGCGGCGTTCATCTCGGCCTCCTGTATGGAGTGTGAGCGCGCCGCGCAGTACACGTGTGAGGAGCGCTTACCGTGCGCGCAGCTGAGCGCCTGCTCGGCGGCGTTCATCTCGGCCTCCTGTATGGAGTGTGAGCGCGCCGCGCAGTACACGTGTGGGGAGCGCTTACCGTGCGCGCAGCTGAGCGCCTGCTCGGCGGCGTTCATCTCGGCCTCCTGTATGGAGTGTCCGCGCGCCGCTGCCAGCCGCGCCCCGCGGAAGTACACGCCCACCGTGTACACGCGCGTGTTGGTCGGGCCCAGGCACTCGATCACCCTGCGAACGAACGAGTACAACGATTCTAATCTGTGCGGCCACATAGCGATACCGCATGTTAATTAATTTATTATGCAGGATATTACTTTTTGCGATTCTTCCCAAATGCATTTGATTAGTTTTGGAATAGAAAACTTACGTGGTATTAAGGTAGTTCCAGCATGAAATCACTTTTGGACAGATTCGGCTAAATTTTTTTTCACGGGTTCAGAAAAGCTTTATTTATGAATTCCTAAATTTTCATAATTTTTGAGGGCTTAGATCACGAGATATTTAAAAACAAAGTTCTCGATTTTGTGGGTAATGCCCCATTTATGTATGTAAAATGTCAAATTTTTTATTATATTAAAAAAATCTCTCGACGGAATTGGAAAAAAAACTAGGAGAGTGTTGAAAAATGTTTTTAGAATAAGTTAAAAAAATAAAAGTAGCACCTCACCGTTTTGTTATCGAGATATTAAAATTATAAACATTAAATTTCATTTTAAACTTAAAGTGATTTGGCAACACTATGCACAACGCTCTCATCTGTTTAATATAATAAAACTATTATTAGAAAGCGCAATACTATTTGTATATACTAAGACCATATAAACAAAAATATATAAAACACTCAGAGCAACGTTGCCAGATTACTATAACTAACGATGTAAGGCAGAAGGTATTAAGGTAGGACTACACTTCACCACGCTGGAACTACCTTAACAACATACTAGCGTTTATGTTTGCTATACCACTCCTATGAGTCGTAGCGTGATATCCTTACACAATCAACAAACTTTTTGACATAAAAACACTAACTTTTACTATGAAAGTTTTCCTGTATTTATATATCTAGCCAGTAACAGATTTGCATGACCAAGTTCCTCTCAAGCGATAATTAGTAGAATGCATCAGAGAGTTACATCATAAAGCCTCCTGAACGTCAACTGCGGTTCTGTTGGGGGGATGAGCGGCGGTGCCCTCTCACGCACGAAGAAAAATAAAATATATTTAGTTATTTTCTCCTAAGTAAAAACTTGTTAAATTGTTGCTAACCCTACTAAAACATGGTAGATTATAGGTCAGCTGGTCGCTCGAAAATGAAAAAAAAATTCAGTTATTTCTTCTCAACTAAAAATTTACCTGATGAGCGCTTAAATGCAACTATGGATGAATATATATGTCAGCTGACCGTATCTCGGTGAAAAGACCGTCAGCTGACATCTTGAAAATTATGACGCAGGAGTTAGGCGGGAGCATCTATCGCCTATTTAAATACATCAGCTGACGAGGTTTCCTTCGACTTACTGCTTTTTTTTTCTTTAATTATGACGCAGGAGTTAGGCATATAGGCTAACAGCATGAGCATCATGGCGAATTTAAATTTAAATATGAATAGTGATCGCGTTAGTTTAAAACAATATATTACAATTTAACAAGTTTTTACTTAGGAGGAAATAACTGAATATATTTTTCTTCGTGCGTGAGAGGGCACCGCCGCTCATCCTCCAACGGAACCGCAGTTGACGTTCACGAGGCTTTATGATGCTATTCCCTGATGTGTCTTACCAATTATCGTTCGAGAGGAAATAATTAAGGAAATTTTTACCTGGCTCCCGGACCAATACTGTCTCAGTTAAAAAACGCTATATATTGATACCTTTTACACTTTCTATACATATAATTTTATATTACTATTCTTATTAATTAGTATTTGAAGTTAATAATAAAAGAATTGGTAATACATACTTGTATACGGGTATATCTGGCTCTCCTCCCTCCATAGAACGTAAAGTGAGGCAACATTGTTGCAGCTTAGACTTAGGATCGTTCCAGTTCTGGTTTAAGATGAATTCCTGTAGACGCGGGAACAGACAAGCGTTGCAGAACGCCTGGCAGTATTCTAGATTCTATAATAATGATATATTAGTAATTTATAGTCATATTAACGCATCAATTAGATACTGTCTCGATTTTTAACTCGATTTTTAATTTTACACTCAAACAACACAAAAAAATTATCAAAAAAAAAAATTGTTCGATCACAGTGCCACCTACTATTGACACAGTATGGCCAAGCAATTGTAAATCTCAACCGTCTATGAATTTAGTCAAACACCAAACAACCAAATCCATCAAAATCAGTTCAACCGCCGTTTAGATATTCGGTAACATAAAATATGTTCAAACGAAATACTAACATATGTAAGATTATAAGATATTCTTTCTTCATTAAAATTGTAGCGATATCTATCTCGCCACATATGAACTGACGTATTCTACATCGCGTTCGAAGTTATCCGAGCGATTGAATATATATACAAGAACCCGACAACAACCGTTGTGGGGGCAGTAGCCCACCAGACACAACACCCGTCTGGTCGGAGGATCCTCCATTTTCAATGGTGGATGAGGATCTTTACACTCTGTTCCTCACACTCCCCTAAACTGGTGACCCCGACGTGATTTGAACGCCATGCAAGCGTATGCACTAACAACTTAAAGAAAATCACTCCCCCAAAAAATGATCAGGAGGAAAGATTTTAGACGGCATTTTCGATATTCGTGTCGACCAATCTGAAGGGTACATACCGCACCTTTAATAAAACAAAGATGTAACTCAAAATTTGTGGATTTGGAGATTTTACAATAAAACGCGTCTTCGTCGCGTAAAGAATAGGTAGACTTCGACTCCGGCGTTTTAACTATAATATGGAGAAAGATTTTTCTCTTTCAATCTCTTTTCAATTAACAGGAACTGACAAGTCAGTTCTTATAAAGTGGCGTGATTCAGGGATGCACCGGCAGTGAGCGGAGATTGAAGTGCTGTGGTTTTGAGTAACATCAAATAATTCGGTATTGGATTAAAAGGAAAGTATGGAATATTTTATTATTTAAAAATAAAAAGATGATTTTTTGTTATACTTCATTCTCTTAGAAAATGCGTTTGATGATGATGTGTAACATTTGGATTTACTTCGGTTACTACCTAAAATATTGTTCGTCTAATAAGTAATTTTTGCCATAAAGAGATTTAAGTCGGCATTTTTTTTTCGTCACCATTTTACAGCTACAGTAGGCGCGCGAGTTCATGTCCATCCTGAGGAATGCGGTAGTTCTGTGACCTATCATAATGTCGATATCGATAATCTCATTTGGTCAACCATAATATCTATTCCATATTTATTGCAACTTTAAGTAAGTAAATATTTATTTATTTATTTATTTTTATTTAATACTTTATTACACACGTTATTAAATAATAGCATTGAAGAAAAAAAATTTACAGTAAATGTGCAATGGCGGCCTTATCATGCTTATGTATTATAAAAGTTTTTTTCTATTTGAAATTGGTGAAGGCGAAGTACTCATGGTTTCGTAAAAAAAAACAATACAATAGCGGTCAATAGTTTTTAGTATCGACAAGCACGCGTCACCGTCAACGGACAACACTCGATTTCGGACGATTTCGGCGAGGCGGGGCGCGCTGCTCCCGCCCTTCACCTCAGGCCCCGATGGACATGAACTCGCGCGCGTACTGTATTATAGATTTTAACACAGTGTTTTTTCTATTATTCTATAAATCTCTATAGTTTAAACTAATTATATCAATAGTAAAAGTCATGAAGAGCTTTACAAATAATCGGTAATTTTTAATCAAACACAATGCGGAAAAAGTGCTAAACTTCAAACGTTAATTCCCACAAGTTGTAATTTTTGAGTTACATCTTTGTTTTATTAAGGGTGCGATACACATTTAACCGCTGGTGTATCCGCAGTGAAATGACGTCTTCATAATTCTTATAATTTTTACTTCAAGAGCTTTTTACCTCGAATATTGTTTTTCATAAAATTTACATTCGAAAGACAAAGTAAATATAGTTTTAACCATAGGAATACTTCTAAATTATAACACTTTATACAAACCTTGTCTATGTACAAAGCGCCCAAAAACGCTTCTAGCAAATCTGCTTTATGTTTCTTTGTGGTAGGTTTGGCTTTGGGATTGTTGTAAATGGCGTACGCTGACATGTTGAGATCGTCACATACCATGGCCTGAGTTCGATTGTTGACTAGAGACGAACGAAGCAGCTAAAAATATACTATGTATTTAATAATTTAATATTTAAGTATTGTATGACTATTTACATATTTTACTTAGATTAAACTACTATAATAAAACTGTTAATTTACACGTCTATAATTATTATGAAACAACTGGTGAATTCATCCTACATGCTGAAAAAGTACTAAGTCTTTAAATTGACTCATTACAAACTCGAATTCAGATCAATCCAATCGGTGGGCCTATTACGTAACTTGCGCGATCGCGAGAAATCGCTGTGGTGTCGAATTTCAATACTAACTGAGTCTCAGCTAGTATAGGAGTGTGCGATTATTATTTTCGATAATTCGTAACTACTCGATAATTATCGAGTGGTATCGATATATTTGATTCAATTTTTGATCCGATATTTATCGATAATTTTTCATTCAATAATTATCGATAATTATCATCCGGTAATTATCGATAATTTTGATGTGATAATTATCGATATATTTCATCCGATAATTATCGATATTTTTTTTCCATGAACATCCCTAAGCTAGTATTGAAATTCGACACCACAATGATTTTTTGCGATCGCACAAGCTTTTTAATAGCCGCACGGGTTCTTTAAATCATATTTCATTGTTTTATGTTAGTAACTAGCGGTACCTCGTGCGCTTAACCCCCAATCCGTAGAAAGTGAATGTATAACTCTGTATAATATAATATCTGTTTGTTTTGACTAGTTTATTATTTTGTCCATATAATCATATAAATGTAGTGTAGTGTAGCATTCCTTTACCTATTTCAATAAAATAACTCTAAAATAAATTTGAGTGTAACATTAGTTGTGATTACATCATTGACGTCGGATAAGTTGTATGTTTAAAGTAGTTTTTCAAAAATTTGGGTTTCGAAATATTTTTATCGGACCCAGTCACCAGAATGGTTAAATTGGTACTGGATCCAATAGGCTTTTCAAGATGCCCGATTTCCCGGCTCACCAAATACGGTTTACAACCCCAAAATTGCGAAATGCTGTGCAGCAGTGTGGCGTAATAAATCCTAACCCTTCCCGCTCATATAAGAAGAAACCTTTGCTCGGCAGTGTAATGTTCCACTAAGTTGTTACAAGTATAGTGTGTATATTAATTAAGAATAAAATGTACTAATAAACTTACTGATAAATGACCCTCATGATGGTCTGGAAAGTGCCGGTACAATCTGTCAGATACTACTAACTGCAGTACGGTATCGCCTAGGAATTCCAAACGTTGATTCGATCCTAGGGTCAAATGAGTAAACCCAACTGAACGGTCAGTAAATGCACGCGCCAATAACCGAATGTGTTTAAATTGAACACCTGAAATAAAATTAAAAAATTTAAACCAATACTTTCGGAGATATCCAAGTATACGTATCTATAAAATCGGAATTTTTGAAATTTTCGAGTTAATATGTATTGAGTTAAGGTTGAATTTAATATGTATAAAGGCTTAAGATATTGAAACAAAAACTTTACAAGCGATTTTTAATCACTGAAAATGTAAAATAGCAGTAGCTTACCAATAGAATCTTCAAATTTCGTCAATTTTTGCAAAAATTCAAAGTTCTTTATATATTTCCTGTCACCCAACGGCTCTTGGTCTTGAAGCGGATGCGGCCGTTCTTTCGACCAAACTTCTAATAGAATGGGATCATGATACCAGAGTGCTAACCCAAATACTCTGTCTGTGACCTATAAAAAGTTATTTTTAATAACTATTTTACAAATACTCAATAAAATTTAATTAAATTAAATTAATACGCAACGATCGCACCAACAGGGGAGGTGGCGGCGTAGCTATTTATTTACGTTCATATATCCCTTTTTCAATAATTAGCACGTCGTGCCAACCTCCACCTGCGGACGCCGCAGAACATTTACTCATTGAAGTAATCATGTCCCGGACAAAAATACTACTTGGAGTTTTTTATAGCCCATCTCTCCTCGTTGATTTCTTTAATTCTTTTGAGGTAGCGTTAGAAAATTTTACCACAGCTTACGACCATTCCATAATCATGGGTGACTTCAACACCTGTTTACTCAAGGATGACACTCGTAGTAAACGATTATTATCTGCAGTACAATCCTGCAACATGCATATTTTGCCACTATCAGCCACCCATAATTTTCCTAATTCTACTCCATCACTTCTTGATTTAATTATAGTTTCTTCCTCAGATCATGTGTATAAGTTTGGTCAGTGTTCTGCTGATGCGTTCTCATACCATGATCTTATCTTTCTTTCCTATAAAATTCGTCCCATCAAGGCTAAGTCGAAAATACTTCTGCAGCGTAATTTTGGTGGAATGGATGGGGAACGTCTTTGTGACGATGCTCGTCAGATTGATTGGTCCTTGGTCGCCGATGCAACATCAACTGATGAAAAAGTAAACATTTTTAACTCACTTTTAATTCAATTATATGATGTACACGCTCCTGTAAGACCAGTTAAAATGAAACACCTCCCTGCGCCATGGTTAACCGATGACCTAAAATCGTTAATTGCAAAGAAAGCTTATTACAAATCGCGATATAAATCTAATCCATCAGAGGAAAATCGTAAAAAGTATTATAAAGTTCGAAATCGCTGCAATACATCGTGTAGAGACGCACAACGACGCCATATCCACAAATCTGTCGAAAACGGCGACACAGCGAAGACATGGAAATTCTTAAAAACACTTGGAGTTGGCAAAGCATTTCATAAGTCTTCTTCTGATAACATCGATATTGAACGTCTTAATAAACACTTTTCTGCTGCCAATGTAATGGATAGCGCCGATAAAAAGTCAACACTTGAAGCTCTTTCTTCATGTCCAACTCCAGACTATCCCCCGTTTACGTTTAGTCAGTTTTCTGAATGTGATGTTAGGGAGAGCATTTTGTCAATCACATCTAATGCCGTCGGTATTGATAGTATTAGCCGGAGTATGATTGTACCCATAATCGACATTGTTATACCTATATTAACACATATCCTAAACTACTCCATTACAAACTGTGAGTTCCCTGAGGCCTGGAAGGCTGCACAAATTACCCCAATTCCAAAAAAAGCTAATACCTCCAATATTACTGACTTCCGGCCTATCTCCATATTACCATTCCTCTCAAAAGTTTTGGAGAAGTTAGTGCATCAGCAGCTCAGTCGATTCCTTTACAAATTTAATATCCTTAACCCGTTACAGTCCGGATTCCGTCCTGGTCACAGTACAGTCACAGCTCTGGTTAAGGTTACCGATGACATTAGAATGGGTATGGACAACAAGCATTTAACAGTACTAACCTTATTAGATTTCAGTAATGCATTTAATACTGTGGACTTCGACATACTGTTGGGTCTACTGCGCTCTCTCAACATATCTCCATCAGTAATTGACTGGTTTCAAAGTTACCTTACAGGGCGCCGGCAACGCATTCGCATTGAAGAGGCTGTTTCGTCTTGGAGTGATGTGAATGCCGGTGTACCTCAAGGCGGCGTCTTGTCTCCTCTCCTCTTTTCATTGTTCATTAATTCAATAACGTCCAATATAACTTCTCTCTATCACATGTATGCAGATGATATTCAAATTTACTTCCAGTCTACTCTTGAAAGCTTACCCACAGCAGTTTCTGTCATCAATAATGATCTGAATGTTATTTGTAACTGGAGTAAGAAACATGGTCTTAAAGTTAATCCCTCTAAGTCTCAGGCCATTATTGTTGGCAGTCAGAGCATGATTTCTAGAGTTAACTGGACCGAGCTACCTAAGGTCAAATTTAAGGACACCGTTATACCATATAGTACAGTAGTAAAAAACCTGGGTATATATTTAGATTGTACTTTATCGTGGAACAGTCATATAAAGGAGCTGAGTCGAAAAACCATTGCATCACTAAAATCTCTTCAGCGACTTCGTTATTTCTTACCAATTCCCACCAAAATTATGTTAGCCCAATCTTTAATTCTATCTATTCTCGACTATGCCGACGCAAGCTATCTCAATTTAACCGAAGAACAAACTAATAAACTTGAGCGTCTCCAAAATATTGCCATACGTTTCATATTTGGCTTGCGCAAATATGATCATGTCTCAGCATTCCGATCAAAACTCAAGTGGTTACCTATCCGCTTTCGCCGGAATCTGCATGTTCTCTCGCTGCTTTATTGTGTGTTATTTCATGCAAAAACTCCAACATACCTAAAGAAAAAATTGAATTTCTAGGAACACACAACAAAGTTTTAAGATCAGCAGAGAATCTCACATTGAGGGTACCTGTGCACAACACCAAATTTTATAAAACGTCATTTGCTGTACAGGCAGTTCAATTGTGGAATGCCTTACCACTCAAGATCAGACAAGCACAGACACTAACATCTTTTAAAAATCTTGTCAAAGAACACTATCTCGCTATGGTTAATTAGTCGTATTTATTAATATTTTGCACTACTTTCTAATCGTGTATTTACGTATTTTTCTCCCCTTCTTATTATTTATTTATAAATTTGCAACTTATAAATTCTGATGAATTATGACGACTTATGTATATTATGTACATGTGGTATGTATTATTGATGTATATATAATTATATGTGTAAATGTGGGTATTTGTGTATGTGTATACATATATTTATGTGTGTGTGTGTGTGTGTGTGTGTGTATGTGTGTATGTGTGTGTATGTGTGTGTATGTATATATATATGTATATATATATATATATATATATATATATATTTGTTTATTTCATCTATATATTAAGTTTATAGTAATAGTACACCACCTGCCTTTTCTATACATATTCCGTGTAGTCCGGGTTGTCTGGAAGAAATCGCTACTTAGCGATAAGACCGCCTTTGTACATTTATCTAATTACTAAGACTATTTAAGTTGTGTGTATAAAAATGGTGTACAATAAAGCATAAATAAATAAATAAATAAATAAAATTTCAACTAATTAAACATTTTTTCAGAAGGAGGGCGAACAAGCGGTCAGCACCACCTGATGGTAAATGGTTACTGCCGTCCATTGACATCTGCTAAATTACTAAAAAAAAAAAACTGTGCTAAAAGTTGACTGGGCGAGATTGCCACTAGGCATTAATTCCGCCTTTTGTTCCAATTTTTTTTTGTTACATTGTAGGTCAATAAAGTGTTTAAATAAATTAAAGCAGTCGCGGTTTTGCAATCTTTGCGGTGTTGTCCTTTAAAGAAAAGCGCTTATAGTGCTCAGGAAAAACCTCAGGAGGAAGGTCATTCCACAGTCTGCACGTACGTGGAATAAATGAGCGTATTTCCCGCAGATTAGACGCAAACCAGGCATACAAGTGATGTGGATGACAACGAGTCCTGCGGCGAAGGGTGTGATGGTAAGAACGTGATGGTGATGCATTTAAAAGAGTTCTTTAGAACACTCTTCATTATACAGATGGTAAAAAACAAGAGCAAACGTGATATACGTTTGCTCAAGTCAAGAGATTGGAGTTGGTATTTTTGGAGGAGCAGCTGTCTGCCGAAAGGTACGAACAGCCAATATCCCGATATACTGCGCATGTCCCATTTCCGTTTTCGCGCATGTGGTCTGTGGAATGCATAGATAAAAAAGTGTAGAAATCAATTAGAAGAAGGCGCGCGAACGTACCCTATATCAGTAAAATAATTCATACAAATTTGTTTATTAATGTAGTCAAAATCATTAGTGAATTTCATTCCTCGTTTTATGCGATCCCTATTCACCTCGTTTTACGGTACTAAAACTAGTGACATTGGTCATTAGAAAGCACCATCTATCGACAAAATGAGCCTATAATTAGCCTTGGATGGTCTTGAATATAATTCATTACTTAAATAAATTCTACGTGTTATTTAAGCAAAAGTATTTAAATTTGAAGTTTTATAAAAAGTCTTTAGTGTTTTTATGTTGTTATTTCAATCATTGATACCATAATTACCACTTGATTTTTAGTTGTTTGTTGATGTGGTTTAATGATGTGTAGGTAGTGAAATAAGAAAGTAGAAGGGGTAGGAAGTTGCAAGCCGCTGTGTAAGAGTGTGTGTGTGAGTGCGTGCTCACCTCCAAGCCGGCGTCCAGGAAGAGAGCGCCCATGAGCGCTTCGAAGCAGTTGGCCATCGCGTGGCGCATCACCACCTCGCGGCACAGGTCCGAGCCGTGCGCGTACAGCATGTACTGCTCCAGGCCGAAGTTCTACGACCGATGTTAATACAGTTTTTTTTTTTTATTAATTCCTTAATTTAATTTAATTTTATAAGGGAGAAACTTTTTTCAATTTTTTTTTTTTTAATTCTTTTCATATACTTTTTGTTTTTTTTTTTGTTTTGCTTTTATGACATTACTTTTTAATGACATTTCTTTAGTCGATTTTTTTAACTTTCTTTAATTTAAATTTGTACTATTCTCTGTTGCTTACATTTGTAGCTACGTTTTTTTTTTTTTTTAATATATTATTTTTCTTGAAATTTTTTTTGTGTTCATTTTATTTTTTCTATAAGAATATATATATATTTATTTGTTTTAATTTACATAAAATTCTTAGACTTAAATCTCTACAATGTTTGTTACGAGTATGTCCCAAATAAATATATTCTTTCTACTTTCCACCAGAGAAAAAAAAAATTGCTATGAACTGAATTGTATCTGTTACAGTTTTATTATTGTATATACTTTTTATTGATAATACAAATACCTTTGCCAACTGCGCCAAATGTTGATTCTGTACAATAGAAGCCCTGTAAGTCGCTAAGCCACCTTCTGTCAGTCCGGGAAACATTCGGAATAAGTGTATAGAGGATATGAATTCCACAACTGCATCTCCGAGGAATTCCAGACGTTCATTGTGCTTTATATCGGATTCCGTCTCACTGATCTTGCCGAAACGAGACATTATGTTTATAAGAGTTACGATACCTGTAATTAAATATAAATAACTGGAAGTATAAAATTGAAGACGACCGTTTTTGTGTAGTAGTGCGAGTAGTTGCCTCAAAGCTGCGCACCGGCAGTCGCGGTTTCGATTCCTGCTCGAGACAGATATTTATATTTGTAGAAATATTTGTTTCCGGTCTGGGTGTATGTCCATGTGGGTCTCCCCACCCTGCCTCGGAGTGCACATAAAGCCGTCGGTCCCGGTTGTTATCATAGACACCTGATAACGATCGTTACCCATTGTAGGGAAATTATCCGCCAACCCGCAGTAGAGCAGCGTGGTGGATTAAGCTCCAACCCTTCTTCTATATGGAGAAGAGGCCTTCGCTCAGCAGTGGGTGGTTTACAGGCTGATAAAGTTAGTTACATAAAATTAAAAAGTTATTGCAGTTTGTGGGAATCATTTACGTACACACCCACATCCACATAAACACATACACAAACACACCCACGCATTCTATCTCATATACTCAGTTATAAAATAATAATTCTTTTTAAAGTAATAGTTCTGTCTCTAATTTTACTATGGCTGTTGCTTATAACTGTACTATGCTGTGTGTGGTGTGCAATAAACTATTGTTTTCTTATGTGGACTTGTTATTTTACTTATAGTATAGTTTAAAGACTTTAAATAACTTAACGAACTTTACATTAGTTATTCTAAATGTTTATAAAAAAAACTTGGTAACATTTTTGACACTTCACACTAAACGACCTACATTAGGATACGGAAATTGGAAAAACATTTACACACATACATATATATGTGTATTGATGCAATAATTGTTGCCATGGTCACTGCAATAACCTTAGCTAAACATACTAAGCATTGCAGAAATCGATTTTTGTAGTCGAGTGTTACCTTTTTTCCTTGTATAATGTATCCTTCTGTCACCATACTCCGGTTGTCTTATACCACAATTGGTTAAACTATTTCTAGCATGGTCGGGATTGGTACCAAAGTTTTCCCTGTATGAAGGGTGAGTTAAAGCCGTTTGCAATAGAGCTCTCTGCTTGAACGTATATCCGATCTTCTCTTCCAAACTGTCTAGAGATTTATGGAATCTTAGGTGCCGAACAAGAACTGGTATTAACATGGCATGCTGAAAATGTTATTTTATTTCTTTAAAATATTTGAAATGAATTTGTCTGTTTATGGCATATGGTTTGTCTAAATTAAGACAAACATTTCGCATATTATATAAACAAAAGTACTTTAAATACATAAGAGCACTTTTAGGGGGCATTCAAGTATTACGTAACGCAATTACCCCCCCGGTGTAGCGCACCGTAACATTCTTCTATACCCCCCTCCATAAACGTTACGTAACACTCAAGTTACAATTTTTACCTAAAAGACACAATTATTTCGCGAAAGGTATCGGAAAGTCGCTAAAATACCTTTGTTATTGTATTATTCAACTTGTGAGACTTTAATTTCCTTGTTTTTTATATAATTAACAAAATAAACAATGTTACATAACGCGTTATATGAACCCCCTCCCACCCGTGTAACGAATTACGATTCGTTACACGGGTGGGAGGGGGTTCGTTTTACTAGCCCCCCTCCCCCCTAAATTGCGTTACGTAATACTTGAACGATCCCTTATAGAGTTATATTTACCTGAACCACATCACACATTAGGCCCGTAGTATAAAAACCTTCCGAAGATATAGCAACGGTAACATCTCTCTTCATTTTGCTCTGTGTCCTCATCTCTTGTAATCTAGCTTCTTTAGCAGCTAGTTTCTGACGTTCGACTGATGACGGTTTAGCCATATTGGCTATAAGGTGACGGTATTTTACGTAATAGCGCCAAGCTTTCTGGTATCTAAAATATATTAAATTACCTTGAACAATGATATAAGGTTATAAGTTACTATTTGTTTTTTTATTGCCAACATAATAACATGTACATAGCCGAGCTCTCCTTGGGTGAAAATAGAGAAAACGAATTTTCATAGATAAAGGTAAACCCCGATATTACAAATTTCATCGAATATATATAAACAAAATTTGCTCGTTTAATAAATACTACATGATGTGAAATCTGATTCTGTCTGTCGTCCTTACCACCATTGCAAAATGCCGACGGCAACCTGGCCCATAGCGCCAAGGAGAAAGCCGATCTTCTAGGTACACTCTTTGCCTCAAACTCGACTTTGAATGTCGATGAGAGCGCCGTACCGCCAACCATCCCACGGTGTGGACACTCCATGCCGGAAATAAACTTCTCACAAAGAGATGTCCGGCGGGAGCTGTTTACTCTCGATGTTCATAAGTCGAGTGGGCCCGACGGCATTCCAGCGATGGTGCTGAAACAGTGTGCTCCAGAGTTGTGCCCTGTATTAACGCGACTTTTCGCACTTTCTTACCACACTAGGCAAGTACCGTCTTCATGGAAGACCGCCCATGTGCACCCGGTACCCAAAAAGGGCGATAGATCAGATCCATCGAATTACAGGCCTATCGCTATTACCTCCCTTCTCTCCAAGGTTATGGAGCGTGTTATTAACACCAAGCTCCTCAGGTACCTAGAGGAACACGATTTGATCAGCGACCGGCAATACGGCTTTCGCCACGGTCGCTCGACTGGTGACCTGCTAGTGTATCTGACACACCGATGGGCTTCAGCCATCGAGAGTCAAGGTGAGGCATTGGCAGTTAGCCTAGATATGGCGAAGGCGTTCGATCGGGTCTGGCACCGGGGTCTTCTCTCGAAGTTGCCATCGTACGGACTACCCGAGGGTTTGTGCAAATGGGTTGCCAGTTTTTTGTCTGGTCGATGCATACGAGCCGTTGTAGATGGCTGCTGCTCCGCAAAACTAGACATAAACGCTGGCGTCCCGCAAGGTTCTGTGCTGTCTCCAACACTGTTTCTCCTGCATATCAATGACTTACTGTCTATTGATGGCATTCATTGCTATGCGGACGATAGCACTGGAGACGCTTTCTACACAGGCCGTGCAAACATCCCTCGTTCCGCTGTGGTAGAAAGTCGCGAACAACTTGTGTCTGAAATCGAGAGTAGTCTTTCCAAAGTCTCCGATTGGGGTCGAGACAATTTAGTCCAATTCAACCCCTCCAAGACACAAGTTTGTGCGTTCACCGCTAAGAAAACCCCATTCACTGTGGCCCCTCAATTCCAGGACACAACCCTTACCATCTCTAACAGTATTGGTATCCTTGGTGTCGACATATCCAGCGACGTCCAGTTCCGATGTCACCTGGAAGACAAGGTCAAGATGGCATCCAAAAAACTCGGTGTGCTTAACAGAGCGAAGCGGTACTTCACGCCGGGGCAAAGACTGCGTCTGTATAAATCGCAAGTCCGCCCCCATATGGAGTACTGCTCTCATCTCTGGGCGGGAGCACCGGCATACCAACTTGGCCCTCTTGACTCGGTTCAAAGAAGAGCTGTGAGAATTGTCGACGATCCAATACTGACGAGCGATATCGAGCCCTTAAGTCTAAGAAGAGATGTTGCATCCCTATGCGTGCTCTATCGCTTGTATAATGGGTTGTGTTCCGAAGAATTGTTCGAAATGGTGCCAACGGCCACTTTTTATCATCGCACCGCTCGCCATCGACAGGGAATTCATGCTCACACATTGCAGCCCCAATGGTCCCGTACAGTTCGGTATCAGAGGAATTTCCTCCCACGGACCATTCGGTTGTGGAATGAACTCCCTGCCGAGGTTTTCCCGCAGGACTACAGTATGGGGTCCTTCAAGAGGGGAGTAAATAGGTTTTTAAAGGGTCGGCAACGCGCATGTGATGCCCCTGGTATTGCAGGCGTCCATAGGCTACGGTAACCGCTTAACATCAGGCGGGCCGTATGCTTGATTGCCACCGTCGTGGTATAAAAAAAAAAAAAAAAAAAAAAAAAATCTGATAATCTGATTTAAGATAAAGCCTTAATCTTAATTCTATTTCAATCAAGCATATTTTGATTCTTCTGTCGAACTTTATTCATTGGAGACATCTTACAACGAGTGGCGCATTTTATAATTATTGTTATTTGTTTAATTTTTGACGTGATAATGTCTTATAAATCGATGAACGCCGGCTGCACGCACGAAAAAGCATGACTCCTTGTCACGTTCCGCGAGCGAGAGCGCGGAATAAGCGACAGAGAGGCACGATCAGCCTAAGCGTTCAACTTGTAACGTATCTATCTCTCGTCCACTCCATCGGTAGATGCGTCCGAGTAGAAGAGAAAAAATATTTGAAATAACGAGTACAAATAAATGTTAATTTATTGAAAAAATTATAATTTTCAATTATCTCCTTCTTTTCATCATACAAAATAATGATAATTCAGTGATAATAATTCAATTCATAAAAGTATGCAATTTTTCATCAATGTTTAATTATGACGTTATCACGTAAAATTATCATCCGTAAACCGAACTATAGGTAACCGATTTCTTTTTTAAATGAAATATTAGTACGTTTACTTACTCAGGATTGCCAGCGTAACTAAGTTGAGGTGGCCTTATACCGAAATGCACTATTTCCGGGTAATACTTCTTTAATTCCGCAGAATCCTTTACTTCACCGGTGTTAACTGACGGTGTTCTATCCAATTGATCGACTCGGACCGAACACGGTTTCTTACCGGGATACGTCACTATCATACCTGGATTTTTATTCAATATCTTAAAATTTATCTATACTTACATTATAAACAGAAGATAAAATGGATGATGAAAAATTTGTTCGCTTATTTGTAATCTGAACTGAAACAACTAAATCCATTAATTACGTGAGACAATTTTAGAAATTTTTCGAAACCGCTTCGATTTTGCTCGACCCTTCCTTCACCCCTAATCTCACATGAGATTTTTTTAAATGCGTATTTGTAATGTAAATGAGTCAATCTATGCTTCATACCATTAAGTGAGTATATTTAAAAAAAAAATGGAGACTATTATTTAATATTTTTAATGACGGGAAAACAAGTGACGTGATATTTGCCGTGATCATTCTCTCCCCAACGTGAGATTGAGTGAGATTTCGCTCGATCCCATGCCTCCCCCTACCTAAACGCCTCACGTAATTAGTGGATGCTCGATTCAGTGAGTTTGAAAATATCTCACCAGTAGCATCAAATACTTTACATTATTCATTAGTTATGTAGGCTACAAGATATCACGCTACGACTTAAAAAAGTGAAACGGAAACCATAAATGTCGGCTAATCAGAAGATACCAAAACGCTACTCCTGTAAAACCACCACGGAAGCCTGATTCAATAAAATTATTTTTCGATTTAATGTACATATTATTTTCCACCATATTTATATTGCTTATATTATAAATATTAAAAAAAAAAAAAACTGAATCGAATTCAAGACCATATGTATAATTAGTTTTAGTAAGACAGTCGCAATGTATATACATATAAAGAAATCTATTATTTACTTATATGTATATACAGACATATATATTTTCTAAATAAAAACACGTGTAAATATACAAAAAAAAAAATGTGAGTTTGAATATTATGAATTTAATGCTGATGACTTAAAATACCGAAACTATATTTATTTATCATATTAATTACGATAAAATATACATTAAAAGAAATCGCAAGTCGTACTAACGGTAATTAAGACATGTTTATTTCTTCGAGCCGCACTTCTAACTTCATGCATTTCTAGACGAAAATAATTTACATATAATTAAAACATAATGTTATGTTAATTAAATTCGCAAAGCATCAAATTTATGTTGCTACATATTATATTTTACCTTTAATTCTGTCGACAAACTTTTGCCAGTTGTAATGGTCCATTTCATGATATTCTTCTAACATCTCCGGCGGAATAAGGTAACCGCTTTCGTCAATCAAGTACTTTAAAACCTCGCACATAGACAGGACCTTAAAAATTTGAATGAATGAATAAATCAGCCCGTAAGCGTCCCACAGCTGGGCGAAGGTCTCTTCTCCATATAGGAGAAGGATTGTAGCATAATCCGCCACGCTGCTCTACTGCAGGTTAGCGGATAATTTTTTCATATCATGAGTAAAGATCGCGATGTTTATGATAAAAACCGGGACCGACGGCTTTACGTGCTCTCTGAGGCACGGTGGAGAGACCCACAAGGACATACACCCAGACCGGAAACAAATATTTGTACAAATACAAATATCTGCCATGAGCGAATCGAACCCGCGACCGCCGGCGTTGAGGCAACTACTAGCACCACTACACCAGAACGGTCGTTAAAAACTTAATTTAGTTTATTACATTCGCACATTATATATTTACTAATATAATAAAGAGAAATGTATGTCTACATATTTTTACGGATTTACGATATACTGGTCCGATCAGAAAAAATATTACCCTTCTTCCTCTTACACTTTTTAAGTTTATAAAAAAATGACATCTATAATTTAAAAGATAAAACGTAGAGAAACGAAGCCGTAAACACAAACGCGACTGAAACCACACCTGTCCTCTAGTATGTTAATAAGCACAAAATATAAAGCAGCACTCGATCAAAAGACTTTCACAAACTTTGGCTATGTTTGTGAAGAATTTTTGATTTATCCTTTGATACATTCATTAAACTTTATTTCACAGATATAGTATTAATTCATGAAAATAATTATCATACCTCACATCCACCTTCAGGAAGATATCGAACAAAACGCGGCATAAAGTGGAACTGCGAGCAAGTATCTTCCGTACCTTTGCCCAAATCTAAATCCACGAGTTCTAGTAACTCCGTGAATAAATATTCCTCTGAAATTTTTAAACAATATTTTATTAAAAATTTAAACCCATATTTTAATAAAAATTTAAATAATTTCATAATAAAAGTAGAAAATAGCTTATTACTTTTTTTCTAGTGACAGATAAATATATCAAATTGTAATTTTAGTTTGGCAGAAACGACTTACGAAATCTATTTATTTATTTATTTGTATTAATAGTATTTCATATTATAAAGCTGAGGAGTTTTTTTAAAGATTATTTATTTGTCTGAAAGTACTAATCTTTGAACCTAATCAATTTCATTCGAAAATCCCATTATATTAAAAATATATTTCAAGAAGGTTATTGGCAATAAAGCATCACGCAACGACTCCTAGTAGAGGAGTAATCATAAACAAGGCCGGATTTAGTGGAGGGCACCCGGGGCTTCGAGGCCTCCACAAACTAGGGGACAATAGAGACTTCGAAAAAAAAAAAGGTTTCCGATTATATATATATTATGTTTGTTTAAAAGAATCTATACTTGGTTTCAAAATAAATTATTTATTGGAAAACTCGACTGAAAAAAATTGTCCATTTTATTTGGAAAAAATTTAGGGCCAAGGGCTCTTCTCTTCTTTCAATTCTTTTGTTGGCCCGAGGCCTCCAGACCTCTAAATGCCAACCAAACAGACTAGTATCAGAACAGATAGTTGTCATATTCAGTTTATAATTGAAAGTAATTACCAAATAAATCTAGTTCCTGTATTGTGAAGTTCTGTGGAGCCGCTTCTTCGACATATAATATCGTGTATTCGATATTAAATCTTATAACCTTACACTTCGGAAGTTTCGCTAGTTTATAATGAGAGAACAATGAGAATCCGGAAAATAAAAATTCGTGTTCATCGTGTGCGATGATCGTTGGCGCTTTTATAAGGAAATTTGTTGGAGGCGAGACTGTTATGCTGAAATACAACAATTAAAATTAGTCAAAGCATCGATCATGTGATGTGTTTGTGTGTAAAAAAATATTTTGAATAAGGACCATGTTAAGAAAACATGAGAAAACATGTTTTTATTAAAATTATCCTGAATTGAACTGAATTGAATCAGCCTGTAAACGTCCCACTGCTGGGCGAAGGTCTATTCTCCGTATAGGAGAAGGATTGAAGTATAATCCGCCACGCTGCTCCACTGCGGGTTGGCGGATATTTTTTTCCTATCATGAGTAACGGTCACGGTGTCTATGATAACAACCGGGACCAACGGCTTTACGTGTTCTTCGAGGCACGGTGGGAAAGCCCACAAAGATACCCAGACTGAAAACAAATATTTATACAAATATCTGCCCCGAGCGGGATCGGACCCACGACGCCGGCGTTGAGGCGACTACTCGCACCACAACACCAGAACGGTCGTCAAATTATCCATTTTACTGAATTTTTTTCATGTTACCCATAAATAAATCATCGATTCATAATAATCAGACCCTTGCAATCATCTAAAAACAAAGTACTCAGTAAGACGTATTAAACGAACTGAAACTCGATAGTGTTGCGTCGTTTCATTACACAGTTCTTATGGCCACCTTCTATCTCCATCATCAGATTAGCACCATGTCATCATAATAATGCATTGTCATGCGATTTACACATGAATGCAAACTTTCAGCTCAATCGGTAACTGGGAAGTGGATCAAATTTAATTTGCAAGTTTTGATGACAAACATTGGGACAGACAGACATTCATGGTGTCGTCACAGTGTGCGCGCGCATCGTAAAAATTTACTTTCATCGTTTTTCCCTAACGCGCCAAAAGAAGTATAACTTCAAAAATGGAACTCACCAATAATGATAGAGTTTATTAATATTGCTCTGTGTAGGAATGCACTTAGGGAAGGTTTGTTCTCCCGCGTAGACTCCGTGTCGGATGCCATGTCGACGCGCGCGAGCGCTGCACCGGCACAGCGGACCGCCGTTCATCTCGCCGGAATTATTGAACCTGGGGAAGTCAGACCATAGTTATTTATGCAGTATCACACGAGTGTTTTAATACCTAATTATCAACAGTTGCAAACAAGACTTTATCTACACCCATAATATTTTTGTAAACAAAAGAATAAAAATATCGAAGAAAAATTTACGGCGCGTGGCGTTCTTATAGTGAAACGCGCGACAATGTTATTTTTTTGAAATTCATACAGATACAATATAAATATTTATAGTATGTTTGTATATAATAATTTGTATGCATACATCTATCTATATGTATTATATATGTACGTATATATATATTTATTAATTTTTTTTTCTATTGTCTATATGTTATAAATAAAACTGTACACCTATACCATTAGCATACCATTTCCTCTGCCCTAAGGTTGCCTGGAAGAGATCGCTCTTTAGCGATAAGGCCGCCTTTTGTACTTATTTCCTATTATTTTTTTTTTGTATGTTATGTTGCTTTTTTTTTGTACAATAAAGAGTTATTATTATTATTACCACGCATCGAGTAGTAAGAATATGGCTGTGAGTTGAGTAAAGCCTTTGCGCAGAAGGGATCGAAAAAAAGGAGTGTTATTATAAAATTCAGTACAACATTGTATCATCCGTTTGGATGATATTATGGTTATTAGGACATTGCGCGTTTTAATGTTGGCAATTAGCTAACTGTTTCAGAATCTTTTATAGAGGACTAGCTGTGCCCCGCGATTGCACCCGCGTTAATTTGAGGGAAAAACGTACTTAATTTTTAAACAATTACTCTAAGAGTAGGTGCCCGCCTCGTTGGTCTAGTGGTCGCAAACGTTACTGCCAAGCAAGGGGTCTTAGATTTGAGACCCTCATGGGTCGTTCAACATATTATTGAGTTTTTTTTATTTTTCGAAAAAACAGTAAAAAAATGATGTTATATTTACTTTAAAAGTGGAACTATAGCTAAAAATGGTCTCGAGAAGAGAAATAATAAAGGACGCAACGGAAGCTCTCAAAAAAGATTATTTTTTTCCGTTTTTGTAACATTTCTTATTATTGCTCAGCTCCTATTGGTCGTAACGTGATTTTATATAGCCTATGGGCTATGCAACACAACAAGAATTTTTCAATTCGAACCGAAAGTAGTTCCTCAGATTAGCGCGTTTAAACAAACAAATAAATAAACTCTTCAGCTTTATAATATTAGTATAGATTTAAAGCATGAGAGTAAATAAAATAATTTAGCGATCTAAATATGTAGTCAAAATGATTTTTTCAAGTAAACATGTAATGTATCATATATGAAATATTTTCACTCGTCGACAATAAACTGATCAAAAATGACATGACTTTTCGATGATACATAATATGCATTAAGTATACATAAAACTATATACATACATATGTATATTCCTCTAGAGAGATACATTATAATTAGGCGACAGTAAATTTGACTCATTATTAAACTGGACATGTAACTATAAACTTGTAACATCCCGAGCTCCCCACCTTACATTATATGTAATTGTCATTCGTGTTCGCATCGCGCAAGCATACAGTGTAGACGTATTGTTTGTAATATTCAAAAATCATCTACGAGAACTTACAAAAATCAACCCTAATCCTAGTAGTGTGCTTCCAATTTGGCTTGCTGCACGCTTGTACTGCTTCACTGCTACGTTCGAAGGAGTAAAAAACATCACGGAGTTACTATGAATAACTTACTACGCTCACCGAATGGAGGCGGCATTTGCCGAGGTAGCAGTGATTCGCAATTAAACATGAGTGCGGTTTCTGACAATTCGCAAGTAACGTTCAGAAATAAACGTAAACTCCACAGTGAAAATGATCGCATCATGGACGAGCTCTCTGACTTAAAGAAACAAATGGCAGATATGATAGCCCTCATCTCGTCGACTAGTAGCGCACAAACCGAAAATATAGATAAGCTTTGCCGGGACGTTACCGCTATAAGAAATGAGGTCAATAGTATCAGCAACACTATGGCTAGTATGACCATAGAACAGGACAAACTACGGACAGACATACACCATCTTGTCACGTCTACACAAGACACAGAAAAAAGAGTCATACTTCTGGAATCTGACGTTAACGAACTGAAACTATCTGCCACACAGAATAGCAATAAAATGTTAGTAACATGTGAATCATATGAAAAATTAATAAATGAGTGTCAGGAGCGTAATGAGCGGAGAAAAAATATCATCTTAGCAGGTATAACAGAATCAACAGCTGAAAATAATGCTGACCGAACACAACATGATTTACAAGAAGTGTCAAAAGTAATCAAGTTGCTTAACAGCGACTGTCCTGAACCTCAACAAATATTCAGACTAGGAAGATACCAATCTAATAAATCTCGACTTATAAAAGTCTGTTTTTCCTCAGAGAAAATAACGAAACAATTACTCCGTAAAAAAACTACTGTACAACTTAATAATATTAAAATCTATTCTGATCAGACACCCTATCAAAGAGAAGTTTTAAAGAATCTTCAAAAAGAACTTCAACAGCGAACTGCCAATGGAGAGTGTAACCTACGCATTAAATATGAAAAAGGGATACCCAAAATAATAAAAATAGATGCAAAAAACTTCACAGCCACAGTAACGGAATTTTAGGTACGTATATTAATGGTAATATCTCTTATCAAATTGCAACTACTTATTCAGAAATTAATACCACTATCAAATCAATTAAATGTTTTTATGCAAACGTACGCAGTGTAGTTAAACCAGGCAAATTTGACGAGTTAAAATGTATTCTGCAGTCCTTTAAATACACAGTTCATATTATTGCTCTGTGTGAAACATGGATAAAAGATGAAGAAGAAGCCAGCAGACTCCAATTGCCTGGTTACTCACACTACTACAACTTTAGACAACACTCAAGGGGAGGTGGCGTGTCAATATTTGTCCACGAGACCTTACATCACCATTTTATAGAGGCAAGCTGTTCTAATGATAACCACTTTCTCTGGGTCCACATTGACAAGTACTGTATCGATATAGGCGTTATATATAAACCCGATAGAACCAACTCGAGTGACTTTCTAGAGGAGTATTCACTCCAACTCCAAAGAAGGAAGAGAATGTTAATTTTTGGAGACTTTAATTATGATTTATTGAAACCCAATACTGCTGCTCGTAATTATCAGCTTACTTTAAAAGAGAACGCTATCCAAATTCTGAACAAAATCGATCCTGATTACTGCACTCGTGAGACTAACACAACAAGGACTATATTGGATCATGTGTGCTCAAGTCTCCAGCAAAATGAATTCCACCTAGTACACATAGAATCAGCAATGGCTGACCACAAACAAATTTTCTTAGAAGTAAAAAAAATGTCAACAAATTTCTGTTAGACAAATACAGTACAATGCAATCGACTACACCAAGTTATATACATCTTTTCAATTAATAAGCGAAGATAATGATGACCACACATATGCGAGTTTAGAGAGAAAAATATTAACCTGTTTATCAAATAGTAAAATTAAAAAAATCAAGTTTTTAAACCCACCGAAACAAGATTGGATCAACCGGGATGTTATAGATGCAATAAATAAAAGAAATAAATTGTGGCAGCTGAAAAACAGACCTGATCTTACAAACATAAATATAGATGAAGATTTGGATAAGCAGAAGAAACTAGTAACCGAAATCATTCAAAATTCAAAAACCAATTATTATCTTAAAACTTTTAATACCTGCATAAATAAACCTGCCAAGATGTGGAATTTAATAAACAGTCTGTCTATCAATAAAATCAAAAATGTATTACCACCAATTAGACTCCAAATCGACTCAAAGGTAATTGTTGACGAGACGGAAGTATGTGAACAGTTTAACTTGTATTTCTCCACGATTGGACTAAACTTAGCAAATGAAATTCTTTCACTGTATCCTATAGACAACATGCCACCTTTGGTTACAAATAAAGATGAAATTACTACATTTGAACCAGTTAGCATAGATGAAGTAGATAAAATAATTAAGAATTTAAAAACAAATAGCAGTTCTGGATTGGACGGAATAACTACTAAATCTATTAAGTCTATCAACCCATTAATAGTGAATGAACTGAGTCACTGCATAAATAAATGTTTTGAACATGCTGTTTTCCCAGACAATTTAAAAACAGCGAAAGTAACACCCATACATAAATCTGGAAGTAAATTAGATCCAGGTAACTACCGACCAATTTCTGTTCTACCTGTTCTTTCAAAAGTCTATGAAAAGGCAATCTATACTCGTTTATATGCATTTTTAACTCGTAATCAAATTCTCTCTCAAAAACAATATGGTTTCCGACAAAACTCAAACACTCTCTCAGCTACAATAGACCTCATCACCCGAATTAAAACCAATATTGACCAAAAAAAGATAGTATTTGGTGTCTTCATTGACTTGAAAAAAGCGTTTGATACTGTAAGTCATGAAATATTACTATGGAAATTATCTAATATAGGAATAACTGGAAAGGCTCACGAGGTTCTAAAATCCTATTTACACAATCGCTCTCAAATTGTTAAAATAAATGAGAAAGAAAGTAGTCCAAGGCCAATATTATACGGCGTGCCTCAAGGTTCCATTTTGGGTCCTCTTCTATTCCTAATATATATTAATGATATACAAAAAATTGGATTAGAAGGAGATATGGCTCTCTACGCTGACGACACCAGTCTTTTTTATTATGGTTCCTCTATTTCTGACATTATTACTGACGTTCAAAACGATCTACAGTTACTTGACGCGTGGTTTAAACGTAACCTACTAACTATAAACATACAGAAAACAAATTATGTCATATTTGCAGCGAAAAATAAAAAAATAGAAGCCTACTCTGAACCTACTATTAATTCTAAACAAATAAACAAAAAGTCAACAGAAAAATATCTTGGTTTGATACTTGATAATAAGCTCACATGGCAATGGCACATCCAAAAAATTGTATCAAAATTATCATCTTTGACTGGAGCTCTTCGTGGTGTGGCACGATGTTTACCACGTAGAGTAAAATATTTAATATATAACTGTTTGGTTAAGCCGCATATCGATTATCTAATTGAGATATGGGGGACTGCGGCGGAGACTCATCTTAAAAAAGTACAAACTGCTCAAAATAAATTAATTAAGGTATTATTTAATTACAACTTCCTAACAACATCTAATAAAATTTACAAAAATACGAAAATATTAAATATTGCACAAACATACACTTACAAAACATGTATATTAGTACGGAAAATATTAAACAAAGAAATCCATACAAATTTAAATTTCAAAAAAAAATATTCTATACAAAGAATGCAATTACGCAACGCTGATCATATAATCTTGCGCACCCCTAGAACTGGTTATGGGAAGAAATGTATTACTTTTGAAGGAGCTAAGCTGTACAATAGATTGCCAAGAGACATTAAAGAGCCCATGTCTTTGGCAAGTTTTAAAAGACGCCTAAGATCTTATATAACAAACAGAATAGTGCAATAAATAAATAAATAATAAAAGAACTATTGTACTTATTTAAACTTAAGACTTAATTATATATACCGCATCCATTTTAAGGTATCGTTAGGTTAAAAAAAATTACATCTACCTTCTGCTTCTTTAATATAAAAAAAAATTGTAACATTGTATGCTTAGATTTAAGTTTTAATTTGTAACTTTTTCATGTAAGTGAATTTCTGTAATTCTTTATGAGAAATAAAGTTCTTCTTTAAACATATTCCCTATACTTATCAAAACAAAAACTTTTTAAAAAGATTTTAAAGACTTAATAAGGGCACGATTACGATTCGTACGGCGCCACGATTTGAAGGCGGATTCTTATAGATCTCGACGAAAGAAAACGAAATAAAAGAATAAAATTTTTCGATATCTCGCTTAGTTTCCGAGATATCAAGACTTAAATTAATTATGTAAAACTGTTATCGGTCTGATGTTTATCGGTAGAATTTCGTTCTTTGACGGCTCCGGCGCTTCGGAAGGTGCAGCCCCTTCGCCCTTGCGTAACAAAAGGAAGACACCCACGCCACTGCCCTCCCTCCGCGCCTCCGGCCTCTAAAGAACACTCTAGGGGTGGGGCAGACAAGACTACGTGGAGTCGGGGTAAGCTGATTCTAAAAGATTTTTTTTCAATTTTTTCGATTTTTAAGCCTCGATATCTCGGAAACGAAGCGAGATATCGAAAAAATTTATTCTTTCATTTCGTTTTCTTTCGTCGAGATCTATAAGAATTCACCTTCAAATCGTGGCGCCGTATGAATCGTAATCTCCTCTTGATAAGGATATTAAGTCCTTAAAATCAACATTACAAATATTTGTTATGAGTTTGATACAGATTAAGCACTCGTTGTAAAAAATATAATTATATATTTTTATAAATATATTGTAAGGTATTAACATTATTCTGATCAGTGTGTCGCAAGATTATTTGAAACATCTGTAACTACCTACTACAATTATCTTGCATAGTTAAACAAAAAATATAATTATCTTGAATAGCTGTATATCTAAATAAGTAAACATTTTTTATTTAACAAACCATAATTCAGGATGAAGTCTTCTTGGATGGCTTTGTTTTCTTTGTAATTCCAACATAATTCTATCTGTGTAACCTTGTAAGCCATCTTCATCCAGACTTTCCTCACTCTCTGATGATGAAGAACTTTTTTCTTCAGCTAAGGGTAAGAAAGAAAATATGGTAAGCTGTGTTACATCTTTAATAAAAACATTAGAATAAAATTAATTCATTCAAACATACATCCTGTTGTAGTCAGATTGTGTATAGGTACTAAACATGCATCTACATATGATTTTAAATTGTTTTTTTTTCTTATGTAGTTTTATATGTGCATTTAAAAATAAACAAAATAGTCACCAAAAAATACCTAACCTAATCCATTCTTTTGTTCACTAATATGGCTTACAATTAAACTTTTTGCAATAGATAAATTATAAACTAATGTACTCCACTGTAATACAGTTACATTGTAATACATACAATTATAATGATTTTAATAAAAAAATAATGTATTAAGATATGTGTATTTTTAATGTTATAAATTGTTCATACAAAAATAGTTATAATAACAGAAAGTCTACCTCTATGCTTGCACATTTTCACTTTAAGTGGTTTCAATGGAGGTAACTCATCATTTGGAGGTCTTGCGTTTCTCCCTCTTTCTATGAGAGTTTTGAAAAACTTTTCACAAATTTTCTTAAGTTTATTAGTCTGCTCAACACCTGAACCATCTACCAATTGCTTATAGTATAGCTCAGCAGGTGAACTTCGGTACCACATTTTTGGATTCTGAAATGCATAAGTATGTACATTTTTTTATCCTTTCTTATACAGACATGGAAATTGTTTAAGTAGAACTGAAAAATAGAACAGAAGAATTATGAAGAATAACCTGTTTCCAGAAGTAGGAAAAAAAATGTGGCTATTAGTTGTGCCAGACTATTATAATTAACACTTATATTAAACAATATCACTAAAAATACAGTGATGCTTCATTTGATAAATAATAATAATGATTAAAAACTAAAGAAATACAGGTTTCTGTGTTATTCATTTATGTGAGTTTACCTAAATTATATATAAAAATACCTATATAAAATATTTGGTTTTGGTTTATTAATATAAATGAAATTAATAAATTTAATGATTTAATGTTTTGTATAACTTACTTCTTTTTCTTCGGAATGCTGTTCTTTTGACCATTCATTCATTTTTTTTATGAAATCCTCTGAGGTTCTACAGTAGTTCTTCCTAAAAAACATATTTTTTGTCACAGAAGTATAGAACAAATGTAGTAAATATTTAGGTTTATATTATTATTTATGTTATTGAATAAGTTCTATAAACAAAAAATAAATATTTACTATATTTTGTACATTATGAGTTTTCCATTTAAAAAAAAATTGTTGTAAAATACTATTATTATTTATTACAAAAAACATAGTTTCATCTCTGCTATGAGTTTGACGGTTATGTTTATAGCATATATCCTGTATTAACTGGTTTTTAATACAAAAAGAATTATAAAAATATGACTGGTCAATAGTGAGATTAAATTGGTGGATTTAATCAAATTTTTTGTTAGAGAAAGTATAAAATAAAATTTCCTTACTGATAATCTTTTAATATTTTTTCACGATCAGTCAGTGGTCTTGACACTGACGAGTCTCGAGATTTTGGTGAAAGTTCTCTTGCACGACTACGTGAATGGGAGTCTCTGTAATGGGAGGAATGTCGATATCTGTCTGGGCTTCTATGGTGCCTTCTTTCATCGTGACCATCATAACTGCGACTGTGACTTCTATGATCTCTATAATACGAAGGACTTCTATGTCTTTCATATTCACGTCTTCTTCTCTCATATTCATATCTCTCATCATACTTCTCTCTACGATAATATTCTTCTTTTTCTCTGTGCCTGGATCTAGAAGGGCTTCTACTATGGAGGCTGAAACTTGGACTGCGACTTGATCTACGATACCTTGATCTATCTCTCTCATAATTGCTACTCCTTTCATAGCTTCTATCATGGTACGGAGAGTATCTAGACCTGGATGATGAGTATTCTCTTGAAGATCTACCGTAGCTTCTGTTTTGCTCATTTTCAAAGCGTTTTGGGTCTTTATTATAAAAACTATGTTGTTGTGTACTAGATTTTTGTTGGTGAATATTATGAGCAGTAGGAGGAGGGGCAGAAATGTCGTAATTTTTCCAACTAGTTGATTGTATGTTGTAATAACTTGTTTCTGCTGGAGTAGAAGATAAAGGTACAGAGGTGTATGGTGGTGGGACATCAATGGACGGTGGAGGGTACGCAGATATGTTAGGATTTATATTAACGGATGGAACTGTAGGCGTACTCATGAACGGTGGTGGTGGTAAATCAGTGGATATGCCTGGGGGCAGAAATGGTGGTGGATGGTTATAAATTGACGGCTGGGGCTGAGATGGGGGTAAGGTTGGTGTTATTGGTGGCCTCGCAGGTGGAGGTACATTAAACATAGGAGGCGGCATACTGAAGTCCACTGGCGGTATTGACATTTTGAATCTTTTTTTATAGAATCATATACCAAACAATACGAAAATATGCATGCAAACACAATTCAAAACACGTTTACGTTTTGTTAGGTTTCATATTTATTTATTAACTATGGTAGGCACATTACTTTCTGATGTTATCTGCAATATTGCATGTATTGCAGTTCTGAATCAAGTAAAAAATTAATAATATTTAACAAGTGTCAAACAAGTGTCTAAGTCACTGACATTTTTTTTTGGTGTAATTTATCCCCGTCAAGGGATAGGCAAAGGTACTAAGCCATACAGCCTCGTCTAATGTCATGATAGAAATTCCTTGGTTCCGATATATACTGGAGCACTGCAAGGTGTGACGTCATTTCAGTATACTGCGAAGCCGTTTTTTGTAGTTTCCTATACTGCCTATACTGGTTACTGTTTATAACGGAACGCAGTCCAGTATACCGGACTACTATTATCGTCCTCATTTTACGACTTTTTTTTCAAATGAAAATATTTATCATGTACACGTTTTCTATTCAACAAGAAAAATTATTATTTGAATATTGTGGACATTTTTGAATAACAATATTAATTAATAATAATAACAATAATTATCGCTGTCATATTTTTGATAACGTGATCACAGCACTGAGCAGTACTGAGAGCACCTTACCTCAGCTCCGTATAGTAATAGTTAGCAGGTAAAATGATCACTTCTTGATTATAATTACAGAAATCATTAGGGCACAGATCAGAAAACTTTAGGTAATCATTTTTTCGCTTTGGACAACAATAATTCGTTTATAATTAATGAAAAACCATTGACCGTATAGTTAGCAGAAATAGGTTAATGTTTAAAGTTCTGACTGTTGCATTCGTTAGTGCATAGTTTGGGCAAGATTAGGCAGTTGTTTTAGATTTTATGAAGCAATAATTAGTAACAATCAGAGGTATTGTTATGGTATTCACTTGTCATTTACTGTATGGTCTTTGGTTTATCAAGTAAAATGATCATTTCTTGATTATTATTACAGAAATCGCTAGGGCACAGATCAGGCAACTTTTGGTAATCATTTTTTCACTTTAGGCAACAATTATTAATTTATAAGTAATGAAAAACTATTGAACGTATAGTTAGCAGAAATAAGTTAATGTTAAAGTTCTGACTGTTGCATTCGTTAGGGCATAGTTTAGGCAAGATTAGGCAATTGTTTTAGATTTAATGAAGCAATAATTAGCAAGAATATAATAGGAATTCAGTTAAATCTGAAAAATAAGAGATAGGATAGATACAAATTAATGAAAAACTTCCAGTTTGGTTCCTATTCACCCCGCGATTTATATATATATATAACGTCATAAGATAATAATTCAAGAAGATAATAATTCAATTCCATTCATGTTTTCTTATGACGTTATCACGTAAAAATTATCGTCCGTAAACCGACTTTACAGACAACCAGGAACACTGCCCCAGTGCTCCTCAGTATATCAGTATCAGTACTCAGTATCGGAACACGGCCTCAATATATACAGCTGTCAAAAAGATTAAAAAAAAAAAAAAAAAAACAGAAAAAACACGTAGTAGTAGGGGTGTTCATCAGAAAAAATTATCGATAATTCTATTATCGATAATTATCGTATTGAGTTATCGATAGTTATCGATAATTATCGAATGAAGTTATCGATAATTATCGGATAAAAAATTATCGGTAGTGGCGAAAGTTATCGATAATTATCGGATAAAAATTATCGATAGTTCACGAAAGTTATCGATAATTATCGGCACAATTTTTGGACGACGAAAAAAAAAAAAAAAAAAAAGTCATCCGGCGTCCCGTACTGATATAATCCTCCGTTCCCTATCAGAATACCTAAAAAAAAAAACAAAAAAAACGTCGTCCGCCGTCCCGTATTCATATAATCCTCCGTTCCCTATCAGAATATCTAAAACAAAAAAAGGTCATCCGCCGTCCGGTATCGAAATAATCTATCGATAATTATCGGATCGCACAAAAATATCGATAATTATCAGATCGGAAAAAATTATCGATAATTTTCGGATCGAAAAAAATTATCGATAATTATCGGATCGCAACAAATTATCGATAATTATCGAATGAAAACTTATCGATAATTATCGAATGAACAATTATCGATAATTATCGAATAACACTTATCGATAATTATCGAATGAAAAATTATCGAGTAGTTACGAATTATCGATAATTATCGCACACCCCTACGTAGTAGGTATCTATAATCTATATTCCATGCAAAATATAATAGGTCTATTTTGAATTTATCTAAGGTTTTGAAATTTGAGTAGATTTTTATTGCAATGAAAAAAAATATAAATATAATATTTTTTTTAATAAAATTATATTGTAGCAAATGTAGTATATGAAATTGACTAGTACGCTAAGTTATGACAAACATTTTTGATTTTTGCACTACCTAGACATTCTTCATTTATGTAAAATACACCAAACTGACCCTCCGTTAATGCTCTTAATTTATTTAACAATAATACAGTTAAGCCTTCAGGATTATTAATAACTTTACAAGGAACAAGTGGCTTAGTGTGTTGAAATCTAAATGAGCAATATAAAACATTGTTTTGTTTTAATTCAGGTGGTTCTTCATTTATCCAATGTGGTTTCTGAGTAAAACAAATGTTATTCCATAAAGCTGGATGATGAGTACCTGCAACCTAGAAAAATGTGAAAGTATGAATTTATATCTTGCATTCTTATATCATAAACTACTGTAATACATTCAACAAGAAAAAAATTAAAATTACAAATTACATTAACATCTTATCTATGAACTTTATATTATATATATAATATAATTATATTACACATGAACTTTTTTTATATTATATGTAATATACAATCCTTGTGTTTGGCAGAAAAAGTAAGTGTAAGCCAAATGCCGATCCTAAGCGGTAAGCGCTGTCAACTGCTAAATGGCTATTTTCCTCAAGATGCTAAGTTAGCTTTAACCGGGAAACCTAACCTAACTTAAAAATATATTTGTAAAATATTCATATTATTAAAAACCAATTATGAATAACATATTAAATAATATAGTGAATGATGAAGAAGAAATAAAAGTTATTTTTATATTTTTTAAATTAACTGCAAAAAACAATTTGAAATCAGTTTATGATTTAAAAACAAACAAAATAAATAAGCAAAATGGCAGATTGACTCAGCCCTATTAAAGATAGCAAATGTGTCCTGGTCGACAATTGTTTAATTCATGTTTCAATACTAGCAAGCGCTGTCAAGAGCTTTTTTCAGCCAAACACATCCAACATTGTTTTGATGCATAACTTTCATAACAAAGCTGTCTAATAAAATTAGCCACTATTCACAATTTTAAGTAAATAGTCTCAATATAAACTATCAGAAATATTACCCATGTTATGAAAATTATTATTATAGATTACCTTAACCAAACCATATTATGTATTATATATTATACATATTTTATATCTATATAGTTATGTGAACTCTGATTGTAAATAATTCTTGACTTTAAGTAAAATGTTACAAAAATTATTTCTGTATAAATTGATATTTCTAAAATATACATTGAATTATGTATTTTTATTGTAACATACCACATAAATATTGTTTGTAGTGAGATCTTTATTAAAGACAAAATAGGGTTGTTTCCAATTACTTAAACAACACCTTTGACCAACTGTCCACTTATGAATTCCAGTATGTTCTCCAACTGTTTGACCAGTATCAATATCAATGAAAAATCCTGGTTTCACTGGAATGAACTGAAAAAATAATAATAATATAATTTGCTGTGCTTTGATCGGACCTCTTTCTTGTCGGGCAAATAAGGCCAGTGATGTGAATACTGTACACTAGGATGGTAATGGGCAGCATGGTCACCATATCCTGCCACAACACACTGCTCTCGCCAACCCGCCTGCCAAATGTGGTCAGTATTGGCATATCTCCCCCCGCCAAGATAATGTTTAAATAAATTTACATGAAGCTAAATCAATCAATACATACAATTCTTATTAAATTACTATATATAATGCCTTTTTTTTTGTACATACATAATATATTATTAAGAATAACTGATAATAAAGATTTTTGTGAATACTTGATATATTTAAATAAATACTAAGTAAATATGTAATTTTAATTGTAAAGTTAATTTAAACTTACATCATCAATAAAATGCTTAAATCTTCTTTTCCCAACAAAACAGATACCAGTGCTGTCTTTCTTGTTGGCTACTTGTAACAGTCCTTCTTTTTTAGCCACCTCCCTTACTTCACTTTTTAGTAAGTCTGCTATAGGAAACATACATTTTCTAAGTGAAAATTGTTTCACTTGTGATAAAAAAAATGTTTGATCTTTATGTTTGTCAGCAGGTTGAAGTAATTTGACACCTATAAAAACAGTAACAATAAGCAACTAACTTAAATAAAATTAACAACATATAACTTGAAAAGAAAATTATACCTTCATCTTCTTTATAATTTTGTAAAAAGGGACCAAAAGATGTGTTTGCATAGTGACCAGTTGCTATAGCATCAACTTCTAAATTGATCCTGCAATGTTCAAAAAAACTATCAAATTTAATATATCTATTGCATAATATGTCAGGGTTTGGTGTGAGTCCTGTTTCATATTCCTTAAGTAAGACAGTGAAGACTTCATTCCAATATTCCTTAATAAAGTGTACCCTATGCAATGGAATATCAAGCTTACGGCAAACAATTGAAGCATCTTCATAATCTTTTTCATCAGAACAAAATCCAAATTCATAGTTTCCATCCCAATTTCGCATAAATACGCCTTCAACTTGATAACCTAAAATTTTGATTCAAAAGGTGGGCAATAATAATTTAAATCCAAACCATTTTTTTAAATCAAAAATGTTATATACAGGTTCAATCAGAAAAAAAAAAAAAAAAACTAACCAGCTCTCTTAAGTAGCAATGCAGCAACTGCACTATCAACACCTCCTGATATACCTATAGCTACTTTTTTAAACATTCTTATGCTATAATTATGACTGCAATAAATGCCTAATGCATCCTGCTATGTAATTAATTTTAATGACAAATTAAATTAAAAAATATAAATATGAACATCTTGGGATTTCAATAATGTCAAATAATGAAAATTCTAATTGTCAAAATAACATAGAAATGTGATGTAATATTAGTATGTTGTGCATCTCATTCGATTTTGGAATGATATGTCGTTTAACGATTATCGATTAAGAACATTAAGATTAAATTCCTATAATTATTACAGTTACAGTTTTTAAAACACTTTTTTTTTAATGAAAAACCTGTAACATCCTTTTGAAAATTATAATTTCTTTAAATTATTCACTTTTTTATAGAAAACTTTAATGTAAATATATCCATAGACCTATAATTATTATCTGTATTATTAAATGATTTGACAAGTTTTAAGGTTAGACTCGAAGATTTGTATTGTCATTGTTGCGGCAAACGAATAACAATATTTAGTTTAACTTTTAAGTTTTATAACTTTTAACAACATGTCTAATATCAATTTGCAATGTTTGTTGGGAATACAATGCGATGATTTCGTAATGATAGCCGCAGATCAAACTAATGGCCATAGTATTATGGTCATGAAAGACGGTAAGTGTAGTGTACTTGTTTTGAAAGATTTATTTTATTGTAAATGATTGTTAGTTTAATTACCTAATATTTTTAGATGAAGAGAAAATTTACAAAATATCTGACAAACTAGTGATGGGTGTTATTGGTGATTCTGGTGATACAAATCAGTTTGCAGAATACATTGCTAAGAACATTCAACTTTATAAAATGCGTAATGGATATGAATTAGGGCCATCAGCAGCGGCAAACTTTACCCGAAGAAATCTCGCAGAATACTTAAGGAGTAGCGTGAGTACACTTGGTCTCTAATTTAAAATAAATTCAAATTTACCTTTTGGTTGGTTGTTTTGAGATAATTTGCAATATAATTGGCGTATTTAATAATTTCTAATAATACATTATTTCTTTATAGACTCCATATTTCGTGAATTTATTAATGGGTGGCTATGATAAAGAGAATGGTCCAGAACTGTACTTTATGGATTATTTAGCATCTAGTATGAAAGTACCATTTGCAGCTCATGGTTATGGTGGATTCCTTAGCTTGAGCATCATGGATCGCTACCACAAGAAAGGTCAGTGCTTTTATTTTATTTATGTAAAACTATCACATAATATATAACATTATACATATCCTTTGTCTTGAAAAAATTATGTAGCGTGATTAATATTATTTTGATTTATTAGATATATTAGTTACCATTTTTAGTATAGTAATTTTATTACACATTAAAAAAATGTTACAAAATAAAAGAAGAAACATAAATGGATTTTGTTTCAAGATATAAATTTTTTCAATATTTATGCTTATTAATGCATTTTTGTTTGCAATTTCACTTTAATTTATATTTATTACTTTATATTTGTCATATCATTACTTACATTTGTTACAGTATCACATATTTGTTGAAAAATTTTATGTAAAACATAAATAACATTTTACTACAGTTAATAATATTATAGACATTTTACTTTATTTTTTTAGATTTAACTGAAGAAGAAGCTTATAAAATTTTAAAAATGTGTGTTCAAGAGGTGCACAAACGTTTCTTTGTCAGCCTGCCCAACTTCCAAGTAACTGTTGTAAACCGAGAGGGTATTAAGATTTTGCCTGTCATTAACTCTGCATCTTTGAAGTGATTTTCTATTTAAGAATAAATTATATAAAATGATACCATGTTTTGTTTTTTAATTTGAATTCTTATATGTTTATTTTTTATCTATATAATTCATGTATTAATATATTTAATATTCAAATATTTTGAAGATTATCTTATACAGGTGACTGGTGAATTACTATCGATATTTAAGGAGAATACTCAGTACATAATTCTCATTTGAATTATGTAAAAAAAAATAGGTACTTAATTTTTGACCAAATTTCCATAAATTTCAATTCAAATAAATGAAGCGTGGACACTTTTCAAGTCATGCCGGCGGCGTGTGCACAGGTGTGGTACTGTGCCGCTTGTTCACATCTAAAAATTTCCAAATTCACATCATTTACCTAGTCAACAAAGTTGCTTAAACATGTAAAATATCTCAGTATTTTTGCCTATCTTAAGCCAGGATTAAAGTATTAAGGCGGATTGGATCATGCTTGTTTATCAAAGATAGCCTGCTATCCTGTTAACACGTGGCGGCGTTTGGACGTAGGTAAACTACCTGATTTGTGTCGACAGTGCAGCTAGCTGCTAGGGTGTCCAGACGACGCGTAAATAATTAGATAACTGTTGAGTAACTTAGAAGTTTATTAATATTTATGTTATATTTTTTACATAATTCGAACAAGAATCATGTACCGAGTATTCTCCTTAAATATTGATAGTAACTCACCATTCAATCTGTATATTGTATCAATACCAAAACTTTTATATTGTATATACACATAAGTATTAGTTATCTGTAAGTACATCTTAATTTATATATGGATAAAAGTTCTAACTATAATCTACATCTATAACTCCTCTTAATATCCTCTTCCCCCCGGACCTCTGAGGAGTTCAGACGTGTTTACGAGTGATCCGCTGTTTAGTTTTATTTTTATTTTTATCATAATTCGCAAGAAAAATTAAATATTTATAATAGGAGTGCATATATGCGAGGAGATCTTAACAGCAGCAACGCCGATCGCACTCTCTTGGCGACTCAACATCCATAACAGCAACGCCCAGCAGCTTATTGTTCTCGCCCCTGGAGGTGGTACGAAAAGTTTACAACGCCGACCGCGCCCACTTGGTGAGTCATCATCCACAACAGCAACGCCCAGCACCATATTGTTCCCGCCTCTGGAGGTGGTACGAAGAGTGATTGACCAACTACGCAACCCCGTGGGCGGAGTATATCTGCAAAGTGTAAGCGCATTCGATTAATATACGTTAAAGTACTAAGGGGTCTATTTAAACCAGACGGTAGGAATATTATTGTATGAAAACGTTGATTACCTCCATATTACTTAGACCTCTGTCTCTGTCACTGTTTTTGACTAAACTTACTTGCCAAATTATACCTACTTGTTGGCTCTGCTGCCCTGGTACATTGTAAGATATGCCGCTCAAACGAACGCCGCCGCCAACTGCGACATTGCCTGCAAATTCTGCTAAGGCGACTCGCGCTGAACTAATGCAACCGACGTCTTTAGTAACAGAATTTGAACTTCCTAGACGCTCAGTTAATACAATGGATGTGGAAACTGTTCTCAATAAATCTGCCTCTGAGACTGATTTGACCACTACACCACCGAGCTTCGTCTTCCAACGGAACAAGAGATGCAGGGCCCAGATGGAGGAGTCAATTTCCAATCAATTGGATGACTTCAAAGAAGAAATGCGCAAACTCATGATATCCTCTGCATCCCAACAGGCTGATGAGCTTAAAAAAGTTAGTACGCTTCTAAAAGACATTCAACAGACAAACTCTAATATTGAAAATTCTGTTTCGTTTCTTGCTGCTCAAAATGAAGAGTTTAGACAAAGAATAATACAACTGGAGACTCAAGCTAAACAGGACCGGAATCATATCATTATGCTAGAAGGTAAAATCGAGGAATTACAGATGAATAGTAGGAAGTCTAGCTTTGAAATTAAAAACGCTCCAAAAAAGACAAGTGAAAACAAAGAAGATCTTATAGAGATGGTTCTGAACCTCTCAAAGACTGTGGACTGTAACATAACTAAGTCAGATATCAAAGATATATACAGAGTCAGACCAAAATCAGCCGATAATAAATCGCCACCAATTGTAGTTGAAACTAACTCAACTTTACTTAAGAACGATCTTTTAAAGATGGCGAAATCGTTTAACATAAAGCATAAAAGCAAGCTCTGCGCCAAGCACCTTGGATTCAGAACACAAGAAGATACTCCCGTCTACCTGGCTGAACATCTAACACCAAAAGCTGCGCGCCTTTACTTCCTAGCTAGAGATTTGGTGAAATCTAAAAATTTCAAGTTTTGTTGGACGGCTTATGGAAAAATATACGTGCGAGAAAATGAACACACTCCGATAATATCAATCAGAAGTGAAAGCCAAATACATCAACTTTTGAATGGGCAACCTCAAACTTCGCAGCTCATTTGACTGTTCAAAGGAAATTCAACAGTACAAGGTATATCGTCCATGCTGTGCTTGTGTCATTTGCTTGTTGCCTTATTTTTGCTTAATTTTATTTGCTTTAAAATCATATTATTGATTTGTTTTCTGCTTGCTTTAAATTTCAAGTATTATAATTTAAACTTTGTTCTAAACGTGTACTCATGCCTCCGCTTGAACATTACTCAATTGCTGATAAACATACAAAACTTACATATATATACATCATATATATATCATACATATTATACATCATATATTACATACATCATCATATACGTATCATACATAAATACATCATACATTACATACATCATCATATACGTATCATACATAAATACATCATACATTATTACATATTTACATCAATAGGGGATCGGACAGTAATCAGATTAAAATGTAAAATGTGGTTAAATAAAATAAATATACTGTTTTACGATTGTTTACCTAATAATAATTTAATATAATTCATTTAAATAATTTTAAATGAAGAAATAAAATGTTGTTATTTTCAATATTTTTAAACCAATCCACCACCAATCACAGTGCGTGACGTCATCTGTGGACAATCATTGACTGCATGGGTACTACCTACTTAGTTTACTCAGTTATTTCCATAATTTTGTTGAAATTATAAAAGTTGCTAAAAGATTATTGATAAATTACGATACGGTAATCGATTTAAAAGCTGTCACGTGGTGTTTAACCAGTTTTTTTTTATAATGAAAACAGGATTTACGAAAGCCTACAATCGAAATCTTCCCAGAGTGAATACGTTTCTGATTTGCAATTTCTTTGCAAGTAATTCAGACTTTTGTGACAAAATTTGTGTTTTGAAATGTGAAAACTTCTGTATTACTATTATAAATATATAATAATATATTATTTGCCATAAATACCTAGGTACTTGAAAAAATACCTCCTTGAAAAATAACCTCTAATATTACACAATATATGTATTGTACCTACTGTACTGTACTAGCCTGTAAACCACCCACTGCTGAGCGAAGGCCTCTTCTCCATATAGACAAAGGGTTGGAGCTTAATCCACCACGCCGCTCCATTGTAGGTTGGCGAATAATATACTACTATGAGTAACGATCGCTATCAGGTGTATATGTGTATAAAAACCGGGACCGACGGCTTTACGTGCTCTCCGAGACACGGTGGGGAGAACCACAAGAACAAACACCCAGACAGGAAACAAATATTTGTATAAATACAATTATCTGTCCCGAGCGGGAATCGAACCCGCGATCGCCGGTGCAGGGTGTTGAGGCGACTACTCGCACCACTACACAAGAACGGTCGTCGCAAGTAGAATACTGTCAACACTATATCACATTCTTTAGTGTTACAAAAAAAAAATTACAAAAAAAAATCGATAATAGTAGTTGACCGTAGAGAGAAAACAATATAATATATTTACTAAAAATTAATTTAAGCAAATTTCATTCTATTTATTTGTAGTAATTTCTTCACAAAAGTAAATTGGTGCATTCATTTCGTTGCATTTTCTACTCGCTAAGTCTAACCATTTTTTTCGTTTATCTGCTTTTCTTGACACATCAAATGAATATTTTATTTGGAGTACTTTTTGATGTGTTTGTACATTGAGGTACTGCACACCAACGATATTTTTTGCGTTCCATAAGAACAAATAAAAATATATACTCCACGAAACAAAACTTCTCGTGAACCTATGCTCATGCAGCTGTTTTGTTATAGCCCCAGATGACGTCACGCGCTCTCCGATGACATAGCGTGGCGTTTTGGCGGGATTTTTAAACAGACAATATTAAAACATGATTTTGAGTACTTAAACGGCTATAAAAAAATAAAGTTTTATTTTTTATGGGAATAAGTATCCATAAAGATTAATTTAAAACACTTTCTGAAAATTTGTCCGATCCCCTATTCTGTGAAAGTTATACATACTCACCAAATAATTACGTCCGTTCCTTCACAAAAAAGTCCAATTACTTTCAAATAAAAACATCAATTTTACACCTCCATATCAATTTAACATTATATTCGAATAATGGGTGACATTGTACAAACTGTGAATGAAATAGACAGCCTAACGCTAGCACGAAGTGTTGAATGTGACTATTGTGACCTATCAAAATATGTGCATGTAAACAAGAACGATTTAACAATAGTTTCACAGAACATAAGAAGTATATATTGCAACTTTGATGATTTTATAACTAATCTAAACTTTCTTTCTCATGATATTGATATAATTGTCCTTACTGAATGTCGATTAAGTCCCAATAAGTCTCTGCCTCAACTTACGAATTATTATTCATACGCAACCTCTTGTCAACAAAACCAGAACGACGGCGTGGTAGTTTATGTAAAAAATACATTGAAATCGAAGGTCAAGGAAATTAAACTTTCCCAGGCATCCTGTCTTGAAGTAGAGTTTTTAAATAACATTATTGTATGCATTTATCGTTCTCCATCGAATACAAACGCAGAAAGTTTTACTAATTCTTTAAATATGTACCTGGAGTCTATAAAGTCAAAAAGTGTAGTTATTACAGGAGATATTAATATTAACCTAATAGCTAGAGATACAGAACAAACATATGAATATAACAATAGAACATACTATCTCAATATGCTGTCAACGTATGGTATACTACCTGGACATACGTTACCAACTAGAAATAAAAATTGTTTAGATCATTTTATGTTGAAGTTTAATAAAAAGAAATTTGAAGCGTTCATAGCTATTTTACAAAGTACCATTACAGATCATTTTTCTATATTTTTAGTGTTGTCTAAGCAAAAAAATGTTATTCCTGTAAATAAAACATATACTACTGTAGACTTTGATAAGGCTTTAAAATACTTACAGCAACAAAATCTAGCTGAATTACTTTTCTGTGATGACCCAGCTCTGGTAACTGAACATCTAATAGATATACTAAGCAAAGCTATTAAAGAAAGTACTACAATTCGACAAATCCCAAAAAGTAAACGAATAATTAAACCATGGATTACGCCTGGTATTTTACGATCCATAAAAAATCGTAACAAATTACAGAAAGATTTCAAAAAAGACCCACATGATAACATAAAAAAAATTATATACATACGATATAGAAACTTTTGTAACAATTTAATTAAAAAAATTAAAAGGAAATATGAAAGGGAATTATTGGCTAAATCGACGAAAAATAGTAAGTTACTTTGGAAAAACATAAAAAATATAACATACACAAATAATATCAAAAGTCAGAACATGGAATTAATAAACATAAAACCAACGCCAACACAAGCGGCTAATGCAATTAATGAGTATTTTGTAAATATAGGTAGAGACCTTGCCCAAAAGATTAATCCCCATGTAGACAAAAACTATGAAGAACTTTTAAACGCAATTCCAACGCAAGCACAGTCGTTTGTTCTCATGGAGACAGATATAGCAGAGGTTAATAACGTCTTGATGGGTCTTAAATCTGGCAGTGCCCCTGGTTGGGATAATATATCTACCAAATTTCTAAAACACATAAAAAATGAAATTATTCCCATTATTACCCACTTGACAAATCTCTGTTTTAGACTTGGTGTTTTTCCTGATCCACTAAAATGTTCTTTAATAACCCCAGTATACAAGGGAGGGGAGAGAGACAACATAAGCAATTATAGGCCCATTTCAGTATTACCAGCAATATCTAAAATTATAGAAAAATTACTTAACAACAGGCTACTTATTTATTTAGATAAATTCCATATACTATCACCTTCTTAATTTGGTTTAGACAAGGGAAATCAACAGAAGATGCAATAACGGCCCTCACTGCCATGGTCACAAATCAACTCGACAAAGGAAATAAATGTTTATCTATTTTTTTGGATCTCAAAAAAGCTTTTGATACTGTCTCTCTCCCCATCCTCGTACATAAGTTGGAAAAAGCTGGAATTAGGGGAAAGGCACTCTCATTGTTCAGGGATTATCTTTCAGAAAGAAGGCAAATGGTCAAATTAGGTGAAATTGTAAGTGAGAATGCCACTGTGACGTATGGGGTCCCTCAAGGAAGCGTTCTGGGCCCTACGTTATTTCTTTTGTACATCAATGATCTGTGCAACATTCAGATCAAACAAGCAAAGGTATTCTCTTATGCAGATGACACTGCAATCGTCTTCACTGGCAATTCTTGGACAAATGTCAAACAAAGTGCTGAACAAGGTATGGCTCTGGTAACCAAATGGTTAAAAAGTAACTTGCTGACATTAAACACAGCTAAAACAAATTATATTTGTTTTTCAATAAACAAGCAAACACAACCCAATAGCGATCTTAACATAAAAATACATACATGCGACGACTTGCAAAACAGAAACTGTAAGTGTCCTATAATAGATAAAGTTGAGTGCACGAAATATTTGGGAATTATAGTGGACCAAAGGTTATCATGGTACCCACACCTAGAAAAAGTAGCGAGTAGAATTAGAAAATTAATTTTTATATTTCGTACATTGCGACATGTGATTCCAAGACCAGGTAAAAATGATAAATTAAGATCAAGAAACATTCTTACGGAAATATATGTCGCTCTAGTCCAATCAGTACTGATTTACTGCATTCCCATTTGGGGAGGTGCACTAAAAACAAAGTTCCTGACGCTAGAACGAGCTCAGCGAGCTTTAATTAAGGTCATGTATTTTAAAAATATAATGTTTCCTACGGATCAACTTTATGAATTAAGTTGCTTACCAACTGTTCGAAAACTATATCTATTGCACATAGGGGAAAGGTGTACAAAACGATCCCTCGAGGTAAAATGATTCCCTACAGTTTTGACGAAAATACTAGCGCTATCTATGCCATTTGTTATCTAACGTCTTTCCCGCACTCCGCTCAGTAGCCCAATAAAGGGTCATGGTGGTGTGACAGCTGAGCGCCGATTTATTACAAAAAATAGAAAATAGGTGTCTTCAATCTAAGGTAAGCCTAAAATCAATGTTTTATTGTTGAAATTCTTTTGCGGATATGTGAATGAAAGTTTTACTGGTGGTTTTAATTGATATTCAGTAACATTTGAAACTCGTTTTCATCTCACCAAGATAATGTTTTGAGGTTATACTTTGACATCATTTGTAAATTTAACATTTGGGGTAAAACGATCCCCTTTATTGTGTATAATTATATAACAGAATAGTAAAAGAAACATTTTACCCCTAACACTTGAAAAAGAAAATGTAATATTTGTCATGTATTTTTATATAATATCTATTTATACTTTTTATAGATCATGCTACGTAGGTATATATCAAAGAAAAACTAACCGACAAAACTGGAATGAGGGTGCTATGATGAAAGCACTGAATGCACAAATGGGATGCCATACAAAACAGCAAAAGTAAAGGAGTTGTAAACGAAAAACAGTCAATAAAAAACAAAAAGATAAAAAGAATATATATTAAAAAACAAAGGAATACTTACGAGTCCGAATCTTCCGAAGAGGATGCCGAGTGCATGTAGGTACTGCACAGGATCGTACTCAAAAGATGGAATGGTAGAAGGGTTGGATCCGTTGCTCGAAATGTTTTAAATGGGGGGACATGAAACATGCAACGGTCTCGATAGTGACGACGAAAAAGATTTACATGTGATTTTTTCATAGATCGTTCGGGAAACGCAAAGAAACGATTGTGCCTTTGAATTAATAGCATATGATATATAAGCACTAAACTACTTTGTAATAGCTACTATTATTCATGACTGTTGATCACTGTAAGATATTTTAGTTAAAACTAATGTTTAATTTTTAACAGATGTTAACTGATTTAAAGTTTAATTAATATTGTTTTATATTTGATACTGATCTCAAGAAAATGAAATATGTGTCAAATTATATGTGATGATTACCTAGTACTTAGTAATTTTATTAATTATAATAAGATTTTTCGGATAAAACTGCTCAAGAAATCTGTTTTTAACCATTATTTGAAGATGGAGTCAAAAATGATACTTGGGATCATTTTGACCCAACCCCAGGGATCGTTTTAGACACCCAGGTGTACAAAATGATCCTTTAGTAGAGTTTTGGTAAATGTCTAATAAATCTAAAAATATAAATCACACAAAATATAATGGCCTGCTAGTATATCAACACTTAAATGACTTATCCAAAATTCTTTCAATGTTTGCTCTTACTATAATAATTTGGATACAGTGACCGATTTCCCTTAGGGGGATCATTTTAGACACCTTTCCCCTAATTTTGAAAAAGCACAAATCTCTTCCCTATGACCCACAATTAGAAAATAAAAGAAGGAAATATATAATAGCGCGTACCCCAAGAACTAGAACTTTATTTGCTAGCATTCAATATGAGTCACGTTCATGCTTTTTGTATAACAAAATAAATAAAATATTAAATGTATACCCCATGCTATATTACGAGTGTAAGGAAAAAATTAAAGAATGGTTGACATTACTTACTTACGAGGATACAGAAGCTTTTATACAGATTGTTCAATAGAAATACACATAATATGTACCCAATATAATAAATATATACACTACACAACATACAGGTATAATAACACACACATTCTACACATGCATACGTATATATTATATATTATACGTTATAATCATGCATCCACCTCACCTCACACCACACACCTCACACCACTCACCGCACACGTCACTACATGAAGGCAACTTTGTTAAGAACAAAATAATGAAAAATAATTGTTATTATTTTGTAAAATAATGTATAAGTTTTTATTGTCTTTTTATTTAATTTTAATTTTAATTTTTTTTTGTTTTTTATTTTTTATTTTTTATTTTTATATACTGTTATGCTAATGGAAGAGCGGAGTCTCCTGGTACAGGCAACAACATGCTTAAAAGGAGACTCCAATCACTAGTTGGTTTTTGTAAGAAACTTTTTAATAAATAAATTATTATTTTCTTATTGCTACACTCCACCCGTTTAATATATACATATACACATATAAATAAATATAATATAATACAATACTTATATAAGGAATATAATAAATTTACTTAAATTTACATAGATAAATATAAGCGGGTGGAGGATTACGCCCCGGCAGGGAGATCAAACGGCCGGGGGTTAGGGTTGTAGGCTGAGAAATCGGCGGACAATCCTAGCCGAGTCGAGTAATACCGCCTTCTGCATCCTGGCTGCGAGCGAACCGTCACAGATACCCAGCTGCCTCAGGTGGTGAGCGAGGCTAACCGGGATCAAACCGTTGGCAGATATCACGATAGGGATGATTTCAGTGGACTCAACACCCCACATGTCGACAATCTCGTGTGCCAAATCTAGATATTTACGCTTTTTCTCTGTTTCGGCTTTCACGAGGTTCTCGTCATGAGGTATGGTAATGTCCACTAAAAACACCCTCGACTGTGCCCTATCCATCACCACGATATCAGGCTTGTTCGCCAGTATCGTCCTGTCCGTGGCAATAGGCAGGTCCCAGTAGAGCCGGACTCCGTCGCGTTCGAGTACTGGCACCGGTGTGTACTGGTAATACGGCATCCTCTGTTCTAGGAAACAATACATAAGAGCAAGCTCTTGATGAAGAATTTTGGCCACTTGATTATGTCTGTGCAAGTACTCAGTGTTGGCAAGCGCTGAACACCCCGAAAGCACATGTCTGAGTGACTCGCCGGGATGACGACAAGCTCGACAGAAGTCGGGAGTGCCATCCTTCAGAATGTGCTTTCGGTAGTTGTTCGTCTTTACCACCTGATCCTGTATTGCACAGACAAAACCTTCGGTTTCCCCAAAGAGGTCCCCGAATCGCAGCCACTGCACGGAGGCCTTAACATCCACGTGAGGTGCGTGGAGCGCCTTGTAAAACCGTCCATGCAGCTCCTTCTCCATCCATACGGTCTCCCGGTCAGAGGTGCTAAGTACAACCGGTCTTCGCCATTCCTCTTTGGCCAGGGATAAGGGGGTGAGACCTTTGTCACATACTACAACATCACCATGCATAGCGCTCTCCCTCCTCGTTTCAAAATAGGCCCTGAGGCTGCACACCTCCCGGTTATGCATGGACTTGGCGCTTAATAGGCCTCGGCCACCACACTTCCGTGGGATGTACAGTCTCATGACCGACGATTTCGGGTGATGCATGCGATGGTAGGTCATAGTCGTGCGGACTCTTCTGTCCAGGGCGTCGAGTTCGGTCTGAGTCCATCTGAGCACGCCAAATGTGTACAAGAGAGTGGGCATGACCCAGCCGTTATAAGCTCGGACCTTGTTGGCGCCCGACAAGTAGCTCCGAAGAACTTTTGTCAGCCGTCCAAAAAAGACCTCGCAAACAGCCTGTTTCATATCCACCTCCTGCACCCCTATGCATTGTGACATGCCCAGATACCGGTATGATTCAGCTTCGGAGAGGGTCTTGAAGTTAGAAAGCTCTAGGCTAATTTCAGCCGATTGCGTCACCTGTCCCCTGTCCACATGCACGACCGCACACTTATCCACTCCAAGCTGCATCCTGATGGAGCCGCTGAACTCAGTAGTGATTTTCAGCAACTCCATAAGGCGTGCAGGATTAGGTGCCAGCAGCTTGAGGTCATCCATGTAGAGAAGGTGGGAGACTTTAGTACCTCCTCTCCGAAACTGAAAGCCTGTCCCCGAACGCTCCAGCAGAGTGCTTAAAGGGTTCAAGGACAAGCAAAACCAAAGTGGGCTCAGACAATCACCCTGGAAAATACCCCTTCGTATCCGTATTCGGTCATCGGCACCCGTCGTCAGTCTCTCGCCCTGGAGACAAAGGATCGTGCTCCATTGCCCCATGCATACTTCGAGGAAGTCTCGAACTGCACCGTCGATCTTGTACAGCTCGAGGACCCTCAGAAGCCATGAATGAGGCACCGAGTCGAATGCCTTCTTGTAGTCGATCCAGGCAGCAGAGAAGTTCCGACGGTTGCGTTTGACAAGCTGGCCCGCAACAGAGTCAATGATAAGGAGCTCCTTTGTGCCGCGGCCGCCTCCACGGCATCCGTTCTGAGCTACAGACAAGATGTTAAATTCGTCAATATGACGAGAGATCTTGCAGCTCAGAACGGATGTCAGTGTCTTGTAGATGGAAGTCAGACACGTTATGGGGCGGTAGTTGGTAGGATCCGCGGTGTTGGTGGACTTAGGAGCTAGGTGAGTGATCCCAGTAGTGAAGAGGTTCGGAAGCGTCTTCCGCTCTATCGCCTCTTGGTATTGTCGAGCCAAGGTCGCATGGCATACCGAGAACCCTTTCAGCCAATAGTGATGCAGGCCGTCGACCCCCGGACTCTTCCAGTTCGGTGCCCGCCGGACCGCATCAGCTACGTTCTCCGAAGAGATGGCGATTGGGTTCATCGGTTCGATTCTAGCACATGCTTCCTGAACCGCCGCAATCAAAGGGCCCTCCTCATGCTCTACCTCCCGTGACCATATGTTTCGCCAAAAGGCGGCGAGGTCAGCCGTATTCGGTTTTGGGGAAGTAGAGCACGGCGTCGGGTTCTCCAACTTCCTGTAGAACCTCTTCTGATCACTCACGAAGAGGCGATTTTGTCGGAAGCGCTCAACTCTCTCAGAGTACCTACGAATGCGCTTCCCCCATGCCGCGATTCTTTGCTTCAGGCCGTCGATGCGCTCCGTCAGTTTTTCAGCTATATCAGGCTGATCAAGCCTGACGCCTAATCCATTAAACGCTATTCTGACGGAGCGCACAATCCTTGGCCTAGTGTTGCCCGACCTGAAGCTTTGCAGTCTGCCAATGAGAGCCCTGGCCAGGCCGATACGGCGTTCTATTCTCTTCTTCCAGGCTGGTACGTCACTACTCTTATTAGTAGTGCGTCCAGGCTCCTGGGTTTTGGCTCCAATGAAGCGGTGTACCGCCAGAGCTGCACCAAAGAGAATAGAACCCGTATCGTCCAAGCCCAGACTGCCGTCCAAATATGGAGGTAGCAGCCTGTTAGCTGCCTCAATGGCACCACGCGTCGCAGCATTAAGAGGAAGACGGGAGAGTCGTGGCCTCTGTTCCAGAGGAGCGCTCCGGATCTCGGAAATCGCCTCCTCTAAAATCCCTCTCATCTGCTCTATTTTATGGGAGGCTGCTCCTTCAGCGATCGCATCCACAGGCACTTCGCTACGAACGATCGTCTGTTGTGTTATAACTGCGTTTTGCTCTGTAGATACGGATTCTACTTCAGGAGCAGCCTCACGTCGAATCCGTTCGAGCTCGGCGGCGTTGAATACGCCCTTTCGTTGTATGTACCGAGCTCTATCTGCCAGGTTCTGTTCCGTGACAGTTAAATTTGGCTCAAGCAGCAGGAACTCGCGGTGCATTACCGCTCGGTAGCCAGTCCGTCCGGTTTCCCCTCCTACAGCCCTATAATACGCACGCATGACATTTTCGTTCATATTATTTGTCCATCTCATGCGGCGTACTCCACCAGCGGCGGGCACCGAATGCTGAGTCCCTTGAGACTCTGTCGGCGCCAAGCCAACTGGTGGGGATGGTGGATACACCGGCCGGCTAGGTGTTGGTACCGGTCGGCGGGGGTTGCTGGCGGCCCGCATGCTGCCACGTCCAGCGCCAGCTCCAGACGCGCCCTGGCGCCCCCCAGGTAGCGGCCCTAGTCTTTTCCTTTTATTCGTATCCATCCATAAGTTTTTGAGCTGTTAGGTACTCACTCGGGGAGTCGCTCACGCTTCCCGAGGAGGCTGCGCCGGTCTTATGCAGCTTTGGTTGCCTTTAGTCGCCTTTTACGACACCCTAGGCTGAGTATGGGTTAGTCCTATTCTAATCTGCCGGGAACCACACGGCGTAAAAAAAATAAAAATATTAAAATAATAAAATTATTATTTTAATTGCTGCACTCCACCCGTTTAATATATAAATTTATATAATAAAATATATTACTTATATAAGGAATATAATAAATATACATAAACATACATAGATAAATATAAGCGGGTGGAGGATTACGCCCCGGCAGGGAGATCAAACGGCCGGGGGTTAGGGCTGTAGGCTGAGAAATCGGCGGACAATCCTAGCCGAGTCGAGTAATACCGCCTTCTGCATCCTGGCTGCGAGCGAACCGTCACGGATACCCAACTGCCTCAGATGGTGAGCGAGGCTAACCGGGATTAAACCGTTGGCAGATATAACGATAGGGATGATTTCAGTGGAATCAACACCCCACATGTCGACAATCTCGTGCGCCAGGTCCAGATATTTACGTTTTTTCTCTGTTTCGGCTTTCACGAGATTCTCGTCATGCGGGATGGTGATGTCCACTAAAAACACCCTCGACTGTGCCCTATCCATCACCACGATATCAGGCTTGTTCGCCAGTATCGTCCTGTCCGTGGCGATAGGCAGGTCCCAGTAGAGCCGGACTCCGTCGCGTTCGAGTACTGGCGCCGGTGTGTACTGGTAGTACGGCATCCTCTGTTCCAGGAGACAATACATAAGAGCAAGCTCTTGATGAAGAATCTTGGCCGCTTGGTTATGTCTATGCAAGTACTCAGTGTTGGCAAGCGCTGAACACCCCGTAAGCACATGTCTGAGTGACTCGCCGGGATGACGACAAGCTCGACAGAAGTCGGGAGTGCCATCCTTCAGAATGTGCTTCCGGTAGTTGTTCGTCTTAACCACCTGATCCTGTATTGCACAGACAAAACCTTCGGTTTCCCCAAAGAGGTCCCCGAATCGCAGCCACTGCACGGAGGCCTTGACATCCACGTGAGGTGCGTGTAGCGCCTTGTAAAACCGTCCATGCAGCTCCTTCTCCATCCATACGGTCTCCCGGTCGGAGGTGCTAAGTACAACCGGTCTTCGCCATTCCTCTTTGGCCAGGGATAAGGGGGTGAGACCTTTGTCACATACTACAACATCACCATGCATAGCGCTCTCCCTCCTCGTTTCAAAGTAGGCCCTGAGGCTGCACACCTCCCGGTTATGCATGGACTTGGCACTTAATAGGCCTCGGCCACCACACTTCCGTGGGATGTACAGTCTCATGACCGACGATTTCGGGTGATGCATGCGATGGTGAGTCATAGTCGTGCGGACTCTTCTGTCCAGGGCGTCGAGCTCGGTCTGAGTCCATCTGAGCACGCCAAATGTGTATAAGAGAGTGGGCATGACCCAGCCGTTATAAGCTCGGACCTTGTTGGCGCCCGACAAGTAGCTCCGAAGAACTTTTGTCAGCCGTCCAAAAAAGACTTCGCAAACCGCCTGTTTCATATCCACCTCCTGCACCCCTATGCATTGTGACATGCCCAGATACCGGTATGATTCAGCTTCGGAGAGGGTCTTGAGGGTCTTTGAAATTATTATTATTATTATTATTATTATTATAACTTAAAATTATTTATGCTTCGTCTGTATGAAGTTTTAATCTATGTTTTGATTATTTGAAATTCATAGTTACTGCTTGATTCCTGTGAGTCATAGTGTGATGTATTACAACACTAAACCTACTAGAATGGTCAAATGACTGCTTTTGAGATTAATTTAAATTGTTAAGTTCTAGATATTAATGAGAGTATAACATTCCTCAATATAAAGGCTATTACTAAAAGATTTTTTTTACAATAAACTGGTACCATGTTTGGCCTAACTCTAGCTTTTTCATAACTAACAAATAAAAAAAAAAGAGACAGGATTCTTAAAAAGAGGAATCTCTTAGTCCTAATTCTTACTTTCAATGTCTTTATTCACACGCATAAAAACAAAGCAAAATTATTGCTGTTATAAGGATTTATTATAGGTATAATAGAACTATATTGAGTCACTACCCCCCAGATTTATTTCTCTCAGGACTTGATGGAGCAGGTGTATCTTGATTTTCAGATTGTGAATTAGTTGCATTTTCGTTATCACCTCCATTCTCACCCTCATTATCAGATTGATCTAAAAGAATTTTTAATAAAATGTATGACATTACACATGTTACAAATGTTTAGACAGTGCAACCTCGATATAATGAAACTGAAGGGAGTTATAAAATATTTGTTTTACCAAGTAATTCGTTATAATGTTTGTTATATAGAGGTTAGGTTTGACTACGATTCGTTTTAAAAAGGTAAGAAAGTGAAATTAAGTAGAAATAATTAATAGGATATCTATGTCAAGGTTCTAAGTCGAAAAAAATCGTTAAATCGAGGAATTGATTATACTGAGGCTCGTTATATCAATGTTGTACTGTATTCCTTTTTCTGGATATTAGCTTACCCTTTTTATCAGGTGGCATATCTTCTGTTCTGTTTGCAACTTGGAAATGATATTCTAATTCATCAAAATCAAATACTTGATCTGTTGGTAACAGACATGGCAAATATGCAGGGAAAGTTGGCTTACATGCTATTACTGAAAGAACAAATAATTACAATTTAGTCAATATATGTTTATAATGTAATAAATTCTAATTCCTTAAATAATTTTAGTTATCAAAATTTTAAAACTGAATCAATTTAACACATTCATATCATTCATACAACAACAAATTTTAAACACAACAAGAGATGCTATCAATAATTTCTAGTAACCTTATAGGTGGGTTATATGAAGTAATAATTTAAATAAGGTATGCCATACAGTTACACTGACATGCCTTTAAGTCAAATACTTATTCATCGTAATTTGTGCTATAACTTGAAAAGAATGCATTTTTGCTCCCACTAATGTGGACTTATTATGTATATAATATTTATATGTATGAAAGGAGGAATCCGTTAATTACGTGAGACGATTTTGGCGATTTTGCGACCACCTCTCCAACCTTGGTGTGATTTCGTGAGATTTTGCTTGAGCCCATCCCAATGAAATTTCTCTAATCTCATGTGAGATTTTTTTTTTAATGCGTATTTGTAATATAAAATAGTTAATCTGTGCTCGATTACATTAGATTTACAAAAAAAAATCTTTTTTTTTTTCTTTAAGTCTAGTACCTATACATATAAGATTTTTAATGACTGGGAATGATGGAAAAAAAATTACATGATATTTGGCGAGACCACCCTCTCTTCCACATGAGATTACGCCTCACGTAATTAATGGATGCCCCCCTAATAAAATTAAATATAATGCATAAACATTAGTAAATATTCACATACACGTTTACATTTAAATAAAAGTACCTTTAAAATCAGAAAAAAAAAACTGCACTCTTGGTACAAAAAAGCCTGCTAGTTAAAAAGCCACTGAATCTATAAATTAAATTTTGGTACATATACATTTTAAAAATATAAAATAAATAATATTAACTCACAGGGGAACACTTGATTATCATCTGTGTTGAATAAATTGTGTGTCTCACTGGTTTTTGCTAGAAATTTTGTTAATGCCCTTTCAATATCTCTCTTCTGGTTGGCAGCCTTTTCTCGTATTGCTTCATACTCAGTTACAGGTTGTTTGTGTGTCTATTAAATGAAGGTAAAAGAGTAACATTATAGATATTTATATATTATAGACATGACAAGCTGCACTCTGAATTTGTCTCTATGATATTTAATTTCTTTGCTCAGAGTCTTCTTACTCTAAATTAAAAGAAGTCAAAATAACTCCTTATAAAATCAGCTATCAGAAAATGAAATTTCATCAAATACCAAGCCGTTGGAAATTAATATATCTAGTTGGGAGATTAGCCAAAACACACAAAAAATTAAATAAAAAATTTGTTTTCTGGCATAAGTACCATGTAAACATTATTATTACACTTACCAAAAATCTGTTATTTTAGCATTACGAAATGAAATTTAAATTTTATATACTTATACAGCTACATTAATTTATAGAAATTGTTGTCTTATTAATAAAAACTTAAACTTATTAATACTAAATAATTTAAGTATTTGTTATTAACGGATACAATATATTCCAAAAGTATAAAATTATCTTAATTACTGGTGTTCTTATATATGCATGAGGATCAGGGAGCTGCGGTAAATGAGATGGAATGTGTGGAGCTGGTTTAGCCTTTGACCCAGCAGATAACATGGCTGGTGTCCGTGGCACAGGGGCTTGTTGTGGAGGCTGTATTACATGTCTATTGGGTCTTGCAGCATATTGCTCGATACCTTGAAGGTTTATACCTGAAATGAAATATAATACAAGTATTATATTACTATAAATATATTAAATAAAAATAGCTTTTATTTTTTTATTAATTGTAGTTATTAAATATAATTATTATGAAAAAATTTAAATAATAATTTTGTTTATTTTACATTTACTACTTTTGAATTGATTTTGGTTTGTATTTTGAATTAATAAATTTAAGTCTTTTTGAAACCTAGAGTATTAAAGTAATATTATTTAAATTTCTCTACAATATAATCAACTCACAGTTACATACCCATATTAATAAGAGCCATCATGACGTCTCCAATGACTGGTTCTACTCTCCCAGAAAGTTCACAATAGCCTTTCGCTGAATTACCAACTTCTGTTAAAACTATAAAGACACTAATGTTCTACAGGATATTCGTTTAAGATATAAATTATAAACTATTAAATGAATACTAAGAAAATTTAACTCACAACATTGAATGGCTTCTGTAAGGGTTTCTAAAGACATCTTATCAGCAGCACTAAATCCAGTCTCTAAAAGTACCGTCGAAACAGCAATGTTTAATATTCTACGCCGCGCATCACATGAACTCTCAACTTTCTCAGTATTTTCAGACATTATGAACTAAGCTCAAGTGACGTTTTGTCTCAAAATGTTAAATGTTATTGTACAAATAATGTTACATATATTTTATTTAGGTTTGCAACAAGTAATGTTGGTGGTTTATGTTTACACTTTCCAAGCAAAAGTACAATTCATACACGGTACGCTTGCGTTCGAATTTACGATGAAAAAAAAAAACTATAGTACAACTATAATGCACAGCCTTGCGCCTGTCTTCCGTTTGATATAGCAAATATGTGTAATAAATATTAGATACCAAAGAATTTATTATAATTATCCCTGAATTATTTGACACATTATAATCATTATTTGACGCACCGACGCACGTAGACATAGATAATACAATATATATTATATTATACCGTAGACAGAGAATATTATACTGGAGCCAGACGTTCTTTAAAGCCCACCATTCACTAGGCGCACCGACTCGCGCACCCATCCGTGGACAAATCCGTCGTCGTCCACACACTACCGCCGCGGCGCCGGGGAGCTGGACGCCGAAATACACGCAGATTTGTCTGCGGACTTGTCGCCAGCGACAAATCCGGCGGATAGGTGCGCCTGTGAATGGTGGCCATAAGTTATGTGAATGAATGAAAATATTCATCATATTTTAATTCAATGTAAAAAATTGGTTTTCTGTAAAGTCGGTGTACGGACGATAATAATTTAACGTGATAATGTCATAAGAAAACACTGAAAAACAAAATTGCATACTTTTATGAATTGAATTGAACTATTATCACGGAGTTATTATTATTTTGTATAATATAAAGAATGAGTTAATTCAATTAATTACAATTTTTTTCGATAAATTAACATTTATTTGCACTCATTTATTCAAATATTTTATTACTTAAATTATACAGATTAATTACAAGTAAAAATGTGTTATTAACAATTTATTTACAACTTATATAGATGTGTGATATTTAAGTTCTTCCAATCTACGTTATTATTTTTCTTTCTCTTAGGTCGATCGTGCCTCTCTATCGCTTGTTCCGCGCTCTCACTCGCAACACGTGACACTTCTTCATGCGTGCAGCCGGCATTCACCGATTTACAAGACATTATTACGTCAAAAAGCATGTATAATAATGTAATATTAATATTTATAATAATATGTGTATTTATCTAAGTAATATTGATATGTTTATAATACATCGCATCAGCCTATCGCAGTCCACTGCTGGATATAGGCCTCCCCAAGGTTACGCCAAATATCTCGGTTTTCTGCAATCCTCATCCAGATATTATATTTTATGTTATAGGTATATTGTTTATGAAATAAAAATATATTTTCATATGATACGATTTTTAGATATTAATTTTAAATATGTAGAGAGGAAAATAAAGAGCATGTTATTATCGACACGCTGCCGTGCGTGCTGCCAAATTTTTATATTGCTAATGGTGGCCTAACATCTACACCGGTAGTGAGTTCACAACGAATATAGGTATTCATGAACTTCAAAACAAAATATCTCTTTGCAATTATCGGAAACTCCACTTGGATTTGGTATTGAAAAATCGCAAATCATCTGAATTTATTAACTACAAGTTTTTTAACCATACAAGTTCTATAGAAGAACATAAATTTTTCAATTTTTTTAAAAATTATTCCACTTCCGATAAAAATGGCAATTAAATTAAAAAATAATTGAGTAAATGGTGACTTTAAAATGAATTATTTCGCAAAGGTACTTATTTCTTTATATTAATCATAAATAATTTAAAAATCATTATTAATTATAAAAATCTCATAATAAATTTAAAGATTTTATTAAAAAAAATTAATAGATAAAGCTTATTATTCGGTGCAGGATTACTTAGTCGATAAAGATGTGTGGACATAGTGGCGCTGTATTTCATGCAAGATATTACTAATTTTATACTAAAACACAGTTTATATATTATTTTCAAAAGAGTAACTGCGGAGTTTCTTGCCGATTCTTCTCTGCAGAATCTACATTCCGAATCGGTGGTAGCTTACTAGCTTTACCATTACAAAATAATAATCAAATATAAATTTTTAATTTGTGTAAAATGACGATTCAAAGGTGCTCTTAGGGCCTATTTGAATAAAGTTAATTTTGATTTTGATTTTGATTTTCAATCGATGAAGAATCATTTACTCTATAAAATATTTCAAATTCAGGCAGCCATCTAAAGATTCATAAATGTACATCCTTAAATATAATAATTGACAACCTATGATGACGACGAATAAAAAAATATCGATTTGAATTTAATTTAGCAATCGGTAATCGGGCATCTCTAGTATTCTCTAGTAGAATGATTGTATTGTCGTTTTTGGACAAATTTCTTTTTTCTTCGTCCGATTTATTTGTGTGTAATTTTGGATAGAAAGCTATTAGAATAAATAATTCAGCAATATATTTTTAAGTTATTGTGTAAGAAAAACCAGTTTCGAAAAAGACAATATTATATTGCCTGTATTGGTAAGTTAATTTTTTGACAATTGATTAAATTCAATGTTATTAAAAGTTGTATTATGTATCTAATAAAATATAATTTTAGGCCTTTATTTTTCTTCGATTAGTGCTCATTTGATTGAGACAATGGTGAGAGTATATGCATTGGCAGTTCTCTATAAGGGCGTGAACAGTGCTACAGTTTTAAAAGCAGCATACGACTTGCAGAGCTTCAGCTTCTTTCAGAGATCATCTGTTCAGGAATTTATGACTTTTATAAGCAAAACTGTTGTAGAGAGAACACAATCAGCTTCAAGGCAATCTGTTAAAGAGGGTGAATATATGCTTCAAGTTTATGTAAGAGCTGATAACTTGGCAGGAGTATTGATATCAGATCAAGAATACCCGAACAGAGTAGCACACACACTCATAACTAAATTTCTAGATGAATTTGCAGCCAAGGTGCCACCTAACAATTGGCCAACAGCAAATGAATCCACAGTAGACTTTCCAGTTTTGCCTCAGTATTTGGCCAAGTATCAAAATCCTAAAGAAGCTGATGCCTTGACTAAGATACAGAATGACCTGGATGAAACTAAAATTATTTTACATGATACCATTAAAGCAGTATTAGAAAGAGGTGAAAAGCTTGACGATTTAGTTGAGAAATCTGACAGTCTAACTATGCACAGTAAAGCATTTTATAAAACTGCTCGAAAAACAAACAGTTGTTGTAACTTCTAAGTTGCATTGATATTGGCCATGTATAAAGGTATACTAGATATATCAAGTATTTAATATTGTTGTTACAAGTTATCTCAAGCGTGAGAAGCTTTTGCTATATAAAGTAATATTGTTATAAAAGGACTTAATTTTATTTTATCTGTTCTTAGTATTCTTAAGGATTAACATTCAAAAACGTTAAAGAGAAATTGTAGCCAGAATTAGTGTTAGAAAATCTTTGTTGGTCACATTTCAAATAAGTTAAAGTTTTGGTTTTAATCATATCATTACTGTTTTCTTTTATTAGACTGAACTGTGATTTTTTTCACATCGATTTTATACTCTCAGATACAATTTTTATCACTTTTGTATAAATGAAATAAAAAGTTTAATGTATCTTAATTTCATACTAGTATAAAAAAAACATTTAGGTACATGCGAGATTAAAAAAAAGGATTTGTTATGAAGAAATTGTATACTTAAATTATGCATTTTTACCGACAGACTAAAATATCTTGGTCTAAACATTGTACTAACAAGTATAATTTGTTTGATATTGTAAATATGATAAGTGCAAGATCTACTTATAATAGACCAGTTGGCATGAAATTAAAGACAGTATTTTGTTATAAGAATGGTGAAATAAGAAAGATAATGTCATATAACTTGGAGTAGCACTTGATTTTTGTGTTATTTAATTAAAACTTAATTTTCTTATAAATAAGAATAGTCTGAACTTCTTTTTTTTTAAATATATGTGTAGTATAGTGTAATAAATGCCAATTTCAATAAAAAAAATTAGAGAAGTGTCACTCTCATTCTAACATGTAATATTGGTTTTTGTTATTTATTACCTTAGACCAATTTTGTAGTGACAAAGTATTTTAAAGATAAAAATGAGTACTGATAATCATATAGTTTTTTGTCAATTTTTGGTAATATTTTGTATATACACTATATCGTGGTGTGTACTTGTTTTTATCCTTAAAAATAAACTATGTTTGAAAACCAAGAGTCTCTAAGCCTAAAAAGGTTAAAGTATTTATTATTATAAAAAGCCTTATGGTTTATAAAAAAATTAATATTGTTTTGGTAATACGAGTTTCTAAATAGATTAAACCATTCAATAATTTTATAATATTAACCATTATCTAAATTAATGTTTAAATAATCATTCACAAAATTTTTATTTTTGCATATTTTAGTTGTGCTAATCCTGTATCTACCAGATTATTTTAGAAATATCACACAGAATTGCTAAGACACAGGACAATCAACATTTGGGAGAGAGGTTATGTTGGTAACATTGATTATATTTTTGAAGACAAAATAAAATATGTATAATACTTTGAGCAGATCCAGGAGTTGGGGTATAAGTTATAACCAGTCGCTAACTTTAGTATGATTTATTTTGGGTTTCATTTATTTAAAAATAAAATAGACACGCCGAAAATTTGCTAGATTTAATAAAATTTTATAATTAAATAAACAAAATGCTATCAGTTTAGGTGAGAAATTTGATTTATGTAAAAGTTATTCTCACCTGTTTAGTAAAATCCTGTTATATGTTATATAATATATACATAATTCTATTCTATGCATTGTGTTCTATATTGTTATTAAAAGCATATATATTCAATTATTCATATATGTATTGAAGTTGTTTACGAATCATACCTGTCAGTGCGGATGAAAGCATAACGTATTGTAAACGCATGCGTGCAATTGCGCTTCTGGCGCATATGCGGCGGCAATCGGTCGTACAGTCGTACGTACATGATGAGTTACCGTGATCATTATTAGATCTATATAGCATAAGCAAAAAAAAAAAGGTTTATCACATAAACATTTTTTACCATTGTAAAACTAGTTGTGCTGCATCCCACCAAGTAGGACTCGTACTTTATAATTTTCTTATAAGAAATTTAAATAAATATAAGTATGTTGGATAATAAGTACTTTTAGACAATTATTTTAAGTTTACTGTTCACACATCTATTTGTTTATTGAGTTATGAGGAGTTACAATTAATAAATCAATGAAATCAAATGGCTTAATTCATGAATCTAAAGTATAGTATAAATGTATTTTTTTCATATATTTTGTATATTTTTTCTTCATTATAACTATTAGAGACGTTGTTGGCAGTTAAGTAGTACCTATTGTTTATGTGTAGGATGTATACATGCACAAGTTATGTAAAACAAGTCTTTGTGCTTTGTGTCTAGTATGCTAGGTGTAGTGCTGTTTATAGAATTGGTGAGAATTCTATGTATAACTTATAAACAGAGACTGTGAACGTATTATAATTGTTTATATATAAATGTATGAATTTTATTTAAAAAACCTCTTCGTCAACAAAACTATAAAGTTAACATTGGTAATTCTTTGTTTTCTGCGAAGTTAATATTCACAAATATCATAACGCTTAAGTTAAAAAGTAAGGCAGATTGATTGTACAGAAAACCGAAGAGTATCCCACTTTCTTTAGTGCTAGTGTAATTACTATTTGGTAAATTGACTATTAATAACCATGCCTTAAGTAATTGGACAAAATATTCTATCGTTACTCTTTAGACGACCTTTCTGGTGTAATGGTGCGAGCTTCAGACAGTGTCATTTGCATCATGCCCCGGGCGCTACTCACCAAGGGGCGCCAAATGGTCCGCAAAACAAAAAATCTATATGTAGATATTTTTATTTTTATTGTAGTTAATTTCTGGAAAATATATTTCTAATTTAGTGCCAGTTTAATATAATAAATGTTAAATCGTAAATAAAAAGGACAAAAAGAACACTCATAGTCTAAATCAAACCGTAATAATATATTCATAATACATCTTAATTCTACTGGCAGGGCTGACTCGACCTGTGTCTGATATGCCATCTAGTTATCGCTGTGTGGTTACATAAATTATCTAAATATTTCAGAACACTATTTAGTTTTATAAACGCAATGTAGCTTACGCTTGTTATTTTAAAACGATAACACTCTAATGTACATATCCGTGACATTTGTGACCAGTGCTCCGAGTTAAGCAAGCGCGGCTGTAGCAAGTTCTTTCAAAGAGCCCTTGACCTGCTATGGGTTCTTAGGTATAAAATGGTAAAAAAATAATTTAATACCTACTCAATACGTTTATTTGCTATATATTGGTGATAATTTTGTGAGTAATTAATAGTCTAGTAGATTGCTATAGGCACTGCTAGACTCTGACAAGTAGAAAAGCCAAAGATAAGATTTCCTGGCGCCAGAGTTGAACTTTTTGTAAGATTTGTGCGTTTACGGTATTAAATTCAGTGTTTTATTCACTCTGGCTTATTTTTATTTAATAGTAATAATAATAATAATAATAATATTCTTTATTGTACACCATAATATAAACAAATACAGTAATTAGGTATGCAATAAAAGATGTACAAAGGCGGTCTTATCGCTAAAAGAGCAATCTCTTCCAGACAACCTTTGGGAATAGGACAAGATATAGTAGTAGCGGTTATTTTTATTTACTGGACTCGCTGGCTGCAGAACATGCACTAAAACCCAGAATACCCACTAAAAGCCAGCAGTGCCCTTGTCGTAGTAATGGGGCGCCACAGGATCGCTTGCGCATACACCCGTGACGCCTCGACGGTTGGCCAACCTATGCCGTCCGCCTTCGCTTATAGAGCGCTTGCGGCCATCGTGAGCGCTCTATTGCCCTGGTGGCGAGGTGCCCCTCCCACTTTGCGGAGGGTGAAGGAGTGCGAAACGGCGTCTCCTTCCCCCCGGTCGTCTTTCGGAGCGAGTCAACGTGAGCATGAGGCCGCGGAACGAGAGCGCGAAGCTCTAAGATCGCCTTTGTGCATCTTTTCTGTATTTTACTGTCTAAGTTTATATCATGGTATACAATAAAGAATATTATTTCTTTTTAGAGTTTACTCCTAAAGAATCGATTTTCATATATAAGACCGAAAATATGGCCCGGTATGAAAAAAATATGAGGAGAAAAAAATCTACTGATCCATTGACCTCACTACGGTTTTTGTGGGCCTATTAACCTATTTTCACTTTTAAGTCGTGAGTATTACAATGTATAGTACGCGCGCGAGCTCCGAGGAATCGGATGTTGAGGAAGGGACGGGTGTGCGCTGCGCCCGACCGTCGCTTCATACCCCGAACTCTCCCACTACTAGTGACGACCTTGACGTGAGATCACGCTTATCAAGTCTTTTTTTTAATTAAGAAATATTAATTCATTTATTTATGTTTGACTTGATTTAATAATTTTGTTTTTACCCGACTGTGACAGAAGGAGGGTTATGTTTTTCGAGTGTATGTATGTATGTATGTCCATTTCTTTGGCACGACCTACAGCCCAAACGGCTGGACGGTTTTTGACATATGAGGTTTCGTTGGATTTGTCTAAATTGTAGTAGTGACATAGGCTATATAAATTTTCAAAATGGCGCCCGCAAATGGCGGAATGAGAGGGGGGGGGGGCTTGAATTTTTTTTTCTTACTGTAGTAATATGGGTATCAAATGAAAAGTAAACTGTTTTATTCTTTTTAGTTTATAATAAGAGTATTTAACGCAGTCGGGTTTTTTGATTTTTTTAATTAAGCATACTTGTAAAACATTTAAAACGAATATGACAAATATATTCTAAATGCAAACTAAACAACACTTATAAAAATTCACAGAGGAGCCATCATTTTATTAAATAATTAAGTGTAGAAATCACAATGAGTTCCGATGAATCTGACATTGAACTTACCGAAGACGAGATGATTCGTAATTTTCAGGGTACTCTCTTCTCCACTTCGGTGGTTAGGCCGCTCCCGGTACTTCTCTGAATTAGCAGAGTGGACCGGTGAGTGGCTCCAATTACATACGACGGGGCGCGGAGGCGCGGTGGAGTGTGTTGGCACGGAAGGTGCGGTCGGTGAGGGCGTGGCACCGGGAGGGTGCGAAGAAGAGGAGGGGCTCCTTGTCTTCTCTGCCTCGTGCAGTGTGGACTGGTAGAGCGGTGGAGGGAGGATGGAGGGAGATCGAGGGTACTCTCTCCCTCCACTTCGGTGGTTGGGCCACTCCCGGTACTTCTCTGAACTAGCAGAGTGGACTGGTCGAACGGCTCCAATCGCATACGGAGGGGCCGCCGGGCCCAGCGTCGGGGCGTCACGGTTGTATGCGTTTGAGATCCCGTGGCGCCCCACTACGGCGCAGACGGCCGATGGGTTTTAGTGGGAATTCTGGCTTTAGCGGTGAGAGTCAGCGAGTCCCACATACCCTTCGCCTTCGGGCAGCGGGATGTGTGAATGCATTTCCCATCGTAAAAAAAAGGGTAGAGTCCACCGCCGCGCGACAATCGTGACATTCAGTCGTCGGACTGTTGTTAGTTTCTGATCTAGCATAAGCTTGCTCGGTTTACTATAAAACTGAGAATAGTTTGCTTTCTTAGTATAGTATTTCTTTGTAGTGCGTTTAACATGGATTGAATCCGCCCGCTTAAGTTCAATTTGGAAGGAGATGCTACTACTCCACTAGGCCAGTCGACGCAGCAGTCATGTCGACGTAACTATATTGTACCGTTGGTCGCTGCAGATCGTGTTAAAGGTAGGGGTTTCCCCATTTGTTGAGTTCGTGCAGTTCCTAGCCTATGCATTCAGTTTTTGAACTCCCCTACTAGAAGCGATGGATTCACCTCCAACAATCCAGTTCCAGATGCGCAGATGCGCTAAATATGAGCCCATGGGCAGGTCTGGCTCAAAGTAAAATGAGACCAGAGCGATCTCCCAGGCGATGGTTCGGATCACTACCACTGTGATGTTGTTAGTGGTAGGTTTTGGGTGGTACCGTATAACATGAAGGTCCAGGTCGAAAACTACGATCGCGGAATTCAGAGTCCCACTTCCATGGTCAACGCTCTGAAAGACCCTGACTCCACTCCGGTTTTTCTCTCGATAAGGACCTCGGCTGGAGCCAGCTTCTTGCGCTGGAGGTTTGTCTGAAAGATCTTTATTGTCACAGTCTCAGCCGGCGCAACCTTAACAATATTCTATGGCCATTATTTAATAAATTATTAGTAACAAAAATAAGTAAAAAGTTCTGTATAATATTAAATTAGCTAAGATGATACTCTGTAAGCTGATTATTAGTTTTTAAGGATTCTGTATAATAATTAAGTATAATATAATGAATGTAAAAATAAAGCATGATTACTGCCTCCCCAATTATTCACCCCATATAAGTTATAATAAAGAACAAGTCATAATAATATATATATAGTATACATATAATAATAGTAGGAAGGGAATCCACCCATATATAATATACTTTATTGCACATAAAAATAAATACAGAAACATAACAATACTAAGGTTTATGGCATTATTAAGATAATGAATGAAAGAAGATAATAAGTATGAAGTATAAACATACGAGAAGAATGAATCCGAGAACTGGTATGTAAGAGTCTATATAAAATATAGGTAGGTACTGTAAATAAAATCTCTGACAATGTTAGAGTATGGATTAAAAAAAAAATATGCTAGGTCTATGGCTTGGTCGTCCCACCTTTTCCTAATACATCGTCCAATTACGCCTTCGCGCAGTTTTTGCACGAAGGTGGGCTTCCCGTGATCCAATCCGTACACTTTGCCTTCAGGTGCGGGCATCCACAGTGGCAGCACAGTTCCGCTGGCTCTTTGCAGAATCGTTGTAAATGGCCATATCCTAAGCATCTCGAGCATTGGACCCACGGGGTTTGGTCCTTCGCTCTGACCCTTTGGAGGTCTATGTGCACACTCTCTATTTCCGTGATCTTACTCCAGAGGATCGACGAGGTGGTCAGGACAATATGGGTCTGTTATCCTTTCATCCTCGAGGCTGAGGCCGTGAAACAGGTCTCTGTTCTGATTCCTTAGGTTATTTGGGGTACGAATCATTCTGGTTTTGTCAATATATAAAAACAATTGAAAATTAAGTCAATAATTCATTATTAATGTCAATTATTTAAAATCCGTCACGGCAAGGACCGATTTGTAACTTATTAATTATATTCATTCACAGCTCTTTTTCCTTATTAACCCCTTTAGGTAAATAATGTTTTAATCGTCATCATTATATTTTCCTAGAACCTTATTCGCACATGTTCATTCATATTATTTATTCGATATTTTAAAAGGAAAATAAAACACAGTTTCAAATAAAAATACATATATTACTTTTACATCAATATTAAATTACAGCCAACGTAACTATGTAGGTTACAATAATAAAAATATACCTATAAATTTTCGTCGAAACAAATAAATAATAAAAACAAGGTATTTTTCTTTTTAGTAAACCTAATACTAAAAATTACTTTGACTATGAAAGTTGCTTCTGCGGAATACAGGTAACATTCTTTAAAACATTCCATCTACAAGCAAGGGAGAGCTCTCACTTATAGTAAGTAATATTACTATATTATGGAATTTACTCATTATATCTAGAATTAATTAGTAATGAGTAATAACATCGATGAAGTGTGTACGAGAGAAAAACTATTATTCAAGGTTACATTTTTTTCTGAAATGTTTAACTTATGTAATGTCTATATTTTATTGTATACGTATTTAATTTTTTAATGTCGTTTATTGTCTATTATTTAAAATGATTTGAATCATATTCAGCCACGTATATCATATCAAAGTAGGTATTTCGCGCGCACATTCCACCGACATTTGTGTAACCTAAATTGAAAAAAAAAGAATGATATTACTTTATTATTGAATAATAGAATTTCTGTAGCTTAGTTTTTTTGGCATCAAGCAAAGAATAAGTAAAAATTATTTTTGGAATAGACACCAGTGAGATCTAAAATATTGTTAAAAATGGAAGATAATTTGTTCTAAAAATGTAATGAAAATTTATCTTAATTTATATTTTCTACAAAAATAAAATTGGATGCACATCTAGTACATAATAAAACGGGTTTCGCCTTTATGACTCATTTTTAATATAAAATAAAATCTCACTGGAAAGATAATAAAGAAAAGCGTAATTAAAACTTAAAGTAAATATGTACAGTATATATATTGATAAATAATATAGAGACAGCCAATAACGGAAATAAGTTAGAGATACATTGTAAGAAAAATAAAAAAGCACGTGTGCACAAATTTAATATACTTTATTTATATAAATGCCCTTGAAATTAAACATCTCATTGTCAGAAAACATTTTGTATTCTCTGTGCTACATAAAACTATTACCGGAAAACATGTATAAAATAATTATAGATACTTTAAATTTACATGGTATTGTTAATTTTGCTTTAACGAACATAAATGGAGCTTGGATTTGGATCTTTTCATAACTTAAAATGAGTCGTATTTGTGTTTCCGGACATAAAACTCTAATGATAAGAGACTTCGCTATAGTAATCATACAATATATCTCTTTCCGTCCAACACACTTGTTTACATCTATGCTCTAATATTATATTTAAAATATGTTACAATGTTCCCACTTGTTATTTTTTAAGTGTAAAATTTGACACTTAATGTGAAACAAAAATAGTGCCAACGATTTCATAAAAAAAAGAATAGTTCATGTTGCAATAAGTGTTATTGCATTTGCAAAATCAGTCTTTATAGACAATTGTAAAAAAAATCGATAAGCAGCCTTTCAAAACGCCTTTGAAAAGTTTGAATTGATTTATTTGTATATAGTATACAACTTTATTTAAAACAGATACAATGATAGATAGACATTCAAATAAATTAATTTTATTTAACTAATCATTTTAACCATTGGACAATACAAATTAATTTTAAGTTGTCAATTGATAAGACTCATTATTTATTAGTTTCACGAAATAAATAATAATAAAAAATAATGTATTTTCTACATAAATTATACAAATCTTAGACAGTTGTGATGATAAAATTGGTATGATTGTAATATAGAAACAAAATGAATTTGTTAAACAGAAGAATGATTACTCGTACTTTACTTTAGGATTCCTTCTTTCTCCTAAAAATTATCTATTAAAATTAGTTGATTTGCTTGATTTATTAGACACTTCGATAGTCTTGACAAATTCGGTAAATTAACATAACATACTCTTGCTGTATTTAAACTTATTATAATAATAATTTATTATAAACTCTACGTAGATAACAATGTAACATTAAATTAAAATTAATTTTATTCATATAAATGCTTTTTTCCGTTTAGACGAATAAAACATAAAAAAGGGACAATTAGACCGAGAAATACCCAAGACATTACACGAGAGAATAAGTCAGCATCTACTACGCACACTCATCGCCTCTACACAAGTAAGAATACGCAATACATATTTATCAATCCCGAAGCAAAAATAAATATATTGCTATTCACAATTATGCATTCATGATTTTTCTTAAAACTACTTATATGTTATAAAAAGGCATCCATTGTCAAAAGTTCATCATCGAGATCGATACAAACTTCGCAAATTAATTTAATAATCAAAAAAACAACACTACGTTACAAGCAACAGAACGACCGATCGGCGATTATTCAAAACAGAAAATTGCCACACACAATCTACTGGAATCGGGTTTTGTACTAATATAAGGTTTGACAAGACACTACGAAAAGTATACAGTTCGAGCGTCCGAGAGACCCACATAACACTCGGCATATCTCAGTCGCGAAATTCCGCCGATAGGCTTAACTCCAAGCTTTGGTGTTCACTCCTAATCGGATAAAAATACTTACAAAAATCTCGAGGTCCACCGAGCCCGAATCTATATTTTTATAAAAATCGACATCCAAATTTTTCGGTTGGTTGATGGTTCATTTATTGGGTACATGTATTTTCTTGGACCGGAAGTCGTATATTTTCCGACAAAACAGTACAAGTTCGGGGGAGACGGAAGGCGGTAGTTTGGTGTCGTTGGGCGCGAGCGCGGGGCTCACTTCGCTGGCGGGTAGCGCGGGCACTATTGAAGGCGCTATTGTAACACCCTCCTCGGCTGCTTTTAGCCGCTTCTTATACCTGTCAAAATTTACACACCAATGTTACGATTACAACAATCGAAGGAATTTATTTTTGTCTATATAAATATTTTAACAATCTTGCCCGATAGAAAGTAAAGATGAGGTCTAAGTTGAAGTACACTTTCCTTAAAATTGGCACTAGTACTTTTTTTAGAGTGGTAACTTTTCTCTCAGAAGTAATTAGGTTACAAGTGACACGTAACACGAATGTAGGAAGGCTAAATTACAATTTACTGTATCAACTTGTAAACAATCCACTGCTCAGCGAAGTCCTCTTCTCTATATAGAAGAAGGGTTGGAGCTTAATCCACCACGCTGTTCGTTTGCAGGTTGGCGGATAGTTTTCCTACTATGAGTAACGACCGTTGTCATGTGTCTATGATAACAAGCGGGACCGACGGCTTTACGTATTCTCCGAGACACGGTGGGGAGACCCACAAAGACCGGAAACAAATATTTGTACAAATACAAATATCTGTTCTGACCGGAAATGGAACCCGCGACCGTCGGCGCGCGGCGTTGGGGCGACTACTCGCACCACTGATGATCGTTATCCATAGTAGGGAAAATATCCGCGAACCCGCAGTGGAGCAGCGTGGTTGATTAAGCTCCAACCCCTATTCTATATAGAGAAGAATTAATTACAGTCTGATACAGTACAGTACCGTAGAGTGTCGAATCGTAATTGATCGTGTAAGAATAGCCAAGTTACCGGCAGTACTCGTTGAAGGTGAGCACGTAGCACTTGTCCTCGATGCAGGCGACGGAGTTGGCGTCGCGGTGGCGGGACGCGAACACCTCGTCGGGCGCGTCCGCCGGCTGCCGGCCGCGCTCCGTGTGCTCGGGCCGGTAGTACCACACCAGCGACACCATCATCTCGCCTGAAACGTGCTCGACTCGTCATCGTGGAGCTATAGCCATAGAGGTATTATAAATTACAGTAGGGACGAAATACGGCTGCCTGTAAGCGGAAACGTCCAACGGTTAGAAAGAGAGAGACGATCGCGGTACCCCATCTGTGTTATTATGACAACCTCGAATAATAAAATCAAATCAACTTAAATATCTTATAAAGTTGTTTGAAGTAATGAAATATATATATAACAAAATATAGCACAAAGTTGAAATAACCGTAGCTTAAAACTTAAATTATAAGCCCGAAGGGTTTATAGCATTAATAGCATTAATCGCAGTGTAAACGCTAGAAGGAATAACAAAATTGTAACTCCAAGCTTCCGACTGCGCAAAGTAAACGTCTCCTTTCTAGGTTATGGTATTCGCATGTATAATAAAATCCCACAAACAATTTTGGAATTGTCTCAACATAAATTTAAACACTTCATAAAAAAAATAAATAGATAAAGCGTATTATTCGGTGCCGGATTATTTAGCTGATAAAGATGTGTGGTAAATCCACGCTGGCGCCAAGTGGCGCTGTATTTCATGCAAGATATTACTAATTTCGTACTAAAACACAGTTTATATATTATTTTCAAAAGAGTAACTGCGAAGTTTCTTGCCGATTCTTCTCTGCAGAATCTACATTCCGAATAGGTGGTAGCTTTACTTTTGCAAAAAAAAAAACACTAAAATATTAATTTTGTAAAATGACGATTCGAAGGTGCCCATGGGGCCTATTTGAATAAAGTTGTTTTTGATTTTAATTTTTGATTTTGAAAGAACAGTCAGGAATTTTCTAGAAAGTTTTTATTAGGGAATATAAAAGACAATGAGCTCTCGATTGTGACGCATTAGTTCTCAGGGTTTGAGACATGTTTACACATCTACATGTGTAAACATGTCCGACAAAATAAACTTGAACAAATGTGGTAAGCGGCAGTGTCTATTATATGATTTTTTATTAGGTTTGTCGGTGGCCGAATCTTGTCGACGTGTATATGCCGCGTTTGTTCAAGATGCTATGAACGAAAGAACAGCAAGGTGGTGGTTTGATCGGTTTCGATCTGGAAATTATAGCCTGGAAGATGAGTTCCGGCCGAGTCGACCGACGGAAATTGATGACGAGGAATTACGACTTGTAGTGGAGAGATTACTCCTCGGAAAACAACGCGCGAATTAGCAGCGATATTCAACTGTGCTCAATTCACCATTGTGACACATCTAGAAAGTAAGTTAGGTCAATGGGTCCCATGCGAATTGAACGACTGCGACCGTGCTTGTCGAGTAGAAGTGTGCACATTACTGCTTTCTTTTAGTCGAAGAAAGGACTGGCTAAGCACTATAATTATTTACCGGAGATGTAAAGTGGGTTGTATATGTTAATTACCGGCAGACGTCAGTGAGTAGATGCAGATTTGAGCTCCGAACCAGTGCCGAAATCGAACCGTCACACCCGCAAAATCATGTTACGTGTTTGGTGGGATTTTCACGGAATTTTATACTTCGAGTTGCTTCCAGAAAATACCCATATCACCGCTGATTATTATTGCAGTCAAAAACAAAAACTTGCCGACCAATTACAACACTACCTTAACCGCTTTTACTATTGACAAGTCCTATACTCAAAGGTTGTCTGGAAGAGATCGCTCTACTAGCGATAAGACCGCCTTTGTACATCTTCCTTTGTTCATTACAAATATTGTTTATGGTGTGCAATAAAGATTATTATTATTATTATTACAAGAAGTACGCCCTTAAAAACGTGAAGTCCGTTTTCTGCATGACAATACAAGGCCACATGTTGCAACTAAAACAAGACAAAAAGTCTTAGAATTAGGTTGGGATTATTTATTTTATTATTTATTTATTTATTTATTGAATTAAAGAAGGATATAAATTACAAACATCAGTAAGATGTCACATAAACTCATTCGAGTTTTACCGGACATCAGTTTCGTTAATATCTAGTAAGTATATATTATTAGATAACTTAGTACTAAAAATAATATGATAGGAAGATATAAGATTATAAAATTATTAAATATATTAGGTAGCGATAACATATATTAATTTATTATCATTCACTAGTCAATTCAACGCTGTCTGCCTATAGACCGACCAACCAGTTTAAGTGGAAGCGAGAGTTATGTTATACACAATACTATATTTTAGATTAAGTATAAATTAATTATTAACTGAAAAAATTTTTTTTTTGTAAAGTATAGCTAAAGCTTAGTAAATTTTTATTTATTCAAAGTTTTATATATCATTTGAATTTAATTTATTATTATTTTATCTAGTTATATATTACTTATTTAAGTTAAAAATTTTATATAATGGTATTATTAATAAAATGTTTTTTAAGGGATCTTTTTAAGTTTCTTGTTGTTAATGATTCCCGTAAAGTTAAGGGAAGTTCGTTTATAAGATGTGGTATTATGTAACTTAATTTTCTTTTACCGTATAGGTTATTATATTTCGGTAGCAGTAATATAGAGTTACTTTTTTGTCGGGTAATAATACTGTTAGGGTCTACTTTATTCAATATTTTTAATGTATCGTTAAAATATTCTTCACTTAATAAAGTGAGTTTAATCTTATCATGTATAGGCATTATTTTACAATGTTCAAATAATTGGTGATAATAATTTCTGAATTTATTTTTAATGTTAATAGGGACGATTTCTTTTAGGAGTACAAGTTGCAGTGTATATATTTTATTTAAGTGTTTTTTATACGTTCTGCCATAACTTGATAAACCATAGCTTATTATGGATTAAGCCAATGACTTGTAAAGTTGGAGTCTAATCGAGTAAGGTATTGACCACTTCATTATTCCAGGATAGCTCTTAATTTGTCACAGATGTGATTTATATGGTCTTTCCAATTAAGTCTGTTATCAATAACTAGCCCTAAATAAGTTTGTTTGCTTTTGATTTTGATTTTGAGAGCTACTATTATTGAATTTATGTAAGCATTCGTGATTATGTGAAATAAGACAAGGAAATATTTTACTTCTGTTCTGGCTAGTGCTGATGTACATTAATTTGGTTTTATTAGCATTAAGTACCAAACCGGCGTCATGTGACCATCTCAATAACAAATTAAAATCTTTTTGGAGCCAACTAAGCGCTTCCTCTGCATTACTACCTTTGAATATCAGGCATGTATCGTCTGCAAACTGGTATATTTCGGAGTGCTGTATAATATTCGAAAGGTCATTTACGTATGTAATATAATGCAAGGGGCCCAACACGGAGCCTTGGGCTGTTCCTTCTGTGACGCGAGTTTCATTACTTTCTACATCACCTACCTTAACGACAAATGACCTTTCTTCTAAATAGTTTTTACACCAGCCTAATAAATTACCTCTGATTCCATTGGATGTTTTACCATATTCAGCCTACAGCCCAGGTCTTTCACCGACCGATTTTCATCTTTTCCGGGCCCTAAGCAATGTTCTTCAGGATAAAAAATTTAACACTCAGGATGAGATTAATACCTTCTTAAATGATTATTTTAATTCACTGCCCCCGAGCTTCTACGCAGATGGGATCAACAGTCTGCCAGATCGTTGGCAGAAGGTCATAGATTGTGATGGAGATTATTTTACTAAATAAACTCTATTGTAAAACACAAAATGGGTCTTTGAATTTTTTTTAATGAAAACGGCAATAATTTTCCTATCAAATCAATAATATCCACACGTACTCGTAGTACCGGTAGCTGTGAGAACTAATAGACGACTGTATGCTTTTGCTTTTGGCCTTGCGGTCTCAAGTTCAAATTTCGATAAAAAAGTTATTTTTTTGTTAAGATCAAAATTATTTACTTCTATGTTAATTTTTCGACTACAAACAAATAAATTCAAAAACAAACAAACTTCAGTCTCGTGAACAAGATATTCGTAGATAATGTTAAAATATCGAGCTCCACGAAACGAAAACGTTATAAAAATAACCACGTTCATTTAAAATCTTATACAAACAAATCATAGAAACAACTCTAATATGCACAGTAATATTATATTGGTATGTAATTAAAATTTACATTACATTATAAGTTCAAAATATTGACTGCCCATATAAACATAACCAAACATTACTATAATATTCCGCGCAAACTGCGCATACGCGAGTAGAGAGACAGATAGGTGCCGCGATAGTCTCTCTGTTTCTAACCGAGGGACAGCTGGAGGCCTGGCTCCCCTGCTCTATCTACAATACCTCTATGTCTATAGCTCGACTCGTTATTTAACTAAAAAATAAATTCATTTTATTCATTTCTTTTTTTTCTTATAGAACACGCAGTTTTTGCCTAGCTGGATCGCATTAATGGGCAGCGACGAAAGAAATTTTTAAATATATTTTGAGGTAGTAATTGAATGTTTTAATGAAAGACAAGTAGCAATCTAGTTACCGTCGTCGGGGTTCTCCCACAAGCTGGCGATCCTGGCGACGAAGGGCTGCGCGCGCGCCTGCGAGGCGCGCAGCAGCACGCAGTCGCCGCGCGACACGCGGTCGCCGCTCGCGTGCGCCATGCTCGGCCAGCAGTGCGCCATACGATCCAGTCGCGAATCGTTCTAAAGCAGGGGTGTCAAACTCCAATGCAATCGCTAAACTTTAAAGATTCTATTTAACAGGATTGGCCACATTGTAACACAACTAGCCTAGGTGTAACGGTTAATCTATTTGCTAGCTAGATCTTTTATGTAACAAACTAGTAAGATAATAAATAGCTTGAATCTAGCTATAAATTGATACGGCCCGCGGGCCGTATCTTTGACATCCCGTTTCTAAAGTATAATTCTAATTCATGATCATACTAATATTATAAATGCGAAAGTTTGTTTGTTACGCTTTCACACGAAAACTACTTAACCGATCATCATGAAACTTTGTACGCATATTCTTGAAGGTATTAGAAGTAACATAGTATACTTTTTTTCTTTGGTCGCGATCACCGACATCCTGCGGGCAGAAGCTAGTAATAATATAAAGCTAATCGATAACGTTGCCGAGAAGAGTCTAAAAGACTAAAGCTTAACGCTTGAATTCATACACGTGAAACAGTTATTATAAGCTAATTGTAAGAAAGGATCCTTCTTATAATGTCCAAATTTTTACTTTATAAATTCCAAATTTAAATTCGGATGATAGTTTTCATAAGCCATGTCAAGTGAGACAATATGAAAACAGAATTGTTTTTAACTGTGTAATTTAGATTGAATCACATTTTAATTATTATATTCGTAAAATATTGTATTCTACTTACGTTTAAATATACTTTCGAAAGGTTATGTTCGCCTTCGAATTTCCATCCGTTGCTCCACCGGGGCGGCGCTCGCGGTTGTAAATCTGGTGGTGCAAGAGGCGTCGTTACACGTCGCATACGTCGCCCCCCACTTCGTCTTCTTCTAGTCTTTCTCACACTAGGAACTGGTGAGGAACAAGCATCTTCTACAACTAACGAAGCTTCATCTGTCTTGAACACTGTCTTTTTTGAAACAAGTAATTTCACCACCTTTTCACTTTTCGCTTCTCCACTAACTTTCTCACTAGTTAACTTACAACGCTTTGTTGATGGATTTACTTTTTCTTTACCGATATCGACTTCAGTTTGCTCAATATCCTTTACTTTAGATTCACATTCATTAGATTTTGTCACTTGTTTTTTTGAAACTAGCAGTTTAACTAATGATTCAACGTTTTTGCTTTTATATTCATCATTACATTTGTCTGTTCCTAGTTTACATTTTTTAGATAAAGGTTTATCTAAAGCCACATTATCAACAGACTTTTCACTGCGGTTCAGGGAATCAGTTAATGGATTTTCGTCTGAACTTTTCTCTGATTTTTGAGATTCATTGATGTTTTCAGTACTTAATGATTTCGGAATAGATTCTAATTTGTTAGTTATAATTTTAGGTTTTGAACTTTTTGATGAATTTTTCTGTTTTGTAACATTGAAGGAATTACTGTTTTCAATGACGTTAGAACTTTGTGTACTATCTTTATAATCACATTTATCCTTGACATCTATATTTTTCTTTGTATCATATTGAAGACAACAATTTGATGTAAGTGTTTCGATATTTGACTCATTTTTCGTTATTAATTCATTTTGGTCCTCCTTTGTATTTAAGGCTTCGGTGGGAGTTGATAATACTGACTTGTGTGTAACCTTTGAATCTATCTTGTCAATTTTACAAGAATTTCTATAAGTAATTTTTTTCTCAACTATATGACTGACAGCCGCACTCGTTTTAGATCTCACGCCGTTGACAGGAACATTGTTTTCCATACAGTTATTATTTGTATTAATTGTTTTCTTTGCATTGCTCTGGGAAATATTTTCATTTGGTGGTAGAAAAAGTTCAGCAGGATTTAGCTTTTTGTCTGGTATATACCCCTTAGCATCTGGCCTATCGACGCTATTCTTTTTTATTAAATTATCAAGAAGGAGAGCGCTTTTAGTTTTAGGCTTTATGCATAAAACATTATCACTGACTGCAGCTATATTCATGAGACGCGGATCGTCGTTATTAGTAGTCTCGATTAACATTTTTTTAGATTTTGGCTCATTTAGTGTTAGATCTCTCTCTGATTTTCTTTTATGTGCTTTCTTGTCACCAGACGACGTTTTCGGAGTTCTTTTATTACTTTTCTTTTTTGGTTCCTTTGTTATTGTTTCGATTCGTATATTTGTATGTTCACCAGAAACTTTTCTCCGTTTTTGTAACTTTACATGCTCCCCGATTCCATTCGTTCTACAAGCTTCATCGAGTTTTACATCTTTCATTTCAATTTCTAGTTTGGGCTTTGAATACCTCCGTTTAACGGCTTTTGCAGATTCCGTAACGTCTACTGTTTCTGTTAAGGTTGTCGTGCTATTGTGCTCTCTGAGAGCTTGCGTATCTGTTTTTCTCGACGTTGAATATGTAGGGCCTTCATTTTCTTTTTTCACATCTACTAAGGGCGTCGATCTTTCATCGGATGAAGAGAGATCAATAGGCACACATATAGGAGGAGATAAAGCTAGAACATCATCATCTGCATCATTGTGGTTAACGATAGGTGGTTTTGGAGCTGAAAGTAGTAGGCCAGTATCATCGCCTGCCAATGATCGCCTGGCCATAGCTTTGCCCAGGCGAGCTCGTCGAGGTGCCGCAGGGGGTGGCTGCGGGGCGCACGCTCCCCGCGCCGGCGATGGAGGACCCACAGCTTCAGTCGGTCCGGGAATATCAGCATTTAGTCGGAGATTATCCTGTACGTCGTATATTTCTCGCTTTGGGGAAGCGCCGCCGATCGTCGGTAATGGACAAGGATGTGGAGCATCGGCTGCCATGGGTGGTTCCGGTGGTTCTGGCTCTAGAGGCGGATCCTAAAAAGATGGATTCTTCGCTTAAAATAATTCATTGATTTTGACGTGTTAAAGTACATACATATAATATTACTATACATAGAATATCTTTACTATTATAACAGTATTATTATACAATAAAAGCTCCTTATTCACGCTTCCTTTATTTGCGTTTTCACCATTCGCGGATGAAAAAATTGCGACCCGATATTCGTGGCTCTATATTTCTTTATTCGCGGATCTAATCTCTAAAATTCATTAAAAAAAACACATTTAAGCTCTATTACATTAGACGAATCTTCAAAACCATATTGGATAATATGGAATGTAATCCTGATATGAATATTATGCAATGCTGGAAGAAATTTGACATAGCTAAATGCATCATAAACATAAAATAATTATTGGAAGAAGTGAAGTCATACATGCACATCGAAGTCATGCTGGAAAATATTGTATCCTGACTGCGAAAAATGATGAAGAATCTGTGCAAATTTAAACTTTAACCGGACGTTACCAAAATTGCAAATGGAATAGGAAGAAAAAAATTGATCCGTCTATTGAACTAAGTCCTAGTTTTAAGACGCAAATTTGTAAACTGTGGAATGCATAGATAAAAAAGTATGAAGTACGCATGCGCTCCTATAAAAGTGATGAATTATCAATTAGAAGAAGGCGCGCGAACGTACCCATGGTCAAAAACTTTAATTAAATTCATCATCATCATCATATCAGCCATTGGATGTCCAGTGCTAAATGTAGGCCTCCCCATCACCTCCAATTAAGTCGGTTTTTTTTATATTTTTTTGGTTTTTATTTTGCCACCTAGGAACGTATCCCCTATAATTAATGATTAAACGAACTTACCTGTACGTGAAGTTCTATCATAATTATACGAGGGCTTTGTCCGAAGAGATTAGCATAAAGTTTACATGTAGTAGACACTAGGTGTCGCCAATCTGCACTGTATTTGAGAGGTTTTTTTTTTTTTTTTTGTTATGGTATCCCTATATCCCTACCGCTCTCCATATTCTTCATTTAGTTTAGAGAATCCAACAATTCTTTGTAAATGTTGATATTTAAATATATATCAATAATATAATTGATTATTACTCTGGGAAATGTAAAAAAGGGGGTGGGTGGGATGCTAATCTCTTCGGACAAAGCCCTCGTATAATTATGATAGAACTTCACGTACAGGTAAGTTCGTTTAATCATTAATTATACTCGTGCTTTGTCCTCGAGATTAGCATAAAGTTTACATGTAGATGTTGAGAGTAAAATATCAACTTACAAAGTATAGTAAATTTATTTACTCAATCAAATCTTGTATTACAAAAGATTAGCACAATTCTAAATAATGACATTATGTTAATTTTGTTTTCATTATTTATAGAATAGAATCACTCATGATGTTTCTTGCAAAAGAGCCATCTTGATTAAGATTTACAATTATATTTCGATTATAGAATTTACCAAATGTTTGGGAACTTCCGCTCCAACCTGCCGTTTTCCTGATAAGGTCCATATTGACACCAAGCGCATGTGCTTTAGACGTAGCTGCATGTCTTGTACTATGTGCGGTAAAAATGGACACATCTATTCCACAGTCACTTAAGGTTAACTTAATCCATCTACTCAAGGTCTGTGATGTGATGGGCATATGAGGTTTTCGAATGCTTAGAAAAAGACTATCATGATTGCGCAAGGATTGTGTTTTATTTAAATAGCAGCGCAATGTAACAACAGGGCATATTTCAGGTCGTTCATAAAAAATAGGGAGAATCAATAACGGTTGCGTCGATCCAGGACGAGAGGATTTTATCAAATCTGGAATCTTAATGTGAATCTCATTACTATAAATTTCTATATTTTTAATATTAATTTTACTGATCGTCTGCAACCTGTGTGCCGTTGTTAATGCAAGCAAAGTTGCTAATTTCTTTGACAATTTTTCTAAGCTTAATGCATCATTGGGGTACCAATCTGCTAAGGAATTGAGTACCATAGATGTGTCCCAGGTGATGTTATACTTAGGTAACGGTGGGCGTAGTCGGAAGATCCCTTTAAGAAAACGTTTGATAAGATCGTCATCTGCAATTTCTTGACCAAGAAAGAGAGAGAGAGCTGATCTGCAACTATTTAATGTTCCATAACCTGCACCAGCCTCATACAATTGCGTTAAAAAATTTATAACATTTGTAGCTGATTTTAAATGTAAATTTATATGATTATTCTTACAAAATATGAACCACTTTCTAAGGGAAGTGTCGTATTGTTTAATAGAATTATCTGAGAGTGATGCCAACATTATGTGTATAGATGACTGAGGGACATTCCTCTTCAAGAGTGCTGTCCTGATAAGATTCCGGCAACCAGGGTAATCTTCCGATACATCTCTCGATTGCTGGAATGGGAAATTATTAAAGTGTCAGAGGGCCTAAATATTAACGGATCCGATATTAATAAACTTTTAAATAAAGGGAACCATGGTTGCGTGGGCCAGAGTGGAACCACCATGATTCCCTTAGCTCTATCATTAATTATTTTTCTTAACGCCTTTAGTATTACTGAAAACGGTGGAAAACTGTAGAAGTAAAAGTTTGACCAAGAGATTGTAAATGCATCTATTGTGAAAGCGTCTGGGTCTCTGTGCCACGATATATATTTAATACATTTTTTATTTAATCTACTAGCGAATATATCGATTTCGGGATTTCCAAAATGATTTATAATTTTTTGGAATGCGAAGTCTGATAATTCCCATTCAATATCTGGGTGGATACGCCGTGATTCCTCGTCCGCAATAACATTCTCAACGGAGCTTATGTAAGATGCAAAGATGAACAGATTGCGTTCTTCACACCACTGCCAGAGTTTTCGAGCGACACTTGTGAGATGAGGAAATTGAACACTTCCCATGCGATTGATATACGCGATGGCCGTAGTACTGTCAATTCGTAATATAATTTGGCAATCGCGATAAGATTTTGCAAAGATTTTTAATCCAAAAAACGCGGCTAGGATTTCTAATTGATTAATATGATAAAGACGTTCTCTGTCCGTCCACATCCCGCTAGCCCGTTTCCCACTACAGGTCGCTCCCCATCCCGTAGTTGAGGCATCGCTGTAAATTTCTAAACAATAGTCATTTTGTTTAATGTCGTTTACCGGGTGGAGAATCGCACGAGACCACCAATCAAGATCTGGCAACATTGACGACGATATGGTCATATATTTGTCATAATCCTCGTCATCTTTCAGGTTTAAATATTTACATCGTTCAAATGCTTTGGTATAAAGCCAACCATATTTGACGGCTGGGCAGACGGAGATAAGTAAGCCCACTAAACGTGCGAATTCTCTAACCTTACAGCGTCTTAAGTTTCGGAATTTATTTATTTCCGTTTGAATTTTTAAAATTTTATCTTTTGGTAAAGTGACTTGCATTTTACTCGAGTCAATTATAAAACCAAGGAATTTACATGTGGTGGAAGGTGAGAGATTACTTTTTTCCCTATTGATAATAAAACCTAGTGCCTCCAAAAACCTTGTAGTAACACTAATGTTTTCAAGGCACGATTCATGGCTATTCGATATCAATAAAATATCATCTAGGTATATTGTTGATAAATAACCACAGGAGCGTAACAGACTAATGACAGGTTTCATAATCTTCGTAAAAATAAAAGGTGCAGTATTTAATCCGAAGGGTAGAACATTAAATTCATAAATTTTGTTGTCGAATTCGAAACGAAGGTATTTTTTAGAACTATCGTGAATGCGTATTAAAAAATATGCATCTTTAAGATCTATGGTACTCATAAAGGAATTTTTAGAAATAAGTTTTAAGGCTGTTCGTAGATCTTCTAATTTGAAATGAGAAGTATCAATGAACTTATTTAATGACTTTAGGTTTAATATAAACCTATATTTGCCGTTTGGTTTTGGTACTAAAAATATAGAGGATAAAAATTGATCCTGACATGGTTGGCATTCTGTAATGGCTCCTATTGTAAGAAGATCATTAATCGATCGTTCATATTTAATTTTTTCCATAGCGGAGAGTACTCTCTTCGCATGTATGTGTGTTTGTTTAACTGGACAGGAAAAGGATATTTTATATCCATCTACCCATGAAAGAATAGTACTGTCTCGTGTGATGAGTGACCATTGATTATGGAAATAAGAAAGCCTACCGGCATATTTTACCATATCTAACGCCGGTTGTTGCTGCGATATTTCGAAGGACGCGATGGCGGCTTCGATGGTCTGTCTGTGCGACCCTTGTCGGCAGGCTGTTTCGTCCTCTGAGTCCCCTTCTGCCTGTGGTTCTGGGGAGGACCACGCCAGTTTAAATACTTTTGTGGCTGTTTAGTCTTCGTAGACTGTTGTTTTGAAGGAGTTTCTTTCAGATCAGCTCCGGATTTTGAAATGGCTTTGGCCGCCTTCAAGGTATCAGCTAAATTTTCGCTAAATAGTAATTTATCTATTTTTGTTGCTTGCAATTGATCTTTAAGATCTTTTTTAAGAGTGTTAAGTACGAAATTTCTTCGTATTGTCGATTCAGTGTTTTGACTATCGCACATAAGCTTTATTGCGTCCATTAATATCTGAATAAGGACGGTATTTCTTGGTTCCGATGACATCAGCAACGTGAGAGCTTTGGCTACGCAGGATATGGCGGAGGTACGTTGCTTTTGTCTGAGTTCCATGCCCTTGTCTCTTTTGAGAACAGCCTCGGAAACAGCAGCTACTACCTCCGGATTGAGAATAGGTGCTTCGATCAGAGTGCAGTTTGCCGGTGGTAAATATTTATCCATAAGTTCCTTACGGACCTCTTTTGGCAAACCCGTCCTGGCTATATGCTGAAGGCGACTAGCAAGATCTAGTTGGATGTCTTCGCCATAAGACCTCACCAGGGAAGGATCCTCTCCTAGTATTGAAAGGAGTTCATCATCGAGGATCCCCGCCGGCTCCGTAGCAGATAGTTGCTCATTGTTTTCACGACTAGTAGCGACAGCCGAAGTACCAGGCAGGGAAATAATCCTTTCCGGCGGATACTCAGAAGCCACACCAGCACTGGTGGACGGTAACGGTTTGGCTGCGGTCGCAGCTGCAGTAGTGGCGTTCCCTGATGATATAGGTACACCTGCAGTAACGAAAACACTCACGTAACACATTTTGTATATTTAGGTAAAGTGACAGTCCCTAAGACTGCCGGCATCCCTAATTTAATATATTAGCCAATACTAATAAAGTGACAGCCCTAGTAGCTGACCGCATTATCAATTTTTTGCTTTTATTACGTGTGCCATAGTAAGTAATAAAGTGACATCCCCAAAGAATGCCCGCAGCATCGCTTTTGTATGGCTACGTTAATTATAGTGAAGTGATAGCCCCACAGACTACCCGCAACACTATATTATAACGTAAAAATGAGTTCGCCGATCAATACAGTGTTAACCCCTTAGGTTAACCGCAATATTGTATAAATGTGTGGGTAGTTCGAAATATTTACCTTCAATGCATAGTGTCTCAGGCGGCAACTCCCTGTCGGTGGTGCCAGCCTGGCCACGCCCAGACCGCGACGAACTTGAACTTGAAGTGTTCGAGCTTGATGACGACCGAGATGAGTCCGATGTTGACTCGGATAACCTTCTCGAAAGTGGAGTCCTCTGTCGATCTCTGCGTCGTGTGCGCATTAACTTCTGTTCCAACTTTTTAATTTTGTAAGCAATCAACTCGTAATTTTCCGAAACGTCACGTTTACGTTTCCCCATGTTAATTTGATTGTCACCGAACAATAAATACGCAACACAAATTGACGCGTGCAGACTGGCGGAGCACTTAACGTGTAATGAAGAATATGGAGAGCGGTAGGGATATAGGGATACCATAACAAAAAAAAAAAAAAAAAACCTCTCAAATACAGTGCAGATTGGCGACACCTAGTGTCTACTACATGTAAACTTTATGCTAATCTCGAGGACAAAGCACGAGTATAATTCCATATAAATGACCATTCCATATTCACGGTTTCTGTATTCGCGGCATATTTACGGAACTTATATCCCGCGAATAAAGAGCTTTTACTGTATACTACTGTTTATTTCTTAATATTTCAGAAAAGTTAGTAAAGGTAGTGGCTATTAGGTAGTATTAGAGATGTATAGCTTACCTTTCCGCTGCCATGAGTATCGGCGGCGGAGTCGAGCGCGCACGCCCGCACCTTCGGTCGGAAGGCGCCCCCGGGCGGCGCGAGGGCAGAGGGTACGTCCGCTGGGCCGCCACCGGTAGGGGCTTTACCAGTAGCGGGCCCAATAAGGACGTTTTTTGGACACGCGTTTAATGGGCACGGACATCCACGGTATTCTGTAAATAACGATTGGGAAATGTTATATTATTTATTTTATTCCTACCTCCATCGAAAACTCGATATTCGTCCCTATGAAGCGGACAAAAGTGACACTTTTTTCCCCGCTTTATAGGGACAAAAATCGAATTTTCGCCCTAGGTAGGAAAAAAGTGACACTTTTTCCCCCGCACAAGGGACACAACCCGAACTTTCGGCCTAGGTAGGAAAAAAGTATGTGTAAAACGGGACGGAAGTACCTACTACATCCTTTCCCGCATGTTTTCATTTTACATGCGGGACATAAAGTAGTACTTTCGTCCCTTGTGACACGATATACTATTCTATGATAATAATCATTAATTCCTAAGAATATTGAACAGAGAGTAACTTATATACAATAGTACAATTTTTTTACCCGTTTTAATGGAGGGTAGGTACGCCCTAGTGTGGTAGTGAGATACATGTATATAACTTCTGTAATTATTATATTATCCTAATAAAAAAATTGTAAAAAAATGTGTATCAATTGACTTTAGATTCAATAAAAAAAAATATTTTTATTATTTTTTACTGTACCAAACGCGTTATGTACATTAATTGTGAAAAAAAAAAGTAAATAAACTTTTTTATAATTCTATACACATAACGCTTTTAGAAATTACCATATATGGTCAGTAAATGTTATTGTCGACACTAACCTACGTATGGTATTCTTTGAGGTGAATGTTGATAACATGGTGGCGTTCCATAATACTGGGGTGGCGGGTACGGCTCACTTGCCACGCTTACCATCTGGAATAATAAGAAAACTTAACGTTGTTATCTCCCTGAACTCGTAATGAGAATTCAAAAGATTTTTTTGAAACATTAACAGAAAAAGTTTTTGGTTTTTGTACCTGGGCGTCAGGTTGTGGAGGTCCGATATGGTATGGTCCTGGCGGTCGGTAATAACGTCCGTAGCATAGCTCCGCTGGATAGTACGGGGGTCCGTATTGTTGCAGCACCTTAATGGAAAATTAGAAAATTATTTAACTTTATTTTTATGTTAAATTATGTAGGTACACACCCTTTTTTTACATTTTTCGAAACGATTTAATAGACAATTATTTTTATCATATCTTATTTGAAGAACTTTTTCTACCTTGACAGCAAGAATTATTGGGCTTTAACATCATTTTGTAAAAAGTAGCAGAAGTATTTGAGCTAATTTATTGTATATAACAATAATAATCGTTTGAGTATAGTATGGATTGAGCACTTTTAATATTTGTGACACGGCGGTACAATTTTAAGGTACAAAATAACACTAAATTAAACACTGTACCGTGTATCATATTATTTTACAAATAATATTACTTTTCCTCTGGTTTGTTATTAATTTATTACTAATACACGCATATACATACATAGACAAAGATAATTTCGATCCAATTTTAAAATATGTAGAGATTGTAAAAAAAAGAAACCCAAAATCAAGGGTTTATGGTCCATTATTATTTTGTTAGTGGAAATGACAGCTTATTCTATCATGTCTATTTCTTTGCCTTGCATGTTATTTTTTTATTCACTATTTTCCGAGGCAAATAAATAACTAAGTACTTTTCTCCGAAAAAATTTCGACGGTAATGTTGTAAATTGTGTTTCATAAATTATAAGACTTTACTCGTAGTTTGACGAGCGTTCACATTTATATTTTTATATAATATTGCGTATGTGATTTGTGGGAGAGGAAGTTGTTTAATGGTAAAATAATTTCTACAACCGGTACTGTAGTTTCGGATAAATTACAAATAAAAAAAATACAAATTTGACCTATTTATAATCACTACATAGTATAAAACAAAGTCGCTTCCCGCTGTTTGTCTCTATGTATGCTTAGATCTTTAAAACCTCGCAATGGATTTTGGTACGGGTTTTTTTAATAGATAGAGTGATTCAAGAGGAAGGTTTATATGCATATAACATGCATAATATAGTAGGGAAACACTGATAATTTCAGAGGTTTCTAATGTGTTGTCGTAAAAAAACACATATTTTTTTAGCATACATTGCAAACACTGGCAGAAACCTACAAGATAGATCAAATTAATGTACTACATTATTGTACACCTTAAAAAGTTCTACAAAAAAGTCCGCGGTGTGTATATGTATGGTGTGTATATATGTCTATCTCTTAGGGATAAACCACAATAACAATTTTTGATCCTTTACTTTTCACGAGAAATAATGGCTTATTTACGAAGCGATTTTAAGTAATACAGCATTATTCCTTATCCAATTAAGTACCTTAAATACATTGTGCATTTAATATAGATCAATATAACCCTTTACAGCATGTAATTTAAGTAAATATTATCGAAGATATTACAGTTTTAAAATGCAACGACATAGCGCTTGCAGAGGTACCGACCGATTTGTATCAGATACCGATTATGTATCAACATTGCACCCGTGCGGAGCCGGGGCGGGTCGCTAGTATTATAGTCTACTAAAGATAATACTTACAGGCGGGTGCGGGGCGTGGTAGTGCGGTGGGGGGTGATATCTAGCCAGCGCTCGCTCTGCGTCTGCGCTGGTTTCTTTAATCAGCGGCCCTGCCGGCTGATAGTATCCTGCGAATAAATTAAAATACACATATAAGTAATTTATATTTAAATAAGTGTTATTTTTTATGTATTGCTTTGTTATTATATTCGTATTATTATAATAATAAATCTATTTTCATTATTGTTTATAATTTTCTAATAACCAAACAGTTTAGAAAATAGTGAAAAATTTTAAAATATACATAGAACGCTCTACCTACTGGGATAGAATTAACCCAATGTTATATTTTGATCATAAATTGGAAATTACCTACTGAAATGGTCGTGTACTAAAAATAATAAATAAACAAATAACAAAGGAATGTTATAGGTATATTTTAATTTTGACAGGTTTTAGTAGATAGATTGGTTAGTTACTTTGATTTAACATTTTTTTAAATAAAGGAGATTAGGCGTCGAAATAGATTATTGAGAAAGTATTTAAGACTTAAAAAGAAAGGCATTTAAATATTTTTTACAAATATATTATTAAAAGTTTATGCAAATTGTAAACTTATATACTTTTAAATGTATTTGCCTCCTAAATCAATCAATTAGCGTTAAGTCTGCCTTGGGTTCTAATACGTTATCTTTTTCCTTATCTATTCAATAGGGCAATTTATTGCTCAGAATAAGCCTATCTAGCGTTAATTCATGCTAATTGACCCGGCATATGCTGACAGTCATTCGTTATATGAAATATAATGACCACTCCATATTCATAATAAACCTAACCAATTTCAATTACATGTCCATAAATGTACGTGTTTTTAGTACAAAAGAAACACATAATAAATTTATTTCAACAAAATAAATAAGGAAAAATTGTAAAAAGCGTGGCTATTAAAACGTATACCAGTGTAGTAATTGTTTATGCTTAAAAATTTTATAACTTTTTTAGAAGATTTCGTTACTTTCAAAATAAAAAATATGGAAATTTTATCAGGGACAACCACTAAGCTTAAATACGTGTTTGTTAATATTATATCTAAGCCAAGGTCGAATGTAGAGATATCTTTTTTGTCGATATTGAGTATTTCGTAGATTCTTGGATTAATTTATTCTTCTATTACTTGAGAAAATTTTATTAAATATGCCAACTTTTATACGTTGGGTGTTAACTCCTCATTTATTTTACAATATTTACTTGGGATTCGGAAATAGTACTAACAAATTAGACAAATAAGTTATAAATAATTTAAAACTTAAACTATTTTAAATTCATTATAACGAAAAACGTACGTACCTTATTTAAAGTTTATTGTTAATCCAAAGATACATAAATATATTTATGTAAATAAATATTTGTGTTAATTTAACGATAACGTTATAATAACATTACTAACAATAACATAAAATTATATTCATGATCTAATTAATCTGGTAAACACTAAAGTATATTCTTTAAAACTTTTTTTTAAGTTTAAGTGGTCATGTCGGATGTGGTATACCACTTCCGTCAGACACGAGGACTATATACATATACTACAAACACTATTTTATCATGGTCAAAAATGTTATCAACTGTTTTTGAGACAAATTTGTTACTATGTATGTATATTTATTTTTATTTAAAAATTTGACAACATTATTATCTTTCAACATAATAAAAAGTATTGTAATGATATGAGTAAACAATTGATTGATGAGTTTATATTTTTAACGTTGCAATTAATACAACTTCTATATTAGAAAAAAAAAGTTCAGTTGATACTTGCAAGTATATTGTAATTATATATATGTATATGCATTATAAGATTATAGTGATTAAAAATATTGACTTATATATTTATAATAAAGTATAAAATTGTTGAAAAGGATCTGGTAATAGCTTATTAACGACCCGCAAACGAAAGCTTTCCTATGAAAGAGTTTTAAAGCGTGACCCGCTATAGTGCTCTATTTTACAACGTATATGAAAAGAGGCTTTAGAATATCCTTGATGAGGAAATTCAAAGAGGTTTTCTTACGTTGTGTAGATGCGTTAAATATTTAACTTTTTATAATTGAGTTTTGGAACGAAAGTTCTTGACGTACCTACTTGTATTCTGCTGCTACTGCATATAGGTATGTAAAAAAAAAGAAAATATTCATGCGATTCATGTTTTTACTTGAGGTGTGTGTTTCATATGATTATACTTTAATAGAAAAAATAACTTACACATTATTTCCCTTTTTCTTTTTAAATAAATATTAAAATATATATATATATATATATATATATATATATATATATATATATATATATATATATATATATATATATATATATATATCAAACATTTAAGTAGTTTTAGACAGTAAATGAAATAGATTAAAAAGTGAGTATTGTATTTAATTTAAACATAAAAAGAAAAAATTAAAGGTGTTAAATTTTAAGACAGTAAAGTAATGGTTTTAACTGATTTATGTAATTTAATTTTTAAAAACCCTTTCAGACGGTCCCCTTACCGTTAGTTGTTTCATTCTAATAACGGTCCGTTCACCGCTTACGCTAGGTTAATTTTGCGGTCGTGAACAGTTCCGATTACGCAAATTACTTCATAAAACTTTTTGCTGTTATAGATTATTTATAATAAAAAGAATATTGATAAATTTCATCATAAATTTTTATTTAATATTTTCAGAACTTAATTTTTTTTTTACGAAAATTAATTAAAACTGAACAATAGTAGTATTGAATATCTTGATTCGTAAAGCAATAACAATGTTGTTTCGACTAATTAGCATACAAAATATTTAGCTGGAACTAACTGCAGTAGGTATTTGTATTCCGTGTGGCACTGATCTTATTCCTTCAAATGAAAAATCAAGAAATGTTTGAGTGGATAACCAAAGCATTATCAAGTACCATGTGAAGCTAAATTAAATTTTTGGTTGTTTGTTATGGTGAAAATATTATTTGAAAAGACACGTTGGGTTATAATCTAACATTAGTAAGTAACCAATAACATAAAAAATAAATATACAATTCTATATACAGTTCATTAGTATGAATCTAGTACGACGCGATTTATCTACAATTTATGCGCGTTTTAAAAAAGGTCAGTTGCTAATAAATCTTTAAGTTCAAAAGGTAAACCAAAACATTAGATATGCAATTTAATGTAAAGTACTCATTGTGATATATTTAAAACAAGATGTCCTAATGGATATCACATGCCAAATTTAAGTTTAATTATGGTTTAGAACAACTTTCGAGCTTTGCATGTTAAGTTCTTAAGTGCTTAACTTGGGTTTACGATTCGTCAATTTCGTGTTAGGGAAAAAAAAACCAAAGTAATAAGTTAAAAAAAGCAATAAGTTACATTTAAAATAAATTTTATTGTATTTATTTTACGATCACTGTTAACTACTAGGGATTTAACTATGTACATAAACCATGCATACTTAGAAAGGTATTTGAGAAATTTTGACTGGTCCGTCGTTGGCCTGTTTTCTGCTCCACGGTTGTGGCTCGGAGTCTAGGTGTAACTTATATTCATTTAAAAAAAAGTATGTATATCAGTCGGCTGTTACCTAAAACACAGCTATTAAATTGCGTAGGTACCTTAGGAACAGACAACAGTGTGTGTATGTTAAACGTATAATAATAAATAGTAAAGTTTTAAAATGTCTCAATAATACTTGAAATTCAAGGCAATATGTACGTAGGTCAGTTAAGATAAATTAAAGTGTAAAGGACGGCTAATTGTGACTACATGCCGCGCCGTTCTCCCGACCGTTCCGATAAAGGGACTGGAGTATTCGAGCTTTATTTTATGCATTAGTACAGTGACTGAGAAAAGTGACTTCAAGTTTATAAACTAAAACAGAAATAATTAAACATTAGAACTTTAGGCATATGAGATGTAATATACTTTATTATCATAAATCGTTACAGTAATTTAAATTTATTGGTAAGAAACATAAAAAAGAAATTAAAAAATTGTGTGTGTCAGCTCCGACGCACGACTGGAGTTTACTAAACATACGCAAAAAGAGTTTATCCAACTGAAAATAAGATTAATACCATATGAAAGGGTAAATTAACAAATTAATGAAAATAATATACATATATAAATATATATTTATTCATTTTATATACATTTATTATAACTAATCGGCGAAATATTTTACATTAAACTTTTCACAATAGTCAATTTCAGATGTGCACAAATATTTCATTAGGAATGTTGATAAATTATGTCATTATTATTATCTGACAATTATCATTTCTTTTTTAAATATTATTTTTCAATATTAATTAGAGCAACATTACTTTCGCACCGCACCGTAGGTGCGCGCGCACCGAAAAAGTAACGAGGTCATTCATCAGTAGATTTTACGTCTCATATTTTTCTCATACCGGGCGCCTTATATATGAAAATCGATTCTTAAGGAATAAACTCCAATAAACTCCAAAAATAGTATGGTAAGTGTTATAGAAATTATAACATACAATATAATACATATTAGGGAACGTGCTTATCTAAAAACACAAATCAATAAATGAAAAGATAAATAATAATAAATTAAATGTTCCTTTATGTTTGAAAGTATCCTTTGAGAGTTTCAGACTCAGCGATATTGTCGTGCATCTAAATATGTGGATATAACTATTGTATAATGTTTTTTCACCTTACGCGAAAATATTTTTGGGATAATGGCGGCCACAGGTTATAAAGAAAGACTTAGAGCCATATAACAAAACTAAGAATATGCAACGTAATTACACGATGATCATGTTTGTGTGCAGGGACTGTCGCATTAACTTTCCCCTGCCTCGTTCCTTTTCATTATTTTGAATGTCATGATGCCATGTCATATGTTAAAAGTAAGAGATAAAATATTGATCCCAGCAAAAAGTCTGGATATTACTTATTTTATGTAAAATTAAATTTGTAATTGGTAATTGTATTTTAAAATTATAATATCTAACTATAAAAATAAAAACTGTAACTAAATAAATAAATAAAATGATTTAATATAAAATATTTGTTTACATAGTAAATAAGATGGATCACGACTGAATTATCTTCGAGTATCAACTATATATTATATTATATATTGCTGATTCTGGAGAAAACTGAACGGTCTATCAAGCTTACTTCAGTTTTCTCCGGAATCAGCAATACGTCTTTTAGTGTAAGACAAAATAATGATATTGGTGTCGTTCCATTAAAAACGGAGACAAGGTGTGATTGCAGTTATTGTTTAATTAAAAATGCTCTTACTCTCTGTTATTTAAATAAAAGTACGTAAATATTGCTAAAACTTTAGATTTCAAGTATTTCGAGTTAACACGTGAAGTGAGACCACGTTCGTTAAATACATTTTCTAAAGCTTCGTGTACCCGATTGTAGAGTATACACCGTTATATACTTAAGCTAACTTATGTTTATTGTTCTTTAGCTTTCTCCATTATTTGATCTTGTGTTTTTTACGATTAGTAATTTTATAATATTGAAATAATAATATTGTTGTAATATTAATATCGGGCAATATTTGAGAAAAAGATATTATTTTGTTTTTAAAATTTAGTTTATAATAAATTTATACAATTAAACAAATATTTGTGTATTTATTTATAACCAATTTATTGAGTTTAAAATACGCGTGTTCAATATTTACTTTATCAACACTATAGTATTTATCATCTCTGACAATTATTGGAACAGACATAATAATCTATTTTATCCGGTTACGAATTAATAATCATAAAAATTCATGTCATGTAAGGTGTATGTTTCTATAGGCATGCAAATTACATACGACGACGTTACTTGAGCGCTCATGTACACGTAGTATGTATTTAGTATTAATGTGATGTATTGACTTAGTAAACCGTATTAATCTAACTTACACATAGAACAGAGTTTTTCGGAGTAAGTTTATTTGAAAGTTATTGCCTAACGTCTGATTTATTTTATATCAATCAGGACATTGTAAAAGTTTGAAGCCCTATATTTCTAAAGCAGGAGTTTATAAAAAATAACTCAAGGAGACCTTATTTTTTACAACATCTTTTCAACGGAAACCTATTAGATAGTGTGTTTATTAAATAAGTGCCCAACTTTATTTGTATTATTCACATCTTGGTAGCAGAGCGCTGAGCTCGTGTGTGATGAGTATATATTATATTTTACTAGAGAAGCATACAATATTGTCTATTTACGTACATAGACATAAGAAAAAAAAATCTGTAAGATTCAATAGGAATTAATAATACTGATGATATTTAGATAGGTGTTGTAAATTGTTTATTATACATATTGATCATGCGAATAGAGATAACTACTAATAAAAAGTACACACCTATTGACAAAAATAGAAAAATATACGGTAATCAAGCAGCAGGTGCAAATTAGGTTATTCATGAAATGTCTTTATCATAAACACTACATAATTAAAACTTTAAAAAAAAGCAAACAAACATATTTTATAGAAAACCATAATTGCATATTTGTAAGGTCAGGTTTCGATGCGAAGGCATTTAATTATGCGAATGTTACAAATTAATAATAACCGTAAATTTATGTATAGTTCATATGACACCCACAGGCTATAATTTAACCTTTGCTAAGTCATAAATATAAATACAGATAAAATGTCGCATTTTCACTTGTATATTGCTACCGCCGGTCTAGTCGCTGTAAAGAAAGAAAAAAAAAATTGCACTTGAGTTGCAAAACACGGCCTAAAAGAAGCGGGTGGCTCGCCTTGAGTCAGTGTCGCAGCTGCTCGGCGTCTTAAGGGCGGTTTTTGATACCGCTTTTTGCACTTATTTTATTTTACCGGTTTTATTGTATCTTAGAGGATCGATTGCGATAATATCGTAGCGGCTACGTTTCATTGTGTCCCACTGACTAGTTCTGGGTCAATGGAAGCGTATTTATTCTGGTTTAAATTATTTCCTTTGTTATTTATTTTGCACGAAGAGAATCTCTGTAAACCTTGAGTTGAGACATTTTGAAACGAAGTTTTATAATCGTTTATTAGAAAATCTTATTTGGTAATTAACAATTTGTTAATTACCAAAACGGACGTCGGGACTGTTCAGAGGTAAGCCGGACAGTCCCCATGGAGGAGAAGTCTGGCCTTTTCGCCAAGGCCAGCCTGTCGCTGGAGGGATCCTGTTGCCTGCAGATCCGGGACCCTCCAATTAAAGCGGCTGAAGGCTCCCGCAGGGGTTTAGTACGGTATTGCACTCCCAAAGTGCCGAGTCCGACATAGGTCTAGGACTGCCGACCCGGGCATCCTGGATATCATCCGTAAATGGATTCCCCTGCGTAAAAAAAAAAAAAAAAAAAAAAAAAAAAGGATAAAAGTGATCAGTTTGGACTCTTGTCTCAGGGACTAGAGATATTAAGTCTAGTTTTAAGTACTTATTTACTTTTGCTGAGTAAAAACGTCTGTATGTTACAATAAAATATATGAAAAGAAAAGGGTATAGGCGCATGTAAGCCTGTAGATGTGAAAAAAAAAAAGGTCAACAATCACGGTATATAATGTCAACAGCACATTGCATTACTCGCAGTCTTTGATTATTAGGCCCCTACTCGTACATGTTAAGCGTAGCGTATTAGATTTTATTTAGGTTATAATCTTGTAATCTCCTTCCCATAGTATACCCGGTATAGCTTATGATGATGATCTAGTTATTGAAATATATTTAGTATAATATTTTAAATATTTAAAAACTTATTCTTGCCAGTTCATATTAGATGCAATGCCGAGTCTAGGCGCGGTCTGAATGTGTTTGAATTTTATATTTATCATTCATAGAAAATATTAACTTATATTTTTTAGAGGAATATTGTTAATACTATATTAATGTTTAAAATTTTAAAATATCAATTAGCATGTTGAAAAATAAAGTAAATACATAATAGATTTATTTTTCAAAATAAGTCCATTATTTACTTAAATATTTTTATTTCTAGAAGTAATAAAAAAAGTGCATTAATATAAAGAATGGTTCGTATCGTGGCTTATCATTTAATAAATTAACATGGAATAAAATATTTAATTTGTATCAGATTTAAATTTGATAATTAATCAAAAAAGGTTATCAATGAGTCATAACGATAAAATATTAAATCATGTCTCGAACAAACCAAATTTATAAACGCTTTTTGAAATTACCGTTTGTAGTTTATATTAATTATAATATTTTTAGCGACGTGATTAAAATAACAAATTAGACTTCATGCGATAAGCTATAAAAGCCATTTATAAATTAGCTTAAAAGCTCCATTCAAGAGCCGAGAAAAGAATAAATCTAAGCTTGATAAAAACCACAACCAATAATTCGCCGCGTAATCGGTTAACAAACAGTGAGACCGGTTAAGGTTAACCATTCAATTAGCAACACGTAGGCTTGCCGCAAACTGCGCACAAATCAAATAAGCCTGATAATCGCTCTAGTGAATAGGCTCGGATGAATTATAAACCTATGTTAATTAATGAAAGCAAAATTTTAAAAAGTATTAACAGTATAATACTCATGTAGTTAAATCGAGTAAGGGCATACATTAAAAGCATTATCGTAAACTTAAAATCTAAAAATCTGTATCTGTAAAATTTGTTAGGTATTTAGTGAAATGTAAGATACATTATGTAAGTAGGCTTGCTTTATTACCTAGACTGGGTAAGCTGATTGTTAAAATTGCAACCGGTTTACCACAAACTGCGTAAAAATCAAAACAAAGCACTAAATAGTCAAAACAAAATTGGCATGAATCATGAATGGCATGAAAAGTAATAAGTTTATCACCCATGAATAAAAGCATGCATTATTACTAGGTTGTAATCAAACATTGCCGAGACTAGTTTCAGCTAACCTTACTATAATATTATCGACACGACCCAAGCCTCTAAATTGGTAGCAGACTGCACAAAAAGTACATTATCACGTTTTAAGTGGACGCTACTCTAGTGGCAGTTGATAAACTACCTTGGAGCTTAAGATTTCGTAATTATTTTAGAATTATTAATTTTTAATATTATTAGTATAAAAACTAGATAATCAGTTATGATTGTATACTTTTTATTGGAAATAAATATTTTAAAGGCTAATAACTAAAAAAAAAAAAAAAATAGAGAAAGGGGATCAACCAGATGATTTGTGTAAAAGCTTTTATAAGTTTCCATGAACGCATATAATAACTTATTTCTGTATATGTATGTGATATCAAAGAGCAAACTAGAAGGCGTTTGAAATAACTCTAGATATTGAAGTTAGTGGTGACATGTTATTTCATTGTTTGGAAAGTTCGAGAAACTTGATCTATCTACAAGGGACGAGCCCGCAGGCGGTCGTGTATGATTTAATAAATAGGTTTAGCTAACTCGAGATATTCGATTCTCTATCTCGATTTGAGCCAACTTTAACTTTTATTCATTAGATAGTTGTGAATATTAAAAACATATATTATATTTTATAAGTTACCTACCTTAGCAACAGACGACCGAGAGTGTATGTTAACAGTTATTTATTTATTTATTATTGTATCATACACACATATTTATATAATACGTGTTTTCTTCCTACTGTTAACGAACTGATATTAACCTTGTGTATCTTTAATGATAATTAAATTTAATAAAAAATAGATAAGGAAACTGTAAACCTTGTTAAAGCGGCTAGTAAACATTCGAAAATTTCGAGATTACTACTTTAATGAATCCGCAGAAGCGTAACCAATATTTTCGAGAAAATAACCGTAGTTTAAGTACTATTCTTGAAACGCAAATTCGTAACGGTAGTTTCTGTGGTAACTTAATGTGAGGACCACCGAAGTAGATAATACTGGAACAAATCGTAAAAATCCATTGTATAAGCACTCTCACCTATTATGTAAGAAACGCCATGCGATTGAAGCTATGGAGTTGATATTGTGTAATTAAATTTAAATTTATAGATTAATTAGTTTCGTTAGTGTTCCGACCCCATCTATCGTTACCTCTTTTATCCATACATTTAGAAAGCAAAAAAATATTTAAAATCACATAATTATATTATTATTCTTTCGCTTTATATTATTAATATAATATAAAGTATTGGCAAAAATACATAAATTAGTAGGTAGCAATAAATATTGTGTAGTAAACTATTACATATTAAATCTGATTTTGAAAATAACTTCATTTGTTACACAGATTAGTCTAAAAATCCATAAAAACACTCGGGTCGTAGATAATTGTCGTAACGAGTATTGAAATATCTTTTTAAGGCGACCGATTATATATTAATTTACGAAATCGATTTCGATTTTATCTCTGTAATATAGAATTACGAAATATTGTTGCTTTTATGAAAACTTGAATATTCGCTAACGCAATACCTTTAAATTTGTGTCGACGGGTTCCTTAACACTATTGTTTGACAACGATCCCAATCTTTGTAGTAGTGGTAGGAATAAATGATCAATGATGTAATTTGTCTCTATACTGATTACGAGTACGATTGGCCGCAACGCTTGAGAGTCGCGGCTAATTCACGTAACTTTTAACGATAGTTTCCGTAATCGTAATTATATTGCAGTAGTGAATGACTGTAAAAATCTATTACAAAATATAATGATTAACACAAGAAAAAATTATCAAAGCAACTTTTCTGTATTTATCTAGACATGCTCCACGGTTTCATCGGCTTTTTATTTATTTATTTATTACAACTTTATTGCACAATACATCAAAGAATTGTACAAAAGGCGGGCTTAAAGCTAAAAAAGCATTCTCTACCAGTCAACTTTAGGACATACAAGAGGAAAAAAAAGGGGGAAAAATAAGAAAACGTTAATGACAATCATTATATTATATACATAATACATAAATAAATACATAAACAGACACAAACATACAAACATAAATAAACAGAGACAAACATACATAATACTTAATACATAATAAGCTGACGATAATAATCAAAACACAATTAGTGTTTATTGAGTTCACCACATTATGTTAATTTTTGGCTAACCTTAAGTCTAGTTTTAGTCTTTCTTAATCTGCTTGTTTGGCCTTTTTGGTCAACTACTTTTCTGCTCATATGAAGCGTAACGTAATGTTTTAATAGCATTTTAATTTCTTAAATAAATATGGTTGACAAATTCTGAATAGTGGCTCAGACGAGGCGCCCAGAGCCAGGTGCTTAATCTCGTGCGACTTTCCAAAAAAATTAAAATAAAATCTTTAATATTATGATGAAATATTTGCAATTAAAATAATAAATTTAATTTATTCATAAAAAAGGACACTATATACTCAATCGGGTATAAACCTCACGAAAAATTCGCGGATCGTTTTTATTTTAGTGTTCTCAAATGAATATCCAATATAATAATTTTTAAACATAAGCCAGCTGTTTCGTGGTAATAGCCAGCTGTTTCGTGGTAATAGAAACACAAGGTTTTGGGAGGATTATGTTGTCTGAAGGTCTCGAGAATGAGTCCTAATGACATATTATGATTTGAACTTACAGGAGCAGTGAACAATTTTCTACAATGCATAAAAGAAAGTGTGTACAGTGCATAAAACACATATTTTCAGATCTGCCAGTTTTATTTTTATTATCAGTGCACATGTGAATGTCGAAAGAGTGTTTTCATTGATTATTATTACTCAAACGGATGTAAGAAAAAGGGTATACGATTTTATAGATATTAGTGGCGAGACGGTGAAATATTTGATTTTGGTAAAATTAAACCTTAAGTAAACAGCACGATTAAATAATATTTTCATATTTCATAATAATTGAAATTATCTCATATTAATATAGATTCACCAAGAATGTAAAATATGGCTTCTTAGTAATTTTTCCGGTAAAATGTTATTAAAGGTTTAATTTAAAAGGTAAACAGTACTCAAAATTGCGCTACATGCTTACGCTATTTTTGTATGTGTGAAATGAAAGAACTTTCTTTTATTCAAGAATGTCGTATGACAATATAAAAAAAAAACGTCGCTAGGCAATGACTGTAACATGAATACCGCTGTCTAGACTGTCATTTTTTATGTCTACTTTTGAAAAAAGTGCATGTGATATCTGCTGCATTTAGTTTGTATTTAAAAGATCTAAAATTTTTTTAAAATTTTTCGACTAAAGTATCTAGTATACTGGTGTAATTTGTCCAGTACGGAATAATTTGAAAGTTTTACTGTAAATACAGTTCATCTAAGAAAAATAAATTTAAGTTTTTTTTAAAACTAGTAGATGAAACTGCTATATTATAGGTTATAAATTTAGAAGTCAGTTTTAAATTCTAAAATTTTATTGAGTGTTAGTAGTTAAATTGAAAACAATTTATTTAATACAAATGATAAATCCTCGGATGTGAATCAGTATAAAAGTCGTACAGTTCTTGCGACTTTATATAAAATTTATAAAAGTTATAGTCCCTGTTAGCACAACAGGCGTGAAACAACCAAAGTGGCATAACCACTTGTTACTTCTAGTCCCCTTCTAACCACCGATCACGCTATAATAATATAAATGCTGACAATACTGTGCTTGTTTAATAGGTAGAACCTAGGAGACCGAAAAACGAGGGCAAAGATTGTTTCGTATCGGGTTCAAATCCGGTTTAACATATCATTTCGTGATTAGCGTTTGAAAATGTCGTAAAAAACATGGATATCTCAAGAGACATTCTGAGATTCGTACGTTGTATCCGCTAATCCGAGGTGAAACAGCGTCTTGAATTTGATTCTAATCCTTTCTCAATTACTTAATGGGATAAGAGGTCCTTGCACAGTTACAGGTTATTGTAATAAAGAGCAGTATATTACGAATTATTAATGTGTATTTATTTAAACGTGGAAAGAAATTTATCTTCAGCGATCACACTCTATACGAACTTCCATATCGTTACATCGTTGATTATAATTTTTTGTGAGCTTGAAATATATAATATAAATTTAAATAAATAACATGGCGGATGTTTGATATAGTACAATATTACTTTTAAATACAAAAAATAAAATAAAAATGTAGTGCGTGAATATCTTCTTTATCATAATAAGCTTAGTGGTTAATTTTTCATCGATAATCTCACGATTTATAGCATTTATATTTTTGCCACGACTAAAATTTTCCTTACAAGGTGTTTTGTCGTTAAACGCTCTAACAGTCAATGAAGCGTTCCATAATTTTTATTAAATTTATAAAGAAAAAAAAAGAAAAAATAAAAAACATATCGGGCGAAACGATTATCTGTTTTTTTTTCTTAGCAAAACAATATAATTTTCTGTAAAAAATGTATGCAACGGAACATATACATATTATGTATAACTACTATGCAAAGCAATAAATTTTAAACAAGAATTGCGCATTAGATCCTGAGATATTTCGGTTAAACAACAAATTTGTAAAAAGAAACGATAAGAATGTTGGCAAGATTTCTGGTGCAGACATATCAGAAAATAAGATTTTTGATGTTGAAATTTATATTTTTATAACTTTTTAAAGTCAAATAATACGAAAATTTTCATTGTAAGTGCATGAATGTAGTGATTATAAATTATATATACACAATTTACTCGTGGATCTACATCGTTATAAACGAAACTATAATAATATTTAATACATACATTTATGATAGATAACTTATCGAGTATTTAAAAAATTAATAGTTTTTAATAAAATAACTGGTGGAAATATTCCGGGTTCGGTCAGAGTCAATGGCCTCTCAGATGACGTAATCGAAATAATGATTCTCTTACAGAGCGATGAATGAGCTGTGATAATGTTATTCATGGAAACGCCCTAATAAGTATTATTTAGAATAAGTTAATAATGTTACCGATATTTATTTTAGTAATTAATTGTTACGCACCAAATGATATATTATATTATTATTATTATATGTTCAAAGCAAACTAATACATTTCATTTTCATTTGGGGTTTACTTAAATGTAATACTAACATATACGTAATAAATAATAATAATATAATGTTATTATTAAATATTATATTAGACATAGTTCAAATAAAAATACAACTTATTCGGAAAGATAATCTTGTCTTTCTTTATTAATAAAAAAACACGGAAAAAATGTAATTAATACGTAAGCTTAGTTTCTTTGTTCGATATAATAACTTTCTGAAGCAATTGATGCTATTTTATCCTTTATTACGTGTCTCAGTTGATAAATTAAAAAATAGAAAATAGATGTTCCAGAATCTGTAAAAATTTACAACTTGTAGTAGGTGTCAAAATACGTTCGCGTGAAAAATAACTAAAAAATACGATTTTTACCAAGATTGTAATAATTTAAAATATTACGTAAATGAAATATTATTTTCATTATTTATCACGCTCATTAGTAGGTAGTTGGCAATTTCTGAATGACGGAATTCCGCGTAATTTTGAATGGAGATCCACGTTTATTTTTGCATTCGTGAATGCTAGAGTCAAAGATCGTATTTGTGAGGTCGTCGTCCCCAGGTTAGTTAGACACGACGAATGTTCGTTTTTTTTTTCATTTTGCTGATTTTTGCTCGCGTGCGTTACCCTTTTTGTAAAAGTGGCCGTTTTTACAAAATGCCTACACATTGTTGTTATCAAAAACACGAATTTACTTTTTTTTTATCAACATTAAAAAATTTATTTTTTCATTGCCAATTATCATCATTGGAAAAATGAACGTAATTATTTAACGTCTGTATTAAAGAACAAACAAAAACTGTTGAATATAGATGTAGATATTATTATATCTGCATCATATTTATTCTAAGAAATAAAACTGTTTTTTTTTGGTATCGAAATAAAAGACAATATCAATATAATGTTTATATGGAACTGAAACAGTTCTTATATCGATATATTGAAGTGAAATCTAAGCAAAACGTCGGTAAAATCAACAAATTCAGTTCGCACATGTAAGCTGATAACATAAATCGGCACGGCTCGTAAAAACAATGCGAATGATCGCGTTTCGCGGAAAACGCTAATAAAAGTCCTTCGATGTAGCGAAACAACTATACGGCATACACGCATTCATACTTTGATCTGCTCTTGAATAATTGTCATTATTTATAGACAAGATATATTTCTTATGTCATTATTACGAATTTTATAAATTCTTTTATCGGCTTTAAAATATACAAGGGAAAGGCAAATGTGTTTCCGACACGTGAGTTTTTATGTGCGTATTTTAGTTTTTCTAAGTACGTCAATTAAAAAAAATATTTTGTACGTTGAAAGTAGAGATGCCACGAATAGTGATTTGGCCGAACACCGAATACCGAATATTCGGCTACGCTCTTAGCCAAAGCACCGAATATTCGGCGACCGAATGATCGGCAACAGATGTGTGCATTTCGTGCATGACGTGTTTACGGCTTGTCTTATTGCGATGCGTGCGTTCATTTAGTTGTTACATCATATTGTGTTACCTACTTAAAGTTCTTAATTACTAAAAAAAATATAAGGATGTGGATAAAAGTTCTGTCACAAATGAGATTGATTTATATTTAAAAACTGCCTGCTTAAATCGGACTGCGAACTCTTACAAATAGTGGTCAGCAAAAGCAAAACCGTATCCAATACTTACAAAATTCGCTAAGATTTATCTATCGTCTCCTGGCATAGTAGTAGTGTCTAATATAGTGAGAGGCTATTTTCAAAAGCGGGTATTATTATGAAGAAAAATGCAGTCGTTTGGCATCAACAAACACTGAAAAAATGTTTTCATTAATCACAACTTGCCACTGATAGATTTTAAGTATTAAAATATATTTTTTGCGTTATTTTTTTTTCATTTTTTTTAAATATTCGCATAGTTTCGTATTTTCGAGAGTAGCATACAGCATTCGGCCGAATACGGAATATTAAAAAAAGTGGCCGAAGAGGCCGAATACCGAATAGGTAGTGGCCGAATATTCGCGGCATCTCCAGTTGAAAGCTTATTATTATGGTATTTCACCCATTTTAGAGTTTTATTTAATTTTCATAAGGTTCAAAACATTCGAGCGATAAATACATATAAAACAGCACTAAGTACCTATAAAAAAAGAGGATTCAGAGATTTAACCCCTCGTTTTAACGGTACTGTAATCTATTAGTTTCGTATTTTATTAAATACGTCTACGTCTTTTATTAAATACGTCCTAGTCAAAATAAGAGACTTATGAACTTTAAATCGTGTATCAGAAACTTTTCTCAACCTCACTGTCAACTTGTGTTATGTAAATATTATGTATATATAAAGCAATTTTATAAATTGTTAATATGTATGATATAAAATGTAAAAAATAGATTTTTGTGAATACACATTGAAATTTAAAACGCCGTGCTCGCTTATTACCGTTAATTCGTAGTAATTCTCGTCTGTTTTAAATATTTAATCTTTTAATTTCATATATGTGTATAATATCAATAAAATAAATTGCAAAAAATATTGAGTTGGATGTAGTTTTAAAATATAAATTTATTTTAGCCTTTGAAATTATAAAGAGGAGAGGTATTCATATTTTAATTTATAAATGTATTCGTATAATGTAAATTAATAAATATTCGATAATGTGCCAACCAAAATTCCAGATATATTTACTTTATATTATAATTAAACAATGAATATAAACAATAATATTTTGAATTCTGGTAAAGCAATTGTTTCATCTAACGCCTAAACGCTACCCGTCAATTTATTTTTTAATTAGGTACTGACAATGTAGTTATAAACAATGTAAACAACGGATGGATGTCTAATTTCACAAGTGTACACTAAAATAGATGCAATTTAAAGCAGCATTCATAAATAAAACGGATTGGATTGTGCGCACCCTTGTGACCTTGAATTGTCGAGGGTTGGCCCCTCCATTGACTGCAAGTAGAACGGACTACGCGATACGGATTGGAAAGTTGAATAAAAGAAGAGATACAATTTTCGAATGTCTGCATCTTCATTCTTTTCACTTATTAAATACAATTAACACTTAAAAAATATCTCGACGAGAAGTTATTTTTTTTACCAAATCAAATTGCTCAATAGGTATGAAAGAAGTCTTGAAGAGTCTGAGTTCCTTTGTTATGGTAGTATGTTTATTTATAACTAGTATGCTAAAGCAGTTTAGACTCTGACGCAAAAGACAGGCGACAAAAAACACTCAAATATTGAAATAATTTCAGATTAATCGTTTCCTGTATATTAACAAAGTTATTCTGTAGAACGAATTAAAGTATTAGTAAATATTTTTCTCTCTCAATTTTAACTGTTGTGTTTTTTAATGGTTATATTGTAAATATTTACAGGTTTTTATACTGAAATTAAAAATATTACAAAATCATATGAAAATTAATTTTTACATTGTCGTCATTTTAATGTTCGTATGTTTTACATTTTGCCAGTGTAATATATATTATGTTAACCTCGTTTTAATCCCAAAATAAAATTACTTATTGGTAAATTCAAATGAGCAAAAAGATAAGCAACAATAAGTATTATTTTATGTAAAAAATAAAAAGAATAAATAACGAATCCATTCGCGCGACAAATTTTATCTTTTAGGAACTGTTTGTGTGTTTAGGGTTTAAATTATATTTTATTAGCTGAATAATGAACTCTACACGTAGTTCATTTCGAATTAATTAATTTAATTTTGTAAATATATTTTGTGAACTGTAACGTTTATAATATTTTATTCAAATCGTTAAAATTAAGTTTACGTTTTTAAGTAATTTTGTAGCGTTTTACTTATTGTTTAATAATATTTTCATATTTACAATATCATTCTATATTTAGATCACATAACAAGGATATGTTAGGCATTTAGGTTAGAACTGTTGCATGGATCGTCTCACAGATTCGTGACAAGTTCGGGATTTACAATTAAACTTGTAGGCCTTGAAACGGTGCATGGAGTGTTCTATCTTGCAGGACCTCCTCTTCTTTAGTCAGCGTAAATAACCTGCTACGGATTTAACGCTTACTAGTAAAGATGAATGGCAAGAAAAATCAGAAAAACTGAAACTTGGAACGGTATTTAAATATAATATTCTTATGAACTTACGTATTTTGCTCGTATATAAATGCTCTTTACTAAAGTAGAAAAATTATTATATTAGATGGAAGTTGTGTTATGCTTTTTTGTTTGAATTCAAGTAGCAGCTCGGGTCCGTGATTCATAAAACAATCACGAATCGATTATCACTCAATCGACACTTCATGTGCCAAGAATCATGGCCCAATTGTCTGAAATAGAATATTAGACTGTATTGATTATTTTTATGATATTGTTCAGTATGAATTTATAATTTCAAACTATGTCACTTGTGAACTAAATTTAATTGCGCTTCCGACAGTTAATATGATTCTGAAGCGAACTATTTCATTTAGTTATTTATTTTTATATTTTCATTCAATTATAATAATAATGTGTACTGTAAGGAATAACGAACACATAATATAAAATAGTAAAGCAATTAGTAACGTTTTTATAAAATCAACAAATATGTATCGAAAATCGGACGTTCCGGGAGTCATAGAGGGGTTAAATTAAACGAACAGAAAAGCGCTGGGAATTGTTCGAGTCCACCGTTTACGTATAAATCGAAAGAGGAAAAGGAAAAATATTGGCAATACGTAAGCGTTTTCAGAGCTATGCGATTGAGCTATGAATAACTCAGTTATGTATGGATTTTGAACTTGATTCAGACATTCGCCTTGATAAGTGTTGTGGAACCATCTTCACGATTTTCAATGACGTCTTAAATCTGCTGCTCCAAGTAAATTTTATAGTAAAGATAACATAAAAGTGACATATTTATTTACTTATATTTTTTTGTTAATTTCGAATAAGTAGATTTTTTGTCATTTTTTAAAAGATACTATATGATGCCTAACTTGTTATTTTTTAAATATCATTAAATTAAATTAAATTAAATATTAACCAACAATCACACCACGTTAACCTAGCCCCGTGGTAAGTTCGTAAGAACTTGTGTTACAGGTACTAGGAACGGAAATAAATTTAAGATATAAATACATATATAAATAAATACACATCCATGACCCGGTGCAGACATCTATATTCGTCATACAAATTATCTGCACCTGGCGGGATTCGAACCCGCGACCGCTGCGTAAAGTGTCCAGTTGCCTGACCACTCGACCAGCCGGCCGTCAATAACGCCGTCATTGATTGGATATCGTTTGAATTATATTATAAATTTATTATATGTATAGATATTATACTATATATAATTATATTAAAATATTTAGATACGTTTTTAAGTATTCAGAATACATAGAAAGCGAATTCAGTATGTCTAGCGTCGGTCAGTCGCGACTCCACGCAATGAGATCCCGAGGCGCCGGCCGGGGCCTGTCCTACATCGCAAACCAGACGTTTGACTGATCGCCCCACTGAATTATACCTACACACTACATGGAAATAGGACTTTATGTCTTTGTGACCCTTTTATTTACATAAGCGCGTCTTTGGTTTGTCAGAACGTTTTCATGACGTGTTGACGGTGAGTAAAATATTTATAGACCATTACCTTTGTGATCGAAAAATATATAAATAACGATAATTTTTGATTGATTCTTAATTTTGTAATATTATAAAATTATGATTCAAAAAGACAGTTCTTTATAATATTAAAAATAGTTACATTTGGATGTACAGTATTAATCTTATGTGAACTTACTTATAAATTACAAAATTATGATTCAGTGATATATATGTCAGCCCATATATGTCATGATATTTATGGTTTAATATAAAATATTTAATATATTTATGTTTTATTAAAATTAAACCGATAAAAAATAGTAAGAGAGTTTAAGTGGATACGCAAACTTAATGCAATATAATATATCTACTTTATTTTGTATATAAAAACTTTTAAATCGACGCTTTACAAGTCAGTAATTTTAATTCTACGTAAAGTTACCACCAGTTCGGATTATGGACTCTACCATCGTCAGAAAACTAAGTATTCTATAAAATATTTTAAACAAATGGTTGTGAAATACAAGTAGCAATAAGCTATACTGCGAAGAACTCTACGTATAATTATGAATCAATTCTACGCTACTATAAGTATATTTCATATTACAATCATTTGTTATAGATACATGTGTATATTCAGTATCATAAGCCATATTAACCTTACGATGTCTGACAATACATGGTAGATTTAGTTGTCTTTACTTCAAGAATTTATAAAATATTTTTCATTATTTTTAAAACTAATATTAATGTTTAAGCGGTCGTCTGTTCCTAAGGTAGACAACTTAATGTCTGTGTTTTAGGTAAGTCGATTGAAATACGTATATATTTTAGTAAATATACGTACACATACGAGTATATATAAATATTACACCCAGACTCGAGATGGTAATCGAACCAACGACCCAGGAGTGGAAATAAAGGTCACTGCCAACTGCACCAATGTGCCAGTCTATTCGAGTATTTATAGAAATTATGTCTCTTTTCAAATACTTGCGTCTAATTAGTTAAAATTATTTTTGAGGGATTACCAAGAGAAAAGTATTCTTAATATTACGAAAGACTGAAATAAGGTATAAATATAATAGGATAGAGTATATGAATATACTCTATATTATATACGATAATTTATTTGGTTTAAATGAAACTTGGTTTAAGAAACAATTTTTATGTCATGTATGTAACTACTAAGCTACTATTAATGTACCATTGTTTATATAAATATCTATTATTCTGTTTATAACAAAACCTATTTCAATAAACGAGCTGTCCTGCCTCCAACTGGTATGAAAGTAGGCTAATATTCACTTCACCCAAGTTGTCAGTACACTACTGTGCTATTTGCACTTCATTATGCGATAACAGTCGAAGATCGCATATATAACTGACTAGATGAACTGCTCGGTTAGACCTGCTTTATAGTTTAAACTACCTCTTCCATGAGTCGCAGCGTTATGTAACATGTTATGATTATATAGGCTCCAAACTTTCCTCGATAAGCAATTTTTGAACCACAAAATAATTTTTGAAATCGGTCTAGTCGATTTAAAATGAACGTGACCAAGCAAACAAAATCTTCGCTTTATTACGAGTTCTAAAAGATTCAAAATACCGCACGATGTGGACGTATAAAATGTATGAATTTAAAACGGGTTTTTTAATATTAATCATGTTCATATGTGCCCGTTTCCGATTTAATTATTTATATATCAAGTTTTTCTCTACATTTATATTTAATTGAATATCTGTGTAAATATGAATTAAGAATAAATATTTATATTAAAGTCTAACTGTAAGTAATAACGTAACTGAACCGATATAAGCATGTAATTACAGGTTATTCGTTAACGATAAAAGTTTATAATGTTGCGCTACTTACGAGTATACTTGCAATTTTGTTCTTTTTGTTGTGTAAAGCTTTCATTAAAAAGAATAAAGTTTTTTTTTTAAATGGACAATTCTTTTACTGCATAAACGTCATGTGTTATTTTAGAGTGTATGCTAGCACGGTAGATTAAACAGAAATTCATTCGTTGACAAACAAATAACACGCGTGCGCAAAAACAATATATTATATAGATACGGTCTCGTTTCACTTTTATTACATACAGGTACTCGTACAAAAAGATACAGTGAATTAATTTAATGGACTAAAGTATTATTGCGTAAAATTCTAAATATGTATAGGTGTTTTAAATGCAAATAATTAATCAAATCGAACTGATAAATTGATAACATGTACATGTATTTAAATAAATTTATTTATACGATTTTAATATTTTGTCTTTGATTTATTATTATAGGTACCAGTTGTCGTAATCACTTTCTTTCTGTCATTTTCCTGGCACACTATTTTCAAGAATTCGTTGTTTTAAGTTTTATTGGCAAGTGTTTGAAAATCTGTTTGACAGCAATAAGTAATTAGAGCTAAGAAGCACTAGGTAAACAGATATTAAAAAAAAAATCAAAATTATCAAACATTCACCCGAGTATCTTTTCTGATTTCTCATTTTAATTATTTTTTTCAATATGTTTAATGTAGGTAGGTACACACGGTCGTCTGATCCTGTCTGTATCAGCCCGTTAACCAACCACTACTGAGCGAAGGCCTCTTCTACATATAGAAGAAGGGTTGGAGATTAATCCACCACGCTGCTCCACTGAGGGTTCGCGGATAATGTCCCTAACATAAGTAACGATCGTTATTAGGTGTCTATATTAACAATCAGGATCGACAGCTTTACGTGCTCTTCGAGGCACGGTGGAGAGACCCACAAGGACATATACCCAGACCGGAAACAAATATTTGTACAAATACAAATATCTGTTCCGAGCGGGAATCGAAAAAGCGTCTGATCCTAAGGTAAGCAAATTAATTCTTATGTTTTAAGTACCAGACGACTGATATGCATATATTTTTTAAAATAAATGTACTCAACAACCAGAAATAACCAGATTCAGGGCGGGAATCGAATCCACAACCCTGGAGCAGAAAGCAGGGTCACTGCCAAAATTTCATGAGTATAAAGATAATCAAATAAAATAGGATGATATGTCAGTTTGGTAGTTTTATTAAATGAAAACGTGAGGGCGAATACTAAACAATAAGACATACTTAAAAAAAATTAAAATTATACGCTCGTTGTTCTGTTTCAAATTCTTCGCATATTTGGCCATTAAGTGCTTGAATTTAGAAATACTTTAAGTTCGAGATTAAAACGTTAATCTTTGTAATTAAACAGAAATATTGTTGTATAGTTTTTAAGGCTAACATATTCTAAAAGCAATTACCGAGTATACAAATTTACTTATCGCGTTGTAGTCGGAACTATTACATTGTTTTTTTTTTCACGGTCACGGCATAACGGTTAAGTAAACACCAGAAGTAAAATTGAAAACATTCTTGTAATTTTATCATAATTATTTCACGTATAATAATTCTTTTTTTCATTCTGGCTAATGATTTATAGCAAAAAGTTTTACTCGCTATCTATAGATTGTTGCACTTTAAAATGCAATACGTCGTGTCTATTTTGATGGTCAGAAGCAACATTATCGAATAGGAGCATAGGCTATTAAAATTTGACTACGGATTGATAAAACAATATGAACGCGGATGAAACCGCGAAAAACGTTTTGATATAATATGTAAATAATGTTTAAAGTATATAAAGATGAAAGTTGTTATAATACAAAGCAGTTTCATAGGTTAGTGTACTGGCTTTAGGCACGAGGCGCTCCAGTTTGAGTATCTGTGTTAAGAGGACAACGCGGCCACCGCCTGTTGTCAAAATTACACCTTATTTCTAACCTACTCGAACTATTATCAGAAACTTGGGGTTATACCACAGATATCTAAAAGTGGTTTTGATATTTTGTTATCTATGGTTATAGCCATGATTTAACAACTATTGGAGTTGGGGAACAAGTTCGTAGCGTTTTATCTTTTCTTTTGTTTTGTTTGAAAAAGTGTATAGAGCAATTCGATAGAGCTCTATCACGACGACGCTAGGACCCATGTTGCACAAGTCGTCAAAGCCGCACTCCAAGAGCTCGAAAGGGGGGAGGTCCTTCAGCATCCAGCGTATACTCCAGACTTTGCACCGACGGATTACCATCTTTTCTGCACCCTGTCGAACCATATGAGGAGCGTCATATGGTTCGACAGGGTAAAAACTGGCTTAATAACTTCTTCGATACCAGCCCTGGCGATTTTTGGCAGAACGGCATCGAAAACTTGGTTAAGAGGTGAGATGAGGTCGTAAACAGCAACGGCGAAAACATAATTGACTAATTTATTGTTATAGCTATTGATTTTTGTTTACATAAAAGTCTTTGATAAAAACGCTGCGAACTTATTTCCCAACCCAATAGATCATTATTTTAAATATTAATAAGTATAAATATAATCTTAGTCTCAGTGAATAAACGCGTGCATTGATATAGTAATATAGTAGTAATACGCACGGCCAAAGAGTGGAATTCCCTACCGGCGTCCGTATTTCCAAGTACATACAACCCGAAAGTATTTAAAGCGCGAGTGAATAGGCTTTTTCTGGGCGAGCTCGCTCCATCTTCGACCTCGTCTCTGCTCTAGAGTTAGACTTAGGTCAAGAGTAAGCCCATAATAATAAATAATAAATAAATAAATAAATAAATAAATAAATAAATAAATAAATAAATAAATAAATAAATAAATAAATAAATAAATAAATAAATAAATAAATAAATAAATAAATAAATAAATAAATAAATAAATAAATAAATAAATAAATAAATATGTTTCACTCACACACACGGTCGTCTGTCCCTAAGGTAGGCAACTTAATGCCCGTGTTTTAGGTAACAGCCGGCTGATATACATTTTTTTTAAATAAATATATTTATAAATAATAGATATATAAATAAACATATATTACACCCAGACTCGGGGTGGTAATCGAACCCACAACCCTTGGATCAGAAAACAGGGTCACTGCAAACTGCGCCAACGGGTCAGTAATAATATAATAATAATAATAAAAAATAGTAAAATGTTTATTTAGAAAGGAATTTATATTTATTGATGTTTATAATTTATTGTGTGGCATTAGATGGAGGAAAGTATCATAAAAATGGCGAAAAAGGTTTTGCAAGATAAATGTATCTGCTTTTGTATACAAGCGAACTTGCAATGTTAGAGAGGTGACGAATATATCTCTAATAATATTATAATGCGACAATAAGAATAGCCGACTAGCATGAATTATACATTTTATCCATCAACCTTTTTGTTTTGATTTTTATAAGAATATAATCTGGTAGTGTTACTAGTAGAGATACTAGTCAGCTGCAATGAGATCGCAACTATTCTACCAGGTCGATGCTTACTAAAATGTAGTTTTTGTTTAAATTGTAGTTGTCTTGGTTCAAGGTTAATTTTGATCGTTAAATCCAAAGAAGTAGTTTCCTAAGTTGTTACATTTCAATATAGTATTGAATACCTATATATTATTTAAAACCTTAATTTAAAAAAAAAGAATAAGAAATATGTTAGGGTGTCACATACTTTTGTTACAAAATTTTATACTTGATTTAAATATTTAATATACAAACATGAATATGACGATGGGTTGACTAATCGGCTAAAGCCTAAATTTTGAATTATGAACTAGTTGGTACATCCACCAGTAAGCATAATAACAAAATTTCTTCACAATTTAAACTTTAATTTTACTATATCGTCACCTATTTTTGTAGACTCAAGTGTTTTCTATTGTATATCAGACTAGAACTTGTATAAGTCAAAATCAGGATAATTATTTTAACCTACAAGTTAATTACACTATCCTTATTTAATTCATTAAATCGTTAGCATTAATACTATACATGGGTATATTGTATTTATTACTTTTATAATAAATTAAATCATTTGCTTTACGCAAGTGTGCCACCTTGAGCTAGTTTCTTATATTTTCCATAATATAATACACAATAATAGATTACACATAAATTATGGAGATCACAAATTAAAAACTTTGTTTATTACATATTTCTTTTAATATTGGTTCATATTAGTCCTGACTTTTGATGCTGACATAACTGAACACCATACGTCAAATTCGCCCAGAGATGACAATAAAAAGTATTATGAATTCCAAGTCCGCATTGAAGTGGCAAATCCCTGACGAGCTACGAATTTTAAACAACGACGAGTTATTGATAGGTGTCGCCGAGTCGTATTTTATTGAAGTAATGTTAACATCGTCCGAGCACGGACATTCGGAATTATCTTTTAGGGAACTGACGGGACTCGTGTCGTCACATGTCAAGGTGCGATTGATTTTATCGCTAAAAATAGTTTGACATTTATTTGTGACGGAGGTTACGCTTTGTACCTTTGAGATGGGTTTCGTGACCTTTATTTACTTCACTACTTGACTAAACTGAAAATATCAGTCTGTGTTACGTTTTTGTAACCGTAATAAGAAGTTAATAAGTGTTAACTTCAATCGTATTTAAAACTGGTTTTAATTTACTAGTAGTGATATTAGGTATTTTTTCAACATTTCACGGCAATAAATAGCGCGATAACAGAATATAGCAGTTAATCAAGATGACGAACGATGAATATTCAAATTATATTTATTACTTTACTTAAATATTTAGATAAGATTTCTTCTTTTAGGCCTCTAATTAGTAATGAGATATTACATTTTATCTTTTCATACCTACTCTTTTGAAACACTATTTTAAAATTACATTACTATAAGTAATAAATTTATATAGTATATTGTATAACAAGAAAACGTTAAAAGGATTAAAGAATGAATTAATATAAGATTAGTAGGTGATATATTGAAAGTAATTTACCTCATCAAAGGTCTTGTATTTATAATAGAAAACAGATAAACTGTGTTCTTAGAGTTCATTTGCTGCTTACAAGTACATGTAGAGCGTATTATAGTTTTATGCTGTAATCAGTTTCGAGGCTAAATGAGATTAGGTCTTTGGCCCCTGAAGCCTCTCGCCTATCTTCATTACATAAGGGATCTTTTTAAAACCTTCGTTTAGCTGAAACGAAATCATTGTACAGTTCAAAAAAGACTGTTGCTCGAAATTACATTAACTACGTACCTACTAATTAAAATATTATTTATTACCTGTAAATATAGTTTTTAATGAATACTTGTCAAAAATAGTTTGAATAAATAAATTTATAATATATTTATATTTTATATAAATAACTAAGCAAAGTTATTTTCAGACAAAACGTCGATAATTTACAACGATATATTGACTATTTATAAGGTATTCGAAAAAATCTTCACTTGTGTAGTTAAAATTTAAATTAAAAATTAATTTCTAGTTCGTTCATAAACTGGACATTCAGTTATCAATAGTTATCAAAGATCTACTAGACAAACAGAAAAATAAGATATAAAAGAAAAACACGACATTTTTTCATCAAGGCAATAACTAAGTTAGGGTGGTTCTAAATGTGGGTCTCACCAATTTAGTAACTAATTGTAGAGCCCCCTCTGGAACAATAAAACGTATGTTTGCAGTCTACTGGTGAGAATTAACACGTTGTAAAGCGGCGCCCTTTGATTTATAAGTTTATTATTAACAAGCCGTTACTGCGGTTTTGAGTTTCGTTATGTTTCACTTAATGAATTTGAAAACTTGTTGCCCATAAAATTTAAAGTGTTTATAGTATTTTAATGTTTACCAAACGTATTTATAAAGTTTATTTAAGTTGGAATATATTTAAATATATTGAGTAATAATTTAATCAAAGATTGAAAAATGTTATTAATTTTAATTAGTATTAACTTCGTAAAAGGCTATTAAACGCTGTAATACGTACTTTAATAGATATATACTCGTACACATATAAATTACTTGTAGTGTAACGAAACAGTATAACAATTTGATTAAAGAAACGACACGACAAAGCATTTATTAGTAAAGGGAAACAAAAAAAAAGTTAATGTCGATGAGACACATGCCGATAGTATAAAATCTCAGTAAAGGATTACTTATAGCAGTATTATTCGTCTCGTCATGAAATAATACGCCGCGAGTATCACTGATGACTGAGCCGGGATTATTTGTAACATCTATTATTAGTTGCGGCTCCAAAAATAACACGTCCTCTAAAACGGTATGAGTTTACAACCGCTATTTATTTGTATAAATATTTCATAATACGGTTTTCTTATACCGTTAAAAGATTAACGAACAGTTGATTTTAAACAAAATAAACTATTTGTTATGTGGCTTTTGTAGTGGTAATCTGTGTAGAAGAATTCAAAATGGTATGATAATCAGATAAAATGAATAATATCTACATATATTCAGAGAATATCGCATTCGCCGATTCGTTTCGATAAATTAGCCTTTATGTTAACTTAGATACGCGTGTCAGGTTGGCATTGCATTAATTTTGTTTGTAATATATTAAATTAATAAAAGAATCAAGGCTAATTTTTTTAATTTGCTTTATTAGCACTGTATTTTAAACGGTAAATTGACGATGCTAATTTATCCAGCTACAGAAACGTGTTTACCGTGTTCTAATAAATTAAAATTTTAAATAGGTTATTTTTCCGTAATTTATTCATCAGTTTTATTATAGTTATATAATATGTAAAAATAATTATTGTTGAGTAATAATAATATAGTAATAAATTATATATATAATTTTAAAGCTGGTAATAATTTCCTATTCAGTATTTGATTTTTTAAATATTTTATTCTAATCTCAACAACAATTATATATCAATAAAAAAAAGCAAACAAAAAAAATTATCACCTACACCTCATCGATACTGGAAGAACATTTATAATAGACGGAATGAGTTGTCACAAATGTGTCAAAATAAAATGTAATTTAAATCAAAAGCACTAGAGTATTGATATCTACAAAACAATAAAAAAAAAATAATATATATATATATATATATATATCAACTACACCTACGTCGATACTGGAAAAAAATATATAGTAGACGTATTGAGTTGTCAAAAACGTGTCAAAATAAAATGTTATTTAGATCAAAAACTCTAAGGAGTATTGATATTTTAAAAAAAAATCTACACCTACGTCGACACTGGAAAAACATTTATAATAGACGGATTTAGTTATCAAAAATGTGTCAAAATGAAATATAATTTAAATCAAAAGTACTAAGGAGTATTGATATAAAAAAAATTAAAACATTATAAAAACAAATTAAAAAAAAAAACAAAAAAAAGATATCATCTACACCTACGTCGATACTGGAAAAAAATACATAATGGACGGATCGAGTTGTCAAAAATGTGTCAAAATAAAATGTAATTTAAATCAGAAGCACTAAGGAGTATTGATATTAAAAAAATAAACAAGTATGCTTAATTAAAAAAATCAAAAAACCCGACTGTGTAAAATACTCTTATTATAAACTAAAAAGAATAAAACAATTTACTAGCTTTCATTTTATATCCATATTGCTACAGTAAGAAAAAAAAATTTTACTCCCCCCCTCATTCCGCCATTTGCGGGCGCCATTTTGAAAATTTATATAGCCTATGTCACTACTACAATTTAGACAAATCCAACGACACCCCATATGTTAAAAACCGTCCAGCCGTTTGGGCTGTAGGGCGTGCCAAAGAAATGGACATACATACATACACTCGAAAAACATAACCCTCCTTCTGTCGCAGTCGGGTAAAAAATCTACACCTACCTCGATACTAGAATTTTTTTTATAATAGACATATAGTGTATATTTTTTTATTTTAAAAATACTACACCCCATTTTATTTACAAATTACTAAAATTTTTACCATTTCATTCTCAGTCTCTCATTCTTATTATCTGTCGCCAATAATACATAAATAGTATAAAAATAACATAAAAAAAAGAAATTATTCAATTCAATGAGAATGAGATGGAATTCCCCATATATATGCGAAACTTAGATATTAAAACTTACGTGCAACTAAACACACGTTACATTTTAAAAATAAATTTAAAACAAAAATATAAATTGCAACTTAATAAAACACATCTAGGTACTACAGGTAAATTTACACCACACATACATACATAAAAATAAACTTAGCGTTGACTTACTTGCATAAAGTTTCTTCCAAGACATATTTAAAACTAGTATCTTAATCTCAAACGGATATACGAGTATATATGGATTTAACAGGTGTCAAACGACACGTTGAAAAAACACAAAACGTGAAGTGGACAGGAAGAAGGCAGCAATGTAAGTAACAAATGAATATCATCACAAAATTACTGCGCATATCATGATATCGCACCAATGATAAACACGAGGTCATAACAGCTTTTCGCGAGGTCTTAAGGCAACCTTCGCAAAAATTAGCGCATTTACATAACCTACCGTATTTGTTTATGCATATATAAGATATTGATAATACGCGCAAAGATAACAGATCGTGAGATCACTGGAACGAATGAGGAAGCTCCTTACCGAATAACGACCTTGCGACTAGCTCGTTTACTTACATATTGTGTACAGTTGTGTTGTAGACAATCGAAATGTGTATTTGTAGGGGCATTATAAATAAAAACATAACTAATTTCTAAGACATTGGATTCATTTATTTTGACGTGATAACGTCTAGTAAATTGATGAAAGCTACTGGTTGCATGTACGAAAAACATGACGTCATTGTCACAATTAGTGAGCGAGAGCGCGGAACAAGCGTTAGAGAAGCACGATAGGCTCGGCCTAAGCGTTCGGCTCACGATTTAACTTTATTTCGCTTTTATATTAAATACAATTAATTACATGTAGCTTATATATATATATATATATATATATATATAATACAATATAATGATAATTCAGTAATAATAATTCTATTCCATTCATGTTTTCTTATGACGTTATCACGTAAAAATTATCGTCCGTAAACCGACTTTACAGACAACCAATTTTTTTTTAACCTAAAATCTGTAGTATAATAAAACTGTTTACGTACGACCTAAATCTGAACGAGGTCAATTTTACAAGCGAATCTATTCGATAAGATACTGTATAATTTAAATAGGTACCTACATTTGTTTTCAAATTCATCCATTATAAATTTAAGTTATTTGACATTTTTTAATAATAATAAAATTAAGATTTAAATTTTCAAGTTTATTACTATATATACAGTACCGGTCAAAAGTTTTCGATCACATACTCAAAATAGTAATATGTACAGAATTTAATGAAAATCGTACCAAAATTTAACGTTATTTATTAATACTAAATGCAACATTATCGAATATGTTCAATAAACATGCATTCTTTGTAGTTTGCCGCCTCAGCTAAGCAAGGAATCGCTAAGCGCGTTAGTGTCAATTTAAAACGTAACCGTCGCAGTTTTGTTCGAGTGTCTCTGTATATGAAAATTCCCAAATTATGTTTTTGAATGTTGTGATTCTGATAAAAAAGTTTAACACGTATACACTCACGAATTAGTATTATACGTTGATTTAACATAATAAACATTATTTTTTTATATTTTGTCAGAAAAATAATATTTTGATCACTTATTTAACATTAACTTTTTTTAAATGGGTCGAAAAAAGGAATCAAGCGAGAGAAAAACGTGCTGTTATAATAGCATTATACAAAGAGGGCTATAGTACGAGAAAAATAGCATCTAAATTGAAGGTAGCTCTATCTACGGTAAGGTATACGCTGCAGAGAGAGCGAGAGATCGGATCCTGCAATAGTCGCCAACGATCTGGGAGACTTAGAGTCACATCTAATAGTGAAGACAAATTCATCTGTATACAAAGCAAACGGCAGTGAAAACGCACGGCTCCAGAGATATGCGAAGAAGTGATTGCTAGACGACAAAAACTCGTATCAGTATCAACGGTACAACGCTGATTGCGTGAACATGGGCTTAAAGGACACATAGCGGCGAAAAAGCCACTTTTGCGTAAACAAAATAAACTTAAGAGGCTACAATAGGCTAAAAAACACAAAGATTGGACATTTGATCAGTGGTTGAAAGTTTTATTTACAGATGAATCATTATTTGAATTATTTGGTTCAAAACGTAGGCAGTACGTTCGACGTTTCGTTGGGGACCGCATGAAAAATTAGTGCATAATACCAACAGCGAAGCATGGTGGTGGATCGGTAATGGTGAGGGGTTGTTTTGGTGGTAATAGAACTAGAGATCTTGTTCGTATCGAGGGAATATTTAGTCAAAATATCATCAGTCCCTCTGGAAAACGAATTATAGGCCGAGGTTTTATTCTACAACAGGATAATGATCCTAAACACTCATCTGCACTGTATAAAAATTACCTAGCCAATAAAGAAAAGAAAAGCGAGCTTAAAAATATTATTTGGCCTGCACAGTCTCCGGATTTAAACTCCATAGAGTTGTTATGGGATGAATTAGATAGAAATGTGAGAAAAATGTAGCCAATACATCAAAAGTAACTTTGGGAGTACCTACAAGTCTGTTGGAGTCAAATTTCAGAGATTTTTTTTAAAAAGTGATAGAAAGAATGCCGAAAGTTTGCTCTGCCGTGATAAAAGATAAAGGAGGATATTTTGATGAATCTAAAATTGGAAAAAACGTGTGATATAGTAGTTATTACAATTAATTTAAAAATAGTTTATTTTTTTGTAGATACAATGTGTAAATTAATAATATAGTAATAATAAAGTAATACTCAATTTTCATTTACAAAATTATGTGTATTCCAAAATTTAACACGTGATCGAAAACTTTTGACCGGTACTGTATATAATGAATTATTCATTTCATTTTTTTTTTGTAATAGCAAACATATTATCTCTTTATTTTTAATTCGACATAGTTCATAGGTAACAAATATAGTTGAAAGTGACGTGCGAACTTACGAAATCAAAAGAAGAAGAAAATGAACATCGAATCGATCAAAAAAATCGAACGCGTATTACTCATTCGCGTTAAAAAGAAAAAGAACGGTGGGTGGCAATTAGCCTGGCGGGGAATAGAGATAGCTTCCCTACAGCTAATTATACAGACAATCAATTGAGAGTGCCGTACGACTTAAATAGAGCGCTTGAGATAATAGATTAAGCTAGCTATTCGACGGGATACTGACGCACGCTTTGTTAATATTATTTATGAACGCCATACGGGCAACACGATTATTGCCACTTATTTTATTTGACGAGACACAGCTGTAGGTATATCTCGTCACACCGAATATTTATCTCGATTTATATCTAAAAGTGTATATTATAGAGAATTGATTTCACACGGTGTTTGATGTAACCGGTCACGAATATTTAGACTTTATTTGTGCCTTTAAATACTGTTATCTTTTCAAGCAGTTATTACTTAATTAGTAGAGATTAAACATCTTAATTACAAATTAAATTATATGTAGTAAGTAGTTATAAAGCCTTCTAGTTAGCCGAAATTTGATTTATAGTGAGAATTTGCAAATGTTTGGCATTTTAATGTTTTAAAATAAACGCTAATGTTTTTGTTACTTTAAGATTTAGGAGAAAAGCCAACGGTGATTCTCGATTACATATTATATGTATATGGTCTATCTGACCGACCGAGAGTCGAGTGAAGTGATTAAATTTAATTGCTGTCAAGATTCGAAGTCGAGCAATTATTAGTGAGAGGGATTATTTTGACGACTTTAATGGAATTATTAATACAATGCTGAGAGCTCTGGATCGGTCAAAGATATGTAACTGGATATTTTGAAGGCTGAACGAGCGCAGTCATGCATTATAATGTGAATGGATGTATGATTAGGAGTCCAACTATGAGCAACGCGAGGTTTCGTTATAAAAAATAATTGAAGAAAACGGACATCGAAAGTTTAAAATATTGAACAAAAAACAATAATTTTTTGTTAAACATATAAATTACGATATTAAAAAATAGTTTCCGGTAAATAAATTCCGACCTCATGAGCGCCACAGAACAAACAAACAGAAAAAGTTGAAAGTTTCCCACACTTTAAAAAGGCGTCTATTATAAGGGTGAAATATTTATTGGTTGTTTTGCTGGTATATATTGTGAATAATGTATACGGGACGTGCGGGCACAGCGGGCCCGACGGGACGGAACGGCCTCGTGACCCAGTCCCATCCACTCGATTACTGGATTCAATTGGACAAAAGAAAAAACGGTTAATATGATTATATTCGTTCAGCGACGGAATTATTTTGTGTTACTATTTGCAACATTTTTACACTTCTAACTGTTATTACTTTATACTATGATAATACTTGTAAGATATAAAAGTTAATAAATAAGTATCATAACACGTATAAGAAGAGAGGGGTTATTTTTCCAACATTTCACAAAAATATATGATAAAAAATTGGCAGGCAGGTTCGAGAGAGGCTTTGAGGTAAATTAAAACTATTATTAGAATTATCGCTACTACTCATATGTACTGCCAAGCTACCGGTGAAATCGGGAATAACAGTTAAGATTCTTTATAAAAGGTCAATATATATATATATATATATATATATATATATATATATATATATATATATATAATTCGATAATAGAGCAGCAAAAAGGTTTGAAAAGTCGATATATTAGTTTGCTACAGACAGACAGAGTAGACAAAATAGTAAAGGTAGTTATTGATAACTATGTTGTATTATTGACCACTCACCATTATTCGAAAATGTTGGCATTGGGTCACACAGACTGCACGTCGTCGGCTTACCTGTAATAAAACAAATAAGCTGTCAAACTGCATAACATATTTAAATAATAAAACCAAAGTGTCAAATATTTAATAAATCCGAAACTTCTATTTAAGAATATATTTGCATGCTAAACTTGGCAATGCGGTAAACAATTGCGAATTATGCATTAGGGTACAAAGAGCACAGACGTAATACAGATCTGACATTGATTTAAACTCGTACGCAAACAATGGAGAGATACCTATCGAATAAAATAGATATGTCATTTTTATCAATAGGTCGGACTAATTTGTATTCAGGACATCAATCAAATTTAAAATGCTATGAAAATGCATAAAAGTCAGAAACAAAGCATTTGTATATACATAAAAATAATTCTGCTTCTTATTTGTATTAGTTTTATTAGTGCAAACTGGATTGGTTTATGTTTTATCTTGTTATTATTTATTATTTTTGTGTTATTGTACTGTTTGTATCCTTAAAAAAAGATATTTAATTTCCAATATACAGATAATAAATACAAATTTATTTCCAAAATATATTTTTTTGACAAGGTAAATTTATTTGTTTATTGTTTAATTTTTGTTGCGATACTTAGAATAATGTCCATTGATTTCAATTTATTGAAAATTATAAAAGTGATTTGCGATTGGTGTGATAGTAATCACATTCTTTATCGAAATTGTTACCTTTTATATTTTAAATGTACAAATAAAAATGAATAAGTATACATTAAAAGGAAAGCAGAATAAAGATTAAATTTTCCTTTTTAAACAAATAATTTAAAAGCGATTATGTCTGTTGTCTGCGTTAACCATTACATAATATAAATGTATAGAGCGGTCGGATTGTGGTATCCGTATTGTTTGCGATATTACTTCGCACTTCGTATGTATAAATTTCTAACAAATAAACAGTGCCAGTGATGGAAACACGATGAGGAAAAGCGGAAATACTTAAAACTTAGTACTTATTTATCTTATCATTAACAGCAATTGTATATAATATGATGAGATAGTGTGATTGGACTATACCTTCTAGTTTCATAAAGTTATATTATAAAACAAAACAAAATAATAATAATAAAAAGTTACTAATATTTAACAATATTTTATAGTTTATTTATAATTTGATGAAATCGTGATTGGGACTTTGTTTTCTAGCTTTATAAAATAAAATATTATTTACACTGTTATCATTTTTGCTACAAAATTATTTAATATAATGTCGTTGATGTAACGCGTTTATTCATTTCATCACTCAAATAACATTGTTTAGTTTATTGTATAGCGAAATATACTTACAATAGATTCCTGGGAACGACTTTGACACTGCTGACATTTTAGGAGGATATCGACATCCCTTTTAATTAAAACTACAATAAATGTTCTATTTAAAAGTTATTATAGAAACAATAAACTGTCAAAAGGGTACATTTACAATTTTATGGATTGAACAGGATAAATTGTAAGAAATATAAAATTAAAAGCTATAAATAAAAATATGTTTTATATATTATTTTAAAATACCGATCACGTTTAAAAGCATGAAAATAAATCAATTAACCTCAGTAACTAAATACATAAAACAGTAGCAAATCAAATTTACAGAAATAAAACGCATATTATAACAGTTTTATAGGTTTTATTACATTATAACAGATTACGCATATATATATATATATATATATATATATATATATATATATATATATATATATATATATATATATATATATATATATATATATATATATATATATATATATATATATATATATATATATATATATATATATTTTAATTTAATTCCTTAGGTGTGGAGTTTTTAATACATGGATATTTAAATTCAAGAATATTTATTAAATTACATTATAAAAAAAAAATTAACATACACACGGTCGTCTGTTCCTTAGTTATATAAGGTAACAACCAATTCATATACATAATTATACATTTTTTCAAATAAATACATAATACATAGATGAATAATACACCTTGACTCGGGGCAGGAATCGAATACACAACCCTAGAGCAAAAAGCAGAATCACTGCCAACTGCGCTGAGGGGCAGTAAATATATAACTATATATATGTAGGTATTTTCACAACATCTAATAAATAGCATTTAATTATAGTAATTAATTGCATTTCGTATGTTGTTTAATGTAAGAAATAATAATAAATAATATATTAAATATTATCTTATGTACAACATATTAAAAAATTATTGTAAATAAAATGTACTATAAATTAATATTAAATAGGCATTAAAATAATATAATTGTTATCAAAGTTGGTCTTATGTAAGCATATTTAAGTTGGTACTATATTATAAATTTATCATGCCATCTTCGACAATATACGCGAGTTACCGCGCTGTTATAAATAACACGAATAACTTGGTTTGCATAGGTATTTTCTTATATAATAAAATTTGCTGTGGCCTTTTATACCACCTTTAGATTAATAATTCTAGAGAAACTGAGTTTATTTGTGATAGTTTCGCCTCAATTTACCGCAAAAGAACCTGGATCCACAGTAGGTACTTCTCTCAATACGTTTATAATTTATATATTGAATATACAAAATCTATTAAAATATGACATATTTTTAATAGTCTGGTTGCATCTGTGATTAAAAAGAGAAATTCATCTAAAGAAATGGATTATTTATTAATGATTTATAATTACTTACTTTATTTATATTTTCTAAGATATTCAACATCAAACAACGTTCTTGTAGGTACCTACTAAGATTTTTAATATAAACTAAATTTATTTATTGTCAATTGTAAAATAGACTTTTTCTATTATATCTATAAGTATTCAAATATATTTCAAGCAGTTGTTTATTATACCGTTGCACTGTGTCTGTGACAAAACATTCTTTACATTCTTCATAATTAATTGTTTATTTTAAAAATATGCGATGTCTGTGTACCTACTATATAAAATTATATCCAAATATTTTTTTATAGAAAATAAAAAATTATTGATATATTTAAAAAACAAAAAAAAGTCTAAAATTGATCTTTGTTGAACACTCATTCTTAACAGATCCAGAAGACTTTATACTAGGTATTTACAAAGATACTGAATTTTATTAGTTCGATATGAAGCAATACGATCGAGACTCATTAAAACCGTAATATTAAAATTTACATAATAAGGTTTCGTATTTCAATCAAATTCCTTTGATAAAATGACCAATAGTATTCTGTAATTTCTACTACACAACATTTTTATATGTCAAATGTATACCTCTATATTTATAGAGGTTCACATTAGACAAACGCTAACTCCAGTATATATTACCGAGTGACCTTTAAAGAAACCATATTTATAATTATTTTCTATATTTATTTTAATTAAATACCTTTAGCGGTTTAATCACTAATATTTGATTATATATATATATATATATATATATATTTAAATTAATTAAGTACCGGTATACCGGAATGTTGTAGTGTTTATTCAATAATTCGAGTACAGGAGCATAGCACGAGAGCAACGCAGCGAGGTGTGAGACAGGGGAGATGTTATGTCTCCGAAACTGTTTACCGGAACATTGGAAGACCTTTTCAAGCTTCTGGAACGAAAAAGATTCGGCATCAACATAAACGGCGAGTACATCACTCAACTTCGATTTGCCGACGATATCGTGCTTATGGCAGAATCCCTGAAAGACCTCAGCATTATGTTCAGTGACGTCGATGGAATTTCCCGACGGATATGCCTTAAAATGAATATGGGCAATTGGGCAAAACAAAAATCATGTCGAATGTCCATGTCGTGCCCATCCCGATATCGGTTTGAGATTATACTCTCGAAGTTGATGACGAGTACATCTATCTAGGACAAAATGTCCAACTTGGTAGGTCAACAGATAGTAACTTCGAGAGAGAGATCAATCGTCGAATCCAGCTAAAATGGGCAGCGTTCGGGAAGTTAACGTCTTTTCATCCGTCATATCTCATTGCCTGAAGTCGAAAGTCTTCGACCAATGTGTGTTACTAGTGATGACATGCGGATCTGACACGTGGTCTCTGACTATGGGCCTTTTTTAAACAAGCTCCAAGTCGCATAGCAAGCATTGGAGAGGGCCATGCTTAGTATTTCTCTGCGAAATCGAATCAGAACAGATGAGATTACCGAAGGTCGCCGACATAGTCCAACGGATTTGCAAGCTGAAGGTGCAGTGGGCGGGGCACATAGCTCGTAGAACTGACGGTCAATGGAGCAGAAAGGCTCTCGAGTGGGGACCACGTACCGGCAAGCGCAGCGTCCGACAGCCATCCACGAGATGTACAGACGACTCGAGGAGTGTCGCCGAGACGTTGAATGGAGGCTGCTTCGAACCGGTCACTCTGGAGGTCGATAGTGGAGGTTTACTTTCAGCAGTGGACATCCAACCGCTGATATGATGATTAAAACTAATAAATATTTTATGAAATTTGTTTAATTCAAAAACAAAACCATGAAGTTATTTTGTTTAATTCATTTGGGTCATATAAAATAATGTCTAATTATCATATTTATTTGGGCTACAATATGATATATATATATATACTATAACTATTATATTAATAATAATACCTTTAAAACTATTATATTGTTTTATTTACCGATAACTGTATCGGTCTACATATTATTTTTTGTGAATTTACTAGAATTCATGTAGAATATGAAACATGAAACAGTTTTTTTAATATAATTTATACATGTATTATTAAAGAGATAAGGCGTATAATGACGATGTTGTGCCCCTTCGCATCGAGAAGCGTCTGGAACTCGAAACATCTCGAAATACATTATAAGTATATAGAACATTCCAGGGGCCGCTTACAAATGCATTGACCATGCCACTTAATTATGAACCATGTTCTATTGCACGTAAGACCGTTTTGTTAAAAACAATTTAAAAAAAATATATCAAAGACCAATGTTTTGAAAGAAAAACTGTCTTTTAACATTTTTTTATTGTAATTATTAGTAGAACATATGTAATTTGTTTTTTCGGTATTAAAAATAATGTGACAAATTTAATAAATAATAAACATTTGGCGAAAAATTAAAAAATCATATTTAGTAAAAAATTACTAAAAACTAGACAATTAACGACATAGAATCACATTCCAAATAATTTCATTTAAATTTCATTTATAACATTAACTAATGAGGCGCAATAGACTTACTCTTATGCTTTAAATCCTCTATAAAAGATTATGAAACAGCTTATTGCCAACATTAAAACACCCAATGTCATAATCACGGTCATAATAACCATTATATCATCCAAACGGATGATATAATGTTGTACTGAATTTCATAATAACACTCCTTTGTTTTTTTTTCGATTCCTTCTGCGCAAAGGGTTTACTCAACAGACAGCCACATTCTTACTGCTCGATGCGTGGTATCTGTATGAATTTAAAAAAAAAAGAGCATCGGTATGAATTAAAAAAAAAAAAGAACATTGTTATTTACGTGCGTTTCACTACCAGAACGCCGCGCGCCGTAAAAAAAAAGGAAATTTAGACTAGGCTGTATGGACTATAGTCCTTTGCCTTTCCCTATTGGGGATAAATTTTAAAACAACAACAACGTAAAAAGAAGTAGGTTATTCAAATCCCCGCCATTTTTCTTTAATATTTTATTGTTTTGTTTAGATTTAAAACATGGGAGTAGATAAAGTCTTGTATGTAACTGTTGATAATTAGGTATTAAAACACTCATGTGATACTATTATCACACTAGGATTCGCCTTGTTTGATAAACCCACATTCATGTTTCAATACTCCTTATTATACAACAGTTGCATAAACAACTATTATAAACCTGTAGCTCTCGGGTATGTTTTAGCGAGTAATTCAAGCATCACTTTTTTCAATATTCTTTTAATCAAACAAAGTTTCGTTTAACACAAGCTTCATGTTTGGTTTTTAAAAGGAGTGTTTCACTATATACTTCTATTCGTTCACAAAGGGGGAGTGAGAGGGCCGCGCTCCACTGATTATTGTTTTACTTAGTTTTTATAGCGCTCCGCCCCTCCCTCCGATGAGTTATTTTGGTTTGTTACGCAACGAGCGTTTTCTTAACAGAATATATAATATCTATTTTAACTTACTGCGTTTATGTTCAAAAAGAATAAGAAATGGTTAAAAATAAAATATTTTTGTCATGAAATATCATACCTATCTATATAAATATATATACAATAAAATCAGTCATATTTGACGATTGGTTAGTGTCACAGTTACATAGCTTAAAATAAAAATAAAAATGTTAAGTTATGTACATTTTATTACCTACTTGAAAATTAATGTACGAGTATTATCAATAGGAAACTGAAGTACTTTCTGGAATTGTAAAATATTCGATTGTATTTAAAACAATAAATTATTTCTATTTCTTCCTCGAACGAATGGCCGTTTTAATTAGGACTGGTCAGCAATACTTCTTAAGTTCTTATATATAACAATACTTCGATAAGAGACATAAATATACGTTTTAGTTACAAACCTATTTTATGAGAGGCAATCATTGGAAAATTAATAAATGGAATTGTAGCGACGTTATTATATTGAATACTATTATTTAAGAAAACATTCACTTTCTTATCTAAATTGATAACAAATAGGGGCCTTATCTCGAACGAAATATTCATATAAACAATATTTTCGCATGTTAATAAGTAACTAATAATAAGTTAATAACTGATGCTATGTGATTCATTTGATTTCGATGTATAATCTCTAAATTGTATTGGTGTGCAAGAAGTGTAAATAAATAAATAAATAAATAAGTAATCGAGATTTATAAATATTGTAGGATGACAATATACATTTTATGAACAATGAATACCATTTAAAGGAAAATAGGTATATACGAGTAAGTGCCTTTAAAACAAAATTTTATATTATATTTAATTTTTCGAATAGCGCATAAATTTAATACGTTCACCGAATTGAATAACATCTAACACACATAACAAGTCATTAAGTTACCTATCTTAGGAACAGACGACCATGTGTGTATGCTAAACATATTAATATTTATAATGAAATTTAATCACAAACCTGCAGATCTACACTTTATACTAAACGCCTGCAGTCTATGAACTTTACTGTTAGGATATTCTGAAGTTTAGAATAAAAAACCTTCTAAAAACAGTGTTCTCAATGTACACTATTTTATTTAAATTATAATGTTAACAATAAAAAGTATAAAGATAAAAAAGTGCACAGCAATCTGTAAATGGTTTTTTTACCCTGTTTTACTCTTCATAACGCGATGTTTTATATCCGATTTTACATTTCGACGGTTAACTTTCAAAATAATATTACAAAAAGTCTATTCATTAATAATTGTGAAGTTTATGGATTAACAAATCCTTTCTTTACAGAGTAGTAGTATACGTATAATCAACTATTTACTATTGCATTTCATCTAAAAAAAAATTTACGTCTTTTTACGTTTATATTCATCAAACCGGCAATGTCCAATACGTCTATGTGTAAATACTAAACAGCGACAGTGAACTGCGGTTTGGCCAAACATGCTGGCCAAACGTTTAGAGACGGAACAAAACAAATTGATAACTTTTTCTGTGATAAATTTTAAAAATATAGAAGGTATATAGTATAAAAGTAACATGCTTATTGATTTTTTTAATAATAATTAAAAGCTACAGATTATAGTAAAGATTTTAACAAAACAAAAACAGACTTTAAAAGGCGTGATGTTATATTGTGTGATTGTGTACAACAACAATGCATATGCATATGATTGCAGCAACCACGGCAGCTTTGCTTTCATTTATTGAAGAGGTCCGTTGCATGTCTCCGAAGATCTTAACCAGAACATCATCAAACTTTCAAACCACCTATATAGTTTTTTTTTTGTTCATTTTACATCGACAATAAATAAAATGAGAACATCAACGTAGTCGAAGCCATTTAAATACGCATTATTAGGGATAACTCAAAAACTACTCGTCTGATCTCGTTCAAATTTTAATAAGACCACATGACAAGCATCAGCATCATGAAAAGAATCATGAAAATCGGTACACCCAGTAAAAAGTTATGAGGTAAAATACATTTTAAAAAAATCAAGAGGAATTGAGAACCTCCTCCTATTTTTGAAGTCGGTTAAAAACATGTCAAGTATCAAAGTCATTATTTAAAAGAGGATCGAGTTATAATAAATAAATGAAACGCTAGAGTAAAACATAAACCTCTTTTGTTCGGGGCTGAAAATATATCGGAGTACACGTGTAATAGATTGTTCTCGTAGCACCAACGCCTAATAATATTTAACCCGATACGAGAGGCAATGCGTTATCCTCTCTATGCCAGACTTGACAGATAAAATATATTTTCAGAGCCCGCTCAATTCTTAGCTCGTCGTGTCGTAATATACCTTAGAATTCGACGAAAGCTCATTCCAATTGTTTTGACCAATTTAATAGCAATTATTTAGAAACACGCGATGAAAGGAAATTGTAATGCTAAGATAACAAAATTTGAAGATAAACTCCTTGACATGTTGCCATCTCGTAATGAAGCAATGTGATGATTGCCAGATTTAGCGCCTAATACCACTTACTGATAACATCTCGGGATTATTGAGAAAATTAATTGTTACAAATCTACTGAGATCGCAGTAGACGTGGCACGGAAGGACATTTTACACATTTAAATACTTTATCACATTATATTTCAGAAAAGACAAGCCTCACGGTATCACCGGGGTTTTTATTATGCTTGTTGTGGTCTTTTGCGTTTATGTAATTTACAAGAGATCTTCGTCAAAAAATATACTACCTACTGCAAAGAGGGGTTTTTATTTTATATTATAATATACAAAGAAACAATTAAAAGACAAACTCTATAGCTTTTAAATATTCACATAGATAGTTCGTATTCCTATGTTATTAACTTTTAGCATTGATAATATAATAGTACCTGGATGACCGAGCTTTGCTCGGTTAAATTATATTTAGATACATTACATACTGATGAAACATAAATAATATTTTCGATCTTACTGACATAATAGTAAAATAATAGGAACTGGTTATTTAAATAAAAAGAGCTCTTAATAATAGTTTTTCTCACAAAAGAAGAAACTGAAAAAAAAGGAAAAACAAATTGGTCTATAGACACCAAGATTCGAACCCGAGTTTTCTGATTTTAAATTCGCCCGATTCCCATCCGAGCTATTATAAGCCAATTAATGCCAGCGAAATTTACCTTCGTATTCTAATGATATTTTTTAATTGCGTAAAAAAAAGGGATAAAACGACATTTTCTAAAAATAAATCCTTGCTAGATCGATTTATCGCCCCCGAAACCCCCTGCATACTAAATTTCATGAAAATCGTTGGAGCCGTTTCCGAGATTCAGATTATATATTTATATATATACAAGAATTGCTCGTTTAAAGATATAAGATATAATCATTAATTACTAGCGGCCCGCCCCGGCTTCGCACGGGTCTTTAACTTTTTTTAAATTATACATTTATATTTTTTATCACCTACACCTGCGTCGATACTGGAAAATATTTTATAATAGACGGATTGAGTGACAGATTTATTATATCTATATACATACATACATACATATATATGTATATAGATAGTACGGATGAAACATTTGAACTGTTTTTTTAATTAATTATTTTCTCATTGATGAATACCATATTTTAATAAGTATTATTCCCGACGAAGACAAATCCAAAAACACAAAAATCATAAAAATCGTTCCACTCGTTCTCGAGTTATAAACGGTGTAACTAACACGACTTTATATATATATATATATATATATATATATATATATATATATATATATATATATATATATATATATATATATATATATATATATATATATCAACTTAAATAGCTATAACCATCCAACTTTGTACAATCAACAAACAAATAACGACTAAATATTTTAAATTTTAACAACGAACAAACAATCAAGACCGTAGTACCCTAAAGTATTTAATTATATACAAAAAAGAAAAACAGACTTAAATACGGGCGAGTGTCATTCTTTTGGCCGAAGTTTTGGTCAGCGCGATTCAGAAAATTCTGCGATCTGCGACATCTATCGTATAATTGTAGAATATCGTTTTTATATTTAGTGACATTTATCATAATTAATATTTAACATAGTAGTATATTAATTGAAAATGATGTTTATCTAAAATATTAAAACGATTTCTATTCCTATCCGACATATTTAGTAAACTTTTCAGTTTAACAAAATAATAACTCAAATATAAGTTTTGTGAGTTTTAAAGATTCCTTAGACCAGATGGCGTTGGCGGCGTAGGTACCTATTTCTATTTTCTTAAATATTTATTTTTAAATTTAATTACAATGAAACAAAAACTAAATTATACTGTGAGTTATTTCCAATTTTTATGTATTAAAGTTATTAACATTGATTTTGTACTTTTTACGTGATACGTGATCAGAGAAAAACACGATAAGAGATGTCGCTGACACAAAAAAATACGCGCTATTGAAATTTATTCTTGATGATATATAGTGTATTAATAAAACAGAGGTTTTAACAGATTTATTATTGGTATAGATATAGATATAAATTGTATTTTATAAGTGGAGTATTAGTTTAAGAGTGGATATTTTAAATTATGATATCGTTTTAAGATAATATTGAGCGTTTGCATGGCGTCACGGGATTATCCTGGTGAGTCACCGTATCTTGTTATCGAAACAGGAAAATAGGATTTTTGGTGACTAAGTCGTAAAAATTACAATATTTATTCCTTGCAGCAATAAAATGCAAACATAATGATAAAATCACTATATCATCATTATCAATTATAATTAAATTAACTGCTCATATTTTAAGCGTTGTTAAAATAAGGTAAATTAATGATGTTATTAATTTTAATAATTTTCAGAAACTCTACTTCTCTACAAGATGCAACATAAAAAGATAAAGAAAGATTATTTTCATCAGGAATCGTGCAAAATATAGATAAAATAGCAAGATTTGACCTTATTATAATGACTGACTAGCTAAAACTTTCAAATAAGCTTAAAATGAAGATAACACATGAGCACATTCACACTGATATTCTTAGCCGATAATTAAATATTTTAATCAATTTACAAGAAATTATTTTCAACTATTGCCTTTTTAAGCAATTTAAAAGAAATCCGTTTCTTTTTTGTTTTATATACTTATTAAAAGTATAACAGTAGAAAATATACGAATAGGCTAATTAGAAATGTATGAATTCAATTCAGTTGTATTATATGGTTCTGGAATAAAGAGTATTATTATTAAAATGGATATTTCAAGGGCTTGAGGACGAAGTGCTAAGTCCAAATGTACTAGCGCTACCCGAAGCCAAAACTTAACACGGCTCTATCTGTTTATAACTTTATAATATCCTGTTTATCTATTATTATATTAACACGTGATTTTCATGCAATTATTACTGAATGATGATAGGATTAAACATAAATGCAATTAACTTTTAATTAAAATATTTTGTTATAATTAACAACAATGATTATTGTAATAGGTACATACAAATTTAGCCAATTGCAATTTACTTTTAGACGATAATAATAACATATGTTTTGAATTAAACTACTTAGAAAGCTATAATTTATGTTCGCGTTTAACCTCCTCTATTACATCAAAACACTGGTAATTAAAACATGTAATTACCTCCACCCGACACCAGCAAACAGTGAGTATAAATTAGTACGTAAACGATGTTCTTATAACAATCAATTTAAAATTTACGAGTTAGTTTAAGTTAATAAAGGTGCGAGTTCTAGGGCTAAGTGCACGATACTCACCGAAGTTGGAGTAGTAATCGTGAAGCGTATACAATGGATAGTCACCTAGTTTGAACAGGTAGGCAGAGAGGAGCACGGCGTCGTGTCGAGGCTCCATTTGGCCGGGATGCTGAGCAGTGGGCCTCATCAGAGAATTAATAGAAAAATCTGTGGTTCTCTGCGATCCGCACCACCCGTTTACACTACACAATTTACACTCCTCCTTCATAGTTCCAATGTAAATATAAATAATATTTAAATCCGTTTTTTTTTGTACTCGGTTTGTACTGGGCACTAGTAAATCACATATAAAAATATCCGTATGCTGATTCGCACATCACAGAATATATCACAGCAGTGTTCGGCGGCGTCTGCAATCCGTTTTACGTGTCACACATCTATAAAGGCACTGTTTGAGTTTATCAAATGCTAACCGCTAGTCTCTCACTTAAAACAAATATAAAATTTGCCTGAAATGTCAATGGTGAAGGTTAATTGAGTTTGTATTTAAAGTGGATCGCGTTAAACTTGAATAAAAGCAGTAGGCTATAAAAATATCGCTAATAGTAATTGATTTTTATTTAAAATAGATTGAATTTTAACATCACGAATGATATGTCATGACGCGAAATGAATCCATTTTAATTCGTCCGTGTAATCGATTACATTATCAAGCATCAGGCAAATATGATTTCCTGACACAGAAAAGTAATACAAGACCGAGTGAAAATAAATGTGTGTTATTAAGAGATAAGCGGTGAGATATAGAGATAAGCGGTTATGCATGAGACCGTAAACCAAATCGAATAGGTTTAGTGTAGTGTCAGCGAGCTGCAATGCGGCTATACCGGGTCAAAAGGTGCAATGCCGTCGTAGATTGATTTGCGTTTATAGTAAGCGATGCCCCGTAAATGGTGCTTAACATTTTCTAAGCGACGTAAGTCATAGAACTTCAAACGTTTTTTTTAATAATTATATCAATACTGAGATGATATATAAATACTGAGGATTGCGGCCGACACCTTATATTTTTTATTCAACAATCAAATTAATCTGTATCTATGTATATGTTAATTAAATAAGTAAGATCTTTATAAGAAATATTTAGTGTATTATGTATGTGTTATATAATTATGTAAAAAGTTATTTCAAATATTTAGATAATAAAAAGACGGCGAAATATCGAATGCGTTTATTTTTGTTGTTTGTATTATAATATTAATAAAATAAAGTTATGTTACAATTTACAATGTTGGTTTTAAATTTTGAATACGTAAAAAATATTTTTGCAAGCAGTTGTCCATGAGTTTTCTCATAAATTTTCTCTAGCAAATGGTTTTGAAAAAAAAAAATATATATTTTGGATTCGTTACAAGAGTATATTGTATTATATTATTGTTTTGACGTAAGTGTTAAAAAATCATATTTTCTATTAGCTAGCGTTTATGTGCGCCGGACGTCGCATAATGCACTGGCATTGAATTGGTATATAAACAGACGTCACATTTACCGCTTGAAACTTGTCGGATCGTTGTAATGAAACTAATAATTCATCACTCTCCAATTCCAAAATCGTAAGGAAATCTGCGTCAGTGTTTTCACAATCTAATCTTAAATACGTATACCACCTTCGATATATCTCTTGATTGTATTCAATAACACGTATCATATTAATCACCAAAGTCTATAATTTTATTAACAAGATGTTTGGAGGAACCGACAAAAGTTTTTTTTTTTTTGTCAAAAAGCTGTTCTACGAATTCTTATTTACGAAGTATTCCGTAACTATTCTCAAATTAAAAAAAAAGGTATTAATAATAGGTGTAGCCGCACGTGCGATCAAAGCCAGGCAGCTGCCGTGACAGCTGTTAGAGTCGACGGAAGACCCCGGGCCCCTCGCCTCTTAACTCCGCCCTGTCTACCTGCCCCACAACTTGACACGACCAAGGCTGATTCAACATTGTTATTCGTTGAATACACAGTATTCAAGGTGCGGAACAAAAATAAAGGTTTTGTAATTAATCAGGTTCTTAATTACGACTTGTGAAGGACGAGTCGAATTTAAGTACAATATTTAGATAGCTTTTCATTGTTTAGGTCCTAGATTAGCACTATTTTATGTATGGGGAAAATGAACGTCCGGTTGGATTCAGCAAATAAATTAGAATTACTGTTTTACCAAAATATTGCTTGACTTTTAACATTCTGGCTGGGTGTGTTAGCTAATATTTAGATGAATGTAATTATTTTGGCAACGTCTTTTGGCAGAAACCCAGTAAGAGTACAAGTGGATAATATGATAACGCAGTCAATAAATAATTAATTACATAAAATGATATAACCCGCGAAAAGATTATTATTCTTTTTTTTAAACTTATAAACATTTATTAAAATTTAAAATTATTATGTCAGTTAATATTCTTTTGAAAAAATTATGTGTTTGGGAAATTTTATAATATATCATAGAACTTCGTCAATTGTTTCTGTTTTAAGAGTAACAACTTATATTAGTTTTATAATTCTGTCATTAAATACGGAGTCAAACATGGCTTAGCAGATGTTATCAATAAATAGAAAAGGCAGCGGCAGCCCTTCAATGCAGTTGGCAGTCGAAGTTGGCTTTAGCCCAATTGGTGTCGGATTCATTGTAGACTGACTAGTATCAGAGTAACACCGTTAAAAGATAATAATGGTATTATGATACACATTTTTTTCTGTTAGAATTACACTGAGTTAATATAAGTATTTACATAAACTCGATATTACACACGTATAATATAATGTAGAGAAAAAACTATTATATGCGAATTGCCTTATCACAATTTTAAATTATCAGTATTGATTACCATATCGTGAAAACGCGATAGTCTGACTCGAATGATACTTTTCGTCTGTTTATCGTAATATTTAAAAGTAATGAAAGTTGGTAAAAATAATAAAAAAACAGATATATATTTAATTAGTTTTATTAACTTAAAATTTAATTTCTATTTTTAAAATAATATTTGAATAGGTATAACGAAAATATTCAAAATACATTATTATTTCTGTTAACGAAAGCACGACGTGATTTCACAAGGATCACAAAAAGCTTATATAAGCAAAGCTTGCGAAAACTTCACTTAGGAGCTCGATCGCTCGTAACTTAGCTTTAAGTTCACGTACGCTTTAAATTGTACGAAATATCAAATCAATTATTTCTAACATTATCGAACAATTAATCGTGTTTTATAATTTAAAATACGACCATTAAAGTAGTTGATCGTTTATGAAATACGTGCTATTTAAATATAGAAAGCTTATAGTGTAAGTGACTAGAAAGAGTAACGCATAAATCAAACTTGAACAATGAGATTTATTTTGACCTACATGTGTCCAACGTGAGGTAGAAAGGAGAGTAAAAAATCTTGAACGACTAACGGACCATCGAAATTAGGCTAATTGGAACAAATCATTTTAGAATATGTTCGTCAAATTTTCTACTAGGTTACTTTAATATAAATTAATCTTGTTCACTGCTCTGACAAATAAATGAATAATAGATTTATACTGTAAATACCGAGGTGAATATGAAACACGCGTATAACATGGAAACAGGTAAATAATAATTACGGGAGAGTTATAATTAATGGTCACCTGTAGCTTCGTGTATCAATCAAAACTGGCTTAATAAAGCATGACCAGTTGACAAAATTCATATCGAGTTATGTTATTATATTTGATTTGCTACCGTTTATTCGGTGTAAGTGATATCCGTAACTGTTAGTATAGTGTAAATTTCTGCAATAGAGTTATCGTTCTTAGGGCCGGAGGGCTAGAGAAAGTTCCTTTCACTCCGCCAGCCTACTACATTTTACAAACCGCTAATTTAAACATTCATATGAAATATTTTATTTATAACCTATTTAAATAGCATCGTTATTACATTATATACACATCTTATAATTATTGAAGAACAGTCGTTTATATTTTCAAAATTTTAATATTTTGTAGATCATTACTTTTTACTTCGTTAATTTCATCATCAAAGTTGGTAGTCGAACTTTATTATGAATTATGTTTCTATAATTATAACTAGGATATTAGTTAAAGAGTTAAAACAAAGTAGTATATACCTAATTAATAAGAAACTCAAAGGTTACAGTTTTAAAGTTGCCTCCATAACTGATATGCATTCCTAAGGTAAATAAAAATATCATTAGATTTGAATTCTACAAAATAATGTTAAGAAGTCACTGAAAAGCTAAATATATGTATACATATATAAAATAACAATAACGTGTTTAGGTTTGTAAATTCGAAAAATAAATAGTAAAAATAATAGCTTTTTATTGTAAAGTTTGTTATGTATTTATATTTTGATCTTAGTTCAGAATTTTGTCTTAGATTTTTGTTAGGTCTGTGTGTGGGTGCGTGTCTTTACGTTAGACATTGATAATTTACATTAAGAGTGATAAATAATCATGGAATAATTATTGTATTTGATAAATCAAATGTATTTTGTTGTTTTTCCATTATTTACGGTATGTAAATAAATAATTATAAAATTTAGAATATGTTTTCTTCCTCGTTCCTCGGAACTTGGTGAATTTTGTTTAACTGGGACACCCCGATGGCATTAATTGGTAGCGTTGACAAGCTCAGTTTGCCAGCAGCCAGCTCACCGGCCAGATTTTAGACTACTGCTTTGGTTATTATTAAACTTTAGACGTTAAATATCTTACATAATTTGCTTATTAGGGAATAGTTTACTCGTTATCATTCCGTAATTTTCTTTGAATGTTCTAACTTTTGCGATAGTATTTTGAATAAGCTTAATATTTATTTAGTTTGATTTGAAGATAGTGAGGAATTTGTAAGACCTATTTTATTTGTTTTATATTTAAATTCTATTATAAGAAATATGATTTACCTAAAATTTTAGCTTGTTGAAATTTTGTAAATGCGACACGTGACGCAAAGTTTTGTATCAAACTTCGTCAATCGCTTACGATCCGTCCGATTGTTTTCTTAGACGAAGAAAACCGTCCGGCAATCAGTAGCTGCATGGAGATTCAGTAGCTTTAAAGATAACCGGACGGAACCCGTTTCGCAGTTCGTACAATACAACAACCCACAATTTCTTTGCACGATCTGATCAACGCTCGCCGGCACTACACTACGTGACACAAGTGACATTTATTTACATACATATGTAGGAAGTTCATTCGCAATCGTTTAGATTCACACTCATTTGTTTTGGCATAACACGACACTGACAGAAGCGCGGGATTGAGGTTATTTCGCGAACGGAAGCGGTGCACAGATAGTGAGTCGTGTTTACAGTTGGCGCGCCGCTTTTCTGCGGTGTTTACAATACTACCATCCGCCTCCGTGGTTGACAGTCGACTGGCGGGAGGCGGTGTGTACTAAAGAAAGCTGCGTCGTAGCACCGCGGCGCGGGGGCATGAAGGGGGAAAGGGGCGCGCGGGACGCGGCACACCTGCGGTGGAGCGCCTCTGGCGACGCGGCGAAGCTTCCCGCTGAACTACGCAATAAACGCTCGATAACTTTCTCATTAGGCGCGCCTAACCGTGTGACCGTAAGCTCGTTTCTGTGCATTTTAATGCAATTCAATACAAAAACATGCATGTAGCCAATTTACACTTGCTCGAGTCGTTACTAAGATTTCGCGGCGCGCGAGCTTTCGTTAACGCTTGCGCACTACTGTAACTGTTATTTAGGTTTACATTGCAAAGTTAATATTATTAATGAATTATTTTTATATGAAGTTAATAAAGTAATTTTAAATTCATATTTTTATTACATTTTTACCGTATTAATATAGTCGACAAAACCTTTATTGTTTAAATTACATAATCATTTAGTCTGAAAAAAAAAAACATGAAAAATACCAACTTTTTGGATAAAATCGTCAAAAATACAATATTGTTATCGTATCGAAATAGATACGATGCCATTCATTACCTATATTTTGTAATGTTATAATTTTATTGACATTATTATTTTTTAATTAGTTAAATTAAAAGAGCAAACTGGTATTTCTTATATTCTCTTCAAAAATATACATATACCTCTTATAATAATGTGTATACCTAATACATACTATTAACACTGTTTCTAAATTTAAAACCAATAAAGGACAATTAATTACGAAATTAAATTTACCTAAGTGTAATCTGAGCTGCGACAAATATGAAATTATCCACACCGTAATAAGGGGAATTGTTTCACGCTTCAAAGAGTTCTAATTAATACCAATCTGGCCCGCGGTGATACACATTAAGATTTCATTTATATAATTATTATTAAATACATATATTTACTAAGTGTTAAGGTATCGTGAACTTTCAAACTCGTTATTATATTATAACTATGTATTTATTATTTATTTTTACTTTATATTCAGTAGGTATAAGCTTAAAAATAAGTAGGTACGTATTATACATAATATAAATAAATAATATTTGAATTTTTAAGCATGAAACAAATATTTTTAAATAAATAAAATTATTTTCTGAAAGTGAGTACATTCTTATAAAATATATGTATGTAGTATTTTTATGTTCATTTTTACATCTCATTCTCGAGCCTAACACTTAGGAATTATGCATACCTAGAATTATAGCACGGAGTAAGAATATTTATAAGGAAACAGTAGGTATTATTTCAGGTTACCAAAGTAAGACATTAAGCCGATTTTAGCGAAATATGAGTTTATTTAATAATGAATATGCTAATATGACTTTGTTTCTATTGTTTGAAAAATATCCTTGTTCGTTTCAAAAATTTCAACAAAGCGCCGAATAGTTAGAACAAGTTGGTTACATCTGTTTGGGTAGCAATTATACGATTCCAAGAAATCTAAGAATTCAATATTGCAAATAGATTAGTATCATCCTTTGTTGTAATATAGTCGACAAGTGCCTTTGTGGTTAACTTTTTTCAAGAGTGGAAGAATATGAACGAGGTGTCATTCGGTTCGGAATAGTAGGTTGATTATTTATGAAAAAATAAAGTTCCGCTTGCAAAAATTTTGCAAGTTATAAACAAATAAATAACAAAAATCCCAAAAAATAATTAATATTTGCATATCTAAATAAAAAATTCTAAAAGAAGAGAATTTTTTTTTTAAAAAAGTTTAACTTCCGGAATTGTAGGACCAATATTTATAATTCTCCCAGAGTGACGAAAATGCGACCAAAACGGGTGCTTTGGCTTACGTAGGCCACGCCCAATTCGGACACTTTATCAATAAAAATTATTTAAACTTACATTATTAAATTTAACAAATGAAAAAAATCAAGGGCTTACTGGATATAATTATAAATGAACAATATATCCGCCGAATTAAATTATCGCCATTTTTCAATTAGTTATTCAATAGTTAATATTGAGATATATTTGAGATTTCTTCCTTCCTTGGAGCTATTCTTCATATTATTAAGACTTGATTTTATTAAGAAACTGTTTTGTTTTACAATATGTCAGATTTCTATGCATTTCTATGCTTTAATCATGTTTTTTTTTGTATATATATATAAAAGTCATTAACATTAACATTTGAATGAAATTATAATGATTAAATGAACTTGCTACTATTATTAGTCTTATTATATACAGTCTTATATATACTTTGTTTAATAATAGAAAGATAGAAATATAGTATAAACTTAAAAAGGAAATTTTCATATTAAATGATAAGGTTAAGATTCCGAAGCAAACATAGCCGCTATTTAGTCTGCATAAGAATATGTTAGAATGCGAACGAATCTTCAAAGTCAATCTACGTGGACAAGGGAATCCACAATAATTACATTATAATTCGATAAATGCCTTTGATGGTCCATTTCTTTAATTCGGTATGCGTTCCTTCTTTAAAACCGATGAGCTTTGCCGCAACGTAAAAGGTTAATGGATTTTTTTAACATCTTTCACTGACTCGAACGAAAGTATGTTCTCGATACGCGGAACTGGCGGGAAACCTAAAGATTCCGAAACCGAAAATACTTTTCTTTTTGATGTCTTTCAAACAAAATTTAATTATGTGAAGTTAATACGAAAGAATGTTTGTTCTTTGTTTTGTGAAAATAGTGCAAGCCAACACTTTTGAATGGCTCGTTAGTTACCAAAGCTCATTATTTCAAGTGAGTAGTCTGTCCTTAAAGTTTGTCCGCTTTTAATATTTGCCATTACAGTATATAATAACACAATATAAAATGGAAATGTAGAATAATATCTCTCTATACTTTATAATAGTATATTTATTTACTGGAATTGTTCTTCTATTATCTTTATATGAATTTATTATTTTTAAATATCAAATTAACATACAGGTAATATAAATTTTATAATATTAAAGTATAAAAAGTTTGGTTTTTTTATTAGTTTCGCTGATGATTTTTCTGTAATAAATACATAAATAAAATCATATATCCAGATTTAGTAATGGTATTCTTTATTAAATATATATTTAGATTTTTAAACTTTACCTATTTATCTGTAGTTATCTGTATTTATTTTTCATTTGAAAACATTTTAACTTCTACATAATCAAATATCACCATATCATATAGGTATATCATATCATATTTCTTTATTCAAGTAGGTTTTTAAAGCACTTTTGAATCGTCATTTAATAGTGTAATTACATTTTTTAATTAATTACAGTTAATGCGAAGCTACCACCGCACCGACTCAGAATGTAGATTCTTCTTAGAAGAATAGGCAAAAAAATCAACAGTTACTCTCTTATACAAACAAATAAGTTTTCAGCAATAATCTATCTGCCTTTCATATTATCTTCACTTTACTATACAGGTGACTGGTAAATTACTATCAATATTTAAGGAGAATACTCGGTACATGATTCTCATTCGAATCATGTAAAAAAATAGGACCAGTCATCCTGTATATTGTTATTATATTTATTGAACTTATTTATATTCGTAATAATTTCGATATCTCTGAACAAGGTGGACCAAATCATAAAGATCAAGGTTAACTATTATCTACACGTAATCAGTGACATTTAATTTGCGTCACAACATTAAACTACATATGTTTTAATTTAAATTTTATAACATAAATTAATTGCTCGTGTATTTAATATAATAATTGTTACGAATTTTATTATCGATTTTGCATTTTAAACAAAAAAATTCTTAATAATTAATTCAAAAATTAATTTCTCTGGTAGAAAATGCTTTTAGTATCAAGCCTGTCTTTTGTACTATTCAATATTATTTTGGGCAATAAAGTGTGAATAAATAAATAATAAACATAAATTATTATGGATTAAGACTTAATCGTGGTTATTATAAGGAACTCAATCGCGACTAAAGAGCCCGGAACTACAAATAACAAAGTAGCTAAAGTACTCGTCACTTCCTCGAAAATATTTGAGTTTAATTATAAAAATTCCATGATAATCTCTTTACGACGTTGTTTATTTTACATTATTCCGAATACTGATGATTATTTTGTGTTTTTTTCAAAACTACAGGAAAGATAAATTATATAAGTATGTACAAATAAATTCTACTTTTGGTTAAAGTCATTATCATCATCATCATCAACAACATATCAGCCATTGTCCACTGCTAAGCGTAGGTCTTCCCCAGCGACATCCAGAGCGGCCACTTCGAAGCAGCTTTCATCCAACGGCTTCCAGCATCTTTCTTCGAGTCGTCTGTCCGTCTTGTTGACCACCGTCCAACTCTTTGATTGCCGGTATGTAATTTATACTTGAGAACTTTTATTGTTCCACCGACCAATCAATTCTTCGAGCTATGTACCCAACACACTGCAACTTCAGCTTCCGCCAGGCTATGTCAGTGACCTTCGTTTGTCTGTGGATCTCAAATTTTTTTATTCGATCTCGTAGAGTAAACACTAAGCATAGCGCTCTCCAGTGCTCGCTGTGCGACTTGGAGCTCGTTTAAAGGGCCCATAATCAGATAAAGTATTCAACAAACTGTTGTATAAAATAATATCTTAATATATCACCAATATAAGACTAGACGTCACGTTCAAGTTTACACGTGTTTAGCTTAGATCCCTGTGAAATTAGCATTTATGTTATAGCATTATTATATAAACTCTTTTGCAAAAAAAACGGGCACTTAAGCAAAGAACTATTTTATAGTTACTATTAGTTTGTTTGACAATTTTAGGTATTGTTATCCTCAAAATTTTATAAATTAATTAGGAAGGAATAGTTTTCATCAGTTTTATCATAACATTTTAATTAAATTATTAAGAAATAATGTTTAAGCTCAAAACACTATGATTGTACCTGCTCGCTAAATAAAAATGAAACGCGTTAATTTCTTTGTTTTTCTTGAATACATTAAAAGCAGATAAAAGTTTAGTATTGAGTGTGACCCCCTCTTGCTGAAATCACAGCTTGCATTCGTCTGGGCATGCTAGTGAGTATATCTTTTGTGGTTTCTTGGGGAATACGTTCCCACTCCGCGGTAATCACATTCTTTAGCTCTCTGATGGTCTGCGGAGCCGGCTGCACTGATCTCACTCGTCGCTTCAGAACGTCCCAGACATGCTCTATGGGATTGAGGTCCGGACTTCTAGCTGGCCAGTCGAAACGACGAATTCCGACTTCTAGCATATACGCAGCCACACCGCCAGACCGGTGGGCGCGAGCGTTGTCGTCCATAAAAATTGAGTTTTTGCCAAGAGCGGTTACAGCGGGTTGTGCATAAGGAATTAGAACTTCCGTTATGTATCGTTGTCCAGTCAGTGTACCGTTTTCGATGAAGACTAACTCCGTACGATCCATAGAATTTATTCCTGCCCAAAACATAACAGAGCCCCCTCCATAAGGTGTGATTTCTTCAAAACATGCCTCTGCAAAGCGTTCTCCTCGTCTACGTAGCACTCGCCGACGTCGGTCTTCACCATGCAGAGATATCCTGGCTTCATCGGAGAACAATACCCTATTCCAGTCTTCATGAGTCCATGACACACAATTTCGAGCGAAGCTAAGCCTGGCAACTCGATGTCCATGGAGTAATTTAGGGCCGCGTGCCGGGCGATGACTGTGTATATTAGCAGCGAGAAGCCTCCTCCTGACCGTCCATAGACTAATTTTCACATTTCTTACTTCTTCGAGGGTGTTCTTGAGGTCCACATAAGAAGATTTGCGATTTCTCAACGCTTGACTAACTAGAAAACGATCATCCCGTGGTTCGGTACATGTCTTTCTGCCAGAACCAGGCCTTCTCTTGACGGAACCGGTCTCTTGATAGCGCTGCCAGGTCCTTTGAACTGTCGACCGACTCTCATTTAGCCTCTGAGCCACGAAGCATTGACTGCAACTTTCTTCAAGCAGCGCAATAATTTTGCTCGCTTTTATCACTTTATTTACCATTTTCGAGATTGCTAAACAGCAATAACAATAATTTTAAATGTCAAGAACACCAGATAATTTAATAAAAATTGACAAAAAGTTAATTAGAGTCGATATTAACTATAGGGAATTCGCGCCACAAAATGTAGTTAAAAGTTATTTTCTTTGAAAACCAGGCTCAGTCAAAAATTTGAATTTGGAATGTACTCTTATAAACATTATGGCACTTTTATAACTGGCCAGTAACATGTTCAAATGATTAAATCCTTTTTGGTATTTTATTTTTTTCAGCCAGGAAGAAAATCGAAACCGCCCGTTTTTTTTGCAAATGAGTGTATTATTAATATACCTTTTGATGAGTAATGTTCTATAACGTAAAACATTATTAAATTAACACGCTATGTCACACAGATTGATATATTTATTCAAAATCAGATCAGTAAGAAACGAGATTTAAACAAAGAAATTAACACAGAAACTAACTCATTAGCTTTATAATAAATAATAGGTTAGGTAAAAAGTCTTTTCGTATTTTCTGTGTATAAAAATGGAAGAAAAATCTCTTTGGTTGTATTGTTTGTATCTGGCTGGTTCTAATATCAATAAATAAAGAACTCGATACATTCTGAAGTTTTATTAAAAATAAGGGCTAAATGTGACTCAAGCCGCAAAAACAATTGGTGACGTTTACGAGCATAATGCAGTGTCAGTAATAGTAGCAGGAAGGTATTTCAAGCGTTTTCGGCTTGGGAATATGATGTCAAAGATGCAGCTCGCTCTGGTCGTACGGATAACGTTGATGCGATTTTTGAAAAAGTGGAGCAAGATCGTAATTACGACATAGCCGTGGAACTAAGGATTGACCACAAAACAATTTTGACCGATTTTAAAAAGTCTGGCTATACAAAAAAGGTCGATATTTGGGTACCACACGCGCTCAGTGTAAGAAACCTAATGAGTCGTATTCTCATTTGTGATTCAATATTAAAACGTAATAAAATTGAACCATTTTTGAAAATAATTATCACTGGTGATGAAAAGTGAATCACCTACTATAAGAACGTGCGAAACAGATCATGGTGAAAGTCTAGTCAAGCTCCACATATTGAAGCGAATCCTTGATTAACACGCAATAAGGTTATGCTGTGTGTATGGTGGATTGAAAGGACACCGTTCATTTTAAGCTTTCACCGCCAGGCAAATTCGTCGTTTCGGATTTCTACTGCCAACGACTATGATCAACAGAATAGGAGTGGTCTTTCATCGTGATAACGACAGACCACATACAACTTTGGCTACAAATCAAAAATTGAGAGAGCTTGGTTTTGAAGTATTAATGCATCCACCATATAATGACCTTGCAACCTTAGATTTTCATATATTTCGGTCTCTTTAGAATTCTTTGAATAGTGTTAGGTTAAAACCAAGTGAGGACTGTAAAAACTACTTGTCGGTTTTTTTTTTAAATTAAAGTCCCAAGATTTATTCAGGAACGGGATTATGTCACTACCGACAAGATGGCAACAAATTATCAAACAAAATTGTATTTATATGTTATAATTAAATGTAATTAAAGTTGAAAAAAAAAAGTCTTGACTTTTTATATAAAATACGAAGAAACTTTTTTCCCGACCTAATATTAGTAGGTATATCAATAATTTTATTAATTTAAACTATTTTATGTGCATACATCAATTATATTTTCTAGCTTTTTCTGTTCGCAAGGAATTTCATGTCGCTAGCTATGAGAACATAAGAGCCGACGACACGCTAGACCGTTAATGTTTTCATTATCTGACATCGCACTCGAGGAAACTAGGGATGTTTGCTTGATTGAATTTAATTGGTTTTTAAACTAGTCCTATTAAAGTCGATTGCAAGGGCGACATTATGTCGGCCTATTATAAACACATGAATAACGTTATGTAAATAAAAATATTAATCTAATGATGACATGGTGCTGATGTGATGGTGGAGCTGGAAGGTGGCCATAGGAACTTCGTAATGAAATGACACAATCTTATCGAGTTTGGGCTTGTTTGAATTGTCTTAAAGATTAGTTTGTTTTTCAAAGGTAACCAGGATCTGATGATGGAGCTGGAAGGTGGTAATAGGAACTTTGCAATGAAACGACGCAATCCCATCGAGTATCAGCTCGTTTGATTCGTCTTGACGAGTACTTTGTTTTTCTTTTGATGTGTATATAAAAATAGTAATGAATTACTATTCACTTATACTATAAAACTTCTTTTTTTTAATAATACATAATTTACATGTTACCAATATCATTTATGTATGTTTAAAGTCACAAATATAAAATACAATAGATATCTTACAGTTAGAAACATAAATTTTGGATAAAGTTGTTACTTTTTAGTAATATTGAGAGTGATAGGATATACATAAGATAGTTTTAAGTATAACTTCTTACGTGCGTATATAAGTAGACACACACACACACTTTTTTTAATTTATATATTTTATACAGTTACATGTTATTGTACGTTAGTACATATTACTTCAATGATTTTATATACAATGTTATTACTTTAGTCTGAAATTCAATACGGTTATAGTGGGAGACGAGACGAAAGTCAAAATTTGTACTTAGTTGTAATTCACTAACGCATAGTGCGATTTAATTCATTATTTTTTGTTGGAATGGGAGATATTTTCAAGATTGTCCCGTATATTTTTAGAGGTGTTTCGTTTGGTAGCTGTATTAGAAATAACAGACACCATAGCCTTCAGTATAAGGTCCAAATAATTTTAAGCCCGGAATGTATAGAAACCTTTGAACGTACGGTTCATCTTAAGCTGGCGTAAATACCTTATATGCTTAGCATGTATAACTAGTAAGTTATTATAGTTGGAAACTATGTACAAGGTTTATATATTTGCGTAATACCAAAATAAACAAGAATACAGTTTAAATAGGTAATCGATTTTGATAGCGGCATCGTTTGAAGAAACGAGTATACAATATCGCTTTAATACCCGTCTTCCCAAACTTACTTCAATAATTATCCATGTTCTTATGTGTAACAGACGTTTAAAACAATTAAGTGCCGGCAATCGAAACCATAATTCTTTTAAATTACAGTCCTGAGTCGGTGCGAGCACATAATTCAACACGTATTGTCGAACGCTCATTAACATTTTCCGTTCCCCATTACGGAAACAAGCACGGGTCGTTCCGAGCTAAACCGCGCGAAACCAATCTTTTTTCAAGAAAAAAAAAACATGACAAAAGTTCCAGCCAGCTGCGCTCGAGCATCCTGTCTACGTCACGTCACCTTTTGCTTTTATCATTGGGATATATTGCTATCCTTTATTTTCGATCTAGACGCTTACTCGAGAAAAAGAGATGACAATGTGGCGCTGCTGGTTTATTATATTAAGATAATAACAGCAACCTTTCGCAAAGCGCCTGTGTTCTTTGAAAATGTTTTGTGTAGATACGTGCCTGTTGGTTTTTATTCGGGTGTAAAAGGAAAGGGTCCGAGTCTTTTGAGAGCGGGTCCGCAAGGCGGCCGATTGTCAATAAATTATGATTGTTGTGACATAATTGTTCATCGTTCGAACCCCCACCGCGTTATTTCATAATTTGAAATGACCGCTAATTGCGAAATAGTGTAGTCTTCCCAAACGTGGAGCTAAAATATGAAATCAAGTTTTTAATTTAATTGGTTTTAATATTAACACTGAATTGAAAATATAGTCTTATTTTATTTAAGTGATAATTAAATACCTACTTTGTATTCATGAAAATTTAAAAAGCAAATATCTTAATGCTCATATAAGTTAATTTAATGTATTATAATTAACTTTTAAATCGAAATATGGCTCATTTGAAAAGTTATTTTTTAAATCATCATATCTTTTCATCGTGATTTGTCGTTCTTGATTTTTTAATACACTTCTAAAAAGTTTATAGCATGTTTTTAAAGGAATATTTTTTGTTGTTATTAGAAATACAAAATTAAGTAGAAATTGATAAAATATAATCATTAAGTATCTAATTAAACAACCGTTCTGGAGTTGGTAGTAGAGCGAGTTCTCGCCTCGCCACGGTGGCTGGTTTGATTCCCGATGGGGGCAGATACTTGTATTTGTAGAAATATTTGTTTCTATCCTGGGTGAATGGACAGAGGAACTAAGCTAGGCAGGGCAGAGGACGTATGGGCGTCGGTACGGTTGTTATCATAGATATCTGATAGCAAACGTTACTCCTGAAAGTCAATTTATCAGCCAACCCGCGATGAGGCAGCCGTTAAAAGACATATTTTGCAAATCTTAATCAATTAATATTATTAATTCTTTTCTAAACATCGTTCGAAACTCTACTCTGAATATCGAAGCACATCAAGTGCCTGTTCCGATTTGTCAAAGTAATCATTCCATACTGTCACTTGTCATTTATTGTGATAGTGAAAGCCGATTTCACTTAGCGCGTCGTATCACTATCTCAGTGTTTATTGTTTACTGATAAAATACTTAAGCGGTGCGGTTAAGGTCAAGCGTTATCTTGTTCTTATCTATTACGACAAAATTTATTACTCGTATAAGCTTTTGGTGTGAAAATGATTTTGTTACATGTTTTTGATTTTATTTTTTAACACGAAATACGTGGTATTTTTAAAGCTTTGTTTTTGTTAAATATAATATATTAATTACAGCTTTTATATATATATATTCTTTATTGCACTTTTATTACATATTGTAATAGTATTGATGTTTAAACAAGAACTTTTTTAAATACCGAATTAACGATAATATTTTGTGGACAAAAACAAAGTAAGCAGCTTCAGCTTTACTAGACTAAATGACTCTCTATCCATTAATGGAATACTATTTAGTTATTGACTACATGTAAGAAAATGAGTAGGTACCTATCTGTTGCAAAATATAAGATGATGTAGATACTTATATCAAATTATTTGCAGGCAAAGAATAAGTTTGTATTTAGAATTTTATTCGATATGTACATTTTTATTATGACCCTGATAATATTATATTATTAAATTGATATAATTCTATATAAATAAATTAAAATAAAACCTCGACAGCAAATGCCATGTGTTCTGGTATGTAATGAGGTTCCTAATAAGACTAGGAAGTGTTAATATCAAGGTTTACGGCAATAAACATTACTTTGTTTCTCATAATATCATATTTCATTTATTAATAACAAGCGAGATAGCTCGACTTTGAATAGGTTTTTTTTTTGTATTCGTTTGTTTTGTTTTTAAGTTAAATTATATACAATATGACCACTTAATACGTTTTAAAGTTTAAGCAGTATAGAACTATAATTCCAAGATTATCTTTTATAAAAAAACAAAATAATGCTTAATTACTGTTATTACAAAAAAAAATCGTTAAAATACTAAGGTATTAAGGATAACCGCAGTGTTAATTTGAGTTTCTTATTCAGTAATTAATTAATTACACGAGTAAATTAACGTATGCATGTCTATAGAACATGTTATATAAATACATGGTATATTTATATTAAATAAAAAAAAATTGTTCCTTAATTATGAAAAAAACATAACTCGCCTGTTTTGATTGTCGAATAAAAAATAAAAATTGTCTTGACGATGGTTTCGCAGTTAAGAGCTATCATAAAAACGTAACTTTTGTAACTAAACCGGCTTTGAAGTATTTTAATGTATGTTAAAACGTAATAATTAATTTATTACACAATAATTGCTGTAGTAATCGCTGTATACTCGTGTAATTATCTCGTAGTGGGTACATATATCATAACTCAATGTGTATTTTGTAACTTATTATTAATTTAAACAAGTAATTATATTACAGAATTATAAAACGGTCTCTTATTAACGACAGGTATTGAGGCGTTTTGGTTTTACCGTACCTAATTATAGGCCGTATATATATTCCGTAGTATAAATTCGCCGTTTTTATAAAAAAATAAAAATTTGTTCACAAGCCAATCAGAATGAAGAAGTTATGTTCTACGTATCTACGTATTCCGTGTGAAACTGAAGTGTTTTAATTTTATGTTGCCGTTCTCTTTACTTTACATCAAATTGTTAGTTTGTTTTAGCAACATCGCTGATAAAGTCATCAAAACAAACAACTCTTTATAACGACTTTAGCACATCATAATACAAGCGTCTCTATAAATTACAGTTGCAGTTTGCAAACGCGGAAGCCGGACAAAACTCTGGTTGCGGGCCCATAACATCGCAGGTACAAATGGTTTAATACTGCGAACCAGTTTTAACGGTTAGCGTGGACCGTTACAGCGAAATCTGGCCTTTCGATTCTTTGTCCGTACTTTATTTACCAGTAAAGCAATTATTATTAGCTTTAATTTAGACTTTTTAAAATATATTTTCATGGTAAAACACTGGATGTTAAATAGAAATAACAAATTTTATATGATTTTCTTTATTACTTGAATTTGATCTATTTGGAACTAATTAATAAGATCAAAACAACCTTTTTAGAGTACTCGGAAACGAATTTGAAGTAATTAACTTAGTATTTTTAGAATAAAATATATTTTAAAGCACTCTTACTTTTAAAGAAAACTAAAATTCAAAAATTAAAGTTTATTTGTATAGGGTGAAAGTATCCAAGTAATTGCGTCCCTTTCAATAGTCATATCTAATGTAAACAAACAGTCAGACCGACGGATGGATTGATATGTCTGGTGAGTCAGAGGCAGAGCTATTGCTCGTCGGAACAAAGCGGAATGTGTTTTTATTCCTCGTTGTGGCCCACAAAGAGGTCTAACAATCGAGCATTCACTGACTACAGATTAGGGTTGATAGATATATTTTTTTTTATTTAAACATCGGTATTAAGTGTTGACACTTATAAGAGTGTGACGATTTTTAAGTAAAGTTTAACTCTAACTCTCGTCAAGGGTTAAAACTATTACTGTATTTACTGACAGTTATATAAAAATATAGATCGTTAGATACGAGTACAATAAGCCTTTTTTAATGTAACTGTATAAATGTGAAATATGAGATGTATGTAAAGTAACATAAACTGTTATTATAAGACGTCATCAAAGTTTTTCTTATATCATTAAATAATGAAAAAATTCAGTTTATTAAATGTAACATATCAATAAAGAACAAATAAATCTTTGCGTAATAGAGGGAGGGTTAACTGAGCGGCAAAAGGGTCGCACGAGAAGTTCTTTTTCTTGATCTGACTTCAATAAAAGGATCGCATTTCCATCTTATAATAATTGTCCTTGATGCACAACCCTAGTACATTTCTATGGGATGGGTTTCGGAACGGAGCGTCACGTCTGTAGCGTTATAAAGCTCGAACGGATTCCCGAACGCTTTCAAAGCCGGTAGTGATGATGATAAAATTTTCATGTGATATAATGTCGTAATAATGGGTGTTAGATACCGCGGTTAGCTCGCGATTGACATTCCCATCTGACCCTTCTTAAGTCCCAGTTTAAAGCGGGCGCATTACAAATAACGCCACTAACCGTTGTTTATAATATAGTTAGATTTTTTGTTGTTGTTTTTGATTGTGATAGTTCAGTTTATCATTTTGTAGTCTTGTTATGCAATTTTAATTCTTGTATGGACGAATCATGACTATTAAATTAGCTACTTACTGGTTATTTTCGCAAGATCATCACATCAGACTTACCTGTAACAACAATTGAATTTCGTTAAAGTAGAAAAAAAAATCCCTTTATAAAAAACATATATAAATATATTTTTAAAAAACCAGAATTTATTTATAAAGGTAAAAAAAAAACTAATATTAATAATAAATTAATTTTATGGTGGATAAAACTATAAACTCTACATAGAAGGAGTTTTTGCCCAGCTTTCATTTCAGATAATAAATATAGGTAAATGAAAAGAGTCATAAAAATAATATTAATATTAAAAGAAGTAGCTAAGTAAATGTTACAACTTCATGTAGGTATATTAGTAGCAATGTAAATTACACATGCACACATTACAATGTAAATTATTTCGTCAGTCATAACACTTACATTATAATTAAAATTAAGATTAGTAATACATACTATACTCATATTTAAAAAAATACTAATATTGCTATTGATATAACTAATACTAATTTAAACTTAATAAAGAGACAAACTGACAATTACCGTCTTAGATAAATAGAATTCATCAAAATATACAGGACGTAGGTGGCACGAAGCATGAAATAGAATTATATTCTGATATTTGTAACATTCATATATTATGTATTTCCAAATACTGGTTGAAAAGTTATGAGATAGTTACGAGTAATATTTCAAACTTTAATTTGTCAAGTTCGTTCATAAGAGCGAATTCGATTCGGGATTTCGGGGTTCATTAATAATTATTGGTTCGTAATGATGTATATAAATCAATTCAAGATATTGTAGCACTGTCTACAAAGCGTATTATAGTTGTCATGTGTGAAATTTCAGCATTACACTTAGATTTTTTTATAAATGGCATCAATTTTATCCCTATGAGAGCGACAAGAGAGAGAGCTGTATTTTTGACCAACAAAAAAACAAATTTTGTGCTACTCTTACTGACACTGCATTAAACATCATTTTATGTAAAAGATATTTGTGATATTGTATTGTTTGCTGATAACACATCACCTATTTTTAAGGTTGACAGAAGTAAATTTAATTATGATGACGTGAACGGTGATTTATCATAGATATAAGACTGATTTAAAACAAACAACTTGGTTTTGAACGCTGCGAAAACCAATTGTTTCGTGTTTGCTTTACCAATTATAATTAAGAAATAAATTACGAAAATATTTTTGTTAGTGATACCTGTTTTCTTAGGGAGAAATTTAGCCAATTTCTGTGGAATTTCCTTTTGTTATACTTGACTCAGAGACATCCAGGAATCTGTAGTCAACGCTACTTTTCTGGATTTTTAGCTAATCTCTCATATCTAATCTTCTAATCCTTTTAATTGTGATAACAATAAATTATTGTATGATTTCGCATGATAAGAAGTAATCTTATAAAACAATAATCACATGAAACACGTGTTTATTTAGGAGTAAACTGATAGCTTACAAATAATATACTCGTGGTATCTAAAACGAAACAAATTTTATTTATAATAAATCAAAATATTAAATTAATCGTAAGAATATTGATAACTTTTAACTTTTAATAATTTTTTGTGATTTAACTATAGAATTTTAATGTCGTTGAATTTATTTTCGTTTTTAGGTGCTAAAATATATTTATATAAATATAAATATCTATACATTTAACATACACACATGGTCGGCTGTTCCTGAGGTAGGCGACTTAATGCCTGTGTTTTAGTTAACAGCCGACTGATATACATTTTGTTTGTAATAAATCTATATATGTATATAAAAGGAGAAGTTCCCACTGACATATAGACGCACGCACAGCCGTAACCGCTAATGGTAGAAACGTGAATCTTCGATAAGTGCTTTATTTCAAAATACGGACGCACACTAAGAAGGAATTATAAATTTTTCTAACCCTAAAGCGATGAAATGGTGCTGACATCAATGACAGAAGAGGGAAAATTATACAAGTCGATAGACCCAGCGATAAATACGGAGGACGCTGTTAATTATCCAGTAGAATTTTTGAACTCCCTAAAACCCGCGGGTCTCCCTCCCCACAAACTTATCTCACAGACAGGAACACCTATAATATTATTATGAATTTTAAAGCCTCCAAAGCTCTGCAACAGTACCCGACTACAGGTCAAGCGTCTACATCAAAACTTAATAGAAGCCATTGTTATTATTATTTATTGTGCTTAGAGTGAGGCAGTGTTTCTGTAGAAAATCCCGTTAATTCCCAATGATCTCCCCTTTGAATTTAAACGCGTTCAGTTCCCTATTAAGGTGTGTTTTGCCATGACAATAACCAAATCCCAAGGCCAAACTCTTAAATAAGCTGGGGTAAAATTTTATGTAGCCTGCTTGCGTGTGAGTTCAGCCAGAAATTTAGTCATTTTAACGCCACCCGATAAGAAAGTTAAAATTATTGTTTACAAGGAAATATTATAGGCGGAGACTCTGCCGAAGACTGAATATCCAAAAAGTTAGCTTCCGCCCGTAGCTTCTCCCGTATGAACAATGTTTAACTACGCGGAAAACTTAATCTAGACTAATATTATAAATTCTCTTCTGTCTGTCTGCTTGTTATCTTTTAAAGTTGAAACCGCTGGACAAAAATTTGGCATAGATGGACTTTAAGCCACAAGGATGGACATAGCCTACTTTTGGTCGCGATAACCGACATCCATGCGGGCCAAGCCGCGGGCCGAAGTTAGTGTACATATAAAATATACAATACCAAAGAGAAAAAATAACACAAGCCCGAAGCAGAAAGCAGAGTTACTGCCAACTGCACTAACGGGCCTGTCAACTGTCAATTATATGATAAAAAATTTCGATTAATTCTTTATTATTTTAAAAATGTTTGAATTGATTTTGTTCAGTAAAATTGTTGTCTCCGTGGGTTTATCGACTAAAAGCATAAGTTATACAGCTTCAAAACAAATTGCAGGTATATCTTATGATGGCACTCTGAAGGTCGAAACAGTTTTCAAGTTTGTAGTCATTGTTTAACAAATACCTTTAGACAATAATGGTCGCAAAAAAGGCAAGTAAGTAAGTTCTTTGTCACTTTTATATCTTAACAATTTATATGTTAGATTGTAAGAAATGGCGTTAGGTATATATATGAATATCAAAGACTTCTAATATAAAGAAGTCAGAAGTGAAGAAGAAAGAAGAATGAATATAATATGATTTAAAATTGCATATTTACTTTAAAAGTTGAAATAGCCGGAATCAAAACGACGGTATCTAAATACTATAATGAAATAAAATTTTAAAGATTTTTTTTATACAAATATATCGAGGCAAATTTTTATATATTATATAAATTTTTATATTATATCCGATGTAATAATTTGACTCGGTGTCTAGCGGATTAGAGCATAGATAAGATTTGAGTCATAAGAGCTATTTCTGTACAAGTTCACTCGTAACTCAATTTATTTTACATTTATCACTTTGCAAAGTATTTTATTGCTTAAAATCTATAAATTATGCTGAGTAAGTGTACTGTTTTTTACAAAATAACTGAGCAATAAAGTAAATGATACGCCAGTTACTAAAGTAATAAAATTAGTTAAGAAGCTTTAAAGTTCGAACATTTCAAAAGTTTCTGGTATCTATACATTTTATATATTTAATTATACCAGAATAAAGATATACGTTTATATTAATTTGGTTGTTCCATTTTATTTTGTTTTAAAATGATTGAAGCCAGAACGCCAGGATTGATCATTTTAAGGCAACTAATCAAATAGTCACAACAATGTGACTATTTGATTGACTGACTATTGAATTGATTTGATTGACTATTGAAGACTGACCCGTTGGCGCAGTTTGCAGTGACCCTGTTTTCTGCTCCAAGGGTTTTGGGTTCGATTCCCGACTCGAGTCTGGGTGTAATATATGTTTATTTATATATGTATTATTTATATGTATATTTATTTAAAAAAAAAAGTATATCAGTCGGCTGTTACCTAAAACACAGGCATTAAGTTGCCTACCTTAGGAACAGACGATCGTGTGTGTGTGTGTTAAGCATATTTAAAGAAGTATGCTTAATTAAAAAAAATCAAAAAACCCGACTGCGTAAAATACTCTTATTACAAACTAAAAAGAATAAAACAAATTGTTAAGAATAAAACTAGCTTTCATTTGATACCCATATTGCTACAGTAAGAAAAAATATTTAACTCCCCCCCTCATTCCACCATTTGCGGACGCCATTTTGAAAATTTATATAGCCTATGTCACTACTACAATTTAGACAAATCCATGACACCTCATATGTCAAAAACCGTCCAGCCGTTTGGGCTGTAGGGCGCGCCAAACATACATACATACATACATACATACATACATACATACATACATACATACATACATACATACATACACTAGAAAAACATAAAAAAAAATTAAATGTATAATATTTCGCTAAACGTTAATCATCTTTAACACATTTTAAAAATTAGAAAAAAAGGTCCCATTAAGACAAAAGTACGATTGCGAGCGCAGAGCGTTTATTTGTTGTTGGAATTTACAGCGTTCCACGGGAGTCTCGGGGAATCCCGTCGGTATGCTAGCTACCTGTCACGGCAATCCGCCTGAATGAGATTGAACATCAGATTACTCGACAACACAGCGGGAAACGGGCTCTTTTGTAAAGCCGTGTCTCTCAAATAGTTGCGATCATTTGTAATTTTGTTAGAGGAATTGATACGAGCATTAGGTAAAGTTATTGGTGAACATTATTAAGAATTTTAACGTCCTTCTAATGTTTTTTTTTTTTTTTTTTTTTTTTTATATATGTTAGTTGGATAGGCAAACTGGCAGACGTTCCACCTGATGGTAAGTGGTCGACGTCGCCCATGAACATAAACCAGTTTACCTGGAACTAGCCCAGCCAACTCATTTATGTGTTGCCTATCCTGAGACATATGATGTTAAGTCTCGGTGCCAGTAATTACACTGCCTGTCTTGCCCTTCTTTCCGAAACACAGCAAAGCAGTTTCACGGAAGAAATAAGCAAGATGGTGGTACCCATGCAGCCGGGAGCGCGGCACAGCGCATCCCTCCCACCGGTGTGTGTGTGTGTGTGTTTGTGTTGTGTTAATGTGTTTCACGAAGTACCAAACTCATCAATATATACAATAATAAAAATATACATATAATAAAATATAGAAATACTCATCTCTCGCTTTCATGCCTCTCGTTAACTTGTTTTGGGTGGGAGCCAGAGGGTGAGTTCATCCCCTCTTGATCCTTAATAGGGGTCCGAATCATATTAGAGGTCTCGTTAAAATATAAAATAAAAATTTCGAAATCGATATAAAACTAAATAAAATGTCAAAGTTTAAAATTCTGCAAAAGCAGTTTGTATAAAGAACAGATGAACTGTTCCTGTTAGTAAAACTGCTGCTATTATACAATAGTATAATACAGCACTTGTAAACTCTTAAAAATATCTAAAACTATTATATACACCACCGCAGTCGACAATACGAGCGGTCTCTACCGGGGCTATATGTAGAGTCTCCGTACCAATGTAGCCATGTAGGTAGGTGGGTATAACGCCGAAACTATTAGGGCGAAAAATATGAATTTTGGTATAGAGTTAGAATAAATTAAGATCTACTATATGCAAAAAGAAAAAGAGGGAGTTATCGCTTTTAATTTTTTAATAATTTTGAAATTTTGTAAAATAATTTAAAAACCAATAACTACCGAACAACTCAACTTAAAATTATAATTTAATATACAGTTGTGCAGGACTCGTCGCGCTGCGTCGTCCAAGATACTTCGCAAGGTGCTGAGGTCATTGGTTCCTAAGCCACGTGGCCACGCGGTTTGTGGTTTTTCCGGAAGAACTTCGTCAATTTCCACCGGGAAAATCCGTGGAAAGTTTCAGATTTTTGGGCTTTCTGATCCCCATCGAACGATGCAAAAATACTGATATTATGTTATCGCTTTCGTTTTGATAGCGTTCGCGTCCAAAGTTTTTAAAAACACAATTTTTTCAATATTTTCACTTTTTAAAAATAGTTCCGGTATGAGGTAAGGAAAACGCAATATACCCTCAGCACTTTTTACCACTTTTTAGTGTTAAGAATGTTATACATTCTACTAGAACTGATTACGATAATTTTGGTTATGTTGTTAGCAAAAAATTGAATTGAATTGAATTTGTGAAATTTCGAAAACATCGAACTATGTTTTTGACGTGATAACGTCTTGTAAATCGATGAATGCCGGCTGCACTGCACGAAGAATTGTCACGTTTCGCGAGCAAGAGCGCGGAACAAGCGATAGAGAGGCACGATCGACCTAAGTGTTCCGTTTGTGAATGAAAACAATAACGCAGATTGGAGTATCGTATAAGTAAATATCACACATGTTACTTGTAATTATTCTATATAATTTAAGTAATAAAATATTTGAATTACCGAGTGCAAATAAATGTTAATTAATCGAAAACAATAATTGTAATTAACTGAATTAAGTCATTCTTTGTATCATATAAAAAAAATAATAATAACTCAGTGATAATAATTAAGTTCAATTCATAATAGTATGCAATTTTTTATCAATGTTCTCTTATGACGTTATCACGTAAAATTATTATCCGTAAACCGACTTTAAAGACAAGCATTTTTTTTTCATATTTTGATAGTCTATATATCTTTACAAATAACATACTATAATTTTAAATGAATATGTCAAATAGTTTTTGAGTTACAGCCTTCTGAAGTGTAGCCGCTCAGGTATTAAAAAGTTACCCTTTGCTAACTGCCCGAGGCTAACGCTGTGGCCATTGCAACCCATTATAATATTTTTACGGTTTCTATTGTTGTCGTTCATGTATATAGAAATGTATAAATAGGTCTGTCCTTGGCGAATTTCTTCATTTATAACTACGTCACATGTTTGCGGAGCCAGATATAATCAGTTTTACTGTGACTTTTATATTGACCACTTCGTAAGTTATTTTAGTAAAAATGATGGAAAACCTCTGTATTCAAACCAAAAAGGTACAAAAGACGCTCCCAGGCGTATATCAGTTTTGCGAAAACGAAAGTTTACCGAGAACTAACATACATACGAGCACGAGCAGTCTACCGCGTCGTCGTACGTCCGTTGAAAAACTGTTACAATGTAAAGATAAAAATATAGTGATTGATCCAACTCATGGGTATTGCATTATTCAGTTTTAATTTTTTTATTTCGGTTTTTGTTATGCAATAAGTAATTTAGTAATGTACTTGTAAAAAAATGTGACTTTTAATCAAGTAAGTCCGCGTGGTTTAGGCTTCAAAATTGAAAAAATATTTATGTGATGTGTGAATGCGGTGTATCGTACACTAATTCCGGGCCTATGATTGAAAATGAATTTGAGATAAATAGACGTTTAGTGGCAGTGATGCGTCTTTTAGGTATCGGAATAAACGGAATTAATATTTTTTTGCGGTTTTATGGATTTAGCAAGTAAGTCGATTATCTCGAAGAAGAGCTTCAGCAGCTCTGCAGGCGCAATATAATGAAGATGAAGGTGAATTAGAAGAACCTGGAATAGCAAATTAGTTGTATGATTTTGATCTACTGAAAACAGTAAAATCAATCGTTTTATCTTTAAACGCGTTTTTCTCTAAACTACATTTGTCAAATTGTGTGGCTGCAGTTGTAACTAGAAGACAAATCATTCGATCGCTTTGATTTTTTTTCCTGCTTATTTTGTATATGTTTCTCTGTACAATGACCCTCCAGTTTCTCGATTGTATGAAAAATGTAATTTTGGAGGGCCATAAATCATCTAATTTTTGATCAAAATTCGACTTTTTTTCAGTCTGCCTTTTTTTTATCTCTCTTTTTTTTTTCAACAATCGTGGGTCACTGTATAAGCAATATCTTACAAATTAATAATCTTTTTTATTTTTTTGTTTTCAGCCACAGTGAAGGCAGCAATCACTGCAGCAGTGGAGGACTTTTTTTTGTAACTTGGAAAATAGCGAATGACTCGCTAAAAATTAAATATTGTTTTTGAATTTGTTTTTGTGTATATTTATTAGTTATGTATAAATATATCATCAAAATTTTAAAATACTTCATACAGTAGTTTTCTTTAAAAAAAATCCCAAAAATCAGCTTCGGTCACACTAGATGTCACCCTTGTACGAAATAAATTAAATATATAACATGTTAAATATTATTTATTTATTTCATTGATGTATTGATATTTTATGCAAGTCAAATGGCGACGTTAATAATTGAATTCTTATAGTACACAATGATACTGTATTTTGTTGTAGATTTTCGTGACTATATTATCTGGAGCGTCGAGAGATAGAAGTGTAGTTGCGTTTCCAATTTTGAGGGCAGAGGTAAGGAGCACAATGTCACATGGCTATTAGACACAAAAAGTCTCAACAAAATAGCCTTAAATCATTAAATAAATGGGGCGCTGGTATAGTGGAGAATATGATCTGAACTTAACTGTTGTAGATGACTTTAAGTTTGCTGAGTGGAAGTAAGTATAATTTCAAGTATTCTCATATACTAGAGTAATTAGTAAATGTGTTGTAATTGAAAGTTAAGCAACTTGCGAGTTAAATAAATTATCTAAATTAAAAACGGTCTTCTGATACAGCAACGCCATCTTTATTTAAGATTATTTCGGGTACACTTATCGTTACACAAGATAGTATCTCTAACCTCAATCGCTTCCAATAAAGTGACCAGTTTGGTAGGACTGTGAAAATAGCGGATTCAAATCTAGACGGGACAGCCATATATGATAATAACAGTGCAATACTATTATGCATTTCCCACACTTACGTATTGGGTTGTTTGCTGAATCACGAATTCCTACTTCTACGGTATTATCAGTTCACGTTTTACGTCTTTTCGAAGAGATTTAGTAGCTGTAATCATCGTGTACTCAAAGCTGGGTTTTATTGCTTATTTTAAATCCTGCTTCGTTTAAACATGTTCTCTATGTTGTAAAAACACGTAAATGATGAATAAATTACATACTAATAATAGTTTTTCGTCTGAACACAGACGTAGGTATGTTTTCAAATCTTCAACGAAAAGAAATACATAATTAATTGCGTAAATTATCATAGTCAAAATGACTTACGTATACGTTAGTAAGTCGTTATGATTCATACATTTATTTACAGTAACTTTTTGCGTGAATCAATGCCGTTTAGATAATTTATTCGTCTAAACAAGTGATAAACAAAGCATAATTAATTATAAGATAATTCAAATTGATTCGACATAAATAACTAAACATCAAGATATCGCTGATCGTTCACAGTTGATGAATATGTTGTAATGGATTCAGCTGTTAGTCATTGGTGTTTCATTATTACATACTGTTGTATAAACATTAGCAAAGTGATATGATCGATTTTTGACATACAACTTTGTTTATTTAGTTTTTAACATAACTTATTTTATTGTAGTAACGGTATGGTAAAAAAAAAGCTATTCTTCTTAAATAATGAAAATAAAAATCTAACCATTATTAAATCTTAGGTAACATTATATACTATTCGTAAATTGGACAAGTTAAAATGAGGTATAATCTAAATTTTCTAAATCCTGAGATTACATTAATCAAATTAGTTAGATATTTAATATAATATTTCATTACTCGTTGAGCAACTACAAACTTGAAAAAATAATGATAAGTTGTTTAAATTTGAATTCCTAGTATTTTTAATTTTTTACATTAATTTTCTTCATCTACAGCGTAAAACGTTAAAAATGATTTTTATATTTTAAAAATAATACCCAATATGTACCTGACATTTAAAACTTGATAGAGTGTATGACATGGAAGTGCAGAAGTTCATCTGTTTTATATTGAAATAAAAGAAAAAAAGAAGAAATTACAGAGTGTCTTAGAATATTAGTATATTTTGCTTTCATTGCTTAACATTTGTAAAATCGCCATGAAGTATCAAATCAAAATTGTAATGTAGTAAATAGGTATGACATTAGCATAACTTGAATATGTGTTGTCAATTAATGGGGTCAACCAAGCGATGACTGTACACTGCACAGTATTTATTACTCAGTCTCTATATGTAAATGACTAATAACGACGATGTTGGATGCAATCTAAAAAATGGTTTACCTATTTAAAATGACTTCCAAAAAATATACTATTGTTACTTAATAATTCTAGAAAATTTATTAAAAGGAGTATAATTGTTTAAAAAATACGGAAAAAATACTGTTCTCTTATATTTACGCGAATTTTACTCATTTGATTAAAAGTCTATACCGGATTTTATCGCGTTTATTTAAAACTTTATAGTTTTACAATATTTTAAATTATTTCCCGACGTTTCGGACCCTTTACAGCGTTCATGATCTCGGGGGACTGAGGTGGTGGGTGTCCGAATAATGAATTAATTGTTACATACCCCGCTTTTTATACTATTTTAAATTATTACTATTAACCGTTCCTATTCATGCAGAATGAGCTTATTGTGTCTGGAAGTCGTGCTGTGTTCTTATTTTCCTTGGGTTCAATTAATTTTAGTCCTGGCTCCTAAGCTGGTGGTACGTTCCAACCATCCTCTCTATTGAAATTAGGATGTTTTTTGATTTCAATAGGCTATTGAAATCAATAGGCTATTGAAATGGGTATGTAACAATTAATTCATTATTCGGACACCCACCACCTCAGTCCCCCGAGATCATGGACGCTGTAAAGGGTCCGAAACGTCGGGAAATAATTTAAAATATTGTAAAACTATAAAGTTTTAAATAAACGCGATAAAATCCGGTATAGACTTTTAATCAAAAAAAAAATACGGAAAAAGTTTCTTTAACTAGACAAAGCAAAGAATCGTACGCAATTTGATGAACAAACTTGAAGTTCAATCGTAAATAAAAAGGCGTGTCCGATACGCGCCTTATTTAACTTGTTAGTTATCTTGATCCCGAGTTTCAAACAACTTTATTACGAAACAACTCACTGAAAGATACTAGAGGATTAGAAAATTAATGCTTAGTGGATATCGGAGCAGTCTCGATCTGAAGGCGGAGAAGCGAAATGTTCACTTTGTTTACTGTTGGAAATGTTTCAGACGTCTCTTCCTGCCAATTTATTATTTTTACCACGGATCGACAAAGATAAGAAAAATGTATTCTGACTCTAAAATTGACGTAAGACACGTGTTTAATGTTTGCTGTCATCGGGATGTATGTATTTTTTTTACTTTTTTTATTCGAAATAAAATTACTATCGTTTTCATTCGTGGGTATTTTACAACTAATTTCTAGAAACATTTTCAACAAATTGATTTGTTGAAACATTGGTTCACATTTATTCACTGTTATAATTCAAGGTTTTAACATATATATTATACATATAAATCGTCACCTATAATATTATTTATCAAAAATAAAAAAAGTTGAAATAAGGATTTCTGGTGATTTTCAAAATCAATAAATAAATTTCTCACCTTTATTTAATTAGTGTAGTATATTTTTTTTTGTTTCGTCTTATAAAATCATACTCTGAAATGATATATATGCACACAAGATTTTTTTTTTACTATAAAACAGAACTGTCTCTTGTACTCGTCAATAAATTTCTGACAAAATTTTTGTAAATAATATATTTATTTATTCTATACTTATAAGCACAAATATATGTATATTCGGCCGCTTGCAATATGTTTTCTACGAAATTCGGATATATTAAAGGTACTATATTATATAACACAAGATTTACTTATTTTTTATGGATCAAGAATCCAACCCTTTGCAGTTAGAATAGATATAACAGTTGCACGATTCTGAAGGACAATTTCTTTATGCTCGAATGTATATGTTTAGTTATAGATAAATAAAGGCAACGTGAAACAAGTTCCAAAGTGAAGTGGGTTACGTAATGAAGTGCAAAAGCAAGATGCCATGGAAATTACCACGAAATTTATAAATGCATCGAAAACCAGGGTAACATGTGTCCATATTAGAAGATATTCTTGAACCAACAATTTGCAGTTAGGCAGCGTGTTTGTTTTTATTATTAAGCTTAATATCCTTTATCTTCTTGGAGTTATATGCACTCAGCAGGAGACTTTTAATAGGCTGAAAAAAATCAATTTTTTATTGGACTTAAACACTTAAGCTGTTCTTTAATTTTATAGTTAGTTAATTAATAAATAATAGCAAAATTTTAAACCCATACTAGGTATAAGAAGTAATCGTCTTAGATAATGTTTACAATTATGTATATGTATTTATTTGATTTTTTTTGTAAATTTACAGAAGTTATATTACTGATCAGTAATCAAAACAAATCTAAATACTCTGAACACATAAATCTCGGACGCTCGTATAAAAGTAGAGTTTTAATCTATCATCCATAAAAATCCGCTTGCGTCAGCACCGGTGAGACATCTGTAGTCTCAAGGATCATTTGAAATTCCTCCATTTGGTAAGAACGTATGTACCTACACGCCGCGTTAACTGTATCATCGCTTGTTTAAGATTTATGTTGTCGACTTCACGCGAAGTACTAAAAGGTATTAAGCGCTAATGGTTGTTTTGCTTGAAATAAATATTTTATAATGTTGTTAATAATATGGTATTTTCTTCTACGCAACTATAAACAGATTACTGTACTGTATGTATTAATCTGAAAATTTACAGGCTAATTTAGTTTAGTTATAATATTAATAAAACTAAAGGCTAGGGCCTCATTATTATTGAAAAATGTTAAGAGAAAAAAAAATTGTCTACGTTTCACTAGGCACATCATCACATCAATTATTATTAGATGCTATAAGTAATATAATCTTTCTCATAAACAAAACAAATAAGCTATCATTAAATATTCTCTTCTTGCATTAAGGAAAAAAGTAGAACATAATCCGCCACGCTGATCTATTATGATTTGGCGGACATAAGTACGTACATATCTCGAAATTTCTTACAAGTCATGCAGGTACCTAATTATGTTTTGTTCTATCACCGAGCAAGATATTTATTTTTAAACATATTTAACACTTGTATATACATTTGATGGCTTTAGTCTTGATTTAAACTCGCCAACTTTCGGTAAAGATCTACTTGTTCTATACAGTTGCCCATATCGACTAACATGTATATAGTTACATGTTACAGTAATTATCACAAACATAGTAGTTATGTTGTTAGTACTAACACTCTCTTGTAAGTGCTAACACTGTAGTTAATATAATATTTTAAACCTCAACAGTTAATGATGTTCCTCGTTTTGACGACTTAGCTATTAATAGCTTCATACAATATATACATACTTTAATATTACATATGCAAATATTAATTGTTGGCCATAATTATGTTATTATTTATATTATTTTATCAAGACCTACGAAAATCTGTTTTATTCGTTGTGGAAATGTGTTAATATTTTATAAATAGTCGGAATGATTTGAATTGAATAATAACATGATTAATATTATTTTAAATATATTATTTGTAAAAAAATAGTACTATTACTATCACTTCATAGGAGCAATTCATAAATTATAACTAACAACATTCCATGTTGACGGATATTTTATCGCTTAGGTCTCAAGTATTTATTGCGTTTTGTAGATAATAAATAGTTAAATTCATCACTGGTTTTACATTATTAGATTACAGATCACCGGTCTAAAAATATGGCTTTTATATTTAAAAAACAATTATTTTTAGAAAATGTTATATATGTTTGATCATATTGAATTTGACTAATAAATATCGGACACGTTCCAAGTCATTATTTACATAAAGTTTGTTAAAAGCGATTAATTAAAATACGGTGTTTTTCAATTCAGAATGTTAAGAGTAGGTATGTTATTGTATAAAAATATACACGATATAATATCAATTTATAGCGTAGATAAAAGTAAAAAGCAAATAGTGGTGCTTGACAGAGCTGACAGACTGTAGTTATGCTGCTCTCAGCTGGTCATTCAGTGTTGTTGGAACTTTTGAGTACCGAGTGCCCACCGACTGTCGCTTTTGCTTCAAAAAGATTTTACTGACGTAATTGCAATTTTTTATATAATAATTATTTTTTTATTTAAAATGATTAATCTTTTAAATTATATCACGTAAAGTGTGAATCTTTAAAAAATAAATAAAAGTCAAAAGTAAGTTTCTAGGATAGGAGTTAGGTATATTTTTAAAGTATGTAATGTATAATATATAATATTTTTTAGCATCAAAATACACAAAGATAAATCAATAAACTATATAAAAAGATAAATCGTGAATTTATTTTAAGGTAGTATGTGACTTCGAATATATTTATTACCTGTGAGAGAGTGAGAGTGTGTGAGTAGAGTGTGGTGTTTGAACGAAAACATATTTTACAGTAATAATCTTATATGCTTTATTCTTTGTATATTAATTTATTTAACAGTAATAATAATTTTAGACTATTCTTTCAGTTGTAAAGAGCAAGTCCAATTTACTAAAGAAAATACTTCATTTCTCTACTTCAAAAAACTCTTATTTTTAAAAGTACTGGTAAAAGAGAATAAATTATTGTGATCGTATTAAAAATTGATGCTAAGAATTTTATTGAAATAGGTTTTAGAGCGTATGAGAAGTTTTAAATTTTTAAATAAATAATTATGTTTATTTAGTATAGGTACCTACGTAATGTACGTACTCGATCTAACCGTCAAGCGATAAATTCGGTTGACCTGTTTTAAAATCATTTGTATTCACATTTTCTCCTAACAAAATAGTGCGGTATTCGAACTATTTCGTTGTTTCTGTAAATTGTTTATATATTTCAGTGGGAAACATTGAATAATCCAATTACTAGGAACCAAAAGATTTATTTATTTATATTTACTGCTTATCTAAGTTCACATTTTTATTTATATTTGTATAATTAACATTTAGATAATGTTATTATTTAGATTATACAATTATTTTATATTGGTTAAACTAATATCCAAATTCTAAAATAAATCATAAGAATTACTACGTGTGCAGCACGAATTTGCCCAAAAAATTCACATATTCAACAAATAAGTTTACATAGGAATATTGCATATATAAAATAATTGTTATAGTTATGAATGTACGAAAAAAATGTTTAGGGGATTTTAAGAAACAGTTTTGAATGCTTGACCTTATATGCAACAGGTTTGTTAGTTCCGGACTCTTGTGTCGAGGTACAAATTCAAACTCCAGTTCTAAATTCACAGCATCGAAAGTCGCGAGTTCGATGTCCACTAGACTTACTAAAACATCTGATAACAATTGATACTCTTGGTAGCAATTTATCAGTGATGCCTGTTCAAATAAACGGACAGACAAACCAAAAATGTTATAAATGTATATAGTTATAGATATTTTAGATCCCTACAGAAATCACTGGTGAAAAAATTCTGATCAATACAGACACGCGAAATTCACAATTTTATTATATGCATGTATATATTATGAATAAAAAATTATGTAAATAAAGATGAATTAAAGCCACCTAATGTAATAAACGTTAATAATATATTTTTTTTTACATTTATTTTTTATTATTGCATTATCCAAGTCATGCAAGCGGGTATAGTGTATATGTATAAAATATAATGTAAAGTTAACGGCGTGTGCGGCGCGTGCGCATCAAAAATGCTCGATAAAAGAGGGGCGTTTATTCAAACAGCAAATTAACGACACCCCGCTGACCGCCTCTTGTTCTCTTAGCTTTCGCTAACATGATTATATTATTCTAATTTATTTCTTTTTAATACGCTGCGGTAAAATCAGAATTTATTTAAATATTATTTTATTATATATTTACGTATTTGATGGATTTTCAACGTATTAACGTAATGCAAAATAATATTGATTTATAAAAATTACTTTATAAAATTTTTCTAAATACAAATATCCATAAAACCATTTTGGTGTTTATGAGAGTACTTAGTTGTTTTACATTTGCTTTTTAGTAATAAATGTCATGTTCTGAATTGTCATTTCGATAATAGCTTACATAAAAAGCACGCTCCGCTCCAGTGAGTCTCTAAAAACATAAACTGAATTTTTGAGAGCCAATCACTACGGACACTCCTCTCCTCTTCTCCTTTACCGTAGTTTTCATCCGTTACTTTCAAAACACAGTTAGGTTCTTTCTGTTTTTACATAATACATTACATAAACAGTAAGATAATATTGTATGTATTAGTTTAAAGTTAAAAAAAAAATATTTTTAATAATATTATGTTGCTTTTCTACGTACATTAAAAAAGAAATAAAAGTTGCCAAAGGTCTTAGAAATATATAATGCATCCAAACACATTTTCGTGTTCCCTGTTTTTGTTTGCCAGGTCCTTAATTATAATACTATGTCATTAATACTATAACGCAAACTAAAAAAAAAAAATCATTTGCTAACATTTTTATGAATCTTTTTACGAATATTACAGTATAATATATTATGCAGAATATAACGAACCTTAAAGCATTATGAATATGATTATTCATGAATTTATACAAAGAATTATCGATTCAATTTTTTTAATAAAGGGAACCGATTTGATACGTATTTGCCAAAAAAAAAAGAAGTGAATAGCATTTTCTTAAAAACACTTTCAATGCGAATAGAGTTTATTACGAGTTTTGATTTCCGGATTTGGCAATAACTGAGAAAAACTCATTTTTGCATATTCGGGCATTTGATTTGGCTTTCGATAAAAAATGAACGCCTTGGAATTATCTTTACTGCATTGCAGGGGTACTGCAGATATGACCTTATTAAATCATCTTTAGTACATTTTGGATAAGTCAAAGTAAACACATCGAAAGTTGTTTTTACCACTAACTACTAATGGTAGGTACCACTAATGGTACGTTCAAACATTAATCAACAATTCAAAATACAGAAAATAGTTTATGACACAAAAATATGCATTTGTATAACTTGAGGTTTTGTCAAGGCTGAGAAGTTGTTAAAATAAATTATAAACGGACAGTACAATATTTTTGTAACAAAATAAATAATATGTACGAGTCACATTGCGATATATATACATATTGTGAAGTTCCCGTCTGTTTCATGTACAGTAACGTATTGTTTATAAAAATATTATTTACAAGAAGATTTGTGTATTGGATGATAATTATAGTGTTTAAAGAACTGGACTAAATATTGAAATAGAACTATTATAAGCCTCTACCGTCGAGTATCCATTTTGTGTAATAGTCCCAACCGAAATATTAATAACCAGACATAAAAATTGTTCTTTACACATAAATATACCTTTTAAAGTAGAAATAGATGAATTACGTGCAAACGCATGCATTCTACATTAATAAAAATATTTTTTTTTTTTTTTTTTTTTTTTTTTTTTTTATACCACGACGGTGGCAATCAAGCATACGGCCCGCCTGATGGTAAGCGGTTACCGTAGCCTATGGACGCCTGCAATACCAGGGGCATCACATGCGCGTTGCCGACCCTTTAAAAACCTATTTACTCCCCTCTTGAAGGACCCCATACTGTAGTCCTGCGGGAAAACCTCGGCAGGGAGTTCATTCCACAACCGAATGGTCCGTGGGAGGAAATTCCTCTGATACCGAACTGTACGGGACCATTGGGGCTGCAATGTGTGAGCATGAATTCCCTGTCGATGGCGAGCGGTGCGATGATAAAAAGTGGCCGTTGGCACCATTTCGAACAATTCTTCGGAACACAACCCATTATACAAGCGATAGAGCACGCATAGGGATGCAACATCTCTTCTTAGACTTAAGGGCTCGATATCGCTCGTCAGTATTGGATCGTCGACAATTCTCACAGCTCTTCTTTGAACCGAGTCAAGAGGGCCAAGTTGGTATGCTGGTGCTCCCGCCCAGAGATGAGAGCAGTACTCCATATGGGGGCGGACTTGCGATTTATACAGACGCAGTCTTTGCCCCGGCGTGAAGTACCGCTTCGCTCTGTTAAGCACACCGAGTTTTTTGGATGCCATCTTGACCTTGTCTTCCAGGTGACATCGGAACTGGACGTCGCTGGATATGTCGACACCAAGGATACCAATACTGTTAGAGATGGTAAGGGTTGTGTCCTGGAATTGAGGGGCCACAGTGAATGGGGTTTTCTTAGCGGTGAACGCACAAACTTGTGTCTTGGAGGGGTTGAATTGGACTAAATTGTCTCGACCCCAATCGGAGACTTTGGAAAGACTACTCTCGATTTCAGACACAAGTTGTTCGCGACTTTCTACCACAGCGGAACGAGGGTTGTTTGCACGGCCTGTGTAGAAAGCGTCTCCAGTGCTATCGTCCGCATAGCAATGAATGCCATCAATAGACAGTAAGTCATTGATATGCAGGAGAAACAGTGTTGGAGACAGCACAGAACCTTGCGGGACGCCAGCGTTTATGTCTAGTTTTGCGGAGCAGCAGCCATCTACAACGGCTCGTATGCATCGACCAGACAAAAAACTGGCAACCCATTTGCACAAACCCTCGGGTAGTCCGTACGATGGCAACTTCGAGAGAAGACCCCGGTGCCAGACCCGATCGAACGCCTTCGCCATATCTAGGCTAACTGCCAATGCCTCACCTTGACTCTCAATGGCTGAAGCCCATCGGTGTGTCAGATACACTAGCAGGTCACCAGTCGAGCGACCGTGGCGAAAGCCGTATTGCCGGTCGCTGATCAAATCGTGTTCCTCTAGGTACCTGAGGAGCTTGGTGTTAATAACACGCTCCATAACCTTGGAGAGAAGGGAGGTAATAGCGATAGGCCTGTAATTCGATGGATCTGATCTATCGCCCTTTTTGGGTACCGGGTGCACATGGGCGGTCTTCCATGAAGACGGTACTTGCCTAGTGTGGTAAGAAAGTGCGAAAAGTCGCGTTAATACAGGGCACAACTCTGGAGCACACTGTTTCAGCACCATCGCTGGAATGCCGTCGGGCCCACTCGACTTATGAACATCGAGAGTAAGCAGCTCCCGCCGGACATCTCTTTGTGAGAAGTTTATTTCCGGCATGGAGTGTCCACACCGTGGGATGGTTGGCGGTACGGCGCTCTCATCGACATTCAAAGTCGAGTTTGAGGCAAAGAGTGTACCTAGAAGATCGGCTTTCTCCTTGGCGCTATGGGCCAGGTTGCCGTCGGCATTTTGCAATGGTGGTAAGGACGACAGACAAAAATTTCCCTCGGCAGCTTTGGCGAGCGACCAGAAGGTTCGACTCCCGGAAGGGTAGTTGGCAAGCCTTTCGCCAATTCTCCCGATGAACTCGAATTTAGCTCTGGCAATTGCTCTTTTACAGGCCCTTGAGACAGCATTTAGCTTGCGTTTCACGTCAGATACGTTTGGATCGCTGTTACTCCGAGTCGTGGTCCAAGCCCTGAACGTGGCTTGCTTAATCCGTTTCGCTTCCTTACAAGGCCGATTAAACCACGGTCGTTTCCTTGTCCCGGCAGCAAAAATATCAAAGTAAAATGTAATTTGATATTTCAATCTTATTCTAATATTTGAAGCATATTACAACATGATGATACATAAAATTTTAAGACTGCATATAGTTTTGTTTTGACAAAATAAAACAAAAAGTAAAAATGTAATCAAAATATATTATAGGACCCAAATTTTTTACAAAAATAATTATATACACAAATTTGTTATATTTAAAAAAATATTTTTGAATATTGCTATAGATACTCAATTATTAATATTTATTTGATTATAAACAGTTTCATGTCCTAAAATAATATTTACTCCTTTTTCATAATATTGGTACTAGCAGTCATTAGCCAAGTTAATTACACACAATATTATGGTAGGTATAGGTAGTATTAATATAAATACGTAAAATAAAATATTTAAAATTATCAGTCAATACAAAGGCTATAACTGTTTAAGTCATTACGTATTTATAATAAATTATGAGGATAAAAGTTACACTAGTACCAAATTAATTAATATTTTCTTGTTTTATATTTTTAGAAATATCTTGTAGAATTTTTCCACTCGAGTCGATGACTCTCGGAGCGCTAGTCTGTGCTATAATACTATTACGTTGTCTAGGTAGTTTTTTATGTCACGACAAAGCACTTTTACTTGTAAAAATGTAAATATGATAATAGACCGGAAAACAAGTGTTTTACAGAATATTTTATGTAAATATTAACTACTAAAAATGCAAATTTATTTAGAGACAAAAATAGTCACAAGATTTTCTGGAAATATTTATATTTTAATGAGATTGTTTTTTTAATTTTGTTCCCAGTACCAAACGTACGGGACAACATTAGATTTACAACATTAGACGACACAATTAATTTATCTATCCGAAATTCGCTATAGTTTATTTCTTCTTGAATATTAGAAATTTAAGCATTTTAGAAAGTCCACATACCTGCTTAAAATGAAATTTGATATTTCATTTAGGTACATTATTTTTAAGTAATTTTGGTAGCATCTAATAAAGTTGTTACAATCATTAAGAGTACTTTATGAAACGTTAAATACAATAGCTGTATCTATTTCTGCAATTATAAAACCTAAATATAAATATTTTGCACATTTTAAAGAAATATAATTTTTTTCTGCTCGCTTTCAATGTTTCTCAGACTTATCGGCTTTTTAAAGTTGCTTTTTAATTAGTAAAGTACTCTTAATTTAAGTTTTTAACCGTAGTCGGGCTTATTATATTTTTAATATTTCATATATGTATCAGTATAATGTATAATACTTAGTTAAAGCTCAGATGTAGGATCTCTACATTAAAGTACTCTGAAAGTTTTGACATTTAAAATGAATATCAAAAGCAAATAAAGTGAATTGTGTTTCATTTTAAAACTCCTTCATTGCATTCATAAACATGAAACATAATTAACATTAGTCACAAAGCGAAAATTCACAAACTAAGCGATTTCACTTTGATGTTTTGTCTACGCAGAAAATGTTTAATATAGTCCAGTAAAATGATACACGACAAATTGTAATAGCAGCTTTCACTTTACAAATGAGAATAGTTTCATTACGTTTGAAACGAATGGCTTTATCATACAGAGGGATTATTTAAAACGAGTTTAGCCGCCAAAGTGGAAACTTTGATAAAAAATTGAACGTACTTAAATCAAAAGCTGTTTGTTCGAGCGTATCCCTCGTTGTTACATTTTACGATGCCATTTTGTTACAAGTTTGTTAGTTTTGTTTTTAATCCTATTTAGGGAGTGTGAATGCACAGTACTGATAAACTCCCGCTTTTAATGCGCTCTCTTTATTTTATAAGCCGTCTAATGCTAGCGTAAACATATTTAAATGATCAAACATTAACGATGGCCGCTTTAAACTGTTTCTGCTGCATGCAAGTCTCAATACGTTGAACTTTACAAACCCTGTAGATGTAGTTTTATTATATGTTTAACTTGAGTTTATTTTGAAAGTGCAAGAATATTAAATTACAGAGCTAAAAGTTTAGTAGAAAGTATTACGAGTTTAAGATTCAATTATTCAAACAATAGTTTCTATTGGCTAATTATATATTTATTAGAGAGTCCATTTGCTTGGATTATTGCTTTTCGAATGTCATTACCGTATATTTGGTTTCGATAGCTTCAACTGGAATAGCACACAATCACCTTTTTAATAATGGATTAACAGATAATGCAGTTTAAATTCAATTTAAAGTTTTGATAAAATCACAATTAATTACTTATAAAATTTGCTGACAAAACCTAAAGCATTGTATTTACTTTCATGAAATTCAGCCAATATGCCTTTTTAAAGGAAACAACTCAATAAAAATAAGTAGTGTGTATAACGAATAGTGTAGTACCTAATCTTAATTCAGCAAATATTAATTTAAGTAATAATACCTATAATCTATCAAATAATAACATTTATTAATTATTAAGAAAAATATATCTTGCTATTTTAGTTGTATGCATGTTAACAGTTATTTTCTCAATTTAATACTAAATATTTTTTTAGTAGGCTGTATAACATAATTGCATTGATCCGAGTACTGAGAACGCGTCAGCTTTAAATAACCGACCTGTACGTGGAAACCTCATATTGATACCACGGTTAAAGATTACTTTTAAAACGACCACTGGTGCAGAGTTCATAAATTAAACCGAACTGTTTGAAAGGTCGGTACGATCGCGTGACCACACGGACAGGACAAAGCCATGATTACCAAGTAACTCAGGAGCTAATATTTAAGCGAACTATTTATTAAAAACGATCGGGACGTTTATGCGGTCGCTTTCTCTTTGAAAAGCTAGATACCGACCGATAATTAAGTAGGCTTTCTGTCGTACTAAACAATCAACAATTTGCATGGATTTGTAATTTTTTTTTATCATATCAAATTATTTTTATGCAATATATAAAATAAGATTTACATTTAATATAGAAAAACTACTCTTTAAATTATTTACATAATAAAGCAATTAAACATTTGATTGAATTTATTTTTGAAAATTCTCGTATTTAATTTGTTATGCGAAACGGTTTATGCCTAGGCATAATATAGTTTATATATGTTTTTTATTATGAACCGTATTATTTCTGCAATCAGTACTAAAGGTCGCAGTCTTTTACTAGCTTGACCGACGCAATTCATTGTCAGGGAAGCGGGAACGAGAAAATAGCTGGAAGTAAAATTAAGGTTATTTAGAACGTGCTTAAAATAAAGAGTATCTCGACGTTTATTAGAAAGTTAACCTCGCATCTTTTGTTTTCAAAATCTTAGAGCTTAAATCTTTCTTATTTACTTTTATGCTTCAACTATAGATTTTTTATCAAGTTATTATATTCTTTTATATTACAAAATTTTAACATTTGAAAATTATGAATCCTTTTGTTGCGTTACCATTTAATACTACAAGGTTGATTTTTCTATCCTAGCCATAATTTCCCGTATTTTAGATTATTTTTGAAAGAAATATTTAAAAAATTAGAAACATTGCTTCAGTAATTAATAACAGACAAACAAAGAATATTTATTTTATTTCTGTTCATTTGAACTAATTTCGTTTTAGACGAGTATTTACAAAGAAATTCAACATAACATTAACGTTACTTGTAATGTGGAATTTAAGGTTTCTGGCTTAACATTGTCATCAAGTAGTTAAACAATATAGAACAACGCATTTAAGAATTAACGCATTCAAATCGAAGAAATGATCTTACAAACTTTCGTAGTACTGAAATTTGTCTATCTCTACCATCGAACGAAAACTTGTTTCATATTATAATACTCTTTTGTAATATCGTCTTAATCAAAGATATGTAAGGACACACGTTCAGATTTTACTCCACAAATATTTATAGAATTTAAACCAATAATACTGTAAATAATCATTATAGAAGTAATTTATTTTATAATACAAATAATACTTATATTTCAGTTTAAGCGTAATTTTAAAATTTATACATTTACACGTATTAACGGGATATTAAGCAAAAGTGTAGCAGAGTTGCAGTATATGAAAATTTATTACTTAAGACTTGTAAGTTACAAGCGACTAAATAAAAATATAAATATAATGGAACAAGTATTTAATTAAACCAATTTGTTTGGTTATTATTATTTTTATAAAAGTAATCAACTGCGATATAATATTAATACTGATTGCGATTTCAATTTTTAATTTTTTCTTAATCAGTAAGACACTCAAGGATTAAATACGAGAGTATCAAGAAACAATCGAACGTGAGCTCCCAGTCCAACAGGGAAAGTTGAGTAACGAGAATACGTTATTCCGTTGTGGTGAACAATAGTTGGCCATCTGTCTACAACTCAACAACAATATACAGGATATGCCCTTTGACGGCGAAAGTGATGAGATCATGTTCAAGTGCTAAACTATTAAGAGAGCTTTGTTTAAATGGTGATATTAGTAAAAAAATCAAAAGACGTTTTAATAAATCTTGGGCAAACATAATGAAAGTTATATATTTTTTATACATATATGTTGTGATGTCCTTAATTAACCTTTCTTCAAAAGTGATAACGATAGCGGGTATTTTGAACAAAAATATAATGGTTCCATTTATATTAATTTATAATTTATTATTTTTTATGAAATGACGTTTATTTAGAGTTTTATAAAAGTTAGGTTCAACGAGACAATTAATATATTTTTTACGATAAAGTAACAAATCTAAAACAATACAGTGTTGGCACAGGTTGATAGGGCTATCAGTTCAAACGGATTGAGCGGTCTGTTTCAACTTAAAAAAAAATCCATTGTTGCTTCTCAAAAACGTAGCCACAAGTTTTAATTATACAGAGAAAGGTAAATTAAAAAGCATCCGCGCGGAGCAATCGCCATAATAAAGGCAGCTTCATCCCCTCATTCCACCTAATGTTTTGTTTGTTGCAGCTTTATTTCCGCTCCCATTCCGACTCCTTTACAGACAATTGAAAACGGAGACGTTTATTTTTATGTGATTTGTTATTGGAAAACAGATAACGTCCGCCATATTTTCGTCACATATTGTATTTAAGCACTGTTTTTAACCGACTTCAAAAAAGGAGGAGGTTCTCAATTCGTCTGTTTTTTTGTATGTTGTTACGCGATGACTCCGTCAATTATAAATCGATTTTGATGTTTTTTTTAAATCAGTAGGTCATACTTCAGAGGTACAGTTTATAGAATATAGAATAGAATTTTATCGGAATCAATTTAGCGCTTTTAAGGAAAATCAACAAAAACAACTAATAAGTAAAAAAAAAAACAACAGAAATAAAAAAAGAAATTTAATAATATAACCATTAATATTTGGATTTTAAGCGATATTCCTTTTCGTCCCTACTTTCTTCCAAACGGCGCTGTTTCATTTGTGCAGCGCATTTAGTAAGCCTATTAGTCTACCCATATCCATACTAGTATTATAAATGCGAAAGTAAATCATTCTGTCTGTCTGTTACGCTTTCACGCCTAAACTTCTAAACGAATTTTGATGAAATTTTGTACATATATAGAATAGACATTGGAAAAGGACACACAAAGGTTAACTTTTATCGCGAAAAAAAGGGGAAGAAAATTTGTATATGAGTTCTTCATTATCTACGACAAATCCATGAAACTTTGTATTTAGGCTGTTGATAAGAAGTAATTAAATATTTGTACTGGTTTTTTTGAAATTTCGACATGGGGATGAAATAGCAGATGAAAATTCGAATAGAAGTCCAACTATATATATATATATATATATATATATAGTTATCTGTCTATTATCTATTACTACTAATGAAACGCAGACAACGTCGCGGGTTCCATCTAATTATATATAATAAAATACACTTATCACTAAAAATTAAAAAAATAAAATAAAATAAAATTTTACTAAATTGTCCGTAAAACCGACTTTACAGACAACCAATTATTTTTCCAAAAAAATATTTTTTTTTTCATTATCATTATAATGGTTTTTATGGTATTCCTATAAATAGACAATAGTTTCATTGTGCTTGTTGTGTAGTCATTTCGATTTTTAATCTTTTTCATTGATCATCATTATGACAGGTTAGTTGTATTCGTGTTTAAAAAAAAATGTTTTAAGTAACTTAACGCCAACGGTTCCTAGTTAGTAAAACTCTGGGTCTGGTTCAAGAATCAAGACTCAGTCCATTTGTGAATAAAGATCATTGAAAAATATTCCGGCTGTTAAAAATAATTAATTTATGCGATTTCGTTCGTTGAAAAACATTTTAGTTCAATACGTTTTATTAAAATTGAGTTTTATTAATAATTATGTGTGCGATTATCTGTTAATAAACTGCAAACATGGTTTTTAAATTGCTTATTACATAAAATGTACAATTAAAAGAAAATTGTAAGAGATTAATTATCATGTTTAAAATAAATATTTTGTATTTATAGTGAAAAGGTATTTTCTTTTCACTATAAATGCAACTGTTCTGTTGTAGACTGTTCCTTTTTTTTATTAGGTAAGATTATCGTGATTCACAAACACATTTTGATTAAAAAAAAAGACAAACGGGCAATTTGTTGGAAGATAAAAATTTCGTGAAAATGACTCAAGTATTCGATTAGCCATGTTTCCAGATTCGTGTCATTTTCCAAAACTTTCGAATTATCTATAAAAGAAATTGTCAATTGTTACGTAAATTTGTCAGCAACCCCAGGGTAACAAACAATGCGGTGAACTTTCGATCAACTTTCAGTCTGTTTAGATCGATTGTTAATGCCATTCATTCGGTATGAACACAGATATTTGAAATAATGAAGGACATAGAGATTTTGATAATAACATTGGAGGATACGAATTTATTAAATTAAACTTTTAAACGTAAACATTCCTTATTTTTGATTAAATATTTAAGTTTTCGAGAAAGAACTTTTTTTAATATTAGTTAAAAAGCGGTTTTTTTTACAATAAGCTTCATAATTTTAAAATAACGAAAGCGTTAATTTGAGGACTTGGGGGCCGCTATATGTATAACATGATTATAACTAATATAATACCAAATAATTATTAGTATGGAAGTAAATACTAACTTAACTTCATTATCACTATTCAAAAAAAATTAAAGTCGTTATTGTATAGATATTAAAACAACATAATTATCGTTCGGTGTTATTCAATATGCATATGCGCATAATCCTTGACAAGGTCTGCCGCCCTTTGTGTTATTACAAGAATCGATAAGATACAGCTTATCATAATAGCTCTCCCGCTGCGTTGTTATCTGTGAGTATGTAAGGAATCCTTTGACAATGGCAACAGAGGCAAGCTTTTTCTAATTTTAGTCTCATCTTACGTTTTTTTCAGACGAGATAATAGAGACGAGATTGTTCTGAACCTAATAAAATGCGTACGGATAGAGAAAACAGTCCAGAAGATAGATAATTTATTTACATTTTAGATAGAAATGTCTAAAATTTATAACATTTCATTTAAATTTAACAGTATTTAATAGTGATAAATGAATTATAAGAGTTACAATATATTTACTTTTTGTGTTGTCACCTCGTTGATTTCGTTGACATAAAGATTATCGACTTAGAGCTTTGCAAAATTATTATTTTTTACTATTAAAAATATAATTGAATTTTATAAAATGAAAGCCGATGAACAATAAAGCAAGCTAATAATTGCAATATAATTGCAAATATATGCAATAATTGCAAAAAGTGCAAATTAACTAACGTTATGATATGCGGCAATACTTTAGAGTTTTGTCGTTACTTGTGAGGTTTATATTACCAATAAACCGTAAGTAAAAGAATATTGTTTAAACAAGTTACCATCGGATTCTTGTTATGTGCAATATATTATTATTTCGTTAAACACCACCAAATGTTTATACGTATACTTTTCAGTTAGTAACACGTGAAAATTACCCGCAATACACACAAAATAAAGGGTATGATGAGAATTTAGATATAACTGTTATATGAATACTAGAGGTAAAGTAATAAAACTGAAAAGTTAATTAATTTGTTTCACGTCAATCTCAGAAGTTATTTATCCATCCATTTTTGTTAATAAAAGATGATAATACACGCTAGAATATTACGCTACGTCTCGTAGTAACATTAATGATTTTAATCAACCTGACAAGAATCGAAACTGAGGAGATACTGCGATGATCATCTAGTTGTAGAATAGCAGTTAGCTTTTAAGTTCTGTGTTTCAGTTTATTGTTTAATAACATTTTTAATAATAATTTCCTTAATTACTTTAAATTAAAAATATTTTAAGTTAAAGTTAAGTTAAATATTTTAAGTTAAAAGAATAAAAAAAATGTAACAAACGTACTATACGTTTGTTACATTTTTTTTATTCATTTAGATTTACTAAAATCAGCGTGACATTCGAGGATAAGGCGTTTGAAAATTTATAAAGTAAAAAAAAATTGTATTCCTTGATTTAAATATTCTGTAACTAGACTCATGGCAACACACTATTCGTTTTTGTCCGGAGAGGAGGAAGTCAAAAAAAAAAAGAAAGAAAAGAGAGGCAAAACACTTATCTCGACATCGATAAACACAATACAGTACCTGGATGACCGAGCTTTGCTCGGTTAAATTATATTTAGATGCATTACATACTGATGAAACATAAATACATAATATTTTCGATTTTACCGACATAATAGTAAAATAATAGGAACTGGTTATTTAAATAAAAAATAAAAAGATCTCTCAATAATAGTTTGTCTCACAAAAGAAGAAACTTGAAAAAAAAAGGAACAAGAAATGGACTGTTGACACCTGGATTTGAACCCGGGTTTTCTGATTCGAATCCGGCCGATTCTCATCCGAGCTATTATAAGCTTGTCAATGACAGCGAAAGGAGATGGATACGATTCCATACATTCTTGGGCCAAAATGTAATTAAATGAAAATGGTATCAATTAATGCATTTAGGCTTATGGATCCCTCGCTGAAAATTCTCTATATTTTGGCTATCTCAGAGCGGAGTTATTAAACATTTTGTAAAAATGAGGTTATGTTACAATGTCTATTAAAAAACCCGATCACTAACTTCTTAAAGCACTAATGTTTCTTATATTTAGTGAAGAATGTTTAAAAACTCATTACAAATATCAATAACTTGAAACACTAATAAATATCGTTCAGAATTTTAAAAAAAACCTTTAAATGTATTTCATACTTAATTCTTCTTCTATTATTATTTAAATGTCATCTAGGAAATGTTAGTAAAAAATAAACGGCTAGTATGAATGTCAATCAGTTGTTAACTGTCACTAAAGATATGATTTATTTTAAATCGATACGAAATCGATATTATTTTCAAATATTAAATGATATTTTCGCTTTTAATGTAACTTTATTTAAATGAACTTTATCGTTTACAACTTCAATATTGAGCATCTAAATACTTTGAGTTAATTAACTAGTAGAAACCTTTCTTTTTTTAATTCTGTAATCGATTTAAGTTGAATCGATACCCGATTAATTGGATGAAAACAATCTTTTTCATTTTTCTCCGCTTCCAGATTCAGAATTTAATTGATTTTTTATATTGTAAGATAAAAAAATATAAGCAATTTTTTAAACCATATCTCTACTTATTACATTTTGGCCCAAAAGTCCCCATCTCCTTTGCCTTCGTATTCTAATGATATTTTTTAATTGCGTAAAAAAAGGGATAAACGAACATTTTCTAAAAATAAATCCTAGCTAGATCGATTTATCGCCCCCGAAACCCCCTGCATACTAAATTTCATGAAAATCGTTGGAGCCGTTTCCGAGATTCAGATTATATATATACAAGAATTGCTCGTTTAAAGATATAAGATATCTCTTGCATTAAAGGACACGCAGCAACTATCAACCTCCAGTTTTTGTGCACTGAATCTTCGAAAGACTGTGAAGCTTTAAATTGTTAATGGTCTCAAGAACAAACGTTAATTATTTTATTTTTTTAAACCAATTGTAACAAAACTAAGTTTGTATGTAATAAGATATTAAAGGCAATAAAGAAAGAAATAAAGTTATGTTAGCTCAAAATTTCGGCACAACTCCAAGAAAGTTGGTTGTGATTCGCCAACTCGGGACTCTGAACTTACTGAAGTGATTTGGCTAACTTGTGAGCTCTTTCGAAAATCTTTAGACAATATTTAGAGATAAATATATTATTTATTCTATTTAGTTAAACTTTACATACATTTTTAAACAAGCTGGGTAAGAAAAGTAATTTGATTTATTGATTGTATAAAAGGCAATTTTTTTTTTGTTCAATACATCATAATTAATTTATTTAAAACTTTACAACAATAAATATTATAACATGTAAAATATTATAAACACGAAATATTGTGAGGATGGACGTTGTTTGTTTTTCACGCTAAAACGACTGAAGTATATACTGGATCGTTGGCTATAAAACTTAATGCGTAGATAGTTAAAGGTTAGGTTAGCTGTTCTTTTTTCTCGTACCTATATCGCAACCCTATTGGTACTCATGTGGGTAAAACAGCTAGGTGCGACGAGTGTATTATAAAATTAATACTTGCAGTTTTCTAATGTAATATTTACGTAACCTTAATAATTCATAAAATTTTTACTTTTCTCCGTAAAATTTACAGAAATTTTACGGACATAATATTGTTAAAAACAAAAAATTCAGGTTATTTTATAAAAATTATAGACGACGAGTTGGCACAATGGTCAAAGCAACTGGCTCGATTTATTGTTTTACGCACAGAAGAATATAGTATTATCAATCCGTTAGTAATAATGTTTTTTTCATGATGAATGTATTTTGTATTAAGTTAGTTCTTAATACGTGTTCACTGTTCATGATATCAGGCCAGCTTTCACATCGCTCACGGTCGTGACAGATTTCTGTTAGCCACGAATTTACTTGCTTATTATCAGTTACCTACGTCTATGCATTTCCAGATAACGCAAGCTTGTGTACCGCTATAAAATATTTAATAGAATACCCGACTCGAAAATAGTTCTGTACTGAAAACATTAATATTTTAGTAAGCTTGTTTTATTATACCTACCTTAACTTGGTATTTTTATTATGACGAAAATTGTACCTTTAATTAATTTGAAGAGGGTTGACGCATTGGTCACAGCAGTTGACTAAAATGTTAATGATCTTGGATTGATTTTCGTCTTTCCTATGTTAATTTTACGGCCCACGAGTTGAGAAACTCCACCGAGGTCACCGATCATTATGCTGAGGTCTTCTAGGTATTCTGCCATGAGCACGATATCGTTAGCAAACCGAAGGTGAGTGATGAACTCGCCGTTGATATTCTGTTTCACACATTGCAATCGCTCTCGTGCTATGCTCTTGTACTCGAACCGACAAACTGCCGTTAATGTTCAAGCACTGCACTTCACACACTTCGATGTACCGGTAGTCGATGTGGCAACGCTGGAGGGCTGCAGCTTTGCCCAAGTTTCGATCAAATCAAAGGCTTTCTTAAAGTCTACAAACGCCAAGTACAATGCCTTATTATACTCCTCAGTCTTTATTACCGCGGTATGTGATCTACAGTGGATATACGGACAGCCTATTCGGAAACCCGCTTGTTTGGTAGGCTTTAAGTCATCAAACTTGCCCGTCAGATGAATCGTAATGATCCTAGAGAACAGCTTATATTGTTTATTATGAACGTTAAAAATTATATTTTAACAGCAGAAAAAAAAATAGTTGGGAAATCTGTTCCAAAACAATATAATCGCTTATTTCAATGAAATCACATGTGTAACACGAATAGTGAATAATTAATTGAATGCTGCACTTAAGAATTCAATGAGCATTACATTAATTAATGCTTAGCCGAAGGAGAATAACGGAATATTATAGGAGCATCACAATAAACCGTGGCGTATCATTCGCTATTAACTGAGACGTGACGAGACGACTGACACTGTACGGACATGAATATTACATAGATACACATAACTCTTACTGCTATGAATTAAGGTTCATTTTCTTGTTTCTCATTGAGGGGTAAAGATTATGTTGCAGAAAACAACTGGTATGTTGTTCTCACGCTCTGTTTGTGCGTTACAAGGAAGCTATTCTACGTATCGAATATATTTAGCTGAGTTGTAAAGTAAACGTTGGAATACGCGTAAGAGCCAACTTCAAACTTTTAGTAGGTCCGATAATCGACGCTGATTTTTATCACCGATTTGTGACCGTCTTAACACATACCTACGTCTATCAATTTACTGGTAACAATAGTGAGAAGTTCATGTTATGATTTTACATAAAATGATCAATTTCCGGGATGTAATTATGTTTGGTTAAATTTCAGGAACAAAAGAAGAAACAAGAGCTCGAGTTAGTTTTTCGAACATTCTATTTTCGGCTGATAATCGAATTATTGTTTTTATACAGAAGTAAGTATATAATAGAAAAGGTTTTTTTTTTCCTTTTTTTTTCATATACAAGTAAGTATGCTTAATTTAAAAAATCAAAAACCCGACTGCGTAAAATACTCTTATTATAAACTAAAAAGAATAAAACAAAATACTCGCTTTCATTTGATACCCATATTGCTACAGTAAGAAAAAAAAATTCAATTCCCCCCCCCCCTCATTCCGTCATTTGCGGGTGCCATTTTGAAAATTTATATAGCCTATGTCACTACTACAATTTAGACAAATCCAGCGACACCTCATATGTCAAAAACCGTCCAGCCGTTTGGGCTGTAGGGCGTGCCAAAAAAAATGGACATACATACATACATACATATATACATACATACATACATACATACATACACTCGAAAAACATAGCCCTCCTTCTGTCGCAGTCGGGTAAAAATACCAGACTTTTCTCATGCCTTCATCTGTTTTAAGTTACTTTACGTTACTATAAGTTGAAGCTCGAGGCTTTATAAATCTTTATAACATCTTGACAATATAGTTTTCCAATGGTTATTATAACAATCGGTTGAGTTACAATTTTAAAGCTTTCTAATTACTAAGAAGAGATATAATTATAGAATTAAAGACTAGGCTTAATTGCAAAAACAAAGTCTCAAATAACATAATTTATGGTGTTCAACTTTGTTATTATTTTAGTGGACCACTTATTTCCCGCTAATCTTTATTTACATTTTCCGAATTCCAAAACTAATAAATGGACAATGTACATAATCATTTATGTATTTTCGTTAAGGATCTTATAAAACACTAGTTACGGATCCGACGCACAAAAAGAATAATTGGAAGACATTAAACACTTTTTCTCAATTATGAGAGATTTTATTAGATCGACTGTATTTTACGGAAAAATTTACGTGAATTATTTTTTATAACATTAAAAATATACTTTTCTATTGATCGAATATTTAGTCAAAGGGCCTCGCGGTTTCAATCGTGTGGTTTTTATTGTGTGCAAAACAGTTAATCAGTCAGTAAAATAAAAACGAGAATAATGAATTATATTAAATTAAGGATAGTTTTATTACGTTCGTAACTTCATTCTCAATTTCATATTATATCTCGCCTAGCTCAATGAGCGGCTTATCATGATTGTTCGTAAAATACTTATTATTTGATTAAAAGTCTATACCGGATTTTATCGCGTTTATTTAAAACTTTATATTTTTACAATATTTTAAATTATTTCCCGACGTTTCGGACCCTTTACAGCGTCCATGATCTCGGGGGACTGAGGTGGTGGGTGTCCGAATAATGAATTAATTGTTACATACCCCGCTTTTTATACAATTTTAAATTATTACTATTAACCGTTCCTATTCATGCAGAATGAGCTTATTGTGTCTGGAAGTCGTGCTGTGTTCTTATTTTCCTTGGGTTCAATTAATTTTAGTACTGGCTCCCAAGCTGGTGGTACGTTCCAACCATCCTCTCTATTGAAATTAGGATGTTTTTTAATTTCAATAGCCTCGCGAATCATCCTTGGTAGGAATCGGTGTTCTTTAGCGAGAATTTGTGGCTTATCAAATCTGATATAGTGGTTGGTACCTTGTTGAGTATGTTGATACACAGCAGACTTTGTCGACCGTTGGTGTTTCATGTCAGCTATGTGTTCTTTGACGCGTGTCTCTATACTCCGCTTAGTTTGCCCTATATATGAGAGACCACATTCACAGTCTAATTTGTAGACCCCTGCATCTTGTAAAGGTATTTGGCACTTGACAGATGGTAATAATTGACTTATCTTCGTTGGCGGCTTGTAGTAAGTTTTGATTGAAGCTCGCTTCAAGATGTAGCCAATCTTGTCAGTGACTCCTTTGACATATGGTAGTACGGCAGGCTGGCGCTCAACTGTGGCTGTCTTCTTTCTCCGGGATCTGTGACGCTGACGCGGTGCTCGGAGGTTGTTGTCTCGCAGTACCTGCTTGACGTGCTGTAGCTCTGCGTCCAGGTGTTTCTCGTCACAGATCCCGCGAGCTCTCTGAAACAGAGACAAACCAACGGCAGAGAGTTGTCTAGGATGGTGGTGAGAAGCACCGTTTAAATACTTGTTTGTGTGGGTAGATTTTCTATACACAGAATGGCTTAAACTATGATCAGGATTTCTGATTATAAGTACATCTAGGAAAGCTAGTGTGTTATTTGCCTCTAACTCCATGGTAAATTGAATATTGTTATTTATGGAGTTAAGGTGTTCTAGGAATATACTTGCATATTCCTAGAACACCTTAACTCCATAAATAACAATATTCAATTTACCATGGAGTTAGAGGCAAATAACACACTAGCTTTCCTAGATGTACTTATAATCAGAAATCCTGATCATAGTTTAAGCCATTCTGTGTATAGAAAATCTACCCACACAAACAAGTATTTAAACGGTGCTTCTCACCACCATCCTAGACAACTCTCTGCCGTTGGTTTGTCTCTGTTTCAGAGAGCTCGCGGGATCTGTGACGAGAAACACCTGGACGCAGAGCTACAGCACGTCAAGCAGGTACTGCGAGACAACAACCTCCGAGCACCGCGTCAGCGTCACAGATCCCGGAGAAAGAAGACAGCCACAGTTGAGCGCCAGCCTGCCGTACTACCATATGTCAAAGGAGTCACTGACAAGATTGGCTACATCTTGAAGCGAGCTTCAATCAAAACTTACTACAAGCCGCCAACGAAGATAAGTCAATTATTACCATCTGTCAAGTGCCAAATACCTTTACAAGATGCAGGGGTCTACAAATTAGACTGTGAATGTGGTCTCTCATATATAGGGCAAACTAAGCGGAGTATAGAGACACGCGTCAAAGAACACATAGCTGACATGAAACACCAACGGTCGACAAAGTCTGCTGTGTATCAACATACTCAACAAGGTACCAACCACTATATCAGATTTGATAAGCCACAAATTCTCGCTAAAGAACACCGATTCCTACCAAGGATGATTCGCGAGGCTATTGAAATTAAAAAACATCCTAATTTCAATAGAGAGGATGGTTGGAACGTACCACCAGCTTGGGAGCCAGTACTAAAATTAATTGAACCCAAGGAAAATAAGAACACAGCACGACTTCCAGACACAATAAGCTCATTCTGCATGAATAGGAACGGTTAATAGTAATAATTTAAAATTGTATAAAAAGCGGGGTATGTAACAATTAATTCATTATTCGGACACCCACCACCTCAGTCCCCCGAGATCATGGACGCTGTAAAGGGTCCGAAACGTCGGGAAATAATTTAAAATATTGCAAAAATATAAAGTTTTAAATAAACGCGATAAAATCCGGTATAGACTTTTAATCAAATGAGTAAAATTCGCGTAAATATAAGAGAACAAATACTTATTACTTAAAATTCAATATCGTTTCCATCATCAGCCCGAATAAAATCCTTTTTCTAACAAAAACGGCCGTCGATCTATCTGAAGGTTATGCGTATAAAATAAAGTCGTAAAGTCTTAAATTGAATTTTCGGTTTAAACTCTTGGAGGCTTATGGAGTGATTCCACTTAATAATAAAACGCTCTAAAACACTAATAGAATGAAAAGGCTATGAAATATAATCCCGTTGAAATACCATCAATAGCATTCTATTATATGAAGATTTAAAAGTGCTTTTGAATCGTATTTGCAATAAAGAGAATTTTGATTTGTAATTTTTTAAATAAAACAAATTTTGTATACATACTTTGCTTTTATTTTTCATCTTAGTACATAGTTTTATTTGAACGCCTCAATAAAATTCTTATTTTATACTTCGTTTTTAATATTCGTTATAAACCTAAACATCAAGAAATAACTGTTTCGAATGACATAGAAACAAAATAAATTAAAATTTATTAAGATCAATGGTTGAAAGTCTACTTTAGATGCATAATTAAGTCACGTGTGTACAAGGCAAACTTGTAGGGAAAATTAAAAAAATATTACTATGGACATAAATACCTACTCTTAGATTTTTTAAGTATAGATTATTGTTTTATACGTGCGTCTTGGAAGTCAGTGTAGTATCTCAGTTTCGGCCTCAAGGTCAAACAAATCTTAATTAAACCGGTTTGACAGTCTCTATGGTCACTTTGTATAGTTGACATTAGGTTCAATTTATATTTTTACATAAAATACACTTTTTTGTAAAACATATTTACAGGGTTAAACTATAATATTATTTTTACAAACCACAAAATTATTGTATTTATCGGCAGCAAAAATTAGGTATATTCCTTATTCTAGTTTAATGGTATTACAAAACTTACATTTCATATTTTTTATACTTTATCTATTTCTATACTATTCAATTTTGTTATCATATTGTAAAATGGAGACATGTAGAGTCTTTCGTAATTGAAATTGATAGAGCGAACTAAGAATTTAATTCCTCATTTTATATAAAATAAAAAAGAACAAGTATAAGTTTTATAGAAGTAATAACTATATTTCCTTAACTAGTTTTAGTTATATAGTCACAAGCTTTTTAGTACTACTTTAATTAGGAATTAAAAGATGCAATTGTCATTTAATGATATAACATTACATCACTACGTTTCATATATCTACTCGTAAATGCATTATAAAATTTAAATGACATTCGGTTTTCATGACGCTAATCTATCTGACAGTTCACATTCTCGTCAATACATCTCTAGCATACGAGTATTGGACTATTTATCGGTTTTGTTTTACAACGCTCTCTAAATAAATCCTGCAATACGTTTCAGGTTTTCAGTATTTGCCCGCCCGTCTCGCGCGAGAGTGTGTCACATCCATTGTTTTGTTATCGAGTTTGCGAGTTCCAAATAAATTACCACCCAGATTGACCTAGAAAGCTTTAACAACGGAACAATGATCACGCCTACGCTAAATTCGGATGAATTGTCTTGTAGATTTTTCCAGAACATTAATATTATCGTTTATAACAAACAACGCTTTCGTCCTAAATGATTGTTTTTCTTATGGATCTGTATTACGAATCTTCTAAGATACATAACTAGTAAATCCCTATTATTGTAAATATACTTATTATTACATATTTATATGCCAAAAAAATATACGGTATAATACATATTAGATATTTAATATATTATGTAGGTATAGGCGTTAAGAACAAAATAAAGACACAAACAATAGTTGCAGTCAAGAAACGGAAATGACAGCAGAGATCATTTAATATTAATTGCAGTGTCAGAAATAAACTGAAATTCAATTATGGACTTTTATCTAATTCATTAGATAACCGATATTTCGCTGATCGATTGGTAATCGAATATGTAATAACTTATGTAATAATTGAACTTTCGTATCAATGGAGAATGTATTAATGGAAATGACGATCATATGACAAGGCTGGTTTATGGCCTATGAATATTCCGGTGGTAAAAATGGCAAGATAGCCTTATATTATAAATGACTTTATTGTAATATGTAGAACAAGTAGGTCATAAGATTAGCGTACATTTTCAATTTAGGAGCTTAAATGCCATTATTAATTATTAATTTTTGTGTGTCAGGTATAATAAAGGAATATAACTCCCAAGAATTATTTCGATCTCGAGATTTCGGGGCTCGTTCCGGGATTGAAAAATTATTATACCCTATATTAAATAACTATGACTTTATTTTAAATGTCTTAACTTATTGACCAAAAACTTTTTACGTTAAAAATGTAATTACGATACCTATAGTTGAACGAAGACACAGCATACAGCGTTCTTATTTCAAATATATCTGTGGTTCTTTTATAAAATATTTTGTATATAATAGTATTTAATATAGGTAGGTAAGAAATTGATAACTCTTAAAATTGATACTTGATAGGAGACGCATAATTGACATTTGTACATTTTTTAAAATACTAAATAGCTGGTTGATCTGTTTACTAATATTAAAAAACAGATATTTCAAGGTTCCCCATCTGGGTCTCGCGAAACAAAAAAAGTTTTGTTTGATGTATCATTTTTTAGGACGGTTCGTTGTTGAATTCACCTCTTCCTCGAGCGTTTAAATCATATTATGAGCTAAGTACTTGGTGTTTCGGATGTGACATTGACCTGCGATAAGCAGTTTGCATAAACTAAAGAAAACTTTTGCCGAAAAAACGAAGTGAAATATCGTAAAACATCAGGCATTAGTTTCATAAATAAAAAACAAATGCCTGATGTTTTATTTTTTTAATACAATACTATGTAATTCATTTGATGTTGTACTTATGATTGAAATATCGTTAAATTAGAGCTTTTTTCTCTTTTGAAGAAATTTTGAGCGGATACTGTCATGTTGAATGACTCATTTTTTTCCCTGCATGTTTATGTTATATTATAGTCCAATTACACAAAATCTTTATAAATTGTAGCCTGTTATAAGCCTGGTGGTTTTCACTCTGTAAAGGTGAATAAATCTGTCGGTTGCTTCATAGAGCAGAATTTAAAGGAAATGTATGAATAATATGAATAATAAAGTGTATGTCTGTTCGGACAGCGATGATGCTGTTACATAACTCGCGCATACGGAATTGTATACTTAAATATAAACGGATTTTCGTGTTTACATATGTTTGTTTATTACAACTTTGTCTTCATTTGTTTTGTCTGTTGTTTTGAAAAATTATTTATTAATCTGAAACCGTTATTCTCAAGATATACCGATCCTACATATATTATTTGTTTTGCGCATTTGAAGACATCACGTTAGAACTCATGAGATCTGAGCAGTAACCATAACCGAGAGTGATAACGGTTCGTCTAGTTGGAACGAAGTTCCTTACGAGCAGGCTTGGAGGAGATAGGGATTTTGCTGCGCGACCGATCTGAAAAAAATGTGAGACTAAAACCATAAGAAAAACAGGTAACGGAAGTGCACGTGCGGGCGGTGCGGGGGCGGTGCGAGGGGCGAGGAATGCGACCGCCGCCTGCGGCACCATACTGTAGGGATGGCGATCTGAGATCGATTAATCGAAGAATCGATTTTTCGAACCAAAAAGATCGATTTTTGGATCGATATTTAGTACTGAATCGATCCAGTGAATCGATATTTTACCCTCGATAATCGACATTCGATTTTTATGCTTTATTAGAAATATTATCAATTAGCTTACGAAAAGTTATATGATATAGATGCTACATATAGATGCTAAAAGCATTTTTTACAATTTAAAACAGCACCAATTTCTAATTTATTTTTCTAAACACTTGTTGGCATGATTATTTTACATAAAACAAGGATATTATTCTTAATATATTGAAAAGATCGATTTTTGAGAAATCGATCTTTTTGACTTCGATTTTTTTAAGAATCGATTTAAAAATCGATCTTTTTGCGATTCCGCGTGGCGCAAAAAGCGTCTGCGCGTGCTCGCGACCGACGCGCGACGCCGGCCTCAAGCGACGTTATTTTATATTATTTGTGATTTTCTAAAATGCTATATATATGTTATGTATATATATGCTTTTATGTACTTAAATAAAAACCAATCAGTGGTTCTATATTATCCAACTTCGTTTCTACGAGTTGTCCCATGACACCATTCATTTTTTTTTCCTTTTTTAAACGTTATATTTATATATTTTTTTAATATCCTATATAATTCCTTACGAACAGATAGCAGATTTATCTAACTGAAATAGTCTCAATGGATAGGTTTATGAATAGTCGGTGACAAGAATCTGATAACAGAGCTGGAAAGAAAAATAGTGCTCAATCGTTAATGGTTTCTTAAAATTAAAAAAGAAACAAAATCTAATACATATACATATAAATATATTTTAACTTTTTAAGTAATATAATATTTTGAGTTTTATTTCAGGGTCGGTTGATTTTTTCTACATTTCTTTTCTTTCATTTTTTAATTGATGACTCAAAAACAACTGAATCATTTAAGCAAAAATAATTTTCATTCAATCATTCGGGACTCGGGAGTTGTGATGGCATGGCGAGGTGCGAGTCGTGAGTCTAAATAAGCCAACACTTAGCAGAGCGATGTCACTATTGACACAATAAGCTGAAAATTGTGTTATCTCGTACCTGTTGTGTTGCCATTCGTCACGTGAATATTAAATAAGAGCAAGACCTAATTTTTAAATATTATAAGGATTTGCTATGCGCCGTGATGAGTTGTTTCATGTTTTATAGTCTTTATTATGTCGATATCTATACAACTTTTATGAAAAAATACTAAATAAACAAAAAATGTGGTATGTTCACAGTTTGTCTTGTGAAATATGTCAAAAGTAATATTGGATGAGACTTTTTTGTATCTTATGATCAAGAGTCTCATTTTAATATTGACTAAACTTTACCTAATTATTCTCCATGAAAAGAAATCGAGAGGAACAACTATATTTCTACATCTAATATTTACGTAAACGAATTTGATGTGCCGACTATTTCTTAAAACTTAAATTTAATCACTCAGGACTAAAAAAGCTATTAAAAACTAGCATCAAGAATAAAAACAAAACAACTACACAAGTATAGAATGAGGAAGATGTCTTAAAATGATAAAATATAACGTAATGAAATCTTAATTACATAGAGAAAGCTCTCGTAGACAAAAAAAAAAAATACATAAAAGTTTAGGTATCGTTAGCAAACCCAGCTTTTTGGCAACTTGAATAACCTCGCTCCTTTCTCGTGTACTTGACATTTCTGTTAGGTCCTCAAGATGTACTGGAAATTCAGGCTTACTTTTAATGTTTTATTTTCCATTGTTCTTTAAGATGGAACTTTTTTCAGAATTTGTGGTTTTTCTTTTCTTAAAGCTCTTCATGATGCTTTTGATTTAAAACCTTTATTTTTAGATAGGACCTATTTTAGTTATTGTGACGATGATCTTTTAATAATAAGCTTGGGAAATCTGAAATAAAATATATAATGAGGCCCAAAGTTTATATAGGATAACGAGGAAAAGGAGAACTGTGAAGTACTTTTCTTGTTTTGCATAAAAGAAGAAAATGAATTCTTGAAATTAATAAGTTTTTACCATGCTGGCAATTTTTTATTACAAGTTTTTTAGTTAACGTAACAAATAATTTGACAAACATATTTATATAGAGACACACACAGCTTAGCGTTTATGGTTTTGATCGTGTCACGAGACGAATACAAGCCACGGCCAAAAAATAGCGGTCCGTTCAAAACATTCAAATCGGTCTTGTGAAAACATGTGTTTTTGACATTTATTTAAAAAGAGATCTATATTTTTATCCATTTAAGTAATTTTGTAAAAAAAAAGTCAACGACAAATAAGATTAATCGCAAAAGAAATTCAAAACATTTGTTTTTGTGTCACATATTTAATTTGTAATACTATAAGTGTGAAAAAATTTGACGAAGATCATTACGTTGCTGTTATCTAATGTCTTCAGGTTCATATAAAACGTTATACGTATGATGATGATACTCATTAAAATACAAGTCGTACAGAACCTTTTAATCCGTTCTCTAAACTGTTTTTGACCGTTGCTTCTAACGTAACACGTAACGTAACGCTTCACAGTGTTAACATTCCGCTTTTATTTTTTGTTTATTCAGTTTGTACGAGTAACTTCAAACTTAGAGTATAAAAGTATAAGTCGGTTTATTTCAAACGAAATCACTAATAAAATGAGCTTAGCACGTAAGGACTATTTTGCGTCCTTTACTTTATAAATTGTAATAAGATTTAAATTTAAATAACGTTGTCTCTATGTTTTTGTTAATCTGAAGGTGATCGAAGATCGATTGCTTTCTTTTTATTTGAATAAAATTAAAAGAAAAACTTTTGGCTTTTGAGTATATTTTTGAGATGCATAACTTTTTGTTTAATTACTTTATTTCACTTTTCACGTCGTTAACATGTTAAGTTTATGGCGCGTTTCTCAAACTTCAATTATGCTCGCTTAATTTACACGTTTTTATTATATTTTTGTGCAATAAAGTAAAAATGAAATAAGAATATGATGGTTTTAGTGTAATGTCAGGACCGTAAAGTATAGGAAAAAAATAACAAGTAAATTTAAATCATTTGCATATTCCCTATTACTTTAATGTTCGGTTCGTGGTATAACGGGACTCCGTTGTCTGTCTGTATCTTTGAAACCGTATTAGATAGACACTGAAATTTTGAAATAGACTTATTATATAAAGCAGGTACACATATACAAGAAACCGAATTTATCCAAATATTAAAACTGAATTTTAAATACCCACGTAAACGTACATACGCTTGACCTAAAAAAAAAGGACCTTTCAAAATATCTACTTTAAACAACTTTAAACCTTATTTATGCATCAATAATAATGAGGGTAATTTTTGATAATCCCTTGAAAGGTGATGAAATAACTAATAAGGCGTACAATAACAATTAAATTATTTATTTATTTATTTAACAATTTATGCACACTAGAAAACAAATAGGAAAAAGCACTTATAAAACAATGCTGTTACAAAGGCACTACTTATCCCATGATGGAATCTCTTCCAGTAGTCCTGCCACAGAAAAATTTTAAAAGAGTCGCAAAAATTAGCGTGTACAAACTAAACATAATATTGTGAATAAAAATATAATATATAATAATAAATACATAATTATACAATATATAAATACATAATATATACCTACATAATAATGTATACACACATAGATACAAATAATATAATACTTATACTTATACATACACGCATACATATATACGATACATAGTATAATACATACAATAATATATTCCAATACACATGTAGATACTTAATCAAATTGGTTTTAAACTAGGATTGATTCAGGTAGAATTTTCTCACTCTTTTCTTAAATAGAGATAGTGTTTTGCAAACGCGAATATCATATGGTAAGGAATTCCAAAGTCTAACGGAATGTGCAGTAAAGGAGTAGGAATAAAAATCGGTACGGTGGGTGGGTATCTAAAGAAGATAACGTTTATGAGATCTGCATGAAGAATCATCATCATGAGAAAAAGAAAAGCGGTCCCGTAGATACGAAGGAGAACAAGGATTAAAAAGAATCTTAAAAAGGAAACAAAGTATTCTAAAATTTCTACGATAGCGGATAGGTAGCCAGTGGAGTTGCTTACGAAAATGACTTGCATGATCATATTTTTTTAAGCCGAAAATGAAACTCAAGCATAAATTTTGTAGTCGCTCAAGTCTGTTAAGTGATTCTTCGGTGACATCTAAACAAGTGACATCAGCGTAATCAATGATCGGATGTATAAGAGTTTGCACGAGAGAAACTTTAATTATTTTTCTTTAAAATTAATTATTTTTCTTTATTGGAAAAGCATAAAAAAGGAAGTATACAAAACAATAAAAATCTCTAATTAATTAATTAAAAACAACCGCTAGCAACCCGTAGCAGCTCTAAGCGCCGTTTTTTTCTCTCCGCCAGTTTTAGTCTAACCGGAGACATACACACGGTTCTTCTTTTAGCTGTCTGGAGCTTCTATTGCAACTCAACAGCATTTAAGAACCGATTGCTCAAAAACGTCGATATAATAAATCGGTCGTCTCACTCCGAGATGCAGCGACGTTTACCAGACTCATGCCATCAGACATAGCCATCAGTCTCTAGGAAACGCTGGTACACTCTTCGAACCGAAAAACGGCTCAAGTTGCGCTGCCGAGCGACATCACACTGCCGCATGCCTGATTGCAGTAGTGCAATCACTTGGGCGGCTTCATCAACAGTGGTATTCATCTTTAAGGGTATTTTTCTTGGAAATGAGCTTCGAGTACGTCCACTTTAACGGTTGGATAGCGAATGATCCCGATTGAACATGTACTGACGCTTTTATAACAACAAAAGTTAGCGCAACTAGCGGCTGTTTTAAGGAGCAACTGTTTTGTATACTTCTTTTTTTGTGCTCTTCCAGTAAAAGATAAATAACCAATTGAATTGTTTTGTGATCTCAATTTCATTGCCTTTCAAATGATATCCAACTTAACCCTTTTTTTTACCCCCAAATTTGGTTTAAAAATTTTTGAAGTAGATTTTTTTAGAGGTACAATTTTTTTTAACGCCGAGTGTATATTCAAATCGTAAAGGAGTTATATTACTAGACAGATGTGCGATAGTCTTCCGGTCCTAAAGTCAGTGTTGACAGGCTTTTGTAGGCGGAAGCGGGACGCGGAGGCGAGTGACGTACACCGCCCACTGAACTTTCAGAGCAGATTTTAGCGTAAGTTTTTATTAGACTTCTTATTCTTAATGCGATAGCATATAACTATTACGAAACAGAAAGAGATGTGATCTCTACTGTTTTGAGTAAATGTTTACTAAATTGGCTACATTGTGGAGTTATGTATTATATGTAGACATAAAATAACGAATCATAATTATAATAGCGAGTCTATAAGTTGTGTTATATGCTTGCGTGAGCCCCGTAACATAACATTAAATGGTGTGTTACGGCCTAAGTAAGCTTTATTAAAATCACCCAGGTGGTCTGGGTTCTTACATTGTATGAAATAATTAATAACATAAGAAAAAGAACGTTGTATGCAAGTTTTATAAAAAATTAAATATTTTTAAATTTTTTATATATAACTTTATTTGTCTGGTTTCCTAGTCTTACAAATTATAATACTGTTCATGATAAAAATTTAACTGTAGTAAACAAAATAAATACAACTCGTCTGATTAACAAGCTTTAAGGTGGAATTACGAGTAGTTGATAAATATGACTGCTCTGCTTCTAAGAGATGTCATAATCAGTATCAATAATTTCAATATTTTAAAGCTTTATGTCTCCTAATAAATATACTTTACACAAAAAAGAATTATATTAATATGTATGATAAAAACATACTTATAATTTTAGTAAAATAAAAATGTTATTCGATGTCAGACAAGTGGCTAATTTTACGAAATTTCATAGAAACAACACGCTAAAGAGAAAGTAGAGAAGCCAAGCCCTTAGGCTCATCCGAGTAAAATAGTGGCCACGTCGAAACACCACACATCACTTTCACATTTTCATTCTCACAAACAAGACGAGACGAATTGCAATAATCTTTTTGATGTCGTTTCATTTATATAATTAGAAATATTTAAATTTAGCATAAATTTCAAGTTTACTATCCTAAAATTAAACTATTTTAATTACATTAAAATTGCGTACCAATTATTCAACCTTAGCAATGTAGCGGTAATTGGATAAGTTGTTTACGTTTTATATTGACGAGCAAATCGCATTCGATTATTCCACATTTTTTTATCGAATACGAATTGGTGCGAATCACTAGGCATGTAGAATAATTCGCCCATTAGGTACTCCTATTAACTCATGACATTATTGTGATCTCGGTCGACCCTCGACAACGATGATAAAAATAATTCAAAGCGCCGCGACGCCTCGGAATGTTCAAATAATTTAAATAAGGAACCGATTTAATCCGATTGCGTCGACATATTTAATTTCCTAAATATGAATACTTTATATAAATATCTTTTAAAAAATTTCTATAATAGCTTTGTGATTTTGTTGTTGTGTTTAAAAAATTAAAAATAATTAAAGAAATTTATTAATATTTCCCAACATATTAACATTAAACAAGTCGGAATGTAATATTCTGACATTGAAGTAAATCGTCCAACCAAAAAGGAGTAAGTTTACGGGAAAACTATGGACCTAATTTCTTTTACAGATAATTATGCACCTATTAACTACGGATTAATTTAAAATGATCTAAGATTTGTACTAAAATTTCACAAGTATGCTATAAAAGATTAAACACTTGTGAAATTTTAAGGCAAAGGTAAGATGGCACTTAAAGCATATTATAAGCATTATTATATGTATTGTTTATAACATAAGACGCCACTGGACGTTATACATTAATGTTCTTTCTTTGGTGAGTTACGAAATTGTTTATCACAAGTCAAGATAACGAGAAGTGACGTCATGACGTGTGATCTTTCTTATCTATACTAATATTATAAAGCTGAAGACTGTTTATTTGAACGCGCTAATCTCAGGAACTGCTGGTTCGAATTAAAAAAGGCTTTTCGTTTTGGATAGTCCATTTACCGAGTAAGGATATAGGCTATATAAAATCACTCTACGGCCAATAGGGGCTAAGCAATAATAAGAAAAGTTACAAAAACGGATGTATTACGAGTAACGAAAAAATCAACGCGGGTGAAACAGCGGGGCACTGCTAGTGATATACATATATGGATGTCGCAGACAAATTTGTGAAATAGACATTAAATTGGACGACTAGATTTTTTATTGAACAATATTATTCAACCAAACGCCTAAAGGTTAAATAGCCAAGTGATTACGTGTTATGATGTATTAATGGAAAACTTACTGTTTGGGCCATTGTTTGACTAAGAAGCGGATAAACCCTGAATTTGATTCTATCTTGACTAGTTGATTTTAAAAGCACCAACTGTTGACGGATTTTTGTAAATAAACAAAAACAAGATACGTGAGAGATATTTAAAATAAAATAAAAATGATTAAATTATTAAAAATGTTCTAACCTACTTGTTCTTATAGCCCTCCTATCGCCCTAATAATACATAATCTGTCAAAATTGTTACGAAATCACTTATTAAAAAGTCTGCTTCGTCTTCAGAGATAACTGCTGTGACAGACAGACGAATGAACAGCGAAGTCTTTTTGTATGGAACCATAAAAACGAAACTAGCGACACGGTAGCGAAGTAACATACTTCAATAATATGGCGACTTTTAAGACAACCGTGATGTTTAACGTTTTAAAATATTTATTTAACTTAAAAATTATTTGCGTCGTCTAGTTGCATATCTATTTCAACTACTTGGTTACGACATAGACGCCACATAGACGCTACAGGATCGTAGGTACCTATTCTCCCACGTATATTGATGCTTCTACAGCTATTCTGAAACGCCCACCGCTTTTAGGAAAAGAGACAATATTATTTTTAGTCTAACTTGAATATTGTCCTAATTCGTAACTTTTAAATTACATATAATAAATGTAGCCCATAACGACATGAATTACATTAAGTTTTAATAATTTTGTAATAAACCTGAACAGTTTACTTGTTTGTTATTGGAATCCTTTAATTTTGAAATCCGTTTGATTTTTTTTTTGTGTTTGATAGCGTGTTTATTGAGGAAGGTTCAGGTTCACGCCAGTCGATGCTATAATAATTTAAATATCGATGATTTTTTTATATATACGAGTAGATACACTGATTCAAAATAATAATTGTAACTTTTCTTCCTCCTAATTTTATCACTTATTATACATATTCTTCAAAGTAGTAGTAAGTAAGAGTAAATAAATTGTCATAACATTACTGGGACCTTATAAGAATAAAATAGAGTGAGCGTAGATGTTCATTGCCAAAGTCATAACTGTATCGCGCATTTAGTCTCAATAATTGATGGCATTATTACTCATAATAAATACATGATACCGTTATACGGTATATATGATTTTTATTATTGTTACTCACTAAGTTTGATTTGATTTTGATTTTGATTGATTAGTTATTAACTTTGTCAGAGACCTCGTTCGGGTTAAATTTTTAGAGTTTTTTTTGAACATCTTATTTAATGTAAATTAGCTGTTCGCGTTATTAAGTAGGTAATATATTATAGGTTCAACCAGAATGTGGAATAAATTTGTTCTTGGTACAAACGTGAAAGAAACAAGTATGCTTAATTAAAAAAATCAAAAAACCCGACTGCGTAAAATACTCTTATTATAAACTAAAAAGAATAAAACAATTTACTAGCTTTCATTTGATACCCATATTGCTACAGTAAGAAAAAAAATTCAACTCCCCTCCTCATTCCGCCATTTGCGGGCGCCATTTTGAAAATTTATATAGCCTATGTCACTACTACAATTTAGACAAATCCAACGACACCTAATATGTCAAAAACCGTCCAGCCGTTTGGGCTGTAGGGCGTGCTAAAGAAATGGACATACATACATACATGCATACACTCGAAAAACATAACCCTCCTTCTGTCGCAGTCGGGTAAAAAGAGTACGAACTTTGGTCTATTTATCTTATATATGTTATACCTATACGAGTACATGTGTTAACTTTGTTATTTAATTACTGAAATTAATATTTCATTAGTAAAAATGAAAAATTTCCATTGTAGAATATGTAATATTAATCAATTATATATTGAAAAAAAAGAAGATAAAAAACCTTTTTCATAAACGTCAACTTACCTTAAATAATATTTTTTTGGAAGTGTATTTTCTCTCGAAAACTTTTATACAAAACAAAAAATTGTTCACATTACATATTAAAAATATTATACAGCTTAAATTAAAATGTTTGCATTTTTAGCGCTTGTTTCGTTCCTGTTGGATGTCGTATTAAATATTATAATACTCATACGATATTTTCGTTTTTGTGAATGCACTCTACAGTTAAAACTAATTGGAGTGAGTAAAGCGACCAACAGTTCACAAGTCATGATAGACGGAATTTCAAATCCGAGCGACGAAAGTTCGTATGCAGTACACCGTGCAGTGTGCACTCATTGCGGGAATAATTGGTGCCACAATGACGGAGTTAATGAGAGGACGTGATTATGCAATACAATCGACTATATTGTGGATGTCGATACTATGTGCCGATTGTATTCGTTGTTAGTTGGAAAAATTAATTGTTTGTTTTCTTAGGTTACTTTATCAAATGAAAATCGATTGATTAATGCATAACACACACACACACACACACACACACACACACACACACACACAACTTTAACGATGACGATTATAAAATAAAAAAATACCTTATTAACAACAGTGGCATTATACCATACACTGTAATTACAAGCTAACTGGATAATGACTCTGTTTATTAAAACTGTAAAAAGGGACTACTACCATATCAGTTTTTATTATTAAAATGTAGATTGCACAAAAGTAAAAAGTGCGAGTTCTATGTAATTCTAATTATAAAATCAACAGCAAAAGTATAATACAAGGATTTCAATTAACTTTACTTTCTGAACATCTGTCTGATTGATAATTAACCAATTACGGATAACACTGAATCAAATGTATTTATCGTACTTTAAAAGAAAAAAATATATAACGATACCAAAAATTCAAAACACCTGTCAAGTTGGGATGCATTATAAGTAAAGTGAAATTAGTGCGCAATCATTAAAATCATAAAAGGATATATAGTTCTAGAAAACGTCATTATCAAGAGTTAAGTGTTCGAAAAAAGACATTCCGTGTACTACTCGCTGACGGATATTATTTATTACACTTTTGTAAAGTCTTTTTAATTATGTTTAGGTCTTAAAAACAACATCAGACGATATGGCTGGATGGATCGTTAAAGGAGATACGAAATGTTTTTATTAAAACACCAAAAAAAACCTAAGTTAACTGACTTTTAAACTGTTTAGATATAAATAATCATCTATAAACATTTATAATAATAGGTAGAACTGCATTGTTTTAATTACATTGCGACAGAAGCCAGACATACTTGTGGTTGCGAAAGCGCTAACAATTACAGGCATAAAATTATTATAATAATAGTATACAAAACAAAAGAAACGTAAGGGGAAAAACCCAATGTTTTGAAAATTTAGGCCACCGAGAGTGCTTTACGACACTCGTCGAATTACTTCGCCACTGTTTGTTCATTTTGCGCCCATAAAAGTTTTTCAACGGACGTTTTTGAATGTTTTCGCCTTTTTGACACCAAGAGCGAAGTGTATTGGAAACAAGTTGATATACACGTAATTGTATAAAACATTTAAACGATTTTTTTTTTAAATTTTTATGAATGTAGATCTTAAAAATAATTCGTACCAGGGGTAATGAAACAGTGACTATTTAATGAAACAGTGACTATTATCGCAAGAAAATGCTTGTTTCTAAAAATATGTAAAAAGGAAACAAGCAAACAAACAGCCTACGACTCGAATGCGTGGAATTAGAAACTAGGTACTCGTATCTATATTACTAGTGCTTGTTTTATCTAGGAACATCATCTACCACTAAACACATTTCCCGCCCCCGTGTGTTTACATTAATAACCATTTTTCTAGATGGCTTATAAAGACAACACATACACCATGTTTTAATCACATCGAATTTCGTGCAATTGTTTTTTGTGATATTACAACAATCATACGTATGTATGTATGCATGTTTTGGTTAAAAAGATCATTAATATTAGCTTCTCTTAAAAAAATTATTATGTTCAAACATTTTACGGTGACTAATTGATAAAAATATGTATATATAGATATAGATGTAAAGATATAACAACGACTTTGTCGTTTTCTTTTAACAAGACCTAACAATAATTTAATGAATTAATACTGGAATAAGTAAATTATATTATTAGTACTATTCTAAGATAATATATTTCTAGTTTATTATGCACTATGCAACTAATGAAAGAGGTTAAATTTCGTTTATCTATACTTATAATAAAACTGTAACAGGACCAATTGTGGATGTTCATCGGAAAAAATTATCGATAATTATTATCGAATCAAACATATCGATAATTATCGAATTAAAAATTATCGAGTTGTTACGAATTATCGATAATTATCGCACACCCCTAGGTCCATTTAAAAAAAAGTATGCATGGCACTCTATTATCGATACTGAAACCAAAATGTATAATTTTTTTTTTCGTCTATCTGTATCTTGGCCGCGCATCAAGTGAAAACTACCGAATGAATTTTAATAAAACTGGGCATAATTTGAGCTCATACTACGAACTGGACACTGAATACTTTTTATTCCTTTTAATTTATATTTTTTGTTAGAGAGTATAGATTATACGTAAATATATCAAGGTTTTTGGTTTATTATAATAGTTTAGAAATAACAGATATCATAATCGATCTTAAGAAATCTTTGAACGTACGACTAATCTAAAGTTGCCATATATTCTGTATTCTATAAACTTAATAAAAGGGATGAAATTGCGGACGAATTCGTGAGTAAAGACAGTGGAGAACAAAAGTGTTCTTTATACTTTCTATATTATAATCACCTTCAATTCTATAAATCTATATCTACGAGTATACATTATATCTATAACAATATATCATAATATGTGCATGGAACTATTAACTAACAATGGGCCATTCCAGTAGGGACAGCTATGGGCAGTTTATCTTATTATTGATAGATTACTCGGGTGAGTTGGAACATATTATTATTGATTACTACTAGAATGGAAGGGAACAAGAATTCAAATGTCACATACAAATGTTTAAAGGATAAACCAGACTACCATGAAGACAAAGCCAACAGAGACATTTGCCAAAAGTAGGAACCAAACCCCTAATTTAGGCAACACGCCAGACAGATCTTACATTCATATTGTACGAGACAACCGAGAAGGACAGAAACAGACGTCTCATCGTCACATCGCACCATATACAGTCCACTATAGTATTTCTTTCGACTAGGGTCCGGTACATTTGGTCCTTCGAGCCGGATCTACCCTTCGTGTCTCGTCGTGGTACATTTGGTCCTTCGAGCGCCGGATCTGCCTTTCGTCGTGTCTCATCGTGGTCATCGTGTACGTCGTGTTCGTCATATAGATATAGCGAAGTTGAAGACATCGTTTATAATGCCGCTCACAAGATCGCAAGCCGAGAAGATGGAACAAGAAATAGAAGCGATCCAAGAAAGGTCTCCAGAAGACACCTCGAACATCGCAACACAGTCGAAGCCTTCGAACGTACCTGTTCGGCATGAAGAACCGCCTAGGTCTCCGTCGGCGGATCCAGGTCAAAGAAAGCTTTCGAAACCGTCCTCGAAGAAGGCATCAAAACAGAAGAAGCTTCTCAAGCTAAGAGAAGAGATAGCTCAACGCAAGCTGGAACTCGCCATTGCAAGAGCTGAAGCCGCCGCGCTCGAATCCGATGACGACGACAGCGAGGATTCATCACACGACGGCGACGACCGAGTTATAGAGTGGTTGGACAGAAACCCGGAGGTCACCACGAAACCGATAGCTCAAGACCCCGAAGAACCTATAGCGAAGCCCACCACACATACAGAAAAGAACAACTCGGTCATCATAGAAAAAGAAGCCCCAGAGATAGCGACTGTGGCATCGAATAGCATAGACCTGACGCAATTAGCGGCAGCCATCACCACAGCGGCAAGATCTGCGGGCACATCGAGATACATAGGGGAATTACCGTACTTCAACGGGTCACACACAGAATGGCTCGCCTTCCGCGCTGCTTACTACGAATCATCGACTCAACTCAGCGCGGCGGAGAACTCAGCGAGAATACGAAGAGCCCTGAAAGGAAAAGCGAAGGAAGCGGTCGCCAGCCTTCTCATCGCGAACGCGCCGGCGATAGATATTATGAAGACACTAGAAACTCGCTTCGGAAGACCGGACGCCATCGCCATCACCGAGCTAGAGAAGCTGCGCAACCTGCCTCGCCTTACCGACTCTCCGAGGGACATCTGTGCCTACGCTAACAAAATTAAGAACTGTGTCGCCACTCTACGACTGCTAGCTAAAGACCAGTACCTGTATAGCCCGGAAATCATAAAACAGCTGGTCGAGAAGCTAACACCAACAACGAGATTCCGATGGTTCGACTACGCAACAAACAACGATATAGAAAAACCGAAGACTGAACCGGAGTTAGTACTGTTCTGCGAATTTATAGAACGAGAAGCAGACAGGTGTGCGAAGTACGCACCTCCGGAACAGATCAACAATGAAGAGACCACGACACCTGTACGAAGACACCGCGCGCTCGTAACGAACGATAGGAAATTCCCTTGTCCTATATGCAAGGAGAAGGAACACGAGCCGTCGGAATGTTCGAAAATAAAGACAGCGGAGCAACATAGGCGTTGGGAAATAGCTAAGGACGCGAACCTCTGCTATAGATGTCTTCGCTACAGAAGTCAAACACACAAGTGTAAGACACGTGTCTGCGGTAAGAACGGTTGCGAACGAACACATCATCCGCTGCTTCACTTCACGCCGACCAACAAAGAAGATAGAAGAGAAGAAACAGAGAAGGTCACCACTACACATAGCCACAAGGAGTTGCACGCCTACCTTAAATACATTCCGGTCAGGATCAGCGGCCCTAAGAAAACCATAGACACGTACGCGCTGCTGGACGACGGCTCCACCGTGACCTTAATAGAAGAGAGTATCGCTTCGAAGATCGGCGCGAAGGGACCTAAGGATCCATTGAACATCGAAACAATCGACACGAAGTTAGCTACGCACTCATCTCGTCGTGTCACATTCAATATAAAGGGGCAAGAAAAAGAGTTCAAACTACAGGCGAGAACTATAAAGAAAATGAAAATATCGCCGCAATCGATAAACAAAGAACAAGTACGGGCCTGCGAACACCTTAAAGACATCGCTAACGACATTTCGTATAAGGACGCTCGCCCTACTATACTCATCGGTCAGGACAACTGGCACCTGCTAATAGCATCGGAAACAAAGAAGGGCAATAGAAGTCAACTAGTCGCATCGAAGACGCCCTTAGGATGGGTCCTCCACGGGTCTGGCTCTCGCACCGTCGGTCAGCGGGTTCACTTCGTATACAACCTCGCCGACACAGATATAGAAAGCGACGAAAGCCGCATGGACGAGATGCTACGACACCACTTCGCTCTGGACTCCATCGATATAGCGGAGAAAAAGCCGCGTTCCGATCCGGAACAACAAGTAATAGACACACTGGAAGCGAACACCGTACGAACAGAAGGCGGACAGTGTGAAACGGCTTTACAGTGTATAGAGAACGATTCGAATACATCGAATAACTACGCTCATCGCATCGCCGCAACAGAGGAAACCACCAGCAACAGCGAGTGGAGATGGATGCCTACGAAACTTAACAACGCCGACGACGCCACCAGGGACGTGCCTTGTGAGTTCGGCAAGGCACATAGATGGTTCACGGGGCCACCATTTTTACGAAAGCATCCATCGGAGTGGCCATCCGAAGTCCCGTCGAAAGTCGAAGTCACCGGAGAAGAACGTACGCATCACATCACTACGAAAACATCGACATCCGTCAGCCAGTCCGTACCCGATAGCACTCGATTCTCTAAGTGGGAACGGCTAGTACGAGCTACCGCGCGGGTACTACAATTTATACAACTGTGCAGAGGTCAACGAACCGAGCGTGTTAATTATAGAAAGAAAAAACAGTACGCGGACCCCGACTGGAACAATAAAGATAATAAGAAACACATAGGTACGAAATCGAAACAGTCGAGGCATTATAAAGAAGAAAATAAATACCTGCCTATAGAAGCCGCACTACTAAGACAGGCGGAATCCTTAATAGTGAAATCGATACAGCAGGATTCCTTCTCTGACGAAGTATACGCCCTAAGGAGCAGCAAATCGCTATCGAATAATAGTAGACTACGATTATTATCGACAACGTTCGTAGACGGAATTATTCGTGTCAAGAGCCGGGTCAACGCAGCGGCGGGAGTCACGGAGTCACAAAAGTCACCAGCCGTGATAGATGGTGACCATCGAGCAACGCGACTGTATATAGAATATACACATAGGAGCCTGCAGCACGCCGGCGTAGAGACAGTCGTGAACGAGTGCAGACAGCACTATTGGGTGCTCCGACTCCGCCCTGTGACCAGAGTCATCATTCGCAGCTGCCTACCATGTCGGATTCGAAGAGCAGCACCACCGTCGCCACCAACGGGCGACTTACCACCGACTCGACTCGCTCATCATAAAAGGCCGTTTACGTACACCGGCATCGATTACTTCGGACCGTTCACAGTCACCATAGGAAGACGCCATGAAAAGCGCTACGTGGCCCTCTTCACGTGTCTCACCACTCGAGCTGTGCATCTAGAAGTCGCCGCATCGCTATCGACCGACTCAGCTATACTGGCACTTCGTCGAATGATAGCGCGCCGTGGTTGGCCCACCGAAATCTGGTCGGACAACGGAACGAACTTCCACGGCGCGGACGCCGAGCTGAAGAAGGCGGCGCTGCAGGCAACGAGTGAGGAGGCCAACATTCGTACGATCACGTGGAGGTACATACCACCGGGTGCACCGTTCATGGGCGGAGCATGGGAGCGGCTAGTGAGGTCTGTGAAGACCGCTCTCACAGCAGTACTGCAAGAACGAAGTCCACAAGAAGAGGTCCTCGCTACACTACTCGCAGAGGCCGAATACACAGTTAATAGTCGGCCCCTTACACACGTCTCAGTCGACATCGAAGATCCCGAAGCGCTGACTCCGAATCACATACTGCTCGGAGGGTCAGCCCGAGTACCGTTGCCCGGCAGATTCAACGATAGGGATCTGATAGGACGCCCGTACTGGAGAGCAGCACAGCGCCTAGCAGATCAGTTCTGGGCCCGATGGGTTCGTGAGTACCTTCCCGAGCTTCAACACCGGCGGGAGCCCCGAGGGTCCGGACCAGCAATAGCAGTCGGCGACGTGGTACTCATAGTCGACGGGAATCTACCTCGCAACACCTGGCCACGAGGCGTCGTGATAGCAACGTATCCCGGTCAAGACGGAACCGTACGAGTAGTGGACGTGAGAACATCCGGAGGCATCCTGAGAAGACCTACGAAGCGGCTGGTGCAGCTGACATCGGCATCGGTCGTCTCTCCCAGCACGGAAGAATGCAGCATCGTGTCGAGCCCCGAGACTGCACGGCGGGAGAATGTACGAGACAACCGAGAAGGACAGAAACAGACGTCTCATCGTCACATCGCACCATATACAGTCCACTATAGTATTTCTTTCGACTAGGGTCCGGTACACATATTTTAGTAGTTCTTTAAAAAAAAAATATTTTAACACGTTGGGTCGAGTTCCAATGGAGTCTAATTAATCGTCGAAATACATTCTAATATTATAAAAGTTATATTAACCCTGTCTGCCAGATAAACAATTTGGCTACCTTTTTAACGTTACTTATACGGTTAAGCCGAAAGGCCGATTATCAATTTAATGCGGAGTTAGTTTGAGGAAGAAGGATATAGGATTATAGGTTATAATATTTTAATACATTTCCTATATAATTTATACAGCTTCCGTTTAATGGGTAATGAAACAAATGCGAAATTTGTTTGTTTTTTTAAATGTGAAAAAAAAATTGAATGAAGTCGTAGTAAGCCATATAGTTCGAAAAATTATATATAGAGAAATGATTGTTAGTATACAGATAAGGTAGCCACAGGCTACGTTGGTACAACTTAGCAGACTGTGACGTTACAACGGGCGCCTGTAGGTCGTCCCGACCGATCTGACCTTAGACATGTTACTCACCTACCGTTGATTGATCCAACTTTTATCACTTATGCAGTTTCAGTACCCTCGAAATGAAACATTCTAAATTATTGTAATTGTTATAATAATTTACATCTCCTAAATTTACCGATATTATTGTGTTTTATACTTTTATTAGGTATCGTTGAATTCTGTTTTTTAAACTTTTTTTTTTCAATGTAGCATTCGTTTTTCTTAGAAATATATACTTTATATACAGAACACAATTAAATTAAATAAAACATGGTGGAGTAGAGGTGTGATAATAACATAAGTTGAATCAAAAATATTCTTGTAAGAATTTTTAATGGTAATGTTGTGTTTAATGGCTTCCTTTTTGACTAAAAAACTAAATATTCAAACAGGAAGTGTCCTTCCATTAATTAGGATTGAATATTCATGTCCTCTACCTTAGCTGTTTAATAAAAAGTGTATTAAGATACATATAGTTAGAATATATAGAGTGGATACATACATATTATGTAGTTAAATTTTATTAAAATGATACGTTAAACGATGCCAAAAAAAGTAAAACAAGATCGTATGATACAAAATACTTAAAATACCAAATGAAACAAAGAATCCTTAAATAAAACAATCGTAATTATTTTTAAATCCTGTCATTGAACCGTCGACTTTGAGGACTTGAATTGCGTTCTTTCTTATTTGTTTGATGCATTTTGTATAATATGAAGGCGTTTGTCATCCTAAGAAGTGATACAAGTTGTAAACATGCTTGAAAGAGGCACGCAACAAGTTGTGAGAATAATTCGATCTCGAAAACCCTTACGATATCTTTCGTAATTTTCCGAGATAAGAGTCATCACGAAATGTCTTATTATGTATAAGTTATTCGTATATGTGCGAGTTATGAGACATCCGATGAATGAACGTATGGCGTAATAACGTGAAATGCTCATGCATAACGAAAATATATCGTAATAATTGGGTATTATTATTAAAATCAATTCGTTATTTTTTTTTTAATTAAACTACAGATTAGACGATCTGTACTGTTTCATCTACTTCTGTTTTTCCGGACAAATGCTTCCTTCCGCTTACTTTACTTATTATATATATGTTAATGTATAAGATACAATTGTAGTTTTTATCAAAATCAGCTTAAGTGTTTTTGAGTATTTATCGCTAATCCTATTGTTTTGAATTTAGCCATACAAATCCACTTGAATTTTCCAGCCTAAACACATATCCGGAAAAGGTCGTACAATCTACCTACTCTTATAATTCTTGGTAAACTATAGGTCGTAGTATACGCACGTACGTATTCGAGGCTTCGCTTACTACATCATGCGCTTTAATAAAACTAAAACAAACAGTAGTACCGTTTGCCGGGCTCTGAGGCACGAGGCAGCTACCAAAGGCACGTTGTTGCTTATAGGGTTGAGGTACCATAGCCCGGGACGGTGGTAAGTCGGCGATCATCGTGTGCCTAATTGTTTTGATGCCGAACGCGATTCTCGCGTAGCTACGCGTTTCAGTGCGCAATAGAGACTGCCACGCAATTCGCTAGAAAGGGATGGGACGAGTGCACGACGCATGCGCTGACAAAACGCGGGAAGTATGTTCTAGAAGCGCTTGTGATCATGAAATGCACTAGCTACAGCGCTTCAAAGCGGTAGCACGGAACGGATTGTCGGCGATAAAATATTTTAGGCTCTATTGTTATGGAATTTAAGCGGCACTACAGGTTATAGTTTATTTTATCAAGATCCTCTCAAAGCTTATGAAGTCGTAAAAGTCACAGTATATCGTTATGTAGTCGACAGATCATTTTCAATATTTATGTACTTTCCTCAGCCAAATAATAATAATATATGTATATGTAAAAAAATTGTACTTTGAGAAAGTATAGATATAATATATTATGTATGTATTCAATATAATTATAATGATACACCTTTTGTTCTTGCTTAACCGATTTTTACTTTTAACTTTAGATTAGATTTTTACTTTTTTTTTGATTTTACAGTTTAAGAAACCGTAAATTGAAAATAAATATATTAATAATTAATTTATTTTAATGAATACAACACACTAATTGTATTTTTTAACAAACCAAGCAAGTTTGTAAACGATTAACTTTCATTTTAATATATAAAACAAACTTTCTCTGTTTAAAGATAAACATAAAGTTGAAATGAACTAGTTTGGATATAAATCTTGATTTAGTTAAAGTAATCAGAGTTAATATTACAATAATTTACCTATCAAACACCATCTATCTGAGGCGTAATGTGATATACTCTTATCAATACGATACGGTTATTCTTTTTAATCGATATTCACCTTTATTTAAATGCCCATAAGGCTTACGATTTATAAATGTCACAAACACCCACACATCCGACCACGCAGACCTTTAAAAGGTAAACAAATCCTTTACTACTTCCTTTACACAATTTAATCAAGTTATTTTAGATAATATATATTTAAAAAACTTGAGTGGATTCTGTTGGTATTTTTTTTGCCTTCGAGTGATGTAATATACGTGTTCACTAAAAAAGGACGTGCGTATGCGTATTCAAAATTTATCTACTTATAATGAATTATTATTCGTATAATATTTAAAAGAACAAAATAATATACATCGAAACTTAAAAAAATAGTTATAATTTCAAATACCAATTTTATAAGAAAAATAAAGAAAACAATATTATTTTTAGTAAAAGAAAAAGTTTTTTAATAGCATAAACTAGTCTAGTAATAAAAATGGAAAATACTAAAAGCTTTACTGAAACGCGGGGAATTGATTATTATAGTTGACGAGAAGGCTTTATAAATAAAGGACGAAATAGGGCATCAGGTCAAGGATAATGTGCAAAGAAAATCTATTTACGTAAACGAGTATTATTGCGCAGTTTCGTAGTTATTTCAATTTTGTTACACGGGTAGATTTTGATACGATAGCTTCCTGATTTTTTTATAAATCATGATACATAAAACCAAAAAACGACTTTTGAATAAATCCGACTCTATCTGTTACTTGTCTATCACACATCTGAAGTGTTTTTTTTTTGTTTTTTTTTTGTTAGCTCGAAGGAGTGGAAGCAAGCAGACTCCACCTGCCATAACAAAGCGTCCCGTGCCAGCTGTAGTAATTGAAGCTTGTTCCAGCATTTTGTTATGCCAAGGCGATGACGCTGCTCACCCTGCGGCGATAGAAACCTTAAATAATCTAATTATTAAGATGCTGTGTCAAATGTCCGAAGTTCCGACCCTCTAGGATCCGTAAAATTGTTTATTTAAGAACATTAATGATACAGTTTTGCTTCTTAAGGTATATTTTACATTCAGAATTAACCTATGATATTTTGTAATAGGTCGTTGGGATTAACTAAGTTAGAAAAACACTCATTTAGAATAAATCATAATTTCACGAAAAAATATTATTAGTTATGTGTTTCTTTATGAAATGTGAAATATATACAGATAGTATCTTCATACTAATAACTTTACTAGTTGAAATGGCTTTTTTTTATGATTATAGACAGGTGGGTAGCCTGTTTTTAATTTATCACCGTTTCCCGTGGACATATGCAGGAGCAGACGAGCCACAGATGCGTTGGTAGCTTAATTAAAAATTTGAAGGGATAAAATATGAGAGTAGGAAAGGGAATGGAGAATGACTTCCGGCTTTCACCATGCGAAACATAGTTCCTTCATTTGACCATTTTCTGTGTGAGTGTACTTCTACCTCAGCCTCCTCGGTTCTACCACAATAGTATTTTCGATGAAATCTGGGATAGTATTTTTTTGCAATTTCCTTATACTTCTTGGACATAGTTAATGAATTAGTAGAACTTTAAAAAAACTATTTTCATATTCTGTTAGTAATAAAAAAGAAACATAAAATATTGCGTGCTAAATATTTTTCTTTCTCCGACGTTTAGTGTATAATCAATAATATTTATCAACATCGTCATCGTCATCTTTTAATCGTTTTATGTTGATATCTGAATCGGTATTATCGTATTAAATACTTAGTATTTTATTTTTCTGATAATCTATTCATAATAACTTGTACCTATTAGATTTCATATTACAGATATAATAGTCTTTATTCAATCGTAAACTATCTGTACGGATATATGGCTTAGTTAATAATATTATTTATTTTTATAACGCTTGATGAAGTTCTTTTGTCGCTTCTACTTTTGCAATACTTGTATAAGTATTTTATATACTTTTAATGAATTTAATATGTATGTACGTACATCTTATAATGAAATAAATAATAAAGAAAGTAAGCACGTTCAACAAGACGCCCTTGATAACATTTTAAAAGACCAAATTCGACACGACGGGAGCGATCTAATTTCGAACTTGTTTCCTATCCTGTGACTTATCGTTAAGTAAGTAATCTAAAGATAGATAGCTTAAAGTTGAATAATTTTATACTTTACATTAGTAATAAAATAGTTAAAATAAACATAACTTTAAACTACGCGCGCTTTTATTCTCTACTTGGGAAAATTTATCGTACTCGTATAATTATTAGGTAATATTTTCTGAAATGAGATCGTTGTTAGGCAACATGTCATTTAAACTACAAAATTCAAATAATAATAAATTTTGATACAGTGAACCGATTTTCATGAAATAATTAGGATATGCTTTGTAATTTTCGTGCTTTTTAACCTGCACTTAGTCATTTGGCAGTGATGCGTGTTCAAACAAACAGACAGACAAACAAAAATTTCTAAAAATGATATAAATGTATATAATTAGTGATCAGCTTCCATATAACGGTGACTCTCCTCAAGTAATGTATCTATCTCATGGACCACCGTCTAACGCTGCGATTACTGGTACGTGGTCACCTCTCAAGAACCTTTCTGCTCCATCGACCGCCAGTTCTACGAGCTATGTGCCCAAGATAGATTAATAAAAGTTAATTAATGCTAGATGAAAACTATCCCATGGAAACAAGTTTTTAATAGGCACAGTAAATTTTATGTCTATAAGTTATTCACGACTTATGAGGACTTTCTTAACTACTGTAATTAAGGATATTTACCATTATTCTATTCACTTTAGTGTTAAAACTTATGATGAACTTGATATCTAATAATATTTATCATACTAGGACCTGGGTTCCTAACCTGGAGGTAATAAAGAACCTAATCTAAATGTAATATTAAAAAAGTTGTGAATGCAAAACAATACCAACCTTCACACTGAGCCAACATTCACTAGTTTTTTGTTAGGATGGGTTTCACTACCAGTCAATGTAACTGGATATTATTGATCCATTTTTTATACGTATAAATACGTTAAAATTGTAAGCAGGGCCGGCCTGAGGGGTGTGCAACGTATGCAGTCGCACACTCGAGCCTGTTGGAGGGGCATAAAATTGGCCAATTTTGGTTTAAAAAAATTGGCAAAGTTATCTCGTACATAAGTTATGTCGTACATAGGTTATCTCGTACATAGATCATCTCGTACAAAGATTATCTCGTAATTAGATACATAAGTTATCTCCTACATAAGTCATCTCTTATATAGGTTATCTCATACATCTACCCTAATTAGTTCTGAAATACAGTAGTCTGACGTCCTGGACCAAGGTCCAAGCCTTGGAATCACCGTCGGTGATTTTCGCATCAGCTATTTATTCTGAAAGTACTTGCAATATAGGTATGTATAAAAATCATTGTAACGTGACCCAGAAGCTTTCATTTGTTTATTTAACATAATAGTAGTTCAAGAAAGAGTATTGAACCTATCAATTCGATGAATAATAAATCAAATTGAGAAAAATAAACTGAATGTTCTAAAAGGCGCAAAAGTGCACAAAAACTGTGTGCTTTTGTTTTAAAAAAAAATCAGGGCAGGGACCCGGACCACCCTTTTTACCTGGGGGGTATTCTATAACCCAGAATCGCCCAGACCCCCCCGGTAAGGGCATAAAATGTGAGTCTTACACACTTGCAATTTTCGCCTTAGGACAACCCTGATTGTAAGGCTGTGTGCAATTTATGATTAATAAAGATGTTTCTATTTGCTTATATTATTTGTTTACATAACATTAAAAAAAAAATGAAAATCGGGTAAAATCAGTTTTCCTCATAGGTCACAGGGGTAACAATATTCCCAAGGGAGTTGCTGGTCTCCTACTGGGCGCGTTTCCCTGGTGGCGGATAGGGGAAGCCACTGGAACGCCTCGCGAGTGGTCGGGATCTTCGGACCCCCGTGGACCAAAACCAGCAGCGGTGGGCACGAAAGCGCAGGAGGGGGATGACTCGCTCTCCCCCTCCATTCGGTGGCGCGAAAGCGCAGTGGTTGGGCGCGGAGGCGCACAAGCCACTAGGCCCTTGGACCAGCTGATGTGCGGAGCCAGCTCAGGGGTTTCGCCGTCTGGGGTAGCTGGGGTCCAGTGGTGGGCGGGGCGCGAAAGCGCGGAGAGTGTTGGCACAGGAGGTGCGGCCGGTGAGGGAGTGGCGCCGAGATTTCGGTGGTGGAGCCGCTCCTGGTACTTCTCTGAATTAGCAGAGTGGACCAGTCGAGCGGCTCCAATCACATGCGGAGGGGCCTCCGTGCCAAACGTCAGGGCGTCACGATTGTGTGCGCGAGCGATCCCGTGGCGCCTCACTATGGCGCAGACGGTCGATGGGTTTTAGTGGTTATTCTGGCTTCGCAGCCAGTCCACATACCCGTCGCCTTTGGGCGGCGGGATGCGTAAATGCATTTCCCATCGTAAAAAAAAAGGGTAACAATATTGAAAAGGTTAGGAACCACTGTACTAGGATAACATAATATGTTATATACAACGAAAATGATTGAAAATTATGTGTAATGGCCGCGAAAAGACAATAATAAGGTATTCTCTATTGTACACCAAAATATAAAACAAACAGTAATTATGCTATAAAAGATGTACAAAGCAGATCTTATCGGTAAAGAGCGATTTATTCTAGATAACCTTTAAAAAATTATAATAGTCTCTTAAAAATTTGATAATTATTTAACAACAAATAAAAAATTAATACAAATATACATACATATATTAATTATTATAATAAATAAATACATACATACTTAAACAATATATGATACAACTATGTCGTATTTAGCGATAAAGAATGCTTTTTAAGACATTGCTTCAAGCAAGCATGAGATGGAGCTCGTTTTATAGAAAGTGGAAGAAATCTTCAAAGCTGTCCAGCTTTAATAGTTGAGGAATTAGAGGAGAAAGAGGTTGTAGAAAAAAGAGTTTTCGAGAGTCAATTCTACCTAACTAAGAAACGCATTGAACCGTTTTTGCGGGGTATTAATTAAATTAAATTTTATTTTTGATTAAAAAGTACACAGTAAAATAGTAAAAGTACGTGAGTACCCTTGCGAAAGCGAATAGGAAATAATTAAAGATATAAACATAAAGCCATTAATTTGTGGAGGTTTCATCCGTTTTACGCCCACTCACGTCATGCAAAGTGAGATGAGCATTCCTCCTCTGTTTATACGTAGAAATTACTTGAGCCACAAATAATTTCTTAAAATATCTTCTAGGCAAAATGATTACTGTCGGATACCTGATAAAGTCTAATGTACCTTACTGTCGAAACCCCTCGTCAAAACTCGTCGTCCAACTCCCTCTGTTGCATTCAAGTCACATTCAATATCAGGATTTAATTATTTATAAATTCCAGAACTGGCCATCTCATCAACTTCCTTTCATAATTTATAAAATTGATTTGACAAGTATAATAAAGATTGATATCAAAAACATAACGTCTTCAAAAGCAAAACTGTCAATTAAAGAACTTAAAGATGCTACAGTGTCAATGATACAAGTAAGTTACGCAGATTTTGTTTATATTTATACAGACGGATCCAAGACTGGGGACTGCAGTGGATGCTCATTTTATGATCCAGTCGTCCTGGTGGCGGCCAAATTCAACGTAGATGATCCAAATGTTAACATCATGTGCTTGGAACTTTTGGCTATTGTTAAGGCCCTGCGATATTTAATGTCAACTAACTATAGAAAAATAGTCATATTCACTGATTCTAAAAGCAGTTTGTATAACCTTCTTGCATGCAACAGAGGAAAGTTAAGAAGAAAGGAAGCTTATCTTATTATTGAAAGTATCGAAACAATGATACGTAATGGGATTAACGTCTACCTACAATGGGTGCCCTCCCATGTAGGAGTTTTTGGTAATGAGGTCGCTGATGAGCTCGCCAAAGTAGCCCAATCTGATGGAATTCCTCTTCGTGTATGACTACAGTCTTCAGATTATATCCCAATTGTAAAGAAGATTTGTTATGATCAGTGGAAGACACATTATAATGAGATCTCTTGCGAAAAAGGCATTTGGTCCAAATCCCTTACTGCTGAACCTCTACGAATTCCTTGGTTCAATAATACTAGGATGACATATAAAGAATTAGTTGCTTGTTTTAGGCTAAGGTCAGGACATGTTCCATTGAACAATTTTGGCTATCTCATGAGTAAAACAGAAAGTCCCAATTGTGTTGTTTGTAATACGAAGGAGGACCTAATGCACCTTTTGATTGAATGTAAAATTAATGAGTCACTTAGAATAAAGCTATTAACAGATACCCGATGTCCAAGACAAGATATTATGTTCCTGTTTCACTCTGTACTTAGTTCTGAATTCGCTAGCAATAATAGTAAACACATAATTCGGTTTTATATACATTATCTAGAATTAAGGAAACAACTGATCGCTGTCTAAACGCATAATTTGTCATTATGTAACAATAAGCTGACTTAACATTATATAGGTGTATGGCTTTATAAAAAAAAGAATTTAAAAAAAAAACATGAAGCCACTATCTAAATACTTCTCATACTTCAATGAACATCTTGGGACTACAATGTTTTGCTGATATAATATTTTAATTATATTCTTAATAAAGGAGGCATTAATGTCATAGCAACGAGACTTTATTTTATTTACGACTTAATACCTAATATTTATTACCTCGTTGTACAGTTACGTTGGTTATGTATTCATGTGTAATAAAAGTCCTGTTATTTATTTTTAATATGGTTACTATCAAAGTGAAACGGTGAACAAATTTGAAACGCAAGAGGTAAAGGTATATGGCAATCTATACTCGTATAATTTAGTAAATTTACTATCTTCTTGTTCTGTAACAACCTCTAAATGTTCCATTACCGATCAAAGGTCTTCTGTTGAAGATTGGAGCTATAATAAGTATAGCTGTGACATTAGTTAGGCCATTGTATAAGTAGGATTGTCTCAAAATGACATTCAAGCTAATTTACAATACTTTTTCATGTATGCACGAGGTTCATTTGCATTTAAATATTTATTTAAAAACTACCTACTAAAAAAATCTACTGCTTCTCTACTGTAATTTCAATTTATTTTTACTCGACTGCGACAGAAGGAGGGTTATGTTTTTCGAGTGTATGTATGTATGTATGTATGTATGTATGTATGTATGTATGTATGTATGTATGTATGTATGTATGTATGTATGTATGTATGTATGTATGTATGTCCATTTCTTTGGCACGCCCTATAGCCCAAACGGCTGGACGGTTTTTGACATATGAGGTGTTGTTGGATTTGTCTAAATTGTAGTGACATAGGCTATATAAATTTTCAAAATGGCGCCCGCAAATGGCGGAATGAGGGGAGGGAGTTGAATTTTTTTTCTTACTGTAGCAATAGGGTATCAAATGAAAGCTAGTAAATTGTTTTATTCTTTTTAGTTTATAATAAGAGTATTTTACGCAGTCGGGTTTTTTGATTTTTTTAATTAAGGATACTTGTTTTAAATTGTGATGGCTTCTTTAACGGAAATATATTAACATGAAATACATGCCATATATATACACATATAACAAAATTGTAACCAGCCTGTACATAAGATATACATATAAGGGAAAGCAAATAAAAAAAAAAAAAACATGAAAGTTATAACTATATTAGGGTTTTAATATCTTTAAAACAAGCACCTTAAGCGATGTCATCCTGACATTAACAATAAGATGATTAGAGCAAGTTTCCTCTCCAGTCCCTCTAGATGATGTCTCGGATCTGTAAAACCGTTTCGCATGACCGAGATCACTGATATTACCCTAATATAAACGTAGCGGGTCTTTTACGAGCGTTTCAACGACATCTAGAAAGATAATTTGCCTCGACGTGCGATAAAATCGATGGGACCTTATTTAGGGCTCGATTTTACTCGTTGACCCATTGTGCTGTTCGAGCGATGTTTTAAGTGGCGATTACGGCGACACTCACATTCAACACGTTGACACGGAGTGTACAATTGTGGCTCTAAATACGATGAATATAAAGGTAAAATTGTAATAACTGAGATAGACTTGCGTCGAGCGCTTCTGTTGACACAGCGCTACATCCTTCTATCATTTTGACAGTTGTTGACCGCGAGGTGAACTTCGGCTGATGTTATCGTTCGTTCTGGTTTCGTTTAGGTAGTACTGGAATAATTTGACAGTGCATACTCGGACATGTCAATTAAATAACTCACTTGTTGATAGCGCGTTATTTATTAAAATAACGATTTCTTTAACTAGGTCTTCCGACAAGATTAGCATAATTTTGATAAAACACAAATTCATTACGATATCGCTGTTTAAAATTCGAAGAAACACTATTCGATTATATATTACTACGTATAAATCATAGAATTTATTGTTAAAAAAGAAAATATTTTACTTACTATGAATAACAGGGACGTAGTGTGACTTACCTGAAAATAAATTAATTATATATTAAACTTATATAGTCATGTAAGTAATAAAATAAATAAAAACCTCACATTTCACATTGTCTGACAGGATATATAAATATTTTTCATGAGCGGGGATCAAACTCGTAACCGCTAGCCCACTTGCTGGGACTACTCCGCCGACTCGTTTTCAGATAGGTAATAAAGTATATAATAATTGTAATAGATTGTACGACTAGAAGGAATTCTGAAACTACTACTAAGGTTAATTTCTTAGGTCGTTATTAATTGTCTAAAAATTAAAATAATATTTGATTTGGCGATTATAAAGCCTCTTTGTGCTGTTTAATAATGGTGTTTAATAATATTTATGTAAAGTGTAATAATTACATTTTTTCTAATACAATCTCATATTTTATACCAGTAAATAAAAAGATTTCCGAATGGTATTTGTAGTGAGACAAATGATTAGTTTTATTATTATCCGTATTAAATTTCGATGTCCGCATCGTAGTTGCGGGTAAAGCGTTACATATAAATCTTTGCGCCGTTAACGAACTGTAAGCGGAATATTTCGATAAAATAAATCGTAGTAAAATAAAAAACAGTTGATTTCCATTTGAATTGAGCAATGGAACCAGCATGGAAATATTTGGTCTCATTGAACGGTAAAATGTCAAAAAGCAGAATGGTTAATTGTAATATCCCCATGTGTTTGTGTATGCGTATGTAACTTTGTCTACTACTCGATCGTTTTATGCAAAATTTAAAGATAATTATTTGTTAATATTTGTTTATTAACAGTGTAGTAAACCTATTACCTATTGATCCTAAATTAATCACAATTTACAAAAAAATAAATATAATCATTTTTATTTATTATAGTTCTTTTCATAAAATTAGTCTCCTTGTTAGGGTTCAGTTAAGCTTCATTCTCGCAATTATTTGAAATGCCTAACAGACTCTGGAACTCCGGTATCCGATAATTCGGAGTTGTCAAAAGTCGCGAAAAGAGCACAGTACATTACTGTGTATTTTGTCGACATATGTAGGTACCTACGTAATTCGTGTATATGTTATAATAAACAAGCTTATTAAAAAAAAAATATTTTATTAAATATTTATTACTTTTTCAGATTGATAATTTGAAACAGTATATATCCTTTACAGGCACTAAAAAAAGGCACCGCTTGACCGAGCACAGCTACAAACTAATAATCTCTTAACGCTCTAACGTTAAGGTATATTTACACGTTCTGTTGTTGGGGACATAAAAAAATAGAGGCAATTTAAAAAGTATATATATAAGACTAGCGGCCCGCCCCGGCTTCGCACGGGTATTTAACTAAAATTTTAAAAATTATAAAAATAAATTTAATTTATACTTTAGCCTCAACAACACGTGGTAATTATGCTGTTAAAATGTAGCTTATATGACACGTTCGTAGATTTACCATAGCAGCGCCATCTATTGATTACTTACTCAACCCAGTCGAAAGGTATCGACATCTGTTAGAATCATTTGGAGGTAACAGATAATTGTGACTGTCAAATAATAACAGACAAATAATTAGCAATAAATTAAAATTGCGACTATAATTTGAGATTTAAACTATCCTATCTCTCAAGTTGGATCGAACTGCACATGGTGTGCGAATTTTATTATAATCGGTTAAGTGGTTTAGGAGTCCATTGAGGACAAACATTGTGACACGAGATTTATATATATTAGATATTATTGGAAGTGATTCATAAGTTACATAGTAGCTGTTAAGTAATTTGCAGTTTCGTAACAAAACTGTGCCTATGGAAGTATATGTGAATGTATGAAGCGTATTCGTGTGTGTGTGTGTGTGTGTGTGTATGTGATGTATTTTTGAAAGCGTAGTAGGCAGCAGTTGGCATTTTATCAGAATATGTATTACAATAGCCATTAACAACTAATGATAACAAAATTAAATTCATATAAACGTGGCTTCTGGTAATTTTGAGTACCGAAATAGTTACTCAGACTACTCGTACATGCAATTGCCGGATTTTCGTATATATATATATATATATATATATACAGGGTGACTGGCGAGATACCATCGGTGTTTAAGGAGAGTGCTCGGTGCATGGTTCTCATTAGAATTATGTAAAAATATAACATAAATATTAATAAGCTTCTAAGTAAAGTTGCCCAACAGTTATCTAATTATTTACGCGTCGTCTGGACACCCTAGTTTCCACGCGGTAGTTAATTACGTCCAAACACCGCCAAGTGTTAACAGGGTTGGCGGATAATTCCCTAACATAAGTAACGATCGTTATCTTGTCTATGATAACAACAGTGATCGACGGCTGTACGTGCTCTCCGAGGCACGGTAGGGACCCACAAGGACATACACCCAGACCGGAAAAAAATATTTGTACAAATATCTGTCCCAAGCGGGAATCGAACCCGCGACCACCAGCGCGTGGCGTTGCAGTTGAGGCAACTACTCGCACCACTACACCAGAACGTCGCGTGTCGTGTTTTCATTTAATGATATTAACGAATTATTTACAACGATTTTCAATCATTAAACTACCTATTTACCTACATAACTACACTAACACACACACAGTCACTTTTAACAGTTTCGAAAGCAATGGTGATTCTGCATTTGTGTATTGATAAGCCATACCTAATTACTAATGACAGATTACACTAACACACGACAGATTAGGTATACGCGTATGATCGATCGCTAGGCGCGCAGGAGCCGGGAAGACACACGAAAAAACACAACAAAAAACACACAAACAAAAACCCAACTGCGTAAAATACTCTTATTATAAACAAAAAAGAATAAAACAATTTACTAGCTTTCATTTGATACCCATATTGCTACAGTAAGAAAAAAATCAACCCCCCCCCTTCATTCCGCCATTTGCGGGCGCCATTTTGAAAATTTATGTAGCCTATGTCACTACTACAATTTAGACAAATCCAACGACACGTCCTCATATGTCAAAAACCGTCCAGCCGTTAGGGCTGTAGGGCGTGCCAAAGAAATGGACATACATACATACATATTACATACATACATTCGAAAAACATAACCCTCCTTCTGTCGCAGTCGAGTAAAAAACAATCAGTGTTAGCATAATGAATACGAGCAGCTCCTCAGAGTCTGATTTGGAAGCAATGGATTTTATTTTTAATATATCCCTACCCAGAAACTTAAGGCGTAGGAAAAATTACGGATGAAGAATTTCAATTGAGATATCGCTTTAATTAAATAAGAACACACAGATAAAGTGGACAATGATGTCGTTCATAAATAAGGACTTGTCATATTTTTTTAACTAAAACAGTGCTAAGCCACTTATTTATTCTTGAAAAAAATATTCTAGTAAATAAAACTAGTATTCAAGATGAATTAAAGTAATAAAATCAATTTTAGACACGATCTCTTAAACAGAGCCATCTAGCTGTAAATAAAAGTACAAGTTTGTAATGTACGACGTAAATGACAAGTAAACCAAGAAAATAAACTTGTATTTAAAATTATATTAAATTTCTAAATATGATTCTGTTAAATAGGAATTAATTATTTTATAAACATTGAACATTCTATTTCGCTGACAACAAATAAGTAAAATGTATGTTAATAACTCGTGTACGACTATAAAAACCTTATATCTTTACACAATAAATGAAACGATGATTATTTGAGAATCAACAGAGTTCTAGTAAACAAAAACAATTATGTTTATTAAATAAAAGCAAGCAATAATAGTAATAATAAGCCATCTAGCGACCAGTAGCCAAAATAATTAATTGATTATAATATTAGCAGACATTGTAATAGTTTTTTCACTAGGTGTCGCTAGATAAAGATCAGATTTGATAGAAGAATTTTTTTAATACGTTGAAAAATGATAAAGTTACTTTTGAAAATATTAAAAAAAAAAACACCACAAAAATAAACTTTATCATTTGTTGAACAGCTAACTGTTGTTTATTAAATAAAAGCAAGGAACTACGGTCCTGGCAGACCAGTAGTTTTGCTACTTGCCGATAGAGGCATACTAATCACCGAACTTTCTAGACAAAATAAATAATTTAATTTAAATATTACTTACGAGTTGAAAGATATGTTTATTCCATTTGATTTTGATGTGATGAGCAACAAATTCGTTGACTAGGTAAATAATGTAATCTTTGAACAAAAATAAATATGAACTGTTCACCTATCTTGGTATTTCCGGCGTATTTAAAATGGAATCATACTTATTTACAACTATTTTCAATCATTAAACTACCTATTTACCTACATAACTACACTAACACACACAGTCACTTTTAACAGTTTCGAAAGCAATGGTGATTCTGCATTTGTGTATTGATAATAAGCCATACCTAGTTACTAATAACAGATTACACTCACACACGACAGATTAGGTATACGCGTATGATCGATCGCTAGGCGCGCAGGAGCCGGGAAGACACACGCGTGCGGGGCATGCCGAGCCTTACGCCTCACTGACCTAGTGACCTAGTGACGCCTGCGGCCTTAGCCGCGGGGCGGGTGTGCGGGTGCTAGACACAGTACAACACCACGTCGCGCGCGCCGGCGGCATGACTGGAAATATACCTACACCGCCTCATTTGTTTTGAATTGAAATATATGAGAATTTGGCCAAAAATTAAGTACCTATTTGTTTCACATAATTCGAATGAAAATCGTGTGCCGAGTGTTCTCCTTGGATATTGATAGTATCTCACCAGTCACCCTGTATATATATATATATATATATATATATATTTTTTTTTTTTATTATTAAATAAATACGAACATATAATTATACACATTATACATTCGACGGCCGGCTGGTCGAGTGGTCAGGCAACTGGACACTTTACGCAGCGGTCGCGGGTTCGAATCCCGCCAGGTGCAGATAATTTGTATGACGAATATAGATGTCTGCACCGGGTCATGGATGTGTATTTATGTATATATGTATTTATATCTTAAATTTATTTCCGTTCCTAGTACCTGTAACACAAGTTCTTACGAACTTATCACGGGGCTAGGTTAACGTGGTGTGATTGTTGGTTAATATTTATTTATTTATTTATTTACATATAATTATATACGACAATAAATTATTAAATAGTAAAACGGAAGTAACTTAGGTGTTAAGATAATTAACACTAACATAGGTTTATAACCATAATATAACCTAAAACACGCTGTGAAAATATTTTTAGAATAAAATCCTTCTATTTATATAAGTTCTCAGAGTTCTAGATTCTTGTACCACATTTATCGAACCACCTCGTAGGGTCATTGTCCTATCGATATATTTTTGCATTACGGGAACGTTCCGAATTTTTATACATACTACAATCGAGGTTGGCCCAAAATAGCCAAAGAAAAGGTTCGGAATTGGAACTACTGGATAGCTGAAGTCTTTAAAAAATAAAAATTGTGAAGCTGATTTGAATTCATTCGATTCCATTATATAATATAAAACTTCATTTCAAGATTTCTTAATATTATTACAAAGTTTTCGGCTGGTCTTAAAAAGTTTTAATAGAGTTTGGATACGGTTTTCGATATCATAAAAATTTCAAGAGAGTACCTGGGTTTATCGAACATCGATCATACATACGAGTATCGTAGCGTTTCCTCGTTTTCAACGGATCGATTGGTGAAAATAAAAAACCATAAAAGTTATGTAAGTATCCATTTAAAACTGAAGTATTTATTTTATTTATGATTTCTTGGGCGAGTGTTTAAATTTCCTTATCATTATTGATTTAATATCACATCCATTTAAAATCGTAAATTAAAAACATACAGCGAAAATGTTTTTGCCAAAATTTTATGATTTACTTTTTTATATTCGATATTAATGCAAAAAATAATGTATGAAAAATGACTGTACTATTTATAACATCAGGACGAAGCGAAGAAAGACCAGAGTAATGGATGGCAAATACTAATACCTTTATGAGATCACATATTATCCGACTACTAGGAGTTAAGTATCAAACAGGTAGCCCAGATAGGGCGACCAACCGAACTGATTGCGAGGCAGTATTCGTAAACGCTTCGGTAACACTAGGCCATTGTAGTATTGTAATACCTTTGTTGTAGTTAGGGTAGCTTGCTCCGCCTTCGCGAGCCCTGCCTTAGCGCGCCGCATTCAGCGCTGGCGAGTACTGCACGACGTGGAGACTCTCTCAGACCACCGTTACATCCGGTTTGAGATCTCCGCTCGTCCGGTGGTGCCGCCAAGCCCCAGCCGAGCCTCGGAGGAGGAAGGTCCTCAGTGGCAACTAAAACGACTCGACAGAGATATGTTTGAGGAAGCGGCTATAGTGGCTTCCTGTCAGCCACAGATCGGAGGGTCTCCAGAGAGGATGGCAGACTGGCTGGTGAACCAGATGACCGACATATGCGACGTAGCCATGCCGAGGTCGAAGTGTCGCCCCCAACGGGCCCAAGTGTACTGGTGGTCGGAGGCAATAGCGAGTTACGCAGGGAGTGCGTGGCCGCTAGACGCCAGTACACGCGCTGCAGGAGGCGTATATTCCGGTCGCCCCTTGCCTCGCAGGATAGGGCACGCCACAAAGAGGAGAGAGAGCGGCTGTATAGACTTTACACAGCAGCTAAAGCCAGCCTCCATAGAGCCATCTGCAAGTCACAGGCCGCAGCCAGGGAAGAAATGCTGGATGGTCTAAATCGAGACCCATGGGGGATGCCCTACAAACGGGTGCGTAACAAGATCCGTCCCTGGGCTCCCCCACTTACGCAGACCTTGGACAATGGATTGGTCCGTGAGGTGGTCGCGGCCTTGATTCCGACAGCACAGGCAGAACATCAGCCACCGCAAATGGCACCACTGGATAGGGACGAAGAGAACGGAGAGGATGCTCCAGAGGTCGAGGAATCCGAACTGGAGGGGGCCATCATGCGTCTCAGCAAGAAGATTGTCGCTCCGGGATTGGACGGGATACCGGGAAGGGCGTGGGTGCTGGTCCATAAATACCTAGAGCCGCGAGTTAGAGAACTTTTTTCTGCCTGTCTGGCTCAAGCCATAATCCCACAGCGGTGGAAGACGGAAAAGGAAGGCCGGCCGGCAGATTCACCGTCAACGTATCGCCCAATTGTCCTTCTCGAGGAGTTGGCGAAACTCTTCGATCGTGTGGTGGCTGAGCGTTTGGTGGCACACCTCGAGCAGAGGGGACCCAACCTCTCCGGCGTGCAGTTCGGCTTTCGCAGTGGCCGTTCCACTGTGGATGCCATCCTGTATGTAAAAGCCCAGGTGCGGGACGCGATGGCTCAGGGCGACGTTGTCGTGGCGGTGTCTCTTGACATCGCCAATGCCTTCAACACGTTGCCCTGGAGCTGTATTAATGAGGCGCTCCGATATCACGGGGTGCCGACCTATCTGCGTCGGGTAGTGGGTGCCTACCTCTCCGATCGGTGGGTTGTGTTTCCCAGCAAAGAAGGGATGGTGAGGAAGGAAGTCGTGTGCGGTGTTCCGCAGGGGTCGGTACTCGGTCCACTCCTGTGGAATATCGGATACGACTGGGTCCTGCGGGGGGAGTTGTTGCAGGGAGTCAGTGTCGTCGGCTATGCCGACGCCACGCTGGTGTTGGCTCGGCAGACGACACAACAGGATGCAATAGCGCTGGCGACTGCAGGAGTCGCGCAAGTTGTGGCGCGGATCCGACGTCTCGGCCTCGCTGTAGCACTGGAGAAGACGGAGGCTATTGTGTTCCATGGCACAAGGAAGGCGCTTCCACACGATGCCCATTTAGTCGTGGGTGGCATCTGCCGATGCAGACAGACCGATGACAGACCGACAGACCGACAGACCGATGTCTGTCGCGAACGATGACGTATTTGGGTCTCGTGCTCGAGAGCCGATGGAAGTTTAGGGCTCATTTCGAGCAGTTGGTCCCACGCTTGCTCAAGGTGGGGGCCTCACTTTCGTGGCTCTTGCCCAACATAGGAGGTCCGAGCCTGAGCTGTCACCGACTTTACACCGCGAAAACATCGCCCTGCTACGAAGAGTGCAGAGGACGATGGCGATAAGGGTAGTGCGGGGGTACCGTACCATCTCAGGAGAGGCAGCGTGCGTGTTGGCTGGAGTTCTGCCTTGGGACTTGGACGCGGCCTCCCTGACGCTGGCCTGCAGCCGTCATCGGGGTTTGGCATCTGGGGCCCTTAGTCTAGTACCACATGAGGAAGGGGAAGAGCTAAGGCGAGAGCGGGATGCTGCTATCGCGCAATGGGAAAGGAGGCTAGAGGACCCGAGTGCGGGACATCGGACTATCGGGGCAATTCGCCTGGTCCTCCGGCAGTGGTTGAGCAGAAAACATGGCGTCCTAACCTTCCGCGCCACGCAGGTCCTCTCGGGCCATGGGTGCTTCGGGGGGTACTTGTGTCGGGTCGCTGGAGGGAGCCCTCTCCTTGTTGCCACCACTGCAACGACTGCTCCGACGAGTCGGCGCAACACGTGCTGGAGGAGTGCCCAGCCTCGGAGGGGGAGCGGGAGGCGCTTAAAAGCGTAGTAGGGTCATATCTGACGCTGCCGGCCGTGATTTCCTCCATGACCGGAAGTGAAAGGTGCTGGGACGCCGTCCTCGCCTTCTGCGAACACGTAATATCGCAGAAGGAGGCGGCGGAGCGGGTAAGAGAGGACACCACCGACCTCCCCATCCGCCGCAAAAGGACTGGACGTCGGAGGCTGGCACATGATCGCCGACTTTCCCCTTAAACACTTCGCAGAGGGCGGTCGACTTGGGGAAGTCGGCTGTCCAACAAATCTGGCCAGGTAGGTGCGTGCGGTGTCCGCCGCGCGCCACCCAGTAAGTGAGAGGCGTGGCTCACACCACTTACTCTACGGATGAGGGCTCGTAGAGGCACGCCGCCGGGGTTTGCAGAAGAATCTGGATTCCTGCGACCTCGGCCCAGGCGACGGATGTGGACACCGTGTGGTTTTAGTTGGTATACTGACAGTTGGTAGGAGTCCCACATAACCCGGACGTTCCCCAGCGGCCGGGTATGCGTAACGCATTTCCACACGTTAAAAAAAAGCTTGCTCCTTTTTCTGTCTGCTAAAATTTACGCAATGATGTGCAAAGTACCTACTAGTGATTTGAAATAAAATATGGTTGGTGTATTACTGATTAGATTTTAGAGTTTTTATTCCATTTCCCAGTTTCATCACTGAAAATTTAAAAAATACTAATAATACTTTAAAAATTATGGTTAAATTATGATAAATACTTAAGCTCTTATTTGTATTTCCTTTACTTAGTTGTACCTGTACACGTAAGTAGAGCTTTGCATACGAATAGCGGTGATCGCTTTCACTTTGCGTAGTCTCTCGAATTATCGTATTCATTTATTAATTGGCAAGCAAAGGTCTCTTAAATGAAAAAAGTAATATATTTATTATCGTTAGGTAAGCCTAATATTATGTAACAATAATAAAAAAATATATCTGTACAAAAGATCTTAGTCCTAGGATAAAATGTTAATGAAAACTTCATATGTATATTATTCTTTCAGAATGAATATATGTATTATAACAAATTATATTTAGTTTACGACAAGCGGAAATCATACCCTGATTACCTATACAAGGCTCTCCAAATGTATTTATTTTAACGTAAACAGTATTTTGTAAAGTAATAAATATCAGAATCAAAAATTCAGAATCACTTTCGATTTACTAAAAACCATTGCGGAGTTTTGTTTAATATCTCCAGATTTTATTACCGGATTATCAATCACCACATTCTATGATGTCACGGAGGCAGAATAAGCACAGAAAGAATTAAGCATATCGGTCCAGAAACCTGAGCGAAATCGATTTACATATTATGTATATAAAATAATATACATACGTGATAATTTTGCGGAGTTTTATTTCCTTGAGATTTGTGTTGTTAATATGGGACTGCCTCTGGAGTGAGAGCTTTCAAACAAAAACAATTTTACTGATTCGGTTCGATTCACGACGACGAAAAAAGTACATACAATTAACTAAGAACCTCCTCCTTTTTTAAGTTGTTTAAAAAGATATATGTAGTGTTTAATTTGCGATCGGTTTCTGAAAGAAAGATGTACAAAGAAATTAACAATCATCTACATAATCATCGATTAAATCAACACTTTTTTCCATAGCACTGATTAGTTAACTATTGATTAGTCAGGAGTAACAACGAAATTTGGTTTAACGACGGGTGATTAATGCATCTCGGCCTGATAAACTATAGTCAGGCGCTGATAATTATACATCGATGAGGCGCTGTCAGCTAATCGCTTCTACTCGAACGAATAACGCAATTATTAGTTAAGAAAGTATTTAAAACCTCAAAATTATTGCTTGCCTAATTTATTAAACGGTAAAAACACTATATAAATATGTTAATACTTTATTTAATGTTTATGTTCATATAATTCGACTTCTAGTAAAAACATTATCTTCGCATTATAATGAAATATTGAGCTTCATTTTTAGTTGTCACACTTATTTTTCACTTATTACGAAAATAAAATTTATAATTACTTAGGTACCTGTTTAATGTAACTCTTACAAAATGATAAATTTTGACAAAAAAAAAAAAAGAAATAAATTAGAATGTTATTTGATCCAATTTTTAACTCAATTACTCGTTTAGTAGTTTTTAGTTATATCAGTTTTAGAAAAATTATTTCTTTGTCACGAGGGAGACGCCAACATTTTGTTTGTTTGACGTTCAGTCAAGTGACCTTAAAAGAAAACGATAGCGCGCTAGGTACGCTATTACGTAATTTTTACAACGGAAAGAAATTCTTCAATTTAACAATAAATCTTTATTCAACTGCCAATGACCGCAAATTACTTATTTTTATAATTTTATCAGCGTTATTACAAACCGATCGATATTAAGAGCAGTCAATAAAAACAAATAAATAAACAAAGATATAATATTACACATTTATTTTTCGTACTTACATTTATTTAGATATTCCTAAAATAAAAATAAGTATAATGTCCTATTATAATTAAATCAAATCCATCATCCGAAATCCGATGTCACCAGACTTCGAAAGAATTTAACTTCGAAATGTTAGAAAAATATGGCATCCCTATCGCTTTTACCAGCCCTATTATTTTAAAAGTACATAAAAGTGTCAATCAAACTAAATCACATTATATATTTTAGTTTTTCTTTTATGTATATATTTACTCCTAACACATACGGTAATACCTTAACTTTAATATAAGGTTCGTAATTTATTGCATTAATTTTTAATGTAATCGACATTTAAAACAATTGGAAGGTACCTGTCAAATACGTAAGTTAAACTAAGTTATCCAAAATAGAACTTATTTAATTTGGCTCTCTTGTGGTGAAATTTAAAAATACCTTTACTGATACGAGCATTTGTTGTTTTGGAATTGAAAGGCCTATACTCTATAGTAACGTTTCTTTTTTTTACCACAATTAACTTCTTACGTTCTTAAGCATTTTCGAAAATCGAATCATATGATTTTGATTTTCTAATCAGTACCTATACTTCAAATATAATTTTTCACACTTATTCAAAAATGGCTAAAATACCATATAAATGTTCATTCATCATTTATCCCATTAACGGCGAGTTGCACGAAACCGTCGCTAACTTTCCGTTAGTTAAGTTGCAATTAATCTTAAAATTAGTTGACCTTATGATTAATTTAAAGCTGTTGGAATTAATCATCCGTTAGATAGATCTTTAATTAAACAAAATTTTTTTGTTAACTTAATCAGATGTAGGTTTCGATCAACAGAAAATCACGATTCTTGTGATTAAATTAGTTTAATAAACACTTAAATTTAAAATTTGTTACGTGCAACGCGGCGTAAGTGTGTTAATTTCCAATTAGACAAATAAGTTTTTACTTATTTCTAATCAGAAGATAAAAAAAGATTCATTCTTCTCATTCCAAAAATAACATTTGATTGATTTGTCATACAAATTTTAATTCCAAATTTAGCCCCTAAGGTAATAAATTTTCTAATAAAATTTATTCTCTTAATCATTATTCCATCGGATATATGCTTTATTATGTTTACGAATGTTACTTTTTGTAAATCTTGTTAAAAATATGATCTATGACCATGGTAAGATTGTAATGATGTACCGCATGCATATTATAGGTATACATGCACTGTGTGATTTTGATACACTCTCAAGGAAAAAACCAAAATTGTAAGTTACAGTAGAATCAAATTCGTCTCAAACCATGTCGGAACTATGAGCAGCTTTCAACGTAAATAATACATCGACAAATCTCACTTAGGACAAATTAAAAAGAGAAAAACCGTGGAAAGTGAGTATATGAACTTACTGAACAACAATGGTAAAATTGTGTCAAAGCGGCCTTGACTTGGTAAATAGGAACATACAATTTATTGGAAATGGTATTCTAATTGGATTATAACTCGCTGAAAAGTGATTCTTACATGACAATAAAAAACAGTATAAACTAGGCTATATGTGAGTGTACGATTATAAGACCTGGCATAACAATTATTTACTGCAAGGAAACTGTAAAAAACTACAAATGATGATTGACAAGCTCGCTATCACATAACCGGGACTTGTCAATTGTTCTTGTATTCCTTCATCACGATATCGCTCATCACACAAAAATACTTCGAAAATAATTACCAATAGTTTTTTTCCTGTCTTTCTTTATTGATTTATTATTACGATTACAAATTTTGCGTGTAATGTAATTAGTTTAAGTAATCAGATCCCATTACATGATGTTTTCGATTTCACAAAGTTTGTATTTCGTTTGTTGGCCAAAGTATTTCGTTTATACCTACAATAATTTTAGTTTTGTAGTCTAAATAAAATTACAGAAAATATTAAAAATTGCTATTAAGACAAAAACAATGACATGTGTATCTTGTATAACTATTAGGGCCGAAACACATAACGGCGTTGCGGCGCCGCAACGCTAAAATCGGCGGTGGCGTCACCGCCAATTTTAGCGGCGCGGCACCGCCAATTCCGGCGTTGTGACGTCATACTTGTTGACCATGATTTATTGACATTTTGTGTCTATTTTTATATTTTATTTTTTTGTGTCTTTATTAGACATGGGTATCTCAATGAATTTTTATGAACTGCAGATAAGCTCATGAGCCATATGCTTGAACCGGAGCTGTGAACCGGCTCACAGTTCAGCTCAATTGTTGTTATGTTGTTACTTTTAACTATTAGATTTACAGCTAATTTAAGACTCGGTTCAAACAAGTGACATGTATGATGTACCTAAATTATAAATATGTAATAAAGCAGCGTTTCGAAAAGTTATTATAGTGATATTTTTTCTATCTTACACAATTATAGGGGAATGCTAATTTCATCCATATGATAAATTCTAAAGTGAGTTTTTTTGTTTGTTACGCTTTTACGCCTTAACTATTAACCTGAATCCCGATCATCATGAAATTCTGCATACCAGTTTTCTGGGGTACAGAAAAATACATAGAGTACCTACTTTACGTACCGACTACCGTTGGTGCCTGTACCATGCGAGCGGAGCCGCGGACGAAAGCTATTTGTTTATATTTAATCTATGAAACTAATATAAATGTAAGTTATTAATTTATGTATCACTATGTTTAAATTTTGTTTAGGCTTTATGAGACAAAAGTTGTTTAAAATCCTACCAGCATAAAAAAATTGATTCACAAAATTATTTCCGGTACAAAGGATTACTTTTTATGCATTCTACTTTAATAACAACTTCAAATATTAACAAATTTCACGTGAATTATAATATTTAAAATAATTAAATTAATATCTGCAATCAAAAATCACGAAGAACTGGTTACCCTACAACAACGCTCTTTTTCGCGACGCCGCAACGCCGTAACGCAGCCTGCTGATTTTAGCGTTGCGTCAACGCAACGCCGTTATGTGTTTCGGCTCTTAGTATGTAGATATTAGTATGTAAGTTTATTATATAATTGCACAACCTACACGGGTTCGTTTTTGTACTCTTCTTTTTCATTTGGGTTGTGTGGAAGAAATGGCTAAATAGCCATAAGACCGCCTGTTGTACTATACAGTCTAAACTAACTTATAAATATGCTTTGTAACATATTTGTGGTGTACCTACAATAAAGAAAAAATTAATCAATTAATTAATAAAACAACAAAAACAGAAATAAATGTATTGTACCTATATAAGGTACTTACTTGTATTATTTATATTTTGTTATCAATAATTTTCATTCGAGGTGATTTTTAACCATTAGTACGTGACGCTTTTAACACAAAGGTTACATATTTCCTTATGTATTCTTCTAAGACGCAACACAACAAAATACCAGCAAACGGTCAACAGCAATTAACTTTTTTTTTCTATATCAATTTATTTATCATAATATTTTATTCATATTGTGGACACACGAAGCATCTTCTAAACATAATGTTTATTTTGCTATATAGTAATAATGATGTTATGAATAAAAATTATGCTTTAGCATTTTTCCGGCCACAGATAAATACAACTTCCATAATAGAAACAACTAGCAGTTTCGCGGTATACCTATCACCGCCCTGCAGAGCTGCATTACTATGATATTATAACTACACTTTTTCTATATTTCCTTCCAGGATTCAACTACAAGTATTTTTACAAAAAACGTAATTTTAATATGTGCGTGCTATGAAACGGGCTATGCTTGGAGTCTCTCTTAAGGATAAAATCAGGAATGGGATCATCCACGAGAGAACCAAAGTAGCCGATATAGTCCGTAGCATCAGCAAGTTGAAGTGGCAGTGGGCTAGTCACATATTTCACCGCTGGACCGCACCGCTTCAGACGTGTCCTGGAGTGGAGACCACGTATCGGTAAACGAAGTGTGGACTGACGACTTACGCAAGGCCGCCGACGGAGACTGGATGAGGATTGCGGAAAACCGGGATATTTGGCGCGAACATGGTGAGGCCTATGTCCAGCAGTAGACTGCGATAGACTGAAGCGAAGCGAATGTGCGTGTAGGTTAATTTAAGATTATTAACTTATATGATAAGTCTCCCACAATAGTAATTTATTTATTTATTTTATTTTATTTAATTACTTATTTAAGTTTAACCAACAATTGTTTACACCAATACAGGTAATATACAATACACATTAATATAATTATAGTGACAGTGTAACAACTACTTATAGGTAAACTCCACAAGCACACTAACATAAAAAATAACAATTTTAAAAAGTCAGTGATAATAATGATACATTATTGCTCGACTTAATAATAAATCAACATAACAGAATGAATATATATTTAAGTAATATGAGATACAAATATTTACTACTCATCATCATTGAAATATGGAAAATAGAAAAACAAATATTTATAAAAAAAATAATAGGTAAATAACATGTTATTATCTGCTATTAACTAGTTGATTTTCCATATAAGGTTAAAAAGTTACGTTTTATTTCCTTAATCAACCGTAATTAGCTCCAATTTATTTACTAAACTCTTAAAGACTCTTGTAAATAAATCTAAACTTTTTATTTATGTATAGTAATTTGTCTTGTACGTAGTAAAAGACAAATTACTATAAAATTAAATTTATAAACGAGTAATTTAATATATATATAATAATCACAAGGTAGTATACGCATTTAATGATATAATGCAAAACGATCGTTTTTGTATCCGTAACATTGTTTATAGGGTATGGAAATGGGATGGCACTTTATTATAGTTCATTCACTATCAGTTTATTATTTAATTTGGTTGTTAGATTATATATCCCTAGTTCAGCTCATTCGAAAACTAATTTAGTTGCACATTTAATTTAATATGCCTTAGTACATTACCGCTTAATTTATGTTCTGTGAACCGAGTCTATTTTATATAGTTATTGGAATAGAGAAAGTTTATGCATAAAGATGAAGAAATGGTTAGGTTTTTCTATGTATTTACTTTACTAATTAAAAACAATTAAATATAGATAAGTCTAGTAATATCCGGAAGGGGGGGGGGATTAATTTCCTAACTATAAAAAATTATAAATAAGTATATAATAACGTTAACAGCCGGTAAGTGTCTAGCTGCTGTGCAAATTTTTTCTGTGTGCAATCCTTTTCTTCCATTAAAGACGTCATTAGAGCTTAGTTCGCCATGCTTATGTATCTATTGTAGATTTTCAGATATACCTTCTATATACTTAATTTTTTAGATATGTTACTGGTTGCACTCAATTTAATTTTGTAAAATAATATGTTATGAAATTGAATTTTAAATTCAAAAGTAAAATTTACCAATGCTTTTATTGTGTCGAGTTGAATTTCGTCCGTCTCACTTATTAAATATTCATGCTCTAAAATAATAATATTCAAATTCTTTATAAAAAAGGTTACAAATATTTTAATTATAAATATACATATCGCAAAATGTTTGTTTGCCAATGCTTGTGTCGGTTCAATGGGATTCGTGACTTTAAAGAAGAGCGGTCGTCCATGTATGGCTTTTTTAATCACCTTTAATTCAACATTTTTGACATGCGGAGTAATGGAGCGGATGAATGCGAATGCAAGCGACAGCCCAATTACAAAATCATTAATAAACGCCCGAAATATGAAGTGGGGAAATAATAAAGCTGAAACGGTCGGTTCGGTAGCGCAAATTGCTGGTTTGCAGCCGAGGTGCCTACGATTTATTCATAACGGTAAATTGGCCACGTGTACCACGTAGGTTTAATGGTTATTTTTAGACCAAAAAAAAACTCCTGATAAAGTGCACACGCGTGAAACAAAATAAAGCAAACACTGTTCCGATGCCTGTGATATCGTATACGTTCGTAGCGTTTATTTCGCTTGTGGACATTTTTAAACTAAAATATAACACACATACTTGAGTGTTAAACGTACATGTTTAAGTAATTTAAATAAATAAACGTAAGATTTTAGTTTTAAGCTTTTTTAATATTTAGCGTACACGACAATATTATTTATTTAGTACAGCTATAAACCTACGTTTAATATAATTAATAGCAAAGTTAGTTTGTATGTTTAATTTAAAAATATCTTATATTAGTAGGCAATAATAATAATAATAATATTCTTTATTGCACACAATAATACAAAACGGTCACAGTAAAATACAGAAAAGATGTACAAAGGCGATCTAATCGCTATAAGAGCGATTTCTTCTAGACAACCTTTGGGCAAAGGCCACGATATAGTAGCAGCGGTTAGGTTAGGTTAGTAAACTGATAACAGTTTTTAACGAATATAATAAATGAAAATATAATACAAATATATATATTACGTAAATAAAATAATATATAATATACATAAAATATATAACTAAATTTCGACAATTATGACGTATTAAGCGATATAATATAATATTCCGTTGTTTAAAACAAGTTTGAGTTGGAGCTTGTCTTATTAAAAGCGGGAGAGAGTTACACAGGCGGACAGCTTTAATAGTGAAGAAATTAGAATAGAAGGGTGGTGTATGAGAAGGAGTTTTCAGAAGTAAATTGTGTTCAGATCTAAGGGAACGTTCATGGGAATCGCAAAGAAACGTAAACCGTTCCTTAAGGTATTGAGGGGCATTAGGATTAAAAAGGGTTAAGTATTATTATTAAAGAATAAAAATATCATCGTCTTGCTTATGTTTATTTGATTTTGCAAACTACAATTAATAAATAGAAAATGTACTTAAACTATAATACTCATTAGGCACATACTTCACGTACACGCAAATACTTAAGTGCTGGTTAAATACACTGGTTACGTAAGTCGAAGAAAAACTAACTTAGGAATGAAATGAATGTTCGAAGATCGTAAAACTAAAGATCGTGAGTACGATATTATGACTGTCTATACACATATACCTAATATGCTTTCCAGTGCGGGAGTAGGCAATGACTCTTACGTTGTCGGAGAAATCAATTCTCTTCGTAGACAACACATCCAATTTATGATAACAAGTTTCTGTTTTACGACATGTTTCCACAATATAAAGATTTATGTTCTTCTATCAGGTATTGAGTATATTTATTGCACATGTAAACGATTTAGTTCAATACTGTTTAATATAAATTTGGAATAACAATCTAATTTTCTCAGTTTTGTATTTTTAACGAATCTTTTCTGGAATGAAAAAAAAAAAAAAAATCTGGCGCTAAATAAAAATTTACACTATTCGTTATATTAATATTGATGTTGATTTCTTTGTGTTATAAAGCGTTGACTTATAACTACAAAAAGACACCTTTACTATATTTTTTTATAAAGATATTTTTATTTATTTTATTTCAATTGTACAATAGGCGAGCTTAATTTTAAAAGCATTCTTTACCAGTCAACTCGAGTTTCTAACTCTTCAGTAATAATAGTCACTGATTAATTCTTTCTAAGAAAATAATTGTTAACATTTGTTTGCTCCTTGCACCTAAAGTATGTATGAGTGAGCTACTAGGTATTTGCACAAGGGAGTTGCTGGTCTCCTACTGAGCGCGTCCCCCGGTGGCGGTTAGGGGAACGCCATTCGAATGCCTCGCGATTGGTAGGGGTCTTCGGACCCCCGAGGACCAAAACCAGCAGCTTTGGGCGCGAAAGCGCAGGAGAGGGATGACTCGCTCTCCCCCTCCCTTCGGTGGCCGCGAAAGCGCGATACTTTAGGCGCGGAGGCGCACAAGCCACTGGCCCCCCTGGACCAGCTGGTCCAGGGGGCCCTGTGGCTTGTGCACCATCAACCCCCGCTGATAGGTTCGTCGTCTGGGGTAGCTGGGCGTCCAGTGGTGGGCGGGGAGCGAAAGCGAGGTGAGAGGGAGGGCACGGGAGGTGCAGTCGGCGAGGGCTTGACGCCGGGAGGGCACGGAGAAATGCGGGGGAAATTTTCCCCCCATTCGGTGGCAGGAGCGGGCGGTTTCGGTCACCCGTTCCGTACAGGTGGGCGCGAAAGCGCAGTGATTGGGCGCGGAGATGCACAAGCCACTGGGCCCTTGGACCAGCTGATGTGCGGGCCCAGCTCAGGGGTTTCTCTCAGGGGTCTGGGGTAGCTCGGGTCCAATGGTGGGCGGGGCGCGAAAGCGCGGTGAGAGTGTAGGCACAGGAGGTGCGGCCGGTGAGGGAGTGGCGCCGAGAGGGCGCGGAGATTTCGATGGTGGTGCCGCTGCTGGTAATTCTCTGAATTAGCAGAGTGGACCAGTCGAGCGGCCCCAACCACGTGCGGAGGGGCTACCGGGCCAAGCGTCGGGGCGTCACGGTTGTATGCGCGAGCGATCCCGTGGCACCCCACTATGGCGCAGACGGTCGATGGATTTTAGTGGGTATTCTGGCTTCCAAGCCAGGGAGTCACACATACCCGTCGCCAGCGGGCGGCGGGATGCGTAAATACATTTCCCATCGTAAAAAAAGCTACTAGGTATTTATGAAAAAGATAAAGTTATAAAATTAACTTTTTTTAATGTTTTATCACGTGTTTAAAGATAAACTGCTGAATATTTAGATTTCAATGAAATTTCCATATATACTTAATTTTCATTTGGATGTCTATACTATGTATTTAATTCTCAATATTATGAAGTACAACATTACATAACGATTTGGTGAAAATCACGTTTAAATATTTTAAATGAGACGTCAGAAATGAAATTCGCCCCCGAACAGGCCGTTACGATCGCATTTCGTTCGGTATCCAGTTTTATTACAACTGTAAATATGCTTTAAAACGATAAGATGAAAATGTTTAAGCATGTGTAAAAATAAACTTACATTTAATTCGAATACAATTCAAAACATTGTTTAGATATATAAACATAACAGTAACAGTAAAATTAAAAGTTTTAATATTGTATTTATTGTGTACCTAACTCATTACACATTTAATTTTATTAATGGGTAATTTTAAAATTAATTAATCGGTTTATAAAATTCGAAGTTTTAAACTGTGTTACAAAATAATAATTAAATTTGATATGTGTATGTACTTATAAAATCAGTTGATAATAAGATGTTTATAGGATTCATATACGTATCTTATAGACTTTGGAGTTATAGAACTTTTTTCTATTTACAAATTGTGTGTGTGTTTCTATGTTGAGACAGAAGGTGCTTAAAAATTAAGTTAGTTCGAATTCCAAGTCTTAGTTTTCTAAATAATTTTAAAAAGGTTTATATTTATTGAAATGTTTATTTAAAATTATCATTATTGTGTTATAAAGGAGACAAACCAAGTGGCACAATATTTTTTTTTAAGGGAAATAACTAATAAAACGTTCCAATTTCAAAAGTCTTGATTTAGGGTTATATAGTGAAAACGTATTTAAATAACAATTTTAAAAACAGCAGTCCGACCTAAAGCAGCTGTTTAGTAAAAATAATTCTCAGCAATTTTTCTACCTGCAGCATATGAGTCTAAGTTCCAACTTAAACAACTATAAAATAACTTATCAAAGACTGTACACAGGGCAAGATATGGCGTTCTGAGTACAGTTATATCTGTAATATTTTATTCTTTAAATATATAACAATAAGTTCCCCTATTTTATTTACAAGTGTTCGTATGGTGTTTCTAGCTTAAATAGGAATTAGGAATGACAAAGTATTTAATAAAAGACACTATTTCCAATTTAGTATAACCACAAGAAATAAACAAACATGTGCGATCGCTGTGTTTTTATTTCGTACAAAAACAGTTACCGTAAATATGTCGTATAATATGTTTCAATTACAATAAATACTAAAAATATTGTTATATAGTTAGTGTTACAAACAACAAAAAATCTTATTTATTTTATTATCATATTTGCAGTACGGATCACCATGTTCGCTAGTCCGACTTGTTAGTTTTTTTTGTCGTTACTCTTAAAGTCGATTGATTTTCAACGCGTTTATATTCGAATTTGATTTTTAGATACTCTTATTAACACGATCACGTTCAATTAATGTGCTAAACTTGCTTGTACGAGATCGCACTTAGTGTATATTCAATTATTTATTAGTCACATGAAAATTGTCAATCACTATACAATTTTGTCTAAGTTTTCGATATTTCACTTGTTCATAAAAACACTAATAATATCATCGGAAGTAAAGAATTCAAGTACAAAAAATAGTAACGAATTTTTTTTTAACAATGTAAAAGTCAAACAACTTAAACAACCAGATAACGCCCTCCAAACGTAATGAGACTCCGAAAGCATTTCATTACCACGTCCAAGCTGTAGAGACGAAAACAAGGCAGGAAAAATAAATAATGGAGTCCAATTAACTAAGAAAAGAGCGGTCTCCGGTATAGAAACTGAAAGAGACAATTATATTCACAAAACGTGCATGCCATCAGAAGATCTCCGTAATTAGTTAAAATTTATGGCCACCATAAGCGAAGGCACTAATCGATATGATCGTCTCGAACGTTATGTGACCTTTTAGATAGAGCTCTGAAATAAAAGTTAAATATTAAGTTGACCCTTTATAACACGGTAGCTGTTCCCTATGATACTGCCCGTGTAAATCCTTATCCCGTCATAGTTTCTGGATAAAAATGTCGACTGTATTATCTACATACTAAATTTTATTGTAAACTTTTTGTTACTTAAACAGACCCTGTTTCACCGGTTGCTGATAAAGTTTATCTCGGCATAAGTTACTGATAAGCTATATCAGCAGGAGGTAAAACGGGGCCTTAGGACCTTTTTCTACTTAACTAATAAACTGCAAATTATGGATTCACCGGTTGAAAATAAAATTATCAGACAAATAAAGGCCACTTGATGATGAAAAATAAAAATATGTCAAACTTTTACATGTTAAATACCGCTTTACGACAGACCCTAAGCACAGTATAGTAATATATACAGTATTGTAACTCGGCCGTATATTTGAAATAAATGCCAACAGTGACAGCCGCGCACTACGTAAACGTGCGATAGGGCTGCCCGCCTCCAGCATTTTAATTACATTTGCCTACTTTGTGTTTCCATTTAGTTTTGTTATTGTAAATATACTCTTTTTATATAAACAAATAAAATACTTTGTGAATTGAATAGGAAGTGTTAAAAAAAAATGCTTGTTTTTTTGATTGTTAGATTTAATTAAAAAACCATGTTTATGTTTGAATAACGAATCGGTCTTATAAATTTGCACCCGAAAAATATTTGCTCCTCAACTGAGACGTACCAAATGCTTTATTATTAAAGTTTAAAGTATAAAAAATGCGTATTCTAATATAATGTTTAATTAAAAATACTTATCCATTAACAAGTATTCTTAATTAAATAAAATCAAAAAACCCGACTGCGTAAAATACTCTTATTATAAACTAAAAAGAATAAAACAATTTACTAGCTTTCATTTGATACCCATATTGCTACAATAAGAAAAAAAATTCAACTCCCCCCCTCATTCCGCCATTTGCGGGCGCCATTTTAAATATTTATATAGCCTATGTCACTACTACAATTTAGACAAATCTAACGACATCTCATATGTCAAAAACCGTCCAGCCGTTTGGGCTGTAGGGCGTGCCAAAGAAATGGACATACATACATACATACATTCATACATACATTCATACATACATACATACATACATACATACATACATATATACATACATACTTACATACATACATACATACATACATACATACATATTATATACAATACATACATACGTACGTACGTACGTACGTACATACATACATACCTACATACATACATACATACATACATACATACATACATACATATTATACTATACAATACATACATACGTACGTACGTACGTACATACATACATACGTACATACATACATACATACATACATACATACATACATACATACATACGTACATACATACATACATACACTCGAAAAACATAACCCTCCTACTGTCGCAGTCGGGTAAAAAGACACACATTATGTACCTACCTATTAGTACGTACAATTATTTTATAGTCTTACATTTCAGAGTTTCTAGGTAATCTAAAAAAAGTTATCTCTGGATGCGTTATTGGCGAATTCATGCAACCAAAACAGCACAAATAAATCCTACTCGTCATATTAAATTCGAATTGGAATTATTTTCAGTGAAAAAATCGTGTGGTTATTGTTAAAAAAAATAACACACGGTCCGTTTGTCACTGCGGCACAGTCGCGACTGTTTGCGTTCCGAGTGCATCCCGAGATCGAGGCCGTTGGTATGAAGTTGGAGTACTGTATATATTACTATACTGTGTGTGTACTAAGTGTCAAAGACAAATATCTATACATATAATAAAATAGTAGGAAAGTCAAAACTGTACATTGAATATTTTTTTAAAGAATACTTGGAGTGTGATCTACAATCGATACCGAAGCCAAAAATATAGTTTTTAGTATTTTTGTCTGTTTGCCTGTATGTATGTCCGGGATAAACTCAAAAAGTACTGCATGGATTTACTTCAAATTTGGCACGAATATTATTAAGAAGTCGGGTCAACATATAGGCTACATATTATAACGCTTTCACCTACGGGGAACGAGCAGTGAACCTTTATTTCTTCAACGCATTCTTTAACAACGTGTAATCTAATAGCGTTCTCGCAGACGACGTCGCGGGCAGCAGCTATTATAATGAATTTCTATCCTCATAAACTTTAGAATTCATTAAATTAATTTGTAGTAGAATGGGATAGAAAAGGCCTGCTGAGTGGTTTGTTAAGTTTATATTTTCTAGTGAACATTCTACAGATATATAAACTTTTTAGTATATTATACAATTATAATTATACAAGGGTTTAATTTAATTTATATTCTCTATTTGTGTGTTGTTCTAGACTTCGCCTTGGCCTTTTTCGGACCTACTCAGACCTCTTCTGGAGCAGATTTATTTGTTTGGCCAATGGACGTTTCTGGATCTATCTAATAATATTAATTAATAATAAATAAATAAATAAATATATTTAGCACACACACAAGGTCGTCTGTTCCTAAGGTAGGCAACTTAATGCCTGTGTTTTAGGTAACAGCCGACTGATATACATTTTTTTTAAATAAATATACATATAAATAACACATATATATATATAAATAAACATATATTAACCTAGACTCGGGGCGGGAATCGAACCCACAACCCTTTGAGCAGAAAACAGGGTCACTGCAAACTGCGCCAACGGGTCAGTCAATTGACCACAAGTACTAGCTATTCATTTTTAAATTGTTTATTTTTAAGAAATAGATAGTTATATGTGCAAATTAAATATCAATTAATTATCTAAGCCACTCAAGGTACCATTATTATAATAATATATGATAAGATGACATTTAGAACGATTTCCAAGAGGACTTGGGGGAATTATTATTCTATATTAATTGTGTTATAAAATTGTGTTTTGATCGCGCAATAATATCTAGTGTTTATTCCGGGTTTTATATTATTATGAACTTAATACTAACGGTTATGATGTCCGTAATTGCTGAACGAACAACTTTTAAAATATAAATTTATAAATCATACAAGTTTCGGTTAAACTTATTCAGTAATTTCAGCGTGATTATTAGCCAAGATACAGACAGACATACAAACTATAGGTTTTTTATTATTTTATATAAGTATAGATTTTTAAACCACATAAGGTAACGTATATTTATACACATGGAGTTAATAATAAATGGAAAATGTTTAATACCTGTTAATACTTGATAACATATATTACTTTTAAAAAGTATTTAGAGTACCTACCGGGGAGAGATGAGAATAGGTACTATACACGCTTGTACTTACTCATAGTAATAAAACTTACGAAGTCTCGCAATGAGACGGAGAATTCTTACTTTGGCTTCACAGCGTGAAGGATTACGTAAAACAACGTACTTATGCAAATGGTTCTGTGTAATGTCTTCCACGTCAGCAACGTTAGGGGTTAGGGGGTTGGAGATTGACAACGCTCTAACGTCTTTTAATGCCTAACATCGTAATAGTAGTTCTACTTATATCGAGTTTTAATTGAGGAACAAATTCAAAGCGGAACAAAATCAAATTATGGAAGAATATTATATATATTCTAAACTTTTACGTAACAATCCAAAATATCTAGAAAGTCTATGAACAAAGAATAAATAATATCCTGTAGTAATAGAGTTAGATACTAACAGTATGTGGATTAAAGTTGCTTGATATTCTACAAAGAACCAAATATTGAGAGATTGATTAGTCTTGATGACCGTTAGACCGTTGACGACTTGGCGGACTTTCATCTTTTTATAATTTTCTTGACTTATAGAATAACTTTAAGAAAAATAAAATCAGGTATCTCTTAATATGACATCTGAGTAAACGTTGAAATGGTTTCATTTTAATTTCAAAAAAATAAAGCAGTTATCTAAGTAATATGTACTTACTCGCAGACCTTATTTTATATCTTTTTAACCAAAATATAGGTTAAGGTTAAGTCTTTCAGCTTTTGGGCGAAATATGAATGTACTTATTTTGCTTTTATTTTCTGTAGCTTTTAGTAAAAAATAATTTACATTTGAAAGTATGTCTGTTATATATCTGTATAAATATGAAATATTATTAAATAAAAGAATTGGGATAAAAAATACAAAGATTTTTGAAACGTCTAATATAGAACTCAGAATTCGGATAAGAAATAACTAAGATATAGGTATATCAACACTAATTAACTATTTTTATGAGACGATGGCCATCATTATTTATACGTGATAGTTTATACGAGGTGTATTCAGAAAATAACGGAATTTTTTTTTTACGGGTTTGGAGAGTCCGATGTCAAATTTTTTTTATTATGATGGTATATATGCTCTGAAATTTGATAGAATTTTCACCTGTATTCATTGTTTACGTTAGACGTGTTTTTATGAGTTCGGGGATTTTCGTTTGTTAAAATATAATATGGATTAAATAATTGTTATCAAAGTGTAAAAAAGTGTGTAAATTGTTAACAAAGGCTTATTGTGAGTCTGATGTAAGTAAAACAAGAGTTTAAGAATGGTATAGGCGTTTCCAAGATGGCCGTGAAGACGTTCAATATAGCGAACGCACCAGAAGCTCCAAAACATCAACAGTCTATTAAAACGTGGCAAAGTGAAAGAAATAATTATAACGATCGCCGAATTGTGATCAGAGAAGTCGCTGATGATGCTGGCATATCGAATAACTTATACCTTGAAATTTTACTGAATGTTTTGGGTATTTAACGAGTGGCAGCATTTTTTTTTCCAAATTGTTGAATTTTGAAGTTGCTTAGGCACAGTCACTATATAAAGTCAACGACGGTGCAGAATTACTGAAACGTGTTGTAACAGATGACGAGCCATGGGTTTACGGATATGACGTCGAAACTAAAGCTCAATCGTCCCAGTTCCGGTTCGACAAGTGTGGTCAAACGTGAAGGTTATGCTCACTGTCTTCTTCGATTTCAATAGCATAGTCCTTTATGAATTCTTGTCACGAGGTCAAACGGTCAATAAGGAGTACTATCTACAAGTTCAATTACGTTTAGGTGAAGCAATCTGAAAGAAAAGCCCGATTTGTGTAAAAATAATTCATGGATTTGCATCACGATAATTCACCTGCTCAAGCTTCAATGCTTGTTCGTGAAGTTTTGGCCAAAAACAATACTGTAACGATACCCCAGTCTCCATATTCGCCAGACATGGCTCCACGTGACTTTTTCCTATTTCCAAAAATAAAGAGAACCTTAAAGGGCCATTGTCATACAAGGATAGATGATATTAAAACCGCTTCGCTGAAAGAGGTAAAGGCTATCCGAAATATCGAGTTTTGAAAAGTGTTTCAATTAGTGGAAGAAGTGCTGGCACAAGTACATAATCAAATGTACAAATCTAATGGGACTATTTTGAAGGCAAAAACATTAATGTAGTCGATTTTTTTAAACTAAAATTCGTGTTGTTTTTTTTAACACACCTAGTATTATGATATATCACATCATAATATTAGGTGTGAATGTGAGAATTTCGTAAACAATTTTTACTCCTCTGCTCTTTCCTCTTACCTGATCTTTCTTTCACCTAGAATCTATATTTAAATATAAATATGTTTAACACACACACACAGACACACACGATTGTCTGTCCCTAAGTAGGCAACTTAATGCCTGTGTTTTTGGTAACAGCCGACTGATATACATTTTTTAAATAATATATGTATATAATATAATAATATTTTTTATTATATATATGTATAGTTAAATATTAATAATACATATATAAATAAACATATATTACACCCGGACTCGGGGCGGGAATCGAACCCACAACCCTGGAGCAGAAAACAGGGTCACTGAAATCTGCGCCAACGGGCCATTTATATTTTAAACCGATGATTTTCATCGTTTCAAATTATTATTCTTCCTTTAACAATTCATGCGTGTTTAAAAAAGAAAAAAAAAAAAAGAAAATTTTACCAGCATACTAAACAAACTATTCACGTGACGTATTTGATCAAGTCGCAATTGAAATACGACACTTGGCGCAAACGAATAAAATTCGTATCATACCTAGTGAAAACTGAATATATCTTACATCCCAATTCAAACGCAATATAATCAAAGAAATCGCGGAAATTTCTGCTTAGATCACAACTTGAAACATTTATTACGCACTTTAAACTTCACGAGAAGAAATTGTGTAGATAACTAAGTAAAGATGAAAATAGTTGTGCATTATTTAAAAAAAAAAGAGTTATTTTCTTTTTAACGTGCTATTATTTATTTACAAATAAAAATGAATTTATCGCATCTAGACTCTTTATTTATAACATGTAAATAGAAAAAACAAATTATAAATAAAATACTAACTTTTGGTATACAAAAATTTGGAAAAAAGCAGCGTTATACAGAATCTTTTTTGTGTATCCTTTTTTTATAGTTATCTTTTTTATGAAAGCATGTGTGGTGATGGTGTTCCTATCGTATGTTGCCAGATTATAATGTTTTAAAAAATATTCGTCACAACATTCTTTTCTATTCGTCGAGTCATTATAATCATCGAACATTTGCGAATGTAGTTTTTAACTGTGTCATATAATTTTAATGATGTTCTTACAACAAGATGCCAGTTTATTGTTCTTCTATATTATATATAACAAACATGTAGAAAGTCATATATAGTTTCATATGATACATATATATGGATCACAATAATTATGAATGAGAGCTTTTTTATTTTTTATTTTTCTTTTATGTAGTTAACTACACTGATTATCTTAGAAAAGTACCTTAATGTGAAATTAAAATAAATAAAAATATCTTTGTACGTATCATATACCTACACAGTTATATATCGAAGTAATATTACGTAGTCATCTACGGTATCGCGGTCAGTTGAATTTTCTAAGCAGTATTTTTTGTGTTATTATTAACTAGCCGCTGCCCGCGACGTCGTCTGCGTGAACGCTATTAGATTACACGTTGTTACAGAATGCGTTGAAGAAATAAAGGTTCATTGCGCGTTCCCCTTAGGTGATAGCGTAATAATATGTAGCCTATATGTTGACCCGACTTCTTAATAATATTCAACTACTTCAGTACTTTTTGAGTTTATCCCGGATATACATACAGACAAACAGACAAAAATTCTAAAAACTATATTTTTGTCTTCGGTATCGATTGTAGATCACACCCCAAGTATTCTTTATGAAAACAAATTAAATGTACAGTTTTGACTTACCTACCATTTATATGTATAGATTTGTTAACTAAGTGACTGATTATTATCTTTTATGATGTATAAAATATTAATAGTAATCAACATTTTATTTCAGACAGTATATAAAAATAAAAAATTAAACTATATTAATATAAAAAATTAATCTTACCTATATTAGTACGAATTATCACTTTAAATTAAATTGGGAACTCTATAAAAAGTATAAACGTCTTGCAAACGTTTTATTATTATGATGTTATCGTGATTGATTTGTTTAGAATAGAGTAATATTAGTATCGGTGAAGCCGTAAAAATAGCGAGTTGATTACATTTTACTTAATCATTAGATTACATTTTCGCTTGGATTGACGATTAATTTCTCCACCAAATGAAAATGAATAATGAAACCGAATGTAATAAACAAATATATTTTAACACCGTAAACCGTAAGTAGTGATAGATAGTGTACATAAAAAAAATACAGTTCTAATGTAATCTAGTTGTGTTCTAATGTTTTAATGTATTAATACAATTGAAATGATAGTTTAAATATGTAGAGTAACTGCAGCATATTTGGAATACTAGTTTGTTTTTTGAGAATATATTCAATGAGAAACGGGATGGCTCAATAAAAAATACACTAAATTATTGTCAAATTATTAAACTTTAATAATAAGAAAAAATCAAACATAACAAAAACCAAAAACCTTATCAAAATGCCTATAAAACAAAACTAAAAAACTCCAAAAACGGGATTTGACTTTAGGTGCAGGTAATATGGAATATTTATTCCAAATAGCTAATTAGCTAAATAGCTAATCAATCTTTTTAAATAAATTTAAAAAATAGCCTTATTTTGTTTAAAAAACTATCGGATGATTCTACCGGAGAGTCTTTATTATTTAAATATCGAAAAAGTATTGACCTAGGAATATTGAACTGTTTAGCTGCCTTTAAGTGTCCCAATTCTCTTTTCTCTAATAGCGCCAAGAGCAGCGGCCACTTCTTCCTTTTCTCACCTCTTTCTCATTTTATATTTGTGAAATGTTGTCTTTTTCAAAAAAAATAAAAAAACCAGAATGGAACTCACTCACTTTCGGTACCTATTCCAAATTAACAACATATCATCTTAACCTAAAATTCTATGTCACATTTTTAATTCTAGAAATATTCATAGAATCATAGTAACATCGTAGACTAACAAGGTCACTTAACATTTTAAATAATTATAATAAAGATTTAAAGTATTACAGTAAATGATTATCACTGATTGAATTCTTGCCAAATAAGTTTTCAAATCAGGCGTCTCGTTCTTTTGGGGTTTATAGCCGGAATGTCAAGATTGCATCCTGCCTTTAATACTCAATAGCTTCACGTCTCGTATGACGTTATGTTTACGACAAAAATACACAAATGGTATTTATATTGATTTAGATATCGAAGTATTCCAAGTTACCTGCAGTATCCCAAATATGCTGCAGTTCCTCTAACTCATCACTACAAAAACGAAAATGACTTTCAAGAAAACATTAATTACACGAAATCAACCCATTGTGAATTTCCACACGATTCATAAACGATCATTTTGATATAAACGTTTACTACGAAATTCTAAAATAACTTTTAAATAGAACTGGTGTAAACATTACTAGCGGAAATAAAGCAAACGCGTCGATAGCCATTCGTTGAAATTGTGATATAATATTCATATGCGAAATATTATTTATGAACACATACATTAATTATATTTAGAGATATAGTCGTATATCTAATTCTAGGGCCAGTGGTGCTTAGATCCATTAACAAAGACAGAACTTGGTAGAACGCGTTCAGTCGACTCTTAAAGAAGTATCTAGGATGTAACTAACTCAGTCTTATTTAACGTTATAAAGAAGCAAGCATCTTTGTTTAGTGCTAAATTGAGGAATTTAAATCGTATTTACTTTTAGTTACAAGGAGTGCGTCAAAACGAAAATATATGCCATAAAAATGGCATTCTGATCAAAGTGAAATGGTACGTCACCCACGATGAGCTGCTTACATTATCAGGTTCTGGTTCATACTACCATGAAGTATTAATATCATCTTTGGAATGGAGCTGTCAAGCTCGATGCACTAGACTCGATTGATCGCAACCCCCGCAGATTTAGCGGAAAGGAATCGCTAGCATAGGTAATGGCTTAGCTTAACCTTAATGTGGCCCATATCCCGCCGATACGAAACATTTTTAATCGACGTTTCTGATACGAACCGGTAAGGTGTGGAAAAACTTGACAGTATCCTTATTTCCAGATATAATTTAGGTATTTTCAAGAGATTGGTGAATAGCTATTTTCTTGGGAAGCGTAATCGAAGCTAGACATCATCTTTGGTTTCCATCAAGGAAAATGGTTGTATATAATATTTGTATATTATTAACACTTCGTTCGCGACAACATTTTGAATTTGATGCCCAACCCCATGGGTAACATAGGTAACCGTACTGAATTTCCCGATAAAAAGTATCCAGTGTCCTAGCGCGTATTATGGACTTTAATCGTGCCAAGTTTCATTTAAATCTTTTCAGAACTCGAATAAAAAAAACATCCTTGGCTTCAGTATCGATTCCAGAATACCGCCCATTTTATTTTTGATTTTTTTAATATTTTTAATGTACAGAATCGACCCTGTTACAGTTTCAATATAAGTATAGAGAGTAACAAAAAATTCGAAATATATAATTGTCGAGTTTCCTAAACAAACCCTATTTTTTGTCTTAAAAACCCTATTTATATTATAAATGCGAAAGTTTGTCTAGATGTTTGTTACTCTTTCACGCAAAAACTACTGAACGGATTTAGATGAAACTTTACAGTAACATAGCTTATACATCAGAATAACACATAGGCTACAATTTATAGAGGTTGTATGGAATTTTGGCCATAATTTAACATAGTTTAATAAATATCACGCGAAAATGCGTAACTGTCACAAATTCCATGGCGCTTATGATCTTCTTTTTGCGCGAATCCGATTTAATGGATCAGTCAGCGCGGCGAGCAGAGCGGAGGTAGAGAATGTTATTTTGAAGCTATTTGTTACTATGTTGTAATATTTATATCTGTCCAGACAAATGAATCATTGTCTTTTTTTAGTATTTAATAGAGATTATATTAAGTTCATAAATTATATATTCTTAATGAATACTTCAGAAATATCACACTTTTAAAGCTTAACCAAAAATTTATTTGTGCGAAACGTTTGGATTACACGCTCACTCCGTGGCCTAAATATAATGTAACACTGCACTCATGCTAAGCCAATTCCAGGGGGGGGGGGGTCTCTGTAAATGTAAACTTTTCTGATAAATATACATATATAAAATGTATGCAGATGTAAGCGACTCCTTTTATTTCCCAAGACAAAAAACATTTGACCTACATATTTGTTGATTCAGGATAAAAGCATGAAGCGTATAATCCAGCCCAGTTTCATTAAAAATCCATTCAGGGTTTCCACATGAGGTTTACACAAATAAAGTCCTACCACAGATTATTCTATGCGTATATAAGAAATTACAATGTATATAGCATTTGTTGAGACTGGGTTTTATAAGGGATAAATTACAAACTTAATCCTCTTTACTGATTGATGTCGGATCTTTAGTTTCCATTAAGATTTCGTATATTCTTATTGTACCTATGATGATTCAATTCGTGAAAATGATTAATGAAATATTCAATCTGCAATTTGTAATTTTTTTTTCTTACTAAGCGTATGATAAGTTAGTAACACTAAATAAATAATATGCATAAAAAACTTCCTAAGCGTATATGAGCGTTATTTGACTTTTTTACTTTTGTAGATCAATAAGCTAATAATGCGGTTAACATGGCGGTACTCCGTATCAAATATTTATACCAAATCACTTTCTCCCAATGCCGTGAAAATAGTACAAATCGTGTTATCCGCCAACAAATAATATTTTCACCGAAAAAAAACATTGGAATAGCGACCGTTTATATCGATAGCTGTAAATCTGTTTCAAATGAATTGACTCGAACATATTGGATATTTGTTTTATAAAATAAAATAACATTTTACTTTGAACGATACTTTCTAATGCTCTATCTAACGCTTTTCATACTATATCATTCGGAGATAAACACGTGAATTTTATTATATCGAACCAGGTTTTTTTTTTATTTTGTTTTTTAATCAATTTTTATTGCAAAATATTTTACCTTTATTTATATATTTTTTGTCATTAAATTTCTTTCTTACTCGTATAAGCGAAAAATATTTGATAATAAACTAATTTAACTTTAAATGAATTTATAAAATTAAAATTGACTGAGTTATAATAATGGCTGTTTAATTTTTATTAAACTAGGTTCTCTTTATTAAACTATTCAGCATTACATATTTCCGATTGTTTATTTAAAACTTTTGTATTTCGTACTAACAAAGAATACAGCAAGATATATTTAACTAAACTAAAGCGAAACGGAGACTGATATTTCAGTAGATGAATATGAATTCAGAGCGCGTAACAGAATATTGCCTTAATAATAGGCTCCTCTCGGCTATTTTTATTCAGGCCTCGTACGTTCGTTTTATTTTAGACAAACCTATGCATATCGAGTTTTCACCAGTTTACACGAATCATTGTTATCGAATTTTTATCGTGTAAATTTATAGTTTCGATCGTATACATTTTAAAGCGAGCAAATACCTGAAAATAGAGCTACTGCTTTTCAAAGACGTACCATGTACGTAAAATACTTATTATGATAATACTAGCTATGCCCCGCGGTTTCACCCGTGTTAATTTGAGGAAAAAGCGTACTTAAATATTTTTAAACAATTACTCTAAGAGTAGGTACCCGCCTCGTTGATCGAGTGGTCGCAGGTTGTAGCGTGATGTTATATAGCCTATAGACTGTCGGTAAATGGGCTATCCAACACAAAAAGATTTTTTTAATTTGAACCAGTAGTTCCTGAGATTAGCGCGTTCAAACAAACAAACAAACTTTTCAGCTTTATAATATTAGTATAGATTAAAAAATTATTATGGTATTTTTTATCTTCGACTCGTTACCAAGATTTTAGAAGACATATTACTTTGAAGATTTCATGCAGCTCAGGGTACGCTGGGGAGCGAAGAGATATCCGGTCACAATGTACCTCGTAGTTTTAAATTTTTCTAAGTGCAAAACAAGTTTGTAGAAGTAATTCTTTAGTGGGCGACCAGCGGGACGTGTTTATTCGGAATGACTTTGAACAAAGTAGAGAAAGAATAAGACTTGAAGTGAACACTTACGCTTAAAATTTGAATTTATCAAATTAATACGTACAATTATAATATTTCAACCACTATTTATAGTATTAATTGTTTTGATTTAGGTAACTGTATTTAATTACTTCTCTTATAATATATATTTGGTGGGCTAGCCCTATTATTGAACAACATCATTCAACTACACACTATTACTAGTTTTGTAGTTTTAGTGACATTTAAAACTTTCACATCACATCGCAACTGATTTAAAATTTGCTATAATGTTAAAACAGGTATGTTTCTCCGTCACCGCGTCGTTAATTTAGTTGTTTTTAACAAAAAATACGTTGACAACTGGTGTTTTTTTAATACTACTATTTTAACCATTTGGCAGCGACATAGATATTTTGAACAATACGCAATAAAACAAAAAAAAAATGTTACAAAGACTCGTATCTGTCACAAAAGAGGAGACGAAAGTACGCAAAGATATCATGAATCATTGAATACAGTATTTAAAATTTAAAAGACAACTTTTATAATGTTCAAGTTGGCTGTGAAGTGATTTATTCAAAGGGGCCGGCAAAAGAATTAATTACTTAACCGACTGCCGACTGAGGGTTGAAAGAAGTTACAACGTTGAGCATTAAAGAGATCTCGCTCCAAATCATTGCTACAAGTTATTCTACCGTGTCTGCTACGTTTAATTCGAATCTAGAAATTTTTATCATAACGTAAAACCTTTACTTGTTGAAGATTATAAATATTGCATTATTATAAGATATTGCATTATTATTCCCACTTTCTTAAGTGTTTTGTATTTTGTAATTTTTATTTTTTGTTTTAAACAAATATAAATATCCTTAAAAATAAATTAATAACTTATGATATATATCTAATTAATCTTTAAAAAAAGATACAAATATCTTTGGTTGGCTCGCTACTTTGACATGATAGGAATTTCAAACCTAGATAGAAAATTTGAGTTTGACACAATCACAACACACAATGTGTTGAAGAAATCGGCAAGGGTTTATCATAAGAATATGTTATTCAAGCTTAAATATCAAATTATCAAAATTTTTATTAAGTAGGTAATATGAATGTATGTTTAGTGGTTACTATGTGCATATCGCGGCTACGCTTGATTTGACATGATTGAGTGTAAACTGGAGACTTGAATGTTAACTTAAGATATATATTTATTATGTAATTAGATCTTAGAAGTGATCATAAAAGACACCGAAGCTCCGAGTCCTATAAGCATTTCATTTTATAAGCTTCTATAACGCAGCGTAAATTAAAAATATATAAAGAAACTTAAGTTTAAAGTTTAGTTACCTTTATCCTTTCATAATAAAAAAGTTAGCTATATTAACTATTTAATGATTTTTATTTTTTTTTGAATTTGAATTTGACGATGCATTGGCGCAATGATCACAGCAACTGGCTTATGCGCTAGCGGTCGCGGGTACGATCCCCGCACATGACAAATATCTGTATATAGGTCATACGGATATTCCCAGAGGCTGTTGGAGGCGTACCTTCAGGAGAGAGAGGTCCTATGGGAGGGGGGCGACGGTCGACTATATCGACGTCGCGTTGGCTGCGGCGTTCCACACGGCTCCGTCCTGGGACCAACCCTGTGGAACGTCGGCTTCGACTGGCTGCTGCGGGCGCCTCTACCGCCCGGGCTGAGGGTCATCTGTTATGCTGACGACACCTTGCTCACGGCCCGGGCGAGGAGCTTCGAAGAGGCGGCCCGCTTAGCAGAAGCCGGCACGTCGATAACGGTCGACCGTATCGAGATGCTGGGCCTGAGGGTCTCTATATCCAAGACAGAGGCCCTTTTATTCCATGGCCCACGCAGAGGTGCGCAGATCGCCGTCCAGGGAACGGAGGTGGAGGTTCGGGCCCAGATGAGATACCTGGGCCTGACCCTGGACGGGCGATGGAGTTTTGGTCCACACTTCGATCAGCTCGCTCCGAGGCTGCAGAATGCCGCCGCTGCGTTGGGACGACTCCTCCCCAACGTAGGCGGACCGGACTCCCCTTGCCGGCGCTTATACGCCGGTATAGTGCGGAGCATGGCACTGTACGGTGCTCCCGTATGGGTCGACGCCGTTAGCGCTCATAACAAGGCTCTCCTGAGGAGACCCCAGAGGGTCATAGCGGTAAGGGTGATACGGGGATACCGTACGGTGTCCTGGACGGCGGCGACACTTCTCGCGGGCGATCTGCCCTGGGAACTCTAGGCGGAGGTGCTCGCGAAAGTGTACCAGTTCCGGTCCGAACAGAGAGAGAAAGGCGAACGTCCAAGTGTGGACCAAGTCGGCAGGATCAGGGCTCTAGCTCAGAGAGCACTGATCCAATGGTGGAAGGAGGACCTGGGGTTCTCAGCGGCGGGCTCAGTGACGGTGGAAGCTATATGTCCTCACCTTCGTCGCTGGGTCAACAGGCGGCATGGGGTGCTTACGTTCCGGCTGTCGCAGGTGCTTACCGGGCACGGTTGCTTCGGTAAGTACCTGCACCAAATCGCTAGGCGAGAAGCCACCCCTGCTTGCCACGAGTGTGGCGCGCCAATCGACTCGGAGCGTCACACCCTGGAGGAATGCGCCGCTTGGGAGCCCCAGCGCAGGGCCCTGGTGGCAGTGATAGGTGGAGACCTCTCGCTGTCAAGTGTGGTCCGCTACATGCTTGACAGCGAGAGGTGCTGGTTGGCCGTGACCTCATATTGTGAGGTGGTCATGGCACTGAAGGAGGCCGCGGAGCGAGAGCGGGAAGCAGCCGCACACGCTGACTCGCTCCGCAGAAGACGACCAGGGAGGAGGAGACGCCAATATGCACTCCTCCACCCTCCGCAATAGAGTGGGAGAAGGCACCACATCCTCCCACTCGCCACCGAGGCAATAGAGCGCTCACAGTGCCCACGAGCGCTCTACAGGCGAAGGCGGTCCGCATAAGCGGGCCAACCGTCGGGGCGTCACGGTTGCATGCGATGCGAAAGCGATCCCGTGGCGCCCCACGACGACGATGAGGGCACCGCTGGGTTTTAGTGCGGTATTCTGGCACATTCTGCCGTGTCAGCGAGTCCCACATACCCGTCACCCTCGGGCGGCGGGATGCGTAAATGCATTTCCCAGCGGAAATAAAAAAGAAAAAAAAAACGGATATTTGTCGTCGTCTGCGCATTTGTGCTTGTGTGTTGTGCGTGTTTCTGGACCCCCGATACAGGATAAACATTCTACTGTGTACCGTTGAGTGTGAGACATTTATTAAAAAAAAAAAAATGATAAAGAAGTCTTGTACGTCTTCAATTTATAGTTTCTTTTTTTTTTCAACTATATTTTATTTAACTTTACAGGGTTCTTTAGGTAAAATAATTCTTAAATAAAATTGAGTTAAAAATCAAAGTGGAAAGAAATTGACATTGTGAAAATTTAAGCCTCACTGTCGAAGATTTTGTATCCGAACCGAGGCATCCACATTTAGCATTTTGAGCTCGCCATACAAATCAAGCCGAACTACCATAGACGGCGCGGACAGTAGGGGGCGCTCCGCTGCCTCATGCCGCACCTCATCGTTGCCATGTCAAACGACGAAATTGACATACTATTATAATTTACTAGCTTCTGCCCGCGGCTGCGCCCGCGTGGACGTCGATTATCGTGACCAAAAGAAAAAAAAGTATCTTATGTTACTTCTAATACCTCCAAGAATATGTGTACCTACAAAAATGTATGATGATCTGTTAAGTAGTTTTCGCGTGAAAGAGTAACAAATAAACTTACTTTCGCATTTCTAATATTAGTATGATTACAATATGATAAAGTACATAACACTTTTATTGTTCACGTATATAAATTACATATAAATAAAATATATATAATTTAATATACAATGCCATTCAGAGCTACACAATTCATCGCAAAAACCACAAAATTTATCGGAAATATATACCAAATTGTAGACGAAAGTAGCATTGAATGAACGAAGTTTACGAGAACGTGTTACTCGTTTTTCGTTCTAAATATAACAATGTGACAATAGCAATGGCGTGTGATTCTTTTTTTAAATTTATTGTAAACAATATTCAACTTATTACCGTTTAGTGAGTTTGTGTTTTTGTATAGATATTTTTAACTAATATTATATGTATATCGCGTAGAGTTTTGATAGGTTGATTGTCATTTATTGTTACTACTCTGAGCCGCAGCGTAAAGTTTAATAGACTATCATTTTCAAAGATAAATGGAATTCCTAACGCATATAGTGAAATATTTTAAATAGCATTGTTAACCTCAGATTAGCGAATTTGAACAAACAGACAAAATCTTCATAGCTAACACCACCAAACCATCAGTGAAGTCGGATAATGCCTACGTTGTGCTCTGTTGACTAATTGGGAAGCTTCCTTAGAGCTTTGAACATAAATACGGTAATTTTTTTTGTTAAAATATTGCTCAATTGTAAAAAATTTCTCGTCCGTAAACAAAAATTTTCTGTGAAATCCCCTTGCGTACCACTTAAGTAGTAGTTTTGATTTTACCACCCTATTCTTTTTTTAATTTTCAGTTAAGAAATGATCAGTGTGTCTTTTATAGGCTGTAAGTCCTAAGTCATCTTTTAAAATACGCGACATGGTTCTAGGTGGTATCATCTCACGAGATAAAATCTTTTGCTTGGGAGACGATTTATTCGAATTTTTTCCCTTACTACTTTGATCGCCTTTTTCGTACGATCACTACGTGAACGGCCAGACCTTTTTCTGTCACAAACAGAGGTTTCATTGTACCTATCAATAGTCCGGTACACAAACATTTGACTAATACTAAGCGTATGGAGAGTTTTAAAAATTGTATTTGGTTCCATACCTACTTTGTGTAATGCAATCACAGCGATTCGGTTCTCTTTAAAACCCCACTCCATTTTAATATCAAAAAATATTATTAGGTATATAAATAAATATATATTATTTCCAGACTCGGGGTGAGAATCGAACCCACAACCCTAAAGCAGAAAGCACTACCAACTGTGCCAACGGGCAAGTCAAAATCTGTTCAAAAAAGTTTACAATAATATTATTAGTAATATTTGCTTCGATATATTAAAACCACAACTACGCCTGATGATCGAGCTTTTGTTAGATGATAGCTACTTCCGCACACAACACGCGAAACGTATATTTATCTAACAATAAGCATCATGGACGATAGTGGGAATTCATTAGTTAATAGGATTGTAGTTACGTAAATTATGCTTCTAACGTTTGTTTGTTTATTCAAAACATATAATTATTGGAAAAGGATGATTTCTTTTCTATAATAAATAAGTTTAAGCTTTCAATCCACCAGCTCTCTTTTTCACGGACTAGTGTAAACATGAGATGTTTTGCATCGTGGAACATGAAGAGGGCCAAATAACAAACGAAGCATTTGAAAAACAAATTGACCTCGATTCGAATTGAAACAGGTTAGGGTAACATTTACTTGGGGTGCGGGCGACGAATGGGGTTGCGTAGGAGGCGCTACTAAATGCGCCTCCAATAACGCCCCTGTGCCCGTGTCGGGATGGGAACCCGGTCCTGCTAGACACGGCGTCGTCGGGACTGTTCAGAGGTGAGCCGAACAGTCCCCATGAAGGAGAAGTCTGGCCTTTTCGCCGAGGCCAGCCTGTCGCTGGAGGGATCCTGTTGCCTGCAGATCCGAGACCCTCCAATTAAAGCGGCTGAAGGCTCCCGCATGGGTTTAGTACGGTCCTAGACCTATGTTTGCACTTTGGGAGTGCCGAGTCTGACATAGGTCTAGGACTTGCCACCCGGGCGTCCTAGATATCATCCGTAAATGGATAAAAATAAATCACTTGCGGTAGTATCCTTTAATACAAATAATGTTTCGCATTAGGTATATCTTAGTAATTTCATATTTTTGTAACAAAGCGCATTAATCTTTTGCGGGAGAAATAAGCTTCAAATTATAAGTGCCATATTTTGTGCGTGGAGGATAATTTTTGTCAGATAATACGAGTATATGGGTTGTGTTTGTTTGGTCTTTTATTACGGTTTCCTCACTAAAGGTTGCGAAAGGAAAGCTATTGCTATTTTGGACGTAGTTTTTCTTTTTTTATTAGTTCGTTACGGTTTTGCGTTCAGGGCAGGTAACCACAAATGCAGAATTATATGTTATAGGACCTGAGTTTATTTTTTAAACTACATATGTGTTGTCAATCACTAGATTAATAGTTCTAATTAATATATTATACATAAATAATAAAAAAACGTTATAAAAAATTACTTTAAACACACACTCTACACAGCAGGAAAATAATTTGCCTCTAGTATTAATATATATATTTTTTTATATTAAATACAATTTATCAAGACTATCGACAGAAGCAATAATATCGTTTAAGAGAGCTATTTTTATAAGCATTTTGTGCAAGCTTCTATTTGATATTGCAGCAATTAATGAATTGCAGAAATTGTTTAACATAATGATTTATTTTACTTAGTAGGTACTCTAATATTATCAACCTCTGCCAGACGATGAAATCATATAAAAATTACTGCCACCAGCTCCCTAGCTATTGAAGTTAATAAACAATATCGTTGTTATGCAGCTCTTTGTCAATTCGTAAATTGGTTAACAGTAGGTATATACATATTATTATTTTTGAATATTTTTAGCTTTTATATTTACATATTTCAAATATCACGAAACGAATAAATTAATGAACAAAAACGTGTAATTTATTTGTTTATTATAGTGCAAATCGACCATAAGTCACATATATGACGGCCGGCTGGTCGAGTGGTCAGACAACTGGACACTTTACGCAGCGGTCGCGGGTTCGAATCCCGCCAGGTGCAGATAATCTGTATGACGAATATAGATGTCTGCACCGGGTCATGGATGTGTATTTATGTATATATGTATTTATATCTTAAATTTATTTCCGTTCCTAGTACCTGTAACACAAGTTCTTACGAACTTACCACGGGGCTAGGTTAACGTGGTGTGATTGTTGGTTAATATTTATTTATTTATTTATTTATATTGCAAATGGTGATAAAGAAGAAAAAATACATGATTATTATTTATGTACTTACTGATTCATGTATTCAAGTCTATGTACGAATGAGTGAGATAACAGTTGTTGTGCAACGACACATTCGCTTTATTTATTATTACAACACCACTAGTTTCGAAATAATTGTAGTAACTTTCTCTGTGATATTCAATACGTACAATTTCGAATGAAAAATTAGTTTGAATTGATGTTTAAAATTATGTAAGAAAGTAATCTTAATATTATAAAAAAACTCTTACGTAAAGAGGACACAAAAAAATCGGGAACGAAATAACATTTTATTTAGTAGCCTCATTAACTGCCGTTATTTTAACTTTAATTGGTCTTAGATCCAGCTGCATCGAGTATGTGGTCAAAATCTGTTTTCTTTTTGACGTGATAACGTTTTTAAATCGATGAAAACCACCAGGTACTTCACGAAAACGCGTGACTCATTGTCACGTTTCTCGAGCGAGAGCGCGGAACAAGCGATAGAGAGGCACGATCTGCCTAAGCGTTCGGCTTATGACGCATCTATCTCTCTTACACTCCATCGGACCGCGTCCGAGTAGAAGAGACAGCGGCAGCACGCCACGCAATCTAAACGTGAACTGGTTTGTCAATTATTTGTAAAGTGAAGTGAAAAGTTAATGTGGTTTCCATTGTTTAATACAACAACAATTGCAGCAAAAAAGGTAATGAATTCTTGTTTTTTTAATTTTAAGAATTTGATTAGCAATATAATCTCATATATTTGTTTTTTTTTTATTTTGTTACTAGCACATTGTTACTTGTAATTAATCTGTATAATTTAAGTAATTTTTTTTTGCATTAACGAGTACAAATAAATGATAATTTTTCAAAAAAAAAAAAAAATCGTTAATTTTTTATGAAAGTAAACTATAATCCACTTCACAGCAATACTTATAACTTGAAAAGGCATGGTTGTGTAAACAGGTAACACTGTGCTACATTGATACGTTCATGCCGTATTCATCTTTTATATATCAAAGCAAAACAATTTTTTTGTGCATGACAAAACACCTCTGCCTATTTCAAGTAGCCGCAAATAGGGGTTGCAAGCCTTTAAAGATAGATTAAAGTGAGATAGAGTTAGCGCGTTACATCGGTAGTCAAACAAGGACAGCGACTGCCAGCTGTTCGTGTTTTTAAAGCCATTGCACATGCGTCGATAGCTGGTGTTCTCAACCATCGGCCAAAACAGTAGTAGAAACGACTTTATGTCACTCCGAAAAATATTATAGCTCTAGATTTCGTACTATAACCAATACGTACGTACATCTGACTCTTAGAAACATATTATGCGATATTGAAAGACATACTTAATTAATAAATATAAAAAAGTAGAATTTGAATATATAACGTAATGTAACTTTTAATGTAACTTTTTAGTCACAAATTATTCGTAACGCTTACATAGCGTTAGTTGATTAGCATCTTTTACTTTAGTAATTGACGTCTTTCACTTATTTTATATATGCTGTAGTTATTGATACAATATACGGATTGTGGATAGTAATAACAGTTATTACTTTTATCCTTACCTGGGTCATGGTGCGCTGCCGGCGATGGTGCTGAGAAGGCGCTGGAGCATCCTGCAGCACGGCGAGCTAGACCACCCAATTCTGGCACTGTACGAACAAATGGTTACGTTATTAAAGTTTATAATAATAGGTTCTACTGATGTGGTCTATGTTTTGGACTACAGCTTATATTTAATGCATATTCGATGTTCAGTAGGTACATTATTTTATTGCACTTATTATTTTTTGAGCTCCTTAAATTAAATAAAAAAAAAGAAATAAATAATGTTTTTCATCTGCATGAAAATTTATTAATTTCGTCATTACAAGCTGAAAAATAGAAGCAGCAGTAAAGAATTCATTGAAATATTATGTCCTCACTAGATCTACAACAAATATCATTCTGCCTGATATATTTTGTTAAAATGTACTCGATAACCTAAGTCTATGTAATTGATAACTTTTATATTTATAAGAGTAGTATGTAAAATCCGATTAGTTTTTTCTCAATAAAATATAAATCTATCAGCTTGGTGTCAGTTGTGTTTTATGATAGCTTTCGTTATCGGTTACTTACATAAACAATAAGCTATTAGTTTGATTGAATATAAATCCTATTTATGTTTCTTATGAAAATATGACGAACCGTAGAATGACACGTATAGAAATATAGAATAATTAGTGACCTATTTAATTAAAACTACCTAATTACATTTAGGTTTTTATTTATTTTTAAAAACCAAAAATCCACTGCCGTATTTTAACAAAAATCAAACAGAAATCAATTTGAAATTTATTTTATTTAAGTTTATTAGTTAATATCTAAAAGTAGCATAGCAAAGTTATTCTTTAGTAAAGGGCTTAAAATATAAGCGAGTCGCAAAGTGCTTATGAATGTTAATTGTATTTACCTACTTTTAGACGTCATTCTAGCTTTACCCAAGTAAGCTTGTAAATGTATTTAAGGAATTTATTGAATTCAATAAACATTTCCATAAGCTCTGTAATTAGCCCGTTACATAAAAACAAAAAAAGGTTTTCTTTAAGTATTAATTCAAAAAGATTTATTAGTATTATGGTATGGATTGAAATTCAAGACAGATGTATGAACTCGTTCGATTTCAAATCAACATACTCGTTTCCACGGCTGACGAAAAACATGTAATAAATATTATCTCGGAGACACGTTAAGCCGCTAAGTGACAATACAAACACAAACGTGATATGTGCAAGTCGAAACGAAACAAATGTGAATATACATTTACATATTTCAGCGTTGTCATACATTTATCCCTAAGGCAGACAAAACAAAAAGCGAGCCGAGTCGCTTAGCGTTCGGCTTTCATGATTAACTCAACAACTTCAATCTTCCCGCGTTTTCATTTTCCCGGTATTTCGTTGCTTTGTGCCGGTTTGAGCTGGAAAACGTTGAAATGGTTTTTCTCAGCGAGATAACAAATAGGGTACGCTGCTTAGATTCTAAGGGTAAATGCAGACAACGGATAATTTAATGATGATATTCAGTTCCAAGACCCGTCAATGAACATTATTCTCAAAACTTATAGTTTGCCTTAGAACGTATATAGGTAGATATATTGGAAGTGACATATGTGCTTAAAATCGATAACAAAAGAACACTTCAGAGGTATGTCTGGAAAAATTATAATAAAGATTATTATTAATTTTATTATTTCCACTTCGACCATTCCATGAGGTGACCCATTGCAAAGAAATTTGCGATAGTTACAGTCGCGATAGTTAGTTGTTTTCCACTCCAGGGTCACAGGTTCGATTCCTCCAACGAGTCTGAATGTAATATTATGTAGGTATGTATGTATATACCAAAAATTATGGATATATTTACCAAAAAAAAAAAATAATTAAAGTATATCAGTCGACTGTGACCTAAACGCAGATATTATGTTGTCTACTTTAGGAACAGACGACAGTGTGTGTAAAAAAAGTACTCTTACATGTTAAGAATAAAAAAAATAAAAAAAACATGTTATTGCATTAGAAAAAACCGTTGTTTTAAAAAGTTAACTTCAATGCCATTTCCAAAGATTTCTCTGTGGCGAGATCTATAAATAATTGAATATTTAGATAACACAATTTTAGATACCATTTTCGAGGTATCGATATATTTATTAGCTTATGATTTTCAAACAAAGCATCCGATTCATGACTTCTGCAAATAGGTACCTTTATTTATATGTATTATACAAATCACATTTCTATTGAATAACATATAATCGGGTGTTTATTTGATAATATTAGGATTTAAAGACTCAGATTTCTCATAGCCTCTACTGATGACAGGAGAGCTGGTGCATTTTTTGCCCAAAGAATCAGAATTGCGATTCAACTGGGAAATGCTGCCAGTATTCTTAGCATCATTTCACGCAGATTTATACCAAAATTGTCTGTAAATAATTACTTTAAGTTTTGCCTTGTAAATATATGTATAATATTGTAAAATTGATAAATAATAAGAATATCTTTCAATCTCCAATAAAAGTTTCGAGCCCTATACAAATAATAATGATCGGGAATTAAACTTCAATAAGATAACGGAAATTAATATTTGTTTTTACGAAAAGTTACAAAAATATTAAGAGAGACAGTAAGCGGGACGAGATAAGCTTAGAAGCATAAACAAATCAAACCAGCTAGCCGACGTGAATAAATTGCAAACACGTCCAAACTCTCTATTTTAATCGACATCCAAAAAGTGGTACATATACGTTAACTGGTATGTTGTCACTTTTACCTATATATTTTCAATGTTACACTTATATAAACAATATAATGTTGAATTTTTGCCCGCTTCTGCCCGCGGCTTCGCCCGCGTGGATATTACCGACATCGTTACAAAAAATTATAGGAATGTTACTTCTAATACCTCCAAGATATGTGCACTAAGTTTCATGACGATCGGTTGAGTAGTTTTCGCGTGAAAGCATAACAAACAAACTTACATTTAACATTTATAATATAGGTACGGATTAAAGTAATAACACGTACAAAGATAAATGTAAGAGCGCTTTTTAATGGAATATTTTTACAAAGATATTTCCTAGATTTACATTTACAACCTTAGACCCTTAGCAAACAGGAATTATAAAATTGGATCTCTGACCACGAAATTATCTTACAAATTACAATTTTACGCCGCAAATAAATTAATTTTCTCTCGATTCGCTGATTTAACTTAATGTTCGTTAGGACCATAAATGTAAACGATGGGAATTAACTTGTTACAAATTTGATTAAATGTTAATAATTTCTATACACAGAGTTTGTCTCTGAATTTATACCAAGAATTTATACACATTTCATGAATATTTATCAATGAAGTTGAGTAACTGTTTTTTGGGGCATCTATTGGAAATATATCTTATGTGTACCTACTCGTATTTTGTGCATGTGTTCATGCGGTAGTGGTCATACACCTTTATAATATTTAGCTTTATTTATGAAATATACGACGATCATTCTGGTGTAGTGGTGTGAGTAGTCGCCTCAACGCCCGCATCGGCGGTCGCGGGTTCTATCCCTCCGGGACAAATATTTGTTTCATGTCTCGGTGTATGTCCTTGTGGGTCTCAACTACGTGCCTCGGAGAGCACGTAAAGCCGTCGGTCCTAGGTGTTATCATATTGGATTAGACGGCTCAGATCAGGGATCAGGCTCAGAAAGCCCTGATAAAATGGTCCAAGGAGGACCTGGAGTCCGCAGCGGTGGGCCCAGCGACGGTGGACGCTATACGTCTACATCTTCGTCGCTAGATCAGAAGGCGGCACGGGGTACTGACCTTCCGGCAGACGCAGGTACTTACCGGGCATGTGTGCTTTGGTAAGTACCTGCATCAAATTGCGGGAAGGGAAGCCACCGCTGCCTGCCACGAGTGTGGCGCGCCGATAGACACAGTGCGTAACACTCTCGAAGAGTGTGACGCTTGGGGGCTCCAGCGCCATGCCCTGGTGGCCGTGACGTGGGCGGAGACCTCTCGTTGTCGAGCGTGGTTCGCTGCATGCTCGGCAGCGAGAGGTGCTGGTCAGCCATGGCCTCCTTTTGCGAGGCAATAGGCGAAGGTGGCCCGTATAGGCGGGCCAACCGTCGGGGCGTCACGGTGGTATACGCGAGCGATCCCGTGGCGCCTCATTACGACGATGAGGGCACCGCTGGGTTTTAGCGGGTATTCTGGCACGTTCTGTGTGCCAGCGAGTCCCACATACCCGCCGCCTCTCCGCGACGGGATGCGTAAATTGTAAAGCCCAGCGTTAAAAAAAATCGTTACCCACAATAGGGAAATTATCCGCCAACCCACAGCGGAGCAGCGTGGTGGATTAAACTCCAACCCTTTTTCTATATGGAGAAGAGGCCATCGCTCAGCAGTGGGTTGTTACCAGGCTGATACAGTACAGTACAGTATAAGATATAAATAAAAAAGTATGATTAATACCTAAATTTAATTTATCGCAAATTTTAAATAAGGAAAATTACACAAAAAATTAATTCCCTAAATTCCTGGATAGAAACAACGTTTTGTTTCTTAACTTAGTTAAGTTAGAAAAATAAATAAGTCAGATTTCTTTTTAATTCACTGATAAAAATAATATCCTAATGATTTGAAATTGATACTTTTAACATTTACAATTCAAAGGGGAAAATAATATTATTTAAATTAAATATTCAATACTACGTCGTTTATCTTTATACTTATTTAGTTAAGAGAAGTAAATAAACTCTTATAAAATATTAATACTACACGCAGTGTACATTTAACTCGTGTTGTTGTGTTTCATGTTTGTCGAACGTTGAAGTTTATGCTTAGGCATCGGTCTTTACTATAATAACTAATTACTTGGAATAGATATACATAAAGATGATAGTGCGCCTATAAACAATAGATCCCGTATTTCAATTTGATCTGCAGGCCTATTGCGTGACAAGACTTCTAAGTCTTATACTAATTATTGTGTGCATACTGTTTCATTTAATTCATGTAGACTGTATGTAGAATGTGTAAAAAAACTGAGTGCTTCTGCCTAATCGACTATTCTAGCTTTATGGACGTCCATTAATGGAAGTGTCTATACTATTCACCTTAACAAATAACATAAGCAAAAGGTGGTGCTTGTGTTGTTTATATAGCTTCAGATGATATCATAATTTTAACTAACAACAAAATCGCATTACTGTATCAGCCTGTAAACAACACACTGCTGAGCGAAGGTCTTCTCCATATATGTAGTATACGAAGGTAAAAGAAGGATCGCATAAAGTAATGTTGATATTTAAGTAAATTAAATTTTATTTAAAAAAAATAAACTTTGAAGCGATTTTAATAATTCTTTAACATTAAAAAGCTCTAGAAGTAAAATATGATATAGAGCCTATGATAATTAATATACAATATAACTTATTATACAACTTTAAAAATTGCTTTCAAAATAAAAATATCAAAATATTAATAAAAGATAAAATCTTAATGACAACGACAATTTATTTAATGTAAAATGTTCGGAACGAAATATTAAGATCATTTCACAGTCAGCCTCATTCCAGTTAGTTATAAGCTTAGCTATTCCATTTCTCGATTAATAATGAGGGAAAGTTATATCTTTCGTTTCGTATAAACGAACAGCGGAGATCTTCATACAAAATATGAAAAATCCATTTTATTTTCCATAAATCCGTTTTGACTAGTTTATATAAGACACCAGAAACATTAAAAATCCAACAAAAAAAAAAAAAGAAAGAAAGGTATTGACTTCACAATTAGGTCGTTGCTCTACTCGGTTAACATTAAGCCTTTATAGCTAAGGGCTGATATAGCAAAAAAGTTTTTTATAAACAGAAAACAGAAACAAACAAAGTAAAATAAATTCGTAATACGAATTATACTGAAGTAATTTAATTTATTACTAGTATGCACTATATTATAACTAACTATTGATTTAGTTTTAAAATTTAAGTGAGATAATAGAAGGGTTTCCGTCTAGAGAACCCATGTCATTCGTTGTTATTGCATAGTGGCTTTGTCTGAATTCGTTTTCGTAATCCATATCCTATTTGCATCATCCCTTTGTGTGAGATTGTTACAAATCTGATTGACTTAACAAAAACGAGCTTACAGTCAACGTTGCATTTTTAATCGGATACATCAGTTTGTATCATAATTGTAGGTTGAACTGATTTACCACGATATTAGTAAATATAGGGCGACATGTGTATTGATCGAATTTATAAACCAATATAAGGTGCTATTAGTTGTTGGAAGATTTATTGGTAAATGATATTCGGTGATCATGTATAATAATATGAACTTAACTGAATCAGCCTGTGAAGCTGCTGGGTACAGGTGTGTCCTCCATATAGGAGATGGGTTGGAGCTTAATCCATCACGCCGCTACACTGCGGGTTGGCAGATAATTTCCCTACAATGAGTAATCATTGTTATCAGATGTCTATGATAACAACGTAGACCGCCGGATTTACGTGCTCTTCGAGACACTGTGGAGAGGCCCATAAGGACATACACCCACACCGGAAACAAATATTTATACAAATACAAATATCTGCTCCGAGCGGGAATCGAACCTGCGACCGCCGGCGTTGAGGCAACTACTCCGTACCACTACACCAGAACGATCGTCGATAATGTTATATTATTTACTATTTTCTATGCTGAAAAATCATATTATCAAATTCAATTTTGTGTTAATGTTGACAAAATAGACGAAAGCATCAACAAAAATTGTTAATACAGGTAGTTATAACTTTTAATTATTTCCTAAAATATATAAGAATGTTTTTTAAGCGAAATTATTCAATTGAAATGTAAAAAATGTTTCGGTTATCATTCAATTGTCTTATTCCAAGTAAAGGCTACAATATTTTAATTTTTAACCAAACAGTTTCGTTATGTTTAAGATATTTATTTTTTATAAGTAAAAAAAATTAAGTTTTATTTTATATTTAACTAATATTAACGGTATATTTTAAAATATTTAGTTCTAATTCCTTTCTTTTATAAAAGAGTGAATATAGACTAAGTAGAGTTTACGTCAATCAGTTTCGAACTGATCTCGAGTTAAGGTTGACGGTAGAGATAAGTGGGCGATCTTTAATGTTACGAGTATGGGGATAAGTTGGCTCCATGCCACCGCCGGACTGGCCGTAATATGTACTCGTACTTACAACTAATAAGCGGGTAGCGCCAGGTTAATAGAAAATCAATCCGTATGATTTCCAAATAGTGGGCGATACAAGGTTATTTTTTTAAATGCTGTAATTTTCTGATTTTTAAAATTATTTATCACGTTTATAAGTCTAATTTTTTTTTTAAATTATACCTATTATGATTTATGATACAAAGATTGATCCTAACTAAAAAGTTGTGATCTTTTTTTTTATAAAAACTAAAAGACAAGAAAAACGTACTTATATAATTATAATATAATGAAGAGAGCGATACGTAATCTTACTTGGTGATGGCGCTTTATAAGTATTTAGTGGGAGATAACTATATTAATAAGTAATTTTTACGGGTAGTTTTATTGCAGTTACATAAAAATAAATGAAAAACATACTTGTTTATTAAAATGTAAAATAAGCTAGAAAAAATCACAAGCAAAATATACAAAACAAACTAACTTTAAAAGTTAAGGATAAAAAGATTTAAGTAACTTTTACAAAAGCAATTTATCGTTACAGAAATCGTTAAAAATTCCGAAACTATTCCAATTTTTAGAAGTGGAAGTGGTTTAAAGAGTTTGAATGTTGAACGAGATTAGGAATTTATACGTCTTTTCTGTGCATGAATTCGCGTTTATAGGTCAAATCTGTTATAAAATATTCTTAAAGTAGGTTAGGATCTTTAATAATAAATTAGTTTAACGTTTATAAATTATTCAAAGGAAAATATGCGAAGCGTTGTGAAAACAAAATAACACGCACAGTAAGGCAAAATAATAAAAAGTAAGTGTCAATTGACGCCTTTTGGCAGCAACTGCTAGGACATTAGATGGTGAATTAGAGGGAAGAACGAGAATAACATTAATAGGTGTCATGATATTCGCAGGAAACGACTCTCGGGGCCAAGACTTCACATTGACATCTGTACGTTTGGCTTTCCGCCAGCAGTTATCTGTATAGGTTTACCGCATGACTGCAGTTTTTTACTAAATTATAATTAATTTTAATGATTTTACCCACATTTACGAATTCCAAGTGATTTATAGTTAAAATATCGTTCTTTACTGTAACAATAATCGTTCTTGCAATAATATTGCTGAAGTTGTGTATAATTTATTCATTACTTTTTTTTGCGTTATATTTTTGAAACATCAGGTTTAAATTACCAGTCAAATTTTTTTTAATAAGACATTTATTAATATAAAAATATATCTTACCTGGATGCGGATGAGGATGCGCATGTTCAGCAGGAGGCTGCATAGATGATAGCGCTGAGAGAGGCGTATAACGAGATCCGTCTTCACGAGAACAACCCTCCTACAAATAACAGTATTCGTTTGATATTCATCTTTCAACTTACATTAAATATATTCTATAACGTTTATTTTTGACGACAGAAGCCGTAATATTTCAAGGGATACAAAATACAGCGGATGAGTACTTGGAAAAATAGCTTCGAAACAGAGGGGTGACTGTTAAAAAGATATTGGCGTAATTGTTTTATTTGATCCGTCTACCTACGAGTTTTAACACTAAACCTACCAGAGCGGTCAAATGACCGCTTTTGAGACTTTAATTAAAATTGTTAAATTCTAGGTTTACGTTTTTTTTTTTTTTTTCGGTTTTTTAGGTTTACAGGTTTTTTTAATTAGCTATATATTATTAAAAAAGTCATGCATAAGTAAATATATAATTTAACAATTTTAACTAGTCTCAAAAGCGGTCATTTGACCACTCTGGTAGGTTTAGTATTAATCGATAAAATTATCTTTATACAAATAAAAAAAACAACGTTTATCCGAAAAACAAAAAAATCTTCATTAATTGTTTTCTGTTTACAATCAAATATCGTCATTGCTAAATCATCGCAAAGTTCCCTTTTCCGTGAACAAGCATTAAGTAGGTGTTACGATGAGGGATAACATGCGGATGAGGTCCCGAGGCGTGTTTAAGTAGAACTTACTTCATTACCCCGTATTAATGAGGCTCGAAAAGTCGAAACGTCTGCGTAACCATCTTTGTTATATGCCAAAATAATAGAAGATTTATTGACTTTAGGGGAACTTTAAATTACACATTTGAATTAAATTATTGAACTTTAGCCAATATATTAATAAATTATAATACTGAAGGAAATATAAAGCTCATATTACATAAAATTACCTTTTCGCAATTAGCCGTTGCAGTAGTTTGGGTATGGCTAGTTGACGAGATGCGATATTGCATTCCTGAGACAGTACAGAACCCTTCATGATGGTGAGTTGAGTACACCCCTGTTATTGTGACGTCTGTATCTTGATTAACAATAACTTCAACTTTCTGTTTCCTGTCAGCTAGAGTACTATCTTCGCTTTCTTTTTTAGTATCTTCGTTTTTTAGCTCCGACTTTACGCCGGAACTTATCACGTTTTTTGGCTTTTGAGAAAAAGATTCATCGCTACAAGAGTCAGATGTAGTATCGTCTTTGTTAGATTTTGGAGATCGTTTTTCGTAACTAGCAGCCAATATTGCTGTGGCGTTTAAGCTAGCCATCCGCTTCTGAACTACCATATCTTTGAGATCCATAACGATTTCGTTTCTATTGCGTTTTTTCTTTATTGGAACTCCGGCTGTTTTTTTCATTTTCGGAATAGGTTTGTCCAAATCGGATTTTCCTGGAGCCAATTTTGGAATTGGTTTCTTTTTATCTGTCGGTAAATTGCATGATTTTGACTCCAATTCGCTATCCTCGCTTGACGATGTTGAAGATTTCGGATCCCAATATTTACCGGCGCTGCGAATGCCAGGAACACCTCGTAGACTTCTTTGAGGTGGATTTTCATCAGAACTTTCGGAACTTTCTTTGTCCTTTTCATTTTTATTTTCATATTCTGATTCGGAAGTACTCTCTTGTTTTTCACTTTCCTTCGATTTTGTTTCCTTCTTTTTAGGTAATGGAGCTTTAGACGTACTTGGTATTACTTGTCTATCAACAGTTTTCATTAATCCCAATTCCATATGTGTTCTACTTTCATTCTCGTATAGACAATGTACCTTAGCTAAGGCATTTAGTGATGCCATTCTATGCTTTTTGGGCCCAGTCCACATAGATAATAGTTTCAGACGCCTTTTGCTTGGTTTTTCGTTTCCTAAAAGAGCTGACGTGTCTTTTAAATCGATTAATGAATCTTTTGACAGTTCTTTTAGTTCTTTTGAAGTAGTTTTCTTGGCGCTATCTGTTATTCTTTTGTATTTTTTATTTTTTGTCTTTTTTATTTTAGAGGTATCAGATTCTGAGGACTCTTTATTATCATTATCATCATTTGATTCATTTACACTTTCTTCCGAAGAAGTGTAATGGAAAGATTTTGTGTTTAACGAAAAAGTAGATGTATTAATTTCCTCATCAGATAAGCAATTCTTTTTAATTTGTTTTTTTGTTTTGCTAGAATTTTTCTTAGTATTACTTGGTTTGGTTCCAGGTTTTATGTCTGTTTTCATAGAAGTTTCTTGATCAAGAAATTTAATAGGACTAAAAGGCTTTCCAGTTATGCTTGATTTTCTCGCAACCATTTTGTATGATTTACTTACAATCGGCGGTTTATCTTCTACTTCTTTTTCACTAGAGAATACGCTAAAATCTAAGCCGGGCGAAACGTAATTTGTAGTATTTTGACCTATATTTAAATCTTCTGACCGTTTATTGGCTTTTAATTGTTTAACTACTTCTTCAATCGGCCTATGTGGTGAGAATTTTTTTCTTTCAGTTTCTCCTTTTTTGTCAATTACAGTCCCTTTTACTCTAGCTATAGGTCGCACTCTTCCTATATTTTTATTGATAGGAGATCTAAAATCTGAAAGAATACTTTTTGGTGAGTCAACTTTTTCTGTAAATGTATAAACATCTATATCGGGACCTTGAGACACAAGATTATTAGAAGAACTTTTTTCTTTGTTACTATCATCAGATTTCAAAGATACAAATCTTTCAGAAACGCTCAGATTTCCTTTCGAATTTTTGCAACATTTTACATCTATATCAACGGTCCTTAGCGATCGACTTGAAGTGAAAAATTTAGGTGGTCGCTCAGTCTCCACTTTTGTTATTTCTACTTGAGTGTTATTAATAGTCGAAACGTTTTGATTCGAGTTTTCAAGTATATTACTTTCATTTCTTTCAGAATTAACTTCTTTCATTTCAATTTTAGTTTCCATTTGAGGAGTGGAATTTTTGTCATCTCTGTTATCATTTTTTGTAGAGTTGCTCAAATTTTCTATAGAGGTATCTTTTTGACTTTTTTCATCTTCATCTTCTTTATCTTTATTAGATTGATCACCATCTTTGTTTATGGATGATCCTTTTTTCTTTTGGTTTGTTAAATTTCCTTTTTTAAAATTTCCTTTAACTGCTGGTTTTGGAATATTAGCTGTCCCCTTTTTAACAGCATCTAAATTAAGTTTGTACTTTATGTTATCGTTATTTTTATCGTCATTTTTTAGTTTTAAAGTTGATTTGTTCTTCTTAGTTAACTTTACTGGTTTTTTAGTAACAACTTTTTTTGCTACTTTAGCCTTATCTTTCGTCTCTTTAGATTCTTTTTTCGCTTTTTTTGAAGGGGAATCGTCTCTAGGTGTATAGTTTTTGACTGGTAACGTTTTGGCTGCTTCCGCTGACGAGTCATTTTTTTCCTTAATAGAGGTCTCGGTGTCATTTTTACAGCTAGTTGAGTCGTCACTAGTGCCTTTTTTAGAGCCTTTTGAAGTAGATTTTTGAGCAAGCTTAGCTTTTTTTGGAGCGGCTCTTTTTTTCTTTACTTGTTTGGTAGTATTTGCTTTAAAAGTTGTCTTTCCCAATGCTCCCTTCTTAAGCGAGGGTTTTGCAGCTTGTGACCGCATTTTCTGCTATAGTCATTGATCAACTGATGATAGTGTTCACATTCTGAAACAAACGAAACCTTAATTTAATATTCATACTTATAATAGAGATAAAAAGTAATAAACACTGAGTAAAGTTTTTCTTTTATCAGACGTAACTTCAACATAACAAATGTAACAGAATAATAATTTTATTAGAAGCAAATACTTTTATTTATACTAATCGCTTTTTCAATACATTATAGTATAAGAAAATAATTGTAAAAAATTATTTGAAATCTATATAATTATTACACTGAAAATTTCAATTTAAAAAATATTTTACGGAAGACAGCCTTTTATTGAGACAGCTTTTTTATTGAGAAAAGTATAGTCTATAAATTATTACGCTACGGCTCATAGAAGAGTAGCAGTATATTTATTGGTGTAATATTACCCATTGTGACAAGTCATTAAACACAACACGAATAAAGTTTTGTTTAAGCATATTATAAGTTATCAGTTATCTGCATTTTTATTTAAGTGTATAAACATAGTATTTTACTTCACAAACTTCGATTACAGTCGTCTCGAATTCTGTTATATGACACTTAAACCTTGTTTATATATATATATATATATATATATATATATATATATATATATATATATATATATATATATATGCATAAGTATGTACCTATAAATAAAAAAAACCCTATAAAATATTAAAAAAATAAAAACTTTTATGTTTAATGTGTTTAGATATGAGACCATTGTTTGATTTAGATTGTTCAAATGTTTGAATTATAATAAGATACTAATCAAGAACTCTCCTTAAATTTTATAACATCGAAAGATTGTTTTAATTGCTTTTTAATACTATTACAGTTATTATTATATATATTTTCCATAAACAGGTCATAAAAAATTACATTTAAAAATGAAAATGAACTATTCACTTTGTATGGGGGTTTCGGCTTGTAGTGGACAGTAACTAAGAATAATAATTATAGTTATATTAAGTTAGTAACACTAACAAGTAGGAATAAGAAAAAACAAATAATGCATTGTGTCCAGGTGTTTCATATTTTGTTTTTTTGCTGATGATTATAAGGTTTCTGAAATAAAAAATCAGTGGTTTTGATTTTTTTAATTTTATTAATCTAGCTAGGCAGATTAGAAATAAGTTCCCTAAGTTGAGTTTCACTTTTCAATAACTCCTGTACCACCAACAACATTAAACACCACAATGTATGGCAAAGAGTATGTAATCACTACTATGTATACTTCTTCTTATATGGCTTTAGCTCCCTTGCAGAATTGCCAGTAACTATCAGAATGGATAGTCTTACGATGTACACTACGAATGCGAAATTATTTAATCTGTCAAAATGACAAGTCAAAAGAGCAAAAGTCTATAAATTAGAGTTGCCATAAAAATCATTATTAAGAATATAATTAACTCCTTGCATTTTATTTATTCAATAAGGGGCCGTCAATAAATTACGCGAGACAATTTTGGCGTTTTTTTCGATCTTATCGATTTAAAAATATTTTAAAATCGATTATTTGTTAATAATTATTGTTCAAGACTGGCAACGTGGCGTAATGAAATCAACAAACGGAAATAAACCAGAAGTAAATAATTAATATATAAAATACTTATTAAATAAAGTTTTTATCAGTTTATATTGATACAACTGAAAATCACAAATAATCACGATTTAATGTATGAAAATATTTAGTATAATTTTTTTTTTGTATGAATTCTGTTCACGCCAAGCCGAAAATTGACACTCCCCTTTAACATTTTAAATAAGATTGTTGAGATAAATTATGCACAGACATTTTATTTTCTAAATATCTAAAGTACATATTTTAAATTAATAATTACTTTTTCTTTTAATTTGTAAAACTAAAGTTATATATGTATAAGTATAATATTTTTCCCGCTAATTCTGAAAATTGAGTAGGGGAAGCCGGGGTTCGAAGTTCCGATTTTGGAGTAGGACACAATATTAATATAATAGAAAGATTTGTAATCCATGATTCCTTTATAAATAGATGCAGAATTTATTCTGGTTTCAAGTTATAAAGTCGGAATTAAAGAAATGATAATGTATTTTTGCTCAGGATAATTTTTTTGTAGTAAGTCGACAAGGAACAACTTGCCCCACAAAGGGGTTGGTTGTTCCTCTGTTGAGGCAAGTTGTTCCGTTGTCAATTACAGTTATTAATAATGCAATATTAGTTGTAAAGGTGTGATAAACTAAATAAGACACACGTAACCGAATATATATGACAGATTTATTTATAAAAGTCCAAAATCTTAATGTTTTTGACAAATTTTTAATAACCTTTAAAAATTTCACGAGAACGAAACTATAGAAAACACTAGTAACAAGCATTATTATTAATATTGTAATACCACCTAATCAATAGGCTTAAGAATAGTTAAAAAGCTTTAAAAACTAATCAACTTTGACAAAAGCAAATTATTTATTTTAATTAAAACACTAAGAAATATCAACTTATATTATAATTTTAACATTTCGAAGTAGGTATAGGTTCTTTATTTAGTCTCATATAATTAACTTTTTTGAGATCAATCATCTAAAGAATGGTTGGACTTGGACTTTATAGTAATAATGTTTATCAGTCTCGCAGAAATTAAAATATAATTATTCAAAGGATTCGTCGTCAGAATTACAATTCGGACAAACATATGAATGAAAACATCTCGCGATTTCAGGCATTTTAAATGAGCCCAATCCTTACACATGACGGATTCAATACATTGTTCTCCTGGTTGTGAATTGGAATATGAGTCGCAATATATTAGACAATACCATTTCAGGCTATCTTCTTCATTTTCATTTCTATGCCAAGAGACTGGAATGTTAGGCATCTCAAATTTAACAGCACATCTGTATGTTAACTTTCTCACATTTTTTGTGGTGGTGGTGGTAGTGGTGGTGGGTTTTCTGTAGTCAACCCACATTTGATGTTATACTGGCCTTCAAATTTTTGACATAGTGAAATAATGTCATATGACATATCTCTAGTTCCAGAGCTACCGTCTTAAGCTTACACCCATCTTTAATAACAGAATCAGCTGCCCGTTGCAAAAATGGTCAATCGAAAGCTTGCCCCGTTAGGTTTTCAGTTTATAGTTTCTCATCTAAAACAAAGATTTAATTTAATTATTTACGTGTTTCATTATGGGGCACGTTGTTCCGCGGCACAACTAACCCCCAGCCAAAGGAACTTTTTACCCCAAATTCCATTTCCAAGATGACCTGTAATTATAATGGAATGGGTGATACAAAATCAACAAGGATACTAAAAAGAGAACATCTAGAGTTTGTCCAACTGATAATAGCAAGTCACACTCAAATAGCTAAATAATTGATTGAAATAAACCAAAAAGTATAAGAACGAAAATATTTACTTACGTGATGTTTATGTACCTCCAATGAACTACCACTCTCACGCGCCGACACAGCATCACTAAAATAGCTGCCGTAATAGCGCAATAGTATGACGTTTTGCGATGCACTTCAAATCTATTGCTATCTCTTTTCTTTACGAAGCTATTTGCATCGGAACAACCTACCCCCGGCACTTTGAACCCCGGTCTCCCCTAAGCTATATTTTAAATGACAGTATTATTCAGTGGCATTAAGGCTTCAGTCGAAATCCTAAATTCAACGCTAAGAACAAAGTCAAGATTCCTAACTGTCGAAAATGCCTCTTACGCGAAACCCAGAGTCTTTGATCGATTTCAAGTAGAGCTTAAAATTCACTTTTATCACTGACTAAAAAGTCGGCAGATATTCATCATATCTCCTTCAAAAAATACTCCATAGTCCTAATACATTTTGATTTCAAATTCGCTTGTGCATAGGCCTTAATAATAAATAATACAGCCCCCAAGTTTATAGAACTAAACCCTTTTACGTCATTGGGCCAGCAGTTGGAATTTTAATGGTTTCTCGTAAGGGTCATGTTTGAATTCATGAAATGTAACTACCGACGATAATTTAGTAAGTAATTTTACTAATAATAAAATGAAATAAACTAATAATAAGTATATCAGTAACAAAGATATTTCTTGGAAAGGGGTGGGGGAATTTTTTCAAACTCTACGTACTAGTACTAAATGTTAATTGAACATTCCTTATTTATATTACAACAAGACGAGTTTTTTTTTTCTTTAATAACTCATTGATCAAACAAGTTTTCTTACTGTTTTATCATTAAATTTTGGGGGTTACGTTTTGTTTTTGCATGATTTTAACTATAAATAATAATAATAATAAAACAGTGTTCTATCACGTCACCATATTTGTAGAATAAGTAAACAGTAAAATTTATGGGTTTCACGAATCTGATCATAACAGGTCACATGAGAAAAAATAGTTCCAAAGAAAGTACCTAATATTTTTGTGCCCCAAACATCTATTACTCTTATGCGAAATTTACGTAAATTTTCATTTTATGGCTTTCGTTGTTTAGGAAAAAAACTACTGTTATAGTTATTTAAATACCGCGGAAACCATAACAGCGCCCGAGTACTCTTCATTTTCTCGGCAAGATCTATAAACCTATTTTATAAAATAATATTTTATTTTATATGATATAGGTTATTTATGAGGCCAAGATTTTTTTTTCTCACGGATTTAGACCCCAACACATAGACCAATGGTCCTATTCATATAGTACTCGTATATCACACAAGTTTTCCAAACAGACTTGTGCTCATTATATGATTTAACATGCCTAACAGTACTCTCCAATTTTGGAGTGAGGACACGCTTTCCTCAATATTAAATCCGCACTGAAGTCCCACGTGATTCCATTCTGTCCTTCATTTTATCCACTCTTGAAATCAATTCGATGGCGGTTTTTATAATAACCATGTTTGGTTGTCTAAGCCGCAACTAAAGCAGAAGATGACTGATATAGAAAATAAATAATCGGAGTTAATACTGATAAAGTGCGGTACTCTTCTTTTGGTTAGAGAGCTGGCTTAAAGCTGACAACACATATTTTACGATACCTGAAATTTCGTCTAGTGATACTGCTATACCCAGTAAACAAGCAATGGGTACTAGCTAAGCCCGGCCGCGGTAGGTTTGGGGTCCCTCGGGTTAGCCAGGTTGAAAACTAAGCAAATTTTTAAAGTATTTTACGGCGTCTGCCGTTTTATTATGTTATAATATACCTCTAGAAAAATTGAAAAATAACTATGGCTGCTGATTTTAAGGGTTGCAACATCACGGCAGCCACGTTTCAAAATTCGAAAAAAAAATATTTTTAAAGTATTTTACGGCGTCTGCCATTTTAATATATTATTTTTTTAACTATTTTAAGCTTATATTGAAAATGGCTGCAATTTTGTCCGGTTGTAACTATCCGGTTTACAGCGAAACCTTAACTGCAGTCCGTGCTTAGAAAACATGTAGTACAGTAATCACATACATATATAATCACATCACATAACAATAATAAGTAGTTTACCATACTTCCATAGTTTTATAATAAATATTAATAATATATTGAACGGATTACATTGACCGAACACTTTGAGATGACGGATATAGTAGCTATCACAGAGGCATTCAAGCGCATAAGTAAAATATGTAACAACGAAGTACTTTGTCGATGACCGCGAACAAAAGCCAGAAACACGATGTAAAAATGTGAAGGATAAATCAAAATTAACTATATTCAAATAGGCCCCAAGAGCACCTTCGAATCGTCATTTTACAAATTAAAACTTTCAAGTGATTATTATTTTGTAATAGTAAAGCTACCATCGATTCGGAATGTAGATTCTGCAGAGAAGAATCGGCAAGAAACTCCGCAGTTACTCTTTTAAAAATAGTATATAAAATTTGTTTTAGTATAAAATTAGTAATATCTTGCATGAAATACAGCGCCACTAAGTCCACACATCTTTATCGACTAAGTTATCCTGCACCGAATAATAAGCTTTATCTATTAATTTTTTCTTAATAAATTCTTTAAATTTATTATGAGACAATTCCAAAATTTTTTGTTGAATTTTATTATACATGCGAATACCATAACCCAGAAAGGAGACGTTTACTTTGCGCAGTCGGAAGCTTGGAGTTACAATTTTGTTATTCCTTCTAGTGTTTACAGCGCGATTAATACTATTTATTTCAAAACAATGAATATTCTGGTGAATATATATAATATTGTTACAAATATACTGCGACGCAATTGTTAATATGTCTATCTTTGGAAAAACATCCCGTAGGGAGACTCTAGCTCCAAGATCGTAAATGCCACGAATAGCCCTTTTTTTGCAAAATAAATACAGTTTCAATATCTGTAGTATTACCCCACAGTAACAGACCGTAAGACATAATACTATGGAAATAGCTAAAATATATTAATCGCGCAGTAGCAACGTCGGTCAGTTGTCGCACTTTTCTAAATGAAAAAAAAAAAAAAAAAAAAAAAAAAAAAAAAAAAAAAAAAAAAAAAAAAAAAGTAGAATTAAGTTGTAGAATTAAATTGTAGAATTAAATTGTAAAATCAAGTTGTAGAATTAAGTGGTAGAAATAAGTGTTAGCATTAAGTGGTCAATGTGGACTCATGTTTCCAGAACTAGAGATCCTAAGTATAGTTCATAGGTATTCAAATAATGATAAAATATAGTCTGCTGATGTAATAATGCCTGTGTAACAATTTATAAAATCAGTAAAAAATGGTACGGGCGTCTGTAAGCTCGTAGAGGAAAATTAATAAAAAAAAAAAAAAAAAATAGTTTGTGCACCCTATCCTTCACATTTTTACATCGTGTTTGGCTTTTGTTCGCGGTCGTCGACAAAGTACTTCGTTGTTACATATTTTACTTATGCGCTTGAATGCCTCTGTGATAGCTACGATATCCGTCATCTCAAAGTGTTCGGTCAATGTAATCCGTTCAATATATTATTAATGTTTATTATAAAACTATGGAAGTATGGTAAACTACTTATTATTGTTATGTGATGTGATTATATATGTATGTGATTACTGTACTACATGTTTTCTAAGCACGGACTGCAGTTATGGTTTCGCTGTAAACCAGATAGTTACAACCGGACAAAATTGCAGCCATTTTCAATATAAGCTTAAAATAGTTCAAAAAATAATATATTAAAATGGCAGACGCCGTAAAATACTTTAAAAATATTTTTTTTTCGAATTTTGAAAAGTGGCTGCCGTGATGTTGCAACCCTTAAAATCAGCAGCCATAGTTATTTTTCAATTTTTCTAGAGGTATATTATAACATAATAAAACGGCAGACGCCGTAAAATACTTTAAAAATTTGCTTAGTTTTCAACCTGGCTAACCCGAGGGACCCCAAACCTACCGCGGCCGGGCTTAGCTAGTACCCATTGCTTGTTTACTGGGTATAGCAGTATCACTAGACGAAATTTCAGGTATCGTAAAATATGTGTTGTCAGCTTTAAGCCAGCTCTCTATTTGATTGCGAGTTGTAATTAACAATATTAAGTTTTTTCAGGCTGCTTTTATTCATAAAATTATTAATTTTTTTTTTTTTTTTTTTTTTTTTTTTTTTTTTTTTTTTTTTTTTTAATGTTATTTGGATAGGCAAACTGGCAGACGTGCCACCTGATGGTAAGTGGTCGACGTCGCCCATGAACATAAACTAGTTTACTTGGAACTAGCCCAGCCAACTCATTTATGTGTTGCCTATCCTGAGACATATGATGTTAAGTCTCGGTGCCAGTAATTACACTGCCTGTCTTGCCCTTCTTTCCGAAACACAGCTGTTTCACGGAAGAAATAAGCAAGATGGTGGTACCCATGCAGCCGGGATCGCGGCACAGCGCATCCCTCCCACCGGTTTATTAAAAGAAGTTAATTAAAAGAAGTGATTAGCCTATTTTAGGATACAAAGCATATGATATAAACAAATCAGTTTTGAAAAAATGGCTTGATTATAACGTCCCTTCACCATTAAATGAAACTATCATTTTTATATTAATTAAAATTTACTTTTCATTTAAAAATAATATTAGGTCTGTACGTATGAAATTGGCGTTTTGTCGTAGGTACTGGCCACTTTGATCTCAAATATTTCCTCTTTGGTTAGGAAATCCAAATTCAAATTTATACAGCTATTTACTCATGCATTTGCGTAACCGTAATTCATTTGTTTTTTTTTTCCTCTTTTGTTTTTCATATTTGCGTCACTCAGTTTACAAAATGGAAATCTTGAAATATCGGGCTACTTACGAGTACGAGTTCCATCGTCGCACCAGATAAAACTGTTCTAATCCACTTGAAACAAATTAGGAAGGTAAAAATGCTTGAAAGGTGGGTACCTCATGAATTGAGTGAAGCAAACCGACAAACGCGCTTAGACTGTTGCGTTACATTACTCAAACAATACAATAATGAAGGAATTTTAAATCGAATCATTACATGTGATAAAAAGTGGATCATGTACGATAATCGGACGTGCTCATCGCAATGGCAGAACCCTGGCGAGCCAGCCAAATCCTGCAACAAGTGAAAATTGACTCAAAAAAAGTTACTTGAGCGTTTGGTTGACTAGAGTCGGTGTATTCACTAAGTACAGTTTTTGAAATCTGGCCAGACGATTACGACAGATGTCTAGTGTCAGCAACTGCAAACCATGATGGAAAAGCTAGCTGCTATATAACCGAGGCTAGTCAATCGCTCTAGGCCACTGCTGCTTCAGGAAAACGCTAGACCACACACTGCACAACAGGTGGCTACCAAATTAGAGGAGCTTCAATTGGAATGTCTAAGACATCCACCGTATTCCGGGGATCTTGCACCAACAACGTGTATTTTTTGCTTTTTAATAATTTTATCAATCAATAAATAATTTTTTTAAAAACACTTTTCGATCGTCGAAAAAAAAAAAAACTATCTGAATCTGATACAAGACGAAATACATTATCCCCTTACTTTTGTGCTATGAAAGTAGATGGTGCAATTACATGCAAGTAAAATAAACAAGGTCACATAAAGATTGTGTAAGTTTTATATTGTTATTGACTTATCCAAGTCTATTTTACACTTGTCTAGTCTTTAACACTAATACTAGATTTTAACGCACTACCTCGGATAGTCAGTGGTATGTTCCTAAGATTTATGTATGTCCCCATAAGGAATCCTAGATCGACTCAATTATATTATCGAAGTATTTTTTGAGAAGGCGTTTCATCAACCGATTCCAAAAGTTGTTAGTATTTAGGTAAGCAAGGTAGGTAAGATAGTAAATTAGGTAGAGGTATTTTGCTTGACAGATTGAGCCGTTCTATGCACTACCTATTGGAACCAGATATGACTGCCAATGCTCCTTACGTAAGCAACACTACACAAATTTATCTACATCATTTCGACACAAGTCTCCGTTTTTGAATCGACCCATCGATCGATAGTGAATACTGTTTAAGCCAGTAGGGCCCAACTGTAAGAAAGAAAAACAAAGTAAAATAAAATATAAAAAATTTATTATTATTTATTTCTTATATAAATATTACAAAATTACTCTTAAAAATGCTTTAAAAAATGCGGCTAAGCAAATCAAATAATTAACAACTTAAACGTCACAACACGTAATCAACACCAAAGTACATGACTGAACTGAAAGTACCAATAAGTAGATTGAAATGAATTCATTGACAAAGGAAATATTAATGTGAAATAATTGCCAGTTTTGTAACACCTTTGGCCAGTTTTACTTGGACTCTAGACAAGAAGGCATTGATTTTTAACTCAACTGGATGGATCTTTAATAACAGAGGTGCAGACGCACGAAAAATAATTTATAATCTTACATTTTTGTTTTCAGTGTCTAGTTTTTCTTATAGATATTTTCACAAATTTAATTTACGTACAGGTAGGTACGGCGCCGTTTCAGTTTGGTAAGATATCGAAAGGTTAAATTATTTTGCGATATTTCTTAAATTCACGGAAGTGATTTACATTTTGCCGTTATTTTCTAGTTATCGAAAATTAATCTTGTTCAGGTGTTAAAACGCTCAAAAAGCTTCTGCAAGGGTCCGTAAGGTTACTTTAAATATGATAATATAAATACCTTATCTTTAAGATTTACAAGTGTTAAATCGGATACTATTTAAAATAATAATATGTAAATCTCCTCGAACGATATGCATATTTTATTTGCCACTTAACTATTTTAAGTATATTTGTTTGTTTATATTTCATTTTATGTGACAGTGAAATAGCTTAACCCTAGAAGCCTAATCTACGTCTGAGAGGCGTACACGCAACCGAATATCGTTTGTCTCTTTGTATCGGTTAAAATTAGCGCATCGTGTTCTTTTGCCAACTCTGTGGCCGACAGGAGCTAACGGATGGTGCCTGTATCGTTAAGGTAAGTCCCCCCATTTTTGATTTATCGAAGTATAGCACGCCTGCGAGACGTATGTTTAGGCTTTGTGTAACTTTTAACTAGGTTTGTGTGATTTTAATTTTGTTTATTTTCGTACATTTTATGTTTATTTTCGGCCTTGTTTTAGGTACAAATATGTCACGGTCTAAAAGATTACATGAAGACCAGATTCTAGCAATCTTTAACGAGGATAATAATCCTTCTTTGTAAGATTCAGATTCCGAAGTTGAGGATGACCAGATTATCGAAGACGTTCAAAGCAAAGATGAAAATAATTATGTGACTGAATACGTTTCGTCTTTACAAGAATCTAGTACCTCTGAAGAAACCAACTTTTGCGCCTATAAAAAAAAGAAGGTCAAAATCAGTGTGTTACAAATGCAAAAAATGTGCACAAGGTTGATAAGTGTGTAGACTGCTCTTAAAGTTTAGTTTGTCTTTTAAAGTCTAATTATTTTTAATGTTTGCTCTAAGAATAACTAATTAGCGTTAAAAATAAAAAGATTTTCTAAGAAAAAATTTACGTTTTAGTTGATTTTGAAAAAGTTAATTTTTTTTGTTCCAATTTATGCATATAGTTTTCTCTTTGTAATAAATAACTGTGATTATAGTTATAATTCAAAAAAGTGTTGTTTTATTTTTAGTTTATATGCCAAATTTCAATTTCCGCTAAATAATATTTCTAAAATAGGGCTATTTTTGCATACAGATTGTAATTTATATGTGTACGCCTCTGAGACGTATATTAAGGCTTTGTGTAAGTCCGAAATAGATTAGGCTTCTAGGGTTAAATTTCAGTGAATCTGTACAACTTCGTAAGATTGGGATTACCGTTTCGATTTTTCATTACGCTAAGATCTATGACGTTGAAGAAACGGGCAGGTTGCGGACATAATGATTTTGCTGGTGTACAAAATTGTTACAATCTTGTGCTACTGTTACAAAGTTTGTTTATGTAATAACCTCTGGATTTCATGGGCTATTTTATAACATATATTAAGGTCAGGCAGTATGTTATTTAACTAGAACCAATAAAGTTTTACAATAACTAATAAAGAATTTTAAGAAATATACATCAAATTCTACAGTAAATAATGTTAATTTCATTTTTTACGCTGATATCTAGAACGACAGTAAAACGATTAGCGTTTTATCAATCTTTCCAAATGGAATAGAAAGCAATAATCCTTATGGCATTTAACGTCTGTATAAAGTTATTGAGATAAAAAAAGCAAACAAAGATTGGTAATAAATACATTTTTGAACTTAGTGAACTTCGTTTGTAAGTATTTTTCTTCGATGCTATTCATACCAATTTACTCAGATATTTTATAAATTACTTATTAATTTCATAAATTATTTATAAATTACAAAAGTTCCTATTTCTACACGTTTGCACGTGATGAAAAAAGCAAAACAATTTTAGTTATAAAAATCGTGTTTAATTTTTGTTTACAGAAATAATTTATTCGTAAATTATAAAGTAAGATAAAAAGTCAAGATAAAAAAATCAATGCAAATATTTTTAACTTTTGACACATTCATAGCGAACGACATAATCTAAAACAATAAGTTAACGACGCCCGTGGCTACCAGCATTCATTAGATTAACTCGACTAGAGCCGGTCTCATCGCTTAATTATCACGATTCACGACAGAACACAAATCATCTTTCTTTGTTCCGACCGCCGCTCTACTTGATAACTAACTATTATAATTGTATTACGTTTAATAAAGAATGAATCTGATCTCCCTATACAATTGCATAGTCAGAATTAAAAAGATCCTTGGTGTTTTATTTTTGTTTAATCGTGTTTGCAATTTACATTTTATACGTATGTTTTACACAACAAATTAAAATAAACGTGATTAAAAGCAGATAACATTATAATATAAAAAAATACATTAATTATGAGTCACTCCTAATACAGCAGTGCGTATTTTACTAAATTGAGTTGTACTAATTTTATCTAGTGTAATAATGTTTGATTATTTATTATAATGAAAGTTATATATATGTATATTTGATAGTTGAGTAACGAGATAAGCGTAGACCGATTCAGGTCACCACGATTCCGTCAGCGTGGAATTGAAGTTCTGGGTCCACGGAGAACACATTAGAAACATTACAATATGTATTAATAAATAGTTTGGAAAATCCAAAAGTGAACGTCACATAATCTCATTTTGCACAAATAAAAATATTATTTGTAAAAGTGTATCTATATACGTACTATTACGTAGATGCACTCGTTCTCATGTGCCAATTATTTAAATTAAAAATAAAATAAAAACTTTTTTTTTGTTGATAGATCATTAAAAACATTTAGTATTATTACACTTTCATTATTTTTCTTTTGCAATCACAATGTGTTAAGAATTCAACGGTACCTTCCCCCACCGCGCCGCCCCGGCGACAGCGTCGGGCTCGGCGCATGAGACACGGCAGACACTCGGACACATGAGTAAATAAACCGTACAGAGGCAAAGCTTCATACAAGCGCGCCACGATAGGTACACTACTACAAGCATGAGACGCGTGTGTGCGTCAGCACAAGCGCCTCGTCACATACGAGAGAAACCGGCTTATAATATGCTTAAACTCAAGGGCTACAGCAGCAACTTCGCGCGTCGAGTTTTCATTTAATGATAATTTATTAATTTAAATAGTGTTTTAATGTTATTTTAATAGTGTTTTAATATAAAAGTGTAAAAGTTTCCTAAAAATATTTAGGAAATAATAATTTTTTTTTTCTTTTTTAAATCGCAATAACATTAAAAAAGATCAAATTTGATAGAAGAATTTTTTTAATACCTTGAAAAATGATAAAGTTACTTTTGAAAATATTAAAAAAAAAAAACAACAAAAATAAACTTTGTCATCTTGTTGAACAACTACTTATTGTTTATTAAATTTTATCCTCCTATGCCAACCCTACCAAAATAGGTATAAATTTTGCTCGCTCCTTAGAAGCTTTCACTCTGTACGGTTTCTTTACTCATGTGACTCGGACGCGTTCGCACATTACGAGTACATTAAGTCATTAAATTCAATCGTTGTTCAAAGGCCATGGGATAAGGATACCGAATCGGCCACAGAAAGGTTTTGGGCTCATAATTTCAGGACATGTTGGTACTCATAAGACACTTCGATGCTGCAAGTTTCAGATCTTTATCTATTACCGTTTCTGAATAAATCGAAAAATACTGAAAATCAGTAAAATTGTTATTCTCAATATCTTGTGAATCGATTGATCTAAATACCGGATATGTTTTGGGGCATGATGGTAGCTTCTAAGAAATAAAATATGAGCAATATCTGTTCATAACTACGTTAAAAAAAACGAGGTTATTTTCTTAATTTTAATTTTCAACCATGTTACGATAACGGTAAAAACATGAAACAATTTGTTTTTAATTCCTCATTCAATTTCTGATGAAATTATGAGCTTGGGAAATTTTTTAAAACGGTATGCCATATTGAAAAAAAATTAAAAACCGATTTTTTTTTGCTCAAAAATCGGTTTCTTTTTATGATTTAACTCTTGAAATGCTAAAATACAGAACTTTTTCGATTACTGTACTAGTGAAAGTGGATCAAATTTAATTTTCAAGATTTAATAACAAACATCGGGACAGGTGAAACTAAAAAAAACTTGTAACAATTAAACCATATCGAATTAGACCGTAAAATTAAATAGGGTTCTATTCCTGACTATAGGTATAAGAAAAAAAAAAAGAACTCGATTAGTGAAGTATTTTATTTTTTATTTTATTTTATTTTCAAATTTCGAAAACTTACAGCTAGTTATAATTATGAAATTAAAATCGATGATTAAGTTACGGCCAATTACAAGTTTTCACAAGTAGTATGAATGAATAACAGTTACATTTACGGCAAGACAACAATTCCAAACAAGTAGTATAATATGTAAATTAAAGTTAAATTTTACACACAACTAAAGAATACACCAAATTTAACATTCCTTGCTTTGAGGTGCAAAAAAATCGTTACACATCACCCTTTTAAGCCCTGTTACACTCGTGTTGAAGAGATCAATATCGACCCTCCGGCACCGCTGTGTTAAACAAATGACAAGCTCTGATGTATGTATTTCGGTAGATATTGTGACCACAACATACAGGATCCGCACATCTCACGGACGTCCACGACAGAACTTTTTTAAACAGTTTTTTAATTAGTTAAAAAATTGCATTAAAAGTATCATGAGTGTTAAAAAAAGTGTTTTTTCTGAATACGTTTGTAAAATTTATTCGTTTTGTGCGAAGTGAGACTAGAACACACCACAACGCTTTGTTTTGTGGCGTGCAAATTTTTTTTTGTTAAATGAAACAATTCGTGTCGAAAATGAAACACTTTTGTTCTTTAAGTTAGAGAGAATATAACTTATAATACTATTGTGACATTTTTTCTTGTAAAAACTAAGTCTTTAATGCAGAGTTTAATACTATTTATTACTATGATTGAAATGTGTAATGGTTGCTTTAACTCATTAAAAAATCTCGAAATGCTTTCGTATCTCCATTATGTGTACAATGAATATCACTTAGAAAGATCTCGAAAAAAGTACAAAGAATTATTATTAAAAAACAATTCGCAATAATAGTAGGTACTACGTATCTATAATGAAAAAAAAAAGTTGTAAGAGATAATTTCAAACACAAGCACAATTTAAATTCTCGAGACGGCTTGTCGCCAGACTAGTCAATGGAGCGTTTTATAACAGTACTTACCATAAATCGCTCGAGCAATTGATCACGTTAAACTAAATTGTAGTAACATGAATTCTATGAATAATAATAATTATAGCTATTTATCTATTGATGACTTAATTACTTTATTTACGATAATATTATATAGCGGTACGAGAAAAGTTAAGAAAAACGTATTTCATATTTCAATATTGATTTAATTATAACTTAATTAATTTGACTTGATAGTAAAGTGAAACTTGTAAGTATATAGCATAATGTATATACCCACATGTATGATTTTTTTTAATTTAGGTTTGTTGTAATGACGACGTTTGTTGACGACGCGTTGGCGCAGTGGTCACAACAACTGGCTGATGCGCTAGCGGTCGCAGGTTCGATCCCCGCACATGACAAATATTTGTATAGGCCATACAGATGTTTGTTGTGATCTGGGCGTTTGTGCTTGTGTATTGTGTTTCCGGACCCCCGACACGGATTCACATCCTATACCTACTAGTAAGACTAACTTGTCAGCGTAGACATACATTTCGATCAGAAACTATACAGGATAAAGGCTTTTACAGAGAATTAAGTTGTAAAATCGTGAATTATGATTGAATGAAATAAGTAATTACTTATACATAATTACACGTAGAGTGCGTATGAAGACACATCAATAACACTTTATTGTACAATTAATGTTGATATTAAAAACTGATATTATTTACACAAACTGACAAAACATTTTCAATTCGTATGAATAAGAGCTATTAGAATTTTAACGGCTGCGAATGACGTTGTACTGGACCTCTATAGGTATTCTCTATATCTATATAACTATTTGAAAACATTGAAAAACTGTAATTACGTATTACTATATATGTATATTTTATAGTATAAACTTATTTGAAGCTGTATTTATACGTTATTAATAATGGAATATGGAATTGAAGGGAATCAATGGAATGTTTCTTTGTTCGGTTGCTTGTCGGCCGCTATCATCTTGTAGGTACGTACTAGTCGCGTACGTCTAGTCTTGTACTTTTCGCCTGCCCGGCTAGCATGCGCGCACGAATAAATTTTGTCTTCCCCTTTTCTCGTATTATCTCTCTATGTCTACAGTAGCTAACACGCGTGCACGTGATACTCTTCTTGTTACGTCAATAGAAGAGATAACATTAAGTTTTAGATATATGTGGTATTTATCTCTACGGGAGCTAACATGACATAGTAATTTTGTCGAATTTTGACGATATTTTGACGTTTGAAGAAGAATATTATCGACGAGATAAATTAGAATTAATTTTCTTCGGAAGAGAATTTTGTCTCTCATAGTGCGCATGCTAGGGTAATCGAGAAAATACTTGATGTAGACACATTATCTCTCTCTCGTCAAGAGATATCTCGGTACGCATGCTAGCCCGGCTGGTCTAGTGTTGCAATTTTGTGTGTCCATGTAACGTCGGTCTCTGTATTTTTAATTTGTTTGTTATTATTTTACACATAGTTTCGTCCTGTCCATTTATGTAAGTTGGATGTTGATCACAGGAATCTATAGATTTTGAAGAAAGAGGAACTAGAAGGAAGAGCATACTAATGCGACATTGCGGCTTTTTAAACAATGTTAATTTTAAGCGTTTCAAATAACAATGATAGCTTTGTTCGAAGAAAGGGCTAGCCTATCAATTGAATGACTATTTCAATCTGTGGACAGCGACGTATTTATTGAAAAATATATTTTATTTAAAGAAATAAATTAACTGTCAATTTCAAGCGTTTATTCTTAGTAGCGTCTAAAAGAAATGATTCACAATTGATTTCCTGCATTATATTAACTGAGACTGAGATAATTATATTATGTGTATATAACTTATATATAGCGTCCGAAGCGCGACACCAGTAAATATTACAGGGGTTGCTATAAGCTTACAATACTTTACTAAGCATAAATTTTTATTAAACAAATTTAAAATGAAGCCATTTCTTAATTTGGATAAATGTGTTTTTGTGTGTTGTAGTAATCTACCTCAATTATTCTTATTTGGTAAAGAAGCTAAACATCGGTCGACGAAAGAGGCGTCATGTAAATTTGATCAAAACCCGATATCATTTGAGCTGTAGAATGAAACCTTTTAATCGATAACAAATTGCTTGCGTTTAATGTAATCTTAGTTGAAAATAATTTGACACAGAGCGGCGATGTGATTGGAATTGATTATATTTACTTATAAGTAAATAAAATCTTGCTGTAAAGTTGGACGCATCTCATTTCTTTGCTCTATTTACGGAGACTGGTTTTAACTGTTGACAAAAAAGATGATTATAATTTATAAATTTTACGTGTGCATCTATGTATGTGGCTGTTGCATCGTAACCAGTACCTAGTCGCCTCAACGCCGGTCGCGGGTTTGATTCCCGCTCGAGGCAGATATTTGTATTTGTATAAATATTTCTTTCCAGTCTGGGTGTTTGTCTTTGTGGGTCTCCCCACCGCGCCTCGGAGAGCACGTAATTCCGTCGGCCCAGGTTGTTATTATAAACACCTGATAGCGATCGTTACTCATGATAGGGAAAATATATCCTTTTCCCAGTAATGGGAAGTTTACAGGCTGATTCCGTTCAGTTCAGTTTAAAGCATATTCTAACACAACAATCCTATTCTAATAATCTAATATCCTTGACCTGATGCTAAGCGCCACTTGGATCCTACAAGATACCCATCTTACTTGAATTGCAGTATAGGTATCATGTTGTTTATTGGTTTGACTTCAATAAATAATTTACATGTTTACATTTCTGTTGGCGCAAGTAAGAGAAAAGAAGTGTAGGCAGTTTGGCGAAGTATTCCAATTTCCATTCAGTCGACATGAAATACAGTTTTTAGGGAATTCGTTTATGATCATATAAGTAAAAGAATGAATAGACGAATGAACAAACACGATTTTATGATACTTACACGCATATGCGATATTATAAACAATTTCGTCATTCGCAATAAGTACATATGTGTATGAGTATGATGGTACAGTCTGCATTTTGGCGTATCAAATAGTATTTTATAAAGTTTAAAAATGATACTAATTAATATTAAAAACAAAAAATAAAAAAAAACACCGATATGTTTTCTTTCAAGTCAAGGTTTTCGTTTATTTTGAAAGTTGTATATCGGTTTCTATGGTAGGACACGTGTTATATTTTGAAACATTATTATGCGAACAGATTTTTTTGTTAATATAATTTACAAACATACAATATGCCATTGTTGTTGTAATTAAATTGACTTTAAATTAAATATCTGTATCTTTTAGTCCATAAGTTGAATTAATAACTACTCGTATAATGATACTATCATATTAATGTAAGCAATAATAAATAATATTGACATTAAAGTTAGAAAGAAATTAACAAAAAATAATCTAAAAAATGAATTAAAATTATATTTTATAAACAGAATGTAGTAATAGCCATTTTTTTGTATTTGTTTACCGTGGTCTAGTTATTACTAATTGTTATACAGCTATAAATAGTCTTAGTGTATAATGTATAGTAGTTATATAAAATATTAGTTATAATAAACCAAATATATAAAAGCACACAGCTCAAATCTAAGTGATTTTCTGCTGTGCTTTAATTGTATAAATTATATAATTATATGAATATTTTATAACAACAATACCTAAGGAGAAAAAAAAAGCGAGCAAACTGATGGGCATTAATGACAAATAATGTCTTCACTGTTACACTACGATACAGAAAAAATAAACTCGTGGAAGGAGTAAAATAATCAAAACAGTATAATCGAAATTATAGCATAAATATACCGATATAGAAAACCCAAGCGCGTGATCATTATTAAAAAATAAGTAATAAATCGTTCTGTGCTACCTTTCTCTCGCTGTCAATGAGAACCAATTCAATTGAGAGCTTCGCTATCGTATTTTTACATCGCCCGATAAGATCATTATTTATTGATGATTGTGTGAAATAAAAATATCCATTACAGTTTCTTCAATAATCGTACCCTTGTGTGCGGTCGTGTCAGTATTAAATAATGCTTTTCATTTGATAAGTATCGCTACGTAGGTCGTTATTAAGATTTTAAACGGTAAATTAAATTACTATTTCTTTAAATTACTGTCGTTGCCCTCATTTAGGAATGTAGTTATTACCTATAATAATAGTAGATACAGTTTACTTGCCACTTTGTTTGCTTTGTAATGATTTAGTAGGAGTTATTTATAATATTTAACCATTAAATAAAAATAGTAGAGATGCCGCGAATACTCGCTATTATTCGGTATTCGGCATTACTCGACATTTTTTCGTTATTTGTCGAATACCGAAAAATAGCCAGTATTGTCAGACATCCGGCGAATAGTTGTCTAAAAAAAAAAAAAAGAAACTATAGACTTCAAAATATTAAAACTTTAACAAATTATTTATGGTTAATTAATTAAGAATTAAATTGTTTTATTTTTTTAATTTATTTGATTGAATATTTGGATTAATAAAATAACACTGGCACACAAAAAAAAATAATTGTCTGTACACCGGGCGCCACCTATCTACGGTCATGTTTTTCGACCAGCTGAATATCTGATTCTGCAATAAATTTGGCCCATAGTTCCCTCAAACATTCATAAAATTGCAAAAACCCGATAAAATAGCAGAAAATTACTGCTATTTTTTGGAGTTTTTGCAACTTACTCAAAATTGAAGGCTGGACGGCCTAAACTGACCTGAAATTCATATTCAGCGGGTCGAAAAACATGACCGTAGATAGATGGCGCCCGGTGTAAATTTTTTTTTTGTGTGCTGGTGTAATTTTTTATTTGATTTTATTATTTGAAATCGAATGTGAAAATTTTGAATTGATTTTTTAATTTAATTAATTATTTATATTTGAAATTCGTATGCATGATTATTAATTTCTTAATTTTATTATAAATTATACATATAGAAATTAAAATATGTATATATTATATATAATTATATATAATATATACATATTTTAATTTCTGTTTGTATTTTCTCGATAATTTTTAATTTTTTTTATTAATGTGTGCTTTTTTGCTCTTTTATGAATTATTTATTATTGGAAACTTTATTGGTTTATGTATTTGTTGTATCAATTTTAATTCATTGTATTACTATAGATACTGTTTGTTTCTTAAATAAAAAATAAAATAAAAATAAAAATATTTATTAAAAAACAAAACACAGTATTAATTATTATCATTCATATAAAAAGTAAGCCAAAAATCAGTCGTGTCATGTTGAAGTTAATTAGTTAGGCTTTTTAATTATGTAATATTTAAACTCGAAAAGATCGTGGTGTAAAATTAGTATAAGTACCTGGATGACCGAGCTTTGCTCGGTTAAATTATATTTAGATACGAATTACATACTGATGAAATATAAATAATATTTTTGATCTTACCGACATAATAATAAAACAATAGTAACTGGTTATTTAAATAAAAAAAATTCACCTAAAAAAAAAAACTTGAAAAAGAAAAAGCAAAAAAAAATGGTATCTTGGAGACACCTGGACTCGAACCCGGGTCTTCTGATTTCAAATCCGTCCGTTCCCATCCAAGCAGTTACAAAACTCATCGATGACAGCGAAATTTACCTTCGTATTCTAATGATATTTTTTAATTGCCTGAAAAAACGGATAAAACGACATTTTCTAAAAGTAAATCCTATCTAGATCGATTTATCGCCCCCGAAACCCCCTACATACTAAATTTCATGAAAATCGTTGGAGCCGTTTCCGAGATTCAAATTATATATTTATATATATACAAGAATTGCTCGTTTAAAGACATAAGAAATGAGACTGATTTCTTTAACTTGATTGTTTTCTTTTATCATATAGAAAATTTTTATATTACAGTAACAAATAAATTGGTAAGTTCAAGACTACTAAAAGCGTGATATTATTACTTGATAACAAATATTTTTTTCATATTCCTTTTTTATGTCGAATAATGCCGAGTTATCGATTATTCGCCATATGGAATGCCGGATTAATCGGTATTCGCGGCATCGCTAAAAATAGTCTTTTAAATATCCAATCCTCACTTTTTTTTCGATTTTAACTTGAAGTTAATGTATTAAATTTAATAATTAATTGTAAAAATCTGTATGACTGAATGAATAAAACCTTGCTTCCTTCCGTACAATTAACGCAAAGAAACGAGTCGCGTTTAATAAACAGTAGGTATGCGATGCTATTCTAAATCGCAAATCCTAGTACGAGGTATGGAAATGAGTGAGATAGAATGAGAAATACTTGAAGATAGAGTGAGAGGTATGATAATTTATTACGTTGTAGTTTTAATATCCGATGGACGATCAACGCAACCGGTTGCACGAGCCGCTGGTTACTTAATTGCGTCGAATTCATTTCCCCGCACTCGGTTTTGTTTGCCAATATTGGATTCCGGAAAAACAAGCATGTTTTTCCGATACCTTCGATCGGTAATGAATACTAAGCGGTATTATTATTAATTTCGTCCATTTTTATACAACAAGAATGAATGGCAAAAAAATAAAACGAAAAAAATAAAATGTTTTTTTCTAACTACAAACAAATCAGTTACAACAAATCTTTAATTTGTAACTGAAATGTTTAATTTGTTCACTGTACTTTTTACTGATAACATATTACATTTAAATAATAATTTTCCCGCTTACTAAGTTTATTAACTTAACGATGTTGTGTATCTTCAAAAGTAATGTAGCAGACTCGAGACGAGCATATTAATGAGTTTAAAAAAAAAATGTTTTTACGAAACAAGTTTATTATGTCTCAACGTTACGTCGAAGGAACTGCCAAATTACTTTAGATTATTGTGGGTGATCTTTCATTATATATTTTAATCAAACACAGCGGGCAACCGAAGATTTATGAGTGCTGAATGAAGAAATCAAGTGTCAGAATTACAAGTCGCAGGCGCAAGTAATTCCGCTATTCATTCCCACTTTGATCGTCGTCTCTTTACAATTTGTCTTCCTTTATATGAAGGGGAGTCGGTAAAGGGACGTTCCTACTTAACTTCACTTACATAGAATTATGGCCTTTCTGTACGTTTTAATTAAGGATGAACGTTGATGAAAGAGACACGTCTCAATGATCATACAAAGGGCGATTTTAATGCACACTACATTACATTAAAATCACTTTTGTGAACTCTTTACAATTATGTTCTAATATTAAATCTTTCCTTTGTAAGGAATGTGTCACTTGAAGTGGAAAAATACATATTCATTTCATTTGAACATATGATGACAAATTTTCATTTTATGTCTCTTCTTAGACAAGTGCCGATAAATTTTGAAAACAAACAAATTAATAATTAGGATGAAACCCATTGGAAAAGGAAGATAATATAACAAAAATGAAAGGAGGCGAAATAACAGGTAGTATGGTCCAGACTCCAGACCCTCCTAGGCTCTCAAGTTATCTTAAAATAGCAATAAATAGACATCTACGTATATAATTTAAATAAGATTCTACAATTTTCTCAAAATAAAATTGTGGCTGTCTTATTCATTTTAATCTTATTTTGTAGCATTTTCTGAGAAAATTTACCATAGTAATGTATATTATTTTTTATACCTTCAGAAAGTAAAGATTTCAACGAACAAAAAACCTACCAATTTTTTTTTGTATTGTGACGTGAGAATTTTCTATTGAAAATTTGGGTGTTTTTTCTACATTAAGTCAAAATAAGGTAAAAAAATAAATATAATAAATAAAAAATAAATAGTGTGTTTGGGACATAAAAAGGTAACTTTTCAATAAATTTCGTGAAAAAATTTTTTTTGTAAAAGATAAAAATAAAAATCCAAAAACTTTGTTATTTGAATTTATCACAAAAACTTTGAGGTTAAAGTGTAAATACAAAAGTTGTTGATCTTTTTATTACCTACAACTTGCCATTTAACTTTTTTCCATAGGACTTGTAGTTTTGCCGGAAATCGCGATAAAACGTTTTTTATCTTTAACCCTATTATAAAATGACTGCTAATTGGCTTATTTCAGTAAACATTTTTTTAAATCGTAATATATCATATAATCGTAATCGTAATATATAATAGTCTATTATTACAAATGTATAATGAATGTATGATGAATTATATTTACAAATGTATAATGAATATTAGACATTATTCGATACTTATACATCTACAATGTAGGTATAGTGTAATTTGAAATAGTAGTTCACTACTATTTCCAATATTATTAGGATATTGTCCTCCACGAGGACACGAATTCACAAAGTTCGCTCTCTTCATTACTTCCGGGTTTTTATTATTCGTTTACCAAATTCAGTTAACATACCGTTAAGACATTCAATGTCAAAACTAAAATTATATATCATTCTAAACAAAATACTGATGTCATTTACGTATTAAATAACTTTTATATTCGTAAAGCCATTGTATTGAGCATAAAATTGAATTTATTAGTATAAGCGGAAAGGATTTTATTGCATTTGGAACATTCCCAATTGTTCATACTGCATTTATAAATGCGTCTTAGAATGAAACAATTAGAAAAAAAAAAAAAACGAAAAAAATATGTCCATAAAAGTGAAATCGTTGTGTTGTATTTAGCTCTTATGTACTACTAAAATGCATAATACAAGTAACTATGTATATCTAAAATCGTTCGACTACCGTTCTGGTGTAGTGGTGCGAGTAATCACCTCAACGCCGCGCACCGGCGCCCCGGTCGCGGTTTCGATTCCCGCTCGGGATCTATATTTGTATTTGTACAAATATTTGTTTCCGGTCTGGGTGTATGTCCTTGTGGGTCTCCCCACCGTGCCTCGGAGAGCAAGCCGACGTAAAGCCGTCGGTTCCGGTTGTTATCATAGACACCTGATAACGATCGTTACTCATATTAGGGAAATTATCTGCCAACCCGCAGTGGAGCAGCGTGGTGGATTAAGCTCCAACCCGTCTTCTATAATATGGAGAAGCGGCCTTCGCTCAGCAGTGGTTGGTTTACAAGCTGATACAGTACAGTATGTATATCTAAAATGATCATTTAATATGAATTTTTAATTCTACTTCTGTATACATTTTTGTGCTATACCTATGTGCGAAAATAATAGCCGCATAACGATTGAAAAAAAAACAACAGCTTGAATTAAAAAACGTTGGCTCATTCGAGTTCACACAACAAAGACTTCTTGAAAATCGGAATATGTACATGTTCATGCAAAAATGGACTCAAATTCTATAGGAGTACAGATCAAAGTACCTACTACACTATTTTACTAAATATCCTCGCAGCCAACGTAGACTGATGTACTGTTACACAAGTACATTAAAACGTATACTTGATACAAACATTGAAATGTGTCCGAACTCGAGTGACGTTTACCGGGCTATTGCGACGGTGATGACGTCATATCCGGAACCTAAGCACCCGTGTCATCATTTCGACGCGATCCTTTTACTATTTGTCCGATTCCTTATTTCTATCCGCAAAATAGGTCGTGTCGATGTAGTCAATAAGAGTGAGTTTCTTCGTTTCTTTATATTATTATGATGGACCATGATAATAAATATATTTGCGGATAAAACAGAGTTACCTCTAAACAGACATTATGTACGCTTTTTAGCTATTATCATTTACACATTTCTGTAAGAACTATAGATTTTAGTAATAATATAAAATATTTTCAATAATTCTAATTAAATTTATAATATATTAGATAATAATATTGTTATAAATGTTCATAAATATAAATTAATTATCTTTATCAATCTCGTCTAAGAATTTTTATCCAATTAGCTTTTCGCGGGATGATTCGACGTTCAACCTGTGTTAATTAGTTACGGTATCGGTCTTTACAGAACAATTTCTCGATCCTTCACTTCGTATTTCTTTGTTGAAAAAGATATCTGATAAATATCTCAAGGGAGTTGTGAGAAAAACTAATTAATCTAAAAAGTTAAGAAACATGTTTTTGTACTCGGTAACGGAAAATAAATTGCTTTTTATTTTATTTTGATATTTATACAATATATATATATACATATATATATATATATATATATATATATATATATATATATATATATTATTAGTTTTCTATCAAAACTAAATAAGTAACTAGGCACCTCGTCTGGTTCGACCAGCATCTAAATTTATTGTACGAGTAGGTATATTATTATTATACTCCTTCGTTCCTATATAACCTAACCTAAAGCCTGTTCATAAAAACGACCGATGAACCTTAAGGTAAGGTATTCAATAAACAAACTAACATTCCTTCATTCCTTCAGCGTAATTTATTAATAGAAATGAGAATATAAAAAAGTATAAATAAAAATACACTATAATTATATGTTTTGCTAAGCAAATAATAAATTTCAATATTTTCCGTGGAATCATTACAAATAATTATGGCAAAGGGAGGTTATTTGGTGATATTTTTAGAAAATTTGATGTTAATGTTTATTAGTATTTAGTTTAATTGACTGAAATAAGCTAACATTTTTATTTAGTATCCAGAGCCGGTATCCCATCCATACATTATAATAAATAACTACGGATAATATAATAAAATTTATTTTGAAAAAAGAAAGTTGAGAGAAGCAATTTGGTGAGATAGGTCGGGAATTCGGTGATAGTGGGTAGGTATTTTGGTGATATAAAAGTTTTAATAGCATCGATCACACCTGAAGTACAATTGATCCATGAGATCCATGGAGGTTTGTCTGTAGCCTTTTTACCTTTAGTTGCTTTCACTTTAGAAGCACTTTTTACCTTTAGTTGCTTTCACTTTAGAAGCACTTTTATAACCCCATCAGTACTACCAATAATGGTAGTACTGATGGGGTTATAAAAGTATCTTCTCCTACAGATGTTATTATTTTTTTCATACCGGGGGCATTATATGAAAATCAATTCTTAAGGAGTAAACTCTATAAAAACTTTATCAAATCGAGGAATTATAAAAAGCCCTCAATTACTACACTCTCAGTGACTTAATACACTTTCCAAATATGTACGACACCACATTGTTACACCTTACAGAAAACCGTAATAACAAACTAACATTTCATATTGTATAAAAACAGCATTAAAAATAAAAAATAAAAACCTAACAAATTACGTTAATGATCTAAGGAATAGCTCTGGATATAGAAGTTATTGGACACCTACTCATAATTTAAAATAACGACACACATATAATAAACTATTATTGTAAGTTTCATTCACTGACCTTAATCAGTTCAGTAATTATTCAATAAAACAAATAAAACTAGAAAGTACTTCACAATAATGGCCGTACGAATGAACTTTTTACAAAAAGTCATACAAATCGCGAGAAAGAAACGCGCAACATGTTATCATCTCTTTGGCTCTTGCGGCAAAGTCACAAAAGTGCTTGCATCATTTCACGTCAGTAACGTCGTAAAAAAGTTTTAAAAATCTATCACCAGATTATCACATCTTGCTTTTTGAGATCAGTTAACGTATAAAACTTTATTAAAAAAAATATATATATATTCAAAACTAACTAGGGTAAATGTGGGTATTACTGCGGGTGTGGGCATTAGGTACTGCGGTTTTTTTTTTGGTTTCATAATAAATATAAGATATGTAAGTTCATAAAGTTTAAAAAAATTATGACTAGTAACTAAACCTTTTACAAAATAATGGTTTAGTTATTTTATACAGAGTGAATGGAGAGTCACTTTCAATATTTAAGGAGAATACTCGATACATCATTCTCATTCGAATTATATTAAAAAAAATAGGTAAATATCAATAAGCTTCTAAGAAAAATAACTTAATAGTTATCTAATTATTTACGCGTCGTCTGTCCAGACACCCTAGCAACTAGATGCATTTCGACGCAAAACAGGTAGTTTACTTACGTCCAAACACCGCCACGTGTTAACAGGATAGCAGGATAAACAAGCATGGTCCAATCCCCCTTAATACTTTAATCCTGGCTTAGGAAAGGCAAACAATACTAAGATATTTCACTCGAATAGCAACAAATTTACTGACTAGGTAAATGATGTAAACTTTGAAATTTTTTAGATATGAACAAAGGCACAGTACAATACCTGTGCATGCGCCGCCGGCATGAGTGGAAAAGTATCCATGCTTCATTTATTTGAATTGAAATTAATGGAAATTTGGTCAAAAATTAAGTACCTATTTTTTTTACATAATTCGAATGAGAATCATTTACCGAGTATTCTCCTTAAATATTAACAGTGACTCACCAGTCATCCTGTATATACAACAATTAATTCAATTTGTTTTTTTTTTTTTAATAATTTGACTCGTAGAGGTAAGAATTTATGCTTGTTTTGTGAGTTTCTGTGCAAAGAGAGGTAACACGAATAGTTTACTTTTTGAAAAATAATATGCTTTATTGTGCTTGTTTATTTTTTGTAGAAGTAGATTTTTTATTTTTTATCTATTTTTTATTACTGATGCAGTAATTGGTCTTAAAAATCTAACGTGTATGTATTACTGCGGATTTAAAACACTGTATACATAATAAAAATAAAGAAACATACATAAAAAAAACAAACAATAGAAAAATTTCATTTTCAAATGATAAGCTCAGAAGGTCATGGTTTGAAGGTTTTTTAAAAAGACATGAAAATGAATCAGAAAGAATATCTGAAAACTTGACTTTAACTAGAGCTAAGGTTACAGAGTTTCAGATTCGTGGTTAGTTTAGTGGCATTACTGACTATTATAGTAAATATTTCACTGATGAAGACTTTTTAATAATTGACCCTAAGAGAATTTTAAATGGAGATAAAATTGAAGTTTCAATGAATCCGAAGGCACCATCAGTACTTTCACCGAGAGGTACGAAAACGTATACAATAAAGTTGGTAGTAACGAAAAAGAAAACGTCACCGTTCTAGTTACGGCAAATGCTGCTGGTGATTTAGTACCAACTTTGTTGTTATTTGCAGAGCAAAGTGTTCCGTAATTCGAGTTGGACCTTCGAGCTTTAGTTTTAGTGGATATTCTGGGAACGAATGGATGACTTCGAAAAATTTTTATGAGTATATTACTAATGTTTTCTTTCCATGGGTAGTGGAAAGTAAAATTACGTTGAATTTTCGGTTTGAATGGAGAATTAATTGCAAGCTCGGAACAAACTTTACCTATTATCTACAATCACCCCAAAGTCTCTCCAATCACAGTAATAGACACGCAATAATTGGCACGCAGTAATAGGGGTACAAGCTACTTTGAGATCCGCAGAAATACATGCATTTGCACTTTCTTTTAAAATATTTATTATTTCAATAAAACATTACCTAATATTAAATTGTTTTTAATGTTCAAAATTAGTTAAACTACTACATATTAAAAAAAAATACTGGTTTCTAACAATGGCTGCAATGAAAACATTTTCAAAGTTAGACAGACCAATATAAAAGTAGTAGTTTTCTTTTTTTAAATTATTTTTTTAAATATATATCGTGAATTTATATTTATTTGTTTATTTGTGTTTATAACTATGTATTTTTTTAGATATAAGATTACTTAAAGACCTTTTTTTCTCCTAGTAGTCTGTGAGATTTAAATTTAATTGCATCATAATTGGACATCAAGACAAAAGCCGTTACAAAAATATATGTTAAAATACAAGTTTGAGTTTAATTTAATGATATATAATGAAATAAAATAATAATAATTAATAGCGTTCAGAAAAAAAAACCTTATTATAGAATCATATTTTCTTTGCAATATCAACACAATTCTTTTCAATATTAATCAATAGATTTTAAATACATTTTACTTTGGTAGATCAAATTATTCCCAAGTGCATCGCAGATATAAAGTATTACGAAATAAAGAAGGGAATTGTTTGATTGCCTTAAGTTTAATACAAAGTAAATGTTTGGAGGAAGTTTCTATTTCCGCCGATTGGTCCCTTTTCAAATGAACGAGTTCGTTTGAATGAAAGCTCATAAATTTATGAAGAATGTAAATATTTAATACACGCTCAGTAGATATTGGTTTAATTATATCAATTTTATTTTTTTCTCTCAATTCTTCTTAGTTTTTATATAAAAAATAAAGTTATCACACTGATTAAAATTAATTATTAATTTTATGATTGTAGTCTTATGTAAACAAGGTGTTCTGTAAGAAATCATTGATAAGACCGCCTTTGCACTCTGTAGTATGATTTTTTGTTTTCTCTTTCATGTACTTCTTAAGTGTGGAATAAAGTATAAATAAATAAATTATTACTTACTTACCTTACGATAAAATATAAAACAGATGTTATCGAAAGAGTAGATAGCATGTGATATAATATAATTAACATTGTTTCGTGAAAAAAATAATATAGAATTATTACCAAGAAAACGAGGTAACTTTAAGAGTGTATTAAGTAAACAAGATTATTAAGTTTTGTATCGATATAAGAGACGATAAATGATTTAGAAACGCATCCGAATATACATAGATATAACAATACTATAGTATTGTTATATCTATATTCGGATATATCTATATTCGGAGATAGAAAATTGAAGTTAAATAATTAGTTGCTTCTGTTGTAGATGGCGAATGAGAAAGTCGAAGCACTCCCCTCCCCTTTCTATTTCTTATCAGAAGTCCTGTCGTGATTTATTTTCCTTCTCATTTAAAATAGTTCCTGTGTATAAACTTCTTCAATTGAAAGGCTTATTTACACAAAACTACCGGCGAGAAGAGCAGGACAGTTCTTAGACAAGGGTATTTACGCCAACAATAGCTATTAAAAATGATTTAATATAGTTGTGCGTGATTTCGAAAGTTTAATATAAAGTATGTATGTTAAGTATTCATTAAAATGAAATATAAGGTGCAATTGTAAGTTAGGAATCGAAATTTTAACATATTTATCGGTATATATGTATATGTAATAATTAAATTAGAAAATAGCTTCGCAAATGACTTAACATTAGGTATAACATTTTAATTAAATATTTTTAGGATAAACAATTTTCCAGACTGAAATCGAATTTATGAAAATCGATTATTCTTTAGTACACAATTTTTATGTATCTTTTATTCAGTTTTTTGACTTTCATTAAAATTTTATGCTTAAAAGCGCTTCGGAGATGTATCATCATATATTTCTTTTTTTCTTTCTAGGTTTTTTGAAGACATAACAATTCTTTAGTACGTTAATTTTATATAGGTAGATAGGTACCTCCTTAGGTTTTAACCCACATAAAAGAAGTAGGCGCCTAAAACTTTATTTTTTGACAGCTTGATTACAAAATATTGTATTTCCTCTGTTATCCCGAAATATAGAATGTATATTATAATATATAAAAACATGACATAAAACTTTTTTTTAAAATCTCAAAATGACCTTGAACATCGTTTGAAGTTGAGAAAGTTGCTTTGAAAGAAGAAGAAGAAAGGGATGGAAGATTTTATCATAGTTCATCATTTGATTTTTATTCTATTAAGATTTTTAAGTATGCAGTTGAAGAGGTATTAAACAATATTCATGGGTATTACAAATCATAAAGGTGAAAAATGGAAATTCTTTTTTTTTTGGACATTCAATTTTAAAAAAAAAAGTTGGTGTGCTTTTCCGCGCCGTTTTATTTTAGCTTTACGTGTTTTTTTTTTTTTAATTAGCTTATTAGATATGTATAAATGATCTACTTCTACGTCAATAAAGCTGCAGGCAACTGCGAGATATTTTAAAAATTCTTATCACTTTTCCTTTTTTTAACATTATATGTTTCTTATCTATTTATTATAATAGTATAAAATAAAAGTAAATTAATGGTTGATTATAAAACACAGTCACATGCACTGTAATGTAACATTACTAATGTTAAACATATTATATACATTGAAGTACTAGATACGATCAGAAATTGTCAGGAAATTCGAAAGATTCCTTCATCAAATCTTAATCAAATCGTTTATTCCTATTGTTAGAAACTTCTATTACTTCCAGCCGACCTAAATACTGAATACACTAAGGTAGCCGTATCATGAACTGGATGAAAGATGGTCGGAAGTGAACAATACGGAGCTTCTGTAACGTAATTGAATCATGAATAATCCAGTTCAAAATCAATGTTTACTTCATATTAGCCTTAAACTTAGAACTAGAGACGTAACTATCTCTGTTTATATAGCAACTAGAGAAACCATGCGGCTTTACTCACGTTAACTTTATCTTTGCTACTCCGCTCCTGCATGCTACATAGTTCATTGATGAATAGGTTTTCTATTGCAAGAATATTATTTGAAATCGCATCAGTACCTATACCCCAGGATGTATGATGTAAGCCAAACGACTTTGGTCATAACATATCGGAGCATAACATTACTGGTATAGGCACAATTAATAATTTAGGTACTATATATTTTTGGTTTATTATTCACTAAAATGATTGAAATAATCTCCTATTTATCGACTGCACCAACTATAACACAACGAAGAAAAGAATAAATGTATGCCTAAATTTAACGAGGTACAAAAATCTAATATTTTCATATGCATAAAAATATATAGATTTTTAAAATCAACATTTAATTTATATGACGCTTTTATAAAATTAAATACACACGAACACTGTAATAAAAATATTGTGAGATTGAAAATATCATATTATTATGGTATATTTTCATTAAATATTCTATTCAATTTCATAGAACAAAAAGCAAACTGAGCGTCGGAACGAAAACAAAACTTAAGCCATCAAGTGAAATCCTTACGTAGCGAAGTTTTCATTAGCCTCGAGCAAAGTTAAATGTGGTTCCCTAAAAAAGAGCAAATTATTTTATCTACAATGTAATAAATTACAGACGTTGGAATTCGGACAATATTAAATTCCGCTTATTTAAAGTTTCTAGTGCTCTTCTAAACTTTTGCGAATTACATTCTTCTCGTCGGGTTCACTATTCTATCTTATATCTCGCAAACAACCACTTGTTTTATAATTAAAATAGTAATAATAAGTAATATTTACTTTTATTAATAATAATGGATAAGTTAGTAAAAACTTTAAGTTCGATTTTTTTTTTACTTTTTCGTGTTAAACAAACAATACATTTTTTTTTTATTTACGCTGTAGTAAATAAAAAAAAGTATTTACTTTTTATAGGAATTTAGAGGAAAAAAGATTATTATTGGTATCAGATATTCTTATAAAAAAATATCAAGATGTTAGGTATTTACTTTTGTGACATTAAAATTTATAAAGGTTAAGGATCTTATTTCAATATCCGATTCAATGTACGTCTCTAACACCCGTATTTATAGAAAAGTAATTACTTTTTCTTAAGTATTTTCTCAGCTAAGTCATTACTTACAGCTAGAATTCTCAAGCACAAAATCTTATTTTATAGTTAAGTAAATCACATTACTTAGCTAAGCAAATGCTAGAGTAATAGACAACGGTTGACCGTTGTTTGGAGAAATAAAACGTTTGACACGTGAATATCCTACCAAATGTGAATGTGTACTTTTTACACTTCGAACAATGGCTGACGCAAACTTTTTAACTTGCCAACATTGTTGTGTCTGTAATTTCATTGTGTTTGCATTATGTCACAATTTTTGTTGTCAGCGGCGAGTTGAATTTATTGAATTTATTCTTAAATACGAAAATGACTGAAACAAATAGAAAAAAAACCCTTCTCGACCCTGAAAAAGGACTAGTTCCTAAATATAATTCAAAATTATGATACCATTTTAACCATAAGACAAACGAATGCAATAAGTGCTCTAAAAAAGAAGCAATCATGGGAGAAAATTGTAAAGGAATTTAATGAGTCCTCTATCGTTACTCAAAAGGTAAAACAATGTGTTTTGTAAGTTAATAAGGGACAGTTCTAAGCATTTAATGGTATTTTACCATGTGTTATTTTTATTTTTGTAACAATTTCGTACGTTTTTTTTTTGCTCAGGCATCTACTAAACAATTAATAAAGCTTTGGTATAACATGAAGGTATAACATTTCCACAAACAATCTAGAAACTTCCAGTGGCATAAAAACGTAATGTAGTTAGTAATTAACAAACTGGACTAATAAGAAGTCCTCTTTGAGTTTCTGTTTATAATGAGTCATTAATCTTTGGCAAAATCAAATTCATCACAATATTTTTGGAGAAATGAAATCTCATTTTAAAACTGTCTTCCGAATAATCGCGAAATGGATCCACATCACGAAAGTAAACTTCGGGATTTCTAGGCTCAGGAACTTCTATCTCCTCTAATATATTATTGTCCAGATCATCAAAAACAGCAAAATCCGCTTCAATTTCTTCCAAAGACTCCATTTTAATAAATAATCTTACACAAAAATGAATGACAACCACCAAACTCCAAATTTGTATGTGGTAAACTATGCTTAAGTAAGGGAAATGGTGACTATTACTTGGCTGAGAATTTTTGACAAACTGAAACTTTTTGAACTTTTGACAGTTCTAACTGCAAGCAATTTCTCAACTATAAAATAAAAACAGTTACTTAAGTAACTACTTTTACTCAAGTAACTACTTTTACTCAAGTAATTACTTTTACTTCACTATAAATACGGGTGTAAGTCAATTCTAAATTTAAGTTAAGAAACTAGCTGCTGCCAGCGACGTCGTCTGCGTGAACGCTATTAGATTACATGTTGTTACAGAATGCGTTGAAGAAATAAAGGTTCACTGCTCGTTCCCCGTAGATGATAGCGTGATAATATGTAGCCTATATGTTGACCCGACTTCTTAATAATATTCGTGCCAAATTTGAAGTAAATCCATGCTTACTTTTTGAGTTTATCCCGGACATACATACAGACAAACAGACAAAAATTCTAAAAACTATATGTATTTTTGGCTTCGGTATCGATTGTAGATCAGACCCCAAGTATTCTTTTAAAAAGATATTCAATGTACAGTTTTGACTTTCCTACCATTTTATTATATGTATAGATGATCACGTTCATTGTATTTACCACGAAGAATGGATATACAGGAGAGCGAACGGTAGACGTAGTTCTATACAAATTTCACGGTATTTATGTACACAAAAATAAACAAAGATCATAGTTCTCTTTTTTGCCACTGGGTGCGCGAGTATTCGTGAGGTACCGATACTATTATTATATTACTTATTATAATATGTGTAATTAAATATAGGTAGTAGTTCTCTAGAACAGTTTTATTTTAGTTGCATATTTAATAAATATAATTTTATGTATTGAATGCTAATATTTTGGAAGATGAAATAAAACAAAACTAATTCAGAAATTTTATTAAAATACATTGTTTTTTATTTTTGTACTAATAGTAATTTTATCTAGAATTCTCTGAATCATCAGATTTCTTGGACAGAAGTATTGATATTTCTTCTCTATAAAAGATAGTAGAGCATGATAATTGATGCTATGCTAATTATGTGAATTGTCTGCGAGGCTTCTTATGATATTTTATAGCTGAAAAATATATGAAAATAACAATAAATTTTACTATTCTAAATAATGTTATTTTGAAAAAAATTAAATTTTTTAACCGACTACTATTATCATAATTTATCAAATATTTAATTAAAATAACTTTATATAATATGAAATAAAATTTTTTTAAACAAATTTACTTAATCTTATAACATTACATTATATTTTTAATATTTATTTAATAATTTAAAAATTACGTACCTGTTATTAAACTAAAAGTTTAACCTTTAATTTAATCTCCAAGAGTATTTTATGTTGGTGATGACTCAAAGTTATTAATAACAAGTTACTACAAAGTTTAAAGATAAAAACAATATAAATAATTGAAAAAATCTTATGACATATTATCATGTTGAATACATGTCAAATATCTTTAAAATGGTGGCCCGGCGGAATGTTTTTATCTCACTTTTTTTTCTCATAATTATGTTAGAGAGACGAAAATTATAAATTACATTATTTTACTATTTAAATCAATAATCGCACACCTATAGCAGCCAATAGAAAGGTTAAAAATGAACTAATAACTCAATTTTCAAAATTCAGAGCTGTCAATAGCAACAAGCCTTCCCGCGTAAATTACAACTTCGATCCTAGCGGACTCTAGCGGCAAAATAATTATCTACTACCTAAATTGATGCCATTCTTTTAATATTACGTTCGCACTCCTTATATATCCATTCTTCGTGGTATTTACAATCGAAGTAATGTTTTAGAACATTTGTGTTTAGCTAAATTAGGAAAGAGATAGCTAAGGTCTTATAGCTTGGTTAGAGCGAGACAAGGCTATAACATAGATATTAGGATTTTAAAAATCAAAATGTACACTAATACCTCCTTAACAATGTTCTGATGAAATATTTATTTCAAACTTTATGTTCTGAGTTATTTAAGCTTATTTAAAATGAATAATAATATTACATAGCTATATTATTTCTGAAAATACTTTTTAAGGTTCTTTTACCCACTAGTTTCACTTACCTACACTACAGTCTGAGTCTACAATTAATACCAAAATATAAAGTAGTTTTTTTTTTTAACATGAACTGAATTAAAATGGAATTGAAATAATCTCGTGTTATTTTTTTTTTTTTTTTTGGACTCTATTATTTACCAGTTACAAGAAGTTAAGGTAGTAAAGTAAAGCTAGGAACATTATCATTATTTATTAGATTAAATATTATTATAGCTATTTATGCAACTTTTGTATAATGAGGGGTATTAAAACACGAATGTGGGTCACAGGAGTGTTTTAATATCTAATTATCAACAGTTGGATACAAGACTTAATCTATTCCCATGCTTTAAATCCAAACCAAAACAATAAAAATATCGAAGAAAAATGGCGGGAGTTCGAATAACCTACCTTTTTTACGTTGTTGTTGTTTTAAAATTTATCTCCATTAGGGAAAGGCAAAGGACTATAGTCCATACAGCCTAGTCTAAATTTCCTTTTTTTTTTTACGGCGCGCGCTGGTAGTGAAACGCACATGAATGACATTTTTTAAATTCATACAGATACCACGCATCGAGCAGTAAGAATGTGGCGGTTTGTTGAGTACAGAATCTTTTATAGAGGATTTAAAACATGAGAGTAGATAAAACAATATAAAATTTAATAAAATATACGTGACGAATGACCCTACTTGAGGAGGCGTCCGGCGCTCGCGCACTTTGATTCGGAATTGTTAGACTGCGCATCTAAATTTTATATAATTATGTCATTCGCATACTTTTTAAATAATTGATAAATTAAAAAATTGTAATCGTATAATTCATATCTCATTCATATAATTTAATCTTTCAAAACTCAGTATATCTTTTACGTAAATTATATTCGAGTATTTAATTAAAAGTCTAAAACGAATTTTATCGCGTTTATTTAAAATTACAGTATAACAATATTTTTATTTTAAATTATTTCCCGACGTTTCGGATCTTTAACAGCGTCCATGGTCTCGGGGGACTGAGGTGGTGGGTGTCCGAATAATGAATTAATTGTTACATATCCCACTTTTTATACAATTATAAATTATTTCCTTGAGTTCAATTAATTTCAGTACTGGCTCCCAAGCTGGTGGTACGTTCCAACCATCCTCTCTATTGAAATTAGGATGTTTTTTTATTTCAATAGCCTCGCGAATCATTCTTGGTAGGAATCGGTGTTCTTTGGCGAGATATTGTGGCATATCAAATCTGATATAGTGGTTATATTCACGTGTAACAACTAGATAAATGTGAGGTTATTAGGATAGGCTGAATGATAGCTAGACATTTTGGTGACCCTACACATAAAAAGCATAAGCTATTTGCTTTCCCCCGTCTATCTGTGTAACTTTTGAGAGCGTATGTATCATATATATTGTCATCAGCAGCGTGTACTTATGTATCCCTAATATTACAAATGTAAAATGTAAGTTTGTTAGTTACGCTTTCACGCGAAAACTACTTAATAAGTATAATAAGTAATATAGGATACTTTTTTTGGTCGCGATAACCGACATCCACGAGGGCGAAGCCGCGGGCAGAAGCTAATATAAAATAAATTCTACGCATAAGTTCCGTGCCCTTGCAGGGTTCTCCAGTGGTGTACATTTTTCATCACTTATTTTTTCTTTGATTCAATAGCATAAGCTCCTTCTGTTATAATCACATATATGCTAAATATTTACAGTTATACATTGCTATTGCCTTTCAATAATATCTGTAGAGCCATTAGTAAATTGGAACGCTGATCTTAATATTATTAACATATGATGTCGATCTTAGTATCTTAGTCTTTATCTGAATGATGCAGTCTCAAGTTGCCATTATAGGAAGCCCCTAACAATTAACTTAAGTAGATGTTAGCGTTTTGCTTCTAGCTACATTCAACTACCTTAAAGATCTGAAAAACACCTACATACATGAGAGAAAACCTGAGCTATTCAATAGACATTCTCTAAAAATCGTATCGTAAATTTACCTATAATGATGGAAAATCTTTTTCCACATAGTATTTTCTTTTTTTTCATAAGGTCACGTTTGTAATATATCTATTTAGTGTGTGTAATATATCTATCTAGTCTGTGAACTACATTAGACTAAGCCTTAAGGCCGTTTTTTGATTCAGCAACTTGGCAGAAATATTAACAATCAAATATGTTACTAACTATATTTTTCGAGTTGGCAACCCTTTTTTTAACGTTGGGAAATGCATTCACGCATCCTGCCACACAAGGTGATGGGTATGTGGGACTCACACTGACAAGGCAGAACGTGCCAGAATGCCCGCTAAAACCCAGCGGTGCCCTCATCGTTGTAGTGGGGCGCCACGGGATCGCTTTCGCATGCAACCGCGACGCCCCGAGGGTTGGCCTGCCTTTGCGGCCGCCTTCGCCTATAGAACTCTCGCGGGCACCGTGAGCACTCAATTGCCCTGGTGGCGAGTGGGAGGATAATAGGTGCCCCTCCCACTCTATAGCGGAGGGTGATTGAGGGCGTAACGGCGTCGCCTTCCCCCCGGTCGTCTCCTGCGGAGCAGGTTAGCGTTAGCATCTGCTTCACGCTCCCGCTCCGCGGCCTCCTTCAATGCCATGACCTCCTCGCAGGAGGCCACGGCCGACCAACACCTCTCGCTGTCGAGCATGCAGCGGACCACGCTCGACAGCGAGAGGTCTCCGCCTATCACGGCCCCCAGAGTTGGCAACCCTATCCTATCGTTACCTAAGGTTCTTTATTCGTCTGTATCAGTTCTCCTTCCAAATAAACTAATTTCACCTACTTAATTTTTTAAGCTTGCGGTACGCTATATTTAAAAAAAAAAAATACATTGTAACTATTCATAAAATTAGTTCCTTGCTTCTTTCATTAATCATATTTCATTATTTATTCAAAATTAATAATTTTAATATTAGAATACTGTCTAGTCAAATTCGAATTTACTAGGTGTCGTTTTAAATTTAATACGAGGGGTTCAAAATACGTACGTAACGGGTCGTAAATACTGTTAACGTATGACTTATTTAAAATTCATTTTTTTATGTTCGATTTAATTTTAATTGTGGTCAGAATTAGTACCAATACCCTAGTTGTTTGTTCAGTGTACCTTTGCTCTTACTTTTATTGAAAATGGCTCTCAAATTGTACTTAATGTTACCGCCGGTGCGTTTAGCCGTTTAATGACCTATAATAAATAACGATGGGGAGTGTTATTGACGTATTCGTTTTTTTTACTTATTCTTTATAGATGTGACTAAGATGTTCTTCTATTCATTTCAATACATAACTGTAAAGTAATAGTAAATATTTATAGCACTTCTAATATTTAATACGTCTATACTAAATAGGTATTTAAGGGAAAAAAGGAAATTGTAGTTAAAATATTAGAAAGCTACATTTATTTTCACCTAATATAAAACATCACAATGTCAACTTGTGTAATAATACCTTTAAGGTAATTGAATATTTTTTAAAGAATTGAGTAGCAAAATAGGAAATATATATATATATATATATATATATATATATATATATATATATATATATATATATATATATATATATATATATATATATTGTATAATAATTAATTTCATACGAAAATATGTCATTACTTAATTGTATTCGCGGTTATGGTACAGTTCGCATCACAATTTATAATAAGTCTACTTCAGGAAAACAAAATTTCATTTGATTCTTATAAAAGTAATAAAGAGCATGCCTCAAAGTGTAACCAACCAATAAAAAAAAAAATAAAAAAAACAAGCTACCTCAAGAGAATATTATGTATTATACACATTATAAACAAATAAGATCGACACGAGAAACTGTTCCTTTTTTTTGTCATTTAAAACTTAATGCAATTACAATTTTTAGTTGCTATAAAAGAGCATCTATGTTTATCTCTCATTTCATTCAACACTTGGTTTCGTGTCTTGCAAGTTTTATACCTTTGCAGGCGATTCACTATGTCTTGAAAGTTAAGCGCGAAACCGTGGAAACAAAACGTCAATGTCCCACTTTCGATGTAATCTTTATGAGCTTTTCGACGATGCCTTTTCAATCGAATAAAACTTAAGTAACCAATAGAACTATTGTCATTTCATTGAAAGTTTTACTTTTATTACAGTACTTTGCTTTATTAAGGTTTTCAAATATCCGGGTCCTTTAGTTATACGGTATAAATATTGATTATTTATTTAAGAAATGGGTACATAATAACTTATATAGTTGCAAATAATTTTTAGAGTGATTTGTTTAAAACTTAATTTATAATACGAACAAAAGGTCGCTTATATCGTTGTCCATAGACATCGTTTATGTTATAAAGAATAAAATATTTACAATTATGTAACATTTTTTCCTTATAATCTAATTGCGTTGGCCAGACAAGTCATCTTCGTGCTAATAGCCACCAATTCACAGTTCCCGGCCGCTGTTAATTAGCTTCTATTTTTTCACGGAGCCTTGGGAGGCGTTAAATGTTACGATATTGAAAACAATTTGCGTTGAAAAATTGTTTTGAATGGTATAACAAAAGGCAAAATTCTTATTTAGGTTAAAAACCCAACTTCTTTTGTATACCATCGTCAATCGGAATCTTTGGACGAAAATTTAGGAAAATAATGTTTTCATTCGGGTTACTGAGAATAAAATTATTACTTTTTGAAATAGGTACTTACGAGAATCAAATTAATATTTCATGAAATGTTAATTTACCTATCGTTTTATCATATTTCCTTTATTCCTATTAAAACTAAGTTGCTTATGTGCAGTAAAACAAGTATGCTTAATTAAAAAAATCAAAAAACCCGACTGCGTAAAATACTCTTATTATAAACTAAAAAGAATAAAACAATTTACTAGCTTTCATTTGATACCCATATTGCTACAGTAAGAAAAAAAATTCAACTCCCCCCCCCCTCATTCCGCCATTTGCGGGCGCCATTTTGAAAATTTATATAGCCTATGTCACTACTACAATTTAGACAAATCCAACGACACCTCATATGTCAAAAACCGTCCAGCCGTTTGGGCTGTAGGGCGTGCCAAAGAAATGGACATACAGACATACATACATACATACATACATACATACATACATACATACATACATAAATACATACATATATACATACACTCGAAAAACATAACCCTCGTGTCGCAGTCGGGTAATAAACCCTTGATTCTATATAAATGTATGTAAGTCTCTATAGATGTGCAAACGTAACTTAAAAATTTGAGCGAGTTTTTATTTAGATGCTAGTCGTAAGCAAAAACTTTTTAGTTATAGTACAGTAGGTATAGTAGTTATAGTACCTAGTTACTTATATCAGTTGTATAATTAAAGTTACAAACAAAGTTTTAATAAACTAAATTTAATACATAATTGAAGTTCACGCGTTAGATTTTTTTTTTTATTGAATTATAAACGAATAGGGTATTCTACTATTTTTGAAAAAGTACTTCAAAATGTCGATTTTTCTTGTAAAAAGCCACAAAAATATATTTCGGCAAAATAAACACGCCTTCTTGTCATAAAATAAAATTAAATTTTAAGCCTTTTTTATTCCCGCGAAAATGCTGTTAGCCATTTTGGTGACGTAATATTGGTAAAAACAGTCGTGTATGTACGACCGGCACTCATTCAACGTTAACAGCTATAAATATTTGCTATTTTTTTGAGAAATCATTGAATTACTATCGCAATAATAAAATAAAAATGAATATAAATAACGGATTTACAAAAAAAAAAAAAAAACAATAAAGTTTTATGATTTGGCAGTAACAGGGAATAAAACATAACCAAACACTTTCCAATATTTTTTTACTAATTAGGTATACTTGCACAGAAAAACAGTATAATATAAAAAGTTATACAATGTGCTATCTGCTTTTACAAAACCGGTTTGCATTTTAATAAAAAAATAGGTTGTACAAATGAAATGCATTGACGAAAGAACACAACTGTTACTTCTTGAAGTTAAAGTTGATAAATACATACCTAGCTGTTTATACTGAACTGATAGTTTTTGCCTATATGACGTCCCACCATGGCTATACAGATTAAAAAATTACGACTTTTAATTTCAATATAATAAAATGTGCTTTTATGACTCAAAATCAGAATATTTAAGTATATTTCTACATAAATTTTAATTTTTATCAAATTTCATTATTTATTTTTCACTACCGAAAGTACCCTATTAAACATTATTAGACAATAGAACAAACTTTATTAACTTTTCTTAATTATTTAAGGATGTATTGACAATAATATGAACTCCTGCAAGGGATATAATGCTACCACAAATTGTGTTTCCAAATTAGGTTACGCGGGCAGGGCAAGAGCTTGTGTTTTCACCGTGAAGTTAACTGTACGAATCACAGAAATATTTCCATGGTTCGAATACTACTAATGTCCAACATTATTCGTTGCTGTTAGCCGTTTTAATATTGATCTTCGCTCTTGATCTATTAACACCGATCGCTAAAGGATTCTATTTTAAGTAGGATTGAAGATTTTTTGTAGTTTTATTTCCCAGTATACTGAAAAAATGTGAAACAAAAAATATCTGCGCATTTATTTATTTTTACAAATGTTTTCTTTATTTTTTTCTTAAATTGATGTAAAATGAAACTTTAAATGTGCGAAATATTTTATGTACATAATTTTTTTTATCAAATGACTATTTTTACTTTATGCATGGTTATTATTAAACCAAACAAAAACTATTTAATACAAAAAAACTATCTAAATGATATTTCAAGAATTAAGATATTCATACATATTTCTAGTATGCGTATGGTTGAAATTCTTGATAACATCCGATTAACAAGACAAGTGTTTAGTATCGTTCGAACCGCTACATTGTGACAGGTGAGATAAGCTTTAAATTAAAACTCAACGCTTGAACTCAAAAAATTATTTCATTATAATAACTTAGGTATTTAAAAATGTTTGATATTAATATATGTATATTTATTTTTAAATTCGTATAATTTTGGACTATAAATAATGACAAATTGCTTGCGAAATCAAAAAAGAATTTTACTAAGCATTTTTAAATTTATTTTCTCCAACTCTAAAATAAGTTTGAACACAACTTTTTTTTAATCGAATATCTCAATAAAGAGAATTGGTTTTGTACGACCGCAAATGAAGTAGCCCTATATTGGGTACGGGAGTCATGTCCCGCTTTCAAGTTAATTGCCTGAGTGCAACCGCTGTTCAACAGTATTGGTTATTTGTCGCTACAAGTACCTGTATGTATTTATTGCTGTACCGGTATGTAATTAATGTCTCAAAATGAGCTTAGTCCTTGTATTGAGATAGATTACTTCATAGCTAAGACATTGTCAACGTTGCACATTGTAATGTCACACACAAATATGTGCCTTAAGTTTTATATTAAGGCGATTTTCAATAGCCACATTGCTAGCATCAAAGGATCTTAAAGTGAAAAATCCAGTTTAGGTCTTTATAACTGATTTTAAATTAAATTTTTTATTATACTTTTTTATTAAATTTTAATTATATTTACATTATATTTATTTATTATTGATATGACAAACGTCAAAACAATATAAAATTGAATTTTAGTAGTTCTAACTTTTTAATAGTTAATTGGCAACAGATGATCAACAATATTGAACGTTTTTGATTGATTCAAATATACACTAAAAATAAATTATAATATTGGTGCTCGCAGCATGCGGTCAATGTGTGCGTGAATCTGTTTCAGAATTGTTTCGACACTGTGATTTTAGATACGAATATATTTATTCTATTTCAGTTTATTAAAAAGGTTTTAACCACATAAAATACGTATGTATATAATATGTTGATACTGAAAATATTGATTGAATTTCAGACTGAACCCCTATTCGCTGCAGCAAAATGTTTGTGATTATGTATTCTAAAAATTTTCATCTCATCGTTTTCTTTACATTGTTACTTTACATAGTTTAACATCCTAATAGTGATTTATAATATGAAAAAATATTATATTATACAAATATATTTGAAATTTACCTACTTAACATCAAGTATGAAGTAATAATTTTTTGCAGGCCAATTATAATTTAAAAAATATGATTACATTTGTAGATAATGTGATAATTATGATAACAATGTGAATTATATGTGTTCGTACATTCAAAATTTTATGAACGACAATTATTGCAAGGAACTTAAAATAATATAATCATAATATACAATGACGTCATTTTAAGAACTATACGTTTGTTTAAACAGATGCGCTGTTTCGAAATTACTATGTTCGCATTAAAAAATTAGAAAAACAATAAGATAACAAATCTCTGAGTCTTCTTACAAGTTATTGGAATTTGAATTACGGTCTCGATCTGTTTTTACTGTAAGGAGGTGACGCCGCCGACACACCTAGTGAATAATAAATATTCAAAAGTAAGTATGTTTAAAATTATAACTTTATATCTGATATAAAATTTAAAGTTTTATCTCAATTCGAAGCAGTGTAATCTGAAGTTAAGTCAGTTGCCCCTATTAAGTTAGAATAAATAGATCCTTTCGATGTGGGACTGATTGAAATTCAAAGTATGAGTTCATTGTGCCTTGAAGATAGTCCAAACTTTAGTATAATTTGTGACGTAAACGTTCAACTGGTACTTGTTAGCTGCTACAATAATAAGATGTTGTTAGGAACCGAGGGGACCCAGTACTTAATTTAAATGAAAGGACGTGGGTTAAAATCCCGGCTAGCTCCGTTAAATTTTAAAGTGCTGGTTTTTTTTAAAAAAAGTCACAAAATGATTTTTTGAGCTAGTTGCACGCTGAAGTCTTCGTGAGAAAATGTGCACGTCCTGGTGGAAAATTGTAAACATATACATCTCTATTCTCAGAGAGCATCCAATCTTCAATAATAGTAAGTAATAATCTTCCATAAATTTATTATAAGCCTTTGCTCGGCAGTAGGACTGTCATAGTAAAGCACAATACGTACAAGAGTTTGTTTGCAAGTATTGACTTTAATATCACAACTATTTGCAAGTTCTGATACGATGCGATGGTTAGAACACTTTGTAATCTTGAGCACAATCCAAGTTAACTTGTTTCCGAAGAAATATCACGAACTGAAAAAACCAACAACAAATGTGGTAAATATCCCGTTTTACGTATAAATCATAGTGACCATGAAAGTTTAAAAAATATTTATAAGTCTAATTAATATGTATAAATTACCGAAAATGTTAATAAACATAATTTTTAATCACCGTAATAATTGTTAATTTTATTTAACTAAGTAATAAATTAAATATTAATATGAATTACCTATTTAAAAAAACTGCTTTAAATTAATATTTTTTTAAGCGAAATTGAATTTAAGTTTAAATTTGTCTAAATATATTTATTGATCGATTGACTGCGATGTAAATTTTTCAGAAGTCTTCTTTTAATAAGTGGAACGTAAAGCGCGTCTTAACACGATAAATCATGAGAAGTCTTCGAAGGACAGTCTCTGTGGCATAATTTATCACAGCTAGTTTTAGTTTTATACAAAAAAAAATATCTACGTCGTAATTTTAGGTTAGTTATAAAATAAGTCTCCAAAAGTCTAGGAGTATAGTGTTCTAATATATGTACTTACATTCGTAAATACTACGTTCACATAATGTTTTTTTTTTTTTGTTATATTAAGCTGGATTAAATATATATATATGTATATACTCTTTGTTACAAATCGTTTCTTACATGGATAACTTACTTCATGTCTAGCCTAAGATGAACCCTCGCTAGACAGTGAGACCAAGGATTTCAAACAAGTGCCGCTCTGGCGAGTATTTTGACACCAGTTTGACATCGGTCACCGCATCGAAACCACTTGTGGCGATATAGCCTTGAGATTGCTTCAGTAATACAGTTATGTTGATTTATATTCCTATCATATTCTTCTGTTGCCAAAGTCTACATGAGACGCTTTAAGTTTTGAGACTATTGTGTGTATAATAATATCTTGGATGATACATTATCTTCTATACAAAGTTAGGGAAAAGTTATAACAATTGACCACTATGACGGTCTGAAATCCATAACTATGTATTTGGGTACTGCGTCGGTTTGTATATGTGATAATACTATTATGTAAGTCAGAATTTTTTACCTTTCTGGACGTCAATCCGTTTGTGAGCTGAAAAATTCCAATATTAATTTTATATGCTTGGCTACTATGACAGTTGGTTTTTTTTTACAATGTATGTTCAAATTACGAGTATATAGTTAACGTTTAGAACATCATCCTTGTTCGAGGGTAGAAGAAATTCAATATTTCGTTTATGTGTGCATAAAACGCTAGCATCTAAGGGACCCCTGTTGGCTGTGCTTTTGGACAATATAGAGTGGCGACATTTAAATGACAGATTAGGATATGTACCTCACAATCCGATTGGACTTCGTATCTTATACACACAAAATCCGATATTTATATACTACCTATCCAGATACGGCCTGGTGGAGCCATTACTTTTATTTTTATTTAAACGCTCCGTTGGCATTAATAATATTGTAACGACTCAATGATGACTTAATTATTTAATTCAGTTATTGTATTTTTGACTTTATACATGCAGCACCACTTACCGTGTGTTGCTATTACGTAATGTTGAGATAAAAAAGGACACAAAAATTAATTAAAAAAAAATGACGGGGACAGATAGGTACGTCCACCCCACAGACACCCACCGACAATCTCTCTCCGCCTTTGTGGTCTTTCACATTATAGTGCCCTGAGAACGCGTAATATATTTTCAATAAAATTATCTTGTTTGACGCTGTGATAATAATTATCAGTGTATTAAGGTTGTTGTCGAAATTCATGAAATATTGTTAAAAGCTGATTTAATGGTTCAATTCTGTTATATTTCTCACTACTCACAATTTTTAAAATAATAATCATTTTTATTTAAAGTTACGATAAACGAGATGAATTATGATGTGGAACATTTTGTAACCAAATTAAGTGTATTATGTTGTAACTGTTCTTTCATATACGAGGTTAAACTGCGAGCACGTCGCAGTGTTGCTTTACTGACCAATAACTATGTGAGGACAGGTAATAAATACATGTTGCGGCTCGTCTATAGGATTCTCACTTCATAATCTAAAGATTCTTGTTTCAACCATTTTTTTCACGTATAAGGTAAAATCACGAACCCTCTTTGTGTGTTACTTTTGTTACCTATAAAGAGATGTTATAAATATCTACAAAATGCGGGCAATTTTTACTTCTTTCTTTGTAGTATAAAAGTTAACAAGTATATTTTGTATTAAAATTTAAAAAATATATATATTTATTTATAATTGTATTTCAGAATTTAAATTAATATATTCTTCGCCTAAGATAAACGAAATATTTATGTGTGAGACAAGACACACACTAGTACATGAAGGCCCCGAATTGCCTACGAGAGCAAGAATGTTTAGGTACCTATATGAATAATATCATAAAATTGTGTGTCGAATCTAAAAAGAGAAGTAAATTATAAATAAAGTCTCAGACGAAGATTTTATATAATTACTAGCGACCCGCCTCTGTGTCGCACGGTTCAAAGAGAGCGGAGCGGAGTCGCATCAAACGAATTTCGTCATCGGTGTGAGACCCGCAATTTATTTTCGCGTGTGTTGTTTTTATTTAAATTGCGTAAAGGATTATCATAATAAAGGAAATGTTTAAAGTAACTATAAGTTAGTTATAGTATCCATCTCAATAGCTGTCTAATTTTTGCATTTTACGTGACCATTTCTTTCGAAGTTAGAATGGGTTAGTAAACTGGTCTTAAAAAAGATAGAATATAATATATTATATGCTATCGTGGCCCTTTATTTACACCTATAAAAGAGGAATATTCCACCACATAATATTATTTTGTTATATCTCAAAGGGATAAAGCAGTGTTTTCGATAAAAAATTAAAAAAGCGGGAAGAACAGTTATATTTTGACTTAGCAAGCATATTTAATGAAAATAAAGAGTTTATTTATTTTTACATTAAAAAAAATTGATTTTAATCAGAATAATTTTTTGTTAGATTCCCTCATAGGAATAGCATTATTCATAAATGTGTCTTAAAATTTTTAGTTAATTATGTAACATATTTACGCTTTCTATAGACTTTTTAATAGATTAAGTCATCCATTTTGATTCTTTACAATCGATTGTCACATCGCTCGCATTTGAAATTTTAAAAAGGAAAAGAAACGTAATTATACAAACCACGCCTTATTCGTTAGCTGGTTTTCTTATCGTATTTTTTTTGACGTGATAATGTCTTGCAAATCGATGAATGCCGGCTGCAAGCACGAAGAAGTTTCACGTGTCGCGAGCGAGAGCGCGGAACAAGCGATAGAGAGGCACGATCGGCCTACATGTTCGGCTTGTGAATGAAAAACAATAACGCAGATTGGAGGATCTTAAATATCACACATGTATATAAGGGGTAAATAAATTGTTAATAGCACATTTTTACTTGTAATTAATCTGTATAATTTAAGTTAAAAAATATTTGAATTAACGAGTGCAAATAAATGTTAATTTATCGAATAAATTGTAATTTTTAATTAACTCCTTCTTTGTATTATACAAAATAATGATAATTCAGTGATAATAAATTAATTCAATTCATAAAAGTATGCAATTTTTTATCAATGTTTTCAAAGACTGTAATGTACTGTATCAGCCTGTAAACAGCCCACTGGTGAGCGAAGGCCTCTTCTCCATATAGAACAAGGGTTGGGGCTTAATCCACCACGCTGCTCTACCGCTGGTTGACGTATAATTTCTCATGCCAGTGAACTTAGCAGATCATTGTCCAGCAGATCAAAAATTAATGTGAGTTCTTATCGCATGCAGCTGAGTTCGACAGTTCCTAATACTTTTTAGAAATAGTTCCGGCGTTTTAACTTAAAAAAAGAATATTGATAAAATGATCTGCTAACTTCACGCAGCAGATCATTTTGTAGCAGATCGAAAAAAAAGTAAGTTCTTGTTGTATGCGAATGAGTTCTACAGTTCCTGATACTTTTCAGCAATAGTTCTGTACTTACGTTCGAATACCAGCGGATCATGTCAGAATGTTTGAAAAGTCGAAAAATACAATTTTCAATGTTTCAAAAAATTCTTAAGAGCTAGATGTCCTAGGTTTTTCACAGATCCGTATCAGAACTGTAATCGAGGAAAACATTTGAGTCCAGAACTCAAGTACAAATGCCAGCAGAGCACGTTAGAATGGCCGAAAAGAAGAAAAATAGCCTTTCCGTCGTTTCAAATTATTGTGCAAGGCTGGAACTCTTTGCTTTTTTACAGATCTTTTATTATTGTGCAAGGCTGGAACTATTTACTTACTCACAGATCCCTATCGGAACTGCAATTTAAATCTAGATTTGATGCCAGAACTCAAGTCCAAATGCCAGCAGAGCACGTTACAATGTCCGAAAAGTAGAAAAACAGCAGTTTCGTCGTTTCAAATTATTGTGCAAGGCTAGAACTCTTTACTTTCTCACAGTTCCGTATCGGAACTGCAATTTTAAACTCGATTTGAGTCTTAAAGTCTTGAGAACTTAAGTCCAAGTGCCAGCAGAGCACGTTAGGATAGCCGAACAGATCTGCTAAGTTCACTGACATTAATTTCTCTACCACGAGTAACGATCGTTATTAGGTGTCTATGATAACAACCCGGATCGACGGCTTTACGTCCTTGCTTAAAGGTGGGGAGATCGACAAGGAAATACAGTAATACACCCAGACCGGAAACAAATATATGTACAAATACAAATATGTATCTGTCCCGAGCGGGAATCGAATCCGCGACCGCCGGCGCGCGGTTTGAGGCGACTACTCGCACCACTACACCAGAACAATCGTCCTACACCAGAACGGTCGTCTATTAACGGTCGGTATTTGAAGACTTCGCTGTATAAACACATAATTACGTAGTAATTATAGTTTCCTTCAGTTTTATTTTTTATTTTATTTTTTTAATTTCTGATTTACTGTATAACGATTTCAAATAAAGGCTTTTTTCATACCAACGGCCACATTAAAGATAAAACAAAACGCTAACGGTCTAAAGTGCATAGCCGATAGCAACATACAAAGCGTTTTTTTTTTCTTTACCGATTGCCTCGGTATCACGTGTCAGAGCCGTCGACTAATGAAAAATTTAGAGCAATTAAATCTATTAAATATTTAAGATATAAATGTTTTACATTACAAACGTTAATTTAAAAAAAAATCTCTTCGTTCATCTAACTTTCAGTGACGGATTTTTATGAGTTTTCTTTTACTAATTATTATATGTATTGCTATTAAAGTATAGGACTGAAACTATGAAAAATCTTAGTAATCTTAAATCTGATTGAATTTATGCAAACTGTGAGAAAACTACTTTCCGTTTTTATTTTAAAAAAGAATTTATTTTAAAAAAAATCTAATAAAATTATATGAATCATAAAATCGGTTTATAATCAGAAATCGCATACAAAAATACCACTTTATCAATTATTTAATAAATATTAAACAAGACTTGTTTGTCGAAACGAAAGTACTATTAAAAACTAATTGCACTTACTCAAATGTCACGTTACGCAAGTTAACCACGAAGTCTGTACGTTCTCTCTCTTTAGAAGGAGTACCTACTTACTTCGAAAGAGTCTTATGTTGATTCTGACAGCTTTTCAAAGATGATGTAATGTTCGTCGTGCGACCTTGTCACAATGCAAACGAGAACATTAAATGGAGGTGAACAGCTGTGTACCGCAACACGGAGGATATGCATAATGTTTTTTAAAGATATTAATAGACTTTAACAGCGAGAACTTTCAGTAAAATATTTGACTAACGTAATACAAATATGATAAATTTTTGATGGGATAAAGTGTGCTAGCTAATAAGACTATAAACATAGTGGCTTCTATGTCACAGCTATTTCTATTAGGTCTTCCTGTGTTTTATATAACCTTACTCGGTCTGAAAAATATTGTATATGTTGGTTATTACCAAAAAATATCCTCGGCATAATATTCATATTTTTCATACGCTCATTGTTAAATGATCAATAGTTTTAAAAAAAATCTTTAAATAACTCTTAAGATAATTGTTTTATAACTGCCAAGATAGCTTATCACGTTGAAGTGGTAAAATTATTATCTTTGAATTTAACATCCTAGAATTAAGTTTAATTAGTTACAACTTGTCGATTTTATTACATTCAATAGATATTACCATATTTCGAGAAACGCTATATGTTATTCGTTTACATCACATAAATTATTAGCGCATCTACCAATTAAGATTAAAATAGTTTTGCTAGTAAACTTATTTTAGGTGGCATAAGTTAATATAATAAATAATTATTAATTGATTACACCCTCATATAAAAAATAATTACTTGTTTAACATTATTAGAGGTATATAATTAAGTAGTACACAAACAGCTTCAACCGGATCGTTCTGATGATAATCGTTTACGTTTTAAATGATACTCCGTAATTCAGTTCAAATGAGTCATATTTCAATAACTTAATTGTACAAAGGCGGAAGCAAGTTTGACTTAACAAGCTCCTGCGGCAACGACTATTACTTTGAAACTACAGATCGACTGTGGCGAAACTCTGTTATGTAAATTGAGATACAATATTAAACATTACTAATGATCGGTGCAACAGAAACAGTATAAGTTATTGCCGCAAAAACAGGTAAAATTTTCTTTTTAGTTAACAAGTCGCAAGGCCAAAGAATTTTTCCATTGGTTATAATACTTGTAGCTCAAAAAAGTTACGTCGAACTTCTAAATAAACTGGCTTTTTAGGGGATTTAATGGATCTAAGGTGATGTTTCAGAACTTCTTTCTTAGACCTCACCCATGTAATAAAGATTCTTCATTTTTAAGCAGTGAATGGTTTAGTAGTCAATCTAGATAGGATTGACAAATATAAAGGATAATATGAAGAGCATAATTTCATGTTCCAATTTTTTTAAATGCTTAATTTATGTGATGCTAGCTTCCGCGTGGTTGTATTAACAAAAAGTAGCCTATGTACTTCTCCAAGCTTTAGACTATTCGTATCAAGTTCTTACAACAGCTCTCCTCAAACTACATAATTATAAACAAAATACTTTCATTTGGCGAGTAGGTAACAAATTCAATGTGTGTTAATAAATTTAATATAGATATTTTTAACACTAGCTGTGCGTCTGTTAGAAAATTGATTAGCGACTCATTCTTTAACTCTCTTTAATTTTGATGGTATTAAGATAACGACATTATTTAGATTATTATAGATACATTGATATATCTTAGAGACAAAATGCGATATGTAGTTAATAATGTATTTCTGTTGTAATTGCTGTTTCTATATATGGGGAACTATTATTAGCTTTATATTTCTATGTAAATTGTGTATTTGTGAAAATATTTTAGCTGTTGTTCCTCCTCAAAACTAAATAAATAAATAAATAAATAATAAATACTCTCATACAAAAAACATTCCTCCACGCTCGCAAAGTGTACATAATTATTGCCCAGTCGACTCTTTAGTGAATTCTCGCGAAAAAAAGACTTAAGCGCCATGGAATAGGTATCACTTATGCGTTTTCGCGTGATTTTTTTAACTGTTATAAGCCTGTGTTATTCTAATGAATAAGCTATATTATTGTAACTGTACTGTATTAGCCTATTATTGTAAATTTTCATTTAAATCCGTTCAGTAGTTTTTGGGTGAAAGAGTAACAAACATCCAAACAAACTTTCGCATTTATAATATTATTAATAGGATTGTATCTTCTGCTTTAGACAAAATCTCGCAAATTAACTGTAACATAATGAAACCCCGAAATAACTGTCAGCCATGTATTTCCATCAAACCGCAATAGACCAGCGCAGCGTGAGCTCGTCTATAACAGGAAATGACTCCTTTGTCTAACATAGGTATATTTATACTTATAGGCTGTTATTTGCTTAATTATAGAGAGTAAAATACTATTTGATCAAAATGTTTCATTTTTTCCTCTTGTAAAAAGAGAAAGGAATATCGTAATATAAAGAAAAAGAAAAATATACATTGAGTGTATATAAGTATATAACCAATTAACCGGTTTTCTTCGCAACCTGATTTTGATTAGGTAACATATTATAGTTTTCCGCGTGAAAAGCAGTCTTGACGTATCGATCCTATGTGCTTAAATGTTAGACAAAGTTTAAGGTTTAAGGATTTATGTCATGCCTTTAAAACCACCTTTGCAAGTAACACATTATTTAAAAACAAACTTGATTCCTAAGAAACGGTAACAATGAGTCAACCTCGAGAGATAGATATACGCTGTCGCGAACTTTTTTTAGAACTTTTAATGGTGATCAATTCCGTCGTATATCGATTTTTGTGTAACTTTAACCGTTTACGCAGCGTACCTACCTACGCAACGGAAGCTCTCAAAAAGAATGTTTTTCCCCCTTTTTTAATGTTTCTTATGAATGCTCAGCTCCTTTTGGTCGTTGCGTGATGTTATATAGCCTATAGCTTTCCTCGGTAAATGAACTATCTAACACAAAAATATATTTTTTTATTCTAACCAGTTGTTCCTGAGGTTTGCGCGTTCAAACTAACAAACTCTCCAACTTTATATATGTATTAAGTAATAGATTAATGTTTTAATTTACAGCCTTAATCCAATGTCTTATTTTAATAATAGTACTAATAGTAGTACTATATATACTGTAAGACAGACCAGCCTAATATCGCTTGTCTTACGATACATAATAACTTCGTTTTATCCCTTCAAATACGAGAACGGCACGGAATAAATTAAAAGCACAATTTTAAAACTTTTAACTTAGGTATTTAAAACATGTAAGATGCAGTACTTTACATAATAGTTGATAATTTATTATTAGTATTTAATGATAATTTATTGTTGTAACATGTTAGATGATATTTATAATTATATTACAATAATTTTACGATAATAGTTTGCGTTTGTCCGACAAACTAGTTATATATAAATGTTTATATGAACGCATAAGCTACATCATATATTATGTTAGCAGTGAAAACTAAATTAAACTATAATTTATAACCAATGTGTGGAAGTGAGAATAATAACTATTGCAATTAATTGACAAATATGATAATTAGTGTAGCAGCCGTCTAATGTTGGAGAACAGAGTGTGATTCTTATCGTTCCAATTGTCCTGTTTAACTGTTAAATTACACGAGTATTCTATTTAATATCATATTCTAATATGTTATTAACTTTTATTATATTTATATCCTTAAACAATGTTGTTTTAACTTTACAATAACAAAAAAAAGTCACAATAACTTTACAATTTCATTTCAATACTTTACATTTAGTTAAAATTATCTAAATCGTTTTGAACAACATATTTCAAAATATCTATATTATATAACATATAAAGAATTAAAGCCCTACAATAGTACATAAAGCTTCGCGACAGGCCACTGATAATCGAGTCTACTTCTAGTTGTTCGGAACCGCCGAGCAAATCCCTCACTTGCTCGTTTGTCACTTCGAGACCGTTTGCCGGACTTACTCTCGGCTTCTATTAACTGAGCGAATTTATCGCTACTTTATACGTGCGCCGAGTCACTCCGAGTCGATTCATGTACTGCTGATATCGATTAGTTACTTGTCATTTTATTACTCAAAGGAAACGTTTAATATGTCTCAATAGTGGTAAATCGCTCTAGCATATATTTGCGGGTACTTTCTACTTGAATCGAATCATTTCGATTTATATACCTAATGAAATTTCGATGACTATCGAGCAAATATTTCAAATTTTCAATGTAGTTGTATTATCTCGTTCCGCAACTGTCGGTTGATTTTAATAAATGTTGGAAGGTGTTGATATATATGTTAAGCCGTCATTTGTCGCCATATTTTAATAACTGTATTATACATAAAAACTGTATATATTTCAATAACTGTATTTTATTTTGAATAGTTAAAATAAGTTTCGTAATTGTAATCATTTATATCACTGATTAATTTTTTAACTTGAGATAATACACCTTTAAACTTTATTATTATTATTGTTCCGCTACACATCTTGCTTTTTTTTTTTTTTTTTTTTTTTTATAATTTGATAGGCTTGCGTTTGACCACTATTTCACCTGGTGTTAAGTGAGAATGCGGTCTAGGATGGAGCACGCTTACCTAGTAATAGCCTATTCACTCGCGACTTGAAGATGCTCAGATTGTAGCTTTCGGGGAACACAGACGCTGGTAGAGAGTTCCATTCTTTGGCCGTACGCATCAAGAATGTACTAGCGAAACGCTTAGTGCGTATAGCAGGGATGTCAACCGTATAAGGGTGACGTAACGCAGAGCGTCTGGTTGTACGAAGATGGAAGGGGCAGGGGGGAATCAGGTCGTGGAGTTCCTGTGCACACTCTCCGAAGTGTATCCGATAAAAAAGCGACAGACAGGCCACCTTGCGCCGATGATCCAAGCTTTGTAGCTTAGCAGCGACCAGTGAATCATCACCGATAAGCCTCTTGGCTCGCCTCTCGATTGACTCGAGAAGCTCCAGCTGGTACTTGGCTGAGCCATCCCAGAGATGAGAACAGTACTCCATGCACGAGCGAACTTGAGCTTGGTATAGCTTTAAAAGCTGTTCCGGAGTGAAGTACTGTCTCACCTTCGAGAGGACACCGAGTTTTTTAGCAGCTGTTTGGGCCTTTTCTTCTATATATGAGCCAAAATTGAGGGTAGATGTTATAGTAATGCCAAGAAGCTCCAGATGGTCGGCTATGGGCACGGGTACACCCCGGAAAGAGGGAGTCAGGTGGAAAGGACTCCGTTTTGCTGAGAAGAGACACGCCTGGGTCTTTGAGGCGTTGAACTTGACCAGGTTAGCGTCACCCCAGTCAGAGACAGCTTTAAGGGACAAGTTCAGACGCTGGATCATGGCTTCCCTCAGCGACTGGATCTCAGACCCGCCCGCTCGTGCGTTGGACACGTAACGTTCAACAACGGTGCTGTCGTCCGCATACCCAAAGATCCCAGGTTGCTACTGTTTAGACATGGTAATAAAACAGTTTTGTTAACATTTTTATAGTTGCGACCAATTGCTTACAAGTATTATGACTGTTTATTGCTAATTTATTGTTTTGTCCGTTTGTCGTTTGCTAGTATAATTATCCTGGAAGACAAACATTTCTGCAGATAGGCACTGCTTGGCACGTGTACTGCATCATTACTAATTAATTATTGAGCAGACGCAGAAGAGCAAATTAAAACTTTTATAACTAATTCTATGTATTTAGACCCAGTTTCACCACTTGCTATGTTCCGGATAAACCTAACTGGCACTCATTTTGACAGATAACCCATACAATTACCTGTCAAAAAAGTGCCAGTTAGGTTAGCCGGATCTTAATAGCAAGTGGTGAAACTGGGTCTAAGTATCTTATTTTGGATTATTTCTCTTATTCTAAAAATCTCGTTTAAAAATTAATGACGATAAAGAATTCTATAAAGTAATATATTTTTAAAGCTTTATAGAAATACTACTACTAGATTTTATTAAGAGATACAGATAATTGATCACTTTTTTATAAAGATAAGATATAATGGTAATTAATTAAACGCTGAAAGGAGATTTGTTGCCATCGGTCTTGATAAATGTCTGAAAGTATTGTGTTGACTAGTCGCCCTTTTCTGTTTATGACAACTTAATTCGTACACTTCATTTTCATTTCAATCCTATGTAGTATATTTGATACTTTATTGTTTGAAGCTGTTGGAAGAATGTTATAAGAGTCAATATGCCTCAATATGTCGGCGTTTACGGATTACTCTACCGTATACTGCTACCGTACCGTATGCTATCCCTATAAACGTGTATAATATCAAACTAACACTTCTTAAGATCTAACGTCAATTTTTTTTTTTAATTTTACAGCTAAATAGTCAAAACCTAAAAAGGTAAATTATAAAATTACTTAACAAAAAGCTTTATAAATTGTAATTATAATGAATCATGAAATTAATTTATTTTTTTCATACATGGTAGTCAAATTAATTCTATCATTCGCAGCTCCGTTCAAACGATTTGTCGATTGTACAACTGTAATCTTATTGCTTGTGCCGGCGTGCTCTCACTAACTCAATATATTCTCATGTCTCGGTGTTCAGAGATAACTCTAGACTCTATTAGCCGCCATTTCATACGTGCACCGTGTCACCCCGACTCAAATAATGCTCTACTGAGATTGATTATTCAATATTTTATTGTTTGAAACAAGCAATATGACAGTCGCATTATTTAAACTGACTCTCAGTCTTCTTGTCTCACTTACAATTAGTGACATCTTTCTTACGATCAATAACAAAAATATTATACATTCTATCAACAATATTTTCAATTGAATATAAAAATAATGAGGCTGACATAATAAAAAAAAGTAATTCCTCAGTCTCTCACGTTATTTCAAAGCTTAACTTAATTAGCTGTCATCTGTAGTCCCGAGAGAATATCGATATAAGAGAAGCGATGTTTTTGCGTTGAACCAAGCGGCGATTAAGCGTAAATTGGCGTATAATATCGCGAAAACCGCCTTGAAGCTCGGAGCTGTCAGTTGGTGAAAATATTTGTCTGTTATCGTCGAGGAGATCTCATTATTGACGGATTATTTATAGCCGTTTGTTGAACGCATACTTCCTCTTCACTGAAAATAATATTATTATGAAAGTTTTCGATTTTGATATTATTATCCCATTAATTATTTCATTATTGTCAAACTGTTTAATACACGATTTAAATCATAGATATATTACATATATAAATGTGTTTATTTAATATAATTGTCTAATAAATCAAAATCTTTCAATAAATTATATAATAATCGATCGATCGATAAAAATAAATATATTTAACTATTAGGGCCAGTTTCACCACTTGCTATTAAGTTCCGGATAACCCAACTGGCACTTATTTTGACAGATAACCCATACAATTTCCTGTCAAAAAACTGCCAGTTAGGTTAGCCAGAACTTAATAGCAAGTGGTGAAACTGGGTCTTAGTCTATCGAAACTTATTAACCAATTAGCGTTAAAATAAAACGAAGTCTCCCTAAAGCTAAAGATGTTTGTTTATACTCGTATAAATAAAATATATAATGTGCTAATCTAAAAGAGGCGACAATCCGACCGACAACTTAACTTTCGTAATGATACCTCATAAATTTTCACCAACCTTGCAAATTTTAAGTTGAAAGGCTTCAAGATGAATAAAACATGTCGAGAGTGTACTATGAAGTTTTCGAATTAACTTTTTATTAATTGCCGCAAGACGGACTGAATTTTACGTGTTTTTTTCTTAACTTTATAAATATATACCTGACTCCGACTATTGGATTAAATTGAGCTTTAACTCCTAAGATTTTAAATAGAAAAACAATATTTTTGTTTTATAAAATATTTTCAAACATTTACATGTAGGCACATATATGGTACATCTACACACATAGATAACATGTACAAAACGGTGATCACACCGCTAACATTTTTTATTAGAATTTAAGAAAAAAACAATGAGTGATGATGTTTATAATAACTTTGTGATCTCGGAATGTCGTTAGGTCTGTTTATTAAAAAAAGCTTTGGCTAAAATTTTACAGTCCATAGGAACGGGACACTAAACATAATCGTCAAACTGAAAAGTATTGAAATTTAATCCGGATGATCTACGAGGGACGTATTGGGAATATTAAATGTGATATGGAATTTCGACCAAGTTTAGATTGACGAGATTATACATTAACAATTATTACCTTTAGCAAATATGTATAGTTTATATATTATCTGAACTATATTTTTGTGTGACTGACGACTGATGACTAATTTTCTGATACGGTCACTATTTTTAGATTAACGGTTTCCAGTAAAAAAAAAATTACAACAAGATCTGACAAAGTTTTAAACGCAGCAACTCAATATTAAAGTTGGAATTTGTCCAAGTTGAAAATTTGTAACTGTTGGTGGAATTAAACTCTAATTACAGTCAAGTCAATTTCCAAAAAAGCTTTCAAGTTTCTTAATTATTGACGTGTTCTTCTTTAGGTAATCATTAATTTATAATAATTTAATATAGTAACTTGTCCTGAAATTAAAATTATCACAATATAAATGATTAATAGTTTAAAAAAATGAATTTAATAATTGTTGAATTGTTAATACCACATTACTTTCACCACCGCTATCTAAAATCTGAAATATACGCTAAATAGCGTATCAATCTTATCAAAAAAGCCTACATTTATACCTTTTATTTATTTTCTATCATAAAAATACATATTTTGTTTGCCAAACAGTCTTTTTTTTTGTGACGCAGGGGAATCCATTTACGGATGATATCCAGGACGCCCGAGTCGGCAGTCCTAGACCTATGTCGGACTCGACACTTTGGGAGTGCAATACTGTACTAAACCCCTGCGGGAGCCTTCAGCATGTCAGTGAACTTAGCAGATCATTGTCCAGCAGATCAAAAATAAATGTGAGTTCTTATTGCATGCAGCTGAGTTCTACAGTTCCTGATACTTTTTAGAAATAGTTCCGGCGTTTTTACCTTAAAAAAAGAATATTGACAAAATGATCTGCTAACTTCCCGCAGCAGATCATTTTGTAGCAGATCAAAAAAAAAAGTAAGTTCTTGTTGTATGCGAATGAGTTCTATAGTTCCTGATACTTTTCAGCAATAGTTCTGTACCTACGTTCGAATACCAGCGGATCATGTCAGAATATTTGAAAAGTCGAAAAATACAATTTTCAATGTTTTAAAAAATTCTTAAGAGCTAGATGTACTAGGTTTTTCACAGATCCGTATCAGAACTGTAGTCGAGGAAGAGATTCGAGTCCAGAACTCAAGTACAAATGCCAGCAGAGCACGTTAGAATGGCCGAAAAGAAGAAAAATAGCATTTCCGTCGTTTCAAATTATTGTGCAAGGCTAGAACTCGGACTAGGTGAAAAACCTAGGACATCTAGCTCTTAAGAATTTTTTGAAACATTGAAAATTGTATTTTTCGACTTTTCAAACATTCTGACATGATCCGCTGGTATTCGAACGTAGGTACAGAACTATTGCTGAAAAGTATCAGGAACTATAGAACTCATTCGCATACAACAAGAACTTATTTTTTTTTTTGATCTGCTACAAAATGATCTGCTGCGGGAAGTTAGCAGATCATTTTGTCAATATTCTTTTTTTAAGGTAAAAACGCCGGAACTATTTCTAAAAAGTATCAAGAACTGTAGAACTCAGCTGCATGCGATAAGAACTCACATTTATTTTTGATCTGCTGGACAATGATCTGCTAAGTTCACTGACATGCCTTCAGCCGCTTTAATTAATTTTTAATTAATTAAAGTTTAATTAAATAATTAAAAATTAATTAACTTAATTAATTAATTAATTAAAATTAATTAACTTAATTAATTAATTAATTAAAATTAATTAACTTAATTAACTATAATTAACCACTTCTTTAGTACCTACCTTAAAGACAGATAAACACTTGATGCGCTTGCCTAGTTTTGTCTCTAAATAAAAATAAAATATAAAAAATGTAAATTATATGCAAAATTGTAAACCTCAGTGGTTTTTAATGCATATATAAATTAAGATTACTGTACCAACATTTGTAAAGTAAAGTAAATAAAAAAAAAATTTGAGGGTCCCGGATCTGCAGGCAAAAGGATCCCTCCAGCGACAGGCTGGCCTCGGGGAAAAAGCCAGACTTCTCCTCCATGGGGACTGTCTGGCTACCTCTGAACAGTCCCGACGACGCCGTGTCTAGCAGGACCGAGTTCCCATTGCGGCCCGTCACGGGCACAAGGGCGTTACTGGAGGCGCATTAAGTAGCGCCTCCTACGCACCTCCATTCGTCGCCCGCGGATGGAGGCCACGTCTGCGGCCTCCTCTCTCCTCCGCTCGTCGGCCTCCTTCTGGGACATTACTGTCTCGCAAAAGGAGATCATCGCCTTTTGCCAGTCATAGTTATGGTGTTTACACAGCGTAAAATTGTAAAAATACATTTTAGGTATTACATTCAAAATCAATGTTAGTATTATGCAATGGTGGACATGTATCTACTTATCGTCACTTGAATGAGTTATCAGTGAATCTGTGTGTTTTAAGTAAATAATAGTTGTTATTGTAATTAAATGTGCGTACAAATTTAACTTTTACCATATTTATGACAAAAGATTTCATAATGTTCAAGAATATTAAGTGTAGTACGTAAATAAGATCTTTCAAAAGAACGAGAACGTAAATTGATACCTTTTACACGGACTATTAGATGAAAAAAGTGACTATAGAATATTATTGGAAATTAAAAATAAAAATAAAATTGTAGCTAACTAGGTAGTTAAATATACACATTGATGACATTCATTGCATTTTATCAGCTACGTAGCTGCATAAAGTGCTCTACATATTAAATCATTTTGTTGAAGTTTTCAACACCGAGCTTTCCCTGTAGCGTACTTTTAGACGTTCTTTAGGGCTAATAATTAAAATTTCACTTCATTTCAATTTATTTTTTAGACAAAGGACATATTATTGTAATTTAATTATTCTCCTATTACAACATAAATCTTCAAATACTTTTATTTCTTTCACACTTAGAGATTATTCCAATTTATTAAAACTGTAGATATTTCAATGGATTAACATTGAAATAACTTACGCAAATATTGTTCGACGTTGCTATGAATGCATTCTCTCCCCAGGCAATTGCGACGTAGCGTCGACAATTTATTGTTTGCATTTCTATTGAAACACATCCTATTGGCACAAACCTATTTGCGGATATTTATAGTATTTAAACTGGCATACAAGAAAACTTCAATGAAATATTATAGTTTCATACGAATGTAGAATGTACTCTAATGTCCACGTAGCACTAGCTTGTTGGCCGAGAGGTAATAAATAGTTCTGTAACAAAATTTAACTAACGAAATTGTTCCATGTCATATTCTATAAATAGAATATTATTTGTATTACACTGTATTTTCCTCAATCTCAACTGTTTAATTTCGTTGAAGCTTTATAAGTGAGATTGAATTTTTGTAATTTTCATACTTTTCTCGTAGGAACGACATACCAAAGTGAGTTCTTTGTTTTATATTTTATTGTATTCGTTTTTGATATGTGTTTTTTTTATTATCAAAATATATAAGCTATCGATTTCTTTAATATATCAATATTAAAGATAACAATGCAATGTTTAGCTTTTATAAAATATAAACTTAGGCTATCCAATTACACATGCAAACCGAAGAATTCTAAGAAAATACAAACTTTTAAAGCATCCGTCATTAGCTTTCGGACTTCTTGCGCATTTGTTTCGAGGGTATCCGTGAGGAAACAGCATTAAACTTTATAACAAAACATTTAACAAATTTACAGTCGAGCCAAGATAGTCCTAACACGCAGCTGTTATCGCGTGAGGAAACAAAACCACTTTGTAAACATGGATTTACGAAATAAAGTGAACCGTTACGTTATTCGGGCTCCACTCGCTTCGTTTCCTCTTATTGGGATTAAGCGAAAGCCTCTCGTAATCGTGTTTACTTTATTTATACGTCAAATGCTACGAATACTATTCAGTATAGAAATTTAAGTTTACTCTTAAATTGATATTTTTTACACTTTTAAAGTTCGCTAACAAAAAAGAAAAAATGAAAATTCCAACCTGTTTTTTAGTGAGAAGAAATATTTTAGCATTCGCAAGACAAAACATAGTATAATTTTAAGTTTGGATTTAAATTAAATAAATAAATAAAAAATGTATGTATCATGTCACTAGTAAATATAAAAAAAAAATGTGTTACCATAAAGAAAAGGGCCGTTAATAACTGACCTTTTTACTTGATGAATAACTATTTAAAGTGATGAGAAGTTCACTGACACTTGAATTCGACGCATTTTCTTGCTTTTTGCAACACAAGAATAATATTTTGACGAAATACGAGTTTCAGAAGAGTATTTTTGAAACTTTTATATTTCATGGATTAATTTAAAAAAAAAATAGTAAAACGTGAATCTGTCACGTTATTAAAAAAAAAACATTTTGGACACATTCATTGTTTCAAAATATATTATTAATTAAGGCATAGCACAAAGTAAAAATGACTAAATATTTAGAACATTATCCCTTCTGAAGCGAGACTGGCATATTGAATATAATAATTAGGATAAAAGCAAGCAATTATTTTTGACCTTGAGGGAATAACTCCCGAAGCTTCACAGAATATTGTTCCGAGTCGCAGTCTGTACTCTGTAAAATAGTAACTCTCAACAGTGTAACTCTGTTTAATATCAAAACAATTAAGAAACAACGCTAATAGTATTAAAGTTGCCTTCTCCAAACGTCTTAGTTATGCGCGCTTGTGTTCACTGGAAGATAGAGTTCTGCTCGATGAAGTCTCCCTGCAGTTGGCCAAGTAACAGAAGTTGCTGCAACTATATTAATTTACTAATTACCCGATTGTAGCAACTGAACAAACTTCATTACCCTATCATGATATTAACACAATTGCAATATGTGTAAGTCCTGCAAAAATGTTTGTTAATTATTTTATTTTTTTTCTTAAATAATCCGATTTATTTAAAGTTTTATAACAATTTTCTCTACAAACAAAGCAGACAGGCAGAGAGCCATACAATCTACACAAAGTTCACGCTAAAAGCTAAAAAATAATTATGATGAGTATAGGCTACAGAAACAGAAACTTTAGCGATAAAGCGTACAAAAAGCACAGAGAACTAAAACGTTTAGAACTTAAGATTATTTATCTAAAGATAATATTATATCATTAATAAATCACCCATTTTACACTCACAATTAAAACTATGTTATATTTACACTTTATTAACCTACAGTACAAATGATACACTTCGAATAAATAGTCAATATGGTAGTTGTCATGCTTTAGTTTACACTTTGGTTCCATTACCAAATAACCGTGATTGATGTTGTGTTTCACTATGAGGGGAGAGTTAGCCAGTTTAATTAGAGATATAAGACAATTACTATGGATACGTCAGTATAAGATTTATATAATCCCGTCTCTTGTTTTCTGTAAGATAACACTCTGTTTAGTTACCTAACTGTAATTCTTATTACTTTCCTTTACAAAAATGTAAATATTATCTATGTAAATGTAAATCATTACTTACACATTTTACATTTTTTGAAATTAATTTTAAAACAAATTATATACCTTTCACAAAATATGATAAGATCAATGAGATTATAATTTCGTTTTGAAGCTCAAAAACTGAACGTCGAAACCGATATAAGATGGCCGACAAAAACGTTTACCTAACAAATCCTATTAATCGCAGGACAAGGAAAATATTTTACTCGATGTAATGTTTTCGTAAAATTACTATGGACGATTAGATGACGTAATATTTGGAAATATCATATTATTTGCTATTTTTTGAAGATGAAACAAGATCTTGTTCTTTATTTTTGTTATTTATTTACCCCGGATAAAATTCGTGATATAGGATGCCAGTGACGACACAGGGACGTCAATTTCATAGAGTTCGCAAGCCAATCCTCAGTTTGTGGCGTCCGAGAAGGGTCAAGTATTTGTTTGGGAATCAAACACTCATCTCTTGTCCTGTTTGTTTGTGCCTGAATTTTTTTAGGATTCCACTGATTCGCTGCAAACTTAGATAATGTTATCTTTATAGTTTACGAGCGGATAAAACTTGAATCGAAATCTATATTTTAATTAATAAGATATAGTAGTATTATCTATAATAATAATCTTTGATATTATTTATTAATGAAAAATGAATTTAATCATCGATGACCAAATATCTCTGTATTTAAATTTAGAGTAAGTTTTATTTATGTATGTTGAAAGTGGAAATTTCGCTCAGATTAAAACAAATTTAATTTTTGGGAAAATACTCAATTCTTTACGAATGTGAACGTGTAATCTTAATTAAGTTAAAATAATGTTTTGTGCAATTTCGATCATTTGATAACTTTCCCCGCGTTTGTATAAAATATATGTTTCAAATATGCTTTTGTTTTCCAAGAAACGAAACCTATTATCGACTAGGACTGTAAACAATTCTCTGAAAATGCTTAATTTTAATGAAATTTCGCACAGCTTTATAAAAAGTAATTTTCGCGTTATTAGCTTACTGATCTTACGTACGTTGGAATAAACGGATTATATTAATTATTAGTAAGAAATACAAGCAATCGTGACGTTGCAAATTTAACTTAGTAAATTAATGTAGGTCGGAAAATGGTTTATCTGCATTATGGTCATAATTCTTATACATTTCTGGCTTAGAAATTACTTTTGTATCATAGAGCAATTTAGACTGGTAGATTTATTATTACAATAACCACATTTTGTACATATTTCCCTGTTATCATTTCTAATTCAATGATACCCAAAAGTAAAAGCTATTAAATAAACGAATAATATAGAATATTATAAATTGTTATAGGAGAAATAAAAGTGAATAAATATTTACTGCAATAGGTACATATGTAATGGTATAAGTTATTGGAACAATAAATCACAACTTACGATTTTCGGTCTCTATCAATATTATATTATAATCCAGTAACATTTGTCTCAAGCACTAAACTTGTCGACACAATAATCGCGATGGATCATCCACAAGGTACCCACGTGCGACGCGGGCGGGTACTAAATTAATGTCTAACTGCGCGGAGTGGATGCGCAATGCCCTTAACATACCCCCTTATATTACCTACCGAACCCTTAAACAAAGAACTTCCAATCAATTAAGGTCAAATTCTCGCTCCGTGGATACCAAGCTCTACAAGGCGAAGAAAAACATTAAATCCAATTTATTTTTCAAACGCTCCAAACTATGCTCATGGTTTAACACTGGCATATGACGCGGTAAAAGAAGAAAAACGCGCAATATGCGCCAAAAGGAGACGGTTATATACAGATTAGCTGTCCGTTCGAGTGAGATGGCCTCAGTCATTTTGTAAGCTGATAACCAGAGCCAGCGAACAGAGCGAGGGGAACCATATTCTGGCGCGACTCTACATGAATGTAATGAATTAAGATTCATTCGAATAAGCAAGACTGTGCGAGCCTTTGAATAATTTTTATTATAATACAAAAGCTGCATATGTTTAAATCCTTTTTTTTTTAAATACATCCGGAAAATAGTCAATGTCGAAGATTTCGTTATCAATTAACTCATTAGCTGTTGCTTTCTTATTGGCTATTCCAATAAAGTTAAGTTTAATATCAATCAGTAACGTACATGCATTCCAATCTGAAGCTATTATACTTATTGTTAGATATGATAGTTACAAGGAAAATACTTATAACAATTAAATAGACTAAAAGTCTTAAGATCTCTACGACAAAAGAAGAACCTAAAAAAATACAAAAGATTGTAACTACATCTATAACTATTATTTGTACTTTAAGCTACATTATCCCTATCGATTCAAGGATACATCTTTACACCAAAATACATGCGCTACAATATAAAGATCTACCTACGTTTTAAAACAAAGCAATTGTGAACCGAGACCAAAACGGTACTCATAGTGTACATGTAGTCGGTTGGCGATTACAATTACACACTCATTGAAGGTACAAGAGGTGATTTTTACCTATACATCCGTGGAAATGCAATCCATCATTGGATCCTCTCGTATCCACAGTCGCGACACGCACACAAGGCGCCAGCGCGCACACTAGCGCACTACACCTCCTCACGCGAAGGGAAAATCTTCACACACGACACAGATAAACATGTCAACTGCTAGACATTGTTACCCTAAAGTCCTTGCACGTTATTCACCACTTAATCACCATTTCGCACATATTATAACACAAACAGCTTAAATTAACACAGAAACACCCGATAATTTCGCAATATCACTCGCGTTTGTGTCACGAAGACGATGGTTTCGTCAAAAATACGAGTAAACGTTTTAGAGACAACTAACCAACTGTTCTCCCCGCCCTGTTCCAGAGGCGAATGGCGCCGCCATATTGAATCTCGCTTCAAGGGTGCACAGTGGAGCATCTAGCGGCGACCGAAGAAACCAAAATTGCTTGCCGCTTTGTACATACTACATATACGCCCTAAATTATTATACAAACATCCCATTCGAAATAAAAGATTACTTTAAATGAGATGTGAATTATAAAATGCGTTACAATACAATATTTGTGGAAGAAATCTGCCATTGTTAAATTGTTAAAGTGCTGTGCTTACGGTACAACGTAATACCAGCTATTTTCGGCAGAGAGCGCTGCATGAACAAATTCCCACTGCTTCATGACTATGTAAATAAAGATGTTTACGTTTATTATTTATATTGCACCAGATCCCGTCAGTACCACGCGATTTAATAAGTTTTATCAAATTAACGCCGTTTAATTTATGGCTTTCATTATAATATTTTACGCGCGATACGGTTAATTTTTTCTAACCAACAACAGATTATATATTCAGGCCACGATATCAAAACGCTCTGATTTCATATTATTATATTCAATACCTTCAATGAAAAGCTGTATTAAATTGAAAGCTTAAAAATCGCTGTTACATAAAAGATATGTAGTAAAAACGTTTTTAAATTAATTAATTAATTTAAGAACTTGCAAACCGCACCGGATTCGTATAGTTATAAACTAAAAACTAAATTTTAAATAAAACCGCGTCGGCACACATTGCTTTAAAACTATGATATTTTCTAAAATATTTATTTGAACGATATAATGTACGAGACAGTTTTATGTTGTATTTAACTTACTTAAGTAACTAATACATTTTAATTGAATGCTTATTTATTCCTTAAAAAGTATAAGTATTTTTATAAAATAATAAAATATTATTATTATTGAACAAAATAGCTTCACAAATACGCTACTGCTTTTCGATAATGTGTATAAGATAAAAATTGTTATTGTGAGTGTATGTTAGGACTTAAGCACATCATATCGCAATTTTTTTATAAACCTTTTTTGTTGTTGTATATATTATTTTTGAGGTAGTCATAAAAAACACTTCAGATTGGATTTGGATTACAATAACAATTAATTTCAAGAAAAATATTAAGTGATATTAGATTTTAATAACTTCTAATTTATCTGAATGTAAACTAACTGCGACTATTGCGGTTTTACTCTTAAAATATCATAATCATGATAAAAATTTAAATTAATTACATGTCATTTATGAAATGATTGTTCCAATTAGATTATACCAGTATATTTGCCAAAGGAATATCCATTCGCCAACGGAGTTATTTAATATAATAACATAGATCATAGCTTAAAAATCTACAGAAATGTGGTTTTAAACGTACTAACGTCATGTTTATAATATAAAAGCCCAAGATCAATAAATATTAAATACTGTGAACTGGCGTTATAATACGACTATAATATGTGTTTCGATAAGGAATTCGTCTATCGTCGATAAACTAAATAAGTTGATAGTAAAGATGCGTATTTTTATTCATACTTAATGCATTTTTTGTTAGGCAATCGTTTGATTCCATAAATTTACAAATATTACATCATACATATTATATGGCTTGGTATATGAAGTACCTATGACCATTATTTTGTATTAGACGTTTGGTACAAAGAGACGCTGATTATTATTAAAAATAAATCTTAAAATCAAAATCAGGTCATACTTTTTTTAAGTAGACAGTTTTATGCACTTTCGTATAGTCATTTTGAAATTACATTTATTTAATACGGAGCTACCACCACCTCGGAATAAAGAGTCTGCTGAGAAATAGATGGCAAATAACTAAGCAGTTACTTATTTTAACAAAAATATACTATTTTGATAAATTGCCTAATGAATTATAAATTTATTAAAGTATACTGTTTATAAGCCTATCAACTCACGAAAATTTGCGAGAGGCGAGATAGCACGCTTAATAGAATACATAAATTTTAAATGAAATATCGCGGGTTCTAATCCGAGCTAGGATCACTGCATTTTTAATGATTAATTTGTTTCAAAATTCATCTCAGGTAAGGAAAAAATAGAGAGGAAACTTGCAGGATCGAGAGATTTTCTATGACATGTAGGTACCTATATCCTCAAATCCTCAGTGCTGCAGCGTGTTCAAGTCCATTCACAGACATACACAAAAATAAATTATTTTGGGCATCAGGATAGATAATAGAGTATCCTCCGAAATAATATTCAAATTTTATCGAAAATTAGTAATTTACAAATTCACGAGTCACCAATGGCACGGTTTCCTTTGCAGCATTTTTTATTTCATTCGTCTTTCTTAGGCATATATATGTATATAGACATAGGCTTTTTAATGCAAATAATACTTTCGTACTTGGACATTTCAATTGATATTAGTACTTTTATATTACTTCGTTAGTAAATTACAAAAATAATAAAAATATCCGAAAATTCCAGGGTCAGGCATCTTGGGATTTCGGTATGATCCCAAAATTCCAAATAACGAATTATATTCTCTATTTCTCTACTTATAGCTGTTATAAACGTTGATGCGTATGTAGAATTGCATGGCCACGGAACTTACTGTCACAGCATCGAATTATCGCACGACGGGCGTTCGAAACGAATGTATGGACCGGCGCGGTGTGGACGGCAATTAATGTTGAACGTTCGACGCGTGAGGCGGCGCAGAGACAAATCTCAATATTAAGTATATAGTCCAAATGTAACTTTATTGCGCATTAACCTGTTATAAATCTCGGCGACAATGGTGACGAATAGTGTAAAACAAATCTTATTTTGATTAAAGATGGCCCATCTTTAATCAAAATAAGATTTGTTGACTATGAAATAAGCTGTCTAGTCGACTAGCCAACTAGTCGGTTGCAACAAGGCCGATTGGTAATTTTTAATTATACTACTGTATTAATGGCGAAGCGGATCATAGCTTTCTCTAATGTTCAAGTGGCATCATCTTTAAGGTAGAGTTACGCATGCTCATTACTAGCACGAAAGCATGCTACTAATGAACAATTGTTAGGGGAGACCGGGGATAGTTGCCTATAGGGGTAGGTAGACTAATCGAAAAAATCTCGTCACTGGTACAAATTTTGCGTCTTCCTCTCACAGTCGTGTATTACGCTCCGTACCCCGCTCATTTTTCCAAAACACCACATCGCGGGTACACTTCGTTTTGGAGCAGTGACATGTTTTTTGTTTTCTTACAATGAAAGTAAAATTTCTACATTGCATAATTTTTCATCTGATGCCTACACATTTTGTGGAAATCATGTTTTTATTAATCAGAGTATTTAATGAGTACATATTAATCATATCTTATGTCTTATTTTTCATGTCGATGACAGTGTCAAGGTGTTAACCTTGCCTAAAACCACGCCTAAAAAACAAAAAATGGCTTCCGGGGTTAGTAGACCTATTTCTTTCGGGGCTGGTTGAATAAGTTAGTCAACCAACTATATGGATAAGAAACATAATATAATGCATAACTTGTAAGTTATGGGCATATTCCAAATGTAAAAGAGGAAATGTAATATTTATTGAATACAAACATTGTATTTCTTCTATTGAAGACAGATTTTTTCATTTTTCATTTTCTGTAAATAAAAACGAACATGATAGGTACTGACAATAAGCTTAATTAAAAATATATATAGCTTTGAAAAAACAAGTATTCAGTTACTGAGTTTATAAAAAAAACCTTTATGCTTAAATTTAGAAATTTAAACGAACGACCCAATTTCTTTTTTTCTTTTTTTATGACAAAGAGGCAATAACGGTTGTTGATTTATTTAGCATTAGAAAAGTTAAATAAAAAATGTTATTAAATAATTAAAATTGTTTCAAAAATAAAAGTTGATAATTTCGTTAATAACTCTATTAGAAATGTGTGTATCTGATTAAATTTTGTTTTAAGATGTTTATCTTAAGCTGTTTACCTCAGTTATATTCAGATAAAGGTTTAATTTTTTCCCTCTTCTCATGATTTAAGATTTATTGGTACATAAGCTTACTTACCCCGGACAGGGGTAGATGACTAAGATTTTGTGTGCTGTTAAATGTATTATATCTTCACCATCTTACTCCTCACCATGTTACTACAGTTCTCAGGAAATTGGACAAGGATGTCAATCAAAAATACCAATTGTTAATAATGCAACGTTTCGATCATGTATTTGATCTTCATCAGGCATCTAAAATTTAATTACACAAAACACATTACAAAAAGCTGTACACAACCAATATTATTTTTTATGGAAAAACATATTTACCTTAACTAGTAGTATGCAATTAACATCTTATATATTGAAAACTTGATCTTAATTAATTTTAAACTATTTTTTAAACCCATACTTTTGTTTAATGACTATTTTGAAACATAAATGTGACCATTAAAGACGTGTGATGCACAGAAATACAATTTATCAGTTATTCACGTCTTATATATATATATATAGTCTTACACACAAATACCCACAAATTCAATTAGAATTGTATATTTAGTCTATTTAGTATATTTAGTATCGCGAGCCGGCGGTCGCGGGATCGATTCCTGCTCGAGACAGATATTGTTTATTAGGGATGTATCTAAAACAAATCAGCTCAATGCCCAAATATCTATAAAATATAAGTAATATATCTATATAATTAAGTTATGAAAGGTATTCGAAACTGAGTCACAGCGACTGTCACATAAATTAAAGTTTATTTTGATTTAAGTTAATTTAATTTGAAAGTTGAAGTTATTTGAAGTGGTTGACCGCCAGCGACATACGAGTTTTAGCCAATATTTATAGATATTACACATGTTTAAAAGCTTATCAGATTGCGTGAAGGTCGTCACTGACTTTATTTGTTAAGTTTAATATTATTATTTTTAATATAAAAAAATCAACAACGTTCTTCGTATAATACCATTAAATAAAAACAAATTATACAACGGCCTCCAGTAGTAAATTCTTTGTCGGGAGTCGCAACACAACGCAAGCACAAAAGTTCAAAATACAACAAATGTGTGTATGGTCTACATTTGCATGGGTACGACCAATTGCGCAACAGCCAGTTTCTGTGACTACTACGCCAAACTGTCACCATAATTAGCAGCCAATAGCGTCAAAAAATACTGTTTGTGAGCTATTTATTACTTACCTTTTTTTTGTCATGCAAAGAGTAACACGTCGACATTTATCCGTTATAGTTTTTTTTTTTTTTTTGCTGATTTTTTTCGTAGCTTGAAACATAACAGTGGTGAAGCTAGAAATGCGAATCCGCTATTTGAAGCAAATCGTGCATTTTGTTTTTTGTACATATTTTATAGCACTATTCCAAAGCTTTTGTTGAATGTTTGTAATTTATCTAGTATCGTAAAAATGTTAATATCATGAAAATAAGTAATGTCTGTAAAATACGTAAGAAATAGTAAATATAATAAAAGTAAAAGTAGATTATTTTTCCATTATATTATTACAAAAATGTAGTTTGTTGTCAGATACTTATAAATAATAATCTTATGATTAAAACTGTAACATTATTTGTGATAATGCTTATTAGAAAGTAAATAACTAAAATACTCTTCTAGTTTCATAGAACACACTGCTTGGAAATTTGAACAAACTGCTTTAGCCTGACTTATTTTAACAACTTTATACACTAAACTTTTACGATGAACGACGAATTATTATCAAAAGTGGCGTTTATCTTCATATATCATATGAATTATTAAGCACATTTTGAATATTTGGCCGTGGACATTTATATGAATTACGACTTTTTAAAAATTATTTAATAAGAATACCTAATTATATCAACAAATTACAATACGGATAATTTTGATATACTACACAAATTAACTAATAAATTATTAAGTGTGACGTAGAGCCTTGTTCGAATCTAGTGTTCAGCATTGATCCCTACTGTTATGACAACAAGAGAGAATAGTGCATCAACTATCAATTTTTAGAGAATCACATATACAAATAGATAAAAATCTTCGCTCCACTTTCCAAACATGAAATGAGTTACGCACGAGCATATTAAATTTATTGCCTTCGCTTGTGGTAATAAAACTGTTTAGCTATTAACGTTACGCAACCCGCCCTGTACGGCTTCGAAATTAGATACACTTGCTTAATTAACAACTTGCGTTACACCAAAATGCGTTTTGTGAAGTAATGTTAGAAATAATAGGACTATAAAATACACAGTTAATATTAAATACGTGTTAATCGTTGATGTCTACACGCGAATGTAATAAATCAAGATTTCAAACATCAACAAAACAAAAAAAAGGCTTTATATTACATTTTTATTACATTTTAAAATTTACATTGAACTTTTACGTTATAAATAAAATCAAGTAATTATATTATAAAAAATAATTAGAAATAGGTATCTATTTATATAATTATTAATTGATACTACTTTTAAAGTTTTTAATGGTAAAACAAACAAAATTGTTTTCTATTAAATCTTTTGTTTAAAGGCATGTGAGGTAAAGTTATTTCGTTATTAACATACACACATACATATAATCATGCCTCTTTCCCGTAGGGGTAGGCAGAGACCACTTCTTGCCACTTGCTACGATCCTTACATACTTGTTTCGCTTCGTCCACTTTCATTATTCCCTTCATACATGCTCTTCGGTTTAGGGTACTCTATATCTATACGTTTACATGTTATACTAATTACATATTTAAGCTACATATATGAAATAAAATATTTAAAATCTTATATATGAAATGATTTGTATCAACGTTTTTAAGTGTGATAAAGTATATAGAAGAAGAAAGAAAGAAGAAGAAATTTAATATTTTTATTATAAATAAATACGTACTCTGTTAATAGGTACATATGCATCAAGTACTTGACGTATTTAATATGGGAAGCCCACTCTATTTTACTACATAACATTAGTACCTACCTATGCTTCAAACTCTAAATGATGCTATAAACGAAATATATATCATATCAAACATCCTACTTCATAATAAGTTTTTATTACGTACCTAATACAATAGGATATTACAAAAGACAAAGCTAAAGGTCGTAATTATTCGTTTTTTTTTTTTTTTAATTCCATAATATATAGCGATTCAATAGTTACTTTCCTAAGATTTTTTCAGAGGTATTTCTATCATAATGTTTAATGTTTTTGAAACAATTTACTTTATACCAATCTAAAATTCAGAACTCGTATAAATTTATATTACCTATAATGCTTTTATTAATACGGTTTTCTTGTTGTTTTTTTTTATGTTTTACAGTAGTGTTTTTAAATTTTATATATTACGATATCCATACGAAAATTTTATGTTTCAGGTTCATAAATCTCTCAAAAGATTTAAAAAAGGTTGATAAACTCATTTAAAGATTGCATCGGAGGTTATTAATTTAAGATTTCGGTAACATTTTAGATGGTCATTAAATAGTTAAATGAATATAATAAAAATGTAAACAATGAAGTGCATACAGATAAAAATATATATTAAAAATCTGATATATTGACGTTTTTTTTAATCAATAAATATAATCGAACCGCAATCATCTATGAATTGATATAACGGACGTTGTTGGTCATTCGCCACATTATCGCTCGCTTATATCCGAACTATTTGCATGGTGTGGAAGCGCTGATATAACGGAAACCGTATTGGAATTACGTTTTCAAATTGTGTACATATTTATATTACAAACGCAATTTATTATTATGACCGCAAGATTTGATTACAAGCGATTTCTTATAGATAGTCGACTTGATCTATGTGTAGCGACATCTATCTCGCTATATACGAACTAGAAGAAACAGACGTATCCTACATCGCGTTATCGAAGTTTTCAAAGCGATTGAGTAAATATACAAGAACACGACAACAAACGTTAAGTGGCGCGTAGCCCACCAGACGCAAAACCGTCTGGTCGAAGGATCCTTCCTTTTCAATGGCACAGCCTCACTACCCCAAACTGGTGACCCCGAGCTTGAACGTCAGCGCAGCCTTCGCAAATCTACGTCATCATGACGTCATCATCGCTTCCTCAAGCTTTCGAGCAGCGAGTCATACAGCCAGCCAGCATCCACGGCTACTACGGGTATCCTGACCACAAGCATGCAGCGGACGCGCATTCCTGGTCATCGCCCACAGCCTAAGCCGCGACCTTGGCACAGCACACTGCACTTCGGCCGGTCAGCAAGCAGAGACGCACTTCTCTCCTGGTCGACGCAGCAGCCAGCCACTACGCAGCACCGCACCACCCCGACTCACTGGGGCATCACCGCAGACAGTTCCGACTCACCGTGAACTATGCGGCATCTGGTTCCGACTCACTGGAACATTCCACTGGCCCGGCAAGCATCACAAGATGTAGTATGGACGACTCAACCTGCTATCGACCTCCGGTCTCGGAGGGGGAGTGATGTAGCGACATCTATCTCGCTATATACGAACTAGAAGAAACAGACGTATCCTACATCGCGTTATCGAAGTTTTCAAAGCGATTGAGTAAATATACAAGAACACGACAACAAACGTTAAGTGGCGCGTAGCCCACCAGACGCAACACCGTCTGGTCGAAGGATCCTTCCTTTTCAATGGCACAGCCTCACTACCCCAAACTGGTGACCCCGAGCTTGAACGTCAGCGCAGCCTTCGCAAATCTACGTCATCATGACGTCATCATCGCTTCCTCAAGCTTTCGAGCAGCGAGTCATACAGCCAGCCAGCATCCACGGCTACTACGGGTATCCTGACCACAAGCATGCAGCGGACGCGCATTCCTGGTCATCGCCCACAGCCTAAGCCGCGACCTTGGCACAGCACACTGCACTTCGGCCGGTCAGCAAGCAGAGACGCACTTCTCTCCTGGTCGACGCAGCAGCCAGCCACTACGCAGCACCGCACCACCCCGACTCACTGGGGCATCACCGCAGACAGTTCCGACTCACCGTGAACTATGCGGCATCTGGTTCCGACTCACTGGAACATTCCACTGGCCCGGCAAGCATCACAAGATGTAGTATGGACGACTCAACCTGCTATCGACCTCCGGTCTCGGAGGGGGAGTGATGTAGCGACATCTATCTCGCTATATACGAACTAGAAGAAACAGACGTATCCTACATCGCGTTATCGAAGTTTTCAAAGCGATTGAGTAAATATACAAGAACACGACAACAAACGTTAAGTGGCGCGTAGCCCACCAGACGCAACACCGTCTGGTCGAAGGATCCTTCCTTTTCAATGGCAACCTCTCTCTACGCCAAATATGAAATAAGATAAGAATATATAAAATGAATATACTCAAATGAAGACGATAAGAATATATAATGAATAACAAATAAAGCGACTATATTTAAAACTAGCTGCCGCCCGCGATGTCGTCTGCGTGAACACTATTAGATTACACGTTGTTACAGAATGCGTTGAAGAAATAAAGGTTCACTGCTCGTTCCCCGTAGGTGATAGCGTGATAATATGTAGCCTATATGTTGACCCGACTTCTTAATAATGTTCGTGCCAAATTTGAAGTAAATCCATGCAGTACTTTTTGAGTTTATCCCGGACATCTACAAACAAAAAATCTAAAAACTATATTTTTGGCTTCGGTATCGATTGTAGATCACACCTCAAGTATTCTTTTAAAAAAATATTCAATGTACAGTTATGACTTTCCTACCATTTTAGTCTATGTATAGATATATAGACAATATAAAACATATTTATGACACCACTTCTATAAAAAAAGAAAGCTAAAAAATAGTTTATTTTAACGCTCTAATCCGAGGGTCGAGTATAAAAAACCTTTTCTTTTTCTTTTATTTAATGTTTTTCTTTTTTCCAATGAAGCAAGCGTGAGAAATATCTAGGTTATGTTTACTGCTCCGTTTCTAAGCATCATAGCGTGTTGTTTATGGCCTTCCCCGAAAATATGCTTTCCAAGACAAGAAGAGTCTTTAATTTCCAAGATTACTCCATTCAAACAAGAAAACGACAAGCTTTATTATATTCATATAGATAAACTCACAGACAAAGAAAAAATATAGATATATTAAATTTATAATAATTTAATATATCTAATTATTATTGAACGTAATAAAAAAAGTTTCATTAAAAAAATTGATTAATTTTTTAAAGCATCTTGCGCCTTAAAAGATTTATAAGCATCAAAATTAAATAGGTGTTGAATAAAAAAAATACCGCTCATTAATGTTTCTTTAATCGTATTAGGAAAGGAACTAATTATCATTTTTAATATTTATTAAAACTTTAGGCAAGGTGAAGCTTACTATGCCAAGGTTGTTCAACCCACGTTCACAATTTAAAATAGTTGAATAATTTCTCTTTCATGTTTTAAAGTTTATACAACTGTTTTAATTGTGATAATGATTATATTACATGATATTAATAATTTTAAATATATTTTTTATCCGGACATTAGTCAGAAGGAACAATTAGTAAATTGGATAATAAATCTCTACAAAAATAATTTATTTATATTTATATTTTTATCAGATACTCAGTTCCAGAGCCTAAATCAGTTTATTTACAACGAGCGATTAAAATTATCATATTTTATTTGGACAAAGTTTTCATTTTATAATTATTAAATCCATTTCAAATGTAATTTATTCGTGACCCTGCGTATAAACAACCTCACTTGCGTCTTTCTACTCGAATTATAAAGTAACGTTGGCCATTACGGCCATGTGTGTTAAATTATGATCAATTTTAACCGAGCATAGCATAGTTTCAATGCCGTTGCAATTGTTTTATATCTTTTTAACACAATAATATTAGATTTTTATATTATTTTCAAGCAGTGACAACTTAAACAGTACATATTGTAACGAAAACCTCTAATTATTCTATTTTGTTTTATAGAATAACAACTGTATTGTAACAACAAGTGTATGACCTACCTACTTGGCACAGGCCATTCTTTCTATATAAGAAAATAATTGGAGCTTAATCCAAGCTACTTCAATGCAGGTTGGCGGATAATATCTCTACCAAAAGTAACAATCGTTATAAGGTGTTTGTGATACCAACCAAGACCAACGGCTCTCCATGCTCACCCACAAGAACCAATACCTGGACCAGAAAAATATTTGTCTAGATACAAATATCCGCTCCGAGTCGATAAAGAACTCGTGACCGTCAGAGTTAATGGAACATTCGTCACTACTATACCAGATCGGTTGTCAGAAAAAAAATCAGTAGTAATTAAAATAGTATATAAAAACTACATAAGCTAAAAAATTACTAACAAAACTTTAAACAGTTTTTAGGAATTTAGAAAACTGTTACTTTGATATTAAAATGCATAAAAACTTTTAATTACTCACTTAGAAGTTTATATTGCTTATAATTTATAATTTTTTTATTATTCTTGCACCAATTTGCCTTAAAATATAATATATACCTACAATAGATTAAAATAAAGGTGTTTAAAGACATAGTTAATATTTCAACGTGTCACATACATATTAACAAATTATATATACATTAATCTCAATATTTCACCACGGTAATCATCTTCAATTGAAATTATTTAAATAATAAAAAGGACAAATGTATAATACATTAATTAACACATCATTTTACAACCCTATAGTTAGAATGTGTCGCTTTATAATGATATTGTCACTGAAAATAATGTAAATATTGATATTTTTAATAAAAGTAAGTCTAAATTTACTAGAGAGGTCAAAGCAATTCTTAGCAAGTCTGATTCAATAGCATAGGATAATATATAAACCAACAAGCTATATAATATTTAATAACTTCATAATAAATAATAATAAAATATTGCTTTGTTAATCATGTTTATAATCATGAAGTGTGCACATATTTTAGGAATATAATCCAGCCCTAAAATTTATTATTAACGTTCTATATTATGTAAAAGTGTATTGATTGTATTCTGTTTTGTGTACCATAGTGAATAAATAAATAAATAAATCATAAAATGTATCTAGAAATTCTGCTATAACGTTTCTACTTTTACTTACGGTTCAACAAATATATATTTATAAGTTTGTCTAAGCGATAAAGTAATTTTAAACTTAATATTTTTTTATCTTATCTGACGTTTACGATTTTCATAATTTAATTTTATATTTTAAAATGTTGTATTTGATTTTATTTATCACTAGACGTTTTTCGTTGTTTTACCCGCGTTCAATTTCAACACATTTAAGATTGACATTTATGGCTCCACTAGTACAAGTTATATCGTGATCTTTAAGCAGAAATAATTATTAAAATTGGGCAGGTATATTCTGAGTTAAACGTAAACGAGGTAAAAAAAGGGAAAACTAATATACTGTATTGTATATTCAATGCAAGCAAATATGTTCCGCTAGTAAAAAACTGTCACCGTAAGCTTCTCAGTCCAAAACCTTTCATTAGTGGATATCGTCATTCCGTCAAGGCGGTCATTGACACCTACTAGTGGTGTTTCACTTCCTAAGCGTGACTGATTCGAAGGAATAACTCAACTGACGCGATATAAGCACTTGCTTTCTATGGCTACTTAAGCTTAATTTTGTATTCTCAAAAGAAAATACGAATATGAAGTGTTTTTATGGTGTAAGTGTAACGTAAATCTTATACATATATTATGTATACTATTAAAATAAAATATACACCTACATACGAAAAAGCCACTTACTAGCAGGATGATAAAAAGTGATCCTTTCTTAAATGACTGGATACTGAATCTCTTGATGTATGATGGTATTGTTATCATTACACATTTATCTATTTATATCAAACCTAACATTCGTTTGACAATTGCACGCCTCATAAGCGAAGCGTTGAGGTGGGTTCTACTCTTACTTAACGTAATACGAGTAATTTTTCAAACTTAAAATGTCTCTATTTATCGTATATTACACTTGTAAAATAATGTATATACACACGTATTAAGAAAAAACACTATTTTTAACACTCATGATACTTTGAATGCCATTTTTGTTATTTAAACTAATTAAAAAACTGTTTAAAAAAGTTCTGTTTTGGACGTCCGTATTTCTGTATGTGTGGATACTGTATGTTGTGGTCACGATAACGAAATACTTCACTAATCGAATTATTTTTTTTTTCTAACGCTTGAATATTTGTTTTAAAAAAATGTATCGTCAAAAATGAGATTACGATACGTGCACTTTTCGATTTTCCAAAATATTTGTTTCTATGACTTAATGATAATATTTCTATGGATAAAACAAACATGACCAATTTGTTCCCCTCTTAAATACATATTATCCAAAAATGTTTGTTTCATTAATGACAGCAAACATTTATCAAACATTATATAAAAAATATTTTGTTTTCTAAATGTCATATAAATTGTTCTACCATAATACTATGATGGTATTTACAATAAATAAACACGATTTATTTAAAAAAATACATTCAATCAGAGAAAACTTATTGCTATTATCAATTGTAGAGAAATTCCAACTCTCTTATAAATTAGTTACTAGTTACTTTGATACATTAGTCATTATATTTAGTACTTATTCATTTAATTAAAATAGACAGTGACAAATAAATTAGCAACACATAAGAATGTAGCAAGTACAATTAACAAAACATTAAATCTTTGGACGCATACATTTTTATTAAATTTTATTTTTATATAATTGTAATTAATTAACATAATAATTATTTTTGTTGAAATTTTTAAGTAGAAGGTGGTATATGATTAAATATATATTATAAGCTTATGTTCTAGTACGAAGCGGGTTTTTTCCTCTTAAATAGTACAGCTTGTCAATCCTGTTCGTAAGATTAGCGGAAAATCAGTTCCCGGTTGTCTAGTTTCATTGAAATCAACGGTGGTAGCCATTTACCTATTTCAACCAATTACAAATATCTTGTTAATGACTTTTTTTGTTATATTGATTTTAACAACACAATGGGCATAATCACAAAATATCAGGTAAAAGTAGAAAATAAGTTCTCTAACATTATTTCAGGCGTTTACATTATAATAATCATGAAAAACTTTATGCATTAACCAATAATAAAACAAAACCTATATAGCTATGTATGTAGTAAATCTTCAAATGACTTTCATTAGTAAATAATTTATATTCGGTTATGATATCGCCAAATAATTACTATATGCATTTGAAATCAAATCGGCAAATTGAAGAACAGTTTTTTTTTTGTGTCTTTTCGTTATCTGTAATCGAAACCAGTTTTCATGTAGAGAAAAATTAGCTGAGGTTGCAGCACAACATTCCTGGCAAGGTAGACGATGTACATTGCTCCGTAGGCCCCAGAAGCCGCCTTTGCCGTGAGCCGTCAGTTTGAAAGTAGTGTTTTAGTCGTTAAGACGCCTTACAAAGTTGGCGCGCGCGTTTTCTTTGACGGAGATGTCAGTTTAAATTTCGAGCAACAACAACGCAAATAAATTAATATATATTTTTTTACTATTTTACTTTATCGAAAAGTGGCCAGTGTTATAACTTTAATGAAATAACATAAATCTGTGTGCACACGTTTGGATTAGACACTACTTTGGACGCCGGTCAAATTGTTGATTAAGTACGTACTATATTAAGGTGATTAGTAATAGAATGTTGACGGTTTAATTGTACTGGTTTCATATTGTGCAGTAATCGATACCTTAATAAAATTGATGACATTATAAAATTTAATGCAAAGTAATAGATGTCACATTCATTTAAATTATAATGTCATTTTCGATAAAATGATGTGTAAAAATATTTATATTTTTTTTGTACTTAAAAATGTGATATTTATTTATTACTAAGTTTATGGCCCTTGACTAAAAGTATTATATCGTTTTGTAATTTGTTTATAATATGCAACTGGTAAATAAATCCGTAATTGGAGCTTAGATTTTAACTTAACAAAAAAATAAGAGTTTAATTTTAAGTAGGTATTGTCAAAACACAGTATATTAACAATTTCCCGGCTCTTGCAACAGGTGCTAAATTAACATATGAATGTGTAACTCTCCGATTGTTATTCAATCCCTTGAAAGCAGGTGCACATCTCGACTTTAGAGATAACTTACATTTTAATAAGCATGAATTATTATTTATCTGTGTGCCCAAACGATTCTGGTAGAGACATGTAATTTTCCTTAGCAACGCGGCATCGTTTTCCGCTCGCCATGAATTCACCATAAAGATAACTATGTACATGTGGTCTGTAAACATTTGAATTATTTTTTTCGATAGTCACCTGTAAAACTTGATAAAATTATCACCGTATTGAGCTTGTATCAGCTGGACAGAGGCCTTTTGTTAAAGAAGGATAAAATCCACCACACTGCTTTATTGAGTATTATTTATGTACTCGTACTTAGTAACGTATGTATGTTTATAAATGTCTCAGCATTTTATTCAAGATATGCAGACTTTCCCACGATATTCATCTTTACCGCTGAGTGTTTTTTTTTATTTTATTTTACTTATTACATTTAAAAAAATCGACTATCTATAGTTACTTATTCTAATTAAATATTATTATAATATTATTAAAACTGTTAAGTAAGAAGTACTAAATTATAAATTAATTAAATGTAAATAAAATATTATGTGTGATATAAATTACTATTACTATTACTGACATCAATACTAGCTCATAAAATTATATAATTATAATTTAATTGGCTAGTTATTATATGCTATGTAATTATATAAAGAGTTTTACAGCAAGTACATTCCTACACATCTTACTCGTATACCTATTTTTACACTATATTTTTTAAATTCTATCCGTCTCTATAATGTATTTATTTTATCATTTTTAACATTTTTATTAGAAAAAAAAAAAACGGCAAAACGTAGGCACAAAGTTAATTTATTTAAAAAAGCACTACCATTAACAATTATACTACATTTCTATTGGTACTACACAAAAAATACTGTCTGTGCTTTAAATAAACAAATATTTTATGTAAAATATTTTTCAACTATTTTCAAATTCAAAGCAACACTGAACGCGGATATTGAAAACATGGCGATATTTTTTTTTATCTTATTCCTATGCTAGTTATCATGCTGTCCGTAAATTTGCACTACTAGTTCAGATTTGCTTTTATTTCATACCCATTCGGTGTATATTTTCACAACTAGCGACCTACTTTTTGTTGTATTTTTTTTTAAACGTAAACATTACTAGTTGCGATTAAAAAAAGATTATAAAATACAAATTGCAAGAAATTAACACTTTTGTCAATCGTATTTAATTTACTTGAAAACTCAAATAATTAAATTTTATATCAATGTCCGATATCACATACTTTCAACAAATTTGTTTTTATACAGTAAATTAGATTTACTTTTTGTCGTGTCCTTTTTTTCTAAATTTATTTTAAGGTAAAAGAAAAAACAACAAAAGTATTCGTAAGATGTATGAAGAACTGAGTACAAAAATAAATTTATAAGAAACAATGTTACAAATATCATATCACCGAACTATCTATAAACAAACAGCGATTCCAATTACCTGAATAACTCAATGAAAATTCTTCACGAATTCTTGCATGAGAACGATTTTCACTCACATTCCGACAAGAGATTTGCATGGGCATTAAATCTGTTTACAGAAGCAATTTCTCGGCTGCGATCGGCCTAGATGTGCTTCGAACACGCAAAGAAGATATAACAGATTATTTATAAAGTTTATATATAACTACTCCTTTCGAATCCACACTATTATAACTCTTACGAAACATGAAAAAATTAATTCCGTAAAAATATTGTGGATATGATAATAATCGTAATTAATTATTACTCTTATAACTTTAGTAGTAGAATTATTTATTAATGTGAGATAGTAATTAGAAACAGGGTAAAAATAAAGCAGATATATCTTCACTTATATTAAAAATTAAATACTTGTTTGTTTATTTGCTCGCTAATTTAACGATCTACCCGGTCGACTCGAAAAATATTTTTGTGTTAGAGAGCCTATAAATTACCACACTAAAAGTCATAAGAGCGGTGCAGTAACCATAAATATCAAGTAATATGACAAAAAGTTATTATTATACATACACACATACACATAAAAGTTGATATAAAGAGAATACTTACTTTTACAAGAAAATTGAAAAGTTACTGAAATAACCGTAAACGTGTATCTCATCTATTCATGCTCTGAGTGAAACGGATAGAGATCGAATTTTGTTGAATTTTGTAATATCAACAATAAAACAGCAACAAATACATGAAATTAAAAGTGAAAAACATCCACAACATATAAACAAATACAAGTAAACTGTTATGTATATCAATATCAGGTTTTTTATATTTTGTATTTTTATATATTTTAGTAATCCTAATTGCTTTTACTAAATTTAGTAATAAAAACAAGTATGAAAGTTATCAAGGTTTATTTATTATGTAAAATTATTTTTCGTAATGTTTAAATTAATGTAATAAGTTTTAAAAAATTTAAAAGATTATTAAAGTTACAGAAGATTTGTGTACCTACCTCAAACACGAGGTAGAGATGGCTCTATTATTTATTTATAATTCAGTTGTGAGTTAAATAACAAAACAATATACTTATTTTTATAAGTATAGATAGTAACTATTCACTGTGATTTATCAAAATGTCCTAATTATATTTATATTTTTGAATGGCGTGCATACTATTAATAATAATTATATTTTATAACTTTATAGATTAATATTAAAATTGTATCGATTTAAAACTCAAAGCCAAATAGATTGAAACAATTTAGTTGCAACAGGAAGTAATAACAATAGATATTGTAGTATTCCTTATAAAATGGGTGAATGTTACGTGACCAATAGAGTTTACAATGTGAGCTAGAATCCTACAGGTCGCTATAATACGTGAGTAAGAGAAGGTCGAACTTGTTAAACTGAAATAAAACTTTACTGAGTACCGAAAACGATTTAAAATTATTGTTATTTTTTGCCACAAGTTTGTGCATATGTTTGATATTTTAATAAAAGTTTCAAACGAAATAATTTCGATTTCAATTTTCAAAATGCTTTTTATAAATCTAAATTCAGCTATAAAATCAATCATCAGCTTTCGTGCGTTGGAAGTTAAAGAAAGTATGTATATATATTGTACTCGTATTTCAATAATTTTAGTTTACTTTTATATTATTTAATCTTTTTATTTAGACTAGAAAAAATTTAGTTAACTATTACAGTTTAGTCAATTTCGCAAGCAATAGTTTTTTTTATATTAAAAAAAAAAACTAATTTTGTTTACTTAGCGGTTGAAAAGAGCATCAGCCGCGTACATAATTAATTTTTTTACAAAAATGCCTATGTTCTTTTTAACTTTCATTCACGAAAATATCTATTTAGCCATAATCGTACTCTCTAAATATGAATTAATAAATTTTCATCTATGATATTAGTGATGCTATATTCACCACATATCAGTGAATTTGAATAACAAGTTACTGAATAATCACTAATAGACATACAGACACATACTCATATTCAATGATCAAATCTGTGAGCTCTGATATTCACATATTCATACATCTCTAATACTGCGTGGTACGATTCTCAGATTGATAAAAAGTGAATAGTCATTTAAAATAAGTGAAATTCTACGTTATCTACATCTGCATATCTAATATTTTTTTTATTTCATATTAATTTTGTATTTAAAAAAAAATAGTATAAATATGTTAGAAATTAAAAGAGAAAAATAAATTAAAGTGATAAATCTAGGAAGAATAGTAAATATAACTGTAATAGATTATATGAATATCGAAATAATTGTAAGAAAAATTATTATGTAGAGTTGCGTGAATGGCCACTACGTACTTGTTTTCAATATGGAAATTCCATAATTTGCCGTAATTTACAGCATTTAGTGTAAATACATCATACTTAACAGTTACAAAATAAGTTTTAGCTTCAAGTTTTTGTTAAGTTTAAACAACGGAATTATTTGTATGACATACCTTTTAGTATAATATAGGTATAACTGTACGGTTTAATTTAATATTTTTCTACAAAAATACGTAAATGTACATATTTTAAAATAAGCAATGAACAAATAAAATTTCATATAAAGAAAATATTTATTTATTTATTCAACTTAATTATAAATCTAATTCATAAAACAAAAGTCTCAGTGCCCGATACTTATTTTAGGATAAAGTCTAAAAATCAAAAAGAAAACAACACCATTAAAATATTACTGCAAGTTCGTTTAGTTTTCTAGAGAAGCATTGAGAACGGTTTCCAATTAAGTTATGCGGAACGAATACACACAGAGAGCGTCGATTATCACGGAATAGATATCAAATATCTGTTTGTCGTCAAACATGATAAATAGCTACTTTTACAAATAACTAACGAAAAAAAAAAGTTACCCTGAAATTTTTATTTACTATTTTTTTAATGAAATAATATTATACTTAGTTAATGTAAATATTGATATTATGGGTAACGTCATTAAGACCTTACTCACGATAAATTAATGCACAATGAATTAGTGCAAACTATGTCAACAAATCTGATACCGCTATGGTTCATTAGCTGACGAGATGATCCAAAAAGATCATCATGATGTCATGAACGATGAGTAAAAAAGCACATCAAGACTACGATAGTATCACTTTATACGCTGTATTACCGATATGTAAGTACGTAGTAAATATAGCAAAAGGTGATCTAATATAATATATATTTCCATTTTATTTATGAAAGAAGAAATAAAGAGTCTTAAAATTTAATTTTAGACCATCAAGTTTACATTTTGACTTGATGATCCAAAATAATACTACTCAGTTATTATTAGTTAGTAATACATATATTTAGGATGCTAAATATTATGTTAGCTTTAAAGCCTGAATTTAGCAATCGTTGAAGTTGCCCTTAGAATTATAAGAGAGGATTCTCAATTATGTGTATTGATTAGAATCACATGTATAATTCGCCTCCATTCTACGGAAGGGGTGTAAATGTAAATATTAGCCTTACGTTATGAGACGACATCCAGTCGCCGATCGTATTTAAATAATGATTACTAAATCATTGATTTGCATTAAAGAAACAAACTAAAGAAAGACTTTACTCTACTTTCTTGCATGATATAAATATATTTTCTTTCTGTTTCCTAAATATTTGCAACTTCCAATTATCATATACACAAGGACTTATGGCACAATTTTAAAAATAACTGTATTTGTTTATATTGCAGTCATTTATGAGTACGTCCACAATTAAGCAATCACCTTTAATATTAATATTGCTATTGTTACGAAACATAAAAATATGTAGATGAGAGTGTGCTCACTTTTCAAACAGAACTTAGAAGTTAATTTAAAATGTACAATAACGTTATTCTTAATTAACATACAAAATGAAAATTAGATTATTCAATCGTTGGTTATGACAAAAGATATGTGATGATGAATGAAACGGTATACTTGAGTTTAGTTATAAATTTATTTCCAGACAGTATTATTTTTACATTTATAAGCCTTCAGCGTAAGCATTGTATGTAAAGATACAAAAGTGTTCTTTTATCGCAAAATAGGTAAATTACGCAAGAACGCGACGCAGTCTACACTCCAATATATATAAATCCTCATGTTATTAATATACATATGTTATATTACTTAAGAGACATATTTCCACTTCTCTGTTAGCATTTGTTGAATTTAAACTTATTACATAATTGTATCAGAGTTCAATAATCGATTAAGCAATTGTATTTACGCAGGAGTTTTTTTATTTAATTTATTTATACATATGTATAACGACTTCAAAATACGGCGCAAAATTAGTCATATAAAATCGCTTTACAAGCACTTACATATCTTAGATATCCCGAAATTAAGTTCTTCAATTTGAATCATGCCAAGACCAATGTTGGAAAATAATTAAGTTTCTCTGAAGAGACTAAAATGTTTTGTTTATGATTTACACTTAATATTAGTTATCATATTCAAATGATATATATATGTAGTTTTTTAGCATTTTATTGTTATCTTTTTCCTATTTTCCTTATTTCTCACCTTAGCTTGCATGTAAGAATTATAAAACCGCTGCTTACACTACACTAGTGAAGACGATTTTAAAGACGTGGTCTGATTTCATAAATCGTTAAAAATATCGTGGCTCGATAAGTGACTGATATGTATTCTAAAATATAATTTACACAAATATTGACTACTTGTTTTTTACGCTAGAAAGCCTGTTTATTGTGAAATGTTTTAGGATAGAGAACTGCAGGCGGCTCAATAAGTAGAGCGGTAACCGCTAAAGTCAACGCTTGTCAGACAATTTTTTTAGTATAAATAGTAGGTGTTTTCTATGATTTATTACCTACGATAAATTTCTGCATTACTTATTTCTCTAGTAACTGTATTAATTGATTGACCATCTTAAACGGTGGAACTGAAATTCATTAGGCAAATTTCTTTTAAATTGTTTACTCTGTCAAAAGTCCATAAAGAAATGATTTATTATAACGATGTAATATGGGTGAGTTAAAATTTAAAATATATGGAATAAAACTCGAATTGTATTCATCAGATAATAAATAAAACGTTTCTGTTAAAAATATCTTATTTCATTAAAATACTTATTAAGTTATTATTCTACATGTGGTCTATTTACGACACAGATTCGGTTAGAATGACATAACATTTCTTAATAAACAGGCTATGTAAAGGTACAATATTCTTTCAAATCAGGCTGGCAAGTTTTAAAATTTGCATGAACAAACCCTTTTTTTAATTGTATTATAATGATTTTTGAGGCTTGCATTTTAATGTTAGTTTTTTAATAATTTGATTTGTCTTTTACGACAGTTTCAAAATATTATTATTCGGACATCTAATAATTATCGGTGAACTTTCGAAATCTTCGCAATCGTTTTTGACGTCTGCGAATCACGTAATAAGGGTGAATGTACGGACGAATGAATATAACCAATATTCATTCGTATACGTAGACATTTCGATTCTTTTATTTTAAAAGCAGATAGTTTTAAAGATTGCTTTTGCAGGCTTTGAAAACTGCTTTGTAATAATAATACATTTTTATTAACATTTTGATATTGATACATGATATTAATTCCAATATTATAACGGTGCTGTAATAACTTTCATCGTAATAATTAAATTTTATTGATACTACCGTTTTATACAAAATTTAATTAAAATGAGTGTACAGATTAAAATCCTATTTAGCGTTTGAATATCGCTCTTTAATAACTAAAAAATTATATATACATATTATGTACCATAATTATAATTTTATAACTGTTCTTTTTTAAATAAAAGTACCTAACTATTATTTTAATTATTACGTAAAATTTTACTACCCGAATAAATTCCACCATACTTAGAACTAGTTTTTTTTTTTGTTTTGAAACTGGTAAAGATCGTTAAAACTTAAACTACGTATAGGTAGGTAGGTACTCGTTGAATAAAATTATTTTAAAAGTCATGCATACTTTTCGCTTTTGACGTGCGTTGTTTAATAATTGGTAGTACCTGGATGACCGAGCTTTACTCGGTTAAATAATATTTACTCGTAGATACTTTACATACCGATGAAACATAAATAATATTTTCAATCTTACTGACATAATAGTAAAATAATAGGAACTGGTAATTTAAATAAAAAAAGCTTTCAATAATAGTTTTTCACACAAAAGAAAAAAAAATTGAAAAAAAAGGAAAAAAAAAATTGGTCTGTAGACATTTGGTTTCGAACCCGAGTTTTTTTTATTTCTAATTCGCCCGATTCCTATTCGAGCTATTATAAGATTGTCAATGATAGCGAAATTTGCCTTCGTATTCTAATGATATTTTTCAATTGCGTAAAAAAAGGGATAAAACGACATTTTCTAAAAAAAAATCCTAGCTAGATCGATTTATCGCCCCCGAAACCCTCTGCATACTAAATTTCATGAAAATCGTTGGAGCCGTTTCCGAGATTCCGATTATATATATATATACAAGAATTGCTCGTTTAAAGATATAAGATTGTGTTAAAATGTTTTATTACTTCTGTTATGAGCTATATTTCAAAATTTAATAATTTTTACTATGATGTATTCGCGAAATATGACAGCGACTTATTTAGTAGTTGTTTTAAACTATTCGCTTAACTTGTATAGTAAATTACAGCAATTGCATTGATAATAATTGTACTAGTAAAATGAATTGCGATTCAAAATACTATGTGAACGAACTATACGAGTATCATTGGCGTGTGAAATATCTATACTTGGGTATAAAGATATGCGTTTAACGCCGCATCAAGGCCGTTTATCTTTCATGACTACTGGTTATGAGCGTTTTTATTGTGACTAATTTTGTACTATATAAGTGATAAACAACCGCGCTATTTTCAACAGAAAAATTGTTGTTTTCTTACTTTTACAAATACGTCTACGTAAATGTACGTTATGCGTTGATATGACTGTTTTCTTTTAGTTTATTCGAAAGTTTTTCTTTAATTTGTTGAATTTCAATTATTAAAAGTAGTATTTCAATTATTAATTTCATATTTAAAGAAGTTTTATTAATATTTGTGCTGCTGGAAAGGAAAAATTAATAAGTCATATCAACAAATTAACTTTTAGTTGTTTATTAAATTTAAAATTTAAACGTATATGTTCAATTATTTTAAATACAGCAATCCTTAAAAATTATTACGTAGCAAGAGCAATTAACAAATAATACTTAAATACTTGAAATCTATAATACTGATAATATCCGACAGATCAACAAGAAGTGTATCAAAAGGTCTATAAGAACGGACAGGAATTTTATAAGCGAGAAAGCGGTGTTGATTGGCGACTCGGGAACGTGACAGCATTACGGACTCATTACGTGACTGAACGCAAACGCTAACACGTAAGTTAGCAAGTGGTTGGTCTACATTGTACTAAACTTTTAGAAGATATCTATACAGATCATGAAGTCTCTGGTAAAAATTGCAAGGTACAATTGTTCAATTATTTTTACTGTTTAGACTTTGATTTTTAATTTGACTCAATTATATTCAATCATCTGAATTGCTTGTCTATTTATTTGAACTGCTTTGCTGCATCAACTAAATTCCATAGAGTTTGATGAAAAACTGTATCGTGAATCTATTAGTACCAATGTTTTGGTTGTCTGTAAGACACCGCGACAAAGCGCGACAGCGAAACAATTTGCCCGCAACTTCAATCAAGTGGTTTCGACTTTTTCTTTAGATTTTAATAAATACATAAAAAAGGGAATTTAATGTGCAATAATAAGCTTAAACTAGTTTTAATGTGTACTGCGTGTACGCATACACCGTTCCATTGTTATATTTATATATACATATATTGATCTAATGTTAATAACTTAATTTTCATAATTGTATCGAGATAATTTTTTTTATGAATGAATTGAATGCTGTATATATGTAGGAGCGTCCATTAGACACAATTTCGATTTTCCTGTTAAATCAAACAACGTTTAATATTTAACAGCTAACTGTAGTTTTTTTTTTTTAATAAATACCACCTGGAACAGATTGAATTGCTAACATAGATATTTTAAGAACGCTTTGTGACCACATGGCTATAAAGTAATAATTTTCACCGCTTATAATTAGCTTTTTTCCGTCTACAGTATCGCAATCCCAAGACTACAAACATAATTACCATAAATATACCAGCAGAGATAATACCAGCAGAGAAGAATAGCCTCGACCTTTTCTTGTACTATATCCTGCTACAATATACTGCGCTTGCCAACCCGCCTGCCAAGAAAGGCGAGTATTGGCAAACCACCCCAGACATGATGGGGAGGCCTATGTTCCACAGTGGACATCCAACGGGTCATGTGGTAGTGGTGGAGAAATTAAAAATAACGAGCAAAATTAACTCTTCTATAGCATATAGTATAAAAAAATATTTATATATAATTTTCTCGACAAAATAAGTGATACGATTTATCTCTAGCGTAGTAAGCACGATTTGCATATCAATACATTAACTATGATCCATTCACTGTACCATGAGGCGGGTGGTTATATATTCATTTACCGTGCCTTGGGACGGATGGCTCTATGTCAATAGCCTCTCCCTAGAGATTTGTATGAAGGTATGTGGGACAACGCTTGAGTCACACATGTCGTTTTATTGATATCTGTAGGTTATATTGTCTGCTTTTAATCTAATGAAGTCTTACTATATCCAATATTAAACTTGGATATTATATGAAGTGCTTTTAAAATCTTTAAACAATAAAGTTAATAAGTTTCCATGTTTAAAAGCAATAATCTTGAAAATTCATTAGAAAGTTTATAGGTTCTAACGGTTTTGTGATAAATCTGTTCCTAAAAATTATGGAGCTGCGTAGTCTATTGACAAATATAGCTTTTTAACGATTTTATTTTAACACGTGTGAGAGACTACACGTGCTGAACATGTGTACGTGCACTTACATTATTTTAATAAAATAATAGCAGAATATACAAATAAGTGTATTCCTTCCTTATTATTATATTATTCTAGTATTCCTTCTTTATTTTGTATCATTTCGCAATTTTGCTAAATGCATAGCTGCCATTTTTACATTACTGAATAAACATGTAGGAAATTTAACGTACAAATTAACATTACGTAAAACGATTTTATAGTCTATTAAATGAATATATATATATATATATATATATATATATATATATATATATATATATATATTCATTCATATACAATATAAGTAAACACGTTAATATGCGTAACAGCAGTATTTAATAGTTTCCTTAAATGTTCTCAATATTTTGAAACAATTAAACAGCGGAAATGCGCAAGGAAATCCAGTTAGGAAACGCAGATTGAAAAGTAATGATTAATTACTCGATACTTCTTGTGTGCTACTCATCAAATTTAAAATTGTCTCAAACTAATATCATCTTTAAGCTGATAAAAATAAAGCTATAGTTACCGAATTTTTAACTTTTTGTAAATAGAACTCAGATAGATTCAAAGCTTTAATTTATATTTTAAATAGACATCTCTACAGACGGTGTAAATTAAGTGTAAATGTCGTCGAAGTACTTGCATTTTGATTTATTGCAAATAAAGACGGTCAAGGTTACTATAAGACTGAGTCAACGCATGCCACTACAACATAACAGGTGAACTACAAATCATCAATATAAATTGTTAGGAAGTACATTATACATTTATAATCGTTAATATTTTATTACGATCTTGTAAGAGCTTTGAAAACATGTCTTAACAATAAATTATTTAGGAAAACTAAAGTATAATTTATTATAGACATAGTATTATAGATACATATTATACATACTTATAGTATATACTTACTTAATAACACACACACACACACTTTAGAACACATATTATGTTACTTTCCTTAAAGTTATTTAGTTCCTTAAAACTTTATACTGTTTGAGTGACTTTATATTGGCTTTAAAGTGGTTTTGGCGTGATGCGCAGCCAAGATACAGATAGATAGACAGACAATTAGAAAAAATAAAATAAAAATATAGAATAATAGAGTGCCCTTCCTGTTAGAAATATGTTTTAGGGTTAATTATGACTATAAATATATTGGAAAGTAAATATATCAAATAAAAAATCCCAAACACCTATTATTTTTTCACTGAATTATTGTGTCCTTCAGTTACTAATTTTTATAACTCCCAATCTAAGTAAAGCCTGAATATAATGATTGCGATGGCCACCGGTAGTACGTGACTAAAATATTTAATGAAATGGTAATCACTCGCTCTTTGCGTAGAACGGAACTACATATGTTTAGAATTTATCCATAAATATTTATCATAGCTCTAGATAAGGATGCGTAAAGATAGCATACTGAATTCATAAGAACGTATACATAAACACGTTTGCCTAAAATGAGCTACAAAATAACGAGTATAAAATTAAAATTGGGAAACAAATATTGTGAGAATATGCTATACTTACAATTAAGCTGACTAAGCTATAAAAATCAAAAATTTGACGATACTAATCTTACACTTACCTACATAAAAATTTCTCCTCTTCCCTGTAGCTACTTATATTTGATACACGTATATATAGTTTCAGATTACTTTTAATTAACATAGATTAACTTGCTGTTGCTCAATTCATGCTCACGTCGACTAGTAATAGATACCCAGTCACGCATACAACATATACATAACTATATACAATGGCGAGCTTCCCAATAAAGCACACACGTATTACTGAACGCGTAATCAACACGTTGGTTATTTAGACTTTGTTTTCAATATTACTCAAAAACCAATATTTATAATATCCTTCTTTTTTATTAAAATTGGTAATAATTAAAAATTAAATACACCATTGTCTCTATCCATTTTCAACGAGATTAGTATATCTAAATAACTTTAATTTGCTTCAAACGTATTCTAATGCGGAAACTATAAAAATATTAACTTTTACTTTTTTAATTATTTAAACACGTATAAATAAATAATCTCTCCACTTTGAATTATAATAAACTCTTATTAAGTATATAATTTTAGATTTCTACGTGTATACGCAGTTACGTATGTACGGTATAAATTAACATCAATGTTAATGCATTGTACAGACAGGATACGCCCACAGCATTGCAGTATGAATAGAAGATTTAGTAATAACAGCAGATGGCACTTGTGACTCAGAGTCTGATCGTAAATAATAGGCATCTTTAATCAATATTTATCTTCCACCATTAAAACAAAATATCAGATAATTATAGTCTCGCATCATCGACATAATAATACTACGTCGATATCTCGCATACTGGAATAAAATTAAACCAGCCGTTTTTATTTTCATCATTAATTTAATGCAGCTTAAAAATAAATCTGTCGTACATAGCTTGTATTATTGAGTCGATATCGGAAAAATAAATATGTACTTGCATAAAAATGTTTTTTTTTTACCTACTCGTACATACGGCTATACACCTATACACAGATACATATACTTCTTTTTTATTATATTTTAAAGATGATAATCATGTTCAGACAGATTGAAAGACAATAGTTCTAAGGATAAGATACAAATAAAATAGAAGCTTGCGTTATCTGTTAAGATTTAGTCGCAGAAATAATTACTTGAATACAATTCTAGGTCGTTGGGATCACCCTTATGTGAATTACATATTTTATTTATTATCTTTACAAAAGAGTTAAGTAATTATAATGTACTTAATATGTGCATACTTTACTTCAAATCATTGTCAATTTTGTTTAAAGCGTTGTAAATAATTAATAGTCTTCTATTTAGACATTTATCTGTAATAGCCGGAATTCGATTCCAATATTGGATATTGCATAATTTTCAATATTTTATGGATTTTTATTTCGTATTTAATAATATTCAAGTCATTCACTAAACATCTTTACACTAAGGAAATAAAAATCAATTTTACAGACTGTATTTTATGTTCTTTAATACCTATAAAATGTACACATGTCTACAAAGTACATACAAAACAATTTTTTGAAATTTTTGTACTAACAAGGGGAGTGCACGACCTCGAAATTTTATTTGGGGATGAGACTTTGCAGGTTTATAGTATACCTAAAGGGTATCTATCCTGCAAAGCAAAAAGACTAGATGGCCAGTAGTTATCGAGAAAAACGGCCCTAAAGTTCCACGCGCAGATTATATGCCGGTAATTTCACTCTCGCAGTAAGCGGCGCGATGGCCGAATGGATAGTAAGCTTGGTTACTGCGATCAAACAGGTGACTAGGGTTCGATCCCCGTTTGTCGCTTTTTTTTTGTGTTCAGTAAAATATATCTATATTTTATCAATTAAATCTTTAAATTTAAACTTTTATCAATTTTAATTAATAAACTATAGATTAAAAAATAATCAAACTTTAATAGGATTTATTAAAAAACAAAACACAGTACTTATAAATTATTGTCATTAATATAAAAAATTAGCCAAAAATCATATTATTTATATATAATTGTCATGTTGAAGTTAATTAGTTAGGCTTTTTAATTAATATTTAAAGTCCAAAAGATCGTGGTGTAAAATCAGTATATTATGAGACTGATTTCTTTAATTGATTGTTTTCTTTATCCATATCCTTAGAAAATTTTTAGACTACAGTAACAAATAAATAATTGGTAAGTTCAAGACTACTACAGGAGTGATATTATTATTTGATAACAAATTAATTATTTTTATATACCTTTTTTATGTCGAGTTATTCAACTATTCCCCATATGGAATGGCGATTAATCGGGTATTCGATTATTCGCTATAACAACTATTCGTGGCATCTCTAGTGTATACCTACGGACTATAGTCCTATTGTATATATAGTTTTACCTGTCCTACCCATATATATATATATATATATATATATATATATATATATATATATATATAATTGTCAAATTGACGTATATTTACGATTTCCGTGAAGAAAAATCTCCAAACAGAATATTTTACAATTAAACAATAAATAACTTCAACAATAAGTAAGACTACAACTGATTGTAAATTTTAAGTAAGGGTTTCTTTATTATTATAAAAAATGCATGATTTAATTGATAATATATGTTATTTATCATTTCTTATAATTAAACGAAATAAAAAACGAAAACAGAAATAAGCGACAACGGGGATCGAACCCTAATCGCCTGCTCGATCGCGGTAACCAAGCTTACTATCCATTCGGCCAACGCGCCGCTTACTGCGTGAGTGAAATTACCGGTATATAATCTGCGCGTGGAACTTCAGGGCCGTTTTTCTCGATAACTACTGGCCATCTAGTCTTTTTGCTTTGCAGGATAGATACCCTTTAGGTATACTACAAACCTGCAAAGTCTCATCCCCAAATAAAATTTCGAGGTCGTGCACTCCCCTTGTAAGTATTAAACTATCGCAATATAATTTTCGAGTACAGATTATTGGAGCAAGGTTGCTATTAAAAAAATACAAACGTGAGTTTGCTTTCGTCAAACTGACATTTAGTAAGTAATATTTGACTTATTAAAAAAAATCCACAGGATATATGTACGTTATTATACGCATAGGTATTATTATTTAATAATGTTAAATGTTAATAACTCTTAATTACAGTACACCTTGGACTATGCAATGTTGCAAAACGTAATAATGCGTAGATTTACTTACTCTTTGATACATATTTTGAAATAGGTAAATCATGAGACATTTGTATTTATATTACAGTGTGTATATTAAAGAGTTCACGTTATCTTGGTCTTAACCTTGACTCGTCGGTTACGCTCCGAAGGTCATAGATATTGTGATTTTTTTTTTACTATTGTGTATAGGTATCAGGACTCAGAATGAGATCTTATTATATCGTTTTGTTTTTGTATCTTACTGAAATAGTGGTATTTCATTACAACCTTGAATTAAATTTTAAATTTTGTAATAAAATATCCTTTTTATTTCAATCGAATACTTATTGTTTTTTTTGGAACTTAATAGATAAAGAGAAAACAAGAACAGCTCTTTTACAGTAGTTACAGTATACTCGTATATTATAAAGACAAAATATACTTTGTGAAATGATACAGTCCATTGGTCATTCTCCCAGTTTCACCGCGCATTTTCACTCGTCAAAATTACCAACATTTATGGTTACTGTTCAACTACGATGTCTATGACTCGTAATATTTTATAGGTTGGTTCAACAATAATAACAAATGCATGTTTCATCATATTTTTAAAATTTTCCTTTGAGGAGCTGAAATAAAATAAGGGGTATTTAATAAATATATTTTCGGTAATTTCAAACGTATCTATTAGCTGAAAATAAACTTATTACAGAAGCAAAATAACGGACGCCGTAAACATTAAATTTTGATTACCCCGAAATTTTTTACGTAATATAAATTAGAGGCAGTAATTGTAAGCGATTTCGTAATACGTGAGCGTTAACTTCGTAATAGATAATAATTTGTTGCTATTCAATTTTAACAATTACTTATCAATGTTTTTTCGTACTGTAATATAGGAGTAGTTTTCAATAATCATTAAGACGTTGTTTTTGTATTATTTTATTGGTAATTATTCGGTATTGTGCCACCACCGATTTTGAGGCTGATTTTTTTTTAGTGGTGCGTTATGACTTCAAAACATCATAACGAGTGTTGTTATGATGGCGCATGACCTTGACATACTACATGATATCTTACAGTTAAGAAAAATAAATAAATTCAAAGACCACATAAAAAAGGTCGATGAAATATACTTTCATATCAAACCTACAAGTATAAAAACATGATAAAAGACGATAGCCAAGAAATGTGAATGAACCCAATACTAAAAATGATATTCTAAGTTAATTTATTTTGATATTATTTATTAAATATAATTAAATGTTACAAGTCGGTTTTATGTAACTCTCGCTAAGTGAAATTACGTTAGGCGCAGGTTCTTCCTTCACGTAATCATTGAAATCCTAAACCGTGAAATTTCACTTCGTGCGAATCGCTCAATTGAATACTTTAGATTCAGAATATATACAATTCGCGCGGTATCATCCAAATTGACTTTTATAGTTATTGCTCACTCCTGTTAGTCGAAGCACAATTTTACAGGATACATTCCAATAAACATTCTACCTTTCTAACGTAAAAAGATTTTTCAAAAAGTAAATACTTAATACAATCTTGCTATTAGCGCGTAAAACAAACAAACTATTTACTTTTAATATTATTATAAAATACAAAAAGCAAAAATTACGAGTATAATTTAACGGCTAGTCAATGTATCATGACCTCGTTAAGTGTTGGTAAGAACGCTTACAGTAATTTTAAACATTTCGTTGGATTGTACATGTGTTTTTAGTTTATTTATACTTATATAATCTAGATTTTGGTTCATTGGTCATCTTCATCATTATATCAGCCATTGGATGTCCACTTCCGAACGTAAGCCTCCCCCATCGACCTCTAGAGCATCCGAGCATCGAGGCAGCCTCCATCTAACGGCTTTCGGCGACTATCTTCAAGTCGGCTGTCCTTCTCGTGGACGACCGTCCGACTCTGCACTTGCCGGTACGTGATCTCCACTAGAGAACCTTTCTGCTCCATCGGCCGTCAGTTCTACGAGCTATTTGCTCTGTCCACTGCCACTTCAGCTTGCAGAACCGTTGGGCTATGTCAGCAACCTTCGTTCGTCTGCGGATCTCATCATTTCTGATTCGATCTCGCATAGAAATACCAACCACAGCCCTCTCCATTGTACGCTGTGCGACTTGGAGCTTGTTTAAAAGGCCCATAGTCAGAGACCAGGTCTTAGAACCGTCATCAAATGTCATCACTAGTACTCGTAACACACATTGATCGAAGACTTTCGATTTAACTCACTGAGGTATGACAGATAAAAAAATGCTTTTTAACTTCTCGAAGGCTGCTCATCCTACTTCCTTGGATTCGACGATTGACCTTTCTCTCAAAGTAGATAGATGTACTCGTCAACAACTTTGAGTGTGTAATTCCCAACCGATATCGGGGCGAACACGACATGTCCATTTTCATTTCTTTTTTTGTTTTTCGTTATCGTATCGTATATCGTCATATTAAATTAATTATAAATTACTATTTTTGCGTTAGATGTTTTGTATAGGCTATGTAAATATGGGGGAGTCCCCAAGTGTTTATTGTTACGTCCACGTCGTCTCCCCTGGACCCTGACCTGACCCCGGTAACGCAGGTGGCAGGCAGGTGACCGAACGCAGTAAACGGTACTTGAGTGAATTAGAGTGATTTGTCTTTGTGACTACGAAGTGGTTTTTGCGATGCTTACGCGGAGCAAAAGTGGAGCTACCAAAGGCCCTTCTCAGGGCCAACCCAACGGCCCTTCTCAGGGCCAACCCAACGGCCCTTCTCAGGGCCAACCCAACGGCCCTTCTCAGGGCCAACCCAACGGCCCTTCTCAGGGCCACCCCAACGGCCCTTCTCAGAGCCAACCCAAAGGCCCAAAAGAAGAAGAAGACTACCTCAGCGCCGACGCCAAATAAACCGGCTGCTCCAGCGCAGCCGGAGAAGAAGGGGGCCACAAAGCCAAAATTAGCGCTCCCCCGCTCATCGGCCGTAATAATAAAGTTACGGCCGGAGGCAGCGGCTAGGGGGGCAACGTACGGGTCGGCGCTCCTTAAGGCCGAGACGAGCGTCGACCTGAAGGAGCTGGGAATCGGCCCGCTCCGGATCCGCCAGTCGGCGACCGGGGCGCGCCTGATCGAGATTCCCGGCTCTACGAGTGGCGAAAAGGCGGACGCCCTAGCCGCTCGCCTGAGGGAGACCCTGGCGGAGGAGGTGGAGGTGCTCAGGCCTGAAAAGAAGGCCGAACTGAGAATCTCGGGCCTGAGCGACGCGGTCTCTGCGGAACGGTTGACCACCGTGGTGGCGAAGGAGGGGGGCTGTTCCGCAGAGCAGGTCCTCGTGCGGAACATCCGCACGGGGCAAAGGGGGCCAGGGTCGGCCCACATTGAGCTCCCGGCGGCGGCTGCGAAAAAGCTGCTGCAGGCCGGGAGCATAGCAGTGGGGTGGACCAAAGCAACGGTCCACCTCCTACAGGCACGTCCCAGGCATTGCTTCCGATGCCTGGGACTAGGGCACGTCGCCGGCGCGTGCCCAGGTGGTACTGACCGCAGCACTCTGTGCTACCGCTGCGGTCAGGAAGGCCACAAAGCAGCCGGGTGTTCGGCCGCCGCTAATTGCGCGGTGTGCGCGGACGCCGGTAGGCCGGCGGGCCACGTGATGGGGGGCATGGCATGCAAGCCCCCATCAACCCGCGGGAAGTTCCCCCCGCAATCGTCCCAAGGGGGGAACCGAGTGGAGGCAGCAGACGCTGAGATGGCCGAGTGATGTCTGGGCATCTCAGCGTTCTCCAGGCGAACGTCAACCACTGCGCCGGGGCCCAGGACCTTCTCCTGCAGTCCATGGCGGAGTGGAGTATTGACGTCGCGATCGTCGCCGAGCCATACGCCGTGCCCCCTAGCCCACTCTGGGCGGGAGACACCGAGGACTCGGTGGCGATCGTGGTGAGGCCTGGAGCCGGCCCCCCCCTCGTCGTCAAGGCGAGGGGCCGAGGGTACGTGGCGGCGGTTCGGGGAGAGGTGGCTTTCGTCGGAGTCTACTTCTCCCCGAACCGTGACCTGGCGGCCCTGGAACGGTTTCTCGACGTTCTGGGACCGCTGGTGGGGCAGCTAGCCCCCCTCCAGGTGTTCGTGGCCGGCGACCTCAACGCCAAGTCCACGGCTTGGGGTAATCCGGCTACGAACCCAAAAGGGAGGGAGGTGGAGGAGTGGGCGCTAGCTGCCGGACTGTCCCTACTCAATGTGGGGGCGGTCCAGACGTGCGTGCGCTGGTCGGGAGGTTCCGTGGTGGACGTCACCTTCGCCACGCCGACCATCGCGCGCAGAGTGGAGGGATGGAGGGTGGAGACGGGAGTGGAGACTCTCTCGGACCATCGGTACATAAGGTTCGAGGTGTCTTCAGCTCCCGTCCGTCCGGCGTCGTCGTCAATGCTGTCCAGGGGGCGAAGCCAGTTTCCACGTTGGGCACTGTCCAAGCTTGACCGGGAACTGGCAGAGGAGGCCGCTATCGTCGGCCGCTGGAGCCTCCCGCCACTGTCAGAGTTGGGGTTGGAGGAGGCGGCTAGCCGGCTCTGCGACGCATTAACTGCTGTCTGCAGAGCGGCTATGCCACCCGCGAAGCGTCCACCCCCGCGGCGGGCACTCTACTGGTGGTCGGCTGAGATAGCCGGTCTCCGGGCCGCCTGCAACGGGGCCAGGAGACAATATACACGGAGCAGGCGGAGACGCCCCCAGGACGTGGACAGGGACGACAGGCTGCGCAGGATCTACGTGGAGAAAACGAAGATTCTGCGGCAGGCCATATGCCGAGCCAAGGAGGAGGCCTGGTTGGAGTTAGTGGGGGGTCTGGAGAGAGACCCCTGGGGCCGACCGTATAATTGGGCGCGGAACAAGCTACGCGCCCAGTCGGCCCCCATCAGCGAAACGCTCCAGCCGGACCAACTGGGGAGGATCGTCGGGGAACTCTTTCCCGACGAACCCGAGGGCTTCGTGCCTCCCAGAATGGCTCGGCAGACGCCGGATGAGGAGGATGGTGTTCCGCCACCCGTCACAGAAGCTGAAATGGAGGTGGTGATTGCCCGCCTCCAGGGTAAGAAGAGGGCGCCGGGTCCAGACGGGGTGCACGGGAGAGTCCTCGCGATTGCTCTCGAGCACCTCGGCGACAGCCTCCGGGAGCTGTTTGACCGCTGCCTGCGGTCTGGCCAGTTCCCGGGGGCCTGGAAGGAGGGTAGGCTCTGCCTACTACCTAAGGCAGGGCGGACCCCGGGCTCGGCTTCGGCGGTGCGACCGGTGGTGCTGCTGAACGAAGCCGGGAAGGCCTTGGAGAAGATAGTGGCCTCCCGGCTCGTTCAGCACCTGGAGGAGGGCTCGGGACCCGGACTTTCAGAATCCCAGTTCGGGTTCCGAGCAGGTCGGTCGACCGTCGACGCCCTCAAACGCCTGCGGGCGGTGACGGGTGAGGCGGAACACAGAAGGGAAGTGGTGGTCGCGGTGTCGTTGGACATCGCGAACGCCTTCAATAGCCTCCCACACGCGGTGATACGGGAGGCACTAAAATACTTCGGAGTGCCCCCGTATCTAAGGAGGCTATTGGAGGCGTACCTCTCCGATCGGAGGGTAGGCCTCGAGAACCGGTCGGGGTCCGTGGAGTGGCGGCGAGTCGGCTGCGGTGTCCCGCAGGGATCCGTTCTGGGTCCGATCCTGTGGGACATCGGGTACGACTGGGTCCTGCGAGGCCGTCTTCTCCCCGGGATGGGTGTTATCTGCTACGCGGATGACACCCTCGTTTATTCCCGGGGACGAAACTACAAGCAGGCGGCGCGGCTGGCCGAGGTCGGACTCGACCTCGTGATCAGCCGCATAGAGAGTTTAGGGCTTCGTGTCAGGATTGACAAGACCGAAGCCCTGCTTTTCCGCGGGACCGGCCGCAAGGGACCTCCACCGGGGGCTACCCTTCAGATCGGAGAGGGGAGAGTCAGGATGAGCCCCCAAATGAAATACCTCGGGCTCATCCTGGACGGAGGGTGGACCTTCGGCCCACATTTCGCTATGGTGGGACCGAAGGTCGTGAAGGCGGCGAGTGCGCTGGGCAGACTCCTCCCGAACCTCGGAGGACCCAGCGCCGCCTGCAGGCAGCTGTACTCCGGAGTCTGCCGGAGTATGGCGACGTACGGTGCCCCGGTTTGGGCGGATCGCCTCACCGCGAAAAATAAAGCGGCGCTTCGTGCTGCGCAGCGAACAATCGCGGTGAGGGTGATTCGGGGGTACCGTACGGTATCGTGGGCTGCAGCTACTGCTCTAGCCGGCGACCCCCCGTGGGAGCTCGTGGCGGAGGTTCTTGCCGAGACCTACTCATACGTCTCGGGTAGGAGGGCTCTTGGTGAGAACCCTACGTTGGACGGGATCCTGCGGGTGCGTCGGATGGGGCAGGAAGCGCTTATGCGGAGGTGGGGGGAGGACCTGGCGGGGCAGCCGTACGGCACACGCGTAACGGCTGCCATTCGCCCGGTCCTTGAGCGATGGATGCGTCGAAAACGCAAGCCCCTCACCTTCCGTCTGACGCAGGTTCTCACCGGGCACGGTTGCTTTGGTGACTACCTGTGCCGGACGGCCCAGAGGGAGCCGACGACTGAATGTCACGATTGTGGCGCGGCGGTGGACTCCGCCCAGCACACCCTCGAGGTGTGCCCGAGATGGGCGGCGCTGCGTCAGAGTCTGACGTCGGTCCTCGGAGGAGACTTGTCGCTCCCGAGCATTATCATCGCGATGCTCGGCGACGACGAGTCCTGGAAGGCGATGGTCTCCTTCTGCGAGACAGTAATGTCCCAGAAGGAGGCCGACGAGCGGGTGAGAGAGGAGGCCGCCGACGTGGCCTCCATCCGCGGGCGACGAATGGGGGTGCGTAGGAGGCGCTACTTAATGCGCCTCCAGTAACGCCCCTGTACCCGTATCGGGCCGGGATGGGAACCCGGTCCTGCCAGATACGGCGTCGTCGGGACTGTTCAGAGGTGAGCCGGACAGTCCCCATGGAGGAGAAGTCTGGCCTTTTCGCCGAGGCCAGCCTGTCGCTGGAGGGATCCTGTTGCCTGCAGATCCGGGACCCTCCAATTAAAGCGGCTGAAGGCTCCCGCAGGGGTTTAGTACGGTATTGCACTCCCAAAGTGCCGAGTCCGACATAGGTCTAGGACTGCCGACCCGGGCATCCTGGATATCATCCGTAAATGGATTCCCCTGCGACAAAAAAAAAAAAAAAAAAAAAAAAAAAAAAAAAAAAAAAAAAAAAAAAAGGGACCGAAGGTCGTGAAGGCGGCGAGTGCGCTGGGCAGACTCCTCCCGAACCTCGGAGGACCCAGCGCCGCCTGCAGGCAGCTGTACTCCGGAGTCTGCCGGAGTATGGCGACGTACGGTGCCCCGGTTTGGGCGGATCGCCTCACCGCGAAAAATAAGGCGGCGCTGCGCGCTGCGCAGCGAACAATCGCGGTGAGGGTGATTCGGGGGTACCGTACGATATCGTGGGCTGCAGCTACTGCTCTAGCCGGCGACCCCCCGTGGGAGCTCGTGGCGGAGGTTCTTGCCGAGACCTACTCATATGTCTCGGGTAGGAGGGCTCTTGGTGAGAACCCCACGTTGGACGGGATCCTACGTGTGCGTCGGATAGGGCAGGAAGCGCTAATGCGAAGATGGGGGGAGGACCTGGTGGAGCAGCCGTATGGCACACGCGTAACGGCTGCCATTCGCCCGGTCCTTGAGCGGTGGATGCGTCGAAAACGCAAGCCCCTCACCTTCCGTCTGACGCAGGTTCTCACCGGGCACGGTTGCTTTGGTGACTACCTGTGCCGGACGGCCCAGAGGGAGCCGACGACTGAATGTCACGATTGTGGCGCGGCGGTGGACTCTGCCCAGCACACCCTCGAGGTGTGCCCGAGATGGGCGGCGCTGCGTCAAGGTCTGACGTCGGTCCTCGGAGGGGACTTGTCGCTCCCGAGCATCATCACCGCGATGCTCGGCGACGACGAGTCCTGGAAGGCGATGGTCTCCTTCTGCGAGACAGTAATGTCCCAGAAGGAGGCCGACGAGCGGAGGAGAGAGGAGGCCGCCGACGTGGCCTCCATCCGCGGGCGACGAATGGGGGTGCGTAGGAGGCGCTACTTAATGCGCCTCCAGTAACGCCCCTGTGCCCGTGTCGGGCCGGGATGGGAACCCGGTCCTGCTAGATACGGCGTCGTCGGGACTGTTCAGAGGTGAGCCGGACAGTCCCCATGGAGGAGAAGTCTGGCCTTTTCGCCGAGGCCAGCCTGTCGCTGGAGGGATCCTGTTGCCTGCAGATCCGGGACCCTCCAATTAAAGCGGCTGAAGGCTCCCGCAGGGGTTTAGTACGGTATTGCACTCCCAAAGTGCCGAGTCCGACATAGGTCTAGGACTGCCGACCCGGGCGTCCTGGATATCATCCGTAAATGGATTCCCCTGCGATAAAAAAAAAAAAAAAAAAAAGGCTATGTAAATATAACGAACGTTATGACTACGAGTCGAGAAAAATAGTAGTCACTTACGGCGAGTTGCACGAAACCGTCGCTAACTTTCCGTTAGTTAAGTTGCAATTAATCTTAAAATTAGTTGATCTTATGATTAATTTAAAGCTGTTGGAATTAATCATCCGTTAGATAGGTCTTTAATTTAACTAAATTTTTTTGTTAACTTAATCAGATGTAGGTTTCGTGCAACAGATAATCACAATTCTTGCGATTAAATTAGTTTAATAAACACTTAAATTTAAAATTTGTTTCGTGCAACTCGGCGTTAGTCAACTAATCTGACTAGACAAATGGAATCGCTCGGTACGGCAGCGGCCTAGAATCTTATCTAAATCCTTTTTATTTTTAACAGTTATCGTTTTACAGTAATCAGCATTTAGTTTATAAGAAACACAATTTTTAGGAGTTGAAAATTACTTTTAAAAAAATACGTTCATATTAAAAAATCCAAATATTAATAATTAAGCTAATCATTAACATGTAATAATTCGTATACCTAAAATTCATTAGTAGTAATAAACTATTGGTAATTGCTATATACCTCGCACAGTAAATTTCAACAAATTTCACGCTTAAAGAATTGGGCAGATTACCGCCACGGTCCATAAATCACAGTGTAAAGAATTACAGCGCTTTATTATGAAACGAAGATGTGTAAACTGCGCAATAGTTTATAATTAACATAATTACCCAACTTATTGATATTAAATAATTCTTCGATCAAAAAATATTGTATAAGAGAGAGAGATAGAAAATACTTTCATTTTAACCACTTACAGAAGACTTTTACCACTTATATTATTCAGACATATAACTTATAGACACAAATAATAACATAAAAGGCGATTTTCGCTTAGCAGTGACTTCTTTCAGAAAACCGTTAGATTAAGACTGTGATATGACCAAATCCGTTTCTTAAGTTCATTTCGGTTATGCTGGTTGGGTCTTTTGATATTAATGAAAAATTATTTTGATAAAACTATTTTTGAAGTAATATATATTTTTTTTTAATTCTTTGTATTTTTCATGACATAGGTCACAGTAACTTAAGTACGTATTCTGTGAAAACTTGATAGTTTCGCAGTAAATGACCTATAACAGAAGGGGCGAAATAGACATCGGACTCTTAGTAACAGCGATACCCTTTTGAGAATGCAGCATAACATACAAAAATAAATATTTTTATAAAGTAAAATCCTGTGATGAACCCTTTGTGAATAAATCAAAATCGCATTTGTTCGTTTTTTGTTCTATTTTAATAGATCTTAAGTACATATAGCCTTTTTGAATTCAAATAAAAACTCAAATTATAATTAATTATATTATATTCATCTAGATACATTACATTCAATTCAATAAGTATACGAAAACGCAGTCAATGCAACAGATATACACGTAACATTCGATTCCTTTGTTATGTTGTTTAAATGACACAAACATAATGTTCTTATTTAAACTTATTAGTTATATAGTTGAGTTATGTCCCAGACAAATCGCTGATAATTTCCTGTCTCGAGAATAGTTAAATAGTGACCTTCTTGATTAGTGGTATGCGTTTGGCCTCTATGAATAGTGATCGATACGTAGGCATACGTTTCCATTGTGCTACGACACGTTAAATTAAATTGCCTCTTTTATCTCGTAAATTAATAATGATGCGTGGTTATCAATATTGAGAATCGCATTGTATATTTGTAGCTGATTTTTCCAAAAATATCTGAATATTACGTATATTACAGTATATTTCTTTTAATAATAAATATTTGTAACAAAAAATTAATAGATAACATCACAAATTAATATATCAAAAAAGTAATACTGGAAGAACTGTGTAGTTTCACCCACATTTATGGTTATTACTTCGCTTTAATGAGATCGTTATGTAATCAATAATTATTTGTAGTTACTTAGATTTTTTAACAGTTCCTTTAATCGGACAAAATTATCGCACCCAAACAAATGAATAAACAAGCAAACTTGTCACATTTATATATTAGTAACAAATATAATAATGAATGATATTTCTACAAAATTATATTTAAATAATCTATGGGTAAACGTTTAAAATTTGGTCAGACTTTTCCTGAAAAAATGGTATAACACAAAATCTTTTAATCTTAACAAAAAAGGAAAATAGAGTTCAGTTTGTAACCTTATTTTCTATTTTATTTATTACACACGCAGTAAGTAGCTAAATTGTGCTAGCGCGATCGCTCTTAATGCTATATAACTGTACAGTTTGTTTTCGAAAAAGAAAAAAAAAACATTTCCTCTAATAATGGAACAAGAAAAACAATTTTGTTTGTAAACATTGAGCGTCCGTCAATTCATGCTGACCTACTTACTTTACCTTGCCGCTCCCAATACTATAACATTCGACTTTGAACCTTAAAACAAGCTTTAAACGTGCATTATACACTATACGAATATATATGCTCTCTACTAATATTATGAAGCTGAAAAGTTTGTTTGTATAAAGGTACTGATCCGTTTCTAAAATTTCATGTTAAAAACCTTGTCTTTAGTAATAGAATATACCTACTGCAAAACATGACGCTAAGATTCTAAGGGCAAATTTTATTGATTGTTGATCAAATTTCAGATATTTTTTTTAATCTGATTTACAACGGTATCCAACCGATACAATTTTCACGATCAATCTCCATTTTATCTGTCAGATAACTTTATTCGCTCCCTGCGAAACCAAAAGTTGTAGTTTATCTCGTACTTATAGGCTATCAAAGATTTTTATCAGCGGAAGGTGAAACAGGCACTAAGGAGTTGAACAGTAAATGTCAAAATATGACGAGTATCGAAATTTAGTGTGGATAAAATTATGAGGCATGTCCAATCTTTATACAGGTATAACTGATAAAAAAAAAATTGCCATGGCTAAGGAAATACTTTTCATTACTTAAATATTTGTAAGAAATCACTACTTAAATAAAAAATATTTAAATCCACATATTTACAAATTGTAAGTGATTGTGTTTTGCTAACTGGCTAGTCATGACACGGTCTGCAACCTTCTTCAATAACATCGGTGTCCCTAAAGACATCCTGCACATAAAACTGATTTCTCCTCACTGACTCTTTGCTTTGAAATCTTCAAAACTACACACACAATGGACTTTTAATTTGGTATAATATAGCTATATGTAACAAAACTAAAATTTTGCAATTCAGAAGCTCTCTAAAAATTTCATCTACCATCACATTTACTACACCCACACACGCTAAGCGTTACTATAGCAATGGTTAAGGCCAGTGAAACCGCGGGAGATCATCTAAGTAGGTATCAAATACACTTTATTCTAGACAATAAATTAGCGATGAGCCGTTTGCCTCTTTTATCTGAGATCTTACCTGACATTTAAGTAATACGTTAAATTATTATAGTGGATAAGAAATAGAGATAGTATTGGGTAATCAAACAACATTGTTTTGTGAACTACAAAATAGACAAGAAGGACGTCAAAGTGATAAAATTGTAAAAACCTATAATACCGGTAACGAGGAATATTTTAACAAGAGTTTTACTATACATTTACATGATTTTATTAATGTACCTTAAGCAACAGCAGGAAGTTTTTAGCGTACATTCTTGCATATATATTTAAGCCATATCAGTATCTAAGGTATTTATCCTATAAAGGCATAGCAATGAAAACTTATTTTTTAATAGTGAAAAAATCTGATTGGTCATTGGTAATTGCTTAAAGAATGTGCTAATTAATGAATGTGTTTATTAATCTTAATGTTATTTAAAAGTACATGTTGCGACATTCACCGGGATTGATTTCAGCAGGATGATAAGATGTATAAATATCTTACCTTATAAATTGCGTTAGACAGTCTGTTTATTCAGGAATGACTGTCTGTTTATGAGGATTGAATGAAACAATCTGTCCAGTGTCGTAATTCAAGGCAGGTTAAACCGCGGAGGGCGCCTAGCTAAACTAAGCTTAGCTAACTGACATATATAAGAAGAGTAAACAGGACTATCCTTCAACATTATTTCTAACTTCCTTCTAAGTTCCTCACTGCAAGAATCAATAAGGCTGTACTTTATAGCGATCATTGAAATTATTCCTTTTAGACTCTACACATTACATCAGTTATAACGACAGGTTGGGACAGTGGCCACAGCTATGAGTGATGTGTTAGTACTTTACTAGTCTCAGGTTCGATCCCCGCTCATGACAAATATTGTATGCCACACATATAGTGGGTTAGGTGTTTGTGTTTTTGTTGGGTGTTTCGGGACTCCGATACGGTATTGCCATTTTACTAGAGGCCGTTGAATGTGAGGCGTTTATTTATTGATTATTAGAATAGTTTCAGAAGAAACAAAATTTTATAGAGGTTAATTAAATATATTATTTTAATTACATTTTTTTCATATTGCTGTTTGCATTATTTCCTTATTTGTTTATGTTCTGCACAACTAGTATTTGTTGACAAAATATAATTATATTTACTACACTAACAATAGATTAGTGTCTGATAACAATGACAACAATATCCTGCGCGACTCGGTCCGCATTAGCGTCTACACTGTATAACACAAACACACAATTACTTAATTACAGCGGCGGGGGGTAACAAACAGGGAAATCGCCCGGGGCCTCGCTATTGCAGGGGCCTCGCGCAACAACCCAAGGAAGCCGCAAACATCAAATTTAAAATTTATCATCTATGTATTTGTTAATTTTGTAAATCTTTTAATTTAAAATAGTTATTTATTTGTATAACTATAATTTCTCGTCAAACATGATAAATACCTAAACCAAACAACCAGCTACTTTCGCATCACATACATTTCACGAAAGACAAAGGGCCTCGCAAAGACCTGTCGCCTGGAGCCTCGCAATGGGTAAGGCTGCCGCTGCTTAATTATACATTATACAACTTAAACTAAATACAACTATTAATATATATATTCAAAATCATAGCTCATAGCAGTGATTTTATAGCGACGCAGTTTAAGAATTTAAGCTAGCGGGTGACATCCTCGTACTATAATTGTTGTGGTAAGTAATAGTGTGTTTGTGTTATACAGTGTCGACGCTAATGCCGACCGAGTCGCGTAGGATATTGTTGTCATCATTATAATTATAATAGCTTGTACTATTATTTATTCTGTGATAATAGTGAAAAAATATCCGCGGAATAACATCCAAACTTTCTTCTTAATAGATAATACGTTTGTCCAGCATGTTCTGTATAAAAATAACAGTTTTTTTAAATTATATAATAAAGATATCCTATATAACTTCAATGATTTAACCGCATTTCATAATGCTAAAATTTAAAGCCCACTAGAGACACCAAATAGAGCCTACAAATACAAAATTACAACAATAGTTATAAAACGTTACTGTTTCACTATGTTATATTTTTTTTATTTGCATATATATAAGCGAGTAAACAGAACATAAGTTATTATGTACTTCAATTATTGTAGTCAACGTAGTCGTAACCTTGACTCCTAGTAATTATAATTGCACACAAGATCGTCCCACGGGTCTATTTCATGTCGTTGTTATTATTCTATGATCGTTTCTTGCTGCAATACAATATTTTAAAACCATTATCGTCACGAAATATTTGAACATATAAAGCGTGATAGACTAGCATAATTATATAGGCCACTGGCATTGTTTTATGCGTGCAAGTGTGTTATTGTTGTTAAAATTAATACTGTACTCAAACAATATTATTTAAAAAAAACTTTACTAAACATAAAGGTAAGATACAGTATATAAAGGTTATAATATTTCAATAATGTAATAAAATTAATAATTCATATTTCAGCCATCTTATCTATATAACTAAGTATATTTACCAAATTATTTTAAGCCCCTAAAAAAAGATTGTTACATTGTTACTTTAAAACATTAAATTCGATTAATGATCACGTTCCCACATTCGAATTATTTGTGGTTCAGAGGTTTCTCTATTTGGTCAATAGGCATAAAATGTAACGGTATAATTATTTTATTAATACGGTACCGCTGTTTTCTTTACATCGCTCGCCTACACAGTTAAATTAACTTCGAGACCTACATTCAATTACCAAAAGAGAACTATTATCTTACACGCACGTCAATAGCAACTAATTGAGGCTAAGGAATTTGTTCTTATAACTATTCGTCGTTTAAAAGATAAATATTAAGACGTTTTGGAGGAAATTAAACGATTTTACTCTATACAAGACGTCTCTCGTGGTTTCTACATCGGTTCTATCAGTTCTATGAATCATACTGTGATGTATTTTAGCTCTTTGTTGTTAATGGAATAATGTGATTTTCAAATGATGGAATAAAACTGTTCAATTGGTGCAGTGAATAAAAATTTTCTTTCTTTGCAATCTTAATACACCTATATTTATTAGTAAAAAAGTATGCATCTGTAGACTAGCACTGTTATTAAAAAAGTGTGTATAAATACTTGAACTTGTATAACGTTCATCGAAATGTTTGGTTATAATTCGATCATATAAGAAGTCGAAAACAAATAAACGATTAGTTTTAAGCATAATATTTCGACATTGTTTCGTTATTGTTAATCGTTTTAAGTCGCTATCTCAACAAATTTTGTTTTGAAATAACCAAATCTAGTGACCTACAATTGAGAGAAAGACAGTATAATCTGAAATTTGCACGTCAGAGGTCAACACACCGATTAGAAACACCATGAAATAAAACAAAGACTCAATAGAGTCACTTTACAATTTTTTTTTTTGTTGTGAATTTTTTAAATACTTCGTTTTAATTTAGGCATTTTAAGTTAGTAGTAAACTTAAGAATCTTAAATATTCGCTCTTCTGCATATAAATAGCGAAAAGGAAACTAAAAGGATCGTCTTCTGATTACTCCTACTACGTCTAGGTACTGATACAAAAGTATCGAGAATGTATTATATTGTTTTCATTTGTGTTTCACTGTTAATAATATTAAAATCATGTATGTATTAATATATCTAATGCGTATCTAATGTATATCTATTTAAAACTTTTGAATAAGAAAATAAAAGTCGAATACCTACTACAAATAACGTTTTCCGTAGTACCTATCAGTATATTATGTATGTATATCAATAAATGTGATTATAAGTTAAATATTAAATATGATGAATTAAACACGTATTTTAAAGAACGTGCAGGCGACGGACTTTAAAATCCGATTTGCTCCACATATATACAGTAATATGTTAGTGTAAGTCTATTTCTGTTTTTTGTCAAAATAAACTTTCAATTCTGCTTATCTAACCTATTTACTATTCAATCTATCGTCGCGTTTCCAGTGAATCTAATTGATGACACAATTTGCTATAAAATGAGAGCTATTTCGAGATAAAATCGTCATTATGTACAAATAAATGAGATTGACTCTTGTAACATAATTGTTATCGGCTGTTTTATTGTCAGCGAAATGGAGATGGTTCTTTTGTTTCAGTCGTGTGTGTCTAGTAGGTGCCTCTGTAAATTCTTTCCATAAAAACAATTTGTTCGATGTTGATAAATTATTTCTTATAAATATATACTACAAAATAAAGTCCTCCACCGCGTCTATCTGTCTGTCTGTTCGCGAACTAAACTCAAAAACTACTGCACGGATTTTCATGTGGTTTTCATGAGAAAGATTTAGGTACATATACATACCCCGTACGCAGCCGGGGCAGGCCACTAATAAGTATAGAAATAAAATATCATTTCTAATTTTTATTGGATTAAATAAGTAAAAAGTATTATATAAATATATGTATACATATGTAGGTATATAATTTTATTTGATTATTTATAAAGAGCCGAAAAAATGCTGGTAGCATTTCCCCGTTGAATCGTGATTCCGATAGGGCAAACATTAGTTCTCCTGTCACCGGTGGAAGCTATGAGTCTTTTCGGCGAATAATATATCAACTGCTTTACGGTAAAAGTCATCAATAATTTCCTACTTCTGAATAAAGGCATCTTCTATTGAAAGAGTTGAACCTTAATTCGGCATGCTTATGGTGAAACAGTAGCTGATTGGATTTTTTAATCTTTTGAAAAGTCAGTGGTGCTAGCTCCGATTTAAGCCCATGGCCTTCCGAAAAAGACAAACATATCTTTCTCTTTCTAGTTCCACTTGCTTCTAGAATAAGGCCCGATTTACATTATCTTAGTGTTTAGGAGAGTATTTTAGTACAACTTGAAAGGCAAGTTCTTTAGTGCTTTGGTGCGCTGCGAGTGAACGTTTACATTTCTTCCAGTAGAGTTCATTTCAACGCCACAATGAACGCGCAACGAAGTTGCCAAATACTCGCTATTCTACGCAATATACTAACTGTAGTTGTAGAACAAATAGAGGACGACATTTGATTCGAAATAAATAAACCGAAACGTATATGTGAGCGTCAATGGATTAGTCGCAGATCCATGCTTGGATTCCTCCAAGTTCTTCTGTTTTTAATGTTCCATAAACATTCGTGAACAAGATATTCAGACACAAATTTAATAATTGTTATTGTTGTAAACACTAAGATAATGTAAATCGGGCCTAATAGCGATTACTTTTGGCAGGCAACTGATCCAACAACGTTCAATAGAGGAGGACTTTTGCCCAGCAGTAGAATATTTCCAGATTATTTAAGTTCAGTTCGGTTAAGGGGACCCTAAGAAATTATTTGCACCTTGATATTGAGTGAATATAGTAAAATTATTGTAAGTTGTTGAGCTATTTTTAAGTTTTTACGCGACTAAAGTTGGGTTCGGTGAAAAAACTGGAAATCATTTTTGGAACGCAACTTAAAAAAAAATTATACTTGAATACACAGCTGTGCAGGTTGATAGTTGAGTCTTGAAGCAAAACACACATTCGTGTAGGTGTATGCGGCACTTTCACAGTGACAAAAATAAAACTTTCTAAACATTACTAAACGCTCCACGAACACGTAACGGAGGTTGTTTACAAACTAGTGGATATTTTATCTGTACAACTTTTTTTACCATCGAAAGCATAGCAGCTATCATTAAAAAATAGGAACCATTTAAATTAATTGAAAAATTTTATTACTTAAATTGTTAGCTATTAAATTATTATAGCAATAAAATAGAAAAATAGAATATATATATACATTCAAAGCTAGCTTATTACTATATATACTAAATTATATACATTTTGTTATTATTTTATTTTTGCCGAGAACTTTTTTTTCGTTTTCTGGAAGATAAAATTTGCTGTGTAACCTTCTGAGAAGAATAATACCGACCTCTTTCTTGCCGAGGTGTCATAAAAGGCGACTATGGCATAGTATTATAAATGTACGTTTATTTATATAATTTATAGTTATATAAACTTTTACAAAAAAATCTTCGTCTTAAATAATAATAAAAAGTAACAATTAATAGGTAATCATGAACTTGAGACAAGTATGTAAATTAAACATTTACTTATGTAAAGGTAAGACATTCAAGATCGTAATAACGTTTCGTAACTCATCGATATTTCAAGTGGAACTTGATAGACAAGTGACATTTACATATTTAAGTTATACGTTATTCATGTCTCCTGGGCTTAAAAATGACGAAGTTACTTATTCATAAAATCAGTGTTTTTGGTTTTTGGTTCCGTTTTGTAAACACTAATTCTATCAGACCGATATAAAAATCATTGGGAACTGTCAAAGAAGCACTTCCAGAATTTATAAATTTTTCAAGTAATTTTCCAATTTATTTATTTTTTGCTGATTAAATTTATCTTTATTTCTAGTTTCAATAGCATATAAATATTTAACAAAATCAGAATAAATGACACAATATTCATTTGAAATTAGCAATTGTCATAATCTATGTTTATAAAATTATATGAACAAAACATTTAACATAATTTACATGAAACTATGTAGATTTCTCACGAACATTGAATTCGTTGCGAACACCATTTTCTCAAATCAATTGAATCTATTAAACATGAAAAGATTTCACACCAGAAACAATAAAATAAAGACAGTAATAAGTAATATCATCATGTAATATGGGCATGGTCATTTCATTCTAAATGTATGTCAAGCAAGCTTCTGGAATGTATGGGAGTGGTTTTATCGGCTCTGCTTGCTTGCTCACGAATACCATTTACTGTCATGTATTAGTTGCGTTACTGGCATTTATAAAGAGATAAGCTGTAATTAAATGATATTACGTATTAAAGCGATATTAAGGTTAATTTTTGAGACAATTAGCAATTTCTTCTTTCTGTGTGATTCCATCAGTATTTGTTGTAATTTTCAATTCCGCATGAAGTTTCATCTCCCTAATTATATGTGATATATAATTGGGTGGTTCAGAAAAGTTGAAGAAAATATACGAGAAACCGTATTTAATGTTGCGTAGGTATATTGTTATATATTTATATTGTTATAATTTAATAAGCATGTTCATTAAAATAATTCATTTTATAAGTTTAAAAAAATAATTAATATAATTTCAAAGATTCAATATCTGTATTCTAATTGTAAACGAATTATGAACGACTAAACAATAAGAAAACAAGAAGCAAACAAAACAAATTAATTCATCCGTGTGAATGAAACGCTGTCATGGTTATTTTTATCCGAAGTTAATATCGCTCTTAAAACAGTCCCACAAATATAAATCGTAATAAAACCAAGAATGTCTTTTGTCTTAATGTTTCCTGTGGGTGTGTCTGAACTCCCGAACAGGATATTATGAATATTTTTGTAACAATCAACGTTAGGATAAAGGCTATTTAAGGTTAAAATATTTTTTACTTCACCTAAAACGTTTCCACCTTGATCTTTCTTTTGGCATAAAACCAAAATATTATTAAATAAAATTATACTTTCTTAGAAATTCAGTATTTTTACTTACATTAAAGTTTTATTATTATATTATTTTACTATATATTTCGTTCCTAAAAAAATTACGTTCCAAAAGTTATTAGGAGGTATTTATCTACTATCCGATTAACGCAGTGGAACTCTTTTTCGCTTTGACGGTCGCTACTTCCATTTCCGCTTGTGAAATTTTTTGTATAGGTACGCAATTTCATCGTTTGTATATTCCCAGGACCTTTTTATAAAATAGGTATCTTAAGAATAGTAACATAAGATAAAAATCTTGTAAGAAATTTTAAGCTTACATACAAATTTCGTAAAGTCTGAGTCCAAAGTTACAGTAAGATTTCTTTGTTCGTTTTCTTGTCCTTTTTAGTCTAGTAGTTAATATATAAAATTTGGCGCAAATATATATTTTTCTTTGCAGAAATTTCTTAAAAAATTTACATTATCCCATTTTTTTTCATTTTCCCCTCCATTTACCATAATAAGCTTTTGCGTTTCGTTAATTAAGTGTAAATCTTTCTTATAAACAGGAAGAAATTTTATTAACATTAACTTGCGTAGTCAACAACAAAACATTTAAAGATTATTTTTGTAGAGTCAAACTGTATTGAAGCTATGCTATTAATACTATAAATACGAAACATTGTGATGATGATGAAACGTGTTTTTTAGATATCTGGAGATTCAGAATATTATATAGGCAATTTTTTATCTGATAATTGTCTCACGTTACACGGATATAGCAAAGAGCTGCTTTTATTTTTTCATTTAATTCCGTCAACAGAAGACATCATCAATCGTTTTGAAGTAACAATTTTCATGTTTAGATAAACACGAAAAGAACAAATTTCACAGTAATTTTCAAAGATCACGTCAAAGGAGCGAGGCAGCGTATAGTAACTAACTATTACATGGTGTTTGAACCCGGTGATCGACTCAAGAAAGCGTGCTTGAGCCTTTATTATTTAAATTGGTTCATTTCTGTAGCCTGACGTGATTTATGAATACACGATTTATTAATTATGATTTTTGTAAAAACTATTATTCGGGTTTTAATCTATTTAATATTACTGTCTTTAAATAAGCATAATTCTGAATCTTATTTTGAATTATAATGTAGAAAAGTTTATATGATCTCTAACATTATCTATTTTAAACGAGACTTACGAAAAAATATGTTTCTACGTTCGTTACTTTCACTAAATATTTACATTTAAATTTTAAATAGGTTTTTGATGTTATTCAATCTAAAAAATATTTCGTTGGAACTGAATTATGATTGATAAATAAAACGATGGAAAGATTTATTATTATTAATTATATATTATTTATTTATTTAGAGTATTTTCTTTGAAGGATTTAAAAGTTTGGGTGTTCAAATCAACATCTTAAACAGATTTAAAAATTTAACACATGTATTGTTAACATCTTATGTGTATGTAAGCCCCGATCCCGTGGGTATTTGGGACAACAAGTAACTATGAATTATTTATTTATTTATTTATTTGTTGCGCTAACAAGAAATACACTAATATAATATTAAGAAGCAAGCTCAGTTATTCGGCTAAGTGTATCCTCAATTACTGGCGCAAACTGTATGCGCATGAGAGAACAAGACAGTAATAAATTAACAAAAACCAAAATTTGACAAGAGACAATAACCAAACCACAATTACTAATAACAATTATTAATATATCTTCCGGTTTGAAATTAATAAAATAATAATTATAGTAAAGTTCCGATTAATAATATTCTTTAATACCCAGGTTTTATCACAAACCGTTTGAAACATAAAAGAGTAACAAATAACCACCCCCCTCATCAATTTTCATAATATCTTTTATTTACAATGCATATTAATACGAATAAATAAATAAATTATTTTTAGACATATGCACAAAAATTTTTTTACTCTTAATATAATTAAGATAATTTTACTTTTCTCGACATATCATTGCATTAAAACACGCCAGTTCAATCCTCCGGCCTCATTTCTTCCCATTCTTCAACCTACACCTACAGAGGACAATTACCTCACAAGGTCGATGATCTTGTTCACTAAAGATATACGATGAAATGTAACACTTGGCTTGCAATGAGATAATCTCCTAATAACTGCAATCATGATCGGATTATATATATGTATATTTTATAACATGATATTTCAAGTCACGCCATAGATCGTTTGCAGTAATAAAAAAAATGTAAAAACGATATTACAATATAATAATCATAAACGTTACGATTTTACTCTAAACTAGCTGATATCCTCGACTCCGTCTGTATTCCTTATTATATGTGTATTGTGTGTACAAAACTACTTCGTTATAATTTCATTACTATTATTTATTAAGGTACTCTAAACAGTCTAAAATCTACTTCTAGACGACGTAATAGGGTGAAAACATACACTAGATTTTATGTTAGACTTTTAGGATGTTATCCTATATCCTTACTGTAAAATCGAAACTGGATCCAATTTTGTTCATTTCGTGTGATGCCAAAACAAGTAAACAGATATATCTATCTTGCTATTGCGAAAATTCTATCTGTAAGATAGTTGTTTATACTAAACGTTAATTTGAAACAACACAAGGATTGACATAATATGACCCATCTATCGAAAATAATTATACTGTTACTGACATAAACAAGTCTTAAAACGTCTTTCGTAAAAAAATCGTGTATGTAGAAACGAAAAACAATATATTTATAAATTTCTTTTGCAAGAAAAAAGACGTATCATTTATGGTAAATATATCTTATGAACAGACTGAGGCATCCATCAGATGTATTAAAATGACAATAGAAGGTTAAATCGTTTTGAAAGACTTTATAGTACTTACATTCAAAAATTTACACACCCTCTTCCTATTTACTCACACCTGTATGACACACATACACACGAATTTGTTGTGCTTATATTCAAAAATTTACACACCCTCCTATTTACTCACACGTGTGACACACACACACATACATAAACATAATCTAACACCACATTAGAAGAGGTCATATTACACCACATACAATAAAAAATATAAAAATATCTTATCATTTTTATAAATTTGGTTGTTCTTCATTGCTATTTTTAATTTTCATTTCTTTTTTTTTTTAGCTAGTAAAATACCGTTTTTGCGTTTAATATGCGCTATAAGAAGCACAGGCTTCTTCGTTCAGCTTCAGAGGCTACCATCATTTTATTGTGTAACACAAGTAATTTAACTAGATTAAAATACTTTATTATGGAGAAATTTACTTTTTCGGCTAATAAAGATTATTATTATTACCTTGTAATTCGCTTTTCCTAAGAATATGTCATGTACAGACATCGACTGGCTACAATTTTATTATATTTGTAGATTATTATGATCTACATTAAAACAATATATTATATATATCATATCCAATAATACACACTTATAATTTAAAAAAAAATCAAGTTCCACTTGTGACCTCATTTGTGACTAATTATGCTTATCAATTTGACGTACAGTCTTTGGCATAGTAACGTAAAACCTTTCAAAGTAAACTGGTTAACGCAAAAACATTTTCAAATTGGACTGATTGTGTATGAGATAAACACATTTAAAGAAACAAACTAGAACTGTTATATTAGTATAGATATAATCGAACGTCTCCATTTTCAATGTCCGTTCCGTTCCGCTGATACTTTCGCAACTTTCACTTGACACCCGCGACACGGGCGTCTAGCAAACAATAGTTATTACGTCACATAATTAAAAAATTATACGACGCTAACGCCATTAGGTGTTTGATTTAAACTTAGATATTGAATAATAATATGATAACAGTTGCATCATTCTCTTTTTAATCCTCAACAAAAACAGTGTTTTTATCTGTGGTATTCCATTAATTTATATATATTTTGGTTCTCGTATCTTAAACATATCTGTGTCATTTGATATGTATTTGTTATATTTCTATCTTACTTCTAATTTTATTAGTCTTGCATAAATCATGCTGTGATCACCTATAATAATTAAAGGATCACTTTTACTGCTAGCGATTTCCGAAATTTTAGTTCGTGAATTTTACTCGTGTAGGCAGGTGTCCCGGTTGTGGCCATCGACCTCTTTGTGGCCATTGGGGCCTTCAAATATTTATAACTAAGGCATAGACAAATAAATTACTCTGTGATGTACAGTATTTAAAATATTGAATATTGGCAACACTGATACCGTTGACAGCTTTGATGTGTCAAACTTCACATCGATGCAACAAGTCATTCTTTTTAGTTGAGCGTGAAATTGTTAAGATCTTAACAAAAAGGCTAAGGCGAGCGGGTGAGTAATCATTTTTTATTTTTTAAATCTTTGCTTATTTTTTGGATGTTTATGTTAATACTACATGAAGAATATATTGTCTAAGTGGAACTAAAGTTATTTTGTCACCATATGTTTCTGAAGTGAGGTTATGAGAAGGTGACCACTAATGGAGACAAAATTATGAATTTCTCCATCTTTGGCCACATGGCTGGCCAAAACTGGTGTACATAGACACCCCACTTCTGGCCATTTATCGTATTTATTTATTTTATCGTGGCTTTTTTTCCTTGGCTTTACATATCAACAAATACATATTTTTTATTTTCAGAGATGCAATAAAATGCCTTCACCAAAATCAAATATTAACAAAATAGATGTCGCGAAAAGAAAATTATTTCAGTACTCACCGCATAAAATTACTTTAGCGTTGAACGCAATTAAGAATGGGATGCCCGTTTCCACTACTTCTACTAGTAGTAGAGATTTTAATGTACCTCGAACGACTTTACGACATAAAATTTCTGGAAAAGCACCTGAAACTTCTGGACATGTAGGACCCCAGGCTGTTCTTGGAAGTGAAATAGAGAATGAACTTGTCGTATGGATCAAAGATTGCGCTCGTGCTGGGTTTCCTATCAACAAGGAAGGTTTACTAGATTCTGTAAAGAAAATAGTAGTAAAAGGCCAAATTAACACACCGTTTATAAATAATAGACCTTCAAGATCCTGGTTTGACGGATTTATGGCAAGGCATCCTGATTTGAGGCAAAAACATGCCAATAAATCATGAAAAAACTCAATTTTTAACACAAAGGAAAGGTCAGTTTACTTTGCAGCTTTTACCAACCTCATATAAATGTTGATCTCTTTATTTGTAAGTTAAATTCAAGTGAAGTTATAATATTTCATATTTTCCTAACTAAATAAAAACCATTGTTTGTAAAATGTGCAATTTAATTAATAAATTTTGATTACTTTGATTTCATCTGATTTTATTTTTTGATGGCCAGAACTGGCACACGACCGTGGCCAGAAATGGCATGAATCTGGCCAAAAATGGCACAAACTCCCTTTTTTTTCTTTTTTATACAATTATTTTTCTATTGGATGTTCTTTAAAAAAAGGGTTTTCTTAGGCAAGGTTAATATATGTTAAATGACTTTTTACAAGAAGTATGTTCGTGATAACAAAAACTATAAGTTAAGAAAGCCTCAAAGTCGACAAAATTCTTAAAATGGCCAAAACCGGGTCACCTGCCCTATTTGTTGGAGAGTCCATAGTTAAATAAATTACAACCAAAAAAAAATGAATTAATATTATATTAGGTAGTAAATCCGTTAAAAAATCCTTACATCAACGTTATATTATTTAATTAAATAAAATTACCAGCCTAAAATTATATTTGCAACTTTCTTTTATTGAAGCTGACATGGTCCAAAAATTATTAAAAAATAACTAAAATAAATCTTATTTTCTCTTTCTATGTTTTCGCTTATTAAACATTCCAAGCATATTAGAAAACCTTTCTCGAAACTGTGAAAAATAAGCAATAAAGTTCGTGGTTACTGTTTGCAAACACAACACATTAAGAAATCAGTTATAGTCTGAATCTCAAATGTGAAGAGTACCTACTAAAAAAACACGTAAGAATACCAAAAGTTTTTTTTTGCGCTGTAATTTCGTTTTTTAGAATAATTTTAGAATTATGATGCTAACAAAAAAATAATTGTAATAAAATCTGTCATATAACAACAAAACTGGTCATATTTCGTTGGTTGTTTAAAACAATTGCACATTTTTGTTTTTTTATATTGGAATTTATTACACCGCGTCCGACACAAATCATTTAGAAAATTTAGTAGTAATTATAAAATTATTTTTTATTCGTATTAAAACTACTTAAATAAATGATTATAGCAGTTGTTTAACTTTACATAACAACTTAAAAGTAAAAGTAATGTGATTAAATAATTTTTTTTGTTGAGAACATATTTTAAAAGTAATAATTTCATAATTTATTTGGAAGTTAATACTCTTGGAACGAATGAAATGTAGTTATCTATTGTTTTAATGAGTATAATTGAGTTTGATTTGAGTCATACTCATATAAAAAAAATATGGGTATGACTGATGATGGATGACCACGTAGATTCAAATATAATATATTCCCAAGACTAACACATATTGTTGTTATATTTAACATTATAGCTAACAAAACACAGTAAAAATATGCAATGTAACTTATAAGAAGTATACCCTTGCCTGATATAAAATGTAGCTAAAATTATTATTTTAGCAAAGTCCTATTTAGTATTATATGCGCGGTTCCATGTGTTTTTAGATGCTGCTCTGCTACTATTGATTGTGATGATTATTATTAGGCATAGCGTTATGCCTCTTTTACATATAATATCTAAATCAACAAAGAAGTATTCTAAAATCTAACCTAAAGAAAAAAATATTACACTTTCTCTATTTATATGTACTACTACTACATACTCTATATCTATATTATTATATATTCCTTATATATTACATTATTAGTTATTAGTATCGATGTTATTTCCAAATGAAGTTGAAAGACATGTACATATGACTGTTATTTTGTTTATTTATATATAATTTTAGTACGGGGACAGTCTTTTTATATAATATCTGTACATGGTATTGGTCTGAAGGCATATATGTAGAGTAGTAGAGACCCGTTCAGGTAAGCAAACGATTTTTTATTGTCTAGTGCAGTTTGTGTCGCAATGGTAGTAATATATTGTTAAAACATTTTAATACACGTATCACACAATAATGCGTGGACGCTGAAACACTCTTCATGCATATCAATATCTGATATCTAACTAGTTGTGTGTGGTTCATGTTATAAGAGACTGTTTCATAATATGCTTTATAAACAAAAACTAAGAAAGTAAACTCCATTTACACGTAAATCATATTATATAACTACAGACTTGTATGTGTCAATTTATATGTATATATGTATACTTATGAGAGTTATGAGTGTATTGCTATTTAACATATAACAACTATATTATAATTATATAAGTATAGTTACCACGTTTAGTAATTTTATTAATAATTAGGATCCCATTTGATTAAAAGTCTATACCGGATTTTATCGCGTTTATTAAAAACTTTACAGTTTAACAATATTTTAAATTAAATTATTTCCCGACGGTGTATTTTCCTGAGGTGGTGGGTGTCCGAATAATGAATGACCATGACCTGAAAAATGACCACCTCAGTCCCCCGAGATCATGGACGCTGTAAAGGGTCCGAAACGTCGGGAAATAATTTAATTTAAAATATTGTTAAACTGTAAAGTTTTTAATAAACGCGATAAAATCCAGTAAAGACTTTTAAACAAATGAGTAAAATTCGCGTAAATATAAGAGTACAGTATATTAGGATTCCAGTTATATAAAAGGTACTGTTATACGTGTGTTGTAGTGTTACGTATAACGATATAAAATTTATATTATACTATATTATTTGAACCAAAGCCCAATTCAGTGTACGGACACCGTGTTAAGCAACGGTAATTCGTCTACAACGAAATGGTTCGCAACGCTTCACCGGCGAGCGGCGAGCCTGTAATAATTACGCCCGGACGCACGTTCACGTACCTCGTTATTGCTCATATTGATACACCGCTGACTCCGTATCAAATAATGATCGAAATATGGTAACTCGACAGTTTTATTAATATCCTTCTACTGGGTATAATCCTTAAGTCTAGTCTTTGACTACAAAAATAACGATACGACTCACAGACAGCGATGAATACAGTCTATATACTTGTAAAGAAGCCAATACAGATAATAAATACAGAAGTACTAATTTAAAAGTTAAATAGTATTGTTTTTCTAGAGTGTTAGACACTTTTCACGTTCCATTTTAAAATTATTTTTAAGTGCTCGTTGTCAAGATAAAATCGATTTAACTATTTAGCCTTTTTTTAAAAAACATTTATGTAGATCACTAAACCAACCAATTATGTGTTCCAAACTATATGTATATGTTATTCAGATATTTTTATGAAAAAAAAGTGCAAATAATTGTGTGTGTTTTTTAACTTAATTATAATTTCTGAAAACTTTACTAAATATTTGATTGATTCAGACTGCTGATATTTAAAGTATTTAAGTATTAGAGAGTAGAATGACAAAATCCATCACCACATCAGCCGTTGGATATCCACTGATGAACCTAAGACTCCTCCGTCACCTCTGGGAGGGTTTGATAATACTCGACATGCTTGGCTGGCGGGTAGGCAAGTGCAGTGTGCTGTGGCAGGATATGCTAACGATGCTGCCCATCATCATCCTGGTTGGTAAAGTTGTTCGCACCACTATAGCCTTAGCCGCCTTTTAAAACTCCTCAGCAAGAAAGAGGTCGGGACTATTTTTCTATTTACATACTTTAAATAAATATTTTCATGAACATAAAACAAACAAGTGTCTTGGTTTTTGTGACTTCGTCCGCATTAAATTGGTTCTGCTCTGCTTTCGATATTGAAATACTAGATAGATATTTTTTATATATCTGTATGATAAATAATACTAAGGAAACGTAAAATTTCCATCATAATTACATTAATTTTAAGATTTGCAACAAAATTACTAATATGTAAATTGGTATTTTGCATTGATCTAATAAGTCCAACAGACCCTCAAAATCCACTCCCAAATAAGTTTTCTCATTTATAATTTTACTTACATTCTAATTTATTTTACCTGTTACAAGGCACCGGAACAAGTAGGTAAATAATAGTAATACAGAGGTACAACAATCTTTTTATATTATAACCGTAACTTAAACTATTTAAGGTTTCATAAAAAGAAGATATAACCAAAAATGTTCCTTCATTAAATGAATTAAATATCTGACGCCTTCCTGAAATTAAAACGATAAGAAATCTACACACATAGCTTTTTGTTGTAAGTTATTCGTTATGTTTTTAAAAACATATTAAGTTTTAATACATCAATAAATATTTTAAGTTTAATCATTCTAACTTTAGTATAAAAAGAATGAATAAAAAGATAACATACACACAAAAATTTCAACTTTAACCTTTTAACACCCTCTTATTAACTTTTTCTTTTTGAACACGTTTTAAATATACCAGGATATCATAAAATAAAACAAATTTATATAAAACAAACAGGACAGTCGTAGATGCGTCAGGACCGGCTAAAATTAACTACCTTTACATGTTCGTTTTGTAGCTTAGTAAGTCGTTAAATCTTAGTGTTAGATTCAGTAGTGCGGTGGTCAGTCGTTCATATGTAAGTATCTTGAGTTCATTGACTTATTTATTTTATAATATAATTAACTATGAGGTTTTTATTAATAATTACCATTAAAAAAATAAGAATTACAAAATAATTAAATTATTACAAAGAAAGACCCCAATGGGTCCAATAAAACATAAAATCAACTTTTTAATAAGCGTTTGAATCTTTTTCTTTAGTTGTCAAACTTTTTCTGCCATGTAACTAAAGAAACGATTACTTAGCAGTTTACAATCGAGTAGAATAAAAAGTGAAAACGTTTGTTGTCCCATAAACCGCGTAATAAATTTTCATATAACTTTTTTTTTTATTGTTAATAATATCTTCTAACAAATTAGTATATCATTTCGTGAACAACGAAATCTAATCACTTGTTTAAGAGAAGGGAGAACTCGTATTACATGTGCGAACCCTCGAAAGGTACTAGTTTGTAGTAATTGTGAAATATGGCACTGTACACGTATCTTATTACGCTTGTATGCATTTCGATATCGGCTGTGTGAGACTACTTTTTCTATACAAAGAAATTGTCGATCATTAAGACTGTATCCATCTTTAGACAAACAAGGCTCCAAGCTACTGCGTAAGTTACACGCCTGCTGTTAATGGCAGGTTTTTACTTGATTTATAATTACTGTATATGATTTACATGATTGTGAAAAAATATTATCAACGTACCTAGTGGTGATTATGGAATATTTTTAATATAATAATAAAATTTATTAAGAAAGTGGTCGAATGGGCTAGGTTACATTTAATATATGTAATGAAAATTAATTAAAAATAGCGTGTCTGCATGTACTGTCTATTCTGTGAATAGCTTGAAATCAGCAATTACGTGTATTACACTATCAGATGCAGATGCATGAATTCTAATTGCATCCATCCCAGACTTCACCGCTAACCGTAGTCTTCCGCTTAAACCAGGCCATTGCATTAAATACATCACTAAAGATTTTTAATTATAGACAATTTAATAGATTAAATTGATTTACAATATCGTAGAATTTTTATATAGTAACACTCAAATCAATATGAAATTTATATATATATTTAAAAATTAAGTTAATTAGTATAAAGCTTTAGTAAGTATTAAATCTTTAATGACTTCGAGCTCCATCATCTGATTTTATTTACATAATAATATAAATATAAAATAATAATCTATATTTTTTTTTTATGTTTAACACACACACAAGGTCGTCTGTTCCTAAGGGAGGCAACTTAATGCCTGTATTTTAGGTAACAGCCGACTGATATACATTTTTATTCAAATAAATATACCTACATATAAATAATACATATATAAATAAACATATATTACACCCAGACTCGGGGCGGGAATCGAACCCACAACCCTTGGAGCAGAAAACAGGGTCACTGCAAACTGCGCCAACGGGTCAGTCAAATATTACATACGCAGTACGCTAAAACTTGTCATAGACACACGTAATCACAAAATAACGGTGGAAGTTTCATTCATTGTATTTTAATTTCACTTTTATAACAAAAAAATGTTACTCATATTTATTAAATAAAAGTGTTATACATACTTAAACAAAGATGAAAAATATTACATCTTAATTACAAGAAAAAAAAACACCTCAAAACGAATTACATTATAATATTTTTCAATTCGATAAAAACAAAACACAAAAGACGAGCAAAAATATGACCATGAACTTCCTCATTTATCTTAAAAGATAACACAAAACAATACACAATAAAATCTTTCTCACGTTTTTATCTTACCATCGTCGCATTATAGCAGTGATAACGATCCAAGATCATTAAGCTGTTAGTTACGTTATTTGTGCTGATTGACTCGATTTTGATATGTTAATACGTATTAAAATATATTTTTCTAGATGTAATTGAGATAAAATTAATCAGGAATTTTTATTTCATATAAGTAGTGTAATATATCCTTATATCTAACTTTATAATTTATTAAGCGGGCCAAGCGTCTTAACCCGCGTTGAATTCCTTTACGATCGTGCTGAGCAAAGCCGAAGCCTATAACGTTTCCAAGTGATTTTTTTAAATTATATTATTATAGAATAATAATATTAATTTTTACGATATAAACAAATATTTTATTTTAAATACGTTATGCTTACATTTACATGGACTGCTATATATATATATATATATATATATATATATATATATATATATATATATATATATATATATATATATATATATTAGCGTTATATTGATATTAATTGTTAGTAAACACTTATTTATTGAACATTTAACTTTCAATAATATTGTATTACCCTTATCTGATACCAAACATTGCACATAGATAAACGCACATTTCTCTTCAATTTGAAGGAATTAAATGTTATGTATACTTACTTATATATGTGAGTATTGATCGTTTTGTGCGAAAAAATGCTTGTATGTCAATCAACGGTAGCTTGAACGGTAATCACATGGACTGGGACAGGACATGACATTATGACATTCATTGCTGTACTGTTACTATAATAGTTAGTGGTTCATCGCAGTACCCATGCAGTCAATGATTGTCCACAGATGACGTCACGCACTGTGATTGGTGTTTCAGTACAGTTTAAAAATATTGAAAATAACAACATTTTATTTCTTCATTTAAAAATATTTAAATGAATTATATTAAATTATTATTAGGTAAATAATCGTAAAACAGTATATTTATTTTATCTAAGCACATTTTAGATTTTAATCTGATTACTGTCCGATCCCCTATTAAAATATGACAATAAACATGAAAGTACTCATTTTGATAATTTTATTAATATTTAGTTATTTATACAATAATGAGCGAGCGAATGAAGGGTTTAGTTCTTGTAGTATGTAGTGGTGAAGAAAGTTCCATTAGCACCGACGATCGTGGCTTCAATTACTGCTCAGAGCAAATATTTGTATTTATTCAAGTTTTTGGTAAAGGTTCTTTTAGGTTTCGTTGACTTAAAAACGCTTATCAACGTCGTTAGTTATGGTATTATAATATGATTTATGGTATATTTATTCTAAAAGGTGTTATGAGAATAATTAATTTGTCAGACAAAATAAAAACAAGAAGCTAACGTCGACCAAATTGATTTTGCATGGCCCATGAGAACTTCATTGTCTGAAAAAACAATTCTTCAACGTCACAAATACAATACGGCCTTTATGCGAATTGTTTACTAAATTACATCAAACTTAACACCGCTATTGACAAACAATCAATGAACGCTTTAATTGAACAATAGAATTCTAAACTAGAGCACAAGGAATGTTAGTATTAGACCGAGCAAGTATTAGCTACTGAGGGTATGAGTATGGGTCTGCGTTCATTAGAACGCACTATTTCTTACCCGATCCGACGTTAGACACACAGTATATTAAACAGTATATTGTACTAATATACGTCTTAAACATAACTGAACATTTATGCTGAAATGGCCATTCCGTATAATTCTTTATTTGCTATGGTTATTATTATTCCGAAATTGTAAACCACTTTTCGACACCGACGTTCTTTAGAAAGTTCAAGTCAATCAATTGAAATTTTTTTTAAAAAATCAAACGAAAAATTACACGATTATGTTTATTTTTTATTAAATTGGAACCCATCCCCATTCAAAATATATGTTTCTTTCTTATTAAGATTAAACATTTTACTTTTTACTATCACCACACATTACAATTACAGGCTAACTCAGTACGCAATGATAAAATGCAGCTATGAATACTTTGAGTATTTATAATACAAATTACAATAGTTATAATTAGATTATTTATTGTCTGAGAACAACATTTTAGGAGAAAAATATTGAAAAGTATATGTATAATGTTTTTTTTTTTTTGTATTTTTTATTGAAACTACGTAATATATGAATTGAGAACTAAAGTTGCTTTTCTCTTTCAGATAATAATTCAAACAATGCACTCATTGTAAAATGGATCCCCTCACGTGGTTGTCCCTGGGGCTGCAGCTCGCGGCGCTGTGCTCCATCGTAGGAGCCTTACTTCTTTACTTGCTCCGGAAGGTACGGGTGGCGGAGGTACTACCCGTTGACAGTGCCAAAACTGTTCTTGTTACTTCCGTAGACTCTGCTCTTGGACTTCAGGTATAGTTAAATATTTATTTTTGAGCATATTATTAAGAATTAAGTAATGTAAATTGAAAAACAGTAATGAATATGAACATGACATAAATGCTATTCCGTAACCTTACCTGTACTTTATTGTACCGTATTTGGACGTCCCACAACCGAATTTTAATATTAACTGCATGAGACTCCATTCTTACAAATTCATACAAATATAATACAATTCAATGACAGAATATACGATCACTGTACCATGCTTATTGATAATGTTAAATGTTAAACCCATTAACATATGATAATAATGTCAAATCTAACCTCCTTTTGTACCAGCTTATCTGTCTTGTTCTATTTTAAATTTATTTCATAATCATTTTAAATAGATTCCACAACTATAACTCGAATTATATTTATAATTTTAGTTTCATTGTATAGATAGCAACCTACCTAAGCGGTAAAGGATGGCGGGTCATAGCCGGTTGCCGTCAGGGCGGACTGGGTGCTCGTTTGGCGGAGTCTTGGCTGCAGGCCCACGTGGCTTCCACTCCTGAAGACCAGCCGCCGCCGAGGCTGGTTACTTTGGAGCTGGATGTGGCGAGAGAGGATTTATTAGAAGAAGCGGCTAGGGCAACGGCACAGCATCTTCCGGCTGGTGAACATGGTAATAATATATTTGTTTTGGGATTTCTTACTTTAAGGGACCAAGACCGTGTAAGACTCCTCTGTCCTTCCGTTTGTACATATATCTGTCAGGACAAGGCTATATATTCGAATTCATAATAAGTTTACAGTTAAAGTTTGAAAAAAATATGATTTGCTAATTGCTCCAGCTGCTGTTAAAAATACACAAAACAATTTCTTTTTCTCTATTTTCATTTGTAAATAAAAAAATATATATAAAAATTAAGGCTGATGGGAATACAAAATAGTAATTTTGCACTGCCCGGGAATCGAACCCGGGTCGCAAGAATGGGAATCTTGCATGATACCACTACACCAGCAGTGCTTAATACTGTTTGTGCAAAATTAGGTACTTAACATAAAACTTGATCATTTACAATGTTAACAGAAGAAAAAAAAATACAAAGAATATACTACACTATTATGCTAAAGCTTGAATAGAAGCAATTTATTATTAATTTTACTTCTTGTGAAATATGTGCCATCTATCGGGCATAAAAGGAGTTATATACTACGCGGTGACTAAGCATAACACGACTAGCTTTAGTAATAACTTACGTGATTCAACTGTCAAGTAAATAGTGTAATCGATAGGCAATAGATGTCGTTTGTTCTGTTGCCATAATTTTTAATGCATACATCCAAAGTTAAGCAGAATAAAAATTTATATTTATCTACACTAACTTATATTATTAGTAGAATTGTTTTATATTACGGTACAACCTTGATATAACGAGCTTCAATATAACGGATTCCTCGATTAAACGAATTTTTCAAAATCCCCTAGAACTACCCATAAGAGATAATACAAAATATACCTCTACATTACGAATAACATTTATCAAAAACCTCTTTATAACGATTTTTCAATCATTGCAGAATATAGGTAGAAGGTATTTTTACATCTATTTAACGAATTTTTTCAACTTAAAACCTTGATATAACGTATCCTATTAATTATTTCCACTTAATTCCAAGTTCTTACCTCGTTAAGGCCAGTATATTCAAGCGTTGTAGGTATTTAGCGCTACCTCCCTCCCCGCGCGACTAGTTACGCGAAGTCTCCGATCAAATGAACTCTCGATGACCCCGCGCGCGGCGACGGCGCACGGAAATAATTAAATATATAATTTAACAGTAACTTACTAGGTTTTTTTTTTACTTTAGGTTATTTCATAATTCAGTTTTGTTTTCGATCCTGAAGGCACAGTATAAAATGCAACATAAACATTTAATACCTAAGAGAAGTAGATAAAAACCATTATTTAATTTTTTATGGGTTTATAGCTAAAAAAAAAATTTACTATTAATATTTTAATTTATATTAATTATCAGTAATTTTTTTTTTTTGTTAATTAATACACTTTACAACATTTAATACCTAAGAGAAGTAGATTTAAACTTTATTTCTTCTCTTAGGTATTAAATGTTTATGGTCCACCTATTACTGCCACCAGGGCCCTGCGCTGGGGCTCCCAAGCGGCGCATTCCTCCAGGGTGTGACGCGCCGAGTCGATTGGCGCGCTACACTCGTGGCAAAATCAGGGGTGGCTTCTCGCCTAGCGATTTGGTGCAGGTACTTACCGAAGCAACCGTGCCCGGTAAGCACCGGCGACAGCCGAAACGTAAGGACCCTATGCCGCCTGTTGACCCAGCGACGAAGGTGAGGACGTCGCTCTGTCCATTGCCTGTCTCAATTCGTTGTCGGCACCTCGCAGGTTAGTCCCATTGTCGGACCAGATTTGAGCAGGTTGTCCTCGTCGAGCTTTCATTCTTCTTAAATTCATTATCACTGAGTCTGTGCTCAGTGACGTCGCTATCTCTAGGTGGATCGTTCTTACAGTGAGGCACGTGAATACTGCCACGTAACGTTTCTGTTGGCTGCGTCCCACGGTGACTGTTAATGGTCTGAAGTAGTCCACTCCTGTGTATGTGAAGGGTCGCTGATGGTGAGCTAGGCGACACGCAGGTAGGTCTCCTGTTCTCGGGTGTGGCGGGATCGCTGCCCTAATCCGGCAGTGTAGACACTGTGGAAAGAGCGTTCTTGTGACGGGCCGCAGGCGTAGTATCCAGTAGTGCTGTCGACATTCGTTCACAGTCGCCTCGACTCCCGTGTGATGCCTCGTTCTATGCATCGCTATGATCCACAACTTTACTGTGTGATGATTTCTATCTAGTATCATCGGGTTTTTAGATGGCGTTGATAGTTGCTCCGCGGCGTTAATACGACTACGGACTCGGAGGGCTCTCTCTGCACACTCGATGCTCAGCTGCTTGAGGCGACTGTTTCGGGTAAACGACTTCCCGTCTTTAATGCTTTCTACTTCATTTGGGAAAGATTCTTTTTGGACTGTTCTCATGAATAGGTCTTCAGCTTTCCTGATAAGTTCCGCGGAGACCGGACGAACCTCCAAAGTTTCTTCGAGCTCTACTCTTATTTTCTGGCGTGTTTTCAGCTTCTTGTTCGTCCTTTTCCAGTCTGGGTCTTTTAACGCGCTTTTCTTAGTCCTTTTATAGTTGACTCGTTGTGTATTGGCTCGACAGAGTTCTATAAACTGTAGCACTCGAGCCGTCGTGTAGCGGAGTCTGTTCCAGCTGGAGTACCGTGTGCAGTCTAGTAACCCTTCTTTGAGTCGCGGCTGTTTACGATCGGTGACGTGATGAGTTTTTTCTTCGCCTGTAGGTTCGGTTGACGACGACAAGGCGGACGTTTCCGTGGGCCAGGTGGACTCCGGATGATAAGGAAATTCAGGACCTGTGTACTATCTGTGACCACTGCTGAATCCCGCTGGTACGTCCCGCGCCGCGTCGTCGGCTACGTTTAGCCTGGTTGGGACCCATCGCCATTCGCTGACCGTCGAAGAATCTTCAATTGCCGCTAGCTGCTAGCTAGCCGCTGTTAGGTGAAAATACTAATATAACTTATTGAAATTTTGGATATGCTAATATATCGGTCTAAGATATCGATGACAATCATTATATTCTAGCTAAAAATAGATTGAGTGTTCATTAAACTTACGAGTACTTATCTGATCGCTTTTCTAAGCTTACGTAGTTCACGTCTAGATATTTTCTTTTTATTTCTAGTTTTATTCCCCATTTTATATCTACACTACACTGCTATACAGTAAAAACACTTCCAACGTTGTTAGAGTACTAACTAAACTAATCTAATAAAATAATCAATAATAATCTATACTAATAGATTAAACTGAAGAGTTTGTTTGTTTGAACGCGCTAATCTCATGAACCACTGGTTCAAATTTAAAAATTCTTTTTGCGTTGGATAGTCCATTTACTGAGGAAGAATTTAAGCTATATAACATCACGCTACGACTAATAGGGGCTGAGTAATAATAAGAAATGTTACAAAAACGGGAAAAAAAATCTTTTTTGAGAGCTTCCGTTGCGTCCTTTATTATTTCTCTTCTCAAGACATTTTTTAATTATAGTTCCACTTTTAAAGTAAATATAACATCACTCTTTTACTGTAAATTTTCGAAAAAAAAAACTCAGTAATATGTTGAACGACCCAAGAATCAAACCTGAGACCCCTTGCTCGGCAGTAACGCTTGGTACCACTGGACCAACGTGGCGAAAATATTTAAGTACGTTTTTCCCTCAAATTAACGCGGGTGAAACCGCGGTGCACAGTTAGTACTAAATAAAATTATCCAATCTATTTCTCAAACCACACTATCCATTCTCTGAGGATAGAGAGGTTCACTGGCGCTCGAATTCCTAAGAGACAAGACCGGACCCTATACATCGGTTTTCACACAAGAGGAAAAGAAGACGTTGATAGACAAGGGATACGGCACCGGACAGGGATCGAGCGTCATGACTATCCACGAGGCACAGGGACAGACACGCGAGGCAGTCATCATCGTCCAGACAAAGACTAGGAGGCTGCGGATTCATGACAGTGTTCCGCATGCTGTGGTCGCGGTGACCAGGCACACAAAGACCTGTGTCTACTACACCGACGACGGTGGTGATGCAATCGGTCGTTTTGTCGGCCTCGGTGGAGGCCACAACAAAGGAAATACTCGAGCACACCCTCAAGATGGCTATACATAAAAGAGACACCGCCGTCATTGAGGATGTGCTCGAACAGCTTCCCTCGGGGGATGGCTGCGGCAGAGTCTCCAATAAATAATACAAAAATAAAGAGCCCAAATGTAAATGTAGACAAGCCGTAAAAATGTGGTGGCTGGTATGTATGTACTAACAAGCAATGAAATATTACATTATATTAGATCAAGGAATATACGCATGTACATAGAAAATAAGAAACATGATGTAAATAGATGTAAGAAAAAAAAAGACAAAATAAAATTATATATATATATATATATATATATATATATATATATATATATATATATATATAATATATATGTGTGTGTGTGTATATGTATATGTATATATATGTATGTGTGTATATTTGTATATATAAATTATATTTGTAAATAAAGATTATGTTTATTAAAAATGATTATATGTATGTAAATATGATTATATGTATTAAAAAAAATTATAATAATAATAAATAAATAATGGTCAGTATACGGACTCGCGTCATAGAGATCCTGACAATAAGTCTAGCTAATGTAAGTCTAAAATAGTATGCATGAAACTATATTAACAATCTTATACATTTAATTAAAAAAAAGGCACGGGCAAATATAAGCCCGTGGATATTTTTGTTATAAAAAAAAATCCAATCTTTAGAGGGGGGGGGGATGCCGCCAGACAGCAGAGATACAGGTCCTACTTCGATGACGCCTCGCAGGCAACTAAAGCGAGGCGCGCGGGCCGTTTTCTTATATAATTTAAATATTTAATATTTAAAAAAAATAGAAACATTTATTTAAAAAAGTAACCGTTAAATGTTCTACTAAAAGTTATTACCTATTTTTACATGTGAATATTGTAACTTAAAATCTGATATTCTTCGAATAAAACTCGAAAAATAATCAAAAACATCCTTTCTTTATGTTTTTTTTTTATCGAGTCAAGTTACAATTATCGTGTTTTGAACCGTTGAATAATCAAGAACGTTTGTTAAACTATAACATATATTTTTAACGGATCAAAAAAATGAATATTACTATGTTTAAAACTCTATCAAAAACAGGTGATTTGGGATATACTGGCCTTAAAATGAATCGCAGTCCAGTCTAACCTCTATATAACAAACCTCATTATAGCGAATTACTTGGTATAACGAATATTTTCTAATTCCCTTCAGTTTCGCTATATCGAGGTTGCACTGTATTAGTAGAATTGTTTGTTTAAATACCTACACTAATCTCAGGATCGTTAGGTCTGTTTTAAAATAATATGTTTGCATTAAAAAACCTTTTAGGCCATAATATATCCTAAAAAGTTTCCTGATAAACAGCCAGATAAGGCGCTATAACACAACTCGTTCACATAAACGCAGGTTAAATCGTACGGGTCATTTTATTATATAATTAAAGTAACAATTACGTAATTTAAAAATATAAAACTTATTTTTCACCAACCACATCGCTGCAGAAGCGTTTCGTTCAGTATATTCTGAAACTATTCTATTTACTATGAGAAGGTAGTAAATATTAATTAAAAAGATGAGATGAAATGATGATGGCGATTTAGAGTTGCTGTTGGGTCAATGCGTTCAGGTATAACCAAAAACAAACTCTTATCTTTATTATATTATAGCCTCCTGTATTATTAAACTCTTATACCAATTGAAAATTTAGTCAACTTGTAAATCTGACGATTTTGAGACGATTTAGTTGTTAATTGTTTTTAAGGCGTAGCTAGTACGTAACGCTCCATACAGCTACAAACAGATACGTAAAATATATACAGGCGATAGACTGTATCCCTTTTATATTCCTCGAGATTTAATAGTCCGAGCTACCAGAGCTCTTAAGTTTTAACGTTTTCCAGATTTAAGACCGGTCACTAACTTGTGGTATGAAAATAACGATACTTAAATCTGCCCACACCACTCAAATATTATTTTTATTAATATTATAAAGCTGAAAAGTTTGTTTGTTTCTTTGTTTGAACACGCTAATCTCAGAAACTACTAGTTCAAATTGAAAAATTCTTTTTATGTTGGATAGCCCATTTACCAAGGAAGGCTATATAAAATCACGCAACGACCAATAGGGGCTGAGCAATAATAAGAAATGTTACAAAAACGGGAAAAAATAATCCTCCAAGCTTCCGTTGCCTCCTTTATTATTTCTCTTCTCGAGACATTTTTTTAACTAAAGTTCCACTTTTAAAGTAAATGTAACATTTTACTGAGAATTTTCAAAAAATAAAAAAAACTCAATACTACGTTAAACGACCCAGGAATTAAACATGAGACCCCTTGCTCAGCAGTAACGCTTGCGACTACTCGACCAACGAGGCGGGTACCTACTCTTGGAGTAATTGTTTAAAAATATTTAAGTACGTTTTTCACTCAAATTAACGCGGTTGAAACCGCGGGGCAGAGCTAGTATACTTATATATTTTTAATGTAAGAGTTTTACTGGATAAGTGCATAAAGCCGAGTATAACACATGATTCACGACTGTTAACGTCATAGTCACGGCTACTGCATCAGATTTAATTCATGAGCTGCTTGTTGTCGTTAGACTAATTAATTTAAAACGATAGTTTATAGTTATTATATTATATAGTTTTTTTTTAACCAAACAACCAATATAATAATGATAAAATACAGGCCTCCATAGATTCTCATAGATTTGACACGTACACAGTTTTCGATTAAATATTGTTTATATAGAATAGCCTCAATATGTGAGCGTTAACGACTTGAAGGTTAGGTTAAAAGTAAGAGTTTGTTTGTTAATTTTACTTACTTTAAAGTTATTTTGGGATATCTAACGATTGTTTGTTAATTTAAGTTTGCTTTGAAGTTATTTTGAGATATCCAACGAAAGTTATGCTCCATTGTAAAAAATTCTGCTTGTAAAATAAAACAAATCTGATAAAATAATCTATACCAAGCCAAGCGACCACTCTAGCAACAAATCAAATACTTTCTGACTAACATCAACGTAGTATCTAGTAGAACAAATAAATTCCAAACACTTTATTACATACCCATACAATCTTTGTCATCCCCATTTTAATGAGAGACGAATTGCAGTCACAAAACGTTATATGGTATAAAATTTGGTTAGTATGTCCAATCAAACAAACAATTGTACAGAACAGTGCATAAGTTTGTAAAGCTGTAATTCTAATGTGTAACTTAATCACCAACTTAGCTTACGCGACGCAGTGGGCGGTGCTATGCAATTAGTACGAGCTGAGTAGCTCACATAATTAAAACTTTGTAACTTAAAGAAGAAAGGGAGTTTTGTAATAATGTAGAATTTTGATGTGTTCAACCTTCTCTGAAAGACTGTGTAAAAGCTAGTCTAAAGCTAGTCTATATTTTTTATAATATTTTTGTTCAGGTGTATGGGCAGTAATAAACACGGCGGGGAGCAGCGGGCGCGGTGGTGCTGCGTGCTGGGAGACTGCGCTGCGCAGCAACGTGCTCGGGGCACTGCGCGTCGCCAGGACGTTCTCGCCGATGCTCGCCGCCGCTGCTTCCGACCACCCTTACGCTGGACGACTGTTTTATATAGGTACATATCCTTAATAGATTGATTCAATATTTTTATATTGATTGACAATATGAGAGATCTATAAATTTTAACCCCTATCGCGTATAAACCTAATCGCCGATGTTCAACGCTGCTGCTTTGAACTGATTGCTGATTACTGCTGCTTGGTTTTAATAGTGTTATGTATATAATGTTAAAATAATATAACACAACTTATAATATAACTTATAACGTTTTGTAATTATTACTAAGATGAGGAACTATAACAGATAGATCATAGAAAGTTCAAAACGAAAAATAGTCTTTTCAAGTAACTTGTCTGCGGCATGAAGTATTGTGACGTACAATAAAGATGATAGTTTATATATACAATTTAAATGCGAACCGGAATTTCATTCTATAATATGTTTAACATATAGGTATCTTTTATTGTTTTTTCAGGATTGACATCAGATACTGCTTGCGACAGCCTGTCTCGATTGGAGAATGAGACGAGTGAAGGTAACGCCGGAGCAGCGGCAGTGAGATGGGGAACGTGGGGAGCTGCGCGTGCGCTGCGGGCGTCTCTACGCGCACGCAGGCTACACGTAGTGCTGTTACACGCGCCCGATCTGTCCGCTGCCGAAATATACGCACCGCCCGTACAGCTTACACTACCAAGCCAGCCTTCAAGGTATACTCGATATTATTTATTGAAGTAAACCTTCAAGGTATCCGTTAAATATTGGCGAAACAACGATAATTGCAAAATGTTATTATGGTTCTAGTATTACAGCAGTGTTATTGTGAATATGTACCTACTGTACTTTAACAACCCGCTGATGTTCCATTGCTGGCTAAAGGTCTGTTTTGCGCATATTTAGATAAACAGGGTCTCTAAAATTGACGACATTATTATTTATTTGTTTTGCAATTCGAATAAGTTAGTCAAGCATATACATATTTTGCCTAATTTACGTTTGAAAAATTATTTTTGAAAATGTAATGAGAATTATTTTCTGGGTTTTAAATATCCAGACACAAGTTTTGTGTTCTAAATGATAAATTATAAATATATTTACAGTCGACCAGAAACCCCGAGTTCGGACGTCAGCTCATCCACAGCTACTTGCGCAGTCACCATGCCCGGAGAAGCGGCGGAGTACAGTGCCAAAGTGCTCCCGACCAGTGCTTTGAAAGTCCTCGAGGAAGCCCTTATTAGCCCTTCACCCCGTGACTCCTATTACTTGAAAATCAAACAAGACTCTTGGTTCACAAGGATGCCCTCCCTAAGAGTTGCTCATTAATTATCTACTCTATATGGAATCAATTGGAATTCAAATTTAAAAATATCTATCGATTCGAATTTCTCAAGTCATTTATTCATTTAAATTTGTACTAATCATGTAAATAAATACGTTAATTAGATAAGTTCTTTATTGATTTGATTTTATAAAATTCTTTCATAATCACATAATTTTAATTTTTAAGCTCATTAATTATTTTGTTATATTATTTAATACTTATAATCGACGGACGCTTTAATTATAACTGCTTTTTTTTTGTACACAACGCTATAATATTGTAGTTTTTATCCAAAGAATCTTTTAAATTTACAAAATTATATCCCAAGTATCACAAGCACTATTGCACAAATATATTATATCGCTTATTTCGTTTACTATACTATATAATTTACTATATTTTTAGATTTTACGACCTGCTTAGCCCTTCGACGGCATGGGATAGTAGATGAATTGTGCCAAATTTTTGGTACTAATCAATCAGAAAATAATCATTATAAATGAACTGATTGAACTGTCAGTAACACGCGACTTTAAGATAGTGATGATGTCACAATACGAGTTTAACTATTTAATTTTATCGATTTTTTTTTAAATTTCGTATGATTGCCACTTATCTACGTTTGGTTTTTATGGAAATTACGTTGTTTGTTAATTTAGTAAAGCCATTACAGTTATATATGAATAACGTTTCATAACTTATCGTAGATTGTTTGAGTGCAATTGTAAACGTTGATAGTACCAACTATCAATGTAATGAATAACATAAAACACCGATGTAAATATTGTTTATGTTGTATTAAAATTTTTCTTAATAAATATTCTTATCATTTATATACCATGCTTAAAAGTCCTTTAAAAATATGTAACTCTACATTTACTATAACTGAATTTTAATATTGTCTTTTATTTAAAAAAAAGAGTGTATATTTATTTGTTATCATTATTTAAAATGCTTTCAGGATAAATAAATGATCAAAACAATTTTTTTTTTTACTAAAGTGTAATAGAGGTTTGGAGGTTATAGGAGAGGACAATTCTAAAAACAAAATAAAAATCGAATACACGTCTGAAGTACCTACATATTTTAACACAATGGTTCTTTTACTTTGAAATTGTCGAATGCATGCCAAACCATATAGTTTTCAACGCAGAGCAAATCACCGCCATTTGATGAGCCATCATTATCTAAATTACTAATACACGCCCAGTACTGAGGAGGACCTCGGCCTAGTTGCTGCCAATGTGCCGCTGTGCTCACTGCGAATCTCATTTCGTCTGTTTTATTGTTTATGTACAACACACTCTCCGGATATTTAAGAGATATGTGTTCAATACTGCGTACACTGAAAAATTACATGATTTTATTGATACGTAATTATTACTTGTTTTTTTTTAATGTATACTTCTTAAAAATTGCGGGTCTACTTAAAATGATTTAACAATTGTTGCATTCAGTTGTTAATGAGTCAACATATATAATTAAAACATAAACATTTAATAACTCAAGTAGGTAATAATTTTTGGAGTTATATGGAGTGCACTGTACTCTATTAATAAGACATCCAATGCCTCGTTCCTCAGACCGATTTCGGAAAGTATACACATAGTCTTTAATATTGTAGGTTGGTTAAACCATTCAGTGTGAGTTTAACTTAAACTAAAAAAATGTTTTTATCATTTTGTCTAGTAGTCATTATGATAATTTGGCTTAAATTCCTCGTGGAAAACCAGTGTTAAACCAATTATCTACATATTTTATACAAATTTTATAGAAGAATCTCATTAGCCAAATACTTGCTTGCTTAAAAACATCTTTGCTACAATAAAACGACGAATTAACACATAGAGATATCGTGCTGAATAGGCAAAATTGCTATATCCCTGCTATGTAGAAAAATACGGACAAGCAATTAAACCTCGTAACGACGTCACACATTTAATATATATATATATATATATATATATATATATATATATATATATATATATATATCTACTTAAAATTAACTCTGACAAAGTTCAAATTATCTTTTAATTGAATTTAAATTTTTAAATAATAATTATTACCTGTATCTGTCGCTACATATCCACGTTCCGTACTCGCTATCTCTATGTTCATACACATCCAAAACAATATTTTTATTACTAGTAAAATTTTTATACAAGGACCGTCTGTTACCAGGCGTTCTATATAAAACTTCGATACGTAAAGATTTATCACGCGTTGTAAATCTATAGCTTTCTATTGTTTTGCTGAAATAAAGAATATATTTCGATATTAAAATTTCTATACAAAAATAAATTTTGTTAAATAAAAAATAGAATCAAGCTCGAATTAAACGAATTACGAAGTCAACCGTACGTCGTTTAAAATCGTTGAAAAAATAATGAGCTCCTTTAGAAAATGTTAATCTTAAAAAAAAATGTATTTTACCTTTTCTCCGGTGGGACAACGACGTTCCATTCAGGCAATAACCTTTGTAACCTCTGAGGTATCCTAAAGTAGGTTATTTTTGGATAGACATGTATCAAAGCCCGGAATATTTCGTTGATATCGACCAAATCTAGAGTCATGCACATTAGTAGGTGTCCATTTAAGCTCTCGTTTAAAGGAAAAGATTGACTGTTTTCTATCAACAATGAAGAAAACTTTCTTTAATTTATCCTCTTGTAAATAGCAAAAACATTAAACTGTTATCGATATCCTATAGCTAGTTGATACAGTAGGTAATACAGTAGACTTAAAATGAAAATAATTGATACAATTTTTATTTTTGATTGATAGTGTTAAGTGTATAATTATTCTAAGTCTAGTTTATACTCGTAGATCATAATATCATTTCTATGGTCATATGTCATTTCTAAGTAGGTACAGGTACAATACAGTCACTCTAAATGTCAGTGGATTGTGGATGTAGTAAAACACATAGATCAAGCCATGTTTACAATAGTTTAATTTTTAAGTGATATTGTTTGTAAGCCAGCCAAATGCAAGTGGGTTTCGCACACGAAAATGATGCAATCGGCTTAAAAAAGTTACCACCATTTTTTTTTAATATGTGGACTTTAAATTTTGAACATTATTTCATTTTTATTATTTGTTTGTCTAACGGCGACAATAATATAAAATTAATTTCTCAGTAATACATTTTAATTTCTCACTATTGACACTTAAAGGTTAATTGCAATATTAAATTTAATTTATATAAATAATTCTAACTTTTTATATTTACAAGACCAGGCACAGTGTGGTATAGCCAAACTCCTCCCGTTTCGTCGGCCATCAGAACACCTCGAGCTAATGAGCCCGCTAAATTTATAGTAGTATCTCGCTTGTCATATATTACGAGAGCTACATCCTCATTATATTGCTGTAATGTTTTAAATCATATTCATGTATATATATTCATAAAATTATATTTTATACAATAGTGTACCTACAACCTGTTTGTGTTTTGGTTATATAGCATTTGTACATACATTTATATTAGGTAGATATTTAGATAGATAGATAGACTTGATTGCATCAAATTAAACACAAAATAATGAAATACGCAATAATAATAAAAAAGAAAATGGTGCAAGGGCGGCCTTATCACTAAAAGGGATCTCTTACAGGCAATGTCTTTTTTCGAGGTTTTTCATTTGTGAATTTTATAAATGCCTACGTAAATACTTACTTATCACTCACGAAAACATAAATACGTACATACATACAAACATACATACACAAATACATATATACACTATTTAAATTCTATACAAGTAAGCTTAAATATTTACTTTTCTTATTTGTTCAAATAATAGTGTTTGCACGATTTTTACAAATTCCAACTGATTCAATTTGCTGTATGTCCCCTGTGTAGATTTGTAGTTTTCCTATTTTAATTTTTTTTAAAGATTTTTATTCTATTATCTAAAAATATGCATGAATTTTACCCTAAATATAGGCGCCAGAGTATGTTGCAACATCGAATCGGAAGTTAAGTACTTATCAGAAGGTTCCCATCTCCCTGAGGAGTCTGGAGTGATAAATGAAAATTTCAAATCGAAGAACAACGTCAAATCGAGCGGTGGTTTATATAAGTACCACCTGTAATAATTTTAAAATTATTTAGAGCTAAAATCATAATTAATCAAAACGATTACAGTAATAATCAAATTTGATACACAGAAAATAAAAATCTGTATCGCAAAAAGCGGTTAAAAACTTATTTCTGTACTTGTAGTAGGAATTATTAACGAAGTATTTCATGTGTAAAATTATAATTACCAATCCAGCGGAACACCTTCATTATCTCTACATTGTAGATTAGCGTGTTCTAGTTTCAATAAAACACAGTACTCTATTACTGATAAAACAAATGGCAATATCACCGCAAAACTATTCATGAATTCTTTAAGAACACGATACAACTATCAAGATTTTATTGCAACGATAAAACGAAAATCAAATACAGAAAATAAATAGAAATAAAAACAACTTTCATGAGTTTATTACAAATTTATTTCATATCCTAAAATTATTGGATTTGTTACTTAAGAATATTCAAGTTGAGCGTATTATAAATTAGTACAGTATGTTATAATGTAAAGATACTAAGAATATCTTTTAAAAATCAACTTTGGATTTCAAAATATTTACAATGTGGACATTGATTTCATATTAAATTTATATGAATAACATGAAAGGCATAATGATAAATAGCCTATTCATAGATATTTGTAAAATATATGTATATAATTTAAAAGTCTGGCGAAAGTATTTAAATATACATTATAACTTATACAACCACAAAACAGTAGTTTCAATAATTAATTAGTCTTATCATTGACGTAATCATTAGTCATGTAATATTTCAAATATCCTAACCTATAATACATCACAGTTTCACAAAATTGTCCTTATCTACAATGTATTTTCTAATTTTTTTTAAAATTTAGTTACAAGTTTGAACAGACTCGATGAGATGTGCAAAGTTCCCCCACAATATTGGACCGGAAGTACACACCGTTCCACCGCCACGAGACTCTTGTGGTAACTGGAATAACGAAGTGGTATTATTGTAACTGGAATAACGAGGTGGTATTATTATGGTTAAAGTTGTTTCGTTTTGAGCTATGCCCATGTGTTAGTGTTCATCGATCTTCGTCGAATCGTCGGTCTTTAAAATAATTAAATATTTTTGTATTCGTATAATATTTTCACATATTTTAATTAAAGTATACTCTAAACTTATATTTGTAATGTAATGCAAATTTTTAATGCAATGTGCTATATGGATATTAAACATAATTATAATATATTTCACGTCGCAGTGCGTTTTGTTATTGTCAAAATTATAAAGTATGAAATCTAAAGATAGGAGGACCATCTCTTTGTATGGTAGTGTCCATCAAAATGCCAATATTAGGGAGGCGTCTATACGAGTTACTCAGTTAGATGACACAGCTGGTTCATAGTCTGATGATAATAACATGATAACAATAGGGACCGTGACCACATGAGTAAAGAAACGGAACAGATACAAAGCTTCATACAAGCGCCCTGCGATACGTACACTACTACGAGCTCGAGGCGCGCGTGTGCGTGAGCACTCGCGCTTCGTCACGTGTGGGGAGAAACCGGCCTGTACCGGCTCGGGGAGTGCTCAAACTCAGGGGCTGCAATACACGTCGCGCGTCGTGTTTTAATTTAATGATAATTTAATAATTTAAATAGTGTTTTAATGTCATTTTAATAGTGTTTTAATATAAAAGTAAATATAGTTTACTGTACAGTGTGTATGAACAATAATAGAAAGAATAAAAACACATTTTTTTTATCTATCCTAAATTTTATCCTGCCTGTGCCAACCCTACCAAAATAGGTATAAATTTTTGTCTTATATATAAAGTTGTCTCTATTCCGTTTCTTTACTCATGTGCCGTGACTGTTTTACCGTGCTCACCCGTACCAAAAAAAAAATATTTGTACAAATACAAATACTAAGATATGTACATTTATGATTTGTTATTAAAATAATTTTATATTGGAACACATCCACATAGCTCAATTGTTCTGACATCCTTACATTCAAAATTATAAGCGAGAAACCGCTTTTTTAAGGTTAGATGGATGTTTGTTATTCTTTCACGGTAACCTTACTGAATTGTTTGCGATTAAATTCGGTAAATGGTTAGTTGAAGACACGGACATTCCTTAACCCGAAACTGGCACAAGATCTTCTTAATTTTCAATACTAGTTAAGCTTTAATTAGCCACAGCGATTTCTCGCGATCGCACAAGTTACGTAATAGATCCACGGGAGTCACGGTTGTAAAACCACAGAACAGTTATTTATATTTGACTGGCCCGTGGCGCAGTTGGCAGTGGTCCTGTTTTTTGCTCCAGTGTTGTGGGTTCGATTCCCGCCCCGAGTTTGGGTGTAATATGTATTTATTTATATATGTATTATTTATATGCATATTTATTAAAAAATGTATATATCAGTCAACTGTTACCTAAAACACAGGCATTAAGTTGCCTATCTTAGGAGCAGACGACCGTGTATGTATGTTAAACATATAGTATTAATACTATAGTGAAATACTGACCGCTCGGTTGATGTCACCCACACAGACCCAGTAGTCGGCGACCTTAGCGTCCTGGCTGTTGTGCATCTTGTGCGCGACAGCTACCGTCCACTTGGAGTGGTCGCTGTGTGACGTGAACGACATCTTCGCTATGGGGAACTTGAGGCGTTCTATGTTACGGACTCTGAATTTGGAATAGACTTTTTAAAAAACATGGTTACTTCAGACTTAGCTCCGGCCTTTTGTTATACCGGAATGAAATTTATGAATTTAGACTATGCTGTATGGACTATATTCCTTTGCCTTTCTCTATTGGGGATAAATTTTAAAACCACAACAATTAACAAACAGGAAACGTGACATCTTGGAAGAGGCTTCTATGTATTCGTCGAGCTTATCCAGTATAGAAAATAAAAAACTTAACAAGTGATGTCTTGATCTTAATCGTTAACATTTTTTTCATGCTTTAAAATCATGGAAAGTTGCAAAAATTCTATGACTAAACACAGACCAGATAGACTACCGAGAAAAAAACAGTCCAACAAATATCTACTTAGATTTTTGAGATGTTGGAGTAGGACAAAACGGAACAGTTTAAGATATGTCAGGAAGGTAACTGTAATTTTAGATAATTATTTAAAGCTATAAAAAAGATACTTATATAATCTATTTTTTCTTAAGTGTCTTAAATAGTAAACAAATATGGCGTACAGGTAACCAGAGATAATTCATAGAGATTGCAATGATGCATGGATGAGAACGACTTAATGATTTTTATGCAGTGAACGTGAATTTGCAAACCTGACAACCCACGTAATATCAATTTAGTCTCTGACAAGGGGAGTGCACGACCTCGAAATTTTATTTGGGGATGAGACTTTGCAGGTTTGTAGTATACCTAAAGGGTATCTATCCTGCAAAGCAAAAAGACTAGATGGCCAGTAGTTTTTGAGAACGGTACAGATTTTTTTTAAATTTCTTTTTCGCCGTTATAGTATAAACTCGTTTTTAAAAACGCATACATTGTTTAGCGCTAATATCAATACTCGTAATACTTACTGGAAATTTCGCGTACACTCCGAGTCCAAGGTCCCGGGACCGTTCGTCCAGGACTCGACCAACAAGTCGGATTGCAACACTTCGGCTACGAGGCCGCTGTACAAGTCGTCGTTGAACATCGCGCTCTTCGCAAACGAAAGGAACTTGCGACCGACCAGCGTTTCGAAACTTTCTATGTGGTACCTGTAACGAAACAGTATAGTCGATTGTATGTGGGTTATTGTCAAATTTTGGTTTTCTTAACGTTTTTATTTTGTATTAATAGCATCACAATCTCTTTAAAAAATTTACATGAAATACAAAATGCATCGCATTAGTAAGCATCCATTACAAAATTAAGATAGTATCGATTTTTCCTAGTTTTTTTAAAGTAACATAGTGGTAATTACTGGTAACAGAATGGTTTTTCGTACTAATTCTACCTGTCCCGGTAGCACTTCTATTTATAATAAAGATCAAATAACTTAAGTTTTTACTGTATCAAACCTACTTAAATTAAATTAATACCTTAAGATTGATATATTGTATATATTTATATCGTTCCAACTTGCGTTTACCTGCCCAAAATTTGACAATGACCCATGTACGTTTCTAGCCATTTTCTACTCTTGTTGTTAAGGGGGCATACATTAATTACGTGAGACAATTTTGGCGATTTTTCGAACTCCCCTAACGTTAGTGAAACTTCGTGAGATTTTGATCGACCCCTCCCCTAATCTCACGTGAAACTTTTTAAAATGCGTATTTGTAATGTAAATGAGTTAATCTGTGCTGTGCTGCTGTGTAAATGTTCTGATTATGACAATCTAAGTGAATATGATATAATATGGTCCCTAACAGCGGAACAGTATAGCATAATGGCTAATATCGTTGTATGAACACAGGACAGATTTACTTGTCCAATCATGGCTGGACATTGATTTTTAATACTTTTATAATAAGCAAAATGTTTTAATATATATATCACAAATACAAAATATACAACAATAATGAGGATTAATGTCAAATCACGTGGATGAATCTGTGGCAAAAAAAAAAAGTAAATAAATATTATATCATTTTATTATTATCAAACTTACCACGGAGCAGTATCAATTGTCTTATTTCGTATAACATCAATTAAATTAGGTAGTTCGCTATCAAATTCCTGTGGTATGTGGTGATATACTATGAGAGGCTCATTGTATTTCAGTTGCATTCCAATTTGGTTAAGGGTTGATGTCGGAATGGACACACAAAGAAATGTTTGTCCATATTTCATTCCTGTACTTGGGTAGTTATATGAGCTTACGTTTAAGCCATTCACTGGAAATAAATACAGGAATTGATATAAAGAAGACATCAAATTGATTTTTTGAGAAATTATTCCCAAAGAAATAAATTAGTTTATGAAATAGTATAAGAGCAAAGTCAGTCTGGCTTTTGATATATATATTTTTTATTGTTATTGCATCAAAAATAGTAGAGGAAAATAATTCATAAGCAAGTTGCAAAGCAGTATCTTAAGATTTATCTTGTTTAAAAGCATACTGATATGACATCACACATCATTAAATTTACACACCAAAAAGAAATGGAATAGAATCACTTGAAGACATAATTTTACTTTTACTCATGTCTAATCGAATCACAGAAAATCATTTTTGATAACAAGTAGCTACTTTAAAAGATAAAAAAATAAAATCACACTATCGTGTACATCCTGTTAATATTATTGGTCCATTATAAATTTTCTATACTTACTGTCTGGTATAGAAGGAAATCTAGGAACAGAATGTACCAGCCACAGAGCTGTAAATTTATCTCCTAGTAGAACACCTTTTGTGTGACCTTTCTCTACTCTAGTCTTCATAAACTTTGAATGCATTTTACACATTTCAGCTAAATCATAATCATCATAGTATTTATCTCCCAATTTAAATTTTTTAAATTTTTTTATGCCCGCTTGCTTCATTTGTACTGGAATAAAATAAATATTATTAATTAATGAATCATGTGTGTTGTTGTATGTGTTCACGTTCATCATTACCATTCTTTTCCTATGACTCATAAGCATAACTTAATGCTTTACAGCCTATTATCTGCTGCTACTATTTTTTATACACATTGATAATTTTTTGATTTTTATTAGAGTACAAAATATGTTAAAGTTATAATCACAAAGTATATAAATAGAGCTAACTAGGTTTTTCCTAAAAAAAAAAATATCATTTTGAGTACCTTTTTTACTTTTTGAATACATTTCAGCAACTGATTGTAATATATCAGGTTGATGTTCTGTAGCTGGAGGCTGATCATTGTACACAACGGATATTACATTTTTGTCCTAAAAAGAATTAAAGGATTAATTAACAGCACAAAAATAGTTTTATACTACACACTCATTTAGCATTTGTTTTGCTTAATAATAAAATTTAAAAAAATAATAACAATGTTCTGGGCTTCTGGCTATAAAAAGTAAAAAAATTATTCGGTTTGGATAGATGATTAGTAAATAACTGCTACCAAAATTTATATAAAAACTGCTTCCTATATGGATTTTTTTAAATACCACAAAATATACAGCGTCACCATATTCTGCTACAATACACTGCGCTTGCCAACCCACCTGTCAAGAGTGGTGAGTATTGGCAAAGCCCCCTAGAGATGATGGGGGAGGCCTAAATTCAGCTAAGCTCAGATGTGGTGGATACAGCAATAATAATGTTACTTTGACAATATTTTGCTGCATAAAAGCTTTTTGAGTTGCTATAATAGTTTGATAAGGTAACTTATTATGCAAACACTATAATCTGATAAAAATAAGTGACCATTTAATACTAGATAATTTTAAGTCTTTAAATGTTATGTGAAGGCTAGTAAAGTCAGATAAAAATCACAGAATCGATTTTATATTATGTAACCACAACTCCACAACCGTTGGATTCAGAGGGCCCAGGACCGGGTGGAGTGGCGTCGATTAGGGGAGGCCCATGTCCAGCAGTGGACTACCAAGGGCTGAAAAGAAGAAGAAGAAGAAGAACCACAACTCTTTCAATATACCTGGTACAGTGGAGCTAATGTCCTCCCAACCATTGAACGTGGATCCCCGATAGACAAATCGGACATAATCCAACCGCCTCTAAGCTTTGATGGAGTGAGATGCATATATGCAACTCCTCTTCGTACGAGTGGGTTCAAATGATTCTTTTCTCTTGGTAACTTATAGACGTAGAACCTTAAAAAAGAGTATAAAGTACATAGTTAGAAATTGAAATAGATTTACAATGAAAAATACAAATTAAATAAAATTTACTTTTTATTTTAATATTGAAAAAAAAAAAAAATTTTAAGTATTTCATGTTTACAAATTTATAAAATTACACTCTTCGCCTATTCTATACCATATTTGTTATTAAGAATTTAATGAAATAGTTTAAGGAAAGTTTAAGAAAAAGATTAATATATTTACTGTAACAAAGATACAAAAACCAATAATATGTTATTAATCTTTTGTTAGAATTGTAACAAATAATGCACGTTTAAGAACATTATTTATGATTCATTTGTATTGCAGAGTACATAATAGATTTCATATCTATAAGCATTGAACTATTATTACAGTAATAGTAACTCAATGTGTATAAGTTAAACAATTGAACAATAACTTTTAAAAAGCAAACTATTGATTTAAGTGTTGTTAAAAAGGTAGTATTCTTACCAATCAACCGGTTCTCCTCTTTCATTTCTACATTGTGGTGTTAAGGCGTTACTACATGTAATAAGAAAAATGTAAAATATTAAGTTCACGTTAATAAATGATATGAGACGTGCTCTTTCCATTGTAAAGAAGTACAAAGTAACTAGGGACGCAGGAAACTCGAAATGCTCGTGGTTATGATGTCATGCTTATTCGATCAAAACATTTGAAGATACCAAACAATTAAATGTTTACATAATATTGCCAATATGTTTCCTTTCGATATATAAATCAAACGGTGAGATGCTGACATAGCGAAATATATTCGACCAAGTGTTTTTATAAATAGAAATCAAAACTGGTTTTTTTTTTCTGACTTTCATTTATAATACATGGAGTCAATGTAATCTGTGACATCAAGTATTGGATACTTTGTCTTAGAGTATTATAGATCATGATCTAGTTTGACCGTGGTATAGATCATTACAAATCTATACTCCATTACACTAATAGAACAAAACTGTTTGTAAACAAACACTAAACAATTTATCTTACATACTGTCAAAATACGACCACGTGACATATGTCAATTTTTTTTTTGTTTTTGACATGGAATTATATAGGCCGTGTTCCGATATATACTGGAGCACTGCAAGGTGTGACGTCATTTCAGTATACTGCGAAGCCGTTCCTTTTTAGTTTGCTATACTGGTTACTGTTTATAACGGAACGAAGTCCAGTATACTGGACAGACTGGACTACTGTTATCATCCTCATTTTACGACTTTTTTTTTCAAATGAAAATATTTATCATGTACACGTTTTCTATTCAACAAGAAAAATTATTATTTGAATATTGTGGACTTTATTGAATAACAATATTAATTAATAATAATAACAATCATTCGCGCTGTCATATTTTTGATCACGTGATCACAGTACTGAGCAGTACTGAGAGCACCTTAGAAACTTCTACCTCGAAAGCTCCAGTGCTCTCAGTGTAAAAATGGCGGCGATTGATGACGTCATATAATGCGGCAGTGTACTGGCAGTCTATAACGGAACGAATTTTCAGTACTGAGAGCACTGGGGCAGTGCTCCAGTATATATCGGAACACGGCCTTTGTTTTGATTAGTTTTTCCTTGGCTTTTTCCTTATGAAAAAAAGCGAAAGAAAACGTATGTCAGCGTTCCATTCCAGGCAAATATTACTTTATTTCTTTATAATTTTAAATATTGACTAAACGGCATTAAACGAGGAATAAAATTATTTATTTAATAAAAAGAAGCATAATTAATGCTTCATTCATGTTATACTAGCTGTGCCCCGCGGTTTCACCCGCGCTAATTTGAGGGAAAAAGGGGTCTCAGGTTTGATTCCTGGGTCGTTCAACGAATTATTGTGTTTTATTTTTCGAAAATTCTCAGTAAAAGAGTGACGTTATATTTACTTTAAAAGTGGAACTATACTTAAAAAATGTCTCGAGAAGAGAAATAATAAGAAGAATATAAGAAGCTCTCAAAAAAGATTATTTTTTCCCGTATTTGTAACATTTTTTATTATTGCTCAGCGCGTATTTGGTATATATCATATAGCCTAATTAGCCTTCTTCGGTAAATGGGCTATCCAACACAAAAATAATTTTTCAATTGGAGCCAGTAGTTCTTGAGATTAGCGCGTTCAAACAAACAAACAAACAAACGAACTCTTCAGCTTTATTAGTATAAATAATACGTCATTCGGATCAAACCAGTTTGGTTTTGAAAATTTATTGCGCAATATTTAATCGTTATTGAGTAATGATATTTTATTGCTAAGAATAAGTGCATTCAGTTGTTGTTCCAACTTTAGCCGGCATATCATGTTTGGTTTGTCTTGAGCCTTGGTATTTTCTTTTTTGCAGTGAGCGTGATTTTTCCTCAATACATGCCTTACGGTTGTTTTACAAATTCCTGTTGCATCACTGACTCTCTAGTAATATCCTTTGGAAATCATTGTTTTAAGATTTTTTTATTTGTTGGTTTCCTTACAAAAATATCTATATAGGTACATTATTTACAATTTCGCGGGATTGACTTCAAATCAAGCTTTTTACCATGTTTAATATACAAAGCCGGATTAGACGTTGTCGCGGCCATAACCAAGTTTATTTTCAACAAAAAACTGTTATATAGAACCAATCAAGGAATTTATATACAAACTGGAATGCTCACGTGCACTCAAAAAACGTTCCTCCGGCCGGTATTGCATCTCTTTCTATCATGGATTCAAGGCGACTCAAGGCGACAAAATACCAGTACTCAACTAAATGCTCGGAACGATTTTTCACTTTACATGTTAAAAACCAATGTCAACCTTATGTTTAATATGTCAAGGTGCATATTTGAATATACAATTTATTAAGTGTGCGTTCCAGTTATGATATAAATTCCTTGAGAACCAATATTAAATTACTTACAGATAATTACATTCAAAGCAAATTCATTTGATTTTGAAAGCTAACCCGTCAATTGGTATGTCATACAAAGTTGGTTAGAGTCTATTGGAATATTTAGAATATTAAAGAAGTTTCTATACTTAGGTTGAGATTTTATTACTAATTACCTATATTAAATTAACTAGCGGCCCGCCCCGGCTTCGCACGGGTATTTAACTAAAATTTTAAAAATTATAAATTTATATTTTTTATCACCTACACCTGCGTCGATACTGGCAAATATTTTATAATAGACGGATTGAGTTGTCAAATCAAAATCGTATTATGGTAGAATATCGTTTTTATATTTAGTGACATTTAACATAATAGTACCTATATTAATTGAAAATGATGTTTATCTAAAATATTAAAACGATTTCTATTCCTATCCGACATATTTAGTAAACTTTTAAGTTAAACAAAATAATAAATCGAAAATAAGTTTTGTGAGTTTTTAAGATTCGTTAGACCATATGGCGTCTATGTCGCGTAGGCGTAGGTACCTATTTCTATTTTCTTAAATATTTATTTTTAAATTTAATTACAATGAAACAAAAACTAAATTATACTGTGAGTTATGTATAATCTTTACGTATTAAAGTTATTTACATTGGTTTTGTACTTTTTACGTGATACGTGCACGACCAAAAAATGATAAGAGATGGCGCTGATTGAAATTAAAGCGCGCTATTAAAATTTATTATTGATGATATACAGGGTGACTGGTGAATTACCATCGACATTCGGGGAGAGCGCTCGGCGCACGGTTCCCACTCGAATCATGTAAAAAAAATAGGTAAATATTAATAAACTTTTAAGTAAAGTTACTCAACAATTATCCAATTATTTACGCATCGTCTGGACACCCTAGTTCACCAGTTACCCTGTATATGTAGTGTATTAATGAAACGGAGGTTTTAACAGATTTATTATTAGTATAGATGTAAGCTATTTTATTAGAAAATACAGAAACGCAAACTACACATAAAATATTATATTACATAGATTTAAATATTTTATGTGAGTAAATTCTAGAATTTTATATACTATGTGAAAACACGCACGGCGCACCTTTACGATTTAAACCGAGACATCCTGAGTGTCAAAGTGGACAATCACACTGTATGTCTGATTGATCCTACAATCACAGAGTACATTGAATATAAGGGTTAAGGGTAATTTATATCTTTAGAAGATAATTTTATTTATCAAAAAACAAATTCGACAGCATAAAACAAAAACCAGTAGTCTTGTTGTATTCTTAAAATTCATTTGCTAACATATATGAATCATCTGCTAATTTTCATTTTGTTTATGTGCTATAATCAACTGAATAAGGCATCCGAGCTTGAGCCCTCTGTCTATTTTTAAAATACCTACATACTTATTCTCATAAATCTCATTTACAATTATTTTTTTTTGTACCTTATATCATATCTAGGTGGAGTTTAAAAGTGTTAAATAAGGTTTAAATAAAATATACGTTAAATAAAAAATATATTTTTATTTAACAATAAACAAAAAAATAAACAATATCTATAAAAACAGATTCTACTTATCACAATTACGGAAGACATGAATTTGTAAAATAGATAGACAAATAACATTCATGCTGTATACACTTTTGCTTATATGTAATAAGTAATAACACTAAGGCATAACAATGGCAGTATGAGATTTTTATTATTGTTGAGTTGGCATAGACACTGCAGCTTTTGCATGGGATACATCGCTTTGGCGCCAGAATGATACTACTGTCTTTAATTCAGTGTAAAAATCGATTCCTTGTTTGCCGCAGAAGTGATTTGTACCCAAGAAACTACCTCGGGTACCGGTGAAAGAAAACATTGAAAGAGGGACTGGTATAGGAACATTTACTCCTACTTGTCCGACATCTATTTCTGATGAGAATTTCCTAGCAGTAGCTCCGTTTGTAGTAAATATAGCTGTCCCATTTCCATAGGGATTAGCGTTAATCAATTGAATAGCTTCATCTAAGGTGTTAACGAAGAGACATACAAGTACTGGACCGAAGATTTCTTCCTTATAACATTCCATGTTCGGTTTGACATCAGTAAGTATGGATGGTCCAACAAAGTTACCTTTTTCAAATCCAGACACTTTAACACCCCTGCCGTCAAGAACTAGTTTAGCACCATCTTTAACACCTGTAATAAATTTAAAAACGTTATGAATATAACTAAAGATAACAAATAAAGGACGGTGGTGACTCGACTATCCATTAAGACTGCTAACCATGAAAAAATAATTCATTATTAACGTTCTGGTGTGATGTGGTGACAACCATTCTGGTGTAGTGCGAGTAGTCGTCTTAACGCCGGCGGTCGCGATACGATTCCAGCTCGCGGTACATATTAGTATTTGAACAAATCTATTTGTTTCTAATCTGGATGTATGTTTTTGTGAGTCTCACCATATCGGAGAGCACATAAGACCATCAGTCTCGGTTGTTATCAGACACCTGACGGCGATCGTTACTCGAGGTAGGAAAATTATCGGCAAAACCGCAGTGGAGCAACGTGGTGAATTTAGCTCCAACACTTCTTCTATATGGAGAAGAGGCCTTTGCCCAGTAGTGGGAGGCTTAATGGCTAATTCAGTTCAGTACATTCTTAAGGAAACACATGTAATAAGCGATGTAGCTCATCTTTCCAGAGTTTATTTATATAATAATAATTTGTTTCTTTTCTTCATTTAGTAATGTCAACAGTTGTCTATAAGCTCGTTGCTATTGTTATTCAATATCTTATTAATCTAGTCTCAACTGTACTTAATTTATTGCCAAATAAATAAAAATTACAAAAATATAAGAACAAACAGATAATAATACAAAAAATTCTAATTACCAGATTCAATCAGCCTAATGATCCTCTCCTTAGCTTTAACGGAAATAACTGGACCCACATCGGTCCCAGGTATATGACCAGCGTTGACCTTTAGTGCCTGTGCACGTTTCACCAGATCCGGAATCCATTCCTTTGCCTCACCTATGTAACGTAAATAAATTTTTTGCAACATTTCACAAGTAATTTTTATAAAGTAATATACAGTGCAACTTCGATATAACGAAACTGAAGGGAATTATAAAATATTCGTTATACCAATTAATTCGTTATAATGAGGTTTGTTACATAGAGGTTAGGTTGGACTAAGATTCGTTTTAACAAGGTAAGAAAGTGGAATTAAGTGGAAATAATTAATAGAATACGTTATGTCAAGATTCTAAGTTGAAAAAAAAAAGCTTTAAATAGAGGTAAATACCTTCTACCTATATTCTGCAATGATTAAAAAGTCGTTATAAAGAGGTTTATGTTTTACGGCGAGTCTCTCGATTGTATTGGACGTCATTGTTATTTTGTTCTCCATGTATTACAAGTTAGAAATCTCTTGTTTTCTCTATTACCACAAACGCGATTAAAACAATAAGTAATAAAGGTATTTTAGCGTCTTCCTGCTACCTTGCGCAACATAATTGTCTTTTAGGTAAGAAAAGTAACTTGGGTGTTACGTAACGTTTAGGGAAGGTGGGTACAGAAAAACGTTACTGTGCGTTACATGGAAGGGGGGGGGGGGGTGTCTCAAAAATTTTTTCAAAAATTGTGTTAGGGAATAATTGAACGCCCACTAATAGCTTATTGTAATATTGTAAATTAAGTACAGGTAGCCTTTCACTATGTGTATTTGCAGCTCATTTCTTTCGAATTAAATGTAGCTTGTGACGCAATTTAAAAAAAAAAAAAACGTTTTACGATCATCGCGTTCAAAATTTGAGAATACCTACCAGAATTTGCACTTTCGTGAATGCTCAGTCTGAATATGGTTTAAAAATTAAACGCGAGTATACTTTTATATATAAATACATTAATATTTGATATCTATCAGTTTCTTTAGCATTTATAGTTACTAATAGTACTCTTATGTAATAGTATTCGTACTATTAATTTTAATTTTTTAATTTATTTATTACCATACCAAACATATAACAAAAATACATGTCACACATTCACAAAAAAACCAGACCAGGTTTACACAGGAATGTGGCGTTCAGCTAACATTTGCCATATCATAAAAATCATATACAAAATTCTTAAGCAACTATTTGACATTTATATATTTATACAATTATGAGTAGTATCTCATTATACATAACCTTCCAAACAAAACACTTACAATACAAGAATAATCAAAATCACAAAAATCTGAAAATATATATTAACTTCAAACATTATATATACATGATATTTATTAAACTAAAACAACATAAATGTTTCAATTTCGAATGCTAAAGTATATATTATGTCATATTCGGCAGTGAATGAAAAATTTCTGGGCTTCCGACCAAATTACAGCCTATACAGTACAATCATATACCTTATATATTAGAAGCTAGTATATATTAATTATGAGGTCAGACCTTCAATTATTTTATCAGTTAATATAAAAAAAACTTACCAACAAACACGGCAGTACTGAGAGCCATACATCGTTGTCCGGCAGCTCCGAAAGCAGCACCGGTAAGTTGGTTAAGTGTGTGTTCCTTGTTCGCATCAGGCATTATAACACCATGATTCTTAGCTCCCATGTTGCTTTGTACTCGTTTACCTGTTGATTATGATACATTATAGTGTATTTTTAGGTAATAAAACATATAGCTTAAAATTTCTTCACAAAAAAAAAAAAATTAATTAAATACAGTTGTGAACAAAACGTCATAGTCGTAGAATAGTGACGGATCTTACAAATTTAAAACTTTACAGAGCAGACACTTCAAACAACTATGTTGTTGTTGTATGTTTTGTTGGTGTTTCGTCATAGTCGTAGAATAGTGACGGATCTTACAAATTTAAAACTTTACAGGGCAAACACTTCAAACAACTATGTTGTTGTTGTATGTTTTATTGGTGTTTCGTCATAGTCGTAGAATAGCGACGGATCTTACAAATTTAAAACTTTACAGGCCAGACACTTTAAACAACTATGTTGTTGTTGTATGTTTTGTTGGTGTTTCGTCATAGTCGTAGAATAGTGACGGATCTTACAAATTTAAAACTTTACAGGGCAGACACTTCAAACAACTATGTTGTTGTTGTATGTTTTGTTGGTGTTTCGTCATAGTCGTAGAATAGCGACGGATCCCACAAATTCAAAACCACATAGACATTTTAAATATACAACAACAACAATAAAATAACTGTTTGAAACGTCTGCTCTGCAAAGTTTCAAATCTGCAAGATCCGTCACTATTCTACGACTGTGACGAAAATTTTTAGACGATGAATTACAATTTTGTTTATAATTATGTACTAACGTTTACTTGGGCTTATTGTTTTGTTACAGTACGTGTGTATATTTGACCTCCATATAATGCAGAAGTCTCGGTCGTCAAATGTAAACAATGTAGATTATACAATAATAATTTATTTCTTTCGACTATCTATCTAGAGACAGTGGACATAAGTTTAAGGCGATCTGTCGAACAAGATACTCGTTATCAATCCACGCAATGATGTAGTACATTATTACTGTAAATAGTATCATCTAGTGTCTTAAGGTTTATTTCGTAAGAAAAAAAGTACGGGTAAAGGTCGTAATTTGTCACCAACCTATAACGAAGACTAATCGTGTCTCTACGAAAACCAAATGAGATATTTTATTAAATTTAACACGAATAAATCAATCGGAAACTGCTTGTAAGCAAGCGTGGTACAAGTTTCTAAAGACTGAGGACTATTTTAATCGACCAAAAAACGGTAGACCGCGGATGAACACGTCAAATCTAGACCGTCAGATCAATCGATTAAGCGAGATAAATTGTTTAGCAGTCGATATTAAAGCTGAAATAGCCAGTAATAATAATACACAAATTAGTATAAGAACTGTCCGAAGACGATTAAATTAGTTCAATTTGAAAGCAAGAAAACCACGCAAGAAGCCGATGCTTGGTAAAAAAATAAAAAATTACGACTGAAATTTGCCAAGGCTTATAGCCATTGGACAAGTGAGGATTGGTGAAACGTTCTATTTTCAAATATATGTATATCTTTTACGTGCTAAATTGAATTTATGTAATAAATATATAAATTAATAACTTATTAGCCAATAAAAAAAAATCTACCCAGCCAATTCTTATCATAAAAAAAATGGTTGTCTGTAAAGTCGGTTTACAGACCATAATTTTTACGTGATAACGTCATAAGAAAACATAGATGTAGAATTGTATACTATTATGAATCGAATTGAATTATTATCACATATATAATATGATAGTGTGTATTACTTTACACACTATCATATTATATATAGTACTTTTTTTATATAGATGATAGTGTGATATTCAAGATTTTCCAATCTGAGTTATTTTGTTAAGAATAGGAATATGATAGGAAAAGTAGGAAATAAAGGGGAGTGTTTCAAGTGGTACTCTCTACCAAACAATTGACAAATCACAAAACAGTAGGGGTGTGGATAATTATCGATAATTCTTAAATACTCGATAATTTTCCATTCGATAATTATCAATAATTATCGATAAGTGTTATTCGATAATTTTGATCCGATAATTATCGATAATTTTTCATTCGATAAATATCGATAACTATCGACCGATAATTATCGATAACTTTCGTCAACTATCGATAATTTTTATCCGATAATTATCGATAATTTTCGCCAACTATCGATAACTTTTCCTTCGATAATTATCGATAACTGTTCATACGATAATTATCGATAACTATCGATAAAACGATTCGATAATGATCGATAGTAAAATTATCGATATTTTTTATCGATGAACATCCCTACTTCTACCAAACAATAGACAAATCACAAAACAGTAGGGGTGTGCGATAATAATCGATAATTCGCAAATACTCGATAATTTTCCATTCGATAATTATCGATAAGTGTTATTCGATAATTTTGATCCGATAATTATCGATAATTTTTCATTCGATAAATATCGATAACTATCGACCGATAATTATCGATAACTTTCGTCAAATATCGATAATTTTTATCCGATAATTATCGATAATTTTCGCCAACTATCGATAACTTTTCCTTCGATATAATTATCGATAACTGTTCATACGATAATTATCGATAACTATCGATAAAACGATTCGATAATCATCGATAGTAAAATTATCGATATTTTTTATCGGTGAACATCCCTACTTCTACCAAACAATTGACAAATCACAAAACAATAGGGGTGTGCGATAATTATCGATAATTCGTAACTACTCGATAATTTTCCATTCGATAATTATTGATAATTATCGATAAGTGTTATTCGATAATTTTGATCCGAAAATTATCGATATTTTTTAATTCGATAATTATCGATAACTATCGACCGATAACTATCGATAACTTTCGTCAACTATCGACAATTTTTATCCGATAATTATCGATAACTGTCGCCAACTATCGCTAACTTTTCCTCCGATAATTATCGATAACTACATATTTATTCCATAACTATCGATAATTATCGATAAAACGATTCGATAATTATCGATAGTAAAATTATCGATATTTTTTTCCGATGAACATCCCTACAAAACAGTTCGCGTGTAGATTGCGTAGCGCCACTGTCTCTTTTACTCGAACGCGGTCCGATGGAGTGTAAGACAGAACGCTTAGGCTAATCGTGCCTCTCTATCGCTTGTTCTGCGCTCTCGCTCACTAATTGTGACAATGATGACGTCATCTTCTTCGAACGGGCACCCCTTCATCAATTTACTAGACGTTATCACGTCAAAAATAAAACGATTTTTTCTCTGTCCTCTTCATCTTAAATTTTTCTCCACTACTGTATGTCACAGCAGTTTCATCTTTAACATTTTAAATAAATATTTTTTGACTTTTGACGTGATAACGTCTTATAAATCGATAAACGCCGGCTGCACGCACAAAAAAGCATGACTCATATTTACGTTCCGTGAGCGAGAGCACGGAACAAGCGATAGAGAGGCACGATCTTGCGACGCATCTATCCCTCTTCCACTCCATCGGCAGATGCGTCCAAGTAGAAGAGAAAAAATATTTGAATTAACGAGTGCAAATAAATAAATGTTGATCTATAAAAAAAATTGTAATTTACAATTAACTCCTTCTTTGTATTACACGAAATAATGATAATTCAGTGATGATAATTCAATTCAATTCATAAAAATATGCAATTTTTCACCAATGTTTTCTTATGACGTTATCACGTAAAATTATCGTCCGTAAAGCGTAAACCGACTTTACAGACTACCAATATTTTTTTAAATTTTATTTCTAAGCTAATAAATAAATATTTGATTGTGGTTTACATATTAGGTTTTATATTTACCTGCAGCAGAAGCCCTAGTATAGATATGTTTTCCAGCTGCATCACCACCAACAAATGACACAGCCTTGATGTCCGGGTTGTCACATATGAAGTTTACGGTATCATGGGTTCCATGTACAACCTTGAAGACAATATAACGGTTTATTAAAGAATTAAAATTATGAATGATTGAAATTGTATATATGAAAGGCGTTGAAGCTTAAAGGAGAAATTAATTATATTGTTATAAAATGTCTTCCCGATGAGAAACAAAGATGAGGTATATTTTGGAGTGTCATGTCCACAAAATGCCTATTATGTTCTTCTAAAAAATAGTATTTGATAAACAGGTATGGAAACAGTTTTTTTTTATTATCTCTGCGTCTTTAAGTTTTTTGTACATTCAATTATCAGACTATACTATTATTTAGTTAGCAATTACTACTTTGTCTATTTTAATAAAAAAACAAACCTATCTTCGAAAGGAAACATGCCGCTTTCTGTGAAAAAGAAAGTAATAGATAGTAGCATCCTTCCCTGTCTAACATATGGCTCACAAACATGGATATACACGAAACAGGCAAAAGAAAAAATCAGAATATGTCAAGCTGCCATGGAACGATCCATACTAGGGATACGAAAAAGTGATAGAATACGCCACACCAGGATAAGAGAAAGACCAAAACAAATAGATTTCTTACTTCACTCCATGAAACTAAAATGGAAATGGGCAGGTCATATAGCCAGAACAACGAACAATCGATGGACGAAGCGTGCTGTCGTCCTATGGAAAGGACCTAAGGGGAAAAGAAAAAGAGGCAGACCTTCTAGAAGATGGACCGACGACATCAAAGATACAGCAGGAGACGAGTGGCAATTAAAGGCAAAAGATAGAAAACAATGGACAAAGCTGGAGGAGGCCTTCACCCTACAGAGGGGTTCCCATTTAAATAAATAATTAAATAAACATTTTAATAAATTATAAAAATAACACGTTTTATATGTATATGTATGTATATGTGTATGTGTGTGTGTATATATATATAATTATTGTAAAAAAAAATGATTGTAGAAAAATGGGAAATAATTAAAGGTTTTATTATTATTATTATTATTATAAAGAATAGTATTTGATAAACATGTATGGAAACAGATTTTTTTTTTATTATCTCTGCGTCTTTAAGTATTTTGTACATTCAATTATCAGACTACTATTATTTAGTTAGCAATTACTACTTTGTCTATTTTAATAAAATAACAAACCTATCTTCTTCAGTTATGTAAACTTGTGAAATTACTATAAGCTGCATTGAACTGGTTTGAACTGGTGCTCTGGAGATCGATGGGGGAGGCTTACGTTCAACAATGGACATGCAACGGCTGATAATTATGATGATGTTGATGATGATGAAAATTACTATAAAATACTTACATTAACCACACCGGCTGGAGCACCTGCCTCTTGCAACAGCTCCATCATCATAAGCGTTGCACCCGGGTCTTGTTCCGAAGGCTTGATAATACAAGTGTTACCAGTAACCAATGCAGGTGGAAACATCCATAGCGGAATCATAACTGGGAAATTAAAGGCTGCCACTCCTGAAACATATATGTTTACTCTTAACTAATGGCCCCTCACGGTTTTACCTGTATTTGTAACTTTTCTACTGATTGTAATGTAAATTTCATGTTAGTTCTTGATATTTTCGAAGCTTTTTCATATTGATAAGTAGAGCTTATAAATTAAACCAACCAATGAATATTTTCATAAAATAATTTTCATAATCCCTAATATTATAAACTAGCTGTGTCCCACGGTTTCACCCGCGTTAATTTGAGGGAAAAACGTACTTATATATTTTTTAACAATTACTCTTAGAGTAGGTGCCGGCCTCGTTGGTCGAGTGGTCGCAAGCGTTACTACCGAGCAAGGGGTCTCAGATTTGATTTCTGGGTCGTTCAACGTATTATTGAGTTTTTTTTTCTTTTTCGAAAGTTCTCAGTAAAAGAATGATGTTATATTTAATTTAAACGTGGAATATAGTTAAAAAATGTCTCGAGAAAAGAAATGATAAAGGACGCAACGGAAGGTCTCAAAAAAGATTATTTTTTCCGTTTTTGTAACATTTCTTATTATTGCTCAGCCCCTATTGGTCGTATCGCGATGTTATATAGCCTATAGCTTTCATTGATTGCTACTTGAATTGCTTATTTAATAGTATAGTCTATTAGGATATTAGGATATTATGTCTAATCGGCTAAGGTAAATACAAATTTTAATAAAATATACTCACTATTATTATTATTATTATGAAAAGATTACCTGCCACAACTCCCAGAGGAACTTTGTAACTATGCGTATCCATATCCCTTGCTATGTTTTGAATACAGTCGCCTAGTTGAAGGGTAGTAATGCTACAGCAATGTTCTACCAACTCTAAAAAATAATATTGGCACATAGTATTAAATAAGCAAAATTTATACAAAGTTATAATTTTTAAATTAAACATTTTAGAACATAAATACATTACACATTAGCTATTTGGATATTATAAACATTTTGATGCTTTTCGTTTATTATTTAAATTTACGTTAGTTAAAAAGTATAGTGTAGTTACTAACGAATTCCTCTTAATACATCTCCTTCTGCATCTGCGATTGTTTTGCCTTGTTCTTCCGTGATTTTGGCGGCCAATTGACTTTGGTTTTCTCGGAGTAATCGTGCGAATCTGTAATATATTATAGCTTTGAATCATTTGTTATTGTTTTGTACATTTTTAATTGAGATAAAAATACATTTAATACAAAAATATTACTTGAACATAAGTTGTTGACGAGTCATAATAGTACTTTGGCTCCATGATTTATAAGCTTTCTTGGCAGATTCGAGTGCTGTGTTTAATTCTTCTTGAGTTGTTTCTGGCACCCTATAATAAGAAAATAGAATTATTATTAAATGAAAAACATATTTATGAAGTTAAATAATAGTCTGCATTTATTTAATAAATTAGAGAGACAAGTAGTCTTTTGTTTTGGTAAAAATTAATTTAACAATATTTATTTCATATTATCACAGTAAATTAAAATTGACTCATTTGTTACAAATTCTCTAACTGTACTGTACTGTATCAGCCTGTAAACAACCAACTGCTGAGCAAAGGCCTCTTCTGGATATGGTTTGGAGCTTAATCCACCATGCTGCTCCACTGCCGGTTGGCGGATAATATTTCTACCATGATAACAACCGGGACCGACGGCTTTACGTGCTCTCCGAGACACGGTGGGAAAACCCACAAGGACATACACCTCAACCAGAAACAAATATTTGCAAAAATACAAATATCTGTCCCAAACGGGAATCGAACCGCGACCGCCGGTGTTTAGGCGACTACTCGCACCACTACACCAGAACGGTCGTCATTTCTCACTATTTAAAAATAATCCTTACTATCACAGAAACACACTGTTTCAATGTCAAACTCTTTATGACATAAGTTAAAAATTAAATAAGATATGAAATAAACAATTCATTAACAACGATTATTAAGATAACATACTATAATTATAGCTGGAAAAATAACACCTTGTTTAAGATAACTTTACATATTATAAGAATAATTTTAAAGTGCTTATTAACCCTTTCCCTGCCAGATTTTGGTACAGTAATCGTGCCCCCACGGCCAGACAACTTTAGGTATAATTTCAAACAGTGATGGGACATCTGAATAATTTTTATCGATATTACACACTAGCGGCCCGCCCCGTTTTTTATCACCTACACCTGCGTCGATACTGGAAAATATTCTTTAATAGACGGATTGAGTGACAGATTTATTATATATATATATATATAGATAGTATGGATGAAACATTTGAACTGTTTTTTTTATTAATTATTTTCTCATTGATGAATACCATATCTTAATAAGTATTATTCCCGACGAAGACAAATCCAAAAACACAAAAATCATAAAAATCGTACCACTCGTTCTCGAGTTATAAACGGTGTAACTAACACGACTTTATATATATATATAGATTACAACTTAAATAGCTATAACCATGCACCTTTGTACAATCAACAAACAAATAACGACCAAATATTTTATTATATATTATATTTAACATAATAGTATATTAATTGAAAATGATGTTTATCTAAAATATTAAAACGATTTCTATTCCTATCCGACATATTTAGTAAACTTTTAAGTTTAACAAAATAATAACTCAAAAATAAGTTTTGTGAGTTTTTAAGATTCTTTAGACCAGATGGCGTCTATGTCGCGTCTAGGCGTATTTCTATTTTCTTAAATATTTATTTTTAAATTTAATTACAATGATCTTAAACTATTTTTATAGTAGTTTGCATTAGTTTCCCGCCGAATATTTATTTTACATATATTTATTTCCACGCGGACGAATTTCAAAATTAAGTCTTAAAATGGGAACACTAACTTACCGATTCTTCATCACTTGTACTACTTAAACTGGAATTACTGTCGTTGTTGATATCTCCTTGTAATATATTCAATAATTCGTCGTCGTCCAACATAATGTTGTACAGCACTAGGCATATGAAGTTAACGTGTTATTACGGGGACGGCTCTGCAGGTACTGATGTTTACAAACAACTATGCCGACCGTGTCGCTTGCGCCGCACGGAAAATCACGGTGATGGCCGCAAGTGATCGTCGGGCAGTAACTGTATTAGTGACGTCCCAAAATAATATCGAGATCAAGAATATATATTTTTTTGGTTTCGTAATTTTCTACCGATTCTCTTTAATTATGGTTTATTATTCAAATAAAAGGTTTAAAAAACACATTAAATAATTAATTTATAGTCTAGACGTGTATTAACAAGAGAATTAATAATTCAAAAGGAAGTCTTCTCTATTATTTAGTTTTTACTAGTGCATCACTAGCCTACGTAAAATTACGGGTTCGGCCCTGTGTGTTAGGGTTGTGATAGCGCCTAATTTGACTATTGCATTTAAATTGCATTTTTATGTATCAGAATGTTAAGCCTATTGTTTTAAAGTTGGATTATTGTAAAGTACACATCCTGAAGTATTATAAATAATATAAAATTTCTTCATATTTTTTATATCTAATCAAGAAATAGACATAGAAAAAATAGAACGTAATATTACGGGCTTGGCGCCACAGGCATTAACAGTAAAACACGGAATATTACGGTGACGGCCGGGAAAGGGTTAATAACCCATTATTACAAGACAAACAAAAATTTAGTATGCATATGATCTTTATTTTATTTGTAGCCAAATGCATACTAATACTATAAAGTGCTAATACTATAAAAGGCTAATCCTTGAAACTACTGGATTGTATGCTTGATTTCTAGTGAAACAAAGCTAATAAAAGTATATTACTAAGCCATAAAACATATCACTTGTCCTACTGTAATGATGCACAAAAGCAACTATCACAAGTAAAAGATGGTAAATATCTTAGATAATCATTCTATGTCAAAAAATACAAATATTTACAAATTCTTGACTCATAAAAATATATTGGTTCTTCAGAAAAAATTTCAATATTTATGAGGAATACCTCGTCTTAAAAAAAAAACATATCCTTCTGCTGTTGCTAGAAAATTGATTACCATTGTTAAAGTACACACTGAAAATTGTCAGACATGTAATATTTAACTCTCGGAAATGATCCATTTTAAATCTTAAAATATTACCGAAGATCAAAGATGCCACTTAGTTTGTAACAAACTAGCATTTGCATGACTTGGAATTAGAACTTCTGAAAATGAAATCAAACAATATGTCAGACTTCAAAAATAAGCTGAAAAACTATCCAAACATACTAGCAATATACTTATTGAAGAATATTTCAAGTTAATTAGATTAAAAAGAAAGATGCCTGTTTACATATAATGAAACAAATTAAATATAAATAATGCTATTATAAATGGACTGCTTGCACTTTTGTTTTTTTTTTTCATATGCTGAATGGTAGAAGAAGAAAATATAAAAGTTTCCAAACTATGAGTTATGTATTATTTTATATATATTACCTTCCAATTATTTCATTTGTTGCCGGATTAGTGAGCTCAATCCAATTCTTTGTCTTTGAATCTACAAACTGTCCATCTATAAATAATTTTGTTGTAGGAGCTGAGCTGCTGTAGTTTCTACGAATAAGTAAATGAGACTGAAACAAAGGATTTATTTTTATATGACTTTTTTGTATTATATAGGCTATATACCTATATTTTAAAACATAGATGGGCAGTTCCGCCAAAAGTTGTACATTTGTGTTTTTTTGATGTCCGAGCACTTAAGATTTATTTTTGTTGAACTAAGCAACAATATAATTAAAGTAAGTGCTTCAAAATATTTTTGAATAAATAGGCTACGAAAGAATATCCCAATAAATAAAAATATATTTACAATAATTATTTTAAAGTTACTCTGAAAATTGACAAAATTGGCTTCCCATACTGTCCCTAAAAACTTATATCGTGTTTAACACTTGATTAATTATAATTTTTCTTCTACAACCTAGAATATGAGGATTTGAGATTATAGTATCAATAAAGAGCTATCTTTTAATTGAATAACAAGCAAAGAAAGTAAGTGATATATATTATTAATTAATTAAAATAGAGTGTACCTGGATTTACGCTCATCCTGACATGGTCATTATAGTTACGGTGTTTTATACAATATTAGGTGGAAATTTTGCTTTGTTTTGGATTTTTCATATAGAAATAGCAAAACTTTGATCATAGACTACTCAAGCAAGGGCCGCCGTTTTTTTAGTTCGCTAACAGGCGATGCGTAAAGGGCTGTGGTTCTATGAGGTGAGTTTTACCCTTGATTCTTGTCAGTATAGTTACGCAATTTATAGAAAGATTTAATTATACTACAATTTATACGAGTACCTTATAGTAAACTGTATTATATGTTGATTATATTTTTAGAATAAGTTGCTAATAAATGCGGTTTCTGGATTAAATATGTAATTTTGTTATTGTCGAAGTCACATTTCGTTACGTCAGGATAGTTACGTAACGTACAGCCTGACCTAAATTGTAACGAACCTGACGTCATAAAGTTGAAGACACAAAACAACCAATTTAAAAAAATGTTAATTTAATAAGACTTCTTTTGATCTCTATTTAGTGTAATAAATATAGTAAATAATATAAATATAATAAAGTATAATATATAAAATTCTTGTGTCACGGGGTTAGTAATTGAACTCCTCCGAAACGGCTCGACCGATTTTCGTGATACTTAGCGAGGATACTAGCCAGGGGGGAGAATCGAACAACATCTATTTTTCATCCCCCTACATGTTAAGGGTGGTCCACCCCTAAAATTTTTTTTATTTTTCAGACAAAATTTTTTGTTTTTATTTTTTTATGATACATCATACAAAAATACATGCAACCTAAATTTTCACCCCTCTACAATTAATCCTTATTTTTTATTTAGTAATTAAAAATTTTTATTTTTTGAGAAATTTTTTTTTATTATTTTGTGATGACTTAGAATAAAAAAATCTCATATTACTCTGAATTTTTCACCCCTCTGCTATCAACCCCTATTTTTTTTTGTTAATTATTAACTTTAATTTTTTTGCAAATTTTTTTTTATTCTGTCATTATTTAGAATAAAAAATCTCATATTACTCTCAATTATCACCCCTCTACGATCAACCCCTATAATATAAAAATAAGTCGGGTTTTCCTTCCTGACGCTATAATTCCAGAACGCACGAACCGATTTCCACGGTTTTGCATTCGTTGGAAAGGTCTCGGGCTCCGTGAGGTTTATAGCAAACAAAATTTAGGAAAAATGTCAACATAAAAGCAGGAAAACAGAGAAAATCATTTTTCACATACAGCGCCATATCTGATACATAGCATGTACTACAAACCAATATGGTTTTGCATGGTGGTGGAGCCGACGGTGCCAGTACGTGGTGTGAGTATCCCTCACGAAAATAAGTTGGTGGCGAAACGGAGTTCGCTGGGTTTGCTAGTTATGTAAATAAATTTGTGTTTATATATTGAACCCATCGTCGAACTTCGATGTGTTAACGAAATATTTATATTATTCTATCGAACCCCTTGAATAGCACAAATTTAATGAATATAATAATAATTTTAGAGATAAAGTCTCCGCAAAAAAAACCGAAAGTATATTTAGAGAAAGAGTCCGAGTAAAAAATACAAAATGATTATCAAAATACTAGTATGATAATGTCAAACAGTTTACCTAGCGCGTCATCAACATCTAGTATGTTGTAAATTTTTTGTACCAGAATGTGATCCACTCGATTCGTTTAATATGAAGACATACAGACAAACCAAAAAGAAAAAGTCGCTGAATACTATAGTGAAACGTACGTTTAAATGTAACAAATGTTATAGACCTCTAGTCCTGATCAAAATATCGAAATGTATAGCGTGCAATAAATGTTACTGTTGTGAGTGTAGTTGTAATCAAATATTTATTGATTATATTTGTGATTTTTGTCTCGGTGCTGATGATAGTGATAATTAATTGGTATTAAGAATCAATACGGTTATAATGTGGGGTTAGAATTGTCCTTTAAGTGATATTTAGTTATTTTTTGTGTCCCGCTGAATTCTCATGCAAACATAGTTTGCTCTTAATTTACAAATTTCAAGTAGATTGAAATAATACTTTGAAAAGTATTATTTCAATCTCTCCACAGTGTCTTGTAAGTAAATAAAAACGAGCGATACATTTTGTATGGAAACTCAAAAGTTCTGACCATTTGGAATAGGATTTTATTTTGCTATCTTGTTGATTATTTCTGGTAATTAATTTTATGAACAAGAAAAGATAAAAAGAATAAAACACTTAGCGTACATAGTAGGTACATTAAAATAATATTTATTCTAAGTTTACAAATGCCTTGGTGTGATATCAACCTTACCTTGTCACTCTCGTTTTCGTTTTGTATAAAAATGTGATTTTTACATGATTTTTGAATATTTAAAGCTCAAAATCTATAATAATTAGTTAGTTTATAGTAAAGGCTGCAATTTGACTGTGATTAATTCTAAGTAGAACTAGTTTAATAGCAAAAATGTTAAAGTTATAATTAAATAATACCCAAAACGTAACGAAACGGGTTTATGGTGATCTAATTATTGTATTTTTGCATGAAGAGGTGAGATTTTTCTTCCTAATTTGATTACTTATTCCCTAAGTTTAGTAATAAAAGTAATTTATAACTACTAAAATGTCTATATTATTGACTAAAATAAGAAACATTTCGTAATGATCTTGACTACCAAATGGTCTTTCATTAACAAAAATATATATTTTAACAATAAAAACAACAAGAAAAGCGAGGTTTTTTAAGTTAACATTAAAATTAGTTATATATATCGACTACCTACATTAAAAAAATTGTTAAAAGTTCAAATTATTTATTTATCCTCGAATTTATTATTTGTACAACTTTCGGCGGAACTGCCCAGATATGCTTATTAAATAAATAACAAGAATCTATTATTTGATTTGTCCGCCTAATTATTTTATGTCCTACCCCAGGCTTCAGACTATCCCTATCAAATTTCATCATAAATGGCTCAGAAGATTAGCCATGAAACACACATTGACACAAATACAACTTAATAAATAAATCTATACCTAAATAACTTAAAACTACAATCCTTAACAAAAAGTAATCCATATTTCTACTTAAGATATATTAACTAAAAATAAAGATTATGACTACTGTACCAAGTAATAAATCGCTTCAAAAATCGAACTAGCTACAAGAAAACTGAAAATTAACATAACCATCAATGATGTGTGCCCAAGTTCGGGTAGCACAAACGCTGATGGTGTAACCTTATTCGGACTCCACCCCCACTTTGCAGTCTTTATAAATTGTAGCCTATGTGTTATTCTGATGTATTACTATAAGGTCTCATCTTATTCCATTCAGTAGTTTTTTATGTGAAAGAGTAACATACATCTATCCAAGGTCAAAAACTTTCACATTTATAATATTAGTAAGATTTAATAACATAATTATATTAAAAACTAACAATAAAAAATGTATTATTATTAATTGTCCTCATTTGAGCAACTTAGTACTGTTCTCTTAATACTGTTGCGCAATCCGTAGGTGAATTATTGATCAGTACATGAAGAAACTTCAGTCACAAATATTCAACTGCGCAACAAACCTCTGGAGTTAGCCATGAATAATGTAGACAGTTTAAATACCAAATTGGCTGAATGATGTATATCTTTGTCTCACATTCTCAGTAGCACACAACTACCAAGGATTCAGAAAAACAAGAATGTACTATTTGTACAAAGACTGTCAAGCAGATGAGTCTTCGTTAATGATTTCAATACAACGTTAAGATAGACATGTTTTGAAACTTGGGAATGACCATGCGCTTTTTCATATAAGAGAGTTATGAAAATTATTAAAAGTAGTAATTGTAAGGAATACAAATAACACAGATTTAAGCACAACTTACTTCTGATTTAAGAAGTTTTAGCATCGCTGACGCCATCGTTATTTTTTTATAAAATGTGTGCACTATATATCTACAGAGCGAGTTAGGTTGGAGACTACTAAACTGATTAAAATACAAATGTGGTGTTCTGACCTTGAATTGATAAAATAAAATTATTCAACTCCGCTTGTCGGTAACTACGGTTCTATGTATATGTAAAATTATGTATTTTGTTTATATTTTAAATGTCAGTGTCAGTCGACAGTCACATAGCCGTAACGTTCCATTTTTCCCAAGATTAATAATAACACAAATGTAACAGGGAATATTATTATATTATAATAATATAAAATTATTGTAAAAAATAAATAATAATACATGATATAATAATAAATAATAAATATGAATATTATTATACAATATAAAATTATTGTAAAAAATAAATAATAAAAGAAATAAATAAAATTTTACTAATTTTTTTTTTTGTATTTATTAATTAATACTTAATTAAACTAGAATTAAAATCTTAAAATTGAATATTTTAATTACTGCTGTTTATTAAATTATTCTGGTGTAATAATGATTTAGGCTTCGATTTCAATTTTATTATCAATTGCTTTTTAATTAACGTCGGACAATGATATTTAATTATTTCATATATATTAATATATTATTATTACATTGTCATCGATTCAAAAACATCTGTCTTTATTTCAATATGATTTTTGAGACAAAACCTTTCTTCTAAATGGTGAAGAGGCCTTTGCCCAGCTGTAGGATGTTTACAGGCCGATTCAGTTAAGTTCATATTAACTTATTGCAATGTAAGATGTTAGATGTAGCTTGTTGTTGCTAGTTGAGCAAACAGTGGGACAATTTTATTTTATTATTAACAATGTAACTATTATTATTAGATATAGGTGCTTCGGTAAGATGGAAGCAAGTAAAAAAAATAATAATTTAGTAGCCTTTGATGTACCGCTACAAAGACAAGTCGAAAAATAATTTTAGAATGAAAAATTGTAGAAATACCCCATAAAAGAAATGTTTGTTCTTGGCGTTGCAGCTCGACCAACGGTTTTTTGAAATATTATTTATTTATGTTAATATTTATTTTTTACTTTTTAAGAAATTGCGCTTTGTTTTATCTTGTTGACCCGACATTTATTTTGCGTCACGCGACTTGTTTGATAGTTTGTTGCTTCATTGCTATCACATTAATGCTGCTAATTATACAAAAATAAATTACACTTATTTTTAGCGTCCTCTTGACGTTAAAAATCAATGCATAAATCACGAAAAGAAATATTATTGCCAAAATATCCTACAACATATATTTAAATTATGTTTTAACGTTAAAATAAATGTAATTTTTCCCTTTTTTATTTTCTGAACAGTGAATGGACATTTTTTTTATGGATAATTTTTAACTGCATTGCATTGTATTACTATTTAACAAATGTTTTCGTTGACTTAAATGGCTTGCCTTTAAAATTATTTTCACAAGTTTAAAGTAAAATTTTAAAGTATAATTAGGAACCTACACCTTTGTTCGAGATTTTATCATACAAATTACACCCTCGAAGTTAATTAGGCGATTAGCATACTTTGTGACATCGCAATGGTTGCACGTGATATTTTAAACGGTTCACATCCGGTAGGGTTGGCACAGTCAAGTTTGAACCATAAAGAGTAGTTTGTTCCGAGAACAACGGTCTGTTGATAAGTTAACACTTGATCAAACAGTTTACATCGAATAAAGTTGTTATATCACATGGAAAGTTTTGGGTAGATAATATCTTAACTTTTTTTCACTAAAGTATTAGGGATATTTAATATAAATAGGTATTAATAGGTAAGGTAAAATATTAAGTGAAACATGTTTCGAAATTTTGAAATTAGGATTACACATTTATTTATACGATTCTAATTCATATTAGTAGCGCTGATTTTCAAATTAAATTTCTTTCTTCCTCGGTGATGAAGGAAATCATTGCGAGGAAATCTGTATGTCTCGAGATAAATTTTGAGACACGTACGCGTATATATGAGTCTGAGTACGAGTCTGTACGAGTATATCTGCTTAATCAATCCTCCTCAATCGTTCAAGCCTTTGCCAGTGAGAGATTTACATTCTTTTCATTACACTACATCTGGTAAGGATATGAGTAATGACAGCAAAAAATATGTATATTATGCTTAGTATTTCTGACTGTGCATATTGGTTTCTTCAGTCTTCACATTTATTTTACTAGAAGCCTAACTTTAAGCCTAATTTTATTTTGTTAGACACCTAATTTACTTTGATCCCACGCGAATTTGCACCAAAAGGATCATTTGTTTTAGTTAAAAACGTATTATTATGTTAATCCTAGTAACGAACACAATTTTTTTTTTTATTTTTTTTTTTTATATGTTAGTTGAATAGGCAAACTGGCAGACGTGCCACCTGATGGTAAGTGGTCGACGTCGCCCATGAACATAAACTAGTTTACCTGGAACTAGCCCAGCCAACTCATTTATGTGTTGCCTATCCTGAGACATATGATGTTAAGTCTCGGTGCCAGTAATTACACTGCCTGTCTTGCCCTTCTTTCCGAAACACAGCAAAGCTGTTTCACGGAAGAAATAAGCAAGATGGTGGTACCCATGCAGCCGGGAGCGCGGCACAGCGCATCCCTCCCACCGGTAATTCCACACAAATTAATGATTTATAGTAATGAAAGTCGTCTTAAAAATGATTCATTAGTACTTAGTTCTTTTTTATATAAGTATAGTTTAAGAGTAGTGTTTTATTATTAAGTGTGTGGTGTTTTATGGTGTTTTGTTATTATTAATCGAATTCAAATTGTTAGTAAAGACTATTCAGAGCATGATCTCATTATCTGTAATAGTTGTATGTTATGTTAGGTGTCTGTACTGTACTGTATCAGCCTGTAAGCAACCCATTGTTGAGCGAAGGCCTCTTCTCCATACAGGAGAAGGGTTGGAGCTTAATCCACAATACTTCCCCACTGCTAGTTGGCGGATAATTTCCCTACCTTGAGTAAAGATCCCTATCAGGTGTATTTGATAACAGCCGGGACCGATGGCTTTACCTGCTCTCTGAGGCACGGTGGGGAGACATGAAAAGTGTAAATTGCTTAGAACTGCAATAACACTGCTAGGCCAATATGTACCGACTAGAGAGGCCTTCCAAAAATCATTTAGGTATATGTCGGCTACATATAGCCAAGGATTTTATAATATAAATTCCTTGCATATAACCAAGAAACTTATATACAAAAATTCCTTGCATATAACCTACATGATCTTTCTATATATCTATTTTTTTTTTCGACTATTTAAATAATAAATGTATATAGGGTAAGCTATAGTAATCTTGCCCCCCCCCCCCCCCCCACAATCATTGGCCTTCCGACATTAAAATCAATATATTAAGCGTTTTCATTAAGTAAAAGGTATAAAAAAATATGTATATTTTTCTATGTTAACAATGCTCTTAAATAAAATTGGCAGTTTTTTAAATATCAGTTACAAAACTTGAAAAAAAAAATAGTTTTGCAGCGTGCATGTAAACGGTGTAGATTATTACGAAAATCATAAGAAGTTAGTACTTTTTAAATGTAAATTTCCTGTTTTCTTTCATTTTATTTCATTCCTATAGGTTATTTATCATTGATTTTAGGTTTATATACCTTAATTGGTAGAAAAAGAGTCTAACTAATGATTGGCACTAACACTTTATAAAGATTGGCAGTGCAAATGTATACAAAAGTATAATGATTGACATGCCAATCATTAACTTTTGGTATGCCATTCACTGTACTCCTAGGCCAATGATTGTACTTTTGGCTTCATTTTTAAGTTTCTGTCGATAAAGTACATAAAGAGATGTAATACTATCACAATTCTGGTTTATTCGAATTCTCAGATTGTTACTCAACACCTTTCCAGCAAATGTTATTTATTTTTGACTCTTAATTCGACGGAATAAAATTTTAAAATCAATGTTCTTCTTAAAGGGCCAATCATTATACTGCTTACCCTATTAATGTCACTGAATAAATCATACCCTAATTTTAAGCCGGAAATTATAATACTCTATTGCTGTACCTATATGTCTGAGTTTAGTGGTATTTGCGATAGTGGCTAGTGGTCCATAATGAGATTTTCTAAATTTGTTTCAATTCAACTGCAAAAAAAATACCACAACAAATGTTGTATATTTTACAAAATAAAAAAGACCTAACATGAATATCTTATAATCTTTGGGTCATTACTAAAATTTTATTCGAATTCGTGTTTCCACATTGGGGTCGGCGAAGGTCGGCTTCACTTATATTATAGCTGTAGGTACTAACCCTTGTCAAAATTAGAAGCACCTGTATAGTTTAGTTTGAATTATATTTTCGTACAAGTATATCATAGAGTGCTACTAGTATATAATTCTTAGAAAACCTACTATAGAAACATAATATCTATACATATAATAAAATGGTAGGAAAGACAAAACTGTACATTGAATATTTTTTTAAAGAATAAATAAGTAAAGAAGCCAAAAATATAGTTTTTACAATTTTTGTCTGTTTGTCTGTATGTATGTCCGGGATAAACTGGATGGATTTACTTCAAATTTGGCACGAATATTATTAAGAAGTCGGGTCAACATATAGGCTACATATTATCACGCTATCACCTACGGGGAACGGGCAGTGAACCTTAATTTCTTCAACGCATTCTGTAACAACGTGTAATCTAATAGCGTTCACGCAGACGACGTCGCGGGCAGCAGCTAGTATTTAATAATATCGATCAAAATCAAATATCCATTATCTTAATTTTGGAAATATTGTTCATTATAATTGGTCTAGTTAGATGAGTTTCATAAAAGTAAATAAAACAAGACAATGTGAAAAAAAAAATTGAAATATTATACACTAAAAAAAAATGGATTGTTTTCATATCACGTACGTCATTGATTCTATATATTTTTTGCGATGATAATAAAATTTTAAATAATACTTATTTTGAAAATTTGAATACCTACTAGGTACATTGTCAGTAATTTATGGTAGATTAATATTATAAAATATAAATTTTACTATCGTAAAGACCTTAAGGACGTTCAATGGTTACTGATAAAGTGTATCTCGCACATAAGTTGCTCATAGACTTTATCAGGAGGGGGTAAAACTCGCTCTCTATTTGTTTCACCTTTACTAATGAACTAAAAATGTTGCATTGCAATTAAAAATGTTGTGAATAGAAATATCTGACAGAAAAAGTGGCGTTTTATGTTGAAAAAGAAAAATATATCATAACTACCTTTTATCTGTAGGATATATATATGTCAGATAACTTTATCAGAAACAGGTGAAACAGTCCCTAAATATCACGTTCCTAAGTCAAGTGTGATGAACCCTATGTAAATGGAGTTTCCAAAGAGTATCTATGTACGTATACATAAGAATATAATACAAACAGAGATATAATTATATTATTATAATCATAATACATGGAAATAAAACGCTTATAAAAATACAAATGTATAAATTACTAACAACTCTGTAAGTACCAGAGAATAAAACACGTCAAAAATTAAAAATAAATTATATACATTTACCGTTGTTTGTATCATATTGTTTGAAATTTGATAAAGTAATAAAAAATAATGTATCTTTGATATTTACTTAATAATTTATTACATTATTAGTTACAAATAGGATGTAGATACCTACAATACTACAACGGTAAGGTCAGGTTAGGTTAAGTAACGTAAGCAAAACGATGCGTAATTTCAAAACGACAACCTTATCACGTATACTTCAATCCGAATAGGTCACGTAGACTAATTAAAATGAAGTAAGTACCTATGGCGCATGGATCGCCGAGTGCAGACATATGTATAGACGATGATAAGCGGGTCACTGAACTAGCTATCGGTCATGCACAGCACGGCTGTCGTGGATGATGAATAAACTGCAATCTTTCCTACTCGTACGTATGATGAATTTCAATTTTACAGCAAATAGTAGCTGTTGAAAAGGTTATATGTATTTACAAGAATGTCGTCTTAAAAATGCTTCCATAAACAGATATCAATAAATATAATATTAAAATTAATATACTTAACATACTCACAACTTAATACCTGTGTTTTAAGTAACAACCGATTGATATACATTTTTTTTTATTTTAAATAAATACGAGTATACGTATAAATAATAAATACACACAATAATCTATATCCAGACTCGGGGCGGGAATCGAGCCCACATCTCTGTAGCAGAAAGCACGGTTACTGTCAACTGCGACAACGGGTCAGTCAAGATTCAAAAAAGAAGTAGTAATATTATAACATTTCAACATCAGGTGAAGATCGTCATTAAAAATCTTCATGAGATATAAACAAAGATTTAACATAATTTACATAAACATAAATTAATAAGAAATAATAATACCTAATGAATAATACATTTGCGTTACATTGCATTAGCAATATTAATTCACTTTTTGTTTATGCGCCATTTCTATATGATTTGCAAAACCGGAGATGGCAATAAATATTAATGTACTTATATCTTCACTAGCGTAGTAATAATTATGTAAGTATACTTTCAATTTATCAGTGGGTTATCGATAAAGGAAAAAGTGTATAATAAATGTATTACTGTAATATTTTAAATAGATTTTTTTGTGTCGCAGGGGAATCCATTTGATGATATCCAAGACACCTAGGTATGCAGTCCTAGACCTATGTCGGACTCAGCACTTTGGGGGTGCAATACCGTACTACACCCCTGCGGGAGCCTTCAGCCGCTTTAATCGGAGGGTCCCGGATCTGCAGGCAACAGGATCCCTCCAGCGACAGGCTGGCCTCGGCGAAAAGGCCAGACTTCTCCTCCATGGGGACTGTCCGGCTCACTTCTGAACAGTCCCGACCCCCGAGTCCCGGGTTCCCATCCCAGCCCGACATGAGCACAGGGGCGTTACTAGAGGCTACGTCGGCGGCCTCCTCTCTCACCCGCTCGTCGGCCTCCTTCTGGGACATTACTGTCTCGCGAGACCAGCGCCATATTTTAAATAGATTAATTTAATTCATAGCAGTATTTGTTTCCGATCTGGGTGTGTTTTTTTATGTTAGTTGGATAGGCAAACTGGCAGACGTTACACCTGATAGTAAGTGGTTGACGTCGCCCATGAACATAAACTAGTTTACCTGGAACTAGCCCAGGCAACTCATTTATGTGTTGCCTATCCAGAGACATAAGGTGTTAAAGTCTCGGTGCCAGTAATTACACTACCTGTCTTGTACTTCTTTCCGAAACACAGAAAAACTGTTTCACGGGAGAAAAAAAGCAAGATGGTGGTACCCATTCAGCCGGGAGCGTGGGCAAGCGCATCCCTCCCACCGGTAAAAACCGGTAAAAATAAGGTGTATGTCCTTGTGAGTCTCCTCACCGTGCCTCGGAGAGTACGCAAAGGCAGCATCCCGGTTTTTATCATAGACATCTGATATCGATCATTACTCATGGTAGGGAAATTATCCGCCAATCCGCAGTGGAGCAAGGAGGTGGATAAGCTTCAATTCTCCTATTACGAGGAGAGACCTTTACCCATCAGTGAGAGGTTTACAGGCTGATTCAGTTCATTTCAGTTCAATTATATTTATTTAAAATATTAATTTTACTTCAAAATATTCTTTGTTGTGAAATGTGTGAAATGAAATGTTTACATTTACAAACTTATAGATATAAAATCATTAGTTAGACAACATTAGTAAAGAGCATAATTAAAATATAATTTATTTTAATGTTATTAATACGTTCAGCTGAGTTGTCAGTCATTAACTAAGTGGTCTTTACAATAAAATGCAATAATTAGGGAAAAACAGCAGATAAGACGTATATAATCTTTTTTGGATTTGAAATAATGTGCTACAAGCAAAAACTAAAGTGTGAATTTAACTTGCGTAAAAATGGTTCCGTATAGTAAATTTTAATGTAATGTAACAACAAATCAGTACATTAATTTTTTTCTATATTGGTACCTACTGTAAGAACTAGCTTCTTGTTAATTTTCAAAATTCCAGGTAAATGAGAATTATTATATCGATTTTAAGTTCTTTCCGAGTTTTAAGAATGTGCGGTATAATTGGCTGATTTTTATAGCATTAAGTTAAAATTATGACTCTCGCCATTAATTATTACGTACTAAACAGATCTAAAACTCGTTTCTGTAATTTTTTTCATTTCAATACCTCCACTTATTTAATTTATTTAATTGATTGATAATGTTTAATTAGACTAGAAAATATTATTATTATTATTCTGATTTTATATCAAAGTTATTTTTTACAGTTCATTTTCAAATTACATGTTCCCAACGCATAGGGTAGGTGAACGATAGTTCATCTGTCAGTGTGTGATCTACAATTTATTGCTGACTTCGGCTTGCGGCTATGTACGACTTAGTTCCATTGTTCAGAGGCTATAAAGTGCACGAAGTTATGAGTGAAGGTTAAAGAAATTATGCCAACGGTTCGTGGCTGAAATATTTATGAAGTATAAATTTTTTAACCTGTATTTTAAATCAGATTTTCTAAAAATTGGCTGTTGATTTTCTCCTTCATGGCATAAACCATTTTTATTCGGTGTAGCGGTAGGGAGTTAGCTGTGCTGTGACCAATCGCGTGCGACTAGAGAGAGATAGCATGTAGTCTGATATGTCTGTCTCTCTCTACAACCTCGTCCAAACTTTCGGCCTACGGGAAGTTACCTCCAGTAGTATATGCTAAGGCTATAACTATGAAACTTGAATTAATAAAGTCTAACAACTGTTATGCGAAAGTTTGTGAAAATGGATTGATATTACATATATGGAAATTGGATGGACAATCTCTTAATGTTTGTATCAGTTTGTTGATATTTGATGAAATTTATATTAGAAATGGAGAGATTATATTTGATTTGTTTCTATCTTTTCTTTTATTGAATTACTACAATCTCATCCTCATCCTCCTCACCTCCTCCTACCTTATCCTGCATCTTCAGAAAAAATATTAATATCCGAATTCATTAAAAAAAATATTTGGCTTTTTTCTGCAAAAGTAATAAAAGCATTATCAAAATAGTAAATTTGAAACATTGTTGAAGCTAAGGCGAGAGAAAGAAGAGAATATGGAAAGTAACTTCTAGTCGAAGAGGGGCACAGATGAGGAATAGTCGGACAGCTTACCGAGCCTTACAAACAGGGCCGGCCTAACGGGTGGCCGAGGTATGCAGTCGAACACTCAAACGTTTTAGACGGGCATAAAATTGGGGCATAAAAAGAGGCATAATTTCATACGATAATTATCGACTAGTACTATATACTAGTATGATATATATATTTTATCCTAGAATTATCGAGTAGTACTTAGGTACTGATATATTTTTTTTCGTGTGCACTTCCGATATAGAATAATTATAGATCATGCTTTCTACGAACATCCGTAATGTGTAAATAACCTGGGGGTATTCCATAATTCCCAGACTCCCCGGTAGGGGCATAAAATGTGAGTCTTGCACCCTTGCAAATGTATAAATTAATTATGATACCCAATTACTAACTACTTAACTATAAAATAAATTGAACTACGAGTTGTACTATAATATATATTGAAGTAAAAACAAAACAAAGGAGAATACACCCTTTAGAAAAAATATATATTATTAGGCCCTGAACAATTTACACGTTTTTTTTTATTTTTTATTTATTTATATATTTTATTATTTTCTTTTTTTTTTAATATATTTCCAATTCTAACAAAAGTTGTTTGCGTCTTCTAGTATACATTTTAATTCAAAGCTACACTTGGTTTATACTTATATGCGCCTATATCATTATAAATATCATAATTGAAAAAAAAAATAAAGATATTAAAAAAAAACGTAACCTTTTTTAAAATAAGTAAAAATAAGAATGATGGGATACGAGTACTTTTTTTAGTTGTTTATAATTTTACGATATTGAAAATAATTCATCTTATTTGACTATGTTAAGAGTTTTAACGATCTTTCCAGGATGTCTCATAAAAAATATATTCAGTCAAGCTGTATCTAAAATTTACACCTACTAACAGAAAGAGAGAAACTGATGGACGTACCGGCAACTTCTGCAGTATGTAAAAAATATAACTGGTAAAATATAAACTACATAAATTCAAATATCAAATTGAATTGATATCTGTGTCTTTAATAAAACAGCTTTATTTTATATGAATATATGCGAACAGATTTATATTTTGGATGTTCTATACTTTCGGTTACGGTTATGGAGCTCCATAGTACCCCTCCCCTAATTTTTAACTTTTATACATATTATTATATTATTTGATATAACGCCTTGATACACGTGCCTGTTAAAACTGAGAAAAAAATTGGTACGATAAAAGAATGGGTTAAGACTTAACCGTTAAAACAAGAACATAACCTAGAGGCGAAGCTTGTGGTTTACGAGTATGGTAATGAGTTATATACTCACATACACTTACTTTGGGTTTTGTAGTAACTGCATAATGGCTTCAAGTCTGTCTTATCACTCGTAACCTACCTTAATATCGTATGCAATTGCGCAATATTGTAAAGCAACATCCTCTTTACTACAGTGTTGTAAGAGCTGTGACGTAAATCAATGAGGCTGTAGTCAACGTTAAGTAATTTAAATCTATTGTATAACTTGTTTGAGTTTTTTTTTTTATATTGTTCCAAATAACTGATTCAAATAGTATTTTGTTACCAAGCGACCATATACTCATTTGGAACATATCAATTAGGGCTGACGCATTCTACCATATATATATTTATAAAAAACTTAATCTTGAACACTTGGCCGTGCGGTGACCGGTAGAGACGAATAGTCCCGACCTCTTTCTTGTCGATGTGTCGTAGAAGACGACTAAGGCCATAGTGTTGCGAACAATTGTGCACCGACCGCAGTGATGATGGGTAGCAGCGTCATCATATCCTGAATAACACACTGCGCTCGCAAACATACACGCCACGCCAGGCGAGTATTGGCAAATCTCCCCAAATGACAGCTAGAAATGTGCCCAGGCCTCCTAGTCCCCGGTGGCCCTACTATTTATTCCCAGCTACGGCAGCGATTCGGATAGCAGTAGCGCAAGTGGTTGCTAAGAATCTCTGGGTGAGATTCCGCTGTCACCCTCGACGACACCTGGCCCTGGTAACGCACAACATTCGCACTCTGAGGTCTGATGAAAGGATTGTTGAGCTGGAAGAGGAAATGGACAGGTAAGAATAGGATACTGGGTTCATCTGGATATCGGCGGCGCGGACTGGGGGCACTAATCCCTAGCCGAGCGAAATCGACTCGTGCAAGTGTTGCCGGGACACGGCTGTTGCGGCAAATACTTGCACGTCATCGTAAGGAGGGAGACGACTCTGGGCTGCCAACACACTACCCCGTTGTCTCCCTCCGTTGTTCTAAAATCTACTTCAGTGATGTTATAGGGGACTTAAACGCTAAGATAGGCAAAAGAAGAAACAATGAACTGAGAGTGAGGAGTTTGGATATGGACAGCGGAATCCCAGAGGTCAGAGGCTGGCCGATTTTCTGGAGAAAGAGGGATTCTGTATGATGAATTCTTTTTCCAGAAGCCGCCTCATAGAAAATGGACATAGATGAGCCTTGATGGTTCCATTAGGAATGAAATAGACTTCAAAATGACCACCAGACAACAGATATTCAATGACGTCTCCATGATCTATATATGAAAACCCGGAGTGATCACCTATTGGTTAGAGGCACATTGAATATCAGTGTCAAACTGGAACGGTCTCGCCTGATCAAGTCTACTCTCCGAACATCTAACGCATATTTCGATATGAGCTTACCCGACAATATTTCGAAGATGTCCCGGACATCAGCTTGCACGAGATTAGTATGGCTCTGGGACAGCTTAAAAACAATAAAGCAACGGGTAATTACGGTATTAGGTCTGAGCTTCTGAAAGCGAGTGGAATACCGGTACTTATAGTCCTTCAGAGGCTCTATAATGCTGTCTTGCTGAGCATAACACGAGAGCGATTCCAATGCAACGAGGTGTGAGACAGGGATCTCCCTGTCTCACACCTCATCTCTGCGGAACTGTTTACCGTCTGTATTTTTATATTAACGGTATTTTTATTGTAAATACTTCTTCCCCATGTAGCACTTGTACTGATAATACTAAAGTATACTAGGTACTAAAGTACCAAGTACGAAGACAGTTCACATTATAGTTTTAAGTTTTTTTGCAAGGCTGTAATTAAATCTAAAAATCTCAATTACTCGTATATTAATGGTTTCTGTTACCTTTGTCATTCTCGTCGAAAATAAACAGATTAAATTAAGTAAATAAAAAAATAAAAAACATTTTATTTTTTATTGTTCATTACCTTACATTCTATATATATGGATAAAACAATTAAGAGTATACTAAGTACCAATTGCGAATATGATAAAAAACGAAGTAAAGTAGTAGTAGTAGTATACAATAGAAATGACGGCATGGTACACAAAAATAGAGTGAGTAGTAAGAAACAATCATCTCAATACAATGACTGATAGCGCTAAGGCCTCTGGCAGAGTTGTTTGATAATGTTTTATAAGTTGATAATACTTAACGTTAATCGGACATTGTTTCTGTTCGTAAGTAGTTATTAATCTAAGATATACGTCGTTGTCTATCGATAAACTCGATGACGACTCTATGAGCAATTAAATTTGAAAAAAGAACACTTTATATGATAAATAGTTTTGTCAATCTACTGTATGCTTACATATAAATTTAGAAAAAAAAATTAAATATTTCATAATAAAATATGTACTGTGCCGCTCAGTGGATAGAACGACACCAATGTGGTCCGGGTTCTTTTGAGCTGGAACCATTGTATTTGTAAGCGATAAATTTGTGTTTGAATATGATCTCGTGTTCGATATGATTAGGTTCAAATTTTACTCCGTAATAGCAATGTAATGTAAAATACTATACATTTATAGCATTTTACAATACATATATATGTATGTAATTATGTACGTACATACATATATTCAAAACTGAAATCAAAATCGGCCACTGCGTTTAGATAAGATATGTAAAACAAAACAAATATCAAACAATAAGTCATTGTCCTTCAGTCGTCACAATGGAATGGATCAATCAGAAACTATTAAAAATAACAGGTTTTAAGAATAATTAATTGCAGTAAAAAACTTAGCTCGTCGAAACTCTGACCTGTAGTGACAGACTTTCTTTTTTAATTTTCCGCTAGCTATTTAAATTAATATTGTTCTGAAAAATTGTTTTACATCATTTTTTTATTTATACAAAGATAAATTTAAGTTACAAATATTTTTTATAAATAGTACAAAATTATTTTAATAACATTTATATAATCTCAATAAGATATATAATTATGGTTTTTTATTAACTGCCTAGCCTTTTTGCTGCCATACATTTATACAGTCAATATTTATTGTCCTCGTTCACTACCCGTATTTAATCAACTGGCTGGTCGACGCTTAAACGGTAGGGAAACTATTTGAAGCTACAAGTAACCTTTTTTTTTAACATTTTTATTTTATTTATATATTCAAATGGACATACATAAAATCTCTACTTTATTTTATTGATTTCAAATTCTTATTAATCATTCAGAAGAAATAAATTTACTATATTAGAGACATGATATCGCTTTGTAAAATATAAATATATTCGATAAAAAAGATATATTGTAGAAACATACGTAATTAATATAATGTCGCAATATATACCTATTAAAGTAAAGATATATAAAACCTTTTTATTAAAATGTTTGACAAATTAGCTTAAAAAGTATTTCGGGTCGATTTTGTTTGTGAAATGTTTTCCTGTAGTTATTAAGTATGATTTAGTGATTAAATCAGCCGTTTATAATGTTTCGTATTGAATTTCAATTTATCAAGGTAATAAAAAAAGAAAAGATAGAAATTTTGTATGTAAAACTGTCCGTATTATACCATCGTAATAATTCTGTTATTATTGTAACGACAGTGAAAGCAGTCTCTTCTCGTTATGTCATTATGATGCAATTTTAAAAATTTCCATCATTTTACCCGCTGATATTTTTCTTTTTAACGAAAATTTGTAGTTGTCTATAAAGATTTTTAGAAATGTTAAGAAATCACCATTAAAATCATAAAGCATATTTTGGTAACATTTATCATCTCTATCAAAAAAGAAAAAAAAATTGATATCGAGTAAATACATTTAAATGTGATTTGGAAAAATGTTAATTAATAGCGTTGTTTAAAATAATGTTTTATAGCATTTAAATAATAATAATGAATAATTAATATTCATATTCAAATCTCGGTAAACCAACAGAGACGAAAATAACATCGAAATTTCGGATCACAATTTATTTTTATACTAAGTTACGCGCTTTGAAGTATGACGCTATCATAATAGATGACACTGATGGCGCTTTTTGTTTCGCGGTTACTTAGTACCTTCAATCACACAAATACCTACATACTAAAGTAAAAGTTGTGCGGGTGACGCCGTGGGCATACTGTTGATGATATATTTATAATGTATAGAAATATTTTTTACATCGTAGAATAGTTTTGTAAATTATTTGTAATATAATTACAAATTTTAATAAATACAGAAATTAAATTATAGTAAAATACCCCGGGCTCGAGAAACTGAAATCAAATCGAAATATTAGATTTCGATATGATTTAGAACTGAGAATAAGAGAGCAACAAACTTTGTTTCAGTTACGATTTTTTTTTTATTTTTTTTTCATAAAATACGAAAATGAATTTAAAAGATTACAATATCAATCTAAGAAAGTCAATTCTTGACGTAATTATTGCTAATAACGTACATTTATCCGTACCACGATCTCAATTTGCGGTACTATCAACGCATAATCTGAACGCACCGCGCTATTTCAGGAAGGGGTCAACAACCACTATCGCTCATTTAGCTCTAAACAAAGTTTATCGAACGCACTCACAACAATACAATAGAATAACGACAATAAAAGTAACTATTGTAAACGCAACGAATTTTCTCCGCTTATAAGAGCTAACGCACATTCCATCAGTTTCGTAATAATAATAATTTAAAAAAAAAACGTAGTTATTGTTGATGAATTCTTAAAAGCTGTACGATTAATAGTCGGCATTAAAGCTAAAGTTTGTGTTGCGATAAATATCTGTATAATTTTTTTTAAATATGACAATAACACAAAAAAGGTCACGATATAAATAACATCTTATTCAATCGAACGTATCTGTGTTATTGGATTTAGCCGATTATAAATAACACAAAAGCTGCAATAAGTACAAAAAATTAATTAAGATCTACATTTATTTAACATGTACGATTATTATATGTTAGCGATAAAAAATATAGTGGCAACGGAGATAATTTGAGCATACCCATAACTGGCAATTTTTATGTAAAGTGGCCTAACTACCTACTGTTGCTCTTGTTGTAAGAAAAAATTACATTTTGATATTATATTATATATTGTTGATAGTTTTTTTTATACTATCATTTGTCAATGTTGTCATTACTTCATCATACTGAACCGATACTAACAACATAATGACGTAAACATGATGCTACGATAGCCCCATAGTGATACCACTATGAAGCCGTAATATTTCAATAACAACGTCCTAATGACTCATTATCGTCGATGTATAATTTATTATACATCGATGCTCATTATGGATTCATCCTATTAAGTCATTGACTGGCCCATTAGTGTAGTTAGTAGTGACCCTGCTTTCTGCTTTAGGGCAGTGTAGCCAACTGTTTGAAAAGTTTCCCTCTAAATTTTCCCTCAAAAAGCACTAAAAAACCACTAAATTGAAACCCCCTGACGGTAGGGGTGTTCATCGGGTCAAAGTTATCGATAATTATCGGCAGAATTATCGGACGACGAAAAAAAAAAAAAAAAAAAAAAGGTCATCCGGCGTCCAGTCGCAACATTATCCTTCATACCCTATCCGAATACCTAAAAAAAAAAAAAAAGGTCATCCGGCGTCCAGTCGCAACATTATCCTTCATACCCTATCCGAATACCTAAAAAAAAAAAAAGGTCATCCGGCGTCCAGTCGCAACATTATCCTTCATACCCTATCCGAATACCTAAAAAAAAAATTTAGGGGGAAAACCCCGGAGTTGGCAACACTGCTTTAGGGTTGTGGGGTCGATTCCCACCTCGAGTCTGGGTGTAATATATATTTATGTCTCTATGTGCATTTATTTAAAAAAATGTGTATCAGTCGGCTGTTGCTATTGTAAGAAAGTAATGAAGCTATAATGACCCATAATTACTTCTTCAACGATGAAATTTCCAAAAATACTAAAATATTTGTGTAATATGCACCTATACGTACCTATATGTTTTTAGGTATTGCACCGCATATAACATGCTTTTTTATTATTAGGTACTTATAAGCCATTTCTTATTTTTATAATGTCTTCTTTTAGAAAATCTATACACTAATATACTACATACCAGCATGTTTACCATAAACATAGTCATTTTAGTCATGACGACTCGTTATTGCATAAAATTTATATATTATTTACTTCAAATGTAGTACTAATCAACTAGTAGTTTCAAGGAGATAAGATATAATCATTGAAACAATTTGTATATAATAGGGATTGGTCCATGTAAAGCCAAAATACATGACATAGGTAGGTATAAGAAACCACGCGTAAATGAGCGAGAAAAAAAAGGTATTAGAAACCATAAAATATTATTTTTGTAAAAAGAATTACTATTGAAGTGTTTACATGTATTTTCATACGGTGCAAGATATCAGTATACTATCTGAAACAGATAATACAAATAATAAAATATTAAAATTGTAATTTTGATGCTATTTACATTTTTTATTATGCTTTATCAGTAGCGTCTTTATAGAAATTTCTGTACGTCGTGTTATAAAATTATAATTAACGTCACATACGAATTGCGCAGTTATGAAAACATAAATATAAACACATTTTACGCCATTTTATGAATTTTGTAAATAGACAAGGCTACTCTCACGGCTTTACCCGGGTAAACTTCGATACTTTTTAGAATTACGAGACCGTAGTTCGTCGTCGTAGCTGTCCCGATAAACAGGCAAGATAACATTTATTTATTTTTAAATAATTAAACGATAAGATTTCCTTTAACATAAATAAGTAAATTGTATAAATAATTTTAGATATCTTTGTTAGATCAGAAAAAAACACCTAATACTCAGGTGATTAGAGAAGTTTTCGGTTGAGCCCGTTCTCAATCATTGTAGCTACACAAGAAGAATGTTCGGTTCCATACGAACCTCTGGATCTACAAGAAGACGGCTTAACGACTTTAAAATAATTTGTACTAATCGTAACTACCATATATCAGGAATATTGTTATTATTATATATAGCTATGTAACAATAAGCCATACTTAGACTGTCCATTGAACTGCAGTAATAAACATCAGTATCATCTATTTTCTGCCTCATACTCACTCATGCATTAGGTACACTGACATATTTATACACACACACACACACACACAAACATAAAAAAAATCATTTTAATTATTTTTTTCCTTAAATTGGTTATATACGTGTATATATAGTCTTAAAATAACATAAATAAAATTATTCAGAACATAATATATTTTAAAATATTTCCTTGATACACTGCAATAAAACAAGTTGTACAAACGTAAAAACAGTTGATTAAATATATATAGACCTCATTTCATTAAACAAATAATGTATGGTATGTTATGAATTTGTTTAAGGTGAGTTTAGACTGGGTCCTTTTTTAATAAAAATTTTTTGATCGAAACAGGACTGGCAATAGACAATAATAGCTGACTATAGAGTATGTTAGAATAATGTTGTGCAAATAACAGGACTAGCCTCACAGTTAAACGGTAATTTGAGAATATACAGTTGGTTGCAACATTTATACCTACCTACTTATAAATATATACGTTAAACACTTCTACAACAACTTAAAAACGAAAAACAAATAAAAAGTAGTACGCTGCATGAAAAAGACACAAAAATGTCATGCGTGCGTATTTTAGGGCTGTAGGGGAGGAAACCGGATGGACTGGCTACCAAGCAGTTATGAATGCAAGTTCCTGCTGCTTGAGCCAAATTTAACTGTCACGGAACAGAACCTGGCAGACAGAGCTCGGTACATTCAACGAAAAGGCGTATTTCACGTCGCCGAGCTCGAACGGATTTGACGTGAAGCTGCTTCTGAAGTCGAACCAGTATCTACAGAGCACAACGTAGTTGTAACACGACAGGAGAGCGGTCGTAGCGAAGTGCCTGTAGATGCGATCGCGGAAGAAGCAGTCTCCCAAAAAATTTAGGGATTTTGCAAGAGGCGATTTTCGAGATCCGGAGCACTCCTCTAGAACAGACACGACTCTCCCGTCTTGCTGCTGCTTAATGCTACGACGCGAGGTGCCATTGAGGCCGCTAACAGGCTGCTACCTCCATATTTGAATGGCAGCCTGGGTTTGGATGATATGAGTTCTGTTCTCTTTGGTGCCACTCTGGCGGTACACAACCTCATTAGAGCCAATACTCAGGAGCCTGGACAAACTACTAATAAAAGTAGTAACGTACCAGCCTAGAAGAAGAGAATAGAACGCCGTATCAGCCTGGCCTGCTCTCATTGGCAGACTGCAAAGCTTCAGGTCGGGCAAGACTAGGCAAAGGATTGTGCGCTCCGTCAGAGTAGCTTTTAATGGACTAGGTGTCAAGCTTGACCAGCTTGATATATTTGAAAAACTGACGAAGCGCATCGACAGCAAAGAATCGCGGCATGCGGAAATCTCATTCGTAATTACTCTGAGAGTTGAGTGCTTCCGACAAAATCGCCCTGTTTTTGGGCAATCAGAAGAGGTTTCACAGGAAGTTGGAGAACCCGACGCTGTGATTTGCTTCTCAAAAACCAAATACGGCTGACCGGATCGCCTTTTGGCGAAATAAATGGTCACGGGAGGTAGAAGCATGAGGAAAGTCTTGAATTGTGGTGGTTCAGGAAGCATGTGCTAAGATCAAACCGATGAACCCCATCGCCACCTCTCCAGAGAAAAGTCCGAACTGGAAAAGTCCCGTGGCCGACGGCGTTCATCACTATTGGCTGAAAGGGTTCTCGGTCTGCCATGCGACCTGAGCTCGACAATACTAAGAGGCGATAGAACGGAGGATGCTTCCGAACCTTTTCACTACCACTGACTTACCTCCTAAGACCATCAACACCGCTGACTCTACAAACTATCGCCGCATAACGTGTCTGACTTCCATCTATAAGACACTGACATCCGTTCTGAGTTGCAAGATTCATATAGACGACAGATCTTATCTGCAGCTCTGAACGGATGTCTCATTGACAATGTTTCAGACCAGCTTGTCAAACCGTCGGAACTTCTCTGCTGCCTGGATTGACTACAAGTAGGCATTCGACTCGGTGCTTCATTCATGGCTTCTGAGGGTCCTCGAGCTTTACAAAATCGACGGTGCAGTTCGAGACTTCCTCGAGGTATGCATGGGGCAATGCAGTAGGACCCTTTGTCTCCAGGGCGAGCGACTGACGGTCACCTATGACAGAATCGGGATACGGAGGGGTATTTTTCTGGGTGATATATGGTATTGGTGGTATCTAATGATAATAATAATAAAATTAAAGAACCAAGTATCTGAAGTTTCGGCTACGTTTGTTATGTAAAGTTGAATTTATCGTCGTGAGCATTTAGCTGTAACATTCTGTCTATTTTGCATTCAGTCTTTGTTGAAATGTTGCAGAACTTCTTCTTCTTGAAATGTGCTTAAAAATCGAAAAAAAAAAAATCTAAATAACTTATAAAAATAAGAAACAGAGATATAAAAGATGGTGGCAAATGAATATAGTCCTGCTTGGGCTTGTTTCTTTGCTCGATGTTAAGTTACACAAATCGCTCGTTTGGTTACAAAATCGATTTCTTATAGAAACTTTAAGACAAGAGCGTTCGTCGTGTTGTTACAAATATAGACTAAGCTTACCTTTAGATTTGAAGTGATGCAGTTTATTTTTCCTCTCAGTGAATTGTAGTATATAATAAGTGGAAATAAACGAACGATAAATATTCTTAATTTCAAATTATGAAACGATGCTAACATTTTCATGTTTTAATGTTTATATCGCAGTCACTAACTTTATTAATATCATTATTATCCATTTTTTTACTGACAAATGTTTAGCTACGAATTGATATTACAATATTTGTTAATATTTTCACCTAAATACAAATTAATAAAGTTAAGTGTAGTGTAATTTACCTTATATAGGCCAAAGTGTACTCTACTAGGTTGAAAGAATTTATATTGAAAACATCAAAACATGAGTGATTCGTTTGCGGTTTGTGCATGTTGTGAATAAATATAACTGTTATATTTATTTCGATAAACTTTATATTCTTAATATTGTTGAGAAAAACCATAAATTATAGCTAGAATTTTAAATGAACATTGATATGACTTATTAAAAAATATAACAAACGAGCTTAACAAATTTGATTATATGATAGTAGTAGTAGGTAGATGAAGTTTAATTCTACTTACAACTATATAATATACTCTATTATGGAAGTCCGAAAAATTATGTATATAGTTTTTAAAAAATATTTTTAAATTATTCTACACAAAAGTAGGTATCCAATAACGATAAAAATATTAAAATAAAATTTTAAAAAAAGCAAATAATCTAATAGTATAATTATAACGTCAATAAAAAAAATGAATAGTTAAGAATCATTGACAGTTCTATGACCGCAGTAATATATTGTAATTGAACACATGATTAAAAAAATAAATGTATTTTTTTATTTACTTTATTTTATTTTATTAACATACAATGGTATGTTTTACGCTTTGGAACACATTTTTTTATAAAATATGTCACAAGGCTTTAAAAGAACGGTAAACAGAAAATCCAAATTAAATTATATTAAGTGATACAGATGTAGTTTGTTTGGTTAATACCCAACAAAACGTTAATAGCCGCCGCTTCTACAAAGTTTGTTCATTGAACCTACACTCAATCTATTCATTATTATTTTATTTTTTTTAACTTTAAATGACATCACATAGTTCAATGACTTCTTATATGTTCTACTTTCCTTATTATTTATTAGATTATTGCTATTTATTTAATTAGTCATATTCCTTGACATGCGTTAATTTACATGCCCGATTATTTTATTTTTTTGGGATAACATACTATTGTAATAATTATAGTTATTTATTTCAGGATTAATATTGCCATACACTTACCGAATGGAATCACGTGGCATAATTAATTAAGATTATTAAATTTACACCGTAAAATTTTATTAAAGAATCATTCAAAATTAACTAATATTTTATTTTAATTTGAAAAGAATACAACTAAAAGGAAAATGAAATAAAAGTGTTTTTGTTAAAATACAAATCAATCTCAAATCCCCGTTATTTTTTTACTTTTTGTAATATTTAAAAGTAGTTAATAAACTTTAATCGTTAAAAACACCTGCCGTTGCAAAATTTTCTGGAAATCTTTAACTATTCAATGACCTCATATAACAAATGGCATATTTATCAATTTTATTTACAACAACATCCGGCGTCTTCACCTGTTTATAGTAAGGTATTGCTGATGTCCTACTCGTATAATGTATAGAAAACGCTGTTCCACTGCCGATAAACAAGCAAAACATATCTTATAAACTACGACAAACGATGTTTCATGAGCAGGGATTGAATCCGCTACCTGTAAACATTGTCGTTAGTATTTTTGGCGATATGTGCTCCTCGAATACGAAATTAATTTTAAATACTAACAGTGTTCAACCAGCTTTGAACATGTGATCGGTGAAAAAAAATGCTATTTTTCCAGTGAGTCATTTAGGAATAATGTATAAAATATAAAAGATGGTTTGGAAAATCCAAAAGTGATGAAAATCCACATAATCTAATTTATCACAAAAAAAAAAGAAAAAAACATTATTTGTAAAAATGTATACATATAAATACGTAGATGCACTCGTTCTCATGTGCCAATTATTTAAAAATACAATTAAAATAATATATTTTTTTAAATGTAACATATAAGAACATTTAGCATTATAACACCCTCATTATTTTTCTTTTGAAATCACACTGTGACTTTCTTGACTGGCCCGTGGCGCAATTAGCAGTGGCCCTGTTTTCTGCTCCAGGCTAGTGGGTTCGATTTCCGCCCCGAGTCTGGGTGTAATATGTATTTATTTATATATGTATTATTTATATGTATATTTATGAAAAAAATATGTATATCAGTCAACTGTTACCTAAAACACAGGCATTAGGTTGCCTATCTTAGGGACAGACGACCGTGTGTGTATGTTAAACATATTTATTTATTTATTTACTGTTACACGATTTTATTTATTAAAAAAATGGGTATGTGATAAAAACGCTAAGATTTAATACAAGGTGTAAATTATCATAAACTATTATTTAAAAAAAATGTAATTATTTATTTAATACAAGGTGTAATGTGATAAAAACGCAAAGATTTAATTCAAATTGTAAAGTGTCATAAATTGTATATTATATATACTTATATATTTTTTAAATTATCTTAAATATTTTTTGGTCATCCATCTATACCCACGCACTCACCAGTAAATACGGATGAATAGGGGGGACACTGAAATTGTAGGGCAATTTTCGAATTTTGGTAATAGACAGCGACACCTGTTTTTCCTAATTCTGTCAATTTGGAAGCATCGGTAAAGAATAAATGGCTGTTATTCCATCTAGTGGTTACCTCTGAGATAAAAAGGATGTTATTATGGGGGGATTCTTTGGCGAAACCAAGGTTGAGTATCACATTATGCTATACCTTGTCCAACCGTTTATTATCTTTTTGACAGCTTACATCTATAAATTTCAGTTGTTTTTTTTCATTATATGTTTTGAAATTTTACTTACGATGTTTTGATAACAATTTCATAGCGATTTCTTCTTAAAACTTATCATTTATATTTCTTAAGGGAACAAAACAATTTTAAAGGTTAAAAATTATGCATGGGGGCATAAAAAATTTGGAAATTTTAAGGTAGGGCATGGCCTAAAAAAGGTTGGGAAACACTGGTATAGGCCATACAGATATTTGTCGTGGTCTGGGCGTTTGTGCTTGTGTATTGTGTGTGTTTTCGGACCTCCGACACAGGATTCACATCCTACTGGGGGCCGTTGAGTGTGAAACGTTTATTATTATTTTTAGTGCTACACTCCACCCGTTCAATATATACATATAAATAAATATAATATAATACAATATATAAGGAATATAATAAATTTACATAAATTTACTTAGATAAATATAAGCGGGTGGAGGATTACGCCCCGTCATGGAAATCAAACGGCCGGGGGTTAGGGCTGTAGGCTGAGAAATCGGCGGACAATCCTAGCCGAGTCGAGTACTACCGCCTTTTATTATTATTTATTATTATCTTATGACATCAAGGTGGTTCGGTGTATAATAAATACACTGAAGAACGTACTGATTTAATTCCGGGTAAGTATATACTGGAGGTACCTACCTCCATTATGTAGAAAAGCGTCATTTGTATTTACAATTATAATTGAACTATTTAATCATAAAAAAAGTTATAAATAATAAAATATATAAATTATAATTGTAAATACAAATGACGCTTTTCTAGATATTTAAGGTAGTGAGATAATCTACGTAAAATTAATCTTGAGTTAGAAATAAGAAAATACTAGGTATAGCTGACCCGTGCGAAAAGTTCGCACAATATTGTAATCAAGTATTAAATGTTAAATATGTGAAAATAAGTAATGTTCCTATTAGTTCTTGACTTGTTGACTAGGTAAATGATGTGAACTTTGGCAATTTTTAGATGTGAACAAGCGGCCTTCCACCTGTCCACGCGCCTCCGGCATGACTGGAAAAGTGTCCACGCTCCATTTATTTGAATTGAAATTTATAGAAATTTGGTCAAAAATTAAGTACCTATTTTTTACATCATTCGAATGAGAATCATATACCGAATATTCTCTTTAAATATTGATAGTAACTCACCAGTCACCTGTATAATATGTATTATTTATTTAGAACAGCTTTGACATGATCATCATTGATTTTTACATAATATTAAATTTTTAACAATCAATATTTAAATAAATTTATATTTAAAAATTGAATATACAAATATAAATATACGTTTTATCTTCACCGATGATGCAAGTCAATGCTACTGAAATTAGAAATAGTTTAATACGTTTATTTTATCTAATGAAGAAAATTAATCAACTCGCATTAATGAATTAATGAATTATCACTAATAATTTATATCGTTCTTAGTAATTCAAAACGTTAACGCTTTATAGAAATATGTATCTACGTAGCTATTTATTAATTTGCGCGATAGATCAAATTATTTAAATTTTATACGAGTGTTTTTACACTACACAAAGCAAGGAACATTTTATAATAATTAATTTTCGTGATAGATGAAAATACTCGCAAAAAATGTAAAAAATTTCAAAGCTGTGATATTACGAGTAGTTACAAAAATTATTCATAGATGGCACCCCATTGTACTTATTGATGTTATAGTGTATATGTCGCAGTAAGATAGATATAGCCGTAATATAGTTATATCCCTAGGGATATAATTATGTACCGTAACATAGTTATACGAAAGCGATTCATTACTATCTCACTAGGAATATAGTTATAAAACGTCCAAGTTTAGTGATATAATTATATTACTAGATTAAGTTTAGTGAAATAGCTATCAGAGTGTGCGGCGCTGGCGGAGCTACACAAAGTTAGCACCCCATGGAAGGATTTTTGAAATCAAAATGACTTTAATCGATAGGTCTACGTTAGGTCTGTATAGGTCCACCAAAATTTTTCTTAGGTCGCCTATTTTTTTTAATAAATATTTTTAATAAATAGGTCTATTTTTTCAACAAAAAAAAAAAAAAACCTAACAACCTAAAAAAAAGACCTAATAACCTATTATTGATAGGTTGTTAGGTCTTTTTTTTTTTGTTGAAAAAATAGACCTATTTATTAAAAATATTTATTAAAAAAAATAGGCGACCTAAGAAAAATTTTGGTTGTTAATATGTGTTAATGTCTCAAAGTATTGTAACTAACTGCAGGTTACATAAAGTTGATTTATTAATAAAGATAAAACCAATAAAACTCTGTTTTATTTAATTATATATAGTAGATTTCTATTATAAAGCTATTTCACTAAACTTAATCTAGTAATATAATTATATCACTAAACTTGGACGTTTTATAACTATATTCCTAGTGAGATAGTAATGAATCGCTTTCGTATAACTATGTTACGGTACATAATTATATCCCTAGGGATATAACTATATTACGGCTATATCTATCTTACTGCGACATATATATCTACATACAGTTCAACACACAGTCAATAGATGGGGCTCGTAACGTTATTAATAATATTATTTTTTAATAAATTTTATTTTTCAATAAAAAGTTTAAATGGTTTATTTTATATTTTTTGTCAAAAGCGGGGAATATAAGCTATAAAATGGTATATGGATTATTAATTTTGGTTTAGTATTTTAAAAGATCTAGGCTCTCCAGGAAAAAGCACCTTTTAAAAATAATATATATAATGATGATTTGATGATTGTTTAAAAATTGCTTATCAGACTTACTACCAGAATACCTGTTATAATTAATATTAATATTTATGTAGGTATATATATGGGAATTGAATTGTATTACTTATTATGTCATAACTTCTGAGCATATTTAGATATATATATTATTCCAATCCAAACGATATCAAATGAAATAGAAAGCAGAAAATTTAACAAAATTAAAAACGTGATATAGGTAGTTACTATAAGCACACTTAAGGTAATTTTTAGTAGCAGTCATATTTTTACCCATTCTTATCACTTTTAAATGGTGCGGAGATTGCTAACACATAAGATATCGACTTCCAAACAATGTACGTTTAATAATGTAAGTTATTTTATTGTTTCGTGGCCACGCCTTGGGCGAAGGACAATAGAGGCGATAGCTGTTATTAGTACATGACTCGCCTCGCATATATTCATAGGTCAAAGTTGACAGGGAAGTAATTTTACGAGTGTCATTAACATTAAACACTTGTATCCTATCTAGTTAAATTTATGAACTTCGAATATTAATTTAGACGACGTAGACGTTTTAATATTAGGCTTTGTAGCTTAGGACATGATGTACTCTCGCTGGAAGGATCCTGTTTTAGTACGATATTGCACCCCCAAGTGCTGAGTCTGACATAGGACTGCCTACCCGGGCGTCCTTTATATCATCCGTAAATGGGTTCCCCTGCGATATAAAAAAAAAAACATTATTTACTTATTTCTTATAAGAGAGGTTTAGATAATTATTAAATTAAGATTATTAATAACAATGCTACTTAAAGTTATAAAGATTATTGCTGTATTAAGATTATTGATTATGTTTGTATTAAATATTTATACTACATTTTTTCTCAAAAAGTAAAGTTATTAACTAGTATTATAGAAAAAGCGGTACTTTTTTGTATTTATTTGATATGAAATATATTACAATATGTTTCAAATACAAATAATTCCGTGCTAAAATTTGCTAAATTATAAATTTAAAAATATACACAATAAAATTTCGTTATCGAATTGTATATCAGTTCAAAGACACTAAGCAGATAACCTAAAAAGACAATATACGACGTTTTAGGGGGTTAAGTGAAGTAGTATAAGTGACATATTCAGATCAGTATTAGATAACTTAATATTTATTAAGTTAAACATATATTTTAACATAATAATATACCATATTACATTCCATATGTTATGGATTTGAAATTTCGGATCTGGAAATGGGCACGGAGAAAAAAATAATATTATACTAGTTTCAAATACCGGAAAATACGGATATGAAAACATTCTTATTTTGGATTATTCGTTATAGTTTCGGATAATTTCGGTTAGGGGAGACGGGGAGACTGACTGACTGACAGTCTCCCCGTGATCATGGCGATTGAAACATTGCCGAAATATAGGGAACTAAACAAAACTATAAACGCAGTAAGCACCCGTACAAATATAAATTTAAATATGAATAATGATCGCGTTAGTTTAAAACAATATAAGACGTATCTCGTTTTCAGCGCACTACAGCGGAATTGGATATCGCTATATGTGGGTTATATGATAACCGACCAGACTCGCTAATAATATGAATTCATTTACGCACATCAAAACTATAATGTTACTTTATGGGCGCAACGGATCAATATATCAAGCAATAATGATACTTCTTGCGTTTAAATTAAATCTAAATTAGGATGACTTGTGTAAATTAAATTGCATACACGTTTATTCGAAATGGTTGCGATTTCGTTGATGTGGAATTTGTGACTTTGTTTGACCTGTAATAAAAATATACGTATAAAATATTTGGGCTATTGACTAGGTTTTGAATATTATTTAAATGCATTAAGTTGTTTATGTGTGTTTAAAGTAATAAAAGTATTTTGCGTTGTACTTGTTATTCTGGTGTAGTGATGGCTAAAGTTTATTTAAAAAAATCGAAATTATGGATTCGATTAGGGTTCGGATCGGATATTTGTTATGTAATTTCGTGTATATGAATATATGATATTGATCATTACTTTAGGCAGAAAAATTGTCCGCCAACCCGTCGTGAAAAAGCGTGGTGAATTAATCTCTAATCTTCTTCTTTATAGAAGAAAAAGAAGTTGCCAGGAATTTCGACGGTTACAAGCTATTTAGGGGCAATTCCTAATCAATTACGTTTTAAATACTTTATGTACAGACGCGACAAGTTATTCGTTTTTATGTATTTCGTAACTTCAATTTTAAAACAATGAACGTTCTTGATGTAAGTGAAGGTCATTTAAACTCAGTAGGTATTTTTCGATTAACCTCAAATAACCTTATCAGAATAGTATATTCAAAATGATTCACTCGTTAATTCAAGTACCTATAACGTACCTACGTACCTACAATTTTTTCTGTCGTTTTACACAGGGCCGGATTTAGGGGAGGGCAAGCGGGGCAACTGCCCTGGGCCACCACATAAGAGGGGCCCCCACATCCACAAAAGAGGGGTTTCCACAATAGAGCTAAGGTAATCGAGTTGGAGCGGTCCGGAGTCGGACGACTTTTTTTTAGGAGTAGGAATAGGTGATGACCTTTTTTTTTCGTCGTCATTTTTTTATTCAAGAAAAAAAAAAAAACAATTTCAGATCAAGGGGCCTCCACTCCTCAATTGTCCCGGACCCCCACAACTCTAAATCCGGCCCTGGTTGTACATTTCAATTTATGTTACAAAAAGATTATTAAAAAAAGTATTTAAAAAAATTTACATATAGGGGAAAGGTGTACAAAACGATCCCTCGAAGTAAAATGATTCCCTACAGTTTTGACGAAAATACTAGCGCTATCTATGCCATTTGTTACCCGACTGCGACAGAAGGAGGGTTATGTTTTTCGAGTGTATATATGTATGTATGTATATATGTATGTATGTATATATGTATGTATGTATGTATGTATGTATGTATGTATGTATGTATGTATGTATGTATGTATGTCCATTTCTTTGGCACGCCCTACAGCCCAAACGGCTGGACGGTTTTTGACATATGAGGTGTCGTTGGATTTGTCTATATTGTAGTAGTGACATAGGCTATATAAATTTTCAAAATGGCGCCCGCAAATGGCGGAATGAGGGAGGGGAGTTAATTTTTTTTTCTTACTGTAGCAATATGGAATGAGGGTGCTATGATGAAAGCACTGAATGCACAAATGGGATGCCATTCAAAACAGCAAAAGTAAACTAGTTGTAAACGAAAAACAGTCAATAAAAAACAAAAAGATAAAAAAAATATATATTAAAAAACAAAGGAATACTAATGAGTCCGAATCTTCCGAAGAGGATGCCGAGTGCATGTACTGCACAGGATCGTAGGGGTTGGGTCCGTTGCTCGAAATGTTTTAAATGGGGACATGAAACATGCAACGGTCTCGATAGTGACGACGAAAAAGATTTACATGTGATTTTTGCATAGATCGTTCGGGAAAAGCAAAGAAACGATTGTCTTTGAATTAATAGCATATGATATAATTATATTCACTAAACAACTTTGTAATAGCTACTATTATTCATGACTGTTGATCATTGTAAGATATTTTAGTTAAAACTATTTTAGAAGGCTGTTTAATTTTTAACAGATGTTAACTGATTTAAAGTTTAATTAATATTGTTTTATATTTGATACTGATCTCAAGAAAATGAAATATGTGCCAAATTATATGTGATGAATACCTAGTACTTAGTAATATTATTAATTATAATAAGATTTTTCGAATAAAACTGCTCAAGAAATCTGTTTTTAACCATTAATTAAACATGGAGTCAAAAATGATACTTGGGATCATTTTGACCCAACCCCGGGGATCGTTTTAGACACCCATGTGTACAAAATGATCCTTTAGTAGAGTTTTGGTAAACGTCTTATAAATCTAAAAATATAAATCACACAAAAAATAATGGCCTGCTAGTATATCAACACTTAAATGACTTATCCAAAATTATTTCAATGTTTGCTCTCACTATAATAATTTGGATACAGTGACCGATTTCCCTTAGGGGGATCATTTTAGACACCTTTCCCCTACCTACCTATATATTGTGGCAATATCGTAGAATTGCACACATCATGAAATGCTTGAGAATTTAATGAAGTTGTTGCATTTCATGATGTAGGCAACTTTTGACCATTAAATCGTAAACGTTTCACGATTTTGTCATCCACGTTTGACTATATCATGAAATAAGGTTGTCCATGAAATAGGTATTATACCTATATAATAAAAATCCAGAATATGTTAGGTTAGGTTAGTTTTTTTTTCTCGGGCCTAGTGACGGTCGAAGCTATACGTCCATCTCCCCCATATTCGTCGCTGAGTCAGTAGGCGGCACGGGGTGCTGACCTTGCGGCTGACTCAGGTACTTACCGGTCACAGGTGCTTTGGTGGGTGTATAATAGAGTAAATTAAATAAATAAATACCTGCATCAAATCGCGAGGAGGAAAGCCACCCCTGCCTGCCACGAGTGTGAGGCGCCGATGGATACGGCGCGTCACACTCTCGAGGAGTTCGACCCTTGAGGATTCCAGCGGCATGCCTTGGTGGCCGTAATAGGCGGAGATCTCTTGCTGTTGAGCGTGGTCCGCTGTATGCTCGGTAGCGAGAGGTGCTGGTCGGCCGTGGCCTTCTTCTGCGAGGAGGTCATGGCATTAAAGGAGGCCACGGAGCGGGAGCGTGAAGCAGACGCTAACGCTAACCCGTACCGCAAGAGACGACCGAGGGGAAAGGGACGTCGTTACGCGCTTCTTCACTTTCCGCATTAGAGTGGAAAGGGCACCTTAATTCTCAAACTCGCCACCAGGGCAATAGAGCGCTCGGTGCCTGCAAGCGCTCTATAGATGAAGGCGGCCCCATAGGTGAGCCAACCGTCTTTTGTTGTTCTGCCGTGTCTGCGAGTCCCACATCTCCGCCGCCATCCCGCTGCGGGATGAGTAAATGCATTTTAAAGTGATAAAAAAGTGGTTTCTTTTCTGTAATACAAAAAATCCAGAATATGTTAGTTTAGATCTTTTTTGTTTTAGTGAATATAATATATTTATCATCCGCAGTTTCCATAATGTCATATTTGGATAGCCTGTAATAATCCATAGACTTTTTCCGCATGGTCACTCTACTATCCTGTATTTGTTTTATAAGCGATATAATCAAATAATCTTGATCAATTCACGAAGTAGCGCACCTTAGTTGACCATATCGACAAACGATTTCTTATCATTGATCTGGCCAAGGCACATCATGATGTGGCTAATGGACAGTGAAACATTTCATGAAATGCGACCATTTCATTAAATTTTCGAGCATTTCATGATGTGGCCACGACATATATTTTCATACACGTAGGTAGGTACTATATACATATTTGAAGACGGAATGGGTATTATCATTTTTATGTGTACCGTAAATCTCCTGATCTTTATACCGTATTTCTAAGAAATAAATTGGTGACTATAATTTTTCTCCTTTTCCATATTCACGGTACTTGGGTTCAACCTGACTGGTTTTTGGAATGCAAGGTCGTTCAACTTTATAGTATTCTTAGCTCTGAGTCAAAGAAGTTGTGGAAGTGTGATTAAGCCCTCGAAACTGGCCATCTTAGCGATGATCATCGGGTAACTGCTGAACTGGATCCATTAAATTTATTTCCTTTTTTTCGCTTACGATAACTGGATACACGTACGGTAACCTCGAAAACGAGTCGTATGTTACAGGCAGATGAAAAAATAAATTAATTTAATATATTTTGTTCAACGCTACTTCGGATTATGTATTCTAATCTATGCTTTAGATACTATTAAACGAGCAATTTTTGTATGGCACATATTATATTACGTTCCCATTTTTTTTTAAATATTAATTATCCTCTACGACTTCAAAATGATATAAAGTGGTACATATTTGGGTGGGGCTCAAAAAAATTGTACCATAACACACTAGAAAATATAACACACAGAGACGCACGCAACACACTGGAAAAATTGTAACACACTAGAAATTAGTAAGGCCTTGATTACACTATACCTATCATAATTTATTAAAAATGTTAGGTAATTTTTTTTAATAATTTAATAAATATTTTACCTTATCCCTGGGCTTTTTTGTTTATTTCAATTTTAAGTTCATCCATACCTCAAATTAAATAAAATTCAACATGATTTATTAAAATATTTTAATTAAAATTAGTTATACACTTAAGAAAAAATTACCATGGTAAAGATGTTGTGAACCATGCTTAATATTATCCAGTGTGTTTCGTAACACACACGTAACACAACATAACACACTATACTGAACACACGAGAAGATTCTTGGCTTTACTTGATTAAAACGACCTCAAATTCAAAGATATTTCAGAAATAAAGCCATAACATACGACTTAAACAAGGATTTATTTAATCTCATAATTTTATATAACGAAAGAGAAACACGTACCTTCAAAATTCACCTTTTTATATCCAATTTTTTCTATGACAAAAACGAACGCCGCACATCACGCGTCGTTTGCCGCGAAACTAAAACGCTGACATTAAAACTGACACTTCATAGATGTTAGGTTAAAGTTTAGCCTAATTATAATATGAATCATAGTGGAACTATTACAGAAACAGAAAAGTTACCGTGTAACACATTCATTGTAACACACGAGAAGATTAAAAGGGACATTTTTTCAAATTAAGTTATTTAGTTAGAAATCGTACTATTTCTCTAAAATTCATTTGAAATGCTTTAAATTAGCTCCCATACTAACAATGCTAGTAAATAAAAAGTACATTAATAGCATATTTTTTTTGTAAAAAATTAATCATTGTCCTCAGACTGCACTGGGACATTTTAGTTTTGTATGGAGAACAAAATTGCCTTAATGTTTCGTGTACCAAAATAATGTGTATTTGGGTGGTTAGATGATTATTTTTGGCTCCTAACTATTATTTATGTTTTCATTATTCACCAACAAATAAAATTTCATGAAAAAAGCTTAAAAATAATACTAGAATTCAAGTATAAACGGATGACCGCAATTTATTTTTAAAAAGTACAATTTTTTTGAGCCCCACCCATTTATTGATTAATTTACATTTTATTTACATTATGCATTTTATTTACTTTATGCAAACATCTATATAGATTAGCTATACTATCAATTTTCATTTGTTATTTTATTAATAATTATTTTATTTGCTTGATTTATATTTTTTTACATCCTAGAGATACCCCTACCTCCCCCCCCCCTCCTACATGGAGAAGAGGCCTTTGCCCAGCAGTGGGACGTTCACAGGCTGGTTCAGTTCAGTTCAGAGATACTTGGTGGAAAACAGTAAACAATAGTATAGTAAGTATTATCGAGCGAAATAGGGGCGTAGTAAAATAGCATTGCCTTCTATGTGGCCAAGACTAAGGAATGTCCCATATTTCGCAGTATTTACAGACTGTACGATCTTACCCCATATCCAAACTTAGCCGAACGTACCCTAAGTATACCACACGGTAGGTATAGTTCAAATTAAATGAAAGAACTTTAGTTCTTAAATATATTGTTTAATTTTATAATAAATAGGCTCAAAGTTTTTAAGGTAATCTAACTAATAAAAGTTTATGGAAATAGATACAAATTAATAATTCAGTTAAGGAAATTATACAAAATTAATTTTAATTATATATAGATCACAGGAAAACTTATTAGAAGTCCATTGTCGCAAAGTAAATAACATGGTTAATTTATAAATATTTTGTAGTAAAGTATGTACAAACTAAATAATAATTTGTGGTCGGAATCGTCTGAATATGTTTTTCGAATTGAATATTATAATAAATCATATACATTCTAATTAACATTTTGTTAATTATTTAAAATACTTAATTAGTTTCCTTTTTATAGTTAATTTTTCTCGTTATTTCCTTTGCATTATGTAAACATTTTATTTTCTAATATTGAATTTTTAATGGCTATTATATAGGTTAGTTTCCCTTATACATTTATAGTCAATGTTGTCTTCTAATAAAACCTCTGTAACTTAAATCTTTTGTTGATGTTTAGTTGATGGTGTAACTTTTGTTTTGTTTGGTTTATTTGACATATATAAGTTGGTGTTTTAAACATAACACAAATTATTTAATTTTATTATCATATTTGTGGTAGGCGAGCGCGGGTCAAACCCATAAAATATAAATTTCGCTCAAAAGAATAAGGAAAATGACTTATTTCTTTAATCAGTCAATTAATTTATATTTCATATATTATTTGCTAGTAAAAACTATGATGAAAAAATTATTATATACTTGCATCGGTATATGAAATTGAATCAAAAATAAACAAAGAAGACGTGATAAATTTTATTGTAATATGTTATAATCTATAATATAAAAATAAGTCGGGTTTTCCTTCCTGACGCTATAATTCCAGAACGCACGAACCGATTTCCACGGCTTTGCATTCGTTGGAAAGGTCTCAGGCTCCGTGAGGTTTATAGCAAACAAAATTCTGGAAAAATTTCAACAGAAAAGCAGGAAAACAGGGAAATTCATTTTTCACATACAGCGCCATCTCTGATACATAGCATGTACTACTTCATCTTTTAATCCCCAAACGAAATGTTACAAAAAAACGAAGCCATCTGGTGGCGAAACGGAGTTCGCCGGGTTTGCTAGTAATAAATAAATATATATTTTTGACACAGTCATCTGTTCCGAAGGTAACTTATTGCTCGCGTTTTAGGTAACAGCAGATTGATATGCATATTTATATTTTTTTATATAAACATATATGTATACAGTAGGATCTCGATTATCCGAATCAAACAAAACCCGTATATTTCCGGTATTCCGTATGAAACTGTTATTAAAACAGTTTTTCTATTAATAACATTAACGATTATTTACATGCTATGATTTTAACATAATTAATTACATTAATTACATGCTATGGAACGGGCTATGCTTGGAGTCTCTCTCAAGGATAAAATCAGAAATTAGATTATCCCCGAGAGAATCAAAGCCCGTAGGATTAGCAAGTTAAAGTTGCAGAGTGCTGGTCACGTATGTCGCAGGATCGATGGCCGCTGGAACAGACGTGTCCTGGAGTGGAGACCGCGCATCGGCAAACGCAGTGTGGAGCTTCCTCCGGCCCGCTGGCTGGTCCGACGACTTACGCAAGGTCGCCGGCGGAGGCTGGATGAGGATTAAGGAAAACCGAGATATTTGGCTCGAACTTGGGGAGCAGTGGAATGCGTCCACTGTGTTAGCAGTGGACTGCGATAAGCTGAAGCGAAGCGAAGTATAAAAGTCAGTAAATAAGAATAAATATATTTACATATTGTTTACACTTGTCAGTAAAAATGATTCATTAACAATTTATATAATATAAATAGCGAATAAATATGTTTCGATAAGTACCGAATCATTAAAATGTTCCACACATGTAATATGTAAATAACATATGGTGTTAGTCAACGTAATGTGTAGTGCGGTGACCGGCAGAGAGGAACAGTGCCGACATCTTTTTTGCCGAGGTGTCGTAAAAGGCGACCAAGGCCACAGTGATGCGAACAGCTGTACACTAACCAGGATGGTGATGGGCAGCAGCGTTACCATATCCTGCCACAACATAATATACTATGCTCACCAACCCGCTTGTCAAGCGTGGCGAGTATTGGCAAATCCCCCGCAGAGATAATGGGAGAGGCCTACGTTCAGCAGTGGACATCCAACAGCTGATGTGGTTTTTTTTTAAAATATATTTGTCCCTCCGAGTTTGATGATTCGGAGACAATTATTTACAATTTTTTTTAATTTTTCGAATAGCTGATGTGGGTACACAATGTCGAAGACAAGTCTAAGGGCCTGTTTCCGATAAAGCTATCTGACGTAAAACTGTCTCCAATGGATAAAATTTACTATACATATTTGATTTTTACCAAAAACTCCACTTTATCTGTCAGATATTTCTGTTCGCAATCTATAAATTCAAAATTTGTAGTTTATGAGTAGAGGTGAAACTGCCTCTTTATAGGGCCTCCTGATGATAAAGCCTATCAGTAACTTATGTGCGACATAAAATTTATCAGCAACCGGCCCTAACAAAGAGACCTTAAGTCTTAAATTATCTGCTCACTTTTTTTTAAATCGAAATCGCCTTTGATATGACTTTAAATTGTGAGTTAACGCTAAATGGCTTTATATAAAAATTCAACCAAATATAATATAATTATACCATACTAGCCGGCACTCGATTTTGCCCGCGTTTAATTAATATTAAAATGTGCAGCTGTTTCTACATTAAGTACCTATGTTGCTATTTTATGACAAAGCAGCTGTCTAATAATAAAGATTTAATATAATATAATATCGTTTCATCAGTTTCAGTTTATTGATTTAAAAAAAAAAACAATTCTTTCAATATCAAGAGGATATTATTAGTATTGGTTTTATTTTTTACTACGCCCGCGGCGTCACCCATTATTACGTCTAATAAAATGTGTAAGTTATTGAAGGTACTAACTAACCGCGAGTCAGAGAGCAGTGATGATATGCCGTATTCCAAACTTTGCATTAAAACATAAATCGCAATCCGACATTTCGAACGACGTTTACTGAGTTTTGAATATGACTATTAATTGTTATTAATTAAAGTCTATAAAGCTTTATTTTATACAACGTTATTATCATTTTCAGAAACACATTTAAATGTACTAAAACTTACCTACTCTTCTCTAAAGCCGTCATACAAAATTCTAATTACAATAACTTTTGATTGAGTGCGATTTTGATAAAATTAATATAAAATGTTACCTCAGGACAGTATGCTTTATGGTTTTCAAGCGGATTTTTTCATATACTTACACTTAGTATTTTAGCAGTGATTCGTGTTTAAATAGACATACATGTATATAACTAGTATTTTTTGACTCCTACAAAAATTTCTGTCAAAAAATTCTTAAAAAAATAACGCATATAAATTGACATTTGTGTTATATGTATAGATATGCTACAAAGATCATGAGTGAGCAACGTTTTAAAATATGTTATAATATTTTCTGTAGGTAAGACTATTAAGTATTGTATAAACATTAATAATATCCATTTAATAAAAAGTAAAATTCATATCATTTGGATATCACAAACAGATTGTAAAAGATGCATAGGTTAATCAACGTAAAACGGTTTTTTAAATAAATATAATAAATTTTCTATCCAAAAATATCAATTATGTATATTTAATTCGCAGTACATGTAAATATATCTATACCCGACACAAATAAAGTACATGTCATGTTTTAATTTTCTATTATGAAACCACTCCAGCTTTGTATACGAGTCCACGCATCAATGCTATCACTTGCTATCATTATTCGATACATTTTAATCTATCGTTATCGTAATAGCACTAAATTAAACGATATCATTGTCTAAAGAAGAAAATAGCTTAAGTACCGATAAATGTTTTAATATTACTTTGAAAGTAGATTTGATACTTTTAAGCCCTCTAACATTTATGTAGACTAACTACTTATTGATTTAATAGACACGTACCTACTCTTTTAGAAATAATTAAAACGTAGGTACACATATAACATACGAGTATAAAAAGTTTTTACATAAAATGTGTGATTTATCTTTCGATGTATATGATGTGAATAATTGAATAAATAAAAATAAGCCAAGAGATACTCGTGGGTCATTTTTAAATCAATGTCACTATGTTGCCATTAACGGAAAAAAATCTATAGACAAACATGTAGTGCCAAGATTAGATTATTTACCAACGAAAATATATAAAACAAAAAAATATAAAAATACATATGCTAAGACTAAGCTAAGAACTTTTTTAATAACTCAAACGTCATTGTTTATATTACAACCTAGGAATACGGTGGTATAAACCTGCTTTTGCTTAAAAGTATACGGGATTTAATTCACTTCATTGCTTCACGGTAGATTAGTAATACGACTGCCTGTAATTTTTTTTCCGACACATGCTGGTTACCTCCGACAGTATTGCTTGGATTTAACACAGCACGTATGGTATACAGGATTAATAATACAGAAATTTAGTAATTCTGCTTTTAATTTGAATCAGCAGCCTTCAATTAAAGTTCATAAGTCATTTGTTTATTTGAGTAGACATTTTAAATAGTCGTTTCCTCAACTTATAATAATCTCCTGTGATAAATTAGGAAGTACCTTGTAAAGAAAAAATAGGTGTCAAGAAACTAGCACATTATAACCTAGACTATATTCCATCTAGTTTCCTGCTTAATTCAGGAAATTATAATTCAATTAGTTTATGCAACCATTACATACGAGTTTTACGTAAATGAAATTACCGCCACTTCTATTTACAAAGTAGTTAGAATGTCACCCGTTCTTAGGTATACAGATAGAGCACGAAACTCGACGTTTTAAGACAATTGTCATAGTTTATAGCAGGTGTAACTTATACGAGTTACGTAAAAAATATTATTTTTTATTATTATTGCGACAGGCAACAATTTTGCCGAATAAGCTACGATTATTGTACAATTTAGGTTTTTTTTTTTCTGATTTTCTGAGAAAATCACAATAGATGTCTGTATTAAATGCACAGATATTTTGATTACCTAATTTTATAAAGTTATGTCACTTCGTATAAATATGTATATGTTCCTTATTATGATTTACAGGGAATAGTCGTTTTTTATAAGCTTTGCGTGATGTTTTGCGAATAGGTATATTATATAGAAGAGGAAATATTTTTTTTTTAAATAATTTAGCATTTTTTCATTTCGTGTCATACATATATTCTTCTGTCGACTTGTAAAATAATCTTCTCTTATAATATAAATTAATTAATTTTCCACTTAAGTAGAAGATTTAGAAAAAGAAGGCTTTTTTTAATAAAATTATCTATTTTATTTACAATTAAATTTATTTATAATTTGAAAGAATTTATGATGCCAACTTTCTTATACATCAATTCCATATGAAAATGATTTATGCAGTCATTGTACGTAAATATTTAACTAACTGACAGGCAGATATTTATAAAAATGATAGCAAATTTTTTAGTCACTTTCAATAAATTACAAAGAATGGCCTATCAGTTCCCGTAATTAGCTTGTTCAAGCAAACAGACTTTTATTTTTATAATATGTGTACATTATCTGCTACTGAATCAGCCTGTAAGCGTCCCACTGCTGGGCAAAGACCTCTCTTCCATATAGGAGAAGGATTAGAACTTAATCCACCAAGCTATTCCACTGCGAGTTGGCAGATAATTACCCTACCATGAGTAACGATCGTTATCAGATGTCTATGATAACAACCGGTACCGCCAGCTTTATGTGCTCTTCAAGCACATACATCCAGACCGGAAACAAATATTAAAAAAAAAAGCAAATACATATCTGCCCCGAGCGGGAATCAAACCCGCGACCGCCAGCATTTAGGCGACCACTCGCACCACTACACCAGAACGGTCGTAGTAGACAGTATAAAATCCATCAGATTACAGAGAGCATTAATCCACAACAGCTAAAATTGGAAATAATAATTTTGCATTTATTAATCGAAAATTTAATAGGTTATAATTTACTACTTTTTTTTATTTTAAAACACAAAATTCATTTATATGATACGAAAATATTAATATTTACGCAAAACAGTTTGCAACGTTAAGTTATTAAGGACTTAAAATAAGTGCAAAGTTCCCATAATAAGGTTTCTGCTTAGTACGATCGAGGTGACGATGAAAACATACAAATCTTTATAACGACGAACAAAACAGTACGAAAAATATCACAATTTATAAAATCAATTTAAATGATAAAAAATAATAATAGAACCAGGATAGGTGTAAACGAAATTAGTAAAAAAAATTGTTATTATTTATTTTGCATATCAGTAATTTAAATATCTATATTATAAAACCTGTATTCGCTTCGCTTCAGCCTATCGCAGTCTACTGCTGACACAGTGGACGCATTCCACTGCTCCCCAAGTTCGCACTAAATATCCCGGTTTTCCGCAATCCTCATCCAGCCTCCGCCGGCGATCTTGCGTAAACACGTCTGCTCCAGCGGTCATCGGTCCTGCGACATACGTGACCAGCACACTGCCACTTCAACTTGCTGTTTCTAAATCTGTATTACCAGTTGATAAAGTTTCAGATAGTTAACCGAAGTATAACGGCATCCAACAAATAAAAGTTTTTGATGTTTTTTTTGTTTCACCATCAAACTCTATCTGTGAGTTGTATTCGCTACCCGTGAAACCAAAAGTTGTAGTTTATTAGTTGACGTAAATCATGCCATAACAGCCTGTTTTACCTCCTGCTGATAAAGTGCATTGAAGTTGAAGACCGTTCTGTTGTAGTGGTGCGTAGTTGCCTCAACGCCGCGCGCCGGCGGTTCGATTCCCGCTCGGACAGATGTTTGTATTTGTACAAATATTTGTTTCCGGTTTGAGTGTATGTGTGTGTCCTTGTGGTTCTCCCCACCGTACCTCGTAGAGCACGTAAAGCCGTCAGTCCCGGTTGTTATCATAGACACACGATAACGATCATTACCCATGTTCGGGAAAATATCCGCCTACCCGCGATGGAGTAGTGTGGTGGATTAAGCTCCAACCCTTCTTCTATATGGAGAAGAGGCCTTCGCTCAGCAGTGGGTGTTTTACAGGCTCATACAGATAAAGTGTATTAGCAACTGGTAAAACAAACCCTTAGACGCCAAAACCTTGACGACGCGTTTGCGCAGTGGTCACAGCATTTGGCTAATGCGCTGACGGTCGCGGGTTCGATCCCCGCACATGACAAATATTTGTATGGTTCATACAGATGTTTGTCGTGGTCTGGGAGTTTGTGCTTGTGTATTGTGTGTGTTTCCGGACCCCGACACAGAATTCACATCCTACTGGGGGCCGTTGAGTGTGAGACGTTTCTTTATTTATTTATTTATTAGACGCGCTAATATTAGAATCTAAGAAAAATTTTAAAACAAATATAGGCAATTTGATAACACTTATACATTTTTAAAAATAATTACTGAGTAAGTTTATGACTATGAAATATTGCCTTATTATTTAAATTGTTACATAAAGTAAATCACTTTATATTGAACAGAAATTTAGTATTTAATATGTGTAGATTATCCCTAACACAACAGCGAAATGCTTCTAAAAGAGACTGATAAAAAGGTACAAAATTCAAGAGGTACTAAAACATAACTGCGAGCTGAACATAGTTTTATGTTTCTAATTAGTTTGTTGAAGTAACAATAGCTTCCACTGATCGACACTGATAAAAAAGTGAAGCCATTTCGATTTTCATCAAGGTATTAATACGTCTTGATGAAGTAATAATTGGGAATTTTAGACTGACCGTCCCTCGTAGATTAGCCTGCACTGAGTTTCGGTGCTTCTTGAATTTTCTGTTGATATTTATAATGATTGTGAGTGATAGCGTGATGTTAATCTGCCTTTACCCTCATTATTAACTATTTAAAATTGACGTATTCTAATTAAACGTATTATATTTAAACAAAGTAAATAATCAAAACAGCAGAACAGTTAAAATTTATTATATTAATTAAAAGAATCGCGACAATGATTAATTGAGAATATTAATAGATTAGAAAAATAAAAATATACTCTCAATATAGCCTCAATATAAAGAATTCCTAGATTTAACGAATTTTTCCAAATCCACTAGAACTGTGAACTATCCGAAGAGCTAATGCAAAATATACCTCTACATCTTTATAACGAATTTTTAATCATTTCAGAATATAGGTAGAAGGTATTTACCTCTATTTAACGAATTTTTTCAACTTAGAGCCTTTATATAACGTATCCTATTAATTATTTCCTCTTAATTCCACTTTCTTACCTTGTTAAAACGAATTGTAGTTTAACCTAACCTCTATGTAACAAACCTCATTATAACGAATTACTTGGTATAACGAATATTTTCTAATTCCCTTCAGTTTTGTTATATCCAGGTTGCACTGTATATTAAATACGTATCAATGTGACGAATCACTGCGTAGTTTCAAATTTAAGTCCATGCTAATTTATTTAAATAAAATTAACTTCCTTGTAGGAAGTAAAGGAAATATTTACTTTAGTTCTTAACGTATTTACGTTATTATTTTAGGAATATAATATTTGTTATTGTGAGAAAGAGTGCGTATGTCACGAGTGAGTGCTTATGTTACGTAAAGCCTACGATACGCTACATATCTTTACGAGCCTTTGTCTCGATTGCTGCCAACCGTATTGCTCGAGTAGGTACACTTACCTACAACACAATACACAAACAAACTTACAATAAATTATAATAACCAACTGATCCTATACAGAAAATTATTATTAGAAATAATCAGCAAACATAAAATAAATTAAATGAACAAATTCTGCATAACAAAAAATTAATTATAAAATATAAAAATAAAAAGGAGGCAAACTTTAAAAACAAACCCACGAAAATATTGATATTACGTCGGTATTGTGCAATAAAGGTGAGACGCCATTATTTCATTTTAATTGCGTCGAATTTAATCGAAAACCGACAAACTTGTTCCAAGTTTCCAAGGCATAAGTCAGCTTCATAATTACTCTTGTGATGACAAATGTGGTTTAATATAAGCTATTATTAATTGTGACATTACATTGCGACCATATTGATGTTAAAACAAGAACATGTAACGGGTTTAGTTATCATAATATTCCTCTCCGTGTCCTGAGAACGTCATTGAGATTCGAAACACGTGTCGTTTATGAATCCGCGGAAGTGTCGTGTTTTTGTCTTGTTTACGCGTTGTGTCTGCGACAGTATATACGGCAGTAAAAATTATATTGTCGGCACCCGGTAGCGGGTCAGTCGCCGGCGCTGATGCACTCAATAATCGCATAGCTATACAATAAGTTACTAGTACATGAACTGTACGGTTTAATGGTAGTTAAATAACTGTATTGTTGATGTTTATAATTAGTTAATGAAAATAAAATATTTAATTACCCTTGCAACTCACACGTCGAGAGTTTTATTATTTTTCTTTAATTAATTAGAAAATCCTTCAAAACTGCTGCAAATGCCTAATGTAAATAATAAAAAAATCACACTACAAGCACGTAAAGTCTAGTCTTATATGTATAATAAAATAATTTGCACGCTAAAAGTAATTAATAAATAAGTAATCATGTAAAAATTGATTTATCTACTTAGATACAGTAACTTCGTTTTCAATTTTATTGAACGCGAAAGAAATACTAGTAACCATTCAGCGTTGGAGTCTTGTACTTTACAATAAAGAGTAAAAAAAAATTTACAATTATGCACTAGTTATATCAAAATCAAAAACAACTTTATTCAAATAGGCCCCACGAGCACCTTCGAATCGTCATTTTACAAAATTAATATATTAGTGATTATAATTTATTTTTTTGTAAAAGTAAAGCTACCGCCGATTCGGAATGTAGATTCTGCAGAGAAGAATCGGCAAGAAACTCCGCAGTTACTCTTTTGAAAATAATATATAAACTGTGTTTTAGTACAAAATTAGTAATATCTTGCATGAAATACAGCGCCACTAAGTCCACACATCTTTATCAGCTAAATAATCCTGCACCGAATAATACGCTTTATCTATTAATTTTTTTAATGAAGTCTTTAAATTTATGTTGAGTCAATTCCAATATTGTTTGTGGGATTTTATTATACATGCGAATACCATAACCCAGAAAGGAGGCGTCGGAAGTCGCAGTCGGAAGCTTGGAGTTACAATTTTGTTATTCCTTCTAGTTTTTACACTGCGATTAATACTATTTATTTAAAAACAACTATTCATTTTAAAAAAAATATAAAATACTAATCATGTATATAAAATGCATAATTAATATAATACTAGCTAGACGTCATTCGTGGTTTTAGTCTTGTGAAATTTTTATACTTGTAAATTTTTATATTTGAATTAGTTGACATTTGCTACTACGTTCCATGAGTCTCAGTGCCAATTTCATTGTTTGCTGATATTTCAGATAGTTGTCAGAAATGTAAAGGTATCCAACAGATATGTTTTTCTGTCTCAATCAAATTTCCTTTTATCTGTCAGATATTTCTATTCGTAACCTGTGAAACCAAAAGTTGAGTTTTACTTTAGTTACTGATAGGCTATCAGAAACAGGCTCTTAGCGTAATTGTTAACACCTTCCTCGATATGTTACCTGTTTATCCCAAAAACAATTTCAATCCAAACGGTTGATTCTGAGATTATCTTTTATACGAAAAAAAAACATATTATTCACCTTTTATGTATCAAATAAAAACGTCGTAATAAGATTTCTTAACATACATACATACATATATATATATATATATATATATATATATATATATATATATATATATATATATATATATATATATATATATATATATATATATATATATCTAAAATTATATTATATTTTTGTAATAAACAAAGGTGTTTTAATTTTCATCCTTTCAACTATTTCGGACTGTATTAAAAGTAATATTATTTTATGTAACGAGGAAAAGAATTTGTTAATGCTCTTCGGGTGTTCGACTAATCTCATAAATAAATACGGAACGACCGGTTTCACTGGTGAGCGAAATGCAAATTTTGTTACTTCCTTTTTCTACGTTTACCCTTGGAAACGTGACTTTTAATATTTAGTCGAGTCCATAATACGAATGAAGTGTAAATACATAGGTATTTAAGTCATTTATTTTTCTTAAACATTTGCAGTCATTATTGGTTAACTCCATTAAATAACTAATTGATGGTCTAATAAATAGATTTTTATTTTTTTATTTACTCCTAATAAAAACTAATAACATTTACATTATTGACAAAATTTATATTGTAAAGTACAAGACTACAACGCTGAATGGTTATTTCTTTCGCGTTCAATAAAATTGAAAATGAAGTTACTGTATCTAACTAGATCAATCAATTTTCACATGATTACTTATTTATTAATTACTTCTAGCGTGCAAATTATTTTATTATATAAGACTAGACTTTACTGATCGCTTGTAGTGTGATTTTTTAGGTTATAAGCTTCCATCGATAATTAGGCTTCAAACGATAAAATAATGATTGAAATCAGACGGGTAGATCCTAAAATCAGCGTGTTAAAACACAAATATTCTACTGCGTCATAATACATATTAAGCGAAGATTTACATTCAAATCTATAAGAATTCTTAGTACGAGTTATGAGCCGATGTCAATAGTTAATTATAAACCAAAGATAATGTTTCTATTTTTTCCTTTAAAATATTATTTATTAATGTTGTTCTTGTGATATAATGAATAACTGAATCAAATATTACCATAAACATATTTTAATTGCTGTAGACACCATTGTATCTCACAACCTTAGATTATATACATGTATATAATCTAAGCTCACAACGTAGGTAATATGATTAGAACGACAATGAACGCTTACGTTATAATTCCTATTTTAAGTAAATAAATATATAGAAGTACTAAGAGAAATATTCTTTGCTTTGTTAGTTTACAATATAAATAAGTCAGTATTTAATTATAATTTAAAGCAACATTATTAACAGGCGCGGTTTTTGTTGATAGGTAGGTACCTTTTTTTGACCTTGTGAAATGCGTTTTCGCATCCCGCCACCCGAAGGCGACGGGTATGTGGGACTCGCTGACTGCGAAAACAGAATACCCACTAAAACACAGCGAGCGGTTCCCGCACCGTCGTAGTGGGACGCCACGGGATCGCTCGTGCATACAACCGTGACGCCCCGGAATCCCGGATAGGTAGGTACCTACTATTTTAACTTCAAAAACTTTTTTCGATGTCAATAAGCGGAAAACTAACTGATCATGAATTTTCCGTTTACATCGCGCTTGTTTAAATAGGTGCATTAAGTATACATAAAATATATTTTACATTGACTGTTTTATATATCCTTTTAGTAAGGGTGACAAAATTTTTAGTTAATGTTTATCTCGCGCATAAGTTACTGATAAGCTTTCAGACACTTTTCAGCCGTAGGTAAAATAGACCCTTAGGGCCTACTGCACCTTACTAATAAACAACAAATTTTGGTTTTTAATAAATATCTCTCAGATAAGCTGAAGTTTGATGGTGAAAAAAAAAATCTAAAATTTTTATCTGTTGGATTGGTGCTGTTACTGCTAAAAAAATATTATTTTTATTTAATCACTCTAGAAACTGCATAAGTAGTTATAAAGTTAGTTCAGCATTCAGCTCAACATGGCGCGTACCATTGTGTGAATGTTCTTGATCTTCTATATATTTAAAAAAAAAACTTAATATTTTGATGCAAAATACCTGTTATTTTGCATTATTTTAAACTTTGAAAAACGAGAAACTATAGTATTCAACATGCATTGTGTAAAAAAACGTAGGTACTTGACTGTACCTACCTCTTTTTCAAACGTAATTACAGTATCTATACCTACAAGCTTGATGCACGCATAGCACCACACCGCACACGATAACAGGACTTGAAGCCAAGCACATAATCTTAATTTTTTTTTTGTTTAATTGGACACCTTTACAAAGTATTTGAGCAGTCCATGTTGATAGTTTTGTAACTTGACGACTTTCATCTTGCTTGTTATCTAATCACTTTTAAATGTACAAATATTAGATAATGAGACCCTTATCATCTCCAGCAGCAATTATTATTATCATTGAACTAACAGTGCGCCTCGTATTTATTCTCTTAGTCTTGATATAATTATGTTATAACGACTGTATGGATTGTGGCGTCTATTTTTGGTTTACGATCATATTGTACAAGAAAACAAATAATTTAGTTGTCAATAATTTTGTTTTCTATTTTTATACTTACGAAAAAAACAGAATTTAATTAAGAATGGAATTTCTTTTTTCTTATTTCGCTAAGCATGATAGATTACAAAATGAATTTAAGACGAGGCCGATTCATTGATACCTCTATAAGTCTATAGTGTAGTGGTCGCTCTCGATGCCATTAATAATGAAATATAAAACTAATAATTAAGACGTCTAAATAAGATATAAAGTATAAACACAGACTATACACTAATTTTGCAAGAGTTTCGCCAGCCTGAGTAAGTACGTGAACAAAAACTGCAGTAATTGACGATGCGACAGGTGAACATGATGAAATTGAGAGTTCCTTGTGGGTTTTAATCTAATAATCATTAATCAAAAGATGTAATATAGTAAGAAATTAAATTAGGATGATGAAAATCATTTTTATTAATTTTTTCATTAATTTAATCTATAGCACCTATATAAATTACATCAAATGAATAAATTCACTATAACGTCAAACATAAATGTATTAGTTGTGCCCTATGGTTTCATCTGCATCTTTATCCTATGTCATTTTTTTTTGTATCTTATTAGAAAAATTACAATTTCAACGTTAACTGTTCAGTAAAACAAAACTTTTATATATAAACCTGATAATTATGATATTGAATTTTAATTCAAAGTGTTCCAGATTATAACATCCGTTACATTTTTATTCGTATAAAGTTGCGCCGATAGCGTTATTTTAGGTATATAGAATTTGGAACTTATTAGTAATAGAAATAAGGGTGAATATTTCGAGGTTATTTTAATGGTACCTAATTTTTTAACTGTCGAGTCGTTTTGTCAAGGCCGCCTTATCTCAGTGTTGGGTTACTAGAGTGGCCGACGTAGCTCCAGGAATTGAAATTCAATACCGAATAAAGTCGATTTAGTAAGCGTTTTATTATAACTAACGTGTTTTATATCAGATCCACTGTTGCGCAAGAGCAACATTTTTTTATTGCCTTATAACGGTGAAATATTACTCTGATAAGTACTTATTATTTTACAAATATATCATAAGATTTAAGCTTTAATCTTATTTAAATATATTATGTAATATACCTTCCAATCGATATTTTATACTATGTTTTAAGTCTATTCTCCGCATTTTTTACCCTTTGGTGAAGATACTGCCAAAGCTGAGATTGTCTAGTGGAAGTCGTGGAATTTTTAACCTATACACCACTGAAATAAATTAAGCAAGATGAATCTTGTAATCGTTGATCAAGAAAAGCATCGTAGGAAAATCTGCAAGTCTTGGGTGAAATTATAATATAATTACAACGTTTCAGTACAGTACGAGGGTATTGCTTCATTTGTTCCTTTAATATAAGCCTGTAGACTAAAATCAGTAAGTCACAATGCCGTATCTTCTAGCAATCTTTAGGCATATTTTTTCAAATAAAGCCTAATTTAACTTATAAATGATTTGCATTCCTGTTACCGGAATGCTATACCTACACCTCGTCTATACCCTATTTGGTTTGCTTCTTTATAGTAGTAAACTTGCTGTGTTGTAATTAGTATGAATCATTCCGAACTATAGATCGCTTACACGTTCTTTGTCTTTTCTTTTATATATTTCTTTTCACTGTCAATTTCAATATGCTTCTAGAAGTGCCACGTAGTTTTACAACTATCTCCATGGAATTTCCTAAGCTATATTTATTTTAAAACGTATCCCTTACTTGACATCAAAGAAATATATCATAATGAACTCTGCATGTCTAGGAAGAAAGTCCGAGATATGTAAGAATATCCTTAATTTCAAATAAACAACCTTTTCAATTTAATAACATATAGACAAAGAAAATATATCTTTAAATTTCTTTCCTATTTCAAATTCCTGATGGATAAAAACGGTAGTTCATTCTATAAGTGATTAATCACTCCTTGTACCTATAATTATTGTAAGTGCAGCTACATTTTGTAAAATCATAGATCAAATATTAATTATTTTTTTTTAGATAATCGTTTAAATGTGTATTCCATATTACTTGAATGAATGAAACGAATTTTTTTTCTTCGATATAAAAAATTAAGCGGTTCAGATAATATTGATAATAATATATAATATCCTTTTTATACTAGATATAAAAAATAAATATGATTCTACCTTTTTACATAGGTATGTGTACATTATACTTACATTCCAATGTAACCTTGATATCCTTACCATTACACATACGTTACATACACACATATAACATCACTCGTTGATAACTTTAGGAGTCCTGTACGTCTACCATGAGTTTTTGTTACAAGCGCACATGACATAACTACAGTAGTAAACGTAGAAACGCAATAGTAATGATAGTATGCGTTAGAGGCACTGCTCAACTTTCCATACAATTTGTCTACTACACTCGCTAACGTGTATCTCTGGAAACTCATGGTAGACGTACTGAGTGCTCAGAGTACTGAATTCTGTTTTGTAGAGAAATATCATTACCTAATTACTTTTGAAAACGTGAGAAATATGTAGGTAGTTATATTAAAATTAAATACATTTTTTTAACAAAAAATTATAAAATAAACAATAAATTAGGTTGATCAGGATTGAGGAAAGGAGAGAATAAAAAAATAAAAATAATAATTAAACATATTTTGACTATAATTCAATAAAAATGCAGATGGAAAATAAGGAAAACTTACAAGAAAAATGTCATAGACAAGCTTTAGCCTTAATTTTTTTTGTCCGTAACAGAAAGTAGTCAATTTTTCGAAGATTAACTTATAATTGAATTAAATTAAAAAAATTAAATACTTAATTACAACTGACATAGGTACTAGAGTATCTAAACTAATGCCTGTTATATTAAATGACTGATGATATATTACTAAACATTAAGTTACAAGTAACCTTAGTATTTAAATGTTCGTTTAAATACATAAGAAATTAAATAAATCAGTTTTAATGGTTTATAATTCGTAATGAACTGATAATAAATAATATTCGGGAAACTTTATGAAAAACGCCTACATCTAAATCTTAACATTAGGTACAAAATTATCATTCTGCATGCATGGTGACACCATGCAACTATCATGAGATTAAGAAAAAAACTGAAACTAAATACTTGACAAGAAGAACACAATAACACTATCACTTCGATACTATTTGCTGATAAATTAAAGAAAAACCAACGGTTTAAAGTTTCATTTATTAACATAGTACAAAATTGTAGATCTGCTATGTATAAAAATATTCATTCAAGGCGCGAGGATACAATTTCTTGGTATTCGAAAGCGTATCTGACCGTTTCTATCAGAATTTCTCCTAATCACTTAATTGGTCCCTTAATTAAAACATTAAACTTTGTTATATAAATATTATAAAATATCACACTTTAAATTAAAAAAAAATCTATTCTACATCGAAACTAATCACTTAGTTCTGTCAAAGTACAAAAGTAATAACCATGCCAATTTGAATATTACATTCAAAAGGATACAATAAATAAGAATCAATCTATCTCGATCAACTAAAAATTAAATATTATAATCGATTTATTTTGTTACAAAGTAAAAGGCACTTATCGGAGGGGATGCGCGGGCGCGGCGTGGAAGCGCGAGGGGAGAGGGCCGCTCCGCAACGTATCCACCTCTATCTACATGCTTTATATACTATTGTCGTCACTATATCTTTATACAATACAGGTATATTGGTATATGGATTCTCGGGAGATCGACGGGCTTAAACTCGGATACCTGTCATTTTTTGCATGCGTTCGAGCGCGATGTCTTGGAGCGCTGGAGCGAGAGGGAGTAGAGTGCGGTCGCGAGGACGTAAAAAACAATCACCAAAAGTCTCAAACAGGTTTAAACTCGCTGCTCGCTCGCTCGAGGCAAAAAGGAAAAATTCTCTCAGACGAGCCGCTGGAGGCGGTGCGCCGCAGAATCTTTCCGATGCTTCCCAAATGAACTGCTAATTATTGATATGACTAACGGTGTTGGTTAATCTTAGATCTTTGCAATAACATAACACAGAAACAAAAAATAATAATAAAAAAATACGAAAAAGAAAAGGGTACACTTAATCGAATTTTTAAAAATTAAAAAGAATGGATGAAAATATTCAAGCCCATTTTTCTCTCGATTCCTGTCAGCGTCGGCTGATTCCGTTTTTAGTTTAAGTCAATCGTTAGCATGAGATGTTCAGCGAGGAATCAGTCGAGCTGAGTTCTATGCAACGAGCCACGTCCCGTCGACGCGTGCCTCGTCCGTATGCGGTGTGGCATCGCAACTGCTAGCTACAAAATAATAATAATTAAAGTTAAAGAGACTCGAAATAAATAATAAATTATTATCTTATATCCTTAAAAATAGATCACGAGTGCCTTCTCGCGGTACGGTACCGAGCGCGGATAGGCAGTACGAAATAAATAAAATGTGACTATAAGCTAACTTTACAAAGACCACCGCTCGGCGGAGGATCGCATCGGGAAGACTTCCGCGAGCTACACAATAAATATCTAATAATATAAGGTGCCATTTACAAGTGCGTGCCGATAATTAAAAATGATGTATATCTAATATAATCACACCGCAAACTTTCGAGACGCCAGTGAACTTCTATAACTTTATAATATTACAGGGCGAAGTAGTGAGAGCGTCGATATACTGGAGATCATTCGTTGAGCGGGTGTGGGCGCGAGGTGCGACGAGCGGGACGACGCTCGAGCGCGGTCTGGAAGACGTCGAGTAGGCACTTAGTCGAAGGACGATCCTTATACGCTAACATCGGTTTGTTATCTTAGGACTAGGTAACCCACTCGAACTCAAGCGATCACAATATCGCCAAAAGCAGAAGAGAGGCGGTTAAAAACAGGCAGCCGCTCGTCCTCGGGATCTGGTGAGTGGGCATGGCGAAAAGCGAAGGAAGTGGCGTGAGCAGGCGGCGATAATGCAGGCGGCGAGTGTGGCACCAGTGGAGACTGTGGAGTTAACGGTGAGTGGGGTGACCTTGGAGAGCGAGATCCATCGCTCATGTAAGACGCGAGTGATCCCCCCGATGACAGAGATGCGAGCGATCCACCCGGAGATGAAGGTTCACGGCGTCTTGCCTCTTCTGCATTATGAACAAAGTGGCAACGAGGTCCGTACGGACAGAATCCTACAGAGTGGAACGTACGACAAAGCTCTGTCTTGTATTTAGGATGACGTTGAAGATTGCGAAGTTCACGCACTCCATGAGCGAACTGACATTTATCGCCATACTTGCAAACACCGGCTTCTTCAAATGGTCGACAAAGTTCCGTCTTGTATCTGCTGGTAGCAGGTGGTGGAGGTGCAGGGTCACTAGTTGCTCGTTCGAGGCGTCGATGACCAAGACTGTTTAATAAACCGGCAAGAGCTCGTTGTGCTGGGACTGACGCTGCTCGTGCCAGTACAGGATGCTGGTCCCAACCAACAGTAGAAGAAACATTGTTGGTGCCGACAGGACCGAGGGCGCTGCTCAGTGTGGCATTCATCGTCTGCACTGGGCGAGTTTGGTTCTGAAATAGACAAAAAAAAACTCAGTTATTAACTTTGTACTCTAAAAATATTATAAAGTTAGATAACAGAGATTTAGATATAGAGATGTATATATAAAGTTTTAGATTTAAATACATATAAAAATAACTACTTTAATTAGTATATTCTTATTTTAAAAAAAGGGATCACAATCTGGCATGAACGGTCGGGTACCTGCAATGGGCAACAAAAAAAGGACCCTGCACATTTTTTTGCTATCGTCTACCTGCTTGGACAGCCCCTAGTAAGGTAGTTTCAACGTTAAATGTTAAACATTTCCAATTAACTGAACATCGAATATCGTAAAAATTGTTTATCTGCTTCTTATGAAGAATATTATATAATGATATTAATAAATACATTCGAAATAATCATTATGTAAAAATAATTTATCCATTTTATTAGTTATTTAAAAATTCTAACGCTTTAACAATCTTTTGTTTTGTGAGTTGTCTAACCTAGCTACACTACAAGACATCACCATAACAATAGTGGTGTTCATGCAAGAGGTAGTTGACACAAGCGCTCGGCTGGTACAATCGCAGTGATTGTACACTATTGTTCACCAGGCGTCGCCTCCTAGCGTCGTCGCAATGAGGAATAATTGTCGCCGCGCCAGCTCTCGGCCGAGGGGCAATGGTCGTGTGTCGTATTAAATAACAGTACTCCTCATACTGATCGATCCGTGATCTATTCCTTACCTGTTGCGGGCTTTTGTTATGTAACAAAATAATTAACGTTGTAAAACGGAATACCGTTAAGTAGCACAAATTTTTGTTATTAAAACGTATTTAATTTTAAGCTAAAATAACAAGTATCAGTTTATAACTCTTGATATTTTTTGTTAGATATGCTTTAAGATCGTTGGTAAGCTTAGAGCGATTCGAAGGTCGGCATAGCGCGCGACGCGGAAAATAAGTACTATACATTATGTATGATACATCACATCTTGTATGCGGCGGCCTCAATCGATGTGAATGACATATCATTGTATATTCTGTACGCCTATGCCTCGACAGAACATCGTAAACACGCAATCACTTGTGTTTTTGAATACGACATATTATACCACGATATTTTAAGCTGAAACCGCAGCAGATATGTTTCTTTTTTTAATGTAATATAAAAATGTGTATATATATATATATATATTAATTAGTTTTAGGTCTTTATAAATTTCCTTATTTTAAGAATTGTAAATATATTTTGTTCGAAGCAGAAATATATAGGTCTAACGTTGATATGCTGTTACGCTGTTTTGTTCACCAGCTCCTCACTTATCCTTATATTTCTCAGAAGAATATATACAGCTACTCATTAGATTTGGTTATTGCGGTTAACAGTAAACGGCAAGCAAACAATGAAAATAAATGCTATTCGTTTTGCATAAATTTTTATTCTCTCCCTCGCTTTTCTTTATTAAAAGAAAAGATATTTTGAAGGATGTAGATTGTAGGTACTTCATAAGTCTAATTTTCAAAATATTTTATCTGTCGTCATTGAAGTATGTTAAATATAAAATGTCAAAAAAGGTTGTAATTTTAGCTCTAGTATATCCTCAAATTTTAAAGGCGAAAGTGTAGCAGTAAAATTGATGTTTGGCAGATGAGGTTTAGTTGCGGATGATAAGTAGAAAAGTGAAAAGAGTAAGGGTTAAATCTATGGCCGGCAAGTGACTATGGAAAAGAGTAGCAAATTTGTAATTAGAGAATTATCAGAGCGGAACATTTGTTAAGCGCTTTCCATCGAACATTACGTCGCAACTGAACTCCAGGGAAATTTGTAACCATTGTCGATTTCGATCGACCGCGGTCATTGCGTTTGAAACTAAGGGCAATCAATCGTGAGCGGCCAAGGCGCATTTGCACAGTTTATTATAACAACATGTATATCCATTAGCCGGACGGCACGTTCACAATTTACACGTTAAAGGGTAAACGTCTAGTAACATAGGTGTTTTGTAAATATTCCTACCCATTGGTTTGTAAGGTGAGGTGAATGAAATTTTCGAAGAACCGGGTACTGATCGCGTCTCTTGTCGAGTGTGTTTGGTTTATTAGCGTGTGATTGAGTCAACGCGACAAACACGCGCCTCGTTCAAGTGACGTGTTTGTGCTCTTCGTTATTAGTTTAGTAAGAGCTGCATAAAGTCGAAATATTTTTATGTGAGCTTTAATTTTTTTACAAAATTTCTAAAAGATAAAAAATATGATAAAGTGACACTTGCAATCTTAAAAAGTCATAAGTAGTATATACATAATTATCCTTTTTTGCAAAATACATATTTCTAAAAATGAATAAATAACACTATCTTCTTATTAATTGCCTAATACCAATACTGATATTTGTATGAATACGGCTGAATCTCAGGCCGGATATTTGTCGAGAGCTAGTTTTCGTTTTTGGTTTTAAAAGAATTGAATTACATAACCTTTTGTTGATTAGATGACCTGAAGAGTAGATCACTATGTTGCACAGGCAATCTGGAGTAATCGAAACTTGCAAAAACTCTATGTTGAATTGTTAATATTCATCGGATGACAAAACAACTACAATGTAATCTTGTCGCAGACATCAATTATTATCAAATCTTTAACTTCAATCGAATTAGTAGTGTCTTATAGTATTAATTATTTTGTTTACAATATTTAATTGATATTGTTTTCAAGGTTATAAAAAAAACTATTATAAGCGGGTTATCGAACTTTCAAACACTCCCATCACAGTATACATTATTTACTCTCGCAATCAGTAAAATTTACACCTCGACGTTGTCAGTGTTGTATACGTACAAAGTTCTGCAAAATATACATTGTCTACTCAGATAACCTAAGAGGGCAACGGCTCCACGCACAAAGAATTGAGGTTTGAGGTTTCAGCGAATTTAAAACGGTTAAGAGATTGATTTTACTGTTCAAATAAAGAAATATGTAACAAAGAACTTTTTGATAACCAGAGACGAAAAATATTCCTAGTATAAACATATTCAATTAATCAGCATAGAAGTTTCAACTATGGGTCGACATAATATGTCAAAGAGAATTCTAATTACAGAATTTTTTGTTTTAGCATTATGTTATTGAAACATAAACGTGGTCTATGGCAAGAATAAAACATTTTTAACTAATTTCTCTTAAGTTTAATATTGCTAGTACCGTCTTTTATTCATTATTTCCTGTAACATGATACGAGGAGCATGAACTCGAAGCATTACGAAGACTGTCTCGCGACAATTGATCCAGCTACAGAGTCAAACAAGAGAACACTGTAGCTTAATTGAACATTAATTGGCTCTAATCAAATGCGTTCTATATTTAAATGAACTTTTAACGATTTAAAACATTCGGTCATTGTGGCGGTATCATATAAAGATAATTTTTATATTAATTATAGGTAATAATTGAAATTTTAAGAGTTAGGAGCGATTTATGAAATACTGAGTTTGATATTTCATAAACGGGTTCTGTTTCTAAAATTATTGCGCTTATTATAAGTTATTATAAAAGGCTTTTCTTTGTTTATAGTATAAATATTTGATATTTTGTAAAATCATTAAAATATGCTGTGATTTAAAATGCTGCTTTTAGTGACCGGCTATCAAAATTGGCCCATTTCTCTAAGGATCAAACAGAGGGTTTTGTCGATTGCTTCCATCAAGTTTATTGAATGATTGCGCGAAAATAACAAGCCGAGATGTTGCGGCCCCCTCACAATATTATAACCAACAACCTCCTAATAATGGCAATCATTAACCTTTCAATCTTTCTCGCCCCTTTGTCTCAAACAAACGTCTTTGTTTATTTTGATTTGCATAAAAGGGTGGATGTCGCGAGCTACGATTTACCCGCTGCGGTAAGACTCACGCCCATTGTGTGCCTATTGTTATTCTACGGAGTTGTTATGTATTCGTATGTTGCTACTGAATGTATTTCTAGCCATACAAATTTAACGTAATTTTTTTTTGCAGCATGTTTCGTCTGATTATGGTTGACTTATACTTTATAGTTGACAACTTATATTTGGGTAATAAAATTGCTTATTGCTATATTATAATAGATAACATATGACTTAATGTATATTATACGAATGAACATTAAAAGTCTAATAAATTTAAGTGACATCTATTAAATAAAGAAAAAATAGATAAAGAACGTTTCTTGCTCCCGCAGAGTCTAGAACTTTATAAAAAGTAGGCGTAATATTAGTTTAATTGCATCTACTGGGGAGTAATTAAAATTAGACGTAGTTAACTTATCTTGATGAGAAACTCATTAAATTCATTTTAATTATGTTATATAATAATATGTTTCTTTACAAAAACAGTTTGAATAAATAGTTTAAAATAAATATATGGTCGTCTGTTCATCAGGTAGGCAACTTAAATGCCAGTGTTTTAGGTAACAGTCGACTGATAGACGTATAGATTTTCTTATTAGTAAATATACATGTACATATGTACATACATAGTATACAAAAATAATACACCCACACTCGGGACAGGAATTAAATCCACAACCCTGGTGTGGAAAGCAAGGTCACTGCCAACCGCGCCAACTGGTCAGTTTGAAATAGTTTTTATTTCGATGAAAAATAAATAATATGTGGTCTTCGAATAGGATTAAGAAACAACAAGTGTATAAACTGCAATCACGGAATACATATTATACATGACGAAAATTGGGATGTTAAGAGCGTATATATGGTAAAGAAGTCACAATTCAAAATGTAATATAGCGAGCGCCTGTTAGATGAGTAACCGGACGCGCGACGACCAGCGCGCATGCAGATGTGCCCGCTCCGTGATCGCCATGCCAGACCGCACCGGGTATGGTAAAAATTCCATCGCTCACCTCTATTTGAATACCTATCAATTGTTTCTTGTTATTATAAGAAACAATGGAAACATGTATTTAAGAATCCCAGGCAAAACGCTGAGCAAACAGGAAATCACGTAGGGGGCGATGTTTCAAGAATTGTTAAATGGTTGTCATTTAACGACTTCATATTTTACTATTGCATTAATGACGACCTCACCTAATGCACATATTAGGTTCATTGACATGACAACAATAATAAAAGTATGTTTTAAGTAGATTTACGATTACTGCGACAATAATGTTCAAGTTACACAAGACCTAAGTTCATACGGAGGTAGGGATGCAAACGATACATCGATTTTTCTCAAACATCGATGTTTCACTTTAAAAAATATCGACGTTCAAATATCGATGTTTTTATGAACGATGTTGCATCCCTATTTGGAGGCGGTACTATCATCATAGTGTATGTGTACATAATGATATAGCACATGGTTCAAATATAATGAAATAAATGTGGAATATTAGACTCCAAATTGATCTATCAAAATATGTTTAAATTATGTTTAGATGTGCGCTAGTCGTGTACCAGTTATGGACATTCACCTTTGTTTAAACGCAGCGGATAGACGCAAGCGCAGGCGTCATAGAACACGCGAGTTTATTGCGCACGTAATAAACCACGCGAGGTAAAGCGGCCGTAAAGCGAGTGTCAACAAAGGACCAAGCATTCGAGCGTGTTTACCCCTCAGCCGCTCAAAGCGGAGGAAGCACGTCCCCCGGCCGGGCCGCTTTTAGCACCTCCTTATTTATAGATGCACCAACGCTCGGCGCTGATTTGCAGAACCAAACAAGTAAACAATGTTACTCGTGATCTTGGTAACAGTCAAACAGTCAATAAGTAAGAATATAACGTCTTTTTAATAAATTTGTGTTCTTCGCGATCGATTTTGTTATCTTTGTCACTTCATGACATCAATTTGAACTAGAAACTGAACTGAATAGATATAAAAGCGTCCTCATCTACAAACTTCGTTAGTCAAATATCAAGTAGCAGCAATTCCTTTGTCCGTTAAATTGTTATTGTTGCATCATACTACCGTGTTAACTTTCCCCGCAAATTGTGCGATGTGACTCACACAGAGATAATATACAAAGAAAAACTTTTCTATGACTAAACGCATTTAGCCTTATTGTTTTCTCGACCAGTTTAAGTACGTTAGGGATCGTTATCTTTACTTAGAAAGTTATCAAAAGTTTTAAACCATATTGGTTATTAACATGACATTTAAATGTTTTCAAACAGATTGTAGCTTTACGATTAAGAAGTTGCACCGTATGTGATTATATTGAGATTCTGTTCAGAGTTATTTGTGAAACAGTTTAAGTAATATGATTTATAACAATGTAAGTATAGTTATATAAATATTTTAATTTCACTAATAATTTGAAGAATAAATATAAGACAACTATTTAAAAAAAAATTAACGAAAATAAATTAAAAGTTGTTTTCCTGATGACTTATTTTATGAGCCTACCTATACTAGTGACGTAGGAACCTAAAATTGTCATATTAAAATTTATTATATATATCAAAATGAGGACTTTTTTTTAATTGAGGAGGGAAAAGGAAATACGTGTTATCTTTAAGGCAATCCTTAATTTACTTTTTAAGACTTAATTATGCGTTTTTTTTATTTTTTTATTTCACACAGTGTTCCTTTTAAATGATTCGTACATTGACCTCAAGCTAAAATATAAATACTAATTTTAATAATGTACTAAATATTATTAACCTTGATAAAAATATTTTGCAGCTGTCAATAGTATTTAAAAATATTTTGCTGCTATTAAAATTTTTGTATCGTATAGCTATAACCTTTATTTACAGTGCTGATTGGGCAATATGTTGTTAGCAATTACTACAAACGTAGACTATTTTATATATGGTCAGCTGTATACTATGTCATCGTTTCGTAAAAATGATTTTTCGCCATAATACATTCAACTTACAGAGTTCAATACTCCACCATCGACCAGATAGTCTCGGCTCACCTGAAACAAGAAAAATTTCATATTAGAATAATATAGTTAAAAATATATTGGGTAAATACTTAATTTGCAATTTATGAAGAAATCACTCGATAACATATTATAAATCATGCATTTATGTTAGTTTTAAATAGTTTCAAAACGTATAAGCATTTGGTAACATTGCGTTACAATTACACAATCCGATGGTAGCCTCTGATAGTGGAATGTTAGGCGCATTTATTTACGTTCCTAGCGAGCCTTAATAAAATGAATAACCGGCGAGTAGGCTCTCGACCGGTCTCCGTCGAAAGCGATAGCACTTCCTACAAGAAAGTAAAACCGTAGCCAGCTAGCTGGAAAACTCGGAGACGGCAGCCGTAATTAATTTGCACCGACTAAATCTGATGGGGCGTTCTAGGTATCCACTAAAACGAAGTGAAGCTTGAAATTGAGATTTATTGCGAATATAATTCGTTAATCAACTAAAGCCCACTACAGACTAAGATATAAATCGCTCAATACTTTTTCTTATCGTTATGTATTGTGTATTCACTAAGCTGAAGTTGATATCTTTGTCTTTTATGCCTTTTTTGTTACTCTTAGAGACATAATTTACGTTATTTTTAATTTAACTCTTAGTTGAAGATTAACTATATATTTATGTAAACAATAAATAAAAATAAAATAAAAACTACTGGTGGTAATTTATTATCTAGCGTAGTTACTTAAGTAATAAACCCTCTTATGTAACGATGTAATGCGACCGTTGCCGGTCATTACATGTCTAAGAATAGTTCTAACGTAACTTGTGAAATTATATATTGATATTTTTATAAAAATTCAATAGTATAAATACATTCACATTTTTAATTAAACGTTTATCTAAAATGTTCAATTTACATATATGTAACATCGTAGACAACATATTTTAAATAACTAAAATTTTACATCTTATTTACTGGGGAAATACAAATCCAAATCGTATGCATAATATGAGAAATATAAAAACACAGCTGTTAAAGCCACGGAAAGAGATAAACATGGTACAGCGCTATTAAAAAACTGGTTTTATATTACATAAATAATTTATAAGTATTTGATCCGCGTATAGCACGAATAAATAAGTTAATTTTTTTCTTCTTGCGGCATTCAAACACCGCGGCATTTAATAAAACATTGAAAATATATGAATACCGTATGGGTTTTTCGGTATAATGCCATAGTTTTTTTTTTTTTTTTCGTGAATACAACAAACATCAGTTAGAAAATTTTGTAGTATTTTCAAAAATTATCTGGCAGATGTTTTGTATTCATTAGGAATAAAAAAAATTGTGTTAGCAATATACTTATGTACTCGTATGTAACGCTAGCGTCGTAAGTCTCTCGGTTGTCGAGCACGATCAACGAAGCAATCGGGGCCACTTGTGCTAATGAAACACTTCAATTGAATTGGGGACATTAATTCAGCAGCCGTATCTCCAATGTTTACATTGGCACTAAATAAAAATAGTTAACATTACATATGGAAAACTACTGTTCGTATCGATTCGTTACGTATGAATTTGAATCTTTAACACCGTTTCGAACTCGTACCGTGTATAATTTTAGTGCAACATTGTATGTGCTACTATTGAAATTGCATTTAATAGTTATTTCACATGATTAGTTTCTGGAAATCAAATACATAAAACTAAAGGCTCTATTTTATATTATACATACGATATAATATATTGTTTATTTAATATTTAAACATTCAATTTTTATTGACGCGTCGATGGCATAACATTTATATAACGACAAAATTAAACCACATATTAGTTTATAAAAAATACTTAACATACAACAAAATATTTGAAACCTTGTATAATATGTATTAAATTTCGCATCTGACCTCGGAGCTATCAGTAATCAATATGACGTTGAGAATTGAAAATGATGGAACGATTCAATAAAGCCCTCTCAGTGCTTCATTATTAGTTGTACCTATAGAACAGTGTACTTACTATTATTTAAATGTCTCTTAATAAACATCAATAACGTTAAGTTTTATATGTTTTTGTTATTATAACAGACAAATATAGCTTTATACTGTTATACTAATATAACTATAAGTCATGTAATTCCGTAATATCAGTCATATTAATATAATTAATAACAAGTTTACCTCGTTAATTGTATGTTTTTCCCAAATGTATTTTATAAAATGAAATGAGCAGCGAATTTGAAACACTACAAAACAATCATTAAGAAACAATTCAAATTTATTTAGTTTTAAATAATAATAAAAATGTATAGTTAGCTGTATATAATTATATTAAGACAACAATTCTGTAAGTCTTGTGAATAATGAATAAATAACGTGTTAGTAACTTCAGCTCGACGACGCCTTGAAACACAGATATCATGACAAATATGAACATCGACGACATGAACTTTAGCAATATTTTTTGACCCAAAATTAATGAATAAATCATTATGATTATGATTATGACATTTAGAATACTAAGAACAAGGTGATAGATGTACGAATCAATAAAATATATTATAGTTGCCATTACGAACTATTTTTAAAAAAAGTTAGTAAAACTTATTTTTAACGAATCATGTTTTAATCATAATTAGTTAAAAATAAGTTTTACTTTTATCATTTATTTTTATTAGTCATAAATCAATTGATTTCTTAGTGGGAATATATCTCATAGTTTCCTACGGTTTTTCATACTAGCAATAGAATTTATTCTAAATTCTATTTTATATAGTATATTGTAAAGTTTTAACACGTTATAGACAAAAAGTTATAAGATTATTTTAAAATGAATATGACACATCATTAGTATTCAGTGTGTATGTCTACGTAGCAAATTAGTTTGTTATAATCTAATGTGTTGTAATTGATCTATGATAGAGACATTTGAGTTCGCGGATCTACGGTAAGATGCTGGCGGCGTGATACACGCGACGGTGACTCTTGCGCACGATGTCGCAACCAACATATTTAAGATTGTCTTTGTCACGCGATTCACCCTGTTGTATTGTACCTTGAAACTCTTGAAAGTATCGCCTTGAGGGTAAAATGTTTCAAAGATATAGTGGCATATAGGCAGTTTTCATTTAATGTAAACGACAATTTTTTTAATAGCATAATAATAAACATAGTTATTTTTTTTAATTATCCGTCAATTTTACTTTAATTACAATTAGCAGTGAAATAGTGACGTTTACGTAATTAAATTAATAGCAAAGGGCTTGTCGATGACCAACATCCTACTTAAGCAAACATCGAGAACGAACCTTAATCACAGAAAAAAATATTTATAACCAATATCTACTGGTTAAATTTACTTTTTTAAATGTTTCAGAATAAATGGACCCCGGAAAAGGATGTTGAAGGTCGAAAAGCAACGAGACGGCCTTGCCGTTGGCTGTGCCACTTTCTCCGCTGTAGCTTAAGCCCACGTGAGTTACGTATACAATGAAACAATGCTCTGTTCTACAAGTTATGACAAGCTTACGCATTCTATGGAACAGTTCACATAATCACCGAATTGAAGGCGTTTCTACTCACGAGCTTGAGGGTAATTTACATTCGCCGCAACAGGACTGTCCATGTGTCCCCGCTTTGGCGCATTGTTTGCATAAGAGCCTTGGTTTCGCACTATGATCACGGGACATTCATACTCTTATAACTGCTCATTGTTATATTGTTCCGTAAGTTTGTTTCAAAATACCACATAAATTACTTACCTTGTCTCTTACGCAAATAAATCTATTTAATAAAGAAAAAATTGAAATTATATGGAAGTATCCAATAGGATACAAGCTCTTCATAATGTTGATGCTGTACAGATGTCTTGGCGCTGTATAAATTTTGCATTACAACAAATTGCCACTCGTTTCCGACGTCTGTTGAAACTCAATTAAAACACTGGATCGGACGGATATCGACATCGAATTACTTATATCTACTATAAGAAAATATATTACTTTGAGATATTGTAATAAAATACTCCATTCATATCGGGCTGCCTCGAAAGTTAATTCATTTGGAATGATTAAAATCGTCATTGCAATCTTTGACTTGTAATCGAAATGCAGTAATAGATAACGAACACATTTTGAAATTAATCTATAGCCTGTTTGGCTTATGAGTTTAAAGTGATGCTTAAGTTATTATCGAGGTCACCTAAATAGAGTTTCTAGTATAACAGATTTCATATAGTTTAACACTTCTGTAGCAAGTTAACTATTAAGTGTCAAACTTGAGTAAATGCTTATTTAAATATTGATACGGAGGTTGAAATTAGTTTTGACGAGTAAATACTAGTATGTCATAACGAGGGAAATCGAAGGTTATCTCGAAGCGGGGATAGTAAAGTTACCGCAGTTGCATCGAGTAACACGCAGACTTGCGTTTTGCAACAGTGTGGCAACTCGACTGAAATACTGGATTAACAACATTGACTGCAGTCGACGCACCCACCCAGTTATGGCGTACAGTTAAAAAAAATTACGAATTTAAATATATCATTTAGGTTCAAATTTACTTCTCCACAAAAACGTAATTTTGTTAACATTCTCGTTTATGTTTTGTTACAAAATAGCTGAAACATTATGTTTCGTAAAATTAAACCAAGATATCTTATAAGCACACCGCAGATATTGGTTATATCAATAATAATTATAACGATACATATTTTACAACACCCAACCTCTGACAAAAGTAAAAGTTTCTTGATATGTTGTTATAAATTTTAATTCCTTAAATGGAGAAAATACGCCAATAAAACTATCTACAGTATAATAATCTTCAGGAAGTTATATATGATATCTTAGATCATTATTTAAGCTATACACAATAAGGAAAAATAAAGACCGTAAGTAGATAAGTGATTAATGAGCAAAAAAAAAATATAGGGTATACTTAATGCAGTTAAAGTCGTGAAATTAAAGTTCACCTTAAGACGATACTTAATCATGACCAATTATTTATTTGTACAATTTCAAAACATCAAAGTTCGTATGATTAACAAGTCAGATTAGGAATAGACGAATAATAAATAAAGTTTATTATAATGTAGCGATGAATTCGATATCGTTCACAGGGTCGAGAATGAAAGTGGGTCACTTTTACAATTAGACAAAGTAACTCTTCATATATTTTGTATCTTTTAAACTTGACATCGACTACGTACTATTATGTAAATTAAATATATATTCGATACTAAGCTTTATGTCGACTCGACTCCGGGCAGAACAGGATTTTCTAGAGCAGTATTTATTTATAAACATATTTAAAGTTTTTGTACAACTTTGTCGAGGAATCCGCGATGGAAAATGTTACAACAGTGACGTAGCCGTCTTTGTGCGGTTGTCGAGCAGGTCGCGTAGGTGAGCAAGCGAGCGGATGACCTTCGCGGGAGGCGAATGGGCCCATCAACAAATACTCCACGCATTTTAAGACCAGCTTTAATTATCATTATTTTTATCATTACCTCACTTTTAATGGTGTAATGTATACTGTCAAAATAAGCTACTGCCTTCGTTTGTTTCAGAATAATTACCTCGTGACGATTTTGACATTTACCTCTACCTATTAGTACTTAAATACATAATTATGTTATCTCTTTACCATAATCCACGTTTTGATGTTTAGGTTTCATTGCAGCTTTTTCTCGATAGCCCTAATTTATTAATGTTTCTAAAGAAATCAATAACTATGATTTAGATGTTTCAAGTTATCTAAGCACGAGTTTACTGTGTATGCGTCAATTTATTTCAATTCATGTCTAAATGTAAAATTACCTCTGCATCAAAATGACCAGTTTAATTTTGTAATGACTGTATTATAAAAATAAAAAAAATATATTCAATTTAAAAACTTACTTCTAATTATTATTACATATAATTATAATGTACTTGACGAGAATTAATACTTCGTAAATATCAATAAAAATCAAATTTATATGTGTAAACTACAATGCCTGTAAACAACGCACTGCTGAGCAAAGGCCTCTTTTTCTTATAGAAGAAGGGTTTTAACTTAATCCACCACGCTGCTCCACTGCGGTTTGGCGGATAATTTCCCTACCACGAGTAAAAATCGTTATCAGGTGTCTATGATAACAACCAGGACAGACGGCTTTACGTGCTCTCCGAGGCACGGTGGAGAGACCCAAAAGGACATATACACTCAGACCGGAAACAAATATTTTTACAAATACAAATTTCTGTACCGAGCGGGAATCGAACCTGCGATCGACAGCGCGAGGCGTTGAGGCGACTACTCGCACCACTACACCAGAACGGTCTTCAAAGCTACAATTAATAAATGCATAATTATGATATTTTGAGGTTAAAAACAACATTAAATTGGTGTAGGTAGGTACTTCATTTTAATTTATAAAATTTTTTATGTAACTATTAAAATATTTGAAAGGACTTTTTTCATATTTAGCGTTAATTAATTCATCGATATGTTCATAAAGAGTAAGCAGACCTCCGGAAGCCGCTTCAATGTGCGGAACACATTGTGCGAACCCGAGTTTCCAGTAGTCTACACTCTACAGTGCGCCATCTTCCTTTTGCTAATTACTTGTTATTATGTCTCCAAAGCAACAGATGTGCAACATCCGCTCCTAAACGTACGTCTCGACGTCTTTTTTTAACAACAAATTAACGCAAATTTAAATGCTTCATCTTTGCGTATATATCATCATATATATATATATATATATATATATATATATATATATATATATATATATATATATTAAAAAATGTAAAGTTTATGTAAATGTACAATATTTTTATTTCTCTGTATATAATTTAACACGAAAGACGAATAATGTTCTATTAATACAGATACTATAATTATAGTCACTAATGACGACTATACTATACTTATAGAATAATATACGAGTGACACACGTAAATATAATTATGAAACTGTGTGAAGAACACACACAACACTGACTAGTCACCGTTCACTAAATTACTGAAGTTTCCACAGAATGTCACAAATATCAGTGAAAAGTCAATGAAAAATAACTTTAGCGCGATAGAATTAATATACTCGTACTATCATTACTGCCAAAAACAACAATTATGAAGTCAGTGATCTATCTTACTTAGTGTATAAACTAAAGATGAGAAACTACATTTTTATAAAGAAAAACTCAAAAAAATATAACGATCATTAATCGTTTCTAATTGAAAGTTAGTAATATGTTTACTATGCAGTACATTACAAAGACCACCGGCACCGTATCACAATTACGGTCAATATAAGACTATAGTTTTTTATCTATAAATAAATTATATAATAAAATAAGTCAACAACACGATCGTAAGTTTCACTTTCATCCCGAGCGCATGCGGGTCATCGCAGTACAGAAGAATCTCGCTTGGCCTAGTCTACACAATGGTGTTTTGCGCAAATATTTGGATTTATAAACTTATATACTAAGTGTGTATGAAATAACAATAGCCAATTTAGGTAATACAATTGGGTATATTTTACACAGTATCACCGCGCGTGCTATGAATTAGTAATATGGTTTAAAATATATTAAACAATGCGCACTTCGAAATTTCTCGGTATTTAATCTCATAAAACAAATATAAAACTATTATCACGTGTGTAAAATCATGACGTCTGATGCGAAAACTTATGAAAGGCAAATACTTAAAGCAAATTGAGTCTAGAGTCAAGATTATTTTTAGAATTAGTTGTCAAGTTAGTGTAAATAAATCTGTGAGGAAACGTAGGTTGAACAAACTGCAGCGGATCGTGTGCCAGAGGAAATTATCAAGCTAGGCCGCAGGTCACCGCGATAACTTCTGGACTGTACTAGTTTCGGATAAGTTATTTACTTGCGTCATAGTATACTCATTTTTAATAATATTTACTTTAAACAATAATCTGACAATATCTTATTCCATTTTAAAAAAATGGAATTTTCCTTTTTATCTGTACTCTACAGACAAATTCGTTAATATTTTCCACGGTTATCGCAGCAAGGCACCCAAGCATGGCTTTTACAAGCCATAGACCACCCTACTTGTCACGGTTATGATTCTCCACTCAGCGATGTACAAGGGTATGCGATACTCGTAACATGTACCTAAACAAATTACGAAATAATATGTACTTAAGGTCGTCAAAATCGCTTCGTCATGCAACCTGACATTTAATTATTTATGTAAAGTAATGGATTGTAAAGATAAAATAGTTACAAAACTTTGTATAAAACGAAATTTGACTATATAATGTTGGTGATAAAATAAAGACTTAAGAAATAGTAGTAATAGCTCTGATTTCAAAAATATAGGGAATTGCATAGCTATTATTCATACGTTTCATGCTTTTCACGGGTCCTTGAATGCGTAGGTCAGTCCACTCGTGCGCATCGATGCACGGTGCACTGGACCGCGATTTCGAAACGCATTTATTACAGTTTTTATACATACCCACTTAATAAACTTAAAAAAAAAAGTCTTTAAAAATACTTCACCCTTTTCAAATTGTGACTGCAGCATTAATACCCTGGCTTTGCAGACGAGACCAAGGACCAGACCAATATTAGACACAAAATTACGATTACGTTAAGCGTAATAATTATTAGTAGTATTACACTGATTGATGGTTACTTAGCCATTCAACAAATTAATGTTGCATTACGCTTGCGTTACGTCCATCACGTATGTATGTTGCGTACATACTTAGATAACTTCGGTAATAATATCGAGAAATAACAATATTATGTAAGAATGTTCTACAATTATTGTATCCACGTTTGCATGTACATATATTGTTCAAACGGTTTTAATACAAATCAAACGTGCATTCAATTGAATATAAAAATAAAAACTAAATTAATTAGGATCAAATTTTCTCATAACTTGTTACGGCGTACGTAACAAAGCACAGGGAAGCGAAATCACGGTTTGTATAGAAGGAAATAGGTACGCGCGAGACCTTGTTAAGTTCAACACCTCTAATGACAGAGAGAACTATCACGGTTGGTTAGGAAAAATATTTATACTGCAAGTAATAAAATTTCTACGTCGCTTTAAAAGGAAAACGACTGTAAGCTAGAATATTTCAACTATGTCAGTATTAAGGAAGCACTTTTCATCAGGAAGACTTAAGACCTTGCAGAGTTCAACGGCTCTCAGACTTATGACAGACCCACGTCTTCTTCCTACACGCCGTCTATGCTTCCGTCATTTGAAGAAAACTGTCCTCTGAGCTTTACCTCTTGTACAATGAAACAATAGTGTTTATCTAGACAAAAAGATTAAATTTTTGTTATGTAATGTCCCAATTTCTTGTAAAAATTACGATTAAGTAAGAATACGAGCTGCCGATTTAAAAATTGTATTTAAAACACGTGCTTAGAAAATGTAATAATATCATTTCATAAAATGACTAGAGGTTGTTTTTATTTTATGTCCAAACCATCTAATGCACAATACATATGAATAAGGCATTCGCAGTGTAGATAATCGTTCAGGTGTCTTACTAAATAGGAAGTGGACGTGCAGATAAATATGTGCCCAATTTAGCACGTCGAGTGTTACAGCGGTTATGCAACGCGACACTGACCTACCGGCCAGCGTGCCACTTTCCTTTCATTATTGACACACTATCTATAAACGGAGAACTATCACTGCGCTAGTAACTACGTGCTTAATGATTGAAATATTAACATCATATTATGTCCATCATCTCGCAGACATAATATATCCTGATATGTATATTCTGGAGACTGGAGTTGAAAATTTAATATCCGTATTAGGATTTTTTTTGCGCTTAGTAAGAATAGTATTATAGTAATGGTTTGATTACTATTGCAAAATATTACATGGCAATTACTTTATAGAACGTGACGTAAATAAACAATGAGGATTGTTGGCGATAAGTGTCGTGTACTGTTTAGTGCCTATTGTAATAAACAACGTGATAAACGTAAATGCAACTGCGCCCAATTAATTGACAGCTATCTAAACAATGAGAAACTGCCGGCAATTTCACATGATATAAGCACGACTAGAATAATTCGTTATGTATGTACATAAATAGGTACTTTTAATTATTTAAAATTAAATAACAAATACATTACAACAACATTCAGATAACTAAAAGGCGATAACTCGAAGAATACGATTGGTATCAAATTGAGGAGTCTCAAGTAAATAATTGCTTTAGTAAAAATATAAAAAAATCGACATTAAAAATGTAATCGCAATGACTAAACGATATAAGGCCAGGAGAACCTAAATCCATTAATATACATACGGTAGTTAATTATATTACAATTGTACCGGGTTGTATGACACATTCAACACCACGAGGTCGTTCTACAGGTGCCCAATTGCGCAGCTTGCTTTGAAATTGGGGTAACTCTCCATTTACATAAATATATATACAAGGGGGCATCTTAATGCGCTACTTGTTTTAATTAATTATTCGCATAACTTGTACGCAAGTTGGACGCAACGGACGGGAAGCACAAATTATTATTATTATTATATGAATGAAAAACCAAACCGCGACAATAAGGACAGGTATCAGGGCCAGTAATTGTATTGGAGTCAACTATATATCAAATATATATGTAATGACTTTTTTTTAATTTCAAACGGGTAAAATCTACTGTAGTTAATACGAGACAAATATTAACTACAATAGTGTAGTTAAATTAAATTATAATATTTTAAGTCCAAGGTTTACTTCGTCTACGTTAGAAAGTTTTGCTCTAAAGCACGCGCGGATATAAATCGTTGTAAGTTTGTTTGTGCAACACTCTTATGCAAACTGCAATCGTGCGAATCATGCGCAACGTGTGATGCATTCTACCGTTTACGCTGCTGCCACTACAGGACTCATCTTGCGTCAATGAATACGTCTTCTATTGCTACGTTTATTAATTATATAATTGTAAACAAATAAGACAAAATTCTATCAAGTTTCACTTCGCGGCCATGAAATGTGGTAAATTATTTAAAAGCTTTAGTAAATCTACGATTAAAAAATCAATGAGGCGGAGGTTGTGAAATGGCGCTGGCGCTGATTCTGACGCCGCGCCGTAGCTCCTCTCCGTTCGGCCGTATCATTACGAAACAAGAAAAGAAAGTTAAGACCGTTTCAGCTGAGAGAATGTCGCTCTACTCGACTACTTGCAACAGTACGGTGCTGTAATTGTAATACATCCCGGCCGTCCTACTAACCGCCCGGTCGACTTGTGATATAATCCTTTTAATTTATTAATTTTGCTAATTGCAAAGTTATCAACAATTTTAGAAAAACATGCGAGTCCGCATCGGTCGACTAGTTAATTATATAGACAATAACATGGCTCCATAGAAATGATTATATACTACTGATAAACAGATCATATCGCCAGAAACTTGACCCACCTCGAACCGAACCCTCCTCGAAACCGAACTCGAAACGATGTTTTTATATTGCGTAAGATTGATATGTTTTAAGCAATTATGTAAATCAATTAATACAGGTAAGAGGAGGGGTGGTGCGAGCGCAACGGTTATGGTAAAAGTGTTACACGGCGCTGCTTGTGCTCGATTCAGTGACGCAACCGCAAGCGAATGTGTGCCAAAACTGCAGCAAACCTCTAACGTCGACGACGACGCTTACCAGGCCGAGTGTTACGTACGAGTTCAAATATTTATGTAACCTAATGCAGAGTTATAACGTATTGATGTTGGATAATTCGGATGATCAATGGCTGAGGCATTATTGTAAATTGTTAAATAGTATGTTAGAAGGTCATTATAGTATACTTCAGTTTCAATTTTGTGTTCCCTTGATTATTGTTTCTAAGGCAATTAAAAAACAATATCACAATTTATGTACAAAAGTTAATATTTGATTAATTCTTTTTTGCATAAAAAGCGACTTTATTAATTTCCTTGTATTTTAAAGGGAAACAAGAGTTAACAATTTCTTTGTATTACCACAACAGCCATTGGATGTCCACTGCTGAACGTAGGCCTCCCCAATCATCTCTTGTTTGCCAATACTCGCCACGTTTGGCGAGCGCACTGTGTTATGGCAGGCTATGGTGACGCTGATGCCCATCACCATCCTGGTTGGTGTACAGTTATTCGCAGCACTATGGCCTTGTATTGATACGTAATTATTCGAATTTAAACAACATATTTTCTTTAAAACGAAATATACAAAATTACTACTCTGTTAGTACAAAAGTAATCATATCCTAAAGTAAAAATATCCTAAAATACTTTTTTTAAGCATGATAATATTAGATAAACAAGTGACTGCATCTAATTGTAAGAAAGTGTAGTAATAGCACATTGTTTCAATAAAAACAATATTAATGTTTCCAGGCGATAAGATAGAGTACATAAGACCTCAGATAGTCATTATCTATTTGTGTATAATATATTAAACTGTTTGGTTACTCATACGAAACAACTAATTACATGACTTCTAATCTCAAAGCAAACAAATAGTTAAATATGTTGAGTGGTAAGAATTTGCTGAAGATAAATAAGCTGTTGAACAGAAATGTACATTGATGGCAGTTCATCTGTAAATTAAATACTTAGTTTTTAATCTATTTTAATCGTTTTACTATCTCACCATGTTCTATAGTTGAAAAAAATATATAATTGTTTATCAACATAAAATATTTATTTACACTGAATAAAATTTTAAAATATTTAATACACTTAAGTTTATTTTTAATGTATATCAAAACTGTATGTTTTCCTAATAAACATAATATAAAATAAAAAATAAAATACAAATTTCATAGGTTTATATGTAATGTTAAAGCAATGTAATGTAATAAAAAAATCGATTATGTGTGATGTCACTCATTACCTAATCTCGTACAACTACGTAAAATAAATTTCGTCGAATATAACTTATAAAACATTAACAATTAAATCTTGTTAATAAATTGCGATATTAAGCTGACAACACGTGACGATGCGTTATCAGGAAATATTTCAATTCATGTAAGTACTATCTTCAATCAAATGACTTTAAGATGTGAACCTCTTTTAAACATTGATAGTACTTATTTTTAGACCATAGGGTTCAAATTAGATTATCAATAGAAGACCTTTATATTTAGAGCGAGTATGCTAACGACCGCCTACTTGGCAATGAACCCTAGCATTTGTTCTGCTGAAACAATTAACAGCGCTTCGCGAATCAAACAAGACTTTTTAATATGTCGAAATATTAAATGAATAAAGCAGATAAATACTTTGACAAAAAAAAACCTTTTTCATATATGGAAAAAAAGAACTCTTAAAAAATCAAATAGAAAATACTCTTAAATTATGCATAATTTCAATCTGTCATATTAATAAAATTAACTATGTTTGTTAAATATATTTTAAAAATTTATTTTTGTTAACTTATCCTACATTTATTTAAAGAATAAAAATTATTTATGTAAATAGATAGAAACTAATTAGGTGTCCTAAAGAAAAAGAGGTAAAAAGTTCAAGCAATGACACGAACCTTAACACATGTATAAAACACAAAGTGATTTATAATTACTTCTTTTAATGAAATGCTAGTGCTGCCTGAAAAAAATCTGTGTAATACAGAAACATTTGTTGAAGAATATATTTTTACTTACTAATTTCAAGATGGAACATGGTCATTGTCGTGCCACCTGTTTCAACAGGTTTGGTTCACTAATGTCTCATGGCATCTTTATATTGAGTAACGTAATCAAGGCATGCCACATATTAAAAAAAAAAAGAAATATTCATGTTAGGAGAGCGCAATGCCTTGACTACTATTGAACATATAGTACAATATAATTATATAGGTCGAGAGGAGCACTAATGTGAGGCTATTAAGTTTAACTTAATTAAGTTATTTAGTCAACCCTTTATTCCCCATAAAGGGTTGACTCACATCCGGACGAGACGAGAGAAAGCGACTGGGTTTAAATATAGTTTATTACCAGTTTGACTTTACTAGGTACTACAAATTTATGTGAAAATATACAGAAAAAAAAATTATAATTGGCAAAGAAATATTCCTTATGTTTAACCTCTAATTTCTTATATTTATACAGAATCTATTTACATGATCATTCATAGTAACAATAAAAGCACACTTGATATTTACTCATTATCATTAATGTTAATCAATCAATAACTTAAGATACATTCTCATTACATATATAATTTCCAGTAGAGTTTTTCACTACATAGGGATAAAATATATCCATATTTAACCAATCATCAAACTGAATGTACAATGAACTCCTACATCTTGTTTTGAAAATGATAAAAAATTACATTCGTAAGTAATAGTAGAATGGAGTCAGAGGTGAGCATGAAGCTGGTTTGGATATATATATGATCTTCATGGAAAATGGCAACGAAGTCTCACGCGGAATCTTATTTCGCTAACACAGCGTACGAGGAAATAATCTGAGTAGATATTGTATACAAGCGATACTAACGCTACTCAGCTCCCACGATCGACACTTATTGTTAGCGTTGCACTCGAAGGTTTCTGCAACGTCTAGGTGTTGAGAAACTTGGCTAACTGAGGCCAGAAAAGGCTATTTGAGAAACCTTTCGAGTTTCGATTACGAAAAGTGTTAGAAAGCTTGTATTTAATAGCATACAGATTTTGTCGAGTAGCTCGTATGTACGCACTTGACTAGGAGTACACGTGTTAACTACACTCTAAGCTGGACACTATATTAATAATAACAAAACTCAAAAGATAAATTATTTATACATTTAAATTGGGCGTGTTTTAATTCAATGTAAATTTTGAGTGCAGTTGATAATGGCAAGTTTTATCACACACGTGGAAAGTTAATCGTCGCGTGGCTACTATAACCGACACCGTCTTTGCATTTAATTCCAATAATAATATTATTAACGTATTTAACAAACAGCGGAGGTATTTCCCTTTTCCTCGAAAATCTCTAATTGAAATTTAATTTTATAATTATAATACACAAGTTTCAAATGCGTAATAAGCGCAACTGTAAATAAACTTTATCAGTTAATAAACATTGCAAAAATACAAACTTATCTCGACAAAAACATTGATAATGCACGCCTGACTTCCTCCTATTATTTATCTCTAACGTGGTTCGAAATAATTATCAAGTACTGTAGAGTATGGCCGTCTACAATACGTTTTGCGTGCGAGCACAGTGCGATTGTACGCTCCGACGCCCCTCATGATTACATACATACATGCCTTACTAACCAACTACAATAACCCTGTATCTAGGTGGAAGTGTCAAAAGTTAATTTCGTGGTTTCAATTATATAAAATATAACATTTTAAAATTGCAATTACTTGAATAATTCATGTAATTATTATTACCACTACTAAACTTAACAGAAAGGACATAATATATTCGTAATATACCTCACTTGTAAACGACTTTTCCCATCCTACAAAAAATTTGGAAACTAACAATACTCTACTCGAACAAAAGACGCTGTTGGACAAAAGCCTCTTTATCTTGTGCCAAAAAGAAAAAAAAAATTATAGTGCGGAGCAGTTGTAATTTGTAAATAGGCTGCAGGTAGATGAAGGTTGTAGGTGTATTTACGAACCCAACGGTTTAAAAGATTTTTTGCTATTGAAAAGAATAATGATGCACCTTTTAAAATTCCCACTGTGATTCCATAGCAAACGTTATCCTGTCACTAATTCGCATTTGTATTTATACATCACAATAAGCTGATATTTGCAGGTTACAGACAAAATTTATACTTAAATGAATTATACAGTTTTTCATTTTAAGAAATGCTTTAGATATTTGATTGGAAAGATAAAATTTAAGCGCGCTTGTTGCCTTTGAAGAAGAAATATTCAAGTCACATTTCAAAGAAAAAAAAAAAGAAAAAAAAAAAAAAACTAGATCAAACCGGTTAAATATGTTTCGGTGTTAAGATGCCTGAGATTAAGTTAAAAATCTTTTTAGGCTCAGACTGTTTAGGTTTTCAAACACATTATTTTTGAAGATTGTTGATTTTTCGGACCAGTTACATGGTCCGATATAGTCAAGTAGTCGAATAACTATATCGAAGTATGTATCCGTTTTTATACCCACGATATATTTAAAATATCCCAGTTCTCGAACCGGAGGTTAAAAAAAGTGACAGCGTAAGTTAGTTTAAAAATTTATTCATGAATATTCAAAACATGTGCCTATATTTTTACATAGGTTGGCCTGCATCTCTACCCCTTACATTATGTGCTACACCGAATACAAAACAGGGCAGCCCCGAGCAACAAGTGGCTTATACGCAATATAAAGAAACCACAAAAACCATGAGCAGGTAGCGTATAAAAGAGCAAACGATTTATAACCATGTGAATTAGTTATTAGAACCGGTTTTGCTTCGCCAGTACGGATAGGGCCGAAAACGAGTTGGTTAAGCGATAGTGATCTTAATTATGATAACAGCAGAGTTGTTTCTAGGAATTTTGAAGAACATAATGGGAGCCACACCAGTCACACCACTTAACCGCGTCTGCTCTCTACCCCTGCTGAGATTTGAAAAGGATTTGTCAAGCAATAACAACGAGATAGGTTAAGACAAAAATAGGAAGATTAATATAGGTTAAGGACGAAATCGACGTCTAAATCTTTTACCTGCGCCTGCTTATTTAATGGTGTAGCGATACGGAGTTTTAAAAAGAAAAAAATTATACGAATAGTTAGTTTAATTAAAAAAAAAATACTTATAACTTAAAAACATAAGATAATAATTTTGAAAATTAGTTTATGACAGGCAGATATTATGACATGTTTAACTTATACTTTTATGAGGAAACCGTTGCTACCTAAATATCTAGTCTGTTCAATTTGCCAATATGATTGTTGCACTTGTGTACAAGATGGACGTAAGTCGTATGTACAGGAATGGACATGTACAGGAACAGAACCCACGCAATAACAACTACAGATTTTCCATAGGTTATATACAATAATTATGGCAGTCAGAACTACCATTGTACAGCTCTGTATTTATAATATACAAATAACTACTTGCCTATAATTTAAGAAAACTACGTGTTATTGAATTTTTCAAGGTATTTTTGAGCTTTTTATTCAGATTCAATACTACAATTTCGAACGTCTTCAATTATATAAATAATAAAAGTGGTAAAATTAAACGAAACAAATAAATCATTAGTAATAAAATATATAATATATGTATATATTGTTCAGTTAATGAAGTAAATTAGGTACTACTTTATTGTATAATCGACAGTAAGGTAATAAAATACAATACGTAACAGTGAGGTATGTTTTTTTTTTTTTAAATAAAAAAATTTGAAAAATATCCCCTAGTTGTAATTGCATACTGCTTAATAATAATTGTCAACAACGAATTCGTTTTCAGTATCTCGGACACGCATAACCAGACTTATTTTTAATAAAATAAATGAATTACCGCGCATAAAATCATTTTCAAATTCATAACTGGAGAAATATTTTAATAAGTAAAAAAATATGTATAATATTTTTATTAAGGTGCGAAATTGAAAATAATTTAAAAATAATGTTGACTTCGTGTGCAATATCATTAGGTATTATTATAATTATTCTTAAATCGACGAATTAAATAACGTCAATTTTTGAAACATTTACCATACATAATAAATTCCGATAATATCGTTTATAGCATACTATAATTATTGTGGCAAACAGATGAAAAACATGAGTTTACGTCTATTAAAATTAATGTAATATTATTATTATATGTACCTACAAAAAAAAAAAAACTAAAATGTTAATTTTTTAAATTCTATATTTGTATTTAATGATGAACTTCTCAGGTCATTTCAAATGAATTTTATATTGACCTGCAAAGTATATTTAAATTACAGAATATTGAATCTAATGTGGCAATTTGAAACATTTATAACAAAATGTCTGGTTTAAAATGCGTTTTTAAATTTTGATGAAACTACGAGTATTTTCCTGAAATATTGTATGATGTTCAAATAAAGGTAAATGACCTTAAAAAAATTTAGTTTCGAAATAAAAAGTGAAATAGCGTTTTGCATTTGTGGGTGGTTTGAAATTTTATTATGTAAATAAACTGTGCTTACCTTCAAGAACAGATCACCAAAATCGTACAGCGCAGACTGATGCATTATGGCAGTAGACATTATGTAAAACCAACTCGACACTAGTAACGATCCAGGTTTTTAGTGCTTTTTTTACGTAGGTATTTTAACGTGCAATTGATTCACTGAGGAACGATTTTTGAAGGTCAGACTCACTGTAATTTTAGCAAGTTTGAAAAGTTCACGTTATTTTCAACAAGAATTTTTAAAAACCGTTGCAAATACTACTGATGTATTAATGTATATCGATGCGTTTTTGTTTTTTCGTTCGGTAACCACAGATTGACTCCGAACTAGTTGGCTGAGGTGATGTTTTTTTTAATATCCACAATTGAGCCAGTTTTAAATTTTTTGAACACAATTTCGCAAGCAATGCGAAAATGTACAAAACAGTCCTTTGTTTCGAAATGTCTTCACTTTTTTCGCGTCTATACGGAAATTCACATTAGTCTAAACTCTGCGCGAACTGCATCGAAGTAAACTTTAGACAATAAAAACTTTTTATTTGTCCAACTTTATACTCCAAAACGTCTTTTATTCTGGCTGAATAAGTCGCAAGTTAAAAAAAAAAGAATCGCAGTGTCAACGTCCGCGCAAAATGCACCACACGTTCATTCCGTATCACGCTTGCTCGCGCACTGAGCCTGCGATTCGGTTCGCCCGTGACTCGTGAGCCGGCAGCCGCTGGCGGGTGGATTTTGTTTTCAAATCAAACAGCACGATCACGTTTTGAAGCGAGATTCGTTTTCAACTCGGGTTTTGTCGGCTCACATCGGTAATATTCGGTGATCTGTTTTGTTGTTGTCTACTCGCCATAATTATAATATTTTAGGTATTTTAACAGAATACAATAAAACTGATAAAACTGAGAGTTTTAGTTTTATCTTGGTCTTCATTTAGTAGATATATATTATATATATTAATTAAATGTACATAAATACATAAAAATAAAGAGGTTTTATACATTAAAATTTGCATTTTATTATGCGGAGTATAAAATTAAGTAGCTACAGCTTCGACATTTTAAATGAACTATTAATACTTATATACATACTAGAGACTTGTTAAACTTGTTATAATGCAAAGATAGATATTAATTACAAACATAATAATACCATAGAGTTTAACGTGTGTAGGTATAAACAAAGTTAACTGTTAAGAGAGATAAAGAGCAATCATTGGAATAATATTTTAACTTTTTGTACCTATCAAGCTTAATAAAAATAATAAATATTAATAGGAGAACTTAACACACAGGTTAAAATAGATACTTTTATATACAGTTTTATAAATTTGGGTGATAAAGGACTAAAAAATAAACCGTAATGGAGATTTTGGTCTGTGTATTTGTGTTGTTTTTGATGGCAGGTTCTAACTGTAGCTATTTATTTGGAGGGTGTACGGCTGAGTGATCTCAGTTGAATGGGAGCCCAACTAGGCTCACCACATATAAAAGACTGTCTAATGAAAAAATTCTTGGACGTCTTTCACCTTGCTAGATAACGGTGTTTATCTGGAAGAACCTTCCCCGTGTCCCCGCCGTCTCCATTTACAGACTACTTTTAATTGCTACTACAAATTTTACTATCTTTAAAATGAAGAAAATCGTCCCTCACGTCGTCATTGAAAACTCAATGCAACATCATAGCGGCTACATTATTACTCTAAAATCAGAGGCTTGTACCTACTCCAATCTCATTACAGACCATCATCACCACGAGATCACTTTGCTGCTTATGTGCTCGATCTCTCCAACCTAGACAACATCTCCTGCTTTGCATCAGACAAGATTGCTATTGATTACTGTATCAGCCTGTAAATCGCCCACTGCTGAGCGAAGGCCTCTTCTCCATATAGAAGAAGGGTTGGAGCTTAATGCACCACGCTGCTCCACTGCGGGTTGGCGGATAATTTCCCTACAATGGGTAACGATCGTTATCGGTGTCTATGATAACAACCGGGACCGACGGCTTTATGTGCTCTCCGAGGCACGGTGGGGAGACCCACAAGGACATACACCCAGATTAGAAAGAAATATTTGTACAAATACAAATATCTGTCCCGAGCGGGATCGAATCCGTGACCGCCGACGCGCGGCTTTGAGGCAACTACTCGCATCACTACATCAGAACGGTCGTCTAGTGTAGTGCTATTGGTTACTGACCTCATGCTATACCAAAAAATGTAATGATGATGAATAAATAAAGAGATGATGCGAGAAATAAAGAGAGATAAAATGAGTGAAAAATTTAAAGGATTATTTTCGGTGCACACAGGATTAACTAAAGGATATTTATAACGGAACTTAAGACAATAAGACTTAAGTAAAGTCAGGTATATTTATACTTATATAGACGCATTCACACATTTTGGTGAGGAAGTGAGAAAAAATAAACAGCCAGAACGGTGAATAAACGCAAAAACTTGTAATTTTAGAGCTGGTTCGACCAATCGAGTATCCTCCGCCCGCGCTTGTATTAGGTGGTGATTATATACAAAGATGAAGCGTGTTGTCTGCTACATTAGGATTAAAAAAATCTACAAATATTTTTTTATATATAGAATAAGCCTAAAAGGATTAAACGCCAATAATCTTTCTGGATATTGCTCGTATCTGACTTTCGCATAATACTTAAAACACATTTTAATAAGTTGAAGAATAACTTATTTAGCTAAGTAAAAAAAAAAAACAGCGACTTTATTTAGATTATAAATGAACTTCATCTAGTGCTCATTTAATTAAAAGTCTAAATCGGATTTTATCGCGTTTATTTGTTTTAAAACTTTACAGTTTAACGATTTTTAATTAAATTAAATTATTTCCCGACGTTTCGGACCCTTTACAGCGTCCATGATCTCGGGGGTCCTCCGAGTAAAATTCGCGTAAATATAAGAGAACAGTTCATCTAGTGCTTTTAAAAATTAAGCTTGTATAAATACAGTAAATACAGTGTCTATCCGATAAACAAACTTAAGAAAAAGTCTTCATATTGGTAGCAGTATGCGTTAAAATTAATGTTTAAATGTTTCAAACTATAAACAATATTTAACAATCACAAAACAAAAAATGCCAGAAAACATTATAGTTATATATTATACTCATCCACAACCGCTAGTTTATTATCGCTTCGTTTATGACTAAGTACACAAGTATTATTCGCCGCGTCCCTCGAACAACTTTTTACTATGGCATTCGTTGCTTGCAAACCCGTTTGACGGTTTTAGTGTTATGTGCTATGTTGCAGCGAGCTTACGGAAACCATGCTCTATTCAGGAGTTAGCTGTTGGTCTTATCTTACTCGATCTTTGTTAGGGGTTACCTGTTATATCATTAAACTAGCTGTGTCCCGCGGTTTCACCCGCGTTAATTTGAGGGAAAAACGTACTTAAATATTTTTAAACAATTACTCGGAGAGTTCCGCCTAGTTGGTCGTGTGGTCGCAAGCGTTACTGCCGAGCAAGGGGTCTCAGGTTTGATTCCTTTGTCGTTCAACGTATTATTGCGATTTTTATTTTTCGAAAATCCTCAGAGTGAGAGACTGGTGTTGTACTTTAAAAGAGGAACTATATTTAAAATATGTCTTGAGAAGAGAAATAATTAAGGACGCAACGAAAGCTTCAAAGCTAAAAATTCAGCTTTATATATTATACAGTATAGATATTTATTGAGCTGAGTTAACCTACAATAACGAAAATGCATTAAATGTCATATTACAAAACCCATATTATAATCTTATTAAGGCTACTTTATTATTGCAGATGATATTTTTTCTAATTTGGAAATATGATATATTTTATTTATAAATCAGTATTGGGTACCTATTTTTTTTAAATATATAATCATTTTAGTATAACTTTAATAATAAAAATATGTGATGAATATCTGGATTGGGCGCATGAGATTGTCGACAAGGGGTGTGGAGTCCGCTGAAATTATCCCTATCGTAATATCTACCAACGGCGAAGCCGTTTGTCCTCTCTGTCGGGGTGTAATCCTCAACCCGTTTATATTTATCTATGTGAGCTTATGTTAATTTATTATATAATCAAAATACCAACGTAAAAAATATGTTAAAAATAACCAAAAGAGAAAGAAGTGCACGTTTATGTAGCGTAAAACTTTAAATACATAGTAATACCTCCGGTAGGTATTTATAAAGCACCTATATATTATTGCTTAAAAATACAATAACTTTATATAAACAGTTTAAGTATACCATATTTTGAGCGAAATAGCATTTAAAAATGTCTGAAAAATATTGAAACACTAAGAGAATGAAACCGTGAGGGATGTCTACCTATATAATTATCTTGATTAGCAATTTTATTCACGTGATACGTTTAAAAATTGTATGGATAATATTATTACATTTATCTTATAATAACTATAAATAAATAATCATATACAGCAAAGTAAAATAAAAATATACTATTTTATTAATCATTTGTTATAAGTAAACCAAAGATAAAAACTAAATAACAACAGATGGAAAAGACGTAAGAATTGATGGATCAAAATATGCAATATTTGTGTTAAAATAAACAAACTGAAATGTTTATAGTTTGTTAGTTGGAACGTACTTGTCACAACCCGATATAAAAATATACTAAAAAAAAAAAAAAAAAATAAAAAAAAAAAATTAAATATAAAATAAAAAATAAAAATAATATAATTAAATATTTTTACTTTAAATTATATTTAATGGGTTGCTAATACTCGCCACGCTTGCCAGGCGAGTGTAATGTGTTGCGGCAGGATATGGTGAAACTGCTGCCCATCACCATCCTGGTTGGTGTACAGTTGTTCGCACGACTATGGCCTCAGTCGTCTTTTACGACACCTCAGCAAGAAAGAGGACGGGACTATTCTTCTCTGACGGTCAACGCACGGCCTTGTTAGATTAAATAACTGTTAAGATTTTTCATTTTCCATTCCGAAGATTTCTTTTACAAAATCGGTTAAAAGTGATTCATAGATGATAGTTAAAAGCTGTGATGTTACTTAAACGAATTAGGTTAAAGATACAGTAGACTGTTTTATAATATCATTACAAAACTTAAACTAAATCGCCATGGTTCATGAACACAATTTAAAACTGAATTTTAAGTATCATTAAATTTTTTAATTACCAGTTTCAAATGTTAAGAATTTATTCCAATGTTTAAAAACTTACCATAACAAAATATAAAATGAATATACATAAAATATGAATTACATTATATACTTATTTATGTCCGCTTAAAAAAATCATAATGTAAAAAATTCTATATAAATACGTTTAGCTGATACTGCTGCAAAAAATCTAGAATAAGCATGTTAAACTTTCTTTTTCATAATGTTTATAGCATTATATATGTCATATATGTGGAAGTTGTTTTGCGTAATAGAAAATATAGTATTTCTTATTATTTAGCGAAATTGCTGGCGAGTCCGATGTCATCTCATGGGAAATATTCTGAAACGCGAGTTGTAACATAAACTATTGTGACTTTTAGAGATCCTTCGTCCAATTTCAAATATACTTAAAAAGAAAACAATCTAAATAGTTTGAGAGAAACATTTTGATAATTTTTGGGACAATATATGGTCATCGTAATCAGTAACAATACATTTGACAAACAAAAATAAAATATGTTATTTATCTACAGACCAAAGCTACAAAAAGTTATCAGTACGTTTTGCCCTTTGTCAATATTTTTTTATTTACTGAATCAGTATATAAAATATTAAACCTAGGTAAGACTTCGCTTACGCGGCAAAGCATTTCGTTTTTGCATGTCCTATGTCCAAAAATTCCTAAAGTAATGTAATTCCTGAGGGACCTTTAAGAAGCCTTGATATGCTTATCAAATACGTAAAATATTTATTTAGAAATAAATAATATGCAATAAGATTTATTGTTCACTGACGGATACTTACAACTTAAGACAACTAGAGAGGCTATTGAAAAAAATTAATAACAAATTAATCATTCAAATATCTTTTTTTTTCTTGAGATACCTATATATATATCTTAATATTTTACAAAGAATTATCTATATAACTGAGTGCGGAATAACATAGATATTTCAAGTTTATGCAATGGTGTGTGTTATGTGTATCCTAAGTTAGTGTCAAATATCAGTCACGTAGTGCTTACTCCTATATTGGCACTTGTTAATATTACACAATCTCTGCAAAATACTGATAACTGATACGATAGGAAACTTAAAAGAATTGTATCCAAACTAAATACAAAATAAATACAAAAACATGTGAATAAAAATAAGGAATTAAACAGCATTCCTAAACTTCTAAGATTATTATTCACGATCAGGTACAGCTTTGGCTATCTTCGTTAATATATATGATAACAGGTCTTGTTCCGTAGACTAGGGATTTTATTATGTAATATATAATAATGAGTAGGTAGTAGATAGGTATTGTTAAATATGTATAACACAGCACTCAGACAGAGCAAGTCCTTGAGTAATCAGCCTCGAAAACTAAACCATTGACTCCGGTTATTGCGATTCAATTAATATGCCATTCAGTTTGCGTATAGACAGCTTAATTTGGAATTTCTTACGATTCCTTATTCAAAGTATGTTTTATCAGGCTATAAATAAAATGAACAATCCTCAATTTGTTTGACGTTGAGGTCGTTGTAGTAACGATATTTCTAATAACAATAATTCGATTTGTTTTGCCATTAATCACTGCTCTAACATAATTACTATCACCATCATTATCATCATCATATCAGCCATTGGATGTCTACTGCTGAACGTAGGCGTCCCCCATCGACCTCCAGAACGACCGGTTCAAAGCAGTCTCCATCCAACGGCTTCCAGCGACTTTCCTCAAGTCGTCTGTCCATCTCGCGGACGGCCGTCCGACGCTGCGTTTGCCGGTACGTGGTCTCCACTCGAGAACCTTTCTGCTCCATCGACCGTGAGTTCTATGAGCTATGTGCCCTGCCCACTGCCACTTCGGCTTGCAAACCCATTGGTCTATGTCGGAAACCTTCGATCGTCTGCGGATCTCATCATTTCTGATTCGATCTTGCAGAGAAATACCAAGCATAGCCCTCTCCATTGCATGCTGTGCGACTTGGAGCTTGTTTAAAAGGCCCATAGTCAGAGACCACGTCTCAGATCTGGTAACACACATTGATCGAAGACTTTCGACTTCAGGTACTGACGTATGTCAGATGAAAAGACGTTTTTTAACTTCCCGAAATAATCATCATATTTTTTTTAATGTATTTTTAATAGTTGTACTCGTAAAATAAATTATTATGCAAATACCTTCTTCTTGTAGTAATTTCAATTGTTTTGATTGTGTATTTCTTAATCTTGGTTCTTATACATATTCAGAAAACGATTCGTTTTGCTTCCGAAACGTTCAATTTGAAAATAAAATAATAGATTAATAATGATGGTGTATAATTATATGTGTCGCTATATATATATAGGAACCGGGCTTTAGTCAGTCAGTACTTTCTTTCATTTGTACAGTCAAATATTAAATAGCTGATATAGGAATCTCAGTTTAAAAGCAATTGCTAAGCCACTGTGGTTTTAATTAAAACAAGTATGCTGTTACGTTTGGCTATATTTAGCGTTTTTATATTAATTTTGTATTTTGTTCAATATGTCCATAGAAGGTCAATGTGGAAATAATATTATAAAAAAACCTTCATATATCAAACTTGTGACCCGCTTCGTGATGAAATTATGTAAATGTAACTATTACTTTATTTTTGTCAAGATCTTCGGATTTACTTACTACTTTTGTTATAGCTAGATATCACTACATATTATCACAAATGATGTAAATCAGAGTTCCCCAAACTTTTTTGTGTCGTAGACCCCTTGCCATCTTTTTCCGTGTTGAGTAGACCCCCTACTTATCTGATATTGATTTCCTGTAAATTTCTAACTGTAGTGAAGTTTAGTGTTAAAAACTTAAAGTAAAAACACATGTTAATTTATACTAAAACTACTCAAAATAAAATTGAAATTGAATTGAAATTGAATTTAAATTAAAACTACTCAAAATAAAATTTTGTATCTGTTATGTAAAATATACGTAACATTAAATAAACATTAAATAAACTATAAATAAAATAACATAAGCAATACGTCAATATTTTTAGTGAGAAGCACGAAGAATGGATATATAAGGAGTGCGAACGTAATGTTAAAATAATGGCATCAATTTAGGTAGTAGATAATTATTTTGCCGCTAGAGTCCGCTAGGATCGAAGTTGTAATTTACGCGGGAAGGCTTGTTGCTATTGACAGCTCTGAATTTTGAAAATTGAGTTATTAGTTCATTTTTAACCTTTCTATTGGTTGCTATAGGTGTGCGATTATTGATTTAAATAGTAAAATAATGTAATATATAATTTTCGTCTCTCTAACATAATTATGAGAAAAATTTTAAAGATATTTGACATGTAGTCACCATGATAATATGTCATAAGATTTTTTCAATTATTTATATTGTTTTTATCTTTAAACTTTGTAGTAACTTGTTACTAATAACTTTGAGTCATCACCAACATAAAATACTCTTGGAGATTAAATTAAAGGTTAAACTTTTAGTTTAATAACAGGTACGTAATTTTTAAATTATTAAATAAATATTAAAAATATAATGTAATGTTATAAGATTAAGTATATTTGTTTAAAAAATTTTTATTTCATATTATATAAAGTTATTTTAATTAAATATTTGATAAATTATAATAATAGTAGTTGGTGAAAAATTTAATTTTTTTCAAAATAACATTATTTAGAATAATAAAATTTATTTTTCAGCTATAAAATATCATAAGAAGCCTCGCAGACAATTCACATAATTAGCATAGCATCAATTATCATGCTCTACTATCTTTTATAGAGAAGAAATATCAATACTTCTGTCCAAGAAATCAGATGATTCAGAGAATTCTAGATAAAATTACTATTAGTACAAAAATAAAAAACAATGTATTTTAATAAAATTTCTGAATTCGTTTTGTTTTATTTCATCTTCCAAAATATTAGCATTCAATACATAAAATTATATTTATTAAATATGCAACTAAAATAAAACTGTTCTAGAGAACTACTACCTATATTTAATTACACATATTATAATAAGTAATATAAAAATAGTATCGGTACCTCACGAATACTTGCGCACCCAGTGGCAATAAAGAGAACTATGATCTTTGTTTATTTTTGTGTACATAAGTACCGTGAAATTTGTATAGAACTACGTCTACCGTTCGCTCTCCTGTATATCCATTCTTCGTGGTGAGAAGGATGAACCTGATGCTTTAATAATAAATTATCAACTATAAAAAAAAATAAAAATAAACATTATTATTATAAAATAAACTATTATTGGACATAAAAACTGACAACTATGACACAGTTTATACTAGTATAGCTGTCAACGATAACCTCTTTTATATATTTGAATACTATGTTTACTTTTACTTGTAAAGAATGATTTGTACTTATAATATGTCAATAAATTATTATTATTTTTTAATTGCTACACTCCACCCGTTTAATATATAAATATATATAATAAAATATATTACTTATATAAGGAATATAATAAATTTACATAAACTTACATAGATAAATATAAGCGGGTGGAGGATTACGCCCCGGCAGGGAGATCAAATGGCCGGGGGTTAGGGCTGTAGGCTGAGAAAACGGCGGACAATCCTAGCCGAGTCGAGTAATACCGCCTTCTGCATCCTGGCTGCGAGCGAACCGTCACGGATACCCAACTGCCTCAGATGGTGAGCGAGGCTAACCGGGATCAAACCGTTGGCAGATATAACGATAGGGATGATTTATTATTATTATTATTATCAACATTTGTCGTCAATTTTGTAAGGGTTAATCTTAAATCTCCTCGGCTAATGATGTCCAGTCTGTTTCTTTTTTTCGTTAGGAGATTGGTAACAGCGCTGAACCCCCTTTCCACTAGGTATTACGTAAGTAAATAGGTACTATCAGTGTATGTGTTGAGATCCACTATCGTGGACCCCCATTTTCATTTCATGGACCCCCAAATTTTTTTTCGCTGACGTAGACCTCTTGCAGGTTGTCATAGACCCCTAGGGGTCGATATAGACCACTTTGGGAATCACTGATGTAAATAAATAAAATAATAATAAAAACATCGTTTCGCCGGTGTCTAGATGATGTCGGCGTTTCTTGCAAGATCAAAGAAGTCGTCCTACTGTATTTTTTCCTTATACTATGATATTATAAAACAAAGCATCCACTACGTCTATCTATTTGACTATCGGTTTGTCTGTCCATTTGCGATAAACTCAAAAACTATTGAACGGATTTTCACACAGTTTTCATCAAAAGACAAGAGTGTTTTATGAGAAAGGTTTAGGTACACCTAATTATACATAATTTATTAAGGTTTCGTGTATATTGGTTGAAATATGATGATAAATGTTTAAAATGTCGGAATAAGTCAAGCTGTCTGGGAACTTTTATCGAAAACGCTGCCTAATCAAAACAATGTTTATATATTAATTTATGTTAACTACAGAAAAGTCAGCGTTGACATATCTATCTTTTAAGTTTTAAGAATAGATTACTATACCATGCTAACAAATAAAAAAAATTGTAACGTACAATGCGGTAATGGGAAAGCTGTTTAGATGGATATAGACGATATAGTATTAATTTTTATCAACTTATTTTTTTTTTCTTAAGCATTTCATAAACGAAGCTGAGGCGAGTCGCTAGTCTTAAAGAAACGTATTGTTTACGAGATAAGGAATTACAAGTTATCAGTTAGTAAACAAATTTAAGCCGTTATTTTAAATAATTATAATCTTCTACTTTATTAAAAAGTCTATGTGTATGAATGAAATTCACCTAGGCTTGGCGTTTGCTAACCGTATTCAATATTCATTTTTAAATGAATAATTTACAATTTTACAGTATGTTTTATATTTAACCTCCAATCGAATTTCATAATCGAGTGGATATTGAAGAATTTTATCTTACAATTAGATTAACGTACCTGAGGAGAAAATAAAATCTTTTCTAAACTAACTAGATGTTAACTAACTCTTAATCAATTCTGGCATTATGTAAATAAATAAATAAATATGTTTTAACATACACACACGATCGTTTGTTCTTAAGGTTCCTAGGCAACTTAATGCCTGTGTTTTAGGTGACAGCCGACTGATATACTTTTTTTTTATATAAATATACATATTAAATATACATATAAATAATATATATAAATAAACATATATTACACCCAGACTCGGGGCGGGAATCAAACCCACAACCCTTGGAGCAGAAAACAGGGTCACTGCAAACTGCGCCAACGGGTCAGTCAAAATTATGTATTTGCAAAAATTTGCTTAATTGACAAATAATAAATAATGTTTTTTCTCTGACTCCGGTTTAGATTTTTTTTCTTTATTTTTGTAAGGGCTTTTACATTGAAATGCGTACGTCACCCCTATTATGCTTTATATAACAATTAACAACAATCTAAAATTAAATAACGAACAATATTAATATGTATAAGTTTAAACATAAATTAATTGTTATAAAGTAATCTAAACAAATTATAAGCTTCTCCTGAGATTGGTTGTGTCAAATTTACATTATGGAATATGCCAGCAATTCAGCTTTCAACAATCTCATATCAGCCTCAATGCCTTGTCTATGTGTTTAGCCATGCCACTAAATCAGCCTTTTTGTTTGTTTGAGTAGGTGCTTTATCTATTTGAACTGAATGGTAAGATGCATTGTCCATAATGATTATGCACTGTTCGGGGAGGTTTGTTAACAAGTTAGTAAACCACTCTGTTAATTTATTTGCGTCCATTTCTTCGTGATATTCTTTTGTACTTTTCGACTCGAATGCAAGTAAGGCATCATTCACAAAACCTCCCCCGGCTGTCCCGTTTTTCCCATTGGCGCTTTTGAGCAAGATGTCTTAGTATTGTCCGTCCACAACTCCAGCGGGGTATGATTCGAGTTCAGCCGAGTCTCATTGATAAATATGACACTGTCCCAATTTGTGATTTTGTTCATCACCCTCAAGAATGGTACTCTGTGCAAAATTAAATCATTTTGTTCCATCATAATTTTCCTCGTGTCGGTTTTCTTGTATATGAATCCAATTTACTTCATAATCGTTATTAAAGACGTGGAACTTCCACTAAACATGCCACCCTCTCGTAATGATATGAGCAATTTACTTACAGTTGGGTATTCATTTCTTAAGTAATAAGTATACACGTGGTTATAAATAGCGTTTGCGTCAAATGTATCAATACCTGTTACAGGCTTGCTTTTATTCTGCTTTTTAAGCGTAAGTAAAACATTTTCTTCAGTACTGGAAGATCCATACTTTTCTTTCAAGATGGTTCGAATAGTTTTCTTGCCGATTCCTAGTGCTTCTACGACGCGGTCCTGTACTTGCGTTACGGGCAACAAAAGTACACCATTAACTGATACGCGTTCGAAGTATTCGGTTAACTTCACAACCAATTCGCGTCTCTGGCTGTTGATTGTACATCCTCTTTTCAACATGTTGAAACAGAGTTCGTACGATATGACAACAAACACTAAAATCGAGCTCAAATCACTATGTTTAAATCAATGTTCAAAATACAAGAGCCAAGGTCAACGTGATAGTAAACAGAAATAGTCCAAAAGCAAAGCCGAGTCGAGAAAAAAATATCAAACATAAACGAGCGCACAGTCAAAATCACAAGATGGCGAACTAACACATTCTATAGAAATCAATTTCACCAATTCAAAATTTTATTTACAGCTTTGAGCACCCAGCTCATTCTTTTCAGTAAAGATCACTACACAATATTTATTTACTATTAAAATCGAATGAATCTCAGTAATTAATTTGTAACAACACTAGTATTTAAAAAAAAAAAAGACTTAGAACGTAACTGTTTTTGAGACGTTTCGTAATACTTAGAAATTGCATGCTACTATAAAGTAAGCTTGAAAAGAATACTCGCAATATATTCTATCATATTATTTAACGCGCCAAAAAAATTTATATATTTTTTAAAAACACTTTATGTAATTAACTATTCTTTTATTGTTTCATTCAGTTTCGTTGCAAGTTACATTCTAGGGTCTTTCTCAAATGTCAAAACGGGCCTATTATATTTTGACGACTATAGTAAGGTGCAATCATCATGTAAAATTACTTAACTTTATTGCTAACTATGTGCAATATCTGTTTGGCAAATCCTCTGTCGCTAAAATATAAGCCACGTTTAGTGCAAATGCGGGCGCGGACGTTGCTTATCAGGAACGTTTTGCAAAATGTAACTTATGTGTTACGCGATAAACGATTTTTACTGCTCTAAATACTTATGTAATGAAGCTAATACAGTCGTGAAGCCGTAAAGTGAAAAACTGCTCATAATAAAATTGCCATTCGTAAAATATATCAGTACCTAAACAGTTACAACATTATTTTTCGAATACGCATAGTATGTAAACGAACATTTTAAATCTTAATTTCTTTTAAAATATTAATCCCAAATAGTAATTTTTATAATAAGACAGTAGTAGGTATACATTAATAAACAAACTAAATTCATACAAATGTGCAGATAAACTCTTTGTGAAAATAAAGTGAAACAAATTTTTTTTTAAACATTTTTAATTGTTTATTAATGTGACTGTTATTCCTCTTTTTATATATATATTTTGATAAATGAAGTTAATTAATGTACGCTGCTCGTTACTCTAGGAAGTCGAAGATTATTGCAAAATAACATGATTTAATTACGTTATAGGTTTAACGTAACGGCATAAATGTTACGAAATATTATTTCCAGATAAATAAATAAAAAAACTACGACTGATGTAAACGTTGAAATAAAAAAAAGGTAAATAATTTGAAAAAATTTTGACTGAAAGAAACTAAGTAACAATCCAGACGATCAGTCGGTGATTTTCGTATAATGTTTTTTCGGCTTTTTAGTTTCGAGCTTAAAAAAACTTGTTGTTTTAAATATTGTACGGTCGTAAGGATACTTTCATGTACTAATCAAACTCAGACATGTCCGGTTTCCTAATTTTTAAATAATAGCTATTTGAAGTACTGCTCATTAGTTTGAATCTGTAAAGTCATCAGTTATTATTTATCAAAGGAAATCAATTCAAATTTAACACTACAATCATCTCTTTGTAAAGAACAAAAAAAAAATTACGTAGAAGTGGATAATAATAATATTCTTTATTGTACCCAATAAAAGATAGAACAAAAGTAGTACAATTAGAGAAGATGTACAAAGGCGGTCTTATCGCTAAAAGAGCTAAGAATAAATAATACACGTTTTTTTTTTTTTTTTTTTTTTTTATGACAGATAGACAGGCATTTGACCGCTATCTCACCTGATGTTAAGTGACGATGCGGTCGAAGGTGGAGCATGCCTGCCTAATAACAGCCTATTCACTCTGGCCTTGAAGGCACCCAGGTTGTATCGTTCGGGAAACACAGACGCGGGCAACGAGTTCCATTCCTTAGCCGTGCGCATCAAGAAAGTAGTGCCAAAGCGTTTTGTGCGCGTAGGTGGCATATCAATGACATAAGGATGGAACGATCGACCGCGCCTAGTGTCCCGATGGCGGAAGGTTGTTGGGGGAATTAGATCGTGCAATTCCTTCGCACACTCACCAAAATATATTCTGTAGAACACCGACAGACGAGCTACCCTACGCCGATGATCGAGACTCTGCAACTTGGTGTCTGTCAGAGTAGGGTCACCTATGAGTCTCTTAGCTCGTTTTTCCACCGAGTCCAAAGTTGCCAGTTGGTATTTGGCGGATCCATCCCAAAGGTGGCAGCAATACTCCACACAAGACCGAACTTGTGCTTTATACAGTTGAAGCAGCTGTTCTGGAGTGAAGTATCGCCTGACCTTAGAGAGGATACCTAGTTTTTTTGCTGCAGTTTTTGCTTTGGACTCGATGTGCTGCCCAAAGTTCAAATTGGACGATAGCTCTACACCGAGGAGCTGGAGGGAGTCGGTAATTTCTACAGAAACATTTCGGAAAGTCGGAGCCAGGTGTAAAGGGCTCCGTTTAGAGGAGAACACACACGCCTGTGTTTTTGTAGCGTTGAACGTGACCAGATTGGCATCGCCCCATTCGGAGACTGCCTGGAGGGCGACGTTCAAGCGGCTGACCATTTCCTCTCGACAAGACTGGATAACATCCTTACTAGCCCTTGCACTCGAAAAGTATCTGTCCGTCACTGTGCTGTCGTCAGCATACCCAAAGGTACCGGGGACGAGCAGATCATTAATATGGAGCAGGAAGAGAGTAGCGGACAAGACTGATCCCTGAGGAACACCTTTTATTCGTTTTATTTTTGAGGTATACAATTAAATGTCATTGATATTTTGTATTTAATAAATAAATAAATAAATAAATAATTTTTTATTAAAGACAAATATAGTCCACTTGTTAGTAACAAAGAAACCTTACAACTATGTTAGTAATATATGTATAATATATAAATAAATAAATAAATAAATAAATAAAAGTGTTAGTAACATTTTAAAACATTTTAAAATGTTACTAACATTAATATAAAATTAACATAAATATTCTTTCGTTAGACACCTTTATAATTTAATTTTGTGTGCCAGCGAGTCCCACATACCCGCCGCCTCTCCGCGGCGGGATGCGTAAATGCACTTCCCAGTAAAAAATAAGGTATTTTTTTGTTTTATTTAATCATATCGCATCGCATCAGCCTATCGCAGTCCACTGCTGGACATAGGCCTCCCCAAGCTCGCGCCAAATATCCCAATAGGTCAATTAAAAATAATACTGTTGTATTTGATTTACTTTCTAGACAAAATTTACTCATCTCAGAAACGTCAATAGGTATATAATCATAAACATTGGTACGGGAAAATTTCATTTGTTTTGTTAATTGGGTGGTCATAGTTTGTTCTTCTACCGAATAAGGATAATGACGTATTACTCGTGCGCAGAAGGTTTGCCGATGACTACCCCTCCCACTGGAGATGACCGCGTCCCTCGCTCATCTGATAGGTACCGCTAGCAACGCACCCAATACGTACGTGTAATTTTTTGCTTTCGCTCCGAATTAATTTATCGTTGTTTTGTTAGGTTTTACTTTTATTTATTTATTCATTAGTTACTTGTTTTCGATGTTTGGAACCATTAAACTATTATTTTATGGCTTCGTTTCATTCATTCACTAAATATAAATACATAAAAATATATAATCTACGTAATAACAACAGCGTTTTTTATTTAATATTTATAATTACACTTTATATTAAATTTATAATTCGACTGAGACTATTTTTTATTAGTTTGATGTAAAATATTATATACAATAATAATCTATCTTTATCTGACCTTTTTTTTCAACCCTACTGACTATCGACGCGTGACGTCACGAGGCCATCGGCAAAGTTTCTGCGAACGGATAGTATTAATATGATTAATCACTAAAATTATCGACGCTAATTATTTTTGTGTCTTATAAACGTGTACATAAACAACTTCTATTAAGTTTTCTATTAAAAATCTGGAAATATTTCCTCTTACGATGTTTCAATTGCAAAGTTATTACTTCTACAAAAATTCACTTACTGACAATAGATGTATCCATTGAGACTAGTTTGACGATTTGGCGTTTAGTTTCACTTGCGTTGGCGTTTTGATACTCATTAAATTACTAGCGGCCCGCCCGGCTTCACACGGGTATTTAACTAAAATTTTAAAAATTATAAATTTATATATTTTATCACCTACATACGCCATCTATCGTATAATGGTAGAATATCGTTTTTATATTCAGTGATATTTAACATAATAGTACCTATATTAATTGAAAATGATGTTTATCTAAAATATTAAAACGATTTCTATTCCTATCCGACATATTTAGTAAACTTTTAAGTTTAACAAAATAATAACTCAAAAATAAGTTTTGTGAGTTTTTAAGATTCCTTAGACCAGATGGCGTTGGCGGCGTAGGTACCTATTTCTATTTTCTTAAATATTTATTTTTAAATTTAATTACAATGAAACAAAAACTAAATTATACTGTGAGTTATGTTTAATTTATATGTATTAAAGTTATTTACATTGGTTTTGTACTTTTTACGTGAGACGTGAACACAGAAAAAAACGATAAGAGATGGCGCTGATACAAAAAAAAAACGCGCTATTGAAATTTATTCTTGATGATATATAGTGTATTAATAAAACGGAGGTTTTAACAGATTTATTATTTGTATAGATTGACAACAGGTGATGTTTTATCTATACATATAAAATTCTTTGTCCTGAATGACTGACTGACTGACTGACGGATCAACGCACAGCCTAAACCGCTAATTGTAGAGACTTGAAACTTGGAGAGTATGTTCTTTGTATGACGTACGCATCCACTAAGAACGGATTTTCCGAAATTTTACCCCTAAGGAGGTGAAAAAGGGGGGCAAAGTACTTCAAATTTTGCATAAATATTCTTTAACATAATCGATTGAAGACGTGTTTCGTATTTTATCGAAATTCATTCCCTAACGGGGTTAAGAGGGGGTAGTAAGTTATAAGCTTCGAAGTTGATATCAATACTCCTTAGTGCTTTTGATTTAAATTACATTTTATTTTGACACAATCATATTTGACAACTCAATCCGTCTATTATAAATTTTTTTTCAATATCGACAAATAATAATAATTGTCAAATCGAAGGCGATGGGGGCGATTTTCGCCAGACTTTACCACTAGTGCCTAGAGGAACGCGAGCGGACGAAGTAAAAGGGTATAATCATTGATGACCGTTCTAGTGTAGTGGTGCGAGGAGTCGCCTCAACGCCGCCTTAATGCCGGTGGTCGCGGGTTTGCTTTCCGCTCGGGACAGATATTTATATTTGTTCAAATATTTGTTTCCGGTCTGGGTGTATGTCCTTGTGGGTTTTCCCACCGTGCCTCGAAGAGCACGTAAAGCCGTCGGTCCCGGTTGTTATCATGGATACCTGGTAATGATCGTTACTCATGGTAGGGATATTACCCGCCAACCCGCAGCCGAACAGCGTGGTGGATTAAGCTCCAACCCTTCTTCTATATGCAGAAGAAGTCTTCGCTCAGCAGTGGGTTGTTTACAGGCTGATACAGTACAGTACAGTACAGAAGCATTTGTGGCCTTCAGTAACAAAACTGAGCCCTATCATAAATATGAGAGTCCATCTGAGCGATGATCTCAGACCCGTTGCTTAAAATAGGAAACAGTGATTTCCCGGAACTGGATAATTGTCTATATGAGTATGTATTTACCATAAACAAAGCTTCAGGTCAAACTATTAAGGTAGCGGGAGTATACTTGAGGGAAAGCTGCTTCTCCCACAGCCAGTTGTAGTGGCATGCTTTAGAGAAAAGAAAGAAAAGAAGAACCTTAAGAAATACCTATAGTGGAAGGTGTAGTATTTCGATTTCATTGTAAAAAGATAATACCCCTGTGTAACTTTCTCCAGATCAAAGGCCGAGCTTCGTGTTCATAAAATATAACAAAATTTTATTTTATTTTAATGTTTATTTAAACTTTGAATCCCTACTCTATAATAAGGAATTTTGTATGTTATAAGTATTCATATATTTTAACATAATAAATTATATGTTATAACAAAATTAATAAAGGTATAAATCTGTTAAAAATCCTATTAAAACCATTTTCGACTTCTACGCGGACGACTTCGCGGGCTAAAAGCTAGTAGTTTATAAAAATCTTTTGAAATTTAATGCCTGTCGAATCATGAATCTAGTATTGTTAAATGTTAAAGGATAAAAAATATTTAAAAAAAACTAGTTTCCAGTTTCTTAATGAACAAAACTACAAAACATTACTAATCTGCCAAATTTACGTAAAAGCACAAAAGTTGTAAAATCTTGATATATATATATATATATATATATATATATATATATATATATATATATATATATATATATATATATATATATATATATATATATATGGTGTGGTGTGGTGGAGGGGTGTGAGGGTGTATTATGTATGTATTTTATCGTGTATATGTTCAATGTATGTATATATCATACAATATATTTTACTTTTTTTCTCGTTTTTTGCACTACTGTGCCCCGCGTAAACTTCATCTCTCACCATCATGGGTAGGCTGGTAGAAATCTCTTTTAGAGATAAATTCGCCCTTGCCAACTTACTTTGTAAACTTGAATTGTAAAAATGCTTTTAAAGTGCAATAAAGAATATATAATATATATAAAGTATATTTGTCAGAGATATTTATTGTCGTATGCATAAGATTAAGTCGATAAAGGACAGAGGATCAGAAGAACACTTTTAATTCCGCGTCGGGTACCTTTATGGTGTGCTTACATTAAAAGGGCATACCGATCACCTCGAAACACTGCCGGGTTCCGAGAGTAAATATGTGAATGTGAATGGCTCTTGTTATGTTCATATCCACTTTTAAACAGAGGCCATATCTTAACAATAATAATTAATTTATGTGAAGCATCAAGAAACGATTTATATTAATTTTATTCTATTTTTATTCTATCAAAATCTCAAATGTTCTTTGTTTGTAAATATTTACGTATATTGCTATAGTGGATATAGAATTATTATAATCATGAGAAAGTATTTTTGATGATTTTGCAATGTTTATACAGAAAAACTAGTCCTAGTATGTATACAATACACAACAACTTATAAACAACATATGATAAATTATAAAAAATAATATATAACATGATGACATACTTGTTAAGTACTGAGAATATTTACTTATTTTTAAAGCTTTTTAATTATCAGTGTGAATTTTAATTACATTTTCATGCTGTAGAAAAGAGAATATCGTAACAACTTCGTGTTCAACATTCTAGGAACAGTAAGTAGGTAGGTATACGTGCTAGCATGCAGTAAAACGATCTTGTATTTTAAACTCCGAGGAATATTCTAGTTATTAAGAGACCTTGCCATAAAAGTATACTTTATCTGTTTAAAAGTAAAATACGTACTATTTAAACTACCTTGGCAGATCCAAAATTAAAAATGGCGTTCCAGTAATAGTTATAATATTAACATTTTTGATACAAGAATAAAAGACTCTAAAAATATAAGCGATTTCATTATATTTTTTTGAGGATAGGAGGATATCTTAGGATTTTCTTTTATTTAAAATACGAAGCATCTCGTTAAGGTCTATCGTACTCAATGTAATAATGTTCTTTTCAACTAACGTAATATAGTTTTCAGTATTACGAGTTAGTTTGAATGGACACTTGATTATTAACCTGTAAACACGTTTTCAATATACTCGTAGTAACTGTGTATCGCGTAATGATTGCGGATTTACAACATAATGTTACTGCAAATCTATTAACGCAATTTTAGGGTTCACTACCTCTGAGAAATAAATATTTTTTTTTCGTCTACACATAATAATTATAATAACAACTGGATATTAATTCTTCCCTTTCGAGAAATAGAAATATTAAATTGATTCCTAATATATATGAACCTATATGTATAATTCTTACATTTGAATATTTCCTAATATGTATATGCAATACAATTACAATGCAAATGACTTGAATTACCTAGACGAAGAAAAAGACATGTTAAAGTATTTAAAGATGCAACGAAATTGAAAAGCTATAAACATTATTGCCGTGAACCTTAAATTTAAATTGTTTATTTTTTATTTTATCTAGTAGGTAATCTAAATAATGCAATAAGAGGCGTGATAGAAACGGTGCAAAAACAAAGGTTTACGTGTTCGAGTACAATTACACGCGCACGCATAGACAATCATAATCGTTTCGTCATACTTTAAATAAATCAAAAATTATGAATCGATTTGCGTCTTTCGTATAGATATTTGTTTTATAAATACGTCATAATTATAAAAAATATTTGTTTACAAAATATCAGTGGCCTTATTAAGTTTGTTCAGTCATTATCATCTTTTCCTTAAATAATAAAACTTGAGTTCTAATCAAAACTTTGTATTTCTATATTATACGTCAATATTTTTATATAATAATACGCTATATTACTTAAAAATTGAATAGGTACTTCATTGATTGATTGTCATTTTAAACGATAGTTGTTGAAAAGACTTAACAAAATTTAATAAAAATTAGTTTCAACATTGTTAAGCGGAAATGAAGTTCAATTAATTTTATGGTTTTTATATTTTACATAATAACTACCCACTGCATAGAGCTGGTAGACCTTGTCAATCTAGCTAATAGTTTATGTAAAGTGTGGAAACAAAGTATATATATATATATATATATATATAAATATGCATATCATTTTTATGATAAAGTAAATAGGTCTCGTAGTTGATAAGTAATAAAGAAATAAATGATTTCAAATATTTTTTATGTAGAGAATCAATTAGCATACGGAATAAATTAGTGAAGTCATGACGACACGGATAGTAATATGATCATTTATTATACAGATTTCTTCCTAGCTGATAGTTAATCTACATAAAACACTATTTAGTAAATCTACGTAAAACAAAATTCCGTCTGTCACGCCGATCACGAAATTCACGGAAGAGAATTTGTAACTCGCCTTTTAATCAATTTTTCTTTTTAACTTCTACCAAAGCGTTAAAATAACTTGTTATAAATAAACTTTGCTCGTTGTGTGCAATTACCGTGTACTTAAATACCACTATGAACATTTATAAGTGATTTTATAATACTAAGTTAAGCAAAAATAAACAATGAAAAATATTCTTATGCATGAAGTGTATAAGTAATTCGCTTCTTTCTTGCTTTAAGGAAAAAACATTTTTTTTTAGTACGTACTAGTTCGCGGTTTTCCTTTATAAACAAGTGATTAAAGTATTACTTATTAACCTATTTTTCTGCGCTATCGAATCGGATGTAATTAAAAATGTTTATTACAGGAACGATATCCAGAAAGGAAGTTAATTCGTTAATAACCCGATAAATTTAAGAAAAAATGCAATATTAATTTTTTGTTGCTAGTTACAGAAAACTAAAATATTATACTTTAATAATAATTTATCAATAAAATAAATAGCAAATACCTACTAGAAGTAGGTAATAAATTATTGAAATGAAAAAAATAAAGCGTACATCAAATATTTTATTGACGATTTTACCCGCGTTAACTTAACCTTAATATTCATGTAACGTATACGTTTTCAGGTTTATATTAATTAATGACATAAATATATAACTCTATTTAAAATTTCTCCGATAGTAGAGGTTGCATTCTCGAACAATCTCTACATCGAACAATCTCCACTATGTCCTCTCTATCACACATTGGCAGCTAAAAGACATGTAACGAAAAATTAAGTCCAATATGTTCACTAAAGGTTTTTTTTTAAATGTACAATAAGCTAAGCAAAATATAACTAATTAATAATAATCCTGACTCAGATTTTGCGACAAAAAATGCTTAACATTTTCGTGTAGTTTTTAAATTATGATTCAGTATTGATTGTTACAAGTCATTAAAGTAGCTTACTGTCTTTTATACAGTAAAGCTATTTATTTTAAAAATACTTTTATAAATTTTACTTAATGCGTATAAAACAGTATGTATGTATATTAGGGTGGCGTAAAAAAACCGACTATTCTTTTTTTTTAAGTCTCGTGTGAAAAAATGTTAGCTTTTGATGTTTTAAGCGGCCTCTCCAAAGGACACTTAAAAAAAAAATAAGCTAGGTCACTCCAGAATTTTTAAATTTCAAAAATCGTCGTTATGTAGTTGATTAAATAAGATAATTAAATTTAGAAAACTATGTTTTTTGTATTGTGCTTGATTTTTAGTTCATCGAAATGTATGGAATTTTAATTTGAATATTAAAAGATCGTATGAAAAAATCTAAAATAATGCACTAAGAAATTAAAAAAAAATTGTGAGCGACCTTTCAAAATTAAAATTTTAAAAGTCTATAAAATTATACCATAACGAGAGAAAAAAAAAATCGTTTTTGGACGATATTTGAAATTTTAAAAAAATTTGGAGCGACCTCTTAATTTTTTTTTTGTTTTGTCCTTTGGAGAGGGCTCTTAAATCATAAAAAACTTAACATTTTTTTTCACACGAAACATAAAAAAAAATGTCGTTTTTTTTTGCTTACCCTAATGTATACCTATTGAATAAAAGCGTCTCGTTACATCAAGAGATACATCTTTACCGCATGCTAATAACTATACTACTCGTAAAATTTTCCACTTCATGCATCTGTCTATAACGATAATCTGCATATACGAGTACTAGTCGATTACTTCTCGATACTAAGGTTTTACTCTCGATAAAACTTCCTTACGTCCATTATAAGTCCTATTTTATCTTAGGAACATTTTTTAGATACGATCAATGAATCAATGTCATTCAAAAAAAATTAGATTTCGAAATATTTGTTGTCGTCGTTTGAAGAGTTTCGATTTCCATTTCTGATTATTGTCAATATATTTTAATCAAATCGGACTAAGTTAAATTAAAAGATCAAGATATAATACCTATAGACCTCAAGAAGTTATTGATTCCCTCAAAATATTAAAGATTTAAAAAAATCTGAATTTCGAATAATACCCAAAAATCAGCCTTAATAGATCCACCTTTATGGAAGTCAATTAAAATCAGAAATAGTCAAAGAGATATTATGCTTTGTCTACAATCAATAGTCTGTTCATCAATCACTTATATTTCAATAACGTTGATCACATGAGGAAACCGGCAACCGGTTTTACACGACCGACGTCGTGTCGCCAAACATGCACGCATGTCTTTAATAGCCCCTTCATATCAACGACGTAGCTATGACGTAATATTATACCTATAGTCTAGTCTAGATATAATTTAATAGATACCATTTAAATCTAACTATTACGATAGAGTGAATTATTTATGTGTTTTATTGGCGATTAAATATAATTCTAATCGAGGATATCGTACAAAACGCTTTAACATGTTACGAAATACGAGTAGATGATGAAAAATGGTTATCATATGCATAATAGTTATATACTTGTTATATATTGAAATATTATTTACTCCCTATTTCACTGTTACTAACGCTTCGTTGATGATAATTTTACTTAATTACTTTAATGATCATGATTAACGTAGGTACTCAAAAAGTACACACCGACAAACAACCAAGAAGTAAAATATTCTAAAAAATATTTAGTAAGAGCAAGCTAAACAATAATTTGTGCTAATGAGATTAATATATTGTATTAAAATATTAAGGTAAGCTTTATTACTTTTGAAAAACATTGAAAAATATGTAGAAGTAAAGATTATGAAGTTATGCATAGCTGATTCATTATTATCGATACAATGACTAAGATAAATTTTTGTTGGTCTCTCAACTCGTCATGTAGACACTGCTGACTAACTTTTAGTAATTCTCGTTGTAAAATTGTATCTTAGAGTCATATATAAAACACATCTCATTCATCTCATCATTCTTATACCTTACTAGGAATACTAAAAAATTATTTAACTACCGTCACTTTTACATAGTATCTAGATTACATATCATCAGCATTATAATACTAGCTGCTGCCCGCGACGTCATCTGCGTGAACGCTATTAGATTACACGTTGATACAGAATGCGTTGAAGAAATAAATGTTCACTGCTCGTTCCCCGTAGGCGATACCGTGATAATATGTAGCCTATATGTTGACCCGACTTCTTAATAATATTCGTGCCAGATTTGAAGTAAATCCATGCAGTACTTTTTGAGTTTATCCCTGACATACATACAAACAGACAAAAATTCTAAAAAAACTATTTTTTTGGTTTCGGTATCGATTGTAAATCACACCCGAAGTATTTTTTTAAAAAAATATTCAATGTACAGTTTTGACTTTCCTACCATTTTATTATATGTATAGATTGTACAATTTTTTGTAAATAAAGCTATTTTCATAGTATTAAATTATCGCTGACGTCCATCATAGACGCGCGGGTCGTAACGTAAACATTTTACGACAAGGGATGCTGGATTATAAACGAGCTTTTAAAATTTCAACTGAGATAGCCGACATGCAGGTACGTAAATGTTAAAACAGGGTTGTTATATTAAGGTAATGAAGTATAAAGTCGTAAACGGTTTTACATTTATTATATGTTATAGGAATATCTATACTGGATATATGAAAGCTGTAGGAGTTGATTGATTAAACGTACTAATCTTGCGATTTACCATTTTAATTTTAAAAAGAGAGTTTATGAAAGAAGGGTATAGGTTAAATCATTATTATTCTACGTCTCATAATAGCAGAGCGGTAAACCTTAATGTCAAATAATTTACTAATCTGCTGAGTGCTAAATAATTTATAGTAAGAAATCCTTAGTAAAAATATATCATGGTATTTACCGAAGGGGTTTTGGCGATCTCTTTCTAAGACTGAATTCCCCTATTAGACCATAGAGTTCTAAATGATTAATAGAGGTATTTAATTATTTATTTACTCTTTATTATACACACAAATAAAATAAACAAACTGTTTAAGTATAATGTAAAAGACCAATGTATAATCATTGAAGTAATATCATCATCATCTCACTGTGTATAATAGGCGGTCTTATCGCTAAGCAGTGATCTCTTCCAGACAACCAACGTGAAGGAGATAATTATGATTGGTAGAAATTGGAGATACATATATTATGATTGGTAGAAAGATACATTGATTGTAGAAAAATTAATAAATTACATACTTAGTACCATATTGTACTTCTTCGTCTTAGTCGTACACTCATGGCCGAGTCGTAGTTAATCTTAAATCTTAACTTAGTACATTGAGTTACTATTACTAGCAGTAATAATAGTTCAATGACTGTATGTCCGAAATAATTATTACTTAGGTTTTTTTTTCTTTACGTAATATCCCTATGTTCGTTATCGTAACTAAAATAATTTAAATTTAAATAATTTACACAAATATTTTTATATTTAAATTTATATTTGTACGGGTGCTTACCGCGTTTATAACTTTGTTTAGTTCCCTATATTTCGGCAATGTTTCAATCGTCAATCAATAGGGAACTAAACAAAGTTATAAACGCGGTAAGCACCCGTACAAATATAAATTTAAATATGAATAGTGATCGCGTTAGTTTAAAACAAAATATTTTTATATATAATATAATAATATTAATATTCTATTATTAGCTTTTGTTTGTGCTATCATCAATGAGCAATACTTTTCATTAGATATCCCGATGACTGGTCTTTATCGATCGGAAAAAATATTTATATTGATAAAATATGTAAAATATAATTAATATACGTAAATAGAGATATTAAAAAAAAGTCCTTATAAAAAAACATATAAAGAGAACAAAAAGAGATATAACTAAGGGACAAACGGTCGAACAGCCGAGTCTTAGGGCCGGTTTTTTGATCCGTAGTAAAAGTTACGTTGACTATTTGTTAAACTGACCAAGGGCTAGAAGCTAACCACTGGTTAAAGCAAGCGTTTGTTTTTTGATCACTATTTAACTACTGGTAATGTTAATCATTGGTTAAATATGTTGCCATTGTAATGAGTGTTAAATGACCCCAATTTCAGTAGGGAGTAATTATTTCCGCATGGCAATACTGTCTACGCCTGACGAATTTGACGTTTATCGTACTTGTTAAGTTGTTATTAGTGTCAAAGTTCATATAATAAAAATTATTATATTATATAATAAACATTATTAAATAAAAAATAACAGTAATTAATTAAATCGTGATTCATGCCTCGTGGTATTTTTGTATTTTTTAACATGTTAACGCAAGAGAAGTTTAAGTAATTTTCATTTATTTTAATTGATTTTGATTTTAATTTTAATTTCGATTTTCATTTTAGTCTTCATTTAGATTTTAATTTTGGTTTTGGTATTAATTTTGAATTTTTAGAATTTTAATTTTGATTGAATTGTACTTGTAATTTAAACTTAGTAGGTATTCATTGGATCTTGCTTTTAATTTTAATTTGTGACTTTAAGGACGCGTTTACAAAATTGATGGATATAGAATCGAACTACTACATTGACACAACTCACACACACAAGTGTACGAAGCAGTACGCACGGTTAGGTTCGAGAATAGCATTTTTTTTAAATTTCTTTGCAATACGTAGGTACCTACAAATATATATTTAGTAAATCTAGTTTTTGACTGGATTTTAGAATTAATTTTGAATTCTTAATTTTAATTTGCAATTTTGAATGAATTTTAGTATTGATTTTGATTATGATTGAATTTTTAGTTGATTTAATTTTGGCATAAATTTAATTTTTATTTGAATTTTTTTTTATTATTAACGGTTATAAGAAAAATTTGTAACCAACACTATATTGGCTAGTCCTACAATAAAGGTCATTATTATTATTTAACCCTATGTTTCAGAGATCGTACAACCAATTTCAGTAAAAAAAAGACTTTAAAACTGACATGCTTCCTCAAGGATTATTCAATAATTACTAGCAAAAGATGATATGAACTGATCACGAGATCATCAGATGAACTTTCTGAAATTTCGAATTATCTGGTTATGTTTAAATTCATAATTAATAACATCGAAAATCTGTATTGTAACACCTTTCACTAAAATTGACACTAAAATCACACGAGAAAATAACACTGAGATGTGAGAACAGCTGATAATGCGAGAGTTAACTAGCCGCCATCTTGCTAATCCCTTGTTGGAGCTGTGGTTAAATTTTGTGACCAATAGATACTTATTTAACCACTAGTTGTCCTAACTATGGGTCAAAAAACGGATTTTACAAAAATTTAACCATTGGTCGTTATTTTTAACCATTGGTCGCCTTAACTACGGATCAAAAAACCGGCCCTTAGTATAAGGAACTATCGTTTTAAGAAAAAAAATTCTTAAAACGTATAAATAATTGCTTTTCTCATAATAATGTCCACAGTAACAAGGCTAAAACAAAACAAACGAACAATTATCACCGCCAGTAATTTTTTGTCGTGTCACCCGAAATGCGAAGTTACATAATTTAAGAACAAAAGGGTCTCTCAAAAAAGTGTGCCCGCAGAATGGTCCTACAATAAAACGTCTACGAGCATATGTTGGTAAAGTTAAACCCGGAGTAGGCTATTCAAGCCGTCACATAAATCGCCCGCGGGAGTGGAAAGAATAAGCCCTATCGCCCACTGATGCTTTGTAACAAACTGCTTTATAATATCATTTACGATATGTATTAAGAAACGGATGTTGTTTCTTTGAAAATGTATGAACATTTTGACATAACTTTAAAGGATATAATATCTTTATCGCATAGTAAACTGTGGACGCTCAAACTAAATCAAGTAAAATGTGTTTTTGACTTTTTTCAGCGAAATAGTCGGCCAACGGCTATTGCATAATCGTGAGGAGGCCCAAACATTCTACGCAATCTCAGAATCGCAGACGAAACTTTAACAATTGTCTTTAGAAATATCTCTGCAATGCGAATTAATATATTTCTTAGTATTTTATTAAAATCCGTTTCGGTTTATATTAGATTTATCTGGAGGTCGATTCTAGTATTACTTTTGCCTAACAAAAGTAGATCATTGGTTTCATAGTGGATATTAATGAAAGTTTTCATATTCTATTAATTTAATCGCATACGACTTATATTCACGATATTCTGCTGAAAGCTTAGATCAGACTTCTTGATATAATTTCATTATGTTTACGCGTTTTAGATAATAATATGTCATTAAAATGTAAAAAGTATCAACCTGATTTCGCACGGATTTATTAAGAAAGACAGTGAAATGAAAAATGTGAATGAAACACTTACTAAAAACAAAGTCAAACACGTTTATTAAAATAAATTACATGTCTCTATCTTCATTGATTTGTTACTTTGTTTATTGCGTTGTTTTTTATTTAGAATTTTTTATTATTGTGATGTTATGAAATACCTATAACAACTACCAAATTGGACGATAGGTACATGTTTATTGAAATTTTTATGCTATAAGCTGCATACCTATTTTTCACTTTTCTGATAGATATTCCAAAAAATATTATCTTTTACACAAACCTTATCCTTATTGATAATTATCAACCAATATCATTCAAATCATTCCAGTGATGCTCCTGCAAACATGCGGAAAATTGTTCACACACTTATAGGTATACTCGTATTGAATATCATTGCGTATAACTAATTTAATAAATATTTTAATGTTCTATATAGTTATTAAATTAGATTCAATAAATTTTAAATCCTATTTAGCCTTTTATTTATTTTATTCTTTATGTCTTTTTATATGTTTACGTAAAATATTATTTAAGTATTTTTTTTCTGTTGATAAGGCTAAACCTATTTATAATATGAAACAGATTTGAATAAGTTACTTCCCTGATTTGAAACAGCTTTAACATTAGGAACAATTTTTAGTATATCACATACTATATATATAAATATATATATCACAATACACGTAACAATAACAATACAACCATAATAAGTAAAATATTATATGTGTTGTTTTAGTTAATATATAGGTACTATTTCTGATAGGAACAACGTTAATTCGCAATATTATGTAATATTGCAATTGGAACCACACATATAGCCAATCTATTTATAAATCTATATACAGATAACAATATATACCTACGTGTAAGATTATTACTTCGTTTTTAATCTCTAAGATATCTTGCTCAACTTTAAAACTTAATTTTAAATTTCGAATTCTATGTGTAGAATATTATATATTATTCATATTCTTCACGAGTATGGCTAACAGGCACAATTTTTTTTTTAACCCTATAAAGATAGTCTGCGTAAAATTGACGCATGCAGGTACGAAATATTGCTGTATATTTTTCAATAACGCAAATACGTCGCTGTGCGATTAAGACATCTCTGTCGTCGCTTGAAGCTTCCACAAGGCAGTTTTGTCACTAAGATAAGTGCCACCAATTTCGCAACAGGAGCACCCTGTGAGTCAAAATGACGCATGATTATCTTTTAAGTGACTTTTATGACTTTCTAATATTTTTACTTAATGACTATTTTTGTTGTGTTTTTATTTGCTATCGGTTGTTTTGTGATTTCAAGTTTTTTATTTATTTTATATATAGATATACTGAGTTGAAAACGTTATAATAGGGAATCGAAGTTTAGAAGAAGATGATATTGTGGCAGCTCTTTTGGATTTTGATAAAGAATTCACCTGTGAGGAAACTGATAGTGAGATTGAAAACCAGTAAATTGAAGACGACATGCAGAGTGACGTAGAGGAAGTTTTTGTAGAAGAAGAGAGAGAAGAAGTACCCACATCTAGCGAAAATGAACACTTGGCCGAAGAAAATGTTGGTCGACTTCAAAAGCAACAAGGCGTGGCCGAGTCTTACAACAGAACATTGTTAGGTCTCAAAGAGGTACGAAGCGCATGTGTCGTAACCTGTATGATCCTGTTTTATGCTTCAATCCTTTTTTTACTGCCTTACTTCTAGAACAAACGAGAGATACCAGAAGAACTAAAAACAGTCGATCGAGACCGGTGGGAACATCAATGTTTTGTTTTGACGGACCCCTTACATTAGTCTCTTATAAACCAAAGCCGGCTAAAATAATTTATCTGTTATCATCTTGTAACAAAAACGCTTCTTTCAGTGAAGTTACCGGGAAACCTGAAATTATTATGTACTATAATCAAACTAAAGGTGAAGTAGATACACTGCACCAAATGTGCTCTTTGACGTTCTGTTATAGAAAAACGAATAGATGACCTATGGCTTTACTCTACGGAATCGTAAACATTACTGGTATAAATAAATATTATATATACAATCTCAATGTTGTCAGCAAAGTTGATAAAGCATTAATTCGCAAACATTTTATGAAAAGTCTTAGTAAGTCTCTAACATCGCCGATCATGAACAAGCACTTAGAAGCTCCAATTTTGAAGAGATATTTGCGGGATAAGATCTCCGCTATATTACCAAAAGATGTACCCACTACATCAAACGATAATTCAGGAGAGCCCGCATAAAAAAAACCGGATTTACTGTAACTATTGCCCTTCTAAATTAAGGCGAAAGGCAAGCGCATCGTGCAATAAATGTAAAAAAAGTTATTTGTCATGAACATATTATTGATATGTTCCAAAGTTGTATCGGACTGATTCCTAAATAATTAAATGTACGTATTAATAGATAATAGCTTAATTTCTTAGTAGAGAAAATAAAATACCTGATTATAAGTAATAAAAAAATAATTGTGATAAAATAAAAAAAATGTTATAAAATCTTGTTAGTTTATGGATAATTTAATTTTTCTGTACTTTTTTTATATAATAAATAAATATAATTACATAAATTATGGCAATTAATATTTTATTGATGTATATAAAAAACGAATATCTATGGGATTATTAAAGTAAATAAATAAAACACAACATTACCTACTGCTAGTTAAAAGTGAGTCATTTTTACGCATGATTATCTTTTATGTACATCTAAATATGATTATCTTTCTAGGGTTAAATTATTTTAGAATATATTCGAAGCAGGTATATTTACTTATTATTTTTTAAGCAATCTCTTAACTTTCATAGATAAAAATAATAATATGAGGGATAAAAGTGAGCTTATCGTCGACACCATTCATTAATTACTCTTATCGCCTAAAAGTAGGTTGCAGTTGAGATAACGTATTTTCATTATTTATATTTCCGACATCTTAACCCGGATGTGTATCGCATACGTTATAAAATCACTAATCATTACACTTACACATAATAAAACAGTGCCTTAAGCGTCTTTCTGTGTATCTAAACTTATTATATATTATACGCAGTATTTAAAACATCAAATCGAATCCGGTCTTTAGTGAATATACCTGCATTATCTAAGGCGCCAGGCCGATCATAAGTTTTTGTTGCATCTGTAGCATCTTATTGGTTGTATATTTCAAAGATTTGAATTCTTTTCATATAACTGGAATCTTATTTTTTAAGATAATGGCTATTTATAGAAGATCGAGAGTAAAATTACGCTATAATAATCGTAATGTTTCTATGAAAAATCACATAGTAGTCGACAATTACCCTGATTTCTAAGTTAAGTTTGATTTTATTAATGAACAATATAATATATACACTCTATATCCGGTAACGATAACGCTGTATGTGATAGGCGACTACTGGTATAAGAACAAAACGCCACACTGTGCCAAATATAGGATCACTCAATGATCTTAGAAGAAAAGAGATTTTTTCTTCTAAGATCATTGGGATCACTCCGTAATATAGATTCAGCTCAGCACGTTCTCTCGTGCGGTTTTTCCGTGTCTCGTCTTCATCGCCATGTATCGTGCAGTCTCTTTACACATAACGAATAAAACATTAAACTATATTAATAAAACGCAATCAAAGTTTATAAACAACGTTTTAAGCACTTACATTTTAATATATTTTTCTGTATATGCTATAAATGATACTCGTATGATAAAAGATAGGAATCAGTAAGTTTATATCGACGAGAATTAAATAATTGAATATTTGTATAGTCAAGAATAAAACTAATATACATAAATTTTAAAATATTTTCAACGCGATTTACTTGTACCTATTAACCTTACCATTTATGATAACCATATATCACGCGTAAAAAATGAAAAGTTGCGAAATAAGTGTAATTTAGGAAAATGAAGGTAATTCGTAGGCGGCTGACGAAGTTATGAAACGTTTCTAAAAAGGTAATTCTATGAAAGTGAGAATGTTGTAGTACTGTGTAATGGAACAAGATATGTTGCAAATAATTGAAACGCGTCGAGGTCTCTCTGATAGCCCGTTATCACCCGTCGACCCCACATTGTCCGATGATAACATATACCGGTCTTATGTGCTTAAATTATAACTAGACGTTGAGGATGTCCTTGATTATAATATATCTTTATTATTATTATTTTATTTCCTAATAGGTTTAAACTAGGTTTCATCAAAGTATTCAATATAAATATTTATTTTAATAAAATTTCTAGAGCCGTAGTCTTAAAATAAGTATATTTAATATTTAAAATTATAATGCTTCTGTTTTTTAAGTTTAAAAGAACATAAAAACGTATTGAGGAATTTATTTTATTTTTATATTTTTAAGACTTTACTATTAAATATTTTTGTTTGTTATATTTGACATATAACAAAAAGTTATTTGTAAAAAAAAAGAAAAAAAAGAACTGTTACTCGTAATAACCTAAATAAAAATAAAAATTTAAAAATAACTTTAGATCGATTAACAGTAGTAATATTAATTGGAAAATAAAAAAAGAACCTGTACATAAATGCTTATATCAATAATTATAGTATAGTATAAAACGACGAGTATGAAAACAATCACGCTTGTAAGATCTCGCTTGAGGGTTAAGAAGTTAATTAAAACAGTGAGCACGTGCGTGGGTATCTAGTAAATACTAATTAGTATTTCTATCAAACAAGAAACTAAATATAAGATTACTTTATTCCCCCATAAATAAACCCCAACACAGCAATATCAATATATAATATAAAATAAATAAGCAATATTTTTTGCGTGACATAATATATATTAAAAACTATCTTTTGAAACGCTTATTTAAAATTGTCTATTGTTGATTGATTTATTTATTAAACACACATATATATATATATATATATATATATATATATGCATAGAAATATGAAAAGATACACACAATTGAAACAAAAGTATAAAAGGCTTATCCCTTAAAGATAATTATTCTAGCACGCCCGGAAAAGAACAATCACTGACAAAAATAAGAGGATGTAGACGTCGAATTACACAAAAGAAAATATTAAAACTAAAATTGCAAATAAAATAATATTATACTATACATTTATATTACATATACATATTTATTTAAATACAAGAGATATACTATATTTATATATACACATGTGATGTGATATACTTAAATTATACATGTGACTGACCCGTTGGTGCAATTGGCAGTAACCCTGTTTTCTGCTCCAGGGTTGTAGGTTCGATTTCCGCCCCGAGTCTGAGTGTCATATATATTTATTTATATATATGTATTATTTATATGTATATTTACGATATTTATTCAAATACAAATATGTATATCAGTCGACTGTTACCTAAAACACAAGCAATAATTATTTGCCTACCTTAGGAATAGACGACCGTGTGTGTATATTAAAACATATTATATTTATATTTAACACGTACATATATCACACACACACATACACACACTATATAAATTCTGACAGGGACAGAAAATGTTCTATTAACTTCTTTTTTTAAATATACGTAGACGTGCTAGTTCGACTTGATGATGGCAACGATTTCCATAGCCTAACTGGACGTACAGAAATTAGAATAAAAATTGGAAGTGTGAAGGAATTTGCAAAGGAGTTGCAAATTAGATCGGTCTGAGGAAACTGGAAGATGCAAAAAATTAAAACATTCATTGCGGTATTGCGGCTTTAAGAGATTGAATAAAATATTATAAAATAGACAAAGAATGTGAGTATCCCTGCGAAGCCAAAGCAGTAGAATCAGCTAGGCTGCTTAGCATATACTGCAAGTCCTGCATGGTTTCTGCCACGATGACAATATCGTCTGCAAATCTCAAATGTGAGAGATACTGTTATGTTTATGTTTATGCTTCGCTATTTCCATTAAAGCATCATGAACATATCCTTTAAGGCATAATAATAAGACATAAGGGAGTGAACAATTTGGAGGAATGACGGCCCCTTGTCTCACGCCTTTATATGTGTGAATAGGTTCAGACTGTTGCTTCTGTACTCTAACGCTCATAACAACGGCGTCATCCATACCTATTAGCATTTGAATGATCGCTAATCGATTTTGTTCCATTGTAAGGATTCTAGACCGGACCAGGTTTTAGCACAGGTTCTGATTATACTTCCTCCTCGATCAGCTGTGAAATAAAATAGCTATCACGATTTCGTCATGGCCGACTTCTGATAGCTCTTTTGTGAAGTGGTGGACACACAGATACTCACACAATATATATATCGTAATCAAATTTTTAAGCTCTAAGTTCGGCCGTCCGAGTTACAGGGAATTTTTTGCAGTACATGTATTAAAGTGACACCACATTCACTGTAATGGCATATAAATCACAAATGGTAAATCAAAACCAAAAAATTCACGAAGTGCACGTGCAGTGCATTTGACTGGAACGCTCATTTTCGTAAAAAGTTTCAACAATGTTAACCCGCTGCTTAATTGTGTACCTCTCCATGGTTGAATTTTGTCAAAGACTGAAACAAAGAAATGTCAAATTAAGTTGGGCAAAAAACTTGACGTTACTGTGACTCACAATAAATTAACATCGGACCATTCTGTATTTTACTTAAATAAAATTTAATAGTATTTTGTGTCACAAGGGACGAAAGTATTACTTTCTGTCTCGCATGTGAAATTGCCTTGCCACCCGAGCCGAAGCCGGAAGCAGGTAAGGATGTAGTACATACTTTCGTCCCATGTTGCACATACTTTTTTTCCTACCTGGGCCGAAAGTTCGATTTTTGTCCCTGTAAAGCGGGGAAAAAAGGGTCACTTTTGTCCCGCTTAACAGGAACGAAAATCGAACTTTCTGTGGAGGTAGGAAAAAAGAAATATTTTAACTCTAATCTAAGTTAATATCTAGCGGTATATATGATTCGGTGGTATTTTTGTGCTTTTTGTATACGAGTTTGACTCGCCGGTATAATTTTTTTATTTTTCAGAATATTTTAATCCTAAAGCAGACACGTGTTCATACAGAATTTTTACTCAGAGCAACTAAGAGTTATACAATCCTGGATGAAAATCTTACAGACGAAGATTATAATATAATATTAGAATTGATAGACGTAAGTTTAGAGTTCATGTTTGTCTAGGTTCAGAAGTTGAACTGTTAAAGTTGCTTATTACATCAATTGCAATTTACTCGTACTTATTGCATTCAGACATCGAAATTACAATATTTATAAAAATAAAAAAAAATCTACTGCTTTGGTTGAAAATAAACCTTGTTGTTTTGCTTTATCATTTTTTTTTACAACCAGCTGGGTCCCGGAAAGGGAATTTTACAATGAGCAACCTTTATGTGTTTATGCAGGTTTCCATTTATCTACATATCAAAGTCCATCGCAATCGGTTCAGTAGTTTTTGTCTTAAAATGTATTAAAAATTCATACATCCATGAATGCATTCCTACAAATTTTAGCGAATATAACATTATCAAGGGTTATCAGTTGTCGTTGTGTTAAAAAAAACAAACTTTACTAAATGAAATATTAATCATTATGCTGCGTTATGTTCGGACTACAAGTAGGTACATTATCAATATTATCTTAATAACCTTGAACTAAATATTTAGAGCTCAAAAAATTGAATTAAGTATAAAATATTAATTATACTATTAGATATATAATATAATCAAATACAAATATATATTTTTCTTACATCAAAATTTTATTTTATTATGCAATATTATGGGTATACCAATGTAATAGGTGTAATAAGTTAATCAATCCTCTTCCGCTCCCCTGCTGGTTGGCGGAAATATTACATATGTACCTACATATAAAAATATGATGAATAATTTGATGACGTTCATTTCATAATTAGAATAATTTCCTGAAGACTATCTTCTCTTCTCTGTCGTGGCTTTTTCAGTCTTGGCTTCCAAGCGCTTTCTTTACAATGAGCTTAGAGATTAAAATAATAAAAAAATTTAAAATTTATTTAAAATTTTATCCGAAATGTGCAGATTTTCTAATGATGTTTTCTCTTGTCGCTTAACACAATTAAAGTCAAATTTTAACACTTAAAAGCAACCGTTGCAGCATGTACGTTAGTACATATTACTTCAATGCGTTGCAGTCCAGATATATATATATATATATATATATATATATATGAATCATATAGTATCAAAAACGGCAGTCTCCATTTTTTTAAACTCCATTTTTTATTAACTAAGATGGAAGAGCTGATTATAGAGGAAATTTTGGCATAGATAACTTTTTTTGAGAAAAATATATATGTATAACAAGCTTCGAGTAAGCTGAGGCTATTATTAGAAGATTAAAAATATCGTAAGCCAAAGATATAAGTGTACCACCAGTAAGCAGAATTCATAATTAGCCGCCAATTGACCCTTCGCCCCGGCTTGGCGCCATTCGCCAATATGACGTGTCTATGTTGCCATAGAGCACGACCTTGGTACTTATGTACACTATGACCACAATGACTATTTATGACAGCTCAGTGCTCACAAATGCAGCTGTTCTTAATTGGCAACACATCGTCCACTTTCTATTACAAGATTTTGTGTATCTCAAACTGGATCCGATACGATGTCCTTCCTATATGTCTTTCATCAATATTATGAATAGTCCATTTTAACTAACTGTAATTGAAATTGATTGGTCTCTTAATTCGGACACAACCAATATCTTTCACATAAGATTCTTTTTATTGCGTGTGGTCAGAATGTCGTTCTTATAAAATGACGTTACTTTGCTTCTAATAAAAATAATTTTGTAAGGTAAATATTATAAAAACGGCTTTCAATCAGTCGTATTTTTATTAGTAGCTGGAGAGCTACTGAACCATCCAAGTAACTCGTTTCCCACAAAGCTAGAATTTTTCTAAACTATCTTTTATTATTCGCGGTTGCGTCATCATCCCTTAAATTTATTTATATCTATAAAAGAAATTTTTTAATCTACTCCCACAAGGCTACAATTTTAATACGTTGTGATGTAAATAAGATTAAATGTAAAAAAAATCCAATCTAATTTGAGGGTTGCAAGTACGTGCCAGACGATGGTAAAGTTGTCATCGGGATAGTAATTCATAACTTGCTTCCATAAGGCTGAAATTTTAAGGGTATATTCTATCAATAATTTAAAACGTACATGTAAACAGTTAGACTATTTTGATGCTGCCAGATGAATATAATTATAATAGTCATGACTAATGAAGTTATGATGCTCGATTGGAGAGCGAGCGCAACATACTTAAAGTTCCAATGTCAGAAAGAGAGATATATTACGAAGATACGATGAAGGATTACTGAAATTAAAGATAAACAGTTTTTTTGACTACATACTATCGTTTTTCAAAAAAGGGAAAAACCGCCTTTTTCAATAATTGAGAAAAATTTTGAATATCAAAAAGCTTTCAAAAAACCTAGGAGCGCTTATATAACAGGACGTATCAGTGAAATTTATCTAATTATTAAAAAAAATTGTCTGTGATGGAAGCAAAGGCCGAAATAGATGCTGTTAACGAAATGAGATTTAATAAATTTATGATTATTTATAAACCAAAAGATATGAATGAACCATTTATCAGAATCTTAATATACTTTGGGTACGGTATCTTGAAATGAAATATCGGGAATGTTGTTTTATAACCAACGTCGAGAGATTTCCATTAATTACTATTTTATGCCGCAACCACATTATTTGTCAAAAACTATGGGATTATTTTCTTAATGGGTACATAGATAATTTTCACGTCTCAGTGACAAACTTGAACTTAATTTAACACGCGGTTGACACGGTTTTGCCTTCCATTATCAGCCTTTCTAAATATTTTTTACTCGACTTGGCAACTTTTTAATACAAAAATTAAATACGTGATTTATAGTTTTATTCTTAATTTACTATATACCAAGTAGACTAAATAATTTTTATTTATTCTATTTTTATTTTATTTTATGTTATTTTTGTATTATACATTATCTTAATCACTCTACTCGATCTAATAATCGAAATTTTATTTATTTAACAAAAATGGGCTAGTCATTAGACGAAGAATTCGGATACATTCGTTTGAGAAAAAACGAACATTGTATTTCATATTGAAATAATAATCTACTTAATCAAATAGTAAAAAATGACGATCTACTTAAATAAATATGTAGTTAAAAAAAGAAAAAAAAACGTTGTTAACATTACTCAACATTTGTAACGTAACTATAGTTAGCGTTGAGTCTATTATAAAAAATAACGAGCTGAATTACTCTAAGTTTACAAGCGTAGCTTTTTGTTATGAACACGGAAGTGAAAAATTGCTTTGACACACAACACTTTATAAATATGGGTAATTAGAGAGTTAGTACTGTAGTAGTGTGTTAATGGGTTAGGATAATTAATTCAAATATATCTTTCAAATTTAATAGTATAAAATTAGAGAAAAATATATCGAGGAACATTTGTTCCGAAATTAAACTGACAATATTTTAAATAAATACACGAACAAGAAAAGTTAAACTTGTTGATGTAATACTTGAAATAATACTTCACATAATTTATAAGTAATAAAGTCAAAATAAGTTTTTACGAGCATGAAATGGTTGTAAATTTATTAATAGTAATATACTTTACGAATACTTTTATAGCATTACCACTCGTGTCTTAAATTGAATGTAATGTTCTTTTTAACCACTAGTTAAACTAATAAATTTCCATATTTCATTACTCTAGTCCTAAGTTCATTTTAGAATTGATAAACATTCATATAAGTCCGAAGGCTGTTTAATTTTTTTATTTTATCTCTAAATAATATTGAATGAAATCGCCACCAATAGTTTCTATTTTGCTTCTTTATACTAGGCAACTAAAATGTATCAGCTAGACTTGTTATTAAATGTTGCAAAACGCCAAATACAATACGCTAAGTGACATTCATTTGTTTCCAACATCCAGTCCAACTAGTCTACTTTAGTAAATTTATTATTCAATTTTAAGCGTAGTTGACCAACCTGAAATTTTCATTTATATATTACTATTGTCTACAATAAAAATATATTAATAGGTCTTAAATAATATTTTTTATTTTGAAATATCTGATAAAATATTCGCATTTTGGACTAATTTATTTTCTGTGCTCCGTTTACGTACGACATTGATATTGACAATATTTTAATAAATTATGTTGTTTAACAAGTATGCAAAATATTGGGAAAAAATAATCAAAAGTTCGTTAGAAGCTGCACGATCGCAGTAGTGCCTTTCACTGAGCGAACGGCGGAAGCAACGTTATGTCATACGCCGCAGTGGGCCATCGGCTGACCGAAATGGCCGACATACTTACCACGAGGCACCAAAACAAGAGTTGCGTCAACGACTCTATATGACAACATGTTGCATAACATTATTTTGGACATTTCGTTGACATTGTTTGCTTTCGGTGTCGAAGTTATAATTTTTCGTACGTATAATGCATAAATTGATTTTTTAATACCAGCGATAACGTACCCCGGTTATCGCGTTGACCCCCGTATTCGAAAACCATGGTAGTGGCAGTGCGATAAACTTAGTTATCTAAACATTACTGAATTCCATAATATATAAGAGGAAGTGTGAAACACGTACAAAATCGTAAAAAACATTAAAACATAATGCGATATAAGCAAATCAACAACGCCTCAGTTATGCTCGAGGAACAAATAACAATAGTCCACGCAGTTGGCAATTTTTTGTAACAACCGAATGAAACTTTAGTTGACTTCCTACTGTTACATTGCACTCTTATTACGGAGCTTGAAATTACTTGTTAAATAATGTTATGCGAGTAACATTAAGAATATACCTATGCGATAAAAAATGCACATATTATAAATAGAGGCTACGCAATCGATACGAGAAATTTTAGGGTTCTATTTGAGTTATTAAACAAAATCCCTAAAAGTTAGTTAATTTATCGATTGTCTATGGAGTGCTTTTACAAAAATGCAACATGGTTATTGGAATGACGTATCCATTCAAAGTAAGAACATAAATTTAACGAAACTGTATTTTGGAGTCTCAATTACTATAACTTTACTAAAACTTAAAAAAAAAGATTATGTGACCAAATTTTCATTGTAATTTCTATCATAAAATGCAGACAACACGAACTGTATATTAAATTTCTGAATTCATTTTCCGCTTTTCTGATACAAGCATTTAGTTATGACACAACACAAGACAGATAATTGTGACGACTCTTCTGCCGCAGACGCATTTGGACCAGAAAACTTCTCACTAGCCTATTTAGGTTAAAAATATTTAGCTTTTTTTAAGATTTTTAATTATTTTGATTAATATATCTAGGGCAAACATAATATTAACATTAACATTGCATCGAAATACAACGATTCTGTGACTTTGCTGTGTTACATTTGTCTGGTCAGTCTCCCAAATAAGTCGGATTCCGATATTAGTACTATAGACCATCCATTCGCTGCGGCAGGTATCTATTAAACCTTCAATTAATATTTCGATTCGATTTGGTAAAACATTGAACTATGTCGAGATCATTACTGCAATACTAAATCGGCCATATTGGTAAATGCAAGGTTTTAAATAGTTATACGAAAACGCTACTATGTCAGTCCGTATACAGGATTGGACTACGAAACCGATCAAATAGCAGCAAGAAGATGCGAAGGGCATGTAATCGTCAAATATTGATACGTCTTCACTAGACTCTGGACACCTGAATATACTCAATGACCTTAAAATAATCTCAAAAACAGGCGGAATTAAAAAAGTGACGACTTATGGTAACTAATTACAAGTATCAGACGATGAAAAGACCTATGCTCGACGTCTATACGTATCTACGTTTTTCGAATCAGAAATGTTAGTCCGATCAAATTAGACCAAAAAATAGGAGTGAAGGTAAGAAAATTCGCACCCAGCTCAAAGTTGGTAGGATTGTTCAAAACACCAGAAGCAAAAGTATTAGAGAATTATGTATCAGACGAATAAATTTCCTTTTTTTTTTTCTTATTTACACCGCTTTTATCATTTTCAACACTTGCCAATATATTTTATTATTCAATAGTTTTAAATTAAACAGAATCACAATAGATCCGTGGAATAGGCCTATATAATCTACCGGATACCGGGGAAAACACATTAAAAATAAAACGCGCTAAGTACGCTACTTCAAAGGTGGCGTGGAAACATGTGCATAGTATGACGATTACATCTCTACCAACTTTTTTAAACGTTATATGTCAGAAACGATGGCTCTTATAAAAAAAGCACTTGACGTTTTTCATAGATCTACAATTTTGTCTGAACTAATTTTATGATAAAACTTACCGTTTTGCTGAAAATCGCGAAAATCCCGTTCTCGTGACCTCTGACCCCGAATAAATTTTTTTTCCAGGCTATTTAGATTTCATTTGTGATGGTGTTTTGAAAAATCCCACTAACTTTGAGCTGGGTACGAATTTTTGTACCCTCGGATGTCTATATTGACTGGATTATGTAGAGATTTGTAGATGAATCAGAGTAACCGATATAACTCAACACCTGGCGAAAACGTATTCATAATAAGCGAGGCATATAGTTGGAAGAATCAAGTATTTTTGGGGGACCAAGTTTATGAAATAATAGTGTCATCACTCCAGTAAGAGCAGTGATGGTATCTCACGAGGTAGAATGATCTTAAATGAGTCGCGATTCGCGAGGACTGATTATAGTGGCGAAGATACGCAATCATGTTCAAGGCTTCTATGTTCTTCTATACTCTCTCATATATCATCTCTCATACAACTCATGTTTAATTTTCTGACTTTCTTGTTTTTTTTTTCGTATTATCCTGACTAAAATTAAACTAATGTTATAATTTTTATTAACGGTTTTCAGTCAATTTATAAAATATTTGTTATCTATAAAATTACATATTAAAATACATATATCACAACAAGACTTACTCAACAACGTTTAATATTTATTTTCGTTATACTGAGACATATATAGATCTTGCATGTTCTCAAACAAAATTAAAACGGCCATAATATTATTATTTAGCAATATTTGTCTGACCCACACAGCATTAGCTTATTTGAGTTAAAACCTTGACATCATGACACGTTGCATACTAAACGTTGTAAATAAAAGAATGGAACCAAAAATCGTTTCTCTTATTCCAACATTCCTTTTCATTCCCTCCTTTTTTTATCATAATATTTGTACAAGTCCTACTCTTTAATTCATATCCATATTTATACCTGGATTGGTGGTTGTTTACCAATTGTGAATTTTTAGACGGCCGGCTGGTCGAGTGGTCAGGCAACTGGACACTTTACGCAGCGGTCGCGGGTTCGAATCCCGCCAGGTGCAGATAATTTGTATGACGAATATAGATGTCTGCACCGGGTCATGGATGTGTATTTATGTATATATGTATTTATATCTTAAATTTATTTCCGTTCCTAGTACCCGTAACACAAGTTCTTACGAACTTAGCACGGGGCTAGGTTAACGTGGTGTGATTGTTGGTTAATATTTATTTATTTATTTATTTATTTTATAATAATTATTAGTCTGTAACAAAAGCTACTTATCATATACAGACAGCAGTGTGCCTAGACTATCTGCCATTACGTCGTTAATACCTGAAGGAACGACTAAGCAGTTATATCATCTTTCAAAGTCATGTATGCAATTACAAGTAATAAGCCTTTTAAATTTGCTCCACACAGCGCATTTATACTACCGTATCTCTAAGCACACAATTATTTAGTGTGTTTTGTATTATAAATAATATTTAATGCCTTCTCATATAAAATAATAATATGGAATACCTTTCGTAAAATGTAAAATAAAAAATCATTTAATCCTTATATATCTTCCTGGCGTTATATTTGTATTAAATAGTTAATTAAATTTAATTACCACAATAATCATTTTAGTATTTCACAATCACAATAATCATTTTTGTCGTTCTTCTTATTGTGAATTAAAATCGGTCGAAAAGTTATCGAGAAATCTCGTGCATTATTATGAATATAGAAGACTCACGTTTCTGTTCCTTTTTGGTTTTTTTATTTCTTTGCAAGATGTTTAGCAAAACCGACTATAATAAGTGTTTCAAGACAATTTCAGTCATTCAATATATAAAAATACATATAAGCTCAGTGAGAATACTAACAAGAATGACGCTTTATCACACTTTTACATGCATTGTTTACAAGTTTCGCATTTTGACTCACCTTCTTCAAGATTTATTAGCTTTCATTCAGTTTTTCCTTCGGTGTTCTATACTGTACTGTATCGGACCAGTAAACATCATACTATTAGGCAAATACAGCATCTCCTTTAAAGAAAAAGTTTGGAGCTTAATCCGCTCGCACATCTAAATAATAACGGTTGTCTTGAATTTACTACCACTTGTGTACAAAAAATTTGAAAAAGTAGTGTAATTATTTTTTAAAGTTCTTAAATCCGGATACACCTAAGTCGGGTTATCGTATCGAGGTATTACTGTACTCGCTTTTGTATAACGTTAACAAAAACTAAAAATATAAGAAAACGCATTCGTTCCTTTTATGCTGAATAATATAAAAAAAAAGAATCCTATCTTTTCATCATTTCAATAATTTCGTAAGCCGCTCACCACTATTCGCATATAATGTTACTTTTTCATTGCAAATTGCAATAGTGTCAAGCAACTTAAGGTTTATAATGCCATAATATAAGATCACTCGTATGTCCGACTGACGCAGACTACATAAATTTTAAATATGTGGGTAATTTTTGAGAAAATTTATAAAATTAAGGAAAAACATGTTTTGCAAACGGTACTGTTAGTTATATTCAATAAAAGGGCTTAATTGTTAGGGAGTCAGAAATATATCTAGAATTTTGAAACAAATATTTATACATCTTTCCCATTTCCACAACTGTGTACAAAAAAAAAGTCATTTTCCAAGCACGGTTCCTTAGGGAGAGAGAGGCGTGTTTGTCAATATGTGTATTTATTTGTAATTCATTGACGCGTAGTCCGATTTAATTTATTATTTTTTGTTACAAAGGAGTTTATTTTAAAGATTGTCTCGTTAATATTTCAAAAACTTTTGATCGAAAATTCAGAAATTACTGATATCATAACCCACAATATTAGTAGTAGTAGGTCAATTAACTTGAAACCTAGCGTATATATAAACTACTGAACGTAGGTACGGCTCATTTTTAGCTGGCATACATACATTATCTTATATGCTTAATGGAAGGGATGGCAATCGTAAGCGAAGTCGAGGGTGTAGATAGTTTAATTTTCAAAAATTCATTTCTAGGGTCATACCAATTTTTTAAAATGAAATCTTTTGCAAAATATGTATCTAAACACCAGCTTAATATGCTCTATAAACCACAGCTAGAGCTCTATTAAGCAATTTTATGTCTGAATCTGAAAATGAAGGCGTATTTCTTAAGTAACTTATTAAGTGAAAGTTATTTAGTATTGAATAACAATGCACTGAAAGGTCGGATGAGTATGCTAAAACGATAATAACGGCTTTATGTATTGTGATTGTGACGTAATCGACACAGATCTGTTCTCCTTCTCGCACCTTCGAAAGTAGTTTAGCTAATATAAATAATTATTACCTGTACTTGTTTCTATTTGATGTTTCGTCATTGAAGTTCAAATTAAATAAGTTGTTCTTTATAATTAACTTCGTATGAATGTCATAATTCAAGGCTTTGAAATTATTAAGAACTAGCGATCCCAAGTGGTTTTAGTTGCGTTGGCGTAAATAAATACTGCTTCGCTTTAATGAGTTATAACACGATGTTTTATATGAGATAGACAAAATTATGACCAGGTATGTATGTACGTTACTATATTGCTGATGGGTAATAAATATTTTATCACCTACTTGTACTCTATACAAATGCTTTCCGATTTAATTTCCAATACTACTATGTTCAAAATTTCTTGTATGTAACATTTTATTTATAATAAGTATAGGAACATTTTCCTATTATTACGTTTATTAAAGATTTTCTTAATTTAAATATATTATTACAAAAAAAAAAGTTACAATATTTCTAAAAAAAATATGAAACCACAAACAAAATAAGTATTTTTAAAAAGTAATAAATATATTATAAAGGCGACCCCTACGGTCGTTTTAACAACCTATACCAACATAATAATCATTTAACATTTAGGAGTATAATGTCTTTATATTTTGTAACTTACTAGTACATTATAAACAATAGGTCATGATAATTATATAAAGTGTTATGCACCAAGTGTGTTGTACCAAGTTCATTTTCTGTTCAAACTAACCACTTCGTTTATAATCTTTGTAATCGTAGATTGTAGAAATATACATTAGGTATCTCTGTGTTAAAAAAATTAAAGACCCAATGCAGTATAAATTTTTCGAATTGTAGGTACCTAACTCTAGTTTTCGTGGCGTTATAATATACGAATATTTATTTTTTTATAATATAAAAATGAAACAACAATCAAGCAACTGTCCTTTAAGTAAAAAGTCACAAAAGTTTAGAGCGATGGAGCGTGGCGGTTCGAATCGGTCAGCGGCTCAGCGCATGCTCCACGCCACTGCGCAGGAGTTTATCGAGTATACCCTTGGTATACCCCAGACCCCAGCCCATCTCGCCCATCGATCCGAAAGATCTAATGCGTCACGCTTTGACTTGTTTTATTATGTAACTGTTTGAGCATGTCAGTTGAAAATAAAAATTCTCGAGGTTTTGTATATTACTTGTTAATTTTATTGTTGTTATATTCTACTTTATTTTTATTATTATAGGCAACTTTAAGTCATCGCGGTGCTCGGAATATGTATAAGTTTTCATCAGCGTGTATATTTCGTACGTTATTTACCCCAAATATTTTCTATTCAAATACCTTTCAGTTGTGATTTATAATTACATGAAAATATTTAAATTGTGATCAATTATTCACAATAAATAATCACTATGGAAATATATTAATACAAACTGGAACAATTACCGACAGCAACACTCTTTGATGTCGACAACCACTTACGAAACAAGAAGTAGTTTATTTAATAATTTACTGAATATTGTTACAAATACAATCCAAATTACATTCATATTATTATTCAGTTTTAGACAATTCGCTTCGCTTAAATGCTTTATAAAAAATCTTATTGACATACCAGATCTAATAAAATACAACAGAATCGAAAATATCTAAAACAGGAAATAGTTCCTAATAAAAATTTAACCCTCCCTTCTCGAAGACTTCAACGTGTGTTTACTTTCGATAGAGTTTATTTTTAAATAAAATCGCTATAAATTTAAATCATCTTATTAAAGAGCATTAAAGTTACGGAACAATAATATAATATCTAGTCCGCCTGGAACTTCCTAGTTGTTTGCTTGAAAATCAGTATCAGTGAGAGTGGAGCAGTGCGCCCGCGCAAGCCCGGCCGTTACGTCACGGCGCACACACTCACACTTTCACTGTTAGATAATAGCACTCGTACCACGCCACTGCCTTACTTACACACTTACATACACAATAGGAAGTTGTCTAATGATCTGTTCTTGCGTATATTAAAACTAAATTTCGTAAAATAGAGGTTATAAATACTATTTCATTAAATATTTAAACATATATGTAATTATAATAATCGAAATAACATCACACGAGTATTATTCCATGAGAATTCTCACATGTAATAATAATATATGCATAGTTTTTCCACGTTTTATTGATCAGACGTATGCGTATAATTTAAGCCTATTATATATTTTTGATAAATTAAACTTATTAATTTTGAAAAAAAAATAAAGTACAATTATAATGTGTGAATTGTCTGTCATTTTTGGATTCATAAAATAGAAAATACTATTTGTAAATTATATGTTTCTGGTTTAAAAAAAAAAAACATTTTTTCATTTACTATCTACCATATCATAATTTAATTAAGGATGTTTGTAATATGTAACAGATAATACATACGATAAATTTAATAATGAGACAACGTAATGTAACCTACATAATTATTATTTTATACTTGCAAAGCCATCATTAATTTGGTAAGTCACATGGAAAATAAAAGAAAAAACCTCAATTTAAATCTATTAAGATGACGATAGAGTTTCTATGGAATGCTATTAAATTACGATTTCTATCTCAGTTTTTGTTTAATACGTGCTTACATTTGAGTGACCACAGTAGGGAGATAGTGATCTTCCTTGTCGACTTGATTTTAACCGACCGAATTTATTAAAAAACGCTACGAAACTGTGGTTGACGATGCATGGCAACTTAAAATTTTAAGTAATAATATAATATAAAGATTTTAATGTATTAATTTTTTTTATGGTTATGATTTTGTTTTTGTGTTATAATGAACTTATATATATATTTTTTTCATATTTGTTATTTAATAATAAATTAGTATATTAACTTAATACTATCTTCATCATCATCATCATCATCATCATCACATCAGCCATTGGATGTACACTGCTGAACGTTGGCTTCCCTTATCGACCACCAGAACAAACGGTTCGAAGCAGCCTCCATCCAACGGCTTTCGGCGCGATATATTGTATATATTGCTTTGCGGATATATTGTATTTTAAGTAATTAAATTACTTAAAATACAATATAATAATTAATATTAGCTTATTATTATTATTGTGTCTGCACACCACTATAGGTAGGTATCCTCTGGGATAAAACTTCGGAAGTAAAAATATACTTACAAAATTTCTTTGTAAGAGCACGTAGTGTTTATAAAAATCCTTGTTTCCTAAAACTTTAATAACTATATATTTAATGCAGATATCGCAATACTTTTTTATACAAGTAGATACGGTCCAAGTACCTATCTAAGAAATAAAACGTAGAAGGCTCAATTTAAATATATCCAGTATTGTTTCGTTATGCGCGCACAACGAGAGACCTTTATCTTTTTTTTTTTAAATATATATATCTCCTAATCTCCTTTAAAAAAAATTCTCATTATAACTTTCAATTAAAATTAAACCTTTTCTAGTTGTCATATAAAACTTGTGATTTTATTTTTAAGCAATTATGTAAGTAAATTTTACATTTTTTTTTACTTATTGTAAATTAATATACGAAAATACACTTTTTACAAAAATATATATTAAATTCTAGAATTTGCCTTACATTTCTGTGTATCATATTGGAATCGCTTATGGGCTACGCATGGGGTGGACGCATGTTAATGGTACATATATCGACGCTGTCAATTTTTTATATAAACTATCTTTTGTATGGTGACTAATAAGGCGTAGCTATATTGCGATTGACACTGTATATGATGCTAGGTTTATTCGTGGGTTGGTAACATAGCAAATGAATATTAAGTTCGGCGTATCCGCATGTACCAAGCGACCTTGGCTTTTTGCTCGTTCAGTAAGTTAATTCTTTCCGTATCTTGAACATCGAAGTAGAATATATATATACCGATGTAATAATACAATTTAATGTACGTGCATTTCATACACATTACTAGTCAAATTAACAAAGACTTCGAATTTTAATGGGTCTTGGAATAGAGTTGATTGAAATGGCACAAAATTTTCGATATTAAAAATTATTTCCGCCTGTTTATGTTTCGATGTATATTGCTATTCTATAGTAACGCCTTATTGATATCCATTTAAGATTTAGCACGCACTTTTTTTAAAGTCTTAAAGACTAGTCACGAACGTAAGCAAAAACTTTTATCTATGAAATGTAACCTTGATCTTTGCGAGCGAAAAAATTACTTCGGTATTGTGAACAATTCGTAACATACTTATAAAAAAATATGTAATTATGGTTGTGTCAATTAATATTTAGACGTGGTTTGTTTTTATTTACGAAAACATATGTATGTAAGAGTTCCTTGATTGTGTGATTAATGATTTCTTAATTTAAATAATAATTAATAAGCATGTTAAGTAAAAATAAAAGTTGAATCTATTTATTTCAAACTATTAATTTGTGAGAAACCAAATTGTGAGCATACATCGCAGTGAAACACTAGGTAATATTAATATTAATTTATATAAATACTTGCCGCATGTAGTTTATGTAGAGTTATCTTTAAGTCAATATAGATGCCAAAATATATAGTTCTGCAATTTTTAGTAATCATAAAATTACAAGTTTAAAAATGTTTTTGATAGTTTAGAACTTACCTAAGCGTAACGTTCGAAGTCTAAGCTCTAACACGAGTATTTTAAAGGAAATTACTGTAAATAATGTTCGACTTATTTTTATGTATTAAAATTTTTTCCGTATGTATATTGATAAAATATGACTATTGTCATAATATGTAAATAAAGACATTATAGTGTCAACAAAATGTTCAATTCTTATTCTGAAGCCATATGTTGAAATAACGATGAAGGCAATTTAACTATTTAAGCTCAAACGTACGTGATTTTTATTTTGATGTTTTTATATATATGTAGATATATGTAAGAATTTATTATGCAAATGAAGAACTAAATTAGTTTAAAAAATTTTGATCACGTTAATCCGTTCTTGTCAAGTTATTTTAAACATCAGTTCATTATTCTAGTATTAATTCGAAACATAAATTTGTTTCTAGAACTATATTCAATATTGTAGCCTAGCAAATTCTGTCTCTTACGCATTAGTGCTTTTTTTAACAGTACGCCGATATTTAAAAGAAGTAAAAGATATGTTCTCACGAATATTTTGTTAGGTTATTTCTTCTCTCGGATCACAATTTCGAGTAAGATTTTTTTAAATAATTATTCGTTTTTTTTTCTTATTAAATATTATACATTTTTCATGTTCATATAGATTCGTTTCGCTAAAAGCACTGAAAATGAACGTTAGGGAATGTTAGCGTAGCTAGGTAGGTAGCATTAGAAAAAAAATAAAGAAATTGACTTACAAGAATCCTAGTATATTTTGTCTCTAACTACTTATCTATGAAATCGTAAATTAAAAAATTACACAAAAAAACGAGTTTTGTAATATATAAAAAATAAATAAATAAAAAACTTAAAACAGTATTTTTTATTTTGCAGTAGTAGTAGAAAGTAGTAGTTTATTATTAATATAAAAAAAAAACTGAAGAGTAGAATTTTTTATTTTACAGTAGTAGTAGAAACCTTAAAAATAACTATCTAATAGTAATAATTTATGTAGATAAATCTAAACGCATGCTAATGCAGATAGAAGCTAACATCGTTTTTTAAGTATGTGATTTGAGCACAAAAATTTTCCACTAATATCATAGAAAAACGTTTCTCCCGTTGTATTTGTTAAAGGACGACGTGTTTATAAGACAAATTAATATTTAACAGCTCTCAGATATAACAATAACAGAGAATCAAGGTATCGATGTGTTAAAGAGGTTATGAATATAAAGCAAAATTTACATACCTACCCACTTCATCTCATGCATACATGTACGAGTAAGGTCTACATGTTTTTATATGTTTTACAAAATCGATCGTCAGTGTAATGTTCGGCCTCGGACCGCGGGTCAACGAACGATAAAATATATCGTACGTTTATCACATTTGTGGTACACAGTCATAATTGTTAGTAAACTAAGCAATGTGTCTAATGGCAAACTATTTACTTGTTGAGGTTTTATCTAGGAACCGAGTCTTTTGTCTTAAGTAGTCGTGAATCACACGAATAAAGGTACAAAAGATTTTAATGCGATTTACGCACCGATCTCCGTTTACATTGAACACATACGTACGTCATTTATATAAGAGAAATAAAACAATTTCAAGTTACGACTGAATGTGAAGGCCTGATCACTCTTTTACGAAAATAACTTTTTAATGTTGAATGTAGTGTAACCACACGATGGTGAGAGAAGTGATATTCGCTGTCGTTTTTTAAAGTTCAACCGCGATTCTTAACTTCCAAACCGCGACCATATAAAACTTTATTGAAGTTGTCCCTTTTATTACAGTGTGTCCAATACAAGTCGTTTGCCAATTGTTCTTTTTAAAAAAAAAACAACACCCTAGCTAGACTGCCATGCGGGTCGCGTGCATCGCGCGTGTCCCCCATACTACGCAAATTTAAAGAATAAAAAGCTTTAACCGGTACTCGAAACACGCATTAACTACGTGATGAGCCATTTAAATAAACGGCAATATGCTTTATTATATTTAAAAGGGGTGAGTTCACTGCGAGGGAAGGTGTGAAAGATCAAGGTTCTACAAATATAAAAAGATTTACATAATGAGCTGGTATGTAACGAAGAGTACACCGGTTGATATTTCGAACCGGATCTTATTAGTAACTTCATCTGTCATTAAGAATTCATAGCTTCTTGATATATAATTAAAATGGCTCAATAAACTTTATAACCGAATATTAAATATCTAAATAAAAAATTTGCACGCTCATTCTAAAACGTTTATTACGGCTTAAAAGTAAAGTGTGGTGTAAAAAATTTGAAAAATTTAAATCGTGCACCAGGATGATAATAGTTTATTAAGATTATTAATAAACTTTATTTGATTATGAATTTATTAGAAGAAAAAAAAACTATACTAACACACTACGAATGACACATCGCATTGTGAGAATTAAAGTGACTCAATCCAAAATTCACAACTTTAGGGAATCATGGAAAATGATAGCATAAAATAAAAAATATTTGTCACTTTAGCACTAATTACTAAATCATTATGTAAAACTAAATTTGTTTTAGGTCACAATGATTTAGTAATTAGTGCTAAAGTGACAAATATTTTTTATTTTATGCTATCATTTTCCATGATTCCCTAAAGTTGTGAATTTTGGATTGAGTCACTTTAATTCTCACATGCGACATATATTTATGTGTGTTATATAATAGTTAATTATATGCTATTATTGTTTTAGTTCAGAGTAAAATACCTAAAGACGTTTTTAATTTCTAATAATAATTTACTCATCAAATGTATAACAAGCGTAAATTAAGATCAATTGCCTTATGGACTTTAAATACGGAGTACCTACTGCAATAACGGTTTCAATTCAACCCCTAGTTGATAAGTGAATACGTTAACCTTTACCCTGGGGTGAAAGCGTGACCGTTACTTGCAATGATCCTCCTATTCTATTCGTAACTCAATTAGTTACATGTTTGTAAATATAGTAAGGAATTCTTTTTTCAACAGAAATCGAAAAGAAGGAGTTTGCTAAACCAACTGCCGAAACGGGGTTATAATTTTCTACTGTATATATGTACATAATATGTAAGCTTATATATATTTTGTACGTTTGTTATTTCAAATATGGATATATTAATAAAAACGATTGACGAATTTTATTTGAGATTGTAATAATATTGCGAGTGACATAGGTAATCCTGAGTGGGCGGTCGAGTTTTGTTTTTTGTTTCCTCATACACATCCATGAGTAACGATGATTTAAACTCTAACCTTCATTTACAATTAGGTTAAAAAAAAGAGCAAACATGTTAATGACATCGGTACATCACGAGATTAGAGCGGTCAAAATAATAAACAAACTTTTTAGCTTTTTAGTATTGATATTCTTCGAGGATGGAACCATCAACCACAGTCGAAGGATCTTCTCGAGGAAGGAAGAAAGGACTTCTCACGGAACTGAACAGTAAAGTAGTAGTAGTAAGTGAATATGTCTGTCTGTATCTAATACTAGCGGCCCGCCCCGGCTTCGCACGGGTATTTAAATAAAATTTCAAAAAAATACAAATTTATATTTTTTATCACCTACACCTGCGTCGATACTGGAATATATTTCATAATAGACAGATTGAGATCAAACATAATATTTTAGCCCGCGATTTTTGTTCTTTTTTTTACGTTATTAATTTTGTTATAACATATAAATTATTATGTTAAAATATTTGAATACTTATAAAATATAACAATCTTTATTACCTATAGAGTAGGAATTTAAAGTTAATTAAACATTAAAATAAAAATGAAATTTGTTATGTTTTATGATGAAGAAGCTCTGCTTTTGATCTGGAGAAAGTTACACGGGGGTATTATCTTCTTACAACGAAATCGAAATACTACACCTTCCATAGTATTTCTTTATAAACAATATTTTTTGTTTTTCGTTCGGAGTGCTAGAATTACCAGGCTATTCTGGAATATGCCACATACAACTGACTGTGAGAGAAGCAGTTGTCGCTTAAGTATACTCCCGCTACAGTAAGAGTTTGACCTTAAGCTTTTTTTATGTTAAAAATATACTCATATACACTCATACATTATATTATTATATGGTTCCCGGGAATCACCATATCCTATTTTAAGCAACAGGTCTGAGAACTGTCCTGCAGTAACGTCTCCCTTAGATGGACTCTTAAATTTATGGTAAGGCTCAGTTTCGTCACTGCAGGCCACAAATGCTCCTGTACTGTAGTGTATTGTATCAGCCTATAAATAACCCACTGCTGAGCGAAGGCCTTTTTTCCATATAGAAGAAGCCTTGGAGCTTAATCCACCATGCTGCTCCACTGCGGGTTAGCGGATAATATTCCTACTATAAGTAAAAATTATTATAAGGCATCCATGATAACAAACACGACCGACGGCTTTGCGTACTCTCCGGGGCATGGTGGGGAAACCCCAGACCTGAAACAAATATTGGCACAAATACAAATATCTGCCCCGAGCGGGAATCGAACCCACGACCACCGCCATTGAGGCGAGGCGTTAAGGCGACTACTTTCACCACTACACCAGAACGGTCATCATGTTTCGTTCGTTGTATCGTAGGTATAATTACACCAGAAGTCAATACGATTTTGTCTCTTAGATTTGAATAAACCCGCAAGTAATTATTTTTAAAATTTTAATTGACTCTGCACAGTTGGTAGTGACCCTGCTTTCTGCTCCAGGATCGTGGGTTCGATTCCCGCCTCGAGTCTGGGTGTAATATCTATTTATTTCAATATGCATTATTTATAGGTATATTTATAAAAAAATGAATATCATTCGGATGTTACCGAAAATACAGGCATTAAGTTGCCTACCTTAGGAACAGACGATCGATCGTGTGTGTGTATCAAACATATATTTATATTTAATAATAGTCCAAGACAGCTTTTATTTCCTCCTTCTTAGTTTTAGTGTAAGATAAAGTTAAATGGGTACATGATTTATAAGATTTTTTTCTGATCTTGTTCCAATATTAGTCCGTGGTGCTAATCTGTACTAATTCGAGCGTTAATGCCGTATAATTCAAAAATGTTTCCAAGTTCACTTCGGTGTCTTCTATATCTGTATCATTGTGAACTACAGATGCGTTGCTGATGAGGAGTCATTTAATTTAAAACCCTTGACTTAACACAACACCAACATTGAATTAAAAAATATTATATAAGACACTATTTTACAATAAAGCAATCACACGGTATAGTTACGGTATATTTACAACTCAATTTTGTTACGTTTAATATAAAGTCTTGCCTGTTCCATCAGGAGCACCCAAACAAAGATAATATCACCTACACCTGCGTCAATACTGGAAAATATATTAGACGGATTGAGTTGTTAAACATGTGTCAAAATTAAATGTAATTAAAAAAAATGCACTAAGGAGTATTTATCTCAAAATAATTTTTACCCCCTTTTAACCCCGTTAGGGAATGAATTTCGATAAAATACGAAACACGTCTTCAATCAATTCTGTTAAAGAATATTTATGCAAAATTTGAAGTAAATTGGACCAAGGAATAACGTTGTCTCATACAAACTTTGCCTCCCTTTTTCATCCCCTTAGAGGTAGAATTTCGTAAAATCCGTTCTTAGCTGACCTCTACTTGGCAAAAGGAATATTCCTACCAATTTTCAAGTTTTTAGGTCTTATAGTTTTAGAGATATCGTGATGAGTGACTATATCTATAGAAAGTCTCCTATATATATATATAGATTATATATAAATGTAATTGTTTCAACAATAAAACCTATTTCGATAATCTAGAGATAAATATTTTCACAAAATTAGTATTAACTAAATAATTGCATCATGTAACCTTAATACAATACAGTCAAAAACTGTTTTAAAATCGCTCAATCATGTTAACTATAACTATAATAATTCTGTTAGATATTTAAATTTATTCAACATAGTAAAGTTTTATTTTTAATTGATACAGTCTGTCCTAATATCAATTTATTAAAAATGCGCAATATTGTTCATTTACATTTTGTATTTTAATATTATGATTATATTAATATTAAAGCTATCACCGCGAAAATAAATATTACAATTTAAAAATACAAAATTGGTTTGAAATAAATGTCGGAAAAAATATGACATAAAAATGAGATAAGATATAAAAGAAAGAAATAGTTTTGAGTTACGACTGTGAATTTGTGATGTCAATTAAATAAATATGTTAATAAACTCATAAGATAACGTGGAACATTTTATTTTTAATTTAAATGTTCAACCATTATTAATCTTATCGATTCTACATATAATTTTTAACTGGCCCGTTGGCGTAATGACCCTATTGGTTATGGGTTCGATTCAAACGAAACATAAACACGGACATTTTTTTAAAATGTTAGTTGGATAGGCAAACTGGCAGACATTCCACTTGATGGTAAGTGGTTGACGTCGCCCATGAACATAAACTAGTTTACCTGGAACTGGCCCAGACAACTTATCTATGTGTTTGCGTATCCAGAGACATAAGGTGTTAAAGTCTCGGTGCCAGCAATTACCCTGCCTGTCTTGCCCTTCTCTCCGAAACACAGCAAAGCTGTTTCACGGCAGAAACAAGCAAGATAGTGGTACCCATGCAGCCGGGAGCGCGGCACAGTGCACCCCTCCCACCGGTAAAGTAATCATAAAGACATAAGTCATCTCTGTCGAAAATATTAAAAAATAATAAAAAGAACTACCATTCAACCATAAATCTAATGCAGAAGAACAAACTGAACGTTCCCAAAGCATCTACCTCACAGAAGACTATCCTAAAATCGTTTTAGAAACTCGCAAAAAACTTAAATTCTGGGCAAAATAAGAAAGAAAAATTGAAAATAATCTAATCGTAAAAAGAGGAAAAGAGGTAAGAGCAGAAACGTCAGAATTATCATGAACAAACAATATTGAATAAATATTGAACTGGTGGAGTCAAGCAAGTATGATAATAATATAATAATAACTCCTTTAATCTATGATACAATATCGAATGCATAAAGACATTTTAGTTATTTTCTTTTAGATGTAATGATCCTTTTTTAATCAAAACATTCAATTATATATTGACGTATTCGTTCGAGTATATCGATTAAAAAGAATCTTAACTTTGTATTTATTTTTAATAATAAAGTATTAGATAGTAATGCGCATTGGCCAATTTTGTTATAACAAATATCAATTTAATAATATTTGCGTATTACCAATTTCAAATTATTAAACATATAAAGATTAATAATACTCCCAAAATATTTTAAATGGCGATACATTTATTTAAACAAATTTTACATAATAAATATTTTATAACATATAGATAGCGCCCACGTCCCACCAATCATAGAGTAACAGTTTTAGTTTTAACATCGAAAAATTTATAGCTTAAAATTGACATTAAAATTTGAAACAATTGAAACACTAACTCTGCCTTATCATGAAACCTAGACATCTACCTAGATGTTTGTAAGCGCAATAGTTTCAACAAATTAAAGTCAAGTGGTCGTAAATTAAACGAATAGTTCACCAAACTGTAGTACGATTTGTGCCAGCATTGTTAAATTAATTCCATTTGTATGCTTTGGAATTATATTTCTTCCGAGGTTTTCTTTGAACCTTCATATATGTACAAAAACTAGATTCAATATTTTATGTTCGTCTATGATGAATCTCGCAGTTAGTCTATCCACCAGGACATGTTATGTCACGGGAGCTGAGTTTAAAGGTTTCTATTCTAAGCAAGCACACTTCTGAACCTTACAATGCAAATATACATAGGCCTCTAAAACCACCAAGGTTCAGATAAAACCTCTGCACATTTATTCTTCCCGTAGATAGAAATTTATTTATTTAAAACATACGTTTATAGATCCAGTTTATAACTTAACAACCCAGTGGCAGCCAAATTCGCAGAACAGTTTTTAAACAGTAATATGCATTGAAATTACTCTTAAAACGAATTTAAAAAAAGAATTTCTGCAATACCCACAGTTTTACTATGTTACCAGCTTTTTAATTACTCTTATAAAGGAGAAGGGTTAGTAAAATTATTATTTAAGAAAACCCTTCTATATGGAGGCCTTCGCTCAGCAGTGGGTGGTTTACAGGTTGATACAGTATTTTAATTATGTGTGATAAGATAAACTATCAGATTTATTATCATTTATTTTTTCGTATTAATTATTATATTAAACGTATTTGTTTATTCAACGCGCTAATTTCAGAATCTAGCGTCCAATTTTGAAAAATAATTTTTATATCGTTTTATTTAAAAGTTTCTTTCAACGTTTTCAAGTACTTACAGTGTCATTCTAGAATACTAAGTTAAAAACGAAAGAGTCGTTGATTATTTGAACTCTAATACTCCGCAGGTTAACTTAAAAAAATCAATAAAATAACTTTTAATATTTTTAATTTAATATTTTTATTTTTATATTTTTTTATAATCTCTTTGATGTTTATTTCCCTTTTATCTCTCTTTGATTGATAGTTGGCCGTTATAAACTCAATGCAATAATTAATCCCATATAAAAAATAATCATTCGGTTTTATTCTACTCTGTGAACTCAATTGTTAATAACAAAAATAAAGTAATAAAATACAATGTAATTTGGCTATTATGTACTAGCAAAAAATATTCGTAAACTTTTAGAAGCATCCATTCAACAATTTCATAATTATTTGTTTTTTCGGATAGTGATAATAAATTTCTAATAATAATTATAAAGCCATCAGAATCCCACGTATCGTTCCCATGACATCAATCTTCTATGTTTTGATTTCGTCGTTAATAGTTAATCGCAAATTTGATTTTTGACAATTTTTATTATAAACCTTAATTACGTATCTATAAAGGGGAAAATACATTATAATTGATGTATTCGTTAAAATATGTTAAAGCTCAACAGAACCCGCATGTATTACCCCTCTGATTGCGTACCGCGGGGTAACTAGCCCCTAAACTTCATCCAAGAGCCGAACGTAACATATGATAAATTCAGTTTATTGCTATCACACCACACGCCCTCATCACGCTGAGTTAATTCTCACGCAAACCGAAAATTAGATTATTTTTTTTTTTACATTATTCATCACCACAACATCGAAAAGTCGCTTTAAAATAAAATAAAGACCTTCATTAACAAAATTATAGTAAAATAATTTTTATAGCTCTTGTATATATTAACCTAAATATAATGTTATTAAGAAACTATGTAAATTAAGTATGAATGAGATTAAAAGTATAAGCATGTATTAATAAGTTTTTGCTTATCTTAGCGGAATTACAATATTAATAATGGTGAGCGGACGACCGCCAACCGACACTTAATAAAAACAGCGAGGGAGCGCGGGGAATATGAACTACCCGCATGAAACTTTATGGCGGTGTGCCAATCTAGTTTTCCCCTCGAGAGCGCTATTTAAAGCAGAAGGGTGTACTCTAAAGTGGATCAAAATTGTAACAATGTATGACTATTACACGAAAATTAAAACGACAACAGACACTTAAACTGTAATGTATAGCCGATATATATTACTTTTTTTAGAGTGATCAAAGTAACACTAATTAAATAAAGAAAATATTCTCTTAAAACAGGATGTGACGTCAATAATTAATCTATTCATCTATTCATTTTTTTTATATAAAACTTAATATAATCTCGAATGATATTTCAAACTGATAAATTTACGTATTTAAATATAAACATATTTAGCAACAAAATTATATTTCAGAATACCAATGAAACATTATTGAACTAAATATTTTCTTAGCGACAAACTCAGACCGGTATAAAACAAGAGATAAACAGGCTACAAATAGGTATTAATATTTAGAGTCCTACCACTCCTTATTATTATTATTTTATATTCTCTTTTATTACTCTTTATTTATTAAAGTTAATTATCAATTATAGATCTTCTTTTTTTGTATATTATTAATCAAAAAAATCAAGCATGAACATTAAACATTATCACGTCAAAAGTAAACCTTGAGTGCGAGCGCGTTGAGCCAAATTTAGTTAATTTGCGTGCATCTAAATCACGAGTCACGTTTAAAAACAAAAGGCCCGCGGCGACCACCGCCGAGCTTTCTGAGAACTCTTGAAACTACTTTTAGCTCGTCCCTTTGAGCGAAAATAATCTTACTCCACTGCATTTACTGTCTGAATTTCTAGCTTAAATAATTATTGTTTTTATTTATGAAATGCCTTATGTTTATTATATTATTGATACGAATATGTTCTTATACTCGTTTATACGACTGCTGGAAGTTTTATGTTCTGTATCATGCTCGAATATTTAATTGATTCTACTCTTATCTTTTTGATAAGCAAAAAAGTTTTATGAGGTGTAAGCAAAAAAATTAAGTACGTACTTTTTTACTTTTTAACTATATTATATGTATGTTATAATAACGCATAAACCTTACCTGTTTCTAAATGTTGTATTCAATTGTAATAAGGAATTAATATAACCATAAGGTGACTCTTAAATCGGCAAATATTTAATTTATATATAGTCTGATGTTTAACCAATGTATGTTGTTTAAATTTTTATAAAATTAATAGTAAAGTGTAAGTGGTTATTAGCGGTACAATGAAGTCGCAAGAACAAAGCTTTTTGAAGGAATCGAGTGTGTTTGTGTAGAGGCAAGTGAACTTCGTCGAGCGTCGTCATCGCATATTACTCGCATGGTTCACTAGCTCTTAGGCTATCGAGCACAATACATACTAAATATTGCGGATGCGACAACTTTTGATAAAGAAATGTGTTTTTAAATAAATAAGCTGATAGCTTATGATTCTATTTTTGCGTTAATTATACATATAATAAAATAGAATTCAATATCTGATTTAAATCAGTAAATTTCCATTTTTTTAACGTCCGTCTAAGCAACTTATTAGGCAATTATATTATTATTAATAATTGTAATTATTATTTAACTACCTCTACCATAACTTTAAAAAAAAACTAGCGTAACATAGCTAGGTAAAAAAATATTATAATCAGAAATATAAATAATTACAGCAGTGGAGGTTTATTATAAGTATTGTTGTATTAAAAAAAATTGCGTTCTGCTAATAATTTGCTATTATAAATGTTTATATTCATTCATACACTTATATCTGTAAATATTGTTTATATTTAAATTAACTAGAGTTGTGAATCTTTGCAGCAAATGTATTTTTTTGTGTTTGTCGAGAAAACGATAAGAATGTTTTATTTAAGAGTTCGTAAAACGACTTTATTTATAATGTATTATGTTGTACTTATTGATAAAAAAATTTAGTGACGTATGAAACCTAAACGGCGATATGTATGACGTATAAATTTATTAGACGACCGTTCTGGTTATCACGCCGGTGGTCGCGGGGTCGATTCCCGCTTGGGGCAAATATTTGTATTTGTGTAAATATTTGTTTCCGGTCTGGATGTATGTCCTTGTTGGATTCCTACCGTGCCTTGGAGAGCAGGTAAAGCCATCGGTCCCGGTTGTCATCATTGACACCTAGTAATGATCGTTACTCATGGTTCTTATTCGCCAACCCGCAGTGAAGTAGCTTGGTGGATTAAGCTCCAACTCTTATTTAATATGAAGAAGAGGCCTTTGCTCAGCAGTGGGTTGTTTACAGTACAGTAGAGACTCTAAACATGACACAATTAAAGATTACTTCCCCAACACAAAGCAGATGAATGACGATGATGAATTTATGGTTTCACTGATATGCCATTAAAAATCATTACGACTCTATTATGACGTCATTATAACTTCGCTAGTATTTATTATGCTTCGACATCACCGTAGAGTATTATAAATATATTAAATTAATGCAAAAGTCCTCGATTGAATTGATCATTCCGACTGTTTGTGAATGACTTGTTAAATTATAGAGTAGGTATAAATAGTTCGATTCATTTTATAGTACGCAGTTGCTAGGGTTGTACCAGAGGCAATTTATGAGAGCGTAGCTAGGCGGGTGTCGCTATAAATTCGTACTTTTGGTTGCCACTCCCAACAAAATACCTAAGCTCCGTTTACAATAAGCAATCAAGGATAAATAGATCGATTTTGATAAGATTTTGATATTTAATATTTATAACAAATATTGCTGTTTTGTCAACACACAGTGACCTTTCAGTTATCTATCTTCGCGAAAACGTATTCATGTTATTATTTTTACGTTTTTCTTTTTGTAAATATGACATTACGTTTTTCTTTTTGTAAATATGACATTAAGATAAATATACTACTTCGTACGGTTTCACATGTGTAAATATTTGTTGCTAATGTCCCTACATAACACACACACGGTTGTCTGTTCCTAACGTAGGCGGTAGGCAACTTAATGCCTGTGTTTTAGGTAATAGCCGACTGATACATATATTGATATTGTATTTTTAGTAAATTTATATAATACATGTATAAATATAATACGTATATAAATATTATATCCAGACTTAGGGTGGGAATCGAACCCACAATCCTGGTGCAGAAAGTAGGGCCAATGGCAACTACGCCAAAGATCCGATCAAGTCAAGTAGAATTAATATCAGTCAATTTTACGTTATTTCTAACATTGCGAAATAAATTACAAAAAAAAGAACTTATTCTTTTTCTTTTAAAAAATCGCATAGATATTTACAAATAAAATTGTTTAAAATACAAATTACATACAATATTTGTTATATTACGAAGCAAAGAAAATATTTCATTTAAAATCTTAAAATATATAAAACTATGTTAAACGAACGTCTTTCCATTATTTGTGTTACATTATCGTATCCACTGTTTGAGCTTCCTTGTTGGCGACGTATCGTTGATATCGTATATTTACACATTGCATAAGGGTATGTCACTAGGCTATCACATTCCTTATTGACAAATAAATAAGGTTCAAAATTAATATACTTGTGAAATGGTCGACGGGGGAAGAGGTCGAGGCTATCTGACGATAAGGAGTGAACCATTGGGTTGAAAGCCCAAATGACAAACTCACGATTGTTGATTATGCGCCGCGCTGACGTTGTTTGCCCGCCACACCCGGGTGCTTCTGAGAACGTTGAAAAATGTTCTAATGTGCTCATGTGAGTGTACACATAGAAGCTCGATATCTTAATTTAATTAACAGCAATTTAAAAGAAAAAATAAGTTTAAAAAAATATAAGATAAGGTATATAGGTAGGTTTGAAAATTACTATTCTTTAAGACATAATTATATAGGAACATATGAATGAAAAGCCTATAAGAAATAATACTTTCAAGTACGTAAAGATAAATATAATTTTAATGATTCATCATTAAAATTATATTCATTTTAACGCTGATTGTGAAATCATTTTCTTCAGGCCGCATAAATGATATAAAATATTCTAAAAATTAAAAGAATATACATAAAACCATTTATTGCATTAATAAAAACATATACCTAGTTATATTAATTAATTAAAGAGTTATTACGTTGAAAAACTCGTTTATTTCAAAAGTACTTATAATAATTATGTTTTATATAAATTCATAATTATTAAATAATCTGTTTAAAAACAATATTTTTATATAAAATAATTTCTCAATCTTTAACGGACCTTTTGAAACAATATACCTACCTATAATAGGTATACATGTGCAACGGTATAAAAGTATAAATTTTTTTTTTAAATATGTTCTATCCATTTTTACTTAGCTACTATACGTAAAAAAATTCGACTTTAAAAAAAGAGGAGATTCTATGTTCAACTATGTATATGAATTTTTAATCACTAAATAAAAATATTGACTTGTTAGTTATAAATTATAGAACTCGTTTGTCTGAAGCTAGTCTCGATGTAACAAAAAATATATATTAAAAGGAGTATCATGTTATAAAAGCTTCGCACGTTCCAAAACCGTATTACATTATGTTACAAGACAAACCGGTTTCATAAAAGTAATTATTATACTCATTTATTAAAATCTTATTAAAAACTGCAAAAAAAAAAGTAATTTCCTCTATAACAGAAACAAAAATTAAATTAATATTTTCGATTTCATTAAATATTATTATTAATATGTTTAATAGTGTTTATATCGTTTTATTAATATACAATCCGGTTTCAATAAATTATGAATATAATTATCTATAGTCCGGTAAAGGAAATCAAGGTTTCTAAGATTCTAACAAATTTAAGAACAGAACAGCGTTCACTTTTACTTTCAATCGGAGCACTCTGCCCTCCTCCGTAATAAAAAGAAGAGGGATCCACTAAGCGTTCACTATCTCATTTTCTCACACTACCTTGTATATGAGCGTCTTCTTCCCACTTGTAACATATTTAGTTAAACAAGTTTTCTTATAACCGCTTAGTCATCTTGGGTCAGCGATAGGAGCTCAAAATGTCATTACAATCTACATGAATAGCGAGCTTAATTTCGATTAATAAATGATTGTAATATTTGTAATACGAAATATTCTATCAAATGTAAATTTTAAGGCCTAAAGGCTTACCTTGACAATAAGTGAAGGTATGAAGCATAGACCTCAACTATAAATTAAGGAGTTGTTGGTAACATTACAATAAATTAATCTATAATTATATTAGTTTCCTTGTAATTTTTGTCGGATATTTCACAATTTTAATTTTGTGAATACGATATTATAGTACAAAAGTAATAGTTAATTTATATAACTTTTATGTACACTGTATTGTACTGTATTGTATCAGCCTGTAAACAACCCACAGCTGAGCGAAGGCCTCTTCTCCATATAGAAGAAGAGTTGGAGCTTAATCCACCACGCTGCACCACTGCGAGTTGGCGGATAATATCCTTACCATGAGTAACGATCATTATCAGGTGTCTATGATAACAACCGGGACCAACGGCTTTACGTGCTCTTCAAGGCACGGTGGGGAGATCCACGAGGACATACACCCAAACCGGAAACAAATATTTGCACAAATATAAATGTCTGCCCCGGGCGGGAATCGAACCCACGACCGTCGGCGCACGGCGTTGAGGCAACTATTCGCACCACTACACCAGAACGGTCGTTATATACACTATCTTTACCATATAGTGAAACCCAGTTGACCAAGTAGACATAGAAGGTATAAATATAGGTAAAAGTATGGATTCACCATAACCACCTAACAACAAACAACACCTAAACTGAGCTGAGTTTTGAAGTTATTGAAAATATTCAATTGCTAAATCTATCTATCTTTAAAACTCATCTTGCATCCGGCAATGCGATAATGAAAATATCAAAAAAGAAAAAAATAATAATTAAGACACGTATATTTGCCAACATGTAATGAATGCCTGTGAGATTGTATATTTTTTACATATTAATACAGGGAATCCTTACACTTCGAATTAGTAAATATATTAATAATTAATATTTACTAAAGTAAAGCTTAAAATAAATATTCACAATTAATAACGTATTTTGCAGTTTACATTATGAGTTTTGTTTTATTGTTATCAATCAAAACGAAATAATAATAACTCCGTAGTCGGTTTATTGCGATTTAACCGTTTAAATAAAGTCTGGTAAGAAATATCGATTACTAGAGCCCGCATGCTTATCAACACACAAGGCAAACACTGAACGTTTAATGTGTCGACTTGACGACGATAACTTGATAAGGCTCGCTTTGATGTTTATTTAAGGATTCTAAATAGATAGGAAATACAAATACAAATCGGAAATGATTCGATATAAACGAAATAAATAAAACGAAATAATAAATAAGAAAATTTTCGATCTTCCGATAAAAAGTTTAAAATGTTTTTATTGTGACTCGTGTTAAACACATTTTCAATATGAGTAATATCGCAAAACGTTTTAGCATATTAAAAATTCTGACATTTAAATAATTATAATATTCGAAAAAACATAATTTGAATATTATAATATGTAAAGATCGCTAAAAAATGTTGTTTTTAATTAAGCCAGATGACTTTTGTCGATACGTGTCTTCCCTTACATGCACTGTAGCAGAACAAGTTGAGCCCCGATCATTTAAGATACGCCATTACAAAGATAGCCTAAAGCAACAATCGCCACTATTGTGAAGTCTCGTTAGACCACTAAATTGTATACAATTTTCAAATCAAGCGCAAGCGTGTTTTTATTCACATAAATGATAGCACACGGCTTTCCAAAGTGGCTATCTGCACATCGATTGTATCACCTTAAATTTATTCACTTGCAATAGTCTTATGTAAAAGACTAGTGAAGAAATGTACTGCTAATGGATAAGCATATATAGAATTGTAAGTAAAATATATGATATTTCAGAATTACAAACACAATAATTAAATATAGTCATATTTTCAACAGATTATTTAATTTGCCCACAAAATATTATTCTTTTAAATAACATTGTAACAATGAATGTATATTTAAATGTATAATAGAATCAGAACATATTGGTATAAATGTCATGTTTTAAAGATTGTTTTTCTCTAGTAAGCGTGAAGGTGTCGGTATTTTTATGGTTCCTCAAACTGAATATGAAAATCGTATCGACGTTTATAAATGACAGTTGAAATTATTCAGCGCCGACGCAACCGTATACCTAAATCTGTTCTAAATTTCAAATTTGTAACGGCCGTGTTACATTAATTTCATAGTATTCACGGCGGAGTATTGCAAAAATGTTTTGTCACTATGTTTCACACTACGTGATTTTTATAACATTTCATATATATTTCTATATTCATATTAGTTTAATTTGTAACACAAATTTAACTAACGAAACCATATAAACACAAATGATCAGTACGTTTTTGTACTACCTGGAGGAACGAGTATCTTAATTAACTTAAGAAAATGTATAGAACTCTATACACTGAATCTGTTTACAGAAGATTGAAGAACTCTTGATTACACCACACTACTAAAATTAATTATCATTATTTTAAACCTAAGGGCCAGTTTCACCACTTGCTATTAAGTTCCGGGTAACCTAACTGGCACTTATTTTGACAGATGACCCATACAATTACCTGTCAAAAAGTGCCAGTTAAATTAGCCGGAACTTAATAGCAAGTGGTGAAACTGGGTCTAAACGTCTCAAAACTGATATTTGACAAATAAATTTAAGGTACAAGTATGTCACTTTGTGTAACTTTAAAATATAATTACTGGTTTTAATTTAACATAACATACTTACTTGCCCAATAATAAATATTAATTATCCCTTATTTAGACACATTATTATTATTAAGAAATTATGTTCATAGATAACTAGGGTCTAAAGAAATTAAACATACCTATCGAACTTAAACAAGTCTGACAACAAACAACAAACAAGATGAGCAAGCAAAACGATTCGGATCGTCACCAGGTGAGCAGTACGCAACCTTACCAAGGTCAGTTACCAGTTGCTCCACCTTATACTTCCTCGTTGGCAACACCGTTGAGAAACCACCTCTCACCGAATTAGGCACTTGCGACAGCACACATCATTCCAATTCAAATCTACACCTGAAATTACTTTGTATTCATAGTTTTAAAATCTAAATACGCTTTAAAAATCGATGTGATTGTACGTCTACTGAGCTGTACATTGCTTTGCAAGTAAAACTTTATACACAATAATCAATCCACCTAAACGACTATACAAATAATAAAAATGTCGATTTTAAATATCTGTAGTTTTCAGAATTGTGAGAAAAATAAATGTCAAAAAAAATAATTTTAGTTAGACATAATATGTCATATTATTTTTAGAAATATCTGTCTGTCTATCTAGATATATGTTACAGTACAGTTACAGTAATAAATATAAAACATATCCTTACGTAACATTAAGGCTTTATATCGTTTAAATCGCATTATCCAATATACATTTTTTTTTAATGTTATAAACGACGGGCATCATCTTATGAGAGGGCCACACCGCTGCCACAGCTAGCTAGTATACAATAAAGTTTTTATATTGACTTGAATGCATTTAAATTCTATACATTATTGATTATACTAATACAATGAAACTCGCCATATATACGACGTGCCTACACTTTACGGACAAATTTCCTATGTCGTGTAGACTAGCAGTGATATATTTTATACCGTCGTGACAGAAATACTAACAGAGGGAACAATAGCGAATAGGTAAAAAAATAAATGATAAGGATTTCATAGAAAACAAAAAAAAAACTCTAAAGAAATACTCGTATATTTTATCAAAATAAATAATAATACATTTTGAAATTACGACGTTTATATACTCAATATATTTTCGATAAAATAGTAATTTTAAAGACGGAAATATAATAGCTTAAAGTTCAATTGCACGACAAGTCAATAATACCTTCATGTACCTACCTATATTAAAAATTTACAATCAGTTTCCTCATTGCGTAAGAAATAAGTAAAGCAAAGTAGTCGGAGACATTCTTGTCTATTTAATAAGTATTCTCTGTAATCATCTAGGAAAAACACGTCCACTTATAATACACAAGGAGTACAGCGTGCGCTCATATTAAATGTGTATTCGCTGTTACAATTGCCAATTAGTTCTTTACTGTAGATATGTTAATCATATAATGAAATAAATTAACATAAACACAGTACTGGAACTTGAGTCGGGCTCGTTTATCGGCTTCGTTGCAATTTAACTTTCAAGGTTGGGACTGAGTCTCGAGTAATATATACTATGTAGCAGGCAACGTAGGAATTAGGATCAAACCGTTGAAGCACGGTCGCACATTGTAGACAAAATTGTATCGACTACAGTAATTGTTCTAGTTAATCTATAAAGTTTACTTCAGCATTGTCTCAAATGTCCGCTTACACTAATAACAGCGCGGTAGTCATGAATTAATGAGTAAGCATATCACTTCTTGGTATATCGAAGTTGAACAAAGAAAGGTTTGCTTATTAAATCTAAATTAACTTTCGCATGATATTCGAACAAAGGTTGCAAAGTATAATATACAATGTGTTTAACGAGGTGTAAGGTGTCGGATGTTGTTCGTACAAGTAAAAAAAGTCCTAAAAGAGGTCTTGTATTTTAAGTTTTAGATTAAATAAAGCGCCCCATATTCGGCTACTTCCAGTAGGATGGGGATCCTATGTCGTGTGCCCGGAAACACACACAACACAAATCCCGATACCAAACATTAATATAGCCTATACTAAAAATCTGTTACATATCATCTGAACCCTAGAACTCTTAAAATATCAATTGCTATAGGTAGATATAATAAAATAATTAAGTACTTCAACTTAAATCAAAGCTATGTACAATATACAAACAAACGGTATATCATTAATAACAATCACATGATTATGCAGTTAATATTAAAGCAATCGATTATATGATTTTTATTATTCAACATTGTTCTGGTGAATAACGAGTATGTCCTTTATAAATTGTTCACTTTCTTAATAGATTACAGTTATAATAAAAATGCAAGACACTACACACTACTAGACCTAAGCCCACCCTACGTCGACAAGACAGCGTCGAAAGAGTGGCTGAGGCGTGGAGTGCTCTTTCCTGAGACAGAATGATTTATTTTTATAGAAACTAGGTATTACAGAAAACATATTATGAAAACACAAGATAGAATAGATGTATGTCGCAAAATGTAGTAATCCTCTGCAAAATATACAAAACAATACTGGATAATGCAAAGCAAAAGTTCAAACAGAATAAGAGTTCAAGCATAGACATGATCAGGTTACAAATATTATAGATCAAGATTTAGCACTGAAATACAATCTCATCCAAACCCCACGCATACCACATTATAATTATACACCAGAGCTTATGTTAGTGAATAAGATGACACATGTTATATTTTGATAGGGGCATTTAAACCGATAAAACAGTACACTATAATAGGCCAGATATTAAAATATATGTATAAGAAAAAAAAAATAGCTACACTTTTAATAGATATCTAGAAAAACTCACAAAATATACAGACCTTAAGGTAGATATAAAACGTATATGAAATCTTAACAATAAATCTGTTAGTTATTTCCACCACATGGACACAATAAATAATAATAAATAATAATGTTAATAAAAGTCCAAGCCGGAAATATATTAGTTGATAAAACAGTATTGTTTGGTGGAATATTCACAGAAGATACATTACATTCAGTTACGGCTCCACAGTACGGGATTGAATGAGTGTCAAATAGATTTTGTGTATTTTCTAAATAATTTTTTAAAATTGTATCCATAACACAAAAGTCATCATCTACCCGTATACATATAAAATGCTTTGTCCTGAATGACTGACGGATCAACGTAAACCGCTGATTGTAAAGACCTGCAACTTGGATGGTGTGTTCTTTATATGTCGTAGGCATCCGCTAAGAACGGATTTTCCGAAATTCTACCCTACCTGAAAAAGGGGGCAAAGTTTGTATGAGACAACGTGATTCCTTGGTCCAGTCTACTTCAAATTTTGCATAAACATTTTTTAACAGAATCGATTGAAGACGTGTTTCGTATTTTATATAAAAAAAAAAAAAAATAATTATTATTAATCGTAAATTCATCCCCTAATGGGGTTAAAAGGGGTAGAAAAAGCGCGTGCGGGTGGCGGTTCGGGGGCGAGAAGAGAGTAGGAGGTGAGAGGAGGAGAGGAGAAAAGGAGATGAGGAGAGGAGAAAAGGAGATGAGGAGATGAGAGGAGAAAAGGTGAGGAGGGCAGGAGAAAAGGAGAGGAGGAGAGGAGAGGAAAAGAGAAGAGGTGGTGAGAGGAGGAGTGTAGAGGAAAGGAGAGGAGGTGAGGCGGGGAGAAAAGGAGAGGAGGAGAGGAAAGTATAGGAGGGGAGGGGGGAGAGTAGAGGCGAGGAGGGGAGGGGGAGGAGATGAGGCGATGGGGAGAGGGGACAGGAGAGGAGGAGAGGATGAGGGGAGAGAAGGAGAGGACAGAAGGAGAAGAGAGTAAAGGAGAGGAAAAAAGTGCAGGCGAGTAGGAGAGGAGAGGTAGACGGAGAGGGTGGGAGAAATGATAATGGAGAGGAAGATAGAGGTAGAGATGGAGAGGGAGGTAGAGATTGAGGTGGAGATGGAGTGGGAGGTCGACAAGGAGAGGAAGAGGGAGAGGCAGAGAGTGAAGAGTGCAGTTTAATTCAAATTGTTAAATTCTACGTTTTTTTTAAATATACATAAATACTCCTTAATGCTTTTAATTTTAATTACTTTTTTTCAGTATCGATGTAGGTGTAGGTGATATCTTTCTTTTTTTTCTCACTGTTGGCCAAACTAAAAAGTAATAGTGATATCGCCTTAGCAATCACATCTTTCGGAATTGCTGCCACGCTGCTGGAAGGAGTTAAAACTACACACCGAGTTTAAACTTCCTTTTAATTTGATACAAATCGAAACCCCTTTCTGCAATATACCCAAACAAACGCAAAACGAATGGAGTAAGAGTACTATGGCTCATTAAGAGAGTTTCGAATCCCTAAATAGATCTTTACAAAATATTAGGAATAATAATTGTCAAATGGGAGGAGTTAGTCGCCTCAACGCCGCCTCAATGGCGGTGGTCGCTGGTTCGCTTCCCGCTCGGGGCAGATATTTATATTTGTGCAAATATTTGTGTCCGGTCTGGGTGTATGTCCTTGTGGGTTTCCCCACCGTGCCTCGAAGAACACGTAAAGCCGTCGGTCCCGGTTCTTATCATTAATACCAATAATATACCTGCAATGGAGCAGGGCCTTTTAAACAAGTTCCAAGTCGCACAGCGTGCAGTGGAGAGTGCTATGCATAGTATTTTTCTGAAAATCAAATCAGAAATGATAAGATCCGCAGACGAACGAAGGTTGCCGGCATAGCTCAACGGATTTACAAGCCAAAGTGGTAGTGGGCAGGGCACATAGCTCGTAGAATTGACGGCTGATGGAGCAGAAAGGTTCATGAGTGGAGACCACGTATCGACAAGCGCAGCGTCAGACGGCTGTTCACGAGGTGTACAGACGACTTGACGAAAGTCGCCGGAAGCCATTGGATAGAGGCTGCTTTGAACCGGTCGGTCAGTCTGGAGGTCGATGGAGGAAGCCTACGTTCAACAGTGGACATCCAATCCTGATATGATGATGATGATGATGAAATGATTTTACTACCATAACGTATTTATTTCAAATGTAGATTTTTTTGACATTTGTTAAGTATGCGTAATCACTAAGATGCTTCATTTGAGAGCAATATTTTCTTCTCAAAGTCCCATCTAAAAATCTTGTAGTCGATAAAAAAAATATTTGAACTATAACAAAGCCAATATAATTATGGTTTTAAGCCGTTGCTCATCAAACAGTAAATTTTCCATACAAAAACCTATAAAAAACCATTTTTTATTCATTTCTTCTTCCGCTCGCACAGTAAGATTTTTTTTTTCGTGTTTTGCTACTTAAATCTTCAAACAATATTCAATTACATTTAGAAAATAATATACCCTTACAAGATTTTCAGGTGGTACTTTGAGAAAAAAATGTTGCTCTAAAGGTGCTCCCTCACCGGGAGCATTCGCGTGTAACGTTACACATTCGAGCATTACATCAGTGCATGAGGATAACCGAGCATTACAATACGCACCTTGTAATGATACAATGTGTAATATTTTTATACAACTTGTAAAATCAGTGGATCCATCGCTCTTTCGCTCAGTTGTAGGGATGGGCTAGGAGAGTAGGAGGTAGTATTGTAATGTAACGCTCAAAGTCGAATCAATAAATGTTACATACACGTGAATGCTCCCGGTGAGGGAGCAGCTTTAATTAATGAAACATCCAGCATCCTAGTAATCACCTTATGGCGAAATAAATATTTTTATTTCATTTCAACGCATTACAAACATGTAGGTTATTTGTGCATATTTTAAGCTAATTCATAAAGATATTATGTTTGATGATGTCACTCGGATTCGTTCCCGATATTAAGCAGGAAGTAAAGTTGCAAATTCTTATCGAAACATTGCTCTTTGATGACTCGAAAATTTTACGCGATAAACAAAAAAACAGGCCACGTTCTAGTTGATTGGTTGACAACTTTACAATTTAAATGTGGAATTTATAAAAAAAAAATGTTTTTTACATAAGCCAAAATACGACTTTTCGTTATTGGTTGTTGCGTTTACTTCAATTAATTTTTTTTTTCACAATAATAAAGACTTGAGTTTTATTACGCAATTCACTCGCTTGTTTTGAGATTAATTTTTCACGTTCCGTCAAGTTCCGCACGTTGATTTTGAAATATCATAACGCATAAAATTTATTTAAGTATTTTTATAATCGAAGTAATCTGAGCGAATTCATTAAAAGTAACAAAAAAAAAACTACATAGAAAAACAAAGGCGTCTTGCTATATTTAAACAAATATCGTTATATATAAACAGATAACAAATAACTAAATATTCACATATTATAAGGTATTATTTGTGCGGTATGACCAAGAAACAGGTTATCTTTAAAAGCGAGACAGGTGACATACAACCGGTCGGTAGCTTATTCCTTTATTTAATTAAAATGAATAAAATTTTTATTCATGTTTATAAATAGATATATAAAAAAAATAGGTACGCAGTTATATTTCGTATAAAATTATTATACTTATTGCAAACAAACTGACGCCGACTGCTTATGACGAACTTAACGTATGAGTGAATTAATACAATTAAAATATTTTAATAGAGAGTAATAATATTTTTAACACAGCTAATTAAATCTTTAACGATTCGAAACACCACTAACCTAATTTTTTATTATGAAAGTAAGTGACCCACTCCGCGTTTCAAAGGCATTATTATTACGCGATTATAGATATGTATTTTAACTGACATATTACCACAAGCCACACATACAAATTAAAACTTTATATAAAAATAAATTATTTATATAAAATCAGTATATGAAAATGTAATTTTGAAACTTTTTTTATTCACAGGTAATTTTTAGGTTTCCGTACATTAAGACTCCGTTGGTTATTTGATTTTTAAGAATTGGTAACATTAAGACTCCGTTGTCCGTCTATCACAGATCTCTATCTTTTGGATATTTTATAGTGTGTAATACTAGTTTCTATAGTAAAAAATAAAATAGTGTCTATAGTAATGACTTAACGTATTTTGTCAGCGTTTTATGACATAACTAATACACGCTACTATACGAGTACGTACAAACAAAGAAGCCTTTCTCACACATGGTCGGTTTTTAATAAAAATGACATAGTTTTTTTTTCTGTGCATAGTATTATAAATAGTATTGATATATTTTTTGTTTCTTTGTAATCGATAAACAATTAAATTATCTACGCTTGCTAAGCTGATATTAATAATTGTCGACGAGAAACTAAATTATGAATGAAGACAAATTTAGATTTAACTATTGGAAAGTTACTTTTTCCATAAATGTTATAGACTATAGAATATTCACTTCATTATGACCACTAGACGACAGATATTCAATGACGTCTCCGTGATCAATAGGGTGAAAACCGGGAGTGATCACCTATTCGTTAGAGGCACACTGAATATCAGTGTTAAACTGAAACGGTGTCGCCCGATGAAGTCTACACTCCGACCATCTAACGTACAAATCCAAAATCAGAGTGCTTTCAGCTCGAATAATCTAATCGTTTTGATTGGCTTGACGATTGCGTTTCTGTTAGACATGGGCGTTTTCGGTTTTTAGACCAAACGGCTACGTAGCCGATATTAAGTTTCCATATCGATATTGAAAACCGTTTTCATATATCGATATCAGTAGTAATGTTTTGCTATCAATTACGTAACGTAAACACAAAACGAAACAAACGCATACTGTTGAACATAAAGGTTAAAACAGTTTAAATATAAACTATAACAAGTTTATATCAAATGTTTTGAAAAACTACGTCTTATGGTTATAAAATATTAAATATTATAGTATTATTATAATTTTTAATATTTTTATATAATAATTATTATAAGGCATACTTCAATAAAACTAAAAATGATTCGTTTCACAAACTTTTTCTTAAATACATACGCTATTTTATTACGGAAACTAAATAATCATAACCATGCCTTACGACGACTACTTTATTGCTTAAACTTGTAGTTATATTTTTCGATGTACACAGTGGCATTAAAACCGCTAAATCGAATCGAAAACCATATTCGCCTCATCTCTTTTATTCAGTAAGAAGTTACCGTTATAAGAAAGAGATGCAGATAATATGGAAAACCATATTCGCCTCATCTCTTTTATTCAGTAAGAAGTTACCGTTATAAGAAAGAGATGCAGAAAATATGGAAAACCATATTCGCCTCATCTCTTTTATTCAGTATGAAGTTACCGTTATAAGAAAGAGATGCAGATAATATGGTTTTAGCTGTCGCGCCGCTATTAGTTATCGTCACCGTTCTACCAGTTTCGGTTTCGTGTGTTATGTGAAAACGGCTATGTGTTTTGGTATAGCGATATGATATGATATGGGGACGCGTAACCGATATTAGTTACGTTTTGATATATCGGTCTCATGTCTAGTTTCTGTAGACGATATAAATAACAGGCTGATGAAGCTGAGCTTCTAGAGCCGAGCTAACTCGACGTTATTCCGAAAATATCTTGGATATCAGCTTGCACGAGATTAGAATGGCTATGGGTCAACTTAAAAACAATAAGATGATGATAAATGTTTTCGAAAAAGGCCATAGTACCATAGACCACATACATACGCTGCAGCAGATTATACAAAAAAAAACCAAGGGAGTATAATCGGCCATTGTGCTTTGAGTTTGCCGACGATGAGAAAGACTTCAATTCGATCGAAACTTGTCTGCTTGCTACTTGCGGTGCTGCAGTCTCTCCAGCGGTGCCACATTGACTACCGGTATATCAAAGTGTTGCAGTGCTTGTACAATAACGCTAGTCTGTCGGTTTAAGTACAGGCGCATAGCATCAGAGCGATTTCAATGCAGCAAGGTGTGAGACAGGGAGATGTCATCTCTCCGAAACTGTTTCCCGCAGCATTTGAAGACGCTTCTGGAATTGAAAGGATTCGACATCAACATAAATGGTGAGTACATCACTCATCTTCGATTGCCGACCCTGGAAAACCTCAGCATTATGCTCAGTGACCTCGACGGCGTTTCCCGGTGGGTGACCTTTAAAATTAATATCGACAAGACAAAAATCATGTCGAATGTCCATGTCGTGCCCATACTAATATTGGTTGGAAATTCTACTATCTAAGTTGTTGACGAGTACATCTACCTAGGACAAAATGTCCAACTTGGTAGGTCCAACTTCGGGAGAGAGGTCAATCGTTGAATCCAGCTAAGGTGGGCAGCGTGTGGAAAGTTAAAGAACGTCTTTTCATCCGTCATACCTCAGTGCCTAAGGTCGAAAGTCTTCGACCAATGTGTGCTACCAGTGATGACATACGGATCTAAGACGTGGCACATGATTGCGGAAAAGAGTCGCACGAAGGTTGCCGACATAGCCCAACGGATTCGCAAGCTGAATTGGCTGTAGGTAGGGCATATAGCTGGTAGAACTGACGACCTATGAAGCAGAAAGGTTCTCAAGTGGATACCACGTACTGGCAAGCGCAGCATCGGACAACAAGATGGACAGACGACTTGAGGAAAGTTACCGTTGGATGGAGGCTACTTTGAACCGGTTGAAATTCAGAAGAGCAATGGAAATAGAGCACCGCTTCGTCATAGATTGTCCGTAAATTTAATAAAAGGGGTAATTTAAATTTAAATTTCGATTGCAAAACTAGATTTAAAATTTTCAAAGACAACAAAAAATTTTTAGCAGGTTATTTTTTGTAGGTACTTTTTATTTCTTCCAAATTATTTATTTCCTACTCAACGATTTCATACGTTATTATTGTCAAAAGTAGTTGGGAACCCTAGGTTAAGCACTTGAATCTTTCTATGAATGTAATGTATGACTTTTTTTAAATATTTTATATAAGACAACGTATATCTCTTCTGAAAACATATAACTGTTAGTCTAACTGTTAGTCGTGGCTTCACTCGCGTTGGAAGAGATATATTTTAAACAATTTTATAATTAAATAGCTGAAATTACAAAAAGTATAAAATACCGAATTAAAAGTATTTCGAAGTAATGTTAGATAACATAAAAAGATTTATTTTAGAAAAATGAATAATATTCTATTAATCCTCTTTTTCATCATTTAAAAATACAATTCCCAAAAGCCAAAAAATCAAAATATTTTATTTAGGTTTTTGATTTTTTATGGTGATAACAGCGGTCCAATGATCCAAAATGGCATATGATCCCCTGAAAACATGTGCGTCGCCGCGGGTAACAGTTAGTATATAAATAATCTTATTTTTCGTAAAGTAATTAGATCATTTTTCACTACCAAAAAACCGAATTCCTTTATTTGTGTGTAACTGTGTTTCTAAATGATTAATCTGTAAAAACCTCATAACATAAATTAAGCTATATTACTTTTCCTCGTTTAAAATGAATTTGTCATATATTTAATTAGGGTCTGTCGGAACTTATTAATACAGTCGCATCGTTTTTACAATTACAATGAGCTGCGTTACATGACTCATGTTTAAAACCAGTGTGTATAGATTATTCCTTAGGTAATGTACACATCACATACGAGTATGTGCGTTTGCTTTAGAAAGTATTTATTTATTTATTATAAAATAAAATTACATTGTTAAATAAATAAATTGTTAAGCATACCCTTAACATTATAAAAAAATTACAAATCTGATTTAATATTCTTAAGTCTGATGTATATATTTTTTTTATTAGTATAAATAATAGATTTCACTATAAAAATTAAGATTACTACTAGGTACTACTAATTCAGCCATTTGCTAGGTAGCTCTAACTCCTGAAACCTGTGCTTATGACACTATTTTATCTTATGAATTACACCTTAAACCACAAAAAAAAACATCCCCCAGAACGAAGGCGTTTTTTGAGGAATCCGGTGTTAAAACCTTGACCCATCTACCGTACAGTCCCGATTTAGCTCCCTGTGATTTCTTTTAGTTCCCGATAATCAAAGAAAAAATAAAAGGGAAATTCTTTTCGTATGCCGAAGAGGCCGTGGCCGCTTATGAAGTCGCAATTACGGACCTATCGGATCAAGACTTACAAAAGTGTTTTAATAGTTGGTTTAGGGCAATGGAAGTTTGCATAGAAAATGAAGGAGAATATTTCTATATAATGTAAAATAAATATTGTTAATATGTATAGTTACAATTTTAGTTGTATAGTTATTTTTTCTTTCTTCTTTTTTTTACAATTTTAGTTGTATAGTTATTTTTTCTTGTCTCAAAACTTATCGAGAGACTTATGTACAGAAAAAAAAGGCAAGGTGTAAAGAAGGTAATAAGAATTAATCTTTATCAACTTTAATACGTTATAATACGTTATATTTCATGCACATTACGACAATGTCTTAAATCTATATATATATATAGGAGACTTTCTATAGATATAGTCACTCATCACGATATCTCTGGAACTATGAGACCTAAAAACTTGAATTTTGGTAGGAATATTCCTTTTACCAAGTAGAGGTCAGCTAAGAACGGATTTTAAGAAATTCTACCTCTAAAGGGATGAAACACGGAGGCAAACTTTGTATGGGACAATGTGATTCCTTGGTCCAATCTACTTCAAATTTTACATAAATATTATTTAACTGAATTGATTGCAGACATGTTTCGTATTTTATCGAAATTCATCCCCTAACCGGGTTAAAAGGGGGTAGAAAGTTATTTTGATATCAATACTCTTTAGTGCTTTTTTTAAAATTACATTTTATTTTGACACATGTAATTCAATACGTCTATTATGTTATAATATTTTCCACTATTGACGCAGGTGTAGGTGATATCTTTTTTTGGGTGCTCCTGGTGGAACAGCCAAGACTTTATATTAAACGTAACAAAACTGAGTTGTAAATATACCGTGTGGTCGCTTTATAGTAAATCAGTGTTTTATATAATATGTTTTACTTCAATGTTGGTGTTGTTTTAAGTCAAGGGTTTTAAACTAAATGACTCATCAGCAAGGCATCTGTACTCACAATGATACAGATATAGAAGACACCGAAGTGGATTTTGAAACATTTTTAAATTATACGGCATTAACACCCCAATTAGTACAGATTGGCACCATGGACTAAGGTTGGAACAAGATCAGAAAAAATTATAAATCATGTACCCATTTAACTATCTTATTTTTATTTATATATCTTATATATATTTATATTTTATTATCTTACACTAAAACTAAGAAGGAGGAGATAAAAGCTGTCTTGGACTATTATTAAATATAAATATATGTTTGACATACAGACACGATCGTCTGTTCCTAAGGTAGGCAAATTGATGCCTGTGTTTTAGGTGACAGCCGAGTGATATAATTTTTTTTTATAAATATACATATAATTAGCACATATGGCAATAAATACATATTACATCCAGACTCGAGGCGGGAATCGAACCCACGATCCTGGAATAATAATTACTTGCAGGTTTATTCAAATCCACCAAATCGAAGTGGAGCAGCGTGGTGGATTAAGCTTTAACCCTTCTTCTATATTGAAAAAAGGCTTTTGCTCAGCAGTGAGCTGTTTACAGGCTGATACAATACAGTACAGTACAGAAGCATTTGTAGCCTGCAGTGACGAAACTGAGCCTTACCATAAATATTGGAGTCCATCTAAGGGGAGATGTTACTGCCGGACTATTCTCAGACCTGTTGCTTAAAATAGGAAATGATGATTTTCGGGAACTGGATAATAATATAATGTATGAGTGTATATGAGTATGTATTTATCATAAACAAAGCTTAAAGATAATAAATAAACTCCTAATGTAGCGGGAGTATACTTGAGCGAAAGATGCTTCTCTCTCTCTCACAGCCAGTTGTATGTGGCATGTTCCAGAGTAGCCTGGTGATTCTAGCACCTCGAAGGAAAAACAAAAAAATATTGTTTATAAAGAAATACTACGGAAGGTGTAGTATTTCGATTTTGTTGTAAAAAGATAATACTCCCATGTAACTTTCTTCAGATCAAAGGCCGAGCTTCGTGTTCATGAAATATAACAATTTCTATTTTTATTTTAATGTTTATTTAAACATTAAATCCCTACTCTACAATACCGTTATATTTTATAAGCATTCAAATATTTTAACATAATAATTTATATCTTATAACAAAATTAATAACGTAAAAAAAAAAACAAATAAAAATCCTATTATTTCCATTTTCGACTTCTACGCGGACGAAGTCGCGGGCTAAAATATTAAGTTTGACAACTCTAACAAAAACGGTTACGGCTAACAAAATATTTTCCAGTATCGACGCAGGTGTAGGTGATAAAAAATATAAATTTATATTTTTTGAAATTTTAGTTAAATACCCGTGCGAAGCCGGGGCGGGCCGCTAGTTATATTAATAATTTAAATGAATATTTCGGAGTTATCGCAAAACCCCACGGGAGTTACTGGACTCCTACTGGGTGCGTCTCCGAGTGCGGATATGATACACCACTCGTCGCTCACCACGAGTGGTTGGGGCTTTCGGAGCCCCGCGGAACAAAACCAGTAGCGGTGAGCGCGAAAGTGCAAGAGGGAGGATGGAGGGAGATTGAGGGTACTCCCTCCCTCCATTTCGGTAGTTGGGCCGCTCCCGGTATTTCTCTAAATTACCAGAGTAGACCGGTGAATGGCTCCAATTACATACGGCGGGGCGCGGAGGCGCTGTTGAGTGTGTTGGCACGTGAAGTGCAGTCGGAGGGGAATGGCGCCGAGAGGGCGCGGAGAGGTGAGAAGGGGTTCCTGGTCTTCTCTGCCTCGCGCAGAGTGGAACGGTAGAGCGGTGGAGAGAGGATGAAGGGAGATCGGGGGTACTCTCTCCCTCCACTTCGGTGGTGGTGGTTTTTGTTGAAATGGAGAAATTTTAAATATTATCCGGTAATATTTGTATACATATTGTAATTTTAAGGTCTTTGATTTGACAGTCCAGAAATTAGAGACATCATAACTCTAGATATGAAGTAAAATAACTTGGAACCCGGAATGTGCGGAAATCGGTTCACCTTAATCTGACGTACGTACTTACGTACTATCTTTTATATGTATTTATTTTTTATTAAGAAAAGGGGATATATATGTATGTTTATAAGCTAAGGAAAGGGATGTCAATCGCGAACGAGTAGCAGCTACAGCTAGTTCTAATATAATAATTGGATAATTACTTGAATAAAACTAACTAATATTCCGTATAAAAATACGACACAAGAATAAAAATGGCAATATCATATAAATAATATTGTTAAGAAAATCCTTTTTATTATTTAAAATAATAAGCTTTATAATTATGCGTAACAAACAATTGTAAATTAATTTAAATTTAAATTGATTGCATTGCTATTCAACAAGTATTTTTGAATTAACATTTTATAAATCTGTCATATTTGTCATAAAGCTATTGTCGGCTGGAATGTTGATTCTGACGTGAACTCAATAGTTAGTTTAAATTTAGTACACATTTCGATATTACGATTTCTTATCACATTTAATATCAACGAACGACTAATATATTACATAATAAAATTACTGCATTAAAGTGTTTAATAACATCCACATAACATTACAAAATACTTTGTACTATATCAAGACTGACTACTACATTGTTTTTATAAAGAAAATCAAAACAATCAGTCAAAGTAAGCTAATTCTTTCATCTTAAGTGTATGAAAGAAGTTACAAGAAATGTACGATGAATTGAACTGAATTGAATCAGCTTGTAAATGTTCCACTGCTGGATAAAGCCTTCTTCTCCTTATAGGAGGTTGGATCCATGAGTATCGAGCGTTATCAGGTTTCTGTGATACCACCTACGACTGCCAGCCTTGAGGCGGCTACTCGCACCACAACACCAGAACGGTTGTCAAAAATGCACGATACTCGTAGCTAAGCTATAATGGATGTTTTTATATTTATTTTTTTATTTACGTTATACTCATTTCCTTGTGTTATATTAGTAAACTACGATATTACAAATTACATTTACATAAAAGAAATACTACTCTTTTTTATAAATTACTTGTTTTTTTTTAGCGTGATAACGTCTTGTAAATCGATGAACGCTGCTGGCTGCACGCACAAAAAAAGTATGACTCATTGTCACGTTCTGCGAGCGAGAGCGCGGAATAGAGCGGAGAGAGCGTCAGCGCATAGAGAGGCACGATCGGCCTAAACGTTCGGCTTGTAACGCATCTATCTCTCTTCCACTCCATCGACAGATGTTTCCGTGTAGAAGAGAAAAATATTTGAATTAACGAGTGCAAATAAATGTTAATTTATCAAAAAAATTGTAATTTTCATTAATTCCTTCTTTGTATTATACAAAATAAGAAGCGTGTAATAATGATAATTCAGTGATAATAATTCAATTCAATTAATAAAAGAATGCAATTTTACATCAATGTTTTCTTATGACATTATCCTGTAAAATTATCGTCCGTAAACCGACTTTACAGACAACCAATTTTTTTATTTTATTTTAGAGCAAAATTCAATCACATTAAATCTTACACATTAAATTGGCGTAAAGTTTTAATTTGGCCCTTAAGATATAGTGTTCAACCAAACGTGGGCTAAGAGCATGTGGTGAATGTGTCTCATTTGCCTCGCGTGCGAAATTTAGTTTAGGTTTAGGGCAATGCTGGAATGCCAGGAAATGACCATGGCATATGTTGTCTCATACTGGTAGGTTTGAAGCAACATACTAGGCATAGTAAATGCCTAGAACATTACCATCTTTTGAGCCAGTAAATTTCTCTAAATGTACACTGCCTTTACCGGTGTTGTATATATGCCTCTAGGCTAGGATAATTGGAAATGGAATTTTTGGCCAAGAACGCATATTTGGCTTCTCTGGCGTTCTAGGAAAATGTTCAGGTTTATTTATTCGCAAATATCGACATTTATACTCAATGGATTAAACTGGTTTTGAAAAAAATATATATTTTAGTAATTAATAAAGAAATAATAATAAATTACCTCGTAACTACTATTTTCAATGTTATGATTTTTAATTATTAGGTAGTTCTTATTATAGAGTGTATTTATAGAATATATTCATCACATCTATTAGGGCCGAAACACATAACCGCGTTCCGACGCCGCAACGTTAAAATCGGCGGTGGCGTCAACGCCGATTTTAGCGGCGCGGCACCGCAAATTCCGGCGTTATAACGTCATACTTGTTGACAATGATTTATTGACATTTTGTGTCTATTTTTATTTTTTTATTTTTTTTGTGTCTATTAGACATGGGTAACTCAATGAATTTGTATGAATCGCAGATAAGCTCATGAGCCATATGCTTGAACCGGAGCTGTGAACCGGCTCACAGTTCAGCGCAGTTATTGTTATATTGTTACTTTTAACCACTTTTAACTATTAGATTTACAGCTAATTTATGACTCGGTTCAAACAAATGACATGTATGATGTACCTAAATTATAAATATGTAAATTAATTTTATGCTAATTTCATGCATATGATAAATTCTAAAGTGAGTTTCTTTGTTTGTTACGCTTTTACGCCTTAACTATTAACCTGAATCCCGATTATCATGAAACTCTGCATACCCGTTGTCTGGGTAGAGAAAAAGACATAGAGTACCTACTTTACGTACCGACTACCGTTGGTGGTACCATGCGAGCGGAGCCGCGGACGAAAGCTATTTATTTATATTTAATCTATAAAACGAATATAAATGTAAGATAATAATTTATGTATCACTTTGTTTAAATTTTGTTTAGGCTTTATGAGACAAAAGTTGTTTAAAATTCTACCAGCATAAAAAAATTGATTCACAAAATTATTTCCGGTACAAAGGATTACTATTTATGCATTCTACTAAATAACAACTTCAAATATTAACAAATTTCACGTGAATTATAATATTTAAAATAATTAAATTAATATCCACAATCAAAAATCACGAAGAACTGGTTACCCTACAAAAACGCTCTTTTTCGCGACGCCGCAACGCCGCAACGCAAACTGCCGATTTTAGCGTTGCGTCGACGCAACGCCGTTATGTGTTTCGGCTCTTAATAAATAATTTGACGTGTTACTGTCGAAACCTGTATTAAAAATGTAAATATATTTATAACTTTACATATTGATGAACTTAATGATAAAAACAAGTCTTTGCATCTTATCTCCTAAGATACTTGATCGTCTATAATGTGCTAATTTTATTTTATTATATTCTTGTATCTTTAACAAATTCACATAAAAGTTAAGAAAGGATTGGATTGGAAAGAAGTAAATAAACAACTTTATAGTTACCGTAGACATTCCTTGCTTAAGCAGTACTGATTAATGTTGCTGCTAAAAGTATTTTCCTTGTGTATCAGGTTTATAATGTAACCAACGTTGGGATCAGGAAGTCGATACAAATTTATGACTACGTACGATTCTTATAAGCAAATAGGAAACGATAATAAAACCAGCCAAAAGTGTGATGGACAATAAATGTTCCGAGGCTAAAATTTCCATGAATTTATACAATATAATAAAATTATAACTAAAACTTGTCAAAGTATTTATGAATGTTATAGGTTGATAATTTATGTAATTCATGATTTAGTTTTTACTTTATAGTATTTAAAAATAAACACCGTGCATGCTTTTAATTACATTGTTTTTAATAATTGACAAAAAAAGTTCAAATAAAAAGAAGAAGAATTATGTAATTGTTACAATGTCTTCCAATCTCATTATTACGTTATATAACAAGCGTTAATAAAGTAATTGCAGTGGCTGTAAAAACAATTTTCTTACTTAGCTTCGTTTATGGTGATTAAGAATAATCTTAATATGTGATGTTAATATACAAATTAGTGATCGTTACCTTCGTTTTATAGTAAACGATATCATAAAGAAGGGTAGTCATTAAACGATGCATTTTTAAAGCGTCTAAAGTCTAGTTTTTTTCGCTAGGGACTAAATTGACACATGCAAATGTCAGTTTTCGAAATAATGATACCAGCTTTTTAGTAATAGTGTTGAACTACAATACAATCGTAACTTTTTACTTTTACCACATAATTTTATTATTATTTGACAATAGACGAATCTCGAAGTGCGACGTCTTTTCGAGGAAGGGCTTCGTCTAGTGACTCCCCAGCGCTGGAAAGATTGCATTAAACATGTAACTGGAGTTGAGACCAAAATGTGTAGGGGAGACCGGGGATGGTTACCTATAGGAGTAGGTAGACTAATCGAAAAAAACTAGTCACTGGTACGAGTGTTGCGTGTTCCTCTCATAGTCCTGTATTACACTCCGCACCCTGCTCATTTCCAAAACACCACATCACGGGTACAATTCGTTTTGGAGCAGTGATATGTTTTTTGTTTTTTTTTACAATGAAAGTAAAATTTCTACATCTATGTTTTTTTATCTGCTGCCTACATGCCATTTTTTTTTATTAATCAGAGTATTTAATGAGTACATATTAATCATATCTCATGTCTTATTTTCATATCGATGACAGTGTCAAGGTTAACCATACCTAAAAAACAAAAAATTGCTTCCGGGGTTGGTAGACTCGACGTTGTATTCAAGATTATTTGTGCCCGCGACGTCGACTGCCTTTAACTTTTTCTTTAGTATCTAGTTGTGTATAAATGATTGAAGGTAACTAACCGCTATTCAGAAAGCAACATCAGCGCCATCTAATATGACGGTGTCGTATTTCAGACTGATGTAAAAATCAATGGCAATCCGACATTTTGACGTTCGACTTTTCGTCCTTTTTCGTTAACTGAATTTTGAATATGAAATAATTGTTAATAATTATTAGTTGAATGTTATAAAACATAATTTTACACAACTTTATTATCATTTTTAGAATCACATTTAAACGTATTAACTCACCTATTCTTCTCTAACTCTACCATTCAAAATACAAAATTCAAACTAAAATATCTGTAGAGAGAAGCAATTTTGATCAACTAAAGACCAAATACCGTCTGAACCGACATCTCAATTTGCCAAAACTACACTAGAATTTGTATTAAATAGTATTAAGTTAAGATCTAGTGATACGAATAATTAAGTATATTAGTATAAGAACAATAAGAATTTAGTGTTTTTAAAAAATGAAATAATACTTTATTATATAAGAATGTTATTTAGGTAAGTTTAGTATAGTCCTAAGGTTGGCTGGTAGAGAATGCTTTAAGCATTAAGCCCGCCTTTTGTACAATTCAATATTGTCTTGTGCAATAACGCGTTAATAAATAAATAAATAAATATTGTTTTAAGAAACATTTTATGAATATCAAATTTTTAACCTACACTTATTGTTTTAGCAGTAATTAGTGTTCAATCAAGTAAGCACACTGACCTTCGTGACACTGACAGACAGAGAGAGAGAGAGAGACATAAAAATGATAGAAATGTATGTAAGAAGAGAGAGACATATAAATGATAGAAATGTATATTAGTATTGTTAGAACCTTATAAAAAAAATAACTATAACATAGTTAAATTTCATACTCTCAGGTGTAAATTCATATTAAATTAATAGAACGAACATTTTTATTATCCTTATGCACTGTTTTTATTTTGTTCTCTATATTTAATACATTAGAGGGTCAAGTTCATGCAAACTAACTCATACGGAGGAAAGTTCTACACACTATTTTATTAAAAATATATAAACGTAATGACAATTGACATTTCGGTATAATATCTAATGTTGCCCGCGCCGGGTAACCCTATCCTGTGTCCTATCCTACCCTATCCTATATCCTGTGTTTGTAGACAGGTAGCAAAAAAAAAGTAATTTCTATTAATAGATATTAATTTCATAAAGAAAATATTATAATTATTATACAATTTATAATCAATTAAAATACGCATAAGAACAATTATAAACCTCAGCCTATAACTACTGAATCAATCACCTTAGAACTGAACCATAAATCGGTCATGCAACATAATCGCAACGCATAACTAATACTTCGTATACACCACGATATTGCATATAAAATTACATATACTTACTTATTACATAATGGCAAGATACTCACGTTTTTTTCTGAACCATAAATTAGCTTTAAAAAGATCATACTTAACGTCAGTAATAATCTTAGTCGAGTCGGTCGATGGTATCATGGAAATACGAATGCACATCTTACAATTACTTATAAACTTTTAGTGCACTTTTAAAATTGAAGATTGATGTTAATCAGTTAAAATATATTAAACATTATGAACTTTCAATACTTTAAGAGTTTAAATATTCATAAGACGTGTTTCCAAGCGCATTTTGAGTACTTAAATCTTTAATATAATTTTAAAGCAATTTTATGACTATATTCCTTTTTGTATTAAGCAAGGAACTACATAGTTTAAACATGTATACAATACCTACATGTTAAAAGAGATTAATTAGCAATATTATTTTGTAGATATCAAACACGTGAAATCATTGTACAAAATTAAAAAATAAATTTACGCACAATCTTATATGTATATCTGTGGTCAAGGCAGCAAAACTCCGCTGATTCTTTTTCTTTAAAACAGGTTTGCTGTCCGTAACGCCCGCAAGTCTGCCTCACCCAGTACGCTGTAAGAAAGAAAAATTTAGCAAAAAAGTTAAATCGATTGCACTGACTTAACACAACACGGGTTCTGTAATGATACTGAACTGACAAGGGTTACTCTATACTTCATCTAAACAACTATCGTCATTTATAGCTCAATCTTTACATCAAACCAAAACACATGAAAAATAAAAAAAATAAAAAACATTAAAAATCATTTAAATATCATATAAATACCATTTTACAATTTCTTTAAGCAACCATAATAGAGTCTAGAAATATAAATAAATATCTATTCAATAAACGTCAACATTATAAAAAAATAAAAATGGATTAGAATAATCTCGAAGAGTTAAAATAAATAGTATTTTATTTTATTTTATTATTATTTATGATTGATTATATTAGTTAATAATATCTTATTATGTGAGTGTGACGCAATATGTTTGTATAATATATATGCATTTTAAATACTGTTGACAAAAAAATCTAATATCCAGCTACCGAAATATACTAATAAAAAAATGTGTATGTAGAAGCGATATGGATTCTCTTGAATGTCAGTCTTTTGCATGTCAACTTTATGTATGTCATGTCTTTTGCATTAATTAAAGACATATATATTATTTAATTCTACTTAGATGAAGAGAGGACGAGGACGCTACATTTTAATTATTAAATCTGGTTTGGAATATGTAATTCCAATGTGCTAGTTGAATTGCTTAACTAGCATATTGAAAAAGGATGTTTCGTGAAATTTATATATTTCTACAGCAATCAAAATATTTGACTCTTAAAACGCGTTAGTCTCCCTACATAACAAAGATTTTTAAATTTTCTTAAAGGTTTTTAAGTGTGGAGATAATGACGTCTCTTCCAAAGGGAATCAATATTCTCGGGCGGTGTTACCTTCTCATAATATGCTATGACATACTGAAGAGGTATGATTCAAAAGTGCTTTTTTCAATAAGTGCTTTTTTAAAATAAATATATATTTTGATTTTAATTCTAAATTATCTATTAACAATTATTGCAACACAATGAGAGCAATCCCGCAAAAGATATCTTGTATACTTTTTAGTGTGTTTAATGTACTTGAATTTTTTTTTTTTTTTTATTGTAACTACAAAGTTAGGAAATGTTGTTTTGTGGATTTTAGTTAACATTTGTTAGTGAATAACACTACTACACAAGATGCGCGGTGTTCCATAGCAACAACAGAATGTGTAATTCGAATCTATTCGGTTACGGAACTCTAAAAATGACATGAACAAGGTCATTCAATAAGTTATTAAGCTGTCCACTTACATAAACAATATAATCACGAACTAAAATTAGCCTATGCAAAGTAAGCTCATGTAAATGAGTTTTCAATGCAAGGGCGATCTCGTTTAATGCAAACTGGTCCCTACTTGACTATTTATCCTTAACAATTACTAACAAAATTACATTTACAATAAGCGCAGAAGTTGTGTGGCAACGTTGTTTGAACAGATATCAAATTTTGTAAATACGCATTATCCATAAAGCTATGTAGGACATAATATAAATGTTATGATTAATCGTTTATTGACTTTAATTAGTTTAATAGAGAAAAAAAAAACAATTCTTAATTCATAATATTGTGCGGCAAAATTATAGTCGTATTTCTATCCTATAAGCTTATGAAGTAGAAATAAATGAGCTGTACATTTTTTACTGACATTTGGATAGAGCTTTTTACCTCAATGTTCTTAGTTCATTGTTACCAACTCAATGCATATTCCGATACTTAACAATAGCCTCCGATTCATTGCACGTTACGTGGCATTGATCTTATCTAGAAAAGCCGCATGAAGCAATGTATTTAAGTTTTGTATTTAAAGAAGAAAAGCATTCACTAACAATACTCGTATTGTGAAAAATAGCGTATTGAGCTACTCATATTACTAACTAAATTCACATAAATGTAATCAAAGTCACTAGATATTACTATTAATTTAATTTACAATTCACTTAATTATTATCAAAAGTATATTCGTAATGTTAAAAAAATGTGTCTCTATAGTTTAAAGTAGGTACCTACCTACTATGACTTAATATGTTAATAATATCCAAGTGCTATTACCACCTAATACCTGTCACCGATAATGTAAGAGTTTTGGTAACATTTTTTAAACAAAATACCAAAAAAATATATACAGTACAACCTTGATATAACGAGCCTCAATATAACGAATTCCTCGATTAAACGAATTTTTCAAAATCCCCTAGAACTGCCCGTAAGAGATAATACAAAATATACCTCTACATTACGAATAACATTTATCAAAAACCTCTTTATAACGATTTTTCAATCATTGCAGAATATAGGTAGAAGGTATTTTTACATCTATTTAACGAATTTTTTCAACTTAAAACCTTGATATAACGTATCCTATTAATTATTTCCACTGAATTCCAAGTTCTTACCTCGTTAAAACGAATCGCAGTCCAGTCTAACCTCTATATAACAAACCTCATTATAGCGAATTACTTGGTATAACGAATATTTCCTAATTCCCTTCGGTTTCGTTATATCGAGGTTACACTGTATTTATTTTTATTTAATTCGTTGCAGTGGTGGTGAATTATTTGGCGCTGAATCTCATAACGAAATATCGTCTGCGCTAAAACCGGTATGAGTAGAGGTGTGGCTTCAAGTTCTCATTTATTTTATCCATGATGTAATTATTGTTTCACTTTTATATTTTATTCTACCTCTATAACAGAAATGAGAATCTACATAATTTATTTAATTTAAAGTTTCTTTACTGAATACTGGTAAATAATATAATAAACCTGGAAAAGAGTCTATAGTTATAACGACGTAACAAAACGAATTTCTTCAATATACAAATGCTACAAAAAAAAAAAAAAAAAAAAAAAACTAAAAATCATAAAAAAACCTAAAGATAATAATTTTTCCTCGCTGTATATATCTTGAAAAATATAAAAAATTATTGACTGTAAAAAAATCAGATACGTTCTTTTATTTACCTAACTTTAATCACACGAAGACCTAAAAAATGATAAAAAGAAACTGACAACAATAAAAGAGAACAAGTTTCTTCGGATAATTGAATTTATACTGAACCAAATACAGAACATTATAAACCATATACATATCTGTGCGTTTTTTCTAGTACATTCATAGCCTTATTTAGACGTCACTGGACATGTACCGTGGTCGCTTTTTGCTTTCGCTCTTGATTTAGGGGTCGGTAGCGTTTTATTAACGCGTTGGTAACGTCGTGACACCATGTAACTGATGTTTATAGCGTTTATCTCCTCTTTGACAATCTTGATAGCTGTATTGTTTGAAGAAAATTATCGTCCATAAAATTTGAGAACAGAAACAAGAATTCCTAAACATACTGAGAGTAATAGTCTTTAGTTTTTATTAAAGCTTTGTATTTCAATTATATATTTATTATGCTGTATAATTTTATAACATATACGAGTTTAATAACACGGCTTTACTAGAATTTTTCTGCAAAAATGCGAGAAATATAAAAGTTTTCTGTGTCGGTATAATCAAATTCAAAGTCAAAGTCAAAATATTTTATTCAGCATAAAATTATGACAATTTCTTACTGAACGTCATGAGTCTACTACCAGTTCGGAAAGAAGAAGCTTCTGACCTGAGAAGAACTGGCGGAAGAAACTTGGGACTAATATTTTTTTTTTTATCGTAATGTTTTTTTTTTTCCAAAGTAAATTGAAATTAACAATAACTCTGTAAGTTGAAATAGCCTGGCGGCGACCACATCATTCCCAAGGCGTACTGTCTTCTAGAAAATCGTTAATCGAATAATATCCTTTAGTACACAAACGTTCTTTCACAATTTTTTAAATCTAGTCCCAAAAGCCAAAGTTCAAGTATTTTTTCAGATTGTAAGTAGTGAGATTTTGAATTAATTGTTTATGCGATTATATAGACGCGGTGAAAGGAAATACAGATGACTTCTTGCAAAAGTTGTATGAGAATACGGAACGGAGATTCGGTACATCGCTACTTTTGTCGCTGCTCGTAATCTAGTGAAGCTACAGAGCATCTATGCGTAGACATAATAATTCTAAGTAAGAACAATTGTTTAACTGTCAACAACTCGCAGTCTCTATACAGTAAGTCCGTACTATGCCTAAAAATTTACCAAGCATGACTTTGAAAACTGATCTCCGAGCTCTTTCGTTTCCGATCATAGTGGTTTTAGGAGCTCCACCCCGAACTGTTATACAGTAAACGATAAGGGATTGACAAAGAGCCTTGCTGAGTGTTAGAGAGACTTGAAAACGTAGGTAATTTTGCGAATTCTGGAAGCAAGATTGTCTATGTGGTTTTTGTATGAAAATTTTTCGTCAATTGTAACTCCTTTTTTTTATCACTGGGAAATGCATTTACGCATCCCACCGCGGGGAGGCAGCGGGTATGTGGGACTCGCTGGCACACAGAACGTGCCAGAATACCCGCTAAAACCCAGCGGTGCCATCATCATCGTAATGGGGCGCCACGGGATCGCTCGCTCATGCAACCGTGACGCCCCGACGGTTGGCCCGCCTATGCGGGCCGCCTTCGCTTATAGAGCGCTCGCGGGTACCGGGAGCGCTCTATTGCCCTGGTGGCGAGTGGGAGGATTATAGGTGCCCCTCCCACTCTAGTGCGGAGGGTGTAGGAGCGCATAGCGGCGTCTCCTTCCCCCCGGTCGTCTTCTGCGGAGCAGGTCAGCGTTAACGTCTGCTTCACGTTCCCGCTCCGCGGCCTCCTTCAGACCCATGACCTCCTCGTAAAAGGAGGCCACGGCCGACCAGCACCTCTCGCTGCCGAGCATGCAGTGGACCACGCTCGACAGCGAGAGGTCTCCGCCTATCACGGCCACCAGGGCATGGCGCTGGGGCCCCCAAGTGGCACACTCCTCGAGAGTGTGACGCGCCGTATCTATCAGCGGCCACACTCGTGGCAGGCAGGGGTGGCTTCCCTTCCCGCAATTTGATGCAGGTACTTACCAAAGCACCCGTGCCCGGTAAGTACCTGCGTCAGCCGAAAGGTCCGCACCCCGTGCTGCCTTCTGACCCAGCGACGAAGATGGGGACGTATAGCATCCACCGTCGCTAGGCCCGCCGCTGGAGACTCCAGGTCCTCCTTCCGCCAATGGATCAGGACACTCTAAGCCTGAGTCCTGATCTGAGCCGTCTGGTCCGCACTTGGGTTTTGTCCTCTAGCTCCGAGGCTCGACTGGAAACGGTACACTTCCGCAAGCACCTCCGCCTGGAGTTCCCAGGGCGGATCGCTCGCGAGAAGTGTTGCCGCCGTCCATGACACCGTACGGTATCCATGTATCGCCCTCACCGCTATGACCCTCTGAGGCCTCCTCAAGAGGGCCTTGTTCCGAGCGGTGAGTGTGTCACACCAACTGGGTGCACCGTACAGCGCCATACTCCGTACTATGCCGACGTACAAGCGCCAGCAAAGGGAGTCCGGTCCTCCTACGTTGGGCAGGAGTCTGCCCAACGCAGCGGCGGCTCTCTCGAGCCTCAGAACTAGCTCCGCGAAATGCGGACCAAAGCTCCATCGGCCGTCCAGGGTCAGGCCCAGGTACCTCATCTGGGCCCGAAACTTCACCTCAATACCCTGGACGGTGATCCACGCACCTCGGGGGGTGGGGGGGCTCTGCGTGGGCCATGGAATAGGAAGACCTCTGTCTTGGATACAGAGACCCTCACGCCCAGCATCTCGATACGGTCGACCGTTATCGACGTGCCGGCTTCAGCTAGGCGGGCCACCTCTTCGAAGCTCCTCGCCCAAGCTGTGAGTAAGGTGTCATCAGCATAACAGATGACCTTCAGCCCAGGCGGTAGAGGTGCCCGCGACAACCAGTCGAAACCGATGTTTCACAGGGTCGGTCCCAGGACGGAGCCCTGTGGAACGCCGCAGCCGACGCGACGTCGATAGAGTCGACCATCGCCCCCCTCCCAGAGGACCTCTCTCTCCCGGAGATACGCCTCCAATAGCCTCTGGAGATAGTGGGGCACTTCATAAAACTTCAGCGCCTCCACAATCGTCTCAACAGGAATGCTGTTGAAGGCGTTCGCCACGTCTAGCGAGATGGCCAGGAGAACGTCTCCAGTGGCCACCGCCTCCGAGGAGAGAGACCTCAGGGCGTTCAGGGCGTCCAGTGTGGAACGGCCCCCCCTGAACTCGAACTGCGCCTCAGAGGTCTGGCCCCGACTCTTCGAGGTGCTGGACGAGGCGGGCAGCGAGAATATTCTCAAGCATCTTGGCCGTCTCGTCCAGCAGCACGATTGGACTGTACGCAGAGGGGAAGTCAGATGGTCGACCCTCCTTGCGCAACAGACACAACCGGCCCGTCTTCCACGGCTTCGGGAACTGTCCAGTGCTGAGGCACTTATCGAACAGGACCCGAAGCCTCCCTCTCAGCTGTTCCAGGGTGATGCTCAGTACTCGCTCCGGAACACCATCAGGCCCTAGTGCCGTCCTCCTGGCCCTGAGACGATCTAGGGCCATGCCCATCTCCCCCTCGAAAATAGAAGGGATGGAGTCAATTGTAACTCCTAAGTATTTTATAAAGGTTGTGTGTACTATTGTATGACAAATACAGGAAGATGATGTTCGACTACACACATTTAATTTTAAGTATGATGACGATGGAGGCTGTGGTTTGCGCGTTTTATGAAAGGCTATGTAATAAGTTTTATCAAGATTTAGGGTAAGTAAATTTCTCAAAAGCCAATCTGCTATATTTGATAATCCTTTCTCTGCTACTTTATATGTTTCTTCTCAAGTAGTTCCTTGAAAGATTATCGCTGTATTATCATCATAATAAATAATGTCTTCTTTTTCTTGTATTACTTCAATTACGTCGATTATGTAGACGAGGAATAGTGTAGGCCCAAGAATGGTTCCTTGTGGAACATCGAATTCAATAGGGAAGTTTTTGCTAACAACCTCACCTATACACGCTGATAAGTAGCTTTTAAACTACTCCAATGATAATCCTCTTATTCTTAGTCCGTCAAGTTTTTGGATTAAAATAGGTACCGAAACAGTGTCGAAAGATTTGGCCAGGTCAAAGAACACACCCAGACAACTCTTGTTTAGATTTAAGGAAGTTGACAATATATTAGAAACTAGTGTTACTGCATCCTCTTAGAACGCCAACGCCGAAATCTATACTGTATATGAGGAATTAAGTTATTAGCTTCTAGATAAGAGATGAGTCTCTTATTAACTAATTTCTCTAATTATTTTGAAAAAACTGTGAGCAAGGATATTGGATATTATAAGGATATGTTTATAATGTATTTTAACTTTAATTTGAAATAATAATTCTTTATACGTTTTTCTTTATAGCTTTGTCTTGTATGACATAAAATTATACTAATGTATATTTTGCTAACTTATCCGTGAGAACTTAAAAAAAAACATCAATTTTGAAATCAGCCACAGATACTACACAACAACAATTTAAAAAAGATGGCATTAAAATGTGACATAACGAATTAAGTAAAAGGCCCCGTAGGTTTTTCCATAGGTCACATATTATGTGAGTGAAATTTAGACCTTGACTTTGTCCTCGTTTCCTCATGTTAATATTACGTCAACGCCGGAGACACGTCGCATCGCCTTACGAAATTCTGTTACCACGTGACAACGAAATTATCGATTTTATGTCAAAGCGGTTTAAATAATTTTATAATATTACGTAAATTTATTATGTTTCGTTTTCCATTTTTTTTTTTTTTACATTAACTTAACTTAATTTATAAAATAATATATTATCAAATATATTACTAGCTATTTTTGACATCTGATAATCATAGCAATTAACTGTAATCAATCAATACATCTTAATCTGCTGCGGTAGATTATATTATTATGATTCATATTCCATTATTATAATGCCATTACTTTTTTATAACACCTGGATCAAAAGTTCGATTTTCGATCGTAGTTTCAGGGACGAAAGTGTCACATTGCCTCTCGGCCAAATAATGAATAATTTTAAGAGCGCATACATCAAATTTCGTCCCAATGCAAATATATTGTTTTAAAAGTCAAAGTTATGACAGATAGCATAGTTTAATCTCACAATTTCCTTGTAATAATTCGTACGTCGTTTACTAATCTCTTATTATTTTTCATTTCATTATTTCATCTTATTTTTGACTGAATGAATTAATTTCATATGCTTATACTGGTGTTATAAGTTGTTGCTAGGATACGCGACATCATCGAGAATATCAAATGTATGAGTCAATTAATTTAAAAACCTAATAATTACTATTTTATCTATTTTAATTACAACCGAACTTTCGATCACAGCGTTATAAAAAAAATTATACGTTACACGGGAGGGTAGTGGTACATCGCAACCCCGAATTTTATTAACTCAATTTTATTATAACAAAGATGCGGGTTGCAATGTAGCACTTCCCTCCCTAGTGACGTAATATACTATAATTCTGTCATAAAATATTGGACCTCGCGATAAAACCGAATACTTAGAAAACAGTTTTTTTTATCTAAGTTTTGTTACAAAAGTATACTCTTTATCTTCTTAATTAGTATTGAAGCGTGCAGCGCTGCGTTCTTTTATAAAAATTTTAAGCTCTAAAATTAGTTTATATATGTGACTAGTTGATATCGTGAAGTAATAAAGTAGCTATTTTAGTTCCATACTTTTATTTATAATATTTAGTTTTGATATACATACATTTATCAAAATGTCATGGATTTAACTTAAATAGGTTCGGTCTGTAGATTAGACAAAAAGTAACAACATTATGGCTGTTTAATTATATTTAAGAATAGTTAATTATTGTATGGCGCAGAAAAATGAAAATAAATTTTAAATGTTTCTTCTTATACTATATTATAAACTTGAAACTATGAAGTAATCGTTATTTTTCTGAATGGGTAATGAATGAGAATTACCACAAAACTAAAATAAAATTCTAAATTTCTCATTGAAATGAGTATTTTTTTTTTTTAATTTCTACGAGTCATCGTCTGCAATACTGCATAAATTGACTACCTACTTGTTTTTAATTTAATGACGTTTTAACCACGCCCACATCTGAGAATGGTCGTATAATAATCCACAGTATTTTATAAACACCTAGTTATGCACTGTGGTTAGACGTATGTCTAGAATCTAGATCCTGCGGTAATTTTTGAGTTATAATAATTCAATAAATGTAAAAAAAAGCATTTTACTATATCTGGGTATAAACTATTTATAAATTAAGTTTCGTCATAAATAGTTTATTAATTTTGAATTGAAAAAGTATCAAAAAGCCATCCATTTATCAAATCTATCCATCCTTACAAAGTCTTGGCCTTATATTATATAGATTTTTTTGTAAAGTATAGACAGAAATTTTAAAACTTCTTGTCATTTTGAAGCAAAAGATATTTCATAACAAAATTATTTTATGAAATAAAATATTTTATTAATGATAAAAGTAATATCCTATCTATAAACATATAAATGCGGAATTATACAAGATTTTAAATAATTATTATTCACGATATTGTGTCAATCACCTCGTTCGATTTCGATAATTAAAAGTTGATTAAACTTGTCCACAATAGATAACACGAATTCAGGTCTTATTTATTATTTTGAAACGTATATATAAATATTATTTTTTATATTATTATTAAAAACCCGGATAGTATGATATGGACGTAGCATAAAGCGCGTATTATTATGCGATAAACCATTAAAATAATGACATTTGCAATATCAGCAAAATGATAACTTGGAACAAAATATTTTCGACAGGAAAAAAAATCTAGATTAAACCAGAAAAAAAGAATATAATTTTCTGCGATTTCATTCTTTACTTCGTTTCTATATTAAAAAAAGAACTTAATATTATATGAAACATAATATAAACGAGTGTATATATAAGAACTAGCTGTGCCCGCAACTTCGTCGCGATTGCTATCACTTAGATCGGAAACATACTTACGTGTCGTGGTTTGTTGTAATTCGCCAGAAGTAAATATATCAGTTTCATACATTTAGTACAACCCGTCACGACCAAAGACTTCTATATATACTTCTATGTAGTGTACATAGGAAGTCTTTGGGCAAGACACGACAAGACATTTCAATTATGTCTCTAACCATACTAATTTTGTATAATACTTATATGTTTTTAGCGCGTCACGACACACCACGACACGTAAGTATATGTTTCCGGCCTTACTTTAACACTATAAAGTATGTACACCAGATTAAGATGAGTCGTACGTTCAATGGTTTCTTGTACATTCCAGTTCCTAAGTTATTTGGTTTTAGTACTGAGAGTTATAATGTAATTTCTAAACCAACAAAGCAAAGAGATATATATATATATATATATATATATATATATATAAAGATAGATATATTTGCTGGACAGTATCAATAAATAGATAACGAAACAATAAATGAGTCACGCGATTATAAATTACAAGAAAATAAACATTTTGACTTTCATCATCATCATAATATCAACCATTAGATGTCCACTGCAGCTGTACGGTACACTTCACCCATCGACTTCCAGAGCGATCAATTCGAAGCAGGCTCCATCCATGTTTATTATCCATGTTATTATTATTGAAAAATGACTAAAATGACAGCAGTTAAAGTTGGAGAACCGGTCGCTCTGGAGGTCGATGGGGGAGGCCTACGTTCAGCAGTGGACATCCAATGGCTGATATGATGATGATGATAAAGGTGGTAAATATTTAAAAATTGTGATATGATGAACGGCTTTCTGTATTTTATTATAAAAATCTTTACTTAGAATAGAATACAAATAATTATAAAGTGATAGCTTACATTGTAGTTAGTCGTTTGAAAATTTTATTTAAAATAATACATATAACTTCCAACTTATCATCAGAATTGTATAAAAAAAGAACAAAACCAGCCTAGTATGAGTCGGTCGGTGGTTCCGTACAGTAATTTATAACAATACATATCTATTTAATAAGTTCATGTCAAAGAACGTCTACAAAACCTGCTTGCCCTTAATGAGCGCATCTTTAATTTTTTAATTTAATTTATTTGTCGTTTTAGCGGCCATAGTAACATATTTAGTGAAAATTTCGAGTATCTTCCTATTAGGTACGGTTCCAGTCATATAATCCTATGACCGACGAATGGTTTTAGTAATATATGTAGCTCCATCTAGGGTGTGCGATAATTATCGATAATTTGTAACTACTCGATAATTTTTCATTCGATAACACGTTACACGATACGAGAATTATCGATAATTTTTTCCGATGAACATCCCTAGCTCTATCCTCTTTGGGTACTAATCTTTTAAAAAGAGAAGAAAAGATATCCTAATATTTGTTTAATTATTTTTATGCGTATAAAAAAAAATATATTCTTTTCTTGACGTCAGATTTTTACCGCCCAAATTTATAAATATGTATTCAAGCCTATTGCCAGCAGCAGTATATATGAAATTTGAATAATTTTTATTTTTGTTTGAAAACTAAATACAAACTTAAACTGAATAAAAAACTAAAAGAAAATATGTACTTTAATTAACAGCTTAAAGCGATCGCAGCGCCAAAAACTAAATTAATTGTACAGATTTTATTTATGTAATTTGTACTTAGTATAATTATTATCAGAGCGCCTCGTAGAATTAATTAATTCTATTTCGTTATTCAATGATATAGTACCTGGATGACCGAGCTTTGCTCGGTTAAATTATATTTAGATATTATTACATACTGATGAAACATAAATAATATTTTCGATCTGACTGACATAATAGTAAAATAATAGGAACTGGTTATTTAAATAAAAAATAAAAATAGCTCTCAATAATAGTTTTTCTCACAAAAAAAGAAACTTGAAAAAAACGGAAAAAAAATGGTCGACCTGGATTCGAACCCGGGTTTTCTGGTTTCAAATCCGCCCGATTCCCATCCGAACTATTATAAGCTTATTAATGACAGCGAAATTTACCTTCGTATTCTAATGATATTTTTTAATTGCGTAAAAAAAGGGATAAAACGACATTTTCTAAAAATAAATCCTAGCTAGATCGATTTATCGCCCCCGAAACCCCCTGCATACTAAATTTCATGAAAATCGTTGGAGCCGTTGCCGAGATTCAGATTATATATATACAAGAAATGCTCGTTTAAAGATATAAGATTTTTCATATTTAAGTATTACTTCCCAGTGAACACAAGACCTCCATATGACGTCATAGATAGATCACATAGAGGTCATAGAATATTTACATAGATATGACATAGAAATGACTTTATAAATGACTTTGATGTGATGTCATATAATATGACATCATTATGACATAGTACTGACCAAAGAGTAGAATAACTTGCCTATGTACTGACCTAATATTTGACTGTTATAAGACGTCATAATTGTGATTATAATTTATATACTATTTACGTAAGAAATAAATCATAAATTTACATAAATTACAAGTCATAGTCTGAAGTCAAAGTGATATCATAATTACGTAAGCATGTGACGGCTTCAAGCCGCTAAATCGCGCTAACGTTTGGTTCTACAGAATCTACATATAGGTCTCCATGCAAAATTAATTGACCAAGGGAGTATTTACATTGTAGGTCCCGTAGTGCAGGTGTGATTTTGGACATAACGATAAACGTTTCAAACGTATGAAATTATTTTTTCTATCAGTATTGTAATATTTTCAAAATGTTGTGTAGTAAAAAACTGATTAGTAAGAATTTATGTCATATTTACGTCATCTATCTTACGTAAGAATCTTACGTCAGGAAGTGGGAAATTATGAGTCATATATGACTCACATCTTACGTAAATCATGACGTAGCATGACGTCATTCAGACATCAGTCTGACATAATTGTGTTCACTGGGTTGTATCGCTAAGATATAGTTACCAAAACAATAGACAGATATTCTTTTTGTATCAGTAATATTGAACAAAATTTAACCTAAACAACATATCTAGTTTAATTATCTAGTTTATTTAAGCTAGACAATTAAGTATCAAAAAGATATATGATATGCTATGATATGATAGCTAAATAAGATACATTTTTATTTGATAACAGTAAGTTTATAGCTATTATAAAACTGTACTAGGGGCAATTATGTATATTAAACGTCTTTAACAAAAATTGGAGTGCTCTTTATAATCGACACTAAAGCCAAATATTTTTTTGTATGTCTGTCTGTCTGTACCTTGGCGATGGATTTCGACAAAACTACAGTATCAATTTATATTTATGAAACAGCAAAGTTTGAGTTCATAGTACTAGCTAGGTCACGCTGCGATACGCTACCCAGGATACACTGCGGCAGAATATACAAAAGACCAAGGAGTATAATCAGCCATTGTGCTTGGCGTTTGTGGACTATGAGAAAGCCTTCGATTCGAACGAAAGTTGGGAGGTGCTGCAGTCTCTCCAGTGGTGCCACATTGACTACCGGTATGTATACCAAGTGTTGCAGTGCCAGTGTATGTGGGTTCCAGTACAGGAACATAGCGTGAGAACGATTTCAATACAGCGAGGTGTCATATTTTCGAAACTGTTTACCGCAGTATTGGAAAACGATTTCAAGCTTCTGGAATGGAAAGTCTTCGGCATTAACATAAACGGCGAGTACATCACTCACCTTCAATTTGCCGAAGATATCGTACTCATGGCAGAATCCCTGGAAGACTTCAGCATTATGCTCAGTGATCTTGATGGAGTTTCCCGACGGATGAGCCTTAAAATGAATATGGACAAGACAAAAATCATGTCGAATGTCCATGTCGTGTTCACCCTGATATCGGTTGGAAATTCTACTATCGAAGTTGTTGACGAGTACATCTACCTAGAACAAAATGTCCAACTTGGTAGGTCCAACTTCAAGAGAGAGAGGTCAATGGTCGAATCCATCTAGGATGGGCAGCAGTCGGGAAGTTAAAAAACATATTTTCATCCGTCATACCTACCTAACGAAAGTCTTCGACCAATTTGTGTTACCAGAGATGACATACGGATCTAAGACGTAGTCTCTGACTATGTGTTTTTTAAACAAGCTCTCAGTCGCACAGCGTACAATGGAGAGGACTATGCTTGGTATTTCTCTTCGAGATCGAATCGGAAATGATGAGATCCGCAGACGAATGAAGGTTGCCGAATAGCCCAACGGATTTGCAAGTTGAAGTGGCAGTGAGCAGGGCACATAGCTCGTAGAACTAACTAAACTAGAAACTTTGTCTAGTGGAGACCATATTCAACGTGCCTCTAACCAATAGGCGATTACTCCAAGTTTTCACCCTATGGATCGCAGGGACGACATTGAATATTGTCGTATTGTATTAGTCATTGACAGGTCATAATACTTAATTACAAAATTGCATGAAGTGTGCACTCGGTGTTATTTCTTATTTAATGATTTCATTGTTATGTTATTGACATGTTTCAGATTATTTCCTTATCAGTTCCCATATTGCAAGCCAGCTAATGTCCAGTGTTTACGCAAACAACCGTATTTGACTTTCCTGCTTAGCCACTATTCTATTGCACGGGGACGCATTCGACATTAATGTTTATTTATTTTATTTATTATATTAGTTGTTTATAAATTTAAAAAATAATAAAGTTTGACACACAAAAATAACATAAAGGATAAGATCATGATTCTAAATAATTATTAGTTTTTACTTCATTTGAATATTAGTGTACTTAACTATAAATATTAAAATTGTTATACCTATATATACCTAGTTATCTAATCACGTCAAGCTTACTTTAATAATAGTATTAATATTAGGAAAATGCTTCTGAATTTTATATACAGTTATTGTGGTTTTAGTCCAACAATATTTTGTAGAGAATGTAATTTATCTTTTGTATTTAATATACAAGATTAGATTATTAGATTTGGTATCAACATTTTTAACAATCTATTACAATTGTATCTTAAAAATTGTTTTCAAAGTTCCTAACAAACACAATTTCAATTTCAAATTTCCTAACAAAATATTTAAAAAAATATTTTAATAAAATACATTCAACAAAAGTCAACTGCAACATTTATTTTAAAGCGTCCGTTAATTACTAAAACAGTGGAATTAAAATCCTTCCAGCGCTATCAAATGATATAAAGTATTGAATTGGTTTACACTAATTGTAATTAATATAAGTTATAAAACCTATAACTCCGGGCCTGTTCACCGACCGGCACCTGGGGACCGGTCGCACTCGTTCTGCAAGCCCACGCAACTGACTACCCTCTACCACGACACTTGACACCACTGCACTATACTATAGCGCGCTACTTTTTCATATCGACAAACATTATATCCATTGCATGCTGCATATCGAAGAAATCTTAGAAGTAAGCGAAAGGAAAAGCAATGAACGTTGAAAATTGTAATAAAATCGATACAAGAATTATGCTATACCATAAAAGCGCAGTTCACAGCGTGGACACTTAATAACCACAAGTTAGTTACCAAACTATTTGCATCATTAAGTATTTTTCCACAACATTCTGACCTCTCATATTTGAAAGATAAGAAACTTTCTGGATGAGCTGTTAGTACAAAATTTTATGAACACTGGTATAGCAACGTTGTTGGAATATAGAATAATATTTCGATATAAAATTAGTTCATATTATATCGAAATATGAAAGATAGTTCATATTTCGATATAACATGAACTTTTTTTTTTCAATTTAATTGCAATTAGAAGATAAACGATACAAGTTGTAGGAACTAAATTCTTCGCTTAACGTTTTTTAACTATATTATATAGATATATTATTTCTTTTAGCCAATTTGTAAATAAAATAAATATAAATACTTATATATGTATATTTAACATACCTACACACACGGTCGTCTGGTTCTAAGGTGGGAAAATAACGCCTATGTTTTAGGTAACACAGTCGACATACATACATTTATAAATGAATATATATTAGACCCAGGCTTGGGGCAAGAATCGAACCCACAATCTTAGAACAGAAACTCAGTGTCAACTGCACCAACTCGTCAGTCAGATTTTGTAACTCTTAACTTTAAATTAAACTGTATTCGTTACAGTAGTTTTGCAATGTTGTTTTATTTTTATTAAAAATAAAATTACAATTTATGTTGTGTACAAATCCCTTCTCTTCCGACTACATAATCGAGATTGAGCGCTATAGGAAGTGTTGCCAGCTTCCGTCTCCATAACTTGTACTTATGTTCCAGTTGAATTACATAGTGCAATACGTGGACTAACCATAAACTACTAATTATACAAGATTAAAAAAAACAACAAAGACAAAATATAACTTTCCGCAATATATCCGTACGGTCGTTTTGATGATATACATCTATTGTAGTGTACCCTGTGGGCCATAACTCGTAAAAAATGTCTATGATACAAAAAAAAAACCTCGCCAAAATGGTTAAGGTTCCAAAGAAGTGATATATATTTTCGCCATTACACTATTCACGAAAAGAATATAGTTTAAAAATATTTTAAAAAATTCAGTAAAATATTTAAATGAAAATAAATAATGGCATTATATAACTCGAAAGCCTACTTAATAATATGTAATAATTTAGGCGCTTTAAATTACACTCAATTTTTTTTTTAAATTAATTCCGCTGCAGGAATTAATTGCACCATATCAACAAATAAAATAAAATCAGTTTACCTACTTGTAAAAACACATTGATAAAGAACTTTTCATATCCGACTAAGTTACTTTCAATGGTTTCGGACTACTTTTTTAAGTATATTATAAAAAGTCAAGTCAAAAAGTCATAGGAATTATTATTAAGTATTTATATAAAAAGTCACTTCAAAAAAGTCATAAGAATTGTTAAGTAATATATTTGCCTAACAAGGTTATCTATCACCCAGTTGGAGCTATCTATTCCGTTTCGACGTTTCTGTTCATAAATATCCACCTCTTAGATTTTTTATGTATTTAAATAATAATTATAAAGTGAAGCTTAAAAAATTCGAAACTTTCGTAATCAAAGTTAAATATAATCTAGAGAACAAAGGTTTTATTATAAATAATCATACGTTAAACTATTAGTTAAATTAAACAGAATATCTTTTTATGAGTATTTTGCTACTTTGTTGTTATTCAAAATGGCTTATCTCAATAGTGTTAATAGGTAAAGACGCGTATTTTAGCTCACAGCGGACGAAACCGCAAGAATCTATATATGTTTTTTTCAGAATTTGTTCTTAATTTCATCGAAATCTAATACAAAGTCAGTTTTTAATAACATTAGTATAAAATGCAAGTTATTTAAATTTATGTTTTAAATAGAGTTACAAATATAAGAAATACAACAAAATAAACATAATATTCGTAAAACACATTGTGTTCATACTATTTTTGTCATAAAGCAGTGTTATCTCCATATGTAATTTTATCTTGTAATCTTTGAAAATTTTGCGAAAGTTGAATACACTATAATCAATGTATTATGATAAGCGATAGTGAGACTTGCGGAAATGACGCGCCTCGTCGCAGACTTCCGCTCGGAAGCAGTAGCTTCCTGTAAGGCACAGACGAGGCCGTATTGGTTGGTGTTCCGGCTCACAAGTACGGCAGTATAATCGATTGGTATTTTCAAAATAACAATTTTAATAAAAAATTAGTAGGAAATGAATAAATATGGGTCCGAACTCTTATACCTTGAATATTTTAACAGTAATTACTGCCAGAATTTTTACTGAAATTTTTGTTGATGCTATCAGGTACTTGTTATTTCTATTGCCCAAAAAATAAAAATTCACTGTATCTAATACCAGGTGCTGTTCTCGTTGTCTTAATACCATGGAAAGGATTCCACTATTACATTTCTGTCACAAAGGTAGATCATATATTTTTGTAATTCTCCAGTACTGCCCTAAGCAAATACAGATGTCTGCAAAATTTACGACAGAAAATGTTTATTTAACTATGCTGAATTATGTAACTCTTCCCATGATTTACTTGTAGGCACGCTATAAGACTTTCACTCTCTTTTAAATTTCAAACAGTACAATATAATAAAGAAGACTGTAATGACCGTCTATTAGATTTACTACTACTTTTAGATAAAAAAATATGTATCATTAAATTTTTCAAAAAAAAAATCTTACCTATTTCCTCATTGCTTGTCAATCCTTATACAATGCGTCCTGTTTCCTGTTTTATTTGTTTATAAATAAGAAATTGCGTCAGAATCAGCGCTTCTATAATCGATGTCGCAATTAGGTACTGCTTTTTGGTAAAGTATACTTTTGAGAAAAGTAATAAAGAAGAAATTTAAATTCCGTTGGAAGTAGGAAACTTACTCTAGGATAGCGAATAATGATATATTTGTTTCAGAGAGAGAGAGAGAGAGAGAGATTGCGCTAATAATTAATCGAAATAGTACAAATTACTAATCTTTCTTAAAAAGAAAGAGGATTCTAATTCTAATGACCTACCGAATATCATGACTTTAGAGATTCGCAGTTGCCTGGTAAAGATCGCTAATTAGCGATAAGGTCACTAATTGTAGATAGTTAAGACTCATTTGTATGTGTCAATATATTGTATTTTTTCCTAAGTGTATAATAAAGTAAGATAGTAGATTTTACAGTTTAAGATAGTAATCTTTAACATGTTCCTAAATGATTTAATGATGAATGATGCCACTGATTGTTTCCATAAAAATAATAAATAATAAATAAATAAATAAATATTAACCAACAATCACACCACGTTAACCTAGCCCCGTGCTAAGTTCGTAAGAACTTGTGTTAAAGGTACTAGGAACGGTAATAAATTTTAAGAAATTTATATATAAATATATACATAAATACACATCCATGACCCGGTGCAGACATCTATATTCGTCATACAAATTATCTGCACCTGGCGGGATTCGAACCCGCGACCGCTGCGTAAAGTGTCCAGTTGCCTGACCACTCGACTAGCTGGCCGTCAAAAAATAAATAAATAAATTGTTTTCTGGAAGAAATATTTTTTTTAACAATAAGACCACCTTTGTATTTTTCTTTGTTTTGGTTTTATTTTATTTTATTTATACATATTTGATTAAATATACATTTATTTGTATTTTCTATTATTATACAATTGTAAATTTAAAAAAAATATCGAAACGTAAATATCTTATGTATATTAATATACATATATATTTATTAATTTACATATATATTTATTAATTTACATATATATTTGTAGTAATATTTTAGCCAAGCGTTGTAGTATTTATTGGTGGGCGACTCTAATAGTCTAGTCAACATGTGCGATTTTAGTAAATATTTTTTTCAAAAAACATCTAGATTCCATTGCGAATCGAATGACACCTCAATCATAATTTTCGGAGACTGTTGAAAAAAAGTTGACTAAAATGGCACATGTTGCCTAGACTATAATGTTAGCTGCAGTTATTATTTCTATATCAACCTACTTATTGCTCGATGCTCGATCCGTTGACTTTTGCTAGTAAAGGTCAATTATTATTATTAGCAGTAATAAGTTATATCTTAGTCATATTTGAATTCAATAAAATGACTCAAAATGGGTGAATCAGTACGATATACATACATTATATTCATGGGAATTTGATATTAAAAATTACCAATTTCATCATAAAACCAATTTCATTATAAAACGTTCATCATATACAATTAATATCTTACTCAAAATGCACTTCCATCTGAAATCCGTCAATCAACGTTCGTCGCTATTTTATTAATATGTTTAGCAAATACATTTCTACCTTATCTATTCGATATCTTCTATACACATATAGATTATATTGATTAGATATAATTATATTGCATGTGTTTTTGTTAATTATTTTGTTTAATTTTAGGACAAAAAAAATAATGTTATTATTTCTCTAGACGTCCTAGATTTAGCTATTACATACCAAGTTTCATTATTCAATTCACCACTTTTAGCAAAATAAAAAAAATCTATTCATACATTCATCTTCACAAAATTTCTATTTTATAATTTTAGCAGAAATTTTATTAACATATATTATATTAATTAATATATAATATTAAGTTTAGGAAAATAATCCATAACATTTTTTTACAGAGAGTATAACTTCTTTTTCTAAAGTTACTAGATAACTGATAATTAAACTCATTAAAACATATTTTACTTCAAAAATTAATAAACATCTAGATGTAAAACGCGTTAAGCTTTTTTCTTGTTATTGTACTTTATAAAGCGCATAAGACTGATTCACAGACATTAGTAGTGTTGCAATAAACAGGACACAAATGTTGATCCTATGCATGAGTTACTGTCATTGTAACGGAAGTAAGACGAATAATATCTCTCTTAGCATGACTCAAGGAATTTAAAGAAATGTTTAATACTCGCTCCGAGAGATTACTAAATATTTATATATAAGAGTAAAAACATTTTATTACTAAATATTTACTACGTTTAATATGTAAGAAGTAAGTTTTGTTAATAATTAACCTTATACGATTTGTGTAATTTATTAATATATTATATGAATAATAAATAACCATTAAAATTTTATTAAACCTCATGCCTATTAATGTATTTTGAAAGATTTCGAAACATGCTAAAGGCTAAATCAAAAGAATACGTAACTTATTTTATAGAATGACTTTTATTTTACTTAACTAGATTTTGATATCGTATAATAATGATGCAATCTATGAAATATGTTCAAATATTTGTTGAATACAAATGGCGATAGTCACGCTATGACCACGTTACATAAGAGGCGCATTTAAAAGTCTTGTAACTATGACACTAAAACGTCTTACCATTACGAATGAACTTGCGTAACTAACTTAACTAAGTAACTATCTCGTTAGGCTATATTTAACGTGTGTATTGACGTCAGTAACGCAACGATCAAGAATACGCTGATACAGACCTAAAAGCCTTTTTTATTTTTTATTTAATTTTAGTACATTCCTAATGATATTGGAAAAAAATTACCAACATTTATATAAAGGCATAACTTATTATTTTAAGAAATATCTTCCAATAGGCCCATGAGAGGAAGTCATATAAAAATGGCGAACTTAGTGCGTACTTATATAATAATTAATAGATACATTCATTAAATACCACGTAATTAATAAAAAAACTTTAAGTTAATGAGTAAGCTATTAAACTATAATAACAATATTATATTACATTTAAATATTATATTAATAATTTATGATATTACATTTAAATGTAATTCCTATTGAAATATATTGCGTTTTTTTTTAATTCGATGAAAATTAATAAACTAGGATATGTATATAGACGATAACATAAACAAAAAGTATTTATTTATATATTTATTACTTTAGTGCACAAGACAATATTGAATTGTACAAAAGGCGGGCTTAATGCTAAAAGCATTCTCTACCAGCCAACCTTAGGACGTACAAGAGCGAACGTTTATTTATCAAGAGTTTACTATTCGTTTACCAACCAGTACTCATTATTAGGGTATTGGGTGTAATAATCAATTAATAAAACTTAAGGGTGTACTTCATATATGCTTTAAGGATCTTATTAAAATCTTAAAACTGACAAATACATTTTTTGTTCTACAAATCTATTGAACAATATTTAATTCATTTTATTTAAAATTTTAAATAATACTATTGTCTTACAAACTGTTTTAACATATGCAAGTGTCACATTTGTTAATAGGTCAATTACTATGAATTATATTTTTTCACATTGACACATAGTACCTACACATACACGTATTGTATACATATTTACACAGAGATATAGAAGTAAAAATCTGCCTATTTCCAAACGTGTATTGCAACCCAAAATATATCATTTTATGATCAACAAAATATTTTACAACTAATATACATAAATATTTATGTATTTCTTCTGTCAAACACATGGCGTCATTTATAACGATTAAAAGATGGTTGGTTCGTTTAAATTTTTAAATAAACTTTTTATAGAATTATGTACTGTAAATATATATTTAAAATTATCATGCTAACTATAACAAAATTCATTAGAAAAACAACTGAATCGGATAACTTTGCTATAGTAAAACAAAATATAGTTGAAAATATTCATAATATTGCCTTTCATATGAATCTTTAGCAACGTTATTAGCATTTCAAGGTTCAGTATAAACAATCAAATATTCTAATACGACCGTGCCCCATTTGTATCTTATTAAAAACCGAACATATCATCATTCGTGAAATTAAAAATGTTCTTTATACTGACGAATATGTTAGTTCTTGATTCAAACTGTTACTGATTACAGAACTGTTTGAGTAGTGTCTAATCAGAGGACCGAGTGTAATAAGTTTCTCACGTTTCAACTTCACTTTCAAGTTTGCCATTACAAAATAACCTAAACTTCTTAAAACTACACATATATGTATATTTACATATATATGTATGTTAAGTATGACAATATTGCTTTATCCATCAACTGATTTGTGTCTAGATATCCTATACTCATGGTTACCTGTAACAAATCGCTTTTAATGATAATACCGCCATTGCACATTTATTGTAAATATTTTAATATAATAATTCAACAATGTGTGTAATATAAATAAGTGCCTTCTCAATATTGATCTGTCTGAGTGCAGGCTTAAGAAGTTTGGTTTTTTTTTGTATTTTCTAACTTGAAAGTGAGGATATAATATGTATACAATTATATAATCTAGTACATTACACCCGTAGGGAATTATAAAAATATCTGATTGACAATTTTCCTTAGGTACTTTAATTTTATTAAAAGGCATAGTAAAAAGTAATGTTCTTTCGTGGCTTTCTTTGATGTAACTTGGGAATTGTAGATATTTCAAGACTACAAATATTTACTCGTATACATTCCTAGTCTTATGTGAGTTTCCTGAGTTTTAGGACTTCGTACGTGAAAATGTAATTTTTATCAAAATTATTTACCTAGTTCGTATTTAAAATAGTGTAATACTAGTATATAAAAATAGACGTTGTAATAAAGTATAAAGCAAAAAGTTTGTCTTTTTTATAACATGCGAGATTAAATTATCAGATTTACGAAAATAGCCAAAACGTGCCAAATTTTTCTCAGGAACAAAGACCCGCTGTTCTGACATCCCGCGTCCAAAGTTAATTGGTGCCTTGAGATTCCACGAACCGACTTATAAGTGGACACAAAGGACTTTTTCATAATTAATTGACTCGAATGCTGTATACACTTATATACCTCTATATGGCTGAAAACGAAACACTCGCCCCTCGTTCCACATTGATCTTAACTACGTCTTTACCTAAATTTTAATGTAGACGTTTACACGAAAATATGTAAGCTTATGAATTCATATGTATGTTCATTTGCATCATTTTATAAAAAATGTCCTACAAAAATTATGCAAAATATTAGGGCTATATTTAATAAAGTAGTAATACGATTTCCTCGAATAAAACTTTAATTCCATTAGACCAGTTTTATTGTAGAGACGAAATGTGCACGAAGGGTATAATGCCATGTTCTGAACATCTAGGCGACTCTACAAGAGCACTCTTGCTAAATTGAAAACCATATACGTCTTTATGTAAAAGAGCGCATTTGATGTACGGATCACATAAAGGGGCCTTGTAGATCACTGAAGGCCGACCGCCTTGCGACAACGAGTCTCTCGTAAATGCAGCAGAGTACATACTCGCACACTTGTATCCGAGTTCACGGCTACTCTTATTTTTAAGTCAGATAAACTCGGATGAAGAAGGTCAAGGACTTTGTTTTTGGCGGATGTGAGTAGGTACAGCGGCTGCCAACAGAACGAATTTTAATTTGCTTTCTTTGTTTTAGTGAAGTCAGGTGTTATAAATGGTCGTATAGTAAACAAGTAGTATCCACTGCGTGAATGGATTGCAAATTAAATTAAATATAAAAATAAATATTTTTTAATAATGATTTTAAAGAGTATTTGTTATTATTATAATTTTTTACGAAGTGTCTATTTATCACTAATAATTTAAAGTAAGCAAATGTACATAAATTATGAGATACGGTAGTCTTTTTTTAAGTTCGTATAAGGTATTCACCGTAGCGCATGAATTAGCATTTAGCTGCTGATTTGTCGATGATTGTCCTTGAAATAAGGATGTGTCGAATAGGTGTTCGTTCTTATATAACCTGCTTCGACTATAGTAATATATATGTAATAGAAATAGTATGTAACTTTTTTGGTTAGGTTAGCTTTAAGTAGTATATCTTACTATAAACTATGTTACTGTAAAAAGCTTCGAAGACAAGCCTGCGTTGTTGACAGAGACCTTAAAAATTCTAAATTAACAAGATTCACCGTCGAAATTTCACGCATATATTAATACTAGCTTCTGCAGACAACGTCGCCCGCGTAGATGTCGGTTATGACGACAAAAAAAAAGTATCATATGTTACTTCTATTACCTCCAAGAATATGTGTACAAAGTTTCATGATGATCGGTTAAGTAGTTTTCGCGTGAAAGCGTAACAAACAAACTTACATTTCACATTTATAATATTAAGGATGTATCTATCAAAATTTCTAGTAAAAATAGCACGTAAACACCCAATTTTAATAGCAAAACTCCGTTTTAATCTCATAAAATAGTAATTTGTACATAATATAATTCAAACAACGAAGAACATCATGTAAGTTTGTTTACTATACTTGAGTATTTAATAACTACTCTTTATTTTACATTCAAAGGCTTGACTAAATGTATTTGATTTAATAAAATAAATTATTTTTGATGAGTGTAATGTGTCTAAATGTCAAGGTCGTTTTTGAGTTTAAATTTAAAATATACATTATTAGCCAACCAGCGCGATTTCAGATGTATATTATATCTATATACCTAATATTTAAAGCTAAACAACAAAAAAATAAACAAAGATATCAAATAATAAGTTAGAATTTGACAAATATATTGATTCAATACGAACAGTACAAGATACATACATTTTGAATTTTTGAACCATTATTAGCCGCCATTGATAATTTATTTTTTCTTACGGATATAAATATATCGTTTAAGATCAATGTTAAATTGCACTCATTTTTAATATAATCTAATAGTTACATACAATAATAAACATAATCATCTCTAATTTAGATGGCGTCACCCGGAAGAGCTGCGGCCTCGTATCTAAGCGTATGAGGAAGGTAACATTCGTTTTAAATAAGTTCCCTACATAATTGTCTTTGTTAAGTCGTTAATTACTACCGTGAGTTATCTCGACATACTCGTAGTTCGATTACGTCGCTTAAGATTTCTAAGAATAATGTTTACGGTTGAAACGTATTCTAAATTGAAAGAAAGTAACAAAATATTATTTCATATAAAATCTAAAACAGTGTCTAATGACTTTAAATTCAACTTAATTTTGATTTTTTAACCTAAGACCATTTGACCAGCCTCTTCAAAGAGACTTCAAATTCTAGAGCCGCCAGTTTATTGTGCTTCAGTAAATAAATCCGTCAGTCAGTCTGCCAACTGTAGCCGTAACCTCGTTAAGAATTATTGTTATTTCTTTTGTTGGTCTTTGGACCTCAAATACTGATTTACGTCCAGCTACGATAAGCTATAGTCTAGTAACATATAAAATTCCTATATATTTTTTCGTGCAATTTGAGGGATATATGTTCGCACTTTTAATTCCGAAGCATGAGAAAATCTTTATAATATTTTCTTTTATCAACGAATACGAGATAATTCGGAAGACAAAATACAAATTAAACATATTATAAAACTCAGCTCGCTGAGCTAATACCAGGCATGTGAAACCCTGACAGTTCAGTATTTGATCAGGTTTTCTATCCACGAGCCAATTCGATTAATTATATTTATTAATATAAATTTTTATATAGGATATCTATCAATTTAAATCATGTCCAAAATCAAATACTAATACTTTAACTAAAAACAGGTGATAAATTATTGTAACTAGCTATTAAGGCATACGAGTATATGTAAGCCCGACCATTTATGAATACATTTAACATCAATTACACTTTTCACTGAATGCTGTGATGATCTATAATATGTCGTATTTTTGCAACGATAGTCACTCTGTTTCATCATTATCTGGACGTCGACTAGATCTAATCGTAAAATAAACTTCGTTCGCAGCTTTGATAAAATGATGTGTTTCAAACGTCAATTCCAAAACGTATGTGTCATGCTTAAAGATTGTAAGTTTTATAATAATAATAATATTGGAAAACGAAATTAACATATTTTATCGATTTAATATTGAATGATATAAAGATCATCAAACATTTATATTATGTTATTGCAATTATGAGAAAAATAATTTATGCGAAGGTATATAAAATATAAAGCAATCATAATAAAGATAAACATTAATTTTAAATTTCTATAAAAACCACAGGCATTTCTTATTCATCTATACCATAACTACAAAATGTATTATTTTGTATATTATGGAGGCCTATCTTTTTAAATTAGATTTTAACTTTTTTTTATTTAGTAGGTACTTTTTTATGTACGAGTAAATACCGGGGAGTATATAATCGGCCATTGTGCTTAGCGTTTGTTGACTATGAGAAAGCCTTCAATTCAATTTGATGAAACTAAGACTAAATGTTATCTCAGGGTATACTTTATGATTTTTGTGCTAATTTTCTTCTTCATTCTAGTACTTTGGCAGTAATGATTGCTTAAACATACATAACGATAGACATACATTTCCAAAATGATAGATATGTACATATGTATATACATACAGTGTTTTTAGACCACAACAGAAATTTTTTGTCAACAAAATCTAAATAAAAAAAAAAAAACAGACACGTGAAATTTTCAATTTTATTATATGTATTTATGTCATACAAAGTAATGTTTATTTTAATGACAAGAAATACATAACATGTAACTGAAAATAAATATAATTGGAATAAAATAAGAAAAGAAGGAATAAAATATTTATAATCTATATTAGGTATATAGAAAGATATTTGCCTAAAAATTTTGGTTTTGTTTTAGAAATTTGTCGTCTTACTCAAAACTTTTCAGAGAGAAAGCTTAATATCCTTAAACACAACTTTTTCGAGACAATGCTACGAGACGCATTTGGGGAAGTGCGTGACCTGCTTTACAAATTGCGGTTCCAGAGCTGTATGTCTGTCATAATTTATACACGTTCGATGTGATCGATATAATGTACGTTAATTTATTTTAAGTTTAATAATCATTGTATTATAATATAATTCTCGATATGTACCTTATTACTCGTCGTCATAATTATTATATTTATTAAACTGAAATTATTTTCAACTGTTTTTTATTCGATGATTGTAAAATACTCGTATCTATTTCTGCTTTTGCTTATTAGTGATAAAATTTTAACATAAACACCAATGATGTTCTTGAATATCATTGATAAACACCATATTTATTGTAGAAATATTTTATCACTAGTAAGTAAAATAAAAAATCCGAATTCATAAAAATTTAATATATATACACATATAACGAGCATCGTCAGTTCAGTTTGCACTTTAATAATAATTATTTAAAATTAGTAAGACTAAATGATTAAATATATTTTTTCTTTGACACTTTTTCGATCTTGGAAAAAACAAAATATATTGATGGCATCAAATTACTAGAACACATTAATTGTAAACTTGGACAAATCCTGATGTTATCGAACTTTTCACATCACTTTTGCGGTAAGCCCGACGCGTCTGTCGAACTATAAAAGTGCATTGTACACCTCCTGGAAAACGTACATCATATATTTACATAAACGAAGAGCTGGCTATAGCCGTGTGTTTATTATAAAACGTGCGCCGCCTCTTAATGTGTATTTATGCATATGTGTTTGTACATCATGAGATACATACACATCATACACATGCTGCTGACAATGAGACACTGCGTTACACGAGCTTAGTGCTCGTCGAAAATAAACGTTTGACACAAATAATACTCGTAGTAAGAGAAGACACGGATAGCATGTAATAAGTTTACAAAGAATCGGAGACAATCAGTAACGAACATTGGTTTTCGGTGTGCGCGATGAGTTCGTCTTTACAAAAACGCGCCTGCGCCCATTTTACATGCCAGACTCGACCTCCGACGCTTCTACGAAATAAAACAAAGGAACACTCGCATTTTGGTAGCTCTAACAAATATTATAAATACAACTCCGAATTTGAGAGTAATAGATTAAATCATTGATACCGTGATACGACACATTTAGATAACAATACGAGTACGTTACAATGTCGATGAAAATGACAATTGGGTAGAAGCCGAGCACTGTAATATATATATATATATATATATATATATATATATATATATATATATATATATATATATATATGTGTTTCTCCCTTAAATAATTAAATTGCAAACAGTGAAAATATAAACACACTGAGTACAATTGCAATGACAGATAAATCTTTTAAAAATATTTGAATACGACATTAATTTTAGCTTATCGTTAGTAATTACAACTAGTATTCTAGCTACAACGACAATCATAATAATATAAAGTATATGAAACCTAAGCTATGGAGGCCTTTGAGCCTACGGCTCCTATATTATTAACCACAATTATATCAATATATATTTTTAATTTAAAGACTTTTGTTTCATTTATAAAATATACTTCATTTGTTATAGTAGTTAAATAAAAAGCAGAGTGTCTCCTAACTAATTTTAATTTACGGTATCCATTACGGATAAGCCACATCACGAACTGCAATGTAAACTAGCTGCATAACTTCTGGTCGATTTTCGGCATATCCATTTTATTGTCATTGCATCACACGTAAAACGATGCCAAAGCACTTTATGTTCGTCCAATTCATTCGATTCCGAACCGCACAGACAGCTCACGTACTGCTGTAATCAAAGAGATCCGCTTGCAAATATAAACGTGATCGCATTTCACAAAATAAAATTTTATTTACTATCGTTCTTACGAAATATTACATGATAGGTGATATTATAGCAAAATGCTTACCTATATTGAGATTCATATTATCCGAGTATAAAATAAAAGACCAAAGAATATTCTAATATATAAATTACTATAATTCGTATATTGTATATACTATTACTAAAACATCGTTTTCTATTTCATTAACTGTATTACGTGGTCGATGACTAATAGACAATTGTTTATTATCATTTAAGTTTTGTTACAAAAAAATCTAAAAACTTAAAAAATCTTCTCATGTAATATATAATATAACTAGATAGGAAATAATTTTTTCCTTAAAGCCTTAACTTCGTTTAAAAAGATACTACACGAGTGACATAAAAAAATCTAATTAGCATATCAACAGATATAAGACAATATTGAAGAAGACAACAAGCAAATGTAAATTGGAGCGAATTGAAAATTCAGTCTATAAAACTATGTATTAATATAAAGTAGAATTTAATAATTATGGGTTTATTGTAATGTACAAAAGCCGAATTGCTTACAATTGCTAAGTGCAATTTATTAAAAGCGTTTCAATATTAACTATTATAAACATTTAGGTTTTTATTATATTTATAAAAAACGCTTAATTGAATACGAAAGCAGCAATTGGTCTTAATAATATAGTTTTTGTACATTGAATCACTCTCATACATGTACGGATAAAAAACATTATACTTATTAGATGTTGTTATTATTTCTGACGCATTGGCGCAGTGGTCACGACAACTGGCTGATGCGCTAGCGGTCGTAGGTTCGTTTCTCGTATATGAAAAATGTAAAGGCCATACAGACGCTTGTCATGATCTAGGCGTTGCTTTATTTAACGTGTGTTCGTAGTGCCGTACCCCTGACACAGGAATCTTATAATACTTGAGTTGTCCGTTGAGTATGAAGCTTTTGTTATTATTTTTAAAAAATATTTAGTAATATTTATTTATTTGGGATTTTACATAGCATAGAAAAAGTTATAAAAAAATGTAATACAATTATGAAGGCCAATTACGACCACCCGTAAAAAAATCCATTTTAAATTAAATTAAGCATATAGAAAAAACGTGCAACTAAAAAATAATGAAAAACAAAAATTCTTCAGGTAAATATGTTCAGCTAGCTCCGGAAAGTCAATAAAGTAATATACACATATAACGTTAATAAAATTGTTATATTTTTCATGTTTGTGTTAGGTATAATAAGCAATTGATTTTTACACATTTTATAAAATATTAATGTTTCACCCGTATGGCAGCTAAGAGCGTAAGAGACTTACGCCAACCGCTTTTAGCTGCTATAACGCAACGTGCCGTTTTATAGCTTAAATTCTTCTCTGATAAACATGTTTTGTAATGCAATAACAATTTAATAAGATCACAGAGTAAGGATTAATAATAATAATAATATAGATAATATCTGTTCTTTATACTGTGATAAGATCATAAGATCCTGAGAATTTCGTACATTGAACCAGATATTCTATTGCTTAATAATATTCGTATATTTATAAAAACGTTTTGATTCTGTGCTATGCTTATAAATTTTTAAAGGTCTCATAAGGTTCTTATCTAAACTAATTTTAATCAGAAAATAAAAAATTAAGAACCCATAACGAAAATATAATATAATTTTTTTTATAATTAACTTCTAGTCATAGAAAAACACTTTAAGCGTAACAAAAACGTATTGGCCTCAGTGATTTTAACTGTCAATTTGTTATTTATAGTTAGAGCCTACATAAGGTTATTTATGGCCCATTAGGTGGTACTCTATGAGGCGAGAAATTCAATAACGTAAAAATCTGTCCATAAGGACTTCAAAACTTCTCCCTTGTCACCATGGTGAAGCACATATTTTTTGTGCGACCTGTCAACCCAACTCAAGAGACAAAACAGCTTAGTGACGGGACACTAACATTGTACTCGTATTATCGGACTCCTAGTTTTTATCGAATTATAATTTTTTTATTAATATTTTATTTTTTTTAATGTAAAAAATATAAAAATTCCTAATTACTACGCAATAGCAACAAATTATATACGTTTTGATGATATATAATTGTAGTTAAAATTTTAACTAAGACGTCATATTATTTTGTTTTCTAGGTTTCTTTTTTAGATACTTCTTGTACCTTGTGTAACTTTTTTTTCTATTGTTGTGTCTATTGACAAATATTTTAAGAAATTTTTCATTCTTAGAAATAATTAAGAAATATAACTACCTAATTACCTATAAATTTGCTTTATTTTTTAATCTGTATAGAAAAAATCTATCGATAATATTATTTCACAGGACATCACTGACAAGAAGTCCTAACAACACAAGTGCAAGTTGGGTTAGGTCAGGTGTCACACTTCACTGCACGTGTATATTATTTTGGACCGTATATAATCGCATAAACAACGCAAACAATCAACCTGTCAATTTTATTTTTCGTTTTTAGTAATAAATTTCTTTATTATCTAGAGACAAGAAGATTTTTTTTTCAGGAAACACATAAATATATAACAAAAACTTATTGTTTCAGTTATTTCTTATAAATTGGTATCTGTGATTCTGTGTATTAGTGATTATTTATTTATTTATTTATTTTGATTATTATTTTATTCTTTATTGCACACCACTAATAGGGTAGACTGGATACGATTGAAACACAGGACGGTTGAAACAACACAAATATCTCGCAAACCGTTTTCGGGACGGGAAGGTGTCCAAGGAGAGAACGAAGCGGACGACAGGTCTGAACACGAACCCCAATGTTGCGTTGCCCTCCACGGACTTTAGCTGTTTTTAGAAGGCCATATTGTTTTTTCTTTTTTTTTTTTTAAACAAAAGTAAGTATTTTAGTTTGGAGAGTTTTCCAATTATTATTGTTCTTATTTAAGTGACAGTATTGAGTGTGTGTTTTTGTTCGAAATGAAGGTCATGGAATATTATATCGTGACTAGCTTTTATTTATCATTATTTTCACCATCACTATAACCGTTTTTCAGCTAAAATTGGACATGGGCGTCCCCAGTTGAAACAAATTTTTTGGCTACGGTTGAAATATTGTTTACTTTTTTCTGGTTTTCTAGATGCTAAGACTACGCGTAAGAAGAACTTTGAGAGGACTAATTGACCTGTAAAAGTTCAAAGAAGATTTTGAAGAGATGAAAGAGGCAGATTCCCTACAAAAAGTGACACAGAAGCACAGAGTCAGCCATTATCTGTTCGCAAGGTATATTCGATATCAAGATGCCTCTGGCGAGCAAGAAACTCAAGATATAAGGATAAGGGATATAAAGCACACAACTGTGTTTTTAATGAAGAGCAAAAGCAAGAGCTTTCAAAGTACTTGATGCAAAATGTAGATATCAATGTAACGGGCAACATTGTGTGTCGTTGGGCGGAGAGCAGTGAGAGGGAGCAGAGGCGGTGAGGTGTGGAGAGAAGGGGTGAGGTGTGGAGAGGAGGGGTGAGGTGTGGAGAGGAGGGGTGAAGTGTGGTGAGGAGAGGATAGTCGACCAGCTGAGCATTCCTTTTGGCGAGAGCGAAGTGATCGGACAAGAAATTATTTTCTATTAAATTATTTGTAAATTCAATCAAGAAATAAATCAATTTAATTGTCATTACGTTTTTATTTTTAGCTACTCGAATAACGGCGTTACATCAATTTTGGTCTACCTAAGTAAGTGGTAAATAAATTGGCCTATGAACTTACAGTTAAATATTATTTATCACAACCTCAGACTTGGGTTGACAAGGAACTAAAAAACTTTTTCGTCTACGAGCTGGCAGGTGAGAAATGGTTTCAGAGGCTTATGAGAAGAAATCCTGAACCAACTCTAATCGCAGCGTAAGCTTCAAGCAAAATTAAAAATACCGTTACAAGTATTTAAAATATTGGAGATTGATTATTATTGCCAAAGATGTTTATTTATTCTTTGTGTTTAAATAAATAAGCAATAAAACATGTTATATATATATATATATATATATATATATATATATATATATATATATAGGATTCTTTCTATAGACAGTCACTCATCACGATATCTCTGGAACTATAAGGCCTAGAGACTTGAAATTTAGTAGAAATATTCCTTTTTCCGAGTAGAGTTCAGCTAAGAACGGATTTTTCGAAATTATACCTCTAAGGGGATGAAAAAGGAAGGCAAAGTTTGTATAGGACAACGTGATTCCTTGGTCCAATCTACTTCAAATTTTGTATAAATATTTTTTAACAGAATTGATTCAAGACGTGTTTCATATTTTATCGAAATTCATCCCCTAACGGGATTAAAAGGGGTTAGAACGTTATTTTGGTATAAATACTCCTTAGTGCTTTTGATTTAAAATAAATTTTATTTTGACACATGTTTGACAACTCAATCCGTCTATTTTGAAATATTTTCCAGTATTAATGCAGATGTAGGTGATATCTTTTTTTGGGTACTCCTGGTGGAACAGGCAAGACTTTATATTAAACGTAACAAAATTGAGTTGTAAATATACCGTGTGATCGCTTTATTGTAAAATTGTTTTTTACTTCAATGTTGGTGTTGTTTTAAGTCAAGGGTTTTAAACTAAATGACTCATCAGCAAGTCATCTGTAGCTCACAGTGATACAAATATAGAAGACACCGAAGTGAACGTGGAAACATTTTTGAATTACACGGCATTAACACCCCAATTAGTACAGATTGGCACCACGGACTAATGTTGGAACAAAATCAGAAAACATTATAAATCATGTACCCATTTAATTTTATCTTACACTAAAACTAAGAAGGAGGAGATAAAAGCTGTCTCGGACTATTATGAAATATAAATATATGTTTGACCTACACACACGATCGTCTGTTCCTAAGGTAGGCAACTTAATGTCTGTCTGTATTTTAGGTAACAGCCGACTGATATACATTTTTTTATAAATATACATATAAATAATACATATGGAAATAAATACATATGACAACCAGACTCGAGGCGGGAATCGTACTCACGATCCTGGAGCAGAAAGCAGTGTCACTACCAACTGTGCCGAGTCAATCAAAATTTAAAAAATAATCACTTACGGGTTTATTCAAATCTAAGAGACAAAATCGTATTGACTTGTGGTGTAATTATACCAATGATACAAACGAAGCATTGATGACCGTTCTGGTGTAGTGGTGCGAGTAGTCGCCTCAACGCCTCAGTCCAACCCCGGTGATCTCAGGTTCGATTCCCGCTCGGGGCAGATATTTGTATTTGTGCCAATATTTGTTTCAGGTCTGGGCGTATGTCCTTGTGGGTTTCCCCACCGTGCCCCGGAGAGCATGTAAAGCCGTCGGTCCCGTTTGTTATCATTGATACCTTATAATAATCGTTACTTATGGTAGGATATTATCCACCATCCCGCACTGGAGCAGCGTGGTGGATTAAGCTCCAACCCTTCTTCTATATGGAAAAAGGCTTTTGCTCAGCAGTGGGCTGTTTACAGGCTGATACAATACAGTACAGTACAGAAGCATTTGTGGCCTGCAGTGACGAAACTGAGCCTTACATAAATATTAGAGTTCATCTAAGGGGAGATGTTTCTGCCGGAGTGTTCTCTGACCTGTTGCTTAAAATAGGAAATGGTGATTTCCGGGATCCGGATAATAATATAATGTATGAGTGTATATGAGTATGTATTTACCATAAACAAAGCTTAATGTCAAACTCTAATTTAGCGGGAGTATACTTGAGCGAAAGCTGCTTCTCACTCTCAAAGCCAGTTGTATGTGGCATGTTTCAGAGTAGCCTGGTGATTCTAACACCCCGAAGGAAAAACAAAAAATATTGTTCATAAAGAAATATTACGGAAGGTGTAGTATTTCGATTTTGTTGTGAAAAGATACCCCCGTGTAACTTTCTTCAGATCAAAGGCCGAGCTTCGTGTTCATAAAATATAACTATTTTTATTTTTATTTTAATGTTTATTTAAAGTTTAAATCCCTACTCTATAATAAAGATTGTTATATTTTATAAGTATTCAAATATTTTAACATAACAATTTATATGTTATAACAAAATTAATAAAGTAAAAAAAAACCGAAATTTTCGACTTCTACGCGGACGAAGTCGCGGGCTAATAAAAGCTTAATATATAAAAGCGAAAGGTCACTCACTTACTCATTTATAACGATATCTCTGGAATTATAAGACCTAGAGACTTGAAATTTGGTAAAAATATTCCTTTAGCTGAGTAGAGATCAGCTAAGAACGGATTTTGCGAAATTCTATCCCTAAGAGGGTTCAAAAGGGGGGCAAAGTTTGTATGGGACAACGTGATTCCTTGGTCCAATCTACTTAAAATTTTGCATAAACATTCTTTAGCAGAATCGATTGAAGGCATGTTTCATATTTTATCGAAATTCATCCCCTAACGGGGTTAAAAGGGGGTAAAATCTTATTTGCTTTGTAGTTGATATCAATACTCCTTAGGGGTTTTGATTTAAATTACATTTTATTATGACACATGTTTGACAACTCAATCCGTCTATTATAAAATATTTTCCAGTATCGACGGATGTGTAAGTGATAAAAAATATAAATTTATAATTTTTGAAATTTTAGTTTAATACCCGTGCGAAGCCGGGGCGAGCCGCTAGTAATATTATATTTTGTACTATTCGCATGTGTTTCAATTGACCCCAATCACTGTTTCAACCGCCCCTGGTATTGGGGGGGTAAATTTTATTTATTATCAAAAATAACACATCTTAAACTCAAGTCACATTACCCATTAGTAGACAGAAACATGCTCTTTTATTAAACACACATTTTTAATTGCTTGGATAATAAATAGCAAAACTATGGACGATATAAGAAAAATTGTTTCAACCGTACCCAGTCTACCCCATAGGCCATATTACAGAGCATAGGTACAAATTTACATAAAATTAGGACGGCATTGCTACTTATTATAACTACCTAGATTATTATTATTACATTATGAACTACAATATAAATATAAAAGGCAGTAAAGAAACATAAAACTATCAATCTTATATCTTTAAACGAGCAATTCTTGTATATATATAATCTGAATCTCGGAAACGGCTCCAACGATTTTCATGAAATTTAGTATGCAGGGGGTTTCGGGGGCGATAAATCGATCTAGCTAGGATTTATTTTTAGAAAATGTCGTTTTATCCCTTTTTTCAGGCAATTAAAAAATATCGTTAGAATACGAAGGTAAATTTCGCTGTCATTGATAAGTTTATAACAGCTCTGATGTGAACCGGGCGGATTCAAAATAAGAAGATCCCAGGTTCGAATCCAGATGTCTCCAGACCTATTTTTTTTTCTTTTTTTTTAAGTTTCATCTTTTGTGAGAAAAACTATTATTGGGAGCCCTTTACTAACTGTATGACCGAGCTTTGCTCGGTATTTTATTTTTTTATTTTTTGTAATTAATGTTTTTGGAAACTATATTTACATACGAATTACGAACTGATGATATATAAATAATATTTTTCGATCTTAACGAAATAATAATAAAAAAATATGAAATGGTTATTTTAAAAAAAATCACGAGTACAATTAAAAACTGTTAGAATATTATTAGAATACGAAGGTAAATTTCGGCATAATCTACAAGGTTAATAACTTAGGTGGGAAATCAGTATACCTGGGTTCGAATCCCGATGCCTCACGTCCCATTTTTTTGCCTTTTTTTGAGTTCCCTTATTTGTAAAAAAAATAACTATTATTGAGAGCCCTGTACTACCTGGATGTCCGAGTTTTGTTCGGTATTTTTATTTATTTATTTATTAATCGTTCTTTTTTTGGGAATTATATTTAGATACGATAGAACTGATGAAATATGAATAATATTTTTCGATCTTATCTCTATAATAATATAGTATTTTGTGTCACAAGGGGATGAACGTACTATTTTTTTGACCCTCATGTGAAATTGCCGCCCGAGACGAAGACGAGCGTAGCAAACATACGGGAATGGATGTAGTACTTTCGTCCCATGTTACACATACTTTTTTTTCCTCCCTAGGACGAAAGTTCAGGTTTTGTCCCTGTGAAGCGGGGACAGAAAATGTCACTTTTGTCCCGCTTCACAGGGACGAAAATCGAACTTTCGGCAGAGGTAGGAAAAAAAATATAAACTGGTTATTTAAATAAAAATCTCAAGAGCAATTAAAAACTGCTGGAATATCATTAGAATAAGAAATTAAGTTTCGCCACCATCTTAAATTTATGATAGCTCAGGTGGGAAATCGGGCGGTCTCGAAAACGGAAGATTTTTCCTATTTTTCAAGTTCCTTTTTTGGTGAGAAAAAATATTACTAGGATCTCTTTTTATTTTTTTTATTTAAATAACCAGTGACTATTGTTTTATTATTATATCGGTAAGATTGAAAATATTATTCATATTTTATCAGTATGTAATTTGTGTCTAAATATAGTTTAACCGAGCAAAGCTCGGTCATCCAGGTACTAATATTCTAATAGTATAAAATTAATAAATACTATTGTAATATACCTACTTTGTGTAAAATGTTAATAAGGCGTTAACTTTATACTAGGTGCAAATAATACGAGTAGTTGTTTTACTACGCACATTAAAATAAACTTGTTAATTGTCATTTCGTGAAAACGGTCTTGGAACAAAATAACTGTTCTACTAACTAACTAACTAATAACTTGATCTGTATTTGATATTCTTGAAATGAAATATAAAAATTATTTTATAAACATCCATTATTTTATAATTTATTATGTATATTATAAATAAAAATACATAGATATTGATTATAAAAATAACCTAAAAAATGAATGTGAAATTCATACATTTTTAATTTATTATAAATAGCAATTTATTAATTAGCATGCAGAATCATGGAGTTCAACTCAGCTGGCTTTTAATATGACTAAATGAAACTTTTTTTTACAGGTTAATAGGACATAATTTTGCATTGCAGGCGTGTTTTTTGTTCTGCCCTAACAAAATAACGGAAATATTAGATTATTACGTTAAAATTCATAAAGATAAAAAGACTTCATGCTTTTTTTTACTACTGCACGAACAACTACGAAAAATGATATGGAACATGAACAGGTAGCGTGCGTAAATCTGATCGAAGCCCTACATTACAGTAAATTGGGTACCTAAAAACTTTTTGTAAGTCCACGTCTGCCATCTGCAAAATCCATACTCACCGGAGGGAAATATGCTTCAATTGTTTGGTAATTTACATTTCATGAAAGTTCAGTGTACGAAAAATAAACAGTTTTATCTTTTCTATATTTTATCATTCGTGTATAGAGTGTAATCCGTCAACGCCATGTCGTGCCTTGTTAGGAACATTTATAGATTACTTTCAACTAAGTTTTCATCAAACCCTGTGTCGATGTTTTTCTAACTGACGACTTGCATCGTTCTTCATATTGCATTATGAGCTTTGATAATTAATTAATCAATTACCCGTCTATCAATTAGTGTCAAGCCGTCACTCCTGAAGCCCTAGGCGTTAAATGCGATATGAAGACCCGGGAGGTAAAAATGGACCAGAATAAATAGACTTCCATCGCTCATCGCTCGCAGCTTTTATTCTACAAGAGGCTATCTCTTACAGACTCTAAATAGGTCTACATTTAGTGGTCGATGCCACATGGTATTCGCGGGGGTGGGGAACGCGGCATCGTGGGAACCGCTCATGAGCACATATGGAGCGCAGCTTTATTTTACACCATGCATATTAAGGGACGCTTAATAATAATAATATTTAGTTAACACCGTCTACACCGTCTCCGTAACGACGAACTCGCTCATTTAGATAACAAATATTATACATACTATATTCTAGTTTATGTTAGTCTGCTGTTTATAAGCTGCCATTTGATTATCTTTGCCTTGACTGTCCGCTTTTGAGATCGTGTAGCATAGATGATATTATATAAGGATTAAGGAACATAGGTCTGTTGCTTGTCTTGAATAAGTTAATATCAATGAACGTAATTGAATTTTTAATACAATCTATGTTGCATTCTTGTACGTTATCTTGTAATATGTTATAATTTATTAATATATTCGCTATAAATTATCTTTATACGCACAACAAGTTCCTAGAAAAAACGTGACGAAAAAAACTAACGTTTTTATATCTCATATATTGTTGAGTCATTTAATATATCTGAGGAAATTCGAACACATTTATTTATTTTTTTATTTTCACAATATACTTAGGTGCTGAGTGCTGACTTTGAATCCACAAATAAGATGCACCGGGACTCGGGAGTCATCGCGGTTTTGAAATAAAATCAAGTCCAAGGCAGAGTATTTTGAAAGATCACCTGGCGTCAGTCCAAGAACATTCAGCATTTTAATACGTGTTCCTTTTTGTACTAACATGTATCGAAGTAGAAGTTGACGAGAAAGATACGATGAATAACATACAAGAACGACATTAGTAATTAGTATATATATTTAGTAGTAATTAATTTTTTCCTAGAAGACCTTTATTAAACATTGGATGAAATTTAAAAAAAATCTTACAACGTAACTTCTGGATTCGATATGTTATGATAGTTTATAGGTACAACGATTTCCAAGTGAACCATATGATCTCTGCTATTGTTAATAGTTAAATAGACAACAGTGTCAAATTATTTTAATGATTGTGTCCAGATGCTACATAATATTTATTAAAAGTTAGTATGAATAGAGAGTCTTAACACATTTATTTATTTTTATTTGCGTTAATTGCAAAGACTTATATGTATATAAGATAGATGAGATAGATAGATGTATCTAAATCTTTCGTTAATTGTACGATACTTGGACAGGATTGGGACGGTTAAAAGTTTAAAACCGAAAAGCGAAAGCACAGATGGACTATTACGCAAAGTTCTCTATGAAACAAATGTAAATGTTTAATTTTTATTTCATGTAATGAATAAAAATAGTTCACAGAATTATAATGCATAACAATAAAAAAATATTGAATATAACCCCCACATAGATTCAGAAGAGTCATTACCATTTTGACACGGAACTATTTATTTGTACTAGATACTAAAGATAACGTACAAACGTGTGCATTAGTGAGATACGAGCACAAGTGTAGCGTACTGTGGGCGCAGTACACACGTGTGAGGTTCAACGGCCTGAGCCTATGCCAATGCTAACAATCCCTCAATTAATTACCCATTATAACGCAGCGGGTAATGAATTGTAAACTACTATTTGAAGTGATTCCACTGATTCATTGTACAAACATACCTTATCCGTTAATTAAAAAAAATCTAAATCTTTATTTTTTTAATAAACTCTATGATCCCCACGATTTTACTGGACAATCATCATTGGTAGACGAAATAATAATTTACACCTAGGTACTTGTTCGGTTGAATACAAACTACAAAGTAATATTCAATGAAAATATCTAAGGATAAAAATTATAAATCAAATAGAAGAAACAAACTTTAATGTGTGGTAGTTGTAAAAAGATAATTTGCGAAACGATGCGGAAGGTTCAGAGAGCTGGCTGAATGCCCAAGCGCAGATATGTGGTGGCATTGGGCCAGACAGGGTCAGGAGCGGGCGATGCACCCTCGCCGTCACAGTCGATCACACGCCAATTATAAATAACATCTACGACTCGAAAACAATGGAACACATCTTAAAAGTCATTGACGATCAGCGTCAAACCTAACGTGTCAGCGCGTCGGCTCCCACCCGCAAAATATTCATTGTCGACATTTATAAAAATAAAAAGTGACTAACAAATGTTTTGAGTTAAATTAATGCTCCTAATTGTGTAATACAAATCATACCATTGTCAACCTGAAAATAATTCCAACGTCTTCAGCATTAAATATAAAACCTTGGTAACTTCTAATTACACGAGATAGAAACGAAATCTGTGGTTTTGTCTCAATATCAATCTTTTCTTTATTCAACTCATTTACGCTTTACCACTAACAATATACAATTACAATTTTGTAACTAAAACCATATTCTTATATAAAAAATGCTACACGTACAATCTTTATTTGAGTTGCTTAAATAAATAAAGAAAACATACAAATATAAAATTAAAATGTGCCTTTATTATCTAAGGCCAAGACTTCTCGGATAAGATAAAGTACTTATCTAAACCCCTACAGACGTTGATATTTAGAAATAGACGATAAAAACTAGCATAAAAACTTTTTTTTTGTATACAGAACCGAGAAGATATAACTTTAATACTCTGTAAATGGAAAAAGAACAACACTTTTAACACAAATTGCCTTCGATTTTTTTTAACAAAAGACAAGTCATTTAAACAAGTCTCGCTAATATTAGTGGCCAAACATAGGTACATATAATGTGCGTGAAAATGTTTGTTTAGGCGAACTCGTTATACTGGGGCCACACTAGCGGGAAATGCCGTTGACTGTGGTACGTAACGTAGGTGTGGCCACGACTCATCGCAATAATTAGACAACGGCATTCACATTGCCGTTGGACGTTGGGCGATAGTTGCGGCCACACTAGCGGGCAATGCCGTTTACTATGGCGATGAACGTAGGTGTAGCCACGACTTACCGGGAAATGCCGTTTACTGTGGCGATGAACGTAGGTGTGGCCACGACTCATCGCGACAATTTTACAACGGCATTCACATTGCCGTTGGACGTTGGGCGATAGTTCAAGTGGCGGTACATCAAAGAGATAACCGCGAGAGTTAAGGGGTCTGGCCACCCTGGCGGAACAAAAAATGCACTGTTTTTTTAATTAAATTAATAAATTCGAAACTATGGGCCGGAATATTTTTATTTTTTTACTCAATATCACAAAAGGGCTTCAAAAATAACATTGTAAAATTTTATTTGAAAATATTAAAAAATAAGTGTGTAATAATATAAATTAAGATGCCTGTAACTTGGCCAATTTTGAGTGTTTCGATACGCAACAGGTCTTAAAATGTCCTTTACAGTTCAGGGTTTATTAAAAAAAATAAAAAAATAAAAATGAAAAAAAATAATCCAGGGTGGCCAGACCCCTTAATACGTTGAAGCGGCCACACAGCACACTACGAACATAATATGTCATTGTGCACCGTGAGCGCGACGGAATCGCACGTGTTTGTTTTCGATAAATACCTCCCTCTATACTATGACTATGGAGTGGAGTAACGAAAAAGTAATTACGTTTACGGATTCGAGATTCAAAATTTATAAGAATCGTGCGTCACAAAATGATGCTTAGCGACGAATATTTACCTTAATTATTACCTTTTAAAACAACCAACAACTTTGACTTTCGGTGAAATAAAGATAATAAAAGATCGAAAAATTATGTAAAAGCCACATTAATTACTTTAATTTATTCTTTATTGCACTTAAAAATTGAACAGTAATATAATCACATGTATCATTAATATTATTCCAATTGCCTGAAATATATAATATATAAATAAATGAAAGACACAGGTAAATACAGAGTATGTTGTTTTATTTTGTAAAGTATAAAAATGTTGTTTCAATTTAATTGAATAGATAATAGTAATAATAGATATAATAACTCTTAATAAAAAATGTTTGTCTGTAAAGTCGGTTTACGGACGATAAATAATTTTTACGTGTTGACGTCATAAGAAAACATTGATGATAAATTACATACTTTTATGAACGGAATTGAATTATTTGTTATCACTGAATTATCATTATTTTGTATAACATATATTTTTATATATTATTATTGTTATGCCATCTGCCCATCTGCAAATGCAATATTACTGTCAATCTCAGGTTGTCTGGCAAAACAACAACTGCTTCACTCCACCCGTTCAATAATATTTATAGATATACATAATTAATACTTATTATCATACGTTTCTTATTTAATCTCAGATAGCCGGGAAGTTGATGGCATACATATGTTCATGATGACTGACCCGTTGGCGCAGTTTACAGTGACCCTGTTTTCTGCTCCAAGGGTTGTGGGTTCGATTCCCGCCCCGAGTCTGGGTGTAATGTATGTGTATTCATATATGTATTATTTATATGTATATTTATTTAAAAAAAATGTATATCAGTCGGCTGTTACCTAAAACACAGGCATTAGGTTGCCTACCTTACAGACGACCGTGTGTGTGTGTTAAACATATTTATTTATTTATTATTTATACAAAAAAAATTACACTCATCAAATACAGAGTTGCACCTTCAACGTCTATCTTGCTTGAAATTCAAATAACATTAGCGCCAATTTTATCGCCAAGAATGGGCGTTGACGTTGAACTTTCAAGTGTAGCCACTCACTTCATCGCGCTAAAATTATCGGAATGTCTACCGCGATGATAGGCATTGACGTTTCCCGCTAGTGTGGCCCTTGGGTTAGCGTTTACGGGATGTGCTTTGAACCCTCAAGGTTGCTGAGGTTATTTTAAAAGAACTATAATTTTTGCCAAACAGCTAGATTTCGTTAGAAACACCGAACTATAACTCGTATTTATATAACAAATTGTATTCGGAGAAAAAGAATGTCATACCTACTTTTTCTGTCTTTATTGTCAATACGTAAATTATTATTATTCATAGATTTATTTTATTTTATAATTAAAAGTCTTTCAATCTATAAATATTTATTAAAGAAATAATGATTAATGACGTATACGATTATAAATATTATCAATTGTATTCAACATGAAACAAATCAACAAACAATCAACATTTTATTTTTATTTTTTAATAAGTAAGAAAGCAAAATAGGACATTAAATAAATTATTTGAACAGCGTGGGCAACCTACAAACATTTTACTTGGAATAAATTGAAACACAGCTGGTTCTGCAACCAATTAATATAAATAAATAATTTAATACATAAACAAATAAAAATAAATAAATAAATTTAAAAAAATGGTCAAAAACCAGTGAGATGTTATTACTACGTCAAAAACTTGTCAATGTCAAATACTTAATCAATATGTAATAGTACATATTATGTATGTATGCCCTTTAGGTTAAGAATAAATAAAATACATAGATTAAATTATTTATTGTTTAACTTTCTCAACAGATGACCTGCGCCACGCTAGACTACCTACTAAGTACTAGTAAAAATCAGATAAGACTGAAAAAAGTTTAAAAATTAAAAAAAAAAATGTTTAACCTAGCCACAAATTACACACTGTAAAACTGCTAAAATAATAAGTTTTGAAAAGTATTTGTTTTTTTTTTTTTATCGAAATACTCTACTCTAAATTTATTTTAACATTAGAAAGTTACAGGACGTTTCTTTTTAACCGACTTCAAAAAAAGGAGGAGGTTCTCAATTCGTCTGTATTTTTTTTTTTATGTTTGTTACCTCATAACTTTTTACTGGGTGTACCGATTTTAATGATTCTTTTTATAGTCAAAAGCTAGTGCTCGTCATGTGGTCCCATTTAAATTTGAGCGAGATGTGACTAGTAGTTTTTGAGTAATCCTTAAATAATGCGTATTTTTTTCCTGATACCGCGCGTCGCTGCGCGGGTCGCGTTGCATACAATCGTTCCTTGTGACTTAATTTGTTTCGGAAGACTATCACATTTTATGTTTTTTATGTTTACTACGAGTTAAACTATACAATATTATATTTTGTTTCTCAGATTACGACTCAGGTGTAGAGTTATGTTGCGCTGAACTTTAAGATTTCAAGCGCGTCCTGTATTTAAAAGATTATATCTCGAAAATAGTTATACAGCAAAGTGTAAAGGAATAACTTTTCATCGGTGATTAACTAGACTAACCGTTTACTAACTGTTACTAATTGTTTTAAAATTTTTAATTTGTTAAAATATTTATCGGACACCATTTTGCGTCATTTGTCATAGACTAAAATCTTAAATGTGACATTGTGTGTGCAACAATAGTGTACCTAAGTATTAGTCTATTAGCAGCGGAATCTTTTATGATGTAATCTCAGGAAAGTAATGACAGTTAGAATCTTGGGTGTCATTGAAATGAAATAAATAAACAACTTAAATTAATTAATAATTTAACTTAAATGTTTATAACATAATATATAATAAGTAATACCTAATGAAAGGCAGAAAGGAAGGCACGTTATGACTTATGCCGTTGTGTCGTTACGTTTCCATAATGCAATTCGATAGGCAGAATATAAACAATATATCCCATCTGTAATAGATTTCAAATAATCTGACGTTTTTCCACTTGAACGTAAACAATAGGGGTAATAAACCAAACACTCACAGAGCCCATTCATTTTATCTATTCATTCATTTCTATTTGGAAAGAATAAATAATTAAATTTGTTACAGTATTTTATTTGAATAGGTATTCAAAAGTATCGACATTGGTTAGTTTGTAACACGCACATGGTGAACAGATCTTGTTCGGGTAAATAGACGCTAGTAAAAAATGGCATGGTGCATCTTATGCATCTGCGACGGCTCGACACAATACGCAAGCGGTCAACTGTCAATTGTTTTTTTTAACCAACCTTTTTTTGTTTTGACTTTTCGGTTTGGATAATTGAATATAATTAATCAGGTAGAAAATTTTACTTAGAAGGGAGATAAATAATACAAATCGACCTCAACTATAGTTGACATGAACGGTTGAGCGGATATTGATTAAGGGATTTAAAGATCATTAAATACGTATTTAAAAATATGTCATGAATGAAAAATAATAACCTTTGTTTTCAATAAAAAAAATTATATCGATGCTAAATTGACAAAAAAAAGAAACTCTATAGGTGATTTGTAAGATCATCGTAGTATTTCGAGTTGGTGTGGATTTTTTGCAAAAAAAAAATTCCTTAGGTCGATTGCGGCTTTTTCGAGGGTGGTAAAATACCTGTAGCTTGTGGACTGTAACCGCCCAGCTTTGTATAAATAAATCAGTTATCGAACTACAGATTCACTAAAAATCAAGAAATAAAACAAAATTTTAAGAAAAAAAAATAACCGACTTCAAAGCAAATAAAAAACGGTAAAACAAAAATGCACTAAAAAGTAAAAAAATAATTACGTATTCTTTTATCTGTAATCAAATTATTATGATAATATAATGTACAATTATTGTTGGTTTTGGAGTCGGTGTCAGCCAAGGAAATACGATAATATATGTAGCAATAACAATAGTGACTGTCACCGCCCAGCTTAGTATCTTCTAGGTAAAATCTTATATGTAAATAAGATTAGTTATCGCACTACAGATTCACTCATTCACAGATCAAGAAAAAAAATTAAATAAATAAACGACCTCAAAACAAATATATATATTTATATATATAACAAAAACTGGTATATTATCATCATATTTCCTGGGCTGACACCGACTCCAAAACCAACAATAATTGTACATTATATTATCATAATAATTTGATTACAGATAAAAGAATACGTAATTATTTTTTTACTTTTTAGTGCATTTTTGTTTTACCGTTTTTTATTTGCTTTGAAGTCGGTTATTTTTTTTTCTTAAAATTTTGTTTTATAAGATTAAAAAGCTTAAAAGCAAAACTTATCATAGTAGAACGGTAGAACCGTAGCAGTGAATGTTGTGGAATAAGCATCAACCCAGATCTTTCCACATTAATAGAGAGGATGTAAATCAAAACGATAAACGCGAACGAAGTTGCGGTTACAGCTTGTAGTCATTTATTTATTTATCAAATTAAACATGTATACAACATTACAATTATGAGTAGCAAAAGAAAACCACTAAGTTTTGTTGCTATAATCTACAGTTCATCTTATAAAAACTAACTATCGCGTCTTAAGTATTTACTAAATCGCAGACAAAAACTAGTATGTGATAAAGTTGAAGATTTTATTAATGTAAACATCGAACACCGCTATCATAAGTAGACATTAGATAACAAAAGTCGAGACGTCAGTTTCTATCTATGAGCAATTTACGGCCCTTAAATTTAATCGTTAGTTTTTTTTTATTACCATAAAACTCGCAGTCAGATTTGCTGATTCCATTAGAAGGTTTGAACTTTGAATATCTACACTCATAAAACGGAAGAATTTAATTATTTTCTAATCGCACTAGTAGTAGTAGTAGTAGTAGTAGTAGTAGTAGTAGTAATAGTAGTAGTAGTAGTAGTAGCAGTAGTAGTAGTAGTACTACTACTACACTGCTACTACTGAGAAGACTTTTTGAATAAAAAGCTATTAAAATTCAGCGTTGTTAACCTCATTTAAAACCATTATTATATGGTTTATGGTTTAAGACGTTTATTTCTTAATAAGAATACAATTCACTTATTTTAAGAAATACAAGTTACACTTAATACTAGATAAGTACATACTTTTGAAGCACGGCACGGTTATAAGGAACTAGTAAATACATACATTAATAACAAGTGATACATATTGAAGGTAACAAAAGAAAAATACAAACACAGAAATTATGCAATTATGGGCGGTATTAAGAAAAATAAATACACAATTACGTATAATGTTTTCTGAAAGCAAGTCGATCGCAATAAATTTTTTTTTTTTTAAATTATTATATCCTTAGACCTTTCGCTTACGATCCACATGTTTCTTTTGTCACTTGTATTACATATTAACACATTTTAGGAATACATTAACAATAACTATATAAAGTAAGCTAAAATATTTTATAACTGTATTTATTATACAAAAAAAAATATCATAATTTTTCTTATCACACAAACTTAATTTGACACTGCAAGCAATCCCTTTATTATCTCATTACATAATCTACATACTTACAGAACTTTTAGGTTCGTTTTAAAATTTAATATCGCGTTAGTTACTACTGTCTAATCGTGTGACCGCAACTTAATAAGTCATTTCAATTTTCATACACAATCGCTCTCGCTTCGCTTGATTGCACAAGTGTAGAAGACGCTTACACCATCGTTATTAGGTATTCTTAAATTTAAGAAAGCCAAAATTATTATATATATACAATCAAATATATTCAGATTTTGATTTGTTTATATTTATAATATATAAACACGTTAGTACATATTACTTCAATGATATAAACAAATCAAAATCTGAATTGCTAAGAGCAGATCGATCAATTCTACGTAATTTTCAAAAGTTCAAATATCCCAAGCTGTTCCTAATATTTCTATGGTCTCAAGAGATCGATGTGTGATGTTGTGAAAATTTCGATCATACAATGATTACAATGTTCGCTAATGTTGTATGTAACGAAAATAGATTGTTTTAGTATACCTCGTTTCAACAAACAGACACCCTCCCTTCCTTACGTCTTCGATAACTGTAGTTTTGGACAAGGGTTGGTAGTATTTCCTTGTTTCTCGAAAAATTATGTTCTGTTTTTAATATAGAGTTTTACTTCAAAATGTTAATAATAAAATGAATTATGACTATATTATATGGCATATATTATGTTAATGAAACATTTTTGTAAAAATATCAATGACATTTATTAATAACTACATTACGAATATCTATGGGACCAAACAAATTAATTCATTAAGTCCACGATAAGGAAATATCTTATTTTACGATTGCGCAAAATAAGATATTTCCTGTTATATATATTAGGTATATGTTATTATAAGTAATGATATTTTGTATTGACCAAATATCATAACTTTGATATAACTAATATAACTACGTACTACTAATAAGTATAACTAATATAACTACTACTATAACTTTGATATAGATATGATATATATTATATTTATTGTGACTGTTGTGTGACCAATTTATTATGATTTTGTATAAAATACTTGATATATTGCAGTGATTGTTAAATACGATTGTGACAAACCACTGGGAAGTGCTAATGGAGCAGAAGAATATCGCTAACTCGGCGGCACTGTAAATTGAGTGGTCCGTGTTTAGACTACATATTGTATAGGGCCAGATGAGCAGCTTTAGAATATAAGAGTCCAATGATACCCAGAACAATAGTCGATCATATCAGAACGCTTCTTATAAAGTTTTAGAACACAAACACGCACAGATACAAATAAAGTCGTTATTTTATATTATAGTATTCCTTACATAGGTATATCATCACAGCATTCATAGCATACATGATAATATTTATCATTTATTAATATTACAAATCGACTGTCCCTACGTATACTATCGAAACTGAAAAAAAGTACTTTACAGGAGAGCACTTTTAAGTTAATTTTGTGTACAAAATTGTCATTTATTTGTTAAGTATCGATATTATACTCATGAAAAATGTAGTTTAATATGTATTTTTTTAGCTTATTCTCTTTTTTGTATGAAAACATATATAAAAAGGAGTTTCTTAGTGCAATAAAAAAAAATCGCAAATTTTCAGTTTCGATACTGTACGTAGGGACAGTCGAAATATACACATCAGTACCTACTTGTTTTTACTGATTTCTTACAAAACTTTGCTTTAACAACCACGACGTCGCCTGCCCCGTTTTCGTGTACCATTATAACAACAACGAGAATATATCGTAGGCATCTATTATACAGTTCAAAATACTAAAAATATTGAAGAAAAGAGTTTTTGGTGTATTAACGTTTTAATCGGGTAAAATAATTTTTTTTAATTTACGCGTAGCATATGCATAAAATACACCTATAAATAGAAAAGTATCTTGTAGAGATGGAGTAATTTACACATCAAACTTCGACATTTTTTTGTGGTTTGTTGAGTACTATTTATTCTGGATAACTTCAAGAGTTTTTCAAAACTATTACATAATTATATAATTTATTTACTTCACTTTATTAATATTTTAAATTTCAAAATTGCTAAAGTGCAATTTTGTACAACAAAAGCAAACCCGTGTATAAAGGAAACCCGTATGTAAAGAAGTTATTTATTATATTTTCTATATATCATTTCACATGTTTTTGTTCCTTAATACCGCTGCTTAAAAAACAGAGTGCGTTTTTCGTATGCGTTTATTTACGCGACGCCTCGTAACGTTGGCTATGTTCCAGAAACACACTAAAATAGCAGCTTGATCCATGTCATTGTACTATACTAAATCCTACTCAAAGAAACTCCCCTTTGTATAATTATTTTATACCCATAACAAGGGATTATTTTGTTCGTAATAGTTTTATATCGCTTTGTTCTGTTTATTACTTTTATTTCTATTCAGATTACAAGTTGACTTAATTTAGGCACCCATATAAAAGAAAAAGAAAAAAAAAATATATATATATATATATATATATATATATATTATGATTCCTTAGAAGAAATTGAAGGCTAGTTTTGTCTCTCATTGGTTGACAACCTGAATATCAACCTCCATGGACTATCATCCGTGTCGAATAAACGTTTTTTTTTTTCTCTCACTCGTTTAATCTAAGGATTTTTGTAAGGATACGGAACAAACGGACCCCTTTATCTAACCCGTCGCTTCATCAAAGTAGAAAAGGATGGTCGACTAACAAAAAGTGGGACGATTCGTCCAACCAACCCTTTTATTTTGTTTCGCTCCACTCTTTTTACTTTTATTCTAAAAATATCGCATTCACGGACCCATTTCGAAAGGAAACGTGACTCTGTCCAAGGTCAAGTGAATTAGTATTCGTATGGTGTGTTCCCAGTTTGACCGGACGCAAAAACTCGTTAATATGCTGCTTGTAATTTTTTTTTATCAATGATTAGAATTGCCTTCGGCTGAGTTCTGACTCCTCGTAATGTTTCGTAAGTTATGTAATTATATAAAGTTGAAATTTAATATTAAGTTGAATGATTAAAAAAAAATTAATAAAAACATTTTTGTTTTTACTTTATACTAATTATACATATATTTAACGATTGTTTAATTTAAATATAGTAAATATCTCAGTTTAAAATAGTTAAGTAATAAAAATTAAGAAAAATGTTTACACATTGTACGAGGTGTTCAAGTAATTTGAATTTCGTTTCTTGAATGGCAGCTATAGCCAACATAGAAGTCTTTGGCTATAGAAACTGCGTCTTTGTGAGCGAGTGCGTTGTCTAAGTAAAACAGCACTCCGCTCGCACTTTGCAGCGTCTTTTTTTCTTTGATAGCATCTGTAATAGTGGAGCTCCCTTTTCCAAGTATTCCACCATAATTATTTCTTCAGCGTCCCAAAAAAATCGACGCCATAACCTTTCCAGCCTAACTTGACACCTTAAATTTCTTCGCCGTCCGTGAAGAGGTTCGTTTCGAAGCCATTAAATCCAAGTCTAGTCTATGGATACAAAACGCAATAAAATATTCTTGATCGGCTTGAAACCACTCGAAATTCGCTCTCGAAATGTTGACTTGTTTCTTTTTTGTTCGTCAGTTAACATTCTCGGTACCCAACCTGCTGAAACCTAAAGACTTCTATGTATACTAGTACATAGAAGTCTTAGGAGTCCCCCAACGTTTTCACCAAGTCGTCGTGTACGTCCTTAGAAGACATTTTTTTTAAACAAAGGTATCACAGCTCTAATTTTGTTTTTTTTTTTAATGTCATCTCTTCAACCATGTTTTTATATGTATTTTTTATGTTTACGGTATAATCTAGCTAAAAATTTCATTTACATTTTTATGCGAACTGAAAATAGTCGATTGCTAATTACTTTTGTATCACCCCTAAAATACTTCTGAGTAATCGAGTACAAAATGATTATCTAAATACATATTTATAATACATATTTTAACTAACACATTATTAATACATAATATTTAAAATAGCAAATAGCATAAGGAAAAACGAATTATAGGATTTCTTATGAGAATAATAGAATCCAAAGCAATTGTTTATAGAACTTTGTCCGTTCGTGTGGTTGTACATAACGTAAAATCTGCAGCATGAATTTGTATGCGGTTTTCACAGTTCTGATCCTAAGGTTTAATTTAAAGTCTGATATAGATTTTATCTTTTTAGACAGTCAAAGAAGATACAATTTCGCTGCAATTGTTTATAGAGTTATTAAGGCCTCTTCTTCGTATAGAAGAAGAGGCCTTAAACTTAATAACTATATAAACAATTCGCTCAGCAGTGGGTTGTTTACAGGCTGATATAGTACAGTACAGTAGGTGCCTGTACTGTATAAAAGTAGGTACCTACTCTATAAAAAATATAGCAATCGAAACGTCGTTTTAGACCTCCACTTAATACACCCCCAAAAAAAAGAAAAGTTACTTAACAGTAATAATATAATATAAAAATAATAATCTTATCATAAAATGAAAATATGTCACAGTTTACGGTCATATATAAAATTAATAAATAAATGAAATAATGATATGAAAACGGTCATATCATATGTATCATTAACTTAAACTTTAAAGTGCCAATTATTTTTCCGCTCCAATAAAACAAAGTAATAGACAAAACGCTAAGATTAACGCGAAAGTGTTCATAATTACAAAGTTGTATAAAAATATTGCTCAATGATGACCTACAGGTGTAGGTGAGGTATCTTGTAATCCGCCCATCTGATATTTAATAAAGCGGTACTTTAATATTTAAAATAAAGTAAATAGTAGATATGAATAAAACTTGAAACAATCGTTATTGGATAGCAATTAATTAGTCTTCATTTTTATTTAATATGAATTGGCCTACATTCTTATATTGCTATTATAAACGAGATCTTTCGAATCTCTCAAATTAATCAGACGGTACAAAAATACGGAGATATAGACTTGCGGGAAACCTGAGTCATAACAAGAAGCCTTAAAATGTTACAAATGAATCACGTTTGTTCGTAATGTATACAAGTTTCAGAACAAAATAAAATGTTAAGTATTATAATATATTCAGATGCATCTTCTTTCGAAACTCTTCTAAAAGTTAAATAAATGTAATATAGTTTTCTGATACTGTTTTTTTCAAAGCATCAAAGGCAAGTACCTTCGTAACTATCACAGGCGTAGCTACCGCCGTATCAGCCGTATCAATGATACGGAGACCCCGGTCTACTTGGGCCCCGAACGTGCGTAAGCAAAAATTCGTGATGGCTTAAAAAAAATTATTGACATTAAAGACTATTAGACTTGTCACCATTATCTATAGAGGCAGAAAATTTAGAATAAAGATATCGTCTTCAGTTATGAATGATTTAATAAATAAATTCGCCGAACAATAGACAGGAATATTAATTGTAAGTAATAACTTATAATCAATATTTAATTATTTCAATTCAATGTGGTCGTTTTTGTTCCTTTATTGAAAAATCTTTACCCTTCATTTGGGCCCTCTTACATATTTTGATACAGGGCCCATCTAAGGCAAGCTACGCCGCTGGTAAGTACACAAAATAACCATTAAGGTACCTACAGAATTCTAAGATACTAAAAGAAAATCTTCTACTGTATAATATAAATATTTTACAAGTATTTTTAAATGCTATAATGTAACTTTACCCTGATTGTTAAATTTTTAAATAGTACAGGCCTACTAACTCAACTTTTGCAACAGTATAGTAAATTAAGTATTCATTACATATACTTTTAATGATCTACAGCTTTTTCCTTATTTAAAATTCAACCTAGACGGCCTGAGATCAGCCGACGTAATATTGTCAAGTCGCTAATGAGACGAACCGGCTCTCATGTTATTGTTATTGTCCTGAATGGTAGGGAGAATTCCTGGAAGCCGGCATCCAAGTCATAACCTCAAAGCTGAGGCCGTTGAGCCGTCGACAGCGGAAAGACAGAAGGGGACCGCGCAGCCGCTCAATGTTGTCGCGCATGCGTCTTGCACTTGAAAAAAGCGGACAACCATCAACGCTGCACAACGTACGAACAGGTCCCATGACTAGGACTGACCGGCACCAACATTAATGAATCGTGTTACCCGAATACGATTCCCAAACGGTGTTATTTCTCACTAGTTACAAAACGAGTATGTGATAAAAATACGCATAAAACAAATCTTTTTCGTAGTGTTTCTTTTTGTGCTTACAAAGATGTACAAGACGGTGAGACACGGTGAGAACAGTCTTCAGTATACCATACTGCCTCAAACGGAAGAAATTCTTAACAACAGTGGATTGAAAGGGAAAGGCCGTGACTACAGTCCCTCTATTCATGTGAGACGTTCTAGAAGAAAGTCTGCATTTAAATATATTTTATTAATAATAGTTGGAATAATAATTGCATTAGCTTTTGCATCTGTACCACTATATGTTCTTAATGGTGCCCTATATGCTCGAAGAATTCAGCACGATCAACATGAAATTATGACTACAGCGCCACTAACACCAGCTGGTCGAGAGATAGTAAAATCACGGAAAAAGGAATTAAAACTTGCGACTGAACTATTATCAACTGTAAATTCAAAATTAGAAACCAGCGTTGGACCAACGACAACGACTAGCACTTCCACTATTACAATTCCTACTAAAATAATTAGCGAAAGAGCAACTACACCACCCTGGACTATGCCTGCTCTAAGATCATGGAAGTTTCCGTCATCTTCTACAACTATACAACCGATTCCAACAGAAGATAATGTGAAAATACCCCTTATGGGATCACCATCTAGTAGTGTAAGATTGTTGGATCATTACATGTCAATGTCGATGAAACCCTGGGATAAGGATATCATTATAAAACCTACAGTAACAGCTGAACCGATCACAATCCGGAACATTTTCAGATATTATTCTCATGCCTTTAATCCGTCAGAAAAATCAGTTACTATTAATTCAAAGATATTTGATGACGTTTTAATTACTACAAAATCTACAACTACCCAAACTCCTATGACTACGGAGTCAACGAAAACTACTGACAAATCTATAATGAAAGACTTGAAGGAAACAATTTTGTCTGTAGATGATGATGATGAATTTAAGGACTCTTTGGAAGTTGACGAAGTTTTTTCCCTACCTCCTTTGAAGCCCGACTCTGCGGCACCGGGAACGGATTCGGACGAGGTAACAGTTTCGAAAGCAACTGACAGCGGCTGGTACGGGGCGAGGTGGCCGTTCGTCGATACGTCATCTTATTTCCAATGGACGGTGAGCACGATTACGAGTTAGCAAACTTATGTAATGTTTATATTTACGTGAGCGTGTATTGCGTGATCGATAAACTCGTAACCAACACCAAAGGCGTAAACCGGGTAATACAAATTATGAAATACGTACCGCGAATTACTTAACTCTATATACATTTTGTTACAATGATATCTGTTATTAACTCTTAATAATTACAGATCAAACAAAGTTTATTTTTTTCATAATAGTCTAGTCTATAACGTTATAACTTAGTTTTATAACGAATTCAAAAATGTATTTGCTTGAAACATCATAATCGTAACTAATATATTTTATATAAAAATAAAAATAAACTAAGGCTTAGAGAATTTTTAAAATTAGATTAGCAAAAACCACGAGACTGAGCTGTAATATAAAATTTTATAACGAAAACTAAATTAAGTTAGATTGTATGGGTTTCATATCTATAATCTGCGGGACATTCGTGCTCCATTGTCCTTCCAATCACTTACATACATTGTGATTTCCTGATCATGGTGCTCATAGAGTCAGTAGGTTAAACTTACTTCTTTCAATGATCATTTAAATGTATTATCTAGTTTATGAGGTTGCCCCGTAGGATCCCATAGGCCAGGGGTATATATTTTTCTAACACAGATGGTTATCTAACATAATGGTTCTGCAGTTCAATTCAATTTTTCGTTATATGGCTTTTAGTTCTGCCATAAAATTTCCTTTTTAATAACCTATATTATGGTGGTTAACTCGATTATTTTTATAGCATAACTATAAAATAAGTCTATTCATTAATAATTAGATCGTTATTTATATAAAAATAAAAGTAAAAATATTCTATTTGATATTACTAATTGAATTATTATTAATATAATTAAAGTATTAAATAACAATAACGAAATATATTTGCTACTTATTATTTTTTACCGAACGATTTAAATACGTGTTTATACAACTAAAAGAATAAGACACTGAGCTGACGTTTCAAGAGAACGTCATGTATGTCAAAAAAATTACCTGAAACCATTAGAAGACTGATGGTCTTGTGACGCGAATGTAATGGTAAAATACATCCGTGGAATGCTGGGTAGATGTGGCTCTTTATATAAATTATGTGTGGACAGAACATGTGGCTTATGAAATCCTGAAAAAAAAAAAACTCATAGGTCTTTGATTCTTTGGACTACACCGCGGGTAACCCCACACATAATTCTAAATCTTGTCTTTATGCCGGATATAATTAATTATTTTTAAACTTTACTATCCAGTGTTTGATAATAAAGTTTATGTATCAAAGAACAATATTTATCACTAAGATAAATATTTCTTTATCGCTACAATAACCGATTAGCATTAAAACAATAACTTCTTAACTCTTGATCTAATAAACTTAATCTTAAGAACCATTCACTTATAAAATAAATAACATTATTTATTTAAAAAGAAATACTCCTAAAATACTATACAAACGGACAATAGTATTACAATCTAAAAAATAGTTCCGCTTACGGATAAATCTAGACACAGCAGCCGTATGAGAGGTAGGTACTACATTAAAGAGGGCCCAACCAAATGAATATCTTATGCAGCACATAATGCATATGTTTTGAGTTTTATAGTAACATGAATGCAATTTAACTAAGATAGTCCATCACACACAACCGTTCTGGTGTAGGGGTGCGTTGGCGTTTGTCGGTGTGATTCTTGCTCGGGAATCCCGAGTCGGGATAGATAATTACATTAGTATTAGTACAAATTTTTATTAGTACAAATTTGGTATTTAGTACAAGTACAAATTTAGTATTAGTATGGGCAAGTGCGTAACATGTGGACACTTTCCAGAATTTGGAATAAAACATTTTTTATATCTGAATTAGATAAGATTTATTTATTTTTAACATATCAAATATCTTAAGAGATAATCACTCTTTCTTAAACTAAAATTCTAGTCTTAATATCACCTATACTTACAAAAATAATCACTTTTCTTAAAAAACACCACATTTGTCCACAGGTTCAACAGACGATTGTACCTATGTACAGTAAAATTGTACCTGTGGACAGTTGTACAGATTGTTCTGGTATCAGCCAATTATCCTTCTGGATAAGCAAGATTGGTTATGTGATAGTCTGAATAATAGGATCTGCAAATAGGTCGTTTCCATCCAAGTCCTCCAGATAGGATAGATTTGGCTGGAAATCTGCTCAACTGGTTGCTGTAATCTAATTTATCTAAATTAACCGTTGGTGTTTCTTAAAAAGTTCCGGTGATTTTAATATAAGAAATAACAAATCAAGTAAAACGACTGATCATATTTTGTAAGTAAACATTATAACACTTTTGTACCTGTGGACAGTCCACAGGTACACTCGTATGTTTGTCCACAGGTACAAATTGAGACTTATAAAATAAAACTGATCAAACTTTGATAACAAAACAGACTTAAAGACATGAGATAGCCACCAACTAAACGATAAACAACGCCCATTATACAGCAAACACGATCTATTTGATATCATAAGTATTTTGACGGTAAAACTCATTTAAATTAAGCAAAAAAATTTACTTTTTGACGAAAAAAACTTTCATAACCAGCGCAATATCAACCATACCGAAAACAAAGATGGTAATACGTCCAAACAGTCAACCATAGACAAAGCTTTACGGTCAGGTTTAAATTAGAATTTTAGGGTTACTAATTTCGACGGAATCGATTGTGTCCACAGGTACAAGCGTCCATAGGTACAGCACTTGCCCCTACATATTTTTGTTTCTGGTCTGGGTGTACGTCCATGTGAGTCTCTCCACCGTGCCCTGGAGACCACGCAAAGCCATCGGTCACGGTTTTTATCATAGACACTTAATAGTGATCACTATCAATTCATGGTAAGGTAGTTAACCGCCAACCCGAAGTGGAGTAGTGTGGTGGATTAAGCTCCAGATCCAGATTAAGCCTTATATGGAGAAGAGGCCTTTGCCAAGATGTGGAAGTGGTGTTCAGTCCAAAACACAAAGATAGAACACGTCAATTTAAAGTGAATCTTATTCTTATGTTCTTAAAAAGTAAAATGTGCTTTGCTTAAAGATTCATCTCTCGCACAATAAAAATAAAACGTAAAGAAATATCAGTCATTTCGAATTGTCAGCACATCTTGGTGGAAATTCAAAGAGATGTCAATATTTCTCTTGGGATTTTTACAAGCTGCTACCAGCTACAGTATTGTACAATGTTATTTTACGTGGTCAAAAAGTAAATAAATTAATTATTGTTAGAAAAATTGGTATTAGAAATATAAAAACCCAAAAACATTATATTGAAAATTTAATGTTCAAATTAATTAATCATGAGTAGAGATAAAATCCACAACTTTTAAGTGTAATTTACATGATGTACTTAAATAACCATTATTTTATACTAAGCATACAATTTAGAGATCGTGAATAGGTATACCTATAAGTAACATAATTTCATAAACAGTGAGCTGTTATTACTACGTAATAATAACAGCTCACTGCTGCAGCATAAAACACGATTCGTAGGAGTATAGAGTTATCATAACAGCCCTTGTAGACGTCATGTTTTAAAATTTTGTTAATTACCTTATTTTTAAAGTAATTACGAACTAGACGTTTCAGTCGCGTGCATTTATAGTAGCTGTGTTTTGGCAACACTAACAATAACTTGTAGAGTGATGTTCTCTAATACAAGTGGTGAATGAGTTATTCAAATAGGTTCAGCAGATTCAGAATTTATTGATATAGAAATTATTGATGATTGCAATCACATAACTCTTTTCTCTTTATAATATTAAAGATTAAGTTATGTAAGTTAAATATATACCCAATACCGTATATAATCAAAGCCATTCTTTACAGGGTTACTCATCTGGAGATAATTTACTCTTACCGCTACTAGTCGCAGCTTTATCGTCAGTCGTTCTGGTACTACTTCTGGCGCTGGCTGTAAGACGCCGAAAGAGATCTTCCACAGCTTCCACACAGATTGGCGTAAGAATTTTACTGTATTGATTGTATTGTTTATAAAAAAGGAAGTGTAAATATTAGCAACACTAACCGACGGTTAGTTAATAGTAATACTATATGTATTTTTTTAAAGTAAGAGATTTTTTTTAAAGTAAGATTTATGACAAAGCTAATTAAAAAAAACATGGGAGTATTTTTCATTATTCTCTATAGTTTCATATTATTTGGTCATCAACGCCTACTACCAAAATTAACCTTTAAATAATTAATTAAGCTGTTTTTTTTTAAAGCAAACAAAAATTTTGAGATAGATACACAATCAATGACCCTTGTTCCAGAAGTTAACCGCCGACCTACAAGCGGATGACAACACTAACTTGTTGACCGCGGAGAACCCAGAAGAGATCGAGGAATGAGGTCAATACGTATTGCTTGTTTTCAACTGAATGCCTCATATATCTACTTGCAGAAGGAATGGCCGAATAGAACGTCTTGAAGGTTACTTTTATACAAATTCGCTTCGAATTTTTATGCACACATTATTATATTAAAAATATCGTTAATAATTGTAACCCCGTATCACAAAATGCTTTTATTTTAAATTAAAATGTCAACATAATTATAAAATAAATTAAAAATTATCTTTATATAAGTTGTATTTTGAAGATAGAATTTAAAGCAAAGAACTTCACTAATTCTACTAGAAATACCGGAATAAAGGAATTAAGTGTAAAAATTGATTGAGAAAAAATTTGAAGAGTTCATTTGTATAGCTTGCCTTTAACCTCGATTGTAGGTACATAATGCATTCGAAGCACCTTGTAATAATTAATCTGCCATACCTTAGTTTCTCGACAATTATAAGAAGACCTTAATTTAGGTTCTTCTTACATACCGATCATATTTCAAACTTTCAGTGCCTATTGTTTGTATATAATTGAAGGTTAGATAGGCTTGCTCCCGAAAAACAACATTGCATGTTCATAAATGCGATATGATATTTTGTAGTTAAGAATATTTTGTAATCACTTAGATTTTTGACTATGTATTAGGTAAAGTCATATGCCAAAGTTGCAAAATTATTTTTGTTACGTATGTAATTCTAAAATCTATTTAATCACGTATGACCGAAATTCTATAAAAAATATATTAATAATTTATTCTTGACAACTTTTCTCTGATTCCGTTAACAATTAGGAAGCCCCTACCAGTCTACGATAATTCATAATTACTATAAACCATTCATTATGTACTAAGCTATATAACAGGCCATAAATGATCGAATTTTCTCCGGAATCTTTAAAGAAACATGTAAACCCATTAATATAAAAAAAAAACAACTAACGATTTATTAATCATTGTAGATATAAATACATGTATGTCTATACGTTCAAGTACAATATCAACCTTTAAAATAGTACGAAAGATGTAACTTACAGTTATTTTAGTTTTATCTCTATTTATGTATTAGAACTCAATGGTTAAAATGAAGTACACTCCTAAAATTGATTACATATTATATATACATATATTTGACCATCGACTACAAAAATTAATATATATGTATGTATATAGCAGGAAAAACATCATTATGTATTATATACCTATATAATAACTCTGAAAATTTCAAGTGTATTATGATTTATGACTCGTCAGTATTAACGAATCCCTGTGGTATATCAAAATAGACATATTAATTTTATGTAATCATATAGGTTAAGATGTATTTTAATGTTGATCTTGGTGTTTCTATTTCAGCGTGACATTATTTATCGAGTATCTTATTTGATATAATTTTAAAATAGACATAAGACTGATATATGATTGAGTTATTCAGTATCTAGTGAAATGAATTTGTGTTTAACCTATTTTTGTAACGGCACTATTCATTTCAAAATTATTTTTGTGTTTTAAATAAATGTAGTTAGTACGGTCATGGAATGTTTGACTGTAGGTAGTGTTGGCTATAGCTAGTTAGAAAAATTATACATGGAATTTCAAAGAAACATGTGATGAAATGAGGGCGCTAGTGTTCCTAATATCAAATAAAAAGAGCAATGTGAATGTCCAATTAAAATGTTGTTAAATGTTTGGCGATCGCTATGATATAGTGTAACATTTTTGTCAATATTCTTTACTCGCCTTTAACACTTGACTGAGTGGCATCCAGCGGGCTTACCAGCTTCGTCCTCATAAATTGCAATGGTGATAGTATATAAAAATGCGAACGATTGCTGGGCAGTAGCGAGTAGTTTAGCTACTAAATAACTCGTCACTCGACTAAAATACTGACCTAGTCCAAACTAGGCTTAAGCGCCTGATGTACATACAAAGTTACTAACACGATCGAGTCATTATCACACCAGCAATATTTTATATCATACAAATGTATATCGCACAGTATATATTGATAGATATTAAGTTAGCTTTTGTGTCAAGATAGTTTTTGGAGCAGTGTGTTTATTATTTAAGCTAGAACATCCACCATGTACATAACTAAATAACGAAATAAATTGTTTTCCCACCGACATTTTTTTTTAATGTGTTTTATGTATAATTTGTTATCAGCTTTTAATTCTTGTATAAATTTCTACTGATTTTTATTTAACAAAATACAAATTAGATTTTACGTTGCTTTGTTACGATACTACGATATTAAATAGTTTTTAAGTAAAAATATACTTAAATAAAATTCACTTGCTTGTCACTGTTTTTCATTGATGGAATATCTGAAAAGTGAAAAGAAATTAATTCCTAGACTAATGCAAGTAATTTTAATGGTGTCAAATATCACAACATATGAAACGGTGTAACGAAATCAGTTTAACATTCTGATAGTAAACTAATATCTCTACCTTCCCTTCCCTTAATTTGATAATAATTTATTAGACAGATAGATCTAAAGTTCTCATTTAGATAAATAAGATAAGGAAAAATACTTACCTATGTGGTATTGTGACTCCAAATGTTTTCAAAGTTGACATTAAAATATTTATAGACTTTTAACGCAGAAATTGGTAGAGAAAGTTTGTATCGAACGTTAATAGGCAACAGGTTAAATATAAAGATCATCAAGTAGGTAAATGGCGGCGTTCCTGGATATAGAGATTCTGGGATTTATTTTTTTCTCATAATTAATGTCTATATTCAATGCTCATAATACATAGACAAGACAACTTAGGTACATTTGACAATGGTGTCACACCCAATGAGATAGATCATGTTCTAACGGCATTGACAACAATAATTGTGACTTGAAGACTGGCACTGACTTAATGCAACGGCCTCACAATTAAAGCTGTTAGTAAAATATTTGATTTTGAAAAAAAGATCAGAACGGATTATGTGGTTTGAATAGTTAAGACGAAGGCTGACGGCTCAAGGAAATTGAAGAAAATATTAAATAAATTAGTAGAAATGAAATCTAAAAAAAAATACTTTTAAAGGCAAACTATTAAAAGGTAAAAAAAATTTGGACCCAGAGAAAACCCAAAAACTAATAGAGATGGCGAGATTTAACAGTACGTACTTAATAAGTTATAGTAGTAAGTTTTGCTCAGCGGATAATTTTAGAACTCAGTCACCAAATAATACACTGAACAGAAATGACATAATTAACCTACCATAGAACACCAACACACATGGGCGTAGCGAGGTACAGGCAGGAGGGGCAGCTGCCCCCCCCCCCCCAGAAGAGCGGTTGGTCACTGATAAAAATGATTTTTACATCTTTTCTTACTTTAACAATAAGCAATGTCACTAATAACGATAAGTGAAACGAATAAAAGAACACCTGAACTACTAACGTGAAATACTCATATAATATCTTAAAAACCACGATTAAAACAGTACAGTCTTGGATTTTCTTTAATTGTCAGATCCATTCAAGGCTGGATACAGTATCATTCATCTGTGATTCAGGACTAAGAATAACGCGCATTTTCATTAAATGAATTTAAAAGTAAGTAGGTACATCAAATCATTATTTTTACATTTTCTTAATTTGTTTTTTCATAATTTAAATTAGCTATCATTGTACATACTGTCTAATAAAAAAAGATTCACCTCGATCGTATAACCCAGTAAAGCTTTGCGTGGCAAAAATTATTTCGAAATAAAAATTCAATGGATGTAGGATTACATACTATTATTCTACTTTTATGGCCTTTTATTTTTTTAATTTTAATGAGACTTCCTCAAGGTTTCTCAATCTGGGATCAGCCGGTCTTAAGTTAGAATCTAAAGATCCACAAGTCTATTCCAGGTCATTTAACAGATTTTACAAATACTAAATTACCGTTGACATATTTTTACCGGGACATGTGTGTGCAAAATGACTTTTTCACTCTAACATCAAATTTAAGAAGAGATTATTTTCGGCGATTAATTTCTTTGTTTTTTTGTTTTTTTTTTTTTAAATATGGTTAGGAAAAAAATAAAAAATCATTTTAATTGACTTATGTTGTAGTAAAAATCCCAGATATTGCAACCAATTCATTATGTTAATGTTAACTAAGCTAGCTTACACTAATAATTACAACCAAATCTTATATAATATTTTACAATAAATAAAAATATATTCAATCCTTGCATTAGTATAAACTAATATTAAAAATACATATACATTACAATACTTCGTCAAAATATACACGTGTTATTTATTAAAAATTAATAATGTTAAATATCATAAAAGATTTCTATTATGTCGCCGACCACATAGGTACATTAATTTCAATGAAAAATTTGCTATTGTTAAATTTTTATTCACGTTTACATAACAGTTTATACATTAAAAATTAAAAATAAAATCTTTTTGTTGACATTAAGATGCTGCTATACCGGTTATAATGTTAAATTACCTATCTGAGATTGCTTTCATTTCTTTTTTTATTTCGAAACATTGAGATGAAGAAACATTGTAATACCAAATTGAAGTTGCAAAATGTTTAAAAAAGGCATGTATTTAATGTTACAACTTTAAATCTACGTTTTTCTATCAAAGTATTCGAAATTGCTAACAAAAATACTGAATTGCACACTAAATTTGCGCATCAAATAAATCAAATATACTATACTCTTTGATCTTTAAAGCTCAACTATTTTACTGAATGACTAACTGTTAACTTATAGTAAATCTAATTATTATTTTAGTGCAACAATATATTTAATCTGTTTTTTTGGAATCCATCACCTATTAAATTTTAAAGAACATGAGTTATACTAAATAAAACACCAGTTAATCAGTCATGTTTATTAAATTAACCTAACCTAACCTAACCTAACCTAAAATATGCATTAATTGTTATGCAATATTTAGATAATGATGTTAGTAATTCGGTTGTAATATTGGATAATTTAGTGTGCAAATCAGTATTTTTGTTATGCGGTGAGTAATTTTGTTTTAGAATGCTTATATCTGTGGTTTTAGCAAGATTTTCGTAGCAAAGTTAGATAAAAAAAGTCGCTAACTTTGATTTATTTTAAACATTTTCTAATAATACACGTTTAGTTATACAATTATTTAAATTAATATACAGTCATTTATTTGATATGCAGGTAGATTATTAGTCCAGAAATGTTGTTTGCTTAATTTTTAAATAGAGGTGCAATTAAAAATTCCCCTTTAAAAAATTGTATTGATCAAAGAGTATATTAACAACCTGTTTATATGCCACCGTATTATTGCGAACCTTGTTTTGTTCTTTTTGTTTTGTCTTTTGTAATATATTTATTGCACCACAAAATTGTGAACTTAGTACAAAAGTTATCTCGTATATTAATTATTTTCAACCGGCGCGGCATCGTTTATCTTACAAATAACCTAAACTTATTTTTATTTACCAATTAATTAGTCGATTCACAATTTTTGAATTTGCAATGTACAGATTTTAAATCGACTATATTCAAATATTTTCAACGTGACATTTACGTCATGAAAATCGAAAGATTCAACTAAATATAAATTAGCGATATATAAATTAGTAAGATCAAATATTGAAGCAATTACATTGGCGTCTCATATTATTAATATTAATAGAGAAATAATGATAACATTTAAATATAAATAACGTAACATTTGCATCAGTGTTTCGTTGGCAGAAATGTTCTACACAATTAAGATTGCTCTTAAAAAGTTATCAATTTTATTTTTTTAACCATTATGTCATTTTACGCGGTTGCCTTAAAAGTGTATATAAATATAACCTAATGAAATTAAGTTTAATTAATAAGTTGCATAAATATCTATTATTGGTTTTTCATCGGTTTAAAACAAAAACGTAAATATTTTAAATTAAAACGGTTCAATTTCAAAAGGCTCGAGAGGACTTTTGATTTATATCATTTAATACGAAAACATTTTTATTACAATTTAAATTGGTATTATGTAACAAAAGAGCAAAATATTTTACAATATTATTTGTAGAACTTGAAAATTATTTTAAAAATAAAATGTCATTTATAACCGTTTGTATAATACCTACATATAGTTGAAATAAGTATAATTTAATGTTTTTAATAATTTGATGTAAAAAAAAATGATGTTAATATTCGTTAGTATAATACAAACTATGAAACTTAGTAATACCAAATGCAGTTTTTAATCATAACATTTTAATGTCGATTTTTAATACAAACAAATACTGGTAGTAGATAAATTTTAATCCAATTGAATGAATCAAACATTGAACCTTAATAATCTTTAATAAAGATACATAATATGTAAACTTCAATCATCTTTCCTGAGGTAATAAATCGCGAACATACATCAATTCTGTACGGATAACGTCACAAATAACGATAGACAAATATCATTCTTTAATTGAAATAATTAGTTTATACTAACAAGAGCAAAAAAAAAAACATAAAAATTTAACAGAAAGTTTAATATATACTCCTGCAGTTTTCACGTTTCATGTATTAAATGTAGCTACTTCCCAGTGAACACACGTGTGACTTGGACTTTAAAATTACGTCATATATAGGTCACTCAGAGGTCCAATAAATTTCACGTACGCATGACATAATAGTGACTATGTTTGATGACTTTCATTTTAGTTTATGTTGTATTACATCAATATGACTTAATCACATTGAAGTGAATTTGGATCACATGAAGGTAAGTGTTTGGTAGTGTGACAAAAATTCGACATCACTATACTTTGTAAAATATAGCATGAGTCCTATGACAGATGTGAATATGACTTTACTAGGGATGTGCCAGTGTGTAAATAATCGAAACGGGAGGTATCGATAAATTGCTTTGGATAATTAAAACTGCACAAAAATAAAACACATTTATGTCTTATCTAAAAAAAAACAATAACAAAACTTAACGAAACTAGTAACAAAACAAATGAATTTTTGGTTAATAACACAAAACAAACTAACAAAGACAGGTGACAACAAGACTTATTTATGCACTCGCACAGCCACTGAAGTGTCGCGCGCGTTACACTAAACAAAATTGCGGCTACAATGTTACCGCTAGAATAAATGTGTATTTATAATTAGATTGGCATACATTAATTTAGTCGATATTTGTCTGTTGGTCGATTTTACATCCCTACTAGTCTTCAAGAAGCATTTATAAAGTAAGCTAACAAAAAAAAGATACTTATGAAAAAATTAAAATCACTTAAATTACTTATGTTTTAACTAACCTAACATGTTTATTTTTAAATATACGTTCGTATAGTAATAAGAAGCGTTGAATTTTTCACGAAAATTTATTATAAATATTTAAAAAAAAAAACGAATTGTCTTTAAAAACGAAATCGTAACTGTCTTTAAAAACGAAATCGTCAATGTCATAGGACTCATGCTATATTTTACAAAGTATATGATATCATTATTATATCAGATTTGTATCAAATATTTTAGGTTAGTTTTTCGTCAAGAGGTATGACATACTGAGACATATATGACTCATATGTGACTTACATTTTACGTAAATGTGTTCACTGGGTTCTCATTCTTTTTATCCATATTATTAAAAATTTCTAGTTAAACGTAACGATTTTAAGGCGGCGGATGGGTCGGTTTCAACAATCTGGCAAGTACGTGACGACCTCCTACGAGTTTCAACTGTTGTCCGTCCATCAGTACGCTGCGAACTCCGCTAGATGTCGCCGTTGACGCCGCACTCGTTACAGCCTTTAAAAGTTATTCAAACCGTTAAAAAAATATAAATGTTGAAAAAAAAAACTATTAGTTAACAGTGACATAGGCAGACGATTAATTATATTTTTGACGTACTTGTTACAGCCTTTAAAAGTTGGAACTTATTAGTTATTCAAACCATTAAAAAATATATAAATGTTGAAAAAAAAACTATTAGTTAACAGTGACATAGGCAGACGATTAATTATATTTTTGACGTACTTGTTACAGCCTTTAAAAGTTGGAACTTATTAGTTATTCAAACCATTAAAAAATATATAAATGTTGAAAAAAAAACTATTAGTTAACAGTGACATAGGCAGACGATTAATTATATTTTTGACGTACTTGTTACAGCCTTTAAAAGTTGGAACTTATTAGTTATTCAAACCATTAAAAAATATATAAATGTTGAAAAAAAAACTATTAGTTAACAGTGACATAGGCAGACGATTAATTATATTTTTGACGTACTTGTTACAGCCTTTAAAAGTTGGAACTTATTAGTTATTCAAACCATTAAAATATATATAAATTTTGGAAAAAAAAAAACTATTAGTTAACAGTATTTGAGAATAATATTATTTTTCTTTTTGATATAGGCAGACGATTAATTATATTTTTCTCCTTTTAGAATATACATAGATCTGAATGATCTATAATTTTTATATTAAGCTAGCTAATATTAAACAGCCCCCCCCCCCCGGCTGCGCCCGGGGTATATGTATATGTATCTAAACCTTCCTAATGAATCACTCTATTTATTGGTAAACACCGCATAAAAATCCGTGCAGTAGTTTTTGAGTTTATCGCGAACAGACAGACAGTGCGGCGGAGGACCTTGTTTTATAGTTTTTTTTATATTCAATAAAGTTTTGATAACTTTTCGACGTTTCCAAATGACAAAGAAGTTCAAGTCAAGAAATTTAGGTTAGTCTTGCGTATATTTCATAAAGCTTATTACGCAGTTAGAAATTTGACAATTTATAATACAAACCTATTGAGAAACAAAAAAATAAAAAAAACTTTATTTTAATAGGTATTCATAAATGATGCAATCACGACTTGTCTTTTTTTTTTTTTTTAGTTTAAAAAGAAACGGTTAATATTTAAATTGTTATTGTTTATTATAAAATTTATAATTGTTAAGTAAATGTATACAACTAGTCAGTCTTTTTATTATTATTTTATTTTATTTTATTGTTGTTGGTTCTGATTTGATATTATCTTGCAAGTAGTCTGGTAAGAATATAATTATGGTTTGAGAAACAAGGCACAGAAGACAACAAAGAAAAACCATGTTTATCAATTCAAAAAGAAAAGGGTTATTAAAACAGTGAATATGTCCATCCAATAATTAATAAGCCTTGGTATTATTTACCCGAAATTGCTGCTCTACTTGATAAGAAAATTTAAATTACGTTACCTGAAGTAAATATTTCTTAAAACGAAAAATATGCAATTTTATAAAAACAATATCATTTAAAACTTATACCAGTATTTTACAATATAAACTAGCAATTAAAGCTTGTTTTTGTAAATTATAGTGCAATGAAGATTTTAATTTAATAAGTATTTTGTGTGAATATTTTATAGTGAGTACGTTAGACAAAGTGGTATTAAAATACAATGTAGAATGTATATTGTGTCACCCCACAACCAATTAATACTTTAATACAAGTTCATCCATGCATCAGAATATCATGCACAAATCACCGATACTAAATCACTCTCATAATTTTTCATCATGCATATCACCTGTTGTATTTTAATTCCCTGCGGAAGTTTAACCTGATGTATCGGATTCACCTGCGATAATGACAGTATAATACATTTACCATTTATGATTTTAGCACATAACTAAAGGATAGAGATTGTTTAATAAAATAAAAAAATAAAATAGTTCAAATACAACAATAAAAAAAAAGTAAATTATATAATACCTGTTGTAGCTTCAATACAGGTGCTGTAGTTGAAGAAGTCGTTACCGTCTGCCCTCCTAAAATCGAATTTATACATTATTTATTCATTTAATCTATAATAATATTTGCAATATTTACTCTGGAAACGAGTAATGAATAAAAATTTATGTAGCTTGCTAAATTAAAAAAAAAAATTAAAATAATAGAAAATTGATTATAATTGTTAAAAATAATAATATATACAATGAGCATCAAATTGCGTCGAACCTAAATAAGCAACAATTATTTTAGTATTCCTTTGATTGATTAACACGTAACGTTTGATCGCTTCAATGGTAAGTAAGCCACAGTATTACTATATTATAAGGATTCTATATATTCTAATATTCATAAAACTTCACGTTACTACAATGTTTACATAAAATAACATACCAATATTACTTAAGACTATGGTTTGTGATGTGGACGTTCCACCGGCTGAAGTCATCCTTATAGCGCTTCCGTCACTTTGCTGGAAAACAATATTATCTAAACTACATATATATTTGTGTTTACTATTGTAAAACTGTCTTTATATATAATAAGTTTTGTGCTCTATATTTATATATAGTCTTCCTATTTAAAATATTCTGTCTCCTAATAACTTTTTAAAGTGTATATTATAAACAAATAAATTCAAAAATTAAAATCCTACGATTTATTTGTAAAGTAAACTAAAACATAGAAACAGAATGAACAATTACAATTTTATTTCATTTAACTAAAAAGACTGCTCCTAGTAGTAAATTATTATGCTCAAGACTAATATTTAATTTCTTCAGATCGAGCTAATAACGCCGAAACGCCACTTCTCTCGTATCGCCCCCTCCTTTAATATTTAATTTAAATTATTCTACTGGGACTGGTGAATTACTATCAATATTTAAGGAGAATTCTCGGTACATGATTCTCATTCGAATAATGTAAAAAATTAGGTACTTAATTTTTGACCAAATTTTCATAAATTTGAATTTTAATAAATGAAGTGTGGACACATTTCCAGTCATGCCGTCGGCGCGTGCGACGTGGTGTTGTACTGTGTTGCTTGCCACCCGCACCCCCCGCCCTTTGCTAATTCTAATTCCCACTAACTAGATCAATTAGTCGGGCGAGCGCCGCCGTAAGGTTCGTACGTTCGTTTCGCCGCGAGCGCCTAGCGATCGATCTTACGTATATACCTAATCTGTCCTGTGTACGTGTGACCCATCATTAGTAATTAGGTATAGCTTATCAATACACTAATGCAGAATCACCAGTGCTTTCAAAACTGTTAAAAGTGACCCATTCGTGTTAAATCCTGTGAAAGACAATATGCGTATATTAACTGTTTTGTTTAGATTTCACATTGTTCAAAACATGATTTGACTTCGTTACACAGCACACCCATCTATCGTCACGCCTCTGGCGGCCGTAAATTGAAAAGTAATGCACGACCATTAAGCCGACGTACCCCACTACTGTTGTCGTTACCTGCAGGATGATGTTGGTGAGCGGCTTGGAGGCGAGCAGCAGCGGGCGCGCCGGCGCCAGCACGCGCACGCCGCGCGCGCGCCCCGCCTCCAGCGAGATCATCTGCGTCTACACACACACACACACATGCGCTTCTCATTACACTTTTTATTGGATTGCTGGATTTTGACTGACCGGTTGGCGCAGTTGGCAGTGCTGACCCTGCTTTCTGCTCCAGGGTCGTGGGTTCGATTCCCGCCCCGAGTCTGGGTGTAATATGTATTTATTTCTATATGTATTATTTATATATACATATTATTATTTTAAAAAAAATTATATCAGTTGGCTCTTACCTAAAACACAGGCATTAACTAGTTAGACGACCGTGTGTATATGTTAAACATATTTATTTATTTATTTTGAACTGAACTGAATCAGCCTGTAAACAACCCACTGCTGGGCAAAAGCCTCTTCTCCATATAGAAGGGTTGAAGCTTGATCCGCAACACTACTCCACTGCAGGTTGGTGGATAATTTCCCTACCATGAGTAACGTTTGCTGTCAGATGTCTATGATAACAACCGGAGCCGACGGCTTTACGTGCACTATAGACACATATAGACTAGAAACAAATATTTGCCCCGAGTGAGTCGAACCCGGGACCGCTGGCGTTACAGCGACTACACGCAACACTACACCAGAATGATCGTTTTTATTTTATGGAATGATAAATAATAATTAACTAAGAAGTACACATGTTTGTTATTTACTTACTATATTATAGTAAATTATTTACTATTGTTTATTTATAAAAGATAATATTATGTATCTTAGCTGCTATAGGACTAAAAAGGTAAAACACACTAATAAATGTTATTTACAATGTCTGGTATTTGTTTCACATTGTGAATCCCATGAAAGATTATATGACAAAAGAGTCTACATATATCTTGACTACTGGATCCTGATTAACAACTCTAGTAAGATGTATGCATACATTATATTCAAATAAATGACTTTTTTCAACATTAAATTGAAAAAATAAATAAAAAATTTAAATGTACTCATATATACTTCATAAACTTATCTAGAATATACATTGATATGGAACTCACCTGTGCATTTGTTAGCAACTTCGCAACTAAAGGCTGTGAAGGTTTATCAGTTGATTGAGCTCTAACTACTTGCGCTATCGACTTTGGTGTCTGTTGATTAGCCAATTGTAATGTTTGACCACTCGCTAACTGAAGAGTTTGACCACTTGATAACTGTAAAGTCTGCCCACTCGGTAGCTGAACCGTTTGACCGGCTAATTGCACAGTTTGACCACCGATTTGAACCGTCTGTGAGCCCAGTTGCACACTTTGTCCACTCGGCATTTGCACTGTTTGACCACTTAACTGTACATTTTGACCTAATTGAACAGTTTGCAAGTTGCCACTCGCTAACTGAACAGTCTGACCGCTCGGCAACTGAACACTCTGAGATGGTAGAACACTTTGACTAGCGACTTGAACACTTTGTCCACTGGGTAGTTTCACCGTGTGACCCGTCAACTGCACGCTCTGACCGGCCAGTTGAACCGTCTGTCCGGCAATTTGAACAGTCTGTCCAGCCAACTGAACCGTGGAGACCGGTATTTGTACCGTCTGATTAACGGATTTCACGGCGGGAGAGGCCGTTTGGGGTCTCGGGCTAGGAGTCTTCATTTGGGCGGTGGATACGGCTCGGACTGCTTGAATGGACTGGGGAGACGCCAGCTGGACGGTCTGTCCGCTGGGCAGGCGGACGCTGTGCGTGGGCAGCTGCAGCGAAGACAGCTGCAGCGTGTGTCCGGAGCTGAGCTGCACAGCCTGGCCACCCGCCAGCTGCACCGTGCGGCCGCCCGCCAGCTGCACCGTTCGCCCGCTCGCCGGCGACGACACGACCGTCGGTATGCTCGACACTACGTTCGTAGTTGTGGAACTCTGGAATTTTATAATTGTAAGTTAATACAATAATCGACGATAAAACATTTACATTACACTGTATATAAAGGGTACGAAAAAAAAAAAAACCTATATATCTTTTACCTGTGCTATCGTAGTTACAGACGTTGTTCCTGGTACTGATGGTCGTTTTTTAGCTGTTGGCGTACCTGTAACCGCAATAAATAATATTAAAGATGAGCAATATTTCAGTAATCTCAAGTTCCATAAAATACGGCGTTCTACAGAATAGTAGCCCAATAAATAATTTGTAAATTAAAAATGCCAAATCACGTATTTCTATAAGAGCTAAAAAAACATATTTAAAAGGACATCTTAATTTTAAAGTAAGTTTAATAGTCCAAGATATTTGAAAATATGGTCTATTTTATCATTTTTACTTATTTTTCTTATTTACATGATTGAGCTAATCTATAATTATATACACTATTTACTTTGCTGCATAAGAGCTCTTGGAGATATTAAAGATTTTCCAGAAGAAGGAGCGGCTGGACTGAGAACTCTGACGACCCCTCGTCTTGCGCTTGGTGTTACCTAAACAAAACGAACATTTATTATTCAAGATTTTAAATTCTTAAATTTGTCATTAAACACGTTACATGCTTTGAAATTTATCAACTAACTAATGTTAATAATATTGAATCCTTTAATGGAAGGGAAACCTATAGACGTACGTACATAATGTACGTATGTATATAAAAGCTTTGACCAAAATTTTAATTTGCGGGCATACGTGAGGCGTTTGGAGGGGAGGGGGTCGAGCGAAATCTCACGCGGGCGGGAGGGTGTTGTCGGCAAATATCATGTAATGTTTTTAAAAAAATTCTGAAATAGTTATCATGTACCGGTGATGACCTTTTTTTTTGCATTTTCAAAAATCTCACGTGAGATTAGGGTGCGGGGCGTGGGTCGAGCCGAAAATTCGTCAAAATTGTCTCGAGTAATTAATGGACTTTTCGGCTTTATTTGTCTTACCTCCAAGAAAAAAGAATATCTATTGCCTCACAAACTAAGGAAAAATAAAATATAAATTTTGAATAAATGAACCTGAGAAGTTGGCGTGCAAACGGTAATATTCGAGGTTGACACGGTATGCACTGTCGGAGGCCTTATTAGAAGAGATCTTGTAACTTGAGTCAGCTGAAAATGATTTATTAACATATTAATAAACTTTATATACAACAGCAGTAAATCATACGTACAATTTCATGTTCAACGAAGCTTTATTCATGAGTTAACATAAAAATGCAAATAATTTGGCAATTACCTTTGCAGATTGATTAATGGCATTTTGATGAACAGACGCTGTTATGTTTGGTATCATAGTGGTAATAGATGGTGTTTGTTGAATAGAAATATTTATTGTTACCTGAAACGGATAATATTACATTGAATAAAAGCTATTTTCATATATATAATTAACAAATCCTAAAACAAAAACAAAAAAAAAAAATTGGTTGTCTGTAAAGTCGGTTTCCGGATGATAATTTTACGTGATAACGTCATAAAGGGCCATTCATTTATTACGTAAGACGATTAAGTGGGGGAGGTAGGGTCGACCATGTCTTATTTTCTCTTAAAAGGGACTGGGAGGGAGTCTCGATAGTTCTTACGTAAGATCACAAAAATGCGCAAAGTTAAAATTATACTTTTAAAAAGCGCGGGCAACCGCACGACTATAACTAGCACGACTATAGTTATACTATAACTAGGTAACTACAATTCAGCTGTTTCGAGAAAAACGCAAATGAAAGTTTTACCAAGATTTTTTAGAGATTTTCAAGACTTGACTAAATGTTATTTTACTACCATTTCTAAATTTTATTTGGTTAGAAGTATTAATATCTTGTTTCGAACAAAATTTTATAAGAAATTTGAAAAAAACAAATTTGTAGTTACCTAGTTGTAGTACTCACCCCACGAATTGTTTATATTATATTTTAAAATAATATAATATTGATGACCGTTCTGATGTCGCTACATGCGAGTAGTCAACTCAACGCCACGCGCCGTCGGTTTCGGGTTCGATTCCCGCTCTGGACAGATTTGTATACAAACATTTGTTTCCGGTCTGGGTGTATGTCCTTGTGGGTCTCCCCACCATGCCTCGGAGAGCACGTAAAGCCCTCGCTCCCGGTTATTACCATAGACAACGGATAACGAGCGTTACTCATGGTAGAGATATTATCCGCCAACCCGAAGTGGAACAGCGTGGTCGATTCAGCTCTAACCCTTCTTCTTTATGGAGAAGAGGCCTTCACTCAGTAGTGGGTTATTTATAGGCTGATACAGTACAGTAAAATAATATCCTAAAAATTACTTACAGGTGCTTGCGAAGTTTCAACTTTCGAAGACTTCTGTTTCATCAACGGTGACCGTTGCGGGGTGACCACTATCGACGGCATTGACGTCATTTGAGTCAATATCGACTCACTGTTCTGTTTCGTTAACGGAACATTTTGTTTCATCGTTTGAACGACGATACTCTGTTTGCTCTGCGTTTGCTTCGGAGATTGGACACCCTGCTTCACTATTTTCGACTGTATCACGTTCTGTTTCGATACATTCTGCTTCACCGGCATCGGCTTCGATGTTAATAAGCTTGTTTGCTTCGGATTCGTTTGAGCTATCGTCTTCGGAACTGCTTTTGGCGTTGCGTTCGTTTGGTTCACTTTTGTCTGAGGTTTGGTTTGGATCAAGGAGGGTAGTTTCGGTTGGAGGGGATTTTTGGGCGTCACCGGCTTCGGTTTCTGCGGTGTCGCCACCAATTTTCCTTTCGGCTTAGCCGCTGGAGATTGTTTAACGTTAGTCGCCTGTGTCGCCTGCATTAGCAGTTGAGCTGAAGATAGGTGAGGTATGGAAGACGGCGCTCCAGTATCGTCGACGTCTACATCACTATCGGAAGCATTTTCTACTGTCTCCTCTGTATTGCTTACATCTAAATCCATCTAACGAAACAAATGTTTTTAAATTAGGAAAATAACATATACATAATTTAAATATATTTATTAATAAAACTAAAAAATAAGAAGAATTGAAAACTAACCTGCATTTGTGGTGAGCTAGCAGACAGAGCAGAAACATTCGCCTTATTTCGTCCACGCGCATTACTCTTCGCATAATCTTCCTCACTCCTTAAACAATGTTTGAAATCAGTTGTTGTTTCATTATTCTAATCAAGAAACTAGCGACCCGGCCCGGCTTCACACGGGTCGTATGTTTTTAACGACAACGTTTTTCCTGTCATCGGTGCGAGACCCGCGCTTAATATTATTTTCACGCGCATTAGTTTTTAGTTTGCGATAACTCCTAGCATATTAATTTAAATTATATAGTATAAAGGATTTTTATAATCTTCATAAAATGCTTAAGGTAAGTAATTTATATTTATAACGATTAATACTGTATCCGTCTAAATAGCTTTCCAATTACCACATTATATGTGATATTTTTTAAGAAGTTAGCATGGATATAGTACGCTATTCTAAAGAGATAGATGTACGACATCGCGGACTTTTCTGTAGACCTATAAAAGAGGAATAATTCCAATATATATTGTTTTGTTATATCTAAAACGGATTAGACAGCGTTTTCGATTAAAGCTCCCTGTAGCTTGACTTATTCCGACATCTTCAACAATTATCGTCATATTTCAACCAATTAACACGAAACCTTAACAGATAATACACTAAAACTTTCCTCATGAATCAGTCTATGTATTGGTGAAAACCGCATGAAAATATGTTCATTAGTTTATGATTTTATCGCGAACAGACAGATAAACAAACACGGCATACGTAGTAATAATAATTTTAATAGTATAACTATTACTTCTTACTTACTTATGTCTATGTAAATATGTCCATATAGCAGTCCTCTGGTCATACTTAACGATGGGATCACGCTTTACAGTCAGCAAGCGCTCCAATGCACTAGCCACTGCACTCGACAGTGCTTGCTCGCTGCACGGTACGATCCACTGAGACATCCTAAAAGAGAATATGTATATTATTCTGCACTATATCTCAAAAGACAAAATTAATCAATTTAATAGTATATTACGTTACTAGGGAGGGAAGTGATGCATTGCAACCCGGATTTTTGTTAAATAAAAATTCGAGGTTACGATGTCTTAATTTCTTTCCCGTGTAACGTATACAATTTTTTTTTTTTATAACACAAGGACTAAAAGTTCAAGATGTCGCGTATCCTAGCAACGCGTAACTAAACAATGTGAAATGAATGTGAAAAAAAAATTATTATTTATTAAATTAAATATAATATTGACGACCGTTCTTGTTATAATTGTGTATTTCAAGGCCGCATGCCGGTGGTCGCGGGTTCGATTCCCGTTCGGGACAGAAACTTGTATCTGTACAAATATTTGTTTTTTTTTTTTTTTTTTTTTTATGTGTTAGTTGAATAGGCAAACTGGCAGACGTGCCACCTGATGGTAAGTGGTCGACGTCGCCCATGAACATAAACTAGTTTACCTGGAACTAGCCCAGCCAACTCATTTATGTGTTGCCTATCCTGAGACATATGATGTTAAGTCTCGGTGCCAGTAATTACACTGCCTGTCTTGCCCTTCTTTCCGAAACACAGCAAAGCTGTTTCCGGTCTGGGTGTCTCGTGGTTCTCCCCACTCGATCCCGGTTGTTATCGTAGACACCTGATAACAATCGTTATCTATAGTAGGGAAAATATCCACCCCGCAGTGGTGCAGCGTGATAGATTAAGCTCCAAACCTTCTTCTATATGGAGAGGGGGCCTTTGCTCAGCTGTGGGTGGTTTACAGGATGATATTCAGTAGTATTAAAATCAGACACCACAGCGATTTCTCGCGATCGGTCGCCATTCGCAAGTTACGTAATAGTCCCCCGTCTCAGCGTTCACAGTACAGTACCTGAGCAGCGTGACGATGTCGCGGCGCGTGCCCTCGCCGTTGGGCAGGCGCGCCAGCGCGTCGCGCAGCAGCGGCAGGAAGGCGGCGGCGCGCGGCCGCTGCGGCGCCAGCAGCGCGCCGCCCGCCGCGCCCCCGCCCGCCCCGCCCGCACCGCCGCGCGCGCCCGTGGCCGGCCCCACGGCCGCACGGTACCTGCGAGACGCGTGCCGCTTTATTCGAAAATCTCGATGCGTTATCCCTAATGTTGTTTTAAAATTTATCCTCAATAAGGAAAGGCAAAGGACTATAGTCCATACAGCCTAGTCTAAATTTGTAAATTTCATTCCGGTATAACAAAGGCCGGAGCCAAGTCCGAAGTAACTTCATTTTTCTTCTGATTCCAGCGTTATCACTAAATCATCGCTCCCAACGATAATGATTTTATACCACGGTATTAAATACACGTCTTACAACGAAGCCCAATTTCAGTACTGAGAGATTAGAACGATCGTGTTATAACTTTTTTTTCGCGTCATCACCGCTGTCCGTCGTTGCTCTCGATGAGTTGGTTGCGGTGCGCACGCCAGTTGAGTGACAAGCGACTGTAAGCGACTCAGTCTCATTTCTCATTGTTATTCATAAGAGTATATTTTTCTCTCCCAAGTATTGTGTTATTAAATAATTGTTTTGCGATTTTGTTGTCATTTTTGTTTTGTTATTTAACTGCTGTTTGGTTTTGACATTGCTCAAAACATAATTTGACTTTGTTGCACTCATCTATCGTCATGCCTCTGGCGGCAATAAATTGAAAAGAATAGCAATCATAAAGCTGACGTACCCCCACTACTGTTGTTGCAAGACCTGTGTATTAGATCGTGGTTTATATTTTATAGATTGCGATGATTTTTAAGCAAAGCGTGATAACGTGAACTGTGATGAAGTCAACATTAATAGTTTTACATTAATCTAATATATTATTGTATAGTAACGATCCAGAAGACAACAGTTCTGGTGTAGTGGTGGGTGTAATCTAATTAACGCCAGTGGTAGCAGGTTCGATTCCCGCTCGGGGCAGATATTTGTGTTTATACAAATATTTGTTTCTGTCATCAGTATGAGTGTATGTCCTTGTGGGTCTCCCCCACCCACCTTGCCTCGGAGAGAACGTCAAGCCATCGGTCCTGGTTGTTAGCATAGACACGTGATAGCGGCCGTTTCTCATGGTAAGGAAATTATCCACCAGCTCGCAGTGGATCAGTTGTGGATTAAGCTCCAACCGTTCTTCTTTATGGAGAAGAGGCCTTTTCCCAGTAGTGGGTTGTTTACAAGCAGATTCAGTTCAGTTGATTTCAGATTTGAAATTGAATTAAAAAGGTAAAGTTTGATTTTGCTGTGTGATTATTTATGAAACGTTGTCTTATATTATATAAAAAAGTCAAAGCTTTAGGCAACAAAAGAGTCAGTCAAATTTTCACTATTAAATGATATGCTTAATCAAAAGTTCAATCGATTTTCCATAAATATTCATATCAAAATTGCCATACCCATACTGCACATAAGTAAATGGCTTGGATGCGGAAGCGTAGCGGCGTCGTTCCTGCGACCGAAACTCCGCTATTTCCGCCGTGGTCGGCTGTCTCACCACCCATGACGTCGGGTATCTGAAAAAAATAAATAAATAGACAAAATTTATATAATTATAACTCTGTACTTTACTTAAACTGTAAATATCTAACTTAAGATTAAAGTAGGGGTGTGTGATAACTAACGATAACTACTCGATAATTTTTCATTCAATAATTACCGAGTTGTATCGATATATTTGATTCGATAATTTTGATCCGATATTTATCGATAAAGTTTCATACGATAATTATCGATAACTATCGATAACACGATGCGATAATTATCGATGGTAAAATTATAAATTTTTTTTTTTCATCAACATTCCTACATTAGAGTCTCCATAACATAAAAGAATTGAAGATATTTTTACGCGATAACGTCATAAAAAACATTGATGAAAAATTGCATACTTTTATGAATTTAATTGCATTGAATTATTATCACTGAATTATCATTATTTTGTATAATACAAATAAGGAGTTAATTGTAAATTAATTTTTTTTTCAATAAATTAACATTTATTTGCACTCGTTAATTCAAATATTTTTTTCTTTTCTACTCGGATGCATCTGCCGATGGAGAGTAACAGAAATAGATGCGTCACAAGCCGAACGCTTAGGCCGATCGTGCCTTTCTATCGCTTGTTCCGCGCTCTCTCTCGCGGAACGTAACAATGAGTTATGCTTTTTCGTACGTGCAGCTGGCGTTCATCTATTTATAAGACGTTATAACGTCAAAAAAGAATGAAATAATTATATTTACTTCATAGTTATATTAATCGGTTAATATCACACTACTGTCTAGTCAAATAATCTAATTATATCACAGATCACCTCCAATAGCTACCGCATATCGAGCATTTTGTTTAATTTCAAATTCGTCAACTTTGGTGTAATGCAAGGGTCACGCGGAAACATAACGTACGAGTTGATTGGATAGTTTAGTTATGCGTTCTTTCGGACATACATCATAGTGATGTAAGTTTTTTTTTTATTTATAAATGTTCAAAACGAACTTTTAATATAAATAACTAACTAACTCATCTGGCTCAGTGACCCGAAGTCAGTCTTGGCCCCCGAAACAAGATTTCTCTACTTCGCACGATCTTGTGCGATTTCCCGCCAAGTATTGGCTTGGATCTCACGCAAGTCTGCTTCAACCACGTCCCTCCAGCGCTATCTGGGGTGACCCACCGGTCTACGTCCAGTTCGTTGACCCAGATAAGCTCTCTTAACTGCTCGATCCTCCCCCATGCGTTCGACATGACCGAACCACCGCAACCGATGGGATTTGGTAACTCCAATGATGTTTGGCTTAGACACTAGGTTTGCAATTTCAGCATTAGTTTTTATTCGCCAGCTGCCGTCTTGCCTTTTAGTTAGTCCTAGGATCTTCCGGTAAATTTTCCTTTCCGTGATCAGAAGCCTATTCTCCTCTCTGAACATAAGTGTCCAAACCTCACAACCGTACATCAGGATTGGACGACTAATCGTTTTGTAGATTCGTGATTTTTTTATTGCTACTTAGAAGCTTGGACACTAAGACCTTGTGAAGGGCTGCACTGCACCTCAAGGTGTTTTGTATATGGATCTATATTTCGGCGTCACGTGTATTCGTATCGGTTACTGTGCAGCCAAGATATTTAAATTTGTACGTGGTACTTCCAACATGGAGGTCTTGTCTTGCTTCGCGACTATTCTTATATCGCTTCATGTGGAACTACTCGGTCTTGTCGTGGTTGATCATGACCAACCTTTTTTTGCCTGTTATTCGAGTATCATAGCCGCTACAGCAACATCATTACTGTGTTCCCACAACAGGGCCAAATCGTCAGCGTACTTTATCACCATATGCCTTCTATTCAGGTCAAACCTTAGATCGAGTGTCATCACTTCCTAATTAAATGCTCTAAAACCAAATTGAAGAGCATTGGTGACAGGGCGTCACTTTGTTTTAGGCCGGTAATAACAAGAAATACGTCGCTCAGCTCGCCGCTAAACCTCATACACATCCTGCTCACTCCACTAGCCGCCACCACTAGGTCCACTAGCTTATTTTGAATGTCAAAATTAATTAAGATGGCATACAAATAAATTCGATCCACGCTGTCATATTCTTTCCTGAAGTCCTCGAATAATGAGTGAATGCTCTGAGGGTATTCCCATTTCTTTTCCATAACTTGTTTAAGGAGAAAAATCTGGTTAACCGTACTACGATTACGTCTAAACCCACACTGATAGTCGCCTAAGACTTTTTCTGCATATGGTTATAGCCTTTCCAGCAGTATGTACGACAAGACTTTATACGCAGTCGGGAGCAGAGCAATACCTCGGTAGTTCGCGCACTTCTTTTTGTGATCCTTTTTATGAATTGGACAAATAATACCCGTATTTTATTCGTGGGGTTGTACTCCAAGGTCCCACACTTTTGTCAGGAGTTCGAACATTTTGCACTGGACAGCACTTCCACCATATTTCCATAATTTAGCTGGTACACTATCCACACCTGGGGCCTTGTTGTTTTTAAGCCTCATTATCGGACTACGAACTTCAAAGAAGGTGAGTGGTCCTACTTCCTCTTGTCATCGGCTAGTTGGATAATCGGCTGCAATTAGCAATTAAGTAGCTGTTGGAAGTGTTCTCTCCACATGAAGTTAACGGCATCTTTGTTTGTGGCTAAGTTCTAGTGTTTGTGTATTTACGTTTTGAATTATAATTAAATATTTATTATTTTCGAAATTTATAATTTTAAATAACTATAAATTTATTTTTCTTATAATAATAAATTATGGGTGTATAAATAATAAGTGTAATAAACAATTAACTTTGATTTAAAAAATTTATCGTTTCACATGTTTTTTATTCATATAAAAAGGTATTCATAAAAAAAAATAACTTATATTTAATTTTTCTTTTAATTATTTCGAAATATTCATATCGAGTTCCATCACTTGAATTCTAGCTAGTCAAATGTCTCTTGTGTTTTAATAAAATAGATTGCCATTAATTAAAATTATAATTTTTCTATTTTATTAAAAACTAGCTTCTGCCCGCGGCTTCGCCCGCGTGGATGTCGGTTATTGCGACGAAAAAAAGGATCCTATATTGCTTCTAATACCGGTTAAGTAGTTTTTGCGTGAGAGCGTAACGAAACAAACTTACTTTCGTATTTATAATATTAGTATGATATTAATTTTATCAAATAACATAAGATAAGTATTTTGTCACTAACTCGATATAGAAATTTATAGTCTGATAATAAATTATCGCCGAGTTGCACGAAACAAATTTTAAATTTAAGTGTTTATTAAACTAATTTAATCACAAGAATCGTGATTATCTGTTGCACAAAACCTACATCTGATTAAGTTAACAAAAAAATTTAGTTTAATTAAAGACCTGTCTAACGGATGATTAATTCCAACAGCTTTAAATTAATCATGAGATCAACTAATTTTAAGATTAATTGCAACTTAACTAACGGAAAGTTAGCGACGGTTTTGTGCAACTCGCCGTATAATATGTATATATATATTATATATGTAATATATAATTATATACTGTAACAATAGGAATTTATTAAAATTTTATTTATTGGATATTTATAAGTATAAATTATATGCTTCTCATATTCACGGTTTATGTACTTATTTTATATATGTACGCTAATCATATTTCTATGTATTTCTATGTATTCATATAAGATTGTGTAACTATTTGTATTAACGATAATTTAACTACACTATTCTTATTTCAATCTCACGCCATACATACAAACGCAAAATCCTAAATAATTATTGCAAAGTTGTTTTCAAAATTATAATATTTATTTTTATTTTTATTTATATTAATTAATAATATTAGTTTATTGTTTGTTATTTCACTATTGTCAATCAAATGCATGCTGTGACTACCTGTAAGTGAAATTATGTGTCGAAAATGTCTAATTTTAAATAACATGTAATTTTGTTGGTAGTTCTATTACAAATAAATAAATAAATATAATTCAGTTAGTTCTATTTACCTGGGCGGTGGGGGTTCAGTGCTGGGCGGCGCGGGCGAGGCCGCTCGGAGCCACCGCTCGCACAGGCGGCCCAGTATGGCGTCGCAGTCTCTTCCCGCGCCGATCCATTGGTACATCTGCCGTTTAATAACAACAGACATACAGAAAAAAAGTAAATTTTCCAGTATCGATTATTAATTGTCCTCCAGAAATTATTTTATAAATACGATATTTATTCATTTATACACCACAAATACGTTATAAACAAAACTTAAAGATACTTAGTAACAAATTTTGTAGTACAACAGGATGTATGTTATTCTTTCACATTACACTACTAAGCTTTTTAGATGAAATAAAACAAAAATAAAAATATGCCACATTATATGAAGAAACAAATTTAGTTAGTAGACATAATTATGTTGATTACGGACACGTGCCAAAATTTTTATAAATTTCATTAACTTATTATGTGTATGTTGTTCTTTTATATGTCAAACTAAAAATAACCAATCATGTTAAATGACTAAAGTTTTTACAATGGTTATAAATTTTATTTTTAATGTTGTTTTTTGCAATTCGGTATGTGCAATATAATATAAAAATATTTTTTCTCGTAATGTTAATCAAAACAATTTAAAAAAAAATTAATTACATATTGAAAATGCATATAAAAAATTATCTACATTTGTCTAGTCACTATTTTTAATGTTTTTGACAATATCATAACAATAATCTCGTTTCTCATAAATAATTTAAGCTTTAAAATTTTGAAACAAAAAAGAAAAAAAAAAAGAACAATTTATGCATATTATTAAATATAATTTTTAATAGATCACCTGTGTATCTGGCATATATTGCAAATATGGAACAAAGTCATCTGGATGTGGTCCTCTTTCCCCAGCAAGGAAATCCAAAGCAGAATTTAATTCTGCACACCAATCATCTGATACTGAAATATGAGAAAACTATCATTACAAAAAAAAAAAAAAATACTACATTTTGTAAATTGGTTGTAACAAAATAATTTCTATGGATTCAGATCTAAAATGGTTAATATTGTGAAACAATTATTAATTGTAAATATTTTATAAAAAATACTTACAGTTGTACCACGTATTGAGCGGTGCAATGGGCGACCTCATAACGGCAGCACACCTGGCGTGCAGCTGCGGCTTGGACGCGCGGTGCGCGGCGCGCGCGGGGAACAGCGCGCGGACCAGCGACAGGAAGTTCGCGTGTGTCGTTTCTGTCAGTTCGTCTGCTTCTAGCAGATTCTCCTCTATCTCATTCGATGCATCTTGTAACACTTCACAGGTATCGTCAGCTATTTCCACTGGGAGGGCCATCATGTCTATGGAAATATTTTGAATTATTATAATTAGTTATAATACTTTCATAATCAGGAGCATGTTAAAAATTTCTAAATTGTCTTCATATTTATTGTACTTACAACTTTTTCTTATTGTGATAGATTTTACTTTCTGTATTGTATTAATACATTCTTTGAGTTAGAGATACTTAAAAATAATTTGTGCATATTAGACTGACTTACCTATCCCATCTAAATCTTCTAACTTAATAGGCACCGGCTGATTTATTTTAGAAGAATTTTGAAGGGAAATAATAGAATCTTGTGGTTCTTGTTTTATTGTCCTCTCTAAATAATTATCATGGCAATTTACACTGAAAATTACAATTATGCAAAGTATACTTAAAGCTTAATGCATATAAAACACTAAATCACTTACATAGACATGCTACAAAACCTATGCTAATGTTATAAATTGGAAATGTGTGTCTGTTTGTAATACTAATACTCATAATGTACAAATCCTATTATTTTTTTTTTGACGTGGTAACATCTTATAAATTGATTAACGCCGGCTGCACACACAAAAAAGCATGACTCACTGTCACCATCCACCTGAGCCGAGTGAGCAAGCGAGAACACGGAACAGGAGACAGAGATGCACAAAAGGCCTAAGCGTTCAGTTTGTTAATAAAAAAGAATAACGCAAATTGGAGGATCTTAAATATCACACATGTATATAAGTTGTAAATAAATTGTTAATAGCACATTGTTACTTTAAATTAATCTGTATAATTTAAGTAAAAAAATATTTGAATAATATTTTTTTACTTAAATTAATATTTGAATAAAGAGTGCAAATAAATGTTAATCTATTGAAAAAAAATGTAATTTTCGATTAACTCGTTCTTTGTATTATACAAAATAATGGTAATTCAGTGATAATAATTCAATTCATAAAAGTATGCAATTTTTTATTAATCTTTTCTTATGGCGTTATGACGTAAAATTATTGTCCGACTTTACAGACAACCAATTTTTTGCTTTATAAAACCTGTTTATCAGGTAAGGTTAAGAAGCATTACTCTACAATGCATAGAAATGAAGCCATAATTAGAAACACAATCAAACTGCAGGGATAATCTAGTTAGTCTACATTTGAATTGAATAGTCAATTCATAGTAAACTATCATCCGCACACGGCTTCGCCCGCGTGGATGTCGTTTATCGTGACAAAAAAAAATATCCTATGTTACTTCTAATACCTTCAAGAATATGTGTACAAAGTTTCATGATGATCGGTTAAGTAGTTTTCATGTGAAAGCGTAAAAAACAAACTTACATTTCACATTTATAATATTAGGGATTAATGAAGTTAATTTTCTAGCTAAAGCTAACATAGTTATTTATATTTACAAACATTAGTATTGTATACCTCATATCAGAAACTTCTTGTTTGATATCAACATGGTCTAAAGATTTCTTAGATTGCCTTGGACTTGAAACGGGATCTAAAAAGGATGAACTCTCTGAATCTGTTTCCTCACGTTCACATTTAATTTTTATATTAGGAAGAAGAGGCTTATTTTCAATGCTTTCCTGCTCATCTTTGAATTTTTTCAAAACGTTCTTAATATCTTGATTTTTCTGTTTTTGATATGTCTCTTTTTTAGTGCCTTTTCTTAATTTTTGAATCGGTGATTCAGTTTTTTGACCACCGAACATAAGTTTTTTCGTGCCATTCATTAGAGCAACCCTTTGTTTGATATCTTCTAAAGTTATACCTGTGGTATTAAGCTCTGGATGGTTCTAAAAAGAAGAAAGAGTTGTTATTAATTTTAAAAAAATACAAATAAATAAACACCAACAACAGTAACTCGACAAAGTTACAAACCTCTCGATATTGCCTTCTTGCTCTGTGAGTTGCCAGCACATTCTTTAAGCAATCCAATGAAGCTGGGTGGGATGGATCAGTCATACCAAGTGTACCAGAAACAGTATCTCCACTCTAGAAAATGATACAAACTAAATTGAAATTAAATTTAACAACTACTATAAAATATTAAAACTTAACTCATATAACATTGCAAAATATATTTTCATAATGTATTTCTTTTCATTGTTATTTCATATTCTCTGTCTTCTAGATGACATTGAGTTTAGAATACTCAGAGACAGATGTAAAGATCTAATAGACAGTGATTACAATAAGTATATTGAAAATGTAGAATCTAACGTGAAATTAAATCCATTGTTTTTCTATTCCTACATAAAAAATCTTCGACGCAATAAATGTGATTATCCAGCTTTGATGACGTTGGATAATTGTAATTTCACTAACGGAAAGGACATCTGTAATCAATTTGCAAAGCATTTTTCAAGGCAGTATGTTCAACATACGAAATCATATAAAGATATTCCCTTCATTGATAGATATGATGCATCCTACAACTCATATTTAACAAAAATCTCCATATGTGAAAATGACATACTTAGTAAAATAAAATCTCTAGATGTTAAAAAGGGGCCAGGAGCTGATAACATTCCACCTATTTTTGCCAAAAACACAGCTCAAACATTAGTAAAACCACTTTGCCTTATATATCAAAAATCTCTCAATGATGGTAAATTTCCCTCTTATTGGAAAAAAACGAGAGTCGTACCTATTTTTAAAAATGGAAAAAAACAATGCATAGAAAATTATAGACCCATATGTATTTTATCGGTCTTCTCAAAAATTTTTGAATCCTTAATTTGTCCTTTTCTTACTTGGCACATGAAACCTATAATAACAGAGAATCAACATGGTTTTATTAAAAATAGATCTACAACTACTAATTTGGTAGTATTTGTGGAAGATATTATAAAATCTATAGACAATAATACACAGACTGATTGTATTTATACAGACTTAGCAAATGCATTTGATGTGGTTGATCATAATTTTTTAATACAAAAACTCTCCAAATATGGTATTGGCAAAAGTTTGCTTAAATTAATAGACAGTTACTTGCAGAACAGAGAAATGAACGTTGTTTTGGGAGGCTATGAATCAGATACATTTTACTCAACTTCCGGGGTACCTCAGGGATCAAAACTTGGTCCTATATTATTTGGAATTTTTATTAACGATGCTGTACACTATATACAAAATAGTGAATTTCAACTTTACGCAGATGACCTTAAAATGTATAAGAACATAAGAACTGTTGAAGACTCACAACTTTTGCAAGAGGATTTGAATAGATTTGCCTTATGGTGTTCAGAAAATCATATGAATCTAAATAGTCTTAAATGTAATAGCATAACATTTAGTAGAAAAATAACAAACATTGATTTTAAATATAGTGTAAACGGTATCACTCTCAAAAAAGTCACTCAGATACGAGATTTAGGTATTATTGTTGACGCAAAAATGAGTTTTATTCCGCATATAGATGATATTGTAAGCAAAGCATTGAAGACGTTAGGGTTTATAATTAGATCAACTAAAGCCTTTAAAAAATCAGATACATTAAAATTGTTGTATAATTCATTGATTAGAAGTAAGTTAGAGTATTGCACTATTGCTTGGAATCCATATTATCAAACGCATAAAAATAGATTAGAAAGAATACAAAAAAAATTCCTAAAATTTTTATCTCGCAAAGATCGAATTTATAAGGAAGTAAGCAATTATGACAATTTATTACGGCATTACAAAATGCTAAAACTAACTCATAGGAGGGATATTGCCGATGTTTGCTTTTTACACAAAATAATATCAGGTGACATTGACTGTTCTAAAATTTTAAAGGAACTTAATATATTTACACCTAAACTGAGTAAAAGAATTGTTAACACGCAAAGTTTTAGATGTCCACTATCAAGAACGAATTTAGGTTTAAATGCCCCATTAAGAAGAGCTGAAAAATCTTACAATAATTTATCAAAAAAGGCTGACCTTGATATATTCTTTGACTCGTTAAACTGCTATAAAGCTAAACTCACACGGTACTTTATAAATTCTGATAATCAGATCTCCTAATACCTCAGACATATAATTTTTGGGTTAATCTTCTTCATTTTTTTTTTTGTCCGTTTTATGTCTTATTTGTTATAATATTATTTTCTATTGATGATTTTTTTAATTACAATATTTTTTTAAAGATTTGTTAAGTTGTTAAGCGTAATTGTTTCAGTTTTTTTTATTGTTTATTGCTTTTATTGGAACTTGCATGTTAAGTTAGCCTATAATTGTGATATACTTTGTAACATGTATATTGATAATAGTATTAAGTTAAGAATTGTATACTTAGTGTATTACGTTGGCTTCCTAAATAAATAAATAAAAAAATAAATAAATAAATTACTTCATTCTGCTTCTAATAAATGGAAAACCATGAAAAAATGTTGAGAAAAATCACACCTTAACCAACAATCAATATAAAATAATGGCGATAGGTTAGTGCAGTGGTAGCAGCAATTGGCTACTACAATAGCAATTATGGGTTCACTCAATGTGCATTTGAGCAAATGTTTCAAGATAACCAACACAGAATTTAATTCCACTCAGGACCTTGTTTATTAGTTTTATATTATTTATTTAAGTAAAGCCTCAATTATAATACAATATACTAACTACTCTATAATTCCAGGATCTAGTAAAAACAGTGTACCTGTCCAGGATGCATGGTTTTCCGTTTTTTGAATGTATTATCTGGAGGACCTTCAGGATAGTTTTCATCTTCAGATTCCTCTCCTCCAACTTCACTCCAGATAGCTGCCAATTCTTCAAAATATCTTTGTCTTGCTCTTACATATATAGGTTTGTAATTATTTCTAGGCGATGGTTTTGGAGGTAAACTTGGTAGGAATGGAACAGGCCCAGGAGGTGCCGCTTTTGCAGCAGCTAGCAATCTTTCACGAGATATCAGTACTTCTGGTAACATTTTGGCATAATATGATTTAATCTGGAAAGTAATCACAAAACTAATTTGAACACTAGGTTATCTTTTAAAACTAGTTATTTATGTATAATTGGTAAAAAATATATCATGCTTCAATAATATTCATGTACCTTATGTTTTTGTTGTTTGGCTCTTGCTTTCATCAAAAATTTTCTCATTCTAGCAATATCCGGTCTGTAGTTACCTTGTCTCAAATTACTGAAAAACTGGTCTAATGGGGATTTAAAATGAAATGGTTCAAAATTAAAAAGCATTTTTATTGTCGTTTCTTTCTCCTCCTCATCATTTTCAGGAAATGTTGGAAGGAATTCCTTTAGATATTCCTTATGTTTATCTTCTAAGCTATCCCAAGTTTTCATTGAGAAAAACTCTTTAAAAATTGAATAATCTTCACAGAGCTCTTGCGGGAGATCCAAGGTGTGTCCCAGAATACGTACTGGTTCAGTGACTTCCTCATCACATTCGGAACTTCCACTAGAACTATCTGATGAACTACTACTACTCTCACCACTATAACTGTTTTCACTCTCTACTTTTTCCTCCATCACTAAATAATACAGAGGGGTTTAAAATTCTTAGAAGCCTCCGTAATGATCATTTACTATTTATCACGCGTCGAATAAGTGATTTTCCACCTACTACATTGATATTTCGCGTTGTTTTGTTCCCGATGTTTACGAAAAACCGAATCTGTAATTAACCAATATCCAACAAAGAGCCATGGAATTTTTTAAATAGCCGTCAGGTCTTGTCTAAAATAAAATACAACGCACACGCCAATCTGTACAGTTTCATACATACTATGCGCCAGAACGGCACATTGCGATGAGAAAATAGCTTGACAACCGAGAACAGCGACATTTTGCCTTTTCAAAATAGAATTTTAAAACAAAACATAAGTTGTCTATGGGCTTTCTGTAGTATAATCTACAGCCTAACGACAGATTATTGTACAATATTATTTAAAAAAAATATTAAAATTATTTCCTTAAAAAAAAAAACTTCTAGTAGTAAAAACTGAAGTGATAAACTCATTTTTATCAAATCATATATTGTGTTTTAAAAAGCAAAATGTCGCTATATATACAAACAAACAAAATACGTACATACATACATATTTTTATAAAAATATGTTTGTTATAAACACTTAAAAATATATTTAAGATCAAAAGCACTTTATTATATACTTTTTAATTTTTTTTAAAACAATATTCGATTTATATTGATAAAATTTATTTAAGTATAAGTTATATCTGTACAATTATCTAAACGTGCCGCTCCGATGGTAGGATCTGAAAGATCTGACTTTTATTTTGACACAAAATAAATCGTGGTGTAGTAAATATGGCTGACGAACTTAATGTTGACAGTCTAATTCACAGACTTTTAGAAGGTAAAGTACAGTTAATTACTTTTATTTAACTATATTGTGATCCCGCACCTCTAAAAGTATTCTAGCAATCAATATTTCAATCTACATTTCGCTTATAGTTGCGTAATTATCGTTGAGTGTATAGGTATATGAACGTCTAACTCATAAATAAATCGATTATCCTCATTTCTTATCTGAATCTAATATTGATGTTCATGATCCAAAGCACTGTAGACAGCTATTTTCGTCTTAACAATGAAGTGTCTTGTGAAATCAGATGACTCCATGACGACTTAAGTGTGTATTTTAAGATGACAGATTCTCCATCGAAGAATTTCATGGGCTTATTGTTATGCTTTGTTCGCATTGTATGTTACTTTACTTGTTAATTTCACTTTATCATGCTGCTTTTTATGGGTTACATCAGTATACAGACTGCAACAAGAAACAGCGCGGCGAAAAGGGAAATTCAAAGACATCTTTTCAGGAGAATGTATGGTTACCTCCAAAATTCTATTTTCCGTATTGAGCTAGATTTTTATAATTTTTTATTGCTCTTGTTTCTATATTTCAATTGGAACTCCCTTGTTCAAGTCTCATTAAATTTTCATCCTTTTATTTGAATTTTGGATTTTATTTCCTAAGTCAAAATATTCCGGATTACTTTGTTGATATTTCAATCTATTCATTACATTATTTTTAAAAAAAAGTATTGATTCTGTATAAAACAATTTCATATTCACTGTACACATCATAACTCATTTTACATTTTTTTTTTTTGCCAAATTTTATGTAAATAACACTGATATGATTATTTTAAAGTAAATAAAAATATTTCTCATTAATTACGTTCCCTACATTTCTCCCATTTCAATGTGTCACAGTATATAATAAGTAATGCTAAAATTAGCATGTTTCGTCATTCGCTAATTAGAAGGTTATGTCGTTCTTAAGTGTTTGTTGTGTATTATTAATATGTGGTAATATATTTGTGTAAAGTGTTCTTAAGGCAACAAAAACAAAATACTATTTATTTTTATTGTACTCGCATAATCTGCATTTATATTTGTTGCTTAAGCAAATTAATTTCAATCCTAATAGTTAATACAATTGTTTTTTATCCTTGTCGCAGTTCGAGGATGCCGCCCTGGAAAAACAGTGCAGATGTCAGAGTCAGAGGTGAGAGGCCTCTGCACCAAGTCTCGGGAGATATTTCTACAGCAGCCAATATTATTGGAGCTAGAGGCACCACTCAAAATTTGTGGTAATTATGATTTAAGTATTATATTTAAACCAACATCAATTCTTAAAGTCTTTCTCGGAAAACCTAATTCCATTTTATATCAATTGTCATATTTTATTTATTTATTTATACTTTTTTTGTACACCACAAATATATAAAAAGAAGTTTATGACAATTACAAAATGTGAAGTACGATAGGCAGTTTTATGGCGAGTTAGCCATTTCTTCCAGACAAACCAAAATAAGTTGTAGTAATATATTTAAGGGAAAACGGGTAGATGGTGCAGTTATATTATAATAAACTTACATAGAAATATTTGCACATGAATACTTAAACACTACATATATACATACATAGCATAATAAACTAATATATATACCAAAAATATCTTTTCAAGATTTATTTCTTTATTTATTTAAATGGTTAAACCATCAACGTATCACTAATAATTAAGAAAAGATTTAACTACACAGGTAATTATTTGATCTTTAAAGGTGTAAACAATATTGAATATAAGAATAAGAATTAAAAAATAAATTATAAGTAATTTAATATCATAAGTATGAGTGAAATTTACCGGTGGGAGGGATGCGCTGTGCTGCGCTCCCGGCTACATGGGTACCACCATCTTGCTTATTTCTCCCGTGAAACAGCCTTGCTGTGTTTCGGTGAGAAGGGCAATACAGGCAGTGTAATTACTGGCACCGAGACTTTAACACCTTATGTCTCTGGATACGCAACACATAAATGAGTTGCCTGGGCTAGTTTCAGGTAAACTGGTTTATGTTCATGGGCGACGTCAACCACTTACCATCAGGTGGAACGTCTGCCAGTTTGCCTATCCAACTAACATAAAAAAAAATCCCTTCTCATATGAAAGTTAAAAATAAGAACATTTTAATGTATTAAAGACTAACATTTGTAACAAATAGAAAATTATAGTAATACTCTAAAAATAACATACTTAAAAAAAATTGTCAATTCTTAATATAAAAAATATTATAAGTACTAGTAGCAATAAATAAAGTGGAAATTAACATGTTTTTATAAAGATATAATCAGTTGTAGTTTTATATGAAATAACATGAAATAAGCATTGTATTGTGGAACAGTCATTATAACATTTTGATGAGGTCACTGCTTATATACATATACATATATATATTATATATATAAATGTGCTATTTATATACTTCAATGATTAATAAATATAACGTGAATATGGAAGAGTGAGTGACGTCATTTATTAACACTTAACTTTTGCAAGATATGTACCTATGTATAAATTACTTTACTAATATAAGATTTCGAACATCAGCTCCCTAGGCGTAATATAAAACGTTATTTTCAGGTGATATACATGGCCAGTACACAGATTTACTGCGTTTATTTGAATATGGCGGCTTTCCGCCAGAAGCCAACTATCTATTTTTGGGTGATTATGTGGATCGTGGCAAGCAATCTCTCGAAACCATATGCCTCTTGCTTGCATATAAAATAAAGTATCCAGAAAATTTCTTTCTGCTGCGAGGCAACCACGAATGCGCCAGTATAAATCGTATTTATGGTAAACTATTATTAACCTATACAGAAAATCCATTCGGTTACAAGTACCTAACTACCTCAATTTTAACAAAACAGTACTCCTCAAATAATATTATTTAAGTAAATTTTTTCAACGCGCCTCTATTTACGATCGACATTAAGAAATGACCTCGAGTTTAATGCTAGCAAGTTTAGTTAGTTGTAACCTTGGATCTAAATCCAGATAGAGTTTTAAATTCGTTAGATTTCTTTAATCTTTAAAATGTTTATAGGTTTCTATGATGAATGTAAACGTCGATACAATATAAAGTTATGGAAGACATTTACCGATTGCTTTAATTGCCTTCCGATTGCCGCCATTATCGATGAAAAGATTTTTTGCTGTCACGGCGGTCTCTCACCAGATTTGCAGGGAATGGAGCAAATTAGACGGATAATGAGACCGACAGATGTCCCTGATACAGGTAAAATACAGTGATAAAAGATAACATTTGTGCTGATATTTTTTTTATATGTCAGTTTCATCTTATGTATATTTACAAACATTTCAGCATCTTGTTTATGTGGAACCTTTATTTTTAGTTTTCAATAAATATCACTTCAGCCCTCCCATCAATCTTCATTTTTTTATTTATTTAGTTATAATTTTTATTTTTAATTAAAATAACTATATGATATAAGCAAACGAACGTAGAGGGCTGACATAGGTACACATTTCGTTATCAAAGCCCTTACAAAACAAAAATGGAAAGAAACAATGTAGTTTATTTTGTATGTCTCATCATCTCATTACCTAAGAATTATTGCTTCTTAAACTTCAGTTTTAACTTAAATCTGACACGATATGGGGGTTGAATATGATTTACCTCTTCAAGGAGTAATAATATACACTGACGCGGAGTGTTGGCCGCGGTTTCCATTATATTATTCTTCAATAGCTACGAGATAAAGCAATCATATTAGTCGTGTTTTAATGGGTTTTATTGTCGTGCGGTTAAGTTCACATCAGCGGTCTCTTACCTCACAGACCTCTTCCTTCGTTCGAATAATGACCTCCTAAGAAACGATTTTATGAAAATAATCACTCTACGTATTTGCACATTGATTAAAACTACGTACGTAAAAATGTAATGAGCAGACCGCGTTGGAGAAGCATGTCTTTTTCCAGTATTATAGACGTCCATTATTAGTAATAGACTTAAATGTAACAAGATCTCTGAAAAGAAGCCAAAAATTTAATCTAACATATTTCTTGAGTTTTGTCCACTCTAAAATTAAACGTAGCCCTGTCTGTCAGTTCATTAGTGCCGGATTTATATTTTTTTATGAGCGTAGGTCACTTTATTTCCGGCGCCCCATGTACCTTTCTAAAATAATAATTTTCCATTACAATTTTCCATAAAAAAGCTCCAGGGCTAGATAACATCCGTGTGACAGATTTAAAGTATTTATCAATACAACTTGCACCTGTTATTGCAAAACTTATCAACACTTCAATTACTACGGGTATATATCCAATCAGTCTCAAATCTGGCATAGTAAGACCGGTTTTTAAAAAAGGTCTTAATAATAACTATGAAAATTACCGACCTATTACTATTCTTCCAATCATAGACAAAATTGCAGAAAAGTATATAGGCCAACAATTAAATTCGTTTTATAAAAATAATAATATATTATCCAATAAACAATTTGGCTTTCAGCCCAAAAAAAGTACTACTCAGTTACTAACAACATTCACAAACTCCGTTAATGAGCATTTGAATAATAAAAAACATGTCCTATTAGTATTTATTGACTATAGCAAAGCATTTGATACTCTCCAACATAACATTCTTCTTGATAAGCTAGAAGATAATGGGATTAGAGGACCAGTCCTAAAATGGTGCCATAACTACATGACCAACAGATCTTACAAAGTCAAAATTAAAGAAACCTTCAGTGACGAAGTGCATGTAACACAGGGAACAGCTCAAGGATCAGTACTTGGCCCCTTACATTACGTTACATACGTTAACGACCTAGAAAATATAATAAAAAAACTGCGAATTATATCAATATGCTGACGATACTTGTCTAGTAGCTGCTCACCATAATATCATGGAAGCATTGAACCAGCTCCAAACTGATTTTAATTCACTCTTAAAATGGTCACATGACCATGGTCTCGTTATTAATATTGATAAAACAAAAAAAATGTATATAAGCTCAGGCAGGAACAGATATTGTGGTGATGTTAAACTAATAGCTCATAATCATCAATGCTTACATACAGACAAACATCACTATGATGGATGTAACTGTTCGTCAGTAGAAACTGTTACTTGTCAAAAATATTTGGGGTTATTGATCGACGATCGTCTCCTATGGGAACAACACATTAACTATGTTTGTGACAAATTACGGGCCCTTTTGGCAAAATTAATAATTATAAAAAATAAAATTCCTTTTTTGACACTTTTAACAATTTATAAAACATTAGGCGAATCTATAATATCATATGGACTAAGTAGCTATGGCCTAACATATAAAAGTCATATAAATCAAATATATCAACTTCAAATGCGTATTTTAAAAGCCATAGTACCTAAAAAAATTAAAGAACAACATAAACAAAACTATCATCTTCTATTCAATTACTGCAAAGTTATGCCAGTTGACGTTAAAGTAAAATATCTTGTACTTACAGAACAATATCTGAACACAAAAATCCAAAAAAAAGTTGACAACTGTAAAAGACTGAGAAGTAGTAAGAATCCAAAATTAGAAATCCCCAAAGTCATTAATAACTACGGCAAACATTCACTTAAATATATTGTTCCTACTTTATTGAATTCACTCCCAAAAACACTAAAAGATGAAATGAACGAAAAAAATTACAAACATAGGTAAACTCAAAAATCACTTTTTAGAGGAATGTGTATAGATACCGGTTCTGCTTACGGCGTTGATGCGATGGTCGGATAAATTCCATTTTTATATTTAGATTACATAGTATTATAATTTTATATATTATAACTTAGGTATAGTTTAACTACAGTGCACAGTAAAACTAACTTTTGTTTATGAGGCACTGCATGTATATATATTTTAATGTATTAATAAATAAATAAATAAATAAATAAAAAAAAAAAAAAAAAAAATTTGTAGTAAGGAAGGCACTAAAGTTAAATACACGATTGAATTAGTCACTAAGAAAGAGCGTAATTTTCGATAGGAATGAGTTTCTATGGGGATTTAAGGTATAATTATAAAAAGCCATTAGAAAACCAGTGAACTTGTTTGAATTTTATCCTTTGAAATCGAGTGGGCGTCCTCTGAAATCTGCCGCCCCGAGGACGCGGCCTATACTGCCTATTGACAAATCTAGGAATGAAGTTCATATTTTAAAAGTACACAGTTGATAGTTTTACTCTTTATTTAATTTTTTAGTAATTATGTTTAGTTTTTATTTTTGTGACTTGTATCTATACTGAAATTGTAATTAATATACAATAAAAGATTAAATAAGGCGAAAGGCTAATTTAAAATGATTCTGCTCATGTGAAGTCGTGCGTACTAGATAGTTAATGATTAACTTAATATATTTTAGGTTTGCTATGCGATCTTCTATGGTCAGATCCAGATAAGGATGTGCAAGGATGGGGCGAGAACGATCGTGGTGTATCATTTACATTCGGTCCCGATGTCGTCAGCAAATTTCTTAACCGTCACGATTTGGATTTGATTTGCAGAGCTCATCAGGTAAATGAAATAAAACCGAAGTGAATAGAATGATGAGATTTTAAAATAAATACAAATCTCATCCAGATTATAAAATAAATTCAAATTTGGTAAAGCTGTAGTTTGTGTCTAGGTGTATGTAAACACAAAAACAAAATTTGGCTTGTTATCAAGAGGGGGGTCTAAATAAATGTAGAAAATTAACTTTTATTTTTATTTTTGTGACTAAAGATCGGATTGAAAGATATTTTTCATGAAAAAAAAAATGTGCATATGTTGTGGAAGTACAGCAGTAACAAATGTGAATGAGTTTGTTTCACACTTTCTTAATGTCTACTTTATTTGAAGTGCATGATTACTGTGTTAGAAAATTTGAAATATTTTAAAATAAAATTATTTATATATTCAGGTTGTAGAAGATGGGTACGAGTTCTTTGCTAAAAGGCAGCTGGTTACTCTTTTCTCTGCACCAAACTATTGCGGAGAGTTTGATAATGCTGGTGGTATGATGTCAGTAGATGAAACGCTCATGTGCTCTTTTCAGGTAATGAACTACATAAATAACTTATTTTTAATATTATGATTTCCTTTTAATATGTTTTAATTTTTAATAGATATTAAAGCCATCTGAGAAAAAAGCTAAGTACCAATACAATGGTATCAACAGCGGAAGACCAGCAACTCCTCAAAGATCACCACCCAAGAAGAAATAACTGATATTTGGTATTCAGTGTGCTGCACAGTGAGAAGGATGCTACAAATAATTTAATGTATCAATATAGTTATGTTTCATCTGGTCATTGGACAGAGCCGAATGGTATGCTGTGTAATGTTAAAAAATTATTTATCAATTATTGCTTGTGCCTTCTTATTTTTAATTTTACTTTAGATGTGAGTGATATTAATTTATGACTTTAGTTTACAGAGGTTTTGTGAGTATTGTTGGTAGATTTATTCGGCGATGTCTCGTGGCCTGCTTATTCGATCCCTGACATATGGCAGCCATTCATATCCTTGTTATTTTTTGACTTATTGATATTATAGTAAATTATTTCGTTAATGTGGGAGATAAAGATATAAGCAATCTTAAGATGCGAGCATTGGAGATGAGCGTCGTAATACATTCGAAGTTGTAGTGGATCGAAAGTACCATTGCTTTTATTCTATAACTAATGTGCCTATAATTGTAAATTATATATAGGTCTTGGTATAAGAGACGAAAAGAGGATAAATTGAAAATTCTAGTTCTTTTCCTGTATATTTATATTAAATTATTAGACGAAATTGTTTTCAAAAAGCAAATCGTCTACTTTTATTTTATACCTTTTTCATATCTGCATTCAATGTATTTTTTATTTAGTTATATTGTGGAGCTGGCCTAAGACATGATATTAATTAACCTTTGCCGTGTAGCTAATAAGTATTTTCTTTCAGTTAAGATTACTTGCAAGGTACATTTTTATTTTGGAGTGATGACCCAGTGAAATTATCGTTTGCTTTGCACACAGTATTATTCTAACAAATAAGTAGACGTTTCAAAATTATTGTCAGATTGGCGTGATCTCCCTACTGAGGCTTTGACTTCAAATATTATATTAAGTCTCAAAATCAATTGAAATGACGGTAGAAGGAGTAGTCCTCGCAACAATAGTGCAATTGCTATATTAATATAATTATATGAAATATTAAAAATTATATGCAGGTTTTGCATTGTACAATTTTATTTTTTAGCTATGTTACAATGTCAAATAATATTCATTAATAAATATTACTATTTAAAGTAAAAGCTTTATTTTTGTTTCATTTTTTGAATACAAAGTAATGTAATATTTTTTATGATTAAAGGGTTAATGATTCTGTAAATTACCAAGATTGTTATTTAATTACGAAAATTATATTTCTTCACTTTCAAACATTTTCAACAAACTTCCTATGCATAGAAACCACATTGCTTTTCCATTGATTAGATAAAATCATCACTGCTCATTTGTGGAATTTAAAGTTATGCTCTTAGCTAATTCATAATTATATGTTGCAATTATATTTCGTGATTTTCTGTAACACTAATACATAATAATCTCTATTTCCATCTTTACTGTAAAAGTTTCAGAGTAATTTCAGTTTTAATTATCTAGATATTAAAGTTTTGTTGTACTTTCTGATGTGTACAATTTTCTGAAATATAAATTTTAATCAATATTCCAGTGTATCTATTTCATCCTACTCGTCAACTTCTAACTCTTTTTGAGACCAACATATATCATGAACATTAGCATTGTTAGGCGAAATTAATTCTGCTAACTTTCCATGATTTCTAATTTTTTCATTTATATTAGAAATTATTTCTTCATTTTTCTTTTGATATTTTTGAATATCCATCTGTAATGCCTTGATATAACCTCTTTTAGCAGTTACAGTTTTTTTTAGTTTACTAACCCTTGCCTCATATTCTTTTGCTAAAGATTCTAATATTGACTTTTGTTTTCTTAAATTAGCAGCATCTGAAGCTCTCAGTTGACTTTTAACATCATTATATTTCGGTCTCCTGAAATAGTTAAAGAACACTTAAATTTAGTATATAAGTGCTCAACATTTTTAAACCAAACAATATCAACTAATTTATCATCAGTTAATCTAAAAACAAAACATTCAAAACAATTCCTGTTCAAGGACTAATATGAAAGTGAAACTAATATTAATTTTAAAAAGGTATTATAATACATATTAAAATTATAAAAAAGTGGAAAAGTTTAACAACAATAAAGTACTAAGATTTTAGGATCAACTGGTGTATTTTACTGCAAGTGTGAAATTGTTCAACTGATGTCATGTGCTGCTGTGTTTCCTGCTATAAAAGTTTGGAGCTCAATCTGCAATGCTAGTACAGCAGTTGGCGACATTTTAAAATTATATATGCACTCCAAAGCTGCTACCACTATTTCACATTGAAATAGTGGTGATGATAGAGTATTAAACATAAAATTTATTAATTTTATTCACATAGAACTTTTTATGCAAGTTTATACATACAATATGTTTGATTATAATGAACATTCTGGTGTAGCGGTGTGAGTAGTCACCTCGACACCGGCGGTCGCAAACATTTGTTTCCATTCTGGGTGTATGTCCTTGTCGGTCTCCCAGCCCGTGCCTCCGAGAGCGTGTAAAGCCATCGGTTCCGGTTGTTGTCATAAACACCAGATAAAAATCATTACTCACGATAGAGAAAATTATCTGCCAACCTTCAGTGGAGCAGTGTGGCAGATTATGCTCTAATCTTTCTTCATATGGAGAAGAGGCCTTTGTCCAGCATTGGAACGTTTACAGGCTGATTCAGATCATTTCATACATACATTAGTCATATTTTATCTTTAAGAAAAACAACATTATTTTACCAGACTGTGTTTTCAGGATTAATTTCTGCAAATTTTTCTCTTTGCTTTTCTAAAACTTCCAGCTTTTCGGTCATGTTTTCAAATTCCCACATGGAACTGATTTCCTGCACCATTTCATCAAAAATGCCTTGTTTCAAACAATTAAACATTAGAACCCATTTTACTCTCCTCAATTTGGCTTTTGGTACTGTTTCTAGGAAGTCTTCATTTCTTAAAATAATGTAAAGTATAATGATAAAAACCGGACTATATTATATACACAATAATTTAAGAATAATTATCAATACTGAGCTCTTAAGTCACTATCAAAATCCAGACAAATCTAACAACCAGCGAAACACGCAGTGGATTAAAGTTGTTGACTATGTATTTAATGCAAATTTTCCATTAAGAAATGCAAAGAAAGATGGTTAAACTTGGTACATAATTGTGCTTCAGTAGAATATCATATTACAAAAAAACAAACTATCTGTTGATCATTTGTTAACTTAATCCATAAACTATCTAAACAAACATATCATCACATATATTACATTTGTATAGCGACCAATCCCATAAAAGTTTTCTTTGTACATATAAGGAAATTTATCAAAGGTTACATAAAAATCCGATGAATGAAATATTTTAATTCATAAAATTAATGAAAAAATCAGTTTATAACATACCTTACAATGTTTGCTATGTTACTGAACTCTTTTAATATGGTTAAATTATCAAATGTTACTTCGGAACTACTCATGTTTGCATCACTTATTTGGTTTTCAGTTTTTTCCCCCATGATTTATTTTAAAAGTAAGTTTCAGTTCTAATACATGTTATTTACAATTATTTAATTTGTAACGAACATTAATTCAAATATTCCAAACAATAATGTCAAGCTTGCATGACATTTGACTTGAACTTTATTTCATTTTGTTGTTTATGGTTTCGCAAGGGAGCTAAAGCCAAAGAAGAAGAAGAATTGCTTATGGTTTTTTAACCTTTGCTTTGAAATAATAATGTATTGTATATAAAAATGTTCGTGGCTCCCTTCTAAGTGAAGATTATCTTCACTTTGATAGGATTTAACATTTCCAAACATTTTTCTATACTTTATCCATAAAAATATTTAAGTTTTACATATCTTTTATTCAAGTGTAAAATGCAACAATAAACAATAACATTAAGGACAACGATTTTTTTTTTTTTGGATTTTTATTATAGATTCAGACTGGATCCACGGTTGTTATCGCAACTTGCGTGGGTGTATTATATGCAGTCTAGTAATACTAGACCATGATTATACGTATAATACACGTGTAATAAAAACTTATATAATCCCTCGAATTCTCAGTCTTTAGAGAATTTTATTTTTTATTTTTATTTTATTTTATTTTATTTATTAGGGATGGGGGAAGAAAAAATGTAATACAATTATGAAGGCTTATTACGACCAACCATCCATTTAAAATTAAATTAATTATATAGAACAAACATGCAAAAAAAAAAACTTATTATTATCCTATTAAACTAATTAATACTCTTGGGAAGTATAGTATAGTACGAGTACAAATAATTTTCTCTACATTTGAATAATAATATACATAATATATAAAAGTAATCAAAATAGAATACTAAAAGAATAATACATAAATATTTATAAAACGTATACAAATAATATATAAATATTTTATTACTTGTTCTTTAGATTATGTTGTTTAAAGATCTGTCGTTTGATTCTATTTTTAAATATATTTTTAGAACCATTGAAAATATCTATGCAATTAAATTTCATATTATAGATGTTGGGTAATCTTGTAAGAACAGAATTCTGGACATAGTTAGTGTGGCAGTACGGGACATGTAATAAGGGAGTGTGTCTTAGTCGCCGTGAAGGGGTGTTCAGCAAAATATGTTCAGCTAGCTCCGGACAGTCTAGGCGGCCACGAATAATATCATACAATAACCCCATGTCTAACACCTCTCTGCGTTCCGTTAATGTCAGAAGGTTATAAGCTCGCAGATATTTATATATTCATCGTCCATGTCAGCTTTTCTGCATGTAAAATTAAGGTGATGAATAAATTTCTTCTGTACATTTTCAATGCGTTTTATATAAACATCGTACCGCGGTGACCAAACAGGAGCAGCGTATTCTAAGATGCTTCGGACGTATGCGAAATAAACTATTTTGATGGTTAGAGGATCTTTAAATGGAATACATGTTCGCATTACAAAATCAAGCCTAACCTAATTATATCAATATGAGAAGACATTAACATTTTGCTGTCGAAGTATAGGTACACCTAAATCACGGACCATCTGTGTTCTACCGATCTCAATGCCATTAAAATTATATTTAAACACAATAGGATTATTTTTGCGAGTGAAACTAATACATTGACATTTTTGAATACTAACGTTTATATTATTCTTTCTATAACAATCAAATAGTTTTTTTATCTATTGTAATGTGACTTTTTAATATTAAGTGAATCGATACTTTGTTCATAATATTTACTATTTTAATGTTTTTATTCATGTTTAGTATTTCGTTTTATGTCTTGTTTGGCTCATAGTTTTGTGGCGTGTACAGGCAAGATATAAAAAACTATAACTTAAGTTTAGAACATTTTTATATTTGTCATGTGTCAGAAATTTGGTATATAAGTCGATTAATTTGTAAGAATAAATTCCCCGATAGGTACAGTACTCAACCGCACCACACACCACACTACTCACCTACACCGTCTCCGCCGACGGAGACGACGTAATAGGGTTCAACGGCTCGTACGCGCCTAGGCACGTAGAGCAGTAGTCCGTTCACCTTAGCGCTCCGCATAGCGCCGCCATGCCGGCCAACCGACGCGTATAGTACTTCAGAGCCGCCCATAAGGAGGCTCTATTTTCCAGGCTGGACCTTAAAGTGTCCGCCCCCCTGCCCGGTATCGCTGTAAAGGCCAGTAAGGCCAACAGCATAAGTCCTTCCGAAAAAAAAAAAAAAAAAAAAAAAAAAAAAAGAATAAATCAGTTGTAAAATAGAGTTGTAAATATATTATTGGAAGGAAATACAACATAATTTACTTATTTGAGGATTTTATTTAACCTCCTGACCAACACTCGCACTACACCAGCCCGGTGCCTTTCCCTTCCAAATTGGTGACCCCGACGTGATGTCAACGTGATTTCATCGTGTTTATATCGGGCCCTGGTGTTGGTTTCCACCTTGTCTGCATGAATATTGACGTGCCATCGTGTCGCTTGGATGTTGCAAGATTTGTTGTTGGATTCATACTTACCATAATCCTGCCGGTAAGGTGTTTGACGTGCTACTCAAAGTGCTACTGAGGACAGGAGTGGAGTTACGCATAACGAGGTACTCGCTGTTCATTAACTTCCTACGACTTCCCTGGAAGCGCATCGTCGATACGTACCGAATTCATCCCGTATTTAGAACATTTTATACAAAAGTTATTCCTTAGACAGTGTTAACCAAACCCCAGAGTGTTATCTGCCTAGTGTTGACTCACATATAAAAAACTGTTTGTAATCATACTAATTTACACCCCAGTGCTTTCTCCATCAATTACATGTGGATTTATTGGACATTATTTTGTAATTTTTAAGAAGAATAACCTTTTATTTTGTTCAATTGCATAAATCATTTTTGTAATAACAATAATTGCCTATTAGTTATTATGACTGGGCAAATTTATTTGTTAATTTAATTTAAAGTGTAGTATAATATTTAACTATTTTTGTTGTAAATTTTACTACAATTTCCCACGGAGGGAGTATTCTGGTAATTTTATATAAAAGAGCCTTATTCTGGTGATTGTACATTATTGGAATGGAACTCGTTGCCCGCGTCTGTGTTTCCCGAACGATACAGCCTTCAAGGCCAGAGTGAATAGACTGTTATTAGACAGGCATGCTCCACCTTCGGCCGCATCGTCACTTAACATCCTTTGACATCACATCACTTGACGGCCGGCTGGTCGAGTGGTCAGGCAACTGGACACTCTACGCAGCGGTCGCGGGTTCGAATCCCGCCAGGTGCAGATAATCTGTATGACGAATATAGATGTCTGCACCGGGTCATGGATGTGTATTTATGTATATATGTATTTATATCTTAAATTTATTTCCGTTCCTAGTACCTGTAACACAAGTTCTTACGAACTTATCACGGGGCTAGGTTAACGTGGTGTGATTGTTGGTTAATATTTATTTATTTATTTATTTATTTACATCAGGTGAGATAGCGGTCAAATGCCTGTCTATTTGTCATTAAAAAAAAAAAAAAAAAAAAAAATTATTTCATACATTTCGTTTTTATGTTTGTTTTATTAAATTTTTACATTTTATGTGTGTCCATTGTGTATTGTATAATTTTTATTGTAAATTCTAATTTAATTTATTTTACATTGTGTTTTTACTGTGTGGTACCGGTCGTGTGGTATATATTTTCTTTATTATGACGGAAGCTTTTGCCGAGGTTAAGGAGCAGTTAGAGCGTGTAATGGCAGAGAAAGCTGTTCTTGAGGAAAAGCTTAACCAGTTTCCTCCAAGAGAAGCTGAAGTAAACGCTGCTTCCATCAAACTTCCGCCATTTTGGTCCGATAAACCTGCGGTATGGTTTGCTCAAGTTGAGGCACAATTCCAAATTGCCGGTATTTTGGCCGACATCACTAAATATAATTATGTTGTTGGTCAGATTGATTATCGACTCGCAGGCGAAATCGAAGACATAATTAACTCAACCCATAGAAAAAGGCAAACAGTACATCACATTAAAAAACGCAGTCATTAATAGGTTCTCTATACCCCAGGAGCAGAAGGTCCGTCAGCTGCTTGGCAATGAGGAGCTCGGCGACAGAAAACCGTCCCAGTTTCTCCGCCATTTAAAATCGTTAGTTGGTTCTTCACCATTGGATCAAAATATTTTACGACAGCTATGGATCAGTCGCCTTCCTCAGGATATTCAGGTACTATTAGTTTCGCAAGCGGACGACTTGAGTTTAGAGAAGTTGGCCGACCTGGCGGACAAGATCATTGACCTTACTGGCCGGTCACGAGCTGTTCACTCTACAGCTGCGCCTCCACTGGATCTAATCGCCGATTTGGCTTCTAAGGTATCTGAACTTACAAAGCAAGTTCACGCTTTTTCCACCAGAGGTCGCAGCCGTTCTCGTAGTCGTGCCAATTCTAGAAGGCGATCATCGCAAGCACCCTCACCAGCCGCTGGTAAGCATTGCTGGTATCATAAACGCTTCGGGACCCGCGCTTCTAAGTGCATTTCGCCTTGCAACTGGGCTTCGGAAAAACCCGAGAAGCAATCAGTAGCGGCGGCAACTGATTGCTACAATGTCAGCCGCCGCCTCTTTGTCACCGACCAGGTTACCAAACGTCAATTTCTTATTGACACAGGATCCGATTTGTGTTGCTATCCGATCAGCTGGCTCCCACGTCGTCGAGAAAACTCAAACTATGAGCTCAGTGCTGCTAACGGTAGCAAAATCAAAACCTACGGTATGGTCAACCTACGTCTAAATTTGGGGCTGCAACGCGATTTTTTCTGGCAGTTCGTCGTTGCCGACGTCCAGAAGGCGATAATAGGAGCCGATTTATTGGCTCATTATCATCTCTTGCCCGACTGCCGTAGAAAAAAGCTCATAGACAATAAAACCGGATTATGCACTATTGCTACTTCGGCTATGGTTGAGCAACCGAGTGTGAAGGCTGTGGTCGCTGGAAGCTCTATTTACGCATCAATTTTAACTGAGTTCCCTGATATCATTCGACCACCTGGCCTACCCAGGGTTATCAAGCACAGCACTGTGCACTATATTAAAACCACAGACGGTCCTCCAGTGTCGTGCCGTCCTCGCCGTTTAGCACCTCAGAAATTATCTTCTGTTAAGAAGGAGTTTGAGGACATGGTACGCTGTGGCATTGCAAGACCATCTAAAAGTGCATGGTCTTCTCCGCTTCACATGACCCCTAAAAAAGACAACACCTGGCGTCCCTGCGGCGATTATCGCGCACTGAACGCCAGGACTGTGCCGGACAAATACCCAGTTCGTCATATTAATGATTTCGCGAACAACTTGTCCGGTGCAAAGGTCTTTTCTACCCTAGACCTTGTCAAAGCCTATCATCAAATACCCGTGTTTAAGGACGATATCCCGAAGACGGCCATCGTTACCCCGTTTGGCCTCTTCGAATTTCCTTTCATGCCTTTCGGTTTGCGTAACGCTGGTCAAACCTTCCAACGCTTTATCGATGAGGTCACACGGGGTCTCGATTTCTGTTTTGCGTGTATTGATGACATTTTGGTTTTCTCACAGAACGAGTCTCAACATCAAGAACACCTTCGAACCCTTTTTAAGCGCCTCCAGGAGTATGGTGTTGTTATCAACCCGTCTAAGTGCGTCCTGGGTGCTAGTGAGATTACATTTTTAGGTTACCATATAAGTGCTGAAGGTACACGCCCTCCTCAGGACCGTATCCAAGCACTCCTGGATTTTTCACCCCCGGAAACTGTCCAAATCATGAGGAGATTCCTTGGCATGTTAAATTATTACCGCCGGTTCATTCCCCAGGCTGCCCAGTTTCAGGCTCCACTCATTGACGCTCTGGTTTCTACTAAAAGCAAAGGCTCAAAACCATACCCATGGACACCTGAGCTCTTACAAAAATTCGAGGAATGCAAGAGAAGTTTGTCTGATGCAACATTGTTACACCACGCTATCGCCGATGTCCCCCTCGGTTTGTTTACCGACGCATCGAGCGTACATATTGGTTCATGTCTTCAACAGTGCATCGATGGCAAATGGTTTCCTATTGCATTTTTTAGTAAAAAGCTGACACCCAAGCAGTCTGAGTGGCCTGCATATTATCGCGAGCTTTTGGCTGTGTACGAAAGTGTACAGCATTTTCGGTATATTCTTGAGGTCCAACATTCGACCATCTTTACCGACCATAAACCATTGCTCTACGCTTTCGTACAGCGTCGTGAAAAGCTGCCTCCCGCACAGCTTAATCAACTGTCTTTTATTAGTCAATTTACAACAAATATTAAATACATCAGAGGGGAGGACAACGTAGTCGCAGACACGATGTCTCGAGTTGACGCAATCTCACTTGAGCAGGAATATGAAGCTCTTGCCAAGTCTCAAGAGGAAGACAAGGAATTGACGCAATTACTACGTGGCAATACCAGCCTGAAGCTTTCCAAAGTAAGCGTACCTGGTACTGGCGTTTCCTTGTTCTGCGACTGCTCGACTGGCAAGCCTCGTCCCTTGGTCCCATTCAATCTGCGACGCGTTATTTTCAATAAGCTGCATAGTTTGAGCCATCCTGGCATTCAAGCCACGACGCGTCTTGTAGCTGAACGCTACGTTTGGCCGTCCATGAACAAGGATTGCAGAGAGTGGACTCGTACCTGTGACGCGTGTCAGCGCGCTAAGGTCACGAGACATAATACTGTTCCTCTTGGTAATTTCTCAACCCCCTCAGGTCGTTTCATGCATGTCCATATTGACATCATTGGTCCCCTGCCTTCCTGCAAAGGATATCGATATTGCTTAACTGCAATCGATAGGATGTCCAGGTGGCCTTAAGTTTGGCCCATGCAAACTATTACGGCTGAGGAGGTTGCCGACACTTGTCTTGTTTGGCTCATAGTTTTAATATTATATTTTAGTTTGAAGTCTTTACAGCACATTAGTTTTAAAATTTAAACTAATGTGCTGTGCTATTAGGTGTATCGATGTTATGTTCATAATATTCACTATTTTAATATTTTTAATTCATGCTTAATCTCTCGTTGTTGTTGTTGAATGTTTTTTTTTTATTATTATTTTTTTTCTCCTTTGTTTTTGTAGGAATTTATTTTAAATAACTTTTTACTTATTAAATATAGTTTAACCAATTGCTTTCAATGCCACTGGCGGGTTGGAAATTAATTGTAATACTTTCACATATTTTATTGTAAATTTAGTAGACATTATTTATTAATAAGATTTGTATTTATATAACTTAGTATTGATATCTAATATTTATGTATAGTATAATATGTCATTCTTAAACAACCACAATACATCAAGCGATGAATTTATATCCTTTTCGTCAAGTGACTCCACGGAGGATAGTTTCCACAGTACATCTTTCACTCCACTCAATGTTACTTTAAATTCTTATTTCTCAGATTCACTGAAAAATTTTAATATAATTCACATAAACGCCCAAAGTATCCCGGCTCATTACTCAGATATGCTTGCGTCTTTTGAATCCCGTAACATACATGCTATCCTAGTGTCTGAATCCTGGCTTAAACCCTCACTACCTTCAACCTCTTATTCATTGCCAAGCTTTCAACTCATTCGCAATGATCGTATTGGTAAAGGGGGCGGCGGAGTTGCAATTTATTTAAGATCATACATTCCTTTTAATATAGTTAGCGCTTCACCGCAGACTACTTCTACCGATACGATCGAACATCTTTTAATTGAAGTCACACTATCTCACTCCAAAATTCTTCTAGGTGCTTTTTACAGCCCTTCTCTTCATTTACCCTTAGCTGCCACGCACAACTTACCCGGTTGCACTCCCTCTCTTCTCGACCTTATGATGGTAACTACTCCTACGTCTGTTTTAAAGCATGGTCAGTGTGCTGCAGATGCATTTTCTTATCACGATTTGATTTATCTCTCTTACAAACTACGTCCCCCAAAAGCTAAATCAAGGACACTTCTGCGGCGTAGTTTTAGAGGAATGAATCTCGAACGCCTTCGAGAGGATGCCCACTCTATTAACTGGTCAGCTATAACCGAAATCTCCTCAATCAATGATAAAATTGAAATGTTCAATTTGTTTATCACTCGGCTATACGACGTTCATGCACCTGTCAAACCAATCAAAATAAAGCACTTGCCTGCTCCCTGGTTGACTGAAGACTTTAAACTATTAATAGAAAAAAAAACATCGGGCCAAAAGTATATTTAAGTCGAAAAATACAGAGGCTAACAGGGAAAAGTATCTTAAGATCCGAAACCGCTGCAATACATTGTGTAGAGATGCACAACGACGCCATATTTATTCATCAGTCGTAAACGGCGACTCAGCTAAAGTTTGGAAATTTCTTGAAACACTTGGAGTTGGCAAACCGTCAAATAATTCTTCTTCTAATAAAATCGATATTGAACTTCTAAGTAAACACTTTTCGTCTTCTAGTCTAATTGAAGATACTGAAAAAAAACTTACTTTAAAAACTCTTTCATCAATACCAACTCCTGATTTTCAACCGTTTGATTTCTCCCCTTTTACGGAATGTGATGTTAAAAGGAACATAGTTTCAATCTCATCGAATGCAATTGGTACCGATGGCGTCGGCCGTAATATGATCCTACCTGTTCTTGATATCCTTTTACCTGTATTAACTCATATCTTCAATGAATCCATTACTTTTGGCCAGTTTCCTAAAGCTTGGAAAAGTGCACAAATTACTCCTATTCCTAAAAAATCCAATCCGTCCAATTTTTCTGATTATCGACCTATTTCCATTCTTCCATTTCTTTCAAAAGTCCTTGAAAAACTAGTCTATAAACAAATAAATTCCTTCCTTATTAAACATTCTCTTCTAAATTCTTTTCAATCCGGTTTTCGTCCTGGTCATAGTACGGTCACTGCGTTGGTTAAAGTCACTGATGACATTCGATGGGGTATGGACAACAAGCAACTTACAGTTCTTACTCTGCTTGACTTCAGTAATGCTTTTAATGTTGTCGATCATGAAATATTGCTAGGCCTCTTACGTACTTTTAACATATCTCCATCCGTTCTGGGTTGGTTTCAAAGCTATCTCGGAGAGCGCCAACAGAGAATAAAAATCGACGACTCGTTCTCTTCGTGGTGTGAAGTCCGAGTTGGCGTACCTCAGGGTGGCGTGTTGTCTCCTTTATTGTTCGCGATTTTCATAAATTCTATTTCCCAAAAAATAACTTCTCTCCTTACCATATGTATGCAGACGATTTACAAATTTATACGCAGTCAAGTCTCGATAATCTTTTTTCTGCCGTGATAAACACTAACAATGACTTAGCAACAGTATATCAATGGAGTAAATCCAATGGACTCAAAATTAATCCTAGTAAGTCGCAAGCCATTGTCATAGGTAGCACCAATATGATATCGAGAATTGACTGGAAAAATCTTCCTTCTGTCGCGTATAGTACTTCTGTAATACCTTACTGTACCTCTGTAAAGAATCTAGGCATATACTTAGACCCAAACTTGTCATGGACTAATCATATAAAAGAATTGAGTAAAAAGACATTTGCGGCTATAAGCTCATTGAGGCGTTTGCAATCTTTTCTACCTATTTCAACTAAAACTATGCTAGCACAATCTCTCCTTCTGTCCGTCCTTGATTATGCTGACGCAAGCTATGCTAACCTAACCGAAGATCAACTTAATAAACTTGAGCGGCTTCAAAACCTTGCCATCCGGTTCGTGTTCGGGTTACGCAAATTCGACCACATTTCTGAATTTCGCTCTAAGCTCAAATGGTTACCTATCCGTCTTCGCCGGAATCTACACATCCTTTCCCTTCTGTACTATGTATTATTTAATCCAACCAGTCCTCCATATTTGAAGGACAAGTTTGAATTCATTGGAGATCACAGTAAAGTGCTACGTTCGTCCGAAAACCTGACATAAAATGAAATATTATCATCGCTCATTTGTTGTTCAGGTTATTCTTTTGTGGAATGCTCTACCCCTACATATTCGTAAGGCTCAGAGTATTATAACATTGAAAAACTTGTAAAAGATTATTATCTATCTCTCAATATGACATAATTGTATTTATATATTTATTTATTAGTACTTATTGTATGTATTTTTATTATATATATATATATATATATATATATATATATATATATATATATATATATATATATATATATATATATATATATATATATATATATATATATATATATATATTAGTCTAGAGTTTACTGTATATTTTTATTGTATGTTTATTATACACCACCTACCTATTTCTTCTTCTCAAATTCCTACCCTAAGGTTGCCTGGAAGAAATCGCTATTGAGCGATAAGGCCGCCTTTTTGTGCATTTTTAATACTCTCATACATTTTTGTACTATTTTATTTTATGTGTACTATTTTTATTATATGAAATGGGACGATAGTTAGCGTTTAACGATTTTGAACCCTTTTTATGGATGGGGACAATTTGAGCTTTTTTCCAAGCATCAGGAAAAATTCCTTCTTGCAGTGACCTGTCAAATAAAATTGCAATAGGATAACGGAGGCTATCAGCATAAGAAGCAAAAAACAATGGTGGGATACCATCACATCCTGCACCTTTACTTTTGTCTAGAGTTCGTAAATATTTTAATAGATTTTGTTTGTTAAGATTAATTTTAGACAAACAATCATTACAAGGATGAGTGAAGGAAATAGGAATTGTAGATCGCTCCGAGGTTTTTAAAAGACACTTTCAAAAAATTTGTTAAATGCGTTACATATATCATCGCCCTATGTATAGTCAATATTATTTATTGTTAAATTTAGAAGGATAGCTTGTAGATCCCAATTTGTTTTTAATATATTTCCTAAGTCCTTCTAAGTTATATTGTTTTAACCCTAGGAAGTACATTAAATCTACTACGAATTAGCACTGTCGGATACGATTTTAGAGCCCGAGTAAAGGTTTATATATTCATTATTGTTGGTCCAAGATAAACAAGGCAAGGTAAAATCACCGAGCAATAATAAGTTATCGAGAGGGGACGTATCAATTAAGTGTTGTACACTTTTTTCAAACTCTTCGTAACAAATATTAAAATCATTCAAGTCAGGCGGCAGATAAACTAAAATAATACGCAGTGTGCTGCTTGAGTTTATTGCCCGTGCTGGTATAGATATACACAGTGACTCAGTGGTACGGGTGCCTCGCCACTCAACACAAGGCGCTGGAGCAGCTCCTGTATAGGCAAGTAATTCTACTCTTTGCGCTGGAGTTAGCGTCTCGTCGTCGAGAGCTCTCGTCACACACATAACATGACACCACCTCCTCTACTTTTGTATGTTGTTAAGCAATCTCGATTGGAACGAATTATTATAAGTATACCTACTGTCACACAACTCAGTCTATAAATATAAAATATCACTCTGCAACCATGTTTCTGTGAATGATAAAATATCATAATCATTCATTAGTATATTATTATATAATTATATAAATATAAAATTAATATAGAATTAATAGAAACACAAATCTGTACTTATTAATTTACCTAAAGACTGAGAATTTCGATAGATTACGTTTTGATTATCGAAATGTCATTTAAAAATACCTCAAATATACGTATATTATTACACGTGTATTATACGTATAATACACCAACGCAAAAATGTTTGTGGGATTTTATTATACACGCGAATACCATAAGTCCATAACCCAGAAAGGAGACGTTTACTTTGCGCAGTCGGAAACTTACAATTATTATTACAATTATTTTGTTGTTCCTTCTAGTTTTTACACTGCAAAAAATAAATACTATTTATTATAATTGCTTCGATAAAAGGATGGAACGGCCGTGCCGCTTTTTTGGTCGACTTGGTGGAGGCACCGCCGTGCCGTGCTAGGAGAAACTATTAAGCTTTTTATAGTTTCTTGACGATCTACTTACACTCTTTGCTATTGTGTTCTTGTAGTGTTGTCTGAAAGTCAATTTATCGTTAAATATAACGCCAATGAAGGCACTGACAACTTCCTCTCAAGAATCTGTGATCTAATCTAATGTTGATATTTAAGGCTGGGGGAGGTCCTGAGAGAGTTCCCGACGTTTCTCTAGATGGAAATAAGATACGTGTTGTCAAGCAGTTCAAGTATATGGGCCACTGGTTGACAGAGCGACTAAACGATGACACGGATATTGAACGTGAGCGGAGAGCCCCTGCTGTCAGAAGTAACATGCTTGCACGTCGATTCGCCAAATGCAGTAATGATGTTAAGATCATGTTATTCAAAGCATACTGCCTATGTATGTATACATGTCAATTGTGGGTATCGTATACTCGGAAAGCTTATAACAACATAAGAGTCCAGTACAATGATGCATACCGTGCTCTTATGAAGCTACCGAGATATTGTAGCGCGTCGAGCATGTTTGCTGATGCAGGGGTTCCTGACTTCTTGGCTGTGATCTCGCATAGCTGCGTTTTGGACCCGCGTTTGCCGCTCTAATAACAAAATTCTTGTGGCTGTCTCTGACAATTATTTTAATGGTTATATCTATGGGTACTGGATATCCGTTCACAAGAATGATAACAAAAAATTACCAAGCACTTTTGTGTTTATTTTATTTTAAGTTTTAGGTATATATTTTTTAAAATTTAAAAATTTTATACTTAATAATTATTATCATATTGTATTTGGAATTTTTGTGAAAAACTATGGGTATATTACCTGAAATAAAAAACTTATATTTATTATTTTATTTATTTAAAAGCGTATTATTCGGTGCAGGATTACTTAGTTGATAACGATGTGTGGACTAGTGGCTTTAGATATTATTAATTTTGTACTAAAACACATTTTATATATTACTTTCAAAAGAGTAACAGCGGAGTTTCTTGCCGATTCTTCTCTGCAGAATCTACATTCCGAATCGGTGGTAGCTTTACTTTCACAAAAAATATTAATTAACTTTTAGTTTGTAAAATGACGATTCGAAGGTGCTCGTGGAGCCTATTTGAATAAAGTTCTTTTACGTTTATTGCGTATATAGCTTTATATTGAATTATTTTATATAAATTGTTTTTAGTTTTTTTCATTTTGAACTAGGGCGAAGTATACAAATAAAGTTGGCAAAAATATTATTATTTTAGTTTCATTTCTTCATTTGATTAAAGTTTCATGTTGTACACAGTCAAATGCCTTAGACAAATCATAGAACACACCCAAAACATCCCGCGACACCTCGCAAGCATCGACTATCGAGGTAAAAAGCTTTACACCAGCATCAGTTGTTGAGCGTCCTCTAGTAAAATCGAATTGTTTGTTATGTAAAAGGTTATTTCTTGTAAAATGATTTAAAAGCTGACAGAGAATTAATTTTTCAAATAATTTACTACACGTAACGTAACGTCGGATCTTTAGGACATCCGGAATTAAACAAAGGTATAACTTTACTATACTTCATAAGATCAGGAAACTCACCACTTATATCTAATACATTTATTAAAAATAATAATTAATTGCTACACCTAGCAAGGGTGCTATGATGTCAACAATTGTACCGATTATTTTTACAGAGATACCCCATAGATCTGTGGTCTTCTTAATATCTAAAGTTTTAAATACTTTAATTATCTTATTAGCGTTTATATGGGTCTGAACGTAAAATCACCTTACAATCACTAGCAACGATTAAGCGACTTTAGGCGAAGATATAATCGTTTTAGTTGTCGAACGTGGAATTTTGGCAAAGTGATTTTCCAAAGCCTTTGTCACTTTTTCATCAGCTCACTGACACAGTTTCGGCATTTATATTTCAAGTCATTTTAATTTTATCTATACAAATAATATAATATATAAATAATATATAAAAATTATACATAACTCATAGTATAATTTAGTTTTTGTTTCATTGTAATTAAATTTAAAAATAAATATTTAAGAAAATAGAAATAGGTACCTACGCCGTCAACGCCATCTGGTCTCAGGAATCTTAAAAACTCACAAAACTTATTTTTGAGTTATTATTTTGTTAAACTTAAAAGTTTTCTGCTCAATGGGTTGTGGGTTCGATTTCCGCCCCGAGTCTGGGTGTAATATATGTTTATTTATATATATGTATTATTTATATATATATTTATTTAAAAAAAAAATTGTATATCAGTCGGCTGTTACCTAAAACACAGGCATCGACACTCGACCGTGTGTGTATGTTAAACATATTTATTTATTTTATTATTTATTTATTTATTTTGACACATGTTTGACAACTCAATCCGTCTATTATAGTTGTAAAATATTTTCCAGTATTGACGCAGGTGTAGGTGATATCTTTTTTTGGGTGCTCCTGGTGGAACAGGCAAGACTTTATATTAAACGTAACAAAATTGAGTTGTAAATATACCGTGTGATCGCTTTATTGTAAAAAAGTGTTATATATAATATTTTTTACTTCAATGTTGGTGTTGTTTTAAGTCAAGGGTTTTAAACTAAATGAATCATCAGCAAGGCATCTGTATTATAGTTCACAATGATACAGATATAGAAGACACCGAAGTGAACTTGGAAACATTTTTGAATTATACGGCATTAACCAATGTGTACTCCAATTAGTACACATTGGCACCATGGACTAATGTCGGAACAAGATCAGAAAACATTTTAAATCATGTACCCATTTAACTTTATCTTACACTAAAACTAAGAAGGAAGAGATAAAAGCTGTCTTGGAGTATTATTAAATAAAAATATATGTTTGACATACACACACGATCGTCTGTTCCTAAGGTAGGCAACTTAATGCCTGTGTTTTAGGTAACAGCCGACTGATATACATTTTTTAATAAATATACATATAAATAGTACATATGGAAATAAATACCTACATATTATACCCAGACTCGTGGCGGGAATCGAACCCACGATCCTGGAGCAGAAAGCAGTGTCACTACCAACTGTGCCGAGTTAATCAAAATTTAAAAAATAATTACTTGCAGGTTTATTCAAATCTAAGAGACAAATTAGTAATTATTATTATTAAACAAGTAATTATACCAACGATACAACGAACGAAGCATTGATGTGACCGTTCTGGTGTAGTAGTGCGAGTAGTCGCATCAACGCCTCGCGTCAATGCCGGTGGTCGCGGGTTCGATTCCCGCTCGGAGCAGATATTTGTATTTATGCTAATATTTGTTTCAGATCTGGGCATATATCCTTGTGGGTTTCCCTACCGTGTTCCGAAGAGCACGTGAAGCCATCGGTCCCGTTTATTATCATGGATGCCTTAGAATAATCGTTACTTATCGTAGGGATATTATCCGCCAACCCGCAGTAGAGCAGCGTGGTGGATTAAGCTCTAACCCTTCTTCTATATGGAAAAAAGGCCTTCGCTCAGCAGTGAGTTGTGTACAGGCTGTTACAATACAGTACAGTACAGAAACATTTGTGGGCTGCAGTGACGAAACTTAGCCTTACCATAAATATTAGAGTCCATCTAAGGAGAGATGTTACTGCCGGACAGTTCTCAGACCTGTTATTTAAAATAGGAAATGGCTATTTCACAGAGCTGGATAATAATATAATGTATGAGTGTATATGAGTATGTATTTACCATAAGCAAAGCTTAAGGTCAAACTTTTAATGTAGCGGGAGTATACTTGAGCGAAAGCTGCTTCTCTCACAGCCAGTTGTATGTGGCATGTTCCAGAGTAGCCTGATGATTCTAGTAACCCGAAGTAAAAACAAAAAATATTATAAAGAAATACTACGGAAGGTGTAGTATTTTGGATTTCATTGTAATAAGATAATACCCCCGTGTAACTTTTTCTAGATAAAAGGCCGAGCATCGTGTTCAATGTTCATAAAATATAACAATTTTTATTTTTATTTTAATGTTTATTTAAACTTTAAATCCCTACTGTATAATAAAGATTGTTATATTTTCTAAGTATTCAAATATTTTAACATAATAATTTATATGTTATTACAAAATTAATAGTTTAAAAAACAAATAAAAATCCTATTATAACCATTTTCGACTTCTACGCGGACGAAGTCGCGGGCTAAAAGCTAGTATTTATATATATATATATATATATATATATATACAATGCTATACAAATAGGCGATACAACGACAAATAATTGTCGTTATATACCCACATTATATTACAAGAAGTGGACGTTTTTAAGAAAAACAATTACTTTTTATGATTTTTATTTTCTTTTCTGTTTTCTTTGAAGTACATAAAAATTATAATAAAAACAATTTATTGTAACAAAGTTTATATCCGTGGCAGTGACTATGTTATTGCAGTCTTTGAGATCTTGAAGAGTATAATAACACCGGATAAATTAAGTCATTGCATTTAATAATAAATATAACATAGTCGTAGTTGATACAGGAAAACAATTATAAAATAAATTTAATAATAGGCTTTGTAAAGTATAACTTAATATGTAGCGGTCGATGACTGGCTCTTTAGAAAGCAGCAGCTGAAAAGAAAAAAAAAATATAATCAATATAGATAAGTTAATTGAAAAAATGGTTAAATCTGTAATGTAGACTTATATTCGATGTTTTTTTTTTTAAATAAAGATCATCATATTGTGTATATTAATTTGTGTTGACTATTGCTTTATTTATACGTGTGTTTGTACGTAGTGTAAAGTATTTTTTCTTAATAGCATACAAACTATTTGGAAACAACTCATGCATTCAATACAAAGGTACTATTTTTAGGTAGGTAAGGTACTACTACAAGACTTAGGCACTACTTTTGACTTTTTTTTGTACTTTAAGAGTTTACTAACATCGTACCTAATGGATAAACTACCAATGAGAATGTTAAAAAAACAATGCTTGAACTAGGGTCACAGAAACATTTTAAAATAGTTGACATTATCTCTATATTGCAATGAAGATGATGTTAGTGAAAATATTTCAGAAATGTTACATGGACTAACTGAAAAAAAATACTGTGATATTCTAGTAACTTTTGTATGCACCTCTTTAGTAAATACTTGAACACAATGCAACGTTGGCTTATGAGTTCATGGTTCACACAATTATGGTAGGAATTAACGACTTATTTTTCAGAACACAGTTTGCAAATATATCCTTACTACCCATTCAAGAGATACCTGATACTGATATTACAGACTACGAATGAAGGGTAAAGTCTTGCTCAAATCATCCACTGTAAAGCTGTCGTGGACCATTAGATCTGTCATGACCAGAGATTTATAATTAAGACACATTGTTTTGCTGTCAACATATTAATAATTTATGTAACTTCTAAATCGATGATGATAAGATAGCCCGGTTGTACAAGTCAATAATAAAGCGGATCGCGTATATACAGCAACACACTAACCTAAAGGCCTGATCGGGTGCTTGTCCCAGAGGAAGGTGCGTTTGACTGGCGAGAGGTATGAGTCGCGGATGTAGGACGGGCTGCGATCCCATCGAGCCATAGGTCTCAGCTCCGGCCAGTCGTACCAGAAGGGGTCCCGTGTGATCGCAGAGATAGGCAAAGATGGGCTCGGGTTGAAAATGTCGGCCCAAGGCCTGCGTCGCAGACCGCCAGCGTTGTATAGCGGCGCACCTATACGTCATAATAGTTAATGCCAGGACAACAGACATGACATTTCATCTCGTCATCGCTCCTGCACAAGAAACAAGCGCTACAGCTATGTAGTGTTACACAAATGAAGCTGCATTACATTTATAATTAACATCTACATAAGACTACTTATGTTAAATTATGTAAATACATATCTGGATCAAATACATAAAAATTTCAAAGTGTTAAATAAAATTAAAGTGAAGATGGCAAATTACTATCCAGCAATAAAAACAGTCGTCACTTTCCATTCAATGAAGATTTTTCGTATATATATTTCCATATTAATTCAAACATAAAATTATAAAAGTATTGAAAATAAGTACATTACATACATAATTATGTACCTAAAATTGAACATGCTTTGAACACGAGTTATAATCGTAAAAAAAAGAAAACAGATTAGTAGTTTTAATGATTTGATTAAAAGTCTATACCGGATTTTATCGCGTTTATTTAAAACTTTACAGTTTAACAATATTTTAAATTATTCGAATTCGGATTCGAACACCCACCACCTCAGTCCCCCGAGATTATGGACGCTGTAAAGGATCCGAAACGTCGGGAAATAATTTAAAATATTGTTAAACTGTAAAGTTTTGAATAAACGCGATAAAATCCGGTATAGACTTTTAATCAAATGAGTAAAATTCGAGTAAATATAAGAGAACAGTAGTTTTAATGAAATTAATGATGCAGTTATTTTTTATGTATGAGATTCTAATTCTTTTTTCATGCAATTTTTTTTTATACAAAGAATAAATATATACTCAAAATCAACACTACACACTTTATTGTGAATTAAGAAGTCCTGTTTACTTATTCACTGAATTCATTAGAATAATATACGTTCAGAGCAACTAATTAATTATTGTTACTAAAAGTGCTGGAGTGAAGACGGTAATAAATTTCAATTGGATTCATATACCTAGTGCTGATAGATTAAATAGTTATAACAAGAAGGGGTTGTAACCAAGACATAATGTCTGTTGCCCTTACCCTCGGCATCGAATGCGACTTCACAGTCACGCGGTGGACTAATCCTTGGCTTCACAGGTGTGGGAGATTTCCCTCGTAGCGAGCGATCAAAACCGGCCCATTTTTCAGCATCAGCAAAAAATGGGTCCTTTTTGAATATGTCCGAAACCCTCTCCGGCCATGCTCCTTCACGGTAAGGCTCACAATCAATACCACGCAAATAAATCTAAGACTTCTAGCGTGGTATTTTTTATTATAATACTCCAATTTAAATTCATATAGAGTATAGTGAATATAGAGTGTAGTGTTCACTAATATGATTAACGCACTTAGTACAAGTGAACATTCCAGTGAGTGTGTCGCTATATACAATGCAATACATGCACGTGTTGAATGAAAGCTTATGATTGCCAAAAATTGTTACAACATTAAAGTTTAAATTACGAAAAAATAAATTTCTAATATAAAAATTTATATATTTTGCCGTCGATAATGATAGGGAGGTACTAAACTACAAAATCAAAACACGGATTGCTCTTTTATATTTTAATAGAAAAATATGAATGGGTTAGTTAATGTAATAAATTTGTACTATTTATACAGTACGGTGTAACAGTAAAATTATTTATAAAATAATATTAAACGCCTATTCTAGTTGTGGGTGTCTTGATTAACAATGATTTACCTATTTTATAAACCAATTCATTTTATTAAATGTGATGTGAATATAAGATAAACAATATAACAGTTTTGTATTTACAACATTTTGAATTTAAATGTAATAAATAATACCTTATTTAAACAATAATGTAAATTTTTAAGATGAAATCGTTAACAAACATGATGTATCAAAAATCTTAATTGCTAAGATAACTTTAAATTTGTATAAATAAGACAGCAGACTTTCAACAAATTTAAAATATTTTTAATTTGAATTAATGCTAGCACTCTCTCGCTTATTAGTTTCAATATGTATTGAATCTAACAGTGAGTGATGTTCCGTTTATAATTTCTGAATTCACGTGATTCACATAGGAAAGAACGTTCCAAATAAAAAAGGTAACAAATATTTTATAAAATTTTCTATTTAACGATTGGAACCATATCTTAACCTAGTTTATAACGTAAACCAGCTCGTCCACTAAGTTTTATCCATTCATTTTTTTCAAAAATAATCCATCTTTCCGAGACACTTAGAAAGATGAACGTTATAATAATACCACAGACAATCAAACGTTTTTACGTGACCTATATACGTAATATCAATCAAGATTACTCATAACAAAAATCGAATGGACAAATCTAAGTTTCTTTTTATCCTAGCTTAATCTATCGTGCAATTAGTTGTTTAGTATTTACCTGTTCCCCAGTGAGGTTTGCTGTCAGGTTCATATTCGATGCCTTTAAGGCTCTTGGGCTCCAGACGGTCGACGATAGGAGCGGAAAAGTCGGTGATGGGGTACGCCCGGTCCTTCAAGTAGAGGCCGTAACGAGAGGGGTATAAGCGATCGATGGCGGCCAATCTGTCGAGATGGTCTTGCCACGCCTTATGAGCGTCGAATGGGTCTACGCCTCGTCGAATACGCCTCGGCACGTGGTAAACTGTTAAAAAAAATGTTGAAATTTAACACATTAACAGTAAAAGCGAATTATTTTTTATCTAGATATTAAACCAAATGAAACATTAAACAAGTCAATTGTGTTTTGTGGATCCGATAAAGTGGACTTTACAAGGAGTTTAAAGAAACGTTTAATGCAGATTGAATAAACAAAGAAGACACAAAGATTCACTCTACTTACAAAACTATAAATAAATACTTACATAAGTACAGGCATATGGTTAGTCTTGAAAGAAGGCATAAAATTTTATTAATAGTTGTTAAATAAATATTTAGTGAAGCTTATATATATAATGAAATTAATTCAACTCGGAAAGAGTAATCTTAGTTCCGACGTAGAACTTACCTATTCTTGAGTGGAACATTTTCATTTTTATTTAATTAAGGCATGAGGGAAATTTAAAAGAAAAATGTAGTACCCTGAGAAATGCCTGAAGATTTAATAATGACGCCAAAAATATATTAATGATACATATGGAAGTGAGAATATGTTATGTGTAAGAGGTGGGTCTTTATTAAATGCTACTTACGTCCATGCAGTGATAGAAATGTCTTAAAACTTGCAAGCAAACGTGTAATGCTTTAGCGAAATACGTAAATTATAAATAATAATGAATTAATTAATTCTATAAACTAGTAAACAATGATAAATATCATACAACATACAACATACTTAGTCAACGATAAATTTATCAACAACAAAAACTAATAAATTAAAATGTCTGTGTGTGTAAAATATGTCATAGTTATCGAATCATCATGAATTAAATCTCCGAGCTTTCGACAGGATCTACTTCTTAATTTAAATGCATAAGTTTTATTTAATAAAATTATACAAATTGATAGACTTTATCATTGCAATGATTTAATATTACTAACAAAACGATGATCAATACAATATGCTACTTTAATAAACTTCAAATCAATTTAATAATACAATATCTGTAATTTTTTGATATTATGTTTCTTCCATGACATGTTTACAAAACGATCTTTAACATCGACGGTAACTAATAATGCCTATTTAAACTGCTCCGGCTTTTGCTGAAACAATTAAAATAATATGCCAATATTTACATGAAACAATGTTAATATGTTTTTGTATTATAATCTTAGTTACTGAAGATTTTTTACAACAAAAATAAACTATGTACATATAGTATAATAATATAAGTAGCTAATGTACAGGCAAAAAAATACAACGATTGATAAATAATAATATACAACCTGCTACCATAATAATACAAAATTACTAACAAAAAACAAGGTGTTATATGTGCGAATTCATATATAGTCGAATAAAGCAAGCTTTGGAGTAATTTAATAATTTTATTTGCAGTAATTTTTGCAATAGCGTCATTTTACGACTCGGTAAAAGTGTTGAATACTAACTTGGCCTGTACTGTTCGATTGAGCGAGGGTAGTTGTGAGCGTAGATAGGGCGCGGCGAGTATCCATAGGTTTCACGGTGCACCGGGAGGTAGCGGTATCCGGGTACGGCGATTCTCTCAGCGGCGCCGATGGGGTCGTCGTAGATAGATTTGCTGTAGGGGTAGGTTGACAACAGCTCTGGGAATACGCTGCGACGTGTCGGCCTGTACCTTTCCTCGGCTCTGATGTCTTCCGATCCTAGTTACAATATTTTTTATGCAACTATAGAGGTTCAAGTTAGATTATTTACTATAAATTAATAATAGTCTTCTTTTTTAAATCATTCTAAACTCTAGATAAACAATTTTTTGATATTTTATTAGTCTTTATAACTGAAATAACATTTACCTTTTAGAGAGCGTACGAAGGATTGCCAAAATCTGGCTTTCTTCGATGGCGTCTCATTTCTGCCAATCATTTCTAAATGATTTTTAAACATTTTGGCGTTTTATGTCGTGCTCGTGTTCTGTAAAGAAAATCATGATTAAGTTTTTATAATAGGATACAGTAAGTAAATAATAATCTAAAGTAATAACATGTTCTTGTACATATATATATATATATTATATATATTGATATAATGAGTATACTTTTGTATCTTTTATCATCCAGGTGACATAATAAATACAATGGCGCGAACGTTCATCGTAAATAGAGCAATGACGTACGCAACGTTAGCAGCTGAGCCACAAATAGCCATCTCTGTGGCTGCTACGCTTCGAATGGCCCATGGACTTGGCCGACCGCCAATCCTACTGATGTAGAGATTTACTCAAGAACGACCGTTTTTCTAACACTCGATCATCGTTCAGCTATTTTCAAGTTTGTTACGACCTTGTTGCTAGTTTCAACGTGGACAAGTCACCGGCCTGTCTCAAAATCTAGTTACGTAAGCATTGCTGTCAAACATTTATCTCTATACAATTCGAATTTAAACTCAGTTAAAAACATTCAGTTACAAAGACGGTAACGATTGAATGGACTGTTTACGAATTAGTTTGAATTTAGCCCAAAAATTATTGATCGTTTATAATTTATCTCATTTACATAACTTTAAACACTTATGTTAATACGAAGCTTACACACCTAAACTATTAATATAATCTAGTCTAAACTATCCGCCTACGAACACTTTCCTTAATAAACTTACAGCTTCTCAGAATGTGTTATAAAATACTTGAAGCATTTGCGTCATAGTTCTATATTTAAAGAAGCAGAATCACTATTCATCAAATCTTCGATTAAACAGAGGTGCATGTTTTGAAAGATAGCGAAACACTTAAGAATGCAATATCTCATTCCTTACCCAACTAAAAGTCGAAATATTAGTGATAAATAAGAGTTATTGCTAAAAACCAACATAAATATTTAAAAGTTACTATATGTATAAACATATTCTCAAACATTTTTGTATGTACCTAAAATATATAAATAATAAATTAATAAATAATATTGCTTTTATTTCAGATTATAAATAATTTAATTCTAAAATTTTAAATAAATATCTAAGGATCACCTATAATCGTAACGTAGTGTTGTTATATAAGAGACAAATATAAAATTATGTCTCATTTTGTATGTATGATTATTATTTTGTAACAAAGTTTGCTTTTTTTTATAATAATAATTGGAATATAAAGGACCATGCGCATTTTATATGGATATCTGGGCCATGAGCGAACACAAATGAAAGTTATGTACATGATTAGGATTTTTCGTGACAAACAAGGATATGCCAGAGCTATTGTTTAAAGTAGAATGAAAGAACACGAGCGACACCTTGGTTACAATTCAAAAATAATATATAATCATAAATAAAATTTTTGTCGCCACCTATTGATCCTTATGAGTACTCTAAAACGTCAAGAAACTTCACATTTTCAAGCAGATTTTATGGTACTATATAATTGTACCATAACTAAGTCAAAGAGTGGTTTTTTAGGAAAATGTCTTATAGCGGCATGCATAACTTGATAAGACCTACACTTTACTATAGGTGTCATCTTTGTTCGCTCGTGGCCCAAAATGCCCATCCTCCTTTATTTTCTTTTATACCTATACAACCGTACATACAATTATTAATTATATTCAAAACTCGAAACAAAAAAAAATCTCGATCCTTAGGAAAATGTGAACTAAAAACTATATTATTATTTAGGTCAAGAATGAAGGCCAATGTCAAATATATTTTGTTATATTGTTGCTCTATCGCTTGCTACTATTAACATATTATTTTGTTAACGAAATCATTTATTTAATATCAACTAGACCTAAATTTCAAACAACCTGAGTTTCGAACGATTAAACAGAAAAGAGTATTATGAAATGTATACAAAAATACTCAAAGGCGCATCGATTAGTATAGATTGCAAATTTGGCTCGGATAGGAGACGCCCAAAATAGTCGAGGCGCGCGCTCGTATCGGATTCACAGCATTCCTGATGCTGCGCACCGTCGCCGACGACACAGGTGGCCTGACGTCGCTTGGACACCTTATGTTTATATGACATAATTAATTAAAGATAGAAAGTCATACATGAAATATATTTATTTCGGATAATTAACAAAAATCATCCATCGACTGCGTAAAGTTGAATGTTGACGTAATGGTTATAAAGATTCAGGAATCAAATTCATTATAAAGCACTATATGACAACAATGATTACCATTCAATACTTGAAATTTAAGCATATTTAAATTATTTACTGCGAATGTTAAAAAAATCTAAAATATTTTGACTTTTATCTCAATCTTTTAAACTGCTATTTAATTTTATTATGTAAAATATATATAGGAACGTGAAGTTGAGACTAGTATGTTTTACGATAGTATTTAAAAAAAATCACTTTTTAATCAAACGTAACTTACGTGTAGTAGCGACAATGTTAACCTGACTAGATGTAGTGCCTAATGTCCCTCTAATATGCTGGTCAGGGTAGGGGGAGGCTATAGAAAAAGAACAATTGCGCAACTAGACAGAGACGACAATATGCACTTCGAGATCACTAAAGCTCCGTTGGATTAGCGCTGCATACACTTTCGCGATATTGTAGAATGAGAAGCACTTGATATCTTACCGAATAATATAATTATCGTTTAATGTTAGCGGCTGTGTTGTATCGCTGACGAGCCGACGTCGAGTGTCGGACCAGGGCGGACTCGCACTGCCGAGTCGCGCGTCGGCACCCAGGCGTTCCGCCCGCCCCCGCCACGCTACGCCGCCCAGTAAACATTTAGTTTTTCATGTTTAACTACCTAGTTTGCTCTAAAAATTCCATATATATTATTTTAAAGTACTAAATTCTTACATAAAACTTATTTCCAGAAATATTGTATAGTACTCGTACATCATACATTTGTAAATGCAATTGTTTAAATACCTGCTACGAAAAACGTTTTTATATTCTTGTCTTTTTATAAATCACTCCTGTTTTTTTTTTTCTTTTTTTTTTTAAATATCACAAATGAAAGATCCAGTAACTAAAATTACAATGCTATCATATTTTCTGTAAAAGAGTTATTTTCTTGTATGAAAATGTAGTGATAACAAAATAATGATTCTAGTTTATACTTACCTACCTAATGTAAATTTTATGTTTTTGTAGTCTATCAAAAAGCCTATTTTTAGTTAATAAATTATTAATAACCTTATTTCAGCTGTGACGTTATAAATTTTAATGAAAATATGTTACTTTATTCACTTGTAGTATGTCAAAGAGATAAATGTGGTTTCTAAACGTTGTTTTGATTACACTTAAATTTGTAATATTCAAATTATCTTCTATTAAACACTACTAAAACTAAGTTAAAAATAAATAAATTAAATTCCTCAAACATTCGTAGCATTTTAGGTTACATAAAAGTAATCTAATATAAAAAAGAGATAATCATAATATTTATTAACGGATTTAATATTATTTAGGTTGATTACAAATTCTTTAAAGCGAGATTGGTTTTATTTTATTTTAGTTAGACAACCCAAGGTCGAACCATCAATAAGCAATGACCTCTAGCATGTCTGAAATATTTTTAGAAGTTAGCAATTTGTTTTTGAATTTATGAAATATTTTACAGCTCATAGTGTTGCTGCAGTTAATGAAAAAAAAAAATCATATTATTAAATTTTTTATTGCTATGGAATTTGTGTTATAAATGGAAATAAATTTATTAAATAGCAGACAAAAGTGGTACATTTTTATTTTATTCGATGTTTTATAAGCAAATCCGCTCTACAATAAAAGTAACAAGCTTGAATAAAGTTAATGATATTATTATTTTTTCTTTTGTATATGGAAATATAACAATTTCTGTAGGTAGGTGTGATCTACCGAACGTATATTAAGAACAATATTACGTATTTTTATTTTATAACTAGCTTTTAGTCCGCGACTTCGTCCGCGTAAAAGTCGAAAATGGTTCTAATAGGATTATTATTTATTTTTTGTTATAACATATAATTTATTATGTTAAAATGTTTGAATACTTATAAAATATAACAATCTTTATTATAGAGTAGTGATTTAAAGGATAAATAAACATTAAAATAAAATAAAATTTTGTTATATTTTATGAACATGAAGCTCGGCCTTTGAGCTAATGAAAGTTACACGGGGGTATTACCTATCTTTTTACAACGAAATCGAAATACTACACCTTCTGCAGTAGGTATTTCTTTATAAATAATATATACAAATATTTGCACAAATACAAATATCTGTCCCGAGCAGGATTGAACCCGCAACCGTTGGCGTTACGTCAACTACACGCGCCACTAGACCAGAGCGGTTGACGTCGAATTTGCGTCGTGCATCTAATAAATATTTGGCTAGGATAATACAATCTTTTAATATCGTAATTGTTAATTTAAATAATTAATTGCTTGTCATTTACGACATTCATTGTATATATATATAGACAAGGAAAGTGTTCGTTAATAGCTCGATGACCACCCATTGCCTCCCATTTGTGGTTACAGTGGCAGAAGGCTCTAGGTGTGCACTTTCAAGTAAATGGTTTTGGTTGCGGTGAGTGGAAGTGGGTAAAAATGTATAATGCGACACTTCTATCCTTTTCTAACATTGTACGACTTACGTACGACGTATTATATCGAGACGAGAGAAATATTGAGAATTTTTCTACAATATTTCAGATTTTTTGAGATTGTTCTAGAACATTCCAGATTGTTCTAGAACTTTCCAGATTGTTCTAGATTATTCCAGATTTTCCCACAATATTCTAGTATACTGTAGGATATTTTTAAGTTTTTGAAAGGAACTATGAAAATGTGTGAGTGTAGCTGTTGATCTAGAATATTCTAAATATTTCTCGAAATTTCAAAAATGATCTGGGTAATTCTGCAATGTATCCAAATACCTATAATACTGATAGTTATAAAAAAATGATTACTGTTGGTTTTGAATATTCAAAATTATCCTAAAAAATTCTAGACAAGCTTAATGGGAGGTGCGTTGTTAATATTGTCAGGTGATTTTCGTCAAACATTACTGTCATTCCAAAATCAATACCAGTGGATGAAATTAATGCCCGATGGAAGAAATCACCCATATTACAACATGTACAAACAGTCAAATGCACCTAGAAAAAGCAGCTATCCCACAGATGAATATTGTGGTCAAATCGTACCGACAATTTAATTTTGTGTAATGTTGTTGTGACACCTGAACAACTTAAAAATGAAGTGTACCCAAATATTGTGGGGAAGAGAAAATTTACCTGTCAATATCGTTAATTTTACTGATGAAAATGAAAAAGTTAATTTTCTTACCGAATTTTTAAATTTGTTGAATCTACCAGGAATGCCATTACACTTTCTTAAATTTAAAGTTGGTTTGCCAATAATTTTACTGCGAAATCTGAACTCGCCGAAACTGTGTAATGGTATAAAATTCTGCATCAAACAACTACAGAATAACATCATCGAGGCCAATATAATAATGGGTAAAGAAAAAGGACAAACAGTATTTATACCATGAATACCTTTAATATCAACTGCATTACCTTCCACCAATTTTAAGCGATTACAAGTCTCAGTCAAGTTCGTTTCTAGTATGACCATCAATAATGCAGAGCGCCAAAGATAAAAATATTGTGGCGTTAATTTAAGAGAATCATGCTTTTCACACGGTCAATTGTTTATTTACAGTTCAAATAATAAAACAAATAAATGTAGTGTATATGCAAGTGTTGTAAACAAATATTGAAAAAAATATAATCATTTATAAGATTGTAAATATTACAAATGTATTATTCGATAATTTTTTTATTTTTTTATTTTAGCTAACTACTTTCCAATATGATTTATAATTACAAGCGATATTTGAAAAGTTCGTAGCCTAACCAGGAAAATGAAAAGAATGGAATTTGTTTATTATTTTTCAACATATTCTCACCTAAGTTCTATATACTTCTACCATCGGCCGGACTTCTATCCCAGCTTTAAAAAAAACTTCATCCGTACCTTAACCTCCTCATTTGTAGAAAGTGTTTGATCTCCTAAGTGGTTTTTGATCTTTGGGAAGAGATAAAAGTCAGATGGAGCGAAATCAGGAGAATACGGGGCATGGGGTAACAATTCGAAGCCACACTGATGGATTTCTGCCATAGTCGCGACTAACGTGTGAACTCGCGCATTATCCTAGTGAAACAAAACTTTTCTCCGTTACAATCCAGGACGTTTTTCTTTAATTAATGCACGTAAACATCGCAGGAGGTTACAATAATAGGCCGAGTTTATCATTTAACACTTTTCCAAGTAATCTACCATGATTATACCCTTCGCATCCCAAAAAAATTTAGCTTTTTTCGGAGCTAGAGATCCTGGTCCTTTCCATTGCGTAGAATTTTTTTTGTCTCTGGAGTATGATGGTGCACCCAGGTTTCATCCATAGTCACAAATCTCTCAACAAATTCAGTTGGGTCAGCCTCAAACAGCTCCAAACAGTCTCGAGAAATCGTTAGTCGAACGCGTTTTTGTTCAACTGAAAGAAGTCGAGGCACCCACCACGCAGACACCTTTGAAAAGTGCAGCTAAGTGGTAATTATGTGATGCGTTCATTCAGATAATATGCCAAGGTTGTCAGCTATCTCTTTAACAGTCAATCACCGGTCAGATAAAATCAAATCACAATTTTTTTCAATGTTTTCATCGGTGGTAGACATCGATGGTCGACCGTTACGTGGGTCATCTTCGACACTTTCTTGACCACGTTTAAATTTTGCTACCCACTTTTATTACAGTAGCATATGAAGGTCTAGATTCCAAAAAAGTTGCTAACATGTCATCAAAAATTTGATTTGGTGTTAAGCCTTTCTTATTCAAATACTTAATCAAAGCACGATGTTCAATTTCAACCATTTTTTTTTTTTAATTAAATTATCACTACTTTTTCAACGGTATAGTGTAAGAAACGATAACGAATGCAAATAACGAAATGAAATTTTACGCAATTGCTCAAGAATAATGTAGCTTCAAAATGAAGGTAGTTTCATAAAAAATAGCATGCTCGTAATTATATTAGGCTATGAATTTATTACGTTAATTAATAAATCGATTCAACGTAAATTTAAACCAAGATGTGTTTACATATACATAATATACGATAGAAAAATTTATTTTATAATTATTAAGTGGGCGATGTATTTTGACCCGGGCAATGCTGGGTTTCGGTGCTAGTATTCCAATAAATTATAAGCAATTCTTTGGCACAACTGAAATCCATTTAAACAAAAGTAGAAGAAGTATGTTTCCTGTAGTTGTTTTCCCCTTCTAGCAACCTTCAAATAATATATATGATGTAACTTTTAATTTAAAATATTCTTAATGTGTTTACGGCGTAAATACGTACGACGTCATACTACCCACAATTTTTACTCTAAAAATACAATTTTTTATTGAAATCTGGCTTGTTATCAAGCAAATTTATAAACGATTATGAGTATGTTAAAGGAATTAAAATTTTCAAAGCGTGGTGATCTGTAAACCGTTTTGATAAGTGTATTTTTATTTTTAGTTTTTGTTAACTGCTTCAAGGTAAACAATTGGTTTGTATTAAAACTTTTGTATGTTCTTTTCTCTTTGTCAAAAATGTAAGTACGGCAACGAATGTATGTTAACTATTTATATCCTTTTTAATAATTATGTTCTCATGTAAGTGATATTATGTCTTTATGAGAATAAAAATCTTTAAACCTAAACCTATTTACTTTTAGCATTAAAATAACGATACTTCCAACCAAGTGTGACCAAAATAATATATGTTTTAATTAATCAATTTTAATCGATTAAATACTGCTTCATATAAATCATATTTGCCTGGTACCAATTTATAAATTATTTAAAGTTTAGTTCCATATAACACAGCAAGTTAAACGTAACAATTATAACAACATACTAAAATTATGACGATTTTCATACTTTCAATTTTATAGCAAGAAATGAAGTTAAGAGGACGGTGAATATCATAAAAATTAAATTTGCGTATTTATAATCATAAATTGTGATTCGCTAGCCAATAAAATTAATACTTTAATTCGTACTAATGATACTATCAATTAGAACCCTAATATTAACTTTTTTATAAACACCTAACATAATGTATCTATTAATTGGCATTACAAATTGATACAAATAAACAGTGTCCTATTGGACTTAATTCATTAAATATTATTCTAATATGTTGAATCATCAGTAAGTGGGCTGAGTGATATATATATTGATGTTTCATTTATTTCATAAATGAAAGCAGTGATATATATTCATATATTTTCATGTATTTCTACATCGTCGAACAGGATAATCATGGATGTTGGTAAAATAAAAATAAAAAAGAGCTGGTAATAAGTTTTTTTTATATTATGAAAAAAATTGTGACGTAAGATATATTAATTTATTCACCATTTTTTGTCTCGGCCAGTAATTATTATTTATTATAAATGTCATCACCTATTGATTTATGATTAGGTATATGAAAAATTTATAGTATAATATAATGCCAAGCGTTGCCGTATTCGATATGAAATAAATCTGTGCAACGAAGACACGTTCATACATTTCCTATGTCTACTATACAGTAATAAATCGGTATAGATAATGGTATTAATTCTGTGTGCATTAAACTGTTAAGCATGTTTTTATGACAGTCAATCGAGTCATTGGCATTTTGTCACTTAATAATAATAAACATTAATTCAATGAATTTATTACCACATACACGTAGGTTAAAGTAACACGTTAAGTAAACAAAGAAAACGTGAAAACATGACCCACTTTACACGTATTAAAATTTGACAAAATAGAATATAGAAAGTAATATGAATAGGCAATAAGAAGTAGCTCAGCTTCAACTGACACAGGACCAAGGTTTTAAGCAGCGCTGTTTTTCAGACACTCCCTTGTCCCTGTGATGCTAGACGAGAGCAAAGGGATGAGCTCCACGGTTGCCGTACAACTTTGTACTTGCATCCATTGCAAGACATTGAATAAAAAAGATTGTAATATACTAAACATAATATCGTAACATGTTAAAGTCACCCTCGCGTGAGCATGTATTTATGTGTGTGGGTGTGTGTGTGTCTGTGTGTATTTGTGAATGAAAAACTCATCTTTGATAAAAATAATGTTTTAGTTCAAGCAGTTTCCAGTGGGCATGATTCAGATTTTCCGCAGAAAATTGTCGATTTAGTAAAGCTGATCGGTACTTCGTCGTAAATAATGTTTTAGTAATTATTCGACATCTCAATGGGCATGGTAAGTCATTCCAAATGTTTGCTACAGAGAATCTGAAGCATGCCCTTTACCGTGATGTCTTGTGTTTCGGTATTTTTACGCGTTCCTACGTAAGTTATGCAGTACAAAATACTTAACCCACATGAGCTTTTCGAATAGATATCCGGGTTTTATTTTATATCACATTATAACCTCCTACCAGTATCATAACAAAACCGCATGCAGGCGTATTGTACCTACTCTTGCTCTCACTGTAGTTGCTATCATTCTTGCTCCATACTCCATAGAGAAGGCTACAGTAATGAAACTGGGAGAGTACTAACACTCACATAGAAGTATATGTAATTTTTCGCTTGAACTGAAGTGAACCAGCCTGTTAACATCCTACTGCTGAGCAAAGACCTCTCCTCCATATAGGATAAGGGTTTGAGCTTAATCCACCAAGCTACTCCACTGTGGGTTGGCGGATAATTTCCCTGCCATGAGTAACGATCGTTATCAGGTGTCTATGATAACAACCGAAACCGCCGGCTTTACGTGCTCCACAAGGACATATACCCAAATTGTAAACAAATATATATATAAATACAAAAATATCTGCTCCGAGCGGGAATCGAACCCGCGACTGCCGGTGTTGGGTGACTACTCACACCACTAAACCAGAACGGTCGTCAAATTTTTCGTTCACTGGTTTCTTTTTGAAAAGAAAACTATATTCTATAAATATAGAACTCTTGAATTTATAAATGACAGCTCATTTTAATAATTTTGAAACGTATTAAATTGAATCTAAAAACAACGAAATTATACTAAACGTACTGTATGAAACGTATTTCTTTTTTGATTATACCTTATAATCTTGGTATATATAAAAGTCAAAAACTCCAAAATATCTAAAATCTAGACAAGACACGGTAAAAAAATTGTGATGTTTGCAAAGACTTTGAAATACTACTGGACTGAACTATTTTTACAAACATTTTTTATATAATTGGTATAAATACGTAGTTTACAAATTTTACATGATTACAGTATATAGAAGACATTATAAGCCTATATTAATTGAACTGCAATACATATAACAAAGAATTTATGTTTGTTAATAATAGGATATTACTAATGTTAACGTTTATATGTATTTACGTTACCTGAAACTTGGTATAAATAGAAGCTTAGTAATCTACATTCAATGACAAAATCCAGCATTCAGTTTTAAAATAGCTTTTGAAATCATGTTAACGTAATTTAATTTATGAGTTTTCTTTCAAGTCATATTAAAAAAAAACTTGTTTTGATCAAATTAAAAGTAGTTAAAATAAATGTTCATTTTAAAATAATAATTTTGTTATTTCGAATTTAAATTTAAAAAAAAAAACAATATTATATAAAAATCTTCAGAAATAATAGAAATTTTATTGGTCCCGTCTTTTTCCATCATTTTCTCGGTTTATTTGCTTTAATGAATACAAAAAATGTCAAGCTTGTAGATAAATTACTACAAAAAAAAACATATTTCATATGTCATCAATAGCACAAATAGAGCCTCATAGCTTGGCACACCAAAAATACAGTTACAGTTTCACTAAATTTGAGGGAATTTGTAAACTCATTTTTTTCGACTACTGTATTCCGTAAAATATCTTATAATGTAATGAATATAGTAAGGGGAAGATCTCGAAGACAGGAATACTCTGAGCGAAAGTCAATTTGAGTATGTGGACACTTCTAAGTATATAAAGTTCTTGCGATGGCCTATGCGTTCTGCATTCGTAACTCTTCTCTTTTCAGGGCTGTTGCATATCGTAGTAGTTCCGTAGTTAAAACTACAATAGACGATATCGGGAGAAAAGTAAATATAGATATAATAATTATACTTTATTGTACACCAAAACAGAATATTACTAAATAAATGAACATAGAAAAGAAAGGCACGGTACGGTACGAGTACATGCTATATTAGCACTTGGAGCCCCGATTCCACTCTATCGTATCTTTTATACGTTTAACTGCACAAAACTGTGAACTTTAATAAATAATCGCGTTTGGTGACGATTTGATGGCGTTCCAAACACGACTAATTAGTCGTATTTTGTTCGGCCCAACCGTCTGTCTACACATTCGGATTTGGTATGGAGCAAACCATATCTGATGTGCAAACTAGCGAACCTAGACGGATTCAATAATAATTATGTTCGCTGGACTACTCTACAGAAGGTAGATGGTTCGGAAGCGAAACGATGGAAAGTTCGTGGAATGGAGGGGATAGCGTGGGGATAAGGGCGCAAGCTTAGTATCATACTAATTGCGGACTCGTTAGTAGTATGCCCCATTGCGTCATTCGTTACGCGCCTGTTAAACAAGTCAATCCGGAAGAAAACTGAAATTCTGGAGAAAATTGTATAAGGTATGATGTGACGGCGGTGCTGCGCGGCGTAGTGGGGGGAAACAACATTAATATAAGTGTGGCTACCCAACGGGCAGACACATGAGGGCAGACGACTGTGTCGGATATTACCTAATTTTTCGATACCGAGACCAAAAAATGACAATATGTAAGATAAAATTAAAATTTTGTTAAGTATGAAAAGTTGTATAACTTTAAAAACATCAGCAAAATATGGACAGAAACATTTTCTCACGTTTTTCAAATTTAGTTTTTACAACTATTATTCTGTTTCCAAAAATATTTTATTTTATTATTGTTCCTCCTTATTAATTTTAAGTAAATACTTCACTATTTCATACTTGGAGCCTAATTTTATTTACGACCTCAGTAAAGTGTACTCTTAAATTATATTTTTAACAACGATAATTCGTTTTATATAGGTATACATACATTTTAAAATAGTGATTGAGTTGTAGTTTTAATCAACAATATTCTAAAAGGTAATGTTAAGGAACACAACAAATATTATATAATATTGGTGTTTATCTATCTTGATCCACAACAATAAAGCAGCAACACCTTTTTAACTCATTAAGCTCTCATCTAGAAATTAAATCAAAAACATTATTATAACTGATGACATCAATATTAATATTATTTCTAAAATAATTGAGTGTAATAAATAATAATGAATATTGCAACAACATGTGCAATTATTGTAAGCATGCTATTCATGCATGTTCTACTAGCGGGATATCCGATTTCAACCTAAGCTAAAATATGTCTTGATCACTTTAAAAACAGACAAAAAGTTTTACCATTCAATATATTACTTAATACAATATTATCACCGATCATTCAATATTTTATTATGCTTATGAAAGCTAAGAAAAATAAAACAAAAAACAAAAATCATAAGTATTTATTGACTTCCACAAGGCTGTAAAACGTCTTATAAGGAAAAATCTTGATAAGAATGATATAAATAATTAAAAAAAAAATCTTTTTTCTGATTTCTGTCTCTGTGGTCGTTGATTTTTACATATTGCAAATATACTGTGCGATTTTATACAGATTCTACAATTGTTTTCCTGAAGGTCTTTACCTCGAATGTAAAATACTCTGAAAATCAATGAGTGCCGCGTCTTACGTTAAACACTGTATGCTTCTTAAAAACGACAGTGGCTTCTAATTCACATATTTTTACGCTATGTCAAAATAATTGTTGTAAGTGTCAAATTACATAACAACCTTAAATGAATTTATAATTAATGTCACGAAAGCCTGGTGAAACTCGGTTTCACTGAATCCAAACTAGGAATCTCTGGTCTAGAAGAGATTCACCTTTGTACATCCACTTGTTTTATTTATATATTTTTCCTTTACAGTAAACTATATTTGTACTTGTAAATGTCAAATGAAATAAGCAAGAGTCGTCAATGAAAGCAATGTAATTTGTACGGTTTGTTTACGGTTGGCGAAACGATGCGCACGAGCAATAAGATAGGCACGTGAATGTATGGCTTCCATATTTGCCTAAATATAGGGACAACAATATTTATTTATTTATTTATATATACTTTATTGTACACTAGTTTATACACACATAACTTAAACATACAGATTATTTAAAGATGTACAAAGGTGGTCTTATCGCTAAGTAGCGATTTCTTACAGACAACCCGGACTATACGGAACATGTGCATGGAAAAGGTAAGGTACCATTGTTATACTGACCATTGTTCACCGAAATTTGGGCACTTTTTTGTACCCTTTGAAAAAGATTTTTATGAATTTTTTCATCTAGCCAATCGGGAGATGAATTTTTTAAGATTTCGGGATTTATTTTAAATAGCCATATATATCTTAGTGGAAAATTGTCCGATTTGTGTCTTTTTTGTGTTTTTTGATGAACTTTCTAAAAAATGTATGCAAAAAATTATTCATTATGAATTTGTTTGTATTTTTTTTTTTTTTTTTAAACGGATTACTTTATTTTTTAAATTTAATACTAATTAATACTACTAATATTAATATTAATACTACTCCCTAAAACATTAATTTTGAGCCTAGCCTATCGTAATGGGATAATGATGGGCTATATACTTATATATATCTTTTTTTAATTTTTAAATTAGCTCTATCCTTTATGTAAAATATATAATTTTATTTATCAATCTACGTCCACTTAAAGCTAACTTTAAATAAAACCCCATTACGATTCAATTATTATTACAATTTTTATTATAGTTGACTTTTGGGCTGTTACTTACCGTCTTTTAACGAACACTTTTTTTAGTTTCATTACTAAATATACAGAATGTCCCAGAACTCAACGTCTTAAAACGTGAAAATTTTAAATTCATAGTTTAACAAATAGTCTTAATTCTAGAAAACTTGGGGCAATTGTGTCATTATTTTTGATTGTGGTTCTAGAAATGTTATTTATGGTTACGATTTCAAAGTTTAAATGAACAAAAATAATAAAAATTAACCACAATAACCGAAAAATGGTTACAATTTGACCAAATTTCTAAGTTTTGCTTAAATGCCCATAATTTCCAAACTGCATGGGATAGATTTTTTTTCTGATTTTTCTCATGATGCTTACAATCAATCCTGTCACCCTGTTTTGGCTTGACGTTGAGTTCTGGGACACTCTGTATAAGATGGTTCTTCTATCCTCCTGGTTAAATACTTATATTACGTATTTCACTCGTTCATTTAAAATGCTAAAATTATTGCTAAATGCTAATAGTTTATTTAATATATAAAATAAACTTATTATTAATTAAGTAAAATAATACATATTTATTGGTATAAATATTATTTAGTTAGCTTCAATAAGTGCTACATTATAATATATTGATAACGTTTATCTATCTATATATCATTTTTTTATAAAAAATTTTTAATGCTTTCGTACAGATTTATCCAGGTTTGTTCAGACTATATACGAAAACCTGTGTAGATAAAATAAAAAGTTTTATTTTCTATTTTTGTGTAGACAAGTTTCAAGTAAACATGGTACTCCTATTAGAATTTGAAAATAGCCATGAGGGATACTGTCGTGGCTTTGCGTCATTCTGATTACGTACATTATACGGCCATATTGCTGTATTTGTTAGTAATGTATACATAAATTATATATACGTATGTTTATTCGTAATATAGGTACATAAAATGGTATAATGTCTCCTTTCAAACAAAAAATTATGAATGAAAGCGGACAACACGTTAACGAATAGATGTAAATCTAAGTACACGTTCGATACACAAAGTGCTAAAATATCTAGTATTCTAGCTTATTGTGGTAACTCATGTCATAGCAAGTTTCATTTAAATTCATTTAGTACTTTCAGAAAGACAGACAAATAATTTTTTTTTTCCTTTAACTATTAAGTGTCTTCCTATATATATTTTCTAAATAACTTTAAAAATTTACAGCATTGAACTTATTAAAGTTTTATTTAACTGTAGATGTATAGACATAATGCGTAAGTGTATCTGTTTTAGAAATGTTAAATCTGTCCTAACTAAAAAGTACAACCTTTCTATAATAGAATACGCAATTCTTGTTGAGAAATAACTAAGGTGAAATATATATTTTATTCCGATATTTCGAAAGCTTTAGTATTTAAGTATTAGTAGGTATTTAAGAAACGAATTGATGATAATATACACCTCAGTAGTATATCTACAGTGCCAACCACGAACATCAAATGTATTTACAATACAATAATAAAACATCTATGTTGAATTCTAATTTAAGTCTCACAAACACGTGTGAGTTCATATGTTGATGTAAATAGTTGGAAGTATCTCATCAAAATTAAATTATAAGCATCTAAGTATATATTTTTTTGTATAGTATAATAGTACCTACTAAAATTACTTAGCTGAGGTGGCCTCTAGTTGACAGAATACGTAAATTGATAGACAACTGCGCTTTCAAATTCGTGATGGTATTATTTTTCATAAAACTTCATTGGTGAAGGAGATTTTCTTCATCTTGAACGTCGTGTTCTTGACTGAGAGAAAACCTGTAGTACTTGTAGTACTTGTAGATATATAGGCAGACTTGAAGTTAAGTACTCGTAGCGTTGCGGAATAAGTTCCAACATTTCTTCTTCATAAATGAAAAGGTTTCTTCCCAACATTGGGACAATTACATTTACAATAAATTTAAAAGTAGGTCAAACTTCTTGTTAATTATATGGCAATTATTAGATCTTTTATACGTGTATTCCAATAGTTTAGTTTTTAATTTAAAACTAAAATAACCTTAACTTTAATTTGCATACACTTCAAAAGCATTCAGCTAATCAAACAAATCTTGTATTCTTCTGATCAGTTGTCATATTTACATTATTATTATATAAAATGTATATATGTACGACCAGCATTTATTAATAATGAATTTTCTATTTTTTATGTCATTACGTCTAACAATTCAATTTCAAATTATCAATTGAAAGGGTCACTTAAACGACCAAATTTTATTTTACTTAAATATAATAAAAATAACTTTAAAAAGGAAGATTTCCCACGAAAATATTTGTGCTGTAGAAACCGGATAGTGAAGATCACCAAGTATTATAAAGAGACAGAGTTGATCTGGTAACTAGTGACGTGTGTCGATATGCGTAGGAAGTACAATACACAACGAAAGCAATCATGAACGACCGCCACTCTAATAAGAACCGTAGCTCTTCTCATTCCATTATAACTTGTCGAAACTAATGGGAACTTTAGTAACAGCCGCAAGGTTCAAGTTACGTTAGTCAAAGAAACTGTAATACTATATCGTCCGGCCTTGCTACGAATAGTGTCAGCCCACGCGCGGACAGTGAAAACGATGCGTACGACGCTTCAAAAACTTTAATTCAAGTATTATATTATATACATTTCACTTTCACTTTATTTTGCCTAATTACAAAATATTGTATTCGTCATTCCATAGTCATTTTATATAAAGTTATTTGTTTATCTGTAACATTTATTGCTTTGTACTATACAAGAGAAACAAATAAATCTTTTTAATAATTGAATGAATAAAAAGCCCCTCAAGGAAACTCCAAGGCATCCGCTCATGAGTTGACAGCTTGAGATGTTTTGAAGAGAAGCCGGAAACGTGTCAGTGTATCGGACAGCTGTAGATGGCGCCACAATGGAAAAGTTGCGCGATTCCCTCGGCAGCTACGTGAGTTTCACCGCTTCCGGGCGGGAATTTTTCGCATAGAAATGGCAACATTACACATTGTTACACAAAACTTTTACAGTAATGTTATCCGCTGCATGTGAGCTTCACTCTATATTTTCGGGAGCACTTCCCGTTGGACAAGTTGTTCGATAAACAGAAAACTTCTTATTCTATTTTCGTATCACCATTGAATCGTAAAGATGCGAAGAATACTGAAAGTTAAATTTAAGAGTCTTGGTATCAGCTATTTTTTTAAAATATTTAATGCAGTTTAAAACTAAATCTAATTGTTATATATAACTACTTATAGCCTAATTATTAGCATAGTTATTTAAAATTTAAATCAAAGCAAATATTGCAGTAGGCACTTTACAACCTTTCATACATTAACCATTAAAAACTGTTTTTAGTAATGATTACTTAATATTTTTTATTTATGAATTTTATAATGTATACTGTTAAAATTTAATTTTTTTTAAATTTGTTTTTCTTTTAATTTTTTCGGTTGGAAGTCCTTCTCTCGAAGTTATTGACGAGTACATCTAACTAGGATAAAATGTCCAACTTCGAGAGAGAGGTATTCGTCGAATTCACCTGGAATGGGCAGCGTTCAGGAACTAAAAAAATGTCTTTTCAACCGTCATACCCCAGTGCCTGAAGTCGAAAGTCTTAAACCAATGTGTGTTACCAGTGTTGACATACGGATCTGAGACGTGATCCTGACTATGGGCCTTTTAAACAAGCTCCAAGTTGCACAGCGTGCAATGGAGAGGGCTATGTTTAGTATTTCTCTGCGAGATCGAATCAGAAATGATGAGATCCGCATACGAACGAAGATCGCCGACATAGCCCAACGGATTCATAAGCTGAAGTGGCAGTGGGCAGGGCACATAGCTCGTAGAACTAACGGCCGATAGAGCAGAAAGGTTCTCGAGTGGAGACCACGTACCGGTAAGCGCGTTTTCACCGGTGGAAGAGATGCGCTGTGCCGCGCTCTCGGCTGCATGAGTACCACCATCTTGCTTGTTTCTCCCGTGAAACAGCTTTGCTGTGTTTCGAAGAGAAGGGCAAGACAGGCAGTGTAATTACTGGCACCGAGACTTAAATACCTTATGTCTCAGGATAGGCAACACATAGATGAGTTGCCTGGGCTAGTTCCAGGTAAATTATTTTATGTTCATGGGCGACGTCAACCACTTACTATCAGGTGGAACGTCTGCCAGTTTGCCTATCCAACTAACATTTAAAAAAAAGCGCAGCGTCGAACAGCCGTCCGCGAGGCGGATAGACAATTTGAGGAAACTCGCCGGTAGCCGTTGGATGAAGGCTGCTTTGAACCGGTCGCTCTGGAGGTCGATGGGGAGGCCTACGATCAGCAGAGGACGTCCTCCAATATCTAATATGATTATTATGTTCTGTCAATTTTCATAAAATGAATAAATAAATAAACATAAAAAAGTTACGATTTTTATTAAGATTTATAATAAAACCAATTATTTAAAAAACATCCACGAATATCGAGATTAGTTCACTAAATAATTTCCGACTCTATATTCTAAATTTTTAGGGCCCTATTTAATGGTGCTGTTATGCATATATTTAAAAGTCTTATGTCTCGGAATAATACATTTGAGTAAGTAGTTGGGGGAAAAAATTCTATTAATATCTAAAAAAAGATGTTGAAAAATGTTTTTAAAAAAAGTTAAAAAAAAAAGTTGCACCTCACCGTTTTGTTATCGACATATTAAAATTTAAAACATTAAAAACAGTGTAGAATTAAAATCGGGAAATTCAAATCTTTCACAGATTTAGTAAAATTCAGCTGCGTAACTAAAATATTAAAATCACAATTTAAATTAGTTATAAATAAATAAATAAATGAATAAATAACTAAGTATATAAATATGACTTTCTTTTTTCATTTACACCTTTATGTTTTATAAAAAAAATTAACATAAAATAAGAACATAAAATTTTAATATCAGTATAAATATTTAAATAAATGTAAACAAAAATGTAACACAAGCTATACTACATAACTTTAAAATAAACTTTGGGACATAAATAAATAACTTTTTATTTCACTCAATTTTTGCTTTTAATATATCACGCTGGAACTACCTTAACAGCTAATCTTTTGTCAAGGGTCCGGAAACACACAAAACACAAATACAAACTTCCACATCACTACAAACATCGAATCTGCGACCGCTAAACAAACAGCCAATTGCTGTGCCTGTGCTCAACTGCGCCAACTTCGTCATACATATAATAGACTAGCTGTGCCCCGCGGTTCCACCCGCGTTAATTTGAGGAAAAACGTACTTAAATATTTTTAAACTATTATTGACCAACCATCGCCGAGTTGCCGAACACGGGCAGACACGCGAGGGCAGACGTCGAAGACGGCTGTGTTCATTTTGAGTTTTTTCTTATATATAATTCAATACTCAGAGCGATTTATTACTTACGATTAGTACAGCAGGCATAGTTATTATTTTTAGCTAGTATATTTTAAGTAGAAATATATAGATTTCTTTTTATTATTATTTCAGTCGTATTAGAAATGATTTTTTTTAATTTGATTAGGTATAAGAACAATCCTATAACTATTCTAAAAATACAAAGTTTATTTTGTGTATATTTTTACGTGAATGTATATTTCGTGGCTAATCGGCTGCACCGTTTGTGATGAAATTTGATAGGACATAAGCTACTTTTTATCAATACACCCACGGAGGCGAAGCCCCGGGCGAAAGCTAGTTATATATTAAGTAATAGAATAAAATAATAAAAATAATAAATAGACTTGTTGTAAATTTAAACTTGTTAATTTAATAACAACTTTAGAAATCAATTATCAATAAAACGGTATTTACTAGAAAATAAGTTATCAAAATCAAAATCCTTTTTTTCGTTTGTAATAAGTAAAGCACCCACCAACTCGGAATGTACAATCTGCTGAGGAGGAGAGACAATAATAAACTCAAAAGGTACTTTTTTAATTTGTGGGATATTATTATTTAAACGAATACCGTATATTTATCCCGAGAAAATTGAAATCTAAGATTATAATTATATAGGTATATTTATTTCTTATTTATATATTAGATTATATAATTATTTATATACTTAAACTCTAAGATTATATACTACCGCGAATAGCTATTTTTAAAGGATGAATATTTAAACTTTCAATATCTGCTACGTTTCAGTATAGTATCAAACCTTAAGGTATAACACTTAAAATAAATAAAATATTGCTAATGAGTCGAATCGACGTCGGTAAGACAAATTTTTATTATTGCATATGCTACTGATCTGAGTCTTCCAATAAAGGATGATACATGGGAAGTCCACTCAAGCTACTAATTTAAAGGTCCTAAGTAACGAAGTGGAGGGAGAGAGTACCCTGGATCTCCCTCCATCTTCTACCGGTCCACTCTGCGCGAGGTAGAGAAGACCAGGAGCCCCTTCCTTATTTCTCCGTGCCTTCTCGGCGCCACGCCCCCACCGACCGCAACTTCCGTGCCAAGAAACTCCACCGCTCACTGGTCCACTCTACTAATTCAGAGAAGTACCGGAGCGGCCCAACCACCGAAATAGAGGGAGAGAGTACCCTCGATCTCTCTCCATCCTCCCTCCTGCGCTCTCGCGCCCAAGGCTGGTGGTTTTGGTCTGTGGGGGTCCGAAGACCCCAACCACTCGTGGTGAGCGACGAGTGGTGTACCCCATATCCGCCACCCGGGAACGCGCCCAGTTGGAGACCAGCAACTGCCGTGGAATATTTTTAGGGCTCATTTGTTTTTGATTTATCAAAAATTAACACGTTTTTGAACTTGTTGACTAGCATATAAGCCCGAAGGTATGCTCTATTGGCGCAAGCTAAGAGCCAAGATATCGGTGTTTCGTTACATTATATCGTAATTAGCAGATAAAATCAAAAAAGCATCTTATTAAAAAGAAAAGTGATCGCTGGACGTACCAATTTTTTTTCAATCGATCAATTACTTTTTCTCAATAAAAAAGGTAATTTGAACAGCTATAAGCTGTGTGCTATGTGGATTTTTTTAACAAACATCAATTTTTATAATGGACTTATTTTAATTTTACATGTTTTATGAAATTGGCTTATTTATACTAAAAGTAAAAGATCTGTATATTTTACATCGTGTTTAGCATTCGGTCTCTTGAAGTATAGGAGTCAGTTCTAGAACGAAGGATTTAATGATTGGAAAAATGCAGAACACCTATTAGCTAAGCACGAAAACTCTGTGTGTCATAAATCTAGTATCCTTAGTTTGAAAGCTAGAAGTGAGATTGATGACCGACTCGACAATTTACTGCATGTTCAAATTGATGAAGAAATTTACTTATTAGGGAAATGTTCTACAGAGTTGTTGCCTTACTGAAGCGACTGTGTTCAAGAGGCCTTACTTTCAGAGAAAAAAATGAAATGTTTGTTCATTCGCATAACGGAAATTATTGTATGATTTTGGAATTATTAGCGGAATTTGATCCTTTTTTAACGAAACATATTGAACGATTTGGGAATCGAATCACTCCGTAAGTTTGTCGTAGCTGAACGAGAGAATTTCAAGTATTTCGAAGAAAATGCGATGGAATTAAGCGTTTCCAAGCAATGTACAAAAGAAGTAAATCTAAATGCTTTAGCTCCTTTATGCATAGAGTTAGAACTAATGAACATGATTTAAGGCACACCTTACCCCCAGCTTGTAAGTAGAACATGATTGAGTTTTTTTTCGTTCAGAAATATACCCAAAGACTATTTCTTAAGTAAACACTAATTCATGAGTAGTAAGAAAAAAAAAAGTAATTAATATGATTGTAAACTAGGGTATTGAATTGCAGAAGTAAGGAGGGGCGGCACAAATTGAATAGCCTACAGGCGGCACATGTGTAAATCCGCGCCACTGGAGTTTAATAATTTTTTGGTTAAAGCTGAAAATCGATATTTAAAAAACACAGTACAGATCCAAGTGGATCTGTAGGAATAATTAAGTATTCTTTACACCTATTCTCAATTTTTTCTGTTAGTTATTAACCTGGCACTTTATAGATATAGATGCGTATGTCCAACTTTTGCCTGTGTCCAGACATTTACCTATGGAACATTTTATGGTAGTTCAGGTCAGTTTAGTTCAGTCCACCTGTCTATTACGTGTTGAGCAATTATAAGTTATAAATTATTACGTGTTCCATTCTATAAATTGATTTTATGTTCAGCTGTTAGTATAAAATAAATAATAATTTGTACAAGATTTCGTACATTTTCGAGATTGACGTGTCGTTAGCGGAAAAATACATATAACCGATCGAGTATACACAGGGCGCGTCATAGCAAATGTTTGCTGTGGACACGACGTACGCGCCCGAGTTGGCTTCGTTGAACAAACGCATCACCGCGTTCTCACATAGATGTTTGCTTTATTTGTTACGATAATGGCCGATTTAATTGCTTTACCGTAGACAAAACTGTTTATTTTTAGGGCTTGAAGCACAAACTACCGCGTTATCACTTGTGAAATATTGCAATTGTCGTTAATAGGTACAAACTATTTTACTTACTACACAACGCTATGTAAAGTAATCTGGATCATGCGGAATCTCGTTATTTCTTTCTCAAATGACAAAACCAGAGTCTCGGTTGTATCTATCTGAAATCTACTGAGGTTGCATTCCCTAAATACCAATATGTAAATACAAAAATAATTCTTGACCGGTTAAACGTTATCAATTTTTTTTTTTTGTTTGTGGTTTCTTAACTTTTTCTTATCATAATTATAACTGAACCTCGATTCAGCTTTGACAATTTAATTGTTTTAGGTAGGTATCCGTGTATGTATGTGATGTAGTGGTGAGAGTAGTCGCCTCAACGCCGGCGTTGAGGCGATCAAACGGGTTCGATTCCCACTCAGAGCAGATATTTGTATTTGTATAAACATTTGTTTCCGGTCTGACTATACAGTCAAGACAAGACATACGTCTTTGTGGGTTTCCTCACCTTGCTTCAGAGAGCACGTAAAGCCAGCCGTTGCTATTTTAGACATCTGATATCGTTACTCACGGTAGGGAAATTATCCGCCAACCCACAGTGAAGCAACGTAATGGATTAAGCTTTAAACCTTATCCTATATGGAGGAGAGGCCTTTGCCCAGCTGTGGGACGTTTACAGACTGAATCAATTCAGTTCAGGTATTTATAAAAATCGGAAAATCAACATGATCATTTTTCAGAACTCTAGGAACATATTGGACTTGATTAATACTTTAATAGATATTGGTCCTTATCATAAATTGAAATTGATTAAGAGAAAAATGCAAACAGCCAAAAAGAGGTGTCAATCTATATGAATCACTCAAATATACGTTTACATTTATCATACCTGTGTTGCATCCTATATAATATAATCATCTTTGTAGGTTACACATAATATTCTAGATATATAATAATAGTTTATTGGTATATATTGTTTAAAATATATATTTTTATTATATAAACAAAGTATTTAAATAATAAGAATACCTAAATGGAATTGAGTTAGATAATTGCTGACCTGACGTGACTTTTACATGTAATTTACCCATTCTGCACATGGTATTCGTCTGATAATTCATTTATGACACGATGTTCTAGATAATTATTAAACAGCTTTAATGCTCTAGATAAAACAATCACAAAAATTGTAAGCGAAAAAATGTTATAACTACTGCATTAAATTAATACAAAATATACTGCTGTTGTAAATATCACAGAGTTCACAATTGTTCAAAAGTTGTCATCGTAAAGGGAATTGTTTTTCTTTCTGGCTACAAACGGCAATCGCTCTAGGGTATAATTCAAAGATGGCGGCACGCGTCGCGCTCGTGTCGGAAGCAACGTCCGGAAGCGCGGGAACGCCGCCCGCACCCGGCGAAACAATACCATCGTGTAAATTGAAATAAATTGATGCACTCGGATTGTTTTGCTTACAACTCATCAGCTACCTCACCCTTAAAGGTGTAAAAATGTTAACTAATTTTTTTTCATGAAATAATAAAATTTACATGAATTATAAAAAAAATCTTTTACATCCCTTCTATAGTAACATTTAAAAAAATATAAAAAAATTACAATAAAACTGCAAACACATTGAAAATGCAATAGACTCAAGTGTTTAGACTAAAAATAATATTTAAATTTTATAACGAGTACGAAAGATGTACTTCAATATGAGTTTTATATACTACTTATATGTATTTATTATTCGCGCTGATATTTCGATCCAGCTGCATGGACCACGTGGCTGTTTGACTTGGTGGATGGCCTATGTATTTTCGTTATAAAATTATGTCTTATAACCACAAAATTAATCTTAAATATTTAGCTTGAATAGATTTTTTTCTTAATTTTTTTATTGAATTGTCCATCAAAGACATTGATAAACTTTGAAAAGTGGTAAAATATAGTAAACATTTGTAATGTAACTTTGACAAACATTTAAAATAAACAGTCGTAATTAATAGGTCCCACGGGTGTTAAAAAACAGAGGGTGTTACGTTCTCGCGCCCCCGGTGACTCGTCGCGCTAATTACGCAATCAGTTCACACAATTACGTGACACCCACGCCCTAGATTACCTAACGTGTGACTTATCAACCAGTCGATCTTAGTTTAACTTTTGTCATTGAAACGTTGCGTCCTTTATTTTACTCCTCTACCCGAAGACATTGTTTTACTATAGTTCCATTTTTAAAGTAAACATAACATCACGCTTTTTATTCCCCCAAGGGTGGGCAGAGATGCACATATTAAATGTAACACCCACTTTTCGCTAGTTATGAGTCCCATAAAATTGGGGCCTATTGCCATACACCGGGCACCATTCTAGACTCCGTGCTATTTACTGAAAATTTTCGAAAAAAAAACCAATAAGTCTGTGTGGGTACAGGAATCGAACCCCTTACTCGGCAGTAGCCCTTGCGACCACTCGACCAACGAGGCGGACACTCTTAGAGTAGGTACTGGTGTCTGGTTTAGAAATATTTAAGTAAATTTTTTCCTCATGAAACCGCGGGGCACAAGTAGTTAAATTATAATTGTTAAATTATTATTATGGTTAAAATACCAAGTAATACCTTAGTTAAATTTGTTACAGAATGAATGCCTCTTTTACTACATATTATAAAAATAAGATATATAAGATATATAAAGTAATATTGCATCTGAATAAGAATCAAAAACACAACAATATTTATTTTTAATTATGTTAGTGCTTGTCAAATCGCTCTCTGACTCGAAAACCTTGCATTTTCTGTGCAATCTTGAACTTAAATGATGTTGTTGCGTGGGTAAAGTTGAATTAAAATATGTATCACATAATGACGATGAAAACGTCACAAAGTTAAAAAAAATATGTTTTTGGGATCAATGTTGATTTTTTTTTTCAACTTATAATTACTTTAAAAATAGATGACTTAAGAATATTTTAAAAACATGATTGTTCGTCAAGCGACTATGTTGCCGTGCCGTTGCCGGCCGTTTTATATGGTTCTTTGGGAAAATGATCACTCAAGTTAGTTTATAATTTAATAAGTACAAGGTACAAGTAATTTAAAAATTTTACTCGTATCAAAAAATAAATAAATAAAGTTACAAACTTTTTAGAACTATACTAGTTTCGCATAGTAGGACATTGCTTAAGATACGTTTCGTAACAATAAAATTAATTTGTCTTATTTCAGTGTGTGTTTTTATATCTATTTAACAAAAACACTGTGTTCATATTAACAAAGGTAAAGTAAACAATAGGTATATCTGAGGATCATTAAGTAAATGATAAAAGTGTAAGGGAATGGCCCTTCTTTTCTCGCAATATTTATGACCAGACAAGACACGCTAACGGTTTGTTTGTTGCTCTCAAACGGATTGCTAAAATTCGTTATGAATTAACTCATATCGAAAAGAATGGAAACGTCAATATTTTAATCAATATATTTCTATTAGAAGAAAAATTTCATATGTACCTATTACCTATGATACTATAGGTAATTTTTTAAATTACGATAAAACCTTTTTGAAGAGAAGGAATCATTATTTTATAACTGCAACAGAATCTCAATTTGATTTTATTTTTAAATGCATTAATAAGAAAAATATTTTTAAACCTTATTTATGTAAACGAAATTATGTTTAAAAGAATAGCTTATATAATTTTAAGAAAGCCTAACTTTTTTTTATTAAATCGGTAGAATGTACAAAAGAAAAATTTAAAAGCTTTTTTTGAAATGCGATTTTATTCTACAATCTTCTCCATGACATACTATGATATAGAGATGACAAATACGCATCGGAAGCGATCCATTTTGTCGGGAAACGGTGCGCAGGAAGTCGATTCGTCGACCGCGAATGTTGCCGGCGCCATAGCCATAGGGTTACCAGGGGAAAAATTGCTTTGCTTTGTTTTAATCATATTATAATAATTTATTTTAACGTTCCTACTTATGAAAATTATGAGAGTTATCATTTTTTTTTCAGTTTTGAGAAAAACGAATAGATGAAGAAACGAAATTTAATTATTATAACATAATTATATAATGATTATTATAAGATAAAGAAAAAATAAATAATTGTTTTTAAAATTAAAATTATTTTTAAATTCGTAGAATATTATTACTACTTTTTACTTATTACTTATTTTTACTTTACGTTATTTATTATTTTCAGTATACTTAGTACGATGTAAATTTTCAGCCTTTTCACGTTATAATTTATTGGGTATGAAAAACTACCTTAACAATTCGTAAAAGGTAACCGAAACCGAGAAGTACAGCTGTCAACCGTCCCACCTCTTGCATCTGCACATGTTTAAAGAACTACTTAAATAAAGTTTGAAGATCACATAATATATATTAAACAATCATATGACAAAGTCGGTGCGTTGCGAATCTTTCAAAAGACGGTAACTAAATAGTTATGGGGTCGCGTGGAGCCCAGGTGTTATTACAAAGTTATTCCGCGATGACAAATTATCGGCATTGTATTTTTTAGAGAACCAAAACTCATAATGAAAAAGCCTATACATGGATGATACTTTTTAAAGTACTATAAATTAATATATGTTCTCTTTGACTCTACATTATAAAACTCGAACGGATAATCTATTACACTAATGATTGTTATTTATATTAATATAATATTTTTTCTATTTAAAATTACTTACTTGAAACAACTAGTTAACAATTATGCATATAGGAACCAAAAAGAGAAGAACAAAACTAACAGTTAACGTAATTAATAATTTCACCTGTAATCCGACGTGACGGCGCGCTAGTTACTAGGTTACTTACGAACAATTAACTGTGTAACTGAACCGGAGACTTTTTATATTTAGTTATCGATGTTAAATATTATAAAGATTTTTTGTTGACATATAATTATTATAATATGTACATCAGTTTATGTTTACGTTTTTATTTTAAATTATCATATTAATTATTTTTTTAATGGCTTTTCACTATAAGAACTCTTCAATATTTATTAATGCTTGCCTCAAACCTCGTAACCTTATTTTATTCTAATTAAAACAAATAATAATTATAAGTCACTCAACGTGCTATGGAACGGACTATACTTGGAGTCTCTCTCAAGGATAAAATCAAAAATAAGATTATCCGCGAAAGAACCAAAGTAACCGATATGGGCCGTAGAATCAGTGGAAGTGGCAGTGGGCTGGTCACGTATGTCGCAGGACCGATGGCTGCTGGAGCAGAGGGGTCATGGAGTGGAGACCGCGTATCGGCAAACGCAGTGTGGGGCATCCTCCGGCCCGCTGGGCCGACAACTTACGCAAGGTCGTCGGCGGAAGCTGTATGAGGTTTGTGGAATACCGGGATATTTGGCGCGAACTTGGTAAGGCCCATGTTCAGCAGTGGACTGCGATAGGCTGTAGTGAATAATTATAAGTCTTTATGAATACAGACCAGACAATAGGCTTTACGTCGTCTCCGAGGTACAGTGTATTAAAAATCTAAATTAAATAATAATGCATTGCATTACATAAATAAAAAATTACTTTATTCAAGTAGGCTTCAAAAGCACTTTTAAATCATCACTTTACAATATATTACTTAATTATTTAATTTTAGTTAATTTGAAGGTACCACTTATTCGAAATGTATTTTCTGCTAATACCAATCGACAAGAAACTTAACAGTCACTCTTTAAAAAAAGTGTCAATGCATTATCTAATGATCTTTAGTCATATATCCTGTGTGAAAGCTAGCGTTACTAAATCCACACATCTTTGGCATTTATATAATTTTGTACCATATATGATTTGGCTTTAAGTTTTTTTAATTCTGAAATAAAAAAAAAACTTAAAGCCAAAAAGGAATATTATTACATACAAGAGCATCTTGCCATTGGTTCATAATAGTTATTTTTATCAGTTATGCTTTTTTACAAATAAAATCGCGTGATACTGATATTTGTGATCTATTGAAACGCCAAGTCAAAGTCTTCCTCGTCGATAACTACGACAGCACGGAATAAACACTTAACCTTCTTCAATATGGAGAATAGAAGTTGCCTTGCAATGGGACATACAAACTGTTCAAGTTCATTTCGGTTATAATTTTGAACAAAATTTAAAAGGTTTATTAATTTAATTAATTTAATTAAATTATTAATTAAATTTTAAAAAAGTACATAAATAAATAACCATAATAACCCTTAGTTAAATTTCATTGCATACCGGAAAAACTTTTCGTTTCCTTAATAATTCCGCTACCGGACGCGTTGTCTTCATTGTTAGAGGTGGTACCGCGCAACGAATAAATTATATTTTCTTTAGTATTCTGGCCTAAGTCGTCAGTCTGCGGTCAGTAATCGTCCTCGTAACCTTTGAAGTGACAGCCGACGTTGCTTTAACGTCGATTTCAAAATGAAACTAGATTCGCTTTTTTAAGAATTTGTCTTATTTTGCAATTTAATAACAATATCATGTTTTATGTGTATTTTTAATTTTTTTTCAAGAAAGACTGTTGTGTGTTTTAATATCCATAGCTAATTTTCGCAATCGCGTTTATGGATTACGCCCTTCACTGACCGACACAAAGACATTTCAATCTATTTTTCTTGAAAGGAAGGAAGTGAATATTTTTTATTCAATTAGCAAGGTGGCAAACTATAAAAAATACTATATAATAATTAATAGGCTTTATTAATATTAATATTTATCATTACAATATTATATTACAATTTACACTACAAAAAGTATAATAAAATTATATCTATTCGGCATTATTTTATTTGCCGCGACATAGTAAATTTCACTTTAACTGTATCCTGATTGTACCCTTCTACATAACTTATTTATTCCGTACCTTCTTCAGCTTTCTTTTTCTCGCTCGACTTAAAAGTTATTTTTTTCGTTTATTCCCCAAGTTCTTTACACCTCTTCTATCGGCCGGGCAGGGCTTCTACACTACCTTTAAAAAATCTTCGTCCATATCTTCAAAATATGCGTCAACAGCAGCCTTAACTTCCTCATTTGTTTCACAAGTTTGAGCTTTGGGAATAGATAAAAGTCAGATGGAATGAGATCAGGAGAATTCAGGGCATGGGGTAACAATTCGAAGTAGTCTCGACTGACGTGTGAACTCGCGTATTATCCTAGTGAAACAAAACTTTTCTTCGTAACAATCCATGGACGTTTTTCTTTAATTATTTCTCGTAAACGTCGTAAGAGGTTACAATAATAGACCAAATTTATTGTTTGACCCTTTTCTAAGTAGTCCACCATGATTATGATTACATCCTTTGCATCCCAAAAAACTGATGCCATCAGTTTACCGGCCGACAAAACCACTTTAGCTTTTTTCGGTGTAAAAGATCCTCTTTCCATTGTTTAGATTGATTTTTTGCCTCTAGAGTATAGTGGACTAGTGGTGCACCCAGGTTTCATCCATAGTCACAAATCTTTCAACAAATTGATTTGGGTCAGCGTCAAACACCTCTACAGTCTCGAGAAATCGTTACTCGAACGCGTTTTTGTTCAACTGAAAGCAGCCGAGACGACCACTGCGCAGACGCCTTTGAATAGTGCAGCTCAGTCGTAATTATGTGGTGCGTTCATTCAGACGAGATGTCAATGGTGTTAGCTACATATCTCTGTATCAGTAAATCTCCGGTCAAATAAAATCAAAACACAAATTCTTTCAATGTTTTCATCGGTGGTACCCACTTTTTTACAGTAGCATACGAAGGTTCAGATTCCCCTAAAGTTGCTGACATGTCTTCATAAATTTGTTTGGGTGTTAAACCTTTCTTATTCAAGAACATAATCACAGCACGATGTTCAATTTTATCCATTTTTTTACATTATCACTACTTGTTTGACATTATTATGTGAGAAACCGTAACGAATGCAAATAACGAAATGAAATTTTACGCAATTGCTCAAGAATTATGTAGCTTCAAAATGAGGATTGTTTCATAAAAATAGCATGCTCCAAACTATATTGGGCTACGAACTTTTCAAATGTTTCTCGGATATAATTTTTTTCATAGTTTAATGGATAAAATTATTTTTACTTACTTCTACTCTTAAGTAGTTTCAATTGCCATAACATAATAAGTACGTAGTCTCTATAATACGTATGTGGCATATTCAGATTTTAAGCTGGTCGATCTCAATTACTTTCTGTGTAACGTCATTGAGCTCCTATAGGAAACATAAAATACACATAATCTGAAAAAAAGGGAAAATGTTCCTCTTAATGGATCAATAACGCGATTTTAGTTTTTTGATTTTTTGACGCGCACCTTTTAATCCTACAAGATACTGTCATTCTAAGTTTGGGTGTGATGTATGTGCAGAGGGCCTGATAATTTTTTTAAATTATGATCTCGAATTAATATTGATGTAAAAGATTGTAGCTGTAAATAAATAAAAATAGTATAAATATAGAAACGTCTCTACTTTAATTACATTTAGATTAACAAGTCCATTAATTGGTGCTGCTTATAGATTTGATGTTAGACTTCAAGATAAACAAAAAAAAAATAACGTAACTAATTTCATATAGCACTTTTTGTGCGATTTCAGAAAAAATATACACACAGACAGACAGACAAAATTTTTAAATCCTTTTGTTTTTGATTCTTCCTACTACGAAACTCAATTAGGTTAAATGCGATCAGCAGTATTTTATCTTCTTAAACATTGAGCATTGAACACAGTTTAGTGAAAGTTTTTCTAAATCTTTAAATCGAATTATTTTTATACTTTTATTTTCTTACACTCACAAAATAAACTCAATAATCTAAATGAACATCCCTCGCTTTGTACTAAAGTTAAAATATTGATAAAACCAATTGTATCACAAACTTCTTTTGCCGTAATGACTGATCTTATAATCCGCTAACGCCGCCTGCTAACAAACTTTAAACGATAAAATGATGGTAAATAAAACCTAAGCTACATACAATGTCAATTTTCTTTAAAAAAAATCAAAACTATATGTCTCTGACGGGTAATGGACGTATATCTTCAAAGATAAATAGTGATATAGTAAAGGCTCAGTTTAACGCCGCAGTTACAAAACAGTTTACCATAGCCGGCTAATTACAGCAAACGCAGTCAACGGGCGGTATACGATAAACGATAAAAGTAAAACTGCTATAATAGCAGCAGTGACGCCGTGTGTGTCAACAAAGTCGCTTGAACTTAATGGTACAATAAATTATTTGGTCAATTCTGCCATTAACTTTATTTTGCAAAAGCTTAGCCCCATATATTTAAGTACCGACATTTCAATGTGAAATGTTAGAACTAATCTAAATCTATGCTGTTTACTATGTTTTTATACTACACAAAAATATTAAAGACCTTATTTTGTAAAACTGTGTACAAAACTTGCTTTAAAGGGATGTAACATTTTTCAACACCTGTGTATACACGACATGAATAAAATTAACGACTTTAAACTACATCCGAAGTACAAGTGCCTTAAAAGTTCCGAAAGTTGTTGGAGTCGTATCCGATTGTTAGTAATGAGCGATGACCCACGCTGAATTGTGGGTGGAAACATCCTTGCGCGACATACTATCAATATTTTTTTTGTTGCAAAGATTGCGTAAAAAATCACCACAGTATGTTTGTCGGCGGTGAGTCGACGCGAATCGTATCCGCTCTTCCGACTATTGTCGGCGCGACATCCTATTGTAATGTCCGATATTTTTGATAAAATTACGTCACACAATAGGAAGAACGCTCAATAGCTTGTTGTTCGATTGTTGTAGCTTATTGAACCAATGATGAATGTCCGAGGGGCCTTAGTTGCGTTGCTTCCGATCTCATTTGGTTTGCTGATGTCTTTGCACAATGATCCGTATTCACTAAGCCTGGAACGTAAAACTTTTTCTGATATATTTGATGGTAAAAAGTGTAATTTCTGATGTTCCGCAACGTTGCCCTCATAAACGTTATGCATAACTGTCAAAATATATACGTAGACCGCGATCAACCCTTTCCCCGGGTCCCACCAGAGCTTTGTCAGAATTAATAGCCCGAAAACGCGACCGGCAGTCACGGCTGTTACTACTTTCCTGATTTTCGGATTGTTTTACGCATAGTTAAACTCGCAATCCAATTACACGGGTAAGATTGATATGTTGATATTACTTCAAATAAATATTAATATAAGCTGTTATCATGTCTTTTGTTACAATATCAATATAAAACATTACATTAATGCAAATTGTTCCAAGAATTATATACCACTCCTTTTAGGTACCAGATATTTGCGAATAATATTTCTATTAAAAGCAGTGTGTATTTATAATTTTATATATTAAAAATTAAAATAACCACTAGTTAAATATGGGTCTTCGATGCTAATATTTTTGAAGAATTTATTCCATATTTTATGATAATTTATAAACAACTAATAAAAATTAAAATCACTATTATCAAATCAATCAAGCTGTTTTTATTATACAAATATATTTACATTTTTAATGATAAGGATCTAAATATTTTAGAAGTTCTAGAGTTTTTTTTTTAGTTGTTTAATTTAATTTTAGAAGAATCATCAACCCCTATAACATTATATGCAATCAAACAATAAGTTAAAAACTCTTGTTCATTGTTATAAATTAGATTAAGTACTTCTCACTGTTAGTCCAAGAAAGAATCAGAATTATAGTTCAGTTGATAATTGGACATCACGGTGTCTTTATTACTTAAAAAGTATATTTACTGAGTGTATGCAAAAAGTCACCACGTCAAGGTATCACGTCATACGTACCTATATTTTTATCCATTTGCAGTAAAAACTTTGAAATCCAATAGCAACAACACTAATTTATTTGCAAAAGACCTTACATGGCGTCTCTCTGACATGTCAGATGACCACAGTAGAGTTCTTTTTACACAAATGCTTTTAAGCTGGCTATTAAGATAGAGAATGTTGTGCCAGTCTTCTTGGCACAATATCTCAGATTAGTTTTTTTTAGATTCAGTAGTTACATTTTACACTTTGATTTTTTAAAGTAAAAGTACTATTATTTTATCGTCGTTTTTAGCTTCGTCTTAATAAATATGTACTGTTGAACTAATATTATATCTGACATCAGCAGTACTTATCCCTATTATCCCTTTGATTACGAGGTCGACTTATACGAGGCCAGTTTTTATTTTATTTTTCTAAATGTGTATATTCTTTATCGTATTGCTTTTTGTAACCTATTTTTTATTATTATACTGTAATGAAACATATATTTTTGTGTATCAAACTATATAACCTTTAGCTGCATACATATATATATATATATATATATATATATATATATATATATATAATTTTTGCCTAATACTAAATCGTTATTAAAAATCAGAGTTTATTTCATTTAAAAACAAACAGCACCGCAAATCAAATTATACAATGTCAGGACCGTAAAATCTTTTTAAGTAAGCGTCTAACAATGGGGAATCAATCTTCCGGGGAGCGATATAAAGCGATGAATGCTAAAACAACTGTTAGTAGGGTGTGAAGGGAATGATTAGGCAATATCCTCACCCTCCGGCGCGCCTTCCGACCCCTAACACTACATCTTACTTAACACCCGCTATTTTGATCGGACATCTGACTCCAGAGATACTGCGATACTAGTAACGTAGTCTATCAACAAGCTTACTATAGTAATTACCCTATAATACAATTGTTGTAGTTTTTTATTTTTTTATTTACCGTGTTAACCTCTTTTTTACATTTATTTATAATAAATGATTTAAAAAATATATAGTTTAGTTTTTACACATTTCATAAAATAATTTATTTATTTACACTTTTTTGTACACCACAAATATATATACACAAGATAAGTTTATGATTATGACAATTACAAGGGGCAGTCTTATGGCTAGCTAGCTATTTCTTCCAGACAACCCGAAATAAGTTGTAGTAATTTATTTAAGAGAGAACGGGTAGGTGGTGCAGTTATATAATAATAAACGTACATACAAATATCTACACACTAATACTTAAACACTATATATATATACATACATAGTATAATAAACTAATAAATATACCAAAAGCGTCACATAGAATTTATTGTCAATAACACCGAAAGAAAAAAAAAACATAATATATAAAATAATATTTTTAAATTTATTAAAAAGAATAAAAATAAAAATAAAAGCTAATATGATGGCTTAAATTTTAATTTAAATACGAAACTGGTGTTAGACTGACGCAGATATTAAAAGGATCAATCACAGCAGATTTGCGGTGTCACCCTTTATTCGCTTAATTAGATCGTCATTGTCACAAGCTCTATTTACTGTTTAACTTTTAAACAGTATGTATAACAACAAAAAATAACAAATAAATATATTTTATATTGAAATACATAACGTATGTACATAGATCATGTAAATTTAGCACATAGTTTTGAGAATTCGTTCCTTACCTGCAAATAAATGGTAGTTACTTATTTGTGTTTTATATTGGTACATATATTTAAATCATTATTATATGGTTAAGGAATAGGCTGAAAATGGTCCACAACTGTGTTAAAGTCTCTTGGGCTATGAACTAAAATCATAACCACCGAGCAGAAGACAATTTTTTAACACACACTTAAATCTTATCTCCGCTGAAACTCGTAACTGTTACTTAAAATACACAACTACCCGTTAAATAGATTGATAATTGTGTTATACATATTTTAATGATTACTTTAGGTATTAATAAATAGGTCGGGGAAAAAGTCTTTTCGTATTTGTGTTTAAATTCAAGAACAATCTCTTCTCTTTCTTGTCTGTTGTCTAATCTTTGGTTGTACTATTTGTACCTGGCTGGTTTTAATATCAATAAGTATAGAACATTAAGAAAAATAAAAATAAAAAGTAAAAAACACGTTTCCACCATTGTTCAATTGTTTTTCTGTCCGTCAAAATGAGTGCATATCGATATTTGGGTGCCACACGAACTCATTGGAAGAAACCTAATGAATTGTGTACTCATTTCCGATTCTTTATTGAAACGTAATAAAACTGAACCATTTTAAAAGGTTGATCAACGGTGATGATAAGTGGATCACCTATGACAAGAACATGCGAAAAAAATCATGGTCAAAGGGTAGGCAAGCTCCACAAACTGTAGCGAAACCCAGGTTAACACGCAATAAGGTGATGATGTGCGTTTAGTGGGGTTGGAAGGGAATCTTTTATTATGAGTATAAATTGATCAATAGAACAGACGTGGTCTTGCATCTAGATAACGCCAGATCACACCCATCTTTGGCCACAAATCAAAAATTGAGAGAGCTTGTTTGGGAAGTATTAATGTATCCACCATATAATCCTTACCTTGCGCCCTCAGATTTTCACCTTTTTCGGTCATTGCAGAATTATTTAGGTAGTAGGTATTAATTTAACATCAAAAGGACTGTAAAACCTACTTGTGATTTTTTTTTTTATTAAAAATCTACAAAAACGGGATTATGAGTGAACAGTAAATAAATTTGAAAAAAAAAATGAAAATACGAAGAAACTTTTTCATAGTTACATACATGTTTACAGTACATTTTAATCAATTTAAATCTTCTAATTGTTTCACAATAAATTTTTTGCACACCTACTTTTATTGGTACATATATTTAAGAGTTATTTATTAACAAATAACAGGCATACAATTTTAATAAAGTTAACACGTAATACGAGTCAATATAAGCTCGCATCGGCCGGAGGGCTGGACATAGTTTGGGATTAGTTTAAATCCGCGCATGGATACGCATACTACGAGGGTAGTAGTTTTCTTTACTACGACCCAAGTTACAAACTATAACGATAATATTTATTTACTGACTATTATCACTTATTTTTACGTTTTAATGATATATCTATTATTTTAACAAAAATAAGTAAATTTAAAAATTTTTAGTAGTGTATTTGTAGTAAATTGTGAAAGATCTAATATATAGAGTTTTAAATTTTATAAATTGTATCGTTAAGTGGTATTTGAAAAAATACCTTTAATCGTAATAGATAATTTTAACACGTGAAAGTAAGTTACGAACTTAAGTTACTTACGAAAGTTTTAACATAGTAACATTAGCAACAATAAAGTAATGTCATTAAGGTCACAGATCAATAATACTTTATCGATAACATCACTATAATACTTTTTATTTTACAAAGATTAGTAAGTATTTAAGCAGTGTACCACATGGGTTGAGATTCTGATTTTTTTTCAATCAAATTCTTATGACTTACGATATTTTCAAATATGTAGGGGGTTCTAGCGACACAACAATCAAAATGTAATAGCGGTTTTAATATTGTCGGCGATTTATAAGGATAAGTCAGAGTGAGTAAATATTAAATTTGTTAGCAATACTTTCAGATTAAGTAGGAGGGACTTGTCCTCTCATAGCTCCCCATTACTACAAACGAACTTTAGTAAATTATAAAAATATTTATTGTATTTCATTTATTGTGTTTCATTGTTTTATTTATTGTTCTTCTTTAAATCTGATATATGTATAATGATAACTAAATGTATGCATTTAAAATCTACTAAGTACTAGTAAGTTTATGTTATTACATATTAATAACTTATTTTTTCTTTATCAATGGAGAAGTGAAGGATACATAATGTATTAACTAATATAGGCAATTAAAATACATACTGTACGTTTGTTTTTGTATTTTCTATTAAGCTTTTTCCCTTTAAAAGCAATTTATTATTTTCGAAAACAACTGTTTTACGCTTACTTGTGCTTTGTATGGAAAACCCGTGAAATATTCTTTGTATTCATCAGTCTAGGCTGCGCGATGTATTTCAGTCAGTATCGCAATGTCAATATTTTAATTAAGCTGTCACATTATGTCCAGCGTCTATGTGTCTACATAACCCACAATATTATTGTATTTGTTAACGTAAATAGCGTTTTCATATAGGATCTTATTACTAAAAGTTCACTCCCACACATTGAAGATGCAATATTATCAGCGCAATAACCGCTCCATCCATCCTCATTAGCGAGACAGCCCTTTGACTGGTTGAACGCCATCATAAAAATTAAGTGCTTTCCATTGTAATTACTGCGTAGAGGTAAAGTTTTAGTCATTGTTATGTCAGTCATTACTTCTTATACATAGAAATAATATATAACAAAACAACACGAATTATATTTTATTAATTTCTTTTAATATCTTTAAAAAACTTTATTTATGTAATTATTTTATCTTACAAATATATTTTTAATAAATTAGATAAGACATTTTTGTAAAGTTTGTTTTTTATTGTTTTAATTAATTATTTATTTTACAAAAATATAATAACCCTAAAATACAGATAAAATATAATGCGTTTTCTTTTGTGTTTCACATTCACTATAGCACTGAATATTCACTATTACGTATATTAAATAATCGCTTTACATGACTTGTTTAGTCTAAAATTGAAAGAGAGTATTAAATTTTAACACCAATATACAATATCATTTACATCAGCATATATCTAATAACAAGGTGCAAATATAAATAAGGCAAGGAACGACAATGGAAATAAGTTGCATTGTAAGACGTCGTCGTAAGTATTCCCCGTACATAGGGTGGTACATAAATCTTCGCATATTGCCTCGCTGCCTCGCACCAAGTATCAAGCCGAAGAGAAACAACTAACCCTTGGCTGCCTCGTTATTGAGCTCTCACTCCCAGCTGGCTATCTTTTTCACACGTATGCTAGGAGATGGTCGTGAAAAAGTTTCTATCTCTCTCCAATTTCAATTTACTCGAGAAAGATTTTCAGGGATTTGTAAGATCAGTGCATAGTATATGGAAAAAAGGTAAGATTATTCTTTTAAGAGACTTTATTTAGAAATTACAAGTGCATATAAATATTTCTTGAACCTTATATTAACTCAATCAATGTGATTCACAATTAGATATTCACACATAATAATACACAAGGGTTAAAGTTTTTAGTCACCTTCTGGATATTTTCGTTCGTTTCCTTAGTATGTATAAACTGTCAGTCGGACTCTACACATCATTTTGAATTTAAACTAGAAGTGCCGTAAACACGTATTCTTGTCTGTGGGATCTCCTTTTATTATTAATTTTAATAACCGTTACAGCGATCATGAAATTATATACGCTAGATAAAATTAAAAAAAAACCGTTGTTATGTAGTGATGCGAATACATAGTTGCCTTAACGCCGACGGTTGCGAATTCAATTCCCGCTCGGGGCAGACATTTGTATCTTTACAAATATTTGTTTGCGGTCTTGGTGTATGTCCTTATGGCTCTCCCCACTGTGTTTTAGAACATGAAAAGCTTTCAGTCCCGCTTGTTATCATGAGCACCTAATAGCGATCGTTACTCATGGTAGAGAAATTATCGCCAACCTGCCAACCCGCAGTAGAGTAACGTGGTGGATTAAGCTTCAACCCTTCTATATGGAGAAGAGGCCTTTGCCAAGGAGTGGGACATTAACAGGCTGATTCTGTTTTATTCTTTCATTAATTTTTTCTGTGTGTGATGATGTGATGTGATAGAATGGTTTCAAAGAAACAGCCTTGTGACTAACGGACAGATATCGGAGTCTCTACAATAGGGCTCTAATGTAAAATATTCTCTCTCATTTCATGAAAGAAATTAATAAAATTTATTTTATATGTATGCCAAACACATATGCAGGTTTTATGGAACCATTTCACATATACTGTCTCTTTTTGATTTGCTAAGTAACAGTGACGACAGCCTTTTGTTTCAGTAAGGGGGTGAGTAGTATCCCTATTGGAATATAACTCCCGTCCCTTTATAACAATCTTCAACGTCCGAATATAAAAATAAAATATAGTGAATCAAATAATTTAAAGAAAAACATTTAAATCTAAAGACAAAATATAATGAATTTACAACAGAAAAAAAATATTTAAAAAATATGTTTCTATCAAACTTTAAAAAACAGTACATCTACCTAAAAGAAATATCAAAAGAATAAAAAACGGCAAATCGCAATCGAAATTGAAAAGTTCCGAAAATTGCTAACACCGTACCGTATTTGGCGAGTTGTATGGAAATCGTTTTCAATTTTCATTTTTTTTTTATATTTTATATACATATATTGTTATAGTTGTCAAATTAATACAATGTTATGTACCTACTACATATACAAACGTCCATTATATTCAACTTATTGGTTTTGTTATTTCTTCGAAATATGTGTACGTGATCGGCACAGCCTTTTTTATAACGTTATTCGTACTTAGCTGAAAACCCCAAGCTCTTGAATCCGTCAACATATTGAAATTAATGAGAACATTACATATACTAACATTAAAAAAAAACCTTTTCTACCGCAGGCGAGATACCGCGAGCAGTGGTAATCTTATTTAATCAACATCCAACCAACTCGCACGAAACGTTTTTCATCCATGTTCCCGATGCGAATCTCTAAGGAAGACTGTGGAAAACTTAGACGACATCCATGTCTCTACCACTTGTAACCTGGGTAGCTTTCAAGAGAAGAATTATAGACAGACGCACTTCAACCTAGACCTCGTTTTTGCTGTCCATCAGGAAAGACTATCATCAAGCACAAGAATATTTTGTAATAGAAAAAAAGTCAGCAAAAAGGAACGTAGGGGCGGAGAAGTCATCATTTATAAGTGGGTGTGTGGGTGTAATCTTTAACGTTGAACACATCTGTCCAAATTAATTTATAGTCGTACATATATAAAAAAAATTTGTTGTCTGAAAAGTCGGTTTGCGGACGATAATTTTATATGATAACGTCATGAAAAAAAACATGATGAAAAATTTCATACTTTTGTGACTTGAATTAACTATTATCACTGAATTAGTGAATGAAAAATGAGTGAATTGAAAATTACATTTATTTTTGATAAATTAAGATGCATTCGTTAATTCGAATATTGTTTCTCTTCTACTCGGACGCATCCGCCGATGGAGTGGAAGGGAGATAGATACGTCACAAGCCGAACGCATAGGCCGATCGTGCCTCTCTATCGCTTGTTCCGCGCTTTCGCTCGCGGAATGTGACAATGAGTCATGCTTGTTCCTGCGTGCAGCCGGCGTTCATCGATATATAAGACGTTAACACGTCAAAAAAAGCTATCTTGTAGTAGATAAAAAACAAATAAACTCCCTAAAAATAAGGTACTTTTTAACTCACCTGTCTGGCAATACCAATCGTATTGACGCCATCGAGACGACTAATAAAAGGTTTTTTTTTATTTAATTATAAACCGCGGTTTTGACCGCTTTTAGACTATTATTAAAAATCTATCTATCTATCTATATATCAATTTTCTGTACATGTCGAAGCGTGTACCGGGGCACAGCTTCATAGAAAAATGGTCATTGTCCGTTCTTTGAAATTCAAAGATCGCCAAGGCCCTTAATTTTAAGATACGTATATGAAAACACGCTGTTATAGAATCTATAACATTTATTTTTATAGATAGCTTAACCAATTTCTAATATTTTCTTAGTTTTAAAATATGTTTTACTTAGGACTTCCCTCACCCACCAAAAATTATTTGAATTGACAGTTTAAATTGACCTCAATAAAAAAAGAAAAAGCGAAACGCATCAATATATATTTTTTTATATTACCTTTATTTTTAATACCAAAAAGTATAAATAAAGAATTCTTTCTTTCATTTACTTACAATATTCTTCTTTTCTCGCAAGCTTCTGGTGCTTATTAAAGGATTTTTAGCATTGCTTCATTTACACTAAATAGAATAACAATCATATTTGTATTGAGATTTTTAAAAGAGTCTCTGTTGAGTTTTTTTGCTGGTTCTTTTCCGCAAAGTCTATTCCGAAACGGGGGTAGCTTCACATTTACTTCATTTAAGTAATTAAATAGTTTGTAAAATGACGACTCAAGAATGCCTACTTGAATAAAGTTAAATTTTGATTTGATTTGAGCGATTATTATAAATAATACTAAAATTAATTCTTTTGTTTTATTTGTATAAATACGTTCTTATACTTAGCTTAAGCACAATCCATACAGTTATTTGTACGTTTATTGAAGAGCGTTCGGTAGGTGCTCACGCGCATAGTGTGCGGTCGGCATTCAAGATACATCCTTCATTGTCCTTTTGTCCGTCTGTCAGTGGCATCCCAAATACGTATTCTCTCTAGATAGTTGAAAAAATCAATGTTTACCTTTATACTCGAGCACATATTTTTATACAAAGTAAGCTACTATAATAAGCACCGTTTACAGAATAACGCTTGTCTACAATAGGATAATGTGGGCTGGAATTAAAGGTGTGATAAATGTACGTAACTAACGAATCTAATGTCATACAATCAGTAGCGAGAAAGTATTATATATATGAACAGCACATCATCCAACATAATTTTTATATTATTTAAATAATATTAGGTACTTAAATTAAAAGGAAAATTTTTAATAACTAAAAATAAAATAAATTAGTTTTAGTGCATTTTACTTAGACATTATCACGATAACTATTGTTTAGTAATATTCTATTATAATACTGGATTTAATTTATTTAAATGATTAAAAATTCATATTTTCAATTTTTTTTAACGATATAAATATAGTTTTTTAAAGCTTTCTCTTGGCAAGCTAGGTAATAGTAAAGCTTAAAAATAAATTGACCGTCAATAAACGGGGACAGTGTGTATTAAGGCTAAGGTCGATAAATGCTGGCACACACCTCGCCAATTGCTAATCAGTACAGTCATGCTGTTCAGAGTAGCAACAATTTTGTAATTAGATATTTTATCGCTATTATAATGTTCTGCTTTGTTAATATTAATTTAATTAGGTACCTAATAACACACTTTCGTCCGACGACAAATAGTTTTTGGCAAATAATCGCTATCAAAAACCGAATATATTAACCGAATATATTGCTAAAAAGAAAAGGTAGGATATGGTTTACGATGTTTATCAAGCCTAAATTAAATACAATAACAAGCTTATTTTGCCCAAAAATAAAACATCATTCATTTCCTTAATAATTCGTTTTGAACGAAAAGAAATATGATACATCGAGAGGATTATAGCATGTAACACTTTCTTGCTGCTGCACAATGCCACGAGTCAACACGCGGGCTCACTGGGTGGTCAGTTCATTGATTCATATTATGGTATACGAGTAGTATAAACAGCCGACCACATCTATAGTATAACCGGACGTTTCCGTGCGGATGCCGGAACAATCAAAATTTTAAGGAGCTTGCAAAAAAAAAACTGAAAGTTGTCAGTAAAAGTTACTTTTATAAATTTTCATCCATGGTCATATAAATATATATTTTATTCGTCCACACAATAAAGACAATCTTGTATCTTTGTTCAAACCCTTTGGATTAAAAAATTGTTCAAATATTTGGAATTCAAAAACTCTAAAAGAGAGTCATTATTTCACCCAAGTTACCAAGTTTAACATCTTTTCAAATTATTTCTTTTAAGTGCTTTATTACAATAAACAAAAGGACAAACAAGTGTCGAAGTCGTCACTCAATAAACAGTAAATGACTGTGGCTACGTGGGAACCGACTCGCCAACGCTTTCGCATAAGGACACTGTACCTGATTTTTTATATACTAAAACACTTGTAGCAATAAATAGATGTCTATTCAAATTTTTTTAGTGTCGGCTTTTGATTCTCCCCAAGGGGTCAGAAAATGGTTGAATGACTTATTGAAATCTAAAACAAATGATCTGGCCCAGAGATAAATTATTTTCAAAGTGGGAAATAATTGCAATTTTATTTTAACTCCATACACTACATGGTTTTAAGTGTATTTATCAGTCGAAATATTTTAATTAAGTGATCAATTGAGAAGTAGTTACAATATATATGAGTCGTCAAGTAATCCAATCAAATTATGGTGCTTTAACTTACCTTAATGTTACATAGACAATATTTTTGACTTGATAATGTCTTATAAATCGATGAACGCCAGCTGCATGCGCGAAAAAGCATGACTCATTGTCACGTTTCGTGAATGAGAGCGCGAAACAAGCGATAGAGAGGCACGATCGGTCTAAACTCTAAAAAATTCGACTTGTGACTCATCTAATTCTCTTCCACTCCATCGGCAGATGCGTCCGAGTAGGAGAGAAAAAATAGTTGAATTAACGAGTGCAAATATACATATGTTACTTTATCGAAACAAGTATGCTTAATTAAAAAAATCAAAAAACCCGACTGCGTAAAATACTCTTATTATAAACTAAAAAGAATAAAACAATTTACTAGCTTTCATTTGATACCCATATTGCTACAATAAGAAAAAAAAATTCAACTCCCCCCCCTCATTCCGCCATTTGCGGGCGCCATTTTGAAAATTTATATAGCCTATGTCACTACTACAGTTTAGACTAATCCAACGACACCTCATATGTCAAAAACCGTCCAGCCGTTTAGGCTGTAGGGCGTGCCAAAGAAATGGACATACATACATACATACATACATACATACATACATACATACATACATACATATATACATACATACATACACTCGAAAAACATAACCCTCCTTCTGTCGCAGTCGGGTAAAAATTGTAATTTTCAATTAACTCATTCTTTGTATTACACAAAATAATGATAATAATTCAATTCAATTCATAAAAGTATGCAATTTCTCATCAATGTTTTCTTATGACGTTATCACGTAAAATTATCGTCCGTAAACCGACTTTACAGACAACCATTTTTTTTCTGTTAAAATTAGATACATAACTGATAAGTCTCACTTATGTGGATTGTCATGTACCTATGTGGAAATTGATTATAACTGGCAAAAGCGATAGTTAAAATAAATTACTCTCACTCACACTAATCAAAATCCAACGCTTCAAAAAACTCAATGAATAAATGTCAAAAAAAAAATGAATGAAATATATTCAATGGACAGTGTAAACAAAAAACTACCTGCGAGTGGCCCTTACGAGTTTGTAAAACTTATGAATGAAATACGTGAATAAATGATTGGGCCGAAACTTCCGTTTCATCAATAACTGAACCCAATCAATTTTATGCATCACGCAGTTGCATAAAAGTTATTTCAAATAACTTTACCATACTTAATAGTATTTATCAATGGATGAAATTCGCTAATGTTACCCGCGTTGATCCTAGTGTAACAACAAATTATACGATTGAACGCCTCTGGAGAATATGTTGAATCCGAGTTTTGCGACTATTATACGAATTGTTATTGATAATGCACGGCCATCTTTAAAATTACTAAAAAAATGCTTAGAAAACATAACAAAGTTTTTATAGATTCATTTTGTAAATTAAGTCGATTAAAAAATATATAATCATCACATTCAATACAAAGTCCATTTATTGTAAGTATTAATGGAAAATTTCAAACTAAATACATATATAGGTAATATATAGGTAACATAGGTAAGTTTTCTTGGTAGATGTGTGTAGGTGTGTAGTAGCGCGAAATATCTATGGTCTAATCAATATTATTAACAATTAGGTACCAATCATTGCTATACTTAATGTTATCGAACAATACCAATAGATAGACATTAAATCGTTGTTATCAATATTGTTTATTATCTTTAAATATTGTAATAGTACTTCACAATATAGATAAAATCAGTATTTCTTATCAAAATTATATCTACGCATGTCTCCTTATAAAGACCTATCTACTTCTACATATAATAATATAATTACATTAATTTACTTACAATGTTAGTAAATTGTTAATACAATTATTATTTAACATCAGAAAATATTAGTACCTATCTATTAGAATCAAAATAGATTCAATGAATTAAAATTCGCAATTCATTTAAATTCAAGAAACTTTGAACATGCAAACTTTGGCGACATTCCGTCTGCTATGATTATAATGGCAGCACATTAACATTCCCTCTTATGTTGAGATTACAAATCCTTTTAAGGCGCGACGCCTTGACGTGGGTCTTCTTTCCGGTGGCCAATATAATGGAGCCAATTATAAACGAAACCCACGCGTAGCTATCTTTAAAGGCCCTTCAGTCCGGCTTCCGAATTTCAAAGAACCGTCGGCAAAGAATAGTTCGAGGATTAACGTAATATAGTCTATTTATGTGTTGATAGGTGTATCTAAGTGATTTGTCACTTGCAAAAATGATATTTTTTATGGAAAATATAAATTTATTTCATCCTGTTTCAAGAATGAGAACAAAATAAAAGTTTTTATTATTACGGAGTCCAGCGCATGTTTTTGTCAGCGGACGGACACCCCGCTGTAATCTAATTTTGAAACTAAACGTACAGTAAATAAACAAGTAAACTTTAGGATAGTCAATTTTAATGTCTTCTACAAAAATGAAACAGTAATTTCTACTTACAAAATGGACTTGCTAATAAAATACTATATCTGTTTATATATCTAAATTATATACGACCGAGGCGGTTGTACCCAAAATCTATTCAATCTAATCCAAAAAAGTTCTGGTCCTTCGTCCGTCAGCATAAAGCTTGTACTTCTGTCATCCCAAAGGAAATGTACCTCTACAACAATTCGGCTAACAGTGGAGAAGGGATATGTACTCTCTTCGCTCAACATTTTGCCTCCTCTCGATCTGATTATACTGCAACTACTGTTTTACCAGACATACACCCTCAAGATTCCCTACATGATATAGAAATAACAGAACGTAAAATACTAAATGAACTAAAGTCTCTAGATATTTGTAAAGGAGTGGGCCCTGATGGCATACCTCCTCTTTTTATTAAAATGACATCAAAAATCTAACACTTCCTCTGAAGCTAATATTTTGTAAAACCCTTGTCTTCTGGTTTTTTCCATCATACTGGAAACGTTCTAATGTAGTACAAATACATAAAAAAGGAGACAAGGATAACATAAAAAAATATAGACCCGTTTCCAATATAAGTTTATTTCCCAAGATATTTGAACGATTAATTTATCCTTTCTCAACAAATTATTTGAAGAATATTATCACAGACGTACAGCATGGATTTTGTAGGAATAAATCTACTGTTAGCAACCTGATGGGCTACGTTGTGGGGATCGCGAGCGCAATGGATGGTCAAACACAGGTGGATTCTATTCTATACAGAGGCGGGTTATGAGTCAAGGCTTTCTTATCTTAAAATAGATTCACTAGCCGACCGCCACAGACTTTTGGGCTTAATGTCACTTGCACAAGATTCTGCACGGTAGGTTAGTTTCCCACAGCTTACTATAGCAAGTATGCCTAACGATTCCTTACCGTATCCCTAGACACAACCTTTAACTAATATTTTCAGCATTCCCTTTAGCAGAACCAATCTAGAAATTTTTTCCCAATTAAACAGATGTATGCGAACATACAACACTATAAACAATCATGACATCGACATCTTTAACGACTCCGAACGACTTTTCAGAAGAAAACATAAGAAACAACTTGTTTTTCCCCGCTCTACCAATAGTTAGTGTTTAAGATTTCAAATATTGTTTCATTTTTAATTTTTAATTTTTTGTTGTTTAAATTTTATTATATTCCTTTATCGTTTTATCTTTTATCCCTAATTTATGTTTGAAAGTTTTATATGTTGTTTAGTTTTATTGTAAATCTGATATACACCTATAAAGACGTATCTGTTATCCTTAACTTTATATGTACTTCTAATTTAAAAAAAAATTGTTTACTGATATTATCGATGGTGTATCTTTTTATAAAAAAATAAATACATATATTTATTGTTCTTCTCTATAAATCCTGAGGCGATGTTTAAATTAGATCAAAAAATCGTGAAATTAGTGCATTAAATAAACAAGCGAACAAACTCTGCTGTTCTGCTGCTCAATGTTATTTACCATAAATAAAAATCGAAAATTTAAAATCATCTTTAATACCACATACAAAAAATCTAATAAATAAAGTGTATAATCGATTTGTATTAAGAAGCTTTTTAATTCAAAAATCTGAGCGAGTCATTAGATAATATTTGTATAACACAGTGTATCCAAAATTTAGACCACAATAATATTATAATAATTGTCTTAACTATAATATATAATGATTAAAATAGAACAAGATTTATTTTAAAAATGATAAAATATTAATTTCACTAATGTATTTACATAATTATTATTGACGACACGTTGGCGCAGTGGTCACAGCAACTGACTGATGCGCTAGCGGTCGCGGGTTCGATCCCCGCACGTGACAAATATTTGTATAGGCCATACAGATGTTTGTCGTGGTCTGGGCGTTTGTGCTTGTGTATTGTGTGTGTTTCCGGACCCCCGACATAGGATTCACATCCTACTGGGGGCCGTTGAGTGTAAGACGTTTATTTATTTATTTATTATTTAAATTATTAACTAATCGAAAGATATATTATGTTTTTATTCTAAAAAGTATATTTTGAAAGTTGGTGTTAAAAAGGTATAAAAAATACCTAATTAATATTGATAAATAATTATTGTCCTTTATTTTGATTTAGAAATCGACAGTTTACTATATCTAATGTATCGTGACTCTGTGGTTATGAACTTTCGTTAACACAGACAACTCTCATCATTAAGCCATCAGCTGGGCAGATTTGGTCGAGTTTTGATAAAGATAATTAATCATGTCTCAACAAACCAAATGACCATTAGCCGCCTGCTGAATCACTCACCTAACACGGTGGTCGACCGAAAACTGAATACGAGTGTAAGCTTTAACAAAGTACTTGATAATAAGAATTTATTAGAATTATTTTATGCCAAGATTTTAAAGCTATAAAAAGACAAATTAAGGCATAATTCTACAACATGTCACCAAACTAAATTATGGTCAACGTTGAGTCAATAAATTGTCTATATTCGTTGGTGGGCAGTAATCATAATATGTGGCTCGTTAATTGGTCTTTGACAGCTCTTTCACAACAATCAGCGGGATGCAATTATATCACATTGGAAACCGGAAACGATTGAACGTTGACGTCTCAATTCCGTTGTTCCTGTCACAGCAAGGGGAATATAAGTTGCGATATAAAGCATTATTCGTTCACCAGAAAGATTTGTAATTTGAAATAAAACATACGCAGTACAGTTTTGTTAGGATTCTTTGAAAAATATATTAGTTTTACTTAATTTTCGATATTCTTTTTTTAATTCGAGAAATTCATATAAATTCTAAGTTTTTTTTAACATTTGCTTTATTTTTTATTTAATTTTAAGTAAATCTGAAACTACTGCAGTTCTCCGTCGGATAATGAAAGTTTCAAATAGATCAGACAACCGACCCGTAATAAACGCGCTCGCTTCATATCGATTTTTCGATTTAGCCGCCCCTGCTGATAACGATAGACGACAGGTAACAGGCCACATCGTGGGTTATTGTAGGTAATATTGTAGTTAAACAATTTAAAACACACAATCTTTAACTCTTTTTTTGCGAGGTAAATAATATTATTTATTTAGTTTTTCTTGTTTCGCTTATTTTTATATATGTACCTATATAATTCTTTTGTGCATGTGTATGTGATTGAACTCCTCCTAAACGGTCTGATCAATTTTGTTGAAAATTTTTGTTGTATTCAAGTGGATTCGGGAATGGATTAAATGTTTTTTAATTATTTAATTATTTAGTTGTTGTTGATTTTGGAATGTTTTACATTGGATTCGGCAGACAGCGCTGCGATCGCGGTGTCGAATACATATTCAAAAATACATAGCTATAGGTCGAATTGTGGTAACTTTTTTTTTGTAAAAAATGTAAAAAAAAGGAAATGGAAAAAAAATTCAAATAAGTTATAATTTTCAGATTTAAGACGTGTGTGTCTCTTGGGTCCGCTAGTTTTATATATGCCCAGATTTAATAAGTTGTAATCAAAGACTTCTATGTAGTAGGTATACATAGAAGTCTTTGGTTGTAAGAATGTAAATCAACTATTGATGTAATTTACGAAAAAAGTTATTATTACTTATTAGTAAATGTATTATTTATCTTCTAGTACCTACATACTTTGTAACTTATTGCGTAATTTTATTATCTTAACATCAAAAACCTTTTTTTTGCTATTCTTCAATGTGACCTTCCTTTAGAGTTTCTGACAGTTTTTTTTTTGTTTGTTTTTTTTTTGTAATATTTTAGGCAGATAGTTCCTAAATTTTTCAAATAAACAATAATATAAACAATTTATGTACTAAAAATTGGATATGTTCGGACAGACTTTTTAGTCACTTGTTAATAGTTTTCATAAGAAGTTCTCGGAAGAAGTTTTAAAATATATATTTGATTAGATTGATAGAAATTAAAACGTAGGTATGCTTAATACATTGTTAGTACATATCTAATTTGAATATAATATAATAAAATCCTAAACATAGTTAGTTTTACTTCATTAAATAAAGATATATAAAATTCCACATACATCAAGTACGTATACTTTACGAACACTTTTAAAAAATAAGCTACAGATTATTTGTAAAGAAGGATAAAGGACACAATTAGACAATGCAATGAATATGGCATCGATAAAAAGCCTAATAAAATAAAGTATAGCATTAATAAAGATATACGACGATGTAGCGCGGAATTTCCTTTGATTGGGCGGCGATTTATCGTGCGGAAATGCCGTTACTCCGTAATATTTCCGCTTTGGACTATTCATTTCCCTTTTTTTGCTAAAAAAAGGGCGCGAGACAACTTAATCGAACTACTACTCCTTAGCTTCTCGGACTCCCGCTGACAGGACACGGTTTTTTCTTATCGCATGTGAAATGTGTCGTAAGTTTTACCTTTGTTTATTTAATTATATTCATTTATATTGAAAAAAAAATTATATTGCTAAATTATATTTAACTATATGTACTTTGTAGGCGTTTAACGTGATAAAGAAAACCGAATATTTAATAATTTTCGTAAAAAAGTTATTCTTAACTATAACTAAGTAAAACTAATGTACTTAATATTACTAAATATATCCAACAAATAGAAAATTATTAGTTTACTTATTCAATAAAACAAATGGCTAAGCGTGGCCTACGGCGGCCCTACGGAATCAAATCGTAACCCCAAAATGTTCGCATCCGCCGACGATGATATATACGAGGGTATTTCCTGACACCGGCCAGTAGATACTTGATTTAGCGGAAAGTCAGATAAAACCTAATGCGAACAACAAAAAATATATCACAATACCAGTGCCATAAATATGACGGCCTGTCGTAAACCTTTATGTCTGTGCGTTGTAGCTGGCACGTGAAAAATGGATCTTGCGATACAAATAGAAAAACTAAAATATTTTTCTTTGAACGTATGATGGTTGTCGTTACCATTTTTCGTGGTATAGTGATAATATTCAGAAGCTTGCGACGTATATATAGAGTTATAGAGCTTACCTATTACGCTAAAGATCTTTCTAAATGTAAGGTTAATATTAAAATTATCCTGACGCATTGACCCTTTATTTACATATGTATATGAAAATCTACATTAGTAGTTCAATAATTATTTTAATGAGTCATAATAAATAGATTTATTTTTGATAAATACCTAATGATATATTCAATATCAGTAGCGTGCATTTCATATAGGCAGAAAGGCACTGCCTACCCTGGCATGTTACTAAAAATTATATATAAAACATTAACATTAAATATTTTTGAAAAAGACATAAACCATAATTCAATTTAAATCCGCTTCAAAAAACCCGCCATCATATATGCGATATCAGCGCTTCGCGCGAATCGACGACCGCGACGGGCCTTTTATAAAACTTTGCCTTAAATCGCATACAAAATGTTAGCATTGACAGAACGACATTATTATAATCCTACAATTTTATAATGTCGCGCGTCATATGGAATACGAACAAAGTATTGTGTTTTTAACATTGGTCGGTTTAACAATCCAGCAGGCAGTGCCTAAATAACCTGTCAAATCAAATTGTCTTGAATTCGATACCGTTTGTACCAATAATTATGATTTTTGACACGGTCGCATAATCGCATCCGCCGTCCAATCCGAACTCCGAATCATTCCATGACAGATGTTATTGCAATTCACTTTGAATTTTTAGTTTGTGGTATACGAAAATATTAATATACTTATTATATTAGTGATGGACTAGTTTACTTGTGAAATATGTAACGGAGATGTGTGTTTGATGAAAGTAAATAAAGTAAATAGTGCATCCAAATTCAACACGTTCGATTTTACAGATTATTACGTATTTAAAAAAAGATAGGCGTATCGATTTAACATATTATAAATAACAATGATGTTATAATTTTTCATTTATTAATAAATAAACAAGTACTTTAATTAAGCATACAATTTCGTAACTAATTAATAGAAATTCCTTGATAGTGTTATCAATGATTTCGTATGTTTGACCAAACTAAATTATCAGAGTGCCGGCCTTATGTGGCCACTATGTCTAACCAGTAACTGATTTGTTTGATAAGTATCAGTTGGTACTTGGTTGCTGTATATATAAGTGGCTCATGCTTATAAAAGATTTGGCACGACTTGTATCACATGCCGAGAAAAGCCGGATCAATCAATAACCATGGTATGTATAGTTAAATGTATTTTGTCCTGCTGTATGTGTATGCCTGCGTTATTAGTATAAATGAACTTACACAGTGTCTAATAATTTACTTGTCTGTTCTTGAAATTATCTAAAAGCCTCTATTCCCAATAAAATTGAAATATTAGGAAAAATATGTAAGATTAAAGATTAAAAAAAAAAGTTAAAGAAATAAACTACTATATATGAATATAAAATATTAGAACAACCATTTATAATATAACAAAAATGTCGATAATTCTGTGTCGATTTAGAAAATTTACAAATTGTACATTTGTAACTCTCAAAATCAGATTGATTACTTAAAAACACATATCAAACACCATAAACAAGATATGTATAATAACTTTCTAGTCCATAATAATACATTTTTATTTTTGCACTTATAAAGCTAAAAACTACTTCGACTAACTTTTTTTTCCGACTAACTTTGCTGGTAAATTATTCTATATAGAATAAATAAATTGAAATCATCATTTCTTTCCATCAGTTTTTGCTTTACATCAAAGTTTTTGAGATATTATAAGTATATATAATTTTAAATATGGTAATAATAATTTGATTAATTTTTTTAAAGTTATTTATTTATTGCAGTATGATATAACATGACATAAAGTAATTAAATTCAGTACATATATTAAAAGCAATCATTTGTTTAAAATTTATTGAGTTTGGAATTATTTGTATCATCAATCTTATTTGAATAAAGAGATTAATATAATTGTATATTTTTAAAAATTAGGTTTTGAATATTATACTTTAAATATATATTTGTATTTTGTATCAACAAAATACAAATATATATTTAACTATACAGACAACTTTTATTATTTTGGAAATAGATGATAACATTAAAAACTTTTTCTAAACAATAAAAGAATTTCAAATACAAAAAAAAAAAAACAATAATATTAAATAACTAGCTGCAAGCGAAAATTCTAAAAACTATATTTTTAGGTTCGGTATTGATTGTAGATCACACCCCAAGTAGTCTTTTAAAAAAAATATCCAATGTATAGTTTTGACTTTCCTACCATTTTATTATATGTAGGTATAGATCATATTTCAGAGAAACAAAAAAATTTAACAATTTAAAAATTGTATGTATTTTTATACTTTTTTTTTCTGTGAATTAAAAATGTTTAATCTTTTTTGATTTAAATGTAGGTATAGCATAATTACTTAAATTGGAATGATGTGATGTTCTTTAGGTTCATATTTTTTTTTGACTGCCTACCCTGTCTTAAAACTTTATGCACGCCACTGTTCAATATAAATCATTTTATCAACATTATAAAAGTAGGCCTTAACCCACATAGTTGCGTCTTAGAATCACGTCAACGAGCAAGTTTCAAAGCGAAAATCATTGTAGCGAACTGAGTTATTAATATTCGTTAGGTACATAACGTGTTTATTAGCGACGGCTATAAACCCGCCGGGTGAGGGCGGGTTAGCCACAAAATGGGAGCCGCGCGTGCCGCCTAAGCTCTTACAATGTTCTTCAAGCCTAGTACCGTGCTTGATGACTTTGATTTACTTATTGGCTTAAACTGCGATCCATGTAAATTGTGAAAATGCAATTTGTGCAGTTCATAAATGACTTCAATACAGTGTAACTACGATAATAGGATAAATAGGGTTACTTTTTATAAATTACCTACTAGAATTTACGATCATTTTTATTACCATAACATGAAATAATTATTAACTTTTATAAAATAGGCAATATTACATGTCTCGTCTACGTTAAAATAAACTTATTGATATTTTTATATTTTTTTAATAAAGTATGTATTATGTAAAAAGTAAATGTAATAGTAACACTATTACCTTATTATCACGGAAACTTGAGGTTTTTACATTTATATTTCGGTTTTCTATATAACTCCTAACTGGATTTTTACAGTATTTTAATGAACCCTATTTTGATACCGTTCTAATATGATTTAAACCATGTAAACCTAATTGTTTATTACTCCTGCCTACACTCAATTACGTTTTCTAAGTTTTAGTTTTGTAAGATTGTCAATATTATCATTGAATTGAGAATTCGAACGATAACAATACAATAACACAACAATCCTATCAGAAAACAAAATTCGTTGGACCCATTAGATAGTTTGGTAACTCGTAGTTTGATAGCAAACACGATGCATTTAATACAATGCGCCATGCTATTCATTAGCTGCAAATATTTATATAATAATTCAGAAAATGATCCCCATAAACATATACAGCATCATCTTTTGATATTGGAGGTTAATCTTCAGTTCTCTTATAACATAACGCCATATACTTTAATCGTCTAGTACATTATTTACATTGGACTTAATTTATTAATTGAGTAAAAATAAATTTTGAATATCAACTTTTCTTTGTCTTTCAAATACTCATCATTAATTATAGATATTATATGCTACAAAACATTGTTTAACTTTATGCTATTACTATTTTAACAATTTTAGGTAAGTTCTTCTTTCTTAGTTACCTCACGTCGTCATTCTAGTAAAAACTATAGGTACCTACTGCACGTGTGATTAACTCATGCGCACAATGCGTATTATTCTGGCTTATCTGCCGCCTAACTTAAATAGTTTTAATATTCATTATAATGAGATTGATAAAACTATACAACACATAATTGACACGTTTCCTCTTGATAACTTAATTTTGCTAAGCGATTTTAACTTGCCTTACCTGTCTTGGAGCAACGACAATGAATATAAGTATATATAAATCTTAACTTGAACTCTAAATTTCGGAATAAATTCGGTAAAATCTTAGATTTATTGCTTTATCAATACTCTATGTGTGATATCTCAAATAGGCTCAAGACAAATTATTAGGGAGGACACAATATATCACCCAGCATTAAATATAGATATATCAGACTTAGACACACGTATGACCTTTACTGGATAATAAAGAACCATCAACCAAAACCCAACTTTCACATATGCAACTATTAAAGACATCAACACTTACATCAAAAATGTCAAATGAAAAGAGTTGATATCTTGTGATTTTACGAGTACTTAAACTGACCATATTTACTGACTATATATTTTATAATTATTATATTATTTTTTAGGTCTTTTAAATGACATTTCTATTGATATTTGGTATTTTTACGCAGTAAAACTCCGGCATCATCTATCCAACACAATATTGCGAAAAGGTATATGTGTATTTAGATAATTTACTTTATCATCATATCAAGGAACAAGCAAACGAGCAAGGTGTGAAGTGTAGTGCATCAAAGCCCTTATCGCGTTTCAACTCGATTGCACGCTGACCGGACACCCGCTCGTACATCATAACGATATTGCGCTTACACCAACAATATTGTCGCGTGTAACTATTTACTAGCAAACTATTATATACCCTATTCTCTTTCCCTTAAACCTTAAATTGCTGAAAATAAACAACGCGTCAATGTAACTCCCTTAATAGTGAATGACAAGTTAGTGACCAACCAACTAAACTTCAACTGCTATTCCGAGATGACAAGCGGTAATGTAATTAAATGAAAGTCATGACAGATGTTTTGGTTTTGATACAGTGTTTTGTAAATATGTATAGTTTTATACTCTGCGTGATAGAGACAAATAAACTACAACCTCCTCGAGGTGTGAAATATTTTAGGCACGAGTAGTTTTGGTATTAGAAAAACCGATTAAGTTATTATTTTTTACTATGCGAGTTTTATTATAAGTACATATTATTATGCGAGTCGAACTCGCATACGAAGGGTCCCGTACTATCCTATTGAGGTAAAAACTTCGCAAAAATAGGTTTCTTGAATTGAAACCTCATTAAAATTTTCACTTTATTCATGGTCATCATCATCATTTCAGCCACTGGATGTCCACTGCTGAACGTAGGCCTCCCTCATCAACTGCCAGAGTGATCGGTTCGATGCAGCTTCCATCCAACTGCTTCCAGCGGCTCTCCTCAAGTCGTTTGTCTATATGGCGAAAGGCCGTCAGACGCTGCGCATGTCGGTACGTGGTCTCCACTCAAGAACCTTTCTGCTCCATCGGCCGGCAGTTCTACGAGCTATGTGCCCTGCCCACTGCCACTTCAGCTTACAAATCCATTGGGCTATGTCGGATACATTCGTTCGTCTGCGGATCTCATCATTTCTGACTCGATTTCGAAGAGAAATACCAAGCACAGCCCTCTCTATTACTCACTGTGCGACTTGAAGCTTGTTTAAAACGCCCATAGTCAGAGACCACGTCTCAGATCCGTAAGTCATCACTGGTAACACATATCGTTCGAATACTTCTGACTTCATGCACAGAAGTATGATAGATGAAAATACGTTTTTTAACTTCACGAACGCTGCCCATCATAACTGGATTCAACGGTTGACCTCTCTCGAAGTTGGATCTACCAAGTTGGACCTTTTGTCTTAGGAAGATGTCTACTCGTCAACAACTTCGAGAGTAGGATTTCGAACTGATATTGGGGTGGGCACGACATGGACATTCAACATAATTTTCGTCTTGTCCGTGTTCATTTTAAGACCCACCCGTTGGGAAACTCCATCAAGGTTACTGAGCATAATGCTGAGGTCTTCCAGGTATTCCACCATGAGCACGATATCGTCGGCAAATCGAAGGTGAGTTATGTACTTACTCGCCGTTTATATTGATGCCGAAGCCTTTTCATTCCAGAAGCTTGAAAGTGTCTTCGGAGAGATAACATCTCCCTGTCTCACACTTGGCTATAATATAGTCAAACGCCAATCACAATGGCCGATTATACACCTCAGTTTTTTGTATAATCTACCGCAGCGTATGTATGTGGTATATGGTACTATAGGCTTGTTCTAGAGCCTGAAAGTCATCAAACTTGCCCGTCAGACGATTCATAATGACCCTAGAGAGCAGCTTATAATCGTGGCTCAGAAGCGAAATAAATGGGCTTATAATTTTTAAACAAGTTCTTATCCACCCTTCTTGAAGGAGAGCACCACTACGCCTCTGTTCCAGGCTTTCAGCATTACGCCCTCAAGCAAGACGGTATTAAAGACACACATTTTATTAATTCTTATTTATTATATACTATTTTCATTTATTTGATGTAGCAACCATAGTACTCTACTACGAGATACATATTCTGTGAAATATAAGATGTCAGTCTGTCACCGTTCCAAAGACACAGCACCATGACAAAAATATGTTTTGGTCTAAATTATAAAGATTAATTATCATCAATACTACATTTCAATAATGTATCTTAATTTTAAACTGTGAAAACTGTAAAGTTCAGATTATTAGTAGTTATAGATAGCCCGGGTAAAAAAAGATTAAGGTAGAATTTAGCTTTTTTTATAAATAATTCTAGTCTTCTGAATTTTACCCAAAAAATTTATTATTCTGTGTCCTTTACTATTTTTAATATATACTCGTGTGCAAATAAAAATTGAAAACGCTTAGTATTCTATAACTTTAAAAATCGAACAATTTAAACCTTGTTCTAATGAATAATCAATATTTTTTTGATATTTATTAATATTCGTATTCACATTCTTCGTTCTCACATTCGTATTTAATAATTAAAAACAAATAAAGGAAAAATACCTACTATATTTAGGTACTCATCTATACCTACTTTTATTGACTTCACAAGTGTAATCTCTAAGCTGATTGGTGTGCCAATGTTGGGCTACTTTCTATATTTGTTATAGAATTAATTGATAACACACGGCTTAGTTTTAAGGTTGTCAGAAAAAAATTCTAATGATACATCTTGAGACCCTATTTAAGAAATATACTATCTATATCAGAAGATAAATTTTTTTCTCATAGACCACTTTCACAATTTAGTTGGTTCCGGTGGAACTTCTGCAGCTATATTTCTACCATACCCCCAATATGCAGACGAAAAAAAAACAAAGGACATCGCGTCCACGTATCGATATAAAGACCTCTGCGTATTCCTAAAAAAAGATAAAAGGTCGTCGACTCTACCTATCGAATATATAACGACTGTCCTAGGTCCACTCCTAAAACAAGTATGCTTAATTAAAAAAATCAAAAAACCCGACTGCGTAAAATACTCTTATTATAAACTAAAAATAATAAAACAATTTACTAGCTTTCATTTGATACCCATATTGCTATAGTAAGAAAAAAAAATTTAATTCCTCCCCTTATTCCGCCATTTGCGGGCGCCATTATGAAAATTTATATAGCCTACGTCACTACTACAATTCAGACAAATACAACGACACCTTTTATGTCAAAAACCGTCCACCCGTTTGGGCTGTAGGGCGTGCCAAAGAAATGGACATACATACATACATACATACACTCGAAAAACATAACCCTGCTTCTGTCGCAGTCGGGTAAAAAAGGTCATTGCTATATCGAATGCATCGAGTACTTACGAAATATCGATATATACCTATCGCACACTCCTACTCGATACGTTGTACTGAATATGGAATATAGAAGTTTTTACAAGTAACAGTCGCTAAGCTTCTTAAAATAATATCTGCCTACATTAATAGGTGAAATCACGCCAACAATTTAGTTTTTCACTATCGAAAGTAGATAAATTTTCGTGGACACCCGCTTATGAATTGTAAACCCCCATTTTTAGGTCACGCCAACGTAAACCCCCGTTGAGTCTCCCGTGGACACCTGGGGGTCCACCTGGACCACTTAGGGAACTAAGGATCTATATTAAATTATTAATTACCAGAATATATAAAAATAATTATTTCTGTGTCGTCTGGACCACGGACCATGTAACTGGTCTGAAATATCGACAAAAAACGTAAAAAAAAAAACTATATTGTGATAATATGTACCTACTCGTTTTTGTCTTTAAAAATAAACTATGTTTAAAAACCGCGAGTATCTAAAACGCCTAAAAACGTTAATAATTTGAGTTGATAATTTGACGACTTATTTAGATATAATTACCTTGTTAACCCTTCTTCTAAGTATATGGAGAAGAAGCCTTCGCTCAGGAGTTGATGGCTTGCAGGCTTATACAGTACAGAACAATTTTAAGGGAATTTAATTAAAGCTTTTATTAACATACTAGCTTGTAGCCCGCGACTTCGTCCGCGTAGAAGTCGAAAATGGTACTAATAGGATTTTTAATAGGTTTAATACGTTATTAATTTTAATATAACATATAAATTATTATGTTAAAATGTTTGAAACTTATAAAAAATAACAATCTTTATTATAGAGTTGGGATTTAAAGTTTAAATAAACATTAAAATAAAATAAAATTTTGTTATATTTTATGAACACGAAACTCGGGCTTTGATCTGGATAAAGTTACACGGGGGTATTATCTTTTTACAACGAAATCGAAATACTACACCTTCCGCAGTATTTCTTTATAAACAATATTTTTTGGTTTTTCCTTCGGGTGCTAGAATCACCAGGCTACTCTGGAACATGCCACGTACAACTGGCCGTGGGAGGAGCAGCTTTCCCTCAAGTATATTCCCGCTACCTTAAGAGTTTGTCCTTAAGCTTTGTTTATGGTAAATACACACTCATATACACTCATACATTATATTATTATCCAGTTCCGGGAAATTACAATTTCATATTTTAAGCAGCAGATCTGAGAACTGTCCGGCAATAACATCTCCCCTCGGGTGGACTCTCATATTTATGGTAAGGCTCAGTTTTGTCACTGAAGGCCACAAACGTTTCTAAACTGTACTGTACTGTATCAGCCTATAAACGACCCGCTGCTGAGCGAAAGCCTCTTCTCCTTATAGAAAAAGGGGGGTATACTTCCGAAAAGCAGATACCGAATTTTCTCATGAAATTTGGCACGGACATTCCATTTGACTATCTAAGCATCCCCTTAAAAGGATTTTTGGCGGATCGTAATATTTTTCGAAATATTGAATTTTTTGAGTACGCTGTTTAGTACGCTCTATATAAGAAAGCGAAAAGTAGATACCGAATTTTCTCATAAAACTTGGCACAGAAATTACATTTGACTATCTAAGAGTCCCCTTAAAAGGGTTTTTGGCGACTCGCAATATTTTTCGAAATATTGAATTTTTTGAGTATGCTGCTTAGCACGCTTATAATATATCTATATATTTATCGCCACGTTACACACACACACTACAGGTGTTATTTATACACATATATATAATCAATAAATTTTTTTATTTTCCCGGATACACACTTTATATTTTGTAATAATTCATTGAACGTATTTTTGTTCAATTTTTTAACGCGACGACGCCATAAAAACTCGCATAGATGATCGGCCATTGTTTCACTACGTATTCCGCACCTTTTTTTTTTTTTTTTGAAGGCTGAGAAATTCATTCCGCAGTTAGGGTTTTTTTTAAAGGTTAAGTTAGCTTAAGATTTTTTTTAAATCGTCAGGTTAGGTTAGGTTGTTAGGTCTTTTTTTTTTTTTTGAAGGCTGAGAAATTTATTACGCAGTTAGGTTTTTTTTAAAGGTTAGGTTAGATTAAGATTTTTTTTAAATCGTTAGGTAAGGTTAGGTTGTTAGGTCTTTTTTTTTTTTTTTTTTTTTTTGGTTAGGTAATTTTTTTTCCCTTCCTCTTTTGATCGATTCGTTTTCTTATATAGAGTGTGCTAAGCAGCGTACTTAAAAAATTCAATATTTCGAAAAATATTGCGTGCCGACAAAAATCCTTTTAAGGGGACTCATAAGTAGTCAAATGGAATGTCCATGCCAAATTTCATGACGAAATTCGGTATCCGCTTTTCGGAAGTTTATCCAAAAAGGGTTGCAGCTTAATCCACCACGCTGCTCCACTGCGGGTTGGCGGATAATATCCCTACCATGAGTAACGATCATTACCAGGTATCCATGATAACAACCGGGACCGACGGCTTTATGTGCTCTCCGAGGGATGGTGGAGAAATCCACAAGGACATACACTCAGACCGGAAACAAATATTTGCACAAATACAAATGTCTGCCCCGAGCGGGAATCAAACCCGCGACCACCGGCATTGAGGCGAGGCGTTGAGGGGACTACTCGTACCACTACACCAGAACGGTCGTCAATGATTCACTATACGCTTTAACTTCGTCCGCTCGCGTTCCTCTGGGCACTACTGGTAAAGTGGGCCGGAAATAGCCTGTTAACTATATAGTAACTCCTTCCATTTGACAATCATTATTCCTAATATTTTGTAAAGATCTATTTACGGCTTCGAAACTCTCTTTATGAGCCATAGTAGGTACTCTCACTCCATTCGTTTTGCATTTGTTTGGGTATATTGCAGAAAGGGGTTTTCTGTTTGTATCAAATTAAAAGGAAGTTTAAACGCGGAGTGTGTATTTTTACCTTCTTCCAGCAGTGTGGCAGCAATTCCGGGCAATGCGACCGCTAAGATGATATCACGATTGCTTCTTACTTTAGCCAACACTAAATTAAAAAGAAAAGTCTTGCCTGTTCCACCGGAGCATCCAAAAAAAGATATCACCTACACCTGTGTCGATACTGGAAAATATTTTATAACAGACGGATTGAGTTATCAAACATGTGTCAAATTAAAATGTAATTTAAATCAAAAGCACCAAGGAGTATTGATATCAACTTCGAAGGTAATAACTTTCTACCCCTTTTTAACCCTGTAAAGGGATGAATTTCAATAAAATACGAAACATGTCTGTTTATGGAAAATTTGAAGTAGGACCCCTTGGTCCTACTTCAAATCAAATCTTCAATCAATTCTTCATTCACGTTGTCTTATTTTAACTTTTCCCTTTTTTTATTTTTAACTTCCCCCTTTTCACCCCCTTAGAGGTAGAATTTTGAAAGAGGATGCCTTCGTCATACAAAAAACACACCCTCCAAGTTTCAATTCTCTACGATTAGCATTTTAGGCTGTGCGTTGATCCGTCAGTCTGTCAGTCAGTCAGTCATTCAGGACAAAGCATTTTCTATGTATACATCTTTATATTTAATTTATTTATTTTCACTTTATTTTACACCACAATATACAAATAATAATAATACAGACATGTAAGACGATTATAAATTGTGTAGAACAAGGGGCGGTTTCATGGCTAGTAAGTAAGCCATTTCTTCTAGATAACCCAAAATAGGATAAAGTATTTAATATATTTGAGAGATCGGGTAGGTGGCGCAGCTATATTATAATAAACTAACATGCAAATATCTACACATTAATACTTACAAACAATACATATATATAATAATATAATAAAATATACTAATCAATAGACCGAAAGAACTCATAGCATTTACAGTATTAAACTTAATTTGAATCGTCCAGTGGTCACAACAACTGACTGATGCGCTAGCGGTCGCGGCTTCGTTCCTCGCACATGACAAATATTTGTATAGGCCATACAGATGTTTGTCGTGGTCTGGGCGTTTGTACTTGTGTATTGTGTGTTTCCATACCCCCGACAATGGCTTAACACCCTACTGGGGGCCGTTGAGTGTGAGACGTTCAGGCCCGATCCACATTACAGTGCTGATCTCGGTTCGATCTCGATCCGGTAAAATATTGTTACACAAGAAACAATGAGAGTATTCATACTATCCGTGCCAGTCAAGGTCCGATCAAGTCACGCTCCAGCAACGATTCGTCATACAAAACATTTTACCGGATTGAGATCGGACCGAGAACGAACCGAGACCAGCACTGTAATGTGGATCGGGCCTTATTATTATTTATTATCAAGGTAATGCCTCTTAACTAAGTTTTTAAACAATTGGAGTGATTAGGCTTCTTTAATATTTAATGTATTATTTCATAGCTTAATTACCTGAATTCAAGACTGACTACAAATTTGATAATGTTTTATTACTGTAAATATTGCAGTAATATAACATTATCAAAATTGACATTAAAAAAAACTGTACAATAAAATGAAAAAAAAAATCAACAATTTGTAAAGTTTAAAGTATAGTAATTAAAAAACCTTAGGGTGAATAAGGAACACACATGTGTCAAAATCAAAAGCGGCAGTCAACCCCAGAAAGGTTGTATTTGTTGTGTATCGAGTTAATCGGCTTAACCGTCGTTTCGACACTTTTCTATTGGGTCTTTGCTGCGACTGAAGCGAAGGCGTTTTGAGAATTCATCGAAATTGATTCTCAGTTTATTTGCCTATTGTCGAACTACCGACGACTATCCCTTTGTATGTGGACTATTATTTATTTAATAAACGGCGACATCTCTTTGTGAGATGTGTACTCAATCAATGCACGGAGGCGTTAGCTCTTTGTTAAAGTAGGTATTTAGAATAAATGTACACTCCTTTGGAATTGTATACTTATGTGTATTTCAGAAAAATTCTGTTCAAATGTGTGTTTATATTACGGGAAAGCAAATATTCGTGGTACATTGTAATATTCGTTGTACAAAAATACTTGTACATCTTTTTGTTGTTCGTAACAGAAATTAGAAAATATAACAAAACTGTTTTTTTACACAAACTAAAATTCAATTGTTATATTAGTAGGTACATGATTTTTAGTTAGAATAATAATTAACTTTATATCGGACCTACTGCAACTTACAAACTTTATTTCTTATAAAATAGCGTGTTATATGTTAATCTGTATCTACCTATGGCACATACCACTTATACAAAAGGTCCATCATAACAAATGAAATTAAAAAATGTTGACATTTTGGTCAATATATCGATATAGGTATATTTTTCTTTTACTGGCAAGAATTTTTAAACGAAATACTTCCTTAAAGCGCCTTTGATCCGTTCCATTGAGAAAATTAATCAAATACGAGCAGCATACGAGCATAATTAAATGTTGCATATTTTTTAAGATCGAGCTGAAAAAGCCGAAAAATCCTGGAGAACATATTTAATTTAATTTTATCTGTATTTGTTATTTAACAAGCCAAATTCATGTTAGTAAAAAGTGCCCTATTAAGATTCCATAGATACAACTCGTGACAGACGTCGGGACGAACGGATAACAGAGTATTAATAGTAAGATCCTTAAAAACAGCCAAAGTGCGAGTCGGACTTCGACGAAAAGGACTCCGTAACACTAATGTCTAAGATTATGTATTTATTAAGATGGAGCTAATAATATGTCGAAAAAACAGATCTCTTATATTGAGATTTCTATTAAAATTTTACTTTATTTTATTTTTATTACTTGTTGTTATCCTTATCACGGTAATGGAAATTCGAAGAGTTTTTCTATTAGATACGAACAGATAGATAATGTAATGGAATTCAGTTGGCATGCTTAAACTTAGGTACAGAACCGTAGAATAGGAGCCCTACTACACCAGCTTACTAAATAAAATAAATTTCCATATAATAGATACGAGATACATTTACATAAATATCTAATAAACTTTACAGTAGGATAGTTTTTCCTTCAAAAGAAGTAACATTATAAGCGAGTTTCTATAATAATCTAGGTATTTACAAGCTAGAAGTAGGCATCGAACAAAATAGAGCAGGTGTAAAGAAAACATATCGTAACAAGTATGTCAGCAATCGGGTCGCGAGCTATCGGCAGCCGTGATTAGATAAATGACGGTGCCGCAAATATTTGAGGGGTAAACAATGGTAACTGACATATCACATACGACTCTGGAGGATGTGCTGCATGTGATCATTTTTCTCTCAATGACAAAACATTAATTTTACACTTGTAACTATTCAATTTACTGATTCCGTGACCTTTTTTTAGACTATATTGGTGTTTATAACAGTAATATCTTCTTTTAAATGAATCGTTGTATTGTCTATGAGAAATTAATGTATTTAAGCCTAACTTTAATACAAAAAATTACAAAGTTATTATACGATGTATATAAAACCGAGTTTTTATACTAAAGTATTTTTCGTCGAATTTAAGATAAGAAATTTTTAATATTTATTTAATAAAAAAGGACAAGAATAATGTATTTTAACGCTGCAGTAGTTGGTAATTTTTAACCTATTATATAGGTACGTAAGCGATATACATGTGTTCTAAACATCATGATTTTTAAAGTTACTCGTATCTGTGCTACGTGCAAATCTTTCCATTTATACGAACAGTATTAATGAAAAATGTTTGAGTGTGTTATTCCCAGGATCTAATGACTAGATTTTGTTTAGAAAGCCTATTTTTTGGGAAAAATAATTTAAAGGTTAAATTATCATGCTAACACGAATTAGAGCTAAGCAGAAATAAAAAAATAAAGCGGCAAAAACCACAGGTATTTGTAAATAATTTAAACAATAAATTCGTCATAATTCTTCATCCTATATAAAATGCGTTTAAAGTATATATTTATGGAATATTACAAGTATAATGACATATCTCTGGACACAAAATAAAACATTCATCTTAAAAAAACTTATTCCGATAAAAGGTAAACAGATTTTATTTTTATCTTTTTAAGTTTTAAGTGTTTTAACATAATTTAGGCTCAAATATATGTTTGATTATAAAATATTTCATATCAGAAGAAAAAAGATTATTGATATGGATAGTTATTTAGTACGATTATAGCTAATAGCTTTAACGTACAATTTTCATTTTACATATATTATTATAAAAGGCAAATAAAAGAATTTTTAAATCATCAATCAATTTAATATTCACATAATTTATATAATAATTTAAACATTTTTACAAATTCAATACTGGATGGGGTATCGAAGGAACACACTTACTTACAGACACGTACACGCAATTTGCGGAATGATTAGGAAGTATAAAATATTATAGAATGCATACTATCAGAAAATATATAAAAAACAACGGATCCGGTAAAAGGAAAAATTCTTCTATATTAAAGATATTCCGTAAATCAAATATGTACACAATATACATTTTCTAAATTCTACAATACGTTTTAACTATGAAATCATTTTATATAAGTATATACCTATATATTTTGGAATGTATCATATAAATAACTATCCACTAGGCGTATTCGACTATGATAATACTGATACTTATATCTATATATTGCAATCTGATAAAATCTGGTCATTTTTAATAATGTTATCTTAGACAATAATTGTTGCTTGCTTTGTACATTAATTAACAAATTAATATTTAAATGCAAGCTTTTGATAGCTGATTGAAGTTAATTTGATTATATTGATTTTGCTTTTTCCTTCAAAATATAGATATACCTGCTATCTAAAAGCAATTTTTGAGATTGTTTAACCTTTAATTTTTTTTATAGTACGTATGTATCTATTTAACTATGAAAATAACAGACTCACTGAGAAACTGCAACAACTTTTTAAAAATATATGCAATTCTCCTTGTTACACTTCTCGAAATACTAATAGTCATTACATCTTTAACTGCTATTTCGACCACTTTTAAAATATTACAATAAAATAGGAACCAAAACTATCAATTTAGCAACTAAAAATTACAGTTGTTAAAATATTGTTATTCGAGATAATATTACAAAATAACCAAATAACTCTGAACAAAAAATAATTTTAATCAATATATTTAAAACCAAGTAATAAATAAATTTTGCGTAGATTTTGCGAGACCAATGCCAATACTCTTTTTCTATGTTACCTTCACACTTATCAGTATGTGTAAACCGATTGCATGCGTCAGAGTGATAAGCGCCGTAGGCACATACTGAAACTGAATCTCCACACGCACTGAATGTACTCACAAGAAAAAAAAATACATCGCTTTAAACAAAAATGGTCATTAAATATTGCAAAGCCTTCGCAAACGGCTACAACGACTAGTAAACCACTTCATAAATTCTAGGCTGGTATTCACCACCAACATCCACTAGGTTGAGGAGCGTGCCCCGTGACCGGGGGCTGATGGTGCATTGGCTGATATGGAGGAAGAGACATCCCAAGCGGAGGCAGCCCGTCGGGCTTACCGATGCAGGGTCTACCGTCCTTCACCAGTACCGGCACCGCTACACGTCGCGGTGAATTCAAGCCACCGACGTTCAAATCATGAGCACCTTTTTCTTGAACGGCCCGTTTCGTTTTGTACCTATGGTTCTGGAACCAAATCTTAACTTGCGTCGGCGTCAAGCGTATTAAACTCGCTAGATGTTCCCTTTCTGGAGCCGATAAATACCGCTGTTGCCTGAATCGTCTTTCTAATTCATATGTTTGGGCCTTAGAAAACAATACTCGACGCTTGCGTTTCTTGTGTGAAAGACTGGGATCGTTGGCTGTGTTTGGTGGTTGATCGTGATCGTTATCGTCATCGTGTTCCAAGCTGAGGTCGTGATCGTGGTCATGATCGTGGTCTTGTTCATGGCGACCATCGGCGACAGTCGGAGATGAAGCTGCCGGCCCCACATAAGACAACTCAGATGCGCGTGACGTACTATCAGGACTCGCTTGTTGACCAATAACACCTACAACAACAATTATAGTTTTAATCTACTATATGTACATTCAAATTCTGTAATTATTATTAAAAAAAGTCATTTCACAATTTAAAATATTTTAGAATAATAGATAATTTTTATGTAATAAATTTTAACACGAGATATTTTCCGCTTAATATTTCGGTGTCCTACGTTTTATGTTATGAATGACTACTCTATTGAGCTACTTGTATTTGAAACAAGCACATACAGTGTAATTCATATACTACACTCGCATTAAAATCTCCACTTAATCTGTTAGGGTCGCTCTATTTAACTCCAACTAGTGAACGTTCGCAAAAGAATAATAGGACATGAAAAAATCACCGCAAATAAAGTATTGTTCATTTGTTCCCCGTTTTACCCTTACATGTCAGAGTTAGTTTCACACGGATGTGTCAGGAGGCGGGAGGAGGCTGGGCGTGGTAGCGGTGGGGAGAAACACCTACCCATCGGCAGCTGCGTTATTGTTCTGAGAACGTTCTTACTACTAAGCATATCTCGCGGAGATAATAAGAACCTTTTTCATTAGTAGCTATAATATAAATGTAAAATAATAATCAATTTTTTGTTAAAGTACAGTAGGTACATTCTACAAATTTAAAATGTCTGAAGATGAAAATTTAAAACATCTCAACTTGAAGAGCAAATAATGCTCACAATCAGTCCCAATTAGATATTTCAACTTTGAATGATTAATTCAATATAAGCATTCTTCCTTTTTATTCACTTACGGACTAACCTTGAAAATTTAAAAATAAACTTATTTATATGCATTGTAAATACTCATTTTAAATGTTAGTTTTTAATCAAGACACGTGAAATAAGCTTATTTCAATTGTAAGGAAAACGTAGTAGGTACCTGTATCTACTAACTAAGCGGTATATACTTAACATCAGCCTCATTTTCAAAGTTTGTAAGTCCACATAAATTAGAAGTTTGTTTTTAATGGCCATGCATTTTTCCAGCATATATTTTTCTTCTATTTATGAACTAAAAATATATTATATTTTGAGTATGTATTTTAATCTGATTTAAAAATATTATTAAGACGTAAAAAATATACCTATGTCAGGGAAACAGACGGCTTTAAGAGCAGAAGCCGCTGCGGAAAAAGCTGAAATCACTAAACGACACAAATATTCGTCCCTTCTCCCAAACTATGTGTTTGTGCGATTTACAGTCGAAACACATTATGAAACTAATATGATTCATAATAAGATGACAAAAAATGGCTACTTACATCGATTACGTATTTATATTATAATTTGTAATAATTAATAGGTAATAGATGAAGTATCTAATAAAAACTGAGAAATAAAATGCAATACCAATATTATTTATACTGGTCATCTTTTATTATTAAAAGCTTCTTTAAAAACAGTTCACGTGTAGGTTACGTGCTGCCGCTGCCTCTTCTACTCGGACGCATCGGTCGATGGAGTATAAGAGTAGGTGGTTAGGTACTGGATGACGATAGTTCTGGTGTAGTGGTGCGAGTAGTCGCCTCAACACTAGCGGTCACGGGTTTGGTTCCCGCTCGGGGCAGATATTTGTATTTGTACAAAAATTTGTTTCCGATATAGATGTATGTCCTTGTAGGTTTCCCTACCGTGCCTCGGAGAACACGTAAAGCCATCGGTCCCGGTTTATAATCATAAAAACCTGATAGCGATCGTTACTCATGATAGGGAAAATTATCTGCCAACCCGCAGGGAAGCAGCGTAGTGGATTAATCTCCAACCCATCTCCTATATGGACAAGAGGCCTATACCCATCAGTCTGACGTTTACAGGCTGATTCAGTTCCGTTAAGGTACCTACTGGATTGTGCTCTTCAGGAAACCGTACAAGAAAGGAGAAATATACATTTTTAAGTAATTTCATATAAAAGATATATTTTGAAAACGATTATTATACCAAGAAGAACTCTAGTTAACATATTTTAATTCCAATTAGGCATCGTATAGACCAGAGGTGCCCATACGGATCGCAAGAGGTTTTAAGGTCGATCGCCAAGGATAGCTTAAATTTTATTACACAATATATTGTACCAGTAAAATTTGAATTTCTTTTTGTAATATTGGATGATTAAAAATTTAATGCAGATTTCATACTTTATTCTCAATGTAATTTTACTTGTGTACATTTTTTCTTGATAAATATTTCGTGGGTTAAACGGTTAAAATGTAGATCTCTTAATCATAAATTTTTCTATCGATGTCGATCTCCTCAAGAGTATACCTACCGCTGTTGTTATTGAATAACCAAATGACAAAATATAAAATTTTGATCCTTAAAATTTAATCAAAAAAAATTAGTTATCTGTAAAGTCGGTTTACGGACGATAATTTTTAAGTGATAACGTTATAAGAAAACATGAATGCAATTGAATTATTATCACTGAATTATCATTATTTTGTATAATATATACAAAAATATGTCGCATAACATGGTGAGCATATGCAGAAGTCATAAAAAATTCGAAAAAAAAATTCGTTGCAAGATCTCTATTTTAAAAAAAATTGTTGCATGACCTGTATTAAAGCCGTGGTGACCACAGACTTTGACAATACACAAAATTTGTGTATATATGTACATTGTACATTTGTGTGTGTGTCGTAGTGTGTGTAATGTTTTTTTAAAATTAATTTAATGTATTTTTGAAGCATAATTATAAAAAATATTAGCATTCTACACTTCTTCTCCATATAAACTTTAACTGTGCCAAATTTCATACTTCTTCGTCAGCGTAATTTTCGTAAAAAGGGGTAGAAAGTTTTTGCTTCACGATTAATATATACATAGATGATAATAGCGACCCTAATATACTCATCAAATGGAACTGAACCGAAAGCTTAGTTTAAATTAATAACGCATATTTAAATAAATAACATCAAAACGGAAAGACAGCTATTTCCAGAAAAATATTTTTTCTTAATTCTACTTTATTTGAAACAAAGAAAACTTCAGCTATTCACGATTCTTTTACATTTGATCTATATCTTGCTTGTCGCGAGCGACAAACCATTACGGAGACAACAATGGGATCTATAACTGTCATCAAATAATGAACGAATAGCATCCCTAACAGTCGCAAACACAGTAATTGATAGCCAGCTGCCTCCCGATTCTCTATTGGTGACAAATTCGTTCCGCATCGCACCCCACTAAAGTTAAACAATCAGTTAGCCCCCGATCTGAGGGCGTGACGTTATGTACCCCATTTAAAACGAAATTTAATAAAACTATCAAATTTGCGAAATATAAGAGATTACAAATTTTAAAGACTGTATGTCCAGTTTATATAAAACACTTCTTATAAATACTTATATTATTATAATTTAATACATATATTATATGTGTAATATTACTGAAAAAAAGAAAAGTCCATAATATCCTATTAAATTATAGGTATCTCCTGATTAGAATCAGAACTCCAGGTCTGTGACTTAAATTATTATTTTTTTTAATTTATCATACCAAAACCGAATCGAAAAAGATCATAATTTTTGGCAAATCCTTATCTTTTTAATACGAAGAAAAACAATATCTTAAATGTATTATGTAACTCTCGGCCATTTACCGGTTTAATTCAGTTAACATAATCACAACATAAAGGATTAGTATTTTTGAACAAGTAATCAAATATATCGACGAGTGCCGAAATATTAGATAAGCGATAAACATAATTAATGACAACCACAGATTAGCGGCTGAAGGCACTCGATTGGAGGAGCATTTCAAAAAATAATCTCGCCCTCTCGAAGCCAACTACCGAACACCTATTATTTTCGAGTGGGTCAATATATTTGTGTATGATAATTCGCCTAGGTACTTGTCTTTATAGAGATTGATAAATTTTAAGATATCCAAATGTACATTTTATCGCTAAAATATTTACTCATTCGCGAACTTACATCATTTACCTATTTATTATTTATTAAGAAACATTTAATAACTGACTGAAAGATTTTACGCGGTATAAAATAGATCACGTATCAAAATGTTGATGGATTCTTCCTATGTGTTTTCATTTATAGGAATAAACGAAATTTCAAACTATATCAATTTTTTATCTGTTATCTTTGGATAAAAATGTCATTTCGTAAAGACAAGTTTAAATAAGTATTTCTCTTTATAGTTAAGCGTGGTATCTTCAAAAAAACAGTTATGATAAGCAATTGTGATAAACAACAACTAAAAATATGATAACCATCGATATATTAATATTAACATTTAAATTATCTTGTTTCAGAATTAATAACTACTACATATATTTATTTTAGCAGCTTAGGTAGCTGGCGCACTACTTGTAAAAAACTTGTAAGGTCGTTATGCTACATTACCTATAATATAATATCCATATACACTAAAGTATCATAATCACAGGGAAAAGATGAAATGATTTGTTATTTATAAAATTTATTATTTATTATTTGTTGCCAAAAAAAGAAAGAAAGAAATTATATTGATATAAATTAGAAGTTATTAAAACTCTGTATAAGAGGAAGTCATAGAATACACGCTACTACTCCCGTTGTTCTCCTTTTGTATTGTAGGTACCTACTACCGCACTTGTTTAATGAAAGCTGTCATAAACTCACGCCAAGCATCATTATCTAAAGTTGCACTTCACAAAAAGCACTGTCAATATAACCAAGAGTAACTTGAAATCACTTTCGTTGAATAACAAATTTAGATTTTTTTTTTAATTTTCAAGTATTAAATATATATAATTAAATATATTATGTAATTAAATAGTGAAAGTACCATAGGTATTTTTGACATATAAACTTATTAAAGAAATTTTACAATAGGTATATACCTATGTAAAGACGTGCATTTTTTTAAATATTTTATATATATTGATAAAGTGTTATGTGAACGCAATATACTTACTTATATGTCTAGATAACATAATATGGCTTTTCCAGCGGGAAATAGTCATTAAATCTATAAAACCTAAGCGTAACACATCAGCTCATAGTCAGAAGGCTGATTGCATGATACCACCAGTGGATACGACACAGAAAAAAATATATGTAGCTGCCTAGTGCAAGTGTAACTAAAAACATCGTGTTGATTATAATATTCTTAAAGTAACTCAGTAAAATATAAAAAAAAAAATATGTCCTTCTAATACACATTGTAGAGGAGTACACTTTAATATATATTTTATAAAGTGGAAAAATATTTTATTTTTCATGAATAATTTAAATTTTAAAGTTTAATGAGTTACTAACCGGTGCCGTCATGTTGATCCAAGGTAAGCCAAGGTTGGTGATGTCTCAAGAGTTCATGGGAATAGTGCTGCGGCGGCGCATACGCAGGCAGATCTAGCGAATTCAATCCGCTATGCGCTGGTGCCTCTAGCCCCTTAGCTTCATTCAAGCCCAAAATATCGGAAATTTGAAAACCTGGCCGCTGACCTGGCATCTTCATACTGTCTAGTAATCTGAAACAATATATTTTGTTACTGATCTGAAACAATATATGTTGTTGTTTGTTGTTGTTGTTGTAGTTTGTATACAAAACTTTATATCTTTAAAATAATACGGTCATTATGTATTAAATTAAGACACTATAATTGAAACTAAACAATTATCTAACTATAATCTAACTTATATATTTCAAGAAACAATAAATTTGTATTGTTTTTAAAAATTATCTTTATTTTTATTTTTATTTTTTGCCGATATATGTATTAATATTGTAAAAAAAAATATGTAGATTTCCTTATGACATTTTCTTACACAGTCAGTGATGCTAGTGCGGATATAAACTCGTGGCCGTCTAGTATCAATTCACGTCTTCCAACCACTGAGACATCTCGGCTCTTTAATATAATATAAATATACGTTAATAATTCGATATATTTATATATAATTATATATAATTCTTGTTATACATGTAAATTACTTTTACTATTATATATTAGAATGTAATTTTTTTTTTAAATACATCGTCATACTTCGTAAGCCGATAAATAAATATTAACTTTACACATTATAAGAAAGGCGCATAATTGAAAAGAAACATACACAAATTCCGTCAATTCAACCGTACATTCTTAAGTGAGAACCTCTCCAGAAAACGTGACCCGTACAAAAGAACTGCCAAATATTGAAGAAGGACTAAACAGTCAGATGTCTATTAAATATCAGAATTACATGTAGCTGTGAAACGTTCCTGGGTGTCGTACGTGACGCTATGAAAGAAGAGCTCCATAAGCGGCCGGCGGCGGCCTTTAACAGGTTGTAAACACAACTATTAACAAGCTCTCTCGAGGATGCAAGGAAACTGACATGTGACGGCTCTAATCATTATAGTTATATTTTTGATTTAAAGATTTATCTTAACTATGATCTGTATTATATAATTAAAAGCTCATTTCACACAGACAGCTAAAACTAAGTTGTAATAAAGTAAAGACAATACACCTCACACACACACAAAAAAAAGAAAATTATTGTAGTAAATAACAAATTTAGACTTTACGAAACAAATGAATGTATGTAAAAAATATATATAATAAATATCTTAAATTGACACACATTACGAGTATATTGTAGAATAGGAGTAGGCGCAGCAACGATTAGAGTGAACAAATACAGTAATTTATGTTAGTTAATATAGATAGGTCACTGAAAAATACCTATAACTAATAGATAGTAAATAGTAAAATTAAGTTTTACTTAGATCGTTTCTTTCATTAGGCAATATTTTCTGTTAAAAATCAAAATACTATACTTATATTTCAAATTATACCGTTGGATAAATTGATAAAATTATGTAATATTTTAAAAAATATTTATAAACTATGTATCAGCGTTTACCCAGGGAAAGCGGAGCGAAAAGCTGCTGGGTAAAGAGCTGGTAAGAAAGCTGGTCCCCATGGTGGCAATAATATAGGGCTCCAGGCTAACAACGACGCCGGCGGCAATAGCGGCGGCGGCGAACGTGCGCTCTCGCCCTCCTCGCACTTCATCTCCCGACCGGGAGAACTCGCTTTCGGAATAATTTTGAAAACTGACACAAAACACCCGCGCGAACACGTGCTGCGTCTCACGACGCTGCGATCGCACTAAACAACTCTCGAGTGGCCCTCGGGGTGAAGAACACCCCGCACCGCCCTCGTACTTCGACAGCCTACTCAGCTAGTTTGAGGGTGCTCCACTGACCTCCGCCAATAGCAGCTCTCGTTCGGCTGGGCGGGTCCTAAACGGACCAATCGCATCGCTCCTAAAGCCTTCCCCACAAAAAAACTGGAGTATACTTTTGAATAGAGGAGCTTTCGACGTAGCATGTTACGTTATGTTGCTTTTGTAATGAGTGCGCGCGCTAAGCCCATTGTTGAGCCGGGTTCGTTATGGACGCCGCTCTAAATGCCCGGATAACGATATTCATTTAGAGTGTTTTTAATAACTCGACGTAAGCTCGTGGTGATTTTTTTAAAGCTTTTTCTATTGCAATGTGATGGGAACATATTTAAGCACTTCTTATTTATTACAATACATTAAGTATTACTTAGTACTTACTATAGTTTTTATTAACTCTGGGGATGATATTAAAAAATTATAAGTAAAGAGTAAGCAAAAATATCAGTTGTAAAAAAAAATTGTCCTCTGCAGGTATAGAGAGTAGAGACCCTGTTTATTTATTTTCTTAAGCATTCCGCTATATTTTCAATGCAAAGTTGCACATGTGTTAACACTTAGCACAATATTGTTCAGAAGACAATGAAAAGTATAATGAAATTTTGTGAATAGGTACAAACCTGAACGAAACAGTTTATGACTTGCACATGTGCGTAGACGCATTGTTATATCTCTTGTTTAAGTATTTATTGTCGCTCTTCAAATTAAACAACTTACAAAAACTAGTAGGTATTGATTTGAACTTCTAAGAAATTCAAAATAATTTTGTATTTAAAATATTAAAAACAGTTGTCCCTCGTGGTTTTACCCGGATTGGTTTTTAATAATTATTTATTTCTAAGTTGCTGCACTGTTCTATTTCGTAATGTGGAACCTAGATATTTGAAATTGTGATTGATAAAAATATTTTTGCCTATAATAGCCTTATGTGAGTTGGAAATATTAACAAACAATCTACCTAAAACAGGTCGTCTTAACGTTTTAATACACCTAATTCATTAGAATAAGCACATTCAGACGAGCAGTGTCTTTGGTTAATTATAAGTATTACAGTACATACGCCTTTGTGTCAAAAGTTATATAATATATATACATATATATTATATACATATATAATTATATATATATATATATATATATATATATATATATATATATATATATATATATATATATATATAATTGTGCTAATATGATTTCTCTAATTTATCTCTTATCCATTTCGTATAGAGTAGGTACCTAGTGACTAAGGAATTTATTCAAATTTTTAACGTCATTCAAGTAAATGAATATATTTTTAATTTAATACTTTTTTTAATATTTATAATGTAACTACTCGTACCTATAGAACTAATCATTGAACATAGAAAACCTTTTTCGAAAAATTCAAATATCTATTTTTATTTTTAAGTACAATCTCATAAATTAAATTATTGGTTCTTTACAGAGTAATAAAAAATCGGTAATCTATAATATATATCAATATCTTTATATATACTATAACTACATATATCATTAAATATTACCTATAGATTTTAGACAACGGAATGGCTCAGTGGTCACAGCGCTAACTACTGGCCGTCGCAGACGCGATCGCGGGTTTAATCCGCGCTCACGATGAATTCCGACCATAGCTAGTATAGGTACAGATTGTAGTTATACTAGTGAATTAAAGAAAGCAACAAATACTAAGCATTTGAACAAAGTTACTTCAACTATTCGTTTCTGAGCGGTCTCTACTTGACTTACAAGAACTAGTTACAAAAATATAAATAGAAAATTTGTATTTATGTATATTTAAATGTGAATAAGTTTTGAAGACCTTTATTACAGTAGTAATTTTATAGGTAATTAAATAGGAGTAAATGAAAAATTAGAAAAATGTTTCACTATAATAGTTTACTGCACTGTACCTACTGTATCAGCTTGTAAACCACCCACTGCTGAGCGAAGTCCTCTTCTCCATATAGAAGGGTTGGAGCTTAATCCACCACGCTACTCCACTGCGGGTTGGCGGATAATTTCTCTACCATGGGTAACGATCGTTATCAGATGTCTATGATAACAACCGGGACCGACTGCTTTACGTGCTCTCCGAGGCAAGGTGGGGAGACCCACAAGGACATACACCCAGACCCGAAACAAATATTTGTACAAATAGAAACATCTGTCCCGAGCGGAAATCGAACCCGCGACCACCGGCGAGCGCCTTTGAGGCAGCTACTCACACCACTATTGCTCTTGTAAATACCCGTAAACTATGTACGTATAGATAATAATATATAATTCGACATTGTCAACGCTTTTTTTGAAACTACAAAAAAATCTTAAATGTAGGTACATATTGTTTATAACATGTAGCTACAGATTTAAGGGTTTCAGAACAGGTGTTTTTAATCCGTTCCATATGTTGCAAGTTTTTGAAACTATGTTTAAAGAAGCTACTGATAAAACTGTTGTATATTAATACTTGTATAGGATACTTAAGACGATAAAAAAAACATCGAAATTGTTATTTTATCTTTCTAACAATACCTTTATGGCATATTTGTTAATAGTGAAAATCTATAGATATTACCTACTTGGTTTGCTTGACTTGTTAAAAAAGAAACTTTAAATGGGTGTCGTCTGATTCCAATTAAAATGCATTGTCCATTGGCATAGTCATAGAAAAAATTCAAAATAAATTATTATCATTTTATGGCAAATCATCCTGAGTTTTTTTAGAGACGTGTCTGTTGTAGATAGTCTTTAGCAAAACTTTGTATGATATACCTACCTACATATAAACACAAACTTCATACTAAACCATAAAATAGAATCATAATATGTAAATACATTTAAGTATTTAGCTTGAAATACCATTAAATTATATGTAATGTACCATAAGTAAGTACTATTCGTTATATTTATTCTAAATTTACAAAAGCTAGATTTCACCAGTATAATTTTATCCGTGCGGACTTTCTTCCGAACGTTTTTCCGGCGTAGTGTTGCAAAAGTACGAACGAACGATGACGGTTGCCGGTACAATTCTGGCTTGGGATGGATATTTGTATGTATATACGATCGTTAATCTTGTTTATATATAATTATCCACTTAATCTCAGTGGCGTAGCGTGGCCGATTAAACTCGATATCTTATACTAGCTGTGCCCCGCGGTTTCACCCGCGTTAATTTCACCGAGACTTTAACACCTTATGTCTCTGGATAGGCAACACATAAATGAGTTGCCTGGGCAAGTTCCAGGTAAACTAGTTTATGTTCATGGGCGACGTCAACCACTTACCATCAGGTGGAACGTCTGCCAGTTTGCCTATCCAACTAACATAAAAAAAGAACTTAAATATTTTTAAACAATTACTCTAAGAGTAGGTACCCGTCTCGTTGGTCGAGTGGTCGCAAGCGTTACTGCCGAGCAAGGGGTCTCAGGTTTGATTCCTGGATCGTTCACCGTATTATTGAGTTTTTTTATTTTTCGAAAATTCTCAGTAAAAGAGTGATGTTATATTTACTTTAAAAGTGGAACTATAGTTAAAAAATATCTCGAGAAGAGAAATAATAAAGGACGCAACGGAAGCTCTCAAAAAAGATGATTTTTTCCTGTTCTTGCAACTTTCTTATTATTGCTCAGCCCCTACTAGTCGTAGCAAGATGTTATATAGCCTATAGCCTTCCTCGGTTTTTTTCAATTCGAATCAGTAGTTCCTGACATTGGCGTATTCAAACAAACAAACTCTTCAGCTTTATAATATTAGTATAGATAGAAGAGACCTTTTCCCAAATGTGCAAGCTGTTTCAATTCAGTTCAGTCTGGATTTACTTCATTCGAGGAAGTAAAATTGATCTACAAAAATATATTGCGATGATTTTAAAATTGATGGGCTTAAAGCATTCGGTGCATTAAAGGGCAACAATAACAAAGGGCAATTATTTATATTGGGAACCATCCCCTAAGTGGCGTGCAGCGCACCGATGTAAAATGTTTAATTGACTTATTGAGAATGAGTTTTTTAAATATCTACCCATCGCTTTGTAATCGACGTTTTGTTGTATATGCATGATAATAAGAAAAATTTCATGTTCTTTTTTTAATATATAATTAATTAGTATGTGTAACAAAGTTAGCAACTAACTTAATTTTATTCTATGAAAATGTTTATGTGTAAAAATACGCATAATGCTTAGAGTTTAAGTCAGGCAGGCCTTAGTCTCCGATAAAATAGTAAACCTAAAAAAAGTGCTATAAGAACATTGGTCTCATTTTACGATCAAAAAGTTTTCACTTCGATCAAAAGATATACGAAAACAAAACAAACCTGCCACCCCTGCTTAAATAAATACGATTACTAACGACGATTACTAAAAACGAAAAATTTTAATACTAAAAAAATAAACCATGCCGCATCCATATTTTGTCTGTACTGTGTAAAGGTAAGCTGCGAGGGCCAGATTTTTGAGGGGCAATCGGCAGGTGTTCGCGCCCTCTAATACGTTTCTACGATCATCTCTTAACTATAACTACACTATAAGTATGATTCTAAAACAAGTCACTGATATTTTTCACTGCTTATTTGTGCAAATAATTTTTTTTCAAATTTTGATCATTCTGTGATTGCCAAAATAATAGGTAATTACTTAGTAATAATTTTAAGAATTTTACATACGACGACAAAACATTTTTTTTAATTTTAAGTATTTCAATGTAAAAAAAAAAATATTTTTTTAAGGAGATAAAAATTAAGGAAGACTAATTTATTGATATTAATTACCACAGATTAACAATGTTTGTATTGACTTGCATAGGTACCTATTATTCAATCATAAATAAATAGCACCCATGCAAAATGTCAACTGTCAATCCTACAAAAAAGAAGGCAATATTCAGCATTAGGTTAGTTTAACTAATGACTAGTCTCTGTATGTATTTGTATGTCTCTATATGTATATGTCGCAGTAAGATAGATATAGCCGTAATATAGTTATATCCCTAGGGATATAATTATGTACCGTAACATAGTTATACGAAAGCGATTCATTACTATCTCACTAGGAATATAGTAATAAAACGTCCAAGTTTAGTGATATAATTATATTACTAGATTAAGTTTAGTGAAATAGCTTTATAATATAAATCTACTATATATAATTAAATAAAACAGAGTTTTATTGGTTTTATCTTTATTAATAAATCAACCTAACCTAAGCTAACCTAACCTAACCTAAACCACCGGCGTAGGTATAAAATATTGAGATTTCAAAGTATGTAACATTTTATCACGGCCACCATGTCCTGTGTTTTTATGAATTTCTGACAACACATTGTAATATTCTTCGGAGGGCAAAATTTTTATAATAGGATCAGCAGTCGACTTTCTCTATTTCACTAAACTTAATCTAGTAATATAATTATATCACTAAACTTGGACGTTTTATAACTATATTCCTAGTGAGATAGTAATGAATCGCTTTCGTATAACTATGTTACGGTAATAACTATGTTATGTGTGTGGTGATTTAATACACCTCATTAAACAGAAAATAACTTAATTATATAATTATGTACTTTAAAATAATGTAAATGCCTGTAAACGTGAAGAGGCTAACAGAGTTTAGGCCAGTTTAGGGTGTAATTCGTAACGGTGCACGGTGCTCCATTGTGAGTTTGCGGAAAACAGTTATATAAAATGAGTTTTACTTACGCTTTCTATAATTAAAATTTAGATGTTACAATATTAGAAGAATTTTTAATTTTTTTTTTGTTTTTGTTTTTACTAATTTGACGTTATTGTGAAATCAAACGTAGGTATAATTTTAAAAATAGTTTTATTAGGTACCAAATTCATTGAAAATGTGGATAGATAAATTTAAGTGAATGCTTAGAAAATAAAAATTATAAATCTAAATATGTTTATATAATATATGTATATAATAATATATGTATAATAATATATGTATGTTTATATAATATGTTATAAATAAATATGACTTACAATTCTAAAATACTAGACATAAACTCCACGAAATAATACTGAATGTTCCGGACATTTCAATAGATAAGTTAGTAAGCTTACTATTGAAACCGCTCCAATGAAATTTTCTCACGAAATGCAGAAGCATTCTAATAGAAAGATTTCTTTAAATCCAATAGACAATATTTTCATCATATTTGTAAAATTGTGAGAAATATCGTTGAAATTGAGAAGTATATGAATTAAAAAATCACGAATAAAATTTAAAACTTTATTTGTGTTACTGCTACAAAATTATGTTTACACGGCCAGGTGTTCAACTAATGCCTGTTTAGCTCTTGATTACTTAGTATTGTTCTGTAATAATGATTTATTGAACTCATTGCGTGTTGAATGTTTAGAACAAAACCAACAAAAATATTGTTTCTATGTCGACTAGAAAAAGAAACATCATATAATATAAAAAATAAAATATAACGGCTGTCACTTTAAAATGTCCTATATCAACGTTAAAGCGTAGGTACCTATCATTAACCGCAAAATTCGATGAGACAATCATTTCATATTTGCAATGGTAATGATGAAATAATAGGGGCTGATAGTCGACACGATAGGAAAGTAATTTGTGTAAAAGTTTAGACGGTATATTATATTGTACCGTGCCCTCTGCGCGATTCGTACCAAGCACCGTTTATCGCGAGAAAAAACTACCCCATGACCAGACTGTCATTACCTCTTTGCTGTACCGCCTGACAAAACAAATTACATGACAATTTTTGTACATAATGCCATAATAATACAAAACTGAAGGCCACCAAAATCATGCTTACTATGGCTTTAGCCACAAAGGCCTAATGAATGTTTTCTTCCATGATTCGTGACGAAAACAATGATAACATTCTTCAAACTGATGTATAACATTCTTCCGTCAGCACCTTTTCTACTTAAAGGAAATTTACGATGTATAAAGTTTTCCAATAAGCGAAACTTTACTATGGTAAGTAAGAGTAAAAGTCGAGGAGATTTCATGAATATTTCGTTACGGCAATCTGGTTAGGCTTGCGATCGTTTAAGCCCAATACTGGTTTAAATGATCGCAAGCACGACAAGCCGCGAAGAGGGCTTCCAAACCAATTAAGGGCTCCACGAAGGCATGGGAGAAGACACAGCTGACGGATTATGAGTTCGATGGTACTCACGGCGATTCACTGCCACTGGAACGATTGGTGTAGAACACGCAAAGAACGCCAACCAACCGAAAACATTTTTTCCCTACTTTATATTTTAAAAGTAACAAGTATGTTCAGATTATTTGATAAGAAAATATATATATACCTATATATATATATATATATACAATCAAAGGAATTTAATTAGTAAATACTACTTCTCGCACTAAACTGACATTTGTATTTTTTCTACAATTTATAGATAAATTGTAAATGCAAGGTATAATTATACCTAAGAACTATAAAGTTTATCGAATTCCTCAAAAAATTAGTAACAATTCCTAGAAACCGATCTCAATTTCGTTACTAAAAAATAATTAATAATAAATTAGTTACAAAACAAATTGAAAGTGCACCAAACAAATTTGAAAAATTGTTATTGGTGTAGGTACCTACCTATTTTTAATTATTTCTCATTTTATTTTTCTCGACAAAAACAAACTAAATTATATAGAAAAATCAGATACAATTCATTATTTAAATAAAATTATAAAACACAAAGTGGGACAATACCCAGTTGAATGCAATAAAGTTAGTACGGTGTGCTTATTGTCAATTTTCATGCACTCATGTAGAATAGCAATCCATTTATATCGTAGTTCTACGGTTATCAGAATTTTCTAGTTACTGTCATACTGTTAATGTCACGTAAAATACATACACTACATTTTCATTTCAATACATTTTCAACAAAATGTTGTATTCGGTGTAATATAATTGGAAAATTATAACATTTGACAAATTTATATGTTGTGTTACATACGTTATTCTTTTTAATGTATTTTATATGGCATAATATAGTTAAATATACAAATTTAAGTACCTAGATCTTATTATTATATCTTATGATAGAATGAAATGATTGTTATTTAATACTAGAGGTATTTTATTACACTACACCGATACGAGGATCGGAGTCCTTATGTACTAATTTCTCCTTCATTATTCTTTTCAATTTTTTTCAGATCTATCACTTATGCCTCTCGCACTTTCCATCCACATTCATAATCTGGGTAGATTTCCGTCTAGGCTATTTTCTATACTATCTCTTAATACTACAAACACTGGGGAACTAAGTGGGGAAATACTATACTATACATGTTAGGTGGAGATTAGTGTAATGTTATAAAGTGGTCCGTAAGTTTACAAGTAGTTCATTTTAATAAACATAATTATGTTGTTTAAAAGAAGGAGAAAAAGAAGATATACATGTGAATATTTCGCAATATTTATACATACATACTATATATTATATATTGTTCATTGTGTTTATAACCTCTACTTCAATAGATATAAAAAATAATCTAAAAAGCTTTTTTAATGTGTAAATGTATATTACATAAACTGTAACAAAATTTATGTAAAAATAATACTTACGCATATGTACCATATCGATAGTCTTCTTCGAGCTGTGGTTGTCTGTAGGGACAGTTCGGATCAGCGCCATAATCTGGAGGTATGATAGACCAGTTATTGTCGTAAGTGTAATAGTCACCGTAGCCCATCTCTCCGTCGCCCATCATTTTCATAATACTTCAGCTACCACAAGAATGCACCACTAAGATAGTCGTAAAAACTAATTAAATGCAATATTTTGGCTGTTTATTTATCGCTGTTGACGAAAGAATATAATCCATTTATTGCCTCAAATCTGACGATAAGAAATGCTATGCGTAATTTTTAATTGAACGGTCAGTTCCGTACGACAAACTGCAGGCGATCATATCGACTGATCGATGCCTCATCGGGCGTTATCAATAAAATTATATCGTTATCATATCTAGCAGCTTTCCCTAACGATACGGGACTTTTATAATGTGACAACTCGCACCGAAGCAGTAATATTACAACAGATAGCTCTATCTGTTTCAGACGGTATAACGCGGCTCTTTCAATGTTATTATAAAATCCTGGAATGACGAATGACAGGTTGTTGTAAACTAACATAGTAAATACCTTCTATTACGCTTAGATTTTATATTTAAAAAAAAAATACAATTTTCAATCAAAAAAATTAGACAATATTATATGTGTAATACAAATAATATTTATTTAGATTCTTTACTATACCTATCTAATTTTTTTCATATAGTAGGTATATGTACATCTCTTTCTTGACATAATCATTCCAAAAATTCGCAAACTTACGATATATTCCTACGTAAAATAAAAATAAAAATTCGTTATGTACGTGTTTTATTTTTTTTATTTCACTTAAATGTTATTATAACACAATTTTGTTGTGTAACATGTACATAATACTAAAATAAATTGTTTATATGTAAAATGGTAAATATCATTGTGGTAGAAGCGTAGCAAACTTTTGCAACGATTTATATATCATAGCTTCCTGCAACATAGACCGCACTGTATATCAAAATGAAACTCTACCTCTGGTGGGACTCGAACCCACAATCCTCGGCTTAGGAGGCCGATGCCTTATCCATTGGGCCACAGAGGCGTGCGGCGGAGCAGCGCGAGAGCCGGCCCACGTTCTACGGCGTCGAGTTTGTTGCGTCATACGGACACGCGTCACGCTCGCTCACACATTTCACAATTAACACTGATAAATGATTCTAACACTAATATATACACTGCTACATTTTCTTAGCTGATGTCAGAGATTTTGTGTACTTAGTAGCGTTTATCATGTTATTTATCCATTTTTTCTATTTTTTCTTTTATTTAAATAAATGAACTTCGAACTTCTATCGTCTCAATTGCTTTCAACTTTATTGAGTTTTTGTAATAAAAGTAATAAAAGACGTCGTCACCTTATAAAAAGTATCTAAAAATGTTCGAAATTATGAAGTACAAAATATTCGCTTATCTTATTTTACGACTGTAATTATTACATATTACATACCTATTATATGACTCTCAGTTCAATCAATAATTATAATTGATTTTAAATAAAAAATCAAATACGTTAAATAAACGACTCCAAATAATAAATTGAATTAATTGAAAATAAACCCGTACGCAAAAGTTTTATTTTAGGGCTATACCAAAAAAAAAAGGAACGTCAAGAACGTCAAACGCGTCAAGAGAAAATAATTTCAATATTTTGTAAATTATTATATTTTTTCATTATAATTTTTCATTCTATTAGAATTCTTTTAAAAGTATTAGATATATAATAAATATTATTATAGTAATTGTTAGTTTAGATCGACGATTCGTCGAGTACAAGTGTGAACATCTCGATCCAAGACGAGAAGACGATAAGTATACGATAAAGGACAAGACATAAGTATTACTATCCGAAATGGTATTAAGAAAGTGTACAAAATGTAAAAAAAATATCACTAAGAAAGCTCCGGGATTAGAATGTAGTAGATGCGATACTATACTTCACGCAGACCCCACATGTACGAAGTTGTCAAATAAACAACTTAATACATTAAGAAATTCCCCTGGAATAGAATGGAGTTGTGAACAATGTCTAAAAAATCTGTCACATAGATCTTCATTTTTTATACCGGAGGTTGATGATGGGGAAGAATCGGATTCAAGTCTTACTGGTGACTTACAGGGGATAGACACAGCTAAATTAATCAGAGATATTACTCGTGAAGTTAAAAAAGCTTTTAGAGAGGAAATGGAAAGTCTAGAAAAGTCATTGGAGTTTCTAAGCGCTCAAATACTAACCATAGAGCAATCCGTTAAAAACCAAGATACAAAAATCAAAAATCTTGAACACAAAAATCAAGACTTGTCTAACAAAAATATAAATCTAGAGTTAAGAGTATCTGTACTCGAACAAGAAATTCAAAATATCGAACAAAAAGCACTCTCATCTTCCATAGAAATAGCAGGTTTACCAAATATATCACCACAAAATATAAAACCAGTTTTAAACAACTTAGCTTTACAATTAGATGTGTCAGATAAAGATACTAAATCATTCGAGCGATTACCAGGTACCAAAGAAAAACCAGGCGTGATTATTATTGAAATGAAGGAGAAAGAACAGCGTATTAAATGGTTAAAAGCAGGAAAAGAAAAAGGATTAAGGGTGGAACAATTATTACCGGATACGATAAAGGATAAAGGCAGCAAAAAGATATTCATTCGTGAAGCCCTAACAAAAACTTCAAAAAAAATTTTGTTCCTTACCAAGACCAAATTAAAAGATAAATTTCAATTCATCTGGTGCAAAGATGGTAAAGTATTCGCTAGGAAAACAAATAACAGTAAAATATATCTTATTCGTTCTGTTCAAGACATAGAAAAACTAGAAAAAATTAACGCAGAGGAAAATGGTAATTTGTCCTTTAAATGACTAGCTTATTTATTAGTGTTATTCTGTTTTTTAACTATAATTAGTTATATACTTATAATTTTTTAACTATAATTAGATTTTAATATGGATAGTCAGATCAGAGAAATTTTCAACTGTTCTTCTACGAAAGATTTTATAAAATTATTACCTGTAAATAGTCAATTAAATTTTTCATGCATACATCTAAATATAAGATCAATAGTAAAAAATTTTACAAAGTTACTATCACTTGTTCATAATTGTTCAATACCATTAGATGCAATCATAATTACTGAAGTGGGTATAACCACGAATATTTCTCATCTATATAATATCCGGTATATTATGTTTTTACAGTTACGAAATAAGAAAAGAGGAGGTGGAATTTTAGTTTATATTAAGAATAATTTAAAATTTACTACAGTACAGTATAAATCAATGACATTTGAGAATCTATCGGGTATATTAAAATTACCATCAGGACAAGACATAGTTCTATTTGCAATCTACCGGCCACCTGTTACTAACAAAATAATATTTGTGAAAGAATTACAAAACTTTATTTCTAATTTTAGCGATAAACGAAACATAATCTTAATCGGGGACACTAACATTGATATTAAATACAAAACAACATACGTAAATTCATATTTAGAAGTACCTACTCAGCGAGCTGGGATTGGCATGTGGCGTCACGGACTACACTAGAATTGAACCTAGGCTAAACGTAATATCAAAATCATGTATTGATCATATTTTTGCACGGATTCACAGCTCCCATCCATATTCAGCGGCGCTTGATGTCGTACTGGCTGACCATCGTGCGTGTATCTTTGCCTGCGTTGATGATACTCCGTCACGATATACGCAAAGTATCCAAAAAACAAAAATTGATTTTGAACTGCTTCAAAGCGAACTTAAAAAAATAAAATGGACAGACACGTTTAGTATGAAGAATCCAAATGAAATATATAATTTTTTAAAACTGAGCTTTGATAATGCAAAGAAAATTGCTGAAAAATCATGTAAATATAAAAATAAGTCAAAACCAGTAAAAATGCCTTGGATCGACAATAATGTCATTCAACTTATGACGAAACGTGATAAGCTATATAAATCTTGGAAGAACAATTTGTTTGACCCTAAAATAAGATTAGAATACAACAAAACCCGGAATAAATTACACAAATTATTAGAACATAAAAGAAATACTTATTATATAAAAATCATAAATGAAAATTTCAGTAACCCAAAAAAAATGTATGAAATTATCAATCAGATGCTAGGCCGTAAAAAGCTTTCAATAGATGACGTTATTTCAAAAGCTTTCAAGACGCATAGAATTACTAATAAAACCATAGCTGAGAACTTTGCTCGATGTTTTGATAAAGTCGTTAAAGATGTTGTTCCTCAATGCAGTACATCTCTGTTAGATCCTGAATCTTATTGTCACCCTGCTGATTCCAGTATATTATTTCAAAATGCAACAGGTGACAAAATTCACAAAATAATACAAAATTTGAATACCAATAAAGCACCTGGATATGACAATATAAGGATATCTGATATTAAATACGCGGGCGAGCAGATTTCTTCTGTTATTGCAAATCTAATTAATTGCAGTATAAAAACTGGAATTTACCCAGATGAACTAAAAATTGGATGTGTAAGACCTTTATACAAAAAAGGTAAACACGACGATTATTCTAATTATCGACCCATAACGCTACTTTCGTCAATTGACAAAATAGTCGAAAAATTTATTTGTGAACAGATTAGTAACTTCTACAGTAAAAACATGATAATATCCGAGAATCAATTTGGCTTTCAAAAAGGAAAAGGAACTATAGACTTATTGTCTGCATTTACTGATGATGTGAACGAACTTCTCAATAGTAAAAAAACGGTACTCGCTCTTTTTATTGATTTTTCACGAGCTTTCGACACTCTAAATCACGAGAAATTAATAAAAAAACTAGATAACTGCGGTATAAGAGGACCTTTATTGAAATGGTGTGAAAATTACTTACAAAATAGAACATTCACCGTAAAAATTAATGAAACATTAAGTAGCCACATCAATGTGACAGTCGGTACAGCTCAAGGATCGGTACTTGGTCCAGTCCATTTCTTGTCCTATGTAAACGAAATGAGTAACTGTATAAAAAAGTGTACATGTTATCAATTCGCTGATGACACGTGTCTCATGGTGGCTGATAGTAATCCTGAGGAGGCCAAAAAGAAGTTACAATATGACTTCGACGCATTGATACAGTGGTGCCATGATGTAGGAATTGTTCTTAATGTAAACAAAACTAAACTTCTAATAATAAAATCACCACACCAACGAAAAACTATGACAACCAAATTGATTGCTCATAATCATAGTTGTTTGCATACCAAAGATAAAAATAACTGTGCTTGCTCAGCTGTTGAAGTTGTTAATTCGCAAATGTACCTGGGTCTGATGATAGACAGCAAATTTTCATGGAGCTCACATATAGATCGCGTATGTGACAAATTAAGACAATTTTTGGTTAACATTATCATTTTAAAAAACAGAATCCCATTCAAAATTAAATTGTTACTTTATTATGCTCTCGCTGACTCGTATATCCAATATGGCCTCAGTAGTTATGGTCGCACCTACAGCAGTAATCTGAATAAAATATATAAATTACAACTAAGAATATTAAAAAACATTGTCTCACAGAAAATTAGGACTGAATTTCATGACAACGAAATGGCATATTTTACTTATTGTAAAGTATTACCAATACAACATAAGTTTCAGTATACTATTTTAAAAGAAAATTTCTGGAAAACTAAATTTAGACAGCGTGTTATACACCCTACATTTACACGGGCCGTAGCGAAAAACCAACTCAACACAACTCGTGCCAACAATTTATATGGTGAGAGAACGGCCAATTACATAATCCCTCGTTTATTAAATTCACTACCATCTGATTTAGTTGAATGTATAAAAAAAAATAATATTAAACAAAAACTTAAAATGTACTATCTATTGACTAAGTCTTTAGAAGAAAAATAAAAAAAAATAGTTTATTATTAAATTATTTTATTTAATTATTATATTTATTGTTAAATTTAGAAGAAAAATATAAAAAATAGTTTATTGTATAATTATATTGCAATAGTCTTAATTTAGCAACTAAGATTATATATTTTTTTTTAATTTTACATTGTACTATAAAAAAAGAAAATAGTAGCATTGTACAAACCTTAATGGTTTTCTTTTGCTACCTAGAGTTATAAATTTGTAAATATTGTTTTTTTTCTGTATTTGATAATTAAATTAAAAAAAAAAAAAAAAAAAAAAACCTAATTAAAAATCATTTTATCCATCAAGACACATCAAATTTTGTTAACTTATATCAACCTAATAGTACTTTGGTAAAAAAATCAATATGCTTAACAATATTCACTTAATTATTATTTCTGGTAGTTACAAATTTTATTGCGGAAAACTCTTATTAGATAAGTACCTTACGAAAACTTTGCCTTTCTTAGTACAAAATCTAGCCTCGCAATTAATCTCCGGTTTTAAAATAAAACTTGCTTGAGATTCGGATTCCCTCCTGTCACTCACATTGTTATAGTGAATCCTTGACCGTTAAATCGGGTAATTTATGGAACGCTTTACCCAGTGCAACAGGCAATCTGTTTCAGTTGGCGTTTTTAAAAATCGTGTCAAATACAATTATCTGAACAGTTAAGAAAAGCATAAATGTAATAATTATGTAAGTATGTATGTAAGTATATATGATTGTTTGCATATGAGTATGTAGGTATGCTATTTATATGGTTTAAGATCTTTATTGTTCCTCATTAAGAATACACTAATTCACACCTTAATCGAAATAAAATACCCAAGAGTCTGTACTTCGAGTGTCAAAAGGAAATACAAAACTCTTTCTTAGACATGCGTTATTTAGGCTCGATCCACATTACAGTGTTTCTCCCTAACGTTATCGGCACCGGACGTCAACCAAAGTAAAAAATGCGTTATTGTGCTTTCAGCTATAATACTGTACGAAAAAAACTATTTTTTTTTTTCGTACAGTATTATAATCAAATATAACAAAATATAATCGTTTCTTTTCATATTATTTATTTATTCATTTCTTTTACCTCGCGTGTTCATAAGATTTGACATTTATTCACATGCATGTGCATCAGCTATTTGTATCACTAACATTAAAATTTTTAAACTCTCATTATCCTTAAGTACCCAGGGCTAGGTCAGTATCGACGGAGGGTGGACCTCGGCCCACACTTCGCTATGGCGGGAGCGAAGGTTGTGAAGGTGGCGAGCACACTGTGCAGACTCCTCCCGGACCTCGGAGGACTCAGCGCCACCTGTAGGCAGTTGTACTCCAGTGTCTGCCGGAGTATGGCGACGTACGGAGCCCCGTTTGGGCAGATCGCCCAACTGCAAGGAATAGAGCTGCGCTGCGCTCTGGGCAGAGGACCATCGCGGTAATAGTGATCCGGAGGTACCGTACGGTATCGTAGGCTGCAGCTACTGCTAGCCAGCAACACCCTGTGGGAGCTTGTGGCGGAGGTTCTTGCCGAGACCTACTCATACGTCTCGGGTAGGAGGGCTCTTGGTGAGAACCCCACATTGGACAGGACCCTACGGGTGCGTCGGATAGGGCAGGAAGTGTTAATGCGGAGGTGGGACGACGACTTGGCGGAGCAGTCGTATGGCACACGCGTAACGGCTGCCCTGCGCCCAGTACAGGTACATGCGTCGAAAACGGAAGCCCCTCACCTTCCGTCTGACGCAGGTTCTTACCGGGCACGGTTGCTTTGGTGACTACCTGTGTCGGACGGCCTACAGGGAGCCAACGACTGAATGTCACGATTGTGGCGCGGCGGCGAACTCTGCCCAGCACACCCTCGAGGTGTGCCCGAGATGGGCTGCATCAAGATCTGGCATTGGTCATCGGAGAGAACTTGTTGCTCCCGAGCGTCATCACCGCGATGCAGTCCTGGAAGGCGATGGTCTCCTTCTGCGAGACAGTAATGTCCCAGAAGAAGGCCGACGAGCGGGTGAGAGAGGAGGCCACCTACGTGGCCTCCATCCGCGGGCGACGAATGGGGGTGGGTAGGAGGTGCTACTTAATGCGTCTTCAGTGACGACCCTGTGCCCATGTCGGGCCGGGATGGGAACTCGGTTCTGCTAGACACGGCGTAATCGGGACTGTTCAGAGGTGAGCCGAACAGCCCCCATGGAGGAGAAGTCTGGCCTTTTCGCCGAGGCCAGCCTGTCGCTGGAGGGATCCATGCAACATGCAGATCCGGGACCCTTCAATTAAAACGGCTGAAGGCTCCCGCAGGGGTTTAGTACGGTATTACGGAGTCCGACATACGGTCTTTTAGGTCTTGTAGTTAATCTTACGAAATCACAAGCGCTATATCGATAGCTGTGTTATATGCTCGCATGTCTGTCCTCAAATAATATTAATACTGTGATTATAATGTTGAGCTTATATATACTATAGCTTGAGCTGAACTCAAGTGGCTTTCTATTTGACTTCGCAGGGATACTCACATCCTTTGTCTCCTTTATAATATCGGATATGATATAATTTACTCTTACTCGTATACCGTCCATGCAGCAAGTTTGTGAAATTCGTTACCATTAACAATTCGCAACAGTAAAGTAACATAAAAAGAGTATTTTCTTTTCTTAACATAATTTATAGTATATTTATATATTTTTATTTAAATATTAATAAAATTTATGTACCTAATGCATATTGTATGGTATATTTATAGCATATGTAAATACATATTGTACTATATAAATATAATAGGTATGTTCTATGTTTGCTTCGCCTATAATTGCATTTGTAATTATAGTTCAATATTTTAGTTTTTTTGCATTTTTATATTTGTACGTCTACCTTATTTGATTTCCATCTGTAATGATTCTTTTTCGGGTATACTGAAAGGAACTTCTTATATGACTTGTGATCTTTGTAAAATATTTCTGTACGTATAATAAAGAGTTTAATGAAATAATGAAATAACTACAACATGTTTTTGTGCATATTAGTTAGTACAGCATATGACATGGAAATAACGCCAATATATGAAACCACTATATGTTGATTAGTAATCTCAGATTATACATACTCTTTTGATGTCAACTCTGATCTGTTTGGTTTATGTATTACGAGTATGTTTTGAAATAGTTTAAATTTGGAATGTTAGTTTTATTTGTTCAGATTCAATTATGTCATTTTTTTATTTATTCCGTAAAAATCACTAAAAGAAGTAACATGTCTAGTTATCGGATATACCTTTTGTATTTTATATAAATTTTATAATGATTACGTTTAATCAAGAATAAATTCAAAATGTTAAAGTTACAATAAATAGTTTTTCTAATCAGTTCTTAAGTGTCTTTTTGGTTTTAAAGTGATCCCATTAGCCACATCTACCATTCAAGACTATATTCACCTAGTACTTTTAAAATTACATGTCCTAAATTCTAACTGGCTGACTGATACATATCGCTGAGCGTAAACTATTGCTGGACACATGATAATTAAATAAATAAATACCTAAATAAACGTCTCACACTCAACGCCCCCAGTAGGATGTGAATCCTGTGTCGGGGGTCCGGAAACACACTTAATATACAAGCACAAACGTCTAGACCACGACAAACATCTGTATGGCCTATACCTTAGGCCTATACAAATATTTGTCATGTGCGGGGATCGAACCCGCGACCGCTAGCGCATCAGTCAGTTGCTGTGACCACTGCGCCAACGCGTCGTCATTAATTTAATGCTTGATTAATTTAATTTAATGAATGATTAATTTAATGTTTAAGCTAATGGTCATTTCAACTAACCTAACAATCCTAACATAAACATTTAATAAGTAATATTATTCTACTTTAAACGGTGTTAGTTGTTAAATGTTTAGATACCCTAAGGTTTTTTAAGTAGCGAATACAATTTTTAGGCTTTTCATTAGATTCAAATAAACACATACAAATGTTTTGTACACATTATTGGGAAATGAAATCTTATACGCGACCGCAGCCGCGAACAAAAGCTAGTGTAAAATGTGGCTTGATAGATTAAAATGCTTTATTTAAAGATGTATAACTTTAGGAAAAAAGATTATCTAAAGAAAGGAATGTAAAAAAAAAAATATTTTTCTTTAAATATTTAGATGGACATTCTAAAATAAAGTGAATTTTATTATTTCCTTACAACATTTTCACATGAAACACAAGTGCAGGCTATTAAACACATACCTTAATGAGTAGTTCTTACTGATTTTTATTATATTTGAAAATGAAAAACATGTTTTTCTGTACTTTGGATACCGTTCTAGTGTCTGAAAGCCGTGGTTTCAATTCCCGCTGGGAGCAGATATTTGTATTCAGTTACACTTACAAAAGTTTGAAAGGGTTGTTAATCATTTTATAACTAGCGACCCCCTTTGCTTAGGCTATTTTACAAGGTTAAATTTCAGAAAATTTCTAAGACGATATTTATTTATTTATATTGAAATTTTAAGTAGATAAATAGCTGAAGTTTTTTTGTCTTCGAAATAAAACTTTTATCACCCCTGTGTATCCCCTGCGTGTCAAATTTGTCAGTCGTCGCATAAAGAAATTACTGTCTAAATTCCACTTTTATTACTTCCAGTTCGCAGTTTCGATTATACGATTATTAATCACTCAAAAAAACTCTTTACATTATTATATACCTACTACTTCTTCGAAGATGAAGGGCAGTAGGTATTTTGTTTATAAATGACGCTGCTTTTGCATGTAATTTTTATGAGTATCATGAATTAGGTATATAAGTATATTGCAAAATTATTCAAAATCCAATGAATAACTCTTATTTTTTTAAATATAATAAATTCGAGAGATTTATTTGCATACATGAAAATTAGTAAAAATAACAATAGTTTCAATAGTTTCAACATGAATTATTATTTAAAGAACAATTTGTTATAACTGTTTAATTGCTGTGTTTATTTTATGTTTGTTTTTGTTTTTATCATGGATTGTCAAGTGTTTGTTATAATTTTCTGTGGAATCTTGATTGATTTGTGTTGTTCTTGTATTGCTTTTATTTAAGAGTGTTATGATAATTGTTTGTTTCCCAAATAAAATATAAAAAAATATGATAAAAATAAAAAAATATGATGAATGGTGAGTTACTATCAATATTTAAGGAGAATACTCGGTACATTATTCTCATTCGTATTATGTAAAAATATAACATAAATATTAATAAACTTTTGAGTAAAGTTACTCAACAGTTATCTAATTATTTACGCGTCGTCTGGACTTTCTAGCAGCTAACTGCACTTTCGACACAAAACAGGTAGTTTACCTTCGTCCAAACGCTGCCACGTGTTAACAGGGTAGCAGGCTACCTTTGATAAGCATGATCTAATGCCCCGTAATACTTTAATCCTGGATTGGACAGGCAAAAATACTAAGATATTTTACTCGTTTAAGCAACAAATTTGTTGACTAGGTAAATGATGTCAACTTTGGCAATTTTTAGATGTGAACAAGCGGCACAGTACCACACCTGTGCACGCGCCGCCGGCATGACTGAAGAATCACGTACCGAGTATTCTCCGTAAATATTGATCCTAATTCACCAGTCACCTGTATAACTTAACTTGCACTCTTGCACTCTGTGCGTTATCCAGCACACCACCATACCAGCCGTTGGATGTATCATATCTGGCGGGGTTTGCCAATAGTCGCCACGCTTGGCAGGCGTCTTAGCCAGTGCAGTGTATTGTGGCAGAATATCATGACGCTGCTGCCTATCACCATCCTGGTTGGTGTAAGAGTTGTTCGTACCCCTATTGAAAAACTTCAATATATGTATAGTGATATCTCAATGAACTTTGGGAAAATTGCAGCGTTGCATTGAATGTGTTAATTATATGCATCAGTCAATTGTACGGCTGACCCTTTCATTGAAAAACGCTCCATATCCTACTAATCCAAAAAACTCTTTCAATTAATCAACTAACGAACGCGTCAACTTAGCTTCGACCATTTATTCACTCGGGACCAATGATATTCAAATAAATCTATTTGAATATCATTGCTCGGGACACATCATTTTATCTGTCAAAATATACAAGTATCTTAAATTTTTTAATTTTATAAATATTGTATATTTCTAAGTTTAAATTAAGCGAAACACGAGTTATTATTAACTTCACTTTAATTTCTATAGGGGTGAAAAATGTAACACTTTATTATTTCGTTCATCTATTGAGCATTGAAGTGCCGGTTAGTTGCACTGATTTATTTACTTAGTATTTACCAAAAAAGTTAAGTGTCTGTTTGTAATATCAAAATACCTTTTTTACTTAATATGTATGTATATGTATATTGCTAACAACCACTGTAAACAAATATATGCCCTAAATATAATAAGTACCTACTCGTACATAAATATTGACTTTTTAAGATTTCGTTCATACAGAATTCAAAAAAATGCATAATTTATGGCAATAACCAAATGATAAAAAATTAAAAATGAAACTAAATAAAAACAACAACAATTAATTCTTTAAATTAAGTAAATTTATTCGAAAAATGTAAGAAATTGTAATGAAATATTGACCATGCTGGCACAAAAATCGAGAATTTCTAACACCTACACATACCTATCCCTTGCAAAATTGAAAATGGGAATTTAAACCTAGATTATGGTTCTAAGTAGATCCTGGCGGATGTTTAAATAAATACACAAACAAAAAAAGCATATGAAAATATAATGAAAAGAGAAAAATAAAAGAAATAGGTACATTGTTTAAAAAAGTTTAATACGTTCGTTATATATATTAATTTACACATTGCATATATTTTTTCAGGCATAAATGAAGTAGTTGAGTAATTATCACGTAGGTATATTCTGTACAATAGTTCTTATTTTACGGTATAAAATTCAAACTCGATACAAGAATATACAGCGTACAGTGACTAGGTCACAAACTATTACTTAATAATTAAAAGTTTGTATAACTCTCGCAAATTGCTAATGCGCGCGTTCGTTATCATAGTGACGTCAACTCATTACGAACGCTTTTGTTTTATGAATTCATCATTTTTTTAATAAACTGAAAATAATTCAATTATTTAGTTTTATCTTAAGTTTCCTATCCATATATAATATTTTCTATCATAATAATCAAGGATACCGAAGTCGAACTTTTTTTTACATAGTAGGTACATAAAAGTACCTACCTATTAGCTTATTAAAATTAAAAGTGAAATATATAAATAAACAAATATGTTAAATTCAATTAGTGATTTAATTCAGTTATATTATATTTTATAATATTTAATTACATTATTTGGTGATTTTTTTTTTTTTGGAAGACGTAACAATTACGTTAATGCGACACTTAGGTATTTGGGAGAGTTATATAACTAACTAACCTACATAAAAATACTTATTTTACTGGCACTAGCATAAATATTAAAAGATAGGAATACTTTAATCTACGAATCAATCTACAGAATACACAGGGCCGGATTTAGGGGAGGGCAAGCGGGGCAACTGCCCCGAGCCTTCACATCCGCAAAAGAGGGGCTTCCACAATAGAGCAAACCGAGTTGGAGCGGTCCGGATTTAAGATGACCTTTTTTTTAGGAATAGGAATAGGTGATGACCTTTTTTTGACTCGGCAACGATAATATATGGGCGTAAGATTGCGACGACCATTTTTTTTTTAGGAATACGTAACCATTGGCGTCAGATCAGAAAAAAACAACAATTTAATTTCAAATCAAGGGACCTCCACTCCTCCATTGCCCCGGGCCCCCACAGCTCTAAATCCGTCCCTGAGAATACAAACCAGTTTTTGCCAAAAATATTGCTATTAAAATTTAAAATGATTGTTGAAAAATATAAAAACGACATTTTGCAGCTGCAACGTTTTATGACAGTATATAAAAGGCAATAGGCAAATGAGAATATAAATTAATGTTTCGTGATATTGTTTAATAATATTATATTAATGATTGATACATGTTGATGTTGAGATGTTGTTTGCTTGAACGCGCTAATCTCGAGAACTACTGATTCGAATTTTAAAATTCTTTTTGTGTTGATAGTCCTCTTACCGAGGAAGGCAACGTAAAAACAACGTTCCGTTACAACAAATAGGAGCTTTTTTTAGAGCTTTCGTTGCGTGCGTTGCATACACGGTTAAAGTTACGCAAACTTTAACTTTTGGTGATCTAATAAATAAATAAATAAATAAACATCATGTACCTATGGCGGAATTGATTGACATTAAAAGTTGTAAAAAAATGCGCGACAGCATATTTCTATATTTTAAGGTTGACTCATTATTACCTTTTTTATGGTAATCAAGTTTATTCTAAAATAATGCATTATTTGCGAATTTTATTTGCGAATTTATTGCTTTGCCTTTTATAGCATTTAATTTGGGCCCATAATTTAGGTAATAATAGTAGGTAAATAGAACTGCCAAAACTGTAAACATATCCCTAAATTACCTATGTGCTTTATTCTAATCCTTTCAGCTTTTGTTTTTTTGCAGCGGCCATACGACAAGAGACACCCTTATAATATGTATTAAGTAATCCTATTCAAAAAAATTCAATAATATACATACAAATCCTTACCTGACATTATAAAAACGAAAGTAACTTCTAACTGTGTGTCAGTCCGTTTGTTTATCTCTGTAAATGTATGTTTCAGGGCTAATTTGCTGAACCGATTGTGATGAAATTTGTTACGGATAGTCTGAAGCCCGGGGAAGGATATAGGTTATTTTTTATCAATACACCACGGACGAGAAGCCGCGGGCAGAAGCTAGTATATATATACACACGACAAAATATAATTTATTAGTAATAGATAACATTATACAACAGTAATATTACATTTTTTTCTCTATAGTTAAAACTAAAGAAATTTTAGAACTTCAATATAATAAGAATAAATAATTATATATGACAAGTACATAAACATATTTTTTCGAAGCTATATTAATAAAAAAACATTATTTTACTGATAAGATTATATAGATACATCGATACATTTATCTCGAATATAATAACAATAATAATAATAAACGTCTCACACTCAACGGCCCCCAGTAGGATGTAAATCCTGTGTCGGGGGACCAGAAACACGCATAATACACAAGCACAAACGCCCAGACCGCGACAAAACTCTGTATGGCCCATTCAAATATTTGTCATGTGCGGGGATGGAACCCGCGACCGCCAGTGCATCAGCCAGTTGCTGTGACCACTGCGCCAAAGCGTCGTCAAATATATCAAAACATTATAGTATTTACTTTTAAATAGCTGTTACTTGTCAATTCTACACGAGTAATGGACGATGTCTTCGTTGGGATACCGAACGAAAGCACTTTGGTTACCGAAACGCTTCTTACAAACCGGACACACGTTGTAGTCGTTTATTACAATGCTTTTTGATTCGTGGAATTGCTTGATTTCTTGAACCTGTAAATCAATTATTAAAATTATTATACACTAATATTTGCTTTATATAATTATATGTCTGTGTGTGTGTGTGTGTGTGTGTGTGTGTGTGTGTGTGTGTGTGTGTGTGTGTGTGTGTGTGTGTGTGTGTATGTGTATAAAGCTGAATAGTTTGTTTGTTGTGACATTGCGCGGGTCTTCTAGTGTGATAAATGGAAAAATGAACCAAATACCCCTAATAACTCTTTAAAAACTATATCACTCATTTATAACGCAATTTGATTCTGCTAACATTTGTGTAAAAACGATTGACACTGGGTTCGTAATGGTTTTTTTTTTCATATAGTATAGACAAACGTTTTGGGTGTAGTGGTGCGAGAAGTTGTCTCAACGACGGCAGTCGCGGGTTCGATTTCCGCTTGGGGCAAATATTTCTTTCTGGTATGTGTGCCCTCGTGGATTTTCCAACCGTGACTTGGTGAGCATGTAAAGCTGTAGGTGCCGGTTGTAATCATAGACAACTCATAATAATCGTTACTCATAATAGGGAAATTACCAAATTATCCGTCAACCCGCAGTGAAGCAACGGATTAAGCCCTAATCCTTCTCCTGTATGAAGAGGAGGCCTTCTCCCAGCAGTGAGACGGCTGATTAAATTTTATGGTAACACTGACACTATAATCTTATGTTGAAGCATTAACAACGTTTTCCCTAAGGAGTCGTGTGATACTTACGTATGTCGCTGATTTGGATTCGCAAAAATTGCAAAAAATTGGTTGTCTGTAAAGTCGGTTTACGGACGATAATTTTATGTGATAACGTCGTAAGAAAACCTTAATGAAAAATACTTTTATGAATTGAATTATTATCACTGAATTGTCATTATTTTGTATAATATAAGTGTTAATTAAAAATTAAAAATTTTTCGATAAATTAACATTTACTTGCACTTGGTAATTCAAGTATTTTTTTCTCTTCTACTCGGACGCATCTACCGATGGAGTAGAAGGGATAAATGCGATAGGTCGATAGTGCCTCTCTATCGCTTGTTCCGCGCTCTCGCTCGCGGAACGTGACAATGAGTCACGCTTTTTCGTGCGTGAAGTTGGCGTTCATCAATTTATAAGACTTTATCACGTGAAAAAAAAAATTGTCAATCACATGAAATGTGTATGTGTGTCTGTGTGCGTGTGAGTGTATATGCGCGTGGGTCACCTGCAGGTGCTCCGCGTAGAGCAGGCCCTTGAGCAGCTGCGTGCGGCGCTTGACCGTGAGCTGGCGCTGCAGCGCGCCCGACACGAAGCGCGCCAGCCGCGACAGCGACACGCTGTCCGGCAGCACCGCCAGCGCCTGCATCACGCGGAAACTGTGCGTTACTGTTGGCCCTGGCGGCCTACACAGCGTCACCGGCGGTGGAGCCGAGTACCGAGACCCAGCCGTGAAAATGGGGAACCCCCTAGTGGGACTCAGACTGGACGTTCCTCCTTGTAAGGTACTAGAATATATAGTCCTACCCGTGTCCGATGGGTGATACTATCGACATGGGCGTAGCGAGGTACGGGCAGGGGGGGCAGCCGCCCCTCTCTAGAAGAGCGGTGGATGAGTGATAAAAAAGAATTTTACATTTTTTCTTACTCTAAGAAATGTCACTATAATAACGATAAGTGAAGCGAATAAAAGAACACCTCCACTACTAATGTGAGATACTCATATAATATGTTAAAAAACACGATTAAAACAGAACAGTCTAGGATTTTCTTTATCTGCCCTGAAAATTTTGTTCAATTTAGAATTTGCCAACATTAGCGGAAAGCGCAGAAAGCAACAAGCGCGACATGATTGCTTAGTCTAAATACTCGTTCTTTCGCATGTTTATCATAGTGAAGTAATATGGTGGTACACCAATAGAGAAATAAACAATTTATTTGATAAAAAAAAAATGGTATCCTTGCAAAGTGTAAATTCACTAAACCAAACAGTTAATAATCATTAAAGAGTTTACGCTATTTTAAAGTAATGAAATATTACTTTAATGACATATTTTGTTTTAACGTACATAACAAGTGCGAGTCGAACTCGCGCACGAAGTACTATTATTATCTATAAAAACGGCAAAAAAATCATGTCTGTTGTATGGGAGTCCCCCTTAATTTTATTAATTTTATTTTAATTTAAATATTTATTTTTAAAGTGAATAATATAACTCAATATTTTGTGAATATTTCAAGTGTCCATCTGTGTCCGTTATCAATATCGAGCAAAAAATCACGTTTGTTGTATGGGAGACCCCCTTAAATATTTTTTTATTGTTTTTAGTATTTTTTGTTATAGCGGCAACAGAAATACATCATCTGTGAAAATTTCAACTGTCTATCACGGTTTATGAGATACAGGCTGGTGACACACAGGACGGACGGACGAACGAACAGCGGAGTCTTAGTAATAGGGTCCCGTTTTACCCTTTGGATACGGAACCCAAAAAATATCGATGCTTTTCGAGATAAGTTTTAAGCGTATGTTTCCAAAACTATTAACTTAAGGATTAATTATTAAATAAATATTAAATTAAGGAAACTTAAGCCTTTTTAACAATAGAAATCACAGAGTGGTCTAATTATTCTAATAAAAGTTCTATATACGGCGCTAAATATGCTGTAACCATTGATATTTTCTAGATACATGTTAATTAGAATATTAGTAGCAATATTATTAGTAACTGTATACAAAATTACACAGACCTTTACTGGTGATATTTTATCGGCATGCTTTTCCAATATACTAAGAGCCGTCTCCAGATCGGGAACGGTCGACTTCGGATGTCTCTGTACATTGGACAGCGGTCCGATCAAAGACGTACACTGATCCGGGTTCATGAGTATCCTCATCAAAATCACATACACGTCGACATTTTCGTCGTTTGACTTCTCCTCTATATTTTCACAGTATCGAATCGCTCTATCGACGTCACCTTGAATCAATAAAAATATATTAAAGTAATATAAAATGTAAAACGAAATGATTATATTAATATACGAAATGAAAGCACATTAAAGGTTATTGTAATGAAAATAATGAAAAAAAATATCTTATTTATTACTTCTATATAATTCTAAGGGTTTTTTTTATAACCTTATTTGTTATATGGTTTATATGTTATATTCTTAGGCTAACAACAAAATAATTTAACTAAAAAATAAAAGTTAATAATATTTAAATAAGTTACCAAGGATCTGAACATAAATAGCCAACGCCTGTTCATGTCTTCCAAGTTTACCCAAAATAATGGCTCTTTCCTCAAAAAGGGTATCATTTGGAAAATGCAATATGACCCTTTCGGGCGTATAATGCGTAGATTTTTCCAAAAATGCAACTAATTTAGATTTTATATGTTGTAACTCCTCTTCCGTCGAATTTGCTTTTTTATCTGTTATTTTCTCTCTGTACATACTAATTAAAGCGTCATGGAATAAGGGGTTCGTATCGTTCCATGTGTGTATAACGTGTTCCAGATACGGAATAACCAGTGTGTCGTGTTCTCTCAAAAGGAAGTCCAGTACTTTAGCACGTGGCAAATTTTCCACCTCGACTATATCTTCGGTAAATATTTTTAAACCTTCCTCTGGATGTTCCTTTAATATCCAGTCAGAGAATTTAAATATCAAATTTATATGTTCAGCACCTGAAACCGAGTTACATTTATAAGTATAGTTTGCTATTTAATCATGTTAAAATAATATAAAAATTGGTTTACAAATTATCATTCCTTTTTCGAAACTAAATATAAACTAGACCGCAACAAAAGGGTCGGTTACGGTCTTTACGAAATAAAGACAAAATTAAAGAATATTTTAATGTGCTTAAATGAAAATAATATTTAAAAAAAAATGAAATAATGCTTTTAATCGTGTAAAATAAATAAAATGCGTAGTTTTTCCAGTATTTTCGTTAATGTAGATCGTTTACAGATGTGCCGTTTTCACGCATTTTAGTATTTTGTAATCCGCTCATCCGCGAGCTCGCAATACTGCTGTTATGCGATTTTACATACTTTCTACTACGTTTTTGAGACGATGCTGCGGAATATTCTGTCATTCCTTTATTAGACCTTCTTTCATTTCACATAGCGTGATCGGCGGCGGATTCCGCTGACGTACACGTCGTTCCAGTTCGTCTTATGCATGCTCAATGGGGTTTAATTCGGGGCTGCGTGCTGGTCACTCCATGTGTGTGATACCGACTTCTTGAAAATAGGCAAACTCTATCTGAGCTCTATGCGAGCGTGCATTGTCTTGCATAAAAACGGCATTCTCGACCATGTCCACTAAAAATGGACCAAAGTAGTCATTCAGAATTTCAGTGACATATCTTTCTGCAGTTAAAGTTCCATTTTATATCACCACTAGCTCAGTGCGGCTTTCGGAAGAAATCCGAGCCTACACGTGAACAGAGCCACCGCCATATGGTACTTTTTCTTCTATACAGGCTTGGTTATAGCGCTCTCCCGATCTTATGTACACTCTTTTCCTCTCGTCAACAGTAAGTCCCGTTAACAGAATCTAGACTCGGCTGAAAACATAACTCTTGACCAGTCATTCAAAGTCCAATTCTCGTGTTCTCTACCATAACTTAACCTTGAGTTTCCTCTTGCTCATAAATGATGAATCTTTACTTCAATAACTGTAAGAGAGCGATTTCTCAAATTGTTGACACCATATAGCGATCCTGCCACGCCATCGTTCACCTTGTTCACCTTGTTCGGCCTGTTTCTAGTCTTCGAAGATTGGATCCAGTTTCATGGAAACGTTGGAGTGCTCGTTGCACTGTAGAAAGAATCACACCATTAATTCTCGCTGTATTTCGCTGACTGTGCCCATCTTCACACATTGTCAGGATCCTGGTACATTTTTTAATATCAGATTTATAATTTTTTTATTGCAAAACTAAAAAAAGAGCGATACAATTGATTTGAATTTTTTGGTACTAAATTAAAAAACGACCATTATTTTACATTTTCAGTTTTTTATACAATTTTCAAAAATAAATAAAAAGGTTTTATATATTATTTTATGTGGCATTAAATATATTAATTTAGTCTTTATTTCATAAAGCTCAGGCAATTTTGAAGATTTCTAACCGAACCTTTTCATTTGCAGTCCAGTTTATTAACAGATTTATAGACTAGTACATGGACGACTAACTACAACTCAAGTACCAATTCAAGTCTAGTTCGATATGGAATTTGAAAAATTGTAATTTATCACAAATTCCTAGTTATACATTAAAAATTTTACTTTAACACTCTTTCCTAGAAGTTAACCACTAAATACGTAATACGCAAGAAAATTAGCCACCAATATAACCATGTTAACAAGTAAAATTTACCTCTATAACAGATAATTATAGATAACTAGTGGTCGCCCAGTGGTCGAAATTCGACCTAATCTATAATAAATTGACAGCGTAGTCAACATCATAAAAATATGATTACGCATAACATACTGAGCATATGCAGCAGTCATTGGACATAATACATTTTGTTTATAGTTTAATAATTATTTTTATAAAAACTCCCACCATCCTGACTTCTGCCAGCTTTAATTTCACTATCTATTAAATGTATTTAATAAGATATAATTGATGGCAGAAATGATAATATAATTTTTGAGAGATTTTTTTTAAATTCGGAATTATTTATAAAAAAAAATCAGAGCTACCTGAACTCGCCACTTATTTTTTCTAGATACCCTAAGTCCAGACTACGTAGCATATTGGTATCAACGACGACGAAATCATATACCAAATTTTCCACCAGCTCCCTAGCTAATAGGTTTCCAGCATTCTCTAATCGTTAATTAGCCTTAGGAAGGATAATTTTTTTTTAATCAATTGGCTAATTTTAAGAATTCTCCACCTTGCTGTCTTTGAAGAACGATTTTAGCCAAATTCCCATAATAAGTACGGTTTTTCTTTTATTATTATGAAAGCTGAGGGTCTGGCGCTTTTTAAGACTAAGTAAGAAATCTTAAGGTCACCTGTTTAGATTTTTAATTTAAAGTTGAAAATTTAAGTCATAATTCACGGAACATAAATTTTTGACTTTAGACCAGTGTTTCCCGACCTTTTTTAGGCCATGCCCCACCTTAACATTTCTAAATTTTTTATGCCCCCATGCATAATTTTTAACCTTTAAAATTGTTTTGTTCCCTTAAGAAATATAAATGATAAGTTTTGGAAGAAATCACTATGAAATTGTTATCAAAAAACACACTCAAATTTATAGATGTAAGCTGTCAAAAAGATAATAAACTGTTGGACAAGGTATAGCATTGCATTTTAATAATCCAAAGCGAAAGGGTTAAAGTCGTGTCGAGTCCATTTTTAAATTGCCCCCTTAACTATCAAATTGCCCCCCAGTGTGGCGTGGGCCCCACGTTGGGAAACACTGCTCTAGACCAACATTTTCATAACTTTTATCAAAGCTACGAAGCTGATTATTTTATACATAAAAGAACAACTCATACCAATTTAGTTGCAAAAATAAAACCCTAAAAAGTCTTTTGCTTTTTTTAGAATTTTTTTAAGATAGTCAAGTCAAAATTTCTCAAAAATCGAAAAAAAAATTATAACTCCTAATATACTCCTATTATTTTATGACGTCAATTGACCGGCCATTCTGTATGTCACTGACATGTGTGTTTGTGTCGTATTGTGTGTAGTGTTTTTTTTTTTAATCATTTTAATGTATTTTTTGAGCATTATTATAAAAAATATTAGCATTCTGCATACTTTTTTTCATACTTCTCCGTCCGCGTGATTTTCGTAAAAAGGGGTAAAAAGTTTTTGCTTCACGTATTAATATATAGATATATAAATATATCCAACTCCCTGACTTATTTATATCAAGTTTTACATAGCTTGTACTACTGTGTATAAATATTAAACAATATAATTCAACCTATTTTCCAATAGGTTATTAACGTCTGCCTATGGTTGGTTGCTAAGCAACGGTTTGTTGTTAAACATTCCAAATCGAATTTGGCTTAAGTATATTATTGCTTTTTGTCAGTGCTCAATAGACTCGAAAACAAAACAATGAAATATTAAAAAAAAAATTACCAGTCTTCGAACGCCGCAAACAGTAGGTACTCGGTCCGACGATAGCCTTCATGGCTGGCTCTTGGTCTAGTAGAGGTGAGACTCACCGAGGTGCTGCAGGTACTGCTTGGTGCGGTGGTAGCCGCGCAGCGAGGAGTCGGGCTGCGCGGCCTGGTCGCGCAGCAGCTGCAGCGCGCGCATGTGCTGGCCCTAGGTCTGGTAGAGGTGAGACTCACCGAGGTGCTGCAGGTACTGCTTGGTGCGGTGGTAGCCGCGCAGCGAGGAGTCGCGCTGCGCGGCCTGGTCGCGCAGCAGCTGCAGCGCGCGCGTGTGCTGGCCCTAGGTCTGGTAGAGGTGAGACTCACCGAGGTGCTGCAGGTACTGCTTGGTGCGGTGGTAGCCGCGCAGCGAGGAGTCGCGCTGCGCGGCCTGGTCGCGCAGCAACTGCAGCGCGCGCGTGTGCTGGCCCTAGGTCTGGTAGAGGTGAGACTCACCGAGGTGCTGCAGGTACTGCTTGGTGTGGTGGTAGCCGCGCAGCGAGGAGTCGCGCTGCGCGGCCTGGTCGCGCAGCAGCTGCAGCGCGCGCGTGTGCTGGCCCTTGGTCTGGTAGAGGTGAGACTCACCGAGGTGCTGCAGGTACTGCTTGGTGCGGTGGTAGCCGCGCAGCGAGGAGTCGGGCTGCGCGGCCTGGTCGCGCAGCAGCTGCAGCGCGCGCGTGTGCTGGCCCTTGGTCTGGTAGAGGTGAGACTCACCGAGGTGCTGCAGGTACTGCTTGGTGCGGTGGTAGCCGCGCAGCGAGGAGTCGGGCTGCGCGGCCTGGTCGCGCAGCAGCTGCAGCGCGCGCGTGTGCTGGCCCTTGGTCTGGTAGAGGTGAGACTCACCGAGGTGCTGCAGGTACTGCTTGGTGTGGTGGTAGCCGCGCAGCGAGGAGTCGCGCTGCGCGGCCTGGTCGCGCAGCAGCTGCAGCGCGCGCGTGTGCTGGCCCTTGGTCTGGTAGAGGTGAGACTCACCGAGGTGCTGCAGGTACTGCTTGGTGCGGTGGTAGCCGCGCAGCGAGGAGTCGGGCTGCGCGGCCTGGTCGCGCAGCAGCTGCAGCGCGCGCGTGTGCTGGCCCTTGGTCTGGTAGAGGATGATGAGCTCGCTGTGCTTGCCGTGCGCGCGCAGAGTGCGCTCCGCCTCCTCCAGCCGGCAGTTGTTCAGGCGAAGCAGCGGCGCCACGAACGCGTCGTTTGTCTGCAATGTCTCTCGTACTCTGACTCCCCGGGGAAAAATTATCAGGCCTGATCATAAATGGCCGGGATCAAGCCTGTTGATGTATGATCACGCCTGTTCATGTATGAGCAGGGCTGAAATTAGACAACATCATGCCTGAACAGGCCTGTTCAGGCCCGATTTTTCATGCACGATCAGTCCTGATCATTTTTTCCCAGGTCGTTTTCGACCGATCCCAATTTATCGTTACTGAATTTTTGTGCTCTGGGTTTTAACCACTTTATAAATCGATATTTTTATTTTTTACTTAGAAAATACTACAGGTTCTCAGAACAAAATGTGTTTAAAATCGTCTTGGCGCACGGTGCTTTGTGCTTCGTACGCACACGACTACACGCGTTATTTACAGTTTATTTCCATTTTAAAAAAATATAACTGTGGTTTGGGTTGACAGATTTATCGGTTGTAATGTTTGTAATATTAATACCTAATATTATAAATGTGAAATGTAAGTTTTTTTGTTACGCTTTCACGCGAAAACTACTTAACCGATGATCATGAAACTTTGTACACATATTCTTTAAGGTATCAGAAGTAACATAGGATACTTATTATTTAAAAAAACATATATTTTTTATTGTTTGTCAACAAATCTCAAAATCTAGCTACTTCAACGCCATCTAGCATTCCAGTAATAAAGTTCCAACCCTGAGTACCTACTGTAATACCGTTGCACTGTTCTATCGACGCCGTGACGGTCACGTCCATATCCAATCAAATCATACTATACTAATATTATAAATGCGAAAGTAAGTTTGTTTGTTACGCTTTCACGCGAAAACTACTTAACCGCTCATCATGAAACTTTGTACAGATATATTTTTGGAGGTATTAATAGAATCATAGGAAATTATTTTTGGTCGCGATAACCGACATCCATGCGGGCGAAGCCGCGGGCAGAAGATAGTTCATTATAAATATGTAAATTAACTTTCAAGGACACGCATATGTCGCGCGGTCTAAAATATTATAAGCAAATTAGTGTAGTATTGATAAAAAATTTCATATAATTAATTCGTGTGTACCTTACTCGTGTTTTTGAATATAGGAACCGAATAAAAAGTATATCGTCTAACCTGTAAGTAGCACTTCAACAGCGTCGTATCTATTAACTCCAGTTGTTGAGTAACATTCCTTTGTACCGACGCTTCCTCCTTACTTCCGCTTGCGTCATTTGTATTTTTTAAAATTTTTAATCTCAATTCCACTAAATATTCGATCAAGGCGTTCAAAGCGTTCTCTAAGTCTTTGCCTTTTAATTTCTTTGTGTTATCGGAGTCCGGTTTGTTATCGAGTTCCGGAAACAGTTTGATCACGTCAGCTGGATCCGTGTTTAGTTTTATAAACTCTTTCATAGACTGCGAGTACTGTTTGATATCAAACAGTTCGAGAGCGTACAGCATTTGTATGGAATGTATAGTTTGCTTCTTTTCTTCTGCTGAGCATTCTGACAAATTCTGACAAAATAGAAATAAAAACAACTGATTATGATGATCATATACAGGGTTAATTCTAAAACACCAGCAACCTCGCAGGACAAGATAGCTAACATTATGTACAACAACATTTGTTCTACCACTTTTGTTAATTTGTTAGATTTTATTTTCATACAAAAATAAATATTAATTTAATTTTACGCGAATGCAATAAACTCTACGCGTGTCCCAAAGATTAGGTAAATAACGACCACGTACTAATGTGAGGGGAAAGGTAGGAACGGGGCGGCGCTAGCGCCTTTGAACTTGACCTATTTAGCCAGCCGCGGCAGTCGGCCAGTGTGACCGTTTACAGTAGATTGACTACTGCAACAGTAGATTTTCGTTGTGAAATTGGTAGTGCAGTAGATTTTCAGTATTTTTTGAAAAAGTAGCGGATTTCAGTAGAATATCCTGGCAATATTTTAAACTTTTACAAATATTTTTCTCATAACATATAATAATATGTTTAGATACAATTATTTTAGTCACAGCTGTAACCGACGAGAGTTTATTGAATTTCAAGACTGTCGGATCTGATAATCACAATATATTGCGTCATTACGAGATAAGATGGCTTTCTTTACATGCTTGTGTTAACCGTATTATTGAACATTGGGACGCATTAAAATTATATTTTCATCATCAATATTTATAATCTAAATACCGAATTTTTGCAAACGAGTTTTGATGATAATGTAACTAGATTACATTTTTTGTTTGACTGTATTAAAAGGTGTAGATCATTTTTAATCGAATTATGCCTGCAACTTAATAAAAGATTGCCTTTGTTGGATGATTTTTATGATGATTTGATTGAATGTTTCAACATTTAAAGTTTTTGGATTACTAGTTTATTTCCGTTTTTAAAAACTCATGTATCATCGCTTTTACATGTAAAACAAGATTTAATTGATAACGGTGGTAATTGTACGAATTTCCAACCAGAAAATATATTACAATATCCATCTTAAGGTAAAATTTTATTATACACCAAAATATTTACAATTCAAAACTTAAAATAATTATTTACAAACAGTTTTGGTATAGATAACGTGACCAGACGTCCCGTTTTGAACGGGGCTGTCCCGTTTTTCGGTCGTGTGTCCCGGTGTCCCCAAGAATATCCCCGGGACGCAAATATGTCCCGTTTTTCGAATGGCAGAAAATTATTGTCGGCTGGACCGCGCATCGCCGCGTCAGTTGTCACGATACGCCCGTGCGCACTATAATATTATGTCTGTCCTAGCAACGCGGGCAGAAAAGCGACTAGATTGCAATACATTATCTATGCGAAATTCTTTTGTTTTTTCATTGAATAATAGCGACACGCATTTTTTCCAATTACTCTGGTGTTAATTGATATTCGCGCAGTAGTTGCGTCGTAAATATCTTAAATACTTATGAAATATTATGTTAATTATGCCGAAACGCAACTGCTCGCTTAATGTTGGCTTACGAGTAAAATACCCGTTTATCCAGCAAATAAATACTCAGACGTGCGAATAGAAGGTTTCTACGCAAGCTTGCTGGGTGTTCAAGTACTTTCACACTAAAATTTTTCAACATCAAAACTTCAGTATTTTAATTGAATATATTTTATGTCTGCCTGCTACTAATGCGCCAGTGGAAAGTCTTTTCCTGAATGAACAAAGTGTCTGACAAAAAACCAGTTAAAGATTGCAGTTTTGAAGCCGATGCTGATAGTTAAAGTACCTAAATATTTTTTTAAAAAAAAAAGCTCCAAGAATTTTATTTTATCTAAAATCCTCACCTGCTGTATTAAATCAAATTTGTTTCTCTAACAAAAATAAGTAAGAAAAATATTTTGGATACAATTTTAAATTTGTAATAATTATTCTTCCTAAATAAAGAAAAATAAAAGTTAGTGTAATCGTAGTAAAAGTGTTTTTATATATACGGCCGCACATCAAATGACCTTGAACTACCCCTTATCGTAGTAGCAATAGGCGCTATACTTGCAACGCAAGTATCGCGTGCTATGTGCAGCCGTATGCGTATGTACATGCCGTAATACGATCGGTAAATACACCTGCTAATTCAAAAAAAAAAAAACTTATGTCCCGTTTTGAGCCAAAAAATAAATGGTCACGTTAGGTATAGATCATGTCCGCGTGGAATGGTGCCAAGAATACTAGCAGCATTTCCCCGTTGAATCGCAATTCCGATTCTTTAGGCAAAAAATGCACCAGACCTCCTGTCACCGGTGGAGGCTATGCGACGTGGGGTTAATTCTTTTAGAAATTTTTTTGCACAAAAAATAAAAAACCAGAAAATAATATGGTTAAATTAATTAAAAAGTCGAAACATGACAATGATGACTAATTAATTTAGTACCTACATACGTGTATATCTAATAATTTATTAACAAAACCTGATAATATTAATTTGTGTTTCATTTCTGTCTCATCAAAAATTATCAATTTAAGTGAACTTAAATCACAAACTACGTCAGTACAATTTCAGTAGATTATTTCAAAACGTTAGTAGATTTTAGTAGAAAAGTAAGTTACATCTAGTAGTTTAGCGGTTTTTGAAAACGGTCACACTGCAGTCGGCGGCGGGCGACTTTGATGCGCGCGCGTCATATGATTTTGTGTGCTACTCGTATTTATTTTATTCGTATCGATCGATGTATTGTACCTGTACTAAAGTTATTTTATAACCATGGTACCGCCGCTATTCTAATGTCGAATACACGGAAATGGTGAGGATACTGGCTAAGTGTGATGACAATGTGTCGGAAGCCTGTCGGCAATATGCAGCTAGATATTCGAACTTACCTACACCGAGCCGTGAGACAATGTCAACTCACCGAATCTGACAAACTAGCACGAGTAAATTTTTGTAACTGGTTCGGTTAACTAAAATAATTTGTGCGTTCAATCAAATTAAAACTAATTCGGAAGTGTTAGCACGTGTTAGTGAACAGCTGATTTTTAGGTGTTGTATGTGTGTTGGTTGTGATGGTGACTATTTTGAACGCTATCTGCGCGATACGCACCGACATGCGCGTTACTTTAACCTTAGAGGTAATATTTCGTTTGTAAATATTATTTTATTGTCAATTATTTTTAATTTTTTAATTATTGTAAATACGCTGATTTCACTTTTGAAATACTTATGCCCGCCTGTATTTAACAATAAAAAGTGAATAATACCTAGCTACCAATATTTGATATTAACTTGGTTTAATTAGACTTTAGTAAACGTTAAAGAATAATTACCTACGTTAATAATTTTCACATATTTTTTTATGTTCAGAATTCAGATAGGTACCTAATCTACATACCTACATTTTTATAGTATTGGCGGGCATACGGACAGTCGAAGCCTTTTGATGACTAGGTACCGGATGTCTACCGCACAACTGGTTGTGCTGTAACCTCTGGAGGTTATGCAGATGTGTTGCCCTCCTATACATACGATTTATTTGTTTTTTATCGTTTAATATAGCCAGTTCTAAGCCTGGTAAAGTATGAAGGGATTGTGGACTCAGTTTACGTATTGCAGGGACATGACAAAACAGAAATTTGATTATTCACTTAAGTCACTGCGATATACATACTATGATACTGCCCACAAACCCACCAAGCAATTTATATTAATTTTATTAACTAGAATTATCGGGCAGAGAAAGTGTTATTACTATTATTATGCAAGCGCGCCCGAGCGTCGCGTCATCCTTTCGATAATGAATGAAACATAGACTCTAAATTTCAGAGCAGTACAATAAAAGCTTAAAAAATCATTTTTAATTAATGTATTGAGTTATGTCAAAAGTCGTAGAACAAATGTTGTTGTACATAATGTTAGCTATCTTGTCCTGCGAGGTTGCTGGTGTTTTAGAATTAACCCTGTATTGTATATATGATACAGTATAATATATTATTTTATGTATATTATATCATTATTTGTTTCATCAAAATAATATATGAAGTATATGATAATAGAGTAACATATAAAAAATAGTGAAATAAATAATAATGGAAATATAGTTAATATACTAGGTAAGCGATGTGTTTGATTGTAGTTAGTGCGAATGACTGCGTAGTTTTTAGACATTAAAGAAGACGTTCGCCCAAAGAATGTAATGTAAATAATATAAGTATGTATATATGCATAAATTTTCCTATATTTTACTTTAAATGTTATTATTAAATTTGTACACCTATGCCAACAACAAGACCATTTGACCACCAAGGAAGAGATCGCTTTTCAGCGAAAAGGCCGGCCTTTGTATAATACCTTGTTATATGTACATGTTACGTTTATATAACATTTCTGTTTTGGTGTACAATAAAGTGTATTATTATTATTACCACAAAGAAAACTTTCACTGAGCCAGTTTTCTTTATAGAAACGTTGGCACAGTTGGCAGTGACCCTGCTTTCTGCTCAAGGGTTATGGTTAGGGTGTAATATATATTTATTTTTATATGTATTTTATTTAAAAATATATGTATCAGTTGGCTGTTACTTAAAACATAGGCATGCACTTACCTACCTTAAGAACAGAAGATCGTGTGTGTGTGTGTTAAAAATATATTTTTTATGAGAGAGCTTATTATTTACTCAATTTACCTGAAGCAGAAGCGCCATAGTTCCTTGTTTATTTTTTACATGAATAGCCCGTAGTGTCATGATTGTGTTAAATTTTGACACTTTTTAAATATAAATTACATCAAATTTACTGATTCAGCAAAATACAGCATTAAATAATATATACTTACGTTTAAAAGTTTTATTATTTTCGCCTGTCGTGTCTTTCCTTTAAAACTGAACATTTTAATTTTAAAAATCACAACTTATTTAGGCGATTACCATATAACGTATACGGATAAAAAATAAATGTTGCAATTAACATACAAATTCCCTGATTGACATTGATAAATAGTATTAATTAACTACATTACAATAGTTACGGTATAAAATGAGCTTTTCATATTATGTGTATTTTAGGTATATTGTTACATTTTAAACTAAATGTAATGTACTTATAATAATCAAAACAAAATAGAGATTTTTGGCCGTCTTATAATAGTTCATACAAAGATTTTTTTGTTTTATGAATATGTAGTAAGTAAAAATTGCTTGTAATAAATAAAACAGTACATTAAATAGATACGAAATGAACCTATTTTATTTTTGAAATGTTAAATAATAATTAAATAATAAAATAAAAATTAATGCTGTATTTTACTACTCACCAAAATACACTATACCAACTACTTGTTGCAATTCACTACACAATTTAAATAAATTTAAATATTGACTCCCATAATTATATTATGCAGCGGTATTTAATATAAATATAAGGAAAATCTAAAACGAGACCAGACAATACAGGAAAAGTGGAAAGATGTTATTTATAGGTTATTATTATCCTGGAGCCATACATTTTTATCACGTGCCCATCCCAACTTCGGCGTCCTATGTTAATGTGCTTAATAACATTGGGCTCATCGTATATTTCATAGAGCTCGTGATTTTATCCCGTTCACCGAACAGAATACATGCGAACACTTTATAAGCGCTGCTTAAAAAGGAAACATCCGTATAGTTTTTACATTCCAGTACGTCTTCCCCCTTAAGCAGCAGGCAGATGACAGCAATGCTCCATTCATCAGGCATTGACACTCCGTTCCTGATCTGTAAGATTAGCTTGTGGAAGTTTCTCTTAAAGCATACTGCAGGATTCTTTATCAGTTCTCTTTGAATGTTATCCTTGCCAGGGGCCTTATTATTTTAGTTATTAGATGGTCTCTTTGGTATCTTTTTGGGTTTGTTCCAGTATATCGTCTCTGTTCAGCTCTACTAATTGGTGTATGTCGATCGTCGACAAGTCGGCTGGCTTTGATCCATTAAACAACTCCTGAAAGTACTCAGCCCATGTCTTCAGGACAACATTTATCGTCTCTGTCATTGAGTAACTAACTGGACATCACTATTTTTACAGGCAGAGATTCTGAGTTTAAATTCCTTTCTTTATTTACTAATTTGTGTGTAAAACCTTCTTGACCTTAACCTTAAAAACTTCTTGTGTCAGTGTGTGTCACAAGTGCAGTCCTTCGTTCATTTTCTTTTGCTCTTTATGAAGATATTTTTCCTTTCTTTTTGCACTAATTGTACTCTTCTCGTCTGCGAATGAACTTCTGCTATATGTTGCTATAGCAGAAGTCCACTCGCAGACTTATATGCTTTATTTTTCTCGTCTGTGATCCGCTGATAGTCATTGTCAAACCAAGTACTACTTTTAGGTCCTCAATTCCAAGAAGACGGTACCACGTCAGATTTGGATCTCCATCGTCATCAATGCTCACAGTCTAATCCAGCTCTTTGCAGACGCTGTCGGCGTATTTTAGTCGAATATCCTATTCCTATTAAGCCTCGATACGTCAACTTGTACTACATTTACTAAGTACTGGTCGAAATCAATGTTTGCGCCTCTGTGACATTTGACGTCCAGGAGATTAGCACGATGCTACCTTATATAAAAACATGAACTATCTTGTTGCATGTGGTACCATCACTAGAGATCCAAGTTGCTTTGTGTATACTCGTATGGGGAAAGCAGCTACTAACAACCACATATCCATATGTAGGGATGCCGCTAGATTAACTAGGTGAGTGCCATTATCATGAAAATTGATTGTCGGTCGGTAGATATTTTCTTTTCCGACTTTCGCGTTCCAATCTGCAAAAAATATTTTTATGTCTCCTCTGGGAGATTCTGAGTAAACATTTTCCAACTCAAAATACCAGCTCTCTTTCTCTTCCGAATCTGATTCCTCCGTCGGATCCTGAACATTAATGATTGTATCGTTCTGAAATCGCCCCTTAAGTCGGGTTTCGGGTTTCGGTTCGTTAATTGGTTGGAAGTCACAATGAATGTGCCTAATATGCTTGCTCCAGACGAAACCTTTTCCAAAAGTGTGATGTTCATGACAACTATAGTAAGCAGTAAAGTCTGTTCTCTCGGGTACTTCCCGTCCATTTCGTTTCAGTTTCTGCACCGCTGTATATTAAAGGAGATGAAAGCCGGCTGGTTTATAAATTAGTGTTCTTCGTTAACCATTTTAGCATAGCCAGGTTGTCGCGTAAAAATCCGGTCCGTAAAATATTCCTTTCCCTTCACAATCGTATTTTTCTTCAGGCGGGTAGGTGATTATACCGCTACACCCTAGGTACCAGGTGGAAGTGCCACCTCAGAGGGTAGAACCTCACTCCGTTTGATATCAGGTATCATTCCTACCGAATCGACAGATTTTAAGGCGCCTGTTACTGGCCCTTTGGTCTTGGCCCTTGGTAACGTGTCCTGTACATGGATGGTTTACGTTATGTTATGTTGTTTTATTACGTATGGTTTACATGTGCGGACGCAGTAGTTCCCAGGAGGTACGACTTGGACGCGAACTCATCGGAATTTTTGTATCTGCATAACTATACATATATTTATGTAATGATATATTCTTTATCGCACTTAAAAAGACATAGAGTAATAAAATTAAATTTTTTGTGAGCAAAAGGCAAAAAGCAAATACTCCACCATCACAGCATTGCAAAGAAATTTTTCCCATTTTATAAGTCGTACGCAAGCTCGGAACTTACTCCCGTAAGTACCGCTTACTTCCCCACTCCTACTCAAATACCAACTTCAAGGGGTTATTAATATACATTATGATAAAAAAGGTTAGTTTTGTTTCACAAATAATACGAAGGCTACTTTTTATTTCGAAATTCCCAGATCGGGAATTACGCGCATAAAACCGCAAAAATCAAAAGCAGACAAGTAAAGACTGGAAAAGAGTAAACCGCGTTAAAAAGTTTTAAATTATGTCAAAGTCAAAAAAATAAAGTTAACAACAATATTAATATTTTGTGTTTCTTTTTTTTGGGTATGTATCGGTTTTATTTTTGCGAATTTATGAGATTCTATTTTAAAAAAAAAACGTTAAATAGAAAATTATTCTTACCGTTAAATCTATTGCAATTTGGAATTGTTTGTCTTTTAACAATTGCTGCCTTTGTTTAGTTACATCCACAGAGCTCAAGCACCATACTTGTCCAACTGATGACACAAATATTAAGCCACGCTTACATCTAAAAATAAAATATTAATAAAAATATTCTTATAATGAATTAGAAGTAATTTAACTATATTTAAAATAATATGGTCTAAATCATTGTTTTTTTTTTTTTATTAAATTTATTTGTAACATTAAGAATAGCATGTATTACATTACATTTACTTGCAAAAGCCTAGGCTTGACCGCAAGTAACAGTCTCACACATTTTATATAACACATACATATTGAATAATAAAATGTATATATAGGTATATTAAGGAGCTATCAAACAAAAAGGGGAAACTTGCATTATCTAGATTTACAAATAAGTCAAAGACACATACTCCAGTAAAAACAAAAAAAAAAACTTTTTGACTACCTCTTGAGATTTGATTTTCGTTATTTCGATAAATTATTAAAAAAATATAAAGCAAGATTTTATTTCACTTAAGTGTAGATTAATACAAAAAGAAAAATGCTCTGAAATCTTCTCATACCGCAAATAGGCAGATTCCTTAAAATATAATCAAAACAATATTTTAGTAACCACCACATCACCACTTCAGCCGTTGGATATGCACTGCTGAAGCCTTGGCTGCGTAAGCCTCCCCCATCATCTTTGGGGGGTTCACCAATACTCGCCACGCTTGGCAGACGGGTGTTGTGCCAGGGTATGGTGACGCTGCTGCCCATCACCAGTCTGGTTGGTATACCTTTGTTCGCATCACCAGCCTGGTTGGTTTACCTTTGTTCGCACTACTATGGCCTTTGTCGCTTTTTACGACACCACAGCAAGAAAAAGGTCGGTATTATTCTTCTCTGCCGGTCACCGCACGGCTTCATTTTATTAATATTACTTTTAAAACGCTTAGATATCATAGTATTGTTTAAAATACTTTAAAGTTTAAATCTTTAATATTAAGTAAAAAATTAAACTTACTTTAAAAAAATAACAAAACAGAAAAATATATTACCTATACATAAGTCTTGCTTTATTTAAATCCGGTAGAGTTTGTATAAACAACGCCGGCTCGACTGTTTGCACCACCACCTGATCTTGCATCAAACCAAGAACAAATGGCTCATCCCAAACTAAAACATGTATCGATAAAGTATAATGTGCTTTCAGTTATGTATGTAATCTTATGATTACAATCAGTATAAACAAATTTTTGATATTAGAATATAAAATATGTAATAAATAAAATAAATAATAAATAAATATGTTTAACATACACACACGGTCATCTGTTCTTACGGTAGGCAACTTAATGCCTGTGTTTTAGGTAACAGTTGACTGATATACATTTTTTTTAAAATAAATATACATATATAAATAAATACATATTACACCCAGACCCGGGGCGGGAATCGAACCCACAACCCTGGAGCAGAAAACAGGGCCACTGCCAACTGCGCCACGGGCCAGTCATTAAACATACAATAATCAGTAGCGGTAGTGAAATAATACTCGTATATAATATTATAAAATACAATCGAGTATTTTTTAATCATCTTTGAATATTATATGATCAGGGCCGACTTAAGAGGTATGCGAAGTATGCAGCCGCACACTCGAGCTTTTTGGCAGGGCATACAATTGGGGCATAAAAAGGGGCATAATTTTATCATAGAGGCAATTTTCATGTACTAGTGATGACCTCTTTTTTTATAAGTATAGCCTGGCGGCTTTTTTGTCGTGTGCGCTTTCGACACAGGATAATATAGGCAAGTCTTGCACACTCGCCATTTTCGCCTTAGGACGACCCTGTATATGATGTACATACATCATAATTATATATTTTTTTATAAACACTAGACGTCCCTCGCCCTTTTACCATATTATTAGCATATATATCCCACACCATTATCACCATTTAATATCCCACAAATTTTTTTTTTTTTTTTTTTTTTTTTTTTTTTTTTTTTTTTTTTTTTTCTTCTCTATCTGCAATCAGCCCGTGAGCTTTAATCAGATCTGTTGTTAATTGGGTGGCAGTTCGAGATTTTTCGCATTCAGCAATGCGTCATCCCATTATAATATCCATCAGAAGGATGCTATTCGCTTCCTCTTGAGTCTGTAGGTGGACCCTGAGGACTCCAGAAGTCTCACAGCTAGTTCATTCTTATGTTGTTGAAGTCTTTGTTTGTAACTCTTGTAGGACTTTTCTATAACTTCCCTGATAGTTGGAATTTGCAGGTACTCATGTACTTCAACGTTCTTTGTGAACCAAGGTGCGCTACTTAAGATTTTTAGTGCTTTATTTTGAAAGCGTTGCAATATTTCTATATTTGAGAGGCTGGCGGATCCCCAGAGCTCTATACCGTATGTCCATATGGGTCTTAAGATGGATTTGTATATCAAAACTTTGTTTTCCAAACCAAGAGATGACTGTCTACCCACCAGCCAGTAAATATCTCTTAACTTTCTGTTCGCTTGATCCCTTTTGTTCTTTATATGTTCACGCCAGGTAAGACTTCTATCGATGTACATCCCTAGGTATTTAACAGTACTTTTCTGTGGCAGAATGTCTCCCGCAAGTGTCACTGGTGGGCAGTTTCCCCTCCTTAGGGTGAAGGTGATGTGAGTAGACTTGGCAGCGCTAACCTTGATTCTCCACTTTCTTAGCCATAACCCTACCCTGTCCAGGTGGTCTTGGAGGTTTGTAGATGCTCTTATCGGATCTTTATCGCAGGATAGGATTGCAGTGTCATCGGCATAGGTTGCAGTGACAATTTGCTTTGAGGTGGGCAGGTCAGCAGTGAAGATCGTGTATAAAACCGGGCCCAATACAGAGCCCTGGGGAACCCCAGCCCCTATGGAGTAGAATGAGGAGCAACAGTCTGCAGATCTAACATGGAATACTCGTTCTGTTAAGTATGATTTGATCAGCATGTATGACGCGTGTGGTAGACAAATTTTTAGCTTACTCAGGAGGCCCTTGTGCCATACTCGGTCAAATGCTTGTTGTATGTCGAGAAAAGCAGCCGAACAATACTCCTTTCTTTCTAACGATTGACGAATCGTGTGAACCACTCTATGTATTTGTTCTGTCGTTCCGTGGTTCGCTCGGAAGCCAAATTGATGCTCTGGGATTGTTCTTTGTTCTTCAAGTATGGGTAACAATCGTTGCAGAAATATTTTCTCAAACAGTTTAGATAGTAGAGGGAGAAGGCTTATTGGTCTGTACGAGGAAACTTCAGTTGGAGATTTTCCTGGTTTAGCTATCATATTTATAGTTGAAATTTTCCAGATGAGTGGAAAATAATTTAGTCTCAACACTGCGTTGAATAGGATGGTTATTAAGACGATTCCTTTTTTTGGTAACTGGTTCAGTACTTCTGATGTGATCAAATCGAAACCTGGTGCCTTATTCCTTTTCAAACCCTTGATAGTCTTTTTTACCTCGGATGGGGTACACAATCGCAAAGGGAAGGACATTTGCTGAGCACTACCAAGAATTTTGTCTATTTCTTCCTCAGGAAACATGACGTCGGGCTCATTTGGCCTGAATACCTCCCTAAGAAATTCAGCAAATAACTCGGCTTTGTCCGCAGGCTTCCTCGCCCATCCCCCATTGGGCCGTTTTAATGGTGGCATATGTTCTTGTGGTCGTTTTAGTGTCTTGGTGACTTTCCAGAGAGAATAGTCATCTGCTTTATAAGGCGATAAAGTTTTCAGTTTGTCTCGCAGAGCGACGTCATTATATTCCTTGAGTATTTTCTTTAATTCCTTTTGCGCTTTATTAAGGGCCCTTTTATCATGTGGATTCCTGCTTGTGTGCCATTGCCGTCTTAGTCTACGTTTTACAGATATCATTTCACGTATTTCCAATGTATAATCTTGTTTTTGAGGGTTGTATTTTGTATATGGAGTAGACTTCCAAGCCGCTAATTGTATTAAGTTGGTTGCATACCATGCAGCGTTCTCTATATCTTCCTCAGTTTTGAGTGGTATTTGCAAGTTCGTATTTTCATTTAAAAATTCTTGGAATGATTCCCAGTCAGTTCTGCGACTGTATAGCATTTCGCGAGGCTCCTTCCAAATCACTCCGGTGCTAATTGTGCATATCACTGGTGTATGATCAGAACTGCCATCAAGACATGATTCGATTCTTGTATACAAATCCGAAATTCCCTTGGAGATAAAAAAGTCGATCAGATCGGGTGTTTTATTGGGATCGGACGGCCAGTAAGTTGGTTCTCCAGTTGTCAGTATATTGAGTAAATTTGAGTCTATTGCCTTTTTCAATTCTCTTCCTCTAGTTGTGGTTAGCCTAGAGCCCCAAAAGATATTTTTGGCATTCCAGTCCCCACCAGCAACATATCTGCCACCGAGGGTGTTAAGAAAATCGCTAAACATTTATTCATTAACTATGTGGCGAGGCGGGGAGTACACCGCAGCAATGTTTAGCGGGCCCTGCCAGTCGTCTATAGATATTACAGTAGCTTGTAGGTACGCATGTCGAAAGTTCGGGAGAGGATGTTGCTTGATATTTTCCTTTACTATAACTGCAGTTCCAGCGTGTGATGTTCCATCAGGATGATTGGTGTAATATATATTATATCCTTTGATTGAGATGGCCTTTTCGTTAGTCATATGTGATTCTGAGATTAATAGAATATCTATTTTGTTATGTCTAATGAAAAGCTCTACTTCCTCTTTGTTAGGTGCCAGACCATTCACGTTCCATGTTGCGATGCGTAGAAACTTCATTTTTTATATTGGGCAATGAGAGTCGTAATGAGACCCATGAGGGTACCTATTTGTTGTATGAGAATATCTATTTTCTCTGATTGTTTTGTGATGATTTGTTCTAACACATTTGTTGGCTGAGATTGTATGTTCTCTTGTTTTTTGTTCCAGTAATTGGTGTTTCCAGGGTCTTGAATGCGTGGACTTAATAATAATTGCTGTTTAGGGTGGCTAATTGGCGTGTTGTTTCCTCTATTATTCATTGATGTTCTTTTATTGGGGGGTTGTGCAATTTTCCTTGCCCTAATCTCTTTGTACACTTGGCATCCTTTATAATTGGCAGGGTGGTCTCCAAAACACAGCGTACAGGTGGCTGGTGTATTCCTATCTTTTTTTGGACAATCTATGGTTCTATGTCCTTTTGCACATTTAACGCATCGATAGGGACGCATGTAATTATTTTTAGTGTGCCCATATTGTTGGCATCTCGTACATTGAGGGATTTCATTGGACTTTCGTGGATCTTCTATCTTGACTTTTGTGTAGTATATGGATTCTATACGCTTGAGTTCTGGGTTATTTGGGCCGGGTTCCACATTCACGAAAAACATATTCAACGGCGTCTTGCTTTTTCGTGAGATTGGACATATGATTTCTCCTCTTACTTTATTCCCAGTTTTTTCTATTTCCTCTATAATGGCTTCTTTAGGAGTTGTGTGGTGCAGGTTTTTAATAACTATTCTGCAGCACCTTTTATCTTTTGGTGTGAACGTGTGACCTATAAGTCCATTTTTCCGAACTATTTCGATGATGTGTTTATACGCTTCACTTGTTTGCGCCATTACTCTCATTTGGTCTCTATTAATGATTCTATACGTGTACAAATCACTTCTTACAGAGGTATTCAAAAGTTCTGTGAGTTTCGATATGTCCGTAACACCATATAGGATTATTGGTGGTGGTTTGCTTGCTTTTTTAGGTTTTGACTGAATTTGACTTTCCATTGGTTCAATGAGTTCATCCGGTGAGTCCACTGGAAGTCCACTGTATCTGTTGGAAATGTCAATAGATCTCTGAGAGCTCGCAGCTAGGATTTTATGTCCTTCCTTAAATGGTGGGCTGCTTGATATCTTCTTTCTTTTAGGATTACGTTGAATGGGTATTCGCTGCCATGCGGGAGGACAGTTGTTGACGTCATTGTCTGTTTGGATCGTCCCTGGTGCTGTGGGAGTCAAGTCTTTATTTGTGGTGCTGCCTGTGCTAGGATTGCTTCCAAGTGAAGAAGATCTAACCCTTGAGGTAAAGAGGCTTGGATGGAATGATTGTTGCACAAGATTTTTTTTAGTTCTGCCAGTAGCATTCTCCGTCACAGAGGCCTGGTCGACCACCTCTGTGCAGACTTCGGTAACCAATTTCACACTCGCAGGCCCGGTTACCTGCGAGCGCCGGGCGTTAGCCGGATCGCATGACAAATCAACATCACTATTACTCATAATACCATAATAAATTTTAGGACATACACACGGCACTTTCCCAAGGTGCCGTTGTCGCACTTTTGGAAGGGATTTAATCCTTCCGAGGTTTGCGAATGCCTACAGACAGGTTTTTTACCGCCGCCTGTTACTCGGCGTTGCTACTCATTTAGCACCAACCGGGGGGCACGTGTAGGGTGAGCCTGGGAAAAGGTGGTAAATCCTACGGACGCGAGCAGCCCTACCCCCCAATATATCCCACAAATTAGTTAACATTAATTTGTTATTACTTTGCTCTTTGTTTCCATTATCCATAATGTAATATAGACAATATATATAGTTGAATAAATATAATCGATGTTATTTATAGGTTTCTTAAGGTAAATAAATAAATGAAGCATAAAATATTATTTATTTAGCTAACCAAACAGACGAGTTAATTCAATACCTTCATCTTATATTAAAATTACGGAAAACAAAGATCTATTATTTATTGGCTGAAAATAATACAACCTTAGCATAATACTATTGTACACACTACTGCAATACAGATTTTTAAGCAGAGTCATAAAGAATTATTATAATATATCGGTTTAGTACTTTCAGAGCTAATTTTCAAGTAAGCAAGTTTATTATCAGCATTTAAATCATACTAATATTATAAATGCAAAAGGAAGTTTGTTTATTACGCTCTCACGCGAAAACTGACCGACATGCACGCGGGCGAGGCCGCGGGCAGAAGCTAGATTACTAGCTTATAATATATATATAACTAATATTGTATAGTATTGCTATATATAATAGCTAATATTGTCTTACCGACAGCAATTGGGGCTTCTCGCCACTTGATTGTCTTTTTGATCTCAATTTCCTGCGCCTCTTCTACAAGTACAGACGTGTTATCACGACCAAGCAAGAAAGATGTCTCTGAATATTTGGCTATAGTTGGTTCAAGTGACTTGGAACTGCTGGTCGGAAATAGTTCTTTTGGCTCACGTGAAGATAGCTAGGGAATTTAATTGTAATACTTTATTTTTAATATTTTATAAAACGACATATACGATCTCCGTTTCTAATTGGGAAGGACTGTTGATTAGCGAGCATACTCTAATTTCTATGTTGGTAAGCTTGGCTACAAACTACGTATTAATTTTTCGTTCATTAGTAAAATTAAACTAAATTGGACAGATTTTTTAGATTTAATAACACCATAACAATAAACACTAGTAAAGAAAAATTTACAATTATATCCATATTAATGAACAACTGAAGGAAAAAGCAAATAATATAAATTATTTTTTAAAAGTAATCATTATTTTCAACCATAGCGGCTCATAATATACTACTACGATTACATAAGACACAAACTATTCTATGTTAAAAAAAAATACTAACATCAAACAAAGTGTACTCGCCCTTAAACCCGACACACAAATATTGTTGACCCCAGGCCATTACTTTAGGCACATCAGGTATAGTGAAATCAAAGAGATGCTTTTTAAACTCGCCGTTCTTTCCATAATATAATTGCAATTTCCTTCTTACTGCTACACAAAGGTGAACTACAGAATTTGATTCACCGGTCATTGATGTAGCTGACTGCAATAAAAAAAATTACTTTATTATATGTAAAATTGAATAAAAATATTTATTATCAAATATCCTTTTACTATCTTCATTCATAAATTTTTTATTGAAAAAAAAAATAAGACCTTTTGCTTTGCATGTTAAATCAACAAAGTTTTTCATTTACCTTATTGTCCAGCGCAAAAATTGAAGCTCCCTTTGTTTCAGAAAATGTTTTAATTAATGGAAAGTTAACTCCATTTATATCATAAGAGGATAGAACATTATCGGTGAGGCAAAGCAGTAAGTTGTCCTCTGCAAAGTAATAAGTAATATAATAATTATAAGTTTAATATTTGTATATAGACTAATAACATGTTTCGGGATAAGGGTAAGTAAAAAATGTAACTGCGATTAAAAACGATATTACTGATCGATTTTTAGAAAAAAAAAAGCTTTTGTAAAAATTTCTATTTCGTATTTTTATTATTTAAAGTATAACTATGAATAAAAATTAAATGTATTTCCTTTTAAATTTTAATGTGGCCTTTTAGATTAATATTTTTTGATAAATTTTATGGAAATATTGATATTATTTTCTAATTAAAATATTTTTTCTGTAATTTTCTTTATTATTTTAAATACGACTTATAAAACACAAAATATTTCGCTTTAGTCTAATCATCATAAGTAAAAAATATAGGACTTTTGAAAAGCTCTCAAAAAAGAATTGTGTAAGGACGTAAAGGAGCAGTGAAATTTTTGTAATTTTGGTATGTAACCAATATATATTTTGGGTTTTTTATATTAAACATCGATTACGTAAAGCTAAAGTTTGTTTTGCTGTGACTTTTAAAGTGTACCCATTTTTTTATCATTTATATTAAAAATCCTTTAATTAAAGGAATTTAATTAACGAATTAAGGAATACGTAGTCAACTCTAAAAAACTAAGAAGCGTGGACAGTCAGAAAGACCTTGGCATAACCATTACTCACAATCTGAAATGGGACAAACACATAATAAACATTACAAGAAGAGCTAACTCGATGCTTTACTTGATACGAAAGGCATTTCTACATATTGATAAAGAACTTTTTGTAAGGTTATATAAGAGTTATGTGCGGCCAATACTAGAGTATGGTTTCCAAATATGGAGTCCCTACTTTCAAAAGGACATTACCTTGCTGGAAAAAACACAGCGAAGGGCGACGAAAATGGTTACAGGTTTGAGTAAACTACAATATGAACAACGCTTAAAGTGCCTTGAACTGACCACACTAGAGGCTAGAAGACAACGAGGGGATCTCATTGAAACCTATAAAGTACTTACAGGATATTACAATGTTCCTAAAATAAGAGACGTTTTTGTTCTAAACAAGAACGAAAAACTTAGAGGTCACTCATTAAAGCTGTCTCGTACCTCAGCTACAAGCAATCCTAGACTACACTACTTGCCAAACCGTGTAGTAAATGCTTGGAACAAACTACCACAAACAGTTATTAGTGCACCTTCAGTTAACTCATTTAAAAACCAACTCGATAAATACTTATCACAAGTGTTGTGATATACACGCATCAGCACTCAGTGCTGCTAGTGTATCCCAATATAATAATATTAATAATAAATATTGTGGTTCCCGGCAGAACGCCGTGTGGTTCCCGGCAGAGTAGAATAGGACCAACCCATCCTCAGCCTAGGGTGTCGTAAAAGGCGACTAAAGGCAACCAAAGCTGCATAACACCAACGCGGCCTCCTCGGACAGTCGAGTGCCTCTCCGAGGGAGTAATTTAGCACTCAAAACACATGGATGGAAAGAGAAAAAAGAAAACGCATAGGGCCGCTGCCTGGGGGGCGCCAGGGCGCGTCTGGAGCTGGCGCTGGACGTGGCAGCATGCGGGCCGCCAGCAACCCCCTCCGACCGGTACCACCACCTAGCCGGCCGGTATCTCCACCATCCCCATCAGTCGGCTTGGCGCCGACAGAGTCTCAAAGGACTCAACATTCGGCGCCCGCCGCTGATGGAGTGCGCCGCATGAGATGGACTCTTTCAATGAACAAAAATGTCATGCGTGCGTATTATAGGGCTGTAGGGGGGGAAACCGGGCGGACTGGCTACCGGGCAGTAATGCACCGCGAGTTCCTGCTGCTCGAGCCAAACCTAACTGTCACGGAACAAAACCTGGCAGATAGAGCTCGGTACATCCAACGAAAGGGCGTATTCAACGCCGCCGAGCTCGAACGATTACGACGTGAGGCTGCTCCTGAAGTCGAACCCGTATCTACAGAGCATAACGCAGTTGTAACGCAACAGGAAAGCGTTCGTGGCGAAGTGCCTGTGGATGCGATCACTGAAGAAGCAGTCTCCCAAAAAGTAGAGCAGATGAGAAGGATTTTGGAGGAGGCGATTTCCGAGACCCGGAGCGCTCCTCTGGAACAGAGGCCACGACTCTCCCGTCTTCCTTTTAATGCTGCGACGCGGGGTGCCATTGAGGCAGCTAACAGACTGCTACCTCCATATTTGGATGGCAGTCTGGGCTTGGATGATACGGGTTCTATTCTCTTTGGTGCCGCTCTAGCGGTACACCGCTTCATTGGAGCCAAAACCCAGGAGCCTGGACGCACTACTAATAATAGTAGTGACGTACCAGCCTGGAAGAAGAGAATAGAACGCCGTATCAGCCTGGCCAGGGCCCTCATTGGCAGACTGCAAAGCTTCAGGTCGGGCAACACTAGGCCAAGGATTGTGCGCTCCGTCAGAATAGCTTTTAATGGATTAGGCGTCAGGCTTGACCAGCCTGATGTAGCTGAAAAACTGACGGAGCGCATCGACGGCCTGAAGCAAAGAATCGCGGCATGGGGGAAGCGCATTCGTAGGTACTCTGAGAGAGTTGAGCGCTTCCGGCAAAATCGCCTCTTCCTGAGTGATCAGAAGAGGTTCTACAGGAAGTTGGAGAACCCGACGCCATGCTCTACTTCCCAAAAACCGAATACGGCTGACCTCGTCGCCTTTTGGCGAAATATATGGTCACGGGAGGTGGAGCATGAGGAGGGGCCTTGGATTGCGGCGGTTCAGGAAGCATGTGCTAGAATCGAACCGATGAACCCGATCGCCATCTCTTCGGAGAACGTAGCTGATGCGGTCCGGCGGGCACCGAACTGGAAGAGTCCGGGGGCCGACGGCCTGCATCACTATTGGCTGAAAGGGTTCTCGGTATGCCATGCGACCTTGGCTCGACAATACCAAGAGGCGATAGAGCGGAAGACGCTTCCGAACCTCTTCACTACTGGGATCACTCACCTAGCTCCTAAGTCCACCAACACCGCGGATCCTACCAACTACCGCCCCATAACGTGTCTGACTTCCATCTACAAGACACTGACATCCGTTCTGAGCTGCAAGATCTCTCGTCATATTGACGAATTTAACATCTTGTCTGCAGCTCAGAACGGATGCCGTGGAGGCAGCCGCGGCACAAAGGAGCTCCTTATCATTGACTCTGTTGCGGGCCAGCTTGTCAAACGCAACCGTCGGAACTTCTCTGCTGCCTGGATCGACTACAAGAAGGCATTCGACTCGGTGCCTCATTCATGGCTTCTGAGGGTCCTCGAGCTGTACAAGATCGACGGTGCAGTTCGAGACTTCCTCGAAGTATGCATGGGGCAATGGAGTACGATCCTTTGTCTCCAGGGCGAGAGACTGACGACGGGTGCCGATGACCGAATCCGGATACGAAGGGGTATTTTCCAGGGTGATTGTCTGAGCCCACTTTGGTTTTGCTTGTCCTTGAACCCTTTAAGCACTCTGCTGGAGCGTTCGGGGACAGGCTTTCAGTTTTGGAGAGGAGGTACTAAAGTCTCCCACCTTCTCTACATGGATGACCTCAAGCTGCTGGCACCTAATCCTGCACGCCTTATGGAGTTGCTGAAAATCACTACTGAGTTCAGCGGCTCCATCAGGATGCAGCTTGGAGTGGACAAGTGTGCGGTCGTGCATGTAGACAGGGGACAGGTGACGCAATCGGCTGAAATTAGCCTAGAGATTTCTAACTTCAAGACCCTCTCCGAAGCTGAATCTTACCGGTATCTGGGCATGTCACAATGCATAGGGGTGCAGGAGGTGGATATGAAACAGGCTGTTTGCGAGGTCTTTTTTGGACGGCTGACAAAAGTTCTTCGGAGCTACTTGTCGGGCGCCAACAAGGTCCGAGCTTATAACGGCTGGGTCATGCCCACTCTCTTGTACACATTTGGCGTGCTCAGATGGACTCAGACCGAACTCGACGCCCTGGACAGAAGAGTCCGCACGACTATGACTCACCATCGCATGCATCACCCGAAATCGTCGGTCATGAGACTGTACATCCCACGGAAGTGTGGTGGCCGAGGCCTATTAAGCGCCAAGTCCATGCATAACCGGGAGGTGTGCAGCCTCAGGGCCTACTTTGAGACGAGGAGGGAGAGCGCTATGCATGGTGATGTTATAGTATGTGACAAAGGTCTCACCCCGTTATCCCTGGCCAAAGAGGAATGGCGAAGACCGGTTGTACTTAGCACCTCTAACCGGGAGACCGTATGGATGGAGAAGGAGCTGCATGGACGGTTTTACAAGGCGCTCCACGCACCTCACGTGGATGTTAAGGCCTCCGTGCAGTGGCTGCGATTCGGGGACCTCTTTGGGGAAACCGAAGGTTTTGTCTGTGCAATACAGGATCAGGTGGTTAAGACGAACAACTACCGGAAGCACATTCTGAAGGATGGCACTCCCGACTTCTGTCGAGCTTGTCGTCATCCCGGCGAGTCACTCAGACATGTGCTTTCGGGGTGTTCAGCGCTTGCCAACACTGAGTACTTGCACAGACATAACCAAGTGGCCAAAATTCTTCATCAAGAGCTTGCTCTTATGTATTGTTTCTTGGAACAGAGGATGCCGTATTACCAGTACACACCGGTGCCAGTACTCGAACGCGACGGAGTCCGGCTCTACTGGGACCTGCCTATTGCCACGGACAGGACGATACTGGCGAACAAGCCTGATATCGTGGTGATGGATAGGGCACAGTCGAGGGTGTTTTTAGTGGACATTACCATCCCTCATGACGAGAACCTCGTGAAAGCCGAAACAGAGAAAAAGCGTAAATATCTGGATTTGGCACACGAGATTGTCGACATGTGGGGTGTTGAGTCCACTGAAATCATCCCTATCGTGATATCTGCCAACGGTTTGATCCCGGTTAGCCTCGCTCACCACCTGAGGCAGCTGGGTATCTGTGACGGTTCGCTCGCAGCCAGGATGCAGAAGGCGGTATTACTCGACTCGGCTAGGATTGTCCGCCGATTTCTCAGCCTACAACCCTAACCCCCGGCCGTTTGATCTCCCTGCCGGGGCGTAATCCTCCACCCGCTTATATTTATCTGTGTAAATTTATTATATTCCTTATATAAGTATTGTATTATATTATATTTATTTATATGTGTATATGTATATATTAAACGGGTGGAGTGTAGCAATAAGATAATAATAATAATAAAAATTAATGTTTTTAAGCTTTGTCGCTCGTCATTTTTATACATACGATTTTTATACATTTACTATATGTGTGTGTACCTGTTTAGATATTATAATAATATATATACCAGAATATTATATTTTATAGTATTATATTAATTCTTTATTGCAGAATAGAATTATATTGCACAAAAGGAGGGTTTAATGCTTTAACCCTTTCGGTTCGGCCTAGGGATACAGTTTATAGACTGAAACTTAAAATATGAATCTTCACGCGTTAGAACGTTGTAAAATACTTATATTCAAATAAGATTACTATAAAAACTATCTAGACTTTTTCTAATGGCTGAAATCTAGACTTTTAACCATGGGACAATATGTCCCATCAGTCTTCAAACCTATTATATTTGAGTAGGTTTTCCATACATTTTTTTGGAAATATTATAAATTTAATTTTATAAATAAAACAATAGTGATATATTTACTATTTATTCAATGTAATTTAAAAAAATTATGTCTGCTTAGTATTTTAAGGCAATAAAAAATTATATAAATCTAAAAAAACGGGAGCAGAGGGTAAACTACTGAGAGAAGAAATGGGCATCAGGAAAGGTGAATAGTTTTTACATAAAAAACTATTACACGCAATACATTTGGTGTAAGTACCCGTATCTTTTGTTTTTTTGTGCATGAAATCATGCAGAAGCAGCAAAAGCAGTATTTCCATAGACATTGGAAATCCGCATAATGCAATGAAATCTCCTTCAATCTAAGGTTAAGTAAGTTTAAAAAAGACTGATGGGATCCAGTGTCCCAAAACCAAAATTGTTTATCAAAATCCCAATGTTTTGGAAATAAAATATCGTTAGTATAAATTAGTTGGTTTACAAAACGTAATAGATATAAAAACTTACCTGAAAACAATATTAAAATCGCTTAAATCTTTTATCAAAAGTGTAACATTTTTTTCCATGACCTTTATAAATTACTACAGACTAAAAAATAATGTTTCCAGACAAAAACTACCATTGTCAATATATAAAGTGAAGATCCTTTCACGATATGGGATGTATAATCCCACTTATAAAGTAAATTTAGAGCCTCAGTCCTCAGTTACATATCCATGGGATGTTATGTCCCAACAGTCATCTGAAGTATGGGACATATACATACCAACAGATCCGAAAGGGTTAAGCAAGGATTTTTGTATTTAGAAAGGATGTTTGTAGGTATGCAAAAGTGACAAAAAATACATAATATTATTATAACTTCGTAAATTTCATACTAAAGCCCACTCCATAATTATCATTAAAAAGTATAAAATATTTTTAATTTAATTTAACAAAGAGTTAAATGTATTTTGACATTGCACATTAGGAGTAAATATGGTTAATGATTATTAACGAGTATATGTAATTTTGGTTTTAAACTACTGACTGAAATGAATAAATAAACAATTAAAAGAACAATTTCTTTCTTACCTGGTATAACTTCAATCTGTTGAATAGGTTTTTTACTAAAGCTTTTGCAGTATCTCAGTAATTGCAATTCATATTTTTGATTACCATTGTTTGATGATAAGGAATACATAAGCAAATGTCCCTGTCTCGTTCCCAGAAAAAGATTTCCATCTACAAATGTTTACGAAGTTCAGAGTAGGTGTATTAATTTTTGTATTTATAAAGAGAATTATTATTTTATTCTTACACTTGATTTCTTACCGTACGCAGCAATTGCTTCTATTTGTACTGTAGCATTAAGTAAATGCGATACTTCATATGCTTCATGCATTATGAAATAAAAATTATACTACTCAGCAGGCAATACATATAACAAGTTACTGTGAAATTGTCGTTCTTTATCATAACTTCTTTCAGTTATTATATATATACATAATTTCTCAGTAAATTTTGAAAAATATAGGTATCTGATTGATTATGAATTTATGATTAATTTGAGTCAGTCGAAAATATTTTTTTTTTTACTGCAATAACCGATGTATTGACATTTTTACAATGACAATCACATTGTCTGACAATCTTAACAAACAAATGTCAATACCACGGTCTTATATGAGAGGTCTTGCAACTAGATTCCTAATTTACCACCAAGATAGTGTTATTAAGATTGATAATGCATCGTTCCACAATAAACTTGTGGAGAAGCGACCAAATGCAAATACCAAAAAAGGAGATATGATTACTTGGGTAGAAAAGCACCAGATTTCTTTTACAGACGGTGCCAAAAAACCTGAACTTTACGATGTTATACAACGTCATAAAGAAAATTATTCCAATTTTAGTGTTGATAAATTTTTTGGATAGTACAGATTTTTCATCATTATCATCATCATCATATCAGCCATTGGATATCATCGACCTCCAGAGCGACCGTCAAAACAGTCTCTATCCAACGGCTTCCAGCGGCTTTCCTCAAGTCGTCTGTCCATCTCGCGGAGAGCCGTCCGACGCTGCGTTTGCCGGTACGTGGTCTCCACTCGAGAACCTTTCTGCTCCATCGGCCGTCAGTTCTACGAGCTATGTGCCCTGCCCACTGCCACTTCAGCTTGCAAATTCATTGGGCTATGCCGGCAACGTTCGTTCGTCGGCGGATCTCATCATTTCTGATTCGATCTCGCAGTGAAATGCCAACCATAGCCCTCTCTATTGCACGCTGTGCGACTTGGAGCTTGTTTAAAAGGCCGATAATATGCAGAAATGCATTATTTTTATGGAGTTGCACAAGGAGGGCGTTAAAGCAGCGCGCCTATATCGCGAACAACTTCAACGCCTTTTCTTTTTATTAACACACAAAATACTTTAATGACAAGCCGCATTCCTGGTCAACGCAGCAATCGTGAAGGTATCCTTAGAGTAGACCTGGATCGCACAGAAGTGGTGCTGGAAATAGTTCAGCGAAATCCGTCTACAAGTACGAGAGCTATGGCTCGTGCTTTAGACATCCCAATGACTTCTATCCAAGCCATACTTCACGATGAAGGATACCACGCGTTCCACTCTCGACGAGTTCAAGCTTTACAGCCGACAGACCACCAATGGCACATTGACTTTTGCCAAGCCATGTTACGAAAAGAGCAAGATGGTCCTGAATTTTTCAATACAGTTTTATGGTCAGATGCATCACGATTTGAGCGATCTGGAATATTCAATATTCATAATTACCACACGTGGGCTATTGAAAATCCAAACGCTGTGAGAGCTTCGACGTTTCAAGACTGTTTTAGCGTTACTTGTAATTGTGTAATATTCACAAACATTTTATTTCGAAATAGTTGTACAGCTTAGTCTGTCAGTCAGTATCAGTGCCACCACAATCGCCGATACCTTTAGCTTACAAACATATGTAAAAATAATATGTCTGTTTTATTATTATTTTTTATTTTTGTTGTACAATATTAAATTAATAAAGTTAAGTTTGTAAAAAATTAAATTAAATTTATTGGAAAAAAAATAATTTTGTTAATTTTCTTTGAGAACTGACTTCACATAGCTACAAGAACACTATAGAGAAATTTATCACTTATGAAAATAGTAAAAATATACTAAATAAAAGCAGTTAACTTTTTATACGATCGTAATTATATGAGTCCTAATAAGTTTTTAATCAAAATTGTAATATAACCTAATATTACTGCACTCGCCGACCGATGCTACTTTTTTAATAATCAAATAACAAATATATGAAATTATATCGCTAATCAAATTCTTAAAATGCAACAATTAATTACGTTTTATGCTGCAATTGTTGTTGTAATAAACTATAGAAACCACATTAACTTTTCACTATTATAACTTTAAAAACAATAAATTGACGTTACTTCAATATTGACGAAACAGTTTGCCGCCATTTGCCGCTGTCATTTCTACTCGGACGCGTCATAAGTTAGGCCGACCGCCGATCGTGAGCGGAACGCTTAGGCCGAGCCTAAGCCGATCGTGCCTCTCTATCGCTTGTTCCGCGCTCTCGCTCACTAATTGTGACAATGACGTCATCTTTTTCGGACATGCACCCAGTAGCTTTCATCAATTTACTAAACGTTATCACGTCAAAAACATTTCACATATATAATATTATTAGGGATTTATGTATATATAATTTCTTTGCAAAAAAAAAACTACCTTTGGTATAAGCACGTCTCTTAGTTGTAATTTATTCGAGATTCATAGCTAGACGTTAGGAGACTCGTGAGTCGTGACGCGAGCAGTGCACACCAGAGACATGATACTTACAACTAGACTGTGCACTGTGGCGCAAAAACCAGTGCGAGCGAGAGGGCCCCCCGTGGTAGTGTGTCCCTTTCTAATGAGGTGACCATGACTAAACAAAAAAAATGGGACTAACTATACAAACGATTGTGTAAGTATTCTGATAATTTATACTGATGTAATCTAACTACACTACCTTTTTTTTTTTTTAGTTGTCGCAGGGGAATCCATTTACGGATGATATCCAGAACGCCCGGGTGGTAGTCCTAGACCTATGTCGGACTCGGCACTTCGGGAGTGCAATACCGTACTAAACCCCTGCGGGAGCCTTCAGCCGCTTTAATTGGAGGGTCCCGGATCTTCAGGCAACAGGATCCCTCCAGCGACAGACTGGCCTCGGCGAAATGGCCAGACTTCTCCTCCATGGGGACTGTCCGGCTCACCTCTGAACAGTCCCAACCACGCCGTGTCTAGCAGGACCGGGTTCCCAACCCGGCCCGACACGGGCACATGGGCGTCACTGGAGGCGCATTAAGTAGCGCCTCCTGCGCACCCCCATTCGTCGCCCGCGGATGGAGGCCACGTCGGTGGCCTCCATCTAACTACACTACCTACAGGTGTGTATGTACCTAATTTTTGTAAAAGTAAAAAAAACAACACCAAAACCATTCTAGTAGACAGATTTTTTTTGATCTGCCACCATCCACCATCACCGTACGTCAGTCTCCCCGTGATCATGGCTATTGAAACATTGCCGAAATATAGTATTATATATATATATAGTATAGCCGTAATAAGCACCCGAACAAATATAATTTTAATATGAATATATTTAATCAATTCCAATTCATGAGTTTCGTTAGAGCTTGGATGTGTCAATCCAAGCTCTAACGAAACTCGCTTGATCTTCGGAGAGAATTGATGTAATGTCATATTAAAAGCATCTTTTACATATTCAAACTGTGTAAATGATAAAAACATTACCCTCCGGCACTCGGGTAATTAGGAGACATTACCAAAAAAAGTTTTTCTATTTAACCGCTTGAGTGTCCGGGCAATGACCTTTTAGTTTACCAACTGCACAAAACTGCCCAAGGCCTCTCACGTTTTCTAACGTAATTTCCCACCGGTGATAATGTAATATACGTTAATCAACCTGTAGTTGACAGGTGCACTTCGCGTACTAATGCCCGTGTCGAAAAAAAAAGTTGACATGGGCAATATAGCCATGGCGACCATTACTTGACACGGGCGCTTGCGGTTAGTTTGTAAACTCTTGACATAAATGCTGAAGCATATTTTAGGCCTCCTCTGTCTACAAAGGCTGTAAAAGAAGAAAATTCACAAACATCAATCAAGTAGTAGTTTTCATTATTCGGAAATCTAAGATACAAGTATTATTAATTAAATTAAAAGTCTAAAAAACGGATTTTATCGCGTTTATTTAAAGTTACTGTTTAACAATATTTAATTTAAATTATTTCCCGACGTTTCGGACCCTTTACTTATATTATCTTTTATTATTACTTTTATTATTAATGATAAACATCATCTTTACAAAGTAGAATGACTAGTTAACTTCAACAAAACAATTTAAGTGTTTTATAAAAAATGTAAGTTTCGGGTATTGCTCATTTTGTATACTCTTGTCATTGACCGGTACATCTCCAATTCAAATTCATGGTTACCCTAAAGATTAAGATTGTTGTTTTTATTTACTCGTGGAAAGAAAAGCGACTACCGGAATAAGACTCATTATTGCACCCTGTCACACAACAAGAATTTACCATTTTTCATGGAAAAACATTCAATTTCAGTAAGAAAATTGACACAATCGCAAATCGAAACACGACAATCAACCAAATAATCAAATAAGCAAACCACCATCTTACATTTAGTATTACCAGTCCCAAACATCTAATACTACCTTTACTCAGTATTTAATTATTTTTTAAATACAACCGATTGATTTATTATTTATTGACACTGTAGAAATACGTCTAAATACGTTTCTAACTCTATTTTACCAACCGTTCGTATTAGTAAATTATTAAAAAGAAAAGTATTTAATTTTCTACCATTTCTATCAAACGAAATGATTATGTGAGCTGGCAAGACGTTAGACAAGGACACACTACCAGCGGGAGCGCTCTCGCTCGGACCGCTTTTAGCTAGCTACCGCTTATAGGGAAATACCTACCGTAACAGTCAAAGAATAGATCTCATTTTAGCAAAACAAAATTTTTTTGTACACTGTCTAGTTGTATCATGTCTCTGGTGCACACAGACGGTCAAATGGTTAGGGCAAAATATGTGGGTAATAGCTATATAAAATAAGTTATCTAACTTTAATGAACGCATTAACGTGTTGTTAAGTTTCATAATTGTAAAACTACACTTAGAGCACATGAGTAAATAAACCGTACAGAGGCAAAGCTTCATACAAGCGCGCCACGATAGGTACACTACTACAAGCATGAGACGCGTGTGTGCGTCAGCACAAGCGCCTCGTCACATACGAGAGAAACCGGCCTATAATATGCTTAAACTCAAGGGCTGCAGCAGCAACTTCGCGCGTCGAGTTTTCATTTAATGATAATTTATTAATTTAAATATTGTTTTAATGTTATTTTAATAGTATTTTAATATAAAAGTGTAAAAATTTCCTAAAAATATTTAGGAAATAATAATTTATTTCTTTTTTAAATCGTAATAACATTAAAAAAGATCAAATTTGATAGAAGAATTTTTTTAATACCTTGAAAAATGATAAAGTTACTTTTGAAAATATTTAAAAAAAAAACAACAAAAATAAACTTTGTCATCTTGTTGAACAACTAATTATTGTTTATTAAATTTTATCCTCCTATGCCAACCCTACCAAAATAGGTATAAATTTTGCTCGCTCCTTAGAAGCTTTCACTCTGTACGGTTTCTTTACTCATGTGCTTAGAGTAGATATAAGAGGCTTTGAAGAAGGCGATTACAACAGTCAAAATATTCCTTCAGTCTTTTTAAACGGAGACTACGTTATAACTATTTAAAAAAAATAAGGCAACACAAATTATGTAGCACAATAAAATTTTACTCTTTCCACTAGTTATTTGCTTAGAAGAAAATCGAATCCGAAGCATCCTTGCGATGCACCAACATATGTCACCAAAAGATATTTCGATTAAATTAAGAGGTAAATTATTTAAATATTCTACTAAAATGTATTTTGTCAACACAAACCACAAGTTGCCTATTTACTAAAGTTTATTATTAAGGGTCATAGCTCATAAAGAGCCACCCGGAACCTGACCAGCACCGCCTAGCCTCGAGCGGTTAGTATTCTTTCTATCGACTTGTATGGATACGCGTTCACTACATCGACTCCGTAGTGTCACCGGACGCCTCGCTCGCAAGTTGTCCACGCGCGGACGCGGCGGACGGCGGGCGGACCACTCGGTGATGACTCGGTGCTCGCACGCTTGTCTCGCGTTGACCGCGCACGGTTCCCAGTGGACCGCGCGCTGCCCGCGAACGATTTACTGTGTTTTTCTTTGTTATAGAGTCTTCAATATGAGACAGAATATTATAAACCACACATTGCGGCATATTATGATAGTACGAAACACGTGTAGACATTAGTGACAATGAACAGACTACTCGAAAATTTGTGGACCAAACGATGTCCACACGTTGACCACGCGACGTTTACACGTGGGCCACGCGAGGTTCACTGGTTGACCACTCGACGTCCACCCGTTGACAACCTTTCGACAGACCTGGCTGTGCGGGTCTGGTGCCGGGTGTCTCTAATGAGCTGTGACCTTCAGGTTTACGAAATCACATATTCATTATACCTCTAAGCTTGACATTTATATCCAAACCCTCTATTTGTAATATTAAAAAATGTTTAAATTCATTTCACTTGTCGCTTTAGATTGTAACGGTCGTATTCAAGGTCGCATTAAAGTGATTAACGTGAATTTGTAGGAGATCACAACCACACTATCATGTCAAATATATTTAATACAAATAATTGTTACATCTGTACTAACCAGTCTCTTAAAGACTATTAATTAATCTCATCCTTTTATATTTAAGTACCATAGCCAAGGTAAGAAATTTTCAATGAAAATATTTACTATATTAATGCGATTTTTATATTAAAATAACTTTATTTTCTCTTCTTGTCTAGTTGGTTTTCGTAATAATTTTCTCAAGATATAAAATAATTAATAAACTAATAGGTAAAATAAAAAACCATGTTTACTATTCATTTAATATTTACTTTTATAATTATGTTATTTTCATTCATAACTAACAACGATATGGGTGTTACGATGTATTCAAATTCAGTAAAACAAATTAAAACAAAATACAAATTTCACTCACTATTAAATTTAATATTACAGTACTAGCAATAACAAAACTCTTTTACTTTAAATAATTTATATATGTCAACCCCATTTCGAATGTATTTAAACGGGAAATTCTCATTTAGTATAAGTGCACGCAAATCGTGAGAGTGAGAATTCAGTGGGATTAAGACGTTCCAATAACATCGCTTCAAACATTCAGGTCACTAGTATGTCTTAACTTTTTACACAGAGGGTCTTTAGAAGCAACGTCGATTACAAAATTCATATTAGATAAGACTTAATAAAAAATATGCATATCTAAACTATCGTATTTACCTTACTGAATTCAAACGGTCTCCTCTCGTATAGTATTGTACGCCATCTAGCGCACGAAAAGACCGCGAACAGTAAAGCCGAGCACTATCCGCTCTCTAACGATTAACTTCGGGTACGTTCGCGGCCCTCTTCTAATTAAGGATTTCTTCACTTTGATAGCAGCGCATGCGCACGTCATACATTCAACATGCATGTAAATTGAACAACATGTTGAATGTATGACGTTCACATGCGCTGCTATCAAAGTGATGAAATCTTCAATAAGAAGAGGGCCGCGAACGTACCCTTTATCAGAGTCATACCATAAAGATAATAATTATAATATATTTACACGAATTATAAAGGTGTGTCAGCAAATGAATAGCCGCAGGGACGACAACTAAGCTCAACTATGTGTGATTTGAAATCGTACGCCGAGCGCAATATACCTCTTATACTAAAATTTTATAATTAGTACATACATATATGTAATAATACGAGCGTATGTTATATACGTTACCGGGACCATTTTTTTATTAATGTATCGGAAATTTCGTAATAGCTTGGCACGCTAAAGATGCTTTATTAAAATGTGATTACGTTATTTATCGATGCGTAACAGATTGTGTTATTATGACAAAGTCTAAAACAGACCGTTGCAAACTCGTCTTCTTTTCCAGCTGCCTAATCTGTGTAGGTGCTCCATTATTTTGTAGGAAATATTTTTTCACCGAAGGTTAATTTTTAGGCTAATTTTAAACCATGAATAAAAGATTTTTGTAACTCTATATTTAGAGACTTTTAATACCTTTATCTAATAACTGTACGCCAACTCGAAGTGCAAAATTAAATAGATAAAATACTTAAAACTATGACAATGATTTTCATTATTTTAACATTGTTTTTTTTTTTAATAAATGACTACTATTAGTGTGTTCTCCAAGGACATTTTTTACATAGCAGAAATATATTGAAATATAGAATACAATATTATATCGAAAAAACTATGACGTTACAATAGGACACCGACAGTGCTTATTTAATACATTACATTTATTCAGCATTGGATTAAAATGTGAGGGTACACTGCAATAAAAGTACTAATGTAAAGTAGCCCAAATAAACAATTATTTATAATGTAAATCTAAAATTTAAATCCTTTGAATTGTTTATACAAATACATAATATTCTGAAATATTATTAAATATTAAAATTGAGAGATCAGTTTACGCTAGTTATAAAAATTTACAAGTATATGCTTTTTATTTGCAACAAAATGCTCAATCTGATAATTTCATAATCAAAATATGCAATACGAGTCGTACGTGTGTACGCGTATCGCAAGTCAGGAATACGCTCCCGTAGTTAATATTCTAATGCGCTACTGAAAGTTTCCTACTGATTACACGGCCCAAGCAAAGTTACGATCCACGCTATATCATGTGGCATATAGTGGCTACCTTAATAGGTGATTTACGTGAAACAAGCATGTGACTACTTTTAGTTTATGAGGGTTAAAATAAATTAGATATAGCTGATCTTTTAGGGAAAGTATGATAGAAATTAAAATATTACACGATTTAACAAAAGGTAATGTATACGTTACTCGGATATCGAACTGTCGATAATAATCAACGTTAAAACGCAGCGTTAAGGTATATACAAGAGGAAGGAATTTGAGCTTACAAAAGTACAAAGTAATCACATTGCGACGGTTTAGAATCTACAGCGGATTTACCCTTCTTACCGACTACGACAGCTCAAGCTTTATCGACAATAACACTACAGTATCACACGATTACTCGCCGAAAACACCTATTATGCATTTAATTTTCCCGATGGCCAACACGAAAAGTACTATCACTAAATAGCATACGACCGACTCTCGGATCGAGAGCGGGGAGCGGCCGGACGCAGGCTGGACCTCCGTCGCCCGCTACGCGCCGGCGGCGACTGGCGACGACTGGTGGCGACTGGCGGCGACTGGCGGCGGAGCGGGCGGCGGGCGGCGGGCGGCGCGGGGCGGGAGAGTTCGTCGCATGCGGGCGGGGCTTAGCGTACCGTCTATGACGCGCCCGGAGAGCCACCGCTGGGCCCGCTCGCCGCGTTCTCACCTGCCGCAGACATGTTCATATAAACATCGCGTGATCACAACGGGAGGAGGGGGGATTAATTTAGCGAGATTAGCATAGGACTCCCATACGTTCTCGTTTTCACGAATTTATCCTAATTCAAAGGGGTCCGGGGCGTCCGAGAGGGGTTATTACAAAGTGATCGGGTGAAATCCCAATGAAAGTTAAACTAGTAACACACGCTCGAAATTGGTTCTGCGGACCTAATTCGCCAACAAATTCGTTTTCGCTACAGACGACCGGATCAGACAGTTGCTTCACGTATGCCTTCAAGTGCAGACCGTTGTCATCGTGTCGTTTGACACAAAAATTATGGTGGTAGCCGTAACACTAGCAACGTTATAACTACCACGTAAAAGGCGAAAAAAAAAAAGAAGAGAATTAGCGAAATTGTATTTAAGACAGTTTTGAGTGAGACACTCTTTTAGGTATTGTTAATGCTTGCTTTCGAGCATCTCGTTTGCAATAAAGCTCGTGAGGTGTAATCCCATGAGAATGTTTATGTTTAATACATCGCATTTGGTAACGATTTTCTCCCTGATGTAAAATGAGCGCATGCGCGGCCGAACTTGATGACGTTCTGGACACGACTAGTAATAGGGTACTTTCGGTAGTGAAAAATAAATTATGAGATTTGATAAAAATTAAAATTTATGTAGAAATATACTTAAATATTCTGATTTTGAGCCATAAAAGCATATTATTGTTTTATTATATTGAAATTAAAAGTCGTAAGTTTCAATCTGTATAACACGTGATCTAAAACACGAGCCGCCATGATGTGACGTCGTAATGACAATGTTTCCGCTATACACTGCAAGCACTCCTCAGTGCTCTCACTAGTGAAAAATTCGTTCCTTTATTGAGTGCCAGTACACTGCCACAATACCATATAGAAATATATGACGTCATAAATAGCATAATTTTTGTACTGTGACCACTGGCGCTTTCGAAGTAAGGTGCTCTCAGTACTTTGATCACCTGATTAAAAAATATAACAGCACGAATGATTTGTTATTCTAAAATGTCAACAATATTCAAAAATTAATTTTTGAATATTTTTGAATTTATTTTTGAACAGAAAACGTATACATGATAAATATTTTATTTGAAAACAATTTCGAAAAATTAGGATGATAGTATACTGTACTGCGTTCCGTTTTATCAGTAACCAGTATAGCACAATATAGCAAACTAAAAAGTAACGGCTCCGCAGTATACTGAATTGACGTCACACCTCAGAGTGCTTTCAGTGTATAGCGGAACACAACTTTACGCATATTACGTCACCAAAATAGGTGACTGCGTTTTCGCGGGAATTAAAAAGGTTTAAAATTTAATTTAATTTTATGGCAAGAAAGCGTGTTTATTTTGCCGAAATAAATTTTTTTGTGGCTTTTTAATACGAAAATTAACATTTTGAAGTACTTTTTCAAACATAGTAGAATACCCTATTAGGGATGCAAACAATACATCGATTTTTCTCAAACATCGATATTCGTTCTCAATACTTATTTAAATGTTGATGAAAACAAAACATCGATGTATCGTTCATAAACATCGATGGTTTTAACTTCGATGTCTTTAACATCGATGTTTCACTTTAAAAAAATATCGATGTTCTAATATCGATGTTTTTTATGAGCGATGTTGCACCCCTACTAGTAGTAGTTTGTTCGGCCCAACCGTCCACACGTTCGGATTCGGTACGGAGCAAACCATATCCGATGTGCAAACTAGCGGACCGAGGCGGACTCTATTAATAATAATTATGCTCGCAGGACTACTACTCTACAGACGGTCAGATATGGTTCGGAAGCGAACCAAATTCGAGTGTGTGTTACAATTTAACACTGTAACTGCCATGTCAGTCACCTGTGTCTGACAGATGTAGTACATGTCAGGCCATGTCAGTCAGCGGTGACTGACATGACCTGAACAGGAAGGACACGGCGCTATCGCTATGTTTTAACCCATACAGGCCATTCCAGTCGTAAATGCCTGATATTATTTTAATTTAAACGATTTTACAGAATTGTCTTCATAAAAATGTTGGTTTGGCGGTTAACGTGGAGTGCGACAGGCGACCGCGACAGGAGAGACAGAGACAGAGACCCTGTACCTGGCGCGTCGTGGTCGGGAGGCGCGGGCGCGGCGGCGGCGGGCGCGGCGGGCGCGGCGCGCGGCTTGAGGAAGTCGTTGAGCGAGGGCTGGATGGCGAGCTCGTAGTCGGTGAAGTTGAAGAGCGGCGGCAGCGGGCGGCCGTTGGGCAGGCGCGCGTTGGGCTCGCGCAGCTCGTCGAAGAAGCCGTGCGCGCACGCCTGCAGCGGCGACAGGCGCGCGCCCGGCGTGTACTCCAGCAGCCGCGACACCAGCGAGATGGCGTCGGGCGGCGTGCACGCGCGGAACACCTGCGGGCGTAGCGCTCTGTACTAGGACTGAGCGATCCTTATCGATCATTCTTAACTACTCGATCATTTTTCATTCGATAGTTATCGAATGGTATCGATGTATGTGATTCGATAATTATCGATAACTGTCACAAACAATCGATAATTTTCGTCCAGTAATTATCGATAACTGTTCATTCGATAATATTCGATAATAATATCGATAACGATAATATCGGTGACTGTCGATAATACGATACGATAATTATCTATAGTAAAATTTTAGATATTTTTTTCCGATGAACATCCTTACTCTGTACTCACTGCTCTACACTCTGCGCTAGTGCGCTTCGGTCGAGTCGAACGACCGACCGATGTCATGGTTTAATTATGTTATGTAAGAAAAAAGAACACAATTAAGAGATTATTTTTTACTTTAATATATACATATGGATATTGTCAAAAGATTCGTTATGAAAAAAACACCGGTATAATTACACGTATGTTTTCTTAAGTAATTGTAAAATTAAATAATCTTGATTGCTTTTGTCTAAAATTTTGTTCATGTTACTAATATATTTCTTTCAAGTTAAAAATATCTCTATATTCCTCTCTGAAGGAATTGTTGTATTGTCAGACAAACTTTAAAAATGATTAACCAAAATAAGAACGAGAAATACATCAAGTACGTAAGTTTTGATATAATGAAATAATATTTTTGTTATCTTCTTTGCATATACTTTTCTATGTACTATTTTGCAGTTATTAACGTATATTGATACACACAAAAAAGTTAAAGCAATAACAAAAAATAATAATTATAGCGAAAATTATATACAATGTTAAGTGTTAGAATGAAACAAATAGCCGTAGATTTGTATTGTTGCAGAATAAGGAAGTTATGTCTCAGACTAGTTTCATATGCTGAGGGCACGAGTGAATTTTTTACATAAAAATGATGGTAAAATTTCAAATTTTAATTTCTAGATTTTTAGCTAGAAACTATGAATATTTTCATACATATCACGCGTAATGCCTGAAGCGCTTCCAGCTGAAAATGTAGAATTCAAACATTTTATTATAGTTCGGCAATATATTCGATAAATAAAAACTTTAATGTAAGCTTACACTCGGATCTCTTAAGAACATTGTTACATTACGATAGCACATTTGTGACAGAAACACTCGCAGCATTGACAAGTATGCACACTGAACACCAACAAACAATACGAAAATATATGAGTTAAGAATTATTTTAAATAAATTAGTCGTGACCTCTAGTTAACTCATGCCGAATGTCAGACTGTATTTATAAACCGACCTATAAGTTTATTCGCATTACTTATTTCTATAATAATAAAAAGAAAGGTTATGATATTATTACCTTTATAATTAGGTCAGTATTTTTTTTTTTTTTTTGTTTTCTTGTTGCTACACGCAAACGAACCATAATGCGAATAATAACTAAATGCTTTCATTTTAAACGCTATTAACTACTGAGAATTTTTTTAATACTAACTTATGGATTCACGAAAATGGTACACTAACACATTTTTTTATTTTTATGTAGTAGATATTTTTAAAAAGTGGTTTTATGTATTTAATTATTTTGTAGAAAAAAAGTATTTCCAAATATATGTATATTTAGTCAAGTTTTAATAAATAAAATTTTTAATATCAACAAAATGAGATCTGTAAACCATATATTTTGCTATTTTCTCATTTAAATTTAGAAACAAATAACAAAATATGATATCTAAAAACAACTTATTAAATTTAAATGTAGCAAATATAAAAGCGATAAGGTAGGAAAACTTAATTAAAAAAAAAAATGTTACGTAATGTCAGAATTACAAGTTTAATTAAAAAAAAATGAATTTAATATTTACACTTTTTCACTAGTAGTGTGGATTTTTTCGAGATACAATGAAAGCATTTATTTTTTTTAAAGCAGCCGTCGGCAACTTGCGGTCCCCGGACCATTAATGGTTATTTTGATAATTTAAAAAAAATGCAGTTTTTGTTAATTTAGCTAAATTCATTTACTAAATTTTACGTGAAAAACACTTAAAGAGCTGTATAAAAGAAAAACGTGACACTTGTAAATTGATTTACTACAAATCATCTAGACGGCCTTGCTATTCTCAGTAGAATGAGATTTTGTTAGTGAGCAGAAAAGTTGAAATATTGAGTGGTCCGGGTGTAATAGGTTGCCAACCGCCGGTTAGAGAACGTTTCTTACTCGGATACGCTGATGGTCAGTGGCAGACTTGGGCATCGTCAGTCTCTCCAACATGTACTGCAATACGGGGCGATATCATCAAACATTTATAGAGCTTTCAACTCTCTCGGCGCGCGGCGCTACGTATGCGAATACTTATGAAATACGCTTTATCTACTCCTATGCTTTAAATCCTCTATAAAAGATTCTGAAACAGCTTATTGCCAACATTAAAACACCCAATGTCCTAAATAACCATAATATCATCCAAACGGATGATACAATGTTGTATTGAATTTTATAATAACACTCCTTTTTTTTATCCCTTCTGTGCAAAGGGTTTACTCAACTCACAGCCATATTCTTACTGCTGAATGCGTAGTATATGTATGAATTTCAAAAAAAGAACATTGTCATTCACGCGCGTTTCACTACAAGAACGCCGCGCGCCATATAAAAAAGTAGGTTATTCGAATCCCTGCCATTTTTCTCAGATATTTTTGTTGTTTTGTTTATAAAAATATTATGGGTCTAGATAAAGACTTGTATGCCACTATTCATAATTATGTATTTAAACACTCCTGTGATACTAATACCAAACCCACATTCGTGATTTTATATCCCTTTTTATACAACAATTGCATAAACAACTATTATTAATTTGTGGGAAAGCGATGGCACAGTCCTCATCCGAGTACAGTCCATAAATGTAAGTTGACATTTCCATTCAAAGATATTACACGAATGTTTTAAATTTGCAAACACTATAAATTTACATATGTATGAATTATTATGTGTAAAAATGCACTTGACTGTACGACTTCAGCAAGTTTGACGCATACATTGCACCGCCCGCCGAAATGACTTGAAACATCTATATCCTACTGTTGTCAATATCTCTTTGACCCCTCGTCTTGTATTTTTGATTATTTTGTTTATCTATTGTGCCGAAATATTATTTTTTATTTGTAAATGTACAATAATTATAATAATATGTAAGAGCATGTTATATGATATACGATGATTACTTATATAAAATATATAATAAATAGCTTTTCTAGTATCGATGTATTAAATAATGTAATGAATTTGCAACTATAATCAAAGACGGTTTGTAAAAAAGAGTGGGCTTACCTTTGCCCAAGGATGGCTTTTTATTTGTGGAAACTTGAATTCTGTGTAGTTAGGATTCATTTCGCGTATTTGTTCTCGAGTGGGAGTGCCTAGGACCTGTTGAAATAAATTAATACTAATTAATATTAGTAATAAATAAAAACAAATGTATTCTGACGCTTGATCCTTGATAGCATGTACTCTGATCGTTATCATGCTAAAAAGCGTTATTTCTAACTAGCCAAGGTCTAGCCAATCTACTCGTATTATTATATATCAATTATCACGAAACTTAAATTTTATAATAATAACAGCTAATACCCCGCGACTTATGTCTGCTTTGCTTATAATATTAACAATTTATTTTACGTGCAGAAAAAAACATCAAAAATATAAGAAACAAAAACATAATTTACTTTCAAAATTTATTTGTAAACTGTTATTTTAACACACATAGAAATGTCTGACAGATAAAGTGGAGTTTGATGGTGAATAAGAAAAATTTAACATGAACATTTATCAGTCGCATACCGTTATACGTTTGATAGCTTTATTAACAACCGGTGAAACAGGGCCTCAAATGAAATCTATACAGTAGTTTTTCCGTGGTGCGCGCCTAACGTTAGACCATTATAGATCATTTAATTTATACACATATTTAAAGATATTAAAAAGAAAAAAGATTTGGTGTAAACTATAATTTCATAAAATTGTATATTTATCAATTAAATATATAAAGCTACAAAAAAAAAGTAATTATGAAAATTACTTTTTTTTTTGTTGCTTTATAATATTTGATTAAACCAGAACAGGTTTAAAATATTCAGTCAAAAAATAAGTTTTTGAAGTCATTTATTAAAACCTAGTTTTAAAGGCGGGAGGCAGGGAAAGGCGGTCATACGTAGAGGTAGTGTTTATATTTTATTTGAAGAGTATAGGTATGTGGCCAGGGCCCTCGGGAACGTCTAACAATGCCCGTGTGTACAGACCTTGATAATTTCAACGAGCTGATCCACGCCGGAGTCCCCCGGGAATATCGGCTGACCGAGCAACAGCTCCGCGACTACGCAGCCGGCACTCCATACGTCTGCAAATATTATTAGGGGTCATCCATAAATTACGTCACACGAATTTTATGACTTTTTGACACAACCCCCCTCCCACCGTCCTTGTCACAGCTGGTCACATTTGTGAGAGTCTTATATGATACAATATATAAACCACAGATCCCACACGCTTACTTAAATAAGTATGCTTCGACACTTTGGCAATACCTATTATGCGAAAGTTGCTTCCTTACTTATGCTCATGCAGATAGTTGGAAATATTTTTGTTATTCGTTAATAGGTATGTGGTTCACTTCAAAAAAAAATTTGATGTCACGAAATTTAAGACTCCTCCCCACCCCTTGTCACACAATATCACGTCACTTAGTCGAGCTCCTTGCCACCCCCTTAACGTGTGACGTAATTTATGGATGGCCCCTTATTACAAGCACGTAAGTACATAAAAATTTTACAATCATTTTTTTTTCATACGAATTGTATGATTTCAAATTCTATCTTGGAGTTCTATAATATTGGTTAGCAAGATATATGCAATATTAAATGATTGAATTAAAAACGCGTTAATGAAACGCTATAATTATATTACATATACATTATTGACATATCGTTCTTCTTTATTTTCATATTTTTGAAAATATTTTAGCATAGTAAACAATTTAGTAATATCATAAAATAATACAAAAATAATAAAAACAAAAACTTCCGATTTTCTATAATAGACGGCTATTAGGTACCAGTCCCTGTATTGTTAGAAAAATACGTATCACGTCCGTCATTATCGAAAAAAAAAACTATTGTTTTACACAACTTCATAAAATACATAAAACATCCAGTCAACCTTTAGATATGCAAGAGTTTTAGATAGATATACGAAAAGTAAATAAAAGAAGAATAATTACAAAATAAAGTCGGTTTACTGACGATAATTTTACGTGATGACGTCATAAGAAAAAAATTATGAAAAAATGCATACTTTTATTAATTGAATTGAATTATTATCACTGAATTATCATTATTTTTTATAATACAAAGGAGTTAATTGAAAATTATTTTTTTTCGATAAATTAACATTTATTTGCGCTCGTTAATTCAAATCTTTTTTTCTTCTACTTGGACGCATGGAACGAATGGAAGAGAGATAGATACGCCACAAGCCGAACGATCGTGCCTCTCTATCGCTTGTTCCGCGCGCTCGCTCGCGTAACGTGATAATGATTCATGCTTTTTCGTGCATGCAGCCGGTGTTCATCGATTTACAAGACGTTATCACGTCAAAAAAATTAAGTAAGTTTGTTACTCCATAAACATAAACACATAAATCATTCTTAGGAAATCAGAGTCAAGTAACTACTATTGCCGACTTTATTTATTAGTAATTATGAAAGAATCAGAAATCGACATATTTCTTCTCTGTATTTATGAAATCCGTGGTCATTTGCTTAAAAAAGAGTTGTCACTCACCAATTTTCGTCGTATAGTCGATAGCGCCGAAGATGAGCTCGGGCGCGCGGTAGTACCGCGAGCATATGTAGGACACGTTCGGTTCGCCGCGAACCAGATGCTTAGCCGAACCGAAGTCGCACAACTTGAGCACGCCCGTCTTCGGGTCGAGCAGCAGGTTCTGTGGCTTGATATCCCGATGGCAGATGCCCAGCGAGTGGATGTACGCCAGGCTCCGGAACAACTGGTACATGTACAGCTGGAACAATTTACGATTACCGTAGATCAGGGATGGCGAACCAATGGCTCGCGACACAATATTTTGGGCACATCACCGAACACGAAATTCCTAATGCAGTAAGAAAAAAAAGGGGCATACAATTGGGGCATAATTTCATCCGATAAATATCGAGGAATATCGATACGTAAAAGCGACTTTTTTTTTTTAGGAATACGCATAGTCTGGAGGTGTAAACATCGGTATGGGGATATTTCTTTTTTTTCTTGTGCGCTTCCGACACAGGATAAAGTCAATTTATTATTTTTATTATTTTCCCAATAATTATAAAGTTAAAATTATTTGATGGCTCAGTAAATAAATCTTTAGACAAAATTGCACGTTGATATATAAAGGATCGCCATCCCTGTCGTAGATCGTACACACACGAATAGATAGCACTAACCTGTCATACGATAAATGACCATGACCACTCCGCCGGGAGTGTACGACTAAGAAGGATCAGAGTTCGTCTGGACATGCGACTTTGTGTGCGTGTACTTGTTTTCGTACGTTTATGTGAACAGAGGTGCGGCAATTGTCAAAAGTTCTCTCATCGCTTTGTTGTTCGGATACATTTAAAATATAAATAAAACTTGAAATTTTAATCAAAAGATGCTGTATTATTTTTAATTTGAAAAACAATATTTTGACGTAATTAACGTGCTTTTTATGGATAAACATGCACTTGCCTAAGCATATTGAATTATAAACAAACATTATTGACATAAGTGTTTATATTATCCATAATGACAGGGGAATGACCTTTGCCCAGCAATGGTATCTATATGTGATAGATGTTACAGTATATTTTCATCACGATACATTGTTCAGTCATCTGACTACTGAACATGTACCGACCGACATGAAGGACCGAGGATGTCATTCAATGACACCTTTGACAGTGTTTTATTAAGATTGAGGTTCAGATCAGATGTTTATAATAACAATTTGAAAATAAACTGCATATTTATTTGTGATTTAATTAAAAAGTTATAAGTTTTAAGTATTATTTTGATATTTATTATTTCATACTTATTTTTTTAAACTTTGTTCGATCGCGATTCGAGTCGATATCGAGGACGATTTATTATAAATAGGGATTTATTTTGCTTTAAAGACGAACGACGTTTACTCTAGGTTTTTCTTATGAATCACAATTCTTACCTTTATAAAACTAATGGGTATGGTTTGTTCATCTTTGGAGTAGTGACGTGCAACTTTATACACTGTCTCTGGTATGTACTCCAGCACCAAGTTCAGGTACACTTCATCTTTCTGTAGACAAAAATTAGATATTATTTATAAGGCCTCTTTTAAATTTTTTTTTTTTCTACTGTTAAGGATATTATTAAACTAAGATTGGTCGGGTTTAGCAACGAGTGAATTTTAATTAAATCTAAATACATACATAATGTAGAAATATGAATGTGAAAGTTTTAGAAAGTAATAATTATATCTTCATAAATAATACATTTTATAAAATTACATAAGCGAAATATAAGTATGATAAAATTTTATATATTTAAAATATATATATATATATATATATATATATATATATATATATATAGAATAGTTTATGTAGAGCCTTTAACTTTGTTAATAATGTAGAATGTTTAAACTGAATTCTATGATTGTAATTGTATATTTCTAGCAACCTTGAAAATATTTATAATAGTCTTTTTTTACTTTGAGAACTAATAAGAACGTAACAATCGGCAATTAGACTTCAGGTAAAACTTAATGTTCGTATAAATAACTTATATTTTATGTTATACTATAAATACCGTGTTATAACGATTGAATTACTCGTCAGTAGTTTCTTCATACTCCCAAAATCAAATATAATAATACATATTAGTCTAGTAAACTAAGTCAACAGTCAACAAGTCTAATATATCAAATCAAAATACCGAGAAACAAAATTCAAAACTTGCAATAAAAAAGTAACTAACTTTATCAATTATGTTTATCATTACTTTTTTCTGCAAAAATAAAACTACATCGTAGATTTTTTTTATGAATCGTAATATAATAATAAAGTGTTTTTCTAAGATTAACAAAAAAAAATTGGGAGTATTTTAAGTGAAATAAATAAATTATTTAAAGTTGGCGCGTAGATAATGGCCAACAGACTAAATTGGCTCACGTCCAAAGGTTTTTGGCGTTTGTACTTAGAGAAACTACTAAGGATTGATTCTGACCTTGAACTAGTAACGTGACTTTTATGTTACAGTGTTTTTATTATATCTGCGATTACGCAGTACAAATTGTTAATGAGGTAAAAGATCATTCTTCAAATAATATGTAATCATAAAATTTCATTTACTACCTTTATAACATATAGAAATAATTTTATGTTGGTCTTTTTATAAGGTTATGTTTCTTTAATTCTTACGAATTTATATAAAATATTAAAAGAAAAATATTTTAAGCGGAATATCAATTCAATAATAAAACTTAATTTTAATTAACAAACCTAACATCTACATTATTTATAAAACCATTAGCACGGGTATTATTCGTGGGCACAATTGAATAAGTTTTTATTTCTCACAGCTTAATAACTGATCAACTAACCGACCGACATGGTTACTATAACTTTATTGAAATTCCTTAAATTACTTTACATTTATTTTTATAAATTGATTAAATACTGGTAAAAAAATATTATACAAATAAGTCAATATTATTGTACAAGCTTGAAAGTTTTCGGTCGAACAATTTATTTTTTTATATATAATAACAAATAAAATCGATGTTAGTTCTAACATTAGTAGAAAAAATTTCAGCACAAAAAAAGCGGTTAGTTTTGCATCTTTTGATAGTATGATATTCTAAAAACATCTTGAGTGTTAATTTTTTTATGATTGCTACATTCATGTGTTTATGACCTAAGCTCTATTTTGTTATTATGATGGAATATGAGTATTGATAAGGTAAAAATACCTTTACTGTTTTGAAGAACATGTAACAAACAATATGCTGTAACAGTTCTTATAAAATTTAAAGTGCAAAAATAGCAATGAAAATTTTGAACGAATAAATAAACAAAATCGAATAAAAGAATAAAAAAAAAATCTCAAGCAGAAGTCAAGTAAAAATCATCGCGTTGAGATGATTATGATAATGGAAGTTTCGAGCCTCCATCGACTTAAAATAAAAAGCTCATGGCTGATGACGTGATTAAGACTCGCTTTCGATAACAAAGTTGCATCAACACACAACCGCACAAAGCTCGTAGGTCACCGACCGATATTTTGCTAATTCAAGAACGTAAAATAATGTGAGATGACAATGAGATATATAAATCGGTAACCTTTGCCAAAATTTTGAAAGACCTATATGTGCGTTAGCACACTAGCTTAATAATCTTATTTATTCATTAAACGTACTGCGACTTCTAGAGACTGCATTGCGTTTAGTAGAGAGCTAACTGCATCGGGCACTGCCACCTTTCCCCAAATAAAACATACAAATAACATTCTCTTATTAATTGTACTATTAGCATTACACGGTATATAACACAAATATTTGTACTCATTGAACCAAAATTCAACAAATAATCAATACTTGTGGTTAATAAATGCAAAATATTTGTTAATGCAGATTTACCTTTTCTCCGCTAGAGTAAAAGAAGTACTTCAACTTGACGATATTACAATGCTCCAATCGTCGCATTATTTGTAGCTCGCGGTTCTGTAATTTGATTAACAATTTAAAAATATACTTTACCTTACACATGACACAAAAAATTTAAGAATGATGCGTGATTTGAAATGCGTTATTGGTATTCAGTTTATAAACCGTGACTCATCAATCGGTAACATTGGTAGTACGAACTGTATAAATTGCAATATAATTAACGATTTAGTTTTACGAAAAAAAAAAAGTACCAATAATGTTGAAATAAAAAATAAAATATCAAGTTGATAACGAATTATTATAAGCTATATATATATATATATAACTTACCTTGAACCTTTTGTCCTGGAGCACCTTTTTGATGGCGATGAGTTCGCCGGTGTCGCAAAGCTTGGCCTGGTAGACGACGCCGAAGCTGCCGTTACCGATGAGCTTCATGTCCGCATAGCTCACCTCTTGCGGCCTGTCAGGGCCCTGCCCCGGCGTCGCTACCACGGTCGTCACCTTCGAGCCGTCCTTGCCTGGAACGAGCGTCGTATTAAATAATAATAACTCTAATAGATTTTTTTTAATCGTACCTATTGTTTCGTTTCATTTTTTGATTTACGTTTTTATTAGTTTAGCCATATTCATTTTTTAAGTTATGCTCCCACTTAGAACCAGTCCTATTGTGGTCATATGTTTATATATTATAATTTTTTTCTTTATTATATAATTAATGAATCTAAATAGTATAATCGAAAAAATAAAGTGGTATGGTAATTTTTTTTTTTTTGTATATAATGAAAAAAAAAATATTGGTAATAAAAATATATTTAGTATTAAAATATATATTTTACTTACTGAATAATTCTATGATATTATAAATATTTGGTGCTTTCTACTATATAATGTTTGTCTTATTAGTGCAATTTGTGTACTAATAATATTATAATAAATATTTTCAAACTGTAAACTTCGTTCGAAATTCGTTATTTCCTAGGGAGTATGATTACAGGTGTAACAAATATCATGCTTTTAATTTAAAAAGAATTATTAAATTACAAACGTAAATACTAAGAAGTGTCATAATTACTTAAATGAAAACAACAAAATCGTGAGTCAAATTGAAGCTGGAAGATTACCTTCTACATTTAGACAATTATTTTTATCATTAAAACCAGTTTGAAGATACATAATTTGGTCCATCTTCTCGTTTTATATGAATATCAAATGTTCAATCACAATATAATTTTACAAAAAATATAACATATAAGACTCATCCTAAATGCAATAATTTGACAGCAAAAAGCCAACGAGAATATATCCTTGAAAATTAACGAACAAACATGAACTACTCTAATTAAAAATAAAATTGGTAATATGGTCAATTTATATTTATTTATTTTGGCTGAGACATCATCATCATATATCAGATCATTCACGATGATCGATGATATTGCGAAACTGAACGTATGAGAGAAATTTAAGAACAAAGAATTGAAAGAAGGTGCACATGTTATGAGTATTAATACTTAACTTACTCTCTAAAGCGGAAGTTCTAATTCACTTTTTATCGTTTATGCTTATGGTATTAAGATCTTTTTATTTTTTGTATAAAAAAATCTTTACACATGAATAACAGATTATATGCCGGATGCTAAATTAAATTAATAAACTTCTTATTGTATTAGAACAATTGATCACACGTCATGTCATTCCAGAATAAATGAACTTGCATTTGTTTATCTATTGTTTAAATATTGAAGAAATGTACTTAAAAACATTATTTTAAAAGAAAATTAAAACGAAAGGTTTGTATGTGTATATATTCGTGATGAAAATAATTTTAGTAAAACGGAAACCAATAAATAACATTTTACTTAGTTGTAGTAACGTTGACACGGCGGTAAAATGCACGTCTGTTCACGGCACAGCGGTCAAATTAGTTAGGAACGAACGGATTTAGGATCGATATTGTAAGCTATACTTAAATTCTCGACTATTTTAAACTTTTGCTCAACGTATCAACTTTTTTTTATATATATAATACCTACGCACATTGTATTTAGTTGATAATGAACAAAACTAAAATCGACTAAAATGTGAAATTAAATCTAAAATAGGTATACTTTTTTTTTAAAGAGAAAAGTACAATTCCATAATAAGTACAACGTGACTACTTACTTTATTAATTACAGAACATTATTATTTTTTAATTCAAGTTTTTATACACATGAAAGTTTATAAAATCAGTAAGTTAAAAATGGAAATAATATATTAGGTACCTACACATAATATGGATGTCATGCTTTACGAATTATATTCGAATGACATCGTCAAAAGTGGAGGAACTATGCCAAAAAAAAAATACAGCGAATTCGTTTCGTTATGATTTGGATAATTTCGCAGTTGGGAGTGTTTATGTTAGTGGTACCCTATTTAAGAAGAAGAAGACCTACTAATACTTACCCTATTTAAGCCTGACTCGAAGTTAGTCTAATATAAACATTCAATTGTAACAATACAATACTATTTTCCTTCATATAATGAGAAAACATGCTCAAAATAAATATAGCTCATTAATATTAATAAATGTGATTAAAAAAAAGAAGGTACTCCACTTCTTCATCTCTACTCTATTTTTATAACCTGTATAGCAAATGATTAATTTAGCAACTATACAGTAGTCTATCATTTAACAAATTTCAGAAAGTATCTATCAATACAATTCATATTAAAACAAATTCATATTTTGCCAACGTTGACCATGACCGAAATAAATTTACAAAACCTTGATAGAAGATAAATTATGACATTATTACTTTCACAATTTAAGTAACAAAATATTAACAAAATCTGTAAAATAAGAACAGTTCTAATGAACGGTAGTTCTTTTTTTTGCATAAAAAAAATCATTCAAATCAAAAAATCATAATAATATTACTTAGCTTCAATGAATGCTTATTTATGAAATGTAGAACAATAATAATTCAATACATATTAAAATTCCAAAATCTTCCACGTTTTATGAAAAATATGTAAACTTAAAACGAGTTACATAACTTTTTAAATATATTATTGAACTAGCTGCTGCCCGCGGCGTCGTCTGCGTGAACGCTATTAGATTACACGTTGTTACAGAATGCGTTGAAGAAATAAAGGTTCACTGCTCGTTCTCCGTAGGTGATAGCGTGATAATATGTAGCCTATATGTTGACCCGACTTCTTAATAATATTCGTGCCAAAATTGAAGTAAATCCATGCAGTACTTTTTGAGTTTATCCCGGACATACATACCTACAAACAGACAAACAGACAAAAATTCTAAAAACTATATTTTTGGCTTCGGTATCGATTGTAGATCAAACCCCAAGTATTCTTTTAAAAAATATTCAATGTACAGTTTTAAATTTCCTACCATTTTATTATCGATCTATACATATAGATAAACAAGCTTTGGTTTGATTTTTATTGTTAAATTTCCGTATACTATATTAAAAAATACTTACATTATAGGTAGGAACTTAAAAAGATAAATATTGTGCTACAATAGAAATGTAATGTTTTAATTTCATCAATGGTCAAGCTAGGAAAAGGCAGGTGTACAGTTGCTCATGTCACATCGCAAACCTATACCCGATATGGATGGGTAAACCGACAACGTTTTCGCGAATAATAATTTAATGATGCGCAAATCGTCGCCTCCCATTGGCCGACTTCGGTTTAGTACTGAAACCATACAATAAAATCAGCCATTTTAGCTTGAGTTTTCAGAATATTTTATATACTTTAGGACAATTTCTTTAAAAACACAATAAACAAGAAATCTACTACTTGTCACTTTCATATGATTATGCTGATACAAAATATTAGTCTAAATTGCCGGTGAACACTGAAAAAAAACACTAACATGAATCCAAAAACAAGTATACTGTATAGGTAATATTTCCATGATGCAATAAAAGGAATAAACTATACCAGATAAACACGGTGATAAAACAAGGGTGTAGAACGGTTGGACTTGCGTCAATAAGAGTTACTAAGGTGTGGCTTCGGAGTCTTTCAATTTGACTTTGATGGATACTATGCCCTCAAGTTAACGAGACACGAACAAACAGAGACAGTAAGAGAAAACCGTATAAATATTACATAATGTATTTAAAATGTTATGACTTAATGACGCGAAACATAAGTTTAATACATCAAATAAGATTAAAAAAGTAATTGTATATTTAAAAGTTAAGGCAGCAAAAAATATCTATAAAGTGACACAGACAAGTATGGACTGGCCGCCCGCTCTTTTATTTCAGAAGACGAATAAGACTCAACGATTTAACGATAGGGTTAATCTTCGGTTTAAATCTGATTTCGAATATTATATTTTTATTAAAATACATTTCTTATGGCTATTTTTGCTATCTATTGTCACGTAAACGTAATTTGAATTCAAATAAAAAGATAAATATTTAAAAACTTCTTATTATATACGTTTTTTTACTATGTCCCGCTTTTGACGAAAGAATCCCGCTATTTTACTCAAAAAGTTCCAAAATCCCGACTTGGCAACAAAAAAATCTGTCAACGCTGGTTCAAACACTCATTCTCTTTTATTATTTATTTTACTTTACTAACGTTGAAAAAATATAATAATTATAACACTTAAATTCGTGCATAAAAATCGATTACAATTTACCTTAAACAATATAACGCCTGTTAAAAAAAATCCAAATGTTACTTATATGCGAAATTTTCCCATCTGTGCTAAAATTTGGGGTTGTTAGATGTATATTAGTAATTAAAAATTTGTAAATTTTTGTAATAAGCTAATTTTCTTTCGTATTACGTATTTGGCGGTTAAGTTCTAGGAAACAGTGTTAAAGTAAAATTTTTAATAATTATATAACTACGAAATTGGTGATAGATTACAATTTTTGATTAATAAAAGTGTGACAGCCCTATACACGATGAACACTCCTTGTACGGTCCGACCGTCCGATGGTCTGTAGTGACAACGGATTCGGTCCGCGGATGTGGTCCGCCGGACCAAATTGGACCGTGTGGTAGCACTTTAAAACAGGACGTATATCGGGTCAGCTAGTAGGGTAGGAATGGCGAACCTTTATACATCAACTTGCCATATTGTTCTAGAGAGATATTTATTGAGATCATAGGCGTGCCATCAAATAATTTTGACTTTATAATTATTGAGAAAATAATAAAAATAATAAAATTGTGCCAATCAACTCAAAATAATTTATCCTTAAAAAAATAAAAAAGATGTTTACATCTCTAGGCTATGCGTATTCCTAAAAAAAAAAGCTCATCGCGACCCCCGTACCGATGTTTACAAGTCCAGGCTATGCGTATGTCTAAAAAAAAAACAAGTCATCGCAACCCCCGTACCGATGTTTACACCCACAGTCTATGCGTATTCCTAAAAAAAAAGTTCGTTGCTTCTACGTATCGATATTACTCGATAATTATCGGATGAAATTATGCCCCAATTATATACCCCCTTTTTAGGGTTCCGTAGCCAAATGGCAAAAACGGAACCCTTGTGGATTCGTCATGTCTGTCTGTCTGTCCGTCCGTCCGTATGTCACAGCCACTTTTTTCGGAAACTAAGTAAGAGCTATACTATTTAAACTTGGTAAGTAGATATATTCTGTGAACCGCATTAAGATTTTCACACAAAAATAGAAAAATTCAATAAATTTTGGGGGTTCCCCATACTTAGAACTGAAACTCAATTTTTTTTTTTCATCAAACCCATACGTGCGGGGTATCTATAGATAGTAGTCGTCGTAGTAGTAGTCTTCAAAAATGATATTGAGGTTTCTAAAATTTTTTTTTTCTAAATTGATTAGTTTGCGCGAGAGACACTTCCAAAGTGGTAAAATGTGTCCCCCCTCCCCTAAGAGAATGATAAATCTAAAAAAATATATATGATGTACATCATACAGAGATCTAGTAAGTTGTTTTTTTTTTTATTTTTTTAATAAACAAAATACACTACCTATTATTAAAATATCGATTAAAGTTACAACGAACTACAAGAACTTTTATATGATGTTACTTGCTGCTACGGAACCCTTCATGGGCGAGTCCGACTCGCACTTGTTATAATTTTTCCTTAGTGCATTATGAATTTCTTGATCGGTGACGTGTCCAAAATATTGCCCTTGGTTCGCCATCCCTGTTGTAGGATGTTCAAAAATACAACTAGACAGTAGGACTCAATTGAGATCATAACGAAAATAAATTACCGTAGTGACATGTATCTACAACAAAGTAACTTACTGCTGGATATAAACAAATCGTATAGTATAATAGTATTAATTAAACTATTTTACCTCGTAAATATATAATATCAATTGCGTTCAACACAATTTAAACTACGATACTTGGAAATATATTATAATATATTATGCGATATTTTTATGGTAAAATAACAAACATAAATTTTATCTGAATTTAAAAAATGTTTACCAATGTTTGTTAATTAAAAACACATGAAGGAAATTAAATTAAGATTATGTGATAGTTAATTGTACATTAATACACATTCTAAAAATCAGGTTAGTTCATAGTGGATAAATCAAAACAAAACGTCGAAACAAACGATGCAATTTAAAAAGATTTACTTTCTAAAATGTTCTTTTTTTTGTATGGTACCTATCTCAATTTAAATGATAATAAAACATCCAATATGAAATATCTACTAATAGCCACATAAAATCAAACATAACCAAAGTATATAAAATAATGAGATGATGATATTAACCAATCCAAGTAACAATCCTCAAAAATAGCCATTTTATAATATCTGTAAATTTTTTACATTTGGAGGATTATTACGTCTATATATATATATGATTGAAAAGATTATAAAAATGTACGAAAATGTGATAAAACTAAAACTACAGCCGAGCTAATTTGTGCGCCACATCTAGCACTTACGATGCGAGGCGGCAGTTTTCTTATCCGAAGCCAGCTCGGTCTTTTTAGGTGTATCCACGTCGCCTGTGTGCCGCGAAAATACAAAAGCAATTAGAACACTGAAATGGACATATATGTATGAGATAGTATAACTAATACGATGATGGAATGACACAGTAGGCATGATGGGTGAAACGAAAACCGACTAGCTTAAATGGTTTCAGTTTTTAACGGCTACAACATTTAAACTCACTGATAGTACGTCGCAATTTCTTACAAAAAGAAGAAAGACGTTCACGCGCGCGATTCAATTGACCGTTTTTATCGCTGTCAAGTAAACGTAGCAATGAAGGTTCGGAGCTTGCTGCCATTTCGCTGACGGGCCGTAGGGCCATAGTCACGGGGCCGCCGGAAACTTTTAAAGTGTCGAAACATACTGGACCGCCGGGACACTCCAGTTTGACGGAGAATCGCACGCGACCGCGCGTCGTTGCAAACTGCCGGTTAACAGTGCGACACCCCGCCCCGCAAAACTCGTCTCTAGCTAAGTAATACAACTACTAACTATTTAAACATCGTATCTCCAATCGTTTCCAATATTTTACTCGTAGGGTTAGAACTTCCGATTTTGCTGTCCCAGTACTACATGCATATTTATTTAACCTAATATTTTAAATGAAATTATTACCACAATATTTTCAATATATTCTTTTCATTTACTTAAGTACTAAGTTTTAATATCGATAATTTTAATAACATATCCGCACAAAAGAAAAACATGTTTGTCTCTCTGCCCGTCTGTCTATCTGTCACTCTTTCTCGTATACGAAAACTATAACATGCAACTTTAAATGAGACTTAGAACGATAAGCCGCAAATAAATACTTTGCATCCCGAAGGATTGAACGGCTTCCGTTGAGAAATTAAAAACTACAATTGCTAAAATTTAGTTACTACATTGTGATGATCATTTTCGAATTTTATCTTTAGATGCAAGTGACTTTACTACGTACGCAATGTGACTTTATTTAGGCGTTAAACACCTGAACACGACAAAAAAAAACAACCTTCTTCTTTACATACACTTATAAAAGTAGCAAACATCCGATATCTTTACATGATAATATATGACAAGTAAATACATAGTTTTAGGTTATGTGGTATGATGGCAATAAAAACAAAAAATATATTTTCATAATTTAAATCTAACTCATAATCTGATATATTACGTGTTATTGACCAAAAGCTGGCGTAAATAGAATAAAAAAACTTCAGGTGAAATTAAACACGTTTAAACATAAATCTCCTATTCGTCTGTTAAAAAGAAATTTCATAAGTAACTAAATAGAAAAAAAATAATAATAAAGATATAGTCAGATGGACGTCATATAATACGTGTGTCAGGTTTGATCAGTATCACAAAGCATGCGCGCGTGTTTTTCTCTTTATACTGTCGCTGATAATTTTGTCAAGTGACGTCATGTATTTATAAATCACAGAAGCGTTAAAAATGTACCACTAACTAAGCGTAAAAAATCTACTCTAAACCAACTTAAACTACTTTAAAGGATGGTTACTGGATTTCGTAACTATTTATAAACACATGTTTCCATGTTGTCTATACTTACTAAAGTTTAGATGTCTGCATCTGTCTAAGTTAACTAAATAAATTAATAAATAAGTTCTTAAAGACATTATGAAAAGAATTTGAACCTTAAGGTACATACATAGCCTTCAGGAGAACTCGTAGTCATCAAAGAATTATAAGAAAAAGTTATTCAATTTTCAATTACATTTAGTAAAATCGACCCAAATGGTTTCACGTGCACGTTTGGTTCTGTCTATTTTGTTTAATTTTTCTATAAGTCGTAATGTTATATTTTATAGAGAATAAACCTATTTGAAAGGCAAAAATAATTTTTAAATTTGGACCTCGAAATTAGGAAGTACAAGCTTATGAATTTTTTAACTACTAGACTATTACCTCGACTTCAATAGAATTATAATTTATAAGGAGATAAAGACATATAAGGAAATAACCTATACATAATTCATAATTCTTAGACACGAACGCGGTGGCAGATACATAAAAATTATGAAACCTCAAATATGTACAGGAGCAACAGTGTTTGATAAAAAAAAACATCTGTTTACAGCATAAAATATAAAAAAGGTAAAAAAAACAAAACCTATTAAAATGTACTTCTTGGACACTTCCTTTGTATAGAAGCGGACATGGACTTCTACACTACGAGATAGACAAAAGAAAAGATATTTGAGATGGCGCGTTAGTGTAGGAAAAAATAAGTAAAAAAGAAAGAATAATAATAATAAAAAATGTGAAATAGAAAGAAAGAAAAAATAGGATAATGAAAGGACGTGTTAGACCGAGAAGATCAGACGTAGAGCAAGTAAAGCAGAAGGTGAACGCTTTGACGTACAAGAAGGCACAGATATTTCCAGAGGACAGCTCTTCAAGTAAATGTCAAATTTAAAATATTAAATCGTCTAACTGATAATAAAAAAAAAAGTTTCAAAATTTCAAATTTAATTTTAGACGAAGTATCATAATAATATTTTTATAATTTTCGTAGGCATAAATTATCATCAGCACCTTTCAATACATTCAAGGGGTACAGAAAAGTGTTTTACAAAAAAAATGTTTTTAAAAATATTTTAAAAAGGTATAGGTAGGTAATATTATAATTTTGAAAGTCTTAGGAAAAGCATAAAATACAATTATATAAATTTGTTCAAACTATTTCCATTCAAAACTTAATGAAACAGACGATTTAAACTATACAGTAATAAAAGAAACTTTTGGATAGGTCCGTTGGCGCAATTGGCAACCTGCTTTCCGCTCCAGAATCGTGGGTTCGATTCCCGCCCCAAGTTTGGGAGTAATATTTATATATGATCCTATTTATTAATATATATATATATATATATATATATATATATATATATATATATATATATATATATATATATATATATATATATATACAGTATGACTGGTAAGTTACTATCAATATTTCAGGAGAATACTCGGTACATGATTCGCATTCGAATTATGTAAAAAAATAGGTACTTAATTTTTTACCAAATTTTCATAAATTTCAATTCAAATAAATGAAGCGTTGACACTTTTCCGGCACGTGCACAGGTGTTGTACTGTGCCGCTTGTTCACATCTAAGAATTGCCAAAGTTCACATTATTTACCTATAGGTACTTGAGCCAAATTCGATGTGGAATTTATGCAAACAAACCAAATGTCATCGTGTATAGGGTTGTCACACATTTAGTAATGAAAAATTGTAATTTATCACCAATTTCCTAGTTATACATTAATGATTTTGGTTTTAAAATTGTTTCCTAGAACTTAACCCCCAAATACGTAATATAGGTATAAGAAAATTTGTTTATAACCAAAATTAACAAATTTGTAATTACATATATATATATACATCTAACAACCCTAAATTTTTGCACTGACAGGAAAAATTCGCAGATAAGCAACATTTGGTCTTTTTTTGATCAGTCGTTATATTGTTAAAGGTAAATTGTTATCGATTTTTATGCACAATTTCAAATATTATAATAGGGTATTCTACTATGTTTGAAAAAGTGCTTCAAAATGTTAATTTTCATAATAAAAAGCCACAAAAAAAAATATTTCGGCAAAATAAACACGCTTTCTTGCCATAAAATTAAATTAAATTTTAAACCTTTTTAATTCCCGCGAAAACGCGGTCATCTATTTTGGTGACGTAATATGCGTAAAGTTGTGTTCCGATATACACTGAGAGCACTCTGAGGTGTGACGTCAATTCAGTATACTGCGAAGCCGTTATTTTTTAGTTTGCTATAAGTGTTATGTATAGTACTGTACTATACTGGTTACTGATAAAACGGAACGCAGTCCAGTATACTATCATCCTAATTTTTCGACATTGTTTTCAAATAAAATATTCATCATGTAACGTTTTCTGTTCAAAAATAAATTCAACAATATTCAAAAATTAATTTTTTGAATATTGTTGACATTTTTTAATAACAAATCATTCGTGCTGTTATATTTTTTAATCACGTGATCAAAGTACTGAGAGCTCCTTACCTCGAAAGCTCCAGTGCTAACAGTACAAAAATTATGCTATTTATGACGTCATATATTTCTATATGGTATTGCGGCAGTGTACTGGTACTCAATAAAGGAACGAATTTTTCACTAGTGAGAGCAATGAGGAGTGCTCGCAGTGTACATCGGAAACATTGTCTTTACGACGTCACACCATGGCGGCTCGTGTTTAAGATCACGTGATATACAGATTAAAAATTACGACTTTTAATTTCAATATAATAAAACAATAATGTGCTTTTATGACTCAAAATCAAAATATTTAAGTATATTTCTACATAAATTTTAATATTTATCAAATCTCATAATTTATTTTTCACTACCGAAAGTACCCTATTATTAAGGTTTATTCAACGTAAGTCTGAAAATAGATTTTTAATAATATTAAATCCGTTTTAAAACAAATATTGTTTTATTTTGAATGCTATTCAGGGATAGTGTAGCTATTTTTAATAGAGGCATATACATATTTATTAAAATATTTAGAAATCAATCAGTGGGAAATTAGTATTCCCACGTTAACAAGTAAATTTTACACATAATTATAGATAATATATAAATATATCAAATTTCTGACTTATTTATTTCAAGTTTTATGTAGATTGTACTACTATGTATAAATATTAAAAAATATAATTATTACAATTATTTTCCAATAGGCTGTAAACATCTGCCTATGGTTGGTTGCTAAACAACGGTTTATTGGTAAACATTCCATATCGAATTTGGCTGAAGTATAGTCAACAAATTTGTTGCTTAAACGAGTAAAATATCTTAGTATTTTTGCTTATCCTAAACCAGGATTAAAGTATTAAGGATGACTGGATCATGCTTGTTTATCCTGCTACCCTGTTAACACGTGGCGGCGTTTGGACGTAGGTAAACTACCTGTTTTGTGTCGAAAGTGCAGCTAGCTGCTAGGGTGTCCAGACGACGCGTAAATAATTGGATAATTGTTGAGTAACTTTACTTAAAAGTTTATTAATATATACCTAACATTTTTTCATTAAGTCAATAGCTAAGGTTTTACAGCGCTCCGCTATAAAAAATCTTAGCTATTGACTTAATGAAAAAATATTTTATATAAAAGTTGTTCCTCAAAAAACGATCTACAAAAATGCTCTGATATCATTTTTTCGTAAAATGATAAAAAAAAGTTATATAGAAAAATTTAATTTTTTTTCTCGAATTTCTGAACATTTTCACTTTCGCCTTTTTTTTTATAGTTCTACGACAAAAAGTTACTGGATTAAAGTTGTAGATAATTTAATTTGCAACAAAAAATGTGAAGAATTTTTTTTTATCAGATAAATAGTTTAAGAGATATATCGTAAAAACAATTTCAACCCCTATTTTCAAGATGGCGGCCGTGGGACAAGGGTGGCGACCCCACAAACTTGGTTTTAGCTTTACACTGACCCCCCCCTACACATCAAAAAAATAAAATAGCGTCCTCTAAAAAACGCAAGGTAAGGCTTAAAAAATGTAACATTTCAATGGACTAATACTTATAATATTCATATTCTGCTTTTTATACCTTTTGAGCTTTCTTTGAATATTCGCTGTCCGTATCAGTTTTGTATTGGCGATACTTTTTTATAAGTATCGGTATCGGTATCAGCGATACTTTTTTTATAAACATTGGTATCGGTATCGTATCGGCCGAAGTGCGTATCGCATGCATCCCTAGTTCTAGGTGCTATCTTCATTTTCCGAAATAAAATATTTTGTTTTCGGACAGGATTTCTTCGAATTCTTTTCCTTACTGCTTTGATCGCCTTTTTCATACGATCACTACGTGGACGGCCAGATCTTTTTCTGTCACAAAACAGAGGTTTCATTGTACATATCAATAACCTATTAATAAGTAAGGACAGTATTAGAAATTTTATTTGGCTCCATACCTACTTTGTGTAATGCAATCACAGCGATTCTGTTCTCTTTACCCCATTCCATTTTAATATCACAAAATATTTTACAATGTATTGGCGCGTAAATGAGAAAACACAATGGACAATCACATAAAAATGACAGACTCCAAATTCAAATGTAATATTTTGTTTATTTTTAATTGTAACAGTATTTATGCCAAACTATGTATACTACCCGTGCGAAGGCGCGACGGGTTACTATGTAGTGCAACTATAAAAAAGATCTTTATTTTTTTTAGGAGATATTACTTTTTAATAAAAATATATTTAGGTACATACATACATATACAATAATTTTTTTTGTCGTAACATTATGTTTTAAGCTGATTAATGTCGCTTTTAAAGAAAAATTGTTATTTCGAATACAAAAAGATCCCCTAGTAATGTAAACCATACTAGCGCAAGATTCCTACGCATGGCTTACAAATAAATGTAATTATTCTATTGTAGGGGTTTAGGTGACAGCTTGCGTCATGGTAAATTATAGTGACAATAGTCACATATACAGAAATGCGTAACTTGTGAAATTTTATTATTCAATATTTAATTAAAAACAATTTATATCAAATATTTGTACACATAGGCAACACAAAATGTTAAAATAATAAAATTACTTAGTTCTGCAGAAAAACAAAATTTTTTTTTTCAACATCTGGATCGAAAGTTCGATTTTCGATTGTAATTTTAGGGACGCAAGTGCCATATTGCCTCTCGGCCAAATGATGAACAATTTTTAGAGCGCATGCGTCAACTTTCGTCCCGATGCAAATATATTGTTTTTAGGGCCGATTTCACTGTTGAAAATAAACTCGATTAGTTCGGCCTAAACTCGGTTTTAGAGCGGAGTTGTTTTTTCTCTCGGTTGTAGTTTCGGAGTTTAGAGCTCCAAATTGCAATTCACCAACATAAACTAAATAAGGCGAAGGTCGCGACCCGCTTTCGTTTTAGGAAGTGTCTATTTATACAATTATCAGAAGTTTTTTTTTTTTTTCATAGGATCTTTTTTATATGAATTATAAAATATTAATTCATTTATTCCTTGTTTTTATTGTTAGATTGTTAGGATTTTTTTAACAAGAAATATTATTTCATTTATTTATTTTTGACTTTATTCAATAATTATTTTTTATTCATACATCGTATATTTAATTTTTATTTTTATTTTGTTAAATAGTCGTACAAATAATTATTTTCTTATTCATACAAATGTCGTATGAATAGCAACAGCCTTTGTTGTAACATTAACACAAAACACGTTGACAAACTGTATGGCGACGTTTACGCGGCTCCATCTAGTTAGCACCCCAAATAGTGAAATTCGACCTCTTAAAAATTGTCAAAATTGGTCACGAAATGGTCATTATAGGTCAGTTATTTTTAGTAATTGGTCAATACTTTGACAATAGTTACAGAGGGGCAAAAATTTCAAGGACATCGAAAAATTTTTGGCACCCCAAATTAATCCTACAAATTGGTTCTAAAATTATTTCAATTCATCTCAAAATAGTCATAATTGGTCGATTGATTTTGATAATTGGCCAACGTTTTTTTATATAAAAAGTAAAAAAATAATAAAAAATTAAATTAGCTTCATCTATTTAGCGGCCCAAATGATGAAATTTGACCTCTTAATAAGTAGTCCAAATTGGTCACGAAATGGTCACAATTGGTCAGTGATTTTTAGTGATTGGTCAATACTTTGAAAATAGTTACAATTTTTGGCACCCCAAATTATTCCTACAATTTGGTTCTAAAATTATTTCAATACATCTCAAAATAGTCATAATTGGTCAATAAATTTTAATAAATGGTCAACGTTATTTAACTAATTATTAATAAATAATAAAAAATAATACAACTTTCATAAATCGCGGGGTGAATAGGAATAAAACTGGAAGTTTCACTATTTTATGTCTATTTTATTTATTATTTTTAGGTTTAACCGAAGTATATCGATAGTTTTGATGTGTCGGAAGTACACACGAAAGAAAATGGTCATCGCTTCAACTTATCGATATACATATCGGAAAGAATACTATACTACTCGATAAATATCGAATGAACTATATCGATACTACTCGATATATAATCGGATGAAATATACAGATACTACTCGATAATTATGAAATGAAGATATATTGGTATATCGCACATTCCTAACTATTAGTCAGTGCGACGAGCAAGGCGTAGTAGAGGGGCGGTCCAACTGTAGGGTTGCCAACTTTTTTTGACAAAATAAAAACGTACAAAATTGTTTCAATAATAAAAAAGAAGTATTTCGAAGAAAAAAAAAGTATTTTTCAAATTTTATGTTTTTATTACCATAAAAACGTATTTTTGTGTGCTTTAAGCACATGCTAATAATTCTTTGCTATTTTTAAATATTTCAAAGCTTTTTTAACAATCAAAATTTAATCTTTTTTAATAATCAAAATTATTTTTTTTACCCGACTGCGACAGAAGGAGGGTTATGTTTTTCGAGTGTATGTATGTTGTATGTATGTATGTATGTATGTCCATTTCTTTGGCACGCCCTACAGCCCAAACGGCTGGACGGTTTTTGACATATGAGGTGTCGTTGGATTTGTCTAAATTGTAATAGTGACATAGGCTATATAAATTTTCAAAATGGCGCCCGCAAATGGCGGAATGAGGGGGGGAGTTGAATTTTTTTTCTTACTGTAGCAATATAGGTATCAAATGAAAGCTAGTAAATTGTTTTATTCTTTTCAGTTTATAATAAGAGTATTTTACGCAGTCGGGTTTTTTTGATTTTTTTTAATTAAGCATACTTGTTTTAAATAATTATTATTTAATCTTAATTTATTTAATTTATTTCTTCGTCCATATTAATATTTAATTTGGCCTTAGTAATTACCATTTCAAAATCTTCACATTTAACCTAATTTTGCAAAGATATGTAACGAAGTGCCATTTTGAAGAAGTTATCTTCGCTAAAATCAAACCATTTTGTCATATAATGTAAGCTCATATCAATAAAAAGTGAAAAATTACTGGTAACATAACTGTATTAAGTATTTCGGGTGATAATTTTTCAAATTTTTTTAATCCTGTTTTTGATTCATGTGATTGGTGTGTTTGATGATGAACAGTTTAAATAGTAAGTAACCATAATGAGTGTTTTGTTTGGAAAATTGGAAATAAAGTATTTTCTCATACTTTATTTGTTTGCAAAAGTATAAAGTATAATTACCAAAAATAAAGTAGGATACGTTATTATAAAGTATGTTTGGCAACCCTAGGTCCCTGTAATGACGCGCCATGGCTGGGGGACACAGCCATGGCTGGTAACACTGCTATAATAATAATAGGAGGGGACTCCCCTTATTATTATAGCAGTGTTACCAACTTAGTAGTTTTCATATTTTGTTAGTGGGACTATTTTTTTCTGGATTTCTATTTTTTTGGACTACTTTTTAGGGGTTAATAGTTTTTTAGTTGCTTAATTTTAATTTTTAAATTTTTTAACTCATAATAAATATTATTTTGGTTTAAAAAAATCCGATGAAGATCTCTAACACAATCATCAAGGACGTCTGCCCTCACGTGTCACTCATAGTTAGGTGCGTGCGATATATATCGAAAATTCGTAAATACTTCATATATGCATTTGATAATTACGATATAAATATCGATATATTTGTAAATTTTCAGTGGGTCAATTATACATATTCATTCGATATAAACATCGAGTAGTATTCATCCAATAGTTATCTAGTATTCGTATCGATATATATCGAGTATTTCAGTCGATATAAATCGAGTAGTATAGTATTATATCCGATTTATATCGATATACGTAGATGCGATGACCTTGTTTTTTTTTTAGAAGTACGCGGAATTTAGAATCGATATAAATTGGATACGTAGAGGTGATGACTTTTTTTTAGGAATACACATAGCCGAGAGATCTAAATATCGATACGGGGTCGGGATGACTTTTTTTCCTGTTCACTTCCGAGACATCAAAAATATTAATATATTCATCTGAATTATCGAAAAGTATCGATATATTTATTGGATAATTATCGATACATTAATCCGATATATCGGATTGCAAAAATTATCGATATATATTTTCATACAATATAATATCGCAAAGTGTCGATATAACGATACGATATATTATATCGATAAAAATATCGATACTTTTTTACATGAATTACAAGTTTCTGCCATTGCGCACCAAAAAGAAACGCGCGGAGTTATACAAAGAGCGCGACATCTAATTATCATAGATGCAGAGTCATTAATTTGTGGATTTCCCTTATAAAATAAAAATAAAAATCAATTTTAATATCTTGAGAAATAAATAATTATAAAATCCAAAATATTTAAGTACTATATAGAAGGAACATTTATCAATAATGTAATTATATTTTTTCTAAGTATGCACTTATTTTACAAATATCATTGCGATGATTACATACTTTTAGTTTTTTTTTTTAATTAAATGTTAAATTATACCTACTGAGCTGTTTCTGAATTACAATTGTCAATAAAGTAAAATATAGAAAAACCCTATTATATTTCACGAAATTATAATTTGTAATTTGTAAAAAAAAAAATCAAAAGATCCGTAATTTGGGCCGCTAAATAGATGAAGCTAGTAGTTTCTTCCAGTTTTGTTCCTATTCACCCCGTTATTTATGAAAGTTTTGTTATTTTGTATTATTTATTAATAATTTGTTAATTAAAAATACTAAGCTATAGACATTGATCTGCCCTTTAATTCTACCTACGATTTTGAGTTTGCCCTCTTTTTCTCACAATAAATAAATAATTTAAATGTCATTCCAACTTTAAATAACCGTATCTCTTTAGCCAAAACGTTTCTGAAAATCTAATAAACGCTTAAAAATTTGCATTTACGTCGATTTTAATTGCCCTTCGGTTAAACCTAAAAATAAGAGATAAAATAGACATAAAATAGTGAAACTTCCAGTTTTGTTCCTAATCACCCCGCGATGTATGAAAGTTGCATTATTTTTTATTATTTATTAAGGACGCTATCACATTTTTCCACAAATATCAGTGATTTTCAGGTACCATTTTAATTAATTAGGAGTCACACTGCGAGGATATCTTGGTTTCAAATGAAAGATAATATATTCATCTCCAGAGTAACACCATAAAAAATCTATAACCCCATACACATTTTTTACACAAATTCGTTTTAACCATCACAGTAATCGCAAAAAATTAAAAAAAGAGGGGTCTGAATAGGAACCAATATAGCTAAATAAACTGCACTAAGAAAAATAAATATACTAAGAAATTGTTGCTTATTTAGTCCTCTGTACGAATAGCTAAATATATTAAATAAAAATAAATAATATTTCCATTTATGAGAAAAATAAGAAACGCTCTCAAATTTCTTCATACAATTTTTACTCCTGAACAATCGTCGTTCGTCATTCTGCGCCCAAACGCGCTCGTGGAAGCACGGGTGTATCGCTTCAGCGCAATTAATAATTACGTAAAAAAGGGCGTGCCTTGTGTATACTGTGCTTGAACGAAATTGATACTTTTTCGGACCGAAATAAAATAATTGTCTTTGCGATGCATTTGGTTTATATTAAAAAATAAAATAAAAGGAACAACATAACAATCTTTGCAATCTGTTGTCTTTACACTGCTTTTTTTTATATTTTATAATTACTATTGTACAAAGTTTTTAAATAGTAGTTTTAAATAGATAACCGAATTTATGCTTTTGTCCTCTATTGGTATCTATTCTATTGTAATCTATTGTCTTAGAGTATTAGAAAGTAAATTAATAATAATAATAATAATAAATTAATTTATTACGCAATACTCAACTTCGCAACACTCTTTGTTACCTTTTTTTTTTATTTTTTTTTTTTCGCTGGGAAATGCATTTACGTATCCCGGCGCCCGAGGGCGACGGGTATGTGGGACTCGCTGACACGGCAGAACGTGCCAGAATACCGCACTAAAACCAGCGGTGCCCTCATCGTCGTAGTGGGGCGCTACGGGATCGCTTTCGCATGCAACCGTGACGCCCCGACGGTTGGCTCACCTATGCGGACCGCCTTCGTCTATAGAGCGCTCGCGGGCACTGTGAGCGCTCTATTGCCCTGGTGGCGAGTGGAAGGATGTGGTGCCCTCTCCCACTCTATTGCGGAGGGTGGAGGAGTGCGTATTGACGTCTCCTCCTCCCTGGTCGTCTTCTGCGGAGCGAGTCAGCGTGTGCGGCTGCTTCCCGCTCTCGCTCCGCGGCCTCCTTCAGTGCCATGACCTCCTCACAATATGAGGTCACGGCCGTATACGTGGTGGCACAATATGAGGTGACAGCGAGAGGTCTCCACCTATCACTGCCACCAGGACCCTGCGCTGGGGTTCCCAAGCGGCGCATTCCTCCAGGATGTGACGCGCCGAGTCGATTGGCGCGCCACACTCGTGGCAGGCAGGGGTGGCTTCTCGCCTAGCGATTTGGTGCAGGTACTTACCGAAGCAACCGTGCCCGGTAAGCACCTGCGACAGCCGGAACGTAAGCACCCCATGCCGCCTGTTGACCCAGCGACGAAGGTAAGGACGTATAGCGTCCACCGTCACTGAGCCCGCCGCTGGGGACCCCAGATCCTCCTTCCACCATTGGATCAGTGCTCTCTGAGCTAGAGCCCTGATCCTGCCGACTTGGTCCACACTTGGACGTTCGCCATTCGCTCTCTGCCCGGACCGGAACTGGTACACCTTCGCGAGCACCTCCGCCTGGAGTTCCCAGGGCGGATCGCCCGCGAGAAGTGATGCCGCCGTCCAGGACACCGTACGGTATCCCCGTATCACCCTTACCGCTATGACCCTCTGGGGTCTCCTCAGGAGAGCCTTGTTATGAGCGCTAAGGGCGTCGACCCATAAGGGAGCACCGTACAGTGCCATGCTCCGCACTATACCGGCGTATAAGCGCCGGCAAGGGGAGTCCGGTCCGCCTACGTTGTGGAGGAGTCGTCCCAACGCAGCGGCGGCGTTCTGCAGCCTCGGAGCGAGCTGGTCGAAGTATGGACCAAAACTCCATCGCCCGTCCAGGGTTAGGCCCAGGTATCTCATCTGAGCCCGAACCTCCACCTCCGTTCCCTGGACGGCGATCCGCGCACCTCGGGGGGGGCCTCTGCGTGGGCCATGGAATAGGAGGGCCTCTGTCTTGGATATAGAGATCCTCAAACCCAGCATCTCGATACGGTCGACCGTTATCGTTGTGCCGGCTTCTGCTAAGCGGGCCGCCTCTTCGAAGCTCCTCGCCCGGGCCGTGAGCAAGGTGTCGTCAGCATAACAGATGACCCTCAGCCCGGGCGGTAGAGGTGCCCGCAGCAGCCAGTCGAAGCCGACGTGCCACAGAGTTGGTCCCAGGACGGAGCCCTGTGGAACGCCGCAGCCAACGCGACGTCGATAGAGTCGACCGTCGCCCCCCTCCCAGAGGACCTCTCTCTCCTAAAGGTACGCCTACAACAGCCTCTGGAGATAGTGGGGCACTTCATGGAACTTCAGTGCCTCCACAATCGAACACTCTTTGTTACCTACTCCTACTCCTACCTCCTACTCCTTTATTACCTAATTATCTACGTAAAATATAAGATGTTTAAATTATATATAACTTGTATGTGGTTCTGAATTATTAAAAATAAAGCGTATTATTATCTATTATATTTTATTGTATAGAGGGGCGAACGAGTAGTAGATACCCTGACGCCTTTAGACATCCTCATAAGGGGCCATTCATTTATTACGTAAGATTTTTTTTTGCTACAAATTTTGCTAGTTTTCGACCCTCTCCCCCCTATTATAAGAAAAAATAAGAATAGGCCAACCCCCTCTCCCCTGTTAAATATTTATTACGTAAGAATCAAAAGTAAAAAAAAATCAATAAATGTTGGTTTGGTGTTAATAAATGTTTAAAAATTTGTTTAATGTTTATTTTTCAAAGTAACAATTTTTAGAAGTGTTTATTTGTTTTAATTATTCATCTTTACCTACAATAAAAGAAGTCCATGCAAAAGTCAAAACCCACTCGGAAAGTGGATCTGCCATTGAAAAATCTCTAATCCGAAGAACATCCGAGAGAACATCGGCACTCGTGCGTTTGCCCTCGTTTTTTCAAAGAATAATTTTAACTTTGCGCATTTTTGTGATCTTACGTAAGAACTATCGAGACTCCCTCCCACCCCCTTGTAAGAGAAAATAAGACATGGCGACCCCCCCCCCCCCCCCCTAAATAGTGTTACGTTATAAATGAATGACTCCTAAATCATCAATTTATGATCTTTGAGGGCGTCGGAACAATCTGCCCTCAGAATATTCCACCCGTGCCCCTCTCTGCGATACCTTTAAAAACGGTGGGGTAAGTTAAATACTTACTATAGTCGGATCGCGGAGCACGAAGAATTTTGTACATTGACCTTTTACTACGGTCAATGTACAAAATTCTTCCTGCTTCGCGATCCGACTATAGTTAAATACTTTTACTTAATCAATACCAGTAAAATTAAAAATTAATACTTTCAAGTACCAAGATTAGTTACGTCAGTATAAAATCGAGCGTAAAGCGGTTTCAATGTGTGCGTGTACGCGTTATGTTATTGTGTTGCGATTTAGATACCTAAACTTAAGCGAGCTCAAAATGTAATAGCGTCCTTAATAATTAGTTAAAAAACGTTGACCAATTATTAAAATTAATTGACCAATTATGACTATTTTGAGATGTATTATAATAATTTTAGAACCAAATTGTAGGATTAATTTGGGGTGCCAACATTTTTACAATGTCCTTGAAATTTTTACCCCTCTGTAATTATTGTCAAAGTATTGACCAATTACTAAAAATCACTGACCAATTGTGACCATTTCGTGACCAATTCGGACCACTTATTAAGTGGTCAAATTTCATCATTTGGGCCGCTAAATAGATGAAGCTAGTAGTTTCTTTAAGTTTAGTTCCTATTCACCCCGCTATTTATGAAAGTTTATTATTTATTAATAATTTGTTAATTAAAAATACTAAACTATAAACATTAATCTGCCCTTTAACTCTACCTAGATTTTGAGTTTGCCCTCTTTTTCTCACAATAAATAAATAAATAGTTTCAATGTCATTCCAACTTTAAATAATCGTATCTCTTTAACCAAAACGTTTCTGAAAATCTAATAAACGCTTAAAAATTTGCATTTACGTCGATTTTAATTGCCCTTCGGTTAAACCTAAAAATAATAGATAAAATAGACATAAAATAGTGAAACTTCCAGTTTTATTCCTATTCACCCCACGATTTATGAAAGTTGTATTATTTTTTATTATTTATTAATAATTAGTTAAATAACGTTGACCAATTATTAAAATTTATTGACAATTATGACTATTTTGAGATGTATTGAAATAATTTTAGAACCAAATTGTAGGAATAATTTGGGGTGCCAAAAATTTTTCAATGTCCTTGAAATTTTTACCCCTCTGTAACTATTTTCAAAGTATTGACCAATCACTAAAAATCACTGACCAATTGTGACCATTTCGTGACCAATTTGGACTACTTATTAAGAGGTCAAATTTCATCATTTGGGCCGCTAAATAGATGAAGCTAATTTAATTTTTTATTATTTTTTTAATTTTTATATAAAAAAACGTTGATCAATTATTAAAATCATTCGACCAATTATGATTATTTTGAGATGAATTGAAATAATTTTAGAACCAATTTGTAGGATTAATTTGGGGTGCCAAAAATTTTTCGATGTCCTTGAAATTTTTACCCCTCTGTAACTATTGTCAAAGTATTGACCAATTACTAAAAATAACTGACCTATAATGACCATTTCGTGACCAATTTGGACAATTTTTAAATTTTTTTTTTCATTATTTGCGGTGCTAACTAGATGGAGCCCGTTTACGCTTTAATGTCACTAACCTTCGTTTTCGTGAACGCGATCGTACTGGAGCTGATTAAATCCGTTTAACGAAAACCAAGATTAGAATCGAACTTTTATAGTTCTCTCGATTAAACAAAACGTACATTTATTAAACTTGGTTTCGAATACAAATGGTGAAATCGGCTCTAAATAAACATTCTATTGCTTAGTTACGCGTTGCTAGGATCCGCGACATCGTCGAGAATATCAAATGTATGAGTAAATTAATTTAAAAAACTTATAATCACTATTTTATCTTATTTTAATTACAACCGAACTTTCAATCCTAGCGTTATAAAAAATTGTATACGTTACACGGGAGGGATAAGTGATACATCGCAACCCCGGATTTTTATTCCAAAAAAGATCCGAGTTGCAATATATCACTTCCCTCCCTAGTAACGTAATATACTATTGTTTTTTTAATAATTCGATATTTAATGTTCAAAAAAAGTATTTACCCAATACTATTACTGCACATAATAATAACACTATAGTCACACAGTACAGTGTAAAAATATCAGAAGTAATTTAAACTAGTTTCTGCTCGTTTACTCAAACTGAATACATTTTAATAAGTAAAAGTTAATTATTAGTCTCAGTTTTCACGATGTCTGGTTTCTCCCGAATTCAACGACTCTACGCTTATTCTCAATCAGATATTGTTGATGTTCTGGGTATTAAGTATATTGACATCAAATACTGCTTTTAGAAGTCTCTTATAAGTTAAAGAAGTGCTATAGAACATTCTAATTTAAAAAAAAAAACAAATATTTTTATATTCTTGACGAGATTGAGTATTTTGCAATTCGACAACAAACTATTTCTATATCGACAACAGGAAAAAAAAAGTATTTTTACGATAAAATAAAATATGATTATTAAATCAGAGATTAAAATTAAACTTCAATCCTTTAAAGACCTAGCCTTGGCAAAAAAATTGAATTCCTTTCATGCCAAATAAGGAACAGAAAACGATGAACCGTATAAATAATAATTATTTTTACCAGAATTAGGATTTATAATTTAGTAATTAGATGACAGGAAAGATATAAAAAACAAAGATTTTCATAGTAGGTAGTTATATCCAAAAAAATAGGTACTATCGGATTCACGGTCTCTGTCTTGACTTAACCTAATTTCTTAATTTCAAAAACAAAACTATTCTCACATCGGCTATGACGAAAAAAATTAAATTACGGAAATCGCCCATCAAATTCCAAAGTCATAACAGATATATATATCCAGTACATTATTACAATAGAAAATCACAACTGGAGCCAATATACAACAAAGTTAAAATTAAAACATCTCATAGGAACTGCCATAGAAGTAAGAACTTTTTTTTACTTTACTGGTCAGATTTTCTTTCTGTAGAAAAAGGAAGTGTGGAAATATAATAGAAGTGATAGTCTCTTATTACATGCCTCAACTTTGATAACATAATATGCATGTTAATCTTTGATTAGTGGTCGAAAACCCCTGAAAATTATTTACCCCAACTCGTAACAAAATACGAAACGACCAGATCAAAGGAAATAAATATATTTTTTAAATGTTTACGAATTATTAGAAGAATTTAGAAGGATTAGTTAAGTCCTAAAACAAGTAAAAAAATAAACATACCTGAACTCTCAAAACCTGTTCTCAAGAACGACAAAGAAATATTTCTTTTAATTTAATATTTTTGAATTTTTTAATCATGTTGAAACAAAATTTTAATAAATCGAAGTCGAAATTTGTATAACAGTGTATGTACTTAATATTTTGTAAGATATCATTTCATATATTACTTTCGTAATTTTATTAGGTATATTAAGGCTAGTTATACCTACTTAAAATTCCTTTTTATTACACATATGTAACAAGACACCAAAGTAACAAGTATTCTTGTTTGTTTGGTGACTGACTGACCCGTTGGCGCAGTTTGCATTGACCCTGTTTTCTGCTACAAGGGTTGTGGGTTCGATTCCCGCCCCGAGTCTGGGTGTAATATATGTTTATTTATAAATTTATTATTTATATGTATATTTATATATAGGCTGTTACCTAGAACACAGGCATTAAGTTGGCTACCTTAGGAACAGACGAACTTGTGTGTGTGTTAAACATACTTATTATTATTTGCGGCAGCGGTCGGACTGTAGTAAGTATATTTTATTTATGAATTAAAAATGTTTTACGTAAAAAATTGGTGATAAAAAGAAAAAAATTTACTGCTGTAGGTAAAACATTGACAATTGGATTTTAACTTTTGGCGAAGTTAGAAGTATTCTCTGCACGCGATAATCCAAGAGAATTCTGTAAACTTACGCTTTTTAGCTGTGTATTGATTTATACGTTAGCTACGCAGTATCAATGCTTCCCTGATTAATCGAAGTTTATCTCTTTACGTATATTGTAGCTACTAAAGCTACTTACTAGAAATACAAAAATATTATGTAAAGATAATAATTACAACTTGAAAGTAAAATACACTAAAAGCATAACATATTCTACAGAACGTTGTAACGAGACTAGTTCATTTCCTAGTCACAGTCCGTGACAGATCCATTATTAATGTAAGGTGACACTCGGCGTAGGCTGCATGCACATGGCACACGCCAGTCTCTTTTCAATATTACGAAGGCGATGTTGTCGAAACACTATCCCCGTATTATAGAGAAACCGGTCATGTCTATGACGCATCCCGTACGTCACCAGATGCACTATTTCATGCTGTATCGCTAAATATTTAAATTGAGATAATCGCTAAAAACAGTAATGTTAAAATATGCCACATTATACAAAAACAGTATTTATAGTCCAATATTTTTTTTTATTACTGTTTAGTTGTTATATTTGCATCGAGGACCCTCGGAGGCTAATTTTGGACGCAATTAAAACGATATTGAGCGATATAATTATATACGACTATAAAGCTCCAAATATAGGATTAAATAAATTGATTATTATTATCAAATCTTTCTTTTATATTATCTGTATCAAACAGCAGTGTTACAATCTTCGATCTTATCAAGCATCCTTACATCCTTGAGACATGTGATGAGAGATTATAATATGAAAAACTTATATATATAATATTTGTTAAGATAAAAAATATTACTTTTATATATATATATATATATATATATATATATATATATATGTTAGTATGATTTGAATTTTAATAATAAATTGCCGCGGGTACATTGTTGAACAAATCTTTACTACAGGAAACAACGTTGGGAATTTGGGAATTTCCAATGCATTATTGACAACGGCAACAGCAAAGACAAATTCAAAGGATGGTTTGACCTGAATTACAACTGCAATATTTTTGGGGTTCCGTTAAGTTTGTCACAGGTGTGGTCTCCACTCGAGAACCTTTCTAAGCCATCGGCTGTCTGTTCTACGAGCTATGTGCCCTGCCCACTGCCACTTCAACTTGCAAATCCTTTAGGCAATGTCGGCAAGCTTCGATCGTCTGCGAATGTCATCATTTCTGATTCGATCTCGCAGAAAAATACCAAGCTTTCTCCTTTGCATGCTGTGCGACTTGGAGTTTGTTTAAAAGGCCCATAGTCAGAGACCACGTGTCAGATCCGTATGTCATCACTGGCACCACACATTGGTCGAAGACTTTTCAATAGCATAGCATACGTATTACATATTATATTATTTATAAATAAAGCAGGGCCGGATCTACCATATGGCTTTTTGGGCTTCAGCCCAGGGCCCCGTGGATTCAAGGAGCCCCAACTAAGTCAATTCAAAGTGAAAAATAGACGATAATGTGAAAGAATCTATAATTTTATTAAATTAAACAGATCGTATGATTTGCTGCCTGTGAATCCTACGATTAATCAAACCCATTCAATTAATTTTATTCAAGTCTACGTTCTGGTGTTGGTACTTCGAACTTATAGTTAAAATGTTAGCCTTCAGAGGTATAGAGGAAGTATGTGGTTCTATATACAACGGTAATTTTATGGGTGCTTGGAGACTGGAGGTAGTGGCAGAGTTCGATCCATCCTTGCGAGAACATAATTATAGAGCACCGAGAGCTGCGTCCAAAGTCAGAAATATCATATTTATCTAAAACAGTGTATGAAGAAATTATTGAGATCGTGGGGGAACAATTAGTTAAACAGATTATAAATCAAATAAATAATGACGATACAACGTGAACTTCTACGAACTACGTGATTGTGATGGATTCAACCCCAGATTTATCTTATAATGATCAGCTCGCTATCGTACTTCGATACTGTTTTCGGGGAAAAGTGTACGAAACATGTGTATCATTTATTAAAATTAGTAGTCACACTAACTTAAAATTGTTTAATGTTATACAAGATTTTTTAGAAAAAAATGGATTACCCTTGGACAACTGTAGAGGACAATCATACGACAACGCTGCAAGGCATGAGGAGGCATAGTATTAGGTCTTTACCTATGAAATTGCCGTTTCGTCGTACTATTTCAATCTAAAAAAAGAAAAAAAATGTCGCTAAGAACTCGAATTTCAAATTCTTTTTATTTTAAAAATATAGAATTCTTTTTTTTATAATTAGTCATTTGTTTAATGGTTAGCGTTCTGTTTACATCGCATTTGTACGTTTTTCGTCATCATGGATATGTTAAAAATTCGAGTGCTTATGGAGTATGAGTTCCGTCGTGGTAGCAAAGCGGCAGAAGCGGCACGCAACATCAACGACGTTTACGGTGTGAACACTACTAACGATCGTATCACCCGTTATTGGTTTGCTTGCTTTCATTCCGGAAATTTTGACCTAAGAAATTAACCACGTGGTCGGCCGAAAATGTTGGTCGACAATGACGAATTAAAGGCGATTGTGGAGGCTGATGATTCTCAAACTACAGCTGAATTAGCAGCAGCTTTCGAAGTTAGCACTAAAACAATATTGGTCCATTTGCGTCAAATTGGCAAGGTAAAGGAATTAGTTAATTCGTAGGAATTGGATGAACGCCACCGCGAAATACGCGTCGAGACGTGCCTTGCACTGCTCAACAGACACACAAACGAAGGCATATTGAATCGCATTGTTACTTGTGACGAAAAATAGATTCTATTCGACAATCGCAAGCGCTTAGCTAATTGGTTAGATCCTGGTTCAGTACCTAAACAATGCCCTAAATGAAAAATGACCCCTAAGAAAGTGATGGTAACTGTTTGGTGGTTTAGCGCTGGTGTAATTCATAACAGCTTCTTACCAAACGGCATGAGCATGCACTGCAGATGTGTATTGTGAAGAACTAAACACAATGATGGCGAAGCTCGCACGTCTCCAACCAGCTTTGGTCAATCGCTCGGGTCCGCTGCTCCTGCACGACAACGCGCGACCTCATACTACAGAGCAGACAGTCTCCAAGTTACAAGAGCTGGGGTTGGAAGTTCTTCGTCATACACCGTACTCACCAGATTGCCCCATACAGATTTTCACATTTTCCAGAATTTGGATGACTTATTGGCGGGAAAACAATTCAATACCTGAGAGGCAGTACAAAATGCCTTTGAAGATTTTGTTGCCTCCCTTCCAGCAGAGTTTTTCAAGTAAGTCATAAATAAGTTACCACTACGTTGGCAAAAATGCATTGATTCCATTGGTTACTTTGAATAATAAACATAAAAAATATAGAAAAAAAGTTCGTTAACTTATTTCATGAAAAACGGCAATTTCATAGGTAAAGACCATAAATCAAATATTTTAGTGTCTCATTTTTTTTTCTATACTTTGAGTAGGTGGTAGGTGGGCCCCTAAGTAGTATTAGCCCAGGGCCCCCTAAACTCACGGTCCGGCCTTGAAATAAAGGAACGTACACAAAATATGGTTACGACGATCGATTTTATTATTCTATAACACTACAGAATATCACAATAAGATCGAGTTAATAATGCAAAAATGTAACTACAACCATCAGGAATGACCACACAGTTTTTACAGATGGGCTAAAAATAGTTGTAGTATTAGACCAGTGTTTCCCAACCTTTTTTAGGCCATGCCCCACCTTAATATTTCAAAATTTTTTATGCCCCCATGCATAATTTTTAAGCTTTAAAATTGTTTTGTTCCCTTAAGAAATATAAATGATAACTTTTAGGAAGAAATCACTATGAAATTGGTATCAAAACATCGTAAGTAAAATTTCAAAACATATAATGAAAAAAAAAAAAAATTTATAGACGTAAGCTGACAAAAAGATAATAAACGGTTAGACAAGGTATAGCATTGCATTTAAATAACCCAAAGCGAAAGGGGTAAAGTCGTGTCGAGTCCATTTTTAAATTGCCCTCCTTAACTATCAAATTGCCCCCCAGTGGGGCGTGGGCCCCACGTTGGGAAACATTGTATTAGACCCTTGCAATAATATATGTATATATTAGGGTGGAGCAAAAAAAAACCGACTTTTTTTTTGTCTCGTGTGAAAATATGCTAGGCCTAAGGACAGCTCAAAAAAAATTTTTACGAGGTCGCTCAAATTTTTTTAAATATCAAAAATTGTCAAAAATCGAATTTAACTTTTTTAATTTTTTTCGTTAGTGTATAATAATTATAAAGACAAAAAAAAAAGTTCCTAAAAGTTTCAGTTCATAATTTAAATTCTGAAAGGTCGCTCATAATTTTTTATTACATTTTTTTGAGCGATCTTTTAAAATTAAAATTAAAATTCCATACATTTTTTTTCTATTTAATACAATAATCGATAAAAATACACCACGAGATGAACTAAAAATCAACACAATATAGAATTTTTTTTTTTTGTTTAATTATTTTCTTCAATCAAAATGTACATTTTAACAATATTTCAATAGTTAAACTTTGTTATTAATTCTGAAACTAAATTTTTAATTATAACAGATTTTAACTTAATTTTTATGATTAATATCATATATTATTCTTTTCTATATTGTGTTTGATTTTTAGGGCTCCGTAGCCAAATGGCAAAAACGGAACCCTTATGGATTCGTCATGTCTGTCTGTCTGTCCGTCCGTATGTCACAGCCACTTTTTTCCGAAACTATAAGAGCTATACTGTTGAAACTTGGTAAGTATATGTATTCTGTGTACCGCATTAAGATTTTTACACAAAAATAGAAAAATTCAATAAATTGTAGGGTTCCCCATACTTAAAACTGAAACTCAAAAAAAAAAATTTCATCAAACCCATACGTGTGGGGTATCTATAGATAGGTCTTTAAAAATGATATTGAGGTTTCTAAAATCATTTTTTTTCTTAAATGAATAGTTTGCGCGAGAGACACTTCCAAAGTGGTAACATGTGTGTGTGTGTGTCCCCTGTAACTTCTAAAATAAGAGAATGATAAAACTAAAAAATATACATGATGTACTACTATATGCAAACTTCCACCGAAAATTGGTTTGAACGAGATCTAGTAAGTAATTTTTTTTTTCTTTTTTATAAAAATAAATACACTATTATTAAAACATCTATTAAAGTTACAACGAACTACAAGAACTTTTATATGATGTTACTTGCTGCTACGGAACCCTTCATGGGCGAGTCCGACTCGCACTTGTTTTGTTATTAGTTCATCGCGTGGTGTATAAAAAAATAGTCTTTTTTTTTGCGCCACCTTCATATATATACCTATATAATTTTGCGGAATACTTAGCAGGTTCTTTACAGATAATCTCGTAAAAGTAGTTAAAATAAAAGACAAAATGAGTTATACTCCCACTGCGAATTTGTTTTCTTTTTATACGATATTAACGTATTTTTCTGAAAGTTCCTTGTAATTAACAAACAGCAGGACGCGGCTGCTTTTTCATTTTCAACAGTGTTCCAATGGTAGACTCAGTTTTAGAAAAAAAAAAGTTCCACTGCGTACAGAGTATTAAAAAGCTAATAACTGTAATTTATTCAATGATAATTTTATACTTATAAGAAATTGATTTTTTTACCTACACTAAATAGGAGTCGGTTCCAAGTTCCTTTTTGGACTGTTTTTCTTGTACTCTCTTGGTACTCTCTATAAGAGTCTTCAACCAAGATTGCTACTTGAACTTAGATGTCCGCTAACGTCTTTTAAAAGCCACTAACAACCAAAAAAAAACAAGAGTTTACTTGATAGAGGTATAATTCAATAACTAATAACCAAGTAATAAATAGGTATTTAATAAAATAGCAACGTTATGAGGTCTATTTATAATCATGTCTATGACGTACTGATAGGATGCTTAATTATGTCAACCATTTTAAATATGCGCGAGTTGGTCGACCAAGAATGAATTATTAAATCGGTTGAGTGATTTTATCTTATACTTTATTGACAGCATATTATCCGATGTTATCACATATACAAGAACGTTATCGCATAATTTTGAATATCAGTCATAAAACTGTGATGACAATGGTTTTATCGCATTATAGTGCACTATTTGTTAAAATGTAATTAAACTCATATAGATACTTATCCACGTAAATTCTTTTCAATTTCAATTAACTAAAACTTATATTCAATGTAATTTTATGGATAGTGAGACTAAATATTCAAAGAGGTTAAAAGAGTATGTTAAATTAATAGAAATTAAGCCGATGAACTTCTTTTTATTAACTCTTAAACTTAAACTAAACTTAATTTGATGGAAATAAAGACGATATACATCTTTTATTATCTCTAAACTGTAATAAATGCAAAATAAAAGCAAGACTGCAATGATGTTACACGATGTGTTAATACTGTGGAACAAAAAAAAATTGAGAAATACTAAAAACTAAACTTTAGTGTAACATACAATCACATTATATAAGTAACGGGTCTCTTAATAAAACCGCGTAATTAAATATTTACGAACATACCAATTTTTTTAGATATAACTGTTGACGACTCCGAAGGCTTCGTATGTCCATGACGTATGCCAGATTCAGCATTCACTGTATAGGTACCTCGACGTCGCAACATGGTTTAATACTACGAATTCGACAATTTCTACTAAAAATTAAACCACTCACGCACACTAGGTATTTAATCATGTTCATTCACTGTTTGTAAGAATCAATATGGTTGTATTAAATCAGTATACGTATACGAAACGTCACGTACAAATCAATAAACTCATCAAGTAATGCATATGAAACCAGTGTATCATTCACAATGTCACATCGTATTAAAATAATCTTTCACTAATATTATAATAGTGAAAATTAGCGATGTAGCAACATGCACCAGCCGCGACGACGACGTCGGCGACGTAAAAGTTTATACGGTTGCTTAAGCGAAAGGCGAAAACTGGAGAGTACATTGGCACGGTTATGACGCGAATGACAGGATGGAGCGCTCTTGCCTCGACCGCGAGATAGCAAGATCGCCGACACTCACTGATAACACACTCGATAAACGTTGACAAGTGGTCGAGCTAACCACTAATGGGAACTAGCACCGATCATTTTCTGTCAATCGTAACAGAACACTAATCTATAATTTAATAGTATATATCAGATATGTTATTTTATTGGATACTGGTTACCTACTATCTATTTAAAATCATTAAAGTATTTCAGCAATTTAGCATCAGTTATAAGTTTATAACCTTCACTTAAATGAAATTGAATTGTTCTGACTATTGATTAATCAAGCATCTAATAGTATAATTTTAAAAATATTTTTTGCATTAGAAAGTCTGTTTATTAATGAAGTTTATAAACTATAAAATGTTAGGTACCCTACGACACATGGGAGCGGAATAATAACCGTAATAAACCGGCCAAGTGCGAGTCGGACTCGCGCACGAAGGGTTCCGTACCATTATCTATAAAAAAAGGCGGTTTACAATTTATGACGTATTAAAAAAAACTATTTACTAGATCTCGTTCAAACCAATTTTCGGTGGAAGTTTGTATGAATGTTGTACATCATATATTTTTTTTAGTTTTAACATTCTCTTATTTTAGAAGTTACAGGAGGTGGACACACATTTTACCACTTTGGAAGTGTCTCTCGCGCAAAACTATTCAGTTAAAAAAAAAAAAAAATTAGAAACCTCAATAACCTCTCTGAAGACCTATCCATAGATACGGTAGTTTAGAGTTTAGGTTTTAGAAGACCTACCCATAGTACGGGTTTGATAAAAAAAAATTTGAGTTTCAGTTCTGAGTATGGGGAACCCCCAAAATTTATTGTTTTTTTTTCTATTTTTGTGTGAAAATCTTAATGCGGTTCACAGAATACATCTACTTACGAAGTTTCAACAGTATAGTTCTTATAGTTTCGGAAAAAAGTGGCTGTGACATACGGACGGACAGACAGACAGACAAACATGACAAATCCATAACGGTTCCGTTTTTGGCCATTTGACTACGGAACCCTAAAAATGGTAAATACAAGTGAAACCACGCAGTTCGTCAAGAAAATATAAATATTAACTTGATGGCTGTGGATAGACATTTCTTGTAGAAATATTAATATCAATTTCCATATTGAAAATTGACCAGAGTTGTAGCAACAACCTCACTAGCAAGCCATAATCGTTTGCGCCAAGGTTTAGTTGCAACGATTACACAAAATTACTTACACTTTCTTTAAAATATACGCTAGTTAGAAACAACTCTTCTTAATATTGACAGGCATTGATTATTTTGATTTATTGATTTATGATTGATAACTGACATTTTAGTTTATTTCGTACAACACCATGTTATAGGCGTACTTTTATACGACTTCATACGCACAGACTATTTTTTGATAACTATCCTACTTACTTGCTTATAATTATTCAACTTAATTATTTATTTTTATATTACGAAAAATCATAAAAACTACAGAATAATATTTTCATATTAATACACATACAATCCTGAATTCTTTGAAGTACTTTTCTCCAGAGTTCGTCATTTATTAACATATTTCTATGGAACCTAACCTAGGAAATACACTATAGGCTATTTTTTTAAAGATGTCTTGATATTCCTGAAATTCTACTATTACAGTGAAACCCAGTTTAAAGAAAAAAAGCGGCCAAGTGCGAGTCGGACTCGCCCATGAAGTGTTCCGTAGCAGCAAGTAATATATAAAAGTTCTTGTTTTTTTATATATATTTGAGTTGATTGAATGAAAGGTAAATTGCGGTTTACGATTTATGACGTATAAAAAAAACTACTTACTAGATCTCGTTCAAACCAGTTTTCGGTGGAAGTTTGCATGGTTATGTACATCATATTTTTTTTTTTTAGTTTTATCATTCTCATTTTTTTTTATACAACGACGGTGGCAATCAAGCATACAGCCCGCCTGATGGTAAGCGGTTACCGTAGCCTATGGACGCCTGCAACACCAGGGGCATCACATGCTGCGCGTTGCCGACCCTTCAAAAACCTATTTACTCCCCTCTTGAAGGACCCCATACTGTAGTTCTGTGGGAAAACCTCGGCAGGGAGTTCATTCCACAGCCGAATTGTCCGTGGGAGGAAGTTCCTCTGATACCGAACTGTACGGGACCATTTGGGCTGCAATGTGTGAGCATGAATTCCCTGTCGATGGCGAGCGGTGCGATGATAAAAAGTGGCCGTTGGCATCATTTCGGACAATTCTTCAGAACACAACCCATTATACAAACGATAGAGCACGCATAGGGATGCAAGATCTCTTCTTAGACTTAAGGGCTCGATATCGCTCGTCAGTACTGGATCGTCAACAATTCTCACAGCTCTCCTTTGAACCGAGTCAAGAGGACCTAGCTGGTATGTCGGTGCTTCCGCCCAGAGATGAGAGCAGTACTCCATATGGGGGCGGACTTGCGATTTATATAGAAGCAGTCTTTGCCCCGGCGTGAAGTACCGCTTCGCTATGTTAAGCACACCGAGTTTTTTGGATGCCATCTTGACCTTGTCTGCCAGGTGACATCGGAACTGGACGTCGCTGGATATGTCGACACCAAGGATACCAATACTGTTAGAGATGGTGTGTCCTGGAATTGAGGGGCCACAGAGAATGGGGTTTTCTTAGCGGTGAACGCACAAACTTGTGTATTGGAGGGGTTAAATTGGACTAAATTGTCTCGACCCCAATCGGAGACTTTGGAAAGAATACTCTCGATTTGAGACACAAGTTGTTCGCGACTTTCACAGCGGAACGAGGGATGTTTGCACAGCCTGTGTAGAAAGCGTCTCCAGTGCTATCGTCCGCATAGCAATGAATGCCATCAATAGATAATTCATTAGACAAATCTCTTATTTTAGAAGTTACATGGGGAGGACACAATTTACCACTTTGGAAGTGTCTCTCGCGCAAACTATTCAGTTTAGAAAAAAATGATGTTAGAAACCTCAATATCATTTTTGAAGACCTACCCATAGATACACGTATGGGTTTGATGAAAAATTTTTGTTTGTTTTTCATTTCTAAGTATGAGGAACCCCCAAAACTTATTGTTTTTTTTTTCTATTTTTGTGTGAAAATCTTAATACGGTTCACAGATATTACAGTTTTAAAATGCAGGGACATAGCGGTTACGGCGGTACCGACCGAAGGGCCGGTGGCGCGTGCCTATAAACAGCGCGTCGAAAGCCACACTTCGCCCTATAGCACTTTACGATTATGTATCAGCACTGCACCCGTCTGGAACTAGGGCGGGTCGCTAGTATTACATATTTAGGTTGTGATTTTGGTTGTTTTTTAAATTTTTATGATAACAGCGCTTACCGATTACCATGTAATTTTTATATGCATGTTGCTTAGAGCCTTATTAGCAATGGTAAATGGTTTTTACCATTGCTACCTTCTGTTTGGGAAAATGCGTATTCCCTTAGGGAGAAGAGGCAAAACCATGCAATTATATATTATAAATAAGTCATTTATTTTGCATGAAATTTAGAAATATAGCATAATTCTCAAAATCAAAAATTTATCTAGCAATTATGATGTTGTCAAGTATTTTGGATTTTTAAGGCTTTATATTACAAAGACATGCGGTTGTGGCTACCATTAAAGTTACAGTCCTACCACTGTAAAAATACATTGCTGACCACCACCACATAAACTAAACTAGTGATGGGCATTAAAATAGAAATAATAATTGGAATAGAACAAATTTACACATGTGCCTACTGTTTTTGATAAGGCCTGAAATATGGGAAATGTTTTATGCTCATTGTTATTTTTGATTTTCTACTAACAATCACTAGAAAAATACATAGTAATAGTATATAGTTAAAGACAAAGTAATTCCTACTCCATCTACTCGTCTCAAAACTGCACAGTGATTTTTGAGTTTGAGGCTGTAAAACGAACACTGTGTCTGTCTGGCATTTTGCTATACCAAGCCATAAACCTAAGCATCCCACTTAGACCTTAAAAATTGTAATATTGTATAATTACTAGATGATGTTAATTTTAATAAGTAACATAGTGCAAACTGTTTAGCAACTATTTGTGATTAAAACTATAACAATCATCACCATCATGAGTAACGATCGTTAACAGGTGTCTAAGATAGCAACCGGGACCGACGGCTATGCGTGCTCTCCGAGGCACGGTGGGGACACCTACAAGGACATACACCTAGACCGGAAACAAATATTGGTACAAATACAAATATCTGTCCGAAGCGGGAATCGAACCCGCGATCGCCCGGCGCGCGGCTTTGAGGCGACTACTCGCACCAATACACCATAATGGTCGTCGATATACAAATATTGTATTAGTATCAATGATTTAATTATAATTGTGATTTCATTTCAGTATACTGCGAAGCCGTTCCTTTTTAGTTTGCTATACTGTGATATACTGGTTACTGTTTATAACACAGCAGCAGCACACGCAGTCAAGTATACTATCATCCTCATTTTTCGACTTTTTTTAAAATGAAAATATCTATCATGTACATGTTTTCTATTCAACAAGAAAAAATATTATTTGAATATTGTTGTAATTTTTTAATAAAAATATTAATTAATAATAATAACAATAATCATTTGCACTGTCATACATTTGATCACGTGACAGTACACAGTACTGAGAGCACCTTACCTCAAAAGTGCCAATGCTCTCAGTACAAAAACTGTGGTGATTTATGTCGTCATATATTTCTCTATGGTACTGCGGCAGTGTACTGGCAGTCTATAATGGAACGAATTTTTCAGTACTGACAGCACTGAGCAGTGCTCGCAGTATATATCGAAACACGGCCATAGTAAAAGTTCATTGACAATAGGGAATATGAAAGTCTTTATTTTTCCCAATACATAAAATATTCCCATAATAATATTTATTTGGTCCCAACAATACACCTAAACTATTATTTTCTTATTTCGTTTGTATTAAATTGCATAAAAATGTAATCAAAAAGTGTAAAATAAGAGAGTGAAATTGAAATTTACGAAATGCACCACCACTAGTCAAATGAAAATATGACACAACAATTTGTGGGATTTAATACATGGACATTTATACTGTACTAGTAGTGAAATTTGTTTTTATTTATATTCTTGTTGTTTTCTATCAACAAGTTTTATTTTGTTATATAGTGATATTAAGAATTATCAAGAACAATGATGTAGTTTTGTTATAGTACAATCGGGCAATCTACCAAACTGCTTTTCTGACAACCAAATATTTTGCATCAAATCTAGATTGTATGTCCAATGAGGTCAAAGGTGAGAAAGCTGCAAAGTTATTATTGTTATAATTGATATATTTAAGCTACTGAATAGGTTTTGATGCATATGTGCACTAATACTACTTAACCAAACATAGCTTTAAACATTATTTACATGAAATTTAATTATATCCTAAGATAATTAAGTGAATTTTGTGTGGATAAACTGTTAAAGTGATCTCAAATAAATATGAACATAAATAATAAGTAGCTATCTTTCTTTTAATGAAAGAAAATTTATTGTTTTTTATAAATTAGGTTAAGAGCATATAGATAAACAGTACCTTCAACCTTTTTTAATAACCAAAATATAATTTAATTACATTAAAGTGATCTTCACAAGAGTATGAACTCAATGTTCGGAATACTGTAATTCTTCTTCTCATGATCTTACAGCATTATTTATGTATTTTTGTAATAAATAAAAATAACTTTGTATTTTGTACTATTCATAGTATGTAGGCACAGTTGGACAAGGCAATATCTATAAAATGGTTCTTTAGCGTCTTCCATGATCTAAACAGTGATTAAAACCGAAAACTACAGAAAGCCTACAAAAAACTACACCATTCAAAGATAAAATTAAATTGATTTTTAATATATTATTTTAAAAACTAATTCAAGCACTTCCAACAATATTTATATTTTTTTATTATCTTATAACAACGTGGCATATGACATATATGGACAAAACTGAAGGAGAGTCATCAAAAGTCATTGGATAGAGGTTGCTTCAAACCTGGCGCTTAGAAAGTTGATGGGGGAGGCCTACATTCAGCAATGGACATCCAATGGCTGATATGATGATGACGATGAATTTGATTGGTAAAAAAAATAATGCAAATAGGTAATATTTCCTATTTACCTAATATATATTATCAATTGACAAAAATAGTAATAAAATATTATAAAATCAAGTCAATAAATTTTTCAATAATTATATCACTAAGAATCCTGATTGAGTAGTATTACTTTTGTAATATTAACTCTTACTCTAATACTTGAATTTTATCAATGTACATATTGCTAATTAGGCACTATATTATAAAACTAAAGAGTATTCGGTTTTTAGGTAGCATATAGTTTTCTTCATCATAAGCAAAAAAAAATATTACAATTTACCAATATAATGCTATTAATTTAGCCAACAATTTATCAGTCAAGTAGCAAAATAATGTAGGAATGTAGAGATAAAATTATTTTCAAAGTGATCTTTCTTGTTATTACATTGACAACCTACATATAAAAATGTAATACATAAAACTGCAAAATATACTATTATAGACATATTTTAATATTTAAAAAGTTTTCGTAATTTCCAATATGAAAATCAATTAACTTTCGAGAACTAACAAATGTATATCAAAAATATATTGTAAATGTTTTTGATATTTTTCAGTGAATTTTTAAAAGTCATAAGGTTTTTGGTACAAAAATTCAATGATTGGAAAAAAAAATACAAGTTTTTTTCAACATTTTAAAGTCAATATGATTATAAGAAATTAATAAGACACAATTTTAAGGTGTTTTACTAGTAAGCTGAGTAAGCAAAAAAGTTAATATATACTTAAAATGATAATTGAAATTATGCCAAAAATTACTCACTGCTGTATAAATGTACTAATCTATACTATAAATAAAAATGTATACTAAAAAATTATAATTATTGGTCCTGTCTTTAATTACGTCATTAAAAAGTAACCTCAAAAACAACTTCATTTATTGGGTATACACAAAACGTAACGCGAAGTAAAATTATTTAATTATGTACTCAGGAGATCAGAATGTGAAAATTGACGTGTTTAGAAATAAAATCCGTTTCTTTTATTCTCAAATATTATTTTGATGTGATATCTGTCACTTAACAGTCAGGGCTTATGTGGCAAACATATTCCAAAAGCTGTGGCCATTTCATACTTCAAAATGGTATGTGCATTTCAACATCGGTATTGATTTCATTGAATTTTTTCAGATTTAAAGAACTCTACGTCTATTTAAGACCAGCCTCAGTTAAGTGTCAGGAACAGAGAAATGTCACAGTAAGAAATCACGATGGCCGACAAAGAATGGTTAGGTGGTACTCACTGCTAATTTTTACGCCTCCTAATGGTTTCGGTGGTTGATTTTCAAATGTTTTTCGAACGGATTTGCTGCCCTCGGCGAATGACGTGGTCCTAGGGCGCCCGCTCATTATTATAGGTATAAAATAAACGACCGAATCCTGAACTTCATAGATACTACTTCACATTTCTCGTTACCACCCTTGCTTGCACTCGCACTGAACTCTCTCACTTTGCCGACGAAATACAAAGTTAGGGATTCAATAGTCAAAACTATATCACTACTATATTGTTAAAATTACAGTAAAATTATCTTCATAAGGTTTTACAAGATCATTTTGTTAGATTTTTAAATTTTACATCAATAACGTGAACGACAAATTTTTAGTTTCATTGGACTTCACAGACTTTATGCTCGCTTGTTCGTTCGGCTAATTTCGGCTTTCGTTCGGATCTTATTCGGACCTTCGATCAGTGACGTAAGAGCCAATGTTTCATTTGACGCAAAGTTTTCTATTATGAAATTTATTAAAATTCAATTAACGTTCATTTTATAAGGCCAAGATAGAAAATAAATTATCTCAAAGATTTTATTTTTAACAAACGAAACACTAATAGTAAATTATTTGTCAATACACTAGAAAAAAAATTGTAATTTTTTTTAACTTAAATATAATTTATTGTAAGAAATACATTTATAAATTATATGTTATTTACTTTATTTAAAATAATTCTAATATTGCTTTCTACAATATTTTTAAATTGTTAGAATAGGAACGAAAAAAATGACATCACATGAAACAGTTGCACATAAACACCATCTATTTCAAAATATCGTAGTTAAATGTCGATAAAACAGATTTTTACAGATAATATATTATATTATCATTAATTTTGTCACTAATCTTATTTGATTGTAAACTTTGATAAAAATGGTTGCTCAAAATTAATCTTGTATATGTAAAAATTCAGTAATTTTATAAAAAAGTTTAAGGATGGTTTTATGTATAAAAATATAGTAATGACTGGTATACATATAACATTATACATATTCTCAACTTCAAATTCCTTCTAATTAGGTAATAAGACTATCAAGTACACAAGTATCAATACGCCTATACATATACTCAATGTACTCTGTGGTATCAAATAGTATGAAGAATTATTGAATAGGTATGTACTCTTTGGTATGAAGTACTTATATACTGTTTGGTATTGGTTTGGTATAGGGGTGTTCATCGGAAAAAATTATCGATAATTTTATTATCGATAATTATCGTATTGTATTATCGATAGTTATCGATAATTATCGAATGAACACTTATCGATAATTATCGGATAAAAAGTTATCGATAGTTGGGGACAGTTATCGATAATTATTGGATAAAAATTATCGATACTTGACGATAGTTATCGATAATTATCTGGAAAAATTGGGACGACGAAAAAAAAAAAAGCTCATCCAGGCTTCCGTATGGACATTATCCTCCGTAGCCTATCCGAATACCTAAAAAAAAAAGGTCATCCGGCCTTCCGTGTGGACGTTATCCTCGGATATCGGAAATCCAAAAACAATTATCGAATACCACAATATTATCGATAATTATCGGATGGCACAAAATTATCGATAATTATCGATAATTATCGAATGAAAAATTATCGAGTAATTACGAATTATCGATAATTATCGCACACCCCTAGTTTGGTACCTACCTCGTGATAAGAATCTGATCATTAATGACTTAATTATTTGTTTATTGAAGACTTAAAAAGCATACGATCAACGATGAAACTTAACAAAAGTTTACAATCAAAAGTGTTACAGTCATGTGTTCTGAAGTTGTGATGCTAAACTCATAGATAATACAATACATACTGGGCTAAACTGCTAAAGTATAGGATATATTCTATCCAAAGAGTATAAAAATTCTATCTACGCAGTATAAAATTCTGTTATCACTTATCCGTGTATGTGTTGGTACATACAGGCGCATTTCATGTATTAACAACAGCATGTCGTTTCACAAGAAGACATTAAAAATCACGTCAGGTCAGTTCATCAGTTGCGCGTGCGCCGCGAAACGGGCCGGTGGCCTTTTTGTAGTTTATAATTTACCGGAACATGTAAGCTAAAGAACAAAACTTTATCAAAATCCATTATTTTAAGTACCTGTTAGTCTGAACAGAACAAAGATGGAGTACTATACATCGGATAGTTGTGATAGCGATAGCCGAGAACAAAAAACACTCGACCTCTCAAACCGTTCATTGGACTGCAGGACCGTATCATCTGAATTGATGAGCATAATAGATGAGAAGGATTGTGCTGATAGTAATAATTACGAAATATTATTACTCTACAGCAATCAAATAAAATCTTTGCCCGATACTATTAATAAGTTTTGCAACCTTAAGATCTTGGATGTTAGCAACAATAGACTCAGCTCACTGCCTGATGTACTAAAAAACTGCCCACTTACATCATTAATAGCTAAACATAATGAATTAACCAATGAGTCCTTACCAAAGTGCTTCTATTCAATGAAAAAAACATTAAGAGAACTCAATCTCAGTGGAAATAAATTCAGTTACTTTCCAGAACAAGTATTACAATTAACGTCACTTAAATATCTTTATTTAGGAGGCAATAACATCGTCAATATACCAAAGGATATATGGAAGTTGAATAGGTAGGTACTTATTAAAATTATATGATAAAAATAGACATAGATAACAATTATCTATTGTTTTGTACTAAACTATTTATTTAGTCACCTAAAATTTATAAAGATTTTATATTTTATAAATTAATTATTAAGGACTTTGATATATTAATCTATAAATCAACTTATCTTAATAATAATAAATTTGAACATTAAATATATGTTTTTACAATTTTATATCTTTGTACCTATTAAGGCAAGTAAGCCGCATGTTTACGCTTATCTTAATTCTTAAAAATAAATTGATTGCATTATCAGTTTTAGGTTGAACAAGAATCTAAATAGTTACTTGTAAAGTAGCTGCTATACGAATTTTAGTAAAATTTGTCAAAATACTACTGCTATATTTATAGACATTTTTATTAATATGAGTAAAGTTATTTCTTAAATAATTATGGTTTATTACTTACAACATAATAGGTATATCATCACTAGCCTTCTTATAATAATTTTTAGCACTTCAAGGAAATGAAACATGAGTCAAACAGAATCATATATTTAATGGATTTAAATTAGCTTCACTTTTAACCTATTGCTCGAGATAATGAATTTGGTTATTAAGCCACTTAAAAGTTTAAAACCATGACTTACACAATGTGAAAATTGTGGTAATGGAAAGTAACAATAATATATGATGATGATGATTTATACCTTTGAAGATAGAATGGAAAAATCCACCACCACATCAGCTGTTGGATGTCCACTGCTGAACTTCTCCCATCATCTCTGGGAGAGTTTTCCAAAACTTTCCACGCTTGGCTGGCAAATGGGCGAATGTAGTGTGTTATGGCAGGATATAGTGACGCTGCTGCCCATCACCATCCTGGTTGGTGTGCAGTTGTTTGCACTACTATGGCCTTAGTCGTCTTTTATGTTACCTCGGCAGAAGAGGTTGGTACTAATCTTCTCTATTGGTCACTGGCACGGCATAATAATAATTTTTATTAATGTTCTAATATATGAAGCAAAACTTCAACTATGTATATGGATCACGGGCTTGTATCTAATATCTGCAACTCGACGTCTACTGTGCACCTATTTTACGTTTAAAACTTCAACTAATAACGTAAGCATTATAGCGATGCCAAATATGACACATTTCTTAGCTGTACTGAATAAATCGACATTTCTAATTCTTTTGGACAATCATGTCAAATAGAACTTATAATATGTTAAGGCCACATTGTCTTTTTTTCATCTACCTTTTTGACCATATATATATAGTGTCCTGTTATCAATAGCGTAACTTAGTAATTTTAAACATCATATAAGTGTATCTCAAGTGCGTTATTTTTTGCTACCTAAATATTTATATATTATACAATATACTTCGGTAGAACATTGTCTTTTAGTCAGTTATTAAAGTTTTTTTTTAAACATCATTACGAAAAATTGAAAGATGTCTTATGTATATGTATTCATGGGCTTGTATCCGCAACTCGACGTCTACTGTGCGCCTATTTTGCGTTTAAAAAGCGGGCGGCTATTCCTGCCAACCCAACTCCTCCAAATATTTAATCAAACCTCTGGTGTCATCAATAACCTCGGGAAGAGTCGTCGGTGACTTCAAGTGTTTGGTTCGGTAGTTGGCCAGACCCGTACAAGAACAATGTGGGCTGCCATCTCTTCTCCCTCCATGCAAGCTCTACAAAGGGGGCTGTCTGTAACACCTAGATTGAACAGATGTTTGTTAAATGGGCCATGTAATAATATGAGTTATTTTACGTAATCTTGGGCGTATGAGTTTTATCAGCTTACGGGATAGTCTCCGGTCTATGCGCGGTAGAGCCTCCAAAAGATAAACTTAATAAATATATTTTTTCTAATATTATTTTGTGTAATTAGCCACTGCTTCATTGCTATTTATCAAAGATGCACTTAATAAATATATTTTTTTCTAATATTATTTTGTGTAATTAGCCACTGCTTCATTGATATTTATATCTCAATCGCGTCTGATATTTTGTTCATAATTAAAAAAACTTTGAAACTACTACACCTATGTTAATCATTATTTAACCTTTAGAAAACTACATGATCTAGAATTATAGGCTATAATATCGCTTTTCGACTGAAAGTTCTACTAATTATTGTTTTGTTACGTTACCTGGCCATAAAAGTCAAAGCAGGTGAAACCGCGAAGAACTTACTTAATCCAATTAAATAAAACACCTTTGTTCAATAAAACAATGATTCAACAATCAGCTAATTATTTCTGTTTTTATGAAGTAGAGGAAGTAACTTTAAAATTTAAAGTTCAAAAACAAGTTCTGGAGTCACGTAGTCCTATAGATCTTTACCTTTGTTATATAAATCCACTTCTAAGCTGTAGAATGTTTTATTTAGTAATGTTTTTAACTTTTAAATAAATTCATTGAATCATTGATTCTACATTAACAAGAACAAGTGAACTCTAATGTTAACAAGTGGTGCTCACACCAAATTTTTGTACCTTGTATATTGTAAAAAATATCGTCGTATATTATGTATATTTATGCACATACATTCTGCTATCGTCTCCTTAATTTCAGCTGAGTCATATTTCTTTTTTTTAAACTAAGCTATAGTTACACAGATTGTGGCTGTTTACTTGAAATGTATCGATAAATATAAATGATGATTGGATCTTTATTCATCTTCATTTATCTTCAGAACTTATATAATTGTTGTACAATGTAATTTCCAATAACTATATTAAAGTACAAAGTGTGTACTGTAAGTGTGTAGTGTAATGTGATATTAATTATTAAATTTAATTTAAAAAACTTCTATTGTTCTATTATAAACCACCAATATAACAATATCAATGTTGTAGCAATCTGAAATCTACAAACGTTTATATTGAAAATCTATAAACGGAAATATCTAGTAGCGGCAATGCAACTTTGCTTTTTTCTTATTCTTGTTTTACTTCTTAGTACCTCTCCTGCCTCTACCTCGCTACGACCATGTTATAATGGTATATAAACGTGATTAAAGTTATCGAATGAAAATGTAATCGAATGAAAAGTAAAACATTATTTCATTATCTATCTATCGTGTCTTACCATATTCTTAAAATAAAATTACCATCATACTTTTGAACCACACGTCTCACAGTGCTGAGTGCACCCTTGTTTATTGTAGTTATTCCGTCATCACTTTACGTCTTACTGTTTTTTAAGTGTACGAGACAAATAAATCTTTTAAAGGCTGACGACTGTAATATCTTCATCGTCGGGTTAGCTTGCCAAATCTTCAGTAGCCTTTTATGTTGAGGTGTATTGAGTTTCTATAATTTCAACACTACCACAAACCTGTACCTTAAATCTTCCTCAAAGATACAGTTTTACAGGTAACCGAAACAGTTTTGTATTTCCAGTTGGAGACTTCACCAACCGTTTCTAACATTTAGTTAGCACGATGAAGTCAATCACTTGTCTAATCTCGAGATTGTTCCAGGTTTATTTTTTTGTACTGGCTTACTTCTCAAAAAAAGATTCATTATAAATGTTCCTCGTTTACCTTTTCAGTTAAGCTAATCAGTATTTGAGTACTCTATAAGCCAAATTGTCCGTCCCTCTCTCAATTTTCCATCTTTTCGCTCATCTAGTTTTTTGCTGAAATTCCTCATCACGACTACTACTTTTCGTTGTAATGGATGTTCGAGGTATGTATAGCTTTTGAGATACCATCTAATGCCGCCGATTGCCGCCTGTATCAGTTACAATCAAACTGTTAGTGATATTTCACTAAAGCTCTAAAAAAAGACTATTTTAAAACTAATAACCGAGCGTAAAAGCGGCCCCCGAAAAATCTCTGATCAAACTCAAAGTCTCATGGAAGAACGATGCTAGTTAAACCTGCAGTTCTCTGGTAACGCTGAAGCATATAGGCGGATCAACAGACGTATATGGAAATCTCTGAGACCCGATATACGTGTCTTTAATGAAAAACGTATTAAAGACACGATAAAGCGGAATCGGGGCTCCAAAGTGTTCTCAAGGGATTCGTCTGTTGGTCAAAGCCGGTTGTCGAGGCTAAAAGCAGAGGATGGAGGTACAGCGTCGACCAGAGATGAGATATTGAGGGAGGTCGAGAAGTTTTACGGGCAGTTGTATACCTCGGTCAACCAACCTGTTTGTAGTTCGGCTGAAGATTCACGTGCCGAGCTATTTGGCATCAGCATAAACGGCGAGTACATAACTCACCTTCGATTTGCCGACGATATCGTGCTTATGGCAGAATCCCTGAAAGATCTCGATATTATGTTCAGTGACCTCGATGTAGTTTCCCTAAGGGGGGGTCTTAAAATGAACTCTTTGAATGAGCCCACCCCGATATCGGTTGGAGATTCTACTCTCGAAGTTGTAGACGAGTACATCTACCTAGGACAAAATATCCATGTTGGTAGGTCCAAGTTCGAGAGAGAGATCAATCGTCGAATCCGGCTAGGTTGGGCAGCGTTAGGGAAGTTAAAAAATGTCTTTTCATTTGACATGCCTCAGTGCCTGAAGTCGAAAGTCTTCGACCAATGTGTGTTACCAGTGATGACATACGAATCTGAGACGTGGTCTCTGACTAAGGGCCTTTTAAACAAGCTCCAAGTCGCACAGCGTGCAATGGAGAGGGCTATGCTTGGTATTTTCTGTGAATGATCGAATCAGAAATGATGAGATCGCAGACGAACGAAGGTTGCCGACATAACCCAACGGATATACAAGCTGAAGTGGTAGTGGGCAGGGCATATAGCTCGAAGAACTGACGGCCGATGGAGCAGAAAGGTTCTCGAGTGGAGACCACGTAACAACAAGCGCAGCGTCGGACGGCCGTCCACGAGATGGACAGACGACTTGAAGAAAGTTGCCGGAAGCCGTTGAATGGAGGCTGCTTTGAACCGGTCGCTTTAGAGGTCGATGGGGGTGGCCTACGTTCAACAGTGGACATTTTACGGCTGATATGATGATGATGGCAAGTGTCACGTGCGGATCTGGGTTAATAACAGCACGTTTCATTTTTTTAAATATCGACAGCTCTCAAAAGTGCTAATAACGAAAATAGCTCCCTGTTAGGAATAAACACTTTTACAAATATAACAGTACGGTAAATCTGAATAGATGTTTTATACACTATGCTACTCGACGCATTTTCTATTATACGTCACAACACACGTGTAGTCGTCTAATTTTTTACATCTCTCTCTCTCTCTCTCTCTTATAGTCGGTATCCTCAGTGCTGAGGGTCGTGACCGCCACTAAGCGCTTTCCTTGTTATATCCTTCCAACGTTTGCGTATAATTAGTATATATAAAGACTAGCTGTGACTTCCTTCGCGCGTGCGTAGACTTAAATCGAAATTAAATTCAAATCAAATTTTATTAGGAATAACAACTATAATATAAACATTTTACAGAGTTCAAATATTATATTAGATAGTATACCGATTTTGTATTTAAATATAATATTAAATTATTTTACTTAAAACCGAAATGGAATTTATAGAGAAACAAAACAAAGTTAATTTAAGCAAGTCTGTTTGTACGTGTGAGTTTGTAATATAAGAACATTAATTACAGAATTTCTTCATAAACAATATTACTTGTTTTTTCATTTGAGTTAGTGATTAGGTATAGACAGGCTTTGCACACTGCTTACACGTGACAAAGCTTCATAAAGTACCAACACGACTCATAGTCTGTCCCTGGGCTTTATTTATCGTCATGCAAAAACTCACTTAATAGGAATTGTACAGGGGTGGATATTAGGGATGAGCGGTTTTCGTGGAATGTAAACACGCTCTTCTGTACCACATCCAGTCAACATTTGTGCCTCTATGACAGTGTTTCTCAACGTGGGGCCCACGCCCCACTGGGGGGCAATTTGAAAATTGAATCGACACGACTTTAACCCTTTCGCTTTGGGTTATTTAAATGCAATGCTATACCTAGTCCAACCATTTATTATCTTTTTGACAGCTTACGTCTATAAATTTCAGTTTTTTTTTTTTCATTATATGTTTTGAAATTTTACTTACGATGTTTTGCTAACAATTTCATAGTGATTTCTTGCTAAAAGTTATCATTTATATTTCTTAAGGGAACAAAACAATTTTAAAGCTTAAAAATTATGCATGGGGGCATAAAAAATTTAGAAATATTAAGGTGGGGCATGGCCTAAAAAAGGTTGGGAAACACTGCTCTATGACGTTCCGTTGGAGCAATATAACTTTTAAACGTGTGTCGTTACACAGTTTTGGTGGACTCAAGTTTCTCAGTAAAATTATAAGCACTCGAACTTTTAATTTGATAATATGTGTCGGAAGACCAGGTGCGGACAAATAATTTAAAAACTCAACTCGATACGTCGTAGCTTCATCTTGGGCGTTGTCGCCCAAGATGAAGCTATCGACGTATCACTGTTATAATGGCAGTGTACTCAACTTGTGATCGTTTAACTTTCGACATAATAATATTATTTATTTCTATCACTTGTTGGTTTCGAGGTGATAAAATTGCTCGGTCACAAAGCCAAGAATCTTCCTGAGTTGTGATATTAGTAAGATTTCCATAAACTGATAATATGAGTCGTTCAAGTGAAGTTACAACCGCGCATAAATCGTCTCGCAGTGTGATCAGCCCTTCTTATTTGGTCTTCTTATCTGCTGCAGCTATTTTTAAAAGAAAATCGGAAAAAATCTTTAGCGTTTGGTTTCCTCCTTTCCGCACTCTCATATTAAGCGTGAGTTATGGTTTTGTAATATGAGGCCACAGGGTTGAACTCTTAAGACACGCATTTATTTCGTCAGTTCGGGTCCTCCGTGGTCCCTACTACAGGTAGATACTGCCTAAAATCACCGTAAAACAAAACTGTAATGCCACCCATGGCCCGGTCACTTTCGCGAATGTCCCTGAACATCCTGTCTACAACCTCAACTGCTTTGCGATGTACCATTGCACATTTGAATTGTTTGAATTCATATTTTTTAAAATAGTAATGCGTGAATGCTATACTTACCAAGTCATAGATTCTTCAATATCTGATATTTCAATTTTCAAAATAAATTATAACAAAAAAAAGTTTCATCAAAATCTTTGATTTTTTTTTTGGCTTGCTTTACTTATATGGAGACCCCTAGGGTTATTATTTTTAGTTTTTATTCAATGTACAGAATTGAACTCTTCTACAGTTTTATTACATGTCTAGATAAAAATTAGTTTAAAAGTTGACAACCCGCCCGTTTTACTCAATTTTAAAAAGTGTTTTGTTCAACGTTACTTTAAATCTTATTTGAATTATATTGGCTCTTTTAACCAGTTAACTACGACACGTAGTCTATATTAAAGCCTTTCTCTGGAATTTGCTATTTTATTAATAATGAAAATACATAGTTTGTACTAGAATAATATTCTATATATTTATATGTGTTTTTCTTTATTTATAGCTTACAAATTTTATCGATAGGCGCCAACCAAATAACTGAAGTACCTGATTCAGTGGGAGCTTTGATATCTCTTCAAGCTTTGGTTCTAAGTAACAATCAAATAGAGCAACTGCCAGCTAGCATCGCAAATCTCAAGCAATTACGATCACTGCTTCTGCATAAAAACAAATTGAAGACGTTGCCAACTCAAATTATAAAATTGAAATGCTTAACAGAGGTGAGTTTAAATATGTTATGAAAGTTTTAAACAATGAAGTTGACTAAATTTCGAACTTCAGATGAGAGCCGATTAAACAAAAAAATGACATATTTGTGATTACGTATTTAATTGTAAAATGTTGTGTATGTGTGTGTGTAACTACATATTTGTCAGGTATTGAACATAATGTTTATCAATACGGGTACCTACATATCGATAATGAAATACGTCGTAATTATATGTACAATACCTATATATATATATATATATATATAATTTTGTTTCGTTTTTGCTTTGGTGTTTGAAATTAGTTTAACTATTATGAAATAGAATACAGTGAGTGCAAAACTATTCGTACATTGAGCTTTTTTACAAAAAATAATTTAATTCCGTTGACAAATCTATTATAAACAAATGAAATCTTAAATAAATTATTCTTGCTCTTGATAACATTGATCAAAAAACGCAAAAAACAAAATATTGTAGTTTTCAAAACAAAAAATCAACGATAGAATACGATTTCGTGTTGTACAAAAAATATTTGTACAGAGTAATTTTGTATAATAAAAATAACAATTATATTTCGTTTGATAACTTTCGAATCAATGACTGCTTGGAGTCTTCGAGGCATCGAATTAACAAGATTTTTTGTGACAGACGGTAAAATTTCATTCCATTGTTCCCGTAATATTTCAATAAACTCCGCACGATTCGATGCCTGCCTTTTCCTGATTGAGTTTTCGAGAAAACTCCACAAATGCTCGATAGGATTTAAGTCCGATTGTGGAGGAGTATATAATTGGGAGGGGACGTTATACAACAGCCAATTTTTCGTATTATACGCTGTATGCTTTGGATCGTTGTCCTGTTGAAAGATATACTCCCTTTCTAGTCCAAGTTTTTCGGCACTCACTGATAAGTTTTTTTTTTTCAAAATGTTAATGTACATCTTGTGATCCATAGTACCTTCTATGACTTGTAAGTTTCCGACTCTTCCAGCACCCATGCAACCCCAGATCATCACCGAACCACCACCGTATTTTACAGTCGCTTTAAGTTATTTGGCTGTAATTCTGTGTTTTTTTCCGCCACACTGTACGCCTCCCATCCGAGCCAAAAATATTAAATTTACTTTCGTCCGAGAACATCACTTTACTCCAAAAATCGCTGTCTTTGTTGATATATTTTTTTGCAAATTGCAGTCGTTTTTCCCGATTAATTTTATTCACAAAAAACAAATAATCTCTCATCACACAATAAATCTCTCATCTTTGTCAGAAAACACGTGTGGTCGGCCACTTCTACGTGCGTTTATGTTGGTTTTCCGGGCTCCAAATCGATCGATTATCGACTGAATCGTTGACCGGGCTCGACCAACAATCGATGAAATTTGCGCGAGACATTTACACTGATTATGAAGTCTAATAATGATTTTTCGTTCTTCCTAAGTAGTTTCTTTTCCCTTTCGACCCATTTTCGACAAAGAAATTTCGACAACTGAGTTAAATATGGCATTTTCGAGAATAGACATGAAGGACGAATCGAAAAACGTAGACAAACATACGAACAGTGTTCGCGACCTAGGACCCAGTGTTTTCATTGCTATCCTAATGTACAAATACTTTTTGTACATGCCGAAATTCCTATATATCGTTTTTTTTTTTTACTCCAAAAACTAAAAAAATCATTTTCATCGGTTTTTTTGTTCATTCTTGCGAGGAATAAGAGAAGAGATAGCATTTTTTTAATCACATTCTTTGATAATGATACACGATTTTTAAGAAAAAAATCTCAGTGTACGAAAACTTTTTACACTCACTAAGTATTTATGGCTAATATCGAATATTTTTACTAAAAGAAATTTTAAATTAAAAATTATGTACGCGTCTAAATATCATTGTTATATCATGTGTTATATTTCCTTAAACATTCATTTATTGATTGGGCCTGGACGGCCTATCCTGGTCTGCTTGACGGTATGAGTATGACGCGAGAGTAGAACTTGTCGTATAGATTAACTAATGTGATTACCAAGCCACGCTTCATGGCCTCTTGTCTAAATAGCACTGAAGACACTTATCTGTGTAATACTCTTGTTAGTATTCATTCCTATAAATTTATAATAAAGGGTTTTTTTTTCAGTTAAGTCTTCGCGATAATCCTCTCGTGGTCAGATTTGTGAGAGACATGACTTTGCAGCCGGCTTCTTTGCTTGAATTAGCTGCTCGAACTATCAAACTTTACAATATACCAATTCAACCGGGTGATATTCCTACAACACTAAATAAATATTTAAAGGCAGCTCAATGTTGTGTCAACCCAAAATGCAAAGGTATCTAACAAATTAAAAGAAAAAATTAATTGTTAATAGTGTTTTTTAATAATAATGTAGTAACTACATTATTTTTAAATTTAATGGGGAACTATTTTCAATTTTATTTTTACCGAATTGAACTAAAACAGCCTATAAGGCTGCGTTTCCACCAGAGATGTGCGACAGAAATGTGTCGTGCGAGGATGTCTAGCTATGCTGTGGAAATGTGTGGGCTTTTCCACCAAAGCTGTGCGAGGAAAATGTGTCGTACGAGGATGTGTAGAAGAGCTGTGAAAATGCGCATTAATGTGCGGTGCGAACGGAACTTCCAACAAACACCGTCTATGGACTGGCTGATACAGTGTGACTCAAACCTCGCAACGCATTCCTCTCTTCTTCTCTCGCTTGTTTTGTACGTAAAAAAACCTCACTCTGCTAAGCCGTTTCCACCAGAGCGAGACTAGGTAAACGAAGCAATTTTATTGGTTCTTCAAAAACACATCCCTCGCTACGCATCCTTACACATCTCTGGTGGAAACGCAGCCTTAGTGGCCCTCTTGCTGGACAAAAGCGTCCTCTCCTATTCAGGAAACGATTTGGAACTCAAACCACCACAATACTCCATAATAATTTTTGTTGTACATCACAACGAAACTAACAAGTATTATCAAAGATAAATAAATATGTACAAAGGTGTAAAGTTATTAGGAGTAATAATTTTATTAAGTGTTTAAGTTAACAATTGGGACCAACAACTTTACGTGCTCTCGTTAGCACGGTGGGGATACCCACAAGCAAAAACCTACCACAGACTGGAAGCAAATATATATAAAAAATATTCACTCCAAACATAAATTGAATCTGCGACTGTTGTTATTATTGAAACTTTCGCATAAATGTGACAATTTGTAATTTTTTGTGCAAAACCTAATTTAAGGTTTATATTAAAATAACATGAGTTCTAAAATTTATAACTATATGCAAGGTTTTTTAACTCAAACTAACAAAATTATGGGTGCATGTTAATTATGCTTTTATTTTTAGGCGTATTTTTTGACAACCGGGTAGAACATATCAAGTTTGTGGACTTTTGTGGTAAATACCGAATTCCCCTTCTACAATATCTATGCAGCTCTAAATGCATCACAGGCAGCTGGGAAAGTCGTGAAATAGACAGCAATGCACCTCCTCATTTGATGAGAAAAGTTCTTTTGGGTTAAAGCAATCAACATAATTGTTAATAAAATTACAAACATTATTGTTTTCCTAATGCATTACTTATTTTATATTAAAATTTTTGCTTTATATCATATTGTAAAAATGTTTATTTCTTCATATATTTAGTCAACTTTAAAGTTATATAAATTATAAGGGACCATTTAAAATAAAAGATGCATCAAATGTAAATTAAGAATATATCTATTGTTATTGTTTATAAAACAAATAGTTGTCCTAATCTATATGTTGCAGTTATTTTTTAAATTACATGTTTTTAAAAAATATTATATTTATTTGTTTTCTTGCAAAAAATTCATCCTTGCCTCTTTTCCTCTGGTAATAGCTGCTTTAAATAGTTTACAATACAATTCAATTGCTACTGGAGTGTCATCATTTCCAGGAACCGGGTAAGTAATCAAATTTGGATTACAGTTAGAATCCACTATTCCAATGGTAGGTATTAACATTTTTGCACTATCTCTAACTGCTGTGTGTTGATTAAGAATGTTATTTTGGGTGTTTAAAAATATACATAGATCAGGTAATCTGGTGATTGCACCAAATTGATGATTAGCATTTGTAAAAATACCTCCTCTCCAAAACCTTGTATGGGCATACTCGCCACAATCTAAAGCCGTTTTTTCAACCAACTGAGCATTCAAGGCATTTCTATTAAAAAAACAAATGATTCCTCCTCTGTATGCAATATGTGCTGTAAAATTAAGTGCTTTACGCAAATGATCTGCTGTAATATCTAAATCAAATATTAAATGGCCCTGTCTTGAACCATAAATGTAAGGTGTCATGAATTCATTTAGTGATCCTTCTTTATGTCCGAAATGAACTCTTGCATCAAATAAATCTTTGACAGTGAATAGGTTATGTACTTGAAAGAAATCTGGATGATCAAGAGGACATTTTACTGATGTATTACCTGCAATGAGGAATATTATTAAAAATATATTGACCAATCTAAAGTAAATTAAAATTTGTTATATTCAAACACAATTTTTTTCTGTAAATAACATTTTATTTGTTGTTGCGTCCATTCGTTATATATACTGTTAAAGTGGAAGTGGACAATGGGTGCCAATCAAAATACCAAATTTTAAATTTTGCAACGTTCCGATCTTATAATTAGATCTTCATCAGGCATCTACAATAATAATTAACATGAGTGACGTCGCTGAATGTAAAATTTACAATTTCAAGAAAAATAACCAACTTTCTTTACCTTTACATTAGTATTTAATTAGCATCTTCATATTATCACTGTTGACATGAGACAATTTACATTTATAACATTAATAAATTACAGAATTAATTCAAGTTATCTAGATGTTACATACAATGTACATTATTTTAAAGATTAGTTTATAAGTTATATTTTTTTTTATGAAATTTACATTTTTAGTTTTATCATTGTTCAGGGGATCTAAAACAATAATTAACTTTATATTTTCCACAAATAAAGAGGTTATGTTATATACAATTTATAATATATAAAGAAATTACTAAAAACTTTTTTCTTTTTTACATTCACATCTAATGAATAAGTGTCTTTCAGTTTTCATTGCTAATATATATATGTTTCATTAAATTTTATCATACGAACATTTACTATTGACAATCACAAAATTAATACAAACTATTGAGGCAACAATGATGTATACTCTTTTTAATTTTGTTTATTATTATGTGTTAAAAATCTCTCTATTTAAAGTTGTCGGAATCTAAAAGCAGTCAAATGATATATAATATATTGCATCATACAACACACTAGATGTGAGAGATCTAGATGTTGCAAAATTTACAATTTGGTATTTGATTGGCACCCATTGTCCACTTCCCTGCTAACTTTAACAGTATATATAACAGTTATTGTTTCTAACTTAATAATAATCGAAAATATTACGAACTGGATTAGAATTTCTAATATTGCAGTTTTCTTGTACATAGAATGCTGCATAATAGCACCAAAACTTACTTTCTTGTATAGACTCCACTTGTTCAGGTTGAGTAGCTGTTGAATTACTACGGCAGAATGTAATACCATTCCTCAACGGAAGAACTGAAATTATAGTAAATTTGGTAAAAATAATAAGCGTATCGTAGTAAGAGAAATAACTTGTTACCTAACTTACATCTGCACCTTTGAATCATAATAATATTGTAAAGAATTGCACTTGAAATAATAAAATTATAAATTTACGATATACAGTACAGACTAACTCTAACTAGAACACAACTAGAATCTAGATTCTAGATTCGAAGAGTATTAGTATTAGAGCAATATTAGAGTACCTATATAACACTGACAGCGGCTACTGTCAATACTGTCACTTTAAGAAATAATGTAGAGATGTATCGAGTTGTGCTTAATTCGAGTTGAATAGTCCCTAACTCGAGTTTGGCCTGGTGGTAAATAAATCATGCGAAAGAGTTACTAGAGTTAAGATTTATACTCTAATGAGAAAAGTTTAAATTATATATGTAAAATATAAAAACCCCTACAACATGTAAAAAAGTTATTTGTAACAAATCATACACTCAGTTTCTTCCTGCTAACTCGACTTGTGTAACTCGAGTTCAAATCGAGTTAGCTGAATTTTAACTCGACTTAACTCGAGTCGTGTTTTTTCCGAGTTGGCACATCTCTAAAATAATGTTGCCATGTTCAATGTAATAGTTCACTTTTGTTCAATCACAGGAATGAATGAGTACATCGTTAACATTATCTTTTTAAACAAAAAATAAACTATTTACTGGTATAATAATAATGAGTAATATCGCGTGGAATAGGTAACAGTAAATTCTTATACAGATTGAACATTATGGGATTTAGTAAGGTAATAATAATAATAAGACTTCTCCGAAGTATGCATGGGGCAATGGAGTACGATCCTTTGTCTCCAGGGCGAGAGACTGACGACGGGTTCCGATGACCGAATCCGGATACGAAGGGGTATTTTTCAGGGTGATTGTCTGAGCTCACTTTGGTTTTGCTTGTTCTTGAACCCTTTAAGCACTCTGCTGGAGCGTTCGGGGACAGGCTTTCAGTTTCGGAGAGGAGGTACTAAAGTCTCCCACCTTCTCTACATGGATGACCTCAAGCTGCTGGCACCTAATGCTACATGCCTTATGGAAATGCTGAAAATCACTACTAAGTTCAGCGACTTCATCAGGATGCAGCTTGGAGTGGACAAGTGTGCGGTCGTGCATGTAGACAGGGGACAGGTGACGCAATAGGTTGAAATTAGCCTAAAGCTTTAGAACTTCAAGACCCTTTCCGAAGCTGAATCTTACCGGTATCTGGGCATGTCACAATGCATAGGGGTGCAGGAGGTGGATATAAAATAGGCGGTTTGCAAGGTCTCATTTGGATGGCTGACAAAAATTCTTCGGAGCTACTTGTCGGGCGCCAACAAGGTCCGAGCTTATAATAACTGGGTCATGCCCACTCTCTTGTACACATTTGGCGTGCTCAGATGGACTCAGACCGAACTTGATAGGGCATCAAGTTCGGTCTGAGTCCATCTAGTCAGACATAAGAGTCCGCACGACTATGACTCAGCATCGCATGCATAACCCAAAATCGTCGGTCATGAGACTGCACATACCACGGAAGTATGGTGGCCAAGGCCTATTAAGTGCCAAGTCCATGCATAACCGGGAGAAGTGCAGCTTCAGGGCCTACTTTGAAACGAAGAGGGAGAGCGCTATGCATGGTGATGTTGTAGTATGTGACAAAGGTCTCACCCCCTTATCCCTGGCCAAAGAGGAATGGCGAAGACCGGTTGTACTTAGCACCTCTGACCGGGAGACCGTATGGATGGAGAAGAAGCTGCATGGACGGTTTTTCAAAGCGCTCCACGCACCTCACGTGGATGTTAAGGCAGTAGTTCCGTGCAGTGGCTGCGATTCAGGAACCTCTTCGGGGAAACCAAAGGTTTGGTCTGTGCAATACAGGATCAGGTAGTTAAGACGAACAACTACCGGAAGCACATTCTGAAGGATGGCACTCCCGACTTATGCCGAGCTTGACATCATCCCGGCGAGTCACTCAGACATGTGCTCTATATATCTATTGTTTATGAATTACTGCATTTAGTTAGTTTCTTATTCTTATTATCTACGCTCAAACGGCGTTTTTCGGGTCTGTGGCCATAGAGGGAAAAGTGCTCTCTCTGGTTCCGGCTCGCGTCATGACATCCACGCTTATCGAGTGTCTCCTTATAAATATACAAATTAAATAGTAAATAGTACACTTTCGGGGTGCTCAGTGCTTGCCAACACTGACTACTTTCACAGACATAACCAAGCGGCCAAGATTCTTCATCAAGAGCTTGCTCTAATGTATTATCTCCTGGAACAGAGGATGCCGTACTACCATTACACACCGGCGCCAGTACTCGAACGCGATGGAGTCCGGCTCTACTGGGACCTGCCTATCGCCACGGACAGGACGATACTGGCGAACAAGCCTGATATCGTGGTGATGGATAGGGCACAGTCGAGGGTGTTTTTAGTGGACATTACTAGGACCTAAAATTCTAGTGTAAATATTTCACTAATTAACAATGAGAAAACGCAAGCTGCAGAAAATGCTTCAAAATCGTGCAATTTTGTGGAAATATTTCTAATATACATAAGCATATGAAAAATCACCGTAATTATATTGCACTTACTAATGATAACAACAAGATGAGAAAGGCGTGCCAACTGAAAGGCCGATAAAGTTTCAACTTATTTGGCTAATGCAGTCTACGCTTTAAAAGCCGACCCATTCGAGAAATGGAAAGATTTGAACCTTGTATTCCCAGCATTATATAAACAAGCACGAATATGTCTAAAATTTTTCGGTACCTCTGTACCCTGCGAAAGGCTATTTCCCAAAGCGGGCGCAACAGTCACTGCATTTAGTTATATATCATTTTGTTATATATTTAATATTAATTGGTCAAGTGAAGCTTACGAAAAAAAAGTGTGTATGGACTTATGTACGCACGTTAGAAGTTATACTTATAATAAAACGATGCGCCGATTTAATGGGTAGAGCGCGCCATCTGTAATCAGCTCTAGAAACGATCTAAAAACAAAGTACTCGTCAAGACGAATCAAACAAGCCGAAACTCGATGGGGTTACGTCGTTTCATTACAGAGTTCCTATAAACACCTTCCAGCTCCATAATCAGACCCTGGTTACCATTGAAAGACAAACTACTCATCAAAATGATTCAATCGAGCCCGAACTCGATCTGCGCTGCGCTCTGCGCAGAGAACCATCGCGGTGAGGGTGATCCGGAGGTACCGTACGGTATCGTACGCTGCAGCTACTGCTAGCCAGCAACACCCTGTGGGAGCTCGTGGCGGAGGTTCTTGCCGAGACCTACTCATACGGCTCGGGTAGGAGGGCTCTTGGTGAGAACCCCACATTGGACAGGACCCTACGGGTGCGTCGGATAGGGCAGGAAGTGCTAATGCGGAGGTGGGGGGACGACTTGGCGGAGCAGTCGTATGGCACACGCGTAACGGCTGCCCTGCGCCCGGTCCTTGAGCGGTACATGCGTCGAAAACGGAAGCACCTCACCTTCCGTCTGACGCAGGTTCTCACCGGGCACGGTTGCTTTGGTGACTACCTGTGCCGGACGGCCCAGAGGGAGCCGACGACTGAATGTCACGATTGTGGCGCGGCGGTGGACTCTGCCCAGCACACCCTCGAGGTGTGCCCGAGACGGGCGGCGCTGCATCAAGGTCTAACGTTGGTCCTCGGAGGGGACTTGTCGCTCCCGAGCATCATCACCGCGATGCTCGGCGACGACGAGTCCTAGAAGGCGATGGTCTCCTTCTGCGAGACAGTAATGTCCCCGAAGGAGGCCGACGAGCGGAGGAGAGAGGAGGCCGCCGACGTGGCCTCCATCCGTGGGCGACGAATGGGGGTGCGTAGGAGGCGCTACTTAATGCGCCTCTAGTAACGCCCTTGTGCCCGTGTCGGGCCGGGATGGGAACCCGGTCCTGCTAGACACGACGTCGTCGGGACTGTTCAGAGGTTAGCCGGACAGTCCCCATGTAGGAGAAGTCTGGCCTTTTCGCCGAGACCAGCCTGTCGCTGGAGGGATCCTGTTGCCTGCAGATCCAGGACCCTCCAATTAAAGCGGCTGAAGGCTCCCGCAGGGGTTTAGTACGGTATTGCACTCCCAAAAGTGTAGAGTCCGACATAGGTCTAGGATTGCCGACCTGGGCGTCCTGGATATCATCCGTAAATGGATTCCCCTGCGTCACAAAAAAAAAAGCCCGAACTCGATGGGGTTGCGTTGTTTCATTATATAGTTCCTATGACTACCTTCCAGCTCTATCATCAGACCCTGGTTACCATTGAAAGACAAACTACTCATCAAGATGATTCAATCGAGCCCGAACTCGATGGGGTTGCGTTGTTTCATTACATAGTTCTTATGACTACCTTCCAGCTCTATCATCAGACCCTGGTTACCATTTAAAGATAAACTACTCGTCAAGACGATTTAATCGAGCCCGAACTCGATGGGGTTGCGTCGTTTCATTACATAGTTCCTATGACTACCTTCCAGCTCTATCATTAGACCCTGTTTACTATTTAAAGACAAAGTACTCATCAAAACGATTCAATCGAGCCCAAACTCCAGAAATTACAGAGTTCCTATGACTACCTTCCAGCTCCATCATCAGACTTTGGTTACCATTGAAAGACAAACTACTCGCCAAGACGATTCAATCGAGCCCGAACCCGATGGAGTTGCGTCGATTCATTACAGAGTTTCTGTGACTACCTTTCAGCTTCATTATCAGAACCTGGTTACCATTGAAAGACAAACTACTCGCCAAGACGATTCAATCGAGCCCGAAGTTGATAAGGTTGCCTCGTTTCATTACAGAGTACCTGTGACTATCTTCCAGTTCCATCATCAGATCCTGGTTACCATTGAAAAACAAACTACTCGTCAAGAAGATTCAATCAAGACCAAACTCGATGGGGTTACATCGTTTCATTACATAGTTCCTATGGCCACCTTTCAGCTCCATCATCAGATCAGACTCTGGTAAACATCTAAAAACAAATATTCGTCAAGACGAATAAAAATGCCGAAACTCGATGTTGTTGCGTCGTTTTATTAAATATATAGTACAGAGTCCTGAAATACAGTACAATACCTTGCTGCTTCCAATTTTCTTTTAATTCTTCTACTACCTTCATATCACCCATTATTTCTGCCTTTACAATTTTTGCAGCAAGTTTATTCATTTTTTCATCAGAAAGGTATAAACTATCTTTATCTTTAATAGAAAGTTTGGGTGATTCTAATTTAATTTGAATGTGAACAGGGATCGCAAGGTTAATAGGGATAAAACGCGGAATGAAATTCCCGAATGATTTTTGCTACATTAAGAACTTCCAAATTGGTGTGTATTAAACATTTTGTAGAATATTACCCTGCCATTGGTAACAGCAAAGCAAGGGGAAATTTGCAAAAAAGTGGTAAAACGGGTATTTGAACGTAGTTATTCAAACTAGTATTTTTAGTAACTTTGAAAACTTAAGTCATAACTAAAGAAGTTTTACTGTTTACTTAACAGGAAAAGGTTTAAATTACAAATAATTTATTATTAAATATACCTACTTACAGAAAGGTAAGCATTAATATCAAGGATTTATTTGATAAATAATAAAATATCAGAAGCCTATCTCATTTCGGTTTGTTATGAGGTTAAAAGACACAGTAAAGGGTTGAAAAGGAACGTCCTGAGACTCCTGAGTCTTAATCAAAGACTATATAATATCTTAATAGGCACGCTAAAGCAAGTAAATAGAGATTCATGAGGAACTTGTGGCGTGTACAGGCAAGGTATAAAAAACTATAGCTTAGGTTTGGAACAAATTTATATATGACATGTGTCAGAAATTTGATATATTCGCTGGGTGCGTGACCCTAGCGCCATCTAACGATACAACTTACGGTGGCTCTTTTGAGAAAATAAACATGTATTGGATGTCAAATAGCTATTGAAAAAATAAAATAAACTTGAAAAAAAAATTTCAATGTAAAATGTGATATATTACACACAGTGAATATTAAATTAAAAAAAATTCCGTGGGTCAGCTAAAAACAGTAAGTAAAATAATTACAACAACTAAAACAAGTCTCAATAAGTGAATTAGGTTAAGCAGTGTTAAAATCTATCAAAATGTTTATTGTAAAATTAATATTGAATAAAAAATCATTATTAATATTAAAAAACAATCTAAAATAATATATAAAATAACAAATAGCTCCATTTAACATAATTATATATTTACGAATGTATCTTAAATTTTAATTTTTTTTATTTAATTTTGCAGATAAAAAATGGAATTGGTGTTAAGAACGGGTTTAATAAAATAAAACAGGTATTGCTAAATCATTAACTATATCAAATAATATGTCTTAATTTTTTAGTCGATTATTTCTATTAATCTAAAAAATTTTAATCAAAACTAAATAAAATATTAAAGCCTAATTAAATTATTACTCCGTTTTCTTACACGATAGACACATGTATATGACATTATTCTATAGAATACGGTTGTAGATTATAATAATACTTACTTTTGCCTTTTAACAGCAGTTATCCATTTTTTTCGCTGATTTAATTTCCACTTGGCAACCGGAAACTTATAAAATTTACAATTATATTTCTACTAGTATTTTTGCAATCGACTACACAACAACTTTGATGACCCATTTTATTTTATTTATTTAATGAAACTGACACACGTGTTATTTTTATGGTCATAGAAAATAAAGAGCCACCCGTAGTTCTATTTTGTCCGCAACGAGCGCTGACATCACTTTTGTGTCCCCCACTATGCCTTACGCACCCAGCCAATAAGTCGATTAATTTGTAAGAATAGATCAGTTGTAAAATAGAATTGTAAAATATATTATTGGAAGGAAATACAACGTAATTTACTTATTTGAGGATTTTATTTAACCACCTGACCAACACTCGCATTACACCAGTCCGGTGCCTTTCACTTCCAAATTGGTGACCCCGACGTGATTTCAACGTGTTTACATCGGGCCCTGGTGTTGGTTTCCAACTTGTCTGCATGAATATTGATGTGCCATCGTGTCGCTTGGATGTTGCAAGATATGTTGTTGGGTTCATACTTACCATAATCCTGCCGGTAAGGTGTTTGACGTGCTACTGAGGCGTGGAGTTACGCATAACGAGGTACTCGCTGTTCATTAACTTCCTACGACTTCCCTGGAAGCGCATCGTCGATACGTACCGAATTCATCCCGTATTTAGAACATTTTATGCAAAAATTATTCCTTAGACAGTGTTAACCAAACCCCAGAGTGTTATCTGCCTAGTGTTGACTCACATATAAAAAAACTGTTTGTGATCATACTAATTAACACCCCAGTGCTTTCTCCATCAATTACATGTGGATTTATTGGACATTGTTTTGTAATTTTTAAGAAGAATAACCTTTTATTTTGTTCAATTGTATAACTCATTTTTGTAATCTAATAACAATAATTGCCTGTTAGTTATTATAACTGGGCAAGTTTGTTTGTTAATTTTAAGTTAAATTTAAAGCGTAGTTTCATATTAAACTATTTTTGTTGTAATTTTTACTACAATTTCCCACGGAGGGAGTATTCTGGTAATTTCATATAAAAGAGCCTTATTCTGGTGATTTACATTATTATTTCATACATTTTATTTTTGCGATTGTTTTATTATTATTAAATTTTTACATTTTATGTGTGTCCATTGTGTATTGTATAATTTTTATTGTAAATTCTAATTTAATTTATTTTACACTGTGTTTTTACTGTGTGGTACCGGCAGTGGCGGCTTTAGGGGGTGGCGAACGGGGCAATCGCCCGGGGCCTCGCTCTTGCAGGGGCCTCGCGCAACAACAAAACAAATTAAAAAATATATACATTTTTTAACTATATTTTTTAAAACTTTTGATCCTTAATTATTAATTCAGGTTATAAAATAGCGGTAAATTAAAATAAAGTTAGTTAACTAATTCATTCAATCAAAACATGATTGAAAAAATTATTATGTAGTAGGTACTTGAATATCGCGTTTCACTTGAAGATCGGTTTTTTAATTGCATAGCACTCGGGTCAGCTCGGGAGTCGGGACATAATATTTTGCTCATCTATCGTTGGACAGATATTTTAGAACGATTTCTCGCAATTGTAAATTTTTTTGCATCTCACAATTTGGCCTTCAGGGGTCGTTAAGAGAAGTTAACATCTGACTCAGATTCGAGTGAGACAAGTGACAACTTTTTAAATTTAGTAAAGTTAATAGTCTGATTTGATCCCGTGCTGAGACTTCACCTAAAATAAGCAAAAGATAAGACTATTAATGACCACTATATCGGAATAAATATTCAAAATGATCTCATACAATACATAATGGCAAGTCACGTAAAGACTCAAATTGTTGAAAAAATAATAAATATTACTCGATTATTATTGAATGTACTCGCAACGTTTCTCGTGTTGAGCAACTTTCATTTATTATAAGATTTTTAATACAAGCTGCAATTTACTGGAAAGAACATTTTACTGGTTTCTTAGCAGCCAAAAAACCACAGCTGAGAGTTTGACTAATTAAATAATCACAGAATTAGAACAGTTAGGTATATTATTGCAAAACTACAGAGGCCGAGGATATGATGACGGTGCCAATATGCGTGGTGAAAAAAGTGGGGTTCAAAATCATCGTCGTGTCCAAGGAAATTTTTTTTTTGGTTTGCTAGAAAAGTTGTATAGAATCCACCTTGACAGAAACAACTTCGAGAAGGAAGCTGATAGGAGGATAAAGTTGGGCTGGGCGGCATTTGGTAGGCTGCGTCGAGTCTTCGATTCGAAGATTCCGCAATGCCTAAAGACATAAGTCTTCGAGCAGTGCGTCCTACCTGTGTTGATATATGGGTGGAGACGTGGACACTGACGACGGGATTAGTACACAAATTTAAAGTCACTCAACGTGCTATGGAACGGGCTATGCTTGGAGTCTCTCTCAAGGATAAAATCAGAAATGAGATTATTCGCGAGAGAACCCAAGTAACCGACATAACTCGTAGAATTAGCAAGTTAAAGTGACAGTGGGCTGGTCACGTATGTCACAGGACCGAAGACCGCTGCAGCAGACGTGTCCTGGAGTAAAGAGTAAAGACCGCGAATCGGCAAACGCAGTGTAGGGCGCCCTTCGGCCCGTTGGACCGACGACTTACGCAAGGTCGCCGGCAGAGACTGGATGAGGATTGCGGAAAACCAAGATAATTGGCGCGAGCTTGGGGAGGCATATGCCTAGCAGTGGCGTGCTATAGGCTGATGCGATGCGATGCGAGAAAGGTTGTACACTCTGTTTGCTGGCTCAAGTCGAAGGTGGGCTATTTTAAATGTTCATGTAAAATCGTTATCGCTAAAACCACTTTCTGAAACCAGATGGGAGTGCAGGGTAGCATCGATAAAGGCCGTTAAAAACCAACTAAGCGATATATGTGATGTTTTAAAGGATTTAGCAGAAAATACAACAGATTGTCAGTTGATCACCACTAACACCTAGACACATTAAGAAATTGGCCTGATAATTATCAAGAAAGTGGTTTTCAGTCATCTTTTGTAACAGCACGAGAAATAGCCGATGAAAGTAATATTGACAGATAATTCAAAGAAGTCAGAAGATGACGTAAAAAAAAGCATTTTGATTATGAAAAGGTCTTTCCCTGAATTCTCTGTATTTGTTAATTTTGTAAATGTTTCAATATAAAATATTTTAAACTCAAATTTTATTTATTTGTATAACTTTAGTATTTCTAGTCAAACATGACAAATACCTAAACCAAACAACCAGATCTACTTTAACATCATATACTTTTCACGAAGGACAAAAGGCCTCGCAAAGACCTGCCGCCCGGAGCCTCGCAGTGGGTAAAGCCGCCACTGGGTACCGGTCGTGTGGTATATATTTTCTTTATTATGGGTACGTTCGCGGGTCCTCTTCTAATTGATAATTCATCACTTTTATAGGATTTTTTTATCTATGCATTCCACAGACCACATGAGCGGAAATGATACTTCTTTAATCAAAAACTGAATTTAACTGTCGAACTTTAGTAAATAATTGTTTGCTATTGTTCATAAAAGATAACAAACAAAATTATCTTACATTTATCCACTACTTATTATTTTTATTAAAAACTGATAAATAAAAAACTATTGCGCATGTCCCATTTCCGTTTCCGCTCATGTGGTCTGTGGAATGCATAGATAAAAAAATCCTATAAAAGTGATGAATTATCAATTAGAAGAGGGCCCGCGAACGTACCCTATGACGGAAGCTTTTGCCGAGGTTAAGGAGCAGTTAGAGCATGTAATGGCCGAGAAAGCTGTTCTTGAGGAAAAGCTTAACCAGTTTCCTCCAAGAGAAGCTGAAGTTAACGCTGCTTCCATCAAACTTCCGCCATTTTGGTCCGATAAACCTGCGGTATGGTTTGCCCAAGTTGAGGCACAATTCCAAATTGCTGGTATTTTGGCCGACATCACTAAATATAATTATGTTGTTGGTCAGATTGATTATCGACTTGCAGGCGAAATCGAAGACATAATTACTCAACCCATAGAAAAAGGCAAACAGTACATTACAATAAAAAACGCACTCATTAATAGGTTATCTATACCCCAGGAGCAGAAGGTCCGTCAGCTGCTTGGCAATGAGGAGCTCGGCGACAGAAAACCGTCCCAGTTTCTCCGCCATTTAAAATCGTTAGCTGGTTCTTCACCATTGGATCAAAATATTTTACGACAGCTATGGATCAGTCGCCTTCCTCAGGATATTCAGGTACTATTAGTTTCGCAAGCAGACGACTTGAGTTTAGAGAAGTTAGCCGACCTGGCGGACAAGGTCATTGACCTTACTGGCCGGTCACGTGCTGTTCACTCTACAGCTGCGCCTCCACTGGATTTAATCGCCGATTTGGCTTCTAAGGTATCTGAACTTACAAAGCACACGTTCACGCTCTTTCCACCAGAGGTCGCAGCCGTTCTCGTAGTCGTGCCAATTCTAGAAGGCGATCATCGCAAGCACCGTCACCAGCCGCTGGTAAGCATTGCTGGTATCATAAACGCTTCGGGACCCGCGCTTCTAAGTGCATTTCGCCTTGCAACTGGGCTTCGGAAAACCCGAGAACCAATCAGTAGCGGCGGCAACCGATTGCTACAATGTCAGCCGCCGCCTTTTTGTCACCGACCAGGTTACCAAACGTCAATTTCTTATTGACACAGGATCCGATTTGTGTTGCTATCCGATCAGCTGACTCCCGCGTCGTCGAGAAAACTCAGACTATGAGCTCAGTGCTGCTAACGGTAGCAAAATCAAAACCTACGGTATGGTCAACCTACGTCTAAATTTGGGGCTGCGACGCGATTTTATCTGGCAGTTCGTCGTTGCCGACGTCCAGAAAGCGATAATAGGAGCCGATTTTTTGGCGCATTATCATCTCTTGCTCGACTGCCGTAGAAAAAAGCTTATAGACAATAAAACCGGATTATGCACTATTGCTACTTCGGCTATGGTTGAGCAACCGAGTGTGAAGGCTGTGGTCGCTGGAAGCTCTATTTACACATCAATTTTAACTGAGTTCCCTGATATCACTCGACCACCTGGCCTACCCAGGGTTATCAAGCACAGCACTGTGCACTATATTAAAACCACAGACGGTCCTCCAGTGTCGTGCCGTTCTCGCCGTTTAGCACCTCAGAAATTATCTTCTGCTAAGAAGGAGTTTGAGGACATGGTACGCTGTGGCATTGCAAGACCATATAAAAGTGCATGGTCTTCTCCGCTTCACATGACCCCTAAAAAAGACAACACCTGGCGTCCCTGCGGCGATTATCGCGCACTGAACGCCAGGACTGTGCCGGACAAATACCCAGTTCGTCATATTAATGATTTCGCGAACAACTTGTTCGGTGCAAAGGTCTTCTCTACCCTAGACCTTGTCAAAGCCTATCATCAAATACCCGTGTTTAAGGACGATATCCCGAAGACGGCCATCGTTACCCCGTTTGGCCTCTTCGAATTTCCTTTCATGCCTTTCGGTTTGCGTAACGCTGGTCAAACCTTCCAACGCTTTATCGATGAGGTCACACGGGGTCTCGATTTCTGTTTTCCGTATATTGATGACATTTTGGTTTTCTCACAGAACGAGTCTCAACATCAAGAACACCTTCGAACCCTTTTCAAGCGCCTCCAGGAGTATGGTGTTGTTATAAACCCGTCTAAGTGCGTCCTGGGTGCTAGTGAGATTACATTTTTAGGTTACCATATAAGTGCTGAAGGTACGCGCCCTCCTCAGGACCGTATCCAAGCACTCCTAGATTTTCCACCCCCGGAAACTGTCCAAGCCATGAGGAGATTCCTTGGCATGTTAAATTATTATCGCCGGTTCATTCCCCATGCTGCCCAGTTCCAGGCTCCACTCATTGACGCTCTGGTTTCTACTAAAAGTAAAGGCTCAAAACCATACCCGTGGACGCCTGAGCTCTTACAAAAATTCGAGGAATGCAAGAGAAGTTTGTCTGATGCAACATTGTTACACCACGCTATCGCCGATGTCCCCCTCGGTTTGTTTACTGACGCATCGAGCGTACATATTGGTTCATGTCTTCAGCAGTGCATCGATGGCAAATGGTTTACTATTGCATTTTTTAGTAAAAAGCTGACACCCAAGCAGTCTGAGTGGCCTGCATATTATCGCGAGCTTTTGGCTGTGTACGAAAGTGTACAGCATTTTCGGTATATTCTTGAGGTCCAACATTCGACCATCTTTACCGACCATAAACCATTGCTCTACGCTTTTGTACAGCGTCGTGAAAAGCTGCCTCCCGCACAGCTTAATCAGCTGTCTTTTATTAGTCAATTTACAACAAATATTAAATACATCAGAGGGGAGGACAACGTAGTCGCAGACGCGATGTCCCGAGTTGACGCAATCTCACTTGAGCAGGAATATGAAGCTCTTGCCAAGTCTCAAGAGGAAGACAAGGAATTGACGCAATTACTGCGTGGCAATTCCAGCCTGAAGCTTTCCAAAGTAAGCGTACCTGGTACTGGCGTTTCCTTGTTCTGCGACTGCTCGACTGGCAAGCCTCGTCCCTTGGTCCCATTCGATCTGCGACGCATTATTTTCAATAAGCTGCATAGTTTGAGCCATCCTGGCATTCAAGCCACGACGCGTCTTGTAGCTGAACGCTACGTTTGGCCGTCCATGAACAAGGATTGCAGAGAATGGACTCGCACCTGTGACGCGTGTCAGCGCGCTAAGGTCACGAGACATAATACTGTTCCTTTTGGTAATTTCTCAACCCCTCAGGTCGTTTCATGCATGTCCATATTGACATCATTGGTCCCCTGCCTCCCTGCAAAGGATATCGATATTGCTTAACTGCAATCGATAGGATGTCCAGGTGGCCTGAAGTTTGGCCCATGCAAACTATTACGGCTGAGGAGGTTGCCGACACTTTAGTTAGAGAGTGGATCTCTCGCTTCGGCGTTCCATCCATCATTACCACCGATCAGGGTACTCAATTCGAGTCCGACCTATTCAGACGGTTGATGCAGAGTTTCGCCACGAAGCGCATCAGAACCAAATCTTACCACCCTCAAGCTAATGGCATGATTGAGCGCGTTCATCGTCAGCTAAAAGCATCCATCATGTGCCATGGTGGCGAGTGGCTTAGTGCTCTGCCTCTTGTTCTTTTGGGGATGCGTTCCTGTTTTAAGGAAGATCTCAAATCTTCTGTTGCTGAGATGCTTTATGGTGAAACTTTGCGTGTCCCTGGCGAACTTTTGGTTCCCTCGCTTTCATCGGGGCCAAATACTAGCCCTGCTGATTTTGTCGTATCGTTGAAGCGACATATGTCTAATATTCGACCTGTCTCTCCTTCTCGGCACGGCGATCTAACCACCTTCATTTTTAAGGATCTCGCAACATCGTCCCATGTCTATTTGCGGGAAGATGCTGTTCGCCGTACCTTGCAACCGCCATATTCTGGTCCCTATCAAATTATTGAGAGGGCCTCTGATGTCAAAACCTTGACCCTTAACATTCGAGGCAAGAAAACTGCTGTTAGTGTTGATCGCGTAAAGCCTGCGTTCATTGAACGGTCAGAGAATGTTCGTGATGTAGTCTTACCGACTGCGCCAACCTTAACTGCAGAACTTCCATCACCTACTACTCAGCCGGTTCGAAAAGCTGCGCTTACGCCGCCTTCTGTTCCCCCTCTTCCTCCAAAAAGTTCTAATGTTCCGCCATATACCACACGGTCTGGTAGAAGTGTTAAATTTAAGGTTTTTAGAGACTAACTTGTCTCTCTCCGTGGGGGGGGTGGCAAGATATAAAAAACTATAGCTTAAGTTTGGAACAAATTTATATGACATGTGTCAGAAATTTGATATATAAGTCGATTAATTTGTAAGAATAGATCAGTTGTAAAATAGAATTGTAAAATATATTATTGGAAGGAAATACAACGTAATTTACTTATTTGAGGATTTTATTTAACCACCTGACCAACACTCGCATTACACCAGCCCGGTGCCTTTCACTTCCAAAAACTCATGCATCTCTTGTCACTTGAAATTATTTACAAATATTATAATACTACAACATATACGATTATATTAGGTCTTATAATTATATATTTGGAGCTTAATAACTTTTAATATTCTAATTTTACCATTTTTGCCGTATGCGTTTTTCCCTATTCCCCCTTTTCTTGTTCCAATACACCCGGTTTAAGTATCAAATATCAATAGTGACAGCCTACATTTAGTTAAATATTTTTATATATAACAATATATTGTATTATTTTTTATCATTTTAGTAAAGAATAAATAATGTCCGACCGAAATTTCGGTTTCGGTTTCGGTTTCGGCCAGTTTCGGCCAAGAAATCTAGTTTCGGCCTTAGTTTCGGTTTCGGCCAAAAAAAGGCCGAAACTTTCGGCCGCGCCGAAACTCGTGTATTGAACTTCATTTTGTTAAGTTTTATTTTTAAATGACAAATTTACGTGTTTATAGGTAATTGTCGTTGGATTTCATGACCTTTGTTTATTTAATTTTAACTATGTGAGAATCGTAGGTGTAGCTTATGCGAATTACCTACTCAGTCATCTCGCCTCATCCTTTCCCGTTGATCGCGCGTGGTGCCCAGTCAGTTTGGATAGGTACTATATTTTTTTTCTATTTATAATTCATATTTATTTACCCCAATAAATTTTCCCTAATTTAGACAGAAAGCCGTGTGCCTACCTCATCAGTTATTACAGTAATTTTATTTTATATGTGATCTATGAAATAAGTATTATTTATTTACCTTATAATAATTACTTCATTTGTTTCAAATAAAAAATGTCACAAAAACAAAAAAAAAAAAAATCCGATTTGGCAGTTTTTTTAAACAAGTATTAGCGATCTAAAGCTTTTTGTAAACTTTGTAAAAAGTTATATTCTTTTTTTCTTTCTTTACAAAATTGAAGGATTAACAGCCGGGACTCATTTAAATTTTACAGGGCTCCTTTTTAAGATTTTATCGGTTAAAGAATGGATTCCGACTATAAATTCTTCTATTTTGCAAAGAGTTTATGATTTGATTATGTGTGTATCGATTATAAAACTATTTCAATGGTGTAGTTGTTCAGTATTACTTTTGACAACATTATAAACTACTGGGCTTGTTTTTTTCTTTTTAATTTATTTTTAATTTTTTAATTTCATCTATCTGTATCTTTTAGTTTATCTGTATCTTTTAGTTTTTTTACGCAGGTTTATTTTTAATTTTATTTTTATTATACACTTTTTAGTTAGCTTTTAGCTTAGCTAGCTTAGCTTTAGATTCATTGGCTTCGTTATTAGAATTATAAGATGGTAAATTTCGCAATCACAGTCCGAGATCCAACACGCCGAGACCCACTTCTCTTCTCCCTTGTTTTGTGTGCCTTGGATTTGAACCCCACCTCTGCTTTCGCAGTCTGCAACCATATCACTAGCACCAGGATATCACTGCTACTATCCCCGCCTAATAAGGGCAGAATAATGAAATAATAAAGTATAAGTACCTATTTTATGTATGAAAAGTAGCGAAACGGGTTGTTTAAAACTTAATTTAAATCGTTATATATTCTAAACCATTATTTAAAAAAAAATGAAAGAATCCTAAAAATCATTTTTGAATACCTATTCAACGAAACCCCACTTGACGTAATGAGGATCAGTAAAGGTATAGCAAATTCAATAGAACTAGTATCCACGTTATTCTCTATAACATAAGAATGATATTCCTTTTTGAATTATCCAAATTGGACCATTACTTACGAAGATATTAAGTTATAAACATTATGCCTTCCTGCCGCTAAAAGTTAGTGTACGCGGGTGCGTGTGACGTCATTGTGCCCGAACGAGCGCAGTTCACGAATCAACGGAGCGGCGGCGACGCGGTTGGTCGTTTTATTTGAAATTTATTTAAATATAGTGTTATTTAAGTATAGTGTTATAAAGTGTAATTTTCTGATATTTAAATATAAAACGTATTTAGTAATCGTACTAATAAAGTAGAAGCTGGTTTTGTGCAAGAAACAAAGAAGAAATATTCGAAGATTATGATGAAAACGATTGTACTGATATTTTAGAGGAGTCCACGTATTTGTGGAAAACATCAATATTTCCGAAACGAATTGAGATTTGAAATTACTCTTCTATTAATAATATGACATGTGCTTTTTATTATGCAAGATTTCGAAATAAAACTCTATAAAAGAAAGAAAAGCATTTTTATTTTTAAACTTGATTACCAAATAGACAATCCTGTAAATTAACTAAACTACAGGCTATTGTTACAATATTATCCAAAAAATTTATGTATGAAATATCGACACATGCGTCAGGTCCGATCATTTTGAAGTCTCTCAACTTCCATATGCTTCTTTCAATGTGAACTTTTATAGCACCAATTCTCTGTTTGCAAAACTTCCTCTGCTATAGGTTTGGAGTTGGAACTCACACACGGCGAGCCGTATGTGGAAAAGCGCCGCTCCCTGGCCGAATGGGGTACCCGCTCGAGTGCTGGTCCTGGTCCTCGACCACCTGAAGTCCCGCATCAGGATACTGTTCGACACTAGACTGGTGTCCGGACAATTCCCTCACAGCTGGAAGGAGGGGAATCTCGTGCTACTGCCGAAGCCGGGAAGGCCTTCGACATCAGTCGTTGGCTTCAGGCCCATCGTGCTGCTGAACGAGGTACGCAAGCTGTTGGAGAGCGTAGTCACTGCTCGCATCGTCCAGCACCTCACGCGGGTCGGCCCTGACCTGTCCGACGTCCGGCTCGGGTTTCGGGCTGGTCGGTCGACGCCATTCTGCATCTGAAGATCGTGGCTTCGGTGGCCGTCGCCTCGAAGGGAGTGCTGTTGGCGGTGTCTCTCGACATCGCCAACGCATTCAATAGTCTGCCATTCGGCTGCATCACGGAGGCACTCCGGTTCCATGGAGTGCCCTCTACCTAAGGCGGCTAGTGGCAGACTACCTTGACGGTCGCAATGTCCTCTTCGTGAACTCTTCGTGAAGGGGACGTTGTCAGGTGGTCCATGTCGTGTGGCGTCCCACAGGGTTCTGTTCTCGGATCACTCCTGTGGGACATCTGGTACGACTGAGTCCTCCGTGCCCCCCCCCCCTGGGCTGGGATTGATTTGTTACGCCGATGACACTCTAGTTACAGCTCGGGGCGGGGCCTTCGTGGAGGCGGCATCTCTGGCCACCTCAGGTACCGCGGAGGTGGTCAGGAGGATCGAGGCACTGGGGCTTAGGGTGGTCCTTAACAAGTTTGAGGCCCTGCTTTTCCTTGGGTCTCGATGTGATCCACCCGCCAGTACTTCGATAATGGTACGGTTACGTTACGTATACGGTTGACAATACTGTGATCGGTATCCGAGCCCACATGAAATATCTGGGCCTGGTACTTGACGGAAGGTGGTGCTTCGACGAGCACTTTCGCCAACTAGCACCGAAGTTCGTCGGCACGGCGTCCGCCCTCGGTCGGCTAATGTCGAATATGGGCGAAAAAAGTCTAGCGTGCCAACGACTCTACGCCGGGGTGGTCCGGTCAATGCCGCTGTACGGCGCCCCCGTGTAGGCAGAGTCCCTGACTGCCCACAATAGATCCCGTCTGTGACGTCCACAGAGGGTCGTGGCGGTCAGGGCCATACGCGGCTACCGCACGGTAGTTGCTGACCTTATTTATTATTATTATGGGACTTGGAGATGGAAGCGCTCGCCGAAGTTTATCGTTGGGTGTCGGCGGCGTGGACGGGGGGCACTAATCCCCCGCCGATCAAATTCACCGCATGGTGGGATGACACCCGCCGCACCACCTTCACACGGTGGAAGGCTCGGCTGGAGATGTCTCAGGTTGGTCTTTGGGCCATCGGGGCGCTTCTGCCGATATTGGAGGAGTGGACGGTGTGGCAGCACGGAGTTCTCACCTTCCGACTCGTGCAAGTGTTGTCGGGGCATGGCTGCTTCGGCAAATACTTGCACGTCGTCGCAAGGAGGGAGACTACTCCGGACTGCCACCATAGTGACTGCTGTGAGGACTCCGAACGAAACGAAAACTGTAACTGCAACATACGCGAGATACGAGCGTGTCGTGCCCGGCCTGGGCTGAGGAGCGCCGGGATCTCGCTGCAGTCATTGGAGAGGACCTGTCGCCGCCGGCCGTTGCGCGAGTTTTGGTTGGCGGTAATAGGGCCTGGACCGCGGTCGCCATCTTTTGCGAGAACGTCATCTCGAAGAAAGAGGCGGCGGAGAGGGCCCGGAAGGACTTACTCTTTTCGGATCACGCCGGCGCCGCGGCCTTTACTCTTTGTTTTTTTACCCGAGTACATCCCTGTGTCATTGTTTTGACCTTGGAATATTATATAGAAATCGGAACGGGCGAATAGGTAAGTACTTAGGTTTATCCACAAAACACAGAAAAAGTAAGTAGGTATGTTTTTATTAATACAGCAGGCTTAAAATGAGTGAATACTTAAGTACATGACACGTTGTAGTAGGTACCAACTTATATTCATATTAACTAAATAATATAGGTATAGGTAGTTATGTAGGTACTTACATCGAAATTATCTACGCAACAATGTCTTGTAGCCCGGGAATAAGGTGGAGTTTTATCATCTTTTTTCACAACGGCATAGTATTTTTCACGTAGTTTTGGGTCTTTCGGCACGTATAAAAAGAGTTTTTCAGGCTTTTTAAAAATAGTATTTGTACATTACGGCACTATACAATATTCACACATAGTTAGAAAGGAGAATTAAACACAAATCGGACACTTAATTTGTTTCAAAGACACAATAAACCAATGAAAACCCCTACGCGCCTTATCGCTGACAACGGGTTCGGACACAGTGACGTCACAGCCTACCGTGCCGGCCGGTTAGTGAACTCCGCTAGTAATTTGATCATAACTTCGTCAATTTTTGTCGTAGAACAAAAATGTTTTCACTTTATCTTAAGGATTTCTTAGCTCTATAAATCTGCATTCTCAACTAAAAACGTTACGGATCCTCATTCATCTTTTTTTGACAATATGGCATTTGATTGTGGCTGTGGTGAATATTCATTATTATCATATATTTAGTGACATTCACGAAGTTAAGATGAATTGATTGACGTAAGAGTCATTAAAATCGGTCAACGCGTTTGATCTCAACAACGCCACATAGAAACTAACATACATACATAGATACATAGGCTGATAAACACATTACTCTTCTTTGCGTCGCGCAGTCAGGTAAAAACAAACTAGATTTTAGTTGTTAGTTACAATTAAAATTTTAAATATGTTTAAGGTAGTTCCAGCATGAAACCACTTTTCGATAGATTCGGCTAAAAACTTTTTCACGGGTTCAAAATAGCTTTATTTATGAATTCCTAAAATTTCATAATTTTTGACGGTGTAGATCGCGAGATATTTAAAGACAAAGTTCGCGATTTTGAGAGTAATGTCCCATTTATGTATGTAAAATTTCCGATTTTTTATTATATTAAAAAATTCGCTCGACAGAATTGGGAAAAAAAAACTAGGAGTGTTGAAAAATGTTTTTAGAATAAGCTAAAAAATAAAAGTAGCACGTCACGGTTTTGTTATAGAGATATTAAAATTTTAAAAATTAATTTTAATTTTAAATTTATAGTGATCTGGCAACACTGTGCACAACGCTCTCATCTTTTGAATTTAATAAAACTATTATTAGAAACTACTACTATTTGTATATAATAAGAGCATATAAACAAAAATATATAAAACACTCAGAGCAACGTTACCAGATTACTATTATTATAACGATATAAGGCAGAAGGTATTAAAGTAGGACTACACTTAACCACGCTGGTTTCGGTTTCGGCCGAAACTGAGAGCAAGGCCGAAAGTTCGGTTTCGGTTTCGGTTTCGGCTGAAAAACCTGTTTCGGTCGGACACTAAGAATAAATAGGCGGTGAAATAAAAACAAAACTTATTGTTCATATTTTTTTATGCATAATGTAGAAGTTGTGAACTTCAAAATCGTACCTATTAACCCCGTTTTACAGTATTTCGAATCCGGAATCGTGTTTTTTGGCTTTAGAACCAAAGAATATAGTACTCTCTACCGAGAGTTTAGAACACATTCTACTGTCGATGTCAGAATTCGCAAATGGGACGTTTTCTGACGTTTTCGCTGTCATAATCAAAGAGTATAATGTATACCTATTTTCCTATAATCCTATAACACTCTTTGTCCTATAAGTCATAATATTCACTGAATACTGAATAGTATTCACTATTCAGTAATTCACAATATTGTGAGGTTAAAACGATAATATTTATAAATGAAAATGGCCAAAAAAAATATTGAAGACATAGATCTATATGAATTATTGGAAATTCAGATAACAGCGACAGAATCTGAGGTAAAATGATTTTAAAAAATTTAGCATAAAATATTTTCCACTTTTTACGAATACATTTTACTTTCTCATATGCCAATTAAACCATGTATCCTTTATATACAGATAAAAAAAGCGTATCGAAGAAAAGCTCTACAATGCCATCCAGATAAACATCCCGATAATCCAAAAGCTGCAGAAACATTCCACGAATTGTCACGGGCATTGGAAATTTTGACCGACAGTGCAGCGAGAGCAGCGTATGACAAAGTATTAAAAGCTAAAGCAGCTGCGAAACTACGACATCAAGAATTAGATAGTAAACGACGCAAACTTAAGGAAGATTTAGAAAGGCGGGAACGTGAAGGCCTGTCTGGTAGTTCAAATATAGGTTTAACTGATGAACAAAAACTGGCTACTGAAATTCAAAGACTGCAAAAAGAAGGAAGTAGACTTTTACAAGAAGAGCAACAAAGAATGAAAGAAGAAATTCAAAGAACTATGAGGAATATCAGTGAACCAGTATGGGATTCTAGCCTAAATAGAATAAAAATAAGTTGGAAAGCTGAAAAAAATGATCCTACTAATGGAGGGTATGATGAAGCAAACTTAAGAAGATTTCTTAAAAAATATGGCAATATTACAGCATTAATTATGTCTCCTAAGAAGAAGGGCAGTGCTTTAGTAGAATTTTCAAATAAAGAGGCTTCTGAAATGGCTTTAGAGTTAGAAAAAGGTGTTTTTTTTAATTATTAAATAATTTAAAAAAAAAAGTCCTAATAATTTGATGTATAAAATCGATATTTTAATTCACATTTATTTGTCTTTAGAAAAATTTAAAAATGTTAGTCTTATTCAATTTTGTTATAATAATTGAGTTTAAATTCCGTTTGCTATTATTTTTGAACATGCTAATATCTTTATTTTATTTTATGCAATATACATGTTTTACTAGTAAATCGAAATAAAGTGTCACTCTTGATATTAGCAGGTAAAATTAGTGTAATATTGAATGAATAAATCAAATTAATTATTAATAAGAACTTTTAAATAATTTACTTTTGAATTTTTGTTTTAGGCCTTCCAGATAATCCGCTAACATTAAAGTGGCTTAATGACAGGCCAATATTATCAACCAAAAAGGCTACTAATGTGAGTTCTTTAGTAACAGATAGAGATTATGAATCAATGGTTTTGACAAAAATGAGACAGGCTGCAGAGAGACAGAGAATAATAGAAGAAATGATGAAGGAAGACCAGCAAGGAGATTAATAAAATTTAAACTTCACTTGTACAGTGTTATTGAATAGATATCAAATTTGCATACTTTTTGATTAAAACAAATAAATTATTATCTGTTATTTTTTTTTAATGTTTAATGATTTTTTTAATAGTCTTATTACATAATATTTACAATGTGCATATGACCTTAACTAATTTTAACTTTTAAATGACTGTTCAAAAGGTTTCCAATCATTTACAAATTCTATAACTTTCTTTCTTTGTACATCTCCATATTCCCTTTGAGGATTTTTCCACAAGGTATGATCCAAATCTAACATACCCCCAATGATTTCCTGAAAATTAATGTATAATTTTAAACAAATGGGCTGCTTTTCTCTTAAGACAAAAATAAAAGGTAGATATTGTAAACTATAGATTTAGTAATGGAAAGTCACATTTTTATCAACAAAATACAGAATAATGCAAATCAATTTATACACATAAATATAAAATATTTTTACCTCTGCAAATGTTTTTGGGAAAAGTTGTTGATCTTCAATAACATGAGCAAATCCTGGATCCATACCAAAATCAATCCAAAAATAAGGTAATCCTTTTGGAATACCTTTTCTGATATCTTTTCCTTTTAAATCAACAACTTTCTTGTTCATTGACCATTCTGTCTCACATTCTAATAGAGCTTTTTTAAAATAAATAGATGCCATATCTCCCACATCTCTAGGTAATGGTATACAATTTATTACCATATGGGGATATCTATGCAGTCTGGTGGCTGTTTCATAAAATACCACATCCTTATTTTGATTGTTGAAAAATTTAGTGATCATTTTTCTATAATTCTATAACAATAAACAAAGCATTAATAAGTATTTAAAGATTTTGTTTGTGTAATAAACATTATTACTAGGGAAAAATTTATTAATACTCCATCTTACCAGTATTTCACTCCAAATATCTTCATCCAAAGCTGTCACACATGTTGAGTGCTGTATAGTGCTTAAAATACAATGACCCTTAACAAGAGATTTTGTAGAAGGCAATGCCATATATATTTTATTCCCACAACTGACTATGAGATGTTTCAACATGTTTTTAGAGTCGAAGCAATAATTACAGCCTTCTAAAGATCTCTCTAACTTCATACTCTGATTAATGGCACGATGTTTTTCCTTTTCACTTTCCTTAGATGAATTTTTGTTCTTTGATATATCATCTAAAAATATATCTTCCAGGTCATCATTTGGATTTTTACTTTTACTCGCAATCCTTGCCAATTCTGCTTCTTGATCATAGTTTGAAACATATTTTTCTTGTTCAAACTGAAAATGAAAAAAATTACAAGTTATTAAGTTTTAAGTAAAATAAATATATTTTATGTATTTTTTACAGATTTTTATTTATTTATTAATATATTATATATATATATATATATATATATATATATATATATATATATATATATATATATATATATATATATATATATATATATATAGATGCAGTGCCTCATAAACGGAAGTTACTTTTACTGTGCATTGTATTTAAACTATATTTAGGTAATAATAATATTATAATATTATATTACAATGTATTCTAAATATTGAAAAGAAATCTAAATATATAGATTATATTATATTAAAATTATCTAAATATATAGATATAATTGATCAATCCATCGCATCAACGCCGTTAGGAGAACAGACATGTATATAAATAACTCTAGAAAGTAGTTTTAAAGTTTATGATTATAACTTTTTCCATTCATTTCATATTTTTGGGTTTTCGGGAGTGAATTCATTAAAGCTAGAACAATATATTTAAGTGAATGTTTGCCACAGTTATTAATACTTGGGAAGTTCTATTTTTGGATTCTTAGTACTTCTCAATCTTTTAAAGTAATCAACTTTTATTTGAGTTTTGGTTAAGATATATTTCTGTTAATACAAGTTTACTTTAACATCAACTGACATGACTACAGTAGTTAAAAAGGAGATGATATTCTTGAATGTAGCTCTTATTTTTAGATACAATGGATTTTAAAATAGATATTTGAAATTGATATATTTGATTTATATGCCTTTAAATAAGATAACATGGATTCGCTTAACATTAACTAATCATTAACAGTGTAAAAAAAGGAGTTTTATTTTAAAGCCTACCATTTGTGCCAAATCATATTTATCATCATTTCCAAAGTATTTAATTCTTCCAGAAGAGTCGTGTGTTTCTGCCTTGCGTTTACCACCTTTGCTTCGAGGATCTCCTGGATTACTCACTAATGGTCTACTATTTCCACTAGTGGTTGTTGACATCAAAAGAACTCTATCATCATCATCTGCCTTGGTAGCATCGGGATTATTCTTCCGGTACTCCCTTGCTGCTTCCAATTTTGCTTTTAATTCTTCTACTACCTTCATATCACCCATTATTTCTGCCTTTACAATTTTTGCAGCAAGTTTATTCATTTTTTCGTCAGAAAGGTATAAACTATCTTTATCTTTAATAGAAAGTTTGGGTGATTCTAATTTAATTTTGTCTGTGTAGGCAGTCGAGGTTTCATTTGCTTTATTTGTCAACTTTTCGTTTGATTCTTTACGCCAATTAGATGATTTATTTGAATTGTATGAACCATATTTCTGTGAAGTGTTTTTTGTGCTATATGAACTAGATTGCGGATAATAATCCTCTTCACTTGTGGGCTTTAGAAATTGTCTGGACTTTCGGAAAATTTCTGCTGTTTGAGGTACACCCGAACCACCATCTTTCCAGTATGGATTAAGTTCTCTACTACTTGTAGCAGGGTTATATGAATCAATGTGTTTCTTGTCTTTTAACTCATTTTTGGGTTTGATATCATCTTTCGTAAATGTTTTTAATATTCCTGTCATCGACATCCACTCTTCACGATCACCTGCCGACTTTTTTGGTGTTTCGGTTTTCTCTACCCATTCGGATGAAGAATCGGAGCATTCTGAAGACTGATATGAAGACGTGTTAATGCAATAAAATTATTTAATATTTACTTAAAAGATTTGAGTTGTTTTATACTTACACTTCGTTTTCGACTTGATTTTTTAACGCTACTCTCATGTTTTGAAGATTTCTTATGCTTTTTTTTATGACGTTTTTCCTTCATTTTAATTGAATACAGCTTTATTTTATTCTCAACTATATATTCAATTAATTAAGTATTTTCATTGTCAAAAATCTGTAACTGTCTGTAACCAAGTCTGTAACAAAATGTAACAAAATTATACGGCTTGTTTTATTTCAACAAAGTTTATTTACACTTCATTCATAATCCATAGCACATAGGTATCTTCACAAGTTCACTTTTATATTGAATTGAATCAAAAACTTCAAAAAGTATTATGAATGAATCAAAGAAGTAATAAAAGAGGTAATTTTTTTTTTTTTTCCTCTCTTCGTTCCTTTTGGAACAGGCTAAGACCAAAGGCCATGCTGCCTATTCTGTCGTAATATTGTTTTATAAAAGAAAAATTAAACGTCTTTCGTTTTTTTTTCTGGTTCTTCAGTGTTTTTCTTTTTTTTTTTCCTTTTCATATTTTGTATCTAATAAAAGTCTTTTACATATATCCCTTTCTGTCGTATTTTGGTTTTCGTAAATGTCTTTCGTATTTTAAAAGAGGTAATATATCAAAGGTAATATATATTTTATTTATAAAGTATGGTAAGACGCAGATAAGTACAACAAAGCAAAGAGTATAGTTTTAGGTATTTCTGCACTATCAATAAAATTATCAAACATATTTTCTTGACTTGGAAAGAGAAGCACGCTAATAAGCATGCTTCCAAAAACAATTATCGATAATTATCGAATCAAACAAAATTATCGATAATTATCGGATGAAAACTTATCGATAATTATCGGATCGAATGACACTTATCGATAACTATCGATAACACAGGTCTGCGAATTTTATTTTTCTAAAAGTTTTTTCAAAATAATGTTTTTATTCCTTGTAAGTTTTCTAAAAATAATATAAAACAGTATTCATATGATATGTATCACGTCAAAGGGGTTGTTTCATCTTGGGCCAGGCCTTTGGGCCTTGGTACGGTATACCAAAAAATAGTATAAAATCATAGAAATTAAAATAAAATATGCTTTTTTGTAGTTTTACAGTGATTAAGAGGTAGTTATAAAATTTATAATTGGATAAATTCGTAGAATAGCAACTCTCGAAGTACATCAACTTGCACTTGTACTTGTACTTGTACACAAATTTGTAAAAGTAAAAAAAAAAAAAACACCAAAACCATTCTAGTAGACAGATTTTTTTTTTGATCTGCCACCATCCACCATCACCGTACGTCAGTCTCCAAGTGATCATGGCGTTTGAAACATTGCCGAAATATAGGGACCTCAATAAAATTACAAACGCGGTAAGCACCCGAACAAATATAATTTTAATATGAATATATTTAATCAATTCCAATTCATGAGTTTCGTTAGAGCTTGGATGGACAGGTGAAACACGCTTGATTTTCGGAGAGAATTGATGTAATGTCATATTAGGCATCTTTTTCATATTCAAACTGTGTAAATGATAAAAACATTACCTTCCGGCACTCGGGTAATTAGGAGACATTACCAAAAAAAAATTTTTCTATTTAACCGCTTCAGTGTCCGGGCAATGACCTTTTAGTTTACCAACTGCACAAAACTGCCCAAGGCCTCTCACGTTTTGTAACGTAATTTCCCACCGGTGATAATGTAATATACGTTAATCAACCTGTAGTTGACAGGTGCACTTCGCGTACTAATGCCCGTGTCGAAAAAAAGTTGACATGGGCAATATAGCCATGGCGACCATTACTTGACACGGGCGCTTGCGGTTAGTTTGTAAACTCTTGACGTAAATGCTGAAGCATATTTTAGGCCTCCTCTGTCTACAAAGGCTGTAAAAGAAGAAAATTCACAAACATCAATCAATTAGTAGTTTTCATTATTCGGAAATCTAAGATACAAGAAATTTATTATTAATTTAATTAAAAGTCTAAAAAACGGATTTTATCGCGTTTATTTAAAGTTACTGTTTAAAAATATTTAATTTAAATTATTTCCCGACGTTTCGGACCCTTTACTTATATTATCTTTTATTATTACTTTTATTATTAATGATGAACATCATCTTTACAAAGTAGAATGACTAGTTAACTTCATCAAAACAATTTAAGTGCTTTATAAAAAATGTAAGTTTCGGGTATTGCTCATTTTGTATACTCTTGTCATTGACCGGTACATCTCCAATTCAAATTCATGGTTACCCTAAAGATTAAGATTTTTGTTTTTATTTACTCGTGGAAAGAAAAGCGACTACCGGAATAAGACTCATTATTGCACCCTGTCACACAACAAGAATTTACCATTTTTCATGGAAAAACATTCAACTTCAGTGAGAAAATTGACACAATCGCAAATCGAAACACGACAATCAACCAAATAATCAAATAAGCAAACCACCATCTTACATTTAGTATTACCAGTCCCAAACATCTAATACTACCTTTACTCAGTATTTAATTATTTATTAAATACAACCGATTGATTTATTATTTATTGACACTGTAGAAATACGTCTAAATACGTTTCTAAGTTTACCAACCGTTAGTATTAGTAAATTATTAAAAAGAAAAGTATTTAATTTTCTACCATTTCTATCAAACGAAATGATTATGTGAGCTGGCAAGACGTTAGACAAGGACACACTACCAGCGGGAGCGCTCTCGCTCGGACCCCTTTTAGCTAGCTACCGCTTATAGGGAAATACCTACCGTAACAGTCAAAGAATAGATCTCATTTTAGCAAAACAAAATTTTTATGTACACTGTCTAGTTGTAAGTATCATGTCTCTGCTTTAGAATGATCGGCTACAGAGTATAGGATGGTTGGTCATAGAAAAAAAGAATATTAATATAGATTATGGAATTAATGTCGCAAAGAAACTAGCGACTTTACTAAATTAATAACTATATTTGTTTAACTTAAGTGCAAAAAAATGTGACGTGATACATTCAAATAAAGTTTAAATTTGCAATATTTAGATTAATATCAACACATTATATGTGAAATTATTCAAAAAACTTTTTCATCGCAGACCTGTGTAATTATCGAACGAAAAATTATCGAGAGTTTGCGATATTTATCGATAATTATCGGATGAAATTATCGATAATTATCGGATGATTCGATAATTTTCTTGCATGGAAAGGGCACACGAAAAAAAAAAGTCGTCAAGACGCAATATCGATTGGTGATCCTGTAGCGTAATTATCGGATCAAAAAAATTTATCGATAATTATCGAATGAAAAATTATCGATAGTTATCGAATGAAAAATTATCAATAGTTATCGATAATTATCGAATTAAAAATTATCGAGTAGTTACGAATTATCGATAATTATCGTACACCCATAATTTAGGTTAAAGATTTTATTGTAAGTGTGGTGGTATTTACTAATTTTACTATTTACCTCTTTAGTAGGGGTGTTCATCGGAAAAAATTATCGATAATTTTATAATCGATAATTATCGTATTGTGTTATCGATAGTTATCGATAATTATCGAATGAACAGTTATCGATAATTATCGGATAAAAAAATTATCGATAGTTGACGACAGTTATCGATAATTATCGGATACGAATTATCGATAGTTGACGACACTTATCGATAATTATCAGCACAATTATCGGACGACGAAAAAGAAAAAAAAAACGTCATCCACCGTCCAGTATCGACATTATCCTCCGTATCCTATCCGAATACCTAAAAAAAAAAGGTTATCCGCCGTCCAATTATCGATCATTATCGAATCCCACAAAATTATCAATAATTATCGGATCACACTAAATTATCGATAATTATCAGATCGCACACAATTATCGATAACTATCGAATGAAAAGTTATCGATAATTATCGAATGAAAAATTATCGATACTTATCGAATCAAAATTATCGAATAACACTTATCGATAATTATCGATAATTATCGAATGAAAAATTATCGAGTAGTTACGAATTATCGATAATTATCGCACACCCCTACTCTTTAGATATAATATGTATCTACTATCTACTCTTTGGTCTTTGGTATTTACGATATTTTAGTATGCTGTTCTCGAATGCATCAATGCATACTTATTATATACTCTTTGTGCATACTTCATTCTTGAATACTGAATATGAATAGCATAGATAATAATGAATAGTTTTGTATGATATTCATTTGGGTGAGGTTTTGGTATTTGTAAAACAAAACTGAAAAATAAGTCGAGCTAATCGTTACATACACTATTAAAGTTTGTAAGTGTAAAGTGTTTAGTGAAAGTTTTTGACGACTGATACGTGCAAATACCCTAAATGATTTGATTTTTTTTACTAAATTGTATATTTGGGCATGGATACTAAGACTTTCATGGAAGTGAAATTAAATTAATAAGGTGTGTGTGGTTCACAGTGCAAGTTTACTATTTAGTGGTTTGTACTCTCGTTTAGTACTTATGAGGTTTCTTTTAATCATTTTCTTTTAAATTTCCTTCCCTTATGTATTACTAACTTATCTTTAATTGCTTACATAGATCTTGTTCTTTCTTTACATTTATTAAGTTATTGAATTTTAGAAAATAGAATTAGGTTATAGGATAATTTTACAATACCTATCCCAACAAATTTTTAAATAGAATCATTAACTGGCTTTTTATTTTTGTTATAGACAAATTGTTTGCATTATGTTTTCCAAGAAAAAGAAGAAGCCACTTATTTCCCCGCCAAGCAACTTTGAGCACCGAGTACATACAGGTTTTGATAAACGAGAGGGAAAGTTTGTTGGACTACCATTGCAATGGGCTTCTCTTGTTGGCAATAATCAGGTAAAAATCCAGAATGTTAATCAGGTTCTTAATAAAGTAAAATGCTAATATTTATAAAATTTTATACAAAATAAGTAACTAAACATTTTTGTCTACATAAAAAAGAAAAACACAAAATCAATATTAGTGACATGTTTAATCAGTATAATAGAGTAAATGTGTTTCCTAAAGTAAATTATAGAAAAATAAAGAGAAAATTATTTTAAAATAATTTAATTTCTTAACTAAAAAAAAATCTTTTAAGTTCTTCAATGTTTCTTTTTTGTTTTAGATATTAAAATCAACAAATAGGCCATTGCCATTAGTGGACCCTTCGGAGATTACTCCCACTGAGATTTTAGATTTGAAGACTATAGTCAGAGGTGAACATCGATCTTCCTCTGTTGCTGCTTTGTCTAGACCCGTATCAGCAAATCCATCAACCCAATCAGTGCAGAATGGGGTTGTTTTGCCAAAAACCTCTAATGTTGCAAGATCAAATTCTCTCAGAAGTATGAGCCCACCGAGAGTTAGAAGAGATTTACGTAATCAGCCAAACATTCCACCATCAGTGCCCGAAGAGTCACCTCCCGTCCCGCCAGCTCCTCAGTATCCGACTTTACGAAGAGAGCAAAGTACTTATGCCTTAAATAAGCCTGTATCAGATTCGCCTGTTGATTGGTCTCACTCTCATGAAGCGACAGTTAGACCAGTTACAGAAATAAATGACAATCAGCTAGCAGCAATGACATACCAAAACATACAAAATGCTAATGTACCATACCAACACAATCACCTTCAACCTCAAATGGTTCAAGGTTTGCAGCATGGTGTAAATGGAAATAACAATATTGGTGAGTATGTATTACTGTGTTTTTTTTTTCTATTTTTTAAGTAAGTTTCATCAATTGATTAACATTTTGACATTCTGAATAGGGCTATTTGTATTTTTTTCTATTATAAAGTTTATAAGTTTATTAATCATCTAAATATATCGCTATTCTTCAGACATTTTATTTATTAATCTTTAAAATATGTAAATTAATTGTTATGAGTCACTGCATATGATAAACAGGTTACAAAAAATGTAATTTATAACAAACATTTTTTTTTTGTTAAACACTAAAGTTATATGAAATATAATTTAAGCTTGTTCTGTTTTATTGATACATTGGACATGGAATATATAAACACTATTATATAATATATTATAATTCATATTCATATCTATTAGGTACCGGTAATTATTCGGAAGTGGGGTTCCCCTTTCAATTGTGTTGAAATTTTTAAAAAAATGTTTTTTATGAATAATAAACATGAGAGAAAGCAATAATAAGGTGGTGCAAGATCTTCAAGATACAAAAAAAAACATTTTATTTTATTTATTATATATTTATTTTATATATTATATATATATTTGCGGACACTATCATAATAGATGACGCTGATGGCGCGTTTTGAATCGCCGTTAGTACCTTCGATCGCTTACACAACTACATACAAAAGTAAAACATATTTGCGGGCGAAGCCGCGGGCATACCTAGTTATTAAATATATTTTATTGGAGGAGGTCTTTTGTTAAGTGATTAGCATTATGGACTTATTTAAAATTCATTTCAGCATAAAAGAGTTATTTATATAATATAAAAAAAATATTATAAATTTCTTAAGCTCAGCTTCTATATAAAGTGACAAATATAATGTTGTTTTTGGATTATATTTTTAAAGAAGTCTATATCAAAGTGTGCAGAGTAATGTAACTATGTATGTATTACTGTACTGTATTAGCCTGTAAACAACCCACCGCTAGGCGAAGGCCTCTTCTCCATATAGAAGAAGGTTTGGAGCTTAATCCACCACGCTGCTCCACTATAGGTTTGCGGATATTTACTATTTTTAACTATGTATTATTTTTAACTATTTCAGGTGACACATACCCAAATACGGCACGGCATCAACAGCCTGGACCATTAGTAACACCACATATACCTATCACTGAATCCAAGCATGAATTACGTTTAACTCATGAACAGGTAAAAAATTATTTCGGAATTTATTTTTAACATACTTTCTCTAAAGTAGCATAACTAAGACATTATTTTATATCTTATAAGTAAAATATTTATAGTTATAATATTAAAATATAAATTTGTTATTATAGCTTTAATATTTATAGTTATAATAGGAAATGTAACCATGTAGCCATATGGAAGAACAAAGAGCTATATAGACCCCAATGTAGATCAGTCAAGCTCCCTATCCTATGTACATTACGGGAACCTATTTGGGGAGACCAAAGGTTTTGTAAGGAAGGTGTTGTTGTTGTTATGTTAAAACGAGTAACTACTGGAAACATAATGAAAGACGGAACTCCCGACATATGCCGAGCGTGTCATCGCCCATGAGAATCCATTAGACATGTTGCTATGGGTTGTAGTCGTTTTGCTAACTGTGAGTACTTGCACAGACAACCAAGTAGCCAGAATTATTCACCAACAATTTGCTCTTCGATATGGTCCCATTGAAAATAAACTACCACCAGCACGTCAGCCATTGGATCTCCACAGCTGAAAGTAGTCCTACCCCATCTATGAGGGGGTTTGTTGCCAATACTCGCCACGCTTGACAGGTGGGCTGGCGAGCGCAGTATATTGTGGCAGGATCTGGTGACACTGTTGCCCATCACCATCCTGGTTGTTTATACCAATAGTGGTAGGGCCTCAATCGCCTTTTATGACCACTTTTATTTATAGACAAGCAGCTGATAGGGCGTTTGTGCACTACACGGAATTTTACTGTGCGGCAGTCCGATTTTTTACGGTCCGATATGGCACGCCATATAAACGTATAAAATAGTTTGTACACTATACGTAACTTTACCGTCCGACATTTTACGTTTCCCCATTCATTTTTATCTCATTTTCATTCCGTTTTTTTCTTGCCACATCGGACCGTAAAAAATCGGACTGCCGGACAGTAAAATCAAGTGTAGTGCACAAACGCCCATAGGCTGATGTGTCTATGTCAATTGTGTTGAAAAATTGTTTTTGCAGAAATGACAGCTTCTCTGATTTTAACCAGCTATCGAGTCGGTTTTTAAAAGCATTAACTGTTATTATTAAAACGATTAGTATACATCAACGCAAGTAAAACGATTGAAGTCGTCTAGAAAAGGAATGAAAAGTTTAAAAACAAACTAGTACAAAATGTCCTATATATATTCTTTTCTTTGAAACTCCGTAAATACCGCCATGTCTCACGGCTATAGTTTGTGACCTCGTTACTCGTTCATCCTTAGGCTGCTAGTGTAGATGCTGTTTTTGTTTGTGTTCTAATCTTTTTTTATTTTAAAATGTAGTAGTCGTAAAAATTTGAAAGTGAAAAATTTTGTAAAGATTTTTAGACATTTACAACATAACATAAGACAACAAGCGGGTCCTTGTTAAGAGAATAAACATTTTACATACTTACCTAGTGTAACTATATTTACAAAGTATATATATAGATATTTATCTATGTGTAATCAATATATTCTGAAACTACTGAGACGATTTTAATAATTCTTACGTCATTTTATATATTATTTCGTCGGCTTACTGCAAGAAGTCATTAATTGCAAAGTAAACCGCCCGCCGTAAGCTGGACCCTCCCGATGGTCTACGTTACGCGGGGCGGGTGATGCTATCGGCTATACACGTAACACAATACGACGTAATGGACTCGTATCTTGAGATTTAACTAACCTTATGTTACTCAATCACTCAAATAAATGTAAAAATAAATGTGAAATCGCGAGGGTTGTCTAGTGTTCATGTCGTAACAACTACCTTTTTACTTTCCTTGCTATATTAGGTTTGTTCAATTTGTTTCAAACTCAGTTCCTCTAATTCCCGTTCGCGCTGATTTTTAATAATTGAATTACTTTTATCAGAGTTATCTTCATCACTCAAAACAAATTCAGTCATCTTTTATATATATACAACTATTTCTGCCCGCGGCTTCGCCCGCGTGGATGTCGGTTATCGCGACTAAAAAAAAGGATCCTATGTTACTTCTATTCTTCTTCTAATATCTCCAAGTATATGTGTACAAAGTTTCATGATGATCGGTTAAGTAGTTTTCATTCACATTTCACATTTCTAATACTGGGTATATTGAAAACTTCTTAACACAATGAAACGACGCTTGCAGTAGATACGTGCCCTCCTCACGGACTCTCACGCGTCACTCATTTTAATTTAAGAGCTGTTCTCTTGTCGGCGGAGCTCCTTCCATTATCTTCTTTTTTGTGTAAGCCCCTTGACTTCCTTATAAGACAGACATTTACATTCTCCTTTATTTGAACTATATACAATTTTCTCGGCCTACCACGTCTTGGTATGTCCAACTTCGAAAGAGAGGTCAATCGTCGAATCCAGCTAAGATGGACAGCGTTCGGGAAGTTGAAAAACGTCTTTTCATCTGACATACCTCAATGTCTGAAGTCGAAAGTCTTCGACCAATATGTGTTACCAGTGATGACATACGGATCTGAGACGTGGTCCCTAACTATGGGAATATTAAATAAGCTCAAAATCGCACAGCGTGCAATGGAGAGGGCTATGCTCGGTATTTCTCTGCGAAATAGAATCAGAAATGATGAGATCCGCAGACGAACGAAGGTTGCCGACATAGCCCAACGGATTTGCAAGCTGAAGTGGCAGTTGGCAGGACACATAGCTCGTAGAACTGATGGCCGATGGAGCAGAAAGGTTCTCGAGTGGAGACCACGTATCGCCAAGAGAAGGGTCGGACGGCCGTCCACGAGATGGACAGACGACTTGAAGAGAGTCGCCGAAAGCCGTTGGATGGAGGCTGCTTTGAACCGGTTGCTCTGGATGTCGATGGGGGAGGCCTACGTTCAGCACTGGACATTCAATGGCTGATATGATGATGATGACCACGTCCTTTCTTCACTTTAATAATAGTTTTGATCAAGTGACCGAACATCCTGCCTCTTCTTATGTCCGTAATACGGACATAAGAAGAGGTAGACTCCGTATATGTAGGTATGCATGTAAGTCTTATATTGTGTCACAGGTACTACCAGTACGTAGCTGCGCTATATCGGTTACTCATTTCCATAATTCTCTTCATTTCTGAATTAATCGTGTAGTGATACGCTGATTCTAGAATTCAGAGATTTTGAGTTCCATAGTCAGTCAACATTCACTGTTCGAAAATTTTCGTTTTTGTTATTGTTTTATAAAGGTTGCCCAGTCTAGCTGGATTGGGTGGTTTATCTCTATCTCGAAATTGTATACGTTTGCAGGTTCACACTGCCTCTATGGTGTTGAAACTTCAGATGCCGACTTGATCGGAAAGGATGTACGACGGAATTTAACAATTGATAAAAAAAAGAAAATTCAAATCGACTTACAACTCTTTTCTGGAGTTTTAAGATAATTACGTCGTTTTTAGGCTCTATTTGTTCTTTAATTGTTTGAGAGTCACACTTATTTCGACTGACTGTCGGCATATCTAGTTCTAGAATCATTTCTAATTTACACAGGCAATGTTAATAGGTAAGGTATAGGTAGGTTAATTAAAATTGGTAACAGTTGTTTTGAAAATACATATATGTGTAAAATCGGACGTAAAGTGACGGCAAAATATGGCGGCATAATATATAAATACCTTTATACACTTACCCTTATACACTATTAGGCGTGTCAAACGTGGAACGCTGAGCGGCGGATACAGCTGTTCTGCGAGATCGTGTCGGCGACGATATAAAGTGATTTGGTGTTTTGATGAATTATCTTGGGAAAGAAAATTTTCGGTTCGTTAGCCACATTTTCAACAGTTTCTTCTGTTGCGATTTATAGTAGTCTGTAGAGCTTTTCTACCGTTGCCAAGGTTTAAAAAAAAAATTGGACTGCCGTTGTCGTTCCGCTGCGTGACTTGGCTGCTTCCTTTAAACAGATATTATCACTTCTAAGTTCACATTCTCCACGATGTTAGCTTTAATACTGAACTGAACTGCAAAATCGTATATGTGTTACAGTTCTGGACAAAGGCCTGTTCTCTTGATAGGTGATGGGTTGTAGGTTAATCCGCCACGCTGTTCTATTGCGGTTTGGCGGATAAATTCCGTAAGGTTTATGGAGATGCTCTCCGAGGCATGATTAATAGATCCACATAAACTTAAAGAAAATACAAATATATCTGCGCCCAGTGGGAATCGAAACCGCGACCCGATGGTCGGCTTTAATATTTAAACGTAACTATTTAAATTAATAACAGCGGCCTGTTTATATCGTTCACAGAAACGCTATTCTCCAAGAAATTGAGACGATTTAGAAATTAAACTTTAAAGCTCTCAGAGCTTAGGATATGATCACGAATGGACCACAAATGGTAGGGTAATTGCCCTATTGTGATCACGATAACATTATTGAATATGTGCCGTTTGTTCCATATGATGGAGTTCTTTCTCTTGGCCGTTGGAGCTCGTCCATTTCCTGTGCGGCTGCTCCTAAGTAATTAATTATATATAAAAGAGATCCTTCTTTTCTGTGTACCTCGAGTACTGAGCCGCTGTCAGGACGAGGAATAGTGTGACTAAATACGAATGCTGTAACACTCGGCAGTTGAATATAATAAGAAACCTAATCGTAACATGTCAGAATATGTCTTAACCACAAAATGTTCATTTTGTTGTATAGTTTCGTGCTGCTCTTCGCCTCGTGGTAAGCGAAGGTGACCCTCGCGAAACTCTGACCGGTTTCAGTAAAATTGGTAAAGGCAGCACGGGTGTTGTCTGCGCGGCCACTGATACAAGGACACGAAGACGAGTTGCAGTCAAGATGATGAATCTTAAGAATCAACATCGAAGAGAATTACTCTTTAATGAAGTGGTAAGATTGTCTTGGTTTTCGTTAAATATTTTCTCAATCGTGTTATACTAATTGTTTTAAGTTGTATGTATTAAATACTATCTTACCTTTAATAACAATAATATTATGGTAATTATGATGGTATTATATTTAGTAGTATAAATAATAGATAAATGACATATAAATGATTATTTGTCTGTATAAAAAAGGTTTTTTTTTTTCTGTATCTACATAATATTTCATACTTTTTTTTTTTTTTTTTTTTTTTTTTTTTTTTTTTTTTTTTTTTATTATTATTATTCTACACCTCCGAGGGTCTGGTTCGGAGTCGTTTTTAGACTACTAATATTTAATACTAGTCCTCTTTGTCACTCTTCTCGCGTATATTCGAGCATTCATACTGCATACCTTTATCGTCTAGCAACATACACAGCCATTCAACGGGTATATTTTACCCGGCAAAACAAAATCAACTATCACTTAAGGCTATGAATAAACAAACTAAGGCTACGGGAACAGACTGGGATATTGGGGGATTGAGGGGGGGTGTGTTTTTATTTATTACAGAATTTTTTTTTTTTTTTTTCTTTTTTTTCCTCTTTTTTCTTTTCTTTTACATTTCCTTAAAAACTATTACAATCTTTCAAGCTATATTACATATTATAATTTATCTCTAATAATAAACTTTCTTATGCTAATGTTTTTGTTAACTGATTTTACAATTTGTAGCTTTTTTTTTTTTTTTTTTTTTTCAAAATGCACTTACATCACTAGGAGGCACAATCTTACAATCTTAGACTACTAAACTTATTAACATTTATATTAACTTATTTACTACTAATACAGTTTTAAACTATTTCTATATAACTACATTATACAAAATAGTAATAACTTAAAACAATATGTTCCTACTATATATCTCACACTATTTCTATGTTACTATTTATTTTATATCAATAACTATATAACATAGCTTGCTTATGCCTTATTACTTTTATTCACTAGCTTACAAATATTACTGCAAAAATTAAGGAACAGATCTCTGCTATCAACGTTTTTAACAATTTCTGATAATAAATCCCGAGTCAATTTCACACCAATCTTACATTCTAGATTGTACCTCTCCAGGCCATATATAGGGCAGTCCAGGAGGACGTGGAAGACAGATTCAGAGCATCCAGGGTCGCAGACGCACGACGGATTCTCCTTGCACTTGAAACGGTGCAAGTACTCAGAGAATCCGCCATGCCCCGTCAACACCTGGGTGACAAATCTGTCCACCTTTATTTTACCTATAATCTTGTGTGCGGCTATCGCGTCAGGGAAGAAGACCCTGGTGACGCCCGCCGTTTCACCACTACGATACCGCTGGTTCCATTCATCAAGCGATTGCATACGGATGCTACGCCTGATGAATGACACCGGGCAGCTGTCGTAGTCAAAAGCGCGTTTCAACTTCAGCGCAGCTTCCTTGGCCAGATGATCGGCACGCTCATTCCCCTCTAGTCCTGCATGGGCTTTAATCCAGAACAAACTTATACGTTTGTCCTGGAGCAAAGCCCTCTGCAGATGTCCCCGCGCCTCTACAGCCAGGGGATGGAGGGCTTTCGGATTTTGAACAGTGAGCAGTGCCGATGACGAGTCGGAATATATCCCGATCGATCCAGCCAAGCGGTCCGCGGCCATCCGCGCCGCCCGGCATATCGCCAAGAGTTCCGCCTGGTATACCGTACAGTAGGACGGCAAAGCAAGCTTGAGGGTTTTGGTTTCGGCGGAGCCGGTCCATACGGACAACGCCGCCCCCACCTTGCCCTCAATCTTGCTGCCGTCCGTGAAGATGTTGTAGTCGTTATCACTATTGGCAGAAAATTGCTTCTGGTCAACCAGGCACTTGAACTCCAGGTCGATATGACAGGCGGGATGCGGAGACCACAGAGCCGAGGACATCCGCTCCACCTCCCGATCCCCAATCACTGGCTGGGGCACCCCCCTCCTCGCCTCGTATAAAGCCGCGGCTTCGCGGACACGTAGATCGAGAGGGAGTATCCCAGCCAGCAATAGTGCCGAGTTCAGGGAGGTAGTCCGGTATGCCCTGCAAATTTTCTGCGCGAAGCCTCGCTGGACCACGTTCAGCTGCTTGCGGATACCGAGCTTGTCCACGGCCGGCGCCCAAACGGCAGCCGCATACAAGATCACAGGCTCAACCACCGCTCTGTAAATAGTGCGGATGACTTCAGGATGGAGACCCCAGCTGGCCTTAGCTGCACGGGCCAGCTGGTGGTAAAAGGCGACCGCGCTCTTGCAGACGTTCGCGACGTGGGTGTTGAAAGTGAGTTTCCGGTCTATGACGACCCCCAGCAGCTTGATTTCGTTCGACAAGACAATGTCGACCCCGCCCATGTGAAGACGTGGGGTGTCATATTTCAGTTTGCGCGTCACAACCATTGCGTTGGTCTTGTGAGGCGCAAACCGAAGCTTGTTTGATGCACCCCACGCCCTCACATGTTCGAGGGCGGCATTGGCCCGCCGTTCGATCTCGAGGGCCGTCTCACCCTCAAACACCAACACCACATCGTCGGCGAACGCCTGCGCGTAGTCGCCTTTGGCCTCCAACTCCTGAAGTAATGGATCCAGCAGTAGGTTCCATAATATCGGCCCACCGATAGATCCCTGCACACAGCCCTTCCCAGTATCTCTTACGTGCTCCTCCCCCAAGTACCTAACCCTGGCACGCCTGTCGCTCAGGTAGCTGCCCAAGAGCCTCCGGATGTTGTTGGGGCACTTTTCCTCAGCCAGCCTGACCTTAATCTTAGGCCACCAAGCGTTGTCGAAGGCGCCCTCTATATCCAGCGAAACCAGGACAACAATCCTCCTCCTGTCCAGATTGTGCCTGATACGTTTCACCAGGGTGTAGAGGGCGTCCTCGGTGCTTCGTTGGGGCATAAAGCCGAACTGGCGAGTACTAAGTTTGGGCACAAGATGGTACTGCAACCTGGCGACAAGCATCTTCTCCAATATCTTTCCCAGCACCGGAAGGAGCCCAATCGGTCGATACGACTTTGGAGTCGTATAGGTGGCCTTCCCCGGCTTGCGGAGGAAGACCACCGTGGCTTCCTTCCAGGGCCTTGGAAAATACCGGATCTCGAGGCACTTGTTGAAGATGCACAAAAAGAGGTCCGGGTCCAGGTTAATCACGTGCAGGCAGATATCGGCGGTAAAACCGTCCGCACCTGGAGCCTTCTTCGGGTCAAAGGAACAACTCGCCAACTTCAACTCTAAATGAGTGAAGGGGGGGTCCCGTTGATCCGAAGAAGTATCGTTGTCAGCAAGTTCAGCCAGGACCCTCACCTGGCGGTGTTCCTCGGAGTCATCCTCTTCGGAGTCCTCCGGGTAGAAGGTCTCGGCTAGAAGTCGGGCCGAACTGCTGGCATCGAGCTCCATAGCGTTTACCACTAGCGGTGGATCTTCGTCTCTCCTGATGGTCCTACCGAGGACCCTATATATTCCCCCCCAAACACTCTCCCCATCCTGTTTCTCGCAGAAGGAGACCCAGCTGCGAGTCTGAGCATTGTTAACCTCGGCCTTATACCTTTCCCTCGCTTCTAGGTACTCCCCGACAACTTTATCACGCCTGATCGGCGCGGCACACCTGATCCTTCTTCTCCTGGTCGCCACCTCACGCTTTAGTACTGCCAACTCCTCGGTCCACCACGGCATAGCTAACACCTCCTTCCTCTTAATAGGTGGAATAGAATCCAAACATGCATCTGTGATATATTTATTTAAGTCCATAACTACCTGATCAAGTTCTATTGCCGTTTTAATATTTTTAATTTTGGCTATTGTAAAATTATGTTCAATGAAAATTTGGCCCAATTTTCCATTAAATTGGTCCCAATTTGCTTTTTTTGTAAAGAATCTTCTGGTTGTCTGTTTTATGTTATTTCCCACCACTGTGATGTTGTTCGTGGTGAGTTTTGGGTACTGCTTAATGTGAAGGTCCGCGTCAAAAACGATGACAGCGGCCTTGACAGTCCCGCTTCCTTGATCCGCAGGCTGGAAGACCCTGATTCCATTCCTACCCTTCACACGACCCTCCCCGCCGACGTATGGCTCCTGTACTAAAGCAACCCGCGCGCGCTGGTTAGAGGCTTCGATCAGCAGCTCGGAGTATGCCATCTTGCTACGCTGGAGGTTCGCCTGGAGGATTTTATGTGCCACTACGGCCACCGGCGCGCCCTTAGCAGTACGCTACGGACGAGCGGGCGAGGTCATCCCACCTTCTCCTGACGGGACAGTCGTCACTGAAGGCATTGTGCTCGACATTGTCGAGCTTCGCCTTACGACAGTTCCGGCAGGAGGGTGGGGACCCCGCCAGCCAGTCCGCGCATTTCGACCTCAGGTGCGGGCCGCCGCAGTGGCTGCACAGATCAGCCGGGTCTTTGCAGAATTTCCGCCCGTGTCCATATCCCAGGCACCGCGAGCATTGGACCAACGGTGACTGGTCCTCCGCTCTCACCCTCTGGAGGTCGATATGAACCGACCCCATGCCGGTTATCCTCCCCCACAGGGTGGGCGACGCGCTGAGTACGACATGTGCCACGTGCGGATTCCGCGCCCTTCTGCGATACTTTATCTGAAGGCGGTCATCCCCAGGGCCAAGATCATCAAACAGGTCCCGATTCTGATTCCTCAGGGCCTTTAAAATGTCTTCGTCTGTATTGACTGACAAGACACCCCTGAGGACCAGAAGCGGGTCCCGATTTTTGATCTCCTCGACCACGAGGCCCGATCCTTCCCTACTCATCCTGTCCCTTGCCTTATTCCTCTCCTCGGCGGACCCGAAACCCATAATGACCCGCCTGTCTTTTGCCTTCCGGACCCTCTCCACTTTTACCCACCCCTCTTTAGCGTCAATGGTCTTTCTGACTCTATTGAGGACCTCTTCGCCCGTCTCTTTTTCGTCGCTGGACGATATGAGCACGGAGTGCAGAGCTGCGGGTTTTATAGGATGTTGTGGCATCACGGCGGCCACGCTGGCGTAGGTCCGCTGGCTGGCGGCTTTTGCGGCCTCGCTGCAGCGTTTCAGCTGCTCCTGGAGTGCCTCCATCCTCCTATTGCTCTCCAGGAGGAGCCGAGAGTGCTCGTCGAGCTTTCCGCTCAGCCCAGGGTCCGGGGACACCGCAGGCGCGACGGCGGCAGTTATGTTTGCCGACGCCACGCCCCCGGAGCCCCCGCTCCCTTTCCGAGCCCTCTCGGCCTCCAGCGCAGACTCCGCGTTCGCCACCAGTTTCTTGAGCCCGTCCAGGGAACTCAGGATCGTTTCCTTCAGGTCGCCTCTGAGGTTCCTGGACTGACTCACAGCCGTCCTTCCTTTTGTCAGAAGCGCGGTCGCCTCCCGCACCCTGCTCTTTGTCGCTGTCTCCGGCGACAGGGTCCATGCTACCCCCCCTTCCTTAGGGCTTTTGGCCTTGGAGGTGGTAGGAGCAGACTCAGACACTGTAAAAGTGTGTTCGAGAGCCACCGGTTCGAACCTCTCCAGGCTACGCCGTGCCAACTTTTTCACCACTTTAGGAGGGGTTTTGGAGAGAGGGTTCTTCGTCCCTTGTTCCTTTCCAGGAGTCCGGATCATTTTGGAGGTTGCGTCGATATTTAAAAGGGAATGTCAAAAGTATAAAATTGTATAATTGCACACGATGTCAAAATTTTTAAAATAACCGCAATAGCGGGTTGTAAAATTATTAAATGATAGCAAAAACTGCCCCTGTCAGTAATGCAGTTTGTCGTAGTGTATGCTACGACACTAAATCTACCTAAAACTACTTTTTAAAACTTAGAAACTAACTTCCGCTCCAAACGTAGAGCGAACTCAAACGATTTATAGATCTTCCCGGGGGTTGACAAACGGTGAAAACCGCGTCGCGCTGCGACCAACGGTTGCCGAGATATGGCGCCTTAAAGTTTCGCAAGATGGCGTCCGCGCAATAGGTCTAGATCTAGATTCAATTTAAAAAAAAAAAAAAAAAATATATATATATATACAGGGTGACTGGCGAGATACTATCGGTGTTTAAGGAGAGTGCTCGGTGCATGGTTCTCATTCGAATTATGTAAAAATATAACATAAATATTGATAAGCTTCTAAGTAAAGTTGCCCAACAGTTATCTAATTATTTACGCGTCGTCTGGACACCCTAGTTTCCACGCGGTAGTTAATTACGTCCAAACACCGCCAAGTGTTAAGAGGGTTGGCGGTTAATTCCCTAACATAAGTAACGATCGTTATCTTGTCTATGATAACAACAGTGATCGACGGCTGTACGTGCTCTCCGAGGCACGGTAGGGATCCACAAGGACATACACCCAGACCGGAAAAAAATATTTGTACAAATATCTGTCCCAAGCGGGAATCGAACCCGCGACCACCAGCGCGTGGCGTTGCAGTTGAGGCAACTACTCGCACCACTACACCAGAACGTCGCGTGTCGTGTTTTCATTTAATGATATTAACGAATTATTTACAACGATTTTCAATCATTAAACTACCTATTTACCTACATAACTACACTAACACACACACAGTCACTTTTAACAGTTTCGAAAGCAATGGTGATTCTGCATTTGTGTATTGATAAGCCATACCTAATTACTAATGACAGATTACACTAACACACGACAGATTAGGTATACGCGTATGATCGATCGCTAGGCGCGCAGGAGCCGGGAAGACACACGCAAAAAACACACAAACAAAAAACCCAACTGCGTAAAATACTCTTATTATAAACAAAAAAGAATAAAACAATTTACTAGTTTTCATTTGAAACCCATATTGCTACAGTAAGAAAAAAATCAACCCCCCCCCCTTCATTCCGCCATTTGCGGGCGCCATTTTGAAAATTTATATAGCCTATGTCACTACTACAATTTAGACAAATCCAACGACACCTCATATGTCAAAAACCGTCCAGCCGTTAGGGCTGTAGGGCGTGCCAAAGAAATGGACATACATACATACATATTACATACATACATTCGAAAAACATAACCCTCCTTCTGTCGCAGTCGGGTAAAAAACAATCAGTGTTAGCATAATGAATACGAGCAGCTCCTCAGAGTCTGATTTGGAAGCAATGGATTTTATTTTTAATATATCCCTACCCAGAAACTTAAGGCGTAGGAAAAATTACGGATGAAGAATTTCAATTGAGATATCGCTTTAATTTAATAAGAACACACAGATAAAGTGGACAATGATGTCGTTCATAAATAAGGACTTGTCATATTTTTTTAACTAAAACAGTGCTAAGCCACTTATTTATTCTCGAAAAAAATATTCTAGTAAATAAAACTAGTATTCAAGATGAATTAAAGTAATAAAATCAATTTTAGACACGATCTCTTAAACAGAGCCATCTAGCTGTAAATAAAAGTACAAGTTTGTAATGTACGACGTAAATGACAAGTAAACCACTAGGTGTCGCTAGATAAAGATCAGATTTGATAGAATAATTTTTTTAATATGTTGAAAAATTATAAAGTTACTTTTGAAAATATTAAAAAAAAAAACACAACAAAAATAAACTTTGTGAATTGTTGAACAGCCAACTGTTGTTTATTAAATAAAAGCAAGGAACTACGGTCCTTGCGGACCAGTAGTTTTGCTACTTGCCGATAGAGACATACTAATCACCGAACTTTCTAGACAAAATAAATAATTTAATTTAAATATTACTTACGAGTTGAAAGATATGTTTATTCCATTTGATTTTGATGTGATGAGCAACAGATTTATTGACTAGGTAAATGATGTAAACTTGGAACAAAAATAAAATAATATTAACTGTTCACCTATCTTGGTATTCCCGGCGTATTTAAAAATGGAATCATACTCGTAGTCTTGGATTAGTGCTTAATATTACGCTAACAGTAGGTACTCTGCGATCGGGGAACATCTCCCGGTACAAATTGATAGTACCCGGTAAGCTATCATTACATTAACACGAACCATATTCAAGTACTCTTCATTTGTGTACTGATAAGCCATACCTAATTAAGGGTCACACTCACACACGACAGATTAGGTATACTCGGAATATCGAACGCTAGGCGCACGCGCGGGAAAACACAAAACAGACGTCCAAACCATACGTTGGCGCTAGCCTACTGACCTAGTGACCTAGTAACGTGATTCGTCGATCGAATAAGCGATTAGCCGCGGGGCGGGGGTGCGGGTACTGGCAGCATAGTACAACACCGCGTCGCACGCGCCGCCGGCATGACTGGAAAAGTGACAACGCGTCTTTTATTTGAATTGAAATTTATGAAAATTTGGTCCAAAATTAAGTTCCTATTTTTTTTACATAATTCGAATGAGGATCATGTGCCGGGTATTCTCCTTGAATATTGATGGTAATTCACCAGTCACCCTGTATATCTCGGGAACCGCTGGCCGCAGAAAAGCGTGCGACGGCTTCCCGTATTCGTCTCTTCGAGATCTACCCAAATTTAGCCCTCAAAACACAATCAGGACGTCGACTCTATATAGAGCCCCAGTCCTCACCAAACGATAGTATTAAACGTGGCTTACGCAATAGTGAAAGCCGCGTCTTGCTACGGCTAAAAGGGCCGGAGTTATTTAAATTTAAAAATTACCAAGATGGCCGCCAATATGGCCACCACTTGTCAAAAAATTTCCTAATTCCGCTATTCTAAGTCTAAACTAGCCGTGTTTGGGCTCGTTGGAAGGGTCTCGATGAGATCTATTTAATAATTGAAACGAAGTATTTTTAAAAACAACCCCCGATTTTTAGGGTGTGAAAAACACACCTTTTTAACAAATAAATTAAAATAAAAAATACTAATATGAATTTAAAAATTATACAAAAAATTTAATAGCTTAATCTAGGTATATACATTTTTTACAGAAGGGCTCCGGCGAGATTAGATCAAGGGTTGCACCCCCACGTGCACACCCTCAATTTTCAAAAAATTATAAAATAAAAACTACTAAGCCGAAAATTTTTAAAATTTTGTACAAAGTTAAAACTAGATGAAATCTACAAAATACAATAAAAATATGTAGGGATCGTCGATTTACTTTTTTTATTATTAATTTTTGAAATTTTGAAAAATATTGAATTTGAAATATCACCGGAACCACCAAACTTAGAGATACGTGCGATGCACCGTTGAGCTGGGCTCGCCGCGCCGCGTCCGATGAGGTGATCAGCTGCCTCCTCACCCCGCTGGATCCACAAACACGTGGCCACGTGGTCGAGGGTTTTTTGCAAGTATTTCCGAGCTCGTGGGTAGAAAAAATCCAAACTTGGTATCAATTTGTAGATCTCGTTGAGACGCACAAAACGACGTAATAAAATATATATGTCGTCGATCTGGATGTGACGGCGTACGCCGTCAAAGTTTTTGAAACACACAATTTTCAGCTTCGCGCACTTTTTTCGCGCACTTATCGTTCGTGACGCGAAAAACAGAAACTGTCACAGGATAGGTAACTTATTACCGCAACTTTTGGTACTAAATTCACAAACATCGGTCGCGAAAAAACCACTTTTCTGAATTTTTAAACATTAAAATTGGGTGGAGCGGCGGTCGACTAACATGTAGCACGTCCACTCTTACTAATTATCGGAATGGAGCCAATATTTCATACTAAATCAGTCTGTAAACTTCCCTCTTAGTCTAGTCAACATACGGCAATCTGAATCAGTTGGTATTTTTAAAAATCGTGTCAAGCACTACTATTTGAACAAATAAGAAAAGCTTACATATGTTTTATATGAAATTTAACTAGTATATGTATGTATGTATGTTTATATTTTTGTATGTATGTATGTATTTATGTATGTGTGTATGTGTGTACGTATGTATGTATGTATGTATGTATGTATGTATGTATGTATGTATGTATGTATATATATATGTATGTATGTATGTATGTTTGTATGTATGTATGTATATGTTTGCGCATTTATATAAATCACAAATCGAAAAATAGACTTTATGCACCGTTTCCACCTTTCCAATTTTCATTTTAATCCATTCATAAGGTTGCCTGTAAGAGATCACTTTTAGTGATAAGGCCGCCCTTGCACCATTTTCTTGTTTATTTCTGTGTATTACATTATTTTCTGTATACTTTGATGTGAGTGCAATAAAGTGTTTATCTATCTATCTATCTATCAAGTGCCTTTATATTAATATTTATTTTAAAACTTATGTAAAAACAGGTGATAATGCGTGATTATCCACATCCGAACATAGTAGAGACTCACGCGTCGTACTTGGTGGGGGATGAATTGTGGGTAGTTATGGAGTATATGGCTGGAGCGTCCCTTACTCAAATAGTGACACATGCAAGGATGGATCCTGAGCAAATAGCCACTGTCTGTAAACAATGTTTAAAGGTGTAGTATAACTTTTTTTAGCTCACTTGTTAGAATTATTTACCATTTGAATTATATACTTTGATAAAATAGAATTCCGATAATTTTCAGTCGAGTTTGTCGTTGTTAATGTCAAATAGATTTGGTTATAAAATTATACGAGTTAAATAATTTCCAAATGCAAAAGACTTGTATTATCACTTAATGACAAGACTAAAATTATTCAGGGAATATAAAATATTTAGTTTAATGGTATTTCTTTTTGTTTGATTAGATGTTAAGTTAGTTTTCTTAGATTTTATGTAATATATTTTGACTACCCCTGGTTTGTAAGGAGTTTTGCTACCGAAATCCTGTGTTGAATAAATGTATATAGTTTCGCGCTATGACTCTCTAGGAGTTTTCCAGGAGAGTAGCACTAACCATAATTGAGTATGACATCGCACGCGTTTTCTAGTTTAGCATATGTTGAGTGGTATATGGTGTAATAAATTAACACAAAAAAAACTGAATGACGTATTTATTATGCACGCGAGTATCTCATCCGAGTGTCTCATTCCAACTGAGGGCTGCAATTACATATAATGTAATGTGCTGACGGCACACTAGTGTTTATAAATTAAGAAAAAGTACATTGTTACTTTTGTTGTTTTAATTTTCACCATAAAAGTAATTTTATTAAATAATTTGAGTTAGTAATAAAACATTTATAACTATTGTCAGATTTTATTATTTAAAAAAATCTTTTGAAAGTTATTATATCTTGGATAAAATACTTTTTAGGCGTTAGCATTTTTGCACAGCCAAGGTGTCATTCATCGGGATATCAAATCGGATTCAATACTTTTGACGGAAGACGGTAGAGTCAAATTGTCTGACTTCGGATTCTGTGCTCAAGTGTCACAGGTATATAATTGCAAAATTAGATGATTACCTCAAATATTTAGAAAAGAAAAAGATATTACATAAAAATATATTAAATTATTGTAGGAGTTACCAAAACGTAAATCATTAGTCGGCACTCCGTATTGGATGTCTCCGGAAGTGGTTTTACGATTGCCATATGGTCCTGAAGTTGATATTTGGTCTCTGGGCATAATGTTGATTGAGATGGTTGATGGTGAACCCCCATTCTTCAATGAACCTCCGCTACAGGTTAGTAGATTATAATTAAAACAATTTTTTTATTTTCTTGTAATGTATTCACCTTTTTGCCTTTATTATCTACTCGTATATTTTAGGTAATTTATTAATTATATGCATTAAATCTTCACTAAACTTGTTCAATTTGCTCTCAATTAGTTGCCACAAATGTTTTTGCAAGTTTAATTAGAGTAAAATCAGATAAATGAATTACTTGAATTATTGCCTTTTGACAAGATTTTTAACAGTTTACTAGTATGCTTTTATCTGATACGCTTTTGTCTGCTAACCGTTAAATTATCTCCAACATGTTTGATATACACTCATTTGCAAAAAAAAACGGGCGGTTTCGATTTTCTTCCTGGCTGAAAAAAATAAAATACCAAAAAGGTTTTAATCATTTGAACATGTTACTGGCCAGTTATAAAAGTGCCATAATGTTTATAAGAGTACATTCCAAATTCAAATTTTTGACTGAGCCTGGTTTTCAAAGAAAATAACTTTTAACTACATTTTGTGGCGCGAATTCCCTATAGTTAATATCGACTCTAATTAAGTTTTTGTCAATTTTTATTAAATTATCTGGTGTCCTTGACATTTAAAAGTATTGTTATTGCTGTTTAGCAATCTAGAAAATGGTAGATAAAGTGATAAAAGCGAGCAAAATTATTGCGCTGCTTGAAGAAGGTTGCAGTCAATGCTTCGTGGCTCAGAGGCTAAATGTGAGTCGGTCGACAGTTCAAAGGACCTGGCAGCGCTATCAAGAGACCGGTTCCGTCAAGAGAAGGCCTGGTTCTGGCAGAAAGACATGTACCGAACCATGGGATGATCGTTTTTTAGTTAGTCAAGCGTTGAGAAATCGCAAATCTTCTTATGTGGACCTCAAGAACACCCTCGAAGAAGTAAGAAATGTGCAAATTAGTCTATGGACGGTCAGGAGGAGGCTTCTCGCTGCTAATATACACAGTCATCGCCCGGCACGCGGCCCTAAATTACTCCGTGGACATCGAGTTGCCAGGCTTAGCTTCGCTCGAAATTGTGTGTCATGGACTCATGAAGACTGGGATAGGGTATTGTTCTCCGATGAAGCCAGGATATCTCTGCATGGTGAAGACCGACGTCGGCGAGTGCTACGTAGACGAGGAGAACGCTTTGCAGAGGCATGTTTTGAAGAAATCACACCTTATGGAGGGGGTTCTGTTATGTTTTGGGCAGGAATAAATTCTATGGATCGTACGGAGTTAGTCTTCATCGAAAACGGTACACTGACTGGACACCGATACATAACGGAAGTTCTAATTCCTTATGCATAACCCGCTTTAACCGCTCTTGGCGAAAACTCAATTTTTATGGACGACAACGCTCGCGCCCACCGGTCTGGCGGTGTGGATGCGTATATGCTAGAAGTCGGAATTCGTCGTTTGGACTGGCCAGCTAGAAGTCCGGACCGCAATCCCATAGAGCATGTCTGGGACGTTCTGAAGCGACGAGTGAGATCAGTGCAGCCGGCTCCGCAGACCATCAGAGAGCTAAAGAATGTGATTACCGCGGAGTGGGAACGTATTCCCCAAGAAACCATAAAAGATATACTCACTAGCATGCCCAGACGAATGCAAGCTGTGATTTCAGCAAGAGGGGGTCACACTCAATACTAAACTTTTATCTGCTTTTAATGTATTCAAGAAAAACAAAGAAATTAACGCGTTTCATTTTTATTTAGCGAGCAGGTACAATCATAGTGTTTTGAGCTTAAACATTATTTCTTAATAATTTAATTAAAATGTTATGATAAAACTGATGAAAACTATTCCTTCCTAATTAATTTATAAAATTCTGAGGATAACAATACCTAAAATTGTCAAACAAACTAATAGTAACTATAAAATAGTTTTTTGCTTAAGTGCCCGTTTTTTTTGCAAAAGAATTTATATCTGATGATCTTTAAATGCAGGTATAATCTGATGGAATTTGGAAAATTAAGCACTGTGATAAAATATGAACAGACAGACATTATGGTTGCAGGTTGTTTTTGATTCGCACAAGACATAATGTTAACGCTGCAACTTAAAATTATTTAAGTTTTTTAAGTTTTAGTTTTGTTCAAGTTTACCAAGTTTATTACTAGATGGCGCTAGTAGTAGATTACATCGCGATGGCAAAATTATTTCTTGTTTGTATAAGGCCACCATACATTTTTGTAATTAATTAAGAAATTCAATATATCAGTGAAAGAACTTAGTACTGGTTTTATTAGTGCTCCTTGTAGTGTTGGATAAGTGTTTGAGAAGTTAACATATGGTCCTTCGAGCCGGATTGGCGAGGAAGCTGACGAGTGTGGCGACATCCACTGCCAGGAATAGTCATCGGTGGCAGCCAAGGAACTTGGCAGGTGAATCAAGCAGCCGTCGATAGTGAGACATATCCTGGAGGAGGCGCTCAGGAAGCGGAACACTGAGAAGTTGGACGAATAAGGTTTGCTCCATATCAGGAATTAGTGAATGAAGATACAACTGTGAGTACTTTAATATTCTTACCTAGTGAAAATTGGACCTTCTGTCGAAAGTGATAAGTGCTAAAATAAAACAGTTATTGGCTAAAAGTGGACTTGTAAAATTTTCAAGAATAAATTTAGACTTAGAATAATTTAAGAAAAAGTGAACATACGGGGAACCTATGCCCGAAATTTGCTAAGTGTAAAATTTTTAAACACTTAGAAAAATTTTACATAAACTACTTGGGACTTAGAAAAATTTTGAAGAATTTTGGACTTTGAAAAATTTGCAGAAAATTTAGACTTCCATTAATTACTTTGAACTTTACTATCTTTTTTAATTTAGTTTGTCTTTTAAAAAATTGTTTTATTAGAATTATTACATAAAAAATATAATATTTTAATTGTAATTTATTTAAAAAATTACTTGTATTCGGATAGTTAATATTTTGTTATTTTTTAAGTTCTATTAGTAGTCTTTAAACAATTAAATATATAAAATGGAAGATATTTGTAAGTTACAATATGATATTTACAATAATATTTCTAAGGCTCAAATAAATTTAAAAAAATCTTCTAAAACTAGACTAACCGAAGCGTTTGTTGAGTCGCGTTTAGAAAATTTAGAAAAACAGTGGACTGCATTTGATAGTAATCATTCTAAAATTGTTACTTTAGTTATTAGTGAACGTAAAATACAAGAATATTTTAAAGAGGATTTATACGAAAAAACTGAAGAGCTTTATTTAGATTATAAGGCTGAATTAAAGGGCATATTAAAGAAATTAAGGGTTATAGATGGTAAAGCTGAGAACAGTTCTGTGGTTAGGGAACCGAGTGTTAAATTACCAAAGATAAGTATTCCAACTTTTTCAGGCACTTACAGTGAATGGACTAGCTTTAGAGACTTATTCACTTCACTTATACATAATAATCGTAGTTTAGACGATGTACAAAAGTTACACTATCTTAAAAGTCATTTAACAGGTGAGGCAGAGCAACTCTTGCGTCATGTCGCTATTACTGCTCAAAATTACCAGCTTTGTTGGACTCAGTTGGAGAAACGGTATAATAATAAACGTTACTTAGCCAATTGCATTTTGAAAAGATTCATGAGCCAAAAGAATTTGTTAGTTGAATCATCATCAGCTTTAAAGGAACTTTTAGACACAAGCAATGAATGTCTAAATGCATTGAATAATTTAGGTATAGATACTCAGTCCTGGGACATAATCGTTATTTATATACTGTCTTTAAAGCTAGACAATGAGTCCAGAAAGCTGTGGGAGGCTAAAATTTGTGATTTAAGGGATGAATTACCAAATTTTAAAAATTTTAAAGAATTTCTAGAGCAAAGGTTTCGTTCACTAGAATTTATAAGTACAAAGCCCAAACAGCCTAATATTGTTAATATTCGTAATAACAATGTAAAAACGCTTCACGTTAAAAATGTACAATGTCCATTCTGTTCAGATTATCACTATTTAGGAAACTGTAAAAGGTTTGCTAAGGAAGATGTAGATTCTCGTCGTAGTTTTGTCCAATCCAATAATTTATGTTTTAATTGCTTAGGAGCAAATCATTCCGTATATTTTTGCCGTCAGCCCACCAAATGCCAAATTTGTAAAAGGAAACATCATTCTATGCTCCATCCAAAGGGAGCCTTAAAACCAGTAGAAGAGACTCAAAAATGTAACCAAGCACTGATTCAAGATAGTGAATCAGAAATTGTGACAAGCTCTAGTACCGAAGCCAAATCAAGCGATATTGTTAATTGTTTCTCAAACGTTAATAGTCAAGTACTATTGGCAACAGCGTTGGTAAAGGCGGAATCGAGAAACGGTTACAATGTTAATTTAAGAGCGTTGTTAGACCAGGGATCGCAAGCGTCTTTTATTACAGAAGCTGCCGTGCAATTACTTGGTTTAAAAAAGATTACATGTCACAATCGGGTTTTGGGATTAGGAAGTGATCAGCAAGAGTCAGTAGTGACAAAGGCTGTAGTTTTATTAAAAGTGCATTCACTTCATGATCCTAATTTTACTATAGAAGTAAAAGCACATGTTTTAAATAAATTAACATCGTGTATTCCTGAAACCAAAATAGTTTTCCAATCGTGGAAACCATTCATTGGAATTCAGTTAGCAGACCCTAAATTTAATATACCCAATAAGATAGATTTGTTGTTGGGTGCAGAAGTCTACAGTAAAGTAATAGTAGAAGGTATTGTGAGGGGTCCACCTGGATATCCAGTTGCTCAGAATACAAGGCTCGGCTGGATATTATCAGGTCAAGTATCATCAGGAGTTATGAAACGTCCACAAAAAGAATTTAATCAAATTGTTAGTATGCATGTACACGCACAACTAAGTGAAAATGATCTTCTTAAAAAATTTTGGGAATTAGAATCAGATGAGTCTTTGACAATTGCAAAGAGATATTTCACTGAAGAAGAACAAAAGTGTGAGGAGATATTTGTTAAAACAACCAAACGCGATGAATCTGGAAGGTACATTGTGAACTTACCATTTCGCTCAGCAGATCCAACTTGTAAATACAACAACTCGAAAGACATTGCCTTAAGAAGATACACAACGCTCGAACGAAGGTTAGATAAAGATCATAAATTGAAACAACAGTATAATGAAGTATTACAAGAATATTTGGATTTGGGACATATGGAAGAGGTGCCTAAAGAAAAACAAGACTTGAAGGGTGCAGTTTACTTACCTCATCATGCAGTGGTTCGTGATCAAAAGGATACTACTAAAGTTAGGGTTGTGTTTGATGCATCATGCCCTGGAACAAATGGAGCCTCTTTAAATGATGATTTGATGATAGGACCTACCTTACAACCAGATTTACGTAGCCTAATTATGCGCTGGCGTGTTTATCCGATATGCTTAGTAGCAGATATCGAAAAGATGTATCGGCAAATTAAAGTATCTGAAAAAGACGTTGATTTTCAGCGAGTCTTCTGGCGTCGTCCTGATGATTTAACCTCTGAAATTAAATGTTACAGACTGTTGAGAGTTACTTTTGGTACTGCCTCAGCACCTTACCTTGCTGTACGGGTCTTACAACAAGTAGCGTCTGATGAAGGAAAGGATGTTCCACTGGTATCTGAAAAAATAAAAAATGATTTTTATATGGATGACTTGTTGTCTGGATGTGAAAGCATAAAGGAAGGAAAGCAAATTTATGAAGAAATAAATGCAGTATTAATAAAGGGAGGTTTTAAGCTAAAGAAATGGTCGAGTAATAGCGATGAGTTACTAAAGGAAATAAAGGAAGAAACTAAGGAAAGAGTTAAGGAAGAGGAAAATAATTTAGAAATTAAAACGGATGAAATAATGAAAATACTTGGACTTACCTGGATCCGAAAAACTGATGAGTTCAAATACGTGGTTAACTTACCATCGCTAGTTTATCCTGTAACAAAAAGAAAGGTTATTTCAGATATTTCAAGACTATTTGATCCTTTGGGTTGGTTAGCGCCAACAGTGATTAAAGCTAAGATATTTATTCAAATGTTATGGATATCTGGAATAGGATGGGATGAGGAATTGCCATCCAAATTATTACAAACATGGATCAAATTTCGTGATGAACTGAATGGGCTTTCTAATTTTCGTATTCCGAGATGGATCAGTTCAACCAAAGAAGATGTGATATGGGAGCTGCACGGGTTTTGCGACGCATCGAGCGATGCTTATGCAGCGGTAATTTATATTCGAATAATTGACAAATTGGGGATGGTTAAAGTAAATCTCGTGACATCTAAAACCAAGGTTTCTCCTATAAAACAAATTACCATACCTCGCTTAGAATTGTGTGGAGCAGTATTACTTTGTAAACTATTACAAGAAGTTTCTAAGATCTTAAATATTTCAAAGGATAATATACATGCCTGGACAGATTCTTCAGTTGTGTTGGCTTGGTTAAGTAGCCATCCGAGCCGATGGAAGACATTTGTTGCAAACCGGGTATCTGAAATATTAAGCGTTATGGATTGTAGTCAGTGGTCACATGTTGCGTCCAATAGTAACCCAGCTGATTGTGCGTCACGAGGTGTGAGCCCAGAAAATTATAATATGTCATTGTGGATAAATGGACCGCCTTGGCTGCAAAACAAAATCATTAATTATAACAGAGGTAAATCTTTAAATACGAATTTAGATATTAAAAAGAATAAAATACAAGTTTTTTCAAATACATTAAGTCAAGAAGAAGATACTATTTTCTCGAAATTCTCTTCCCTAACCAAACTTACAAGAGTAATTGCGTATTGTAGGAAATTCTTACGTTTTAAACAGAAAAATACTTTTAAAAAGGAGAAGGTACTTTCACCACTGTCTAGTGAGGAACTGTCAGAAGCACTTAATTCTTGCATTAAATTTTATCAAAGGAAATATTTTTCTCAAGAATTTGAACAATTAAAGAATAATGGTACAATTAATAAAAAAAGTCAACTTACCTCATTTAATCCGTTTATTGACGTGGCTGATATTATAAGAGTAGGTGGTAGACTAGAAAGATCATCGTTAAGTGAAGGAATGAAGCATCCAATAATCATACCTCGTAAATGTCATTTGACAACTCTTCTTATAGCTGATGCTCATTTTAAAACATTGCATGGCGGGCCTCAGTTGATGTTAAATTTCTTAAGATCAAGTTACTGGATTATTGATGCAAAAAACCAAGTAAAGTTGTACGTTAGAAAATGTGTCACATGTCTTCGATATTCCTCAAAAATAAGACATCAATTGATGGGTCAATTACCTCCAGCAAGAACAAAAATTTGTAGACCTTTTCAACATAGTGGCGTGGACTACGCTGGTCCCATTCAGATCAGGACATCAAAGGGTAGAGGACATCATGCATACAAAGGGTATGTGTGCTTATTTGTATGTATGGCTACAAGAGCTATCCATCTTGAAGCAGTGAGTGACTTAACTGCTCAAGGATTCATTGCTGCCTTCAAAAGATTTGTTGCTAGACGTGGACATTGCGCACATATTTGGAGTGACAACGGAACTAATTTTATAGGATCTTCTCGTGAATTATGCCAGCTTTTTCAGACGGAAAAATTGAATATTTCTGCCGACATTGCTGATTGGTTAGCAAATAATAATACAGAGTGGCATTTTATTCCACCCCATGCTCCTAACTTTGGTGGATTATGGGAGGCTGGAGTAAAATCCACCAAATATCATCTGAAACGAGTTATCGGAAATTCGACGTTAACATTTGAAGAGATCACAACTGTGTTGGCTCAAATAGAGGCTTGCCTCAATTCGAGACCAATCTCACAATTGAGTGATCATCCAGATGATCCTTGTCCGCTCACTCCTGGTCATTTTCTCATCGGTGAACCATTAATAATGGTCCCTGATGCAAATTATGAGACGACAAATGTGTCTAATTTAAAGAGATGGCAACTAACACAAAAAATGACTCAAGATTTCTGGCGTCGTTGGTCGAACGAATATTTGACTCAATTTTTAAATAGACATAAATGGTCTCATCAAATCCCAGAACCCAAAGTAGGAGACGTGGTTTTGGTAAAAGAAGATAATCTTCCTCCGGCTAAGTGGCTTTATGGCATAATAGTGGAAAAACATCCTGGATTAGACAAAATTACGCGAGTAGTAAGCTTAAGATGTGGAGGAAATATTTTTAAGAGACCAGTTTCCAAACTATGTATTTTGCCTATAACAGATTAATAGTTGTTAAATAGTTAAGTTTATTTTATTAATTTTAATTTGTTTTCTTGTTTTTATTTTCTATATTGTTTGTTTCGTAGATTAATATTATTATTGTTTATGTAGTTACAAGCTAAATAAGTTTAATTATGAAACTCTCCCATCAATATTGTCAAGGTGGGCGGAGTGAAGAACGCTAAAGAGTCGTTCTTGGTGGGCGGCTATGTTAACGCTGCAACTTAAAATTATTTAAGTTTTTTAAGTTTTAGTTTTGTTCAAGTTTACCAAGTTTATTACTAGATGGCGCTAGTAGTAGATTACATCGCGATGGCAAAATTATTTCTTGTTTGTATAAGGCCACCATACATTTTTGTAATTAATTAAGAAATTCAATATATCAGTGAAAGAACTTAGTACTGGTTTTATTAGTGCTCCTTGTAGTGTTGGATAAGTGTTTGAGAAGTTAACACATAAATATCCTTTCATATCCCCTTGTGATATTTTGTGATATTGTTCTGAACCCCTCCCCCTTTCCAGCCTCATGTGATTAATGGACGATCCTTTACCTGGTTTATTAATCGCAGGCGATGCGTCGCATCCGCGACATGCCGCCGCCGCGGCCGCGCGGTGCGGCGCGCTGCCCGGCCGACCTGCTGTCCTTCCTGGAGTGCGCGCTGGTGCGCGACCCCGCGCAGCGGCACTCGGCCGCGCGCCTGCTGCACCACCCCTTCCTGCGGCGCGCCGGCCCGCCCGCGCTGCTCGTGCCGCTCATGCCGCGCCAGGACGCGCGCTGAGCGTGGCGCGTGCCCCGTATCTGTGAGTACACACGATACACTCGCGTACACTCGGCCGCGCGCCTGCTGCACCACCCCTTCCTGCGGCGCGCCGGCCCGCCCGCGCTGCTCGTGCCGCTCATGCCGCGCCAGGACGCGCGCTGAGCGTGGCGCGTGCCGCCCGCGCTGCTCGTGCCGCTCATGCCGCGCCAGGACGCGCGCTGAGCGTGGCGCGTGCCCCGTATCTGTGAGTACACAAGATACACTCGTGTACACTCGGCCGCGCGCCTGCTGCACCACCCCTTCCTGCGGCGCGCCGGCCCGCCCGCGCTGCTCGTGCCGCTCATGCCGCGCCAGGACGCGCGCTGAGCGTGGCGCGTGCCCCGTATCTGTGAGTACACAAGATACACTCGTGTACACTCGGCCGCGCGCCTGCTGCACCAACCCTTCCTGCGGCGCGCCGGCCCGCCCGCGCTGCTCGTGCCGCTCATGCCGCGCCAGGACGCGCGCTGAGCGTGGCGCGTGCCGCGTGCCCCGTATCTGTGAGTACACACGATACACTCGCGTACACTCGGCCGCGCGCCTGCTGCACCACCCCTTCCTGCGGCGCGCCGGCCCGCCCGCGCTGCTCGTGCCGCTCATGCCGCGCCAGGACGCGCGCTGAGCGTGGCGCGTGCCCCGTATCTGTGAGTACATAAGATACACTCGTGTACACTCGGCCGCGCGCCTGCTGCACCACCCCTTCCTGCGGCGCGCCGGCCCGCCCGCGCTGCTCGTGCCGCTCATGCCGCGCCAGGACGCGCGCTGAGCGTGGCGCGTGCCGCGTGCCCCGTATCTGTGAGTACACACGATACACTCGCGTACACTCGGCCGCGCGCCTGCTGCACCACCCCTTCCTGCGGCGCGCCGGCCCGCCCGCGCTGCTCGTGCCGCTCATGCCGCGCCAGGACGCGCGCTGAGCGTGGCGCGTGCCCCGTATCTGTGAGTACACAAGATACACTCGTGTACACTCGGCCGCGCGCCTGCTGCACCACCCCTTCCTGCGGCGCGCCGGCCCGCCCGCGCTGCTCGTGCCGCTCATGCCGCGCCAGGACGCGCGCTGAGCGTGGCGCGTGCCCCGTATCTGTGAGTACACAAGATACACTCGTGTACACTCGGCCGCGCGCCTGCTGCACCACCCCTTCCTGCGGCGCGCCGGCCCGCCCGCGCTGCTCGTGCCGCTCATGCCGCGCCAGGACGCGCGCTGAGCGTGGCGCGTGCCGCGTGCCCCGTATCTGTGAGTACACACGATACACTCGTGTACACTCGGCCGCGCGCCTGCTGCACCACCCCTTCCTGCGGCGCGCCGGCCCGCCCGCGCTGCTCGTGCCGCTCATGCCGCGCCAGGACGCGCGCTGAGCGTGGCGCGTGCCCCATATCTGTGAGTACACAAGATACACTCGTGTACACTCGGCCGCGCGCCTGCTGCACCACCCCTTCCTGCGGCGCGCCGGCCCGCCCGCGCTGCTCGTGCCGCTCATGCCGCGCCAGGACGCGCGCTGAGCGTGGCGCGTGCCGCGTGCCCCGTATCTGTGAGTACACAAGATACACTCGTGTACACTCGGCCGCGCGCCTGCTGCACCACCCCTTCCTGCGGCGCGCCGGCCCGCCCGCGCTGCTCGTGCCGCTCATGCCGCGCCAGGACGCGCGCTGAGCGTGGCGCGTGCCCCGTATCTGTGAGTACACACGATACACTCGCGTACACTCGGCCGCGCGCCTGCTGCACCACCCCTTCCTGCGGCGCGCCGGCCCGCCCGCGCTGCTCGTGCCGCTCATGCCGCGCCAGGACGCGCGCTGAGCGTGGCGCGTGCCCCGTATCTGTGAGTACACACGATACACTCGCGTACACTCGGCCGCGCGCCTGCTGCACCACCCCTTCCTGCGGCGCGCCGGCCCGCCCGCGCTGCTCGTGCCGCTCATGCCGCGCCAGGACGCGCGCTGAGCGTGGCGCGTGCCCCGTATCTGTGAGTACACAAGGTACACTCGCGTACACTCGGCCGCGCGCCTGCTGCACCACCCCTTCCTGCGGCGCGCCGGCCCGCCCGCGCTGCTCGTGCCGCTCATGCCGCGCCAGGACGCGCGCTGAGCGTGGCGCGTGCCGCGTGCCCCGTATCTGTGAGTACACACGATACACTCGCGTACCCTCGGCCGCGCGCCTGCTGCACCACCCCTTCCTGCGGCGCGCCGGCCCGCCCGCGCTGCTCGTGCCGCTCATGCCGCGCCAGGACGCGCGCTGAGCGTGGCGCGTGCCGCGTGCCCCGTATCTGTGAGTACACACGATACACTCGTGTACACTCGGCCGCGCGCCTGCTGCACCACCCCTTCCTGCGGCGCGCCGGCCCGCCCGCGCTGCTCGTGCCGCTCATGCCGCGCCAGGACGCGCGCTGAGCGTGGCGCGTGCCGCGTGCCCCGTATCTGTGAGTACACACGATACACTCGCGTACACTCGGCCGCGCGCCTGCTGCACCACCCCTTCCTGCGTCGCGCCGGCCCGCCCGCGCTGCTCGTGCCGCTCATGCCGCGCCAGGACGCGCGCTGAGCGTGGCGCGTGTCGCGTGCCCCGTATCTGTGAGTACACACGATACACTCGCGTACCCTCGGCCGCGCGCCTGCTGCACCACCCCTTCCTGCGGCGCGCCGGCCCGCCCGCGCTGCTCGTGCCGCTCATGCCGCGCCAGGACGCGCGCTGAGCGTGGCGCGTGCCGCGTGCCCCGTATCTGTGAGTACACACGATACACTCGTGTACACTCGGCCGCGCGCCTGCTGCACCACCCCTTCCTGCGGCGCGCCGGCCCGCCCGCGCTGCTCGTGCCGCTCATGCCGCGCCAGGACGCGCGCTGAGCGTGGCGCGTGCCGCGTGCCCCGTATCTGTGAGTACACACGATACACTCGCGTACACTCGGCCGCGCGCCTGCTGCACCACCCCTTCCTGCGGCGCGCCGGCCCGCCCGCGCTGCTCGTGCCGCTCATGCCGCGCCAGGACGCGCGCTGAGCGTGGCGCGTGCCCCGTATCTGTGAGTACACACGATACACTCGCGTACACTCGGCCGCGCGCCTGCTGCACCACCCCTTCCTGCGGCGCGCCGGCCCGCCCGCGCTGCTCGTGCCGCTCATGCCGCGCCAGGACGCGCGCTGAGCGTGGCGCGTGCCCCGTATCTGTGAGTACACAAGATACACTCGTGTACACTCGGCCGCGCGCCTGCTGCACCACCCCTTCCTGCGGCGCGCCGGCCCGCCCGCGCTGCTCGTGCCGCTCATGCCGCGCCAGGACGCGCGCTGAGCGTGGCGCGTGCCGCGTGCCCCGTATCTGTGAGTACACACGATACACTCGTGTACACTCGGCCGCGCGCCTGCTGCACCACCCCTTCCTGCGGCGCGCCGGCCCGCCCGCGCTGCTCGTGCCGCTCATGCCGCGCCAGGACGCGCGCTGAGCGTGGCGCGTGCCCCGTATCTGTGAGTACACAAGGTACACTCGCGTACACTCGGCCGCGCGCCTGCTGCACCACCCCTTCCTGCGGCGCGCCGGCCCGCCCGCGCTGCTCGTGCCGCTCATGCCGCGCCAGGACGCGCGCTGAGCGTGGCGCGTGCCGCGTGCCCCGTATCTGTGAGTACACACGATACACTCGCGTACCCTCGGCCGCGCGCCTGCTGCACCACCTCTTCCTGCGGCGCGCCGGCCTGCCCGCGCTGCTCGTGCCGCTCATGCCGCGCCAGGACGCGCGCTGAGCGTGGTGCGTGCCGCGTGCCCCGTATCTGTGAGTACACACGATACATTCGTGTACACTCGGCCGCGCGCCTGCTTCACCACCCCTTCCTGCGGCGCGCCGGCCCGCCCGCGCTGCTCGTGCCGCTCATGCCGCGCCAGGACGCGCGCTGAGCGTGGCGCGTGCCGCGTGCCCCGTATCTGTGAGTACACACGATACACTCGCGTACACTCGGCCGCGCGCCTGCTGCACCACCCCTTCCTGCGGCGCGCCGGCCCGCCCGCGCTGCTCGTGCCGCTCATGCCGCGCCAGGACGCGCGCTGAGCGTGGCGCGTGTCGCGTGCCCCGTATCTGTGAGTACACACGATACACTCGCGTACCCTCGGCCGCGCGCCTGCTGCACCACCCCTTCCTGCGGCGCGCGGGCCCGCCCGCGCTGCTCGTGCCGCTCATGCCGCGCCAGGACGCGCGCTGAGCGTGGCGCGTGCCGCGTGCCCCGTATCTGTGAGTACACACGATACACTCGTGTACACTAGGCCGCGCGCCTGCTGCACCACCCCTTCCTGCGGCGCGCCGGCCCGCCCGCGCTGCTCGTGCCGCTCATGCCGCGCCAGGACGCGCGCTGAGCGTGGCGCGTGCCGCGTGCCCCGTATCTGTGAGTACACACGATACACTCGCGTACACTCGGCCGCGCGCCTGCTGCACCACCCCTTCCTGCGGCGCGCCGGCCTGCCCGCGCTGCTCGTGCCGCTCATGCCGCGCCAGGACGCGCGCTGAGCGTGGCGCGTGCCCCGTATCTGTGAGTACACACGATACACTCGCGTACACTCGGCCGCGCGCCTGCTGCACCACCCCTTCCTGCGGCGCGCCGGCCCGCCCGCGCTGCTCGTGCCGCTCATGCCGCGCCAGGACGCGCGCTGAGCGTGGCGCGTGCCGCGTGCCCCGTATCTGTGAGTACACACGATACACTCGCGTACACTCGGCCGCGCGCCTGCTGCACCACCCCTTCCTGCGGCGCGCCGGCCCGCCCGCGCTGCTCGTGCCGCTCATGCCGCGCCAGGACGCGCGCTGAGCGTGGCGCGTGCCCCGTATCTGTGAGTACACAAGGTACACTCGCGTACACTCGGCCGCGCGCCTGCTGCACCACCCCTTCCTGCGGCGCGCCGGCCCGCCCGCGCTGCTCGTGCCGCTCATGCCGCGCCAGGACGCGCGCTGAGCGTGGCGCGTGCCGCGTGCCCCGTATCTGTGAGTACACACGATACACTCGCGTACCCTCGGCCGCGCGCCTGCTGCACCACCCCTTCCTGCGGCGCGCCGGCCTGCCCGCGCTGCTCGTGCCGCTCATGCCGCGCCAGGACGCGCGCTGAGCGTGGCGCGTGCCGCGTGCCCCGTATCTGTGAGTACACACGATACATTCGTGTACACTCGGCCGCGCGCCTGCTTCACCACCCCTTCCTGCGGCGCGCCGGCCCGCCCGCGCTGCTCGTGCCGCTCATGCCGCGCCAGGACGCGCGCTGAGCGTGGCGCGTGCCGCGTGCCCCGTATCTGTGAGTACACACGATACACTCGCGTACACTCGGCCGCGCGCCTGCTGCACCACCCCTTCCTGCGGCGCGCCGGCCCGCCCGCGCTGCTCGTGCCGCTCATGCCGCGCCAGGACGCGCGCTGAGCGTGGCGCGTGTCGCGTGCCCCGTATCTGTGAGTACACACGATACACTCGCGTACCCTCGGCCGCGCGCCTGCTGCACCACCCCTTCCTGCGGCGCGCCGGCCCGCCCGCGCTGCTCGTGCCGCTCATGCCGCGCCAGGACGCGCGCTGAGCGTGGCGCGTGCCGCGTGCCCCGTATCTGTGAGTACACACGATACACTCGTGTACACTCGGCCGCGCGCCTGCTGCACCACCCCTTCCTGCGGCGCGCCGGCCCGCCCGCGCTGCTCGTGCCGCTCATGCCGCGCCAGGACGCGCGCTGAGCGTGGCGCGTGCCGCGTGCCCCGTATCTGTGAGTACACACGATACACTCGCGTACACTCGGCCGCGCGCCTGCTGCACCACCCCTTCCTGCGGCGCGCCGGCCCGCCCGCGCTGCTCGTGCCGCTCATGCCGCGCCAGGACGCGCGCTGAGCGTGGCGCGTGCCGCGTGCCCCGTATCTGTGAGTACACACGATACACTCGCGTACACTCGGCCGCGCGCCTGCTGCACCACCCCTTCCTGCGGCGCGCCGGCCCGCCCGCGCTGCTCGTGCCGCTCATGCCGCGCCAGGACGCGCGCTGAGGCCGTGCTCAACAATTTTATCAACTATTATTTATTATTAATGAAATACGAGTATTTTCAAATAATAATTATCTATTTTCAGGTAAACGACGGATTCATCGATTTGGGTTAGTTTCGAAACTGCTTGTATCTCGAAATTAAAATGAAGATCAAAAATTTTAAGGAGATTTGGAATAAATCTTCTGAATGTAACCAACCAAAATTATTAATAGTTTGTGTTGACATTTAATTTTAACATGATACGATACAACGATAAAGATTTAAAAATATCGCCTTATCGACTTTCGCCCAGTGACAATCATTCCAATTCTTATTTCTATCATTCCTCACATTTTACATGTATTTGAGTGATTAATGTTTTTGCTAGCGTTATTATATAGGAACTACTTGTTATTTTTCCAATTTTCTATAACTTATTGCCTTATTAATAGTGAAAATCATATCTTTCCGTACCCCGTCCATAACTATTTGATATATACATATATACATTACAGTACAATGTACACAAAACTTAATATATTATTAAAAATCAATTTACACTTTAATCTTTATTGTAATTTTATAGTATAAAATTAAGTATTTAAAAATATTATACGTCAAATCAATTAATTTTAATATAATGACTGGATCCGTGCCTAATCAAAAATGTATCAGTATTATTAAATCCAATCAAAATTGGCTAAATCGACTTTGTACTTATTTGATGTTGAGTACTTATTATTGTTGATGTTAATTATAAATTGATACTTAAAAGATTGTATGGTTTATCTGGAAATGTTGTTTTAACATCTTTATTGCAAATATTTAAATTTTAAGTTGTTACTTTAATGTATGTTAACAAAATAAATTAATTTTCATTTAAAATTAACATTCCATGATAATTTTTACAAACTAATAATTTCTATAATTGTTGAACGATTATTTTTTTATGTTTTAATTGCATTATTTGGCAGCTATTCTGCAGGTTTACATATACATAAACTCTCCCCGTAGATAATACTTGAGCGAATTATTGCAAAAATTGTTTCACCTGGAAATAATTTGCCATAACTGAATATACCTTAAGCATCTGCTATAAATTCGAAAATTTATTATATTTTAATATTACTTTTTATTAAAAATTGATATGTTTATATTATAATATAATTAACATTGTAAACTATTTTAATATCAGCAACAATGACGGACAAAATTGTATCATGTATACATTGACCAACCATTTTTATGGTAGAAGATTCTTATTTTTCTCATTACATAAATTTATAGTTTTTATAGTTCGACCATGTAAGATATGTCACTTCTTAGGTAGCTACGAAGAGTTATTTATAAGTTTCAACACTATATTCATTTATTTATACATGTGATATATCATTTATATTATTTGAAATAACTTATGATTTTTTAAGTAATATGAATAAAAGTTAGTTAATTAACAAAACTTTTAAAATTGCCTAATTATAATCCAAATCATACCAGTATCTGTTCTTGTTATAATAATACTTCTTTTATAATTCCTAACATATTATAATACTTAAAAAAGTCAGTAGTAAAAGCTCAGGAAGAGTTAAAAACCACAAATGATTTTTTTTTTTTTCATTTTGACGTTCCTTTGTTTCACATTGTTTACTTTGTTAAGTTGCATCAAAGAAATGCCATGGAATATGTGGTCAAACTTTGACAACTGCTGAGAAAAATATTTCATTGATAAATGTATCATTGAGTGCATGCTATAGTAAGCAGCTAGATTTAGACTTAGTTTTTATCTTGTACTTAAACGTGACATACTCATTATTCATCCTCTATCCGCCTTAAATAAGCCTACAAACAAAGAAAACCTAAAATATTTATTTTTTCTCTAAAATCACAAATTTCTTTAAATAAGATCAATCTTGCAGTATGTATTTTATCGTCTATACTTTATAGATACCTCATGTCCTGACAAGTATGTTTAAAACATATTTATATGTTGCCTTAAGTAGATTTAAGTGCCTTAATAAAGCCTAAATAGTTCATCATAAGCACATATTGCACATGTTGATTGTTATTTAATAATATAGTTTCCTTAGTGTGATTAATCAAATTATAGAGTCACATACACCAGTCAGACCATATAGAGTCACTAAATACACAAATCAATAGTATATTGTAATAAATTAATTTACATATTTAATTATTGACTAAAAATTCTTATTTTTCACTATGGTTATTTGGTCTGTAAACTGTAGTTGTAATTAATTGATATAATTTGCAAAAAATGCGGCAAACATATTTGTAGAATAAAGAAAGAATACTTAAAAATAAAATCAATATAATAGATAATAATAATAATAAAAAATTAATTAGGAAGTTTTTTTTTTGTATTTCATCACAAAATACTTTCATCATTCTCAAGTGACAAATTAGAAGACTAATTATTCATAATTATTTGTATTCATTTCATAAGGTATATGCCAAATATATTGTATTATCACATTGTTAAATAAGAACTGTTATGAAATATAGATTTTGAAAATAAACTTATTTTTATTTATTTTCTATCCACTCAATAGATTTAATTGAAGTATTACAACTTTTAACACATTTTAAGATAAACAATAATAATAATCAGTTAATTATACAAAAATAGCTCCCTATAAAGTAAGATCACATTTTTTTAAATTCAAATATAATTTTTATACTATTACGATTTAAAGAAGCAATTAAAGTGTTAGAAATAAATTAATGATGTGAATGTGTTGTCCTTATTGGGAAGAGACCTAAATTATACTCAATGTATGAGTCACTGTATTATTCTAAACGTTTTTTGCTCGTAATATAAAGTGGGTGGACCATGGAAGGCCAATCTAACGAGTAAATACTTTTTATTCGTTTATTTACTGTATAAATGAAGGAAACACATTATTAATACTTTGTTTTATTGTGTAGTGTGTACCATATAAATCACTTTTTTTACCTAGCTTTAATCACTATTTAATTAACTTAAGTTTTATTAAGCTCTTCCAAATAGCCTTGCAAGTAACAGGGTTCCAAAGAAGGCCAATATTATAAAGCAGTCGTTCAACTGAAAAATAGAGTTGTAACAATATATCCGCTTTTACTAAAACTACATAAGCTCTTTCATTTAAGCGAAACATTAAATGCTTAGTATATTTTCATAATCTATAAAAAACTCAAGGAAAATTACTTGAACACCATTGTATAACTAAGAAAATATAAGTAGAAGTAGAAAAAATATAATAAATAATGGAAATTATATCAAAATAGTAGTTATGAATATTATATTGATATCAAATAACTTGCCAATGCGTTTTATAGTGAAATAAAATACTTTTTTTTAAACCTAAAATGGCCTTCTTATGGGTCCGTTCTTTGTAAGGCCATAATGTTCCTAAGAAGGCGAAACTAAAATAAAAGACTATAAATAAATATAAAACATTGTTTTAACTCTAACGGTACGTATTTATAATTAAAAATTAAGTGTTTATATGATTTGTAGATGTTCCCACCCATGTAGGTACCCTAGCAAGGCAAACCGTAAAATTTTAAATTGGCATTATAAGGAACCACCGGCTTTCCTAGGAACCCTACCAATATTTTAACTTAAATCGAGACAAAATTATTATTGTTTTCTTTAGTACCATAAAAAATCCTTATACGACAATTAATTGTAAAAAAAAAAAATATGTGAAAATAATAGGTTACTTAACTAAAAACTAACGTTTTGCCGTTCGCGCGAATAACAATTCGCACCTTTAATAAAACAAAGATGTAACTCAAAATTTGTGGATTTGGAGATTTTACAATAAAACGCGTCTTCGTCGTGTAAAGAATAGGTAGACTTCGACTCCAGCGTTTTAACTATAATATGGAGAAAGATACGCGATTGTTACTCTCTTTTCAATTAACAGGAACTGACAAGTCAGTTCTTATAAAGTGGCGTGATTCAGTGATGCACCGGTAGTGAGCGGAGATTGAAGTGCTGTGGTTTTGAGTAACATCAAATAATTCGGTATTGGATTAAAAGGAAAGTATGGAATATTTTATTATTTAAAAATAAAAAGATGATTTTTGTTATACTTCATTCTCTTGCGAAAATGCGTTTGATGATGATGTGTAACATTTGGATTTACTTCGGTTATTACCTAAAATATTGTTCGTCTAATAAGTAATTTTTGCCATAAAGAGATTTAAGTCGGCATTTTTTTTTCATCACCATTTTACAGCTATTATAGATTTTAACACAGTGTTTTTTCTATTATTCTATAAATCTCTATAGTTTAAACTAATTATATCAATAGTAAAAGTCATGAAGAGCTTTACAAATAATCGGTAATTTTTAATCAAACACAATGCGGAAAAAGTGCTAAACTTCAAACGTCAATTCCCACAAGTTGTAATTTTTGAGTTACATCTTTGTTTTATTAAGGGTGCGAATTGTAACGTCGAAAGTCTACGAAGCACGATATCGCATTGCCACAATAGCGACGCTAGCGACTCGCCGCCGCGACTGTGGCCAAGTTTGATGGATCTTATTATAGTGTGTAGTAGAAGGAATATGTCCTTACATATCAATAACTACGATTTTTTAATAGTTGGCCTTCAAAGGAGCATGGTCTTCCACGGTCCACCCACCTTATCTTTTTACTAAAAATTATTTCATTTACCAAATGTAGTTACTATGTTTTTATTCACCAATTAGTTTAATATTTTATAATTTGCAATTGATGGATTGTGAACTAACGATATTCAAAATATTGCGGTGAAAGCAGTTTTTTCACGTTTGCAAAACTGCTTATATACCTAGAAAAAGAAATCGAAAAAAAAAAGTCTATTAAAAACACGGTTCGTATTCGAACATACAATTTAATTTAAACTCAATTACAAAGATAAAATATTACAATTAAAAACTTATTTGTAAAATTCATATTCACTTTCATCTTTTTTGATATTATTCTTATAACCTTTTTCGAAGTCCTTCGGCAGAACAATGTACCTAAAAAAAAAAAAAAAAACATTTCAAATTTTTTAAAAATGTTTCATTTAAAGTACTGTATTAAGAGCATGAAAATATCCCTCTGCTGGGTATAAGCTTCTTCTCTTATAAAAGAGAAGCGTTGATTCTTCAGGCTGTTCTGTTGCGAGGTTTCTTCACAATAATAGTCGCAAAAATACAAAGTTAATATAATAATAGCTTCTTTAGTTCGTTTTATTTGAATACATGTTTTTAATTTTTAGTTTTTGATAAATAAGTAAAGACCGTTCTGGTTTAGTGGTGCCAGTAGTCGCCTCAACGTCACGGCGGTCGCGGGTTCGATTTCCGTTCGGGACAGATATTTGTGTTTGTACAAATATTGTTTCCGGTCTAGGTGTATCAGTGCTCAACAGTGGGCTGTTTATAGGCTGATACAGTACAGATAAATAAGTCATGTACCTGTTCTCCCTAACAGCGTGCATGCCAGCTTCCTGGCAGATCGCGTTAATGTCTGCGCCAGATACGCGTTCGGGTCTTGCTACGAACTCTTCCAAGTCGACTTCCTCAGAGAGATTCATCTTAGCCGTGATAGTCGAGAAAATGAGACGCTTCTGACGCCTGATGAACACAATTGTATTTATTACAATTTTCAATTGATGGATAAAGTTCTTATACTTATATATTATTATGTTATACTTAAGTATACGAAATTTCAAGGAAAAAGCGGTATGGGCTTTTCGGAACTACACCCTTATCGATTAATGTAATGATAGTATGGTTATGTTGTCTGGCATAGATTGAACCTTAATACCCAGTTATAGGATTAATACTTGGACATATCAAGTACAGTCAAAATAATTAAAAGTCATTTATTGTATTACTTAGTAAACAAACCCACAGATAAATAAAATAAAATACCTTACAGACAGCTAACCTTTAATAAACAAATATGATTTTTTTGGCATTTTTTTACTCGACATGGTATTATCATACTAGTATTATAAATGCGAAAGTAAGTTTCGTTAATTTTTCTGTTTAAGTTTTATTGTTTGTTATGCTTTAACGCGAAAATTTCCGTTCATCATGAAACTTTGTACACATACTCTCGGAGGTATTAGAAGTAACATAGGATACTATTTTTTTTTGGTTGCGAAAACCGACATCAACGCGAGCGAAGACGTAGGCAGAAGCTAGTATACTCATAAATCCATAAATTTTAGAATTCTACGGAGCTTTAGCAAATATAGTTGACGCAACTGGCAACAAAACAAGTTTTTGTTATTGGTTTTCATTTGAAGCAACAAAAGATGCTTAGTTTGTTGAATATTTTCAAATGAAAATTTTTATTAATAGATTGGTGCTGAAACCACTGACACATCTGCTCTAACACATACTTTAAAAGAAAACAAAACCAAGTAGTGTTCAATATTTGACAGGAGTATCCTTTATGTACAAATCTAAATGGCAAATGGGATTTTTTACTAGAGTCATTTTTTTATTGCAAAACAGTAACATGCTTTTGTAAACTTAATTTTTTTATTGCAATACTAGCTTTTGTAAACTTATAGGCAAGTTTCACCTGTCAGGAAGAGGAAATTCAATTTTCCTGTCAAGACGGCCAGGTCTAAGTAGGGCAGGATCCAAAGTGTCAGCACGATTAGTGGCCATGATAACCTAAAATATAATATTTTATAGCATATGAAATATCACAATAAAGACTATTATACATCAAGTTTATTAGTCAAATGATGTACTGATAATTATAGCTTTATATAAATTGTGCATTATTTACTTTAACATTAGTAGTTTGATCAAAACCATCCATTTGGTTAAGTAGCTCTAATAAGATTCTCTGAACTTCTCGGTCGGCACCTGTTTGGGCATCAAATCTGAAACAATCACATTTTTTTAAATAATATTGTAAGTTTGCGCGGTGAACTTACAGATTACTAATCGTAAGAGAGAAAATTTTAAAACAAATAATTAGTTTTTACTAATTAATGTTACCGTTTAGTAGCAATAGCGTCAATTTCGTCAATGAAAATGATGGCAGGACTGTTTTCTTTCGCGAGACGGAAAACATCGCGTACCATGCGTGGACCTTCACCTAAATATTTTTGTACAAATTCAGAGCCTACTACACGGATGAATGCAGCTGAAACAAAATAGAATAATAAATATACTCAGTTTAAATACTAAATTATGGAATAATAAGCTGCTTATTATTACTTTTTTTTTAATGTAAGAGGGGGCAAACGGACAGTCGGTTCGCCTGGTGGTAAGTGCAAGCGACATCCATAGACAACCGCTAAATCAGAGGATTAGCAGGTGCGTTTCTGGCCTTTTAAATGGGTGTATGCTCTTTTCTTGAAGGCCCCTAAGTCGTACCGGTTGGCAGCTTTTCTTTTATTCAATCTTCTTAAGATTAAGTCATAGATTTTTCATCATTATTCATCATTAAACATTTTTAGATACAAGCATATTATTATGTAAATTTAGCTAATTACCTGTAGTATGATGAGCCACAGCCTTTGCCAACATGGTTTTTCCACAACCTGGTGGACCATACATGAGAACCCCACGAGGAGGCTCAATACCAATTTGTCTGTAAAGCTCTACATGAGTCAGAGGCAGTTCGACTGCCTCACGGATTTCCTGCTTTTGTGTATCCATACCTCCAATATCAGAGTATTGTACATCTGGTTTCTCATCTGTATACATTTTTATATAGTTTTTAGACAATTTATTAATTAAATATATTTTAAATTAAGTTATTTGTTATGTATTTTAGTAAGTACTTTTTGTTGAGAAACAATATATATAAAACAATAAATTTCTCAATAAACCAGTAATCTAATATAAAAATAATTATTTAATTCAGCTTAAGATAGATAGCTTTGAAACCAAAATTTCATCTTTATTATAATAACTAATATAAGTTATTGACTTCTTATTACCATTTGTTTACTTAAAGGTTGGCTCTGAGTAAGAGTAGACTTTATTTATAACAAAGTAGCTGATACATGCAACTTTGTCTGTGTTGCTAGTAATATTAACAATAGACATTTTGCATTTTTTTTAGATAATTGTTAAGTGACTAAGCATTACAAGTATATGACTTAATTGAAACCTATCTAGTATTTTTTCCATGATGTATGCACTACAGTAGGTCTTATTTTTTTTCATTTATATAGGTAGAATTAAAATTTATAAAAAAAAGAACATACCTGCTTGTAACATAGAAATAGAGCTGTCTGCTTCTGGAGGCAAAACGTCTACCAGGGCGTTAGAATGTTTGTGCAGAGCCACTGATGCCGAGGGTTTTAATAATTCCCTGTCTATCGTAGAGAGGATACGAACATAGTAGTTAGAGCCAGTTGTACTTCCCACTGTAAAAAAGTATATTATAAATAAATATATGCTCCACACTCGACGAATTTCAGTAGGATTTAACACAAACACCCTAACCATGTAAGACACTACACTAGCGCAGCAGTCAGTGTTGTGACCACTGCCGCAACTAAAAGACCTTTTTTATTGTTGTGATACATTTCGTCATAAGTTAAAATTCTATACTCACAGCTATTGTTTAGTATAATAATGGAAAATCCATTTATTTGATGTAACATAAACATACATTTTATATAATGCGGTCTGATATCGAGTTATAAAAGTGGAATTTCACCTACTTGAGTAATATTCAATAGTCATTTATTCCTGTAATAATACTTATTATTTATAAAATGTCTGGGATATAATCATTGTGCAACATATTTAATATAAAATAATTTATATATCTTGAAAATATAAATCTAGACAATTTAAAATAAAGAAATTACAATTCTTTATGTTATATTATTCTAAGTCTTTGTCTTGTAGTAATATAAATTAATAAGATAGTATAATTATGTCAAGTTATTATTTTACCAATTCCAGTGTTCTGATCAACGGCCTCAAGGAACTGTCCTATGACAAGTGGAACTGACTGGATTCTTTTTACCTCTTCTTGAGCATGAAGATATTCTTTTTTAAGATTTCTTTGTTCATCTTTTATGTATTCTTCTTGCACTTCCAAAAATTCTAACATACGTTGTAATTTCTGTGATAAAGATAAAATTTACATTATATATTTATTTAGAATTTGTGATGTCAGATGCAAATGTGACTACAGATTTTTCTATTCATTTTACGTATTTTTATTTTTAATTTCTAGTATAAATAGTAATAGCGTTGATAAATGACGATAATATGTAATTTGCGGTAAAAATGATATACCTACTACAAATTTTATGTAGTGAAATGTAGAATAAGTGACAGCACATACCTAGTACTAAAATTTAAGTAAATTGTTAGACTAAAATTTTCATATTAAATATACCTTATATTTTGTGTATAAATCTTCTGATTCCAATTCGTCAAACGACTGGGGGCTTGCAAATGAAAGCCCTTTTGTGTCAGTGACTTGGTCATCCTAGAAAGAAATAAATACACAATGTATATTTAATTTTTGAGCATAACATAAAATATTTTTGCGATTTAAATGTATTATTAAAACCTTTTCAGGTAGTATGATGCCGATTTCTTCCATTTTTAAGTATTTTAAGTAACAACAAGTAATGTTTAGAATTCACAGACTATAACTGAAATATGAATGAAATATAAAATTGTCAAAATATTACGCCGTCATGCTGCGTAATCTGTCAACAGTAGTGTTCGATTTCAGAGTAAAAATCAGCTACACAAAGTTAGCACCCCATGGAAGGATTTTTGAAATCAAAATAACCTTAATCGATAGGTCTACGTTAGGTCTGTATAGGTCCATCAAAATTTTTGTTAGGTCTCCTACAGTTTTTTAATAAATATATTTTTAAATTTTGCAAAAAAATTACACAAATTTAGCACCCCATCGAAAGACTTTTGAAATCAAAATGACCTTGATCGATAGGTCTACGTTAGGTCTGTATAGGTCCGCCAAAATTTTTGTTAGGTCGTCTATAGTTTTTTTAAAAATATTTTTTTTAATTTTGGCAAAAAAATACACAAATTTAGCACCCCATCGAAGGATTTTTGAAATCAAAATGACCTTAATCGATAGGTCTACGTTAGGTCTGTATAGGTCCACCAAAATTTTTGTTAGGTCGCTTACAGTTTTTTAACAATTTTTTTTTTTTGCAAAAAATATGCATCTTAGCATCATTTAAAAGGAAACTGATTGATCTTTATATTTCAGCATTCTTTATCGTTAGGTCAGTATTGGTCTATAGTTTTTGCTTTTATATTATTCATTTTTTTAAATTTTTTTTATTAACAATTATAAATAATTTATCACTCGCGCATGCGCTAACGCACATAGCATGGCGCGAAATTCAAAGTTTCCCTGTTCCGTTTTCATCGCGTCAATAAAAAAAATACAAACTGCTCGCATGAAGCTCTCTAATTATTTCTCATGAGAATGGAACTTATTGCTTACACTTATGTAAATAAACGTAAAACCAACAACTTCCCGATTTCTTAATAATCAATCATTTTATTAGCGAGAAGTCAAAAATTAGACCACATATTTTTTTTTAATGTTCCGCTTTTAATTTAGAACGCCTTTTATACTGGGGCCCCACTAAAGGGAAACGTCAATGCCTATTATCATCGCAATAAATTGTAGATAAAGTGAGTGGCTACACTTGAACGTTCAACGTGAGTGGCCATTCTTGGCGATAAATTGGCGCTTATACTATACCGCCACTTGAACTATCACCTAAGGCCAAACGGCAATGTGAATGCCGTTGTCAAATCATCGCGATGAGTCGTGAGCGTCGTGGCTACACCTACGTTCATCGCGATGTTAAACGTCATTTCCCGTTAGTGGGTCCCCAGTATTATTGATAGCCAACTTGTTATCTACGTCTGGACCAGAAAATTTTTCGCACAATTCTCAAGATATACTGACTAATTTAGACAACTATACTAGTATATTTGAATTTATTTGCAATACTGTCTATAATATTTGAAACAGGACCTATTTAATTTATCAGATGTGAAATTTTTATTATGACATTTCAGGCTTCAGCCTGACTGGTATGCACTATTATTATTTCGACCTTGCATATCATTTATGGACAAAGAAGAGTATACGAAAATATGATATCTACGATTTGGCTTCGGCCTTATCAATAATGGAATCGAAAAAAAAAAAGTGAAGTTACTTCAGATTTGGCTACGGCCTTTTATTATATCGGAACGTACAAGACTATTCCTTTGCCTTTTCCTATTGGGGATAAATTTTAAAACAACAACATAACTTAATATTTGTCATCAAGATTCAAGAAGAAAAATATTCTTTAAATTTGAAATACATAGGTACTCAAGTGGAAATAATAATAATAAACATTTAGTTATTTATTGGTCTTAATGTATCATTAAATTATTTGACATATCAAATAATTTAATTTCTTCTGGAGATTTATTATTTATTTAATTCTCAAAAATTATAGAAAAAAATCCAACCGTGGGAATGTTTTTGAAAAGTTTATATAAATATTGCGTTTCAAAATTTACTTTATTTACTTTTTGGCTATCGTTTATAGACTTTTCTTAAAAATACTAATAATATTTATTAATTTAAAATTGTGTAATTCACGTGGAATAAATATAATGTAAAAATAAAAATTAATATAGTAAAAAATAATATGCCGTAATGTTTTTTAAATACTCTTTATATATTTAGAAATTATAATAATATTTTTCTTCTTGAATCTTGATGACAAATATTAAATTATATTGTTGTTTTAAAATTTATCCCCAATAGGAAAAGGCAAAGGAATAGTCTTGTACGTTCCGATATTATAAAAGGCCGTAGCCAAATCTGAAGTAACTTCACTTTTTTTTTTTTCGATTCCATTATTGATAAGGCCGAAGCCAAATCGTAGATATCATATTTTCGTATACTCTTCTTTGTCCATAAATGATATGCAAGGTCGAAATAATAATAGTGCATACCAGTCAGGCTGAAGCCTGAAATGTCATAATAAAAATTTCACATCTGATAAATTAAATAGGTCCTGTTTCAAATATTATAGACAGTATTGCAAATAAATTCAAATATACTAGTATAGTTGTCTAAATTAGTCAGTATATCTTGAGAATTGTGCGAAAAATTTTCTGGTCCAGACGTAGATAACAAGTTGGCTATCAATAATACTGGGGACCCACTAACGGGAAATGACGTTTAACATCGCGATGAACGTAGGTGTAGCCGCGACGCTCACGACTCATCGCGATGATTTGACAACGGCATTCACATTGCCGTTTGGCCTTAGGTGATAGTTCAAGTGGCGGTATAGTATAAGCGCCAATTTATCGCCAAGAATGGCCACTCACGTTGAACGTTCAAGTGTAGCCACTCACTTTATCTACAATTTATTGCGATGATAATAGGCATTGACGTTTCCCTTTAGTGGGGCCCCAGTATAAAAGGCGTTCTAAATTAAAAGCGGAACATTAAAAAAAATATGTGGTCTAATTTTTGACTTCTCGCTAATAAAATGATTGATTATTAAGAAACCGGGAAGTTGTTGGTTTTACGTTTATTTACATACGTGTAAGCAATAAGTTCCATTCTCATGAGAAATAATTAGAGAGCTTCATGCGAGCAGTTTGTATTTTTTTTATTGACGCGATGAAAACGGAACAGGGAAACTTTGAATTTCGCGCCATGCTATGTGCGTTAGCGCATGCGCGAGTGATAAATTATTTATAATTGTTAATAAAAAAAATTTAAAAAATGAATAATATAAAAGCAAAAACTATGGACCAATACTGACCTAACGATAAAGAATGCTGAAATATAAAGATCAATCAGTTTCCTTTTAAATGATGCTAAGATGCATAATTTTTGCAAAAAAAAAAAAAAAAAAAATTGTTAAAAAACTGTAAGCGACCTAACAAAAATTTTGGTGGACCTATACAGACCTAACGTAGACCTATCGATTAAGGTCATTTTGATTTCAAAAATCCTTCGATGGGGTGCTAAATTTGTGTATTTTTTTGACAAAATTAAAAAAAATATTTTTAAAAAAAACTATAGACGACCTAACAAAAATTTTGGCGGACCTATACAGACCTAACGTAGACCTATCGATCAAGGTCATTTTGATTTCAAAAGTCCTTCGATGGGGTGCTAACTTTGTGTAGCTGTAAAAATCACGAAAAAATAATGAACACAACAACAGAGTAAAAAAAAGTTATTGGTTATTAAGGTGAAGAAGATGGGTACGCCGTACGTTCGCGCGCCCTCTTCTAATTAATAATTCATTACTTTTATAGGATTTTTTAATCTATGCATTCCACAGACCACAGGCGCGGAAACAGAAATGGGACATGAGCAATAGTTTTTTATTTATCAGTTTTTAATTAAAATAATAAGTAGTGAATAAATGTAAGAATATAATTTTGTTTATTATCTTTTATGAACAATAGCAAACAATTATTTACTAAAGTTTGACAGTTAAATTCAGTTTTTTGTTAAAGAAGTATCATTTCCGCGCATGTGGTCTGTGGAATGCATAGATTAAAAAATACTATAAAAGTGATAAATTATCAATTAGAAGAGGGCCCGCGAACGTACCCGATATTGTACTTTTAATTGAAATAAGGCTATGTTCGTGGCTCCCTTTTATAGGGGCGTATGCGTACATCATACATTCCACTTACGCGTAAATGGGACAGCATGATGTGCGCATGCGCTCCTATCAATGTTAAGAAAACCTTCACTTCACACAATTTGGTCAAAAATTAAGTACCTATTTTTTTAACATAATTCGAATGAGAATCATGTACCAAGTATTCTCCTTAAATATTGATCCTAATTCACCAGTCATTCTGTATAATATTTAATCTTTAGTGTTGATTTTGCCTGATCTAGAAAGATTTTATGTTTTGGTTTCATTTGTCTGATTTTAAGTATGTACCTAATTAAATAAAACATTAAAAACATTTTTTTTTTTTATAATTCATTATGTTTTTTTATTTATTTATAATTCTTTATTTTACACCATATTTGAAAGGAAAATTATTGAGATATATGCCCAAATATTATTGCACAATAAGGGGTATATATATACACATTCACAGAGCGACCGAACAAAAAGTGATACCGCATTGTCTTATGTGTAAAGGTAATGAATTCCATAATAAGATGGAGTGAACCGTGAAAGATTTTTTGTAAAATTGTGTGTGTTGGTATCTTAAGGATAAGTCGACAACATAATCTTACATTAGTTCTATTTACCTCAAAAAAAAAAAAAAAAAAATTTCTTTTAAATACGAAGGACTATTTGGATTAAATAGGATGCAATACAAAAGTGAGAGTATGTGTAGATTCCGGCGAAGATGGATAGGTGAGTTGAGTGCGATATTGAGACACGGTCATATTTGCGTAAGCCAAGCCGGGGCGTAATTCTCCACGCGCTTATATTTATCTAAGTTTATGTAAATTTATTATATGCCTTATATAAGTATTATATTATATTATACATATGTATACATTATTGAACGAGTGGAGTGAACAAGCTAAATAATAATAATATTTTATTTTATTGTGCTCAAAATAGAATACATTTACTAGAAGCCATGTAGCCTGTGCTAGCTTATAGAAAGCTGTGTTACAGGCTACAGTGTCTTCCCTCACAACAGTTATGCTTTCACAATTCAGACATATCTAAGTAATAAAGCAAATAGTATACATAAATAATACAATAAAATAATAATATGGCTTTCATTCAAAATGGATATAGATATTTCAAAATTTTGATATATATCATAAGCTAGCTCCTAGCTATTTCAGCTTCATCATCAGACCTTTGTTACCATCTAGCACCAAAGAAATCGTCAAGACGACCCAAACGAGCCCATACTCGATAGTATTATGTCGTTTAATTACTATGTTCCTATGTTCATCTTCCAGCTTCATCATCAGACCTTGGTTACTATCTAGCACCAAAGTACTCGTCAAAGTGTGTCAAACGATTGCGTAGTTTTATTACTGTGTTCCTATGACCATCTTCCAGTTTCATCATTAGACCCTGGTTACTATTGAAATACAAACTACTCGTCAAGACGGTTCAAACAAGCTCAAACTCGATGAGGTTGTATCGTTTCATTACGAAGTTCTTATGGTCACTCTCCAGTTCCATCATCAGATGAGCACCATGTCAGGATAATATTACATTCTCACGCGATTTACACATATATGCAAAATTTCTGCTCAATCGGTAACCGGGAAGTGGATCAAATTTAATTTGCAAGATTTGTTGACAAATACCGGGACAGGTGAAACTAAAAAAGCTTGTAACAATTAAACCACATCGAATTAGATCGTGAAATTAAATAGGGTTCTATTCCTAAATATATTGAAGCGTAAGAAAAAAAAAGAACTCGATTAGTGAAGTCTTTGGGTCGTTATCGTGACCACACAGACTCACTGACAGACTCACGGAAGTCCAAGACAGAACTTTTTTAAACAGTTTTTTAATTAGTTTAAATCACAAAAATAGCATTAAGAGTATCATGAGTGGTAAAAAGAGTGTTTTTTATTTTTATATGTGTGTATAAATTATTATACAAGTGCAACATACGATAAATACAGACATTTTAAGTTCGAAAAGCTGAAAATTTGCGTCTTGCTCGAGGGCGTAACGCCGGAAGCCTGGAACAGAAGGATGGTGGTGCTCTTCTTCAAAAAGGGAGATAGCACCTTGTTGAAGAATTACAGAGCCATTTCGCTTCTGGGGCACGTTTATAAGCTGTTCTCTAGGGTCATTACGAATCGTCTCACGAACAAATTTGATGAATTACAGTCCCTCGAAAAAGCCAGTTTCCGAAAAGGCTATAGTACCATAGACCACATACATAAGCTGCGGTAGATTATACAAAAGACCGAGGAGTATAATCGGTCATTGTGCTTGGCGTTTGTGGACTATGAGAAAACCTTCGATTCGATCGTAACTTGGGCGGTGCTGCTGTCTGTCCAGCGGTGCCACATTGAATAGTGGTATATCAAAGTGTTGCAGTGCTTGTACAATAAAGCTAGTATGTCGGTTCGAGTACAGGAGCATAGCCCGGGAGCAATTCCAATGCAGCGAGGTGTGAGATAGGTAGATGTCATCTCTCCGAATCTGTTTACCGCAGCATTGGAAGACGTTTTCAAGCTTCTGGAATGGAAAGGATTCGGCATCAACATAAACGGCGGGTACATCACTCACCTTCGATTTGCCGACGATATCGTGCTTTTGGCAGAATCTCTGGAAGACCTCAGCACTATGCTCAGTGACTTCGATGGAGTTTCCCGATGCGTGGGCTTTAAAATGAATATGGACAACACAAAAATCATGTTGAATGTCCATGTCGTGCCCAACCCGATATGAGTTGGAAATTTTACTCTCGAAGTTGTTGACGAGTACATCTACCTAGTACAAAATGTCCAACTTGGTAGGTCCAACTCTGAGAGAGAGGTCAATCGTCGAATCCATTTAGGATGGGCAGCATTCGGGTAAGTTAAAAAATATATTTTCATCCGTCGTACCTCAGTGCCAGAAGTCGGAAGTCTTCGACCAATGTGTGTTACCAGTGATGACATATGGATCTGAGACGTGGTCTCTGACTATGGGCCTTTTAAACTCTTGAGGTGTCCGTAGATCGGTGGCAACGCTGCCAGGAGTTGAAAAAAATACGTGGATATATCTTCTATAATATTTAGTATTTATTGATCGAGCACGCAAGCAAAACACCCAGCAATACTTTAATAATTACTTAAAATAGGGATGGAGTGATACATAGCCGGTGACAGACATGTCATGGAAGAGAAGATAAAGTGTGTGGGGGTGCCCGCTATAGGAAGTCAAAAATTAACCAAGAATAAAGTATGGCTAGCTCCAACATAAGCAAGCTCCAAGTCACACAGCATGTAATGGAGAAAGCTATGCTTGCTATTTCTCTGCGAGATCAAATCAGAAACTCCGCAGACGAACGAAGGTTGCTGACATAGCCCAACGAATTTGCAAGCTGAAGTAGCAGTGGGCTTGCCACATAGCTCGTAGAACTGATGGCGGATGGAGCAGAAAGGTTCTCGAGTGGAGACCAGGTACGGGAAGCGCACCGTCGGACGGCCGTCCACGAGATGGACAGACGACTTGAAGAAAGTCGCCGGAAGACATTGGATGGAGGCTGCTTTGAATCGCTCTAGAGGTCGATGGGGGAGGCCCACGTTCAGCAGTGGACATCCAATGGCGCACAGTTGACCTGGAACTTTAAAACTATCGATTTTCGATACAAAATTTTGTTCTTTGTTTATTCCTTACATTTTCAAACTCCTTTTTAACTTCACCTACTACATTATTTAGTGAATCAAAGTATTATTAAGACTACATTGCTTGTCATCAATTTATTAAAAAAAATTTAAACTGTTGTTTTTTTTAAAGCATATAGGGGAGAGTTGGATATTACCGAGCCTCTAAGAACTTGGACCTATAATTCGGAGAAGGTTCGATATATATATTCAAAAATACAGTGAATAGTACAGAATTTATTTCGCTACGCATACAGCACAGCAAAATATTTCAAAAAATAAACAAAAATTAATTATTGCAAAATAATAAAAAACAGGAAAGCGTGGTATTATCAGATTGGTCTGATAATATCGTGCCAAGGTTTGATAAAACCGTGCCCATAATAATTTCGTGAATTTCTATCAGTAAACTTAGAATAAAAAAAAAATGCAAAGTTGAATAAACTCGTTCGTAGAAAAAGAAGCATAGACTCCTTTCTATACCTAGATATATTATTTTACGACTAGATTAATTATCATAACCATATCAGCCATTGGATGTCCACTGCTGAACGTAGGCCTCCCCTCATCGACTCCGGTACAAAGCAGCCTCCATCCAACGACTTCCGGCGACTCTCTTCAAGTCGTCTGTTCATCTCGTGGATGGCCGTCCGACACTGTGCTTGCCGGTACGTGGTCTTCACTCGAGAACCTTTCTGCTCCATCGGCCGTCAGTTCTACGAGCTATGGGCCCTGCCCATTGTCATTTCAGCTTGCAAATCCGTTGGGCTATGTCGACAACCTTCCTTCGTCTGCGGATCTCATCATTCATTATTTGACCTCGCAGAGAAATACCAAGCCCTTTCTATTGCACGCTGAGCTTCAAGAGTTGAATTTCCAACCGATATAGGGGTGGATACTACATGGACATTCGACATGATTTTTGTCTTGTTCATATTCATTATAAGCCCCACCCGTCAGGAAACTTCATTGAGGTTACTGAGCATAATACCGAGGTCCTCCAGGGATTCTGCCATAAGCATGACATCGTCGGCAAATCGAAGGTTAATGGTGTAGGTACTCACCGTTTATGTTATGACTTGAACAGCTTTTATCTCCTCCTTCTTAGTTTTAGTGTAAGATAAAGTTAAATGGGTACATGATTTATAATGTTTTCTGATCTTGTTCCAACATTAGTCCGTGGTGCCAATCCGTACTAATTGGGGTGTTAATGCCGTATAATTCAAAAATGTTTCCAAGTTCACTTCGGTGTCTTCTATATATCATAGTGAACTACAGATGCCTGGCTGATGAGTTATTCAGTTTAAAACCCTTGACTTAAAACAACACCAACATTGAAGTAAAAAATATGATATAAAACACTATTTTACAATAAAGCTGTCACACGATATATTTACAAGTTACAACTCAATTTTGTTACATTTAATATAAAGTCTTGCATGTTCCACCAGGAGCACCCAAAAAAAAATATCACCTACACCTGCGTCAATACCTAAGATTTTACCTCACAATATTAAAACAGAATAAATAACATTAATAAATCTGACCTAATACAGTACAACCTTGATATAACGAGCCTCAATATAACGAATTCCTCGATTAAACGAATTTTTCGAAATCCCCTAGAACTGCCCGTAAGAGATAATACAAAATATACCTCTACATTACGAATAACATTTATCAAAAACCTCTTTATAACGATTTTTCAATCATTGCAGAATAGAGGTAGAAGGTATTTTTACATCTATTTAACGAATTTTTTCAACATAAAACCTTGATATAACGTATCCTATTAATTATTTTCACTTAATTCCAAGTTCTTACCTCGTTAAAACGAATCGCAGTCCAGTCTAACCTCTATATAACAAACCTCATTATAGCGAATTACTTGGTATAACGAATATTTCCTAATTCCCTTCAGTTTCGTTATATCGAGGTTGCACTGTATAGTTAATTTCCTTTTCATGTTTTATGATTTAAATTAATGTTTTGAGTGGTAATTGTAGTGTGTATTTTTCTACTCAGAAATAAAAATTTTGTTCTTCAGTCATTAAGCATTTTATTAACGTTTATTATTATATTTTTACATTTACAGATTTTTATTAATAAAATCTAGGTAAGATGTCACTCTAACAAAAGCAGCAGGATAGCCAAGCTGGCAACTGAATGCTAATCCAAATGAAGTAATACCGACCTGAAAATAATTTAAAGTTTAATTAAATAACAATATTATATTGTAAAAATAAAGTATTATAATTATATCTATTTTAAGATACTTAAGAAGTTACATTCATTTTTTTTAAATAATTTGTCCAGTTAATAGGAAAACGTACATAAATTATTTACAAACATGATAGTAAAACAAGATTATGTCAAAGTTGCTTTGTAAGAGTGTGTAAGGAGTACTTATGAACTCCTGACTATTAATCCGAAGCTCCGGTACTTGCCGAAATCTAAATTAAGATTGATAGTTCATTTATAACACAAGCTGGCTTTTAAATCTAAAAACATCAGTTCATGTACAAAAAAAAAAAAACTTCAATTTTAAGTATGTAGTGTAATGTATAATTGTGTAGGTAATCATTATTATCTGTCCATTGTGAGCTGTAAAATATTGCTGTTTAAAAAAAAGTCACCTTAGGATGTTTTAACTTACAATTACAGCAGTAAGTTTGTTGTTTATAATTTTATTTAATTTATAATTTTATCGTTGCAATAGCTAGATTATAAACTAACGATGTTCATAATAATACAGTACGTTTAAGTTTTAAGTAAAGTAAAGTATAGATAAAAAAATCAGTAGGTAATAAAAACTAACCAGTACTGGATTGTCATCTCTTTGAACCACGAGAGGGCCACCAGAGTCACCTCGGCAGGTACTGGTTCCACCGAAGGTTTGCGTACAAAGAGTTGAGGATCTTGCGTTCAATGGGAATGCAAGAATGCATTCTAATGGAGAAAGAATATTCATCGAGACGTAGCTCAAGAATTGGTCGTTACTGATACTGCCACCTAAGAATATATTTTATACCATTATCTTTTGAATTGTAATAAGTAGATATATGTAATGGTACCTTAGAAAATTAACAAACGAGATTTTAGTAAAATGAGATGTTTTGTTAGAAACGTAACAAAAACGTATTAGAAAGCTATCGGTGACCAAGTGAGAAATAAGTACTTAAAAAACTGCATAAACTTCGGCACGGACATTCAATTTGACTATATAAGAGTCTCTTTAAAAGGATTTTTCACAGCTCGCAATATTTTTCGAAATATTGAATTTTTTGAGTACGCTGCCTAGTACGCTTTATATAAGAAAGCGAGTCGATAAAAAGGAGGAGGTTGGAGTTTCAAAAAAAACCTAAACTAACCTATCCTAGAATGCGTAAATGTATTTCTCACCGTCAAAAAAAAAAAAGAGAAAAAACCTAACAACCTAATCTAACCTAAGCATGAAAAAAATAAATAAATAAGACCTAACAACCTATTCTACCCTAAACATACACTTCAAAGCTCGCTTTGAAGACACTCCAACCTCCTTCTTTTGATCGAATCGCTTTCTTTTATAGAGCGTACTTAGCAGCGTACTCAAAAAAATCATGTTTCGAAAAAAATTGCGACCCACCAAAAATCATTTAAAGGAGACGTAAAAAGTCAAATGGAATTTCTGTGCCAAATTTCATGGCAAAAAATCGGTATCTACTTTTCAGAAGTTCATCCAAAATATATATTTATATTTTAGATATGTGCATATATGTACAGTAGTATATATATAATTATTTCCATAAGACGCACTAATGAAATTCGACGGTCAGAAAATTTTGTATTTTATTTTATAGTTTATTAAAATAATATCGTTTTATTACAAAAAGTAGACGTATATAATGGTACTTCAGGAAATTATCAATCGGCATTAACAAAATTAATTTCATATTTCGTTAAAATCGCTACAAAAAAAGTACTAGTATTAAAAAGGCTTCGGTGCTCAGTTGCTAAATAAGTATTTAAAGAGTTATTTATATTTTATGTATGTGAATATATTTACGGTAATATTAATTTGCTTAAACTGCAGAAGTTTGAGAAGCAAAAAATTGTACTATATTTTGTAATGTACTATTAATTATTTTGTAATAAAGTGTAGATTTTCAATTCTTACCATCTGCGGTAAGTCCAAAACCAGATGCAATTGCTGCTTCACCTTGGAATGATTGGGTGCTGAGAGCTCCAACAGGTAAAGCAACAGTTCCGATAGTGTCTATAATATTATAATTCTGATTAGAAATTAAAGAAAAAAATATCTCTATTTAAGATAGGGTAGTGTATGTGGGTGATATAGGGCAGTGTAAAGCAATGTAAGAATATGCATAATTATTTCATCGCTATCTAATAGGCAGCCGTTTTAACGGTTTTCTATGTTGAGACACATGGTCAAATTTACGTAGCCCAAATATTAAGCGAATACATAAGTTTTGTATGCTTTCTAATTCATTTAAAAATTCTTTAGAGGAATCCAAATATACAGTGTCGGCATAATCTAACAAAGGAATAAGTAAACAGCAGAGGAGAGTTTAGTTTTGAAAGGTAGAAAGATTTTCCAACGTTTTAGTGAAACTATCATTGCTAAAACTTTTCGACGCATCTCAGCAACTTGGAGGAAGAGATACCAGAAGTAAGAGCACACAAGTAAGAGAATTTTCGATTAAGAGTTCTAAATTTTTAATGACACAAAGAAGTGGATGTGTGATAAAATTAATAAGGAGGTAAGTTAATTAAATGAATTTTAGACAGTTGATAAGAGTTGCCTTTAATAATAATTTTACATTTATTTAGCTTAATTAACAGACCGTATGCATGACACCACATAGCAATATTGTCTGACTAAATATTCAATCTATTGATAGCTTTAGCAATGTTATTTACACTTGGAAGTCATAAGCTTAGAAGATGGGCTTTGAAAAAAATATAGCAATGGTGATAAAACAACCCCCTCTGAGAAAGAAATAGCAGAATAAACTGAATGTTCTTTTAAAAATGGCTCACTGTTGTCGTTCACATAAGGTTTGAAACCATTTTGAAGTACAGGGAAAATCATATTGCAGTACCCAGTTGGGAGCCCGTAAGATTAACATTATTGAAGGCATTATACTAAAACCAACAAGAGCAAAACGATTGCAACTTGCTATTATCGATTGGACATTGGATGTCATTATAAATTTGAACGAGATCCGTAACAATGCTGTGTCTAGATTTAAAAGGACTAAGTTGATTATTGGAACACAAATATAAATTAAGTTGAAAATAAACAATACGTTCAAGCACTTTGAACAGAGGAGGTAAAGACTACGAAATGATACGACTTTGGAATAAGAATCATCAAGGCGTTACGCCAGGCAATAGGAAAAGAAGAAGAAGAAGAAGAAAGAGACTGTAGGTAAATATGTCCAAAGAAACTACGCCGTTACTTTCTGCCACCCACAAAATTTTCAAGGTCTGTGAGGATTATTATGCTTAAGGAGTGTATAAATTCACGCTGTGAATATCGCAAGTTCTACTACTATGGTTATCCATTTTTTTAAATATTTTTTATTAAATTATCATATTTTAACCTGGCAGCATTTCGTCTACTCATTAATGTTTTAGTGTCATGTTTAAACCATGAAGCCGGAAGGTATTTAAGTTTTGTCGGTCTTAAAGGAGCATGTGTATCAATTGATTTTAACAGACAAAATTATTAGAAATTCCTAATTTGTCTTCTACTGAAGTATTAAAAAATAATATTCTAATCAAAACTCTTCTTATGTAATTCAATAGATCTCGTTCGCGATTAGTGTCCCTTTCGTTAAAGGTATAAGATAAAATATGAAGGTTCAGGCGAGCCGTACTTTCAGATGTTTCTGTACATCCCTGGTTCTAAATTATTTGTACTGAGGGTTATAATTTCTGTAATAAATAAACAAAATATTCACTGAATAATGTTTAAATATGCCCATTCTAACAAAAAAAGAATGAGAGTAGAAGAAATCGGACAATGTATTAATAAGCAAAGTGTTTTGAGTTTCATCCCCTTATCAAGGGAACCGTATTGAATTTTGGGATAAGAAATATCTAGTGACCTAGCTTGTAGTATAAACTCTAATTGTACCCTTGGAATTTAAATTCATCCAGTAGTTTTAGTATAGATAGAAAGACAGACAGACAATAATGGATTTTTTTGCCCCCTTATCGATTATATCGAAAACAAAAAAAAACCTCAACTTACAGAATAGGTTTTGTTACAGTTTTATTATAAGTTTAGACTTCGATACCTATAAAACATTAGGTTTTGGTTATTTACTATATATACATATATATATATATATATATATATATATATATATATGTATGTGTATATATATTTTAAAAAACAAGATATATAATGCATTGGACGAGATGCAATTTTTCTGTTTATTATTGGCAACCTGAAAAATCACGGAGTAACAAACTAGTAAATCACTGTTATAATAAAATGATGTTTAATAAAATATTGAGCGTAATATAATTATTCTGTAAGAGGACGCGTTGGCGCAGTGTTTACAGTAACTGGCTAATCACTAATGCATTAGCGGTCTCAGGTTCGATCCCCGCACATGACAAATTTTTGTATAGGCCATGGAGATGCTTTACGTGGTTTGGACGTTTGTGATTGTGTTGCGTATTTCTGGACCTCCGACGCAGGATTCACATCCTACTGGGGGCCGTTGAACCATTGCAAAGCATTAATTTTTTTATTTTATATTTTTTACTAGTTATTTTAAATTTTAATTACTTGTATATACCGAAAAAAAATATTCGTACGTACCGGAGAGTTGTACATTACTCGGAAGGCGGATGATAGCAATGTCATTGCGAACCAGTAGCGGGATCCAGATCGGATGCATTAGGACATCGCTAGTCAGAATTCTGGTGCCTCCACTATAGAGGAAGGTTGAACCAAGAACGACGGTCAACCTCCAGGCTTGGTTTTGGCCATCGAACCAGCAATGAGCTGCTGTTAGGAGACGGTTAGGGCTTACGAGGGATGCACCACATATACCTCTTTGGTTAGGGATACCGATGATTTCGGATAATAATCCTGCCTATTTAATTTAAAAAAAAATAAAAAATTGAAATATTAGTTACAGCGTGTTCTTTAAAATTCCTTAAAACAGTTTATTAAAAACCACACCAACCATACTTTAATAAGACGCTAATTTCACAACATCTGGATTTTTTCATCTGGATTATTTTTAATTGTAAAAAGGACGATGTTTTACACAATATTTTATGTGCTATTTATCCTTAATTAAAACAAATGTTATATAATTATATTTCAAATTGTATTGTTCAAATGATTATTGTCAAAATGAAAAGTTTTAGAAATGCACTTAAAACAAAACAATTAAACAACAAACCTGGTATTTAAATTGTCCAGAAGCAGCTGGGGAGCCACTAGCAATTCGCTCGCTACTATGGATTTTTTCTTCGGCTTCTTTTATCCTCTCAGCCTCAGGGATACCATACTTAGTTAAATATCCATAAGGAGAGAAATCATAGGAGATTTGTGGGTACGCCGCGGTGGAATTGTATACGACCAAGGATAAAAGAATCACTGCTAGTTTCATTTTAAGAGCAATCACTGGGTTCTTGTGGCTGAAAAAACAACCTTCTTATACCTTGTCAATTTAAGATAAATACACGATGATATATACACGATATTAAAACAAGTATCCGATTACAATAACATTAACAACTGATAAGTAAAATTGCTTAGTAAATAAGAATGTAGATGAAAGATTATATTTGACTTTTGTATAGTTAAAAGAAATGCAATAAGTCCACTTTGCTATTATTTACTGCGTAAATAAAACTTCTTGTTTCAAACGTTTGTGTGAAGTTCATTTATCGATATTTTTATCTGAATTTAAGATACTTTAAGATTGTGATACAGTTTGTGTCATATCAATCTTGATTATAGTGCGTTGACTCAATACTGTAATGTACTAAACATCCCAGGGCTGTGCATCCATAGTTCTCTCGACATATGAAGGAGAAGGGTTGAAGTTTAACCCACTACATTAACTTACTGTGTATTGGAAGATGTACGACTTTCTCACGATTTTCTTTTCTGTCGAGAGCATGATAAATTTTAAATATCAATGAATATGTAATCAACATTGATGTCAGGTAGACTGCGCCATCTTAACTAAATAGTGACCAATAGGTATAATATACTGTTAGATGTACCCACACTTTGTAAAATATTAGATGTACCAACTCTGTTAGATGTACCCACATTTTGTAAAATCACTATGCCGGGTAGAACTATAAAAGCATGCACTTAGCGATGCACGCTCTCTTCCAGTGATGTCATATCTACCAACTTTTTGGTAGATCTACCAATTTTCATTTCAGTCTACCTATCTACCACCCTAGACCTAAAAACTACCTATTTTTTATGTCATTAAAATGTCTTAAATTTATGAATCCTTAACATATAATTGAAAAACATGCAGTCTCAACTATTGCTCATTTAGGAGTTCAGTTTCCAGGCAAGTTAAACATAATTAATTATTAATGTTGTCTATTCTAGATTTTTTTTAAATTTACATTACATTTTTAGTACTATGTCCAGAAAACATGACCGAATTGAACTGAGAGTGGAGATTATTAAGAAACATGACATTTCATTTCACAGGAAAAAATTGGATCCTACACCTGAAGAATTCTGGAAGCATGTTTCGTTAAAAAAGGAGACCAGTCTCCAATGTTTCCCCTGCTATGCGAATTCGTGAGAAAATTACTCGCACTTCCACATAGTAGCGTTGAGAGATTGTTTTCTGAAATTAATAATATCAAAACCTTCCAGAGAAATAGAATTTGACTCTAGACTACTACTATAGAGACTCTGAGGGATTGTTGCGTACTAAAAGATTCATAGTAAACAACGGGCAGCCTAGCACAGAAAATTTAAAAATTTTCAATAAAAATATGTATAATTTCCAAAAATAAACATTTCAAGAACAGTTATTGCATTTTTAATCTTAAAAAATCTTCTAAATGGAGGTGGTAGATCTACCAATTTTGCATTTTACATTCTACCAACTTCTACCAACATTTGGCACATAATCTACTAATTTTGTAAAATTCGGGTTGCCAACACTGCTCTCTTCTTTGCCAGCCAGCACTCAGAGCAGACGCATTTGGACTACCCGGTATACGTGAGCCATTTTATCTTTCTTTTTGCAGTGTTTAGTTTTATTATTCTTTTGTGTTGATTTTACTTGTTTAGCTTCTATTTAATTAATTTTGGTTCAAATTGTTAATAAACAAATTTATTGTTGTTTTTGTACTTTTCTTTTATTATTAACCACTTCTGATGCTAAAAATACCTACTCGCTTATAATTTTTCACACGATTTTTTTGTTAATCAAGTAGTTTGTTGACAAATATTTTGTAAAAATTATTTAGATATTAAAAGTATTTACACAAAAAAAAAACTGTGTTATAAACATTGGAACATTTTTAATACTAACTTGATTATGACATAGTATTTGTGTAACAATTATAATAAAACTTCTCTCCTGCCTGGGTTGACTACAAGAAGGATTCTGAAGGTCCTCGAGCTATACAAGATCGACGGTGCAGTTCGAGACTTCTTTAAGGTATGCATGGGGCAATGGAGTACGATCCTTTATTTTCAGGGCGAGCGACTGACGGGTGCCGATGGCTGAATCAGGATACGGAGGGGTATTTTCCAGGATGATTGTCTGAGCTCTACTAACGGCTGGGTCATGTCCACTCTCTTGTACATCTTTGGCGTGCTCAGATGAACTCAGACAAAACTTGATGCATTAGACAAAAGAGTCTGCACGAGTATGACTCATTTTGCATGCATCACCCAAAATCGCCGGTTATGAGACTGTATATTCACCGGAAGTGTGGTGGCCGAAGCGCCAAGTCCATGCATAACCAGGAGGTGCAGCCTCAGGGCCTACTTCGAAACGAGGAATGAGAGCGCTATGCATGCTGATGTTGTAGTATGTGACAAAGTTCTCACCCCCCTTATCTCTGGCTAAAGAGGAAAGGCGAAGACCGGTTGCACCTCTAACCAGGATACTATATGGATGGAGAAGTTCCACAGATCCAGGCGCCTCATGTGGATAGGAAGGCCTTCATGCAGTGGCTGCGATTCGGGGAACTCTTTGGGGAAACCGAAGGTTTAATCTGTGCAATACAGGATCAGGTGGTTAAGACGAAAAACTACCGTAGGCACATTCTAAAGACTTTTCCTTGTCTTGAGCTTGTCGCCATTTCGGCGAGTCACATCAGACATGTGTTTTCAGGCTATTCAGCGCTTGCCAACACTGAGTACTTGCACAGATATAAACCAAGCGGCCAAGATTATCCATCAAGAGCTTGATCTTATCTACGGTCTCCTGGAACAACGGATGCCGTATTATCAGTAGCTACACACCGGTGCCAGTACTCGAATGCGGTGGAGTCCGGTTCTACTGGGACCTGCCTATCGCCATGGATGGGACGATACTGCCGAAAAAACCTGATATCGTGGTTATGGATAGGACACGATCGAGGGTGTTTTATGTGGACATAACCATTCCGCATGACGATCATGAAAGCCGAAACAGAGAAACAACGTAAATATCTGGATCTCCCACACGAGATTGTCGACATGTGAAGTGTGGAGACGACCAGTCTGGTGTGACGACAGTTCTGGTGTAGTTGTGCGAGTAGTCGCCTCAACGCCGGCGGTCGCGGGTTCGATTCCCGTAGTAAAAGCCGTCTGTCCTGGTTGTTATCATGGACAGCTGGTAATCTTCGTTACTCATGGTAGGGATATTATCCGCCAACCCACAGAGGAGCAGCGTGGTGGATTAAGCTACAACAAAACAACACATTACAAATACATTGCCGATGTCCATTCAGGTAGATGTCAAACTCAATAATATCAAAGTCAATTATTATTGAAAGCGTTGCTAAAGTCTAAAAGAGTACTGTGAGCTGTTTATTGTCCATTCTCATACAAATGTCATGGGTAACCTTTATCAATCTTCTTGTAAGGCACGGGCTTGTTTCCGCAACTCGACGTCACTGTGCGCCTATTTTGCGTGTGGGAGTGGGCAGCTAGTCTTGCCACCCTAACTCCTGTAAGAAATTTATCAAACCTCTGGTGTCACCAATGACTTCGGAGAGAGTCCTCGGTGACCCCAGATGTCTGGCCCGGTAGGTGGTCACGCCCGTGCACTCCAGAACAATGTGGGCGGCCGTCTCCTCTGCCTCCAGGCAGGCTCTGCACAGGGGGCTGTCAGTAACACCTACATTAAACAGATGTTTGTTGAATGGGCCGTGGCCCGTAATAATATGAGTAATTTTGCGTAAATGTGGGCGAGTGAGATTCATTAACTTACGAGACAGTCTCCGATCTGTGTGTGGGAGAGCTTGTTTCGCCTGTCTACATCCACTCACCTCCATCCAGTATTTGTTATTTAGCTCTTTCGTGTGTTGTCGAATGACTGATGTAGGCTATGCTGTAGGAAGGGGGACAATTGGTTCTGGTCCAATCGCAGCCATCTCCAAACCTCTTCTGGCCATTTCATCAGCGGCATCATTACCACGGGAGCCACTGTGACCTTTGATCCACTGAAGAGTTACGTTATTGTTGTTATTACATACCTCCATCAGGGATTGGTGACAGTTGTAGATAAGTCTTGAGGTGATAGAGTGACTTTGAAGAGCTTGTAGTACTGATCTGCTGTCCGAGAGGATTCGGATGGAGTAGTTCTTTACCTTTCGAACAAGAGTAGCTGAGGCCGCTGCTATGATACCCATACATTCCGCCTGATAGACGGTGTTGTGAGCACCCAGAGGGGCGGCTATTTGTATGTTGAGATCTTCGGAGAATACACCGTATCCTGTACCTGATCCAGTCTTAGAGCCATCAGTAAAGATCCTTACGTCCTTTGTGTTCAGGGCTTCGTTTGGATCTTCATGAAGCTGTATTTTATATTTTTTGTCGAAAACAAATTGCTTTGGAAGTTTGTCGCTTACCGCCAGCAGCATTGGTTCTTTTTCCATCACCTCATTTAGAACCTCCGCTTGGGGGGACAAGTCTCCTTTCCAAAGATGAAGTGTCTTTAACCTTACCGCTGTAGAAGCTGCCTCCTGCCTTATGAATAGGTGGAGGGCTGGGAGATTCAGCATAACTTCTAACGCTGCAGTTGGTGTCGTCCTCATGGCTCCTGTGATAGCTAAACATGCTAATCGCTGGAAGCTCTGTAGTTTGTTACGTGCCGTTATGAGTTTGGTGCGAGGCCACCATACAACAGCTCCGTAGCATATTATGGGCCGTATCACTGCTGTGTAGAGCCATAGAACGATTTTTGGGGAGAGGCCCCACGTCTTACCTATCATTCTACGGCACTGCCAGAAGGATATGGTGGCTGTACTTAGTTTCGCATCTAGATGCGTGCCCCAGTTGAGCTTGCTGTCGAGTATCACTCCTAAATACTTTACCTCGTTAGCCAGCTGGAGCTCAGTATTGAACAGCTTGGGCAGCTTGTAGTTTCCAAAGATTCTATTGTTCGTAAACATTACCAGTTCAGTTTTTGCAGGATTCACTGATAAGCCGTTGTCTCCGCACCATTTCTCCACGATTCTCAATGCTGCGTTCGTAACTTATATAGTATTGACAAACTTTCCGCGTATCAGGATCGCGAGATCGTCTGCGTAACCTACCGTGTAGTAGCGATGGTCATTGAGGGCAGTAATGAGGTCATTGACCACCATATTCCGCAGAAGCGGCGAGATCACGCCACCTTGCGGGCAACCTTTATCAATGTAATAGTCGTACTATCTACGGAATCCGGATTCCAAGGAATTCAAAAGGCTAAATTTTGTTATAGTTCTTGAAGATTGAGTTTTCAAAAAGTTTTTGAGAAGTATAGTGTTTATCTCCCACGCTGACAAGCACAAGATGAAAACTGAAGGAGACTTTAGATTATAAGTATAGTAAAGTACCGTAAATTGATGATAGATGGATGGTAGTGTTGGTCACTCAGCTCACCAGTTCCTGTCGAGTATCAGAGCAAGTTCAACATCGGAAGTTTTAAGGTTCACGTCCAGATAGTCCGAACGTTGGAAGAATGATCTGTGATTTTCAGTGGTATATCCGTGACGGTAAGGACTTTCAGCAGCACCTCGATCGTTAAGTCAAAATGTGTTATTATTATAAATGACAATATTTGCTTCCTTAAATACTTAACTACTTCTTGATTGTTATACAACGAGTCCATTGCTCTTACAGTGAAATTTAACATTTTTTTTCTAATTTTCTTCAGAAATTTTTGGTTTATAGCTCCCATGACTACTTTTTTTGTCTTTACTGATCAAAAATCTGAGTTTTCACTAGTATTAAGCCTTTACTAAAAAATAATGTCGTATAACTACAGTTCTTAACGGATTTCTGTACAAACTGTTTGTTGCTGCGAGTGTAGCGATACATAAAAATTACATATTTTTCTAGAACATTAGCTATCTGTAAGTTGGCATTTAAGTGCAACTATCATTTATAATGTCAAAAGCCAATTTTTATCCACAAACTATTTTTGAGATTTCCTAGTAGATCATGTTCTATGGACTGACCCACAGCACAGCATGAAGGTATATATATATATATTGTCTTTTTTAATAAAAATTGGTAGAATATGCCATTGGTCTATGATTGGTTTCTCATATTCAGATGATCTTGTAAAAAAACAGTGAAATGCTAATTAGCTTATGCTAAGTATGCTAGCGATATGCACATATACAATACAATTATGGCATATACAGTACAATTAATACCTCATTTTAAATCTATCGTCACTAGATCCAATTTAAAAAATAATCGTATTATGTTATATTTTATAACGTTATTATCTAGTTCATAAACTACAACAAAAAGGTCATATGATACGTCATTTTTATTTATTTTATTTATTTATTTATTTATATTTTTAGGTGAATTTACAGTTACAATTACACAAATTAGAGTTTAAACATATTAAAAAATTACAAGAACCAATTAAAAATTCACACAGATAGACATGAAGTAGTAATTAAAGCATAAGTTGAGCTCGCAATAGAAACAGTTTATACACAATTGATATTAATGGTAGACATAGTAAATATTTATGTAATACACTTATAATACTACTAGCATGGTTTTATTCTAGTTCAAAATAAATGCTTGAAAGCTTGCGTCTAACAGAAGTATGACTTACATTGAACAGATCAATATCAACAGTCATATACAAGTCATTGAATTGTTTACCAGCTCTCAGTAAAAATGAATTTTGCCTATAATTGCTCCTTGCCAAAGGCACATGAATAGGTTTAAAATTTCTAAGATTACCAGTAGGAACATCAAACTGTAACAAAGACAAAAGGTCGGGGCAATTAATACCATTAGAAACAATTTTGATCAAATATGTTGTGTCAGCTATTTTGCGGCGATTTGTTAACGGTAATAGATGGTGCTTCCGACAAATCTGATCGTATTGGTCGGACTTGTATGTTTCTCCAGTACGGTAACACAAGTATTTTAAAAATCTTTTTTGTATGTTTTCGATTCTGTCGATATAAACAGCATACCTGGGATTTACATACATTATTATTATACACATACATTATTATTATACACTCATTTGCAAAAAAAACGGGCGGTTTCGATTTTCTTCCTGGCTGAAAAAAATAAAATACCAAAAAGGTTTTAATCATTTGAACATGTTACTGGCCAGTTATAAAAGTGCCATAATGTTTATAAGAGTACATTCCAAATTCAAATTTTTGACTGAACCTGGTTTTCAAAGAAAATAACTTTTAACTACATTTTGTGGCACGAATTCCCTATAGTTAATATCGACTCTAATTAACTTTTTGTCAATTTTTATTAAATTATCTGGTGTCCTTGACATTTAAAAGTATTGTTATTGCTGTTTAGCAATCTCGAAAATGGTAGATAAAGTGATAAAAGCGAGCAAAATTATTGCGCTTGCCTTCTTCAAGCGCTTGCTTGAAGAAGGTTGCAGTCAATGCTTCGTGGCTCAGAGGCTAAATGTGAGTCGGTCGACAGTTCAAAGGACCTGGCAGCGCTATCAAGAGACCGGTTCCGTCAAGAGAAGGCCTGGTTCTGGCAGAAAGACATGTACCGAACCACGGGATGATCGTTTTCTAGTTAGTCAAGCGTTGAGAAATCGCAAATCTTCTTATGTGGACCTCAAGAACACCCTCGAAGAAGTAAGAAATGTGCAAATTAGTCTATGGACGGTCAGGAGGAGGCTTCTCGCTGCTAATATACACAGTCATCGCCCGGCACGCGGCCCTAAATTACTCCGTGGACATCGAGTTGCCAGGCTTAGCTTCGCTCGAAATTGTGTGTCATGGACTCATGAAGACTGGGATAGGGTATTGTTCTCCGATGAAGCCAGAATATCTCTGCATGGTGAAGACCGACGTCGGCGAGTGCTACGTAGACGAGGAGAACGCTTTGCAGAGGCATGTTTTGAAGAAATCACACCTTATGGAGGGGGCTCTGTTATGTTTTGGGCAGGAATAAATTCTATGGATCGTACGGAGTTAGTCTTCATCGAAAACGGTACACTGACTGGACACCGATACATAACGGAAGTTCTAATTCCTTATGCACAACCCGCTTTAACCGCTCTTGGCGAAAACTCAATTTTTATGGACGACAACGCTCGCGCCCACCGGTCTGGCGGTGTGGATGCGTATATGCTAGAAGTCGGAATTCGTCGTTTGGACTGGCCAGCTAGAAGTTCGGACCTCAATCCCATAGAGCATGTCTGGGACGTTCTGAAGCGACGAGTGAGATCAGTGCAGCCGGCTCCGCAGACCATCAGAGAGCTAAAGAATGTGATTATGGAGTGGGAACGTATTCCCCAAGAAACGATAAAAGATATACTCACTAGCATGCCCAGACGAATGCAAGCTGTGATTTCAGCAAGAGGGGGTCACACTCAATACTAAACTTTTATCTGCTTTTAATGTATTCAAGAAAAACAAAGAAATTAACGCGTTTCATTTTTATTTAGCGAGCAGGTACAATCATAGTGTTTTGAGCTTAAACATTATTTCTTAATAATTTAATTAAAATGTTATGATAAAACTGATGAAAACTATTCCTTCCTAATTAATTTATAAAATTCTGACGATAACAATACCTAAAATTGTCAAACAAACTAATAGTAACTATAAAATAGTTCTTTGCTTAAGTGCTCGTTTTTTTTTGGAAAAGAGTATATTTATTACGTTTTTTTTACTTAATTTTATTTGAAGGCAGAAGTTAAAATGCCACTTAACATATTTATTATCAGATTTTTACCTTTTCTTGTGACGTAGATGAAATCGATGATGTATTATTATTTAGTAAAGTAATTAAGTGATTTTACTTTCATTTTCCTTTTATACCATTTAGATAATATTATTTTAGATTTTTAATTGCTGTTAATACTGGTAATTTTAGTGTGTCTTTACAGGAAAGTAAAAATGAACTTCTTCAGTTATTAGGTATTTTATTAAAACTTATATACATGTGTTTTAAAATTGTAAATTTCTGATTTACAGATTTTCATTAATGAAACTTAGGTAAGACGTCACCCTAACGAAGGCAGCGGGGTAGCCAAGTTGACAACCGAAAGCTAATCCGAAAGAAGTAATTCCAACCTGAAAATAAATTAAAGTTAAATCTATAATATATTCTTTTAAATTTGTGTGTGTGCATACTAACTTTGAAGAAAAAGACTATTAAATATAAAAATAGGTAGAGTTTATAATATAGTCCAAGCCGAACATGGCAAATAATCGGGATCTTAAGAAATCTAAAAGTAATTTCCAATCAGACTCATAATTCCTGAGAATAGCGAGTTCAAACGAATACATTTTGAGTGTTATGTAGTGAGCGTGAAATCGTTACATTATTATGTATCCATTCACCATCATCATGATCATATCAGTTATTGTATAACTACTGCTAAATATAGGCTTCCCCCATAGACCTCCAGAGCGACCGATTCGAAGTAGCGTCTATCCAACGGCAACGGTGATTCTCCTCAGTTTGTCTGTCGATCTCGTAGACGGCCGCCCGAGGCTGCGCATGCTGGTACGGGGTCTACACTCGAGAACTTTTCTGCTTCACTGGTCGTAAATTCTACGAGTCACGTGTCCTGCTCACTGCGGCTTCAGCTTGCAAATTCGCTGGTCTATGTCGGCAACCTTTGTTCGCTTGCGGATCTTTCATTCATATATGATCATATCATTCTGATACGACCTTGCAGAGAAATACCAAACATAGGCGTTTCCATTGCTCGCAATGCGATATAGAGCTTGTTTAAAAAGCCCATAGTGAGAGATCACGTTTCAGATCCGTATGTTATCAATAACACATATTGGTCGAAAACTTTCAACTTAAGCACTGAGATATGACGGATGAAAAGACGTTTTTTAACTTCCCAAACGCTGTTCATCTTAACTGGATTCAATGATTGCCTTTATTCTCAAATTGGGAAGTTGGACCTTTTGACCTTTTGTACTCGTCAACAACTTCGAGAGTAGAATTCCCAACTGATATCGGGATGGACAGAACATGGACATTCGACATAATTTTCGCTGTTATATTGATGTCGAATTTCGATGACGCATTCGATTAGTGGTCATAGCAACTCACTGATGCACTAGCAGTCACGGGTTCAATCCCCGCACATGACAATTTTTTTTTAATAAATTTATATCCACGGGCTCATTTTGCCCATGCCTTTTTTATTCCAATTTCTTTTGTTAGTTTTTACTTGGTACAATAGTAGCTGTTTACATTAGTAGTAACTTAATTAAAACTTAATATCTCTAATGTTGAACGTGAGTCCACCGAACCGAACCGAAAAAGTATTCTTAAATCTAGGTACATGCCTTTTTTTGACATGACAAATATTTGTATAAGCCATACAGGTGTTTGTCGTGGTCTGGGCGTTTGTGCTTGTATATTGTGTGTGTTTCCGGATCCCCGACACAGGATTTACATCCTGCCGGGGGCTTATGACTGAGAGACGTTTATTAATGTTTATGTTTATTATTTTAATTATTTATATATTTTAATGAGAACATGAATCACCTGCGGACCATACATCTAACACCGATTTTGATTATTGGTCACCTTCCCGTTAATGGAAAAGTTTACCGGGTTTCAAGGATATCGTGTCATTTCCTTTCTTCGGACTTCAGATAAACCTAATATATCTGATTATAACCTGATCATTTCTTCTTCCAGCTCAACAATCTTTTCATCAGACCTTAAAGTGCGAATGTTGTGTGTTATCACGGTAAGGTCTCATCGTAACTAGTAGTGGAATCTCTTCCGTAGATTCTAAGCATTCCCTGCCTTACCTTTACCCAAGCCCCTTCCGTAGCCGGAAATAGTAGGACCACCGGGGACCGGGGGCCTGGGCTCTTTATTGCTGGTCATTTTGGGAGGGGTTTGCCAATAGCTCCACGCTTGGCAGGTGAGTTGGTGAATTGCGGAGTAATATATTGCCCATCATCATCTTGCCCAAATAAGTTGATGCACAGTTGTTCGCACCACTATGACCTTAGTCACCTTTTACGACTCCTCGCCAAGAATGAGATCGGGACTACTTATTTGCAATCACCGCATGGCAATTTCACACACGGAAATTTTACAGTTTGCAATGTATCTAATGTCTGAACAAAATACTACTTACGTTATTTATGTTTAAAATCACGAACTAAGTTAAGTTTGTTGTTTAATTTATAGGTTAGTTGGGGCAATATATACCTATATTTCACAATAATTCGGTCTATTTACAATTCAAATATGGTAGAGTATTAAAAGAAAGAGTAATTAATAAAAACTAACCAGTACTGGATTTCCATATCTTTGAACCACGAGTGGGCCACCAGAGTCACCTCGACAGGTACTAGTTCCACCAACGGTTCGTGTACAAAGTGTCGCGGCTGTTGCTTGCAATGGGAATGCCCGCGAGCAATCATTGCGAGAAAGTATATTCATTGAGACAAAGCTCAAGAATTGGTCGTTGCTAATACCGGCACCTGAAAATATATCTTATATCAATATATTTTTATTATAACAAGTAGATATATGTAATGGTACTTTAGTAGATTACCAAATGAGATTTTAATAATATGATATGTTTTGTTACAAACTTTATAAAAATGTATTAGAAAGCCATCGGTGACCGAGTGGGAAATAGGAATTTAAAAATTTATTCAGATTTTAGATATAATGCATATATGTATTGTTGTATATATTGCCATAAGCTGCTGTCCTGAAATACGAAGGTCAGAAAAGGAGATGGGGACTTTTGGGCCAAAATGTAATAAGTAGAGATATGGTTTAAAAAATTGGTTATATTTTTTTATCTTACAATATAAAAAAACAACTTAATTCTGAATCTGGGAGCGGAGAAAAATGAAAAAGATTGTTTTCATCAAATTAATCGGGTATCGATTCAACTAAAATCTATTACAGAATTAAAAAAAGAAATGTTTCTACTAGTTAATTAACTCAAAGTATTTAGATGCACAATATTAAAGTTGTAAACGATAAAGTTCATTTAAATAAAGTTACATTAATAGCGAAAATATCATTTAATATTTGAAAATAATATCGATTTCGTATTGATTTCAAATAAATCATATTTTTAGTGACAGCTAACAACTGACTGACATTGATACTAGCCGTTCATTTTTTACCTACATTTCCTAGATGACATTTTGATAATAATAGAAGAAGAATTAAGTATGAAATACACATGAAATTATTATGTACTATGTACAACTGGAAAGTTCACTCAAATTATAAGCGCGAGCCGAAAGAGAGGTTTCAAAACTTCACCCGTCCTTGTCAACACTTAGAACAACAAAGGAGACGCCATTAAATTACAACAGCTGACATGACACCGGTATTGCTAGTAATAAATTTATAATATTTACTAATTACCTACGGCGCGGCGCTATGGTGAGAAATATTTTTGTTCTTAATAAGTAAAACCGTACGCGAAAGTAATTTGTTTTAGTAAATCTGCGGTACTCACATAAGTTTATCATATTATGCAAATAAGTACGTTTTAATTTTCATTTCTTAGACAATCTTATTCTACTAAAGGAATCAAATATTTTACATGGCAATCGTGCGAAAGAGACACAACGAAGCTTAAATTGTTCTCTGTCGAGACCGTTTTTTGCTCTGTATTTTGATATTCTAAAAACAACGATATGGTGTTACATATAGAGCTCAATTTTATTTGACAGGATTTTACTAGTAAGCCTTCCAGTTGTACCTAGTACATAATAATTCCATGGAAATACATTCAAAGGTTTTTGACGTGATAACGTCTAGTAAATTGATGACAGGGTGCCCGTTCGAAGAAGATGACGTCATCATTGTCACAATTAGTGAGCGAGAGCGCGGAACAAGCGGTAGAGAGGTACGATCGGCTCGGCCTAAGCGTTCGGCTCACGATCGGCGGTCGGCCTAACTTACGACGCGTCCGAGTAGAAATGACAGCGGGAAATGGCGGGAAACTGTTTTGTCAATATTGAAGTATTGTCAAATAGTGAAAAGTTGATAATATAATGTAATGTAATAAAATAAGTGAATAATATATAAGTAAATAAATGTAAGTTAATAATATAAAAGTTAATAAAATCATAAAATGGTTACCATAGTTTATTACAACAACAATTGCAGCAAAAAAGGTAATTAATTCTTGCATTTTAAGAATCCGATTAGCGATATAATCTCATATTATATTTGTTCTTTGATTATAAAATAAGTAGCATCGGTGGGCGAGTGCAGTAATATTAGGTTATATTACAATTTTGACTAAAAAGTTATTAGGTCTCATATATTATAATTACGATCGTATAAAAAGTAAACTGTTTTTATTTAGTATATTTTCACAATTTTCATAAGTGGTTAATGATAATCTTATTTTGTTTTGCTACCTTTAAGTTATTAAACTTAACTTCTTTATTAAACTTGATTATTTCTTATATTACATATCAAAGTATTTAACTTTATTTCGCTGTTATATTAAATACAATTAATTACCTGTAGTTTATATATATTATACAAAATAATGATAATTCAGTGATAATAATTCAATTCCATTCATGTTTTCTTATGACGTTATCACGTAAAAATTATCGTCCGTAAGCCGACTTTACAGACAACCAATTTTTTTTTTTATTCTGAACAATATTTATTAGTGTTTCAAGTTATTGATATTTGTAATGAGTTTTCAAAAATTCTTCACTAAATGTAAGAAATATTAGTGCTTTAAGAACTTAGTGATCGGGTTTTTAAATAGATATTGTAACATAACCTCATTTTTACAAAACGTTTAATAACTCAGCTCTTAGATAGCCAAAATATAGAGAATTTTCAGCGAGGGATCTATAAGTCTGAATGCATTAATTGATACCATTTTCATTTCATTACATTTTGGCCCAAGAATGTATGGAATCGTATCCATCTCCTTTTGTACTTAATTTTATAATATAGTTTATTTTATATTTTTTTAACAAAGCTTATTTTTTTCTTACCATCTGCGGTGATTCCGAAACCAGATGCAGTTCCTACTTCATTTTCGAATGTTTGGATGCTGAGAAGTCCAACAGGTAAAGCAACAGTTCCGATAGTGTCTATAATATAAGGAATCAGATTATAACTTGAAACAAAAAATGCATAATGGCTAGTACAGTTTCTACAACAATTGGATATATTGTTATATTTGATATAAGAAGAAAAAACAAAATTATATCGTCATGTAGACTACGAGTACATGTATGTAATAAATCCCTAGAACACCCTAGAATCGTTAATCTCTGAAACATAATACACATTAAAAAAACAAGGTATATAATTACCGATGAGATAAGAGCAAATATTTTGAATAAATATAATTTAATAATTTTCATTAAATATAATATACGTAGCAAGGCGTATTATATTTTCGTGAATTTTAATTTAAAGCTCAATTGTCGTCTCGCTGTACATAAAAATATACAATAGTAATAAAATATTACTCGTACATACCGGAGAGTGGTACATTATTTGGGAGGCGGATGACAGCAATGTCATTGCGAACCAGTAACGGAAACCATAGCGGATGCATTAGGACATCACTAGTCAGAATTCTGGTGCCTCCAAAGTTGAGGAAATTAGAGCCAAGAACGACGGTCAACCTCCAGGCTTGGTTTTGGCCATCGAACCAGCAATGAGCTGCTGTTAGGAGACGGTTAGGGCTTACGAGGGATGCGCCACATATACCTCTTCGGTCAGGAATACCAGTGATTTCGGATAATAATCCTGCCTATTCAACAAAAAAAAAAAAAAAGTTACTAAGCATCTTTTATTTTAATTCTTTAAAACATAAATGTCAATTAAGCCAAAAAGTATACATGCCTTTTATATAAGACCCTAATTTCACAGCGCATTAGTTTTCATTTTTAAACTATAAAAACGACGATCTTTTGACAAATTTTTATCTGCGATTTATGTCTCGGGGCACAAATCAAAACTAGTGTAAACAATATTATATTAATAATTACAAATAATATTTTGGACAGCAAAAAAACAACAAACCTGGTATTTAAATTGTCCAGTAGAAGCTGGGGAGCCACCAGTGATTCGACCGTTAGTTAGGATTTTTTCTTCGGCTTCTCTGATCCTCTCAGCCTCGGGGATACCATACTTAGTAAGATATCCATAAGGAGAAAAATCATAGGAGATTTGTGGGTACGCCGAGGCGGAAACGTACACGATCAAAGACAAAAGAATCACTGCTAATTTCATTTTGAAAGGAATCACTGGGTTCTTTCGAGTAAAAACATTCCTTTTATACCTTGGCACTTTTAGATAAATATACGATATTAAAAATAATTAATCCGATTACAAGAATGATTGATAAAAAAGATAAATAAAATAGCTATACTGAGAACGTAGACAAAAAATTATATTCAACTTTTGTACACATATTCATGTTTTGTATACATAATATATTGTTATAGAGGACACAGAGATGTTAATGGGGACGACATTTGCTCCACCTCCCAATCTCCTACGAGTACTTCCTCTGGAAATATAACATTGACATCCTACTGGTGGGTATAGACCACTTCTCATATGTATGAAGGAGATGGGTTGGGCCATCTCAGCTAAGTACCTACTCGTAATAACCATACAATACCTACTCGCATATAATTTTTATAATTTTTATTAAGCAAATACTTCATTAACAAAATAATTGTACTGGCGACTTCGTTTGAGCTCTCATCACTTTCGTTAAACCTATAAGGTAAAATATGTGCGCCAGCTTATGATAAGTTGTACGTTCAAAGGTTTAGTTCAAAGGTACATTATGGGTTTCAAGTTATTTGGACAAATACTGAACCACATGAGTAAATAAACCGTACAGAGGCAAAGCTTCATACAAGCGCGCCACGATAGGTACACTACTACAAGCATGAGACGCGTGTGTGCGTCAGCACACGCGCCTCGTCACATACGAGAGAAACCGGCCTATACTATGCTTAAACTCTTGAGTTTAGCCCTTGTGCTGCAGCAGCAACGTCGCGCGTCGAGTTTTCATTAAATGAATGAAGAATGAATTAAATGAATGAATGAATGATAATTTATTAATTTAAATAGTGTTTTAATGTTATTTTAATAGTGTTTTAATATAAAAGTGTAAGTTTCCTAAAAATATTTAGGAAAGAATCAATTTTTTCTTTTTTAAATCGCAATATCATTAAAAAAGATCAATATGTTTTCTAAGAAAAAAGAATGAATGAAATTGGACCACAGCGTTGATGATTTACAATTAAATACATTTTTACTTCATCCTGTCTCCTAAGGAATGAGGCTTTATGCTATTATGATAGATAATTGTTATGAAGGTGGTGTTTTGAACTCAGATATATATGTTCCAGTCAAGCGTCAAAGGACGAGGAGCACGTCCAAATTTTTTTGGCAATCTACTCTTATTTGTAAGTATCCTATTAGATCATAAGACTTTTTTCTTTGATACATTTTCTATGGTAAAGTATTGGTAGCATATTAGGCCACAAACATATATTTGGCCTAATATTTTCTTCTCGTTGATCTTGTTCGTTAATAACATAATAATAAATACTTCTACCGAAGACTGATTGACCTGTTCTTACTTACTGACTTAGGATCTTAACCCGGTTTTCAGAGTAGGATGAAGTGGGTAGTTATGCAAAGCTTTGGAAGTATGCTAGCTACAGGCACATTTATTATTATTGTCTTAAATAACTTCTGTTATTCTGGATATCCAACATATGACGTCAACTTTTTGGTGTTTAATGTCTACGGTGTGATGTTCGATCGGGGCCGATATTTGCTTTTATAAAAATATTTGTTTCTGGTCTAGGCATGTGTTCTTATGAGTTTATCCATCGCGCCTCGGAGAGCACGCAATCCTGTTGTCCCTATTGTTATCTAAGAAACACAATAACGATTATTATCCGTGGTAGAAAATCATCTGTCAATCCACAGAGCAAAGTATCATCATCTTCTGTATGGAGAGAGGAAGCCTTCGCCCAGCTGTGGGACGTTCACAAGCTATTTATTTTTAGTTCACATATATTATTAACTAGCGGCCCGCCCCGGCTTCGCACGGGTATTTAACTAAAATTTTAAAAATTATAAATTTATATTTTTTATCACCTACATGCGCCATCTATCGTATAATGGTAGAATATCGTTTTTATATTTAGTGACATTTAATATAATAGTACCTATATTAATTGAAAATGATATTTATCTTAAATATTAAAACGATTTGTATTCCTACCCGACATATTTAGTAAACTTTTAAGTTTAACAAAATAATAACTCAAAAATAAGTTTTGTGAGTTTTTAAGATTTCTATTTTCTTAAATATTTATTTTTAAATTTAATTACAATGAAACAAAAACTAAATTATACTGTGAGTTATGTTTAATTTTTATGTATTAAAGTTATTTACATTGGTTTTGTACTTTTTACGTGAACAAAACGATAAGAGATGGCGCTGATACAAAAAAAAAAACGCGCTATTAAAATTTATTCTTGATGATATATAGTGTATTAATAAAACGGAGGTTTTAACAGATTTATTATTTGTATAGACATACACACACGGTCGTCTGTTCCTAAGGTAAGTAGGTAAGGTATATTTTTTAATAATTATAAAAAAAAGTTTTATTATAAAATAATTTTGAATGCGGAGGAATATTTAGTACTAGAATTTCTTTGATTGAACAGTGTAATGTGAAAAGCCGAGGAACTGAAAATGTTATTTTGAATACGCTAGAACTAATAGATTGAATATAATACATTTCAGAAGATTAAATATATAAGTATTTCTGTGAAAACACGTTGGGAGCCACTTGAGTTTTTTACAAAATTCTGAAACACGAAAACATAGTTTTGGTAGAAATAGGTAGAAAATTACGTAATCAAAGAGAACTAACAGTTGCAAACATTTTCATTAAGTAATAAAAATGTTTGCAACTGTCACTTACCGGTGAATTCCACGAGAGATTTTGATCAAAGACAATTCTCAAGTTCATAGCTTTAACACTGTGTTGAATAATAACACTGTCGCAGTGCACAGTCGGTAGTTCAGAGAAGGAAATTCATAAAATTAATTTACGACTACTTCATTTAGGACAATCAAAACTTGGGTTTTATTAGGCTTAATTTGTAAACAAAAAAATTTTGACTGGTTTGTTACATTAATAAGGTTACTACATATAACTATGTAAATAGTTAATAAATAAAACATAGATCCACGATTTTAGATTGTGTGAAGATTTTGAAGGTCGTCCGCATCTAAGTCGTATAGAGAAGTTATATAAGGCGAAATTGGATTAACGAATATGGAAAACAGGAGAGAAGACAACACGCTATCTTGGGGAACATCAGCAACTGTAGGTGGAAAATCAGAAAAAGAATCTTAAATTTTTATACGTTTCCGGCACCCATGCAAGTAATAATGAAATTATACGATTACATTTGGAGATGTGTTAAAATGACTTGAAACATTAAGAAGGATATCAAAGTCTGCAGTGCTAAAAGCATTACTCAATCTAATAATGTAAGCACAATAACCTGTTGATTATCCATTTTAATCTGATGTAATCTGTTATTTTTATCAAATCATTGGTTGATTCAAAAGAATATTTCTGGTTAGGAAATTATTTAATGGACGATAACGATAGTCATCAGATAACGAAGGATTTGTTTTCTTAGGGAGTGGTATAATTTGGGCTTACTTCTAGGACTGAGGATTTTTACTAAAACTGATGTAAAGGTAAAAATGTTAGTGATTTCAAGTCTTCAAATATTTTCTCGAGTGGCATCGTTTGGATAACATTTGAATCGAAATTAAGTAATATTATTTTTTAACTAAATCTTTTTAATTTGATGTTACAATACATATATAAATATATCACCCAAACTCGGGTAGGCTATAGAACAAAGTAGGAGGAGAATAAAGTAGCGGCACTACTTACTGCGCTAACCTTGTTCTAACGTATAACTATTGTTCGCGCCTCTACTCAAGCGAGTGACGTCACAGTGGGCAGTGTTCACGAGGATCACCTGATCCCCCACTACATTGGACACCATCCTGAAGAGTGACAGGGTATAAAAGGACTTCGGACCACATCAGCACTACATCGCCGGCGGAGGCGGGGACCCCGGTTTTTTACGATCCGAACGCGCCTAGGCGCGTAGGACCACCACTCGCTCGATCCGCGCTCCGCGCAGCGCAGCACTCCAACGACGTTCTAAGCCGAGGTGCGTTCTGATTAGGATTTTCACGGCCAGGTCTCAGTACTCGCCCCCCCCCCCCTCCTCGGTGACGCTGTAAAGGGCGCTAGGGCCAACAGTAACGCACATTTCGAAAAAAAAAAACAGCACTACGCTCTTCATCATCTCCACCGAATAGATCTAACCTTAACAAATTCTCGTACAAATTCTTGTTGAAAATAAAATTTTGTAATTTATTTATATTTAATAATGATCATCGTTAGTAGTTATTATATATATATTTATCTTATTAATTAGTCGAATTTTATTTGATCTCCTTAGTTTGATTAGTAAATCAGTAAATTTATAAAACAGATAGGTTACTTAGATATAGACCTAGGATTCCTAGCCCGAGTCTAGCACCTACACTGGTGACCCCGAAAGGCCTACAGACAAATATGTAGTAACAACAATTTTGATATTAAAATCACTTCGTTACAAAAATTTCAGTCTGATATTAAATATTCATTTTTTTTAATATTTTGTAATCTGATAAGGATAAAATAATTTAGTAACAATAATAATAAATCTGCCCATTAAATACTGTCATGATAAGATATTTAAAATGTTATCTAATTGAACGATTAAACAAATTTTATACGGTCATATTATAATATGTTTATAATTTAAAAAAAAATGAAGCAGTAGGGTTACAAAAACTTAATAAAAAAAACAATTCTTTATTATTACGACTGTATTATATTGTGGCTACGGCCACGTTGTATGTATTTTTGGTTGTGATTAACAATCCTATCGGACTTCGTCTCCCGTAGATGAAATTTGTGGTGGTACACGATAAACAGATTCCCTTTGATAAGCGCGTGGTGTAAAATATTAATCTCTTATTTTAGTATTTTTTTAGGTTAGAGCTTTTAGGTTAGAGCGTGGGTACATCAAGGTAGTACATTAGCCGTGGGCACAATTGTCAATTGTCGTGTGACAATACGATACAACACAGAACGGTTACATAACAGTTTACATATTTAAAATACTTTATGATTCTTTTTTAAATTATGTATTTGAATGAATTCCTATCAGGATTAAATTCATAAACAAAAAACTATGACTAAACTAACTATTACAAATAAAAACAACGTACTTAAACCATTAGACCAGTCTGTGCCAAAACTTATAATAGGTTTGAGAGAGTGGTTTCGCCTCTTTTTATATCCTAAATGTTTTTGAAAATTGTAATAAATAGTTATAATATACAGGATAATTTTCAAGCTTTGATTAGAAATCTTTTTTAAAAATGCTTTTAGAGCCAAGGATGAGTATATTTGATTTATCTAAAAATGTAATAGAGTTAATTCAGTGTTTAAATTCAGTTATATAAGTGACTGTCATTCACGATCAACTGCACAAACAGTGATCTCTCGGTGTATAATTCACACAAGGGAGTGTCACTCAAACTACTATTCAGAACTCGAACCGCTTTATTGTCTTCATAACATGATCTCTCAAACGTTCCAGCCGACTAATCATTGACTTAGACTTCCCCCTGAGAACTAAGAAGTTGGAGTGAAGTGGTTTTATAAATAGGATATTTATATTTGCATTATAATTTACCGAATTATCACTAGATCATGCCCCTACAGACTTCCACTTTTTCCAGAATTTGGATAACTTTTTGACGGAAAAAAATTTCAATACCCGAGAGGCAGTACAAAATGCCTTTGAAGAGTTTGTTGGCTCCCGTCCAGCAGAGTTTTTCAAGAAAGGCATCATAAGTTACCACTATGTTCACAAAAATGCATTGATTCCATGGGTAATTACTTTGAATTATAAAAATAAAAAATATATAAAAAAAGTGCGTTAACTTATTTCATCAAAAACTGCAATTTCATACGTAAAGACCTATTATTATATTATATTGAAATTTAGTCATATGGATTCTGTACTGTAGTTTTTGTCCTGTTAACTTAGAAAAGCATTTTGGTTTTTTTCATGTCATACTAAGATGTAATTAGGTATTTTTGAAGTGAAACTTTTATATCGACGTATGGGGGTAAAAATAAAAAATCGTCACACTACGATCATCATATTTTCGAACCATGTATGGTATTGTACTGTATTTAGGGACTCCAAACTATATAATTATATAATGAAACGACGCAACCAAGTCTAGAGTCTCTAATCGGGTCTGAGACTATCGAGTTTCGGCTCGTTTGATTTGTCTTGACGAGTATTTTGTTTTTAGATGGGTACTAGGGTCTGATCTGAGGATGGAGTTGTAAGGTGGCCATAGGTACTTCGCAATGAAACGACACAACCTCATCGAGTTCGGGCTCAATTGAATCGTCTTGACGAGTAGTTTGTCTTTCAATGGTAACCAGGGTCTGATGATGGAGCTGGAAGGTAGTTATAGGAACTCTGTAATGAAACGACACAACCTTATATAATTCAGCCTCGATTGAATTGTCTTGACGAGTAGTTTGTCTTTCAATGGTAACCAGGGTCTGATGATGGAGCTGGAAGGTAGTCATAGGAACTCTGTAATGAAACAACGCAACCCCATCGAGTTCGTGCTCGATTGAATCATCTTGACGAATAGTTTGTCTTTCAATGGTAATCAGGGTCTGATGATGGAGCTGGAAGGTGGTCATAGGAACTCTGTAATGAAAGGACGCAACCCCATCGAAATTTGGCTCGTTTGAACCGTCTTGACGAGTAGGTTGTTTTTCAATTATAACCAGGTTCTGATGTTGGAACTCGAAGGCGGTTATAGGAACTTTGTAATGAAACGACGCAACCTCATCGAATTTCAGCTCGTTTGATTCGTCTTGACAAGTACTTTGTTTTTAGATGGTTACCAGGGTCTGATTACAGATGGCAGCCACTACCCATTAACTCAGCGCATCGTTTTATTATGTATAAGTATAACTTCTTACATGCGTACATAAGTACACACATCCTTTTTTTTTCGTAAACCTCACTTGAGCATTTAATGTTAATATATAATAAAAAGTTTCACTTCGTACGTGTATACATTAACACACACACACACACCTATCTACATTCGTTGCAAAAAAACATATTATTGTTTAATAGAATTCACAATAAAATTTAATACAGCAATCAAATGCATAACAAATAAATAGATAAGAATGTTCAACATACACACACAGGTAACAGCCCATTGATATATATATATATATATATATATATATATATATATATATATATATATATATATATGCCGGCTGGTCGAGTGGTCAGACAACTGGACACTTTACGCAGCGGTCGCGGGTTCGAATCCCGCCAGGTGCAGATAATCTGTATGACGAATATAGATGTCTGCACCGGGTCATGGATGTGTATATATGTATTTATATCTTAAATTTATTTCCGTTCCTAGTACCTGTAACACAAGTTCTTACGAACTTACCACGGGGCTAGGTTAACGTGGTGTGATTGTTGGTTAATATTTATTTATTATTTATTTATTATTTATATATATATATATATATATATATATATATATATATATATATATATATATATATATATATATATATATATATATATATATATATATAATAAATGTATGTATAAATAATATATATAGTAATAAATATGTATAGATTTAATAAGTATTACACCCAGACTCGGGGTGGGAATCGAACCCACAACCCTGGAGCAGAAAGCAGGGACACTACCAACTGTGCCAACGGTCAGTCGAGTACTTAGTACAGTAATATCAAGCCGCATGTATGCACATTTCGAATACATGTCTAGCCCAGCAGTAGTGTTTAGTGTTCTATGTCCAATATATCTGAACGACGAAAACACAATGAACCTTGATTGGCGTCGGCTGAGGCCGTCTTATACCCTATGTTAGTGAAAACTAGTAGAGAAGTATAGAGCTATCGACTATCGACACGTCACGTCCGCCGGGGCGCTATTTGAACAGCACTTTATCAATTTCAATATCGATCGGTAATGGACTAACTTGTTGACGTAGATAAGAAATTAGAATGATTTTTGAAGTTTATCCGATATTTTGTATAAGTGATATGAGATGTCGATACGTTGTTTTTTTTTTTAAACGTGTTTATAACGCTTACAGTTCCTTTTTTATATAAATAAATACAGAGCATTTTTAACGCTACCATTTTATTATAAGTTAAAATAATTAAATCTTGTAATGGCATGCAATAAGATTAGACAGGTTTCTTTAAGAAATTAGAAACTTATAAAACTAAACGTGCTAGACTAACGGTAATTTATACATTTATAAAAATTTAATATGATTAAGAACATCGTAAAAACAATTTACAACTAACTTAAATTAATTCTGTTTTTAAATAGAAATGTATATTACGCTCTATTCTAGTATATATTTTATATACGGTGCATATTAAGAAATTAATATTATTTCCATTTATATTTATCATAATATTAATGTACAAAGGTCAGAACTAAAATAGCTTAGTGAGTAACCTCCCTAAGTCGTAATAAAGACTCGTTGTTACGATATTCATGCAATAGGAGTGCAGAGCTGTGTATCAATGATTTTTTAAAGAGCGACCAGCACTGTTCAGTGCTTTCTCGTTTATTGATTACTCGGACAGAATACATAAATACGAATAAAATTGTACCATAAAATCTTTTAAACGTTTTTTATCGAAAGATATAATTTAAATAATGTTTTGGGAAACTATTGTGAATCTTTTGTGTAATTTATAAATGTTTTAATATAATATTGTGCTATTTATAAATCGATAAACGTCTTTTAAATAATAATGTATTTTAACATTTTATAAGGTTTCATGATATGAATGATTTGTTAGGTTTAGATTGAATGAAATCTTCATTCGAGAAATATTAATGTGGAAAGTAATAAAAATAATTTTATAGCAAAAATAATCAAATTTAAAATAAAATGCAAAAACATATAAAAACTTTTTTGTTATTTTATATTAAAATGAACGGTAGTACTCTTTAAATACATACAAAAAAAGTAAATATGAAAAGTGCATTGATGCTCTATAAGTATATTATGGTATTTTATTTTTTGAAATAATTAGGCCTTCGACAGTGAACTAAGAACCTTTCTTTAAGCAACGAGAGTTTAAATAGGGACGTACATTGCTCTACTTGGTGATTAAAACCCACCCTGTGCGCCAATTATCGCGCTAATTAAATTTACACTCTGGTATGACTAATTTATTCGATAAAAATTTTAGCGACCGACTGGACTCGCGGGGCTAAAATGTTACCGCATTTTCAAGTGCAATACTACATATATTTATTTAAAAATATGTTTTTATTTTACATTTAATAATAATAAGATTGTAATAGGTCCAATTCAGTACATTGAAGATATGTTGAACATTTGTTTTGGAGGATATTTTATTACCGATACTGAAGTTTAAAATGATTTTTTTTTCATTTTTGCTTGTCTTGGGCGCGCATCACACCAAAGCTAAATAAATTTAAATGAAACTGGATACGATTCAAGTTCATACCACGAGAACATAGGATACTTGTTATTTTTAAAACTCAGCACAGTTTCCTTGGGAGAAGGGATGAAAGAGAAAATATGTCATCATCATCATCATTATAGCATTTTTAGAATTGATTTCTACTGCTAAACGTAAGCTCCCTCATTGATCTCCAAAGCGATCGCCTGGACTCTGCAGTGCCTGCATTTTGGGGGGAGGAGCTTGGCAATACTCGCCACGCTCGGCAGACAGGCTGGCGAGCGCAGTTTGAAAATGTATACTTAGTTGAAATTCATTACCGCATAGTTTTATTTCATTCTGATTTTTTTTCTTAGAAAGTAATATTGAAAACTGTTAACCGCCAGTAAAGCTAAAAATATTTTCTCTAAAACTTAAATTGTTTTTATGTCTTATAGAAGAAATAATTCATGACATTATATTTTAAAACAACGAAACGTCAAATATGCTCTTAGAATTTAGCAGTTCCTCGAAGTTATTTTATTGAAAGTATATTTTGTGCTTATTTATTTAAATTGGAAAAATCATTTAATGCAAGATATTTGTTGAATTCGTTTTATGCGTCAGAGTCGGCAGCGTGGCGATGATGACGAGTTACGTGCTGATTCTAATTGGCGCCGCTGTTCGTCGGCGTCGGTCCGTGCGGCATGCGAACCCATTACCGACCCCACTGTTAACTAGTGCGCTTACGACCATTTTGTTTACACTACACCTCCGTCGCTTATATCGAATGAAAATAATGATTTTGCGAACGGATTTCCAGACTGTATTCGGTTTATATTATCTATATCCACGGGTAACCCTCGTTGATTAAATAAACATTAGCTGGAACCTAGCTGATAAAAAGCATAATGGATTATTTTATACTTATATTTATTTCAAAGTAAACATATTATAGAGCAGTCGCTGCGCTTAAGTAGCAGTATCCCAACTATGTATTGTCTCGAGTGTGTGTATGAGCGGTTCTATAACCGTTGCACCGGAATGGTATTCAATGTTTCGGCGTTAACTCGAAACGGGTTGAGTAGTGATGAGCTTGAACATTAATCGCATTTCACTCTCCCAAGCATGCGCTCGTATTACTAGTGCGCTCAAGTTTAGCTTGATACGCGCACGGATTTCTCGATACTCGATATCGACTCGAGATGACTACGACTGATGTCAAGAGGCTGTGAGGATCAACGCAATGCGATGCACGTTCGGTAGTTACGGAGGCAGTTTATTGATTGAACATATCAGTAGATTTTGTTGCTTGGATTAACAGTATCCGATTCTCGGAAACCAGTCTGCGACAGTAACAGTTAGCTTGTATTCCTATAAACGGATTTCAGTTTCGTGGATTACTGTTTTTGATAAAGATATAATTTTTTTCAAACATAAAGATTTTCTTGAAGATTAAAAAAATTAGTTTTAATTTGATTTTCAAATATTTGTTACAATTTTATAGTTAAAATTACAATTGGCGTTTTTTTTTTAGTTTTCTTTTGTATATTTTTCTATGTGCATATGTACATGCACTATGTAATATGTAGTATGTACCACATTGACATTCAATCTTCCAAAAGCAGTGATGAAGGATCTGTTGAAAGCGACCAATTATACATAGTTTACTATAACCAGAAATAAAAACATGTCCCCAACTATATTGAACGACCAAACTTTTGTTTTAAACTCGTATAGAAATCAACATATGGTCGAACAGATTTTTGGATCAAATTCACATCGCTTTTTGAAAGGGTTTTGGTATATTTTTAGCATGAAGACCGCTTGCCGTCATCACAACTTTACGAAATTTAAACGTATTAATGTGTTAAAAGGATGTCCATTAGGGGATTAAATTCTTTTACCTCTTCCATTACAGTTTTATGAGGTGCACTTAAAAGCACTCCTTGTAAATTTATATTATAATGTTGCCAAATATTGTCATGAAAATTACGAGTGTTTATTTATTTTTAAAGTCTATGTTGAACTTATTTCGCTTTACTCTGATTACGCAAAACTAGAAGTGTTCCACAGCATTGTGCACTTGCATTGTGGTATTTGTTAGTTTGGTTGATGTACAACAATATTTGAAAGTGTTCTTCATGTTCCTGTAGACATGATACTTACTACAAAAAAAAACTTAAACCGTGTATTAATTTCAACACCATCGAAAATGTTTTAGTTTCTACTGATATAGAATATTAGATATAGGCATAGTATCGCTATATAAACGTTGTAATACAGACATGACAAAAGCGATTTCGTGTGCGTGCTAGCGTTGTCGCTGCAAAGATTATCCCGACGTGAACCCGGGCTTACCCATAGTTTACACATAACTGTATCGATCCCACGGCATGTGACTGACGGCTCAGGGGATAATTGAGTCAGACAACGATATTTTGTTAACGATTTTGACACCTCACGTCGGTGAAAAATATATACGAGTAATGTTATGATATAAATTCTTTGCGAGTAATATTCTTTAACGTTATTACGGAATGACATGTGACAGAAATGCGACATGTCACTACTTTTCTACACCTGTCTTTATAAATTATAACTTATTATTTTATAGGTACGTAAAAACATTCAGACAATTGATCTAGAATGTTTCATTATCTGACATCTAATTCAAAACTAGTCATCATGCGTGTTTTCACTCGCGTTATGTTTCCGTGCTTAAAATTAATTAACATTTTGTGTTACGTCTCAAAAAAATCAATTATTTCGCTTTATTGTTTTGAAATATACCACAAAACTAAAATAAGATTGTACAATAATGTATTTTTTGTAATTATAATTTTGAAAATAAGTAATACCAATATATCTTCAAATAAAATATATACTTTATGTCAGGAATCATATTAACAAAAATTATGTGTTAGCCTCTCTAGGAATTAAAATTGAGCTAATTATTAAAAAAACTTCGAAAAATGTACGACGTACTATTGAAAATATAATTTAAAACGGTTGTTATTATAATTATGTGTAACGAACGCGAAATGATTGCGAACATTAGGTTCGCCGGGCTAAATAACGTTAGAGCATCCTTGTTAGTGCAATTACGCGCCGGTTAAAGCTCATCGTCTACCTAGACTGCTACGATACTATCAGGCTCACGTCAATAAATCTATTGACTCATGTATCGGAGTTTTTTTTAATGCTAGAGGGGGCAAACGGACAGTTGGTTCGTCTGGTGGTAAGTCAAAGCGATGTCCATAGACACCCGCTACATCAGAGGACCAGATCTAGTTCCAGGAAATCACCATTACCTATTTTAAGCAACAGGTCTGAGAACTGTTCGGCAGTAACATCTCGCCTCAGATGGACTCTCATATTTATGGTAAGGCTCACTTTTGTTACTGAAGGCCACAAATGCTTCTTGTACTGCTGTACTGTATCAGCCTGTAAACAACCCACTGCTGAGCGAAGGCCTCTTCTCCATATAGAGGAAGGGTTGGAGCTTAATCCAATACGCTGCTCCACTACGGGTTGGCAGATAATATGTCTACCATGACTAACGATCATTACCAGGTATCCATGATAACAACCGGGACCGACGGCTTTACATGCTCTCCGAGACACGGTGGGAAAACCCACAAGAACATACACTCACACCGGAAAAAAATATTTGCATAAATATAAATATCTGCTCCAATTGGGTATCGAACATTTTCTCACAGCATTGAGGCGAGGCGTTGAGGTGACTACTAGCACCACTATACCAGAACGGTCGTCAATGCTTGACGTAGGCTTTAATTTCGTCCGCTCGCGATCCTCTAGGCACTACTGGTAAAGTCGGCCGGTATCCACCTGCTAACAATACAGTAACTCCTCCCATTTTACAATTATTACTCCTAATATCTTGTAAAGATCTATTTAGGGCTTCAAAACCCTCTTTATGAGCCATAGTACTCTCGTCCGAAACAATTAATTTCGTTTTGCGTTTGTTTGGGTATATTGCAAAAAGGGGTTTCGGTTTGTATCAAATTAAAAGTTAGTTTAAACGCGGAGTGTGCAGTTTTATCTCCTTCCAGTAGCGTGGCAGGATTCCGGACGATGCGACCGCTAAGGTGATATCACGTTTGCTTCTCACTTTGCCCAACACAAAATGAAATAGAAAAGTCTTGCCTGTTCATCCAGGAGTATTCAAAAAAAGATATTACCTGCGTTGATACTGGAATATATTTTATAATAGATGAATTGAGTTGACAAACATGTGTCAAAATAAAATGTAATTTAAATATTATTTTATTTTATATCTTTAAACGAGCAATTCTTGTATATATATATATAATCGGAATCTCGGAAACGGCTCCAACGATTTTCATGAAATTTAGTATGCAGGGGGTTTCGGGGGCGATAAATCGATCTAGCTAGGATTTATTTTCAGAAAATGTTGTTTTATCCCTTTTTTTACGCAATTAAAAAATACCATTAGAATACGAAGGTAAATTTCGCTGTCATTGACAAGCTTCTATTAGCTCGGATAGGAATCGGGCGGATTCGAAACTAGAAAACCTGAGTTCGAATCCAGGATTCTACAGACCAATCTTTTTTCATTTTTTTTTTTGAATTAAGAGCTCTTTTTATTTTTTAATAACCAGTTCCTATTATTTTACTTTTATGTCGGTAAGATCGAAAATATTATTTATGTTTCATCAATATGTAATGTATCTAAATATAATTTAACCGAGCAAAGCTCGGTCATCCGGGTACTGTAATTTAAATCAAAAGCACTAAGGAGTATTTATGTCAACTTCGAAGCAAATAACTTTCTACCCCCTTTTAACCCCGTTAGGGGATGAATTTTGGTAAAATACGAAACACGTCTTCAATCAATTCTGTTAAAGAATATTTGTGCAAAATTTGCAGTAGATTGGACCAAGGAATCACGTTGTCCCATACAAACTTTGCCCCCCCCCTTTTCATCCCCTTATGGATGGCTACGTCATACAAAAAAACACATCCTCCAAGTTTCAAATCTCTACAACCAGCGTTTAAGGCTGTGCGTTGATCCGTCAGTCATTCAGGACAATGCATTTTATATGTATAGAATAGATATATTATAAGTAAATCAATTTATTCATTTTATAAGTAGACTGTCTAACATAAAAATATTTTTTTTAAATTGGGCTGGTAGTCCACGAAGTAAATATTGCTCACTTAATTAAAAGTCTAATCGGATTTTATCGCGTTTATTTGTTTAAAAGCTTTACAGTTTTGGCGTAGAGATAAGCTGCCATTGAAAAGGAAGGATCCTTCGACCAGACGGGAGTTGCGTCTGGTGGGCTACGCGCCACTTAACGATTGTTGTCGGGTTCTTGCATATATACTCAATGGCTTTGAAAACTTCGATAGCGCGATGTAGGTTACGTCAGTTTCTTCTAGTTCGTGTATGGCGAGATAGACGTCGCTACATCACTCCCACTCCGAGACCGGAGGTCGATAGCAGGTTAAGTCGTCCATACATTTTTTGTGATGCTTGCCGGGACAGTGGAATGTTCCAGTGAGTCGGAACTAGATGCCGCATAGTTCACAGTGAGTCGGAACTGTCTGCGGTGATGCCCCAGTGTGTTGGGGTGGTGCAGTGCTGCGTAGTGGCTGGCTGCTGCGTCGACCAGGGGAGAAGTGCGTCTCTGCTTGCTGACCGGCCGAAGTGCAGTGTGCTGTGCCAAGGTCGCTGAGAAGGCTGTGGGTGATGACCAGGAATGCGCGTCCGCTGCATGCTGGTGGTCAGGATACCCGTAGTAGCCAACTCTCTGACTCGCTGCTCAAAAGCTTGAGGAAGTGTTGATGATGTCATGATGACGTAGCTCTGCGAAGGTTGCGGTGACGTTCATGCTCGGGATCACCAGTTTGGAGCGAAGAGAGGCTGTGACCATATCACGTCGGGGTCACCAGTTTTAGCGTAGAGAGAGGCTACCATTGAAAAGGAAGGATCCTTCGACCAGACGGTGTTGCGTCTGGTGGGCTACGCGCCGCTTGACGTTTGTTGTCGGGTTCTTGTATATATATTAAATCGCTTTAAAAACTTCGATAGCGCTATGTAGGATACGTCAGTTCGTATGTGGTGAGATTGATGTCGCTACACAGTTTAACGATTTTTTAATTTAATTAAATTATTTCCCGACGTTTCAGACCTTTTACAGCGTCCATGATCTCGGGGGACTGAGGTGGTGTGTGTCCGAATAATGAAATAAATAAATCCGAATAATTAAATAAATAGGAAAAAATTTAATTTAATTAAAAAATCGTTAAACTGTAAAGGTTCTAAACAAATAAACGCGATAAAATCCGATTTAGACTTTTAATTAAATGAGTAAAATTCGCCTAAATATAAGAGAATAGTTAGTGTTGCTCAAATAAAAAACAGCTTATTTTGTTCAAAACTAAGTTTTTGTTTTATTTAATTATTGATTAATGATTTATATTTTATATTACTGTTTGATAATTAATGAGCACGCAAACTTACTGACAGCGGGTGAACTTTAATTTTAATGTATTTAAAACGGTTACACCATTGGCTTTCTAAATTACTAATAATGTATGTATAATCAAAGATTTATGCTATTACCAAATGATATAAAAAGTATACAGTGGACCAACTGCCCATATGATGAACTAAAAATGTCCGGCCGGTTAAGTATTCACCCGGATTGAGCATTACGCGACAGTTAAAAAATATCAATCGAGCGTAGGTTGCCTCTTCTGCTTTTTGCGTCTGCGATTTAGTAACCTGACTTTTAATATTTCGAATATTAAAAACGTTCCCCTAATACCAACGTCTTAAGTTTTTAAATTTCAGAAAATAATAATTAATTTATCCTAATAAATTCTTACATTTTTCGTTTTTAATCGATGAAAAATTGTAGGAGTTTGTCGACTCGGCTCATATGTGCCCACGCACAACTTTTTAAGGAGTTGTTAGACTAAGACGATAACTTAATTTTTAACAAAATTAGTATCAAACAAATTAACAAAAATAAATAAATCGTTAGGTTGTGAGAATCAAACACCAAACCGCTATATGACGACATAAACTAGGTTATCTCGAAGTTGATAATATTTTAATCAAGCATCTTATATAGCATTGTTATACATATAGGTATGATACTCATATACGTTTTATAAAGTTAATTGGCATCCATCACGTATGGAGGAATTTTATTGATATATTGTTTCCAGAATATTTCTTTTTCTTTTTTAATACTTATTTGTATAAAAGAACGAAAAAAGTACGTTATATTAATAAATATTATTAACATAGTTCCCATTTAATACTGAGTATTATGTATTAAGTACATAAAATTAATTCCTTAATAATTCAATTTTAATATATAGGTAATTCATTTCCAAGAGGGGTACAGAACTGTGTCTCTGGTCTCTTGTGAGTGCTTCCACTTGTCTCACCAACTTAGTTCCGACGGCAACTGAATTAAATAGTTTCCTATGGAAACTGGGTTGTCGTAAACAACTTGGTTCACATTATACACGGTAGATGGCAACTTGCTTCATACACGTGTTAATATCAGGTTCTCTCATAATGCTCTACTTCATATATTTTCTAATATTGCATATTGATTGAATGTTTCAAATAAGACTGTTTGAGTTTCATGTACTCCTCGTATTTATTACCGACATAACAATAATTGTTGGTATTTTTAGTATACATTTTAATAATATCTTATATCTTTAAACGAGCAATTCTTGTATATATATATATATATTATATATATATATAATATATATATAATCTGAATCTCGGAAACGGCTCCAACGATTTTCTTCAAATTTTGTATGCAGGGGGTTTCGGGGGTGATAAATCGATCTAGCTAGGATTTATTTTTAGAAAATGTCGTTTTATCCCTTTTTTTACGCAATTAAAAAATATCATTAGAATACGAAGGTAAATTTCGCTGTCATTAATAAGCTTGTAATAGCTCGGATGGGTATCGGGCGGATTTGAAACTAGAAAACCCGGGTTCGAATCCAGGTCTACAGACCGATTTTTTTAATTTTTTTTTTCAAGTTTCTTTTTTTGTGAGAAAAACTATTATTGAGAGTTCTTTTTATTTTTTATTTAAATAACCAGTTCCTATTATTTTACTATTATGTCAGTCAGATCGAAAATATTATTTATGTTTCATCAGTATATTATTTTAATAATATAATTTAACCGAGCAAAGCTCGGTCTTCCAGGTACTTATTTTATATTGTCATTAAAATTTTAATAATAATAACATATAACGCCTCACAGTTGACAGCGTCCCAATATATACAAAAGATAGATATAAAATTTACATCCTACTGATGTAAATTTTGTATCGGGGATCCGGAAACAAACACAACACTCAAGCACAAATTACGACTACGATAAACGTCTGTATGGCATTAAAATATTTGTCACATGCGGGGATCGAACCCGTGACCGCTAGTACATCAGCCAGTTGCATGACTACTACACCAACGTGTAATCGCGTATTTTTTTTAAATTTAATTTGCTTTCAATAACATTCAAAGAATACGTTTTTTAAGGGTATTAATTTATTGTTAAAAAGCAGTGTGTACTTATTTTTCGGCACTTTATCCCTATAGGAATTTTGCTCGTAGGTTGATCTACAATGGTAAGCGAGAACCATGAGCGAAGTTAAAATAATATCGACTTGTGTATATGGTGTTACTTCTAACGTCGATTACATAACGCTATAATCGTGTAACAAACAACATATTTAATAAAATTTGACTAAAAGACAATGAATAATCTAAGTGATCAATAAAAAAGTATCTTTAAATCAATCTCCTTAAGAGATTTATTAAGAAATAAAAGTATTCTTTTATAATATATTAATTACTGTTGGGAATTTTGATTTTTTAGAAATGTTGCTGATGGAAAAAGCCACAGGAAGTGTGCTAATACAGCACAATCAATATTAATATCAACGTCAAAACACGTGATAAATTTGAAATACTTTAAAAGATAAATTTACTGATAATATGCATAACGTATTATTTACTTGATTTAAATTTATTTCAAGTCGTACAATTTTTTGTTGTTGTGATAATTGTGCTATCAATACACCATTAGAAAATATCGCAAATAAATAAATAACATATAAGAGTAAACGAAATTTATTACAATTTCGTAAGTGGTATAAATTTGCCATGATAATTTTATATTTTTGATTATAATTGAAATAAGAGCTACAGCAATGTTTTAATTTTCTATAAATTTGTTTCATTAGTTTAATAAAATGTAATGGTGCTTTGAACCATCGAAAGTTCTTTAGTATAATCCTTGAACTTTAATTTAATTTGAATTTGGAGTAAACTAACATATGGCTGATATTGAGTTCTGTTTTCCGAGGGTACAAAAAAAGAAAAAAAATTACAACTAAAACCTCATTATAGCTTATTTTAATTTTTTTGATTATTTCTGAAACAAAAAAAAAATATAATGGCCTAGACGTCTTCTAAGCGAGGACCGAAATCCAAGGCAACCAGGATGTATGACAGCCCTATTTGAACTTAAACCCTTTGCAAATCCGGCCACAGGAGACGCGCGCTTGATATATTGGGGGTTACTAATGAATGATGATAAATTGTTTTGACGTTCTGTGTTGCCTGTTTCAAGTACAGAACTAAGTTTGCGGGCATGTCCATAGTTAGGTAAGTATTAATAGATTCCTTAGAGACACGTGAGTGTCTCAACGATTCGATTTTATATACCTAACATTTTTTTAGATTACGTGATATAGATTATATTATTTATACTTTCTTATTTATTGTTTTTTATTTACTAATTAAAAATAAATAATGTGTTTATAATAATACTACTTATAACTTTATACACTATCTTTCTAGAATAATTGTTGTTTTCGTTTATCAATAAATATATATAATAAAAATAAACATTATACTGTAAATATTAGATGAAAAACACACGTTACGAGTTTATAAGACTGTGAGATTTCTATGTTTAACATAGGTTTGAAGAAATACTACTACTTTAACCGTTGTATGTTCACTGTTGAAAATAAGCCTCCCTATGATCTTAAGGTAGTTCCAGCATGAAACCACTTTTCGACAGATTCGGCTAAAAATTTTTTCACGGGTTCAGAATAGGTTTATTTATGAATTCCTAAAATTTCATAATTTTTGACGGTTTAGATCGCGGGATATTTAAAGACAAAGTTCGCGATTTTCAGAGTAATGTCCCATTTATGTATGTAAAATTTCCGATTTTTTATTATATTAAAAAATTCTCTAGACAGTATTGGAAAAAAACCTAGGAGAGTTAAATGTTTTTAGAATAAGCTAAAAAAATAAAAGTAGCACTTCACGGTTTTGTTATCGAGATATTAAAATTATAAATATTAATTTTAATTTTAAATTTAAACAATCTGGCAACACTGTGAACAACGCTCTCATCTTTTTAATTTAATAAAACTATTATTAGAATGCGCAATACTATTTATATATACTAAGACCATATAAACAAAAATATATAAAACACTCAGAGCAACGTTGCCAGATTACTATAACTAACGATATAAGGCAGAAGGTATTAAGGTAGGACTACACTTCACCACGCTGGAACTACCTTAAGGGGGTTTGCCAATACTCGCTACGCTTGGTACGCGGGTTGGCGAGCGCTGTGTGTTGTGACAGGATATGGTGATGCTGCTGTCCATCACCATCCTGGTTGGTGTACAGTTGTTCACACTACTATGGCCCTAGTCGCCTTTAGCTACACCTTGGCAAGAAAGAGATCGGGATTATTTTTCTCTCGGCAAGGTCTGAAATATTTTAATAACATTTTCAACACTACTGGCATATTATGTGCCAGTATTAATAGTGGAGCGCCTGGGGGTTTTCACCTCGGATTAGAGTTATAGTGAATGAATTAATATGATCGATGTAGGATATTGTTTTTTAAACTATAAATTGCAATGTTTACCCAAAAAATTTTTGTGCACTCCATTTTTTCATTGTTTAAACAAATTATTATGAAAAATTAATGTTTGACCATATATTTTCACTTTAAACAGTATTTTTTATTTATTTATATGTTAAATCTTACCTGAGTAGACATATAGGAACATTTATCAAAGATACCTGTGTATAAAAATAGCAGTAGGGATCTCGAACAGGTAGAAAAACGTGGAGGGGAGAGCGGAGCAACAGCTGATATGTACAATGGAATTTCTCGGCTAGTTTAGTTGCAAGTAATGAAGTAACACGTGTTCTGTGAATATTGTGCTTCTATAACAGTGAAAATTTGGTTTTATATATATGGTATATTTTTGTACTGGAAGGTGTAGACGACGTTTTGATATTGAACTACAAATTATTTTGTATTGCTTAATTTGGTAAGTGATTAGATTGAAAACTACAGTTCATTAATGAATTAATTAAATAATAAATAAATCGAATATTAAAGATCAGTTTCAATAAAAAAAAATATGATAATAATGAATCAAATGCAATTAATTAATTATTGTTTTTATTAGATTTCGAACAATGGATAAACCAACGACTAGCAGCATGGCTGATGAAAATAGCTGCATATTATGTATACACCTGGGTTCATCTTCCGAAACAAATTCAAATTTAGGTAAAATTATAAAAATTAGTAGAAGAGTAACCTCATTACAAGCTGCTTCAACCGAACGACAAGATGGATTGTTACCTCACCTACAAACTGAATTTGTTTATGCTCATTCAAGTTGTCGACAAAAATATATTAATAAAAAGTATATCGGAATGTATAAAAATAAGGTCCGTGAAAATCTCTCATTATCGCCTCCGAAAAAAAAAACTTCGCAGTAGCATGAATTTCAATAACTTCAATTAGGAAAAAAACTGTTTTCTTTGCGGACAAGAAGCTGATAAAACAAAAGAAGCAAAATTAAATAAAGCTCGGCGTAGGCAGATTCCATACATCAACACTCCAACTTTAAATGAATCCATCACGAATCTTATAGCCGTCCAGAAAACTGATTATTATCGAGATATCCATAAAAGGATTTCTGGTATAACCGACTTACAGACACTTGCAGCAAAATATCATTCGGATTGTTATAATTTGCTGAAAAATTCAATTCACCTCAGTAATGTTGAAAAGAAAATTAATCCGAGAATTTCGATGGTAGATGCAGCAATGGAGCAAATAAACAAGTACATAGAAGAGAATGATGATTGCCAATTTACCATGCAAAAGTTTAAAAACGTCATCACTACAGAGCATATCCCGGATGAAAAAACTATTAAAAAACGACTAATAGAACGCTTTCACGATGATATTATCATTTCAACTAAATTTGGGTCCAATACCATTATATGTTTTAAATAAATTAACCATGATGTATTAACAGAAAATTGGTACAATCAAAAATATAGTAGTAAAGAAGAAGAAGAATTTTCCAATAATATGTACGTCCTAATAACAATGAATCGATTACCTGCTCCGGATAATTTATTGCAAATGTTATTTTGTAATTGCAAAAAGGGATGTGGAGCTGCGTGTGGATGCCGAAAAAGTGGTTTACCTATACTGCAGTGTAGCATGTTTACAGTGCAGCGGAAATCTTTGTTCCAATACTTAACCTATTATACAGATAGATGAAGTAGAAGAAAATATTTGATGTAGACAACAATGTAATATATTTAAATAAACAGATTTTGTAAAAATATTTTTTTTTTCTTTTCATTAGTCGTAATTAATTACCTTATTTTTTTTTAATGTACACAATAGAGTACGTTTCATTTATAATTAAACTGGCCGAGAAATTCCATTTTACATAGTAGCTGTCGCTCCGCTCTCCCCTCCACGTTTTTCTACCTGTTCGAGATCCCTACTGCTATTTTTATACACAGGTATCTTTGAAAAATGTTCCTATATGTCTACTCAGGTAAGATTTAACATATAAATAAAAAAAAATTACTGTTTAACGTGAAAATATATGGTCAAACATTAATTTTTCATAATAATTTGTTTAAACAATGAAAAAATAGAGTGCACAAAAAAAAATTGGGTAAACATTGCAATTTATAGTTTAAAAAACAATATCCCACATCGATCATATTAATTCATTCACTATAACTCTAATCCGAGGTTTTACGGTTTTGAATGCTCCAGGCACTCCACTATAAATATAATAAATAATATATACCTAATAGTAGGCATCGGAATAATTCCAAAAAAAAAAAACGACAGCTGTTCATTTATTTTGTAACATTCTGCTTTGGTGTACAATAAAGTGTAATTATTATTATTAAATCTTACTAAACGTACGTCTTTTCAAAGACGAAATAAATAATTAATATACTAGTTAAGGAACTAGATAAAGTTGAAAGATTTCCGCTGCTATGCGTTGTAGCATAATGTATCATAGGCTATACTTCTTCTACTTATAAGCTTTTCAGAAAAATAAGAAATTTTAAATATGTTTTAAGATCAGACCAACAGATTTCAAGCTTAGCGCGTCATAACAAACAAGATAGCAAACTCTTCCGCTTTATAATTATTCAGTAAGTATACTTTATTATGTTAAAAAAGTTAAGCTACGTAATATACGTAAAACTTTGAATGAAGTAATAAGAAATTTATTTCTAGAGTTACTGCTTTTGTATTTTTACTAACCGAATTCGTAAATATTTATTGAACTGAGTCAGACAATTAATATTAACGTAGATACGTATATCTAAAACAAATTTTAACCTATTACACTATAGTACTGACTTTGTTTATTTTCAATCGAGAGCCCCAAGTATGTTACCTACATTTTAATTTCCTATTTCCCTCAGTGGTACAAGAAGTGTCTTAAATTATACTTCTAAGATCATTAACAAAAAAAAAAAAGCTAATTATTATTCAATTGAAGTAAATGAAATTTTATTTCTTAATATTGTAATACATCCAATGTATAATAAAAGTAAAGGTAAATAATACAAAATGTTTGCCTATTATACTATAATATGTATATATCTACTATTAAAAAAAAACTATTCAAAAAATTATTTAAAAAAAATAAGATGTATGTATATTATTATATTGTTTATATGTAAAATACTTTCTTATAAGATGTTTAAACTCAAAATTATATTTCATGTTAAATCTTAATGGCAAGATTTAATTAAACCCTTTCTGAATCTAACCCTTAATAAGGATAAACACTGAATTCTCAATCTCATGACCTTTCATAAAGTTTTTTTAATTACAGATCATTGATCTATAAAAAAACCCAGATCAATGTTACAGATTTAATAAAATAGATGAATTTGAAACTTAACTTTAAAAAACACATTTTCACGAGTTAACCTTATACATGCTCTTATTTTATTCATTTACTATAGTATGGTCTTTTGATTTCATAATGGTGCTTATTTTAAAATGTTAATGTTAAAAAAAAAATGTTAAAACTTTTCTGGCATGTGTATTATTTCTTTTTCTTATTTTAGGTATTTAGTTGTATTTTTGCTGCATATTTTCCTAAAGCAAATAAAGAAATATTTGCTTGAAGAAAATTATTATCAACAAGATTTTATTATTATTATTTTTTATCTTACTCCAATACAGACAGAAAGACCTACGGGGTTCCTTCGTATTTGCTTATCACCCGACTGTTGTTTAACAATTTTTGAAGTTTATTAATGTTTTTTTTTGTAAATAGTATAAAATAAATTCTTTGAGTTAGCCCATAAAGTAAAAAATCCACGCAATATAATAAACCGTACTGAGGCCATTTCTGTGGGTGGTTTTTTTTTATTGTTACATATTGTATTTGTAGCACAGATTACATACAAAATGTCGAAGACTGTACGTGAAAATGTACCTTACAATATTAACTTTAAACCATTATTGCTTCTTAGCTATGCTGCGGGGTCTAGCGGTCTCAAAATAAAACAGCGCTGCCCTTTGATTTATTTTACGTAAAAACATGATCATGAATTATTTATAATAAGCTAGTACCTACGTATAAAAATATTCTTTTTTCATTAATTGTAAGAATTAGTTTTATATGAACGTACTAATTTCAAAAAGCACCAAACTGATTTCAAGATGATACTACGACTACGTCCTAATGAACTAATTGTAGTTTAGTCACAATTTTAGTTTCAGTGCACTTGGTCACAATTTAGACTGAAATATCACGTTATTACATTTCACGTCAGCGCGGGTAAATTCGCGCAGTGATTAAAACTTGTCCCTTATCAATTGCCGGAGAACTGCTTATAATCTAGCTTACTTATTTGTCACTGAAAAATATTAAATTATATGAACGGTTATTTTAATCTATTACTATTTTTATGTTTATTTTACTTAGATGTAAAAAATATTTTTTATTATTATATATTTTTGGGCAACATTTACATTTTTTTTTGAGATCACTATTAATGTCAAACCGTTGACACAATGCCAAGGTTCTATCGGCTAAACGATAAAAACTATTAGAAGGAGGAAAGAGAATTTTTAATAAAGGGCTAATCGATTATATGCAAAAACATTTATAAATAAAAAAAAGTAAGAAACAAAATAAATTAAAAAAAAACGCTTGAGTGATGAAGGTATGATGAAGTACAAATATCTTCACAACAATACATTTAGTTATAGTCGGAACGACTTCCGAAATCCGAACTTCAAAACGTCCCTGCCCGGTGTATCCCATAAGGAAGTTGGTGCACTCCTCGCATGACTGAACGCTGCCGGGTGGCCACTTAGGGCGGAATAGTTTTTAATGAGTAATGACGCTGAGGCCGACTTAGGTCAGTAGATACGGGGGAGATGTATCTAAGATGTTTGTGGTGCATAAAATGCAGTTTAGTTTGTGGTAATTCAAATAAGTGTTCTAACATACTCAATGTTTTGATTTTTTGTTTATGTCCTTTACATTTTCGTTCTTTGTCTTAAAATAAAATATTGTGATAGGTTGGGAACTTGGGATATTATATTAATAAATATATTCGAAACTATAACTACACCATTTTAGTAAATACATGGAAGGATTTGATTGGTGTTTGAATAATTAAAAAAAATAGTGTTAGAGTACATTTTAAATTATTTCTTCTTTCATAAAATTGCATTAACTGTAACCGTGTGCTGCACTACATACTCGTAACTACACAGTATAGACCGTGGCTTCTGTAACTTTTCAAACAATTCCGGTAGAATCACGATATATACTCACGATATATTTATTGCACACCAAAACAGAGAATAAAATTAAGGATACAAGCTAACATCATTTAAGCTGTACAATCAGGCGGTCTTATTTCTAAATAGCAATTTCTGCCAGACAACCTGAGGGTGACAGGAATATTGTATTTGTAGAAGGGCAGGTGGTATAACAATATTACCTAATAATAATAATGTAATAATAACTAAGCAAATAAATACCTGTAACAATATATACTGTATCAGCCTGTAAACCACCCACTGTCGAGCGAAGGCCTCTTCTCCATATAGAAGAAGGGTTGGAGCTTAATCCGTCACGCTGCTCCACTTCGGGTTGGCCGATAATTTCCCTACAACGGGTAACGATCATTATCGGGTGTCTATGATAATAACAGGGACCAACGGCTTTACGTGTTCTCTGAGGCACGGCGGGAAAACTCACAAGGACATACACCCAGACCGGAAACAAATATTTGTACAAATACAAATATCGGTCCCTAGCGGGAATATATATATATATATATATATGTATGTATAATTAAATATATTTTGGGCACGTCTTTTGCTGACGGGCAATGCGTTTCATAACAAGACAGTTTGTATAGAGAAGGAGTCTCTATAGAAGTATAGTACGTGTATATAAGTTCACACTTCTTGTCAGTTCCGGTGGTGTGTCACGCTTATCTCTACAGTAAAAACATCGCAATGACGACGTCCACGCTAAATCAGATAAACAAATAATTATGCTTAATTAAAAAAATCTAAAAACCCGACTGCGTAAAATACTCTTATTATAAACTAAAAAGAATAAAACAATTTACTAGCTTTCATTTGATACCCATATTGCTACAGTAAGAAAAAAATAATTCAACTCCCCCCCCCCCCTCATTCCGCTATTTGCGGGCGCCATTTTGAAAATTTATATAGCCTATGTCACTACTACAATTTAGACAAATCCAACGACACCTCATATGTCAAAAACCGTCCAGCCGTTTGGGCTGTAGGGCGTGCCAAAGAAATGGACATACATACATACATACATACATACATACATATATACATACATACATACATACATACATACATACATACATACATACATACATACACTCGAAAAACATAACCCTCCTTCTGTCGCAGTCGGGTAAAAATCAGATAAACCCGCATGGTGCGAGGGGACAGGAAATGATATTCATTTCTGATTGCCGTCGTCACTATCAGATTTAAGAATATGTGATATAGGGCTATATTCATTAAAATTATATAATAATAAAAAGTACTTTTTTTGTGATATTATCAATTTAAAATCCACAAGACAAGAGTACAATTAAATATCAAAAGATAAAAAAAGAAACAAAAAAAGTTGCTTTCGTTTTTAAGAGAAGAATTATTGCTGGATGATGAATGTCTTGTCTATTGTTATAAAAAGTATATTGGACAAAAAAGAGTAATTTGAAGCACAAATAAAAAAAAATTAAAAAAAAACCAACTACGATTCACTAATTTGGTTCCTATCCTATCTATTCTATAAAAAATAGGTCATAAGACCTTTTCGTTAATAAATGGTATATTTATATAATATCTGAAAAGACATGATATCTAAAACCTTGCCTTGTCCAACATTAACGTTATTACAATTATTTTAAATTTTACGTGGGATATAGATTTAAAATATTAATCGGTAAAACGTTTCAGATTTCAGAATTTTTTTCAAAATAAAAATAATGAAATATATTTCGATTACAATTTTTTTTTAAATATGAATGTAAGATTTGTAAGTGAAAGGGAGATTATTAATAAATTAAAGAAATGTTTACCTAAGAAGGTGATAAGTATTATAATTTAAATTACATTAAATTGTTATACAATGTGAATAAGTAACAGTTTACGGATTGTGTACACCTTTCTAAAACCTAACCTTACCGTACCTTTATAAAAGTTTGGTTTTATTATAGCATTGGCTCAAACGTGCACTTAGAGGGAAATTCGCGGCGCAACGTTCCCGTTTGTGTTCAAACGCTGCAATTTTAGGGAAAAGAAAATAAAATAAAACATAGTCGTCTTTAAATGCAGGTGTATAGAGGAAGTTAATAATGGACATAACTGTAGTGGAGAGTTTGGCTCATGTTTTGTATACCGGTCTCTTCTCCCTAATCTCCGCTGAGGCATTGTTCACTTTAAGTTACGCGAGATAGTCGAATATTGAAAATTTAATTTATTTTTATTTACAAAGAGTATTGGTAAGGTTTCACCACAAAATTCTAATACGTCAATTGTTATATTTTTATTATTCTAATGCTAGCTTACGTTTAGCCGTGTTGTTAGTGTTAATATTTGCTTATGAAATGAAATGAAATGAAAATATTTATTTCGCCATAAGGAGATTTTACACATTTAAATAGTGTCAAAAAAAAACTACATCTAAAGTAAATATGTCATGTTACCAAAAAACGCTTACAATACAAGCTTAAGTAATGTAAGTACCCAATATTATCAGCTACCGTAAATTAATGACTACTAGTTAACATCTAGAAATTATTATAAGCTAATCTCTTAATATCTACAATATACAGAAGTCTGTTTAAAAAAATACAAGCTTGTAAACTAAAATACCTTTAGCCAATAATAAAACATTTTCATATAAAAGGCTTATAAATTGCTTAAATCATGTGATCCGGACCACACAACACCAGTAATGCTGAACACAGCTCTCACGCGTCGCGATTGTTCTTTTCTGTCGAGAATTAGCAAACATTTCCAAATGCTTTTTAATACCGCACTCGAAATGTAGGGAATGTAAGGAGCTTTTAATGTTATGTGAATATATCACAGTTTGTTTCGTTCTTCGCTACTTTACTGTGATAGCGTTAATACTTAGGCTGCCTGTCCATTGACGCGGTGCGAGGCTGTGGAGTGGAGAAACGGAGAAATATTAACCAATAGAACTGCATAAAATGTGCGCTCCGTTCCATTGGACAAGGGCTTGCAAGCTAGTTTAAAAATTCATACATTTTCGGAAGCGGCTCGTGGCAGCGGTGCGGGTGAGGCGGCGGAGCGAGGCGGTGGGGAAACAGACTAATTGAAGGAAAATCTATGTTTTATTAAAGAATTATTATTAATAATCTGTTTTCTGAACTGACCGCCCGCCGCCCTCCACTCGAATGACTTGTCGCGTGAACTCGACCTAGCTCCTTCGCTATATTGCCTCGCTCCACTTCAATGGATAGGCAGCCTTGCACTGAAATCGATAAGTTTTATTTTTTCCTTTAATCACACGAGACTGTATGCGTACGTTTATTATATCATTCTTTTGTTGTATTAGATACATGATAAATAAATAAATATGTTTGACAAACACACACGGTCGACAGTCTCTAAGGGAGGCAACTTAATGCCTGTTTTAGGTACATAATTTTTTTTAAATAAATATAAGTACATATAAATAATACATATATAAATAAATACATATATAAATAAATACATATTGCACCCAGACTCGGGGCGGGAATCGAACCCACAATCCTGAAGCAGAAAACAGGGCCACTGCTAACTGCGCCACGGGCCAGTCTAGTAGTATACATATGTAGCTTTTGGTAACTTAAATATTCTATTCCTAATACTAGTTATACCTAAATTCTTAATAGGGCCTACAATTTTACCCTGTCCACCTTATTGTTGTACCGATTACGTTACTTAGCAAGCAATATATGTAATTATACGTTTTGCTACTCACAAATAATATTTTAGTTATTATTACGGGTTGTAAAATTATGTCTCACCAAAAAGGAAATGTGCCACTTGGAGAAAAAATATTTTATTGAAGGTTCGTTTTTACTTCTCATCGTCTTAATTTTAATAAGGTGTCTCATTATTGTAATATTTTTGCTAGATCTCTTATTGTAACAAAGATATTTAAGACAACGTTTTATAGGAGGCGATGCTTTAAACATTAGATTAGACATAATAATTTCGCGTAAGATTCTCTAGCAAATTTTTATATTTGATAATGTAACATTTACTGACATTATTACTTACATTTTTTTGACTATATCAAAAATTTACATTGAATTGCGCCTTTTGAAGTATAAGATTAAAGGTAGGTATTTTATAAAACTTTATGCATTTAAAATATTAATAAAAATAGGCCTTATTCATATAATAAGTTACTGAATATATTGTGCGGTTTTATCCGCTTTAAGTTTTAATTTTTGGCAGGATGGTTGGCTATTATGCCTATAGCTTTTCATAATACACAGGCTTTCTAATAAAAAGGCTTATAATAATTAATCAGACCAATAGATACTAAGATTGACGTATTCAAACAAACAAACAAGGTCCATAGCTGTATTTCAATATATTATGCATAATAAGAAAAGATTATGTAAGAAATCAACTCTTATGCTGTTAAGTTATTACTTTAATACAAATTCATAAAGTATAAAATGTGTATGTAACATGCTTATAAGCAATACAGATCATACTAGTGTCCGTGCTGTCGACTGGAGTAACTGCTGAAAGTAAAGGCGTCAATTACTGTAATCGAAACGAAGGGGTTCTATTCTCGGACTAATGTCGTGTGAATCACCTAATGGCATTGATTCAGAATGCTCTGGGTCGAATGAATATCGGTTTTAGTGTTACAATAACATGCAACGGATTCGACTCGATTCCGACAGATATATGATACTTTTAGTTGTTAATATGGAGATGTTTTGTATTTTATTAATACATATGTTAATATCCAGGTATCTAAAATATATTTCAAATTATATATGCAACTAAAATATTTAATCAACATTCAATTAAAAACCAGATAATACCACATTAGCATTAAATATTATCTCACGAGGCATTATTGTTTTATTTTTGATTAAATGATTGGTTAGTTAATTTCGAAGGCCCTTTTCCATATTAAAATTACTTAGCTAAGCTGTTGTATAATATTGCAACAAATATTTTCTTTTTCTAATATTAGTATATTCGTCGTATCGTGCTCAAGTCGCACAGTGACGTCACAAGGACAGTCGTGCGGCATGTGCGGTTAGCGGTGAACATCGCGTAACAACCACAATGGTAACCAAACACCTGTCTGAAACGCATCCCGTGCAATGCATGCCTGCGACTAACATAATTATGGAATGTTAGATGTTATATTAACCACATTATCGTATTTTGTTTTTATTATCTTACAAATAATGTGAGGCGTGAGTGAATTTTAATGTCAAATAATTTTAACTATCACAATGAAAGCGAAGTGACCAATCTACGACGCGTCATGTCTAGCGTATGTGTATAAAGCGTAAAAGCACTTATTCTCTTAGCTGAAAATGTACAAATTAAAAAAGACCTGTATTTGGAAATATTTTTGTTAACTTAATTTGTTTATTTATAAATAACTTTTGCTGTAAACTTACATTTAGGCTCTGTGTCTTGTCTCCAAATGAGATAAATTTAGTATATCTAGTAATTTATTTCGAAAGTGTAATTAACAATCTTTATTAAATAAATTTTACAATATTATACATATATACAATTCAAAACTAAAAATAATTTTTTACAAACAGTTTTGGTATAAATCATGTCCGTATGGAAAGGTGCCAAGAATACTAGCAGTTTTTCCCCGTTGAATCGCAATTCTGATTCTTTGGACAAAAAATGCACCAGCCATCCTGTCACCAGTAGAGGCTATGAGACGTGGGGTTAATTCTTTTAGAATTTTTTTTCGCACTGCCACTCCAAGGATTTCGACTGCAAATGGCACAAAAACATAACTTTGGATAAGTGACGAATATTTGTGCCGTTTAGTCATTTTAGCCTTTTCCGCAGCGGCTCCCATTATTAAAACCGTTTCCCTGACATTAAACGAAGCCAATGTATCAACGCAGGTTGCGTCTCACAAAAGCGCCCGTCCCCTTTCCCAAGGAATCAGTGTTAAGCCATCAGGCCTCTTGCCATCATCGCGACTAATTCCAGTAGCCTCAATAAGAGCAAGAACATCGATGGTGGCAAGAGCACTTTTAATGGTCTCATTTAGGGAACCGTGGCGGTAAAACCTACCTGAACTCTTGTTGCAAGAAAGGCCGTGTAGTCCGAAAGAATCAACCTCCTTTCCGCACGGACATCTGTGTTCAAAACACAGACGTGCTCCCAACCGGAGACCTATACAAATTCGAAAACTTTTATTATCTAAAAGTGACCCAAGGTTTTTTGACGGCATTACATGTAACCAGTGACCTGACTCTTTACTTGATAAAGCTAGAAGCCTTGCACGGTTTTTGTCACTTGTAAGATTTTGCGTCAAATTTTCACGAGTATTGTGAACCAATGGCGCATCCCAAAGTTTCTGTTTTGTAACTTCCTTGGAGATATCGTCATTAGGACACCTCAACCTCCGAAATATAGTTTAAAATAACTGACTACTGGTTTTATTAAGGATTTATAGTATGTTTACGGTTTATATTTAAATTTTTATTAAATATAATAAAATTGGTGAATGATTTAAAAAGATAACAATAAAAAAGTAAAAATAAAGTAGATTTTAAGTCGGAAAAAAAAGGTTTTTTTTTTAAAGTAAACTTTATGAAAACCTCCTGGTAAATTTAAGGTTACTTAAATTTTGTTTATTCTGGAGTCATTTATGTAATACCATGAAAACTTCGTTGAATAATAAATATTTAATAGATATTAATGAATTTAAAAATATAAAAATCCACGATAAATAGCACTAAGTATGAATATAATTCTTTTTCATTATAAATACACATAGCAGTCAAAAATTTTTCTTTCTAGGACTTTGATCAATTAAAAACCAAATTGAATTTCATATGTCGTAGAAAAAGTTGTGGATAAGACTGTTCCCTAATAAGAATCTTATTGTAACAAACAAAATAACATGATCAATAACTTTATGTAGAACACTTTAATCTATTTACCATTTGCACGGACTTTTCTAGTAGGAAATTAAATCTGTATTTTGAATTGTTCGGATATATGTCATATTAATAGTGGATCTAAACATTATTATAAAAAATAAAAAAATAAACTTTTGAGATGCATATTATAGAATGATTTAAATTAAAGTTTTTTTTTACTCAAAATTAATTTTAACGAATTTTATAGAGCCATATTTAGAGTTACTTTTGTAAATAACATTAGCAACTAATTACAATAAATTATTATAATTGAAACTCATTAATCCAAGGCTGAGCGGGCACAATCCGGTTGGATATTAGGTATATACTTACATAATATTGTGTATCACATATAACTGTGGCTTTATGTCTCCTTGCTTCAAGCATAATCCGATCACATTTGCACTATTGGAAGCAATTCAAGTGTGCTCAGAAACACCTGCACTTGTGTCTTTTGTATTGTGTATTGTAAAATACATACAGACATAAACATAATGATAGACTTGTAAGCTTTTATATTGTTTTCCAACGTAATTAGTTAATATTAGGTGTATTAACTCTATCTATCGAATATTTCTTTTTATATTATGTAGGTATATTATATATATAATATAAGTTCTAAGAAATTGTGTACTTTATTAAAAAAATTGAATATCATTTGACGTTATTCTAACAGTGCGCTATTGATTACAATTTTATCTTTGATCTTTGAATGAGGCATAAGCTCTGCTAAATACACTTTGGTGACATTTCACTTAAGCATCTATCCCTTCGGATTTAAATCTTGATTGACACTAAGTTGATTAAATTTAAAAGCATTTCTGAAACTTTTAATGTTTTATTTACGTAAACTATCAATAAGTAGTAGAAATACTGGTATTGTAAACATTGTCGCAAGATTTATATTTAATAGTTTGAGATAAAATTTATTCTTAAATAAAATTAGAGTTGTAATAGTTGCTTAATAACAAATAAGAATTTTATCGGTCAAAGAAAACACTAATTTAGTCCTTCTCCTTGTATCAAATGAAATTTGCAATTTGTAATACGAGTACAATACATTGTGTTTTGCAATGAAAATTTCCCGTCGGTTGCTTCGCACTAAATCAGTACATTGAAAACAAAATGTAACCCTCGTTCCCTGATTAACGAACTCCATACAAGATGTACAATGTATGATAATCGTATTACGTACACCAATCAACTCCTTGTTTTTATTTGATCCAGTCGGTTGCTAGTCTAAACTTTTTACAATCAGATAAACTTTTATAGGTTATTTGTGTGACCTCTAGTGAAAATATAATATTTTCTCCCTTCTTTATTGTTTCAAAGATCCATGTTCTGAAGTTGTAAAATACAATTCAGTTCAAATTATAGGTGTTAAAGAGGCAATGAAAACTGGAAGGTGTGGTGTTCTGGTGAAGATGTTGCTATAAAAGTTACCAACAAAAATTGAGATACATACGAGTGATCAAAGCCTTATCAAGTGAAATGGTAATTGGTTTATATATACACAATATTATCAAAAAATCGTGGTAGATAATGAATGCTTTTGTATCAATGTAGATCTCCGGTTGGTTTCCAACCTCTGTTTCTTAAAGACAGGTATTGCAAATATTTATTATACTTAGTCAAAACACCTGGACCTCTATAGCATATCTAAAAAATTCAAAAAGACTTAATCCCATATATCTTGATTCATAGCCTCCAATGGTGACAGGAGGGGAAGAATACCGAATTGCGATTTAACGGAGAATTGCTGCCAGTGTTTTTGCTATCTTTCCGGCAGACGTAATTTGTATAACAATCTGTAAATAATTAGTTATTTAACTTTCGTGTTGTTAATATGTACGAGTACAATACTGTAAATTTTATGTAAAATAAAAGATATATATATAAACTTTTTTCTTTTATATATAAACTTTTTGTATGTTAATATATAAAAAAAAATGAAGCGTATTTTAAAGAAACACGTCTTTAAGTAGCAGCTTAACCCTTATGTGTCCAACCAAATTTTCCTACGTCGATATGCGACCGGGGTACCTGAGTGCCCACCACAAGTTTTAATTACTTTTTGAGTTCAAATGTGGACAAAATCATTATAAATCGATTTACTCAATTAAATAAACATATTTAATATTTTTTAAAGCTTATTTATGTATAATTTCATTATACATTATATTACAATGGGTCGCAATGTGACGCTCCTGAGGAGGTTTATGAAGATGCAATGCAGAGATTCTCGATTTTACTTGTTCTGGGGTCAGTAATTCCAATAGTATCACCTCAGTGAAATGTGGAATACAACTTCTCCTTTACATTTTTCCCTTTTCCCTTTTTCGTTCTGGACGAAAAGCATTTACCGGCTCATGCCATTTTTGTTATAAGTTAACTATTAAAAGGCGCAGGAAAACTCACAAAAGTTGCAGAAAATGCGATCAACCTGTTTGCGATAAACATTCAGCAACAGTCAGTCAGTATAGTTACATGTATAGATTGCCAAAAATGAGTATATTATTATTGTATTCTTACCACAAATGATTGTATATATACTGAACTGAATCAGCCTGTAAATATCCCACGGCTGGGCAAAGGCCTCTTCTCCATAGAGGAGAAGGGTATAATAAACCTATATGAATGACCCCAATAAAACATTTATAAACATTAACTTTGATTTACAGGTGAATAAATCAAATTTTCTTCTAGTGGGTACCCGGATACCCCTGGTTGCATCCTAACGCTAACTGCATTTCGACACCATATACCTGAAGCAAAAAAAATATATATATACGAAATAAAGCGATGAAAATCTCTTCGTGAAGATTTAAACTTCCTAGATTCAGAGGCTTAAGTCGAAAAAAAAAATTTTTGAAAAAAATATACGTACAAAAATGTGATGAGGTATCCGGGTACCCGGTTGAACACATAAGGGTTAAAGATAACATCGCTACAATTTTATATTTCTTTGTAAAATTTGACGGCGTACAAGACGGTGCATACTATATTCATGAAGATTCATCTTATGATTTGACATAAGAAGGAAGTTAAGGTTTTATCTGAATAATTTATAAAAAATAAAACGAAAGTACCTGGATGACCGAGCTTTGCTCGGTTAAATTATATTTAGATACATTACTTACATACTGATGAAACATAAATAATATTTTCGATATTACCGACATAATAGTAAAATAATAGGAACTGGTTATTTAAATAAAAAATAAAAAGAGCTCTCAATAATAGTTTTTCTCACAAAAGAACAAACTAAAAAAAAAAAAAAGGAAAAAAACTGGTCTGTAGACACCTGGATTCGAATGCGGGTCTTCTGATTTCGAATCCGCCCGTTTCCGATCGGAGCTATTATAAACTTATTAATAATAGTGAATTTTAATTGCGTGAAAAAAGGGATAAAACGACATTTTCTAAAAATAAATCCTAGCTGGATCGATTTATCGCGCCCGAAACCCCCTGCATACTAAATTTCATGAAAATCGTTGGAGCCGTTTCCGAGATTTAGATATTTTTATTTATTTATATATATATATATATATATATATATATATATATATATATATATATATATATACCAGAATTGCTCGTTTAAAGATATAAGATTTAAATACGAATTACATACTGATGAAATATAAATAATATTTTCGATCTTACCGACATAATAATAATACAATAGGAACTGGTCATTTAAATAAAAAAAGAGCTCTCAATAATAGTTTATCTTACAAAAGAAGAAACTTGAAAAAAAGAATTGATCTGGAGGCACCTGGACTCGAACCGGGGTCTTCCGTTTTCGAGACCGCCCGAATTCCTACCTGAGCTATTATAAATTTATAGATAGTGGCGATATTTACCTTCGTATTCTAATGATATTCTAGCAGTTTTTAATTGCTCTTGCCCGCTTCACAGGGACAAAACCCGAACTTTCGTCCTAGGTAGGAAAAAAAGTATGTGCAACATGAGACGAAAGTACTACATCCTTTCACGTATGTTTGTTGCCCTCGCCTTCGGCTTGGGTGGCAATTTCACATGAGGGACAGAAAGTAGTACTTTCATCCCCTTGTGACACAAAATACTATATTATTATATAAGTAAGATCGAAAAATATTATTCATATTTCATCAGTTACATCGTATCCAAATATAATTTCCAAAAAAAAAAAACGATTTACAAACAAAAAAAAAAAATACCGAGCAAAACTCGGTCATACAGGTAGTAAAGGGCTCTCAATAATAGTTTTTCTTACAAAAGAGGGAAATTGAAAAAAAAAAAGAAAAAATAATGGGACTTCAGGCATCGAGATTCGAACCCAGGTATGATTTCCCTCCTCAGTTATTATAACTTTGTGGATTATAGCGAAATTAGGTTTAAAGAGCATTTAGGTTTAAAGAGCATTTAGGTCTAATAATATTCTAATATTCTAGCAGTTTTTAAATGCACTCGTGATTTCTTATTTAAATAACCAGTTCATATTTTTTTATTATTATTTCGGTAAGATATTATTCATATATCATCAGTTCATAATTCGTATGTAAATATAGTTTCCAAAAAACACGAATTACAAAAAATAAAAAAATAAAATACCGACCAAAGCTCGGTCATCCAGTTAGTAAAGGGCTCCCAATAATAGTTTTTTCTCACAAAAGAAGGAACTTTAAAAAAAAAAGAAAAAAAAAATAGTTCTGGAGAAATCTGGATTCGAACCTCGGGTTCTTCTTATTTCGAATCCGCCCGGTTCACATCAGAGCTACTACAAACTTAACAATGACAGCGAAATTTACCTTCATATTCTAACGATATTTTTTAATTCCCCGAAAAAAGGGATAAAACGACATTTTCTGAAACTAAATCCTAGCTAGATCGATTTATCGCCCCCGAAACCCCCTGCATACTAAATTTCATGAAAATCGTTGGAGCCGTTTCCGAGATTCAGATTATATATATATATATATATATATATACAAGAATTGCTCGTTTAAAGATATAAGATGAATTATATTTCGTGGAGAGAATTGTACATTATTCTCGTAGGTAAGCGAAAAACCCAAAAGTTTAATCAATATCAAAAATTCTAGATAACGACTTGCACGTATGTACTTAAGATTAAATATAGATATATAAATGAGTCTTACTTATAATGAGTCCAGTTGGACAAACATATGATAACGTAATAAGTGAATTGTTTTCTTAATATGTTTACGATAAAATCAATGAACATAAAAGTATCAATAAATAGATAAGGGATTAAAATTATGTTTAATTACAATATATTTGATTGCTATATATTTCTAGTATGACGAACATTCGATATTGTACATCAAGGATACAATATATAAGATATTGTACATCATCATATTTAAAATAAAAACTGACAATGTGTTAAAATAATAATATTATATAATTTTTTATGTGTTTGATTCTATTTTTTTTTGTGTACTATATAAAGCGCGCTCTTCATTCTCGGCAAAACTACACGAGACTAGCCGGATACGGGAGTGTAGAGGCCCTATTCGGCAAGTCTCGCCGTGGTCTCGCCCTACATTCGTGTCTCGGCAAAACCTTTGGCCAGGACGTCTCGGCAGGAGTGTAGAGCGCGCTTAAGACTTCTAGATTAATGCAAATATACTGATGATTAGAAAAATATAACAAGTTCTTATCAAAGATTTGTGTGTAATGTCTGCACGAAAATTATTGGCGTGAAACGACTGTTTTTTAAGGCACTATTACAAAATCTATATAAAGTAAATTATATTAATTTTAATAACGATACTAAAAACAACTTGGACTAAATTTTGAAATTTGTTTTGTCAAATTTAAGTTTAGATAGTGAAGTGTCTAAATTTCAATGAGAGGGGTAGGTAGTACCTTTTTATTGACTCTCGCCGCTGTAAAGGCGACGGGTATGTGAGACTCACTGACTGCGGAGCCAGAATACTCACTAAAACCCAGCGGTGCCCGCATCGTCGTAGTGGGACGCCACGGGATCGTTTTCGCATACAACCGTGGGGTAGGTAGTACCTACCTATGTGATTGAATGACTTTTGTGACATTGTTTTAATTTTGGCATGAGAATGATCCGTAATTAACCTTAGGTTTGTGTTTCAGAGTATGTAAGAAAACGTCATCTTTTATTTTGGGGGTTTTAAGTAATAAAAATATATGTAATTGATTTCAGTCCAATAAATAATATTATATTATATTTTAGAAAAGATTTATAGTCATATTATTTCTATCAATATAGATATAGGTACCGTACCCGTAATTATCTATACATATAATAAAATGGTAGGAAAGTCAAAACTGTACATTGAATATTTTTGTAAAAGAATACTTGGGGTGTGATCTACAATCGATACCGAAGACAAAAATATAGTTTTTACAATTTTTGTCTGTTTGTCTGTTTGTCTGTATGTATGTCCGGGATAAATTGAAAAAGTAATGCATGTATATTTTGGCACGAATATTATTAAGAAGTCGGGTCAACATATAGGCTACATATTATTACGCTATCACTTACGGGGAACGAGCAGTGAACCTTTATTTCTTCAACGCATTCTGTACCTACGTGTAACCTAATAGCGTTCACGCAGACGACGTCGCGGGCAGCAGCTAGTATCAAAATAATTCAAGCTGATTTAATAGGTATTAAAATATGATATTTTAACAAATATAAACAGTAGTCGTGTTACATATCAGATATTATATCATATTGTCTTTGCATTATAAATACGCGAATTATTACAACTGTAATACCATATTATATCCAAACCTCGTTCGATGCGCCGCGATCGCGACTCGTCATTAGTCGGCCGCCGAGCGTGACTGTTTATGGTCCGTGACTCGTTCAACCCTTCACCCTAAACGCAGACACGTGTAGGATTAATAGTAATTTTTCTCCATTTATTCCGAGTTGCCGTCGCAGTGTCCGATGTTCAGTTTTGATTGAATTTTGAATCCAATTACAGAGGAGTATTTAATAAGATTTAAGAGGGAAATTTTATATATATATATATATATATATATATATATATATATATATATATATATATATATATATATATATATATATATATATATATGTATTATGTATATATAAATAATTGTATTATTTATTTCTAAATTTAATACTAGTTGACTGGCCTATATATAGTCTACGAATTACTTTATTTTGACTTTTATTCCCGCTATCAAGTTAATCGTATTGAATTTCGGGATAAGAAGCAGACAGTGTCCTAGCTCATTGTAATGGACTCAAATTATGTCAAGTTTCATTCAAATTCATTCTGTACTTCAAATAGACAGACACACAGAAAAAAATTAAAAAATTTACATTATTGGCCTTATTATCGATAAAACAGTGCTCCAAAAAAATAATTACGTAATATCATCAATATACAGAATTGAATATGTTACACTTTAATTATAAATTTTTTACATCATAAGAGCGTTAAGAGGACGTAAAACGTTTATTTTATTTACATCAATACGAATAAATATACAGATACACATATACATAAATAATATTAATAATACACTTATATATATATATATATATATATATATATATATATATATATATATATATATATATATATATATCTCAATCCTTATATATTTATATTCTACCGATAGCAAATACACTAAGTTTAAATGTTTTAATATGTTTAATTTACACAGACGGTCATCTGTTCCTAAGGTAGGCAACTTAATACCTGTGTTGTAGGTAACAGCCTAAATATATTTTTTTATTAAATTTACATATATAAATAAATACAAATATATAATACATATATAAATAAATATATACAACTCAGAATACGACCTTGGAGCAGAAAGTAGGGTCATTGCCGACTGCGCCAACGCGTCAGTCTAATAAATTTAATAACTACACTGAAAAATTACTTACAGTGCGGTAGTACGAACAAGCAGAACTAACGCACACATAAAGGAAAGATAAATAAACGGTGTTTTGAAATTAAACGGTAAAGAAAACAGAAAAGGTAATCTGTGTCATTTGGAAATGAAATTAACTTGGCACCCAAAATTCGCAATTTTTAATTTTATTTTTTATTTTGATACGACGCCTGTCAAGCTAAAATACAGCCACTGACATTAACTGATGAATAAATTAACAATATATATGAACAGAAAGAAAAAGAAAGGTGGATATTATGGAAGAGCACATGTCTCTACATGTGCTCTTTCCATAATGGTCATCAGAAAAAAAGTAAACTTTACCTATACATATATTATAGATAGAATACAACGCGATCTGATGTTTTCAATTTTCTAATTAGAAAACATTTAAGGATACAGCGATAGGTAGATAGGACATTATGTGATTATTTTGTGTAGTCCAGGAATTAAGCTATCCGTCTCGTGTCTCTCTTGTTTAACATTACGAGAAACGAGTCACGTTGTTGTTAAGTAGCAGATTAGGTAAGAGTTAGGTAAGTTGAATTTTAATAATAGTAACTTTGCACTGAGATAGATAAGCATTAATTCCTTCATTATATTATTATTAAATGTGGATCAGTTGAAATATGAGACAAGTCATTATTGAGTACAACAATAGTACTGTCAAGACAATAAATATATTTAAAGATATAATATTCAATTTTTCTGTCTATTGAACAAATGTAAATTAAAACATATATTTTATTTGAGTTCAACGAAAGTAATTTGAGTTTAAAAGTAAAATAAATTCGTCAAAACGATTCTCTCATAAAATAACTTGGATAATTTCAAATTGCTAAACACTGTATGAGTGAATTAAACGACCGTTGTTCGCTAAAAGTCCGTGATTCATAATTATAAAGTACGACGTAATTCGCTCCTGTCGGCCTGAACATTACTCGTTTGAGCATTTTGATGATCTCGCATCCTTCATTACTCCGGAATGGACTAACGCATTTTATGGCTAACAATACATGTTTATAAAATTTGCATACCTTCATTCGCACTCTTCCACGACCATTACCTTTCCATTTGGTAAATAATTTAGAAGTCCTCTAGGACGCCGGCCAGATATTAAAAGTGATGGGTCCCCGAGGTTTAATATTAGACTCCCCTCGTATTAAATTCTCTGTCACGCGAAATTCCCAAATGCATACGCGAGATATTTTTTGCACATGTTCATATTCGCACTTTTGTACTCGCATTCGATACAGAATGTCACTCCTGTCGCGAGACGGATTTGTTCTTCGAATTTCAAATTCAATTTCATTAGCGGTTGACTCAAATTGTTTGGATAAATTGAAATGGATTACTTTGGAAAGCAATTTACAAAATATGTCAATTTTAATAACAATCCAAATGTTTAATACACTTGTTTGAGTTATAGGTATTACTAAAATTGATTTTCATCATATTAGCCTGTTTAATTATACTTAGTATGAAACATTACTTACTTAGTGGACTTTATTTAAAGATAATTTTGTATTGGCTATGTATATTTTTATCTTAAAACATTTCGAATATCATCTTTTTGCACAAAGCTCTATAAATTAACCTTAATAGGCTAAAACATATTACTATGAGTACGGGTAAAAAACAACCTATGGTTCTAGACTTGTTGCGTGTGTGATGTACAGAAGAATTTATTTCCATTCAATTTGAGGAGTGATATGGTATTTCAAATTTATATTACAACACAAAGCAAGTTACGCAGGGCGTTGAATAATCGAGCTCATTGTATATGCATCAAATTCACAGAACAAAACTAATCTAGAGCTCCGGGGCAATAAAAATGTCCCACTTCCAGCCGCTGCATTAAAAATAGATGAGATCAAGGTGTAATCTCAGCGATCTTATTATAAATTCTTGCATCTTAAATATTTCACATTTTTCACCACTTAGCTTCGCGCCCCGAGAATAATGTTGCTATCACTTTACATAAAGGAGGCAAATTACCCGTCATACGAATATTGTAGGTATCTGTACCAGTTTATAAGATACTACTTGTAGGTACCTATATATAATTAAAGACTACTAGTTTTTGATAATAATTAATAGTGATGATTAAAATTGTTAATATTTCTCAATATATAGGTACACATACCTATAATAAAATGGTAGGAAAGTCAAAACTGTAAATTGAATATTTTTTTAAAAGAATACTTGGGGTGTGATCTACAATCGATACCGAAGCCAAAAATATAGTTTTTAAAATTGTTGTCTGTTTGTCTATTTATCTGTTTGTCTGTATGTATGTCCGAGATATACTCAAAAAGTACTGTATGGATTTACTTCAAATTTGGCATGAATATTATTAAGAAGCCGGGTCAACATATAGGTTACATATTATTACGCTATCACCTACGGGGAACGAGCAGTGAACCTTTATTTCTTCAACGCATTCTGTAACAACGTGTAATCTAATTAATAGCATTTACGCAGATGACGTCGAGGGTAGCAGCTAGTTTTAATATAAAAAAGAAAGTTGTATATATTATATGTATATCATCAAAACATATTATTACGTATAATAATATTAAAGTTAATCATTAAAATCATTTTTAATTCTATTTATTACTTTCTTATACAAAGTATGAGAAGCAAACATACAAATTTCTCTAACAATAAGTGTTGATTTATCAAAATTAAATCTCTTTGTCGGGAGAATAATCAAATTTATCACAGATTCGAATCTTCATTTCATTTTAAAGGGTCTTTTAAATGGCTCTATTTACTATATTAGTTAACGTCGTTAAAATAATGATTTTTATTTTTTACTGTATAATTATGTTCTATTGTATTTATATATTAGTGTGTGATATCTTAGAATAATAGATTATATTAAGATTCATCAATTTTAATGAGCTGAAGTTGTTTAATAAAATATTTAATTTTGGAACTACACATCAATATAATCAATCAAGTATATAAAGTTAACCTTCGTAGTTATAGAGAGGAGGTTCTTAATTACGTCCACGCTTATAAAAAAAAAAATTTAAGTTTTAAAAACGTAGTCATAAAAATGAACGCATTAAGCTCTCTGTGTCCATAATAACTTTAATTTGCAACCGGGAAAGGTATTATGATAGTACAATTAGGTCGGCTTGTTGATTCATATATTTTTATGCTCATCACTATATATATATATATATACATCATTACACATTATTGACACATAAAAGGATAAAACGAATTAAACACAACAACTATCAAGAAAAGAGAATGATGATAACGGCGCGGTCTTTAGGTACTATTCTTACTTATATTAACCTTAGGGTTAGTATATTACTATTTCTGTGGTTAGTACCTATTATGTAGCTGAAAGGAGTAGGTGGTGTAATATAATACATATTATACAAACATACACATACATATATACATGTAGATAATATGCATGTGTACATACATAAATAAAAATAAGTAAAGCTATCATAGTAATTTGTTTATTGTACGAAAATGTAATAGCTTATAAATATCCAACTGATGGGTAAGGTTCTTTTTCAGCGAAGGATGGAATCATAATTCACTACGCTGTTTAACTGCGGATTAACGAGTTTACTTGTAAAATAATTTATGTTTTAATAATATTACTAATCTTCACTAAACATAACCTATGTAATGTTTTTTTAACAAAATAAAATTTATCGAAAAACTAGCTGTGCCCACGGTGTAGTCCATCCGTAAGTTTTACTTAAATAGTCGCATGTTCTAACTTGTAATGTACCTATATGATAGAATGTATACAAAAAAAAAGAAATGTTAATAGTATTACTATTATTGCTTTGATTTTAAAAAATGTAGAAATTATGTTAATTATTATATAATACAAAAAAAAACCCTACCCACCCTACGATCACCCTTCGCTACATTAAAAAGTTAGTAACAAAACCCTCAAAGAAAAATATTTTTGTAATAAATAAAAAATATTTAACAAAAGTCAAAATTGACTAAGAAGGTTGTTTGACCTTTTTGAATTTGAACCGTCTATTGATACTAGGGATTAAAATGCAATACTCATGTACGCAACGTTATCTATTATGACAGTATTGTACCTCATTCTATACTGTTCAATATTAATAATTTTTATGTTAAAATAAATGTTAGATATTCTTTTTCATTTAGTATATTGTTAATTTTAATATAAGTTTTAATTAGTATATTACATTATCTAATTATCACTTTTAGGACATTGTGATCCAATGACTTACCTAATACGTCATTATAATGATGACTTTTTATGTAAGCCGATTTTAATTAAATAAAACTAAATATTTCGCTAGTACCTATATAAGCTTCTTCATTTTTACAGTACAAATTAAATTTAGCTGTTATGCATGTTCAAATAACCAGGCGGACATGTAAACAGATGTTTAGTCAGACAGGAGTTTAGTAACATAGAAATATGTAAATTATATAATCGTAATATAATTATTACATATATAATTGTTACGTTACACTAATGTGTAATATCTTTTTTTTTCACAAAATTATTTTGTGTACAGATACGTATAATTCACAATTCTAGAATATGTATACAAGATGCATGGGATTCCGCGAGTAGTGACGTAGTTTAATGTCGTTTCTTAAAAATAAAATAAAAATGTATATATGGGTCCCTTTTGATGCATCACGGCTGGATAAATCCGCTCCGACATCCCCTATCATAAGATACAAGGTACATTGTTTATTCTTTGTATTTTTATATGGGTCCGCAATAAAACGTTCACATTTTACATTTTTGGGGTCATAAATAAAACTCCTCTTGTAAAATTGTATTTTAAGCATTTCTTAACGTTTACGTACTCGATGTTACCTTTTGTCGAGATGCCTTTGGATTTTAAGCTTACCCTGTCTTAAAGGCCGTTTTATATCGTAAAATATTATGACTTAAAAAAATAATAATCGGTATATCAATGTAATAAGTTTCTATTGATCTTAGTATCTAAATGAAAATATCATAGCTTAGTAACGTTTTTTTGTATTTTATATACATTGCTTTATTTAATCGAAAAAAACTCATTAATTAGCGAGGACATCTGCGTACACAATATTTTAATAAGGGGATTAAACAGATTATTTAAACCAATGTCCGGTGCTGTCCCACAGTTTGAGCGTCGACTTGTAGCAGGGGTTCAAGTAAAATTAAATTACATGTTGACAAAATGAGTTACGCCCTTTCCTACAGATTAACAAACAAAAACTGATGGTATAAGGGTCACGACGTTAATATTGTTAGAGACAAATGACTCTATTCTTCATCACATTTCGGTTCGTTATTCACAATGCTACAATTTAAGCTCGGCATTGTTCTTGTTCATTGGATTCTCGATTTAGTTTTGTGCTTTTATCGGTGACCATTTGAATAGCGGGTGCAAACGCTGACTTACAGCCACTTCAATGGTTCCAATCCTATGTATTTATATCTTTGACATCATATAATATATTAACAAGTTCATACTGTAGTGTTCTGTAAGTGGAAATCAAATAGTTATCAATAATGTACCATTTTTGTGGTACATTAATCCGCTTATTCAGATAGGTACTACAAAAATAAATAAAGACATCTTTGAGTTCCTCAATGTCGTTGAGTGTGAGTCATTTATTTAAAAATACGACTTACACTCAACTGAATTTGAAAACAAACACCAACCCCGAGACCACATCAAATAACTGCATGGCCTATACGAATATTATTGTAATGTACTATACTGTATCAGACTGTAAACAACCCAGTGCTGAGTGAAGGCCACTTCTCCATATTGATGAAGGGTTTGAGCTTAATTCACCACGCTGCTCCTAAATAATTTCCCTAACACGAGTAACGATCGTTATCAGGTGTCTATGATAATAACCGACGGCTTCACGTGCTGATCGAGGCACTGTGGGAATACCCACAAAGACATACACCCAGACCGGAAATAAATATTTGTACAAATACAAATATCTGTCCCTAGCGGGAATCGAACCCGCGACAGCCGGCACGTGGTTTGAGGCGACTACTCGCATTCGCACCACTACACCAGAACGGTCCTCAATGAATATTATTACCGAGGATCAGCTCAGCGATTGCTATTAAAACAAACATTTGCTGTGGCAAGTCAGCACAACGCACTTAGTGTGTCCGTCGTCACAGTAAGAGTACATCAAAAGTATCACATATTTGTACAAGTGTATTTATTATTGTAAGACTTTTTATTGAAATCTATTTCTGTATATAAAATTTTCTTAAGAGGACGCTATAATCGAGACTGAAGACTTAAATCTGTTTTTTTTCTTCATTTTTCTCTGTCAGTCTGATATTGACGGTGCGTCATGAAACTATGCACAATTTGAATTCATACTACGAGCTAGGACAATGGGTACTTTTTATCTCGAAATTCGCCTCGGTTATCTTGTGAGAAGGGATGAAAATCGAAATTTGTACTCAGTTATTTTTTTTTGTTCGCTTCAGCGTATCGCAACTATGCTGGATATAGGTCTCCCCAAGTTCGCGCCAAATACCTCAGGTACTCACAAACCTCATCTAGCCTTCGCTAGAAATCTTGCGTAGATTTTCGGTCCAGTGAGCCAGAGAATGCCCACACTGCATTTGCCGAGACGCGGTCTCCACTCTAGGACAGGTTTGCTCCAGAGGTTATCGGTGTTGCGACATATGTGACCAGCTCACTGCCACTTCAGCTTGCTGATTTTACGGGCTATGCCGGTTAATTTGGTTCTCTCGTGGATATTCTCATTTTTGATTTTATCCTTGAGAGAGATAATAAGCATAGACCGTTCTATAGCAAATTGAATGACTTTATATTTCTATGACTATTGTGTTTAAGCATTTCGGAACCTTCGAATTGAAGGCTCATTTAGGTCATGCAGCAGTCGGCCCAGCTCCTCCAACGTCTTTGAAAAGATGACGATATTGTCGGCGAAATAAAGGTGTGAGATGTATTCGCCATTGATGCCTCGTCCACTCCAGTCCCATGTCTTAAAGACGTCCTTAATAGCATTAGTAAGCAGTTTTCGGAATTTACATCCCGCTGTCTGTCCCCGCGACGATGGTTCATTGGTGCTGGATTTGAACCGTCACTATCACTATATATCCTCACCTCACGTACTCTACCTCGATCTACTACCTCAGTACCTCAATGAACATCGACGGTTTGACTGTTTAGAAATTACAGACATCCTAACACTCAGTATTAGGTTTTAGGGGTAAGCAATCAGGAGTATTGTTAGTATATAATCAATGAACTTAATATGAAAATCAAACTGGAATCAGTATATCTTAAAATGTAAGTAATGTGTAAATAATGCACGTAATACATTTCGCGTAATATGAGCTGCTAGTTTACAGTCACATTACTCAAGTTCCACGAAATGTTTAGAAAATGTGTAATATTTAATTCTAAACTATGTTGGAATAAAGTAAGTTTTTGATATTTTTCTTAGAATATTCCTATAAGATTCATCACATCTTACGACAAAAATGCATGTTAAAAAAAAGGTTTTTGGCAATTCTCCAATTAGACGTAAAAGTGAGTTAATGAAGACATTAATATTGTAATATGGAGATTTTTAGATGCAAGAAATCAACATACGTTTTATCATTAAATGCTGGTAATACTAGGTTTAATCCCTCCTCATTTGAAGAATACCGTGGTTTTCATGTAAAATTAAAAAATGATTGAGATATAAATATAACAATAAGAGCTCGTTTATGATGTAATTTTTACAATGTAAATATTTAGCAACAATTTCATGTTTTCCAGTTTTTATATATTCCACTTTACTATACATAATAATATATATGACGAAATTTTCATGAGTTTAAAACTGACCACAAAATTATGGAATACAGCGAGGGGAATACAAATTGTCTACGGTTCGCAATCCAATTAATTTTAAAAATCGCCATAACGAAAGGGCTTTATTGTTATGTAAATTTGTGCAAACTTCGGCAGACGTAGGCATGACTAATTGTTAATTCGGATAATGCGCTTACGAGAGTGGGACACCACAGCACCACGGAACATCCCGCATTGTAATAAAGGATTACACGCCTGACCTCATCGAACTGTCGTCTAGAAAGCCTTCTGTTAACTTCTTAGGGTTGCGACGACAATGAAGTGTTTGAGATATTTAATTGACCTAGACAAAATACATCTGTTTGGTGTCTAGAACTTGTTTGTTACATTCAAGAGACACAAATGTTATTAAAGTGCTTATTTGTTATAAAATATAGAGACTATAATTATTGATTATCAAAAGAAATATTTTCGAAAAAATACAGAGTAGGTATTAGTAAAAAAATCTTAGTAGAAATGTTTTTAAGTACTTCATCATGTCAAATGTGTCTATAAGACATGGACCCTTGTCTGGCGACATATTGGCCGGAAGTAATTTCCAATAAAGATCTCAAGACCCTCGCGGTAGGATGATAATAGAATAAATTTCGTAATTGCTTCAATTTTAATCTGGCTATGAACTCATATATTATATAAATATATAATAATTTATATACATTTTTGTATGTATATTTCAATATTTATGTATATGATATTGTAATTTTTTCTTTTAAAATTTTATTTTTATATTTCTCATTTTTGTTGCATGATGGCACTTAGAACTAATTATTTTCACTAACTTACCATATTTGTAGAAAAATTTAATATTTTGTACAACCCAACACCCTCAAAATAGACTACTACTACTAATGCATTTTCAAACGATAGCACCCTAGTTTTAAACGCACTAAGCGTAAAATAACTAGCCACCACTAAGCTCTGCGCTTACTTTCTAACGCAAGTAATTATTTAATGGAGATAAAGTCCACAGCGGACGCGCCGTGAAATATAAGATTACACGCCCCACATCCATTGCATCAAAACGATTTGACACGGGGAAATAATTTCTACTACTTTTCTACTTCTATTCTCACATTTCTCAGTCTGAGTCTTACTCTATCTGAAATTGACAGTTCAATCACTCTCCGCTTAATAATATAATTTTTTTTATATACTAATTGCCTATATCATTTTGTATTAGATTTCTTTTTTAAACTGCAAATATTAAATAATGAATACGAATGTAGAACTCCTAAAAACACGTATTAAGTCACTAATGGTGAATTTAAAATGCTTGTATAATGTACAAACGAAACAACAATAAAAATTAAAACTTTCCCATAGCTGCATAATTTTCATGAAAATATTTTTGCATTAGAACTATATTTGCAGGCAACTATATAATCGCATGTTTACTACTTTACTCGCCGTCGGCGCTAATAATTTCCTTGCATTATTTAGAAGTTAAAAGAACATACACGAAGTAATATAAGTTACGACATACTAGAACTCGAGGCAATATGTAGTTTGTTACGTGTAATAGTCATATGTTAGTTAAAGTTGTTAGGTGGTGTTGTTTGACAAATTCGCTAACTTTCCCCCGGTTATGACGCGATCTACTATCTAATCTTCGGACTGCATCCCGTGATAAACTGTTAAATTGCTGCTCGTAGTTCGTACTAATGTTGTAGGTATTGTTGTGTATACTTCGATTTGTATTTAATGACTACAATACATTAACTGCATATGTGTGTTTAAAGAAATTTGTTTAAAAATGAATATAAAACGTAATGCCGTTTTAATTTAAATTTAATTATCGAATCGTTGACGCTACGCTTTTTAATTTTAATGTTATTGTTTTTTCTTTTAAATTAAAAGTTATATTTAAAATTTTAAACTGATTTCTGGAGAAAACTTTAGTTTTTTATTGGACATAGTCAATTTACTTAAAAGATAAGAGTATATAAAATCGAATGTATATTATATTTCATAGATTCAGAAGTCTGCGTTTTCAGTATATGCGTATTACTGTTATTATAACTTGGTATAACATTCAAAGTGTGACTTATTAATAATTTTCAGTACTTTAATAATGTGTGTATATAAATTGCCATGTAATTTCAACCTTAAATAATAATAGTCAACAGTGCTGCCAACGTGAGTAATTTGCGTTAACATAATATGATATTAGAAATTCATACGAAACGGTATATAACAATAGTAATCAGGCGTCCGAACGCGAAATCACATTTCGTTGGCAGGCGAGGCGGTGCCAAGCACAGATTTCGTAGGCAATGTATCGTGAAATTAGTTTAGTGGCACTATATAATTACGTGCCCTCACTTTTTATAGACCCTCGTGGGGCGGCGTCCCCTGCCGCTGTTATGACGAAAATGTCAACCCGGTATGCGACTTGATGAATTGACACTATTTTAAACATGCCTTGCTTCTGAATCTTTCGATGTCGTTTTTCTTGTATTCGATTACGAAAGTACACTTGTGTTTTGAAAGTACGTCATTTGTTATACATTTGAAAAATCTGTGACATGATGACACGATGGAGTTCGTTCGAAAGAATTTTTTTATGCACCCTTATTTGGAAACTATTTTGTTTCTATATATTTATCATAATTATTAATTTTAACTAAGGGGATTTTTCGCATTTTTTATTAAATAAAAGTCAATCTGCAAGATACATTTCATAGATTTATTATATAAAATCTTATGTCTACATTTGAAATTTAACTTACATAGTAGTAACATGTGAAATTTACAGAGCTATTCCAATAGTACAGACAATAGTAAGTATTTAGCTATAATTATTGCGCAAGATCATTCCGAAGTGTCGGAAATCCTTAATTTTATAATACCTAAAATACTTAAGTACAATATCTTAGGTAGTACATAATATAATAAACGACAAAGCTCAGATATTTACTTCTATATTATATCTATTTCGATTCATGTATTTACATAATGATATGACAGAAAATATACGTATTTGCAAAAACAATAATAATAATAATAAGCACCTAAGTTTATAATAATTATACTAAATGGCGGAATAAATATTTAAATGATTATTTTATTAGTTGAGCTTTTTGATTTATCTATAGAGATGCATATAAGATTTTCATAAACAAATACATCGATATCTGTATAAAATGGCCGGTATAAGTTTCAATTTACTACGATCAGAACCAATGAGTCGGTTTCCACGTAACACGAGAGATAAATTAAATAATTTAACTACGATAAACATAGTCGACACGCTAAGGTCCTTTAATAAAATACTAGAAAATATATTTTTATAATTTCATAGAATGCAATTCATTTGTATATTTTATTCGACTGCGTTATAAATAGAAATTGATGACGTAAGTACAATATGGTACAAGCTCTTACGTAGTAAAAATGATATGAAATCGAATGGCTTCGTTTACACTTCCGCGCTCTCGTTACGTCCTTTGAATAGAATACTCATGCGTACGCTAGTAGTCTAGTTGAAATTAATTTTGTTTTGCAAAATTTTATACATTCAATATATTTTAATATACATTTCATATTAAATTTTACAATTGTAAAATTAATGTAAAATATAAAATTATTCACGGAACAAGAAAGCGTAAGTGTAAACGTAACAGATTATTTTAAATAGGTATCAATGAGAATGATACGTGATAAATATTACTTAGATGCTAATTATCTAAACACATTTATTTATTTTTTGTACAAAAATATGCGAAATATTTCCTAAACACTGGCTACTTTACGCTAATATTTCTTCAATTTATATATGAATAAATATTCATGATGTAAATATGTACGCAAAGACATAAGAGTACAGTCAGATTTAATATTTGCATGTAGTCTCTTGTATAACTTTGATAATATATTTTATAATACATATTTTAATTCATTTAAAGTCTATTGTACTCAGATTATACGAGATATGAAGTATAATATGTCTTTGTTCGTATGTGTAAGCGTACATATTACTCAAATGAGCAAGCTTTGCTGAAATTTTAGTAAAAATTATTGCTGTTTTATTACGTCAAGGATACGGTTGTACCGTATAGAGTCTATTATACATGTTTATGGGACGCGATTAGTCAAGAAAGTTGATTTTATTTCTTTAAAATTTTCTTCTAAAATAAATACGAATATTAATCCACTTTATATATTCATATTTATTTTACTTATACAGTTCAATTATATAAGATATTCCGTCTATTATAAGTCTATATCAACATGGCAGTGGCAAAGGAATGTGACGATTATTTTAATCTACACTAAATCTGTGAGTATCGTTTAAAAATTAACTCTTTTAATAAAATAAAAAAAAACACAATGTCACCTTAAATATATCCTTATTATCTATACTTTTGTGATAATTTCGATTTTAAATAATACATTTTTGAATATAATACCAGTGTATGTTTGAGGAGACGCTTAAAAATTATATCACCTAAACGAATTTCTTATATATCACAGGCTTAAATTATATTCATTACGTTTAGGGACGTGCATTCTATAGTACACTTACATTAGTAAAATAATTAGTAACTATTTACAAGAAAAGGGGAAAAATAATGAGGCTATCCACAACCCTCGGAGATTTGATAATACGAAGCGATACGCATTATTCACCTATTAGTGAGGCTGAGAGCTAACGTGTCTGGATCATTTATTAACAAACTCAATTACAACTCAGATCAAGATACATGGATTTGAGATATCGAAAAAATTCACATTAGTTGTTATATTTTCAAATGTGACCCGTAATAAGAATAACACTACATTGATATTAAGGAATAATAATTTCTCGTTGAATTATCAGTTATTACATAGGTACGAACTCGGTCGAGGTTATGTACTAAAAATTTCAACGTGCCGAGTAATTAATTTTATCGGACATACGCGAGCTCCACAATTATCGAATTTATTCACTTCACTTATGAAATCTAACGGTTAATTACCGTCCGAACACGTTATTTAAAAGGTAAATAATATACTAATTGCTAGCGGAATAGGACATTACAGAGAATAAATAAAGTAAATAATTATGTAACATCACTAGCTCGCTACGGATACGACTTATAGGCAATTAAAATGCGCTACGAATTTATCGTTTATATCCAAAATTAATTCCGTTATCGCTAGAGAACTCTACTTAGTCAACGAAAGAAGCGTACTTACATTACGTTTTAGGTAAATCCTTTTTACATTAAAAAATCCAACAAAGCAACGCACAACGCTAGGAAACAGTCCTTAATTTCAATAAATGAGGTCCATATTTTTGTTTGTCCAATCGCCTTCTCATGTTCCGTTATTTCGTTGGAACTGTTCGAATGAACTGCCAGCAGTTACGAAGAGTTTACAAAAAATTAACGGGGCACTATTTTCACTACCTATATTGAGCTTGGAATCACTGTAGAATATTATGGAGAACACATACCCATCATAACAACACTGTAATCCTTATCGCACTGTATGATTCTTTACATAAACAGTTGAGATTCACTTGAGTTTCACTGATTCTTTAGAGATATTGTAGTATTAATGACAGTCAATACAAAGCTAGTAAAATACATTGGCGCACAAAGTTCGTTTTATTTTAGTAATGTGAAATTTCTTGAAAAATTGAGTTCAATAAATTGAGCTGGAAAATTTATTTTATTTTGAAGGATTTACATATCAAAATACTTCAGAGTTTATTGCTTTCACTGATTTTTAAAAGGACACTAAGGTCAAATAGTCCATCACAGGTAATTGCGGTTAGTTTATGCAAATATGTTGAAGTACTTGAGGCCCGCTGAGATGTATGGCACTGGTATCGCTCCAGCGTAGTAGTTGACTGATTGAAACATGAGATAGGCGACGTTCAGAAGCTATCACACAATCTCGTTGGGATGAGTGTTCTGATTCGAGTCGTTCTGTCTCGAACATTGCTGAAAAACAAAATAATATAAATAATACACTCCTTAACCTAAAAGTAAGCTATTGACTCTTTTTATATTAAAAATAAAAAAATTAAATAAGAAGAATATTATTCAAATAAATCAACAGATCTATGTGTTCAAAAAGGTATAATACATTGTAAATAATTAAGTTTTATTAATTATACAAAATTAAAAAATTTTCTTTATAAAAGTAGGCCTCAAAAGCACTTTAGTATCGTCACTTTATAAAGTATGTATAATTGTATATACTTTACGTATTAGTAGTATTTAATTGAAATATTTACATTTAATGTAAAACTACTACTAGTAGTAGATTCTGCTGGAAAGAACCGGCAAAAAAGTCAAAAATTAATCTTTAAAAAGTTTTCGATACATTGCTCAACTATAATTAATTCATTACTAAACCTACTCATCTTTATTTTTTTAATCTTGTATGGAATAATATACTTTCGCTTTTAAAGACTTCAATATAGACTTTAAATTTATTTATTGGCAAATGTAAAATCGTTATCGGGATTTTATTATATATGCGAATATCTTGGGCTAGAAATTATTCGTTAGGTTTGTGAAGTTGAAAACTTGTAGTTACTGTTATTAAAATTATAATCGTTAATTTATCAAAATTTCGATTATAAAAATTTCTTCTTATTTTTATAATTATGAAAATTGTTAAATAAGGTACATTTTATTATTTTAAATAATAAAATTTTCACATAATAACTAAGATTGCATAGATGTGTCTAAAGTCGAACATTCCTAATTAATACAAAATCGATCAATGTTTGAGAAATGGAAACCTTAATCTACCTCTTGTTTTCTTTCCCAAGTTTTCATAGCGGTCTTATATTTTTCAAATTCGTGACACCAATTAGAGTATATCTTCTGATATTCGTTGCTCTTTTCAGGCGGAGAACATCTGAAAATGAAAAAGTATTGTACGTAAAACTATAATAACTATTATAATGAAAATATAATTGAGTTTAAAATTTGTTTCAAGTGGGACTGTGAAAATGTTAAATAACTGCATATAAATGTTTTCATTTAAAAGCAATATTGTGCCCGTGTATACTATCAGGAATGTAAAATGTTTATATTCATTATATATATATAAACGTCTCCAATGTTTTTTAGTTGCTTAAATTTTTGGTTGTGTTTTCATTGAAAAAACTCCCCACTTTTTCTCCAAAAATCATACGTCACAATAGTCAGTATTTATTATAAAACTAGTTAAAACTATAATAGTGCAGTCGTGTTCCAAAAAAGTTTAATTTTTCAAAATAAATATAAAATAATTTCCACAGTAATTACCATGGATTTCGATGATTCTTAGATTTCTTTATAATTATTAAGAAAGTACAAAAAAGTTTCAGTAGTATTTTTATTTAATATTGTTGTTATATAAAAACATGCAAATAGACCACGACATGCCTTTTTGGTATCGACATTTAATTTCGATACGTACACTTGTCATTGTTGTAAAAAATATCTATGAAAACCACTGTTGTTAAAATTTAAAATTGCTATTCCGTTTACATAGACCAGTTTGAAAATTACCGGAGATCGTTTTCTGTTGAAACTGCCTAGCGCAATGGAACGGCGCTTGAAGTTTCTTTCGGCACAAAATACTTCAAATTCGAAAAAACAGATTGCAAATATAACTGAAATATGTTCTGCGCTCAAAACTGGTGAAACAGATTACAGTTTACTAATTTAAGATAGAGTTACCTGTGCGTGTCGACGGTGATGTTGTAGGAGCAGAGCAGCGAGCCGCCGAGCCAGCAGTCGTAGCGGCCGGCATCCGCTTCTGTGACCGCGATTATGAGCAGTCCATGCTCAGATGTCTCAATATACTTCTCTGGCTTACTGCGGGGAGACACATAAGAGTAGATAAAATATATAGATGAAGGGTTCTCCCTTCTTCTATATGGAGAAAATGCCTGCGCTCAGCAGTAGCTTGTTTACAAGCTGATACAGTACAGTACAGATAAATTATATATCACGATGACCGTACTGCGATAAACGACTTGATTTTTTTTTAACTAAAAAGAGAAATATTCATAGTATTTAATAGCTTATTTCTATTTCAAAAGTATGTTTATATTATTTTTTATTAATATATAGGCCGGTTTTATGATATTAAATTAAAAACACTGAGGGTCAGAGATGCGTTACTAGCTTAAGAGCTGTAGTGTAATAGAAGGTAAAGAATGATAAAAAGGAGAAATTTTTTGCTTTCTCTCAACTTTCTCTCAGCTTTAGATTTCTTGTACGACGGATATTATTACCCGTATAGAGACAATAAGTGTTAACTTAATGATAACAGTACCTGGATGACCGAGCTTTGCTCGGTTAAACTATATTTAGACACAAATTACATAGTGATAATATATGAATAATATTTTCAATCTTACCGTTATAATAATAAAACAATAGTCACTGGTTACATAAATAAAAAAATAAAAAGAGATCCTAATAATATTTTTTCTCACCAAAAAAGGAACTTGAAAAAAAAAGGAAAAATTTTCCGTTTTCGAGACCGCCCGATTTCCCACCTGAGCTATTATAAATTTACAGATGGTGGCGAAATTTACTTTCTTATTCTAATGATATTCTAGCAGTTTTTAATTGCTCTCGTGATTTTTTATTTAAATAACCAGTTCCTATTTTTTATTATTATTTCGGTAAGATCGAAAAATATTATTCATATATCATCAGTTCGTAATTCGTATGTAAATATAGTTTTCAAAAAACACGAATAACAAAAAATAAAAAAATAAAGGGCTCCCAATAATAGTTTTTCTCACAAAAGAAGTAACTTAAAAAAAAAATAGTCCTGGAGACTGGATTCGAACCTGGGGTTTTCTTATTTCGAATCCACCCGGTTCACATCGGAGCTATTATAAACTTATCAATGACAGCGAAATTTACCTTCGTATTCTAACGATATTTTTTAATTGCCTGAAAAAAGGGATAAAACGACATTTTCTAAAAATAAATCCTAGCTAGATCGATTTATCGCCCCCGAAACCCCCTGCATACTGAATTTCATGAAAATCGTTGGAGCCGTTTCCGAGATTCAGATTATATATATACAAGAATTGCTCGTTTAAAGATATAAGAATATATTATAGGGTTTTCTTAGTCATATATATTTTTCTTTATATTTTTTGGAATCTTTATTAGATAATCATTGTATACCTATAGGTTAAATTTTCAGCTTTCATTTTAAACTTAAAAAAAACGTCTGTGTATAACTTCAGTAATTTGGAATATTTTAATTATTTTAGTAATGTCCTAATCCGTTACAATTCCACGATCAATTATCTTAGTTTTAAATAAAGAAACAAATAAATAAATAATAATAACTCTTTATTGTACACCAAGAATAAGCAATAGTACAAAAGAAAAAGGAAATAAGTACAAAAGGCGGCCTTATCGCTAAAGAGCGATCTCTTCCAGGCAACCTTAGGGTAGAGGAAATGGTATATAATGGTATAGGTGTACAACTGATACAATAAATAAATTTTATAAATATTTTAATATATAGGCTGATGATATAATAAATAAATTTACTATACACGAAATTCGTTTTACTCTGTTTATACCGCATAAACAAATAAAACTCGTATAATATATAACTGTCTCTCTTAAACCCTCTCTGTATTTAACCTTCCCGAATTTGATATCCTATTATCTACGTTTTAAGAAATAATTACATCTCTGTTAACGAAATAAACCCTCGCTTTAAAACGTAAAGGATAGGACTAGGCGAATGAAACGGAATCTCGAGTTTCCCTCTGCATTTTAATTACTGAGGAAGTGCGATAATGGTGGTTTTGGAAACACTTTAATTAATGTTGTTACACGCATGTTCACTTCGTGCTTACAATGAAATATTGTTTTTTTTCTTCTTTTGTTAGACGCTTTTTAATTAACAATATATTTTGTGTGTGGTATACATTGGTGTGATAAAAAAATATCTTTGAAAAATAATAACAATTATAAATTTCTGATTAGTTATGAACAGCAGTGAACAGCATGGTATTAAAGCCGTTCCAACTACGCCGGACCGGCGAAATCGCCGGAAACCAGATCCCGGAATGAGGTGTTCACATTACACCATACACACATTACACGAACCTGAACGGTGTAATGTGAACACCTCGTTCCGGGGTCCGGTTTCCGGCGATTTCGCCGGTCCGGCGTAGTGGGAATACGGCGTTAGGCCTCGTTTCCACTATGCCGGACGCCGGATTGGTGAAACTACCGGAAAGGCAAGAGTAGTGGTCATACATTTTATATGAAGCTGTTCACATTTATCCGGTTCCGGCGAAAACACCGGATCCGGTGTAATGTGAACACCTCGTCCCGGGATCAGTTTTCCGGCGATTTCGCCGGTCCGGCGTAGTGGGAACACGGCATTACTATTTTTCTGAGGTTGAATGATACAAATAAGTCAAAGTGAAGTTTAGCGTATGTCACGGTATCAATCATATGAAAAATGTTTGGTTAGATTTGTGACGCAAACATTTGTACGTGCTTAAAACCACTAGCTCTGTTACACTTTTTTAAATTAATATTATTAAAAAAACTTACTTGAAAGTAATGGGATGTCTTCCTTTATCTCTGGAATAGTGGAACCACGTGACGGCTCTTGGTTGCAACACTTCCGGCATCTTGACGAAGCTACCGAGATGAAGACTTTGCCCCCAAGTCGCGGAAACACTCTTGCGGGCGATGGAAGAATCGCAAATGTCCGCTGTTTCATTTGCTACATCTTGGATTAGCCTGTAAATAAATATCAGGTGAAACGTTTCGCGTTTTTATTAGCTTGATATGTGTCTATGTATCTATGTAATGGAATCTTTGAACGTGATTTTCACCCCCTTCAAAACGTCGGATTGATTTGAAACTTTGCACATTTATCAAGGACCGATGACAATGCAATAATAAAAATAATTTGTCTTATTATTCTTGCCAGGATCTTTAAAAACTTTTTTTTAATTTTTTTTAAGCTATTATTTTTTTTTAATTTAGTTTTTTTTTATCTTTACACAAAAAGGAAATTTATTATCTAGTTATTAGGTATGATTTATTATATAATATTAGTTTGCATACTATATATATATTTAGTCATTTGCCCTGCATAAAGGACAGCGCCACTAAGCCCTACACATCCTTGTCATTTATATAATCCTGCATAGAAGTTATATGTTTTGGCTACGAAATAGTTTTTTTAAATATAAACTTCAAATTTATATTGGAATATCGTATGTGGGATTTTATTATAATATATGCGTATATCCTTGGCCCATAAAGGAGACGTTGGTTGACGTTGCGAAATCGGAAAATTATCGTTACATTTTTATCGCTTTTTCTCGTATTTATATGTATGAATAAATAAAACTATAGATACGAGAAAAAACAGACAGAAACCTTTTGTGACTGACAGAAAGTCAAATTATTCAATATTTTTACGATTATACATAATATGCGTATTATTATAAATATACTGTGATGTAGGGGTGTGCGATAATTATCGATAATTCGTAACTACTCGATAATTTTTCATTCTATAATTATCGATAATTTATCATTTTCTTTTTTTTATTGTAATTTATATATATAATAATATATATATTTTTTCCGATAATTATCGATAATTGTCGCTAAGTATCGATAACTTTTCATCCGATAATTATCGATAACTGTTCATTCGACAATTATCGATAACTATCGATAACACGATACGATAATTATCGATAATAAAGTTATCGATATTTTTTTCCGATGAACACCCCTACTGTGATGCAATGGAAGTGACATCTAAAAACATCCCGAAGGTAGACTCGAGCTACAAGACCATAAATGCCGCAAATTAGTAGCTCATTTTTTTTGCAGAAGAAGAAGAAGAAGTTTTTCATTTTATATTGAGCAGAAATGTTTACTTTCGTTTTTGTTTTATAATATAATAATATTCATATAATTAAAAAACAATGTATAAAATTAAATATATTGAAAAAATCTAAAGTAGTATAAGTAAATTTAAACTACTTAGTGGTAGTTTAGAATTGACAGCATTGCCTCCTTACCCTGGCATGTATTCCCTACATACGCCTGCGTCCCTATCCCACCCGCAGTAAGGGTCGCGCGCGCACCGAACGCACGCGTCGTAGCGGCGCGCGCACAGCGCTAGGCGTAGCTGCAGCACGCGCCGGTCTGAAGCCGCGTACAGCGAACCATGCACACGAGATAGCGCCATCGCCTGGTGAGAGAACGAGAACTTTTATTCTGTTTTATAATAAACCTGCAACATGAAGGAGTTGCCGGCCTTGATGGAATCAGTACACTGTATGGAATGATGAATTATAACGCGATATTTTAATTGTGCCTTTATAATAGATAGGCTTTCTTTTAGCAATTAGAAATATAGATATAATTAATATTTTTGATTATCAGACTTTAACAATTCTTTTCTGATTTGATAACGTGTGTATTGCGTAAAGTTTTGAGTGATTGTTATTTTTTATTTTCATTTTAGACTAATATGTAACATTTATCATCATCATCACCATCATCATCATCATCATATCAGTCATTGGATGTCCAATGCTGAACGTAGCATGCATCAACCTCCAAGGCGACCGGCCTCCATCCAACGACTTCTGGCGACTTTCTTCAAGTCGTCTGTTCATCTCACGGACGGCCGTCCGACGTTGCGTTTTACGGTATGTGGTCTCCATTCGAGAACCTTTCTGCTTCACCGGCCGTTAGTTCTACGAGCTATGTGCCCTGCCCACTGCCACTTCAGTTTGCAAATCCGTTGAGATATGTCGGTAACCTTCGTTCGTTTGCAGATCTCATAGTTTCTGATTCGATCCCGCAGAGAAATACGAAGCATATATACCAAGCTCCATTGCACGCTGTTAGCTGTATGACTTAGAGCTTGTTAAAGGTCCATAGTCAAAGACCACGTCTCAGATCCGTATGTCATTACTGGTAACATACATTGGTTGAAGACTTTCGACTTTTATACATTATCAAATTATATATGTATGTAGTGAAATACTATATATTTTATAACTTTAATAAGTTTTGGAATTCCGATGGAAATGGCATTTAATTAAGTTTTGTAAATACTCAACTGTAATCACTAAAATCGAGTGCTTGTCGGAGTAGCAGCACTTGAAAATATTTTCGTCATCAATGTTAAAATTTCAGCTTCAATTTTTATTACGTTTATACGTGAAAAGCGGGTGTTAAAATGCAATTTATTCGTCACATACCTGAATTGGTTCGCCGGGAGTAACGTCGAAGATGTCAAGTAAAGCTGACTGGCTGTCGCCGTTCCGAGTCCATTGCACGATTTTATGAATTTTACCTTCATCTGTAACAATCATAAATAATATTCAAAGGTCGCATAACTTTACCCAGTTACACAATATCTAACGCTATTTCAGTTTAAGCAAAACTTATCTACAATATTATGTGTTATTATATCATTCTTTATCTACACAGGCTTTCTAAGTTATCGTTTATATATAATAATATAATAAAATAAAATTACGTTACTGTTATTTTAAAGTCCGTTATTTTATCTATGTAATAAATAGCCAAATATTATGATTTGTCTGTTCTGGACAACCCGGATTCGATTGCTGCCCCGAGTCTGGGTGGAATATTTGTATATTTGTATTATATAAAATTACTAAAAAAATATAAATGTAATACAGACATTAAGTTGCCTACCTTAGGAACAGTCGACCACGTGTGTGAGTTAAACATAATAAATTATACTTATTTTCTTTTGATCTATTATTAAACTTTCAAACGTCTTCGTATATTCAACAGTGATGAAGAATGATCCAATTTTTATAAAATAAAAATAACCAAAGAACCATTAAAAGTCTAAAACCCTTTTAGACGTCTTCCTATTAAAGATATAAAACCATATTATCTATTTCACCCCTTCCATAAGCTCGTTCGTTGTAATTAGGTTTTGTGTAATTGTGGAGGTAGCGTCTAGCCTTAAGAGAAATTACAATGGTTCGTTACATCGGGGATCAATTAGCAAAGTCGGCAAGGCGTCTGTTTATTATATATATTATGCCTTTTGCCCGTAAGTGACGTAGGAAGCATTTGCTTTCAAAATACGTTTCAGGAGAATATTAATGCCGTTAAGGTATTCAGCTTTTGCATTTCTTTGTCTCGAAGTTCAGAAGAGTTTGAAAACAAAGAGATGAAATACGACAAAGCAATTATATCATGGTAATTATATTATTGAGAGATGTATAATTTTAATAGGAACGCAATAAAAAAATTAGTTAAATAATTTTTCAAATATACCTTTAAGGTATAAAGTAAATATTTTATGGAATTTTCTTTGTTTTACGGCACTTATAAAATTAAAAAATTCCAGATAGTCAACCGGGCGCGGCGCTTTGTGACCATGGCGTGCACGAATATCGCTATGTAGTTTTCCAGTTTTCGATTACTTAGAATCAGTCATTGAAGCGTTTAGCAAACCACAAGCTATTAAACGAGCCATGCAACGAACCAATCGCGATTTTTGGTTTGATGCTTTTGCTAAACAATGGTGAATGGCCAAAACCACGGCGACCCACAACCGCAACTACATAATATAGAACTTAATACCGCAAAATCAAAATAAAATAGTTGCTCTTTTATTTTAACGAAAGAAAACTAATTCAGAACTGTTTAACAATAAAATTATATTTGGTCACTTGGAAGCTTTTCAATTCAATAATATACGTGTACCTACGTATATTATATTTTAATATAATATTAATAAATGCATTACAATTGAGTTTAATACGTGATCAGAGTAAGTGCCATCTCCATTGTTAACATAAGGTCGCAGAATGTAGCCTCCTTACAAAACTACCGTCAAATTAATATTCGGACCACGAATCATAACAGCTAATTGGATTAGACATGTAGCGAAATTACCTAACACAGTTACGAACAGTAATATACTGGATACGTGTCACACTTAGGGTGATCAGTTTGTAATATTGTATCAAAATTTGATGCAAATGTTTTATTATAAAGCTTAGAAACATATATATTTTTTTGTTCAACAAATAAAAATAATATAAATTATTATTATTGCGTATCTTATGCTGCTCTATGAATGATCAAATCTTTAAGTAATTATCTAAAATATTTCATTTGTATATGAATGAGTAACAATCATTAAAAATAATAACTATAGAAAAATACGACTGAAAATATAACGAATATATTGTGCTAATTAATTGGAAGCTTTGTTAGTTAAGCCGGTATCAAAATTTAATTTACAGTTAAGATTTAGTGAAACTTTGTTAGTCTGAAGTTGGCAACCCTAAGATACCGTCTGTTATACTTCACATTGAATCCTAGAGCCCCGTTGTTATTGTGTTCGTTAAGTTATAGTTGCATACGCTATAAATCAGTTATTGTATTACGGTCGTTCATAATGAAGCATAATACGCTGATTGTGTGCTGAGCATGCGCGACATATTATATCAATATAAATATACTTTGTGGTTATTATGTTTATAGTATTACAGACACAAAAGTATGTGTTAATTAAATTAACAAAGAATTATATTTAAAATATCATAACATATACATTTCATTTTTGGAAGTTTGTTTGCTAATTTACAATATATTTAAAATTTTAAATCTTTGAATAGCTTAACTGAGATTCAAATGTAGATATTTGATATAGATTAAAGCCAGTAATACTCCAACATCACATGAATGTAACGAAAATGGTACAAGTTTGATTGACATTAACAAGAAATAGTGATTGTGTTACTAGAATACTGTATGAAGATAACATACACACAGTTCAATTTGCATGTAGTTTGGCTGGTAATATTTATATTCTTATAGTAGCATAAACCAGGTTTTTACTTTGAGTTTGTAATTTATTTAAAAAATATAATAAACAAACGCCATACACTCAACGGCCCACAGAAGGATATGAATCATGTGTCGGGGGTATATTTTTTAAAATATTTTGTATTTGTTGGATTAAAATAAATATGAATATTTTATTTGCGTTAGAAAACCTTAACGAAATTTATAGGGCAAAATATCATGAATTGTAAAATTCACCTCTTCGGGAGCGAAATCAAAATAAAGGACATTTTCTTATAGCTTCGATTATTTCAAATATAAATATGCTAAATGTGAGCATAAGCAAATTGTATGCAAGCAAAGCGACGAGCGATAGCAATTACTATGGAATAATTTTTAATTGACGTAATTGTCAAACAGCAATCTGTAAACTGCATTTATATCTAACATTAGCTTGCCTATTATAAGCTAAATCACTTTGCAGAGGGAATATTTAATGTGAGACTGGATAGAGACTATAGATATAATAAATTGACGTTCTTAGTGTGCTTAAAGTACCATCAACCAATAAATATATACAATGATGCAATCAGAACAGATAAAAATAAGTAAGTGTTCGACGACGATTGACGACGCGTTGGCGCAGTGGTCACAGCAACTGGCTGATGCGCTAGCGGTCGCGGGTTAGATCCCCGCACATGACAAATATTTGTATAGGCCATGTAGATGTTTGTCGTGGTCTGGGCATTTGTGCTTGTGTATTGTGTGTGTCGGACCCCCGACAAAGGATTCACATCCTACTGGGGGCCGTTGAGTGTGAGACGTTTATTATTTATTTATTTATAGTGTGACTGTAAATAATTAGCGAATACTATAAATAACATTTTTAATAATATAAATTATAAGTCAAATTTTAATAGCTGAGATAAGATAATTAGAGAAATCTAAATAAATACTTACAATAAAACAAATTGACATCTAAATAATAACCAGTAGCGGAATCAATTACAGTAGTTTCGGATGCAATTGAAAGAATATGATTAATATCGGAGGTATAATAAAAGATAATGAGAAACATATTCAGGGCAATTGTGCCGACATAAACCTGCTACGGAACGTAATTACCCGTTACCTTAATATTTGGCCTTTGCTTGGCGTTGTATAGATTTAATCATAGCTCAACCCTAATCACCGCCCTAACTGTGGAAAAAGCCTGAAATTATTATAAAATGAGCTCGTTTTAGTGTTTTTAAACGACTGAAAATGAGTTTTACAAAAGAAAGTTTATGGATAGTTTTTTTTTATTCGAATAAATTTCAGTTATTTCTTTTTATTTAAGCATTTTTAACATTGAATTAGTATGACTTAGAATTTGTATTACAAAATAAAAAATAATTAAAATAGTATTTTGATACTTATTAAATTTAAAAATATTAAAATACCTCTCAGCAACCATAACATGAAAAAATCCTAATCTACCAATTTAAACACAGCGCTCAACGGAATAAATTTTGGCGTAATGTCTTATACCAGAAAATAGGTATAGGTTTTTCAATAAATGTCTGAGTAGGCACGAGGAGGCTTTCAAATTTAGTTGTAAGTTTGTTAAGTATCTATTTTACATACATGAAAGTTTCATTGACGTTTCTCGCATAATGTATTAGACTTGTTTCATGTGAAGATCAAGTTGATGCGATAATAGAGTACAAGGGAAAGCATTCAGTGTATTTGTTAGTAAATAAGCGAGTTCGGGGGTAGGAGGCGCAACTTGAATCTCTTTATGGCAACCCCGTTACACGTTTTAAGCTCTAAGACATGTCACCTACTAATGTGATGGAATATTGATAGTCTAATTTATTGTTGAATATTTTATTTATTAGCTGTATTAATGTTTTTTGTAAAGAAAGACTCGAAATATGATTGCTTTAAAGTAAACGTATAAAAAAGCAATTATCTTTTGTTTTGTATGTAGAGTACCGAAAATTCACATGATTATTAAGATTAAATTGAAAATTTGGTTGTTGCTCAACTACAAGCCGCTATTTAGTTTAATATGCTGCGGTTGGCGTGTTCTGTTCCTGAAACTATAATGTGAACTGTTGCAACGAAATGGAAGTAAAATTATTTTTCAAAATGAACTGTCAGTAACATCGTCTTTTTCATACAAGCCTCTTTTAAACCTATTTTACTTTTTATTAATGGTTGATATCAAGATCTTATCGGTCTAATTTCATAAAATTTACTTAACATTCTAATTTAAAGTATGATTTTAACTTAAAGAACTTTTAGTAAAATAAAATAAATTATTATATTATATCAAAAAAATATTATTTTTTTATAATTTTTAATAAAAAAATCTAGTATTTTTTCCCAAGTCTATTCAATAATAAAAATATACTTGATTATTGTAATGAATAATGAATCATTTGAATGTTTTAAATATCACCTAAAAGACAGTAAGATATTATTATTATAATATTATAGGATCGTATTAGAATGTTAAATAAAAGATATTTTTTAATTAAATTTAAAATACGTTAACAAGATTATAATAAGACAGAACAAAGCGTTAATTTAATATTCTCCTACGATATATTCCAGTTACTGAAATTAATTAGAATTAAACATCGATACCGTATGAATGTAATTCGTCTAATGTTCACGTTAATAAATTCCCTTACTTATAGTCATTAATTCCAATCACAGTCGGGTCTAGCAAAATAATTAAACAATCCCACATTGGTTGTGATCGGAGATTCCCTTAGGAATATCCATCTTTAGTAACGAATTAGGTACAAGGTAACAGGAGGCACGTTTTACCGTAAACTCTTTTAGGGCCGCGTCAAATGAGAAACCTACAATCAGCAATACAAGGAAATTGCGCTTTTTTTTCCACGTGCGTGCGTGTTTCACTAGCAACGTAAAAAGAGAATGTTTAAAGAGATAAAATTTGTACACGTACATGTATAATATCAGAACAGAACACGTACGAATAAGATGTAATGTACTTCAATAGTTTATTACAACTTTTATATTTTTTATCCATTTGATAAATTACAGCAGATCATTTCCTACGCATTGTACTTGAAAAAAAAAAAGGTAATTCATTGTAGTAGTTTCAATAAATTTAAAGTAAAATTAAAACAAATTAAGGGTTCGTGCATCTCTTAAATAATATTTTTATATTTTTCCGGCCAATGATCAAGGAACCTTCAATAATGGTTCAAAGAAATAACCCAGCAATCCAATAAAGATTTCGCTCCAACAGACCCTAAGTGAAAACTTTTTGCGATTCCTCGAACAATATAAGTTTTATTCCTCGAAGTAGTATAAATTCCCAAACACAAAGTAGCTCTAACATCTTTATTGGTTTTCATAAAAAGTCCCTGCTTAACCAATAGATTCTCCAGTAGCCAATCGGATAGGTTTTCGTTTAAATCCACCTCACACGCCGTGGTGGTTTTATCTATTGACTTTTACATTTCACAGCGAGCCGTCCTCGTAGCATTTTGCTCCCTCAACAGGAATTGGTAATGTATTGTTATAAATATTTTGAAGTGGGAATAAATCGCATTAGAACTTTGTGACGAGTGGACGTGTTGCCGAGTGTTTCTAATAAAATAAATTTTCTTGCTTTACGACCTCAGTATCTTTGTTTTACGACTTAAGAATCATTATCGTGTGGCTCGCTTGAAGAATTAATATAAGTTGTCACTTGGTAGTGCATATACGCGCAGTCAAAGATTACTTACGGTACAGAGTTGCTACTATTCTATCAGTATGCTACGCTCACCAAATAAATCAAGATCACCGAGTAAATTATACGGATCCAATCCTGATTTAAGCAATACAAGTGATGGGACCAGCCGCATAAAACGTAAGTACGACCACGAAATTACCGAAATGTTTGAAGCTTTCTCAAATAAAATTTGGACTTCACTTAATAATTGGAAAACCGATATTGAAAGGAGCATTTCCGGAAGCAATGATAGCTTAACTAATACGATCAAATCTGATTTCACTAAGTTGAACGAATCTTTTCTTGATATAAAAGGTGAATTGGCAAACTTCAGAAAGGATCATATCGAAATGAAGAAATCATTAAAATCTTTGGCTGATTCGCATGACGAAATTGTAAAGGAAGTAAGTATTTTGCAGAAATCATTGCAATTCCATAGTGATAAGCACGACGAGCTAAACGAAAAGGTTAATCAACTGGAACAAAAAAATAAAGCTATTAATACACTTGAAACTCGGATCGAATCATTAGTAAAAGATAATAAGATGACTTTGCTTGAATTGAATGCAATGAATCAGAGAGATAGACTACTTAATCTAGAACTAGTAGGTATTCCAGAAATTAAAAGCGAGAACCTCAAGGAGTTGGTCGTTACTATTGCGAAGAATTCTGGTGTCAATATTTCTCAGGACGAGATTTTGGAAGCGAATCGTATTACCCCTAAAACAAAACTTCATGGCAGGCCTAAAAATATCGTCGTTAAACTGAAGTCTCGACTGTTGAAGGACAACATTATATCGGGGGCGCGGAAAAACCGTTTAACAACTAAGGCCATTAATATATCCGGTGACTCCAAGCCTATTTATATTAATGAGCACCTTTCTCCAGTCAATAAGCAAATATTAAAAAAATGTCGAGAGGCAGCTAAAGCCAAGCAGTACCGTTATGTTTGGACAAAAAATGGCAGAATTTTTGTTCGGAAAAACGATACATCACCTGCTATTCAAATTACAGAGGAGAGCGACATAGTAAGAATTCACTAAAATTAAAACGATCATTTATTACTTTTTTTATTGTACTAAGCAACTGTTTACATCCATTGTTACTGATATTTATTTGTTATCTTCTCTTAGCATATGCTTTTAAATTTATTATTAAATATCAATACTATGTTATATCTGGAATTGTGCATAACACATATTCTTTGACCGCTTCAAAATCTCCAGGTATAAAATGTATTGCTACATTAATGATTCGCTCAACACGAGTGCACCATTGTGAGATACAAGTACTTTATTTTAAATTCAATTTTGTTCTTGTTCTAATATTTTACTTTTATTATTCTTTCATTATTTTTTATAATTATTATGTAAGTAAAGCAAGTATACAGTGCTATAATGTAAGTTCAACTAACTCTAGTTACACGGATACTATTTGCGCAAGTCATATAACGCTATACTTTAAACCTTTATCAAATTTTGAAAATTGTTTATTTATCAAGAAAAAGAAAATGTATATGCTCAACTTCATAGATTCTTTAACGTGCCAGATATCATATTATTTAATACTATACACAATCATAATATTAACTCATCTGTCTATAAAAAATGGGTATTATACTATTGATTATTTTTATTCACCACATGACTTACACTTATACACGAACCAATTCTGAGCGTAACCACTCACCATCTTTTAATGAATATACTGTAGTACACGTTCTATTGTATCTGTTTCTCAGCCGACAACATTGTTTTCATAATACCCTCTACAAAGATTGTCATTGTATGCCTCGTACAATTATAATAATTATTATGTGTCTTGATCCTGTGTATCTTGTTTTGTTTATATTTTTATTTTTAACTGTTGTCCTTACCGCCGTGGATAAAAGTAAATCGGTCATCTTAGTACTGAGTAGTCTTAATAATAAATGTTGGTGGAGTCACCGCACTCATTTGTATGATTATTATAATGGAATTAACATGTTATATTTAAATATTTGGTATATGAAATTTAATATTTACAATCATTGCGCAAGCTTACACCTCAGCGGATATATTAAAAATTTTGGTTTTTACAATTATTTTAATACGCTGACAGCCTCAGATTATAAACTTAGATGTGAATTAATATGTTATATTATTATTATATTTTCGGGCATAATATCTCTTTTATATAAATGGCGAATAAGAAGCTAAATATATATTACCAGAATGTTCGTGGACTCAGAACAAAGTGTCTCGAGCTCCGTCAAAACATTCTATGTAATGACTATGACGTTATAGTTTTGACGGAGACCTGGTTGTATGGAGGCATTTTTGACAAAGAGCTGTGTGACGATAGATACGAGGTTTTCCGTTTTGATCGTGACTTGGTTGCTAGTGGTAAAGTAACCGGTGGCGGTGTTATAATAATAATTCGTAGGACTTTAGGCGCCATACGTCTTGACTTGAACAACTGTGCGTGTACAGAAACACTATGGCTAAAAATGCCAGCGCGTTTATGCTCTGCTACCGTCGACCTACATATATGTGTCGTTTATGTACCTCCCGACCCTCGTCGTATACCCTTTCACACTGATACTATTATCAGTATGACAAGAAGCGTTATTGATAATAACCCCAACGATAACTATTTAATTATAGGGGACTTTAACTTGCCGTGTGTTTCTTGGGATGATCGTGGGCCTATGTTCTTAAAGAGGGGTTCAGTTGAGATACAAAATGCAAGTATGAACCTTATTGAGAGTTTTGAATACTTTGGGCTGAAGCAGTATAATTTACAAAAAAACTACGCCGGCAATACTCTGGACTTAGTATTTTCCAATCTCTCTCTTTCGATTGATCATTGCTCAACGGCCCTAGTGGGAGTTGATCGTGCCCACCCACCGTTTACCGTAAACATTGCGGACTTATTCATAGTACCTCTACAAGAATCAAATACTCCTAGACACAATTTTAGAAAAGCTGATTACGAAAAGATCAACGCTCATCTTATCAGTCTTAACTGGAATTCACTTTTACATCGCAAGACTGTTGACGAGTCTGTAGACGTGTTGTACACTGTTATTCATGATTGCATTGACCAATATGTCCCCTTGCGTTTCAATAGAAGTGCTAAACGCACATATCCTAAATGGTATTCCCCAGCGTTAATAAAAATAGTTAAAGAGAAAGATAAGGCTCACAAACGTTGGAAGAGATACAAAAATAAATTAGACTATGATGAGTTTTCAATGCTGCGTGCCAGAGAGCGAAAAGTTCAAAAACAGTGCTTCGCAAATTTTACTAAGTCATCCGAAGAGAATATAAAGACACATCCCAAGATTTTTTGGTCATTTATAAAGGGTATGCGGTGTGAGTCAAAGTACCCTAAGTGTATGAGCTTAGGTAACGTTAAATTTAGCGACGGAAAAGAAATATGCGACGGTTTCAATGCATTTTTTAAAGGTGTATTCGGCAATTCTGATAATAGTTCTATTACGAGTGTATGTGACGGCAACTCCATGGGTACAAACACTTTGTCAAGTATACAGACATCTACTGAAACTGTCAAGAAATTATTACTTAAACTAGATACTAATAAAGGCGCTGGGAGCGATGGAATTCCCCCCATATTTTGGTCAAAGTGCGCAAACACTCTCGCACTTCCATTAAATTTGATATTTAACAGGTCTCTACTCGAGGGCGTTTTTCCGCAAAGATGGAAGTCGTCTCATATCATTCCAATACATAAAAAGGGCTCTCGTAGTAAAATAGAAAATTACAGAGGCATCTCAATTTTAAATGTAGTAGCCAAATTATTTGAAAGCATTGTATATAATATAATGCAGCCTGTGATAGCTCCATATATACCAGATAGCCAACATGGATTCATGAAGAAAAGGTCAACAGTTACTAACTTAGCTTGTTTTTCGACTTATGTGTTGGAAAATATGGAACGCGGAGGACAAGTTGATGTTATCTACACCGACTTTGAAAAGGCTTTCGATCGAGTGGATCATGTCACCTTAATAAATAAGTTAAACGCCCTCGGTATTCATGGGGATTTACTTCGTTGGATCCGGTCCTACCTCACAAATCGATCTCAGGCTGTCGTGGTGGGTGGCTATCGCTCGGACTTTATTAGTGTACTTTCTGGCGTTCCACAGGGATCGCATCTGGGACCTTTGCTATTTAATGTTTATCTATACGATATAGGATCATGTATAAAATACTCTAATCATTTACTTTACGCAGATGACAAAAAGATATTTTTAAAGATAAGAAATTTAGGAGATTGTGAGCTAATCCAAAATGATTTAAACAGTTTATATAATTACTATAATAAAAACTTTATCACTGTTAATATCAGTAAATGTGAATTTATTACTTTTTCTAGAAAAAAGGATCCCATTACTTATACCTACAAATTTAACGGCATCCCCATAAAAAAAACTAATACCGTCAAAGATTTGGGAATACATTTGGACAGTAAAATGAATTTATCAGAGCATATTAACTATATAACCAATAAGGCCTATCGCAATCTTGGCTTTGTTTTGCGTGCTTGCAAGCCTTTTAGTGATATATTAGCCATAAAGTTAGTATACTACGCCTATGTGAGAAGTATTTTAGAGTACGCTTCCTCAATATGGTCTCCACATTATATAATTTATAAGAACCGCATTGAAAGAATACAACGACTATTCATAAATCATCTAGATTCCCGTCTCCATATTACGTCACAATCCTACGAGGATAGCTGCGCCAGACACGGGCTAATGACTTTAGAGCAGAGGCGTGTAGTGCAAGAGATGTCTTTGCTGTATGATATCCTGCGTGGTGAGGTTGACTGTTCAGAGCTTGTATCTATGATTGCTTTTAGGGTACCGACATATCGCACGCGTCATACAGCATTACTTCATATTCCTCGTCATTACACAAACTATGCAAAAAATTCTGTCTTGCCCCGCATTACACATAGATACAACAAAAATTTTAACCAGGTTGATATGTTTCTTAATCCTAAAAATAAATTTGTCCGAGAGATTATAAATTCCATTGGCAATAATGGTAATTAGCGTTTTGTTTTTCTCACCCTCATACTACTTGAATTATAATATATCTTATAAGAACTTTTCGGTTCAGAGATTCTAGGCACAATAGTGGTTACTGAGCATCGAACCCTTGACCCTGTCATAGGGCTAGGGTGCCATTGAACTCAACCCATATACACATGTACTCACATAGGTACACTAAAGTATACACACATACATACTCACATATAAACATACATGTATTTATTTATTTACTATATAAAATTGGGGTATATTTTATATGCTTGCGCGTATCAATTAGCTTTAATATATATTTTTTGTAGTTTAAGGTAAACCTGTTATTGGCCATATTAGTTTTGTCTTCTATTAGTTAGTAAGTTTTATTGTAATACGCTGTTGGTTTACTTAATAAATAAATAAATAAATAAATAAATAAACTTGATTTATTTGTTTATAATATAAACGATTAATTAATTATTCATTATGCGATTTCTTGAGTTCTTTAAGTGATTCACTTACACTGTTTTATTCTGCTAGTAGATTTGTCGAGAGTATAGAGTAATAACTATGTTCATGATATTTAATTTGACTGGCCCGTGGCGCAGTTAGCAGTGGCCCTGTTTTCTGCTCCAGGGTTGTGAGTTCGATTCCCGCCCCGAGTCTGGGTGTAATATGTATTTATTTATATAATATGTTTTATTTATATGTATTTATATTTATTAAAAAAAATGTATATCAGTCGGCTGTTACCTAAAACACAGGCATTTAGTTGCCTACCTTAGGGACAGTCGACCGTGTGTGTATGTTAAACATATTTATTTATTTTTTTATTAATAAAGTGGGATTATAGTAAATTTATTGTTTAAAAATATGTATGTTGGACTTTTATAAGCTACATGCTAAATTACTTATTTTATTTGATGCAAATTCCGCGATTTGTATCGATGAATTCGTTCGGTCTTTTATCACGAATTGCAATATGTATTTTATAGACGCTGTAAATCGAAAAACGCGGCTTCTAACGTTTGCCTACTAGCTCTGCATCGACTTTTATGAGATTTGTCGTTAGAAATTTTATGTGATCGAGTGGACCCTTTGACCGATTTGTACTATTTATGATTTGATCGATATGAATAATTTACTGTGTCATGTCGAAACTCCCTACTGTATCTATTACCGATTATGATTCGATTGTATTCCTCACTGGAAGAACATAAAACCAATAATATATACAAAATGTATCTGGAAGCTAGTAAAGAAACATTAATAATAAATATCCTGCAGTGAGCCAGTTTATTCCCCCTTTGTAAAATTATTTTGATTGTTAAATTCAATAAATATATTCAAACAGGTTGAAAGCTGTGTACTTGTTACATGGTGTTTTACAATAAACGAATATTTATTCTAAACACGTTCCAAAGGTGTATTTTTAAAGACGGCTTTCGGTAGCCAAAGCATTAGGGATGCCGCGATCGAGGCACCCCAAAACTTTCTCGCCCGTACACCTTTTGATATTCAATATACTGCGGGACCTAAGCAATCCTTTGATGAGATGTTTTATGCAAAAAACGTTGAGCGCCTTTAGCGGGGCGCGAGTAAGCGTTCAAAAGTGAACGCATTAGTATTCCTGATCCCAACGACCACGACCTCCCCTCCAGTTTTGGGGGAGTAAAAAAATCAATGTTTATTCCCACTGGACGCGATTTGAATACTGATTATGAGTATACTAATTGTTTGTGTTTGGGTAAAAGTGAAATCGTTTTTATTACGTGTTGTAACGTTAAGCTCTGCATAAAAAAAATTTACATTTTCTTTGCCAGTTGTTATTATGTTGATCAATTTATAAATATTGTATGGGCAGTGCAAATCGACGAAATTTGAAGCGATGCTACGTTACGGTTAATATGTATGTATACTCAGGGAAAAATATTTCCTCGGTTTTAGACAAGGATCGCAATATATGGAGTCAGAAAGTACGATAATTTTACCGAAATCGTATTTCATTGATGATCGCAAAACTTGAACTACATGCACTCAGCAAAATGGGTTTCCAACACTTATAAAAGCGATATCGTATCGTACAGCTAAATATAATGTACTCTTATATGGTAAGTAGATTGCAAATTACCGATCCAAGCTTACATAAATTTGAATGTTAAATTATTTCGTGCTGTGGATGGGTGGTCCATATCTTTGTCGAAATACGAGCTATGAATCTTTCGGTATATGAAAACTAAATTTTGGACCATCAAAGGATCACCGTTTCAGACTTCGAGTGTAACGATGTTATCAAATGGCTATCATATTTCCTGCGGTGACTCGACTGTAAAGCCGACTGTGAATTTTAAATCGTTTTTAATAGCCTCGTATCTCGCATCTGACGCCAAAGCTAGCTGAGGGTTGCCTACTATTCGATTTTCCATTTTCAGGTATACCAAACAGAAGCTATCTGGACATGACGTATTTATATAGAACTTTCTTTTATGTTTGGGAATGCCGTAATTAAGTTTCGAGACCGTTGTTAATAAGCGAAACTGCCTGTTTGTGATATTTTAACATAAATATTGCGTTCATTTGTTTACAGAGGCACCCTTGATACTAAGGATTCAGTGTTGATGTCAACTTGAGGAATTTAATTAACTTTGTTAACTTCTAAATACTCTTAACGTCTTAGATACCTCAGTTCCTTTCCATTGACAAACAGGGGTCGTGTATATGACAGTCACTGTCAAACTTTCATTAGGCCTCCGGAGTGACTCAAAGCTGTATGGCAACAGTTATTTAGGCGCGATAAAACAAATGGAATGAAGCGAGGCGGCTCCGCATTGCGGGGCATCATACGCTCATTTCTCATTGTCTGCCGGCACCTCGGGCGTCGCTACAACTTTGCAGTGGTACCGCACCGATTCCGATGCAGTTTAATGCATATTATAACGCGGTAAGCACTCGAAATGGGCTGAGCGGGAAAGTAATATTACGGCAGACGACACGGAGTAAACTCTTTATTGAAATTGTAAACTGTCCTTTTTCGCGAGACGCCTGAGGTTCTTTGTGGAGTATTCGGTGTTCAAGTGTAAATGATGGTAAACTGAGATAGATATACATTTTCGAATATGACCTATGTATACTAAGCTCAACTTTGGGCTAAATATATGCTATAATTTAATAAAATTAACGATCTCAGTATTTCCATTGAATTTTAAGAATCAATTATAATCCTATAAGTAGTTTACTTCGGGGCAGTTTATAATTAATCAAACTACCGGTGACCGCAATCTGTTAATACGCGACAAAAGGCTTTGCTTAACTATCGAACACAGAAACAAAGTTACATTATGCAGATTAAGTTAGAGTAATTATTACGGTACGTGGCTAAAGCACGAGAGGGAAACGTCAAAGGTAACGCTTAAACAATTTAATATTCCACACACAAGCATTTCAAACGCCAACTCAAACGTAGCTCTCCTTTCGTAAAAGTTGTTCCGTAAACGAACTCCCCCTTCGTTAGATATCTACGTGAGCTTAATCTATTCTGTAGTCTCACCGTAGGGCTGCTCGTTCGGGACAGCGAAAATTGCAACAACATAGGTGAAAATTACCACTAGGCGGTGTTGTTTAGCTCGGTGGTTCGAATTTACATGGCGTTGAAAATGTGACGTGAGGTCTCTGTGGTGAACACCGACCTGCGAGCGCGCTTTACATTGCAATAAACGACTACGAAAATGTGGTTTTATGTACGGCTGGAATATGCACGCACGGTGCGATTGGACTCTAGTTTGTTGATATCATACCGACTAACTTAACCTTTGAAACTCATTTCATATCCAAAATAATACAAAAAAACAGATAGTTTAATTTCAGATTTTTTTAAATTGTACAACCTTTGTAATAATTCCGTCGCGGCCGCTAAAATTTATATAACATAATAACAAGCTCAGAATTCACGAAGCATAGAGGCACGAAAAGAACAATATAAGACTGAAACAGGATTTTTAAAACGTTAAAAGTAAATTTTTCTCTTTTCCATGCAAGAGAACTAGCCAAACCGGCATACAGCTTAAAAGCTTTAGTGCAAGCTTTTAAAAGTTAATAAATTGAGAGTTGACAAAAAGCGTTAAAGAGTAGGTGTTGCACACGCTATTTGGATACAAACAATAAACGTATAATCGGTTTTTCGTGTTTTGGACTAAATCCCCTGTTTCGTCGGTGAATGTGCGCCGGAGGTAGCGGTGATGGCATTCGGACGAGAATCCGAACGTCCAGCCGTCAGGGCGAGACGAATTATGGCCTTTGTGTCACTTTCACTCGCCGCTACTTTTTAATTTCCCAGTGCTCAGGCATTTTTTAATTCGTGCGCTTTTATGAAATTTTATGTCCTTCCGTGATTGTTCCCGGTGTCACCCTAGTTTGGGCCTCGTTGATTGTTCTCCAAGCCGGGCCGATAATTTATTTCATACCGTACTGACCCTTATAATTTAGAAAATTTTATTACTATACACATTATTTTAAGTAAATAATATACTAATAAAAATTGTTATTTTTAATGGTAACGTTATTTTGTAATTAATATATACTTACAAACTTAAATTACAACTTTACTACTTAAATTACTATAATTACAAACTTTAATAGCGTTCATCAAGATAAATATGTGTGGATTTCGAAACTGATTGAAATGCACAGCTACGACTCGATTTGAACCCTTATCAATCAATATTATTGAATTAAGTCACTCAAAATCAAATTGTTTCCAATGTTAACATTTACGTTCATAACTTTAGTATTTATACATTCTAAATATCTTTGTTTCATATTTATTACCTGCGCACCGGAGAATTTATGTTGATATTATGAATAACTAAAGGAACTTTATACCTGATAGCAAAACGGGAGAAGTGTAATGTATTCAGTTTATAGCTAAGTACTCCAGGGACTGAATGGATTAATAGATTTTCAGCTAATATTCTCGAATAATGCTGCTCTGGAGCGTATTACGTTTCAAAAAAAGTGTAAAAAATAAGTAAATATACAATTTTTAATTCTACGATTATATATTCTTATTAAATATAATATACTCACTAGTGCCTGCATAGTAGACTGTGTAGTCGAGCTGGTGTCCTAACATGTCCACCTTCACTCGGTCGACCACGAGGCGGGTGAAGAAGAGGTCTCGTTTGTAGTAGATTGGTTTTTCGTGTTCATGGGACACAGCACTGTCCATTAGTGGGTGAGATCTAAGAATAGAAATAACAACGAGATGAGGTGACAATTAAATATTTGAATTACAAAAATAGAGAATATCATGTTTATTATGTATCTAAAAAAATAATAATTAAAAAATTAAGAAATTAAAATTATATTATTTAAAAAAATAGTAAAATTAAAGTGCTTTATGTGTAATTGTGTTCGACATTTAAAAAAATATTGAATTACGTCCTTCAAAACATAAAAAAAATTCATTAAGAAATTAAAAAAAAAAACATAATAAAAGAGCTTTATGTCTAATTGTGTACAATATTTAAAAAAATATCTAATACCAGAAATAAAATTTTATGTACCTTTTGCCCTGGAGTATAATATAGGATACTTTATATTCCGGCAAATGGAAAGGGTTCCCAAGGGATAATAAAAGTACTTCGTCTGCATATACTTATGTGAAAGAAATCGCGCCCAGAACTGCTCTTATCTTTTATAAGTAGTGGCCGGGAATAATAATCCTTAATTGCTATTTAATATATTAAAAAAGTCAATGAAAGCGGTATTACTTTGTTATTAAAAACATTTTATAATATAAACGTTTATATAGTAAAACAAGGAACCTCAGAAGTGACACTTTGTAGAGACAGGAAACACGACAACAATACACGCAAAGCTGACAACGAGTGTAACGCGCCGCCATCACAGATAAAGGCTGTTACTTCAACGCCAACAACACCATACTTCATTTAATTAAAAAATTTCAATCTAGCTCGAATAAAAATTTCTATGTGTTATTTTCACCCGACTGGTTCAGGTGAAGTGCTAAAATCTCAACGTCGAGGATTGTGTAAAAGTGGGGAAAAAAAAAATTAATTGAACACTCCCGAGGCCAGAGCGTCGGATAATTAACAGGACGTGTCGCTAGATAAAAGTGACTCCGGATTTCAATGAGGCTACCTGGAAAGACTAGCTTTGTGTTCAAAATGTAACTATTTGTAGTGTATGATCTCGATCATTTTCAAAGTCAATGAATACTACTTTATTGCTGACTTTAACGGTCTTGGTTTAAAATCTCATAGCAGATTATATTATTATATATTTATGATATTGTTATTTAAATAAGACTTTACGGTAAAAAAAAATCTTTAATTAATTGTATCGGCAACCAAGTTTTTGCTAATCCGGGTCTTTAACTATCTAGTTACTAAGTTTCACTACATATGGTGTACTAGGCTAAATATAAAAGAGTGCCAAATATCCATAAACTCCTACAAACTTTAACTTTCTAAAATATTTCTGTCTTATGTTAACAACACTTTTAATGATATGGTTCCTTTTTATATTTTCGTGTAATATATAATAATATTTTACCTAATAAAATTAAGAACTGTATCGGGCAGAGATGACGTATCGTTCACACAGGTTCCTGGTCTCGGTTCGGGGACTCTACTGCTGATGACAGGCAACCACGCCGAGCTTGAGGTGGCTTGTTCTTTGAACTTGCCTTCAAAGGCTTTTTGTATGTCTCCAATCGTAAAAGTACATATTGCCGACCCCATCAGTCCTGTCGAAGCTGTTGTGAAGACTCCATAAAAACGACTGTCATCACCAGGTACTTTGTAGATACTCTCTGTCAGGAAAAAAATTGGGATTAGTTTATTTATTTACTTAAATACTTTAGTGATCAATAAAATTAAAGATTTCGAAAAGGCAGACTTAATTCCTTACTGTATTCTCTAAGTTTTTACGATTTTTACTCCAAAAAAAAAAAAAAAACATGAATTTATAAAATTAACGAGACGTTATTGTAATACGCTATTTTGTATTAATACGTAACTCTGTCCGTTTTCGAATTTTTATCGTCCACTTCTTCGGTTCAGTAAAATATAGTTCAAATTTTATGTCTCTATTTCCTTTGGTCGTTAAGATAGGAGGAATGGACATTTTTATGACGTTTTCGTAATTGCTTATAAAATATATATTTGTTATTAATAATAAACTCTAGATTATACAACTATTAGTAGGAAGTGCAAGAAGTGCTATATTAGTCATCCATTACTTCGTAGGATGAGCCTCAAATATTACATTTAGAGTAACCTTACGGAACGAACAAAGTTAATATTTCAGTGAAATGAACACGCTTTTAACGCCTCCCTTGAGATTGTAACTGAAATTCGTTCGATAACTCAACGTAGTTATACTGCCTAGAGTATTAAATACCAGGTAATAGAAACTGGGTAAACGTATCTCGATCAAGATAGCATTTATCAACAAAGTGATCAAAATGTAATTTTAGTATATCTGTACTGATGATATTATGCTGATGAGTTTGTTTATTTAAGCACGTGAGTTTCTAGACTTTTTTATTTAAGAAGGTTATGAATTTAAACTCATAACGCTATTACACATAGGAAAAAAATCAAAATAGTAATCAGTACTGTACTTCATATGAATTTTTTCCTATAAATTGTTGAAAGTTGTTTAAATATACCCCTTACTAGTGTCTTTGTACGCGTGGAAATTAAAATTAGACATGAATAGATTATGGTTATTATTCTTTCTTTGCGTGTAAAAAGAGGTTAAGGAAAAAAATAATCCATGTGTAACAATTATAAAGAAAATAATAAAATAAATGTTAAATTAAACAATAATGTTAACAATAAAAACATTCCTTCTGAACGGTTAATAAATAATATAAAGAGACAGATGTATAACCACTCGAAAAAGAAATTGCTTTTATTAAATCTTACTTCATGATATTTCATTAAATATTTATTATTTTATTTTTTGTAGACACAAATAGTACATAATAAATTCTATAAATTACAAATATTAAAAAAAAAAGATATAGCAAAACTAGTTTCCAATGATTATTTAGCATATAACAAGGTACGAGGCGTAAATGTAATGATAAAAAAAACAGCTTAAAGAGAGAGAGAGAGAAATATGAGAATGATAATAACAAAATTAAGTAATACTATATAAAAAAAAAAAATATATGTATAACAATCGCCTGTTACCTAAAACACAGGCATTAATTTCGCTAAAACACAGGCATTATTTTCGTATGTGTGTGTGTGTGTGTGTTGAAACAAATTAATATATATATATATATATATATATATATATATATATATATATATATATATATATATATATATATATATATATATAGAGCGTTCACTAATTGTTAAATTCTTTAGGAATACACACATAACAAATAGCACAAAATCAAGCATTCGGTAAAGTAGTAGCCTAGAATCAATAAAGACACCAAGGTCCTTGATTATTTAATTGATTAGTAAAATTAGTATTTAAATTTATTTACAATATATCAACCAGTTAATGTTTTATACGTATAGAATTATAAATGATTAGATTAAAAAGTTGACTCTTAAACGAAATATGATGTGATGATGATGATATAAAATATGCACCAGTTTTTAATTTTTATCTCTTGGAACTGAACAAAACCGCATTAAATCTTGTGAAGTATTTTTTGCGTGATTATAACAAACAAACATACCATCAGAGAAAATTAAATAAAAAAATGTATATTCTCGTATAAAACAAACTAATATTCGTCTTTTGTTAAATATCTCTTATCTTCAGACGTCAAATATTTATTGTTTTTAATATATGTATAGGACATGCGAATGACACACGTATATTGTATTGTTCCAGTAATATACAGTTCGAATAATTCAAATTATCAGACCTCATACGAACCTAATCTATGTACAGTTGTCAGAACTTCCCCGAGTTGGCTATTAAATTACTGTGATTGTGGTTCCGAACTTTATATCTCCATGTCACCAGACGATGCTACAATATTAAACTGTGTAAAGCAATTTTAACTGTCAATCCATTTACTAAATTAATTTTAATACGTAAACATATATTATTATTTTATCTAAAATATACACAAAATATTTGTTCTATGGTAACGATTTAAAAGTATAAAACATAAGATTGGTTTTGTCAGATCGTAAATAAGGCTTGTATTAAATTTAGGAAGGCGTAAAACGATGTTTTCGGGAAAAGCAAGCACATAATTTACAAACACAACACGAAACAGTTGTCAAACGAAAGCTCGACGCGTGCCGACTATAAATATATTACTCTTGGCCGTATTATTTAAATACGCGATGTATGGAACATATGTAAGGCTGAGCGATATAATCTTTACCTCTCATTAGACGTAAGTCAACATTAACCTATAAATTCTCGTTCTCTAAATTAGATAGTATAATATCGATTGACTTGATCTTAAATTTATTTATTATTGAAGTGATAGCTTCTTATGGGAGGGTAAACCACTTCCTTACGTAACGCGTAACGGCTCCAGTCTGTCTGGCTTCCCTTTCTCTCACGCATACGGCTCTCTCAATCTAACCCACAGCGCTAGTCGTATTTCGGACAGACGCTTGTAAATTATATAATAATTAATCCATAGAGTAATAATATATAATAAAATGTATTTTATAATCAATAAAAGATTTTATTAATAAATAATCTTTCATTACATTATCATATTAATAGACAAACAAGTAATAACCTAAGCTTTTTTCAAGTTAACAAATTTCAATATTAGTAAATTTTTTTTTTTTGTGACGCATGGGAATCCATTTACGGATGATATCCAGGACGCCCGGGTCGGCAATCCTAGACCTATGTCGGACTCGGCACTTTGGGAGTGCAATACCGTACTAAACCCCTGCGGGAGCCTTCAGCCGCTTTAATTGGAGGGTCCCGGATCTGCAGGCAATATTAGTAAATAGTTCAACTTAGATTAGTTTAAGTTATCACTTCTGTCAGGCGTCCCGAGACACACACGTGGTTTTTTATATTTATTTTTGTAATCAAATGTTATTACTATAATACTTATATTATTACAATTATAAAAAAAAAATGTAAACAGGTAAATCTGTACATTAAATAGACATAAATCTGAAAGCTGTTCATTCATTACCCATACTAACGAATTAGTACGCAATACTCGTATTCAACACGTTTGTAGCCTGTAATGTACAAATGCAATATAAGCATAGGCTTAATCAAAGGGAAGTCAGATTATCCAAAGTTTGCTTACGAATCTAATCACGCTTAAACGCAAATGTGTACAGCACACACTCGAAGCTAGCTATTACGTTCTCATAAGTTATGCAGGAATGCAATAGGGGCGCGTGAAAAACCGTGGTGAAGTCTGAGCGGTAAACGTTAATATTATATGAGCACAGTTGCAAACTCCGGTTTTCGAGAGAAATTGGCTAGACTTTTGTCGTTTTAAATCTTCCTATGCTCTATTGAATCGAAGAGAAATGTTTGCTCGAGATTGACGGTGACTGTTTGCGTGTTTGAGATTAGGGTACGGCTACGGAGTTAGTTGTCGAACTTCGGTAAGTCAGTCTGGATACACTGAATTTTACTTTGAATCGGTAGAGAAAATTGCTACAATTTTTAGCGTTACTATGCCGTAGAGATAGAAGTTTTGTTTTATGATTTAACTTGTAAGAAAATAAGAAATAGGTAATTTGAATGAATGAATAAATCAATGAAATACATATATGTATTTATACTATTAATACAAAATAAAACAAAAAGTTAATAAGTAGAAAACACAATACAATCGGCGACCATATCGCTACTAGAGCGATCTCTTTCAGGCAACTGGCCTTACAAAGGACAATTTAACAGATAATAATGTTGATTATTCCACTAATGATGATAGCGGCGATAAAATTTGATGTGTTTATGTTGCGTATTTGTGATTTGTTCTATAATTTTATTTTTCATAATAATATTATTGTTGTAATAAAAAATATTACCAACATATATTTAAAAAAAATTCTAATTTACTAGAGTTTATGAAGAAGTGTTTTAGTTTAACTCAACGTTATTTGTTTATTATAAAACATTTATGAATCTAATTTGTATAAAGTACTTACGTATCTCGTTGAAGTAGAACGGGAATTCTCCGGGTATGCTGCAGTTGAGACGTGCCTTTAAATAAGTGGCCCAGTTCTGGCTAAGGATGTTCTTTCCGCCAGTGTCCCGTTTGCAGACTCGCGCTACTCGCGAGTACACCGCCTTGCCGCAGTTAATGTACTCCACGGCGGTTTCTCGGAAGAAGAACAAAACGTACTCGCCGACATCGAATGAGCCGACAAAGTTCGGTTCTAATTAACAAACAAAATTAGTTCATATTAAATTTTGTTACCTTATGTGAGTACATTGTTATTTTTCGTAAAGGCAAAAGCTTTCAAATGCGTATATTTTAGAAGACAAACAAGCATCTTTGTAGACAATTTTTTCACAACCACATTATGTAAGAAAAACATTGACCTTGTGCTTGTTCTCTATGAATTATTTAGGAATTTAAATACATAAATTAATGAGATCCATCATAAATTAAGGGAGCGCTTTAACATTCACTTTAATTTTAATAAATATTAATATGGAATCCAAAAAGGTTTGTCGTTAACGAGATTACATTAAACTGCTGACATTACATTATGGTTTAATTACAAATATAAATATTATATAGTATATTTGAATCAGTACGTAACCGGCGTTCCCGCTTTAATACTATAGTATCAAATTGCTGTTATTCTCTGTGATATGCAATAAATATTAGATGAAGCCGTGTGTCAATTATGTCATATATGAGGCGTTTGCAACTCCCATTAATACGTGCTCATTTGTTGGAAGCCAAAATGAAATCGCCGCGTGCTAAGGATTATAGACACACGACTCTATCGTCATCGGTACAGCTATATCGTCATTGCACGTGTATTGTTTCCGTAGGTGAGATTATCTCGTATTTAATAAAAGCTAAAGAGGCATTAAAATTTAATAAAGCCTCGAACCTTTTATGTCGCAATAAATTATTTGATCACAATTAATAGAGCCGATAAACCAGCCTATATGTTGATGAATAGATTCCCATATATTAAAATTTAAGATAATTTTATGCTTGTTGGAAATTGAATAAACGGATACATTATGTTGGAGGCCTTTCACACACTAATTATATCCTTAATCTTATATTTTCTTACGTCCGATTTACAATTATCACAAAGTTTTGGAAAATTTTCACAAATACTTTCATATTTTTTTTTATTAGTCGTGTTTAAAAAGATTGGGAAAATGATAGAAACTAAATATAAATGTAGCAACATTTTTATTTTACTAAACAATTTTGAAACAATAGTACCAAATTAGGCTAGATGAATTCTATTCGCTTGATCGAAGCGTTACGATGAGAATTGCTTTAATATACAATGACACGTTACCACAAATACGGGACTAAAATCGGTCACATGCATTATTTAGTTAGATGATGTTGCTTTGCGAACTATGTGTGATTGTTCTATTGTTTTCGATAAAAATATTTTTAAAATAATTGATTTATCTAAAACATTATTAACGTTTTTATATAATTCAGTATGTGTATTATATACAATATTTAGTATGTGTCAAAATCATATAAATATATTTGTTTAATTGTTCTAGTAAAGAATTTTAACCAATCTGTAGAATTTTCTATATAAAATTACGATAACATGCTTAAAGCAATTTTAGGGTAAGAAAATTTGTCGCAACATTTCCATTTTCGTAACTGCGGCACCCAAATTAACGGGCAAAGATTGGGGCACATTACAGCTCGTTAGAGCGAAAACAGTTTAATTTCCATTGTTTAGTTGCGAACAGACCGATTCCAGTCTAATTCGTGTAAGCGCCGATAATTTGTAACAATTGTTCTAATCATTACCAACAACCTACAGCTGATTGCTGATCAGTGATGTAGCGATTCACTGATTAACGAATTCATTCATCAAGCTTTCTAGGACAATGGTTGCACCTATCATACAAGTATGTTGTTTGTATAATAATTAGTTAGGCAAAACTGATATTTGTGCATAGATTTTACCAGTTACATTGATTGGATTATTTCATATGTGCATTTGCGATTAAATATTGACTGCTGTTTAAGCTTACTAATCGATAATGGTGATAATGGAAAATTAAATCAGTGAAATAAGTGTATAAAACTCTACTCACTGTCTAGCCATTTAGAATCGTATTTCAAAGTCCGTTTAAAAGAAAACTCCCGACGGCCCGTCGTCAAGTTATGCAGGTCGGTTCTGAAGATAACGGTATCTGCTTTGGTGAACTCCGCATTTGTTCCCGAGTAGAGAGCGGGAAGAGCACCAGGGTTGCCTTTTTCCACCCACAAAGCGGTGGAGTTGTCAGCTGGATCGTACGGACATTTGGCGACGCCCATGCCGATGCCTGGCACGTACTCATGACGAGGCAGGTGCGTTAGGTTGGACTGCAACAAAATAAATACATTTATTTTTATTTCAACCTGTACGAAGAGGGTGTCAAATAGTCTTTGTAAAAGTTGTTAATAAAAATAGAATAAAGTATTTCAATACTTTTTTCTATTATGAATGAAAGTATTTCAATACTTTATTTTATTATTAAGAATAAAGTATTTCAATACTTTATTCTATTATACTAACAAATACAAAAATAAAAATTAAATAAAAAAAATTTCACTTCGATTTTATGTGCTATTAATCAAAGGGAATGCAAAAAACTCCACTGGATTTATGCGTCTAACGTACAGCCCCTCTAACTGGCCGTACTCGAAAACACATCTGCGACTAATTTTTCCAAAAAATCCACGTCCGTTTCACGTCCGGCGCGATTTATTGACCGAAACTTATTATTTAAAAGTACCTCGAATATTTTCGGTATCGTATAGGCGTTTTCCACCGAACTCCTCTATTAGTATAATGCGATGGGTGGCGGTACGGTTTTCGAAATTATCATAAAATTACTAAATGTAGCATAAACGTGGGGTGGGCAGCGAGGCCCGTCGCGGTGGATTGAGACTTTATGTAAATTTTAACGACGCTGCGACCATCGGAGGCACCTGTGACCCGCCTTCCCCTTCATCCCTCGCTTAGCCCGCGGCACCTGTCGAAAACCTATGTCGTTTTTATTTCAATAAGCCGAGGATTAAATTAGCCGTACAAAGACGTGGCTCTGACGGACGCCTTCGGCACAATGTCCTTTCCTTATTCTTTACTTTTAACTCACAGATAGGGTAACTACATATCTTATATTATTGATAAATCCATAATAATGTAAAAGTCATGAACATAATTAGTAAAATAACGATTCTGATGCCAATATTTATTGAAACCTTACTATCACGAAATATTAATCACGAAGAGGAGCGAACAATGTTTTTACCCGACTGCGACAGGAGGGTTATGTTTTTCGAGTGTATGTATGTATGTATGTATGTATGTATATATGTATGTATGTATGTATGTATGTATGTCCATTTCTTTGGCACGCCCTACAGCCCAAACGGTTGGACGGTTTTTGACATATGAGGTGTCGTTGCATTTGTCTAAATTGTAGTAGTGACATAGGCTATATAAATTTTCAAAATGGCGCCCGCAAAAGGCGGAATGACGGGGGGAGGGAGGTGAATTTTTTTCTTACTGTAGCAATATGGGTATCAAATGAAAGCTAGTAAATTGTTTTATTCTTTTTAGTTTATAATAAGAGTATTTTACGCAGTCGGGTTTTTTGATTTTTTTAATTAAGCATACTTGTTATTATAATTATTATTATGAGTTGAAAATGTTGAATCGATTTTCGCAAATAAACTACCTTTCTCATATCTTGAAGAGCATATAATATAAAGTGGGAAATACAAAAGCATATTACAATCTGGTAGCATATAAAATAAATTCACCAGTATTCTATTCATAGCGAGTCATCATTATTCTCTTCATTTAAGTGAGCGTAAGTCCAGAGTAAACAACTCAATGAATCGGACGGAAAAGCTCGGGGCCTTCCCTCGTGGAATAAGAAAGTTGTGGACAGACCCAGAACCTTCATTAGAACATTGCTTTGTTTGTTTACAAAATTAGCATCTTCGAGCTTCGGAAATGAATCGTCCGCTACGGCGATTATTACACATTGCGTGAATCTTTGTAAAAGGGATTCGTATATTTTTACAACGAAAAATTCGTATATTAGTCTTTTACTCAGTTTTTTGTTTGCTATTATATCCGCAAGCAAAAAGATTTTTCATAGAAATGAAAAATTACAGATAACATTAAAATAAATAATATAAGTTTTAATTACAGTTCAAGTATATTAGTGTATATAGAAAATGTAAAAAGTTACAAAATTATATCACAGCGGAGCACGTAATTGTACTCATAATTAATTTAATTACATGCTAGATAAACGAAAGAGAAAAAGAGAATTTGTATACGATGACAAATAATATAATGTGTTATCGTATTACGCTTTTAGAGATTGTATATGAAGCAAACTATAAATTATTTCAGGTATAAGAAGTAAAAACTTTAGAGCGGTCGTATAAAGCGAAAGAAGCGAACTCAGGTGTAGTCATTCTGCATTACGTTCTTTATTTCAAGATAGCTACGTACGTATTTCCAATCTATTGACATTAAGTTTGTATGCTTGGATATACGTGGATTGTTTGTCGTGACCGCTTTTTCCTTCTTCTCGATTTTTTTTCTGGGTACAAAATTAATTACTATTGATATTAATTATTGTAAAGAATTCTGTTGCGAACTCCTTCACCGTCACTTTGATTAGTTAATATTTTAAAGTTTTCTTTTCTACCTTTAATTATTGATTAATTGTGATGTTGTAATAATAGTTGAAATTTAAGTTCAAGCATTTTAAAAACATGCTTGAGACTGTATTTTTTACAGTCTATGATATGGATTATTTTTAATAAAAATCTATATCAATCGATTCACAGTTTCTTAACGTTAAAGACAACAGGCATTGGTGAAGTTATGTAACAAATTGTGTTAAAATCACTATATATCATAATCTACGTATCTTCATTACGTATTATAATGCTTTCTGGCTTTGTTTAGTACTGATTGAAACAATATACATATATTACTTAGTCTTCATTTGTTATGATAGGGTGGTTTTCGAACGCAAAAGCATCTTTAAATTACAGGATGCTGCGGGTGAAGTTTTGGCAACTGTTTTACTATCAGATAATGAGATCGAACGAACTTTATGACGTGAAATATATATTGTAATGGCGGTTATGAAATGATGTGAGAAGTGTGAAATGGAATCAAAATAAATAATATTTTGCTAAAATAAATCAACTAAGCTCGAGTTAGATACCCACAATAAGTACAACTGTTATACTTATTAACATATTTGTTAAGATAGTAGCTCTATCTTCTTCTAAATCATCGAAATAAGAAATAAATATGTAATTTGGATTTTTTATTACTTGTCCTTATAATAATCCTATTACTACGCCACCCAAAGATATCTGTGACAGACGGTTGGACGGTTGGACAAAAAGACAGTTGAATCTTTGTAAGAGTAAAGAGTACCGTTGTCACCTTTTATAAAGTAACCCTAAAAAGCACACATTGTAAGTCGAATAAGATTAGAGTGTTATATGTAATGGTTCTAAAAGTTTAATTTTAAAACGTTACAGCGTTTACAACGGTGCCTTTATGTTGTGCTATCACAAAACAACGTGCAATGAATTTAACAGCAGACGATATTGGCTCCTAATTCTGAATGGGATAGATGCTGCACCTGTGCACTGAGCTACGTTGTCACGTGAAATATGAGTTCGAAATGTACATGCTAACCATAAACATGTGTATGTACATATGTATTGAAAAGATATGTACAAATATCGGTTATTAAGAATTTACGTCGATGTTAAAAGTTAATGTCTCTACGTTATTTATGTCTTCGGCGAAGAATGTAGTTTTTAATGTTAACAGAATGTAACCTTTTCACCCTTCATATTTACTCAGATTACACCGGCACACAAAAAAAAAGAAGTTGTCAGTACTTTTGACGAGACCCATATATCTCTATCTATTTCGACCCGCTGAATCCGAATTTGAGGTCAGTTTGACCCGTACACCGTTAAATTTTCGAGAAAACTTTGAAAAACCGAAAAAAATGACGAAAATCGGCAATCATCAAAAAAAATTTTGATCTAAACTAAGCATGATTTTTATGTATTTTGACCCGCTTAATACTTATCTGAAGTTTATTTAGACCATAAGCCATTAAAAGTTTGAGTAAATTCCAGAAAACCCTGAAAAATTACAAAAAAGCAAAAATTCCAGATATTGTGTTAAAAAAAATTTATAAAATTAAATCAATCATGATTCTCATGTATTTCGATCCGTCGAATATAAATCTTGAATTTATATGGCTCAGACATCTCTAAAAATCTAAATAAATGGCAAAAAACCACTGAAAATCAAAATAAATCAAGTCCGTTATGATAAAAATCAGTTTTTAAATAAAAATAAAAAATATTTAAGATATTATCCGATCTGTGGAACATAAATTTTAAATTTTTTGACCTAAATCCTCAATTTTTTTTAGTTAATTCTACTTTTTTTATATCGTTTTCATTACACTGGTGTCTTGGTGGAATCCTCCGCTTTACTCGTCACTGTAATCGCCAAGATTTTCAGGAAAATGTAGAAATTAAGAATCTAAAATGTGCAATTCAAGATTTATCAAGCAATCTTAGGTTGTAATTGAAATAAAGTTCACATGAGAATCATGATTGATTTAATTTTATAATTTTTTTTTAACACAATATCTGGAATTGTTGCTTTTTTTTTTGCAATTTTTCAGGGTTTTTTGGAATTTACTCAAACTTTTAATGGCTTATGGTCTAAATAAACTTCAGATAAGTATTACGTGGGTCAAAATACATAAAAATCATGCTTATTTTAGATCAAAAAAAAATTTTAAAACGCCCAAATTGCCGATTTTCGTCATTTTTTTTCGGTTTTTCAAAGTTTTCTCGAAAATTTGACGGTGTACGGGTCAAACTGACCTCAAATTCGGATTTAGCGGGTCGAAATACATAGAGATATATGGGTCCCGTCAAAAGTACTGACAACTTTTTTTTTTGTGTGCCGGTGTTATTATAAAGACGTAAACAGTGTGCCTATGACCATGTTAAAACGTTAAGTTCCGAAATGTCCTAAACACACAACGATTAATGATAAACATAGTAAATATCCTGTTTTACGTCTAGGCGTTAGCATAAGGAGGCCGTGTTTTAAAATAAATAAATATTTTTATTTTCTTCTGTCTTAATAACTTTGACATTCATTTCTTTAAAAATAATAATAAATGATACCACATTTGATTACGTGCACGTCTTCGAAATAACTTTACAAAATCTGTACATAAATAACTTCAAAAGTGAATATTAGGTTTGTCATAACTGATGTTCGGCAAAACTTCAATTTGCTGCGCTCCCACAGAAACTTTGCCCCGTGTTTCGCATATCAACGTTGCTTACTTCAGAACGAAGTATTCGCAGCAGTAAGAAAACAACTGTACGAGCACTGAACCAAGTTTCCGTCATAAACTCATGTTTACTATCCACCTACTAGAATCTTAATGAGAGAAAACGCTAAAAATGTTTGAGTACAACATCCGAATAGCTACTGTTTTAGACGTTGTTCATCTTAAGTTTAACGGCGAGTGTAAATTCTAGTAGAAAAATGTTTATATGAGATCATCTGTGTGCGAGTTGAATGTACGGCTATACGGCAAATAAAATGATTTCGTAGAGTGCTCTCGACTCTACAGCACGGCGCGGCGTCGCGGCCTACACTTTTTATAATTGAGGTAATGACGGCGGCGTGTGACACTAAACTAGCGAGTAGCCGGGGCCAATTTAAATACAAAAATTTATTCACGACAAATTATAGCCTACGTAGCTTAATTCTCCACTTCTGCTATTATATTTGTATACTAATAATTTTAAAAGTATTACTACTTAATGCTAAATATCAGTACTTATTTATGAAGCTTTAAATTTTATTAATAGGCTCTTTAGTATAATTTGTATACCTATTATAAAAATTGATCAGCATCAATTTAATATTTTCACATATAGCAAGACCACACCTTTATTACTTTTATTTTACTCGTGTGACGAGCTACAGATTTAACGTTTTCAATTTAAATGGGAACAATCAATAAGCGGGGCTTATCGCATTTTATTCGAACAAGATGAATGCGATGTGTTTTAAATCTGCTAGCTATACAAATTGTTCTATTGTTACACAGAGGATGTTAGGGCACGTTTATATTAGATGTGATCGGTGATTTTCAGGACTAAGACACTTTCATTTGAAAATGTACTAATTACCTACATACGTGAGTATATAGGTAGATTCAATATGTTTATTTTCGAAAGTTTAGTAGAAAAATCCAACGTTTTTTGATAATAAGTTAATTATTATTTAATAATATATTTATTTTTTCATTGATATGCTACATCATGGGATAAGAAAAATAAAACATTTTATTTCTTTTTTATATATAATATGGTACTAATATAAATACGGTATGTGTATGATATGGTATGGTATGGCAATGTTTCAATCGCCATGATCACGAACATTGAAACATTGGTGAAATATAGGGAACTCAACAAAATTATAAACGCAGTAAGCACCCGTACAAATATAAATTTAAATATGAATAGTGATCGCGTTAGTTTAAAACAATAAAATACGGTATTATCTATGTTTGAAATTGATAACTGTTATCAAGAACATCGAGTATTATGAATTTAAATTAACATTTGAAGTAATGATAGAAACAAACTAAATTTCTTTGATCAATAGCTAAAAACCGTGATAATGATACTTAAAACATGTTCATAGCATTGAAAGTTAATTAAATCATTCACAAGATTTCAATCCATTTATCTTCGACCAATTTTTTCTAGTAATCGAGAAAAAAGATAATAAATTTTATTCTTCTGGTATAAATTTCGTCTCGCGTGTAAACAGATCCGCGGTAACAAACGGTACCTTTGTTTTGAATCACTTTCGTTTTATTACTCACAGTGACTAATCTTTTCAGGATAACGATTGCATTTCATTTGTTTTTTTACCCTTCTTTATTAAGCAACATTGTTGGCGTACAAAGCCTGTTTGTTTAGCCTTTTTTTTAATCGAGTTTAATATGATCTTTCAAATAAAAACGTTAAAATTTAATTAAATTTGAATTATATAGGCAAAAATCAGTAAACAAGTTCATTATATTGTAAAAGTTGATTACAACTGATTGGTTATGAAATGGAGATTGTATTCTAGATTTACACATAAATTACTTTTATTTATAAAAAAAAAAAAAATTACTGCTTTAGAGATGTGGGTCATTCATATTTAAATTTTCGAATCGTAATTATAATACGAATAAAAACAGTCTGGAAACATCATACTGCTGAGAAACGGTGTCTACTCTTATCAATCAAGGGTTGGAGATTTATCTACTAAGTAAGATTGAAACAGCGACCCTGATTCTCTAAATCTTTTTAAAGCATGGTCGGGAGACCTACAAAAACCTCACAAGAATCAAATATTTGTATGAATACAAATAGACGTTTCGAGAAACAATCGAATTCGTGATCGTCGGCGTTGATGGACCTTTCACACCACTACACCAATCGAACAGAAAAATAACAATTATGAACAAAAATAACGTTTCACGTGACTTACTAGTTACAACTATAAATAATTAAAACTATACTGAAATATAATCAACAACAGTATAACTATTCTAAAAGACAAGTCTAACACGATGCCCACGGTATTTATAATGAATGAATGAATAGTATTTTTATCATCACTCGAACACGAAAATAAAACAATAAACATCAAGCGGTTGGAATGCAATCGCGTCTGTCATTTGTTTCCGATGTCCCTCCGATCGAAAACCGCCATTTGTAACAGAATAGATATGAATTGGCTGCAGTAAGGCTTTGCGCACACTTTTTTTGATAACGTCTCAAGACGGCGTTTATGTTATTGGTATTTTAGAAATTCAAATATTTTTCAACTTATTTTTATTTTTTTAATAAAATTTTACATCTACTCGTATATTTATTGTTTATTCAAGAGTCACAATAGTTATATACATCTACGTATTTAATGTATTATTAATTATACTTAACGTATTTTGAATTATACTTAATTTTCTCGTACTACGATTCAATGAATTATTAGTAAATTTACTATTATTAAATAATTCTGTTGTTCATAATAATAATCAGTTTTTGAAACAGTACAAAATGTAAACGATCGTGTAGCGAGTGCGTCACCGTTACTGCCCTATCAATTGCGTACATGTGATTTCACTCAATTTTTGAAACTGACGCGCCCTTACCCTAGCGAGGGAGTGTACGCATTACTCAAACCACAGATTATGCGGCAATATTTTTGCTTTAATGTTTCTAATACGTCATTTGAGAATAAATGAAATAAATCACAACACAATCGCAAGATTAAAAATTATATTACGTCCAAGAAGACCGAAGTTGAAAGCGTCTTCCAAGTTTTTTGGGAACTTTTACTGCACTCGGAAATTTAATTTAATACTTAGTTTTATTAACGATCATTACATGGATTCATTTAAAGTTTAACAATGTTAATGCAATACAGTTAGTCTTAATTATAATTGATATAATTGATGTTACATGTTTAATAATTAATTTGTTACATATAATAATTATATCTCTACTAACACTTTGCTCTGTGCATTGGGTTTGCGGGCAAGTATCAACATTCGCATTCACTGTTTCCTTCCCTACAAACCTAATATATTTTCAATTTTCAACCACACTGCGTTGGGTTTCCGACTTTTAATAGAATTTATCGTTTTAGATGTAACGTGTTTATGTTCGGACATCAAATATTTAGTTTGGCATATTGCTTAATTTATATAAGCCTTATTCGATATTATTAATTAGTTTTATAATATTAATAATTATAAATATATTTACTACGTGATAACGAAGTATGATACTATTTTGAACCCGCCGCTTTGGAGGTCGATGGGGGAGGCCTACGTTCAGCAGTGGGCATCCAATGGCTGATATTGATGATGATGAACGAAGTATTAATCTACTATTTATAAAATTAATTAAAAATTATACGCATTTAAAAAGTTTGAGGCAAACAAAAAATATATATATATATATAAAAAGATTAAACATTTCTTTGTTTAGCGCTGTTATGAAGAAGCGGCTTTAAAATGATGCACTTTCGTGACTTGTAATAGCCTATTATCGTATTCATACTCTAAAAATGAAAATTTGCAAAATGATCGTAAAAACTGCTATCCATTCGGCCTGAAACGCGATAAAACGTGTGAAGGGTCAAAACGACCGCCGATACATCATAAAATTATATGAAAGTCAAGAGCAGGGTAAGTGAGAGGTGAACAGAGCACAGCAAATTTATTGCGGTCTGCTTTCGATACCTATTGTGAAAAGCTTTTTTTATGACTTTAAAAATAATTTCATAAAAAAAATCCCGACTTAACGCGCCGCACCGCACTCGGGCCCGGCTCGAGTGGTCAAGTACTGGTAATATCTCTATATCTGTATATGAATCGTCGGCGTAAATATTTTATGGAATGGAAATTTTAAGTTTAAAATATTTAGGACGTATATACGTTTTCACGTAAAATTGTCATTGGACGCCATCTTTACGGAGTCGTTCGGTTAGAAACTTCAACGTGGAGGAAAAATCTGCTCTCATCTTACGGTGTCATTTGAAATCAGTACCCGTGAAATTTGTCGCGGTTCCTGGCACGAAGCTACTGCTATACGTCGCGGGTGCATTTGCACGAGGAATGGAGGCTTAAGTACGAGTTGTCTAAAAACGTTGTATATAAACGTCGTATTATTGTGTGTTATTTATGTAACACATGTGCTGAGATCCTAGGAACTGTTGCGTCTCTGGCGAATGTCCAAGGCTCATGTTGGGCTAACTTGAGAGGGTCTAAAGATAATAATAGCCCGTAATGGTGTAGTGCCAAGATATCCGGCTTAAGATAAACGACTTTAAGTTAATACTCATGTAATGTACATTCAATTAAGATCGTTTTGTTGCCAAAGATTTTTTAATTAAATCTATGAATTATTTTAAATAAGAATAATTTATTTCATGAAAACTATATTATACTTTATTAAATACTTATTCCGATTTCACGAATGTTTAAAAAAAGTTTTGATTCCAGTAATAATCAGATTCTTGTTATATTAGTGTTTGAAAATTGAAATAAAACGACGTAACAAGGTCGAATAGGGTGTCATAACTCTTTAATCCCTTCCCAACGATCCCTGTCTCTTCTCGATATAGGACGAACCCTCGTTGCGCGATAATGATTCGCAGTTTTTTTTTAGTATTTTTTAAGTATTTTGTTAAATCGTCATTAGTGCGAAATTCAAACATGTATTATACTTACATACAGCACCCAGTCCTTAGGGCTGTGGGCATTTGTACCGCAGACGTAAAGTCTTGAGCCGTCACCCATCGGCTGGATTACTCGGACGTGGTTTCGGCAGTCAAAGTGCTGTAATAGAACAACAGATTAATTAATAAAAAAAAACAAAAAAAAAAACAAGCATGCTATAATAAAGTGAACAGCAGGCGAACCTGCATGTTTGTTGGCTATTTCAATACAAATATTTTATATTATATTGTAGTCCTATTTGTATGTGTACATGGTGTTCGTCTATTCAATTAGTTAGTATTTATGGCAAATATTATAACATAAATTTAAGTTTGTATATGTATGTATTATGCTACTAAACGGTAGCTCATTAAGTTAAAGAGTCATTGAAGTTTCACGCATAAATCAGAATTGAAGATAATTACTACAGTTAATTCATTCATTCTCTTACATTTCAATCAAAATTGGCGCAATACGGATAATTGGTTAGCCGATACGATAAATAAATGAACTGCAATGAAGGAATACATATTGGGTGCATCGGAAATTTTATCGAAATAATAGTAATTCGGGCAAGTGTGGGTGAGTGTTCGCTGGCTGTGATTATGCAAATTTGTGTCCAACATAAATATTGAACGGGACATTAATATTCCGTACGACAGGAATATGCGATGACCGCTTTAGTGAATAAAACGCGGCTCAAAATGAACGATTGCTCCGTGTTTGCGTTTATTAGGTTTTGTTATTATTGCGCAATACGTAACACCTAATTCAACTTCGTTAAAAATAATTTTGAATGCTGTTAACGTACCATTTTACTTTATTCAGTAATCAAAATTGGCTGTTTATTTATATTAATAATATAATTTTTATATCATAGGTGTGTACAAAACTTAATGCCTGATTTAATGACCAGGAATGAGGATAAATGTATCAGGAATCATAGTATTTTAATAAAATCTTCTGCTATTATGATTTGTTTTAAAAAACTATGTGGTAAGCTGTACGAATAGATAGGCTTGCGGTAGTCGTGGCGGGACGAGAGATTGAAACTAATTTTCTCTACGTCACGAAGAGAGCCGTCCACGAGCACGACTATTGTGCGGATATTCTGTCAGATTTTGAAATTTACAAAATCCAGGATGGAATAGAACACCAGAAATACTTTTTGTCCCAGTCTGGCTGTCACGTTGCTTGATATAAGTGTTATCATATGTGGCATTTTTATATTTGCTCAGTAAATGGAGATTTTGTACTTTGTTCATGTACACGTATATTTCATTTCACAATGGAGATAATTTTTTATTATACTCATTATCCATATTTTTAATCTTTCATACTAAATATTTTAGATTTTAATTAACAAAATTTTATAAAATTTTGAATAAGCAACATGTATCCTTTTATACAATAGGCATGTGAAATAAACAATTAGTATAAGTTCTCCGATTCCTTGCAAAAACTTATTCCACACTCTTTTAGGTTCGGCCTCACGGAGGTAACTTTGCTAGAGATTGTTCTAAAGTAATTATCGGATTAATATACTTAGAACGTTCCAGCCGTTGTACTGACGTGAACAGAAGTGTTTTGCGCTCGGAAACAATCAGAATTAAGCAGGAGAACAATCAAGCTCACGTCTAAGTTTCTTTTAACGGCACTTAGCCGGGCGCTCGCATAACTTCATTCGGAACTAATGCTTTCGATTGGTCCATTTCGTTAATTATTCGCCACTTTGTACGTAAGTAGATTTACGGCGGGCTCTACTTTCCTGACATTTTTTGAACAAATGGCTTCGCACTGAATTGTACTTATTTTTTTAACATCAAATAGCTTCTCCGTGCCGATATACGCTAGCTTTCATTAGCATTGCTAACGACGAACACTGCACTTGTTTTTTCTTGAAGAATCTTTAAGTACCTTTGCATTATATGTGTATATATAGAGGTTAATGTTATTTTAACTGGTTTTATTTAATTTCAAAAGTAATCAATGTATTTTTTATATCTATATCAATTTTATGTAGTTAAAGAACCTGTTTGTCTCTAATTTACTACATACTAATTACTCTAATTTAAATATTTACTAATTTAATCAAAATACATCTTTTTGTGTCAAAAAAAAAAGAGCTGAGCATTATCCTTAATCACAGGTGAAATCGCTTTAGACATACATCTAATATACATCTAAATAATTTTTATAAGAAAAGAGTTGTTAGAATTGGTCGTATAACATCCATCTTTTTACACACTCAACGATCCCTAGTAGAATAAAATCCTGGGTCACGGGTTCGAAAGGGTTACAAACACAAACGCCAAAACTACGGCGAGATTTTTTCATGAATGGGGTTTGAATCCTCGAGCACTAATGTAAAAAAAAAAAACAGTTGCTACCCTGCCGTTAAAGTAAATTGACATATCTTATATACGACGTATTTTATTTCGATATAATACAACAACTGAAACTTATCTAGAATATTTTTCTGTTATTATAACAAAGAAAGCAAGCAACGATCTCAAATCGGTAAAGTGAGTGGGTCCTGTAACCGCTTACAGAATTTTCGCCGTCGGCGTTTTTCCAGCCTCTTTCGTGTTACGACATCGTGTTTAGAGAAAGGAAAACTCGTCTACAGCGAGAAACTTTGATTATAGCTTTCACGAGTAGTCGTTCCTCCCACGATCAGGGCGATAGACTCGGATATTTCTTTTTTATGACCCTCTTTAATACTAATAAAACAAATTTACTTTTTTCTTCATAGCAAGAGTTGAATGGTAGCATGTGGTCTATTGCTTTAATTCTGCGTTATTACGAAAGTTCGATCTTTTAGTAGTGTGCTTTATTTGTTCACTTATTATAGCCGGCGCGGGAAAATTTCTTGATAGATATCTAATTCATTAGACATTTATATAGATATTAAAATCCAATATGCAATATCTTTTAGTTTATTAATTGTAGTTTAGCTATAAGCTATTACATTCGACTTTAAATTACTTCTAAAAAGTTTTTACAAAAAATAAAGACATGAAATTTTAAACGTTTATAGCACGTTAACAAAAACCTTAAAAGATATAATGAATATAACATTATTATATATATTATAATATAACATTATTATATAACATATACAACATATTATGAACCAAAACTACCACTGACTTTAACACGCGCGCTATCTCAAATTAGTAAAACTAAAATTTGAATAAGGCCAAGAAATTAAAATGTTATAAAAATTTCCGCAACATTAGTGTTCATAAAATTGTCTATATATCAATTACAAACTTTGCAGTTTCTAAAACAGAGGTTCGCTCGAGCGTGGAAATCACTCGTGTCTTGTGCATTATCGAATTAGTGGGTCGTGCAGTGCGGTAACTCGCAACAATCACCCAATCTTTGGAGACGGCGAATAAAACAAATATTGCTTTTACGCCGCGATTGTAAATCAAAATTAACGGCCTTAATATAGCGAGTGGAACGTAGCTCTGAGCTCCCGCTATGAAATATGCCGCCGCCCGCCGCTCAGTTAAAAATGGGATTAATCCCTGATGGAAATAGTGCTAGTTGTGTGCAATTTTACGCCGAACAAAGGAGTTTCAATTGATTTAATGAGGCAATAATGGCAAGTTATTTACGGTTAAGTACGCTATATTTATCATGAAACTAGATCTGGGCTATATGTCTTGTTCTTAGAATTCGGATGAAGTTTATAATGTTGTTTAGAGTGCAGTTTTTTTTTAATAAGCTACAATTTTTACTTTAACAAATATATACTTTCTAATTTAAATTAGATTGTATTTATAATTTAAAATAAATGAAACTATTTAAAGTGTATTCAAGTATTTTGATTTTCGAAACTAAATACAATATCGTTCATTCGTTCTCTTTTTAAGAATAATAAATATTTGAATAATAATATTAGCTTATAGTTTTTATTTTAGTTTGAATGGCCTGTTGGCGCTGTTTTCAGTGACTCTGCTTACCACTCCAGGTCTTCTTGGGTTCAATTCCAACTCCGAATTAAGGTGAAATATTTAACATAATTATTTAGTTTATATTTACAGTTATAAATAAAAACTTTCTCATAACATTTACACTACTATATTCATTGCTAAACATACTTTAATATAATAATTTATTTTTTTATATATATTTTTATATTTATTGTTTACTTACTTCCGATTTTCCCTTGGAGACGCATTGAGCTACGTTACTTGGTTCCAAATTTATTGAATCTCGCTGAGAACAAAGACATTTAATTGATTATTATTTAACATAAAAATAAAAGTAGGTAATATAAACGGACACACTGAATATTGTTTCATATATTATATATATATTTAACTTACATCACAGTGTGAAGCGCTGATGTTGTTCATGTTTAGTCGGTAAAGCCGATCCCTGTCAAACAAAACCATCATTACTAATAATATAATTAACATATCTATACATATAATAAAATGGTAGGAAAGTCAAAACTGTACATTGAATATTTTTTTTAAGGAATACTTGGGGTGTGATCTACAATCGATACCGAAGCCAAAAATATATAATAGTTTTTAGAATTTTTGTCTGTTTGTCTGTTTGTCTGTATGTATGTCCGGGATAAACTCAAAAAGTACTGCATGGATTTACTTCAAATTTGGCACGAATATTATTAAGAAGTCGGGTCAACATATAGGATACATATTATCACGCTATCACCTACGGGGAACGAGCAGTGAACCTTTATTTCTTCAACCCATTCTGTAACAACGTGTAATCTTATAGCGTTCACGCAGAAGACGTCGCGGGCAGCAACTAGTAAGTAATATTTTAAAGAAGAATAAATTTTATTGCATTCTAGACATTCCTCGCGAGATCACCGTGTTGTATTGATATTTATGTAGCCGTAACTATTAACTAATTATTATTGATCACTTTCTACACTACTCGTACTATGATAAGTCGTAGTGTGATTTTTATAGACTTCTAGAAATAACATATGAATACTGCAGCTTTTCAATAGTAAAAGAATTGTTAAAATATTTAAAAGTTTATCAATAACAACATACATATTTAGTAAAAAATTATAAAAGAAACATAATATTAGTTTAAATATACCCCCAATTATAACGAAACTATTTTTGTGTTCGTTATAAAAAATATATGTAGCTCGAGCAATAAAATTAACGTGATCGACATGCAAAGATCGTTTTATTGCTAAAAATTACTTCTCTTTTTGAACAAAGTTAGAAACCTTGCGTGAGACTACAATCAATTTGTGTGAATTAAAAAACGTTTTACTGCTGAAAATACGAACTATATTACATATAATTGACTTATTGCTATGAGAATAAAGTAGGTTATTTTTATTTTAATATTACCAAAATAAAAGACTTAAAACTTTTCCATTTTCTTTATAAATGAAAAATTCCTTTATTCTAATAAAATAGATAATAAAGTTCGAGATATCCCAGTGGATAGAACACGTGAATTTGAATTAGTTCATGGGTTCGTATTTGTGTTAGTAGTAAAAATATCAATGAAAATGTTTAACCCATTATTAATATATGCTTCATTCTCGATATCCATGCGATACTTTCATATCGAATTACGTATTCTTAATGCAATAAAAGGCTTTTAAAGAAAATGAAAATCTACATATTAGGTCCTTACATATGAAATTGGCGTTTTGTTGTACTGGCCACTTTGATCTCAAATAGTTCCTCTTTGGTTAGGAATTCCAAATTCAAATTAATACAGCTATTTACTCATGTGTTTGCGGTTATAAAACCGTAATTCATTTGTTTTTTCCTCTTTTGTTTTTCATCTTTACGTTATTCAGTTTACAAAATGAAAAACTTGAAATATTGTGCTATTTACGAGTACGAGTTCCACCGTGGCACCAATTCGGAACGTCGGTCGTACTCGTGCTGCAGAAACGACTCGAAGGATTCATGATGTGTATGGCTGTGGTGTCGCAAAGTGCGTTTTTGGTTCCAAGGTTTTTTTTCTGGAAATTTTGGCTTGCAGAACAAGACCCGTGGACGGCCGGAGACCAAAGTTGATAATGAAGAATTGGAGGCTATTGTTGAAGCGGATCAATCACAAACCACGTCCTAGTTGGCTGCAAGCTGCGGTGTTAGTGATAAAACTGTTTTTATCCACTTGAAGCAAATTGGCAAGGTAAAAAAGCTTGAAAGGTGGGTACTTCATAAATTGAGTGAACCAAACCGACAATTTTTTTTTTTTAATATAGGAATATTCCTTTAGCCAAGTAAAGGTCGGCTAAGAACGGATTTTTCGAAATTTTACCTCTAAGGGGATGAAAAAGGGAGGCAAAGTTTGTATGGGACAACGTGGTTCCTTGGTCCAATCTACTTCAAATTTTGCATAAATATTTTTTAACAGAATTGATTGAAGACGTGTTTCGTATTTTATCGAAATTCATCCCCTAACGGGATTAAAAGGGGGTAGAAAGTTATTTTGATATAATACTCCTTAGTGCTTTTGATTTAAATTACATTTTATTTTGACACATGTTTGACAATTATTCAATACGTCTATTATATTTTCCAGTATTGACGCAGGTGTAGATGATATCTTTTTTTGAGTGCTCCGTAACAAAATTGAGTTGTAAATATACCGTGTGATTGCTTTATTGTAAAATAGTGTCTTATATAATATTTTTTACTTCAATGTTGGTGTTGTGTTAAGTCAAGGGTTTTAAACTAAATGACTCATCAGCAAGGCATCTGTAGTTCACAATGATACAGATATAGAAGACACCGAAGTGAACTTGGAAACATTTTTTAATTATACGGCATTAACACCCCAATTAGTACAGATTGGCACCACGGACTAATGTTGGAACAAGATCAGAAAACATTATAAATCATGTACCCATTTAACTTTATCTTACACTAAAACTAAGAAGGAGGAGATAAAAGCTGTCTTGGGCTATTATTAAATATAAATATATGTTTGACATACACACACGATCGTCTGTTCCTAAGGCAGGCAACTTAATGCTTGTGTTTTAGGTAACAGCCGACTGATATACATTTTTTATATAAATAAATACATATAAATAATACATATAGAAATAAATAATATTACACCCAGACTTGAGGCGGGAATCGAACCCACGATCCTGGAGCCGAAAGCAGGGTCACTACCAACTGTGCCGAGTCAATTAAAATTTAAAAAATAATGACTTGCGGGTTTATTCAAATCTAAGAGACAAAATCGAAAACCTACGATACAACGAACGAAGCATTGATGACCATTCTGGTGTAGTGGTGCAAGTAGTCGCCTCAACGCCTCGTCTCAATGGCGGTGGTCGCGGGTTCGATTCCCGCTCGGGGTAGATATTTGTATTTGTGCCAATATTTTTTTCAGGTTTGGTTGTATATCTGGGTGTATAATGGGTTTCCCCACCATGCCCCGGAGAGTACGTAAAGCCGTCGGTCCCGTTTGTTATCATGGATGCTTTATGATAATTGTTACTTATGGTAGGGATATTATCCGCTAACCCGCAGTGGAGCAGCGTGGTGGATTAAGCTCCAACCCTTCTTCTATATGGAAAAAAGGCCTTCGCTCAGCAGTGGGTTATTTACAGGCTGATAAAATACACTACAGTACAGGAGCATTTGTGGCCTGTAGCGACGAAACTGAACCTTACCATAAATATGAGAGTCCATCTAAGGGGAGATGTTACTGCCGGACAGTTCTCAGACCTTTTGCTTCAAATAGGAAATGGTGATTTCCGGGAACCATATAATAATATAATATATTAGTGTATATGAGTATGTATTTACCATAAACAAAGCTTAAGGTCAAACTCTTACTGTAGCGGGAGTATATTTAAGCGAAAGTTACTTCTCTCACAGTCAGTTGTATGTGGCATATTCCAGAATAGCCTGGTAATTCTAGCACCCCGAACGAAAAAAAAAAATTGTTTATAAAGAAATACTACGGAAGGTGTAGTATTTCGATTTCATTGTAAAAATATAATACCCCCGAGTAACTTTCTCCAGATCAAAGGCAGAGCTTCTTGATCATAAAATATAACAATTTTTATTTTAATTTTAATGTTTATTTAAACTTTAAATCCCTACTCTATAATAAAGATTGTTATATTTTATAAGTATTTCAAATATTTTAATATAACATTTATATGTTATAACAAAATTAATAACGCAAAAAAGAAAAAAACAAATAAAAATCTTATTATAACCATTTTAGACTTCTACGCGGACGAAGTCGCGGGCTAAAATATTATGTTTGACAACTCAATCCGTCTATTATGAAATATTTTTCAGTATCGACGCAGGTGTAGGTGATAAAGAATATAAATTTATATTTTTTGAAATTTTAGTTAAATACCCGTGCGAAGCCGGGGTGGGCCGCTAGTATTATATATTAAAAAATCGACTTTAAGTTTCGACCATACAAAACGCCAATTTCATATGTAAGAACCTAATATGTGGATTTGCACATAGCATCATTTTTGTTGTTTAATTAAAAATTTAATTAATATTTCGTATTTTTACTTTAACCGAAATTAACGTCCAAAATAAATAATGACTGTAAAATTATTTTTAAAATAATTTGGATTATTTCTGATGTAAAAAAGAATATATAATCTTAGAATAATTCTGAAATCCTGTAAACGCTTCGCCGTCGAGCAAAGATCACTTCTATAAAACAAAAGGAAGTTGGAAAATATATATTATTTATAATTTATTTCGAAACATTGAAGTTTTTTCACGATATTTTTCTTTACAACTGAAGTAGAATAAAAAAGAAAAAAAAACTTGCACGTAAAAAAATAATAATAAGCCCACGTTATTTGAACCCATAACCGTCCGCTAACGACTTACATGATTCATCTACTAGGTTAACTCGTTTCGTTTAGATATTCAAATATCCATTACCGATAAGAGCCGAGATATCCATTATCAGTTATTTATTTCTAAAATTTTCAAATATAAAACTCACATTGCGCCGACGTAGAGCGCATCGCGCTTGGAATCCACAAAGAAGGTTCTATAGTAGAGTGGGCCGCAGGAGAATTCTCGTACATGATCTGAAACGAAGAAAATATTGCTATAAGTTTTCTAAAGTAAATATATTTATGTCAAATTTTTAAAAACACACTTTGATAAACGAAGCTTTCAAAAGCATTCCTTTATTAATCAAAATGGTAAAAAGTGTCAATATATCTTATATTTTGATGTACATTAAAATATAATATAAATTTCCATTAATATTTCATAAAATTATATTAGTAGTTTTTATATAATCTTAATTTATTAAATAACTGACTAGATACATTAACTGTTATCTATTATTTATTAATATGATGTAAGATAGAGCGACTGATGATGATCATATTTAACGTGTCAGATCAAAGACCTCATAATATTCGTGTATCGATATCGTTCATAGTATTAAAACATCAAAGCGTCGATTTTGATTCGAAAAACAGTCATAGATAAATAATATTTTTATTGCTCCATGAAATCAAACTTTATGCAATTATTTAAGGCTTATCTATTATTAAAGTGGGATAGGACACGTAAGGAAAGAAGGCAAAGAGGATAAAGTCACGCACCGAGCATCCGATAGTTTTACAACCATAGACATTCAAGCCGTCAGAATAGAAATGAATTAGCAAACGAAATACATATATCTACGTACACACGAATCGTAAAATTAAGTTTTAAATTGTTATTCATTATACTTTAATTTATAAGTACCTGCATGAACTTTATCGATAACATTAAATGTTACCAAAATATTATATTTTTAAGCTAGTGTAGTATTTTTAAATCAGTTAATATATTAAAAAATAACAGTCATCTAAATAAAAAGAAACATTTTATAACAGTTGAAAGCGTATCCAAAAGGGGATTCGATTTTTGCACTTTTATGTACATTGTATAATTTTATATATTCTCTTGAATATAAAACCGAGCAGTTTAAAAACCCAAACATCTCGACTGACGAGTGAGACTAGCTCACGCGGAAGACTTTTCAATGTGTTCACCTATATGCTTGTCCGAAGCCTCTGTATGAAATACATTTTTCACGAAGCCAGACGTCGCCTTCTTTCATACCGCACAAGTCCGTATTTTGTGTTGAATAAAGAAATTAAACTGCGTCTTTTCGCTACTCTGAATTTTTCGTGCGAAACATCGTATAAACATGACAGCAGTAACGGAGTTGTTTTCGGAGATACCAAAAGGTAAAATATGTTGATAGACACAATGATATGCTGGTAAAAAAAAATCATAATAGATTTTTTTCTTTGTAACAATTCCTTAATATAGGGTATTATTGTGATAAATTTCATTGATCTTATTTAAAAAACTTAGTTTATAGCAGCTTCAAGTTTTACTGATATATACAATGTTTCATTATATAGAAAGTTTAAATTGAAAACACTAAAATAAAATTATCTAAAGACTTTAACAAAATCACTATTTTACAAGCTTCTGAAAGTAATTATTTTTTTACTAGTTTAAGTATTTGTCGTAGCCTGCATTGAAAACAGGATTCCAGTTATACTAAGTAATAAAAAAATCTTAAGTAAGTTAAATAATAAATAAAATTTTATAAATACTATTTTACACAATTTCTATTTCCCTTCAAAATTTCTTCTAAAATTCCAATTTTCGGCCCACACAAACATTTTTTTTTCGTGTAATAATTTTCATAAATAGCCATAACAGTACGCTCGTTTGATTATTCCAGAAAACAATTATTTCTATTTCAATTACAGACACTTCAATATTACTCAGACATTAATAATATAAAGTCTTTCGACGTGGAAAATTTTCAATTTATTACATTCTTCAAACACTTGATTTTTATCGAAACAAAATGAAAGTCAGTAAATTCAAGTCAATAACCTTTTTATTAAAAAGAAACAACTTTGAAGTGTAAAATATGTAGACGACATTAACGCGCAAAGTAAGATCCAATATGCTAATACAGGGCGGGTGTAGGAACTTCGATTAATAGTCGCGATAAAGTGACAATGTTTCACGGCAAATGAAGTTAGAACAGGCAGTGCATTGGGTAGGGAATTGAGCAGGTGCAAATCAGGAATCGGTATTGCCGTTCGCGACGCCGCTGGGACGACAACATTGTATCAAGAATTTGCATATGTGAGCTTGTTCAATATTTTATTTCACCAAGAGACACGACGACGTTGTGATATTTGTGTATGTTTAGTATTTTGACATAACAAGAAGAAATATTTTGTGGCAATGGTTTTCTAGATGAACAATTACTGACAAAATTTTAAAACAAGTTTGACAAAAAATGATTTTTCATAGGCCTAGTTCAGGTTTCATATGATTATAATTATTGGTTATGTTATAGATTACGTGTTTGATATAATATATTATAATATTCGTTATGTTATATTCGGATACACCGTGGTTGTATAAAATAGAAAGTAGGTGAGAGGGTTGATAATTCTCTTTCTCACTATTCTAAAAATTTGTGTACAACAATTTAACTAAATATATACATTAAAATTCTAAAGAAAATGTAATTTTAAAACAAAGCTGAAGTATAGTACACGGTAACACTAGTTAAAGTTACCACATTTTAGTTATGTGTCGTCGCGCGACGAGTTATCTCTGCAAGTTTTCCTAATCATGTATTCGACGTCGATACATTTTTCATCACTCAATCTCCTAACACGTGGATTACGTTAAAGTTCGTAGTTTTATATACGGTACAATGTATTTAAAGTTTGTTTGTAGGTCGCATTATGTTATTAAAGCGCTCACAACATGTAATAACTTTCGTTCATTTTGTGTATTTTAACGTAAAAATTTTAATGTTGTATGATTACCTGCGATTGAATTATAAGGTTACCATGACAATAAATTCCATCAATATAATTATCTTCTACAATCTATATCTACACTATTCAATAAATATCACTAGTCTGTTTAATTGTAGCAATAAAAAATGCATGAATCGATTTTTAAGGAAGTATAATAGGAGAACTAAATCTAGAAAGGCAATACTTATTAAATAAAATAAATTCCGTTTATTCATTTAATCAAATGTTTGCGTTTGGAAGCGCTAATGTTAAGCTCTATTTTTCTTGAGGGAATAGGAATTTGCCCAGCAGTAGAATAGATACAGACTTATAGAAAAATATTAGGATGTGCAAAAAATATTTTATCTTAAATATTCTTTTGAAAGACGAAGTGATGTTTTTTTCGTCATAAAATAGAATGGTACCAACTTATCGAAGCGGTACAGCAACTTATTAAGGTCATTCTTAAGTCTAGCTATTTAGCTGGTTTTGAAACATAACATGTGTGAAACCGTAATGAACATCTAGTGATATAATTATGTTAGTTCACACTTTTGTTCTAGCTTTTTTAATTATCAACTAAACTAAGGAGTTAAATCGAATAGCATTTGCATAACTCTAAAATAAGGAAAAAAAGTTGAAGCGATCGCCAATTATGTAATAAATGTGTTAAAATTAATTAACTAGCGATATGATGTGAATTAATAAAAGCTACAATTTATATATCAAGATTGAGCCAAAATTTTTAGTTGAGGGAGTTTTTGATTATTTATGTTTATAATCATATTAATTTGCTTGTTTATTTAAAAACGAGGCATGTTATTTCACCACTTCAATCGTTTCAATCTTATCCGAGGCTAATTTGCATAAACATAGCTCATTTATTTAATGCGTTAACAAAGAAAGACCTAGGATTCGGGGTATAATTATCGGGCAGCCCAGCCGTATCAGAACTCCAATGAGCCTTTTCGACACGCAAACCGTTTAACAATGACAGGAAACATAACCAATGTGTTTAGTCATGTTATTTGTATAAATATCAAATACTTTTATTGATAATATTATTATATAAACAATAACAGAATACTGGACTGCATCGGAATTAGATATATTTCGACATATCATTATCATCATTATCATTATCATCATCATATCAGCCATTGGATGTTCCCTGTTGAAAGACTCTCCTCGAGTTGTCTGTCCATCTCGCGGACGGCCGTTCGACGCTGCGCTTGTACGTGGTATCCACTCGAGAATCCTTCTGCTCCATCGGCCGTCAGTTCTACGAGCTATGTGCCTCGCCTAACGCCCACTTCAGCTTGCGAATCCGTTGGGCTATGTCGGCAACCTTCGTTCGTCTGCGGATCTCATCATTTCTGATTCGATCTCGCAGATCAAGCATAGCCCTCTCCATTGCGCACTGACAACACACATTGGGGGAAGACTTTCGACTTTAGGTACTGAGATAAGACGGATGAAAAGACGTTTTTTGATGATGATGATTGAATTCTCTCTTGAAGTTGGATCTACCGAGTTGAACCTTTTGTCTTAGGTAGATGGACTCGTCAACCACTTCCAGAGTAGAGTTTCCAATCTATGTTTGGGTGGGCACGACATGGACATTCGACATGATTTTTGTTGTGGTGTCCATGTTCATTTTAAAGCCCACCCGTTGGAAAAATCCATCGAGGTCACTGAGCATAATACTGGGTTTTTCAGGGATTTTGCTATAAGCATGATATCTTCGGCAAATCAAAAGATGAGTGATATACTAGCTGTTTCTGTTTTTGCCGAATTCTTTCCGTTCCAGAAGTTTGAAAGCGTCTTCCAATGCAGTGGTAAACAGTTTCGGAGATATGACATCTCCCTGTTTCACACCTCGCTGCATTGGAATAACTTTTGTGCTAAGCTTCTGTACTCAAACCGACATACTAGCGTTATTGTACAAGCACTGCAACAATTCGGTATACTGGGTAGTCAATGTGGCACCGCTGGAGAGATTGCAGAATTTATATTATTTCGACATATAGTATTTTAAAATTTACATGCAACCATTTAGACTACCATAAGTGTAAAAATGAATAAAGCAATATAAAAATATCAATCAGAGCACTTATTCTCTTATTTCTTAATAGAGTAGATTTTATCTGCAGTATAAACGAGGTAGGATTTTTAATTAAACCTTATATATAATTTTAGCCTTCCGATTTGTAAATTTTCGTGTTTCGGACTCGGCGGGGTAATTGTTTTATCGCATGAGCTATGGTCAAGTGGTCAAGAGGGATGGGGTCATGCTCACAGCTGGAGTCGGAGAAACTTATACAACGCACGTTTCGAGATCCTATCGCGCTAAACTATTTTGGTCAAGGATAGTTTAAGCAAACTCTAGCTATTTACTACATTGTGGACATTTAGTTTCTTAGTAAAGTAATGAATAATTTATGTAAATATTCTGTCAACCGCTCGAACGTTCTGGTGTAGTGGTGACGAAAGTTGGATATCTGTTCCGGGTAGGTAATATTACTCATATAATAATAAATAATAATAATATTCTTTATTGTACGTCACGATAAAATACACAGTAAAATACAGAAAAGTTGTACAAAGGCGATCTTATCGCTAAAAGAGTGATTTCTTCCAGACAACCATTAGGCATAGGACACAATATTAGTAACAGTCGATAAGAAGTGTACTCTCTAAACATGAATCAGTGGAATTTTCATTAATTACATTAGTGAAGCTGCATTCACTACATATCAGTGAATTTTAATAACAAGTTAGTGAATACTCACTAATATACATTTAGTGAAATTTCACTGATTCATGTTTAGAGAGAACAAATAAAAACAATGATAACAGTGCTTAACAAATATTCAACAATAAATAAAAATATGGTACAAATTACATAATTTGTAAATAATGTATATACATATATACATTATACATAAATATATATATATTGTATAAAAATATGTAACTAAATTACGACAATTATGACGTATTGAGCGATATGTAATATAATACTTCTTAAGACGTAGACGTAAGGTATTTATATTTTGACATTGCGTCTCCCCATCATGCCTCGGAGATATAGAAAATATTTCGATCCAGATATTCCATCCACACATGTGGTCATATCCACACATGTGGTGGATTGAGCCTTAACCCCTTTGCCCAGCTATGAGATTTCACCGGTTCCTTAAGCTCAATTTATTCTGTCACCACGTTCATGACAACATTGTTATTAAAACAGTTTAAAAATATTAAAATTTTTAATGTGTTAAGTAATAATATGAAATCGTTACAATAACTTATAAATAGGTATCTAAAATTTTTTTTTTGTGTATGAAATAAGTTAAAGACGAAAAGCATATTTGTTATATCTAAATACAATACACATAAAAATGGAATGACAATAAATATTTTCGAGTGTAGTAAATATTGGAAGATTTCTTTGATGTATCACAAAGCGATTAGAACGGACGGAATATCCGCGTTATTTTTTATTTGGCAATTGTTACGGTTCCGATATCGCTGTACATGGCACCGATTAGATTAACAGCACACAATTGGCTTACATGAAAACTTTGCCCCATTAGCCCTGTAATACCTATTTCGTGGATTGGATTAATTTAGAACGTGCCCTGCGGTGTTTGTGTTCCGTGTTATCGCTTCTGTCTTTAACAATAACACGCCAAACCGACAAACTCCAAATTAAATATTGTGGGTGCGTTGTATTCCTTACGTTTTAATGATGAAGATTATGAAATTTATACTTATGTTTATGGGAAATCATATATTTAGGGTTAATAATATATGGTTTACTTTGGTAATAGTGTCAAAAATTTTTAAAAACATTATTATCATAATTTTAAATCTGAATAATATTATCAAAACAATAAAGTAAGATAAAGTCGTGTAGGCTAATTGGTTGCAACGTGAAACAAATTTAATAATTTTAGATTAATATTTTCTCCTGGCTTTATTCTAATAATTGTATAAGATTTATGATTACCGAGAAAAAGGTACAGAATAGGAGAACTACTGTAAGCCTGTTAAAATTATATATTTAAACTTATATTTTTAGTTGATGAATAGCTTATTTGTTACTAGTGTTGAGGTAAGTTACTTTCGTTTTAAAATTTTCGAAATTTCGTATTTTTTCTAGATATACTGGTTAGGCGTATAAGTAAAGAAAAACAAAACATTTTATTTATTTAGAGATGGTTACTATTATTTATCAAACTTAATGACAATTAAAATTATTCGAATAAAGTCTAGAATTCTCGATGAGTGTAATAAAAAATCAATGATTAGTATTATTTACTACTAATGTATAAATTTTAATTTAAACTAATTTTTTAGTCCTCATTTAATATAACTAATGGCTCCTAGCATTCGCACGCCGTCTACGACTACCGCAGAACTAAATTAACTTGCTTATAATATAAGATTTCAGTCACGATCTCCTTGAATACACCGTTACTCAGACGGCAAGTCGAAGTGAGTTAAGCGAGTTAATCGCGACACGCGTCGATGTAATGTACCGTCTGCATAAATGTTGAAGCGCTTTGCATCGACTTTATGTGCTCAATATTGAATATCTTGTACGTTCTTAGCACGTGACGATCAGTTTAAACTGTTAATAGTAGTTTTCTAAAATAAAAACTTATTCAGTAAACATATTTAAATGCATTCAAAACCATATTTTTAAAGTTAATTAAGACTCTCCGTATTTTGGTAGCAACAAATATTTGTGTTAATGAAAACAGCTCTATAACGCTTTCATATAAAACTGTTCACTTTTCTCTTGAAAGATAAACATTTTGTCGCTCTGCTCCTGAACAATGACTAGAATGAGTGTCGCTTTATGTTTTACTCTGAGAACAATTGAGTGCATTTGTACAAGAGACGCTTAACAAAGGACTAAGTATTAGTAGTTTAAGTCGTAACATTAAATTTAAACACATCTTTTATCATATGCTGTATAATTTGCAACTTATGTAAGCTATGTATTTAAATTTAAACAAGAATAAAATGTTTTAATTATTATATGTCGTGCAATTAACGATAAATAATAAAAAAAAACTCAATTTTTTTAAAATCGGTTATGAATGTATGGTATGAATTTTTGGCTTTTGTAAACTTTTCACGATCTGTATACACGAATAACCTACATCAAACGCTTTTATAGACAGAATAATACTGCTTTCAAATTTATTTTTTTGATTTAGATCGCTTTTGCGTCTGCAACAAATAATATCAGATTTGTAAAAAAAAAAAACGTTTCATGCATATGCTATGCTGTATGCATATAAAGTTACGGATTAATTAATTATAGGATCGCATGGACTGCATCATAATAGTCAACAACGAATGACAGAATGCAATTAATCATTTCTTTGCGCTATAATATAATAAGGTTAGAGTATTTGCAAAATAATATTTCTTAAAATGGACCCTTTACTTGAGGTCAATGAAACTTAGTAGCGATTAAAAGTGTCGTAAAATGGAACCAAGTAATCTCGTACGGATCATAATACCGTATTAACGGAGACTTAAAAGACGCCGTCACACGACGCATCCTTATGATGTCATGAACAAAGTAATAAACCACAAAATTTTAAGTGCATTAAAATCGTATAGAACTAATTAAAACGTAAAAAGTACTCAATAAGATATAGAGAAAATTAATCAAAATTTCTTAAGTTCTAAATGAAGGTTTAGATTTTTTCAAATGTATTTATTAATATTTGTTAAAATTCTTTTGTTAAAAAAAGACTTTAATAATGACTGATAAAAAATATAGTGATTGTCAAAAATTCGATGATTTTTAAGGTTTCGTCATATAAAATGTTTTCCATTTTTCTATATTTGTTAGGTAATGTTTGTTCGTCCCTTTTGTTTAATACTAGACGTCTTTCGCAGTGTCACTACAATTAATGGCTACTGTTCTGTCATTATGTGTGAATAATATAGCTTCTAAGTAATTCTTATAGTGATAGAATTAATAAAATCGATCGAACATTTAAAGATTATAATCACTTTACAGACAAAAAAAAATTCTCTCTTTTTCACTCTCTTAAAAGTTTAAATTTTTTATAATTAGTAAAAACGTTGACGTTTTGCGAAAAACTATAATAAAATAAAGGATTACTAGTGTAATCCGTTATTTAATATTTTTTTTTCAAATTTTTTACGATAGCTTCATTAACCAAGAATATTATAAAGTAATTAAAGGGTGCAATAATATTTTGATTAATGTTTTTGTACACTGACTTGTTTTTTTAAAAGTTGCTAAAATCTCTTAACAGATGTAAGGGTGTTATTGATTTGTTCATTGTAACCGATAAAAAGATGTTTTGGCCATGAGGAAAGAGTTCACACTGTTAGTCAATGTAATCCTTTTACCATTCATCTTCGCAGACACGAAAAGGCTCTCCCGTTTGCGCGGACTAATTCCAAATGCACCTCCAATCGTAAAAGAAGTCGTAAAGAAGCGAGACCCCCCTCGAACCGATGCACGGGAATCAGGGAACAAATAGTTGATTTCTTATTGGCTTCCGCCCAGACTCAGATTGAAAATTCGCCATAAAGACATTGGGACACGCCTGGTCGGATTAAAGGGGAAAACTAATAAAGAAAACTTTTGCGACACCGTATTTTTACCAAACGCGCTCTTAAAACTTTAGAGCCTTTATTAGGGTCTCCATAGTAATAGTTTAGAAAAAGCGTTGCGGTGTTGGGAGTGTTCCTTCCATAGAAGATATAAGAACTGATTTTGAGATTTAGCAATGGCTTTGTGAACTTGATTAACTTTTTCAATCTTCATTTACTTTAACCCCGCTTTTACCTACTTCGTTAAAGAAAAAACCCTACACTTATTTTACGTGACATTAAATGAATAATAAATGAAATTCAGCACAAGCTGTTTGTATTAATATATAGGGCCTGTGTATCAAAAGCTTTTAGCGAGTGGTATTAACGTCTGAACATTCGTTCGTGAAGAGTTGAAAAAGTTATGAAATACAGCGCTAAGCCGTCAGGCTGAAAGTAGTGACAGGAAAGACAAGATAATAAAGACAAAAACATGGCAATAAACGTGCTGTGAAAACATGTCATGAGGCGTACACGGCTTCGAATAAGAAACAGGGTAATGTGAATTTCATTTACATAAATTATCTCGGAGCAAAAACGGTGTCGCCGTGCTGAGGTAAGCGGCCTTTGGGACGCTTGTTAGCAAAAATGTTGTGATGAATCTAGAAGAGTTAATTTTATCGAAAATATTACAATTACCTAAATCTTTTTGTATTTAATCTAAATCAAGTAATAGAATAACTTTATCACAACGTTTCATTAGTTGCGAAGCGAGTCATATTCAGATTGTAACGTTAAACCCTCAACAATATTTTGAAGACATATCAGTTGTCTCCGTACAGCGAAATACACTTACCATACATGCATACCTAGGGGAGAAGTTGTAAATTTTGGCATCGCGCTGAAGCTACATAATTTCACACACGCCTCAACTCATCGTTTGGTAAAATATTAAGGCGTATAAAATTTTATTACGAGCATCACCTCCTTACCCTGCTCTCTATAAACATTTTGTTTCGTTTTTCCCTGCCAGCGGTATGACGTACCGAGTTTTACTTTGCTTTCTTTAATGCCATATTTGCGTCTTAATAAGGCACGATATTATATTTCGAACGCTCGCATTGTTTGATTTTCAATCCCCCCGGGATTGCAGATTTTCTTTACTTAGCTAATGGCAAATTTGGAAACTTGATACTTTATTTTTTGGCATTACTAATTCACTCCCCCTTGTATACATATGAAGGTTTTAAATCAGTTATCAAAAAAAAAAAACATATTACAAAGTCAAATGAGGTGTTTATTTTCCTGCACTCGACGTTCGCATCAGGCAAAATCCAATGAATACACTCACATCCGACACATATTTGCTTAATCCTTTTTAATGTTATTTACACACTTTATCTTTAATAGCTTTACATTTTAGGTATTCGAGTGTACGTGTTTCGAGTTCGCTATGGCGAATTATAATTATTATGATTTAATACTATATAATAAATATTTAATAGCAGATAATTTAACCGATTACTTGATAAAATCCTATAACATGATATTTAAACATGAAGATGGAAGAGTTTAAGTACGCGTCCTTATCTCGTTGTGTCGCGTTTATTGATATCTCAGTGTCGATTGGCGAATATTTTAATTATTGAAACCTCTTGTTTTGCAAGTGGCGTAATTGAAACAAACTAATATAGCTTAGCTTTCGCTTGCTAGAGTTTTTTGTTATATACATATAATGATCATTTTGAAATATTAAATCAAAAACCCATTATTCTCTATATTATTGTTTCAAGAAAACCTGATATTATTATTTTCGTAATTTGATTTTATAATTTAATTTTTCGTAGTCATAAATCCCTAATACTGTATAAATGTATTTAAGTAATTACTGAAACTTTTTAAGCTTCACGAGTAATTTTAAATTTATTACGTATATTTTTACTAGAGCCTTAGCGCTCCAAAATAATTTATATAAAATCTTAAGCAAACGCAGTGAATTGAGTAAACTTCAATCACAGGATCGTCTTCCAGTCTAGTAGACACGATGCCTGTATTTTTCTACTTCAATCACGTTCTACTTTAACAAAGTGGAAAATAAATTATCACAGAATTTTATTTAAATTAACTCAATATTCATCGCAATTTTACATACGAAATGTGTCATGCGTATATACTCAATTACATGTGTTTGAATTGACAAAATCATCATATAAATATATTTACACGTGTAATAAAGTAATTAACTAATACAAATATAAAATAAGAGTTTAGCGATAAATGATAATGGTGATCAATATTTAATTAAATTAACAAAAGCAAAATAATTAACCGTATCTTTATGTAATGACTAAAAACATAGGATAAACTTGTCATATGCATACGAATATAGTATCCGTATACAGAGATATTCAATGTTTATAAAGATTTTATAATACTTTTTTATTAGACCGGAATATTAAAATTAGCTATTGGACTGCATGTTACCGTTCCATTCCTACAGAACCAATCGTTTTTCATAAAATACTGTTAATCCTGTATTAGGGTCAGGTAATTTTATCACCTGCCTTGAAAAAAATCGGGTCCATCATGGCGTGGAATCCTATTGCAATTTACGTTCATTGAGCCGGCAAAAGTGTATGGGGAGGCTATGGTAGCTTCGTTTCTTTTATTGCCACATGAAATCAATAAGACGGGTGACGGTGCAAAAGTTGTCTGTGACGTTTCTTTAATAAAACTCATGAAAGCTGCCCTTATGCACGAAATTAGTGGTCGATTATATTTATATTCTGTACCTTACTCTCTTTTCAACCAACTCTCAACGTATGTCAGTAAATCATAATGCGTATATGTACGATTATACCTATAGTTTATATGGAACGTATTCATTATGCCTCTCGGGGCCAAATTCAATCGGTCTCGGTACTGGACAATTATTCAGAATACGTTACCGTCGCCAAACCGGCCACGCACTCAACGCAATAAGTCACAGCCTTCTCGAGGGATGAACGGACTCTCCTGAACTCATAATTGGAAATTGAAATTTGTTTAGGACTGTGTCGGGTACCTAATTCGATTATGGCAACGCCTCTCGTGCAATCTGCGTGCAATAACAGTAAATATAATCCGTGGAGGTGAATCAGTGCATACGGTATGACTGTTATTATTGGGTGTAATCCTGGTTTAATTGCTTCGAGTTTTTATTAGAACCTTATTTAATGTTTAGTATTCCGATTATGACTAAGTATTTATTTTAAGCGTATATCTAAATAAATACAAATTAAAATAAACATTTATATGACGTCATTTTATATTTATAATAGGTAGATTTGTTATAATTTTTTAAGTCGAGTCGCAAGTTTTATCACTATATTAAGTTTTTTGGCTTTGTTATATGTTATCACAAACACATATCTTAGCATTTTTACAATATTTAAATATTGGCATGGTGTCTTTTTCCTTATGACTTTTTTTTTCTTAAAAGAAAAAAGGAAGTAATCATATATTCGCGTAATAGTTTGAATAAGTATTGTTTTTTTTTTTATCAGACGCTTATTCTATTATGCTGTAGTATTCAGCTATTTTTAGAATTCTTTGTTTAAAAAATCGGCCAAGTGCATGTTGTATTCGCAAGTAGAAATGCATACCAATTCAAAATACTTATATTTTCTTTAAGGTTAGGTCAAAAACGCTGAGGAAACATTTAACCTCTCAATTTTTTACTATTTTATATTTATCGTTATATTTTATTATTAATTGTTAAAGCGGCCATAGAGATACATATTCTGTAAAATTTTAAGTGTGTTTCAAGATACAAGCCTATGCCAGAAAAACGGTATTGGGATATGTTGGTACCCTTGAGTACGAAATCTATAAATAGCCTATTTTACCTATTAATATGAAATTATTAGGCACTTAATAATTAATAAAAATTATATATTATAATATTAATGAACGTTACACGTTTAAGTGTAAAATCGGAATTTTGTCAGAATGATATAGGTTTTTATTATGTAAATTTTCGTATAAATCTGCAAACTTATTCAGTCCTTATTATCTTTAATTCCTTTTCTACGTACACAATATTTTGTTTTATACAATTCCGCACTCATATTTTTATATATTCAACATAAAACATAAAAAAATATACATACGTTTAATACAAATAAAAAAATATAAATATATATTAAATAAACATATTATAGGGTTTCCAGAAAAATCTTCCAGTTGTGATACTATATGGCAATGTAAATATTGGATTAAATATATATCCCACCAATAAAGACAATATTATTAGACGCAGCCGTGTGTGACACGCGCAATGACAGAAACAAAAGTACGCACACGTGAACACCCTATATTGGCAATATCCAAGAAATTCTTGCGATACAATAGAGAGAGACACGTTCCGTTATTAGCTAGGGGGGTACCTTAGTTCCTTTGCCCCCTTGCTATCGCTCACCTAGCCGTATCAGTCGCGCACCCCTCGTACCTACTAATCACAGAGGATGTGGCATCGACGCGCTATGCATATTTATTATGGTCCTCCTTCCAATTCTCACTGTTCGATCCTAGTGGGACTCGGGTGTTTTTCATTTCCCGATGTTATTTATTTAGTGGGCCCCAGGTAAGGGCTTAATGTTTGATGAGTTCAGAATCGGCCTCCTTAATTTCTATATCTACAAGCAACGACTGAGCCTAACGTCGATCACGTTGATAATTATTTATTGTGTCTATCTAGTTAATTTAATAGTATATAATAAGTAATAATTCATACACTTCGCATATTTTTTATATACTTCTACAGTTTTGTGAAACAAATCGGTCATTATTTTTGTTGCAAATACCTTATCTATAGCAATTGTAATAATTATGTAGGGATTTGTAGCATTGTATGATCAAAAACGAACATCCCGGTTAATGTAGCCGCAACAGATAATAATTAGTGTTGAAGAGAAATCTGAGGGAGGAAGCGCGGTTTCATAAAGTACCGGTCCACGCACCTCTCGCTCCGCAGTAATTAAAACTTTTGTAGCGAAAAGAAAATCCAATAAAAATTAATTGCTTTCCCTTTCGTGGCATGCATGTACATGCGGTAGGGAGAATAGAATAAATGTTGAAAAGTGTAAATAAACATTTTTCATTTGCTCGAATTAAATTCCTGACGAATGCTAATGTTGTTTCACCAGGGAATTCTTGTGCAGTTTAATAGGGGAAGTTGAGTTAATTAAATATACCCCGAGTTCATTTTCACGAAAATTATTTGATCTGACCCGACACGAGTTCAATTCGGCGCTATTCATTCTCTAAGATTACAGACTTAATTTGATTTTATTTTTGCACTCGGATATTTTGACTGCGACCTCGGAGTGTAGCGTTCGAAGTGTATTCGTAGAGGAACTACGTAAACATGTAAGCGAACTTTATAGTCGTCGCTCTAAGCTCCTACACTTATTTCATTTGGTAAAATGGCTAAAGTGCCGATTCGTGTCAAAGAAACTAAACTCGTTCCGAAATAACAATTCTATTCCAAAAAGTACTAACTTCGTAAAACTAGATGAATACTTTAAAACAAGTTAAAATTCAGTGACTTAAATTGAATCCGTACCAAATAAATAACAAAGTACCCACAGATGCAATGACACGTACAGCGTATTTTATGTATTTCGTGCTTCAAAAATCAATATACATGTCAATATTTTATAAAGTTTTAACATATTTCGACACTGCTCTAACCAAAAGCTATTTAGGTAACCGTATTATAAGACATTAGCTACACCATCTGGGCATGTTATAGAGCGGAGCTATAATTTTATTAGAGTTCGTAGCTAAATTACGGCTAGAAGGTATTACCTAAACAAACGCAAGAGATTTATATTCCTCGAGTGCATACGACAGCTTGCATAATTTAATAATTTCCACACGCCCTTGATTAAAATTTTGCTATAACACATTAGTAAGATGCCGAAGGGCGTAGGGCAAGGAAATTAAATGGTCCATTATAATTTTGTTACGTCAGTACCATGATTAAAATCTTACAATTAATTAGGAAAAGTTTGGTATACAGCATAGGGGCAGCATGTTTAAAAACATTAAATATAGCTTTTGTTAAGTAGTAAAAAAAATAACGTTCTGACAACCTATATTTTAAAATTATAATTTTCTAATAATATGACAATGATTTTATTAGATATTTTATAATTTAGTAGGTTCAGGTAGGTAGGTACACATAGTTTTTCAATACTTCTACTTTGGATACATTTAAATAAAATGTTATACAATAATTGTCAAGAAATTATAATTTAATTGATTATAAATTAAAATCACATTTTATAACACATTAGATATATACTTATAAGAGATCGATCGCAAGTATTTAGAGCTTAAGAGAACAAAGAAACAAGAACGAGTCGTCCGTTTTAGATATTTTAAAAAATTGTAAGAATGATAATTATATCTAGAATGTCAAAAGTTTCAATTGGAATCGAATGCATGGCTAACTTCGACTCTTTGCTGCAGTAATGACTAAAACCTTCATTCAGAGGTGCAAAACTTTGCCGCCGATAATTATTATTGAAGTATAAGCGGGTACGATTTCGAGAACGTGCTATAGCTCAATTAAGCAATTACTGGTCGTCGCCATGATTCTATTCTCGAAAGTAATTACTGAAGCGAATTACATAGTGACAGCGTGTACACATACATACCGACATTATTTGCATTCTAATATTATACAACGACTACTCTTAGCTCTGAAGTAAACAAAAATATTTATAAAACAAGATACTTTTAAATACATGATTTGTATTATATATATTATATTAATCTATGTAATAACTAATCGCTTGCCACAGTTTTCAAAATTATTTCTGCATAGTAAATTAACATTTAATTCCCATGTAAGCTATATTGTGGCAAAGGCTAATAAAATGCTCGATTTTATTCTTAGGATTGGTAGAAATTTAGAAACAATCTTACGTTGCATTTTCTGTATGTATGTTTTGTGCGATCACTCCTGGCATATCATCAGTCCGGCATCCTCAGTATGAAATATATTTAAACTCAATGGAAATGAGATGTGATTATGTTCTGCGGATTTAGGACTTAACGTATGATTTAAACCCGGTTCATTCAGAATACGTTACAGTCACAACTCGTTTCAAATCGAACGGTTCGTAAGCAAAACAAATCGTTTTCTGAATTAAGGAACCGGGCTTTAAATTGGTTAATGATTGGTGGTTTAACGCAATCCTTCTTCAAAATTTAATTTATTAGATAGATTATAGTTAGAATCTTATTAGGTATAAATTAAAATATATATATTTTTTTAATTAATTAGTTATTGTCTTGTTTTGGGATGTTTTTTTAAAAAACTTCGCAACCGAGACATAAATCCAATTTGCATGTATTTTTACACCCACCATACACTCCAGATAATATTAAGCTTCATTGAAATTAAGTTTTTGTTTTCTTAAAACTAAAATGAATAAATTTACAGTTTAAATATGAATTATTTTGCAATTTTATATTACGAATGATAAATTTATTTAAGTAAATGCTTACATTAAAGTTTTGAAGGTGAATCTATCAAAGGAGTTCATTGAATTGATTACAAAGTATATCCAATTTCTATTTAATTTTCTTTTATTTTTAAAAAGTACCGTTATCTATAGTTAGTAGGTGTCTAAACAGAATAGATATTGCAACAGGAATAGATCGACATTGCTTAAGCTCGAGAAACTGTATTCCATTTCGCGACCCCGAAGCTTGAATTATAAATGCGCGGGCTACGTCGCGTTACTCCGTCACTCGTGTGATTTTGAGACAATCTGATTTTGTGTTTTCCCCGTTTTGCTCGCTGAATCTTTTATTACGCAAAATCATGGTATATCTAATGGTATCGTGGTCGCTCATTGTACCTTTGTTTACGGTACACATTGAAAAGTCTACTTTTTATGGTAGTATGACATAGAAAAGGGCCGTTTCGTTCCTAAAATATTTCCCATACATTGAAAACTGTAAACGTTCGAAGTACTTTTTAGCCCTCGAGAAAAGGGATAACGGGATTTAGTTCAATCAAGTATGAGAAGGGGTCGAAGTTTCCAATGGTTGTTTATTTATATACCTATCGTTTGATCCGTTCAACTTTGTTTTGGTTTAAGAGTTTTCTCAATGTAGTAGGCTACTGATAACATAATGGGATAATTATTCTGATCCCTAACGATTTTAAATTGGGTAGAAATTTTATAAAAAAAATCTTTACATATGACCATATGGAATGTACTTTTATAAAATATTTCTACGATTCATATTGTTTATTGACTACACTGGAACTCGTAATTTAAGTGCAGCAAATTTCGGTAATAAAGGGAGACTTTAATGACCGTAGGTAGCGAAATCGAATCGCACTTACATTTCCCAGGAGTCGTGGACATTTATTGCTACGGATAAAACAATAAAGAACGTTTAACTGCGTTTTAATGCGAACAAGAACATGGCCATTGTCCGGTTCGCAGGGGTCCAGTGGTCATTGCGAACTTACCACGTTATCTGTTAGGAAGGTACCGTAATTGACTGCTAGTTAGTCGATATCGATACGAATAATTAATTATTATTTCTTTTTTATAATTTCTGATTTATTCTATCAAATTAATGACGAACCAAATTGAAGTTTATCATTAACACCGTGCTAGTTCAATTATTGTATTAGAATGCAGTAATAGTAACAAAAATATTTTTTTTTTTATAAATGTTACTAAGTCAATTTTTATGTCAATATAAATAGTGTATTAGCTAGAAACATTTAATTTAATGCATAGCTGTAAAATGAACTTCGATACAGTAAATAAAATTAATTAGCAAAAATTGGTTTGGGTTATATAATTACGGGAATTATTTTAATGTTATCGATATGCGATAATTTAAGGCAGTTAGTCGCAACACATACGATCGTGTAGGTAAGTAATAAACGTACCCGCATAAACCGTTGAATTGCTGACCGGCATCGAACTATGTGCCTTTTGTCTGTGTCCGGCCGCAAATTGTTTAAGAAATAAAATAAAATCTAATTTACCGCTTTGCTACGTTTATAGGAAATCGTTTTACGAGAGCTGACTCGAGTGTGCTATGTCCACAATATACTTTTATTGACTTTGATGACGTGTTTTAAGCAATTTTATAATTTAAAGAAAATAATGTATGTACTGTTTTTACTTTAACTTAGAGTAGGCTTAAACTTAGAGTAGGTATTTTTGGTATTACAATACAAGAAGGTGATATGTATAAATTTAAGTTACATATTTTCAATGGTATGCTTGTAACAATGAAAGTATATATTTATTTATTTATTAATACATTAAAATGTATTATTAAAGTGCCCCATAAACAAAAGTTAGTTTTACTGTGCACTGTACTTAAACTATACGGAAGTAATAATATATAAAATTATATTAGAATGTAGTCTAAATATAAAAATATAATTGATCCGTCCATTGCATCGACGCCGTCAGCAGAACCGGTATCTATACATATTCCTCTAAAATGTGCTTTTTGAGTTTATGTTTATAATTTGCAATCAATGCATATATGGTTTTTATTTTTATTTTTATAAAAGTATGTAATACAAACACACAAATAAAATATTTTTGTTATTTATATTTATCACGTTTCGTCGGTACTCCCATGCGTTGCTGGACAATGGAAATTGGAAACATATTCGATGATAATACAGTTACCAAGCATTATGGGGGAAAAGCGAAATGCATTTGGTCCATACAAACAGAAAAATAGCCCTGGGCAAGCTGCAGAATGTCCAAAAATACATTAGGCGCATTAGAAACACGGTTACGGGTCCCCGATAACAATTAGGGTGGTTCGGTCTTAAGGGGAATTAACGGTGCATAGAATGGTCGCACTGCTTTACAAGAACGAAAATAATACTGTTAACCTTATACGAAATATTATACACAATAGAATCTTTGTTGAATATTATTCGTCCTTTGCAAAATCAAATATGCACACATACATATAAACTTACAATTATTATTATATTCTTTTCGTTTGATATTTAAAATTATTTTAGTTCTAACCTAACATAGGTTGGTGAGAAAAAATATATAAAATACTCATCACTTCTAACAAAATACATTCATAATAAAGACAGTAGGTAGATAAAAGGTATAAAAAATGAGACATCAACGCCGAAAAGACGTTGAATAAGGAAGACGCCGAAATTCTTATAACCAGAGATGCCGAAGTGTCTTACAATATGCATAACTTGTTGAAAGAGTAATCAAAAGGCGATATAAAGTGGAGAGAAGGACACGGCGAAAGGCTAAAAATGTAAACCTTCGCTTAGATTTCTTCGAACCAAGAGTTGCGACCCCTCGGGCGAAACTTGCTATAAGATGGGAAAAATTACCGAGCCCGAGAAAGTTTTTTCGATTTGAATTATGAATCCTTATTTTACGCTCCGTCCTAGGGAAGTTTGTTTTACATTGGCCCAGACTCATTCTTTGACGTTATGCGAATATTAATCCTGTATATTGAATAGACACTTTACGCGATCGTAACCGGCGAAAACTTTCGAGATGAGCACTTTTGTATTTTTTTGAAGTTTAATACAATTTTGAAGTTCGCATAAAACAGAAATGTAAATGATCCAGTTCTAGCGACGGCATAATCATTTTGTATATTGTAGCAAGATTGTTGTTAATATAATGCTTATTTAACTTTGCTTCAACAGAGACTCAAGACAAATTTGAGATTGGAATAGATTTATAAAATACACTAATTATTAATATTACTTTATATGTAATATAAAATGACTCTTGCCACCATCGAAATTCCTGCGATTATATTGCCTACTGAAATTAGTTGTGACGATGATAAAAGACCTGATGGATGGACCAAGAAAATATCTCTGTGAAAAGGAACGAACGTGTGTGGCGGTGCTTGCATGTCGACGCATACTTGTTCTGTTTCATGGCAGGGAGAGCTTTAAGGGCTGGAGCCATTGCAGAGAAAGATGAATCGCCTAAACATATCGAATATATATGGAGTGTGTGCCGTTTGCGAGTCGAAATACTTTAAAAATTGAATAGAAGCGTAAAAGAAAAACCAAGAGATTTAACTCCACGACACAGCTGCCATTAGAACGAGAGGTCTACATAACTTTTTGCCCTGAACTTAAGTGAACTGAATCTAATAGTGGCGGAAGACCCACAATAATGTATATTCAGACCAGCAACAAATATTTGTACAAATACAAATATCTGTCCCGAGCGGGAATCGGACACGCGGCTGCTGGCGATAAGGCAACTGCATGCACCACTACACCAGAACGGTCGCCGTTTATAATTAAGTCTTATTATTATTATTTTAACGGCCAGGGGTTAGGGCTATAGACTGAGAAGTTTTGTAGTACGATTTTGTATCAATTTGCATTGGAAAACTGGTGTATTAAGACAGGTTATACAGGCCGCAAAACACCATGCTACGAGTTATAAAAATAAAACAGTAACCATAGAGGTTCAGACTCATTTTGAATCATTTGACTCAGTCAATAAGAAATAGTTATCAGTTAAAACAAACAAGAAAATAATGTGACATGGACATTATTTGACAAGAAAATAAAATAAAAACGTATTTATTTGTTTCACGTTTTGTATTAATATTGTAGATTCTAAATGTTATGTTAATTTAAGTTCGTATAGAACTATAACGGGAAACAATTTATATTTCCAACTTTAAGTAGGTTTGTTTGAGTATAAACTCAACAACAACTTTTAATAACAGCAACTACAGAACATAATTCTTACTGTTTGAACTAGTATTAAGTTTGAAATGAGCAAGAACGCCATAACATATTACCTACTTAGCTTATTTCCGTTTGTGGATATTTAATTTAAAATAACGTAAGTTTAAAGTACAAAGCGTATATAGGTGCGTTCTTAGTCTCATTGTCAGTGCGAGTGTATGTAAACTTTTAAATTGTATTTGCATTTCATACATGCGGGAAAATATTGGCTTCGTGTTTAAGTTGTTGTTGTGATCCACAAACGTTGCATCACTACGGCACTGTAGTATGTTACCGTGTAGTATAAAAGTGATTGTTCGATCGAATAAATCATCTCCGCTGTTGTCAGTGTAGATGACTTTTACATTATTTTAAGGACATGAAACAAACTTGTAAATTAAAAAATAATTTGTATAAATTCTTAATACATGCCCTTGCCCAACTGAAGCACATTTGTAATAACTAGTGGTCGCTCAGTGGTCGAAATTCGACCTAATCTATAATTAGCAGCATTGTCAACATTACAAAAATATGATTGCGTAAAACATGGTGAGCATATGCAGCAGTTATTGAAACTGATCTGTGATAAAAAATTTCTGTAAAAAATTCGTTGCAAAACCTGTATTTAAAACCGTGTTGACAACAGACTTTGACAATAAACAAAATTTCAAAATTTGTGTATATATGTACATTGTACATAAGTGTGTGCCGTAGTATGTGTAGTGTTTTTTTTTAAATTAGCTTAATGTATTTTTTGAGCATTATTATAAAAATATTAGCATTCTGCACTTCTTCTCCATATAAACATTAACTGTGCCAAATTTCATGCTTCTCCGTTCGCGTAATTTTTGTAAAAATACAAAGTTTTTGCTTCACGTATAGATGATAGTGCATTATATTGTATTTTTAATAATTTTTGAGTATATTGTGGATATAGTAGTTATAAACGAAAACTTAAATAATATATATGTATAATATGTAACCAAACTTATTTTTATATTAGTATCAAATTATTATTATTATTTGAATTGGTATAACGTCGGTTTCAATACATAAACCAATTGCCTGTTAACTGAGCATCACAAAGGCGCTAGTGGACAATAAAAACTAAACCTGTCGATCCAAGCGTTTGTGACCTCTATAGATTTTTAATTAACTTTAAAAATGTATCCTTTGTTTTGTGTATACTATGAAAGTTATTGAAAATACATTCACCCATTAGATAACCATTGAATTTTATGGAACAGAAAACCTTTTCTGCAATATTAATTACTGAGAAATTATCTTTTGGGTCTAACGAGTTCCGACCTTCGATTCTTCCCTTGCAGTGATCATAAACGTCAAGACCCCAGTAGCTTTTGCTAAGTTTTAACCCTGAGTCACCCTTACTGTCCAGGAACACCCCTGTCAAAGGTTAACAAAATCTCCCCGGGGAAATTATTGTCGGGCTTTAAAGGCCATTGCTTACGCCAAAGTATAAAAAACACTGTATTATAATCGAACTTTGCAAATCGTATCGAGTATTGGTCACGTGACTGTTTTCCTAATCATGACATTAAAAAGAGTACTATAGACATGTTAATTATCTAAAGTAGTTTTTTTGATACCATAATGTTATATTATTCTAATATCGATTACTAACCAAGAATATTAATATAATTTATTTCAATATTATATTATGAAATATTTTATTACTAAATATATGTTTGCAAGTATTTATTGCAGGGTATATTATAACTAATTTTTTTTATAAGACAGGTCGTTTCGTAAGATGAAAATTTTCATGTGCTTTTATATATTATATAATAAATAGAGATGATATATAATAAATGAATATATTCTCAAATATTATCAATTCACCCTAACTTATAGCGATTTGCTTAGAAGCTTAAATGTCTCACAGAAAAAGGTATTGTAAATACATATTATTTACTATGGGAGGGATACATTTGTCAATCAGAATCAAACATCAGTCCCTACCCGTGTCTATACTTTACTAAGAAAGTTTTTTCTAAATCATTGTCAATGAAATAAGCAAACTAAATAAACCACCCTCAGAAAGATAAAAGGTCTAGACATTGGTGACGCAGACCGCACTTTTGATGGTGTCGTATTTTAAAAAGTTAGGGGAAAGTTGACACTTGGACGAATTTAACCTTCCATTGTATTAATTATTCAGGGCGGTGCCTTCATGTTTTAAGGTGGGCTCGCGGAGGGTAATTTGTTTTCGAAAAAAAAAAAAAAAAACTTAAGGAGTTCGAGTTAGGGTATTGCATCGAATCTCTCTCGCACCCACAATAGCTAAGGCGGGAGAAAAGTTTAATAAAATTGTTTTGGAATGCAGCGTGGAACGAGATAAGTTTCTAGTTGAGTGTCCTATCGATTTTAAAGGATTTTGAAACTTGGTGTAAGATGGTTGGTGTCTGAATATAATTATTTAACTGCTACAAATAATCTATTCTCAAACTTGAAATAGAAAACACACCATTTCTGTAACTGTTTTAGATAACTTGATTTAATTATTTTTTTGTAAAATTTAAAAAAAAAAACTCAGTAATCCGCGATAGTAATTATGTGTACGACTGGAGTTAGGCGGTTGTGTACACAAAAGAATATTTCAACAGCAATCTCATTTGTAGATACTAAGGGAGGCTTAGCGTCCCGCTCGGAATACTTTAACTTTTCAATTGTAACTTTTGATGGGTTTTCGAACGAAATAATAATCGCTCGTATCGCGATGGGGTGCGTGAATCAACAAATGTTATAAAGGAATGCCAATTTTTATGCAGAAAATTAAGTTACGTCTCGGGTGTATTATTCACCGCTAGATTGCACGCGTTGTATGCATTTTTATGAGGTAAAACTCACTTCGATTTCATAGAGTATTCTCATATTATCTGGAATGAAAAATCATTCATGTAATATTGTGCATGAACGTTTTCTGTGTTAGGTACATAAAAAGGTTATGCACATACAAATAATTATATAATATCATATTTACATACGTATTATATCGATACGTACCTGCCAGAAGCTTATTCCTAATCTTTAATTTTAAAAGTACTATTAGATATAATAGAAAAGCCAACATGCAAGTCAGCAGCAAGAGCAGTCAGTTACAACACGTTTAATTTCTAACCTACAAGTTTGTACTTAGTGCAATTCCGCTTTAACTTTCATTTTAAGTGGTAAAACATACATATGTTGATAATGAAAATTATAAAGTTTTTGTACTTAAGTAAATTTAAAGCTATGTAAACAAATTCTTTACGCATTTTTAAAGTTTTATATCCGTTAAAATAGCACAGGAAAAGGGCGCTTTTCCAGCTATATACAATACCATTAATTTTGACCCAAGACAAGCCGGTAACATTCAATAAATTCACAAGCTCACATTTCATGGCAGATAAAACTCATGAATCAGTACTCCATACGTGAAAGCGAAAGTAGGTGAGTTCGTTTCCTTAAAAAATCCACTAAGCTGAGGCGGGACGCGAGTCGAATTTCCTGTCTGATATGAATCTTCCCTACTCGCTTTAAGGTGATGTATTTTCCTATTTCTACCCTCGGGTACTAAGAGGTCTGTTTCTTCTTGACGTCGCTTGTCTATTCCATGAAGACCCCTTCGTTAAATTGATTTTCAATTTGTTTGAAATGTGGTCCGCGGTGCAGCCGCCAATAAGGAGGCGGAATAGCGGAAAATTATTAGACTGAACTTGCGTTTGATGAGATTTAAACTGAATTAGATATATTTTAGTAGATTGAAATCAATCACTATGAAGTACTAGATATAGCTTACTTAGTTTTTTAGTTCACTAACTTTAATTTGATTTACTTTTCGTGTTTTTGATGTAATGAACAAAGTTTTAAACTTAAAAAAATTGGTAAATAATATTTTTTTAAAATATTATATTTAGCTTTTGTTCGATATTCACTGTAGCTGTTTATGCATTTTTAGATATAAATCTGGAAAATAAGAGCGTCGGAACTGTTGTTCCTAGTGTGTTACGAAAACAGTTGTTCTTGTCGCAATGAATGAAATATTCATGAAGCTAGACAATAGGCAAAAAGCTTTTTACGATTTGAAACAAATTTGAGATAAGCACGCCTTAGCATGTTGGTAGACACATTTTTGTATCTATTTACTGTTTATATAAATAAGGACTTTTTAAACAAGGCTGTAATAAACTATTCTTGGACTATTAATATAATACTAATTTAGTATTTTATATAGTACATATTTGTTTTTTATTTGATATTCGCTTAATAATTTAGGGCTCTAATCAGGTTTATTTTATCATTATAAAGAGCTAAAAGTTTGTTTATTTAAATGCGCCTCTCAATATTTCCCTCCATTTCAAGATCTAACCATCTGATTTAAAAAATGATTATTGTTTTAGGAAACCTATTTATTTAGAAAGATGGAAAGTAATAAAATACCACGTTACAACTCATAGGATCAGAGTAGTAATCACAAATGCGAGTTAAAACGCACGCACAAAAGACTGTACGATTAAGATAAACATATTCCGATCTTGATATAAAAATTCATCACAGACCTGCATCCCTCGACAATAATAAATTTCTATTAACTTCTCAAGATGTTACTTCTATTTTATTGTCAAGTGATAGGGATTAATTCGGCTGACTTATAACTGCCATACATCTGCAGACCTAGGGGGTTTGGGGAGTATAAAATAAAGCTTCCTTGCGATTATATTAATACGTCGTGGGGGCTCTGTACCAAGTGATCCGGGTAGATGAGGTAAGCCGGCTAAGTGGCGAGCTGAGTCGCCTATCCGCCGGTCGCGGCGTTTGATAAGTCTTGGACGAGTAAAAGTATTAAAGTCGAATGTAGCTGTAACTAAATTGTAAAACCATTATCCGATTGTAATCTATCAGAATGTAGCGTATTGAATCAATGACTTACACATACGTTAAGTTTTAGCTTGAATTAAATAAAATACAAATATAAAGTGATTGAAGTATAACTTAGTCAAATGTATTTCACATGATATCTGATTCTTCTGACATGATCAGATTATGAGGGAGAACAGACAAATGAGTAGATTTTCGTGTCGCTAGCTTGTTGAGGGGTGGATTAAATGATCTCGATATATCTGAAAATATCTGATAGTCTTGCTATTATTGTACCAGCAACGAACACATTAATGCATTTCCGGATTTCTTTTACTGGAAAGAAAAAAAAATTGTGATCAGTTTTAAAGTGATCTGACCTCTACACTGTTTTTAATTTTTTTTATCGATAACCTTGGAACAAAAAACAATAAATCTTACTAGTAAATTCCATATGCGATATGTTGATTTACTGCATATGATGCCAAAATTTTTATTGTCGTTGCATTTATATAAAAAAATAGAGCCATGGGACTATTACTGATTACTTAGCTAAGCCTCAATTAGTATTGAACTTCGATACCACAGTGATTTCTCGCGATCGCTCAAGTTACGTAATAGTCCTACCGGTGTCGTGTAATTTAACATTACCGTTGGAAAGCGACCTTGTCTCCTCCTTTTGTCCTTTTAAGAGAACGTCTTTATGAATATCTTATTATGAACCTAAATTGAGAAAAAGCTTACCTGGTCCTTATTTGCGTTATAACAATTTTTGCTCCGTTTACTCAGTCATTCGCAAACAAATTTTAATTAAGTTTTTCGTATAATCAAAAGCTTGTCCTGTCCGTAGAATGAAAGTGAATTTTGTATTTTTTTTTAAATTTTTAAACGAAGTAACTTAATGTGTTGATTACAGAATGTACTAAGATGTTTTTATTTATTTATTTGTATTCATATTAAATAATTGGTCTAATGTTTTTACAACTATCGAGGCGTAATTCTAAACAGTTACGGTCTTACTTATAAACGTTTCTTAATATTTAATCCATTGCTTAACAACTGATCAGCAAAAACCTCACTCATAAACACTATTTAGCGTTAAGAAGTCGTTAAGAAGTCGTTAAGTAATGCGTAAATAGCTGTCAAAATTAAACACAGCCGAGACATAGTTTAACACTCGTTAAGCGGTAAGATGGCGGATTTCACATAAATCAGCTGTTCTATTGCGACGTCTGATCTACTTACTTGCGTTTGTTTGTTAGTAAGAAGATATTTAGAATGAAATTCCCTCTATATAAAAATTAATATATACTAAATGAGCGTTATCTGTCTGTTTAATACAGATTTTTAGGTACCTAATTTTAATTATAATATAATTTAAATCAGGTTAAATCTTAAGTAAATTTATTAATTTAATATTTAATAAGCTTTGTTGAATTTTGTAATTGAGGATACGACTACTACCCATCAAAATAAAATTGATTAGAAATTAGAATATTGATCCAAGTTCCTGTCAATAGAGGTCACTAGTAGTGACTCACTAGGTACAATATCGAGCTAGAGTTTTCTCTATAATGTTAATAGATGTCGCTTGGATGTAATTTTTAACAATTTCGTTCATTCAATTTCTCTATGTAATCGATTATTTTGGGTATAATCTGTGCCAACTATCTATGTATCGTTCTTTGTTCGTTTCTTAACTAAGTAACAGCTAGTCAATGTTTATAAGTAAACAAAAGTTAATCCTTGATTTATAGCTTATGAGTGGATTAACTAAACGGTGGCTAAGTATTACTTAACGAGATTTTTATAAGTAAGACGGTTAAATGAAAACAAGATTTGATGAAATAAATAAGATTTGATCTTTATCATATTGTGACATGTGAACTGATTTTTATTATTAATGCAATCATCGCTCTTCCTAAAAAAAATATAAAAATTATTATCATTCCACCAAATGTGTCATTATAAAAAAAAATAAACGATACAAATGTTTCAGAAAGGCTCATTATAATTTGTAAATCTCATTTCAGTGAGCACTGTGTAGTCATGGTGACTTTTGTAATGACATACTCCATAGACGCCACGGAATGATGTCATTACACCGAGACGCGTATATTGCGCTATTATTCGCAAGATGCTGGCAACTCAGGCAATCTGAGATGTTGCTAATAGGACCACATGAGTTTTAATAATACGCCCCTCGTCTGCTTTAAAAAGAGCGATTCGTCGTGCGTCGGCACGTTAGACAGAATTAAGTGGAAATGAGGCGCTCCGATAAGGATTCGTTGGGTATATCTCGTTGACAATGCGGAAAAAAATATAAAGTAATTTTAAAGAAATATGAGTGAAGTGAATATGAAACCGTAATACCTATTTTTATGAAAAAGTTTCGATATATTACTAGAAATTAACTTTGAAATCTTAATATACAATACTCCTCTACTAATTTATAAATTTTTTTTATTGTACACCACAAATACAATAACAAATACATATGTAGTTACAAATTTCTTAAGTTAGGATTGTGTAGTACAACAGGTGGTCTTATGGCTATAAGCCATTTCTTCCAGACAACCCAAATGGATAAGGAGAGTTCAACAAAGAAACGGGTAGGTTGTGCAGTTATATAATAAACTTACATACTAATACTTATACAAGATAATAATATGTAGATGAAAATATAAAAAATCGTCTCCAGTTTAAGATAGTGATAGTTTTAGATATGATCTTTTCATTGAGCTAAAAAATAAATATAATATACTATAGATATTATCAGAGGTAAAATTATGAGCTATTTTGTTGTTATATTATACTGCAATTAACTTTAACTCCCGTTTTAAATATAAATCTTAGACGAGAGTGTCGAGCTTGATTTACCTTGGGTGCAATAGTAACATTTGGTATACTACGGCACCCCATGTATTCCTCAGGGCATTACGCCCCACTCATTATCCCTATAGTTATTACTGTCATTTTTCAACTCGTTATTTACTCTGAGGAGCGCTGATATCGCGACATTTGCTAGCAAAGGACCAACTTTTAGATTAGGGGTGAAAGGGTCTTTGGGGATAAAGCCAGATTTTCGCGGTCTTAGAAGAAAATTGAAAATAGCCCTTTAAAAGTACCTCTAGACTTTTTTCTCTATGAATATTATATACTAGTGCTTCGCGTATACCCACTAAATATTGGTGATTATTTAGAACTTTTCTAATTTTTCGAGAGATAGTGTCTTATTATAGACCTTCAATACAAAGGATTTTTTTGAAAATAAGAGTAATATTTCTAATATTCATTGTAATTTTTTTTTTGACTGAAGAATAGCGCCATAGCAGTAAATACATATATGCTGCTAAGCAATGCTGAGGCAGATACCTAGTTGGCCTTCTTGAATTTGTTTAAACATAATTTTCTAATCTTGCTGCTGTATTCCTTTTTCTCCTTTTTTATTTATTAATATGTATTTTCTACACAAGATGTAACTATTACCTATATTATGAGGCCAATAAATAACTTTTCTTTCTTTCTAATTTATGAGGTTATAGCATTTAAATGTAAAAAGTAGGAATATATTATTTCTATTTTATCACATTAATATTTACCAATAGACTAAAATCGATAATTTCTTTATATATCTCCAGTAGTTTCAAAAACGTAGTCATTTTATAAAGTACTTTTAAATTAATTGATTTTAATTAATACAATAGATAGATAAAGCGACCACTGACTACTATTCAATCGGAGTAGGATTATCACACAAACGATTCCGAATCAAAATTTTGTTGAGCACTAAATATTTATTAAGTTCGAATAGAAACACTTTTCTGGTACGTTTATCGTTAGACGTGGCTATAGTAATACATATTATGAACAGACGCCCAGCGAAATCTTAATCATTAGTCTCGTGAAGAAGACATTCGTAGATAATGTCGAAAAATCGAGCTCCACCAAATAAAAATAAAAAACATGGTAAATGTCCCGATTTGAATAATTGTACTTATCTTAATAATTTCTTACATTTTTTAATTCTTTGTTTTTTATTTGCTAAATATTTTATTTAATTAAAAATTGTAGAAATGATAAAGATGCGTGGCTTTAGTAGCGCTAATTTTAATGCAGGATATCCCATAAAATTTATTAAATATTATAATATAATTGACTAACTTTAAAAGGCCATGCCGAGTTGATGGTATATAACTAGTCGTAATTACTCATATTAACCATAAATTGCCGTGAAATGATGATTTAAAGGAATTTATTTGCGCTAAAAGTGAATATATATCTATATTAGTTTTTAAGTTATTCTTATTTACTTTTAATGCGTTTGTAAGTTACATAAGTCTTAAAAGTATTATTCAGAGAATATTGTAGATAAATAACTTTTTAGCGAATAAAGTTTGCAAATAAAAAATGATGTTGTCAAATTCAGTGACATAATACTAAATTTGTCAAAATATAAAAACGTCTCTCAGTGATAAGGTAAATGTCATCTTGACAAAGGGGAAAGAAGATAGAAGTTTTTTTTAAACTTTTTTTAAAGACATATTTTGATATTTAGACAAATGACAAGAATAAATGTCAATAACAAAAATGTTGTATTCATAAAAGAAAAGGTTATTTTTATGTTGTACGTACACATAAAAAGTTGTATAAATTTTAATTATTCAATGTTTGTACTTGCTATTATTAATGTATTAGTACTTAGTAGTAATTTGTAAATAAATAAAAAATACATTTAAATTAATGGAATCGTGTATGTTTGACTGGCCCGTTGCCATTGGCGCAGATAGCAGTGACCCTGTTTCTGCTCCAGGGTTGTGGGTTCGATTCCTGCCCTGAGTCTGGGTGTAATATGTGTATCATTTGTATTTTTATATTACAAAAAAAGCATATCAGTTGGCTGTTACCTAAAACACAGGTATTAAGTTGCCTACGTTAGGAACAGACGACCGTGTGTGTATGTTAAACATATTTATTTATTAATACATTATATGAATGATGCCTGAAATTAAAAAATATGAGTTTGGTTTGTTGATACGACCTCAAACTTATATTTTCACATTTGAAAAATAGTTAGAATTTTTATTATTTATCTATTTTTATTTAATACTAACGGGCATATGCATAAAAATAAAAATAAAATGACACACAATTTTCAAATACAAATAGCCGTAAAATTAAAAAAAATTATACTTACGATTGTTTAATATCATTTCCATAAGGAGGTGTACGTAAGTAGATATAGTTCTTATGAATATGTTTGATATTATGAAAAGCTTATGTATAGTTTAAAGACAAAATAATAATATTTCATAATTTGTAATTTAAATTTACCTAAAAATGGAAAAAGCCTTAACCATCTTGTACCGCCATAGTAACTCGTTACACAGTTATGTATTCAGAGCGGCCAAATTTGAATCAGACTAGGTATAAGTTACATATTATATACGCCATGTTTCACTTCTACATTATTAAAAGTTAACTCTAATTTTGAAACTATAAAAATGATTAATATTGAGAGTCAAAGTATTATGAACACAATCAAACTTAATAACAAGAACCGACCTGATTCATAATATAATGTTATAATAATAAATACATAAATAAATATGTGAATCTTAGTCAATAATATATATATATATATATATATATATATATATATATATATATATATATATATAATCATTTAAAACATGAAATTTTGTGTCTAGGTCCAATATAGCAGATAGGTTTTATGAATCTTCCATTGACATTTTTCATTTCTTAATTTAGCTCGCTGAAGGCTATATAGGGATTCCATTCAACTGCTTTTGTTACGTATCGTCGTCTTTCAATTTAAGAAAAGTAAGACGTACCAAATTTAAACTTTATATTTTGTATTGAATTCGACAATTCCTAAATTATATATTATTTAGTACAGTACATAAGTACTGTACTAAATAATATATAATTTAGTAGTGTATATAAATACAAACTGGACATATTCAACTAATTACATAATATTGATGATTTAAAATGTAACAGCCAGGTAATTATTATTCAAAAATTTTCTACGTAATGGTTCATAATGTTCGACAAATTTAAATCTCCCAGTTCCAAAGTTCATTGGTACATTAATTATTCTTAAAAGCTTCTCCAGTTACCCAAATAAGCGGTGACATCACTTTGTCAAACATCAATTAAGTTTTGACAATGATCAATGATGAAATGGTTGGGCGCTCCGGCTTACCAGCTGGCAAGGGATGTCTTGATTTTGATTGTGACTCTGCACAATTTTAGATTAACGAAACTTTCATAATATTCTATTAGATAAAAAAACCATGTTATTTCATTGAAGAAAAATATTTCTTAAGTTCTTCGATCCCGCTAATAATTTATGAAATCGTGACAGGAAATACAGAATGAAGAAAAGTCAATGCGTCTAGACCACTGCCTATCAATAAGTAACTATTTGAGTTAAGCCAGTCTTGTTAGGGCCGACTTACATACATTCGATATAATGTAGTGAATAGAATACAGCTAGCATGTCAAAAGATTCTCTATGATAATGGCAAGTAGACTGTATTTAACAAACGTAAGGCTATATTAAATCTGGCTGCGGTGTATGCTGGCCTTTAAATCACCCTGCCGCAATACGATAGGGCGAGTATTTATCAAAGGCCACATAATGGATTCGCGGCCACTCAGAATTACGCTTGTAAATATTTTATGTTGTCTATAGGGCAAATGATTGACAGACGAGAACTCCCCGGTGGTTTTGCATTGAGAAAATGACTTCTGCGATACCATTTACCGATGCATTTGTGCAAGTCTACCATTCTTTATAAAGTAAAGGATGTTTTTATAGAGGTATAAAACTTTAAGTTGGCAACACTTTTTTAATTGGCAGCCATTTTGTCAGCTGTAAAGTGATTTATGTTTAGTTTGGTTTAGCATTTCAACATGAATAGATGACGGCTGAACAACCCTTCCAAATTGTGCAAATTTATTTTGAAAATCATGGTTCTGTTCGAGATAAAAATAAGTAAAGTAAGTAACTATTGAACGTTTTCGCACCACGTTTACTCTAAATGATAATACGCATCCACAGAGACGTTGTATAGTGCATACAGAAGAAGTCATTGCTGCTGTAGAGCGTAGCGTAAAGGAAGACCTGAATCAGTCTATCCGCCATCTTGCACAGGAATTGGATATGTGTCCATCCACTTTTTGGAAGATTTTGCGTAAAGATCTTGGTTTGCATGCTTACAAAATCCAACTCGTGCAAGAATTGAAGCCACACGATCATCTAGCAAGGCGTAGATTCGGTGAATGGGCCCAAAAAAAGATTGCCGGTGATCCCGATTTTCATAAGCGAATTTTGTTTAGCCATGAAGCTCAATAAACTGTCATATTTGGAGTAATGATAATCTTCAAGTGTATGTTAAGACATCGTTACATCCAGAAAAACTGACTGTTTGATGTGCTTTATAGGCTGGTGGAATCATTTTAAAAAACGATGCTGGTCAAAATGTTACAGTCAATGGTGACCGCTATAGAGCCATGATTACTGACTTTTTCGTTCATCAATTGAACAACCATGATGTGTAGGAGTTGTGGTTTCAACAAGATGGCGCAACATGTCACACAGCTCGTGCCACAAGTGACTTATTAACGTTTGTTAAACGCATAGTTTTCACGTTTCATTTAACGTCGCTAGACTATTTTCTGTGGGGATATGTGAAGTCGCTAGTCTACGCCGATAAGCCTGAAACGGTTGATTACTTGAAGGACAACATTCGCCGCGTTATTGTCGATATACGGCCACAAATGTTTGGAAAAAGTCATCAGTAATTGTACCCCCAGATTAGATTACGTCCGAGTCAGCCGTGGTGGTCGTATGCCAGAAGTCATACTTAAATTATAATGCCAGAAAATTATCTTTCGAATAAAGTTAATTTCATGTCAATTTAAAAAAAAAATCATCTTTGTTTAATTCTATTTCAAAGTTCTATACCTCTATAAAAATTCCTATATATAGTCGGTAATCAAATGCATTTCGACATTTTAATAGTTTATTGTTAATCGGAATAGTAACGTGTTGTGGTATTTATCGTTTTGATTATTAATTAGTTGTAACTAAAATGCACCTGGTAACTAAAACTACATAGAGGTGTGTCACATTTAATTTATGTTTTAACGTTACTAACATCCCTTATAATCGTTTCGGATCCCAACAATTAATTATATAGAATAGGTACGATCTAATTGGTACTATTATTTAATTTATGACATGTTTATATCTATGGCTCAGCTGAGGGCTAGCGTAACGGTAAACGCTTAGTTAGTTAATTTAAATTGTTTGCACGAGTTTAACCTTTCGTGCAATACTCACGTAAGTTAGTAATTGTATTTAATAAACATTTAATTTCATACTGTGTACTAGTCAGAAAAGGAGTTCGTACGACCGTCCCGGGACTTCTATGAAATTAACCACACCAAAACTCGACCCGTGTTGCAAAATATGCTAATGAAGAGGCGACTCATTTGACGAATTTTAATAGATATTTAACTGTGTTAATTATAAAGTTTCTACTTGACTCGATTTGGCAGAAACGCTCGAGCTCGTCGCTAACACAGATGTATGTTTAAAGAGATTTCTGCGCGACTACTCGGGAAAATGTTTCAGATATTCCTGCTTTCCAACACTGTTTTATTTAGTTGCTTACTTAAACATGGGAGAGGTGACTAAATTAAATTTACGTATTTGCAATATTAAAATATATAAGTTTCGTGTGTGACTTTGATTGAACATGTTTGTTCTTTTTTAAGAATAAAAATAAGTATATGTAACACATAATTATAATATTTGTTTTTGCTTATTAACTTCCCCACTTGAAATGGATGAATTTTTGACGTATACACTTAATCCAAACTATTTATATATCTTTATAATCGTAGGAATCGCTTTATACATAAAAAAAACTTTTGTTTAAACTCCAAGTTATAATAACGTTAGTGAAGAGTTATTATATATGTTAAGTGTTATTATATATGTTCGTTTATTTGATATATAGGAAAAGCGACAGGTAAGAGCTAAGCGAACCTATGTTGATGTTGATTTTGATTCCTTTATTACCTGAAAACAAAACAAACAGTATTAATAATTTTGCAAAATATTACATATTATGACAAAAACCACATAATACTATGTACAAAATAACACACGCTGTGATAAAATGGTTTAATATAATTTAGTTTAATTGAATTTTTGTTCGTTAAACTCAATGTAAAAGCACACCTTCCGCTTAATTACTGGCGAGGGTTTGTTAATTTATAACGTTAGACGGACTACGGTACCGACTACCAACTCAAGGCTAGGAAGAGGATAACATCGAAACTCCCTTAAGATTAATTTGCCGAGGTACTCTTGAACTTTAACTCGTTTGCTTCTGACCGAATTCCCAGCCGGCCCTTACAGTTTAGAATTAAATTTAATGAAATAAATTTAGGGAATCAGTAGTCGGAACTTGCGCCAAGAGACCGCCTTGCACGGACGGACAAGCCGGATAGTTGTGGCTTGACCGTGGCCGTATTATCTCCTCGATTCCCACTTAAGTAAGAGTGACTTTAAGCTCGAGATGCCAAAACAATACACACATAAACAGTTTGGATATTAATATTCATTTACATGCGTATGTAATGGACATTTATTTGGAAAGTAATTGATAGATATAACAAATATTTGACGGCTTTCTTGAACTCAAGTTGTGCCTACGTTAAGTTTCGAAAATTGTCAGCTTGTAGTAACTACTTATGTCAATGATCTGTGGATGAAATCTAGAAATATGTGAATTCTTCGATGATTCGTAGTAAATCAAAAGTGATACAACAATAATAATGCTAATTATTTCAAAACTGTCGTCGAATGTAATACATAAATTAAAATACATTTATTTTTTTTATTTTTTTAATAATATCAAAATATTATAAGCAAAATGTAATTCTTATGAAGGTTACATTTATGTATTATTTATAATAGAAAAATATAAAAAACAGGCTGTGCCTCACAATAAATTTTGATACAGAATACGCCTTAGAACAAGAATTGGACAGAATAATCCCTAATTTTTACTTTTAGTTTAATTATATTTTATGGATTAAATCTGCATTAATTTTTTTATTTTTTCTTTTAGATATAAGATAACATTAAAATATACTGTTACGGATGTGTGTTTATTGATACTTGCAAGTATCTAGACTTATGTTAAGACGCAAATAAATACACGTTGATGACACAAGTTATATTCATTTGGGAAAGCTGGTTAATAAGTAATCTTATTATAGAAGGTGGCTATTTTAGGTGTCAGCCATTTTATTATCACGCCACTGAAGACTTATAAGCGACTTTCGTTAGTAGTATTTACGGAGTAAATAAATGAAGCCATATCAAATTTAATACATTGTGGTGACGAATCGCCGAATTCGTATGACGTTATATCTACCTACTCACTGTACTGAATCATGTTTCCCTTACGTTACACTTTTGGAGAGTAGACACATAAAACGGACAAGGTATTTTTCGCAGAAATTTAATTAAATAATTACACGAAATAGGATCGTTTATGTCGGTCAGTCAGGCGTAATGAGTTATAAACTTGAGTGTCAATTCTGGCTATTTGTTGAGTGTCGGTGTTGCGGTGTAAGAGGGAAATTAAAAATTGAAAAACGCCGCCATGATGGCAGTGGCGTTAATGGCTGTACATAATAAATAAAGCGGGCCGCGTAGGTTTATGTGCGAGTCGAGTGGGGGGTGTGGTCGGGCCCGCGAATGGCCTCTCTTAGTGACATCTGAGACGGGCCCTTTGGAGTGCGACTCTCGCATCGGCCTGTTTCATATTGCCCAGCCCGTTACTTAAGAGCTCCTTCACTTTGGTTTAACAGAAAAAGGTCGTTTAGATGTTATACTTAGCGGAGATTTGCGGTTTCAAAGTCATAGGTCATTTTCACCACACAAGAGATAATAACAGGCTTCTTTCAGTACGTCTTTTTTTTCTATTACATTCTTAATTTTCCCAAATTTATAATAAACAAATCTAGATATTTAAATTTTAATTTACGAGATTTATTTTTTTCAGTATTTATCCGTGAATTTCAAATTTTATATCAGAAAATGACCATCATTTTTTAAACATAAAATTAATTAATATATTATTATTTTAATTCATTAGAACAGATGTGTTTCTATTAATTTAAAAGTCTGTAAAGAAAAAGAATGAGTAACTATATTTTTTAATTTATTTTAAATTGAGATGTTGTTGGGAAGAAATATAATGTGTAAAGCGTTCAAATTCATATGTATTATTTACCCCTTGTTAAAACAACTTAAGCTTACCCCTTTTACGCAGACGGCCATCTTTTTTTCTTGTTTTACGCGTCAATCTGACGTCTGACAGGCAGCCATTTTGAAAAAAAAAACTCGAGAGCGGCTTCCTTCCGCATCGGTGGGCCCTCATGAGAACTATCGTGTGGCAACACCCCCTTCGTTTTACATACATTGCATTCATTGTTTTAGAAGTGAGGTGCATATACAAAAAACTTTTGTTGTTTGGCTCACCCTGATATGAAATTCGACAGTGATGTCAATCTGAAGATGGCTGTGATTCAAATGTAGGTGTTTCGAAATTCCACTCAATTCAAAAGTGTCTGTGAATTTTTACTCTGTGGTATTTAACAAAAACTGTTTACTGGACGAAGCTCTGCTTGTATGCATACAAATAGCTACAGTAGGTACAATTTCGCTTTTGATTTTTTGTGTAGTCCTTACATCTATCAACGTTAAGAAAGGAGACTCTGCTCTGTATACTTAAAAAAGAACTAATGCGTACAAGGCAGCTAACAACCAAGTGTAAGGTAAGGATAACGTCAATGATTTTAATGATCTACTTAATGAGCGTAGGAACTATTCTAACCCACACTACATGGACTCATTAGTGTGGAAAGCTTTTTTCTTTATTTTTTTAATCAAAAAGGGAGAACTCTCTTACACTTTTGACAAATTGATATAGACTTTTTTATGTAGAAATTTAATTTAAAAGAATCGAATATTAAGTTGACGTGTAAAAGAGACGTGCTGATACATAATTTACCTACCTAACAATTCTTTTTCTGTAGTACTGAAAAGAGGGAGTGATTAACGTCATTCACTTTCACTCAGTAATTTCACTCCTTACATTCGACCCCTAAGTTACAGGAATTGAAACCATTTTCGACTTTATTATGAACACAGCAAAAGCAATTTGTATGTAAGTATTCATATGGAGTTCTATATATTTTTCCCTTATACTCTTGTTCTAATTGTTGCCTTTGAGAGTTGGGAGGATCTAAGCACTTACTAGATTCGAGTGGAAATGGTGATACGTATTACGTAATACCATAGTAACTATTCCCTTTCTTTTTATTTGTTTTTGTTGCAAAATTCTTATAAGTTGAAGTTAAAATAAAATCCAGCAGCACCTTTATAGTCTTCTTGGGCGCCATGGTATAGCATACGCAATTTACGCATCGTAGCACTCTGACACGGCGGCTTGAAACTACATACTATTGAAAAAAAAACAACATTTTAGACGAAAAGTTAAAAAGCCAATCACTGTCATACTGCATTTTTACAATGTTCCAAAATAAACAATATCTTGTAAATAAATTGTAATTATAGTAGTTCAATGGTAGTGACGGGAAACAGAATGGGGCCGCCGGCAGCGGGTACAAAAACACGAGGGAGCTCTTGTAAAAACAATCAAAATACTGTTCACATGTATTACTGTACATGTAATTTGTATACTTAAAGATTAATGTTCAAATTACAAATATAGGAGGTTTTGTATTAATATTCTACGATAACATGGCACGCAAATATGAAATATATTTTAAATATATATAAGAGAGACATATATAAAGAGAGACTAACGTCATTTTAATGTGAAATGTTCATTTTATGTATTAAAGTAGAAGCAATAATGATAGGCCTTCTGACACAAATACATATTTGCATGGATGTGTCTTAGCTATAGCTTTATCAAGAGGAAGGAGGTGGGAAGTGTTATTTAATTTTTTATTTGCTATATCACTCAGTTTATAAAATTTAATTCTAATAAACTATATAAATAACTAGAATAGCCAGTGGACCAAGCGTAATTGTTTCTTTATAAAGTCGGAAGATGATAGTAAAAACTGAAATAAATAAGTATCTTAGTCACCAGCGTTTGCCATAGATAGATAAAATTTAGTTTAAATTATTACTGATATTTTTTCTAAAATATATTAAAGTTATTTTAATTTATCTAAATTTTACTAAGTTTTTGGTACAGTCTATTTAAATATAATTGTTGATACAATAACTTAATTTTAAGTAAACTTATTTTAAGTTAAACGACATATCCTAGAAGCCTACAAAAAATAAACTGTATAAGATAGAAATAAAATGTTGAATGGACTAATAACTTCTTAACATAGCACGACAAACTCTCTCTCTCTCTCTCTCTCATCAAATTAGCAATTATTGCTTTAAATTTTTTTTTATAGATCTCTGAGACCATCTGTAGCAGAGTCTTCAATGTATTTAAATATATCGAAAGATATTTACAATAATGATATTAAGAAAGTTATTTTTAGTATTCAATAAATTCTTTATTTTACTTCAACAGGAACTCTTTATTACTCGTGTTTGTTCGTCTTTCGTAGTAAATTAATTGGATCAGTTTTGTTGTAATTTTATATACGAAATAGGTCGGGGAAAAAGTATTTTCATATTTTGTGTGTATAAAATTGAAGACAAATATTTTTAGTTACTGTTTGTATTTAGTTGATTTTGATATCAATAAATATACGATATTAAGAAAAAGAAAAATAAAAAGTAAAATACATTTTCCTGCCATTTTTCAATTGTTTGTATGTCTGTCAAATGAGTGAATCTAACAAAGAAATTCGAAATATTCTGAAGTTTTATTAGAAAAAAAGGAAAATGCGACTCAAGTCGTGAAAAAAAATAATTGTGACGTCTATGAACCTAATGCAGTGTCAGTAAAAGTAGCACGAAGTTAGTTCAAGCGTTTTCAGTCTGGAAATTTTGATGTTAAAGAGGCAGCTCGCTCTGGTCACGCCCATACTAATAACGTTGATGCTATTTTTGAAAAAAAGTAGAGCAAAATCATATATTATTAGTTACGACATAATCAAAGAACTGATGATTGATCATAAAACAGTTTTGATCCATTTGAAAATATCTGGCTATACAAAAAAGCGATTTTGGATGCCACACGATCTTACTGAAAGAAACCTAATGATAAATAAAATAAAATAAATAAAATACAAAAATAAAATACACGATATATTCATTTGCGATTAGAGAAACGCGAATTGCGATTTCAATAGAGATTGAAACGTAATAACGAAACTGAACCAATTTTTTGAAAAGATTGATTACTGGTGATGAAAAGTAGATCACCAACGACAAAAACGCACGAAAAAGATCATGGTCAAAGGGTAGTCAATCTCTATAGATTCTAGCGATTATTACCCGGTATTAAAATACGCAATAAGGCGATGATTTGTGTATGATGGGATTGGAAGGACATAGTTCATTTTGAGCTTTTATCGCCGGGCAAAACTATTAATTTTGAACTCACTGTCAACAAGTAATGAGACTCAAACAAGAAATTGAGAAATATCAATTGTTCTTAAGATATATTATAATGGTATAAAATGAATGTTGTCATAGGACACCAGCCATTTTAAAAATTTGATTAGCGATATAATCGTTATAATTTTTTTCTTACGGGTTTAGTCTCACATTTTTTTAAGTTCGGTCGCGCAGCAAAATCCCTATCTCCTCCAAGCCTGCTGTAAGGAACGACGGTGTCTCTGGTATCATTATTTAAAATGTATAAAGGGTACTGCGTGGAACTTTGATTGCCGTGGTGAGAAATGGAGCACAGGTTGGGTTCTTCATAAAACTCCCACCTATCTCCACTCATAAAAACTGAATATCAGTGCTTGGAAGGCTTGGACCCTCAATCTCTCGACGACCATCTAATAGTCAGTCACCTTATTTTTACCGAAGGCAGCAAGATAGAAGGGAAGGTTGGAGCTGCCTTTACATGCTGGGAAGAGGGTAGGGAATCCAGGTATTCCAAATTTCGACTCGAGCCACACAACAGTTTTCCAATCGGTGATGTATGCACTATATAGAACGACAAGAATGGCGAAACAATTGAAGTAGGGCTCAATCCATTCTCTTTTAGCTCTACGTGCTGACTGCTGATTTGAAGTAATTTCTTATATCGCACGTAGGATAAGCATTAGAATAAAAAACATGATGGAAAAGAATTCAATTGGTCAATTAAGAAATCCGTGGATGTTCTAATAAAATAATAAAATAAAATTAATTAAAAAAATCATAAAACCCGACTGCGTAAAATACTCTTATTACAAACTAAAAAGAATAAAACAATTAACTAGCTTTCATTTGATACCCATATTGCTACAGTAAGAAAAAAAAATTCAACTGTCCCCCCTCATGGCGTCATTTTGAAAATTTATATAGCCTATGTCACTACTACAATTTAGACAAATCCAACGACACCTCATATGTCAAAAACCGTCCAGCCGTTTGGGCTGTAGGGCGTGCCAAAGAAATGGACATACATACATACATACATACATACATACCAGCGTTGCCAGATATTTTTTTTGCCATGTCGGGATTTTGGAAAATTTTAAGTGAGAAAAGCGGGATTCTTTCGCCAAAAGCGGGACATAATAAAAAAAAAATTATATAATCAGTAAGTTTTTAAATATTTATTTTTTTATTTGAATTCAAATTACGTTTACGTAACAATAGATAGCAAAAATAGCCATAGAAAATGTATTTTAATAAAAATATAATATTTTAAATCAGATTTACCCTATCCGTGAAAGACACTAGTTTAAATATATTCTTGGTATCTTTATTTGGAAACTGTTGAAAGAGCTGGTGCCTTTTCTGTGCGGTGGTGGCAGTGGTGGTAACTCAACTCAAGTTATCCCCGAAAAGCGGGACCGAGCCTGTCCCGCGCGGGACATTTAATTTTGATAACAAAATCGGGACGTCCCGCCAAAATCGGGACGTCTGGCAACGCTGATACATACATACATACATACATACACTCGAAAAACATAACCCTCCTTCTGTCGCAGTCGGGTAAAAAGAGCATGGATTAAATGAACCCATGGATGTCGTTTATATAAAAAACTAAAAAAAAAAGTATTGTAAAAAGTTTGTACCATGGTGTCGTGGTGCGAATAGTCACTTCAACGCCAGTGGTCACGGGTTCGATTCTTGCTTGGAGCAAACATTTGTATTTGTACAAATATTTGTTTCCAGTCTGGGTGTATGTGTCCTTGTGGGTCTCCCCACCGTGCCTCGGGAAGCACGTAAACCCGTCAGTCCCGGTTGTTTTTATAGTTATCTGATAGCGATTGTTACTCATGGTAGGGAAAAATGGTCACGAGCCCGTTTCCAATATGGAGAAGATGTTTTTGTCTTGTAGAGGGATGTTTACAGGCTGATTTAATTTAGTTAAGTTCAAATCGGCCTTGTAGACCACAACAAAAAAAAAATCTTTTCTCTCATTTTTTTTAACATAGACAAGTTGATTCAGTTTCAACGCTAGCTTTCTTTCGACTTTATAAGTAGGAGTTTAAGTTTCACACTGTAGCAAAAAATGTATTTAAATACTGAATCGCTTTAAGTGTTAAGAGTGAAGCCGACGAGAGCGGTTGGTTATAAATCAAAGGGCGGAAGCGAGTACTGCGACGAGTCACTCAGCTCTTGACAGTGACTTTGGATTGAAGAGTGCTGTGGATTAAGCTTACGTATAAAATATTTACTCGTCGCTTGGAAATTTTTGTTGTTTGAAAAGTATACTCGTATGTAATTTTAAAATTTTAAAATAATATCTAAACATGGTATTTCTATCCATTATAGAGACAGAAAGAATTTTTGTTAATTATACTACATTATAATTTAAGTTTACTATTTAATTAAATTATTGTAATTTCATTAACTAGTAAATTTAACGGAAGTTATCATTCCTAATTTAGAAGTTTCTTCTGAAATTTGTTGAAGTTTTTGTACTAATCTTAAACTCATTTAATAGAAGAAATTAGTAGATTTTTTTCATATGAAACGATTGATTAAAATTTATTCTTGGTGAGACAATTGAAAATTGTTGCTTAAATTATTTACAAAATACCCAATTTAACCTATTAAGTAAATGTTTTACTTAGCGTATTCATTTGGGCGTAATTATCCTTCTCAACTTATTCGCTGGGAACACATTTCTCACTGCAAACATTTAAGCGAATACATTTTATTTGACCTGTTTCAGTTTTTTTTTATTATAAATCTGAAGGAGCTAATCAAAGGCAAAGGCAGATAAGTAAACATTGGCGCTGCCTTGAGCAATCACGGAATCCGCCCACTTCTGCTGTTTGTCTGGTTCTTTTAGCTACGAATTGCTTGTCAATACACGACACAAACAACGCGAAACAAGGGACACAATATAGATACGACTTATTGGTTAAAGCCGTGTACATATAATGCAATTATATATATAGTTTTAATTTTAAGTGATTTTTTTTTTGCATTTTTATTATGACATAATTATTAACATCAACATTCAGAAAGCTTAGCAGCTTAGAAATTTTAATCAGTTTATTAGTTGGCCAACGAGATTATTATTTTTTTTTAAATTAAACTAGTATATGGAATCAAATTTTAAAATGTCTCAGTAGAAAAGGATGCCAAAATAAAGGAATTTTTGTAAATGACCTTATTTGACAACCCGTTAACTGTCTTGTGTGCAAAGCTTGTTATTTGTTAAGGGTATTTCTTTAGAGACTTTGCACCTTTGTCACCTCGGCTCGTTGTTGACTTTTCTTGTAAAGTTTGTGTGACGAAGGCGGGCTCTGTTTAAGAAGTTTACACGAGGAGGTATATACGAGATTGTACGTCTAAGTTACGGTTTAACTTCCTCAAATAAAAGATCTTCGTTAAACAGTTACAGTTTCGTGTAAATATCTCTCATTTTACTTTACTTGGAACCGTACAATGTAAATTTAGTTGAAAACTTAGCACACGTAAAGTCAAAGTATAAAGTGAGTAAACAAATGCACTCGCATCGCACCCAAAAGAACAATTGAATTAAAAATTCGATTCGATACACGCAAGAGGATTAATTCCTCAGTAAGTCGGAGGAAACAAAAAAGGTTCGCTGCGACCGCAGAACTTTCAGCTCTAACTATACCTCCATAAATAAACCTTCGGTTTTGTCGGGATCCCCGCCGATTGCAAATTTCGCAGTGAAACTGTAAAGTCGCATAAATTACAGCTTCCGACTGTGAAGAGAAAAACAAGTGGAAAGTAGCACTTAACAGCTTGACTAATCGCTAGCAATGACAGTTGGAAAGCGGAATCTGGCATGACTCCTCCGCCGCAAGCCCGATTGCAGACGCATAGCTCTGTACCCGAAAAGGTTTTTATTTATGTTTGGTACCAATTCATTTTACTACATTGAAACAATTTTGTCTGTAATTTTGTAATTTACATATAATTTAACACATTTAACACTTATCAGTTTCAAAGGATAATTTTTATTTACTGAGGTACATAAGCAATTTTTTTTAAATTTCTTATAAGATGTTTTAAATTGTTGTAAAAATTTGCTAATTAAAGTTAGATTCCTGTCTGGAAAAGTATATTATGTAGAAATGTTGATTCTATGTTAGGGTGTCCATTGTGTTTTCCGCCATATCACACAAAGCTGTCGGTCCTCGTTTTCATAAATGTCTCGTAGTAATATTTACTAAAGTAGTAGTTGCTTATGAATTATAAAATCTTAGGAAAAACTAAATTTTTATTTAGGGTTATTCTCGCTAGATAAAAGGTGATATTAAAGTTCCTCTTAAGTGTAAAACTGATAATGTGAAAATAGCTCGGTTACATCGATTTTACTTATTAGAATATTATATAAATTTACTTACGGTTAAAATACAAGATTGAATAAATGTATTTATTTAGCGAGTATTTTATTAAACATATATGTATGTTACATTGTTACATCCACATAAAATAAAAAAATAACCACAGATAAAAAATCGTAAAAGACTATAAAATCATAATAAATGTGCTTAAAATTATCTCTTTTTGAATATACTAGTAATAAATAATATTTATTTAGAAATGATCGTAAATTCGATTAAAATTATCTCAAATATTAACTTTATATTCTTGTAACATTACAAACAAGTTGAGCTGCTATTTATTCTCACTAATGACATTACAGTAACGGTTAAAGTTGCATCTACAATCCCAACATTCCTGATCTCCCCCTAGTTAGTGCGAGCTCGTATATCTCAATGCGCCTGCAGTTCATTTGCTTCACGCCTCATACCCGCAAATAAATCACCAGACCCAGATCGACCCAAGTGAAAAGTCTAATGGGATTTCTACATACTCGTATTTTCTAGCTGTATGTCTTGATAGAGACGAAGCGTCTTTTAACGTAAGTTTTCTCGTATACATAATAAAAGAATGTTATTTTAAACTTATTTATACATTTAGTTATACATGTATATCTAGAGAGAATATGTAACGTTTAGTATGGATAGTAAAGAGATACGAACTTATAATATTAAAAACTATATTTGTATTAAGAAAAATCAAGGATTTCAAAAATACTTGTGATATAAATTTTATAGGAAAATGAGAATTTATAAGAAAAAATCTAAAACGTTAGGTTGTTTAGTTATGAATATAATAAAATTGTGTCTATACACCATATTTTATAAGAAAAGTGAACTTATATTATGAACACAATAACACACATACTGAAGTTATATTGACTTCAAAAATATTATAGGTTACCGCATATGATACATATCATACAATCCTTGACCAGTTAACATATAAAATTAAAGTAATTTCGTTAATAACTAGCATAATATGTGTAGCAACTTTTGTTTACATTGGTTGTTTAGAGCTAAAGCGTAAAACAAACGGGCGACTGTCGATTCACACACGGTCCAACCGCAGAGTCTAACTTTCTTTGTTCCTTTAACTATTGTTTGGAGTTGAACCTACTCCCGGATGCCGAATGGACGAAGCTGACTCCGAGAAATTGTTTTGTTTGAGTTTCGTAAAGGAAAACATTTTGCAAGCAGCTTAAGCAAATTGCTTAGCGCCTCGCAGTGCGACCGATTCATATTTTATAGGCTAATGTGAGTTTAATTGCTGTGCCTGTTAATCTCTGAACGAGAAACGTTTACAATAGTCTTTGTTGACTTAAGTGGCTTACAGAGGTCGAATGTTGATAAAAATTATTATGTGTACCAGTGTAATTAAATATTTACCAACAATACATCCTATAATTATTGTATATTAATTTATTCAAAAAAGAAATAAATCGAATTACCAAAATACTTTTGTAGCTTAAAATTAGCTAATTAGCATATTATTTCATTTTTGTAAGTATTATTGTTTCATAAACATATTAGATTTTAATAAGCGATTTAATTTAATAATTAATAAACGTTACCATTAAGAGATACACGTATAATAAATTATTCCCTGTTGTGCTGTCATTAAACTTAAATATAAATAAATTAAAAAATATCAAATAATATATTAATTATATTATTATAATTATATATTAATTATTAATAGATATAAATAAAATATCAATACATACTCGATATTCCGAATATTATTTAATTCTTTTTCAGAAGGTTTATATTTCAATCGACTAAATGAATTAAAGATATCTCAACAGAAGTTTATATATGAACAGGTCTTTGTCCATAAGCAGCCGTTTTTATTAGAATAGCGAACAATCGGCATGAAATGGATCCATTAATATGTGTGACCTGCGAGTCATTCGAGGGGAAAGAATGCCAACTAACAAAACGATAAAGAAATTGCCAGTGAATAAAGTATAGATAATTTCTGTAATATTATTATTTCATGAATGAAAATATTATTCATACCTAATTTTGAAGTATAGATTTATGTTTGTTTATTTTTATTACGGCTCGTTATATGAAAATAAATCATTAACCAGAAATTTCCTGAATATTGTTTTTCGTTTTTTATATAGCCCTAAATCTAAAAAATAAACATAAACATGTTAGTAGTATACGAGTATAAATTTTTATTACTTAATAACAAACAATATTATAATATAAAAAAAATATAATAATAATAATCTGAAAACCAACCCAGAAGAAAAACCAATTGTTTGGGAAAAAAATTAAACTAAGCAGTATTCTTTTTTTAATGAATAAATAAAACATGCAATATATTACATTCGGATTAGAGTAAAATTAAAACTTTGTTCGCTAATAACAACCATATATTACGAACAGTTCCCCGGCGCAGCTGAGGCCATTGCAGGCGGCGTAACTTTTTACATTGTTCCCGGATTTTGTTAACGCCATCTTGTAAAACTGTACTAATTTTACGTTTGTAATATTCAGTGAATAATTACATTTAAACAATTTAAGAGGCATACTTTAAATATCAAAATATATCAAGTTTCGCTAAGATCTCCTAATTCAGATTTGAATTTATAAAATAATGTTATTATTTTAGTTATCTAATACCATAAATTTGTTAATTTTAAAGGTATACAAGGATCCGAGGTATATTACAAAAGCTTTAAATAACTAGCTAACATTTAAATATACTCGTAATAAGACAATATTGTTAATTGTATTTTATCAGCATTTCAAAATTAGAATTAAATCAAAATTATATTCTACATTGATTCTTCAAATTGTTGTTTTAATTTTGATTACAGAATTATTAAAGTAATTATTATGATAATCATCAATAAATATCAACAGCAAATTAATGACTTTCTTTTAAAAAAAATTTAGCGTCTTTTTAATTGCTTAAACGATTTTTATAAATTGCATTGTTTATGAAAACAGATGACAAAGCAACATTTGGAAGAATTTGCTACTTCACAAAAGCGCGCGATTAAAACTGTTCTGTTTTTTCTACTTGCTCTGAGTGGTTGGTTAATACGTTCACGCAAGTCATTATTTTCGATGCGCCAATTTTGAAAATAAAGTGGATATCTTTTCGAAAGGTATCCTTCTGTGAAACCATCATTTCGATTTAGTTACAAACAACTACAAGCAAGTTTAAATTTCGTTATCATACTAGTATTAGAAGTATCTACCAGAAAAGCAATTTTTTTTCCTTGTACCTTTAATTACATTAACGGAAATAAATGACCCCAATATTAATCCAAAGTTTATGATTAATATTTTATAACAATCCAAACGTTTATTTCTCCAATTGGAAAGTGCCTACAAACAAAGCCGAACTCGATCTCTATAGCCAGCTCCAGAAACAATCACTCAAATAGGCTGTTCATATTGTACATTAATCGCTATTTTCACTGAAGAATAGGAATAATCTGAAAAGCGAGCCTTGAGGTTCGAGGAAATAAATTTGTAATGCAAAGTTAGAAATTTCATTCCTCCGTTACAGATAAGTAAATGCTTTTATGTATATTACCGCACAAAGGTAAGAAATACATTGAGCTTTTTTATTTTTTCGAAGACAGTTTTATGAAGAAACGAGTGAGAAACTTGACGAATATAATCCAGTTCCGCTCGAGCGATTTAACATTGAGCCTATAATGCCTAGGTGTTCCACAATTTATTAGCCTTGCAAATTTGAAGCCACCGCACCCTCTATGAAATACAGCGGTGGCCGCAACAACCTTCCGACGGCCGCCCGCGCCAGTATTACACCCCCATTTTAGCTCTAATTAAAAAGCCATCAAAGAGTTTTCAGTCATTAATCATGAAACTGTTAACGGTGAATACCGTTGCTTAAGTCCGAGCCGAGTTAAAAAGGAGGATTGGGATATTAACAAAATTCCAAAATATTCAGGGTTACCCCGAGTGGCAGCACGCAAAAAGTACAGATTTAGCTGGTTTAATGCGATGGAATCTTAAGTTGTTTTTAGAGGTTTAAAGGATTGGAAACCCTTCATTTTTAAATATGAAGAATAATGCCAGCGATATTTTTAAGCTTTGTAATTGACTACAGCGGTTGCTCTGTTTTTACATTTTTTTTTTCTTTGAATAAGAAATTATATTTACATTAAGATACTCGAAACGGCAGATAAAATGGAAATGTTAATAAAGGCGGATTAAAGTGGATTGGTTTAGAACTGTTTTATTGCGATTCGTATTTAAATTTTTAGTTACTAGTATATTTTACTTTTAATTTAATTTAAAATTTCTTCGATTGTGAATTTTACAAAAAAGTTTTACTGATATAAAATAGATGTGGTAAGTAATTTTATTATTAATTGCATACCTCATAAGCGAAGCGTTGAGGTGGGTTTAACTCTCACTTGCCGAAGCCGGGACGGCCTCCGCAATCAGTCACGGCTTTCAGACCCATCGTGCTGCTGGACGAGGTGGGCAAATTGCTGGAGAGGGTAGTCGCTGCTCGCATCGTCCAGCATCTCACGCGGGTCGGCCCCGACCTGTCCGACGCCCAGTTCGGCTTTCGGGCTGGTCGGTCGACGGTCGATGCCATTCTGCGTCTGAAGGCCGTGGCTTCGGAGGCCGTGGCTTCGGAGGCCGTCGCCTCGAAGGGAGTGCTGTTGGCGGTGTCTCTCGACATCGCCAACGCATTCAATAGTCTGCCATTCAGCTGCATCACGGAGGCACTCCGGTTCCATGGAGTGCCCCTCTACTTAAGGCGGCTGGTGGCGGACTACCTCGATGGCCGCAACGTCCTCTTCGTCAACCGGGAAGGGGACGTTGTCAGGAGGCCTATGTCGTGCGGTGTCCCACAGGGTTCTGTCCTCGGACCGCTCCTGTGGGACATCGGTTACGACTGGGTCCTCCGTGGCCGGCTCCCCCCTGGGCTGGGCGTAATCTGTTATGCCGATGACACACTAGTCACAGCCCGGGGCGGGACTTTCGAGGAGGCGGTATCCCTGGCCACCTCAGGTACCGCGGAGGTGGTCAGGAGGATCGAGGCACTGGGGCTTAGGGTGGCCCTTAACAAGTCTGAGGCCCTGCTCTTCCATGGGCCTCGACGTGGTCCACCCGCCGGTGCCTCGATAACGGTTGATAGTACTGTGGTCGGTATCCAGGCCCACATGAAATATCTGGGCCTGGTACTCGACGGAAGGTGGTGCTTCGACGAGCACTTTCGCCAACTTGCGCCGAAGCTCGTCGGCACGGCGTCCGCCCTTGGTAGGCTAATGCCGAATATGGGCGGACAGAGTCTAGCGTGCCGACGACTTTACGCTGGGGTGGTCCGGTCGATGGCGCTGTACGGCGCCCCCGTGTGGGCGGATTCCCTGACTGCCCACAATAGAACCCGTCTGTGGCGTCCACAAAGGGTCTTGGCGGTCAGGGCCATACGCGGCTACCGCACGGTAGGTGTCGAGGCTGCCTGCGTATTGGCCGGAACCCCCCCGTGGGACTTGGAGGCGGAAGCGCTCGCCGAAGTTTATCGGCGGGTATCGGCGGCGCGGACGGGGGGTACTAATCCCCCGCTGAGCGAAATCACCACATGGCGGGACGACGCCCGCCGCACCACCTTCACGCGGTGGAAGGCTCGGCTGGAGACGCCCCGGGCTGGTCTTCGGACCATAGGGGCGCTTCAGCCGATATTGGAGGAGTGGACAGTGCGGCAGCACGGAGTCCTCACCTTCCGACTCGTGCAAGTATTGTCAGGGCACGGCTGCTTCGGCAAATACTTGCACGTTGTCGCAAGGAGGGAGACGACTCCGGGCTGCCACCACTGCGACTGCAGCGAGGACTCGGCGCAACACACGCTCGAGTCATGCCCGGCCTGGGCTGAGCAGCGCCGAGATCTCGCTGCAATCATTGGAGAGGACCTGTCGCTGCCGGCCGTTGCGCGAGCGATGGTCGGTGGTGACAGGGCCTGGACCGCGGTCGCCACCTTCTGCGAGGACGTCATCTTGCAGAAGGAGGCGGCGGAGAGGGCCCGGGAGGACTCACTCCTTTCGGACCCGATTCGCCGCCGGCGCGCGGGGCGGCGCAGACGCGCTCACATGCGCCTGATGCCGCCCTAGCCGAGGCTGCGGACGGTAGGGTCGGGGATTGCCCACCGTCCGCCGAAATTGCCTACCGCGAAGGTGCGACGCCCAAGTGCGCGGCGCGTCGCACAAGAGAGTGCTCGGCGGAGCTGCCGCCTGCGGGTCACGGAGCAACGTACGCGGTACCCGTGGCCCGCCTTGTAAGGGCGGGTGAGGGCTCACGGCGGGTTATTTTAGTGGGTGAGGGCCCCACACTATCACGTTGTCTCCCCGGGCAACGGGATGTGCGTTCAGGTACATTTTTTCCCGCCAAAACAAAAAAAAAAAAAAAAAAAAAAAAAAAGGCTTTAACTCTCACTTCACGCAAAACGAGTGATTTTTCGAACTAAAAATGTCTCTATTTATTATTGCACTTGTAAAATAATGTAGACACACATTAAAAAAAAACACTATTTTAAACACTCATGATACTTTTTATGTCATTTTTTTATTTAACCTAATTAAAAAACGGTTTAAAAAAGTTCTGTCTTGGACGTCCGTGTGTCTGTACGTGCGGATCCTATATGACATATGTGGTCACGATAACAACCCAAAGACTTTACTAATCGAGTTCTTTTTTTTTTCTTACGCTTCAGTATAGTAAGGAATAGAACCCTATTTAATTTCACGGTCTAATTCGATGTGGTTTAATTGTTTTTAATAATTTTATTGTAAAAAATGAGATACTGAGGCGTGCCTTTTGGATTTTCCAAACTTAAAAAAAAATAAACTACTTTAAATTTCCTATTTGTAAATAATAATGAAATCTAATAAGAAACAGTTAAAACTGTCGTTATTACTAGATAATTTCATTACAATTTTTGGATAGATATGTTTATTAACCAAATACGATGATTCTCTATCTACGCCTTTGATAAGCGACGGTTAATTGAGTCCGGTTTAATGGAGTGTCCGTGAACTGTCAATTGCAATCGTGTTAATTCAGTGACACTGACTGGATGTCGCGATTATCTAAACAATCAACCAGACCGCCCGTCTAATAACAATTCATAAATCTCTTCGACGGATTAAAAAGCGACCTAGTTATGGTCATATATATACTTATATAAATACTTGTATGTATTCACACAATATAATATTATATCACGTGGTTTAGGAAGTATTTTTTGAGTAGTTGTCAAGTTGATGATATGCGGACATTCATAACTTATCATAGACTTTTTGGCATACAACTGACCAGTTGTTAGTTATGAACGAAGATAGGAGCTAATGCAGATCTAACTAAATTAGTATTTATATCACTTTCAGAGAAGATTTTTTTTAAATATACACGGACGACCCTAATAGAAATATACGACTATTCCTAAGAATGCATGTGTTTTAGTTAATAACCGACTGACATATACATATAATTTTTTTTCTAAGTATTATGGCATACATTTAATAATATATAATCACAGGTATCAGTATATTTAATATGTTAGCTATGATATGTACTAGAATATTTTGTCAACATCAATAAAATAAAACATTATTGTATAAAAATGTGAATGTGTTTTTGATCAAAACTTATACCATTTTATAAATATAAATAAACTGAAAGAAAAGTTACGGAATGGATAAGCCGCTTTGAAGGCTTAGCGTAAAATTTCAATATATATTTTACTTTATTCAGAAAAATATATATATTTTTTTGTTATAGCGTAAACTCACGCTGAATTAGGATGAAAATGTATTTACATGGGCGGCTATCACGTTAGTCTTAGTATCTACATAAACTTTGGTTCTTGTTACTGAATATGTAAAAGAACCCTTAAACATTAAAAGTTGTTGTATTACTGCCTGACAACTACGTTACAATTTCAAGCGTGTGTTTTTTTTAAATTTTTTGTTGAAAATTTCCGTAAGGGTCTAAAAACAAAGCACATAGATTTATATAATTTTTAGAAATGCTGTCAGTCTTTTTGTTTGTTATGTACGTGTTTGTTTAAGTAGTAAGTGTTGGCTAAAAATTATGAAAATATTAAATATTATAATATAATAAAGCTTATCCCGAGGTAACATTTAGTCTTATGTTGTGTATTTTGAATGTATTGTCTGTTTTGAATGCCGGCGTTAGAGAAGAGTAGGTGAGTTAGTACATTTAAATGTGATCCAAAAATGGTTATACCGGTGTGGAAAACTATGCTTTATAGCATTAAATTAATATTTAATAATAATAATTAAATAATGTTATTATTCATAACTCAGTAAACTTTGGATTAATATTTAAATTAAAATTTATATTTGTTCGGGTGCTTACCGCGTTTATAATTTTGTTGAATTCCCATGATCACGGGGAGACTGACGTAAGGAGATTAATATTTACTAGTGGTCGCTCAGTGGTCGAAATTCGACCTAATTTATAATTGACAACATTGTCAACGTCATAAAAATATAACTGCGCATAACACGATGAGCGCAACCGAACAATTTCAATTACTCTGATGTTGGCAAATCCTGGAGGAAACTAGAGTTTGAAAGAAGAAGAAGAAGAACACGATGAGCGACATATGGAGCAGTCATTGGACCTGATCTGTCATGAAAAAATTGATAGAAAAATTGTTGCAAGATCTGTATTTAAGTACCGTGTTAACAACAGACTTTGACAATAAACAAAATTTGTTTACATATTGTACATTTTACATATGTGTGTGTGTCGTAGTGTGTGTAGTGTTTTTTAAAATTAATTTAATGTATCTTTTGAGCATTATTATAAAAAAATATTAGTACCTATTCTGCACTTCTCCTCCATATAAACTTTAACTGTGCCTAATTTTATACTTCTCCGTCCGCGTAATTTCCGTCAAAAGGGGTACAAAGTTTTTGCTTCACGTATTTATAATTCGGATGATAAAAATTTCGGATTGTGATTTATTTAACGCAAATACAGCAGTTTAAATTACGACACTACCATAATAGATGGCACTGACGGTGCTTTCTTAATCGCGTTAGTAAGTAACTTTAATTACTTATACAATTACAAACTCAAGTAAAACATATGTGCGGGCGACGCCGCGTCTACAGCTAGTAATAAATAAAGAAATGAACAGCAAACAGCCGATATTGTGGCATCATCAGAACTATGTGACATGGCTACAATTGTGGCTATATTTTATAGAATTTATGTACATAGATATACTCGTATATATGAACGTATATTGCGTTTGAGTGATAATTGGTTAATATTATCATCCCGATTAGTTTGATTACTTAAGATCAAGCGGCCAAAATTGTTGTATTAATTACCGCATGAATACACGCGGTAACGCATTAAATTAAGTATAACGGACGATTAATTCATTAAACAGATCAATTAAAGTCAATCTAATTATTTTATTAATTTTTTTCAATCCATTAACACCAAAAAATATAAAAAAGGATTTCTCATAAGTTGTTTAGATAATGAAATAAAAAATATTAAATTTACGTTTAATTTTACGACGACTTAATTTTTTTTTTTAGTAGAAAAGATGCAAAAGATTCAGAAAACGTTGACGCATTAGTGAGTATAGTTGCATGCATATTGCGTAAAAAATAAAATTACCTCGAGTTGATGAAAACTACGAGTAAATGCAATTTCCATTACAAAGTGGAATTTTTTAAACGAGTTATTACTTCAACCGAAATCCTCTTACTACTGAGGTTCCTTATAGGTCGTTTGTTCTACTTGAGGTTATTCTGAACCGGGATTTTAATGATTCAAAAGAGCTTGTTTAAGCCCACTAACTTATTGAGATTTTCTACGAGAACTTGTTTTTAAACGGCGTTTTGACGAATTAAAAGCTTTAAAAAAGAGTACTTAATGTTTATTTATTTATTTTTTATTTAAAATGAATTTTTAGTTAAAGTTTAATTTAAGTTTATCTAAAAAAAAAAACAATGTTTACACATATATTAAAAGCATATAAGTTTCTGGTAATAAAAAGTTGTAAGTCTTTAAATCTTTTCAGTGCTAGAAGTAGTACGTATTTTACTAAAACGGTAAATTTTATTACAGTAAAGTCAGTTGAAATACAAACGTCTTTTCAAATGCAGTATTATTATATAAGGACGTGGTTTTGTTATATACAATACATATACAGGTTCTGGTTTCAATGGGGTCGTGTTAGGTCCTGGCGTGAAGCGCGAGCCCACTAATCCGAAGTCAACAGCGGCGTGATAAAGGGGGTCATTGTTTCAGCGGTCCTCGATAGCCGGTATCAATCGCGATTCCGATTCGTATCGAGTGGGATCAAAGTGTTCTCGATCGGTCTGCATGTACGACCTGAGTGCCTACGTGATATTGGTTTCCAAAACATAGGTCTAGTGACCATGTACAGTTGTGAACACGTGTTTTGAGTACCTACACTTAAATAAGGGGAAGTTTTAATTTCTTTTAATTTATTCTATTTAAACATTAATACATTAACAATATTAGAATTATATGAATTACTTTTGTTTCATAGTTTATTTTGTTTTTATTTAAATTGATCACACTGAACAATTTAAGAATATTATGATAACACTATTTTCTCTCTAATCACTAAAACATCTTACATTATTAAAATATGATTATATATTATTTATATTTTGTAACAATAATAAAGAAAAAAAAAAGATTGGAAGTTTTTAGTGTGCCGTACCCATTTGCCAAGAGAATGCTACTACTAAAACTTCCCATTTGTTCTTCTGTACAATCTTTGGATCCCTAATAGATAGAGATATAAAATTTACACAAAGTATGTTTTAGGTATAGTTGTCGTGTGTATGTTAAATAAAAATAAAAACGATATAGTAATTTAAAGGTAAAGTGTATTATTTAATTTTTTATCATGCGGAATCTTTCGTAATATAGTCCGACTTGTACTTGGCAATTAATATTGTTTTAATTTAATGTCTTATAACTAATTTGTACTCTTTCAGTAATTATTCATGATTTAAGAAACGTTTGAGTGAGCAAGTCATCGACTGGATTATAATCCGCCCCGCTGCTCTTAGTGTTAAAATTTTAAGAAATTATGTGTATGAGAAATATCTTTTATGTTGTATAAAAAATAAAATGATCTAATGTCATTTAATGGTCTACTTGTTAATAACAAAATTATCGACCAGCCTTTTGTTGTTACTCGTATAATTTTATAAGTAGGTACCGTGAATTGAATTGACAGAATGACTATTTTAAAATTTGTTACTAATATCAAGTTACATATAAGCCGCATGGGAAGCATTCACCACAAAAGTCAACCAAGGTCTGGCAATTATTGAAATCTACTGCGATGAAACCGCAAAGCATTTTTAATTATAAAAATATTTTTTTTGGTACTTTCCCTATTGAGCGGTGCCGGAAATTAATTGACAAGTAATTAAAAATGACAGGCAAAGGTACTTCTTCGTGATTATAACTTAATTAAATATTGGATTTGATATTTTTAATTTGATAAATTTGCTTATCTTTGAATTTTTATATTGGAAAATTGTCAAATTAAGTTTTTATTTAATTAGTTTTATTTAGATTAACATTTTTGATAATTAAAATAAACTTCGTAAAAGTTACATAAATTAACTAAGTAAATATATGTATAGGTTTAAATACTATTTGTTACATATGAATAAAGAAAAAATAAGATCTCACTGTTAAAACTGTTCACAGTATGATGAAACTTCGTGTCATGGGTCCGGAAATAAACACAACACAATCACTCAAACTACGACATACAACTGTATACGCGGGGTGAGCCAAAAGTAATAATGAATATAAAAGAGAGTGGAGATTATAAAAATAATTTATTTTTCTACATAGTCTCCTAACAAGTCAATGCATTTAGACCATCTATTTTTTTAAATCTAGGATTCCCTTAGAAAAAAATTTCTTTATTTTGAGAGAATATTTTTTTCAAAGGTGATTATAGTTTTAATTTCATTTTTTTCCATTTTGGTGTTATTTCCTCGACGGTTCGTATTCAAATGAATGCACCTCCCAGAAATCGTGGTCTACTTACCTATTTAATTTTAATTTTAATTTTAACGTAGTTGGTATATAAGTTAGCATAATTTTTTTTTTTAGATTTTTATGTGAACTGAAAATAGCCGAATATCATTACTTTTGGATCACCCCTCATATGCACATAAGTATTTGTCACGTAAACATGACCAGGCTCGAACCCGCGACCACGCTAGATGCTGTGTTAAATTGCACTAACACGCGCTAATCTTGAAATAATATCCAGAATTGCGCCATGGAATAACGAGAACCTCTAGTAAGTATTGTTTGCGGATAGCATTTCCGTGTACTATATCATTAAACTGTATTTCTATTAATAAAATCTATTGTGACAAGCCATGAAAGGTAAATAGCAACAGCTAAAAATATCTTGCAAAATTATTTGTATTTTTTTTTATCTTAGTAGTTTGCAATTAAATTCTACTCAATTGAAAGAAAGAAAGAAAGAAAGAAAGAAAGAAAGACATTTATTTGAGACACACACACTGCTTACAGACACACAACTAACACAAAGAGAGCACAAATACAATAAGAAATAAAAAAGTAAAAAATTTAAGTAAAAATTCAAATAATTAATTTAAAAAATAAAAAGTAAAATTTTAACAAATAAGAAATTAAAAAAAAATAATAATAATGATAATCTTAATAATAAAAAAAAAAACCAAAAAAAAAAGAGATAAGTAATAGTAAAAAAAGCAACAAATACAGCATCGCTTTAAAATTTTAAACTTAAATTGAAAACACAACATTCATCTGCAAAAGTTATGAAAGTTATGAACACCTGTACAGCAGTGTACCGTCACAAAAAGGATGGCCACTCAGCATTTGTGGAAATTCAGGGACCATAATAAGATCCCTAAATTTCACACGCTGATTTTCAGTGGCCACCTAGGGTACTATGCGAACGACAGCGGCAGCAGTCAATAAATATTATCCAATAATTCAGTAAATCTATACTTAATAGCTAGTAATACTCATATATACATAAATAGATGCATCATGTACAACCACATACAAATTACACATAAGTCATTCCTTCCAGTCGTTCTTTTGTTTTATTAATATAAGGAAGTACCGGTAGTACAGTCGTTTATCATTAATCGGCCTTTACAAGTTTTGTACCTGATTCTTAGTTAAGCATTTTTTGTATAATGTTTTAAAATTGACAATCGATGACAGCTCCCTTAGTGGTGGCGGGATATCATTCCAGATTTTGGCCGCAGAGTATTTAAAGCATCCCCGGAAGGCGGCGGAGTGATGCCGGGGTATCAGCATTAAATAGGAAGTCGCTCTGGTATTATGCGTTTTGTTACAATCTTTTGCCCAGCTTAGTTTCGAAAAAAGATATTTAGGGGCTTTACTTTTAACTATACCAAACAGCAACGTAGCGAAATGCAGTTGTCTTCGACATTCCATTCTCAATAGACCCTTTTCATTAAGGTATGGTGTTACATGTGTACGTGGGGGAATGTCAAAACAAAACCGAGCACATGCATTCTGGACACGCTGTACCATGTTTTTCGTGCGTTTTAATAATCTAGGGCCTGTTACAATGTCAGCATAATTCAACTTTGACAAAACTAGCGCCTCGCACAGCCTTACACGGATTTCAGCCGATATAAAAGGTCTAATCTGATACAAAATTTTCAATCTGTAGAAGCAGCTTTGTACAGTTTTAAGGATATGCTCTTCGAATCTAAGATTTTGATCCATTATAACGCCCAAGTTCCTAGCCTCACTAACCCGTTCTATATCTACTTTGTTTATTTTAATTATTGGAGCTTTACATGTTATTTCATTAATCTGTTTGCAGGTTCCCAAAACTAAATACTTCGTTTTGTTTGGATTAAGCACCAATCCGTTAGCTTCTGACCATGCATATATATTTCCTAGATCGTAATTAAGCTTGTCTACTGCACTTAAAGTGTCGTCTGCTTTAAAAGAAATGTAAACTTGTATATCGTCGGCGTAGGTATGGATACTTACTGTATTCACATGCTTTTCCAAGTCGGCGCAGTAAAGTATAAATAATAAAGGACCTAAAATTGATCCTTGCGGAATACCTCTGTTTACAAATCTAGGTCTCGAGTGAACTATAGTTCCATCATCATCCATTGTCTCCACTACTTGTGTTCTATTCTTTAAGTAATTAGAAAACCACTCGATAGCATCTGGAGAGAGTCCATAGTAGTGCAACTTAGAAAGCAGAAGCGGTATATTTATGGTATCAAATGCACGTGAGTAGTCTAATAGCACTAGAATGGTTCCCTCCCCTTTATCCTGCGCATTCAATATGTCATCTACTACATCGATAAGCGCTGTAACGGTACTATGATTTTTACGAAAACCTGATTGTTTTTCTGGGAGAATATTGTTGGCTTCGAGAAATTGTGAAAGCTGTCTATGTACAATTTTTTCCAAAATTTTCGACATACACGGTAAGATGCTTATAGGTCGTAGATCTTTTAACTCTAAGGGACTATTGGTTTTAGGGATAGGGCGAATAATCGCTTTTTTCCATATGGATGGAAATGAATTCGTTTCGATGGATTTATTTATTAAATTCGTTATGACATTTAATGTACAGGGAAGGGACATTAACAACATGTCTAAAGAAATTCCATCGCATCCGATAGCATTTGATTTCAGACTCTTTATCGTTCTCAAAACAGTGTCACTATCAACAGTAGAAATGTTAAATGTATTTGTAAAATTACATTGTGACTGAAAATACATGATATCAGAAATAGAAGCCACTTGCCTGCCTGGTACATCCAAAAAGTAGCTGTTGAGTTTTTCGGCGTCTCTAAGACTTGGTGGCAAAATATGGTCTTTTTTAGTTTTAAATGTTACATAGCGCTTTAGATTTTTCCATAAATATGCCGAATTTTTCAAGTTATTATTTATAAAAGTTTTGTAGTATACACATTTCTCGCTGTAAATCGCATTTTGAACTGTACGTTTGAGATCTTTATAAAAAACAATATGATTCTCAGATTTAGTTGCGCGCGCCCTCTTGTGAGCCTCGTCTCGTTTCTTCATCATTAACTTTATGTTGTATGTAATCCAGGGATAACCAACGTCTTTAAAATGGCGTAGTTTTAATGGTGCTAATATATCAAATACTTGTAGTATCCTGCCATTAAGATCTGATGTCATGTAATCAACACTTTCTGTCGGATGCGCATCTGGCCACCCTATGATTGTCATTAATTCACAAAGTTCATTATCGTTTATACCTTTTAGTTGCCTAAAGTAAATGCGATTGTTATGTTTTGTATCTTTCTGGACACAAACTTCACAGGATAGTATAGCATGATCACTAAGTGAGCACACGTAATCCACTCGTACTCCTATCGGCTGTACATTAGAACATATGAGGTCAATCAGAGTCTCACTGTGGCTGGTAAAATGTGTAGGGGAATCCACATATTGTTGCATGTTAGTTACTTTTAAAAATTCGTATAACATTTTAGTTAGCGAACTGTTTTTACACAAAATATTTATGTTAAAATCACCGAGCAGCAATATGTGGTCGTACCTCGTCAGCGAAGCAAAAGTATCTATAAGTGCATCCAAGAAGACACGTGCATTTAACCAAGGTGGCCGATAGGCGGTGCCGACGATAATACGTTTACCTTTAACTCTGATACTTACCCACATTTGTTCGACGATTGGGTTTTCTGGATGCGATATCACCTCCACAGATATGCCTTTTTTAATATAGTATCCGACCCCACCACCACGACTTCGGGAGGCTGCGACGGGTCGAGGCTTGTGACGAAGACGGTAACCAGGAACTATAGGCGCTCGTCCCTCCTCGCCCTCTTTAAGCCAAGTTTCATTTAATGCCAGTATATCGAGGCTATGACGATCTATTGCAACCACGAGCTCATCATGGCCCGTCCCAAGCGACCCAACATTTAAGAAGCCAATCCTAAAATTTTGTGACTGCATCATCACTGATCAAATGAATAATATTTCTTGTGTTGTAATAGCAAGCTTTAAATATATTTAAAAATGTGTAGATAGGTACCATGCAAATAAAACTGTACTCATAGTATGTATTTAGTATAATTGTAAATATCTCATTAAAGTTAGAAAAGACAAAAAATATTTTGTATAAAAGATACATATTACATAGTATTATTCCAATATACGGATTATATAATGTGGCTATAACGTAAACAAAATTCATCATCATATTTAGTTTAAATGTAAGAATAACTTTAAAATAATAAATAATAAATATTTTATATAACAGATGCATATCCAATAGTATTGTTTTAATTTTAATATATGAGTTACATAAAGTGGGTATAATGTAAACAATATTGTTCTCACAATAATTATTTAGGTTAAACGTTAGCATAACTTTAAGAACAAATAATATTTTATAGAATAGATGGATATTTAATGATATTGATTTAATTTTATTATACGGATTATATAAAGTAGGTATAATGTTAACAAAATTGTTCTCATAATATGTAATTAGATTAAAAGTAAGTATAACTTTAAAATCAATTTGTTTAATATATGGTTTATATAAAGTAGAAAGAATAGTTAAACATGTTACCCTGTAACGATGAAATAGTACACTGCTGCACAGGTGTGACGCAAACAAAGTATCAATACAAATACAATAACAAAACATATACCCTATTGGTTTTAATATAACATTATTTATAAGGAAATCCTGTCTGGTATTTTTATAAATAAGAAAACTATTGCAATAATCAATACAGTTTACAATAACAATTTTCCTTATAGCAAATTTTAAGAATAGTGAAAAAAAATAAAATAAAAAAGTATGTATATATGTAACCGCACTAAAAAAGAAAAAGTGTCAAATATTACATGTACCAAAAAATTTATTGAGGTCACTTATCGCTCTTACACGTCGTATCTCAGTTACGTCACTTTTCCGTGTAAAAATACGCCCGTTCCTCGTCCAAACATGTTTCCAGCCTGCTCGTCGGCATTCTTCCCTTGTCTTGAAGAATAGATTTCGGTTTGTAGGTGTCAGGCGCTCGTTGACGTACACACGTCTAGGTTCACCTTCCATGACGCCAGCGGAGTCGGTACCCCGGCGCACACGCGCCGCTCTTATCATCGCATCCCGGACGGCGCGCCGCACCATCCGTACAACTATAGGCCTGGGGCGCGGGCGCTCACCGCTGGCAGCGTAAGCACGTCTCGACCCAATTCGCTCAGCACTTACAATATCTCGTTCCTCTAATTCATAGCCGAGCTTTGTGGCCAGAGATAGCACGAGGTGAGTCGGGTTCTCCCCATTCTTCTCGTCTAAGCCTGCTATCTCGATATCATTCTGGAGCCCTTCTTGTTCACGGTCGTTTAGTTCCACTCGCAACTGTGTCACAAGGTTAGACAGCTGTTGGTCATCGGGAACTGAGGTGGTACGATCTCGGTTTGATGTCTCCAAGACGTTAAGACGTACTTCGATGTCTTCAAATTTTTTTGTTAAGTTACCTACAACCGTGTTTAACCGTGCAAGTTCTTCCTTAAAAGACGACATCGTTTTGGCCACAGATCCAAGTTCAACTCTTAGGAGCCGCATCTCTTGAGCAAGTGAGCTCACAGTGTTATCAGCAGCTTCCAAGAATATGTCAGCGTCGGGTGAGGGTGTGGGTGAATTAACCTTATTGAGACTCACCCCTTGCATGGGTCCCGGTTTACAACCCTGACACTGCCATTTAAGCGGAGTTCGGTGATCAGGGCTTAAGTTGACACATAATCGGTGAAATAGACATGCGCACTTAGTACACTTTGCACCATCTGTTGTGGCTATGAACTTACCACATTGGTGACACTTATTCGCCATAATTAGTAAATTTGTGCCCTTTAGAAACGTCTATATGTTTATTATATATATGTTGCAGGTCTAACCAGTTCAAATTGTCTTGTGTAGTTTTAAAATGTAATAAGAAGTAAGTTAAGTTTTACACTCACTATTTATTTATGTGGGTATTATGGTTTTTATCAAAGAATTGCACGTACACTAGCACTAGTCAATGTTTTATTTTAATGTTCTACTTATTATTAGCCTTTAATAACACTTGTACTACTTAATCATTAAAAAATTGACATTAGTTTCTGCCGGCTGGCTCGACCAGAGTAATTAAGATTAGCAGCACATTTTTACATCCACGTAAAGTAACTATATACTTACTATAGTTGGTTTTCGCACGGAGAATGAGAGAGCTGAAACCCTAAATCCTCCCACATCCTCCAGTCATCGGTGAATTGTATGGTTTTATAGCTTTATTCCAGAGGACTTATCATTTGTTGCCAATAAAAATATACCTTTGTTACTGATGTACACAAATGTTAGTATTTCTGAAGTTGATTGATAAATTGATAATATCAAATTGAATAAACGTGTTTTTTCCCATCGAAATAAATTATAGCTAACTGCTTTCACATATGTCAGAATAACTATTGGATAGAGTTAATAGTTGAACAAATGGAAACCTAAAACACACAAAGGGAAATAGCCTTACAAAGCCAAACCAATAACGCAGTTTATAGTTATAGTAGCGTGATCCCAAGCCAATTACGTTAGTTCGGGGGAACAAAGTAAAAAAAAAAAGTATAACAATAAAGTAATATAATTTAGAGGCAGCGGCGGGTGAAGTCGTTACCTATTTGTATCGAGGGACGGCCCTAATTTAATGAAGGATTGGGATTCATTTCCATCATTACAGAATAGAAATGTTACGAAATAATTTGATAATGATATCCATTCGCAAAAATATAAATAAACAAAGAAAATGCTAAGAAAGATTCGAAAAATCTACCTTTTTTACAAACCATCTTCCGATTAAACATGTGTCGTATATATATATATATATATATAGCAATATCGTTTGGTACATATTGTAGTATTTATATAACTGTATATAGTTTTCTATATTTTGTTTGTATAACAATATATAGTTTTCTATATTTTGTTTGTATAACAATATACAGTTTTCTATATTTTGTTTGTATAACAATATATAGTTTTGTGTTATTTATCATGACTGATAATCATATTTTTGACTATAAGACTAAAAACCGACTTCAATATAATTTTACGAATAGATGACCTAATTTTCCGGCCTTTAGAAGGTATTTTGAATAAAATTATATGAATCAAACCTTGAAATAAAAAGAGAATCATTAAAAATTTTAAAATTGAAAAAAAAAATAAGATATCGCGTAACGCTCTTAAGTAAATTAAACAATGCAGACAATAAAATAATAATGATTTGTACGATAAAAGTAGGTACTTACGATAGACAAATGTTAAGACAAAATATTGGAGTGATCGGCGCATCACGGAAGAGCCCGAGGCGGACACCTGATAAAGACGCTGTATAATTAATTTTAAGACACCGGTATATTATTTTGGCGCGTGTAATCGGATTGAACGAACTTCGTACGATGTTATAATTAATAGCTTACATAAAATAATTTTTACTTGTATCTATACATTTTCTTGTACCTATAATTTTCCGAATTTCGATCACAATAAAATTGCACACACTGCTATAGAGCTATTGGAAGTGAAAGGAGAAGATATTGTGATAATTTTAGAAGAATATGTGATAATAATTTAATTGACTTAGGTACTTATTAGGTGATATTATTAGTCAGGAACATTATTATCACTATCACTACATATTATAAAACAAAGTACTCCGGCGCGTCTGACTGTCTGTCATATGTCTCAAAAACTACTGCACGGACTTTCATGCGGATTTCACCAATAGATAGAGTGATTTATGAGGAAGGTTTAGGTATACATACATACCCTGGGCGCAGCCGGGGCGGGACACTAGTTAATTTTAATGACAACGTCAGAATGTCACGTTATAAAAGAAAAAATAATAAGGAAATAATAATAGTAAGTATCACATGTATATTTTTTGTTTATGAAGATATTTTTACATATACATAGTTATATAGTTTTCTTTAAGAGAGATTTCAAAAATTGCATATTATGATATTTTGAACGAGAAAAATTGGTATCATCAATTTTATACAATATCATTTTTTATACAATATTCACAAAAAATACGATTTATTTATTGAAGTCTTTAATTACATAATGTCTGAAACCATTGATTATTTACGTATTAGATTAAGAAATTACAATAGTGTGCGTAGAACGGAACGCTACGTAATCTAAAATAACAACACAATACAATTATATACCGTCTACGTGCTGTTGTATACAGTCTATACGTTAATCGTAAACTTTCCTTTTACAATGTCATTAGGGAAATTGGCATCGTTAATTTATAAAGGCCCCCTTTTAACTGCTTTGCTATCGACGAATTTAAATCGGTAATCCTGTGGTTTGTTTTATAGCGGTGATATCAGGCAATTTATATCATGATCGTAAATGTACGCTTAATGTTGTAGATCAATTTCGTTTCGCGGATTGAATGAAATACATGATTGACGATATCTTTTAGGCAGACTGGTTTTGGTATAACGAAATTGGCTATTATAAATGTCATTCGTATTCTAACCACGTTTTGTTATGAGGCCGCTTTTTAATTTATATTTTTTTGAACGCTGTATCATTAATATCGTATAATTGTATTTTATTTTTAGGTTAAATGAGATTGTATTCTTTATATACTGTATGGTACTGTATCAGCCTGTAGGAAACAACCCACTTCTCACTGTTGAGCGAAGGCCTCTTCTCCATATAGAAGAAGGGTTGGAGCTTAGTCCACCAGGCTGCTACACCACCACGCTGCTACACTGCGGGTTGGCGGATAATTTCTTAACATGAGTTGTTACTCACGTTATCAGGTATCTATGATAACAACCGGGACCGACGGCTTTATGTGCTCTCCGAGGCACGGCGGGGAGATCCAGAAGGACATACACCGAGACCGGAAATAAATATTTGTACATATATAAATATCTGTCCCGAGCGGGAATCGAAACCGCGACCGTTGGCGAGCGGCGTTGAGGCGACTACTCGCACCACTACATCAGAACGGTCATCGATTCTTTATATGGTAGATAAAAATAGTACCTACACCTTTGTAAATTCTATCTCTTCTATGTATGCAACGAGTAGATTTTTTTAAATAAAACTATTTTTTTAACAGCTTTTATGTTTTGGTATGAAGTGTCAATAGTAACACGAACGTCTGAGTGTTGGATTACAGCAAAAACAAACTAAAGGCGTATAAGTGCCAAAACAAAAGGACGTCGATTCAGTCGGATCGAATTACCTTTGACGAAATGCATTCGAATAAACCAAATGTACGTATTGATCGACCCATACGTTCTTCCTTTGCGAGAGAATTCGAGACACACGCCACCACAATAAAGGATTATGATTATTATTATAACTGTGAAGACAGCTGCGATAAAAGTATATCGAACTAACGGCACTTATACATTGAATTTCATAGCATTTTAGCGAACCTTAAAGAGCAATGATAATAAAATCACATACGAAAGGGAATATAATAAAGAAATATGGTAAAGGAAGATCCTAAAGTGCATAAAAGAGTCGTGTGACTTTTTTTTTTTTTTTTTTTTTTTATGTGTTAGTTGAATAGGCAAACTGGCAGACGTGCCACCTGATGGTAAGTGGTCGACGTCGCCCATGAACATAAACTAGTTTACCTGGAACTAGCCCAGCCAACTCATTTATGCGTTGCCTATCCTGAGACATATGATGTTAAGTCTCGGTGCCAGTAATTACACTGCCTGTCTTGCCCTTCTTTCCGAAACACAGCAAAGCTGTTTCACGGAAGAAATAAGCAAGATGGTGGTACCCATGCAGCCGGGAGCGCGGCACAGCGCATCCCTCCCACCGGTGAGCATCCCTCCCACCGGTGAAAAACAAAAAACTTAAATATGTTATACTCTTTTGTTATATTTTATATTTAAAATTACTAAAAATATTTCATTTTTAAATCCTAGTACATTCAAAAGACTTTTGATACATAAAATAAGTGTAAAAGGGTCTCAATTATTAATCAATAAAATCATCCTAGTTCCAAGTTTTATGTAGTTTTAATAAACCTTTTAGTATATATCAATAAAATTAAAAAGGTCTTACGATAGGTTTCTATTAAATAGAATGCCTTTATCTTCCGTCAAAATTTAAGTGTTTCCTAATTATTTTAAAAATATTACGATATAAAATTTACTTTTAATGAATATAATTACAAAAATAAGATATCTGGAACAAGAACTACAAAGGTAGCCTACGCAAAATTCAAAGCTTAATTATAAGACTAGGCAGCGACAACAGAAACTAATTAAACTTATTCCATTATCTTTACAAACGAAAATTTTAAAACAGAAACGAGTTTTATAACTAGCAAGAACGTGTAATGCAATGACTCGAATTTCGTGGGTTACGACAATTTAATGAATTACTTTATGTAGATATAATATTTAATCCGATTTCTACAAAATGTAAAACGAACGCAATAAGACTATTTTATTATAATATGTCTCTCTATCTGGTAATTGAGAACTATAAGGTTAATATTTTTAGAATTCAAGTATTGTTAACTATATGTATTATATTATTGTAAAATTATTAAAAAATCGAAATTTGTTGAAACCGAGTTTATTTAATATTATATTATACTTTGCTTGAAAAATAAAACTGACTTAAAAATTCTAACTACTTACTTTTTCATTAAATGTATCGTTTTTATTCATTTAACGATAATAGTATATAATAATTTTATTAATTAACGTTTTTTAACTGATTGTAATAAAAAACAAAGGGAAATGTGAATCATTGCGAAGCATTAATATCAAGTTATACTCGTATAATATTTGATAGTTTGTAACAATATTTGTTTTTCCAACTTAGTCACGTCTTAAAAATATTAATACTAAATCTTAGTACGATGGTAAGGAAATATTATTGGGCAAGTCAGACTTGTAGATAGTCCTTTTATTGTGTTTAAATTTTTAAGTCTATAAAATACACACACGGTCGTCTGTTTCTAAGGTCGGAATTTAATGACTGTGTTTTCGGTAACAGCCGACTGACACACGTATATTTTTCTAAATAAATATACATTCAAATAAAATGTACATTAATAAGTATATATTACACTCAGACTCGGGGCGGGAATCGAGCCCTGGAGCAGAAAGTGCAGTGACCCTGCACTGCCAATTGCGCTAACGGGCCAGTCAAAAATCTATATGAAATGTTTTTTTTTTTCGATAGTAAAATAAAAGCCTGATATATATTCTCGGATTGTGTCATTTTATCTCTACTCATGTTTTAATAAACGGATTTAATTTATTTTAGTATCTATTTTCCTTTAACTGGAATAGTGGTATTCGCTGTGTTTATCCCATCGTGGCATTTAGTAAGAAAAAAAAATTGGTTAACAAGTATGCTTAATTAAAAAAATCAAAAAAACCCGACTGCGTAAAATACTCTTATTATAAACTAAAAAGAATAAAACAATTTACTAGCTTTCCATTTGATATCCATATTGCTACAGAAAGAAAAAAAATCAATTCCCCCCCCCCTCACTCCGCAATTTGCGGGCGCCATTTTGAAAATTTATATAGCCTATGTCACTACTACAATTTAGACAAATCCAATGACACCTCATATGTCAAAAACCGTCTAGCGGCTAGCCGTTTGGGCTGTAGGGCGTGCCAAAGAAATGGACATACATACATACATACATACATACATACATACATACATACATACATACACTCGAAAATCATAACCCTCCTTCTGTCGCAGTCGGGTAAAAATACAGAAAATTAATTTTTAAGCACAATATTATGATTCTAAAAATTGCAATACTACTATATATAGCTACTGACTCTTCCCCCATATCAAGAGAAGAGGCCTTTGCCCAGAAGTGGGACTTACAGGCTGATTAGGTTCAGTTTAGTTCAGATTAAATTAAAATATATAAATAATTTTGAAGTAGACATGCGATTACTTACGAGTATATAAAATAAATGTAAGAGACTATAATACTGAACTGAACTAAAACAGTCTGTAAATTCTGTACTGCTTGGGCAAAGGTTTACCATACAGGAAAGAGTTGAATCTTAGTTGCTTATTAATGATTATTTTCCCTACAATGAGTGGCAATCGTTATCAAACGTTTATGATAAAAGCCGTGACGGACAGATTTAGTTGGTCATCCACGGTTGGAAGATCTACGAGGAGAAACACCCAGAAACTCCCAGAAACAAAATAAATATTTTAATACAAATATTCGTTCCGAGTGGAAATAAAACCTGCGACAGTTGGTGTTAATGATACTTTTTGCATCACTAAACCAGAACTGTCGTCGAGTTTATTATAAGCGTCTTGTGTATACAAAGAGAAGAACATGTAAGTAAATGTATATTTAAAAAAAAAAGATGCGGTGTCTAAAGTGGAATAAAATTAACATTGCAAATGCCACTAAGCTAACATACTCGTACTGTTACTAAGTATATTGTTCATTTTCACAAAGATCTACATAAAGTTATTTCTTTTACTACATTTCAGTCTAAGAATAAATTATACATGGAAATTAGTTTAAGCTAATATGCATTTTGCACCTTCCTACGTGAATATTTGGAAATTAAAATTAACATTTTTAAGAATCTATAATTTTATAAACAAATAATAAAAGAAAGTTGTTTACGGTTTTAGAAACTAATTACGCTTTTGGTTCTTGAACCTAATAACAAAGCGTCAGCTGTGAATTTTACTCAGAAAAATTAATGTTGCAGAGACACAATAATTTATAAACCACATTAAAACCACACAATTAACTTTATTAATTAAATACTCTACTAAGAAAAAAAAACTATTAGTAGTTAAAAAATATATTTAAAAAAATTTACTTTGATGATGAGGATATGAGGCACTTATTACAGTTTAACTATTAAAATAATTAGCCATTTTATTTTATTTTTATTTATTTATATTTGGGAAACAAACAGTTTAACATAGCACAAAAAAAAAATCGACAATAATAAGGTATCGCATAAACTAATCAAGTCTCCACTAATTACATTACATTTTTATAGATGTATTTTTCTAACTCTTTTAATAAAGCAATAAAATATAGGCAGTAGTTTCTTTAATTATCTTTAATTAAATAAATTAGTCTTCGCATCATTCGTGAAAGATAAATTAGAAATTAAAATTTCAGTGTCTCCCTCTGCTCTATAATTTAGTAGTGCAGTATATCAAAGTTTGAGGTGATAATTTTTTAGATTTTTAGGACTTTATTTCATAAAATATTTTTCTTTGTGATAATTTTAAAACATAACCTACAAAGATAATTTGATTTTTTTAAAGTAAGTAATAATAGAAATCAATTCAATGTCTCTGATTTATTTATTGTCTTAAAACTACTGTTTTAGGTTAGCACTAAAAACGTAAGTTATAAAATTCAACTTAAGAAAAACGAGATATTTAAAGTTACGTTAGAAAAAAAATATTAGTATTAAACGTTTTAAATTTTTGTAAAAAAAATATTTAATAATAATTTTACAATATTATACATAATTATTTACAATGCAAAACTTAAGATAATTATTTACAAACAGTTTTGGTATACATAATGATGTCCGCGTGGAATGGTGCCAAGAATACTAGCAGCATTACCCCGTTGAATCGAAATTCCGAATCTCTGGCCAAAAAATGCACCAGCCCACCTGTCACCAGTGGAGGCTATGAGGCTATATCATCATATACATTATGAGAAAAAATGAAGTAATTGCTATATTTTGTATGTAATACAAAATATAGCAATTACTAACCAATTCTTACATTAATTATACGAGTATTACGTCCCTGGCAAGTACTTAACTAACTTGACAATACCGTAAACAATCAGTAAGAAGTGATAAAGGTACAAACGCAGAATAGCAAGATCGTGAAATTCGCTTGAGGTGCAACTTATAAAAGTATTGATGAACGAAACATAAAAGGGATGGAGCAGAGATTAAGTAACTTGTTCGGCTTCGGCGTTCGGGCATTCTGAGAACAAAGGTTGAAATTTTCCAGACGGGAAGAATTTTGATGCCTTTTACTAACAATGGTCGTAGTAGACGTCAGCTAGTCCGTGATGAGTATTTTACGACTGGAATTTGTGGATCTCTTTGCAACCACAATTGTTTTAAAGTGAACAAAGCAGAGCGTTATAAAGTTAATGTGGATGGCTCAAGGTCTAAAGGGGATAGAGTGGTGAACAAAATTTAATTTATACGCCGCGGCAACGTAACTTAGGATGCGAGGATTAATTTCATAAAAGTTGACTTTAATCTAATACTATGAAGCCTATTTATGATAAAGCTTCAAGTAATTCGCGTATTTCATTAATTATAACAAATGCGATGTATAATAACTTTAATATAAGTTATAATATGACGATCGTTTTGGTGTAGTTGCCTTAACGACATCGGTTCCGGGGTTCGATTATCGCTCGGGGGAGATATTTGTATTTGTACAAATATTTGTTTCTGGTCTGGGTGTGTGTCCTTGTAGCTGTCATAGACATCTGATAGCGACGTTAGTCATGGTAGGTAAGTTATCCGTCAACCCGCAGTAGAGCAGCGTGGTGGATTAAGCTCCAACCCTTCTTCTATATGAAAAAGAGGCCTTAGCCCAGCAATGGGTTATTTACAGGACACACACCCAACACTGACAACTGAATCAGTTAGTTCAGCACACTTATAACATTGTTTTAAAACACTTCTGTTTTTTTTACATTATAGGCTATTAATAATCGCATTTAATTCGATATTAATAACATATTAAACGTTAATTGACAAAATATTATCCGATCATACGTATATTTTGTTTATTTAAATAATTTCGTTAATAGTTTTGTGATAATATTTCACAAATCCGTATTTATCCGAGTGCCCGTCGAGTGGTTGTAGAATGCACTTTTACTTAATAAATGCAATCATGTTCGCAATCAACGAAATGTAAGCAAGTAAAAAGGAAAAAAGGATGCGAAGGAAAAAGGAAATAAGTTAATGGATATAATTATGTTACGTAGATTATTGCTTTAATAATATATTTGTGTACGGAAAATTTAAACTACGTTTAATTTTGACAAATATTAAAAAATATATATTTTAATTTTTCTTGGATTATTGTGAATACTGTTTATATTAGACCATTCAAATATTTTGGTAGTAAAGCTATTTTCAATGTTCCAACATTAGAAAAGAAAAAGGTTTTGGAACCACTTTGTATAAGAGCATTTCGTTCGAGGAGGCGGAATATGGAAAAGAATTCGACTAACTATTATTTGTGAAACTGACCCCAAGGTGGTTTCTATTTTAGTCTTTATTTTTTTTTTCTTATATAATAATAATACTTAATTTTATATCTTTTCTAGATGTTATGAGTAGTTTTATCACGCTAAGCTGTATCACATACATATATGTAAATTTGTAATAATTTAAGAATTTTTAAAAACACGTCGAAACGTGCTAAGTGTCCGTTATATATTGTTTTAATTTTTATTATTAAAAACTTTCAAAATGGTGGCTAGTATTTCAACTATAAATCAACCGGAGAATAAATATATTTAAGATATCTGAGTAAACTCTAACATATTGGTATAAAATTGTGCTTCGTTATTAATCATTAGGCGATAATAATGATATATTGATAATATTTTTTTTTTAACACACACGGTCGTCTGTGTATGTCTGCGAACCTAACCTTGGAGCGGAAAGTAGGGTGCCTGCCAACCGGACCCATGGGCAAGTCAAAAATTATTCTTATTTATGTAGTAAATATAATAATAATAGTAGTAATCAAAGTAGTAATAATGTAAAAAATGAATATACAAATATTTTTATTCAAATTCATATTAGACAAACATATGTGATAACGTTACATAAGCCGTATTTAAATAGACCAGCTAAAAAAAAAATTGATACATCTCTATCGCGAATTTACAACATTCAAAATAATGTAGCGTATTTGTCGAAGCGTGAACGCAGTTGAGATAAAGTGGGTTGATCAGTCGCGAATACCTGAACGTTTGATTCCAAAAAGCGGTTTGACGAAGGTAAGCTTCCTCCCAGCGTCCTCAAACCTTTGTCTCGTGAGAATACAATGGACAATCGCAATGCTTACAAGATACGATATGGGACACCCTTCTTGCGTATATACGTGACCAAATTTCAAACAAAATGTTTTGTGGTTCAAATGTCTAAAATAAGTAATGTCATCTCCCCACTGATTCGCCAGTATATCTTCTTCAATGTTTGTATTTAGATGGCAAAAGATAAGAAAATTATTATTTATCTAAGAGAGAATTATTAGATAAAAAGATCTATTCATAGCTGTATGATTATACTCTATAGTCGCTTAAAATAAGTCTCAGAAGGACTATTATGTTTCTGGAAAATAAAAATTAAAAACTATATCAGATCATCTATGACCGAGATTTCCAGTTCAACTTTACTCAATCGAGCGTTTGCTGTTTGTAAATTAAAATGTTAACGAATATTCCATCTTGTTGAACATTATTTAGCGAGTTGGACAGTTCGAGTGAGACGTGGTCAGCGGTCAAAGCAACTTGCGCTTCAAGTTTTGACTACGCCGGACGTTGTGCGCCGTTCGTTGCTTTACTCATTGTGTTTTTTTTTTTACTCTTTTCACATTGCTCGACTGAGTGCGTCCTTTCTTTCAAATCTTTCTTTACACTTTTTATTTACTCACCACTAGTATGGACATTTGCCTCCGACCCGACTTCCTTACTTGAACAACTTAACAAAATAAATAGAACGATCAAGTTCTTTTAGTTTTGTTTTCAATCTTTATTTATTTCAGCTACTTCCGATTTAGGAAGTAACGAATTGTGATTGGAACCGATTTATTTTATTTTTTATTTATTTATAATTCTTTATTGTACACCACTGTTGAAACAAAATTACAGAGATATATGCTTAAATATTATTGCACAATAAGGCGGTCTTATTGCTAATAAGCAATCTCTTCCAGACAACCTTACGTTGTGAGGAATTTAAACATAGCCGAAGTAAAATGGAGGGTGGTGCATAATTATATCAAATAACACAAAATAAATATAATTAGAAATAATATTAAAAATAAGAATATACTATATAATAGAAATATATACTGTAATTCAGTTTTACTTTGAACTAAAATATAGTTACTAATAAACAATAAAATACTCATATAGGTATATATACACATTCACAGAGCGATAGAACAAAAAAAGATACCGCACAGTTAATCTGCATTAGTTAAATAAAAATGTTTAAGGTGATTTTTAAAAATTTGAAGTGTCTGAGATTCTCTTATGCGTAAAGGTAATGAATTCCATTATAAGATGGAGTGAACCGTGAAAGATTTTTTATAAAATTTAGATGTGTGTGTTGGTATCTTGAGAAGAAGTCGACGACATGATCTTACATTAGTTCTATTTTCCTCCAAAAAAACAAATTTTTCTTTTAAATACGAAGGACTATTTGGATTAAATAGGATGCAATACAAAAGTGAGAGTATGTGTAGATTCCGGCGAAGACGGATAGGTAGCCACTTGAGTTGAGTGCGATATTGAGACACATGGTCATATTTGCGTAAACCAAATATGAACCGGATTGACATGTTTTGAAGACGCTCAAGTTTATTTAGCTGTTCTTCAGTAATATTAATATAGCTTGCGTCAGCATAGTCAAGAATAGGAAGAAGGAGTGCATTTGCTAGCGTAATCTTGGTGGCAGTTGGAAGAAAAGAACGCAATCGTCGCAAGGAATTCATGGTTGCAAATGTCTTCTTACTCAATACTCTTAACTGTTCTGTCCAAGATAAAGTGCTATCAAGGTATATCCCAAGATCTTTTACAGTTTTGCTATACGGTATTATGACACCATCAAATAAAATTGGCGGTAAGTCTGCCCAAACAACTCTTGAAATAATATTTTGACTACCTATGATGATGGATTGTGATTTGTTAGGATTTACCTTCAAACCGTAGGAGTTACTCCACTGTAAAATTGTCTCTAAATCTTTATTGATACAAGAAACAGCATTAGAGATATTTTCAAGGGACGATTGTGCGTAAATTTGAACATCATCTGCATACATGTGATAGGGAGAAGAAATGCAATGAGTTATTGTATTAATGAAGATAGAAAAGAGCAAAGGTGACAACACGCCTCCTTGAGGAACACCGGCATGGACATCGCACCACGATGAGAAGGACTCTTCAAATCGAATGCGCTGCCGGCGGCCCCGAAGGTAATTATGAAACCAGTCAATTGCTGATGGAGAAATGTTAAGAGAACGGAACAAACTCAATAAGATGTCAAAATCAACCATGTTAAAGGCATTACTAAAATCTAATAATGCCAGAATGGTGAGTTGTCTGTTGTCCATACCTAAGCGAATATCATCGGTAACTTTTATCAAAGCAGTAGCCGTACTATAACCACTACGAAAGCCGGATTGCAAGGGGTTAAGAAGATTATTCTTATTTAAGAAAAGGTCTAATTGTTGATATACTAATTTTTCTAGGACTTTGGATAAAGAAGGAAGTATCGAAATAGGACGGAAATCAGAATTGATTGTTGGGTTAGCTTTTTTTGGGAGACGATTTACTTAAATGCATAGATGTAATATACTTTAATGTAGAGTTTTGAATGGGAAAATATTATTTATATAAAGAACCATTAAAAGTAAGAAAAGTCCTTCATGTACTTCATTGAATTGTACAATATTTCATTATGGGAAAATATTCTTGGGTAAAAGTGAGATATTGTTTACAATTTGTTGCACACACCGCTCAGTACAATGTCACAAGAATTATCCTAAACTTGTTTCTATTATTCGAAGCGACCGGGGTCGTCTTTGAAGGTTTTTGCCCTTATAATTAACAACATAGCACTATAATTCTTGTCGGTAAATTAAAATAAAATTTAGTAATACGAAGTTATCGTAAAAGGAACTATGTAATAAAAATTCAACTGTCGTTTATTCTTATTCACTAAAGTAGTATTTCATAAGAAATTACCTAAAAAATATGCCAGCTAGAGGCGCGCATGCAATGCGTGCAGCTGACGCCAAAATATGGCATTATATGATGTCCCTAATCTACTTCACGGTCGGATGGCCGGAGCTCCGCTGTCGATAACAATAACAGACTTAATATGCCCGATAATCGGTTTTGCTATTCGAAAATCCCCGTGATTGACACTTTTGATGGCGTTTGAGTTAAACAGCACCCGAGTTCGATGAGCCGATCTTATTATCATTATAATTTGGACGAAGTGGTAAATATTTCGGCAAAATGAATTAAGTATTCAATATATTAAATATTAATGCGATAATAAAACATTTTTAGAATACACTAGGTACATTTTCTTTAAACTATAAGCCTGGAAAGGTTTGATGTTTATGGGTACCAACAGTATTAGTGGATTTTCATTAACTGTGACAAGGTTTAATGATTCAAGTTTCCACATTCATTACGATCTAAGCGAACTGTTTTAAGCCACAGTTTAATGGAGGCGGTAAATTGCACATTAATATTGTGGCTTAGATGACCACGTCCGAAACTGTCCAGGGGCAGTAATAATTATTATTTAAAAATATAAAACATAATAATATAAGGTAATTTTAAAAGTGAGTTATTTACTTTCTATTATTTATAATTAAGCGAATGGACTTAGTTCTATTCAATTTGAACATTTTTAACTAAATCTGAGTTACATTATTCAAATAAGTCAATATTTTGCGCACTAACATTTAACATTATTTCTATAATTAAAAGTACCTAATCAGATGTAAAATTTTATGTTCTGGCTTATAAATTCTATTGACAATGGCATCATAGAAAATAAAACACACACACATAATATATATGTATAATTTTCATTTAACACAGGAAATAATAAGATTTTTAGATGCTTGAGACGATTAAGAACTTACAACTTCAGGATATCAGTGGACATAAAGAAATGGTAACTACAACTGTATTAAAATCTCCCGATATTAGAGAGGGCAATGAAACAAAAGCATCGTTTTGTCTCACTTTACTTAGTTAAAGTCATATATCCATCTCACTTTACATTACGTACCCTTGAAAGCGTCGCGGTTTTGCATGTGTTCGTGTTCAGAACACACGTACACATCCACGCACACATATAAATAATTTTCAATGTTTGATGTTTTCTGCTATATCATGAATCACGATTCGCAAAAGAGCCTTCTGAGAATCGAGAGAATATCTCAATACGGGTTTAAGGAAATATGAACAATTAATAAAGTCATATTTTGTAATGATACATGTGTTATGAATTTTTTATAAAAGTAAAATCTAATAACTCACCTCTCTTATGTCTCACATGATATTTGCTCTTAATAACGGGTCCGGTACAACACGGTTGCTCATAATAAAAGTTGTATGAACTGTCTACTTCTGACGTTTGTTGCACAGCCTGAGAATGGACCTGCCATTCTACACTCACAACTAGGAACGCAAACCAACGTACTGATAGAGCAACGACTCTCATAGTCCGCATCTTCTTTTATCACAGTCACTTTGAAAACACAACACTACACAAAAGTTATATTAACGCGTTGAACTCATTATTTATTTCCTGGAAAGAAATAATTCAGATTGAAATCAATATGGAAATGATAAATAAACAATACTTTTTAACTAAAACTCCAGCATTCACAAAAAAAAACATAACTAAATATGACAATAAAAATAAAATAAAAACGTTTTTTTTTTTAAACAAAATAAATAAACAATTTCCTGTTGCTATTTAGGCCTAAAATGAGCTGTTACGCTAGCGCGACGGTCAGCAACTTAATGAGTCATTTAATATTTTTAAGACTCTAGCAGTTGTAGACTATATTATAGACATTATTATTACCTTGGTGGTAAGGTGTTCAGTTGAAATTAAGTAGATAAAATAAAAAGTTTTTTTTTTTTTGCGAAAAACAGTATGATCATTATTACATTACATTATTATCATCATTACAGTTAAAATAAGTTGATATAATAAAAAATTCTGTTTTCCTATATAAAAGTCATTATATTCCAAAATGCAAACACCATGAAACCAATAATGAAATAATGGGATAAAAAAACTGCAACAAAGCACGCCCGTTACAAAATAAAAAATGACAATTTTGCTTTCGAGTTTACATTGAAAAAGTTGTGTTGTGGGGTACGTTAATGGTCTTCGCGACCATTACGATCGGCGATAGCATTAAACACACCTCGTGTAATGGAAACCACGATATGCAGCTATATCAACACCGGTTAAACCAAACGCAATTACGTATTATGGTTTTTCATTATAACATTGACATTTTAAAAGTCCTAGGGAACGATTTCTATCTTACTAATACATTAAAATATTAAAATATAATCATTCATCGTTAACCAGTTATCCAAAGAGATCGTAATCGTGGGTATCAGTGAATAAATAAATGTCTTCTGGTAAATTTAACCCGAATCCTTAGGCCCTTCGTCATGTGGCCGATATCGTGAATGCGGTCAGGGTCTGAAAGAGTCCTGCGATGAATTAAATTGATAAGGCTCAAAAAAGGGACTACGAAAGGGGTGGAGTAGGTTATCAGAATAAGACACGCTATTAGGTTCAAAGTAATAAACACGATGTCTTACAAAATGATATAATATTTATTTACGTTTTCAATTATACCCTCTCTCTCTATTTATATACACACTAATAACAATACTAGCTTTTTGAAGGATAGTAAATGCTTAAAACTACATATCAAATACTTAGCTCGACAAAACGAACTTAATTATTTTTTAGCAATATATACGAATAGGTCTATAAACTTGAGGAGAAAGCTTTTCAAAAATATTATTTAATATTGAAATGATTAATGATGTTTGTTCCGGTCATGAATGATTTTTCAATTGATAGTAAATTCCTGAGACTTTATAATGTTTTAAATCTCCCCTTTCACATAAGTGCAGAGGGCGTTATTATTCACATTCTTTTTTTATCCAATGGGATCAAAATGACGCATAAAGTGTATATTTGGAAATCAGGATTGATGAATTCTTCTTTTTATTTTGCTTTTATCTTTTAAAAATGTGAAAGCTTATTTATTACATTTCTGAGTTTTATATAATATTTACGATTACATACCATATGAAACTTGTATATGATCCTATAACATTGTCTATATTTTATATAATACAAAAAAAATAATCTTATATACTATATTTAATTTTAGTTAATAATCACATACTTAATTTTGGTTACATATTAAATTTTAATGACATTTATTTTTTATAATAAATTAATTATATTAATTACCTTTTACTTGATTCTTAATAAAGACATATGTATTTCAAATTCAACACTGTATTCATATATTAAAAGTTATAATAAAATAAATTTTGAGTAATATTTACCGCGACATGTCTCAAATGTACGTTTAGGGTTGCCAACTATACTGTTTTAAACAGTATTATACTGTTTTTCACTAAATTATACTTTTAACTGTTGAACAAAAGTAAAGTATACAAAATACTGTTTTCTTGCAACTACAGTATACTTAGACGTAATGAATGCTAGGTGGCGGGAGGATAGAAATAGAGCATCTATATATTTAATAAAAAAATGAGCTCATCATTTATTTTAATTTCAGTTATAATTGCGATGAGGCGTATGAAATAATAATAAAAAAAAAAAATTGTAAATTAGTAAGTTGTGCGAGAAGCTCCAAAAAATATGTATTTAAATCAATAAATAAATAAAAAACTGTTCATTTTTCTAAAATACTGTTTAATATTCTTCATAAACCTGAATATACTTTATTTCTTGTAAAAAAAGTTGGCAACCCTATGTACGTTGTTCAGACGTTTCCAAGTATTGAAACCGGTTTAGTAATGATGTCTTCATTATGAATTCTCTACTAATGTACTTGACATATTCTCCGTACAGTATTTTATATCTCATTTTGCCTGATTTTGATATATCTTTTGTAATTGGTAAAGCAAACAAAATTAATTATGAAATACCTTCTGAGAAGACTTTGTAAGGTTTTATTAGTTTGATTAAAATTCAAGATCTTTGATAAAACTAAATTACAACAGAATTTTAAAATGTCTCGAATTTAGGCTCGGTCGAAATTAATAAAGGCAAAATTAAAAATTAAAACTTTTAGGGTGAATTCAAAACGATTCTACAGCCAAAAATCTTAATAGCAACATTGCTTTATACGAGTTCATTAAGCGGATTTTAATCTGAATTTGTATCTGACGATCTCATTTCGTTCGACAATTACACCGTTACTGCTGCCCATCGCACGACAGGCTTGACTCATTATGAGGGAAGAATCTTGAGAAATTTCATCCGACAACCCATTGAGGCAGCCCTTCCAATTGTCTGAAGGTGTTCAATTGAATGGTAGGTGGAACAGGGGTTTGAGTATAATGAAATTTTGCCTCGATAAAGACCACTGATCCCGTAACACAATACTCTATGTTTCTTCTGCAGCACGTATCAATGACACGTCATTAAGCCCCATAAAAATATCTGCCGACATATCTTCGATCGGTAATTTATACTTCACGTTTTAATTTACATGTCATTACATCGACAATGCTTTAATTTTTACAATTTAATTACATTATTTATAAAATTGTGTGTATTTTATAACAATTGTTGTAATCTAATGTTTTTACTTTATTCTTATTTAGCGTGATAATGTTATATTGAATTATTGTAAGAGAAATATTGTTAATAATTTTTTTTTATCTGTTTTAAAATATAAGTTTCAACTAAATCAGTTGTTTATAAATTATGTTAAATAATTTAGCACTTTATGTAAAAAACTATAAATAATATCCTGTACAATTTAATGTAATAATAACTTAATATTCCATTTGACATACGAGTACATTAATAAATGATGGTGACTAATGAGATGAAAGAATGGATTTAAATGTGTATACATCTCAACTGAAAGTTTGCAAGTTCAAATTCAGGTCGGTACCGTTTTATTACCCGACTGCGACAGAAGGAGGGTTATGTTTTTCGAGTGCATGTATGTATGTATGTATGTATGTATGTATGTAAGTATGTATGTATGTATATATGTCCATTTCTTTGGCACGCCCTACAGCCCAAACGGCTGGACGGTTTTTGACATATGAGATGTCGTTGGATTTGTCTAAATTGTAGTAGTGACATAGGCTATATAAATTTTCAAAATGGCGCCCGCAAATGACGAAATGAGGGGAAGGGGTTGATTTTTTTTTTCTTACTGTAGCAATATGGGTATCAAATGAAAGGTAGTAAATTATTTTATTCTTTTAAGTTTATAATAAGAGTATTTTACGCAGTCGGGTTTTTTGATTTTTTTAATTAAGCATATTTGTTTTTATATAGTATAGTATATTTGTTTAGATTTTCATCTCTTGTTCGAAAAGTATTGAATTTTATTTATGAATTTGAATATTAAGTCATTGTAAGGAAATCTGGATATATATCCTGAAGAATAGCGTGGCAGATGACTGCCACGACTGACTGACTGTTGCTTTAAAAAAAAAAACTATTGCTCAGCAGTGGAACATTTACATTAAATTACATTCATTAGTAGAATTATTAACTAAAAAGTGTTTCTCATAAAATAAGTATATAAAATATGTATTGTTTGTTGGCATTTCTAAAAATGTTTTATGCCACCAATAGTTTGCTTTCTACATATTGCTTTTCTAAGCGAATCTTGAAATCGTAATGTAACTGTCCCGTACAGATAAATACCTTGAATGTTTTACTTTTAAATTAATGTTATTATTCAGATAAATATATTAAATACAAAAGTATCATATTTAGTTACTACATATGTATCTTTTACACGTGGTTTATTGAGGTCTAATAGTATATGATTAAATTAAATTATTATTAATCTTGCGTATAAATATCATTTGATAAACATTAGTCCATATAAAAGCACCGCATCACCCGCAAATTTCAGTTTTGAGAACAAGACATTTGTAGATAATGTCGAAATATCGAGCTCCACTAGATCAAAATTTGTCCATATAATTTTTTTAAAGCGAATAAAATGTTTCTAATGCAATGATCAAAGTAATCGTTACTTGTCTAATATAAATGTAGCATAACTTGTAATTAAAAGGGGCTGCGATTTAAATTCCTAATAAATCGTTAATTTTATTCGAACATTATTTAGAAAACCGGTGAAATCCAGGCAGGCTAATTGGCTGCCCAGAGGAGATACGGTTCGGGGCGGATATTCTCTTTGAATTATTAATACAATAATGTTAGAATGTTGAATTATAAGCTCCTTTACGGGGTGCTGAATAAATATCGTTTAGCTGATAGTTATTGAGGTCTATCTTTATAGAAGTACAAAGGATTCAACATGCTGACGTAGACGGAGTTGTTATTTTTAATTTAACTGTAATGTTCATATAATTACGTTAAAGCAAAATGAATTAAAATTTCACTTTACAAAATTTTTATTAATTTTTGAATTTTGTTTTTAAAAAATATTGAAAATATTAAATTTTGTTTATGAACTCAAATATTTGTACACAATTTGATATATACCTACTCAAAGCTTATGTTAATCTTATATAGACGAAAACGAATGCGTATATATTATTTCATATACAATATCATCTAACATTAATTTATATTTTGTTATAAATAGAAATAGATTTGTCATTTTCAATCAGTGTTTATTTATTACAGCCGGGGATTAGGCACATATTCAAATAAAAAGTAATTGTTCTCATTAATAATATTGTCTGGTAAATATTAAAAATTATAGCATTTATTAAGATGTAAATTTCTTTACAGGACATAATTTATATTAGAAATAATAAAAATATATAATAAGCGATTTCATTTCATAGGTAACCTAATTAAAAAAAAAAATCGAGTCTATCAGCTCCGCTGAAGTTTGCTTCGTATATTAGATTGCGTCGGGGCCAGCTTATAAGTTATTGATACTGCTCGGTTACATAAACCTCAATTCTAATTAGTTTCCGGATACAAAATCAATTAAATTCTAACAACGCTATGGTTCCTCGACCGCAGTCTCAAGAAATGTTCAAGATACAAAGGCTTCTAACGAACATGTAAACAATAACAATTGTATATTGTTAATATGAAGTTGTTTAATTACGTTGAAATCGGATGCGCTAGCAATAACTACCTATTTTGTGTTAGGTGATGTATGGAAATGAGAATTCAAAGGAATTTTTTGATTTAATATTACACAAGCGCTCCTCTCATTCTCGTCCTTGTCGGATCATTTTCGTTCATCAAGTTCGCGGGTATTATTATTTTTTTAATTTTTATTGCAATATTATTTATAATTATTTTTTTTAAAGTTTTTAGTTTTATATATATTCATTATAACATCATTTGACAGTAGTCCATTTAAAATTGGTGAAGTCGTTTCGAGGACAACTGTTTAACAGTTAGAGCCAAAACACATAACGGCGTTGCGGCGACGCAACGCTAAAATCGGCAGTTTGCGTTGCGGCGTTGCGGCGCCGCGAAAAAGAGCGTTGTTGTAGGGTAACCAGTTCTTCGTGATTTTTTATTGTGGATATTAATTTAATTATTTTAAATATTATAGTTCACGTGAAATTTTTTAATTATTGTTTGTGAAGTTGTTATTTAGTAGAATGCATAAAAAGTAATCCTTTGTACCGGAAATAATTTTGTGAATCAAGTTTGTATGCTGGTAGAATTTTAAACAACTTTTGTCTCATAAAGCCTAAACAAAATTGAAACAAAGTGATACATAAATTAATATCTTACTATATTAGTTTTATAGATTAAATATAAATAAATAGGTTTTGTCCGCGGCTCCGCTCGCATGGCACAGGCACCAACGGTAGTTGGTACGTAAAGTAGGTACTCTATGTACTTTTCTGTACCCCAGAAAACTGGTATGCAGAATTTCATGATGATCGGGATTCAGGTTAATAGTTAAGGCGTAAAAGCGTAACAAACAAAAAAACTCACTTTAGCATTTATCATATGGATGAAATTAGCATAAAATTAATTTACATATTTATAATTTAGGTACATCATACATGTCACTTGTTTGAACCGAGTCTTAAATTAGCTGTAAATCTAATAGTTAAAAGTAACAACATAACAACAATTGAGCTGAACTGTGAGCCGGTTAACAGCTCCGGTTCAAGCATATGGCTCATGAGCTTATCTGCAGTTCATAAAAATTCATTGAGATACCCATGTCTAATAAAGACACAAAAAAATAAAATATAAAAATAGACACAAAATGTCAATAAATCATGGTCAACAAGTATGACGTCACAACGCCGGAATTGGCGGTGCCGCGCCGCTAAAATTGGCGGTGACGCCACCGCCGATTTTAGCGTTGCGGCGCCGCAACGCCGTTATGTGTTTCGGCCCTTAGATTTTAATGGTCACTAACACAATGATTTATATAATTAGGTATATATAAATTGAGATACACCATGGCACTTGCATTGGGGCCTAAATATCGGGAAACAATAATAACTAACAATAAACATGGTAAATATATCATTTTAGACATAAATCATAACAGATATACATATTTAAAAATAAAACTTTTTTTTTTTGCAGCACAAGGGTCATGTAAACATAGATGTATTTTATTTATTTAGTATTTTTTTTGACATTACAAATTTTTCGTTTAGAGTTTCATATAAGGTAAGTAACGAATGACGTGTAATTTTATAATCGTATTTACCGTTTTATTTTAGTCTAATAATTTATATTAAACATTATTATTATATATACTAAATAAATTCCGAAAAGACAAAAGTACTATAGACCAGATACATACTCTGCTGCAGATTATACAAAAGACCAAGAGTTATAATCGGCATTTGTGGACTATTAAGAAAGCCTTCGATTCGATCGAAACTTAGGTGGTTCTACAGTCTCTCCAACAGACTGATTGACATTGACTACCGGTATATCAAAGTGTTGCAGTGCTTGTACAATAATGCTATCATGTCGGTTCGAGTATAGGAGCATAACACGAAAGTGATTCCAATGCAGCGAGGTGTAAGACACGGAGATGTTATCTTTCCGAAACTGTTTATCGCACCATTGGAAGACGCTTTCAAGCTTCTGGAATGAAAAGGATTCGGCATCAACATAAACGGTGAGTACATCACTCACTTTCGATTTGCTGACGATATCGAGCTTATGGCAAAATCTCTGGAAGACCTCAGCATTATGTTCTGACTTCGATGGAGTTTCTCAACGGGTCGGCCTTAAAACGAACATGGAAAAGACAAAAACCATATCGAATTTCCATGTCGTGCCTACCCCGATATTGGAATTGGAAATTCTATTCTTGAAGTTGTTGACGACTACATCTACCTAGGACAAAATGTCCAACTTGGAAGATCCAACTTTGAGGAAGAGGTCAATTGTCGAATCCAGCTAGGATGGGCAGCATTCGGGAAGTTGAAAAACGTCTTTTCATTCGCCATACCACAGTGGCTGAAGTCGAAAGCCGACCAATGTGTGTTAGTGATGACATACGGATTTAAGACGTGGTCTCTGACTATGGGCCTTTTAAACATGTTACAAGTTACACAGCGGGCAATGGAAAGGATAATGCTTGGCATTTCTCTGCGAAATCGAACCAGAAATGATGAGATCCGCAGACGAACGAAAGTTGCCGACATAGCCCAACGGATTTGCAAGCTGAAGTGGAAGTGGGCAGCGCGCATAGCTCGTAGAACTGATGGTCGATGGAACAGAAAGGTTTTCGAGAGGAGACCACGTATAAGCAAGCTCAGCGTCGAAAGGGCGTTTGCAAGATGGACAGACAATTTGAGGAGAGTCGCCAAAATCGTCGGACGGCTGCTTCGAACCGGTCGCTCTGGAGGTCGATGGGGAGGCCTACGTTCAGCAGTGGACATCCAATGGCTGATATGATGATGTTGTATTTAATGACATATGACAACAACTTATCTGTACGTTTAAAAAGTATATAAATTATGAGAGAATATTTATATTTGCGCCAGGTACATAAAAATAATACATGAATAATATAGTAGAAATGGCTTGTAATTATCATACAGCTGAGCTAATAATATTATCTCTTTTGTTAATGGGAAGGAAAGCATTTCTCTGAAAAAAATCTACTTATACGAATCTTCGTTGTTAAAGTTATTTTGAAATTAGTAGGTACATTTAATTATTTTTAATTAATCATATATAAATGGAATCATATATATACTATGATTATTGATGGACAGAGGAACCCTAAAGTATTTTGTTTGTTTAGGTTGGATACCTGTATTTTCTTCATTATTATGACAACATGGTAATATTTTTACTAAAAAAAAAATGTATTAAAAATGAGTACCTAGCTTTAAAATACTAAATTCGTGTTAGGTCACTTATATCTTTTTATTCTTATTATTTCGTGGTTACAAGAATTATTGCCAAATCATAAACTTATTTGAAATAAATATAGTGATATAAAATAAGTTTTCATAAAATAAAATAATATAATTTTAAATGTTATCCTTTAAGGAAAGGATAATAAAATTCAGCAAGAACGTATTACCGATAGTTACAATAAATGTTGCGTCCGCAGTCTGGTTAGGGATCCACTGGATTCCGACCACGTACGGAATACACGTAAGCGTCTGCTCCGCATTATTGATACAAATATTGATATCAATTGTTTCGGACAAGAGATACAGCGAGCCAATGGCTTAGGGGCGTTACTTAGTTTTTTTGCTATGATCGAAGTGTAGTTATTACTGCGGGGGATTTTATTAGTGCACGTTGACCTCTTACTTGTGAAAATAAATGAATATTTTTTGTTTGTTATTAGTGCTACATATATTCTTTATTATTTATTTCCTCTACCTAAGGTTACCTGGAAAAGATTGCTTTTTAGCAATAAGGCCGCCATACATTTCTCTTGTAAATTTTTACTCTGTACTTGTATTTTTTTTGTGTGCAATTAAGAGGACTTGTATATTGTACTTGTACTTGTATATTCATATATGTATAATGGTTTTTGGGCGTTACTTAGCTTTTTGCTATGATCGAACATAAGTTTTTTTTAAACGTGGATGCTTATAACATTACCATATCATTGATGTGTATATTGTAAAAATAAATATATATTTTAGAGCGTCTGTTAATTACCTTTGATATAGATATTGATTTCAATCGTATCGGACATGAGATACAACGTGAAAATACTTAGGGTGCCTGACCATTGAAGCGGAGCGAGGCTGCAGAGCGAAGAAACGGAGAAATATTAACCAATAGGATTTAAAAAAATCTCCTCTCTGCTCCAATGGACAAGAGCCACTATTTCTCAGTTTCTCCGCTCCGCAACCTCGCTCCGCTTTGATGCACTAAGTTGCCTTTTTATTATAATCAAAGTGAAGTTTTATTATTAGTCATTGACGTTTTACTTAGAAACTAAATTTTTATTTTCGTACGTTGTAATACTGTCTGTCTCGCAATATTGTTATGAATATTTATTTCAATTAATTAGAATGAAATATATCGTCATAATTGTTTTCGAAGCGTAATTAACTTATTGACATGATCTAAGCACTGTTACAATTTCAAGTATTTTTCACAATTAGTTTTTCACTATTTAGTTATAAAAGTAAAAATTGTATTTAAAAAAAATTAATTAATATCAGTTGTTTAAAAAAAAATATAAAATGTGCTAATGACACGGACTTTAGTTTAGTTTTTCCTATGATGTAAGTAATTTTACCATTAATTATATATCATAAGCAACAATCAATACAAATACTGATTTCGTTTGTTTCATGGTAATGCTTTGTGAAAGTTAGACATGTAACTTTTTTCATTAATCAAAGCTACTACGAGGGAGGAGTTACTCCTACGAGGGAATTTACAATAACTCATTACATCTCAATTTTTTAAACAAAGATACCTACATTTAAATCTGACTAAATTGATTATTTTCAATAAAATAATTATTTTTGTAAGCAATTATTTTTACATATATTATAGTAACATGTTAAACAAATATACTTTTAAATAGTCGAGGTGACCAAGTGGATAGAATGCAGATCTTAACGGAATGTTGCGAATTTAAACCCGGGAGCTTTCAATAGAGGAAGATTACATTGACAAAATTATAAAATATCATGTGACTCTTAGAGCCGGAGCAGTGTCCATAAATGTTAAAAAATCTAATAAGTACCAATATATTTAATACACGTGAAACCTAGAACACAGTATAATAATATATACAGTATTGTAACTCGGCCGTATATTTGAAATAAATGCCAACAGTGACAGCCGCGCACTACGTAAACGTGCGATAGGGCTGCCCGCCTCCAGCATTTTAATTACATTTGCCTACTTTGTGTTTCCATTTAGTTTTGTTATTGTAAATATACTCTTTTTATATAAACAAAACAAATAAAATACTTTGTGAATTGAATAGGAAGTGTTAAAAAAAAATGCGTGTTTTTTTGATTGTTAGATTTAATTAAAAAACCATGTTTATGTTTGAATAACGAATCGGTCTTATAAATTTGCACCCGAAAAATATTTGCTCCTCAACTGAGACGTACCAAATGCTTTATTATTAAAGTTTAAAGTATAAAAAATGCGTATTCTAATATAATGTTTAATTAAAAATACTTATCCATTAACAAGTATGCTTAATTAAATAAAATCAAAAAACCCGACTGCGTAAAATACTCTTATTATAAACTAAAAAGAATAAAACAATTTACTAGCTTTCATTTGATACCCATATTGCTACAATAAGAAAAAAAAATTCAACTCCCCCCTCATTTCGCCATTTGCGGGCGCCATTTTGAATATTTATATAGCCTATGTCACTACTACAATTTAGACAAATCTAATGACATCTCATATGTCAAAAACCGTCCAGCCGTTTGGGCTGTAGGGCGTGCCAAAGAAATGGACATACATACATACATACATACATACATACATACATACATACATACACTCGAAAAACATAACCCTCCTTCTGTCGCAGTCGGGTAAAAAGACACACATTATGTACCTACCTATTAGTACGTACAATTATTTTATAGTCTTACATTTCAGAGTTTCTAGGTAATCTAAAAAAAGTTATCTCTGGATGCGTTATTGGCGAATTCATGCAACCAAAACAGCACAAATAAATCCTACTCGTCATATTAAATTCGAATTGGAATTATTTTCAGTGAAAAAATCGTGTGGTTATTGTTAAAAAAAATAACACACGATCCGTTTGTCACTGCGGCACAGTCGCGACTGTTTGCGTTCCGAGTGCATCCCGAGATCGAGGCCGTTTGTATGAAGTTGGAGTACTGTATATATTACTATACTGTGCCTAGAAGAAGACTCTATTCTTTAATTATAAACATATGTGTGCTACATATCTATCATATTTGTCATTAATACGATTTTGGACATATTCGATTGAGAAAGATTTAGGATTTGCTACTGTGTAATCAATTAAATAATATGTTTTTAATCTATACTAAAATTATAAAGCTGAAGAGTTTGTTTGTTTGAACGCGCTTATCTCAGGAACTACTGGTTCGAATAAAAAAATATTTTTGTGTTGGATAGTCCATTTATCGAGGAAGGCTATAGGCTATATAACATCATGCTACGGCCAATAGAAGCTGGGCTGAATAATAAGAAAAATTACAAAAAACGGGAAAAAATATTCGTCTTTGAAGGCTTTTGTTGCGTGCGCTGCGTAAAGAGTTGATTAAGGTTACACAAAAACCATGTAGGTATGACGTAATTAATAGCCATTAAGTTTAAAAAAAAATCCGGGACAGCGTATATATCTGAAGGAAATACATTACTTTTTATCAATATACCACGTGGGCGAAGCCGCGGGCGGAAGCTAGTTGTTTATAACGAAAGAAAATTTATGTGCTAATATTATTATAACATCTATAACAATAATTACTCTAGATACCGATATCATTATTTATTAATAATAAATATTTAAAGTCATAAGGTAATATTACTTTTAATTAATTTAAGTTTTGCATTAGATATATGATGTATTTTATTACTATGTACTCAGTACAACATATGCATGTATTTATAATGTATATGTACATCATATTATTAAAGTGCTAGTGCTATTATTATTATTATTTAGCTAACACCTAGGTTTAGGGACCTAAATTTGCACTACCCAAGTCTGATAAGAAATCTACTTTCATTAAAGGTTGTCTGGTAGAGATTGCCGATAGCAATAAGACCGCCTTTGCACACTTAAATTGTGAATATCTTGTACTCTCATTATGTAATATCCACTGTAAATTTAGTGACTGCAATAAAGTATTTATCTATGTATAATATTGTAAAATTTCGAAATAAATATTATAAAATTTTAAAGGTACTTAAATAAATTTAAATATTTCCTTAATGTTTTTTAATTACTTTATTTAGAATATTTGTAGATGAACAACAATATTAAATTATTTGAAAGTACAGTCTTTATAAAAGCTAAATTGCTATCGTCAATTTTACTGATTCATTAATAACTTAAATTTTGTTCAATGTCATCATTATCAACTTGATTTTAATTCTTTCTCCGATACGAATAAATACGATGACTCAAATTCTTAAAAACGAAAAAAAAAAATGTTTTTATTTTTGATTGATCACTTCTCAGAGTAGAAAATAACTTAACAATGACTTTAACTTTAGGTTACTATTGTTTCTTTTGTGTTAGAAACAAAAAATATACGATCTTTGTGTTTGTAATAACGGGATTTTTTAAGTTTTTAATTTAGCTTTTAAAATTATTTTGAATTATGTCATTAGTATGGTACTAATTGCATAATAAAATATTTTCCTTACCTTTGAAAGTTGTTTCTTGTTACTCTCAAAGAGTTGTAGTTGAGTTTAATTTTCGATAGTATTTTTCAATGTACTGTTATTATGTGTCTTGCTTTATTTGAACTAAAAATGACTGTAAATAAAGATTTAAAAGTTATTGGATTCTTACATAGGTTCGAAATTAGTACGTTCTTAAAAAAAATATTTGTCTATTTCAATACAATTTATTTTGAATTAAAATTCAAACATTAGTTTGTAATAATTATTACTATACGAGTTTCTACATTTAATATATTATAACTATTGTCTACAGACTTAACATTTTTTATAAGTCAAAATCCTTAATATATCTTATTTTTCATTATGGGGATCCAATGTTTACTAATGTTTTCTGTGTAGTTTCTGTGTATGTCTATTTATAACGTAGGTTGTTCAACCCGTCGGTTCTTGTTTAAAGGAAACAAAGTTAAATATTTATTTATTGCTATCTCCATATTTCATACTATACGGCCTTATGTTAGAAATTTTATTAAATACAGAGATAGTCATATTGTTCGACAATTAACATTGCAGCAGTATGACGTATCTGCAAAAATATGCATGACATTTTTTGTATGATTTTTTATGCATGAAATTCATTTTATAAAAATAATAAACATAAAAAAGTTAGAATCAAAGGACAAAATATAAATTGGACTGGTTTGCGCAATTTGATTTGTTTTAAATTAACTAAACGTTGCGTTAAATGCTGGAGTTTTAGGTTGATTTGTTACATTCTCTATTCAAGAATTTCGTGACGACCAACCTTCTCAGTCCGTTGAACCAAGCACGTTGCAGTTACACAAAAAAATAAACATCACTCGGCGTTATTAAAAACAAGAAGTCACTATATCTTCTATTATAAATAAAATCACAATATGAAACCGATTATTAATCGAAACATATCATAATACAAGTTTATGAAATCGAAGAGTTACGTAGAAGTTTTACGCGAATACGACACATAGGTCCATCGAGCGTGCCGGCCGGCGCACAACTAGCTCGTTGGTTTCATTCCATACAAAACTTTTAAGTCATGGAGACGGCAAAGCTATGTCGCGCCTCTACAACTTACGCACACCACCACGCTCGACACCCTATGCACAAACACGAGAGCGAGCTTCCAAGTTCACTAAATAAACGGACACCAACACAAATGCGTGCGTACACTGTCTACCCCCTGTTCATGAAACTAGAAAAGGACAGCAATATCAACAATCCATTTTAGCGTTCGAGAGTAAGGGAGACTTCACTACTGAACAGATGTATATCATTTCACGCAGGTAAGTATTGAAAATGTTGGCGTGTATGAGTGAGACGACGCGTAAATTTAGCTTATGGAATGCCGGTTACGAGAGAACGAGACAGGAACTGTTCAAGTCACCCACTATACATTCCTTCCTGATACCGGCGCGCCGTCGTACCTTTCGATCGTTCAAGTGGCAGATGAAGCTCTTAGGGCTGTCACCCGATACTTATGCTAATTACCGATACTTCAAAACAGTTTACTGTTAAACATGTTAAGTTCAGGATAGTAATTAGAATTTCATAAAGTAGTTTTACAGTATAAAGTAGTCACCAATTACTATTTAGGACTCTTCTTTGTATTATTACCACGTTTAAAAAATGACCTACAGAAATATTTTAAAATAATATGCACATTATTTGAACAAGGGTGTACCTTGGCTTATCTAGGTTGCCTTAAGAAACAATAGTATAGAAAATGGTATGAATCTTTATTTTATTCATTACTAATTTCGTGCAAAAAATACTATTTTCTACTGTATATACTATGTTCTTTAATAAAAATAGTAAAACATTTCTAAAAGTTACTCTTCAGTTCTTTAAAATTTAATATACGAGTAGATAGACTTTAATCAATAAAAAAGTATTAAAATTTATGAATAACAAAATATTTAATAATCTATGAGCCTTATTGAATATAAAATAAAGCTTAGAGAGCTGCTTTGTGTTATCAGATGCAATGAAAGTAGGGCAAGCAGCAGCCCTACATCAAGATGTCACAAAGTAGCAGGTAGCGGTGCAAGGTCTGTGAAACATGCGCTTCAAATTTTGGCTGCTTTACAATCTGCATGTGGATATGCCTTAGCGGCAACTACTTTTTGTGAAGTGCTCCTTAACTCATGAAGATGTCTGCTTCTATGTTGGATTTTTGCTTTTTTCGGTAGTTAATTCCTTTTCGTACTTACTTCTGTGATGAAATTTGTTTGATGAGATACTTCTCATGTTATTAACTCATAGAGAACTTTAAGATACATAGTTCGTGGATTAAAAAGAAAACGTTTTAAATGGACTTAAAAGTTAAGATGTGTGACTAAGAATAAAAAAATGTGTTGTGAAAATAATACTACACCGCATGATTCTCCGGTGAAACATATTTTTTTTGTCGACGAATAACGTGGCGGGTATCAGAGAGCGTTAAGCGAAACACTTCTGCGAAACCGGAGCCCCGGCGGTCGTCTGATGTTAACGCATCACGACACCGTATCACAACATACAATATGTTTCCACGTAACAAACCCACGAATTAGTATTATGTTTACACCTCTCCCTTCGACCTCTTTCTTTCATTCTCCACGATAAGTGACAGCTGCAAATAAAGCCTCGCTATTCGAAAGTCTAAGCGTAAAGTTCTCTATGGCTGATCAAGTTGCCGTAGTCTTATCGGAACCGACGTGGCGTTTAAAACACAAAAATAAACATGTGAAATATGACGTGTTCCTGACAGTTTGACACGGGTAAAGTGTTCGCGATACACTTCATTAACTTTTCGGATCCCAGCATTATCGAGATTTGTATAAAAATCCCAACTAAATTTGTTAAGGATGTTATATTAAATTGTCTGATTACCCTACTCATATTTTAATAATTTATGTATATTTTACGTATCATATTTTTGATAGTATATAATTATAGTAACAAAAGTGAGTCAAGTGTCAAATAAAGTCACTCCTTACTGTGAGTTATGTTGAGTTAGTAAAATATATTTATATAAAGTTTTTACGTTTTCGGTATTCTCGGTAATTTAGTATTAAAAATGTAACAATATCTCAAAGACTTCAGTCAATTGTTTTGACATGACCAGTCACTTGGCTGTGGAGACAGAGAGAAAAGAGGCCTCGTGGCCCTGTAAGCGCGAAATAATGACGACGCATTGTTGCGTCTCAGGATCAAGTAAGTCGCTATTATATTTCTTAGATGGAGCTGCACAATGGCGCACCAGGGCTTTTCTGTCAGCGATACAATAAGCAGCTCTTCGTTTATTTTGTAGATGCAGCGGAGTAAGGTATATAACAGATGACGTAAGAATCTGTCTTTGAGACTGACTAGAAAAATATAGAAGCGCCATTTTTAAACTGCCTGTGTTATTTTTATCGGCGTAGTCTGCATAGATAATCCTTCACCATAAGATGCGATGGTGGTTTATAAATACCCAATAAAGTAGAATTTATTATTTATTTACTTTTAGTTTCGTACGATCTAGGAAATTAAACATATTTCACTCAGAAACGTAAACGATGAGATCGTTCCATTTTACAGCAATACTATAAAACGTTCATGAATTTAGACTGCGAGAAAATCTAGCAAAATATAAGGCCGCTCGGACGCTGGAGGTAGTAGGTACTATAATATTATTCGTATTTCTATGAATTTTTATGTGACAGGCTCTCAATGCTATTTCCAGCGATAGAAATCTGGTTTCCATGTGGTCAAAATAGCACACCGTGAAGAGAACCCGTGATATAATAGTGGCAATGACAAAAGTGAGTCGAACTAACCATTGATTCAGATTTTATGTTGGGATCCAAAAAGAAGAGTTCCTTTGTGTTGTATCCGCAAAAGTCTGGCTGGATGTCGCACCAAATGCACGGCCGCTATGGAAAGCGCGATGGAATTATTGCGCCGACAGGTGAATACTAAAAGATATTTCTATTGTTGTAAATTGTGTTCAGCAAATGTGGAATTTTCTACCTATTTATTGTTTTGGTCATAGGTAGCTTTACAAGTTTCATCTGATATAAATGTAGATGATAAATACCACGGCAATTCGACTTATCTATTAAATATTGGTGATCCATGAACAACATCAATTTGTATTGTGTGGTTCGAAATTCGTATTTCCTACTTAATAAACGTCCAAACGCGAACACCGCAGTCTGGTCCTGGCTTGACACTAACTTGACGTTCACCTGACGGCAACGCTTAGAACTAAAAAGAAACATTGTCTATTGCATATCAAGTATTTAAAGAAGACAGATGACCGGAAATACTATTTAAAATGAGAATATGATTATTATTTTAATGATATTAAATGTTGGATAAGTAGGTACTGAGACTTTGATATTATCCCAGGTAACATAATTTAAAAGACGGTTCAGAACAGCAGCTTCTTGGAACCAAATTTTTATTTGATCAAAAAGCATCTTCTGCTCTTACTGCATTCTGTTGTTATAGATTAAAATTGTTATAAAACAAATGTAAGAATATATAAATAAAGATTTTATGGATCATTATACATATTTTATAAATTTGCGTAATTTTTATAGTATAATTCAAAACACGTGCAACATTTCAATTTATATATATCTATAAAAACAAAATATTTTCCAATTTTTTTAACATAATAGTTCTTATTCTTAGAAAAGTAACATAAATATTAAATTCGTGGTGTGTGGGTGAATCGAAAGGTGTAATCAATCAGGTGTCATTGTTATTGTTGTGATTTGTTGCGCTGTCGACTTCGACCCAATCGAGCGGCCCTCCAGCGACCATTAGTTTGATTAGCTCGTCCGGTCCACGCATGCTGATTGTGCGAACGTTCGGCTCTGATTGATTTCTCAAACGGTATCATTTTGTGCTTACTTTATTTCCACTGATACGCGATCAACTATCGCGAAATATCTATCCAACTACCATTTTCATTTCAAAAGAAACCTGTTTTATTTCAAAGGTGCCAAGAATATAAACTATTGTGTTAATCAAAACCCCAGTGCGTACAATGTCAGTGCAAAAAATGTGTTCGGTACGACCGACATTACTAACAAATGTAGACTAGGGTGAATGGAGAAGTGACAAAAACTTGACGGATAAAGGAGAGGTCGAGGCGACAGACCCTAGACCCTCGCGCACGGTGTCCGTTTGAATGACGATGTCATGTTTATTTGGCTTAAAAAGGGAGGTAAAGCACTTTAACACTACGACATGTTTCTTCCCTGAAAATAAAGTGACATTGGAGTGAAGGAACAACATGAATCTTTAAGTTCTCTAGTTCTTCTGACTCGGGTAAATTATTCAAAGGTACTATGTCATTCTCTTAATTAATTCTTAATCACAATATTTTATTTAAAAAAAAAAGTATACGTTTATACAATACTACACTATATTTTACATATTAATTATTTTGTTTCAATGTGTTATAAATGATTTTCACTAAATACTCAATTCACGTAGATGGGCTCGGCAAAACTAAAAGGCACAAAATTGAAACTATGTTTAATTTTTGTGAAACGAACTTTGGTGCTAAATTAGTTTTCGTTCAATCTCAGCTACGTGATCGGTTTAAATAATTACATTTTTCCTTTTTATTCGCAGGTCACGGTAGAGATGCGTATCGTTTCGATTGAGGGAGTTTCGTTAAATTGAAGTCGAGCTACAACTCACGAAGTGGACCATCAAACTGTAGGAAAAGGACAAAACAAAATGTATAAAGGAAATTGCTTCCACAAATCCACTCGTATCTTGGACAATAAACGTGGGACGGTTCGGACGCCCTAATAGCAATGAAATCACGAAACCAAAACTGTCGTACATCGGATTCCGGTTGATATCTGAGGCTAAAGATATTATTGATGATCTATTACACTTACAGGAAGATTTGTACCATATTATTTTCGCAATTCAAAGATATAAATTGTATGGCGCAAAAACGTAAGTAATAATTATGTTATTAGAGTACAGGTCTAAATTAGTGAGTTTGTTTATTCTTCCGTATTTTATCATATTTCAAACAAGAATTTAGATATAAATACCTATCTAGAATCTCTACGTTTTTTTTTTTCATTTTGTTTTGCTTGTATTAGAGGAATATAATATTAGTCCGATCAAAGTAAACTTTTTGGCTTACAATAACTTGCATAGATTTGAAAGTTAGTAGAGGCGTTAGGGATATTTTTGACCTCTGTCGAAATTTTTCGAGTTCCTTAGTCAAAAGTAGGTACAGTTTTTTTTTTGTAAGCAAAAAACAATTATCAAAAGTTGCTGTTAAAATTTTTATTCAATTCATGTCAAAAATCTAAAATATCCAATAAGTAATAAATTATCCACAGATTTCTTTGATCTTTTTCAGTCAGTCAGTATCTGAACTGTAACCAACCTGTAAATAACCCATAGCTGGGCGAAGGCCTCTTCTCCATGCAGAAGAAAAGTTGGAGCTTAATACACCACGTTAGTCCATAATTCCAGCAAGTTTGCCTAGCTAAATTTACACACATAAAAATACACATTTACGTTAAATTGTTTTTTCAATTAATTTAATTATAGTAATTAATATTTGTTAATAAATCCCATTTAGATGTTTTTAAGAGACTTAAATATGGCTCAAAAAAATTATGTAACGAGCAGAATAAAAATATTGTTGCCAGTTTTCAGTCAGCGGCAAACACAACTGACGAAGATATCAGCGAACTACAAAAATAATATACAGGATATAGAACATCGTGTCTACTTATACAAAATAAATAGGTCTTTAAGAAAAAATCAAACACAGCCAATAAGAAAAATAATATAAAAATTGGTTTTAATGTCATAATGGCATTGTCGTAATAATTATTTATTTTTATGGGTCTCTTGAATTTTTATAAAAATCTATGCTTATAATAAAACTGTAACAGGTCAAATTCAGGACATTCAAGATATTTAGTTTTTTTTTTCTGAATAGTATAATTGATACTGAAGTCAAAAATGATTTTTTTTCTATTTTCTCCGTCTGTCTCTATCATGATCGGGCACAAACTAAAACAACTGAATGAATTTAAGCAACTGGACATGATTTTAGTTCATACTTTAAGCTAGGACGCTTTGTACTAGTTATCCAGAAATTTGGCAGAGTTCCCTTGAAAGAAGGGCTGTAAGCTAAAATATGTACTCAGTTATAATTCATTAACGCCTAGTCAGGTTCAATTAATTAATTAATTTATTTTTTGTTAGAAAGAAGTTATTTTAAATACGTTTGACAAGTCAGAAATCACAGACATCGGAATCAGTATTAGGCCAAATTAACTTGAAAATCGGAATATACAAAAACCTTTGAACGGATGGCTCATGTTAAGTCAGTTTTCGTACTTTATCTTAGAGACTACTAAAAGCAATGGCAATCGAGAGTACAGCTAGTCTATATCTATACTAATAATAAATCTGTTAAAACCTCCGTTTCATTAATACACTATATATCATCAAGAATAAATTTTAATAGCGCGCTTTTATTTCGATCAGCGCCATCTCTTATCGTGTTTTTCTCTGTGCACGTATCACGTAAAAAGTACAAAACCAATTTAAATAACTTTAATACATAAAAATTAAACATAGCTCACAGTATAATTTAGTTTTTGTTTCATTGTAATTAAATTTAAAAATAAATATTTAAGAAAATAGAAATACGCCTAGACGCGACATAGACGCCATCTAGTCTAACGAATCTTAAAAACCCACAAAACTTATTTTTGAGTTATTATTTTGTTAAACTTAAAAGTTTACTAAATATGTCGGATAGGAATAGAAATCGTTTTAATATTTTAGATAAACATCATTTTCAATTAATATACTATTATGTTAAATATTAATTATGTTAAATGTCACTAAATATAAAAACGATATTCTATCATTATACGATAGATGGCGCAGATAATTTTCTGAATCGCGCTGACCAAAACTTCGGCCAAAATAATGACACTCGCCCGTATATTTAGAAAACTTTTCCTTTTTTGCATTTAATTAAATACTTTAGGGTACTACGGTCTTGATTGTTTGTTTGTTGTTAAAATTTAAAATATTTGGTCGTTATTTGTTTGTTGATTGTACAAAGTTGGATGGTTATAGCTATTTAAGTTGTAATCTATATATATAAAGTCGTGTTAGTTACACCGTTTATAACTCGAGAACGAGTGGAACGATTTTTATGATTTTTGTGTTTTTGGATTTGTCTTCGTCGGGAATAATACTTATTAAAATATGGTATTCATCAATGAGAAAATAATTAATAAAAAAACAGTTCAAATGTTTCATCCGTACTATCTATATATATAGATATAATAAATCTGTCACTCAATCCGTCTATTATAAAATATTTTCCAGTATCGACGCAGGTGTAGGTGATAAAAAATACAAATTTATAATTTTTAAAATTTTAGTTAAATACCCGTGCGAAGCCGGGGCGGGCCGCTAGTAGTTAATATTTTTATATAAAATATATAATAATAGCTCCATTATAGTTTATTTTCGTCAAGATTTGCAATAACGATTCCGACTGTAACACTTATACTGACTGTTGAAGAGACTGTCAATTGTACTACAATTTGTGTAATTAGTGATTAAATAAAGGCGAAGTTGTTTAGGCGAGCAAAATAAAGGTTTCAATTTACGGGTGGAAAGCAGCAATAAAAAATGTCAAGCATTACTAAAATTATAATCATTGTGTCACGGGTGTAACCGCGCGGGTTCTAGTCGATTTCTTTAGTAAAAGCAAGTAAAGTTTAAATAAATTTACAAAATATCCAAGGGATATGAATTTGAAGCGATATAAATAAATAAATAAATAATAAATAAACGTCATACACTCAACGGCCCCCAGTAGGATGTGAATCCTGTGTCGGGGGTCCGGAAACACACACAATACACAAGCACAAACGCCCAGACCACGACAAACATCTGTATGGCCTATACAAATATTTGTCATGTGCAGGAATCGAACCCACGACCGCTAGCGCATCAGCCAGTTGTTGTGACCACTGCACCAACGCGTCGTCGAATATGATGTGAAGTAACAGGCGTGTGGATTTAAATGTTTTTGTAAGTCATTTTAAATTGTAACTATCAAATTACATAAAAGAAAGGGTCAAGATTTAGTTTAACTAGGACAAACTTATTTAACTTAAAATCAGGTTAAGGTGGTTAACAATATACCAATATACATCATAAAATGAAATGAAATATAATACCATTATATTTCATTATATTAGTTTTTTTCCTCGTTGACTACATAAAATAAATATTAATTTTTAATTTTCGATTGTTTCATTTTTATGGCATCATTTTAGTGAATTTGATATAATCAAAATGTAAATTACTTTACAAAACCATTTAATGAGCAAAACCTCCTTGCTTTTATGTTGTAAATTATAACTTTCGTAAATGGATTCTCTAAACGACTTCGTTGTGAGTTCATTAGAATATATATTTTTATAGCCATTAAAACCATATTCATTAAAGAAAGATATAAAAAAGTTTTTATATTTTAACGTTATGGGCCTTAAAGAAAATTACTCGGTTTTCGAATCGAAGTTCACCTTTTTCGTTCTTGCGGTCAAAATGCTAACTTATCTTTAATCTTTATTGTAAAGGTTAAAATTATATAACGTTATAAATTTTCTTATAAAAAAAAAAATTGGCAACGGTAACTATTGAATATAAAAATTACATACTCATAATAATGGAACGGTATTTCACTTTAAACTGTACCTTACTAAAGATTATTACTATTTGTATAACAAACAATTTTTATTGCATGGGCATAATTTAAGACAACTGACATACAAGGATAAGCTTAAAATTATACGATGGTTTTATCAATAATAGCGATCTTCTTCGGACTACCCTATAGAAAGAAGCTATCAAACGGGTTAGTGCAGTATACATGATTTCGAATCAATGTGATATTCATTATAAATAACATATTATGTAATATACAACTTTTATGTATGTTTGTAAAATACATGCATCAGAAGTAATAAGGTACAAATATATGTACTAAAAGTATAGATATAATATTTGTGTCATCGTCTAGAAATATTTATTAAAAATAATCACAGACAACAATTGATGAATTTATGATGGATTTCATAAAGTAACTGTTTTTGCGGTGAATTAGTTCCTATATTATTGTGATTGATAGATTTAAGTTTAACTCACATTTCACTTGAATCTCTACTCTTATTAGAGAGTAGATAATCGGTCGATTATAAATCGGTACAACATGAGCAAGACGGTAAGCATTTAAAACTAAGATAGAAGATATTAAGAAACATTATAATAGAGGATGTTTAGATTTTTATATTTGTTTAATTTGTATCATGTCAGAAATGAATAAATAATAATAATTGTATCATCATTGTTGGTGAAAATTATTTAATCAATTTTACAGCTAACACTATCAATCTTAATGATATCAGATGAGAAAATAAATACAGGTTTTTCAATATCGTAAATTGTAATAACTAAGCGTGGCTCGCGTCTTAAGAAGATAAATAATTTTAGGTTTTTTGGTATTGGGTACATAAAAAATCGAAATACAGATATATGTTTATCTTATATAATTAATAAAAAATCATATTGATTCAAACAAAATTGTTCCCATGATTTTATTTTAATACGTAAATAAATATTTCACTAAATAAATTAGTGCAAAAATGTGTTGAGATATCTATCTGCCTTGACCATATATTATCCGTTACAGCTCGCTTTAAAGACCTCTTAATATCCTCGAAACCCACCACTTTGTTTGGACCAGTTAAGATTACAAAGTTTAAACGAGAATTTTTATTTACGGAAAATGTTTTTAAAACACTTTGTTATTTATTTTGACAACTATAAGTACACAAATAAATCATACTAAACTTACCGTAATATTTTCTCTGTTTTTGAACATTAATGCGCATATTGTGAATTATATTTATACCTATACTGGCTTTTATCGCGGCTTCGTCCATGAAGGTCTAGATTTTAAACGCCCGTTGTTTACCTAAAAATGACTTAATTTACATTTCATTTTAAGAGAACATTAAAATTATCATAAAAATAAATATTGACAGATGAAAAAGATTATTATTATCAGTAAGGTTCTTTTTATTTATTTTTTACAATGTTTTTAAAATTTAAAACACATTATTGGATATATAAAAATGATTTGATCATATTTTATAGACTAAAATTACTAAATTATTGTAATTACAATAAATAAAACATGATAGAAACCTTTTATATCTAAACCAGCGTAAGTTTAGGCTATAATGCCCAACAATATATAGAAATTAACTTACAAATATTAAGTTGTATTAGTAGATATATTTAAAAATATTTTTTACAAATCTTGTAAACTTTAAAACAAATATGTACGTTTTCATAGCCATAATTAAGATTACAAACAGTTACAATCAACCAAATATTCCATGACATCTGTATATTTTTAAACCTTTTGATTTAAATAAATTTCTAAGTAATTGAAAATTATTAGACCTGTGTAACATGTTATTCACAAAACTTACTATATTATTATGACAATTATATAAAGGAAAGTGATAAATTTCGAAAGAAAAAAAGATTAAAAAATAGCTTCAGGTTGTGTATTACAATAAAGTCATAGTATAAGTCAATTTTAGGGTTGTACATGATTTTAAAATATGCAATAAGAGGTTCCAGAGAAATACAAAGAAATATCATGACAAACAGGTAGATAGATAGACAAAAAGACGTTTCTTTTTTTATAGTATAGGGGGCAAACGAGCAGTCGGAGCTTTTTGGTGACTACCGACGCCCATGAACATCCGCACATGAGGATGTAGATGCGTTGCCCTCTTTTTCCCCATACCCCCCCAAAAAGGCCACCGGATACTCACAAACCGAACGAAACGCGACAGCAAAGCTATCATTTTACGCCGGTATCATCTGAGCGAAAGGTACCACCCCGGTCGTGCCGGCGTCAATACGGCTGCAAAGCAGCATGGCACTACCTCTTACAAAAATCTTTTTAAAAATAATAGAAATATAGATCCCTATAAAAGTTTTTGTTAAATACCCGTAATTAAAATAAAAAAAAAATCATGAAATTTACAAATTTACTATAGGTATGTCTATGTATAGATGGACAGACGACTTGAGAAAAGTCGCCGGAAGCCGTTGAATGGAGGCTGCTTTGAACCGGTTGCTCTGGAAGTCGATGGTGAAGGCCTACGTTCAACAATGGACATCCAATAGCTGATATGATGATAATGGTGATGATGATGTTTAGATTATCAATCAGTATAATAATCAAGGCTATGAAAATAAAGCGAAAAAAAAATAAAAAATTATTCAATTTAGTGAAAGCAGGAATACTAGCTTATAAGGTATATACAATACAATTACTTAAAAAGTTTAAAAGTTTTTTTTTTTTTGGAAATATTATAATAAATATGTAAGTGGCCAAGTGTTGAGATTTATAAATGAATGTAATTAATTTTGGGAGTTACTGTTAGAAGTAGTTAGTAGTGTGATGGTTAGTTTGAACATTTTAATTATACATTTATTAGAGAAAATTATACACCATCTTATACAGCAAATTGCCTGTCAGCCACACTAGAGCTTGGTCAAAGGGTAGAAAGAGTTTAAAAATATAAACAGTTCTCTTTTGCGTGCTCAGTTAATTTCTGTTTATTATCTTGAGCATCCGACGATATTAAATATTCTCTACTGCTGACTTTTAAATAAAACTTAATATATTTTATGTTATTTATTTTAAAGTGCTTTTCCATCTATACATATAAGTTCATAAAATTGTTGTCTGTTTGCAGCTTCTTATTATATGCAAAAGAATGTTTACTCTTTCCTTACAGTATGAAATAGAGGTTAATAGCTAGTATACAAACGCTCCGTACTATCATTTCACCATTACAATATTTTGTCACAACATAGATATTTTAAGGATGAAACTAAAAGCGCTAATTTTTAAAAATTTTGACTTTTATTTTAATTATTAACTATTTTATTTTATTTTTCTTCATAGAATGTTAAAGACATCCTAAAATATGTAATATAAAAATATAAATAATACGTATTTTTATTCAAACACATAATAAACAACATTATACACATAAAAAAATTAAGTTATTAATTTTTTTTAAAGAATATTGTTAAAAGATTATCAAACACAGAAATCGATTACAATAAGCTTCCCTATTCAAAGACAGTCTAAAGACTTGTTACACTTTAGGAATTGCCAGTTAAGAGTTAGTGTTAGATGTCTGCATAAGTTTATGGTAATTCTTACGGAGTTAGGGACGTGAAATGAAAATTTATTGAACTTCTATTTTGTTAACGACGTCTCATTTATCGTTGCGTTTAGAATATTCAACTGTATCATTTATAATTTTAGTATATATTTCTTATTTAACGTGTACAGATAGCTTTAGGGAAAAAAAAACTTCCACGAAAAATAGTTTAGGTACATAGCCTTATATTATAAACATCTCTAGATATCCCCATAAACATGTTTTGTTAGGTGACATGCATCATTTATACGAGCTATCAATTTTATATATCGGATAGTAGCTTTGTGTGCGTTTCTCTACTGTGAAATTGCACCTTAGCTTGTCAGATTATAATTTGTCTCATTGAGATTTTGTTTTTGTAGCTACACTAAATAATGTTATAATGGCTTCGAACATAGTATATTATATTCAAATATATTTATATATACATAAAAATTATATACTAATATTGTCCTTGTCCTTTAATAAGCTAATAAAATTTCGACATAAAATAAGTATTATTACAAGTTTTGTTTAAAGATCAAAAAGATAACAAACATTATTAGATTCAATTTTTTCCCATTACTGTACAGTTTTTAAACTCAGCGTACGTTGAACAAGTAACATATTTTTTTATTATCGATGAAAGATTTATCGTGTTTCTACGATCGCGAGTTCTCATAGTTACAAGATAGTATCTCTAAATTAGTATTATGTAATTTTAAAATGCCATTTTTGTTTAATTTATACCATTTTATTTATTTAATTTATTATGGCGGATATAACATTACTATCGCGTAACAAATATATGTGTTGACAAGTAGAATTCTCATTTAAAACGGGTCTATTCAAAACATATTAATGTACCTATCATAGGGTCATACATTGACATGCTGGATTTGTACATACTAGATATATTTGTATACTAGACACATTTGTAATGAAATAAAGAAGTTTATTTTCAGCGAGAAGATCTATATTTTTGTGTAAGCTACAATATTAAAAGGTTATTTTTATATACTCGTATACATATAATATATTTAATTTAAAACCAAATGAAGTGACTTAACTTGTTTCCAAGCATTTAAGTTTCTTATATTCTTGAGTGTCACGATTAACATTTAAGGCATGATTCGAACAAAAAAAAAGTGCGAATATTTTACGAAAATCTGTCATTTATAATTCTTAATGTAAAAGGCTGGGGTTTTGTTGGATGAGCGAAGTGTCAAAGTTAAATTGAATATTAGAGTGAAATGATATCGTCGGCGGAGTTTCGTTGGTTCGCACCGAGTAGTTAATCCGATGCCACAATTGACTTCAAGTTGAATGTACTAGAACAATTGTCTGTTAGTCACATCGCTTATTCATCGTAAGTCTTAGTCTGTTCTGTTTTAAGGACCGTGTGGCTCCTTTGTATTTCTGCTATAAATATGTTAAGGTTGAGATGAAAGTTTGAAATGTGATAGAATATGTCTGCGGGTATGTAGTTATGTACTTCGTCGAACATTAATTTATATCTACTAATATAATATCTAATAGGAAAATTTGTTTGATATATGGATAAATTTAAACTACTGAACCGATTTTAAAAATTCTTTTACCATGCGAAAGCTACCAGACGTAACACAAGCTATAAAAACATCGCGCTATATCTTATCAATACATACATTTCTTGACAAGTGAAACCGAGAGGGATGTCTAGTACGCTTATGATTGTAATTAAATCTTATACAAAATGAGTTACTTAGCTACTCTTAGGGTTTAAATATCAAGACCCGGTTTTTTAAAAAAAATTCTTTTTCTATTCACATAGGTAATTTTCAGATGTTTTCGGGTTTACAGTAACAACTGTAAGAGCTGCGTGGTTACAACTATATTGATTTTTATAGTTAATGACCCAGTGAGTCTTGGAATGTCCTGTGCCTTCCTCCACCTCCTAACATACCACAGTAAATATGGTTCTAATAACAAAGAATTTTCATTTCAGTTGATATCAAAGCTTACGCGTTGAAACAAACAAGGTAACACTCTTTTTTTCTTTATTATATTATAAGAATATACATATAAGTTCGAATTATAAGGATATATTGATTGAAATTTCTACATTTGTATATGTATTAATTCCAGTTCTTTCAGTCATCTAATTATGTTATTATTATGTTTATGTTTATGTTCATTCTCGGTTCGAAGTTAATTGAATCTAATACTGAGGGTTATTCCTGTTACATTTTTTTTTCACAAGTACATAAGTAATAAATATCATAGACATATAAAATTTTATTGTATATACTATAGTACCTAGTTTATATACTTAGTTTATTTATATATAAAATACTACAGTAAAAATGTATAATTCTATTGTTCTATTTCCACAAACAAAGCAACTAGTAGTTTTTATTACAGATAAGATTAAAACCTAAAGTTAGATGGGGATATAAAAAAAAATGTTTTAACAAATAATTAGCCAAATATTAGCGTCATTATCTTGTTATTGTTCATTATCTTTATCTCAATTTTATATTATATTTTCCTACTAATAATTAAAAAAGAGTATTGAAAAATATGAGGTCACTCTAAAGTATTTTAAATCATTATTTATATTTATTTAATTTATGATTTATATAATCTTAAATTAAATTAATATGAGTAATAAATTTACCATCATGAATAAAGATGTGGATAATATACCAAAAATGCAGTAACATCATAATCCAAAATTCAAAAATTTATTACTACGATATCACTGCGCTTAGTAACTTTGATCGCATATACATTTTTCAAATATGTCATTTAAAAAAAATAAAAATATTTTTACTTATTAAAATTTTAAAGAAAAACCGTTTGACGTTTTGATATTAGATATTATAAAATATATTTCTAATCTTTTTGATGTTAAAAACTAATTTCTCTGATGTAGGTAATCATGTGTATAGAATTACCAACATCTTGACAACAGTTAATGGTGTACCCGGTCCTAATAAACTACTCCTAGTGTTAGTAGGACAGCTGATATGAAAACTCGTTTGTCGTGCACAATTGACTGGGACAGACGGTTGACGGGAGGCTAATAGTCCTGATGCAAGATTAACTCGCCGCAAATAAATCGTTCCTTGCTTATTGCTTATATTCTGTATAACGTTAACTCAGTGTGATTAGTGATTACACTATAAGATGAACTTGGGATATAAGCGTTAGTTGTGTAGTATCTTGTTTTTGATATTGGTTTTTTACGATATTGTGGCACCATTAATACTGGTCCAATAAATTCCAATTATTGTTTAAAATGTGTACAACTGTCGTTAGAAATTAATTTTTATTTGGATGTAAAATTCTCTATGGTATGGTTAAGTTTCCATTAAGTAATTTATATGTGTACTCAAAAAACGTTCCTTAAAAAGGGATTGCATCTCTTTCTACCATAGATTCAAGGTAACTCGTAAGAAAGAGACAAAATACCAGTAGTCAACGAAATGCTAGAACGATTTTTTCACTTTACCGGTTGGAAACAAATGTCAACTTTATGTCAGTTATTTCAAGGTGCATATTTGAATATACAATTTTATTAAGTGAGCGTTCCAGTTATGATATAAATTCCTTAGTTTCCATATTCAAAATGATTGCGTCATGGCGTCTTGACGTCAAACAAAGACACAATCTATTAGTAAATAATAGTTTTCTGTATTTTTTTTTGCGTAATGCTACCAAAATACTTAAAACACGAGAAAATTACAAAATTTAATAAAAGAGTCGATATAAAAATTTATAAAAAATAACGAAGAACTGATTGATAAAAACCTTTTTTTGGAATGTTTGTAGTTGTCGTGAAATATATAAAAGTATTTGGAATGTTTGTAGTTGTCGTGTAAAATATAAAGTAGAAACTAAAATTTTAAAGACTTGTACTCAACGACGCTTATTACCATACTATACATAGGGTGCAGGCCCTGCACCAACATACAAAACAAACCGCGATCAACCCGTATGGCCTGTACAAATATTTGTCACCAGCACGGATCGAAGTCGCGAGGTTGTCTGCGATAATAATAATTCGACTAAATTATATATCTATCCTTAAAAATGCAACAAAATTGTTTTCAATTAATTATGTATAGAATTATAAAAGCTATTAATAGATTATTTATTATTATTATGCTGTATAAAAGCTACTGGTTTTTATTTTGAGTATAGCTTAATGAAGACAGTGACACTATTTTATAGTACAATAAAGGCAGAGAAAAAAGTCTCGACCTCCTTCGTGCCGATGTGTCATGAATGGCAACTAAGGCCGTAATGGTGCGAACAACTATGCCCTAAGCAAGATGGTGATGAGCAGAAGCGTCACTATATCCTACCGCAATGCACTGCACTGGTTAACCCACCTTCCAAGCCAAGCCCAAAGTGACCAGTAATAAAGAGCCTAGGCGTTTACTCCGGAGATCAATGGGGAGGCCTACGTTCAGCAGTAAAAATTCAGTGGCTGATATGATAATTTGATATTCATAACTCAAATTATATTTTATCACTTTTTTTTTCAATTAGAAAAAGTTCACGTTCGAACCGAATTTATACTTTGCTCTTGGCTTAAAAAATATGTTGTTTATTTTTAATTCTCAAATGTAGAGCTAAATATGGGTCATCTGTATGGACACAAAATTGTGTACAAAGAGCATACTTTACATTATTTTACTTACCCTAGTTTTTCTGTCATATAAAGATGAAAAACAGGCCAGAATATCTTAAAAATAACGCATGGAATGTTTTCTAAGCACTGTTTCAAAAGGCAGAGATGAACGCTTACCAACACCTTGCCTGTTTACGTTTCTTTTGAAATAATGTCATACCCAGCCGTCTTACTTTATAGCACATATTAAACTTGGAAATGAAATGGTCTTTATGACACAGTTATAATAGTGGTTCGTATTTAGAATTAAAATCATACTAAAAGGTTAGGTATAGCTTAAAAATTAAAGAAAAATAGGTCATATTCGTGTTAAAGCAGCCAAAGTATACTAAAAAGTAAACATTAAAATAGTTGTTGATATGTTGTAACTGATAACTCTGTACTAGGAAACTATTATTTTGGCCCTTTTTATTGCTACATGGAATTAGTAACTTTTCCCGTGGGTATTAATTAGTGTTTAGTAGACACACCAAAATGAACACAAAATCGACTTTCATATTTTAGATGCTTTAAACTATTGAACTTACATATGTTCCAAGGTTCTTGTAAAAAAACTTGGTTGTTCAATAAATATTCTTTTAAATATTTTATCATATAAAAATTTTCTCTTAACAAAAGGTTTTTATAAGGCTTATTGAATTCATTGTTTAAAATGGTTACTACCGCTAGATTTACTCGTAGTTTATTTAGCAGACGATAAATATGTGATTAATATTGAACGATGCGTGACATAAAGACATTTTTATTTATTTAATTATGAGCAACAAAACAGATATACGCATAACAAAATTACAATAACAGTATTTTTAAATGGTACCAACCCCAGCAAAAATTAACCAATTATATAGATTATTATAGTATATTAGAAGGACATCGTTTTTCTATTTTAATGGAAGAAAATTAAATTAATACTGAACATCTGAACACATTTTATTGATATAAAATGTTAGATACCAGTATTAAAGATTAAATAATCGGTGAACGATTCTTAGGCAGCTCACGTCCAATTAGGGTCTGGATCTCTTGAGACCACGGATCATATCGTATACCTCGGCCACTGAAACGTGTTCCTATGTAATATCTTCGAATCCATATTTTTCACGATCATAGTGTTGTAGTGTAAAGAGTAGGTACTCTTTAAAGAATTTTGTATGTTGTGTATCGTTGTAAGTTTATTGGTGCATATAACCTTTATTTATTTAAAATTCTCTATGTAACTTGATTCAGAAAATTCTTATTTGTAATAGAAATATATTATCCAAGCATTTCCGCGAGCAGTAAGACGTGTGCAATACATTTCGTGACGAGTGCTTGATGTGAAATTCAAGAGGTTAACAGTTTAATTTTATTTTTATTTTACTAGTAACTGTCTCAAGGTAAGACTCATTTGGTTAGTTTTGACGACTTCCACACAATATACTTGATTTCAAGGGTCCAGTGATGAAGTAGTAAATAGTGGAACATTTCAACGGTTAATCCCCGAATTCGATGCCATAAATTTGGTTTTGATTAGTCTTATTTAATACATGGTAATGACGGTCAAATTAAAAAGTCCGGATATCAAAATTATAATTCATTTACTATTTATTACTAGTAATTCTTACTAGTTGAAGCTAATTTTTTATACACTTGGTGATAGTGATGGAGTGAGGAAGTATATAGACTATCATTTCAACAGCAATTAAAATCAGTGTGGTATGGATAATGGAATGAAGAGAAAGAGGTTGTGACATAGTACGACATGATAAGGGAGATAGATAAGAATACAATAAACGCAAAAAATAATAGAGGTTATAAAAAAAGAGGTTTTTAAAAATATTTTTACTTGTTAATTTTCATTAGACTTTATTAAATTTTCAGAGACAATTTTTAATAGTTTTACATAGAAAGATTAAAAATTGAATTCTTATTTATTTATAGTTCATAAGTTCTTTTTTCAAAATTCGGAGCTGCCAATAGCAACAAGATTTCCCGCGTAAGTATTTAAACGAGTGCTTCTTGGAACCTAGCGCGCTCTAGCGGCAAAATATCTAACCTAATTACGCCTAAATTGATGCCATTCTTCGCCCGATCTTTACGATTCTCCTCGAGCCGTAAAGATTCAGTGTAACTTTGCCTTTGTGTTGAACCTTGTCTACTGCAACTCCCCGGTGCCAGTGGTACTCGCGTAGTCCCCCGACTACGCTTGAGGAAGCGGCCGGTGCTGTTGTACGTAGCACAGCTCCCCGCTTGGGCTAGTACACTATATTTTCCTGTACGTTTTTGTTATCAAAAACTCCTACAGGAAAACATTTTTGTATCAGATCAACCATAACCATAAGACTTGCCACGCGTGCAAGGTTTTACAGTGCCTGCTCGCGGGCGCTTAAGCTAGGCCTCCCACACGGGTCTCACCTGGCTGGGTAGCACGCTTAGAGGGTGTCTTGTACCTTCGAACACGCGTCTAGGGAAGCTGATTATCAGTGTAACCACCGTAACCATAACAGTCAGTGTTAACCATCATGTCGCAAGGGGGGGAGCCCCCCCCTCCGTTGGACCAACGTCCTAAGGGACGCGGGGGACGATCGGGAATATCCCGTACAGTAGTTAAGCGAGACTTGTTTTCGAATACGGTCGAACAAGTCTCCACCGCCGCCCCTACTAGACCTACTACCGCAGTATCGGTGCCGCCATCCATACCGGTACCGCGAATTAGGATAAGCCATGCTTCTGAGGCACGCGCGGACAGCCGCGGAGCCGCCGAAGCGACATTCGCAGCTGCTGTAGCTGAAGCTACAACGAGCGCAGAATGCGTAAAGCGGGCTCGAACAACGGAGTCCTCGCCGGAGTCGCTAGCTAATGAGGACGAGAAACGCCCTCGGATCGGCTCAAGACCACCATCACCATCACCATCACCGTCAATTGACGATTCAATAATCAGTGAGCAAGTAATTGCTCACCAGCAACCGCCTCTATCGCCGCCGCAAGAAGACCAGGGCGGATCCAACCAGGTCCCTACGTCCCAGGAGTCATGGCCGCGTGACTCAACCAGTTACGCGGCACTGGCTTCAATGGTAGTGGAGTCACGGCCACCGACCCCTACCGCTGGACCTTCCGGTATATCCTACGCGGCTGCAGCTGCCGCTCCAGCATCGCCGCGTAAGCAGTCGGCACAACAGTCGGCTGCACAACCTACTGCAGCAAAGACTACCCCCAGATCGGGATATCCCCCAATAACAGTGGAGAACCTCCCCAACTGGACCCGACATTTCGGGAACCTAAGGGGGATATTAGGCCACGCCCCGAATGCACGACCTATGGGGAAAGGCGTGCGCTTCCTGCCGAAGTCGGTGGAAGAGTTTAGGGCCGTCCAGAGGTACCTGACGGAAGCAATGAACCAGGATAACAGCATTACATGGTACTGTTACAGTCTAACCGCCGAGCTACCAACTAAGGTAGCCATAAGAGGACTGCCACTAGATACTCCACCGGAAGAGGTCCTGGCAGCCCTACAGGAACTGGGGTTCCCAGCCGAAAGGGCCAAGGCAATCCCGGCCGCCAGAGGGCGCTACGGCTGTACGTACTTTGTGCAGCTGGCGCACCTGAGGGAGGTGGAGCTTACGCAGCTGTACAGAGTGACGGAGCTCCTCTCGATGCCAAGCCTCGTCATAGAAGCGTGGAGAGGCAATAAAGGACCAGCCCAATGCCACCGCTGCCAGGCCTTCGGGCATGCGTCAGCCAACTGCCACAGAAAAATCAAGTGTGTTCGCTGCGCCGGCGAGCACCTAGCCAGGGATTGCCCACGATCGATAGAGGAGCCGCCTACATGTGCCAACTGTGGCAAGGCGCATACCGCGAAGGACCGCAGGTGTGCAGTCTTTAAGCGCGAAGCGAGGAAGAGGGGGATCTCTCTGGCCCCCCCTCGCCCCCCTGCGGCTCGCGCTACCAGAAAAGGAGGAGAGGAGCGGCCCCCTCCAGCGAAGGAGCAGCAGACTGTAGTCGAAGCTGCCACCAATCAACCAGCAGAGACAGTCAACGCCCAACCTATCACTCGGCCCATCGACACAGTCACGGACCGTAGAACTGATAGTGACAGTAACAATCGCCCGACAACCTTGGCCCCCCCGGCTAACGAACCAACAGCGAGGGGCCAATCTGTAAAAACCAAGGCCAAAAAGCGGCGGAAGAAGAGGGCCGCGAGACCTCCGCGATCGGAACCGGCTGCGGCCTCAACACCGCAACCGAGACAACCCGCTGCCAAGGCTACGGAGGAGCCAAAAAACCAGCGAGCCCTGAGCGTACAGATGCCCCAAGCTCAGGAGAGGGCACCCATCACTCAAACTCGCACAACCCCAGACCCGGATATCAGAACTGTCATCCGGGTCTTCGCGGAGATATTGACGAATATCCTGGTCGCCTACACCCAAGGCCAGGATATAATAACAGCCCTTTCAACAGGAATCGCCTCACTAGCACAATTACATTCAAGCTAAGGATCCTCTACTGGAACCCGGGCGGCATTAGAGGACACATCCGGGAGCTCACTGCACTCGCACAGTCGCAGGACATACATGTCATCCTCCTGGGCGAGACCAAGCTCTCGGAAGAGGTCGAACTCCGCATCCCAAACTACTTCGTCTACCGGCGCGACGAAGTCTCTCCCCGGGGATACCCCTACAGGGGTACGGCGGCCCTGGTGCGGAGGGACTTAGTCCACGAAGAGCTCGCGCACACACCGTTTACTAGTCTTCGTACGCAAGGCGTACGGGTGTGCGCCGAAGATTTATTTATTTATTTATTTATTTATTTATTTTTATAATTATAAGATATATAATATTAAGATGAGGAGCTACAGATATATGCCGCCTATAAACCACCACAAGAAGCTTTCTTCAGTACGGATGTCCAGTCGCTTATCAGCTCGCAGAAGCCCACACTGATCGTGGGCGATCTAAACGCGAAGCACCCGGCCTGGGCTCTCGCGTCACCACCCCGGCTGGAAGACGATTGCACGAGGACAGCGTACGTCTCGGCTTCGGTGTTATGGGCCCGGGAGCGCCGACCCATATACCGACGGACCCGCGGCGACAGCCAGACGTCCTGGACATCGTCCTCCACCACAGATTGACATACCCGATTGATGCCGAGGTCGTCTACGATCTCGACACTCAACACCTGCCGATACTGGTCATGCTCACCCTCCGGCGAGGGTTCACAGTGCCCCGCTCCCCCAGACCGCGAGTGGACTGGGAGCGCTACACCGCTGAACTCATGGGGTTTGAGCTCACGGCCCCTATTTCCACACCCGCCGATGTAGAAGAGGCCACTAAGACCATTACCAATACTATTCAGAAAGCCAAGGAAGCGGCCACCATCACAGAGGGACCGCCGCGTGGATTTAGGGACCCTCTGCCGAGCTCGCTCCGTGACAAGATCCGGAGGAAGCGTCAATTGCGCAAGCTCTGGGCACGCACTCGCTGCCCGAGGGTGAAGCATGACCTCAACCGACTTGCGGAGGAGGTATCGCGAGCGCTCGTGGCTCTCGATGATGACGATTGGGAGGTCACCATCGATCGAGCATCCGAGCGCGACGTGAACCTGTACGGCCTCTGCAAAAAGCTCACAGGACAAGACGCGCCTATATACCCTCTCAAGGACCGAGAGGGTAATAGAAGATATTCCGCCAGTGACAGAGCAGAGATCCTGGCGGAATATATGGAGGATCAATTTACCCCCAACCCGCCTAATACGACCAACGCCAACGTCGCATCACACCACGCGTCAGTTAACGAGAAGGTGGAACGATTCCTGTCGAGTCCAACTCCGCCGCTCCAGGATGAAGACCGTATCACCCTGTCTGAGCTGCGGAGAGCAGTTCTCCGTCTACCTAAACGGAAGGCGCCAGGGCCCGACGGGATCACGAACGCCGCGTTGGTGCAACTACCGCTCGGATGCCTCGCTGCGCTCGTGAGAGCATATAACGGAATCCTTCAGACTGGACACTTCCCCGAGATGTGGAAAACAGGGAAGATCATCGTTCTTCCCAAAGCTGGGAAGGACCGCCGTCTCCCTGGAAGCTACCGGCCTATCACCTTACTGTCACACGTCGCCAAGCTGTTCGAGCGTCTACTGCTGCGTCGACTTGCGCCACACCTGCCCCTGCGCGAGGAGCAGTTCGGCTTCCGCAGCAGTCACTCCACGACGCTCCAGCTGGCGAGAGTTATCAACCACCTGGCCAGTGAGCTCAACAACCGGCACTGCACGGTCGGGGTATTTCTCGACATGGAGAAGGCCTTCGATCGTGTATGGCACGCCGGGCTCCTGGCCAAACTACTGGATACAACGACGCCCCCTGCACTGCTGCGAGTACTGGCGTCGTTTTTGGAAGGCCGTAGTTTCTACGTCTCGGTGGAAGGCGTGGACTCCCAACCGCGCCCTATCCGGGCCGGAGTACCACAGGGTAGCTGCTTGTCACCGCGACTCTATGCGGTCTACACAGACGACATCCCCACCCTCCGCGACCACCTGCGGGAGGGAGAAGAGGACGTGCTGCTGGCCCTTTACGCGGACGACAGTGCGTACTTCGCGTCATCACACCACAACATCGTCGCTACCAACAAGATGCAGCGACTGCTGGATCTGCTGCCTGAGTGGCTGGATAAGTGGAGGATGGCCGTCAACGTTGGGAAGACGGCCGCTCTACTGACCGGCAGCTCTTGGCCGCGACGTCAACTCAAGTTCAGAGGACAAGACGTCGAGTGGAAGGCCTCGGTGAAGTACCTGGGGTGTCACTTTGACCGGAGTCTGCGCATGGCTTCAACCGTCAGCCAGGCGGTCTACGACGCAGCGGCGGCCCGGTCGAAGCTCTACCCGGTCTTCACATCACAGCTACCACTACGAACCAAGTTGAAGATCTACGGCGCCTACGTCCGCTCGCGCCTGACGTACGCGGCCCCGGCCTGGTACGCTCTCTGCTCCGCGAGCCAGGCCAGAAGACTGCAGATCCAGCAGAACCGATGCCTACGATTGATAGTAGGAGCTCCGAGATACGTCCGGAATGACGTCATTCACAGAGACACGAAGACACCAACCGTGGAGGAGTATGTCCGTAAATTAACGCGCGCTATGTTCGCTCGCGCGGACAACGGTGCGTGTGTACACCTCCACGGGATAGCACCATTACACGCCAGACCACCAGACGGCCGACCTCTGCCTCGCGAGCTCCTGCTATCACCGCAACGCAGCCCCAACTACGACGGTGACACAGAAGACGACGCGGGGATGTCAACCGTATAGGACATCCACATTAAACGAAACATCACATATAAGAAGATTCCCTGAGGCCGACGCTAGATAATAGCGCGACCCCGGCCCATTGGGCTGAAAACAGATCACCCGGTTGAGAAGTCTACCGGAGAGGATAAGCCCGGGTAGTTAGGCGCAGAACCTAGAGGCCCGAAGCCCGGCAGGCCCACCTGGCCTGTAGGAAGAACCACACACACCGATGCCATTCTTCCATACCTACTCGGTGATTAAGAGAGAAAAAATGATGTCACAAGTAATGTTGTAAAATTTACTTAGTTATTAATTATAATTATTACAATATGTGAAGAAGAGTACTTTTAAAATATTTTTAATTGTCGTTTCTGAAATTTCAGGTAAAACTGTGTCTCTAACAGTAATAGTGTATTGTACCTATATAATGCTAAAGCAAAAACTTTCTTTAATTTCAGAGCAAAGCAAGTTTATTTATATGTATATAAAAATAAGATAAAACAAACTTTCATATGGGCGAACAAAATTGAACCGAGAATACTCATATAAATCGTCAGTGAAATTCAAGATATAATATTTATTTGAAAATATATTACTCTCACTGAATACTTAATGAAAATACTGGTGAAGGCTGTAAAAAATTCACATACATAAATTCTATTCTTTATTATATGGTCATACAAAATAAAACCATCTAAAGAGTGAAAAGGTTGCTCTCGGTTTTAGCCTTACTCGTAAAGTGGACGAAACATAGCCAACGTAAAAGAAGGTAACAAGGATTACCTTTGGCGAAATTCAAAGTGACAGGATTACAGAAACAAGGTTAAGAATGGCATTATTTGGCTTTTTTTTGTATCTGGGTGTATATTATATTCTTTAATACAATCCCAGCCTGTATTTATTTTTCTACACTCGAAGCCGAGAAGCCTCGATGTTAATACAAGTGAATCGATTTTAATTAAAAAAAATCAATAATATATAAAACAAATAAATAAAAATTATTAGGTTTTAAGTTTTACACTGTAAATATGTATAATTTTGTAAAATTTCGAAACAAATAAAAATGTTTGACATACACACACGGACTTCTGTTCCTAAGATAGGCAACTTAATGCCTTATATGATTATGGTTATATGGTGAGCGTATAGTTTATTATATATTAGGATGCTTCATTTTAGAGCAACATTTTTTTTTTGGAAGTCCCACCTGAAAATCGTCGTTCTACTCGAAAATTTTCTAAAATAGAAGTAAATTGTATTTTGTGACTAAACTATTTATAGTAGAAAAAAATTAGATGCCAAATTTGTAGGAAATTTTGTGTTCTAAGAATTTGTTTTAGAACATTTTTCTATACCACTCAGTTTAGCTTGTACAGTTACTCTTCGATATTAAATTCTCAAAAATTCAGTTTCTGATGATTCCGATTTGTGAAAAAGATATTCTACTTTCAGATTTGTCTCGATGGATTTTTTTGAAGGCAAATAAATATTTTTTAAAGAATTAAGTAGCAAAATATGAAAAAATTAAATCTTATTGTGCGAGCGGATCAAGAAATGAATAAAAAATGCTTTTACAAATGTTTTTTATATGGAAAACTTATTGTTTGATGAGCAACGGCTTAATATCAAAATTAAGGGCTTTGTTATAGTTCAATTTTTTTTTTATCGACTAGAAGATTTTTAGATAAAACTTTGAGAAAAATGAAGCACCAGATACATACATATGTATGTCTAAATCATTTTCAATCATGGCATTATTTAAAATCCTTTATTCTAAAATAATCGAAAAAATCATAAATACTTAAAATCATTAGGAAATGGAACTTAGTAAAATTTCGGTGTTTTCCTAGCATTTAACATCTTAGTATCTAAATTTTACTTATGAGTAAAATTAAAGATTAATTATCAGTATTAATCTCTTTATCATATCATATCATACTTCAAAAAATCTCTATTAACTATAATCCCACTAGACATAACTAAACATAATTGCTTACTGAGATTTTACGTGTGTCATATTATGATTGTTAATATCTTTAAGTTGCTATTAAACCAGGTAAAAAAGGCTGTTTTTGAATTATATTTAAAAACAAATCTTACTTTTTTTTGGAGGAAAACACAAATATTTTGCAATTTTTAGATATATGGTTGTTATTCTCGATTTCGATTATCAATTTTTGATTCAATTCAAAAATTGACGAGAGGATACGTATACCAGCGATTACCTTCAACGCCGAAACAAATAAGATTTTCGACGATATAAACATCGCGAGCGAATCGCGTTAACATCAAAGAGATGTTGCAAGACCCTTCTCGTTACAAAACTCATTACAAGACGCCAAATAAGAAGTCGTAAAGCAACCTTTCTTCAGAGCCCATTACGCTATGCAAAATGATATTTTTTTTTATTCGTATTTAGCATCGTTTACATGGGGCGGTCCCATTGCAAACACGAACCGAGTTTAATCTCTGTCTTGCCTTATCTCGGAGCCAATGAGAAGAAAACTTTATTTTGTGCGTAAACAAGGGTAATCGACTTCTTTTTCCACCCAGAAGGTTTCGTTTACAATTATATTAAAAGATCAAGATGTTAAGAAAAAATTGAACAGCCAAATATATACAGTAATAAATTATTCGATATTTTAAATATTACTATCATAAAGAAGGTCTTTTTCCTACTTCTTTTTTTTATATTTAAAATTCATCATATCAGGTAAAAATTATATATTTATAACATTTTTATCTATAATGTCTATAAATAATTCAGCTTTTTTAAAGTATAGAGACATTATATCTCCAAATACTAATATCAATCCAATAAATTCTTTTATAGACTTGCTAATTTGAAAATATTATTTTTCGTTAAAGATAAAAAAAACTTCCACAGTCATTACAAAATGACAGTAAACGATTAAAAAGTTATGTGAATGTATATTTTGTAACTAGCCGACCTGTGCGGTTTTATCCGCTTTGACTTTGATGGCTACTGCTCTGCTTATATGTGTTATAGCACGCATAGGAACAGACAGGTAGACAAAATCAACGGCAAAGACGATAGACATTTTTTAAAACAATATATTTGTGTGTATTTTTTCGTTTAATACGACTTTGTTGCCATTTCACTACAATTATTAGTAGAGTAATAAATTCACTTCTAGACTGTCTTTCTTACTATACGTCAGCGATTGTATATAATGTGTTAAAATAAATAATATGTTGTTGGTAAAATAATTTCTACTTACGATTTCGAGATTATATTTTTAATAAAATGTTTTTCCCAATATCTCTAATGCTAAGAAATCGTAAGGAGCTTATTCGCTAATATAATATCCAATTTCAATATCTACTCGAACACTTAAATAAATTCTTCCGAAGTAGGCCGTTTCATAAGTCTTCTCTACAACTGATAATATTTCAATGTACGCGAGAAAATATTGAATTTCCGAAAACAGTCATGTTTCAATAGAAGTTACATATGTAAAGCTTCCTGTAAACAAACGTATAGATGTTTTAAATAATTATGCTTACTGTACCTGCGTGTATTTCCAAAAATATATTATATTTTCAGTTTTTATTAAATTATTTATTGGTAGAAAACATTTTGTTATTTTTCATTTAGTCTAGATAGGCTATAGTATAATCCTAACGATTAAAATTTTCGAAAACATTTCATATACGCACACATTTCAACAATTTTATCATCGGAGTCGCGACATTTCTTTTTACGAGCTGTTTGCATACGGTTATTTTATACATGTCATTCTTTATACCTATTGTATATTACGGTCTATCGATACGACTTTCGTGTGATCCTATTTAAAGCGTATATTGAATATCGGAAACGTATTTGGGGTTGAAATGAGATCTCTTCCTATTGTTTTCGAGGCTCCACTTGATCTCTTACGTTAGAAGTTTGACGGCTAATTTCCTTTGTTTTTTTTTTGTGATACAAATTCGTAGGATTGTATGAAAATTGTTTTGGTCTTGATCTAAATATTATTTTCTTAATTTGTATAGGTACTTAAAAAAAAAACAAGATATTTCTCAGTTATCATTTTGAGTTACTTAACTTGAATAATTCTGATATTATAAAATATTTTTATTATATCAGAATTATAATTGTACATGTTATTTCATTGGTGTTTTTAAAACACATGATATAGTTATTAAATTAAAAATATATATACACCCAAATATACTATATTATTGAACATAAAACCTAACTTGGCGTATAGAACTTTTTATACCAGAAAAATAGAAAACAAATTTGAACATTGAGCCATTCAATTTCCTAATAAGAACGTCTACGTCGACTAAAATGTATTACTAAAAGTTATCTAATTCCACCTAAGTAGTTTTCTTTTAAAAGAAAAAGTTTTATAACTATCGCTTATTAGCTAATAACCCAAAATAAAGAATGGTCGTATGTTATAATTTCGTTGTATTGTTTGCGACAGAGAATAACAGTTATTCGTGTAAAGGACGTTAATCATCGCTGCTTGTGGCGTCCCGCGAGACACGGGACTTTCAGCCGCAAAGTGGATTTTTCCCTCATTTCCTTGAGGACATTTTTGTTTCCGACTCTTGAATAAAACTAAAATGTTATCAAGCAAATCCATTCCTCCAGAAATAGCTTGGTTTCAATGACGTAGATTTTATTCTACTCTTTACGTTAATATTTTTTATTTTATTCATTTTTTACTTTAATTTTTAGCTTGGTTTCAATGACGTAGATTTTATTCTACTCTTTTACGTTAATATTTTTTATTTTATTCATTTTTTTAATTTAATTTTTTATTAGTTAACGTTTTCAATATGGTCACACCGGAACTACATGACAGTTTTGACATTTTGTTTTTTGACAAATCTGCAGTAGAAGCTTGGAAATGGTAACAATGAATTAAATTTCATTAAAAAATCGTATTAAAATAATAAAAAAGTCACTATGAAATGGTGGATGTAATGATATTATTTCTAAGATCATTGAGTGGATCTGTAAAAGTTACATTTCGTAAAATTTGAGATATTTTCGGTCAACATAATCGTCCTTCTGAGACCGCTATTAAGAATTTGGTCAATAAATTTGAGTCGACAGGCTCGGTACATAATGTGCCAACACCAACGCGGGTTCGACTGGGTCGTTCAAGTGAAAACATTGCAGCCGTGAGTCATAGTGTTGAAGAAGATCCGAAGTTGTCCATTCCTCTACGTTCTCAACAATTTAGGTTATCCGCAACAAACACATGGCGAATTCTGCGTAAGGATTTTGTTTTATAGCCTTACAAGGTGCAACTGGTGCAATAATTGAAGCCAACCGATCATTCATATCGCCGTAGATTCGCTCAATTCATTCCCTTTGGTTTTCTTTACTTCCCTTCTCTTTGGTTTCTCTAAAAAAATATTTTTTAGACGAATCTCATTTTCATTTGTCAGGTTACGTCAACAAGCAAAATTGTCGCATTTGGGCTTCTGAAAATCCAAGACAGATTATTGAGAAGTCTTTACATGCTGAACGTGTCACTGTATGGTACTACGTGGTCTGGAGGCGTCATTGGGTCACTTTTATGTGTATATGATTATAATGGATTACGTGGCCAGCTCGATCTTGTGATTTAACACTGCTAGATTATTTTTATAGCGTTATGTTAAAGACAGAATCTATACGGAGTAAATCGAATCGATTATAGCTTTAAAACTCAAAATTCATGAAGTGATTAACGAAATAGACCCACAATTTTGTCAAAAATTGATTAAAAACTTTGATAAAAGAATCGACATCTGTAACCGTGGTCGTGGCTGGACTTTTATCAGATATCATTATTCATTCATAATTGCCAAACCTTACTTTTTTTAATAAAATAAAAATTTGACTGTTTTATTTTCATTAAAAAAACAATGTTTTTGTTGAAATACACTTTATGTCACTTATAGTACAAATAATACAAATTAGGTATATGGTATTTAATGAAATATAGAAAATAATAATAATAAAACCCCACGATCTGATTGTAAAAAAAATATCTATTGAAGTTTTGGATTCCTAAAAGATTTTTCTTTTCCTAAACCGCATTGGATATGCTATATAGCTTGAAAATGAACTGTATCTTCTAGAGCACACAATTCTCATCAGTCAATCAGGCGTAGAGCGCACGTCATTTGTTTCAGCGTCAAACTTTCCCCACGGCGACTTCACAAACAACAAAGTGCTTGCAAACAAACGAACATTTAGTCCCCTTAATGTTTAGGGGGATTTTAACTACAAAGTATTTAAACCGTTATAAAAATAAATTTGCAACGACTGAAAAAAAAATGCACTTTCTGCGAGTTTTAGGTAATTAATTTAAAACAATTTCTACCCGCGACAACGTAAAAGATTGCGTTTACACATTTTGAATTTAATCCCCTCTCTTCTCTAGGGAACTAACTAAGGAAGCAAATCATGCCAAGTTTCATTTAAATCCAATACACCAGAACGTTTGTTGTTGAAAATTACGGACATAATGACAGACAAACAGATGAACAGACATACAGTAATACAAACAAAAATACAAAAATAAAATATTTTATGTATTTTTGACTTTAGTATCGATATACTAAATCTACTCGAATATAGAAAACTCTTCAAAATTTGTTTTACAATATCTTCAACCTACAGAATTGGGCCTGTCACAGACTATAAGTGTAAATAAAATCAGTCAATATTTAATATAATATTTATTAGTTTATTTACCGATGCTTAAATTAATTGCAATTAATATAAATTTATAAACTTTTTGTTTTACAGTAAAAACACAGTAGTACTTTCAAATTATATAAATAATTTTTTTTTGCAAGTTGTTCAAATTAATTCGCAATATTGTTGCGCAAGTTAAATTCTAAATGAGAACGTTGTACTTTCTGTCTTTGCGGATAAATTAGTTTGGGCGAAAGTCAAGTGGCTGTATCTTTTATGAGAAGACCAATATAAATTTGAAACAATGTAACCGAAATGTGAACGCAAAGCTCATAGAATTTTGCAATTAAGCAGTTAAATTCTAACCCTATCCTAAAACTTAAGTAGAACCTCTTGTGATTTCAATTTTAATATTAAATAGTTAATTAGTACTTACAGTTTCTTTATTATTGTTATCTCTTTTTAACGACGTGCTATAAACTATTTACGTAGATACTAGAAGATAGGACACAATACGTAAATTGTAATAAATTAAAATGATACTGTTTGACAAAAAGCATGTTGTCATCGAGAAGACTAAACTAGATAAAAAGTAAAATACGATTATTTCCACTTTAACACTCGATAATTCTCGACAATTATCGGGAGATATCGGAACTATAAATGACACGAGATACATTGCTGCATAATTTCAACATCCTACTAGGATAGGATATAACAGTAATGTTAATCATCTGTTAAAATGTAATTTTTCACAGTAGACCTATGAATAAAACAGATGTGGCTTGATTTAATTAATACATTGCATTACTAAAAACACAAATATGAAATTCTTACAAGAGAATTCATCTCTTTAAAATCGTTATTTACAATAAGTACTAATTGTATAATTCATAATGAAACCATACAATCTGAATCACTTTCACTGTCTGAATTAGAGACATTGATAATAAAATTGTCACTAAACATATCCAGCTTCTTTTCTTAAGTTAAAAATTCGTCATCTCATTTAATGGCATGATTGCAAATTTTCGTCTATTCTTTAGATCCTATCATATAATTTTCTCTAACAGTAGCTTTTTGATAGTGGTCTACATTTTTAGAAGCAACATATCCTTTTAATTGTGCCCATATATTTTCTATGTGATTAAAATCTGGGTGGTACGGAGGCAAACGAAGAACAATGCAGTGTGTCCATACTCTCCCAAAACTTTATCCACATTTTGATATTTGAAATTGGTGGCTTCCTCACAAGTTTTTTGTGGTACGATTAATTATCAATCACAATAACGTTATTTTGTGGTAAATTAGGAATAAATTGTTTTTGCAACCACTTCTTGTATTTGTCCGCATTCATCTCGTTATGATAATCTCCTTCAGGGTCCCTCGACTGATCTAGCAACACTGCTCTAGGCACGAAACTCTTTTCGTTACCTGCGTGTATGATTTTAAACTGTTGACCTTTGGAAATGGGTTGTTTCATCCATTTATTAGCAGAATCCGTACTCCTTATATATATATATATATATATATATATATATATATATATATATATATATATATATATATATATATATATATATATAGTTCCCGATGCGGCGGGCAAATAACGGCCGCCAGTGTCCAATGTATGAGTGTAGGCCATTTGTCGCCAGCATGTTACCATCTATACTTTTAATTGGCACCAGTAGATCTACTGCCCTATTCGCCAGGCATGTTGATGTGTGGAACAAGTTCATGAGGCAATTCCTACCATTCGTTTTAGTGATATATCTGCTTTGAACGCCGTTTACGAAAAGTGATCCTATTTGTTACTAAACTAGAGCAGCGATTTTTATATGTGGTTTGGGAATTTAGTAGTATTTTTATTATTATACATGCACTTTACATGTTGGAAACAAATGTTATTATGACAGTTATTTCACGGTGCATGTTTGAATATACAATTTTATTAAGTGAGCGTTCCAGTTATAATTCCTTGCTTTTAAGTGAATAAACCGATTTTTATAGTTCATTTGTTTAGTTCGTTCACTCGACTGTCGTCTGTCACTGTCATTGTCGTTATTTATATGTATAATGTAGAAGAACCAAGGAATCTATTTGTATGTAAATTCCTTGAGAAGAACCCATTCAAAGCGATATCTGTTGTTTAATTTTTTGCTTTATAGTTTATAGTACACGATTTTACCTTATTCATCTGTTTTTCAAATACTCTATTTTATTACCATAATGTTTTAACTAAAAATATAGAAATATCCTGAATATTAGCTTAGCACTTTAAGCTCATGTAAGCCGTTTGTTAACGTAAAATAAGAGTATTTAATATTAAAAAAATAATAATGTAACTGTTAATACGATTGCTGTCGAGCTCTGACAAGACATAATATAGAAGTGACATGAAATTGTTGAGTATATTAATACAAATTTTATGTATGAAATATATATTTATTTTGTTTGTTCTACAATAAATACAATTTATTTTAGAACTTAGATTTTTTTATTGTAAGTTATATTTTATTAAGCTTTAAAAATATTAAAGAGGCACATAGTTACATATTATTTTATTACATACGTGTACGTTACATATACATAATATAACAGTATATTTTCCTTGTATATGTTTTGTTATTTAATATATTTCATCAGGGAATAATAGACTAATTCAGTTTGCAGGTTTAAGTGATTGATACCATTGTTAGCGCAATATTTGTTCCTAATTTGGGTTACCACCACCACGTGAGCTGAAGCCATAAATTAAAAATTGACACAAAAGGTCATGTCCACGGTACATGTGGATTTTGCTGGACTTGTTCCGCCTTTTACGAATTTAAGAATATATAATTACGTCAATAAATAAGGAATTTGAATGACCTTCAGTTATAAGATTTTTTTTAAATTTTATTTAATTATATTCTCGGCTAAATTTTTGACGTTTTTTTTTTTAAAGTAATGTGTTAGTATGCCGTCAGCGAGCTCTTAATTGCATCTGTTTTAAGTTCGTGACTTACATTGCGAGTTTTATAAATGTAAATTATTTAGAGATGCGTGACCTCTTCATTTTTAGATCTTAGACATTATATTTCATTAGCTTTACATTAAAGGGAATCTTAACGAAAGTTGACAAAACTATATTAAACAGACATTAAATAATGGAGTCGAACCCATTTCCCTCTCAAGTTTAAATTATTGCCGCGACTCATTCCCAGAGAAACCCAACAACGAGAACAATTCAGAATCCATTCAATTATTCAAACTTTTAATTAATATTAATAGGAGCTCTCACTTTCAAAAGAAAGAACATTGGCGGCAGATAAAAACTCCTTAGAAATCTGCGTTACTTGCAGCTGTGAACTGCGAAATTAATGCGAATACAATAAAGCGTCCGAAAATAGATGAGGAGACTCGGATAAAAATTATTTCGGTATGGTTATTACTGGTGATGCTTAACAAAAGCGCGTCGGTGTGGGTGCACGTCCGTAATAAACGTCACGACAGGAGAGATAGGAAATTAAACGAAACTAAAACGAAGTCTTGCTTCAGAGGGAGGAAGTTTGGGGGACCGTTCAGCGTGCTTCAAGTTGAAAAAAAAAAGTAAATTAGGAACGGACGCCCGATTTTGTTTACCTTGCTGTGAGCGACAGGTCAAAAGTTACTTTTTTCTGTGAAGTTAGTTAGGGCCGACTTTTGTACTAGCTTCGTTTTCGTTTCACGTTATTGTTTTTCTATAATGGTTCTTACGTATTAGTTATTATCACTCAACTACATCTTTCAATTTTTTTTTTTAAAAACTCAAAGAAGTTCAATTGAAATAACCTAATATACTATCTTACCTTTTGGTAAAGGTTCTATGACGACTTTGACTGCATCCACTGCCACGAATGCTAAGAAGATCCATAGCAAAGCCATACTTCGTATGGACTGCTTTACTTTGTTCATCTTCGATTAAGATCTACGTCACATACATCGCAAAACCTGAAACAAATATAAATATTATTAAAAGAAATATAAGGCAATAAGAATCAAACTTTTAGTGCGACGGGTAAATAAGTAGGTACTCATATATTAAAAAAAAAAGTTAAATGTAATTCTTTTTAATTTCTTCATAAATTTTAATATCATTATAACCGTATCTAAAATTAACGGATTTGCATTCATGAATAATAAGTGAAAAAGTTTAACTACGCAAATCCGTTCTTTTCAATATTAAAAATTTGGCACATAGAGTCCTAAAAACTCTCCAAACTTGATTTCTCTTTTTAAAAAGTTTTGAGGTGAAATGAGCTTATTTTAGCCAAAAGATTTTTTCATAAATTCGATTACATTTCTTGTATTTCCTGAAGATTCATGAGTTAAGTACTTGACGGGAACAACGCGAAGTACGTCTCCTATTTATAAATATACTATGGTTTAACTTATTATAATAACAAGCAAACACTTAACATATTAAAGATGACGATGCAATGCGATGTCTGGCTATATTCATATACTTATATTTAGGGAATGGACCGTTGTGCTAAGACACATCTAATTCTTAAAATTCTAAAATACGATCAGATTGATTTTTTGCGATATGTGATATTTCTTAATCCTGGTATACTATACTACGTATTTTGTTTGAAAAAGTCATTATTTAATGGATATCTGACTTTTATTCAATGTTTTTCTGTGTCTTATTTATACTGATATGATAAAATGCAAAAGACTTGGCTTGAGATTTGTTGGACCGATTTGAAAAATTCTTATTAAATTAGTTGACTTCGGGTAATTTGGATTGATTCATTGATTGATTCAGTCGGATGATGGAAATGTATTTTAACCTTTGAGAATAGAATGGAATAATCCACTATCATATTAAAATTTTGGATGTCCACTACTGAATGTAGGCCTCCTCAAACATCTCTGGGGGGGATTTGCCAATATTTGCCACTCTTAGCAGACGAGTTTGTGAGCGTAATGTGTTGTGGCAGGATATTATGACGCTGCTGCCCATCCCCATCCTGGTTGGTGTACAAATGTTCGCACCACTATGGGCTTAGTCACCTTTTACAACACCTTGGCAAGAAAGAGATCGGGTCTATTCTTCTTTACCTATCACCGCACGGCATGTTAATCATAATTGATTACGATAAATTTAATATGGACACCTGTGGTGTTAAAGCTTCTGAGTATATGTATATGAGATAAAGAGCTATTTGCAGGTTGACTTTGCCTCTTTGTAAATGTGGTTTTTGTATTGACTTATTTTTATTGAGACGTTTTTGCTAAAGCATCATGTCTCAAATATATTTCTGGACCATGACACCAAGCATCCAACTGGCTAGATACGTCAAATTTTATAAATATGACGATAAAACAGATTTCTAGTACAGTTTTTGCCACAAAGTCAATATACGTTTGCCTTTGTAGGCATTGTTTTCTATCGATGATATTTTTGTCTATGTTAACGGATAGACACCTTTCCTTCAAATTTATTGACGTTGATAGCGTATATAAAAATCATTTTAGGATGTCATTCCCCTGTCCTATTAATGTAAAATCTTTATTACATGCCTGATAAGCGAAGCGTTGCGGTGGGTTCTACTCTCACTTCACGCAAAACAAGTGATTTTTGGAACTTAAAATGTCTCTATTTATCGTATATTTCTCTTTTAAAATAATGTGTACACACACATATGAAGAAAAAAACACTATTTTTAACACTCATGATACAAACTAATTAAAAAACTGTTTAAAAAAGTTCTGTCTTGGATGTCCGTGAGTCTGTATGTGCGGATAGCATGATTTCACTAGATATTTGCGGGGTGCAATCGTTTGTTTATATTTAAATAATAATTATTATTATTATTGCATATACATAGTATGCTGTAGTATAAAAAATATAAGTAGTTAAAATAATTTGGAAGGTCATATAAATTAGCATCTGCGCTTAACAAGTAACCAATACCCCGGCTACATATGATGTAGCTTGTATCGGTGCAATAATCAGCATTTTCGTCGACGAATAATCACACAGACATTTAGGCGCTAATAATTACGACCAACCCTTTGAACCAGTCTTTCTCACAACCAGAGTGATTGAGAAATCTGCATTTTAGTCTTTGAAAACAAAAAGTAGCCCCTATTGGATCACTCGTTCGTCCGACAGTCCGATTTTACGTCGTCATTTTACTCTTGTTGTTTCTCCCCTCTTCGCTCTTTGATAACCTTTTGAAATTCAAACTCAAGTATGAATATTATCATATGAAATACGTGTTCTAAATAAGATGTTAGAATTAAATATCATTTTGAGCTTTTTACATTACTAAATATCAAAATAAAAAGGTGGAAATCCATAAAGTTATATAAACTTAAATTACATAAAAACGCTGACAGTGAAACCAAAAAATATTTATTTTCGCTAAACAAACAACGAGTGTGGCCATTGAGAGGCACCTATTTTTAAAAATGATATATTATTCATATATTAAAATTGAAAAAGTCTGTTATTCAGTCAGTTCGTTAGAATTTCGTGTGTAACTGTATTGGAATATCGATCAAAGACAAAATAAATAAATAAATATTTATGTAATACATAGTATAACTGTATATAAAAATGAATAATATCAATCGTAAATGCTTAAAATGTACAGTATCAACTGATGTGGTTGATATTATTTCTATCTAAAATAAGTCATAATTTAGGTTTTCCAAAAATATTGCTTCAGGTTTCGCTTCTCTTTATCTCAAACGCAAGAGTAGGGCGTTTTAATTACTGCAGGAAGAGGGTTTATGTCTGATTAAAATATTAAAGAAGCGTTGGGATAGATCTAGACTTCATGTCAAGTATTTTCAATACAAAAGGAACATTAATTTATTTATGACTAGCTTCCGCCCGCGGCTTCGCCCGGGTGGGCGTACTGATAAAAAGTAGCCTATGTCCTATACGAAACATACATTTACATAAATACAAACTAAATAGCTAAAACTACAATCCTATAATCAAATTTAAAATTTGTTGTCTGTAAAGTCGGTTTACGGACGATAATTTTACGAGATTACGTCATAAGAAAACATTGATGAAAATTTGCATACTTTTATGAATTAAACTGATGTATTATCACTGAATTATCATTATTTTGTATCATACTAATAAGGAGTTAATTGAAAATTACAATTTTTTCGATAAATTAACATTTATTTGTGCGGAAGTGTGAGGTTCCTCATTCAACATATTATAGAAAAGTTTATTCAAATATTTTTTCTCTTCTACTAAGACACATCTGCCGATAGAGTGGTAGAGAGACAGATGCGTCACAAGCCTAACGCTCAGGCCGATTGTGCCTCTCCAGGTCACGGAGAAGACTGCGGCGATGTCGTCATGACCTCCCGCAGTTTCCCCCGTTCGCCGGTCCCTGGAGCAGCGGAGATAGAGCGCTCACGGTGCTCGCGAGTGCTCTATGACCGAAGGCCGCCCGCGTAGGCGAGCCAATCGTCGGGGCGTCACGGTGGCATGCGCCAGCGATCCCGTGGCGTCCTTGTACGACGACGAGGGCACCGCTGTGTTTTAGTGGGTATTCTGACTTCGCAGTCAGCGAGTCCCACATACCTGCCGCCTGCGGGTGGCGGGATGCGTACATATAATTCGTATGACGAATATAGATGTCTGCACCGGGTCATGGACGTATATATTTATATATTTATATAAATTTCTTAAATTTATTTCCATTCCTAGTACCTAACACAACACAAGTTCTTACGAATTTAACACGGGGGCATCACACCACGTTAACCTATAACGTGGTGTGATTGTTGGTTGATATTTCTTATTTATTATTATTATATAAACAGAAATAAAGCAAGATTAAAAAAAAATGATTGAAAACAAAATTTCTTTGTTTTAAAAATGCCCGAGTCTTAACATGTTTCAAAATAACTAAATTCCATTTCCATGATCCATCATCATCATCCAAGTTTTTAATTTTTTCGCATAAAAGTCTCATTTATCAATTTTAACCTCGAATGCATACATTATTAATATATCCTAAATATATCACAAATAATATATCCTATATTTTTATGGGCAGGTTTATTCAGGCACATTCAAATATATTCTTATACAAATATTTAAAGAAGGAGAAAACAATAAAGAAATTTAAAGGATCTTATTATTTTTATTTTTTTTTTAATTTATTTATTTTAAGTCGCTTTTTAACAGCTAAGGTCATTAGCGACTACAATATTTACATTTATATATTCTTGTACATATTTATCTTTTTCATAAAATTAACTGTGTGTATAAGGCCATTTCCAGTTAAACAATCTTTTATGTTATTAGGTAGGTTACATGTTAATTTATCTCTGATATAGGCCTGACAATCTTCTAGAATATGTTTTACAGTTAGATCCATCCCGCATTCACATTTTGGTTTACTAATCTTTTTCATAATGTATACATGGGTCAAGTTTGTGTGACCAATACGGAGTCTAGTAATAATTGTTTGATCTCTTCTATTAAACGATGTTGGAATCTTATCAAAAATAGAATTTCTAATGTCATATAATTTACTTGTATTGTTATTTTTCCAAACAGTATCCCAAAGAGTTTTTATTTTATATTTAATATAGTTCTTTAAATCAGTCGCGTTCGACATGGAATGATTTACTGAGTTTAAATTTGCAGCGTTTTTGGCTTCTACATCAGCCTTTTCGTTACCTTTAATACCTATATGGCTAGGGATCCAGATTATTTCAAATATATATTTATTGTTTATTAAATTCACCATTAATTCTTTTATTTCTAATATAAGTGGTTCTTTATTATTAATATTTTGTAGAGCTTGCAAACATGACTTTGAATCAGAAAAAATTATAAATCTACCTAAATTACTATTATATTGTATTAATTCTAAAGCTTTAAAAATAGCAATTGCTTCACAGCTAAAAATCGTGTGGAAATCCATAAGTTTGTAATGAAAAGTATTATCGTCAGAGACAACAGCACATCCTGATTTATTATTTATTACCGAACCATCTGTGTAAAACTGTTTACTATCCTTATTTTTATTAATAATTTCATTAAATAAATTTTTATACATGGATTGTGGGGTGTTATCCTTGAAATTTTTTGTCAAATCCAGATTAATAGGAAATTCATAAAAGTTCCATGGGCCATAAGACGGTATTTTTTTTGTAAAAACTGATGGAGGGCATAAATTCAATTCTTTGAGGTATTTTTGGGCTCGAATGCGTAATGGTTGTGTAAGGTTTAGGCGACCCTCGTAAATTGAATTAGATGACGATTTAGTAAAATAATCATAAATTGGACTAGATGGTTGTGAAAATATGTTTATGGTATATATTAATATCAGTTGTTTTCTCCTTAAAGAAAGTGGCATTTCCCCCGATTCTGCTAAAATACTCATGATGGGACTTGTCTTAAATGCGCCAATACTTAGTCTTAAAGCATTATTATGGATACTTTCTAAACATTTTAAACTACGTTGTTTAGCAGAATCATAGAACATAGAACCATAATCTAATTTTTGTCTAATAAGAGCTTTATATGTATTAATCAAACAATCTTTATCGGCACCCCATGACAGCGATGATAATACTTTTATTACATTTAATCTTTTATTGCATTCAGTTTTTAATTTACTTATATGTATGTTCCAAGTCATTCTTGTATCAATTGTTAATCCCAATATTTTAATATTCTTTACTTTTTTAATATTGTGGTCATTTAAAGATAATTGTAAATGTTTTTTTATTTTCTTTTTCTTGTTAAATATTATGTATTCTGTTTTACTTTTAGAAAACTTAAATCCAGATTTTTTAGACCATTCCTGAAGATAATTTAGTGTATTTTGAATAAGTGTCAGTGTAGGATCCAAAGTATTGCCGCAGCAAGTAATAGTTAAGTCATCTGCAAATAAGAAACTTTTCACAGGTTTATCTATACACGAAATAACATCATTAATGGCCAGTAAAAATAGAATTACACTTAATACTGATCCTTGCGGCAAACCATTTTCAATGACGACTTGATCTGATAATGTATTATTAATTCTTACTTTGATAGTTCTAAGAGATAAAAAGTTTTTAACAAATGCAAGTGTATTTCCTTTTATATTTAAGCCTTGCAAAATTTCAATTACTCTATGTTTCCAAACCATTTCGTAAGCCTTTTCAATGTCAAGTGCTACCAACACCAAATAATTGTTGTCTGCTAAAGAATCTAAAATTTCACTTTCTATATTCATTAAGTGATCAGAAGTCGACCTAAATTGCCGGAACCCATACTGATAATTTGATAGATGATTATTTATTTCTAAATACCACTTAATCCTCTTGCTAATAATTTTTTCAAATAATTTACACAAATTACAAGTTAATGCTATAGGTCTGTAACTTTCTGATACATTAGGATTTTTGCCAGGTTTAAGTATTGGAATCACTAGGGCTTCTCGCCAAATGTTTGGAAATAACTGTTTTTGCCACATGTAATTGTACAGTTTTAGTAAATATTTAAGTCCGCTATAAGGGAGATTTTTTATAAACATGTTAGGAATATTATCCGGACCTGGACTAGAATTTTTACTTTGTGACAGTACTGACAATAATTCATGCATAGAAATTTCTTTGTTAATTGGTTCGGTATTAGTAGTTAATTCATAGTTTGATTTATTTTCTTCAGCCATTTTATATATCCTGAACTGGTCATCATAATTTTGACTACTTGAGTTTGCTGCAAAGTTATTAGCAAGTAGGTTTGAAGTTACTTTCGGGCTGGCTGTAAGCGAATTCTCACTATTCTTAAGTACTATTGTAGAAAAGCCACAATTTGTATTATTAATTTTCTTAATTTTTTTCCATACTTCACTAATAGGTACATTAGTATTGATTGAAGACGTCCATTTTTGCCAATATCTTTTTTTGCTTTCTTTTAAAACTTTCCTACAATATGCTCTTTTCTTTTTATACTCTATTTTATACTTGAAATCAGGGTCGGCCATAGCATGTTTTTTAAAATTCCTGTAGGCTTTTTTTGATTCTTTTACAGCTATTCTACAGTCATCATTCCACCAGGGCACGTTATTAGTTTTTAAGTTTCCTGATGTTTTTGGTATCGATTTATTTGCTGCATCGATTATTAAATTATTTAGTCTAAGAATTATTTCGTCTATAGAAGTCATATTACACATTAAACTATCTAAGTCAAATAGGTTTGAAATATTTCTGTTAATTTCATCCTGAAAGACAGACCAGTCTGCTTTATTAAAAATCCATTTTTTGGGGACTTTAATCTTTTTAGGAATTGTTTGTCGTGAAAAGGTTTTAATCAAAATAGGGAAATGGTCACTATCATACAAGTCGTCTAGAGCATTCCATTCAAAATATGCTGCAATATTTTGTGAAGCTATAGTCAAATCTATATTACTAGTGCGACCAGTATTACTGTCAAAATGTGTTGGTTTACTATTATTTAAGATTAGTATGTTATCGTGATCTTTTAGCCAATCTTCTATTATTTTGCCCCGTGTATCACATTTTTCAGAGCCCCAGTAGAAATGATGACTGTTAAAATCGCCGAGTATAAGAAACGGTGCTGGTAATTGATTGACAAGGTTATTAAGATCATTTTTACTAATTGGGGTACTATTTGGAAGATAAACGTTACATAATGTAACTGTAAACGGAAATTTAATTTTTATGGCTATTACTTCTAAATTTGTGTTAACATTGATTAGTTCAGGAAGAGTATATGGTTTAATATAAACAGCTACGCCACCGCTAGCTCTGTTACTATGTATACGATTTTTATAAAAGCAATTAAATCCTTTTATAGGAGCACTGTAATTAGCTGAAAAATTTGTTTCTTGTATACAAATGCAGGTTGGATCTAACTCATTCATAAGCAGTTTAATATTTTCTAGTCTTTTGTAATAACCGTTTACATTCCATTGTAAGATATTCATCTTAAGTCCGTAACAAGTATATAAACAAAAAGTAAGAAGTGTTTTAACAAAAATTAATTAGGTATTTAGTGTAGAAGTGTTATCCAAAATTTCATGTAACTTTCTAGACAGTCGGGAACATCTATTCTTTAAGCTAGTGTTTAGTTTTATATGTAATATATTACACATTTTAATTAAGTCTCTAAGATTATCTGTATAAGAATACACAATTTCCTTTATATTTTTCTTTCCTCTGGTATTATCTAATAAACTTATAAACCTATCCACATCTATTGGAAATACTTCTCTTTCTGGTTCTATAAGATTATTTTTTATCTCTTTCCAAGTGTCTTCATCGGTTCTTGTGTCTGTCTTTTTTAGTTTCTTTTTCATATTTCTCCTTATTTCTGTATCTTCAAGTGACGCAGCACTGTGTGTATCATCATCTGTCTCTAGAATTTCAGTTGGCATATTCAGAAGGTTCGCAGGTTGTACGGTTTCGGTTTTTGAAGGCTCACTGGTGGTAGGTGAATGGATGCGTTTAATTCTTTTTTGATCAGTTGATGGCTGGGTAATAACTGGTGTAGGGTTAAGTGTAGGTCTAGATTCTAAGTCATTATTATTGACAATAGTGTCTTGAGTATTTATCGTTTTTTCTACTTCTATGTCCTGGTGTGTAACTGGAAAAGTTTGTTCAGTTTTTGGGCAATTTTTTGCGATATGACCGGTAGTATTGCATGAAAAACATTTAAGAGAGTCCGATGTTATGTAAATCCAGTAGTTTGTAGCATCAAAGTTTACTTGAAAGGATTCAGGGAGCTTCTTTTCATCTTCTGGACTTATATACACTTGTCTTCTGAAACTTAATATATGTGAAAATCCGGGGTCTGGAACTCCAATTTTAAGAAAGGAAATGGGTGATAAAATTTGTATTTTTAATTCTTTAAACTTTTCTTCAATTATATAATTGGGGATCACTGGGCAAACGTTGGATAAAACTATGCGCTTATTTCGAGTAACTAGTGGTTTTATTTCCAATGTAATATTCTTAATCATTATTTTCTTTTTCACTTCAATAAGGTCGTCTGCGGTTTTTTTGGAGTCTAAATAGATGCAAATTCTTCCATTCGATATTCTTGATATAAATCTTATTGACGAAGCAGGTATCAAGGATGACAGCGAAACAAGATATTCCCTTAGTGTTATCCCGTCAATTGAGTCTATTATAATTGCCTGATCTTTTCTTGGAAACGATAATGAAGACGTCACGTTGGCGTAACTTGTGATTTTAGGTGCCGGTTGTGATTGTGCAGTGGGTTGAGACATAACGGTGGATTGAAAATCTTCATTGGGTTGAGACATTATTACATTAAGGCACTCCTGTTGCCAGGAGTGCCCTTATTAACACTTAGTAAACACTCGTGTATTATAAAAACAACTTATTGAACAACGCGATAACGTATAAAACACCGAGCGCCGCAGAGCTATACGTGCATCCGCTGGGCTAGCCGCGCGTAAACTGGATCTTATTTTTATATTTCACATTGTCACAAAAAGTTAAGTATTACCGTCGGTGGGTATTTCAACACGTGAAGAAATTCATAAATTAATACAAGAGTACACGTTTCGATACTAATTTGTACCAATAAATAACAATTACATTATCGTTGATAGAATGGACAAACTTTACAAAAGCGTATTAAATCTCACTAATCGAAATTAATTTCAATCTTGAATATCCGAAGCCTCAGGACGACCGCACCTGAATTTCGTCGTCCGTCGCAGTTTTTCAAATCCTATGCAATAATGAGACAAGCCTTTGAACAAAATTTTTAATGAAAAGCTCTAAAAATATTTTAAAAGGGCTACCGTCTTTTAAAAACGTAATTGATACTAGCGCAGCTTCTTTATTTAAATTTCACTATTTGTTGGCTCAGCTTAATAAACTGCTCGCAAATGGCTTCAGGCCTATACTTTTGTATTTTTTGCGATTTCTATAAACGTTGATGTCGCTCACAAAATGAACGTTTCTTTGCCTGGTTTTTGATATATTTTTCTTTCAGAAATCCAGGTGGAAATATAGTTTTATTCATACAATATAAAAAGCAAGGTACTATCATTTATCTCGTATGAAAGTAGTAAAAAGGCATTATATAAAAATGTTAAATAAATTACTAGATTTAATAAGATGAAGAAATCACAATTTAATTGAAAAATCTTGAAAATAACCTTTATAAGTATGAATATCTAATGCATTGTATGTGTAAATAATATAACATTAACATAAAAAACAAAAATCATTGATTAATTTAATAAAAGGCTTATATGTATGACGTTAATATTCTAATTTATACATTGAATTTAGTTACTGAATAAAATGATGTAAGTTTTAAGTACATCGTAAAACTTCTCATAAAAAGTCAAAGTTTCCTGCAGTTTACTCACAATGCCTGCGACCCATATTTTCCCTGAAGTTATTTGCCTAGTAGCCTCTTCTAAAAGTTGGTCAAGATTAGTTTGAACTTCAAAAGTTGCCTTTTGCTGTTAGGACTCACGCAATAGACAACGCCAAACACTTTTTGTTCGTTATGGTTATCGAAAAAGTTGTAGCTCTGAAAGAAACATAATATAAGTTTATAGAACACAGATGGATACCGCAATCGTAACTTACAAAACTTAAAGCTAGATTTCTTTATAAAGAATCGGTAAAGTATATTCTATTCACTAGCGCATTTCGTGATCAGACTTTTGATTTGATGACTATTTATTTATCTATACCTATAATAAACTTGCAGGGGTCTAGAAACACAAATTATTCACATTACTATAATTTTTAGAAATGTCTGTCTATCTTTTTGTTTGAAAACGCATCAATCAAATCAAAGTTACAGAAAACGCACCGACAGTGCTACACGTTAAGACTAGTTGGGCGGTCTATACTTTCTTTATTTTTATAAATAATGCATCTTTAATTAATTTATAGTTATATTTTATTTTGTTGCTTTGTTATAATAATTTAAAACTCAATCGCCATTGAATACTTATTATTTGGATTGTAGTATTTCTAGTAACAGACAACCTTTCCAAGTCTTTCGGTTGTCTTCGATTTTTGATTAAAACGTTAATTGTTTTAATTAATAAACGAGATTAGAAACGCCATTTAATTGATATTTCGTTAATTTTGATATCGAGTTAAACACTGAATATTGTATTTTGAGAATTGTCGATATAATAAGTTACGTTAAATGTTAACGTCAGAACATTTATATTAGATGAACTCACTTTTTTTAAAATAATTACATTCCCAAAATAGTTGCACTTGTACGTGAAAAATATCTAAATTTACGCGAGAAAAAAAATAGTTTTTAAATTAAAACTTTCTGCTAGTAACCTGTGAAATTTGTGAAATAGCTATTACTGGAGTGTGAAAAAAACGTAATTATGTTCTCGTTGGGTCATTAACAATGCTTCAAGAGAACTCAAGCTCCGCAATGCGTTACGTTGTAATAGCCTGTGAATTATCGCTATAAGCTAATGCAATTTAGTTAAGAACGCATTTAATTTAAACCAATTATCAGTCTAAAGAAATAATAATAAGGACGCACTTCTAAGATATTTCTGTCACTAACTGCTGTTTTTAGAATCAGAGATTTGTTTGCTTATTAATGCAATAAAAGTAAACGTGAAACGATGAAAGAAAAAGAGGAATTGTTGGATGATATAATTGAACGGAGCGTCCAACTAATATCTGTTTGAGACAAAGGAATATTTTCTAGCCTATTATCAAAATTATAGACGGTCGGGAATAAGGTAGAGACAATACTCTCTCGGTTATGTCTTGTTTTAATGGCGTCGTCCCGAGAGCCTATACAACATTTTATGAACAGGACATTGTCTTAGATGCTGTATTGTGAAGATTAAGGAGATAATCAAGAAGGTAGTTAAATTCTGCATTGTATATAGATCTCGTTTTAGAGTAATCGTATCATTTTAAATCAAAATGACCGAAACACGTATTTTATGTTAAATACAACTTAAATGTCATATTTTTATACTTGCGATATCTAATTATTTATTCGTTTACAAGTATCAAGTGTGTCAAAAGTACATTTTCTATTATAAAATGAGATTTTTAGTAATTTAGTAGTACATAAAAAAAGTGTATATCACTGTTGATAGTTTGATCTATATCTATACATTTAATAAAATTGTAAATTTCACGCGTCTATTTTCATAGAATTTTATGACGAAAAGCTCCCACAAAGGAATCTAAAAAACAATTAATTATTACATACATTTCTAACATTTTGAAATATGTCTGTCTATCTGTCTTTTTTAAGCACGTAGCACAGATAAAGTACTAATTGTAGGTTAACACATTAGTATAATAATCATAAAACATATTCGAAAGTATTTACTTCGCCAAAATCATTTCACTTTACAAAAGTTATTGTAATTTGAATTTGAAGAGTACACGAGTTTACATTCAAATATGATCCAAAAATAAGATTTCATTGCAATTAATTATTAGTAATTAATATTCAAAACTAGGTAAACTAAAAAAGACGAAAAAAAAAATGATAAAAATATCAGATTGCGATTTCATTTTTGACGACGCGTTGGCGCAGTGGTCATGGCTACTGGCTTATGCGCTAGCGGTCGCGGGTATCCGGATATTTTTCATGGTCTAGGCGTTTGTGATTATGTGTTATGTGTTTTTCCGGACCCCCGACACAGGATAAAGATCCTACTGGGGACCGTTGAGTGTGAGACGTTTATTTATTTATTTTATTATTTATTTTTATATATATTATATTATTATCGCAGTTCGTACCTTCGATCATTTACAAATTACATATTAAAGTGACGCTTATGTGCGGACGAAGTCACTAGTATACGTAGTAATAAATAAAAATAACTTTAAAAACCGGTCAATTGTGTCACCAAACATTATTTAACAACGAAAAAATAAGTTTTTTGCATCGGAACTCTCCTTAAATTCGTCATTTATTTATTTGTTATTACAGTCGTAATAATTATAAATATTTTGTGATAATTTAAATATCTATCTATGAAGTTTCAATAGGAACAGTCTTAAGGAATGATGGAAGGATGGACGGATAGAAGGCTGTATAGTGACTTAGTAATACGATCCTGGTAGCCTTGGGTACGGAGCTCTGAAACTAGTTTGAAATTTTATATACTTTCGGTTAACTATGTTAGTAAGAACTTTGTTTTAAATAAAATCAAGTAATTAAAAACAACAGTTTAAGTGAGCGACCGAAGCGTTTCTTCATTAAATAGCTTTTTTTTCATTCTTTTTCCATAATAGTTTAAAAAAAGATCTAGCAAACAACTCACTTGCCCTTCAAATTAAACAATTTTTTTTAGAAAATTTCAAAGCAGTTTAATAATCGAAAAGCTTTACCTTGCTACTAATATTCAACGAGGTACTTAAGTCAAAATAATATATCTATTACGTAAACTTACGTTTCATGCTACAGTTTTAAATACCCATTGAAAAAATCTTGTGTCACGAAAAACCTTCAAATAAAACCTTCTAGTATGTATATGAATACGTAGCAGAAGGTTTTATCCAGAAGTATGAAAATGAAATTGTAGATGTATTTTTTTTTTGAATAATTTGTGATTGAAGCGTTCGAAATAAGTATAACAATATGACAAATATCTCGAGTGAAAATTATTAGGAGTAACGAGACTGTAGATAAATTTTGGTTAAGTCTTTGATTATTCTTGTTTTATCGAATATATTTACCTCGGTATGAAGAAATTGATTTTAAGATTTGTTAAAAAAGAGAAAAACATTAAAAAATGTACTACCAAAGGTGCAGTGTAGCAACACAAGTGTTCTGGACGTAGCCCTTTGTACAAAGAAATCGTTTGAGCTTGGCGCTGCCATCAAAGTGACTTCATCTACACACAAGGTAACACAAGAACTACAATCCTTGAAATGTTAATTATTATTATTTTGAGGGATTACTTGCTGGAGTATTTATTGTAACGAAAAAATGTCATGTAAAAAATCTGTCTTAAATAAATAAAGTTTTAGAGTTAGTGGGCTTGGAGTTAGAGATCATCTTCAAATCTACTTATCTGATTCTGAAAATTCTTTCTTTTACAAGAAGATATATTATTCTTCTCTTTTTTATTTATATTCTTCTTTGTGACGCGAACTAGGTTCTATTTTATTAAAAGTTTGGTATCAATACATAATAACAGTCTTAAAAAATGCAAGAAAATGTTAAGAAATTTATTTTCTCAAATGCTTACTAATAATTATTAATAAAGTATAAACTTAGACAAAAAAAACCGGTACGCCTGACAGAAGTAATAATTTAAATGAATCTAAGTTGAACTATTTGTATATATAAGCGTCTGTCTGTCGGAACCAGTTTAATCTCTCATAAGAAGTTATCACTTCAAAAAGATTATTTAATAATATAAATAATGTAAATAAAATATTTTATTATTTACGCATTTATAATGATCGATAAGCCGTATCTGAGCAATGAGTTGTGTAGGCTCTTTGTGCCTTTGAAATTCCGTAATATGTAACTAAAGCCAAAAAGCATAAACTGTTTGCGGTGCCGACCGCGGGCTGTAGCTCGCCTATTCCTCGTATCTTCGCCGCTCTTTACGCTCTCCGGACGCATACAATGAGTTTGATTTATTTTCGGATTAATGGATGAAAATCTTGTCAATATACCAGATGTTTAGTGAGCATGATACCTGAATTGGTTGTCTTTAATTACTGTAATTTGTATTTACCGTTGTTATTAAAGTAAATATATAAATAAATAAATGAAGCTTTTTTCTCATTAGGCATTATCAATTTTTGAAAAAAAAAAACAATCATTACCTAAGCCATTTATTTTAAAATAGGCCTCACATTCGATTATTTTAATCAATACTTTTGAAAATTTTGCTGTTTCATAATTATCCTTAACTATACATTTTTTGTATTTACAACGAAGTGGTTGAGAAGCACGCCGACGTCGTGGCCTCTCTAAAATATTTCCCCACGCACGCAGATGCTGCTTTATCGGGGTATATTGCTTAATTATTTCTATGTAACAAGAGCATGTAGCAAGAGAATTTGCATGGGATTTGTTATTTTTATAATATAACTGTAGTTAAAAACACTACAGGTTATTAAGTATTACGTGGCAACCCATTAAGTATTTACAGATACGAAGTGGCGAGTACAGCTAGTAAGCTGTTCTCGTGACTTTGTTCGCGATTCCAGTCCATTTATCAACCTATATCATCCCTTTCATTAAGCTTATAATATAAAGAAACCCCAGCTTAAGTTCTTTGGACCAAAGATCTTGAAACATATACGGGACAGTCTTTATGTTTCCATTCTAATAAAAAATAATTAATGAAATCCAACTACATTCCACCAGTAATTCTGGCGTAATGAATTTTTTAGACGAATATTCATTTGTTGGCAGGTTAAATCAATATTAATAATATACTATTTTATATGTATAGCTTTACTTCTGGTAAAAGCATTTTATCATTAAAACAACAAAATAAAAAACTTTAAATTTAAAAATATACTTGATTCTATTTTAATTGGTATAATTATTTAATGATTGAATAAACAAAGGAATTAACTTAACTCCATAAATAGTAAATTAGTATCGAGTAATAATACAAAGATTCAATTATCAGTTTGTTACAAATCAATCAGTAATGAAACTATTAAGCCGACACTTTAAAATTCCTTTATAAATAGAATCTTCTATACAAATAATAAATCTGTTAAAACCTCCGTTTTATTAATACACTATATATCATCAAGAATAAATTTTAATAGCGCGTTTTTTTTTCAATCAGCGCCATCTCTTATCGTTTTTTGTTCGTGCACGTATCACGTAAAAAGTACAAAACCAATGTAAATAACTGTAATACATAAAAATTTAAACATAATTCACAGTATAATTTAGTTTTTGTTTCATTGTAATTAAATTTAAAAATAAATATTTAAGAAAATAGAAATAGGTACCTACGCCGCCAACGCCATCTGGTCTAAGGAATCTTAAAAACTCACAAAACTTATTTTTGAGTTATTATTTTGTTAAACTTAAAAGTTTACTAAATATGTCGGATAGGAATAGAAATCGTTTTAATATTTTAGATAAACATCATTTTCAATTAATATAGGTACTATTATGTTAAATGTCACTAAATATAAAAACTATATTATTACCATTATACGATAGATGGCGCATGTAGGTGATAAAAAATATAAATTTATAATTTTTAAAATTTTAGTTAAATACCCGTGCGAAGCCGGGGCGGGCCGCTAGTAGGTTAATAAATAGGTTAGGTTAGAAATACAATAGGTTAAAAAAATATTATGTTACGACATTTTAGCGCAGGAGGCATAGTAAAACTACGAGGGGCGCCTAGGTTAGAATAAAAATTCATTCATTCAGCAAGATGTCATGGAACATTTTTATGCTAAGATCTTGTTTAATAAAAATATTATTGTCAAACTTTACCGTGCCGACTAGTAACTTCAGAGAAGCTAAACTTTTATCGACAGTATTAGATACGAGTTAACCCTGCAAAGCTACTTAGATAAAAAACAACTTCGACTGGGAGTGACGAGGTCGGTACGTATACGTGCATGACCATTTTTTTATTTATTTTTTTTTCGCTGGGAAATGCATTTACACATCCCGCCGCCCGAAGGCGACGGGTATGTGGGACTCGCTGGCGCACGCAGAACGTGCCAGAATACCGCACTAAAACACAGCGGTGCCCTCATCGTCGTAGTGGGGCGCCACGGGATCGCTCGCGCATGCAACCGTGACGCCCCGACGGTTGGCCCGCCTATGCGGGCCGCCTTCGCTTATAGAGCGCTCGCGAGCACCGGGAGCGCTCTATTGCCCTGGTAGCGAGTGGGAGGATTATAGGTGCCCCTCACACTCTAATGCGGAGGGTGTAGGAGCGCATAGCGGCGTCTCCTTCCCCCCGGTCGTCTCCTGCGGAGCGGGTCAGCGTTAACGTCTGCTTCACGTTCCCGCTCCGCGGCCTCCTTCAAACCCATGACCTCCTCGCAAAAGGAGGCCACGGCCGACCAGCACCTCTCGCTGCCGAGCATGCAGTGGACCACGCTCGACAACGAGAGGTCTCCGCCTATCACGGCCATCAGGGCATGGCGCTGGGGCCCCCAAGCGGCACACTCCTCGAGAGTGCACACGCGCCGTGTCCATCGGCGCGCCACACTCATGGCAGGCAGGGGTGGCTTCCCTTCCCGCAATTTGATGCAGGTACTTACCAAAGCACCCGTGCCCGGTAAGTACCTGCGTCAGCCGAAAGGTCAGCACCCCGTGCTGCCTTCTGACCCAGCGACGAAGATGGGGACGTATAGCATCCACCGTTGCTAGGCCCACCGCTGGGGACTCCAGGTCCTCCTTCCACCAATGGATCAGGACCCTCTGAGCCTGAGTCCTGATCTGAGCCGTCTGGTCCGCACTTGGGACTTGTCCTCTAGCTCTGAGGCTCGACCGGAAACGGTACACTTCCGCAAGCACCTCCGCCTGGAGTTCCCAGGGCGGATCGCTCGCGAGAAGTGTTGCCGCCGTCCATGACACCGTACGGTATCCACGTATCGCCCTCACCGCTATGACCCTCTGAGGCCTCCTCAAGAGGGCTTTGTTCCGAGCGGTGAGTGGGTCACACCAAATGGGTGCACCGTACAGCGCCATACTCCGTACTATGCCGACGTACAAGCGCCGGCAAAGGGAGTCCGGTCCTCCTACGTTGGGCAGGAGTCTACCCAATGCAGCGGCGGCTCTCTCGAGCCTCGGAGCGAGCTCCGAGAAATGCGGACCAAAGCTCCATCGGCCGTCCAGGGTCAGGCCCAGGTACCTCATCTGGGCTCGAACCTCCACCTCCATACCCTGGACGGCGATCCGCGCACCTCGGGGAGGGCCTCTGCGTGGGCCATGGAATAGGAGGGCCTCTGTCTTGGATACAGAGACCCTCAGGCCCAGCATCTCGATACGGTCGACCGTTATCGACGTGCCGGCTTCAGCTAGGCGGGCCGCCTTTTCGAAGCTCCTCGCCCGAGCTGTGAGTAAGGTGTCATCAGCATAACAGATGACCCTCAGCCCGGGCGGTAGAGGTGCCCGCAACAACCAGTCGAAACCGACGTTCCACCGGGTCGGTCCCAGGACGGAGCCCTGTGGAACGCCGCAGCCGACGTGACGTCGATAGAGTCGACCATCGCCCCCCTCCCAGAGGACCTCTCTCTCCCGGAGGTACGCCTCCAACAGCCTCTGGAGATAAATAAAATATAAATAAATATAAATAAATATGCTTAAAACACACACACACGGTCGTCTGTTCCTAAGGTAGGCAAGTTAATGCCTGTGTTTTAGGTAACAGCCGACTATACTTTTTTTTAAAAATAAATATACATATAAATAAAACATATATAAATAAACATATATTACACCCAGACTCGAGGCGGGAATCGAACCCACAACCCTTGGAGCAGAAAACAGGGTCACTGCAAACTGCGCCAACGGTCAGTCATTACTAGTGACTAGTGACATAGTCATTGATAGTGGGGCACTTCATGGAACCTCAGTGCCTCCACAATCGTCTCAACAGGAATGCTGTTGAAGGTGTTCGCCACGTCTAGCGAGATGGCCAGGAGAACGTCTCCACTGGCCACCGCCTCCGAGGAGAGAGACCTCAGGGCGTTCAGGGCGTCCAGTGTGGAACGGCCCGCCCTGAACCCGAACTGCGCCTCTGAGAGGTCCGGCCCCGACTCTTCGAGGTGCTGGACGAGGCGGGCAGCGAGAATCTTCTCAAGCATCTTGGCCGTCTCGTCCAGCAGCACGATTGGCCTGTACGCAGAGGGGGAGTCAGATGGTCGACCCTCCTTGCGCAACAGACACAACCGGCCCGTCTTCCACGGCTTCGGGAACTGTCCGGTGCTGAGGCACTTATCGAACAGGACCCGAAGCCGCCCTCTCAGCTGTTCCAGGGCGATGCTCAGTACTCGCCCTGGAACACCATCCGGCCCTGGTGCCGTCCTCCTGGCCCTGAGACGATCTAGGGACATGCCCATCTCCCCCTCGGAAATAGGAGGGATGGACACCTCGGACTCGTTCGAGGATGACGGCGCCATCGCGGGCGGAATGTGGCCCGGACGGTGCGGAAAAAACTCCGACACTATCCGTTGGAGGAGATCCGGTGGCGTCGTTTCCGTCACAGAGGCACCCTGACCGCGCAACTTGTTTCGAGCTGCGCGATAGGGACGCCCCCATGGATCTCGGTTGAGACCCGCCAGCAATTCCTCCCGGCCAGCGTCCTATATACGTGCATGACCTTCAACAAGTATCTCAAGACACTCTGAGTATAAGGCACGCAACCCTGTTCTACACAATTCCAATGGTTACAATGTCGCCAATGAGGTACACGCGTACCATAAATCCGAAACCTCATTGGGACTGCTCGTCACCCTCCCGGTAGTAGGAAAGTTTACCGGATTTCAGGGTTATCGTGTTCTCTCCCTCTCTTTGGACTTCAGATAAACCCAATATATGTATCCGATTGTAACCCGTTCATTTTTTTTCCAGCTCAACAATCTTTTCATCAGACCTCAAAGTGCAAATGTTATGTATTACCAGGGCCAGGTGTCGTTGTGGGTGATAGCGGAATCTCACCCGGAAATTCTTACCCAGGCCGCTACCTTAGCCAGGAATTGTAGGGCCAACGGGCACTGGGGGCCTGGACTCATTATTGCTTGTCATTTTTGTGGGCGATTTGCTAATACTCGCCATCCTTGGCAGGCGAGTTAGCGAGTGCGGTATGATACGACAGGATATGGTGACGCTGCTGGTCATCACCATTTTGTTTGCTGCATAGTTGTTGGCACCATTATGGCCTCAGTTGCCTTTTACGACACCTCGGCAAGAATGAGGTCGGGACTATTTTTTTATGCCGAGCATCGCATGGCATACGGTTTTTAAATATTTATCAACTCTATTTTCTTATAACCGTTCGGCAGTTCATATAATCGTTAATCGTGACGACCGTTCTGGTGTAGTGGTGCGAGTAGTCGCCTCAACGCCACGCGCCGGCGGTCGCGGGTTCGATTCCCGCTCGGGACAGATCTTTGTATTTGTACAAATATTTGTTTCCGGTCTGGGTGTATGTCCTTGTGGGTCTCTCCACCATGCCTCGGAGAGCACGTAAAGCCCTCGATCCCGGTTGTTGTTATAGACACCTGATAATGATTGTTACTCATGGTAGGGAAGTTATCCGCCAACCCGCAGTGGAGCAGCGTGGTGGATTAAGCTCTAACCCTTATTCTATATGCAAAAGAGGCCTTTGCTCAGCAGTGGGTGGCAGCACAGGCTGATACAATAAAAAAAAATCTTATAAATAACAAAACTTAGTACAACAAGCGCATTTAGCGCCAAATTCTCCATAAAATATAAACTGGAGTAAGGAAAAGAAGGCATTGTTATAATAAGAGACCAATTAGAAAACTTTGAAAAATATGCCGAATATAACGGACGAAAAACTGTGGTAAATTTCAATTTCATCATGTCATTCATATTAACTTAGAGAGGTAAATATGCACGCAATTTTCAACCATTCCATTCCTAATGACTTTCACTGACACGGCGCAAAACCCCTCATTTTACACTTTGACGCGTTCACTTACGCCTATTTCTGTTGCGATGACATTTTCCAATGGAAGTGAAATTCTTATGAAATTTAAAAATCGATCTTCGTACCTTATAATAAAGTCTATTATGAAATGAAACTCCGACCGCAGCGGGGTGACTTTTGTCTATTCCGGGTCTTCAAGGATAAAGTGTATTTGTTAAAAGTAATACGACCGATCTCTCTTGCATCTCTTAAGAAACTGAATCTTAGACTGGTGATATAAAACTCAAAATGGCTCGTCGGTAGAGTTTCACATATAAGTCGCGGTCCGCGGTTGTTTTTGCTGTTGGACCGTTTTGTCTATTGGTAATATGAGACTCGGTTCGCACCTTTGAACAACAGAGCCTTCTTTTTTCACACTTCTGTAAAAAACTCAACAAAAGAAGCCAGCATGTGTGAATATTAATTGTAGTGTCGCGTCACAATTAAATTTAACGTAGCTCACGTTTCACGGCACTACAGCTATATGTTTTTAATTATTTATTAGACGTCTCCTTTTTTTAAACAAGTTATTTATTTCTATTAATAAAATTAGAAGCACATAAACTTTCGTTCGATTAATCTTCTATTGCTATCGATTCCTACAGGTTTTCATAATGAAATAATAATGAAGCTGGTCAGAAATTCCTGACGCTGACCAACACTTAACGTGCAGCCGTCGCATGCCAAACATTCCTCGTTGAAGTATGAAATATGGAGACACCGGTTATGTGACCTAAACGATAGACTACCGCTATATTATGAGAAAAATTCTGAAACTATAAGCCATACTTATACGAAGAATTTAAATTGTGAATCATGTTCGAGAATTTTATTATTTTATGAATAGTTTAAATTGTTAATAGTCAAGGAGGCGGGGATTTTAAAGGACAAATTAGTTGGATAACTAACTTTGTGAAGGTCTTACATTAGCCAATAATAAATTGATAATTTAATTCGCGTTTCTCTACAGTCTACACGATGTCAAGGTAAAACACTTTAAGCTTTTCCACGTATAAGAAAAAACATTTATTCATTTAAACTACAACGTATTTTAACACTTATATATATTTTTTTGAAATAAAATTATTTAAAAATGTAGGTTGTAATAATTGAATTCAGTTATAATAAATATTAATTATATATTCACCTCATGTTCTCCAGAATCTGGAATCGATTTTTCAGACTGATGGCCTAATTTCCACCCCTGCAAGGGTAACAGGTAAAGCCTGCGGCACCGTCTGTCATGGAAGGTTCTCCTTTCACACACCGCACTTTTTACATGTTTTCACACTTTAGGGTTAGCCACGGTCGTTTTACAATAAAACTTTATTTTATATAAAGACGTGTAAAGTGACTTGCTTTACCATGATTTTTAATTTATAAGTATTACACAAAATAATAAATTATTCTATTAAATTATTAAAATATTTTGATAAAAATTCATATTTTTTTTTCATTTTAATTTTATAACACAATAATATAAATTTAAAATTGTAATAAGTTGTTTCATATATTAATTTTTATGATAAATTTATTAAAATTTATCATAAAAACTACTTATTTTATCTATTATAAAATTTATATTTTATATAAATAAAAATATATTTATATTTAAAAAAAGGAAAAATCATAAACAAGATTGTAGTAAAAACAAATTCAGAAAATATGTCTATTATTTTACGGTGTATTCCAAATTTATTGTAATAGTAAATATATCTTTCTAATGAAAATAATATTTACAGGAAGCGTATTGTTTAAGGGAATGTTTTTCGCCACGCTTTTGTGAAATCTGATGAGGTACACCGTCTTGTGCGAACAGTGTGAAATAAGGTTCGTAGAAAAATGCTGAGAAACACATTCGAATGCCATAAATCTATGTCTTTATGACTTTTATGAATGTAATAATGTGTTTTATTTGTCACATGAGTATAAAATAATTTCAGTGAACATTTTGTTTTATATATTTCAATTACTCCATACCTTGATAGATAACCTTATAAAGACACGTATGATAATATGATATATTAAAAATAAAATATTAGTACAGATTTTCAATTGAAAATTATTAGTTAAATTATTTTTTTCAAAGGTACCTATTTCTCATATATAGATAGATATCTATCACACTTCTTGAGAACTAATGTTTGGAATATTAAGTATTTTACGGCCGTATTTTACAGGCCGTTGAGTGTGAGACGTTTATTTATTTATTATTATTTATTTACGATCATTATTTTTAAAAAGTTTAGTAGAATATGGTGTCAGTGAATTAAATTGCGAAGCTATGTCGAATAATAAGGCTAAATCGTTTTCTGAATTTATAATTATAAATTTATATTCAGTTCAATTGGCTAATTTTGTTTATCATATCTCCCACAGACACTATTAATGATAAAATTAAGTGCATGTGGGATACGTGCATCTTATTTTATCATTAGAATTAATAATTTTATCTAAAATGTATTTTGATTTAGCAGTCATGCTTAAAAAGTCTTAAAATACTGTTTGCCACATTCTAGAAAAACTGTCTCCTGTTTCCATTGCCTCATACTATATACAGTTCGTACAATTTATTCCTTTTCTTACAAATATCGTTCATCCGAATCAAATAGCCCAAACCACAATCTTTCCTTGAATAAACAAAGCTGAACAAGCAATCAATATAATCGCATACCGACGGTCGTCTGCATATCCGAATGCCTAAGCGTTGTTATTCCAATAATTCCCGCCCATGTCTATAGAAATTGAAACATCATAAAATCCACGGAATTCCGTAATGGCCGCCCGCGTGTCAATGTATTGAATTTCAAAGATGATTAATGAGATTACTGGGATTTTCGGATATGGTTTCGTATTTATGTAATAGGAGCAAGAACAATGTAGCTTTCTGTGTATAATTGAATGTTTTTTTTTCTTAATTTGGATATGATTTTTTTAAATCTTTACTGTAATAATTTCCCCGTATAAAGTAAAAGTAATAATATAATATTTCTAAATCTAATATCTATTATCTTTATTTTTAATAAATTACTGCAATTAAAATATTAATGTTATTATTTGACAAATAGAAATCCGTTGGTATAATGAAACACCTTGTACGATACAAAGTCAAAGATTCATATAATATATCTTGAAAATACAAAAATTTTGGTTGAATTATGTTAACTAGAGGCATGATTTTTTCAGCGGTCACAAAATTATTAATTTTGTTTATTGAAATAAATAGATAATGAAACTCAAAGAAATAATTTAATGAAATTGATATCTAATGTCAAAGTTGTAGTCTTAAATAAAAACAGCCATTTGTGCTCTGCGGTTCTATCCGCATAGATCCCGATTTTGTCGAGATTTAATTTAAGTATACGAATGTCGTCTATATGTAGACGTAATTCTCATAAAACGTCATGACGAAATTAACTTATCCTCAATGTCTATAAAAACAATGTTAAAATCCATCATTCATTAATCTTATTACTAATTACTAAATAATCATATTAAAAAAACACTTAATTTTGTGTTTTTCATTTAAATTCAAGCTTATAACAAATACTTAGCATGTTGTTATTTTGTAGTTCTCAGTAGATTTACATTCGAAATCCCTGGTCACTTCAGACATTTAAAAAAATCTTTTAACCGTTTCAGTTTCATAAAATAGTCAATTTTATTTGCTTTCTAGTTATGCTTTTGATTTTAGTTGGTCACCATAAAAACTAACACTACTATAAGGAACTGTGCTGCTATTGACTTAACATAAATTATAAAAAATATTATCCATTTTTATTTATTTTCCACAGTTATTTAATATTTTATATGAAACAAGAAAATTGTAACTTTATCATAGTGTAAAATGTCATTCATTTTTATCCCTAAAGACCACATTATTGAAACATAACCGCAAAACCGCGTTAATAAGTATCACGGACGCAGTGTTATCTTACTAATGGATTCTGATCTACATTCAGGATGGATCCATTTGGTTAGGTCTCTAGGGCTTGACATACCGTTTTTCAAACCACTGTCTAATGAATTAGTGCTGATAATGAATGAAATTCCACAATAAGATAATGCGGAAAACACATTATTTCTTGACAAGTTTTAACGATAATAATATTTTATTTAGGTATATAATAGCTGTGCACGCGGCGTCACCCACACATGTTTTACTTTTCTAAATAGTAGATTGAAGAAACTAATTAAACATGGTTTAAAAAGCGTCATCAGCGCCAACTATTGTACATTGTCATGCTTGAAATTATTGTGACAATAATTTATTTATTCACTTTTTGTTTTACAGTTTTATGAGCTTTTAATAGTGCAAAAAGAGCACAAATGATTTCGCCAATGTAACGTATTATAGAGAATACACGAAGGAGATTAGTCGGTGCGGTCGAGATAACAATCTTCTTGAATTTGGAAAAAAAAGAGTAGTAGTCATTTACTTATCAACCCTTTACCTAACAAACAACACAAACATTGAAGATAGAAATATTATATATAAAACTATGTTATACTAAGACGATCAACGACAAGGTTTATTTACAATTTAATTTTGTTACTTTTATATAACATATTTACATACAAAATGGAAAAAAAAGGACTAAACACAAGCAAAAATAATTAAATATTTACAGGACGGGGGATTTTGCGATGAAGAACATCGGGTTAAGGATGAAGGAGTTCAGGACAGTTAAAAAGGATATGGGATGCAGTACCGTTGTCGAGACCACATTCACATAGAAAGTGGTCTCGTACCCGAATTTTTGGTAACTAATTGGATTTAGACGAATGACAAAGGCCTGAACGGCAGATTGCAGATATAACCCAATTGTCGGTATGTCTCTAAAGAAAGAAGTAAGGACGTCTTGGTATGCCAGGTTTTATAGCAGCGTAAAATTTTCTCTTAACCGATTTTGATTTAATCCAGAACGAATTCCAGGCCTTGTTCAAACAGTTCAATTTAAGTGCCAGTATGAACAACCACTTTAGCGCAAGAGTCTGAAATCTTGTTAACCTGAATACCAGAGTGACATGGAACCACTTGGAAATTTAACTTTTTGATAACATTTTAATAAATCTTCTCTTTTCTTTAAAATAATGGAAACTCTTAATTTACTATGAAAAAGATTCTTCTTAATCGCAAACAGACAACTGGGTGAGCCCGTGCATATAACAGTTTATTGCAAGTTATGGGATATAATACACTTATTCAACCTTAGATCATAATATACAATAAAAACCGATATCAGTTATCAACTAATATTACACTAAACTTAGTAGAAAATTATGAAAATTTATAACAAAAACACCAAGATCTCTAACACACATGTGTGTGTTGACCTCAGGTAAAGTAAACCAAAAAACAATCTTGTAAAAAATCTCAATTCATCGATTTTGACGTCATTTTTTTTTCGTATTATTTTGTTTACTGTCTGTTACGGTGTATTGTACCTTGTGTTACAAAATACATGTACATGCATCTTTTGAGTAAAAAATCTGTAAAAATACAAGAGTAAAATAAATAGGTATAGATGATAATAAGTATATGATATAATAAAATATGTTCATACTGTACTGTACTATATCAGCCTGTAAAAAACCCATTGCTGAGCGAAGGCCTTTTCCCCATATAGAAGAACGGTTGGAGCTTAATCCACCACGCTGCTCCACTGCAGGTTGGCGGATAATTTCCTACCACGAGAAACGATCGTTATCAGGTGTCTATGATAACAACCGGGACTGACACCGTGCGTGTTCCCTGGGGCACGGTGGGGAGACCCACAAGGGTATAAACCCATACCGGAAACAAATATTTGTACACATACAAATATCTGTTTCCGGTCTGTGGAAATCGAACCAGCGACCGCCGGCACGTGGTTTGAGGAGACTACTCGCACCACTACACCAGATACCTACTTAACCGATCATCATGAAACTTTGTGCACATATTCTTGGAGGTATTAAAAGTAACATAGGATACTTTTTTTTGGTTACGATAACCGACATCCACGCGGGCGAAGCCGTGGGCAGGAGCTAGTAGTTTATAAATAAATATTGTTACTAACACCCTAATACAATGTGGATGTTAAATCTGAAATAACTATTTTTATTTTATTTATTCTATTTATACAAACGATTCGTTATAGAAGAGAAAGTTTCAGTTAATTTAACTTGCTACATCATAATTATTATCTCGCGTGTTTAACTAGGTATCATGAATCACTTGAACGCTTTAAAATAGAAATAATTAAATTTTATCCTTCCTTAATTTATTGAATATTATGGTGTTGTTTAAAATAATATTTTTTTCAGCAACACCTATATTTTATAATAAATAAACTTAAGCCGGAGAGGGTGTTTGGCTAGGTTAATCAATCTCTCACACTAGATTCAATAATTTATCTAATGATCATATTTGCAAAAATATCTAGCGTTAAAATCTTTTATCTTTACTGGCAAATTAGGCTAGTGTAAGAACGTAGTTGAGTAGGCTAGTCAACAAGTTAAAAAAAAGGAAATTTCCTTCTCTTTAAACATCTTTTTTCAAAATTCCTCAATTGTTAATAGTTTTTGAGTTATTAACAAAGAACTAAATGCTATATTTTTTTCATATTTTGTTAATAACAATTGGAATTTTTAATGTAGAATACATATTTTCGATACATTTTTCTAGACGTCATTCCGAATCGGATGAACCCTCGTTCATATTTTAGGAGCTTTCTCAAGAATTAACACGTTTTTAAACTTGTTGACTAATCTAAATGCACATGTGCCACACTTAAGACGCTTTTATATGGAAATGTGTAAAGTTAGAATAATTCCGTATCACATTTAAAACGTTAAAATAATGAAGTTTTTTCTAAACGCATGATCTATGGATTTTTTACCTAGACCTCTCAAAAAATTTACAATTCTCGTCTTGTGCATACGTCATGCGTCTTGTGTACACCAATGCTATCAGGATACAGATAAGGCTACCCCGTTTTTGTACCGCATCAGAGATGTTCGCAGCGGTACCAGTCGTGTGCAATTATGATACAATTATGCATAGATGTACGGCGCATATAATAATGGTGTATCCTTTAAATGATTGAATTGCAATTACTGCAATTCATTATAGGTAATGAATTACGTTATATTAGTTAAAATTTTGTTTTATGGTGGTAAAAGTCCTTAAATCTGTTACCCGAAAGTCATATATTATATAATCAAAATAAAAACAGAAACATAAGTAAAATTAACATAACTAAAATACTCGTACATTTTTACATACCGATAGATCTAATTTAATGAAAGACGAAATAATCAGAGCTTGTGGAGGTCTATTAGAAAAAAAAAACCTAATATTATAATATTGTGCTCAAAGGAACTGCTTAAAAGGAATAGTAATACTGGAGAGTACTTTATGGATTTAAGCGTCGTATTTTTAAGGCGACAAAACGTGACCGGCATTGTCGAAGATCCATTGTTCGGTTTCAACCAATTTCAGAGTTTCCTAAGTTTTTCTTACATAAAAGCGAATTCACTTATTTGAGTTACGATTTCGTAATAAATTCAATTGCAGTTTATAAAAATAGACCTTAAAACAGGCTTTTATTACATGACTTAAATGATTATGAATTAAAATAAAAATAATTTTTCATTTCGTTTCGTGGATTTATTAAGAATTTTATTTATTCGCACAAAAATGCTAAACAATTTTAAGTAAAATGTGAACATAACTTCGCTCTTATTTAATTGGTATAAATAATTAAATAAAATTTTCGGAAGCCGCTTTTAACTTATGGAGAAAGTTAATTTATTTTGTTTTAATTCCGCTTAATGACTCGAGTGCACGTACTGATATTAAATTTTGGCTTGTAACGAATGTAAACGATCGTAAAGGGACGAAAATCGTTGGAAGTATTGTAAGGGTACACTGTAATTGTTTATGCTTAGGTCATTTTATGTTATAACGCTTTTTAGCGTGAATTGATGCGTAATAGCATTTTGTTTTATACGTATTCAAACGTACAATATTTAAAATTACATATATTTAAAACCGAGTATTTTAGAAAAAAATCTTCTAGAGAGACGTCATAATTTGAACCTTAATTTTATTGTTATTTTTTTAACAATGTACTATTAATTATAATAATTAATAATATTTAATAATAAATTATATATATATATATATATATATATATATATATATATATATATATATATATATATATATATATATATATATATATATATATATATATATATATATATATATATGTATATATATAATTAGGACACCCATCACCTCAGTCACCCGAGACCATGGATGCTCTAACGGGTCAAAAAAGTCGAAAAACTACAAATAAAATTTTTACAAATTAATAATTTTCACGAATATATTTCTTTATTGGCCTCTTCAGACATTGTTTAAGGGTCGTGATATTAGTCAGTAACTACGCCTAATAACTTGCGACGTTTCGCTCTTCCTTTATATTATAAATTACAAATTGACTTAAGAGTTTCATTAAAACTTTAGTGAGATTTTGAATCATGATTTAGTTTGTTATATTTTGATCTTATATTAAAAGCTTGAAAATAATTACGTTAATGTATTTTAAATTAGAGACTGAGAAGATCAGTTCGTGACAGCTTTCTACGGGTTTAATTTTTTATGAGGCGTTATTTCTTATGTAGTATATACTTATAGTAAATTAAAAACCAACATTTACATCATAATATGTATGAGAAAATTGCTACTAGGATATGTACATTAAGCAAATCTTATATACAAACGGTGTATGACTTATATTATGGTATCTGATCGTTTACAAATTATAAATATATAAATTTCAAAATAATTGCCTGTTTTTCTTTTTACGTTTAAAAGTTTACCTATTTAAGGTTTCCTATAAAGCTGTATGTCACGACTCATAATAAGCAGAGCAGTAAAAATAAAGAATAAAGGCATTTAAAATAGCTAATATGAGGTAAATAGTGTTCTATCAAATTCTGAAAAAGCTAAGTTTTGCAATATGGTAGAGCGGATACATTTTGTTTGGTTTCAAATAACATACGCTGCGTAGAGGTATTTACGATTTATGGTGTAGACTTAGTTAATGAAATCGATCTGTGTTCCATAATTAGAATTGCTTCCATATATTGAATTCATATTTTTGTTCTATGAATGTTCTATGGATCCTTCAACATATTCAATTGCATGAAAACCAATTAAAAAAAGGATTATAAAATTGTTTTGAATCTAGACCGTTACTTCCACAATTGTATGCTACTGAGGTGGCATCCAATTTCAACCTATCAAATGAATATATAACCATTTCGTGGAAATTCAGTTATATTTTCGAAGAAATTATTGAGAATCCATTTTATAAATCACTAGAATATATTATATAATATGGTATAAGTTTATGGAAATGTACCCTATGTATATGTATGTATGTATAGAGTTTTATGCAGCTCTAATTATGAAAATAATATGTACCCTACATATCTTTCTAATAATAATTGTATTAAATATTATCGATTTATATTTATAAATGTTAAATAATATTACCGTTAATAAATATCACATTTCGAATTTTGTACTATTTAGTAATATAAATAAATAATTTAAATAAAATAAAAATAAACATTGGAAACTTATAAGAATATTTCAAATCAGTAGGAAAAATATAACAGGAAGAAGAGTCTGCATTTTTCTCGGAATCGACGGAGGGAAGAAAACTTACAGAAATATAAAATAAAATTTATCACTTTGTCAATAAAAATTACGTCTCTTGTGAACAAAATGAATATATGTGTACATAATACTGAATCCATTATCCAACTTAGAAAAAAGAGATAAAGATCAATTACAGTTGCTTTTATTAGGTATTTATCAAATTATTTTTTTATATTTTTTATTTGTAGATTACAAACCAGTTTTAAAACTTTGTATAAAATTTAACGTATAACTAAATAATATTAAAAGACAAAATAATATGTTTAATCAAACTTAATAGAACTGATTTTTCCCGTAAAGCATTCCTTATAGAATATTATTATAGACGAAAATGTATTTTATTTTGCCATGACCACAGTTACCACCACAGTTATTGTATGTACTCGTACTTTTCAAGATGTTAATATTTCGGACCAATTACCCGGACTGAGGTTACTACGAGACTGCTATGATCAAATGTGTTGATTTTTAGCTGTCATGGCAGAATTTATCTATTGTATAAACCGAAAATACTTAAAAGGCCGAAAGCTGTAAAGTCGGACAAAGAGCTCTACATACAAAACTTGAATAAAAAGCATACGAGAAATAGAAGAGAATTAGCAAATATAACAGATAGGTTTTAGAAAATGTTACTCAACCATAGATATATTTAAATACAGAGTATATTAGAGAAATGAAAGGTCCATGATTTTTTTTTCTGCGAAAAGAGAACATAGCAGTAACCATCCCAGTCTAACAGAGGTACCACAAAACATTAATTAAAAACAAGTGAATGAAAAAGTTAAAATATATTTAAGTGTAATAGAAGCATCCATCCTATCAATACGACATTTATTCACATTGTAAAAAATTTCAAAAGTGCTTTAAATTATATTATGAATCAAACGTAACTTACATTACGCTTGGTTACTTAATTTATACCTAAGCAAAAAATAAAAAAAAATCTTTTTATTTATTTATATACTAGTAAAAAATATTCGGTTCATTTTAATTATAGGGATGAATAATTTTATATAAAATATATGATATAAGTTTTCTAGCATGTTCTTTATTTAAATAAAGTGCTCTTCGAAAAGTAAATCATCGACAAGAGGGTTAGATAAGTTCTCTGCGCTGTGATCCGACCGCAATCGCGTCTAATCTTTGTTTGATTTCAATTAAAGCTTGCCACTCGCCTGCGAGCTGTCAACTCCGCTTCTACTATGTATACTAAGTAGTTCTATAGATGCTTGCGATTACGTCAAATAATCAAATGGTATTCCATCAATAATATATTGGCTAAATAATATTCGAGAAAAATAATATTTATCGCATTAATCGTATCATATTTATTCCGTAAAAATAAATAAAATATTATTAACCCACAAAATTTTGCACGTTTGATATATGATTAAGATAATACCTATGTATGAAATAAAATTAAAATGACTTCAAAGTCATCGGTAGCTAATAGTAAATTATATATTATAATATATATATATATATATATATATATATATATATATATATATATATATATATATATATATATATATATTATAATAGTAGTAATTGTTTTTTGCAATGAAAGTATAAAAATAAACTGAACTTGACTGAAACAGTCTGGAAATATTTTGCTAGAAAAACTTCTATTATATACTCGTACGATAAGGTCTGGAGCTTAAACTGTCGCGCAGTTCCATTGTGGGTTGGTTCCATTGGGATAGTTTCGATATTAGGGCATGATCTATACCACAATTATCTTAGATTAATTTGATAATAATTTATTAATTCATTGTAATTTTTGGATTCAGTCTGCTGATGTAAGACGGTAGAAAACAAAAATCCACTATCACATCAGCGGTTGGATGTCTGTCTACTGCTGAACGTAAGCCATCATCTCTGTGGCGCTTTGCAAAATAAATATATTTATATCTTATTAACGTCGGTTAAAGTAATTAATATTAATGTTCCATGTACCTACATAACTTTTGAGATGGTGAAGATAATGTCGATAAGTTAAATTATTATGACGTAAACATTGTAAACAATTGAAACAAAATCTCGTTTACTGAAATAATTTAAATAATAAGCATCAAATGCACTTTAAACATACATGACTTAATCAATAACCAAAAATTATACTTATGTAAATAAGCGTAAGGTCACATCAATTAAAATCGCGCAATTAAATATAACTGTATGTAAATTAATAATTATGCCACAAATATAAAATTAATTAAAATCGGAAACTCATCAGTTAAATTTATCGCGTTGATTTAATACAATGGTTAACGTGTTTGGATTTGTTGTTCATTATGGTACAAACAAAATTTTCAAAGTGCTGTTTTAGAAAGCGGTAAAGCAAACAAAACGTAGACTTAATTGAGATAATGCAAACAAGAATTTCCATCAGTGGGCGGAGCTGATAACTGAGTTGCACTGCTATGGGTCGTGTTACTTATTTACATAAACGGGTTTATTTTGCTGTCTGTGCCCTTAAAGATTTGTAATACGATAAAGAAGAGCTCACTGTTTACAATTATATGATTTTTGGTTGTAATTTTCAAGAGTAGGTACTTTAATGTCTTTTTTTTAAATGACCGTAATAATATAAGAGAAATGTTCAAATAAGAAACAAATTATTGGTGACCTGTTAAGTATTGTGTTATGTTAACATGAGCGATGAACAATAAAAAATAGAAGAATGTAGGTACAATATTATATAAGGATATAATTAGGAAAGCGTAAAGTACTTAGACACGACAAGATATAGAGCAAGGAAAAATAAAACGATTTAATATAAAAAAAAGAAAAAATAAATAAAAAAATCAATTTATTTATAAAATGTATTTGTAAGTTTTGTAAAATCCGTACTTAGTAAGCATCTAATGGCGACAGGAGTTGGAGATCAGTTGCATAAGTGTATTGTTTTATATATTTTAGATGGATAAGTTAGGCATTAAGGAAGTAAACCACGTAACTTAAAAGTAAGCATGTATAACTGGCTTATTCATATATAGCCCTTCTTTAGTTTATAAAAATTCCTTCAAATAATAACTGGAGAATTTCTCACACGTTCGTTTATTTAGCTTCTCTCTCCCTTTCATCAAGTTATTCGTTAAGGAACATAATGTGTACTCTTTACTAAAGTTAAGAAGAAATATATTGCGATCTATAGAAAATTTACGTAAAATTATTTAAGATTTCTTTTAAAACAGAATAAAAATATGAATGAAAAAAAAACTATAAAGTGCAGATAAGACATAAATATAAACACATTCACTGGTTCATAAATACTAGTGAAAACTATAAAAGTTAATAATAAAAAAGATTTCGCTAATCGTAGAGTAAAACAGTCGAAAGACTTCACTGTAATTATTTCAACACGTGGTAAGTTTAACTGAGTGTTATTATTACGGTACAGCCACTTTGAGCACATTAGTCCGATATCATTCCTCCGATCCGACTTCAAACGGTCTATTACAAGTTTTCTTATTAGAAGTTACGCCATTACAACGTGGGTGTGTATCTTCACGAAAAAATCAAACCTGACGTCTAAGTTATATGTGATATCGTAAAAATTTCTTATCTTAGCAAATAGTGAGCAGGTGAACTATAATTTATTTACCGGCGTATAAAATAAATAATTTTTATCATAAATTCATTAAAAAAAGAACCTAGATTTAATATTCTATACCGATATTGTTATCTATGTCGTAACTAATCGTAGCAATTTTAAATGCAATATTGTTGCACGAAATATAGTGTTGAAAGAAAACAACGAGAGAAAATTTGCATCTCTCAAGAATTTTACATGAGAATTTTAATTGTATTACATAAACCAGTTCGTATAGAAAAGCATGGCATTGTACGCAGGAGTTTAAAAACGCACTTAAGAGGCTTTAAAAAAAATCAGTAAGTTTAGTTTATTTTCTTTGTTTTTATTACATACGTCATTTGATTACGTCGTACACTACAAATAGTTTTAAAAATATACTAGCAAATATATAATATCTAACATCCAACAATGATATCGACGATATCGTATTTACAATATAGAAACTAAAAGAACTTCAAACTGAAATATATATTTCTACGAAAAGTTACAATTTCATATCGTCAAACGTATTTATTATTGATTTAAAATTTTCGAATACCTCCGAGAATTACACAACGAGTCTGATATTTGGAAAATAAAATAAATATAAAAAGGAGTAACATTTAAATTTAGTCTGCAGACGGCACTGCAATATTTTCACATTATTGCGGAATATAGAACCTTTCCATTTACCTCCCGGTGTCTGGACCGTTAATTAAAATCAAACATGATTTAGGTATGCCAACTAAAAATTGATTCCGTTCTGATTGTTTCACATAAAGGTTTGATTCGGTATGTTGATAATATACGATATCGATATGTTTTTTTCCGTATATTGAACCCTTCTCACTTAATGGTAGCCGTCAACGCTAATGATCATTAGTCCAATTTCCTACAGTAATGTTTATTGTTCGATTCTATTACTCTATCATTATATATACTCGTATGTATAAATATCGAAGTACATATTAGTACATGCAGTATGAAGAAAAATATAAAATATATCAAAATTAAATTGACACTCTTAACGAATTCCAATAAAGTTTGATGTTTTGTAAGTTTCCCAAGTTAACTGCTTTATTCTATAATTAATATAAATAAGTTTTTTTGCTTTGTTTTTATTCAATAAATATTGCAATATAAATCTAACGTCTTCTTCATTTAATTTATCAATAAGGTTGGCTGTAAGAGATCACTTTTAGTGTTAAGGCCGCCCTTGCACAATTTTCTTTCTTTATTACTGTGTATTATTTTGTGTATACTTTTATGTGAGTGTAAAAAAGTATTTATCTATCTATCTATCTATCTATCTAAATAAAGGAAATATATTCTACGGTCGAGCTAGTGTATGAGCATCCAACAAACTCTATACGTGATATCAAAACATTTACAATTTTATTATTAAATCTACTTTACCTACCTATTAAATTTAGATATATTATATATTTTTAACTTAAATATAATAGATAGTCATTAGTATTTTTTCGTAAACATAACGTTTAAATTCTTCTACAAACAATGTAGCGTTTGTTGTTAAATACAAAACAATTGTGTAATCATTTATTTCGATTAAATCGTTTAACATTTTCAAATTGCTTAGGTTTTCGTTACAAGTAAAACAGAAGACCTGATGAATGTTTGGTTATTTTATTAAAATTTTAACAATTCAATTACAACGGCATCGCCGTGACGACGACGGTACTATTTAGTGACGTTCAAAAGCTTTAAAGTGTTTTATTATTAGCTTTTTTTGAAATCATATTTCACTTTTGAAATATTTGATGACAGACCTCAACATTAATTTCAATTATTTTGAATATATGTAATTATAGACAAAAACAGATGACAATGAGAATATTAACAGTTTTATCATTGCAAAACCAAATCCGTTACGAAAAATACATTTAAAAATCTTTTATTAGAACACGTTATTAGAACGTTCATATTTTAGTAATAGGATACGGATCATATTTAGTAAAAAGAATTGGAGCGTAGTACAAAAGTACAAAATATAACTAAATACTTTTCCGTACCTTATCCAACCGAATCAGCTTGTAAAGGTCCCACTACCGGGCAAGGCCTCTTATCCATATTAGAAAGTTTGGAGCTTAATTCACCACGCTGTTCCATTGTAGGTTGTCGAATATTTTCCCAGCCATTAGTAAAGATCGCTATCAGATATCTATGATAACAACCGGGGCCGATGACCTTACGTGCTCTCCGAGGCACGGTGGGGAGACCCACAAGAACCCAGACAAGAATTTTTTTTTTGTACAAATAAAAATATCTGCCCCCTGTGGAAATCGAACTCGCGACCACTACGCCAGAAGGGTTGTCGATTCGTAGTCCTGAGAAATGTTTGTATGCATACAATTAATGTACGTCATAGTTTACGTGTTTGTGTTTGTGTGGTGTGCGTTCCCGTACCCGTAATGTGGTGCATATATTTATTTTCTGCATTTTCATATATTAGGAAATAATTATTTTGTTAAGAAGTTAAAAAAAAAAGAAAAGAAAAATACTAGTTATAATTATTGTATAATAGTATAATATGTACTCATTGTTTCATTGTCATTTTTTTATAATTTAAATAAAATAATAAGTGTTTCCAATTTATTCAACTTCAACCCCAGTAGGATGCGAGTAGGTGTGAGTGTGATGTCCTCTATGTCGGAGGTCTGGAAAGAACGACAAACATCTGTATGGCCTATACAAATATTTGTCATGAGCGGGGATCGAACCCGCGACCACTAAGGCATCAGCCAGTTACTGTGACCACTGTGATAATATGTCATAAAAATTTTTCATTTACCTACATAAAATTTAAAGTAACATTTTTGAGTCAACCAGCAATTAAGGTTTTAAATCCTAAACATATTTAAATTGTAAGATTTGATCCATTCAAAATAATATCGCTCTGCAAACACTAGGAAAGACGATTTAATTAAACATGTGAAAGCCGAGAATAGATAACTAAACAAGGGAACCAGATAACGTACCTTCCTATAAACAACCCGATATTCTAATGACAAATTAAAAGTGCCCATTGAGCAGTCCCGAACCTATCCACGATCTGGAATTAGCTATCATCACAGACGGCGACAAAGAGCTCGGCGCTTATCGGGACGGCTTAGATGAACTCAACCCTCAACGATACAAAATAATAGCCGGCTCGATAGCGTCATTGTTTGAGCATGAAATTAAAATTGAACGGGATTCACACGTGCGCACCGCCGAGATAAGGGGTTGAGGCGTCCGCGTACGCGCAATAGATTCGTAGTTCGCGATTTCAGTGATACGCTATTTCGCTTGAGGGGCTTGCGCTTTTCTTTATTTGAATTAACAATGTACACACTTGTTAACGTACTAATAAATAAACCGACTTGGATTTAGGCTGTGATTTGATGGATGTGTTACGAGAGGGTGGTTGATATTCATTGTTTTTATTTCGAAAAATTTACATAAACGACTTTGTGTTAATGACGGTTGGTATAGAATATAGATAATTATAAAATTCTCTATATATTGTCATTTATATAAAAGTAAAAAATTGTTATACTTATCGGCTATAATTTTTTTAAGGATTCGTTTCAGAAAATGACAAAAAAAACTTGTTATTTGTATGTAAATCATTTTTTTAAAACGCACCAATTTAATCAATTTAATATTGTTGGTCCAAACCTGTCCCCTAAGTTAAAATTAGGTCTATTAACGTCTCGTCCATCCCTAACGCCGCTAAGCTGTTAGGCTCGTTGTTGATTATTTAGCGATTATCAAAACAGGAGCTTGCGGTGGCTGCAATTTAATTTATCGACGTCAGAGGTATGTTGTATACTTCACTATTGACTGCCGGTTGCTCCGCAAACTGATAGGTACTCTCTGTACTGACTATATTTGCCCTGCCCTCTGGATATTAGATACTGGTAACGTTTTAATTAAGCGATTGCGTCCGATCATAAACAAATTAGTCAATGTTTACAGCGAGCTAAATTATATTTGGGTGTTTGTGGTCATCATTACATTAATCAATATTTAATGTGAAAGCGGTTAAATTGAAAATGGAAACTAATTAAATTATATTTACTCAATGATTTATTAGTGATATCATTGAATTTCGGTGTATCATTATGTTTCGTTTGTACTTTGACAGAGTGCTGTCTGTAACAAAATTATTAAAGTAAGATCAATCTATCACTAATCTTTTTAACAAATAAAATTTTAGTATTTCTGAATTTTTAGTATTTACGAATAAAATATTTTTGTAAACTGATTTCATGATGATCATACATATTATTAGTACGAGAAGTTCGTACATAAGATATATACTCATGCTGTACTTTGTGCACACAATGGACAACCAGACTAAAATGCATCAACATAATGAAAGTGAGTTACGTGTATGATACGCGGCTGAAATGTTCACGCAACCGACCCCAGCGATTGCGGGCGATGATATGAAAACAGTTATTGGTTTCGATTCGTGAAGCACGAACCTTTTGAAAAGTATGTAATTTTTTTTTTAATTAAGTCGTAGATAGATGTATGAGATACACTCGTATTTAATAAATAAAACGCCAATTAGTTTAATAGTTCAATGATGTGACCGACAACTGCTTGTGTATACAGTTTTTTTTAAAGTGAAATTTTATATCAAATTCGTCACGCTACGACCGTCACATTTTTGGACCATATATGGTATTGTACTGTAATTTAGGGACTCCGTATTATATAAATATGTAATGAAACGACACAACCTCATCGAGTTCAGGCTCGATGGAATCGTCTTGACGAGTAGTTTGTCTTTCAATGGTAACCAGGTTCTGATGATAGAGCTGGAAGGTGGTCACAGGAACTCTGTAATGAAACGACGCAAACCCACTGAGTTCGGGCTCGATTGAATCGTCTTGACGAGTAGTTTGTCTTTCAATGGCAACCAGGATCTAATGATGGAGCTGGAAGGTGGTCATAGGAACTCTGTAATGAAACGACGCAACTCCATCAGTTTCGGCTCGTTTGATTCGTCTTGACGAGTAAATTTGTTTTTAGATGGTTACCATGGTTTGATTACAGATGGCGCACACAACCCATTAACTCAGCGCATCGTTTTATTATAGCTTCTTACGTACGTACATAAGTACACACACATTTTTTTCGTAAACCTCACTTGACCAATTAATGTTAAATATATAATTAAAAGCTTCAATTAATTCGTGTGTACATTAACACACACACACAGTTTTTTAATTGTGTAAACCTCTGTATTTATCAAAAATTTATAATAATTAAAAAAGTTTAAATGCATTTTTTTATATTGATTTACCTTTCAGTAGAAAAGTTTAAATGTGATTTTTTTAAATATTGATTTACCTTTCAGTAGCGAAAACTAAACTATTGGGTACTATCAAATATTTTTTCAGCCTGATCAAAATGTGTATTCAAAACAAGGGACGCCGTTCCGTTAACTCTAAACAAAAACCCATTATACCACGCGGAACTAATATTGTTATAGTTTATTAAACGATTTCATATCTAAATATCTTTTGTATGTTTTTTCATTTTATTTCAAAATATTTTAAAAAATTGTCCGAATATGAATGTTAACATAATTCAATATGAAATAAATTTAAACTTTGTTTTTTATATTATTATTTAAACTCAAAAATATTTATACAATATATGTATAATCAATAAAAAATATTGATTTTGTAAATCTACTAAGATTTTAAAATTACAACGTCAATATCGTCGTATGTTTACAATTAGCATAGCCTCAGTCATTATTAAAAAATGGATAAAATATGGTAACCCATTTTAATTTTGCAAATAAAGCTTCGTTTGATAAAGATTCCCTAAAATACCTAGTACCTAGAAACTGTGTATAAACACTTCGACATTAAACCCCAGCCTGATAGTCGACAATGGCATGCAAACAGTCCATAAGCAGCGCAGCTACTCGTAATACGAAAACTTATCCATTAGAAACAATATTTTAACCAAAACGTAGTTTCATTACACTTCTTAACTTTTTTCATTAGACATTCTTATTTTTATTATTAATAAATTTCTTGTAATTTTTTTTTTTTTTTTTTTTTACGCAGGGGAATCCATTTACGGATGATATCCAGGGCGCCCGGGTCGGCAGTCCTAGACCTATGTCGGACTCGGCACTTTGGGAGTGCAATACCGTACTAAACCCCTGCGGGAGCCTTCAGCCGCTTTAATTGGAGGGTCCCGGATCTGCAGGCAACAGGATCCCTCCAGCGACAGGCTGGCCTCGGCGAAAAGGCCAGACTTCTCCTCCATGGGGACTGTCCGGCTAACCTCTGAAAAATTTCTTGTAATTAATGGAATATTGTGTGAACCATTATTTAAAGTAAAAATTAAGGAGATTTAAAGCCTTTTTTTGTGTTTCAAGGGGGGTTCCCCTTGAAACACAAAAATACGGGTGATATCCAGGACGCCCGGGTAGGCAGTCCTAGACCGTATGTCGGACTCAGCACTTGGGGGTGCAATACCGTACTAAACCCCTGCTGGGTCTCGGATCTAAGAAGACTTAATGCCTGTTTAACCAGTTGCTGATAATGTTTATCTCACACATAAATTATTGATAGGTTCTATCAGCAGGAGGTAAAACAGGAATTTAGGGCCTGTTTCACTTCCTTCTTCTTCAGTTCTTCTTCTTCACCAGGTTGTAAACAGAATCTGACAGGTGAAGTGGAGTTTGATGGTGGAAAATATAAATATATAATAAAGTTTTATCTGTTGGATACGTTATGTTTTATAATTTTATTCGAAATCTGTAAAATTGAATAAGTAAGTAACATACACCTTAATAAATCCTTAATATTATAAATGTGAAATGTAAGTTTGTTTGGTTTGTTACGCTTTCACGCAAAAACTATTTAACTGATCATCATGAAACTTTGTTTACATATTCTTGGAGGTATTAGAAGTTACATAGGATACTTTTTTTTTGGTCGCGATAGCCGAAATCCCCGCGGTCGAAGCCGCGGGCAGAAGCTAGTAATATATAATACACAAAAATTCTTAATAGCAACATAAAAATTGTTAATTTTCAAGTGTATGTTCACGTAAAAAATCATCAATTTTTACGTTGGCTGAAGTACCTGTCAGAATTCGGAACAAAAAAACATGAATGCTTATGTTTCACTCTTTAAACAGCGAGAAAGCACCTGACTGTAAGAGCTCTGTCTAAGTAATTCTATTCCAAATGGTGCAAATATTAATTACGCTCTAGCGCCTTTATAGTTACGTCATTTGGATTGTGATGCGAAGGTGACCGCTAGACAGAAGATCAATGATGATGTTAAAATAATATTAAATAAAGATAGTGTTTTTTGAAAAGAGGGGCATTTCATACAAGTGACTTGCTAAGTTTTCGGGAGTAACGTCTCTTGCCATCTTTTCGAACTTAAATGACACTGGTAAGACACTGATGGAATATCATTACGTTTGTTATCTTAGCATAGATCTCCTTCTCTTGTGAATGAGAAATTTCTATTATCTGAGTAAGGATTGTATAGTTCATAACGGTTCTGAGGTTACCAGAGGGACAAAATTGAATTATTATCTTATTAATTATCATTATTTTGTATAATATAAAGAAGGAGTTAATTGAAAATTACACATTATTTGCACTCGTCAATTCAAATATTTTTTTCTTCTACTCGAACGCATCTGCGAAGGGAGATAGATGCGTCATAAGCCGAACGCTTAGGCCGATCGTGCCTCTCTATCGCTTCTTCCGTGCTCTCGCTCGCGGAACATGACCATGAGTCATGCTTTTTTGTGCGTGCAGCCGGCGTTCATCGATTTATAAGACGTTATCGCGTTAAAAAAAAATCAAATGAGACATGATTGAAATGACAGTAATAAATAATAAATTACATAATATAAAGTTTACTGTCATCGACACAACATTATTAGACATGCAGCAAGTATAAAGTGCAACAAAGGTAGAATAGGTACGAGTACAACAATGTCGGCGGCGGCAGCGGCAACCTCTAAGGTTGTCATTAGTCACACGCTATTTAGCAGTTAGCGCGACGGGCCGATTTATCAATACGACATTTATTTTCTGTTAATCGTGTTTGGATATTGAGTCGATGCTACGATGGGGATGGAAAAATAATTCAATAATTGTTGTTGATACTGAAAATTATAATGAAAAAAAAAAAAAAACTTTTACATATACTGATACCGTACTTCTTATTAATTTGTAATTGATTATATCAAAAGAACTTTTTTTGAGGATTTACAATAAATAAGATTCTTTTGTATCTGATATGATTTTTAACATAACAATTCGGAGTTACATCAAGAAAGAGAGTTTGTTTGAAATCATTAATCTTGGGATGTACTTACTTCAAAAATTCCTTTTGTATTATTAGTGAGGCTGTTTATTGAGGAAGGTTGTATAATATACTTACATTCATAGGAAAATAAGAGTGCTTATTAACTTATACGTAGGTAAATCTACTCGAGTCTTTAGTTTAAATATATGTTGAAGCTCTATTATAACATAAATGATATAAAATATATCAATTGATTTTTATTTCTTTTTTACCACATTAAAAGTGGTTTCCATAGTAATACATTGTCATAGGACGCGAACGTTAACCATGAAATGAATCTACATTTTCCTAGCATCAGGACTCAGTACGTATATTAAGTCCAGTGCGAACGTTCGCCATATTTAACCGTTATCAGCAGTTCTCGTCCTCTCAGCGCATTCATCGCTCGATGATTTACTTACGGCTTATCCCACCTAGCTGACTTATGGAGCACGGAACGGATGGTGGAATGTTCCCTGTTCGTAAATTGAAATAGCACACCTCTTAATGCGAAGGGTAAAATGATTATTGTTCGACGTACTTATCGTATAGCATAATCATTTGAAATTTATGTATACTAGACGAATCCCGCGTATCGCCTGCCTTTATTGTTATTTCTATGCTTCTGAATGTCGTAACGTGATGATTTATGTCATATTTTCCGGAAAATCGTCTATCTAGGTTATTTTAATATATGGTATGTTAAAATCAAGTTGGTGAGAGTAATTCACGCTGTAATGGCTTCACGAGTTCACGTAAGTGATATGTCGTGTTTTAGATAGATAATTACACTCATTTTATATGTTGACAAAAATTTCGTAGTTAAAATATAATTTAAATAGATACCGTGGAAGGATGTACGTGGTAACAAAAGTTAATTTTTAATATAAAAGGTTGAATGTAACTTTGTAAATGTTAAAATTATATATATATATATATATATATATATATATATATATATATATATATATATATATAATGAATACTGTAAATAGTCGTTACAAAAACGACTACGGATAAAGAAGTAAAAATAATTTTTAATGTAAACTGTCTCGTTGGCGCGCATGGGACAATTTATTTCGGGAAATTAAAGCTTCGAAAGGAGATAATCAAAAAATTAGGCCCGTGTAAATGTATACATAACGTTCGCTTTAACTTTTTTTTTTCGCCTTTAAACTTAAAATTAAATAATTTGAAATTATAAAGGCCAATTTTATACAATACAAATACCTTAACATATCAAAAATTTTACGTATAAATATTTTTATATTACTGAAATGAAACATTTATTCAAAGCTATTTTCAGGCTTAAATCATCACAATTACATACTTTTAGAATACTAAGCTAAAGGAGACCCCTAATGCTACATACATACATACTGTATTCTGTTTCTGCATAAGTTCTAAACTAACAATATTTTGAAAAATAAGTCTATATTATAGAAATAATTTATAATAACACAAAGTTTAATATTAGCTATATTTTTGCGTATTACATATATATTGGTCAGAAGGATTAGTTTCAAATTTTATCGTTGGTTAATAAATACATTATTTATCACTCCACCAAAAAAGAAAAATCAAAGTGATTGAGTAAGTAGTAAGTTCATTATTTTAAGAAACACAACTTGTATTTAGGTCTTTTATTAAATTAAAAACGTTTTGGAAATATTGTTGTGGAAATATCAAATAACCCGTTTATTTCAATAATTCGAATTTTTTTATTTATTTATATGCATAGTAAATAACCGCGTTCCAAAACAAAAGGATACGTGCATTTGGTTTTGTTTTATTTTGTGCGTGCGTTCAGGCGAATTTGAGATAGAGGCAATCGAAGCTATGCGTGGAATAACTAGTAAGTACGATGAGCAGAATGTTATCACAGTTCTTTACTGTAATAAGAATCTGTAACCCAAATAAAGGTAAGTTTCCTGTCCTGTCTTCCTGTGTTTCCATGGAAATCTTTTCTAGATGTTAACGTATAATGATAAAAAACCACACTATATGATAAACCTAGTGAAATTATAAACTGTTTTAAATCAAATATTTATATAAAAAGGTTGATAAAATCACGAAGTTATCGGTGTTTAGATTAACAAATTTTATATATGAATTTTATATAAATAATCTCTAATGGTAGGTACAGTTAAAATGAGCTAGCAGCACTGAACTTTTAAGTGCTAAACTTGTTTAAACTATATCATGAGGCGTGATGAAAACTGCATATCTTAGGTACTTTTCAGACATAAACATCAACCCACAGTGAAGTAGATTAGTTGATTAAACACCAATTACTTTTCTTAATGAGAAAATATTTTTGCTCAGCTGAGAGACGCTGACCAGCCGTTACAATACTGTACACTATATTCCTTGTTACTTGATTTCAAAACACCGATTGACTAAGCTACTAAGGTTTAACAAACTAAACAAGTCGAACGCTTTCATTACCGCATTCGGATCGTCGAGTGGACTTTAGATTGCTCAGCATTGATTCCGATGATTCAGTCGCGGGCGGTCATTATCATTACCGTGCGCTCGGAATCCATTAATCACGTTGGTATTTCTGAATGGTACGGAGGCTTCAGCACCCTACCCTAGCTAGTGATGAGGCGAATCGATTTTCGGAAGCGACGTATCATCGATATCGAGAAGAACTCACGTCTAACTTATTGTTGCGTCTTATTCGAGTATGTTATGATTTTCGATTTGAATTGCTAATAAACTTTTTTAATAAACTATAATGAAGTATTTTTCTTGATGTGTTACTACTTTGAAGAACATTCTACGATAGATATACGTTCAAAGATTTTTTTTATACTTTTTAAGTGACATGCTACTATATGTATATTAATAATTATTTTATCAAGCGAAAGAATGCTAAAAATATTTTGCTGTAGTAAATGAAAGCTCATCACTATCAAAGTACCTGGACGCACTCGTGCATTCACCCTTCCCTTATCAGTTTTGATGTAACGAGTCGCGAAAACAGGGCGGAACTAGATAGGATAGGAAATGACACGTATATTTTGAGGTTTATGCTTTCCTCAAGAACATGAAACTTATTTTTACGATGTATTGACACTTGGAGATTTTTTTTTTTGTGACAAAAAGCTACACAAACTTTCTCATCCATATCGATAAAAGCGAATACACGCACTTGAAATATAATAATATGTATGTACCCTACTACATGTACTTATTTCAAAAAAAATATTTTAGTGAAATACATAAGAATATACTATAAGTAGGTATATATAATTTAGTATATTATAAGAAAAAATAAAAATAAATAAAAAGTTATTCGAGTTATTTTCTTCGAATTGTCGTTGAATATATAGAAGCGATTTTGTAACAAACAATATAGGTACTATTGACACGGAAAAGCATTACTATTATATTTGATACATTTTATTTTTAAAATCTATGCATCTTGATACAACATTTTTTTTCTGTTTTCTCAATCCTATTATTTTATTTTAATAACAAAAAAGAAAAGTTTCATATTTAATTATTTAAGCGATATTTTATAAATATGTCATCTTAATTACAGGTAAAATAATGTTTATTGCAATAAACACTTAATATTCATAAACATCTACAACTATTATAAAATGTAATTAACCTGTGAGCTGTAATTCATCATCATAAATATGATCTGTTTGCATTTAGTATATTTATTTAATGTATTACAGCATCGATATTCTGCATACAAATCTGAAATTTTACGATTCATTTAATGTGTATCGACAGTTTACAATTATACTATTATACGAAAATAGACAAATCAAAGAAAATTACTTAAATCAAGGGTTAAGTGCTTTGCACGACACATTTGGCTTTGTCTTCAACAAATACGTAAATCTTTAGGTATTTCTTCCTAGCTATTATTACCTACCTACCCACCTTATGTATCTATTACCTACATTGTATGTGTATGTAGGTATTTGCATATGCGTATTTATGCATACTTATATGTGTCTATGTATGTGTGTATGTATGTGTGTCTGTATGTATATGTGTTTATATAATATGTATCTATTTTCTTCATTTTGCACCCCTCTTACACCCCTTTAGTCCTCTGCCCAAAGGTTGCCTGGAAGAAATCGCTGTGTTAGCGATAAGGCCGCCTGTTGCAGCTGATGCAACTAAGATATTATGTATTCCATTTTATTTTTATTTTTTTTTACTTTTGTATTAGTGTGCAGAAAGTAAAAATAAATTATAAATAATTTCCCACAACATTCTAATTGAAACCACTAATAAAAGTGATTAATTTTAATTTAAAAAGTAATAATAATGAAACTAAGCCACAATTCTACCGTCTTGAATGCGACCCTCACTTGTTTGCGTTCACTATATTTCACTAATGCGTTGCAGAGCATTGATATTCTGCATACAAACCTGATTCGATTCACGATGAGCGTAGTTATTAAATCAGTTGGATAAACATTATACACCTGTGCTTCCAGATTTGCATAGGCACACATGAAAATCATCGTCAATTTGCATATTATAATATTATAAGTTTATGTGTATTATCGTGTCAAGCTGTGTCATAGTTCGATCTTCGTGTGTTGAGCTTATTACAATTGGCTTTTTTTTTATTTACATAAATTCTATATTTGATAAAATAAAAATTCTGCGATTACAGGTCAACAACAAAAAACTCTTAATCATAAATTAAAGTTCTTAGGTTAGGATTTTTTGTATACCATTAGTAGCTCAATATATTTTTATATTATTAGTACCATTAGTAGGTACTAATAATATAAAAATATATTGAGTTTTGTAAAATCGAATTTTAAAAGCAGTGTACTTGTTATATAAATACTTAGAAACATCCTACACCTTTATACTTAACTGACTACTCAAAAAACAAACAAAAAATGAGTCTAGAGTTATGCATTTAATTTTGTCTTTTGCGAAAAACTAACTTGAGTAACTTTGATATTCATAAATAAATTACTATAAACTCGGAATTAAAAATTTAAAATGATTTTTTTTTAATATTTAACTTATTACTATAAATAGTTTTACTTGTACGTTTCCGTCTTGAGGGATAATAGGCAGAATACGAATGCAATCAACGAGTTATCTTAATTAGAATCTGATAAAGTCAATCAAGTAATCGCAGCTAAATGATATTAGTCTTTGTGCACGTTAAGCACTAAATAGTTCAATTTAATTGAGCTCAGGGAATCGGACATGGTCTTTCCATTAATTGAGATAAGCGATAGTATAATGAGGTAATATATTGTGTGTTAATTGATTCGTATATCAAACAATTTGATTTATATTATATTTTATTGGATAATATCTTATTATATTAATTGAAATAAAAATGAACGGATTAATTAAATTATTACACTTTTAGATTTCATATATATACTTGAGAAATAAATATTAATAAAGTTCAAATCAAATTAATTAAAAAATTGTTGTTATAATTTATTATTTTGAAAGATAGATGAAAGAAAATGGAAAAGAAGACTTAATCCAATCTAAATTTTTATTTTTTAACAGAGACGATATCTCGTCATACTCTAAAGCACATCTAATTACACCAAGTAATAAAAGAAAGTAGCTACCACCTACTTTCATTTCAACGTAATAACTTACCTTTAGAACTCGTGTTTTATTTTTTATGGGAAAAGTTATTAAAACTTGTTAATTATTTAACAGCTAAATATCTAGTGACTAGAAAATAAAATGTTTAGTATTATTTTTATAATAACTAGACGACGCGTTGGCATAGTGGTCACAGCAATCGACTGATTTTTCGCGAGTTCAATCCCCGCACATGACAAATATTTGTATAGGTCATACAGATGTCTGTCGTGGTTCCGGATCCCCGACACAGGATTCACATCCTACTGGGGGCCGTTGTGTAAGAAGTTTATATTTATTAGGTTAAATAAAACTTTTAAATTTTATATTGGTATTATTTTAAATGGGTAAACAGTATAAAATAAAAACGTAAGTGTTAATATGCTAATTATTTATTCGCTATCTAGAAAATTACTTTATCTAAATTAAACTTAGCTTATAATAAGACAGTCAATTATCATTGTAATTTATATTATAATTTTTTATAAGTATATATGTTTACATTTAACATTTATAACATGATACTAGTTATTATAATGTTTCAATGTACTGTAAGTTTAAATACACAATGATAGAAGCAAAATTAAATATGAACAATTGCTATAAAAATAGTTCACAATCGAAAGATCAATATGATAATAGTGTTTGCTCTTAGGAAACGGACACTCCATCATCGTCTGTATTTTTTACAGCAAAACCGCTGCTTAGCTTATTTATAAAAAAGTTGAAATATAAATAAAAGCCTTAAATCAGAATATACAATGTTCAACAAAAAATATAAATATATATATCGGACCGTGAAGGCTTGTAACCCTAGATACAATGGAATCAATACCGCAGGCTATGAATATTTAAACACTCCTTGTTATGTGCTTCGACGCGTACACTCGGCTAATTGAAATAGTTATATTTATCCATCCCCTCTAATAACAGATAATGATTGCGATTAAACTTGATCGGCTACTTCGATTCTATTGTAACCAATACTTTATTGACTAATACTTATATATATTATAACAATGACAGTTATTAAAAAAAAAAAAGTTTAGTTCAAGTTATTAGAAATAATTTTATATGCTAGGCTTAATATTGAAAGTTTTAAATTTGGTACTTTATTTTAATCCATTTCTGTACTAACAGAAACCTGTAATTTTAGTTTGATTGTTGGAACACGCTATTTAAAGCGTCGTTGGATTTTATTAGAAAGCGGGACAGTGACTACAAATAGCGACTGATTTATAAAGTATCAATTAATACGTTCAATAAATTAAACGCGAGAAAGTATGAGCGTTTATATCCAAATTTATATATGTATATGGAGTCATATATATGTAGTATAATATGCAGGAATTGTAGGAGTTTTGAAGCTTAGCAAACAAAAACGAGCTCACATCGTTTACGCGCGCACGCAGTTCTAAATTACGCATCAATTCGAATGGAAAATGAAATGCTTGCTTGCGAACCATTAAGCAATTTGAATTTAACACTCGTCCCTTCATTTTCCTGTTGCCTCAAAATTGCGCGATTTGCTCACGAGGCTTACCGAAATGGGGTATTAAAAACTGGTATTAACTTAGCAAGATCAAAAACTAAAAGATTATTAAAAAAAAAAAGGAAACGTCACTAGAATATAATTATAGAGTTATTATATTATATCTATAATTAAGTTGACGAGAACGTATCCATACTATTTATGTCTTAACTTACCCTGTCGCAGTCTTACTGCGTAACATTACCAGACTGAAGTGCAAAGTAGATTTTCTTGTATTATTATTATTTATAACAGATGTTTCAAGATGTAATTTTTAGTAAAGAATAAATAATTAAATTGACGTTACATTAATTTATCGTTTTTTAGATTGTATTCCAAATCTTGAAACGTATTCTAACAAATTGGTATTGAATCGGTATTTGACTAACAATAAAGTTTTATAAAGGAAATGTTTAAAATCAAATATGACATATATTACAATTTCACATTCATTTCATATTTCAATGGAGCCAGTTTTTGTTATTGAAATATACGTATTATTATTATTTGATATTGACGTATTATGGGAAAAGTCTTTCCGTCCGTATTGCTTTATGATCATCGCTCAATTTTCTCATAAAACAACAAATCGTAGAAATCAAGATCGACAAACACGTACATTATGATTATGTGTATGTGTAGAAAATTTAAGTTCATTAGAATGTCTCTAGTTATTTGTTAAATGTACGATTTTGTAACATATTGATGATTGAAGGAGTCTAAACTTTTTTTAATCAAATACATCGCAGTCCGTCAATTGGATGCGCCACTGACTAAAACAAAGCGATAAATTAAAGCAGGAAACGGGAAGCGAACGCCTGCGCTCGTATTGAAAGATTTACTTCCTCTGTTTAATTGCAATAACGGCTAGGCACGTTGGTATCGTATTTTTCTTTTTACACTCCACCTCTTATTGCCTTCAGGCCGTTAAATAAATTTATGACGCCCGACAAAGTTCAGCCCACCTCAACGGCCTTTGCGGCGGGCTAAAATTAGGTGGAAATGTGAAAGAGAAATAAAAAGCCGTTCTCAGGTGCGTCGTAGTAGTAGCCGACTAGTGGGATTAGCTCTTGACTCGCCGGTTAAACGGGTACGCCGCTCATAAAAGTTTCTTAACGCTCATAGTTTAGGGCTGCCTTCCCGTCGACTCGAATTTCCCTCTGGAAATTTTCGCCGGCCGCTAGTTTTGTTTCGCATTACGCAAGCGTATCTGGCATTCCCATTTACATGGGGATTTTGTCATTATGCTAGTTGATGGACTGGACCCGAAACTTTATCGTGAAACAACGTGCATGTAGTACTCGAACTTTTCATATAAATTCTGCACTGCCGGCAAAGGGAAATTTCAATTACATTTTCTTTAAGTAAACAAGAGAAAATTTAGAAACTCACATTAGCGCCCGGCTGCTTTTAAAACGCCGATCTAATCTGAAACAAGGAACAAACACGCCTAAATAACAATAAAATTCTAATAAAAACTTTGAACACGCAACAGAAATTGTATGGGGAAAATTGACCAAATTATTATTTACGTTCGAAATTAATACAAGGTATTTTATGTAAGATATTAATTCTCCCCTCATTCTACCCAGAATTATTGTAAAGGAACCATAACCAGGAAAACATAACTGTAGCCTTTATACTAAAAAGTATTTCAAATATTCGATGCGGAGTACTAAAATTAAAATATAATTTACTAGTTTTTTTTCATCAAAAAGATCTTAAATAATAACTTTGATATATGTATGTTTAAACAAAACATCTATAATCATTTAACGCATCCCACCGCAGTTACTGCATTTTTATTTACATAGAATGACATATTATATAAAATATTATAAATAAGCTATGAGTAGGTAATCATTCACATGTATGAACTGTGTGTTGTCTGTACAATCGAATATTGAGATACAATATTTTCATTTTCCGGCTATAAAATTATCCTATAACGTTGAATAATAAAACTTATGATCTAATGTAGTTATATTATTATCTTGTTTTTGCTTATATACTCGTATTACGTATATAATGTAGAAACAAATGGACGTTTTTTTTACCTCACTGTGAAAAGGAGGACGCATACGTTCACAAAATATATATTTGTGTATACACGCATGTGTGTATGTTTTATCCATACCCTCATAGTCTCTTTTTCAAGAATTAGTAGGGCTTAAGCCATCACGCTGTTCTACTACCAATTGACGGATGTTCCCATAATAATTAAAAAAAATATTTTTATTAAAACACAGAATGTATTAAGTTTTATTTAAATTTTATATAATCAAAAAGGAATTTGATTAAGTCGTTAATAATGATTAAGGTGAGGGAAATTGAATAAGAGACAAAAGCTAAGAATATTTAAGCTGAGTAATTTTAGGTGTGTAAGTTTTGGTGTATAAGTATATTTCGATAAACGTAATATTTTTAACTTTTCTACAAATAATAACACTATATTCATTAATTCTGTAGACTAAAGTAGAAACAAAGACATGCACATATCATAATGTAATATATTATAATATTACAATACTTTTTTTCCACTTTCTGTTAAACAAAATAACCGATAAATGTTTTATTCAATATCGACTGTACCGCAAAACAATAACCAAGTTAGCGATTTAAAAGATTTATCAACTCTCTTATCTCTCGCGGAGAGATATGAAAGAATTACGGAGAATCCTGAACACTCGTTAACTGAGTTGTCCCATGTCTTCGCGAACGTGGCCAAACAAAATGTAATTTTCCCCCGAAGCGCCCTCTTACGTGACCCGGCAAAGATATAACGCTTTTATGAAATTATTTTAGCTTTCATAAGAAACCGCTGTGGACATCAAAGTGACGATATAAAATAATAAACAGCGTTGGTTTCCATTGATTTCTATAACCTTTTTTTTTTAACAGAAAGAATATAAGTCATTATTCACTTTATTAAATTGACATGCATTTGTATTTCTAAAAAAAATGGTAAAGATTTTTTTTTTGCACGCGTTAATGTTTGAAGTTATCCTTATGATTTAAAAATGTTTTTTTTAGTGTTTGTTGTATGTTAGATGGTGTTTGAGACAATTTATAAGGTTATAAAACAAAAATAAATAATTGTTTACGTTGACCGTTCTGGTGAAGTGGTGCGAAAAGTCCCCTCAACGACGCGGGTTTGATACCCGCTCGGGGCAGATATTTGAATTTGTGTAAATATTTTGTTTCCGGTCTGGGTGTATGTCCTTGTGGGTTTCCCTACCGTATCTCAGAGAGCACAAAAAGCTGTCGGTCCCGGTTGTTATCATGGACACCTGGTAATGATCATGACTCATGGTAGGGATATTATCCGCCAACCTGCAGTTGAGCAGCGTGGTGGATTAAGCTCCAACCCTTCTTCTATATGGAGAAGAGGCCTTCGCTCAGCAGTAGGCTGTTTACAGGCTGATACAAATAATTGTCAAGAAATTGCCAATAAAAAAGGTAAGCTTTTTTCTCACAGTCAATAATCTATCAAATTATTTTCTAATCATGTAGCTCAGAATCAATCAATCACCTTCTTAAAATATAGTATACATACACAAAACATATATACACTTTTATAATTCTTTGTGACAAAAAAATACTTTCAAATATTTTATAAAATAAAATAAAATAATAATAACATCGATATGGCTATAGTATAAGTGTATATATAAACAGAAAGAGAATTTCGTCTAGTCTTATCAAACTTCCGTACCGAAGTAAACGTCAGGCGATTATTTATGTTCGGAAGAGGGCGCGTATCCCGACTGGAGCCCCAATTGAAACAGATATTTTAGGGAATTATCATTTGACAACGATTTGTTTAGTACACTCGATTGCTCTCACCTCCCAGATTTTATCATAATGTTTTCAATGAATAGATTTTTATTTTATAAATTCATTACATTGGTGCTGAAACAAGCTGTTAATAAAGGTGGTAATATGTTATGTTATTAATTACTTGTTGTTTTTTGTTTAACTGTGAGCTTAGCAATTATCGATGTTCGACATCGATAGCCTAAAATGTTTAAAAATAAAATAAAAGTAATCCTGTCCCAATGTTTAAATACTTTTGAAATATATATAGCTCTTATCCTATTATAGTAAATCTAGGAAAAATTAATTAATGAAGTCAGTAACACTTTTGTAACTGTATCCATTAATATATATGAATTTATATTCTTTAATAATAACGAAACATTCATATAACGTACTTTATGACATGTTAAGAGAAGTTTTGAAAACTGTAAGATTATCATTATTATATATTCATTATTGTACACAACACAGAAAATAATACAGTACAAAAAAATTATGAGTGAAATAAAAAAAAAGGCACAAAAATCCAAGTTTCATACAAAAATCGATAATAGGTACAAGTTAAAAGTTTACTTAATCCTTGTTTTAAGCCGCCTGTTAAGGATCAGAACTCAAAGTACGTGAAATATTCAGTTTGACTACTTTGTTAAATTTCATTAGTGTAAGAAAGCTTAAGAGGATACTGGAAATGAAGGTTTGCAACCCTCATTTCCAGTTTTAAATAATTAAAAATATCTTTCTATCTATTTGTACATACATTAAAACTAAGGTCTTTGAATTTAGAAGATTGTTTTTTAATAATATTAATTACATTACTCAAAATGAGTTACAATTACTCAATAGAGAAGTGTAATCGATAAAGTGATATTTATTTATCTAAATTTTGCCCTTATTTCCTAGGCAATAAAATAAATTTTCAAAATTGAAAGAAACAATACAATATTAAAACAGCTGTATGGAAGCATTAACAGAAAATGTTATATCACTTGAATTTTTTTGTAGGTGTTCGTGTTTGTCGTAGTTCAAATTATTTACTATATATTCTACAAAACTTTTCTAGATAATAGTGTACATGAATACAATCTTAGCCACTAGTTTTACATTATGACTAATAGATACTAATATATATGAAGTACATATTGTTGTCTAAATTATGTTATTTTGTCTGTTATAGAAATACTAAACTCTGTACATTAAAAAATAATGTTTTTAGAAAGTTTAAAATATATTTAAAATTTACCTTTTTAAATTTAATTAAAATAAATCTTGTACAAAATAAGTATATCTTACGAAACTTCATTAAAAAAATCTAATAAAAATGCTGTTGAATGCTAATTTAACCTATTTAGACGAAATAATAAAAACAGATTTATAATACGCTTTATTTTTAAATCTTTATCAAAGGCGATGTATTATAAGAGTGGTATAGAATTTAATTACGAGACTTATTAACTAAGGTGTCGTGCGAAATTTTTACCTGTGGAAATTTTTATTAAAGCGTGCTAATATAAAATTAAGTTATTTCCATCGTCGAGCTAATCTCGTATAATTTACAAAGGCATCTCGCAGCTCTCGTAAACGCCTGTAGCCAGTACCTCACAATGCTACAATCAGAGCTTATGCATAAATTTGAATTTTCAATTAAGAATACTTTGAAGAAAATTTTATTAGACATAAAGAGAAACCTTTGGTCTCCAAGACGAAATACGAAGGTATTAAAGAACAGAGAAATACGTTGAATACTAGTTTTTGATTGGTACAGTAAAATGATAAAAAAAAAAAATATTTTTTCGATATTAACACTTAAGAGTAAATTTTTGTGATAATCATTGTTTTTGCAACTTTAATATAGATGATTGTCGATTAAATTTGTTTATAATAGAATGACTTTAACCTAGCTCTTTGACAATAAGCCCTTGGCACTAGTGTAATATTTTACAGATTTTTACAGTATAGGAGCTATCGCCCGTTAAAAGGCCTTGAATGTTAAACACGAAATCGCGCCTATCACTGGTATCATGCATTGATCACAGACTTTGTCTACAGGTACAGAATCTTAAATGAGAAGATATATTTGATAATTGACCTTGTCCTCGATTTAATTAATTGTCATGTATGTCATGTCATAATACTTCAAATCATGTATTCTGTACATAATTTTTGTTTTATTTACTAATGAAAAAAAAATTATATTCAAAAAAGTTATGAGCAAATTTAAATTTTAAAAGGCCAAAGAAATGTGACCCATCAGTGCAAAAACATTTACGTTAATATGACATGACGCGACTCCATTACCAACGCTGCTCGGTAGCCGGCTGCACCCCAAAACGGCTGAAAGGCGTTCGCAAGATATCTTAAATGAGTTTCGTTATCTCCAGCGAAAGAAAATGGGATTAATAGTTAACAGAGGTCTCTGCCGGCGCTAAGAATTTTCGGCATTTAAAATTACACTGCTACATGTCTATCAATAAGTTTAAATTTCACACTTCTTAAATTTATGTACTTTCTAAATAATATTTGTCACATCTAATTTAAAAACAAGTATCAGTTCATAATTAATAATTTTATATAGTGCTTACGCTATATAAAATTTTAAAGTGACTAATATAAAATTCAGGGATATATCGACAGTTCGTGCCTTACTTAATAATGAAGACCGCTAAAACGATAGTGTGAAAAATAATCCAGTTCTCGTGAGCGTTGATCTTAATACACTGGGACTAGCGTTAAGGCTTTATGCAAAGGACCTGAGTCCATAAAGCGACCGTAAAGGGCCGTTGTACAAAGAATGCAAAGTGAGCCATGCCGTAAACTCGGCTGGCCTCTCCTTGGTGTCTTTACGATAGATTTATATTCATGACACTATCTCTAGCGCGTAAAATTTCGGGCGATGGCGATTCAGAAGCTGGCATATGTAATTTTGTTTGAATAAGTAAAAAGGGGAGGACAAAGGCTATTTGATCTTCCTCTGTCTTCTAGAGAAATAAATAAAGTCGCCGGAGGACTATTTATGGATATTTCATAAATGGATTTCAGAGGATGGGTTACGGATCTATTGATTTTTTACGTTATCATATAACTTTAGTTTTATTTTCAAGAAAATTATATTTTTTGATTTTTTTAAGTATTAAATGGCCATTTATTGATATATTTATATATATAATTAACACTCATAATATATTTAATTTAATAAATAAAATTAAAATGTTAAGAAATAGAAATTTAGAAAACAAAAACAATGTTTTTAAAGCTGATTGCATTGTAACATAGACGGTAGTTCCAGTTTTACAGTTGCGGATATACTAATGTAATTTTATATTATTTTATAATCCAATCAGTGGAAAAAACACTGAGGTTAGATAAGAAGAATACCAAACTGTTGGTACTTCAATTAACCCCTAATCCTTGTTAAAGACTTTGCTTATTTTACAAATCTGAATATGTGCAGAAATTTCTCATTATGTTACGTAATATATTATTATCATCTAATTCTTTTTTAATAACCAAATAAATGTTACATTTGTAAAGGTTTGCTTTAAAAGCAATTTCGGGGATTTTACGAGTGGTCAGTTTTTGAGCCGTTCTTTATGTTTGAAGCGCAATTGAGTAAAGAGTTATGTCTTGGAGCAATAAAAAAAACGGGCACTCAAGACGAGAACTCGCTCTAAAATAGAAGAAATTAATGTTAGAACATTAACACCTGCGTTGGGTTTTATAGTCGTACCGTGAAATCCCGCTTAGCAGTCAAGTATTTGCAATAAAATTATCGTTTACTTATCACATTTTATTTTATTGAACACAGATAAAATATTATTGCTACGAGTCTTTCAGTCTTTATACTGTTATTTTGCTTTAATACATTATCCATGTAATTAGGAATTATTGTAGACCTGCTTAAAGTCAGACTTTTAAACTTTTTACTATAGTTATAAATAACTAGATTTTTTTAAAGAGGTATCTATTAACAAAAATCGCTATATCATGATCTTACGATGTAATGTTAATAAATTTGTATACACAATACACATTTTGATTGTAATTGTAGAGTATTGTCAATGTTTTTCTATATCGGAATTTGTCGAAAAATTATATATTATGTATTAAGAATTACTTTAAATCTGCAACTTGTTGCCGTGTGGTGACCAGACGAGAAGAATAGTCCCAACCTTTTTTTAGCCGAGGTGTCGTAAAAGACGACTAAGCTCATAGTGGTGCGAACAGCTGTACACCAACCAGGATGGTGATGGGCAGCAGCATGACTATATCCTGCCAAAACACACTGAGCTCGCCAACCCGCCTACCAAGCATATCGAGTTTTGACAAACCATTCCAGAGATAATGGGGAAGGCCTACGTTCTGCTGTAGACAGACATGCAACTCTATCTACTAATCACTTGAAAGGTTTTCTTTTCTTTTCTTTTCTCTTTTTAATGACAGAAACCTTGTGATGTCCCCATAAATATGTTTTTATGCAGTCTGAGAACAACATACCATTATGCTACTGACAAAATATTTGCAACTGGTTTACAAAATATAGATATAAAAATAATTGATTTGTGCTTAAGACATACTAAGTGAATCTAACCTTTGTTCTGCCTATTCATGTCCTTCGAAATTTCCTGTGTGTGTGTGTGTGTGTGTGTAATGTTTTTCACCAGGATCTACTGATTACTGCAAACTATACCTTATGACTAGTCTTTACACAGAAAGATGACCGTCATTCTAACTTACGATATCTATAAGGGTAAGCCATAAAACCCGTCAGACTCAAATTTTCTACCTATCAAGAGTAACGATCATTGTAGTAAACACTTATTTATGACAATTATCTGAGGTTGACAAACTTATGCTTCTTTCAGACAAAGTAAGAAAACCTTCAAGGACACACTCCCAAACTAAAGACAAATACGAGAATTTGTATAAAAGATAAAAATGTCTGCTCCAAGTAAGAATTGAACTACACCAGAATGGTCATCAACCTTTGCTCTTTTTTTTATTCTCTCTATTTTTTTTTACTAAAAAATCCAACTTTATTTGATTCATAGACTTAAACAATAAATAATAATAGATATATAAAAATAGTAATATATATATATATATATATATATATATATATATATATATATATATATATATATATATATATATATATATATATATATATGTATATACATATTATAATTTTTTTTTCTCTTTAAATATAAAACGTAAGATGGTATTTATTTTAACGAAGTTTGATGCTTTGACTGTTTATTAATGTATACATGACACATGACTTTTGAAATCGTTTAAAAGCTGATACTTTGGTTTATATACCATATGATATAATAATAGAAATATTAAGAACAGCAAATATCTGTAAATATAATATTTACGTACATTTGTAAATAAACTGAAAGCGTGTTTAAGAATATTATTCTCCCGAGTGGGAGAAACACGAGCTCAGTAAAAATACAAGACACTCAAATAAGCCGCATTATGCTTAGAGACAGTGCTAAGTTTATTTGAAATTTCGTACATTTCTTGTCACATACGTAATCCCGTTATATTAAAATACAATTTTCCGCAGAGAGAAAGCACAGAATTATACGATTTAACAAGGGTATGGTATTACGAAACTTTGTGTATACTCAAGTTGTTTTAAATAAGTATACTCTGATAAATATTTAGTAAGAAAAATGTATTTTTATCCACAAATCATGTATTAAATATTTAATTTTTTAATTTCACATGAGTACTTTATAATTAGATGATTTTTCTATTGAAAATGCAAATGAAGGTAGATAATTTAACGATAAAACATCAATACCGTGAAACTCAATGCAATTACTTACATTAAATACAGGCAAGGTGTCTTAAATTATATTGCTTCCAACCCTAATTAATTGCAGGGGGCTTGCAATAAAATGAATTTAATTAAAGATGCAGAACTAATCTATTGGCGTTGGAGACGTTAGACAAATAGTAGCTGCAGAAAATACTCTCGCTTTAGTTTCTAAATATATTTATCATTTCTTAATTAGTTCTATATGAAAGTGTACATTCATTTATAGCATTCGTATTTTTTATGCATATCGCCTTTGAACATCTTTCTTTGTCTATTTTTTATTGTTATTGTTATTAGTGTGTACATAAGTTTTTTTTTTCTCATTTTTACTACGGTGTATGTCCGATTTAATCCTATTCTTTTTTGTGGTACAATTTAAGGTAATTAAGACGAAAAGGAAGGATATATTGTATTAGAAAATTTGTGTATCTACATTTAAAACGTGTTTTGTAAAGTAAAAAGTAATGTAGGAACTTCTTTCGGATATTTCTTGCATGTAGGGATTTAAAGACAAAAAGGTTTTGTATTGGTGAACAAAACAACAAAATTTAACAAGCAAATATGCAAAGATTGTCATGATAAAATTAATTATCACTATGATATATTTAAAATAATTAAACTTTAGTAAACCGCGGGCCAAATATCACCTTAATACCAAATTTTAATACATTAGTATTAAAATTTGCTATTTATAACGTCATGAAAATGAGAACCGACCACAAACCTACACTGCAATTGAAATCTTCGCAAAATTGGTTAACCATTAATTTTGGGGATTATGTAGGGATCTTTGACATTCTAACACAACGTCCAAAATATAAAATTATAAAACTTTACAGTTACACTGTAAAGTAAAGTATATTCAGTTGAAGTTCAATTTTTACGCAAAAGCTATGTTTCTATTCAAGACTTTTGTAAGAAACGTATGATATTGTAGTTATTATAGTTTCAATATATTTAAAAAAGATCACGAGTTCATTTTATTTTCTAATTTAAACACAGGTTTGAAATTTATGTTGTGTTCTGTCATAAAGGATAACATCGTGAGAAAACTCGCGAATATCTAAAAAGATGTAGAAGATGCAAAAAAAAAGTACGCAAAGAAACAGGTGGATAAGCGACGGAATCATTATCCATAACGAGAGATGGGGCTTTTCTCAAAGTGATATTATTATTATTAATACGCTGTTACTTTAACATTTTTTTTCTTTTAATTTTTCTACACCATGTTCCGTTCCAAAATGTTTTCATTCTCATTCCCACATGTTTTATTTTAATAGCACGAATGAAACTTCAAGAAATGTAATGCACGAGTGTTCTTCTACTATATAAGACATGAATGTAAAAGGAAAGGCTCATTATTAGAGTAAAAGCGTCAGATCTGCTACAGAGTAGGCACCTCAAAGAACACTTACAATAGGTAATGTACTTAACGTAGCCTAGTACGCGTCATTACTTTGAGGCGCATAAAGAACAGGGGATCCATAGAGCGCATTTAATAAATTAGATAAGTAACAATTCTAATATATGACATACTTACAAAATGATGAATACCGTTTCCAAAAAAAAAAAACAATGTCTAACGAAAAAAATCAGCTTACATCATTATTGTACATATTATTAAATGATTATGTACAAGTGCAATAAGGTCTTAAGTTTTACGATTAAGCGATGGATGTTTACGGTATAATAAACTATTTCATTTTAAAAACTCTTTTAAGAGGTAAGGAAGCGATCTTATCAAAATAACGCATTTGGAACCCTCCAAAGGATAACAAATATATAATATACGACAACTCCATAGTTCGATAGCGCCCCCGGCGAGATAAAATACATTTAGATAAATGGATGTCGCAACCTTTAGTCGGGCACTCTGCGTTAAACGACAGTCTTAATTTTCCCAAAGTAATAATTAAGAGTGAAGTCTCGTAGGGCGAAGCGAGGCTCGGGCGCTAAATTTTTAAACATCCGCTAAGTACTAAGTCCGATACGTCGAAAGTTAATTGTATTAATAAACAAATTTGCATCGTCCTCACTGAAGTGAAATGAAGTTTTAATATTCATTAAATTCTTGTCTATTTATAATAAAGCGCTTTAGGTTAAAGTGCTTAGTAACAAATTATCGTTACATGAAAATACTTTAAAGAATAAAGATAAATTAATTATCATGCCAAAGTGGACACGTTTCGTATATATGAAATTTGTTTCGTTTAAAATGAAATTATACTAAAACAATACATTTTTATATGCGTTAATATTTTGTAAGAAATTTTCATATTTATTTACATTATTATTAAATTTCATATTTATTTAAATGAATAACTTGTACATACTACACATTATTACTAAGCACCTGTCTTGCTAAGCAACTATTTTACGAGTATATATCAGTACTCCGGAGGTACACGACATTAACTCACATTTTTATTTTTTTACAGAAGAGCAAATAGAAGTTTATATTCGCTGTTTTTTCAGTGACATAGTGTTATCTTTAAAGTTTATATTTCCGTAACTGTTAAGATGAGGACATTATGGTTTGTACCACTGTAAAATCGCCAAAAGTTATAATAGGTACATTAAAAAAAATAATTTCGAAAAAATTAGACTTAGTGTCATGTACTTCCGGGGTACTTATATCAATTTTAGAATGAATCTACCCTCTTTCATGTTAATTTAACTCTAAGATATAATATTATATAATCTTCAAAAGCTTTATTATTCGCTAGACATTTTGTTTATTTTAACGAGTCCGCAACAATATTCAAAGTTTCAAACAAATGAATTACAAAAGCACACTATCCTAAACAGATACAAAGTTTTGTGAAATTTTAATAAAAAAGACCAAAGTGAAATTTAAAGCTGATAAAACTACGCTATTTTCAAACTGACGGACGTTTTATATGATACTGTCTGTGTAGGTTCCTACGAACGTAATTATTAATTCAAAGGCTTCGTAAACTTTTCCAAACAACTGTCAAGGCTCTTAATTATTTATTACTAGGCTTAATTTTAATACACAATTTTAAAAGACGTGCTTATAATATTGTTTTGAAAATTTTACTTATAAACTAAATACTAGTTGTTCACTAAAATACGTAGGAATGTTACTTGGCATATTTGTGTTAATTATGTAACAGCGGTAATGCAATGTAAAAAGCTACCATTGAAAAAGCGAAAGTTTTGTATCTTACTGATCTTTCTACTTTATTATTTTTGACTACTCGAGGACCTTTTGTACCGGCGACAGTTATTAATTAAATTTTCCCCGTAACTGAGACCATTCCTCGAATTAGCCGGCCAATTTCTTTGAACGCTTTTTCCGCTTGCTTTACCCTAATTAACTTAGAGATTGCGAGATAGAAAGGTCACTTTTTCACTAAAAATGTCCTGCCCTATAATCATAATAATTCCACTTTATATTTCTAAAGTCACACGGAGCGACCGTTTAATTTTGTAATTAAAGTTAATTCTGAGATATTTTTCTATATTAAGTAACACATTCGTATTGTAGTAGTTGTTGTTTTTGTCATAAAATTATTAAGTGATTTCATTTATAAACAACGTTAGATGTTAACTGGATATAATACTACCGATATATTAACATTAAAACGTAACGAATATCAAAATTTTTAAAATTAAAACAAATATTTATGTTTAAAACGTCTCAATGCTTCAGCTTATGGAAAAAGGCAGACTTTGAACATAAACTTGCTGATATATTCATAAAATGCTCAAAAGCAGCGTATTAATAAACGAACCTTAATATTTCTCAAGAAGTTACGATCGAATGGAATTAGGCGTTTTAATAAAAAATGTAGTCCCATGGGAGCTACTTGGTCTAATCTATACAAGTACTATAAAATTGATGATTTTTTGTTTTTTCCAACGAGCTGGTCTTTCTATATTACGTATAAATATAAAGCAGAGCATATATATTGTCATAATAATACTATGAAGTAATTTGTAGGTTGTTAAATGCGACAGAAAGAAGGTCTGCAGTAAATTGTGTAGTCGTAATAAGTCTTGTTCGTTCCCGGGACATTTGTAAAGAGAAATACTTGCCCCCTATTGATGGGGAGCTATTTGTCGCTACCTCTTAACTCGTATACATACGTAAGTAGATAGACCTGAGTCTATAAATGTTTTCATGAGATTAGGGTCTCTTTGGGGTTCTGTATTAATATACAGGACGATTGGTTGAAACGTTATTATCTCTATGTATAATTAAGTAGGTTGGTCTAAAGAATAAAATAAACCTCTGGTTTCTTTATACGAAACTATAAATATAAGAGATAATAGGGGATCGGACAGTAATCAGATTAAAATCTAAAATGTGCTTAGATAAAATAAATATACTCTTTTACGATTATTTATCTAATAATAATTTAATATAATTCATTTAAATATTTTTAAATGAAGAAATAAAATGTTGTTATTTTCAATATTTTTTTAACTGTACTGAGACGCCAATCACAGTGCGTGACGTCATCTGTGGCCAATCATTGACTGCATGGGTACTATCTACTTAGTTTACTCAGTTATTTCCATAATTTTGTTGAAATTATAAAAGTTGCTAAAAGATTACTGATAAATTAGGATACGGTAATCGATTTAAAAGTTGTCACGTGGTGTTTAACCAGTTTTTTATAATGAAAACAGGATTTACGAAAGCCGACAATCGAAATCTTGCCAGAGTGAATACGTTTCTGATTTGCAATTTCTTTGCAAGTAATTAAGACTTTTGTGACATTGAATTTCGAAATGTGAAAACTTCTGTATTACTATTATAACATAATATAATAATATATTATTTACCATAAATACCTAGGTACTTGAAAAAATACCTCCTTGAAAAATAACCTCTATTATACAATATATGTATTGTACCTACTGTACTGTACTAGTCTGTAAAAGCTCCCACTGCTGAGCGAAGGCTTCTTCTCCATATAGACGAAGGATTAGAGCTTAATCCACCACGCTGCTTCATTGTAGGTTGGCGAATAATATACTGCTATGAGTAACGATCGCTATCAGGTGTATATGATAACAACCGGGACCGAAGGCTTTACGTGCTCTCTGAGACACGGTGGGGAGAACCACAAGGAAATATACCCAGACCGGAAACAAATATTTGTAGAAATACAAATATCTGTCCCGAGCGGGAATCAAACCCGTGACCGCCGGCGCGGGGTGTTGGCCTCAACAAGTCGCCTGACTACTCGAACCACACACACTATACACCAGAACGGTCGTCACAAGTAGAATACTGTCAACACTATATCACATTCTTTATGTTACAAAAAAAAAAATTACAAAAAGAAAAAATCTATAAACTATTATAGATATTATATAATTCAAACACGATTTAGAGTACCTAAACGGCTATAAAAAAATAAAGTTTTATTTTTTATGGGAATAAGTATCCATAAAGATTAATTTAAAACACTTTCTGAAAATTTGTTCGATCCTCTATTTAAGCAAAAACTTTAACGAAAGCAAAGATTTTTTTATATATTGACATAACATATTTATGAAAAGAAAAAAAAACACCTTTAAGTGTAAAAAGTAATCCAAGTATCAACCATTCAACTAATATGTGGGTAATCAACGTGTCTTGACGTTGTCGTGTAAATAAATAACAAGTACTAAAATACCTCTTAGCTATAAATAACGTATTACTATTCTCACCATATAATATTTAAGTGACATGTGGGTAAATGTAGTGCTTATGTCTTCTATATTGAAAAAAAATATTGAAAGCAGTTCATTTAAATAAAAAAACGAAATACAATATTGATATGCGGTGACGACTAAAATTGTTTTCGCAAAATAATGCCACAAATGCGGTGGGTTTAATCGACCATATAGTTTAACAGATTACCGTAACACTAATACAAATCCTCAGTCTAATGAGGCAACATCAAATTAAATAGTGGTAATCTGGCGACCTATGCTGTCTGATATAATAGAGCTATTACATTTAATCAAAATATATATTTGGTGTGATTTTTGATGATAAATCAAATTTTAGATTATGTAAATTTTAATTAAAATTAAAGGTTTTTATTACTGCCTAGGCTTTTGAGAAGTCAGTAGGTAGACCAAAAATATATTTTTATTTATACTTAGCTCTGAAATACTAGACTACTAGAGATTTCGTAGCTATCATCAAATGTATCATAATAGGAGTAATCATAATAATTGGACAGGCGAGCCAATTGAGTGTTTTCAAGTTGGATATTGTACTTTCACCAGTAAATTATAGCTTTACCTTCTAAAAGTGGTTAAGGGGATACACTTAAATACCCGTACTCAAATCCGGAGAATTCTCTGTTTAGTTGTTAAGCGTTAAGTTTTCTTGAAGAAATTTTCTTATGGTCGCCGTTGAAAGAAATCACCTATATCAAAAATACATTGGCGTAGCGAGGTACGGGCTGGGGGGCAACTGCTCCCCTCTAGAAGAGCTAGAAGAACGGTCGATCACTGATGAAAAAGATATTTCCATGTTTTCTTATTCTAAGGTTGCCACTAATAACGATAAGTGAAACGAATAAAATAATACCTCCACTAATAATGTAAAATACTCCTATAATATGTCAAAAACAACGATTAAAACAATACAGTCTAAGATTTTCATTATCTGCCCTACTATATAGAGAATCCTGGCTACGTATATCATTATATATCCCCCCCTATATGGCCCTTGTATATATATCCGCTAATTTGCTTACTGCAAGTGTTATTTTGACAACTATTTTGAAATAGTTATGAGAACAGCCACTTTAAGGTCGACTATCGCGGGTTCGACTTCCATTTGGAGAAAATATTTTAAATACAAAATTGAACTTATATTTGTTTCTGGTCTGGGTTCTTGTGGCTGTACCCACTATGCCTAAGAGAGTCCCAGTTGTTATGAGTATCATAGCCATCTGATAGCGATAATTACTAATGGTAGGGAAGAATATCAGCCAACCCGCTGTGGAGCAGCATGGTGGATTCAGACTGTGCCCAATAGTCTGACGTTTATAGGCTGGTTCAGTTCTATTTAGTTCAATTGTAATTGTTAATTTTGAAGTTGCTAATGTATTTCGTGAAGTAATTTATTATGTTTCTCGTAATTATTTTAAATAATTTTATGAAAGTGGTATCAATTATTTATATGCATATTTATAAAAAAGTACTTGACACAATAACAGTGAACTTTGATATCGGTGGAAATAACTAGAAATAATTGCTTAGTGCAAGCGTCTTATTTTGATCGTTGATTACTCTAAATTTCTTTTGATGATGATATTACCCACAATTGTAATCTATAAAGTAGCAGAAGAAAATTTTCTTATTTATTGAGACATATATTGTAGATATTTTGTTTTATGAAAAAAGGCATGGCTCAAATTCAGTTTTTGAGTACATAAAAACGAAATTAAAAATAAAGCTTTTTTCCATTTGTTTTTTTTTCATGATTTTTATAACGTTACAAATTTAATATTACCATAACAAACATTTCTCCTTTAAACAAAACAATGAAAAATTCAATTAAAAAGCTACGCAAACAACGTCGTGTGTAAAATTAATTATCTCACATTACTTTATCAAAGTATGAACTCCGAATCACGGGAGCTCATACAATACAATATGTTCGAAGACCGTGAACGAAGCTAGTACACTGGGCAACATAGTATAATAATAATCTTTATTACTATTACACTAAAGCTTATGCAAGATAAAAGTTTATGTAGGTCCTCCGTACGTGAATTAGTTCCGCACACATGCCCTACTTTAATAGCCACTGTTGGTATAGTAACGCTGGCCAAGTGCATCGGGACCTTATTTTGAATTTTGGATACTTTGTTTTGTTTTGAATTGCTAACTGTTTATGTCTAGCTACTGAAAATGTTATTGCGAAAACTTTATGGGTATGAAAATATGAAAAACTGAATAATGACGCTGAGGCTTTACAGTTACACTTAAAAGCCTCAGTTCCTTTATACAAATAAATCAACATAAAATGAAATATAACTATTCTTGTTTTTTTAATAGAAAGCTGGCTTAACAAAGTATTCTATTGGTTTTAATTCTGCTTGTCGTTGTATATAAGTGTACTTCATTTGAAAGCTAGATTATATGTTTATTAGCTGAATATATTTAGAATTATCATAACGTTAGTGAATTCTATAGTGAGCGCGCTGGTGACACTTGCTTTCCCGTATTAGCACTGCTTACGATAGAGGTGTGTACTCCCCCATGGAGGAGAAGTCTGGCCTACTGGTTACACCATGATATTACTTTTGTGATACTCTAATTAACTATGGCACTACACTACTGTAATTCAACATTTTTTTATTTAATTTTTTCATGTATAAAATCTTTCAGATTCATTTGTTTTTCGTAAAAACTTTCTATTTATTAATTTATTTCACAACCATAATATTATATTGTATTTATGAAATACAAAAGATAATTATGGACCCCGCAGGGGTTATTGTTAATTTTTTAATTTTTATGTCTTTATAATTTTTATCTATCTCTTTATTACTGGATAGTAGAAGAAATATCCTAAATAACGTTTATTTATTTATTTTTTCAATAAATATATTTGGAATATACCAACTTTAAATAACTGACCTGTAGCATAGATACCAATTATTGTTCCCTTAGTATTAAGAAGTAAAAATAAACTTTCATTAAATGGTATTATAAATAGCAAAATTCGTTTATTGTCCCGTTTTAATCACTAAACCCTAAATTGAATTCCAAAGAACCCTTTCGCTTAAAAAGGTTATATTAGGAACGCGTTCAAAGTACTATTGATGTAATAGCCAGTCGACATAGACAGAGTGCAGTCATCAATACGTGTTTCAGTCCAAATGCGGGCAACACATTAGTAGTAGATTAATACTTGTATCGAACTGTTCCTTTAAGGTTGACCACTCATTGGATTCATAGTACTATATCGTTATCATTTAGCTTTACTAGTCCTACGTTCGCTTGACGTTTAAATGTCGTAGGTTGTGCAGCTAATTTCTGCTATGCTTAGCGATGTTTTGTGTGTGCGATAAGCTATCATAGTCTTTTGATGCACGCACATTATTTTGCTTGACTTGCTCTTTTAGCTACAGCGACCTGAGTTTGGCAGATTAATGTCTTGTGTGATGTCTTATTTTATCGGTTAATGTTCCTTGAATACAATTGAGATGAATATCGTATCAGAAGGAAAATTTAAGAAACATTCGACAGTTTTATGGCTTAGTAAATACTTAATTATAGAAACAAATTATAATTTTATTACTTCAGTATAAAATTTGTATTCTTAAGAATAGAACTGATTAATAATGTTGTTAAAAATATTTATAAAAATTACTAAGTAATTATTCGAACTAAAACTGTTATCCAATGTAGGGAACCTATATCACGAATAATTTTTTTTTGTTTTAATTTATTGATTTTTTAATTTTAATACCTCAAAACATTTAATAAGTACGCGAAAGTTCAAACTGTTCCATCGCGCATGGTTTAACACTAAAGCGGCATACGTTTTCATAGCTTAAGCCTTTTTTATCTTCGAGCAAAGCCGTCGATAATGATGTTCACTACAGCTACACTTTCATTAAGTTTTCTACTCCGCAAGCGATGTATTATATCCGCAACCCTAAACAGAGTGACAAAGAGGGGCAATAAAGTTTCGCATGAGAAAAAGAGAGACAAAAGACTCTCGTACGAGCTTGCACTTGATACGATTTATCATGCGCGGCACTTATTAAAGCGACCAACACGCGTGTTACTTTTGAAAACTTTAAAGTAGGTGTGTACAAAGACAGGAAAATCATCGAGTCGACTTACAAATTTTTAATCAAGTTTGTGACGTCTTTTGTTTATTGATTATTATTGTTTAATAGCATTTATGAATAAAATAAAGTGTAATAATAATTAGTTATTTATTAAATATAAGAATTTTTGTTCGTAATCTTATTAAGATCACAGCAATAATTATTTTCAATGTATAAAGAAAAACATTGTAAGATTATACTCATGGACAAAGGTAACGTTTTTATTGTTACATATTGCTGCACAACAATACAGTTTTTTTTTTAAATACATAATGTGCAAACAATATCGTCTCGATACGTTCTAACGTCCAACAGATTGTAGTTTCTATTCATATGTAGATGCAACAAAAAATCCAATAAACAAGACACAGAGCTCACATTCCCCTTTCTCATTATTGAAAAGAATGTTAACATTGCAGGCTTATCCAGGGGTCGTTTTACCAAAAGAGTTAGTCTAACGAATGGCCACCCCATCCCCATGCGAAGTCGTACCGATAGGCGCATTCAGAAAACACCGTTGCAGATTTTTCTGATCTCTATCCAATAATTATGGTGCATAAATATTCCAAAAGTAAAGAAAGAGTATTGAATTTATTTGTTATTTAGTGAGAAATATATACAGCGAGTTTTCGTCGTTTGTTCGTTTATAATTGCCAATGTCTGAAGCTACTGAACAGATTTGAATGATAAATATAAATAAATAAAAAAAATGAATATTTTTAACACACACACAAGGTCGTCTCTTCCTAAGGTAGGCAACTTAATGCCTGTGTTTTAGGTAACAGCCGACTGATATACATTTTTTTAAAATAAATATACTTATAAATAATACATTCATAAATAAACATATTTTACACCCAGACTCGGGGCGGGAATCGAACCCTTGGAGCAGAAAACAGGGTCACTGCAAACTGCGCCAACGGGTCATTCAGTTTTTCATTTTTTAAGCATTAGAATGTTACAATATCATAAAATAAATTCAGTAGCCATAAGTGTCTATGGGGAAGCATACGTGAGGGACATTAAATATGGCAAATCTATTTGATTCAAATTACAATTTAGTAGTATTATTTTATAATTTAAAAAAAGTTTTGCATTCAAATTTATTCGTTTCTTATAATAAATGGGATAAATGTATTTCTGAATATTTAATAGTCGAGATTTAAAATAATTTCAACCGTGAATCTTACACCGTATCTGTGTGAGAGAGCTCTAATTCGGGCGACCCCGTCTCCAGTTACGCTTGACACTTCAATTCGGCTCGAATTAAGTCAGTTCAAATTGTACAGAGTTTGTGATTTCCAATTTTGGTGTGTCTTGAACGTTTTCATATTGCAGTTCTAATTCTAATTAACATGTCCGTCAAATGGACGTTGATATGAAATTTTCAAAACTCAATTCACCTATTTACTTTCAACAGTACACAACAGTATATTACACTTATTGGGATATTAGTGGTAGATAATTTGATTGAAAATTGCACAGGTCTTTCCAGAGAAATATAAAATATTTAAAAAAATATGTGTGAATGATATATAAGTATGGATTTTACATGACATTTTTTTCATTTTTTTTTGGCGTTTTGCCTCGAAAAAAAATCAAAACCAATGAATGAAAATCAAAACCGATAAACGAATGAAAACCACTAATTAAAATTATTTATAATAATAATAATAATGAGAATTAAATACGGACAAGATTTATAACTGCTCATATAATTTTTGGACATAATAAACCGACAACGTTAATAATAATACGTATAATATGGTAAAATATATAAACATTTATACGTAGATTTTGAATAAAGTGAGAAAATAAGTACTATAATCGAATTCAACTTCAGTTAAAAATGTAATAAAATCTATTGAGGAATGCGATCGGCGACAAGCTCATCATCAGGTATGCAGAACATCCTCATATTAGCTCGCGCCCGCCTCCCGTTTTTCCACTTCCATGCCGCTTAGCACAACTTCAGAGAGGATTCATATTGCCGCAACGAATGCGTTTGTTTTGTTCAAATTTATTTTATCAAGTAAATGTTGGCCTTCCGCTCAGTGAACCGAACGTAATACGCAGTAATGCGGGCGGACCGAGCTCTATCTACACCTATTATTATAGATTCGTTTCTGACTAATAAGTTATTTCCTTAATTATTTTTGTGAGTTTAACGTTTAAGTAAGCAATGTTTGGGTTCATTAAATATTGCACTGAAATTATATAAATTATAACCGAATAACGCGTGTCAAAATGATGGATAAATACATCGTTAACGACCTTTCATCGACGTGCTTTTTGTGGGAGATAATTGAGTAAACAAAAAATATTGGCTTCAGAGCGATATATTCACTAGAGTTTTTGTTTTTGACTGACCCGTTGGCGCAGTTGGTAGTGACCCTGCTTTCTACTCCAGGGCTGTGGGTTCGATTCTCGTTCCGAGTCTTGGTGTAATATGTATTTATTTCTATATGAATATATAATGTATAAAAGTATATCAGTCGGCCGTTACCTTAAACACAGGCATTAAATTGCCTACCTTAAGAAAAGACGAACGTGTGTGGGTGTTAAACATATTTATTTATTTATTTGTGATTTTACAATATTACTCTCGTAACGTATATGAGAAACCTGAGTGATGCTTAAAAATTAAGTATCATTATTATTTTAACGGTTAAATTCAGAAGCAGAAAAGAGATAGAGTATGATTACATGTTAAATACTTTAGATTTTAATCTAATGACGAAGTTATTATTCATTTTATTACTTCTTATATTGAAAGTTAATTTATTTGTATTATTATATCAATTGTACTCAAACGATGTATGTATTGTATATATTACAAAAAGAATAAAAACAATACTATAGATGCCTAATAAAACTAGAGATACGTTAGAGTAATATAAATTAATAATATATTTATAAAATTTTATTAAGAAAAAATTGTAATATACTTACTTGTTCCTGTATCACGCATACGCCTGGATATCTCTTTTCAATGTCTCGCGTATGTATCAAATCACTATCGAGAGTGCTGTTGTTCATTGTATAATATAATCCACTTCTACCTTTTAAGCGTATACTTTTAAAATTATATCTGTGTTAATTAATAAATAAATATGTATTTAAGCGATATGTAAATTGAAGTCTTAAAAAAGGAGTGAAATAGGGATATATTAAGATGATTTATGTTTCAACTTTGCATAGAAATATATAAATACTTGATTATATATACCGTTTTTAGATGTTATATTCTAAAATTACGTGTTGGTGACACCATATCCACATGTCTGTGTTCACCACCAAAAATACATATAACTTGATACGGAAAGCAGTTGCACTAACGCTGTTCGACAACCTGTAAAACGCATGGAAAACGGAGCCGCACTACATCTTGTCATTTCTAAGCAAATGTTCACAAGTAAAACCACGAATACAACCGACCCTTGATTTTTGGTACATATCATGTTTCTGTCAAAAGCTTTAATATTTATTTAAAGCCTATACATAATTTTGAGAAATGAAGAAAAGTAAAATTCGTCATTCAGAAAATATTCAAAATTAATTATAAATTAAATTATTTTTAACAGTTAATTTATTTATATTATTATTTAAAAAAAAATGCTGCCCCATGAAAACTAGGCAATTTTTCAATGTCTTAATGTGACGCGCGATGTTCATGCGATGTGGCGATTTCTCTGCTGCGGAATTTTAAGTGAGTGAAATAAAAACTGTCATTTTCAAGTCAATTTAAGCAAAAAATATAAGACATTATTTGAATTCTGTTAAGAACATTATAAGTATACGTGTTTTCAAATAATTTCTCAAATCAGATATTTACTTAGTAAGGAATCCGCAAATTGAACAAAAAGTTCAGATACAAATTATTGAAGAATAGGTTATTTAAAAAAAAATCGAAGTGCATATAGACGTTTCTCATAATGTAAAAACAAAATAGTGTCCCCTGAGTGAATAAACTGCAGAATCACGCGTCGGGTACCATTTACTAAAAGCGTTGATGAGATATGGGCGGTGATTAATCGCGTTTTCATTAACGTCGCATCCAAAATGACATAGTTATGAAATGCCAGTTCAATCAACTCGGTTTCAATAACAATTTTTCATTCTCGACACACTAATTAAGTGCTTTCATAAATACTCACTGAAATTATATACACTTTGGATGAATTTTCAACTTTAAAATGGGGCACGTGAGTTGGAATTAGCGTGACGATTAGAATCGAGTTAAAGCAGACTTGAAAGCGACATCCTTAGTAACAAGTGTAAAATATTTTCCCCAATCGTTGTACCTGGCGCCCCCAGGGATATTTCAAGGGTGAATAAGCTCGCATAATGGCAAAGGGTACAATATTTTAAATTTCAATCGCTGCGAGCGGTCCGGCAACTCCCCGGGGTGGCGAAGAACAAAGATTTCATTCGGTGACTTACGCTAAGTGTTATAATAACTTATTACATCGGGAATCGAATTCGCGTATTAATTTTATAGCCTATAATATATGAGAAATCGTAAATTCATATCCTTTGTTTTACTACGTCTGTTATGTTACAGTTATTGCTAAATAAGGTATAAAGTACTTTGTTTCTACATATTTTAATTTTAAATATTGAAAACAATGTAATTGATTGTAAATGTAGATTGATATTTAATAATAGCTTTTACTTGTGACTTTATACGCATGAAATTTGGAATAAGGTATCTTTAGTTTTCTTTTTTGCGTGTAAAAATGGGCTGGTTGAAATATAAAATAAATATTGGTAGATTTTTACATGTCTATTCATTTAGGTAAGGTAGATAAATATTCGTCGTAATAGACTATATTACCAATTCTTGTTTTTTGGATCATTAGACGGAAATCTATCTGACGAACAAACATTTTTTAAATTGTAGATCTATTATCTATATTCATAGTAAAAATAACGGCGTACGATATAAAAAAAATATGTATGTATATACAAAACGATTACGTCACGTTTTTACTAAAATGTTTATAAATTAATGACTACTTCTCGGCGATATTTCAAGATAAAACCTACACTAGATTTTAAGTTAGAACATTCAGAATATTTAACATATAATTTCAACAAAAAAAAAAAAAATTGCTTTATATTGCTCTCATAAAGACCCATATAATTTGTTTCTTCTAAATGTCTCGCATAATTATATAGATACGATTACAATTTTATTATATATATATATATATATATATATATATATATATATATATATATATATATATAGACAATAGAACACATATTTTATAATAATTTACTAAAAACTAACTTGGTATAATTTTATAAGTTGAAATTGGATTAAATACAGTTGCTGGTTACATAATAAGTATGTAACTACACAGAGCCTAATAAACAATAAAAAAAAATTAATATTTTTTCCTATGGATTAGGTAAACATTTAACAAATTTAGTTCAATATAAAGTAAGTTGAAACATTTTACTTTATTGTAATCCTAAATGGCTTATAACTTTATAAATATGAATAATCGTTTTGTGCACGAGTAATTTTGCCATTATTTTTCACATTTATTACTGTATATATTCGGATATACTCTCCCTCGAACGTTTTTTACTCCGAGATTAATTTTGCGAATCGTTATCGCCACCTTACGATTGCCGACAAATTTGTAACGGTAGAGTACACCTTTTCAGTTAAATCGCAAATTTTATGCCACGTTCAGATAACGTACCTATAATCATTATAATAAGTCATAAATTTGATTGAAATTCGGTCACATTTTCGCAGGCTCTTATCGCGTGGCTGCAGTTGGTTTGAAAAATATCGCTCCTCGAATTCACCATTTTGTCGGCATCAAATCGACACTTCCAATCGATTTGCGTTTAATTCTTTAATACAACTTGTCATTCTGAACGTTTTTTGTAATGTTATGATTTAACAGATAATATAATAATTATTTGTCAAAATTGTTAGTTATTTTTGAGTATTACCAGATTTGGAATACAACTCATATAATCTTAGGCAAGTATGGCTTAAGCGTACGAAACAACATTGAAATATTTTTATAAATAATATAAATCGCATTTAGCGAAACAAAGCATTCGTAATTCTCTTCGGAAGATCTCGTTAGAGTCCTAATGAATCTATTGAGAGTTCACGGAGCGAAGTCGGACGGTAAAGAAAGGGAGGTTAGAGTTGCTATGATAATTTGCGTTTGAGTCTGTTTCCACTGTGAAACTGATTCTACATGTGTATGTATTATATAAAATATGTTCTTTGTATTCATTACTAAATAATTTGAGATGTGTGCGAATCTATATTATACAGTATCCATACACATACATATCCATATATATACATGCGTTTTTCACATTATGGTAACGGTGTTTAGACCAATAAACTGTCGTCTTCTACTTCGAGGACAGTAAAAACTCAATCGTCACAATTATGGGTTTGTGTATGATACGATGACTGTACTGGTGTAGTAGTGCGAGGAGTTGCCTTAAAGCTGCGCACCGGCGGTCGCGGGTTTGATTCCCGCTCGGGACAGATATTTGTATTCGTAGAAGTAGTCTGGTTGTATGTCCTCCCCACCATGCCTCGAAGAGCACGTAAAGCCGGCGGTTCCGGTTGTTATCATAGACAACTGATAATGATCGTTACCCATGGTAGGGAAATTATCCGCCAACCCGCAGTGGAGCAGCATGGTGGATTAAGCTCCAACTCTTCTTCTATATGGAGGAGGCCTTCGCTTAGCAGGGGGTAGTTTACAGGCTGATGCAATACAGTAAAGTATGATACGACTACTAAAGAAAAAATATTATAATAATAAAATATAGTACAGGTATAATAGGAAAAAAAACTTGTATATTTAGCTTTACTTCTTAGGTATACTAATTTAGTCAAATGTCCTTGATATTTTTTACATCTAATTTTAATCGCATAGCATGAGAAAAAGCTTGTTAAAAACAGCACAAGCAAAAATTTTGTTTTTTATAATATATCCATCATATTTTTCATACTTTACTTTTATGTAATTTTATGAAGAAAAAAATATACATAAAATCAAAAAGACTTAAGAAATATAACTATCTGTGAAATAATAAATTAAATAAAATTACTAAATTAGACTTCAAAATTTAAGCGTCCGTTAAAAAAACGAATAGAAATAATGTATACGAACTACAGCTAAGGTCTTGGTATCAGAACGTCGCGAACCATTGAGCCGATGCAAAGCCTAATACCATTTTGCTCGCTTGAACTTAAGAGAACGAAGACAAAGTTACTTTTAAGGGTTCTTGTCGAATAAATGTTACGAAAATATTTTATTCAATTTACCTGTAAAAGGGTTAAATACGATAAAGACAGTTGTAATAAAAGAAAACTTGTCTTTTGAAATTGTAATATCGACTTTCAATTAGGTCAATTTATATATGTAAAGGAATGAGATTCCTTTGAGTTTTTATATAAACTATGATATACCTATTTTATAATAAGTAATGACAACTGACACGTATTATTTATGAAAATATTTTGGCAGTTAATTGTAGTCAATTATAAAAGAAATATTTTATTTTAATTTAATTTAGAGAAATCGGTTAAATAACTTTGAATGTCAGTTTTTTTTTCAGAGTAACAAATAGTTTAATTTGCTGATTCCAATTCTAAGTATTCACTAAGATAATCGAGCTGACTTATAAAACGACATTATAAACATTAATAAAATATTTTAAATATTTTCTTAATGAAACGTTTTACAGGGTATTGTATTTTAGCACGGTTTTCGTTTGAGTTGAGCGTTGGTGTCGTGGTGTCGTAGTTTCAATGTCGGAACTAATTGCATTTGCGATAGAGCGCTCGGCGAGTGATGCTAATGGACTGTATTAATTAACGTGGGCGTCTCGTCAAATCTGTGAAATATCTATTTCCTTAAACTTTAGTATCGAGTATACTACGTTCATAAAAAAGAAAAAAAAAATACATGTTTAAATATTTACTATTCTGTTGCTATAAATGACAAGTTTTTTATTTTACAGGTTATGGATAGGAAAAACAACGGATTTAAAAGTGCTTTTTAGGAAACGGTATTTTATAAGAATAAACTTTTATTTCGGACAAGAAGTCCATAAAAAATTTAAAATAAATAAGTAAAATAAAATAAACATTATTTTACATTAGGAGACAAGTAGAACACAGTAAAAACATAGATACGGAAATAATAAAAAAAATAAAATAAATAAAATGTATATATATATATATACATTTTATTTATTTTTTTTATGTATAAAATTATAATATATATATATATATATATATATATATATATATGTATATATATAATATTTTATGTATAAAATAAAAAAAACTACAAACATTATAACAATTATAACAGAAGTAAGCAAAGAAAAATGAAAACATAACTTAACATTGAATAAAATAAAATCATGTATGTCAGGTCAGGTATAATGTCAATTACTCAATTTAAATTAATAATAATTAAATAACATTGCGTCAAAGTTCAAAAATTCAGATTAAATGTCATGATTAGAAAAATAAAATTAAAAATGAAATAATAAACAATAATACTATACAATTATTAAATAATAAAACTTAATAACACAATATCAATTAAATTAAAATGAGTCAATGCTGTTCTGTTGTGATACACATCATTCTGTGTTGGATCGGGCAATCCGTGCGTGAGGCAAAAAAAAAAAAATTAGTTCTTTTAAAAGAACTAATTATTTTTAAATAAAGTATAAAAATATCAGCTATTATGTATAAATTCGTTTATAATATTATCTATTTTGTAGTCTAAGTATCAAATTGATTGCGTTAACGATAGAACGTTGAGAAGGCGATGCTAATGGATGACATTAATTAATGCTATATTCATTTAATTACGGAAATAACTATATTATCAAATTGGTATCTCTAAAGATCTATCGGCCTATCTAAAATATATGATACGTAATATTATTCAGCTATTAGTGCAAATTGACATTGTGATAATTTTTAACTTAAAAAACAAATGACGAATAGCTACGTGTACTACGAACGCTACGCTGCTACGGATAAAACAAAAACAATGCACACTGCATTTGCTCATTACTAAGTTAATCCAGTCTCACAAGGAATTTAACAGTGCCTGTCCGTTGAAGCGGAGCGAGACTGCGGACCGGAGAAACGGAGAAATATTAACCAATAGCACTTGTCCAGTGTAGCGGAGGGGAGACTTTTTTTCAATCCTATTGGTTAATTTTTTTCCGTTTCTCCGCTCCACAGCCTCGCTCCACTTCAATGGATAGGCGCCTAAGAGTAGGAATATATATAAACATGTTTAAATAAGAAAAAATATGTCAAAGTATTTTTAAAATTCGAAATATTCAAAATAATTTTTCGTATTCAAATAAAATATGTTAACAAAAGAAAGCGACGAAAACATTTCTATTGAAATTGAAAATTCTACAACACACGTCGTTTAGGTGCGAATAATAATAAAGAAGTCGTAACGTGGCGTCTGAGTACTGCTGTAATGGCGTCAGATGGTCCATAAACGTCGGGATGTTAAAAGTTGTCCAATGTTGATTACGACAAGTCTTCTGTAAATAATATATTACAAAAAGCGAAGTCGCTAGCGGTTTTGATAAAAATGTTGTTGCATATTTAAGTTACATTTATGTTTATTATCGAAAGTTAACGCTGTTTGTTATTAAGTTGCTGTTTTGTTATTTAAGTTGTTAAAACTTAACCGGACTTCGATAATTAATTTATAGTATGTGTTACGTAATAATAATTGTAATATATACAAAGACTTTAAAAATTATAATCACGAATATGGTACGTTTTTTTTTTAAATTATGTTACGATTATCTTTGTTTTATTTTAACCTTTTTTTTTAAATAATTCTCATATTACTGTACGTATTATATTATTGTGAATATGGTATTCGTAAAATAAGGCATACCATAATATTATGTTAACGCAGGATTTTAAATACATTTAGCGTGCGTCTTGTGCTATAGTCAAAACATTAATTTAAATAAATGGTATAAAAATTATTATGTGGGCATGAGCACTAATAGAATATACATCACTGAGGTACATGTTGATAGAAAAGTAATTTTTATTATTTAAGATCTGAAAGATTGTTCTTTTGTTTCTTAGAAGTTATTAATTCGAGTAGAAAAATTATTTTTGAGTTACATAAACTGTTTTTATATGTAACCTAAATAACTGAACCTATCGAGAGACAAAGTGGGTTAAATAACATAACGTCAGTTTTTCACTAATATATCTAACTTCAACAATTTGAGTCTAATGAGTTTCCGACTTTGAATTTAATGTTGTCTACATTGTTGTCAACAATGTTTAATTATATATGTATGAAAACGAAAAAAAAAAACCATTAGTAGTGTTTTTTAAACGAAAGTGCTTTAATAAAATAATTTTCGAATGATGAAAACAAAGCCGCCGCCTTCTAATAAGGACATTTAATAATAGTTAAATTACTCCTTGTAATTATTTTAAATACTTCATTATAGTAAGTAATGACATCTGTATCATGTATTATTTCATTAAGTAATTAAGACGGTAATAGTTTTTTTTTTCTGTTGCGTTAGTTAGCGTGAGAATTATAAGAGACAAATATTTCAAAGTAGTTATTATTAGAAATAAGACGATTCATTTGTATATATGTATTTAAATTTTTTACCAAGGGCTTCTAATTTAATATCACTATTTTTATAAGACTATTTATTAACGAGTATATATACTATAACCAAATAACAATGCTATGTGATAATTAATTCAACATAATTATAATTTTCCTAATTACAAGTTAATCAAGTCTTTAATTATATAGTGCGTGTGATTTACTAGGAAGTATAAAATCTATCCGTGTGTTGATGGCGAATATTAAGTATGTAATTCTCATATCTAAAAAAATAACTTTATTATATGTTGCTTACAACTGTCTTATTATAGTTAAATGTAGCCCATGTGTGCTAGTCACATGCACTCTATTGTTTAAAATAAATGTTCATTTTGCTTAAGTATGTTTTCGAACTAAAACAAAAACAAAAAAAAAAATATATAAAATTAACCAGAAATATAATAATTACTCTTTAAATATAATTTTAAAGTTACTAACTAATATAATAAGCTGGTTCAGTAGGAGTTGAACTTGTGAAAGGCTTCATACTACAGACACTTTTTATATCAAGAAAAAAAAAAAAAAAACGTGTTCTGGTATTGGAATTTCTTCAATTTTTAACTTATTTTGTTTTTAAATAATATTTTATTTATTTTTGTTATGACAGAGGCCGTAGTAGAACACACTCAAAAGCTAAATGGATGGACGAATAAACAGCGAAGCGAAATTCTGTGGGTACCCTAGGAAAAACCACAGACTTTTTTAAAAATAAATGAGGTCTATTACAAAATCATAATTCTACATTAACGCAGGAAATTAATTTACAACGCGCTTGATTTTTGTAAAGCCGCTTTTTTAAACGTCACAGTTAACAATAAGCTTGTTTGCCAACAAGCGAAGTTAAACAAATAGATAGCATGTACTATCACAAAATAAATGTTTTCTTCGTTAAATTAAATTGCGATGTCGTATATATTTTTTTGTCCAAACATTTTAAGTATGTAATATATACGTGTCTAGACACGCACGGAAAAAGTGCTAGTCTGATGCGAAACTTTACAACATTTCATTACATTAGAGAAAAACCGAAATTGGAACTCTACTATATGACAAAAGAGTACTATAGACATTTTCGGTGATACGTTGACTCCTTGATTGAAAATCAAGTTAATACTAAAATGACTTAGTCTTATTCAATAAATTGTAAAGTAGGTTTTAATATCGATAATATTTTTTACGTTAATTTTTTTTTTGTAATAAATGTGACATTAAATTAATGACTTTATTGCTTAAATTTAATTGGATATATGTTATTTGTATATTTATATTTGTATATGTGAACGAAATTTTAAAATTCATTTGCCCCGTAATGTGACATGGTAACGCGTCCTGTCTTACATTAAAGTAAAGTATAAAAGCAACTGAACTTTAATGGGCAATCTTGAACGTCGTTTTAAGAACTTGGTTAATGTTTCAACATCTTATAAATAATCTTTATGTAAAATCGATAGAAGTAATGCATTGTATATATTGTACAACATTTCCACCATGTGACAGTAGAACATATTGCCATGGCAATCAGTTTCATATTAAAAATTACAATAACATTATAATTCTCAATATAATATTTATTTAAGTATTCATTGCCTGTACCCTGGTCTACCGATCATTAAAACGTGCCAATTTGTTTTAATGATTGGCTGAAATATTGGATTGAAATTTGTCAATCTAAGTTCCTTAAAATATTTTTTCAAAAACGGACATACGACCATCTATTTTAGATGTCGACATATATTTGTATTTATAAGTGAAGCGGAAACAACGTCGGTTTAAAATAAATTGCTTAACTTTTTCCTTTTAACCATTTATACAGTCAAGGTCTCTGACACTTGGCAAGTAAAATTTTGTAAATAAGATATAGATAAGAGAGATAAGGCGTGATGAATAAGCAAAAAGCTTATAAATAATTATGAAATATAAATTAATAAAATAAAATAAAACCTTTAATTCATCATCATCGATTTTCACCAAAAACTTGTTTTACTTATTGTATTTTTTTTAAAATATGGTTTGGTCAAACTGTGTGTTTTTATTTGCTATATATATTAACTATTTTTGAAATAACCCAAAAATCATACATTATTTAGCTTTTATGTAAAATGAATTAAAAGTAAATAATAAAAAAGAATTTAGTAGTATTTTTGCCTTATAACTACAAAATTTTATCGATCCTTCTTTAAACTGGTCACTATTGCAAAGAGGTCATGTTAGAAGTAATATTTACATAATAAAGCAAATAATTGTGACAAAATAGAACTCTATGAGTGCCTTCCAATAAGCGAACGAAGATTTTCTTTGACCTTATACCTAAAGGATTTTTATTCTAAAATCGCAAAAGAATCTTTGCGATGGCTTTGAAAGGACCTGCTTAAATCTGCACTTAGTGAAAATATTTGAATTTAGTGCAAGTTCGGAGAGTATTCAACGAGATCAATGCACTTTATACGTCTCTATATAATTTTTAAATCATGATAATTTCAATAATAATATGCTTATTTCTTCCGTGAAACAGCTTTGCTGTGTTTCGGAAAGAAGGGCAAGACAGGCAGTGTAATTACTGGCACCGAGACTTAACATCATATGTCTCAGGATAGGCAACACATAAATGAGTTGGCTGGGCTAGTTCCAGGTAAACTAGTTTATGTTCATGGGCGACGTCGACCACTTACCATCAGGTGGCACGTCTGCCAGTTTGCCTATCCAACTATCATAAAAAAAAAAAAAAACGAAATTTTACGTTTTGTTAGAAAATTATGTTAACGAAGATATCCAAACTTCTAAGAAATTTATTTTGTTAATAAATACACAAAATTATCTAGCATACATATTAATATTTCATGAATATGATTAAAAATAAAAATCAATTATATATTTTCTCTTTATTTGCATGTAAAAAAAAAACAATATAAACAAAAATAATTGGATAGTTAAATAAACGCGATAAAATCCGATCTAGACTTTTAATTAAATGGATAGTTGAAATTGATTATAATTATGTAAAGATATGAAGTTTTTCAGAAAATAGGGACTTTCAGAAACGAATATACAATATTTTGGTTTTCTATGTATTATAAAAAATCTTAAACGTTTTTATATTGAGAATGTAAAAGGAATTTCATCTATTGCAACGATAATTCAATTTCTTGATTCAGAATTGAATTGTTTATTAACTGCTCGTAATAGTTCTAACGATACACGCCCCAGTTTAACCTCCAAGAATTTAATAACATTTCAAATTGGCGAAATAATAAACTGGCACGTCAGCTACAGGAAATGCAATCACGTCAGTTATGTGGGCGTAATTAAACATAAAACTGCCTCCGAAGGATTACCTGTATCGCATTGTGATTTATTTTGACAATTTTATGAGTTCTTTTGACATTTAATAGTCGTACAGATTAATATTGTTATTGAATTATTATATTAAACTGTGTAAATATTTGTGTTTTTTATGCGAATGAATAAAGGCATTTTATTTTGATTACATACACGTTTCCATTTTGGAATTCATTTTAGCTTAAGTATTGTAAATACGTGTTTAAATGTTTTTATTTATAATAAATATTAATTAGAAAATAATAGTATAATTATCATTTTAGTTTTGTGACTTTCATCTCTGTTTCACTTGCATTTAGTTTGGATACATGTTTGGTTACAAATATTTTTGGTTAAAGAATTTCCGTTACTTCTTAATTAATTTATTTTTTATAAATCAACAGTATTTAGCTTTTTATAATAAAATAGAATTAAATTTACGCAGTTGGATTGCAATATTTATCTACCAGTAAGCATTGTACTTAGAATTTTCTTGGTTGTGATTTATGGATAAATATTGTGGTAGGTATAAAGTAAGTACCTTGTTAATTAGGTATGAGGTTCAATTGTTTTAGCGGGTATTCTGGCACGTTCTGCGTATCAGCGAGTCCCACATACCCGCCGCCTCTCCGTGGCGGGATGCGTAAATGCATTTCCCAGGGATGAAAAAAAAAGGTATGAGGTTGAATTGTTTTAATAAACTCGGTATTGTTACAAAACTTCAACTTCTATAAGATTTTTTTAATATAACATAAATATAATGGTAAACAAGCAGAAACAATAGTATATTGTTACTTTGATATATCATAAAATAACTACTACGTGAAGTAATTAAAAGTTAAATAAGTAATAATTACGTAATAGCAATAATTACGTAAATAACAATATTAAGTTGTTATATAAATAATTGTAGATCGATAGAGTCATATCATTCTCATATACGAGTATTCGTGTCAAAGTCTTGTTAACAATTTTCCTTTGAAGCTTCATAACGACCGTCACAAAGACCGTCAGGTACAAATGGTGGAAAATTAGTCTCATAATATATTTTGTAATTAAAGGCAATAATTGCGAAATGGTTAGGAATCGTACAGGTGTGTCTCATATAACAGTATGTTTTGTTCATTAAAATACCCTCTACTTTAATTTATTATTGCTTGATTAAAAACTAACATTCATTATTTCAATTTAATCATTTTTTTTCGAAAAACTCTTACCGTTTTTTAAAGGACAGAAATATTATTATATGTCAAAATGGTCTAGGTTATCAAAACTTTGACGAATGGGAATCGCTTAATGTAATCTCGATGTAATTTATAAAATATGCTATGCTATTCAGGTTTATTAGAGACTAGCGGCCCGCCCCGGCTTCGCACGGGTATTTAACTAAAATTTTAAAAATTATACATTTATATTTTTAATCACCCACACACCACATATATATATATATATATATATATATATATATATATATATATATATATATATATATATTAAATAGCTATATAACAGCATACAACTTAAATAGCTATAACCATCCAACTTTGTCCAATCAACAAACAAATAACGACCAAATATTTTAAATTTTAACAACGAACAAACAATCAAGACCGTAGTACCCTAAAGTATATAATTATTAATTATATATAAAAAAGAAAAACAGGTTTTTAAATATGGGCGAGTGTCATTCTTTTGGCCGAAGTTTTGGTCAGCGCGATTCAGAAAATTATATTTTGTATACTGCGCCATCTATCGTATAATTGTAGAATATCGTTTTTATATTTAGTGACATTTAACATAATTAATATTTAACATAATAGTATATTAATTGAAAATGATGTTTATCTAAAATATTAAAACGATTTCTATTCCTGTCCGACATATTTAGTAAACTTTTAAGTTTAACAAAATAATAACTCAAATATAAGTTTTGTGAGTTTTAAAGATTCCTTAGACCAGATGGCGTTGGCGGCGTAGGTACCTATTCTATTTTCTTAAATTTAATTACAATGAAACAAAAACTAAATTATACTGTGAGTTATTTCTAATTTTTATGTATTAAAGTCATTTACATTGGTTTTGTACTTTTTACGTGATACGTGAACAAAGAAAAACACGATAAGAGATGGCGCTGATACGAAAAAAAACGCGCTATTGAAATTTATTCTTGATGATATATAGTGTATTAATAAAACGGAGGTTTTAACAGATTTATTATTTGTATAGATCAAATAATATAAAAAATATAATATATATAAGATTTCACTTAACTAACTTATTGTTTTTAAAAATATTATTTTTTTAAATAACAAAAAACTATAAAAAAAGTATGAAACAATATTATTCACATTCATTTTAAATTTATAAGTCTCAAAGGAATTTACAACGTTGAAATTTTTATCAGCAATATTTCCATTACAATTAGAGTTTCATGTAAAAGTTTCAATACAATTGTACATAGAATTGTGGGGTAGAAACACGAAAGCGTTGAATTATAAACAGAGCTGACGTAATTATTGCCTTAGGATATTTCGTATGGCGCAAAGCATATTCATGTTTTGTAATTATCACTTACCTATCTTGACACTTTAAATACTTCGCATTTCATCTGAAACAAAGAATATCGATTTATTTATTATATTATATGAATGACGCTAACGGTAATTGTGGAACAATCTCGCTGTAATTATTTGAAATAATCATTTATTATGTAATTTTCTGATAAAATGTCAATATGAATGTAATATTTAATGATAATGGGGATTTTCGACACTCAGCCTACAGATTATAATTTTGAAATAAATATTTTTTGTATATGGTTTATACATTCATAGTTATATTACAAAGTACATTCGTATTCATAGTATTCACACTGTTGGCAATTCTGAACAAAGCTTTCGGCATTTATGATATCATATTTCGATAAATTTGACTAAAAACTAATAAATAGTTTGAAAATTTTTATTATTCAGCATTTATATTACAAAAATATTTTTTATTTATTAAGTTTAAACAAGTCTATAATTTAATCAATATCTCACTAAAAACGAGTTTTCACGTGTTTTTTTTTTTTATTTTACAAATTAATTTTTATTAAATAATTATAAGCCGTGTGGTGAACGGCAGAGAAAAATAGTCCTAATCTCTTTCTTGCCGAGGTTTCGTAAAAGGTGAGTAAGGCTATAGTGGTGCGAACAACTATACACCAAACAGGATGGCGATGAGCAAGAGCATCGCCATATCCTGCTTACAACACACTGCGCCCGCTAAAACGCCCGCCAAGCATGACGAATATTAGCACGCCCCTCAGAGATGACGAAGGAGGCCTACGTTCAGCAGTGAACATCCAACCTCTGATATGATTGTGGGTTTTTCCATTCTACCCTCAAAGGCTGAAAATACATTTACATCAGCAGGCTGAATCAATCAATCAATCAATCAAAATAATTATTATATTTTGTAATATTATACCCACGGATAAATATCATGATCCATATGTTTTAATGATATATTATGATATGGAACTATATTAATTGATTTAAATCAACAGTTAAAAACTAAACTATATATTTTATTTTAATTTTAAAACTGTTATAAAAATCAATAACTACAGTAATTTTATTAGAAAGTTGAAATGAATATTTCAACTCCTTAGTACCTTTTTTTTAGTATATTTATCTGGCAGAAATTGCTGTTTAGCAATGAGACCGCCTGATTGTACAGCTTAAATGATGTTAGCTTGTATCTTTAATTTTGTTCTTTGTTTTGGTGTGCAATAAAGTATATTATTATATTACGTCAATATAAGCTTAAGATATAAATATCTACTAATTCAACGACTTATAAACTCAGTAAGACGAATTTATGAAGTAATGATTTAAATGTTCTAGGAAAATCATAATTGAACAAATAAAATTCTTCGCATTCACACTTAAAACAAATAATTTAAACCTACGATTCAATTTAAACAGATATCAAAAGCGTTTTGAACAACAATGTTTTTAAAGATTCCCGTTTCTACTATTAGGTAGCACCCTTGAATTAAAAAGTAGGATATGTTTCAATAGCTAATGCACTTGGGGTATTAGTTTCGACGTATGTAACAAATGGAAATATAACTGGCTCGTAAAAGGTAATCATTTCAGGTTTGATGACAATCAGAAAATTGCTCACTTTTGTGGCGACCAGCCGTCGCCCTAGCACTCGTGACGGTAATGAAGCCGCCGCGGGAATACTGTTTATTCTAGAATATACTGTAAAATATACGTATAACATTAAGAGAAAATTTAAGTAATTATTACTTTTAAAATACATGTGTATATAATTATATGTATTTATACTTGCGATCATATATGGATGTTCGCTCGAAATTTAAGAAGTACTGAGCCAGTTTTAACAAAAGAAATCCTATTTTATATCTGTTCTGTAATTTACAAGAGTCATACATAGCCAGGGTATTAAGAAAATATAAAATAATTATATAAAAATAGTCTTTCGTAATATTTGCTAAATGATTGCCATCTTTCCTTATTTTATTATTATTATCTAACCAAATATTTTATTCATTTAATTCATTCCTTTTAACTAAGCATCGTATTTTTTTATTTATTAATACAATTAGTTATAGTAAAAAATCGTATTAGATTAATAATAATAAAATTAGGTTGTCTCTTTTGTTTGTTAAAACACAACAATTACGTAATGTTCTTTTTTTATATAATATTAACTGTCCCTTCATATATGTCTAGGGCGATTTTATATCATATTATAAGTGATGTTTTAATTTAATTACTGATTTTAGTGTAAAATAAAAATACTTTGAATCCGTTGTTATTACCAACAATTTGATTAAAAGAAATAGAATCTCTTTGCAAAAAAAATGGTACAATTATTAATACTGGAGATATAAACAGCTATTATATATATTTTCTTTTGCTAATTTACATTTTAGTCTATACTGGCGAAACATTAAAACGACCAGTTATTAATGATGCGTTTTCACACAAGGGTTGTATTCAAAAGCGATGCGATTCGAACAGTTTTAGTACGCTTTAATGCTAACTGCTTGCAGCGAATTAACACAAAATAACCATTAAACAAAAACACTCAAACCGAATTAATTCTGCTTAAATCATAACAGTAGCGAGTCCTGCAATTAATTGCTTGAAATAACGTTATCACTGAAATGGCACATTACTCCGTGAAATATTTGTAAGCATGTAGCACAATAAATAACCGACACTAAGCTGATTAGCATAAATCGAGTCGACGTTTCCTGAAATACCTAAAATCTGTTAACAAATGGGGCTTTGCGTAATTGAGCTCGGAGCAGAAGTCTAAAGAGGTGCCATATGCGGGATACTTAGCAAAACCGTTCAACGAGTTCAACCATTTAATAATTACGGAGCTTGCGACTATGAGTATTTACGTAGACATTGAATACAGAGATATCGTTGTAGTTCTATTTTATTATTCTTTGTAAAGCCGTACTTAATAACCTTATTCGTATAAAAATAATTTATTTTTAGAATAAAATAATAAAACATTGATTACTTTTAGCACTTTTTAACTCAATTATTATCAAAATGTAATCGACGCTATTTCTATCATATTCCGTTCTATGGTATCGAGTAAAACTAAAAAAAAAAGAACTCAGACATATGGAGGACGGTGTTAGAACGGCATTTTTATCATTTCACATTTAAAATCTAAAACGGCACGTAGTGTCTATGATATAGGTACTTGTGTAATATTCGTGTTTGCTTGCGCTGGCAAATCTAAAATGTTTTATTTGTATTCTGACAAAATTGTTTGTTTTCGTGTTGAGTTTGCACCTTTATCTATTTTAATATTTGTTTAAATAAAATTTTAGAATGCATTTTCAACAACAACAAGAAATAAAAACAAACACGTTGAAAATAAACATTAAATTAAATTTAAATTTATTACTCCATACATTTACGGTAATAAATTAATAATCTACACTTTATAAAAAAAAAGATAAATACTTAGTTTGTTTTAAAGCTAAAAGGTAGATTGTTGACTATTAAAATTCACGCTACGACACAAAGCAGCAAAAATTGTATACGTTAAACACTTTGACATGTATAGAGATTTAACGCAGGTGAAATTGCAATACGATTACAATAGATGTCTTTGTAATTTTTATTCATCTCTTATAATTAATTTCTTAAAAGATCTAAATTTAGCCTATTGACATAGCTTCGTAGATCACAAGGAATCGAAACAATATCTGGCAGAAAGCTTGAAGCAATAATAGCGAGCTCTAATTGCCGAGTTCAAGGCGGAATGTAAACTGAATTTAGTAACAATAACGGTGGTCTGGTCTGGTCGTCGGCTTCCAGACGCTGAATGTAAAGACCATTCAAAGCATTCATGACGACCGATGATTGAATCAAATCCGAGACTAGTAGAAGTCGATATTGCAATTTGTTAGCCCAAGCTTGTATGATCTCAATAAAAATGGTTTTACTATACGGATAATTTCATCAAAGTGCTTCCTCAGACGTTATATTCGTCGAAGCTACTCGTATTACTAGTGACTATGTTGTATGATATGGAGAAGATTATATACAATTTTATTAACAACTAGCAAACCCGGCGAACTCCGTTTCGCCACCAACTTATTTTCGTGAGGGATACTCACACCACGTACTGCCGCCATGCAAAACCATATTGGTTTGTAGTACATGCTATGTATCAGAGATGGCTCTGTATGTGAAAAATGATTTTCCCTGTTTTCCTGCTTTTCTTTTGAAAATTTTCCTGAATTTAGTTTGCTATAAAGCTCACGGAGCCCGAGACCTTTCCAACGAATGCAAAACCGTGGAAATCGGTTCGTGCGTTCTGGAATTATATCGTCAGGAAGGAAAACCCGACTTATTTTTATATTATAGATATCATGTCGAATTATATTTTACATACAAAATATTAACAATTAATTATATTATACTCGTAGACATCAGCAGGCTGAGTCTATTAATCAATCAAAAAATTATATTAATATACTTGAAAAAAAATAAAATGTCTTATCCAATATATTCATTCACAAATCAAAATTGGGTATATTTAAATATATTGGTATTTCTCTGTGAGATCGAATTAGAAATGATGAGATTCGCAGACGAACGTAGGTTGCCTTCATAGCCCAACGGATTTGCAAGGTGAAGTGGCAGTGAGCAGGACACATATCTCGTAGAACTGACGGCCGATGGAGCAGAAAGATTCTCGAGTGGAGACCACGTACCGGCAAGTGCAGCATCGGATGCGAGATCTATAGACGACTTGAGGAAAGTCGCCGGAGGCCGTTGGATGGAGGCTGCTTTGAACCGGTCGCTCTGGAGTTCAATGTGCGAGGACTACGTTCAACAGTGGACATCCAATGGATGATATGACATTTTTATATTGTGAGCATTAAATGAAAACATATTTCTAGTTAAAAGACTAGAAATAGAAAAACCACAGTTCAAAGTTCTGTTGTTGAGACTCTAAACAAATTTCGATTTATAAAATGTCGAAGTTAATACGAGTAAATAAAAATATTCCTCTATGTATAATGTAGGTATTTAGAATATACAATGACTTTAAATATAATTGTATTTATATTGTGCTAAAACGAAACCAGAACTATATACAGTAACGAATACTTTACAATACAAACTCAGTTAAATGATTTTGAAATTGTTAACGCGAATTGTTTTTGAGTGCTAAGTATTTCTCAGTTTTAATCAACTAACGACCCGTTTCGAATACGCACGAAGAACTAAGGCTTTATTTAAATACTATATATATATATATATATATATATATATATATATATATATATATATTATACGATAAAATATTTATTGTGTTTAATGTTTTCGCTACATTGTATCAGAAAAAATATGAATTAAATATTTATTTATTTATATATTTATATGATTACAACCTAACTGCAACTTGCGTAAATATTTAATATAAAAATATCAAATAAAAGCATATGCTTATTAAAAAAGGGATTAGAAACAAGTATAAGTATCGAAATTTAATCTATTTGAAAACTAGGTGAAGGACTAAATAAAAGTAAAATTTCCGTAATTACTTTTGCAAAGTCGATTAACATGCCTACCTTCTTCCACCTATTAGTCGATATTTTTATATACAAGTTATTAAGAATCATAATATTAAAAATCGTAAGTATGCTTTAATTTTTTTACATCGTTCTCACTAAACGAGGTATTAAAACAACAAATAATTTCCTGTATCTTACTAACAAGTAAAAGTAAATTTTATTTTTGTAAAGACAACTAAAGTTCATGTAAAGGTTATTTTAAAATATTTTTCCATAATTTTAAATCCATTATAGTTAAGAAGCTAATTTAAAAACTCATTCCGACTCGTCTTAAATATAATAAACGAAGGATAAAACTGTCCCAAAGTAATTTTAAACTTCTAGACTCGTTGAATTGCAAATACAATGAAGTAAGACGATGCTTGACGTTTACTGTTTTCCTCCTGTTTTCTTGTTAAGTTTTCAGTTGTGTATGAATCCTAACAGCGGGAAGGATTCTGTGTGTGTAGTATTCACTAAACAAACAGCGATATATGAGGAACAAAATGTTTTAGTCGAGTTTTAAAATTATGTATAATAGGTAGGTTCTTAAAGTATATTATTGATTTTTTTTTGTCAATGTGAATCAATATAATCATCGCTGATTGGAATTATTATAGAATTTTTTTTTATAATTACAAATCTGATGTGTTTCAATTAGTTTTTTTTCGAATATTGTGTACACATTATGTAATCATCGCTGATAACTATATATTTTTATAATCGCAAATCTAATGTGTTCCAAATATTAGGTATAAATGAGTTCTTGTAAAGCTAGAGTTTTATATTTTTGATAGTGATGTAACTTTTTATTGTACAGAGAAAGTATAATTAAAATGTTTCGTGATATGCCAGTAGCACAAACGAATTATATCAAACGCGAGTAGCTTCGTAAAACCGGTATTAACCTCTAGCGAATTACTGAACTCATTTGATTTATCGCAGCTGTTATTCGGCCAACAAATTGCATGCGAAGGATTCAAAAAGCAGTTTTTTGAAACCAAGTCAGTGAACCGTACTTATCAAGATAATTGCTGTTTTCGCAAAAATCGCTACATTATGCATTGCTTAGTAGCAGTTCGCCGTGAATTTACCCGCGTAATTCTTGATAAAATAGTCTACTTAATACTAGAAATGAAGTGAAATGAAACGAAATAAAACGAAATGAAATGAAATGAAAAAAATCTCGCCTACTCTTTTTAAAAAATTGACCATCGTTCTATAAAATATATAAATAATGCACAGTATGACCATAAAATGATGGAGACAAACACGAGACAGCCAATCGTATATGCCGAAATCACCACATGCCACCTGCTCACAAAATTGTATAACTATATCTAATGACAAGGCACATATTGTTAGCCTGGCAGAACTACATATATTCAATCTCATACCTTTTAATCATTTAGAAATTCATTAATGTCATAATAAGCTTTCCGACACAAAGTTCGATTAATGGTTTTTTTTAAAGTTCTGTAAAGGCAGAGATTGAACCGCAACCGGTATTTTATTGTAAATTAAAATAAAATATACATAGAGTCTAGACTACTTGCCTTGCCTTCATTAAACCACACATTAATTGTTACAAACTTTATAATTTATAATGAATATAATTATATATACTTTGTTTTTTTTTTAATGCCACTATTACTGCGACTTCGCTGTCCATCCGTACGTGAACCTTCTTTTCATTGCAATTCATTTTTTTTTAGTTCATAATAATTATGTTAAAATATTGGGAACACTGGAACTGTAATAAATAGGTAAACAAATAAAAAAATTACAGAATGTATACAATTATGGCCGCTGTGACGAAAAATAATAATTATAATAAAAGTCGATAATAAATAAAACATTAAGAATAAAATAAATTTACAAGTTGTAGGGTTTCCCATACAATATAATACGTGTTTAATTGTAAGTGTAAATATAAAATATTATTTTATGGAACTATGGAACCCTTCGCGTGTGTGTTCGATTCACACTCGGTCATTTTTAAGCTTGGTTTAAACTTTCATACGAAACGTATGTCCAGTAACATATTTTAATTATACAATAAAAAAATTAAAAGAACTTTTTAATTATGTCACGTCTACAATAAAAAAGTATGTCTAAAAAATTTGAAATATGTAATTAAATTTAAAAAAAAAATATTTAAAATATATTATTTGTTAATGTTCGGTTTAGCGCCATCTATTGGGTGGTTGGTTGACTAATGGTTGCTTCCATACAGATAATGTTACTAGCGACATCTACCAAAATTATGGTGAACTAAATAGGCAACTAAATAAACTAAACATAGATGGCGTTGTCCTTAATTTTTTTGAAAGATACTTTTATAAACATTATTGATTATTTCTTCATCGTTTGCTTTTACATTTCAAAGAAAGACAAGGAATTAAATAGCTTAACTAAGATATGTTACAGCTTAAGAAATTGTAGTTAAAAATTTCATTTTGTAAATGAATATCAAAATATATCTATCTATATATTCTTCGATGAAACGTAGTTAATAGTTAGATAATAAAATAAAAAAAACTACTTGATAAGTTTTTTTTGCATTTATTATTCATTACTTAACAATAATAAGTATTAGAAAAGTTGCGATTGAATAGGTAGGTATAAAACTTGTGATGTACATTGTACACCTTTGCAAAAGTTAAATTAAAAAAAAAAATAGAACTTATGATTTAGTATCTTAGTTTTATTTTGTTGAAATATAATTTAGAAGAAAAATTAAGCTTAATTATAAAAATAATTAGAAATCAAGTTGCTGGAGACGTGCTACCTAAATGAAGCCCTGAGTACGTATAATGTAATACTGTATTGTATTCTACCACTTTTTCTGTTAAATATTTCCTTAGGTTCACCGTAAGAAAAATACTAAAAACTTAAAGTACAAGATGACCGTACTGGTATAGTGGGGCGAGTAATCCCCCTAAAATAGGCGGTTGCGGTTTCGATTCCCGCTCGGGGCAGATATTTGTAATTAAAAAAAATTGTTTCCGGTCTGAGTGTATGTTATTGTGGGACTCGCCACCGTGCCTCGGAGAGCACGTAAAAAAGTCGGTCCAGATTGTTTTCACCTGATAACGATTATTACTTATGGTAGGAAAATTATCCGCCAACCCGCAGTGGAGCAGCGTGGTGGGTTCAATTCAACCCTTTTCCTATATTGAGAAAAGGCAAAGGCGTAGCCCTAGGACGGACGTTTAAAGGCGATTCAATTCAATTCATAATACCCGAAAACTAGATTTTTTTCGCAAGGGTCATAAGTACTTCTCTATAAATAAGTCACAACTCAATTTCAAGACTCTCAATCCATTTCAAAATCTTCAAACACATTACATTTTCGTCGAAATCGTAAGAGCTGTTTGTAGTGATAAGTCCGATTAAAAAAATAGTTTGTTGAATGTAAGTTATTATTTTGGTAGGCTTTCAGCGTACAACGACCCATAGAAGACAAGTGATAAAGACGAATTTGAAAAATTGTAAAAAGATACGCGAGATGAAGATAGCATTGTGCAAAACGAATATGCAGGTAAAACCATGGAGAACGATTATCTTTATCTTATAACAGTGATATTGTCTGACCTAAAATTGAAGCTAAGTACAAAAAAAGCCCTTTTCATTTTAACAAAAGAAGAAAGAAAATCGTACAAAGTGTTATCGGATTTAGGTAAATGTGTATAAAATCGTAATGCTATCGAGATTCATATTTACATTTAGTAAAAGCTGCCCACTTAGTTGTTTGCTTAGGCCGACCTCCACTATACCATGTAAAATAACAAACACAATATTTATAAAGCACCCCTGACACTGGCTTAGATAGGGACGGATTATTATGTTAATGTGTCACGTTATATTTTATGGGTTAAAGTTGTTGTAAGTTAAAGAAACGCGTAATATAGACTAAAATTATGTTTTGACAATAGGTACAAATACAATACCTTTAAATTAAGATCGTGTCCATGAAATTGAGTCAAATAAATAAAATTTAAACATATAATTTTATTAATATTTTATATATATATATATATAATTTTATTACTAATATTATTATTAATATTTTATAACTTCAGTTATAGCTATGAAACGTATTTTGCAAACTTTGTAATAATTATTTTCATCACTACATATTGTCAAACAAAATCTCCCGCCGTGTTTGTCTGGCTGCTTGTCTGTCGATTTTTCGATTGATCTGTCTATTCGCGATAAAGTCAAAAAGCACTGAATGGATTTTTTATGCAGTTTTTATCAATATATAGAGTAATTCATGAGGAAGGTTGAGGTGTATAATCTGTCAAGGTTTTATGTTAATTGGTTTAGATATGACCAGAATTGTTAAAAATGTCGAATAAGTCAAACTGTCTTACAGCTTTCATCGAAAATGCTACATAAGCCTTTTGAGATATAACAAAACAATGAATGGTGGAATTATACCTCTTTTATAGGTCTACAGAAAAGTCCGCAACTGTATATACCTTTTAAGAATAGCTTACTATATCTATTCTAAATTATTCTTATCATTTTAAATATATTAGTTACCTTAAGAATTTCATGCTTAAGATATATTATAATAATCCTTTACACCATGTAATTTAAATGAATATCTTAGAAGTTATCGCAAAATGAAAACAACGCGTGCGAAAATAAATTCAAGGTTTCTTCTTCTTTTTTCACTCGCTTACTGTGATCCCTGCAAGTCGCGACGTTCCCCTCGCTGTCGCTAAGAACATTATATACTACGCGTATGAAGCCGAAGCGGGTCGCTAGTATTAAATATTTTAAAGTCTGATGACGTAGTTTCACGGGCGAAGTCGCGGTAAAAGCTAGTTTGTTGTGCTTGATATTTATATATGTAGGTATATAGATAACGGAAAATAAGGTAACTTCAATTCTTTATAACAAGTATGCTTAATTAAAAAAATCAAAAAACCCCGACTGCGTAAAATACTCTTATAATAAACATAAACTAAAAAGAATAAAACAATTTACTAGCTTTCATTTGATACCCATATTGCTACAGTAAGAAAAAAAAATTCAACTCCCCCCTCCTCATTCCGCCATTTGCGGGAGCCATTTTGAAAATTTATATAGCCTATGTCACTACTACAATTTAGACAAATCCAACGACACCTCATATGTCAAAAACCGTCCAGCCGTTTGGGCTGTAGGGCGTGCCAAAGAAATGGACATACATACATACATACATACATACATACATACATACATACATACATACATACATACATACATACATACATACATACATACATACATACATACATACATACATACATACATACATACATACATACATACATACATACATACATACATACATACATACATACATACATACATACATACATACATACATACATACATACATACATACATACATACATACATACATACATACATACATACATACATACATACATACATACATACATACATACATACATACATACATAAATACATACATACATACATACATACATACATACATACATACATACATACATACATACATACATACATACATACATACATACATACATACATACATACATACATACATACATACATACATACATACATACATACATACATACATACATACATACATACATACATACATACATACATACATACATACATACATACATACATACATACATACATACATACATACATACATACATACATACATACATACATACATACATACATACATACATACATACATACATACATACATACATACATACATACATACATACATACATACATACATACATACATACATACATACATACATACATACATACATACATACATACATACATACATACATACATACATACATACATACATACATACATACATACATACACTCGAAAAACATAACCCTCCTTCTGTAGCAGTCGGGTAAAAAAAGCAAATGCTAAATAGCTCCTCACGCTAATAGACATGTCATATCCACGAATGTATGGGATGAGTACGTCTCTTAAAAATACACAGCCTTTTCACCGCGTTTACGGCATTATACCATTTTCATTTAACTACACTTATGTTGCGAGCATAACATAAGCCAACCATTAGCTATTTAGTGTAAAAGGTCTGCTAATATACAAAATTTAAGAGCAATTGACTATGTACATGAATAAAGACAGACGCATATTGTACTACCGCCCTGTTATACTCGACTAGACGTCTTACGTGGTTTCATTTACTTTTAAGTTGATATCTTATTCTTATTTATCAGATTAATAGTTTATTTTTTATTGAAGTGAAAACTTCTTTAGCGGCGTATCACTTTTTGTGATGGGTAAAAAATGTTAAACTCGCGTCAGGATACGTAGCCTGATCGAAAATTCGTAAGATAGATGGAGAGTAGACCGTCGGCGCGGCGTAGGATCCTGCTCTCTTTTTACCCTTTTTTTTCGCAGGGGAATCCATTTACGGATGATATCTAGGACGCCCGGGTCGGCAGTCCTAGACCTTTGTCGGACTCGGCACTTTGGGAGTGCAATACCGTACTAAACCGCTGCGGGAGCCTTCAGCCGCTTTAATTTGAGGGTCCCGGATCTGCAGGCAACAGGATCCCTCCAGCTACAGGCTGGGCTCGGCGAAAAGGCCAGCCTTCTCCTCCATGGGGACTGTCCGGCTAACCTCTGAACAGTCTCGACGACGCCGAGTCTAGCAGGACCGGGTTACTCTATTTTTACCCGGCGGCGAAAATGTATGCTTATGCCTGCTGTTTCGTTGAGGCGGCGCAGAGCGCTTGCGCGACAGTGCGTGGAAATTAAGGTCCGATCCACATTAGAGTGCTGATCTCGGTTCGTTCTCGGTCCGATCTCAATCCGGTAAAATGTGTTGTATGACGAATCGTTGCTGGAGCGTGACTTGATCGGACCTTGACTGGCACGGATAGTATGAATACTCTCATTGTTTCTTGTGTAACAATATTTTACCGGATCGAGATCGGACCGAGAACGAACCGAGATCAGCACTGTAATGTGGATCGGGCCTAAAACTGCAAAAGTCAAGATGTCATCCGGTGATAGCATAGAAAAATAATGTCAATGAGTGTAAGTTTCATTTTTTAATTAATATAATTTCATTATTCAGGTTAGGTTTCGATCGAGTCTATCGTACTGCTTGAAGAAATTTACAAAATTATAGATATAATATTTGTAATATGTTTATATTTTATAGCATTAACCTATATTTTCATAACATCACAATAAGCACGTCATGTGCGGTGTAGGTTTACCAAACAAATAGTTTCGAATGAAAATAAATGAAATAAAATAATAATAAGTAATCTTTGTTTTTCAGAGAAAGAAAAGTAAACGAATAAACATATTCCTTGCAGTCAAGTGAGATATTTTTTTTTTGCAATTGATAGTCTAGTCATCTAGGAGCCACATTACGCTCAGTTTTAAAAGTACACAGATCGCGGGGTTGCAATTTAGAGATATGTCTATTAATCGCCGACATGCAGCCTTGATGACCAGCCTTGCGTAAAAATCTCACTTTACAACGTTTTAATAGGTATTCAAAGCATGTAAGACTTTTAAAATACCTTCATACGCATGTTTGTCCATTGAATTTCTCATCAGGATGTGTTACTGTCGATGCATAAAACCTATGCCTTCAGTAAATACCGTTCGGTGATTATGAGCGTATGATAGACCTTTTCATCCGTAATATCGTTATTGACGAGGGACTTGGAGGTTAAATCCGACACCACCTTGGGACTACAGATGGTACCACTCAGTAGTAGGACAACATTTCGAAATCAAAATATTATAAGAAGAGAACTCGTTCTCTTCCGGACTTCTGACTTCCGAGATTCCTAAAATGTCCAAAATGTGACTATCGCTATACTTTTTGAAGTTCAATTATACTCTTGTCAGTTCTTAAATTAAATATGTTGTTTATAGTCAGTTTTAATTATAGCGTTTGGCAGCAGAATCTTTGTTGCAGATTCTTAGTCTCCAATAGAAATATCCTTGCCCCGCTAACCAGGCGGGGAATAGTAGTGCTGCCAAAGACTGGAGGCTGTGGTTTATATTGAATATCTATGTTTGAGCCGATTGTCCAAAACGATAACTATGGCTGGTAAAAGGTTTGGTCACCTGCAGATATTAACTAATTCACGATGATTTCATTGCTGCTTAACATCACTATGTGTATTTGTACAGTCGGTAGATATTATGTTGATACAGTTCTACTGCTTTTCCTTAGAGAGGTCTTATAAGCTGCGTTAGTTAGTCTGCAACGGACACCACGTGTAAAAGAGGTTCGTGTAAAGGAACCCCTTTCAGAAGTTGATTCCCTATCGATGATTACAAAGTTTTATTACGCACAAGGAATTGAAAATATGTAACAATTGGATATAGTGTTGAAATATTATGCAGTATTAAAGATAAGCGATATCTATCGCATATACTCGTACACCTTGCATCGAGCCTTTAATTTATAGGACGAGAAAAAAAATTTGTTAGATTAAAATTTAATAATTTCATTTACGCAGTTGGTAGTACTTTTAAAAGATATTTGAATAAAAAGTTTTCATTGGCATTGTGAAACCATTGTTCTTGAGAAGAGGTGATTCAACATAACTTCTTAAATCTAACTACATTACTGAATAATATATTCTTGTATGAAAGGTAAGTTTGTTTCTATCTTTTTAGAAAAAGATTTTCTGAGAGCTCTTATAAATATGGAGCACCGTACGAATAATCTGGTCTAAATAGCATCGCAGTCTGTAATCCCAATCTCCGAAAAGGTGAGCTTAAATTTGTCTTCGTTACGCATGATGAAGGTAAAACGTCGTACACTCATTTAGGATTATGTAGTTTATCAGAACTGTCTTTCTTGATAATGAATGGACTATTTTCTGACTCTACTCATTCGGTAAACTGGTTTTCATTTGTAACATTGTAAGTGTAAGTATTGTTTTAATTAGGAGAATTGTTTAATAACATTTCGGCGAAAATGTAGAAAACATGTATAGTAAATTATAATTATAATTTATTATAAACATAATATTTACTTCTTCAATAATTTACATTTGATGTGAAACTTCTTTGCGCACGTTGAGAGTAAAATTTCAAGATCACGTCGGATAAAAAACTTTTGTCTCTTTTACATATGAGAAAAAAAGTGGGATAAAAAATATCCCACCAGGCCGTAAGGACATAGGGTTTTTTTTTAATTGCTTATATTATTTTTATCTTTAAACTTTGTAGTAAATTGTTATTAAAAACTTTGATTCATCACCAATATAAAATACTCTTGGAGATTAAAAAAAATATACAGTCGAATTGAGAACCTCCTCCTTTTTTTGAAGTCGGTTAATAAAGGTTAGACTTTTAGTTTAATAAGAGGTATGTCTTTTTTTAATTATTCATTAGATATAAAAAAAATATAATGTAATTTTAACAATATTATTTGTTTTTAAAGGGTTATAAGCACAAATTTACTATCTGATATAATTATAATACACGTTTCAGTCTCTGACATCTATTAACTAGTAATTAATACATTTGAAGTTGAGTTTGCTAAAGAAGTTTCACTTCTGACATGTACACTCCGTACACACGAGATTTTTTGTAAATGTATAATGATTAAGAAAATAGTATCATGTTATCCAAAACATGATACTATTTTCAATTAATAATAAATTTAATAATTAAAGAAATTTCTACGAAAACTAAATAAACTTTAGCATGTCCAAACAAATTATTTAAAAATTTAAATACATCTAAGATTGATTATGTATTACCAAAGGTCTAGCCGTACTTTATAGCGAAACTGCCCCCGATAGGAATTCTTCGATGTTTTTAACATTTTTAACATCAATGTTTCACTTTTAAAAATATCGATGTTTTTATGAGTTGCATCCCTGAGTGTGGTGGTATACTTTCTTTATTTTTTTTGAACACGTTGCACCTCATGGATTTTATTGAAACTTGGCATGCTTTTAGGCTTTTTTTAAAAGTGGTAATTCAATTCAATCTGATAGAAATCATTAATTTATTTTTTTTTTACATTTTTTCATATCTATATTTAGGCTTGGCTCATAGAGAATTGCTATAAAATAAGCTGTAAAGTCTACCATAACAACTGGAACTGGTTTTATTTTCCTAGCTTTAAAATTAATAAAAATATACCACTTTGAAAAAAAGTCGCCCTCAGACACTTTTTTTTCAAATAGCTCCTCAATTGACTAAGATATAGAGCTATACCTTGTCCAACCGTTTATTATCTTTTTGACAGCTTACGTCTTTTATAACATTTTTTTTTTCTTCGGAATAATGTACTACAGTAATGTCGTACTTTATAGACGGGTAGTGATTGCCCTGTGCATATCAAACAACCACAGACTATAAAACAATTCTTGAAATATCGATGAATTAATTAATCGATGAATAAATCATATGATAAAAATAATTTGACTTCATATAAGTATTGTTTCTGTAAAATTAATTTAAAAAGAGGAAATAAAAATAGTATCTATGACTCCAAGATTCATTACTGGCAAGGAATTAAGTCGAAATCTTGGAAGTTAAGTTCAAATCAAGAGTAAAGAACAATGAATCTGTTCATTCGTTTATTTATTTTTTGATGGCTGCTAATTATGCACGCGCTAAAAAAAAACTAAGAAACGAATAATTAATATTTAAACTAAAAATATTTCATTAAATCGATTGTAAGTTCTTCTTAAATAAAATCGATTATTATTTGAAATCGAATCAGTAACGTGTTAGGGTGTAACTAATGTCGAACTGTCAAAAAGACAATAAACGGTTGGACAAGGTATAATATCTCCTGGATCAATTACTATTAGTACCCTCTACAATATAATATAGGTTACGATATAGGTACCTATCGGGGGCAGTTTCGCTATGAAAGTACGGCTAGACCCTTTAACGAAGACATTTTATATTTTATGCGAAAAAAAAAAAACAACAGAACATAAAAAGTGCATATCATATTATGACATCGAAGTTGTAAATGTTCTTAGTTGAAACGTTTTCATTGTGAAACTAACAGATTCTAGCTTCCATATTGCACCTAAGCTTTAGTCAAAGTTTACTTTGAAAATAATGTTGCGCAATATTTCGTTCCTTTCACGGAACGAATTTTATTACCTAGTTTCTTAGGAGAAATTACAGTATACATTACATTTAATGTAAAATTTCAATTTTTGCTTATTTCAAAAAAAAGTTTGTTTTAAAAATTAAACAGGTTAAACGATTATTTGAAGCAATAATTCGTGAAGTAAATGTTTCCTTTATAGACCAAGGTATACATGAGTACTGTAAAATTAGGTATAATGAGATTGTAAAATTTTGTTGCATACATACACGTAACAAAATTTTACAAACAATTTTACAATTGCCAATAAATAAATTTAAAGTTTATATTAAAAATATATATTTAATACTCGAAGCATATTATTCGCTACAAGATTATATATACGACAAATATGTTTATCTTATAATTAGTGGCGCCGTCTACCATACAGGACATGTGTAGTTTGTAATTTATACAATTTTATTTTTCGAAATTTTACAATATTATACATATTTAAAATGCAAAACTTAAAATAATAATTTACAGACAGTTTTGGTATAAATCATGTCCGCGTGGAGTGGTGCCAAGAATACTGGCAGCATTTCCCCGTTAAATCGCAATTACGATTCCCTGGGCAAAAAATGCACCAGCTCTCCTATCACCCATTAAAGGTATGAAACGTGGGGTCAATTCTTTTAGATTTTTTTTGCACTGTTACTTCAAGGTCCAAATGTTTCGACTGTAAACGGCACAAAAACATAACTTGGGATAAGTGACGAATATTTGTGCCGTTTTGTCATTTCAGCCTTCTCTGCAGCTATTTATAATTTTAAATATTATATTAAAGATTTTTTACAAGAGTAACGAACTTCTTGCCCATTCTTCTCAGCAGATAATCTATCATCTTCATCTACATTTTGAATCGGTCGTATAGCTTCACATTAACTACAATTAAGTAATTAAAGAATATTATGAACTAGCTGCTGCCCGCAATGTCGTCTGCGTGAACGCTATTAGATTACACGTTGTTACAGAATGCGTTGAAGAAATAAAGGTCCACTGCTCGTTCCCCGTAGCTGATAGCGTAATAATATGTAGCCTATATGTTGACCCGCCTTCTTAATAATATTCGTGCCAAAGAAGGAAATCCATGCAGTACTTTTTGAGTTTATCTCGGACATACATACAGACAAACAGACAAAAAGACAAACAGACAAAAATTCTAAAAACTATATTTTTGGCTTCGGTATCGATTGTAGATCACACCTCAAGTATTCTTTTAAAAAAATATTCAATGTACAGTTTTGACTTTCCTACCATTTTATTATATGTAAATATAGATATATAGATACATACTTCGTAATAAAATGAGAATTCAAAAGTGCTCTTAAAAATTAAAAATTGATTTCATTTAATTTATATGTCATCCGTGGAAAACCTTTAACTAAAAGGGCATGGACTAACAAATAATAAATCTGTTAAAACCTTTGTTTTATTAATACACTATATATCATCAAGAATAAATTTTAATAGCGCGTTTTTTTTTTGTATCAGCGCCATCTCTTATCGTTTTTTTCTGTGTTTACGTATCACGTAAAAAGTACAAAACCAATGTAAATAACTTTAATACATAAAAATTAAACATAACTCACAGTATAATTTAGTTTTTGTTTCATTGTAATTAAATTTAAAAATAAATATTTAAGAAAATAGAAATAGGTACCTACGCCGCCAACGCCATCTGGTCTAAGGAATCTTAAAAACTAACAAAACTTATTTTTGAGTTATTATTTTGTTAAGCTTAAAAGTTTACTAAATATGTCGGATAGGAATAGAAATCGTTTTAATATTTTAGATAAACATCATTTTCAATTAATATAGGTACTATTATGTTAAATGTCACTAAATATAAAAACGATATTCTACTATTATACGATAGATGGCGCATGTAGGTGATAAAAAATATAAATTTATAATTTTTAAAATTTTAGTTAAATACCCGTGCGAAGCCGGGGCGGGCCGCTAGTTTATAATAAATGTACCTATCATAAGAAGCACTATAAAGTCATTTATTTAAATTTGTTTTTTTATTGTGCATTAATACAAAAAAAAGTTCTTCTATTTTTCCTTCAATTCACGTTAGTCTATTGTTGTAACGGAATGAGAACGATGCATCTAGGCCATGTCGCTGTTACCTAACATTCTAACATGCTTAATGACGCTCTTGTGAGTTCCGACACACGCCCTGCTCTATAAAACAAGATCAATGCACGCGACTCTTTTCGCTATAACTTGTTATTACCAAGAAATTATAGTATTTATTAAGAAAATTAATGAACTTCACGAAATACTAACGAATGTTTTAATTTAGATAAACAGCTTTTTAAAACTAAAACAGTAAATTTAACTCCATTAAGTGATATTGACGACCGTTCTGGTGTAGTGGTGAGAGTAGTCACCTCAACGTCGGCGGTCACGGGATCGATTCCCAGTTGGGGCGGATATTTGTATTTGTACAAATATTGTTTTCCGGTCTGGTAGTATGTCTTTGTCATAAAGATTTGATAGCGATCGTTACTCATGATGGGGAAAATTATCTGCCAACTCGCAGTGGAGCAGCGTGGCGGATAATGCTCCAAACCTTCTCCTATATGAAGAGGCCTTTGCCCAGCAGTGGGTCGTTTACAGGCTGATTCAGTTCAGTTTAAGTGATATTGACGTTATATGAATATGCTTTTATTAGCTCGTATGGAGACAACTCATAACATTGTTAACGACATAAATATCTTATCTTCTCTTCTAAGTTGTTTGCGTTTTATTTACAGAAAACTACGGATTCTACTTAATTCGGAAATTTAATTAACCACCCAAAATAATTTATATAGAAAAAAAAAGCTATAAATAGAACTCGTTAATTTTTCCACATTTCTAATTTTTAACTAACCAACTCCGATGTAAATTTCCATCCTTAATTCAATTACTTTAAAATATAATATTTTCTATAAGTCCACTAATGTTAAACTATGTATAGATTTTGGATTGAAATAATGTTTTCATTTGTCATCAATCATCAGTCTTAATTCAGAAAAACACGCCTTTATTTACTCGTCAAATAACTGTAATAGTCTGTCATCGTATATTCAGACCACATAAGGGAAGGTCATCAATAATTTAAAAGTGATCGGTATTTCGGTAAAACATAAGCCATCACTGAAATACCTATCAAAATCAGATAGTCATTTGTCTATTTGAAACACAAGAGCTCTCGATATCAATGACCAGTCATGCGTGACGGGTCATATCTAAAGTCATGACGTTGTAATTTAAGTCAGGCTCATATCCTGCCACTATGAGTTATGATCTCCAACATTTGCATTAGTTATTGCACGAATTCCTGTGAAATCTTCGCGTTTCGAACTGTATGTTTAATGTATTCTAAGGTGACAATTACATAGACCATGTCAATTGTATAGTGATTTATGCTGTTGTTACATTCTTGCTATAGTTTAATGTCAAGCTATACGAGAAGTGACAGTGCATTCAACTACAATTTAATCTTTTTATTACATTATGCTTACTTAGCCCACTAAGACCGTCTATCTAATATCACGAAAATCTTGCGTATATTATATGCTACATTATTCAAAACTAGAAAACAATTTGTCAGAGATTTTTCTTTTCAAAATGTGTATGTGTATAGCTTGATAAATATTTCTAGTGAAGCTGATAAATATTGTTACTTTTAATTGTTATATTGTTAATATTGTTATATGTAGAAATATTGTTACTAAAAATTCGTATTAGTAGGGCGAAGCTATGGATGGGAAAGATGTGAGATGAGATTTATCAGAAATGTGACTTCCAGCTGTCTTATACACAATACGAAATGCAACTATAATGGTTTCTTTATGTCGATTTATTTTGAGATTGTGGTCCTACTACAACTTATAATTGTTTATTATAGCTAGACTCTACAACGTGAAATATAAATGGTTTTGCTATAATATAATAATATTTTATTCATTGTAATAATATATTTCAAGTTGTGTCTGTGTCACAATAAAAAATAATAAGATATTATTCATCATTATAATTATCTTGGGTAGGTACTTGAATAATTTTTTTTTTCTCCAACAAATGAAAGTATTTTAACAAGGGATCCTCAAAAATCCATATTCGTAGACGTCGGCTACGTAAATGAAATAGGAGGTACTTCAACTCGAAAATCTAATTTTCTGTTACAAGCTATCTGCCCCAACTTCACAATTTAAGATGTATTATTTAAGGTGTATTATAGACATATTGTCTTACATCGCATAAGTTTCAATAAATATTTTATATATTGAAATGGTATTAACTATAATTTAATCTAAAGAAAATAGGAATATAAATATGCTTACTTATTAGGAGCATTAGATAAATTAATTTATTTACATTATTATTATTTTGTACACTAAAAATTATAGCAATAATAAAAAAAAATAATATTCATTTACTTTAATATAGAAGAAAAAAATAAACGAACGAAACGTTCCTCATTAATACATACAATTTCAATTTTCTCAACATTTCAGTAGAAAAGCAAGTGAACGTAGACATTCTGAAAAAAAAAATTCTGTGTTATAAACGTGTTAAAATAGTTTTTGGGACTCTCTCTTTGCAATAAACTTTGCATAAGAGTATAATCTAATATTACTCTGAATAATCTATTAATAGTATAGTTTTGGGTTTATATCGATTATGACTGTGAAGAAAGACTAGAGAGATAGTATTGATTTATAGATTAATTACTATTTATAATGTCTTCTTTGAAATTTGTTAAATATGTTTTATAAAATAGCATTAACACTAGAAGTGTCAAAAAATACCTTCCTTGACCTGCCATCATGATAGTTTTGTCCCGATATACTTATTATAACGCTCATTAGTATAATCCATGGAAATTGCGAATAAAATAATTTTAAGTTACTTGAAATATATATGCGTATATATTCTTTTGTCCGTATTTATTTCAGAGTTTTTTTACCCAGGTGGCACTTTACAGATGAACAAAATCGATTCGAGACAATTACCTTTATTATAGGATTTCCCCTATCTCATCCGCTATATTGAATTAGATCTATGTAAGTTATGTGCAACAATTGCTAAGAATCTAAAGTACAGCAATAAATGTCCTTAATTAATTGCGCTTTATATGTCTTCGCTCTTTAAATCGTTCCTCATTCACAGACTATCATCGAACTTGTTACATCGAAAGTATAAAAACACATATCTATTGAAATAACTACTAAAACCTACCTATTATGTATAGTAAAGATAATAATAAATGCACATTGCAAATTGCTACGGCTTAAATAAAGTTTTCAATAAAGTTTCTGAGACAGTTACAAGTGGAGTGTATCTTTTCAAAATACATTATGTTTTTTATCACAGATCAGGTCCAATGACTGCTGTATATGTCGCTTACCATGTTTATTTATTTATTTATTTCTGGTAATGCGCAAAAAAAGGTAGAGCTCCTCATGAAGCGACATGATTCATTTCAACTCCATAAAGAGATAAAGGACATGGCAAACTTGCATAGAAAACGACGTCAGACCTTTTTAACTGACAACATGGGAAACATCATTCTGGACCCCCAACTGAGAAAGAAACATTGGGAGAACTATGTCGAGGTCATGTTTTCAGATAGCACACGAGGCGTAATGGAAGATTATAATCCAACTACAGGACCAAATATATTGAGGTCTGAGGTGCAGCGTGCGTTACATAGAGCAAAAACTGGAAAAGCGTTTGGACCAGACGAGATAACGTGTGACGTCCTGAAGTTACTGGAGCAGGATAACATCGATGCACTGACTAATATGTTTAACCTCATATACGACTCTGGTGAAATACCCGATGATTGGTTGAAATCTGTTTTTATTACCTTGCCCAAAAAACCCAATGCTAGGAAGTGTTCCGATTACAGAACTATTAGCCTCATGAGTCATGTATTGAAAATTTTTCTCTCTATAATACATGACCGCATTAGAGCTAAATGCGATGACCAACTTGGGGCAAGCCAATTTGGCTTTCGTTCTGGAATGGGGACGAGAGAGGCGCAGTTTGCACTTAACGTACTGGTCCAAAAATGCCGAGATAAGCAACGAAATGTATATCTTTGTTTTATAGACTATGAAAAAGCCTTTGACCGTGTTAAACACGAGGAACTTATGAAGATCTTAGAAAATATAGGTCTTGACGACAAAGACTTGCGTATAATCCGGAGTTTATATTGGAACCAGAGTGCAACGGTAAGAGTGGATGGCGAGCAGACAGATCCAATCTCCATACAGAGGGGTGTAAGACAGGGTTGTATCATGTCTCCAATCCTGTTCAACTGCTGCTCAGAAGTGATTGTCAAGGAGGCACTTGAAGACGTGGAGCACGGTGTCGTAATCAACGGCCAATTTATCAACAACATACGATATGCTGACGATACCGTTCTGATAGCAAGCACTGAGGAAGGGTTGTGTGAGATAGTTAACAGAGTTTCGCTACACAGCAAAAAAATCGGACTGAACATGAACGTCTCGAAAACCAAAGTCATGGTGATATCGCACTCTCAGAAGATCCTCGCAAACATCCAGGTCGACGGCATCACGCTGGAAAACGTCGACAAGTACAGGTATTTAGGCTCGTGGCTCACTGACACTTGGGAAAGCGATACGGAAATCCGTGCTCGCATTGAAGTGGCCCGTGCTTCTTTTACAAACATGCAGAAAGTCCTGTGCTGTCGACAACTCTCCATCGAATTAAGAACCCGGCTCCTTCAATGCTATGTATGGCCCGTTGTTCTATATGGATGCGAAACGTGGACCATAAAAGCAGAGCTCCGTAAAAAAATAGAAGCCTTTGAGATGTGGTCATACCGTCGCATGCTTCGCATCAGTTGGACGGATAAGGTTACAAATCTGGAAGTTTTGCGCCGTATGGGAAAAAACCTGGAACTTATTCGGACTATCAAACAAAGAAAAACTGCCTACCTTGGACATGTACTAAGGCATGATCGGTACTCCCTCTTGCAGATCATCATGATGGGAAATGTGCCCGGGAAGCGTAAACCGGGTCGACGTAAGATGTCCTGGCTCCATAACATCAGGGAGTGGACAGGTATTAAGACCGTCGAGCAACTGTTCAGATTGGCGCTGGACAAGGAAAAATATAAGAAGCTGACTGCCAACCTTCAGTAATGGAGTGGCACTTGAAGAAGAAGGTAATGCGCAATCATATTTTTATGATGTTGACATTGCGTTTAATGATAGATTAGGTCGAATTTCAACTACTGGGCGTCCACTAGTTTATATTAAATTGTAAATATCTTGAATTTACTAACTACAATAAATTATTAAAAGCCAGAACGTTTCATGTTTTATTTATACCTAAGTAAAAAATAAAGTTTTGTGTTCAAAGTATTGAAATATAAAGACCTGTGTGATCTGCTTAAAAGATAAAGTTATAACGAATTTTTCAAATTTCTAACGTTTTATTTTAAAATCAATTTCTTTAAAAAAATATGTTATTCAGTCTGAAAAAAAAGGTTTTAAATTGTTTGTTGAGGTTAAAGATGTTGTGGCTGAAATCACAAAGTGTTGCGGATTTACGAGTACATTTTTATGGAATAAATGTTCTTTTAGACGTTAAAACAATGTAAATTTATTTTAGTGGATGAAGATTCGTGTTATTTATTTTGGGATGTATGTTATATTAATGCTTTATTCGTACACTTCAGTAAAACAATTATATAGGTATAAAATATGTGTTTCTCTTATACGTATTTAACCTAAGTTATGTTACTTATAAAATATATTCACAATAAATATAAGTACTTAAGTAAGCCTCTTATTTAAAAAGACCTGAAACACATCTATTATGGAAAGTTATAACTAAATTATACGACCATTTTTTCTTGGTCTGATACTGACATTAACTTTGTTATTGATGTCTCTAGGCCGGTCAAAGGTATGGCCCTTGTCTATCAATAACCTTACAAATTGGGTAATTTGGATAAAGGTAAAATAAATTATTTTCAACGCTAAAAAATTTGTTACAAGAAGTTTCAAATTAACTGAAAATGCCAAATGTACAGAAACTATTTTAGTTCTTACGTATCTTTTGCAGCCTAAAATCATTGTACAAGTAAAAAAAAAAACCTATAGTTCTTGGAGCTCAGATGAAAGTCGAACAATTTAATTTTTTTGTAACCGAATTTTTTTGTTTTGAAATTTAAATGTAAACCGAATACAATAAAACATTATAAAAGATAAAATTAGAGATTATAAATAATTATTTTTTATATATGTATTTTAGAATTTGCATAGAATAGATGGAACTGACACTGAAGGTAAGTATTTTCAATTTTACTGGCAATTCAATTCCTTTCTTTATGTTTCCTTTCTTTATCTGTACCGTAGTCAAGTATAACAAGTATACTTAATTAAAAAAATCTAAAAACCCGACTGCGTAATACTCTTATTATAAACTAAAAAGAATAAAACAATTTACTAGCTTTCATTTGATACCCATATTGCTACAGTAAGAAAAAAAAATTCAACTCCCCCCCTCATTCCGCCATTTGCGGGCGCCATTTTGAAAATTTATATAGCCTATGTCACTACTACAATTTAGACAAATCCAACGACACCTCATATGTCAAAAACCGTCCAGCCGTTTGGGCTGTAGGGCGTGCCAAAGAAATGGACATACATACATACATACATACATACATACATACATACATACATACACTCGAAAAACATAACCCTCCTTCTGTCGCAGTCGGGTAAAAACCAAAAGAACTACAATATCCTAATACTAATGTAAGTTGAATTACTGTCTGAATTGAACTGAACTGAAATGAAACAGTTTTTAAACGTCTCACTGCTGGGTGAGACCTCCTATATAGAGGGCAGACCCTTTTTTTTTATATAGGAGACGGGTTGGCGCTTAATTCACCACGCTGTTGCACTGCGGGCTGGCAGATATTTTCCCTACGTTAAGTAACGATCGTTATTAGGTGTATAGACACCTAATAACGATCACACACATGATAACAATCGGAACCAACGACTTTATGTGCTCTCCGAGGTATGATGGGGAGACCTAGGACGACATACACTCAGACCAGAAACAAATATTATTACAAATACAAATATCTGGCCCGACAGGGAATCGTATCCGCGATCGTCGGTGTTAAGGCGACTACTTGCACCACTACACCAGAACACCTGAGATCGTGTCTACGTTGTGTCGAAATAAGTCGTATATATATTACACTACGACCAAAAATATTTTATGTTATCTTATTTACTCTTTAATATTTAAAAGTAACATTTCAGATGAAAATAAAATTGAAGTTTTTCGAAAGGGTTTTAGACAGATTAGAAAAGAACTTGGTTCTTTGTGGGTTAAGCAATAAAAAATATTTAATTTTAACAAATATAAATTATGATAGTTTAAACTGCGATAAACAGTACGTCTACCATGAGTTTTTGTTACAAACGCACATGACATAACTAGAGTAGTAAACGTAGAAAAATTTTCACAAATTACTAATTATTTACAAATTGTCTACTACACTCGCTAGCGTGTATCGTGAACTATCGTCGCTGGAAACTCATGGTAGACGTACAGATGAAGCATTAGTATGTGAAAAAACAATATTTTTAAACTTACAAAAAAAAAAAAAAAAAAAGGAATATTGTTTTCTTTCAGTTTTTTACTAGCATTTAGTATTTATAATTGCAATTACGTGATAGTTCTAAAGTATCTTAGTAGCAAGGTTTAATTTGATTATATTAAAATAGTCCAAGATCCCAGGGCCGCCAGACGTCACGTATTTTCTGACGGATGAAATGTGGACGATGGAGTAGTGTTAGTATGTACTATGATCGTATGCCTACCTGCTAGCTTGGTCAAACGGCCAATTTCCAGGTATCAGGTAATCAAGGTACATAAAAACATTACTTACTTCACGTAAATTCTCATGGCTGATTTTCATATATGTTTCCGAGTGTATAGTTAAAAATAAATTGTCAATACTCCCAGACACTTTCCGTCGGCCATATTGCTTGCCAGACGCTTTAAGGGTCTCAAAATATAATAATTAGTTAACTTCACGTAAATTCTGACGCTCCACTTTTATATATGTTCATCCGACAACTATTTTAAAACCTTTGACAAGAAAACAGACCGATCCAAGGGGCCAATCATCCCCTAAACTAAATTTTAATATCTCTGTGATTGGGAGCGCGAGAGCATTATCTACGCGCATGAGACTGAGTGAGACCGAATGAGTGAATTTAAAAAAATTATTAAAAAAAAATTTCATTTGTCAAAAATTTGAAAAACTATGTGTTATTTTTAAAAAATATTCTTTAATTTCTAATTAATAAATTGAAAAAAAAAATAAAATTAAAAATGTCGGCTAACTTTAGTATTATTTATTATATGTCAATTTTTTTTCTTATTTTTGTTGCCATAATTTACTTGTCAACAAAAGTTCTAAAAATTATAAAATATCTGTTCAAGTAATTTTCATAGCCTTAACAGCGCAGTCGGTCTCACTCAGACTCATGCGCGTAAATAATGCTCTCGCGCTCCCACTCACAGTGATATTAAAATTTAGTTTAGGGGATGATTGGCCCCTTGGATCGGTCTGTTTTCTTGTCAAAGGTGTTAAAATAGTTGTCGGATGAACATATATAAAAATGGAGCGTCAGAATTTACGTGAAGTTAACTAATTATTATATTTTGAGACCCTTAAAGCGTCTGCCAAGCAATATGGCCGACGGAAAGTGTCTGGGAGTATTGACAATTTATTTTTAACTATACACTCGGAAACATATATGAAAATCAGCCATGAGAATTGACGTGAAGTAAGTAATGTTTTTATGTACCGTGATTACCTGATACCTGGAAATTGGCCGTTTGACCAAGCTAGCAGGTAGGCATACAATCATAGTACATACTAACACTACTCAATCGTCCACATTTCATCCGTCAGAAAATACGTGACGTCTGGCGGCCCTGGGATCTTGCTCTAAAAAGTATTTGTCAAAATAGGATGACGGAAGTTGATATTTTATAAATGAGTCTTATTAAATAGAACATAATAAAGATCGATGACACAGGTGACAGGATAAAATTGATAGCTAATTTGTCGACAATTTTGACCCGAGCAATACGCATGTAATCCGTATTCACGTCATCAATCACAACTTTCAGTCGAATCCGTGTGCCACTACAGATAGTTAGGGTTGCTAATACCCGCAATATTCATAAAACCTATTTTATTACTGTCTTTGTTGCACTTGTATTTAATGAATGTAAAGTTTTCTAATACGGCAGTAAAAAAATTATTGTCGAATTCGAATTTGGAAAATATAGTAATAGTTTTATTTATATTGTTCAAAATGCCTTCACGTTGTTAGAAAAAAAATGTCGTGTGTACGGAGTTTATAATTATAGTCTGACACATGAAAGTTGAGTTAATGATGTGTTAATGAAATTCACGACTCCTGAGGTATTATAACGAAACCTGCTGATTAGTAGAGAATAAAGGTTAAGTTACATTTTTTAATTAATAATAATATACAAAAAAAATATAAATTCACACTTGCCAACCCTAACTACATTTACCTCCTTAATTAAACCTTCGAACAGATGGCGCGGCGCTCGCTTCGTGTCATAGATTTCAATTAATTTCTGTCACCACACAATATAGCCTATTTTATTATTAATTTGACTGAAATAATAGTAAATCAAAGTGCATGAAATCTCCGATGTTTTCATCAATACATATGATTTTTTATTTTTATTTTTAATTAATTCTATTTGGCATTTATTTGTAATTATCGTATTTCTTACTTGGAAAAAAGGGATTTTTAAATCTTAGCAAAAATTGTGACTATACAAACATAAATACAGATGTACATTCTAATATCCACTACTACATTAGCTGTGTGATGTTCACTGTTGAACGTAGGCCTCCCCCATCATTTCTGGGAGGTTTGTCAAGAATCACAACGCTTGCTGCCCATCACCATCCTGTCTGGTACGACCTGATGTACAGTACATCCTGGTATACATTTGTTCGCACCGCTACGGCCTTAGTCGTTTTTAACGACAAGAAAGACGATTCTTCTCTGCCAGTCACTGCACGGCTTTCACATTCTAATTTACTAATAGATATCGATATCAATAGCATTGTACAATTTTGTTTGAGAAAATATGTCCCTGCTATATGAGTGCTTATTCAATTTGATCAAAATTGTTTTGTCATGTATATATAAAGTATTCTTGTTTTTCGTCTCGACAGAAAAAGTCTATACATTTTCGTATAAGATCATGAATAGACTGTATCAGTAAATATAAAAGCTCAAACAGACCGAAAGCTTTATATTTACCTATTCTGTTCATTATAAGTATTCTGTAAATATAGTTAAATCAATAATTTCCTAACTCAGTGTGATTTAGGTTTAATTTTACAGATTACCATAGAACATTTTTTGTAGGCACGCGTCCACAGAAAGTGCAACTTCTACCTATAAGTAGAACTTAAAAAGTGTATTTGCTACTTAATATCTCTTATTTTCCCTTTCGTTGTATCGTTTGTATCTGGCTGGTTTTAATATCAATAAATATAGAACATTAAGAAAAAGAAAAATGAAAAGTAAAAAACTCCTTCCCGCTATTAAACAATTTATGTTTCGTACATTCTGAAGTTCACGAAGTTCATGAAGTTCACGAAAAAAAAAAAAAAAAATGTGACGATTATGAACCTAATGCAGTGTCAGTAAAGTCATACATTCTGAAGCTTTATTACAAAAAAAAAAAAAAAAAAAGAAAAATGCGACTCAAGCCGAAAAAAATTTGTGACGTTTATGGATCAAATGCAGTATCAGTAAGAGTAGCACAAAGTTGGTTCAAGCATTTTTAGTCTGGGAGTTTTTAAGTTAAAAATTCAGCTCGCTCTGGTCGCTCTCATACGGATAAAATTCATGTCATTTATGAAAAAGTGGAGCAAGATCGGCATATTAGTAGTTATCAAATAGCCGAAAAACTAAGAATTGATCACAAAATAGTTTTGACCCATTTGAAAAAGTCTGGCTATTCAAAAAAGCTCGATATTTGGGTGCAGCAACACGAGCTCACTGAAAGAAAAAATGTACTTATTTTACGATTATTTATTGAAACGTAATGAAACTGAACAATTTTTGAAAAGATTGATCACTAGTGATCAAAATTGGACCACCTACGTGCGAAAAAGATCACGGTCCAAGGGTAGTCAAACTCCACAGACTGTACCGAAACCCGGATTAACACGCAATAAGGTGATGCTGTATGTGTGGTGGGATTGGAAAGGCATTGTTCATTATGAGCCACCATATTACCACCGGGAAAAACCATCGATTCGGATCTCTACTGCAAATAAATAACTCAAGCAAGAAATTAAGAAAAAACCTCTGTATATATAAGTAAAGCCTCTAGATATATAAAAATTCTGCTTTTTCACTAACAGAACAACACACATATACAAATAAATATGCATTTGTCTTGTCACGTGTCTATGACGCGTGACTGAGCCAGTGTAATTAGAGGCACAGGGGACGTAATTATTGGTTCCCAAAGTTTGTAAAATATTGCCAATTAATGTTTCAATGTCAATATTCATAGAAGGTGATGATGATTGTCAGCTAATATATGTTTTACAGACGAGTTCTCTTTTTAAAATATTATATCATCCCAGGTTTGTTATAGCAATAGTGTTACAATTATTTATTTTTGATCATTGACAGTGATTATGAATACAATTATTGTCAATGAATTGTAAATGACACCGTAGTAGCACGACCATAAATATCATTATAACGCCTTATTAAATTAGTATATTATTAAAACCTTCAAAATCAACCGTTATGATCTTAATAATCACTTATCAACCAATATAAAATAACTGCAATAACAGGTTTACACATGCCAAAGAAGTCTTCATCTTTATTTAATAATAAAGTAATTATGAACGAGATTCTACTTAGGCTCCACATATGTTCAAAATACTCTTGAGATTGCTTGACTTTATTAAGAATAAGTATAATTGTGTATAGAAATGAAATAGAAATATAAAATAAAAAGAGTAAAAGAATATAGCAGGATATACCTGTATAAATTAAATTACCTGTACTTACTACAATAAATAACTAGGAAGCTATCGTAATACGAAATTATTTGCTGAAAAATATACAAGATTTGAAAACTGAAAATAAAAATATTGGGGTAACGTGTTTAATTAGTAACCTATAAATTTAAAATAAAACAAAGTTGCAGTGCTATAATAAAATTCAAATACATGTACTTTTTGAGCTCATGTATTAAATTATATGTGGCTGATTCTTAAATACTTAACCTGCTCTTTATGTGTGGTGTACAAAATTTTGTTTTAATATGACAAGATGAAATTAAAGCCTCCGTAAAATTGACGTGACTTAAAATTAATCTATTTAAGACGTGACAACGACCCGCGCGATACAAGCACCGTAAATTTAATAAAGAGCGACTCTAAGAATGAACTCGCAAAACCAAGATTGATGTGGAAAAAAATCAAGAAATAAAATATGTCAGCTCTTCGCGTATATTAAAAGTTTCACATTTTACAACTGTTCGAAGTAAAAAGGAACAACTTTAATATTAAAGATTGAATGAAGTAGAAGGTTTGAGAGAATGTTTTGCTTATATTGCTTTTTGGATTATTATTTTTTTACCATTTTCATTTGTTATGCTTTTATTTTAGGTAATTATTGTGCTTTAGCTAAACAGTAAGAACACGAGAAAAAAAATACATTTCTACTTCATATACAAAATACGACTTTTATATTTTTTTACAGAGTAAGAGAAAATGTACTGAACTGTATCAGCCTAAACAAACCCACTGCTGAGCGAAGGCTGCTTCTCCATATAGAAGAGGGGTTAGATATAATCCACCACGCTGCTCCACTGGCGGTTGGCGGACAATTTCTCTACCATGAGTAACGATCGTTATCAGGCGTCTATGATAACAACCGGAACCGGTGGCTTTACGTGCTCTTCGGGGCATTGTGGGGAGACCCACGAGTACATTTTATTATACTAATATTTGTATAATCTCTCCCGAGCGGGAAACGACCGACCGGCGCGCGGCGCTTAGGCGACTACTCGCACCACTACACTAGAAAGGTAATCGTATAAAAGAAAATATGCATATGCTTATATTATAAATATAGTTATAAGCTTTAGGTCGAATTGCACTGTGCGTGTTTGAATGACAGTGATAAATGACGTCAGACAAGGAATTTTGTATCTGACTTCTTTCACATACCGATATATTTATGTCTTAATTGAAATTAAATTATTTTAAAGTACCTAAATTCGGTAAAATACTACAACGATATTGAAAAGCCGATATTTAAAAGTTGAACCAAAATAATTAATTTTAATCGTCAAATAGTTTTGTTTCAATTTTACAAAGCAACGTTTAAAAATTCACTTTAATGTATTGTAAATATACGGTAAATATCTAATTTTAGGACAAACGTCTTATATAATATTATTAAAATCTAATGCTGCTCTATCACTGATTGGTATATATAGGCCCAGAATACATTATATACATACTAGTTAATGTTGTATTAGAGGCAAACATTCTTTATACGAATTATTTCATTAATGATGGGATGATAAAAAATATAAAATAAAAAAATTACGAATTCTCCAAGTTCATTTGGGATTCATCATAATTATTTTAATATTCTAATATTCTTTCATTAAATGTTTAAAAATATCATTAAAGGATATTCGAATATTAATTGATAAGTTAAGAAATCTCATTTTATAGTATCATTTATTTCAAACAACTTACTAATTATATATCCCCGTATAAAATAAAACTGTGTCATGCTACAATCTAATAATCCGTTGTTAAAGCAGTTAATTTTTTTTTTTTTTTTTTTTTTTTTTTTTTTCAGACTCGGGGCGGGAATCGAACCCACAACTCTGAAGCAGAAACAGGGCCACTGCCAACTGCGCCACGGGCACTGGCCGCTTTGGCTGCAAAGTAAGTGGTACATAAATGCAAATAATGAAACACATTTATTTTACAACAGTGGCATTAATAATAATCATTTGTTTACGAAAACGTCAGTAATTATTTTACATAAAAATTAATAATCAATTAAAAATGAAAGCAATTATAAAAATTATTTACACTTTATTATACTCGTATACGGCTTAATTATTTGGACGTGTATCGCTAATTAATTATTATCGTATACAGGAAATTAATAAACTCTATTAATTATGAATGTTATTATTATAAGTAGTTATTGGTTATAATTAAACAACTCATTCTTTGTTGTCATTTATTAAAATATAAAAAAAGATTTATCTTATCCAAAAATATTCTAACATGCGTACACAATTTCTGAAATACCTACATAGTTTCTGAAACTGATTTTTTTAAAGATTCTCGGGAAGTTTATGATTTTTACAGGTAATTTACTCGTATTCCAAAGTAGAATGTCACTGAAGATAAACGAGTCAGACACAGAATCAGATCTCTGAGAAGAAAGATAAATAAGATGGGTTTGGGATAAACGTAGCTGGCTAGGGTATTAATCAGAAAAATAATATTTTAGACTATAGGTTAAAGGAGTAATAATTAAGAACAATTGGTACAAAGTAATCTAGAAATTCGGCATTGGTATGTAGTGTACATGTAGTGTACATGTTTGTCCATGCTTTTTATTACGACATCTCATAAAGGCTTAACTTAAGATATAGATAACAAATAATTGGGAGAAACGAGGCGAGTTCTCCATCGTTCCGCATTGGCACATTCTTGTAATTCCTTTTGTGAGAAAGTTCATTGGTCTTCAAATTGTGCGTGATATATTATATGCATTATCAATTATTTTGATGCCGTGGTTTTCACTAAGGGAATAATAACCGATACACCTGTAGAGGTCAATAAATTGTGTTCAAAATAATGTGATATAGTTAAATTAAAATGTAATTAATATTTAACGTTTACGAATTTTTTGTAATCTGTATAAAATACTTCTTTTCAAAATCATACATTGCTTATTTCTACAAGTATATAAATCCTATTTTCAAAGAGGTAAACTAATTATTGATAATAATTAAACGTACTTACCTGTACTTGAAGTTTCATCAGAACTATACATAGAATTTCATCTGAAGAGATTAAATTCACTCCCACGCCAGTAAATTTATAATTAATAGCGCTTATATCGTAAAATTTATACAGGGATTATAAACTCCAAAATCCAAGTAAGTCCAAGTCTTTAGAATCTAGTGTACGAAAAGTGGTACCAAGACGATAGTAACATGTAAATTTTATCTCTGTTCTTTTTCTTTCTTTTTTTCTGTTCTATTTCGTATTTATCTATTTTATTCTTTTTTCTAATGAATTTTTATGTTGCTGTTTATAATCAAATACTGTTTTAATAACATTACAGACAAATGTATCTGTAATTTTGTACGTAATATCGTACGGATTTGAAAACATGCTGATTTAAATTATATTTGTTTTAATAGCTTAAGAAATAAGTACCTGGATGACCAAGCTTTGCTCGGTATTTTTTTTTTTTTTGGTAAATCGTGTTTTATTTGGAAATTATATTTAGATAAGAATTATATACTGATGAAATATGAATAATATTTTTTGGTATTACCGACATAATAATAAAAAAATATGAACTGGTTATTTATAAAAAAAAAATATTATAAAAAAATCTCCTATTAATAGTTTTTCTCACAAAAGAAAGAACTTGATAAAAAAAGGGAAAAGAATAATTGGAGTGGAGACATTTGGACTCAAACTGGGGTCGGCCGAGTCGCATCGAGTCGTGATCACCCGATTTCTCACCCGAGTTATTATAACCTTATAGATGGTGGCGAGATTTACATTCGTATTCTAATGATATTGTAGCAGGTTTTCATTGCCTGAACATACGGATAAAACGACATTCTCTAAAAATGAATCCTAGCTAGATCGATTTATCGCCCCCGAAACCCCCTGCATACTAAATTTCAAGAAAATTGTTAGAGCTGTTTCCAAGATTCAGGTTATATAGAGGTAAAACAAGAATTGCTCGTTTAAAGGTATTAGATTCAAATGATCTGAGATGTATCTCAATCTCTTTACAGTAGTCGATTTAAGAACTAAATACATATATATTTTCATAAATAATTTATTCAGCACTAAAGTAACAAATAATTATAAGATGTGTCATTTCTTATAGCACATTCTTAGAACGACCGAACTATAAGTCTCTAGAATATTATTTCTTAAATAGCATATAAACGCATAGTTCAGTTTCGAAAAGGTGTCGATTTAGATCCTGTTATATAAACCTTACATCGTGTTATAAAATACCTCGCGTATAGGTCAACACGACACCTAACACGGTTTATCATCGTCCAATAAATATTAAAAATAATTAAATTCGAACCATTATTTTGATCTAAACTGTCAAGAGATTGTGTACCCGTATATTTTCTGTTCCACGACGTCACGCTCCACGCTCGCCCTATTATATTCATGTGTGTGAATTATGAGGCTTTGTTTAGTGTGACATCGCGAAAGATTTACGGATAGAGAACGGGGATATTTAATATGTGGTGAAAATATTACCGCAATCTGCGTAAAAAATGTAATAAATAACACATTTTCTTCTATTCTATTTTTATAAAATACTTTATATAAAATGACTTTTATATTAAAAGTTAAAATATTGCAACTGTAAATATACAAAAAATTTAATGATTGATGATAATATGAATATATAATCATATATATATATATGTATATATATATATATATATATATATATATATATATATATATATATATATATATATATATATATATTAGCCCCATTATGATTATTTTATGTGATTATTTAAAAAAAAAGAAAGCCATCTTTGTGCTAAAATATCTTCGGTTTTTTTTCTTTAATCAGAAAAAAGATATCTCCATTATTTATGACTATATATTTTCGGACAGCCATTATGGTGTAGTGGCGCAATTAGTTCCCTTAACGCCAGTGGTCGCGGATTCGATTCCTGCTCGGGCAGATATTTATATTTATAAAAATATTTGTTTATGATCTAATTGTATGTCCTTATGGGTCTCCTTACCGTGCCTCGGAAAGCATTTAAAGTTGTCGGTTCCGATTGTTATCATAGACGCTTGATAGCAATCGTTAGTAATGGAAGGGAATCTATTTAACAACCTGCAGCGTAGCAGCGTGGTGGATTATACTCCAGCACTACTGCTATATAAAAAAGAAGCCCTTACCCAACGAATATTAAGAGTTATTACAAGTATAGATCACAAATGAACAAATAAAATCAAATAATTTAATTATTTATCGTAAAATATGTCATAACGTAGCTGTTTTATGAACACATGACGCCCTTGAGAGTATTTCATTAACGTGTCAAAGTTTTAATGATGATGAAACGTTTGTTTAAATAAATAATTATTAAGAATCTCAAAGCTCGTTCACTAACGTTCCATTTATGAGTATTATTTTGTAGTTACTAGCCCACTGTTAATAATATATATTTATTAAAATAGAACAATGCGAGAATAAATATATATTATTAAGACATATTAAGTATGCTTTAAGATACATAAATGAACCTCGTCTTATTAAAATTTGTTAACGTACCAGCTGACAAATATCTTATAGTTTTTCTTTTACTTTTATTGAGACCTTCTTTGTTAAAATTTTACATACATATATATCAAAGTACAGGTTTTTTTTTTTTTTTTTTTTATTGGAAATTTGAGTGCGTTTGACCTCAATCTTGTCTGATGGTAAACAATGATGAGGTCTAAGGTGAAGCACGCAAACTCAAATAATGCCTGTTCACTCTTGCCTTAAAAATCCCTAGGTTGTACGCATCGGGAAACAGTGACGCAGGAAGAGAATTCCATTCCTTTGCAGTTCTAATAATGAAAGATGATGCGAACCGCGAGGTACGAACCGGAGGAATGTCGACCACGTATGGATGGAACCCCTGCCCTCGTCGAGTTGTCCGATGGTGGAATGGTGCTGGGGGAATTAATTGATGCAATTCCTGTGCACACTCACCGAAATGTAACCTGTAAAAGACACACAGACTAGCAACCAGTCGGCGATGTTCGAGGCTCTGGAGCTGTCTTGAAGTAAGCATCTCATCACCAATGAGTTTTCTGGCACGCCTGTCGATAGCTTCCAGGGCTTCGAGCTGATACCGGGCGGAACCGTCACACAGATGGCAACAGTACTCCATGCAGGAGCGGACTTGAGCTGTATAAAGTCTTAGCAGCTGGTCCGGTGTGAAATAGTGACGGACCTTGGAGAGGATGCCCAGTTTTTTAGAAGCAGTCTTAGCCCTGGATTCGATATAGCTTCCAAAATTGAGTTTGGACGATAAGTCTATACCGAGTAGTTCAAGGTGGTTCGTGACTGGAACAGGCACATTTCGGAAAGTGGGAGCCAAGTTAAACGGGCTCTTTTTCAGGTAGGTACTTGTAGCTGCGTTGATTTTTATATAAATAGTAAACATTAAATAACAGTTTTCTTTCGCGAAATTTCCTTTCAATAGAACAGAATAGTGAACAACAAAAAGATTTAAATTTTAGTTTGAGCTAGCCTTTTGTTATACGAAATATTATATAATGTTGTAATTTTATTAATACGGGAAGAAACCTATGACCAGCCGTGAGACACTAAGAGAAAGTATATTTTTGATGGATGATCGTAATTGGCCTTCATAATTGTATTAATTTTTTTCTTTTATAACCTTTTCTGTGCTATGTACCATCCGTAATAAATAAAATAAAATAAAAATAAAATAAAATGAAATGGTAGTAAAGTTGTTTTAGCTAAACTCGGAATCTACTAGTCCGATCTTTGTGCGTTAGAAAACTTGTTTATCGAGGAATATCTGATACTAGCTATGCCCCGTGGTTTCACCCGCGTTAATTTGAGGGAAAAACGTACTTAAATAATTATAAACAAGTACTCTAAGAGTAGGTACCCGCCTCTTTGGTCGAGTGGTAGCAAGTGTTTCTGCCGAGCAAGGGGTCTCAGGTTTGATTCCTAGGTCGTTCAACGTATTATTGAGGTTTTTTATTTTTCGAAAATTCTCAGTTAAAGAGTGATGTTATATTTATTTTAAAAGTGGAAATATAGTTAAAAATGTCTCGAGAAGAGAAATAATAAAGGACGCAACGGAAGCTCTCAAAAAATATTATTTTTTCCCATTTTTGTAACATTTCTTATTATTGCTCGGACCATATTGGTCGTAGCGTGATATTATATAACCTATAAACTTTCTCGGTAAATGAGCTATCCAACAAAAAAGGAATTTTTCAATTCGAACCAGTAGTACATAAGATTAGCGTGTTATATGTATATGTGTATATGTATGTATATGTCGCAGCTGAGGCTAAGCGGAATATTTAAGTAATAAAATTATTAAATATTTAATCTTAGCCTGTTAAATTTACAAATATAATTATTATTGATTATAAAATCAGGGCACATTTTGAAGTCCGCTTGGCCGCCGCTGCGACATATATATTTTATATCACATAATTCTCATCGTTATAAATAAAAGTAAATATTTTAATCTTTGTATTTATAGATAGACATAATAATAAATATAATCGACGCTATGTGAGAGGTCGAGACTTGGAGATAATAATTACACAAACCATAAATAACGGCTGTCGACGTATGTGACATGACATTAATACTATTTCAGACGTTCAGCTTCTAATTACCTACATCTGTACATTAAGAGCCAAAACACATAACGGCGTTGCGGCGACGCAACGCTAAAATCGGCGGTATGCGTTGCGGCGTTGCGGCGCCGCGAAAAAGAGCGTTGTTGTAGGGTAACCAGTTCTTCGTGATTTTTTATTGTGGATATTAATTTAATTATTTTAAATATTATAGTTCACGTGAAATTTGTTAATTATTGTTTGTGAAGTTGTTATTTAGTAGAATGCATAAAAAGTAATCCTTTGTACCGGAAATAATTTTGTGAATCAAGTTTGTATGCTGGTAGAATTTTAAACAACTTTTGTCTCATAAAGCCTAAACAGAATTGAAACAAAGTGATACATAAATTAATATCTTACTATATTAGTTTTATAGATTAAATATAAATAAATAGGTTTTGTCCGCGGCTCCGCTCGCATGGTACAGGCACCAACGGTAGTCGGTACGTAAAGTAGGTACTCTATGTCCTTTTCTGTACCCCAGACAACTGGTATGCAGAATTTCATGATGATCGTAATTCAGGTGAATAGTTAAAGCGTGAAAGCGTAAAACAAACAAAGAAACTCACTTTAGCGTTTATCATATGCATGAAATTAGCATTCCCCTATAATTGTGTAAGATAGAAAAAATATCACTATAATAACTTTTCGAAACGCTGCTTTATTACATATTTATAATTTATTTTAATATATATTTAATTTTATAATAATATATTTATTAATATATATTTAATTTTATAAAAATATTTTTTTAATATATATTTAATTAAATTAAATACATCATACATGTCACTTGTTTGAACCGAGTCTTAAATTAGCTGTAAATCTAATAGTTAAAAATAACAACATAACAACAATTGAGCTGAACTGTGAGCCGGTTCACAGCTCCGGTTCAAGCATATGGCTCATGAGCTTATCTGCAGTTCATAAAAATTCATTGAGATACCCATGTCTAGTAAAGACACAAAAAAATAAAATATAAAAATAGACACAAAATGTCAATAAATCATGGTCAACAAGTATGACGTCACAACGCCGGAATTGGCGGTGCCGCGCCGCTAAAATTGGCGGTGACGCCACCGCCGATTTTAGCGTTGCGGCGCCGCAACGCCGTTATGTGTTTTGGCCCTAACCGATAGGAACGTGAAAAAAGTAGTTAAAGTAAAAAAATATAAAAATCTTGAAATTTGTTTCGTATTTAAAGAAAAATAACAACGTTTATTTGTAAAAACAGTATAAATGTAAATTTTGATAATGTATATTATTTAGAATTATTTAGATACTTGAATCCTTTTATGTACAAAATAATTTTATATTATTTGTACTTGAATATCTTTTGTTAGTTTGCTATGTTACAATTTCACTCAACAGCTTCTAACTAGGATGATGGGGTCCGAAAATACAAACCGCCTATACAAACATTTGTCATTAGCGGGGATCGAACCTGCGATTACTACCTGCCTACTACTGCAATCACTGTGCCAACTCTTCGTCAAATTTTCAACTTCAATAATTATTCAATTATCATAAGGTGAACGGTAAAATTCCTATGAATTCAAGTTTACACCATTATTGTTATAAGCACACTGTAAAAAATGTACTAATCACCGCTAAACTGCCCGTGTCAATTAAAGCTTGACTAACGTATAGTACGTTATCGGCGCGGGCACTTAGTAACAAAGCGCTAGAGGCCTTGGGCAGTTGGCAAAATATAGATCATCGCACGGATGCTTGAACGGATGAATGAATGAATAATGAATAATTGAAGTGAATAAATAATTATTTTTAACATTATTGCTGTATTCTTCTTCACATTATTAAATTTTACATTATCAAAATTTACATTTATACTGTTTTTACAAATAAACGTTGTTATTTTTCTTTAAATACGAAACAAATTTTAAGATTTTTATATTTTTTTGTGGTTATATTAAAAAAAGAATATTTCACTCCATTTACTTTTACTACTTAAATAATTATTTAAGAATATTAAATTTATAGCGTGAATGAAAATATAAGTGAAAAACCAAGAAATATATTTTTTCTCCTTCACATTTTTTCTTATTGTACAAATAATTATCGTGGGTGTTATTATCTCTTAAATGCTCTAATTGCGGCAATTATGTCAATTGGGGTTCATTGTAACTAGTCTAGATGAGTGAAGCTAGAGAAAGGGGAGCATTTCAAATAAATGTATTAACGTTACAGTTCCTTTCGTACGAGTAATACTGATCGAATTCACTACATACCGTAAAATTTCATTGCAGTCACAATATAAATCGACTTATATGATTCCTTTTGTTACTTCTCGTTGTGTTTACTCAGGGTTAATTTTACTAGAAAATTTATAAAAGTTATATCCAAAACTCCTCTTTTAGATATAAGGTGTTTAATAATAATAAACGCCTCACAATTAACGGCCTCCGGTAGGATGTGAATCCTGTGTCTGGGGTCTGGAAACATACACAATACACAAACGTCCAGACCACGACAAAGGTCTATATTGTCTATAAAAATATTTGTCATGTGCGGGGATCAAACGGTCGCGCCGTTAGCGCATCAGCCAGTTGCAGTGACTACTGTGCCAACGCGTCGTCAGTTCAAAATTTAAAAATAATATATTAAAATTGAAATATATTGAATTAATTACACGCATGGGAAAAAATCTGGAAAGACTAGACCAACAATTGTCACATTTACTGTCACTATGACCAAAAAAATAGAACGGTTTAAAAATTTAAAGGAAAATGGCTCATATTAGTAGATAATTAAAAATATTTCCCACTGGAAGTTCTTGAAAAGAGAATACAAAACATTAAACTGCAACGAGTAAAATATCAAGGAAATAAAGTATTTATATATATTTTAATTAATAATCTGTCTGTCTGTCTGTGTAATAATCTGTCTGTAAAAGAAAAAAAAAATATGGAAATAAATGGAGGAGACCTTTATTCTCAAGGGAGGTCCTAAATATGATTATATATATATATATATATATATATATATATATATATATATATATATAATTTTATAAACAAATAAAAGGCTTATTATTATTATTAAACATAGACTTTAAAATAAATAGTTTTATAGAAAACTTTCGCCTTTTCTTGATCTTGGTTGATCAATTTCACTCTCGTATAGTACCTAAGATACACTAAGTACTACTAAAGATACTACTAAAGATAGTGTAGCCTAAAAAAATGCGGTCTACACATTACAAAAAAAAAGAAAAAACCTAAAATATCTATTAAAAAATTCATGAGATTGAACCATTGCTTTTTTATGTAATCAAAATCGTCATAAATTGCGAACGAAAAACGAATGTCAAATTAAAATGGTCACAATTCCGTCTAAAACTAAAATTTCAAAAAATATCCTACGAGGCGATTTGCGTTTTGTATTATTGTGTATTACAATGTATACACAATTATTATTATTCTGTACTTCAAGAATCCGTTCCGATTTTACGTTTCAGATTAACCGACTGTTCGGAATCCTTGACACCACAGGCCATGTCAGCTGACATGGCCTGCGGCAAAAAACGGGTAAAACCTACCCTTAACTAATGAAATTTATATAAAGTAAAAATCTTAATTATTTTAATACAAAAAAAGAGGTTTTATTATAAAAACTAGCTCGCGTGGATTTTTTTAATTAAATGAATAATATTGTAGCTTACTTAATAACCACATTAAAAAACATTATCCTAATAAAAATGTAGCGAAAGCAGCTAGCGCAAACGTTTTAATATAATTAGGTTTATTCAAACAATTTATTTAACACAGAAAGCATACATACGAGAATATAAAAAATTATTTTCTTTAAGCAACAATTTAACGTAGGAGCGTTTTATTTTGTAAATAATAACAACTGTAATTCGTACCTCACTTATTGCCTATTCTGACCAATATTTACTTTGTTAATCATTTAACGCCTCATGACTCACTTAATATATGTCACTGTTTCTGTATACTTGAAAAGTGAAGCTATCACCTCAAAAATAAATTAACCCACCAGTTTTATACGCTTTCTTTACGAAGTAACGAGTTGAATAATTTTAGTATATTTACAATATTTCTTTGTGTATTTTTTTTACTTTAATTATATTTTATCAAGACAAATATTTCAAATAAAATTAATAAAAATAAAATAATTTTGTCTAGTTCCGTAGTTGAACAGGAATATTTTATTTTACATATAGCAACTAATAAGTAACTTTTAAAAAATTTACACGACTGATATTTTGTATTTTAGTTATGATAATGTGATACAATGTATAAATAAAAACAATTAACAACAAAAATGACTGTCTCACACTTTTATACCCCATTTCACACCCTTAGGAAATTCTACATTTCCTAAAATCCTTCCTTAGGGAGTGCTTACGTTATGAAAGGACCGTACTCAGCGATGATGAATCAGACGATCTGGACATGCAATTTTATAAGTTTACGCAACAAAGATGGATTAATACACAGCAATACACAATTTTAGACACTATTAAATAATCACATTCTCCTTATAAATTTAACTATCACGTCACATGTAAACAAGTTGTGCTGAATTACCTTTTGTATTCAAATGTGTCCCATTCAATTACATCGTATCATACTCAATTCATATTACACAGGAACCAATTGTTTTTAGGTATTTTACAGTGAACAGATGAATAATCTGTCTCTTAACAAAATTACTACTATTAGATGTTTTTGATATAGTACGTATTTTTTACTCACATAACCAATTTTTACTTATACTGTTCTCTACTTTCAATGTAGGTAAAGACGCTAAATAGTAATTTTGTTTCAAATATTTTTTCATTGTTTTAAAAAGTTAAAATGCAATTTATTTTAATTGAATTTAGTTAGCAGCGATGCTTGAAATGGTTTATAGTACTATAATGTACTATAACAGCTATAAATTATTTAACCTGAAATGTCCCATTACTGATCAAATGCATCTTCTCCAAGTATAAAGATTCGCGGATGTATATTCATATCTAGGAACACTTGAAACATGAATATATTCTCGTGATTGCTTCCTTAAACCACAAAATATGTGATAAATGACAAAACTTCTTAATAAAACTTATTTTGAAACATAACAGTTTCACAGAAGAAGAAATACTTAGGCCTCACTCGTATAATCTCCGCTAAGCATCATCGATAAGACTACTCGCAGGGAGAGATCTTGCATGATCTCACAAAATAAGATCTGCCACGAAGTGTCCCAAGCAGGACAGGCACCCTATTGTACATGTGCATGAACTGCATACCTGGCGCGGAACTATGGATATTACACAGGTAAATAACCGAGATGGGTTATTACAGAGGTAAATTAGCACCTATATTTGGCCTCAGCCAGTATAGTAAAACGCAATGCCATGATCGCGTCTGAGCTATATCAAATGCTATTCAGCTGAAACTCTTTTTTCTGTGAAAATATAAAAGTATTCAAATTACAAAAATTCCATTTTTATTATCTGACTTCATACAGCTTTATAGCATTTTAATGCGAGATTCGCACAATGGGCGAAAACGTTCAAATGAATTGAAAAAATGAAATTGATTTCGTGAATATGAGTGATCTTAAATCCAGCACATGTACAGTAAAACTGTAAAGGTAACAATAAATAAATAAATAAATAAATATTAACCAACAATCACACCACGTTAACCTAGCCCCGTGCTAAGTTCGTAAGAACTTGTGTTACAGGTACTAGGAACGGAAATAAATTTAAGATATAAATACATATATACATAAATACACATCCAGGACCCGGTGCAGACATCTATATTCATCATACAAATTATCTGCACCTGGCGGGATTCGAACCCGCGACCGCTGTGTAATGTGCCAGTTGCCTGACCACTCGACCAGCCGGCCGTCATAAATATTACTTGAAATATTTTGAAAATATATAAAAATTATAATTTCGTGTTTTTTTTTATTATCTGAACTCATCTGACGTGCTCATCCTTTTTAAGCTTATAAAGTTTTGTATCGGACTACAAATTGTTTAATATGAGATAGTAAAAAAGGAACGAAATAAAGATTTTTTGATAAGCAATTATATAACATCATTGTCAACATTTATTAAATTGTTTTAGCGGTAGGCTCGTCTTTCAGAAGTCGCTTTGAATATGAATTTCTCAAGTCAAAGGCTTGTTAAACGGGATTTTAACTCCTGCCTTTCTGTCTTTTCTCGTAAAGAGCGAAACAGACTGAAGTTATTGTACACTCTTTGCTGCAGGCAGGTAAAACCTTTCAAGTTACTAAGCTACTCGCAGTACAAGCGACAATACTATACTATTATAGTAGTTTGTTTTTACATTTCACACTTTCCCGAATGCTACGTGTCGCGTTGTTTCTATTTTAGAAATACGTTACGAGGTAGTTTTTTTTTTTTTTCGATGCTCGTGGTTTAAAATTTCTGTATGGTAGGGTTGACTCTCCTAACATTTTAAAAATATAATGTACTTAAAAATCGATTGCAAATCTTTACTTTTACAAAAAATATAGAATGATTAAAAAATAATTCGGTACTTATTTAAAAATTGGAGTAGGTACCTGGATGACCGAGCTTTGCTCGGTTAAATAATATTTAGATACATTAGGTACATACTGATGAAACATAAATAATATTTTCGATCTTACCGACATAAGAGTAAAATAATAGGAACTGGTTAACATACTGTTCTCTTATATTTACGCGAATTTCACTCATTTAATTAAAAGTCTAAATCGGATTTTATCGCGTTTATTTGTTTTAAAAACTTTACAGTTTAATGATTTTTTAATTTAAATTATTTCCCGACGTTTCGGACCCTTTACAGCGTCCATGATCTCGGGGGACTGAGGTGGTGGGTGTCCGAATAATTATTCGGATTATTTTTATTCGAAAAAAATTAAACAAAAAATAAAAAGAGCTCTCAATAATTGTTTTTCTCACAAAAGAAGAAACTTGAAAAAAAAGGAAGAAAAATTTGGTCTGTAGACAGCTGGATTCAAACGCAGGTTTTTATGATTTCATATCTGCCCGATTCCCATCCGAGCTATTATAAGCTTATTAATGACAGCGAAATTACCTTCGTATTCTAATGTAATATTTTATTTTCGTAAAAAAGGGATAAAACGACATTTTCTAAAAATAAATCCTAGCTAGATCGATTTATCGCCCCCGAAACCCCCTGAATACTAAATTTCATGAAAATCGTTGGAGCCGTTTCCGAGATTCAGATTATATATATATATATATATATATATATACTTATTATACACTACACTACTTATTATACATTTAATAATCTTATATCTTTAAACGAGCAATTGTTGTATATATATATATATATATATATATATATATATACAACAATTGCTCGTTTAAAGATATAAGATTATTAAATGTATAATAAGAAATCATAATTGTTATTTAATAATTATATTATATGATATATACTTTTTGACGGCCGGCTGGTCTAGTGGTCAGGCAACTGGACACTGTACGCAGCGGTCGCGGGTTCGAATCCCGCCAGGTGCAGATAATCTGTATGACGAATATAGATGTCTGCACCGGGTCATGGATGTGTATTTATGTATATATGTATTTATATCTTAAATTTATTTCCGTTCCTAGTACCTGTAACACAAGTTCTTACGAACTTACCACGGGGCTAGGTTAACGTGGTGTGATTGTTGGTTAATATTTATTATTTATTATTTATTATTTATTTATACTTTATATTTTAAAATATGAAGTAAAAGTAAAAATTAGCAATCAAAATATTGTAGTCAAGATCACGGTGACCACAAATTAAATGAGCATTGAGGCCTGTCACAGCCAAACACAAAATATTGTAGTCAAGATCACGGTGACCACAAATTAAATGAGCATTGAGGCCTGTCACAGCCAGGCGGCACTGCGGTCGGTCTGAAACTATTTTGAATTTAATCAGAAGAAAGCACGTCTGCCTTTGATAGTTTTTTATTTTTAATTTTTTAAATTTAGATTTAAGTTTAATTTTAAAGTAATTCTATTTTTGTTTTCATTGTAATCAGGAAGTATTAATTAATGTGAATGTCAGTATAGTTAGTAGACACTGTTAGATAAAAAAAAAGGATACAGAAATTTAATAATAATTAAGAAACAAATTAAACTTTATAAAAAATTTCGAATTCATTTTTATAAAATTTTTGAGTAATATAGTACATTTTCAAATAAAAATAATAATAATAATTATCCTTAACAAGTAACGCATTTTAAATAATTATGACTACTATGTTCTAATTAAGGAGATGGAGGATTTTTCGCAATCCTATTGGTTAGTCTTTCTCCATTTTTACGCTCCGCTTAAATAGACAGGCACCCTTACACGATACATTTTATTATTTGACTGAATATCAAGCGAATCGATTGGATTTGATGAACGATGATTCCAAAAGTACGGCGATTTCGCTACATAAGCGTAAAACGAGTCAAATGTACAAAATAATACATATAGAGCACGGTACAAAATATCCAATAAATCATTTTATCTGAACTAAAAATTCACTAAATTGAAAATGCTTTTACTGCACTAAAACAGCGTTATACGAGTTGTGAAGTGTTCATCAAAATTGTTATTTCGCATGCAGTTACAGATTTCAATTAAAAAGCTCTTCATGAATTTGAATTTGAAATGTTGACATTCAATCCTTCTGGGATTATAAATTTGACTCTAATACACTAATTAAATTAATATAGGCTTAGATTTATTTCAATTTAATTTAGCTTGATTAGAAAAGCTCATTATTATTGGGATGCAACTGGTTCGATATCAAATAAAACAATTAATACGTTTCCATATTGAAATTTAGGTAAAAATACACAATATTTTTTGAAGCAAAATGTGAATAAAAGTCTGGATATTTTTAATAATTTATTTCGCGGTCTTAATAAAATGTACAAAATCTAATACAGATTTATATCATCTACTCGACAATTCGGGCGGTTTTACTCTGATCGATGTTCATTATTATTGGTCTGTTTCCTTGTAGTATTCGTGTGGTTTCACAATATAGGTCTTACTTAATTGAATGCAAAAGCACAAATTTTACCATTATCGTCGATTTTAAGGTGGTAAAGCTTGTTAATTTAAAATTACTTCACGGAAAAATTTGAAAATGTGTACCGTTTTACCAAAATATCGGTTTAGTATTCATCAATTTCGTTATTTTAGTTTTAATGTGTTTATATTTTGATATCTATTAATTATTTCCATACGTCTAACACCTAACTGTAATATTTTTTTATTTCTGTTACGCTAGAATAAGTGATATTTTATAGTTACTTTTGGATTTTGAAGCATTTAAAAAATGTCTATAACGAATTGTCAAAACAGGGTCTTTAAAAAATGTGCTTAGTGGTTTTCAATATAAGATGAATAATTAATTTCCTACTTTCTTATTCTTAAAGTTAATTTTAAAATTAAAGGTAATAGTTTGAGGTATACCAACATGCTTCAGTCAGTAAACATTCAACCACAGAAACTTCTCGAATTATCAACAACGTCGTCACCTAAAAAATATGTAGGATTTTATGAAGGAATCAAAAGATAGCCAAAAGAGGCTCCTCATATTCTCGACTAAATCCCGTCGTAATAGGTCTTGCGGGAATTTTTTAACATCTTAATAAAAGACCCTAACATTGTTGTAACAGAAAGTTTTAAAAGAATTATTAGTAGTAAAATAAAATAAATAAAATATTAAATTACGCAAACAATTTTTTTTTTTAGAAATAAGATTTTTTTTATACTGCACTGCAATGAAAATAAATATGGATGTTTTATTTTTTCATTTAATAATAGCTATTTATGCAGCTGTTGTATATTAAGGGGTATTAAAACACGAATTTGGGTTTATCACACGAGGCGAAGCCGAGTGTAATAATAGTATCACATGAGTGTTTTAATACCAAGTACCTGGATGACCGAGCTTTGCTCGGTTAAATTATATTTAGATACATTACATACTGATGAAACATAAATAATATTTTCGATCTTACCGTCATAATAGTAGAGAGTAAAGAGTATAGAGTAAAGAGGGTTCAAGGGCAACGGCCAAGAACAAGCCCTACTCAATCCTAGGAGCTGCACATGATTGGATTATTTTAATGGACACGTATGAGAAACACTATAAAATACCAGATGATGTGGGTGTCTCGTCTTCCAGGCCAGACATATTCCTTTTCTCAAGAAGTACTAAACGCATAGTACTTGTAGAGCTTACCGTGCCGTGGGAAACCAATATACCTAAAGACCACGCAATGAAACAGAATAAATACTACGACCTAAGAAACGAATTAATGAGGAACGGTTATGTAGTAAACCTATATGCTGTAGAAGTAGGAGCGAGAGGTATACCAGCTAAGTCTCTCTACAATTTACTAAAGGACCTTGGATTATCTAGGACTGCGGTAAGTTCTTTATTAGAACGTGCATCTAAAGCTGCGGTCGAAGGTTCATACCGGATTTGGCTGGCCAGGGAGAGAGGTATGGGTGAATGAGGGGAGTGTTGTCAGACGTAAAGGGGCCCCTTAACCCTGCACCCAGCTCACAAGCTCCGGGGTTCACTCGTGCCTCTCTTCCCCGGCCACACAATGGACCCGGCACCCTCACGGAGAAACCATTGAATGCTAAGAAGTTTGTCTCTTGTCTCTCTAATAGGAACTGGTTATTTAAATAAAAAATATAAAGAGCTCTCAATAATAGTTTTTCTCACAAAAGAAGAAACTTTAAAAAAAAGGAAAAAAAATTGATCTGTTCATCATTCGAGCTATTATAAGCTTATCAATGACAGTGAAATTCAACTTCGTATTCTAATGATATTTTTTAATTGCGTAAAAAAGGGATAAAACGACATTTTCTAAAAATAAATCCTAGCTAGATCGATTTATCGCCCCCGAAACCCCCTGCATACTAAATTTCATGAAAATCGTTGGAGCCGTTTCCGAGATTCAGATTATATATATATACAAGAATTGCTCATTTAAAGATATAAGATTGTCAACAGTTACACACAAGACTTTATCTACTCCCATAATATTTTTGTAAACAAAACAATAAAAATATCGAAGAAAAATGGCGGGAATTCGAATAACCTAATTTATCGTTGTTCTTTCAGTGAAACGCAGGTGAATGACAATTTTCTTTTTTTTTTTTTTTAATTCACAGAGACGTTCTTTTTTTTTTAAATTCATACAGATACCACGCATCGAGCAGTAAGAATCTGGCTGTCTGTTGAGTAAATTCTTTGCGCGGAAGGGATCGAAAAAAAAACAAAACAAAGGAGTGTTATTATGAAAATCAGTACAATATTTATATATCATACGTTTGGATGATATAATGGTTATTAGGACATTGGGTGTTTTAATGTTGGCAATAAGCTGTTTCAAAATCTTTTATAGATCATTTAAAGCATGGGAGTAGATAAATATTTTTTTAAATCACAATTTCTGTATTATTTACGTACATTTGCTCAGTACACATATTAAATGCAAATTTATAATCACATCAATAACGTAAGTTGTCATGTAATGTATTACGTTTAATTTGTAGCATTCGTGTCTAAAGTCTACGCTACGTGAAACACTTTCACGCGTTAATTGGTAAATTGGTATAACGATCAGTCGAGCTTACGATTCGTGTAGATCGCGGTCACATACGCTGATGTACATACATACAACTTACAGCAGTGTTGACAGTTATATTTAAGAAACTAATTGATGTTTTAAAATAAGCTCTATAAGACACAAACTACAGGTAATTTTTAGGATATTTATCAGTGGTGGTGGTGATGGACAAGTATTGTTTGGATCTAAAATGAACCTCAGTCGAACATTCGATGAAAACAAAAAAGTTCTACCGACATTAAGTCGAAATTTACTAACGGTTATATTTCATGAACGTTCTCGTGATTACTCTCGCGTCGGAATCAGTTTATGCGCTTGCTTAAATAAATAATTGGCGTGTACAAATCACCTGCGTTATCTGCAATTCCTTTTCTCTCTGACTACTACTGAAACAGACAAACCGATCAGCTGGTAGGTTAAGAATAAGAATGAATAACATCATACCTTATATGAGTTTTATTAGCTCGAATATTCTCATTGCCTCTTTGAAGCTCCTAAAAGCGTACATTCTGATTTACTTTTCTTAGAGGGAGGTAACCTGAACCGAAACTAATCGAAACAAACTCTTGTCAAATTGTGTACTTTCCTTGAGTTTCTGCTGTTCTATTTCAACACGACCTTTAACAAATTGTAGTCTTTAGTAATCAGTAGGCGATAAGATTTGAAAATTTTGATACTTTCTGAAAAATTCAAAATAAATGTATTTGACTCTAGCAGATAATTATTCCGAAACCAAAATTATGACATCATGTAGAAAAATTCTAATTTAATTGCATATAAGGATACTGTAAGCAAAGGGAGCCAACAGAACCTTATTACAATGCCTCTGCTGTACGTTTCGCCCGTCAAAATTTAAGGAAGCACATACAAGAAACGGATTTGTGGCGTTTTTAACTCAATTTCAATATATGTTAATCAAACTTTTTTTGGTAATACAGAACCCTTCGTATATCACTCCGATACTAACTTGCCTGGTTTGATTTCATTTTATAAAGATATTTAATTGTTAAATTAGAATAATAAATAAATGTCTTTGATATAGTTATCAGATCAGGCCCTGGTACCCAGCTAAAAACAAAGTACTCGTCAAGACGAAGCAAACAAGCCGAAACTCGATGGGTTTGCGTCGTTTCATTACAGAGTTTTATGACCACTTCCAGCTCCATCATCAGACCCTGGTTACTATTGAAAGACAACCTACTCGTCAAGACGATTCAAATGAGTTGAAACTCGATTGTTGTGATAGCAACTGGTCTTTTACTAATTTAATTTCTATTATTTTAGTCTATAAAGTTGATTATTTTAATATTTTCCTTGTACCTAAAATTTTGCTATTTTAACTTAATTTCAGCTGAAAGACAAATTACGATTGGAACTACCGAAGTTTGTTTAAGCCGAATATAAAACGAATTTCATCCCATCCTCACTATTGGTGGAAAAAATGGTTCTTGTCATTTTGTGTAGTACTCGTACACGTTAATGTAGTCTTCCGTATTAATAAACACATCCCAACATGTTTTAAATCGGTAAAATATCTACTATAAGTTCGTGTATAGACCGGTTAACCAAATGGCATTTTCAAAACTGTTGTAATGTTTTCCTACAGGAAGGACATCATAATAAATATAGTTATAAGCCAGCACGCCAGAGCGTCTCCAGTTCACTAATTACTGCGTACCGCCACCCGCCTCGCATTTTTTATACAGATCACGGACTCGCTTTCCGATCGATTGGAAACTTCTGCTGAGAATTACTTCGGCTCCGTGAAGAAATTGTTGGAATGCAAGGGGCTTTTTGGCAAAAAGGGTGTATAATTACGTGTGATTTTCTTTTGGCTGAACACAGATAGCATAATAGGGAAGTACAATTTTCTTTATTCAAAGGTATAATATATATAATTATTTCATTAAATGAAACTCTGAAATTACTAATAAATGTGACAACATGGCTAAAATTATCACCAAATACTAAACAAGTATATTTAATAGTGTATTTTTCTTGTTTTTGTCAGAACTTACTGAATGAAATAGATATGTAAAATTTAATTTATAAACTAATAGTATTTTAAGTTTTTTATTTTATTTTAATTTTCACTCTAAATGTAGTATCTTAGGGTTCCGTCACATAAAAAATATTAACATTTCAACTTCCTTAGGTATGTTTATCTAGCTGATGTTTAAAGTCGAAAGAAAATTTTTAAATTTAAAAATAAAACTAAAATAAAATATATAAATTTTAAAAAAGACTTCAAGCATCTTAAAATATCTGTTAAGTCCTTTGCTACAAAGAAGACTTAATGAATTAGAACGGTTCTTTTATCAAAAGTTATAAAGAAATACTAATTGCGTGAACGAGGAGGTTTCAATGTTTCATTTAAATAGTTCATATACCTACTTATTATAATTATGAAAGCATGATTTTGCATTTTATGCGTAATTAAAAACATTTGTAATTTTTATGAATATTTGCATTAACTGTATATGTTAATGACTTGTCAAAGCAAGGTTAGATTATAATATAATCTTTATAAATAACTAGAACAGCTTGGTAAAGAAATATATAGGCTACGTATTCCGAAGTATATCTAATCTGCAGTCACCTGTAGTTTTATTTCATACTTTATGTAGAAATTTTTAATATATTAACTAGACAAGACTTATAAATAATTAAATTAAACTTAGAGTAGAATAAAGTGAGGGACACATACGTTGAGTAAACAGTCCGGGCTAAATAAATATATTACACATACTCAACTACGAAATGATTTGTAAGGATTACTATAAGCGTGATATAGATAGTGTAAGACGGTACTTCTCATTGCTTTTTTTTTCATTTTTAAGGAATAACAAATGTTAAAATTAAATCAATCCAAAGTTTGGAATAAGTTAAACTAAGGAGCAATTAAGTGAGTCTTCTCGGGTTAAATAAATTAGTTATTAAAGGGAAATTTAATTACGCGATGTTAATTTTATTAAGTTAGTGGACTTTTGGCTATATTAAAAAAATTAAATGTTTCAAATCAAGAGAAATTAAAATATATTAAATCTGATATCGTTTTCGACATATTATTATTTCATCGTTATAAACAGTAATTTGTTTTTTAAATTTAGTTGAGTCCTGTCCATTTAAAAATAAAAAAGTTTTAGTTTTATTAGAGCCACAAATTCTCGCTAACGAACACTGACTCCTACCAAAGATGATTCGCAAGGCTATTGACATAAAAAAACGTTCTAATTTCAATAGAGAGGATGGTTGGAACGTACCACCAGCTTGGGAGCCAGTTCTGAAATTAATTGAGCCCAAGGAAAATAAGAACATAGCACGACCTCCGGACACAATAAGTTTATTCTGCGTGAATAGGAACGTTAAAATGTAAAAATTTAAAATTGTATAAAAAGCGGGGGATGTAACAATTAATTCATTATTTGGACATCCACCACCTCAGTCCCCTGAGACCATGGACGCTGTAAAGGGTCCGAAACGTCGGGAAATAATTTTAAAAATTGTTAATCTGCAAAGTTTTTAAATAAACGTGATAAAATCCGCTATAGACTTTTAATTAAATGAGTTAAATTCGCGTAAATCGACTGTCCCTACGTACAGTATCGAAACTGAAAATTTGCGTTTTTTTTTTTATTGCACTAAGAAACTCCTTTTTATATATGTTTTCATACAAAAAAGAGAATAAGGTAAGAAAATACATATTAAACCACATTTTTCATGAGTATAATATCGATACTTAACAAATAAATGACAATTTTGTACACAAAATTAACTTAAAAGTGCTCTCCTGTAAAGTATCTTTTTTCAGTTTCGATAGTATACGTAGGGACAGTCAAAATATACGAGAACAATACATAAATGTCCCCCAGAATACTGGTACAGGATATGCAGACAACATCTCACAATAAGTGTAGTACTAGTCGATGTTTAAAGCTTATGCCAAAACTATTCCGTTTCAGAAGTTTAAAGACATCTTAACAGTTTCCATGAGATTACATTTCCTTGTCGCTTTCCTTAATGTAGTAAACTTTAATCTGGTTTACATCGCGGCTAAAGCGGTAAGAAATAGGAAACCTCTTCCAGTAAAGCCACGTCTGCGTCGTCCACTCGTATGCTATTATTATTAAATATAGTATTTTTTTTGCGTAAATAATCTAATTAGCAATCATATGTTCATAACATTTCGTTTTCATCAATTAGTGTAACAAATATATTAATATGAATATTTGAAGAAGAAAAAAAAACGAAATATGAAACATTGACTCGCTCTCTTTATAAATCGGTAGATCGGTTGGCGTTAAAAGTTTTAATTCAAAAAGAGGCCATTGCCCAGCTGTGGGGCAGTTGCAGGCTATTGTGGTGAAAAAATCAAAAAAAAAACCTTAATAATGAATAATTCTACCCATAATGTTATAAAGTAAAATAGGTAACTTTTTATTTTCGAATATTACAGTCTCTCGGCATTGACTGGCTAGGTATAAATGTGTATGAACATTTTGACTTCCGCACTTTTATCGGTGAATTACACTATATTAAAAAAAAGTCTTTTATTTTAGAGCAAGCAAAATATCAAACTAAAATTTAAAGAATTAAGAAAACTTTTCCGAGAAAGCCTGGACGAGAGCGAATATTCGTAGAAATGAAATGAAATTAAACCCTCGTAAGTAGTTTTCATCACGTTGCGCGTTGGTACGGTGAAAGACGGCTCCCCTGAGGTAGACACAATTGGCTTTGCCACCTTTTGATACCCTTTCGTGCATTGTGCTTGATATGGCTTCGATAAAAACAAACTACCAGCTGTGATTTAAAAAAAATCTATATAAATAAAAACTATTTTCCGTAAGTTGAAAGATTGACAGTTCAGAACTATATGGTGTATTAATTCCTTTTTTATGAGTGCATAATAATTATTAACATTATTTAAATTGTGTAAATTTGCACAGTATACATATAAAGGTAAAAAGAGACGTACTAAAAGTAAGAAAGAGCGCTATGAAAACGCGTTTTGTTTGGAAAAATAGCCACTGCTGGCGATTGAGTAATATCGTAATTTGTTTGATTTTTTACTGAACTTAACTGAATTGAATCAACCTGTAAACGAATCAGTGCTGGAAAAAGACTTATATTTTTTTCATATGGAAAAAGGGTTGATGCTCAATCTACCACGCTGCTTCACCGCGAGTTGTCGCTATCAGTTGTCTATGATAACAACGGCTTTCCGTGCTCTCCGAGGCACGGTGGGGAGACCCACATTTTTTTACAATCGATCGATGTTACTAGTTAAGTCTCAGGTACCACCATATACTTACTAGTCTTCTTACTTCACTTCTCTTTTTAGTTAACTTCAACTTCAACACTTTTTATGTTTCAACACTTTTGTTATTATTGTCATTTATAGAGATGATTTTTTACTAAGCCTCTCCTGCTATAATTTAAAAATTTAGACATTTTATAAACAAAAAAGTTTTTCCATTTTAGACGTGAACTTAATATCGCTTATATAAAAAAGGATGTCTATGGTCACACGCAGCGTATTGGAGCTTATACTCCGATGCAAGCTCGACGGCCGGTCTGAATATTTGCCGAGCTTGAAAATTGAAATTACGTATGAACACTTTTAATAATAATAATAAAAAGTATTCAAATATTTAGTAATTACTTAATTTGCTTTGTCTTAAATGCGGTTTATTGTGAATGGTTAAATTGGTGACGTAATACGTGCAAATGTAAGTATACGGCTGAAAACACACACACACCAACTCACCCTCATGTATTCAAACAATTATACAAAAATTGAAACCACAAAATATTGTATGAATCTCAACAAAAAAAAAAAAAAATACTCAGCTTAACACTTCTGCTGTCACATTTTTTCAAACTCAAATATAATAGATACCGCACAGATTAAGCTACCAAAGAGTTTCATTAACAAATTGCATTCCTGCAAAGCGAAAGTGGATCGGTAGTATTTGATGATGAAATATATTAAATTCACCAAATACCATGTAAATATTATTTTATAATGAAATTATGTCATAAAAATATAGAGACTGAAGCAATTAAATCCTGTATATAAAGAACGTAAGTCTAACAACAAACTTTGTATTTCATTCATATTGCAATGCACTTCATTTGATATAAAAAATATTGAAATCTGGAAAGCTGGAAGTGCTTCCAGCTGCTGTCAGATTGTCGAATAAAATTATAGAAATAGTGCTATGTAAATGAACTACGTGCTAATTCGACCGTCTCTTGTCTTTATTTGTGTGCCCCTCCATTGTTTTCTTTTTGCACTTCAACGGCTCTCGGATGCGTATGAACGGGCGCGGAGTAGCGTCGGGTGTAAATTGAAACACTTGCAAATTTACCCTATACATTATTCATGTACCAAACACCCTAACTGAGCCTGGAAGTTTCAGTTGACGCACAAATTCGCGAAACTGAAGAAGTAAACCTACAGCGAGTACTTTATTACAGTTTTGAAATGAGCACTATATAAAAAGGTCAACGATTTATGAACTGTACGAAGTGTAATATCTGTTGCTTTGCAAATCACTCCCGATCTAAGGCATAGCACATACGTAAAGTGGGTCAGCCATTATACATCTAACAAATGGATACCCCCCAAGACGTTGCAATAAGGAGCCGGTTCAGAAACCCACAAGCTGAATTATTCTGACCCTAATAAATTTGCCGAGTCAAACAGGCATCGTTAGACAAATGAGTTCTAAGACATGCGGTGTTAAACATATTATTTAGAGGTGCTTGTTGCGACAGCTTATTTGTATTGTTGTAAATACAACAATCTCATAGGGTTGAACATGTTCACTTGAGTGACAATGCCAAATAACAATTGTAGGAAACAATATACAGTAATGTTATCGCGTATCATCGTACAAGTGTAAAAATTATTTATTTCAGTACAATTATATTCTTAATTATTGTTATTTACAGAGATTAAATTTGAAATTAATAGAATGCAAATATTTTTAATACCTTAGAAGTTAGATCGTTAAGGTTTCTTCATCATCTCTAATATGGTTTTAATAATTATATACAATTAAAAAATAAATAAAACACGATTATTTTCTTCTTCGCGTTTTCCTTATTGGCGTTCAAATTCAATGGAACTATTAAACTGCGTAATAAAAAATTCTCGACAGACTTAAGAGAATTTTAAACATAAACCTACATAGGCAAGATGTTAATTTACAAAACACATTTGCCTTGGAGAGTTTAATGTAATTTATTTCTCACTGAAGCGTTTCCTCAAATAAATTACAAGTGTAAAATTCAGAACAACAAAAGCTTAACAATAAAAGGCTCGCGGCTCGCAACATCCGGGCGACCCTTCCAAACTCAGCAGCCTGATTACGGATTTCCGAACAAGAAAAGAAAAACTCAACATGCTTTATACCAAGTGTTCCAAAACAAACCATTGTGATATCAATGCAAAAAATTAACGAGTACTTCGTGGATTTGAAAAAAAAAACAGTTATTATTCTTTGTCTATATTTTGAATAGAGCATTTTCTAGTTAACAATATATTTATGTGATAGTCAACGTAATCAAAAATATCTGGCTGTGGAGTGTAATGTTTTACGTATAGATGAAAACGAGGATCTTTATGAGGTCTTTGGTCACAATTCGGAGTTGGCGCAGGTGGAGGTGGTGATAGCGGAGTCGGCGTTTTTGGTAGTGTAAATGGTCCCCTACCTTCTTCTAAATATTGCGGCCTCACTTTCTTCCACAGAAAGGGTTTCTTGTGCATAGATCCATGATGTGTTGTAAGATGACGATCGTTGATAGATTTTGAAACAGGAGCTGTCAATTCATACATTTCAGGCAATGACAGGTACCAGTAATCCGCGCCGTCGCCGATGATTGGAAATAAGTTTTTATTTGCAAATTTAGGACGAAACTTTCTTACAAAATCGTTGTATTTTCGTTTTAGTCTCTTCATATACTCAGTATAATGAATGGATTTGAGAAGCTTCTCAAAATCGGATAATTCAGTAGATTCAGGCTGTGAATAAACACCTGCACAATCATATGTTCTCAGTAAGTGATGTAATTTGAATACAACGAAAGCGAGCCATTGTCTTGCCTCTTCTTCTAAAATCCTTAAATCATCAGCTCTACTCCTTATCCCAAACTCAATCGCTTCTGCAGCACGTCTTTCACCACGTTCTTTTACTATGGATAACCATTTTCTATATGAATGGTAACAGAACTTTGTTTTTCTGGAATAATGCCCTCGCCAAAGAGCCTATACAAATTTTCCTGGTTAGTAAATTATACCTAATATGTAATGAATAATTAGCCTAGTCTAGTTTAGCCGTTGTAAAAATTTTGACACATGGTAAGTGCGATGGCGAAAATTTTACAACAAAAATATACAACTAAATAAAATTTAAAAAAAAACTAAAATGCGTATAATTTCTATCAACCTTAAATTAACTAAAGCATTTCAGATTGAAATTTCATATTTGATATAAAAGTACCGCAATATAAAAAAATGTATAAATTTCAGTAAGTGTGATATTTTTGAAAAATTACCGTGTCTATCTTTTTCGGTAGCACTTTTTAGAACAGTGATGTAAAAAATAATATATACTAAGGAATATTTACATAAAATATTTTGTAAAGTATAGAATAACTTAATAATAGGAAACAAACACAAAAAAAAATGTTATCCATTAAATACAACTTGATTCATCACGCGTCAACGTTGTATATTAAAAAAATTATTGTTAAACAAATATTTTAATGTATGTAAATTCTAAAAATGAAAAAGGCAGTAAGGGCAAAAAAAATCTAATCATTTCTTTTATATCCTTTATTGAAAATAAAAATTTAATTAACATTTTCAATTGAATATGATTTTTTTTTGGTATCGGTAAATTCGTTAATTCATTAATCCGCATTTATCAAACTGATGGGTTAGCTTTAAGCTATTTCAAAAATTCGATTTAAAATTACGAAGCGAACATTGAACGACGCGTTGGCGCAGTAGTCACAGCAACTGGCCGATGCCCTAGCAGTCGCGGGTTCGATCCCCGCATATGACAAATATTTGTATATATAGACGCTTATATATATACAGACGCTTCTCGTAGTCTGGGTGTTTGTACTTATGTATTATGTGTGTTTTCGGAACTCCCGACACAGGATTTACATCCTACTGGAGACCGTTGTGTGTGTGGTGTTCATTTATTACATATTATTATAATTTATTACACATTTACAGTGATAATTAATATTTTTATAGGTTTAGAATTCTTTTTTTTTTTTTTAAATAACTTCATAATATTCTAGCTTTAAGTCAACCTTTTGTAAAATTCAATAATGTATTGTGCAATGAAGTATAAATAAATAAATAAATGTATCTTTGCCAATTATTTAGATTCTTACAATATGTCCTTATTATTAAACAAGATGCCAAAAAAACTAGTGTTAAAAACTACAAGTACTTGTTATTGATTACAAAGTCCATTAGAAGTTATAACCATATGATATTATCAGAAACGATTTTTAGAGCGGCTAGATATAGTGCGTAGTGAGCGAAATTAGATATGTATGTAATTTTTTATCATATTATAATGTTAAAAAAGATATAACTGGACATAACCTGTATGATAGTTGCAGCTCGAGCATAATATCTAGCATGTTTGTTACCAACAGCTCTTCTCAAGGCCGCACGGTATGCTTTACGTGCTCTGTGTACTCTAAAAGCACATTGTATAGTAGTCGCATTTTTAGACAGCCAGGCAATATATTTTCTTATCAAATAACCCCGCGTCATTCGCTGCAATAGCAATACTGCAAGAAATCTATTACGACGTCTACTTTCTGCAAAGTCGGCGCGTTCTTGTAGTTCAACGTAAAACTCCTTAGGTGTTGGTAACAAATGGAGCACACTCGCCATGCTATTTTTTATTAATTTTATACCCTAATAATCGTAAAAATATAAACGTCAAATTAACGATATGTTGATTCATGTCATTGTCAAGTCATGTATTCTTTTAAAAATATAACAATGTAACTACCAGTGTCATTAGTTTGGTAAGACACGTCACACACACGTTTATTATCGCAAAAACTAATAAGATCCTTTATTTTTTATATGACCACTAAATTGAAGTGGTGGCTTACACATTTGGTTTTGTTCCCCCAAGCAATGATACTAGTTGTTTGAAGAGTTCTCTTTCCAACCCTCTCACAGGTAGGCTCGCGTCTCAGACATCATGAATAATTCAACGATCAAAATGGCAAGGTGTGTATGCCTGTTTATTTATTTTTCGCCAAAATTTACTGGTTATTTCCATATGTATGCTTCAAATATATTCTAATGATAAGGTGAAGGCATCCTTTTTACTTTTATAGGTTTATAAATTAATTTAGAATACCGCCGACTTTAAAACATTTGTTCTTAAATGTAAATATTTTCATCAAAGACGTTTTCAAAAGAATATCAACTTTTTTATCTTTCGAGATTGATAAAATTGAAATTCAATTAATTATCTTTTGCAGAACAACTTTTTTGAACAAAAAGATGGAAAAGCTATGTAAATAAACAATTAATTATTAATAAAATCGGGATGTTTGAGGAAAGAGTAACAACGAGTAAGACCGACTTTTTAAATGATACAATTTTGAATGGTTTATTGCAATTGCGAAGGTAAATTATAATAAGGAAAGTATTTCAGAGAGTTTAACAAAGATAAGAAGAAATAACATTAAGTCGGAAGCTATAATATTGTCTGTCAATTATATAATAATTATAATCAATATTTTTGACTAGTGTACCGAACATATTACGAAGATATTTAAGTAATGTAGGCGAGTTTAAAAATGAGCACAACTTAGTTTTTATAATGCTACAGTGTAAAAAAAAAAATCAATCTTGGCGGTAAAGGATTTTACTACATTCTAGGCTCCTTATATCTTTCCTTCAATACAGGTTTTTCATTTTTTATTATTTTTATTATAGCTATATTTTAATTTAAAACCTTAGTTCCGCCGTTGATTCACATTAGAAATAAACCCAATAGTATTAATCCTGCGTTTGAAAATAATTCGCCGATAAGAAATGTCCAACCAGCCGTATATTGTAGGAAAGTGTAGACAGGTCAGATACTTCGTTCAAAAAAAAAAACCTAACTTGCATCTGAATTTAATATTATTCTTAGAGACAATTAAAATGAATTAAAAATAGACTTCTAACCAATCAGACATTTTTAATATACCACAAAAGAGCTAAAAATTAATCTCAAAACTTCGTTCCATTTCTGAACTTATTTAGAAAAAACAAAAACAAAATTCTATTAAACTTACGTTTGGAAATAATTTGATTATAAGAAATCTCCAACCAACAAACTTCAGCGCAATTAATTTTACACGCATTATTTTGTATATTTTTTAAATGCTACATTATCGCCCTTTTTTATTATATCAAACATCTACAAAACAACTCAACGGTACTTAATTAAAAAAAATTACAATTTATTTTTAATTGTATTTCTCAAATAGATTTTATAGAAGTCCGAATATCAGAGGTTTTCATAGACTAATTATTTTCAAAAGCAAGTGATATAAAAACCTCCACATGGTCTTTCTTGGTACAGTGACACGAGAAAATCTATAGCACGGTAATATTATCTATATGTATTAATATACTGTGTCTATAGGTATGCTATGTCAGCAATACTGCAGTTTTAGCTACTTATCTCTTTAATAGGAGAACAGATATTAGCCTAGTAGTTTATTTAGAAAAAAAAAACATTTTGAAGAATATTTGACGACGTGTTAGTGTATTAGTTTTAGTGACTTACTGTTGTTTTAACGGTCGCTGTTTCAAACTCCACTCGTAACAAACATTTTTGTTACTCATAAAATCATTTATTATGTGTGTTGTAAATATTTTGTATGCCCTTGTTTCCGGATCCCATACGTAGGGTTATGGGAAACCTAGTGGGGGATGTCGAGTCTAAAACTATAAGTTATTCATAAACGTAACGCTATACTTTTTTTCTCAATTTATCCTTGGAATTTAATTTAATAATATTATGTCAAACAAAGTATATACTACTTAAGTAAATTTTTAATGCTAATATATATAAATGAATCACAAATTTTAAATATGTATTAGGTATTTTTGTTTGTAAAAGTAATTTAACAAACTGCTATTGCCCACGGTGTTAGTATTTTATTTTTTATATTGAGAAGCAATTTCTTTATGATTTTTAATAAATTAAAAAAGTACTAGAATTTTCAAAGATATCTTTCAGTTTAATCATTTTATCAGATTTAATATGATGATACCTAACTATGTTTTTTTTTTATTAAACCGTTTTAAACTAATTACAATGTAAAAGTATTATTGTTTTTGTTCACATGCGAAAAAAGTATTCTTGTAAATTAATAACTACCACCGGCAATAACTTTGTACCACTGTTAATTTACTAACGGCTATCGAGGAGTTGCTGAATATTATCAGACCATCACCATATTGTATGGTAGTTCAACTGGTCCTTCCGGTCTGTCTGATCCACATCGATCCACAGTGCTCATTAAAAAAAAAGTAATATTAATAATAATTACTTAACTTTTAGGCAACATTCAAAATTTATCTGATACGCATTCACTTCTGTATTGTGGAGCTGCAGCTGTGTGTAATGTAGCTCATGTGAATTTTCCGTCAAATAAAACAACTTTACCATCTAACACAGCTCCAGCTTGGCAAGTCAGAATTGAAAAACGAATAAATTTAACCAGAACCCTAATAGCCAAATTAATATGTTTCAGGAATGGTAATAGACGCCCGAAAATCATGCGATTTGTACACCAAGCTTTTGCGGGTACAAATATAACATCAAGCGAGTACGTAAATTCAGTCGCAGATCGCATTGATTTTCTGAAACAAAAACTGCATGTGCAAAGAGCATAAAGCGGTATAAAAAACGCAGGGATCGATATTATCAAAATAGCATTTTTCAAAGCGACCAACGAAAAAGAGTAAAAAAGAGTAAAAGTATTCTACACTTAACTATAATATATTTTTTATGTATTTTATTTTATACAATATTATATATATTAATATGTCCCCATCTCAATGTGAAGCTGCGCACAGGTGCTACTGCGATAATCAACATGCACAATCGTTCCCAACCATCATTGATTCCCTTTGATTAAATACCTGATTCGGATGTTGATTACAATATATTACCGTCGCTTTGTAATTTGTTCCCAAATTGGAACGTACCACTGGTAAATAACAATGTGACACGTCCGAATAAAGTCATATTGTGTTATTTTCAGACATTTATTGGTCAATTCATTTCATTGTGATGGCTTTTTAATTTTTGCTACGTAATATATTTGGGTACGTTTTTTTTTTATAAATCACAAATTTTTGATCACAAATATTATTTATCATTTTACGAAATATAGTTATTTATATTATTTTATATTATTTGTTATATTTTTAAAAATTTATCACATTAATTTATAGGCCATTCATTATTAGAAAACTTATGATGCGTGTTGTTCTCTTATATTTACGCGAATATTACTCATTTAATTAAAAGTCTAAATCGGATTTTATCGCGTTTATTTGTTTTAAAACTTTACAGTTTAACGATTTTTAATTAAATTAAATTATTTCCCGACGTTTCGGACCCTTTACAGCGTCCATGATCTCATGAGATAGACGATTTAGACTTTTAATTAAATTATGATGCGTGTGTTGCAAAGGGCAACATACAATATGTAGGATACAATAAATTTTTCAATAAAATAAAATAAATTAGAAATTTTGGTAATATAATAATTGGTATACCATCGATTTTTTGACGTTATAGTAATATAAGAATACTACTAAAATATTTAAATTAAATATATAAAGTAATACTTTCGTTAATTAAACTTAATAAATAACGTGGACCCGATTTTATTATTAACAAAACATCGATGTTTCAATAATCAGAGCTTAATAACTTAAATCAATATTTAACTTGCCTTCCATTACGGCTGGTAGAAGCAGCCCGCTTTGAATAATGAATTATAACGTAATATAATGTATTATAGGAAAATTTATAGCTTTATTGTATAACTGTTTGCACAATAATATAAATATTATCAAGGCATAAAAAGAATTTACAGGTTACATACCTACTTAATAATAGAATATAAATTTAAAATATATAGATATGAGAGATTATATTGATACCAGAAGTAGTAATAATTTTTTAATAGTAATAGTTTTCTACTATAATAAAAAATGTTACTGCTAATGGAGAACTTTTTTAATAATGAAAATAAATAGTATTTTCTTAAATGTTTCCTTTCTTATTAACGGATTTAAAATAGGTGGAGGTAATATGCCAATTTACGTTTTTTGTTTTTGTTTTAAAATGAACACTAACCAAGTGGCTCAGCAAAAATATGGTGATGATCTGATGATGAACTATGGAGATATTCAACAGAACACCTTGATGGTCGTTAGTAAATCAACAGCGGTACTAGGCGGCTGGTAGGTATAATAAAAATAAAAAAAGTTTTTTCGTTAGTGAACCAAAAGAAAATAATTTTATTAATTCGTTTAGTTTTTTGAAATCGGTTTTACAAAAATTTAATTTTTATAAATGGGTGTCAAAAATATTAAAAACTACTTTTTTAATGATCATGTTTTGATGCATATTGATTTAGACTGTGAATTGGTAAAAACAATTATTTTATATTCGCATCACAAACTACATTACTTTATTTCGCACGTTTTCATTAAATACTTAAGTACGTTTATGTTTTTACACAGTTATTTTTCTTTTCTTTTAATATTTAAAATGCTCTATTTGTAATATTCATTTAAAGAAAAAAAAAATCGCTTTAGGTACTAAAAATCTATGAATGAAATTGCTAGTAAGCAACAGATTATTTATTTCATACTAAAAGAGTAACTAAACAAATAATGTATATATAATATAGCACTAGAATTAGTTTGAGTATATTACACTTTGGATCTACTAGACTGTTGTAAAAAAAAAAAAAAAGCTTTTACTTAGAATGCTTTTTTATTTCGGAAATTTACACACATTTTAACATTACGCCACAACTCCTAGAAGCAGAACAGTAAGCATAATAAGTTTGAATGGAAACCATCAATACGGGTGTCAGGAAGTCTAGTATAAACGTAGATAAAAAATGTCCATTATTTAACAATATATTTTAATATTTGAATGAAATGTTATCAAAAACTAGGTCAAGTGTCCACCAAACATTGCGCGTGCTCGAAAAGCGCTCAAACTAATTGTTTAGTAAACACTAATGTTAAATTTTATTCACGAGTTTCGGTATATTATCCACTAAGCTCAATAGTACTACACTACAACTTAATAGTAGAAGGAGCGCAATTTGCTAGTGATAAAATAAAACTTAGATATTGTGCAGAATTTCTAACAGTATGAAGCACTAAAACGCTTTTCTAATTATAGTACACGCCTGTCTAAGAGCTGCATTGCAGAGTTTGAAGTAATTTTCACTAATATCCTTAAGTATAAGCTAAGTCTCGGAATCTGGAACTAGGAATACAGTTCCATAGTTTCAATAATATGGTAAAGCTACTTAGAAGTTTTGGTCCATAAACATGGAGGGATATGCGAGTTTCTGAAATTCCTCTGCGGGTGGACGGTAAGTATTCACAACTGTATATAATAATGGTATCAAAAAAGATTTATATTATCTTAGATATAATTTAGTTTTAATGGGTAATAATAAATCAATGTCTCACATTCGTCGACTCTTAGTAGAATGAAATTCTCTGTGAGAGTCCGGATATACACATGAAAAACGCGACAAATATTTCTTATGAGAGGAAATCGTATCCGAGAATGCTAGTGTAACAGCCAGATACTGTGACCACTGCACGGACCCATCGCCTAGAATTGCCCTTAGGTATCACTTATTAAAATGATTTTGTTTTATTCCTGTTTCAAATCAAGTAAATAATTTTGCAGGTAAATTTCGATAATTCGAGTACAAAAATGGTAAAGTTTCTATATCGAATTTTAAATATTTTTACGGGACAATTTCAAGCATTTTTGCGTAGTACTTGTTCTTAAAAACGGTATCAGTTGGTCGCTTAATTCAACGCTAGCGCCTGACCTACTTTCTAGATATTTTGTACTAAAAATCTAGAAGCGTAGGTAAATTTGCAGTATCCTTAACATAGATAAAAATATACATAAACATATTCTTTGTAATCAGATACAAAATGTTAATCATTGCTAGTTGAAGAAAAAAATAAGTCAATAGGTATACAATTCATTGTAAAAAGTATATTTTATTGAAATAATATATTTGGAACATAAAATGACACGCTATTAAAACATTAGTAGTAAAATACAAAACATATTATAACAATAGACGACCCGTGTATCACTCATGTTTTTTAATTTCAGATTTATTGACGTTTATTTATACTCCACCAGTTCTTCTATAAGTCGCGGTTTAATAAATTATAGTCTACTATCCCCAAATTAATTATTTTTTTAAATAAAAAAATATATAGTAATAATAATAATTTTAATCTATTTAACTCTTCGGCTGAGTATGTTAAGTATCATTCTCTTTAGTGACGTAAAGGTTCTACACTTATCGACCTAACTGGGTTACCATGATACACGGTTAATTTTTTTTCAATTTATGCGTAAAGTTCATGTAAATATTTGAAATAGAAAAGAATTGAACCCCAAAAACTTACTGAAACATCCAATTACTATGTTATGTTAAATAATTATATAATTTTTTTTATTCAATTATATTATTGTCTATTATAATTTTTTAACGACAAACACAAACAGCAATATGAAAATAGATAATTATCCGTAGAGAATAAAGAGAACATAGGTATGTGTTATAAAAGTTTCTTAAGCAAGTCCTAGTATCAATAATAACAATTTTTTTAAATGTATGTCATTCTTAAAAAAAAATTAACTTACACTTTTTTTCGAATCGTATCACATTAAGTTCTATGAAAAATATTCAATATATGAAAACGTCACGGCTCGTCACCTGTTTCTTTTAAAACAATTTCACTTTCCGTAACGTAACTCATGCGATATATCTTGAAAGTGATGAGGGCAAGAAAAACTCCTTTATTCTTTCAGCTTCTTTGACCGGGTCACCTCTGAAGTTTGCGAATGATTGCCATATTGCGAAATGTCTCCGTGTAAAAAGATTAAAACTTTTTTCTTTTTCCCATAATGTTTAAAGGAATTTTATAACCTTATTTCCGGCAACGTTTGGTTATTATAGCAAAATATTCCACAAAAAAAAAAAATAGATTTATATTTTACAGGTATTTTTGCATTCTGTTTGTAGTATTTTAATAGTTTGATCAAAACAAATTAACTCTTTACAAATTTTGTGCTTGTCATAATATATATTTTATTAAAGACCATCAGTATAGGTATATACATCACTTACAAATTATAATGAAAATAAAAGAATTACGTTTTACATACCGAGAGCAACTTGTCGGTCAATTGTGACCTATGATGATATAATGATGCTTTTTATGCATCCTAAAAGTAGATACTGTCTCATTAATATTTATATTTCTTATTTTTCGTTTTACTTAAAATAAATTAAAAATGATAAAATATTTTAACAAAAACAAATCGCGATATGTTTATGCGAAATTTTCCAAAAAAAAAATGGTTATAAATTTATTTTATTAGTTGGTAAAAAAAAAAAGATTAAAAAAGAATAGTAATAATAAATGTATGGGGTTATATTATTATTAACGGTATTAATAATAACAAAATATTAAATATACTTCTTACTACCATGTTACGATATTAATGTATGTATGTTCTATTAAAATTATTATATTGAATTTTACATTTTGAAACAAGTTCATAACTTTTTTCTTTAAAGATCTACGAAAATTCTGTGACTTAAGAGAGATTGATGAATCCGTATTTTACAAAACCATTTCGGCTAGTTTTTTTATGTTGCTATAATTTCTTCTGTTTTCCAATATCTGATAAGTCTCATGCACCAGCATGGGCACTTATTGGTCTTCAGCTTTGTTACATGACGATAACACGTCATGACGATACGATTATAGATAATTTAATTTATTCTCCGGTAGGTAATGTCGAACATAATATCAACAATACCATAATTTTCAAAGTTTCAATGTTCTTTAACCAACCAATTTCACCATTAAAATCATTTTTATTTAAATTTTATTAGCATATGTTTTGTGCATTTAGTAAGTTAGCGTGGTAGTCTTTCAGACTTTGCTGCTACGAATTTGGCTACAATCGATCGAGTTTTATAGCTACACGATTAAACTGAATGTGTTTTTCGTTTTTCACAAGGTTAGAAGAAGTTTCTATTTTCATTATATTTATTATCAAGTTTTTTGAGTTCTGGTAAGTATGGAAATTTAATATTATAAATAACTACATAATTTCTATAGTTCGATTTTCGTTAGTATATATTTTACTGCGGAGAAGATACAAACAAACAATTATTGTCTTTAACTAGTCTTTTCTTATCCGCTGGGCTGCTCCTGTCGCCTACTAGTCGACAAGATTTTACCCCTAAAATGGTCTGTCTACTACTAATTGACAAGATCGAAGCGGTCCGGATGTTCTCGAACAAAGTTATAAGTATAATAACCACCTTTGTCGCGCTAAGGCCGATTTATGTTATTTATCTCGCTTCTTCGTAAAATTTGCTATATATATATATATATATATATTCATAGTTACGTATCATAAGCAAAAGAAGAGACGAAAAATAAGTCAAAAAACGGCGGAACACTTTAGCCATTTTTAAAGTATTTACTGTATTGTACTGTATCAGCCTGTTAGCAGCCCACTGCTGAGCTAAGGCCTCTTCTCCATACAGATAAAGAGTTGGAGCTTAATTTCCTTGGTTGGCGGTTGGCGGATAATTTCCTTACCATGAGTAACGATCATTATCAGGTGTCTATGATATCAACCGGGACCAACGGCTTTACGTGCTTTCCGAGGCCCGGTGGAGAGACCCACAAGGTCATACACCTAGACCGGAAACAAATATTTGTACAAATATAAATATCTGTCCCGAACGGGAATTGAATCCGGGTCCGCCGGTGCGCTGTTTGAGGCAACTACTCGCACCACTACACCAGAACGGACGTCAAAAATATTTGTGTATCCTTTAAAGTAAATTTTACAGTGACAAGAGGCTTTTATTTGTTCAAGAAGCAGTCCGTATTAACGCAATCAAATGCATAACAAAATCTTATCTTAGTTTTTAATCAATTTAAAAAAATATATAATAAGGAGAGAATATTTAATTAATAGTCAAAACTAAGAGGCAAATATTTGTAGATGTTATAGCTTTGATGAAATTTGAACTACGCCGAGGTTTATTATTTAATCCCTGATAATATTGCGAACATTCAGATTAATAACATCGTGATTACAGGAATAAGAATGTCAAGCGGTATAAAGAACATAATTTGAGACAATAACGATACGTAATATTTTTATTAAGGTCTAACAAGCGTGTTAAGCACCAGAAGAATTTGTGAATATTAAATTTCATGTAGCAAAAAGCTTGAATAATGTCAGCAAAATTGTTTACCGTTAAAATGAGATTTAATTTTATTAAAACAATAAAATAGAATTACATTTTTGCGATCTTTCATTTTAATAACTTGTCAATACAAGGTTTCAATTGAGAGATAATTATACAAAACGCATAAATATTTGTCTTTTTATAATATAAACCCTCCTTTTAGTTTGATAAAACAATAAGAAAATAAGAATAAAATAAACTATTACATATAGTTCCTCTAATAAGAATACTAATTCGTCATAATAGTAAACCTCTGTACGTATCTTTATTTCGTTTGCAAAGATTTTCCAGTCCCGCGTATTGCTAATATTCGCAGCGGTGTTGAAGAGAACACAATTAGTGCCTACTTCATTGAATATATTTTAATAAAACATTATTAATTCAGTGATGCGAGATTAGCTTATGTTTTATAATTATTACTAACTGTTATATAGCTTAAGCTATTGTTTCGATTAAAGCGTATAAAAATTAGTTATTGAATAATAAATGCTACGTTGAATAATAATGCTAATTTTTTTTTTTTTGTATAATTACTTATAGCCAATCTGTAAATAATAATATAACCATGGTTGTCTTCACAGTATGCTACTTCCGTGTAACTCTTTACTTTTATCACAAGAGTAGTTTTACAAAGCTAAGAACATTTTTCTTTTTCATTTAGAAAAAGTAATTAAAAGTTTATTGGATACAAAATTTTTCCTCACTGTTTTGTTTGTTGTTTAAATAAAGTATGAAAATATAAATTAAAGGCTTAGTACTTTAAAAACGATAACTATGCTGTCTTATAGCTACGGCCCACATATATATTTTTTGCAATCTCCTCCTTACGAATTAAAGTATATTTATATAAAAACCGATATTTTATTTTTGTAATTATCCACAATTTGGTGTAAATAACTGATGTAACAATAAATAGTGATATAATAAGTACTAAAGAATTTTATTGTGTGAGATATTAAATATATATTTATAAAATAAATTATAATAACATCAAAAAAAAAAAGTTGTCACTTTATAATTATTTTATAAATTCATAATATTTATATATTATCATATTTTATAAGATAATATATTGGAATATTTATTAGTTAAGTTAATATAAAGAATATTTAAGGGGAATACGAACGAGGAAAGACGATAAGCCAGTTAACCACAATAATTCAATACAGCTACGGTGGGTGAGCTATTCGTTCACGATGCACCTACATTTATGCAGAGTGATGTCATAAAAGCCATATTGAATTGAATTTGCTAGAGAACATTAAGTGAACACACTTTACGAGGTGCCAGTTCTAGTCTCGGAGATGGAAAGGCATAAAAATGCCATAATTTCGTATGCAACAGATATGAGGTTTACGGCCTGGCCGGTGACGGGTATGATGTTTACTTTAGATATAAATTACGGGGAATATACGGTAATGGTGTTCTCGTGAGTGGTAATAAATGCAGACCGTAATATATGATCCGACGAGTGTTAGTGATATGGTTTGTTTTATGTATGATATAACAAAGAAAATGAATATGAGTAAAATTTTTGTTTGTCGAGTACCTACATTGCAAACGAAAATGGAAATTCAATTATGATAATTTTTCTATTTTCTCAAGTTAATATTATCCATTTTACGTCCTTAAAATAAATGATAAGTAATAATGTAAATCTATTAATGTTTTGAGGAGCTCTCATTGGAATATAATCGTAGGTACAGGATGGGGTACAGTTAAACTTATTACACAATTTTTTTACAAGTCAGTAAAAAAATGATAAGAACTGTACCCGCGACTTCGTACGCGATTTTTTTTTTTAGTTTACTTAAAAAAAGTATACAGAATGGACTTAATTTTCATTCAATACCATTCACTAGTTTCTTCTTAATGCGCGATCAAGATACAGAACATTCAGATAAAAATTAAATTTTTGACTTCAGTATCAATTAAGCACTGAACTCCAAAATATCTCCAACATATAGAATTTAATTCTGGACCTATTACAGTTTCATTATAATTATATACTTATATACTTTATATATACTTTACTCCAATAATCGGTAATCTTAGTACTGAGTCATTTCGATTCGATACACTAATAACGTATAATTGTAGCGTATGATTACTTAATTTGTATCACATGTAGGAAATAAAATTTATCTTAATTACCAACATTTAATCTAAACTCGAATATAAAACAACTTTATTTACCAATAAATTGATCAATTTCATACTTTTAGTTTTTAATTACTATCGACAAGCAATTACTCGTAATGAATTAATTTTGAACGTTAAGATTAATAAGTATATGTTTTAATTAAACAAAATTGCTTGGATATTTTATATTATAAAAGTGTTTTCCTTAAATACGGCGCGCTAGTAACATTTCTCGTAAGATTTTTCAAGATGTCTAATATGTTAAAGATTATTATCTGATTTGCGAATGTAATCGAGACAGATTGCTTGGCGTGTTTGAATATGGCGTCCCTTTTAAGTGAATGAAATGGTAACAATACCAATCATCAAGCTTTTTAAGATTTAGTCTTTAACTGATGTCATTTTAAAATAATTAAAGACGTGAGTGGATGAAGGTGATATGTCGTATTTTCGGTTTTCGGTGATTTTTGTGTGGGTGAAGTTGATATGTATAATTGAATTACTACAAACCTTAAAACCGTCGATATAAAGCTTATTTTTGTAAATAAAATTTTGAAAAAGGTGTTATGTTTAGTTTATTTTAAAAATTACAGATGATTAAAGAGGTATGTACACATATCACCCTCTCCCAAATAAACAAAATAAAAACTTTACTTTTTGTGCGTTGAAGAAGGTGATATGTACGAACATAACACCTTCTTCCACTGCGCTTACTATATTCGAATAAAGCGACCTCTATTCTTCGTGAATGAAGGTGTTAAGTCGCAAACATAACACCTTCATTCACTCCAGAGGTTCGAACGTTTTGATTGCGTTCGCTCGTTGTAGTTTCGCGCGCTTTCTGTTAGTGTCGGTTTGTATTTATTAGATACAGTGTAAAATATTGTTTAAAATACATAATTGACATTTTAAAGTGAAAATAATATGGCAGGAGCCAAATCAAGAGCAAAATTGTTGGTGGACGCTGCTTTAAGTGACCGTTTAAATGAAATAGCTCAAAACAACGATGTTTACAATAATCATAATCTCAAAAATATTGCAGGTTAGATCTTTTCTAAGTCTTGATTTGTTTGCATTGTTTGAATCACAATATCTACACTATCATGGACTTTTCTACTAAAGTGGAGGTTATAATATGCCAAACTTCATTGGTTACTCATTAATGTTTTTGGCATACCTAAAAGGTGATGATGATATGTAGCTTTTTGAGTGTTTTGTTTGATTTGTTTGTTTGATTTGTTTTGTTTTATACTTTTTGTTGAAAAAGGTGTCAAAATAGGATGTGTTAGAATAAGATTAATAAACGAAAAGGATTGGATGGCAGGAGGAAAAACCGAATAAGTCAATATTAAAATTTTTCGGGTTCCGACTTGTACCTGACCGGTGTTTACTAACTTTAATATTTTTTTTATTTACTTTTTGATCGCATGCCTTCTTCTACGCTTATGGCTTTGTTTTTTGTAGGTAATCTGGACAGTGCGTCCGATCTTGCAGATTCATGCATCAAAAGTTATGAAATCGCTGAACCTTCCACTAGCGGTCAAGGCACAAATTATATTGGCAGTCTTACAAACGTTCCTGTCTCTGTAGATGATGAAATTTCAGATGTAATAGAGGATTCCCTAAAAAAAGATATAGAATCTTTTGGACTTACTTTGCGAAACAAAAAGTCATACACAGTCTTGAGGGATGTATCTCCATTTCAGAATAGAAATGATGACTTTTCTTCCGGTAGTGATGACATTTACATTCCTAAAAGCCCCGATAGCACTAGCTCTTGTGGTATTAGTGAACAAAAACCTGACAATAAATATCCTGACCGGCAGGAAAACCCCATTATTCTCTCCAATAATGAACATGCAAATGAAGATTTGGAGGAAAATAATATGCCAAAAAAGCGCAAGGTATTTCCACCAAAAGAAAATAAATCCAAAAAACGGCCGAGGAATGAACAGTCTTGGAAGAAAAATTCTGCAGCTACAGCTAGAGCAAAAGGAGGGGAATATGTATCTTACAAAGGAGAGATAGTTCCGAAAAAAAAGATTAAGGAAGGAATTTTGTGCCACGAGAAGTGCAGGCTTAAATGCTCAGATAATTTTTCCATTGAAGATCGGCAGTCTATTTTAAACAGTTATTATTCCCTGGACACCAATAGTAAAAATGCCCTATTATTCAGCAGCATTGAGAGTAAGCCTGTAGCGAATAAACGCTGTAATGCTAGAAAGCATAAATCTGCTTCCTACAAGTACTACGTAAAAAAGCATGGAATTACGACAGAAATATGCAAGTTAGGTTTATGTGGCATTTATCAGATAGGTCGCAAAAAAATTGATCTCATTATAAAAGGAATCAAGGAAGGACTTGCAGCTCCAAAACCAGATCAGAGAGGTAGACATCAGAATCGCCCTCACAAAATGGACGATGACGTTGTTAAACGTATTAAAGAACATATTTCAAGTTTTCCTGCTGAACAATCACATTACTCACGAAACAAAAATATGAACAAGCTCTATTTATCACCGCTACTGAATGTGACTAAGATGCACAGTCTATACCTAGAAATGTGTCATAATGAGGACCTATCAGACAAATACCGTGTCAAGAAAACTTCATATAACCACATTTTTGTTACACAATTCAACCTGTCTTTTGGATACCCAAAGAGTGACACGTGCGCTACTTGCGATGCTGGAGACTCAAATGAACAACATAAGTCAAATTATTATGCTGCTGTCGAAGCTATGCAAGTCGACCGAAAAAAACCAACCCGTGATGGAGATATTGTGTACATAACGATAGATTTACAACAAACCATGCCGTTACCAAAATTAACAACTTCAAAAGCGTTCTACTTGCGTCAGCTGTGGTTTTACAACCTGGGTATTCATGTTTGTGATGGAAGCAAAGAAAAAGCCGTATGTTGCACCTGGACCGAAGATGTTGCGGATCGCGGAAGTGCCGAAGTCGCGAGTGCACTTCTAAGATTTGTAGAAGTAGATCCAAGTTGCCAAAACAAAGATCACCTATTGATTTGGTCAGATTCGTGTGCCGGCCAAAACAAAAATTTCACCATGATTACACTTTATCAATATCTTATCCTTAAAAGATATTTCAAAGTAATCGATCACAAGTTTCCTGAAGTTGGCCATTCCTATTTAGATTCGGATCGTGATTTTGGCAGAATAGAAAAAGTCCTAAGAAAGCATGACACAGTTTATGTTCCTGACCAATACCGTGACATCATTTGCAAAGCTTCTCGTAATAATACAGTAATGGATATGACCGAACATTTCAGACAAATTGGTGAGCTACAAGAGAATCTAAATTTGATAAATAGGAAAAAAGATGTAAGCAATGGAAAAATCAGTTTTAGGGATGGTATCAAATGGATTCGAGTTGAGGAATATGGATCTTATCTATACAAAGAATCGTACGATGAAATGACACCGTTTAAAAAGGTGGACATATTAAAAAAGAGATCGAATGTGTCCGCGAATTTAGAAATTCCACGTAAAACCGGTAAGAATGGTACTGTTTCAGTAGAAAAAAGACAGAATCTCCGAGACCAACTAAAGTATGTGAAGCCAGAATATCGCTATTTTTTTGAGTCAGTTTTAAGCCAAGAATAGTATTTTTATTTTTATATGTAAGGTGTTGCACACTAGTCATCACTACTATTACTACTAATAGCTTAAGTTTTTGAAAAGGCTGATTCTGTTTATTAAAAAAACATAACATCTCTATCAATATTAGTACTTATCACCTAATTTTATAAAGCCGCAAGGACAAATAAGCTTAATTTAGTTCATGGAAGAAGGAGTTATGTTCAGTTTTATTTAAATATAATATCTAATAATATCGCAAGAGTTTTATTACCAACATACCCTCAATATTTAATATCATTTACACTACTTTGCATTCAAATTTAAGGCATAACTAATCATTTAAGCGACTTACAAAAGAAAATTGTAGTAAAACTTTAACTTCAATTTACTCAAAATCTAAAAAATTGCACTTATCACCTTCATCCACTCACGTCTTCATTATTGTTTGTATTTACAAATTAAAGAATTTTGTCAAAATCACACCTACACTGACAGAAACTTTTTAAATCGTTGTCTCGTCGTTAACCGGTTTTCCTATACGGCCCCCAGGTCAACTGGTGGTCTAACTTAGCAGGGCCTCGATTGTAATAGTCCTCGATCGTAAAAAGTTAAAATTCCCTCAGCCTCTAAGAAGCATATACAAACCACAAAAAAAAGCTAAGTAGCTCGCACCACTGTAATATTACTCAGGTAATAATAATCCAATGACTCGCTCTAATTATAGGGTAACTGTCTGTGTTGTAATGGCGATGAATGATCAATATGTTCAAGGGTTTGATTCCCACTTTGAGCAGATATTATATATCTTTCTACAAATATCTGTTTCTGGTCGAAGTGTTTTCCCTTTTGCCTCGGAGAATACGTAAAGTTATCGGTCCTGGTTGTTACCATAAACCTGATAGTGATCGTTACATTTATTAGAAACATTATACGTCAACCTATAGTGAAGTAGTTTTGCCAGTTTACAGGCAATAAAATTTACAGGTTTCAGTCACTCAGTTAGTAATGTAAAAAAGTAAAAAATCTTTTATAATTTCATGGGACTACCTCAAATTATTACACTTGCGCATTCAGTGTACAAAATTTATTAATACCTGTTTTATACACAAAGCATTTTTAGCATTATGTTAGCTTTATGTTAACGTTAATAGTTTCAGTCTATAGTACGATAAAATATGATTGATACATATGATATAAATACATGTACAGCAAAAATAATAAACTTGAATATATGAAATGACAACAGTTTCTTCAATTTATCGATATATAATTTGATTCGCAACGTTAAGCACAAACTCTTCTATTCTAGAATTCTAATAATAATTCCTGTATATACAGGAAAATCACTTTAACTTAAAAAAAATAATGAAACCTATGACCACACTTCATATATATATATACTATTAAATACAAAAGAATTAGAAATATATATATATATATATATATATATATATATATATATATATATATATATATAATAATTATTAATTTAATTTTTGATGCTAAATTTAGGTTAATTTTTTTACGCCTCTTTGTCCAATATCAGTAATTTTTTTTTAAATAGGTTTCTGACTTTTTTATTTGAAAAGATATTCCTAGAGCAATTCGAAATTCTTTTGTATTTAATAGTTACTGTCGACCCGTAATGTAGAATCTTAACTGGGTCAAAGAAAAATGTTAAGTTTCGCAATACGCTACTTGTGAGTTTACGATGCAGGAATATTCCGCTACAACAAAAATTCTTTATAAATGTTTCTACTTGACTACCGACAACATTACAATTATAATAAATATATACGTTCATATTCAGAAAATTTTAATTTAATCTGTATTCTCTCTCTATATTCAAAACTATTTTTCGTAGCAATATTATGAACTTATGATTATTAACTATATATATGAAATTAGTATGTTTATAATATTACTACGAAAAATAATTTTGAATAAGATACAACAATCTGAATTTCCGTCTGAATGTCCGTTAAAATTAAACCAAATAATATATAAACTTTTATCATTTTCAACCCTTGCCAATAACTTTAATTATTTAATAGTTTCGAATTAAACAGAATCACAACAGATCGGTGGAATAGGCCTACCGAGGAAACCACATTAAAAAAAAAAAACGCGCTAAGTACACTACCACAAAGGTGGCGCGGAAACGTGTGCATATAATGACAATTACAACTCTTTCAACTTTTTGAATCGTTATATCTTAAAAACAGTGGCTTTTAGGAAAAATGATTTTGACATTTTTTATAGATATTTAATTGATCTACAATTTTTGGCTTGCCTAATTTTATGATAAAACTTACCGTTTTGCTGAAAATCGTGAAAAACTCGTTTTTGTGATCTTTGACTACGAGTAATTTTTTTTTCGGATCGATGAGGACTTTTCAACTTCCATTTGTAATATAGTTTTGAACAATCCTACCAATTTTCAGCCAAGTGTGAGTTTTTGTATCCTTGGATGTCTAAATTGAGCGGATTATAAAATACAACAACGCGTAACGATAGTTATTTTTTTTTTCTTTTTTTTTTTTAATAGTGCTCTCGTTGTTAATTGCTATATTAATATTAATTGTTTAAATTCGGTTAGGTAAATTGATAAACACTTATCCTCGATGTTGTTGGGTCTTTTACGACATATGCTTGAAACGTCGAATCATCAGTGCTATCTTCGTAAACATATTATCACCGTATCGTCGGCAAAAGTCAATACTCGCTTTTGTGAAACAATCGCGTTGCTAACGCAATTTAACTGGAATTGAATGTAAACCGCTGGTAGTTGGTAGGGAACTGTGGCGCAGCTAACTAGTTCCAATCTACAGTAACAATACGTTGGCAGGGAATAGTTCGCAAAAGCTACCTAGATTTTTAGTGAGGATTTAACGCAATTAACCCTACTCGGAGTAGATGACGGTATGTAATTTTGTACGAATCTAAAATACTTAATCTTCGAGGAACGATTTCATTTTACAAACAATACTACTTTGTTTCTTATTTATTTTCCTATTATAGATAATTTAAAATTTACGAATCATTTTATATTTACATTTATTAATCTTAACCAAATCATTTAATTTCCAAACCTATATAAAATTTTTATAAATCATTTTAAATGAACAGACTGCATTTTTGTTTTACAAAAAAACATAACGGAATAATAATCAGGTAACATTATCTGATATCTATAATATAAAAATAAGTCGGGTTTTTCTTCCTGACGCTATAATTCCAGAACGCACGAACCGATTTCCACGGTTTTGCATTCTTTGGAAAGGTCTTGGGCACCGTGAGGTTTATAGCAAACAAAATTCAGGAAAAATTTCAACAGAAAAGCAGGAAAACAGGGAACATCATTTTTCACATACAGCGCCATCTCTGATACATAGCATGTACTACAAACCAATATGGTTTTGCATGGTGGTGGAGCATATGGCGCCAGTACGTGGTGTGACTATCTTAAATCCCCAAACGAAATGTTACAAAAAACGAAGCCATCTGCTGGCGAAACGGAGTTCGCCGGGTTTGCTAGTCACATTATAAACATATATACATTTAGCGTGTCATACATTCTGTTATTACATGTGTCCTATTTCTTCTTCTGTCTGTCATTATTAATCATAAATTTTGCGGATATAGATAATACCTGTGACCTCACGCCATTTTGCACAAAGACCCCTCACTCGAGCTTGGACATCGTTATTGATACTCCCGGACTTTTGTAGGACTGATCCAAGGTACCTGAACTTCTCCGAATTAACGGCTGGTTAAGAATAAGATCTTATTTGAGTCGTTCTAGAGTCCGGACTCCTAAGGTATGTACTCGGTCCCCACTACATTTATCTTGAGCGTAATAAGTTATCGTTGCGGGCTACGGCTACAGCTGTCACACTGGCACGTTTGACTCTATTGTAATCTTTCTATCTTCAGGAGACGAGTTGGTTTGCTTTTACTGTTTTAGCGTCAGTCTTCTTTGCTCGAATTGCTCCTTCGCCTGTTCATTTCACTACTACGTTTCCTTATCTTCGTCCAACTCGTCATCCTTTAAGCACCAAGAACTCGCCTTCTTGCCGTAATATAACTTCTTCTTCCTGACATCAATTTGTTGTGAAGTCATTTCAGTTTCGCTTTAAAACAACGCAATTTATTTATAAACGCTTTATTCATTAATACACTGGTCTCGATATATTTTACAAATACAAGCCATAAGATTTAACTGGTCGAGTTTACGTGATCTCCGAGGCTCGGTGGGAAACCCATAAGGAAATACACCCAGATGAAAAAATGCAGAAAATGGGAAGAGATCACTGTGCTTTATATTCATAATAATAAGGGTTATACCAGCTTGAAAGTAAAAATTGAACTCGACATGACAACATTCCGCTGTCTTTTAAATTTTATTTACTATTATTGATTAACAGTAAAAAGTATTCGTATATTTAAAAATATAATTTAATTTGACTTAAATATTTACTTCATACCTAATAATATTTATCATAATAATCCTTTTTATTATGAAAATTATTTAGTCCAATTATAACGTCTGAAGAAGGGGACAGCGATATACGGGGAAACAAGAGCTATTATTATGTACATCTCGTATCTTATACAACTCTGGCGTTCGAAGGTTTGTGTAGAATCTTTGTGTTCCAAATGCATAAATACATATATAGGTGTAATAAATAACATAAAAATAACTAAGCTTTTATTCAAGGCAACATAAAAATACATTTTTGAGGAAATATATTTGATATATTTGGTATTATACGCTAAGCCATGTTTATTCAATGAAACCAAACTTACTTACAATAATTCATAAAAAAAAAATAAGGAAACTTGTTCGTGAAAACTTGTAATCAAAGAAATTTTCGTGGCTCATTTATTTGATGGGTTCCCTTGAAGATGTTTTCGAAGGCACTTGACTCGAATACACATAAATACTTTGCCTTTTCGTGTCTCTTATTCAATTTCTGTCGAATTGAACCTCACAAATGTAACATAGAAATGTTACATTTGTGATGTTCAATTCGATTTCAATTCTAAATTATTTATATATTTGACGTATTTAGATAATAACGTCAATTCAAAGTCGTCTGATTAAAAAATAAAAAAAAATTTATTTATGTCCGAAAAGTTTTAGCAAAAATGGACAAAAAAGTTAAAACGTTAGTCAGTAATTATGAGTATTTTTTATTAGAAATAATATACTAAATCTCCCTGTTGATATCTAACAGCTGTTAGAAGTCTTTTTTATAGAAGGAAAATGATTGGAGCTTAATCTATTACGCTTCTCCTCTGTATATTGGCGGATAATATATGTATGTATAAATACTTCAGATTTATCCTAACTAATTCCAGTAGTTAATTTTCCCAAGGAAAGATTTATTTTCTGAGTTTTTCTTAACCGCGAGTTAAAACTAAATGCATTTTGATGCTTAACACGTCTTGATTCAACAGTCACACGGATATGCTATGTGGATTTTAACCTGCAATCTTGTGGTTAAGATACTCAATCAGATAAAAAGTAAGTCAATATTGTAGTGTAAATGTAGTAGTACTTACATTTTTTTAATTTTTATTTGTTATAATGTTAAATAATAATTGAGATTAATTAAATAATTATTAATTGATTAATTATTTAACATTTGAATAATCTACAAATAATGAAAAGAATAGTCAACATTTCTAATTCACTATAAGAATAAGTAAAAATTAAAAAGAAACTATTGGCTGGGTGCGTAAGGCATAGTGGGGGACACAAAAGTGATGTCAGCGCCCGTTGCGGACAAAATAGAACTACGGGTGGCTCTTTATTTTCTATGACCATAAAAATAACACGTGTGTCAGTTTAATTAAATAAATAAAATAAAATAGGTCATCAAAGTTGTTGTGTAGTTGATTGCAAAAATACTAGTAGAAATAGTAATTGTAAATTTTATAAGTTTCCGGTTGCCAAGTGGAAATTAAATCAGCGAAAAAAATTGATAACTGCTGTTAAAAGGCAAAAGTATTACTATAACCTACAACCGTATTCTATAGAATAATCTCATATATATGTGTATATCGTGTAAGAAAACGGAATAATAATTTCATTTTTTTTTTGTAAAGTATTGATGGTTTTGGAGACCATAACGATGGTCTCCAAAACCTATGGATGTTACATGCAGTGAACACTTCATTGGCGGTGAAATATTTCAGATGTTGAATCAAGTCCTAATTACGCTCCAACTATTTTTCCATCAGTTTATAGAAGACGTAAAGTCAACGAATCCGCAGTTTTGAGTAGGTACATAATAAAATTTAGTTTTGATTAAAATATTTATATTAATAGAAATAATCGACAAAAAAATTAAGACATGTTATTTGATATAGTTAATGATTTAGCAATACCTGTTTTATTTTATTAAACCCGTTCTTAACAATTCCATTTTTTATCTGCAAAATTAAATAAAAAAAATTAAAATTTAAGATACATTCGTAAATATATAATTATGTTAAATAGAGCTATTTGTTATTTTATATATTATTTTAGAATGTTTTTTAATATTAGTAATGATTTTTTATTCAATATTAATTTTACAATAAACATTTTGGCAGATTTTAACACTGCTTAACCTAATTCACTTATTGAGACTTGTTTTAGTTGTTGTAATTATTTTACTTACTGTTTTTAGCTGACCCACGGATTTTTTTAAATTTAATATGCACTCTGTGTAATATATTACATTTTACATTGAAAATTTTTTTTTCAAGTTTATTTTATTTTTTCAATAGCTATTTGACATCCAATAGATACATGTTTATTTTCTCAAAAGAGCCACCGTAAGTTGTATCGTTAGATGGCGCTAGGGTCACGCACCCAGCGAATAAAAAGTTATAAAATTGGTATTTTAGTAAAATATTTAATGTAATCCAATAATTATATTTTTCGTTTAAATAGTTGGACTTTTACGAGTATCGTATTTCGTATTATAAAATTGATACTAAAATAATTTTATATTATTTTATTTAGGATTTATCTTACTGATATGAAATAATTGTTGAAAAGGGGTGGCCAAAATACTAAAAAATGCTATAATAATTATTATACTAATAAATATAGCTTGTTTATATAAAATAAATAGCAAATGTTATATGTATAGCCTAAATTTCTGGCTGAAAAATAAATCGTTATTTCATATTTACAAAATTATCTTTTTTTTTTAACATCAATATTGAAGATCAAAAGCCGTAGACGTAATAGACTGAATAAATCTTAACATAATATCGACTGTTACTTTCTTTTAAAACTTAACGCTGTTTAGTTAGACGAGGGAGCATGAATAGCCGACTTTATGATACAAATTTAATGAGCAAGGCTAGGGAAGGCCTTTAAAAATCTACTGACCATTACAAGACAAGGGCCGTCTGAATGCACTGTCCACACTTTTGCATTCTAAACGGTGCCTAGCTACCAGATGAGTGGTTCGAGAGGGTTGGTGAATTTAGTTTGTTTTTTACTTTTAAGGATTGAGTTTTTCATATAGAAATCATTCATTTCTTCGTCATTAGGTATAGTCGAGTTATTACATTTTTATTTATGATATTGTAAGTACTTTAATTTATGTTGAAATAAAATTATTTTTTTTCTATTTTTTTTTAATGTTAGTTGGATAGAAAAACTGGCAGACGTGCCACCTGATGGTAAGTGGTCGACGTCGCCCATGAACATAAACTAGTTTACCTGGAACTAGCCCAGCCAACTCATTTATGTGTTGCCTATCCTGAGACATATGATGTTAAGTCTCGGTGCCAGTAATTACACTGCCTGTCTTGCCCTTCTTTCCAAAACACAGCAAAACTGTTTCACAGAAGAAACAAGCAAGATGGCGGTACCCATGCGGCACAGCGCATCCCTCCCACCGGTGGACCTATTTTGAAGATTTAAGTGCATTATGGTTCTGAATCATCAAAGAAACATCCTGAAACAATTTATATGAATTCGTCACACATTTGTTTTTTCGAAAACTCATAGCTTAGCAAACTCTTATTTGAAATACCAATACTTAATTTTCATAGTACTTTTTTCCCAGTTCTGTTTTTTTAAGAGCCGCAATAGTGTTCGTAACGATGAATTTCTGAAATAGATCCTCAATGCTGAATAAATAAATACGACTTATTGATAAATCCCTGTTTTACAGAAATATTGTGGCTAAGAGTAGACTGCAATTTTAATGAGATCAACAGCGGATGAGAGGCAAAAGCATTCTTTTTAAAACCAGACGGTTCAAAGGACTTAACGTGGATTTCTTTGGCTTTCACAATGTTTTGTTGGCTAGAGTATTATTACTTAATAGCACTATTGTATTTTTAATGCTGCACAATAATACAGCATCCTAGTCTTAGCGAATCAATTCACTGATATTTTAGATGAAATCAACTTATATACATATATACATATATTATATATATGCCTAAAAAAACTTCCTATAGAATACAAATAACATGTACTTTATTCTTCCTTGACTTTATAAGGAAAAGAGTTATCAGAAATTAAATTTCTAAGTTTTTTTTAATAATAATTGTCAATTAAGTTTTATTAATTGAAATATATTATAAAACTATTCTTTCCCAAATCTTAATATTATCTCAGTCAGTATGTCAAGCGTGAGTCCGTTAATTAAAAATACGGAAATTATGCATTCAAGGCATAAGGTATTTAAAAGATGTGGAGCGATTCTAACAAGGTTCTTGAGTGTTTAGAAATGAATGTTAAGGTTTTCCTTCAACTTGTTAATTAAACGCATTTCTTTACTGGTTAGTACAGACGTGAAGGGCCATTTATGGTTAAAGCCACCTTTAATTGCTAAGCCTGTTGGTTCTGGTTTAATGCCTGTATAAAAATAAAATTGGTTGGAATATAATATTTTTAAATAAAAGAAGTTTTCGATGTTTAATAGTTTTTTACAAAAAAAAAAAAAATTTCGAGCTTCGTCTTCGAGAAATACACAAGTAATGACACAGATGATGTTGTCATTGCGCACTGTCTATTGCGAGAATCTGGAATACAAATATTATTATTTTTTTAGTCAAACTTCTATTCGCGTCTGTAGAGTCATTTACACTATAGTGCTTTATACACTAGACTGACATCCCTCTGCTGGACAAAGGTCTCTCTCCATATAAGAAAAGGGTTGGAGCCCACCACGCTGCTCTACTGCGGGTTGGTGGATAATTTCCCTATGTGAGTGGTATGTATGTGAGTGATATTGCTTTTCTTGCTCTCTGAGACACTGTGGAGTGACCCATATGGACAAACACCCCGACCAGAAACAAATATTTACACAAATACATATATCTCCCCAAACGGAAATCAAACTCGTGACCTCCAGTGTTGAGGCATTAAGAGTATAACAACTGGCACTATGATTTATAAAATTAACTTATTCGATGTAGTTGGTTATGATGATGATGTATATATACATCAGTAAATAGTATTAATAACAAATAAATATCCTTATTAAAAATTAAGATACTAGTGAACAAATTCGTGCGGATTACTTTGTAGGTTCTTCAAATATATTATGTTGCGAACATTTTCCATTTAATTAAAAAAAAAAGGGAATGGATAATCATAATCAACAATCAATTGATTAATAGCGATAGTAGAGTGCCTGTTTATTAAGAAATAGTTAACTTTAAAACATTGCGCTCTAACTTATAAACGCAGAGAAATAACTAGAGGTATAAATTCGCGTGAAATTATGTCCATATGAAACATTATCTTTGAAGTTATATCTGAGTAGCTAAGCGAAACTCCCGCATATATATATATATATATACTAGCGGCCCGCCCCGGCTTCGCACGGGTATTTAACTAAAATTTCAAAAAATATAAATTCAAATAAAATATTTATTATTCAAATAAATATTTCGGAAAATATTTCATAATAGACGAATTGAGTTCTCAAACAATATTTTAGCCCGCGACTTTGTCCGCGTAGAAGTCGAAAATGGTTCTAATAGGATTTTTATTTGTTTTTTTTTACGTTATTAATTTTGTTATAACATATAAATATTATATTAAAATATATGAATACTTATAAAATATAACAATCTTTATTATAGAGTAGGGATTTAAAGTTTAAATAAACATTAAAAAAAAATTTTGTTATAATATTTTATGAAAACGAAGCTCGGTCCATAGACCAAAGTCTGGAGAAAGTTACACGGGGGACGGGGGTATTATCTTTTTACAACGAAATCGAAGTGCTACACCTTCCTTAGTATTTCTTTATAAACAATTTTTTTTGTTTTTTTTTTCGGGGTGCTAGAATCACCAGGCTACTCTGGAATATGCCACATACAACTGGGTGTGAGAGAAGCAGCTTTCGCTTAAGTATACTCCCGCTACAGTAAGAGTTTGACCTTAAGCTTTGTTTATGGTAAATACATACTCATATATACTCATATCACCATTTCCTATTTTAAGCAAGAGGTCTGAGAACTGTCCGGCAGTAACATCTCCCGTTAGAGTCCATCATTCTCATATTTATGGTGAGGCTCAGTTCCGTCACTACAGGCCACAAATGCTCCTGTACTGTAGTGTATTGTATCAGCCTGTAAACAACCCACTGCTGAGCGAAGGCCTTTTTTTCATATAGAAGAAGGGTTGGAGCTTAATCCACCATGCCGCTCCACTGCGGGTTAGCGGATAATATCCCTTTTTTTAAACATGATAACAAACGGGACCGACGGCTTTACGTGCTCTCCGGGCCACGGTGGGGAAACCCACTATACACCCAGACCTGAAACAAATATTGGCATAAATACAAATATCTGCCCCGAGCAGGAATCGAACTCGCGACCACCGGCATTGAGGCGAGGCGTTAAGCCACTCGCACCACTACACCAGAATCTCGAACCGGTTATCAATGCTTCGTTCGTTGTATCGTTGGTATAATTACACCACAAGTCAATACGATTTTGCCTCTTAGATTTGAATAAACCCACAAGTAATTATTTTTTAAATTTTGATTGACTCGCCACAGTTGGAAGTGACCCTGCTTACTGCTCCAGGATCATGGGTTCGATTCTCGCCTCGAGTTTGGGTGTAATATGTATTTATTTCTATATGTATTATTTGTATGTATATTTATAAAAAAATGTATATCAGTCCTTACCTAGTACCTAGTACCTTAGGAACAGACGATCGTGTGTGTATGTCAAACATATATTTATATTTAATAATAGTCCAAGACAGCTTTTATCTCCTCCTTCTTAGTTTTAGTGTAAGATAAAGTTAGGTATATGATTTATAATTTTTTCTGATCTTGTTCCAACATTAGTCCGTGGTGCCAATCTGTACTAATTGGGATGTTAATGCCGTATAATTCAAAAATGTTTCCAAGTTCACATTGGTGTCTTCTATATCTGTATCATTGTGAACTACAGATGCCTTGCTGATGAGTTATTCAGTTTAAAACCCTTGACTTAAAACAACGTCAACATTGAAGTAAAAAATGTTATATAAAACACTATTTTACAATAAAGCGATCACACGATATATTTACAACTCAATTTTGTTACATTTAATATAAAGTCTTGCCTGTTCCACCAGGAGCACCCAAAAAAACATATCACCTACGCCTACGTCAATACTAATATATAAATATTATATAAAAGACGGATTGTCAAACATGTGTCAAAATAAAATGTAATTTTAAAAAAAATCCTAAGGAGTATTTATATCAAAATAACTTTCTACCCCCTTTTAACCCCGTTAGGGGATGAATTTCGATAAAATACGAAACATGTCTTCAATAAATTCTGTTATAGAATATTTATGCAAAATTTGAAGTAGATTGGACCAAGGAATCACGTTGTCCCATACAAACTTTGCCTCGCTTTTTCATCCCCTTAGAGGTAGAATTTCGTAAAATCCGTTCTTAGCTGACCTCTACTCGGCAAAAGAAATATTCCTACCAAATTTCAAGTTTTTAGGTCTCATAGTTACAGAGATATCGTGATGAGTGACTATATCTATAGAAAGTCTCCTATATATATATAGATATATATATATATATATATATATATATATATATATATATATATATATATATATATATATATATATATATATATATATATGGTATTTTAGGTTTTAATTGAAATAAAAAAAATGTTACATGGTATTCAATTTTTCGACGGCAAAATTATGATTAAACGTGTTGTGGCCAGTGCTCTAACCAACTCTTGGGTTCATTCGTAATTAAGTTTGTGCCGTTACGAACTAAAACCTCTGCAGCTTAACGGTATATCCAACTATTGCACATTTTATGTTGGCCAAAACTTTTACATTACTCTATAGTTTGTTAACAAAAATGTGGTAAAACTGGTTAAAATATTCTTAAGAGAAAGAAATAATATTTGGTTATGTTTGAAATTTGAATGATTTGTGTTACTTTTTACTCGTTTCTGACGTTTACATTTTGTTTCTCTATCTTTGAATGTAATTATTCCTAAACCGTATACAAATTTTATTATTTTTCTTACAACTTTCTAATCTCTTCGATATTTTATTCTTAATTATTTTCAATCTCTATTGCAACTGTTTTAAATATTGGGAACGAATCATTTATATAATATAATGCTGAAGACTTTGTTAGAATGTACTAATTCAGGATCAATCAAACTTTTAACTAAAGTTTTTTATGTTCGAAGTAGTGTAATTAAAAGGAGATTTTGCTCTCATTATTTTACACAGCAGCCTATTGATATAGTCGTAAGTAGAATACATATAGATGTAAGCATGGAAAGGGAAAGAGGAGAGATACCGTCTGGAACACTTATTTTTCGTGCTGCTGACATATGGTTAAGTAGATATTGCATGTGAGCGTGTATTTTTGTGGGTCTAATTACCGAGATTGTTGTTTATAGATCTTTGAGTGTAAGATATTTGTTTGTGTGTGTAAAAGTGTATATAAATATACATTTCAAAGAATTAAAACGAGTTTTTTTGTAAAGACGATAATAAGTTGGGTACTTAAAGATAGACAATTTAAAAAAAGGAAGTAGTCCGTTCCCATTCATGCCAATTTTGCAGCTACAACGAAAAGCAAAGAGGGATTCAGTAAAATCCGCTTTGTGCTACAAGTGTGGGATCTTGTACTTGTATTGCAGTATGTATGTATGTAAATTTCCGTAGTCTTTAAGGGTACAGGAATAAAGTTTAAAATAGAACAATACATTCATGTGGTCCACTGTTCGCAGCGTCCGAGCCGTCTCGTCGCAACCTCTTAAGCTTTTATGCAACATAGACTGCAAAACCTTGGACGCACTTACCACTTAGGTATATATTTATGTCACTCAAAAGGTAAATTAGGAATTCATTCAATTACCTTTTAATATTATGTTTATCTTAAAAATCGCATTCAATATTATAACTTAACTTCAAATATTTCTTAAACACTATTTTCTTCAACCACCATTTAAAACTAACTGAATAATATTAATAATATTTCGTAGCAATGGTTCTACTTTTTAAATACAATCGAAATAACGATATAAGTTTGAGATTATTTCCCATAAACACGGTCGTGCTTATAACAAATATTTCGGATTAAATCCGATATTGAATGGATTACTGATTTGAACAAATTATCCGTCAAATAATTCTATAAAACCTTCGTATGAGCTCTAAATTTAAATCCAAAATTAGGTTTATGCGGTGAAATTAAATATAAACTGTGGCAAATGAAATTATACAGGCGATGTAGATAATGTAATGTAACATTATTATCATAATCTATAGACTATAAATGTTTGTTATTATCTATATTTACTTTTTTTTAAATTATTATCAAGTAACAAATAATCAACCAAATTCTATTTATGTGTGTAGTACAACAAAATCTAAATAGTTTAAATTGTTGAATTACCAATAATTAAAAAAAAGGAAACATATCTTCGTCACATATATAAGACCCCATTTTTTCACTCTTGCGAAAGATTGGTTACTATTTAGTAAATAAATATATAAATATCATTAAATCCTTACCTATAGATATAGCACATGAGAGAAATTTATGGAAAACATGTATATTAAGGGATTCTATAGAAAAGTAGTAGTGGAGTTATTACTGAAGCCTGTAAGCTGCCTACTGCTGGGTAAAGGACCCAAAAGAACATAAGACCAGACTGGAAACAAATAATTGTACAAATACAAATATTTACCCCGTGCAGGAATCGAGCTCGATACCACCGGCGTTGAGGCGACTGCTCGCACCACACACCAGAACGGTCGTCAAGTGTAACTTCACTTAAGGTAATTATAATCATTTGATCAACTAACTTATTTATAATCGTCGAAACTAAACTGTTAAAGAAAGATGCAACGAGTATAATTTTATTATTATGCATAAATAATCTGAATAAAAAGATTTTGAAATTATACTACTAAGGGAGGTGAATTAGGAGTTGGTAGATTGTATTAAAGTTCGTAATTATCAAAGTTAGAAAGCTTAAAACTGCTACTTTTGGGGTTTTGATTAGAAATAAATTATTACGCATCTCAGCGTTTTCGGAAAGAGAACCTTAAAGAGGTAAAATGAGTTAAGAGTCAAATGAGTTAAGTTTTTTTATGAGATCTCGAAGCTTTTCAATATTGCAGTTAGAAATAAAATATATTTGGGTTTTTAATTAGAAAAAAAAAACAAGGACGTATTTCAGTGTGGTTAAAACGAATTCTGCAAGGTCAAGTAATGATATTTTTATTTTTATTTTACTTAGGTTATTTCAGATGTACTCGTATATATTCTGTACTACTATACGAGTAAAGCCGAACAAACAGTCAAAAGATTCTAACATTATCTGTACTTGCAGTTCAATCACGTGTATTTTCCTTCTTTTTGGTAGTCGGTAAAAACTGCATAGGAAACGTATTTCATTTAAACTAGCGCACAATATTGCCGGACCGAATGGTACCAGGCTTCGTCAGAGAGTTCCATCAATCTTATGCAGCTATGCCCGCGCTGCGCACTTTTAAATTTTTCTTTTTAATATACTATTTATATTTTAAAATAGTTCGGTATTAAAAATAAAATGAATAATTTATGATTCTAAAGTAACAAAGCTGCAGAGTTCGTTTATTTGTTTATGAACCTTGAAGCTTTCCAATGTCAAGAATAAATATTTTTAATAATCCTATTTCAAGAGCTTTTTTGTATTATTTAGCTCATACACCATGCAAAGTTAAAAGCTAGGACATAACACACAGATAAAACTTGATAAAACATCACAGAGATAACTCATAAGTATAAAGCAGCATAAAAACGTATTTTTATAATAATAATAATTATTATCTATATATATCTATATATACATATAATAAAATGGTAGAAAAGTCAAAACTGTACATTGAATATTTTTTTAAAAGAATACTTGGGGTGTGATCTACAATCGATACCGAAGCCAAAAATATAGTTTTTAGAATTTTTGTCTGTTTGTCTGTTTGTCTGTTTGTCTGTATGTATGTCCGGGATAAACTCAAAAAGTACTGCATGGATTTACTTCAAATTTGGTACGAATATTATTAAGAAGTCGGGTCATAACATAGGCTACAAATTATCACGCTATCACCTACGGGGAACGAGCAGTGAACCTTTATTTCTTCAACGCATTCTGTAACAGCGTGTAATCTAGCCACGCATATTTGAATGTTGTTATTATGTTAATAACCATGCTATAAGCTGATAAACATAATGAATGTAAGAATAAATGTAATATAAGAAATGAATATAAGTAGTATCAAGACAATTTTAGAGCAGCGCCATCTATGAGATTTTAAAAACATCAAGTCGAATAACATGTGTAAACCCTTTTTGGATATAAATAATTTGAATTTGATCATGTTGGCGAGGTTAATAGTTGTTCATAAAAGTCATAGATGGAGTTGTGCATTTTAATAAAAATTGTATCGTTGATTCGTTTCAGAGATGAGCAAGAGAATTTTAAAAAAATGTGTTTATATAAGTTTTAAGCTGCTTCATCTATGTCTTATAAAATTCATCGAGTTTTTCTGTATGTAATAACAAACAGAACTCAAAAAGAACTGCATAGATGTATAACAAAATTTAAACTCGAAAACGGCACGCTATTGCTGTAAACAATTTGAGTTAAATAACGAAGAAAGAGGAAAATTAAGCATGCCATATATATCATAAAAATAAGAAATGCTTATGCTTCCGCCTTAAAGTCATCTCGCTCCACAGACACACCATTGAGGCGGAAATTCTTACGTTGTGGCGTCGGCGAAGCAGTATTTATACGCATTCCGCTCATACCTCATAACTTCCCGTTCCAGTTCAAGCGCGTACAGTTCCCCGTGAGTGTTTGCTTCGCGATGACCATCAATAAGTCGCAGGGGCAGACACTGAGGGTAGCTGGTGTCGACCTCAGGACGAGCTGCTTCACACGGGCAGCTGTACGTCGCTTGCTCCCGCGTCACCAGTCCTGACTCTCTTTACATTTTGGCTGCGGAGAGCCAAACTACTAATGTTGTTTATCGAGAAGTCCTATAAATATGTATTTTTACCATATTCTGTATTCCTTATTTATTATTTTCTCCATCCGTTTCAGTCACAACTTATGACTTAATTCAGCAGAATCACCATAAAGTCATTTATTCAAAGCAGGCTTAAAATAAGCACTTTTTGAAAGTCAATTTTACAAAAGACAGTCTCCCTCTGTTACTGTACTTTCTGTAGATATGAAATGTAAAGAAGAAACGGGTAAATGAATGTTATTTTAAAAGGTATAATAGTAGGTACTTTTGGTGCTGTATAGCGTTCACGCAGACGACGTCGCGGGCAGCAGCTAGTTCTATAAAATAATAATTTAAAAAATTGTTTGTGTTTTAAGGTTATTCCATTAGGGTTGAACTGCTTATGTTCGGAAATATTCATTAATTTTGGAAATGTATATATTACATATAAATTTAAACTCGCTTTTTTTATTTTTTTATTATCATTTTATTAAAACTTAAAAGTTATATATATCGTTTATCATTAAAGTACAACCAATAAATAAAACAGATATTTCTTTTCTCGCTCTGATAATTTTAGTGTCGATATTGGCAATACGCCACTATGTATTAAAAACAAATATCTATAGTTATTATGACAAATTTATTTGATATCGATGGTTCACTTATTTCACTATTAGGTTGATTATGATCGTATCTTTTCGTATTATTTATTACTGAATTATCATCATCTTAGATTAAACAGATGTACGATTTTTTTTTTTTATAAATATACAAAATTTGAACAAAACTTGGAAATATGTATATTGAATTATCATTAGTCAAAATGTAACCAGACCATAATTTACGATAAGTCGTTCATAGCAAGTAAATGTTATATAGCCTATAAAGGCTTTAATTTTTTTTTCATTTTGTTTGTTTTGTTTATTAACATAATAATGGACCTTAATATGAAATAAAGAGTTATTTATTTATTATTCTATTTAAAAAAAAATGTTTTCTAGAAGAAAAACTACAGACTATTAAATCCCGATATAAACCTCTTTTAAATAAACACACGCATCTGTTTTTTTAAATAAATAAGATCGCTAGACACTTTTCAAGAACATTTTTATTTAATTACAAAATTAATTCGTTATTCGTATAAAGTGTAATTTTGAGATGTTAAAAATAAAAGATTGAAGTTAAACCCACTGAAACAGTTTTATATCCAACTCCAAATTTTCATACAAAGTCGTCGTAAAAAACCAAAAAGCTTTACATTTACTACAATAACTTTGTGTCTGAACACGAACCGATATACAAGTGTCATATCAAGCAACCACGTATTTTTACAGCTACAATCTCTCAATCCGAAAAATACACCCGAGCGAGTGGATTGAATTGTTGGATATTTAAAGGAGAATACGTTGTAACGAACGTATTGTTCTCTTAGTGCTAAAACAAAAACGTACATCAGCAATATAGCCCCTCCGTCGAACCGCAGGAATTGCTCTGATGAACGAGCAATGCGGTTTTAATAGCTATACCTTTTTTCTCTCGTTTGTGAAGCCCTGGACGTGAGCGCTTTTATAAGAAAAATTGGAGCGAAGCGTACCCCTATATGTTATGATGTCGTTTTAATTTATGTTACTATATTTTTAAAAGTTTTATTAGCCAACGCTACCGTGCAAAGAGTCACTAGATTAATACTACTTAAAAGAATAGTATACGATTATTTTATATAATTGAAACACATTGTAATATATGAAATTTGTTTATAAATTACTTTTTATTATTGTCTAAAACTTGATTGTATTATAAGATTAAACAGTGTGTATTATACAATTGTATGATATTATCCGTTTCGCCCGCGTTTTAATCCGATTGTTGTCGGAGCTGCGTATCCAATCACGATTTTTATTAACCCTCATTATTATTAATTGCCTAAATCTATAATATAATATACCGCATATTTTGAGAACGTATATTTAATAAACGACATTTTTTTAAGTTATTAATTTCCTTGGTTTATAATACTTTATTAGATTAGGCACAGAAAGTCAAACAAAAATATTTAAGTTGCTGCGTTTATTTTCGACCGTTTGTTAAGACCAGATTGAGTTGATATCTATATTAAGGCTCAAAAGAGTTGATCTGATATTAACATTTGAAGAATAACAACACAATATGTCGCTATATTTTGACTCATTCGTTTTAACTCGATGAGTAGTATGTATATATATATTATAGATAGCCTTTGGTACAGAATCCAACGGGGTCAGAAGATAATTCATTAAAATGCATAAATAGGATAACCCTGTGGTATGGTTGATTAATAATTTTAACCACACAATTTGTGCAAATTTTAGTCAGTTCTTAGTACCTTGTGCACATCTTAACTATTAGTTATTGTTCCCCGTCTTAAATTTAATTACCTTTATATATAAAAATCAAAAGTTTCTTTGTTCAAGTAGGCATCAAAACACTTTTAAATTATCATTTTACATTTTTTTTATTAATTTTATTTAATAGGAAACTACTACCGATTCGAATAAATAAATAAATACACATACACTTTCTAAAAAAAAAGTACTATCTCAAAACAAGCACATTAAAATAAAGTAACAAAATCTTCGTAATATAATTAATTTATTATAAATATCTTGTATCATCAGTGGAAACAAACATGTAATACAAAGTGATATTTCTAGTTAATAAATATGAAACACCACTAATGGAGGCAAGAGAATACAATTTGTGTACAATATGGTAATCGGATTCGATAACAACATTAGTGCCTGTGGCGAATCAAACATTATGATCGATATTCTAAATAGGCTTGGAAAGTAGGCTGTGATAGTATATAAATAAAACTTTATCCAGTGACGCTACATACCTGAAAGCTTTTATGGAGGATCGCTTTGAATCTTACAGTTTTATGATAACTTTAAGCCGTTTCATAAGTCTTAAACTAGTTTCTGAAACAACGGTTTACTTTACTTTTATCTTTTATCAATCTTCAAACAAAACCATTTAGATTTTAATGTGATATATATTTACAGCATCAAATCATTTGTTTCAAAATTTATACAGAACATGTAATAATAATTAAATTCAGAAGCCCCGTGTTTTATCTCTGTAATTGTAATTCAGTGTAGTTGATTATCGAAAAAAAATAAATTTTTATTAATTAATACATGCATACAATTGTGTATATATTTTTATATATTTTATATAGTTTTTAGTTTTGCACTAACCAGAAACTCTGCCTTAACTTTTAATAAATAAAACATTTAAAAACGTTTCTCACTTGACGCCCCTAAAAAAGTGGGAATTCTCGGTGAGGGGTCCAGAAACATACATGACACAACACAAACGCCCCGACCGCAAAAATATCTGTATAACATTAATCATAAACGAATCAACAGATCGATAGAAATTTTCAATAAATGTTTGATTATAACACCACTTTTAAATTTGTAGTTTTTATTAGATCCAAGTTCAATCATCCAAGTTTCCAATTAAGGCGATACCTCGTTAAATTTAGGGTCGAAATGATTTCACTCACTCATCCCGCAACGCGCAAGGGACACACGTCACACGTTCACGCGTCAAAGGAACAGAAAATATTTCGACCATAAGAAAAATATATTATTCCATTCGTGCTCCTGATACCACCGGTAAAACAACATATACTCGTATATGGAATTACTTAAAAATATACGTAACCAATGGGTTTCTCTTAACTCTTGTCGTCTTGATCCTACAGTCTGTATTATCTTTCATATACCAAAGACGTCTACACTGACTGGTACAATTGTACGGTTATGTAGCAAACTGTCTATTTAGTATTCCAAATAAGATCAACTCCATCAAGGCAGATTTAAAAACAAAATAATAGTATGGTTTTAATTTCCTCGGACATTGACGGTTTTTTATGCTACTTCTTAACCTTGTTCTGTCTTATTAACCTTTGACGCTCTGATCTCGCAACTGAGGCTTAACACTCCACTAATTTTTATGTATCAATTTTAGTTTATGAAAATTATATAGAGAATAATAGAAAAAAACCTTAAATAAAAAAATTATTTAATAGAAATTTCAATTATTAAATTTTTTTTTATTAAATAAGTAAATAAATTGTGTGTTGAGGTCTGGAAGCACGCATGGTGTAAAGCAAAGTCCCAAAAGACGACAAGCCTGGCCATGGCCTCTGCGATTGTTTATTCGTCACGTGTGGGAATCGAAACTGCGACTGCTACCTTAACAATCAGGTGCTGGGACCATTGTTCTCACCCCTCGCAAACACTTATTACTTGATATGATTCTGAATTTCATGCTGTTGGTTTTCATATTTAAATATTTTCATTATTAAAAATACACAATTTTATTGAATAAAAAATTAAAATGTAAAAATTGATATGGAATTTTAACATTGTTGATTTTAGATCTCTTTTATTTGCAGAGTATAAAAATGAGCAATAGTTCATTCATTTACAAAAATATACTGAGTTATTTAAATGACACGTTTTCTGAATTTTTATCGATAGTATTGTTTTTATGATAAAAGATTATTGTTTCTCGAGTAAGTTTTTTTGTTTTTGAGTATCTCATATAACATTACAAAATTACATTTAATATCGTCTAAATGAGGAAATGTATTATCATACCAGAGACAGATACTCAGACATTGAACGTTGATATATTAATTTCTTTCTGACACAAGTTTGGGAACCACTTTTTTTTAAATTAAACTCAAGGCAAATGTACTGGTTTAGTGGTGCGAGTGTCTTAACGGTCGCGGTTTCGATTCCGGCTCGGGGCAGATATTTGTATTTGTACAAATATATGTTACTGGTCTGGGTTGTTCTGGTATTCCTTTAAGCAGCAGTGGGACGTTTACATTCAGTTTAGTTAGCTTCGTAGTCAAGGCAACAGTGATACTAGTCCACATTAGCACAGTGTAGCAAATTCCCTATATTTTCTATTTTATCCTTAAAGTTGATTTTTTGATTAAAGATGAACTTCATACACTAATACGAAATAAAATGTTTGTGTATATATAATACTGAATGACTTTTGGTTACTATATACATTCAATTAAGAATCAAATAATGTTCACATAATGTAAAGTGATGTTACATTTGATATTTGTTAAGCCGTATCAATTAATGATAATCTGTTCTTTTCAACTTCCGCCATCATTTATCATTAAGTTAATTATCTCCAACGGCTCAGTCCATTGAACTAATTAGCCGTCTCCAGAAAAAAAAATAGGATAATTGTAGAGAGCGATTACTAGGATTTATCCTCGTAAAAAGCCTCATGCTGATAAATAACCCACGCTGGGTTTAATGTTTTCGTTTGTGTTTTTCTCGCAGATGACAATACAATTCTTGACTTTAATTTCCTTTGAGAATCAGTTTCCTTTGTTGGGTGTGATGTGTAGCTTGAGAAAGATAAGGGTTTTATGTAACTTAATAAACGATCCTTTGTTGTTCGTATTTAACCACACATAAATAGAAATCTTGACTTACAATATATATTATATGTTCTCGTACTGACAAGGTCGTCAGTTTCCGAAAGTACGCAACTTAATGACTGTGTTTTAAGTAACAAATGACTGCTATAATTTGTTTTTTTAAATAAATACACATATAAATAATACACCCAGAGTCGGCCTGAGAATCGAACCCTCATTACCCTCTATTCCCTAGAGCAGAAAGCAGAGCCACTGCGAACTGCGTGAACGGGGTAGTCAAATAAATACATATTTGTCTTTGACATTTCTTCTGATCACTCTTAATGTTCTCCTTCAACACCAAATTAGAGAATTTTAACAAATTTAGAAAACAACATTATAAAAATTGTACACTTTCAGTTTTAAAATATATGTGTTCTGTCTATCTCAATTTGGATCTTGACAACAAACGAATTATCTATTTACAGATTCATTCAAAGTCAAAATCAAGTAATTTTAATAATGCTGAATAAAATATTTTGACTTTGACTTTGACATTTAAACAATTCATAGTCTGGTTATAATATTACATTGTTTCGATTATAATATCACGATAAATCCTACAATAATAATATGCCACAATTGAATAGTTAGGCGTTGTTTGAAGTGCTAACCCGGATTGTATTTGCACAATAGCCCGAGAGACAGACCACTATGACATTGATAGTTATAGCGTTCTGTTCCTATGTATAGTATGGCTATGACATACATGTATATCAGACTAGAATATGTCACAAGATCTAAGCAATTCGTATAAATTATTCATGCATATTGATAAATTTGCCTATAATATCTTTGTGTTAGCTATTGAATAAACATAATATAATAGATATTATCATAGCATTTTCTGTGAAAATTTACCATAGTATTGTATATTTTTTTTACACCATCAGAAAGCAGAGATTTCAACAAACAAAAAACCCACGGAATTTTTTAAAAAAGCATATATTTTGACGTGAGAATTTTCGATTGAATATTAGGGTGCTTTTTCGATATTAAGTCAAAATAAGGTTAAAAAATAAATACTGTGTGTTTGGGATATAAAAAGGTAAATTGTCACCAAATTTCGTGAAAAAAAATTTTTTTAAAGAAAAAAAAAAAAACAAAAAACTTGGTTATTTGAATTATTCACATAAATTTTGATGTTATGTGAAAAAAGTGTAAATACAAAAGTTGTAGATATTTTTATTACCTACAACTTTTTCATGTAACTTTTTTCCATAGGACTTGTAGTTTTGCCGGAAATCGCGATAAACCGTTTTTTACCCTTAAACCGTCCAACCACTTCTTCTTCCCGACTTCAGATCTCCCGTAATTTATTTTTCCGTGCATTTTTGTTATATTCTCTACCTTTTGCAATGAGTTTCATCCTACTATAATTTTTTTTTGGTTACAAAAATTATCGGCACTTGTCTCATACATATTTATATATTGTGAAATATAGTTGCATAAACTTGAATCCAAAAACTCTAAAACATACCAATCATAATTTATAATATACTAAAAATTATAAAACCACGAACGACGGTATCACATTCTATATAAGTCACGGCTTAAACTACTCTGAAGATGAAATCTTTTTGACTGCAAACTTTTAATATCGATTATAACAGGAATTTACATATTACCCTTAAACAAATTTATTGTATTTTTTTATATACCTGGATAAATTATTATTACCTAGTAATAAGAACTTTAAAAAACTCAAATTCAAATTGGTAAGCAGCTTGAATACCTACATGAGCATAGACAGGAATCTAAATAGATCGAGAAATGTTATCTCTCCGAAACTGTTTATTTTATAACAACAAATTATTCAGATGTTATAAGTTTAAAATCTTTAGACGTCTTAAACTTGTAGAGCAAAAAATAACCATACAAAGAAATTTTAATCTTCTTCGTAACCTTAAAATTAACTGAAAATATACTATAAACCAAATGACACAATTTAGTAAATAAATAATAGATAATCGTTAACCATAATTAGACGCTAGTATATGTATAACATATCATTAAAATAAAATATAAAATTATAATGAAAAAATAAATAATAAAATAAAAAACACTTTCCTAATTCCGTATAAAATTTAATCCAAACAAGCGACCTAGTTGATGTTATAAATAAACATCATTCTTGTCACTGTATAAACTCTTATCATTATGTCTATATTTATGTATTCAAACTGTAATACAAAATTTCAGGTTCGTTAGTTTAAGCACTAGTGTATACATACTTAATTACAATTATATAGTACCTATATAAGCCAGTACTGATACTTTTAATTTTGACTTCGATATCCAATTTCGAGAGGCTACGTTACCTACGTTTTCTCGAAAATGGAGAACGAACTATTTATACAGAAGCTCTTATAAAATGACTATCGCTCTTTCTTAATACCCGCTTGCTTTACTCAAGACAGCGATCCTTGGACATTGTAGGAAATGAAAATTAATGGTAGCCGTGAGTATTTTTTCATGTCGGTTTGAGTACACACCATTTCTTCCTTTTTTGGCACGGAACTCTCATTTATTATGTAAGTGGCTAGGTAAAATATACATAGCTTAGAAATGCAGATCGCATAGAGGAAATCAGAGCCCGGTGGGAAATGTCATAAACGTGGTAATTTTAATAAAATACTTTTTTTTACTTCCCATAAAAATCAATATTTTATTTTATGCCTTATACGTTATAGATCACATCACACAATAAGACTGAATGTATAAAAATGTTTAACTGTATAATATAAAACGGTATGTCTATTATACCGTATATCAGGAAATGAATAGTTTTTTTTTCTATTTTTAGCAATAGACAACCTGTAAAAATATTAATTATACTTACTAGTCACATATGAATGCGGTTTGTTTATTAACGACGGATTAGTTTTGTTCCGCCGAAGTTACTGCTAATAATCGTTGAGCAATATATTGAAAACATTTAAAGAGTAACTGTTGAGTATTTTGTCGGTTCTTCTCAGAAAAATCTACATTCCGAATCGATGGTACCTTTACATTCACTATAATTAATTAATCAAAGACTAAGTCATTCATTCATTCATTCACATACTTTGTAAAGTGACGATTCGAAAGTGCTTTGGAAGCCTAGTTGAATTACGTCATTTTTGGTTTTGATTTTGAATACTACGTACGCATATATAACATTTTTGAATCGCCTTAGCATTTTATTGTATCATATCTATAATATACATATGACTAACCTATGATATATTACTACCTAAAAAGAGTGATGAAAACAAAATCAAGAATGTTACTTAAGACAAAATTATTGCTTTTTTCCCCACTCTTTCCAAAAAAAACCAATTCACTTAGTTGTTGAACTTTTGACGTATGATTTTGGGATATATGTAAAGTTTTGTTGTCATTGTCAGTCAAAATTAAGCTCCAATAGTATTACTTATAAGGCCTTTGTCCAGCTAGGGATGCTCATCGGAAAAAATATCGATAATAATCGTATCGTGTTATCGATAATTATCGAATGAACAGTTGTCGATAACTATCGGATGAAAATTTTTATCGAAAGTTTACGATAGTTGAAAATTATCGATAATTATTTATCGGGTGATTCGATAAATTTTTTTGCATCGAATGTGCACACGAAAAAAAAAGTCCTTAAGACCCAATATCGATGTTTTACCCTGTAGCCTATCCGAATCCCTAAAAAAAGGGACGACTTCGACCGTCGACATTATCAAGTAGTTACAAATTATCGATAATAATCGCACACCCCCATGTCCAGTAGTGGGATGTTTAGAGACTATTTTAGTAATTATGTTGTATATATGTACATGAGCATAATTATATCAGTTAAGATCAATGTTACGCGAAAAATAGTTTCCCTTCGTAGGCAACAGTTCATTTTCCCAGCTCGTTCATTATCTAGTACTGACAGATTTGTGAGGGCTGCTCCATCAATCCAATTAGTCAGAATCAAGAAAAATTGCTGAAGTATATTTCAGGTAATTGTATAGAACAATAGATAAATTAAAAATTATTTCGACAAGAATACATACTTAAAAAATATTTTAATCGTTTAAAATATCGTTGAGGATACTGGAAGAAAGTGCAAGATTTTTTTTTTATATACAACTGTAAAAAAATTGACGAAATTATGCTCAATTTATATATATATATATATATATATATATATATATATAAGTATTTCAAAAAATCAAATTTATTTAAAAATAGAACGCAAGTAGCCAGGTTGCTGGTTTTAAAAAATAATGATGTTCCAGTCAATTAGCTGCGACGGTTCCCGCGTTTTTTTTTTGAAACGATGGAGCTTAACCGCGAACATTTGCGAGCTATGATATTTTACGATTTTAAATTCGGTTTAACTAAAAAACTTAGCCTTCAACGATTACAATGAGCGTTAGGTGAACTGTCCCATCTTGAACAACAGTTTTTAGATGGGTAAGTGACTTTAAAAGAGGTAAAAAAAACTCGAAGATGACCATAGAAGTGGTCGCCCACAAACTGCAATAACTGCAGAAAATGTGTAACTACTGTAATTATTACTTACTCGGATATATCGAGAAGATTCTCGGCATTAGTTCGGGTAGCGTTAACATTATTTTGCATCAGCATCTTGGAGTGAGGAAGGCTTATTGTCTTTGGATCCCACGTTTGCTCTCAGACACTGAAAAACAGGCCCGTGTTGATTGGTGCCGCAAAATGCGTCTACTATTTGAAAACAAAACGTCATGTTTCGGAAATCATCACAGGCGACGAAACGTGGATTTATCAATATGATATGGAAAATAAGAGACGGTCGTTAGTCTTCGTCGTTCGTCGGGTCTTTTCAGAAGGAAAGTTGCCGACAAAACTGTAAAGGCCTCGTAACGTTGGAAAAAAAATGGTGGCTAGTTTTTTTTTTTCTCGCAGCGGGCATCTGTCGAAAACAATGTTGGAAAATCATATATATGTTATTTCGAAACGGTATACAATAGTAGCATTGCCGAAAATTTACCAAGCTCTGTGAGGGAGGTGAGGGGAGACTAAAGACTGAGCTCTAGAGAATAATGCTGCATCACACAACGCTTTTCACTCTCACATACGAGTAGCATCCCCAGAACAAAGGCGTTTCTTGAGGAATCTAGTGTTAAAACCTTGCCCCATACACCGTACAGTCCTGATTTAGCTCCCTGTGGTTTATTTTTGTTCCCGATAATGTAGGAAAAAATAAAAGAGAAATTTATTTCGTGTGCCAGAAATGCCGTAGCCGCCTTTCGAAGTCGCAATTTCGGACCTATCGGACCAAGACTGGCAAAAGTGCTTTAATAGTTGGTTTAGACGAATGGAACTTTGCATAGAGAATGAAGGAGAATATTTCGAAAAAATGTAAAACAAAATATAGTTAATATCTTGTCTAGTTTTTTCTTGTCTCAAAATTTATCGAGTTAGCTACGTATGTACATATAGACTTGTTATAAAAATGTCACTAATTACTCTATCTATACATATATTTTATGTGTATTACTTAATTTTGTATAAAACTCAAAAAAATAAATAAAGTAACACGAATTTAATCTTTTATAAATTTATAATGAAAATGTCTGATTAATCATGTAATTATTTTATTTCGTGTTTTCTTTGCAATGTCGACTCGGCTTATTTATAGCTTATTTATAGTTCTGCGTTCACAATATCAGTGTTATAAAATATAATATTGCAATCTGAAATTGAAGGAAAATTTCAAAACATAACAGGTAGAATGCTTTTTTTTAATGATAGACATCGATTTTTCTAAAGTAAGGAATTTTTATATACTTAATAAAAATCAGATTCTGTTTCTTCTCTTTTTTAATATTTTGTACACAAATGATATGTTTTTTTTTATATTTTCGAACCGGATAGCAGGTAGACATTTTTTAACTAACTTTATAACAAAGCAGTTCTTTCTACCTTCTGACCGTATGAAGTTACGAGTTCAGAATTAGGCCAACGATTTATTATTACCTTTAGCGATCTTGCACAGCCCGATATAAAAATGATGGTACTTCGTGTTTTATATATAGTTTTTTTTTCGTAAAAATATAATTCGTTTAAGTAGGTATAATTGACAATATATCGCCAATTGTAACTATTAGAGTAACGTTAGATTAACACTTAAAAATCATATTCACTGAGCAACCGTCAGAACTCACAGCTTGCTTCTTTTATATCAGATTTGTCTTATTCATTTACTTATAAACACCACCACTACCAACACCACATCTGCCGTTGTATGTCCACTGTTGAACGTAGGCCTCCTTATCATCTCGATGTGTAATTGCCAATACTCGACACGCTTGGCAGGCGGGTTGGCGAGCGCAGTGTCTTATGGCAGGATATGGTGACGCTCACTGTAAGTGAGTCGGAAATAGGGGCGGCAGCGACGCGTATGCGGAAAAGCGCCGCCCCCGGGCCGGACGGGGTACCCGCCCGAGTGCTGGCCCTGGTCCTCGACCACCTGGAGCCCCGCCTCAGGGGACTGTTCGACGCTAGCCTGGTGTCCGAACGGTTCCCTGACTGCTGGAAGGAGGGGAAGTTCGTGCTCCTGCCGAAGCCGGGACGGCCTCCGCAATCAGTCACGGCTTTCAGGCCCATCGTGCTGCTGGACGAGGTGGGCAAGTTGTTGGAGAGGATAGTCGCTGCTCGCATCGTCCAGCATCACACGTGGGTCGGCCCCGACCTGTCTGACTCCCAATTCGGGCATTGGGTTGGTCGATCGACGGTCGATGCCATTCTGCATAAGAAGGCCGTGGCTTCGGAGGCCGTTGCCTCGAAGGGAGTGCTGTTGGCGGTGTCTCTCGACATCGCCAACGCATTCAATAGTCTGCCATTCAGCTGCATCACGGAGGCACTCCGGTTCCATGGAGTGCCCCTCTACCTAAGTCGGCTGGTGGCGGACTACATTGACGGCCGCAACGTCCTCTTCGTCAACCGGGAAGAGCACGTTGTCAGGAGGCCCATGTCATGCTGTGTCCCGCAGGGTTCTGTTCTCGGACCACTCCTGTGGGACATCGGGTACAATTGGGTCCTACGTGGCCAGCTCCTCCCTGGGCTGGGCGTAATCTGGTATACCGATGACACACTGGTCACAGCCCGGGGCGGGGCCTTCGAGGAGGTGGCATCCCTGGCCACCTCAGGTACCGCGGAGGTAGTCAGGAAGATCGAGGCACTGGAGCTTAGGGTTGCCCTTAATAAGTCTGAGGCCCTGCTCTTCCATGGACCTCGACGTGGTCTACCCGCCAGTGCCTCAATAACGGTTGACAGTACTGTGGTCGGTATCCGGGCTCACGTGAAAGATCTGGGCCTGGTATTCGACGGAAGGTGGTGCTTCGACGAGCACTTTCGCCAACTCGCACCAAAGCTCGTCGGCACGGCGTCTGCCCTTGGTAGGCTAATGCCGAGTATGGGCGGACAGAGTCTAGCGTGCCGACGACTTTACGCCGGGGTGGTCCGGTCGATGGCGCTGCACGGCACCCCCGTGTGGGCGGAGTCCCTGACTGCCCACAATAGGGCCCGTCTGTGGCGTCCACGGAGGGTCATGGTGGTCAGGGCTATACGCGGCTACCGCACGGTAGGTGTTGTGGTCGCATGCGCATTGGCTGGAATGAATTTTTGGATGGAATTTTTACCCGCCAAAACAAAAAAAGGATATGGTGACGCTGGTGCCCATTACCATCCAGGTTGGTCTAAAGTTGTTCGCACCACTATTGCCTTAGTCGCCTTTTACGACACCTCAGCAAGAAGAGGTCGGGATTATTCTTCTCTGCCGGTCACCGCACGACCAACACCGGTTTTTTTTTTTACCTTACTCGTAATTACTTGTTGACCTGCGCAGTTTTAATAACGATTACGATTACTACTCCGCTTGTGTGAGTCGTTGTGTGATAAAATAAGTTTTCAAATACACCTAGAAAATGTTTTAAATAGGATATGAGATTTTTAAATAGGATACAAGATTATCGTGGTCGACCACTTTTAAGTACTAGTAATTTTTTTTATAACTTAATAGTAAATTTCGTCGTAGATAATATTCGTTTACCCAATCTCTTGAATGGACTCGTACGAGCTGCTTTTAGTGGTTGATGAAACGCAAACTATGTCACTAGGTATAGACGGTGTAGTCGAAATTTCGGATCTTGTTTGTATTACCAAACGAACAGCCTTGTGCTCGGTTAATGGAGTTTTAGACTACATATGCCTAGTCTTGTATCAGTATAGAATCAAAGTGAGATTATTTTTATTCATTTGTTCAACAAATCTCAAATAGATATGAATAGGATAATGGTAGGGACAGCTTTTTAATATTGGCATATAAAACATTTTCATGAATAGGTACAGTAACAACGGTAGTAACGCTTCGAAATATATTTTGTTATCAATATGAATTCGTCATGATTTATAGTTAAAAATAAAATACCCTGACAGACTGACCTTAAACCACAAACTAAATTAATAAACAGTAACTAGGGAAGGATTTTTTAAATAAAATCTCTAAATAAGAAATTATGTAACATGGAGGATAAAATTTTAATGGTTATTCGACATTTTTGAAGCTATATATAAAATTTTATTAAAAGATTTATTATTTTTGGATTTAATTTATATTAAAACTGTAATACAAATACTAATGATATACACAAAATAAACCGTGATTAACAGCTAGTTATGTTATACGTATGTAAATAAGTGTTTTTAATCGTATCTTTATAATATAACCATGAGAGGATAAAGACTTAATCTACTATTTCTGAGTACTTGGAAAGTGCTCATCTGAATTCTGAATACACATAGTTGTTTCATTTATCATAATTTGCCTCTCAAGTAATGGGAACTAGGTGACGTGGCGCCACTTCCGCGGCACCTGTTTTGCATAATAACCGAACTACGTAGTCCACATCATCACTAGGGATACAAGTGAATTCTAATTTGAAAACATTAAAGTTCTATTTTGTTAAATCTACATTAGTTAAATTACTGCACATTCGGTCAATTTTCACATGGAACTTAGGAATATTTGAATGTATTTATCAACTAAACTTAGTTGATGGGGACGCGGTGGTGAGTCTATTTAATTATAGAGATTTACTAAAATGATTGAATATTATTTAAGTTGATATAACTCGCTCGCTTCAACCTATCGCAGTCCACTGTTGAACATAGGCCTGCCTAAGTTCGCGGCAAATATTTCGGTTTTCCGCAATCCTCATCCAATCCAATCCTCAGCCTCCGCCGGCGACCTTGAGTCGTCGGTCCAGCGAGACGGACAAATGAAATAACTACTTCTTATTAAAATATTTATTTGATACGTGATAATTTCAGAATTTGCATGTGTCAAGTGTTTTTTATTAAAAACCCTTTTGTACTAGATTTGTTGTTTATCGATGCCATCGAAAGTAAAGAAAATTCAAGTGCTTACTATTGTCAACTATTTAAAGGTAAAGCGGATGAACCAGCGATGGGCATCAAATTTCAAAACGAAATAGATGCAGATGGACGGAAGAAAATGTAAAACAATAGAAGGTAACAGATTATAAGTAACTACTAAAAAGCGATAACTGGCCGGCATTAGAACATTTTCCGGCTTCATCCAATTTTTTCTTTGTTTTGGGTATGTATATGAGGTTATAAGCTGTTAACAGCGTCATTTTATAGTCAGAATATAAATGACATATATAATTATTTTTTTTTTTGGTTTAGGTACATATACATACCCCGGGCGCAGTCGGGGCGGGCCGCTAGCTAATTATAAATACTAGAAAAAAATCAAGTTGTTATTTCAAAGTAATAATCATAAAAAGAGTAAATAAAAGACTCGCTTTGCTCGTCCTATGTTATGTATTGTATTTTGGACCTTTATAAGTGGTACGTCTCCGTAGCGTATTGTTTTATTAAATTAGGTTGCTTCGTGTATAAAGTATATCTTTATAAAATTAGTACATGAATTCATAAAGTGCCAAAAAATATATAAATGTAAAGTACAAAAAGATAATGAAAACTTTAATGGAAAATGATAACTGCTTAAAATATTTTCAAGGTAGGCAGGCAGTTTATTTAAGATTCATTGTGGGAACTTCACAAAAACTCTGAGACTGATAGTGTCGAAAAAGCTGATAGGCAAATACCCGCCCTGAATCATGACCTAATATTGGGCAATTTATCACCGACAAACATTTGTGCCTTACCCATCAATCTTCGGCTTCCTTCGCACTCAACACTCCAACTAATTATTGTCGATCGTGTCTTGACAGTTAACTTGCGGAATTCAACATTTTTTTTACCTCCTCCCTGGAGACCTTATAAGGGACTGAAACTGTAATCCAGTTTATAAGCATTCAGCGTTAGTTATGTGTATCTTATTGACACAATTATGAACTGACCGCAGTAAATAATTGTAGTATTAATTTTTTACAGTAGTTCCACATAGAACCTGCGAATCTTTCTTACATTAAAAAAGAAATTAATGTTCTGTAGAACAATGAACTAATTATATAAATATAACAAATTACAATAATAAAGTGCACGTAATACACTTTATTAAAAAGAAATTTGTTTCGTATTATAATGACGGAAAACTTTCTAAAGTTTTTTTTTTTTTTTTTTTCTTCTTGTCAGCTTAAAACCTTGTAATCAAAAAGTTTTGTTGTAATTTTAAAAACTTTATTCGAGAAGAGAGTACGAAAGGCTTTTTATTAATATATATTAATTTTATATACTATAAAACATCGTTACCTAACATAAATAATGCGATGCAATAACGATGAGGTATCGTAGCAGAACAGTAGATACAAGTATGGCGAGTAGATAAGCCGGGAGAGAGTAGTGCATATTAAAAAATATTGTTAATATAAATGTATTTTTTACTTATCGTAAGCATTGTGTAAGTTTATAAATCATGTAGCTATTTTTATAGTTAAGTGTTAAATATTCAGCTTAGTCCATAAAAACCCTTTTAATTCAAATCCAGATTCAATCAATGATAAATGGTGGATTTTAGACCCATATCTGAATTTGATCAGAACATTATTAATCACCGTTCATAATGTAACTACGAGTAAGTTACTATAATAAAGCGAGTTGTATTGCTTTCGTGCTGCTAGAATTCGTTAGATTTACACAAAAAAAGTTCGTTGTATTGGTTAGCATATTTTTTTTTCCTTTACGTTCTTTATTAATTCATCATTAATCATCACATCAACACACACAAACACACACACACACACACACATATATATATATATATATATATATATATATACAAAAACAGATATATGCAAAAAAAGATATATTTTTCTACGTATTTTAAATCGATCTTTACAAAAAATTATGTATGACTTAAATGGTTTGTGTATCGACCGGTCCTACGAATAATAAATAATAGGCCCCCAGTAGGATGAATACTGAAATATGATATAATTATGTATTTTGTGTCGGGGGTCCGGAAACATACACGATACATAAGGACAAATCCCCTGATCATAACAATCATCATATTTACAAATATTTGTCATGTGATGTAAACGTTAACGTAACAGGAATGTAAAAAAATTAAAAAATATATTTCTTGCCCTACATCAACATATGTATCTCTAAACTTCAGCAAAATTCACTAAACAGACAAAACATATTTGAGTAACAAATATCTAAACTTCAAAAACATTAGTAAAGCGTATTTTTTTCCCTATGAGAATTAGACAAACAATACGATAGAAAATGTATATAATTTTCGTAAAAGAAAATTGTCTTAACAGTTGAAAATCCGCTATAACTTTACTTCTCTATTAAATTTTTAATTATAATAACAAGAACAACTTCACATTTAACGATTCCAGTAAGATAAGATACTACATACTTCGAAAACACGTGTCATAAACATACACGGCCTGACGAAAAGTAACATTTCTATGACATAAACAAACATCTGCATAAACGGAGAATAAACCAGCTTTTCAACTCAACAACCAGTTGCTATAGCTACTGCGCTTACACGTGAATTTTTTAAATAAAATAATTCATTGAACTTAAATGAAATATTTAACATAAATGAAATATATAGCCGACGTATTTCTTATAGGATTTGTAATATAATAACAGTAAAACTATATGAATTTGTATTTAAATCCTATCATTACTCATGACAATGAGAAAAAATTATACATTCTTAGCATTCCAACTGTATAGAACACCTACTGTATTTTGTTGCTTTTTTTTGTACATAATATACAAGTACATAATAAAGCTTAATTCATTCGGGGTCACGGGGTCCATGAGTGGTGCTTAAGGTAGTAGGTATAGCAATGACGCGCGCCGGTCTGAGAACTACGTCGGAAAAAAAGTGCCTTGACGTATGTGTCCCTGGGGCTAGAAACTTCCGAACACCCAAGGAAGCGATGGCTGGACATCGTGAGAAGTACATGAGAGTCAATGGAGATACTAAAGATCGTGCAAAGTGGAGGGTATTCAGTCGATAGACAGACCCTGGCAATAGGCGGGATTAATAATACCAAGCAGGAGAAGATAAAGTTGAACCCACAATATTGCTCCATTGCGGATTTGCGATTAAATATATAATAAATTATATCTTCAAATAATTTCCGAAACCCGCATGTTTTCTCACGGTTTAAATCTTTAGCCCTTTAAATTTTCGTGCTAGAACTGATTTGAACCCGCGGACTTCGGTGTCAATTCGCGTGATCAAACAGGTCTATCTCAGCTCGCCTAGTGGAATGAAATTAAAAGCAAATCAAATACAAAAATTGGGTAACACAGGAGAAATTTTTAATTATTGAAAATATTAATTGACCAAAGTAATTAGCTAATTTGCGCAGTGATTTAATTTATTGGCAATTAATTTAAATTGATTGAGAGTTTAGACAGTTCACAATTATTTAATCGAATTTTTCTATTAATTTTCTCAAGGACTATGAAATTTTTCTTCTTAATTGAATTAAACAAAATGAATTTTTAAATAGGAATAATAATAATAATTAATAAATATTTAAATAGGCTATAGCTTATGTTGTATAAAAAAGCAATCGATTTTTTTGTCACCGCTATGGACATATTTTTAATATAAATAATACTATTCTTAATTCTTAATTAAACTAATTTTTTACATGAAAATCAGATACGTTTTATAATATTTATACGTATGTTTCTTTTTCTTTTTTTAATAATACAAACAAAAGTAATTTTTAAAGTAACAGCACTCGCACTTGCAGAGATAATAAAATACGCGATAAGACTGTTTAAGTTTTAAGTGCTTGGCCATAACACCGTCCGTTAGTTGAAATGAATCGTTAGTGTTAAGCGAGTGCATAGGCAATTTACATAATTGTTTCAATCCTAATTTAAGCTTCAGAAACTATAACGAACCAGAACAATTACCTCGCTAGTGAAGCTATTTATATGATTTTGTTAATTTATATTGCATTATTGTTAAACTTTTCAGTCGATATTTTAGTTTTTATCAAGTAAAAATTTAAATAATGACACTTATCAATACGACGTATTGCTAAGTGTGTAAATTTTTATTATATATTTATATAATAGGATTTTTAGATTTACGTCGTAATATCTAAAAATCCTATTATAATTTTATTAGAAATGAAGTCGATGTAATGGTTAGCTTTATTAAATACCACAGACTAGATATAATATATGTAGGTATGTACTAACCAAAAAGCGTTTAAAACGCGAAATGAATTTCGTTCTTTTGATTTTTCATTTCTATTGAGCGGAATACCATTCTCTGTAAATTCATGATTTCGATTTTCGATAGTTCATTTCAATCGTTCTAACCAAAGGGCAAACAGACAGGTGTCACTGGCTTTAGATGTACAGGGAATAAAAATAGTGGATTCGTCCTCTATTCCCACAGAACGCTGTGTCGGCATCGGCACTTACAGGCGCAAATAAAAATTGAAAAATCTGAGCGTCACAAATCCCCTGAGGGTCGGTCCTCGCACGTTCCAAGCTCCACCTTGTCTCCTTTCAAATCTTGAAACAATGAACATTATTTACTTTACATGTTAAAGAAAATGCGATTCACGCAATAAGTACATTTACAATTAAATAAATAAATAAAACACCTAAATTATTTATTGCAAGCTTTATTTGTATTTTATCTTAATTACTGTAACACTTATAAATAGTTTGTAAAATACAAAAATGTTCTTAAATCAATGTTTAATGTGAGTAACATTCGTTCACAATATTATAAATAATGACAAGATTCAACAAGAAGTCTAGTTTATTCTAATAAACATACCAAGTATATACGTGTAAACAAAGTTATAGCGTCGTCTGTTTCAATATTCTTGGGCACGTAGTATGTACTCCTCATTTGCGTCCACCGTACATTTCGCTTTACGTTGCACACAAATTAGTTTAGTGTACGCAAAATCAAGACTAATGGAACAGAAAACAGGAACTATATTAGTTTGGCTGATGTTATACTGTTCTTTTTATTTTGGACCCTATGTCTTTTCTGGTAGTAGAACATTTTGTTTACTATTATTTCTCTCGGAAAATTGGTTGTTTTTTATGACCAGCTCGTGGTATAATAGTTTTTGCAGGCAGTAAATTAACTATTGTCTTAATTTGGAAACAGAAAAACTAACTAGTGAAATAACTTTCACTTATTTGTTTTTCTATATATACCAAACAAAAAAAAATTCATAAATTAAAAAAAAAAAGTCAATATATGGTATATATTTTATATTTAAATTTAAAATAGCACACACATGTAAATAGCATAGTACATAGAATTAAAAAAAGAAGATTTTATATATAGAGAGAGTGCTTTATGATGTTAATGCATAAAGTATGACAATATATATCGTATATTTAATCGTAATTAAATAACGACATAAAAATTATTATGACTTTATATTCATTTTGTTGTTTGAAATTGCTTGACACAATTATTTAAATTAAAAAAAAATATATATCGATAATAGTTGTAAATATGGAAATTAATTATTACAAATTTACTTACATCAAAAATAGAACCCGCAATATTGCGCCCGCGATCATGATAAAGAATCAGGTCAGTGACCTCATCAGTTTCCGCCATTTTGCCAAGTGGATAGGTGCTATCGCGATCTAGGAGCAATTGTGCCACTTCTGTCTTACTGTACCCGATAGTAAATCCTCTGGTTCGTTTAAGATTAAGGGAGTCACATGAGTTCTAGTACTCGACATATTACAATCTAACTTTCTGTTGTTGTCGAAATGACTTAAGCATATCGAGACATGCTATTGTGCTCATTGTAAATTTAAAAATTCGCAATAATAAAAGTATTAATAGCTAAAATCACGCGAACGACAGAATGCAATTGAAATATGTGTTGATCTTAACCCTTTGACGTAAATGGGACGCGGGCGTCCCCTGATAATTTTTAAAGATTTGGGAAACTGATTCTATATTGTCATTTTTATTTGATTTTCTATGTTTGTTCTTGAACGCATTTTTTCACTGTCAAAAGCTTGGAAGCATTGCGCTGCGAATATAGATATAAAATAACCGTTAAATTTGAACATTTTAGTGTACTTATTTAAAGTAAATTTTCATTAGTATTTCTTAGTTTTAGAATATATTCAGTGTAGTAATTAGTTTAAATGGTGAGTAAACTTATACAATTTATATATTTTCGTTATAGTCTAGTAGTATAAAGTTGAAAAAACATTTAATAACTTCAAGGGACACAGGCGTCCCAATATGCGCTAGCGTTCGTCTATCAAATGATTTCATACATCTATTTCTACGACTTTTAAACGTATTTAAACTTAGTAATACTAATTAAATATAAAATATATTATGTTTTAAAGCATACAAAGGAGCGTAAATGTATTTTTTTGCAGTCTTCAGCAATAGAAGAGTATCTAATGGCGACTATAAAGATACCCTTGTTTTGGACGAAGAGGATCAGATATTTATTGAAAAAGAGACGGCGGAAGGACCGTCAGAAGCCATTATCGAACCTGCACGTGCACCAGACTCAGTGCAATCATCATTATCAACTTCATCAAGAGAAACTTTACCTTCTATGAGCACGCGGTACTAATTTTTAGATGGAAAATGAATACCTACACTCTACAGGCCATACAACTTCCTGGCAAGTGATTATGAGTTTGATAAGATTAACGTACTTCAACATTTAATATCGCCAAATCCAATTGACGTTTTTGAGGCAGTCACCAACATCAAAGTACTGAATGAAGACGTAATTATACCGGAATCTCTACTGTACGCACAACAAAATGGCTCCTCCTTCACCACCGACTACAACAAAGTAGCTGCATTCTTAAGAATGAATTATGTAATTGGTTATCAAGTCTTGCCTACTTTACGAAATTATTGGTCAACCGAAACCAACATGGGGGTCCCTTTTGTAGCTAATGGCATGCCTTTGTTTTTTTTTTCTCGAAGAATTCGAAGAAGTTCGCAAACATCTTCATTTCTGTAATAATGAAACACAGCTACTGCCATCGTCATCTGATTTTGATAGAGTTTTCAAAATTCGCAAGATAATCAATCATTTCAATTGTAGCTTTCAGGCGGCTTTGTACAATACTATGACTACTACACTACATGGTGAAATATTGACAGATCATAGGTAGAGCTATGATAGGAGGATTTTCTGCAAGGAAAAATTCCCTACCATCTACAAAGAAGCGAATACGAAATTCGGATACCCACCGCCGCAAGACGTTATTACAGACTCATGTGATAGGTACTAAAAGCAGAAAACAGAAAAAGATGTATGCTGTGTGCTAAGTCATATTAAAACAACCGCACTAATAATATTTGTGAAATATGCTGTGTACATTTATGTTTCACAGCAGACATAAATTGGTTTGCGGCTTTTTATCATGAAAAATTTATTTAAAATATATTTGTTTAATGATCTAGAGAGGTTCTATTTACAATTTAATTATAATTATATTAGATAACCTAATCATAAAAGTTTGAAAAATTTGTATGATCCACGACCGTTAGTGCATATTGGGACACATATGTTATGTCCCATTCATTTTCAAAAAATATAATAAATGTAAACAATATTTATTATTATGTACCCTTAAAAACAACTAAAATAAAAGTATATATCTATCCTTATGTTTAGAAAAACTTCCCGATCAAATTTAAACGTCAAAGGGTTAAGAGGATTTACGTACGAATGTTTTTATTTTCATTTTGAATTCAATATTGCTAAAAATGTTTTCATTACGCATGCCACAAAGTGATACATCCATAAGCAGCTTAGGTACTTTACATTTTGTGAATGGATTAAGACCACTATTGCATGCAGAAATTCATGATTGAGAGATTGAAACATTAACAAGGGTTTAAAAATAATAAAATATTTTACTTAATTTTATTCGTGTTAACATAATTGGAACTAAACACAATAAATTTAGTGCTTATTAACTGTTATATTATGTAAATTTAGCTATCTATATGATAACATTATAAATTGACCGCTTAATACATAGATAGTGGTTCAAAATAGAATATTAATAGTTAAACACTTTCACTCGAATGCCCTCAGAATTATAATAATATAAAATGTGTACTTAAAACAACAATATTTTGTCGAAATAGACTTTTGTTATTTGAGACACCATACTAAAATATTTAGTTTATCAGATCAATGATATAACATATATTCCATATTTTATTAAGAAAATATTTTGACCATTATCAAGAATACAAAATATTTAAATTTATTTTTAAGCACTGTACACGGTTAAAGTCGTTATCAATGTAAAATTCGGTTAATCCATTTATCGTGACTTTCGTCTCATAATGAAAGCAAACTACGTAATGTCGGTTAAGAGGTATTCCATTAACATGAAGGATTATTATTATTCAAGCCTAGTTTGCAAGCAGTTTTATTCATTTATATTTGATCACAAAGTTTATTATTGTATGAAAGAATTGAATTGATCAAAGTTTATTAGTGGAGGTCGCATAGAAAGCATTGTTCGGCCCGTTGGTGTATGTTAATATGACTCGTCCTCACCAAGCAGATGCAGTATTTTGAATTCAAATATTTGAAATTCCTTAAATAAACATACATATATATAAGTTTAATTATTTTATGCAAAACTCTATGATCATAATATTTATAGTTTAATTTGTACGAGTAGGTATGCTTTAATAGAGCTTTTTGTTCTTCGAGATAAAATTCATTATTCATTACCGTTTGAAATAGTTTGAATAAATACATTTCTACCGCATATCTAACAAATGCTGAAGTGATATCCTTATTTAAAAATGTTCTACAGTAATGAATTAAATGTGTTAAACTCTAAATGCACATTTGATGTTATCGTCGGACTTTTTTAAAATAAGAAATGTGTTGCGCCACAAAACGCTGCGGGCAGTCTTGTCCCACCCACTGCGTTGAGCAGGACTTATCTCTGCTTTTATAACTTTGGATCATTGCATACTCGTAAATCTTGAGGATGTACGTGTGTAGTTGTTTCTTAAAAAATGTAAGATAAGTTGTTAATAATACATTTGAATTTTCCAAGTGCTATAAAAAAGCTTGTTTATTAAAGATATATGTTAAAAATTAATTAAAAAGACAATAATTGGGGTCATTTTATATCCGTTTTTCTTTATATTTTTGTTTAAAAATTAAGAGCTTATATCGTTCCGAGTTTTGAAATATGCCCATATAACAATTCTATCCAAAAATACGCCTCTAAAATAATACACTATTTATTTTTCTCCAGAACTAGAGTCGACTACTGGACCCGCCATTTGCATAGGCTAAAAAACATAACATTCTTTAAAAATTAAAATATGTATATATAAATCTTAGGAATATTCTTTAAATACCTTTTGTTCATTATTAGAATACCCACCTAAATTATCTAATCTCAATTTCGTGAGGGTCGTTTCAGAAGTTCAGTTAGTACACAACTTGTAATACACACTAATTTACACGTACATACTAATGTACACGCACTAATTACACTACACTAAATGTAATATACATGATAATTTCAATTAAATTGTCTTAACTTAATCTAAACAGACATTTCCAAACAAAATCTCTCTAGTACGTTATGTTAACCCACTTGTAGTATACGTTCAAAGCCAGTCTATTGCACGCCCTGTTTTTGACATAATATTACTGCACACAAAGCTCACAAATGCGTCTTCATACTCTCAATACTCGACAATAAAACCGATTAATTAATAATAAAACAACGTAATTAATTACCTTTTTAAAATTTTCAAATAATAATGAATAGCTATATACAATGCAACAAACCTGTCGTACAAATTATGACGGATTTATAGTTTGTAAGACACGATTATAAATATTTTAGGAAATATTTTTAAGTGTAGTTTTCTACAATTGTAGACCTGTATTAATGCCTAAGACAGCTTTTAAAAGTCCCACTGCTGGGCAAAATCTTTTATAAGAAATATTAATGAAATATACAGGTGTCGTCACAGTGTTGTTCTTTATCGCCAAGCACTTAACGGTGCCTGGATTTGAATCCGCAATCGTCGATACCGATTTTCGTATTCTATATCCTTTGATCTTTTACTTATTAAAATAAAAATATTTTTTCCCGTTTTTATATGATAATTGAATATATGAACTTATTTAAGAATTGCCTAATTCTTTATACTTTAATATATTACATAGCTTTTATTTTATTTAATCAACTATCATGTCTTACAGATATTTACCATTTGTTTAGTTATTGAGCTGCTGACATATCTCTTAGCGTATTCCCTTTTTGTAGGGGCCTATCAAAATCGCAGACCCTATTAGTGAAATTGCTGTGTTCGACCTTCCAAAGAATTTCTTTTTCACTATCAGATATATTGAGCTCAAAGATACTTAAATGTATAGAACGAAATATAATTCTGTTTCTTATTTCAAATATTCTTTTATACAAACTTTGTTTCCTATGAGATATAAAGAAAATATATAATATTTAATGTAAACATTGATAGGTATTTACTTAAATGTATTTGGCTAAATTTGTTCTTACATTTTTCTTATATTTATGATGATTTTCTATGGAAAAATAAAATGTTTATTATATCTATACGTTATAAAAAACATGATATGTTTAAAAATAAATATAATTCAATAAATCGCAAATAACATATTCAATAACGTGAAAATTTTAATGTTTTGGCAGATAAAATAAAATAAACTTAATAAACTGGCACATAAAAAGTAGTTTTTGGCACAAGTCAGTATAAAATCAATCTACAGTCCGATGTCATCCCCGCTACGGATGTAGCCAATGTTGAGCATTTAACTCTCATTACATCGCAGCAGGGACGAGACGAATGTGCCAAAAATACCCCAACAATATCTTGGCGCCGGCATTTCCGAGGGTAAATTTTCTAGATTTAGGTGTTTCCGCTCGGCGCCGCGTGCATCTGAAATCGATGGAATTCCCAATCTCACCGGAAATCAGAGCGCGCTTCGTAACACCAAGGAAATTTTGTTTATTCTAAATTGAAAACTGTATGTAAGACATCTTTACAACTTTTGTGTGCTTACTTATATAATTTACATCTTATACCTAATAAAACATTTTCTAGTTACACTATATATTATAAAAGATATTTAGATATTTATTATATTATAAATTAGATATTGCAGCAACGAGTCCCCGCACTTATAAAAAACTTGTGTTATAATGTTTAGATTAATTTACTGTATATTTCTTTTTTCTTTTTAAATTGTATAGCTGTTTGTCCTAATTATTATGATCGACTAATTTTTTGTACTGAAATTAATCTGTGGTAAACGGTGTTGGTGTTACAGTAAGTAATTTTTGTTTATATCACATTTATGTATTCATACTGTAATGCTGTTTGTTTACCTCAATAAAGAGAAAAGAAAAAAAAAAGAGTAAATAATAAGCGGATTATACAAGATATGAGCAGAATACCTATCTACTGTTATACATATATTCTATTCAAAACTATATTATACACCTAATTGGCGAAAGACTTTTTGTGCTAGATATTTATAGTACTGTACTGTATTGTATCAGCCTGTAAACAACCCACTGCTGTTCAAAGGCCTCTTCTCCGTATAGAAGAAGGGTTGGAGCTTAATCCACGACTCTGCTCCACTGCGGGTTAGCGGATGATTTCCCTATCATGAGTAACGATTGTTATCAGGTGTCTATGATAACAACCGGGACCGAGAGCTTTACGTGCTCTCCGAGGCATAGTTGAGAGAGCCACAAGGATATATACACCGACCGGAAACAAATATTTGTACAAATACATATATCTGACCCGAGCGTGAATCGAATACGCGACCGCCGGCGCTCTGTTTGTGGCGACTACTCGCACCACTGCACCAGAACGGTCGGATATTTATAGTAGGAAAAAGATATTTTTATGTAAATAAAAATAGCAAAATTTTCCACGTAATCGCAAATAAAGTTCTTTTGTTTAATAAGTAAAGGAAGGCGCCTGACACGCTATCCATCAGGCTCTCAAGGCCTATGACAAGAAAGCTTGCCTCGCTCATGAATATTTATCACACTGTTTATTCCCAAAACCGATTTCACAAAAAAGCCCTCTTACAGACACGTTCAACTCTTTCGTTTTTTTTACTAACCTACTTCTTAAAAATGCAAATCTTATTTCTGTTACCCGTATTGTATACAATAGAAGTTTTCAAAGCATTGGCACAGTATATTTCTAAAAATTCAATTGTTATACAAAATCAAAGATTCGGAATTTAAACATTCAAAAAACCACTTATATAAAAGTGAAAAGTATCAAATTTAATAAAAACAAAAACAGTGTTATTGTTTAGACGGTGTCTTTGTTTTGCCCAAGTTCTTTGATCAATCATGACAAATTGTGTTTTGTTTTAAGAGCACCCGTAGCGTAGTTTGACAGTTGCTTACTGAAACTTTTCTTCTGTCGAAACAGAGGACAAACTTTGAATTAGTTCCTCCTGATGTTGAATCCATATTTTTATTGTGAGAGAAAATTGTTCTCGAATCGAGTTGGATGCTTTTAAAGTTTAAAACAGTAAGTCAATTATGTTTGAAGTTTACTTTGACACACTACTAAAGTTGGTCAGTTATAAATAACGAAGTTACTAATGCGGTCATGTATATTTTACACTCATTGCTATATTTTGTACGCACGCTAAACAAATTAATTTACCTCCCAGGTAAAAAAACATATATACTTATATGTTATTATATATTACTTATATACATATAATTAAATATGATTATATGTAATTATATATATCATATATAATTACATATAATTATACATAATTGCATATAATTATATATGATTATATATAATTAGATGCAGCATTTTTTGATAATTATTTATTATCATATATAATTGCATATAGTAAATTGATTAATAGTCAATAAGGATTTATTAACAGTTAACAAATATTTATTAAAAGTAAATAAATATTTTGTTGAGTGAATTTGTTTAACTTGCGATGTCATATGATATGAAAATTGCTTATAAACAAAAATCATCTTTATCAATTATTTGCATTAATTTAGATATAAAATAGATGATTATTAGTAACAATACTGAAAATAGTAATGATGAAAAAATATTTTAATAGAAGGCCTTTGATTACCTACAGTATTCATTATTAACATATTTAATAACTAGCGGCCTGCCCCGGCTTCGCACGGGTATTTAACTAAAATTTTAAAAATTATAAATTTATATTTTTTATCACCTACACCTGCGTCGATACTGGAAAATATTTTATAATAGACGGATTGAGTTGTCAAATCAACTTCGAAGCAAAAGCAACCCCCTTTTAACCCCGTTAGGGGATGAATTTTGATAAAATACGAAACACGTCTTCAATCAATTCTGTTAAAGAATATTTTATGCAAAATTTGAAGTAGATTGGACCAAGGAACTACGTTGTCCCATACAAACTTTGCCCCCCTTTTTTGCTCCCTTAGGGGTAGAATTTCGTAAAATCCGTTCTTAGCTGACCTCTCCTCGGCAAAAGGAATATTCCTACCAAATTTCAAGTCTCTAGATCTTGTAGTTCCAGAAATATCGTGATGAGTGACCTTTCGCTTTTGTATATTAAGATTAAGATTATAAAACGGACTCGTTAACAGATTTATTATATCTATATATATATATATATATATATATATATATATATATATATATATATATATATATATATATATATATATATATATATATATATATATATATATATATATATATATATATATAGATAGTGCGGATGAAACATTTGAACTGATTTTTTTAAATTATTTTTTCATTGATGAATATCACATTTTCATAAGTATTATTCCCGACGAAGACAAATCCAAAAACACAAAAATCATAAAAATCGTTCCACTCGTTCTCGAGTTATAAACGGTGTAACTATCACGACTTTATATATATATATAGATTACAACTTAAATAGCTATAACCATCCAACTTTGTACAATCAACAAACAAATAACGACCAAATATTTTAAATTTTAACAACAAACAAACAATCAAGACCGTAGTACCCTAAAGTATTTAATTAAATGCAAAAAAGAAAAACAATTTTTTAAATACGGGCGAGTGTCATTCTTTTAGGCCGAAGTTTTGGTCAGCGCGCTTCAGAAAATTATCTGCGCCGTCTATCGTATAATGGTAGAATATCGTTTTTATATTTAGTGACATTTAACATAATTAATATTTAACATAATAGTATATTAATTGAAAATAATATTTATCTAAAATATTAAAACGATTTCTATTCCTATCCGACATATTTTGTAAACTTTTAAGTTTAACAAAATAAAAACTCAAAAATAAGTTTTGTTAGTTTTTAAGATTCGTTAGACCAGATGGCGTCTATGTCGCGTCTAGGCGTATTTCTATTTTCTTAAATATTTATTTTTAAATTTAATTACAATGAAACAAAAACTAAATTATACTGTGAGTTATGTTTATTTTTTATGTATTAAAGTTATTTACATAGGTTTTGTACTTTTTACGTGATACGTCCACAGAAAAAAACGATAATAGATGGCGCTGATCGAAATAAAAGCGCGCTATTAAAATTTATTCTTGATGATATATAGTGTATTAATGAAACGGAGGTTTTAACAGATTTTTCATTAGTATAGATATAGATATAGAATAGATGAAAAATGTGAAAATGAGTGCTTCAAATATGCGAAATAAAGAGGATATGATTTAAATTAGACTTATTTTGAATACCAGCAACCCTGATGAAATAGATTTATAAATATTTATTCCTAATTATATCAAAATATAGTTATTCATATATAACTTTATGTAATTATATAGGGCCATTTTTCATATATAATTATATATGGTATTATATATAATTATATCTAATTATATCTAACTTTTTTTACCCGGGCTTCTTTTTGAACTTTTTGAGACGAGTAAAATACAATTTTAGTTCATTTTTTAACCCACATAAAAAGTTAAAAACAGACTTAAAAAAGGAGTGGAAGTTCTTTGTCCGTCAGTGTTTTTGTCATTTGTGAACCGATTTTGAAAAACCAATTTTTTTTGGGAAATCTCATTCTCAACCTTTCGAGAATATTATAACGGAATCTAAAAGGAATCGAAAAAACTATGCGGAAATAATACGTAAATTTATTATAAACTTTTTCAAGGTGTCTTACCCATTTTGCATATTTTTTTAATGTTTTATTTCAAAGTGAGTGCCATCTAAATGTTCCCATGGAAATATGGTGTTAACATAACGATGAATACTGAGCATATTTGAAAGAATTCTCCAAGAGTATTCAGCGCTACAAGATTTTGTTAAAATAATATGGAACAGGCCCAACTTCCGAAAAGTTAATAAACCTTTCAATTTGAACAGATTGATTCAAGTTTAAACAGATTTTTCATTTAAAAATCAAACATTTTTAATAATATTTGTATTTATTTTACACTAGCGATCTGCCCCTGCTTCGCACGGGTAAATAACATAATAATAATAATATATAAAGTAAATGATATAATGTAAGGGATTATTATAATATGCATTAAATGTTTAAAGTAATAAACATATTTAACCTAATAAGGATTAATATTGTATCCGTGTAAAAAGCTTTCCAATGATTGCATCGTATGTGCCCATTATTAGAAGCTAGAATGGGTATAGTAAGCTTTCCTTAAAAGATAAATATGTATTTATTTATTTAATAACCAACACCAAGAAGTAGTACCTATAGTAAATATCTGTCTCCTTTTTTACACGTGTTTTTAAGTTACTTAAGATATAGTCATCGTTAATATTATATAACAAATTTAAATAACATTTGTCATCTGTTATAAAAAAAAAGAAATACAATGATTTTTTTTTAAATTGTGATTTTTTAGTATTGTCAAAAATAAATTTAAAGAAGTAAAAAGCATCAAAAGTTTGTTATGAGTGAGTATGAGTTTATGAATAAAAATTAAAGTTGTATTTTAATCAAATTAAATTAAAGCAGATCAAATTAAGTTACAAATTAATCAGTCATAATAATTAAGACAGAAATGTGTAAATTTAAAGTAAATAATTTCAGTTCCATCGTCAACATTCTAAAATACAGTGGTTTTATACAAATATAATTAGTAATATATTATTAATATTTTTCGTGTCGTTTTGTTTTTCTTTATTATTGATTAGATACATTGTTTTTTTTTTTTTGCGTACGTTAACTTTTCTGTAAATCTATAAACGAAAAATAATTCCACTATACAGTGTTGTAATGTAACATACATTTCATAGGAATTAAGCAGTGATTTCGAAGAAAGATCCTTAACGTCTTTACTTATTCCTATATTTTAATCAACTATTGTTATATTTCAACCAATCGACACAAAACCTTAACAAATTATACACCTAAACCTTCTTCATAAATCATCTTCGTCTGTTGATAAAAAACTCATGAAAATCAGTTCAGTAGTTTTGGAGTTTATCGCGAATAGACAGATAGACCTAGAAACAGACAGACAGATGCCTTGAGAGACATTGTTTTATATTATGTAGGGATACTTACTCACCCATTTTTTTTTAAATTAAAAATCGATTTTTCGTCTAGATCTTTATGATCTTGCGTCGACCTAATAAATATACATATAATGTACACGTTATTAGTTTTTCAAACAGTATACGAGTATAGGTATGTGTCCTATGGACCGATTAAGGCAAATTATACATCAATAGATTATATTATTTAACTAAACGCATTAAACAAATAGACAAAAACATTAAATAGACATTAAATATTATATTATTAATGTGGATGATGTATGTTAATAAAAACAGATATATGTGCCTATAAAACTTAAATAACATGTTATATAAATAAAGTTTTGAGGTGTGTTACTTAATCCGAACTTATCATGGATAGCCTTGAATAGAATATCTTATTAGGAATATCTTGATTATTTTACTTCCATGATATTTTCGTAAAAAAAAATGAAAGAAAGAAATACGTCAATACATATAAAATATCTGTAAACACACCGATATAAACTCTTTATTATAATACCGTATCCTTCGCTCTCTACGATATTTCACGGCGGCTTCCATAAACGGGGAATGCCTTGGAGGCCGCAGAAAATATGGCAAGCAATAAAAATGTCAAGTCAGGTCATCAGAATGGAAAGCCCGAGGCGTTTTGTCGCCAGATGTGCCACTGAATCAATGAAAAACCGTTTCTTCGTGCCCCATATCGATACGTCAAGATGGCGATACTTAAAAACTAACGCGAGCTACGCAACTATAATAATGGCTCGCGTACTGTTTGCTGACGGGACTATTTCTGATTCGCACACCTGCTAACTCCAAAATATGGCTTTTTGAATATTATTGCTTGCACGAACATCGGTATGGATTAAAGGGAAAATATGAACGCACAATTCGTGTATTATTTGTTATTGCGCATGAATAACAAGCTTTTGTTTCCATACATGTGGCTAAAATATTACCTTATCCCATCCTTTACAAAAATCGAATAATGTCACAATATGTGTAATGAAGTCACAATAAAACCAGAATGAAATACGATCTTTCACTTTTATCTTCAGATTCGTTGAATTTTGTTTTAGATTTAAGACTTAATTTGTTTTTTTTTTTCTACATAAAATTTTATTTCTTCTCTTCTTTTACTCGTATAATGTAAGTTGTAGAGCCACTTTAGATAGAAGGTTAAAATACAAGCGTCCTTTTTTGTATTAATTAAAATAATTAGCATTAATTATTTATTTTAAATCGAAATAATTCCTATAAACATCGCACTGCTGGGTAAAGGCCTTTTCTCCATATCTGAGAAGGGTTGGAGCTTAATACACTACGCTGCTCCACTTCGGGTTAGCGAATAATATCCCTACCATGAGTAAAGATCATTACCAGGTATCTATGATAATAACCGGTACCGACGGCTTAACGTGCTCTCCGAAGCACATTGGGTAAACCCACAAGGACAAACGCCCAGACCGGAAACAAATATTTGGACAATATATATATCTGTCCAGAACGGGAATCGAACCTGCGACCGACGGCGTTGAGACAGCTACTCGCACCACTACACTAGAACGGGTGTCATATCTATCTTTGATAAGGCACCTACACAAATTGCTGGGAGCAAGCAAGCCAATTGCAAACGTTAAAACTCTATAAAATTATTTTGACTTTGATCCAATGTGTTCAGCCTTTTGTAATTAACGGCTTTTGTTCTTGTTTTCAGCTCAATCAGAGTGTAATTCATTAGTGACAAATATTTGAACAACTCGATTTTTTTATGAACACGAAAATGTTTACGAGAGGGTGTATGCGCAGTACTTTTGACGCTTCATTTGACGGCTTTTGTCTTTTGATAAGCTTTAGTTCCTAAAGCCATGTGTAATTTTTTTTTCATGTTGGTAATTATTTCTTATGTATATATAATAAAACTAACAGTTTTATCTACTTGTTTGTTTAAATATGTTCTTACCCACGTTAATTTAAACAACTAAGAAAAAAAAATGTTTTGAATTATACAAGCTGTTTCTTAAATAAAACGACAAGGGAAAGTTCATATATAATTCAAATGTTAAATGAACGATATAAAACAAATAGAATTTTATTTTCAGTTTACTTTAAAGTCGGTTCAGTTATTTTTTTGAAAACACACTATTGAGGTTACACAAAGTGGAAAATACGTAACATGTAAATAGTTTAACGCAATAAAAACTTTTTTTTTTTTTGTAGTAAAAAGAAAAGTTAAGAGATCGATCAAACGTTCCTTACATATAAATTGACGCAAGCGTGCCACAGGAAGCTGTAAGTCACCGCCCTTCAACGTTTCGGTAATAAATTTAAGAGGGTATCTATTGAGCATTGATCAACAATCAGTAATGCCACGAAAGATTGCACACTTTGTTTCCCTAGAAAATATATGTGTGAAAATAATGTATAAAATATATGTATAAAATATATGTATGAAATATTCTCAATCTATTAATATAAAAGTATTAAATTTATTAGATGTCTATTTTTATTCAGATTGTTTTAAATATAACAGTCAAGGCGGTCGTTATTATCGATATTAAAAAAAGAAATAAGGTAGTGTTAAAAGAAATGTAATAAAAAAAAAGTTTTGGAAATTAAATAGTTTTTAGAAAACTCAATAATTTAAACATTTAAGAAACGGTACTTCTACTCTTTCGAATTAAGCAATCGAGTAAAACCGTTGTGAAAATTACAATTTCAAAACAGCCCGTAAAAGTCTACTGCTAGGAAAACGCTGTGTTTTCCTTTTTTAGATGACGACAATAACTTAATATGCCACGGTGCATCAAAGCGGATTGGTCTATAAACAATATGTTTACAAAATATACCTTGGCGTATCTATTTATAATGCTTTGCAGTTAATTTAAACCAAGAATCAATCGGTTATAAATGGTAATGAATCTTTAAAATGCATATTAATAACTCTTACAGAATCTAATAATTGTCGGTTAAAACGTAGTATCACCTTGGCATTAGGTAGGTACTTGTTCTCATTGTTGAAATAAGAGTTAATGTAGAAGCATAATGTGCTTAAGCGCTCAGTCTAGCGCTTAGCTTAGGTGTTATTTTGCTACCTAAGTTCATTTGAGATTATCTTTATTACGCTTCTGAAAATAGTACTGAGAATTTTTTGTCGTACTTTGCTTGATTTCAAAACACAAATATATGACGTATAAGAACAAGTTAGAAATAAAAAAATAATTTTTTTTTAGCTTCTGTTATTGTAATGAAGATAATATTTATTTTCCTTAAATATCTCTTATGTACAGAAATCGATTGGTCGTTGGACAATTTTACTTGATTTTTTTATTAGAGTATTTATATTTTATTTTAATTTATATATTTGTCATGGACAATCATCAGAAGTTACAATAATATCATTACAAAAAAATACACATAAATATGAACACGTGTGTGCAATTCCAATTATAGATCGTCACAGCATGAATTTTAATAATTAAAATATATATATATATATATATATATATATATATATATATATATATATATATATATATATATATATATATATATTTAAAAAAAAGGTGCAACATAATATTAATAAATGTTTTTAATAGTAACAATATTTGAACTAATAAATAAAAAAATGACAAAAAATCAAAATATAGATAAAAAAATGAAAATTACAAAAACAAAAATAAATGTCAAAAACTACAGCTCAGAAATTAAAAATAAATGTGAGTTTGAGTCCAAGTATACTGAGTAAACTATGTTTTATTTTGTTTTTAAATTTACACAGATAACCATGAAAGAGGTCGAATTCGATTCTTTTTTTAATACGAGTATATTATTGTAAAATTGGCATAGTCTTGAGAATTTGTGCCAGCCTTTGTTCTGCACTTGGGTTTTTGGAATAGAATACAACTAAAACGAGGAATTTTTCTGGGTATTTACAACCTACCAAAATTTAATTAATAACTCTGAACAGTCAATAGTATTGTTAAAGAGTTTGTGTAAGAAACTCATGTTAAGATAACATCTTCTATACGCAATACAAACAGCATTTAAAGTCTCTCTGTATAGTAATTATGTTGTTTTATGTTGTACGTCAAATGTCTCAAAAATCTCGTCTGTCCTTTCTATCACCGTTTTAAATTTGAGTGTTAGGTATATTTTACTTTATTACTTAAACTTTTATCATAAGGTATAGTTTTAAGGTAATAATCATTGTCAAAACACAATGGTTTAAGTTGTATATCTAAATTAAAGTATTAATCTCGAAATCCACAAACTAATTATTATTTGACGTGATAACGTCTAGTAAATTGATGAAAGCTACTGGGTGCATGTCCGAAAAAGATGACGTCTCTGTCACAATTAGTGAGCGAGAGCGCGGAACCAGCGATAGAGAGGTACGATCGGCTCGGCCTAAGCGTTCGGCTCACGATCGGGTCGGCCTAACTTATGACGCGTCCGAGTAGAAATGACAGCGGAAAATGGCGGGAAACTGTTTTGTCAATATTGAAGTAACGTCAATTTATTTGTTTTAAAGTTATAATAGTGAAAAGTTATTGTGATTTCCATAGTTAATAATATATAATAAATATATATTCTACAAAATAATAATAATTCAGTGATAATAATTCAATTCCATTCATAAAAGTATGTACTTTTTCATCAATGTTTTCTTATGACGTTATCACGTAAAAATTATCGTCCGTAAATCGACTTTACAGACAACCATTTTTTTATGATAATCTAGAAGCTTTACTTTGATAGTAGTATTTCATTACAAACTTTCTATTAATAATATAAAACAAAAAGACTTTAAAAAAACATTCAAAAAATTATATCATGTATTGGCTCTTTACGGCTATTGTAAATAGTAATATTTCTATGATAAGGGCTTTGTAAGACACCGTCGAACGTTAGTCAACTTGTCATGAAAATATATTATGTATATTATGAACATATGTAGAAAAAGGACACTTGCTGTTCAAACAACTTTGTCTTTAACTTTATTTACAAAATCATAAATAGTCTATAAAATTATTGGTTTTCCTCTAGTATTTTGAATTATTTTCAAAATTTATTATTTATTTAAATCTGTTATTACATTTGCTATCAGACTTATACCTTAATTTACTAATTTAATGACGTATAAGTAGAGCGTTATCTAAATCATTATTGAATCGTGCAATTATAAGAATCAATGAAAATGGGAAATTTCTTGTCTTCTCTATACCTTGAATTTTGGAACCGACAAGTTTTTTAAGAGCGTAAAACTCGCAGGTGCCTTTGTAGATGCTTGCTTTTTAGCTTCTAGCGGGGTCATACGATTTTCAATTTGGGCACAGTCTAAAACTGTTCCTTATTTGGCGCACTTTTAGTATTTTATAATAAGCTTTATAGATAAAATCAAATTAGAAAGGAAAGTAATTTTTCACGTATAAATTGTAATTCGTTTTAGGAAAGTGCCCTCTCTAAGGGGACTCTAAATTTCTAGCCTGGATGCCAGTATTCAAATCGGTTAAGCTGTGAAGGCCTTTAAGGCCAACATCAACAGTCCATTCGAAAAAAAAAAATTAAAAAAATTACGAAAGTAATTACAATTTATACATGAATTAATCCTTTTGTGCTATTTTTTATTTATAAATTAAAACAGATTTATGGTCAAGAATCCAAAGCACGGTATATGCGAAACAAATACGATACAAATACGATACAAATACGATACAAATACGATACAAATACGATACAAATACGATACAAATACGATACAAATACGATACAAATACCATACAAATACGATACAAATACAATACAAATACAATACAAGCACACTATTTTTCAGTGGTATAGAGTGATTAAACGGATCAGGTAAAACTGATTTAAGCCGTTCAGGCCTTTTACGAGTAATTAATCTGGATCAGTAGAAAATGTTAGTGTGGCAGTATTTTATATATTAAGATGTTTGCTGTTTTCGGCTGTTCAAGTTTAAGACTGAAGCGTTTATATATTTTTTTTTTCAACGTTTTATATACAAAACATGAGAGATAGACTACTTTACTTTTGCATTTATATTATTAGTATAGATAAAACAAATAATCCATAGTTGTGTAGCGTGGGAGATCAACTAATCATTCTTGTTAATAATAGAAGAGACAGCGTCCAAGACAGAGGCAATGGAACATAATTATGCGATACAGTTAGAGATAATTAATTATTAATTACAAGCTTATCTTAAAAGTGTTTAACTGCCACAATTCTCTATCCCTTTATAAGATTTAGTTTCTTAAAATATAATATTGATATTATAAAATTTAATGTCTATAGTAGATGTGTAAATGTCTCGCTTATGTTAGACACTGAAGATATTTTTCTAACACTGACAGATCGCTGACTTAGTCTTCAATATTTGTAAAAAGTTCCCGGGAGAAATCCAAGCGATAGTGCTTCAGGCGTGCCCTCGTTTATCTCAGCAATCAAACAGAAGACACGATAATGATGTCACTTACATCCTCCGGTACAACGTCGTCGTGTTTTATTGTATTTCAAAATTTACAACTGCTTACTTCAAAAAAAATAAATAAAAAAAAATTGTCATGGCCATGACCTTTTAATTAAGTTAGCTATTTATTTTAAGTTAGTAATATTACTTATTAAATACTTTGTTTTTATCATTTAATTTTCTACACAAAAATATAATTATATTGAGTACTATTGTACTGCACAGTGATTCTACAATTGATCAATTGAAATAATAATGATTATCGAAAACAAGGTTTAAACAATGCACAGATACATAAAATAAACTTATCAAGAGATCAACATAATTTATATCATAACTGAAACGCTCACTTAATAAAATTGTATATTAAAATATGCCATTTGTTTCCAACATGTAAAGTGAAAAAATCGTTCCGAGCATTTCTTTGACTACTGGTATTTTGTCTCTTTCTTATGAGTTGCCTTGAATCCATGGTAGAAATTTTAAAATTGTTTATCTTATAAATCACTTTATATATATCCTTTAAATAAATTCAGATGTGAATAAAATGTTATAGACGACGTAGCATGCTGCCGCTACTTTTAAATTTTAAACAACCTAGCTCTCCGGTCACTGGGTATTAGTGTCAAGCTTCCCATTATGAAAGCACGCTAACGTTAAATATTACTTGTACAATCTTCCGTTTTTATTTCTTAAAAAAGTATAACTTTGAATTAGTTATCCTCTACAAATATTTTTGTATAAATAATGATTTATACAAATTTGTCTATGCTCGGTCTAGTTATTGAAAAAAAAAAATGCTTCTTTTTTGTCGTCAAAGCAACACAATTGAGAAATAATGAATAATTTTAATAAATAAGGTAATATATTTTTGGTAGAATTTATTTAAATTGAATATTAAATGTTATCTCGTAAGATCGACTCGCAATGTGACTCTAGGTCGAATAGAGATTTTTTAACTGTCACCCAACTAACAAAACAATGGATAGGTTTTCATAAGAATTTGAACCAAACTGAATTGAATCAATGATTTAAGACTTATTTCGTGGTTTGAAGACATATTATTATGTTTAAAACGGGTAACTGGGTCGAAATATTGACGAAAAATCACTGGGTTATATCGTGGTATGTACCCGTTTTAAACATAATAATATGAATTGAATCAGCCTGTAAACGTCCCACTACTGGGGAAAGGCCTCTTTTTCATAGAAGAGGCCCTTATCAGAATTCGATTTCGATTAATTAATACGTCGCACTGAAGAAGAACACTAGCTGAGGCACTAGATATGTATCATCTATTCGTAGTTGTATAAGTTCAATTCAAAGCAAAACTCATACAAAATATGGCCGGCCTGAAATATAAAATGCGAACACATTATTAATGAAAAAAAACACATTATAGTGCATGACGCTGAGGTATTGTAGTGTATTTTCGCTGAGGCAATTTATTTTTTTAAGGTAAAATATGTACGATAATATTAGGTGATATTTTATAACATTTATAAGTAACTCTCGCTGTTTCTTAAATGTTGATTATACATTTCCTAGCTAACACAAATTAATAAAATGTTACAACAACTTTTTGACGTTGACATTCATGTTAAATCAACATTAGGAAATATTGCTTCACAAAAAAATATCTCCAGTGTGTATGTATATTTTGACTGAGAGATAATCACTCTGATAACATTTCAAACTCCATTATCTTATTCGAGTTCCAACTTCCATAAAAAAATAGACGAGCTCGTTAAGCTAAAGGTATATAGAAGATAGAAATGATTTGACTATCAATAGGAGCCAATAGTTAATATGATGCCCTTTTAATCGATATTTAAGATTATTCACAACGAAAATACGATATTTTTGATTGGCGATTTGCATATCTGATCTATAAAAATGATTAATGAAAGGTTTATGAAACTTGTTAAAACTAAAATATTTGCGGATATATCTACATATGTATACACATGTGATAAAATTTCAACCGAAACTTTAACTCAGAGACTTACGTATCCATTGGATCATCTGACTAATAATGTAAATATCAGATTTAAATAAACCTACTCAAAAAATCGTTATTAAATTAAGATCCTTGATAATTAATACCTCAATAATGTAAATCTGATTTTGTTTGTTCCGTAATCAAATCTCAATAGGGCGAACGATAGTAGATTACGCACATTATTTTCAGCTCCAAGCATATTCAATATAAGCAATTTCATATAAGCTAAGCTCCCAGACAAACGGTTTATTGTTTTGAATTTCTAACGAACATAATAAATTGTGTTATATTAATGTTAATATTTGGTACTAATTATCGATAACATACACCAATAACTAAGCTTGAATTGTTCAAGTTGTTAATTATCGTGTTTTCGTTTTTAATTATCCAATTAATATGATTTTATCCATATAATCATTAACAATAACAAATATAAATTAATATTATGTAACACTCAAAAGGGTTGTACAATTGGATTGTTCGTATTATAAACACATTAATTCAATGCGTCGCTGCAAAGCCGACTCGTTAAAACACTTCATCGAAACTATTTTTTTATTTCTATTAAAAAAAAATTATAATGGATGTATTTAAATAAGTCTACAACTTACCGAGTGTAAAAATAATTTATGAGTACGACATACTCGTATTATTCTGTTAAAACAGCTATTTAAAATCATTATTTATGAATTAATAAAATATTGTCTTAAGTCTGTAAATAATAATTTTGCATTTCATTTTATATTTAAAATTTATCTTATTTGCTTAAGCAGTTGGTGAAGCACTGGTGAATTACTATCAATATTAAAGGAGAATACTCAGTACATGATTCTTATTCGAATTATGTAAAAAAATAGGTACTTAATTTTTGACCGAATTTCCATAAATTTCAATTCAAATAAATGAAGCGTGGACACTTTTCCAGTCATGTCGGCGGCGCGAGCGTAGGTGTTGTACTGTGCCGTTTGTTCACATCTAAAAATTGCCAAAGTTCATATCATTTACCTAGTCAACAAATTTGTTGCTTAAACGAGTGAAATATCTTGGTATTTTTGGTGGCGGCGTTTTGACGTAGGTAAACTACCGCAAGATAACTAAATGTACCTGCACCTGCATACCTGTTTTGTGTCAACAGCACAGCTAGCTACTAGGGTGTCCAGACGACATGTAAATAATTAGATAACTCTTGGGTAACTTTACTTAGAAGTTCATTAATATTTATGTTACATTTTTACATAATTCAAATGAGAATCATGTACCAAGTATTCTCCTTAAATATTGATAGTAACTCACCAGTCATCCTGTATATGGTATGGTTTAAATTATTTTTTTTTTTTTTTTTTTTTTATTGGAAATTTGAGTGCGTTTGACCTCAATCTTGTCTGATGGTAAACAATGATGAGGTCTAAGGTGAAGCACGCAAACTCAAATAATGCCTGTTCACTCTTGCCTTAAAAATCCCTAGGTTGTACGCATCGGGAAACAGTGACGCAGGAAGAGAATTCCATTCCTTTGCAGTTCTAATAATGAAAGATGATGCGAACCGCGAGGTACGAACCGGAGGAATGTCGACCACGTATGGATGGAACCCCTGCCCTCGTCGAGTTGTCCGATGGTGGAATGGTGCTGGGGGAATTAATTGATGCAATTCCTGTGCACACTCACCGAAATGTAACCTGTAGAAGACACACAGACTAGCAACCAGTCGGCGATGTTCGAGGCTCTGGAGCTGTCTTGAAGTAAGCATCTCATCACCAATGAGTTTTCTGGCACGCCTGTCGATAGCTTCCAGGGCTTCGAGCTGATACCGGGCGGAACTGTCCCACAGATGGCAACAGTACTCCATGCAGGAGCGGACTTGAGCTGTATAAAGTCTTAGCAGCTGGTCTGGTGTGAAATAGTGACGGACATTGGAGAGGATGCCCAGTTTTTTTGAAGCAGTCTTAGCCCTGGATTCGATATAGCTTCCAAAATTGAGTTTGGACGATAAGTCTATACCGAGTAGTTCAAGGTGGTTCGTGACTGGAACAGGCACATTTCGGAAAGTGGGAGCCAAGTTAAACGGGCTCTTTTTAGCGGAGAAGAGACACGCCTGGGTTTTTGAAGCATTGAATCTTACTAGATTGGCATCACCCCAGTCGGAGACAGCCTGAAGAGTAAGATTGGCACGGTAGACCATTGCTTCTCTATTATGTATCTCTATTATGTATGTCTCTGTATGTATTACACGTATTAATATTATTAGTACGTGTAAAAAAATTAGAATTAAATTATTTTTATATAGTAAAAAAACTTCATAAAAACCTACACTGACCTATAACTTATGCACCTACTTACGGTTATCAACCGTCAAACAGCAATGATTTATAATACCGTATTCCGGTGCGAAGGGTGAAGTTAGTCAGTGTAATTACAGGCATAAGTGATAGAAAAGATAACAGATCATAGATGGGTCTAACAATACGTAGCACGTATGTAAAATTATTGATAGAACAACTGTTTATATATATATATATATATGCCATACCTATGTGAGTTAGTCGTATAATCTTGAGGTGACATTCAGTCTTTGTTTCATCAAAATCGCAAAATCAAAAGTTATTGTAATTTAATTTAAAATGACAGCGTGAGAGAGAGAGAGTAGGTAAGTGGTTCTATATATTAATACGTGAAGCAAAAACTTTGTACCCCTTTTTACGAAAATTACGCGGACGGAGAAGTATGAAAGTTGGCACAGTTAAAGTTTATATGGAGAAAAAGTGCAGAATGCTAATATTTTTTTATAAAAATGCTCAAAAAATACAAAAAATAAATAAAAATAATAGAAAAAAAAACACTACACACATTACGGCACACAACACATGTACAAATTTTGTTTATTGTCAAAGTCTGTTTTTAACACGGTTTTAAATACAGGTCTTGCAACGAATTTTTATCTTACACGGTTTTAAATACAGCTCTTTCAACGAATTTTTGTCGTACACGGTTTTAAATACAGGTCTTGCAACGCAATACCTGTTATTTGCAGTTGCATATTTCAAATTATCTTAGTATCTAACAGGAGCGGATGGCAACAGCATGGCTATTTATAGATTCTTAAACAGTGTTTGTACATCTTTGACACAAATTATGCATGAAGTTAATTAAAATGGGTTACGATGGTTTTGAAGGTTTGGATAGTGTTCCCTTATTTGATTAATATTCAAATATTAAAAAAAAATATATACAGCGACAATTTCTGAACAGAAGATCAAACAATTCTATTTTGTGTTAAATTATAATTTCAAAAAAAACCTAACACAAATTTTTACTATTACGAAAGAAGATTGAACTTTTTTTTTATATTTTATTTATTGTATAATTTTTTTTTAATGATAGTTGACATTGTGGATTTTCAACTAATTTTCAAGACTTATTCAGGTTAAAACCAATGTAGCCGTGTCTTAATAATGTGGTCTTAAACTATATGCTAATTGTCAATAAAGATGAAAATAAATTATTTTAGCATGCGGTTTTGATTGTATAGAGGAATATATATCGTAGGTATGTCTTTATTTTACGGGAGCAAAAATGAATGCGTGAGTTCAACATAGTTACAGACTCAATTAAAACACATTAATCTTAATTTATGTCACGCGGTTACTCATTGACTTACAAAACATATAAAGCCCTATACTTTAAAATATTATTATGTTATATATGCTCAAAAGTATACATATAACAAGTTAACGCTTCTAAACAATTAAATTATAAATTAGATTTCAAGCCAATAAAGTTTCCACTAAAAGACTAAGTGAAATTGTCATTAGTACAGTAGTAAATCAAAAATCAAAGAGAAAGAATACCAAAAGTTAGTAATTAATGGTCTCTCAACAGGCGAGCTAATTCCTTGAACCCATTGCTAAACAAGTCAATGTCATTACACTGCTTATTATAAATTTTGCAACTTCTTACAATAAATGAATTGTTACAATACCTTGATCTGGAGATAGAAGTAGAAGAGAAAGTAGCCTGAGATCGAGTGGAATGGCTAGGGCATTTAAACTTAACATTAACTAACTTTAACTAAATTATTAATAAAATTATTTTGTAGAGAAAAAGCTGATCTCTGAGTTCTCTGCGTATTTCTAGAGAAGCATCACTGTCAAAGGAAGCAGAGCTAAATATATTAAAGAGGAAAGGTCCCAGGTGAGAGCCCTGAAGAAATCCTGAAGTAATCGGACCAAACGATGAAGTAAAACCTTTAATTGAAACTGCTTGTGATCGATTGCGTAGATAGGATGTGAGCGAAAGATGCATATTACGATGTATGCAGATTTTTTTAGGTTTTTTTTTTAAATTTATTTATTTTTATATTTTATATATTATATATTATTGAATTTTATCGAAGGCTTTTGAATAGTAATCTGTGTATATAACATTAACTTTGCACCCCGAATCTATGGCACCAATTACAACATCCAAAAACTCGCAAATATTGGATTCAATAGATCGTTTATTGACAAAACCATGTTGATTATTCATCAGAAATGGACTCAATATTGGATATGTCATGCATGTCATATGTAATTTTCTCCAAAATCTTAGGGATGGTAGACAATTTTGAGATTCCATGGTATTTTTTAATATTCCCTTTATCAAGACGCCTGTGAATTAATTATTTGATTAATAATTAAAGATTTTTTTTTCCATTCTGTAGATAAGCGACCGGTATTTAAAGATTTTTTGAATATAATAGTTAAGGATGTACTTAAAATTTTACGGTGTATAGCATTTGATCCACTCCCTTTACTTGCATCTAATTTATTTAGGTATTATTGTACTTTGTTTTCTGATATAGCCAATGATTTTATAACTGTATCAGAGTTGTTATTGTGAATGTTAGAATTAAATGATGTATTCGTCTCAAATACAGAATCAAAAAATTTGTTGAACATATAAGCGATTATTTGTCCATCTGAGCCATTTTGTAAATCTAGATACATTGTATCCGGTATACCAATGTGTTGTTTTTTAGACTTAAGGAAATACCAAAAAAACGCTTAGAGTTAATATGAATCTTTTTTTTTACTCGTTCCAAATATAAATTGTAACAATGTTGTCGCTTAACCTTCCATATATCTTCCATTTCTTATGCCATTTCAATTTTTTATTAATTAGACTAATTGAAATACGTGAATACCAAATGAGTTATTTACTTTCTTTGGTCACCTTAGACGGAATATATTTGCCAATTACATCGTTTATGACACCATAAAATGCATCGACTGTTTCACTAATATATTTTTCATTCAGCTCAATTTTCCAGTCAATTTTTGCTAATTGTGCGTTAACAATGCCATAATCTACATTATAATATTTACGGACTATACGATGATTAAAACTAAGGTTTTGTTTGTATTAAGGTATCCTACCTCCACGTGACGTGAGGGATGATGACCATCTTCAGGCTCTGACAAAGGCATAGTTCGAGAAACTACGCATTTTAAGTAATTGAATATATTATTTTAATATAATATATTACAGTGATATAATTTTTTCATGTATGACTATTTTTCGTACTACATAAAAAAATATCAAGGTCGAATCAAGATCATCAACACAGTGCACAAATCTCTGCTTCCTAAAGCTATGCATGGAGTTATAACCGTGTATTCCGTTGAATACATATTCACGAAATGTTGAAATATCAGCTTTATGATCGAGTATTAAGAACTATCCCCCTTTGAATCATGGCTCATTGTGTCGTTCGCATTTTCTCCGGTTTTCTACACGGTTACCTCTCAGGAACTCAATGATATACATGAATAGAGTGTCCGGCGTGGGTCTTTTCATCGTTTATCGTACAGCACGGACGAGGGAACACAATCATTTTAAGTATTGAATACTTGTTCAAGCAATACTCAAATACTACGTAAGTTCATATTTAAATATAATAAATAAAATTCGTGAAATTAAATTTATTGTTTTAGTCAATTATTAATCCAAGGTCATGTATTATTTTAAATATATATTTAGGACAGAACCTTATTTGTTTTTTTAATCTTTTTTATTTTCCTTTCACTCAAATTTCAACATTTTAACATAAATTTTATAATTAAAAATAAAGTAGTAAGAAACAATAAACAAAAAATTCTTAAGACGATTTAATTTTATTTTAATTTATTTTAATTTCTAAAAACTACTCTTTATCGTGTAATAAGAAGCACAATTAAAAAGTCAGTCTTTCTATTATTACTTACTGATTATTATGATAGAATATACTGTGTTATCGTATTGCATTTATGTGATGATATATAGCGTAGATGTATTTATCAATGTTAGTTTTCATGACCTGAATAGCGAAATGGGTTTATGTTATTAGCGACAATAAAGTCATTATGTTATATATGCGCCATACTTGATTATAAAACGAGTTAAGTGAATATGTGCGATATGAAGTTAATTATTGTATTAAATATTTTATAGGACGCTTTATTAAATTAAAACTATGTAAGCGTAATTAAAATTATACACTTAAATTATAGTAACATATAATTATATTTAAAAAATTTATACCTCTGCTTAAAGACATTCATTCATAATTTTGAATTAATTTTTTTTAATGAAAGTTTTGAATAAAACGATAAAAAAATGTACATTAAAGGTCAAATTGAAAAATAAAAATCTGAAATTAACGTTAAAAAGTCTTAACATAATGTCTTACCTTCACACGCAACAGTCATATTATAAACCTGAAACAAATAAAATATATCATTAACATATTCTAAATGTTATCAAAAGCCGTAGTTATTTGTCGGTTAGCGTTAAGAAATTTTCGTCGTAACCCTACTGCACGTAATTTAGATATTTTAAACGATAAAATAAAACATACTTTGAAGCTTATTAGAATTGCCCAATGTGAGGCATGGCGAAAATTCTGTTCAGGTTTACACGGATTGTCAACAACTTCAGAAATGTGGAACCGTATGAAATGGTTTAAAGGCTATAAAATTCAAAGGTCCATAATCAGTGAAGAGAACGTCACTAAACTATTACATAGCTTATGTCCTGATTTTAATTGCCGAAATTCACCAAACTTTACTTCATATAATCACGATTTGGAATGTGAAATTTCGTTACATGAATTAGAAGCATGTATAAAACCTACTGATACCGCACCCGGGTACGACAATATAACATTTTCCATGATTAAATGCTTACCAGTAATAGCTAAAACTGTATTACTTAATCTTTATAATAAAACTTTTGGATCAAATGTTTTGCCCAGTTTGTCAGTGGCGTAATATTACAATTGTTCCGCTTCCTAAACAAGATTCTAATTCAGATACTTGTCGACCAATATCTTTAATATCGTGTTTATGTAAAAATTTTCATTCAATTATTAATAAAAGATTAGAATGGTTCGTTGAAAGAAACGGCCTTTTCTCTCCAGACACCGTAGGATTTCGAAAATCACGGTCTACAGTTGATAGCCTTAGTGTACTTGTGTCTAGAATTCAAACGGGTTTTTGTAATAATTGCGTAACTGTTGCCTGCTTCATGGATATTGACAATGCCTGTAATAATATTGATATTTATTAATTACTGCGCATTTTAGATAATTTGGGTGTAGGCACAAAGTTTTGTCGTTATCTATGGAACTTTCCCTCGGAAAGATTCCTTAAAATAAGAGCTAACAACGTAACGATTTCTCGTAAGACTAGCCAGGGTTTAGCTCAAGGAGACCCAATATCCCCATTACTTTTCAATATTGCAACAAGAAATATATGTAAAGTAATTAATAATTATGTTCATATCTCTCAATATGCCGACGATTTTGTTTTATATGTTACTAGTCAAAGTGTTAGTGAGGCTGAGAGAGAACTTCAAATGTCAGTTGATAAATTTATTTCTATGGTAGGTAATTTAGGGTTAAACATTTCGTCGTTAAAAAGTAAAATTTGTGTGTTCAAAAAGGGCTTTAATAGATATCCAGTAAAAATTATTGTCAACGGTTCTACACTGTCTGTGTAGTACACCATGTAAAGTATTTGGGAGTATGGTTAGATAGATCGCTACGGTGGGGCAAACATATTGATAATTTATGTAACAAAATTTCTAATTTTCTTAACATTTTTAAAGTTTTGGCTGGCTATGGATGAGGTGTTCATCCAAAACATTTAAGACGTTTGTATTTGTCAACTATAAGAAGCCGAATAAATTATGCCTGTTTTGTTTATAACGATAGTAGTGTAGCTCATTTGGTTAAATTAGATAGAATGCAAAACAGAGCTTTGCGAATAATTGGTGGATACATAAGGAGTACATCGTCTCACGTAATGGAGTCAGATTTGTGTATACAACCTCTTTATATCAGAAGATTTTATTTAGCGGGTAAATTTTTATTAAAATCAATATCTTTCACCAATAGCTCACTCATACAAATATTAGACAAAGTTTTATCTTCAAATTTAATTACTTCGTGGAAAAGAAAGCTTAAGCCGTTGTTAATAGAGGTCTACAATATTTTAAAAAAATTTGAGGTCAATAAAAATAACTCTTTGGATTTCTTCTCACTTCACACGTGGCCGAGCAATATTCAAATAGCGAATTTAATTAAATTATTTTAAGTTTTGAATTGTAAATATGTATAATATTGTAAAATTTCTGTAAAATATATACAATAATATTAAAATAGATATAGTGAATATTAATAAACCTAAAAGAAACTATAGTACATCATATTTAAACAATCACTGTAAGAAATTTATGAACGAACAATATAACGGTTTTTACAAAATTTTTACTGACGGTTCCAAAGATGGCCTGCACATAGGTGCAGCATTTTTTGATGCCGAATCTTTAGCTTCAATTTACTTTAAAGTTAGTAATAATATTTCTATCATGCACGCTGAGTTATTGGCTGTTTCGTACCTCTGTTACGTATCCTCCATTGACTACGACAAGTTTGTTATTTTCTCAGACTCTAAGTGCGCTCTTCAACATGTAGCTCGATGTACATCTAACGCTAGAAGTACTCCCGTAGCATACACAATTTTAAAATAAATATATAGTTTGAGAGAACAGTCTAAAACAGTTTTTTTGCAGTGGATTCCATCTCATATTGATCTATTAAGTAACGATATGGCGGATACACTAGCTAAGTATGGAGCTTGCGATGGTATAGAAATGAATATTAAGCCTATTTTTTCCGAGTGTTTACATATAATTAAAAATAAATGTATTGACTTGTGGAAAGAATATTTTGATAAAAGATCGAAAGACAAAGGCATCTGGTATCGGACCATACAACCTCATCCACCCAATGTACCTTGGATAGACACAGTGCTATTGAACAGAAAAGACGTGGTCACTGCTTTACGGTTACGGTCTGGACATATTCCATTCAATAAATTTGGCCATTTGATGGGTATAACTCCACACCCTGAGTATTCAGTTTGTGGAGTAGTTGAGGAGTAGTTGATGATAGGCATTATCACATTTTAATGGAATGTGTTAAGAACGAAACCAGAAGACGCCAATTTTTTCCTAATAAACTGTTTTATATCAATGTTGGAGAATGTAATAGTATTTTGACAAAACCAGAATCTATTTCGGCAAAGGAATCGTATAAATTGGTCGATGAAGTTTTATCAATAGTGTCATAAGGTTGTTATTATGTAACTGTATTAACATATATGTATAATAACAGAGCGACATAGTCGCAGTAGCGGCAAAGCTCTTTAATAGAGAAAAAAAAAGCATATTCTAAATAAAATTACAGATTATAATACAGATACATCTATTTTACGATAAGAAAGTCGTCTGACAATCGCAATATTAATTATTCACGTCTTGTAAAACGTTTCCTTGAGTAAAGAAAAAATCTTACACTTTTTCATTTCGTTAATACAACATTCGTGTACACGCATTTCGTTTATACAAAGAGTCTGTTAGTAGTAAATCATTTTAATAATTGATCCGCATAAAATATTCAAAAAAATTCAGCAGAAAGTGTTCCAGGAAAAATGGATAAAAATGTTCAGGGTTCTTTGAATATTGCTTGCACGACTGACCGTCTCGCCTTTTGTTTGCATGTAAAAAAAAAGTTATAGCTATATGTTTTTCTATTACAATAACTTAATCATTTCTATGAACGTAATTTAATTTTTTTGACGTATTTTTGATTAAAGCTTATCTATACCTTGAATATTTTCGAGGTGACGCGAGGGACTAAGTACACTAGGTATTTTTTATCTTGAAATTCAGCCCGGTCCCCTAGGAAGAAGGGATAAAAGTGTCTTATCATATCAGCAATGGCAAATTTTGAATTTTCCAGTTTTGAATTGAACGTAGGCCTCCCCCATCGACCTTCAGAGCGACCGGTTCAAAGCATAAGCAAGCAAGCAAAAGCCACCATCAAACAGTTTCCGGCGAATTCCTCAAGTCGTCTGTCCATCTCGCGACGGCCGTCCGACGCTGCACTTGTTGGTACGTGGTCTCCACTCGAAAAATTTCTGCTCCATCGGCCGTCAGTTCTACGAGCTGTGTGCCCTGCCCACTGCCATTTCAGTTTGCAAAAAATGTCTACTTAGTTGTAATTCATTTACGCGTACTTCGATTTGATTCTCAACTATTTTTTCGTTAATCCTATCGGCGTGTAGTCGTCTTCGAACTGAGATTTTCAGAGGCCTCGATAAAATATTATGGTGTCGTGACAGAAAGTACAAATTTAAGCATCGGCGCAGTCCTAGAGCCATCAAAAAGTAGGAAGATTTCTAAGCGTAGGAAGTTTGTAAGAAGCGTTGCGCACCATGACGGTAATAATAAAATTATGTATATTTATTTATTTATTTTCATATTTAATTCTATATTTAATTACTTTTGTATCGATGTGCAATAAATTATTATTTAATAAACATCATCATCATCATTATAATCATTATCAAATCAGCCATTGGATGTCCACTGCTGAACGTAGGCCTCTCCCATCGACCTCCAGAGCGACTGGTTCGAAGCAGCTCTACTCACTGTCACTTCAGCTTGCAAATCCTTTGGGATATATCGCAACCTTCGTTTGTCTGTGGATTTCATAATTTATGATTCGGTCTGGCAGAGAAATACCTGACATAGCCCTCTCCGTTGCACGCTCTCCATTGCACGTTTATCATCACTGATAAATGTGTGTACATTGGTCGAAGAGTTTCGACTTCAGGCACTGAGGTATGACCGAGGTTTTTCCAACTTACCGAACGCTACCCATCTGGATCTAACTAATTCAACGATTGACTGCTCTCTCGAAGTTGTATTTACCAAATTGGACCTTTTGTCCATATGTATACTCGTCAAAAAATTCAAGAGTAAAATTTCCAACTAAATCAAGGTAGGCATGACATGGACATTTGACATAATTTTTGTCATGTCCTTGTTTATTTTAAGGTTCGCCCGTTGGAAAAGTCCATCAAAGTTACTGAGCATAATGCTCAGATCTTCAAGGAATTCCGCCATGTGCACAATATCATCGATCATCGACGCTCTAAAACGCCTGCGGGCGGTGATGGGTGAGGCGGAACACAGGAGAAAGGTGGTGGTCGCGATGTCGCTGGACATCGGGAACGCCTTCAACAGTCTCCCGGACGCAATGATACGGGAGGCATTGAAATTATTCGGAGTGCCCTCGTATCTAAGGAGGCTGTTGGAGGCGTACCTCTCCGATCGGAGGGTAGGCCACGAAAACCGTTCGGGATCCGTGGAGTAGCTGCAGCTACTGCTCTTGTCGGCGACCCCCCCACGGGAGCTCGTGGCAGAGGTTCTTGCCGAGACCTACTCCTACGTCTCGGGGAGGAGGGCTCTCGGTGAGAACCCCACGCTGGACGGACCACCTGGCGTAGCAGCCGTATGGCACACGCGTAACGGCTGACGTGCGCCCGGTCCTCAAACGGTGGATGCGCCGTAAACGCAAGCCCCTCACCTTCCGTCTGACGCAGGTTCTCACCGGGCAGAATTGCTATAGTGACTATTTGTGTCGGACGGCCCACAGGAAGCCGACGACTGGGTATTACGTTTGTGGCGCGGCGGTGGCGGTGGAGATGGGCGGCGCTGCATCACTGTCTGACGTCAGTCCTCGAAGAAAACTTGTCAGTCCCGAGCGTCATCACCGCGATGCTTGGCAATGACGAGTCCTGGAAGGCGATGGTCTCCTTCTATGACACGGGCTCCACGGGCGACAATTGGGGGTGCGTAGGAGGCGCTACTTAATGCGCCTTCAGTAACGTCCCTGTGCCCGTGTCGTGCTGGGATGGGAACCCGGTCGTGCTAGACACGGCATCGTCGGGACTGTTCAGAAGTGAGCCGGACAGTCCCCATCGAGGAGAAGTCTGGCCTTTTCGCCGAGGCCAGCCTGTCGCTGGAGGAATCCTGTTGCCTGCAGATCCGGGACTCTCCAATTAAAGCGGCTGAAGGCTCCCGCAGGGGCTTAGTACGGTATTGCACCCCCAAGTGCTGAGTCTAACATACGGTCTAGGACTGCCTACCCGGGCGTCCTGGATATCACCCGTAAATGGGTTCCCCTGCGATACAAAAAAAAAATTAAAAAAAAATGGGCACAATACCGTCGGCAAATCGAAGGTGAGTGATATACTCACCGTTTATGTTGATTCTGAATCTTTTCCATTCAGTATCGGAGAGGTACCATCTCCCTGTCTCCCACTTCACTGCATTGTAATTGCTCTCGTACTATGCTTATTTTTTAACCGAAATAATAGCGTTATTGTACAAACATTGCAACACTTCGATATACCGGTAGACAATGTAACACTGCTGGAGAGAATACAGCACCACCCAAGTTTCGATCGAAACGAAGTCTTTTTCATAGTCCACAAACACCAAGCACGATGGCCGATTATACTCCTCGATCTTTTGTATAATCTATCACAAAGTATGTATGTAGTTAGTGGTAGAGCCTTTTCAGAAACCGACTTGTTCGGAAGGCTGAAAGTCATCAAACTTGCACGTCAGACGATTCATAATGAACCTAGAGAACAGCTTATAAACATTGTGTTCAGGTTTTAAAGATTTATAATCGTTCCTTTACAAGTATGTGTTAAATCATCCACTAGAATAATATGATCGTATTAAGGCGTAAACTGTTCTAAAATGTTTTCAAGTTTAAAAAGAGAAAAATAGTCAAATTCCTAATCATAAGCTCGAATAAATATTTCTCTATTTATTGAAAATTAGTTCAGTTTTTAAAATGTAGTTTAATATTTTTATACTTTTGGGCAAAATAAGTTAGGATCTTATAATTTGTATATTTGATTTAATTTATTCCATCTTAAAAAAAAAAACAAATCAATACTTAAATTAATAAAACTGTAATAGGTCAAATTCAGTACATTGGAGATATTTTGGAAAAAAAATAGAATATTTATAATTGATACTAAGGCAAAATATATAAAATTAAATTTTTTTCTGCCTGTATCTTGGCCACGCATTGCGCCAAAACTAATTATTATATAAACAACGTTAATATCATTTTTGGAGCACAATTATATTTACTACCAACCTACTCTTCTTTCACGTTGTCATTCAAAATAAAAAATTCATACAATAGTTCTTAATAAAGTTAAGCGATTTTGATGAAATAAAGACTAAATATTACCTCATACGCCTTATGATTTTTATAATAAATTTTTAACCTACACATAGTAGTGATTCGTGCTTAAACAAACATACATATAAATAGACAAAAAGACAGCAGACAGAAAGAAATTTAAAAAAAAATTGATGGAAATGTTTTAATTAGTGTTTTTGATTTATTAAAGGTTTCCTTAAAAAAATTATGAATGTACATGTGTATAGAAGATGAAATAGCATAAATTGTGAACAGTAGGTACCAGAAGAAGGAGATGTAGAATCTAAGCACTGTTGAAGACAAAATATCAGAGTGTTAAGTCTCCCAGGAAATTTTGCAACTGTCGTTGAATACGTATTGTTGTAGTATGTTTAATATATGGAAAAGTTCATTGCGCTTGAAAATCTGTGTTCAAAATATTTAATTTTAACATCGCGGTTTTCTATTGTAACTATCATCTACTCCACTCACACCATGGAGAGAGATCAAATAAAAATTAAAAATTAATATTATTTGTAGTATGGCTCGTTATATCGTCTAGTTAGTTAGGACCCGTTTTACGTTGTTTTTGTATTAACCAAGTTCTTTTAGAGTATCAGTGATCACAAGTTTAAATGATTACAAGAAATTAAATAAAACTTTGTAATGAGTATGTATAAAAGTTGAAAGAAAATAAAAGATCAAGACCCGATCTCATCTTCTATTAACACCTCGTTAATATAGTTGCTAATAGAAGTAGCTCCACTCCATCCTTACTTTATTAAAATAGGAAAATAAAAAATTAAATTACTTTAAAAAATTAAAAGGAGGAGAGGAGGTAAACGGCCCCGCGCCCGCCGCTTACAGTAGTTTCCGTCCTACTTTTTATGAACCTTCCTCAATTGAGATCGAACACTTTTGTGCTCCTACTCCTGCCTTATGTTGACATTTAATATGGTTGTGAAGTTAAAGTTCTTTTCAACACTCGTCATGATAATCTAGGTTGTTATGTTAAATTCGTAACTGTGGATCCATATAGTTTAAAAAAAACATTTATCATACGTTCTCCAGCCGATTCGAATATAATTGAATGACTTTTCCTTACTGAACCTTATTAATAACCTCCTATAATATTGTGATAAACTCGAATTTAAAACTTAAATACAAACGGCGTGAATATATTCATATTCTACGTTTAACCGTAATATTACACTTACAACTAAATGAATATGTTCCCTAGACACACATATAAGTATATGTTCTTTTGTATTATAACTACAACCGTGTCCTATAAATGTGTAGTGTTACTTATTATATATTTATGGCTTGTTTCATCGATACCTTCTATACCTTAATTATCTAAAATTTATACCTCTAGTTTATTTGAAACATGTAGCAAAGTACATTTTCTTTAATATTTTGTTGATACCTCCTATACCTTATTATCTAGAACTTATATATCTAATTTATTTTGAAACATGTAGCAAAGTACATTTTCTTTAATATTTTGTTGATACCTCCTATACCTTATTATCTAGAACTTATATATCTAATTTATTTTGAAACATGTAGCAAAGTACATTTTCTTTAATATTTTGTTGATACCTCCTATACCTTAATATCTAAAACTTATATTTCTAGGTTTGCGTTTTAATAGTAATTTAAATTCGGATCAGATTAGTTCAGTGCATAGTCAAGTACATTTCTCTAATGTAATTGTGACTCTCGTCAAGGTATAGAACTCAGTGCCTAAGTGGTGAGTGTAATAATACCGATGCCATCAGGAAGGTGTTAACTAATCTCAAACGAAATAACGTCTCTACAAAGGCGAGGCAAATGTAATCAATGCACATCACTCTTAAGCGATCTACGCTTAAACACTATGGGTGAAATCCACAGTGAGGGTCCATCACTGCTGCAACGTATCACTTCCACCATCGTAATGGCGTCAGCAACGCTGAGCAAAATTCGGTCGTGGTTCCGGTATAGTTAATCAACGAAAGACATCATCCGAGACATCGTAACGTCGATAAAAAATAGCACAGCAGTACCACATGGCGTATACACTACTCTAGGCTAGACAGAGCGAGGGACACACAGTGTTCCAACCGAAGTTGTATACAATAGCCTCTACCTCGATGTCACAGTATGAGGGACACTCTACGTATCACGAATTATATCGCAACGTAGAGCATCGCGCCTCACTTTTGCGTCACCTATACAAATTCAAGACGACATTGACAAAGGGCTCAATAATCTGCGGTGACCGAAATCAACCACAGCGTCTTGCATTCCAATATCAAATCATCAAGAAAATGCTAGAGTATATTCAGCGCAGTGCTCACACTATTTAGTGGTAATTCACCAAATAACATTACGAGCACTCGATCGAAAATAATAATTGGAATCGAGATTCTTTATTGAGCAATGCACATTTCTTACAAATTTATCGTCAACATATTTAATCGTCACTCGGAGGCTATGTGATCGTACCAGATCGTCGTTTTTATGTTTTGTTTTTGATGACATATATAGATACGTTTCGATAACGTTTCAGAGTTTTCCGAACGACCGATGAGTCGACAGAGCGACTTTAACGGACTCGCGGAATCACTTTACATCAAGCCAATACGAGATCCTTCCATATCGTTCGTCGATCGCAGTTGAGGATGCCAACAGTGATGTATGAAACACCCTACGAACGTACACGAAAGACTAATCGAACTTCAGAAATCCGACGGCTAGATGTAACGATTTAGCGCAAGTCCGGCGGTCGGCACAGTTTTACAAATTGCATATATTGTATTCCATGCTCCCTAATAAATTAGCGAGACAGGTCTACAATATACAACGTATAACAGATCTTCGATCTGTAAAGTGTATCGCCCACTTTAATATATCGTATGATACATTTCTTTGTCGGGATGATTCTCAATCATCTCACTGTACGTGTCGCCCCATCACGCACATTTATATTTTTTATTTAATAAGACGGCTGCTGCCATTACCATCTGTTAATTTATTTGCCACTCTTATAATATTTATTTGTTAGATAGTTGCCTGAAACAACTTCCAACTTTATAATTATATTGTCATGCACCATATATTATGATACGAACCAATATCGATATCAATAATTATTTTGACGGCCCCACATACCGTCAATACATATAAATATGTATATTTCAAAGGTAGACGCTCGTAGCATCTCCTATTATATTTAAATATTGCCATGCATCACCATCACTATGATACGACTCAATGTCGATATCAATATTCATTTAGACGGCCCCTCATACCGTCAATACATATAAATATGTATATTTCAAAGGTAGACGCTCGTAGCATCTCCTATTATTTTTAAATATTGCCATGCAACCACCATCATGATGATACGACTCAATGTCGATATCAAAATTTATTTTGACGGCCCACCATACCGTCAATACATATAAATATGTGTATTTCAAAGGTAGACACTCGTAGCATCTCCTATTATATTTAAATATTACTATGTACCACCATCATGGTGATCAACTACAGTTAGCGGTCTGCGAGTCTCCCCGTCAAACCGCACCACCACAGTATCATTTCCACACGTGGTAGAACAGACGTCAGAAGACGCGCCCTAGCGATGGCTCCATCGCTCTGACACGTGTCATCGACATCAAATCCATCCCACGTGTGTGAGCGGTGCGCACCACGGTGGCGCTCAACACGACCTCGCCGCGACCACTCACCCCCTATATATGCGAAACGACGAAATTGACATTCGGCCCCGTACTACTAAAAATTTCAATACACGAACATTTCGAAATTCCATTACACGAATATTTCAGTAAAATTTGTCCTTAAAAAAAACTTTGATTAAAAGGTATTATTCTCTCGGAGTATCTTATTACGTTAAATGTTGTTTATTTATGTATGTATTTATTTATTTAAATATACATATATATATATATATATATATATATTTTTTTTTTTTTTTTAATTAGTTATATTGTCACACTATGAAAGAAATATTTTAACTAAAATCGTCTCCTAAAATTCAAAACAAAGCGTTATTTTCAAGGAAAATTCGATAACAATAATGATAATAAGAAACTGTTTCTTAAATATTTATAAATAAAAAAATTCGGACCACTGAATATATCTTAAGACTTTTCTCAGAAATGCTTAATATTTATTAATTCGTATCAGAGCATAGACATGTTTTCTTTTTTTACCACAAACAAAAATGACTTTCACAATATTACATAAATAAAATACTTAAAAAATATTTCTTAATTCTAATAAGACGATAACTAGTGTGTTAAGCACTCGATGTCCTTTGTGGCTTCACCCGAAATAACACTTTGCTAGTAATACAGTTTAGTATATCATAGTCATGCTACAGCAAATGATTATTGCAGCGAGTTTTGAATAATGAAACTTTGTTAAGATTAAATAATTATAAGGATCGGATCAGTATTTACTGATTACAAACAAACACATTTTTATTGTTTCTAATATTAGTATTAATTAGATGTTTCAAACGCTAACCTGATACTTATTAAATAACATCATGAAGTCAAGGTCCATTTGGAGAATTATATAAATCAATTAAATTACGACGCATTGACGCAGTGGTCATACCAATTGGCTTACGCGCTAGTGGTCACCGGAACGACCCCCGCACATGACAAATGTTTGTAAAAATAAGCTATATATATGACTGCCGTAGGCTGGGCGTTATGATTATGCTGTGTGTGTTTCCGGACACCCGACACAGTACTCACAACTTAAGGTCGTTGAGTGTCTTCACCTGTTACAAATATATTGATCATAATTAATATTCTTCGTACAAGACAGAGACAATTTTGGTCACGATGTTGAATATTTTAAACTATATTTAAGTTTTTGTTAACGTATGCTATGTTATCTGTATATTTTCTGTCTTAAAAACTTTTTATTTCATAGCAAATTCAATGTATATTTTACAATCAACGAAATAAGAATATTCGAACTGACTTGAATGGACTGTTAATTCATAATTTGAATAACAATCGAAGGAAATGAAATGTAAAGAACGAGGACGATTCGGGTTCTCAATCTCTTGTTATCAAATTGATTTTCGGAGATTTTATTTTCACTTTTTATTTTATGTATAGGATATAAATAAATTAAACTTTAATTTTGTTTAAAAGTTATACTTTATTAGTTGAGATAAAATAGGTCCTAGAGCCTATTTCTCACCATTATATCCTATAAAGTTGCGCTGAGAACAACCTTTATTTCTCAATTTCTTGCACCACGTTCTCTCACTTAATGAGGCTCCCATATTGTCTTTTACATAATTTTGGTAATCGGTAAATAATAGATAAAGTATATATTTCTATTACTGAAGATTTAATTACAATTATAATATTATATCCTGTACAAGTTAGCTTGATATTTTTGACAGATGTAAATTTTTCTGATCGAAATAACTTTGCAATGACGAACATATTATTTTCTTAATTTAATGATTTTAAAAATTGTAAAAACATTAAAAAAAATACATATAACACAAAAGTCCCTAAAGATTCAAGAATTATCCGAAAATTTTAACACTTTTTATTGCTTCAAAGTAAAATTTACAAATATTAAATAATATTAATTAAAGTAAAATATACAATTCTACAATGTTACATCGGTCGGACGTTATATCCGTTCAACCGATGTAACATGTTACATCGGTCGTATACAATGTTACATCGGTTGGATGTTATATCCGTCTGACCGACGTAACATTGTACAAGCGTCTATTATTTTCAGTGTTCCTATTTAAATTTTACTTTGATTGCAAAGTTATGTCGTTCAAAAAATTCACATCAGCTGTCAAAAAGATCAAGCTAACTTGTACAGGGTATAATATAATAAATAGCAAAATTAAATCAAAATTTTTAAAATTTTCTTTAATCTATCTTGTTTTACAATAAAGATAACGAATTTGAAAGGATGAAACAAAATATATATAACTTTCAATTTAATAATAAACTTCAGTTTTAAAGTTGGAAACTTATTAAATCTCATATTTTAATCTGGAGTAAGATAATATTAGTTAAATTTCTTGATATATAAGCAGTCGGTGCTTAAGGGCACAAAAGTTTGGGAACTCAATAAACTTGAATTATGACTCCGACGAAGATTTACGTCTAAGAGATTGACTGTATTCGTTAGGCCGTTTGCGAGAAAAGATCGCTATTAAAAACCTTGTGTACTTTGCAAATTATACAACAAAAATGAACGTATAATTGTCAAAGATCTGTAACTGCTTTTTCTTGAATTTAAACAAGTCTTTTATTCCGTTAATATAAAGAAGAAAAAGTCATTTTCTGTTTTGTATGTATAAAATATTTGAAAAATCTCTTTGGTTTTACTATTTGTATCCGGCTGGTTTTAATCTCGATAAATATAAGACATTAAGAAAAAAAAGTAAAAAAAAAAAGACTATACCGGCATTTTTCAATTGTTTTTCTATTCGTCAAAATGAGTTAATCTAACGAAGAATTTAAAAACTTTAAATCCCTACTCTATAATAAAGAGAGACTTGAAATTTAGTAGGAATATTTCTTTCGCCGAGTCGAGGTCAGCTAAGAACGGATTTTACGAATTTCTACTTCTAAGGGGGTGAAAAAGGGGGGCAAAGTTTGTATGGGACAACATGATTCCTTGGTCCAATCTACTGCAAATTTTGCATGAATATTCTTTAACAGAATTGATTGAAGACGTGTTTCGTATTTTACGGAAATTTGTCCTCTAACGGGGTTAAAAGGGGATTGAAAGTTATTTGCTTCGAAGTTGATATCAATAGGTACTCCTTACTGCTTTTGATTTAAATTACATTTTATTTTGACATGTTTGACAACTCAATCCGTATGTTATAAAATATTTTCGAGTATCGACGCAGGTGCAGATGATAAAAAATATAAATTTATAATTATTATTAATTAATTTTAGTATTTAACTAAACTAACTAAACTAATTATTATTAATTAATTTTAGTATTTAACTAACTAACCCGTGCGAAGCCGGGGCGGGCCGCTAGTGTATATATATATATATATATATATATATATATATATATATATATATATATATATATATATATATATATATATATATATATATATGTACATAATATTAATTTTTTAGATGTTTATATAGTAAAGTTATTGTTAAGTATATTTTATATTTGTATGCAGCTGCGCTGCGCCATATTAATATTTTTTGATATTGTAAATCTGTTTATCTCATTGTAAGTGAACACCCGTTCTTATGAGAATAAATGTCTTAAACCGAAACCGAAACCGAAACTTTTTCCAAGATCTAATATTTATAGCTTCTTTTTTGCTGAAGATCGGATGGAAACGCTGTTGTAAGCAAAAATGCTTAAGACCTTTTTTTAAGATCTTATGTACAGTAAAAAATTAAAAACACATCAAAAACCTCTCTGGATATCTAAGCATAAGAATTATAATAATTAAATAATTCTACAGCTAATGCACTTAGGTATATTAAATATATTATTACATTAATGTAAAATACGTAGTAGACAATACGGCACTTAGCTTACAAAAATAAAAGTAAATTCGACGCCTTTGAGACTAGAAGCATCACAAAGCATGTTCACATGCTAAATCATGCAATAAATTATCGAACATGAAATATTCAAGCCTTTGCCGCAGCGTGAAAAAAATGAATTGCGTTGTCGGTTCAAATGGCATTATATTATGAACTCTATTCCATGTGCAGGTAGTAAGTAATAATGTTACTACTACTATTGTATAATTTATTTCTAAAATTGTCTATTGCGTAATAAATATAATCTGCATAATATTTTTACATATATATATATATATTAGAATATTTAAAAAAAAGAACTAAATATTCCTCGCGATTGACATTCTTGAATCTTATTCCGCATTTATAAGTCACTCTCTGTTACTTCTGAATAATGTTGATTTCAAATGGTAAAAATTATTGACACCGATTAATTAGATTTAAATTTTATCAATTACTATATATACATAAATGTCAAAGTTGAAGAAAAGGCCTTTTCTCCTAAAAAGAAGAAAGGTTGAAGCTTAATCCACCCCTTTCCAGACTCCACTGCTTGTTAGTGAATAATTTCCCTAAATAAAGTTTACGTTACGACAAAAATCTAAAGTTACGACCTTGACAAACCCATTAGATGGAACCCTTATGAGATTTTATTTTTTTGATTACTCCACTGCATCCTGTTCTATGATCACTTTATTTATTAAACTGATTCATATTAAATATTCGTTAAAAAGAAACTGTATTACATCAAACATTATTATATTGCTAATAAACAATGAAGCAGCCAGCCACTTTTCACAAAATTCTAATTAAAGACTATCAATTTTTTCTTTGTAGTTGCTGGAACGTTTGATTATTTAACACAGATTTAAACAGAATTTTAGTCACTGTTGTTAAAATTTTTGATACTAAAATCGAAACTGAACATAAAGTTATAGAAAGTAATAAACATAATAACTATTATACCTACCACTATTTTATTAAAATGAAACTGCAAAAGAAAATGATTTTTTAAAATCCAATAGTAAAAATAATTATTTTACTTAATATACATGACTAATAATTTAATAAATAAAATTGGTTTCGAGAAGTTTATACGTACAAATCTTCGAGTAAAGTTCTCAGTGGCAGTAAAAAAGCAATCTAAGTTGTTTTACAGAGGTCATTTACCAAAAATGTACGAAGCCCTCGATAGAGATAAACTGAGCCTACAATAAAACTAAACGTACGTGATGTGATTTCTATGAAGTGTCTTTTCAAGTAGCTCGTACGAACGGCTCTACGTTTACGTTATATTACTTTCTCTGAGAATTATTTAATTTATTCTAATTTTTAATTTAATTAAGTTACGCTAAGCAGTGATATTATAAAATTATTAGTTATAGTTTTTAATTTCTCAATAAGTGGTGTAATGTCTTAAACCGTAAAAGACTGTTCGGTGTTTTTATCTTAAGCTTAATTGTTTTAGCACAGCTATTTTTTACATCAATTTGTCAGTTTTTCTTAATAAGTACCTTAATCTTTAATATACATATTTCTACTAAAATAACAAAAACAAAAAGATTATCCATTCTTTCTATAATTGTAAGGTCAAAGTACAATTTTTTGATACGGGTTAGTATTTCGATTTCAATTTTTATGTTTACTCTAAATTCTTCGTTTACGTAGACGCTAAGCATATTGAAGTTTTTTTTTTCTATTAAGAGCCTAAAAATAAAGTTAAAAAATATAAATATTCTTAGTAGCAGTAGTATATATCTGCAACGATGTAAACTAGCCTTTAATGTCCCACAGCTGGGCAAAGACCTCTTCATCTACAAAAATAATGGTTGGAGCTTAATGCACCAAGCAGATCTACTGCGGGTTGAAAAATAAATTCTCTATAGTTGTTATTTTAGGTTTATCAAGTGTTTATGATAATAATCAGCACCAACGGCTTATTGAAGCACAGTGAGGATATCCACAAGTATGAGTACAAATGCCTAAACTAAAGGCAAATATTTATACAGCTACAATTACTTGCTCTAAGCGGGAATTGAATCGAGAATTGCTGATAATGACTACTGAAATTAGCCGTCTCATGAGGACGCAGCTTAAACTGACTAAATGTACGCTTACACATGTAGATAGCTGATATATTCCGCACAGCTTAGTCTCCAGTTAGTTTAGTTTAAGGTGGACTCCTTAAGATTATTTTTCAGGCTGAATTTTAGTGGGACCTGAGCATGTCATAACGCATAGAGATGAAAGGTTTGTTCGGTTAATTACCGATCATTTTTGTATATATATATATATATATATATATATATATATATATATATATATATATATATACACTCCTCAGAAATATAGTCATTGTGACTTGTTCAGCACAAAAACCATGGGCAAAAAGAAGGTATGTAGCTTCAGGAACTACGACGGATATACATATATATATATATATATATATATATATATATATATATATATATATATATATATATAGTATCTGATAAAAGTCTCAACTTAGACCAATCGCAATTAGCACGTTTGACAACATTCTATTCATATTCTAACATTCTATTATATACAACTATGTATCTTTGTAAAAATTATTTTTAATAACAATACTTCAAATGATAACATTTTACTTTATATGTAGCCGATATGTATAACTTAAATTAGTTGGCGAAAACACCTGAACTTTTTTGACACTAATCAAAGCTATTAACTCTAATTCATAATCATAACCTAAATTTTTTATGCTGTAATTTCTCTTGAATTTATTCGAAATTATACAGTATCAAGTTCAATTTATATCGTAAAAAAGGCTCCAAGACTTATAAACAGTTAACAAAAATAAATAATATTTCAATTAGGCATCTTGATCTTAAAAAATAGAAATAACGCTTAGAAATGCGATATTAAAAATATGTATACAGTTAATTTTGAAAAAGAGTATAATACCAAAACAAGATAATAAAAGCGAGTCGCCAAAGATATAACACATACATTCATAAGAGGAAAGTGAGCATACGGTACAAATTATTTTTATTCTGCCTTTCTATAGAACTTGACCTACATGTTGGTCAACAATGAATATATTGTAGGAAAAGTTAAATAATATCTTCAGCTCAATTTCAATATTCTATCTTCAGATTTTTAATTAAATAACATTGAATCACATCATTTACTATCTTTTTACAAAAACCTTCACTCAAAATATTTTAAAAAAATGTTCTATGTTAGTATTGTTCTACGTACTAATTATTATATTTAAGTACGTAAAATTATTGTGTGAGTTTTAACATATATAATTTTATACTTCATAAGTACATTTTAATAAAGCAGATCAATTATTTTTTAATTCTACCGCATTCTTTCGAAGGAATGTTAACCCTTTCAGAAAAATTCCTGAACGCGTCGAAAGCGTTTCGTCGATTTGTCACCCCAGGTTTTAGGGAAGGGTCGGGAGTTGATAATAAGTGTCCCCTCTATTTCACCTTAAACTTAAACTGGGTGCACTGATTTCATAACGCCGTTTGTTTCAAGAACCACTCATCGAAAACCATCATTTTCAGGCCAGTTTTCATTCTTCATTAATCACCAATTACTTTTTTAAAACAAATTTCTTGGCGAAATAAAAATTATTCATAACTGTCTACTGCTATTTAATTTTATTGAGACCAATAATACTACATCAAATATAAATGGTAACTATAAGCAAGTTTCTTATTATACGTATTAATTTAGTAATGTATCTTGAATAGTATGTCTGCAAAATTACCATTTTACATTAACAAAAGTGATTGCTTACGTAAAAGAAAATATGCTATGTACAAATATATCATATTTCTGAACCGTTTTTATGTACAGCATAAAAAGTTCCGGTGTAAAGTTCCTGTTTCATTAGTCTTGTATTATATCGTCTTGTTTAAGTTAAATATAGAATAAAGAGATATAATATTACGGAGAAGTATAATAAATATAAAATAATAAATTTTCAAGAAAACATTTTTTCGATGAAATTTAATTTTAAAAAAGTTTTCGATTCTGAAATAAGATATTTCTAAATTGCTAGTCATTTAGCACGTCACTAAATATTTTGCTTAGCTCTGTACAAAGATAGTTAGATATCACTTTAGACATTTCGATATCACCTTCATCGTGTATTTTTATATTATCTCAGATTTATTAAATAATAATATCAATTTGTATCAAATCTCAATGAAGCTTTATACAAGTAAAATCAGTAAACTGATATTAAAATGCATACGAAAATTTTACGTAAAGTATATAATGTTAAAAGTGTATATAATTAACGGAACGAGTTTTAATCTTCGTCACAGTATCGCTAGCTATACGACTAAAACCTCGCGATAGAATTCATTTCTTTATTATGTGAAGCGGACTGTGTGTAATATGAATAGGGCAAGTAAACTTCGTCTGCAAGCCATGGACGAATAATAAATCCAAACGAAGAAATTCATTTGCTGAGAAAAAATGATAACATTATACGTATGGACTGACAACTTATTTCCGTGGTATTATTTATGATATATTACATCAGAAGTTGACTGTTTATTACTCACGCAGGTAAGTAGCTTAGCTATTTTATTGTTGTTCATTTTTAACAGAAGCTTACTACTACTTACTACTTTTCAGCTTTACTTTAAAGTTGTAAGTTTTGTTTAGAATTTTTAAATAATTTTATAACCGTTTTCGTACTTGTGGTACGATAGGTTCTATTAACGTCATCAGTCGTTAGTTTGATTCCCGCTTGGAGATGACGTTTGTATTTATACAAATATTATTTTTTCTCTTTTCGACATTTGCCCTTATGGAAGAATACCCGTACTTTAAAGAGCACAATGATATCGATCATTATTGTTGATAAGAAAACAATCCACGAACCCGCAGTGGAGCAGCGTGGCAGATTAATCTTCAAATTATCTTCTATATGGAGAAAAAGTGTTTACCCAATAGTAGGGCAATTACAGACTATTTAGGCTCCAAACGATTTGAATTTTTTTGGAGATTTGAATATAGGCAATTTGAATATAGGCCGTATATAGTATATCGCTTTAGAAGTATATATAATATTTAATGGGAGTACCTTCTAAATACTCATTAGAACTTTTATGAAAATCGAGAATGAAATACTAAATTATTTAACAAAGAATGAAAAACGGATCCATTATCACAAGTGCAAGGCACCGTCTAGCCCACCGGTAGTTACGCCACTGAATGCAGTGCTTCCTGATAATTGCTATCTTGGTTGCGGATTTGATTCCCACTTACGACAAATGTTTGTATATATCAAAGATATTTTAGTCGTGTGTTAGAGGCGTTTGTTATGCTGTGTTTCCGGACCCCGACACAGGATTCTAATTCTACTGGGGGCTTTTGAGTGTAAGGCATTCGTTTAGTTTTGTTTCAATCCTACGAATACGTTTTCAACTTTACATGGAAATAAAATCAAATGAACAATGAAAGTTTTCTATTACCTAATGCTTTTTTTTTGTAACGAAACTCAATATTTGCTAACTCTATTCCATTATATGTAGCTTGAAGAGCAAACATTGTCCATTGTCTAACTAATCATGAATATCAGTTTGCTTGCGTGTCGCTGATTGTTGCCCTGTTGTTAGTATTCGACTCATTGAAAATATATCGGTTTGTTGAAAATGGTACACTTACTACTTTTTTTTTTTTTTGTTATTTTTAACTCGTGTTTATTAATTACTACTGCAAATTATGTGCATGATAAAAAAAAAATATTTTCACATTTGTTTTTACCTTTATTGATGACTTAATAGCTTAATAATTATATTGTGGTTTTAAAAAATAAACCGATTCCGTCACACGCACCCCTTACAATCAATGATATTCCATTGCAGCAAAAAACCCATGAAAAGTACCTCGGTCTACATATGGATACTTCTTTGTCTTGGAAATACCATGTCAATCACATAAAAAGTAAATTAGTGACTCTTACTGTTTTGCTTCGTAATATTAGGAGTTGTATACCTAGTAAATTACAGCACACAATATATAACGCACTTGTTAAGCCACACCTATCATATCTTATCGAGGTCTGGGGCAGCTCGGCTAAAACCAAAATAAATCAACTTCAAGTTTTACAAAATAAATTAATCAAATTACTTTTTAAATATCATTACCTTACACCTTCTAAAAAAATATACAATGAAACAAAAATCATGCATATAAAAAACCTTTATGTATACAACGTTTGCTGTTTTATCCGAAAAACACTCACTAGCAATATCCATACTAACTTAACGTTCAACAATCAAGCATCAGTTAGCAATCGCAGCACTCGTCCAGCTAGTTTTCTCGTCCTACCCAAGACTCGAACAAATTACGGTAAAACAATGATCACTTTTGAAGGTGCAAAAATTTATAACCAACTACCCTCTCACAAAAAAAATCTAAGCTCATTTAACGTATTTAAAAAGGAACTTGCTAACCAAATTTTAGATAATAAGTAATTTAAATTAAAACAATGCGTTGAATTAGCTTTAATTTTATTAAAGTAAAAAGTGCTAAATTGAAAAAAATTGTGTTACTTTATAGTCATAATTATGTTTCTTACAAGTGCGATGTCGAATTGTTTTTTAAAATGTTTGTTACAAATGTATCCTCATGTAAGTGATAATGTTATCTTAATGAGAATAAATATCTTTAAACCTAAATTCATTTTTCTTTTTTGGTTGCATTCAGAAGTGTATATGAAATATGGACATTTTATTTTACGTACATTATATAATAATAAACGTCTCACACTCAACGGCCCCCAGTAGGATGTGAATCCTGTGTCGGGGGTACGGAAACACACACAATACACAAGCACAAACGCCCCGACCACGACAAACATCTGTATGACCTATACAAATATTTGTCATCTGCGGGGATAGAACCCGCGACCGCTAGGGCATCAGCCAGTTGCTGTGACCACTGCGCCAACGCGTCGTCACTATATATAAATATTCGACAATCCAGCAATTTGAATATATAAACATAGCAAATGGTGTATATATAAATTATATAATTGTATTGTATGTATATATAATTCATTATTTTTTCAGGTAGGTATTTTATCACTTTAAATCTCATTATAACAGTGGTTTATTCTGGTAATATTTATAAAACGTGATCATTACCGTAATCGCCCGAAGGCATAATAAATTTATTAAAATTATAATAATTAACGGTAACATAAAATGGCTTAAATTTACGTGCATATATTATATCGTATTTTTACTTCTAGTATCAAGTAAAAATGTGATAATAGGATATACCTTATATACATATAGCTTTAGTAAAACTTCGCTATATATCATTTTTCATAGTACCTTTTAAGTTTTTACGTTTAGTACCCTTATTAGTGAGAATAGTAAAACAGAAGTTAACATTTATTATCAAAAAAATGAAATATTTTGAAGTGCAGTTCAATTTTCTTAGAAAGATTACTTAGTCGATAAAGATATGTGTGGACTTAGTGGCGCTGTATTTCATGCAAGATATTACTAATTTTTGTTTTTATATTATTTTAATTTTTTTATATTATTAAAATTTTAAGTTTATATATTATTTTCAAAAGAGTAACTGCAGAGTTTCTTGCCGATTCTTCTCTGCAGAATCTACATTCCGAATCGGTGGTAGCTTTACTATTACAAAATAAAAATCACTTTAAAGTGTTAATTTGTAAAATGACGATTCGAAGGTGCTCTTGAGGCCTATTTGAATAAAGTTGTTTTTGATTTTGATTTTGAATAAACTAATAATTTGAATTAAAACAATGTATAATGATAAGAAAAAGCAAATTATAAACATCAAATACTGATGTTTAATGTGCAATATAAATATTATATTCATTTTCAATCATTATATTGTTATACGTCGATATTTGTACACTTTATTATAAGAAACAAAAGACGGATCGGGACACACATAATTATAAAGTAAGAAAATAAACCATTTTCACTGGAAAACTTTAAGGCTTTTCGCTTCCAAATGAAGTTTTAATCCTTATTGAGTTGGTAATATGCGTGGAGGGAATCCTTTTTGAATTTATCCTGTAGAAGACATGGTGGCCTATATTTGAAGGCATGTTTTCATTTCGGATTTACCACGAACTTCGCGCCAAATCCGACCAGCTGCGCTATTTCTACACGATATTTTCTTTTCCTCTTCGACATGAGATCTTGACGACTGGCTTTTGTGATTTAAAAAGATTTGCAGGGGCAAAACCGATTAACGTACGCCGTACGCGGTGTTTTGTCGATAAACGTAACATTTTCATTTAATTCCGTCTGACTAGGCTTAGATGAAAATTCTAAAATAACTAAATTTAATCTTTATCGTCGTTACCATTTTATTTTAAGAAGTTAAAATATCATCCATTTTTTATTTTTACACCATAAATACTAAATAATATTAAATAAATCTTATCAGGCAATGTAAGATATTTTAAATTGCCTGTTAAGATTTATTTAATAATATCTTGTACTTAATTATGACGATCATTCTGATGTAGTAGTGGGAGTAGTCGCCTGAATGCCGGCGGTCGCGGTTTCGATTCCAGCTCGGAGTAGATATTTGTATTTGTATAAATATTTGTTTCCGATATTGGTGTATGTCTTTGTTTCCACACCGTGTCTCGGAGAGCATGTAAAGTCGGCGGCACCGGTTATCATAGACATCTGTTAACGATCGTCTCTCATGGTAGAAAAATAATCTGCCAACCCGAAGTGGAGCAGTATAGTGGATTAAGCTCCAACCCTCCTCCCATATGGAGGAGAGGGGTTTGCCCAGCAGTGAGACTTGTTTGTTTGATAGAACATAAAAATACAATACAGTAAATATTGTTCTACAGGAGTTATGCAATAAATATAAATAGTCAAAAACGGGCAATTTAACAGGAGCCGAATGCTCTCGACAGCACATCTTTTTGAATTACATCGGAAAACAATTTTCTTTTTTGGAAGAAAATTAGTATTTTTAAAACTAAAATATTTTATAATACTTTAAAAAAATAATGACTGGGATACTGTGGGTATTATAAGTACATAAATAAATTGTATGATTTATAAATAAAATAGAAATTATAATAAAGAAATTATTATGTACAGTTAATATATAATAAATTATAATTTATATAATTTATTATATATTAACTATAATAATTTCTTTTTAATATTTACCAAAATATTTTAAAATGTAATGCGTGTATACTTAACAAAAGAAGATGGGCAGTAAAAACTTAAGCGCAGAAGATAAAACAAGGGCTACGTGGGATAACATTAATAATGTAAAAGGAAAACAAAAAACAACAAACGCAAAACTTGAACTAACGGTCGGTTACAAAAACATCATAAGCAATAAGATGTTAAAGTTGCAAATATTTTTGAAAACAACATTATTAACATGTCCTCGCATGCTGTATACATATAAAGGTATATAAATATCGCTTATCAGCATTTACTAGAGTATAATTATAAGAATAAAATGGTGATAGATGTATCGCGCTTAACATTGACTTGATGAAACATACTAAAGTGCTAATTTTTTTTTAGAAATGGAAGAATAATTGAGTCTAATCTGTGAAATTCAAAACGTATTGTCAAGTGTATTCTTTCTTTTCGTAATTCGTATTATGAACAAACCTACATATGAATTCTATGAAAAGAGGAAGATATATAGAGATATTACGTGTATATATAAGGTTTTACGTGCTCTACGAGGCTCGGTGGGGAGACCCACAAGGACATACACCCAGACCGGAAACAAATATTTGTACAAATACAAATATCTGTCCCGAGCGGGAATCGAACCGCTTGAGGCAACTACTCGCACCACTACACCAGAACGGTCGTCTTAGTAAGTTAGTAAGTTGTATTACGATAATTCTTACGACACATATTGTAACTGCTCTATATATCTATTGTTTATGAATTACTCCATTTCCAACCACCTCCTTCCACCATCCTCAAACGGCGTTTTTCTGGTCTGTGGACATAGAGGGAAAAGCGCTCTCTCTGGTTCCGTCTAGCGTCATGACATCCATGTTTATCGAGTGTCTCCTTATAAATATACAAATTAAATAGTAAATAGTACATAGCGCAGCCGTATTTGAGTTTAAAAACAAGAAATATTAAGTTTTAAGATGATTAGAATTGTTCAAAGGTATCAAAATGGAAAAATTAATGGTTAAATTGCCGCCTAGCTTTGATTTGCGAGCATCCAACGCCGCGTCAGAATGGCGATTATGGCGGGCGTCGTTTAAAGATTATTTAATTTCAACAAAACAAGACGTTAGCAGTGACAGAATCAAATTAGCGCTACTACGAAATATGATCGGCATTGATTCGGCTCGAGTTTTGTTAACTGTGCCTTTAACTGAAGACAAAGCGAGTAATTACGAATCGGTAATGGCGGCGATTGAAAAGTATGTGAGTCCACGTGTTAATGAAGTTTTCGAAAGATATAAATTTAATGAAAGGAAACAGAAACAAGGCGAGGCCTTCGATAATTTTTTCACAGATTGCAAACAGTTATTATTGAACTGTAACTATAGTATTTGCAAAGGAGAGTCAATTGAAGATCAGCTTTTAAGAGATAAAATTATGCAGGGGATCGCCGATAAAAGTATACAGGAAAGTCTTCTTCGTATTGACGGCTTGACGTTGGAGAAAGCCTCAAATTTTTGTAGAACGTCTGAACAGAGCAAGCTTCAAGTGAAGGAGATGAATCCCACACTAGATATTGACTACAGCCGGAGCCAGAGCAGCAAGACCAACCAGGGCTGCATGAACAACCGAGGCAGCAATAACAGCAAGACCAACCAGGGCTGCATGACCAACCGAAGCAGCAATAACAAGACCAGGTGGAGCAACAAAAGCAGCAGATATGCCAATAACAAGGAGGAGTTCAAGTGTAGGCGTTGTCAAACAATCCATGGCCCCAGAAAGTGTCCAGCCTATGGTCAGAGATGCAACAAATGTGGTATTAAGAACCACTTTGCAGTGAGCTGCAAGGTGAACCGGGTCGAGAAGTGTGATGAAGAACTTTATTGTCATACGGCTAAAGTGGTGTCTAGTGTGAATAAAAGTGATTGGTATGAAAACATTATAATAGAGACTCTGCCTGTTAAGTGTAAGCTTGATACCGGTGCCGATGTGAGTATTATGCCGTTAGAAATATTTCAAAAGAGCAATCAGTAACTAAGGCCTACCATGATAAGAGTGATAAAAAGAAAGAGGTTCACTATAAGCCTGGTGACAAAATTGTTTATTGTACTGAGAAGGACAAGGTCTGGAGGAAAGGTGTAGTTGTTAAAAAATGTAAGGAGCCAAGGTCATATCTCATTAGTAGAGGCTCTAATACGAGGCCGTTTAGACGAAATAGCTATAATTTAAGAAAGTCATACAGTAACGTTGATAAGTTTTATAGAGATAAATATGTACCATTTGGTAATGAAATTTTGGAGGGATTATTGATATAAAGAATGACAATAGTAATAGGCTCGGCACAGATAATCAATATTATGTCACTCGTAGTGGGCGAACTATCAAACCAAAAAAAAAATTTTCTTATAAATTTTATATATGTTAGTACATAATATTTTTATATATTATTTTGATATGTTATATGTTATAATTTTGAGAGGAAGGTGATCTATATCTCTAATGTTTATGAATTACTCCATTTAGATAGACACAGTATATAGTAAGCAAATTCTAAAGAATTAAAGTTTGTCTAACAAATACATCCATACTGCCCGATTCGGAGGCATGTGCAGGCTGAAAGGGGACCCAACAAGCTAATTACTTAGTTGGGACACGTCAGATCATCATCATCATCATCATATCAGCCATTGGATGTCCACTGCTGAACGTAGGCCTTCCCCATCGACCACCAGACTGACACGTCAGATATGGCTAACTTATTTTATTGTTCAAGATATTAAATAACAAAATTCCGTTGGAAATAAATAAATACACTTAAATAATAAATATTAACCAAAAATCACACCACGTTAACCTAGCCCCGTGCTAAGTTCGTAAGAACTTGTGTTACAGGTAATAGAAACGGAAATAAATTTATATAAATACATATATACATAAATACACATCCATGACCCGGTGCAGACATCTATATTCGTCATACAAATTATCTGCACCTGGCGGGATTCGAACCCGCGACCGCTGCGTAAAGTGTCCAGTTGCCTGACCACTCGACCAGCCGGCCGTCAAAACACTTACAAAATTAATATTTTTTTTTAAACTTAAATTTATTATTTTTTCAATCATATTTATTTAAGAAGCAAGAATGCAATAATTTTTAGGGTTCCGTAGCCAAATGGCAAAAAACGGAACCCTTATGGATTCGTCATGTCTGTCTGTCTGTCTGTCTGTCCGTCCGTATTTCACAGCCACTTTCTTCCGAAACTATAAGAACTATACTGTTAAAACTTAAGAAACTATAAGAACTATACTGTTGAAAGTAGATGTATTCTGTGAACCGCATTAAGATTTTCACACAAAAATAGAAAAAAAATTTTTTTTTCAGGTTCCCTATACTTAGAACTGAAACTCTTTTTTTTTCATCAAACCCATACGTGTGGGATATCTATGGATAGGTCTTCAAAAATGATATTGAGGTATCTTAAATCATTTTTCTCTTAACTGAATATTTTGCGCGAGAGACACTTCCAAAGTGGTAAAATGTATCCCCCCCCCCCCTTGTAACGTCTAAAATAAGAGAGTGATAAAACCGAAAAAAAAAATGTGATGTACATTACCATACAAACTTCCACCGAAAATTGTTTTGATTGAGATCTATTTAGTAGTTTTTTTTTTTAATTAAAAAAAATTAACTATTAATAAAACATCGATCAAAGTTACAAGAACTAGAAGAACTTTTATATGATGTTACTTGCTGCTACGGAACCTTTCATGGGCGAGTCCGACTCGCATTTTTTTCATTTGTTGTGTTATTTGGCATAATAAATAATCTATATATATAGGAGACTTTCTATAGATATAGTCACTCATCACGATATCTCTGGAACTATGAGACCTAAAAACTTGAAATTTGGTAGGAATATTCCCTTTGCCGAGTAGAGGTCAGCTAAGAACGGATTTTAGGAAATTCTACCTCTAAGGGGACGAATCAGGGAGGCAAACTTTGTATGGGACAACGTGATTCCTTGGTCCAATCTAATTCAAATTTTGCATAAATATTATTTAACAGAACTGATTGAAGACGTGTTTCGTATTTTATCGAAATTCATCCGCTAAGCGGGTTAAAAGGGGGTAGAAAGTTATTTTGATATTTATACTCCTTAGTGCTTTTTTTTTAAATTTCATTTTATTTTGACACATGTTTGACAATTCAATCCGTCTATTATATTATCCTATTTTCCAGTATTGACGCAGGTGTAGGTGATATCTTATTTTGGGTGCTCCTGGTGAAACAGGCAAGACTTTATATTAAAAGTAACAAAATTGGATTGTAAATATACCATGTGATCGCTTTATTGTAAAATAGTATTGTTGGTGTTGTTTTAAGTCAAGGGTTTTAAATTAAATGACTCATCAGCAAGGCATCTGTAGTTCACAGTGATACAGATATAGAAGCCACCGAAGTGAACTTGGAAACATTTTTGAATTATACGGCATGAACACCCCAATTAGTACAGATTTGCACCACAGACTAATGTTGGAACAAGATTAGAAAACATTATAAATCAAGTACCCATTTAACTTTATCTTACACTAAAACTAAGAAGGGGGACATAAAAGCTGTCTTGGATTATTATTAAATATAAATATATGTTTGACATATGCAGACGATCATCTGTTCCTAAGGTAGGCAACTTACGGCCTTTTACCAACCAGAATTCCCACCAAAACCCATCGACCGTCTGTGCCGTAATGGGGCGCCACGGGATCGCTCGCGCATACAACCGTGACGCCCCGACGCTTGGCCCAGAAGCTCCTCCATATATTGGGGCCGCTCGAACATCAGGTCCAGCTGGTCCAGGGGCCCAGTTGGGTTGTGCGCCTCCGCGCCCAAACTATCGCGCTTTCGCGCCACCGAATGGAGGGGGAGAGCGAGTCATCCTCCTTCGCGCTTTCGCGCCCACGGTTGCTGGTTTTGGTCCGCGGGGGTCTGAAGACCCCTACCACTCGCGAGGCATTCGAGTGGCGTTCCTCTATCCGTCACCGGGTGATACACTCAGTAGGAGACCAGCAACTCCCTTGGGAGGCAACTTACTGCCTATGTTTTAGGTAACAGCTGACTGATATACATTTTTTTTATAAATATACATATAAATAATACATATAGAAATAAATACACATTACACCCAGACTCGAGGCGGGAATCGAACCCACGATCCTGGAGCAGAAAGCGGGGTCACTACCAACAGTGCCGAGTCAATCAAAATTTAAATAAATAATTACTTGAGGGCTTATTCAAATCTAAGAGACAAAATCGTATTGACTTGTGGTGTAATTATACCAAAAATACAACGAACGAAGCATTGATGACCGTTCTGGTGTAGTGGTACGAGTAGTCGCCTTAACGCCTCGCCTCAATACCGGTGGTCGTGGGTTCAATTCCCGCTCCGGGTAGATATTTGTATTTGTGCAAATATTTGTTTCAGGTCTGGGTGTATGTCCTTTTGGGTTTCCCCACCGTGCCTCGGAGAGCACGTAAAGCCGTCGGTCCCGTTTTTTGTCATGGATACCTTATAATAATCGTTACTTATGGTAGGGATATTATCCGCCAACACGCAGTGGAGTAGCGTGGTGGATTAAGCTCCAACCCTTCTTCTATATGGAAAAAAGGCCTTCCTTCAGCAGTAGGTTATTTACAGGCTGATACAATACAGTAGAGTACAGAAACATTTGTGACCTTCAGTGACGAAACTGAGCCTTACCATAAATATTAGAGTCCATCTAAGGGGAGATGTTACTGCCGGACGGTTCTCGGACCTGTTGCTTAAAATAGGAAATGTTGACTTCCGGGAACGGGACAATAATATAATGTATGAGTGTATATGAGTATGTATTTACCATAAACAAAGCTTAAGGTCAAACTCTTAAAGTCGCGGGAGTATACTTGAACGAAAGCTGCTTCTCTCACTGCAGCCCGTTGTATGCGGCATGTTCTAGAGAAGCCTGGTGATTTTAGCATCCCGAAGGAAATTTTATTTTAATGTTTTTGTTTTTTTTTTAAACTTTAAATCCCTACTTTGTAATACAGATTGTTATATTTCATAAGTATTAAAACATTTTAACATAATAAAGTATATATTACAACAAAATTAATAACGTAAAAAACCTATTAAAAATCCTATTAGAACCATTATCGTCTTCTACGCAGACGAAGTCGCGGGCTAAAAGCTAGTTGTTATATAAATGTGCATATTAACCTAGACTCACGAACTGCATATATCTCTCATAATATCTCATAGTGTTTAGGGAGTAAAAGGTAACAAATATAAATAAAATGTATAATATAATAATAATTTTTCCCGTTTTTGTAACGTTTATTATTATTGCTCATCCCCTATTTGTCGTAGCGTGATGTTAAACAGCCTTCCCTAGAAAATAATGTAAAGAAATAAGGTATACTATAACGTTTATTTAATGTAAATAATTTTGTTTAAGATGTTGATTAATGATGTTGCTTAAGAACAAGCTAAAGCTAAGTACAAACTTACCCTACTTGTAAGTTCGAAGTTACCCTTGTAATGGCAGGTGTCTAGAACATGCAGATAATAACAAGTGAACGTGCCAACGTGCTTGGTTTTATGAGTGTACTTGAGACAATTTTGAAGCTCGGGTTTGCACTTTGCTCGTGTAAGAAGATGGCATATCACAAACAAAAGTAATAAATTAAATCAATGTTGATTTTTCATAGTATGAATAATAATTTAATAATAAAAAAAAATTTAATGAAAGTAGTCAAAATGTTCCTATTTACCTTTTCATTATACCCTTTAATTTAATATATTACACATATGGGCATTTAATGTGTGGATTTACTTTACACCATCATCTTTTACAATTTAATTACATTGACCCATATTATGCATTAATGTATTATTTTTTTTGGGTTTATCCTCAATTTATACTCGTAGTAAGAAACATTATGAATTAATAAATCGTTAATTCTTTTTATAAGAAATATTTTAGAAATATTCTATTACTTATCAGTGCAAAAATAATTAATATTGCTATTATCTATTACAAAATTATTTGTTAATTAATTCATGTATATTTAAAAACTTGTTTAAATTGACGTACAAAATATTTTAAACTGATATTGATGACAAGAAAATATTCGGCTTTAAATAAAAAGTTATTTTTAACCCGTAAGTTTTTTACCGCCTCGTATATCATTTTAGCCATTTAAATAGTTTTAAAACAAAGCTTTAAAAGGAGCCTTTAAATATTTTTAAATCCATTTCAATTCACATTTTGATTTAAAATATTCAAACAATTATATCCACCATGTCATATGTACAATATTTTTATTTAATACTTTATCATACACAACATACTAAAAATTAACAAGTTAACAACTTAAATGTATACGAGTACTTACAATATGTTTTCCTTCAATTCCAAAAAATATTTCCTTCATTTTTGTCACATGAGGGATATAACTTGCATGCTTAAATGCAGCTCACAAAGTCTGTTTTATTTTTAAATTTAATTGAATTGAGTATCCATATAAAATCCATATAGTATCCAAACAATAGTATCACAAAACGATCATAGAAAATTGAAAGTGGCCATTAATCTAACATTATATTAAATACATATCAACCATACGCACGTATCTCGGCCAAATATGAATAAAATATAATACATCTATGTACCAAAATTAATGCTCCAGAATTGAGAGTGTCAATTTTAGAAGTCTAATTTATAAACCTAAAAGCTTACTTCTACACAAGATCAACAACAAGATTACTAGCTCTAATTTTTTTCAAGGTCTTCTTATCTTAAAAGAGAAGACATTAAGTTACAAGAATCAGATGAAACTACCTGTTAAAAGTACGTATTTACATTTTTATTTTTTTCATGTCTTCTTTTTTCAGGTATGTCTTTTATTTTGAGGTCTCGTATTATTTGGGATATTAAAAACCTTTCTTACACTAATTTATTTAATATTTATTAACTTTTATGGTTCCACTTGAAGTAGTCCATTTATTATGCTGAAGTTTTTTTTTTGTCGGATGTTAATAGAGTTTTCTTTTTCTAACTAAATTGTTATTATGTGCTTACACTAATTTACTTCCAGCAAGCTGTGTTTGCAATTTTCTTTAAAATGTAAAATCTTTTAAAAGCAAATCAATAAGTTATCTTAGTATATGATATTAATTTCACATTATATGTTCTTCGATTAAAATATATTATAGCGATAATAATTTCAACGACTTTTATATTTTCGAAACATTTTTGATATGATAATAAAAACCTAAATAAATAGATAAAATTCGCTACCAAATCAATAAATATACATTAATTAATTGATGTCTTCTGCAAACTAATTAAAATATACGAATGCATATTATTTAGAAAGATGAAAATAGAGAACGATTTTTTTTTTTTGAGAAAATAGGAAAATTAAAATAAATGAAAAATCTTAGTCTTGGTTCACTCGAAATAAAGTCCTAACAGTCTTTTTTTATTTTAAAATCATATGAAAAATCGTTGACTTAAACGGGATTCAACGAATACACATGTTACATACATACATATACACATACAATGACGTCACACTGAGACAAAAAAAAAACCCAATTTGATATTTTGATTATTAATTATTGAGTTGATACCTGTATAAAAAATAAGTAAAAACGATGACTAAGAAATAATAGAATGATTTTGAACTTTTAAGTTATCTTTAACCGTCTCTACTTACCATTTGATATAGTTTTTCTTAAAAATAATCAGTAAAATTAAGTCATTTATAGTCGAGGATTTATTGTGAGTTCGTAAACTTTAATGCGAATCACGTGACTCTAAAGTTGACTATCTACATAGAACAATAAATATCTCAACCTTTGATATTCATCATAGACAAGTCAATATGCAAAATTACATACTAAAATATTATATTATTTTAATATGATACTTATACCACTTGAAGATAAATGACAAAATACCATATAGATTGATTCATTCTACTAGAAAACGTTACAAAGTACTTATAAACATATAATACTATATACATATACATTATAATAGTAAGTAAAAATGAATGATAATAATTAATTAAAATAAACACATCAATGAAAGAGTAATTAAAATAACTGTACTACGCCTATAATGAAAAAACAAAATTTCATATACAATGATATCAGTAATAGTATTGTATAAACTACAGCATGAGGAATGACAAATGAAAAGATTCCTTTCAGTTTCATTACATCAGTTTCACTTACCTTTCATAACACTTTCGGATATCGGAGACAAACCTGTAAATTCCACGTTTACAGAACAATCCACATTTTGACTTCAAAGTATTTGAAATTATGATCACTGGGACTTATCACATCCTCAAAATCTCACCGTTTATATCGGGAATTGTTTATTTACATTCAAATAAGTATGCGTATTTAAACAGTGAGCGCGTAGAACGGCCGCACGTTACGTCGTCTCGAACGTATGTGTCGGGATGGCTTTGACGGGACGTGATTTTTAATGAAGGAAGGGTTTTGATATGTGATCATGAGGGTACGGAACGTAGTGACGCGACGGCAGCGCGACTGCGACTGGTTGGGGCGGGGGCCACCCCGTACTGCGCGCCGCCCGCCCTAACGCCGGGACGCCGATACAAAATTAATACTTGTTTTGCTAAGAGCGATTTCGATTTGTCGGGCCCGAAATTTAGAAAGTTTGATCTTGTTAGCAATTAAAGTTATCTTGATGTACATTCGAAGTTAGATATCTCGCTTGGGCACTGAGAGTTGGGCACTGGGTGTGGTTTCGCCTACAAGTTTCAAACATTAGTGTATTATGCATTTTGATTAACTGGTGAAGCTAATGTATCATGTAAGTAGGTTAAGCTGTTTTGTATGAATTGAATTATAATAATAATGTTGCTTTATTTCCTTTAAAAATAATATCATTGTATATTTCAGCACTTACCTGTAGCACTGGCCTCGTTACGTATAAGTCACAACTCAATTTTTATTAAACTGGAACGGTCCCAATATTTCTCGAACTTCGCGGCAGAAGCGAAAAGTTCTATTTCCCTCGTTTAGAAACTCGAGCAGGAATTGATGCACTGTCGGCTCGTTTGCATGGCATTAAAGTATCTCTCGATATTTTAGAACACGTTCTAATGTTGTATCTTTGTAACCAATTCACGTACATAAGTTACTTTATTTGTATTCACATTATTATACCGAAAATGTAATCGCTTAAAATTATAAGAAGTCTTTACTAAAATAACAGAAAAAAATAATATAAATACGACAAACATTAAATCATATGAATAGTACTAGTCGTTTTTATTTCATTGTCACTATTTCTAAAGATGATTAAGCTGGCCAAACACAGTTAACAAGGTGAAAAACGATGGTTTTTAAGCGTCTAAAATTCCTGAGTAAATCCGATTAAAGTTAGGATCCGCTACTGTCAGTTTATAGCATATATCAAAGCTGAGTTAAGGATATACACACAACAGGAAATACTGCTCGGAAATGACACAACTTTATGTACGAGAATAATAATTTTATTTTTAAATTAGTCACTATAGTCCACTTCGTTCTAATTAACGTAAAAAAATATATATATTTTCCATACTTTTTACTAGACTCGTCTTCAGGATTTAGACATGACAGTTATTTTTCATTTTCTTAAACTAAACTATTAAGGCACAAGTCAATATATGTATTTGAATTGAAACCCAATTACAATTGACGATAATTATAAAGAAGCGAGTCCTTCAATACACTTATTTAACAAATAAACGTATTTCATAATACGTACCTGAAACAAAGATAACACAAATGAACCGAGACCGCTTAAGAGTCACAAAATAAAGCCGGGTTTGAGTAGGCCTTTATATTTTGAAAGCATTGAAAATGAAGAGAGCAGCAGTGGTCAGGGCATTTCATCAAACGGACAACGATTTAACCCATTGCGAGCCGTCCATCCAATACGACCATGCCAATATAATGCGGTCGCAACTACCCCAGCGCAACCCGCATACAATTGGATTCTTAACAAATTCTAAATTAAAGCGGACGGGTTGATGTCGCCCTCGTTCTGAAAATTAGCTAATTTTGTAGCGAAACTCCATTAGGAAAGGGTTTAATGAGGTCGAAGAGTAGTCGCCTGCTTCGGAGATAACAATGAAAATATATTGAAATTTAGTTATAGTGCTACAATTTTCGCAGATTCGATTCCAGCTCAAAGCAAATATTTTTATTTATAGAAACATCTATTTCCAGTCCAGGTATTTAACCTTCTGGGTCTCCTTACCGTGCTTTGGACAGTCGTTGGTTTCATTTGTTATCATAAGCACCTGATAACTATCATTACCCGTCTTAGGAAAATTATCTATCAACAAGCGGTGAGGCAGCTTAAGATCCAATCTTTCATAAATATTAAAGAAGATTTACCTAACAAACGGATTTACGGGACGTTTCAGTTCAATATATTATTATAATTAAAATCAATATCAAATATCATTTTACTTATCCTTTTATATCGATTAAGATGAATATGTGATGATGATGATAATGATGGAAATGTATATATTTAATATTTTTGATATAAAACCTCTAAAAATATTTAAATCAATTAAGCTATTTTTATGAAAAATATGTCGTTATTTTTGTAAAACTTTAATTTGATTATCTATACTTGTTTCATATAATAATGATTAAGAATTAGTTTCTGGATCTCATCTCAGGACCTATTTGTCTGAAAAATAAATACGTTATTTAATTCATTTACAGACAAACATTATACATACATCATCATGATGCCGCGGAATACGTTAAGAAGTTATATTAATATGTATATATTTTTAATTATTCCGGTTGGCAATGAAAAACTTTTTTGAATAATTTTATTTCAAATGCTTATAGATTTTAACCTGTAAATTGAAAATAATAAAAATATTAAAATAATAAAAATAAAATTTTTCAACACGCTTTATTAGCTTGATGTATGTGTATCTATGTAACGCAATCTTTTAACGTAATTTACACCCATTTCAAAAAATTTGATTAACTTGAAACTTCGCACAGGGGTCAAGGGCCAATGATAATACAATTATTTCATAGCTTTGTTCTAAGGTCCTGACTAGGATCATTAGGATATAAAGAAAATATCTAGATTAATTTGGTAGTTAAGTGTATACTATTCACAGGTAAATATCATTCTTCTTTATCGATGTAATAAAATAAAAAAATCTTACCACTGAAATACGAGTAATGGTACAATTATGGTACCACAGATGTCGCTCCAGCATTTTCCTACATGCATTTTAAAAATTGTTTGAATTATTAAACATACTAAGAACCTATTACAATGTACCGCTTATAAGTTTTATGTGATATTACTAGATTTTAGGAAAAAATAACAGGAATACTGAAAAAAAGCCTTCCAAACTAATTATACTTGAAAAAACTGAAGTAGAAGAAGACGAAGAGTAAAAAAAAACACTGAAAACCTTAAAATCAAAACAAATCTTGATTAAAAAATTGAATTTAAACATTTTGAAAAAAAAAATTGAATAACAATTGACAAAAATTTTAGTTACCAATAAAATAATTGTAATGTTATCAAGTACCCCACGGTTTTTACTATAACTAAATTATTTTGTTAATTACTTATGTTTTATTTTTATTTTATTCCAAATTAATTAGTCGAATTTAATGTTTCGTCTCTAACAAAGTAACTAGCCCATGGACCCGAATCACGAGTAATCATGCCAGTTCCTACCTTAGTGTCTTTATCACAAATTCAGAAAATGACACTCGACAAAAAAAAGAATGATTCGGTAAGGATATCTTGGAATACTTAAACATATTACAAACTTCTTGGTTCTCGTATAAAAGAAAACAATTTATACTTGGTTTATAGGTTTTTCAATAAGAAAATTGATAGCTGTCATTCTCTCAGAAATAAATTCTCATCAATACCTAATGAGCTACAGCGCATTAAGTTTATCCTAAAGAAACTTAGATAAACTTGAGAAACGTTTTGGAGAAAATAATATACACCAACAAAAAATTTGATTCCCGAAAAATTCAGGATCTAGAAGAGATAGAAAGAAGGCATCAAGGACTTAAGGACGACAATATAATGATGAACTATTGCTAGATGAAACATAGAAATGAAGTAAAAACTCACAAACGAGAATAAAAAAAATGCAGTTTTTTTTTGTCAAAGAAAAAGAACAAAATCGATTATACTATCTATACCTAGTATATGTTATTGTGTTTTATTTTACTTGACTAGCCCATTGGCGCAATTAGCAGTAGTTCCGCTTTCCGCTAGTCAATTCCTATCACGAGTATGGGGGTAATATTTGTATATAATGTATATATGTATATTGAAATTCTAATTATCTATTAAAAATATTTACGTATGTCAGTCAAGTATTACCTAAAACCCAGGCATTAAGTTGCCTATCTTAGGAGCAGACGACCGTGTGTGTGTGTTTGTGTGTGTGTTAGAATATATTATACGTAATATAATATTATTTTAATAACTTTAGAAAAATATTCGCAAATGATTTACCTTCGTTTTATGTAATTTTTGTTATTAGCATCCAAACACTATATCCTCTGAATTTCGTAAATGTGACGAAGTCTATATCACATAAACAAAATACAATACAAACAAATAATTATAAGAAAACTAAAAAAAAATCGCAGGCTTGTTATTGTTTTACCGCTCAAACAAACAAAATATCTAATTTTATAGATGAGTGGTACCTGTTTTCTACATTTTAAATGACGCTAAAACAAAAACTCCCATTAATTGAAATATTATCTAGCTTTTAGGGGCATTCCTAATAATAAACGAATATTACATACATAAGAAATAAATTTAAAAACAATATATTTTATTTCATAATATTAATACATATTACATATTAATAGTAATATTACAAAAATAATATATTTATTTATTTTTAATCGACCAACTATAGTTAAAATCGTTTAAGTAGTTAAAAAGCTATTTAACTACTTACTTAAAATACGTTATTAAATAACAGGCTATATAACATTATGCTAGGACACGTCGCAGTTACATATTAGCCATAAATATCAAACAAGTGAAACAATAAGAAACGTCCAGTCAATATATAAAAACTTTTTTTACTACTTATTAAAAAAAAAAAAACTTTAATGTGTTTGGCATATGAGACGCAATTTTTTTTGTGACGTAACCCTAGAGTAATAAAGTCCTTCAACCCAACAGACCGATCGGTCCCGTCAGTTCAATATGACGCTACCAATAATGCGGTCGGCTCCATACACGGTAATTTTTTTTAGATTTTCTCACGCAGTGGACCCTAGTGACCTACTTTATATCCGTGTGCGTATATGATTGTTTTTGGAAATATCTTAGAACTTGTTTCTATACGGTTTTTCACCTGTACACTATCTTTTAGTCTATACGTTTACTGATAAAACTACAATATTTTTACACTTTTCCACTTTTATTTTATTCTAATTATAATGTACACGACCGGTTTCGACAAAGTCATCGTCAGGTGAACCATCAGTACAATCAATCAGTTATAGTCTATACTTTGTTTGCAATTTCTTTACATCTTGTTACTCATGCAACGTTTTTTATTATTTATTTTACTTTATATAGGAGTAATATTGTTAAAATCGTTAAGTTTTATAATTATCGTTAGTTACCTATTGTATCTACCTGTAACGATTCTAAATATCGTCCAATCCTACCACAATATAGCACTGTAACAGACTAACTGATGGACGAAATGGACAGACAGCGAAATCTTAGTAATTGAGTCTCGTTGTCAAACTATATGTACGGAACCTTGAAAACTGATTTTATTCAAAAGCATGCAATAATGTATGTATTCATTAAAACACGTACGTCGTACTTATATTTTAACGTGAATGTATATTCATTATATACGTATTGAAAATGCTATAAAGAAACCACTAGGCATGTACATTGTACGTTAAAATGTTAGCTGCGCTCGTTTAGAATAAGAAATGTAACGTATTTACTGTTGTAATCATCTTGTTATATTTACTTTGATGTAGCTTTTAGTTGACTACGAATCTTTTATTTTATAAATGTTCACTTAAAACATTTATAAGGCTAAAAAGATATCTTTGAACCCGACCTAATTTAAATCATCGTAACATTTGTAATTAGATTTTCATATTTCGTTATAAGTAAAACCACTTCACCTTTCAAGTTTTAAACACGCAATACCAGCTTACGTTTCATGTCATAAAGACTAATATGAAAATTTTTGATTCGTTTGTGGCATGAAGAGCTTTTCGCAAATTTGAAATGTTTATACCTTTGTAGTAAACCACATTTTCAGCATATTGTCAACGTGATGCACTGTTTTTGTTAGCAAAGCGTTATTATTTAAAACAGACAATTCAACCATGTCTAAAATGAGAAATGTATGCATGTTAAGTGAAAGTAAGTCTTTTATAAGTAGAATTCATTAGTATACAAAATATCAACTGACTGTAACTACTGTTGAGGAAAAGAGGGTAATGAATGGGAAATAACATACCTCCAACCTAATCTTGTGTTGATTGTTTTTTTTTTTTTTTTTTTTGATGTAGCTACTAATAAGACATTACGATTCTTATAACTTCAACCAGTAATCATGCATGCTGGGAGTTTATTTTTATAAACCGAAAACATTTGTATATTTTGTACAGTTCAACCAATTTCATTGAAATTTATTATAAGTGTAAATTATTATATTATCATTATCAAATTTATGACAGTGAGTCATCCAGCGAAGTTAGAGAAGTCAGAAAATTCAATCATATTTTCTAAATCCTTAGGCTTCTTGCGAATATCTCAATATAATAGGAATGAGTTTAGAAGTTTTGTACTCCAATTTATTTAATCCTAAATTTATTACATCAAATGGAATGGCAGCATACTCGAATAAAACTTAAAAATAGTACAGTAAATTAAAGATCATTTCGATTCAAATCAAAGTTTAAATTATTACTCAATTAAAAAGAAATATATCTTTAATAAATATTCTGTTAATAATATTTAATAGAGTTATCTTTATAAAGTCGCAATTTTGAATAAACGAAATAAACTGACGTTTACTGGGTTGTCAGGTTTTGATGATATAAAAATAGTGTTGTGACAAAGTGAATGAATGATACAATCATATTATTATTCTATGTATTTTTTTCTATGTATTACTTTTTTGTATTATTCGACGACTACGTACGTTTACCAAATACCGACTGCTCTAACTATGAAGGAAAACATCGTGAAAAATTTGAAAATTATAACTACATACCAGTAAATAGTTTCTTTTTTGTTTAATAAGATAATGTTAACGATGTACTCATTCATTCCTGTGATTGAACAAAACTGAACGAATCACTATTACATTGAACATGGCAACATTATTTCTCAAAGTGACAGTAGCCGCTGTCAGTTTACTTCGTTTAATAAAAAATACGACTTTAATACAAGATCCAAATTAGCCTAGTAGATGCACATTGCACATGGATCGGAACCGACGTTCTGAGGATACAAGGTAGGCTGGCATCGCTGAGCTTTCGATTGATTAATACTTTATTTGATTTATACACATCGCAATCTAAAGTTCTCCATACTGATTTCCTTCACTCACAATGTAAAAAAAAAGCTATATTAAGGAATAAAATCTTAAAAAGTTATTCAAATTCAAAACATACTTTGTTTTAGTAAGCTTAATGAAGCACTTCTGAATCGTCATTAACAATTTAGTTTTAAGTGACTCTACCACCAGATCAAAATATTATAATTTGCTAAATAGCTACTCCATTAAAATTAATTTTATACATTACCATATTAGAATCCCCAATTAATTATTTGTATTTGGGTGTTAGAGACTGCTAAAAACTAACGAATATTAGTCCCAAGATGTGAAAAAAAATTATTCATAAATTTTATATTATAGGCTTTCAATTTTAAAAGTGACAACTTTATGTGGAATTATTTATATTAGACTTGTGAATATATAATAAAGCTGTCCTAAGAATGATCAATTCACTTTATGAAGATGAAAATGTTTAGTTGCGAGTTTTTTTTAACTTCTTTTATTTACGTAAAGACGTTAATCTACATTGGAGCGATATGGCGGCTTATGCCCCAGTCTTTCTCTTCATAAAAATACTATAGATAAATTTGCCACACAGTGGGACTTTTATATTGACACAGCACATTGCAGTAAAATATCCTACTTACAATTTAAACATCCATACATATATATTATATATGTCAAGAAAATATTTTATTTAATGAGAGTGTCGTCGAAAGTCAACATTTACCACTTTCTGCATCATTTTAGGGACTTTATTGCTTTTCTGAAGTTACAAAGAGATGCTTTAAAATAGTGTGATTAAAACACGGCACCGTCTTTCCCGTTTGTTTATGGTAATCGAGTTGACAACTTGCTTTGATTGTGCTAGAGGCTGACACGCCTCGGTTTACTTTAGCAGTTTTTGTGAAATTTGATAGCTACTAAAATATGAACGAACCCCGTTAACTGTTGATAGATTAAAATTTTCAAAAGTCGAAAATATATCATTATGAAATTAAATTGTCCGTATAATTTTAAACAGCGATGCGATTTCAGTTATAGATCTAGAAATTTACAAATAAAATAAAACAACTAATGTCAGCGGTGATCTATCCCGCCTAGAATTCTCAAATATTTCAATTGAAGTGGGCAGGTAACATTTAGGATTAGAGATTGACCAAAAGGTGTACTAATTGAAAAGTTCTTCAAAGTAGAAAAGAAGAAAGTACGTACTATACATACGACTTATGAAAAGATAATTTATAATTCTGAAAATTGATAAATTTAATTATTATATTATATTATAGAGCGGCATATTTGACTATTCTCTATATGTAACCGGCTGAAAATGCTCTCAGAATAAAGATTCAAAGACATAAAGATGAGACAAAGGGGCAAATAGCAAATCTTTATAGGTGACTTTTGCTTGTGGAAGATTCTTGTAAAAAAAGCTTTAAATAAGTTTAAAAAAAAAATAATGACAAATATTTTAGTTACAAATATTTTAGCTTAAAGACATAGATAATTATAGATATAACAAATCTATTAAATAGTCTTTACAACGTTGGTTATATGATTGCTTAATATTTGAAACATATAGCAAGAAAAAGTTACATGTACATAATAACTAATTACTTTAGTTTTATATTATGTAAGTACTTGTAGAATACTCGTATTTACAACAGCGACAAAATATCACACAAAAACAATATATCCTTTACATGGTCAGGACAAATGAAAAAGGAACAAAATTTTTAAATTTAATATATAATAAGTGTAATGGATTAAATAACGTTAAATATTTAAAATTAAAATAATAAATGATAAAATAAAAATCAGTTTGTTATAATTTTATTTTATTTTTTGTCTCAGAGTGATTGTGAGATACTCAGCTGGTCCATAATAATGCTAACAATGATTAAAATTGCACTGGCAGCGCCCTGTTGAGCAATTTGAATTCCCTCCAAGTCTTAAACGAATTTCATTGTTGTAAATTATAGAAGCAAATGTTAGTGATGCGAATATGTATGTATATTTATAATGACAGTCAATTTAATGTCTTCGCATTTAATATTACATTAAAACCATTTAATTTGTCTTGATCTTATGGTATATATTTTTTTTAAATAAATGCATATACCAACTTAAGCCTCTTATTACTTTTACTGTAGACAAGTTTTCTAACTTTCAGATTTATCTATGAAGTTTCTATCGGTAGTTCAAGTGTTAAACTTCGAGGTCCATCCCGGTAGATCTGCGAGTCCTGGGTAATATACATCTTATCAGGGGTGGCTCACCCACAACGCCGGTGAGCGTAAATCTTGCCTTTACGACCTCACTTGTCGAAGGAATAATTTACTGCCGGCTTAAAACTTCCAAAAGGAAATCCCAAACACTTCTCAAGAAATAACTGAATAAGAAATTCACGATTGTACGCACAACGCGACAAGCGGCAAGTCCGTCGTGACAGGAGGAAATTTGAACTTAAACCTTCCCTAATAGAATGGATAAAACTTTATATATCTAAGTTACGGTTATATATATTTAAAATATTTAAATAAATAATATGTAATAATAGCACATTAATATAATACTATAAATGTCACTTGTTGAAGGAATAACAGAACATAATGTTATTTATGCTTCGTATTACGAGTAGAATTATTGCTCACTAGATTTGATAGCATTCGCCGCAGGGGACGAATCCATAATCAATATGTCGGTTATTGTAATGATAATATACATGTATATATACTACTATGTTATACTATTATGCATATGAGGCCGGTTTTCCGATGCCGATGGATAAGCAATTTGCAAGTAAAATGCGGGTGCTGGATGCATGGCGTCGACAACGCTTCTAGGTATTTTTTATTTCACAAAAGAATTTCATATAGTTAATAGCGCGTTCTTCGTTCGCCTATATTTTGGGTTGGAAAATAAAAATAACAAATAAATCCACAATATTTTACTAATTTATATGTCTTAAATTTGTTATATAAATGGCAAAGTTACTCGTATAACTTTAAAATAAATAATTAACAGAAATACAATCCCTGAAATCATTAACAGGAGATATAAATTGGTCGAAAAGCTTTAACTTACTTAACGAATAATATTATATTACATTTTGGAAATTTAATTAACGGCTTCTTAACAAAGTCGATCTGTAAATTATCTAATGATTTAAATATTACCTATATACGTAAAGAGAAGATGCAGTTTCGAACTAAAAAATGTATTAATTCACACAAAACAAAATTAAGAAAACATTGGGACAAAAATGCAGTATTTTTATTTGTTTCTTACGTTTAAGTTTTAATAAGTTTTAAATACATTAAATTTAGCGATATGTTCTTCACATAAATTAAAAAAATATGAGTTGATAAATTATAAATGGCACCGTAAAATTTCAAACGCAAACAATATAAAAATTCAAGAACTGATGTAAAAATAATTTACTTAAATAAATACAATTCCATAAGCAAATAGATACGCCTTTTAAAATTTTTAACTTCAAAACATGACCCTCTTGATCATTGCCGGAATCGGACAAAAATAAAAATATAATATTTCAATATTCTGCAAACTGTATACTTGAAAATAGTGCGTAAGTGAAAATATTAAATTAATATAAGTTTAATATTGTAGTAATCGAATTAAGCTCAACAATTCGACACGCTTATACAAATGCAACCGTTACGTACAAGTCAACCATAGCTTGAGAGTAGTGTTGTACCTGACATAATTATGTTAGTTCGATAAAATAAATGGATATTCTAAACTGTAACATAATGTGAAAACAACAAATAATTATAGTCTAGTCAACATGTGCCTTTTTAATATAATTACTATAACTATACAATTGCTTATAACTTTTAAAATTTTTATCAATGGGACTTATTTTTTTTTTTCAAAAATAATATGGAATGCTATTTCGAATCGAATGACACCTCGTTCATATTTACCGAGACTGCTGAAAAAAATTAACCAAAAAGACACTTGTTGACTAGACTATTATTTTGAATAATGATTATACTCGTATGTATATAACATATACATTTTAATCATTATTGTATTCGCGCAATTGATCTCACATATTTTGTCTGAGATAATTATAAAACTATATAAATAAATATTACCTTACTTTTTTAAACCTTATTGTACATTATAATTTATTATCGACTACAAAAAAGTACATCTCTACATTAATATTGCATGCAATGATGAACGAGTAAATTCAAACACACCATTTTCATTCACGAGAGTTTATGGTCTAGGATTTTCAATGGAAGTGTTTGTTACCTTTCTAACGGTGCGATACAACGTGATTCAATGTAAGCCTCGCTAAACGGGCGATCAACTTCAATAGTGCTTATTACTTCGGCGAAGCTAAAATACATCGTACATTCTCGAAAGAGATCTTTGCGCGTAATAGTTTTATTTATTTGAAATTTTATTTAATAATAAGTATGAGTTTTATTTTCATTTTTTTTTATTTAATTTATAAAAACACAAACATTAACAAATACAAATATATAAATATATATTTTAGTGTACATTTTCATTGAACATTATGCAGTAAATATCTATTTTTGAATAAAGCTTTAGCAGACGATAGAATCGGAAAAATTATTCCTGGCTCGTCGTTTAATATTTCCATTTTCAATAGAGTGCAATCTAAAAAGTGATAGAAAATTAAAAGTGGAGATCTTTTTTACCTTTTAATAATCTTTTTTATCCATACACTGCGAAAAAATATATTGATGGGGTCGTATTAGTATATTAAATTATATATTATGTGGGGCCGTCTAATTTGTAGAAATAAACTTCTATCACTGACTTTATGTCTAACCCAAAAATATTTTCACTACACTTTGAAAAGCACTTAAAACTGTCAGTCACAGTTGTTATCACAAATACATAATCTATTTATTTATATTTATTTTCTATTTTCCTTTTTTTTTGTTAAATAACAATTTTTCTAATTACAAGGTTGTTATTCTAATTTCGTTCTAAAAAACACGATTTAGGAATTATGAAGATAAGATTTTAATAGGAACTCACCTCTCAGGTAAAGATAAAGTTGTGTTTCCCGTCATATATATAACAACCGTTCTGGTGTAGTAGTGCGAGTAATCATCTCAACGCCGACAATCGCAGGTACAATTTCCTTTCAGAACAGATATTTGTATTACTAGAGATTTTATCAAATTACTCATGGTAGGGAAAATATCCGCCAACCTGCAGTGGAGAAGCGTGGTGGATTAAACTTCAATCCTTCCCTTATATGGAGAGGATACCTTTGCCCAGTAGGGATATGTTTATAGGTTGTTTCAGTTTAGTTCAATTCATACAATTACAAAGTTTTATCCTACATTGTAAATATAAATATAATCTATACTTACTTATAATAAAATGGTAGGAAAGTCAAAACTGTACATTAAATATTTTTTTAAAAGAATACTTGGGGTGTCATCTACAATCGATACCGAAGCCAAAAATATAGTTTTTAGAATATTTTTCTGTTTGTCTGTCTGTTTGTCTGTATGTATGTCCGGGATAAACTCAAAAAGTACTGCATGGATTTACTTCAAATTTGGCACAAATATTATTAAGAAGTCGGGTCAACATATAGGCTACATATTATATATATATATATATATATATATATATATATATATATCATAAAGATAAGAAATGCTTATGCTTCTTCGGAACCTATTTCCTCCGAAGTTGTGTAACGGGACCCGCCTTAAACTCATCTCGCTCCACAGATACCATTGAGGCGGAAATTCTTACTGGTTGTGGCGTCGGCGAGGCAGTATTTATACCACGCATTCCCTTCATACCTCATAACTTCCCATTCCAGTTCAAGCGCGTACAGTTCCCCATGTGTGTTTGCTTTGCGATGACAATCAATAAGTCGCAGGGGCAGACACTGAGGGTAGCTGGTGTCGACCTCAGGACGAGCTGCTTCTCACACGGGCAGCTGTACGTCGCTTGCTCCCGCGTCACCAGTCGTGATTCTCCTTACATTTTGGCTACGGAGAGCAAAACTACTAATGTTATTTATCGAGAAGTTCTATAAATATGTATTTTACCCTATTCTGTATTCCTTATTCATTATTTTCTACATCTGTTTCAGTCACAACTTATGACTTAATTCAGCAGAATCACCATAAAGTCATTTATTCAAAGCAGGCTAAAAATAAGCACATTTTGAAGGTCAATTTTACAAAAGACAGTCTGCCTCTGTTACTGCACTTTCTGTAGATATGAAATGTAAATAAGAAACGGGTAAATGAATGTTATTTTAAAAGGTATAATCGTAGGTATTTTTGGTGCTGTATAGCGTTCACGCAGACGACGTCGCGGGCAGCAGCTAGTATAAAAATAATTGTTTTTTTTTTTTACTATTTATCAAGTTTAGTTTTTGTTATAATATTAGCAAGTCTTATGTATTGTGGAATAAAATTTAACAATTAATTAGGTGACGTATGGCTATAGCAAAATTAACTTATTTTTATCGTATAGAGAGATCTTCATACAGGAACAATTTGTCGAGATTCAGTTCGGTAGATTATCTTTGCTTAAAACTGGCCTCATATTATAGGCACCATTCCAACTGGCACACGATGTCCTGAGTCGGCAAACAATTCATTAGTACATCGGATTTCTACAGAGAAATTTATGTAGGTTGATTCTGTTTCGTTTAATTTTTGGTTAGTTGTTTTAAATTGCTTTCACAAACGTATCTTTAAGAAGTTTTTCTTTGTATCTCAAAACATAAGCGTATATTTAAAGTATCACATTAATGTCGATGATATTTTAATTACAAATTAAAGAAAATTAACAGATTAACAAAAAAGAGAAGTTTTTAGAGGAATATCCAAAATGATACCCGTCTATACATTTTGTGTTTGACTGATAAAGACTCATGCAGTCGATATCTCATCATACCTATTACCTACTGAAAAAAGGTAGCTAATTATATTTCTAAATGTTATTCTTATGAATTATATTAATGTTATTTTTATAAATAACATTATGTAATATTAGCCCACTCACATAATTTTATAGACATTTTATAGACATTTTTACGAATGTAGATAAATAATGAATTATGTAGTAACTAACCTAGTAGTAGGTATGTAGGTGTTTATTTATTTTATTGAAAAATATTTGTAATAAAATATAACTGTACAATATTTGAAAACCCGTTCAATAACTTATTTCTAATAGCTACTAGCTACAAATGCCTAGAATTTCGAAAAATAAATTCTTATTTTTATTCACGTAACCAAACAAAACATTGTCAATTGATTAAAAGTTTATACCGGATTTTATCGCGTTTATTAAAAACTTTACAGTTTAACAATATTTTAAATTATTATGATTATATGAATTCATTATTCGGACACCCACCACCTCAGTCCCCCGAGATCATGGACGCTGTAAAGGGTCCGAAACGTCGGGAAATAATTTAATTTAAAATACTGTTAAACTGTAAAGTTTTTAATAAACGCAATAAAATCCGGTATAGACTTTTAATCAAATGAGTAAAATTCGCGTAAATATAAGAGAACAGTAAAACATTGTCAAGCCTTTTTTATACCAAAGATCAGGCAAATAATCAGTCAACCAACTCATTTGTAAGCAAGTGGGTACACCTACTCAATATATACTCGTATATTGTAATATAAATTGACTACCTACTATTTGTTTAAGAAGAAGTAAAAAGAAAATCATACAATAAATAATACATAAGAACAATATTTATAATTTAATATAGCTTCATGTATTCGTATAAGGAGACACCTATATTGTTTTGAGTAATATATCATATGTTTACGTAAATTATGTTGTCGTTAACATTACGTTTTCACACCTCAACGTGCTTATCGTGAATTTTATACGTAAAGGTTGATTTACAAAAACAAAATAAGAAATAGGGCTAATCCTAATCCGCAAGGTACAAGCAATAAAAATTTCATAGATTATGATTTAAAAAAAAAAAACACCAGACTAGTCAATCTAAATCATGCACTAGGGGTTCCGTGAAAATACGTGTTTTATGAGATACATACAATTATTAGAATGTTTTCCAATAATTATGTAGTAGACAGACTGACCATTCTAGTTTAGGGGTAACAAAGGTTTGATTAACACCGACGGTCGTGGATTCATGTTCCGCTCTCATACTGAAAGCGTATATTATATTTGTATTTGGTCTGGATTTCTTGGTCTTACCTATTAATCTGGGGTTGTTAGCATAAGCACCTAATAACAATTGTTATTTTGGTAGAGAATTTATCCACCAACTCGCAGTGGAGCAACATGAAAATATGGGCCATGAAACTTTAATTTGTTATTAATACCAACCTATTTTCGTCACATGTTCTATACAGTAGGTCATTTATCACAAAAAAATACCAATGTAGTTTCAAAACAAGTTCTGCTACAATTGTGTGTTTATTTGTACAAAATATTGAGAAACTTTGAATATTATTTATTTTTATATATTATTTTAAATTCTATGCTGTATTATATTATAAAAACTTTTTTGTTTTTCAAACTTTACAACTCAAATTGAATATGAAGAGAGGTAATTATCAATTTTTTCATTTATTTTCTTAAAAAAATTAGTATAAAAATATTAAAAAATTTGATTCTGATATTCATTAAAATTTATTTAAAACTGTAAATTATACGATGTAGAGATATATATATTTTTTTTAACACTGAAACCTAAAAACAATTATTTTTATTGTTTCCCTCTCTAGAAACAGAAGTTCTTACACAGTACACGAACTAGATTTTACAGTTGCATTCTTTTATAAATATTTTATTAAATTAAATCGCTTTAAGCTCTTTGGGGCTTACTCAGCTCAAATTAGATTTAATTAAAATTAGATTTTCTTGCAATAAATATTATATAGGTACTTCACTTACATATTATTTATTATGTTAGTCGCTATAGGAATACAAACGAGAGTAACTAGTGTTGACTATTATGACTTTTAAATTTTTAACGGGATGACGTCTTGTAAATCGATGAACACCGGCTGCACGCACAAAAAAGCATAACTCATTGTCACGTTCTGCGAGCGAGAGCGCGGAACAAGCGATAGAGATCGGCCTAAGCGTTCGGCTTGTGACGCATCTATCTCTCTTCCACTCCATCGGCAGATGCGTTTGAGTAGAAAAGAATAAATATTTGAATTAACGAGGCAAATAAATGTTTATTTATCAATAAAATTGTAATTTTCAATTAACTCCTTCTTTGTATTTTTATACAAAATAATGATTATTTAGTGATTATAATTCAATTCATAAAAATATGCAATTTTTCATCAATGTTTTCTTATGACGTTATCTCGTTAAATTATCGTCTGTAAACGGACTTTACAGACTACTAATTTTTTTAGGTTTAAATGTAATCGGTTTAGTACTAGGGTTTTGCGCGTGTGTGACACACACACGCGCGCGCATACACAGTACACCTTACAAATAAAAAAATTAACCTAAAATACGTAGGTACTCGTACTCCTTGTTTCTATTTTAAATAAAATTATGTACACACGCGTATTACACAGATTCACATAGATATTAGCATTAGGGTATTCTTCATCATATATATTATAATACTAGATGTGCCCGCGGCGTCGTCCGCATATAAGTTTTCTTTGTATGTATGTAGTTGTGTAAACGATTGAAGGTTCTAACTAACCGCAATTCAGAAAGCACCAACAGCGCTTTATATTATAGTGTCATACTTCAAACTACTGAAAAAATCAAATCTATTTCGTCGTTTTTTTTTTCGTCTTTTTTCATTAACCGAGTTTTAAATATGAATGAATATATTTTATTAAACATTCTGTATACTATACTGTACTGTAGTACTGTACTGTACTGTACTGTACTGTACTGTACTATACTGTACTGTACAGTACTCTACTGTATCAGCCTGTAAATAACTCTGCTGAGCGAAGTCCTTTTCTCCATATACCTAGAAGAAGGGTTGCAGCTTAATCCACCACGCTGCTCCACTGCGGGTTGGCGGATAATTTCCCTACTATGAATAACGATTGTTATTAGGTTTTATTATATGTTTATAAAATATTTTATTAACGCACCGTCTAAGCATTAGATATAATAAATTCTGCTAATCTTTGCTTGCTTGATTATCGATCTCAAAACTAAAAAATGATGGATCAATGGATCGTGATGAAGTGGGACGTACTTTTGTATGATTTTATAACTTGTAGAGTACAAGTAGAGTAGCTGTATATAAAGAAATATCATCAGATCACTCAAAACTTAGTTAACGAAGGAAGACGAAAAAAAAAACATTAAAATGTTGGATTGGGATTTATTTTTTATGCAAAGTACAGTACAGTATCACTTACTGACTGGCTGACTGATAAATTACTATCCATATTTAAGGAGAATACTCGGTACGTACGTGATTTTCATTTGAATTATGTAAAAAATAGGTACATAATTTTTGATCAAATTTTCATAATTTTCAATTTAAATAAATGAAGCATAGAAATATTTAACGGGCGATAACTAAGTATATCTACCTACATACCTGTTTTGTGCCGATAGCGGAGCTAGCTGCTAGGATGTCCAGACGACACGTAAATAGTTAGATAACTGTTGGGTAACTCTTTTTAGAAGCTTATTAATATTTATGATAAATTTTTACATAATTCGAATGAGAATCATGTACCGAGTATGTTCCTTAAATATTAAAAGTAATTCACCAGTCACCTTTATATTACTCCTTCCTTCATCATGCTTCGAAGTAACTTCAGTCCTTTTCCTCAATAGAGAGGAGGCGTTTGCCCTGCAGTGGGGCCTTCACACTGCAGTGGAATGTTTGCGTCTGCTTGTTCAGCTCAATTTGTACTTATAAATTAAAAGCCATGTCTAGTATCTTTACCAATCCTATCACAACACGCTCACGCACTACAAGTGAATAGCATGTGTAAATACATTATTACTTAACGTGTAAATACGTTTTTACTTATCACACGCGACTATGAGATAATGTAATTATTTCCCATGTCCGTGCCGCGTTGATTTGATGCTTTTTAAGCCCAGTAATTAAAATCTGTTTTCGTATCGCGAAAACCAAGTGCGTTGTAACATTAAAATATAATATTCATTACGTAATACGGTTATTTCATGATTATATTGAATTTTGTGGGGTGTGAAAAACATTGGCGAATTTGAGTTATTGATATCTTCAAATGAACTTTTTAATTATGAAAAGTATTATGTGAAAAAATGTACTATGTTTCCTGTTTTGATTTTAAAATTAATTACTCTTAATTAGTTAACAAGTAAAATGGTGGAAATTCTTTTTTGGAATTACGTTTATATATTTACCCACTTTCGCTCAATGTTTGATAATTTTAAATTGATCGAATTAGTATTATACACTAGCTCTTACTCACAACTTCGTACGCGTGTAATTTGGAATTTGGTATCGTCGTGTAACAAGAAACTGATCTGAACACAAATTAAAATATACTGTACTTAAAATTTATATTGGTATGACAATTATCATGTCTATTAAGAAGAAAATTTGAAAAGTTTCGTCGAAATTTACTAAACTAAACGAAATCAGCCAGTAAATAGCCAACAGCTAAGCAAAACTTTCTGTGGATTAAACTGTCGGAGACAATTTTATTACGAGTATAAGTATGAATTAAAAAGTGAACAAAAAATAACAAAGAAGGTCACATGAAGTAAATCAACGAATAAAATATCTTTTGTAAGATTTATCATTCGTATAAACAAGAACTCTTAAAATATAGATTAAACGCACGGTAGATATCAAAGCAATTAAATTATAAGTAAAATTTAAGATTTCGGAATACGTTTAAATGTAAATCGAAAAACATAAAAGAAAATGGCAGACATCTGAAGAAGACATCTGGCACACTTTAATTTGTTTGCAACCATTGTTATGCGAAATTAATATTCCATTTCTGTATCGAGGGTTGTAAATCAATATTTGCTATCTCTCTCATTGAAACCCTTCTTAAAGGCGCCGTATCTACGGAAATAGATGTCTCTAACAACAGTGATATTTTATGATAAACTCTGGGAGGTATCTCATCTATATCTATATATAGATGAGATATATATCTCTCTGGAAGTGTGTACAAAACGACAACAAACTTAACGATATAATAATCAAAATAAATGTCGCAACTTTATTCATCACGAACAAAATTAATTTCACATGAAGGTTCTATCAATTTCATTTTAATTATTCAATTTTGTAAATTTCAAAATGTACGGCAGAAATTTATTTATTTACGCTTCTCCAAGAAACAAACGTAAATATATTGTAAAAATAATTATTCATTACAATAATATAAAAATCTAAACAGCTTTTTCCTTTGCATAGTTAACAAAAATAAGTATAATATACGTTCCTTTTAAACGGTAGTTAAATCTAAACCCGTTCATGTCAAAATGGTTGTGGAATATTTCATTTTTCTAAATACAACAAATTGTTTCACGTAAGGCCATCGCGTGTGATTCACGATTTACACGAACTTTACAAAACAAGTTAACTAAAGCTATTATAAAACTGATAAAAATTTAATCTAAGACCTATGTTTCATATTAAGGCAATTTTGTTAGCGATTTACTCATATTTTTTACTCACACCAATGCTCTTGCGCTCATGTTTTTGTATTAGGTATAATAATATAACGAATAAATAAGAAAATCAGTGCATTTGATGCAATATATATTTTATTTTGATTGATATAAGCAAAACTCAATTTAGTTTTACTACGTGCCAAGGTTTACTGTAATAGTAGTATATAAAATGTAATAGATAAAATAGAGATGTTTAGGTCAGGGACTATACATCGTTCTATAGTATGATACTTCGAAGGAGGAACGTTGAAACACGTATTATTGTATAATACATCTTTGCTCGATTATTACTCACAATTTACTAATGTCAAAAATTACTTTTAAATAGTTCTTAATCTTATATCTTTAAACGAGCAATTCTTGTATATATATATATATATATAATCTGAATCTCGGAAACGGCTCCAACGATTTTTATAAAATTTAGTATGCCGGGGGTTTCGGGGGCGATAAATCGATCTAGCTAGGATTTATTTTTAGAAAATGTCGTTTTATCCCTTTTTTACGCAATAAAAAAAATATCATTAGAATACGAAGGTAAATTTCGCTGTCGTTATATATATAAGTTATATATACAATATAAGCTTATAATAGCTCGGATGGAAATCGGGCCGATTCGACATCAGAAAACCCAGGTTCGAATCCAGGTGTCTACAGACCAATTTTTTTTTCCTTTTTATTTTTTATTTAAATAATCAGTTCCTATTAATTTACTATTATGTCGGTAAGATCGAAAATATTATTTATATTTCATCAGTATGTAATGTATCTAAATATAATTTAACCGAGCAAAGCCGGTCATCCAGGTACTTAAACTTATTAAACATAAAATGATTTTTCAAATTTCAATAATGGTATGTCATGTTAATAAGCTTATCATTGTTGAGTTTATATATAAAAATTTACTTGACATGGATTATTCATAACTGGTAATGACTAACGTGTTAATTTATTTTATATAGAAAAAAAAACCTTTTGAAAATCTATTTCCATTTATGATTAAAGAAGCAGAAATTAAATGAATATGTAGTTAGAGCTTCCTGGAAAATGTTTAGAATTTGCTTTTTATTTTATTAAATACATAAGTAATTAAGAGGCATTCATCTTAAGGCTGTTTACTGTAAGGAAAAGTAATTATAAGAAATGACGATGACGTCTCGCGACTAACACGCGTTTGAATAACATCATATTATAGAAACCAGTAATAGAGTTTTCATATTATTTATTTGAAAAGCATATACTCGTATAATGCCGCATTAACTTATTTCCGCCTCTTTTTATTCTCTCGTTTTGAATTTCGTAATCGTAAAACAACTATTTATTTAAACATAACAAAAATTTAATCTTCATACCTAAAAAGACTCAAACTGCTACTTTCGTTTTTAGCTATAAATAATAAAACTGTAATCTTAAAAAATATATCTTTATACTTACAAACACAGTAATTTTGGTTAGGACCAAGGGTTAATTTTCTAAAGCTACACAATTCATGATGGCTACGGAGGATTTTATATTATTTTGCAGAAGTGAGATGATTGTCGAAAGCTCCGAAGATCGACAGAAACTAAGAAGCGTTTATGCATGTACTATATATTTTTAGCTTATGATCATCGTCAGAGAAGAATAGTCTCGATCTCTTACCGAGGTGTCGTAAAAGCCGAATAAGGCCATAGTGGTGCGAACAACTGTACACCAACCAGGAATGTGATGAGCAGGAGACCCCCCCCCCACTTCGAGATAATGGGGGAGGCCTACATCCAACAATGGATATAGAACGCCTGATGTGGTGGCGGTGGTGACATGTTTTGTTCCTCACAGAGGTAAGTGCTGCAAGAGCCCATTAATGCTTGTATTATATCAGCATTTTTAAAATACTGGAAGAAAAATCGTACTTTTTTATTTTCGGAAGAAGAAAACCCTATCATAAGCCCCCGCATCCACTTAAATTTCTAGGGCCAAAAAGTGTACCAGTAAGGTCGCCTTTAGGCAAGTGATGATGTAACGAAGGGGTCTTGAATTATAGGATAGAACGATGGATAGCTGAAAAAATTGCCTATAGTCTTTAATAGCTACAATTTTTTATATACATCGCTATATTTGCTTATAAAAAAATTCAGGCACTTATTAATTGAAAGAGGTTTTATTATTAATTATCTAAATAGAGGCTTCAAATATAATTAATATTTTTTAAGTGCGGTTCTATTCGCAGAATTATACTGACACATATATATGTATATACAGTGTGTCTGGGATACCTTCAGCGTTATTTCAAGGGCATGTTGTACTTATAATTTCAGCATTAAAAAACCCCCTTTTGGGAGACTATACCCCCTGCCCTTGGAATGGCAGCCATTTTAATTTTTGATAAAACTTTCGTTGTTTCTGAACATCCTACATTTATCACAATTGTCTCATTTTAAATTTAATAAAGCCACTTATCAGTTATAATACAACTTTAGGCAATATTATAACCATATGTTACATGTTATAAAAAATGTTTAAAAGCAATTTTTGGCGTAAAATTTGCTCAAATTAATTAGTTTTTGTAACATTAAAATAAAAAACCAACCGCTTAACATATCTTTTTTTAACATTTATCTAATAAGTTATGGTATTACCTAAAAGATAACACTAAATTTGAGTCTATGTCTTGTATTTCAAGGGAAACTTTTATTTGAATAATATGACTCTACATTAAAGCCAAATATGAGACTGTGGATTTTAAAAAGGTAGGAAATAAAATACACAGAAATCCAAAGAATACTTTTATTATTTAAAGAAAATAAAAAAATATTTTAATCTAAAAATTGCTCAAAATGCGATCCTCTTGCCTGTAAGCAAGCAGCGGATCATGTCACGGTTTGCTTTTATTTTTATAAGAAAAAGAAGTGTGACCTACGTAACAAATTAAGTGATTTCTCTTAAAAATAAAAAGGTAACATGATATACTTATATATGCGGGGGCATCCTGTTAGGGTACGACCGTTCTGGAGTAGTATAGCGAGTAGTTGCATCAACGCCGACAGTCGCGGGTTCGATTCACGTTTGGGGTAGATATTTACTTTTCTATAAATATATGGTTCCTGTCTGGATGTATATCCTGTGGATCTCCCCAACGTGCCTCGGGGAACACGTAAAGCCGGCGGTCCCGGTTGTTATCATAGACCATAATATGATAACCATCGTTACTTATGTTAGGAAAATTATCTGCCAACTTGCAGTGGAGCAGAGTGGTGAATTAAGCTCCAACCCTTCTCCTATATGGAGGAGAGGCCTTTGCCCAGCAGTAGAAGGTTTACAGGCTGATTCATTTCAGTTTAGTTCATGCTGTTAGGGCCCATTATGTTGTGGCCCAAAACGCAAACGCGCCATATTAAATATAGGAACAAACAAATGGGATAAATATTATAAAACAACAAAATAAAAAATGTTTAGAACTATATAGCGACTAAAAAATACAGCATTAATTTTATTTCACAGTAGATTAGATACCTATGTTCATATCGGTAGATACTTTCTAAAAAAAAAAAAAACAATTTCAATGTACGCAGCACACCGCTGCCTCAAACATTGTAGACAGATTTTCAAGGTTTTTCAGCCGGAAATTTTACATGTGTAATAAAAGTTTCGACCCTATCGGTCCGATCCTTTTTTTATATTTAAACTGAAAACAATTTGAACAAACCGACATTTTGACATACAAACAGATTCGTTAGTACAGTTCATTTTGAAGCGTCCCTCAAAGGAACATTGATTTGTCGAAAAATCTTTTAAAATGAAAATTGAAAAAGTTATTTTCCACCAAAAATATTAAAATGGGAAAAATACGTTATATTAAAACCATAATTTATATATTCATATAAAATTTTATTTACACGAAATTCATGAGTCTTAAAGGCGACTTACAGAGACATAGTAATTGTTGTCCTAGTACTAGCTATAAGTCAGCTTTCTCGATTGAAATACGAGTATGTCGTATATTTTACTAATAAAATATGAACCTTACTCTATTAAGCAATAACCAGGCTGATATATAGAGCTATTTTAAAAGTAACATATCTAAAGTAACAAAGTTACTTCAATCAATTTCCATTAAAACACCAAATGGAGTCCACATCTGCTTACTGCCCGTGGACGTGAAAAGAAATCATAATTAATAGTCTCATTCCACGCCCGGTCGTCTTAAAAGAGAGCTTTCTGCTTGTATGTTTTCTTTGCAACGTAATAAATTAATCTCCATTCGTTGTACCCTAAAAACTGATAAAGAAACAAACAAAAAAATGGAAAAACAACTTAACTTCAAGATATGAACTTTTATGTGTATTGTATGACAGTAAACTTACTTTACAACTTATTTTTCTGGTTGTTCATTGTGTTTAAATAATTGAAACCGCTTACATTTTATGCAATAATAGTGAACCATTAACTTGGTGCATTATATTAGATTTATTACATTTACTTCAATAAGAAAACAATTTTTATAATAAAATTTTAGTCTATTTAAAATTGGTTTGTTTGGCATATAATATACTTACGCTTTAAAGTTAAGATATACCGCTATAGGCTAAGTATTCTCTGTCAGAGTGTTGTGAAGTTGAAATATCTTTTCAATAAAATACAGATAGCCTAAAACTACTTTATATATAGGAAAGTTTTGATTGTAATTTGGAAGGATTCCAAGTAGTTCAGCAAGAACAATCCATTAAGAGAAGTTTAAAGGACTTTTCCAATTCCAATCGAAGCTTAAGTCTAAATTATAAAGTTAAAGTCATAATATATTCTGGAAGTTATAAGTTCTCACCAAATTCGGCGATAAGTTTATTATGATAAAATTAGAATGAAATAGAACATTGTATAAGTCATTATATTACTTACTACTACCAGATTACTTTAAAATCTATTTATTAAACTAATGTCTGATATACTAAAATTACACACATTACACACATTACACGTACTATATTTACCAGAGGTAAAAATTATAAAACTTAGAATTGAACAAGGCGAAGTGTTACTAATACATGTTTCATGAACAAACAATTACTAGTAATTTATTTAAGGAAGGATATCATCTTCTACAAAAACTTTATAAACAAGAACAACAAATTATAAAGAAGTTATACATCAAGTGTCAATAAATGAGTATAAATTACTACAGTAATTAAATTAAATTAAATTATTGAACCTCCTCTATGTTGATGCGAGTCTGATGCCTATGCTAGGTATAGAAATACCTGTATTACAGGTGAAATAATAAAATAAATAATGCCTTTGGTCTTGGTCTAACATCACACAAGACCATTAACCCGGCCCCGGGGGAGGTAGAGTCACCTTCTCTATCACCCACCGGGGTAATTCCTGTCCGGCGCGTCCAAGTCGCGGGGGTGGGTACCCCTCACTCCAGTAGGTCGGAGTGGGACGGTGGCCAAGTTCGTGCAGGGACCCAGTCCCGCGGGGTATATCGCGGAGCCCGTGCCCAGGGTTACGGGTGAAGACCTCAACGGCTGAGAAGGCGGAGATGGAAGGCATTGGTACGGTGGATCAGGCGGAAGAGGCAAACGGATCTGGGGTACCGTAGGCGACATTAAGGTCCAACCTGAACGAGTCGGCAACCCCTGCAACCAAACCGGCTCCTCACGTAATGACTCGTCATTCCTGGGGAAACAGTCGGAGAGGTCGAGAGGAGATCATGGATGATGGGCATGTCCGTGCTCTCATAACTGCGTCCCAGGCATGCAGCGCCCGTGGAGAGGCCACTTCACCCGTGTCTGAAAAGGTGCGGATCACAACACGGGGAGTCGCAGTCACCGGTGATAAGCCTTGCGCAAATAGGCGTATGCGCGGGCGCCAGGGGTGGCTCCCGACGGTAGGATAGTTCATCGCGACTAACTGATCAGTTACCGCCTGCCTCAGCTGGGCAGCCCCCAGCCAATAAGGTACTGGTCCGCCTCTCATCTTGCGCTCCTATTGGTGTATGGAGCAGCAGACGTGTCAGTATAACGTCTGTATAACAGGATGGGTATTGATGCACCTAACAATAAAAGGAGAAACAATAACAGAAACACTCAACAAAATCATAAAGATAATCCCATCAATGTCACAAGATTTGCTACATGGAACGTGAGAACCATGCTACCCGGATCTGAAGATTTGACGTCATCAACCGTAACTGCCGCCGGTTCACCAGAGCTAAGAAAGACCACCATTATAGATAGAGAACTTCTTCGCCTTCGTGTTGATGTAGCCGCTCTACAAGAAACTCGTCTCCTGGACGAGGGCAGTATACGTGAAGAGAACTACACCTTTTTCTGGAAAGGAAAAAATGACGGAGATAGGCGAGAACACGGGGTTGGCATCGCCGTTCGTAACTGCTTACTCAGATGCATTGAAATACCTTCATGTGTGTCCGAGCGCATGATGTCCATAAGACTGTTAACAGTTTCGGGTCCGATCACTCTTATCTCAGCATATGCTCCGACTCTTAAGGCTCCTGCCGATACCAAGGACAAATTCTACGACGACCTACGCGAATGTCTGGAGGGTGTTCGGGCATCTGATAAACTCCTTTTGCTTGGCGATTTTAACGCAAGAATAGGAAACAAGTACGACGACTGGGCGGAATGCGTCGGGCGCTATGGAATCGGCAACATCAACGAAAACGGGCAACGCTTGCTGGAGCTTTGTTCATCGCTATCTCTTTGCGTGACTAATACCTACTTCAAGTGCAAACCTATCCACAGAGTGTCGTGGAGACACCCCCGTTCGGGACATTGGCATCAGATTGACTTTATTATTACAAGGAGGAGAGACCTGCGTGACATCCTCAACTCTCGTACTTACCACAGCGCCGATTGCAACACTGACCACTCTCTAGTGATGGCGAAAACTCACTTCACTCCTAAGAAAATTCACTCAATTAAGATAGCTCCCCGTAAAGTTACACTGAACACGGCAGCTATGCGTGATAAAAACCTATGTAACGAACTAGAGAATCTGATGAAGGAGGAACTTTCCAGTGAAATCCTAGATGGAGCAGCCTGTGCCGAAGATATGTGGCAGGTCACAAAGAGAGTAATCGCAAATACTGCCGAAAGAGTGTTTGGCAGGAAAGCGAAGACTGCTGATGACTGGTTTACCGAGTACGAAGACATTCTGCTCCCATTAATAGAGCAAAAACGGACAGCTCATATAAATCTCTTGAACAACCATAGAGATCCTGTCAAACTATCCATATACAAGGCAGCGAAAGCAAAAGTACAACGCATCAGTCGTAGCTGCGCGAATGGGTACTGGGTCAAACTATGCCAGTCAATACAAAATTGCCGGGATGTAGGCGACTTTAAGGGTATGTATCGGGGAATAAAAACTGCAATCGGTCCTACTAAAAGAAAACGTGCCGCAATCAAAGACCTTGACGGAAATCCGATCGCAAATAAGAAAGAAGAACTTGAAAGGTGGGCACAATTCAAACCTGTACTCACAAGAGGTTGCTTTGCATCCTGATGCACTGACCACTCTTACTCCTCGACCTCCGGTAACTGAACTCGACGACCCTCCAACGGGTGAAGAATTCCTTCTTGCTACCCGAGACCTGAAATTAGGCAAGAGCACAGGTCCTGACAACTTACCAGCTGAATTAGTGCGACTCGACTGTGTTTCATCTCTCCTGTACGCTGTATTACTGCGCTGCTGGGATGAGGAAACCATACCTCAAGACATGAAGGATTCCGAGATAGTTACCTTGTACAAGGGCAAAGGAGACAGAGGTGACTGTAACAATTACAGGGGTATATCTCTACTGAGTATCGCGGGAAAGGCATTTGCGAGGGTTGTTTTAAGAAGACTGGACATGTTAGCCGCTCGGATCTACCCAGAAACTCAATGTGGGTTCCGATCTGGCCGATCTACCACCGATATGATTTTTACTCTTCGTCAACTGCAGGAGAAATGTCGAGAACACCAAGTACCGCTATACATAGCCTTTGTCGATTTAAATAAGGCATTTGACACCGTGAGTAGGGATGGGCTGTACGAAGTACTAAACAAAATCGGGTGCCCTCCAAAACTTTTAAACATCATACGGGCCTTCCACGACAATATGAGAGGCTCTGTCATACTTGATGGAGGAAGATCAACGCCTTTCGACATTAACCGCGGAGTCAGGCAAGGCTGCGTACTAGCTCCTACTCCCTTTGGGGTTTTTCTATCAGCACTCCTCTTGACTGCGTTTGAGAGTTGTGACGTCGGAGTACATTTGCACACAAGAAAGGACGGAAGACTGTACAACATTAATCTACTAAAGTCCAAAAATAAGCGTCTGGATCTAATTGCCAGAGAACTCCTGTATGCAGATGATGCTGCACTAGTCGCAAACTCTGAATGCGAATTACAAGAATTGGTGACGAGATTTGGTAACGCCTGTCATCTGTATTCTATGAGCGTAAACACCAAGAAAACCGTCATCATGGTGCAGGGCGTAAGTCAGCCTCCTGCAATCACACTCGACGGCACCATCCTTGATGTAGTGGAACACTTCTGCTATCTTGGCTCCACCACCACCTCCTCACTCTCAAGCGACAAGGAGATAGATACTCGGATTGGCAGAGCATCGACCGCTTTTGGAGGGCTATTTGAACGCGTTTGGAGAAATAACAAGCTTACCACTCACACTAAAGTCCTTGTATACCAGACCTGCGTCCTTAGTACACTGTTGTACGCTTCGGAAACATGGACTACTTACACAAAGCAAGAACGCAAACTTAATGCCTTCCATATGCGCTGTCTGAGGACTATACTTGGAGTCACTTGGAGAGACAAAATGAGCAACAAGGCAGTTCTCTCAAAGACAAGCTGCTGTAGCATCACCGCAATGCTGAAACAACGTAGATTGCGTTGGCTTGGCCATGTACATCGAATGGCTCCCGAGAGACTTCCACGCCAAGTAATGCTGAGTCAGATGGCAAATGCGAAGAGACCCGCAGGGCGCCCAATGCTACGATTTAAAGACTCCTGCAGGCGGGATATGATCAGCTTTGGAATCCCGACCGATTGCTGGGAAAATCGCGCCAAAATGAGACACGAATGGCGCCATGACATAAAAATCGGAGTTGCCAAGCACGACGAAGACTGGCTCGAGAATATTAAGCAGAAAAAGCTTCGCTATGCCTCATCTCCTCCGGCAGATTCACGATTTGTATGCAATCGATGTGGCAAGAAATGCCGGGCCGCAATAGGGCTCTATAGCCATCAACGACGATGTGGGATCCTACCAACCCACTAGCGCTGCAACAACCATCTACTATAGATGCTGTGGCCAATATATAGGTGAAATAATTTAACGTGGCGTTTGATCAATCTTTCTTGTCCAACAAACATATGATCTGGTCATCACGGTTATGGATTCTAATCTTTGGGAATCCATTTACGGATGATATCCAGGACACCTGGGTAGGCAGTCCTAGACCTATGTCGGACTCGGCACTTTGGGAGTGCAATACTGTACTAAATCCCTGCGGGAGCCTTCAATCGCTTTAATTCGAGGGTCCGGGATCTGCAGGCAACAGGATCCCTCCAGCGACAGGCTGGCCTCGCTGAAAAGGCCAGACTTCTCCTCCATGGGGACTGTCCGGCTCACCTCTATGGATTCTAATTTGTGCTGACGTCTTTTAATTTAGTTTTATACTCTGTGGATTCTAATCTTTCTTTTTTTGTGTGTGGCATGGGAATCCATTTACGGATGCTATCTAGGACGCCTGGGTAGGCAGTCCTAGACCTATGTCGGACTCGGCACTTTGGGAGTGCAATATTGTACTAAATCCCTGCGGGAGCCTTCAATCGCTTTAATTCGAGGGTCCGGGATCTGCAGGCAACAGGATCTCTCCAGCGACAGTAGAATGGTGAATTAAGCTCCTAACATTTATGTGAGAAAAGAGACATTTAAACCGAACTGAACTGAATCAGCCTGTAATTGTCCCACTGTTGGGCCTCTTCTCCATATAGGAGAAGGGTTGGAGCTCAATCCATCACGCTGCTCCACTGCGGGTGGATAATTTTCCTACCATGAATAACGATCGTTATTACATGTCTATGATAACAACCGAGACCGACGGCTTTACCTGCTCTCCGAGCCACGATGGGAAGACCTAAGGACATACAGCCAGACCAGAAACAAATATTTGTACAAATACAAATATGTGATGGATCAGGGAATCGAACCTGCTACCGCCGGCGTTGAGGCGACTACTTGCACTACTACACCAGAACGGTCGGTCGATTTATCTTAATGGCGTCATATTTTTATTTAAAATAAGTCCTTCATATTAAGACGTTCATTCGCCACGACTTTAAAAATCTTATAAATAGTATTAATTTAAAAATAAACAGGAAAAATGTAATACAGTCTACGTCTTAATTAATGTGATTTTCATGATTAATAATATTTTTCGTTCCATTTTTCATTTTATAATTTTTTCTTACACGTGATAAAATAATATCTACTATATCTAATATATAATATCTACCTCACAATTAAGTACTTTATTAAAATAATATAATTAAATTAAATACAATATATTATGCCTGTAGCGACATAATAATTAATAGTGTCCTTTTTCTTTATTTCAAAAGTAAATGTTTTCACTAATTACGTTTCAAACACATATTTAACACTAAATATAAGAAAATATTGAAGAAAAATATTCTAAAGGAAACATTACCTACATTTATATACCTTTATATAAATTTTGATAAAGAACTTTCTATCTTTTTACGAACAATAGTAGTTAACAATAAATCAACTGTAAAAAAATCTTTAAGAGGCGATTACCTCTCCAAAAAAAGTTAATTTAGCAGGCGGACGAAAAATATTAGTATTTCTGTGGCCGCTTCCAAAGAAAAAGACAAAAAAAGTTCCTAAGTAGTATAAAAGACATAACATCAATTACACCATTAGGTAACTTTTTTATAATCTAACCGTATATAAATGGAGAACACGGTTTTTCGCTTTATTAATACCTGATGATATTAAAATAACCAAGATTCCATTCTCCATCTTGATTGCATTAGGCATATTTCTTAATCTATTAAGCCGAGGAGTGTTCTGGATTTATCGCGTATATCTTATTAATTACCTCGTGTATAGCCATTTAAAGGAAAACAAAGTCTTATGACAAATCTTTACTTAAATTAATACTGTAACAGGCCCAGTTTGGTTTACCAAAGATATTTTGAAAAGGTTTTTAGGAGAGCTCTATAATAATCGATATTAAAAACGTATTTTTTTTTTTTAAATTTTTGTCGATCTGTCCTTAATAAAAAAAAATATGCTCAACATATGCTTGATTGTCTTTTTCGAAGGTAGGTAACCTTCGACATCGGACTCGAGGCGGAAATTGAACCCACAACCCTGGAGCGGAAAGGATGGTCACTACCAACCGCGCCAACGGACACGTCTGACCATGCTCTGACCTGAGCATCTACTGAATGAATTGTAATGAAACTTGATGTTTCGAACTAAAACTACTAGCTAGGGCACTAGATACTTTTTAATTCGAAGTTCTTTACAGTCCTCTTGGCAGAGGGTAAAAAAAAATATGTAATCGGGAACGAGGTCGCAGATACAGCTAGTATATAGATGATATATAGATGATGATATATAGATGTATATAGATGAGATAGTATAGATTGGATAAGTGCAGTAAAAAATTTATATATTATTACGAGTATATCCTAAGGTGAACAACACTTTTTTCTTTTACATGAAACGATGGAAAGACAACATTTTAATACATTTTCTTGTTTAAAATATTTAAGAAATATATTTATTCAGAGGTTAAACGTGAAGGTCAATTTATTCGCTTGAAATAATTTGCTTTTAGACTGTTCATGTATGAAATAAGGTAACGTCGTGACGGCCGAAAATAACGGAATCGTAGACTTTATAATCGATAAATGTATGTAGATTTATTTAATGTTACTGTAAAGTATTTATAAAGTTGGAGCGTTTTGTTTCTAGTTCAAAATACAAGTAGTTTACACTGAATGTCTTTGTTATAACTAGAATTTACTATAACAATAAACTAAACTAAAAGTGGTTTTAACCACAACAAAACGGCTTAGTTAAAACTACAGTATAAACTTTTCATTATATTATCCATTGTAAAAAAATCAATATAACATAGGCCCTTAATTAGTAGTTCTGTTTTATCTGAAATTCCATAAATTAATAATTAATAAGTCAGTAGCCCTTCATCATAACGATAAATGCGTTAGTAATTAGAAATTAACAAATCAATTTTAGTTGTGTAATACTTTTTGTTATCAGCTTACTAAATATCGCAGTTAATGTTTAGTAATAGCCAAAATGTTTACCAAAGGAATATCTGAGGTCAGAAAAGTTGGAATGAACGAATGAAACAGCATGTACGTAAACGTCTCACTGCTGGCTAAAGGCCTCTTCTCCATAAAGGAGAAGGCTTAGAGCTTAATCACGTCACAACGCTCCAGGTAGGCGGATAATTTCCCTCTTATAAGTAACGATTGCTATCAGATATGATGATTACAAACGGTATTGACAACTTTACGTGCTCTACGAACCATGGTGGTGAGACCCTCAAAGACATACACCCAGCCTCGAGCGGGAATCGAACTCGTGACTATTTGCACCACTATACTACCAACTGTACTTATTGTACACAGGGAAAAGTTTGTTAATTGGTGATTCCCTATTTATATACAAGTTTAATCCTAAATAATTACATAGCCTGACTATATTATAATCTAACGGAAACCTATTCTTAAATTATATCTTGATTGTGATTGGATCGCGTTTATCTGAATCTTAGAAATATGCGCTTTTGTAAATATTTTGTTTTAGAACTTAAAGATCACTGGTTAAATATATCATATATTTATGCGTGGTAGTCACTGTAGCGCACAAGTTATTTAAAGATGTAACTCGTCTTAATACTACCGTGGTTTTCGTTTTTACTTTTTACTATCCGAAAAGTTTACAATCATGTTTTTTTTTTTAAAGAATATTGCATATAGATAAAACTAAGTACCAATGTTAATCCAAATTTTTATTTGTGCGGATTGCGTATTAATTAAGTATTGTATATTTTTCAATGGAGAAATATAGTCTATATAGACTTTTATAATTTTATTCCTTATTTATAAAGTAAACAACATTTATATAATGCTATGGGATGCACGTAATAGGTGCGATTCGATGGTGAGAGCAGCTAAGCGCCATTATTATCACGTTAATGTTTAAAACGCTTCTGCGACCTCGGAATGGAAATTCCTTGAAACTGTGAACTTTAATAGGAGAAATAATAAAATTGATGTCTCATTATTTTCCTATAATTCTTAAAATCAACATATTCCTCTTTCTGTACCGTTAAATCCCGATATTAAATTAGTCACGACATCGGATATTGATTCCATGGCTCTCCAATCTCAATCCTCATAATGACTTAGATTGTTTTCCAATACGTAATGATTATATTCGAAAAATTATTTTCTCCACTACCTCTAATGCTACTGGCGTTAACTGCATCAATCATTATACATATGATAACTCCCAGGCTTGATTATGTTCTTCCAATTATTATCCATTTTATTAATTATTGTATTTTGTCCGGGATCTTTTCTGCACTCTGGAAAAAAGCTCTTCTTCTCACTAAGGTTCCAAACCTTTGCCAACTAAATAACTTTAGGCATATCTCCATCCTTTCATTCTTGTCGAAAATAAACATACATTCTTGTCGAATATAAACAAGTTTCTTCATTACTATATAAAAATAATGTTCTCTGTATATATCAGTCCGGTTAGAGTTGGTTACAATAGCACTACCGCTCTTCTGATGGTTACTGAGTATACTCCATCATAGAATGGTCCATTTCGTAGAACGGTTTTTGGTGCAAACTTGCCAATCTCTCGAATTTGTGTGCTCTACAATAAGTATAGTGGATCGGTTGACGTAACAGCATGTCTCTGGCTAGGTTTAAGACGATAATTGCTCATAAGCTGAATCAGTACCTATTTTTAATTGCTTTTCATGCACGGTATTTAGAATTTAATTTAGTATGTAAGACATATGTAGTTTTTATTTTTATTTCTCCTCTTAATACATAATATAAAAAGTATGTGGTGTATACCTATAATTGATTGTGAAATTAGAACAAATAATTTAAGTTTTACCAGTAGTTGTAAGTAATATTTTAACAATCATTGGAGTACCAAATAAATAAATAAATAAATAAATACTTGAGTAGGCATGGAGAATAGATGGGTACTGGTTTTAATCGATTTTTCCAATTCATTTAATTAATATGGTTGATCATGAAATCGTTCTTGTCATACTTAAAACTTAAAAACTGATGATGAAAACTTAAAGTTTTCATCATCAGTTTTGGAGTTCTCTTCATTTCTTCGTGGTCACCAGCAAGCAGTTCCATTTAATCGTGTTTCTTCCGAACGGCTTGAGCTGTCTACTGGAATTCCTCAAGGTGGCATCTTATCGCCTCTCATTTTCTCACTTTTTCTTAATTCACTCGCATCTTCTATAGACTGCTCTTGCCGACGATTTGCAGCGTTATGTGCACGCCAAATAAGATGACTTAAGAATAGCTGTAAATAGGATTAACCAGAATCTCTTATATACTATATACATTTGGTCTGAAAAATTAGATCTCGGCCTACATATTGACTATTTTTTAAACTGAAAGGTTCATATCTTGGAAGTTAGCCGCTCAGTTACAGCAAAGTTAAGGTTTCTTAAACGGTTAAGGGACTTTCACACTATAAAGACCAAAGTTCTACTTTTCAATGCCCTTGCATTTTCGATCATTGACTATGCCGATGTTTGTTATCAATCAGACCACAATGAAATAATTCGAAGCGTGTCGCCCCCCCCCCCCCCTGAATTACTATTACCAACTAATTTGGAATAGTGTATACATGTCATTTAACGCTTATTTCTTTCAATATCTTTAAAAGTCATATTTTTCTCCAAGGATTAGAGCGTCGCAAGGATCTGCCGCCCACTTCTCGCAACAGCTAAATACATTACTGTGTAACAGACTTTAAACGTCCAACTGCAGGATAAAGGCCTCTTCCCTCGTTAAGGCGAATTAAAGTTATGAAAAAAATAAATTGAGCTAAATCTCTACTTAATTACGAGTGGTGTATGCACACAATTACGTCTTAAGATTTCTTCTAAAACACTTAAGTTTCTTAACAACAGATTTCTTCACCGTCGAGCATGGGATGAATTTTTAAGGACTATGTGTATTTTATATTCTATTAATAATCTTTTATTCTTTGTGTGGAGATCGGGCATAAAAAATGTTTATTTATGTTGATTTGATTAATACATTTACTAGATTACACATTATAATAGTATCCCAAAACTAGGACATATTTAATCAAGAATGTTACACAGAGGGACAAGCAACAAAAAAATGTCATTTTTTTTTTAATTGTTCACTACATTTTGTATCATTTCTAAGTGATAAAATTAAAGTTACTTTGTATAATTTTAGGTTCCCTTATATTATTTTAATATTAATATATATGCATTCTTTTACATTTTTTACTTTAACACATATAAGTAGGTAAAGTGATTAAAAAAATATTATTAACGTTTTCTTTAATTTATAAAAAAAAATTGTAGTAGGTACTTAACGGTTTCTATACACTGACATCACAAATCAAATTTATCTAACGTTAGAACTTCAGGTGACACTTTATTAAGTAGGAGACCAAGACAAACATCTGTATATACATACATTTGTCATGAACGGGGATCGAACCGCGACCGCTAGCCCAACAGCCAGTTACTGTGCATTGCACCAACGCGTCGTCAGGGTATATTTATTAAACATATTATGATATACGCTCGCCCACGTTCCACGAATACTTTCTAGTATTTTTATTATAGAAAAATGTTGTTACCAACAGTCCATCATATCCCTGCCCTTATCCCACTTATATAGGGTCAGTACAACACGTTTTCTTCTTCCATTCCTCTCTAATAACTATAATCATTCTTTATTTGTCTCACGAACAATTATTATTAATTATTATATTAGCAGCTCAATTATTATATTCCTAAAAAGTATATTAAAACACCAATTATTTATAAATAATATACTTTATAGCTCAAGCTGAATAAAATCAAAGGTCGTCCTGAACTGAACAAATTTATGTCCGTTCGTCCTGTATTGATTTCTTGGAAATTCCAGTAAGGAACAAAATTATTATCGGAAGTCGCAACCAAACAAACTACGGATTACAGAGTCTTAACTGTTGACAGGAGCCATTTTAGGTATCTGGTGGGTCATAAACTTTGAACAACGTCCATGAATTTTGCTTTTATAAAAGTATGTATGAGTTTTGAATTTTTATTTTCTAATTGACAAATTTCGTATCATGATTCTTATGGAACTTACGTCAAAATTATATATTTTGTAAGTAAAATTAGAAATGGATAGATTATTGATGTAAGTGTAATGACATATTGTAATGACATTATTATAGATTACTCGTACTTATTTAAGTGTAATTTAATATACTCGTAGGTGTAGCGGAATCCGTCATGCCTGTCTCTCGCATACCGAATGGTACGTGGCCTTGAACGCGGGCAATTGATGACCTTTCGAACATGATCTCTTTTTTTAATTTAAAATTAAATTATTAAATAATGTTTAATTTAAATCAAAATAATATCAGTATAAACTTAATAATTGTAGTATATAAATTTTAAAGGTCTGTTAAATTTGTTTCATCGACATTTAAACCTTAAAAAAAATGTTTATGTATTTTTATAAATGAGACTTGTCTGATTTTAACTTCACAAATTTTTTCTTTATTTTTTTATGGAATTTAAGAATACATTATTAATATGTTTTCTTAAATTATTCTTATTGTGTTAAAAAGTATTTATGACCTGAGACTCATATTAAATTACAACATTACAACATTGAGATTTAGTAAAAACCGGAAGTAAGTGGTATTTTTAACTAGACTGCGCTAATACTATTGCCAAAATGAAATTATTTTTAATTTATAAAATTATATTAATTTTCATTTCTTATTACTCGTAATGTGATTTTTTGTAGCCTAAAATATTTCAAAACTTACAAAACCTAATTAAAATATTATGTATAAATAAAAGATAAAAAATTATTATTAATTAACTTAGGTACTACGTCTTTAATGTCTTGAAAAAAAAGTCGATCGTGAAGTACAAGCAAGTTAATCTGCTTATTTTTTTAAGATTAGAATTGTATCAACATTATTAGCCTTGTCTTACAACTCTAACTAAATTTTCTCATCAGATTATCTCTAGAAATCTAGTTGCATAAACAGAATATACGTATTTGGATTATTGCAACCTACTTTATTAAAAGTTTGTTGTAACAAAATTATAATAAACGTGTTTAGTTACTATCAATAAAAATTAAGTTTTGTAAAGGAAACACTGCGTAATATAAAAGTTCCCACAGTCAATATCGCATTCAATTCCACGATTTAAGACGAATCAAAAATAATTTACTATTTTACATTAATTTATCTCCTAACAGCGTACTCTTACGTTAATATGTACTATAAAATAATTATCCTTGATCTTATTCGAACAGAAAGCTCTTTTAATGATCGTCTGAATAATTTGTCGTCAAATATCCTATATTGATTACAAGATTATTTAATCGTTCAAGTGCCTCAAGTCTAAGTAATTTATAAGCAAGGTTAACATCCACGTGCTCATAGTATGTCATGTTTCAATGTCTAGTGAACAAAATGGAAACTTGCTATATTAAATAGCTGGATAGAAATGACGCTTAAATAATGATAGATTACTAAAGTACCTACTAATTTATAATTATTTATTTATTCTTCAGTAGATAGTATTAGGCGTGTTCTTTTATATTTCTATGTTACATGATGGTTTTCGTATTAAATTAAATATGAAGTATAGAAAAGATTTTATACCGTTATTATACCTAATACTGTATTTATTCGTCTATTTTGCGGTCGAATAAATACGAGTACTTGTAACAAAATACACGTTACTTATGTCCCTGATTGGAAGATTTAAAATTATATTTTAAAGTCTTGTGTTAAAATATTATGTTCTTCGTTTAAGTTTTGTAACATCGTAATGTTAATTGAATAAAATACGGAAACGTGATTATTTCGTATATGAACTACATTTTTGTACCCATTTAACTTTAAAGAATTTCTAAATAGTCTTCGTTGACCTCACGGTTTAGATTTATTACAATTATGTAACTACAATTAAACAAAAACTACGTCATTTAAATTATAAACAGTAAAAATAAAATATTTTTATATATTACTACGGACTATTACATAACAATGAAATAAGTACATATTGTTTTAGTTATCAAATTAAAAAAAATAGAAAAAATAAATACATAGAGAAATAACTAATTGTATAATTTTATATTAATCCTTTGAGAAAATCGGGTATTGTTGAAAAAGACAATTAATTAATAATGTTAGGAAACAAAAGAATAATTACTAATCTAGATTTCTCATGTACGTAATAATGATAAAATATAAAAATTGCAATAAGTCAAGGTAAATTTTTAAAATATCTTGTTGACATTTAAACAAGTCCAAAGATGCTTTCTAAGGATGACGACAATCACTATCCGCTGTATAATCACTTCCTAGATGTGCCAACACGCATCCGTTGTACCACAAAAAGGTAATATATCGCATTTACCTACGATATGCTGTGGTCGAACCCACAAGCCCTTCCAATAAGCGTCAAGGTCTTTACTTGTCTTATAAAACGAGTTAATTCGTACGCAAGTATACACTTTGTTACTTTCACGCGAGCAGTGAACATTTTAAGCAAAATGTACAGGCTCTTTGTATTTGCCTTTGTGATCGCGGCAGTCGCGTGTCAGCAACAAGAAGGAGCGAGACGAGTTCCAAAATACGCGGGTGATCCAAAAACAGCAGCTATTGTGCAAGAGGCTCGTTACCTCAGCGGAAATGGAGCTTTTGGAGCTGCTTATCAGCAAGAAGATGGTATCGACTTCAAAGAAGAGACAGATGCTGATGGCAACAGAAGAGGTAGCTACTCTTACATCGATCCTACTGGACAAAGAAAAACCGTGAATTATATCGCCGGCAAGAACGGATTCCAAGCTGTCGGTGACCACATTCCAACTGCGCCTCAGCCAGTTGCACCTACTCCTGGATACACACCTGATCCTCGTTACAACTCTCCTGATTACAAAGCACCCCAGTACAGTGCTCCTCAACAGTACTCAGCTCCTGTGGCTCCTCGTACCTACGGTGGAAAACCCAATATCGACGATGGACAATACTATCCTGAAATTTACGAACGTGAAGACCAAGATACTCCACGACAACAATACCAAGCTCAAACTCAATACCAGCCTCAACCACAATACCAACCACAGCCGCAATATCAGCCCCAACAAAACTATGCCAACAACATATACCCGGGAGTCCAACAGGCTCAATACAGCGGAGTCCAGACTCAACAGTACAACACACCACAGCCTTCACACCAAAATTACTACGAACCCACTACGCCACCGCCATCGCGCTTCTTTCCTCCAGGCAAATTCAGCCTAAACCGGGCACCCGATGGTTACACCTACTCGTTCCACAAAGTATAAATTTTACTTAAAGAAAAGGACTCGGCGATTTGTAACGCTTAAAACGTAAAAAGCTCGCAACAATTAGTAATTTGCCGAGTCATCAGAGGGTAGCGCTGCGGGTACGTGCTCGCTCGCTTCGAAAGCATTTCTTAATTGTTGTTTGCTGTGATATTGTGTACTAATGGACAAAGTGTTGTTAGTATCATTACTAGTTATGAGATATATAACAAGAAGCGGCTGAAGCAATAATTGCATACTTGTAAATAAATTTATTATTATTTTACTATTAACTGCAATTGTCTTATTAAAAGTCCTCATTTTGCAATTGGTACTTCATAACATATTATTACGTATTTAAAAATTATATTACAAAGTAATAAAAATAATGCTAGATAACATAACCAATATTCAAGTACAAACACAGTTATTAAACTGGGAGAGAGCAAAGTTACTTTCTTCGTTTTCGACTCTAGAATATGATTTTCTTATACACTCCAATAAACCGTTTCTCTATAGTTTATAACATATATTATCCTTATAGCATTTTAACATAATAAAAATCGATTAATATGATAAATGCGAAAGTTTGTATGGTTGCTTATTGATTTTTTACGTAAAAACTACTGAATCAATTGCAATGATACTAAAAAATAAAGGAAGAAGTACGTTGATAGCCAAAAATATTTAGAATAATACTTTTTATGTCATCATTTCAACGGGATCAGATGTTACGCGGGTAAAACCGCGAGGCACATGTAGTATATAATATTCGTAGAAAGTACACAATTAAAATTAAACAAAAATAAAAACGTTATACTTTGTGATTACGTGATTACGTATTCGAAAGTAATAAGTTTGGAATATACCAATTATGAAAAATACAATATTCAAAAGTCAAAATAATTATTGAATCCGTTGCTGTCGTATTAACAAAAAAAAAAACTCAGTTTATAAAAGTTGCTTTCAACTTCCTACTGTCCAAGGTTCCAGGGGTGTGGGCGTCCGCATTCTACCGCAGTTGCAGACCTACAACTAGATCACCTTACGACTAATAATGGATATTATATTGCTGAACGTTGTACCACGCCTTTCCATTTACCTATACTCGATCTAGCAAGAATATTACAACAAAAAAACACGCAAAAATAAACCTTATCAGCATACTGTACGCTTTAAAATTGCTTGCAACAGAGGGAACAAAAATTGCTGACATTTAATCAGATACTGTCAGGATACAAGCTTTATAAATAGTCCAAATATCAACAACACTTACTTTACTATATATACGTACATGTGCAACTACCAGATGTGCTTTAAATTTTTAAAGAATGTATGTAGTCTATAACGAATTTTCTTGATAATATCTCTCTTTTCCAGATTATATCTCTTCAAGGATAATGTAAAAATAGTTACAAACAAAATAAAACTATTATAAAATATATAATACAATAGTCTACGAACAGATCTGTGTATTATAAACTTTCAAAAAAAATAAATTAGTTGTATAAAATATACGTTGGATAATATTATATTGGATTAGTTTGTCCCAGTTTTTATATTAACAACATTATTGTTGCTCAAATGGACAATTGTGTATACAAAGTACGTAAAGCTGACTTTGTAGCTATTGTAGACTAACCTTTAACTCTAATCGGTCACACCAACAATCTCGATAGTTTGATTAACAGTGATTGCACTCGTATTGTTTTGTGCCGCGCAATACGTTTCTCGCAACATTGTTACATCAGTTTTATTGTTTGAGAATAAATGTATGTTTAACATAGAAAAATGTTAAAGTGATTTTACTATTTAGTTAGTAGTACGAAAAATTCAAACATCTCAAACAGTCAGGTTCTCGTAAGAGTTACGTATCCTGTTATTGAAATTTTTTATTTAAGTTCAAAACAATGAGAAATTTGTACATAATAATTGTATAATTTAATTTTTTTTATTAATTGTGTATTAAATATACAAATGTTTTTTATGGATATGCAATGAAGGTAAAAACGGTACACCACCTACCTTTTCCATACATATTCCATGTAGTCCGGGTTGTTTGGAAGAAATCGCTACTAATAATATAAGACCGCCTTGCTACATTTAAATACTCTGTATATTTAAGTTGTGTGTATATAAAAGTGGTGTACAATAAATTATATATAAATAAATTGTAATATATTAATATAAAAGATAATATAATATTACAATTTTTTTTTTTTTTTTTTTTTTTTTTTTTTTTTTTTTTTTTTTTTTTTTTTTTTATAGTTTAAATATTTGTTTCCCACACTGCGTCACAACAAATGTCTCTATTATTTTGCATAACAATTTTAACATGTGAACTTGACATAAATACTACATATTTTGTCGAGGTGAGGTTAATTTAAAACAACGCAATAAATATGGTATGCAACTTTAATTACCAATCTAGCAATTAAAAAGAAAAAATTAGAGCGAAAAATAATAGATACCACTTCCACATGTCTGCGTATAGTTTTGCAATTGAAAAATATAGTTTTATTTTCATCATTATTTAACTACAAACACTGGTTAATATGTATAATTTTATAAGTACAAATAGCGTCGTTATAAAAAATATATATATCTCGTCTCTGTCTCTCGTCGTCTCTGTTTCAAACTCTACCGTTCCTTTCTGTGTAGTTATGTCTATATTTTATATTTTGTAAATGTTTTAATTTGTTTTGATACTGAAACACAGTATAAGATAATAAAATATCAGTGATATGTACTAAAATATAATTGAGATTCTGTGCAAATTACACTTGATCGATTAAGTGTACTCAACTCCATCTTCATGAACAAAACAATTTATTTATCTATATCGTGTTTAATAAATCACTATACATTTGATTATAAGGTAGGTAAAGGTAAATATTATTATTTGAATTATATTTTGTATATACTTACGCCACTGTCTTTTCTTACGTCTGTCACATAAACATGAAGCATTCCATTCGAGTCTCTAATGCCCGGTTTCTGAAGTCTCCAGATAACTTCTCATTCATTAAAGTTAAACGTAAGATAAACTTCGTTTAACTGTCGCTGCGTTTCTGAATACAAAACAAGCCATTCAATAACTATGTAACTGATAACTAGTTCCTTATTTGCAGCTAGATGGCGTTGTTTAAGAGATCGTGTCTAAAAGTGATTTTATTAGTTTAATTTGTCTTGAATACTAGTTTTATTTACTAGAATATTTTTTCCGAGAATAAATAAGTGGCTTAACAATGTTTTAGTTTAAAAAAATATGATAAGTCATTATTTATGAACGACATCATTGTCCACTTTATCTGTGACCATATGGTGAGCATTGTCAATGTAAATCGTGTCGTCTTTCCCTCGTTCTCGTTTGATCGTTTCACTTCGTTGTTTTTGCTTTGCCGTGTGATTTTAGAAGTTCAATATCGTAATAATTAGTTTTATATCGTGCTCTATCAATTCTTTTTAATTTTGACCATAATGGAACCTAGAAAACGCAGTAAAAATTTTACGGAAAGAGAGAAGATACTTCTTATCGAAGTAACTAAATCCATAAACGTTTCGAAAGGATTTCTCCTACGCCTTAAGTTTCTGGGTACGGATATATTAAAAATAAACTCCATTACTTCCAAATCAGACTCTGATGAGTTGCTCGTATTCATTATGTTAACACTGATTGTTTTCTGCTTTGAATATTTTTATCGACTTTTAATATTTAGCTTTCACTGGCAATTAAATATAATAATATCTACACGTTACAAGTACATAATATAATTACAATATAACCTAAAAGAAGACGTAGTTTGAGAAATGAAACGTCAAATTATAGTTATGGAACCGATAAACGCCGCCAATTGGTTAGTTAAGTTGAACTTAGTTTAAACGGAGTATATCTTACATCGCCGTGTTCGGAAACGCACTTTCACAAGTTATCGAACCAATAGCGCTAATGAATAGATAAACCACCGTTAAAAGTAACTCAGAAACCGGCCATAAGTCTTGAATTTGCTGCTGCTCTCGTGCAGTGTGTTAGAAAACGCATTCCATATAAAATATATCACAATGTTTACATGAAGGAGGTTTTGATTCTGGCGTATCGTTTTATAATAAGCCATTGTATAATTTGAACTAAATTTAACTGAAGTGAATAATCCTGTGAACATATATAGTATAATAGTGCCCCAAGGTTTCTTCTCCATGTAGGAGAAAGTTTGGAGCTTAGTCCACGCTGCACTCTTCCCTGCGGGTTGGCGGATAATGAATGTGCTATGAATAGCTAACGATCACTATCAGGGGTTTATTATCACAACATATAACAACGGGGTTCGACAGATTTACATACTCTTTGAGCCACGGTGGGGAAACACATGTGGATATAGACCCAGAACAGAAAAAAAAATATTTGTACAAATACAACTATATGTTCCGAGCAGAAATTGAACCCAGGACCACCTACATTAAAGCGACTACTCGCACAACTATACCAGGACGTTGTCAACTACTTATAATTTGATGCTAATAAAATTATTTTTTCAAAGTCTTAACTCATAACAATTTATTACTGTAACAATGAATATTAATATTTTATATATCTAGACATGGTACTAAAAAAATCAGGCAGTTATATTATATGTTGTCTATATCAATAACTGAAATAAATATAAACATATTTAAAAACTCAAAATCCTCAAAACGATATTTTCGAACGAAAAAAAAAAACGATAAATTAAATACATTTTCCAAATTACCAATTAAATTTCAAAACTTTGTTTTGTAGCGAAAATTCAACTGGCAACATTCCACGACATAAAACTATTAACTTGCTAAAGTACATTAAGCAAAGAAGAAAATATTCTTGAGCTTCAGATCCGCGACGAACGAATGGCTTAAAGCAATTTTAATAAACTTATCTATTAACAAATTTATTACAATAGGAAATGGAGATCTAAATGCATTTAAATGCACCCAGCTCGGAATGAAATGTAAAAATCAATGACTTAAGGTAAAAAGTGGGCTAGCCTATAAACTAATATTTCACAGCAGACTGCAACAGAGTAGTAAATGAAATCCTATTAAAACAACCTCAGACTCGGAATGAAGTTTAAAAGGCGGTCAATTTTAATCCTGTGCACGATATTTTCAATTTATTGGACGTGTGCATACTTTAGACAGTATTATTAATGCAGTTATGTTGTCGTTTCAGATTATTATAATTTGACATGATAACATAATTTGAAAACAAGTGGTGTAAAAATACATAAAATTAATATTCATTAAAAAATAATTTGTACCTACCAAAATAGTCATATGATATAAGTAAATTTGTGATAAATTAGTGAGAAATAATACATTAAAATTGTACCGTTCGGTGACCGGCAAAGAAGAATAGACCCGACCTCCTTCTTGCCGATGTGTCGTAAAAGGCGAATAAGGCCATGATGGTGCGAATAACTGTGCACAAAACAAGATTATGGTTAACATGCGTCACCATATCTTACCACAAAACACTGCGCTCACCAACCCACCTGATATTGGTAAACCTTCCCAAAATGGCCACTAATACAGAGCCCAGTCAATAGGAATATTATATTATATACCTTCAAGAGTGGACATCTAAGGGCTAACATGGGAATACGTTAAAAAACATACATATTCTAAAGACAATCCCTCGTAAATTAAAATGTGTTTTTTTTTCTTTTGCAATGGTACGTATGTGGACGTTGGCTATACTTACTATTTCTTTTTTTTTCACTACAGTCCGTATGTTATAATAACATTCTATTCAGATCTAAAATAACTTAGATATTTAACTTTAATTTTGATATCAACTGTATTAATTTACAATCACATCCACCCTTCACCTTTTGTAAGTTAACTTAATAAATTTTAAACGAGGTATTTCTGCTTTTAAAATCAATTCCGAACTTCGTAATGAGTGTTCAATTATTTATAAAAGTAACAACATGTAGCCTACATGTGACCGACTTTTTTCAGTTACCTGGCAAATACTGCTTTAAAATATTTTATGTCGCAAAAGTCGACATGACTTTAATATAAACGTGGAATAATTAATATATAGTACTTATTAGATATACTTTAAAAGCTACAAAAACCATGTAAAGCGTACTAACCTGAAAATTAAACGTAAGTGGTTATAACATAATTCATTTAAATTTAAAGTGTAAAAAAACCAACAAAATATTTGATCTAGTTGAAACTAGATCAAGTATTTTGTTCTTTTTTCGATGGTAACGTCCGTAACCATTAACAAAAATAAATAAATGTTACAGACGAAGCCTTGTTTCATTTTCACGATACGTACAGATTTCATTATATTCTTCAAATAGAACAGTATTTTTTATTCCTAAACCAATCTAACTACCAACTGGTTTGTTATTCAATTTGGCACAACTGTTCAATTATTCCATTTATTGAACGAATTTTTATATAGTTATTACGCAGACTTTAAAATCAAATTCTATATTATTTCATATATTTATTTTACTACAAAATTAATAGTTCTTCTCTTCCACCACCACCACCACCAGGCATTGGATGTCCCCTACTGAACATAGGCCTGCCCCATAATTAATGGGGTGTTGGCCAATACCACGCTGTCACGCTTGGCATGTGAGTTGGCGAGTACAGTGCTGTGGCAGAATATGATGACGCTGCTGCACATCACCATCCTTGGTGTACAGTTTTAACTCTAAGCTAATGCCACATCAATGAAAAAGAAGAAGCTATTTTTACACTAGGTAAATTTTAGTGTGAGCAACTTGTAGCTTTTAACTCAAAGTCAAAGATCACTTCGACCGCAGGCGCAAGACGGTCAGAAGACTTCTCAGTTGCCTTTTTCACATAAAAAATATTAAAGATTTCTTACAAAGTTTTAATTATTTTTATGAGTAAACATAGTCTAAGGATAATTAAAAAATGATAACTTTGCACTTGAATATAGCAGTTCCATGTGCTATTAAGAAATAACCACGAAACAGTCACTGCTCCTGTATTCGTCTAGTCAGTCTTAACAAATACTCAATACTCTCAAAAAAGTATCTTTATGGGGAAACCTAAAAAAGTGGAGTCACTAACCATGACCTCATAAGATAGCTAAAGGTCAATCAGCGGGTAACAGAAAATAATATACTCGACTTATCTCTCCGCGATAAAATTAGAAATGAGAAACGGGTTCCCGTTAGATGAATCAAAGCTAACAACATATAACTTAAGGCTTGATGAAACGCAAAGTGATAGCGAGTGAGGCACAAAGTCTGAAGGAACTTTTTTTTTTGTTTGTTATCCGATTTGCTGAAACATATATGTATAAATATATATTCTTGCTTTAGAAGGAAGCTCTGCATTTTCAGGGAGAAAGGTGATCTTAAAATAGTTGCGAAAAATCACAGATTTTTTTTAACAGCGCCGACAGTACTAAAAATCCTTAAAAACCTATATATCAGTGTTTCCCAACGTGGGGCCCACGCCCCACTGGGGGGCAATTTGATAGTTAAGGGGGGCAATTTAAAAATAGACTCGACACGACTTTAACCCTTTCGCTTTGGATGATTTATTTATTTATTTATTTGTAATTGAACTACCAACAAAATTATATGTTCCTTAAAATTAGACATTTAGGACCTTAAAGTACAATTTACACATAATTTCAATTATAGGTAGTTACAGCATGCATTTGATTCACAATATTGAAAAATTTATATTATACATAACAAAGAATAAACTAATATTATTTTCTCTTTGATATACCTACTTTTTAAAAGTTTAAATGCAATGCTATACCTTGCCCAACCGTTTATTATCTTTTTGACAGCTTACATCTATAAATTTCAGTTTTTTTTTCATTATATGTTTTGAAATTTTACTTACAATGTTTTGATAACAATTTCATCGTGATTTCTTCCTAAAACTTATCATTTATATTTCTTAAGGGAACAAAACAATTTTAAAGGTTAAAAATTATGCATGGGGGCATAAAAAATTTAGAAATGTTAAGGTGGGCCATGGCCTAAAAAAGGTTGGGAAACACTGCTATATATAGTAGTGGGCGTCTATAATTGGCTAACCACAAATTAACAATAGTTTTGAGGATTTTTGTTTAATAATCTCCCATTCCTACGTATTTGTCATTATCATAACAAATGCATATTTTGTTTGCATTGTAATTGTTTCGAAAGGGTTTTTAATTGATATATAAAATATTTGCTGTCGAATATTTATGTTTTATAAGTCACTTGTCCGTCCTTAAAAAAATATCGACCGTAATTTTTACATTAACAAAATAATTTAATAAAAGTATGAAACTAAAAAAATCTCCCTTTTTTATTCCATTACAAGATGTGACAGCGGTATCTCCTGCACATGACTTTTATTGTAGCAGGTAGTTACTATCCGTGCGCAGAAACTTTGCCGATGGCCTTGTGACGTCACGCGTCGATAGTCAGTAGGGTTGAAAAAAAAAAGGTTACATAAATGTAGATTATTATTGTATATATTTTACATCAAACTAATAAAAAATAGTCTCGGTCGAATTATAAATTTAATATAAAGTGTAATTATAAATAGTAAATAAAAAACGCTGTTGTTATTACGTAGATTATATATTTTTATGTATATTATATTTAGTGAATGAATAAAATGTAGCCGTAAAATTGTAGCGACATCTATCTCGCCATATACGAACTTGAAGAAACTAACGAACCCTACATCCCACTATCGAAGTTTTCAAAGCGATTTAGTATATATACAAGAACTCGACAACAACTGTTAAGTGGCGCGTAGCCCACCAGACGCAACACCGTCTGGTCGAAGGATCCTTCCTTTTCAATGGCAGCCTCTCTACCCCAAACTGGTGACCCCGACGTGACGTGCCTCTCTACCCCAAAAAATAAAAGTTTAATGGTTCCAAACAACGAAAACAAATAACTAACAAAAATAAAACAAGTAAAAACTAAGAAAACAACAATTAATTAATTCGTAGCGAAAGCAAAAAATTACACGCACGTATCGGCTGCGTTGCTAGCGGTACACATCAGACGAGCGAGGGATGCAGTCAACTCCGGTGGGAGGGGTGGTCATCGGCAAAGTTTCTACGCACGGACTATATGTAAGAGATTTAAGGTAGGTACTAACTATACCAACTAACTGCAATTCAAAAAGAATCTCTAGCGCCATCTATTATGATAGTTTCGTAATTCAAACTGTTGTGTAAAAATAAATCACAATCAAAACGTTATTATCATTTTTCGAATCACATTTTTGTATAAAAGGTGTATAAATTTACTTACTCTTCTCTCTCTCTCTCACGCCATCATTTAAAATATAAAATTCAAATGACAATAATTTGATACGTGTAAAGCTATTTTAATTAAATAAAGACTAACGGACTTATTCACAAACGTACTATAAGCCCGATATAGTTAAAATATGTTTTGCCTTGGTCTGTCGAATATAAAAAGACTATAGAACGAAAGAGACAAAACATATTTTAACTATATCGGACTTATAGTATGTTTGTGATTAAGGCCGTCAATGTCCCATCAGGATAAACTAATTTTCATACTACTTTTTTGAACCTACGAGTATTCAGACATTTCTAAAAATGATAAAAATGTCAAAAAAATCCGATAAAAAAAAGACAAGTGAAATTTACCCTTTTATATCTTTTTATAGATAATAAGATCTAATCACATACCATATATTCAACAAATATAAATATTTTATATTACACAACACAATATTGTCAGCCTTTTATTAATAAATTTTTACATTTTTTCTTCTTGTATAAATGCGATTATTTCTCTAGAGAAAAGAATACAGGAACATTTTTACCTAAAACTAGCTTAATTCACATTCAGTGAACCTTTGTGTACGTTTTATAGGAGGTGTAGAAAAGAGTATTATTATTTTTCAATAGCTTTATAAAATATTGTTTAAAAATAATATTTATATTCAAAATTAATTGTTTCTATTTTATTATAAAATTTGTCATGATTCCTTTATATATCCTGAGAACCTAAAACTATCGTTAGAAAAATTTCCAGTGTTTCTGTACCTATTGTTAATGCATGCTGTTAGTAGGTAGTATCGCAAATTATCTATCGTTTTTTAGATATTTTCACTGTGACCGGATGATACTGTCATGTCAACATGTAAAATTTCGAACGACGTGTACGAACTTTCATATATGTTGTTAGATTTTTTAGAGTATACAGTAGTAGTAAGAGTATCTAAAATAAAATATATAAGCAAATATACGTGGCTATCGATTAAGATAACATTTTTAACAATTCTTTCTAAACGAGCTAAACACACAAACGAAGTGTTAATGATTATGATAAAGACAAAATTTACGCAAACTGTACCTAATTGATAATTATTAAAATTTATGTTTATATAAAATTTGTATACAAACATACTTTACCTACTTGTTAAGTATGGAACCATACTATGAATCTTACGGTACCCTACAAGAATTGGCAAGCAAGCATTTAGGATGTTTGTTTCAAAACGAAGGAAAGCCGATGCAGCCCATGTCGCAACGTCCGCTACGAGCGTCAGCTACGAGTCGCCGACGCAGCGATTTCATCATTAGCCTAAATTAATTTTCATAATTAATTTTAAATAAAATATTGTCATTCCTAATTCCAACTTCGAATAGGTTTCACATATTTAGTTGTAATTTTTTTATTAATTAATTAAAGTAGTTTTTTTAAGTAAATTTGGTTTTTTTTTTCGATCCATCGGCTGCAGTAAACGTAATTGGCGCAGTCGGTAGGATAATTCGAAGCAGTTGCGATACGTAAAGATCCAAAAATCGGCTCCAGGCGCATCATCTCCAGCTGCTTACACTATCAAGTGTTTTATCGATTATCCGAATCTACGTACGCTGCCGAGGACGCACTTAGCAATCAGTGCAAAGAAAAGCCAAAAAGGACACATGTAAGTACTTTGAATATTTTCTTAGTGTTGCCAATCCTTTTTCCACCATTTTCCACCAACGAAAAGTAGGAAAAGGATCTGTCACTCATCGACAGATTTATAGAAATAGTGTTATAGATAATTTTAGAAATTTAGACGAGTCAAACTTCGATTCAAATAATTTTAATTTATTAAATTTGAATAGCAACTTTAATAATTCTAATTTAAGTATAAAAAATAATTTAAGTGAATTGACGATGGACCCAGATACCATTTATAAGGCCCTCCGCCCAGTTCCTGAGTTTGACGGGAACCCTAATATTCTTACTAGATTTATTCGAATTTGTGATCAGATAGTCTTAAGTTACATTAAAAGTGAACCCGAAAATGAATTGACTAACTTATGTTTGATTAACGGAATATTAAATAAAATTACTGGTGCTGCAGCTAGGACGATAAACTCCAACGGTATTCCCGATAGTTGGCTAGGCATTAGAAACGCGTTAATAAATAATTTTGCAGACCAGAGGGATGAGACCGCCCTCTATAATGATCTCTCATTAATAACGCAAGGCAATGATACCCCACAGGAATTTTACGACAAATGTCAGAACCTTTTTAGTACCATTATGACGTACGTTTCTTTGCATGAGTCTGTGGCTACAACCGTTGAAGCCAAGCGAGATCTTTATCGTAAATTAACAATGCAGGCGTATGTCAGAGGTTTAAAGGAACCTCTCGGGTCTCGTATCCGGTGTATGAGGCCTGAAACTATAGAGAAGGCTCTGGAATTTGTTCAGGATGAATTAAATGTCATGTACCTACAGCACAGGAATGAATCAGCTACAGATCGCCGTTCATCGAGTCTAACGCAGCCAACACCAAAGGTACCGTACCTAGGCTATAGTAATTTAAACATGTTTAAAGATTATAATTTACCTTTACCTGGACCCAGCTGGCAAAGACCTATACCAGCACCCGTTCATAGTTTTCAGCCGTGGCGTCCTAACGTTTCATTTAACCAAGCCCCACAACGTAATTTAAATCAGCCTACACGTACACAGCAAATGTTTAGAGCGCCTCCCCCTAATCATATTAATAGTGGTTTTAAAATTCCGCATAGAAATGCACCACCTCATAATTCTGGCCCTAAGCCTATGAGTGGAGTAAGTCATTTTGTTCCTAGGCCATTACCACCTAGAATCCCTGGACATGACTGGCAGAGATTTGGAAACCCTCCTCCATCTAATTACTTTAAAGCAAAAGAAGTTAACTTTAACGAGACTTATGAAGACTATAATTATTACCCAGACTACTACTACGACCAATACTATACCGACTATACTGACTCATACAATGATTATAATTATTATGACTATCAGGATATTACTCACACGCCCTACGATTACCCTTATGACACTGACTCTCAAGACTACATTCCATCTCCTAGTAATAACGTAGAACCCACACAACCTTGCACTAGTCAAAAAGAGCAGGATTTTATAAAGGACCCTCGCGATTTAAAACCAAAATAGAATTAAATTTACACTCAAAAAAAGAATTACCTTTTATACAGATTCGTAATCCACCTCTTAGATTTCTCATAGATACCGGCGCAAATCAATCGTTTATAAGCCCCGAGGCAGTAGAAAACTTTTATTCACATATAATTAAAGATTTTGATCCGTTTGAAGTAACTAATTCACGTGTAACTAGTGTTCATGACTATTCAATAACCATACCTAGTTTTCCAGAATTTAATATGCAAAGTAACATGAAGCTATTTATCTATAAATTTCATAATTATTTTGATGGATTAATAGGTTTAGATTTATTAGAAAATTGTAAGATAGACCTTAAACATAATATACTGTTTACTGAGAGTGCTAGCATACCACTATTACGTTATCAATGTAGAAAACCCAGCGCTAAAATAACTATTCCCGCCAATTCTACTCGCTTAGTTAATATCCCTATCTGTCATCCCGATGGTGAAGTATATATACCTTCACAAATTTTATATAACTGCATTATACATGACTGTATTATAGGGGTGTGCGATAATTATCGATAATTCGTAACTACTCGATAATTTTTCATTCGATAATTATCGATAATTATCGATAAGTGTTATTCGATAATTTTGATTCGATAATTATCGATAATTGTTTATTCGATAATTATCGATAATTATCGATAAGTTTTCATTCGATAATTATCGATAATTTTTTGCGATCCGATAATTATCGATAATTTTTTCTGATCCGACAATTATCGATATGTATGTGTGATCTGATAATTATCGATAGATTATTTCGATATGGGATGGCGGATGACCTTTTTTTTTTTTTTTAGGTATTCTGATAGGGAACGAAGGATTATATAAATACGGGACGGCGGATGACCTTTTTTTTTTTTTTTTTTTAGGTATTCTGATAGGGAACGAAGGATTATATAAATACGGGACGGCGGATGACCTTTTTTTTTTTTTTTTTTTTAGGTATTCTGATAGGGAACGAAGGATTATATAAATACGGGACGGCGGATGACCTTTTTTTTTTTTTTTTTTAGGTATTCTGATAGGGAATGAAGGATAATATAAATATGGGACGGCGGATGACCTTTTTTTTTTTTTTTTTTTTTTTTTTTTTTTTTTTTTTTTTTTTTTCGTCGTCCGAAAATTGTGCCGATAATTATCGATAACTTTCGGGAACTATCGATAACTTTTATCCGATAATTATCGATAACTTTCGTCACTATCGATAATTTTTCATCCGATAATTATCGATAACTGTTCATTCGATAATTATCGATAACTATCGATAACTCAATACGATAATTATCGATAATAAAATTATCGATAATTTTTTCCGATGAACACCCCTACTGTATTACGACAGTGACCGACAGGACGAGTATAGTGGAAATAAAAAACCCGACAAACAATGACATAACATTTTCGTTCGACCAGCCAATTCAGTTAGATATGTGTAATATCGAGTGCACGCGTACTAAACAAGATCCGCAGCGCGTTAAGGAAGTACTAGCGAGACTTCGTACTGACCATTTAAATGCCGAGGAACGAGTCAACTTACATAAGCTATGCGCACAGTACTCCGACGTATTTTATATAGAAGGCGAACCCCTTACATTTACGAATAAAATTAAACACCACATTAGAACCCAGGACGAAATTCCCGTGTATACTAAAAGTTACCGATATCCCTTTATACACAGACAAGAAGTAAGAGACCAAATAACCAAAATGCTAGAACAGGGTATTATACGACCCTCGGACTCAGCATGGAGTTCACCGATATGGGTTGTCCCTAAGAAGGCAGACGCATCCGGTAAGCAAAAGTGGAGACTCGTAGTAGATTTTAGAAAATTAAATGACAAAACTATTGATGACAAGTATCCTATTCCCAATATAACAGACGTACTAGATAAGCTAGGTAGATGCCAATATTTTACCACCTTAGACTTGGCTTCAGGCTTTTATCAAGTAGAGATGAACCCTGATGACATTTCAAAAACAGCGTTCAATGTTGAACATGGGCATTTTGAATTTTTACGCATGCCCATGGGCTTAAAGAACTCCCCATCAACGTTCCAACGAGTAATGGATAACGTACTCCGAGGACTTCAAAATGAGATATGCTTAGTTTATCTTGATGACATCATAGTGTTTAGTACATCGCTCCAAGAACACATGATAAATCTCGAAAAAGTTTTCAGTAGATTACGAGAGTCTAACTTTAAAATACAAATGGATAAATCCGAGTTTTTAAAGTTAGAAACTGCATATCTTGGTCATTTAATTAGTAGAGATGGTATTAAACCGAATCCCGATAAGATTAAAGCCATTGAAAATTATCCTTTACCGAAAACTACGAAGGAAATAAAACAATTTTTAGGACTTTTAGGATACTATAGAAAATTCATTCCTGACTTTGCCCGCGTAACTAAACCCATGACTAAATGCCTTAAGAAATCGAATAAAATTACATTAGATTCCGAATACATTAACTGTTTCGAAAAATGTAAGACCCTATTGACAAACGACCCCATACTGCAATATCCAGACTTTACAAAGGACTTCATTTTGACAACCGACGCCTCAAATGTAGCTATAGGTGCCGTTCTTTCTCAAGGTCCAATAGGTTCCGACAAGCCTATCTGTTACGCTTCGAGAACCTTAAATGACAGTGAGTTAAATTATAGCACGATTGAAAAAGAACTCTTAGCCATAGTGTGGGCTACTAAGTATTTTAGACCCTATTTATTTGGCCGTAAATTCAAAATTATTACCGATCACAAACCCCTTCAATGGATCATGAACTTAAAGGAACCTAACTCAAGACTTACTCGATGGCGACTAAAACTTAGCGAATACGACTATACCATTATCTATAAAAAAGGAAAATGCAATACTAATGCAGACGCTTTGTCGCGAGTTCAAGTAAATAACGAAGAGACTGAATCTCTTTTGAAAGAATGTGGAATTGATCTATCAATTATACCCGAACCATCAAGTTCCACAACTGCTACCGTACATACATCTAGCGAAAACCCCATCCTTGAGATACCCATTACTGACGAACCCCTCAACAAATTCCATAGACAAATCTGTTTGACTATAGTAGGTGACATTAAACGACGTCCGACTGTAACAAAACCGTTCGAAACTCACACACGGACTCACATACAACTTTCAGAATCTTCTTTAGAACAAGACGTGGTTAATGCAATTAAAGAGTATGTTAATCCTAAAGTAAAAACTGCCCTTAAGATCACACCACCCTTAGGCATGTATTCAATTTTACCAATACTGCAAAGAAATTTTAAAAATTCCTCTATGAACCTAGTTTTAGCAAAAACTGAGCTAGAAGACGTAAAGGAATATTTAAGACAACAAGAGATAATTAAGCATTACCACGAAGGAAAGACAAACCATAGAGGCATTAATGAATGCTACTTAGCTTTGTCTCGACGCTATTATTGGCCTAAAATGAAAGAGGAAATCACTAAATACGTTAACGAATGCACTGTATGTGGACAGACGAAATACGACAGAAATCCTATTAGACCAAAATTTAATATCGTACCGCCTGCAACCAAACCTTTAGAGATAGTACATATGGATATATTCACTGCTCAGAATGAAAAGAATTTGACTTTCGTAGACTCCTTTTCAAAATACGGTCAAGCTTATCACTTACGTGACGGTACAGCAATCAGTATTTTACAGGGACTATTGGTTTACTGTACGCACCACGGACTACCCCTGACTATAGTGACTGATAATGGAACCGAGTTTACAAACCAACTTTTCACCGAATTTATAAGACTACACAAAATAAACCACCACAGAACTTTAGCTAATTCCCCAAATGACAACGGCATCGTAGAAAGATTTCATTCAACCTTATTAGAACATTTACGCATACTCCGATTGAAACAAAAAGATGAACCCACTGTTAATCAAATGCCTTACGCGATACTAGCTTACAACAATTCTATACATAGCTTTACCAAGTGTAGACCCCACGACATAATAAGAGGACATTTTGACCCTAGAGACCCCCTAGACATAGACCTAACTGAGCATTTAATGCAACAATATATTCTTACTCACCGTGAGCAGATGAAAACTGTATATGAGTTAATTAACGAATCCACTACTGTAGACCGTACAAATTTAATGACAAATAGGAATAAAAATCGAGAACCCGAAGTAGAATACCAGCCTGACCAACAAGTATTTATAAAAAATCCTATAGCCATCCGGCAGAAATTAGCACCGCGTTATACACAGGACACAGTTCTCGCAGACCTCCCTATTCATATATACACATCTAAAAAGAAAGGACCCATAGCTAAGTCCCGACTTAAGCGTGTACCTAAGACATAGTCTATTTTAAAACGAAACTAGACAATATTACATTACTTATATTCGAACTCCAAATAGGCTACTTAAATTCTTATATATTTCTATTCTTTATACTTATATCTTTGAACTAAAATGCTTAAAACCTAACCGTGTTAAAAGATTATATTATTTGACGGACTATGTAGTATCTTTTATTAAAAGTATAACTGGTAACTTAGACTATTCTGATGCTGAAAAATATAACAAAGCTATTAAAATAAAATAAAAATGTTATCTGAGCTCAACGATCATATTAGCCTTAATAATGCATGGGCGGCTCAATACATTTAAATTATAAGTAATATAATAGTAATTTTAAGTAAATAATATAATTAAATTCGCTAAATTAATATTATATATACTATATACTTAGAAATAAATAGGATAGAGAATATCTTAGCATTTATTTGTGCATCGAGCACTCATCGTAAGCATAGATAGCTTAGAAAATATGATATATAGACTTAGTAACATTTATAGTAATAATTAAATATTAGATGCTAATCTTAGAAATTATTATAATGTAATTAAACCTGGTAATTATTTCAATAAAAACGTATTATAGTAATTTTAAAAATCCCTATTATATCTATCGATACTTTCAAATTGCAACGCCTTTCCGTTGTCCCTAACAAATTACAACAGATCCTTATACCTCCTTATCCTCTTATGGCAACCGATAGAAAATTGTTCATGTACATGGAGGCTGAATGCCCGAAGTCTGATAACTACCTTCTCTGCGGGGAAACTATCAATCACCAGCCACGAAAATAGCCTGATTGCATGCAGTGTTCTTTACGGATGAAGACTATCACCATTATTAATATCAATGATGAAATCAAAGGATCACTAAAATCTGTAACAATTATTCATCGATAGAAAACGACAAGATACCTCACATAACCCTCAACACAGTAAATCTTAAAAACTTGCAACATCTAGAAGATAAAATAATTGTTCAAAATCCAATCAAGTTGGATCATGTAGATACAACAATATATCATACAACGATACCGCTGTATGGGATTATAATATGCACTGTCTCATTCATCTTAATCTTTGTCATTCGACGTCACCTGGGAACAAGAACTAAAGTCACTATGCCAGAGGAAGAATCAAGAAAGGACCAGTCATCGGTCGGATACAGTAACCAGGAGTCTGTGCCAGCAACATTTTCGTTAAAAGTCCTCAAATAGTTGCTGCTCTGGGGGTGGAGGTGTTAAGTATGGAACCATACTATGAATCTTACGGTACCCTACAAGAATTGGCAAGCAAGCATTTAGGATGTTTGTTTCAAAACGAAGGAAAGCCGATGCAGCCCATGTCGCAACGTCCGCTACGAGCGTCAGCTACGAGTCGCCGACGCAGCGATTTCATCATTAGCCTAAATTAATTTTCATAATTAATTTTAAATAAAATATTGTCATTCCTAATTCCAACTTCGAATAGGTTTCACATATTTAGTTGTAATTTTTTTATTAATTAATTAAAGTAGTTTTTTTAAGTAAATTTGGTTTTTTTTTTTCGATCCATCGGCTGCAGTAAACGTAATTTACTGAAATGTTAACGAACAAAATAGTTTTTATAAAATAGCAAAGCATTTTTCACAATACCGCACTATTTTATAAATATTATATAAATCTCATTTTATGCTCTGAGTTTTGTAGTTTTATTTTTAAATTCGTCTTGTTTTTATAAAAGCAATTACAACACTTGTTATAATGAGATGTTTCAGACTAAGTATAACTCGACGAAATTAGAATTAATTCCAGTACAAAAAAAATATATTATTTAAAAGATATATTATTTAAAAAGGCTCTTGATTTTCAATGCCCTAATACTTCTTTTTTTTCAATATGATATTCTGCATACGTTAAATAGTACCGCTACAAAATTTTACAAATTTTAAATCCAAAAAATAAGATAATAAATAGCTTCGTAGTATATGCTGTCATTCGTGTCTTCACTAAATCACTCTGTCACTTCGTAGCCATCTGGAGGATATAGGAAGGAGAATTCACGGATCACTGGATTCGCAGTTCACTTTGTATGCATTGTGCATTCCGATGCATTTGGCTGCAGATCACGGCTCAGCTCGATGCGACAAACACTTGCCAATTGCCAACTCTCAGCGTTTGATTTCGTTTCAGCAGATTTAAATTTATAAATATACTGAAAACAACCAACGTTTTTAATAGATAATAACTATGTTTATAATAAGTATATATAACAAAATATAGTAACATAAAACAATATCATTTTATTCAGTTTTCATTTATATATTTTACTTAAAATTATTATTATCATTTTAACTCGTTAAGTTTCCTATTTTACATTGTTCATATTTCCCGTAGTATAACGGGATACATAGTACCACGTCACAGTGTTATTTAGAATATAAATGAGAATTAATTTATATATATTTTTGCAATATCTTACCCTGGATGACAAATGAGTCCTGCGATATTAGATATTTTAGATCTACTCAAATATCTTGCGTGATTCCTTAACGACAATCAGCTTTTAGAAAATATTTAGTTTATCTTCTGTCAAACGTACGTAGGTAACATACACTAAAAATCAGGTCAACCGACCACTTGCTGGTGCAAGTAGTTTAAAAATAGATATTATATAGAGAGACATCAAGTTTTAAACTGAAAAAAATAACATTACCAGTTAAATAAAATTTGAAAAAAATATTATGTTCTTTTTTTTTTGGTACTTTCAAACTGTATTGAATTAATCAAATGCATTTTTTTCTGTTTTGTTTAACGTTAATTGTTAATTTTCTAATATTAAACATAAAACCATGTCAATATATTACAAAGCTTTACTCGTGGCGTCACCTGAACATAATTTACTTTAGTAGTAGTTGTGTAAGGGATTAAAGGTACTAATTTACCGCGAACCAGAAAGTGTCATCAGCGCCATCTATTATGATAGAGTCAAACTTTAAGCTGTTGTACTTTGTGTTAAAGTAAACCCAACATTTTGAGCTTTTTTTTAGTTTTAAATATGAATCTTAATTCTTCATTATAACAAAATTAATATAAAACATTATTTTATACAACGTTATTAATTATTACCATTTTTCAAATTTCACATAACTGATAACAATAACTTTTGTACTTAGCGTGTTCAAACAGACGGAAAGACGTTTCTAAAAATCAAAAAAAGTATATACATTATTGATTTCAGACCCCAACAAAAAAAATTACATAAAAAATTCTTAAAAAATAGAGACGTGAAATTTACAATTTTATTTTATGTGTAGATAATATGCGGTTTTACGCTAACCTTATTTAAATAAATATGATATTAAAGTAGAATTCAAACAAGATTAAATTGATCACGAGATATACGATCTCACATAGTACCCACTCAACTAATGAGATGTAATATATTAAGCCTACTTTTAAATAAGCTTCCTCGCTATTTAATTGGCAATAATAATAATATTATTCTTGAGTAATTAAATCCTATGTTAAAAAACACTATTATATTGTTAACAATCAAAGTCATTTATTACAGATATTGAATTTTAAATACAAAAATAAAATAAAAAGTTTCGTTTAAATAACGTTCCAAAAAAAAAATTTAGATCATCACAGAAAAAAACTTAATATATCATCATGACCTTGTTTTTGCTTTTAATTATTTTGCACCACAGCTTGTCAATACAACACAATAGACGATTGTAATCATCATACATAAAATAATATTGTAGCCGGCCGATGTGTGTAATTGAGAGATATTAGAAAAAATATAAAGATGTTTATGAGAGCAATAGAAGCCAAAACAATTATTATTAGACTTTTTGTCTGTTGTCTATTTGTCAATATGGTGTAGGTTTTATTTATACACGTCTAAAAATAAAGTGACTCTATAAGCAGTTGTAGAAAAATCGTAACGATATCGCTTTCTACGCACATTTACCGTGGGTGAAACCGCAGGGCATGTCTAGTATTTAATAATTTTAGTAGTAGATTGACATATGCTGACAGGGAAATAGCCGCTTACTTTTCTTATCATAGCGAAATAGTGATATACCTTAGAATTTTAGCATCCTTAGAGATGGTAGTTGCCTCTTTACTACTATTCTATGTCATTCTCTGATTGTTTGTGACTTTCGAGCTAAGAAAGAACCTTATTATGAGAGTAGCTTTTGAACATACATCAGCCAGATGTGCACTAATTTCTGTTATAGTCCACTCATAAACCTGTGTGATTTTTAATGCTGTCTATAATAAATAAGTTACATTATTGTTTATTTGATAAATTAAAAAAAAATTTATTAAATCGTTTATGCGTATAATATACAACATAAGTCATTTTAGTAAATCGTGTCTTACATCACATTATATTTTGTAAGAATCAGATGTGATATCATTCCATTTAATAATTTACTTATTTATTTAGTTTTCAGTATTGCATTTGGTACAATACCATTTTGTTTAGTATATTTTTTTCCATTAAACGCTTTATATGGGTCCGCAAAGCAAGTTTCAAACAATGGTGGTAAATGTTAATTTTGTAACATTATTTGTGTTTTCAACAAATAACAAAGCGGTATTTATTTCTCGAAGATTTTTGACAACATTGATGTTAATTAAATACGCCAATAATTAAATTGAGCAGTTGAAGATCTGGTTATATCTAAGACCTTTAAACGAGCACATATATGTATATATATATATATATATATATATATATATATATATATATATATATATATATATATATGTGTGTATAATATACAATCTGAATCTCGGAAATGGCTCCAACGAGTTTCATGAAATTTAGTATGCAGGGGGTTTCGGGGGCGATAAATAAAAATGAGCATATACACTATATCAATTACTCCAATTAAATTCGGTTAGTCCATTCTAGAGATACGATCACATTGTGATATGACATACATAAATAATTAGCAAAAAGAAGATGAGTTAACTCATCGTTGACACTGCTCCTAAGTCGATTCCTGCCCACAAGTTTATAGACGTTTTCCCATAATTCCTATATCCGCTAAGTAAATTGACAGACTAAACTCTTCGTTTTTATGAACGTTTCCGGAATCCGGCTTATTCGGGAGGCTAAAAATTTAATTACTATCAAGACAACAGCTTGTAGCCATTACATGACATTTATGCCCCTAAATGACACTTCTGGTTTTTTTTTTATTCGTGGATGACGGAATTTAATACGAATGCTTACAGGGTTTTTATTGTGATTCGATCATTGCTTGGCGCGTTGTAGTTATTCAGCTATTGGAAAGCCAACATAACCTCTTATATGATAATGTACGAAGTACCAATCCTCGATATAGTAGCGGGTTAAAGTTACTCTAGGATCATTAACCAAACAGGTTATTCTAGGATCATTAACCAAACAGGATCTTAGTGTATATCCGTAAAACATCTGCAAGTTTCTCAAGATCTCACTTTTAGAAGAGACTGCCATTTTCACACACAACACTTTAAAAATCATATTCTGTTTAATGAAAATGCATTCCACGCGAAAACTACTAAACCGATCATCATGAAACTTTTTACAAATATTCTTGGAGGTATTAGAAGTAACATAAGATACTTTTTTTTGTTGGTCGCGATAACCAACATAAGCATAGCAGAAGCTAGTTAGGAATAAAATATAAAAAGTAGGTTAAGTACACACATATGTTCAGTAAGTACAATTTTTGCGTGTTGAATCGCAAATTATAAATATTTTTAAATTAGTTCGTACATTTTTTAATCTACTTTTCTAGAATCATTAATAAGACAATTTATGTACTAGTTAGACACCTAAAACTGTAAAGAGAAAAATAAAACGTCTGCTAGCTGCTTATTTAGCTTTTAAATGAAACAAAGACGTTTTAAACTCGCTATTGTCTATTCTGACGTCCGTCCCTCAGGAAAACTCAAGAGAAACGGTTTATACAGAGATAATATTAAATATACCTACCAACAATAGTCTAATCGATAGCCGTAAGCTTGAGAACGATAAAGTACCCTCTATTATATCCTACATCCATAGTATGCCATATTATATGTAATTACAAAAACAACTTTTGGAGACTATTAAAAGTTATTGGTAACTATTAAAGAAAGATGTTAAAAAAAGAGTACGGATGCAGTAAAAAGATCTCCTTTAAAGTAGAAAATAATTTAGTAAGAAATTAGAAAGCAGATAAGTTAAGGCCGCTGTAGATACATTTTAATTGACTTTATTTTTAAAGATAAATACGAGTACATACAACGGTATAGTTTTTTGAAGATTTTGTCGATATTTCGGACCAGCTACATGCTTGGTGGTCACGACGAGACGAGAGGGGGGGGGGGAAGAAGATGTCTTAATTTCACTACATTAGCGAATAAATTAATTTTATAATAGTGATATAATTTTGCACTTAGATAAGAACAAATAATAATTTGATATAGGATTTTTAACGCAAAAACAACAACAACAAAAAAAAAAAAACACTCTTCAGCTTTAATTTACGATTTTCAAATTATAAACGAAAAGTAAAAGTATTTAAGAAGGTTAAGATCAACTAAATACAAACGGAATACTAATAAAACATCACTAAGTTATAAATTTAACAGTAACATGTAACATAGTAATTGCTATCGATTAAGCATAAAACCGTGTTACTAATGTACATATAGAATAATCACATTATGCCTATAATGCATTGCATTGATTTAACACTCTACAATATCCACTAATTAACGGTACATTAATTTGAAAATGAAATTGATTTCCATTTCAAAATAAATCTAATCTAACGAATATAAATCTCAACGAATACGAATATAAGTCTCAACAAATCTAACGAAATAAAACGAATCTAAATACATATAATTAAATTGTAAATTTCAGAATTTTGTGATGACAATATTTTTAGGTGTCTTAAAACACTAATTATATACATTTTTGTTATTTGAGAAATATCTGTGTGTTGAGCTAACATTTAGTTTATATTTCATCAAAATCGCCTTACACCATCAAAAGTTATTATAATTTGATTGATCTGAAAAATGGTAATAAATAACTTTGTGTAGTGTAAATGTATTAGAACATATTTTAATTAATAAAATAATTAATAATCAATTACATTCAAAATTCAGTAAACGAAACCAAATCAAAAAAGAAACATCGAAATGTCAGATTGTGATTTATAATAATAGAAGATAGCGCTGATGGTGTTTTCTTGATCACGGTTAGGAAGTACCATACCTAAACTACAGACAAAAAATTATTTAATTAAAAGTCTACACCGGATTTTATCGCATTTATTTAAAAAAAAAACTTTACAGTTTAACGTTTAATAATTATTCGGACACCCACCACCACAGCCCCTCGAGACCATATACGCTGTAAAGGGTCCGAAACATCGGGAAATAATTTAAAAATCGTTAAAGTGGGCTATTTTTTAAATAAACGCGATAAAATATGGTGTAGACTTTTAATTAAATGAGTATAATTCGCGTAAATATAAGAGAACAATACAGACTTAAATGTTTTGTGCGGGCAACGCCGCGGACACAGCTAATAGACAATATACATAGATTCATTAAATAAACTATTAGTATTAAATTATTTTATGTCGATTTGACACAGATCAAGCTAACAACAAATTTTATTTTAATATTTATAATAGAATAATGTAAAAATGTGTTATTTTAGTACTAGATGAAGCTCGTGATTTTACCTACAATGAACTTCGACTCTTCGCGGCTGTTTAATCATTCATTCTACTAGTTACAAACGATCTAAAAAGAGTCGCTGGATCTTATAAAGGTCTTTGCTGGATTCTAACGATAGTGAACCACGATCTATGGGTAGCTAACCTCTGAACAGTCCCGACGACGCCGTGTCTAGCAGGACCAGGTTCCCATCCCGGCCCGACACGGGAGGCGCATCAAGTAGCGCTTCCTACGCACCCACATTCGTCGTCCGCGGATGGAGGCCACGTCGGCGGCCTCCTCTCTCACCCGCTCGTCGGCCTCCTTCTGGGACATTACTGTCTCGCAGAAGGAGACAATCGCCTTCCAGGACTCGTCGTCGCCGAGCATCGCGGTGATGACGTTCGGGAGCGACAAGTCCCCTCCGAGTACCAACGTCAGACCTTGACGCAGCGCCGCCCATCTCGGGCACACCTCGAGGGTGTGGTGGGCAGAGTCCACCGCCGCGCCACAATCGTGACATTCAGTCGTCGGCTCCCTCTGGGCCGTCCGGCACAAGTAGTCACCAAAGCAACCGTGCCCGGTGAGAACCTGCGTCAGACGGAAGGCTTGCGTTTTCGACGCATACGATCTATGGGGACCTATGTCAAATGACAGCAAAATATCTACTGAATCAACCTGTAAACAACCCACTGCTGAACGAAGGCCTCTTCTCAATTTAGGAGTCTGAGGAGGTAATTATATGGGTTATCTGTCAAAATAAGTGCCAGTTAGGTTACCCGGAACTTAACAGCAAGTGGTGAAACAGGCCCTTATTCTATTATCAAAATTTTTACAACTGTCTATAAATATGAAATAACAACATAATTTAATTGTTTGTTACTTAGATATTTGATGATCGCTCTGATGTAGTGGTGTGAGTAGTCGCCTCAACGCCGACTATCGCGGGTTCGATTCCCGCTCAGCGCAGATATTTGTATTTGTACAAATAGTTTCTGGTCTGTGTGTATGTCCTTGTGGGTCTCCCGTCCTTCGGAGAGCGCGTAAAGCTGTCGGTCCCGGTTGTTATAACATACACCTGATGACGACTATTACACATTTTATTTTATGAACATTTTTTAACGAATATTCGTTTAGTAACATGTAGTGTTCAATTATTATGAGAAAGTAAAAAGTGAATCGGAAATAAAGAATCGAATAAAATACACTATACTGAGACAAAATTAGTTACAAAATTAATTCCAGATACACATTTTTTAACATTTGAAAGAGTTACTTTTATATTTTGGCATTTTCATTTCAATTAATTTTTTTTTTTAAATTATATTTTTCAATTTGTCTGTAACCAAAATCAGCCGTACCTAATGATAGTCATATTCAGTCAGTCAGTCAGTTTAAACTGCTTTTTTATTATTATTATAATTTAATCAAATTAACTTAATCGAGAAATTTGTTACTTTAGCTGTAAGCCGTTGAGGAGTTCCATATTATATAAATAATAAATAAACTAAATAAAGGTCTCTCACTCAACGACCCCCAGTAGGATGTGAATCCTGTGTCTAATGAGCGGGTCTCGAACGCACGACCGCTTGCGCATCAGCCAGTTGTTGTGACCACTGCGCCAACGCGTCGTCTATATAAAACTTTTATTTAAGTCGTTAAATATTTTATTTTATATAAAATATATACCATTACTAATACGTGCAAATATTCTCATATATGATAAACTAGCTGTGCCCCGCGGTTTCACCCGCGTTCATTGAGGGAAAAACGTACTTAAATATTTTTAAACAATTACTCTAAAAGTAGGTACCCGCCTCGTTGGTCGAGTGGTCGCAAGCATTACTGCCGAGCAAGGGGGTCTCTGGTTTGATTCCTGGGTCGTTCAACGTATTATTGAGTTTTTTTTTTCGAAAATCTCAGTAAAAAAGTGATGTTATATTTACTTTAAGACTGGAACTACTTATAGTTAAAAAATGTCTCGAGAAGAGAAATAATACGCAACGGAAGCTCTCAAAAAAGATATTTTTTTTCCGTTTTTGTAATATTTCTTATTATTTCTCAGCCCCTATTGGTCATATCATGATGTTATATAGCCTATAGCCTTCCTCGGTAAATGGGCTATCCAACACAAAAAGAATTTTTCAATTCGAACCAGTAGTTCCTTAGATTAGCGTGTTCAAACAAACAAACAAACAAACAAACAAACTCTTTAGCTTTATTATATTAGTATAGATTACTTCGCAGATATCCTGAATGACCCCCAGTCATAATTCTTTTTTTTAAAGTAACTTCTAATGTCATTTCCTACTTTTTATTATTACTTCGAAACTATTTTCTTACCCAATTTTTAAATTTACAATGATAGATCTACATAATATATTGATAATTATTGAAAAATTATCTATATAGGAAGCTCACTCCTGTACACCAGAAAACTCGAAAATTAATGAACAAAATCCCGTCGATTACTTTCTAATAATAACACAAAACATCGGATAAATTAACAGCAATTATTTAAATTTTTCCCCTTTACTCGAACATTTGTCGTTTGATTGTGACATACTGGTACTTACATAGTAACATAGTAACATGTAATAGGAATCAGATTACCTGACCTAATATCCCTAGCTATACAAATTATCACACCACTAAACATATAAATCAAAGTGACGGTGTTGTCGCTTGTATTACATCTAGTCATTCGTTTTATTGTGAAGAACTTCAGGCTTAATAATAAAATTAAACTAAACTGTGATACCGCTATCCTTTCCATTTGTAGATCTCCATCTAATGAAACAATAGACCCATTTATAGTATCCTTAAAAGATATTCTCGTATGACAAATTTTAAAAGTAGAGCTAACGGGAGACATAGACATAGACATTAAGTCGTCTTCCTAAGATACACAATTGCGGTTGCTTTTCACGTCTTCTACCGGCTCACACGATATGATATCGCAAATAACATTAAAATAATTGTATGATGGACTTTTTTTAAATGAACCTTTTTTATGATATAGGGGGCAAACGGGCAGTCGGAGCCTTTTGGTGACTATCGACGCCCATGAACATCCGCATAAGAGAATGCAGATTTATCCCCAAACCCCCCCCCCCCTCCAATAGGCCACCGGATACCTACAAACCGCACGAAACGCGACAGCATAGCTGTCACTTTACGCCGGTATCATGTGAGCGAGAGGTACTAGTACCATCCCGGTAGTGTCGGCCCAATACGGCTGCAAAGCAGCATGGCACAATAAAAAATACGTAAAAATATATTTTCAAAACATTCGCAAATATAATTCATTTGCCATGGTTAGCTCTCAGGCTAAAGTTTCCGAGGCAAACACATGATGTTTTTTATTTTATCACAGATCAAGTCCAATTTTGACTGACCCGTTGGCGCAGTTTGCAGTGACACTGTTTTCTGCTCCAAGGGTTGTGGGTTCGATTCCCGCCCCGAGTCTGGGTGTAATATATGTTTATTTATATATATTATTTATATGTATATTTAATATGTATATTTATTTAAAAAAACAAAAACAAAAACGTATATCAGTCGGCTGTTACCTAAAACACAGGCATTAAGTTGCCTACCTTAGGGACAGTCGACCGTGTGTGTACGTTAAAACATATTTATTATTATTTATTTAATGAATGCTGCATATGGTCGCTCACCATGTTATGCTCAATTATATTTTTATGATGTTTACACTACTGTCATTTATAGATTACAAGAACATTTTAATCAAATATGCGATAACAACATAATGCACAAAATTTCTTTTGAATTAGAACGCAGTAATCATTTATTTGATCATTCATTGCAATGAAACATCATTGTCAGGAAATTGAAAATCAATACAAAGAAATTTGTATGCTATTTTGAAAAAAAAATCTTTTCCCTTATTAACGTTCATAACGTTACTAACGATATTTTATCGAATGGTTGATAATTTTTATGCGTAAAAAAATAAATATTTGGCGGGTGAAGAATCATTTACACCCCCTTTTTTGTACACTTATCACGATACTTTTTATTTAGGTAGGGACTTACTTCGAGCTAAGCCCTATTAATTAAAAAAAATGTAAATGAGTTAACCCAAAGCAATGTAATGCTTGGTAGAGGTAATAATGTTGCTAAAAAATCAAAAGTACCATAAAAATATGCGACCATTTAGATAACAATTCACACAAACAAAGCCTTGTGCGAGCAGTATGATAATAGCTTAGGTATTTTTTTTTTTTTTTTTGTCGCAGGCCTTAGGAAGTAGGCAGAGCCGACCCTCTTTCCAGGCCCCCGGGAACTGGCCAGACCGCATGCAGCGATCAAACAGCTCTCGGAGGCTGTCGCCGAGGTGCCCGAGAGCAATCGCGAGGACTCTCCCGTGCACCCCGTCTGGACCCGGCGCCCTCTTCTTACCCTGGAGGCGGGTAATCACCACCTCCATTTCAGCCTCTGTGACGGGTGGCGGAACACCATCCTCCTCGTCCGGCGTCTGCCGAGCCATTTTGGGGGGCACGAAGCCCTCGGGTTCGTCAGGAAAGAGTTCCCCGACGATCCTCCCCAGCTGGTCCGGCTGGAGCGTTTCGCTGATGGGGGCCGACTGGGCGCGGAGCTTGTTCCGAGCCCAATTATACGGTCGGCCCCAGGGGTCTCTCTCTAGACCCCCAACTAACTCCAACCAGGCCTCCTCCTTGGCTCGGCATATGGCCTGCCGCAGGATCTTCGTTTTCTCCACGTAGATCCTGCGCAGCCTGTCGTCCCTGTCCACGTCCTGGGGGCGTCTCCGCCTGCTCCGGGTATATTGTCTCCTGGCCCCGTTGCAGGCGGCCCGGAGACCGGCTATCTCAGCCGACCACCAGTAGAGTGCCCGCCGCGGGGATGGACGCTTCGCGGGCGGCATGGCCGCTCTGCAGACAGCAGTGAATGCGTCGCAGAGCCGGCTGACCGCCTCATCCACCCCAAACTCCGACAGCGGCGGGAGGCTCCAGCGGCCGACGATTGCGGCCTCCTCTGCCAGTTCTCGATCGAGCTTGGAAAGTGCCCAACGCGGAAACTGGCTACGCCCCCTTGACGACGTTGACGACGATGATGACGCCGGACAGACGGAAGCTGGAGACACCTCGAACCTTATGTACCGATGGTCCGAGAGAGTCTCCACCTCCGTCTCCACCCTCCATCCCTCCACTCTGCGCGCGATGGCCGGCGTGGCAAACGTGACGTCCACCACGGAACCTCCCGACCATCGCACGCACGTCTGGACTGCCCCCACATTGAGCAGGCACAGTCCGGCAGCTAGCGCCCACTCCTCCACCTCCCTCCCTTTTGAGTTCGTAACCGGGTTACCCCAAGCCGTGGACTTGGCGTTGAGGTCACCGGCCACGAATACCTGGAGAGGAGCTAGCTGCCTCACCAGCGGCCCCAGAACGTCGAGAAACCGTTCCAGGGCCGCCAGATCACGGTTCGGGGAGAAGTAGACTCCGACGAAAGCCACCTCTCCCCGAACCGCCGCCACGTACCCGCGGCCCCTCGCCTTGATGACGAGGGGGGGGCCGGCTCCAGGCCTCACCACGATCGCCACCGAGTCCTCGGTGTCCCCCGCCCAGTGTGGGCTAGGGGGCACGGCGTATGGCTCGGCGACGATCGCGACGTCAATACTCCACTCCGCCATGGACTGCAGGAAAAGGTCCTGGGCCCCGGCGGAAGCTTAGGTATACCTTGATATAAGTAATGGAACATCTTTTATATTCCATAATTTCAAACGTCTAGTAAGGACATATAATAAAATTACACTTCGCTGAAACGCTTGTAATTGTAATGAAAACTTATTTAGTAATTATTAGAATCAGTCGGTCAGAAATCTCGAATTGGAAGACTAAACAACTCAAACTACCTAACATCGTTACGATGTCGACCCGGCGCGACCGAACTTTGAAATAGACAGATTTGTGAACAATTTAAATATTTTAATTCATCCGAACCCGATTACTGTATTGACTTAACTTCTCCCAAATAAGGCAACCTCTTCGAAATCTCGAAGTTTCCAAATTAAATAAAATTGAGATTGAGGAGCAAGTCGACAAAGTTTTTATTTAACTTTTCTCGATGTTTAAACCTTTAAATGACAAAGATTTCACAAGTTCAAATTACCATTTCAAAGATAAATACTACTATTGAGTCGAGTTATATAATAATTGTATCAACGCATGACTATATTAATACTAAAATAATTAAATATGTGTAACTAAATACACTTCCATTTCGAACATAACCCTGACGAAACAAGATTTAACAAATAACAAGCTAACATTTTTTTCATCCTTTTTGTTTGCGCATTTAATGACGTAACTACCTACCTGAAATTCCTGACAACAGAAACATTCGGCTCAAAGAGAAATTCTCATACAAATATTCGAGAGCAACATGAGAAAAATGTGAAAATGTTTCAACTTATGGATTTAGTTCAGATTTTTTAAACGTTCCATTTTATGCACATTAAGAATTCAGTGATAAACTAGTTTTATTTTCTTTTTGTTCATTTAATAATAAGTTTATAACAAACTTTTTATTTATTCTAGTACATAATATATTATATGCTTAAGCGATAAAGTTTTTAAAAGCCACTCTTAAATATTATAAAATTAAAATCTTTATGCACAGTAGCACAAATGCAATAAACATATAATAACATCATGCACAGTGGCACAAATGCAATAGGTATACATATATTATGTATAATCTATTTGAACAATTAGAATTTAGAATGTATAAAAAACAATTTTTATCGTAAAATATATACTACGACTTATACGGATAAAGTAAATAGGTAACATTATCAATATACCTAACCTATATGGATGGCCAGTTTTGTGTTGTCGGACAACGGATAAGCACGATCGGTACATAAATTTAGTTAGTGTGTCTTACCACACGATTAAATTAACTTTCGACAATGGCGCTTTTTTTCAGAAGCGGCCTCATTCACTTTATTTTGCTTTGTATTTTATTTTATGTTTATTTTTAAATTAAAATACATGGATACGTGACTAATCAAAATTATCATACATAACATCAATAATTATAATCATATGTATATCTGTTACATATTTATATATAAGAGAGCGTTAGACAAACATAACAAAGACCTATTACTCACATTAATCCATTTTCTAAATGGCATACAAATTAATTAATTACAATAGTTTAACTTTCGATTGACGACGACGATGTCGAAGACATTAAACTTTTGTCATACTTGTAAGCATAAGTATTATAAAAACTAGGAGTACTCAATATATATCAAATACCCATTAAGAAAAAATAAACAAATACACTAAAAATCTGATAACCAGTAGTGTAACGTTGTGCATTAAGCTTTCATAAATAAATAAAATAAATTATAAATATGTTTAACATACACACACGGTCATCTGTTCCTAAGGTAGGCAACTTAATGCCTGTGTTTTAGGTAACAGTTGACTGATATACATTTTTTTTTTCAAATAAATATACATATAAATAATACATATATAAATAAATACATATTACACCCAGACGCGGGGCGGGAATCGAACCAACAACCCTGGAGCAGAAAACAGAGCCACTGCCAACTGCGCCACGGGCCAGTGAAATTAATTAATCATTCTTCAAATAAATTATTCATTCTTCTATGTAAATGAAAAGGCATTTGTCCAGCAAAAGTACATTAACATGCTGTTTCAGAACAACCAAAAAGCGTCATCATCGTGAATCACTCATCATCAGGCTCTAAATTGGTGAGGTTTTCACAATTGTCATTCTGGAAGTCTAAATTAAAATTTAATTTAGTTTTAATTTTATACATTTAAAAGTGGAGCTATTACGCTATAAACAATTGTACTAAAACCGTAACGAACTAACCGAACTAACGAACGAAAAACCGTAATGAAAAAAGACGTGTATAAAACGCCTCATTTTAATACCGACTGCTGTTGTCTTTACCTGGTACAAACTGTGCCCGCGGCGTCGCTCACTTATATTATGTTTTACTTTAGTATATAGTTGCTTTAGAGATTGAAGGAACTAACTAATCGCTATTTGAAAAAGCGCCATCAGCGTCATTTATTATGATATTGTCGAACTTAGAACTATTGTAAAAATAAAATAAATTCCGACAATTTGTCGTATTTTTTCTCTTTTTTCGTTCACTGAGTTTTTGAATATTAATCATGATTAATTAATGCTATAAAACATTATTTTACACAATTATGTTTTTTTTTAAATCATATTCAAATGTATTAACTTACGTACTATGAAAAGTTCTGAAAAAAAGACACGTGAAATTTAAATTTTTATTATATTATGTAAAGATAATATGCGGTGTGACGCTAACCTCATTTGAATAAATATGATTATATACAATTTTATTATATGTATAGTGTATACATATGTATAGAAGAACAGAGAGAACAATTCCACAACTATACCGATACGCGTACAAAGTCTCATGTAAAAGCTCGTCTATAATAATATAATATTCTAAGTGATGTATTTAAATTTTAATAACGATTGAGGAGACCATATTATGTAATTTTTATTGTAACTTTATTTTATTGAAACCATGGTTTTATTTGTTTTAAAAAACGGTTTTTATTGTTTTTGTAACAGTTATTATTGTTGTTTTGATGTTTGAAATTTTCTAATTTATTATTATTATTTTATATTACAAAATTTGTCAATGTTACTGTTTGTAAATGAAAACAAAGCCGGTCAAAATTACCTAGTTTGAAAATGCAGTAAGCTTAATTTTTATTTATTATATCATAATTTCTGTCTGTATTAAAATAAATAAATTCTAATAAACCCAAATTTATAATTACTTTTAAAGTAAATTATATCACAAGTGCAAAATAATAACTTAATTTACAATTTTTATAAACTACTTTGACTCTAAAAAATACGATAATCGTACTCATATCTTGGACCGTACAGGTATAACCCTAATCGGGTATTGCGAGGTCTACCCAAGCACGCAGTTCTTGTGTAGATATAAAATTACAGTAAATTTATTTAAATTTTATTGGCTTGTACCCCAGGGTACGGTTCTAGCGATAAAAATTGAGCACAACTGAGCGTCCAAACAAAGTAAAAGCGTCCGCAATGCGGAATTATCTGTAATGTACCCGTAGGCATTACCTGTACGATTGATCGATTTTAAATGATTTTTAACTAGACGTCCTCGGTGTTTCATTCGCATAATGATTCGCATTAGTATTACGATAAATCAGTCAGATAACTAAGAGTTTTTTCTATGGCTTAAAACAAAGTGTGAAGTTCTATAACCTATGATCTGTCGTATGCATAGAAATATTAAGAACAGAATATCTGTGGTCGTATGTATCGTCGGTCCCTAAGGTAGGCAATTTAATTCCTGCGTTTTAGGTAACAACCGACTGATATATATAATTTTTTTGCGACTTTTATGCGACTTGAAGCTTGTTTAAAAGTATTCAGAAACCACATCTTAGATCCATGATTATGAGAATAATGTTGCTTCGTATTCAATAACTTTTTTATAATAACAAATTTTCTTGTTCAAAAATACAACAAAAATGAGAATTCATCACAACTTAAATACATTAATTATTTACCTATACATTAACATATGAATACTATAACATATTAATATACTTATCAAATGTATTATTATATTTTCATTTTTATTTATTTATTACATTTTTGTTTTATTTATTTTTTTATTGTTATTGCTCTGAAAAAGTCCCAACCTATTAGTCGCAGGAAATTGAAATTTGCCACTATATTATGATTTGTAAAACATAAAAAACTTTTCCAATGACATATCGCTTACCGTTATTAGTTCCAGGCCAGAGACATTTTACCCATCTTTTTTATCTAACAGAGAGCTGCCAACTAAAATATTAAAATGATATTCATTTGTTTGTTGTCTTATTGACTGTCATTATTGATACAATTAATATTTTCTGTTGAAACATGCTTAGGCGGTTAACCGGATTTTTTAAAGTATATACCTACATGCTTTTAAATAAAATCTATGCTTATTAATATATAATATAATATAGTGCTAATCTCAGAAAGTACTAGTTCGAATTGAAAAATTCTTTTTGTGTTGGATAGCCCATTTACCGAGGAAGGTTATAGGCTATATAACATCACGCTACGACCAAAAGGGTCTGAGCAATAATAAGAAAGGCTACAAATACGGGAAAAAATAGTTTGAGAACTTTTTTGAGAACTTCCGTTGCGTCCTTTATTATTTCTCTTCTCGAGACATTTTTTACTATAGTTCCACTTTTAAAGTAAATATAACATCAATCTTTCACTGAGAATTATCGGGAAATAAAAAAAAAACTTAATAATACGTTGAACGACCCAGGAATCAATTCTGAGACCCCTTGCTCGGCAGTAACGCTTGCGACCACTCAACCAACGAGACGGGCATCTACTCTTAGAGTAATTGTTCAAAAATATTTAAGTACGTTTTTTCCTCAAATTAACGCGGGTGAAACCGCGAGGCACAGCTAGTAAAAAAATTAATACAAGTAATCCCTTCACAATCAATGGCCCCAATAGGATAAAAAACCTGTATCGGGAATCCAGAATGCACAAAAAAACACTAAAGCCCAAACTACTACAAATATCTGTATGGTCTACACAAATATTTCTCACGAGCAGGGATCACACCCACAACTGATTGACTGACTGACGGATCAACGCCTAAAGCGCTGATCGTAGAGACCTGAAACTTGGAGGATGTGTTCTTTGTATGACGTAGGCATCCAACAAGAAGCGGCGGTGGACTCTGCCCAGCACACCCTCGAGGTGTGCCCGAGATGGGCGGCGCTGCGTCAAAGTCTGACGTCGGTCCTTGGAAGGGACTTGTCGCTCCCGAACATTATCACCGCGATGCTTGGCGATGACGAGTCCTGGAAGGCGATGGTCTCCTTCTGCGAGACAGTAATGTCTCAGAAGGAGGCCGACGAGCGGGTGAGAGTGGAGGCCACCGACGTGGCCTCCTCTCTTACCGCTACTTAATGCGCCTCCAGTAACGCCCCTGTGCCCGTGTCGGGCCGGGATGGGAACCCGGTTTTGCTAGACACGGCGTCGTCGGGACTGTTCAGAAGTGAGCCGGACAGTCCCCATGGAGAAGAAGTCTGGCCTTTTCGCCGAGGCCAGCCTGTCGCTGGAGGAATCCCGTTGCCTGCAGATCCGGGACCCTCCAATTAAAGCGGCTGAAGGCTCCCGCAGGGGTTTAATACGGTATTGCACTCCCAAAGTGCCGAGTCCGACATAAGTCTAGGACTACCAACCCGGGCATCCTGGATATCATCCGTAAATGGATTCCCCTGCGACAAAAAAAAGGCATCCAACAAGAAAGGATTTTCCGAAATTCTACTCCTAAGGGGTTTAAAAAAGGCGGCAAACTACAAAGTTTGTATGGGACAACGTGATTCCTTGGTCCAATCTATTTCAAATTTTGCATAAATATTCTTTAACAGAATTGATTGAAGATGTGTTTCGTATTTTATCGAAAAGCATCCCCTGACGGGGTTAAAAGGGGGTAGAAAGTTATTTGCTTCGAAGTTGATATCAATAATCCTTTTACACATAATTTGACAACTCAATCCGTCTATTATAAAATATTTTCCAGCAACGACGGAGATGTAAATGATATCTTTTTTGGATGCTCCTGGTGGAACAGGCAAGACTTTTCTATGAAATTTAGTATTGGCCAAAGTGAGAAACAATCGTGATATCGTCTTAGTGGTCGCATTGTCCGGAATTGCTGCCACGCTGCTGGAAGAAGATAAAATTGCACACTCCGAGTTTAAACTTCTTTTTATTTTGATTTGTATCAAAAACTCCTGAAAACTTCTGCAATATACCCAAACAAACGTAAAACGAAATTAATTGTTTGGGATGAGAGTACTATGGCTCATAAAGAGGGTTTCGAAACCCTAAATAGATCTTCACAAGATATTAGGAATAATAATTTTCAAATGGGAGGAGTTATTGTATTGTTAGGAGGCGATTTCCGGCAGACTTTACCAGTACTGCCCTGTGGAACGCGAGCGAACGAAGTTAAAGTGTACGTGCAGCATTGACGACCGTTCTGGTGTAGTGGTAAGAGTAGTCACACAACGCCTCGCCTCAATGCCGGTGGTCGCGGGTTCGATTCCCGCTAGGGACAGATATTGCCTCGGATAGCACGTAAAGCTGTTGGTCCCGGTTGTTATCCTAGACACCTGATAACGATCGTTAATCACGGTAGGGAAAGTACTGGGCTGGACGACTCCGTCACCAGCGAGGCGGTGTCCATGGCGGTAGCCAAGATCGGCAAGTGCGACACCAGCAACGTAAAAGTCAGCGCAATCGCGGTCGGACTTGGCAGATTGGGCAGCACTGTCGTGCGATGCCCGATCCCAACCGCTAAGGCCCTGGCCGAGGTTGGCAGACTCTTGGTCGGCTAGAGTTCGTCCAGGGTCCAGGTTTTGGAGCAGCGCTTCATGCGCTGCTACAAATGCATGGGTATCGGTCACACTCGCCCGACTTGTCCGGCTTCGGTCGACCGCAGAGGTGCGTGCTACCGGTGCGGCGTGGAGGGGCACACTGCCCGTAACTGAACTGGGACACTGCGCTGCGCTGTTTGCGCAGACGCTGGCAAACCGGCGTCGCATGTGATGGGGGGACGGGATTGCCGCCCCCCAAAATCGAGGGGTAGAACGGTCACAAAAACTCCGACCGCTACCCAAAGCCCAACGCACCAGGTCACGGAGGAGACTACGGCTATGTCATCATGACCTACCCCAGTTTCCACCACTCGCCGGTTCTGGTGCAGCTAAGATAGAGCGCTCACGGTGCCCGCGAGCGCTCTATGGCGAGGGCGGCCCGCACAGGCAAGCCAACCGTCGGGGCGTCACGGTGGCATGTGCCAGCGATCCCGTGGCGTCCTTGTACGGACGATGAGGGCACCACTGTGTTTTAGTGGGTATTCTGACGTCGCAGTCAGCGAGTCTCACTTACCCATTGCCTTTGGATGGCGGGATGCGTAAACGCATTTCACAGCGTCAAAAAAATGCTAGGGAAAGTACCCGCCAACCTGCAGTGGAACACCGTGATGGATTAAGCTCCAACACTTCTTCTATAAGAAGAAGAGGTCTTCTCTCAGCACCACCGACCACGGGTGCGCGATTTAATGCGACTACTCGCATCACTACACCAGAACGGTCGTCAGGTAGGTGTAGCTTAAGGAAACTTCAGATCTTATGTGACAAATGTATTGTGTCTACTAGATAATTAATAATGCACTAGCTGCTGCCCGCGACGTCGTCTGCGTGAACGCTATACAGCACCAAAAATACTTACGATTATACCTTTTAAAATAACATTCATTTACCCGTTTCTTCTTTACATTTCATATCTACAGAAAGTACAGTAACAGAGGGAGACTGTCTTTTGTAAAATTGACTTTCAAAAAGTGCTTATTTTTAGCCTGCTTTGAATAAATGACTTTATGGTGATTTTGCTGAATTAAGTCATAAGTTGTGACTGAAACGGATGGAGAAAATAATAAATAAGGAATACAGAATAGGGTAAAAATACATATTTATAGGACTTCTCGATGAACAACATTAGTATTTTGGCTCTCCGCAGCTAAAATGTTAAGAGAGTCAGGACTGGTGACGCGGGAGCAAGCGACGTACAGCTGCCCGTGTGAAGCAGCTCGTCCTGAGGTCGACACCAGCTACACTCAGTGTCTGCCCCTGCGACTTATTGATGGTCATCGCGAAGCAAACACTCACGGGGAACTGTACGCGCTTGAACTGGAACGGGAAGTTATGAGGTATGAGCGGAATGCGTATAAATACTGCTTCGCCGACGCCACAACCCGTAAGAATTTCCGCCTCAATGGTGTGTCTGTGGAGCGAGATGACTTTAAGGCGGAAGCATAAGCATTTCTTATTTTTATGATATATATGGCATGCTTAATTTTCCTCTTTCTTCGTTATTTAACTCAAATTGTTTACAGCAATAGCGTGCCGTTTTCGAGTTTAAATTTTGTTATACATCTATGCAGTTCTTTTTGAGTTCTGTTTGTTATTACATACAAAAAAACTCGATGAATTTTATAAGACATAGATGAAGCAGCTTAAAACTTATATAAACACATTTTTTTAAATTGTCTTGCTCATCTCTGAAACGAATCAACGATACAATTTTTATTAAAATGCACAACTCCATCTATGACTTTTATAAACAACTATTAACCTCGCCAACATGATCAAATTTAAATTATTTATATCCAAAAAGGGTTTACACATGTAATTCGACTTGATGTTTTTAAAATCTCATAGATGGCGCTGCTCTTAAATTGTCTTGATACTACTTATATTCATTTCTTATATTGTATTCATTATGTTTATCAGCCTAAGTTACTTATATTTCGTGATTTTTATAGTGTGAATATAGCTTATAGCATGGTTATTAACATAATAACAACATTCAAATATGCGTCGTTAGATTACACGCTGTTACAGAATGCGTTGAAGAAATAAAGGTTCACTGCTCGTTCCCCGTAGGTGGATAGCGTGATAATATATAGCCTATGTTATGACCCGACTTCTTAATAATATTCGTGCCAAATTTGAAGTAAATCCATGCAGTACTTTTTGAGTTTATCCCGGACATACATACAGACAAACAGACAAACAGACAAACAGACAAACAGACAAAAATTCTAAAAACTATATTTTTGGCTTCGGTATCGATTGTAGATCACACCCCAAGTATTCTTTTAAAAAAATATTCAATGTACAGTTTTGACTTTTCTACCATTTTATTATATGTATAGATTGCATGTGTAGTTTACCTATAAGTAGTTGTTACACTGTCACTATAATTATATTATTTATATTGTAAATTATCTGTATTAGCATAAAAAATTGTTGGTGAACTTTAGATAAATAAATGAAATAAGATAATGTAAACAAAATACCACGAATACTATCTCTATTAGAATATTACTATTTCACCTTGAAAATGGTATATTAATAAATCATAAACCCAACAGAAATAATTGTCTCAATTCAATTATATATTTATTATAGACATAATTACATTCGGGCCTAAACGTTTATATTTAAAGGAAACATAATTTATCATTAATATATAAACTTAATTCGAATAAATAAAGATACGGAAAGGTTTAGTAAGAGTAGCAACGGAAAGACTTTTAAACTTTAAAAGTATTTCAGTTGCTACTTCAACGTTACTCATACAGGTGAACAAATAAAATTTTCATTTTCATTATTTCAACAGTACATTTTCAACTCAGAATTCTTAGTTGGTAAATATTAATAAAGTCTCGGCGTTATCTAAGAACATAGAGACTGCAAATGCAGTCCGCGCACGTATAGTTTCGTTCAAATAAAGTGCAACTCTAGTTTACTTTAAGAGATTATTTCCTTGTACATACAGTGCTACGTTATACTATATACACAGTAATCGAAAATCTCTCCAAATTAGCCGGCTAGTTCCGTACACTCATTACTTCCTAAGGTACACTTCCGAGATACACTGCAACGCTTGATAACGATCAAGAAGACTGTTTTAACTATAATTTAGTAGGCTTTAAGACTAACGAAGTATAGGTTGCAATACTGTTTGTAAACCTCGTATCCCAAGAATTCATGATTAATTATTTAACGTTATTTCACTTTTTTTAAAGTCGAATGTTTATTTCATAATACTAGATCCCATAAAAACCTGAAATATATATCGATCATGATTTTACGTTATGTATCAAAATGAAATGACCAGAAGTATTAGAAAATATGTGATTACTGATTTCACTGTATTCGATTCCTCAATCAATGCCTCAGTGCCTGAAGTCGAAAGTCTTCGACCAATGTGTGTTACCAGTGATGACATACGGATCTGAGACGTGGTCTCTGACTATGGGCCTTTTAAACAAGCTCCAAGTCGCACTGTATGCAATTGATTGGTATTCCTCTTGAGGTCGAATCAGGAATGGTGAGATCAGCAGGCGAACAAAGGTTGCCGACATAGCCCAACGGATTTGCAAAATGAAGTGGCAGTGGCAGGGCACATAGCTCGAAGAACTGACTGCCGATGAAGCAGATAGGTTCTCGAGTGGAGACCACGTACTGGCAAGCGCAGCGTCGAACGGTCGTCCACGAGATGAACAGACGACTTGAGGAAAGTCGCTGGAAGCAGTTGGTTTGTTGGATGGAGGCTGCTTTGAACCGGTCGCTCTGTCGGTCGATGGGGGAGACCTAGGTTCAACAGTGGACAATCAACGGCTGATATGATGATGATGATTCCTAAATATGATTTTGAGTTAATAATAAATAATGATATCAAAGTTGATAAAACTGAAATGATGTCTCGATATGTTAATAATATAGTATGCGATAAAATATAGTAAGAAAATAATCATAATTTTTTTTTCTCAATTTACATTTTATCCCTAGTTGCTAAAACTTCTTGCACGTATGTATAATTGTTTACTCTGCAGTGGACTGCGTCTCACACTATTTTGTTTGCAAAGGTTGCCACTACTGGCTGTGAGTTCGCTGCATCTACTGTTTGTTTCTTTAATTACTACGGCCATTAATACTTGTCGACTAGTACGTGGACAACGGATATACAAAACCGATTGCTGATTTATGCTGTAAAAGATATAATTTAAAACTTAAACAAGTTTAGAAACAACAATAGATAATAACAAAAGTAATAAGTTACTCTATATATATATATATATATATATATATATACTTGTTATCTCTCAAATAAAATAAAAAAAACATGTGCGTCTTAGGAAGTGATAGATTGAAGTCATAACTTGAGTCATAAACTAATCTAAGTTTAACTATTTAATATTGAAATTAATCATTATTATTTATATGAATTAATTACTATTAAAAACGGTGATATATAGGTTTATGTTAATTTATAATATTCTTAACGAACTAACCTGAATGTGTTTTTTTTTTATTATTATTATTACTACGTAATAAAATACTCCATGGAAGCGCATATTAAAAACGTCTGTCTGAAATATGGCTAGCGCTGTGGGTTTGAGTGAGAGAGCCGTATGCTAAGAGAAAGGGACACCAGTGACCAGACATACTGGCGCCGTTACGCGTTACGTAAGGAAGCGGTTTACCCTCCCATAAGTCGTTATCACTTCAATAAGCAAAGACATTTTTCACTGCAAGACAGTGATTATCAAACTACATAAAAAAGTAATGATAATTTTTAAATTACATTCATGATCATACAATTCAGGCTAATAACACCGATAATTATAGCTAACGATTACGATGTTTTGTACCATTGTACCGCAATCATTATAGCTCGGTCAGCTGTCGTTCTCCCAAGGTTTTACTAACATCCCTCACTACCCTCGAAGCTAAATGTTTTCTTATATCAAATACGTGTGGTCCGCTAACGACCAGTATTTAGCATTTATATTGCTGTAATGGAACAAGAACGTAGAACTTATGATTAGCAATTTTTAATGCTTCGATTCTAGTGAACTATATAAATACAAAACAGTTTTGAAAAATGAAAATAATTTAAACATCTCGTAAATAGACTTTCGTAAATAATAATAATTAAAAAATAATAATTACAAAAGTAGGCAGCAAGGGAGCGCTGATGAATTTAGCAGTGTGTTTGCATTGAGATAGCATGATCATTTATTTAAAAAAAGTTATTATTGTTAAAATACTCATTGCATTTGAATGTATTAAATTGCTTAAAAAATATTTTAATTTATTTCATATATTCAATTATTTATAACATAACAAATTTCTGATGACAAAAACTTTATATAGAACAAAAAATAATTGTTAGACTTGTGCAATATTTCATAACCACGCGGAAAAGATTACAAAACGACTAAAAATTAAAACACTATAACAGCACGTATATTTTTGCCACACCCACAAAACGGACTCTTTTAATGGGCCATTTAATTTCATGTAACGTCATATATATTTTCATACGCGGACAGTATTTTGCGCAACGTTGACACAACTTATACGAGAAAATAAAAAAAAATGGATTTATTACAGTTTGGCCACAAGCACACATTAGTGGAGAGAACAATTAAACTTTTTGTTTCGGTACGCTCGGATGCATCTAGCACGTCCCGAAATTATGAGACGATCGTGACTGTGCACTACTGCTAACAATATCTTTGTTTTCTTACATCCAACGCGAATCCGATGTACATAATATATGTTGGAGGCACGTCAGGAGTAGTTGCCAAAAAATCTTTTAAATAAATCTATAGAAATAAACGAAAAGAAAAAGTAGAATTTCTGGATATACATTTACGTATTACTAATACATTATTTATAATAATATAGATAGTTTTAAATAAATAAATAAATAAGTGTTTCTCAAGTCACGTTATATATGTACTTGTACCTCTATACAAATAATAAATCTGTTAAAACCTCCGTTTTATTAATACACTATATATCATCAAGAATAAATTTTAATAGCGCGATTTAATTTCAATCAGCGCCATCTCTTATCATTTTTTGTTCGTGCACGTATCACGTAAAAAGTACAAAACCAATGTAAATAACTTTAATACATAAAAATTATGCATAACTCACAGTATAATTTAGTTTTTGTTTCATTGTAATTAAATTTAAAAATAAATATCTAAGAAAATAGAAATACGCCTACGTGACATAGACGCCATTTGGTCTAACGAATCTTAAAAACTCACAAAACTTATTTTTGAGTTATTATTTTGTTAAACTTAAAAGTTTACTAAATATGTCGGATAGGAATAGAAATCGTTTTAATATTTTAGATAAACATCATTTTCAATTAATATAGGTACTATTATGTTAAATGTCACTAAATATAAAAACGATATTCTACCATTATACGACAGATGGCGCATGTAGGTGATAAAAAATATAAATTTATAATTTTTAAAATTTTAGTTAAATACCCGTGCGATGCCGGGGCGGGCCGCTAGTATACAATATATGTCCAATATGAAACAGTTTTATTTAGTGGGATAGCTGAATTGAACTGGAACTGTTTTTACGTACCTAACTCACTGAGTAAAGGTTTCTTCTTTTGTGTACCATTGGAGTGATTTTTAATAATTAAAAATATAATAAAAGGAAAAATAAAACATTGTAAAGTATACCAAGTTACACTTTACCAATCCTATATTACCAATGCTAAGTATGATTTGGGAATCATCAACGATTAACGGTAAGTACTGAATAAATAAAAATAAAAATAAAAAAGCCTTTATTTGATCCTGCTACATTTCTTCTTAATTTACTAATTTTTTTAAAATACTATTTTTTTTCAAATGCTGTTTATTTATAATACTATTTATCTATACTATTTTTTTATATATCTATAACACTATGTATAAATATTAGCAAGATCCCCAGTTGGGTAAAGGCCTCCTCCAACGATGCCCACTTCTCTCTGTCCTGTGCTATTTGCCACCATTTTGGACCAGCGCCTTTTTTTATTTCGTACATAACGAGACATACATACATACATAAACACAAATCAAGCACCTAATGCGTGTTCCTGGGTATGCATAGTCAGCATGCATAAATAAACGCACTGTATGCTCCACCAGCACGCATACACTTTTATTGAATACGTGTATTTTATTTATAGATGTAAAACACATGAATATTCTTGGCACAACTTAATTACATATACGGGCAAGTGCTACTTTTATTTATTTAATAATTAGGAAGTCGGGTTTTACACTCTAATATTAATTTTACAGTATCTCTTTAGGTTCACGTTTGAGCTGCTAGCGTTACTAACAAAACTTATATTCAATGCAAATAACAAAAAATATGAAATTAAGTTTTTGTAGAGCAATAACTTAATTTAATTTAAATGTTAGAAGATAAAATAAAATATTCTATTTAAAAAAAAACACTATAGTACAAATCAAGTCTTCATTTAATCCTTTTTCTTTCTTAATATCTTCAATTGTATATTTCGGATGCAGGGGGCTTAGGGGGCGATAAATCGATCTAGCTCGTTTTATCCGTGTTGACAGGTATTGAAAAACTGCTACAATATCATTAAAATATGAAGGTAAATTTCGCTACATCTATATGGTTCTAATAGTTCAAGTGGGAAATCTGGCGGTCCCGAAACCAGAAGACCCCGGTTCGATTCCATGTCTCCAGTCCGGTTATTTTTTTCCTTTTTTTGTCAAGTTCCTTCTTTTGTGAGAAAAACTATTGAGAGCTTTTCCGTAATAAAATGTTTAAATAATAATTGCACTCGTGATTTTTTATTTAATAACCAATCATTGATCTATAAAAAATAACCAGTTTATATATATATAACCATATATATATATATATATATATATATATATATTATCAGTATGTAATTCATATCTAAATATAATTTCTAAAAAACACGATGTACCAAAAAAGAACTATACCGATCAAAGCTCGGTACTATATATCCAGGTACTATAGTATAAGTTACAGTGCAATCTTACAAAGACATAAAACTTATAACTATTTCATTCTAGAGTTCTGTATAGATCGTATAAATGTACGAGTATTATTACGATGGAAAGTCTGAAACTTAATGTATTGAGATAATAACAAAAGTTATAACATCAGAAATTCCGGTTTCTAAAAGACCGGATAACGTATGAATTTACGGATCACAGAATAAATCAGTGATTAAATCTAATTTTTTGTTTTCATTCATTCGCATTGATATACACATAAAATTTTGAAGAGGCATGCTCATAGGCATATATGGAGGGGATCTAGGAAAATCATTGCCCAACTGAAATCTTCTTTACCCATTTACCCACTTAAGTAATATGAAGGTGTTGGACGAAATAAAATCAAATTACTTTTTTTTCTATTTAATGCTAATTTGGTTTAACAAAAAGCATTTAATTTAATATTTTTTATTCACACTCAATAGCCCCCAGTCGAATGTCAATCCTCGGTTTAGGCACAGAAACCTACACTACACAATCACAAATCACGAGAAACATTTGATCGATACAAACATTTATCATGTGCGAGGATTGAATCCGCCAGCGCTAGCGCATCAGCCAGTTGCGTCGTCTATTATCTTATATTGTGTTGTATATTATCTTTATATCAATAATTCTTTTATATATTTAATTTTTCATTGCTATAACAAAGGTTATTAAATATTATCAAAGTTTCTATACTTGAAAAATGTTAAAACTCCATCTAGCAGCATACTAACTTCGTAGTTCATATCGATTGGACAATATTTTATTTAACTATGACGGAGCATGTGATGGATGTTCACTTATAACTTGAGAACTTTTAACCCTATTATAAAAATTGAGGTATCTATTGCTGTTTCTATTCCCTACGAGGCTATTTTTAGGTTATAGCATGAATACATCTTCATAGCAGCAACAAAATTCAAATAAAACCCGACTGTGTTAAAATGTGAAAAGTGCAAAACGTGGTGAAAGATATCTACTTGATTATACAGCCATAGTTGATGTTTACGTAGTCATCAAAATCGACGTCGCTGTCTTAAACAATAACTGCTATCCTAAGATCAGGATTCCTAAGACAGATTATTGTAGAATAAAGCAAATAGGCGGGGTAGTGGTAGTCCTCATTCTGAGTAGGTATTCGATACTTCCTATTTCTTATTATTTTAGAGACATCAAGCGATCTAAAGAATATAAAATTAAAACAGTCTCAGTTTTTATTCACGTATTCCCCTTCCCACCCTTCAAAAAATAGCAGGACTATTATTTGATTAATATTTATCCAAACACAATGTAACGAGGTAGCGCAAAGTACAGCATACATTTACAAAACGCATAGGCACCAGGCATCTAGATATATGGCAGCAAACAACAAACTGTATCGAATGATCAGATGATTGAAACTTAAATTATTATTAATGTAATTATAGATTATTATTAGTACTGACGCAAATTTTCGAGCTCAAACTTTTAATGACGTTGAAAGAAAGTTTACACGTCTCTTAAGTTCTAGCACTTGGCGTGCACGAATATTCTTGGCCTCATTAAGAAGTTGCCGTGAAATTTTCGAGATGTAGCCATTATTGATAACATGCTTGTAGTACCGTTAAAAGCGATGGCAGCCCATTACGAGATATGAACGTGTACTTGTTATTTTTCGAGAGCCTATTCCTTGGCTGATAGGATGTTTCGTAAGATACTGCGGCATTTGTTATGTACTCATTAAATTATTTTGTACTAATATCATACTTCATATTTTTGTTTTATTTAATCCGTAATATTATATATATTTTTTTAATTTTACTTGGAACCATTAAAATATTACTTTAAGATAGTTAATCAACTTCTTTTTGTATTAGTCCGTATTAAAGTTAGCTAGCTTAGTTAGTTAAGTTATTAAAGTTAGTTACCATTAAAATATTACTTTAAGATAGTTATTCAACTTCTTTTTGTATTAGTCCGTATTAAAGAAAATATATTTATTGACGAATAAATACTAATTATTATTCAAAATGCTTATCATGTCATAAACAAACGCTTATTAACTAAAAATGTACATTTTAATAAAAAAAATATATATAAACGAGATATTTCTTACAACGTAATCAAGAAAAAATATATTTTTTTAAGAGATGTAGGTACAAGAAAATTAGAATTTAAAAGTGTGAAGTAACATTTCAAATCTTTTTCTTTTATATCTTAATTCTTTTTACCTAAAATAAGCTTAAAAAATACAGTAGCCTTAATTCAACCTGTAATTTAAAAGCATCTAAAATACAAAAAAGTAAGAGCTTAAGATTTTCAAAAAGAACATTCAAAAAGCCCCTCTAATACTGTCTCTTACTGCACACACATATACGATCACACAGTTTTTTATACAATTATTCATAATCTAAGAATTATATACACACACACCCACAAACACGCTTACTCACTTGAGCACACAAACATAAAAACACCCATGCGCACGAGTAATTTATTTTAATTCCTTCTTTTTTTATTTGTTTTTTTATTATTATTAAATTCATTACCAACTGCCTATATTAATTAATAGCATATAGTTACAAATGCTAATTACAACTGGTGCTAATAACAACTGGTGGCTGAGAAACCGACCGCGTGTAGAAGGTACACAATATCTTTTGGGAGAATGGAGTGGTTGAAAACCAACGCGACCAAGGACCAAGGTCACGAGTAAATAAATAGCCAAGCCAGCTCCGTTAGATGCTTTTTTTTTTCATTTTTGTATATATCATATGTGATAAAGTGGTAATTTTTGTTAATTTTAGTATTACAACCACTATGTACATATGTCTTAAATCTATATCAAATATTTAAATATTATATCAAAGTTACCGCTCCTATCTTTCCTGTTGGCTTTTAGAAGACAACAGGTTAATATAGTAATGGTAATAAGACGTATATTTTATTGAAAAAAAAAATGTTAATTGCTGTTTATTATGACAACCGTTCTGGTGTAGAGGCAATCGTATCATATTGTAATCTACCTGTAGGCGAATATGATGTTGATTGTATGTAATAATAGAAAAACTTTTAATTTTCCACCTTTGTTACTAATAGCCTCATTGTTAGTACACATGTTAAACTTCCATGGTTTTTGATGTACTATTAATGTATTTTTTTATTTTAATTATTGTTGATAATAAAGTTTAAAAAAACGTATACGTGACATGTACGTTACTAGGACTCCACTAGTCTACGTCGCTATTTATTTTATTATGTGTTTATAGGATAAATACCAAAATGTTTGTATATTTATCCGTTCTACAAACATCTTAAAGCACACTATTTGTCACTAAATACGCTATAATCTCCGTTACTTTATTATTAGTAAGGCTATTACCTCTTATTAACTATTAGGTACGTGTAGTAGCGACAGAAAACAATAGTCCCAAACTGTTTCTTTCGGCGAAATCGTACAAAGCGACTAAGACCATAGTGGTGCGAACAACTGTACTCCGACCAGGATGGTGATGGGTAGCAGCGTCACCATATCCTGCCAGAGCACCCTGCGCTCACCAACCCGCATGCCAAGCGTGGCGAGTATTGGCAAAGAAATGATGGAGGAGGCCTACGTTCAGCAGTGGACATCCAACGACTGATGTGGTGGATGGTGTGGAGTGTGTTAGTTTTTTTGTTTATGTCATGCAGAAGGGAAACGAGCCCAAGCCCTCTAGTCCCCGGCGGCTCTACTAATCCCAGCTGCGGCAGCGGCCTAACGGTAGAGCAAAAATCTCCAGGTGAGAGTCCGCTGCCACCCACGACGACTCCTGGCCCTGGTCACGCATGACATTCGCACTTTGAGGTCTGATGAAAAGATTGTTGAGCAGTAAGAAGAAAAAAAAATTCGGGTAACAATGGGATATATTCAGCTTATCTGAAATCCAAAGAGAGAGGGAGTAAACGATAACCCTGAAATCCGATAAACTTATCTACTACTGGGAGGACGACGTTTTGATTGTCTTGAGGATTGCGTTTCTGTTGACGATATAAACAATAGGTTGGCGACACTGTCCATATAATCGGGAGCCGATTTTGCAGTGGTTAGGGCACATAGCTAGAACTGATGGTTTATGGAGCAGAAAGGTTCTCAAGTGGAGACCAGGTACCGACAGGTGCATTGACATACGACTGGAGGAGAGTCTCCGGAAGCCATTGGAAGTAAACTGCTTTGAACCAGTTCCTCTAGTGGTAGACGAGGGAGGCCTGCTTTCAGCAGTGGACATCCAATGGCTGATATTATGATGATGATGATTATGATGCTCCTAAAATGCTTTACCTGTTGCCCATCACTGTAATAACTTTGTATACAACAATTTAATTTTTTATTACTATGAAACAATTTTTCTATTTAAACATCAATCAAAATTGACCAAATTTTACGCTTCACAACACGATAACGCGTCATTATAAGCTAAAATACTTAGAAAGAATAAAAACATCACCGGCTTTTTGACCTGATCCCGCAAGATAAAAAAGTTTTTTTACATTACATCGACCTACGCTCTAAATTATAAATTTGCTCATAAAATATTAGCAATAAGAAAGAGAGCACAATACAATCGTAAAAAACTGTATAAATAAACTTTTCCCAGTTTTCCGTCACAAGTCATAAAATGACGACAATATGTTTACGATTCATAAATCTTCCAATAAGCCGTAAAATTTCATTGTCTTTCAGCTCTCTCTCGGTTTGCTTCTGAATTGTTGATTTTATGAAAAAGTAAGCAAATTAAGCGTGTAATTTTAGTATTTATGGAAATATTATTTTTGTAATATAAACCGGCAAATTATTTATATTATATTAGACTAATAAGTCTTCAATTATTATTTTATAGTAACTGTGTTAAGTATTACAAAATTGTACTACTTTTAATATCTCTTAAAAGGTTTGTGGCTATTTAAACATTGTAGTACAGAACAAGCAGAGCACGTCATAACAAGGTCGTAGATGGAATGCAAATTGAACGGCAAAGTTCTGCGCCGCGGGAATAGAAAACGTCAGCAACTCGTAGAAAGGCTATTAATTATGAGAAAGGAAATTGAAACCCCAGTGGAAATGGAAAAGTAATAAAATGCAACAGTGATTGCAAGATGAGTACGGCCGCCAAGCCCATTTTAAACTAGGCCAATCTCTGCCGACCGCTTACATATTAAATAATAATTTTGTTCAAATAATGTATTGTTTCGAATAATATTTTATCATTTTTCGAAGGGATATTATTAACTGACAGTCGAGAGAGTAAAACTCTAGTTCAATAGTTTCATTAATATGAACTAATTATTATTCATGATATTATTTGTGAGTTTGTTTATTTCTATTTTATATTCGTCTGAAATAAAAGGTTTTTTTTTAAAGTGCTGAATAACTTTGTTGTTTTTTACTAGTCGGTTCATCAAATCATTCTTCGTTCTTTGAGAATTTTTCCTTACATTTTATCTTTCTTCTTGTTCACATAAAATATATATTTCGAAGATATTTAAAGCGACTTCTGATGAAGCATTTAAGTTATGTGCCTTTTTACCAATTGAAACTTTTGCAATGACCGTACTCAATATCAAAAGAAATGCAAGATCGCATGCATATACCTATCATCTGCTATCTTTACGATATACTAACTCTACTATTACTAATTACTAATTCCAGTAGCTAGAGTCTCATCTCTCCCATTGCTGTTCATTGATTTTATTTACAAATTACAATAGTCAAGTTCTGTATGTGTTCTGAATTATGATCAATAAATATGCTTTATTTTACAACAAAAATTAACTATGCAGAAAATTAGAAAAGAAAATTGTGCAATGCAGACCTAGTATAAATGAAGAACTATTAAATAGATGTAAAAATAAAAACTTAAGTACTGAAAAATTAACTTTTTGTTTTGTTGTGTGTTGGTTAATATTGTTATTATATTATTATTATTATTTGTATTACAATCACCATTAAGAAGTATTCATATTTAGTAATAATAGACTGTGACTCTCGTAAAATTAAAAAAAAAAAACATATATACCGCATATGCTATTGATGCATACATACATTTATTTATTTATTTATTTATTTATTTATTTATTTATTTATTTATTTATTTAACAATTACAAGTTTAGATAAATATAAATTTAAGGTACAACATAAGCTTACAATGAAACTTTACCGTGTACCATTTATTGCCGATAAAATAAAATAAGAAATAAAAAACTATATCTAAATTACATCTAAACAATACACATAATTCGAGACAGCGATCGACACGAGTACGAGTTCTATGTATTATTAAACTAAATATTTTTTTTAAATTAAAATAATATATTATAAATTATTATATACATGTGGCCATTTTATTTGCTATCTCTATATGTTGGTTTAAAAAGAATTTTTTAAGTATGTTTTTATAGTTTTTTTTTTGAATTTTTTCTTTTAAATCTGATGGCAGATTATTTATTAACAAGGGAATAATATATTCAAGTGTACGTTTTCCATAAAAATTAGTATGTCTAGGTATTTGTAATATTTGATTTGTAATATTTCTGGTTATTTTCTTATGATTTAATTTGATTTGAATGTTGGAATTAAAATATTGTTCGATTAATAACGTATATTTTATTTTAGTATGAATTGGCATTACTTTGCAGTAATTAAATAATTTCAAGTAATCATTTTTGTATTTATTTCTTATGTATAAGGGTACAATTGTTTTTAATATTCTTAATTGAAGATGAAAAATTCTATCAAGATTTGATTTAAATGTAAGACCGTAGGTGCTTAGTCCATAAGATATAATAGATTCTCCTAATGATTTATAAAACATTAATAGTATCGAGAAAGGAATTTTGTGTCTTATTAGGGTTAATTTTGCTAAAAGGGCACGTAATTTGTCGCAAACATTGTTTATGTGGTTTTTCCAATTGAAGTTTGTATCTATTGTAATTCCTAGGTAACGCTGTGTTTTAACAAATTCGATAGTGCTACAAGTACATGTATAAGTTTGTGGATTGTGGAAACATTGGTGGCTATGTGCAGTAATTTGTATATCTCCAGAGAATCTATTGTGTGTTGAGCTTATATAGATGGCTTTCGTTTTTTCTGCATTTAATATTAGACCAACATCATGTGACCATTTCGAAAGTTGATCAAAATCAAATTGAAGATTTTTTATTGCTTGTTTTATATCGCGATGGGTCGATAGAAGACATGTATCATCCGCAAATTGGTACATTTCACAGTTTTTGATAACGTTTTGAAGATCGTTAACATATGTAAGGTAATGAAGGGGACCTAAAACTGAACCTTGTGCGGTTCCTTCTGTTACTGGTACTTCATCACTAAGCGTGTCGCTAATTTTAACACGATATGTCCTATTCGAAACATAATTATAACACCAATTTAAAAGAGGGCCCCTGATTCCGTTATTTTCTAATTTTTCAATAAGGACATCTTGTTGTAGAGTATCAAATGCTTTGCTATAATCTATAAATATTACCAAAATGTGTTTTTTGTCGTTCAAATGCTTATTTACTGAATTTGAAAATATTGATAAAAGTTGTGTCGTACTTTTTTTTGGTTGAAAACCGAATTGATTACTATATAGTATATTATTTTCATTATAAAAATTTTGAATTTGTCGATGAATGTATTTCTCCGTTATTTTATCAATTATTGGTAGTATAGTTATAGGTCTATAGTTTTCATATGAGTCGAAATTTCCTTTTTTTATTATTGGTCTAACGACGCCCGTTTTTAAATCTTTTGGGTAAGTTCCTGACATTACACTACTGTTTATAAATTTTACAAGGATAGGACATAATTTTTCACCTAATCCTACGATATCAATTCCGCGAATACTATCTATGCCTGCTGATTTTTTGGTATTAAGTGAATTTATTATTTTAGAGATATTACAATTATCAGCCTTAATAAATCTACATGAAACATTAATTGAATTTTTGTAAAGATTTTTATCAAGTAATGGTATTTTACATATATTTATTATATTTTTAACGTTGTTATTAAAAGATTTTGCGAAATTATTCGAAATATCTTTGACCGAGATGGGTTTACTATCAAATGCGTTTAGTATAACTTCATCTAATGATTTTTTTATCCTACCAGTTAGTGTATTTAATAACTGCCATAGTTTTCTTGGGTCATTCTTGTATTTGATAATTTCATTTTTATAGTATTTATTTTTAAAGTAATTAATTTTATAATTTGCGTAATTTCTTGCTTTTTTATACTGAACTCTTAATATCATATTATTTATATCTTTTTTCCATTTTCTAAATAATTTATCCCTAAATTGACATGCTTTAATTATACTTTTATTTATCCATTTATTATGACTTCGTTTTGGATTGGTTTTTAATTTTATTTCAACTTTTGATTTATTATAACAGTCATTAAAGCTTTTGTTAAGATATGTATAAATTTCTAATGGACAGTTAATATTTTCTATCGCTTTCCAATTAATATTTTTTAAATGGCTTTTGAGTTGATCATTTTTAATGACAACTTTATTTTTTATTTTATTATCTTGTATGGGTATTGAACTAAGGCATGCCATTGCAATCATTCTATGGTCGGAAAGTACTGTGTCAAGTACTGCGGTTAAAATATCTAGTGAGCGGGATTTAACATATATGTGGTCAATGCAAGATTTACTAATTTTATTATTAGATATTTCTATCCGCGTGTAATCTGAAATCCCACACATTAGGCCTAGGTTTGACATCATGTTATTGTAAGTATCTTTAATGGAATTGTCTGATTTTAAGTTAATATTAATGTCACCTATTAAAAATATTTCATGTTTATCGTATATATTTTTCACAAGTTTTTCTAATTCATTAATAAATAAATGTTTGGTATTATTTGGAGGACGGTAGATTGCACATAGTGTTACGGAATAATTTTTTGGTGTTTTTATATACCCTAAAATACATTCAAAAGTATTAGTTTTTGGCTTAGTGATAGTTGCTTTAAGGTTTTTATTAATATATATAATAATTCCACCTCCTTTGCGCGCTTTACGTAATGCTGTGTGCATTTCATAACCGTCCAAGTTAAACATATTACTAATAGAGTCCGAAATATTTGCTTCTGTTACAACAATGATATCTAAAACTATATTACAATGCGTAATTATTTGTTCTAATGCTGAGAAGTTTTTAATCATGGATCTTATGTTGACATGAATACATGACAAACTTATATCATTATTATTAGTAGATACACAAGCTATGAAATCATTCAAATTTGAGCAATTAAATAATTCGGTTACTTCGTTATTAATTACATCCATTATGTTGTAAAATTATAAGAATTAATATAGTTATATTAAAATTAAGTAATAAAAATAAGGATAAATAGAGAAAATATTAACTATGAAGAATTAAATAAGCTTATTTATATCTTCTAGTGACCTCAGTATTATAGTTTGACTGTTATTACTTTTTCTCACACGGATAACGCCTTTTTTGCACCATATGAATTGGTATATATCCTTTAATTTTTCTTTAGCATTCCAAAGAAGTTTTTTGTTATATGGTGTGAGGGATTCTTTCATAAATACTATTTTGTTAGAATAAATATTTTCATTTTCATTTTCTACAATCTCTTTTAAAAATATTTTTGTAATTTTTGATGCTTGTATCCATTTTTGGAGAGTTTCCGCATTTTTCATTTTAAATTTTAGGGTTCCAGGCTGATCATTTCCTTTTGTCTTTCTATTAGCCTGTATGTGAATAATATCGTCGTACGGCATTTTTAATTTTTTAGCTATATTCGTAGCAATAAGCTTTGTTTTCTCTATTTCAGTATTTGGTATATTAAAAACTTCTAACTGATCATTTAATTTATTTTGTTCTAAATCGTTATTATGTTGTTCTAGAGCACTAATTCTTGTTTCTAGATTAGAATTTTTATTCGATAGTTCGTTATTTTTTTTCTTTAATTCATGAATAGTTTGTTTACAGAAATCTATACTTTCCACTATTTCGTCCATTTTTTCACTTTGATATTGTAACGATTTAATAAAATCCTTCATCTCTCTTTGTATAGCTTTTTCCATTTCTTTTGTTAATTCTTTTAATATATATTTCATATTCATTGTTAGGGTCTGTGGATCATGAGGTATTTCTTCATTGTCATCATCATCATCGGGTGTGAAGAAGGAACTGCGTCTTAAAGAGGAATTATGGCAATCTTGACATGTCCATTCCAGATTCTCTGTTGCGCGTACTGCGGCAATTTGTTTATTAGTTAAATCTGAACATGTTGTATTACCATGTACCTTTTTTCCACATTTGCTACATTCTAATCCAGGGCTTCTTTTAGTAATACTCTTTGTACATTTATCGCACTTATTCATTTTAAGAGATTGAGCCACACAGTTTTATTATTATATTTTCACAAGTGAAATAGATATATTATTTATTTTTTATTCTGATATATAAAGATATTGTATATATATAATGAAAAAAATATTTAAAATAAAATATTATTTCAATTGACGTTTAACTTGACACACGTATTTATATATCACACGTATTTATTTTTTTACATGCTCCGCTGTAGTCAAGTAATAAATCAAACGTTGATATGAACTACGAATTAATTACACTATTTGCTGCTAGATATAATTTTTATGTAATCATAACATAGTCTACGGCACTAATTAAAAAAAAAACGTTAGTTGAGTCATTTGATTAATTTAATATAGTACTTGTATGTATCGTGATATGAGGAGACATCCATATATGAACAAAAATATATTATATATACATATTAAAAATAAACACACGATGATAGCTACATTCGCTGTTGTATACTGCGCCGTTATTGAGTAAATAGCGATGTATTTATTCCATACAACCTGTGGGAAAGGACGTTAGTCAAAATAAAGCGACAGGAAGTTACATAAGTGACAAAAGCAGAAATACGAACCATCACTAAGATACGTGAAAATAAATTACATCATCATCACTTACATCGAGGGTAAAACACAATAATAACGTCCCAATCCACACTTAATTCCACGTTTAAAGAAATAAATATTTGGGATATTAAGATTTTTAGCTGGAACTAGGAATAGAAAATAAAAGATGTCTTTAAAATTTTCGAACATCTGCCGGTATATTTGTTTTGTGATATATATACATATGTGTGTGTGTGTGTGTGTGTGTGTGTATTTATAATACAATTTAATCTTATACGAGGCTGTGACGTATTATAAGCAATAAAATTTATACCTGTATGGTAAAAACCGATAAAACAAATTCAACTTTTATTTAACCACATCTTAATCAAACTAAAATGGCTCGACTGTTACCGAATGAGCAAAACACGAGGACCTACATAAAACAATCTCGAATACAAAGTATGTTTAAATGATGTCACGTTTCATATTAAATAACAAGAATACAAAGGAAGGAATCGCATAATAAAGTGTCAGAGCCTAAAGACCAAAGGAGGCTACTGATTCAACGATATTAATTTTATTTATTATACATTTAATTTTATAAAGTAAACGTGAAATTACTCTGTAGTTAGTTATTTAATAAACATAATTTGTCACAAATGTATCTAACACTATATTTTCATTAGATAGCGCGGTTTAAGCTTACCACACTGTATCAACCCTTAAATTTTCTATATTTATGCAAAGACCTTGTCTGTCATTGAAGAGAAGGAAACATATACATATATATATACTTCAAAACAGGCTTTACGCACGGCTTTCCAATGCTAGAAGTCTTGCATCGTTACAAACTAGTGAATCTTTGTGAATCCCTTGGTTATCTGTCGCTTGGGACTATGATTTTAGGTGTGAGATCACCATTTTACACCATTCACCTTAGGACTATGATTTCAGGTGTGTGGTCACCATTTTACCACTCACCTTAGATTAATTACCGTTGAGGAATCAATGGTCATCGCCAGTTCAGTTTCAAGACTCGTTGAACAATGTTACTTTGGTTCTCCTACGGATCTCTTTATTTTTGGCACGATTATGGAGAGAAAAGCGATATGCATATAAAACCGTGAGGTATCAGGGACTTTTTCGTGAAAGAAAAATTTCTAATTCTAATTACCAACTTGCAATGGGTGTCATTTATTATCAAAATCTGTCAAAAAAATAATTTATTTTATTATTACTTTATGTTCTACAGTTTTTGAGTAATTTAAAATTAATTATTTAAGATGCACTAGTATATAATAATTATTAGTAATAATTATATGTTATATAACTGTTATATTCATAAAAATAACAGTCTATTATTTTTTATCAGAATAAATTTTAAAAGCAATATACATAACATACACAGTTCTCATAGGAAGTGCTTTTTAAAATTGTTTCAATAAAGGTTTGCCTCAAACACGAGCGTTTAATCCGGATTTGTTAACGGACGAAAGTAACGCCATGGACATTTTTTAGGGATTTTCAACTGGTAGGTGTTGGCTTTATAAGCATTAGCAAAAACTCGTTTACGAGTTACACAAACGTGAAAAAAATAAATGTAATGTAATGTAATAATGTAAGTCGGTGTATAAAAAAAGTATAGTTAACATTAATCAGTCGACTAAATAAATGAGGGATTTAACAATTAAAATACATTAGTTAGTACATAGCTAGGGGATGGAAAAAATATTTATTTATGGTTTCTGATTTTCTACAAATAAATTATTTAATTACATTCTGCTGAAAATTTTACTTCAAACTTTTATAACGAAAAACTGAATAGAAAACATCTTTTGATTTCAAAGGGTATCATCATTAATAGAATTATATCTACCCAACAAGTACTTAAGACACTTGAAAATTATGCAAGCCGTATACTTACTCGTAATTGAGTACGAACGTATTACTTTGATTTACAACCCCTTTAAAATAACCCTTTAGAAGTGCCCCCTTAAATCTTAACTTTAGTTAAACTTCGCTATATCTTTCACGGCGGGAGATTCGGATAATACAATAATAATAATTGAAGTAACTCGCTAGGGGCTGTGAAAATACGAACCAATTCAATCTATATTAAAGTGTATAATTTCGTCACATCTTTCTTTGTATGGAAAATAATTTGCGATTTTAATATAAATGAATTTGGAAAGCTAATAAATTTTTACTCATTTAGAATAATAAATACGCAGTATTTTAAAAAATAAACATAACTTATACAAAGGTAATAATAAAAAGCATTTTTGAAAAACTTTATATTTTCTTAGGTGTTAGCTAGGTGATCTATCTTAGAAGGAAATGAAAATCTTTAAAGATAAGAAACAAAATACACAAGATCAAACAATCTTTGAAAAATCGAGTGTTCCAGTGTAGGTAGTAAAACAAACTATTCGCAGAGTGACACTTATCTGAAAGTACACTCTGGTCCTCGAACCTGACCCAAATAAAACACCGCTATCGTCGACGTAGATTTGTTGGCGGAGTAAAGAATTTACTGCTCACCTCTGTCTCAGGTCAAGCTTTCCACATGTACCAGGAAAGCAAAGCTTCACTGGTAATATGAGTGTCTTATTTTTTTCGTAAGCTTTCTTATATTTTTGTTTACATAAAATAACAAATTTGTATTCAGTAGCATAATATTTTAAGAACTGAAAATTTATAAAGAGGTTTAGTTCCGTGACATAATTATGTAATTAAGATAAAAGTATTGGTCACGTAAATGTTTTAAACAGCATGCTTTTAATAAAACGGATAACATCATCGTTCAATTTATTTTATTTATTTATTATTATTTATTTTATTTATTTATGACTAACATACCGTGACTAGTCTAGTGACATAATATCTATGTTTTCAATAAAAAAAAATCACAATATAATAAGAATTTTATTTGTCATTGAAACAAATAAAATGTCATTTCATGTGATCCCATTCACGTCTAATGAAACTATTTCGAAACGTGTTAAAAAGCGTGCTAACATTTTATTGCCAAAAGTGAACTCAATTTAAAATGAAATACTCTCGCAACTTGCGAGCCTCGCAGGTAATTTCGACCGAGCAGTGAAGCGATTTTGAAAATCACGTAGCATTTTTTAGCAAACAACACATGTGGTACAGGGATTCCTGCCACCCTATTTTAAACATATCATGGGCAATGTTAGGTTCAATGAGTGGGTACGACCGACGGCCACTGCGCAACGTGCTCCGACATAACTTTTTACTCAGTTTTGTTGAGGCACACCTGAAAAAGTTACAGTTAGCGACCAGTAATTCACTACAACGTGACATGCAAACGGTACCGCCTGAATAATCACATTTCGTGCTATCCCTTTGTTACAGGACGCTTGGACAAAAACTTCATGATTTGTTAGCTACGAAATCGCCACCGCATTACAATACATGGTAACAATGTATTTTTATTTTACGTATATACTCTTTTATTTAAAAATCTTTCATTTTTTTTTTACTGGATATTTTTTGTTTCGATTTCAAACAGTATATATTAATTTTAATAGTAATCACTTAGTTTCAGTCGAAACATTTTCCATTATCGAATTACACAGACACAGAAGTCAATCTATGATCGGAAATTGAATGGGATGGAATTAAAATGAAAGTAGCCGATTCGAACTTTATATTCAATGACCCATATGAAGATAAAACCTTATTGTAAGAGTATTTTCATTTAAAACGTTCGATTTGAAATCGTAGTGAATACAGATTGGCGCTATGCTACTAAAAAATTTCTATTGACATGTCCCTGCTATACTCCTGTAAATATTCTGTCAGATCCGGTATTTTATTATTATTTCACTACTGGGAATAAAAAAAAATTAATTCTTTTGTTACTACAATAATGAAAATAAAAATAAATTCGGAAAGATGAAATGTAACAAGTATTGATTTTTAAACGTTAGAAATTTAAAGAAGAAAGAAATCCTGAACTATACAACATTAACTAAGTAATTTTAATCGAAAATATATTTTAAATAATTCTAATCCATTATATTTAATATTTAAAAAATATGTACTCTCCTACTAGTTTGTATTGCTAATAGTTTTATTAGTCTTATTTTATAAAAGATACAGTATAACTTAAACAGATTTTCAAATTTACTCGTACACGTATCTATTTTAAAATGTATAAGACGCGGTAATTGTTGTTATATTCTTAAATTAGTAACCTCAATATCATTTTTGAACACCTATCTATAGATACCCAGTTACCCACACGTATGGGTTTAATGAAAATTTTTTTTGAGTTTCAGTTCTAAGTATGGGGAACCCCCAAAATTTATTGTATTTTTTTTTCTATTTTTGTGTGAAAATCTTAATGCGGTTCACAGAATACATCTACTTACCAGGTTTCAACACTATAATTCTTATAGTTTCGGAAAAAAGTGGCTGTGACATACGGACGGACAGACAGACAGACATGACGAATCCATAAGGGTTCCGTTTTTGCCATTTGGCTACGGAACCCTAAAAATAAATATACTTACTTATTTACTTAATTCTACATCTAATTTGGAAACCGCTTGTAAATATAAAATACCTAAACTCTACATGTCTGTTTGTAATACTGCCCAGATGTGCTTTTGCTAGTTTTTGTAATTGTTATACAATGACAAGTGTGAGTATTTGCTATTTATTTTTTGTTGAACTTAAAATTAAACACACTAATAAAATTACAATTCGTGTGTATAAACGCGAACGTATCTTCGAGCCAACCTGTGGTACTGAAAAATTGTACAGGCTAAAAAGTTGCAGTAGTACAGTGATAGACTTTTTATAACCACATGCCTTGCGGTTTTACCCGCGTTAATTTCAGGGAAAACGTTCTTAAATATTTTTAAACAATTACTCTAAGAGTAGGTACTCGCCTCGTTGGTCGAGTGGTCGCAAGCGTTACTGCCGAGCAAGGGGTCCCAGATTTGATTCCTGGTCCGTTCAACGTATTATTGAGCTTTTTTATTTTTCGAAAATTCTCAGTAAAAGAGTGATCTTATATTTACTTTAAAAGTGGAACTATAGTTAAAAAATATCTCGAGAAGAGAAATAATAAAGGACGCAACGGGAGCTGTCAAAAAAGATTACTTTTTCCCGTTTTCGTAATATTTCTTCTTATTGCTCAGCCTCTATTGGTCGTAGCGTGATGTTATATAACCTATAGCCTTCCTCGGTAAATGGGCTATCCAACACAAAAAGTAGTAGTTCCTGAGATTAGCGCGTTCAAACAAACAAACAAACAAACTCTTCAGCTTTATAATATTATATATAGTATAGATGTGAAAGCACCAATGTAAAAGCCATCTACAGGTTGAAGCAGTTATCTCAATATGCAAGTCGCATTGCATCCCGGAAACAATCTGAAAGGCCACAAACTCTTGGATTATCGCCAGTGGCCTGACGTGGATTTGTTACAAGAGTATAAAATTCAGTTTTCATCCGCACTAAGTCTTTTATTAGGACAAAAACTTTAATAGAGAATCTACATTATAATTATTGATACTCAGTTTTGTAACTATTTTGTATTTAATGTCAAAGTCCCCTCTACTCTTTTTCACTTATTTTGTTTAAATTAATAATTATATGTACAAATACGTACATACTCGTACAAGATAAAATAAATATCCATTAATACATAGAAAAATGTTTAATAGTACATTGCAAAATTTTAAAGATAAATTTTAAAAATTTAGTTTAATTTCAAAATAATATGTAAGTATGCGTCTCCAAAATATTTCTAGTTTTGTAAGAATATTTATATACGAACTAAATTTATCTTTAAGTAGTAAAAATAATTATTATTTTTTAACAATTTATACTCGAATATAAATCCTTTACGAGTAACATCGATCATGTTATATGTTTTTCTCTATTTACTTGCTAACTTCTAAACGAGTATTCCGTGTATTTTCCAGTTCCCGCTATCCGTCGACACAGAGGGGTGTTCCGACTCACATCGAAAAACTGTCGGATTACGCGTCGCGACCGCAAACGGAAACTTTTATCCTTTACCATTTTTACGTCCCAACAATTTGTGCCTACATTAAGTACTTCAAAATTAAGCAACATTTACGCTACTTACAAATTCGTACTTCCAATCGCGTCCCGCATAACGAATGAGTTAGACCTCAATAATTACCATTTTTAAGGCGCTTAACGAGCCATTTGAACACGGGATTTCAAATTATTCGCCGAAAATTTTCCCTTTTACTTAAGTAGACATATTCTTGCGATTATCTGAAAAAGAAAACGTTGAAAAAATAAACCAAAAGGTACTTTTATGCTCGACGTGTATGCAAAGGGATATAATTTGTACATAAAAGCAGTAAAAAGACTTTATAATACGTGGAAGGGTCATTACACGGTCGTTGAGTTCACAGCACTTGCAAAAACAACCTCGAAATGAGACGCACTGTACTTTGTGCCTATTATATATTATTTATATATAAATGTGCGATACGTATTTGACGGTGTTTGGTGTCTTGTGAAAATATATCTTTTTTTTTTAAATTAAAAGGACCATATTATGACTTATGAAAAAACGTTCTAAAGTTAAGAACAATAAGTTTATTTGAAGTAAAATAATATTTATTTATTTAAAACTGAAAACTAACTAAAAGTTTAAAAAAAATACGATATCAAAGTAACTATAAGTGGTATATTATACTCTTTTCTATTACAAACACAAAATTTTAAAATATTATACGACGGTTAATAATTCATATACTCGTAAAAATCATTTACTTTCTAATCTACGCTTTTAACATTATAAAACTTAAATTTTCATTTTCACAAAGATTGACTTGGATTGTGAAGCTAATGTTGCCGCATTAGTGCAATGAAGTATTTAATTAAATAAATAAATTTTATGTATTTCAAATTTATATTGAAAATAGTACTAATCCGTCTCTGTCGTCATCCCCCGTTTTCCAACTCGAATTAATAGCTAACGTAATTAAAGTAGTAAACACCAGGTGTGCTTTTTAGCCTCACCCACCGGACTAACAGCGTTTATGCGTATAATACGAGACGTACTAGAAAAATGGGAGAAAAAAATCTTCATTTACTCGTTTTTAAATGAGCTTCGTTAAGAAAGACTCACAGCTTATTCACAGACACAAAATTAAGAATAATCTGAATATTTTTTTCATGTAATGACTGAATATAATATTCATTGTCAACTCGTACAGTAGCCTTCTGGTTCCAAGACAGATTCTTGATAATACGTACATCTTTGTCATCTAATCCGATATCGTGTAATATTTCGATTAGATGGTCGTGCAGTAACTCTGTCAAAGGCTTTTTCGTAATCGATGAAACAAAGGAAAAAAAGGAAAGGAAAAAAAAAACGTCTTATTGCATGTCTTTGCATTTTCGTACGAGAATTGCATTGCCTGCATTGCAAAAAGAGCCTCTCCCATGCCCACTCCCGTTCGAAAGACAAACTGGCTATCTGCGACCTGCTCGTCACACTTAGCTCTTATTCGCTCGTGGATGATGGTTAGAAATAGTTTCAATACTTGGCTCATAAGGCTAATCGTTCGAAACTCTTCTCACCTTCTTGCGTTGGCTCTCAAAAGTTGAGGTTAGCCAGTCTTTGGATAAATGGCCAGAGTCGTATACTAAATTAAATTTTTTTTTACCAGGAAGTCAATATTAGTAAGTTTCAGTAACACTATATGAACATTTTCCGGCCCGGCCAATTTTTTCATTTTAGCTTTTCTAATAAAGTTTGTGACTTCATTTTTCAGGCTAGAATATGCCTCATTAGGGTCACAATTTACTGCTATGCTTCGAAAATCATTCAAACAACATGCAAACATTGATGAGATGTAATGTTCTCATGGGTGTTTTTTTTTTCCTGATATTTCTAATATGGGAATATTATTTTAAATGCATCATGCTTAGAACAAAGCTCCTCCACAAAATCCCACTTACACTGGTACCAAACATCTCGAGCATAACGAACTTCACACCGTATTTTCTTATCAATCTCAGTATACTTGCTTTTGTCAAAATTCTTGTAGATACTCCTTTCTTCTATAAGATTATAATTTTTTTCTGTCATCCAACTTTGCTTAGGAATCCAATCTCTTTTCAAATGTGTCTTATTGATGTTTAATATTTTACTTTTCATTGAATACCACTCTTCTTCCACCGTGCGCATTATCCGAGGTTTCTTATCTGCTGCCCACTCATTTATTTTTTTCACCACCTTTGCCTATCAATCTGATATCACTTAGCCCCACGATGTTAATCTTCATTCGTTGCATTTCCTTGCAGACGTTGTAGATTTTTTCCGGACTCTTAAAACTTCTGACGCTCCACGTTCCTATCTTCATTTGTTGCTCTTTCCACCTGGGGATTCTTATCACATCTGTCCAATCTAAAGGGACGCCAGGAACTTGGGGCCATTTCTATCATAAACTTTTCCATAAATCTGACGATAGAAAAAAAACCATGCCAGCTTGATATCAATTGTAGTTTGAGCAACAAGATCGGCACTTTAGCCACTAATTAGCAACAAATTCATGTACAATAGTCGAGACGATTTCTATATTTTACAAACTTCCCATGCTAATTTAATATCAAGCTGGCATGGTTTTTGATTTCCAGAGATCGGTTTGAGCAAAAAAATCAGAATTTTAGCAACTAATTAGCAACAAATTAGCTACAAACTCGTGTGTATATTATATAGATTTTTACCGATTTGACCATGCTAGCTTGATAGAGCTAAAAGAAAAACCTACGTATTAATCTGGATCTCTAGCTATCTACGTACCAATTTTCTTTTTACTGTTTCAGCAGCCATCAACTATCCGATCCGACATTTTTTTTTTTTTTGTATAATTGTTTATTTAATATTTAATAGTTTATTTAACTATAGAAATACTTAAAAATTAATATATAATATATTTATTTTATACATACTATTAATATATATAAATGTTTAGATTTATATTATCAAACACCACAAACAAATTGTCTTGTTAATTCAAGTTTTGATTTTATAGTTGTCACCAAAACCTGCCTATTGAATCAAAAACTAAATTTAGTTATTTGGCATTTGTCATTAAAATCTCTTTTAAACGAATAAGCTTTTATTTTCAAGCTTTATTTTTAACCTTTTTAAGCCCTTAAATTTGATATTTCACTCGGTAAATTTAGATTTTTTTTTATTCGAAAAAAAAAACAGCACTTAGGCACTTGCGGTTTTCCGGTTGAGGTATTTGACAAATGTTTATGATTGTCTAATAACATATAATATAATTAAATTATTTTATATTTTTATAGATATTAAAATCTTCATTAAAACAACACACAATAACAAAAATATATTCAGTAACTATATGATAATCATACAAATGGTAATATGACACTTAAATCATGTAATACGATCCTATCAGAGTATTAATTGATTTTATGCTCACGCACCATAGAGCTAAGGACGGGGTCTCACAGAGATTCATTTTGATTACGGACAGATTTAGGTATAAGACCCGTGAGACGGTGCACATGAGAGCCTAGTAAAGTGACGATTAAATACGACCTCGCTGGATTAGCTTTCCCTCAATATAAAAGAGGGTAAAACAATTTATAATATTAAATCTTGATAACGAATCTTAACAATTTATTCACTTGCTAGACTCATAAAAAATATTATTTTTTTAATACGGTGTCAAATCTATAATTTTAATAAAGCTGTAACAATTTGTAACTGTCTGTCTGTCTGTTTTTTGTCTGTTCGCGATAAACTCAAAAACTGTTGCACGGATCTTCATTCGGTTTTCACCAATAGATAGAATGATTAAAGAAGATAGCTTAGGTACATATACATACTTCAGGCTGACGCAGGTACTTACCGGGCACGGGTGCTTTGGTAAGTACCTGCACCAGATTGCGAGGAGGGAAGTCACCCCTGCCTGCCACGAGTGCGGCGCGCCTATAGACACGGCGCGTCACACTCTCGAGGAGTGCGCCGCTTGGGGGCCCCAGCGCCATGCCCTGGTGGCCGTGATAGGAGGAGACCTCTCGCTGTCGAGCGTGGTCCGCTGCATGCTCGGCAGCGAGAGGTGTTGGTCGGCCGTGGCCTCCTTCTGCGAGGAGGTCATGGCATCGAAGGAGGCCGCGGAGCGGGAGCGTGAAGCAGACGCTAACGCTAACCCGCTCCGCAGGAGACGACCGGGGGGAAGGAGACGCCGTTACGCGCTCCTTCACCATCCGCAATAGGGTGGGAGGGGCACCTATAATCCTCCCACTCGCCACCAGGGAAATAGAGCGCTCACGGTACCCGCGAGCGCTCTATAGGCGAAGGCGATCCTATATCTATATATATATATATATTTATAATCGATAATAATTTCTAAAATAGTAGTATATTAATTATCTGAACAGCTCATCACACCAAACTGCAAAATTCAAATTGAGGATGATTTAAGTTTATACTAAGAGATTGGACACTAGGAACTTATATCCCGAAATTTAGACCATTTCTCTTGGAAAAGGGAATAAATAAAATTAACAAGTATGCTTAATTAAAAAAATCAAAAAACCCGACTGCGTAAAATACTCTTATTATAAACTAAAAAGAATAAAACAATTTACTAGCTTTCATTTGATACCCATAGTGCTACAGTAAGAAAAAAAAATTCAACTCTCCCCCCTCATTCCGAGATTTGCGGGCGCCATTTTGAAAGTTTATATAGCCTATGTCACTACTACAATTTAGACAAATCCAACGACACCTCATATGTCAAAAACCGTCCAGCCGTTTGGGCTGTAGGGCGTGCCAAAGAAATGGACATACATACATACATACATACATACATACATACATACATACATACATACATACATACATACATACATACATACATACACTCGAAAAACATAACCCTCCTTCTGTCGCAGTCGGGTAAAAATATTTACTTAGTAGTAATCTGTAACGCATAGTCAGATTTTATTCATTTTTAATTATAAATAATAAATAAATAAATATTAACCAACAATCACACCACGTTAACCTTTTTTTTTTTTTTTGACGCTGTGAAATACGTTTACGCATTCCGCCACCCGAAGGCGACGGGTATGTGGGACTCGCTGACTGCGAAGTCAGAATACCCACTAAAACACAGCGGTGCCCTCATCGTTGTACAAGGACGCCACGGGATCGCTGGCGCATGCCACCGTGACGCCCCGACGGTTGGCTCGCCTATGCGCGCCGCCTTCGCTTATAGAGCGCTCGCGGGCACCGTGAGCGCTCTAATTCCTCTGTGCCAGGGACCGGCGAACGGAAGAAACTGCGGCAGGTCATGACGACATAGCCGCAGTCTCCTCCGTGACCTGGCGCGTTGGGCTTTGGGGAGCGGTCGTGGTCTTCGTGACCGCTCTACCCCTCGATTTAGGGGGGCGGCAGTCCCGTCCCCCCATCAAGTGAGCCGCCGGTTTGCCGGCAGCAGCACATACGGCACAGCGCAGTGCCCCGGTGCAATTGCGGGCAATGTGCCCCTCAAGGCCGCACCGGAAGCACGCGCCGCTGCGGTCAACCGCAGCCGGACAGGTCGGGTGAGTGTGCCCGATACCCAAACACTTGAAGCAGCGCATGGGGCGCTGCTCTAAGACTTGGACCCTAGCTGAGGTCCAACCAACCAGGAGCCTGCCAGCCTCTGCCAGGGCCTTGGCGACTGGAATCGGGCATCGCAAAATGGTGCACCCCAACCCACCCGGTCCGACTGTGATTGCGCTAGCCTTTATGGAGCCGGCATCGCACTTTCCCACCGCCGCTGCCGCAGTGACCACCATCTCGCAGGAGACAGAGTCGTCCAGCCCAGAAACTCGCAGACTCGCGAGTTTTATGGGTTGGACGACTTTCGCCATACTTCCCAACGCCTCCTGCATGGCCTCCGCCAGGCGTCCCGCCACTTCCGGGGTCTGGCCCTTCGGCAGCTCCAGCAATCTGGCCCCGGTCGCGGCGCGCCGCAGTTTCAGGCCGCCGACGATGCCGAGTTCGGCCAAGTCAATCGTATCTGCCGCCCGCTTTAGCAGGTGGCAGTACGTTACGCCCTTACTCTCGGCGTACTCGTCAAGCGTGACGAGTACAGCCGGAGAGCGGGGGGCAGCCAGCTTAGGCTTTCGTGCCTTCCTTTTCTTCTTCGCCGGCGGCTGCGGCAGCGGTTCCTTCGGGGCCGGAGTAGCGGCGGCGGCGGCGGCGTAGGACTTCGCCTTCTTTTTCTTCGTCCTGACGACGGCTGTCCACTCACCGCCGTCAGGGTTTTCCTCGGGTGCCGCTGTCTTCTGCGTCCGTTTCTTTAACGAAGGCTTAGATGCGGGCGCCTTCTTCGGTTTTGGCTTCTTAGCCGTCGGCGCAGATGCGGGCGCCGTTCTGGCCCCGTCACGCCGTCTGTCCGCCGCTAACGGGGGGCGGAGCGTCTTCTCCGGCAGAAGACGCTCTTCTAGTCCAGCGAAGCGCGCGTCAAGTATGCGCCCAACAGATGCGACCACCGACGCATGCACTTTCTCCACGAGGCCCTCTTCTGATCTTGGTAGACAGGTGGGAGCGGCCTTCTGCGAGCTCTGCTCTTGTAGCTTCACCACCTGTCTACGGAGGTCGTCCAGGTCGCGTCTCAGGCGGGAGTTCTCCGCCTGGAGCCGACGCACCTCCTCCGAGGCTGTCCTCTCCCTGAGGGCCTCTACCACTGAATTTATTGAGGCCGCCGCATCCTTCAGGGTGTGTACAAACGTCCCCTTCAGGTTGGACGACCTCATCGCCACCTTGCAGATCAGGTCCACGTCTGTGGCCACCTGACCCACCAGAGCGTCGGCCGTGCGCGGGTCCCCAGTGTCGACGCCCAACGCTCTGCGCCCCTCTTCGGCCGCTCGTGCCTGCTCTAAAATAGCCTTCTCGGCCTCGGAGCAGGGCTCCTCCCGCATGATAATTCGCTTTTTACATCCGGCGAGGATCACGCTCCCTTCGCCGGTTGACCGCGGACTGCTGCGAAACCGCTTCCCGCTCCTCGTCTGACCACAGCTGGACTCACCACCCGTCGCTGCCGAGCTGTAGTCATCGGAGTCGAGTGCGGTTGACTCTCCCTCTGCGTCATTTTTAGTTTTATAAGTTTTTAAATAAGTTTCCATAACTAATCCCACGAGTATGGGGGAAAGACGGTCCACCCAGGCAGTGCCCCCTGTACCTGAGTAAGCCTAGCGTAACTCGTCACGGGTGTCGGCCGGTACCCGGACGAGGATCGCAGTCGAAACTGATCCACCCGTCAGCCATGCATCCCCTCGCGCTGCGTCGCCACTTAGGATTCGGGGTGATTTTTTATAGAGGTTTTCTTCCTCGCGGTCCGGCCGGTTAAGGCGAGACCCTCGGTCCCGCACGTAGCCGCGAGACATGACCACGACACCACGTAACGGGATTACGAGAGGACGGTGAACGAGTAGGACAAGCCTAGCTGTTCTGTCTGACGGCAGTGCGAGTGCACATCAGACCCGTCCATCCTCCGTGGTGTCACCGCGCGCGAACACAGTGACACCGGAGCCCCCGTGGAGACAATTGTCCCCATTACGCCATGCGGCCGCTCAACGGGGCAACTCTGCTTAAACAGAGCAGTCCCCGGAGCGACAGGCGTTCCCCCCCCCAGTCGGTCGTTAGCCGTAGACGGCAGCAGCTCCACAACTGCGGAGCTGCTGCCGTCTACGTTACCAGGGTGCACCACGTGGAGGTCACCGACAGATAGCACCCCACACCACGTTAACCTAGCCCCGTGGTAAGTTCGTAAGAACTTGTGTTACAGGTACTAGGAACGGAAATAAATTTAAGATATAAATACATATATACATAAATACACATCCATGACCCGGTGTAGACATCTATATTCGTCATACAAATTATCTGCACCTGGCGGGATTCGAACCCGCGACCGCTGCGTAAAGTGTCCAGTTGCATGACCACTCGACCAGCCGGCCGTCAATTATTATTATAAAGAAAAACATTAAAGATTTTCTTCGTTCATATTTCAAGATTCTATGTTAGTTATTTTAAAAAATTACAGACAGCTTAATATTGGGTCCAAATAACTTGAAAGCCAGTACAGAAACCTTTAAACTTTAAACTCATTTTAAACTAGTATACATAATAATAATAATAATAATAATAAGTTAATAGAACGCCGTATCAGCCTGGCCAGGGCCCACATTGGCAGACTGCAAAGCTTCAGGTCGGGCAACACTAGGCCAAGGATTGTGCGCTCCGTCAGAATAGCTTTTAATGGATTAGGCGTCAGGCTTGACCAGCCTGACATAGCTGAAAAACTGACGGAGCGCATCGACGGCCTGAAGCAAAGAATCGCGGCATGGGGGAAGCGCATTCGTAGGTACTCTGAGAGAGTTGAGCGCTTCCAACTACAACAAAATAACCAACTGCAACTAAGCGTTGATGCGATGTCCAGTAAGTACGATGAATTTTTATCACGAATATCCGTATTGGAGGCGGAAAAAAAACAGGACAGACGTACTATAGCCCAATTACAGGAGAAAATTGATTACATGGAACGTAAATCTAGGTGTTCAGGAATAGAAATTAGAAATATACCTAAGGGTATTGAGGAAACAAAAGAAAGTCTATTTAATACAGTAAAAAAATTGAGTCAATTTTTAAATGTTGATTTGCAGGACTCGGACATAAGGGATGTCTACAGAATTAACTCTAAGACTGGAACAAGACCTGTGATAGCTGAATTTAATTCAGTTATCACCAAGGAAAGGATTTTAAGTGAAGTTAAAAAATTTAATAAAACAAAACCAAAAATGGAAAAATTGAATACATATCATCTAAATTATTCTCAACAAAAAAATCCTATTTATGTCACTGAAACACTGACTCAAAACACTCAAAGGCTTTTCTTTATGGCCAGAAATTTTCAAAAAACTCATAACTACCTGTTTTGCTGGACATCTAGAGGTGTGGTATACATACGAAAAAATGAAAGTTCAATGCAAGTCCGAATTAACAGTGAAGCAGATCTGGAAAAACTACGGAGGGAAGAATGACTAGAATTAAGGTTTTTATTATATACCATCACTTTCTTTAATTGTTATTTTTATTATTTTTTAATTTTTTCAATTACTATCCTACACTTTTACAATTTACTCAATGTTAAACACGTATATACACATCACAATAAACATATATTACAATTATACTTAACTACAACATACACACATACATTAAAAAATACAATATATCCTATTATTCTACTTCTTACATACAATTTATATATTTCTATTATATACTTTTTATTCACTCAAAAATATTTTCTTATTTATAAAAAAGTCTTGAGAAATATTAGATTAAACATTTTATCTTATCTTATTTTGGTAAACTTACTCCTTAACCTAACATCATTTAAAGTATCCTTACATTCAATATTACATCATTTTAAAATAATTAATATTTACACAATACAATTGAGCTGTTTACTTCATTTTTCTACTAAAAGGTTTTGTTTGATTAAAGAAGAGATATTCCTAAAGAAACTTAAACAAGTAAATAAAATTCGATACAATTATAAATTTTACTAATGAATTAGATTCCGTTTCGGTATCGAAATCAGTGAACTGTGGCGTTGAGGATTGTTATAAGTATTTATTATGTAGTAATACCAACCTTACTATAATTACGCAAAATATACGAAGTATTAACTGCAACATGACAGATTTTGAGGTTTTGCTTACTAGATTAAAATTAGATTTAGATGTCATTGTACTGACGGAGTGCTGGTTACTTAATAAAGAAAAAGTACCCAAAATAAATGGATATAATTTTTGTTTTACTAATCAAAATTACAACCAAAATGATGGATTAGTAATATATGTAAAAGAAAAACATTTTTTCACTGTAGAGGAACCTGACTTTCGAGAAGCTAATTGTTTAATTGTAACCTTGAATGACGTGGTTTTAATCTCAATATATAGGTCACCGTCATATAAAAACTTAGAAAACTTTTTTGTCTTTTTAAATGATATACTGCAAAAATTTTCAAATCAGAAAAACATAGTGATTATTGGTGACATAAACATCAACATTAACCCAGATAAAACGGATATTAATTCCGTTAAATACTTGCAACTTACAGCATTCCATGGATTATTACCAACGCATACACTAATAACTCGTGATGCAAGTGGGTCGTGTATAGATCACGTATTATTAAAGACAAATGATCCCTTTTTAACTGTAGTTCCTCAAGCTTCAATTACTGATCACAAACCGGTAATTCTATCTATGAAATGCAAAGAAAGTCAATTGTTTTACACTATTACTATTAAAAAAATTGATTGCGATAAACTTCGTTCAGATATACAAAATACTGATTTTTCACCTATATACAATATTGAAGACCCAAATGTTTCTCTCGAATACTTAGTTAATAAAATAAAAACAGTCACTGATACCAATACTAAAATAATCAACTTATCTCGACAAAAAAAGATTATCAAGCCGTGGATTACGCCTGGTCTTTTGAGATGTATTCGTCACCGTGACAAGCTGCATGGGAAGGCCAGACGCTCCCCACAAAGCGAAACTGATCGAATTATATACAAACGTTACCGAAATCACTGTAACGCACTGCTAAAAAGAGTTAAAGGAGACTATGAAAAAGAACAAGTAAAAATGGCTAAAAATAATAATAAAAAACTTTGGGAAGTACTTAATGATATTATGGGCAAAATAAAAAAAAAAGGGAATAATGGAGAGCTTTTGAACATGTGCAATACTCCGGAATCATCAGTTAATTTCATCAATGACTATTTTGTAAATGTAGGTAAGGATTTGGCCGAAAGTTTTAAAGACGGAAGTGATGGCTCTGGAAATTTTGATTTGGATAGTAACGAGGAACCAATCCGCAACATTAATTCTTTTGCCTTACTTAACACGGATGAAAGTGAAGTTGAACAACTCATTAACAGTTTAAAAACAGATTGCTCAATTGGTTGGGATGGGGTCTCAAACAAATTTATCAAAGAATATAAATGTTTGTTGGTACCGCCACTGACTTATATATTTAACCAGTGTCTGAATCTCGGTGTTTTTCCTAAATTTCTTAAAAAATCTGTAATTAAACCTATTTTCAAAGATGGAGACAAAACATGTATAAATAATTATAGACCTATCTCAATTTTGCCTGCGTTCTCAAAAATTTTAGAGAAAATAATAAATAAAAGACTTGTAAACTATCTAGAAAAAAAAAATTTACTGTCTAACACTCAGTTCGGTTTTAGACATGGCAAATCAACGGAGCATGCCGTTCATACTCTCACGAATTTTATATCATCGTACTTGGACAGTGGTAAAAAATGTGTGGCAATCTTTCTTGATTTAGCAAAGGCTTTCGATACTGTCTCGGTAGAAATATTGATAAGGCGACTTGAAGACATCGGTATCAGAGGCACTCAACTGGCTTTGTTTAGAAGTTATCTCTCTGAGAGATATCAGTGCGTTGGCATCAATGGTATACACAGCTATGACCGCTTAATAACACATGGTGTACCCCAGGGTAGTATACTTGGGCCTTCCTTATTTCTCATTTATATTGATTACCTAACTAGATTCAATCTCTCTCGGGGACATATAATATCATATGCGGATGACACTGCTATTGTATTTGCAGCTGATTCGTGGTCAGATGTCTTTTCATCAGCTCAGACTGGCATAAATGCAATCACAAAATGGCTTTATAACAACAAATTGTCACTCAATATTAGGAAGACTAAGTATGTTACTTTTTCGTTAAGAAAACCCATTGACCAACTTGCAAATTTCGGTTTGATTATTCATTCGTATGATTGTCCTACAAAAGGCAAATGTTGTTCTTGCCTTTCAATTGACTCGGTTGATTGTGTTAGATATTTGGGAGTTATAATTGACAGTAATTTAAATTTTAAGAAACATATTGACACAGTTAGCAATAGAATACATAAATTAATATTTATCTTCAAAACCATTAGACATGTCCTAGATCCTGATATATTAAAACGAGTATATTTAGCGTTATGTCAGTCCATAATTACTTATTGTATAACTGCGTGGGGTGGTGCTCCGAAAACAGTTTTAAAAAAGGTCGAAATCTCCCAGCGTACTATCCTTAAAGTAGCAACTTATAAGCCTTTTCTATACCCTACGACACTACTTTATTCTGAATGTCAGGTGCTAACAGTGAGACAACTTTTCATACTTATGACGATTCGGAGACAGCACAGTTTATTATTATATGATTCCATATGCTTAAGTAAGCGCAGAAAGTTTTTCGTCACTACACGTCATTTTAAAACAACCTTTGTTAGGAGATTTTTTGCATTTTTAGGACCACACTTATATAATAAAATAAATGAAACATTAGATATTTATCACCTAAATAAAATAAATTGTAAAAAAAAAGTACATGCTTACCTACAAAAACTAACATATAGCGAAACTGAAAATCTTCTCAGTATCCAAACTTAATCAGGGTTTCCTTTGCTTTTTCTATATAGTATCTTCAAAATTTGATAATTGTTCAGATCAAGAACTCATACACACAAACACAGACACTCTTACACACATACACACACCTACACAATACACTCACACATCCATGCGGACTTACATAATATACTTACATAATTACACTTTGATCTTTTCTCTTCTTTTATTCTTCATCGGCATTTTCACTCATTACACAAACACCACATACATGCATTACACATATAAAGAGAGAAAAGAAAGAATTTATTATTATTATTATATGTATACTACTTTTTAACTCGAAAAAAGGGCTGTAAGGGAATGAAATGAGGGATTAAAGATTGTTTGAAAATTATGTCATATTTAAAGCTAGAAACTTGAAAAATATTTTTTAGGCTTTTGATGAGATATAAATAAATACGACATTTCAAATTTTAAAAAAAAAAAAATTTTTTCTTCTTTAAGTTAACGCGGGTAAAACCGCGGGACATACTTATAAAACTCATGTATCATTAATTTATCTCCATTTCCTTATTTATTTTATGTTTATATTTGCGATTGTTTTCTGTGTTTGTTTTTGGTTTTTGTAAATCTTTATTTTCTGTTAATTTGTAACAACAATTATGTTAATAATTAAAAACCGTGGAGGAGGGCGCTGACAGCTGAAGCACAGGTTATCCTAGTTCGGTTGCAGATGCTTTAACTACTTGGTCATTTTTGCATGTTAAACAATTTTTTTGTCAAAACAAGTTTTTTGTACAACTTTTTGTATTATGAGAATAAAGAAAGAAAAAAGCAATGTGTCATAGAGGAAATGGTATATAGATGGTATAGGTGTACAACTGTACAGTACATTAATAACAAAACTATAATATAATTTTATAAGTGCAAAATAGGAACAATTCATACTATACAATATACATACTGTATCTTCTAAACCTAATGAATAGGATGGGAATCGTAAACGAAATCGAAGGTACAGCTAGTTTTAAATGAACGCAGACTTTATATACAATATATAATTAGTAGCTATAGCTGTGTCCTGCAGTTTCTTCACATAATTCTTGATCCAGGAGAAATTATAAAGTGCAGAATAAAACATAAATCTTGATCTATAGGTATCTACAAATCCACTTTCATAACAATTGTTTTCGTATAAAAGAATTATAACCAATATTGGTCCATCTATTCATGTTTGCCTCCATCCTCAGAAACTTTCACATTAATTTATTTTACATTATTTTATTTTTATACTATTGTCCTAAATAAAACCGATTCTTTTATCAATTTTGATTCTTTTATTTACCTTGATCTCTCTCTCCCCTCGAATATTTGCATGCATGCGCCTATAATTATGAGTACTTCACTGATTTTATACTGGGATACGGCAACTACTCATATTGTTGCTTTGGTACATCGTAACTTACAGTATTTTTTATCAAAAATATAGTATTTGACTACTATTATTTGATTAATTTAAATAGTTACACCATCAACTTATCACAAAAAAAAACAAAAGAATTTAAAAATTTAACTAATACATTTATCATTTGAAGTGATACATCTTTAAAGGTATAAACAAAGTTAACTATAAATACATGAGAGAAACTAACCAAATAGACCTTTAAAAATTAAATATTAGAAATGAAAATGTCTGAATAGTGCAAAAGTCAATTTATTGGGCATATCATTTATTTTGTAAAAACTAACAAAACTTTTTTTTTAGAAACCTTTTAAAGCAATTATTTAATATATTGAATGTATAAAATGACTACGTTTATTTATACTACATTACGAAATGTGACACATAAATGGTATAGGTGTTATATCTTCTACGATAGAATTGCATTAAATGTAACTCCGATTAAAAACATATAATAATTATTATTAACAAATAGGTTGTAATAACGTTCGTTACTAAAGTAAAGAAAGCGAATTATTAAAATAAATTTTAGACAAGTTTCCCAGGGTCCTTGGTATAATTAACACTACTTTACAATTTAACCTTGTTAAATTACAGCTATTTCATATAAACTACTTTGGCCTCAAAAGGTTAGCATAAAATAAAACTATAAAAAAGAATCTAAAAAATTTAAATAGAATATAAAAAAGTAGTTGACGTATAAAACTAACTTGTTTAACTTGTTTGAAGATCATATATTTTAATTGTCGATGGCAACAAGTATTTAAGTAAATGAAAAAGAGGTTAAAACATTTTATTGTAATTGATTCTTCTTCAAACATGAACTTAAATTTTATTTAAAATTAAAAATATTTTTTCATTTTATTTCCTTGAAAATATGTTTCATCTGCCACCGGATACTGCTAAACAAGTCTTCGAGCAGTGCGTCCTACTCGTACATGTGTTAACGTATGGCGCCGCGACGTTGACACTGACGACGGGATTAGAACATTAATGTCTGCCAAAGCCCAAAGGCAAGAACTATGCTTGGAGTCTCTCTCAAGTATAAAATGAAAAATGAGATTATAACCGACATAGCACGTAGAATCAGCAAGTTGACGTGGCAGTGGGCCGGTCACGTATGTTGCAGCAACGATGGCCATTATTTTCATTAATATTTTAATAACGAAATATGTTCATATATTTAAATTGTTAATAAGTATTCATTTTAGAGATAATCCAATCCCTGGTGGCACCCAGCTCTCACATAACTTCATGAGTTCGACCACTCTTGCTTCCGGGTAAAATCTCACTTGAGACGGTTAGATATAACCCTTGTTTTACTTATAAATATTTAGTATTTCGGTAATCTCTTCACATATTACTTTACTTCCTCCGTTGCTGTCTGACGTAAATCGTATGAAAATAAGATATTTTTTTGTCTTTTGTACATATGTTTATATACTCACAACGCCAAGATAATTTAGTATTTAATATACAATGTTAATATTCTCCTTATAATCATAAGAGTACAGTAATAATAATTATTTTAGTCCAATTAGCGTTTTTTTTTTTTTTTTTTTTTTGGATTATTGGAATATTGCTAGCACTTCAGTCTAAGTATTTTAAAAGTAATTGTGAAAACAGAATTTCCTTCAAATTTACTAAAGACTCATATAGAGCTCTTCAGCCATATAAAAAAAAACTAAAAAAAATCAAACGACTTTAAATACTTTTATTTCACTATTCACCGCTGAAGAAATTGAGATGTAACTCTAATTCATAAAACAAATTTGGTACCTACTATTTGACTTGACTTCCTTTCCTTTCTCCTACTGCTACTATGCTATATGGGCAAAAGTGTGGCGACGAAAGTTTTAATGTGCTTTAATCGATCACTAAGCCGAACTTTTTATGTAAAAAATTTATAATACATATTGTTCTTTCTTTTTGTTCTAAAAGTGCCAATATAAAATACATATTCGGTAAATTTGCAACAATATCTTACAAATTAAAAAATTGACCAGTGTAATTGTTAAAAGTCCCATGTCTAGCAATGAACGTCCATTAGTTGACAATAATGAAAGTACAGTATCTACAATATCAGCAGTATCAAAAATAATGTTAGGTTCAAACTACTCACAAGTATTACCCTAAAATATTTTAAAGTTACAGGTTGCTTTAAGCGAATTCCACTTATCAATTACAGTGTACCTTTGACAATTTGGTTCAATTGACTCCTCCATTTGTAACATATTTGTATAATTCAGATACAAATTGTACACAAATGTCATAATTACAGCACTTAGTTGCTTAACTCAGGCACTCATACGTACGATACATAATATATTGTATAGCACTTTAAACATTTACCATATCGCTCGCACTTATCGTTAGATTTCAACGTTCCTATTGCCTTATAACCTGGCACATGTATTTATGCGGAAGATTTTATGAAGTGGCGGTTATTATGCTTAAGTGAACCAACTAGGCTAAAATTAATTTTCTTGTTAATCCTAAAATGTAGTATATTACTATAAATATCAGACTGTAATTTCATTGTCATCAACTGATTTTAATAAAAATATATTTACTTTTAACTAGGTGTGTGCCATAATTATCGATAATAATTCGTAAATACTCGATAATTTTTCGATATGTTTCGATATGTTTGATTTGATAATTTTGATCCGATAGTTATCGATAATTTTCCATTCGATAATTATCAATAATTTCGATCCGATAATTATCGATAATTTTGATTCGATAATTATCGATATATTTCAGCCGATAATTATCGAGTAATTTTGATAGGTAGTAGCGACGACCTTTTTTAATAGTAACGGGGAGTTAGGAATAGATATTATTTTTAATAGGGAGAGGCGATGACCTTTTTATAGGAATAGGTACGGAGTAGGACGAAGTAAACATCGGTCCAGGGTTGCGACGATTTTTTTTATATGTATAGGAATACGCTTAGACTGGTGAAGTAAACATCGGTTTAGGATTGCGATGACCTTTTTTTAGAAATACGTATAGCCGGCAGGGGTAAATATCGGTGTGGGATCGCGACAACCTTTTTACAAGAAAATTATCGATATTTTCATCCGATAATTATCGAAATATCTAATAATTACCAAATCATCCGATAATTATCGATTCATCCGATAATTACCGATAATTTTCGTCCTAATCCAATTTTTATCTTACTATCGATAACACGATACGATAATTATATTGTATTTTAATATATATATATATATATATATATATATATATATATATATATATATATATATATATATATATATATATATATATATATATATATATATATATATATGAGTGTGTATTTCCTCGTACAATATGGTATACCTATATTGTTTAACAAAAATAAAAAATGTACGTGAAAATTTTTGAAAATTCCAAATATTCAAACTTTTTATTTGTTTGACATAAGCAAGACACCAATTAGTGTGTATATGTATTGAAAACATCATTATTCTACATCGCCAGTCCAACCAATTTGCCCATCGTCCGGTTCGAATCAGACATTTCAACAATCATCGCCTCTGGCTGTAGTATAACGAGAGCATGAAACAATAGGTTTATATATACACACGTATAGTATCGTAGTTTATAAATACAGCTCATATAATAATGCATACAATCCAAGTGTACACAATAGCGAGATTTCTAGCAAATAACAATTTAGGAACCGAACGTCTAGATTTCTATTAATAAAAGTTTCACATCGTGAACAATACAGAAGGTAATCAATATTTTATGTGTACTTTTATATTTAAATTTCTATTAATAACCTACATAGAATCAAATATTTTATTTGCTTGGATTAATGTTACACAAAACAATGCAGAAATAAGAAACTGACCTAGTGGTAGCAAAGTATTTTATTACTTGTCATGGATAAGTGTAATATAAGTAGAATTGTAATAGTAGGTCAAAATTGTTGTATTAAATCCCATTTATATTATTAAAAACTAATTTAGTGCATTGTTGTTGCAAATATACCTACTCATGCATAATGCAAATTTTGTACATATTTTCCGGGAATGACATTTCAAGCCGCTGTGTTTACAAAGAAGAAAAAGGTCAATTCGAAATTGCTGGAAAAGTCTATTATAATATAACACATTTTAAATTATAGTTTGATGAATATCTTCAAATTTCAGATAAATTCCAAGAAATATATTAATTACACCTTTGACTGGCTCGTTGGCGCAGTTGGCAGTGATTCTGCTTTCCGCTCTTGGGTTGTGATTTCGATTCCCACGTTGAGATTGAGTGTAATTAAGTATGTATAGGTACATAAATTAAAAAAAGGTATATCTGTCGACTGTTACCTAAAACACAGGCATTAAGTTGCCGTCCTAAGGAACAGACGACCGTATGTGTATGTTATTTTTAAAAAAAACACCTTCCTTTTATGTTACAATGAAGTGCAAAGTCGATATGTAATTCAGTTAAAATTCATTCCCACTAAAGCTGAGGTGGTGAAGAATAGTTTTAAAAGTACAATTATTATTATTTTTCATTTAAAAAAATTTTTTTTGTAATATATTACAATAGACTTTTTGTAAATAGATGTAAAAACTAACTAAACTAAACTAACTAATGTACTGTAAGAAATAATAACGATTTTAAATAGAATACAAAACGAACGAATGGTGCAAAATTTTAGTGTAAATAGATCTTTGATATATCATGACGAAAACGTGGTAAACGATATATAGAAATATTCTTACGCAGATACCAACCACCTGCTTTCTACATAAAATACTATTTTCTTATTCTAATTCTTTATATACGTTAGTTTTTCTAAAAAATAAATAATTCTTCCAATTACAATGCTTTAACCCTCGAGTTCGTTCATTTTCGATACCTTAGAGTTTAGATTTTACGACATAAATGATCACTGCCTCTAGCCGTATGAGGAATAATTTGCTGTTTAATAGCCTAAAATCTCGCTAAATAAACCAATTATTAAGCGTAAAGAAACAAACAAACCCCCTAAATGTTTTATTATATTAATATGATTATAAATCCAATATCCTTAATTAAATATTAATAAATAATAATAATTAAATATTAATAATTTAATCCTTAATCTCCATAAGCAAGCAATCATTTTTTATTAACAACTTTTGACTTAACAAATAAAATTCAGAAAACTTTAATACACCGAATTGTCAAAATATTATATTTTTGCTTAACTACTAATAAATAGGTAATTTTTGAGCTACATTAGATTTTTGTATTTACATAACTATTGATTCTTATATTAAATTAAATAAAACGCAGATACTGTTTTGTCTTGAATTCTTAATAATGAAACGCCTTAATTATTATCAAAGTAGTATTTAGTAGTTATTGTACGCGGCATTGCTAGGAGCGTTGATATTAAAAATAGCAAATTGATGTAATACGCAAATAATCCATGAAACTATGGTTGAGCTTGTTAAGGGGGTGGTCGGGATTTATTGCAGTTAAAGAAATTCATATTCAGCAAAAGTACTGCGATTTCTCGTATTTAAAAAATATGCATAGAAATCTTCAAGATATTTACTGTTTCGGTGAAATTACGAAAACACGATAGAAATAACTTCATTCGATAGAAAATAATCACAAAGTAAGGTCTTTGAAATGGTTTGAAACGGTTTAAATAAAGAAAGCAAACGAGCAACCACCTAAAAGTTTTCTCAGAATATTAAACATGTTAAAATTGAATTATTTGATGTTGGGTTTTCGATATTTTTGTACTTTTCATTCATGATTTATCAATATTATAATTTGTCGGTTACGCCATCCATTCCGAGCGATTTCAAATCGGTTCTCCTTCACTTACTCGCTGCGTTCGACAGTGACAGTCTAAACGTGATGCTAAATAGACGTGTGTCGCTTTAGTCTCCAAACGCGCTTCGTATATTCACGAAAATACAGAACAAATACTAGTAAAATGGGCAATAAAGAGCTAAAAAAAAAGAAGAGGAACCAGAAGGGCCCGAAAAAATAAAGGTTTACATATGGTAAAAGTGCAAAGGTAAGTAATAAATTATTATAATTTATTAATTAACTAGTTAATCAATTGCTGTTAGTGTACCTTTATTTCACTAATATCTGCATTGACAGCGTTGCTTTGTGGTCTGGCGACAGAATCAAGTTTTTGAGACGTTAGGTTCGATCCTCAAAAAAATTTTAGTTTTGGTAGAATTATGTTTTTGTTTATTATTTTTTTTATGCAGTTACTTGTGTGTGTAGGAAAAATACTTATACTTTATATATCTTACTTATTTTTTTAATCATTTTTTTTTTACCCGACTGCGACAGAAGGAGAGTTATGTTTTTCGAGTGTATGTATGTATGTGTGTATGTGTGAGCGTGTGCGTGTGCGTGTGCGTGTGTGTGTGTGTGTGTGTGTGTGTGTGTGTGTGTGTATGTATGTATGTATGTATGTATGTATATATGTATGTATGTATGTATTTATGTATGTATGTATGTATGTCAATTTCGCGGCGCCCGCAAATGGCGGAATGAGGGGGGGGGGGGGGGGGGAGTTGAATTTTTTTTCTTACTGTAGACGGTGTATTTCTGAAGATGATGCAATAGACACTGGAACAACCGCTACCACCACTCGCATGTATGTACAATTCGATGTAAACCGAATATTATTGCTCGCGTACGGTGGGTCACTCGCTAAATATAAACCACCAGTGCAATATGAGCTAATATCACTATGGATAAGCTCGACGGGGAACTGGCAGAGGAAGTCGCAATCGTCGGCCGCTGGAGTCTCCCGCCGCTTTCGGAGCTTGGGGTGGATGAGGCGGCTAGCCGGCTCTGCGACGCATTCACTGCTGTCTGCAGAGCGGCCATGCCGCCCACGAAGCGTCCATCCCCACGGCGGGCACTCTACAGGTGGTCGGCTGAGATAGCTGGCCTCCGGGCCGCCTGCAACGGGGCCAGGAGACAATTACCTGGAGCAGGCGGAGACGCTCCCAGGACGTGGACAGGGACGATAGGCTGCGCAGGATCTACGTGTAGAAAACGAAGATCCTGCGGTAGGCCATATGCCGAGCCAAGGAGGAATCTTGGCTGGAGTTAGTTGGGGGTCTGAAGAGAGACCCCCGGGGCCGAACGTATAATTGGGCGCGGAACAAGCTCCGCACCCAGTCGGCCCCCATCAGCGAAACGCTCCAGCCGGACCGACTGGGGAGGGACCCGAGCGCTTTGTTCTCTCAGAATGGCTCGGCAGATGCCGGACGAGGAGGAGGGTGTTCCGCCACCCGTCACAGAGGCTGCAATGGAGGCGGTGATTACCCGCCTCCAAAATAAGAAGAGGGCGCCGGGTCCAGACGGGGTGCACGGGAGAGTCCTTGCGACCGCTCTCGGGCACCTCGGCGACAGCCTCCGGGAGCTATTTGACCGCTGCCTGCGGTCTGGCCATTTCCCGGGGGTCTGGAAAGACGGTCGGCTCTGCCTATTTCCTTAGGCAGGTCGGACCCCGGACTCGGCTTCGGTGGTGCGACCGGTGGTTTTGCTGAACGAAGCTAGGAAGGCCTTGGAGAAGATAATCCCTACCTATACCTCCCGACCTCTCCGATCGGAGGGTAGGGTTAGAGGGTTTAGGGCTCCGTGTCAGGATTGACAAGACCGAAGCCCTACTATTCCGCGGGACCGGCCGCAAGGGACCTCCACCGGGGGCTACCCTGCAGATTGGAGAGGGAAGGGTCAGGATGAGCCCCCAAGTGAAATGTCTGGGGCTCATCCTTGACGGAGGGTGGACCTTCGGCCCACATTTAGCTATGGTAGGACCGAGGTTCATGAAGGCGGCGAGTGCGCTAGGCAGACTCCTCCCGAACCTCGGAGGACCCAGCGCTGCCTGCAGGCAGCTGTATTCTGGAGTCTGCCGGAGTATGGCGACGTACAGTGCCCCGATTTTGGGCGGTTCGCCTCACCGCGAGAAATAAAGCAGCGCTGCGCGCTGCGCTGAGGGCAATCGCGGTGAGGGTGATTCGGGGGTAGTGTACGGTATCGTGGGCTGCAGCTACTGCTCTAGCCGGCGACCCCCCGTGGGAGCTCGTGGCGGAAGTTCTTGCCGAGACCTACTCATATATCTCGGGTAGGAGGGCTCTTGGTGAGAACCCTACGTTGGACGGGATCCTACGGGTGCGTCGGATAGGGCAGGAAGCGCTTATGCGGAGGTGGGGGAAGGACCTGGCGGGGCAGCCGTACGGTACATGCGTAACGACTGCCATTCGCCCAGTCCTTGAGCGGTGGATGCGTCGAAAACGCAAGCCCCTCAACTTCCGTCGGACGCAGGTTCTCACCGGGCACGGTTGCTTTGGTGACTACCTGTGCCGGACGGCCCAGAGGGAGCTGACGACTGAATGTTATGATTGTGGCGCGGCGGTGGACTCTGCCCAGCACACCCTCGAGGTGTGCCCGAGATGGGCGGCGCTGCGTCAAGGTCTGACGTCGGTCCTCGGTGGGGACTTGTCGCTTCCGAGCGTCATCACCGCGATGCTCGGTGACGACGAGTCCTGGAATGCGATAGTCTTCTTCTGCGAGACAGTAATGTCCCAGAAGGAGGCCGACGAGTGGGTGAGAGAGGAAGCCGCCGACGTGGCCTCCATCCGCGGGCGACGAATGGGGGTGCGTAGGAGGCGCTACTTAATGCGCCTCCAGTAACGCCCCTGTGTCCGTATTGGGCTGTGATGGGAACCCGGTCCTACTAGACACGGCGTCGTCGGGACTGTTCAGAGTTTATAGCCCGTCGTGGTAAACCACGCACGATTTTATCCGATAGTGGAACTAATTTTGTAGGCACCTGTAATGAACTAAATACTTTTTTGCAGACGTTTAATCTTGACTCGTGTGTTGCACAGGAAGGCATCGAGTTTAGTTTCACGCCACCTTATTCTCCCCATTTCAATGGCGTTGCAGAGGCCGCCGTGCGGTCGATCAAGCATCATTTAATTCGACTGCTGCACCAGCATCACTTCACGTACGAAGAGCTGTATACGTGTCTTACACAAATTGAATCAATTTTAAACTCCCGACCTCTAACTCCTCTGTCCTCCGATCCTCTTGACTTCTCTGCCTTAACACCTGCCCACTTTTTGATTAGACGACCACTAACATCTGTACCTTATCCACAGTTAACAGAAATCAGTATCGGCCGACTAGGACGCTTCCAAAGGGTGGAGCAGCTTAAACAACATTTTTGGAACAGGTACCATACGGAGTACATACATCTACTGCAACAGAAGACCAAGCGGTCTACATCTTCTAGTGACATTAAAGTAGGATCTCTTGTACTCATAAAAGAAAAGGCCCTGCCTCCTCTATTGTGGTGTCTTTGACGTATTGTGCAAGTGTATCCAGGAGGTGACGGAGCGACGAGAGTGGCGGATATCAAGACAAAGAAGGGCACGATACGGCGCGTCTTCAACAACATTTGCCCACTACCTCTTTGAAGTTTACCCTTCAACCCGGGGAGCTTGTTCGAGCGATATTGCCCGCGCGCTGCGACGGGGATACAGCGGGTAGCAGGTGGGGGCCGTAGCACGGCCAATAGCTCCACGCAGTACGAGACTTGCATCGGGACACCACCGGCGACGCACGTTTAACCTATCTTATAATATTATTTTTGTACGGTCAATATACCAGCCTACATACAGGCCACTAGTCTTATTTATTTCTCTTTTAGTCATAGGACCCTAACAAATAGAATAGAATTTTATTGAGAGATATTTATACACTGTTACACATAAAAATTAAATAATTTAATACACAATAAAAGAAATACTTAAAAAAAAGGTAAAAAATATATAATAAATAATAATATATAATATATAATAAATATATAATAATATTTATACAAAAAAAAGAATAAAATATACGTAGTTCAATTTAAAAAAAATAAACAAAAGAAGTATTTGTGTATACAATTAAAGCAACAAACATACAAAATTACAAATACATTTAATACATACAATAACATATAAAATTACAAATACTTAAATTAAGTTACAAAAAAAAAAGAATTGACAAAATATATATAAATATGCGCTTGAATATGATATTGTAAAAAAATTACCGAGAGCCCTGTCGTACCTGCTAAAGTTCTGGTCGTAGACATCCATATTGCAATCTAGGTAATAAAATTTTGTAAGTAATACCAGCCCTCCGATATACTTACGTACAACATACTTCCATAAACATTATTTTTTAGAACTGAAGAAAATATTGATATTTTGTTGATACATATTTTGTTACCTGCTTTATGATCAACGGTCGTAAGTTTACAGATGATTTTATTACAAAATATATGTTTAGTGGATATTACATAAATTATTTTCAAAAGATTTTTATTATTATTATATTGTCTAATGTCACTTTTAATTTTTGTTTGTTTTTTATAGTTTTATTATTAAAAGTCATTTTTCATAAAAAGAAACTTTACATTTAGATTGTGTATGTAATGGGTTCGCATTAGGAGCAAAAAACGAAAAAGTTTTATAGATATTATATAGAGGGCTCGGAACCTAAAATTCCTTATTTAGCAAAGAGATGGCGTTAGTTAAAAAGGTTCGTTGAACCTGTGCGTTCGGGCAGCGAGGGGCAGGTAAGGTGTTGGGAGGAGATGCGGAACTCAAACGCTCAAGGTCATTCGCTCATCTAAGCCCCTTAAGGTTTAGTTTTGCTTGGAATACAAAATTAAAAATAGCTATGTGGATTCAATGTATTTGTAACTGTCTCGATCTTAAAAAAAAATCTAAAACAAAATTTATTTAAACAAATTGCTTGAATCTATATATATTTTTCCCGAAAGCACTATTTTTTTTTTTTTTTTTTTTTTTTTTTTTTTTTTTTTTTTTTTTTTTTTTTTTATGTGTGTTAGTTGAATAGGCAAACTGGCAGACGTGCCACCTGATGGTAAGTGGTCGACGTCGCCCATGAACATAAACTAGTTCACCTGGAACTAGCCCAGCCGACTCATTTATGTGTTGCCTATCCTGAGACATATGATGTTAAGTCTCGGTGCCAGTAATTACACTGCCTGTCTTGCCCTTCTTTCCGAAACACAGCAAAGCTGTTTCACGGAAGAAATAAGCAAGATGGTGGTACCCATGCAGCCGGGAGCGCGGCACAGCGCATCCCTCCCACCGGTAAAATACTATACTATACTTTTTAACACTATAGATAATAGTGTTAAAAAGTACACAAGTAAATCATCATCATCATCATATCAGCCATTGGATATTCACTGCTGAACGTAGGCCTCGTCCATAGACCTCCATAGCAACCGTTTTGAAGCAGCCTCCATCCAACGGGTTTCGGCGACTCTAGTCAAGTCGTCTGTCCATCTCGCGGATGGCCGTCCAACACTGCGCTTGCCGGTAAGTGGTCTCAACTCAAAAACCTTTCTACTCCATAGACAGTTAGTTCTACAAGCTATGTGCTTTGCCCACTGCCACTTTAGCTTGCAAATCCATTGGGCTATATCGGCAACCTTCGTCCGTCTGCAGATCTGCGGATCATTTCGGATTCGACCTCGAAGACAAATACCATGCAATGCAAAGCCCTCTCCATTGCTCCTGTGTGACTTGGAACTCGCTTAAAAGACCCATAATTAGAGATCACATCTCAGATCCACATGTCATCACTGGTAACACACATTGGTCGAAGACTTTCGACTTCAAGCACTGAGGTATGACGGATGAAAAGAAGTTTTTTTTTTTTAACTTAACAAGTAAATATTTGAAATTAATTACATAATTTTTTTTTACAAGTTTCGATCATTTCTACCTCATAGAAGGATTACAGATAAAGAAAATATATCTAGTAGTTATGTCGTCTAATCTAAGACGTTTTGTAACTATTTGGCGTAAGCACTGCTTTCTCGGCGGAAGATTATAACTTTTTATAAGCATTACGATTTGAATTTTCACCACGCAGACTGTTATTGTGATCTTAATATATATTATTACCTTCTGCCGTCGACATGCCTCCGAAAGTAAAATTTGTATTTTAGATTATTTTGAAATTGCAGATTACTAATTTCTCATTAGTCGCCGTTATAAGCTCGGACCTTGTTGGCGCACGACAAGTACCTCCGAAGAACTTTTATCAGCCGTCCAAAAAAGACCTCGCAAGCCGCCTGTTTCATATCCTATCCTTCTACACCCCTATGCATTGTAATGTGCCCAGATACCGGTAAGATCCAGCTTCGGAAAGGGTCTTGAAGTTAGAAAGCTCTAGTCTAATATCAGCCGATTGCGTCACCTGTCCCCTGTCTACATGTACGACCGCACACTTATCCACTCGAAGCTGTATCCTGATGGAGCCGATAACTCAGTAGTGACTTTCAGCAACTCCATAAGGCGTGCGGCAGTAGGTGCCAGCGCTTGAGGTCCTCTATGTAGACAAGGTGAGAGACTTTAGTACCTTCTCTTCGAAACTAAAAGCCTGTCCCCGAACACTGCAGCAGAGTGCTTGTAACATAATTATATAAATATGATGTTTAAATATAGCAAAACATTTTGTATGTTAATTGCTATTGTATATAGGTAGGCGTTTTTCTTATTGGTTACTTAGCTCCATGGTCGAGGTATCCTTAGCTCATTTTGTTTTGTACATTTATTTTCGTGATACCTCTCTTAATGGAAAGTTCGAAAATGTGCTTGTGAGGTGCGGGGGACGTGGGCGTAGGTCTGTTAGCAATCGATCGTTGTGCTGGGATGGGATCATTCTTTTCCTTCTCAGCTGCGGCGCGGATCACATCTTGTGAATATTTGGTAAGACTTTGTTGAAAGCATATTCTATTCTTAAGTATTAATCTGAGTTTATTTTTTTTTTCAGTGCGTAGTTAAATGTTTATTGAGATATTTTAACAAAGTGTTAACTTTACTTTTTATATATATGTATGTGAATTTCTGTCGCTTACGGGTCATTTCCGTGACCACCCTTAGACCTTGAGGGTCGATTACGGAAAGGCTCACCCTTCCTGGTGTGGCGTTGCCGTTGCGACCGTTACTGCTGGTACCGGTGCCTTACTCCGCAGCTGTAAGGCATCCAGATCCACCTGGGAACCCACCTCCACCCGCCGTATACCCAACTCTTTCCGACGGATACCATCTCCGCTGTATCATCTCGTCTCTGTTTCCGACAACTAGATTTCAAGGCTTGAACCACAACTCAGATACGGACAATTTCGCTCGTCGTGCCCGAAAGCTAAAATTGATCCAGCGGCTTGGCCGGGAGGTTAAGGCCTGCCAGCGAACTTGCTTCGAGTCCCAGCTAACTACCAGAAATACGCCCGGACTTACAACCCAATGACCCACCACTTATTATTTTTTTACATAAAATTTCTACCCACTTTACTTTTTGGTTAGCCAGTCTTTGTATTCTTGTTATTTTTTAATTAATTATTAACTTTATTTTAATGATCTAAATTATAAATCTCTGACTGTATAATTCCTGAAAATTTTAATATACGTGTAACTGCTGGATCTTTTATTTTTCATTATTTTGCAAGCGGGTAGCCGATAACAATTTAAAACGATTAAATTCTTTCACTTTTGACTATTAAAATAATTAATTTAACTTTATAATATTCTATAAAGTATAATATATATCAGAGTCACCCGGGACAGTGGCGCCCAGTGTGGGGTTCAAGGACAAGCTAAACCAAAGCAGCCTCAGACAGTCACCCTGGAAAATACCCCGAATCTTGATTCGCTCATCGGCACCCGTCGTCAGTCACTCGCCTTGGAGGCAAAGGGTCGTACTCCATTTCCCTCTGCAAACTTAGAGGACGTCTCGAACTACACCGTCGATCTTGTACAGTTCGAGGACTCTCAGAAGCCATGAATGAGGCACCGAGTTGAATGTCTTCTTATAGTCAATCCAGGCAGCAGAAAAGTTCCGACGACTGCGTTTGATAAGCTGGCCCGCAACAGAGTCAATGAGAAGTAGCTCCTTTGTACTGCGACTGCCTCCATGACATCCGTTCTGAGCTGCAGACAAGATGTTAAATAGGTCAATATGACGAGAGATCTTGCAGCTCAGAACAGATGTCAGTGTCTTACAGATGTCTTACAGATGGAAGTCAAACACGTTATGGGGGGGGGGGTAGTTGGTGGGGTCAGCGGTGTTGGTTGACTTAGGAGCTGAGTGATCCCAGTAGTGAAAAGGTTCGGAAGCGTCCTCCGCTATATCGCCTCTTGGCATTGTCGAACCAAGGCCGCATGGTAGGCCGAGAACCCTTTCAGCCTATAGTGATGCAGGCCGCCGACCCCCGGACATTTCCAGTTCGGTGTCCACCGGACTGCATCAGCTACCTTCTCTTGAGATATGGCGATCGGGTTCATCGGTTCGATCTTAGCAAATACTTCCTGAACCACCGCAATCCAAGGTCCCTCGTCATGCTCTACCTCCCGTGACCATATATTTCACCAAAAGGCGATGACGTCAGCTGTATTCGGTTTTTGGAAAGCAGAGCACGGCTTCGGGCTCTCCAACTTCCTGTAGAACCTCTTCTGATCCCTCACGAAGAGGCGATTTTGTCAGAAGCGCTCAACTCTCTCAGAGTACCCACGAATGTGCTTCCCCCATGCCGCGATTCTCTGCTTCAGGCCGTCGATGCACTTCGTTAGTTTTTCAGTTATGTCAGGCTGGTCAAGCCATTAAAAGCTATTCTAACGGAGCACACAATTCTTAGCCTATTGTTGCCCGACCTGAAGGTTTGCAATCTGCCAATAAGGGGCCTGACCAAACTGATACGGCGTTCTATTATCTTCTTCCAAGCTGGTACGTCACTACTCTTATTAGTAGTGTGTCCAGGCTCCTCGATCATAGCTCCAATGAGGCGGTGTACCGCCAGAGCGGCACCAAAGAGAAAAGAACCTGTATCATCCAAGCCTAGGCTGACATCCAAATAAGGGGGTAGCAGCCGGCTAGCTGCCTCACTAGTACCCCACTTCGCAGCATTAAGGGGAAGACGAGAGAGTCGTGGCCTCTGTTCCAGAGGAGTGTTCCGAATCTCGGAAATCGCCTCTTGCAAAATCCCCTCATTTACTCATTTTTTTAGGAGACTGCTTCTTCAGCAATTGCATCCACAGGTGCTTCGCTACGAACGCTTTCCTGTCACGTTACAACTGCGTTGTGCTCTCTGAATACGGGTTCGACTTCAGAAGCAGCCTCACGTCGAATCCGTTCGAGCTCGGCGGCGTTAAATATGCCCTTTTGTTGGATGTACTGAGCTCTATCTGCCAGGTTCTGTTCTGTGACAGTTATATTTGGCTCAAGCAGCAGGCACTCGCGGTGCATTACTACTCAGTAGCCAGTCCATCTGGTTTCCCCCCGTAGAGCCCTAAAATACACACGCATGATTTTTTTCGTTTAATTTTAGTGTCCATCTCATGCGGCGCACTCAACCAGCGGCGGACACGGAATGCTGAGTCCTTTGAGACTCTGTCGGTGCCAAGTCATCTGATGGGGATGGTGGAGACACCGACCGGCTGGGTGGTGGTACCAGTCGGCGGGGATTGCTGGCGACCCACATGCTGCCACGTCCAGTGCCAGCTCCAGACACGCCCTGGCGCCCCCAGACATCGACCCTATGCGTTTTTTTTTTTTCTGTCCATCCATAAGTGTTTTGAGAGCTAAATTACTCACTCAGAGACACACTCATACTCTCCGAGGAGGCTGAGCTGGTGTTCTGCAGCTTTAGTTGCCTTTAGTCGCCTTTTACGACACCCTAGGCAGAGGATGGGTTAGCCCTATTCTAGTCTGCCGGGGACCACGCGGCGTTTATTTTATTTTTTATTATTATTATTTATTTTTTTACTTTTTATTTATACAATTTATCTATTGTGTCCTTACATATGAAATTGAAGTTTTATCGTACTGGCCGTATTGATCTCAAATATTACCTCTTTAGTTAGAAATTCCAAATTCAAATTTATACAGCTATTTACTCGTGCATTTGCGTTTCGAAAACCGTAATTAATTTGTTTGTGTTTTTTTTTCCTCTTTTGTTTTTCATCTTTGCGTCACTCAGTTTACAAAATGGAAAACTTGAAATATCGTGTTATTTTGTTATTTGTTAATATGGAACAACACATTAACTATGTTTGTAACAAATTGTGCGCCTTCTGGCAAAATTAATAATTATAAAAAATAAAATTCCTTTTTTGACACTTTTAACAATTTATAAAACATTAGGTGAATCTATTATAGATTCATCATATGGACTAAGTAGCTATGGTCTAACATATAAAAGTCATATAAATCAAATATATCAACTTCAAATACGTATTTTAAAAGCCATAGTAACTAAAAAAATTAAAGAATAACATTAAAAAATATATCATCTCCTATTCAGCTACTGCAAAGTCATGCTAGTTGACGTTAAAGTAAAATAATATCTTGTACTAACAGAGCAATATCTGAACACAAAAATTCAAATAAAAGTTGACAACTGCAAAAGACTAAGAAGTACTCGTAGTAATAATCCAATATTAGAAATCCCCAAAGTCATTAATAACTACAGCAAACATTCACTTAAATATATTGTTCCTATTTTATTGAAATCACTCCCAAAAACGCTAAAAGATGAAATGAACGAAAAAAATTATAAACATAAACTCAAAAAGCCCTTTTTAGAGGAATATGTATAGATATAGGTTTTGCTGACGGCGTTGATGCGATGGAGGGATCAATTCCATTTTAATATTTAGACTGCATACCACTATAATTTTATATATTACTAGCAAACCCGGCGAACTCCGTTTCGCCACCAACTTATTTTCGTGAGGGATACTCACACCACGTACTGCCGCCATGCAAAACCATATTGGTTTGTAGTACATACTATGTATCAGAGATGGCGCTGTACGTGAAAAATGATTTTCCCTGTTTTCCTGCTTTTCTGTTGAAAATTTTCCTAAATTTAGTTTGCTATAAAGCTCACGGAGCCCGAGACCTTTCCAACGAATGCAAAACCGTGGAAATCAGTTCGTGCGTTCTGGAATTATAGCGTCAGGAAGGAAAACCCGACTTATTTTTATATTATAGATTACTTACGTATAGTTTAACTACAGTGCACAGTAAAACTAACTTTTATTTATGGGGCACTGCATGTATATATATTTTAATGTATAAATAAATATATAAATTTACGAGTACGAGTTCCACTGTGGCACCAGTGGTGCAGAAACTGCTGGAAGGATTAATGATGTGTATGGCTGCGGTGTCGTAAAAGAAAACACAGTGCGTTTTTGGTTTCAACGTTTTCGTTCTGGAAATTTCGACCTGCAGAACAAGTCCCGTGGACGCCGGAGACCAAAGTTGATAATGAAGAATTGAAGGCTAAGATTGTATTGTAGAAGCGGATCCATCACAAACCACGTCCGAGTTAGCTACAGGCTGCGGTGTTAGTGATAAAACTATTTTAAGCCACTTGAAGCAAATTGGGAAGGTAAAAAAGCTAAGTCATCCTCATGAATTGAGTGAAACAAATCGACAAACGCGATTAGACTGCTGTGTTATATTACTCAACCGACAAATTAATGAAGGAATTTTAAATCGAATAATTACATGTGATAAAAAGTGGATCATGTACGATAATCAGGAGCGCTCATCGCACTGGCTGAACTCTGGCGAGCCAGCCAAATTCTGCCTCAAGCTAATTTTTACTCAAAAAAAGTTACTTGTGAGCGTTTGGTGGACTAGTGCCGGTGTCGTTCACTACAGCTTTCTTAAATTTGGCCAGATGTCTGTTGTCAGCAACTGCAAACCATGATGGAAAAGTTAGCTATTACACAACCGAGGCTAATCAATCGCTCTAGGCCACTGCTGCTTCAGAACAACGCTAGACCACACACTGCACAACAGATGACTACCAAATTAGAGGAGCTTCAATTGGAATGTCTAAGACATCCACCGTACTCTCCGGACCTCGCTCCAACAGATTACCATTTTTTTCGAAATTTGGATAACTTCTTCCAAGGGAAAAATATTCGACTCTGTTGGGGCAGTCCAAACCGCCTTCAAACATTTTATAGATTCCCGTCCGAATGTTTTTTTTTAGTAAAGGTATCAATTAACTACCTATAAAATGGCAAAAGTGCATAGATAGCAATGGCACATACTTTGAGTAATTACGAGTAGATATATTATAAATATATTTAAAAAAAACGAATTTATGTTCCGACCATACAAAAAGCCAATTTCATAATATGTAAGGACTTAATCTTTGTCGTTGTTGTAAATTGTTCTTTTAATATTCAATTATTAATTTTTGGTTATAATGCATAAATAAAAATATTTTAGAATTTAGGTCTTTTATTCATGTAGTTCCCAGCGATGCGCCTTTATTGTATTCTCCAGTAAATCTTAATGAGTTTATTTGAAAGTAGCTTAGTATTCTTTGATACATTTTATTCTAGACTTAAAATTCCTTTTTATAAATGTTTCTTTGATCGATTGTTTCAATTTCTTTAGGTCGTCTAAAATAGTGTATTTTGTATATATATATTTTAACAATTTCGTATCTCTGACTATATGCAACGAGTTTTTTTGTTGGCTATCCTTTTGTGTAGTGGATCTCAGAAGTTTCTAAAGCAATCTGGCTCGTTTCGTGACGAATGATAAACATAATATTAAGATAAAATTTTGCTGGAAAGATGAAATGAAAAAGAACAGTTTGGATTCAATAAATTTAGTAAGGCCATTACTCTTTACAAAACCATCATATTTAAACAAAATAATAAGATCATCTACCCATTATTAGATATTTTAGAAACGTACAAAAGATACAGCGGTAGCAGTAGAACGTTGCCTACTGGTATTCTCTATCAATTTATTTTGAATATAAAACAATTTTGAGCAAAGTCGGGCCGGTATTGTTGAGTTTTTAAGTACTTAATTAATACATATTAATAATTAAGTTGTCAATTTGAGTCCCGTACTTGATAACGAAGGACAAGATCATAAAAAAGACTGTATAGTTTTCGAAAATAAATTCTTATACATGTCTAATCAACAATCCGGCAGGTGAGTAGGCTGGCGAATGAACATTCAACACTATTTCTTAATATTATAGGAAAAGAGGCATGTGACCAGTAGTGGGTCACTTACAAGCTATTACACTATAGTACAGTGCAATTAACCTTACCAAAAACCAAAACAATTATTTATTAAATTTTAACTTTAAGCATGTATATATATTATTTACTGGGTCGAATGCTCAATAATGTACTGTTGCTTACTTTTTGTGTTAAAATGTGAAAAAAAAACACACACACACTATGTAAAATTTTAAATACAACTTCTCAATATATAAAACTTAGAAAATATTAGAATACTATATTATAAAAGACATTTATCCGACTTCTTAATCGCGTGCACAAACCTCTAAACGGTTTTCCCTGTACAAGTAAAACGATATCTAAATACAGCCATCAGACAGCGGTTGAAAAATGAATGAAGTTATCAGTCGAGAGGGGAATAATTGAGAGGAGCACAATCGAGATATGATGGATCTCACACCTTCGCCCTATCAAATTGCTCTTCAAAGGGTAAATCTATATTTAAGTGCTCCACGAACTTCCCACTTGTAATTACATTTTTATGTTGTCGAGGGCTCGGGACTTCGAACTAATGCCTCTTACAAATGCGAATATAATAGAGACGGTCTGAGGTCCTTGGAAACTTTTTCAGTGTTCAAACAATTTCTTTATACAATAAAAAGTAACACAATTAATGTGTTTTTTTTTTAAATATATTTATGTCATGAAAAATGATCAGTGAGGGCTTTTGCGTTTGTCACAATAAGGAAAAATAGAGGTTGTTAACATTAATGACATGGTAAAGGTGTTGATACCATACATGTAAATAACTGGGAATAAAGCACAGTAAGCTTTGTATAGGGATTTGAGCTATTCCGTAGGGTTGTTAAAGCATACAATATAATCATGCTAAATGTATTGAATAATTAAATTATGATGGCTTTATTAAAATAATATTTTTTTCTTACTTAGAAATCAAAAACCAAAATTGCTAAACTGAATCAGCCTGTAAACGTCCCACTGTTGTCTGTTGGGCAAAGGCGTCTTCTCCATCTAGGAGAAGGGTTGAAGCGTAACGATCAATCATCAATCAATTAACAGGTATCTATGATAACAACCGGTACCGACGGCTGTTCGTGCTCTCCGAGGCACGGTGGAGTGACCCATAAGGATATACACCTAGTCCGGAAACAAATATTTGTATAAATACAAATATCTGCCCCGAGCGGGAATCCTGCTTCGTCAAGGTGTGATCTTTTTCATAACAAAAAATTAAATTAAGTATAACTTTAAAACAATTATCCTTCAAAAAGTAACATTAACATAAATATGTTTTATAACAATTAAAAAATATAAACTTATATGTTTTACATAACTTAATAATTCACTTTTCTTTATTATCATCTATGTAGGTAATCAATGTAATTTATGGATTATTATTCTCTGTTTGCTTTTTATTTTATTTAAAATGATTTATAAGATATATTCAACCCTACAAAGAAGCCCTACTCAAAATAACCGGCATGATGCATGACGACGACAAAACGTAATTTCCCCTGTTTAAAAGTAAGTATTTATTTACTCACACATCAATCATTACCCTCGAATTAATTCAAAGAGTCAAAAAATTTGAAGAACTAATTGAACATTGATTTAAGACTTATTTCGTGGTTTGAAGACATATTATTATGTTTAAAACGGGTACATACCACGATATAACACAAGTGATTTTGTGTCAATATTTCGACCCAGTTGCATGGATCGTGGTCACGACAGGACTGCGGTGTCGCGAGGTGTGTAGCTGGAACTGTCATGGGTAGTAGCGAACTACCCTCTTTCTCGTTCTCTTCACAGGAACGTCGCGAAAATTGAACATTCCTTATAGCGTTCTTTTTATAATAATATTATTTTTCTCAAAATGTGATAGATCTATCTTTGAGGTTATTTACCTATACAATATATGACATTCGTACTGAGATTCGTACTGTATATATATATATATATATATATATATATATATATATATTCATGTGCAGCAGTGATCACTATACATCCATGGGCCACATGTTAACTGCCTAACTCTATATTGCCTATTTTTCATAAGAGCCCAAATCATTTGAATATATTTTTTTTTTGTAAATAAAACAATTCAAGATTTCACTCTTAATTCCTATATACAATATTTTTACTTCAATAATTTCGAAAAATACTGTTACTTAATTAGAATTGTTTAACAAATTCATCTAACATTTTAATAGGTTAAAGGGACGGTCTGAAGTAAAGATTAGTATGTGTTGTGTGGTCATTGTTTTAGGGTAAATTAGTGACGGTTGGCCGCTTGGGAATAGTTTCCAGTGTGCAGAATACCGGCTTAGGAAAGCGGATCCTAAACTGAAATGTTTAAATAGTTAGCAATTGTACTATAAAATAATTATATTACTATAAGCTAACGTTTTGTGCTAGTTTGCTGATATGTGTATTCTGCACATACTTAAATCAATGTTGTTTATTGATTTAAATTACGTAACTTACAATGACCGTGTTTACGCACATCGTGTTACGCACATGTACATGATATTACATGTATATAGAGTTGCCATCCGTCCGGATTTCCCCGGATTCGTCCTAGTTAGAAGGCGTCCGGGGAGCGTCCGGGCGGGGTTGTATTTGTAGTCCGGGTTTTGATCATAGAAAAAATAATTTTGGTTTTGATTAAAATTACGTGTGGCTCGCGACGCTCCACTCGAGACGCGCCTCGTCTCGCGGCCGTGTACCCCAAAGTTTTATTTTGTAAGGAAAGTTTCAAGTTGATTTTTTCGAAGTTAAAAAGTATAATTTTTTTGTTTTATTTACAGACAATAGAAATGTAGTTATTATAAACTTTGTTTTAATCTTCTCTTAAAAAAAGTAGTTTGTAAGGCTAGGCTTCCGTTCCGTAAGGGCTGGTTTTTGCAACTCGACACAAAAGAGTAGTATAATTTTGTTTTGTTTGTTATAAAAGTCTAATTTTTTTTTAATGTAAGAAGACTGATACTCTCTAATTACTCTGTTCAAACGTCCGGATTGTGGGCTCCGAAATCCGGGGTTTTCACGTATCATGTCCTGGTTGAGAGATTTTTGAGATTGCTACCCTACATGTATAGCACATATATTTCGCCTAAAAATAACAAACTCAAGTTACAATAAACTGAAAATAGAAAGAAAAGTAAAATATATTATTTCATTTTCAATATTGTTAATGCAATTTTTATAAGATATTTGTTATAATTGTACAAATAATTAAAAAAAAAGTATCAATAGTTGTACCTACTATAGTCTGGTAATTTGAACATATTTTCGCAGAGACGTTCCAATAAACTTGTGCCTTGAAAGGAACCGGAAACAGAGAAAACGCTGTACAGATACGTGTTCACAGACTCCGAAAGATGGCGTCTGAGAGAGGATATTAAAAAATGAAGACAATAATTGACGCAAGAAATAATAAGTATTCGTATAGTACGTAACCACGTACCAAGGTCACTGGATGAGTACAAAAAAATAAAGGTCACGTAAATAAATTTTAATCTTTTTGATGTATCTATTATCTATTTCTTTACAGAAACGCAACTTTTTCAAATTAGAAAATTCAGAAAGCATTCATGCGATGTTAGCTCACTTAGCTCGTAGATTATGTTTATATGAAACAAAAGCTATAGAAACGAAAGAAACGAAAAAGAAAATTAAATTAAAGTCTATTTATTCTTAACTGCTGTTGTTTTAACAATATATCCATGAAATGTAGCAAAAAAGAAGTTTTAACTACGATTCATTATATCTTAATTGATGGGATTGTATGTTAAAGTAACATTGTATTATCTAATTATGAGAAAAAGCGTTATCTTTATTCATAAGATTCGTTTTAATTACCTATCCAACGATACCTGACTCCATGGGACAAACGGAAAAAAAATACCAATTTTATGAGTGGGGAAATTTTTAGTATGATTATATTTACCGATTCGTCGACACTATTTATATGTATATTCATTTCAATTATAGTTCTCTCTGTAGGTACTACTACACAGACAGACAGAAAGAGAGATGGAAATGGAAACATTTTAAACATATTTTATAACCTACAGAACCCTAAAAACGGATAGTATAAATGCATCAAGATATCATAAATTATTTCGATTGAGAAAAATTCGTATCATATTGATTATTAGGACTTCAAACCGGAACAATTTTCAACAAGACAAAATCCTCTACTTGTCGACGTCTAATAATACTAGAATTTTTGAAGAAATTTTTCCTAACAATCCAATATCTACTTAAACTTCCGTAATTTCTATTTTATTCTAATTAATTTTAAAAGATTAAATATTAGATTGATAATTAGCGTTCAAAATCAAGTTTTTGATAGCGATGGACCAAGTGTGTTCAAATATCCTAAAAGAATTTAGAATTCGTAAAAGTGTATATGTATCAAAAAAAAAGTTAAATAATAAGAATTGCTATATCTACTTATGACCACATCATTATCATTAAACTTGTGTCGAACGATACGAACACAATAAAATATGTAGGTAAAAATGTTAGCCGTATTAACGTAATAACAACTTTAATTCAAGGATATCTATTATTTTTAACCGATATTTCACTCTTAATCTTGATAAGATTACGAATATATTAAACTGAATATTACAAAAGTTAAAAAAAATATATTGAATAATTACATGATTTATTAGTTGTTGAAATAGCCAACTTTTAAGTAGCTTCCAAATATTTTTTTAACATACGTCATTAAAATCACAGGTACATAGAAAATCAAATAATAACATTTTACATTCTACAGTAAATAAACACTGTAATTGTTGTTAACAATTAAATGTATACAAACAAACGTTATCAATGAGCATAACATAGTTATTATCTAGTCACTAGTCGCCGGTCGTTGTGCAGTAGTATATACAGATACTACACATATATCAAACTCATTTATAGTAGAAATCGAGGTCATGTTCAATGACGCCGCGCGCAGTCGACGAATATTTTTGACTCTTTCGACATTACCCCAGCGTCAGCGGAACGATTACCTCATACCATCTACCTATTATTAGGTAGACACGCAAGCTTCCATTAACGCTGTAGTAATCACGGAACTGCGCAGCAAAACGAACGTACGTTGAAAATGAATAAATACATATTTACATTTTACTTCGTCGTTCAAATATACGCGACGCAGAGCTACAAAATACTTGGCATATTCCCTTCACTGGACCGCAACAATTATGTCACATACCGGAGTTTGTTTCGAGAGCTGGCGAATCGAAACCACGATGTGACTCTCATTAGCCACTTTCAATTGCCAGACGCGCCCGCTACTTATCAAGACATATTACTCAGTGATAAACAAGTGTACAAAGGACTGTCGTTCGAATCAGTTATAGTGAATGAAATTTCGCGAGTGCCGTTTGAAACGTTAGTGTCTACTAAAGCTGGAAACGATGACTGTAAGACGCTTATGAATAATAATCAGGTGTTGCACATGATAAGGACTCGACCCCACTTTGACGTCATAATCGCGGAATCTTATAACAGTGATTGTGGACTAGCATTAGCGGCAAATTTAAGTGCGCCGTATATCGCTTTTAACCCTCAACCGCTACATCCGTGGCATTACAGTAGATTAGGAATTAATTTTAACTCTGCATACGTACCTCAGTCATTGCTACCATACGGGAAGAAACCATGGTTCTTTGACCGAGTGAAGAGCTACGTGTTGTATCACATTACTAATTGGGTATATTACATAGGGTCCCAAGTGACGGATCACGTATACCTATATAAATATTTAGGGGATAATGTGCCGACGTTAGAAAACATCGCATCGAACGCCAGTTTGGTGTTTGTAAACACATACAAATCAGTTTTCGGCGGCGTCGTACGTCCAGATAATGTTGTTGACATTGGTGGAATACACATTAGACCGCCGAAGGTTATACCAACGGTAAGCTAAAAACATTTTTTTTTTTAATGTAAAACCTCAACAGAGTTAAGTACATTCGGAATTATTAACTTATATCCTGGAAACATCCTTGTTAAACCGTGGGTTAAACTGCAAGACAGTTGACATTTTGTTAAGTTTTACTTGATATCACTTTTTTTTCTAGTTTTCTATTACATAAAGAACTCTATGTTAACAAGTCAAAGTAATATAAAAAACTAAAAAAACCCGACTGCGTTTTTGTATTTTGGAAATGAATTTATTTGCCGCCAAAAATCCGCCATTTTTGTTTTTTTTTTATTTTGATGTGTCTAGTGTCACTCTCACAGTAAATGCGAATCTAATGACACCTCTAAAGCTAAAAGCCATCGAGCCATTCAGACCGCTGAGCGTGCCAAACCATTACACATACATACATACATACTCTCGAAAAACATAACCCTCCTTCTGGAGCAGTCGGGTTAACAGATTTATGTTTCTATTAAATATTAATACAATCATTACTATATTTTATTAAGAAATTGTATTGAATAATGTGTTTTTTATCTATTCGTTAGCACATTATATTAGTTATAAAAAGAACTTCCGCGATATAATGATAAGATCAGAAAAAATATATAAACAAAGATAATTTTTACTTTAAATTTATAATTGTAATATTATAATTTTATTATTCACTTTAATAAAATTATGACGTTCCGGTCGATGACAGATGATGAGTTGCTAGCAAGTTGCTAGTCGAAACAGAAAAAAATATTATATAATATGTATTATTTTTATATTCTATTAAACCAAAGTGGCATTTGTAAACAAAAAGGTTTATTAAATGATATTTCGTCTCACGAGGGGACGAAACAAGTTGCAGGATTTAAATCAACCTTTCATTAATCACTATCAATAAAAGAAATAGATTTTAATCAAATAAATATATAGAAAACCAAATAATACAAAAAATAAAATTTCAGGAAATCGAGAGATTCATTAACGAAGCGGAACACGGAGTTATTTACGTAAACTTGGGTTCGTCCGTCAAAGACTCGACGCTTCCTATAGAAAAATTAAATGAACTAGTATCAACGTTCAGAAAATTGCCACTTCGAGTCCTTTTCAAATGGGATGGAGCGAACCTGGAGAACCTGCCAAGAAACGTTATGACTATGAGATGGTTCCCACAATATGATATCTTAAGTGAGTATTGAATTTTACCGGTATAATCATTTTTATATTCTTTTAGTGAAATATTATTTGAGTATTTAGTTTCTCATCGTAATTTAAATATAGAAATTGAAAAAGAATCTCATGTTAATATTGCATGACTTATTTCTATGTTCTAATTCTGGAGTGCAAAAGAGATTTTATTGCAGAATAAATAATATATATTTTTTTACCATTTTGGAACTAATACTTTTCTAGTTATACAAAACTTATCTTATTTACTTTAAAGAAACTCGGTGATAATGAAGATATTAAGTATCGTTGAAACCTGGCAACTTAATATTTCTCAATTTAACTTATAATTAATATACCTCGCTATATCAAAATCTATTTATTATTATTATTATATTTCAAAAACCTCAGTATATTTGTTCCAATAAACAATTTATTGGATGTGAATTAAAAAGTAATTGGTTATTATAAAGCTAATTAATATTTCAATCATTTTGATATTTTCAGTTACATGTTTTCTAACGATTTTCAGAGCACGAGAATGTGAAAGCATTTATCTCTCACGCGGGTATACTTAGCACTATAGAAGCCTTGGATACCGGTAAACCAGTCATAGCTGTTCCTTTGTTTGGTGACCAGTTTGGTAACGCTGCGACCCTGGTAGATGCTGGAGTTGCCACCATAGTAAATTATGAAAACTTGCGAAAAGATTTACTATTAGACGCCATTAACGATGTTTTAGATCCAAGGTTAGTAAGATTTTAATTCCTATTTATTGCTAAAAAAAAACAATCGAATTTGGATTACATTTGTATATGTGTGAAATTTGTACTTTCCAATATGTTGTATTACATTTCAAAACAACTTTTGTGTTGTAATTTACTTGCGATATAAGAGAGATTGCTTTCTTTAATTTGTAAATAATACACTACTACGACCCCAGTAGATCCTTGAGATGGCCCGTGGATAGAAAACGTAAATCGATATCAGACCGTCAGAGTTTAAAATCGTGCTGAGATTTCAAGTTTACATTTTTTTTAAACCTCGTTATCCCACATTCAGTGATAAAAATAACATAAGTCCTTACTTTTCAATGCCTTTCCTACCTGCTGGAAAGACGCTCAGATTATTCCTATACCGAAGAAATAAATTCCACTGCTTTATCCGATTTTCGCCCGATAGCAATCCTTCCTTTCTTGTCAAAAGTTTTGGAGCGTCTCGTTCATCAACAACTATCACTATTCCTCTCATCAAATAATCTTCTTAATCTTTATCAGTCCGGTTTCCGTAAAGGTCATAGTACGACTACGGCCCTCGTCAAAATTTCTGACGACATTAGACTTGCCATGGATAATCAGAATCTCACGGTGTTGACCTTGCTAGACTTTAGCAATGCATTCAATGCTGTGGATTTTGATCTACTGCTAGCTATATTATGTTCTCTTAACATATCTCCATCAGTAATGGATTGGTTTCATAGTTACTAGTACGGGCGTCGGCAACGGTTACGTGTCCAGAATTCATTTTCAGACTGGCCAAACGTAAACGCTGGTGTTCCGCAAGGTGGCGTGTTGTCCCCTCTCCTATTTTCAATTTTTATAAATTCAGTAAGTCTCCACATATCTTGTCTCTACCATTGTATGCAGATGATCTCCAAATTTACTCTCACACAAAACTGATTGATCTACCGACATCAATAAATAAGATAAACAATGACCTGGACCGCATTCACAGTTGGAGTAGCTCATACGGATTAAATATAAATTCTTCAAAATGTCAAGTTATTATCATTGGCAGTCCTAAACTTGTATGTCGATAGATTGGTCACTTGTACCACCTGTTATCTTTAATAACACTATTATCAGTTACCGTGATACAGTAAAAAATCTCGGAGTGATATTTGATAGCTATCTCTCCTGGACGCCTCAACTGAGTGAGTTGAGTCGTAAATTATTTGCTGCTATCGGATCACTTCGTCGGCTCCAATATTTTCTTCCTTTGCCCACCAATATTGCGTTAGTACAGTCACTCCTACTACCAATTCTTGACTATGCTGAAACTTGCTTTTGCTTTCTCGACCTTAAAGAGGAGCAATTAAATAACCTTGAGCGCCTTCAGAATCTTTGTATACGGTTCATATTTGGTCTACGCAAATATGACCATGTCTCTAATTTTCGCAACCAACTCAAGTGGCTCCCAATTCGCTTTCGCAGGAATACTCACATCCTCTCGCTACTATATTGTGTACTTTTCCACCCAGATACACCTCCTTACCTTAAAGAACGCTTTGAGTTTCTTTGTGATACTCGTGATCGTTCCCTTAGGTCTGACTCCAATTTCATTCTTAAATCTCCGTCTCGTACTACTTCATTATACTCTAACTCCTTCTCTGCCAAAGCTGTTCGACTTTGGAACTCTCTTCCCCTTCCTATAAGACAAGCTCAGTCTCACTCTTGCTTTAAAAAATACCTTAAAGCGCACTATTTGTCGCTAAATACGTCGTAATCGCCATTATAAAAATTATATAAAGTATGAGTCTATCGTATGTATTATATTGTATTATATTTATTTATTTTTATGTATAATTTACCTATGTAATTAATTTGTCTACGTTTATTCACGTATGTGTATGTATATATGTTTAAATGAGTGCATGTACCTATGTATGTATGTATTTGTGTACGTATATATTTATATATATATATATATATATATATATATATATATATATATATATATATATATATATATATATATATATATATATATTTTTTTTTTTTTTTTAATATGTCTTATTAGTATTTGTATTCGTATTTATGCATTGTATGGTATAATTTGCTATTTGTACGTTTATTATTATAACGCTTGAACCTTATAGCAATTCTATGTACACTACCTAAACCGCTTTTACTATGACAAGTCCTAACCCAAAGGTTGTCTGGAAGAGATCGCTCTACTAGCGATAAGACCGCCTTTGTACATCTTTCTTTTTTTTTCGTTACAAATATTGTTCTTTTTTAGTGGTGTGCAATAAAGAGTATTATTATTATAAGTGAACCGTCATGTCTGGGAAGAAATTGCGAAACATGTATATCCACCAACCCTCATTGGAGTTATGGATTAAGCTCCAATTCCTATGCTACGTAAAATAAGAGGTATTTGCGCAGTAATGGGATGTTTACAGGCTGTATTTAAGATTAACTTTGTAAAAGTAAATACAAACGGTCCGAGTTACACACGAACGAAGCAAAAACTATTATTTTACTTTTAAATACAATTTCTTCTAAAAATTCGATCTTGGTCCTGTTTCAGTTTTATCTCTATGAAACATCTTAATAGTTAGGTATACATTGAAATCTTCGAAATAAATTTAAAAAAAAAAACGGAATAAATATTTTCAACGAACAGTGGAACTTTTTCTCTAAACCAACATCGAGAATTTTTTACATCATCGTTGATTCCATGTTGATGATGCTATTGACCCCTGATATTAAACGTTCAACTAGTTTTTTTTCTTTTTTTCTTTCGTACCTATATTATTTTTACTATTTACGTAACATCAAAAATGGGAGACATGCAAAGTGTGAAGAAAGTTAAAGTTCGAGTTTAATCTCTAGACATGTAGGTCAAAGAGGAAGAAGAAAGAGATATGTTATAGAGCATAGTAAAAAAAGAAATTGTGATAGTGTTACTTAAAATACGTGAGATTTTTAAATTGAAAAAAAATTTACTTTTGATATTTCGATATATCAATCACTGCAAAGACTTAAAAGTACCTCATTTAATGCTTCTTTGGTGTACCTACCGTTTGCATAAAAGATAAAAAATGAATATTATATCGTAGAATATAAAGAAAAAATTTTCTTTTCGAAATTTGATTAATCCATTTTAAAAAAAAAAAAAACTAGCGCATGCAGATGTGTGACAGTTTAAGGAAATGTTTCCCTTAGGGATTTCATAATAAAAATTTGACCTAACTTTTCCCAGGGGCATGTGACCCATGCTTATAATGCTATACTCTTTGTACATAATTTCATAGAATCAACTTTCGAAAAGTATTTATAACCTATAATGTGTATAATATGCTTGTTTATATTATTCATTTCTAATAATTTTAGTAGTAATTATTTTCGAGTTTATAAAAGAGAATACGATAACAATAAAATTGTGATATAATATGTATACCTATTGTATTATTTTTTTTTATTTATACTTTTTGTACACTACCTAATACTATATAGAGATAATACATAAAAATCACATCAATCACATTGCATCAGTTGCATGAGGTAGGCGGCCTTATCGCTAATACAGCGATCTCTTCCAGGCAATCTTTGGGCAGAGGACTAGCGTAGGTGTGGGAAGGGGCGTAAAACTATATATATGTACAGATATTAAAATAAAGATGAAAATAAAAAATAATAATAATGTATTTTCTAGTGTTATATAATAAAAGGAAAAACTTTATAGAATTCGATCACCATACATACTCGTACCTACAAACACGCATTAAGCACGAATTTTCTCGATTTCACTAAAACTCCACCATCAAATTCGAATTAGATTATTGGTAAACATATAATTATTTCTGGCGGACGCTTTTTCGAATAATGAAATATTTTTTATAATCGGTTCGGTAGTGATTTTGGCGAACGTACAAACGAATGATTTCATTATGTTTTTGAATCGGTCCGATCTTCGTCAAGTAAATAAAAATATATTCGAGTACGTGACGAACTGAGAACTTTAATTTTTTAAAGCCCGTAAAATGTCAACATAGCAATAATACTTAATTATAATCAATCAAATTTATTTATTACTACAAGTTTTACAGTGTGTTTATAACAATAATGGTGTAGATAAACATAAATTCATATTGATTGGCGTATATTATGTATATCTCATTTTAATTTTAATTATTATTCTCTTCGAATAAAGTTTTATTTTCTTTTTTCTTTTTAATTATTTTAGAAGTTTTACGACTAAATTTTTAATAAAGTTATTGTAGTGATACGAGTTGAGGTTACGATACAAGTGAGTGTGATATAAGCATGAAACTAGCAGGTTACGTGTTAAGAAACGAGTGGGCCCTTGCATAAATTTGTAGAAAGTAGAAAGCTTTGATATAACACTTCACGGATGCTTGTCACGGTTCGCGGCCGTGCCGTTAACGTTGGGATGGAAATTGCAAAATAAAAAACATTTTCCTACTCAGAAATGAGTTTTTTTTTAATTTTTATTAGTGAGGAATAATATTATAAAATTTTATGCTCATCTTATTTTTATTCTTTTTCTTTTTTATCTTTTCTCTAAACTAGTAATTGGTTATTTCTTAAAAAAGTAATTTAAAACAAATTTATATTTACTTGTGTTGGTTACCGATACCTACCTATCTAGAGTGAAAGTTCGATTATCCGGATCTCACAGTACGGATTATATAAGTATGTGTAAATTGCCGACTAAGATGTATAATAATAATGTATTTAAATACCATAATCCTTAATAATATTATGAATCCGAATCTGAAGAATATATGTTTGGTTGTTCTGCTTTCACCAACCAGTTGTTTAACCGATAGCCATGATACCTACTTACGTAAATAAGGCCGCAGCATAAGATCCCAAAAAACTAATAAATGACAATACATTATAACAACAAGTAATAATTGATTAATTGGTCATGTAATCATGTTACACTCTTATTTTTATTGTGTTCTAATCTTTACATACTTCTTTTTTTTATTGTCGTTTAAGATTAGAAAAAGATTGAAACAAATAATATTATAATTAATTATTGAAGTATCAATAAATTCATTTGGTCATACTACCAAGGTTAATAACGATTTATGTAATAGTTGATTAATCCTTTTAATTGAGTCTTCACTGAATTATCTTAATTAATAAATATGTAGCAAAATAAGTAATAAGTGGATCATTACGAGAAATAACAGCTTACATATTTAAAATAATGAATTGTATTTATTTCAGATGGCAACAAAGAGCAAAACATGTATCTCGAATGTGGCACGACCGCCCAATGTCACCGTTGGAAAGCGCCATCTATTGGACAGAATACGTGGCTCGATACAGTGGAACTCCCCACTTAGTAGCGGCATCTGCTGACGTACCTTGGTATCTACAACTACAGTTAGACGTTTTGGCGTTCGTAGGTCTCGTTGTTTATATTTTGTTGTACGTTTTGTACAAAATTCTAAGCGTGTGCTGTTGTTGCTGTCGTCGAAATGAACCCTCAGTCGAAAAAGTAACAGATGAACGAAGAACTAAAAGAGTAAAATTTGAGTAACAGTAAAAATTATTAATAATAAAGTTATGAATTATGAAAGTAAGAATGACGTACCTTGGTACCTACAATTACAGTTACTTAGATATTTTGGCGTTCGTGGGTCTCGTTGTTTATATTTTGTTGTATGTTTTGTACAAAATTTTAAGCGTATACTGTTGTTGCTCTTGTCCGAAAGAACCCATACTCAAAAAAGTAACAGGTGAACGAAGAACGAAAATAGAAAAAAAAGTAACAATCAAAATCTTTAATGACTAAGTTATGAAAATAAGAAAGGCTTTGAAATTGATGAAAAAAAAATGTTGCTAACTAAGCACATACTTGCATATCCAGGCACTAAGGATCGTAACGACTTATATACGGTATAACTAAATATAATTAAAGCAGGCTTACAGGAATCTGTAAAAGCAGCGATACTTATATAATGTTAAAAGAAACATTAGACTGGTGTTATGATTAGTAAAAATAAAATATACCTATATAACTAAACTGTATTTTACTGGTAATACCTAACCTATAAATATTTAATCATTTTCAGGTAAACACGTAACGATGAAAAAATTTAAGTTGGTAATAATAGGTAGAGGTACCTAACCAATAACTTGCGTCACCAAATATGTTATGATTTTTAATGAAATTGACGAGAGGATTAACCATTACATTATAAATATATTTTTTATCCTTTATTAAAAATTAAATTGAATTTAAATGTCAAAACGAAAAGTAAACATCGGCTCCGTATACCTATTAGATTGAAATAAATTTAAAATTAATTTGTTTTTGGTCTTGAAAAGTAATTGAAATGTTTTAATAATAATCAAAGTGCACGTGAAATTGTTGTGAAGTGTTGGAATTAAATGTAATAATAATAAAAAGTAATCCAAAGTGATATCTTAAAAAAATGAGTACCAAAAATTTTTCGATAACAAAAATTAGTAGTGTTCTAGTCACGATTATATAAAGAATAAATCTATTTAGTGCATATTTGTCTAAATTATAAATCATACTCGGTTGCTAAGGCCGTCATCGGTCGTCATGATGACGACATACGTCGCTTGGTCTCTTCTACTGCAGCGTCCAATTGCAAGACCATCCTCTGACGCACCTACAGCTACGTAACGACGCATGCATCTTGTTACCAAAACAAGCAGCCGTCATATTTAGACTTTGTCTTTTTTATTTTTTCTGTGCACATTTCAAGTTATTTTATTGTGCTTTTAAAACTATATTTTGCTTTTATAAATTTGTTTTAAGTTATTCTTTTTTGTGAATATATTTAACTTTTATGAATGTAGTCCATGACCCCAATCTTGTGATAGCACGTCGGACGCGACCGTACACAATGCAACAAGTTATTTAAATCTTTGAAAGGCCTGAACATACACACTACAAAAACACACAGGAAATATATTAGCCAAAACAGATCACCTTCAGACATCCATCCCATTATTCCGAGTGCGCCTTTTTATGTAGCCAACGATCCAACTCCTTTCCACTCATATCTTAGCAATTTGAAAAATAGTATACCCATAGTTAAAAGAATCCCTCGTGGAGCCCGAATAACCGTTTCTACACATTTATCAAAATTAATCCAGAAATGTTACATAAGCAATTGTACTCAAGACTGGCAGAACCTATTTTTATTTTCATACAGCACACTACATGAACAGAATTTATCCTTGACACAAAAAATTAAGAATAAATAAATAAATAAATAAATATTAACCAACAATCACACCACGTTAACCTAGCCCCGTGGTAAGTTCGTAAGAACTTGTGTTACAGGTACTAGGAACGGAAATAAATTTAAGATATAAATACATATATACATAAATACACATCCATGACCCGGTGCAGACATCTATATTCGTTATACAGATTATCTGCACCTGGCGGGATTCGAACCCGCGACCGCTGCGTAGAGTGTCCAGTTGCCTGACCACTAGACCAGCCGGCCGTCAAATAACTGTGCTGTACGCTCCTCGCCTTCTCCCGCACCTCTAAAAAATGATGCTCCTCATAATCGCAATAAACTCATCGAAAACAAAATCTGTGACGGAGATCTCAAAGGTGCCGCTCGTCTTTTGTTCTCCAACGACGTGCTTTCACCAGATACCCCTGAAACCCTTCAGGCCTTACAGACAAAACATCCTCCAGCTCCAGTAAACCCATATTTTCTCGACCCACCAACAGCAGGGCAAGCATGCCCTTCAAATTCAAAACAAAGATGGAATCTCACCCCAACATTTTAAAGACCTAACATCGCATTCTGTGGGTGATGCAGGCAAGCAACTTGTAAATTCGATCTCTAAATTAAACAACTTTATGTATTCCGGTAATGTCAATCCAGAAATTGTCCCCATTCTTTTCGGCACGAACCTCATTGCCCACACCAAAAAGGACGGAGGGGTGAGACTAATTGCTGTTGAATCAATACTACGACGTCTGGCTTCTAAAATTGCTGTTCGACATATTTTACCAAAATTAAATTCGGAATTTGAACCCGTACAGTTAGGCTTCGGTGTAAAAGGAGGGTGTGAGGCAGCATTCCATGCTCTACGCTCTTTACTTACGGAGAGTCTGACGTGTTGCTCAAAATTGATGTCAAAAATGCATTCGATTCGGTAAATAGGGATACCCTGCTGACGGAAATAAAACAACATATACCGGAAATATACAACTATCTTCTTCTCAGTTACGCTGACCCAACAAAATTGTTATATCGTTCTAATGAACTGTCCTCGGAAGTAGGTTGTCAACAGGATGATCCTCTTGGGCCTGCAATTTTTAGTTGGGCTATAAATCCGATAATCAATAATTTAAATTCTAAATTCAACGTTTGGTATTTGGACGACGGAACGCTAGGAGGTGATGTAGATACTGTGTTTTCAGACCTTATTTTAATCAAAAATAAATTTGAAGCCATTGGTTTGGAGCTTAATTTTAGCAAATGCGAACTTTTTATAAATAACAGCGACTAAAATTTAAATGATGTAAAACAAACATTTAATATTTTGGCTCCAATTATTAAAATAGTTAACAGTAACATAGTTTTTTTTTACTATAAACTAATTCTAATACTAGTAAAGACAATTTAAGAAACGCATTTGTTAACCCCACATAGCCCTTTGAAATTCAGATAGTTTGTTATAATCCCCAAGATGTCTCCATACAATACGATTCATTCTCCATTCCTTAACAATAGCACGAGGAATGGAAGTAATCATCATCAGCGTTCATCTCAGATTTGTTGATTTCCTTGTCAGCCATTTCTCTGATTTTTATTGGAAGAACATCATTCTTTCTTAAAGCATTGATTCTGGATCTTTCCAAAAAAAATTCAGCACTCATACGTCTTCTCTTAACATTTCTTATCATTAAGGCATTAGCCCATTTATTTCTTATTAGCTGGAATCCGAAACCTGATGTTGCATGAGACTTCCAAACAAACTTACTTAGACTTGAAATATTAAGATTCATTTTGAAATATATATAACAGTAATTCCCTTTACCTTTTAGGTTCCCCAAATTTTTATGAATCTATTTCTAAATATATTAATAATTCAATTACTAAATTTCAAATATATGCTGACCGTCTCTTTGAAATTAGTCCACATTCCACATTATGCACTTAGCATCTTAAAATTCGGTCTTTTCGTCCCGAAATCTACGTATGTTCTCCGTTGCTGCTCCTTTTAGAAACACCCAGATCTTTTGACACAAGTAGACGACTTAATAACAATAACTTTAGAATCGATACTTAATATACAGCTCAAGGAGCAATCTTGGACCCAAGCATCCCTACCCATCCGTTATGGTGACTAAGGGATTCGCAAAATTTCTAGTGTCGCTTTACCAGCCTTCCTATCTTCTGTCCATAGCTCAGAAAATCTTATAAGTTAAATTTAAAGGGCATCCCCTTCAAACTTTGAGCTTGCTAGCTTTATTTTTAACTCGACCTCCCTATGATGTGGGAGACTGTTTTTACAATGTGTTTTATTTAGCAAACTCATTCATACTCAGATATATCTCTCACGCTGATCAACATTCATTCTGCATATCATTTTCATCTTGCATTCATCATCATTCAATCATAGGCTAAAGGCATGTGTACTTAAAGAACTAGCAAACACTGGACAGTGAGGGGGGAAACAATTCATATCTAGATATCTAACTATTCATATTAGATTTAACAAACATTTCTTATTTTCTAAATCTTACAAATATATCCATTACAAAACTTTTATTACTTAAAACTATTATGTACAAGAGGCAGTACACTACACAAGGCAAAATCCTAACTTAACAATATTTTTGTGTTAGCCTACTTATATCTACAATAACTATCTATACTTATAATAAATCTGTTAAAACCTACGTTTTATTAATACACTATATATCATCAAGAATAAATTTTAATAGCGCGATTTAATTTCGCGATTAAATATATATATATATTATACATATATTAAAAATAAGTCGGGTTTTCCTTCCTGACGCTATAATTCCAGAACGCACGAACCGATTTCCACGGGTTTGCATTGGTTGGAAAGGTCTCAAGCTCCGTGAGGTTTATAGCAAACAAAATTCAGGAAAAATTTCAACAGAGAAGCAGGAAAACAGGGAAAATCATTTTTCACATACAGCGCCATCTCTGATACATAGCATGTACCACAAGCCAATAGTAATTATGCTATACCTACATTTAAGCAATAAAAAATAAATTATTTTTATCCTAAAATACATGACGTGTTGTTATATTGATAATAATCAACTTATTTGAATTGTACACGGTTCAGGGATATAACAATATTTTTATAATAAATTTCATAAAAAATATTATTTGACGGCCGGCTGGTCGAGTGGTCAGGCAACTGGACACTCTACGCAGCGGTCGCGGGTTCGAATCCCGCCAGGTGCAGATAATCTGTGTGACGAATATATATGTCTGCACCAGGTCATGGATGTGTATTTATGTATATATGTATTTATATCTTAAATTTATTTCCGTTCCTAGTACCTGTAACACAAGTTCTTACGAACTTAGCACGGGACTAGGTTAACGTGGTGTGATTGTTGGTTAATATTTATATTATATTATATTATATTTATATTTAGAACGTTAATCGTTAGTACGTAGCCTGGGAGAAATAAAATATTTTAACTAGAGAATTATCCCTGAAAATAAGTGTCCAAAAGGTAACACAAGACTATCGTAAGGTATAGAACGATATTGGAGGAGAAGTCTGGCCTTTTCGCCGAGGCCAGCCTGTCGCTGGAGGGATCCTGTTGCCTGCAGATCCGGGACCCTCCAATTAAAGCGGCTGAAGGCTTAGTACGGTATTGCACTCCCAAAGTGCCGAGTCCGACATAAGTCTAGGACTGCCGACCCGGGCGTCCTGGATATCATCCGTAAATGGATTCCCCTGCGTATAAAAAAAAAAAAGGTATAGAACGATATCAAATAATTATTAAATTGCGCGAAAACACACAATATCTCATTAAATTCGAAAGAAATCTATAACAATGTTTATAACCAAAAACCAGATATTTGACTACAAAGTGGTCTTTTTCGACATAACGTCATTTTCATAAGTAAGGACCTTATATACTTATAAAGAACAAAATATGTGCATCGGGAAGTCACTTATTACATTCATAAACATTTTTAAGCATTTTTTTTCAGTTTCATTTTGAGTTTTAGGATAGCAACTAAAAAAATATACTTATATAAAAATTAAAGTTTATTGTTAGTTTTATCTTTACTTTCTTTGGGATACAGGGACGAATGAAGACCGCTTTGTTTCCCTTTGGCACGTAAGAAACGTTTTTTTTTTTTTTTTTTTTTGTAAAATTATTTTATTAAGTGATTCAGATATTTCAGTTTTGTATCATCTGATCAGTACAAGGAATGTTATGAAGCTCCGTTACAGTAAAGGAAACTAACGAGTATCCAAAATAAAAATCTATCCGCACATCATAATTTCGGATAGGGGCAGAGCAAAAATAATACGTGTAATATTTTAATATTACACGTGTTGTGCTTTGTATTTTTTATTATTTCTATTACCTAACTGTCACTATAGTCAGTCGTTATGGGTGGGAAGTACACTGCTATTTTACATTTTGAGTACCTACTTAGATAAAAAATCGTGTACAACTTTATCTTTAATCTTGGTCCACTTTACTAACATGACTGATTGTAGTACCAAATGATAAGAGAAAAAAAGTCATATTATAGCCTATTTATCTATATTTTACCTTGAGAATTCCTGAAACTGTAATATCCGTAACCGAAACTTTCCGAAACAATTTTATACATGTAGGTAACTGTATCCGAAATCGATATAATATTATTCATATATCCATATCCAGATCAGAATTTTTTTATTTCTTTTTAGGCTATGAAATTTCTGAAAGTGGTCATAAAATCTCTAACCTAACCATCGAAATTTGCATGCATCGAAATTTCATCAAGTCACATAGGTAAGCTCCACCATGCACGTACAAAAAAGATACGCAGAGACCTCCGACGTGCTAATGCAAAAAATATATAGCATGCGATTGAGTAAAATCGGGGATCAACAGTATTCTCAACCCATCTCAGGAGTCACCTGACAAAATTAAGAAGACAAGATGGCAAAATTGTCACCTCTAAGCCGGGGATACTCTCGGAAGTGGAAAACTTCTATAGCCGACTATATACCTCACGGAAGCTGCAACCTGACCCCAGTACAAGGATCCCAGAGCCACAATAACACGCCATTACACAGATGAACTTCCAGAAGTCAGCCACGTGGAGATAGTATTGGCCCACAATCAACTTAAAATGGTAAAGCCCCTGGCGAAGACTGAATAATAGCCGAATTAATCAAAGCCGGAAGAAAAACAGTTGTGAATGAACTCTGTGGGATATTCAATTCTGTCTTACACATAGGGAGAAATCCAAGGGCGTGGCACAGGAGCATTGCAGTTTTGTTTCACAAAAAGGGTGACAAAACACTACTTAAAAACTATCGACCCATCTCACTCCTGAGCCACGTCTATAAGTTGTTCTTAAGGGTCATTACAAATCGCCTCGCATGAAGACAAGACATCAGAGAAGTAGCGCCATGCTGCTTTGCTGCCTCGTTCTGCCGGCAGCCGCCGCGTTTGGCAGTATAGGTCAGCTGATTGGGATGGGATGCGGTGCTTCTTTGCATCCTACCCATGGGGGCGAATTTGCTTCTCGCTGGATGATCCGGACATCGTAGCTGATTCGAAGGGCTACATCATATCTTCTCGTTGCCTATACTACAAAACCTGAAGACTAAGGTCTTAAACTAGTGCGTCCTGCCTGTTATGACCTACGGAGCCGAAACGTGGACATTCACAGTGGGGCTAGTCCATAAGCTCAAGGTCGCTAAGCGTACTATGGAAAAAGCTATGCTCGGTGTGTCCCTTCGAGACAAGATCCGAAACATGTGCATTCGTATGCGGACCAAAGTCACCAACGTATCCCTGAAGACTAGCAAGCTGTAATGGCAATGGACCGGCGATGGCTCACATCTGCTGAAGAACCGACAATTGTTGGAGTGAACAGCTGTTAGAGTGAAGACCACGAATAGGTAAGCGTAGCGTGGGATGACCTCCTACTAGATGGCGTGACGAACTGCGTAAGGTGGCGGGGAGTAAGTGGATATGAATAGCCGAAGATCGGGCTCAGAAGGCACGCCGCCTTGGGAGAGGCCTATGTCCAAAAGTGGACTGATGTTGGCTGAAGAAGACAAGAAGAAGAAGACATAGGTAAGTTCAAATTTGTATTTACTATACTGTATCAATCTGTAAACAACTCACTGCAGAGCGAAGGCCTCTTCTCCGAATAGAAGAAGGGTATAATTACTATACATATATGTATGTATGGATACGTATAATTTACTATACATATTATGTGTTATTCTATTCATATCCGAACTACTATACACATGAATGAATTTAAAACAATGTTTTAAACATGTTTAAGCATGTCTTAAAGAAAATCAGACAGCTTTATTAAACAGCTTCATAAAAGATCATAAATATTTGTTTGAAACTTATTTATTTATTTTGTTTTAAGCGGAACGTATTGTTCTTTAAAAAAATCTGTTTGTTTACAACCTTGGTCGGTTGTATTACTCTTGATAGTATTACTCATGTTTCAATAATATCAATACTATCGACATGATCAAAATCTATCGGTAATATTATGATACTATCGATTGTATCAATACTATCGGTTCAGCTCAGGTTTTTTAACAATCGATTCTATCGATAGTATCGATAGTATTGTCACGTGCAAAAGGTATCAAAATCAAAATCAAAAACAACTTTATTCAAATGGGGCCTATATACTAGCCTATATACGAGCACCTTATCGTCATTTTACAAATTAAAACTTTAAAGTGATTATTATTTCGTAAAAGTAAAGCTACCACCGATTCGGAATGTAGATTCTGCAGAGAAGAATCGGCAAGAAACTCCGCACTTACTATTTTGAAAATAATATATAAACTGTGTTTTAGTACAAAAATTAGTAATATCTTGCATGAAATACAGCGCCACTAAGTCCACACATCTTTATCAACTAAGTAATCCTGCACCGAATAATACGCTTTATCTACATTTTTTTTTTTTATAAAATCTTTAAATTTATGTTGAGACAATTCCAAAATTATTGTGGGGTTTTATTATACATGCGAATACCATAACCCAGAAAGGAGACGTTTACTTTGCGCAGTCGGAAACTTGGAGTTACAGTTTTGTTATTCCTTCTAGTGTTTACACTGCGATTAATATTCGGGTGCCTCGGACTGTCGTCTTTGGTGAACCTGTTCAGCGCCTCCGCTTGCTGCTCTCCCTGTTCCGCCCTTTTGGGGGAGGGATGATGTGGGAGCATGCCTTGTTTGGGGGAGATGGTAGCATGAATAAATGTCGCTACTGACATCGAGCTTGGCCTAGATTCGGGTGCGGCCCTTTTATTGAGTTGTTCTGCCTTCTGGACCTCGACCCTGAGCTGTAAGCGCTCCGAACCGCTATGTGCGGGTTCATCGACAGTCCGCGATGCAAGGGGTGAAGGTGTTATGGATTTCGGTCTTAAATAACCCAGATCCTCCCCCCTGTCCTCGTAGACAATGACCTCACTGTTCTTGGAGGCCATTAGGCAACCGTACCTATCCGATACGTTGCCTCTGTCATAGCCGACTCTCATTGAATCCACACTGATTCTTCCAGGGATTCCCCCGGGGATCTCGCTCAACCGCTTCAGCCACACACTAGACTGCGCAAAGGCTGATATCTCTCCCCATTCGAACAGCACGATGAGTTTGCTTTTTATACGTACTATTCGGTAGGTCGAGTCGCCCTCCTGTTCTTGCGCTAGCGCTTCGATCTTTGTGCGGTTAATGCTGGTCTTTTGTGTGCTACCCTTTATCAGTAAAGCGAGCCCCGGTGAAATCGCCAGTCAATCGCGTGTTTCGGGGCGACAAAAGCAGATTCCTATCCTCTCCACCTCGTTGTCCATGAAAAGAGCCACGCATCTGGTCTTTATTCCCACTTCTCCGCTTCTGGTCCCTTCGCTGGGCGAGGATTGCGTGAACCTGTTGTGGATCAGTTGCGGAGGTGTGTTATTGTTGGCTCTCTTCCCGAGCAGCCTTTGCAGAGAGGAGGAGAGGGCCTGAGTTATTCGATCCAGAAGGACACGGCCAAGAGACATTGGTGGAGCCGTTGGAGTGGTTTGCCGAGTGTTTCCTTGTGTATGGTGTGTCTGGGTCTGTGTCTGTGTTGCTTAAACGACGGTGTTGGCACTCTGTACAGGCGTCACAGCCGGTGGTGGAGCGGTCGTGTTGTTTCTTTTTGCGGCTACTGTGACGGCCTTTCTTGCGAATGTGAGGAAGGAAGTTCTGCTCATATCGCTCTCCAAGATGGTATGGAGCGATGACTGGTCAAGTTTCATCTGGAGTTTGAGCTCCAGATCCAGCCTTTCCTTACCGAACCTCGTGCAGTTCAGTATAATGTGCAGAACTGTCTCATCACAATTCGTGTCGCAGATACACGAAGGACTGTCAGTGAGGTGGAACCTGTGCAGATACGCCGCAAATCCTCCGTGACTGGTCAGTATTTGTGTGTCGACAGGTGTTGGTGCCCACTTCCTTACCAGTCTGCAAGCGGTCTTTGCATCCGGCAGGAATATTTTTGTGACCGCACCAGTTACCGAAGAATTATATCTGTCCTGCCACATCCTTACAGTCTCTTCCCGGATCTGCCTTCTGACATACGATATTGGTACTTTGTCGTAGTCAGGTGCCGTCTTTTTTGTTAAGGCCGCCTTTTTTGCCAGCTCGTCCGCTCTTTCGTTGCCCGATGTTCCAACATGGGCCCTCAACCAAAAGAACCTAATTGCCTTATTTTCCTCTCGAAGATGCCTAATTCGACTCTTCATTTCCACGGCCAGAGGGTGGGTCACTGATGGGCTTCTAAGCAGATCGAGTGACCACCTCGAATAGCTCATGATGTTAATAGAGCTTGATTTTGAGGTTTTAGCCATGTCCACGGCTCTGAAGAGTGCGTACAACTCCGATCGGAAGACAGTGTTATGCGAATCTAAGCGGAAAGTAGAGTATCTTACTTCCCTGCCTTGGTCCCAGCATGTGAGGGCGGCTCCTACTTTGTCCTCTATTTTGCTACCGTCGGTGAAGATGAAGGGCCCGACGATATTATGCTCCTCAAGGACTTCGGTTTTTCGGGGTTCAGATTCTCTAAGCGCTCATACTCAGTTGTCATGAGTAAAGAAGGGTGGGGATTTTGCATTGGACCCACCTTGCGCTCCAGCTCTCTTCCCGGTGGAAGAAGGTCCGTGTTGTGACCCTTTTTGGTCTTGAACAATATGGCCGCCTCTCGGACGCGAAGGTCGAGTAGGAGCAGGCCCGTGAGAACTAGTGCCGATGTCAGGGACACTGTCCTGTACGCTTTGCATATCTTCTGCGCGAATCCTCTCTGCAGTGAGTCTAGTTGCTTACGAATCGACAACTTCTCTGCTGCAGGGGACCATACGCTCGCCGCATACAGGACGATAGGCTCTATCACCGCCACATAAATGGTCCTTACGATTTCCCCGTTTAGACCCCAATACACTCTCGCAGCGCGCGCGAGTTGTTTATATATGTCCGCAGCTGTTTTACATACGGCGGTCACGTGCGCATTGAAATTGAGTTTTGAGTCCAAAATGAGCCCCAGCAGTTTAATTTCCTCTACAAGCCTCAGTCGAATGCCGGCTGAGGTCTGTAGGTTGCTGGATTTTTGGCTCGAGAAAACGAGGACCACGTCGTCCGCAAAGGCCTGGCAGTATACCCCCATGCCGCTGATCTTTCTCAGAAGCGAATCCAGGATAAGATTCCAGAAGGTCGGTCCGCCAATGGATCCTTGGACACAACCCTTCGTGGTCTCCTTCTCACTGGTCGCTCTGGCTTAATTGACTATGACCCTGCGATCCTGGAGGTATGAGGCGACCATAGCGTAAAGGTTCCTCGGGCAATGTTTATCCACCAGCTGTTTTTTGAGAGCTGGCCACCATGCATTGTCGAAGGCACCCTCTATGTCGAGCGATACCAGCAGTACTATCTTCTTCAACTTCTGGTGATTCTCGTTCGAACTATGTAAAAATAATAGGTACTTAATTTTTGACCAAATTTTCATAAATTTCAATAAATAATAAATAAATAAATAAAAAGTCGATACATTCCAGTCAAGCCGGCGGCGCGTGCGACGTGATGTTGTACTGTGCCGCTTGCACCTGCACCCCCGCCCCGCGGCTAATTTCGATAGACGAATCCCGTTACTAGGTCAGTAGGGTATAGGGTATGCTCCGCCGTAAAGTTTGCATGTGTATCTTACCGCGCCTAACGATCGATCTTACGCGTATACCTAATATGTCGCATGTGACCCGTGACACGTCATTAGTAATTAGGTATAGTATGCAAACAGAGAGGATTTGAAATTAAAAAACACCAGTGCTTACGAAACTGTTAAAAGTGACCGTGTGATTCGTATTAAATTGTGTGAAAGACAATATGCGTAAACGTGCCGAACTGTGTTATCATACGAGAAGCACACTTTGAACATTTGTTAAGGTTAGTGTAGTTGTGTAGGTAAATAGGTAGTTGAATCATTGACAATCGTTTTAAATAAGAATAATTCCATTTTTAAATAAAAATTACCATTAATTATGCAACTTATAAAATAAATGCACCCAATATTACAAAAATAGGAAAACAATTTATAAAATGCAAAAAACTTAAACACGAATTAAAGAATAAAACGGTTTCATCCACAAAAAAAGAATACAATAGCGGTCAATAGTTTTTAGTATCGACAAGCGCGCTTCATCTTCAAGAACATTCGACGGCGGCGGCGGACAAATGCGGCGACCGGTGCGGTGGGTGAAGGTTCAGACGTTATGTCGTTCAGAGGATGCGTAAAAAATTAAGTTAACTGTTGGATAACTTTACTTAGAAGTTTATTAATATTTATATGTATTTTTTTTTGTCATCATAGTAGGCAAATAAAAATAGTGAAGGCCTGTTTCACAATCGCTGAATAAAGTTCTAAGTAAGCTACTTAGTTAAAACATAATATTTCTTGTCATATTTATTATTTAGTACATTTCAATAATTTCATATTGCAATAATTATTTTTACTCGTAAATTATAATGGCAGATTAAAATCTGTGTGACGGTGACGACCTATTCCCATGTACCATATAAACATATAATGGATATTTCACACAACTTCCTACAGTGCGACTGCCCGTCAAGCACTTATTGTAGCTACTGTAGGTTACTGTACCTACTTACGAATAGTGTGCAATAGCATATTGTCTAGATTGTAGTGTCCGACCGAAAGTTCGGTTTCGGTTTCGGCCAGTTTCGGCCAAGAAATCTAGTTTCGGACTTAGTTTCGGTTTCGGCCAAAAAATGGCCGAAACTTTCGGCCGCACCGAAACTCGAGTATTGAACTTCATTTTGTTGAGTTTTATTTTTAAATGACAAATTTAAGTGTTTATAGGTAATTGTCGTTGGATTACATGACCTTTGTTTATTTAATTTTAACAATGTGAGAACGCGTAGGTATAGCTTATGCGAATTACCTACTCAGTCATCTCGCTTCGTCCTTTCCCGTTGATTGCGCGTGATGCCAAGTCAGTTTGGATCATCATCATCATCATCATCATATCAGCCGTTGGATGTCCACTGTTGAACGTAAGCCTCCCCCATCGACCTCCAAAGCGACCGGTTCAAAGCAGCCTCCATCCAACGGCTTCCGGCGACTTTCCTCAAGTTGTCTGTTCATCTCGTGGACGGCCGTCCGACGCTGCGCTTGCTGGTACGTGGTCTTCACTCGAGTACCTTTCTGCTCCGTCGGCCGTCAGTTCTTCGAGCTATGTGCCCTGCCCACTGCCACTTCAGTTTGCAAATCCGTTGGGTTATGTCGGCAACCTTCGTTTGTCTGCGGATCTCATCATTTCTGATTCGATCTCGCAGAGAAATACCAAGCATAGCCCTCCCCATTACACGCTGTGTGACTTGGAGCTTGTTTAAAAGGTCCATAGTCAGAGATCACGTCTCAGATCCGTATGTCATCACTGGTAACACACATTGGTCGAAGACTTTCGACTTCAGGCACTGAGGTATATCAGATGAAAAGACGTTTTTCAACTTCCCGAACGCTGCCCAACCTAGCTGTCTTCGACGATTGACCTCTTTCTCGAAGTGGGACTTACCAAGATGGACATTTTGTCCTAGGTAGATGTACTCGTCAACAACTTCGAGAGTAGAATCTCCAACCGATATTGGGGTGGCAGTTTGGATAGGTACTGTATTTTTTTCTATTTATAATTCATATTTATTTACCGTAATTATGTTCGTGTTTTTACAATATGTTTGTGTCGTTAATTTTTTTATTATATTAAAAAATTATCCCAACAGAATTGGAAAAAAAACTAGGAGAGTGTTGAAAAATGTTTTTAGAATATGCTAAAAAAATAAAAGTAGTACTCCACGGTTTTGTTATCGAGATATTAAAATTATAAATATTAATTATCATTTTAAATTTATAGTGATCAACACTCCACAACGCTCTCATCTGTTTAATTTAATAAAACTATTATTAGAAAGCGAAATACTATTTGTATATACTAAGACCATATAAACAAAAATATATAAAACACTCAGAGCAAAGTTGCTAAATTACTATAACTAACGATATAAGGCAGAAGGTATTAAGGTAGGACTACACTTCACCACGCTGGTTTCGGTTTCGGTTTCGGTTTCGGCCGAAACTGAAAGCAAGGCCGAAAGTTCGGTTTCGGTTTCGGTTTCGGCTGAAAAACCTGTTTCGGTCGGACACTACTAGATTGTATTCGCACACTTATCAGTCACGTATTATTTATCATAATATTGAATCTTGACTATTCATCCGATGCATTTTCACGATATAATTCAATAATGTATGTATATCTATATATTCTATTTGAATGTACTCGTATTAAAGTATATGTGTATATGCATATGTATAAGTATGTATTATTATTTGTATGTTTATTTGCTTATTTATTTATTTATTTATTCTAAATTGCGCTTTTTTTTACAGTTACTTCTAGCAATAGTGTATACTTAGAGTTTAGTGCTTTTCTATCATACAGTGATTTTGTGATCTTTAAATGGATTTTGTTTTCGTGGATAACTATTATTGGCTCCGTATTGATTGTGTCATGTACTAATAAGAATGTGAAATTAAGCTGTTGTTATCCTAAATAAATAAAAATAAAATACATTTTCAGTGAAGTTGGGATTCGCCTAAGGTAAGTTTTGTACACTGTCCGTTACAGCAGCTGCGAGAAGAATTTGGTGCTATTACATAATCTCGAACATAAAAGTCCTGTTCTTGATTTGCTCTATCATCGTTCAACATAAGATCTTGTTTATCAACACCATGATGATTTTCCACAAAGACATTTCCATATTACACAGCATCCAATCCAGTTATCACAAAGTCCTTTATCGTGCCAGGGTCAATCGAAAAGCTATCAATCAGTCCAGTAAGATATCTTGAGAACCCCATGCATTAGCAACGTCGCCATAGTAAAGAAAATATGTCAAATTGCCAAGATCTATCAATTGAGCTACATTTCATTTTTGTTGATGACGATTGATTATATTTTTTGTTTCTTTTTTAACCATTTATCTCAAGCGTTGGTGAGTGGGTGTCCCATCATCTTATCATCATCGTATCAAATTTCTGCCCCAGTTTAAAAAAATCGTAAAAAGTCTTGACGAGTAATCAAAATGAAATAAAAAGTTTATCACGTTGTGGTCGTCACTTTTTTTGAAATTATATGAAAAACGTCAACAGTTTGTTTTGTGGGTAGTCAATTGTTAAATATATAAACTCATCTGCTTAGCGACTTAGATTTACTCGTAATACATTTTATAGTACCTGAAAATATTAGAGTTAATTTGTATTACCAATTATCCTTTTGTTTTTTTTTTTGTACTTGTTTCATCATCATACTTACCACATCAACATCGACCTTCAAAGCGACCGGTTCGAAGCAGCTTCCATCCAACGGCCTCCGGCGACTCTCCCCAAGTCGTCTGTCCACCTCGCAGATGGCCGTCCGAAGCTGCCTGTACGTGGTCTCCACTCGAGAACCATTCTACATCAGTATGTCATCACTGATGTGTCACACGTAGTCTATGGTACTATAGCCTTTTCAGAAACCAGTTTTTTCGGGAGGCTGGAAGTCATCAAACTTGCCCGTCAGAAGATTCGTAATGACGCTAGAGAGCAGCCTAGAACCGTGACTCAGAAGCGAAATGGGTCTGTAATTTCTCAACAAGTGTTATCGCTCTTTTTGAATAATAGAACTACCACGCTTCTATTCCAAGCTTCTGGCGTTATGCCCTCAAGCAAGATAGCATTAAAGAGCTTCTGAAGGGCTTTAAGTACCGGTGATCCACCCGCTTGCAGCAGCTCTGACGTAATACCGTCCGCGCCCGGTGCCTTATTGTTTTAATTTTTCCCAGAGCCATATCAATCTCGTGCAAGCTTATGTCCGGAATAATGTCGGGCAAGCTCGACTCTTAGATATTCATCCGAGCTGCGAACATATTGACCAAGGTACACAACTGTCCGTAAAAATTCTTGACTTCCTTAAATATCTCGACTCTGGTTGTTTATATTATTATTTGTTGTTTACTTTATTACTTATACTGTAAAATTAACCTAAAAAAGCATAAATAATCGTATAATATTTTAGCAAAATATTTTTATTCTAGTTCTTTTATTTTAGTACGTATACATTCATACGTACGTACGTATCCTAAGAGCCAAAATAGTACAAAGAGAAATCAAAAATGTCTATTTTTTATTAAATGTCGATTACAGTTCAACACATAAAACAATAAGGATAGCTTTGTTGCTTATCTTTTCTGATATTCGTTTACTTATATAAAATATAGTTTAAGTAAATACGAATCAGTCAATAGATATATCTTTTGGAGTAGTGACACATTGTGACAATATGAGAGGCAACTTTATTTTTATCATTTCTTTATTTTATTTATGTACACATTTTAATCCCGTGCATTCGTTGAATATATTAGGAGTGTTTCCATATCAAGGCAAAAGTCATTTTTTTGCATTTAAACCATATATTGAGGAATTAGTAGCAAGAGGACACAATGTAACAGTTATATCTGTTTTTCCCAGAGAAAAACCAATGAAAAACTACCATGACATAAGTCTCGGAGATAAAGTAAAAATTTTAAAAGACGAATTCCAGTTACAACGATCATATTATTCAATTTTTAAAATCAGCCTCTTCCTCGTGTCGACTGGTATAGAAAATTGCAGAACTATGCTAGCTGATAAAAATGTGCAAAGCCTTGTAAAATCAAGTGCCAAATTCGACGTCACATTAGTTGAAAATTTTAACTCTGATTGTGGACTTGGATTGGCTTATAAAATAGGAGCTCCAGTAGTGGGATTATCATCCTGTGTTTTGATGCCATGGTATTATAATAGGTTCGGTATTCCTTACAATCCCTCATTTGTTCCATTCTTACTTCTAGAGGGGGGGACAAAACCTTCATTATACCAAAGAGTTGAAAGAACGGTATTCGATTTCTATTTTAAAAATCTTTATAAGTGGTACAGTCAACGAATAGACCAAAATACGCTAGCACAATATTTTGACGATATACCTCCACTTGAAGAATTGGGTCGAAACATAAAATTTCTACTCATTTACACGAATTTTATACTTAATGGCCCCAGTTTGACAACATCTAATGTAATCGAGGTCGGTGGATATCATATAACAAAACCTAAACCTTTACCTGATGTAAGTATAGAACATCTTTTTTTTATACTTTGCGTGGAAATAATAATTAAATTAGTTGATTACAATTAAATCCTTAGAAAAGTTATTTGTAGTTATTTTTATATTTAGTTCGTAGTAATATAATTATTATATAGAATACCTATGTTTATTTTATATATATACCTATAATATTTTGATATGAGTAGTATTTAAAGCTAATAATACTTCATAGGTGTTTCAAATATCACTGAATCATGATATGATGATGGAATTTTAGATAAATTAAAGAAAATCCTCAAAAGTCTTAGTGCGTATTTGTATCTAAGTACTTTTTTCAAGGTTATTGGACTGTTTGTATCATACTTTTTTTGCTTAACTGTGTGGTATATACTTTATATATAGTTGCATTGAAATATAATAGTTAACACTCGTTAAATTGTTAAAAAATCTTAAGTGTTTCAAAATTATTATCGTTACTGGTTTTTTTTTACTTTGCAAAATACTGTTGTTATGTAACAAAATACTGTCGTTGTGTTACTTTGCAAAATAATGTTGTTAAATACTGTTATACATGATATTGTTACTGTATTATACATGATATAATATTATTGTAATACCAGACATAACTTTTGAATATGTAGTACGTGTATAAAATTAAACAAAAATGTTATTTTGAACTCACTAGATTTTTTTTTTTTTTATATCTTTTATCAATTTTCGCAGAAAAACTACGTTTCCTATTATTTTATAGTTTATCGTTTACCTATTATCTTCTAAATACATATTATTTTTTAATTATTTATTTTTTAAATAAGACTGTGATTTTCTTACAAAGAATCTGAAGAAATCCAATGTTTTGAAATTTAAATTTAATAATATTCTTAACTACCTACTCTTACAATCTTGTGATTTATGCCGAAACATTCAACATAGCTCCAATCAAAATTTCATAATTTATGTTTATGAATTTTATATCAACAGGACCTGAAGAAATTTATTGAAGAATCCGAACACGGAGTTATTTACATTAGCTTCGGATCAGTATTTAAAGCCGCGTCCACACCAAAAGACAAGGTAGAAACGATAATTGCTGCATTATCCGAACTTCCTCAACGAGTTATTTGGAAATGGGAGGCGAAGAGTCTACCGGGAAATCCTAAAAATATATATTTTTCAAAGTGGCTGCCTCAAAATGATATATTAGGTAAAACTTTATTTTTATATAAATGTATACTATGGAATGCCACTGAAAATAAAACATTTAGGTATTCTAATAATTAAATAAAAGACTTAAGCATAAAATAGTGTACCTATTTCCATTATTAAAGGAAAAAAATTATATTTCATATCAATGAGTCATAATTATCTTAAAAAAAAAAAAAAGGTCTTCCGGCCTCTGTACCCTATCAGAAAACCTGAAAAAAAAAGGTCATCCGAACTTCTGGGCCTATCCGAAAACCTAAAAAAAAAAAGGTCATCCACCATACCATCATTATCAATTCCAAAAACTATTATCGATAATTATCGGATCGCACTACATTATCAATAATTATCGGATCACACAAAATTATCGATAATTATCGAATCGCACAAAATTATCGATAATTATTATCGAATGAAAACTTATCGATAATTATCGATAATTATCGAATGAAAAATTATCGATAATTATCGAATGAAAAATTATCGAGTAGTTATAAATTATCGATAATTATCGCACACCCCTAGCATGACGTCACTAAGCCAGGTGCACAGATATTTCCAACGGCTTGTACATACACTCGAAAAACATAACCCTCCTTCTGTCGCAGTCGGGTAAAAAGTTGGCTGTCTGTAAAGTCAATTTACGGACGATAATTTTACGTGATAACGTCATAAGAAACCATTGATGAAAAATAGCATACTTTTATGAATTGAATGAAATTATAATCACTAAATTAATATTATTTTGTATAATACAAAAAATGAATTAATTCAATTAATTACATTTTTTTTTTCAATAAATTAACATTTATTTGCATTCGTTAATTCAAATATTTTATTACTTAAATTATACAGATTAATTACAATTAGCAATGTGCTATTAACAATTTATTTACAACGTATATAAATTTGTGATATTTAAGATCCTCCAATCTGCGTTATTGTTTTATCACGTCAAAATAATTACTAACTACGTATTTTAATTAAAAATCTGTGTATTTTTTTTTAAGTCAGCTTGTTTCTTTCTTTTTTTTTTCTACAGCGGATCCAAAAGTTTTGGCTTTCTATTCCCACTGCGGTTTATTAGGAACTACAGAAGCTATTTATCATGGTGTACCAATGGTAGCAATGCCTATATTTGGCGATCAGCCATCAAACGCTGCTGCTGTTGAAGAAAGCGGTCTCGGAGTTCAAATACAATTAAACGAACTCACTAAAACAAAACTTATAGAAAAATTTCGCACTGTATTAGACCCAAGGTAAGTAATACATCATTGTTTAATTTTTTTACAAATACAAGTCTTTTCAATAATTATAAATTAACGATAAAGTCTTATATGTTCGCTTTTAACTTTGTTAATACAGATGGTTATATATTTAATTAAAATTAGTTTTGACTCCTATATAAAACAGTGTGTGTGCTTACAAAAAAAATGCACCCATAACGACTCATTGCTTAAATTTAAATGTTTTGTCATCAATAAAATCAATCCGTGTCAGGCAGTTTCTATCGTGTGTACGCACATCTCTCTACCATGAATAGGCCCAGCTCTAATATTCTTATCATTCATTTTTACAATACAACAAGTTACTATGTTATCAATTTAAGCATTGATATTCTTACGTAAATTTTCTTTTTATTCAGTTTCAGAGAACGAGTAAAAATTTTGTCAAAAGCTTGGCACGATCGGCCAATTTCGGCTATGGACAGCGCAATATACTGGACTGAATACGCTGCTCGTCACAATAATTTTACTTTTAGAAGTGCTGCTGCAGACGTTCCATTGTATCAATATTTATGCTTAGATGTAATAGTCGTTTTAATAGTTTTATTTGTAGCTTTTGCAGCAATTATAAAGACTTTGGTATCATTTTTGCTATTAAGAAAATCTAGTGTTACGAAAGATAAAAAAATATAGAGTAGAGAATAAATATTATTTACTTTCGTATTTTTAGCGAAAAAATAGTTTTTAAGGTTAATTACTTTTTTATTCACATCATGCGTAGGTATCAGCCACAAATCGTGCATCCAAGCCAGGTTAACGAACACCAAGGAATGGGTTTTGTTGATTTTCATTTGCCCTGATTAAACTAATTAACGAATAATGGTTTGTTTACATTTCTGTATAATTGATTGCGTACTGAATTGAACTAAACTGGAAAAGCCTATAAATGTCCCAAAGCTGAGTAAAAGCTGTCTCTCGAAATAAGAAAAATCTTAATCTGCCACAATACTCTACTGCGGGTTTGCAAGTAACTTCTCTACTAAAAGTAACAATCAACATCTTCTTTATGTGATCTCTGAGACACATAAGGAAAAATCACAAGAATAAACACCCAGACCAGAAATAAATCTATATATCATCTAATTTACATATGTATAGATCGTCTTTGTTCTTTATATATCTGCTCATCCGACAACGTCTGACGACGCATTGGGCCATATAAATATATATGTTATCGTGGGCTTTGTGTTTTTACTTGTGGTGTGTGTATTTCCGAACCTCCGACACAAAATTAACATCTTACTGGGGGCCGGTGAGTGTTAAGCATTTATTATAAAAATTATAAATAAATAATAATAAATGTCTCAAAGCAAACGGTTTATTTATTCTCTGAATAATTATTACGCACTTAGAAAAACTAATAGATGTATAGGCGGAAATTTGGCACGGAGGTAAGTTACAAGGTCACGTCACGCCAGTTAAGAAATAATTTTAGAAAACTCTCCCCGTAAAGGGGTAGAATGGGGATTAAAATTATTACTTCTGGGCTTAGAAACTTGTATGTAGGCTATTCATAACAAATAAAAACGATCTGTTTCACTTTTCTTTTTTTGCTTTTTTTTTTTTAGTGAATCTTTTATTTCGACATAATTATGTGAGAAATCTTATAGATGTTAAAATAAAAAATCGTCACACTGCAATCGTCACATTTTAGGACCATACCTAAATGCGGTATTGTACTGTATTTCGGGACTCCGTACTATATATGTAATAAAACGACGCAAACCTATCGAGTTTTGGCTTGTTTAATTTGTCTTGACGAGTACTTTGTTTTTAGATGGTTACCAGGACCTGATCTGATGATGGAGTTGGAGAAGGTAGCCATAGGAACTTCGCAATGAAACGACAACCTCGAGTTCAGACTTGATTGAATCGTCTTGACGAGTAGTTTGTCTTTCAATGGTAACCAGGGTGTGATGATGGAGTTGAAAGATAGTCATAGAAACTCTGTAATGAAACGTCGCAACCCTATCGAGTTCGAGTTCGATTGAATCATCTTGACGAGTAGTTTGTCTTTCAATGATAACCAGAAACTGACGATAGAGCTGGAAGGTAGTCATAGGAACTCTGTAATGAAACGACGCAACCCTATCGAGTTCGGGCTCGACTGAATCGTCTTGATGAGTAGTTTGTCTTTCAATAAAAACCAGGGCCTGATGATGGAGCTGGAAGGTAGTCATAGGAACTCTGTAATGAAACGAAACAACCCCATTGAGTTCGAGGTCGATTGAATCTTCTTGACGAGTAGTTTGTCTTTTAATGGTAATCAGGTTCTGATGATGGAGCTGGAAGGTGGCCATAGAAATTCTGTAATGAAACAATGCAACCCCATCGAGTTTCGGCTCGTTTGATGCGTCTTGACGAGTACTTTGTTTTTAAATGTTTACCAGGGTCTGATTACAGGTGGCGCGCACTACCCATTAACTCGGCGCATCGTTTTTTTATAAGTTTAACTTCTTACGTGCGTACATAAGTACACACACATTTTTTTTTCCTAAGACTGACTTGACCAATATAAAATAAAAAGTTTCACTTCATTCGTGTGTATATTAATACACAAACATTTTTTTTTTATTTCATGCTTTGGTGAATAAAAATGGAGACAAATATTTCGAGAAAATTTTTGAGCCAAATTAAAGCTAAAAGCTATGATGATTACTAAATTGTCACTACCATGTACTACCATGGGTAAGCCGTGAAGCATAGCTTGCATTTGTATATTTAGCCATAATAATTATCACCAGAATATTTTTATAGCGGAAAGGAATAGTACCTACCACTCGATTAAACTCAGCACAGACCGGCAACGATAATCAACGAACTAACGCTAGATTGAGAAACGTGTCACCAGACGAAAATTTGTAATTAATATATACTTATATTTTACACAAGCTGTAACCGTGACTTCTTTTACTATTACACATTTTGACTTTCATCCCCCTGTCCCTAAAAAACTGTACCAATGAAATGTGCCTCAAATTGCACCATATGCTGTATAGATTATTTATATATTTAGTGTATAGCTTGCTTGGTGTGTAGAAAGATATTACATATTTTAAGACCAGACTTTGCATGCGTTAGAAATTATAAGATGTCAGAGTAGGGATCTCAATCAGATATCAAATTTTCATCAGAAGTGTCAAACCCTATCAAAAAAAAATCTTTACCACAAGAAGGTATTTTATAGGTTCCTTTTGGTACCTATCAAATCCTAAATACCATACAATTGAAGCTATACATATGTGCGCAACAGCCTACAGTTCGAGCATCATTCTTACATGTGCAGTAAGTGCGCTATCAAGGAATTCCTTCCTTCCCCATTTTTTTCGATTAATTATACACATAATACTTTATTTTATTTACATGTCTTGAGTATATTCAAGCCTTAATGAATAATGGATCTGACACATTTAATCCATATAAAGAAAAATAAACTGATATATACTTTGTACATAATTCAATTCTGAATCTACCATCAATTGCTACATGTTCACCATAGTACGACTTTGCTCGGTTTAATTGGTAATATCCTAACGCTATAAAATAAAGGTAGATATATAATCAAATAATGGGAATGATCCAAAAAAAAATTTTTTTTTGATGATTTTTTACAGAAAAATAGTCCATGTATATTTGTCATAGACTTTCCGACAGACTACTTCATTGATCCCTAAAAATCAGCTCACGCATGCATAATAATGATTAATATACACATATGAGCTGAGTATTAACAACGCTTTTTAAACTATCTTTTTACTAGATTTGGTTCACATATATATTTCAAGGAGACACATGACAAACTCTTAGAGTCGTGAGTAGAGAGTGAGAGTCAAACTTTTAGATTTAAAAAAAATTTGGCGGCTGAAAAGGTTTTTAATATAAAAATAATCCAAAAAAAGTCCAGGAAACATAAAAATATTTGAATTCTACGAAATATATAATAGATAAAAAATTGTTCAGCGAAAAAACAAACAGAAAAGAAAAATAAATTTTATTGATATTTTCTGCTAAACATGTGCAGTATATGCATGTTACGATTCTCAAAGATAAGTACATTTATTTTTGGTGATAGCGCTGGACCTACATTTGATAAAACCAAGGATACAATGAATATATAATTGATGGATAGATAATATAGCTTCGATCAATACTTATATATTGTCGATATGGATTATTCATAAGTATTTGATACGGTAACACACAATTCTATAATAATGTAATAATATAAACACTACTTAGTGGTGTTAGATGGTATATTCCAAGCGATCGACTGAAAAAACAAAGACCTTTGGATAATAGATCAATATTTGACACATTTAATATTTGCGGATGATAGTGTGCTTTTTGCTAAACCTGCAAATGAACTGAAACTCATACAAATGTTGAATAGAACGAACATAAAGGTGGTCTAGACATGAACCTCAATAAAACTAAAGCCATGACAAACAAATACAAAAATCCATCACGTATATTTACTTATATACAAATCAATAAAGTATATAAGTGAATATACTATTATATATATAAATTATATCTTGCTAAACAGATCTTTGACAAAAAAGAAAAAAAAATGAAGTGGAGCGAAGAGTTAGTTAAAAGTTTTGGTCACAAACAGAAATTCTCAAAGGAGATTACAGCGTTAAACAAAAAAGAAGTTATAATTGATACTTATCTTCTACCAAGGCTGACATATGGATGACAAACGTAGATTTAAAGAAAGAAAATAAAAAATAAGCTAATAACCACACAAATAGTAATGAAAATTAATGAGGTTTTACTGTAAGAATATAAAATAGAGGTTTTAATGTACAAGTTAAAATAAGAATAAGTTAAAATAAGAATATAAATGTGACATGAGTCAATCTGTAACGGGGTATAAAAAAGGGAAAATGTACAATATTTTTTTTAGTATTAAATAAAGCCCCAACAACGCTTCCACTGCGCAATAATGTAAAAATAATAAATAAAAATAATAAAAATAATCGCAATAATGTCTGAGAAACTGTTACCAAGACTAGAGGAAACAAATTTCAGCAACTGGAAATTCCGGCTAAAATTGTTAATGCAAGAAAATTCAGTAGCCGATGTAATTGAAGAAAAATCGGATATTTCAGCAGAGGAATTTAAGAAGAAGGACATCAAGGCGCGGAACCTCATAGTACAATGCATATCAGATAAATACTTAGAAATTGTTAAGAAATGTTATACTGCAAAAGATATGATAATACAATTAGAAAATACGTTCGAAAGAAAAAGCGTATTCAATAAATTACATTTAAAAAGAAAGTTAATGTCATTAAAATGCACAAATGAAAAGCTTCAGGACTTCTTTCTAAAATTTGATTCCGTGATCAATGAGTTAACAGCTGCAGGGTGTATTATAGATGAAATGGACAAAATTTGTTATTTGCTATCTGCAATGCCTGGAAAATACAATAACGTTATCACGGCAATAGAGACTATGACGACGGATATTATAAGTATAGAGTTTGTGAAGGCAAGACTGCTAGATGCAGAGATCAGAGACCAAGATATTCCAGAACAATACATCAATGCACAACAAACAGCATTCTTCACATGCTACAATTGCGGAAAACCCGGACACAGGGCATATGAGTGCAGATCTAAAACGAGATTCACACGTGGACGAGGAAGATATGCAAGAGGATATACGCGGAGTGGTACGAGAGGAAGAGAACGTACATCAAGAGGACATAATCAAAGAACATCAACGATCGACAATGGAGATATTATAGGCTTTACATCAACTGAGCACCAAGTAAATATGTGTAATTTAGATAATTCTGTTAGGTTTGTAATTGATTCTGGCGCAACTCAAAATTTAATAATGAGTAAATATGAAAAATATATGATAAACGTACAAAATTTAGACAAAGAAATAAAAATTTATGTTGCAAACGGGCAATATTTAGTATCATGTAAAAAAGGTACTTTAAGAGTTTTACATAATAAAACAAAAATAACCATTGAGGCTCTAATTCTGAATGACTTAAGTCATAATTTATTGTCAGTCAAAAAATTATTAGAAAAAGGAAACCGTATTATGTTTTATGAAAATAATGTAGTAATCACAAATAGTGGGATAACTATAAAAGGTAAAATGTTAGGACGTTTATATGGTATTGACTTAAACTTAAATTTAGAAAAATGTAATGTTGCTAATACTATAAATGATCAAGATTTATGGCACAAAAGATTAGGACATGCAAATAGAAAACATCTTTCTATTTTAAAATTACCATTTTCTTTGAATTCTTGTGGACCGTGTCGTGAAGGGAAAGCTACAAGGTTACCTTTTCAGTTAACAAATCGTTTCAGGTCTAGATACGTTGGTGAGATGTTACATACAGATCTGTCAGGACCGGTAAGAACTCCAACATCAAACAGCGAACTATATTTTCAAACCATAACGGATGATTATTCACATTTTTGTGTTGTTTATTTTTTGAAAAGGAAAAATGAAGCTACTACTAATTTGATTGACTACATTAACAAGATAGAAAGACAAACCGGAAATAAAGTAAGAAAAATCAGGTGCGATAATGGCGGTGAATTTAAAAATGAAACAATGTATGAATACAGCAGAAGAAATGGTATTATTATACAATACACCCAACCTTATTCACCACAATCTAATGGCGTAGCTGAGAGAATGAACCGAACCATTTACAATAAAGCACGAACGTTAATGATTGAAACACAACTACCTAAACACTTATGGAGCGAAGCTGTAGCGTGTGCCGTATACCAGATAAATAGATGTCCCTCCGCAGCAATTAAGTTCAGAGTACCAGCAGAAATTATGTATGGAGAATTGAATTTATCCAGACTGAGAATTTTCGGATCTAGAGCATGGATGACTATAGTACCAAAGGAAGGAAAATTTGATAAAAGAGGTAAAGAAATGAGGTTTGTAGGCTACAACATAGTTGGATACAGACTATGGGATCCAGAAAATGATAGAATAGTTAGTTCAAGAGATGTAGTATTTGATGAAAGTGACTATATATACAAATGTAAAGAAAATTATGATAAAGTTAATAATGAAAAACAAACATACAAATGGAGAGAAGAAGAACATGAACAGGAAAATAATGAAGATAAGGAAGTGGCAGATATAGATGGAAATATTGAAGAAAGATATGAAGATTGTGAAGAATATGTAGATGAAGAAAACACTCAGGATATTAATAGAGAGATTAGTAGAGAAGTGAACAGAACTAGATCGGGAAGAGTTGTGAAGAAACCTAGTTATTTAGAAGAAGAATATGATTTAAACATAGCATATTGTTTATGTTCAGGTGAACCAGCGAGTTATGAGGAAGCGATACAGTATGATGAATGGAATGAAGCTATAAAGAAAGAACTAGATTCACACAAGAAATTAGGAACATGGGGCGAAGCACAGAATTTACCAGAAAATAGAAAGGCTATAGAAACTAAATGGATATTTAGACTAAAACAAGATGGAACTAGAAAAGCTAGATTAGTAGCAAGAGGGTTTCAACAGAAAGAACAGGGACACGATTTTTATTCTCCTGTTGCAAGAATGTCAACGGTAAGGGCTATGTTGAGTCATGCAATGCAAGAAGGATTAACAGTAAAGCAACTAGATGTTCCAACAGCGTTTTTAAATGGTGTTTTAGAAGATGAAGTTTTTATAAAATGTCCTAAAGGAGTAAAATGTCAAGAAGGAAAAGTGTTTAAACTGAAGAAAGCGCTATATGGGCTTAAGCAGGCACCAAAGTGTTGGAATGAGAGATTTCATAATTTTATGTTAAAAAATGGATTTACTCAATCAAAATATGATGTTTGTTTATACATGAATACAAATACATGGATATTAATTTACGTGGATGACATTTTATACTTTGGAAACGATGAAATTATAGCAAAATTAAAAGAAGAATTCAGAATTAAAAATTTGGGTGAAATAAGAGATTATTTGGGCTTAGAAATCACAAGAGATGAAAACAAATTGGAAATTAAACAAACGAAAATGATAAAGAGAGTTTTGGATAGATTTAATATGAAAGATAGTAAAGGAACCTACACTCCCATGGAAGCTAACTTCAATGCAGATCCTAACGACGAAGTAATTAATGTACCTTTCAAAGAATTAATTGGATGTTTATTGTTTATCTCTATGAATACTAGACCCGACATTACTTTTGCAGTGTCGTATCTTAGTAGATTTTTGGATAAACCTACAGGATCATTATGGAAAGCTGGTAAAAGAATTTTACGGTATCTGAAAGCTACAAAAGATAAAGGATTGTTATATAGAAAATTAGAAAAGTACGAAGTTAAGAATTTGGTAGGATATTCTGATGCAGACTGGGCTGGAGACAAGAGCGACAGAAAGAGTACTAGTGGTTGTGCAATATTCTATTGTGGTAATCTCATAAGTTGGTTTTCAAGAAAACAGAGTCTTGTAGCACTTTCAACAGCTGAAGCTGAATATCTAGCAGCAGCTCAAGTTGTCAGTGAATTAGTTTATCTAAAAGGTATTATATCAGATATAACCTGTAATTCTAACATTATGACTAAACTTTTAATAGATAATCAGAGTGCCATAAAACTTATTCAAAATTCAGAAAACAGTAAAAGAGCCAAACATATAGATATTAAAGCACACTATATTAAAGATGTCGTACAAAAAGGTTATGTAAATATATCTTATGTATCTACTGATGAAAATATTTCAGATTTATTCACTAAAGCTCTAGCAAAAGTCAAACATGAGTATTTTAGAAAAGCATTAAATATTGTGTAAAAATGTTTTTACATTAAAAAAGAAGATGTTAAGTTAATAGATAGTAAGTAAGTATATTTGAAGTAAGGTTGTTTAATAAAATAAATATAGTTTTATTTAATGGTTACTTAGATTAGTTTAAAGGAATTTGTAATGAAATGGAATGTGTTATTTTTTTTTAAGTTTGTGTGATGTAATTTTACAAATATTAGAAATGAATTGTAAAATTAAGGGGGGGATAATGAGGTTTTACTGTAAGAATATAAAATAGAGGTTTTAATGTACAAGTTAAAATAAGAATAAGTTAAAATAAGAATATAAATGTGACATGAGTCAATCTGTAACGGGGTATAAAAAAGGGAAAATGTACAATATTTTTTTTAGTATTAAATAAAGCCCCAACAAAAATAAAAATGATAATCGAAATAATAAGGGAACAAACAAAGCTAACAGATACACTTCAATATGTTTTAAAGCAAAAGTGGCAGTGGGCTGGACACAACTGTATAGTAAAGGATAAAAAGTGGACACTGAAGGGAACATAATGAAAAGGACCGGTATGGAAAAGATACATCAGAACCCAAGAAACGGTAAGCTGACGACATACAGACTATAGCGGGAAAAAGATCGATGGAAGTGGGCCGAGACAGAGAAATGAATGGAGGCTTTTGTCCAATAGGGATCCGAATTAATGAAAAATGTACCAACGTAGTCGACTGCTAAACAGCATTAATACTATAACTATGTAAATCTAATAACACTCATTTGAAATTTAAATTAATTCGGAAATAATAAAGCTTTATTTTTTATTATTATTATTTCAAATTGTACCTTTGAATTATATAGCATAAAAGTATAATTTGCAATTTACAGTTTTGTAATTCATCAAATAAACTGGTAAATATGATGCCATTTAAAAATGCACTCTATATTTTTGTCAAAATTGCCCTATTTTCATTCCCTTTATAATTAAGATAAAAAATTTAAAAAAAAAATACCCTTGTCAAATATAATAATGAAGTTTTAATCTCAATCAATTACTTTTTATCAATATACTCTATTTATCCACAGTCTGTTGTGAACAATTAATCAGTGTGGTAATGTGTGTCTAAATATTAAATATATTTACAATGATACTTAAACTTAAAATTATAGCGTTCATAGCAATAAGTAATAGTCTTACTGAAGTCCTAACATTAAATATTTTAGCAATTTTTCCATTAGCAGTTAAAAGCCATTTTTTCGTTTTTGCCCCATATTTAAACGAACTGGCTAATCGAGGTCATAACGTTACGGTGATATCATTTTACCCTCAAATTAAATCTTCAGCGAATTACCATGATATAGATTTGAGTGAAAATTTAATGCCCATTGAAGTTAATCATCCAGTAAGCAAGTCTCTGTTCACAGTTTTTCTTTCACTGACGATAGTCCATGCTATTGTAGGACCATTTACATGTAGAATATTAATGGAAGATGAAAATGTACAAAAATTATGGGAAACGCAGGTGAAGTTTGATTTGGCAATTGTGGAACAATTCAATAGTGATTGTGGTCTTGCATTAGCGCATGTTTTGAAAACCCCTGTAATAGGAATGACCTCTCACACGCCCATGCCATGGCATTACAGCAGATTTGGTATTCCATACAACCCTTCCTACATTCCATTCGATTTCTTAGAAGGCGGAACTCATACGACCCTCTTTCAAAGAATAAGAAGGATAATTTTGTACAATTACGTAAATTTCGTGAAACATTATATTACTCAAGTATTAGAGCAAAATGTTGTCGACGAATTTTTCAACGATATACCTCCACTCAGCGAATTAGCGCAAAATATAAAGTTAGTTCTTATATATCAGCACTTTATGCTATCTGGTTCAGCTATTTTACCGCCTAACATTATTGAAGTCGGGGGCTATCATGTAGCGAAACCAAACCCTTTGCCTGATGTAAGTACTAATATTTTGCTATAAATATTTATTTTATTTATTTATTTATTTATTTACTCTTTTTGCACACCAATACACAAAAGAACAATACATTAATTGTTCATACATTTACAACAGAGTTTAAAACAATCAACTTACATCAGTTGCAATAGGCGGCCTTATCGCTAATACAGCGATCTCTTCCAGGCAACCTTTGGGCAGAGGACTTGCATATAAACTAGGCGAAGGGCGCAAAATTTTGTATATAAAAAAGGAACAATAAAAAAAAAATCAGATATAAATAAATAACAATAGATGTTATATTTATAATGACACAAATATACATATAAGTATACTTATATATATACACAAATATATAAATATATACATACATACACACATACATACATACATACATACATACATACATACACACATACATACATATATACATACATACATACACATACATACATACATACATACATACATATATACATAAATACATACATATATACACTATAAGCAACTTGATAAATTAATACGAATGACATAACAACATAACTTCATGACAAATAATAAATAATAAAATAAAGTTATGTAACATAAATTAATATGACAAGTACATTTCCTTAACAAGTTTTTTAAATGTCATTAAAGATTGAGCGCGTTTTATAGACAATGGCAATGAGTTCCAAAGACGACAAGCTTCGACAGTGAAAGATTTTGAATAAAAGGAAGAAGAATGTGAAGGTATCTTCAAAGTTAGGCTATCATTTGAGCGGAGAGGCCGTTCGTGAGTATCACAAAGAAACTCAAATCGGTTTTTTAGATATACCGGAGCAGTTGGATTGAAGAGGATAGAATAAAGGAGAGATAATATGTGAGTATTCCTGCGAAGTCGTATAGGAAGCCACTTGAGTTTTTTACGAAATTCGGAAACATGGTCATATTTGCGAAGTCCAAATACAAACCGAATACAGAGATTTTGTAAACGCTCAAGTTTATTTAATTGTTCCTCATTTAAATTAACATAACACGTGTCAGCATAGTCAAGAATTGGTAGAAGGAGAGACTGTGCTAGCATAACCTTGGTAGGAATAGGCAGAAAGTTACTTAACCTTTTTAGCGACCTCACTGCGGCAAATAGCTTCCTACCCACTTCATTAACCTGAGGTACCCAAGAAAGATGTTTATCAAAAATAATGCCCAAGTTTTTAACCTTGTCACTTATTGGTATACAAATACCGTCAATAACTACCGACGGTAGTTGCGACCAGTTAATGCGTGAAATGAACCTCTGACTACCGACAGCAATAACCTGCGTTTTTGTAGGATTCACTCTTAAACCATAAGACTTACTCCAACGTTGTATAGATAAAAGATCTTTATTCAATTTGGTTATACATTCCGAAAGTTCACTATAATGGGATTGTGAATATATTTGGAGATCATCTGCATACAAGTGGTAGAGAGAAGAAATATGATTAGTAATAGATGAAATAAATATAGAAAATAAAAGAGGAGACAACACGCCACCTTGCGGTACGCCAGCATTGATCATAGACCAGTTTGAAGAATGACCTTCAATATGTATCCTTTGCCGGCGACCATGCAAGTAACTATGAAACCAGTCAGACACCTTAGGAGATATGTTAAGAGAACTAAGTATAGCGAGTAGTATGTCAAAATCAACAGTATTGAAAGCATTACTGAAATCAAGTAATATTAATACTGTAATGAGTTGGTTGTCCATACCTAATCTGATGTCGTCCGTAATTTTAACTAAAGCAGTAGCCGTACTATGACCATGCCGGAAACCTGATTGGAAAGGATTGAAAAGGTTATGTTGTAAGAGAAAAGGAGTCATTTGTTTGTAAATAAGACGCTCAAAAACTTTTGAAAGGAATGGAAGAATGGAAACTGGACGATAGTCGGTGTAACTAGAGGGATTTGATTTTTTCGGTAAAGGAATTATTTGAGCATCTTTCCACACAGTTGGAAATATACAAGAATTGATAGAAAAATTAAAAATTGATGTAATAATAGGAGCGACGAGATCAATAATCGGAATGATCATTCTACGGCTAATGCAATCTGCACCAACGGCATCAGAATTGATATCCAAGATATTCTTCTTAACATCACATACAGTGAACTGACTAAAAGTAAATGAAGGGAAAGTAGGAGTGGATGTAGCTGAAATTTGATTAAGCGTATTTAGTTTTGTCGATCCATCAATGGTATCAGAAGTTAAGAAATGCTTATTAAGCTGATTGAAATCTAATTTATTTAAATCGAGGTTTTGTTTTGCTTTCCCAACTCCAATTGTTTGTAGAAATTTCCACACTTTGGAAGGATCATCTTCCTCAGCTAAGCGTTTATGAATATGGCGTCGTTGTTTATCTCTACAAACTGTATTGCAGCGATTCCTGATTTTTTTATATTTTTCATAATTTTTATCTTTGGGGTTAGACCTATATCTAGCCTTCGCTACGTTCTTTTTATTTTGGAGGGTTTTGATGTCATCGGTTAACCAGGGTGCAGGCAAATGTTTAATACGAACTGGACGAATTGGGGCGTGAATATTATAAAGTTCAATTATATCAATAATATTTAGTAATGTTTGATTTTTTTGTTTTAAAATAATAAAACGATTTTGTTTCGTTGTATTATTACAAAGTAAGTCAATAAATATATTTAATTTTTAGGATTTACAAAAATTTATCGACGAATCTGAACATGGCATTATCTACATTAGTTTTGGGAGTTTATTAAAACCATCTACAATACCATTGGAAATATTAAAGGAAATTATAAGTGCCTTATCTGAATTACCACACCGAGTTATTTGGAAGTGGAACAAAAAGTCCTTACCGGGCAATCCTAAAAATATTTATTTGTCTAAATGGCTGCCTCAAAATGATATTTTAAGTATTTAGTCTTTATTGTAAACAAAACTGCATTTTACGTGTCATTATACTCATGTATCGTTGAAAACCTCAACAAATTATTTTAGCCTAATTTTGTAGTATGTTATATAAAAAAAATTACCGTTTAATAACGACTTTATTTCATTTAATAATTAAATGAAATAAAGTTTTTTCACATAGTGAATCGTTCATTTTCGTAAATCGTTTTAGATCTCTGTCATGAATATTTAATTTATATCGCTTATTTTGAATATACCTATTTTGTCATAGTTTTATTTAAAATGTAGTGTAATTTTTACAGCTCATCCAAAAGTCTTAGTTTTCTACTCACATTGTGGTCTATTGGGGACTACGGAAGCAATATATAATGGTGTGCCAGTACTGGGTATGCCCATTTATGGAGACCAACCCACAAATGCTGCAGCTATAGAACAAAGCGGTCTTGGAGTACAATTAAATTTCGATCTTCTAACTAAAGACTATCTTCTTGAAAAGCTAAAAACTGTCCTCGACCCTAAGTGAGTATAAAGATATTTACATGTAGATTAGATTATAGGTACATGTTTTTTTTTTTTTTTTTTTTTTTTTTTTTTTTTTTTTTTTTTTTTTTTTTTTTTTTTTTTTTTTTTTTTTGAATATTGTATAATTAATAATTATATAAACGATAAATTTCGATTTGCGAATGATAGTTTCATTATTGGTTTCCTACTTTATTGTATGTTCAGTAATATAATTACAGTTTTACTTCTTTTTCTAGATTTCGTGAGAGAGTGAAGTTATTATCCAAAGCGTGGCACGATCGTCCATTAAAAGCAATGGATAGTGCAATATTCTGGACGGAATTCGCAGCTCGCCACCACAATCTAACATTTCGATCTCCTACAATTAACGTTCCTCTCTACCAATACTTCTGCCTAGACGTATTGTTTGTTTTGTTCTTACTTTTCGTTGGAATTATTATTGGTCTTAAGTATTTATTTTCATTCTTAGTCAAAGGCATACGTAATAAATTTTGGAAAAATCTTTCAATTAGTGAGAAAAATGTAAAGGTTGATTGAATAATGTAGTGAACTATCGACATATTATTTACATCGTTTTAGTTTTTGTAATCGGATTTATATAATAAAAAAAGGAAATTTTTGACAATATTACAAGAAATGAAATGGGAAATAATTAATTATTTATAAATATGAACGCGTATGTATTATATTATAAAATTTTATTAAAATAAAAAAATATATCAACTACCACTTAATAAATCTTTTTTAATGGCCATACCCTTTCATTTTTGCTATGTCTGTTCATCTGTCTCTTTATAACTTAACTCAGAGACTGTAAGTACTAAGAAACTATAATTTAGTTTATTAAAAGTTTTGTTTGGTTGTATAAAACAGATACTTAAAACTGTAAATTCTATAAATATATTACAATTTATACTTACAATGAAACTGTAACTGGTCTGATTCTGTACATTAAAGATAATTAGAAGATTTATTTCGAGGACACTATAATCGAGCCTGACACCAAAAATATATTTTTTTTTTATTTTTGTCTATCTGTATGTATCATGGCCGTGCATCACGCCAAAATTCCTGAACGAATTTAAACTAAATTAACAAAATATGAGTTTATATTACAGCTAGAACAATGGTTACTTTTTATTCCGAACTTCGCATTGTTCACTTGGAAGAGGACATGGAAAGAGGTCAAAATGTGTAATCAGTTAAAATACATTTCATTTTTTTTATTTATTACAAACGACTTATTTTAAATATTTTAAGTTCTTTGGTTTGACTTTAAAAAAATTACAAAATCAAAAACAAGAATTTCTTTATTCATTTAGGATTTCAAAGCACTTTTGAATCGTCACTATACAAGGTATATAATAATTTCTTAAACAAATTAATCATAGTTAATGTGAAGCTCACGCCGATCCGGAATATACATTCACATAGATTCTGCTGAGAAGAAGCGACAAAAACTCAAAAATTACTCTTTAAAAAACGTCAATGCTTAACGCAAACATAAATTCAGTCATACGTCCTGCATACAAGAAAGCAATTTGCCATGCTATAGATACCGAATAATATGGCTATTAAAGTATTATTAATATAAGCTTTAAATTTGTTTGTAAGCAATTGAAGAATCGTTTGTGGGATCCCGAAAAATATATCCATAAAATTTTAATTTCATCATTCATCCACACCACGCTTGTTACTATTTTTTAGGTATGTCTGTAATGTTATAAGCAATGTTGTAAATTAGTACAGAATTTTTATACTATCACATTTAGATATTATAAATAAGAGATAGACAACCGATCTTGTGTAGTAAGTAGGTAGTCCGAGTAGTCACCTTGACACTTTAAACCAAATAGTAATCCCATAAACATTACATGTTCTAAGTAATTTTTGGAACATTCGGAATAAGATACACGAATAAAAAAATTAAATAAATCGAGCAACGACTAGTACTTTACAGGAATGATAAATAGTTATTGATATGGATAATACTATTGCTAGACGAGACGAGAGGAAATGTCATAGAAATTTTGATGATCTTAAAAATTACTGAAATCCTCTTAATTAAGTAAAACCAATAAAATAATCAAAACAAAGGCTAAAAATAATAATGAAGAGCATCAAAAAACACCAAGAGCTCCAATAAAGTGTTTTAAGCACAGCTAATGCAAACGAAAATAATACTTGATAAAACAATTGTAAATCAGACATTAGTATTGCTATTGACAGTATCGATAATCGTTATGTGTCGGTATCAAATACTGATAGTTTACAATCGACCTTATAGATTGTCTCTTTCTGATCGACGAGTAGTCTCACTCTTTCTATATCTTATAAAGTCGAGATTTGAATTGCGAGTACAAACTATAAACTTGAATTGGACGGGCGACCGTGGATGTGCGATTGTATAATTATGAATTTAAACGTGTTATATTTTGTGGTACTATTTTTATTACCGTGCAATATTAGCGCATTAAACATTCTAGGAATATTCCCGTACCACGGAAAGAGTCATTTTATTGTATTTAAAGTGTATTTAGAAGAACTAGCGAAACGAGGTCACAATGTAACAGTGATATCACACTTTCCACAAGCCGATCCACCAGAGCGTTATCATGACATAAGCTTGGCGGGCAGTCTCGATAGTATAGAAGATAATTTACCGTTCCATAGATCTTTTTTAACTCTTCTAGAAATTGGTTTAAGTTTAACAAATTCTGGAAATGACAATTGTAAAGTATTGTTAGCTAATAAAGATGTACAAAACATTGTAAAACAAAAACAAAAATTCGATGTAATTGTAATAGAACAATTTAACAGTGATTGTGCTTTGGGCATAGCTTATAAGCTGCAAGTACCTGTTGTTGACATATCATCTCACGTTTTAATGCCTTGGCATTATAATAGATTTGGAATTCCTAGTAATCCCTCATTTGTTCCTTTTCATTTTTCGGAAGGGGGGACAAAACCGACATTAATGCAAAAACTTGAAAGAACTGTTTTAGACGTTTATTTTAAGACAATCTATTACTTTTTTAGTCAGAGACGCAATCAGCAAACACTAGCACAATATTATGATGATATTCCTCCTTTAGAGAATTTAGCTAGAGGTATAAAATTTTTATTTTTGTATCACAATTTTATTTTAACTGGATCGAGACTGTTCCCAGCAAACGTTATTGAAGTAGGCGGCTATCACGTAACAGAAGCTAAACCTTTATCTGGAGTAAGTATAATATTTATGATAAACTAATAACTAACCTACAATGAATAAATGTACAAAAAAAAATTTTACTCAAACTTTATGATTTGTCATATTTCATTATTATAGAAATAAAACTTTTGTTAAATAAATTCCCCCAACTTATTTAAAATCTTAACGTTTTCTATCAAATGTACATGAAGTTCTCAGATTATACCGAAGATATTTTAATGGTTTAGTCATTGTCTCACTTAGCCTTGGCTGCGGTACCTACAGTTGTAAAAAAGTAGATAAGGTTATTGAACTTTATATTTTGAACTACTCGACGCAATCCAATATGATGATTTAGTAATAAATAAACGCAAAACCAAATGAATACATACATATGCAGAAAGCAATGTCACAATGACAAGAGCTGCTGATGCTGATAAAAAAATACAGTACATTCGTGTTTTACGTTCCCTATTAAAAATCTCCAATAGGATCCGATTAAAAGGGACAAAAACCGCATAGAAATCAATAAAATTTATTGTTATTTTAAAATTTTGGGGCAGTGATTTCTTCATTTTGTTGTTTATACATATTTCTCTTTTTCGGATTAACATAAAGTTATTTGGCACTAATATTTAAATAATTTTATTGCTTTTAAAATATAGGTACTCTTTATTTATTTATTTATCTTTTTTTTATGTTAAACTACTTCTATGATATCGATACGCGATAGGTACTTACCTCGTTTTACGTAAAAATATAGGCCTGCGTACAAAACGTAAAATTTATTTTCGAGCAGTCGCTGCCGCGGCACGCTTGGTTAGCTTTCAGATCACGACATTCCTTACAATAATTATAATCATTTATATCAGAATAATTTATATCAAAAATATATAATTATTGTAATAATAATATAAATATAATAATTATAATCCAGGTTCGATAGGGAACGGTTCACAGTTTTACGGTTTGCAATTAACGGATTATAAACTGACAACTTTTAAAATATTATTATACATATTAATAATATACTTAATTGCACTTAAAAATATGTACAGAAACATAACAATAATACGGTTTATGGCAAAGTATACGTTACATATAGTATACATTTCTTAAAAAAAATAAAACACTTTATATTAACTGGAAAAATTATGAAATTGTTGTGTTGTTCGATGATACAATTATTTTAAAATGATTTGTCGCGAATCAATTTAGCTTAAAAATATATTTAAAAATATCAATTTTTCTACACAAAATACATTTTGGTTTTAGAAATAAAAAATTGTAATAAAGTAATAAGTATGTATATAAGTACTTGTTTATGTGTTTTGAAAACGTAGGAAACGTTAATACAACCCTATTGAAAAACTCTCATGGGATTCGATTATTACTACATATTTTTGTAAAGGACGTACGGACAGAACCGGTACGTGCTCGTTACACAATTACTATTGTAAATCTTTGATACATATCTTCTAACAGATCTATCCAGTCTATTGAAAAATATTCGAAGAATTGTGAAACCAAGTGAAAATCAAATTATAAAGCTGCAAAGTGCTTTAAGTATTAATTATGAATTAATATATAGATGATGAATGTTAATTTAATTGTGAATTAAATATATTATAAATATTCAAATGATATTGGCGCGCGGTGCTTGCTATGTGTGCGTTAAGCTCTTTAGAAACATTAGGGGAACACGGGGGAATTGGCGCCACTTAAGAAAAAACTCATATATCTTTTGAAAAACATCACTTTTTGATAAAGTTTTTATTTTTTTTTACAGTATTACTAGTCAAGTTTATCTTATTAAGACAAAAATTAAAAAAAGAAAACAAATAAAAATATTTATACTCATTTGTAATAAAATTAACATTGGCTACCATTGCCCAACAGTATGGGGTAATTAGAACTAGCGATAGGGGTAATGAGATCCACCTGGGCAATGGTAATCGGAATAGTAATATGTAACAAAAATTATATGCACATTACATTTTTTGTATGTGCTTATAATTTGTGTGTCAAACGTAATTATATTATCTTTAGGATCAGCCTTATAATTCAAAAAAATAATTACTTATTGCCTGGTTCAAAAATCACAAACATAATCTTTGGCGGAATTACATCCTGAACATTGAGCGTGTGCCCACTCACCACAGGACCTGCATCTATACCACATTTCGTTCATCAACCTAGTTACTACTGTTGTCATCGCAGATATTCTGGACATTGACTGATTCATCTGATGAGTTGGTATCGTTTTTAAATAGGATTTTTTTATCTTTTTTATTTCCTTTGTTAGTGCTTTTTTTCTTTGCTTGTTTAACTTTTTTACCCTTTCCTTTCGGTTCTTTATTTTCTTTCATGAGACGTTTAGATTTCTTTTCTTCTAGTACACGTTTATTTGGGGTAGCAGTGATTATTTGCGAATGCTGTTTATGTGTTCGTTTTCGAACCTCTCGAGAAGTTGATGGAGATAAATATTGCAGTACAGAATTTAAGTTTGATTCAGAAGCGGGAGACAGAATATCGTTTTGGACACATCCATCATTATTTTCGTTATTTTCACTAACAACCATTTCAGGCAATTGAATTTCATTGACAGAAGACAGTATTGCAGTGCTCTGATTAAGTTGGTTAATCTCAATAGGATCTTCAGTGTCAGTCACTACGTTGGTGGAAGCAGTATTAACGACGTAATAGTCCTCGTCACTAAATGTATTTGTATTAATTGGGCTTATTCCAGTTGCGCAAAAACCACTTATCCATTGAAGCTACTCGGCTGTATGCTTTCTGAAACAAGACAGGCGATGTCATACGGTGTGATTTTAATTTGATTGGCGTGACATTAACTCTCTTGATAGCACGGTCTAGTGCATCCAGACTCCATTGACACTTCTCCGTAATTCTGTCCCGTTTTCGAGGCATCTGAAAAAAGAAACAAAAAGAATGATATGGGGTAATGAGAGCCATGCGACTCCAATTACCCCAAATACTCATTTTCAAGTTTTCATGTAATTATCAAAATACAGTTAGTTATTTACATAAATGGATCTTTCTACGTTATTTTATAATGATAAATCTACAATTAAGACCAGGCGATACTTACAATAAAATAGTTTTAATACTCACAATTTGTTCTTGAAAATCGTAAAAAATTAGATCGATTTGCCGAAAAACCAACGTGCAGTCTTTTTGCACAACAAAGGCATACTTACTCGCTATGCGACGAGTCACACGTACCCCTCTCGCGTCCTTCTATGTTACGTAATAACAAAACAGGATCTAATTCGATCAGATACACGTAAACTAACGTAGTTCTCAATACCCCGTGGCTATGATTCCCCCGTGTTCCCCTAAATGCGTGTAATTTAACAAAAAAACTCGTGGAAGTTACACTCTTGAATTTAACTACATAAAGTAGGTACATATTTTATTTTTGCATATACAAATTGTTTATCCAGAAATAGAAATGTTTCTATTTATTTAAAAAAAGAAGTTCGTTTACATTTTTAGCTTAATTAAATAGTAAAGATAAGTAAATCTTGCCATATGGAAGCTATATTGAATGTGGCGGAAAATAAAACCATTAGGAAAACTATAAAACATAATACGATCTTAAATAACCAACAATTTGATGATAGTTAAAAACACAAAAGAAAAAGTCATCTAAAACAAGAGTAAAGGATATTATCTTTTGACTAGTAGGTATACAGCCGTATACATTTAAGTGAATAAAAAGAAACATAAAACTAATTCAGATACTCAATAAGGTTTAATTAAGATAAACAGGAAAAAAGGCGTTTTCTTTAATAATACCTCTAAGATTCATAGACAGATTTTTTATCATTCTTCCTTCGGCTCAAATCATTGTCAAATCTAGTTATTATTTTTCAGATTTAATATTTCGACTGTCCCTACGTATACTATCGAAACTGAAAAAAGGTACTTTACAGGAGAGCACTTTTAAGTTAATTTTGTGTACAAAATTATCATTTATTTGTTAAGTATCGATATTATACTCATGTAAAATGTCGTTTAATATGTATTTTTTAGCTTATTCTCTTCTTTTTTTTTTTGTATGAAAACATATATAAAAAGGATATGTACGTAGGGACTGTCGATTTAGCTGTAGCTTAATTTGACTTAGCTTAATACAATTAAAAGCGTGTGTTTTTTAAGGATTTGCTGAAATTTGTGGAAGAAGCAGAACATGGTGTCATATACATTAGTTTTGGTTCAGTCGTCAGAAGCTCCACTATGCCAGATGACAAACTTAACGCAATGTTAGGAGCTATTGCCGAAATGCCGCAGAGATTTATATGGAAATGGGAGGAAAAGATTATGCTAATGGATAAAAATAAACTCTACTTATCCAGCTGGTTACCACAAGTCGATATTTTGGGTAAGTATATAAAGTAAAATAGAAAAATATTTAGGTTTCAGGATTTATTACAATTAAGCAGTTTTGTTATTTCTATAAAGCAAATACCGAAACAATTTCTGTAATATTCCTGTCGTTATTATATAATTATGTAAATATATATTTTATGCTATATATTGCTTAAAAAAAGAAATTAATATATTATATAACGTTTTTTAGGTCATCCTAAAACATTAGCCTTCCTATCACATGCTGGAATGGGTGGAACTACTGAGGCACTCCATTTTGGAGTGCCCATTGTAGCAATGCCAGTTTGTGGTGATCAGCCATCCAATGCTGCTGCTATCGAAGAAAATGGCCTTGGTGTACAACTACAGATCAGAGATCTTACGAAGGAGAATCTGATTGCTGCATTCAAAAAAGTGTTAGACTCAAAGTAAGTAACTTAATAATAAATAAACTTTTTACTAAAATAGAAAGTACCTCCATATTACTACTACATTTATGGTAGTTTTATAAATATTTATATTACCTAATTAATATACGAGGGGCATTTGAAAAGTTCATAGCCTTACCAGGAAAATGAAAAGATATAAATTTCTTTGTTATTTATTTTTCAAAATATACCTACTCCCCCAAGTTTTATACACTTTTTCCATCGGCTGGGTAGAGTTTCTGTACCAGCGTCAAAAAAATCTTCGTCCATACCTTCAAGATATGCGTCGACAGCAGCCTTAAACTCCTCATTTTTAGAAAACCCACGTTTAATCCATAGTTACAAATCTCTCAATAAATTCTGTTGGGTCAGCCTCAAACAGCTCCAAACTGTCTCAAGAAGTCATTAGTCAAACGCGTTTTTGGCCAACTGAAAGTAGCCGAGGCACCCACTGCCCAGACACTTTTGAAAAGTGCAGCTGAGTGGTAATTATGTGGTGCGTTCATTCAGATGAAATGCAAATATTTTCAGCTATCTCCTTGACAGTCAATCACCGGTCAGACCAATCGAATCACAATTTTTTTTAAATGTTTTCGTCGATGGCCGACCCTCACGTGGGTCATCTTCGACACTTTCTCTACCACGTTTGAACTTTGCTTTCCACTTTTTTACAGTAGTATACGAAGGTTCAAATTCCCCTTAAGTTGATTACATATCTTCATAAATTTGTTTTAGTGTTAAATCTTTATTATTCAAGTACTTAATCACAGCCAGGTGTTCTATTTTTTTTTTTTATAATTGTCACTCCTTATTCGACGTTATAGTATGAGAAACCGTAACGAATGCAAATAAGGAAATGAAAATTTACACAATTGCTCAAGAATAATGTAACTTCAAAATTAAAAAGGTATTTTCATATAAATAACATACTCCTAACTGTATTAGGCTAAGAAATTTTCAAATGATTCTAGGGTCTTCAAAATGAAGGTATTTTCATATAAATAACATACTTCTAACTATACTAGGCTAGGAAATTTTCTTTTCCTAAATTTCCTTTGACCCTATGGTCATTTCAATGACCCTAGGGTCATTTGAAAATTTCCTTTCATTCAATTTTTCCTTTAATTCAATTCATTTTTATGGTAGGTACTAGTACCATACATACATATAATGAAACCTACAAAGTTTCACATTGCACAAAATCCGTCCAATATTATGCAACAGATTTTGTGTAATGTGAGAACAAATATACTAGCTGACATACAGACAAAAATTCTAATAATAACCATTTTGGCTTCTGTTGTTCATATAAAGACCCCTATAATTTATTTTTCCTAAAAAGCACTCATAGATCTGTACTTTGGCTGATTACAATTTTATTATAATATCTATACAAATAATAAATCTGTTAAAACCTCCGTTTTATTAAGACACTATATATCATCAAGAATAAATTTCAATAGCGCGTATTTTTTTGCATCAGCGCCATCTCTTATCGTGTTTTTCTCTGATCACGTATCACGTAAAAAGTACAAAACCAATGTTAATAACTTTAATACATAAAAATTGGAAATAACTCACAGTATAATTTAGTTTTTGTTTCATTGTAATTAAATTTAAAAATAAATATTTAAGAAAATAGAAATAGGTACCTACGCCGCCAACGCCATCTGGTCTAAGGAATCCTTAAAACTCACAAAACTTATATTTGAGTTATTATTTTGTTAAACTTAAAAGTTTACTAAATATGTCGGATAGGAATAGAAATCGTTTTAATATTTTAGATAAACATCATTTTCAATTAATATACTATTATGTTAAATATTAATTATGTTAAATGTCACTAAATCTGCCGTCCTAACGAAGAGTGCAATAAATAGGTTTTGACTACTTTCGAGATATTCGCGGTTAAAGATTTCATTTTTGTTTCGCGTGTTTTTTCTTAACTATAAAAGCTATTGGTTTGAAACTTTTACTAAACGACAGAATATAAAATAATGCTTAATTTTATGTAGTATATTAAATTTGTACATAAGTTTATATACACTAAAAACGCAATAATGTATTTATCATTAGGACTTTTGAATGGTTTTGATATAGCATTCCTAATCATAACTGCAATAACTACACTACTTATTGCAGTTTTTGTTAGTAAACCGACATATTCGCCCATGACTATTAACATCGTCGGAACTGCAATCTCGATTTTTTTTGATTGATTTCATAAAACGTTCCTAAATAACTAAGTCTAACATCAGCTGAAAAGAAAAATATTATTTTATGCATAGTTCTTTAATCACTTAATTTATAAATGTCGGTATTTAAAAAAAAAATATGTAAAAAGACGCATGCAATTTACACTTTGCATTGCTCTCCTATAAAGTTTTTTTTTTTTTTCATATCCGACATTTTTAATAGTCATGGGCGTATTGCTCTTTTGTGTAGCACAAACTATATGATGCCCTATAGTTTCTTCCAACTATATGTGCAATAACTGTCCTAGTTATTAGGGTTTTCCTTAGTGAAATATTTTAATTAGATATAAGGCAGAGATGGTTGATTGCAAGAATATAATAAGTATATATGAAAATATATCATAACAAAGTTACTTCGTATGAAAATATTTATTTATTTTTTAAGTTCAATTATATGAAATTAAAAATCTAAACAAATGTTATCAATTAAATCTTAAGCGTTTTTTTTTTTAATTTACATACTACTTTCAATAATTAATAAAATCACAACTTAAAAACTCTATAGTTTCACATATTAATAGAAAAAATACTTTTAAAAATCAACAAACTTCTCTTTTACATCTTCTCTTTTACAAAATTTTTATCTCTTTTATTATATTATAAGAGCAGTAAAGTGTATATATATTTATCTAAAAAGACACATTATGAAACCAATCTTTAAATCAGTCTTAATTCAATTAAAATACTTATGTACTTACTTAATCTAAAGCAACATTATTGCGTAAGAAAATATTTATTAATAAGTTATTTACTTATATCAGAAAATATTAAAAACTAAAAAATTACCTCTTGAAAATAAAATTAAAAAAAAGTGTTTTCTTTCCTAATAATTTCAACAGTCACTTAATCAAGTCACAACTTAGAATCTTTGTATTTACACATATTAATAGTAATGACAAACTAAACAATCTTTTAGAATACTTTTCCCTTTGCTTATACCAAAACATTAACACTTCATGTAATAAGGTACATTATGAGATCATTCTTTAAATTAGTCTTAATTCAATTAAAGTAACCTATATCTCAACTTAAAAAGCAGTTTGTAATCTTAATCTAATCTATGTTTAACACTTGCGAAGATACTGGTAAGTTTAACCAAAAACTCATTCTCGTCTCTGGCATCAGAGGCAACAATTCTGGTATTATTCTTTCTTTTCGATCTTTTGTTATATAACCTCTGGATACAGTTTTATTTTTAATATCTAGAAATTTAGAAAGAAAGAAATCTAGAAATTATTTTTGATAATTTTCATTTGTAGAAAATCTAATTATCTCCAATCAGCTGCATGTTTTTGTTTGATTTTCAATAAAAATTGTCGCCTATCAGCCTTGACTGCCAAAATATTCTTTAAGTAGGTACCTATAGGGGAACCTGGGGATGGTTGATCCCCTTTTTGATTTTGGACAGTATTTTTTTTATTTTTTACAATATTAGAAAACTTTTTTGGTCAAAAGATTCAGAATTTATCTATTCAATGATATGTAGTTTGAATAGAAACAAGATCGTGCTACAATTTAACTCATTATTTAATTAAATACCATACTGTAGACTTTTACCATGTGTCTCATTTGTAAGGGAGACTTGTTTACCCCTGATTGGGAGCCTTGATCCCAGGGGGATCAAATCTCCCAGGGACGTGGGACACTTGGTAAGCCAATTTTTACCGTGTCTCCCCAAACTTGATTCTCATCGAATAAATAACTTAATTTGCAGTCAACAGTGTGTCTAGAAATAGAAAAAGGTACAGCAAATAGATATTTACCGTATCTTCCATAAATAGAAGTTTGATTCCCACCGATCAGATGACTTTATTTGCACGAATCAAATCTCCCATAGTTTGGGACACATGGTAAACAGATTTTCAGCGCGAATAACATACTCAGAGGGTTGATTCCACATTAATTATTTGACTTGAATCACAGAAATAGAACTAATCTGTCATAATTTTAAATAACTAACTGTATTATTTTCCAAATAATAAAACACAACTGGTGATCAGTTTCTTTACTATGAAAAAGTTTAAACATCATTTTCTTCTAACAATTAGAATTCGACTAAGAAGCCGACTCTTTATAATCTCCAAAAACATTAAGTCTGATATAATCTTCCAAATTATTTAACAACAGACAGAACAGATCGTAACGAACTCTCCTCTTTCAGTAGATGTAACTTTAGATACATGTTTGAGGCTACGACAAGCAACAGTTTTCTTTGGTTTATGTACTGTTGTTAAATCCGTTTCATCAATTTTGTATATTTGCTGCGGCTCAAAGTAGTATCTATCCATGAGGCATTTTAAGTTATCGAAGAATTTTTAATTTTTCTTTGGCTACTGGTGTTCTTTTTTTTAACATTTTCTTGATTTATATTTTTGCGGCATGATTTCCTAAGGAGAGAGCAAAAAGTTGAAAAAGTTTAACCCAACTAAGGAAAACTATTTCTATTTTTATATTTTTGTTTTTAAAATTTTATATTATTTCATATATCACTCGATGTGACGGCAATTTTTTTTTTTGACATTTTTGGTGAAATATATCCTTTGTCATTTGACTATACCTAATAACGAATCGATCGACACCTTGTTCGTCTAAATTGGTTCAATAGTTTCTCGCTACAGTACACACATCGAGTACAAACATGCGTAGTGGATATATACATAGACTGCTAAAATCATAACATTTCCTTTTGCCTTTGTCGTAGTTGGATGAAATATATATCATCGATAGCTTTATGAATCGTAGGTAAGACTTGATCCCTCATTGGGACACAAGATCCCGGGATCATCTCACCCTCAAATAAAAGGACTAAGTCTCCCCATACATAGTAAGGTTATAAAACATGCCATACTCAAAACTAGTGGTCACGTATTTTAATGTAATCAAGGCTAATCTACACTTAAATAAACGACTAACACAATAAACACACCTACTTATAGTATTTCCTTCACTTTTCATCAAATAAATCCAGTTAAACCTTACCCAAAATTAAGTATGGCACGACAGAAATATTCCACCGTCCGTCATTTGCAAACTAGTGATATTAGTCACAATGCGCCAAGATAGAAAGTGAAGTTAGGCATAAATGAATGAGTTCTGCCTTTGTAAAAAAATGTATCACGTTTGTTAGAACTAGAAATCAAGTTTACCAAGTGTCCCCTAGGGATCAACCATCCCCAGGTTCCCCTATCCTTAGTTTTGTGTTTCTAATTTTGTGCTGAGACGATAATAAGATCTTGATAAAAGTAAAAATCTGATATAGTCATCACTTTTACCATGTTTTTGACAATTTTACAGCATCCACAAAATCGTCAAAATCATTGACTTTTTGTTTATTTTTTAATGACTTTTCAACCTGGTGGTGAAAATGGTCAGCTGACATGAATTTGTGGCCGGGTTCGAAATATTTTATCGTAATAGATTCTGCTGCAATCAGATGACTATTAACTATGATTTCTAAGAAAGACATAAACGACCAATTTTGATTCTGAGCCGCACAATTATCAACCCATAAAACAAAGTGACATTACGATTTTATACAAAAATTACTGATAAGTAGAAATGATGTCTTCTTAATTCCGTCTGGAGACAGTCTCGTTCCACAATAGAGCAAAAGGCACATTTGTGCCAGAACTACTTCTAAGGGAGACAGAACTCATTGAAAGCAATAAGACGTGGGTAAAATATGATAGACTTGAACTGATCCATTATTGGAAGCATTATTGATTTCTGTAAATCTACAGCTGAATAATAAATGCAATCCTCGTCAGTTAGGAAGCTAGACATTTTAAGTAATAAGTTTCCTTATGATAACTGCAATAACTCTTACTTGTTGCGCTTATGACTAGTAAATATATGCCAAAAAATTATAAAATGTACTAGTCATAAGTGCAATAACTGGACTTATTGTGGTTATTTTATGTAAATATTACAAAAAATCAAAGCTATCCAAGTCATAACTCAAGATATTTCGGTTATGATTAGGTGCTAACAAATCGTAATATTAGATATTGCAGTTATGATAACCAACAGAACCGAAACTACTGAAGATACAAAAAAGACGTCTAAGGCGAAAATATAGAGCTCATTTTCCTGATTACGGATATGGTCTTAAGTCAATTTGCCCAAAAACTCGACTTATTGCACTCTTCGTTAGGACGGCAGAAATATAAAAACGATATTCTACAATTATACGATAGATGGCGCAAATAATTTTCTGAATCGCGCTGACCAAAACTTCAGCCAAAAGAATGACACTCGCCCGTATTTAAACATCTGTTTTTCTTTTTTGTATATAATTAAATACTTTAGGGTACTACGGTCTTGATTGTTTGTTCGTTGTTAAAATTTAAAATATTTGGTCGTTATTTGTTTGTTGATTGTACAAAGTTGGATGGTTATAGCTATTTAAGTTGTAATCTATATATATAAAGTCGTGTTAGTTACACCGTTTATAACTCGAGAACGAGTGGAACGATTTTTATGATTTTTGTATTTTTGGGTTTGTCTTCGTCGGGAATAATACTTATTAAAATATGGTATTCATCAATGAGAAAATAATTAATAAAAAAAACAGTTCAAATGTTTCATCCGTACTATCTATATACATATTATATATGTGTGTATGTATGTATGTATGTATATAGATATAATAAATCTGTCACTCAATCCGTCTAATATAAAATATTTTCCAGTATCGACGCAGGTGTAGGTGATAAAAAATATAAATGTATAATTTTTAAAATTTTAGTTAAAGACCCGTGCGAAGCCGGGGCGGGCCGCTAGTATTGATATAAAAATATTTATTTAAAATCTTATCTTTTTATTGAAAATCATAATAATGTTACTAAAATTGTACAATAATATATAATATAACATTCATCATTTTGCAGATTCAGAGATAAAGTAAAACTTTTATCGAAGGCGTGGCATGACCGTCCTATGCCTCCATTAGATACCGCAATTTACTGGACAGAATATGCTGCTCGTTATTCTAACTTAACATTTAGAACTCCAGCTGCCGATCTTCCTTTTTATGAATACTATAACTTTGACGTCGTTGCCGTTTATGTGATATTATTAGTATCAATAATTTACACGTTTAAATGGACCGTCTCCCATTTATGTTGTCCGAAGAAAAAGTATAGAAATGTTTACGAACACGTTAGAAAAAACAAAAATACAAAAAGAATGAAACGTGAATAAACTTACGCAATAAATATATTTGCAGTAATATTATAAACTAAAAAAACTCATAATTGTGTCTTTATTACCGATAAACTCTAAAACTACGATGCTACTATAAGCTATAATAATTCTCTCACCATTACAATTGCTACATTACCCAAAAACAGGGCCGGCCTAAGGCGAAAATTGCAAGTGTGCGAGACTCACATCTTATGCCCCTATGAAAACATTATCGAGTTTTATTATCCATAATTATCCTGTGTCGGAAGTGTAGACAAAAAAAAAACCGCCTAGCTATACGTATAAAAAAAGGTCGTCCGAGATCTACTATCAATGTTTACCCTTGTAGCCTATCCGAATCCCTAAAAAAGAAGGTCGTCCGAAATCTACTAACGATGTTTACCCTTATAGCCTATCCCGATTCCTAAAAAAAAAAGGTCGTCCAAGATCTACTATCGATGTTTACCCTTGTAGCCTATCCGAATTCCTAAAAAACAAAAAGGTCGTCTGAGATCAACCATCGACTGTACCCAACTAGCAAAATCAGTAGGTACTTAAAATGATCTCAAGACTACTTTTATTTTCACTTATAAGAAACTTATAGCATGCTAAAAAGCTGGATTTGGGCGCAGTTATAGTACCGTTTATTTCTGTAACTATCTTTTAATTAGCTTACAAAATGTTACTAAGCCCTGTAAAATACTTGAGGAAGCACAATAGCTTCTATAATGATCTGAGACTACACAATTACAAGTACAAACGCTCTTGTTAGTAACTGACATACGTACATATGTTACTAAACCAATCTTGTTTATAATGCACTAGTAATGTACTTAGCTATTCGTTATAAGAATGTTTTATTAGAAGTTTTCTTTTTTGTTGTCTCGGCTGGTGGTTTTGGGAGTTTTTTATTAAATATTTGATAAAAACTTAAGTACATTTTCTATTACTAATATTATTATTGTAGAACATTACTAGTAATACATATATTGTTAATATAGTGTATGAACTCGTGCGGAAGTAATTTTTACTGTAAATGTATACCTACCGCAATTTTGTAAGTTTCACAATGCCCCCCGCAAAATAGCACTTAATATATTGTTGTTAAAAAAATATTTCATAGATTCATATGAGTATTCGCCATATTTAAAATTGCTCTGCATTAAGTACTTTGTAGAACCATTGTAGGTAAACTAGTACTTGTATCAGTTTGAGTCTAGATAACTCACCTCCATTTTAAAATAAATTAAGGTTTCTTTCCTTTGAAATCTGCCTAATTGTCTGAATTGAGTTTTTATTGGAATTAAATTACAAGATGGTTGTATTTCGATGTATATTTCGATATGAATGTAGACTGTTTTTTGACAAAATATTCATTGGTTGTTCACCCTTTTAAATCGTTTCCAATTGCTTAAATTCATGTTAAGCATTATTTTCACAAGACGAAGGGGACCAACTGAATTTCAACAAAATGACTGTTGTTTGATCTAGTAGATTATAAGCTTTTTTTATCTTATAGCTGTCTTATTAAGTGCTATTAGATTTAAAAGAGTCCTGAGCAAGACTATAACAGCACAAACTTATAGTGATCTCAGTTAAGTATGTTATAAATATCTTGTTCCCTTACAAAATGCTACTATAGGATCAAACTATTATCCAGGACTATTTAATTTCACTGCAAACAATTATAGGAGACTTATTCTTAATAGTGTCCTACAAGATAATCTTGTAGTTAACTATAAGACTAAAATATAAAAGCAACTGCTTTTGAGGAAATCTACGCTTGTTAAATAGTGTTACAAGTAAAAGTGTCTAATAAATGTTTCATGCCTCAGTCTTGTAGCGAATTACAAGACCGACATATAAAAATTAATGCACTTGAGTCTGTTAAAGCTTGACAAATGCTGTTATAAATTAAAGTGTCTATCACAATGCCTTTATATGAACCTTATTAGTAGTGACAGAGTTATAATCTTTCTTTATAGGATTACTTTGCTTGTTGGGTAGCTATCCGAATACCTAAAAAATATGTCCTCCCAAAAAGCTAGTGTGCGGCTGCATACTTTGCACACCCCTTAGGCCGGCCCTGCCCAGAAATAATAATATTATTCATAATATAACATCTCTATTGACCCATAGTAGCATCAACAGTAGTTGTCAATGTGAACACAAGATGATTGATGCGATCAAATCGTCTATTAAATTTATAACTAGGTACTGAAATATTGTACACAGTGTACACAGTATTGTAAACAATAAAAGTGTTTTAGAATTTATGTGATTCTTTTTTTTAGCACCTTGGATTTGGACAAAAAATAGTTTGAATTAACTAATATAAAATATCGCTTTGCAAGGAATATTATGTATGTTTATTTTATAATTAGTTCATCAAGGTTCGATAATGGGCCCCCCTATTATTCTTGCTCTTTATTCTCTCACATTTACTACCACATTTAGAGGTTTTGATTGTCTTGTTATAAAAGATCTTACTGATACTATATGAAGCCGCTATTAATTTTATAAAATAAGAAATAGGACATCTGAATATAATAAAAACGTTGTTATGACTTTTTTTATAAAAACGTAATTTGTTTAACTTTGTATCTATGCTATTTAAAAATTGTTTTATTATTTTTTGTATTTGTAATAAAATATAAAGATGTAATTTTCATATTACATAATTTATGCACCTCATTTTTAAAGAAAATACCTAAAAACTATCTCATGAAGCATTTTATTTAATATTTTAGTTAAGTTTATTAAGAATATTTTATTTTGCAAAGTTATAAGTAAGTAATTTTTATATTCATAACAAAACATTTTTCAGTTAAATACGAATGTTTAAAAATATTCAAATTAGTCAAAACATGCAAAAATGCATTACAAAAAATATTAAGTTCATAAGAACGGGCCAAAAGAGTTACTACGTTACAATTATTACATTCGATCTTTTTTTTATATATATTCATTAAAGAAAAGATTTGGTTGTCATTTTTGACACGTATTTTGTAGTATACACTACACAATAATAATTTCCGTACTATCAGCATATTTTATAAATATTTAATATGTAAGAGGGACAAGTTTCTGTTAAAACAACATGGCAACAGTAAAATATCTTCCATAACAACATAAAAAGTAAGTTTTAATGATAAGCCTTGTTGTTAGTTTTTAGCCTATTTTATATTTGAATAAATCTGTAAAATTACAAAAACTAAATTTGTATTTAGGTCGCCTTCAACAGAAATGGCGTGCTGCTGTAAACCCGGCCGATGTAAGCATCCTATTTCAAATATAAGTAAAAATTTATCTGTTGCATATATAATTAATTTTAAATATAATATGCAATATGTATTTTTCTACAGCAAACAAATCTTCTGTCAGTTGTTTGGGTCGTTGCGACCTACCTAAACATAGATGTTTAAGAAAAGGCGAGATCAAACCGGGTCCCATCCCAAAGCATATGGGATGGCTGTACACAGCGAAGGATTCACCTGAACATCAGGTTCATTATTTTTCTTTAAATAACATCCTTTTGCTGGTTGATCATATAAAATAGTTTATTTTCAGTTACGTTGCGGTTGGCGACCGGGACACATATCATGTCAAGTTCTTAAGAAAATTGAACAACATAATTGCATGAAATCAAGCGACTGTACGCCATGCCCCTCCAGTTGTTCTAAAACGCCCTGTACAAAGCCATGTTGCATGCCACCAAAATGTTTAGCAGTTTGTCCCTCATCCACATCGTGTTGCAAAACTCCTGTCTGTAGTCAACCTTTAATAAGGATAATAAGACACGGTGGACAGTACAGCATTTGCACTAAGCCTTCAAATATTAGCAATGCTCCTTCTGGACCTTATCCACTAAAATACGTCTTAAATACAGATGACAATTACAACCAAGCAACGGAAGCAAAATATAGTATTGAAGCCAAGTTTAATGACTACCATTTTGATTACACTAGTTCTCAATCTTCATTTGTCTTAGATTTTTCGCCTCCCGAACCAAATTGTGTAAAGTCTTGCACAAAGAAAAGTATAACATGTACATCTTCTCGCACAGAAAGCAAAACCACATATAAAGCAAAATAAATCTTCTACTTCTATGTATCATAAAATAAATAACCTGAAAGATTTTTGTAATTTCTTATTTCTCTTATCTATTAGTTCTCATGTTCTATTGTGTGGACAAAGATGGCCCTTTAGATAAAATACAATAGCAGAGAGTAAGAGAAGAGAGAATTAAATCAAAGCTATCAGAACTAAATTTTCAAGTTCTGTTTTGCTTAGAGAAGGTAAACATTGCGAGATAACCTGCATGTTTAAAAGGAATTCTGAAATACATAAATTCACCTATATGTTCTTACCATTTCCTTTCAAGCGGGCGCGCGGTTTCGAATCGACCGTGCTCAATATATTTTAGTTCATATTATTACTACTTTTCACGTGTTTCTTATTTATAGTAGCCTGCCGCTTTGTCATTGTAATCGAATTAGAGAGTCTACCCCCACAAGCCGCTCTCTCCCCACCCCACAAATCTCTATTGTTTTATTCGCGGCGCAGACGTCGAAAGTAAAGTACACCACGCGCCTGTCGTCGGCTAAGGGTTACGTTAGAAGGTTACGCGCGACGATCAACGCGATATAATATTTTTTCAGCTATCACCCAATATTATTGAATTAAGCTTGTAATACTGATTTTATTTATACGACTCATGTCGTAGACCGCTAGCACCAAGTGCAATACTCGAGGAATTACTACGAGACGATAAAGAAGAAAGTGAATCAGGGCTCAGCGACCATGGCTCAGAAACTTCCCACCACATCGTTTCAGATGGATCTCAATGTGTAGAGGAATCAAACAGCTCGGATTCGGCTGAGTATAACTTTCCTCTTTCAGATTTTAACAGCTGTTTTACAGGGCGTAATAAAGTAACGAAGTGGCAAAAATTAAACAACAATAGAGTGAGGCGTCAACTACAAAATATTCTCTCTGAAGATTCAGGTACTCGTAGGAATGGCGTGGGGATGATAATATTTATGCAAGTCTCGAGTTTATTCGTTACGGAGAACATTATAGAAAAGGTTTTAGGCATACCAATGAATTTATTCAAAAAAAAAAAACGCCATCGTATGACAGCCACGTGACTGCAAACCGGCTGATACTGTAGAAATTCGAGCACTTTTATTATAGCGGCCGCTTATTGTGTATAGGATCCCGGGATCCTTGAAGACGTCACACGCCAATTTAGAGGATTTACAAGCAATTGATGGGCCAGGAATTCCTATTTTTCCTACTACTATGTCACTGAAAAGAACAAAATTTCAACAAAAAAATTTTCGGTTTCACGCCCATCTCGTCATACTTTGGACAAAGCTGCGCCAATAAAAGAAGTTTTCGATGTTTACACAAAACTGTCTTTTACCATATTCAGTGGCCGAGAACGTTATACCTAATCGATGAGATTATAGTAGGTTTTCGAGTAAAATGTCTTTTCCGACAGTATATGAAATCAAAACCTGACAAATACGGAATAAAACTTCATCCGTAAGTAGACGCTCCTACGTTTTATGTCCTCAACATTGAACATTATGCTGATAAACAGCTTGAAGGCCCATACCAGGGTAGTAATGCTGCAGCAAACGCCATGAAGAGGCATATACCTACACCAATTTCTGGCACTGGACGAAATCTAACAACCAACAATTGGTACACCAGTGTGCCTTTGATTAACGATTTGGCCAAGAATTGTAAGATTTCTGTTGTGGGTTACCTTGCGTAAGAACGAGAAATAAATACCTCCTTGCTTTACAGATAAAAACCGACCTGGATATTCAAGTCAATTTGGATTTACTGAAACAGCTACGCTCGTTCCTTACGTGCCTAAAAAAGGGCTGTAGTTCTAATATCATCGCTTCATTGTGCTGCAGAAATTGATGAAAGTACAAATGAAAAGCGAAAACCCAGCATTGTTACTTTTTACAACATAACAAAAGGGGGTGTCGATGAAGTTGATAAAAAAGTGAACATGTATTCGACATCAAGGAAGAATAATAGATGGGCATTGACACTCTTCTTTCGTCTTCTGGATATTGCTGGAATAAATACCATGGTGATATTGATGGGCAATAATGTGACTATACAGAAAAGGCAAAAGTATTTATGGGCATTAGGCATAGAATTGAAAAAAAAGCACGTCCAAAGAAGAGCAACGATGGTCAAAGTTCCAAGAAAACTTAAAAGAAACATTTGAGTATGGATCTTGCTGTGCTGATATTGAAGCAGTATAGTTCCATCACATACAGATGAAGCTGTAAAATATGTTTAAAAAAAAGAAGGCAATCGAAGACACAATACACATCGTGTTGGACACACACACTACATTCATTTGCAATGAATGTTATTTTGACGAAGAAACTGAGCCTGATGAAAACTAAATCAAAGTTTAATTATGTTTTATAATTATTTTGCCATTTTTACTGTTTCTGCTAGGTATATAATACTAGTCTGAGATATGTAAAAGGTTTTGTGTTCCTAAATTGTTTTTTGATCCAAAGAATACTTGAGTTATTTTAATTGATTTAATAATTGTTTCTTTTTCTTAATTTATATTACCTGTTATTACCAATTAGACTTTTAATACAATGATGATATATCTTGTGTACAAAAAAAAAATGATTTTTGGATAATTAATGCTTTATTTCACTCATATAATTATCCCATTGGTCTTTTCGATTATGCGCGAGCGCTGCCGTTACGTATGATCGCGCGCCCGTTTGAATAACTCTTGCCTAGCAGTAGGATATTAACACACTTTTATTGTTTTGGTTTATTATAGAAGAATCCTTAAATCTTTAAAATCTAAAGTTTAAAGATTTCTTTTTAATACACACTTAATTTAAATAAACGTGTGATATATGTGATAACAATTTATTAACATTAGTAGTGCCTTGTGGTTACACCTATGGTAGTGTAGCAGCACATAGTAGCAACAATTTGATGATCATGTAATAATAACTTTAAATTGCCTCAAAGTATCTCTCAAATATTTATATTAAAATTATATAATTAAACCTTAAGAATAAGTATTTTTCCATGCAAACTTTCATCCCCATCTTACCCCCTAAGCAAGAAATTGCAAAAATTATTAAATTTTAATTGGTAAAATTAATACCAAGTTTCATACTTCTACTCTTCTTAACAAAATTAAGAAATACAAACTCTTAACAGACAGTCGGACAAAAATTTTTCTAAATTGTGAATTTGGTATTTTATAGTAAAGACAGCAGAAGTCAATATTAGAAAGATAACCCATGTATAACAAAAAAAAATTATGTGTGTTGTACACAGTGAAAAATAATGTGTTGTAACAATGACATTATAATTATTAATTGCTAGCTTCTGCCCACTGCTTCGCCCATGTGGATGTCGGTTATCACAACAAAAAAAAGTATCCTAACGACACCAACAATTTATACTACGCTAACTCGAATTTTAGGCAAATTCGTCTTTTTATGCGAAGTTGCTTAAAATGTGTTTATTCTATATGTAAAAAAAAAATCGTGAAGAAATACACAAAAATAACGAAGTTATAAATCTTATACAACGCTAAGTGAAGGTACTTTTCAAAATCACTCAAATTAAATTACGCTAACAATCATCTACTGTAAAGTTCACTTTTATGAGTTAGCTTACAAGGGGAGTGCACGACCTCGAAATTTTATTTTGCGATGAGACTTTGCAGGTTTGTAGTATACCTAAAGGGTATCTATCCTGCAAAGCAAAAAGACTAGATGGCCAGTAGTTATCGAGAAAAACGGCCCTGAAGTTCCACGCGCAGATTATATACCGGTAATTTCACTCACGCAGTAAGTGGCGCGATGGCCGAATGGATAGTAAGCTTGGTTACCGCGATCGAGCAGACGACTAGGGTTCGATTCCCGTTTGTCGCTTATTTTTGTTTTCGTTTTTTTTTTTCGTTTAATTATTAGAAATTATAAATAAAATATATTATCAATTAAATCATGCATTTTTTATAATAATAAAGAAACCCTTACTTAAAATTTACAATCACTTGTAGTCTTACTTATTGTTGAAGTTATTTATTGTTTAATTGTAAAATATTCTGTTTGGAGATTTTTCTTCACGGAAATCGTAAATATACGTCAATTTGACAATTATATATATATATATATATATATATATATATATATATATATATATATATATATATAGGACTGGTAAAACTATATATACAATAGGACTATAGTCCGTAGGTATACACTAGAGATGCCACGGATAGTTGTTATAGCGAATAATCGAATACCGATTAATCGCCATTCCATATGGCGAATAGTTGAATAACTCGCCATTATTATTCGACATAAAAAAGGTATATAAAAATAATTAATTTGTTATCAAATAATAATATCACTCCTGTAGTAGTCTTGAACTTACCAATTATTTATTTGTTACTGTAGTCTAAAAATTTTCTAAGGATATGGATAAAGAAAACAATCAATTAAAGAAATCAGTCTCATAATATACTGATTTTACACCACGATCTTTTGGACTTTAAATATTAATTAAAAAGCCTAACTAATTAACTTCAACATGACAATTATATATAAATAATATGATTTTTGGCTAATTTTTTATATGAATGACAATAATTAATAAGTACTGTGTTTTGTTTGTTAATAAATCCTATTAAAGTTTTATTATTTTTAAATCTATAGTTAATAAAAATAAAACTTTAATAGGATTAAATTAATTAAATTTTAACTTTTATCAATTTTAATTAATAAATTAAAATTGATAAAAGTTTAAATTTAAAGATTTTATTGATAAAATATAGATATATTTTACTTACCATTTCTAATAATTAAATGAAAAATAAATAAATAACGAAAACAAAAAAAAAGCGACAAACTGGGATCGAACCCTAGTCGCCTGATCGATAGCGGTAACCAAGCTTACTATCCATTCGGCCATCGCGCCGCTTACTGCGGGAGTGAAATTACGGGTATATAATCTGCGCGTTGAACTTTAGGGCCGTTTTTCTCGATAACTACTGGCCATCTAGTCTTTTTGCTTTGCAGGATAGATACCCTTTAGGTATACTACAAACCTGCAAAGTCTTATCCCCAAATAAAATTTCGAGGTCGTGCACTCCCCTTGTTAGTATAAATTGCTGGTGTCGCTATGTTACTTCTAATACCTCCAAGAGTAGGTATGTGTACAAAGTTTTATGATGATCGATTAGGTAGTTTTCGCATGAAAGCATAACAAACTTACATTTCACATTAATAATATAGGCAGGGAGGTAGGGATTATAATGTTGAAGATTTTATAAGATACAATTAAATTAAAAAGACTCCAAAAATATAAATAGCAAAGTATGTTCAACAACATTTTATTTGATAACATTCAAACAAAAACTCTAATATAATAAATTAATACTAACATTTACTATAAAACTTTAGCTTGGATTGCCTGATTTCTGAGCTAAAGCAAGCATATTTTCATTAGCTATCATCTGGAATTCATGAAATCTTTGTGAAACTCGTTGATTTGTTCGCAAATACTTTTCCATACAATTAACAGTGCATTTGTCCTGTAATGTTATAAACATACCATAATATGCAATTCATGTAATACACATTTATTAAAATGTACTAAGATATTCATATTGGTTGAATTATAATTTTTAATATTATTTAAAATAAAATTTAAGAATAAGAACATTATGACTAGCATGTTGGCACAGTTGGCAGTGACTCTTTTTTCTCTAAGGTCGTGGGATCGATTCCCACCCCGAGTCTGGTTGTAATATTATATAATATTTTAAATACGTATTATTTATGTATACATTTATCACAAAAAAATCTGTATATCAGTCGGCTTTTACCTCAAACACAGACATTGTCTACCTAAGGAACAGACGATCGTGTATCTTAAAAATATTTATTTTTCTAAATTTAAGAACATACCTCTGAAGGTCGGAGATTTCTTGATGTGAAGTCATGAATGCAATCATTAAAGCAAAGCTCTGATAGTTTGTTGTATTGAACCAAAAAGTCTTTGAACTGTAAAATAAAATATTGAACATTTACAATTCAAAACGACTGTCATATTGGCGAGTTACTATTAAAATGTTCTTTTATATGAAAACGTATAAAATACCGTTTTTATTTGATCAGCTTCACTCATTTGTGCCGGAGAAGCCATTTTAATTTGTGAATTACTGCCCAAATATTATTGTAATAAGGTTATTTTCTATAATATTTGATAATTTTATTCCAAGCGAAATTAAATTTAAATAGTTTTAAAGACAAGGATTAATAAAATCGAGGTTAGGTTAGTTGAAGGCACGGTCTTTATATACAGGTCTCGCAACGATAGTAGAGGAGAGCACAGAACACTATTACTCCTACCGGAGGAGGAGAGGATGTACGTACTTACTTACGTACTTATTGTTACTTACGTACTTGTTATTGTTACGTACGTACTTATTGATTGCTGTTCTTTTGAATTTACGGCTGCTCAATGCCGGGCAGCTAAAAGCGTGACGTTAGATATATGTGCTGTGCAACGAAGACAGAATAGTATTCTGTCTCTTTTTGATCATACGTAACGCATGTTTACTAAACCTTCATCACGATACTCGAATTAATTTCGTATTTCATAAATACAGTACGCGCGCGAGTTCATGTCCATCCTGAGGAATGCGGTAGTTCTGTGACCTATCATAATGTCGATATCGATAATCTCATTTGGTCAACCATAATATCTATTCCATATTTATTGCAACTTTAAGTAATTAAATATTTATTTATTTATTTATTTTTATTTAATACTTTATTACACACGTTATTAAATAATAGCATTGAAGAAAAAAAATTTACAGTAAATGTGCAATGGCGGCCTTATCATGCTTATGTATTATAAAAGTTTTTTTCTATTTGAAATTGTTGAAGGCGAAGTACTCATGGTTTCGTAAAAAAAAATAATACAATAGCGGTCAATAGTTTTTAGTATCGACAAGCACGCGTCACCGTCAACGGACAACACTCGATTTCGGACGAATTCGGCGAGGCGGGGCGCGCTGCTCCCGCCCTTCACCTCAGGCCCCGATGGACATGAACTCGCGCGCGTACTGTACCATTGAATTAATAGATGATGAAAATACAGTACCCATCACAATTGGTTTTATTCAGATATTTTTATTATAATTATAATAAGCACATTAATTGATGTAATATATTATATAATAAGCACAACACGAGTTGTTTTATTAAGAAAACTTATGATTTGCCTGCTTTTATGTTTTAAAAATAGCCAATTATAATGAAACGAATAATAAGCGATAAACTAACTGAACATGCAGGTAAACCTACAATTAAACCCCTATCGTAGCAATTATATAATATATAATAATAATTATTAAATAACACAATACTTGGGAGAGAAAAATATAGGCTGTATGATTGACAATAAGAATTATGAAATAAAGCCGAGTAGCACACAGTCGGTTATTACTCAACCGGCATGCGCAGTCCACACTGCGCATCCCACCCATCGAGAGCAACGACGTATAGCGGCGTTGACGCGAAATAAGTTAAATCACAATCGTACTAATCTCTCAGTACTGAAATTGGGTCTCGTTGCAAGACCTGTATTAAAAGAACGTGGGATAAGGTATACCAATGCCAGTGATTTATTTATAGAAACTGGAATGCGCACGTGCACTCAAAAAATATTTCGAAGAGTAAAGCCACTATATGGGATTGCATCTCTTTCTACTGGTGTCATGGTTATTGCATTAAATCAGTAATTTCTGTAATCTTTTGTGCTTTGGTACTGTTTCCAGTAGTCATTTTATATAAGTCAAATGTACAATTTTAAACATAAAGGATTATTTAATCAATAGTATTGTAAATGATTTATAACTGTTTGAATTCAAAAATATTGTATTATTGTATTACATTATTGTGGATAATGTTTTGACGCCAAACGATATTAATGTTGAAGAGGGGAGAAGATATAAAAAGAACTGTAATGGTGAGTTAGGAGGCGTTATCTGGACGGAACGCAAATGATCTACACGTTATCTGGATAGCCAAGGCAATTCTTGAATATTGTTATAAGGCTGTTCTCTGGAAAACAATAGAATAAATGTTTCATTTGAATGTGCTGTTGATTGAATTATTGGCTATAGCCAATACCTATTAGTTGACCATAATTCAAGAAATAGAGAAAAATTATATTTAAAATATGTTAACGAAATTGTTATGCCTATATATGAAATCTATGTAAAAATTAAATACATATGTAATTGTTATGTAATTATACTAAATATATATATATACCTATATATATATATATATATATATATATATATATATATATATATATATATATATATATATATATATATATATATATATATATATATATATATATATATATATATATATATATATATATATAAAATATCTCTACCAAGATGTAAAAGTTAAAAAATAATAAATTAAAATGTATTAGGTGTAGTGTTTCTATAATTTAATCAAGTTATGAGTTTTCACTCAATTTTATGAATTTATTTATTTGTATAAAACCGATAATAGTTCATAAAATAATTTTAAAAATTAAACACCTTTCTTACTGAATTAAACAATATGTGGGTATAAAAATGTCTGTTTTTCCCTAAAGACAATTAAATCTTAAGGTAACATTATGAGACAACATTTAAAAAATTGAGCCAGGGTATAATAAAGTTTAGAAAACGCTGGTCTAAATTGTAAAATTCTCAATTTAACCAAGTTTCTGTATCTAGAGATACTTGGTTCAAATAAGAATAATTTCAAGTCAAGAGTTTAAATTCTAGTAAAAAAATATTATACAACGATGTCATAATATCACAAAGGAGGATTTGCATTTTGGGCCACGAGCGAACAAAGATGACACCTATAGTAGAGTGTAGGTCTTATCAAGTTATGCATGCCGCTATAAGACATTTTCCTAAAAAACCATTCTTTGACTTACAAGGAAACTATCTCCGGTGTCCCCCTCCGATTTTGATGAAACTGAGATATGTTATTCTCCGTCGAAATCTAAGAGACACGTATTTTTTTAACTGCGGAAAAACATTTCTAGGGGGTGAAACTACCCCTCAAAGTTTAGCCTCCAAAGGGGTGTTTTTCAAGTTTCGCATACTTGCAGTTTCAATAATCGAATGGGACCAATTGCATAATTTTTAGGGTGGAAAATCATGAAAAATGCTTTTGGTTTTATAATAAAACAATGGAAAGAACAATAGTTATAAGGGTTGAAAATCACAAAACTTTTATTAAAAAAAAATCTATTCGATGGATTTCAACGAAACCAACGGCAATCAAAAGAAGAAAAAAAAAGTAGAGAATACGTCTTTCGGGGTTTTCCCGAAAAATTAAGTTTAGGGGGTGAACATCCCTTAAGCATATCTACATCATACATAACGCAGGTTATTGCTGTCGGTAGTCAGAGGTTCATTTCACGCATTAACTGGTCGCAACTACCGTCGGTAGTTATTGACGGTATTTGTATACCAATAAGTGACAAGGTTAAAAACTTGGGCATTATTTTTGATAAACATCTTTCTTGGGCACCTCAGGTTAATGAAGTGGGTAGGAAGCTATTGTGAGGTCGCTAAGGAGGTTAAGTAACTATCTGCCTATTCCTACCAAGGTTATGCTAGCACAGTCTCTCCTTCTACCAATTCTTGACTATGCTGACACGTGTTATGTTAATTTAAATGAGGAACAATTAAATAAACTTAAGCGTTTACAAAATCTCTATATTCGGTTTGTATTTGGACTTCGCAAATATGACCATGTTTCCGAATTTCGTAAAAAACTCAAGTGGCTTCCTATACGACTTCGTATTATCTCTCCTTTATTCTATCCTCTTCAATCCAACTACTCCGGTATATCTAAAAAACCGATTTGAGTTTCTTTGTGATACTCACGAACGGCCTCTCCGCTTAAATAATAGCCTAACTTTGAAGATACCTTCACATTCTTCTTCCTTTTATTCAAAATCTTTCACTGTCAAAGCTTGTCGTCCTTGGAACTCATTTCTATTGTCTATAAAACGCGCTCAATCTTTAATGACATTTAAAAAACTTGTTAAGGAAATGTACTTGTTATATTAATTTATGTTAAATAACTTTATTTTATTATTTATTATTTGTCATGAAACTGTTGTTAGCTTGGCTTTGTTATGTCATTCGTATTAATTTATCAAGTTGCTTATAGTGTATATGTGTATGTATGTATGTATGTATGTATGTATGTATGTATGTATGTATGTATGTATGTATGTATGTATGTATGTATGTATGTAGAAATATTATATATTTTTGTCAAAATTTTTGTAAAAAATCATTTGTGAATAATTGTTAAATTAAAATTGATTATAGTTAGATTACTTTTGGTTGAGGATGAATTTCACACAGTTCTCATAGTGTCCAAAACGAACGAAATTCAATTATTGTTTCTAAGTGCTTATAGGCCAACACGAACACTAAAAATTAGTGCTAATAAGCGTGAGCGCTCAAAGCGTGAAAGCGTCCAACGCGAATGCACCCTAAATTGGCCTTCGTTGCAAGACCTGTATTTAACAACGTGGTTATATGTCTAAATGACAGTCGCATAGTTTGACAGTTGGTTTGACAGTTTATGATAAAACAAGAAAGTGTTTGTGTTATTTTAATAGAAAATATTCTTATTTTCATGATGACTGAAAATGAGGACGAAATAACGACATTCTGTGATTCGGCAGTATGTGTTAATTGTTGAAAATAGTATTTAAACATATGGGTAAAATATATACTGATGATTTCTTTAATATGCGCAGGCATCGTTGGTGGAAGGATGTCGACTACCCGTTCGAATGCAAGGTGGTGATGATTGGCCTCTCGCAGAAATTATAAGCATAAAAGAAGTCCGAGGACAACGAGGATATTATGTACACTATGTAGATTGTAAGTATTTGTTATGGTTTATATGTTTCACATCTCATTAATTTAATAACATATATAAATAAAGTTCTCCAATATGGAGAAGAGGCCTTTACCCAGAAGTGCGTTTTCAAGCTGATTCAATTCAGTTTAGTTATAAATCAAGTAATGAAAATTCTTAATGTATAAAAATCTATAATACAAATAATCTATATACAATTCCTTGACTAGTAAAAAATAAAAATTTTGTTACTGGCAATTATATAAATCCCACATATATGATTAATCTCCTAAATCAAATTGACATGAAACATTGTTAAAAAAGAAACTTATGAGCTATTTAAAATAATTACTTTTTCTATTGCAGTCAATAAACGCTTAGACGAGTGGGTCGGAGAATCATGGCTGGATACGAGAAAGGTGCAGTTTCCGAGAAGAGATGGCGCTCCAACTGGAGGGACAACAACTCCAAAGAAAACTCATATTGGATCTGGAGGTGGCATCATGCCTAATTTTCTTCGTATGTGTGTTTATGCTATTAGTTTAGTGTTACTATACAATTAAAATCACCATAGGCTACACTAGTTGTTATTGTTAGTTTACAGATGTGTCTATTATTTTACTACAATTATTATTTAAATTTTTTATCAGATAATAGTTAACAATTTATATTTGTTTCGTTGCTGTAAACATTTTTTTTTTTTTTTGTATAATAAAAAGTTGTCTTAAAATTACACAATTGCAAAACAACACTAAATGCATTGGACATATTGTCTTTAAAATAAACTAAATTTACATTTTTTTCAATCCAGCTACTTCAGAAGCAGAAAAATATTTATTTAGTATATTAATGTATATGCTTGTATGTGCATATATATGTATCTTATCATGTATATATGCAGTGGTGTAGCTTGCCCTGTATCAAAATTTGTTTTGCTACCCAAATAAAGGGTAAAGATTTTTAACTACAGGAACAAATCACTCTCGTTGCATTAAAATAATTATATATTGATTATAAGTTTATTACTTACAATTAATACTCCTAGGAACTAAGCTAGCCAAATAATTCAAACCAAATATACACTTTTCCTGTCTTTTGTTCAGTGAACTTATTTTTTAATATTTTTATATTTTAATATTTTTTAATATTTTTATTTTTTAATATTATTAGGTATAATCAAATCGTACATAGCTGAAGATGATTTCAGTTTTTCTAAATTTTCTATCACTATAGATAATAGTGATAAGTCTGATAGCTTTTCCTGTCTCATAGAAGTTTTTATATATTTTCTTAAGCTCTTGTGTAACATTTTACAAATTTTTGCTTATACATGTTCCGGCCCTTGTAGGACGAGGGCCCCATATCATTGATATGATTGATACGGCGGTAGCTACACTGCTGTATGTATATATCTTAGCATGGTTTGTTTAATTAGTCTTATATTTTAATATAAGACTTATATTATATTTTAATTTAACTTAAATTAGACTTATATTATAATTTTATTATATTTTAATATAGCGGTAGCTACACTGCTGTATGTATATATCTTAGCATGGTTTGTTTAATTAGTCTTATATTTTAATATAAGACTTATATTATATTTTAATTTAACTTAAATTAGACTTATATTATAATTTTATTATATTTTAATATATACTTATACTAATTGATACTTTAATAGGATGTCTTCAAATAATACATTGAAAGTTTGTAGGTATTTGGGATTTTTAACTTACCCTTAATTAATCTATTAGATATATTAAATCAATAAAATGTTTAAATTATTATTATGTAACTATTTGTCTGTCTTAACTACTTTTGAAATAGTGTATATATTGTGTATTTGTTTGTATAGTATTGTAGTTTGTTTGCATTCCTCGTCTTATAAACCACAGATTATTAATGTTCCATCAACTGTTTAAATTCTAGACCTCAATAATGTTTATATTATTATATATATATAAAGCAATGATAGTAACTTTATAATATTTTGTCTGCAGATGATACTGTCTGCAATGAAAATCAGAAAATCATTACAAATAGCACTAGAGAAAACCATGTGAACCATCAAACCAAACCTAAATTAATTGAGAAAGTACAAACACCACTCAATGGTGCCGCACATAAAATGTCACCTGGTATGTGTAAATTTATATCACTATAAATTTCACAGCAAAAAAATCAATTGCTATAAAATACATTGTTGCTAATATTTACTAATAATTATATACAATTAATATTTTTTAATCTCAAGAAAAATGTTAAATTTGTGCTTAGAAACTATTTGATTCAATAAATACAAACATTTGGATTGACACACACATTGGGTATAGACTATAGACCAAGGAATTTATATCATAACTGGAACGAATACTTAATTATATATTCAAATATGCACCTTGAAATAACTGACATAAGGTTGACATTTGTTTCCAACATGTAAAGTGAAAAAATCGTTCCAAGCATTTCGTCGACTACTGGTATTTTGTCTCTTTCTTATGAGTTGCCTTGAGTCCATGGTAGAAAGAGTTGCAATCCCCCTCTTAGGAACGTTTTTTGAGTGCACATGCGCATTCCAGTTTGTATATAAATTCCTTGGTATAGACTTAGTCTCCTAATAGTTATTCAATTAATTTCAATAATGACACATAGAGCATGATCTGTCACAAAACTGAGAACATGCTTATACTAGATAAAAAAAATATTGGTAGCATTGCGGAGTTAGACAAAATGATTAAACAAATTTAGAATTTGTTGACATACATTAAATGCATAGAAATGTCAAAAAATTATTGAATGTTTTATTCCTTGCTTATACGGTTCACATTCATTTTGACTCATTGACAAATAAATTTGACGATTTAAAAATCATTTTATCTAACCTCGCTGTACAGTAAATTTAATATTAATTTAGCTAAAATTATCTAGCATTTATTTCTCTTGTCTGTGGATTGATTTTTCGGATCTTCCTAAAGAGCCCCGTAAACATTTAAACAATCAAATTTGTTTTAAAACATCCTAATTGTAGAAACGTTCACCCTGTCTTTGGTACACTCTTTTGCGTCTGTCGTTGCAAAAAAGGCACACTTGTCTCACCTGAGAAAAGCTTTCCATTGTTAAAGGATCTAATTGACGTGTTCGCAAGAGAATTGAAAGCGGGCTCGCCGATGTTCTATGGTCAATTTTGGACCTCGTAGCATCTCTACTCGCAACTATTTTCCTCTCCCTCAGTCTTCGTCTAACCGTAGATATACTCGCAGTTCCTCTTTTAGCTGCTTAGAGCTGATGTTGCAACTCAACAGCATTTAACAACCGATTTCTCAAAGACGTCGATACAATGAATCAGTCGTCTCTTTGATCCATGTCTTCGGATGTAGCCACCGGTCTCCAGGAAACACTGGTACACTCTTCGAACCGAAAAACGTCTCAAGTTGAGTTGCCGAGTGAACTCACACTACCGCATGCTTGATTGCAGTAGTGCAATCACTTGGGCGGCTTCATCAACAGTGATATCCATCTTCAAGGTTATTTTTAGTGCACACTTGGTGCTTGATGGATATCGTACCTATAGTCTGTTTTTGAAATCGGGTGTAGGATATAAACATCCCTATGGCTCAAAGAAGTGGAGCAATAACCAAAATTATCAAACAATATTATAGTATCGAAACTGAACGTTGGTGAAATACATTAAAAACAACAGAAGGACGACCGTTCTGGTGTAGTGGTGCAAGTAGTTGCCTCAAAGTCGCGCGCTGGCGGTCGCGGGTTCGATTCCCGCTCGGTACAGGTATTTGTATTTGTACAAATATTTGTTTCCGGTCTGGGTGTATGCCCTTGTGGGTCTCCCCGCCGTGCCTCAGAGAGCACGTAAAACCGTCGGTCCCGGTTGTTATCATAGACATCCGATAACGATCGTTACCCTTTCCTAACCCTTCTTCTATATGGAGAAGAGGCCTTCGCTCAACAGTGGGTGGTTTACAGGCTGATACAACAGAAACACAATAAATTATAAATATTAAACGAAATCAAAATTCTATAAAATAATGTTTATTAAAATATAGAATATATTTCAAGTGCCACCAGGAGAGCCCCGTCAACTAGTGTCTCGGCCGGCGAGTCCGACACTTGTGAACGATTCGTCATCTCTAGTCAATGGCGGCGCAGTTCTGGCCGCTGCACTACAAAAGAAAATGAATAGAAAACGAAAAGCTAATTCATCAGAGAATGATGTAAGATATCAAATACATATAAAGGTATTCCTTTAAATAAAAAATACGGGCTTCTTAATGAATAGACTTAAAAAAAACATACCATATATTTTTAGTATAACAATTAACGAATTGGAAGCACTTCTTATAATTAATGAAACGATATTTAGGAAAAAAAATAATGAAATAACATAATTTTATTTTATAAAGTAAATTACATCAAAATATCGATACATAAAACAATGTGGCATGTCAACCAACAGAACCACCAGTACCTTAAAGCACAGTATCTATCAATATTGAACATAATACTTGCTTGGTCTTTACTTCTCCGTTGTTTTGTTATCGAGTTTCTAACTTTTATTTTTATTTACCATTTTTCGGTGGTCAATAAGACTACGAATATATGACTGTGTATATGTATTTTTTTTTTCAAGATCGTTATGATGATGATGATGTGATGAGAATTTATTAGTAGTTCTGGACTATGCGTAAGTGTTAACATGGACTGCTAAAAAGTGGTGAAAAGCGCTTTCAGATCGGATACTATGTCTTACGACCAAATTTTATGTTAATAGCACATTAACAATTTATTTACAAATTATATACATGTGTGATAATTAAGATCCTCCAATCTGCGAAAATTCGATCGTGCCTCTCAATCGCTTGTTTCGTGCTCTCGCTCGCGGAACGTGACAATGAGTCATGCTTTTTCGTGCGTGCAGCCGGCATTTATCGATTTAGCAGACGTTATCACATCAAAAACTCAAGGCGGTGTTTAACGTGTTAAAAAAAAACTAAAGCTAAAAGAGCTCTCAACAGCACGGTACGCAGTCCAGTCAGTCACGGGTCTCGTTTGCCGGGCAGTGCGCGACGGGCGCGGCGGGCGAGGGGGGCGAGGCGGCGGAGGGTGAGTTAGGGAGCGGCGCGGCGACGCCCACCGCGCGCCCGCGCACCTCCGGCAGCCTCGTGGCGCACGGGCACGACGACCTCGTCACCCGCATGAAGAACATCGAGATGATCGAGCTGGGCCGCCACCGCATACGGCCCTGGTACTTCGCGCCCTACCCACAGGTAATAATAATCCCTAATAGTTCGCTCGCAAGCAAGATACAGAAGGCAGTATTGCTCAACTCGACTACGATTGTCCGCCGATTTTTCAGCCTACAGTCCTAACCTCCGGCCGTTTGATCTCCCTGCCGTGGCGTAATCCTCCACCCGCTTATATTTATCTATGTAAGTTAATGTAAATTTATTATATGTCTTATATAAGTATTGTTTTATATTATGTATAATCTATATATATTATTGAACGGGTGGAGTGATCCAGTAAGATTACGATAATAATAAAAAATAACTCTAGAGAGAGTACGTAAAGCCGTCGGTTCCAGTTGTTTTCATGGATACGTGATAGCGATCGTTACTCATGATAGAGAAATTATTCGCCAACTTGCAGTGGAGCAGCGTGGTGAATTAAGCTCTAATCCTTCTTCTATACGGAGAAGAGACCTTCGCTCAGCAGTGGGTGTTTTACAGGCTGATAACGGTAATAAAAAATAAAGTGAAAGTCAGTATTAAGTAAATTAGTAATAATAAAAATCATGACATCATAAGTATGAAAATCACTACTGAGTCAAAACGGCTCCATCAGGATGCACCCTGGAGTGGATAACTGTGCGGTCGTGCATGTGGACAAGACAGGTGACGCAATCGGCTGAGATTAGCCTAGAGCTGTCCAACTTCAAGTGCCTTTCCAATGCTGAATCTTACCGGTATCTGGGTATGTCCCTCCTGTACCCCCATGCAATGCATGGATGGAGGTGGATATGAAACGGGCGGTTTTGCGAGGTCTTTTTTTGGACTGCTGAGAAAGTTTCTTCGGGCCTACTTGTCGGGCGCCAACAAGGTCCGAGCTTATAACGGCTGGGTTATGCACACTCTCTTGTACACCTTTAGCGTGCTCAGGTGGACTCAGACTGAACTCGACACCCTGGACAGAAGAGTCCGCACGACGCATCACTCTTCATTGCATGCATCACCCGAAATCGTCGCTCATGAGACTGTACATCCCACGGAAATGTGGTAGCCGAAGTCTATTAAGTGCCAAATCCATGCATACCCGGAAGGTGTGCAACCTCAGGGCCTCCTTTGAAACGACGGAGGGAGAGGGCTATGCATAGTGATTGTATAGTATGTGACAAAGATCTCACCCCCTTATCCCTGGCCAAAGAAGAATAGCAAAGATCGTTTGTACTTAGCACCTCTGACCGGGAGACCGTATGGATGCAGAAGGAGCTGCATGGACAGTTTTACAAGGTGCTCCACGCGCCTCACGTGGATAGTAAGACTTCCGTGCAGTGGCTGTGATTCAGGGACCTCTTTGGGAAACTGTTGTTCTTGTCTGTGCAATACGGGATCAGGTGGTGAAGACGCCCAACTATCGTAAGCACGTTCTGAAAGATGACACTCCCGACTTCTGCCGAGCTTGTCGCCATCCCGGCGAGACATACATGTGCTTTAGGGGTATTCGGCGCTTGTCAATATTGAGTACTTGCAGAGATATAACCAAATGGCCAAGATTCACCATTAAGAGCTTGTACTCATCTATGGTTTCCTGGAACAGAGAATGCCGTATTATCAGTACACACCGGTGCCAGTACTCCAACGCGACGGAGTCCGGCTCTACTGGGACCTGCCTATCGCCACGGACAGGACGATACTGACGAACAAACCTGATACTGTGGTGATGGGTAGGACACGGTCGAGGGTGTTTTTAATGGTCATTACCCATCCCCCATGACGAGGATCTCGTGAAAGCCGAAACAGAAAAAACGTAAATATCTGGATCTGGCGCATAAAATTGTCGATTTGTGGGGTTTGGAGTCTGCTGAACAAGTGTGTGTGGTGGTGGAGTGAAACAAGTGAAATAATAACTTTGTTTTACATCAAGAATAGCAAGAGCAATATTTAAAAAAATAAGCCATAGTAAATATTTTTGTTATTAAATTACTTGTTACTTAACAAAATTTATTATGGTTTCTCCAAACTTAAAAGAAACCATCCAAATTAAAGGTACTGCAAAATCAATTTCAAATTTTTTTAATTGTATTTTTTTAATTTTTTTTATTTCAGGAAATGGTCAACCTACCTTGCATATATATATGTGAATTCTGTCTCAAGTACAGGAAAAGTAAAAAGTGTCTAGAAAGACATCTAGTAAGTACCTGATTGCAAACATATAATATTTTTAAACATGTCACTAAAAGCCAGTATAGAGACAAAATCAACTTATTACCTGTATATCCTAAAATTTACCAACTCTATGGTATAAGTAATTTTTCGTTAAGATTATACACAAGCCTTTTGAGTAATCATAAACTAACGAAGTCTAACTTTTGCTTTAGATCAAAGGTTTTTCTTATAGACCATTTTCAAAATTTAGCTGGTTCCGGTGGCCCCCGGGAGCTAAATGCTTACCATATTCACAATTTGCAAACGAAAAAAAAGTCATCGCGTCCTCGTATTCATGTACTCGTATATACCTCGGCATATTCCTAAAAAAATTATTAATAAGGTCCTCGCCTCTACCTATCGAATATATATCGATTATAACCTTAGGCCCACTCCTAAAAAAAAGTCATCGCTATATCGATGCATCGACACGCAACAAATTTTTCCAAGTAACAGTCGCTGAGCTTCTTAAAATATTATCAGCTAAGACTTGAGTTCTTCACTATCGAAAGCAGATAAATTTTCGTAGAGCCCCGCTTACGAATTGTGAACCCCCATTTTTGTCACGCCAACGTAGACCCCCGTCGAGTCTCCCGGGGACTCCTGAGGGTCCACCTGAACCAGTCTGGGAACTAAGGCTTTAGATAGTTCAACTCATTTTGTCGCACTATGTCTGCGTTAACTTATAAATATGTAGCTTTTTATTTATGTAACATTGATATGACAGTCGTACTAAACTTGTATTATTTTAAATTTGGAAAAACCGAAAATGGATATGTTAAAATAATAGTCAAATACATTTTTACTTCTCTTGTTACGTACAAGTAATTAATGTATTACAAGCTTGACACACACATCTTCTGTCTTTAGATAAAATGTAAACTAAAACATCCTCCTGGCAACGAAATATATCGTAAAGGCAGTATATCATTCTTCGAGATAGATGGCCGGAAAAACAAATGCTATGCCCAGAACCTATGTCTACTTGCGAAACTATTCTTGGACCATAAGACGTTGTATTATGACACAGATCCCTTCTTATTCTATGTTATGACAGAGTTTGATTCGAGAGGTATTTATGAAAGTTTTTAAATATTTCTTTTGTGCATTTATTAATTTATTCAGAGTGCTTTTTATTAATTCGAGTTGATTTATAATACACTTTAATACTTAACTTAAAACTTAACTAACTTAACTTTTAACTTCTCTTTAACTCTCTTACTTTTGTCGTTGTTTCTTTATAAAGTTTTAACTGGTGTTCCAGATTTAACAATAATTTAAAGTAATTACTATAATATGTAATAGTTTTTAAAGTGTTCTCAATATCTTTTTTTTTTAACATTTTTCAGGGTTTCACATAGTAGGATATTTTTCGAAAGAAAAGGAAAGCACAGAAGACTACAATGTAGCATGTATATTAACATTACCTCCATACCAAAGAAAAGGATATGGAACATTACTTATAGAATTTAGTAAGTAGTAAAAGCTATGGTTATGTGACTATCACATACGTATTTAAATGCTATATAATATAATTATATAAAGCTACTTTCAGAACCACTTTATTTAAGCCATAAATATTATAATAGTCACTTTTCATTTCTTTGATCGTAAATTTCCAAATTATTTTAAAAAAAATCGAAATTTATGGTTATTGTCTCGCTCCTATAACTGCCGTGAAATCTGTTATATTCTATATACTTCAGAATTATTCAGCTTACAGCAGCTAATAGAAAATGTATTTTTCTGTTTTTGATTTTAATTTTAAAAATTATAGAATACAAAAAAAACATAATAAAAATGAATGCTTCTTTATAATTATAGTACAGATAAAGCAAAGCATAAACCTGTAATCGTGAAACAACCACATGTTTTTAGCGGCAAAGTTTTTTGTTTGTTTAATTTGCAGGTTATGAATTATCAAAGTTTGAAGGCAAGACTGGTTCCCCAGAAAAACCTTTGTCTGATCTCGGTCTACTGTCATACAGAAGTTACTGGGCTCAGACTATATTAGAAATATTAATAAATATCAAACCAGTCGGCGAGAATGAGAAGCCTATAATAACTATTAAGTATGTTTTTTTTTATTGGTATATAATTTTTGAGGAATCGCAATATGTAATTTAGATTTGTTATTGTAAAATTTTTTTTTTTTTTTTTTTAGTGAAATATGTGAATTAACGAGTATTAAGAAAGAAGATGTTATCAGCACGTTACAAAACTTAAACCTCATAAATTATTATAAGGGCCAGTACATAATATCTGTAAATCAGGTAAGGAAGTTATCAAAGTGTACAGTACAAAATGTAGGTCAAATTAATTTTTTATAAATAATATAAATAAATATATTTTGCAAGTGCAACCGTATTAAAACTATAGATAAGATTGTTTTGAAAATATTAAAATCTAAAAATAGGTACATACAGATCACAACCACCGTTTGTCAATGTTTTTTTTTTCTTTTTTTTTTTAAATTAATATTTCCAACAGAAAATAAACATTGTGTTTTGTATTATGTTCATTTTTGTCACTGAAGACTTGTGCGTTTAGATCGGATTTTTTTTTCTTTTTTGTATTTTTACGTAAGATTGAGCATTTTTCTTACCTGGTTTGATAATTGTTTTTCAATTTAACACTACAACTTGATTTTTGGCTTTGTAATAATTAATTTGCTTAATATAAAACTTAAATTACTGTTTAAATACAATAAATGTAATATTTAATTAATTAGTAGTAAAATTATAATATAGTTAATAATTTTGTTTTTTTTTTATATCAACAAAACAGATTTAGTTTCCTTAATGTTTATTTAAGTATTCAAAAATTAGGACTTCAAAATAATACAAACATCATTTTCTAATATCTAATATTGGTCTAAATATACTATGTTACCATTTTAAAAACTAATCATATTTTTAAAGGAAACAATACAGCAACACGATAAAGCAATGGAGAAAAAATTACTACGAATCGATCCCAAATGTTTGCATTGGACACCGAAAGATTGGTCGAAACGTGCAAAATGGTAAGATATACAAACTAACACGTATACAATTCATCTATCATTTAATTTATATTATTTTCATTTCTAAAATTTTTAAGCTTTATCGCACATGTTAAATACGATTTTGAACTCTAATTCTTCAATAATAGAACATATATAATATAACTGTAAAGTAAATATTTTTCTTTTGTCACCAGCGTTTGAAGTGTTTCGGAGATGCGAGCTATCTAACTCGGGCTTCGACACGTATGACTCATTTTGTATCTAAACAAATATACGTAACAGCTTAACAATCATTAAATTAACATCACTAACAAAGGCATTAGATTTTTTTTTTTATATATAATTATTTATCATTGACTCACACATTTTTTAATTTTATTTTTTTTTATGCACAAATATCATTGCTCTTAGTTTCATATGTAATTTTGCAAACATCTATGCTAACATTTTTAAAAAAATTAAAAGCGGGTGACCATGCATTTCATATAAAATAGATATAAAATTATTGACTACATTGTAAAGTTTTCTTTAATTTCTCACTTTCTGCAGATTACAAACACTATTTTATTAAAAGATGTCATGAAATCCCACTTCTATTTCTTAATTATTTATTTATTTTTTTATTTTTTTATTTAATCAATATATTCATATTTTCATGTTTTAATATTTTTCTCATTGCTAAAGATCTGTAGCACTTTTTTCACATAAACAAGTTCAAGACAGTAAAAAATTGTAATTTAAAAATCTATCAAAATAAACCATTCCCACAGTTAGTATATTAAATAATAAATAATGTTTTCGACTTGTATTAAAATGTTTATTTTATATTATCACCCATTAATTATGTTTTTCATGGTTCATTTCAACACGAGACAAAATTATGCAAAATGTCAACCAAAAGTTTTAAAATATTAACATTTAGGATTTTTTTTTCTGCCATTATCCGTTTCTTTTTTTTTTTCAATTAATTTTCCAAAAAAAATGTCATAATTTAAATCTTTTTTAGCTACAAAGTTAACAAAAAATAAATCAGTCAAATCTTTCAAACATGCAGCAAAGCTATACATGATGTGGTCCATTCGTATATAGGTCTCGTTATTTTTGTTGCCATTGTTGTTTTGTAATCTATCCACTGCAAACAGCTGATTTGTGAACTGGAACAACTAGTTTATTAAATCATTTTTGTCGGACTTCTTAAAGTCTAATAATAGCTAGGGAGCTGGTGGCAATTTAGGTATATGATTTCATCGTCGTTGATACCAAGACGTAATGTAGTCTGGATCTATGTTAACTAGAAAAAATAAATGGCGATTTCAGGTAGCTCTGATATTTTTTAAATAATTTATTCGAAATTAAAAAAAAAATAAAAACATTATAAATTATATTTTCATTTCTGTCATCAATTATATCTTATTAAATAAATTTTATATTATTTTATAGCTGCCAGAAGTCAGGATAGTGGGAGTTTTTATAAAAATAATATATATTTTTACAGTTTAATAATAATTGCCACCAGCTCCCTTACCTACTTTATGTTTTTCGCTCACTAGTGAAACTTATCACAGTCTTACGGCTTGCGATGGATGGATTGTAAACTGACGCTACTAAAATATTATGGTTACGTATATACAAGTTTCACTTAGTGAAAGTAAAAAAATCTTTAATAACCCGTATCAATAACATTTTTGACGTCTATGAATTCATGAGGCTTATATCGCACTGTGAGAATAAAAAGGACCTAACACAGAATTTACGTTTTGTGGGAAACAACAAAATTGTCTTAAGTTTAGTTCTCTGTGGTCTTCAATTTTTTTTTTTTTTTAATTATTAATTTTTTTTCTTAAAATTAGAATTCGGTCATTTTCGTTCTGACTGTGCGATATGTTCTCAAAGTTATTTACGCTTTTTGTTTACGTTTTGTAGGTTTAGGAAATTATAATAACTTAAGTCCTATATCTGTGTGTATTGAATAAATGTAAATTTTCAGGTAGAATATAATGAAAGGCAGTTTTATCAAGAACATTACTCAGAAGACAGCTGTCAATGTAGTTCCGTCATTTTTTGTACTTTTGAGCATTGAATTTTATTGTAGAGGACATATTTTGTTTGTTCTGATATTAAAATGCTATTCAAAGTATTGTAGTAACAATTTCTTTAACTATTCGTTTATTGTGATATAAAATAAATATTTTTATTGCGTACCTTTGGTTTTTTTTTTTTAAATATATATTTTAATATAAATCATTTGTCACACAAATTATGAAACTAAAAAAACGAGGAATTAAAAGAAAGTGTGGTATTCCCAAATCAATGCTAAAATTACTAACTATACGCGCGCGAGCTTTGAGGAATCGGGGACTGAGTAAGCGGGCGGGTGTGCGCCGCGCCCGACCCCGCACTCTCAAACTAATCACTACTAGCACAGTATAGTATATATATTACTATACTGTGCTACTAGTGTGAGTGCGACGACCTTGACGCACGCTTATCGAGTCTTTATGAATTAAGAAATATTAATTTATTTATTTTTCACTTTATTTAATAATAATATTTTTTAATACGACTATCGTATATATATATTTTTAAAGTCGTACAAATAATTATTTTTTTTACGACAATCGTATGAATAGCAACAGCCTTAAATTAAATACATACGTAATTCAATTTTTTTTAAAATTTGAAGTACATAATACCCTCATAGAATTACTTCATAATTTACACTCGCTCGGAGGCTTAAAATGTGTTAGTATAGATAACGCAATATCGACTAAATCACAACTCTAGCTCATTATGTCAACATTCCTTATAATTCCTCGCGCGCGGACTATAGTAATTTTGTGTAATACTTGTAATTGTAAATAATATAAGTAAATAATTTATAGTTTCTTTTTTTTCGAGATATCAGTAGTAAATCTATCTACACAGGGATGTGGTTTAGTTTTCTCTGTGACATTGTTTTAATGTTGCCATGTAAAAAATTGCAGTTTCATTCGTAAATCATATTGCACTAAAGTTCAGCTTGCATTTGTTACACACTACGTATTTATTGTATCAGCTTGTAAACCACCCATTGCTGAGCGAAGGCCTCTTCTCCATATAGGAGAAGGGTTGCAGTTTAATCTACCATGCTGCTCCACTGCGGATTGGCGGATAATTCCCCTACCATGAGTAACGATCGTTATCAGGTGTCTATGATAACAACCGGGACCGACGGCTTTACGTGCTCTCCGAGACACGGTGAGGAGACCCACAAGGACATACACCTAGACCGGAAACAAATATTTGTACAAATACAAATATCTGTCCTGACCGGGAATCGAACCCGTGACCGCCGGCGCATGGTTTGAGGCGACTAGTCGCACCACTACACCATAACGGTCGTCGTACATATATATTAAAAATATATAATACTTTAATATTACACACATTGCTAGACTTATCTTTAACGCCAAAATATCTAATGATATGTCTGAAATGCACGACTGATTCAAGTATAATAATTTTTGTGAAATGAATTATTATTTGTAATTCAAAAATATTTTATTCCTTGTGCATAGTAGGTGGTTTCTATTTTACTTAGTTTTACTGTTATATTTCTTATTTCGATTTAATACTAATTAAATTAATGAAAACTAGGATAAATAAGAGAAAAAAAAAACAAAGTAATGTAATATATGATTTATTTTTCAGTAGTTAAGCACAGTAATTTTGCTTCGATTGTCAAAATATTTATATTCAAGAAGCAGGTACAAGTGATGTTTAACATTTAAATATTTTAATAAGTATCGGATAAAATTTCACAATAATAATTTCTTAAACTTCTTGAAATAATTTATAAAGAGTTATTAAAACGCGTTACATAGACATAAGGCATATACTTAATTAAAATACCGTAGTTTATAATCGTATAAATTGAATAAAAATATTCATCGATATAATATAATAATACAATGCGAAAATTATTATTATATAAATATGAAAAGATGTATCGGCATTTACAAGTATACCCTGTACAAGTTAGCTTGATATTTTTGACAGATGTAAATTTTTCTGATCGACATAACTTTGCAATGACGAACATATTATTTTCTTAATTTAAATGATTTTAAAAATTGTAAAAATATTTAAAATATATATATATATATATATATATATATATATATATATATATATATATATATATATATATAACACAAAAGTCCCAAAAGATTTAAGCGTCGTCCGAAAGTTTTAAGACTTTTCATTGCTTCAAAGTAAAATTTAAACAGGAACACTGTAAATAATAGACGCTTGTACAATGTTACAACGGTCGAAACAAAAATCCGACCCACCGATGTAACATTGTACAAGCGTCTATTATTTTCAGTGTTCCTATTTAAATTTTACTTTGAAGCAATAAAAAGTCTTAAAATTTTGGGATAACGCTTGAATCTTTAGGGACTTTTGTGTTATATGTATTTTTTTAATATTTTTACAATTTTTAAAATCATTTAAATTAAGAAAATAATATGTTCGTCATTTCAAAGTTATGTCTAACAGAAAATTTACATCTGTCAAAAAGATCAAGCTATCTTGTACAGGGTATAATTACTTGTTTTAACATAAATATACGTTCTTGAACATTTTGATCTTAAATTATAAAGGTAAAAGAACTGTTGCTTTTATTTTCGAAAAGATATTTTACTGACAAATATATATATTCAATACCAAAATATCAAAATAGTTAATATCATTATATAAATTGTATATATATCTTAAATATATGCATATTATCTTTTTAAGTAGTTTATTTCGTATGATCAACACGGAAACAGGCACTTTTGGATGGGATAAAACACACTTACTTTTATAATCTGTGATAGATTTTTATGTAAATAATCGTTACTGTACAAACTTTGTAAGTTTTAATGTATGAGAGACATCATTTAAAGATTTAGATGTATACGTAAAAAATAAGAGCTTTCAAAATGATGAAATTATTAAAAATATCCACAATTTAAAAAATCATATACACGAACGATTACCCCTTAGAACAATGGTGAGTAATTATCGTGATATATTTTATCGTTAACTCAAAAGTACATCACAAACAAACACTTTCTGAATCAAATATACCCTCCAAAAGTAATCTTATACATAAGATTACTACGAGAATATAGACATACTTACGAAGTAGTCGCGTCATAAATATTTAATCGTTTTACAATAATAATTCCTTTAAAAATTTATTTTTCACGTATGTATATATTGTAATTATTTACAGATATATATAACCAGATTATTTAACAGTCGTACTATTTATTTTACTTTAATTAAATTCTAAAGATTGGTAAGTCATTTTTAAAAGATGAATGATGCCATTTCTATAAACTATACTACAGCCTTAAGGATTGTACACAATGAATAATATTCTTTTATTTTCAAAACTAAAGCGACGTCTTTGCAATTATATACAAATTCATTTCGCTATCGATATTTCATACACTGACGAAATTGTTCAAAATGTTAAATCTCAAAGGTGTGTTCGATCCATATTTCCAATTCATTCCGTAAAATATTTCACTCTCCTTCGTAAACATTTGAATGTCTTTATTAATAACTTTTTTTATTAAAATTTTTGAATGAATGATATTTTATTTATCACAATAACAATACAAAATAAATGCTTTCACGACTGGCTGCTGTAATGCCGTTATACGTTGGCAGCCGAGAGACTAGTTTCACTGGTTGTAGAAGGCACTGCTTTGGATAAGTCTGGCTTCTTTAGAATTTGTTTTCTTTTTCATTATATTAAATATTAGGTAATTTGTAATTGTAATGTTACATTAAGTATAATTTCAAAATCTTTTCAAATTTGAACACGATAAAGATTTCATTCTCCTTTCAATATTGCACATAAAATATTACTTGTTTTACAACAGCCTAAACAACTCTTTATTTAGCACTATAACAATAACGATTTAAGAAAATAATTTATTTGAAACAGGGACGTTCATTGTTAACCTTTCAAATAACACTTAGTGTCCATAGCAATATATTAGGTATATATAATTATAATTATTAGTAACAAAAGCTGAATACGCAATAATTCTAAACTTAAGTAATTTATCGATAACAAGTTACATTATCAGTTATCACGACTTATTCTGAGTTAAAGCATCTTATATCTAAATCTTACGCAAACAACGTTCAATGGAATATCAGTATCCCGATATAATCTGAGAATATATTTCTATGTAAAATAAAATATACGGAGCTTTAACAGGAGGTATCTTTAAATTAATTGTACTGAAAGATACGATATATTATTATGTGATGCTTGTATTTTAATTTGGCGTCATTATTGGCGACTAGACACGGGTAGCTATTTCAGGGCTATTTACAACCGATCTATCCGACAATTACACTGTCATAAAATTAATCAGATCTAAAAATTAGATAAATATTTTGTACAGATCAAAGCAAAATTATAGAACTTACGTAATAACGAATGCGGTAATAATAGAGTTAATCTAAATTAAAATCATAATATAATATATACCTACCTACCGACTGTTATACAGTCCTATTGAATGTTACTCGGTAATGGTGATTTTTATTATTTCACAACACTTGAAACATTAAAACAATAAAATAAATAGGTATATGATGTGACATCTCAAACACCGCATTGCGGAAACTATCAGATATTTCCAGTTGTTATTTATAGCAACGTAACTGTTAGGTCACAGGCTGCTTACTACTCTACGTTGTTGTTCTACACAGTAGACATACGATTTCGTTTCGAAATAATACCTTTCCGACGACTGGCGAGACAAATCAAGAAAGATGTGCTATTAATACATCGAAATTATAACTATCATTAACAACAAATCATAACTCAACCGAATGCGAAGTAAAATTGGATGAAACATTTTCTTATTTCAAGTTCTAGACTATACGTATACGTGAAAAAATTATTTTGGACCATATGTTTTATCGCCTCCCACTAGACGAGACATCCGTCGTTAAGATTATTACTTAGTTTCGTTTGGGAGTCTTGGATGTTGCCCGGGTAACTGTGGCATTGTTGAGTAGCGGATACGTAAGTTAATTCCGATTCGTAGTATTCCGCTTCCGATTCAATCGGACCCAATATTGTAGTTGATTTCGGCAAATAGCCGTCTGTGGTTATATAACTCGCGTCAGAGTTTGGTGGAAGACTTAGGACGCTGTCCGGCCTGTTGTATTCGACGTCTATGGTTTGTGGGGTCAAATATGTAGGTTCGAGCGACGTTATAGTATCTATGGATTCTCCATTGATGGGAGTGGCACATGTGTAGCTCGAAGCGAGTATGTTCGCAGACTCCGGGCGTATATACGGCGAGTGGGTGTCAAATGAGATGGGGAATGTCGGCGATTCGAAAGTTCGGATCATGTTGTAGGGTGTCGTAGGCGATGTCCTCGCATTTGAATTGTTCTTGACACATGAAGCCGCATGCAGCGCTAACATGTCAATCAACTGCCGTTTCTGCACTTCGAGGTCCTGAAAAGAGAAAAATAAATATTTTAAATATTAATCAATAAACGATATAAATAGCAATATAAAAAATATCAAGTAATTTTAATTTTATTTTGAAGTTTTTTGAAGTGTAAGATATATTGATAATTTAAGATTATTACTTATTTCTTATCTAATTTTGTTATTCCTGTTCTCGGTTTAAGTAATACTAATGATAAAAAAATAACTCAACACTAATAATAATGACAATGGTAATAAGGGGTATAAGCAGACATCCGTTTGAGATAAATAAAATAGTCGAAGTGTTACCTTCAGTTGTGCTTTGAGGTCAATATTCTGGGTCTCAAGAACTTCGCTTTCAGTCACCAAATTGACAGTTCTTTCTCTTTTCTTCATTCTGCATTTCGTAGCTGCTATTTTGTTCCTTTCTCTTCTGCGTCGTCTACGTTCTTCGTCTTCAGGTGTTAACTGAAAACAAGTTAAAAATGTATTAATTCCTCTTATAAAATTATTATTTGTATTTGGTACTCAATTTGGTTGCAATTTCAATGCTTAAATAAATGAAAGGGATTATCTTTACAATAGGATAAACCGGTGCTACGCACAGTGATTAATATTAAGAAAACAAAAATTTGACTTATTACATTTTATAAATATTCGATTTAATCAACCGGAATAATACACAATATCTATTCTTGAGAAAACAAAACATTTATAAATGTTCACAAACAAAATTACTACTTAAATTAAATCACTCAATAGAACAATGCCCTGAATGCATCAACTTGCTTTCAAACGCATTTCCAGTGACAATAATTTCTCATCGTCCTGTCGTCAACTTTCAATCAGGAAGTTAAGTCACGAACCTAGCCACATTTGCAATGCCAGCCTTCTTTGTAAGCTCATAAAACTTCAATAAAGCCGTTGAATTATAATGCTCTTCAGTTGCTATAAAGTCAGTTTAGTTTTGATTTGCAATCTTCATGAAGTATTAGTTGGTACCTACTTGATACTCTCGTTGGATATATACAATATGCGTCTATGTTTATGTATGTGTAGATATGTCGATTGTATGAGTCCGCGCACGAATAAATTAACACTTTAATTAAATAAAAAAAGTTAATTATTTAAAATTATTAAAACGTTTTTATCTCTGTAAATTCATATGTTTATTTTTAGAATACTTTCAAGTACTTACTTCGTTTTTGGGTGCCTGCGTATGACTACTGTCATAATCGTCGTCACTTTCTTCTTTCTTGAGCCGTTTGAATCCTCCATCTGTGTCGCTGCCTGACATTTTTCTCTTTGACTCTATGGATAACTTTAAACCAGCTTTTATTAATTCCGAACATGTCTGTAAAGAAATTTTATTCTATTAAGTAAAATTTTTTATTTAAAAACATAATTATAAGTTTAATTTCAAGTGTTCATCATTACTGAAGTTGATAAATGAAAGAGATCATATTACAAAGTTTGACAAATGTTTTATGGAATACTCTGAATGATCAATGATTTTATGATAAAATTTATCTCATTAACAATCATGTCAAAACATATACATTTTTATAAACATATGTTACATAATTGTATTAACTTAATGACAGTCTTATCATGCTTATGACTTCATGTTTATTTAAAATCATATAAATAACGAATCACGATTTATGAAATTTGCTTAGTAAAATATATTGAAAATCGTGCCGAATGTTCTTAATCATGATATTAAAAATCACTTAAATCAAACGTCTTGAGTTTATTTAGCTTTAATAATAAAACCTTGATCAAATGATGGTACCAACCAAGGTTATAGCGTAATAATAACATCATGTATGTTCTCGTGTAGTCTTTATAACATACCATGATAATGTGAACAAATGTAATACTATTTTTTATTATTGTAATAGTTAGATGCGTCCATTTTTCTCACATTAAAAACGTCCGCCCATTGTTTAAGTTCTAAGCAAAAAAGCATCAAGTGTTCCCTCGATTACAATTATAGAAACATTTGCACGATTAATATTGAAAAAGAATGACTTAGTGTGAAAATTATTATAAGGTTGTGACGGAGTTGTACGTCAATATCTTTGAAAAGACAATAAAAAGAAGTTAAATAAATATGTACCTATGTGAATATCACAAAACTTACCTAATACGTACAAAAACTTGTCATAATACTGATAGCGAAGCAATAACAATAATCCTTTGTAATATTGATTTTGTGTATTATTAAATTTTGTCAATTTAAATTCCTATACCGTACTGTAGTACTGAGTACTGAGTTTCTTTTGAGATTTCTTACAAGATTTGTGTGAGATATCACAAGATCTGTGTTTTTTTAACACTTTGAGTGAAAAAAAAAGAATAATTATTTCAAACGTTTAAGATGTTATATGATATATTTTATTACCTTTTGTATGCTGGGCGGAGTGCCTGAAGCTGGCGAAGTGGCAGAGGAGCTGTTAGACATTGAAGAGTTGGAGTCATGGCAGATCCCGTTCTGTGAAAGACAGTTAAATAAATTATAAAAATACTATCAGATTAAATCAACTGAAAAGTTGTCATATCTTAATAAAATTACATAGATATGTATAATAAAATTCTAACTAGTCCATGTATGTGCAAAAGAGATATTTAGGAAAATATAATTGTAGGGGTATTTATGAGAGCAATAAAAGCCAAAACAACGATTTTTAGAATTTTTGTCTATCTGCGTGTCTGTTTGTCTGCATGCATGTTTGTTCCCGTATGACGCAAAATCTGCTGCACGAAATTGGATGTGGTTCAAAATTATGATCCTGAAGGTCTTACTTAAAATCTAGTGTAGATTTCATTTTTGATACACCGTCTAGAAGTCGAGTTATTATATAAACAATTATAATGAAATCATAACGTAGTCGTTTTGTATACATTTTTTTTAATATCAATCGCTGTTGTCTTTACTATGTATTGTAGAAGATGGAAGATAAAAGAGTGGGGAAAACGCATAAAAGGCGGCGCCTACTAAACGTCTTATTTATAATAGTATATAAATTAATCAACAATTAAAAAAAAATGTTCTGTCTGTCTAAACATCGTGCTATGACACATATAAGTATATCAATAATCATTAAAGTAAGTCGGGTGAAACCATAAGGGTTATATATAAAAATTGTCAGGTATCACTCTCTTGTCTCTAATAATATAAGTTATGATAAAATATTCATGTTATTAAGATTTGTTACGGTAAATTAAAACTGATTTGAAATCTTAATTTAGTCGATTAATTTGTTTGTTTATAATTCAAAATTATTGACAAGTTCGCATTACGTAATTATTACAAATCATACATTTTACTCAACGAATAACAATTTCGATAATATTATGTAAATTATAGAATTGTTAGAAAGCAATGAGACAAAAAAAACATTTGTATGAATATTAAATATATGACAATTACATACAATGGTTACATAGCAACGCATTGTTCGTAATTTGAAGTTGTGTTAAGGTCGTTTAGATGTGACTTTTCACAAGGTTTTTTATTTTATTATTAATTTTTTCACTGTATCATTTCCATAATGTATAGTATAAGTATATTTTATCCTTTGTAGCAGTATGTTACGTGATATCTTCAATTGTTAATCGATATTTTTATATAATAAAAAGGCAGAGCCCATGTATAATTTTTTATAAAAATACTACTTCAAAGAGTTTTAAAACATGATAGTTTTAACATCCTTAACGGTTTGAAGTCGGTTTTTTGGTACTATATACTTTGTTATAATATTCTGTTATATATCTTATGTTTTGTATATAGTGTGTATTAGTGTAACACTTTCCATGTCGCTACCCGCTTGTTAAATGGACAATGTATGTTCTTGACGGACGACATGTTTATTAAAGTGCCTTTTAATGCAGTTTGGTCAAATGTATACCGCTAAGGTTTTTTACAGGTTTTATTCAAATAATAATAAATTTAAATTATACTCGTTATTAATTTTTGAGTGTATTAGATTTAATTAAATTGACTGTGTGTATATAATACTATATTTTTATATTATGTATATGTTTTTTTTGTATACTGAGCAAATATTTTGAGCGAGACAAAGTAGCCTAGGGTATATGCGTGGATAGAAAACGATTGTCGTGGTTAAATAAGAATAATTTTGTCGAGTTTTCAATTAATCAATTTGTTTTAAATTCGTCTCTCGCTCGACGGCAAAAGAAAATATCGTGAGAAAACTTGCATATCTTGTGAGAAAATTTTAAAATATGTAGGTACCTACATACATCGTACCCTAGTGGATCAATGTAATAATTACTATGAAAGATTGTTATGAATAAAATAATATAAAATGATATGAAAAGAATTACTTTTCCGTAACAAGAGAGGAGATCTCTACTCAGTAGTGTAGCATTTATATGTTTTCAAAGTATAGAAAAGTACATGTTTTCAGTACAATATTAGTCAATAATACAAAATTTTATATAACATTAACTAAAATAATAAAAAATATTAGTTCAGACATTTCTGTGTCAGGTCACGCAAATGACAAACCTACATACGTAATAAATTATATGTTTAATTAAATATGTTTTATTAAAAAGGTTACAAATGATAACTAAATAAAATATTGTTCGCACATAATACACGCTAACTTCCCTTAAAAAATTATATAACAGAGCGGATATGTTTATGAGAGAGAATATTTAACAATTACAATAAGATGGGTCACAACAGATTAACCCTTTGTTCGTGTTCATTTCACGCTCTACATTCCCAAGTACGTAATATGGAACGCTAATGACCCTCATTTATAAAGTGCGTTAATACCTAATGATTTATCGTCACGATTACTTAGAATAAACAAAATATAAGACAATGGAGATATCAGTGGAGTCCGTCAGTCTCGTTGTTTTATTATTGTTGATATGTGAACTTAAATTGCATGGCGCTTAGAATTATCCAATGTTTGTAATGACGACGACTAATGTTCGTGTGGCGTTACGTGGCATCTAATGCTTGGCAACTATTCAATTGCTTACTTTGCATTCGAACGAGCATTTCGCGTGCAACGGATCTAAGCACTGCAAGGACCTCTTTTGAATTTTGATCAAATTCTAATTTGAAAGCGCAAGGTTAAAAAATAAATTTAAAATAAATTAAAAATAGTTTATATTGTGAATAGACTAATATTTTTCGAACAGTTCCAATCGAGCACTTTAAATTAATTGCTCTAGTCTAACATTTGACAATGTGGTGTAGGTTTAGAAAGCAATATTTTAAGGTCGCTAAAAGTAATTTATTATATAATTTATGGTAATTTACTTGAGACGGGTTCCTTACATTCATAGAGTATAGAGTCTGTATAGAGTCTATACTCCATTACACATATTGATACGCAATCATTATTAAATAGGTATTTTACAGTGCACAAGAATATGTATTTTTTACTCCTAATAATTATAATCACTCCTAAAATAAATATACGATTTACACATTTGTCGGAAATCCGGAAACTCATACAATATTATCACAAACGCCTAGACCACGATAAACATCTCTATTGTGTAATATTTTGATCTGGAATCGAACCTGCGACCGCCAGCGCATCAGTTAGGCTATGATCGCTACGCCAAGGCGTCGTCAAAAAATATAAGTACAATATATTCTATTTAAAATACATATTTTACAGTCTACTTGAAAATAATTTACCTTGATACTAGAATTTTTGTCGTAATTGTACTGATCTAGAGGATTTGTCATGGTGATGACATCGTTAACAATCTCAGGTGTCCGCAGCGTCGTGGTCCCGCCGCCCTCTGCTGCGAGAAGGTTCATCATGGCAGCGCTAAGGTTGACATTAACACTCAAGTACGCCCCCGACTCCCCGTCCGTGCCCACCGCAGCCGTCGGCGACGGGGAAGTGTCCTCACATTTAATCGTCGGCACAGCTGAGCTTATGCTCGACGAATTCATTATATCCTTGTAAGGAGCCAGTTTCGCTTCTTTTTGGTTACGTTTCACACTTAAACTATCGGTCAACGAATTAACATTAAGTTTATATCACGGTTACGCACTATCACTATGTCCTAATGCTAAATATCACTGATTGTGGTAAACTGGTTCCCGATGGCACTCAAGTCCGATTGGAAGTCTTCACGGGGAGGTAACGTTGGTAACTCAGTTACGCGATCTGTAAATAAAGAAAATTTTATTTAAGTGCAAAGTTTTGCTTAACCATAAATTGGGCGATTGTTTATTCTCAAATAAAACAGTAAGTTAATGCGCAATAAAAGTCTCGCAAAGGGCAAGTCTGGGTTTCGCAATTCGGCGGGGCCCCGATTTCGAAAGATCTCACAGCAAGTTTTTAATTAGAGCTATCCGAGCATCGCGACCTCGTATCCAGGATGCGACTTCAATAAAACGTTTTTTTACAGGCACCAATTGAACGCGCGCTATAAAATTAAAACTAACGCTTTTTACGACGTATTTTAACGCTCTTCCGTGTAGCGCGTCGTCTTGCCCATTGTTCGAACAGGCGCGGTATCGTGCGGATTACCGCGACAAGGACATGCATGGATTAAGCCATTAGCAGACGCCACGATATGGTTGTTAGCATAGACAACATTGTTTGGAAATTAGGGTGCTCGATGTACAACTAGGACAAGCCGTGACCGAAATCACGATCTGCGAATAGTATTAAAACAGGAGCTAAATGCGTTTGTTCCCTATATAGTTACGCGACTCGAAAGCTGTAGGACACCTTGACCCAGCATTTATAGCGGCGTATGTAGATATCTATAGTCATATCTGTCACGTAAATACAATAAAATCCTGACTCTTAGTAACCTAGTTGCGTACAAGTTTGCTTATTCCTGTCCTAGTATGTAAGTAAAATTCTTCACCGACAGAAATATAAGTTGAACGACGCTTAATAGATTGTCGTCTTCAAGGTTTAAACCGCTTATAGGTATTTTCGACTGCCACTCCCCGTATCTGTTTTATCTCACATTGATTTATGCTTCTATAATAAATCTATTGTGTAAAAGTTTCGTATAATATTCACGTTAAATAAAAATATGTCAAGTGCCGTTTGTGCGTTAAGGAAACATCTTCTAAAATAGCATATGTTGGCAGTCGGCACAGATTGTATACCATAAAAATATATAAATAATTAGAGAAAGCTAAAATTAATTTTAATGACCACAGTTCCTTAAAAGATATTTTACAATAAGAAACATTTTTTAATCCTACATAACAGTTGTCCGAGAAGCGTGGGCCGACGCTAACATATAATATGCAAATACCAGGCAGTAGGACGTCCGTACCCCAAAAAAGGGAAATGAAAAATAAATGTATCCGGCCGATATCGCGTGGGCTTATATTAAGTCTTGACAAATATATTTATTCTTATTATCCTTTTTTACTTCACAATATTATGAAGTTTATACTCTCTAAAAGTAAAGAACTGCAGTTGAATGCTGCATAATTTCTCTTCACAAACATCTCTGACGTATTTTTAACTTGCAGATAAAGACATATAGTAATCATAAACCGGAGTTTGAAAAAAAAGGGTCGATTAGTTTGCGTCTAAAACTTCGCAATGAACATTAAAACTGAAGTCGAGCCGGCTCACAGTGTAATATATTCGCGATCTAGTGGGACAATATTATTTAACTCAATCTATGTATGTGAAATACCCTTATAGTTAATCAAATATGTATTTCATGAGATTTAAACACATTTACAAGGTTTTACATACTATTTATTTCAACATAATTACAAAAAAATAAAAATCAAATATAATTAACCTAATACAAATACTATAGGTACTTAATTATAACTTAATTATAAATAACAATCAAATTACACCTTAATATTTAAATATTATAAAAAAGCAATAGGAAATTCAGAGAACTAGATCAGTGATGTATTTATCAGTGGTAATCATTAATCAGAATTTTCAGATTCTTCAGAATCTTCATCAGACTCTGAAGAATCTTCATCCGACTCTAAAGAATCTGATGGAAAATGTCGTAATTCCATGCCATGCCCAGCTGGAGTTATTGCCTCTAAAGGCTCGCATACCTCACGAGTAATTTGTCCATGTTTAGTTTTTGGGCGTGCACGTAAACTTGAAATTACTGGGTCAGCAATCTTGTTATCAAATCTGTGTTGGTATCTATTCTCGATGTCTTTTTCGTAAATAATTCTCTGAATTTCCTATTATTATGTTTCTCCTAGTGTTATATTTCCTATCTCTGAATTTACTATAGTTTTGGGGGTGCTAAATACTCCCGCCCTTTTTTATATTTGTACCTCGGTGAGGTGAACTGAGACAGAGTTCTTTTACAATAGCTGCTGAATCCCGTTTTCCAGCCTGGCGAAGTTTTACTTCGGTTGCCATTGATAACTCTTCCTGGCTTGATGTTTTAAGGAGTTGTTGGATTCGTCGCTTTTTTGTTTTCATGCAAGAATCTCTCAATTTTTTTTTGTGGTCTCCCAGGTCGGGTACTCGTTTCAGGTAGCGAAACATCCAGGATTGGTTTGCTGACAATATCTGGAAGCAAAATGTTTCCCTCTAGCCACGAAGAATTCGCTTTTAAAAAGCGGTCTCGATGTCTTCCCGACTTCAACCATTTTGCATCTATTTTTGCGCAGTTATTTCTAATTATTGCCTTAATACTCCTTATATGGTCATCAGAAAGGGGCAGGCCACCAATTTCTTGCTGAATGTGATGTAACAAGGCATCCATTCTCACCTCTTTTGCGTTAGCAAACCAAACGTCGAAAAAAGAACGTCGTGAAATTTGCGTAGTCATTCTGAAGATGAGAAAAAGTTGTATGAGTGTCGCAAACTTTCGCAAACAAATAAAACAGTTTCGTGTAGCTTACAAATAGTTCTTTCATTAAAATATAAAATATGGTCGGAATAATGCGGAATAATAAACTAAACCTCAAGTACAAACTGTCGTGGTAATTTTTCTTACTAAAAATAACATCGATCTATTCTCATAAAGCCCACGAAAAATTTAAAACACAGATGAAAGAAAAAATGTGTGCAATCTTACCTTAGGGTTCAGTTGAAAACAATTACAAGACACTTTCACTACTAGCATACGAAAACACAGCGTATTCATCGAGCAAACTCGGATGAATGATACGACCGTTTAGTGAACGCATCGACGAAAAGCAGGTAGGCGACTGTTTCGACCCTTTTATCATTAAATAATGAGCTACTTCTTAGAAAACAAACCTTGGTTCATTGTAATATAGCTTGTTTACTATGAATTAATACAACTATTGAACCGGTTTAGACAAGTTCCAAAAATTAATATTGTCCCATTAGATTGCAAATATATTACACTGTGCGGCTCTTTGTTTTCGTGTAGGTCTGCCATTCGTTCGGCTTTCCCCGGATTTGTCCTACTTTATTTTTCATACTCCAGGGAGTATACCTATGTGAGGAGAAATCCAATATTATGAAATATATGCGGTAAACATTAATTAATAAAAAATAAATATTCATTGTAAAAGATTCGTAATTTATATTTTTAAAATTCAATTTAACATAAATTTGTTAAATGAATGTAATAAAAAAATCGCATATACTCTTAAATATCTAGAGTTTTCAAAAGTTTTGTCCGGCTTCGGCAGCTTTTCTTATGGTGTCCCTATCCTCGTGGCGCTACGAGAAATAGGTAACCTACTTTACGCCGCACCCGCTCACCAACTCTACCAACAATTTAATATACAATACATATATATGTCAACTTAATTGCATTAGTTTTATTTATTGTTAAGAGAATAGTTCATAATGAATGTGGTTCTAAATATGAAACACTTAATTTTATCACTTTTAAAACATACGATGTTCACACTATTTTGCAGAATTATCAATACTATCTTTCATATTTATGTACTAAATAATTTGTACAGCAAAATTGTACATGTGAATAAAAATATGTCCTCATACGTTTTTAATACACCTCTAGTACAAAATTAAAAAACGCTAAAGGCTTTTGAAGCATAAAATAATAAGTGGTCGTAAAGTGATGAATGAACGTAGCTTAATAGGAATATGAAGGTCGATTTATTACGATTATATGAATACGCATATGAATATTTCATAATAAACATGTATTATATGTATCACGTTTAAGGATAAAATAAATATATTTTGTTTATTATTTACTGTAAATCAAATCCTCGAGGTGAAATTTTTCATTATTATTTGGATAACGGTGAACAAAAAAATTTAAAAGAGAGAGAGAAATTTTATTTTAAATTTTAATTTTATTAAAAATTATTATAAAATTTATTGCCAATACGCATGTAGTAGAGAGTGTAAGCTTCATATAAACACAAAAGGTACTCTACAATACAGTTACAAAATTTTTGTGTAACTGTCACGTCATATAATTATATATATTACAAAATATTACTATATATTTACTAAATTATAGCTATAGAATACGTTTAGAAATATGTATATTGATATTTGTATATCATGTGAAAAGAGACTTGTGATGTTCTTTGAATCGTTAAATTTTATTACTAACTACAACATTGTAATTCGTGTATGTAATTACGATAATAATCATTTTAATCATTACTTTTTGTTACTTCGAACAAATTATTATTAACATATATTACATTTTTTACAAATAAATTCTGTATATTTCATTTGTTCTTTTTGTGATGATTTGTTAATTTTTTTAGTAGCCTTCTTTTAGCAGTGCCTTCAAAAAAAAATCCGACAGATAGAGCACATATAATAAAAAATATAATATAACATAACACTATATATATAATTATTTTTATTCACATGTACAATTTTGCTGTACAAATTATTTAGTACATAAATATGAAAGATAGTATTGATAATTCTGCAAAATAGTGTGAACATCGTATGTTTTAAAAGTGATAAAATTAAGTATTTCATATTTAGAACCACATATAATACAACACTATAGTGTTATATTGGAAAGAATTATAATTTTAAATAATTTTATCCATCGTTCCATTTGGTCCATAGCTCAGATTACTTACGCTTCTTTTTCAGTCTTATATTTTACGACTTTCCTAAAAACTATGCAGTTATTTGACCAGAATAATAAATAAAATTATGTCCTTCATGTCAAATACAAGCAGAATAATGAAATTTCAGATAACTTATTTTAAAACTGACCTCTATGAATACTCCGATCATAATTATGAACCGTAGCTCGATATTTTACATCCTAAAATAACAATTCTTCAGCTTTGTAACATTATAGTAGGTTAAAATAATATAAACATATCAGAATATGAATCTTTAAAATAGTTTATTGTCCTTTTTTTTTTCTTAAATAATAACATAAATTATAAAGGAAAAACATATTTTCTCTGTTTTTGTAGATGTAAATGTAATTTATCAAGCCAACAAGTGAAGGTTTAATAAGATATAACTGGTAGTTTTGTATGTAAATAATGTTTTTTTTTAATACAAAAAATAACAACTTATACACATAACGTATATTTTACCGCACGTATACAACAAATTATAACATATATTTGTTTTTTTTTTTTTTTGTTTTTTAGTCGAAGAACATCTGAAGCTGTCCAGTTGTTTGTATTTTCTACATTCTCTCCAGTCGAAGAACCAAAATATGATCTTTTGACTGTTTGATTTCATGTATGGTATAATTATACAATTAAAATTGTATTTGAGTTTTGTATTCATTATACAAGTGACTAACCACGTAAGATTGATTGCTTATTTGAAGTCTAACCTTAACCATAACGAGATCATATCATTTATAAATCTGTCAAACCGAGCACGACATAATACAGAAGAATGTTGTTGCTTTTGCGGCCATATAGAAAACAAAATTGCAAACATAAAATCATTTATATAATGCATAAATGATAATAGGCACAGACTCTACAAATATATTGACTGACCCGTTGGCGCAGTTTGCAGTGACCCTGTTTTCTGCTCCAAGGGTCGTGGGTTCGATTCCCGCCCCGAGTCTGGACGTAATATATGTTTATTTATATGTATATTTATTTAAAAAAATGTATATCAGTCGGCTGTTACCTATAACACAGGCATTAAGTTGCCTACCTTAGGAACAGACGACCGTGTGTATGTTAAACATATAATAATAAAATAAATAATATATATTTTATATACTTAATATAATACGGTTTATAGTTTAGTAATTTTTTGATATTTTTTAAAGAGTTACTAACTGTTGACTTTCTTGCCGATTTTTCTCAGCAGAAACGACATTCCGAATTGGTGGAGGCTTTTCGTTAATCATAATTAAATACATACGTTATAAATAAGTATACCTAATGTAAGAGACCATGCAGAAGTGCTTTTGTAGTCTACTTGAAAAAAGTTAATATTTGATTTTGATTTTATACGATTACGAAGAAAATTGAATCTTTACTACGTCTTTTTGGTTTTTCTGTTTTTTTTTTTTTATATCGATGTCGAAATTAGAGAAAAATTATTTAGTTGAAATCTTTGTAAATATTTAAAGTTTTTATACTAAAAATTAAATCCTAAACTTTACTTATATATTACAAAATTGAGTTTTAATTGAATAAAATAAATTCAGAAAATTGTATATTTCATTATTTGATGTAGAATATGTATAATTGCTTTAAGTAATTTAATCTCTACAAATATTGATGAATAAAGGCTGCGCTATTAACATATAATAATTTTACTTAGTTTGGGTATATTATAATGAACAACAAATACGAAACGCTTTTATGAAAATTATAAATTAAACACGGAACATAAAATACAAAATATGTAAATCATGTAAAATTATTTTAATTAAAAATGATATTTTAAATCAATTATCTGTATGCTAGTATTGTCATAACGTATTATAAATTCCAACATAGGCAATAATCGTCGCTCGAGGCACAAATTGAATTGTTTTATTTCGAATCGAAATAAAAAACAAAACCTTTCATCGATTCAGATAGCCAAATAATAAATATATCTCATTCGTATACCAGGTGGGCGAGACTATGTATGAAATGTGTAGGTATATATCTATATACAGAGTGATAGTAAAAGATATATCTTAAAATTAGAAAATATTGTACAGATTATAATTGTTCGATATTACAAAAAAAAATACCTTCTCTTTTTTTTAAAGTAGCTTTATATTTAGTAAATTAAGCCACAGTGGAATTCATACCACAATAGAAAAGTATAAAAGAAATATGAGGTAATCAGTAGAGACGAATAAAAGTTTGCATCAAATTGTTTATACTACTTATTACGTCAATTTACTTATTTCAACATTTTTGGTTATACATTCGTATTCATCTAATGTTGTTCTCTACTTGTTTATTATCATAAGTCATTAAGGTCAATGACATCCATATAACAGGATCTACCTTCCGTTTTAAGAGTTTTACGATTTAGAATAACTGGCCAGGTGTGAGTTAAGCTCGTGTACGACAGGTTCCGTACCACCCTCTATATTAAAAAGTACATATTTTTGATTGCGTAGTTCTACTGATCGATTCGAGGCCAATTTTTTTGCCCATATATTGTATCGGTAGAGTGACAATCGGACGACAGTATGACGGTTTGAACAAACAATAATATTTAATTATATTTAAATATTTTGCATTTCTTATTATAAAAATTACGTGTATGACAATAAAAAAGTAGTATATACAAGTAGACAGAATAATTTCGAAATAAGGCAAATAAAAATTTTATTACATTCAAAAAAAATTGATTGGACTAGAAATATTTGATTTTTACTTTAATATGTTTAATAACGAAAATATAGTAATTAAGCTCTTAGTAAAAATAATTAAATGCTAAATATTCTCACATACATGTTTCGAACGTCAATTTGGATTGGGACTCTTGAATTTGACATATATTTTTGTGAAAAATGTAACGCTTAACTTTTCTTTCTGTAGTTTTGGAGTCCTTAGCACTGAGGCGATGCTTGGTTGTACTTATTTGTTTACTTTTTATTTTCTTACAATAAACTAATTCAGCATAATAAATATTTATAATATTACGGAACAAAGGACTAACTATTTCCATTCTCAGAGAATAATAAAAACGTCTTGTTGAAGGCTGTAATTTTCGAGAAAAATTATAAGACTTGGATATCCACGAATACGTAGTAGAGCCACATGACGGCTCAAAATTTTATACAAATATAAAATTATTAATAGAATTCTTTGCGAGAGACTACGCATCCTTGAACCCTTTGCCTGACTATGAGACATGTAGAGACTGTGGAGACTGTGTATGAGACATGTAGAGACTATTACAGTCGGATAGACTACTTTGCAGTCATACATCTATTTTTTTTTTCGAAAGCTCGTAGTTGCAAATAAGAAGTAGCTTTTGCCTACCAGATTAGAAATTTCAAAGTATTGTACTTTGTTGCTTACTAACTTTACTTGTACATGTCTGTACTCACTGTGTTGAAAAATGTATTGTTTTATTTCAAAACCATAGACTTCTTCAATTGATATTCCTGTAATAATCTTTTTTTTTCTGCCTATATTTAATCTGTAATTAAAGTACAACTTTCTGTATTTTTTTTTAAATGTTTGCTGAATACTTTCAAGTGTTATAAAAGATGATTATTTTAACATTTTTCTTAAATAGCTTGTAAATATTTCTATTTAAAATGCATAATGTACTAGCGTGTATAAAGAAATATTAGCCCATGATAGCCTTTTGGGTGGTTTATTGTATATATATATATATATATATATATATATATATATATATATATAGGAAGGAATAGTTTTCATCAGTTTTATCATAACATTTTAATTAAATTATTAAGAAATAATGTTTAAGCTCAAAACACTATGATTGTACCTGCTCGCTAAATAAAAATGAAACGCGTTAATTTCTTTGTTTTTCTTGAATACATTAAAAGCAGATAAAAGTTTAGTATTGAGTGTGACCCCCTCTTGCTGAAATCACAGCTTGCATTCGTCTGGGCATGCTACTGAGTATATCTTTTATGGTTTCTTGGGGAATACGTTCCCACTCCGCGGTAATCACATTCTTTAGCTCTCTGATGGTCTGCGGAGCCGGCTGCACTGATCTCACTCGTCGCTTCAGAACGTCCCAGACATGCTCTATGGGATTGAGGTCCGGACTTCTAGCTGGCCAGTCCAAACGACGAATTCCGACTTCTAGTATATACGCATCCACACCGCCAGACCGGTGGGCCCGAGCGTTGTCGTCCATAAAAATTGAGTTTTCGCCAAGAGCGGTTAAAGCGGGTTGTGCATAAGGAATTAGAACTTCCGTTATGTATCGGTGTCCAGTCAGTGTACCGTTTTCGATGAAGACTAACTCCGTACGATCCATAGAATTTATTCCTGCCCAAAACATAACAGAGCCCCCTCCATAAGGTGTGATTTCTTCAAAACATGCCTCTGCAAAGCGTTCTCCTCGTCTACGTAGCACTCGCCGACGTCGGTCTTCACCATGCAGAGATATCCTGGCTTCATCGGAGAACAATATCCTATCCCAGTCTTCATGAGTCCATGACACACAATTTCGCGCGAAGCTAAGCCTGGCAACTCGATGTCCACGGAGTAATTTAGGGCCGCGTGCCGGGCGACGACTATGTATATTAGCAGCGAGAAGCCACCTCCTGAGCGTCCATAGACTAATTTGCACATTTCTTACTTCTTCGAGGGTGTTCTTGAGGTCCACATAAGAAGATTTGCGATTTCTCAACGCTTGACTAACTAGAAAACGATCATCCCGTGGTTCGGTACATGTCTTTCTGCCAGAACCAGGCCTTCTCTTGACGGAACCGGTCTCTTGATAGAGCTGCCAGGTCCTTTGAACTGTCGACCGACTCACATTTAGCCTCTGAGCCACGAAGCATTGACTGCAACCTTCTTCAAGCAGCGCAATAATTTTGCTCGCTTTTATCACTTTATCTACCATTTTCGAGATTGCTAAACAGCAATAACAATACTTTTAAATGTCAAGGACACCAGATAATTTAATAAAAATTGACAAAAAGGTAATTAGAGTCGATATTAACTATAGGGAATTCGCGCCACAAAATGTAGTTAAAAGTTATTTTCTTTGAAAACCAGGCTCAGTCAAAAATTTGAATTTGGAATGTACTCTTATAAACATTATGGCACTTTTATAACTGGCCAGTAACATGTTCAAATGATTAAAACCTTTTTGGTATTTTTTTTTTTCAGCCAGGAAGAAAATCGAAACCGCCCGTTTTTTTTGCAAATGAGTTTATATATATATATATATATATATATATATATATATATATATATATATATATATATATATATATATATATATATATATATATATAAATCACCTTTTATATCATAACAGCTGTTTCATTAAATTTACGCAAAGAACAATAATTTGTATATTTAAATGTTAAACGTAAATTTACGTTACTTAGATGGATGAGTCCATGTGTCACAGAAGTAGACGTGTATTAAATTTTAACTTACTTCGTAAAATTTGATTTAATCGGACAAACAGGCAAACACATTAATAACCCTTCCTATTTATAATTTTTGGTACGGAATTTTAATAAATACTTATACCTATGAATAATTAACATTGATTTCTGTCATAAAAACCTAAGCATATTAATTAATTTAATCAGTAATAAAATCAGTAAATAATTATAAAGGTACCGTTACTTATTAATTATAACAAAGGTTAAACTTCTATCGCTTCAAAAATCGAATCCTATACACGGTTTTAAATTAAAAAGAAGCGATGTTTATAATATCCATATTCATAATTGTTTTCTCGTGTAGAAGTTGAACCAAATGATATATTTAACTTGTGGCTGAACGTAGCAACAGTATTGTGTCCTTGACACTCGGCAGCGGGCAAAAACTATCGGCCGCAATTTCGGCGTCGGTGGGTGTGTTCGGCTTCGAAGTGAAGAGAAACACACAACGACACGCCACACCATAGAATAAACTTACGTAGAGAATACAAACGTCAGAATTTACTAATTCAGTTATCTTTAACAAAATAAATCCAATTCATATATTATATATTTTTTTATCTAAAAGATATTTCGTAGTTATGAAAGATATTTATTAATCGATATTCGTATTAATAATTTAAAGCAGAGAGTGAGGAAAATGGTAAAAAAAATTACATATTGTTTCGTAAAAAGTATAAAGAAATTATATCATATATATATATATATATATATATATATATATATATATATTATCTTTCGTATTCAAAATTAATTTGTTTTTTTTTTTTTACTGAGCTACACATATCTAAAAACAATCTAAAAGTTAGGTAATAGAGCTCAGTATGATATAATTTAATAAGTATTTTAATTTAATCTTATCTGAAATGTAAATATATCGTAATATAAAACAAAATTAATTTTAAAATATACAATTAAATAATATTTCCAGACATTTAAAAAAATGTTTATGTACATCACCTGTGGTTTAGCTTTCATGTTTTCAATTAATTCAAATAATTCTAAATGCGTTAGGGAAAGTTGGCATAATTTATTTTAATGTATCATAAAAAATACTTATATAGTGTATATGTTATTACCTTGTCTTGCCCTTTTTATGCTTAAGTATGTATTAGGTTGTAATAATTTGTTATATAAATGTGTAGATATTTCGTTACTTACTTGAATTTATTGTTTCTTCTGTTTTTGAATGATAGATGATATTGTCATATCTGGATTTTATTTTCGCATTGTATTTGTATCATTAACATTAGTTATAACGCGACTTTTTTTCTAAGGCAGTTCTGATTTTTTAATCTAATCGTCTGCCGTATAATTCAACGCCGGTTTTTATGTATTCATTTATACATCGCGTAAAAGGAACAAAGGAAGTTTGGCAACGTATTGTTCACTCGTTTTTCGCGTCTGTCAAGTTGTAGACGAAAAAAAATTTGCATTGAATATTGACACCCACATATTGAATCATATATAAATACTAAATTGGTAACAATTACTCTATCTTAATCTTATACAGCTGTTGTGTTTTAATATTTCGTGTTTGATTAGACAAATACACTTTCCGATTACATTATACTTTATAAAGCGCTAGATATTATTATAAATTTAAAGTTGTGAATTTTAAAACAACAATTTTATTACAAATATTTTCAATATGTAAGATATATTTATTTAATGAAAAAATCTATGGAAGCGTTTTATTTTATGGACATGACGTGACATCTAAACGTACAGAAGTATATTAATTTTATATAAAAATAGGCAATTATAGTTGTAAGCACGCAGTCTGCCGTAAATACTCGTAGTTATATAATGTGTTTATAAATTATGAGAATGACATAAATATAATAGAATTAAATAGACAAGGAATATGTACTATATATATACATATTTATTATTCATCACATTTTATATCTTACAAATAAACTACAAATAAAAAAAAATGGTCGAAAGGTGGTCGTTATGCTTTCAGACGACTTTAAGATAGACTTAATTATAACTGGACTATTATTTTATTTAAAAAAATATTGATTTTTTATAAACGTTGATTTGTTTAGTAATTAATCCACACTGGAATATAATATAATTTTATCGACGACTTGATGATGATACAAAATAATAATAATAATTTAATATCCTCCGATTGTTTTTTAATAGTTTTCATTTATTTTTTACATAAAACCATATATAATTCTCTAGTATAATTATTAATATGATACAACCTTCATTAAATGCCTGCTATTAACTATTATCCATAATACCCAGTCTTAGTGCAGTCACGATTGATGTTTCGTATCATTCGTATACATATATTATTTCTCAAATTATTGAAAGGTATACAATTATCATAATCGACATGTTCCACTTCAATAAACTTTTAATTAATTCGAATGAATGAAACAGAGATCTGTCACAAACGTAAAAAAACCTTATTCAATTGAATTTTATTACCTTATTAAGGTTTTTTTTTTTTTACTTACTACTCATACTATTTTAGTTCTCATACTATATATTTAGATTTTAAAAATATATACGTTTTTGAAGTATGTATTATATTTATGACACTGATCATAAACTTTTTGTGTAACGAGGAATAATTTTTGATCAATAATTCCAGCAGATTAAAAAAAAGATGTTAAGTGTTTACGTACTCGTACGTATACAAGTGTCATAGATTTTTTTTTTAAATAAATAATTAAACTGTTTTCAATAAAAAGAAAAAAGATTGTAAAACTGTTCATTTTAAAAGTAACTTAAACTTCATAAGTAACCTACATTTATTTATGTGAATTTAAAAAGGTAAATAATTTATGATTCATTTATCTTTTGTGATTATATAAAAAGTCAAGGACTCATGCATTTATAATAAATAAATATTTAAACTATCTCCTAAATATAGCCAGAGCTATTAGGGGCTCACAATTATTAAAAATGTAGATGATTTTAATATTAAATTATTCTAATGAACTTCGGTTAATTTACTCATACTGTACGAACACTGAGATAAAGTTACGTGGCTAAAGTAGTACACATCAGCATAGAAAACCCAACCCACGTCTATACGCAGAAAAACTGCAACTATTGATATCGTGGAGTTGCAATTTTGTCGAGACCTCGAACATTTTATGACAGGAAGCCAATAAATTGATAATACCTGGAGACTTACAAAGCGTTGGACTAATTACTAAATCTATTGTAGCTATCCTTTTGCCTATAGCTCTTATAACGTATAACGTAGTTGTTAAAATACAATAACATGTGAGTGATTACTTAGCTCACAGCAACACGTGTTTAGTTATTCATGTAAACAACAAAAAGTGATCATGTGGTCGTGAGCTGCGACAAGGTTGTTTAATTTAGTTTTATGCATGTGTAATTTTAGGTGTGCTACATAACATTTTTCATTGTCGATCAGAACCATTGATACTGTCATGCGATTATACTCAAACGTAGATTGTTAGTTATTTTTATCATTTCATAAGTAAACATACTTAAGCAACAAGTGGTAAAACGTTTATGGCATAATAATACGAAATTGAGCATATTGTAATATGTACATTTGAATAAAGTGTTTTCATTGCCAGGTGTAAAAATAATTTTAATCCTTAATATTTCTTCAAAGTTGGTCGTGCTCACCTTAAAAAATATTATTGAAATAAAGAGTTTTATATAATTACATGTAATCACATATTTTGTTGAACTTTGTGAAAAAATTGCTAAATAATAACTAAAATCTTTATTATCGTTATCTTAAATTGTTATTATCGGTATTTATTTAAATACATAATTCTTATAAGATTTCAAAGTCATGAGTTTTAAATTGCCTGTCAATGGTTTCGTACAACGGGTAGTCAATATCGTGGTTATTTTTTTTATAGTAATAGATTTTACTTGTTCTAATTTTGATAGCAAAGCCACGAAATCCTATATATAATTATAATTAATTAATATTATAACAAATCTGTTAATATTCCTCTTTAAATCATCATTTTTATAATTCTACTGTTGATTGGCATTCGTGACCACAAATTGACCTTGTAAGGTAAGCTCACGGAGAACAACAATTGTATGAATTTAATATTATAAACAAAATTTTAATAAAATTTAAATATACATATATGTACCATAATATGTCTAAATGTCTACATGTGGAAAATTTTAATTACTTTTTTCTCTTGTTTATATAAACGTTTCGTTTTAGTATCTAAATAATAAAAATTGCCATAAAAATATTTAATAGTTGTGTAATAAAAAATAGTACTGTTAATAAATAATCATTGAAAATTTAGTATCAAAATATGTATATAACTTTTTCTGCGTTCAAGTTATTCTCAAACAACTACAGTTTAGTTTTAATAAAATCTATACTTAATATTATAAAGCTGAAAAGTCGCTTTGTTTATTTGTTTGAACGCGCTAATCTTAGGAATTACTGGTTCGAATTAAAAAAATCTTTTTGTTTTGGATAGCCCATTTACCGAGGAAAAATAATAATCTTTTTTGAGAGCTTCCGTAGCGTCCTTTATTATTTCTCTTTTCGAGACATTTTTCAACTATAGTTCCACTTTTAAATTAAATATATGTTATATTTACTATCTTACTCACTCTTTTACTGAGAATTTTCGAAAGATAAAAAAACTCAATAATACGTTGAACGACCTAGGAATCAAACCTGAGACCCCTTGCTCGGCTGTAACGCTTACGACCACTCGACTACCGATTCGAGATCTACTCTTAGAGTAATTGTTTAAAAATATTTAAGTACGTTTTCCCCTCAAATTAATTAAGTGAAACCGGGGGGCAGAACTATTTATTCAATATATTTGCGGCCCGGAACAACTTTGGTGTTACAATCGTGTAACAATGGTAAAGCTGAGGTTGATTAATAACTTCTTAATAACTGGTTTTATAAAATATAAATCCAATCGTCTCATAATAATGTCATAATAATTTCAAATTAAAAATTTATAACAAAAAGTCACCTTATAAGTATCAATGTTTGAAAACTATTAAAATTTCTTCAGGATATACTTATGAGGTAGGTGAGGTGGAAAACATTTTTATACATGAGTAAAAAACATATCTGAATCTCAAATAGGTACTCACTCTATAAAAAAAAAAAAAACAATTTCCAATGTGTCAATAAAATCTCGAATTCTTTATTTGACCTTGCAAAATTGTTACGTATTATATCAATTTAGTCATAGCACAAATAACGCGTAATCTTCTTTGTAGAGATCCGGTTAGGTAGTTTTTTTTTTCTTTAATTAAGGTGAGTAGGTACATATACTACAGTATATATACTGTTGTAATGTATACTGTAAGGTACATACATTACTCGAGAACTTTTGAAATAATTTGAACAAAGTTTTTATAGTAATTACAATTATTATTTTACACCGTAATTATAGCTCACGGTCTAAAAGTTGTATCTTTAAAATTAAATCTATTAATTTAATTATTTTTAATACGTCATACTTTAAATTTAAAATTAACTTTCCATACAGCATCTTGTATATTGTCTTGTATATTATATTATTACACATACACACATACACACACACACACACACACACAAACACACACACACATATATATATATATATATATATATATATATATATATATATATATATATATATATATATATATATATATATATATATACATATATACATACACACATACACACACACACACACACACACAAACACACACACACACATATATATATATATATATATATATATATATATATATATATATATATATATATATATATATATATATATATATAATCAACCACAAAACAACAACGAAAAAGGCCATAACTTTTTTACATTTATATTATATTACACTGCTAAAATTTCGGATAAATATTAAATAAAAGGTTAAAAAGGCGGACTTTCACAGATTTTTAATTTGAATTGATGTGTGTGTGTGGGTGAGCTTTTTAGCTCGTCTCAAATGATAAAAAGGCGAATAAAAAAGTCGATATGAAATAACCCAAAATATCTCCTATATGTAGAGTATTGTATCGTTGTAAATAATTATATCAGACTGTGATTAATTAAATTTATTTATATTTGTAAATATTGAAAGAAGATTAAATTTGAACTTTTAACCCGTTGAGTTGAGAAATTCTTTGTAGAGCCGATGAGATCCGATAGAGATAGAGACGATGAAAATATTAGTAGCATTCTAATTTGTTGTTGTTTTTATCAAGAATTTATTCAATCATAAAGTATTACCCAAAAAATAGAAGAAGATATTTTTGTTATACTTATTTTATAGCTTCATAACATAATTATATATTTTAGTATATGAATATATTCGAATTTTTAATTATTTCTATTGTAATTATGATTTACTTAGTTATTCATAATAATCGAGCTCACATTTATTATTAAATTCTAATAAGTGTTTTTAAATATCAAATTCTACACTAGTATTATTTAAACGCGAGTCGCCAAACATCATCAGAGAAGAATAGTCTCGACCTCCTTCTTGCCGAGGTGTCGTAAAATGCGACTGACTACCCTGCCGCAAAACACTGCGCTCGCCAACCCGCCTACCAAGAGTGACGAGTATTGGCAAAACGACCAGCAATACACAGCCCAGGCGGTTGTTCTGGAGGTCGACGGGAAAGGCCTACTTTCAGTGGTCTTCCAATCACCAATGGCTGATACAACATTGTTTCAGCATTTGACACACGAAAACTACACTTATGTTATATATTATAGCATTAGTATTAACTATAATAAATTTAATTCTAAATACATAACGTAAATTAAAATATTAAACGTAATAATGATTATGTTTTATTAAGAAATCACCCGAGGCAGTCAGTCACGCACTGTCTGTACGTAAACGCTTTTATCGATAACGCTTACTATTAACATGAAATTATACTTTTTATTTTATTATTTAATAGTATCTATGTAAAAACTTACAAAAATAAATATTTATGTACAATCCATCTGCACTCAGATACCTGCGAAAATAAAGAAAAATAAAAATTATATTCTTAAAACCATAAAACACTAAAGCAGTAGGTTATAAAATCAAAAAGATATTTGATACAAGTATGCTTAATTAAAAAAATCAAAAAACCCGACTGCGTAAAATACTCTTATTATAAACTAAAAGGAATAAAACAATTTACTAGCTTTCATTTGATACCCATATTGCTGAAGTAAGAAAAAAAATTCTACTCCCCCCCCCCCTCATTCCGCCATTTGCGGGCGTAATTTTGAAAATTTATATAGCCTATGTCACTACTACAATTTAGACAAATCCAACGACACCTCATATGTCAAAAACCGTCCAGCCGTTTGGGCTGTAGGGCGTGCCAAAGAAATGGACATACATACATACATACACTCGAAAAACATAACCCTCCTTCTGTCGCAGTCGGGTAAAAATATCTTTAGATTATTTTGATATGATATTATAAGATCTTTTAATTATTTATATTATATTTACAATGGCATTAAATGGGAAACACACTTTTTAGTTAGGCACGTATTATTTTTACATAAATTGTTGGAATTTTTTTCTTTAATCACATATAATAAATAAGCATAAATAGCCAAAACATTATATTCGTTCTCTCTTTCAAACATAAAGTGATAATCTAATATTGTAAGGATAAAGTTATGAAATTGAAATTGTAAAGGACGTGGGTGTAAACTTAGTTAAGTGAATCGGTCCCTTGCTATAAATTTATTCGTATAATGCTCTTGTCACTAGATATAAAGAAAATGCATTGGTCTTAACAAGTGCACGTCAAAACACAATGAAAGTATATTCTTTGTACTCTTTGCCCTCTCTTTTATACAGCGATTTTGACACTAAACATTTATATACTCTTAGTTTAATCTATATATTAATACGTGAAGCAAATTTTTTTATCCCTTTTTATGTAAATTACGCGGACGGAGAAGTATAAAATTTGGCACAGTTAAAGTTTATATGGAGTATAAAGTTTTTTAGACTTTTTTACCAATAAATATACAAAAAAAAAAGACTAATAAATAATTAAGTCAAACCATTGATCTCTGTAACTTAAAAAGATTAAAGTTTAATACTGTTGTTTTACTCATTTTATAATTAATAGTAAACAGAAATACATATTTCTTTCTTAAATATAGTGTAATTCTTGCTAACGGAATAAACCAGGTTATTAATATAATTTTATGCCATTTCTGTACCCTCGGTTCTAAGATCCTGACCCATATTGCGGTCGTCCTAATCTACACGGCCCACACTCTAACAAATAATTCAATGTCATTCTGTATAACGTTAACTTATATTTTGGACTTGATTTCTTTATATTTGATATCTACATAACAAGTATTAGATTGTATTTTTTAATTAGCGTACCAAATTCGCTTACTTGCATTGTTTTAATATAGTTGGTCACAGCTACATAATTGATTACCCTTTCATATAGACAAAGGTAAGAAATATGTATAAGTTGTAAAATAAATAATTGTATAATTATAATTATTTTAAGATAAGCAGTAAAATGGAAGTAACAAATTTTAATGTTAAGAGTTCATTCATATAAAAAACATTGTTTGAGTATTTTCTATATAAATATATAACACATAACATGTACCTAATATATAGAATTCATACATGTAATTCATTACATGAAAAGTCTACGAAGACTAAAAATATTTTGTTATTCATTTGTACGGCTGTACGGCAACAAAACTGACTATAATATTATTGTACTGTATCAGCCTGTAAACCACCCAGTGCTGAGCGAAGGCCTCTTCTCTATATAGAAGAAGGGTTAGAGTTTAATCCACCACGCTGCTCCACTGTGCGTTAGCGGATAATTTCCCTACCATGAGTAACGATCGTTATCAGGTGTCTATGATAACAACCGAGACCGACGGCTTTACGTGCTCTCCGAGGCACGGTGAGGAGATCCACAAGGACATACACCCAGACCGGAAACAAATATTTGTACAAATACAAATATCTGTCCCGAACGGGAATCGAACCCGTGACCACCGGCGCGTGGTTTGTGGCGACTACTCGAACCACTACACCAGAACGGTCGTCAAGTATAATAATAGACCTTGACTATTATTATACATGTAAGTATAAAATCAAAAATAATCACTATTTATACACCGCTTCCTTGATAATCATAAAAATGTGTTCTTAGTATAAATAATATTTGTTTTAATACACAACTACTAAACGACGGAACCTTGGCAAAATTGCTTCTCCTACCGGTAAAGTTATATGTACATAACCAAATTAAAAACATCGCACTGAAAACAGATGTTTGCTGTTCTTATATTTCCTTATCAGATCTTTTAAGGAATTATTATTAAATAATCATTTACTTACTTATAAAGAGCTTTATAGATAGAGATCGTTATATTGTTTTAAACGCACATCTGCATAACATTTCTTACTGGGTTAAGGTTATTTACAAGATTTAAGATGGTCAATGCTTACGATTTTCCTTACTGTTTTTGTATTCAATTTAAGCTTATATAAATAAAATAAATAAACTTACTGCAAAAAAAAATCATCTCTTTTAAGTACTGTGTAAGTATATAACACTTAAACTAAACTATTTTGTAATTTAAATATTAATATCTTTAAAAAAAGCGGCAGTTTTGCGTTAACTTTAGGACTGGAGGTTCTTTATCATCTCGTTTACAATCTGCCAAGGATATCATAATACAGCTTTGTAAAAATTACAATTACATACTACAATAAAAAAAAGTTTACGCTCTAAAATACAAATGTTTCATTTTCATTTTATTTTGTAAATTATTATTTTTTAAACATTCATGTTAAGAAATATGTTTATCGTACTATACATATTTGTAGTTTATATGCAATAAAAGTATAGAGATACTTAACCTATTTTACTTTTAGTTTATAGTTTATTTTGTATGAACCATAATTTCGTTTAAAAAGGTTCGTTAAATTGACAAGAAAACTACTTCTACAAAAATATATAAAACAATTTAAAACACACATTTAACGGAATCATCAAAACAATATTATTATACTAAGAGCTCGATAAAAAATCTGATATGAATCTTATATTTTCCGACACATGAATAGTTTCCATTCAATCTAAGATAATGACTATAATTAAAGGCATTTTTCCCTCTATCGTATTATAGATTACATGTATATTATGGGTATATTGTGACCTCGAAGGAGACATTAATTGTAAGCCTGATAAAGGCTGAGTTTATGACCGTTTCGTAGCGTAGTGAGAGATTTTATAGCCCACTGCACGTTAATACTGACTATATAAAGAACCTTTAATCACAATAATGTACTACATACTACACTACTACATACAGTAATATGTATATATGAATTTACACATCGTGAGGTTAGGCGTCATTTCATTGAAAAGAAACGTCGGTCTCATATTTGTTCCTACAAAAATAGATAAAAACATCTCAATGAATGAACGTTATGTTTCAACTAGTATCAACTAGTTTTATTGATTATACTCTTTATAGGTGGCATGTCAATTTATAATATTTTACTTAGATTTTGTCTGATTATACGTTCTACTTTCTGGACTGTGAATATTTTGATTTATAGGTATCCTAATTTCAATTATTTGTTATTGCTTAATTAATTAACTAATTAACCCCACGACTCATAGCCTCCACTGGTGACAGGAGGGCTGGTGCATTTTTTGCCCAGAGAATCGGAATTGCGATTCAACGGGGAAATGCTGCTAGTATTCTTGGCACCATTCCACGCGGATATGATTTATACCAAAACTGTTTGTAAATAATTATTTTAAGTTTTGTATTGTAAATATGTATAATATTGTAAAATTTCTGTAATAAATATTTATTTATATGTTATTGCTATATCTATATATTGCTAGATCTAATATTTTTTTATAATCACATGTTTAGGTAATTAATCAAAAATAACATTTTCCAAGACATGTCCATCATAATTATGATTAACCTTATTTTATCAAATAAATTAATATAAATGTTCATTAATAAAGTAAAATAAAACTAAGACGTTATTACGTACCAGCCCACGTTTTGACGATAATAAGTAGCACTAGAGCAAATCTGCTTTTAAATTACGTTGTCCAACAAGTAAATACCTTAAAAGATCTCTACAATCCTACGCGGACAATAACAGATAGAGTTACATGTGAAACGATGTGATTTCTTGAAACTCTTTCTAAAGTAGTTTGCAAGTGTACTAATATTCAATATTGTTTTCGCGGAATCGAGCTTTCTCAAGTCTCACTCTCACCTTTAAAGGTAAGTAAGCATTTTCAATTCAAATTTAGGCATTGTATCCACGTACGTACCAATTAACGTATATTTGTAACCAATTACAATAAACATAGCAACAACTCATGTAACTATGTCTTATGTATCGAGAGCCGGTTTTAACCTATGGGAGTCTCTAGGCACTTTACGATAATAGAGCCCTGTGATTACTAAAGATAAGTATTTTATTAAAACAGGCTTTCAAGTAAGTTAAATGAATATATATCATGTAAAATTAATATTTCAAAATATTTAAATCATCATGTAACCAGGCAGTCTTTTTTACAGTAAAATATCAAAAGTATTGAACAAAAGTATTGAATAAACGGAATCCTGATATGATATGGCAGGAATTAAGCGGCTCTATCGATAGCGGAGCACTTGCCCAGAGTACCCTCTGAAAAAGAGTGATATGTTTTTATCTAGGTACACTAAATAATGTAAGGATAAAAATTATCATGAATTTCTTAAAATGTATACCTATATATATTAAAAATAAAGAACTTCGTTTCAATAAAACACGCCAAGCACTCAAGAAGAACGATAGCGAATCGGAAATATTCTCGTGAACAAATTCACTTAATGGAAATCCATTAGGTACGCTCGCCCACTAATTCTACGACTTTATTAATAGGTCACGTGTTCCATCTAGGTCATAACGAATTGGTAAAACTAATTTTTTTTAACAAATAAAAACTGGTTAAACATTTTATTGTGTAAGTTAAATTTTCCGCATTGGATCTGTTAAGCTTCTAGATATTGTGTTAACTTATAAGTTTAAATATACAATACTATAGGTACAGGGAACTCAATTACTAAAATAAGTGAATAGAGTGATGAAACCTCAATTATTTAATGACCCATCCTTAATATTGTTAAATTTGTGATCAGCTGAATTATATAGTTATAGTTGAAAATACAAATGTTTTTATTAGTTTTTGTTCACTGTCACTCATACTTTTTTGCCTTTAAAAATTAATCACTTTTTTAATAGCATATGTATATATAAAATTTCATGTTCATCCTAAAAATTAAATCGCTATATAAGTTAAAGGTCAACCTGTATTCACCTTGTCTAAAATTGATTAATAGGATATAATTATGTAAGTATTTTGTAAGTAGGTATTAAATATACCCGACAAAACAGGTAATCTTGTGAACTCAACAATTATTAATGAGTTTCTAGATAGTGAAATCTCATGACGTTTCCGTTTCTGTTAGTTAATTCATAGGCCTCATAACCTTGAATTCAAATTTAATAATTAATAATAAAAATAACTACGTAATACAATTTGAGTGTACAATGTACATCATTAATCATGACACCTCTATACGCGGAGTATCGTCTGTTTCACGTACAAAAAACGACAAACCAATTTTAAAATATGTCGTATATTTTGATAAAGTAAATATGTACCAATGAGAATATTTTATATATTTTATTTATTTATTATTTATTTATTTATGCTTTATTGTACACCATTTTTTAACCGACTTCAAAAAAAGGAGGAGGTTCTCAATTCGTCTGTATTTTTTTTTTTATGTTTGTTACCTCATAACTTGTTACTGGGTGTACCGATTTTAATGATTCTTTTTATATTCAAAAGCTAGTGCTCGTCATGTGGTCCCATTTAAATTTGAGCGAGATGTGACTAGTAGTTTTTGAGTAATCCTTAATAATGCGTATATTTGTTCCTGATACCGCGCGTCGCTGCGCGGGTCGCGTTGCACACTATCGTTCCTTGAGGCTTAATTTGTTTCGGAAGATTATCACGTGTTATGTTTTTTATGTTTACTACAAGTTAAACTATACAATATTATATTTTGTTTCTCAGATTACGACTCAGGTGTAGTGACATCGGTGGTTAACTAGATAATTGTTTTAAAATTTTTAATTTGTCAATATATTTAACGGACACTATTTTGCGTCATTTGTCTTAGACTAAAATCTTAAATGTGACATTGTGTGTGCAACAAGTGTACCTAAGTTTTACCTATATATATGTACCTAAGTCAATTAGCAGAGGAATCTTTTCTGCAATCTGCATCGATGTATAATTATAATAGATACACAGTCTCAAATAAATCGAACCTCAGTCGTGTCCCCACACCAGCCTACCTGACCCTACAAGCTAATAAAACAAAGGCCACAATTGGTTATTGTTTAATTTTAATAATAGACCTTAATACTTTGGAATTGAGTTGTAAAACATTTGTGACTGTGTCTTACTTATTATCTTTAGGGTTTATGGATGGAACGAAGTAATAAATCTTAGTGACACCCAAAAATGAAACAAGATATCTAGAAAAATATTTCATATGAAATCAACCTTATAACTAATTAGAAATATATTACAAAATTGTCACAAATAATATGCGAGTTACGTGATTTCGGAGCTGTGCTTATTAATTTGCTGTTGTCTCCAGCTGTTTGAATAAAATAACTAGTGGAGTCGCTTACCGAGTGCTAAATATGTGATTTGTACGATAATTATGTGACGAATGCTAACGCTGGCTTATTATGAATGTAAGCACTATTTAGTTTGGTTAATTTTAGTGCGCTTACGCGGAATCTAGGGTATAATTGATCGAAAGGTTGTGGTACGTTAGTGCATATTATTACTTTAATACATTAATTATGTATTTTGCCATGAAAAAAATAATAATATCGATTGACAAAAAAAAAGAAACTCTATAGGTGATTTGTAAGATCATCGTAGTATTTCGAGTTGGTGTGGATTTTTTTGCAAAAAAAAATTACTTAGGTCGATTGCGGCTTTTTCGAGGGTGGTAAAATAAATGTAGCTTGTGAACTGTAACCGCCCAGCTTTATATAAATAAATCAGTTATCGAAGTACACATTCACTAAAAATCAAAAAATAAAACAAAATTTTAACAAAAAACAAAAACCGACTTCAAAGCAAAAAAAAAGAACGGTAAAACAAAAATGCACTAAAAAGTAAAAAAATAATTACGTGTTCTTTAGTCTGTAATCAAATTATTACGATAATATAATGTACAATTATTGTTGTCTTTGGAGTCGGTGTCAGCCAAGGAAATAAGGAAAAGAGTGCGTAATAGTGTACACCTATTGTAATGTTAAACTACGTTGGCCAAGGAAATAAGGAAAAGAGTGCGTAATAGTGTACACCTATTGTAATGTTAAACTACGTTGGCTGACACCGACTCCGAAGACAACAATAATTGTACATTATATTATCGTAATAATTTGATTACAGACTAAAGAACACGTAATTATTTTTTTACTTTTTAGTGCATTTTTGTTTTACCGTTCTTTTTTTTTGCTTTGAAGTCGGTTTTTGTTTTTTGTTAAAATTTTGTTTTATACACACAACTTAAATATTCTTAGTAATTAGATAAATGTACAAAGGCGGTCTTATCGCTAAGTAGCGATTTCTTCCAGACAACCCGGACTACACGGAATATGTATAGAAAAGGTAGGTGGTGTACTATTAGGTACTATAAACTTAATATATAGATGAAATATATATATATATATATATATATATATATATTATGTATCAAATAAAAATATATGTAAATTACATTCATGTATAATTGTCGCTAAGGTCATCTATGAAATTATTGGCAATCACAATCTAGGACTTGCGTAAGTACTAGGCTAGCTACATAATGTATGTAAGCAAACCGCAGTAGCACACCAGGTGGGCGTGGCCTTGTTTGAAAAGGTGTTTCATTGGCGGGTTTTGAATGGCAGTTGCATTTCACTTAGATCGCTCCTGACTACTAAGCAGCGATTTTTACGATTGACTCATTTGGCTCTTCAATTTTGTCGACCTCCAAATTAAGGTAAAATCTACTATATTTCAATATATCAATTAAATTGTAATGTTCTATTCGATTCTTTAATTTGCTCGCTTTTAGCTTTGCCAAATAAATATAGGTGGATTATTTTGCTAATAAATTAGGTAGGATCGAGAGAACGAGAGGATTGAGGAGACGAATATTCGTGATTGGTCGACGCGATTGCTATTAAGATTTTTAATGTTAAATATTATCAAAAACCAATCTTATCATTAATTACTTTTACATTTTTATTGCGATAATAATCTTTTTTTTAAAAGATTAAAACCAGTTAAAATTAATCTTCACTTTAATGATACGCGGTAAAAAGATTGTTTTCAATAAATATGTAAGTACTTGTAAAACCAACTTTTCTTGTTACATTAATAGCAATTATAATATTAAAATAGGCGACCGGCGCTTTGCCCTCATTCAACTTTGTTTTTTTTTTTTTTGTAATATATACATATTAAATAAATTACTTTTTATTGCTTATTAAAGAGATATCTCGAATTTAAAAAAAATATTATAATTAAATTTTGAAATAGTATTTGTAATTAAGTACACCGTTTCAAATTTTACGAAAAAATTAAATTAATTTGCATGTTATAAATGTGTATAATTTATCACTTTAAATAATTATTTATAAAATATATTTAAAAATCAGAAAAGATCATTCATCAGATTTTATACTAAATACATCGCGTATAATTATGTAACACAAATTGAAAAACATAACAAAAGTATTACAAAATATTATGAATATTTCTCGGCACTTATAATCGTCTGTCAAAATTCTCAAGATGACACAGTGAGAAATTGTTGAACAGTAATAAACCATTAGCAACAAATGTCCCTCCTCGAATATCACACATAAATGTGATAAAAAAAAACACTCCTTTGATCACATATGTTCCATAGACAACGACCTCGAACAACAACACTTTGATTAGAGTTCTGAAATAACTAACAAAGAAGTTATTTTCATAGTTAAAACCAAATTTATAGTCACATAAGAACAGGTGTAAATAAAATATATTCAGATTCATATCAGAATTTTTATATACAAAAATAATAAAACATGGTATACCTCTACCATCCGCCACCTTGCGATTGAAAAATAAACTACGAATATATTATTTACGTTTTAAATTACCTAAATTTTAACATAAAGATTCGATTTTCGTAATAAAAAATAACATTGTCTGACAAAGAGTGAAAGCTTATAAAAACAGTTAAGAGGATTAAAATGAGGACTTTTATCCTAAAAGACAGTTATCGACGAGTCCTCATCCATTTATTCATAAACATTCGATGTGGGTAAGGTCCGATCTGATCTGACCTAGATCTCATGATATATTGACAGGATACAAAGATATATGTATTTTCGCAAATCGTCAATGTCACTACATTTGAAGTGATATATCGGTATAAGTAAATGTTGTTTACGCTGCATTAAAGAATATTACCAAGTAAGATAATGTTTATATTATAAGGTATAGGTACCTATTTCGTAATAATCTTGCATGAATTAATGATACGAGTTTTACGATTTTAATATCTTAATGATTATAATACAAGTACTATAATTATTAAATGTATCAATAGCTCGAATATGAGCTTAAAATATATCGTCATCGTCGTCGTAGGCTGGTGGACGTTTACTGCTGCATATATGTATAATCTCTGTGTATATTTCTAATACATGTGGTCCTGGACTGTCAGAAACCAGTTACATCCCGCGACCCACTTAAGACGTCTGTTTACCTAAAGAATAAATCTTTCTAAAGCAAATTCCTTCACGTTTTCGCTTTCAGGCGAGTGATTGCCATTCCAGTAACTTCGGACCACGACAACCGTCAATCGTTCGAACTTTGTAAGTGACATTGAAGATCTAAGATATCAGCTTAGTTCATAATTGTATCATATAATATCTAATCTAGACTAATAGAAGTAATAGACTAACAATATAACAGAACAAAAACTAAACATAATACTTTAATAAGACAGAATAGACAACGCAATGTTCTCTGTACACAATGACAACTAGAACAAAGGGTTCCAATGAAGAATGGAATATAACATTTAAAATAAACAGACAAGAATAATTTAGATAGTTTCAAAACATGCTGCAGACGTATTTAAATAGCCCTTATATTTGTTATTCATCTTGATTAATCTGTTACAGCTTTTGTTTTTTAATAAACAAGTTTCAAAATTTAAACTCTTAAATATATTTTTAAAGTTGCTAACAATAATCGTTCTCTGTTATATAATTATTGTACTCGTTGAGAAATGATGCTTATAAATTCTTTAAAATGGGTATAATTATATTAGGTACTTTACATTTATTTACACATTCCGATGTTTAATTTTCATAAAATAACAAATATTAATGCATTAGAGATTACTTAATTAGATTTACGCAATAAATTTTTTTTCACATTAGGCTATTAAAAAACAATTAAAAAAAAAAAGAATAAAACGAAAAAGAAAAAAGAACAAATAATATTTTGTTTATTATTTGTGTTTGTAGTAAAAAAAAACTGCAAAGTTTTAATTAGATTCGAATTTTCTAAATTATTAAAAACAATCAAGTAATAAAATAAACTTGATGATACATCTTTTAATTTCATTAACACCTGTCATTTGAGTGTTTAGTTAATTTATTAATTCATTTGAGTGTTTAGTTAATTTATTTATTTATTATTTAGTATTCGATAAATTGTGTTGAAATATGAGGCGGACTTTTCCGATGCTGATGCTTCGAATTCCATTTAATGTACTTCGTATATATGCATCGTGACTTTGTAATTTGATAAGTCTATAGTCTAAGCAAGCACGCAGCTGCATATATATGTCATAATAACACAAAAATTAATGGTTCGTCAGGGCATTCCCCTCTCTCACTACATTTGTCAGACAACATTCTCATTTATTCTGGGTCGCTGTGAAAATACGTGTTATGTAAGTATGCGTAGCACAATACAGGGTTCTGTCTAAAATTCGACACTTACTAGTATATTAAAGAACGATTGTTCTATAGTTGGAAGGCGGAACAATTAGGCATTAATCGTTTGGCAACAAGCTTGGGCTGTAGTATGGTACTATGCAATGGTACTTAATGTTTTGACATAAACATATTATATATATATAGTATTAAATGACTGTTTTATTAGTTAGAATGTGAATTAATCAAATAAATTATTACAATAAGAATTAAAACCAACGATATTGCTTATATTTCTGTAAAATTATTAGTATTTTTCGTGCTTGGCACGTCGCCCGGGGGTCTACTGTATTATCAAACATAAACAATTTACTTACTAATGGATGTCTCGAATGAAATAAATTACGTCAACTGATATGAGAATGGAATAATAGAAAGATTCGATTGTCATAACAATAGAATGAACTGTTCAATTGACGTATTGGATAGTGTACTACAGTGAAAATGATAGGAAAAAATGTAACTTTTTCAAACATACTAAAAAAGAGCTTGCAACAAAATTTAAGTAAAATATCATATATCCTAGCAAAGGAGGGAATAATACTGTACTGTTTTGTAAGAGCTTGAAGAGTGCCACCACTAGGCAAAATAATCTATTAACTAGAAGAGTTGGGGCTTTTTACGCCACGCTACTCGAATACATGATTTTAAAGACACTTGAAAACTCTGACTGTATCATATTGTGACCACTGTCCAGTTTGTATGCTCTATTTCAGGGCTGTCCAGACAACGGCTCGTGGGCCGCATGCGGTTCGCGGCTTGTTTTCATGCGGCCCGCGACTCGTGTAGGTAACGTTAATCAGAAAAATAGTTTTGGACATAAATAGTTTGGATAATAGAATTCTTTGTCAAAACATATAATCAATATTTGGTATAATTTATTTATCTTTATTCTTGTAACATTAAATTCTTGACCATGACGAATAATTCTCATTATTCGTCATGGACGAATCGATCGAGAAATATGATGAAAACTGAAAATATTTTCCTCCCTCCAGCTTTTGTAGTAAATTTAATTAGCCCGCAAAGGTATGTAGTTTGGACAGCCCTGCTCTATTTTTACTACATGTATTTTTTATAATACGCTTTAGCCTGAGACGATGAGATTAAAACTAAAAAATGGAGAAATTATGAGACCAGCGAATCGACCTAATTCCGACTGGCAGACCGCCCGCAGTTTGTTGCAAATGGGGAAATCATCTGTCATTTTTTGTATTATTTTACACCTAATCATTCATTCATAATATGACACAGTACAAATACGTGTTAAATTCTCTCAATAATAATGAAATTTAAACGAAAGTTCGGAATTTTCTATTCATCTTTCGTATTGTAATATGAAATAACCTTTAATTTTTATTTTAATGTTACAAACGGCCATAGTTCATAGTAGATAGATTTTCCTAAATGCTTCCGCAAAAATAATTGCCAGATATAAATTTAGATATTGCTACCTTGCAATTTACTATTATTACACTATTTTACTTCACGATACTTCTAATGCTTAATCAATTTGCAATACTCAACAATGTATGTAGTAAAAATAATAATATAAAGCTGTTACACATTTTTTTTTTTATTCAACTGTACGCGATAACAATGAAGAACGAGTAGTCCATTCATGCCTTTTTTCTTTAAATCATAAATTGAATAATCAATTAACATTGAATCGCTAATGATACTGTGAACAAAGGCTTTAAGCTAGGAAGGGTACAGTAGTCAAGATCAATAAATAATCGCGTAATAAAAATGTCGATACAAAACATTCATTTGGATCAAATAAACTATTCGATTAATAATGATGAATATTTGTTTTAATTAAATTAATAAAAATAAACATAGATGTCGGGCTTAGCAAACAAATGTAACTCTAAAATGTATTTTATATTCATAAGAAATTTCAAAATAAATTTTGTGTCTTAGTTTGCATAAAGAATATTGAAAAGATTGTCATATTACGTTGAAACGTGTAGAAGACTAATTGCCTCTTCTCACATAAATATATATAATTGTATAAAGTTTACTATTTAACACCTTAAACTGTTGGAGTTTTGCCAGCGTTCAAATCTTGCGGAACTACCTGTCGAACATGTTACAGCTTCCTCTCTTAATAACAGTATACTTAAAATAAATTTTAATAAATTTTTCGTAAATATTTAATAATTGATTATTTTTAAAATAAAATTAAATATGTCTTAAAAAATACAATATTATTGCAACAGTAGTTGCACTATGTACTACTTATCAACACAGAAATTAATAGTATTTTTTTCAATTAACAACACGTCAAGGTATTACAATTTTTTTCTGGTAAATAATAAAATTATAATAAGTTATCAAATCTGTTACTAGAGAAAAGGAAGTTACATCAAACTAAAATCATGTTTTTTTTCATTTCCCGCCATATCGTAAAATATATTTAGGTATTCATATTATTCAATTTTGATAAACGATCAATACGGCGTTATATGACAAGCGTGGGCGGCCGTTTTTTTCATAAAGCATTTTGCTCCAATCAACCTGGATTTGTGCCAACTTCTGTTAGATAATAATATGTGTGTACATCGTTTTTTAGTTGACTATTTTAACAGAATGTAAAAAAATGTTAAATGAACCTTGTTTTGATATGTAAGGAAGGCTATAATTAAAATGAAAAACTACGAGTTTAACCTTGGTATTTATTACATTACCGCATCAAAATGTTCAAAACCGATACGAAATAAGAACGCCCGTGTTCTTCATAGATACAACTGAGTTACGGCACATGAGTAAATAAACCGTGTTACGGAGCGCAAATCAGGAATGTACGTCTATATACTTATTGATTGCGTTCCCTCTATCTGTGCAATTCATTTAATTATAATGTTGTTTACATAAAGCTAATTTAGAAATAATTATATTTTTTATATTGTCTTTAAATTTAAAGTGAATCTTCAGCCAAATTTTATTTATACACATAAGAAAATTGTGAATTTCACGTGTCTGCTTTTTTTCTTAAATTTTTTACGAAATTTTATGTAGGGATTTAAAATATATAGGTACAAGTCTATCGTTTTTAAAAAAAATCATTCTGTCTGTTTATTTTAATACATATCGCAGCTGAATTAATAAGCATAGGTTAAATAATTAGAATATAAATCATAAAGCATGTCTGGAGGTAACATTTAGTTTTTATTTCATCAAAATCGCTTTACTTTATTAAAAGTTATTGTAATTTGAATTTTGTATTTTGAATGACGGCGTTAAAGAAGGATAGGTGAGTTAATACATATAAATGTGATGAGTGAGTGAGTTAATACATATGATGTGATTAGAAAAAAGGGAAATAACATTGTTAAAAATTATGTTTTACAGCATTTAATTAATAATTATTAATATTCATATAAAAAATATAGTTAACGAAATAAGACGAAAAAAAGAACGTCAGTGTCAGACTGCGTCGATTTGATTTCGGAACCGCAGTTAGATAGAACCTGCAATCACTTATACTAAACTAAAACATATTCGTGGGCGACGCCGCGGGCGTTTTAAGTTTTTAAAATAAAATTAAAGTTTTTAAATGAAACCATTAGTTGGTTTCATATACCATTTTTCACTTCAATCACTATCATTGCAAGCACTGACGTAATTTCGTGAAGGTAATATTATTGTATGTTTAGTGCACGTCTCTTTTACACATATGTGAACCAAAATGTTCACACCCGATACACATTAAAATTAAATAATAGCTCAAGGCCCGGCTATTTCTATTTTATAACACAGTGTACGTCTTGCGATATTTTTTAAGCTAATCAACACTTTCCTGTCAGATTTTGATTAATTATAAATTCTTCGATTAACCTTAAATTAAATTTGCAACATGCTATTTGTCTTCAGAAGATTGATAAATAATGTCCCATATTCCTTATATATATCGTTATCATGTTTTATTATCATATCATATATTGTTATCAAGTGTTTTAATTTTTTTTTTCATCCTTATCTCGTAATAAAAATAAAGAATAACTTTGGTAAATATTAACTTATTTTAATTTCTTTATATTAACATTTTGTTTATATTAAGATATTTATCTCTGTACAACATAGTTATCAGTTTTCATACTCTGCCTCTTAATTACTACCTCTACCTCTAATTTATTTCTGCAATTTTATTATATAATGAGTTTTTGCAGTAATAACTTTACCTACTTAATACGGTTATAGCATTGTCTTACATCCTGTTAATTGCTATTTTACACAAATGACCTTGTTTGTTTTAATATTAGAAGAAACAAAATTATCTACAAATTTGAAACATGCCATGAGCTTAACAACTTGTTGACACGAAAATTACCACTTCCTAATAAAAGCCGTGGAAAAATAGGTAAATATATATTTTATTTGTAACTACTAAGTAATATAAATTAATATTTTAAAATCAGTAAAACTTAAGCTCGAAAATTTATGTTGACCGTTTCGAACTTCAGATAGCGGCCCTATCCTGGGAAGCAACGGCTTCTTCATCATAGGATTCATCATAGGATTCAACATCATAGGATAACATAACTGAGAAAAGTATAATATTAGCATTGTAATCGAGTAAGTGCATACGCATTACGTACTCTTTCCCTACTTGCATTTTGAATTTAATTAAATTTTAAAATATTATGTTTCTCATTAACTTTAAAATGTGAAATTAAAAAATGTCGAATCTCTTGTTTTTTATATTCACAAATTCGACAAAAATAATATAGGCGTATAAATCTTACCTATCAATATTACGATACATATATACATCTATCTCTACGGTTTACTATATATTTATTTATACATTTATTGCTTAGCAATGGACAACACATCGCATTTCTAATACGTTGTCTGTGAAAAGTTTAAGGCAAGTTAGTACGCAGTAAAACAGCTATAAGTTGCAAAATGTTTTAATGGAAAACTACAAGTGTATACAGGTGACTCGGTCAAGTAACCGTAGTAGTAGTTAGTGAGCCCTTTAACATGTCAAACTTTAAATGGTTACGGTCACAGAAATATTAATAATATTACTATTTCTGTGGTCACGGTAGATTACAAAAATATGCAAAATGGCGCCAAGCATCTGCAGTAGAAAATAGGCCTGTTTATGAAAATATAAACCTATTAATTACTGAAGATATCTCAGGTTGGTTAAAATACCATACTAAATTTGAAAATCTTGAATAATGAACTACGTAATTTTTTTATATTATAATATTAGATACACTAAAGTTGTAATATACGATATTTTATATATGGCTTAATTTATGTATAAAAACGCCTTAGTGATTCTAAATTGGCTGACTAGCAATTTAAGACAACTAATTACCTGTCTATTTTTTGACAATTTGTAACTATATAGCTTAGCTTTAAAATACTCTATATGGTATGATGCCATTTTGTCTTCAATTTATATCATTTATTCATCATTTTATTATAATTACATTATTTATTTTATTAACTTCGATACATTATATTATAAAATTATCTTTAGAGTTCGACTAGAATTATGAAAATTAAGATCATTGGTATGTTCTAATTACTTTACTAACTACATAATATGTCGGACCCGTGACTTAGGCGATTGCAATAGAGCCGAAAAGTCAGAAAATCAATATGTCCAACGACATATGATAAATATCCCATTTTACATCTCAATAATAGATTACAACTGGAATAAAATAAAATGTACACATAAATTTACCTAATTAAATTAGGAATTAAAACAGTACTTAATTATTTAAAATTTTCAAGTGAATAATTTAAACCCACAAAAGTCCCTATAATATATAATAGCTTTATTTATGAACATGTATGAGACAAACTAATATTTATATTGTTATTTAAATTTTATTCTTTATTGATATGCGTGCATCTAAAACTGTAGGTATGCCTTGCCTTCAAAACATCGTAAAACTAACATCGCATAAATAGCCTTGAATCGTAATTAATGTTATAAAATTAACATATTTATTTACATTTTATGGTGACCATAACGATAATCCTCCTATAATTTTCAGTTTAAATAGATAACTTGATATACTATGATTTTGAATACGGTTATTTATCTATTGTCTGGAAATTTAAAATATTATATATATTTTACTTCTCAAGATTTATAAATCCATGTATAGTATTTAAATTTTAAGTTATTCTACTTTTATATCTGTGACTTAACTCATTAATTACTATTTCAATATATTTTACTTTATTTTTTATTTACAAAGTATTTTAATTTATAAGTTTTAAGAGATCAAATAAAGTAATTATTATGCGTTGCATATACCCTCAAATTCTTAACTTGTATTCAAAACATTTGTTACTAAAAAGTTTATTTCCAATATTATCCCCGCCGGTCTGGTGTAGTGGTGCGAGTAGTCGCCTCAAACCGCGCGCCAGCGGTTGCGTGTTTAATTCCCGCTCGGGACAGAAATTTGTATTTGTATAATTTTTAATTTCGGTTTGGGTGGGGACAAGGACATATCCTTGTGGGTCTCCCTACCATGTCTCGGAGAGCACCTAAAGCCGGCAGTCCCGGTTGTTATCGTAGACTTCTGATAACGATCGTTACTCATGGTAGGGAAATTATCCGCCAACCCGCAATAGAGCAGCGTGGTAGATTAAGCTCCAACCAGATATGGAGAAGAGGCTTTTTCCCAGCACTGGGACGTTTACAGGCTATTTCAGTTATCTATTTAGATTTATATTACGAATACATTATTTTTAATTGCTATTTCATAAAATCTTGTTAACATTTGTTATAAAATCTTGTAATTCTTGTTAAGTTTTATACTTACTATTACGTATCTATCTCTTTTTTCTTTTACTCTTTGTATATATTAAAAATATGTTATGTATATAGATTTAATATTAATATAATCTCTTTTTTTGCTTAGTTATGTCAAAACCATTTATTGTACGGGTCATATAAAAATATTTGAATAAGTTTTCAAATTCGAAGTAATGTCTCAATTTATCTTAATTGGATTGATTCTTACATAAATAATAAATAAAATAAAATATAAATAAATAAATGAACTAACGAATTAATAAAATAAATTTCGAACGCTAATTGCGGTATTAAAAACGTTTGAATGATTTTGGAACGTTCGTGATCGCCACACCTGTATGATGGAGGTTAGGTCGGCAATAACCACATTTTTATGAGGAATATTCCTAATTTATAAGCAATTTTATTTTTTTAAATGGCTCCTTTGATAAACGGTTTTATTAGTAACATAGTTGAATGTTTCGACATTTAGTCATATAAAAAGCTATAATAAGTATTAATATCGTTTATACTTTCCAACTGATATCGACAGATAAAATAAAAATAATATATATACACATACAAATCGGATTCGTTGGAAACTGATTTTTTGAGAATTTAATTCTTTGTCACAAAATACAATTTACTGCTATTTTAGAAAATTTTCGAGTAGAACAATGATTTGTGTAAAAATATTCTTAAAAATATCTGTAAGTTACAAATTTGTCTCACTGAACTTTTAAGACTAAGTAGCAAAATAAGAAAAAAAAATCTTACTGTGCGAGTGGAAGAAGAAATTAATAAAAAATGATTTTTCATTGATTTTTGTATGGAAAACTTACTGTTTTATGAGCAACGGCTTAAAATCAAAATTAAGGGTTTTGTTATAGCTAAAAAATTTTGTTTTTTTTTATTGACTACAAGATTTTCAGGAGAGACTGAAAAAAAAAATGTTGCTCTAAAATGAAGTATCCTAAATATATATATTAATAAATGCAATAATACGTATAATAATGAATGAATGAATTTTGAAAAAAAAAAATATTAAAACAATAAATTATACGGAGATTACCTGATATTAAAAGTAATACTTAGTGGTAGGTTTAATAGGTTAGCTAGACTATAACCATACCATAACTATAAACTTTATAGAAGACAGGGTATAAGACCTTTTTAACAAATGTAATTGAAGTTTTTGTTTCAGATTTGGAATATATATATACATATATTTTTTTAATGATAAGTCTGCATTACATAGACATTTGGTTTAGCCTAAAGGCAGTAGAATATTTAATAAAAAACTGAAAATAAAAACTTTTTTACGCCATATAAAAATAGCAAGCTCACAAAACTGTGTCATCAAACAGACCGCATTATCATACTTGGAGGGCGATACCGACAAATTATTATTGAGTAGCAATCGTACGACCTCCTGCACTCCAGCTCCGTTATCAGGTTAATGTGTGTCTACAAGTATGTGCAAGTTTTGTAAAATGTTTATGCGTTAAGTTGAATAAGCAAACTTAACTTATTGATAATGATATACTTACAATTTTAGTATTTACAGATAAATATAAATTAATAGCTTCACATTATTTTATTGAAGTATCAGATATTGATATTCTAATACTTTGTCAATAAAGGTCGTCATTTATGTATGTCTGTGTAGGCTATCTAGCATTCATCATTTATTTATATTACATATTTATTCACTATTAATATTTAATTTATAAAATAATATTTTATATATATTTATTAAACAAGCATATCCGCGCGATACCCGTAGTATACAAAGTTTATGACATTAGCTCTTTCATTCGTGATTTTTATACACATTTAAATTTGGAGATAGAACAATCTAGAAAGAGCTCACAGCGCATGATCAGGATTTTGACAGAGACTAGAGTCCCCCGAGATCATGGACGCTGTAAAGGGTCCGAAACGTCGGGAAATAATTTAAATTAAATTGTTAAACAGTAACTTTAAATAAACGCGATAAAATCCGTTTTTAGACTTTTAATTAAAAGAGACTAGAGAGACACGTTATTTGATGATGTTAATAAAAATACAATTGTGAATATCTATATATATCACATTTAATTTAAACGCTAAATTGGTGACCCCGACGTGATTCTCTCCCCCAAATCTGTACGTAGCACTTAGAATCAAAATTGAAACATCTTTGCGTATTCTGTGAAAATTTCAAGTGTATCTCGTTCTCTTACGTACCAAAGATAAAGCGGACTTCGTACTTACGCGATATCCTTTTAGATACAAATTGTTTTGATTACTATAAATTACTTATTAGGAAATAAAAACCTTTAATTCTTTTTTTAAAATCTTCTGATATAAATTAATATAATTATTTACATATAGGCATGTATGTATAAAAGTATAGTGTATTGTTTCTGAACTGAATTAGACCATAAATCATAAAATATGAATCGAATCATTAAAGAAAATATTTTTATCGGTTATATTAAATACCTTTATCGTAACGTTTTTATTGGTTTTTATATAAATGCCTTTTTTATTTAATCTAATGTTGGATAATTTTAAAAAAATTAGATATTTTTTAAAATATGTCTTGAATTACAAGTGGCATATAATTTGTAGCGTCATTATCAACATTCTCTAGAATCTGTACTTTACTGTCGCGCCGGCTCGTTTGATGTAGGACGGCGAGATAATTAAGGAATTAATGATCTGATACATGAAGGCTGTTTTTATCACAATCAAGTATGCGCTATCTGCCTCACTGCTTGTGCACCAATTTACAGTTTCTAGGCCTTGAGATTCGTTAGCCGATTTAGCGGTTCCCAAATTGTGAGTTGGGGTCATTTAGATTTCAATGAGTAATGCATTTGCAAAATGTTATCTTCTCTCCTACCTACAGAGCTATCTAAATTATTAATAAATAAATTAGCTTTTTTCTTGTCTAATACTACTTACTACTTACTCTAATTTTTCAGTAATCTTGAAATTTTAAAAACTGCATACAAATTACCTACGGGTACTTATGTTGTCTATAGGACAGGCAATGCAAAGAAAACAACATAAATTTTTATGATATGCATGCAATGATATGCATTTTTGAAGTAGAACTTCTTAACGCGCGCTTAACTTGCTGAGTAAGCTGGTGAATGCGTGACAAAAGCGTTACGAAAAGTGTGATCGGACGAAGCGAACGGAAGTTGAGAAAGAGATATAAGTTAGTGAAGATAGAAAAATAAAAAGTTACGTTTCGTATATTACTGTAGAGGCAAGAGAGTGCAGTGCGCGCGCACATTTTCTTTCTCTCTTCCTCTCATAACCAGTGCATGATATATATTATATTATATCAGTCAGTAGTTCGTTTGCGAGATTGCTAGCGTTGATTTTTTCGTAATTTCATTCCGTTCTTGAACAATTTTATAAATTAATAATATAGATGGAGTTAAAGAAGTTTTACTTCAGTCGTGTGGTCTAAAGCACCTTCGATTTTTTTTTAAAGTTTTAATTTTATTACTTTTTATAGTAAATTGTCTTATAATATAGATAATATTATGATGAGTTTTCTTATGGCTTTTTTATCTTATGTAAAGATAATTATTTTTTAAGCTTTATGTATGTTAATAACCAAATAGACGTTACCGTAGTTTTAAAACAAGATTAAAATTATCTGTACATTTTGTTTTTGTCCTAAAATCTTCATGTTTATAATTTCAAGCACAGCGATTGTTAGTTTGTAATTACCTAATATTAGCTTAGCAACAATTCTAGTATAATTATTAAAAGCTAGCTTTAATTTAAAACATAGTTAAATACTGATACTGAAACTTATCAAAATATAAATATGTATTAAATTTTTATTACTTATATTAAACAATAAAATTGTTGAAATTAAAAATGTATTCATAAATTAATAAAGTAGATATTATTTGTCCTATGACATTTATTAAATTGAATGTTTTCTTTACAGGTTACAATGTCAATAAATTCGATCGACTTTGATGATGAAAAAGAAAATTTTTCGGCGAAATAAAAAGCAAACAGTGCAATAAATAATAAATAGCAATAAATAATTTAAAATACCTTTTACCTATAATAAAATTGAGGCTATGAATGTTGAGCAATTCGTTCTTTAAAATCTAATATAAACTTAATACAACTTTACAACAATGGCTTATTCCTGTCTCTAGAAAATATTTTACAGAAGAAAGGTTACATTGGCCTTTCTTTATCGTCGTTTGATAGATTTTTACACTTACCAAACTATCACTTACTACACCATCACGCGCTTTATATTTTTATACTATCGCGACAAAAAACGTAATAGGTGAGTATGGTTGCAATTATAAGACATGACATCTTAGGTGTCACATTTGGCAACGAATCACCATTGTAAGGAGTTTATTGAAAGTCCCTAGCGTTGCCAATTTCCGTAGATAGATATATGCTCCTTAATCCAATAACCTTCTTCCGAGCTTATTAGTATTATTTATTTATAATAACGTACCAAAACTATGTGCCAATGAAGTATATTCGTTACTTTATGAAATAAAGTCAAAAGAAACATAGAATTTTATAAGATGAATTTGACTAGAATCAAGATGAAACGAAATGAATCTCCTAAATAGCTACCAAGGCTAATGGCACAATGGAGGCGTCAATAGATCGCATACCGGACCCGACCCGTAACCTGATTACCGTGCTTATTGGGTCAACGTCTATTCGATTACAATATTTGAATGGCTTTTTAAATTTTTAAATATTACCTATTTTTAGTGTGTAAAAAACGAAGTGGTCTTATATAATCATTGCAACGCCATTTTATAAAGAATTGTTTGAGTAAAAAAACGACATTCGTGACTTCTTGAATTTTTTTAAAAGTAGAATTGTAATTGAATTAATGGACAGTTTTAGAAGCAATTTTAAGGCTTACATAACCAGGCGATATGTAATTTTTCTTCAATATTTTTACTATAGTTTATTGTATGCTAATATTCATCATATTTATCACTAACTAGCAATTGTATGGGTTAAAATCATTTGAATGTAATAATTTAAAAGATTCATTGTAATGTACGGTCCACATTGAAAAGAAGAGTCATTTAAACGTTTGTAAATAAAATGGTTTTAATATCTAGAGTTTAATTTATATTATTTAAAAAAAAAAACATTATTTCAATAGAAATTTGATTTAATATAATTTTGATTGTACCTATTTTGAATTTTCTCATATCTAAATGGATTTATTATATAAAACGAGTGTCCTACATAGAGATAAGACAGCTGGCAAACTGTCCATATAGAGCGAAGTAAACGGACTCGGATAAAGTTGTTTGCTTTAGACGCTGTACCAATATTTGAGATCCCACTCAGGTCAGGCAAAGATGGCTCGGCCATTTGCAAGTGCAAATTTTCCGAGATAAAAAATAATCTTTACGGGGCTTGTTAAGGTTGTGATAAACGCAATAAATAATCGTTTTATCAAGAAAACAATACTTAATACTTTATAAATAAATGTATATTACATAGAAAGAAATATATTTCGTAATAGTATTTAAGCTTTTGGACACGTTATTTTTTTTTCTTTACAGCTTTACACTTGAGAAGTAAAACATTATATAAAATTTTGTCAAACATCATAGCAGTTTCCGAGTGTAATTAAGATACATTTATATGAATATGTGAATTTTTTTATATAAATTTGAATATTATTATTGAAGGGTTATTATTATTGAAGGGAATAACAAAATTATATTTAGATGTACTTATAAATAATAATATGTTGTAAAGTAATATTAAGCACATTTTTATAGAATAGAAGCGTAGTTATTTACCTAATAATAATTATAAGATTCGAATCACAATTTAATTATATGTATGTAAGAAATAGATTATTTCATTTCCTACCAGGATGTAGGTTATAATAACTAAATATTCAATTCACGCAGCGCACTCGAGATGAATCACAAGTAAGTTTATCAGCATAGATTCTTTCTTGAATATTAACCATAAATAATAACATTCAATGTGATTGTTCGATAATTAACTTATTGACATATTGTTTTCAAAGTAAACAGTATGAAAAAAAAAACAACATTTAAAAAAATTAGATAGTCCTAATAGCAAAGGTTATGGAAAAGAAAATACTAAGTACATAAGAACGTTAAAGATTGTTATTCTGTAGAATTCATTAAATAAAATTTTAATTTTTGAAGTCATATAGCAATAATACAACATAATATTAATTAAATTTCTTGGATCTACACGATATTTGCTTAACAATCTTGTGACGGATCTTTAGTTCAATTTTTATATTTACATATAGTTATGGTCGGATACGTAATATGAACAAACACTATATTTTCAGTGCGAACTCATAAAATGGAGCTAGAATATTCTGAAATTGTTCTGTAAATTGCCTGTGTAATTCGAAAAGGACCTTCAACTGCCATTATTAACACACATTTAGTATTGTTCTATTAATTTTTGGCAGCAGCTTCATTCAACAAAATATAGTTTTAATTTGTACGACGTTAGGCGTTTTCATAAGATATTGAATTACTGTTACTTTCGCGTTTTAAATACATGTAAGTTTTAATTAGTTGACGTATTTCGTTTAAAAATGATCTGTTGTAAACAACACGGAGAGAAATCAGAATAATCACTATACAAAATAAATACTTTGAATATAATAAACCTAATATTAAATTCTTGTAGGCCAGAAAATCCGTAACAGATTTTCTATTTATGATAAGATAACACTAAAATAACAAAATTAAAGTTTTTATATATTCAGTAGTTAAAAGCTTAACTTGTTATACTTCGGAAGTTTTATCGTTGAATTTAAGATTCACAGAATTCTTGTTCATTCGAAGGACAAACAAGACGATTATTCCGGTTCAAGATATTGTGTAACTGGGTGCATACGAAAATAACTTGCAATTGCCAAGAACGAACGTGGACGTGACACGAAAAGTGACCCGAGAGGCCGAGATCATCCTCAAGTTTTACTTAACACCATTTAGCTAATATTAAATGAAATTTTTATAATTGTTAAATCTTTAATCCATTAAAACTGTTTTGTAAGAAATTAAATTTAAATTTGCAACATTTATTTAATATTTTAATAACCATAAAGAAATATTAATGTTATCAATGAAGTCGATAAGTAAACATATAAATAAGGTAACACTCGAATATTACGTTGAGCAATAGATATTTTAATTTACAAATGACAACCGAAGCCCACTTAAGATCGTTAAACGTCTCGAGAGTTACCGAATATGTTGCACAAAATAAACAATATTTTACTTTTTGATTTTCATATTTCAATACCCTCCTAAAATTTGTAAAATTGGCCTCTAATCAAGGGCATCTAAAGAATTGTATTGAAACAACGGCGTTAATTTATTATTTCTGTTAACACATGACTTCCGCTCTCTGCACTGTAGGAAGTGATTAAGTGTTATTTCAATTTAAAAAAAAATAACAAAAGCTTGAACATTTTGTTCTCACGATAGTACTAAAACTTGTCTAACGAATGTGTGGAGGTGAAGTGAATTAACGAATACCTATTTTTTTCTTTAATAGTATTATTACAAAACCAGCAAAAGCTTAAAAAATGAACACTGGGTTTAAAAGACGTACATGTAACTATTTTATAAACCGTCAGAACAAAGACATTTATTATTATTATTATCATAATAATGTTTTTGTCTATTTGCCTAATCTAAGGAAGACGTGACATTTTTCAATGTCCGTAAGATGGTTTATTTTCTAATCAGCAACAGTTTAAATGTGAAGGCTCGTTATGCACGGTGTTTACATATGTCTGCGGATATGTTCAGGTGTGGGTGTATTATAAACAAACATGTACTAATTAACATTAATTCAAATGTGTTTAGGCCTTGTCCAATGTATGTGTGCTACGTCTTATCACGGAATCGTACATACATTCTCAACGCCATTACGAGTATAGTATAATAACTCAAGAATATGTTCTTCGCAATGAATTTTAATTTTACATCTTAACAAATTTGCATTTTCATAGAACTCTATAATTTCATTTAATATTGAAATAAAATATAAGGTACATAATTTTTAGTATTTTATTCAGTTTAAGAATTCATTTAATTATGCTAAAATGGTAATTTTATTTTCATTTAAATTACAAATTAAATATTTAAAAATACTTGTAATTTGCAACACACGTGAGTTCGAAGCATACCTTATCAAAATTCAAAAAATAAACCTTAGAATTAAAGTTATATTAAAGCGAAATTAATTAGGTACTATTATTGTTTATGATTTAAATAATCATATACGTTTTATGAAATGTATGTATTGTAGATCAGATTGTTATTTGCGACACTAAACCTTGGTAAGACGCACATTTAATAGATAGAGCCCTGTTAAAACAATTATTTCAGTTCGTCCATGGACGGTTATAAAAAACGGTATTGCGTAGGCGACGAAACTCATTCATAAGAATCATAAGTTGTTTGTTCAAGACGTTGTGTTGTTCTTGTAATATTGGTCGTATTGATAAGTACCTATCGGTTGAAGTATCTTTCGTAAACGAATTGCGAAATAATTCAATTTAAAAGTATGTTATTTATGAGAAACGATTCATATTTTTGTTTTTTTTTTTAATTCATAATGTATGTTTGAGTGTTAGTAGCTCTGTAGTTTTATTTCTATTACGTGCATACAACGCAATAAATATTTAACAGGTATTAATTAAAGAATTTATGGTTTACTGAAAAAGGTGTTAATGCTAATAGTTACCTATATAAATTTATGTGGAAATTAATGAAGTTCTGCAAAATAGCAATAACGGGTTTTCTAGTTGTTAAAATCTCTCTGTTACACAACACAGCAACTCCATAAATATAAAAATTTTATACAAATCTAATAAATATATTCCGAAAGAATCTTAATTTTTCATTTGTTTTAAAACGTTTTGACTTCTCAGTTACTCTTACCTACGTTAGACTTAATCGATTATTACATCATATACTCTATTATTTTTAATATTAAATTGCATTTAATACTTTTGACGGAAATAGCGCTATGAAATATGTATGCCTCTTAAACAATAAAAAAGTTGTAACTTTTAAAAAAACTGAATAATTCTTGACTCTTCTGGATATAATTTAACTAGTAAGATTGTTAAAATTTAAAATAAAGAAAATAAATATTTAAGTTTTTGTTCCGCTGTGAGATGAGCATGAATTTAAAGGTAAGTTGTGATTAACTTTTACGTGGTTAGTATATTAGTCATATCTTATTCATTACATAACAATTGATAATGAATATTCAGGATATCCTACTGCACTGTGTTATGTTCTATTCACTGACTGATTCATATACCATGCCACAATAAAAATATTATTATGTCAGCTATGATGAGCGTCTTAGCATTGTTTGTAAATATTTGTGACAAAATAGATGGCCGATTTAGTTGATGAGAACCAATGTGAATTATCGAGAGTAAAATTTTTATTCTATGAATTAGAATAATTATCTGCACGTGCGTTATTTTTACATATTTTATCTTTACATTATGGTAAAACTATATCTAGGTCAATAAAGGCAATATGAAATGGTAAAAAGTATAATTTATTTATCATTAAGGATAATATAAATTATTTGTACGAATATATACTTAAGATCCGCTATCTAATCGGACAAAAAGCTAATACATAAAAATATTGGCGCTCATTTATACTTTATATGAACAAGAAATATGTACCTACACGCCACACGCTAGATTTATGACAAGAAAAATATACATACTGAGTACCATGAAATGAATTATATTTAATTAGTATTAAATTACCACATATTTATAACTAACTACATTGTTTATATATTTTAATCTTATACGCGTATATCACCCGTTATAAAAAAATCCTTATTTAATCTCAATAAAATTATCTCTGGTAAATAAATTGCTATAATTAATCATACTTTAATAACCTAAAAATGAAAGTTAGTGCAACTATAATGCCATACTTTGTTATGTTCTTTTTCTAAGTAATATTTGTATCTTGGTGTATATATATATTTATATAAACGCAATAAAAAAGGGTACTGGTAAGGGTACTAAAGGGTCTGAAAGCTCGTAGATGAATAGTGTAATTTATTAAATAATTAAAAAAATTAAAAAATGTCAATATTATAATATATTATCTTTATTTAGCGACTAACATATATAAAGGCAAATTGTAGGGCACAAAACTTTTAATACTTCGGTTGGCTAAATAATAAAATAAACTTTCATAACATATAAATAAAGTCAAGCATATCTTCAGACGATACAATGATAAAATTTATAACATGAATAATTATAGTATTGAGTGCCTCTTAAACCATTAGCAAGAACGTATATTCCAAGAATCTAAGTCTTTAAGTATCTTATGCTATTTCTATCTCTCTCATGTGAAAAAAGTCACCTTTTTCATTTTTACATTCATTTTAAAATATAGATTTTCAAACTTCTCTACTAAACTACCAAAAAACACCACTAAAATACAAATGCAAAAGGACATTTAAAAACCTCAACAAAAGTAATAAACGAACAAATTCATAGCTTAAAACATAAACATCCGTAGCTCAAGGTTTCAGGCCTGTAATATTACAATAGTATGCATTTTCATGCATATAAAGCACAAAGTTATTGCTACGTTTTATAATTAATTACCGTCGGACAATGCAATTAGCAATATGTCGATAAAGTTTTGCTTAGAACTCGTCCTTTTCAAAAATAAATATAAAGATAAAAATTTAATGCTGATTATGTTTATAAAGTTAAAAAAATTAAAATGTTTCAGTTTGCATACCTCTGTCTTTTAAGTTTTCATTAGAAAAACATAATTCAAGCGACATTTTTAAATTATTTTTGAAATAATAATTAATTACAATTTTCAAATAGGTATATAATGTTGTTGTATATATATAATATTACATTTGATTTGAATGAAACAGATGAAATAAATAATAGAGATAACATATTATATTCTAGGACACGTACTTTTTAATACACAGACAGTTACCGGTGGGAGGGATGCGCTGTGCCGCGCTCCCGGCTGCATGGGTACCACCATCTTGCTTATTTCTTCCGTGAAACAGCTTTGCTGTGTTTCGGAAAGAAGGGCAAGACAGGCAGTGTAATTACTGGCACCGAGACTTAACATCATATGTCTCAGGATAGGCAACACATAAATGAGTTGGCTGGGCTAGTTCCAGGTAAACTAGTTTATGTTCATGGGCGACGTCGACCACTTACCATCAGGTGGAACGTCTGCCAGTTTGCCTATCCAACTAACATATAAAATGAATATTATTTTTCCTTGTTTTTATCTTTTTCATTATAGTAGTGTTAATTAAGCATTTTAATTATTTTGTTAGTTATTTAATTCTTTTTTCTTTATATGAATGGGAATATACATTGTACTTTACCTTGTAAACTGTTATATTTATATATAGTTCGAAAAGTAGATGATTTAGATCTTCTATACTATATTATAATTAATTTATTAAAAGTGTTAAGAAGTGCGTCTTATTTTAACCTTTTCTGAGTTGCGTTGTTTTGAACAGTTTTTATATAAAATCAAGCTAGATTACAAGCTATATTGTATCTATGATTTTTTCTGTTTTTTTTTTCACCTGTTTCTATCATGATTAGAATTATGTGAGAGATAAAATTATAGTTATCAATTGAGAAGATAATTCATGCTTACATCAATATTCTTTTTCGAATTCACTTATATGAATAATTAAACATTTTAAATAATATAATAACTATTTTACTTTTTCGAAGCGAGCTTCATATTCTGTAACACATGCTAATGAAACGCTAAAAGTAACATAAATCATAAAATCCATACCAGATTCGCTGCGCTTCGTAGCGTTAATAAACGAACTCTCAATAGAATAAGGAAACAAATATACATGATAAGAACATCAAAAGAATGCATTTCATGTTTTCTGATGTAGAGTCATGTTTACCTTAACATGTGCCAGGCACAGTATGTAGCATCTGAATCAAGCTCTTGTTGGCAGTTCCGTCTTTGAGAGCTGGACCCCGCAGGTTTGATAACCGACTACACTGTCGCAATTTCACTGATACCGGCAGAAGGAACGCAAGACGGAACGCATCCGCACCGCCCGGCACAGCCACAACACACCGACCGATCAAAACATAGCTCTCACGAACCTTTTCGACACACAGACTCGATTTGCAAAATTTATTCATCGCATCCGCCGAAAACACCTATAATTTTTATGAGCCGGACCGATATATACTCGCTTGATCTGTTCGGTGGACCCTGCAATGGTATATTAGCCCTGAGCACAAATTAACACCAATAAACTTTTGAAAAACACCATATATTGATAATGCAGGTCGGCAGCCGCCGGAAAACTCGATTTCGCGATACACACGTGAGTGCGAGGCGCTCGCCGGCCACAGTACCACCCGGTAAACAGAGAGAGCGCGCCTCAACAACACACACATACATTGATCGACCGTGCACAGATTCACACACGTGCACGTTCCTCAGCGCGCGCATTCTCGCTCGCAACTAAAATAGACATCACGTCATCGTCCACCAATAAGATTACGAAGCTATCACGCTACACTTTGAAACCATTGGCTAAGACTTCATTGACGGATTACCTACAGTTCAATTAGCGATTAACTGAAACTTTTTGATAAAACTAAACTGATATGAAATCGAATAAACAATTATCAAAAGAAATTTCGGAAAATTAATTAAACTTATCAAAAATTATAATATAAGACCTTTGATGACCTTATGTTTCTGGAATCCATGGAATGAACAATAAACGTAAATTATAATCAAAAAGTTCGTTACTGCCGTCTCTACCAGCGCTACCTAAGGATAAGCGGTATTGCGATTATTATTAACGCATCTTTTAAAACTAAAAACTGCTTTAAAATTAATTCTATTATTCTTCTGTTATAAAAGAAATATTAAGAATGGAAATAATTGACAAAAAGTTTTATTGATAAACGCGTAATATATGTACCTATATTGTTTAAATAATATAATTTTTAATTAAAGGAATTGACGACACAATTTCCATTAATTGTCAATATCTTAACACATTTTTTTTTTTATGAAAACCGATTCAAATTAAAAAAAAAAAACAAAAACGTATGTTAATAAGCGTAATTCACTCGTTGAATCGCGCCTTTGCCTGAATACTGAATTCAGGGGTCAAGAAGTCTATGAACTAGCCATTTTAAGTTTTATTATACAAATAAAATAAAGCTTATTTTGCCATAATTGCGCTTAAAGAAGATTCTAAGTAATAAAAATAAACTTAGGTATTGTTATTTATCGCACATAGCGATAATAAACTCATTTTCATTTTGGTTTTAACTAATTTTTGCACGCGATTTTATACACGTTGTGTTTGACATTGAATCGCTGAATTATGAAATCAATAACTAGACGATTCATTAAGAAAAATTTATCATATTTAAAATTGCACCAAAAATCTACAAATATTTTATTGCTCCAATATTTGTTTATTAAATCACTCAGTTACTATTTTATCCTGTGACTAGCTGTTCCCGCGGTTTCACCCGCGTTAATTTGAGGGAAAAACGTACTTAAATATATTTTAAACAATTACTCTAAGAGTAGGTACCCGCCTCGTTGGTCGAGTGGTCGCAAGCGTTACTGCCGAGCAAGGGGTCTCAGATTTGATTCCTGGGTCGGTTAACGTTTTGAGTTTTTATTTTTCGAAAATTTTCAGTAAAACAGTGATGTTATATTTACTTTAAAAGTGGAACTATAGTTAAAAATGTCTCGAGAAGAGAAATAATAAAGGAGGCAACGGAAGTTCTCAAAAAAGATTATTTTTCCCCGTTTTTGTAACATTTCTTATTATTTCTCTATTGCAGCCCCAATTGGTCGTAGCGTGATGTTATATAGCCTATAGCCTTCCTTGGTAAATGGGCTATCCAACAAAAAAATTTTTTTTCAATTCGAACCAGTAGTTCCTGAAATTAGCGCATTCAAACAAACAAACAAACTCTTCAGCTTTATAATATTAGTATAAATATAGAAGATGTACATATGGCTTACAAAATAGTGTTACTTACTAATTACTTTACAAAATTTTTTTTTTCTTTTACTCCATTACAATTAATACTGAATGTGGTTTATACCTATCCTCTTATTATAAAAAATATGTCTTATATTATTATCACGTCACGTTTTTTTTTAATACACACTCATTAATTTATTTCGCTAACTTGTAACTGGTGCTAAGTTAATATTCGCTTTTGTTGTATTAATCTTATAAGACATTTTGATTGGTTTTAAAATAGCCTCAAGACATTTTCAATTAAATCGAAATAAGGTTTGCTATGTTTGTGGTCAAATTATCCTATCAAAAAACAAGAAATATATTACTGAAGCCGTAAAACGAGCCTACTTCCAATATTTCCAAATCTCGGTGACAAATCTTGATAAAAATTGAGTTCCTCGAGTGGTGTGTGAAAATTGTAGAAGTATAGTATTGAACTGGTCTGTAAGAAAAGGAAAATACTTGCAATTTAGCATCTCAATGTTACGGAGAGAACGAACATATAACGCTACTGACTGTTACTTTTGCCTTACCAAAACTTCAGGTTTTAACAACAAAAACAAGAAGTATATAACAATACCCTCATATTCCCAATAAAATGAATGTTAAAAATAAACAAATAAACTAACGAAATGAAATAAATAAACAAAACAAATGTGGTCTTACCTCCGCTTCATATCAAAAACCAGGGCTGATGAAAAATTTTGTCAATGCACTTGCTTTTAAATCTTTCTTATACCAAAGTCAAAGAAGGAATCTTTGTGGGCTCCCAAATAAGAAAGATATTAAAAGATGAAAATTTTGATGGTCATTTATCCAATGTCAAAATAAATGCTTGGTATTCATTTAAAGCAATAGTAAAAAATTTGTTGGGCAACTATAAATCACAAGATTATGAAGAAATTGTTTCCAATTTGTTGAATAATTACCATAATATGGGGGTGACTACGTCATTAAAAATTCATTTTTTACATTCGCACCTGGATTTTTTTCCTGAGAACCTGGGAAGCGTAAGCGATGAACATGGTGAACGTTTTCATCAAGATTTGAAGATTTATGAAGAGAGGTACCAAGGTTTTTGGAATAAAAATATGTTAGGTGATCACTGCTGGTCTATATTAAGAGAAACTGATGCTAATCAGTATAAAAAAAAGAAGTAATCTGTATCGTTTTTGATGTTTCTGTAGGTCACACATAAAAAAAAAATATTAAAAACAAATATAGTAAATATTTAAAAAACTTGACGTCCTATTTTTTTTTCCCATTATCAGTATCTAACATATATAATATATATAATACATCCTGTATTACTTTATCAATTCACATAATCACATTAGTTTCATATATGGGTAAAAAACTTTGTAAAGTAGTGATATATTATACAATCTCTTACAACTAAGAACGAAATCAAATTTTTTTAAGCTGACATTTTTTTTATCTACTTTAATATTAAACACAAATGTTTTATTTGTGATTTAATATTAACAATCTTCCTTAAACTAGACCTATCCTATTTATTTTTATTAACAAAAATGTTCTTATGTTAATATCAATATACAATTATACTAACTTTAAATTTTTTTATTATTTTACTATACTTCTGTGTTAGTTTTTATATGATTCGTACCTAATATTAGTATGATATAAAGACAGTAGTACTTCGTATTTAATAAATATAAGTACATAGAAATAATCGTTACGATTGATAGCTCTACTTCTAGACGGTGTATTAAAATAAAATAAGTTTAAATAAAGTTTGTTTGTTACGCTTTCACGCGAAAACTACTTAACCGATCATCATGAAACTTTGTAGACATATTCTTGGAGGTATTAGAAGTAACATAGGATCCTTTTTTTGTCGCAATAACCGACATCCATGCGGACGAAACCACGGGCGAATGCTAGCATTCCAAAAATATTTGTCTTGATTTCTATTGATTTCATAAATATTCCTATCGTGTCTTATAATCATCTTAAACAAAAATATCTTAGTAAAATAGCAGTTAGTCTAAATATTATCGTATATTTTAGATGTACCTATAGATGATTTTACAGCCAATAAAATGAAATATATTTGTTAAAAGTGTTTATGTTTTTTGCACCGATCATTTTATAGTTTTTCTCCTTGCTTCGAGTTACATTCTAAAAGTATCTATTTGTTATTTCCTTAAAGTCCCTATTAACTTTTAAAATAAGGAAAATTCTAACTAGAATTGATTTGTTGGTATTTAAAGACTTTTACGAAGGTCAAATAAATGATAATAACTTTTGTGTAAATCATATTTTATAATTTAACATAAAACAAAATTGTTTTATATATTAAATAATTCTAATATTTCTTCAACATATTTATGAATTTTTAAACCGATGTAAACCTCTGTATTAAATGATTGTCATGTTTTAAGTTATAGTAAATCATATTACAAATTTTTTTTTAATATGTAAGAGGAGGCTGACGACAGTCGGTTCACCTGGTGGTAAGTTCCATCCATTGACACCCGCTAAATCAGAGGATTAGCAGGTGCGTTGCCGGCCTTTTAAATGGGTGTATGCTCTTTCTTGAAGGTCCCTAAGTCGTATCGGTTCGGAAATACCGTAGATAGCAGCTGGTTCCATATACCTACTGGCCGTGCGAGGCAGGAGAAATCGGGTTGTTGTAGATTTCCGGACATCGAGGTGATGTTGGTGAAATTTGGAATTTTGACGCGATGTCAGGTGGTGGAATTCTACTGCAGGTATTAATCCGAACAATTCCTCAGAATACTTCCCGTGATCTAACATCTCTACGCAGTGCCAAAAAATCAAGCCGTGTAAAGCCAGTGGGTTAGAGTATAATCATATTGTATTCTAGAAATTTTAAGAATGGTGTTAGTGTACATAGGTATATGCTTATTTAAGACTGTATAATTTTATTTATGTAAAAATATCTAAGCATTATTTAGCAATATTTTAGTATTTTAGCAGAGGTAACTTAATAGGGAATTCGACAAACCTTCATCCAATCACTTTATTGATTAGACTTTACATAAATTATGTTTTCATTTAGAGCCGAGATGGTACAGTGAGTAGAAAACTAAAATCGATAATAAACGGCGGTTCAAATTTGGACTGGTACCGTTGAGCTTTTTGTGTTAAATTTGTCATTAAAATTCCTATAAAAACAAATTTACATGCATAGAAAGATAAATGAATATGTGTTAAAGGACTGCATTTTGAAGTTCTTAGATTTAAAAAAACCTTTATAAAGTGCAAACTTGTGTAAATGTGTTAAAATATTCTGGCTGAATATTAGCCAAAAAACAAGGTCGATTATATCCTTCTCAAAGGCCAAGGTTAATATATCTCTACACAATTAAATAAAACTGATTCAAGGGATACAGACATTACTTAATAGGGAGATAGATATATAGATATACATAGATATCCGCATTTGTTCATTAATAATATGTACTAATATTTATTTCATAATTTAAGGTTTTTTTTATTTCATATTTCTCTCAAGATTACAATTCAATCACGAGAAATACACTAATGATTAAATATCAAAAGCATTACATTTTATTCGTTTCGATCGAAAAATATTGAATTAGATGTGGATAGTTTATAAAAATATTTTCCAACTTAAATAATAATATAGCATACATGTAAGTTGTTTGTGAGTTTTGTGACTGAGAATAAGAGCATCTACACTCAAGTGTACCATATATTGTTATTAACAAACAAATAATTAATTTCGCAGATTTTCATAAATATTTATTTTCCTATTACACATCAATTCTACATAAGTATATTCATACCTATCTAATATCTATGTGATCATTGGAAATCCATTAGTTTTCAAATAGGTAGGTACTTAAAATAAGTTCGTGCAACTGGTCGTGCTCTGCGGTAAAGGAAAATGTTAAAGAAACATAATAAATATAAATTGTTTCAAGTTTCAACAGAAAACGTGTGACATAAAAGTAGGTGAAGCGGTAGATTCTAATCAACATCAAAAGCAGACTGTTCTTTATTCAATGGTGGGCAATTTTAGACCTTTTTATTATTATAGCTTGTATGTAAGATAATCATGGCCCTTTTATTACTGACTCTAAAGCTATTATATGTAATATATTATATATATTATATAATAACGTGAGTCCTTCCTCTGAAGCTTCTATATTTTTTTAAAACAAACTATGCTTATATTATTTGAAATATTGTTTTTAAGTATTATTGTATGTTATTTACAATATTATACATATTTACATTGTAAATATGTATAATATTGTAAAATTTCAAAATAAAAATATTTTTATTTTTAAATATTAATGGAATTGTATGAAAAGTGTTATAATTTTATATAATATATGATTAATCGTATTAATCAATTATGCTTATAATAGTATGTTTTATTACAAAACCATGTTGTCGTTGCTTTTTATTAGTAATTAAATAACTGGCATTCGGATGTATGTAATTGTATTATAATTAAATCATAAGTACATACCTAGCTAAAGTATTATTTTATTACAAATAATGTTTATTCATCATGAACACTAAATATTTACACATAAAAGAACTACTTAAGATTAAAAAAAAATAAAGACGATAAGGTAAAATCGAAATCAGATAACTCGGTATTCATATATGTTTAAGTACCTAATGGTCTTTCTTCAATTGTTTTTTTTTTTACATAATATATCATATAGAAGTTTCTGGATAAAACTTGTGTTACATATTTGTTTTTAAATCAATTATTTTGCAACATAAACCAAAAATCACACAAAAAAAATATTTTAAAATTTTTTGTGTGGTATACACACACACGAAAATCAAATATATAGGAAAAATATTATTTATAAGAAACAGTAAATGTAGAGTAATATACGCAAAAAAATTATAATGAACAAATATATAGAAGAATTGTAAGCTTCGTTGATATTTAACAAATGTTTTTATTACAGATTACTCCTGTTAGTTGAGGCTTTTATATTGATTGAGCAATAAATTATATAAGATTATCGCCGAGTTGCACGAAACAAATTTTAAATTTAAGTGTTTATTAAACTAATTTAATCACAAGAATCGTGATTATCTGTTGCACGAAACCTACATCTGATTAAGTTAACAAAAAAATTTAGTTTAATTAAAGACCTATCTAACGGATGATTAATTCCAACAGCTTTAAATTAATCATGAGATCAACTAATTTTTCGTGCAACTCGCCGTATGTGAGTTAGTTGAATTAATTTTTTATTATTAAAGGTAAGTATAGCTGAAAATATTGCCATTTTTTTTATATCCGTAAAGTTTATACTATGTACTCTACTTTAGACTTAAAATCAAATTAATTATAAACTTCATTTTACGATATTTGGAAAATCAAATATGATTTTCGGGAAAGTGCTAAAAATGACGGTTCGAAGGTGCTCGTGGGGCCTATTTGAATAAAGTTGTTATTGATTTTGATTTTTTATTTTGTACTAGTTGATTACTAATAAACTCAAAGCACCCAGATACATTATGCATTTTCCTCTTAACCAAGTAGTTCACGTCAGACAAATCGTCTCCTTTTCATTTTAATACTCAAGTTTCTGGTAAGTTTTTTTTTCTACAGAAGTAGCCAGCAAATGACGAGGCGGGTATTCTGACATAAATTGACCACCCTTACTCACTTGCAGCATCAGAAGAATTACAAATGTGTGGTTGGTTAAAAGGATGAAAAGTAAGAAGAGTGAAGTAAGGAAGAGAAAAAGGGCTTTAACAAGTATGCTTAATTAAAAAAAATCAAAAAACCCGACTGCGTAAAATACTCTTATTATAAACTAAAAAGAATAAAACTATTTACTGGCTTTCATTTGATACCCATATTGCTACAGTAAGAAAAAAATTCAACTTCCCCCCCTCATTCCACCATTTGCAGGCGCCATTTTGTAAATTTATATAACCTATGTCACTACTACAATTTAGACAAATCCAACGACACCTCATATGTCAAAAACCGTCCAGCCGTTTGGGCTGTAGGGCGTGCCAAAGAAATGGACATACATACATACATACATACATACATACATACATACATACATACATACATACATACATACATACATACATACATACATACATACATACACTCGAAAAACATAACCCTCCTTCTGTCGCAGTCGGGTAATAATAGCTTTTGTCGTTACTTAACGCCGATTATCTGTAACTGTGATACTTTGCGGTACGAGTCAAAGATTTGCAAGCTTTAGTCAATTAAAGTAGACTGGGTAAGATTGAAACAAAAGACAGAGAAAACAACACGACGATAGGTTTGAGCGTGAACCCCAGTGTTGCTTTACCCTCCGCGTGCTTTAGCTGTTTTTAGAAGGCCCTATTGTGTTTTGTTATTCAAAAGTAAGTATTATTGGTTAGAGAGTTTTGCAATTATTATTGTTGTTATTTAAGTCATGACAGTACTGAGTATGCGTTTTTGTTTGAAATGAATCAAGTGGTGTTTTTACGTATCGTTATTATAATATGTCGCAATTACTATAACTACTTTTAGCTTAAGTAGAAGATGGGGACGGACACTTGCATTTAATTTTTCTTATCTTCTTGATGCCAAGAATACGCGTATGAAAGACTTTGAGAGGATAACAAGACTTACCGAAGCTTAGGCTATTGAGGAGATAAGAGTAGCAGAATCACGATTAAACCATTGTTCATTTCTAAGATATATTCGAAATAGAGAAAGTGGTAAATATATTGACCTATGAACTTACATTTAAATATTATTTATCACGACTTCGGACTTGGGATGGTAATGAGCTAAAGAGCTCTTTCGTCTACGAGCTGGCAGGTGAGAAATTGTTCCATATTTATAAAAAGAAACCCTGAACTATCTATAATCTCAGCGCAAATTACAAGTAAGATTAAAAAATAGCGTTAGAAATACTTTAAATAGTGAAGACTGATTATTATTGCTAAAGAATTCCTTAATTATTTTTAGAATTTCAATAATCAATGAATAAAACATTTTATAATATTTTATTTTGTATTATTTGCATTAGTGCCAAATGACCCAAAACACTGTTTGTGAATAACACTGGTATGTGGACGATTGAAATAAATTGTTTATTTTTAAATTTTTTATCTACGATTAAAAATAACACATCTGGAACTTAAATCGGATTGCCCATTAGTAGAGAGACACATGATCATTTACTAAACATACATACTTCGTTGCTCAAATTATTAACAGCTAAACTATTGACGATATAAGTAAAATTGTTTCAACTGTACCCTCTCACTACCTACTCTACCCTACCTACAAAAGTGCAACTAGGCTCTACATCAACAGAAACTAAAGCCGACATTTGGTATCATAATATAATATATAATCATCTTATTGGCAAAATGCTTGTGGCTATCATGACCAGAAAAGGCTGCTGAAGCCATTTGTAAAAAAAGACTTGTGTGTTTCAGAACATCCTTTGTCCCGTGTTGTGAAAGGAGTAACCTTTTTTTAATATATTTGGAAGTAGGGAAGTATAAGACTTACGACTTTTCAGATTTTAAATGCCTTTGTTCTGCTGCATTTGTTGTTGAAGGAAGTAAAAAATTGTAGAAGCCTAAGATTATATGCATAATATTAAAGAAACATAATGATATTAAAACTTGTTGTTTTATTATTTATGACTAATTGTAAGTCGAATTCATGTTCCGACGATAAGTTTCATCCGTGAGGCAATCATTAGGATTGTCTTACAACTCAAGCGCAATAAAAAAATTACGTCAGCTTTTAATAATAATTGTTTTATTTATAATTTTTTATACCATTTTATAACCAGAAAATATTTGAATGATGAATATTTTTACTCAAATATGCGGTTACAGTCATAGTCCATTGATTTTGTTTCTTTTTATTTTATTTAAGCGGACATATATACATCTGCAGAAATAAAGACGTTGTATATATTATTGTATATACAATCTATGGCAGCCGACTTGTTGAAGTAGCCGTTCGATTGAACGGCTAAACCATCAATGCCATGCAAACCGAATCTACTCGTCACCCTTATCACCCTTATCAATCTTGAATTTTTTGGACTACATTTAAACGCGTTTATTTTACTCATGCTATTAATCCTTATCAAAATAAATTATTTCATCACTAAGTACAGTTTATGTAGATAATATTTGGTCCTTGAATGATTAAAATTTGATGTTTGGTTTTGAAGTTATGGCGAAATTAAAATATTACGATTTCTGCTGCACGGGCCGTTGCGAAGTGGGCGTCACCAAGGCTGGGGTGCGCGTGCGGGAAGGACATAGGATACTTTTTATCGCGAAAATAAGGATAGAAGGGGTTGAAATAGGGGACGAAAATTTGTATAGAAGTTCCTTATTGTCAAACATAAAAATAAATCATGTAAGATTGTTTAATTGTTTAAGACAAAGACAAAAAAGCGTGCACGGGGAAAGGGGGGTGTGCGTATCGGGCAGTAGGCTTACCATGTCGCGCGATATAACCGAATTCCACGCGGGCGAAGCCGCGGGTAGAAAGCTAGTAACATATAAATTATTATGTTAAAATATTTGAATACTTATAAAATATAACAATCTTTACTATAGAGTAGGAATTTAAAGTTAATTAAACATTAAAATAAAAATGAAATTTGTTATGTTTTATGATGAAGAAGCTCTGCTTTTGATCTGGAGAAAGTTACACGGGGGTATTATCTTCTTACAACGAAATCGAAATACTACATCTTCCATAGTATTTCTTTATAAACAATATTTTTTGTTTTTCATTCGGAGTGCTAGAATTACCAGGCTATTCTGGAATATGTCACATACAACTGACTGTGAGAGAAGCAGTTTTCGCTTAAGTATGCTCCCGCTACAGTAAGAGTTTGACCTTAAGCTTTGTTTATGATAAATACATACTCATATACACTCATACATTATATTATTATATGGTTCCCTGGAATCACCATATCCCTTTTTAAGCAACAGGTCTGAGAACTGTCCGGCAGTAACATCTCCCTTAGATGGACTCTTATATTTATGGTAAGGCTCAGTTTCGTCACTGCAGGCCACAAATGCTCCTGTACTGTAGTGTATTGTATCAGCCTATAAATAAGCCACAGCTGAGCGAAGGCCTTTTTTTCATATAGAAGAAGCCTTGGAGCTTAATCCACCACGCTGCTCCACTGCGGGTTAGCGAATAATATCCCTACTATAAGTAAAAATTATTATAAGGCATCCATGATAACAAACGGGATCGACGGCTTTGCGTACTCTGCAGGGCATGGTGGGGAAACCCACTATACACCCAGATATACACCCAGACCTGAAACAAATATTGGCACAAATACAAATATCTGCCCCGAGCGGGAATCGAACCCACGACCACCGCCATTGAGGCGAGGCGTTAAGGCGACTACTTGCACCACTACACCAGAACGGTCACCATGTTTCGTTCGTTGTATCGTAGGTATAATTACACCACAAGTCAATACGATTTTGTCTCTTTGATTTGAATAAACCCGCAAGTAATTATTTTTTTAATTTTAATTGTCTCGGCACAGTTGGTAGTGACCCTGCTTTCTGCTCCAGGATCGTGGGTTCGATTCCCGCCTCGAGTCTGGGTGTAATATCTATTTATTTCTATATGTATTATTTATAATAAAAAAAATTATATCAGTCGGCTGTTACCGAAAACACAGGCATTAAGTTGCCTACCTTAGAAACAGACGATCGTGTGTGTATATCAAACATATATTTATATTTAATAATAGTCCAAGACAGCTTTTATTTCCTCCTTCTTAGTTTTAGTGTAAGATAAAGTTAAATGGGTACATGATTTATAAGATTTTTTTCTGATCTTGTTCCAACATTAGTCCGTGGTGCCAATCTGTACTAATTCGGGCGTTAATGCCGTATAATTCAAAAATGTTTCCAAGTTCACTTCGGTGTCTTCTATATCAGTAGCATTGTGAACTACAGATGCGTTGCTGATGAGTCATTTAGTTTAAAACCCTTGACTTAACACAACACCAACATTGAATTAAAAATATTATATAAGACACTATTTTACAATAAAGCAATCATACGGTATAGTTACGGTATATTTACAACTCAATTTTGTTACGTTTAATATAAAGTCTTGCCTGTTCCATCAGGGGCACCCAAAAAAAGATATCACCTACACCTGCGTCAATACTGGAAAATATATTAGACGGATTGAGTTGTCAGACATGTGTCAAAATAAAATGTAATTTAAAAAAAAAAGCTGTAAGGAGTATTTATATCAAAATAACTTTCTACCCCCTTTTAACCCCGTTAGGGAATGAATTTCGATAATATACGAAACACGTCTTCAATCAATTCTGTTAAAGAATATTTATGCCAAATTTGAAGTAGATTGGACCAAGGAATCACGTTGTCCCATACAAACTTTGTCTCCCTTTTTCATCCCCTTAGAGGTAGAATTTCGTAAAATCCGTTCTTAGCTGACCTCTACTCGGCAAAAGGAATATTCCTTCCAAATTTCAAGTTTTTAGGTCTCATAGTTCCAGAGATATCGTGATGAGTGACTATATCTATAGAAAGTCTCCTATATATATATAGAAGATAACCAAGTATCATCTAGTAGACAAAAAACATCAACTACGACTTATTGAAACTCAAAACAAGAGAAACAGCAAGCGATGTCTATAGAGACAACACAACTGTGTTAGAAATAACGTATTTTTTTTTTCAAGAGTGAGATATAGAGTGTAGATCTTGGGTATTATACATATCTTATATAAACGCACCTAGTTTTATATGCAACAACACAATAAATATTCATCGAGTCTTAGACTTCGTAAAGCGCCGTCACATTCGTAGAAAACATTAACAATCCGGTACATAATCAGAAACTGTTACAACGACCTATATTTATTATAAATTTATTAAGTCAAAATAGTTATAATTACATATTCCGGTTTTTTTTTTTTTTTTTGACGCTAATAATAATATATAATATTATTTTAAAGACTAATAATTTGCTGTACGGTAACCAACAGAGAAGAATAGTCCCGACCTCTTTCTTACTGAGGTGTCGTAAAAGGCTACTAAGACCATAGTGGTGCGAACAACTGTACACCAACCAGGATGGGGATGGGCAGCAGCGTCACCATATGTCGCCGTCACCGTCACCGTCTGCCACAACACATTGCGCTCGCCAACTCGTCTGCCGTGCAACATATTCTTGTGGAGTGCCCCGGCAACGAATACTTAAGAACTAATTTGGTTAACAAGATGAGTGTTGGCTGGTGCAATAGTCTCCTTGCGTCTCCCTTGTCTTAAGAGACTGGTAGAATCTTAGAGGCTGTTCAGTTAGCTATAGTTAAAAGATGATGCTTGATATTGTGTGTACATATGAGGGTGACATAATCAGCCATGATAAAACCCTCTTTCAAAATAAAGAAAAAAAACTCGTCTGGCAAGAATGGCAAATAGTGGAAAAACCCCCCAGAGATGTTGGGGGAGGCCTAAGGATGTTTTCATTCTACCCTCAAAGATTGAATGAAATAGATTTACTGATATCAGCATGCTGAATCAATCAATCATTCAATCAATAATACATAACTATCTAATATAGCGAATAATATTTATTTGATGATAATAATCATTTATTTCACCTACAAAATATTAATAATGATTAAAAAAAATCTTTAAGCGACTAATTCTAGTTTTTGTTTATTATAAAGATCTCGATTACTGATAAGCGACACTATCGTCTGCAATTATCACAAGTCTATCAAAATAATTGACTAAATCTTTATTACTTCTTCGATATTTACGAGTACATTCACACATATCATAGTATTTTGTGTATGACGTTAAATGCCATAGTGCTATTATACATACAATATCAGTGAAAAAATATCACATGCTTATGATTATATTATATAAAAGATAGTGACGATTCTCTAAGACACCAAAGCTTACTAATTTTGTCTTTCTATTAGCTTCAATATTTTTGTATTTAGGTACTTTTTTCGCATACAAAGTAGGTATAACTATGCTCTAAAAATTATTAAAATAAATTATCTTTCAATATTTTCATGAAAAATAATGATTTACGAAGTTTATTGTAGTAACTTAAAATACTTGGAGCAACTTAAACATGTAAAATTATGACTATTCTTGTAAAGTTTGAATTCGAAGTTCGAAGAAGAAAAAAATATAATTTAATAAGAAAATACAGTTTTTTTTTTCTTATTTCACAAGAAGTGAACAAGAATCGTGACTTATTAATCTAGGCGAGCGGCAAAACATCCAGAAACGTCGGAAGTGTCACTTCGTTAACAAGATAGAGTCTTCGTTAATCCCTATAACGATGATTAGCGTATGGACACTGTTAATTTAGGACGGGTTTCAACGGAAAGATAATTTGTGTCATATCTCATTGTAAGACGCAATTTTAATTTTCTGAACTTGTAATACGATAAATGGAATTAAAATATACTTAGTTAGTGAGCCATTTATTACCAGTCAAGTGCATTGATTTATTTTTTACAAACGTCATATAAAATGAAAAAGAAAATATAAAAGAAGAAGAATGGCCGTTAAATATATCTTGTCAAAATGATATATGACAGGAAACTATAAGTAAACATTCATTTTCGTCAATAGCAACATTGGTAGTTAAATTTCGAAGTAAAAGTGTTGTATCACGTCATCGTATCGTAAGTGAGGAGCCCCATAGTTGACATATTGACGGGACAAAGGCATCGCATACGTTCACAATTTATCTACCGCTCTGCAATCTTAGAGTCGTTTCAGACGTTAGTATTATATTGATAAGACCACTATTAAATTAAAAACTAAAGTTCGAGTTTGAATTATTCAATATTTAATGAGTATTGGCATTGTGACAGTTCAATAAAAAACGATTACTTTTGATTAAACGTTAACTAAAATTTCTCGTTAACATTAATTCATAACGTAAAAATAAAAAAAATTAAATTGAAACATTAGCAAATAATATAATGTAAGGATATACTATGTGAATATATACTCGTATATGTGATAATATTATTTTTAACTAATAGATTTTAATAGAATAATACTGCTATCGAAAAAATAATTTATTTTATTATATTTAAAGTAACATTAAATAAAGTTATACCTATAGTAATCTAATCAAAAACCCGCGCCCATATTTTCACAGACAGTTCAGTAACTCATAGATCACATGTCGGTCTAAGAATTGATATCTTTTGTTCTACGTTGTAAATCTAGCGTAGACAGAGGGTGTTCAGCCTTCCATCGTTAATAACCAAATGTCGAGAGTTTTTCACTGAAAAGAATAACACGTGCGCCTATGATAATGGGAACACATTAAAATTATTTGGGGCTTGAAAATATAAATGAGCAGACGCTATCTTTGACTAACGATAGTAGTATCGTGAGCAGGACAAATGAGTCTTTGTAATAACTTCGGAGAAACAATTTGAAAGATGGAGAGCGAAGCCGTCACTAAATAAAACAAACAACGAATCGTTCGGTACGGTTTTTAAAGCAATTTGCTACTTAATGTTTTTATTTATTTTATTTACTAAAATGTACCTATACTTTGTGATGTTTCGTAAAGCTCCCATATAATATTTTACATAAAACTTACATTTCTATTGCTAGATACATTTTGTAACAAAAGATAGGTTATGTTTCAAATACTCATACATAAATGTATGATGAAGAGTTTCAAGATACTACAAATGTTTAGCTATATAAGAACGTTTTGCATGTAGGTACTATGTGCAAAACCAAAGTAAAATTTTAAAGCCTTTCTAAATCAATATTTTTGATATTTATTGAACAATGTGAATACGAGGATTGAAATAAAAATATTGATGAAAAGGAGCTTGTAATACAGACAAACATCCAAAAAATTTTACTCTGTAATCTAATCTGTAGCTCTATTTTACTCCACAAAAAAACAAAGAAAAAATACATCATTATTTACATTAATTTTAATGCCGTTATTATGTACATACTACTGTTTAAAAAAATAGCTTCTAGAGATATACATTGACTTTTTTAGAAAGTAGAAACTCCAGCCGTTTACTTTCTTCAATACACGCACTATCGGGATCAATCTGAGTAGAACATCCACAAAAATATAACAAAAAAAAAAAAAAACTTTAAAAATCCCTTTTGAAACAGTCTGACGTATAAGTAGTGACAGAACGTAAACTCAAATATTTAGCTGTGACCGCCTTCTTAGTAATAAGTAACATTTAAATTACCTTCATTTGTAACATACATATAACATGATTATGAGAACCGTTATGAAAAGTGCATTTTTGATATTAAAAAATAGAACAATTCAAATTGGGCTAAAATCAAAATCTTTTGTCTATTTTTAATATTGCCGTATTGAAATATTTTAAGATGAGAACTTTTGCAATTAATATATACTAAATAAGAAGAATCCGTAAAGTCACTGAGTACAATCAAACAGCGGACTTGTCCAAGTCTAAAATAATGCAGTTGTTCACACGATATAGGCACTCAGGTGAGTGTTCGTTGAGTGTTTACCGTCTAGCATACAACGACGAAGTTGTGATAGTTCCGTAAGGCTCTCACCGCTTGAACGGCCATCCTTATAGATAGTCCAATAATAAAATAATAAACTAAGACCTTATAAATAATAAACTGCATCACAAAGACCTCTAATGAGGCGAACAATGTTAAAAAAGTTAAATTTTCCATTATTTTTATTTGGCATCAAAGAATTACACGATGAATTGTCTTTATTGTAAATCTAGCAGCCCGCCCCGGCTTGCCCCCGGTGTATGTATATGTACCTAAATCTGTTGGGGAAAACTGCATGAATATCCGTTTAGCATTTATTTTATTTTATCGCGAACAGATAGAAGTGATGTTGGACTTTGTTTTTTAATATGTAGTGATTCGTTGCCAGTAAAATACCCTCGATTAAATACTGTAGCGTTACATTTTGTAAAATGCACTACAAGAGAAAGGACTTTTCTATCAAGGAGAAGGCTTGGAGCTTAATCCACCACTTTGTTCCATTGCACATTTCTATATAAATATTTTTCTATGAATTGCAGATTTCTATATAACATATGACGAATTTTCAAATTAATTTAGCACTTTATATTTTAGTAAACTGATTGAATCAGCCTGTAAGCGTCCTACATACTGCTGCGCAAAAGACTCTTCTTCATTTAGGAGAAGGGTTGAAGCTTAATCCACCCTCACTCACAGTGAGTTGGCGGATAATTTCTCTACCATGAGTAACGACGTTATCGGGTGTCTATGATAACATCCAGAACCGACGACTATACGTCTTCTCCGAAGCACGGTAGGGAGACAAGCACATACACCCAGATTGGAATCAAATATTAACATGACCACCGGCGTTGAGGCGACTACTCGCACCACTACACTAAAACGGTCGTCCTTTAGTAGAACTATTCCAAATAAGAACCCGAAAATTGTTAGTTGAGATCCGTTTGTTTTATCATATGGGTTACCTTGACTAATAAAGTAATAGTAGGTAAATATATATATATATATATATATATATATATATATATATTACAGTAGGTTTCCATTTATTCCTTGTATAAATAAAAAATTAAATACGTAACAATTAGACTAGTGACCACTCTCCGAATCCCTGAGCTTTAGAGCCCCATTCACTTATACACGTCTATTAATAAAGGAGTATATTAAGTTAGAACGTTTTCATTCTCAATCCTAAATCAAATCAGCTAACTGCGTGTCAAGCCACGCACGTTATAGAATTCCGTAGTTGCCCTTAAACTGGCTTGTTAGAGGCTAAAGTTCTACTAAGCTCATTATTATTAGAGTGCTGTAACTACTTTTACGTTTGTGTCACAAGAGCAGATCAATGACTTCATAATGGTTGTTTTTGCCAATTTTAGTATTCTACTTATTGAATCACTAACCACTGACATCAAGAAATCCTGTTGAGATAGATACTTTACTGATAGAAGGAGTAAAACTTTGATTTTGACAAAAAATAAAGTTAACATCTAGCGTATCCCTGAATCAATATAATAAAAAATTCGCAAATTCCTAGTACTAAAAATTTTCGTGTCTTACCACAGACAGACAAACATGACAGATAGGGTGAAACTATAAGAGTTCGTTGTTATATACGAAAACCAAAAACTACACAGAGTGTCTTCGAAAAATTACTCTATTTTATAAATAAAAAAAAATGCTGTAGCAAAACATTATTTTCAAAAACGTTTTGTTATAGCATTTTTTACTACCATATCATAATATAATTAAAAATGAAGACTAATTAATTAACAACATAATATTTCATCAAGTACGCGAGATTTAAATAGTATTTACAAGTAATAAATCTAATTTAAAGCTTGTAAGGTATTGATTAAGAGTAAGCAAACACGACGGGCGTCGTAATAACAAACGAATACATTTGAACCTGTAACCTTCGCAGTTAAAAGGTGCTAATTCTTTAAGCATTAGCCAAGGTCTGCTGTGAGTTTGATTAATAAAATTGAGTATATCAAACATTCTAATATATAGCTGTGAAAAATATATCAATGACTAAACTAATACATACATAATATGAGATAAAAGCACTTAAATTTGGGTCGTGATGTTTTACGATCTGAACAATTTTATTCAGTCCGCTTCAAAGGTCACTGAAACTATTATGTAGTGTTATTTCATAATACTTTTACAACCACCATTAAAACATTTTCGTTCATAAAAACACTTATAATTTAACAACAAAAAAAAACATGGAAGTTTTACTTTCAGTAAAGATAATGCAATATGTACAGACGAATTTAAATAACCTTGACATTTAAAACGAATGAAAAGACGACACTAAGCATTTACTGCTAGCCTCTTATATCGATTTGTTAAACACTTAAATACTCAGCAATAATAATTAAAAATACATAAACTGCTAATCTTGTCAGCCTTCTCTTACAGAAAATCTACCTTTTTTATGATCGAAGGTTATAAAAAAAGGCTGAGAATTATATTACCAACATGGTATTATTTAATGCTGCATTTTCATGTTAGTTAATAACAATTTATTATTTAGTAGATATATTAATATATCATCAAACACGTTTTGTAACAGGTTGTTAATTGCAACGTTTAGTTAAAGCTTCAAATGTCTCACTGCAGAGTGAAGGTCTTACGACTTACGATATACTTTAACTGCCCGCCCCAGCTTTAGGTGGAACAAATAAAAATTTAATGTATGTGCGTAATGAACCTGTATATTTAAAACTAGCTGTACATGCGACTAGATATAGTATGTATGCCAGCTTAAAATGAGACGTTTCAAAACGTTTTGAATCTTGGACCTGATACAAAAGCGTTATAATGTTTGTAATTTTTGAACAAACAAGAATTTTAACATTTACGATAATGTATCAAATATCTGCTTTCTTACAAAAAAATAATAAACGCAGTCGGACAAGGCTTTAATGAATTACAAGTACTCGTAAGTACACATTTTGACTTTAACCTTATGGAAATTATTCCCAATATAAACTCTATATAGTTCTAATAAATAGAATAAAATACTTATAACGGTTTTTTTAGTGTTTTATTTGAGTTTGATTTTTTTTTAGACTTTTTTCCTCAACTAAAACTCTAAAAAGCCTTTATAAATTTTTTATTATATTTACTAGAACTATGAAGAGTTTATATTGGGAATAATTTCCATTTTCATAAGGGTAGTCCTCTTTTCCAAGGGCACTGTGATGAATTTTGGGATAATAAATATCCTGTATCCTAGAATGAACTGAAATCATGTCCAGTATCATTTAATTAATCCAAGAGTTTTGGCGTGAACCGCGGCCAAGATAGAGATAAGAGGCAGTAATTTTAATGTTAAGAGTTGTTTCTAGAATATAGTCATGCAAGGCATCGGATGATACGCATACTACGTAAAAAAGTTTATAAGTCACTATTAATCTCTTAACGTCACAAATAATAAACCGATTATTTACGTTATTGCGGTCAGTGTGACTTACACATATTTATGATGACTAAAAGGATCCAGCCCACAGACAAAAAGGATTACACTTAGAGGTAACAGGTTGTGACCGTGACTCAATCCTTCGATGATGTAATACCTCATAATTGAATCGGTGATTCGATTTTAACACGGGTATAGTGATTGCCAGTAGTTCGGCTATATCGATGATTTAGCCGATACATAAGCCAAATATTTAGTTCATTTCGTATGAGATTATATTTATCACATCAAAGAACAACTCATTCTAATAACCAACTTTTTATAGCAGCAATACTAAAAGCTGTGTTAATTACTATTTAACAACTAATTTATGTTGTTTCTTTAATCTTTATTCGTGACATTTAATTATAGTTCAAAATATTTTATATCTTATAAATTTTAACTTATAATATCGACACAATTGTTATTAAAAATCTATGATAAACTTTAAAATTAAAGTTTATCATAGATTTATTGATGCACAGAGTTTAACGATCCAGGATTATTTATATTGTATTTCGTTTTTTTATATATTTTAGTAAACAATATAATACAATTTTTTTTTTCTTAGGCAAATAAAGGAAATATTCTTCGAAATGAAAACCGATATCGATAAATTACTCAGTGCACATCCTTTGTTCAAGAACAAGTCATAACGTAATAGGCTCTGTGTCGTTTCACGTCACTCATGACGTTAAAATCGCCAAAGCTAAACGAGATGTTTATTTCATCTAAAAATAAATGCTTACAACAACTTAAAATATTTACACATAAAACCATCTTAATAAAACAATTAATGAAATAATAAAATGTTTATCAAAATAATATTTTTATATTATTTAATTTTGTAACTATAAAAATTAGTATGTAGATAAGAGTATTAAAACAAAAACTACAAGTTTTAAAATTTTTACAATGAATTACGTCTTTCCTATTTCAAAAAAAAAAAAGAACGTTTAAGCACATGCTGGAAACTCCACAAATGAATAAACTAATATATCTACTTCTTATATCATTACCCTATCTTCTAATACAACTCCTCAATTATTATCTTCAAATAGTATTAATTAATTATTTAGGATTTAAAAAATCGTGTCTTTTGTGCCAACCTCTATAATTATTTTAGCACATAATTTGTTAAGATGTGTTTAAATAATTTAGACGAAAGATACGGTTTTTATTCCATAGATGTGCCTTATATGTTAATTTACATTTAAAATAAACGGTAAAATTTCTATGAGGCCTAATTTTTAAGATAAGTTTTTCGCTTGGAAATAGAACACTAAAATATACCTTTTATTTTTACCGGTTATATTGTAAAAAATTTACATATGGTAAGTTACACAATTTAATTTATAAATAATATAACTAAGTATATACATACTTAGATATAATATACATAATAATCATTAAAATCTTAACCCTAATCATTGCGTTTTCTTAACAAATCTAATGATTCATTTGTTATAGAAGGATAACAGCTTAATATAAATATATTCTTTTGAATATGAACTTATCTTATGTAAGTTATACGGGTTCAGTCACTTAAAACTAAATATAAACTTAATAATTAATGCTAAAATTTAAAAAAAAATTGATAAACGTAAAAAATTATGAAAATTTCCGTACGACGATAAATTCAAGGCACTGTAAAATTCGACGTAACTTTTATGACGTCAAAAGCTGAGTTAATTACAAAGAACATTAAGATATTAATATCATAATATTAAATTTTTAATAACTTCAAATCATCTTAAAATAAATTCGATTGTCATAAAGAAGCAAGTCTAGCATAGTGATATTTAAAAAAAATTAAGTTGCGGACAGCCGGGTGTAACGCGAGACTCGAAGCTTAGCATAAAGTTCACGCATCGCTAATGTATTCCACGACGGCTGAGCTCATAGCCTTTAATAGAATTCTCAATCAGCTTAAATGTTGAACGGTACTGTGGACGCAAGTGTCGGTGAAACCTTCGCATAGATTAACAACTCTTTAGAACAATCTTGAAAAATCGTTTTTAAAAACATTAAAACCAATTTTATTTTACCTATTAGAATTATTTAGTACTGTAGATAGTATAAGAATTGTCTTAAAAAAAACTATTCATAAAAAAATCATCATCATTATCATCATCATCTCAGTCATTGGATGTCCACTGCTGAACGTAGGCCTCCTCCATCGACCTCCAGAGCGACCGGTTCAAAGCAGCCTCCGTCCGACGGCTTACTGATAAAATTATTTATGATTATCTTATTAAAAAAAAAATTATACCTACCTTATAAGGACTACATAGGGTATAATTGTTGTTTTTAAAATTGTCTCGATCACACTAAGTCAAACATTCTTTATAAATCAAATTTAATTTACACTATCATATCATGTCATGATGTCATGATATCATATTACGTCACATACACGTGCCTTTCAATTTTTTTAACCTTCTTAAAATTATTTATTAAAGTTTTAAATTGTCTTGTTTTGAAGAATTATATATTCGCCTAGAATACACACACACATATATAAATATATATATATATATATATATATATATATATATATATATATATATATATATATATATATATATATATATATATATATATATATATATATATATATATTGCATTATAATGGAAGATTTTAATACGTGTCTGATAAAGAATGACTCACACGACTTGCAAGTCGACTAAGAACTGTTATTGTCATGAGCTATCTAATCTTCCACCAGTGTAACCCACCTATTTCCTAATTGTTCAGCATATTAATTGGATCTTATATGCATTGTCATCCACTGAACGCGTCGCTACATATACTCAAATCAATCACTGGAGGCATTTTATTATCACGACCTCCTATTTTACCTATTTTATGAAATTCGAACACTTCAGATAAAACCTACGGTAGTCATGTGAGAATGTTTCAATAATTTTGACAATAAAAGGTCTAAAGTGGCAGTAGGCAGAGCACATAGCTCGTAGAAGTGATGCCGATGGAATAGAAAGATACTCGAGTGGAGACCACATACCGGCAAACGCAACGTTAAACAGCCGTCCGCGAGATGGACGCCGGAACGCTGGAACGACGGAAACCCTTGGATGGAGGTTGTTTCGAACCGGTGACTGTGGAGGTCGATGTGAGAGGCCTACGTTCAACTGTGGACATCCAATTGCTGATACGATGATGATTATGATGACTTAATCCATGCTTTATCTATTTATCCTGTGAACCACGCTCCGTCGACCACATTTACCAAGATAACCTTGTAAAAACTTAATGAGTTGTATACTCACGATAATATGTTTTAGTACAAATTTTATAATTATTAAATAAGAAACGTTAACCTTTATTTTACTTATATTTTATTAAATCCCTTTTTTTGAATATGTACATGTCCTAGTTACTCTGTGTCTAAGTCACCTAGGCCTAGCGCTGACTTCATAATGAAAGGCGTGTCGCTTAGGAATTTGTATTAGGTAGGAACTAATTTCTACTTTATACTTACGCAGCTGTTCAATTTAAGTTAAAACCTGTGATTATGCGTGTAGATGCCATTTAGAGCAATCTTATACGCTCTTGTAACTAATTCTACACGTGTAAATATCAAATACAAACTACAACACATACAGTCGAGTGAAAATACAAGAGTAAATTAAAATAACTTTAATAAAATAACATATCCATGTATTGTTTAAATTTAATTTGAAATGATAATTATTACAGAAAATAACCATTACGATAATTTAAAATTTTGGTCATAATTACATTATATCGTTTTATCAGTCAATTTAACTACATACTCGACACATTCATAGATTCGATCATTATCTTCAAATCACACTTGACAAGTTCAAGATTGACGCCCTCATACCATGGATAACATGGAATTACGACGAGTAAAACAAACTAACGTTATTACACGTATAAATAATAACTTAACCTAACCTAAAGTGATTTTTAGAAGTTGATGCTGATGAAATGATTAGGTACTGAAAAGGTATCTAAATCATGACGTTACAAAAAATAATTTATTTTTTCTCTTTCATAGCTGAACAAGTATTTATTAAAAATGTCAGAAATAAATGATTTTTAGCTTTTAATCTGATAATAATATGAAAAAGTATCTGTTAAAAGCAGAAAATATGAATAATCAAATATGTTTTGTTGTAATTGTTTCATATATTCTCTTTACCATTCCTGCAAACATAAACACGATTTTAATTAATAGGTAGTGTTAAAAAATAAATCATCAATAAAACATTACCTACGTTAAGTGTTACGGTATATTAATTGGTACATATTCAAGTACATAAATTGGAACAAATATTGTAGATTCTTGTAAAACAAAAGATTTATATATATATAAAACAAATTGTACTTATTCTACTTAAACTTACCATGTGTCATACGAATAATACCACAAAAAGTTATCATTTAATTATTTATTATAATTTCGTCAATACAAAATCTAGTAGGAACGTTAGCAAAAAGTCAAAAACAAAAAGTAATAAATGATTTATATTCATATTCTTAAAAAATACAAAAGTATTAAACATTTCAAACATGGACCGGATAGCAAAACAAGTTGTTAAATATAATATCAAGGTCATTTTTTTTATACTGATACAAAGTCGTCCTGATCGAAAATTCGAATGTCCCGGAAAGCTTGAATGTTACTATATTTTCTTTTGGTGTTTAACAAAAATCAATATACCGAGTCGATCTTAATGCTTTTAATAAGATTTTAAAGATTGCGGAAAACAGTATTTCGTGAATAATGTCAATCTTTATTTACTATTTTGTAGAAAACAAGCTATACCTACGTCGATTTTATACATCGATCGTCGTTTTCGTCGTATTAAGTATATTCAACTTAAATAAAAAATGTACGTTGAAAGGTTTCAATGTCAGTAATTTCTAAACATACAAAACATAGAATCTGAAATATTTACGGGACAATATTTAAAATATCTTCTTTCTATAAAATATAGGTATGAATAAAATCAAAATATTGTATATATTTTGATTTTATTCATACCTATACGTTAAAGAATTACAAGTAAGTATACACATCTATTGATTAATTGGAATGAAGGACATAACAGAAGTGAAATAAAGATACAAATTATACAACAAGTCTTCGATGTCGGTGAAAATACAGAAGAAGAAAGAAGAAAGAACAAGTAGTAATTCTCTTGAAGACATGTGTCGCATTTGTCACAGTGGAGAAGCCAATTCAGCTGATCTGAGTAATCTAATAATGTCGGCATGTCCTTGCATAGGAACTATTGGAAGAGTTCATGTAAAATACTTAGAGCATTGGCTGACTGAATCTGGTAAATCTAGATGTGAACAATGTGGAACTAAATAACTCGACACGTTCATCAATTCGGTGTTTTGAAGGCTCTCCTTAATTTTAATTGGGTACTCAACCACAATTCAAAGCATGGAAATTATCCGCCAACCCGCAGTTAGCAAGGCCTCTTCTCTATGTAGGAGAAGGGTTGGAGCTTAATCCACCATGCTGCTTCAATGCGGGTTGGTGGATGATTTCCTTATAATGGGGAACGATCGTTATCAGGTGTCTATGATAACAACCGGGACCGACGGTTCTCCGAGGCACGGTGGGGAGACTCATGAGGACATACACCCAGACTGGAAACAAATATTTGTGCAAATATAAATATCTTTATCGAACCTGCGACCGGCCTAGCGCACGGCATTGAGGCAACTACTCACACCACTACACCAGAACGGTCGTCGTTTATTCAAAACTAAATCCTAACACAAGACTAAAACAAAATTAAATCGGTCCACTAAAAAATTTTAAACAAAGGAAAAATTTTTGTAAATATCGTTTTAAAAGTAACTTTATATACTGGAAAGAGTTATCAGTTATTAACAATAAATGACGTTTTCTGCATATCTCGGATTTCCAGCTACGAGTACCTCTGAGTCTCTTGTAACGAAATTGATAAACATGTTTTATAAAATATAAAATAATAAAAAATAAGGTATAGCTAAATTTATTCATTAGTTAAGTTTTCATAAATTTTAGTAAAAATTTACTACCATCGTTTATGGTTACCTTTTTTCTCTTATTTATATGCAGATACTATTAATGAAACACAGCTACACAAAGTTAGCACCCCATCGAAAGATTTTTGAAATCAAAATTACCTTAATCGATAGGTCTACGTTAGGTCTGTATAGGTCCACCAAAATTTTTTAGGTCGCCTATTTTTTTTAAATAAATATTTTTAATAAATAGTTCTATTTTTACAAAAAAAAAAAAAAAACCTACAACCTATCAATAATAGGTTATTAGGTCTTAGGTTGTTAGGTTTTCTTTTTTTTTATAATAGTTCTATTTTATCAAAAAAAAAACCGACAACCTATCAATAATAAGTTATTTGGTCTTTTTTTAGGTTGTTAGGTTTTCTTTTTTTTTTTGAAAAAAATAGAACTATTTATTAAAAATATTTGTTAAAATAAAATAGGCGTTCTAATGCAAAAATATCTCCTTCTTTTCGTCAACTCCTTATTCCAATTCTAAATAAAAACTTAAAAAAAAAAAAACTTTTCACGTATATAATATAAACAGATATGCATAAACAAAAATTCTTAACTTATCCGCAGTATATGTTTTATCAACAATATAATATAATAAATCTATTATGTAATTTTGTCTAAAATTCGATCAATCAGTATTAAGTATATAGTCTATGGAGGTCAATACTTCGTATGAAAATTGGGGCGATTTCAAATAACTTTTCGTGGAACTGACTACACGTTTGCCAAGTCGGTGCACCATTGCCATTGCCAGATAAAAATTTAGATGCCACTGTCCATTTATAAACCTTAAATATTACAATTTCGTGGTATTATTTTTACTAAAAACAATACTTTTAGATGTACTCGTAAATGTGAGAACTTATATTTGAATTTAAGACAACTTATTTAGTAAGATATTATATTAAAAAAAATAAACCAGTTAAGTAACTTATTTCCTAAATTTTAAAAAGCTAAATGAAAAACGAATGTACAAAGTTACTTCTTATTTATATATTTACAATTTAATTTAATGTGAGGTCACATTTGGTTTGTTGACACGAATCAATAGGCAGAAATCTATAATCAAAGCAAAAATAAATCGAAAGCAGAAGTTTAAGATTATTGTCCTTTGCAAAATCTTAAGGGTAAAGGCCTTGCATAGCTATATTGTCTCTTGATCATCTTTCCAGCAGTATATTTCTTCTTAACTTGATTGAATCTAGATCAAAATCGATTCTTATATTTTATCTTACTTAAAGTATTTACAATATTCACACTCAAAAATATGATGATGATCTCACAAAAAGATATGAAATATATTGTAGAAACCATATGACATTTTCATGAAATTGTACCCAAATGAAAATTTCGATAATAGTAATTGACTATAGTAGTATAGTATACTACTGTTTCAACCATCTAATAGGTACAAAAAAAATTGTTTTTCAGTTATGTTAAATACATACTTTACTATTATTACGTTTTTATTTTCTACACAAATAACGGACACAGCCGAGATTGCCCAGTGCATACAACCCGGACACCTTAGAAAATTGTTATGAATTCAAGCCACTGTCAGCACCATAGAATTATCAATTATCTTTAAAAATGTAGCTCTATCTCAAATGTTGAGACAAACATTCTGAAGGAACCGTAAAGATGCAAAGATTTTCTGAGATACGCATATCCACCGTTAGCAGTGAAACAAATTATACGCAGTAGTGAATATGCTTTAAGTTCTAAACCTGAGGGAAAATTAATTTCATACTCGGAAGTAATAGAATATATAATGAGTAAATTTATACTTCCTATTCTTGATTATAATGTCTCCTGTTTCCTTCGCTACAGAAGAACAAGTCAATAAAATTGAGTGGCTACAGAACAATAAACCCGAAAATGAAGTAAATGCACAAGCATAATAAAACAATAAGTATCTACTATATAAATAATAGCATAATTAAACTTGTACGATTCAGGTTATATTTATTTCCGCGCTTGGTAAATTAAGCTCTAATCCTTCTCTTTAATAAAAGAGACCTTTGCCTGATTAACTACTTTACAGTATTTAATTTAAATAATTTTAGTGTCGACGCATTTTTATCTTTTAGAATTTTATTGTTAACCTTTTTTATAGAAATCAATTTTAAAAAAATCAAAATTTCTCTAATCAAATAGGCCTAAAAAGTGTAAAATAAGTTATATATATATATAAAAGTAGTTTAATAATTAATTATAGTTAATATGAAGCCTAATGTTAATTCCCAAAAATTTATACAACACAACAAAGTAGGGGTGTGCGATAATTATCGATAATTCGTAACTACTCGATAATTTTTCATTCGATTATTATCTATAATTATCGATAAGTGTTATTCGATAATTTTGATTCGATAATTATCGATAATTTTTCATTCCATAATTATCGATAAGTTTTCATTCGATAATTATCGATAATTGTGTGCGATCCGATAATTATCGATAATTTTCTACGATTCGATAATTATCGATAATTTTGTGTGATCAGATAATTATCGATAATTTTGTGTGATCCGATAATAATCGATAATAGTTTTTGGATCCGATAAGTATTGATAATAGTGATTCGATAATTGGGGTACGGCGGATGACCTTTTTTTTTTCGTCGTCCGATAATTGTACCCATAATTATCGATAACTGTCGTCAACTATCGATAATTTTTATCCGATAATTATCGATAACTGTCACCAACTATCGATAATTTTTATCCGATAATTATCGATAACTGTCGCCAACTATCGATAACTTTTTATCCGATAATTATTTATCGATAACTGTTCATTCGATAACTATCGATAACACAATACCATAATTATCAATAGTAAAATTATCGATATTTTTTCCGATGAACATCCCTACAACAAAGAGCACTAATAAAACCAGTATTCCATTACCATAGGGTTGCCAACCCCAAATTTAAAAAACTAGGACTTGAAGTTGGAAAAACCATAATTTAGTTTAAAAACAGGACGCAGTAATAGAGTTGCAATAGTTAAATTAATATGTATTAAAAATAGGTGAAATGAAATTCAAGTTATTAAAATAATAATATTTTTAATAAAAGTATTTGAATAAAATTATACGAAATAATATAAAACATAAAACAAACACTTTAGTTTGTAACATTTTTTTTAAACTTAGGTTAGCTGTTAGCATCTAATAAATTCTAATATTACAAACTTATTAATAAAAATTAATAAAAAGTAACGTAAAAATTTCTTGAGGCGCGCGAATTTTAAAATTTAAAAACCCAGGACGCTGCGTAAAAACTATTCAGGACATCCCAGGACACTACAAAAACCAGGACATGTCCTGGGAAAACTCTACATTACTAGAGATTCATCAACTTAATATATTGGATTCATTGGATTCATAATTAATAATACACAAATGTATGGTGGCCTTATACTAACAAGAAATAATCTTGCCACCGCGACCAGCGCCATCTAGCAGTAGACGTGGTAAACTTCAAATTAAAACTTTAAAAAAAATTATATCTTTAAGTTGCAGCGTTAACACCTAATTTATTATGAACAACAACCACCTATTTAAAATGTAGATGCTGCTGAGAAGAATCAACAAGAAACTAAACGGGTACTCTTTAAAAAAAAACGAAAATATTAGTAGTTACTCCGTAGACTGAAAATTTCATCCTATTTCCACCAAAATCGCGCTTGCATATAGTCTTCTCTTACCTTTTCTTGATTATGCTGACACCTAACTCTACGTCACTAAGGAGCAATTGAATCAACTTGAGCACATTCAAAATTTATGTAAATATTTGTCCTACGCAAATATGGTCACTTTTCTGATTGAGGATCTTTTCTATGTTTATTAAAATAGAGAAAATTTTGTTTGCTACTTTTTAAGAAGGGAAACAGAAGTGATCCCAGTAATTATTCAAGTAATATCTTACTAACAGAATTCAACATAACTAAATAAATGGAATAAAATCTTCTGATTCTGTACCACGAAGCAATTACAAAGAGGAGGTGTTGTAATCAATGTAGTCTAGCATCCACCAATGTAGTCCACACATCAAACCGTAGTAGATCTACTCACCACCAGTGCCGGATTAGCCTATAAGCTATTTAAGCAATTGCTTAGGGCATCCCGTCTTGGGGGGCACCAGAGACGACATGACAGAGACGAAATCATGTTGTGTTGACCCCACCTAGCATGGGATAGGGGTGTGCGATAATTATCGATAATTCGTAACTATTCGATAATTATCGATAACTATCGATAAGTTTTCATTCGATAATTATCGATAATTTTTTGCGATCCGATAATTATCGATAATTTTGTGCCATCCGATAATTATCGATAATATTGTGGTACTAGATAATTATCGAAAATTGTTTTTGGATCCGATAAGTATCGATAATTATGGTATGGCGGATGACCTTTTTTTTTAGGTTTTCGTATAGGGTACGGAGGAAAATGTCCATACTGAAGGCCGGATGACCTTTTTTTTTTTCGTCGTCCGAAAATTGAACCGATAATTATCGATAACTATCGTCAACTATCGATAATTTTTATCCGATAATTATCGATAACTATCCCCAACTATCGATAACTTGTTATCCGATAATTATCGATAATTGTTCATTCGATAATTATCGATAACTATCGATAACACAATACGATAATTATCGATAATTTTTTCCCATGAACACCCCTACCATGGGATAAGGGCAAAAGGAACAACACATACATATTCTACCTACGATATGTATTCACATTTTTTTTTCAATTAATTCTTTGTAGTTCACTTAAGGATAGGGGGGCCCACAGGGGAAAATTGCTTAGGGCATCAAGTTACCTTAATCAGGCACTGCTCACCACCAGTTGTCGCTTTCGTCAGTACAGCTGTCGTTGCCGGACAATTAAGTTGCTCTCGTGACTAACTCCTTTTTATATATTTAAAAAATATTCTCGACCCGCGCACGTTGTGAACATGAAGTGCTGTGTTGTATCGTGTAAAAGTTACACGAACAAATCAAAATCAAATGGAATAAAAATATCTTTCTACTCGTAAGTAATATTTAAATTAAATATATTATTTATTTTGTCTAGAAAGTTTGGTGATTACCATGCCTCTATCAGCAAGTAACAAAACTACTGGTCTAGCCAGGGCCTTACTTAGAATTGAAATGTATCTCTACAATACGATCCCAGATACTGTTCAAAAGCTTTCAATTAACAAAGTTTAAAAAAATTGTCAATGAGCGTATGTGGTGAAGGTTATTACAAAATAATTATTGAAGATAGCTCATTCACTCAGCGAATAACCGCTCAACTGCCCGTCTCGACTACTAGTTGACAAGAGTTTACAAACTAACCACAATAACTGTAAGCGCCCGTGTCAAGTAATGGTCGCCATGGCTATATTGCCCATGTCAACTTTTTTTCGACACATCACATTATATACATGTATACTACATTATCACCGGTGGGAAATAACGTAACAAAACGTGAGAGCCCTTGGGCAGTTTTGTGCAGTTGGTAAACTAAAAGGTCATTGTCCGGACACTCAAGCGGATAAGGTGTTCTTCCGAGGCAATTTCAGTCGAATAGTTGTAGTGAAAATTCTAATTATGTAATTTTATATTCTGGTCTAAGGTTCGAACCGAAATTGATTACTGAACGTCAAAACCAACTACTATAGTAGTTGGTTTTGACGTTCAATATTTGAATTTGAATAATCTGATCTAATAAAAAATATTCTTTCTTGCTATAATAAGAAATCTATCGGTATCTACAATTTATAAATGTTGTTTATGAAAATAAAAGCATGTTATGTATCATATTATGCAGCATTATTCCATTTTACTTACACTACGTCTGGCTTGGGAAAAAGTTTACCAATTTTGGTGTCCTTTCCGTTTTTTTATATATTATATAGCAGTGTGTGCCATCCAACTTCAAATTACATATAGGCTTAACTAAAAAATTCTGAGTACGGCCCTTGCATTTGCGCTAGACATCTAGTGAAATATTGTAGAACAATTATACCGTCTGTCAATTTAGTCAATTACGTGTTTTAGCTACTGGTCGCTAGATGGCTTGCCGCTATTTGAAGCCCCTCGCAACCCCGCGCAGTTGCGACACTACATTATATGAATAAAGTTTCTTATGACACCTCCTCTTTGTAATTGCTTCGTGTTCTGCACTAAAAATGGGTATTTCACAGGGATCAATTCTAGGTCAAAAATGTCAAAAGTACATTACAATGCCATTTTTTTTTAAATCAACTAGTATCTGGTTAACCTAGCTCTGCCCGGGTAAATTAAAGAGAAAATGAACTTTTCCAGTTTTTTTTAACCTCATCATTAAAAAGTATGCAATATGTCATAAAAAATGACGTAAATTTACTAATAAAATGTGAAAAAGAAAAAACACTAACCACTGGGCTATTTAGACGGTCACAGCGGTAAAATTACCATATTTCGCGTGCAAACTTTTTCCCGTACAAATATTGCTCGTTTGATATAATATGAAGTAGAATAGGATATAGTTTACACATTATTTTGAATTTTTTCAGTTGCGCTTCAACAAAGGAGTGATGAGTTTAAATATTACCTAGTTAAAAGATTTATGTCATTTTTAACCGACTTCAAAAAAGGAGAAGGTTCTCATTCGTCTTTTTTTTGTGTGTGTTTGTTACGCGATTACTCCGTCAATTATTAATCGATTTTGATGATTCTTTTTATAACCGGTAGGTCTTACTTCAGAGGTGGTCCCACGAAAATTTTTCTGGAATTAGTTTAGCGCTTTTAAGGAAAATCAACAAAAATAATTAGAAAGAAAAACCAAACCACAGAAACAAAAAAATAATAATAAAATTTTCTACATTTTCAGTTCAACTTTGTACATGTGGTACACCTATAATCTTGTAGTCGGTTTTTTTTTTCTAAAAATTAATATTATTATGTGCATGAAATTTCATAGTACCAATTGTATGCCCAAAGTAAAACTTATATCATCTGCATAAAGTTCTAGCAGCATCTTCATTTTTTATCTACGTATCCGAAAGAATAATGACGTGTATTGTTGCTTGGAGAGTTGTGCTTGTGATAACATTTTTTTAACTTTTTAGGCTTAGACACTAGCGGTTTTCAAACATAGTTTATTTTAAAAGATAAACACGGGTACATACCACGATATAGCTTTTTAACGATTTTGTCGATATTTCGGACCAGTTACATGGTCCATGGTCACGACAAACCTGCCGTGGGCGCTATGTCAACTGTCAGCCGTACCGTCTGGTTCACCAGACGACACCCAGCCCACCACTTATTTTTGACACAGAATCCTGAGTCCCGGCAAAATACACTAACAACGTCATTTTTGTTTTGTTTGTTCGTTTTTGTTTTATTTGAAATTGGTTATTAATTTTATAAAGTTCCAACACTGGATCCCACGCATTTGCCAACACATCTTCGTGATTGAAATTTTTGAATTTTCGAATTTCTATAGCTTCACGAACTATCCTCGGTATATATTAACGTTCGTTACAGAGAACCTTGGGCTTATAAAATTCTATACAGTGTTACGATCCAGATTGTATTTAATATTAAGGTTTACTTTTCCATATGTAATACGCTTATTAACTTCGTCTATTAAATTTTGCATGTGCTTTCGTTGTTGACAAGTCTGGTAAAAAAATATTTTGATATTACATATACAATGAAAAAAAAATATTGAGGGTAGGTGAGAGTCAATACGTGCTAGTGTATCTTTCCTCTTATTTGGTGGATTTTTTTGTGTTTATTATTATATTTTATGTACTGTGCTGGTTTATTTTGTATAGTAGTGTTGTTTTTCTTTTGTGTAATTAGTGGTAGTCCCTAATATGGATTGGGACGCTTCACCTCCTCCTGACGGGGGAGGTGGCGGCGTTGGCGGCAATAAAAGACGCTCGTCAATCGAACGTGATCCCGAAAGTGTTAAGAAAGCTTCTCCTCCGTCTGCCTCTGTGCAAGACACGTATACCGATCCAGATTATACAGGTATTAAAGTGGCTTATAATCAGGATGATAAAGGCCCCTTTTCCGTTCATATATCTAAATTGGAATCTGTACAAAGACCTGGTCCATCTATTCGTCTTCTTAATTTCGCCCAGTTCCTTCATAAAAACTCCATAAATGGAATTGTTAAAGGAGGTATTAAAAACCTAGGCAGAAATAGGATTTCTGTGGATTTTTTGTCAGCTGATCTAGCGAATCTATTTGTCCATAATCCTATTCTATCCGCAAATAATTACGAGGCTACTATCCCGCAGTATCAGGTAACGAGGATTGGCGTGGTCCGCTCTGTTCCCATTGAATGGACTTTATCAGATATGGTCGAAGGTTTGGAATACCCTTATAACTGCGGTAAAGTCATCAAAGCTCGTCGTCTAAATAGAAAACGAATTACCAACGGAAAACCTGAATGGCTTCCTACTACTACAGTTGCCTTAACCTTTCTTGGACAGAATTTACCTGAGAGAGTATTCTGTTTTCACGCTTCCCTCCCTGTTTCTCCGTATCAATTACCGACCATCCAATGCTTCGCTTGTTGCCGTTTTGGTCATACTAAGGGCCAGTGCCGTTCCACCCCCCGATGCTACAAATGTGCTCAACCTCACTCTGGCGAATCCTGCTCTGTCTCAGACGAAAATGTCTCTTGTCTTTTCTGCAGAGGTAGCCATAAGGCTACAGATTCTTCAAATTGTCCGGAGCATGAGAGACAAAAACAAATCAAATTAATTATGTCCAAAGAGAGTATTGGTTATACAGAGGCTTCATCACGTGTCCCTAATCTGCCCCGGCTATCCTATGCTGCAGCTTCTCAAGCTTCGCCTAGACCAGACCCTTCTTCTCTAGCCACTCACCAATCCCAAAGCTCTTCTATAGAGCCTTCTCCTCATGTCACTCACCAATCCCAAAGCTCTCCTACCATTCCCTCCACATCCTATCGTAAAACAGTGTTTAGAACTCCTCATCCTAGTACCCCTCTGCGCCCCTCCTATGATGTTTATGCTCATTCCTCTATCACAAAGTCTCCTAAATCGACCATGCCTAACGGTTGTGCTTTTCCTAATTCCGAAATGATTGACCCGACCCCATATTTAACTCCTAATGATAATCTAATTGAGATTTTGGTTTGCGCTCTTGTCAACATGATTTCCAAGTTTGGAGATGCTTTACCGAACAATGCCCTACGTCTATTGGAAGGACTTATTTCTACTTTAGTTAATAAAAATAATGGGTCGTACGATCATTCAATGGAATTGTAGAAGTATTCGTAACAAAAAACATGATCTAATTTTTTTAATCAATAAATATAAACCTGCAATATTTGCCCTTTCAGAATCTAGACTTCAGCCTCGTTCTATATTTAGAGTACCTGGATACTCATGCCTACGTGATGACAGAGATGACGGTTACGGAGGGTCCGCTCTTCTGATTGATAGATCTGTTACCTTCTCACAAATTCATATCCCTCCTCATAGCCCTGGTTTTCAAATAGTCGGTGCTAAAATTTTTAACATATTATTTTTTTCAATCTATTTACCACACCCTAGTTCAGCTTTAATTTCAGAATTAAACAATATCTTATCCACGTTTACGTCTCCTCTTGTCATCTTAGGAGATTTTAATGTACATCACACCCTCTGGGGTTGCGATAAATGTGACTCAAATTCTTCATCACTGCTGACGTTTTTTGATAATCTCAATTTATGTATTTTAAATGATGGATCGCCGACAAGAAGAGGTGCTCCGAGTGAAAAACCTAGTGCTGTTGACCTCTCCGCGTCTTCTCCGAGTTTAGTCATGTCCTTCTTATGGATGGTCTTATCGAACTCATTCGGTAGTGATCACTTTCCCATAGTAATAAATTTTTATTCCGCTCCTTCTAAATCCGCTCCTCTCCCACCTCTCCTAAAATACCGAACTCAGAAAGCTGATTGGCGCAAATTCTCATCTTCCCTTGATTCTAAAACTGCTACTCTTCCTCCAGTCTCTGACAATAATTTTTTACTGTGTTATGATTTGTTTATTTCGTGTCTATGCTCTGCAGCTGATGAATCAATTCCACTTAAAAACTCTAGTCTAGACAAAATACCTTCTCCTCCGTGGTGGGACTCTGAATGCACAGATAGTGTTCGGAAACGCAAAGCCGCTGAGGATTCCTATCTTTCTGATTTATCAATGTTGAATTACCTAAATTTAAAGAGAACAATCGCTAAATCTAAGCGCTTACTCTCAAAGAAAAAATCTAGTGGGTGGCGTAACTTCTGTGAGTCTTTGTCACCGCGAGCTCCTGCCTCACTAGTGTGGAGAAAAATCAAATCTTTCAGACAGGTTTTACAGGATGATCGCAACGTCTCGTCTAACGATTCTTCTTATTGGCTGCCTAACTTTGTTAATAATCTAGCTCCTCCCTATGTTCCTCCCGAAAACAATTTTTTATGTCCTGCCTCTTATATGACTTTAGAAAGATTTAATGACTCTTTCTCCTTAAACGAACTATTTTCTGCTCTTGACGGTCTTAAGGATTCTTCGCCAGGAATCGATGGTATCCCATACTCCTTCATCATGAAATCCTCTACTTCTGTTAAACTATATCTCCTTGATATCTTTAATTTGATCTATAGCTCCGGAATTGTCCCTGATTCATGGAAAACTCATATTATCATCCCTATCCTAAAACCTAATAAAGACCCCAGGAATCCTACTTCTTATAGACCAATTGCCCTTTCCTCTGTTATGGCTAAGATCATGGAACACCTTATTAAAAACAGATTAGAGTGGATTATAGAGAGTCGAGGCCTATTATCTAAATTCCAGTTTGGCTTTAGGAAGGGTATGGGCTCTCTAGATAGCCTCAGTATTTTAACCACCGATGTTTGGCGTGCCTTTAGCTCTGGAAAACATGTTATTGGTGCCTTCCTTGATATCTCATCTGCTTACGATAACGTTGAGCTCCATATTCTCCGTCAGAAAATGTTTAACTTAAACTTGCCAACGAGAATAATCAACATTGTTTTTAATCTTTACTCTGCTCGATACATCACGGTTCGTGTTCAAGGATCACTACTTCCAAAAAGAATAGTCTGGAAAGGGCTTCCTCAGGGCTCCGTACTGAGCCCCCTTTTATACAATTTGTATACTTACGACCTCGACAAATCGGTTCTCTGCTTTTGCAATATCCTACAATATGCTGATGACATTGCTCTTTACTCTTGTTCTTCATCATTTTCTGAGGCCAATTCTAAACTTAATTCTGCCCTGTACTACTTAAATAATTGGTTAACTGACCATGGTCTCACCTTGTCTGTCTCAAAATGCTCTGGCATCGTTTTTACTCGAAAACGCTCTGTTCCAGATAGCATATCTCTTCACATCAATAATCAACCTATTACCATTCAGAATCACGTAAAATTTTTGGGAGTGATACTGGACTCCAAAATGTCGGGCGTTCAACATCTAAATTATATTTCTAACAAATGTGAAAAAAACATTAATATCCTAAGATCTCTCTCGGGCGTTAGGTGGGGATCTCACCCTTATTCGCAGAAATTGTTGTACAATGCGATTATACGTAGTCATTTTGACTACGCGAGTTTCGTTTTGGAACCATGCAATAAAGTTGCTCTCTCATATTGGACTAGATTACAAGCGAAATGTCTACGAATTATAGCTGGTGCAATGAAAATGTCTCCTACTAATGCCCTTCAAGTGGAATTGGTTGATCCTCCCTTACATTTACGCAGACAGTTTTTATGTGACAGGTTCCTTATTAATGCCGTACAAATTTCTTCCCACCCTTTAATTGATAAACTCCATGATCTAAACCAAATTATTAATAATTCAAACTTTTGGATTTATAAAGATAAACCTCCACTTACTAAATCTTTTCTTAAAATCAACATCAATGATATATATCAGTTTGACAAAAATCCACTATTTACATATAGTTACGATTCCTTGATATATTACCCTAGAATTATTTTGAACCTAGGAGTTACTAAAAAAACACCTGGTGCTGCACTTGAGTTTAGTAGAATAATCGATTCAGACTGGTCGGAATGGTTGCATCTCTTCACTGACGCATCTAAAATTAACCCTGAATTAAACGTTGGTTCCGCTGTCTGGATTCCTAAATATAATATTATCCTGAATTACAAACTGCCTCCTCACTCCTCCACTTTCTCAGGTGAATGTATTGCCATTTTGGAAGCTGTGCTGTATATTGAATCACATGGTCTTAATAAATCTGTAATATTCACTGATTCCCGAAGCTGCCTCCAGGATTTATTGAAAAGTCCATTTCATGCTAAAAATAATCTTCCCATTATTCTAAGGATAAAAGAGATACTGTATAAATGTCAACAATCGAATATTGAAGTAGCGCTTGCCTGGATACCGAGTCACAGCGATATAGCTGGTAATGAGATGGCAGACATATGTGCAAAAGATGCCATTCGCCTAGGCTGTGATAAATATAATAAGTGCTTTTCCCGTGACTTTAGAAGCTTAGCTAAGCAATGTTTGTATAAATCTTGGGATAGACTATGGCAATACTCAAGACTAGTTACAGGTAAATATTATGGCAATATCCAGCCGTCTATTCCTATCAAGCCATGGTTTTTTAAATACTCCGACCTAGGTAAAATAGCTACGTCGATAATTATTCGCATACGATTGGGTTTCTCCTGCACACCTGTGTTCTTGGCTAAATTGCGCATACGAGACAGTTCCTTATGTGAATGTGGCTTAGAGGAAGGATCTCTCAATCATTTGTTTTTTAATTGTCCGAAATTAACTGTATCACTATATGATATGCTTCCCAAAAACATTCCGCGGCCGGTTAATGTTTGTTTTCTTCTGACTTTAGTGCCAACTTCTTTTTGTGTCGTCTTAGCTAAGTTTATTAAAATCAATGATATAAAACTATAATTTACTAAAGAATAAGATTATATAATCATTTCAAATATTTTCAAATAACCGCAACTTAAGCGGCTTAACTCACTGTTGTACAGACTGTCAAAGTCGGATCCTGTCTCTGGTCTATAAATCACAGCACTTGTCATTGGCAAAATCATCGGCGAAAAGCTGATGGAGCCATAGTCTTTAAAAAAAGAAGAAGAAGTACCTACATATACAATTGTTGAGTATTTTTATTACGTAATATAATTTTAGCCTTTAAAAATAACTTTAATAGCACGAGTACCGATCGGATTATATATATATATATATATATATATATATATATATATATCTAATCCGATCCCCCCTCCTTCCGCTATTTGCGGGCGCCATTATGAAAATTTATATAGCCTATGTCACTACTACAATTTAGACAAATCCAACGACACCTCATATGTCAAAAGCCGTCCAGCCGTTTGGGCTGTAGAGCGTAAGCGAGCGAGAGGCTACGCAAAGTTAGCACCCCACTGAAGGATTTTTGAAATCAAAATGACTTTAATCGATAGGTCTACGTTAGGTCTGTATAGGTCGACCAAAATTTTTGTTAGGTCGCCTATTTTTTTTAATAAATATTTTTAATAAATAAGTCTATTTTTTCAACAAAAAAAAAAAAAAAAAACCTAACAACCTAAAAAAAGACCTAATAACCTATTATTGATAGGTTGTTAGGTCTTTTTTTTTTTTGTTGAAAAAATAGACCTATTTATTAAAAATATTTATTAAAAAAAATAGGCGACCTAACAAAAATTTTGGTGGACCTATACAGACCTAACGTAGACCTATCGATTAAAGTCATTTTGATTTCAAAAATCCTTCCATGGGGTGCTAACTTTGTGTAGCTGTAGAGACTAGAGCGTGCCAAAGAAATGGACATACATACATACATACATACATACATACACACATACACTCGAAAAACATAACCCTCCTTCTGTCGCAGTCGGGTAAAAAACAAAACGTTTTTCAAATACGGGCGAGTGTCATTCTTTTGGCTGAAGTTATGGTCAGCGCGATTCAGAAAATTATATTACATATGCTGCGCCATCTATCGTATAATGGTAGAATATGGTTTTTATATTTAGTGACATTTAACATATTTTAACATAATAGTATATTAATTGAAAATGATGTTTATCTAAAATATTAAAACGATTTTTATTCCTATCCGACATATTTAGTAAACTTTTAAGTTTAACAAAATAATAACTCAAAAATAAGTTTTGTGAGTTTTTAAGTTTCATTAGACCATATGGCGTCTATGTCGCGTAGGCGTAGGTACCTATTTCTATTTTCTTAAATATTTATTTTTAAATTTCATTACAATGAAACAAAACTTAATGTTACTGTGAGTTATGTATAATTTTTATGTATTAAAGTTATTTACATTGGTTTTGTACTTTTTACCTGATACGTGCACAAAGAAAGCTTATAAGAGACGGCGCTGATTGAAATTAAATCTCGCTATTAAAATTTATTCTTGATGATATATAGTCTATTAATAAAACGGAGGTTCCAACAGATTTATAATTTATAATTTTATAATTTTTAAAATTGGTTGATGTTAGCAAAAACAACATTTCAGAAATTTGGTTTCGTACTTGTGATAACTCTGTTTTACCTTCTGGTACCTACCTTTCGTATTATCGGTTGCCTTTCGCTTAGTACAAAAAGTAATTTGTGAGTGAGACTCGTCGTAAAGTTTATCAGTCAGGTTTAGCAAAGATTTCAGAATTCTTTGTAATTGTCACTTCCAGACGGTAAGCGTAGTAGACTCATTGTATATCTATAGTTAAATGCTACTTAGATCAATACTTGAATACGGTAGTCAATGTTAAAACGAGATTTGACTTAAGCCTAGTAAAAAAAATATAGCTATAGCAAGATTTGCGTACTATTTAATGATGTTTTAAAATCACCACATCACATCTGCTCTGTATGAAGTACGACGACTATTAAATTAGTTTTAAGTAACTATTCTCTCTTCAGTCTATAAATTCTTGTTGTATATTCGAGTTATATTTACATAATAATGGTCACATACATGAAAGAACATCATTTGAGAACGACTCGTCCGATTTTATTATTTTCTGTTTTGTTCAGTTTGTGGGAGTTCAAGACAACATCTTAAAAAAAAACAGAAGTTAAGATTGATGGAAAGTTAGATGGTATAATCCGTGCGCGATGAGAATGAGATGCTACCTTTTGAAACTGAGACGTTTCGTCGAACAACCGTAGCCTAGCCGTCGGCAAACTAGGACTTGATATATTTTTTTAAATATCGGGTTTTCGATATATCGATATTTTTAAATATATAAATTTCGGAGCTTGATATATCGAAAAAAAATATTGTAATTGTAAAAAGTCTGTAAAGTCGGTTTATGGACGATAATTTTACGTGATAACGTCATAAGAAAACATTGGTGAAAAATTGCATACTTTTATGAATTTAATTGAATTATTATCACTAAATTATCATTATTTTGTATACATCTAACAAAGAAGGAGTTAATTGATAATTAAATTTTTTTTCGATAAATTAACATTTATTGGCACTAGTTATTTTAAATATTTTTTTCTCTTCTACTCGGATACATCTGCCGATGGAGTGGAATGGAGATAGATGCGTCACAAGCCGAACACTTAGGCCGATCGTGCCTCTCTATCGCTTGTTCCACTTTCTCGCTCGCGGAACACAATAATGTGTCATGCGTTTAAAAAAAAAGAAATAAATATCGCTGTTTTAAAATAATAATATCGATATTTCGACATATCGATATTTTATCAACAGTCCTACCGCAAACTCGCGTCGAACCTCTCGTATGCTAGTTTTCTGTTTTCTGTGCGCGTGGATTTCTGTTTGAGTTTTATTTTAAACGAGAGATGTATATTTTATTAAATTGATAAAATGAAACATTTTTATGTATTTTCATAACCCTATGATAGGATCGCAAGAATAATTAATACTAGCTAATACTGAAAAAGAATTAATCTCATTTGTTCAGCACTTTTTTGCTAACGCTACTTGAACTACTAACTGTAATTTTAGATTTATTTAGACAAGGTTCTATCACATTCTCATCGCGCACGGATTATACTTTAATTTAAAGGAAATTTGACGTTCAGTTTAATTCATTTTTTTTAAAATAAATTACACAGTATAAAAACGAGACGGACCTCCAATAAAAAGATCTATATATCTAATTTACATTTTAAAAAAAATATTAGAGTTTTAAAAAATACTAAAAAATTTTAATTCACTTAATTTATATCGATATTTAATCGAATTTTGTTCTTATTTTAATAAAACTAATAATTACGGTACAGGGTACGTTCGCGCGCCCTCTTCTAATTGATAATTCATCACTTTTATAGGAGCGCATGCGTACTTCATACTTTTTTATCTATGCATTCCACAGACCACATGCGCGGAAATGATACTTCTTTAATCAAAAACTGAATTTAACTGTTGAACTTTAGTAAATAATTGTTTGCTATTGTTCATAAAAGATAATAAACAAAATTATCTTCTTACATTTATTCACTGCTTATTATTTTTATTAAAAAATGATAAATAAAAACTATTGCTCATGTCCCATTTCCGTTTCCGCGCATGTGGTCTGTGGAATACATAGATAAAAAAGTATGAAGTACGCATGCGCTCCTATAAAAGTGATGAATTATCAATTAGAAGAGGGCGTGCGAACGTACCCACAATGTTACTCACTGGGTACGTTCGCGCGCCCTCTTCTAATTGATAATTCAGCACTTTTATAGGATTTTTTAATCTATGCATTCCACAGACCACATGCGCGGAAACGGAAATGGGACATGAGCAATAGTTTTTTATTTATCAGTTTTAATTAAAATAATAAGTAGTGAATAAATATAAGAAGATAATTTTGTTTATTATCTTTTATGAACAATAACAAACAATTATTTACTAAATTTTGACAGTTAAATTCAGTTTTTGATTAAAGAAGTATCATTTCCGCGCATGTGGTCTGTGGAATGCATAGATTAAAAATCCTATAAAAGTGATGAATTATCAATTAGAAGAGAGCCCGCGAACGTACCCAACTTACATCAATGTCAGTTATTATTATAGGTATTATCTATGAATGTCAGATGTCAGTTTTTAATATGTCAAAGTTGACGTAGTGTCATTTTTCATAGAAACATTTAGGTACTATTTTTAGTTTAATTCATTTTCCCACGTTTTCAATATAGATGTATTCAGACGTTGCTCAAATAATTGTGTCTAATTGAACTTAACTTGTGAGTAAAATTACGATAAATATGGGTCGAAAACTGCAATCTAAACAAACTTCGAAAAAACGTAATCCAAAGGAAGGAAACAAATTTATTCAACAAAAGAGAAAAGAACTGTCGAATTTAGTAGATAAAGTACTTAAATTAACAAGCATATTTCAAGCTACAGGTACTGTTACCAAGAGTTGGGAGCACCATTTACAAATTGAAGCGATAATTAAAGATATTGTAAATATTGAAACACCTTTAACAAAAATTGAAAGGAGTCAGAGAAAATCAAATTTAGAAAAGTATGTCAAATGGTTACAAGATAATGGAGCGCAATTTGAAGGTAATTATTATATTCATGAATATAATTTCTGTATGTATAGACACTATCTAAACTTTCACATTTTATTTTAATAATGTCAGACAATTCATATTGCTTTTATTTTATTTCAGGTGTTGATATTTCCGATTTTGATGGCTATGAACTTGGTTTGAAAGCGACCAAAGAATTTGCAGAAGGATCCCTATTACTGACTGTTCCCAGTAAACTAATGATGAGTGAAAAAAATGCGAAAGAATCAGATCTGTCTGCATTTATCAGTATTGATCCTCTTTTACAAAATATGCCAAATATTACTTTAGCTTTGTTTTTACTTCTTGAAAAAAGTAATCCAGGTAATATTACTAATTAAAACAAATTTTACACTAATAAATATTTTAAATATAGTATAAAATTAAATTAATCAAAATATGGTATATTTATCATTGAAAAACTTACCTAAGTTTATTTTTGAAAATTTACTCAAATTGTATTGAAATCTTTTATAGATTTTATTTTTAGACTATTATATTTTATTTTTTTGTTAAACTTTATAAAGTATAAGTTGCCTTAAAATTAAATAAATAATATTAATTATTGTTATATATTATACTTATAAAAAATTATTCTAATGTTTCAGATTCATTTTGGAAACCATATATAGACTTTTTACCAGAGAAATATTCTACAGTATTATATTTTACATTGGATGAGTTAGCTGAGCTTCGGGTAATGTAATTACAGTAAAGACTAAAATTTATTTAAATATTAAAGTTTATAATTTATTAAAATTTTATTTAATAATTTCAGCCTTCACCTGCATTTGAAACTTCATTAAAGTTGTATAGGAGTATTGCGAGACAATACGCTTACTTTTACAATAAAATACATACTTTAGAGATACCTGTTGTTAAGAATTTACGGGAAATATTTACCTTTGAAAATTACCGGTAAGATATATAATTTAAACCTTAATTTGAGATTTGTTTGTATATTTTATAGATAATATTAATCTAGTCCACAGTAGTAATTTATAAAGCAATATAAAATATTAAAATATATGGTATCAATTATCCCATATTTTATAAAATAGTTTTTTAAATAAAACAAATATTCGTCTTAATTATTATTTACTAATTAAATCTCAAAACTTATAAGAATTATCATAGAAATTAAAGACAATTGCACTTGCCACATAATACTGAAGTCTAACTAAAATTATATACAATACACAAAATATATTACCCATTGTTAATAACTTAATTTTCATGATTGAATAGACATAAATATTTAGTAATATTTTGTTTTAAATTCAGTAATAATTTTCATTAAAAATGTTGGTAAATTTGCCGCAGGGCTGCAGCTTGAAATGCACTGATTTTTTTAAAATGTTTTTTTATCACCCACTAAAGGTATCAAATGCAATATTATGGTGGGGGACAACCTCAAAAAAACTAACTTAACCTACCTAACTTATTATTATTTTATTTTTTCTTACATTTTCATTACAAGTTACATTTTAGGGTCTTTCTCAAATGTCAAAACGGGCCTATTATATTTAGATGACTATAATATGAATATTTTTCGTAGAGACCTCGCAAATTTATTATTTGATGTTAGGTTTTTTTTTTATGGTTTCATGGTGTCCCTAACCATAATATTACATGGGGCAACATCTGTTAATGATAAAAAACGTTAGAAAAAAGTTTGGACCATATTTGAGCTGCAGACCTGGTTCGGCATATTTACCAAACTGTTATCAGGTCACTAATTATACAAAGAATAATAAATAAGAATTATGCTTAAATTCAGTCTAAGTTTATTTTTTTATTTTTTAACTAAAATTATGCTATAGTCTATTGAAATGGCTTTCTTAATGTGTCCCACATATATTCAGGTGATTCATTGCCCCCACGTGCATCAATTGAATCAATTGCGTATATATTTGAAGAAGCAATCATAGGACTTTTACTACGAATACTGCTATTATGACTTTTTCGATTTTCGAAAATTGGTGTTGGTACACACTCGTCTTCCTTAGCATGTTTCTTTTGGAACATTTTATTCTGTTCCTTCCATTTTAATATTGCATAAGTCAATAAGAAGAGAATCATAACCAAACCAATAATACTTGCAGTAGCTACAGTTACTGATGTAGCATTATTATTTGTGGCTGATCCCAGTACACTTGGTATTTTTGTTGGTTCAACATTTTCATATAATTTAAACTCTAATAATTCATCAGATGTTATCCTACTATCTAGTTCTTTTAATTTTTGTAAATCTTCTAATGCTATTAAACCACCTTGATCAATATCTTTTTCCATATGATTTCTTTTTAGTGCATTAGTGATAGTTGAATCTGAAATAAAACAGTCATTTACTAAAAATAAGAATCGAACTTCTTTTAAACAATAATTAATAGGTTTACCTTCACTTACCTTCTGTTAACTCAATCTCATTTTCTGTATTTTGTTGTTGATGATTTTTTTGCATTAGTGCTATTAAATCATTCCATGACATTAATTCCTTTTCTGGTCTTAACAGACGACCCTCCCTTCCTGCTTCATTTTTTGAAATATTTTCATTAAATTTTTCTTCAACTATTTCTTTATCCTTATCATTAAAATTTTGTCGTTCACTGTCTATTCTACTAAAATTATTAAATAGGGATATAATGCCTTTATTTTCGCCATTTTCGTTAACGTTATTACCAAAATCCATAACTACTGGTACATTTAAATTATTTGTTCCATTTAAGTTGGGTTCAACAGTTGTAGTCTTAGAGTCATACGAATTCGCTTCCAGTAGAGCTCTAAGAGGGTATGTTTCCTTAGATATCGGTTCTATGAGCGATTTAGACAAAAACGGCTCAGGTGGATTGGGTTCTTTTGAAGCATTATGAAATATGTCCGCTAAATGGACATGGCTAGATCCCCTTTCCCTGTGTTCCACTAACTCATTTAATGTCATATTTCTCTCTTTAAGTATTTTAGACAGTCTTGCGCTAGCTGTTAAAATAAAAATATATATTTTTTTAAAAATTTTATTAATATTATGCATGAGTAATAGTCTATTATTGTTTTTTTTTTCTGTTGATAATCACTCAGAATTCCTATCCATATTAGTAACATACATGCAAAAATTTTCTATATCACACTAAATCATGTGGATATTCCATGTATTGATCTGGATTAACATGTTTACTTTTATTAATTGTTGTGATGTCAGAGAAAAACTGTCAGATATTAGTATCTAATTAATTTGATAAAATATGATTAAAAATTATTATAAAGTACTAGCATCCGCCCGCGGCTTCGCCCGCGGTGTATTGATAAAAAGTAGCCTATGTCCTATCAAATCTCATCACAAACGGCGCAGCAGATTAGCCACGAAATATACACACATAAATACAAACTTAATAATTAAAACTATAATCCTATAATCAAATTTAAAAAAGGCGATACGACTGAAATTAAAAATATAAAAAAATATATATTTCTACTTAAAATATAGTAACTAAAAATAATAATTATGCTTGCTGTACTAATCGTCAGTAATAAATCGCTCTGAGAATCGAATTAGCTATAAGAAAAATTCGAAATGAACACAACCGTCTATGACGTCTGCCCTCGTTAGGATCACGCACACGGCCATGGCGCGTCATTATTTGGATCACCCCTCTACACCCGCCTTGCGCACTGACTCATTGGGTACGTTCGCGGGCCCTCTTCTAATTGATAATTCATCACTTTTATAGGATTTTTTAATCTGTCTTAGATTTTTTAATGTGGTCTTTGGAATTCATAGATTAAAAAATCCTATAAAAGTGATGAATTATCAATTAGAAGAGGGCGCGCGAACGTACCCATAGTTGGGGTGTGCGAAATATATCGATTATTCGTTAATACCCAATATATTAGATAATTATAGTATTCGATAATTATTAACGAGATATTTGATTTGATATATATCGATATATGTATCTTCATTCGATATATATCGAATAGTATAATATTCTATCCGATATTCATAATTATGTCGATACCATGGATTTATTATGTACTAGGTACAACTGGAAGGTTCACTCAGATTATAAGCGCGAGCCGAAAGAGAGGTTTCAAAACTTCACCCGTCCTTTTCAACACTTAGAACAACGAACGAGACGCCATTAAATTACAACAGCTGACATAACAACCATATTTACCGGTATTGCTAGTAATAAATTTATAATATTTACTAATTACCTACGGCGCTATTGTGAAAAATATTTTTGTTCTTAATAAGTAAAACTGTACGCGAAAGTAATGGCCGACTGGTCGAGTGGTCAGGCAACTGGACACTTTACGCAGCGGTCGCGGGTTCGAATCCCGCCAGGTGCAGATAATTTGTATGACGAATATAGATGTCTGCACCGGGTCATGGATGTGTATTTATGTATAGGTATATGTATTTATATAAATTTCTTCAATTTATTTCCGTTCCTAGTACCTGTAACACAAGTTCTTACGAACTTATCACGGGGCTAGGTTAACGTGGTGTGATTGTTGGTTAATATTTATTTATTTATTTATATTTGTTTTAGTACATCTGCGGTACTCACATAAGTTTATCATATTATGCAAATAAGTATGTTTTAATTTTCATTTTTTAGACAATCTTATTCTACTAAAGGAATCAAATATTTTACATGGCAATCGTGCGAAAGAGACACAACGAAGCTTATATTGTTCTCTGTCGAGCCCGTTTTTTACTCTGTATTTTGATATTCTAAAAACAACGATATCATATTCCATATAGAGTTCAATTTTATTTGAGATTTTACTAATAAGCCTTCCAGTTGTAACTAGTACATAATAATTCCATGGTCGATACATCGAAGCGATGATTTTTTTTTTCGTGTGCACATCCGACACATCAAAACTATCGATATATTCATCCGATATATCGAAACATATCGATATATTTCATTCGATACGATATCGATCGATATATTTATAGATATACATAGTATTTTTTAATGGCGCTTTATTGTGCCCAATCGAATTCACGCGAAAAGAAAATCGTAAGTGCCATGGAATTAGTAGCACTTACGCGTTTTAGCGTGATATTTATCAAAATATGTTATATTAAGGCAAAATTACACAAAATCTGTATAAATTGTAGCCTATGTGTTATTCTAATGTATAAGCTATGTTACTGTAAAGTTTCATCTAAATCCATTCAGTAGTTTTCGCGTGAAAGAGTAACAAACATACAGACAAACTTTCGCATTTATAATATTAATAATAGGATACTAGGCTTTACATTTTCTGTCAGTTTATGTTTGACTTTTAAGTATTGATGATAATTGATAAAGCATTAATTCTTACCAAGATTATCACTGAGAATTTCATCTATTTCGTATTTAGCAGTTTCTCCAGTGGTAAATGGAGAAACAGTCGTTATGGAACCTGTAAACCTGTTGGTTCTTTGAGGGATTGTTGTTGATCTATTTATATCAATCTTAGTACTTCTTGAAGCTTCTGTAGTAATAAAATCTTCCAGAGTCGAATAATCGTCTACTGGTTCTGACTTTGTTATTCTTGCTTCTGTCTTAGCAATAAATTCAGAAGCTGAAACAAAATTAGAGTTACCATAGATATCTTTTAAACCTTGCTCTTCAGGAAGTTCTGTTGTTGAAATCTTTTGCCTAAGTCGGTTTCTTTTTAATCTGTTATTATAAGCTTGCTTTCTTAATTCGGAAGCATTTACTATATGTTTTAGAAAAGGGACAACTTTAGGCTTTTCGACGATAATTTCTTTATCTTCTTTCGAATCTTCATAATAATATGTTATTGTTGTTGTAGGCAGCAATCTTTCAGTCTTGAAATTTGATCCATCAATAGCAGTGGAACTTAAACTTTCAGTTTTGCCACTGTCAGTATAAGACGTTGTTTCTGTATTTACAAATGCATCAGATATATCTGTAGTAGTTTCAAATAATTTTTCTGTAGTTGTTTCTTCAGGAATGAAAGTAGTGGTTATGATTTTTACAACAATATCTGAACCACTTTCAACATTTTGCTGTTTTAAATTTTGGCTTCGTCTTGTCATTTCAGACAATACATCCCTCCATTCTTTAGACTTTGATAAAGTTTTGCTATTTTTGTACTTTAATGATGTTGAGGTTATCAAATCTCTGCTTAATTGGCCTTTATAAGTATTATTTACCGATGGTCTCATATGCAATTTCCTTCGAACACCAGCAGGGAATCGTCGTCTTAAGTAGTTCCTCGTAGTACTTTCCACTAATGGCAAATTATTTGACTGATCTGTTTTAATGGATTCCGTATTTTTAGAACTTTCTGTATTTTTCAAAGTAACAATTTCATTATTTGTAGAGCAATCCGTTGTCGTCTCTACATCTTCTCTGTCTCTGTAAGTTTTACTCTCTGGCCATTTTTGTTTGTCTAAACTAATGTCGTCTGAATTATTTTTTTCTATTATATCGGCAGTTTTAATATTATTCTCAACAAAACTAGTTTGACTTTTAATTTCGCTTGAATTCTCGTCATTCATAAGGTCTTTTCTTTGTAAAATTGATATAGCTTTCTCTTCACCATGAAGTAAATCGGCCAGTGATAAATTATTTTGTTGTAGTATTTCACTTAAACTTTTCCCATTCGATTTTTTTAATATAGTTTTTAAAGTAACAGGGTCGATGGGTCTCTTTCCCTAGGAAAAAAAAAACAAAAATTTACAATTTATTACTTTTGAATGTAGATAAATATTAGTATTTATATATATGAATTAGATCAAAAAGTTCACGATTATTTGTTACAACATTTCAACGTCTTAAGTGTTACTGAAGTAACCTCTATAGGAAATAACTCAATTTAATTTCATTCTTGAAAGAATAAGAGAAATGGTATAATGTAATGTTATAAGTACAATATAATATTGAAAAAAAAAATGAGCAACATAATTTAAAAACTTTTAAACGTTGTTACGACCTCTGTTAGTGAGTTTAATTAATAGTAAAAATTATAATACCGCTAGATTCTTCTCACGCTGGTAATGCTTATTAGAATCCTTTAATAATAATTATGCTCTTGAGTTCTCTTGAGCCTTAAACACGTTTTTCCAGCATATTCATTGACACTTTCATATTATAGTAATATTAAATAATAATTCTATTTTAAATTATATATTGATGTTAATAATGTAATTAAATTATTATCTCCCTTAAAATATGTTTAATTATTTTTGAACATATCAAATAATTTATAGATAAATTAAAAACAGATAATTGTTTTTTACCTTTGGTGACTCCACGTTGTTATCGTTTATTTTTGGTTTCTCTCTAAAATTTGATGTTATCAAACTGGTATTAAATTTTTTTGCTGGTTGTAATAATTCAGATGAAAATTCGGATAAAGATCTATCTTTCTCTATATTTTTTTCATATAGCAATTTATTGTTATTATTTATTTCCTGAGTTGTAACTTCAATGAATTGTGGATCGCTTTGATCAACAAGTATTTCTGACTCGATATGTTCATTAACTTCTCTTACATCATTTTGGTTATCAGAGCTGTCAATTCGAGTATCTTGTTCATGCATTATTTCTTCTCTACTATCGGGCTTTTCGTATTGCTCAAAACTGTTAAATTCGCTTAATACCGGTGGCCTTTTTCTTCTTTGACCTCTTCTTCTCAAAGGCCGTTCCAAACCTTCTTCGTTCCAATGTCTTGGTCCATTACGTTCTCTAGAATTTTGATATTCCACTTTCTTTCGACGTCTTCTTGGCATTTCTACAGTGTCTTGTTGGTGTGTCTGGGATGCTTCTCCATAAAGGAAACCTTCTTGAGGTGAAATTTCATCCTGCGATTGATTTGGACGTCGTTTCCGCTTACGTCTCCTGCGTCTCATGGGTTCGATGGAACTATCATCACCCCAAACTTCTTCTTCTTTAATTTGCGACGACATTGTCGTTTCTGGCTCTACTTCCATCGCCCTCCATGACTGGAATATGAAATAAAAGAAAAATTAAATAATGCCGTAAAAATCGAATAAGTAGAGACTGGATTATATGCATTTGCATATTTGCATATGCATTTGCATATTTAAGCCATTCTCATCGCTAATAGCATATTTTTCTAAAATATAGTTATGGTGCATATTATCGATACATTTTCAATATTTTTCGAGCGCAGCGCATTCACCAGCCGCGCGTCTTTTGTTTTGGTACCTACGATAATAAAATGAAAGAGAAAAAAGGTCGTCGCACGCGCCTACTGCAGTACTCCTCCCACCTATTACGCATCATACTGTTTTCATTGTTGGCATGTGCGCTCATTGACTTGTCAAGATTTTATAGTGAACCATGCCTCCCGAAAAAAAGTGTGTGTTCGTGTATAACTGACTTTCCTGAAACATTTACGTACGACGGAAATGTTTTGTATTGTCGAGTTTGTGAGAAAAATATTTCGTGCGCTAAAAGTTTCAAATAGACCAACATATAAAACATGTGTTGAAAAAATTTTGACAATCACCTAGGCTTTGAAAGTTTGTTGTCAAATTGATAGTTTTATTAATGGGATGGCAGAATTTTTGCCAGAAACTATAACTGCCAACATAGGACCCAAGTGCAAATTCTGCCCAGTTACCTCAGTGGATGTGGAGCGATTGTTTTCCAGTTATAAAAATATTTTGAATAATCGGAGACACAATCTTACAACTGAACATTTGGAACAATACTTGATTGTTTATGTTTAGAAAAATATCAAATAATGTTACCGTACCTATGATCATAATTATGTCAATGGATAATTTACAAATTATAGTATGCTGATTTTGAAATAAAAATAAAAATTTAGTTTTTAGTAACTTATCATTTAATGTTGCATATTCTGCAAGTTTTCGTGCATATTTTATGCATTTTTCATGCATATTTGCATGCATATATCAAGTTTTTTATGTTGCATATAATCCGGTCTCTACTAATAAGAAACGAATATTTTAATAGAATTAATTTTTATCTTAAATTTCAAGAGACAGCTTATTACAAACGCTACATGGTCTACATATTGTATTGTTCGCTAAGTCTGTAAAAATATCCAAAACACAGTGAATGTGACAAGGCGTAACTCATAACACTACGTACGGATTCATTTTGTCACATATCGTACTTACTATATTTGTTTAATTACGTTACGCCTTTCTAAACCATATAATTAGCAGTTATATAAATAGGAGGTTATATGAAAATCATTAAATTAGTCATTTATATTATACTTTATCTTCTTGTAATTTACACAATTTGATATTAAAAATAAAATTTAAATAAACATTCCCTTTACTTGGTGTGGTTTAGTTTTATGCGTTTAAATTTAAAAATAGTTTCTTACGGCTTTTTTATTATTATTAAAATAAAGAAATTAAAATTTGCATATTTAATTCTATTTTTCTAGTAATTAGTTGAAATTTATTACACTTATTTCTTAAGTAAATACAGACGAAGACAAAATTACATGTGCCGTAGCCAATTTATTAAGTAAGCTATCCTTAATCACCGGTTATATTTTACCGTAGCGTAGGCTTATTCTTTTTAACGTACGTACTTATATATCTTGGAAATTTGCAGTAGTTAAATACTATTATTAAAATATACATTATTTATATCAATATGACATTACTACGACGACTAATATATATATTGATGTTAATAATGTAATTAAATTATTATCTCCCTTAAAACATGTATAATTATTTGTGAACAATTTTTGTATAATTATATTCTGTTGTGGATTATGTAAATTATAATTAGATTCTACTTTACGTATACCTAATAACTGCCTTCGTGTACCTTGACATACTCATCGATATTTTTTATATTTCATATTCATTGATATTTCATCAAACAACACAGCACATACAGAATATTTATAGACGTTATATATTATACCTTATTATATTCGTTGGGAAAACATTTACTTTCCTATATAAATAGCAAATTTTGTTAAGAAAACCGGGCATTAAAATCAGCTGACAACAATGTCAATGCCATTTCATATATTTGTTAAGCGTAATTACTCGTAATAATAATCAATCACCGATCGGTATCAAACCCAACTTGACCGCAGATTCACCTGTTCATAATTCACCGTTATCTCGCTAAAGAAAGCTGTTACAAAATAAATGTCATAATGACCGAGGAAAGTCGAAAGCGAATATACCGGTTTTCAGTCAACTAGCGATCGCTTAGTAAATTATGTAAAACAAAAGCATAAACGTAATACTGATAATATCCTGCTTTAAAAAAGCGTTTTTAAATTCCGTATTTTGTTGTTTTGGCAGCAAAATTAAAATTTTATTGATACATATAAATAAATTGAGTAATTAATAGTTTCCATTAAAAAAAAAGTTCTAAAATAGTGATTAGGAGGATTTTTATATACGTGTATATGGGAGAAATAACGCTCTTATCTTCTTATTATTATTTTTTCTACAAATTAGTTTACCCCATCATATTTCTAGGTAAAAAAGAATGAATGACCGTAAGTTATCCTTTCACGCTTTTCAATCCTAACCTTTACCTTTATAATATGAGAAAGATTTTCTTACGATAGTAATATGATAATAAAATTAAAAATGATTGTTTTTAATATTTAATTAGATATTAGTTTCCGAAAATTATCAACTTACGTAATTTCGCTTGAACAAATATTTTAGAAAGTTTCACGGCTGTTTGACATGTTTATAAATCCATTAAATCTAGAAAATATTGACGCATAAAAAGACGTCGAAGTTTGAATGAAAACTTCCTTTGTTTCTGTTGAAGATTGTGTTGATTTGAGCTATTGTTATAGCCTTATAGAACCTCATAATATCCTCAGACCAAATTATTTACACCATCAAGTATTAGGTATACACATTTTTTTTTTCGAGTCAAACAAAATCGCTTGTTTTCTCATCCATACATTGCTGTGCCTTATTAGTCAATCCAAATATAGTTTTTTATTTTTATTTTTTTTTGTTAATAAGAGTGATGAAAGTGAGTAGTTTCGCGAATTCTTGCAAAATTAACTATGATTTATTAACTTGTCGCACGATGTCTCGCGTGACATTTGTTGTAACAGTAATAAATAGAAAAACAGTACATTTTTTTTTTTGTAAATAAAACTTTAATAACAACTTAACTTTTTTCTTTTTTTTTTGTAATAATTTTGAATGATAAATACCTGTTCATAGTTACTAGGGGCTACATCCAAAACTCTGGACCTTATCTGTCTATTGTCTCGTTCGTATATTTCTTCGGCAGAGTGCACGATAATCACCAAAGCGGCCAACGTACTTAACAAGGGCATCGTAACCTTCCAAATATCACCCATATTACAACACCAGACAAATCCTAATCAGAACGCTTCTTGTACGCTCTCGATACACTTATTACACTTCACAATAAATTCCTAATACAAAATCTGAATAACTGACCCTTTAATATAGATTTATTAAAGAAATAGCAGAGAAGAGATTAAAGGAAGAAAGAAAAAAGGCAACGATTAAAGTCAACGTATTTTTTTTTTTTACACATGCACTGTAATATTCTCACATGCACGCATTCAATAAAACTTTTATTTCGACATAATTTATTTGTAAACACTCCGATAAGGCACGACCGTCTGAAGGCAATTATGTTACTGGTTGATTAGTGGTGATAAATGCAAGATTTCTCATGCGAGTTTCCCCCTTTTTTTTAATATTTTGAACGTGAAAGTAACTCGAGACGTTCGCGCGCGACAGTACGGTGCGTAGGAGTGGCGACTGAGCTGCATCTTCATACAAGAACTTGTTGTGCTTTGCACGCTTTTTGAAATGGTGTCTTTATTAAGTTGTAATACTTTAGATTACGGTAACTTGAAACTTTAAATTAAAGCAATTTAACAATATCAATATCGAAAAAAATGTACACGCACTTAGAAAAAAAAAGTTTGGTTTTAGATTGTGTCTAAATTTTATATATTTGCAGATCCACAAAATTTTGAAATTACGCTATTGAAATTACGCTATTTCAAGTAATAATTGTTTTGCATCATAAATAATTTCTATGACATTTTTAAGTGTTCAAAACTAATTTTATTACAATGTTAGTAGTATTACATATCTTACGTAAAGGACGTAACCACCTTCTAACTAAATTACAAATAATTTATTTAAAAACATGACTTGCCAAAATAACAGCTTACATAATAAAAAATAATAATTCACCACTAGGTTAATGTACTTAGACGACTTGTCAGTTCTTCTTACATAATATTCATTATTTGTATCATTTTATAATGAATCGTATAATTATAATATTAAAAAAAAATATTCTTATAATTATATTTATTGTCGTTCTGGCTACGCTCACCATAACACAATTAATAATATATAAGGTAGTATAATACAAAAATGTTCCAATCATTAAAAAAAACTGGCCAAGTGCGAATCGGACTCGCACACGAAGGGTTACGTTTGTTGTATGGGAGCCCCCCTTAAATATTCGTTTTATTTTAATTTCATTATTTATTTTTAAAGTGAATATATAACTAAATATTCTGTGAATATTTCAACCTGCTGCCGTTATCGATTATATCGAATTAAAACGAGCAAAAAAAAATTACGTTTGTTGTATGGGAGCCCCTCTTAAATATATTTTTTTATTCTGTTTTTTAGTATTTGTTGTTATAGTGGCAACAGAAATACATCATCTGTGAAAATTTCAACTGTCTAACTATCACGGTTCATGAGATACAGCCTGGTGACATACGGACGGACAACGGAGTCTCAGTAATAGGGTCTCGTTTTACCCTTTGGGTACGGAACCCTAAAAATCTACCTTTTTCAGACAGAAATTAATATAGTCTAGTAAAATATTTGTTACTTCTACATATGTTTTAGGAAGACAAAAAATTAATAATAATTAATATTTTTTTCGGAAATAATACAATATATACATCCTCATACTCATTAAAAGATTATTTTTAAATCGACAAAATTTACTCTACAATCCCTAATCTTATGAGTAACTTACATAGACGTGTGATGTTTAAATATACCAAAACAAGCCTCATCGATTGTGAAACTGAGTTATGGCATAGATCATAAATTATTGCGATGTAATTTCCATTCTCAAAGATGCTGATCACAGATCATACTATTATGTACGTGAAACGGAATGTGCGCACGCGCCGCCTGCCATGCGGAATGTTCATCTAGAATTATCATTATTTGCGAATCTATAATGTAATAATGATATATTATTGTAGTTTTTATCATTTTTTATTCTATTTTTAACTTTAATTATTTAACTAATGATTGCTTTGAAATAAATATCTTCACAATTTCTATTTTCTTACATATTTGTAATTACGTTATGGTTTTATTTTTTATATAAGGTGTCTATGATAACAACCGGGACCCACCACGGCTTTACGTGCTCTGCGAAGCAACCGTTTTGGTGTAGTGGTGCGACTAGTCACATTAACACCGACGATCGTGGGTTTGATTTCCGCTCGGGGCAGCTATTTGTATATGTACAAATACTTGTTTCCAGTCTGGGAGTATGTCCTTGTGAGTCGCCCCACCGTGCCGTCCCGGTTGTTATCATAAACATCTGAAAGCAACCTACTCATAGTAGGGAAATTATCCGCCAACTCGCAGTGGAGCAGCGTGGTGGATTAAGCTTCAACTCTTCTCCTATATGGAGAAGAGGCCTTTGCCTAGCAGTGAGGCGTTGGCAAGCTGATTCAGTTTAGTTTATTTGATGCAATGAAATGTCTACTATAGCTAAAGAAGTTCATTACCATATTCAGTCTGAGTACGTACTCATCCTCATCCACTAGATTTAAATCTCGTTAATATTATCGATTGTTCTGTTAAATAGTCGCAAAATCACTTCCTAGCTGTCATCTCGATAACAACCTGAGAAATTACAATTTTCACGCCCGCTTGCTCCACACTTTTTCTCTCAGACTATTTTCTCTAAATATTTCTTAATAAACGTAATGATTATTTACTTTCTACAGTCGACATAAATAATGTTTTTCTTCGAGTTTATGTAAGAACTGCTAATAACTTAATTTTGTGTCCAATTATTTTATGTTTACAATACAATTAATTTAGAGTGTCAAGCACTAATCCATTCGAGATAAGAAAATATGTAGTAAGTTATCTGAGATATTAAACATTACTCTCTCTATCTTTTATAAATAATCTATACTAATCTATACTAATATTATAAAGCTGAAGAGTTTGTTTGTTTGTTTGTTTGTTTGAACGCACTAATCTCAGGAACTACTGGTTCGAATTGAAAAATTATTTTTGTGTTGTATGGCCCATTTACCGAGGAAGGCTATAGGCTATATAACATCACGCTACGACGAATAGGGGCTGAGCAATAATAAGAAATGTTACAAAAACGGAAAAAAAATCCCTCAAATTAACGCGGGTGAAACCCCGAGGCAGAGCTAGTAATAAATAAACGTCTCACACTCAACGGCCCCCAGTAGGATGCGAATCCTGTGTCGGGGTTCCGGAAACACACACAATACACAAGCACAAACGCCCAGACCACGACAAACATCTGTATGGCCTATACATTATATATTTGTCATGTGCGGGGATCGAACCCGCGACCATCAGCGCATCAGCCAGTTACTGTGACCACTGCGCCAACGCGTCGTCAATATACGTCATTTTCATCAATTTATATATCGCTATACGTCAACTTAGCCACGCTCATTGACCAAAACACGTCGCAAAAATGCAAAGTTCATTATAACCAACTCATTCGGGAAGGCATATTATTTAGATACGACGAATTGTTAAAATTTTCTCATCCGTAAACAAAAATTTTCTGTGAGCAGCTCCCCTTGCGTACCGCTTAAGTAGTTGTTTTCAATTTACCACCCTATTCTTTTTTAAATTATCAGTTAAGTAATGACCAGTGCGTCGCTTATAGGCTACTAGTCCTAAGTCATCTTTTAAAATACGCGACATGGTTCTAGGTGCTATCTTCATAAGTTACTGTTGGCGCAGTTATATAGCTCCTAGATTTTAACCCGAAGCACAGTGCATTCGACCCAAGTTCAAATCCTCAAATCTTCACACCCCGAGGCAACTTTTTCAGAGGTGAGCCGGACAGTCCCCATGGAGGAGAAGTCTGGCCTTTTCGCCGAGGCCAGCCTGTCGCTGGAGGGATCTTGTTGCCTGCAGATCCGGGACCCTCCAATTAAAGCGGCTGAAGGCTCCCGCAGGGGTTTAGTACGGTGTTGCACTCCCAAAGTGCCGAGTCCGACATAGGTCTAGGACTGCCGACCCGGGCATCCTGGATATCATCCGTAAATGGATTCCCCTGCGACAAAAAAAAAAAAAAAAAGAAAAAAAAAAAGTGCTATCTTCATCTCCCGAGACAAAATCTTTTGCTTTCGGATAGGATTTCTTCGAATTCTTTCCCTTACTTCTTTGATCGCCTTTTTGGTACGAACACTACGTGGATGGCTAGATATGATTCTGTCACAAACAGAGAAGGTTTCATTGTACCTATCAATAACCAGGTATACAAACATTGTATGGAGAATTTTAAAAATTGTACCAAACAATTTATTTCTTTAAATAGAGTCTATATACATAAAATACAGTTTTGTTAATATAAGTGTAATAATTATATATGTAATAATAATTGCGGAAAACCGGGATATTTGGCGCGAGTTTGGGGAGGCCTATGTCCAGCAGTGGACTGCGATAGGCTGATGCGAAAATGCGATGCGAAAATTATGATATCAGAAAAGAAATAACTTAAACTTAATATGTATGTATTCTAAGTTTTTGATTTATTTAATATACACTGCATTTTAAACATCTTGCATTGTTTATAATGTATTTACATCTTTTAATAAATTATATAAGTATTTTCACTCATTCTAGATAACTTAATATTTGGTTATAATTTTTTTACTTTCATATTTTATAAAATTATTATATTTGTTAATACAAGATTTATGATTAAATAATCATTAATTAATTTACTTAATACTTTTATATCAAATAACAAAGCTTCAATTTACTTGCAAGATTACTGCCAGATCAACTCAATAGAGAAAAAATAATTTATGGCATATAATAATTACTGTTTTTATCGCGTCTTAACCTCTCTCGTAATGAAATCCACACTCGATCTCATCTGTATAACAGTTACGGGTCATTGTTTGCGTAATTTCTCACACTCTTACTTTCCTAAGTAAACTACATCACAACATCACATAATGTTAACTTAAAGAACATATACACTTAGAAGATACTTTAGGAAATTATTAATTATGCATGTGATAAATAAAGAAACTTATAAAGTGTGAAATATTGGAAAGCCAACTTCTATGTCGCATCTATAACGTATAATTTATTAAATTATACGCACGGCGAGTCTTCTTTCTATCTAAAGAAATTTTTGATTAAAGAGTTATGGCGTCATGTTTTCTCATTCAAGATCTTATCGATATGAATGAGTATCGCAAAGAAAAATCACAAATTAGTGTATTAATAAACAAACAATCGCTTCCGTTTGTTTTATATTAATACTTAAAAATTGTAAAACCAGTGCTATAATAATAATAATGTACCTACCTACTGTATTTATGACTAACAACTTGTTCCACTCGTATTACAATATTATCACGTTTTGTTGTCACTTCCTAGTTCTTTTAACTAATTCTTAAACCTTGCTTTCGCTGGAGGGATCCTGTTGCCTGCAGATCCGGGACCCTCCAATTAAAGCGGTTGAAGGCTCCCGCAGGGGTTTAGTACGGTATTGCACTCCCAAAGTGCCGAGTCCGACATAGGTATAGGACTGCCACCCGGGCGTCCTGGATATCATCCGTAAATGAATTCCCCTGCGACAAAAAAAAAAAACCTTGCTTACTGGAAATTACAAATACAATAGGAACTTTAGTTAGTACTTTTCACTATATTGTATACGATTTATTCAACCCATCTTGTGCGCGGTACTTTATGTACGGGTTCTTGTAAATATTACGTTGCTTTGATATGTGACACAGTATCTGTTGTCTGAGCAAAACGAATTTTATTATTTACTTGTACAAGTACAAGATATTAAAAACAAAACTTCATGAAAAATCTAAAATTAGGTATTGAATAAAAGTTTTTATGTATCCAAAATGTCAACAACAACTTGACACTTTTATCCGTTATTATCTTTATCGTTACTCCTTCGCTTCTTCTACATCCTATAATGATATCGCGAAATCGACTGTGCCCCACAGCCCACTGGTATAGCTGGAAGCCATTTAACCAAGAATTAAACTAAATTGAAATTGTGACGTTAAAATAAAAATGTCGACGCAGCGTGACGTGTTCAAAAGTACGTTTTAGCATAATTTATTTTATGAAAAAAACTCTTTAGGAAGGTTATATGCCACAAATCCTTATGCTTCGACACATAAAAACGAAGAATAAATGTCAATACAGGTGAAAGTACAAAGGACATATATAGTCCAAAATATTTCCAGTTAAAATGTTTATTATTAAGATTGTTGAATCGAAATATGTATTGCAAATCAATTATTATTTTATCTACTTCCTATTATTACCTACGCAAATTAGAAATTCAGGGAATTTCTTTAAAACCACATTCAATTTGATGTTTTGCGAGATAAATCGTTTTCCGTGTTACGCAGTCGTTTTTGAACTTATTTCCTACGGTATAATGTGATTTAATCGCTTTTAACAATTTTTTAACGGTCTACTTATCGACGTAACTTGTAGCTATTATTACATAATACGTATTATTTAAGAATTATTATAAAAATGTATGATATAAATATTCAAACGTTAAATTAGAGATGAAGCAACATTCGATAAATAACATTTGAATTATATTACACGAAACATTATGCAAGTTCTACTTAAAATTATCATTGTATATAATTTTTTTCTATATAAGTTCGTCTCTATTTTATCTTTGTATTCTTAATTTCTTATGTAATACAAAGAGCAATATGTAAGAAAATTTCCCTGAGAAAAGTAAAAGTTCAAAGAAATTCACAATAGTATATTGTTTATTATTCATTTTGTTTATCTAATAGGCTCTTTTTTGTTTATAACTATAAAGATCTCTTAACTCTATAGAAAGTTATGTTTGTCAAGATCTTACATCTAATTATATGTATTATAAGCTCACAATACGTTATCATATTACGCGACTGTAGTCTATATTGTCAACAACAACGGGGACAACCCGCTCACTGGTACTTGACTGATAGATGACATTTTTAGTTACTTCTCACTTCCTGTTAAGTCAAAGCTTGTTGTTTTATCCTGAATCCTTCCTCGATAAACGGGTAAACAATATTTTGAACTAAAGAAGCCTAAAAATATTTTTTCAAATGGCTTCAGTAAATCCATTCATTAATGTATTCCAACGAACAAGCTATCGCGTTATAGTATATATAAATAAAATATAGACACAAAAATTTAATAAATAATTTACTTTCAACAGTATTTCGAAATTTTTAAATAATAATAAAACTTATATATGTACAAGTTTAGTCAAAACTACTGTTATAGTGCATTTATTTTTTTCAATATTTTAAACAAAAAAAAGTTTAGGTTCTTTCATTTTATCGATAAGTTGTGAAACTTTTAAACCAACTTTGATAATTCCATTATCATTAAATTGCTACATTATCCACAGTTAACTTAGGCTATAAAGTACCACTTTATTGCTCATGGTAACCGAGAGTAGCCATTAATGTCAAATCTATTGAAACCGGAATGAACATCTAGTTATTATTAATTGTTAACTTTTCTCTTGTTGTCATTTATACTTTCGATCTGCATTGAACTGAATCAACGTGTAAACGTCCCACTGCTGGGCTTAGGCCTCTTATCCATATAAGAAAAGGGTTGGAGCTTAATCCGCCACTATGCTCCACTACAGGTTGATGGATAATTTCTCTACCATGATTAACGATCGTTATCAGATGTCTGTGATAATAACCGGGACTGACGGCCCTACGTGCTCTCCGAGACACGGTGGGGAGACCCACAAGGATATACACCCAAATCGGAAACAAATATTTTTACAAATACAAATATCTATCCCAAGCGGGAATCAAATCCGCGCGGCTTTGAGGCGACTACTCGCATCACTACACCAGAACGGTTGTCATCGTTACCAGAAGTTTTGATCATTAAATTTAAAAATAATTTAATAGATGGGCTGTATCCACGGTGATGACGAGACAAAATAATATTCAACTCGAAGACACCACAACGACCGCTTTTATACCTCTATGGGATATGTGCAATCATGAACATGGGAAGGTACGTAATATTTTCAACGAGCAGCGACCATATAAATAAATTAAATCCCTTTTTACCTTATATACTTACTATAAATAAATAAAATTTATAAAGTTGTATGTACCGTGCTTATACAAAAACGTCATGCCTTTCTTTCCCTATAGATATATGACAATTAGTTAACCTTTTTTAACCTTTTTTTAGATCATGAAATCGAATGATTAATTTTTTTTTTAAAACTAAATTTGATCCATGTTTTTTTTTGGAATTTTTGTATTCCAATCGGTTCTTATATGTATAATATGTGAAAATCTCAAATTTCGCATTTTTCGGTTGTCTAAAAGCAAGAAAGTGGTTTAGAAGATTTCATTTTTCGTTTCGTTCTACTTACATGGTTTTTAACGATGATTATTTATATTAAATATTATACAATTAACATTAGTTTTTACTACCTAAATTTTTATATACATATGCAAAAAGTTATTTGGACGAATTATTGTTTGTTTATCTTTCACACAAAAACTACTACACCGACTACAATAAAACTGTTTGATATAATACAGACAGCTAGAGCTCCAAAATAATACCTAATCATTTTTTATCCCGAATCACACGTGACCGGGAATAACACGGGTATAACTGCGAATCATAGCTATTAATTTATACCAGCGTAGTAAATAAGAAAGTAATTTTCTTTGTCATGCTTTCACGCCTCAAAACGTTCTACCGAACGTTGATCATAATTGTAAATTATTACGAGTATAATTTTCAAAGTATATCTTGAAACATTACATGAATTAAGTTAGTATTTGTCGATAACTTAAGTGGTACATTTAAGTTATATATACATATTATTATAGATGATAGATACATATAGACGGCCGGCTGGTCGAGTGGTCAGGCAACTGAACGCTTTACGCAGCGGTCGCGGGTTCGAATCCCGCCAGGTGCAGATAATTTGTATGACGAATATAGATGTCTGCACCGGGTCATGGATGTGTATTTATGTATATATGTATTTATATAAATTTCTTAAATTTATTTCCGTTCCTAGTACCCGTAACACAAGTTCTTACGAACTTAGCACGGGGCTAGGTTAACGTGGTGTGATTGTTGGTTAATATTTATTTATTATTTATTTATTTATATATATGATATGATGTTACCGTATATTTTAAAATACAATAACTTAATACTTAATTATAGCCTTTTTCTATTTTATCCATATTTTATGTCGATTTTTTCGAAGATAGTTTAATAAAAAATAATAAATCCTTACAAATCCTTACAATACATAAATCATAATTATATTTTCTAAGTCGACCTTTATAAACCCTTTTATAGCCTTCCTTTTTTATAAAAATGTGTCGTTTCTTCTCAAAATGTTTTATTAAACGGTAATCAGAGCTAATATAAGCCTTAACGTTTCACGAATGAAATATAATTTTCATTGTCTCTAACATATTACGTGTTCAATACCTAATTGTAGTATTGATAACAGTAAGGTTTGTAACGTTACAGATAACGACCGACTACAACAAGGAATTGAACCGAGGCGAGTGTTACGCGTTACGCGACTTCCAACCCGGTGAACAGATTTTCATATTCTACGGAGCGAGAACGAACGCCGACCTTTTCCTACATAACGGGTAAATATTATATAAAATAAGTAACGTTATGTTGTCGTGGTATGGGAGTATTGTGAGTAGAAAAGAATGACATGTGATAAGAAGAATGTTAGCTATAAATGAGGATGGATTTGTGGTGATTGTAGATCAAGGAAAAGTGGTTTGCTTTAAAGATATTTGTTCGAGCAAGTGATCATTTTACTCCAGATAAAATGGAATTAATTAATGTTCTTGCCGCCCTTTGTACCTTACGATACTTTTCTATGTTGTTGCTCTATTGTTATATATCTAATATATATATATATATATATATATATATATATATCTTATATACAAAATTCTCGTGTCACGGGGTTCGAACTTGAACTCCTCCGAATCGGCTCGACCGATTCTCATGAAATTTTGTGAGCATATTGAGTAGGTCTGAGAATCGGCCAATATCTATTTTTCATACCCCTAAGTAATAAGGGTTGTTCACCCTTAAAAATTTTCTTTTAATTTTTGGACGAAATTTTTTTGTTTTTATTTTTTTATAATGTGGCATTAAAAAATACATACAACCCTAAATTTTTACTTTTTTATCACCAACCCCTATTTTTTTATTACTTAAAGATTGTTTATATGGCAAAACAACGTTTGCCGGGTCAGCTAGTATATATATAATATTTTTATTTTGGTGTACAATAAAGTGTATCATTAATGTATTATGCCACAAAAAGTGAGAATTAAAGCAAAGGCAAAAGTTATGATATCTTACAGTGCATCATATACATTTACGTTTATTATCTCTTTATGTGAAAGATTCTATTCTTATAAATATTCAATTGATAAATATAATCATGTCGATTAAATCTTTAGAATGATAAATAAATAGACATTTTTTTTTAATTTATTAATTAATTAATTTTTATTGTGACCAAGTAGAATTAAGAATAAAAAAAGATCAAATGTCAAAAAAGGTCAAGTGCGAATCAATTAATAATTAACACAACATATTTTTTAAGGTCGAGCGATAAACGCCAAAAAATACATTATTCTTGTATGGGATTAGTTTTGTATTTTATTTTTCGTTTTTATATATTTTTTTAATACGTTATATTGAGATAAACAGATTAAATCGAATAAATGTTTAGTTATGATTGTTTTCACATTAATATTAAAGAGTATCGAAAAAAAATTAAATGTAACTTTAAAAACTTTACTATGAGTACTTTTGTTGTAATGATACTGAAAAAAGTGCAATTTCTCTAAGGATAAGTAAAATTACTTCGTTCTCTATACTTATATCTCTATAACCGATTGGCACTATAGTACCGTCCAGAAACTTAAAAATTTCTTTTTAAATATTATATTTGCAACATTTCAGATGAATCTCAGATGTCCTTACATGAAAACCACGTTACTAAACTCACATATCGGAATCATTTATATAATCATAATTTAATCAATATTTTTAATTCAATCGTTAGACCATTTTAAAAGACACCATGTTTTGAAAAACAATCAAATGTTTTTCAAATAAAACAAACGTGTAAACAGTGAAAATCAATCACCGAATGTAAACATCGCCGCTTATATAATACACGTGATGTAACGCTTACGTACGGTTACATCAAGTGCAAAAAATTAGGATCTATTGTATATGAATAGAGTTTAACGAAGTGTGTATAATGAAGTCGTTATAATCTAGAAATTTCTTGTCTTAAACGTTGTGTTAATAGTGTTTTAATGCACTATTAAATTTTATTGTAATGTTTGAATTTTTTTTTATGGATTATCATCTTTGTTTTAATAATAATAGTTCGTGAATTCATTTGCGTTATCTTTTGGCACTTCATCTATTTGTTAACTTTAACTTATTTTTATATATCTATACTTATTAATATTATAAAGCTGAAGAGTTTGTTTGTTTGTTTGTTTGAACGCGCTAATCTCAGGAACTACTGGTTCGAATCGAAAAATTATTTTTGTTGGATAACTGCTATTGGCTAATTTACCGAGAAAGGCTATAGGCTATATAACATCACACTACGACTAATAGAGGCTGAGCAATATTAAGAAATGTTACAAAAATGGTAAATAATATTCTTTTTTGAGAGCTTCCGTTGCGTCCTTTATTATTTCTCTTTTCGAGACATTTTTAACTATAGTTCCACCTTTAAAGTAAATATAACATTACTCTTTTACTGACAATTTTCGAAAAATAAAAATACTTAATAATACGTTGAACGACCCAGGAATCAAACCTGAGATCTCTTGCTCGGTGAGGCGGGTAACCTTCAAAACATTTAAGTACGTTTGTCCTTCAAATTAACGCGGGTGTACCCGCGGGGCAGAGCTAGTTTCGTATAAAATATATTAGTTATTGATAAGAATTTTCGATTATCTGGTCTTTAATGTAAGACTTACTACTAACTGAGACTAGAAATGTTCACATGTCAATTCTATTATAATTTTTTATTCCATATTTAACCAATTTAAAAATAAAATAAGTAGCCTATATCAAAAATGTTGTCCTATATAAGTGAAAAAATCTACCATTATTGATTGAGAGAACAATTTTTAATTATTTCAGATTCGTATACCCACAGAATCAACATGATAGCCTCTCGATCGCCTTGGGCGTGAGTTCCAGCGATCGCCTCAGAGAGGCTAAGCTAGGTCTCCTAGCGAAACTTGGCCTAGCCGGAGTCACGCATTACAATTTGTACAAGAACTCGAACCCGATCAGTGCAGAACTACTGGCGTTTATAAGAATATTCAATATGAATGAAGGTCAGTTCGAAAATATTTTGCTACGTCATCTTGTTTTTATATTATCGTCATCTGTCGTCGCTCCGGAGGTCGTTGATGATGATGATACCTGCATTCAGCAGTGGACATCCAATGGCTGATATAATGATGATGATAAATATATTATAAATATTTTTTCCCGTGAAGAAAGATTATTAGACTAAAAATATAAAGTAACTTTTATACTAAAAATTAAAGGTAACTTTTACGCATCTTTCCGTTTCAAATTTCATGATAATCGTAGTCAGAACTGATTCTTTTATTATTTCATTTTAATAAAAGATCTATTAGCGATAGAAGTAGATTTGCGTATCTTTTTCTATATATAGTATTTTTAACGGGAGAGTGGGTACGAGGAAATCGAAAATACTTGTGTTTAGTTACAAAAAAATAATAATTTAAAAATCATTTGTTGAAGCGTGAGTTACACATACAAATAAATAAAATCGGAATTTTTGTACTGCATATCAATTAATTCAATAACCTTCTATAAAATTTAATCAAGTTTAATAAAATATTTTCTACATAATTTTTCATCAAAAAAATATTGCATGTACAGATTGTCCTAGAGTTTAATTCTATGTTTACAGAGGAATTATCGAAATGGTCTAACCAAAGCATGCCAAGTGACCTGGTTTCGTCAGACGAAGGCTGTTCAGCATCAGTGGGATTGTCTATCGACCGGAAGGCGTATTCCTATCTCCTCACACGATGCGAACTAGTTAAAGCGTCTTATAAAGATAGTGGAAGTGAAGATGTTTCTTTACATAGGTAAGTTTTTTTTTTTTTTTACAGTGTCTGCTACCTTTACTGTACTGTATCAGTCTCTAAACAACCCACTGTTGAGCGAAGGCCTCTTCTCCATATAGAAGAAGGGTTGGAGCTTAATCCACCACGCTGCTCAACTGCGCGTTGGTGGATAATTTCCCTATCATGACTAACGATCGTTTTCAGGTGTCTATGATAACAACCGGGTCCGACGACTTTACGTGCTCTCCGAGGCACGGTGGGGAGATCCACAAGAACATACACCCAGACCGGAAACAAATATTTGTACAAATACAAATATCTGTCCCGAACGGAAATCGAACCCGCGACCGCCGTGGCGTTGAGGCGACTACTTGCACCACTACACTATAACGGTCGTCTTCCACCTGGTTGCTTTTAATTTGATTATTTATAGACGTTTTGAATTTGCCTGCTTAGTACTGTCTGTATATATATGTAAATTATTACCTATTTTTGTTTTGTCTGACTGTATGATACTAAACTAGAACAGAATTGGCCGAAATAATAGATATAAAACTAAATGATGTCTTTATAATATCAATCAAATATAAATCTTACATATAAAAATTTCAAATATATTTAGAAAACGTTCATATTTTTTGTTTTTCGGCGAGTATCATATAATGTAAAAATATTTCTTTTTTACAGGAAAAATATAAAACTACTGAAGCAATGTGAAGTACAAATATTAGATAATGCTATAGAGTATTTAAGGAATGTTTTAGAAAAACTTCCCGCCGCCGAGAAATCTTAAATATGTGGTCGTAAATTAATGAATCTTATTTCGAACGAATTTAGGGTAATTTTGTACAAGTTTTTTTGTTACTACGAACAAATCATGACAGTATTGCAATATTTTTAAATATTTACACCTTTTTGTTATTATTTATTTATTTTCATTTCAACGAATTTTTAAATCATACATTTGTTGATCTGTTTGATGTGATTTTGCTTCTTCTGTGTGAGTGTATTTTTTAATAAATATTGTTTTGTAAAAAAGATTTTTAATGAAATAAAAAATAAAACTTGTTTTTACTTATAGTCTTCATTTCTATTAATTCTTAAAATACTATTTACAATTTTTGTGGCTCTTAATATACCTAATGTGCTAATATAAATCTTAAATATAATAAATTAAATTACATAAATAATAAATTTAAATGGACACTTATTACAGTTACGTTCGATCATTTATCACAATGTCGAGAACATTTGAAGGCAAAAAGGAGGAGATACATTTTTTTCGATGAAAATACAAATCCTCACAATTTGTCATTTAATATCTTGTAAATATTTTAGTTGACAATATTCTTTTTTTATTTTAAACCATAATAGTTAACTCATCATACATGACATTTTAATAAAAGGCTTAACTTTGTCATAATTCCATTCCAGTTCATACAAAATTCCTAAGGGAACAAATTAAATTAATACCTAACATCACAATACTATTGATTGTACTTTTTGATTTTTATTAACATTGTAAAAACTATCTTAAAAAATTTGATCATACAAATTGGATCGGAAATAGACAATACAAAGACGTAGCTACTGTTCTACAATATCTTTTATAAATTTTAATAAAAAATATAAATAATATATAATAGATGTATAGACCATACATTTTATATATAGATTCTTTTTTCAAATGTTTATCCTAATATTAAAAAGAATTAAAATATTAATAATAGAGAACAAAAGAATTTTGAAATATATTTTTAATACGAACTTGTTAAAACGAAATTATAACATAAATATAAGACACAGAAGCTACGCCATATCCACATACACTCATCAATTAAATTATATCGTAGCTGTGAAATCAAACCGGCATCTCTGCAAAATGCATATTTTTCAGCACTTTGAAGTTTTAAAAAAAACTGCCATTTCCACGTAAATGCAATACCGGCCCGACGCCATCTGACCGGTTTTTATTTAACTATACGATATGCCGGTATGACATAAAAATAGAGGGGGAAAAAAAAATTTTTGACACCATAAACTCAATTGTTGCACATATGCCGGTTTGATTTCATAACGACATATTTTAGTAGGCTATACAAAACGCGATAAATCTACTTGATCCGTCCCTTATGCGGCACGTACGCGTGTATCGGCGCCCGCAAGGCGTGGTTGCGTCGCCAGCCGCGCGCGGCTACCAGCAGCGCCGCCAGTAGCGCCGCCACCAGTACTCCGCACGACACTATCATTGCTGACAGTGACGATGTCTTCATACACGTTTGACCTTCGATAGCTGGAATATAGAATGATGAATTATCCGCTTGAGTGTACGGGATGAGCTTGACCTTTGACAACTGCTGGTTTCGATTCCCGCTCGGGACAGATATTTATGTTTGTGCAAATATTCGTTCCGGTCTAGGTGTATGTTCTTGTGGGTCACCCCACCGTGCCTCGGAGAACACGTCTGTCCGGTTGTTATCATAGAAACCGGATAACGATCGCTACTCATGGTAGAGAAATTATCCGCCAACCCGTAGTGGAGCAGCGTGGTGGATTAAGCTCCAACCATTCTTCTATATGGAGCAGAGGCCCTCGCTCAGCAGTGGGTTGTTTACAGACTCATACTGCTATATAAAATAAACAAAGTCGCTCACGAGCAATAGTATCGTCCTCCTCCCCCTCCTGCAACACGCGCAGCGACTGGAACAGCGAAATGTTCTCCGACAGTCGCGGCGCGACGCTCGCCGCCTCCCCGCCCTCGCCCCCGCCCTCGCCCCCGCCCGCGCCCGCGTCCGCCGACCGACGCCGCACGCTCTTCATGTTGCGCCAGTGACACGGCTGCGACTGGAATTACACATACCCATCTTTACCAATGGTTTCGACCTTGCCTATCATTTATGGACTAAGAAGAGTGAACGAAAATATGATATCTCAGATTTGGCTTCCGCCTTACCAATAATGGAATAAGAAGAAGTTACTTCAGACTTGGCTCCGGCCTTTTGTTACACCGAAACGAAATTCAGACTAGGCTGTATGGACTATAGTCCTTTGCCTTCCCCTATTGGGGATAAATTTTAAAACAACAACCATCTTTACCAATATTATAAAGCGCAAGAGTATGTTTGTTTATTTATTTGTTCGCTCATTGTTGTTGTTGTTGTTTGAGCTCCCAAATCTCAGGAGATTCTGGTCCGAATAAAAACATATTAGTTTTAAAGACTTCTTTAAGATTGTCATGGGTTATAAAACATTCTCGCCAATCCGCAGTTGAACAGCTTGACGGATTAAGCGTTTTTCTTCAAAGAGGAGATATTGGCTCAGAAGTCGGACGTTTTCAGGTTTTTACAGTGTTTGTATTTAGTATTATGTAGTAGTAGTAGTAGTATTTAGTACTGCATGGATATATTTACTAAATCAACTGAATTATATAGTATCAAAGCTGTGACACTGAACAGATAAAACAGAAGAAATGTTGTCCTTGATTATTTTTTGACGACTGTCTTTAAATGTAACTATGCACGCAAAAAAAAAACGAATAATTAATATTTAAACTAAAAATATTTCATTGAATCGATTGAAAGTTCTTCTTAAATATAATCGATTATTATTTCAAATCGAATTGGTAACATGTGAGGGTGGCACTAATGTCGAAAATTCTTAAACTGTCAAAAAAAAATAATCGGTTGGACAAGGTATAATTAGCATCATTACCTAATGCTACCTAACGACCGTCCTACGATTATGAAAAAACCTTTAACACGCACATTCACAATTTCCATCTACCGTTTATGGTATTAGAACAGTGCAGTAGAGCATGGTATTACTTTTAACCGTTGAATCGGATGTCGATTTAAAACAAATGCGTTTGCCTGACGACGAAAAGTTTTTGATATTTATAAACTGTTTATATACACTAGCGATTTAGAGAAATAAAAAACTAAGTAATTTGGACCGGATTTGCTAATTCTTCTTAATTTTTGAAACGATTAAAATTTATTATCGTGAAACTAATATAGGTATATATCTATTGGTGGTATTTTTTTGTAAAAGTTAGTCCATAGTGTATTTTAACAACTAGAATAACTAAGCCATTTTTAGAGTTCCGTAGCCAAATGGTAAAAAACGGAACCCTTATGGATTCGTCATGTCTGTCTGTCTGTTTGTCCGTATGTCACAGCCACTTTTTTCCGAAACTATAAGAACTATACTATTGAAACTTGCTAAGTAGATGTATTCTGTGAACCGCATTAAGATTTTCACACAAAAATAGAAAAAAAAAACAATAAATTTTGGGGTTCCCCATACTTAGAACTGAAACTCAAAAAATATTTTTTCATCAAACCCATACGTGTCTATCTATCTATAGATAGGTCTTCATAAATGATATTGAGTTTTCTAATTAAAAAAAATTCTAAACTGAATAGTTTGCGCGAGAGACACTTCCAAAGTGATAAAATGTGTGTGAGTGTGTGTGTGTGTGTGTCCCCTGTAACTCAGCGGCACGGAATCTTGGCCAAACTCATAACATGCGATAATATTTTTTTAAGTGTGTCTAACTTTGTTCTTATTGTATAAGTGGTTAGAAATAATGTTTACGTTAATCCTAAGAGGGTAATTAACTAAGTTGAAGTGCATTTTGTTTTGGATTCTGAAGTTTAGTTGAATCGTGTCATTTATCCGACGAACTCTACATTTTAAATTGTGGTCTGGAATTTGCAAGTGCTAAGTTGTCGAAGTTCTTTGCTTTTATTCTGATAAATAAACATCTAAAGGCGACTAAGCATCCATAAAAATGCCTTTGTCACCAAGTCAGATAACACAAACAGTGGCATTAGTCGAACAAGGGATGACCCATCGTGAAGTGGCTACTACTCTTAACGTAACGCGTTCTTCGACGAAATATGCACTAAAACGGTACCAAGAGACTGTCCTCTGCACACGCAGACCAGGTAGTGGCGGTGTACATTGCACGTCAGCTCGTGACGACCGGTTTATCGTGTTAGAGATTTTAAGAAATCGGTTCTTTACTGCTGTCGAGATCCAGCAGCGGCTTCAAATCTCCGGGAATGTAAATTTTAGTGAGCTTACGGTGAGAAGACGTATAGAGGAAGTTAATTTAAGAGCAAGAAGACCAGCTCGTGGCCCACAGCGTCTCCCACAGCATAGAGCAGCTCGACTTCAATTTGCCTGCAAGTATGCTAACTGGTCTCATGAACAATGGGCAAGGGTTTTACTTACGGACGCGTGCAGGATCGCTTTAAATGCACCTGATGGTAAGTAACGTGTGTGGAGAAGGAAAGGTGAACGGTATCTGGCGATTACTACCACTCCGACAGTGAGTTTTGTTGGAGGCTCTATAATGGCATGGGATGGCGTTAGTTCTGATGCACGTACAGAATTTGTCATCGTCAATAACGCTCTAACTGCAATACGATACGTCGAGGATATCCTTCAAGAATATGTTGTACCCTTTGAGGGGTTTATTGGATATGACCAATTCTTTTTAAAGCATGATAATGCACGTCCACACGTCGCTCATATCGTAAATTAGTACCTTCAAGAGGTTGGTATTCAAAAATTGCGGTGGCCAGCTCGCAGTCCTGACTTAAACCCAATAGAGCATATTTGGGAGAAGCTAAAAAGGACAATTAAAGCAGCATCGAACCCACCACAAACTCTTAGCCAGCTTCGAGATGCTGCACTGCATGCCTGGCGCGAATTATCGCAAGTGGACATCAAAAATGTCATTCAAAGCATGCCAAACCGAGAGCAGGCGGTCATAAGGGCTAGAGGAGGAAACACGCGATATTAAAAAGTTTACCAAAGATCAAACAGTTTTTAATTACTAGTGCTCAAAACTGCAGTGTTTAGTTTTGTGTAAATGTGATTTTGCGCTTAAACTTCATTATAAACCTTAAAAAACATTATTTATGTTTTAAAATGATTAAAGACGTTAATTTGATGAACAACGATCAAAATTGGCCTAAATCTGGAGTGTAAACTGAAAAAAACTGAAGTTATCACAAATTTTATATTTGGCCAAGTTTCCGTGCCGGTGAGAGTCCGACTCGCACTTGTTCTTAGTGCCAACGAAGTAGTGGCTCAGGCCATAAGCGTAATTCTGATGTCATAGAGTATAGACTAATATTTAACTGACTTTAACTTTTTTTTTACGCAACATACCTTTAATTCTAGGTTTATAAGATTTTCTTGGTACGTGTAATATTAGACGATCGGCGTGCTCTCAATCAACTTTACGTGACAACATGATGTTTAATAGCTTCTCCGATAAACAAGCTAACGCAAAAACAAATCGTGCCAGCTGTACCTACCCGAGATTGGCACGTTGACAAAATAATAAATGATAAATTATATAAATGTTCCTGCAGATACGAATTGTTTATTGAATAGTATGAGCCCTTTTTTTAGTCCGAATGAAGTAGTGGCTCAGGCCGAACTCTGGTGTCTTAGACTAATATTTAACTGACTTGTTTTTTTAAATGAAATTTGTTCCTAACAAGTTTAATTTTTTGCTCAACAAATTGCTAACTGTAGATTTTCTTCAGAGAAAAAAAAAAACAATTTGCAGTAACAAAACAATACGTACCGGACATCTTCCATGGCACATTCTGACATCGCATTCGATGTAAAGCGCCGGGGAACCGGTGAAGCGGAAGGTCTTCATGTACGCATACACTTGCGTCTCGAACACACCAGACTCCGACCACGATCCCCGGAACCGGGAGATGAGCTTGTCATCCACCGGGCACCTTGTAGTAAATCGTATTATTAGTTATCATTGTTATATTATTCTGTGAGTTTGTTCCTATTTTAATTGCATGTAAAATATGTATCTGCTCAAGAATGTCTATATAATATTTGAAAACTTTACTGGTCATTGAATATGTTAATGGTACCAAAATTTTTGTGTAATAAACACTGTTTTCCACATAAAAAAATTAGTAAAAACTAAAATATATATATTTTTTTTACTTTAACAACGGTTAAGATTGAAGTTTACACGGAAGACCGTGGAAGCTAAGCTTACGGGATATTAATATTTTTAAGGAGGACTTTGATAACCATGGGTGATTTTTTTTTTATAAGCAAAACTTTGTATCGTTGTTAGTAAAACATATTAAAAGAGAAAATGGTCCAATACATACCCAAATTCATCTATAAGTTGAATTCGCTTCGCAGCTCCGTTGTGTGCGAAGCAATCGTTCACGACGATGTCGAAGCCATCTGTAATTAAACGTTATGTTAATACTCAGCTAATTATGTACTGTATAAAATATAGTTATCGACAGCCTGTTGAGGTTCATCGTTCTCGGTTCATCCCGATAGTCTTTACCTCAGAATAAGAAACACCTGTCCAAATTATATCCACTCTCTAAACATAAATCTGTGGAATTTTTATTAATTACGTTAATGAAGCTGTATTCACTAAATATCAGTGAATTTCAATAACAAGTTAGTGAATACTCACTAATACACATACAAATATTTAATCATCAAATGAGTGGACTCTGATATTCACATATTTTTTTTTTAGGACACATTTCACACACGGTTGGTTAGCCCCATGCTAAACTATATATAGTTTGTGTTATGGGTGCTAACACAACTGATATACTACATAATAAATACATACATAAATACTTTATAGCGATACATATTGAACACTCAGACCGACAGCCAACAAATTTGCTCATCACAAAGATGTTGGCCGTGCCGGGAATCGAACCCGGGACCCTCTGGTTGGCAGTCCGGCATGGTGACCATTACGCCAAGGGGGTTGTCAAATTCATACACTGAATAGTAATATTAATACATTGAATAGTCGTATTCATACATGAACAGTCACTAATTCTGCGTGGTACGATTCTCACATTGATAAAAAGTGAATAATGATTTAAAATTAGTGAAATTCTACTGATTCATGTTTAGAGAGCAAGTGTTTCGGTTTTACTATGAATCAGTCAACCATCTCCTTTATTTACAGAATCAGACTGAAAATACACTTCTATACAAATAATAAATCTGTTAAAACCTCCGTTTTATTAATACACTATATATCATCAAGAATAAAATTCAATAGCGCGTTTTTTTTTGTATCAGCGCCATCTCTTATCGTGTTTTTCTCTGTTCACGTATCACGTAAAAAGTACAAAACCAATTCAAATAACTTTAATACATAAAAATTTAACATAACTCACAGTATAATTTAGTTTTTGTTTCATTGTAATTAAATTTAAAAATAAATATTTAAGAAAATAGAAATAGGTACCTACGCCGCCAACGCCATCTGGTCTAAGGAATTTTAAAAACTCACAAAACTTATTTTTGAGTTATTATTTTGCTAAACTTAAAAGTTTTACTAAATATGTCGGATAGGAATAGAAATCGTTTTAATATTTTAGATAAACATCATTTTCAATTAATATAGGTACTATTATGTTTAATGTCACTAAATATAATAATAATATAATAATAATATCTTTATTAAGAGTAACTAAGACTCACTTTGTTAGTATTACAGACTTTAAACTTAAAAACTATATTAGTAACATTAAGAAACAGAACAAAAATAATTGTATAAACACTAAGTACGAGCATATTAACAAACAAATTTACTTAAAAAAAAAAAAAAAAAAAAAAAAAAAAAAAAAAAAAAAAAAAAAAAAAAAAAAAAAAATTTAAATTTACGCGAGTCATAGCCGTGACATTCCCGTGGAAACAGCACAACAACGACTCACGTATGTGCAGTCTAGACGGCCAGCGATCATTTCCAGGATGCTGTTAGTACTGCCCCGCAGTCTTCGCACAAGAGACCCGCATCTTTTTCGCATTGTGGCATAAAAACAGTCCACCTTAGCTGTCGCAAACATGCCTGATGCACTACAGAAACGGGGCAGCCCCAACAACACCCTGAAAGAGTTATTATACTGAACCCGTAAAGTATTGTACGATTTCCGCGAAAACTTAGCCCACAAGCTGCACGTGTAGAAACTTGTACAATAAGCTTTAAATAAGGTGATTTTTACATTATGTGTACAACGTGCAAATCGTCGAGCCAGCATATTCGCCCTAACCGACAATATTCTCCTTTCCCTTTCAATATCTGTATCGTCCTTGAGGTCGGGAGTCAACATGTGTCCCAGATATTTAAAACTGTTAACTCTTAGTAATTCCTTGCTATTCAGGAATAGTTTTGGAACACAATTTGGCGTTTTACCCTCGGCCTCAAAGACCATAAAGACACTCTTTTTAACATTATATGTCAACCCATGTCTACCTGCATAAGACTCACACAGACTCAGCAGTTTTCTCAAACCACAAATTGAAGCACTCAATAGCACCATGTCGTCGGCGTAACTAATGTTATTGGTGCAGATTCCGTCGATGTAACAGCCAACCCTGGTGCTACTGAGCTCCTCGAGTAACTCATTTACATATAGGTTGAAAAGCGTTGGTGAACTTAATCCCCCCTGCCTCACCCCGCATTCCAACCCATACGAGTGCGACAAAACGCCAGCCCATCGAACGTAATTGACCTGATTCTTATACCAATATTTCAAAATATTGGTGAGTTCCGGTGGTATATTAATTTTTTCAAGTTTTCTCCACAAAATGTCGTAAGAAACCAGTTCAAAAGCCTTCGACAAGTCCAGAAAACAGGCATAAATTGGTGTTTTCCGTTTAACGTAATAAGTGACAGTATGCTTAAGACCTAAAATAGCGCTCTCCGTTGACAATCCGGGTCGAAATCCAAACTGGTTATCGTGAGGCTTAAAGTATTTATTGAGCTGTGCATTAAGTAAGCTGTCAAAAACCTTAGATATAACTGTAGCCAGTGAGATTGGTCTATAATTATTTTTGTCACTCAAGTCACCTGTTTTATTTTTTACAATAGGCACTACTACAGTACGCAACATTTCACTTGGCATAAAACTGTGGCTCATACAAATGTTGTACATCATTGCTAGAAGTCTGACCAGGTGTGACCCCGCATACTGTAGATGCTCAATGCTGAGGCCATCATGACCTGGGGATTTACCTCTGGTCATACTCTTAATGGCACAAGAAACCTCTTCGTAACTAAACTGAATCCCCAACTCTCTGCTAGCCTCAACATTCAGCACCGACTGCGAAGGCCCCTTTGGCGATTTGACAACAAAATGATCCCTAAAAAGATTTGCAATTTTATCAGTCTCACATACGCCACTGACGCTCACGGGAAGAGACGGCACGCTGTTCATTCTATTTGTATGTTTCCAGAAACCCTTAAAATTATTTTTACAATGATATGAAGCCAGTCGGTCCATTCTTATCTGCTCTTCATGGTTTTGACACCATTTCAAACGAGACTTGAACATTCTCCTGGCCTCACACATTTCTACATACGCACGGCCTGCTGTTGGTTTACCGCACTGGTGCCATACAAAAAATTTCTGTTTAGCAATCCCGTGAGCCTCAGCTACGTGACTATTCCATCCAATTACCCTCTTCCTAAGCACAGGCTTTTTATTGTTTCGACTTATCAATGAACATTCCGACAATATTTGTACGATGTCGTTGTACAATTTTACAATAATATTTTTATGCCCTATGTTATTACAGGTACTATTAAAACATTCGCGAAGTTCATGCGGCGCGTCTATTGCACTTAACCTAATTTGACATTCTCTTTGGTATGTGTTAACCTGCTCTAGACTTCTCTCTCCCCAGCTAACCTCGTTTAGACAGGTTGGTATAACATATTTCTTAGGTGATAAGACATCAATATTACATTCTATAACCAAAGGAAAATGATCAGACCAGAATACATCATACAAAACATAAATATTACGCACAGAGTGCTTAGCGGCTTGAGTAACTACACAATGATCAAGCCATCGCTTTGACCCGTGAGCTTCGCTTATAAATGTATATGTGTCACTCAAACAACCCAGCATTTCAGTGTCTATACAGCACCATTTTTGCTCCATGCAAAACTGAGATAATTCATTATAAAACGGTTCAGAGGGATGTGCGTTATAGTCACCAAAAATGTACACACAGTTTTCTTCGTAAGTATCAATTATAGCACTCACCGCGCTCAGTACGTCTGTAAAATCCGACAAGTTCACAGTTGTGTCAGTAGGCATATATACACTTAACACTATAAGTGACTTATTTTGTATTACTATTTTGATAGCACAAACACGCGGGCTATTGCACTCTATAACAGACACATCCGAAAAAACACTACGCCTCCACAACAACGCAACACCTCCGTACGGCCTACCGCGCAGAATACCCTCAGACGTGTCCACTGCAGAGACTCCCGTGGCACTGAAGTCCTCACTCAAGGTGTCAAGAAACGATAACTCCTCCGGCAACAACCAAGTTTCCTGCAGAGCTATTAAGTCTGATGTTTTACACAACTCTCGAATACAATGTGCAGAGCGCTTTACACTTTTACAGTTGAAGGTCACAAATTTACGAACTCCTTTATCCATTAACAGGTGAAAGATTTTTCAGCGGAACCTCTGTCACAGGTGTTTCATTTTGATGCTTAGGCTTAAAATTTATGAAGCGGCGGAAAATTATGCCTTGTGGCCACAAATTTTCATCAAGATACAGCGGTAACTTTTTATGCGACACGAATAGTTTGTAGGCGTCATGTTCACATTGTCGCTTAATAGGCACTTTTTGTAGAACTACGCTGTCATTTGTCTTGTTCTTAATGTAGTTAATGATGTCAATCTCTGCCGTGTCTTTGTGGACATTCGTTATAAACAAAGAAACTTTTCTATCCGCGGCCTTAAATTTTTCCTCTGATTCTATGACAACATTACCCGTCTTACCAAAAAGTCGGTTTTTTGATTTTCGCGATTTCTTTTGAACTACAGTCCAGTCATCGTTTGGAACTTGAACCTTAAGAGCGCACGCATAAGTGTGATTTTTCTTCGCTCTTTCTATATGATCGCATAGTTCGTCGCCGCCTGTGACACAACGATCAGCTGGTCGTTGCGATAATATTGTTTGTGACGGTTTTTTGTTACCCTCTTTTTCTAAATGAATTTTTCTATAGTTGAGATTATGGCTTTTCGGAGATGACTCTTCACAATTTGACTGCTCCAAGGGAGTTGTAATGATAGTATCATCTAATTGAGATAATCCTATCGGCCCACTGTCACGGTACGCTCCTCTTTTCATGTTAATCTTAACAGCTGAGAATGGCGGCGATGGCAATTTTGCACTGAAGCAGTCCTCTTTTAATGCTTCAAGTTGTTCAACAGTCGCATACGATGATTTAATATGTTCAATCTCGGCCTTTACAACGATTAAATCCTTTAGGAGCTTCGAAACATCCAGATGGTCGAACGTTATTGGTGGTAGCTTCTCTAAGTCACGAGCCACGAACACCGGCAAAACATCGGGATCAGTGACTTTAAACAGACTTATTATGTCATTCAGGATACGATTTTCTTTTCGTTTACCTTTACGTATTGTTTTATGTACATCGGACGGTAACGATGCAAAAAGTAACTCACTCGAGTGTTTAATTTGTTCACAAGTGAAAGTAGATGTACAGATTCGCACCAACGTATCTTCATCCGCGATTGATATTTTATTTTGTATATAAGCTAATAGCTCGTCGATAACTATGTTACAGTTGTTACACTTTAACGCACTCGACATTTTCAAAAACACGACACTCGTCCGGCACTATCGAACGCGCGTGCGTGACTCATATAAAAATATATATATGACTCAATATAAAAACGATATTCTACTATTATACGATAGATGGCGCATGTAGGTGATAAAAAATATAAATTTATAATTTTTAAAATTTTAGTTAAATACACGTGCAAAGCCGGGCGGGCCGCTAGTAGAGAATAATATTACAACCTGGAGAAATGTTATGATGTTTTAATATGGAACCTATTTTATAATCTATACATATAATAAAATGGTAGGAAAGTCAAAACTGTACATTGAATATTTTTTTTAAAGAATACTTGGGGTGTGATCTGCAATCGATACTGAAGCCAAAAATATAGTTTTTAGAATTTTTGTCTGTTTTTCTGTTTATCTGTATGTATAGAAACAAGTCCGGGATAAACTCAAAAAGTACTGCATGGATTTACTTCAAATTTGGCACGAATATTATTAAGAAGTCGGGTCAACATAATATAGGCTACATATTATCACGCTATCACCTACGGGGAACGAGCAGTAAACCTTTATTTCTTCAACGCATTCTGTAACAACGTGTAATCTAATAGCGTTCATGCAGACGACGTCGCGGGCAGTAGCTAGTAATATATAAGGCTTCATCAACAATACAGAGTAGCTTATGTGATATGAATTCCCAACGTTAGGTACAAGCTGGTGTTATTACTGACACACATTCACTACAATTCTAAGTTACTTCCTATGAAAAGATCGATGAACTTTAGGCGAATATTTGTGAATTAGAATAAAACACGCGATGCGCGGTCACCGTTAATTTTCTGCCCTTGTTCGTCACGGTAAATCACTCAAAATCAGAATCGATCGGTTAAATGATTTAACAATATGAAGCTAGTTATAAAAAAAACGTTATAGCGCCATACGCTTTACAGTTACTTTCGAATAGGTATGTATTTTTAATGCATGGGAAATGGTAATGGTTTTTGTATTAACTTTCTATTAAAGTACTCTGTATTGTAGGTAATTGTAAAAAATATATGAAATCATGTAAACATATTATAATATTGAATAAATCCAGGGGTTTATAAAAAAAAAACCTTTCTTAATATTACGAAGCTATTACCGTTGAATTTTTGAAAGTGCGAAATTCAGGATCTTACCTAAATGTTAACCAGTCTAAACAGTACCGGATAAAACGGATGCAACCGGAAGTGTCTTCTAGTTATGATAATTGTTATCTATCAGTAGTTTTTGATACTAGTGAAAGAACTTGTCTCAATTTATATGAAGCTTATATCAACTGCTAGGCAACATTATAAACTAATAGTTCATCGAAAGTAACTCTATGACGTACGAAAGGTAAAGCTGAGAAAATGAGGAAACTCATACACGGTAATATTAAAAAGATTTTATAGATGTTAGTAAATCACATATTATCACGGTCATGGGAATTTGAAGTATCACAACAAATCAACAAAATTGCTTATAATTTGCAATTATAAGCAATTATAATTGCAAATTATAAGCAACCTAACCTTCCTACCAAAGTAAATCTACTTACAAAAGTAACATGCCCCATTCACATCATATTGTTCCATTTTCGCGCATGTTGAATGTATACATCATACATGCACGTCTTCAATTATCCTGGGGCCACACTAACGGGAAATGTCGTTTAATATCGCGATGAACGAAGGTTAGCCACGACTTAATGCGATAATTTGACGATGGCATTCATATTACCGTTTGACGTTAGGTGATAGTTCGATTGGCGGTATAGTATTAGCGCCTTCACGTTGAACGGTCAAGTGTAGCCACTCACTTTATCACGTTAAAACTTAATGCAATATTTATCGCGACGATAGGCATCGACGTTTCCCGTTAGTGTGGCCCATGAAGCTTTTGTAATTGCTTCGTGGTGTGGCCCCAGCATTAGAAGAGTGCCGCGAACGTACCCTATGTAGGTATATGAAATCAATCTCACCATACGCGCTTCTCATGTATATGAGTAAGGTGAGCGGGTCGCCGACGCGCACGGGGCCGGACACGCGCGCGCCGCTCGCGCCGTAGCCCGTGCGGATCTCCATGTAGCACTCCGGCGGCTGCAGCGTGAACACCACCGGGTTGCCCGTCGCTACCCTGAACAGGACGAAATATACGATATACACTGACTGATTGAACTGAATCAGCCTGTTAACAACCCACTACTGGGCGAAGGCCTCTCCTAAACAGGACGAGATATACGATATACACTGACTATGACTGACTGAATTGAATCAGCCCATAAACAACCCCCCTTGTGGAAATTATCGCTTCCTAAAAACTATATAGTTCTAATAAATAGAGTAAAAGACTTATGAAGATTTTTTTTAGTTCTACTTGAGAAAATTGTAAAAAAGTCTTTAAAACTCTAAAAAAGTCTTTATAAGTCTTTTATTCTATTTATTAGAATTATATAGAGTTTTTAATGGCAATAATTTCCATTTTCATAAGGACCACTCCTGGGCGAGGACCTCTTATCCATATAGAATAAGGGTTAGAGCTTAATCCACCACGCTGATCCACTGCGAATTGGCGGATACTTTCCCTACCATGTTAACGGTCGCTATTAGATCTCTATGATAATAACCGGGACAGACGGCTTAACGTGCTCTCTGAGGCACGGTGGGGAGACCCACTAGCACATACACCAAGACCCAAAACAAATATTTGCACAAATACAAATATCTGCCCCGAGCGGGAATCGAACCCGCGACGGCTGACGTTAAGGCGACTACACGCACCACTACACCAGAACGGTTGTCAATATATATTAATAGATATACACACTACACGCTTTTTAATAACACTCAATCGCAAGGCATATTTGCCGTTTGATATGCAGTATAATACCGTCAATTTACTCGTTGTTATGGACAAACCCAAAAAAAATTTATTTTACAATAAAACTTTTTTTGATTTTTAGTTAGTAACTACGGCACAGAAACATAACAGAGAGGGATTTATTTTGTGCCATCAAAATAAAAATTTAGGTTACCCACAGCCCTTTTTATAGCTAACCATTTTTGTGTCCTGCGAAACACGTACATAGATAATAACATTTATATAAATAATATTTAACATTTAAAATTCTAGAAAACAAATTTTTCACGATAACGTTTATTGTAAACGTAAAACAACAAATTAAAAAAAAAAACAATTTAGATAGACTTTGTATTAGTACGTAACAAATAAAAATTAAAAGTACAGGATGCTTGGCACGTTTACTTTACATCAGTTTAACCGTATTCGACTACAATCTTTTTTTCGGTCACTGACTAATATAAACAGTAATTTGGTTGGACGTTTTCAATCACAGATCGTTTATGGTGACCGACCTAGTATAAAAATTGTTACGGTTGATCGTATTCGGTTTTAACCGCCTAATCACCATGGTCCAGCTGCGTTCAAGTTAATATTAACAGCTGCATCGAAATGCGCGTTAGTTAAGGCACTAAAAATAACGTTGTTTATTGCTGACATATGTAATAATATAACTCATATTAATACATGAATAGCACGACAAATTTTTCGGCACAATAATACGCACCAGCCAAGTTTGTTACCTAATTCAGTTAAACCGTATACATCAGACGTATCAAAATCTGACTCTTCAAAATTAAATTCATAGGAAGAAATATATTTACTGTTCTCTTATATTTACGCGAATTTTACTCATTTGATTAAAAGTCTATACCGGATTTTATCGCGTTTATTCAAAACAATAATTCCGAAAAATTATTCGGACACCCACCACCTCAGTCCCCCGAGATCATGGACGCTGTAAAGGGTCCGAAACGTCGGGAAATAATTTAAAATATTGTTAAACTGTAAAGTTTTGAATAAACGCGATAAAATCCGGTATAGACTTTTAATCAAATAAGAAATATATTTTTTAACAATATAAGGTACTTAATAGACGATAAATTAAATATTTTTTTTAATAATTCAATAACATAAAACACTTTCACTACAATTAGTTCCGATATTTATTTTTTTAATGACCTCCAATATCGAGTCAATTCTATTTTTTTTTTTTAACTAAACGTTGAACTTTTTCTGACTTAGATAACAACAGAAGAGATAAAAATTAAAGATATAAAATTGTTTATTGTAGATATTATTTGCTCTTTTATGCCTTTATCGTCCTTAATTCATAAAAAAATGTAGAGTAGTGTAGTAGTGTTTATAATTCTTATTATCATTTAATATATTCTTTTATCTTTCGAATACCGAAATTTTTGGAAATGAATGTATTAATTAGTAAACTTATGCGCAAAATTGATGTATCCGTTTTTCTATTCGAATAAGCTAATATACTTGGAGGATACAGGTCTTATATTAAAAAAATCATTTTGCTTTAAAAAGTATATTTATTGAAGTGTATTCTACGACTCCTAATATTAAACCAGTCTGTAAATTCTATCTAATAACTTACGAAAAGTTACTTACTCGACGTCTAGAAAGGGAAATGTAACAGTCTTCCAGAAGTCATATCCGTACTCGCAGGTCACCTTAAAGTGTTCGTCTAGTTCCTCCTCGATCAAAGGATTGTATTGCACCGTTATTGTGTTCCACATCAAATTCTTCTGTAAAGTTGTGTTGCATAAAGTAAAACATTACTTTTCAACAAATTATTTTTCTTTGAACGCAGTAAATTATTTGTTTAAATCTACGTACACGATAACTATTGAATTATAAAATGTTAAAAAAAAATTGTATCTTTTACTTGTAAAGAATCAAAATTTTTGTAGTATATGTTTATACTATAAATAGTATTATTGTACCAAAGTAATTTCTTTATAACAATAAAGCCATTTTATAAATAGTTAAGGACTGGGTCCCAGTCAAAAATAAATAAGTTATGTAAATGTTAGTCCTAAATAAACCCAAAGTTATACCTACAGTAGAAACTCTAAAGCCTGAATTATCATATTGTTGCTACTTATTTCGGTAAATAATTAATCAATTATTCGGCTAATAGAATAAATAAAGTAATTCAAGATTATTTGTTATATTTGTATTTATTATTAGTTTTAGAAGTATAATCCATGTCGGTCATTATATGTATTCGCTAAAAATTACCTAAATCTTGCCACTTTTAAGTTATTATAACTTAATTTTGTTTAAAATATTTGGTATTTATCATTTTGCCAAAAAAAATCCACGAACTAATGGTAATAACTTAAGGATGTAACGATAACTGACGTCTGAATAACATCATTATATTATAAAGTACACTGATACTCACAGTAGGATGTTTCCTCGTGTCGTCATGTTGGCTATTCCTTCCGAGAGTGCCGCAACGGTTCAGTTGTATATAGAACTCGTAGTAGTCACGGCCAGATCCGTTTATATACATGCAATCTGGATCATAAGAATAACCTGTGGACAACATTTTTGATAAGATACTTAACAACCACACGCAAAACAATTATCATAATGGATATAACATAAATTGTGTCAGCACATGTAAGGTAATATTGCTTATAGCAATAGAATCTTTATACGAGACAGTATGCTCTCCATCTGTACCGGTTATTTATGGCAAATATTGATTTTTTTTTTCCTTTGAAGAAACAAAGGAAGAAATAAAAGAAGGAAGGAATGAAGAAATAAAGCCGAAATAAATAAATGTTTCTTAAAATATGTTGTATGAATAAAGTCTCTCTGGCAGACAAAAAAACAAATGACAAAATGTTGCGACGAACCTAGCCATAACTATAAAACCGTAATGGACGACATCTTAAGATTTTACGAGCTAATACCATATAAAATATTAAGTTAACAATAATATTTGAATATAAAGTTATAGATATATATTCTTTAACATTATAAGTAAACTAAATTTTTTAACTTTATTTATTTGAAAAGACTATTTATCACATCTAGTCCATGAAAAGTGAAAAATTTTATGCTTTTTCTGGACTAGAACTGACTTTGTGGGTAACAAGGTTTCCGAATTCTCCAAAGCAATAATCAATTGTGTGAAAAATTTATTTGATTGTTTTGTTTACGCATATCAACACCTGATAAAGTATATGTGTAATAAAAATGTCAATATAACGGGTATTAATGAAAAAAATAATTATTTTAACTTCTATTGGAATGTTGCTTGTCTTATTTGATTTCGTAAAATTAAGCGACGCGAATAAAACGGATAAAACTTTCATAGAATAACTGGGTTAGATGAAAGCCTGTACACCGAATTGAATGAACCTGATATTCAATGATCAAATAATTCTACATTATTAAACTCAAAAATTTTAAAAACTTAAATTTCGAAAAAAGAAATTAGATACAGTATTCATATTCGTTCTAAGCCAATTCATTGGTTCATATTTTATTTTACATTATGTCTCTGTTATGCCTATTTTGAGATTGGACGACTTGGAGCCTTTAAGCTTTATACTCATATTTTTTTCTAAATACTAATAAAGAAAAATTGAAAATACGAATCTCTTGTGGATTTTGCTAATTAATATATCTACATTTAAATATTTTGCGGTTGTCATGTCAGTCAGTGCAAAAGTAAAGTATGCATCTAGCATATTTAGTGTAAAGGTAGGTAATACTCGACAAGGAAAAGGGTGCTTCTGATTTTGGTATCATTAAAGATATTTAAAATTAATAAACATAATAATGTTTATTAACCTTCATGATATACCTTCAATAATTTAAAACGAATAGTTATAGCATAAAGATAATTGCATCAGTTATATGCAATTAAATAACACTTGTACAGTTAACTCTTAAGAAAATTATACATGCTTTCGCCAGAGACAAAAGAATTATCAATGTAATATAATTTTCGAGTTTACATGTATTGTACAAAACAAAAACAAAAAACTATATTATTTAAGTGCGTACACTTGCAGTTAAATATAATTAACTTACCAGCTGAATAAACCAAGCCGTTAAACGATCCATTGAAACCGACCCTTATCTTCATAAAATCGTCTTGACATTCTGCTTCAATATCTAAATTTAAAAATAAACTATTATTTTATTATGTAAATTTAAAGTAACCAATATTTATTTTATTTATAAATTCAGGGATCTAAACTAGTTTATTATAAAAAGAAATAAGATGGACAAGAGATTACAATTGCGTACTATTGATAATATCAAAATTTGTCCGGTTTTGCAAAACTAGCGTAATATGTTCTTGTGCATCGGAAATCCGTCGTTTACACATTAGTCGCAGGTTACGCTATTTTATTGCACTTTGATTATGATTGCAAGGACAATTTAAAACAAAAGCATAGTATATTTACTTCAAATGGGATTAAAAATTAAATCCTTACTTGAATTTCATTTTTACAAATAAATTAAATTAAAGTACTGCTGTTTTTGTAATGTCAAAAGCGTTCCTCTCAATATATTCGAATATTTTCATAATATTTGAACTAAAAAAAAAAAACTTTAAAAAAATATAGGCGTCTGCCTGTTTGTCTGGTTTTTTCAGCGAATTTCCAATACGAGTAGATCGATTTTAACGAGAATTTAATTGGCATATGTGCCATTAGCTATCGATAATATTATAAGAAGCAACTTCGACTAACTATTTTAGAAAATGAATTAGATTTATATGTAAAAAAATCAGGTGGACAGATTTACGTGTGGCAACTAGTTTTAAGTTATAAGAATCTTATAGTAAATAAACATACACTGTACTCTACTGCCATTGGTGCGATGTCGCCTGTACTCTCGCTCCCAAGCAGGAGGTTCTCGCCAGCTCGTATCCACCGCCGGAGAACGAGGCTTGATACTCACAGGAATGTAGTTGTTCTTGTCTGACAGAAAGACGACCTGAGGATAATAAGTAACTGTATACTACTTATGCCCCTAACCGTTATATTGCCGATCGCGTGGTAATTCAGTGGAAACAATAATGAAAAGAATTATAAAAAAAAGCCTCAACAATTACAACGACGAACACATAAAATGTTTATTATTATTTTTTTAATAGATAGTCCTCATACACCATTGGACTCTTCTTGACCAGGGGTTCACTGGTGCGCAAATACCGAAGCACAAACGAGAAATATTTTACTTGGTTTACACACAGAAGAAAAAGAAACACCAGTTGGATCGAGGATAAGGGACCGGGCTCATCATGACCATCCACGAAGTGCAAAGACCGTCCTACAGTAAGACAGTGTGCTTCAAGCGGTAGTGGCAATCACTAGGCACACTAACACCTGTGCCTACTTCGACGATGACAACGCAATCGGCAGGTTCATCGACCGAGCGGTGAAGGCATTGACAAAAATCATTCTGGAGCACAGCCTTAATATGTCAAACGCGAAACTTCGCTCGCGAGGGCTATGCTCAAGATATCCAAAAATTAAAATCAGCAACCAAAAGCCAATCAGATTAAGTACCAACAAATTTGTATGTAAAAAAAGGTGTAATAATAGTATAATGTCTACGTAAATGAATATATCACTTTTATTGTAATAAATATATCATTAGCAAAATATATGTATTAGAAATAAGACATAATGTAAGGAAAAACAAATTAAAAAATAAAAACAAACGCAAAAAAACTATATGCGCCGTTGACTCTAGCTCAGCTATACTATGAAAGTTTTGAAAAAACTAAAAAACGTGTTTTAATAGAAAACCAAAGTAAAAAGTAGTAAATAATTTTTAATCAATTGAAATTAAAAATAGTGTAATTTATTCTATTGTAAAAAAACGTGGGGGGCTTTTTAAAATATTTCCATAATGACTCTACTTTTACCATCAAACACTGTAAGGTTTATTTATTAAAAATTATCTTCTACTTTTTAATTTAGTTTTCTATTAAAGCGTGTTCTTTAGCTTTTTTTATTATTAATTTCTATTTTTTAGTTATACTAATACCGAAAGCTTATTTTTTTAATTATTTATTTTTTAATTTCTTTAACGTTTATTTATCTTTGCTGTAATAAAAAATATTATCTCCGGGTATTAGATATGAAAAAATCGCTAATCCTGAGTGTCCTGGCAAGGACAATGGGACAAACTATTTAAATTATTGCATTGTCATCGGTCCTTGATAAGTGTGCAAAGTTTCAAATTAATCCGACATTTTTAAGCGGGTGAAAATAACGTTAAAAATTCCGTTACATAGTTACATACCAAGCTACTAATAAAAGCGTATTAAAAGTTGAAAATTTATTAAAATAAAAAAAAATACCTGATATAGCCTTTTAAGCAATCTTATTAATCTTCGAGGATGTTGTTTATTAAATTAAAAAAAGAACACGTAAAAACAAAGGCGTAGTGTATTCCCTGCCCGGTTCCGAAATATTACATGTATGAACACAAACAAAAATATCATTGATTACTTCATACTTTCTTAAAGTCGTATTTTTTTAATAGTATAATATTATGGTAACAATCTTGGATCGCTTTTGATTTATTAAAAACCTTTGAGGAGTCAAATGTATCTAGAATCCATCATCAGATCACCGATTCGTACCATCTAGGTGGTATAAGCTTTGAAACAAAAAATAATAAATACGCAAATCTGCCCAGAAACCCAGAAGAAATCAATGTACATACATACAAAAACGCAATAAACATACGTTTATATTTTTTACGTTTAGGTTTTATACGTTTAATTTTGCGGAGCTTCCCTGAGTTTCCATCACCATAATCTTATTCGGTGAATATGGAATCCTCCTATGTAGTCAGCCCATTCGAATAAAAAGAATATTCAAAATCGGTGACTTCGCCAATCGGCGAACATCCAAAAAATACACATGCGAGCATAGAACCTCTTTTTTATGTTTTACTGTTTCGATCTAAAACTATCTACATAAAATATTTTTGCTTGAAAGTTATGTTAAATCTAATAAAAATATAATTTGAAAAAAATTTGGTCAAGTGAGTTCATTGGGAATATAAAATATATGAGTAGCCAATATGCATGACCTACTGGATGAAAAACTACTAAGTATTTAGTAATAACTAATAGTAGAACAACTGATATTTAGTAATAGTAGTCTATTAGGTGTTACAATTACCTCTATTTTATTTCGTGGCTTAGATAAAGAAGAAACTTGGTTAATTTTTTTTTCATTTCCTTATATTTAGTACATGTGTTTCCTTTTATTATTTTTAGTCATGAATATACGTTAGTGTACAAAACTAACGTATGGTCATCATAATTTTAAAGCGAATTTTTTGACGCTACGGAACGTTTGATAGCCCTGAGATAAATCTACAGGCGCCTAACTACGTCCTTCCGGCAAACGCGACTTCGTCTGCCTTTGATAATCATACGTGTGTACATATTTCCTACGAGAATCGTTACATAAATTACTAGTATAACATTGACCTAAAATGTTTTCGAAAGTAAAACCGTTTAACATACAAAATGATATAAAATTTTACTATTAAGATCAGTTAAATTTTTTCGGCTGTCTAAAGAAAAAAAAAGAAACAACGAAGTATTGAATTACCGTCGGTAATGCACCATTTCACAGTCACGACCCCATGAAAGTTTGCACTAAAAAATGATTATCGAAGATTGTGAGACAAAGTGTGCCAGGGCGGTTCGCACGCCGCAGCCACTGCACGCATTATGACAATTGGGCCAGTGGACTGCGTACCAGTAATTACGTTCTGTCGCTGCACTACTCCAGTAAATTGGTATCAATGTAAAAAAAATCTATTATTCCATTACATATTAAACCAATTGGGTTTGAATTAATGGTGATTGAAGCATACCATCTTATCGGAAATAGACAGATAAGTTGGTATTATTTTAAAGTACGTAATTTAACACTTAAAGAACAGTTAAAAACATATATTGTAATAATTTTAGTTAAATGTTACTTTCATCTTATGCATTGTATACAATATCTATTTTAGAATTACAAGTAAAATTATCGTACATGTTTAGAAAATATATATTTTTTGTAATTTTATAATTTAGGCTTTGGAATAAATACATGAGCAACAAAATGTAATTGAAGCTTTTCAAGTAAATTTATGTGATAGTACATTTATTATTTTTTATATTTGTCTTGAATGAGTTACTTTGAAAAAAAATTAATTTAACATTTTAATACTATTTGGCTGTACATTAAAAAAAACAATTTCTATAATTAAAATTTCATGGGAATGGTAGCAATGTAGGGCAAACTAATGCGACCACGTTTATGGTGGCGTGCAATGTGAGCCGAGTAACTGACAAGTCATCACACGCCGCCGACAGGTCAAAGATGGCTATCTTAACAATGTTTGCAATGATCAACTTAGTATGACAAACGCTTCTCACGATACTATGACGTTAATCTAATCAAAGTCGCAAAATCTAAAATTATCAACGAAATATTCACATGCCAGCGATTACTAACAATATGTAAGTTATTTCCGTTACAATAATATAATTACGAATATTTTATATAGTAAATATTAATTATAAGGTAAAATCAGAAACTTTCCAATATTAAAGATTTTTCATTCTTTTATTAAACATTATTATAAAAAATATAGCTATAGGTTCTTGTTTGGGCTGTTAATAAAATTAATGAACGCCCCATTCGATTGATATATGATACATAACACCTATAAGTAAATGAGATAGGCCCTACGCAATGTTATTGTACGTATTGCATAAAGCCACCGGTGGCCTCTTGTTTGCTACAAGTATACCTTGATTGGGCAACGGATTCGAGGACCAACGTCTCTGAAGCATAAAATATACTATAACCTTTGTTGATTTTACTCCATTGTTATCTGATAAATATTTCAATGTCGGATTTTGTAATAAGTTGGTTATTCCCGATAACATAAAACAGTTTAATAAACACTGAATAAGTATGTAATTATATTATATTTAGTTTATATTGTTTAGTTGTAGCGATGATGCTTTGAAAAACAGAAAAATAAAATAAAAACACTCAATACGCACCGCAGAAGCGCTACACTGACAATGTGAACAAACCGCAAAATCTTAGATATTTTCCTTTAAAAAGTGAGAGTACACTCAACAGCTTCATACAAATTACTTTTTTATAAAATTTTCTTTTAGCCGTAAAATGCAGGTAATTTTCGATCAGCACAACATGAACCAAAAAAAGTTTTTAAGTTTTTAAATTTATGTCAAGTGATCGTGTAGTTATTGATTCTTTTAACCTCGTTTACTTTCTATTTCACGTTTCAATATATTTTATTGATTGATTTTTTAGAAAATCATTTTACTGAAAAATCTTTTAAATACATAATCGAAAAATAATATTTCAAAACCACAATAATTTTGTGAACTAAAAGATGTTTTTGTGTTTCTTCACATTTACTCTTCAATATTGTCTACCAAAGATTTTGCACAAAAATTTAAGAAGTCAAAAATCCGGATAAATGGCTTCTCGATATGCTGTCAGTTCGCATAGTGAACAAAATGTGTGTAATTATTTGTGTATCAGTGTACTTAGTAAAAGCTGTTCTTCAATAAAAATAATAGTCATTGACATAGAGCCACATACGTAGTATTTTGTAAGACGTTAATAAAAGAGCGCTGCTATGTCTTTATCTAGCGAGATGGCTCATTGTTCAAACGAATGTAGTACATCTCTTACATTCATTCAAGGTTGTATTTTATGGAGGTATTAGAAGTAAAATTTAAAAAAAAATAGTACCACGCAAAATAACATTCATTTGGATACGTAGACAGACCATTAATGACAAATAATTTTACAATACTTGTCAGCAATATTTTTTACGTTATAAATAGAAGTAGTAATACAATAGTTCCTAAAACTTACCTTACATGATTTTATATGGTTTTGTACCGAAAATGAGAAAAAACTTCATCTACTAAAGTATATTGCTTGTCCATCTGAAACATAACCCATTTACTAGGAACTTGTTTACACCGCGACCCACACGCGCACAATAAGTCTCGTAAATAATTAGGTACTCTACTAACTAACTTTCTATGAAGAGCAATTACCAAATTTGTCATGATGTATTATAGTGTTCACCGAACTAAAGTGATAAGGAAGATTAATGGGTGCTGAAGGACCGACGTTCCGCTGTATTACGATTGAGTTAGTTTAAAAATAAGAAAACTCAAAACGAAATTATATCCGACGTCAACTTGGTCAGTGAGCAAAATATTAATCTAAAAATCTTGTTTTGAAAGGCATATTTTCCATTTTAAAAATATATACTACAACAATATTATCCTGAGTGTCATAATGCTGGTAAAGGTATATTATACACATATGCAACTAGATCGAGCATCACATTTACCACCAACGACGCTAAAATGTCTTAAGCTCGATGTTTGATTGCAAATATTAATTCATAATATCAAAGAGTAATAATTATACTTTATAACAAATATATCAGCTTTGATTTTAACAATAATACAATTGTTTAACAAACAAGAAACCCGACTGCGTTTCTGTGTAATTTGGAACTGAAAAAAACCTAAAACAAAAATGTATACCCGGTTTCACTTTCACAATTAATACGAATTTGAAGCTAAAATCCATCGAGCCGTTCAGACTGCAGAGCGTGCGAAACATTTGAATTTGGTGACGAAAATCCGCCATTTTTTTATTATTTATTTTAATATACCCAGTGTTACTTTCACAGTAAATACAAATCTAACCACACCTCCCTAGCTAAAATCCGTCGAGCCGTTCAGGCCGCAGAGCGTGCCAAGCAATTATACATACATACATACTCTCCTACTGGCGCAATCGGGTAAAAAGGATGCACATGTATGTGATCGTACTTTATTAAATTGTCACAATTTTATCCTTACCACCGCAGTGAGGTTTCGTGTTGTTTTTGGTTTTGAAGGAAAACATCTTGAATAAATTTTCATCTTTCAGAAGAAAGTTTAGGAAGAGCGTGTCAGATTAAGCTCAAATCTCCATAGGAGAAGTGGCCAAAACCTCAGGGCAGCCTTATTTAGTACAATGCAGTAGTATTTCGTAACTTTGTGTTTGGTTGTACTAATTATTTTAGGTAACTAATTTTCTGTTACACACAACCGAAAATTTTATAAAATACACCGCTGATATTTTTTTTAGAAAGAACTAATTTATATTTTTATGTATAATTGTACTTTAATAACATCAGTAATATTAATAACATCATCACGACATATTATCTATGTTGAATGAAAAATAAAATACTTACTGGATCCTGTTCGCTTCCGTCCGACTTCAGCGCGTCTCTCGTTACATTCTATAAAAAGAATATTAAAATTAAAAATTTGAAATAAATCCTGCCGCTACATTGCAAAAAAAAATTTAATAATATCCTGTATTAGTTTCATTTAAAGACCAGGAATTAGAAAAAGTAATATATAAAATATTTAAATTGAGCTCACTATTATTTTAATCTACAAAATACGAATTCACTTGTGATTACTATTGATTACTAAAATATAGTCAGCATTTCATTTCTTTTTACCGCACTCAATAGACGAATTAAGTTCCGACCTTCCTCTTTCGTAAGAAAAGAAACCATTATCGTCGAGCCGTCACTGTACAGTATTGTAGTGTCGAGAATTTTTTGTCAGTCGAAGAAGAAAATATTCTTACTTTACTAATAGCAGTGGGGACAGGTGCATCGTCACCGGAACCCTCATTCAACTCCGAAGACTCCAGAGAACTTAGTGACTCGGTCGACAGCTCTGCATATTCTGCTGAAGTATCTAGCCGTGTGTGAGACGCAATTGTATGCACTTGCTAAAATAAAGAATTATTGAAGTAAATATAAATTTTGACTAAATCGTAAAATAGTAATATAACTCGACTAAACTAATCCAATATAACTCGGAATAGAAGATTCAGTTATAGAGATCCCACGAACTTTTAAGACAAATTAGAGTCGAATAGTTTAAGTACAGTTTATAAATTAATAGTATTTTTATACTTACTTGTAATATACATAAACCGCAAATAATGATTAATCTAGAACAAAATTTTCACATTAGTAAATACTGAACATTTTTAAAATTCATATCACAAATTATATCTTAAATAGTTACAAAAACTAGTTTAAAGTGGACCTAACAAAATACAAATCAATATACTTTCTAATGGCTGCATTTACTTCAAAATAACTAACAAAATAAGTAAACTCGTGCCACGATAGTATTATTATTTTGACTATAATACAACCGGTAATGACGGGTCAAAAGACACGGCAGGGTAATGACAGGGCTGCGGATTGAACCGAGGGAATCAATATCGCCGTCATTACCGTGGACTGTGATCTATGAAATTGTTTCGCCAGTGCGGTAGCTGCTATGAGCATTGTGATTCAATTTTGATCGCATTACCATTACTCTGATCAAAAATACACAAAGAATAAGCCTTATTGTAATCACATTATTAGAATAGCAAAGATCTATTGGATCGGGAATGATTTTAATATCCTAAGCGAATAAGAATAGCTTTTTTGCTATTCAATAATACAAACCACTTTGTGATTATTGTTGTTTATTTTGTTTTTATGTCATTTAGTACGTTATAAAAAGGTAATTTAAAACGGTAAATGTTAATTTTAAGTTCGATGTATAAGTAGCAACTGTTAGGACCTATTTCACCGGTTCCTGATAAAGCTATCCGACGTATGACGGTATCCATCAGATAAAAGTTTACAATATATATTTCGTTTTCACCATCAAATACCACTTATTTGTCAGATATATCTAATCGCAACCTGTGAATCCAAAACTTGTATTATGTTAGTTGAGATGAAACAGGTGCTAAGGGCCTGTTTTTACCTCCTACTGATAAAACCTATCACTAACTTGTGTGCCAGATAGACTTTATCAGCAAACGGTGAAACAGGCCCTTAATGTTGTAAAATACAAGTCCTGGTTATTGTTAAAATGTAAACAGAACCTTCTTCTAGTAATTAAACTTGAAGTTTTTATAATTAAAAAAAAAATCGATAAATAAATTTTTATTCAATTATTATTGACACAAAGTTACCCAATTTTCCACTTGATTGCGTTCATCTCATTAGGTTAGTCGCACTAGTTAGTCTCACCACTATTTAGTATTTTCCTGACAAGCAGTCAATGACCTGTCATGACTATTCAGCCGTAGCCTTTGTGTCCTTAACTGTATCTTATTGAGAAAATACAATTAAACACGAAATGTAGGCGGATGTACATATTATATTTACAAATACGTACGTAGATATTTTAAGTCATACATTACATTAAACTATACAAAACAATATATAAAAATAAAATGTTCAAGAAAATATTAATGGCAATAGGTAGGTACCGTTGACGTTTTTTTTTGTGTCAAGTCACAAAAACTTAACCAACCTATGATATGAAACATATTTAATAATAAAAATTGATTCAATTTTAATTAAATTTAAAAATCATTTTGAGAAAAATTATGAAGATTTACCTGAAAGTTTGAAAAACAATTGCTTTTTGTGTCTTTTTACAGTTTTTTTTTTTTTAATTACGTTTCATAACAGGTTTTTAAGGTTATAAAAGTGTATTATAATCGCTTTAGAAACTTCAATAAGAAGTTCCAATTAATTAAAGTTCTATTTAATAGTTTCGGGACGGCTCAGTTATAATAGCGCAGTTCATGAACGCGATTTGGCTTACCCGTTATCGATGGTGGAACGGCATGGTGTAATTTTTAATTTCTATCCGAGAACCATTTGTTTATGGTTTTGCTTACGCTCGATCTATTGTATTCGTTTTCGTTATCAAACGGTATTTTTAATGAGAATGTAATTTGTTTAAAAAAACATGTATAAAAAAATATTGTACGTTTTCTCTATTCAAAATAATATTGTCAAACAATGTATCTAAAGATAATTAAATATTATTATAACGAACTTTAAGTTATTGCTAATAACTTGAAACAAAATAGGAAAGTTATTTTGTTTTTTGTAACGCTATTAAAATAAAGTTTGTGTAATTTTTAAGTTTATTTATAGCATATATTTGTTTTTTGTTTCAATTTAAATAAAGGTAATTTTTTAGACACAAATTATATTCCAAACACTTGGAATTATTACAACTTGATTAATATCATTAAGGAAATGAAGAAATATGAATTTAAAACATCCTCATATTGTAACATTATAAAATTAAAATAAAATGATAAAAATAATTCAATAGCACGACCTTGTATACTTTAACTTAAATGCCATAATATAACGGTAACTCTCTGTAAAACGGCGTCAGGCATGCGACGTTACGCGCCCGTTTATGTCTTTTGTTCGAGCGACGATTACGTGATTTTTACGCTTAACACTTCTCTGTCTTTAGGTAGGTACATCAATTTAATTTAACTTCTGTCACAATGACGAAAATTGTTGTCGTAGATATTGGATTAAAAAAATTTTTTTGGACTATTCTTTGGAAACACTTTGTTTAAAAGTATCAAAGTACATATTCTAAATTATAAATTTAGAATAATATATACATATATACATATTCTATATTATAATATAGAATATGTATGTAAATTATAAATTTAGAATGTGTAATCGATTCTTTGTATATTTTGACACAAAATACAGCAAAAAATTATAATAATATGGAAAATTATAATAAGGTATTAGACAAAAGTTCCTTATTAGAAACAAAATCACTTTAAATATTTCCAATATATATTATAGACGTCTCAAATACTATTGTATACAAAATTAAGGTTTCGCGTGAAATTTTTTCTACGCTCTTTTTTCAGTATTTTTAATAGCGCTTGAAAAGAGTCAAGTTTGTGAACTACACACATTAAAGTATCAATCGATCATTTAGTGGATAATAGAATACACATTTCCACCGATAACTCCTAAATTATTGATGTAAAATATTGTTGACCTTTTACATTGATTGTTAGTGTAGACAAAAAATTATACCTAAGTTTCTATCAGAATTAATTTAATAAATCATATTGTTTGATAACAACTATATTTATGTGGATATTTTATATATATTATATCAAAGTTACGATTTAATGAAAATTCGTTTGGATAGGAAACGACCTCGCACTACTTCCTACAACATCTCTGCGGCCTCATTACCGCTTCCTCTCCGGACTTAAAATTACATGTAAGGTTATTAATTGCTATAATTGTTTGCTTATGCAATCATATTATCTTTATTATAGTAGATATTTAGACAAATTATTTTAGGTTACTAAAACAAAGGTTAACGATTAGAAGTGCCAGACAAAATGTAATTCTAGTTGGCGGAATACGTTGATTTTTATTGAGATGCAGAATTCAATCCTTGTAACGCATTTTGGACTTAATTTTAACGAATAATGATGATAACTATAAACTTACAGACATAAATTTCACTTTTCAATTAAAAAAGAACAAATTATTTACGAATCTATGTAAATAAAAATTTATGAAAATTACGCCTATTTAAGTATATAAAGCCTTCATTGTAACACTATTATGAATAATACCTACAGTAAATAAATAAATAAATAAATATTAACCAACAATCACACCACGTTAACCTAGCCCTGTGCTGAGTTCGTAAGAACTTGTGTTACAGGTACTAGGAACGGAAATAAATTTAATAAATTTATATAAATACATATATACATAAATACACATCCATGACCCGGTGCAGACATCTATATTCGTCATACAAATTACCTGCACCTGGCGGGATTCGAACCCGCGACCTCTGCGTAAAGCGTCCAGTTGCCTGACCACTCGACCAGCCGGCCGTCAACAGTAAAAGACTTAAAAAATATTTTTCTAAAATATATATACGTATTTAAAATCGAATAAATTTTTAATGTGTGTATTTAGTAACATTTGATATTTTTGTACAGGAGTTTCTTAAATTATTAAATGACATAAAATTTGAAATATTGTACTTATTTTTTTTTTTTCAGGAAAATTATAATCCATTAAGTGCTTAACGTGGATTATCGCTAAAGTCAACAGCTGTTAGGCATGATCTACGTAAAGGTAAAGACTATGATTTTGATCAAAGCCGGAACGCACCGTTAACGCACGCGTCAGGTCACATCTGAGGCTTCACACTTTGTTTCAACGCCAGTCATTAGGTTCTTTTGTTATTCACCGTTCATAATCTTAACAATCTATTATTATTTTGTAATGAATAAATTAATAGATAAATATAATACATAATTTTTGTATTTTGTAAATGTTAGAAATCTTTAAATTATGTAGGATAGAATCCGAGAATCGATCGTGATCGATATAAGACGGTTGCAAGTTGAAATCAGTGTTGACAACACTGATTTTTCAAGTATAGAAAATTTGTCTTTAAAATCATCAACTTGTGACGGCGATGAAGAAGTTATTGTGAAGGACACATGCGTGGTATGGAAGAACTTCTAAGATGTGTACTCATATAACTGCCACCCCGCAATGAGTTCTTCTCTATTATAAAAGACACTTTGTCCAGCGTTAGCAAATTTACAGGCTGTTGCAGTATAATTTATTAAAAACGAAATATTTTTCACTAACTTCTATTAGTATTATTGGTTTTTTTTTCACCAAAAGTGAAAATCGTAAAAATAATTAAACTAAGTCAATCAAACAATACTAGCCGAAATGATAAATATTTATTACGTTAAAACATTTTACAACAAAACCGCGGAGAATAAAGTTCATCTTTTATTTGGCGTTCAAATTATTATATTATGAATTTGTGGAAGCAAAATCACTGACGGCATTTATTTCATTGAAGCGTAGCGGGGTCACAGAACTAGTACAAACATAATTTTTCGCGGCAACTTTATGCCTTTTAAATTCCAACCGAACGGTATGCTCAAGTATTTTTTATCACTGAATATAAAGATAAAATATGTCTGTCTACCATTATTCGAGAAACTGTGACGAATCAACTGTGATCTTTATTGGCTATTTTTAATTTTAAACAAAAGTTAAAAATGCAATATTCTCACTGGTTTTATAGCATTAAATAGAAATGATAAATCAATTCATACAGTATAAAATTTTACTGCTTTAGCATAGCGAAGTAAGCAATTCCTGACGAAACGCTTGCAACCACATTATTGTCATTTTTATAGCCAGACATTTAGATTTAATAACTTAGTATTAATAACATACCCAATTAGCAAAAATAATTTTTGTTTGAGATTTAATAAATATTATAAATTTTAAAATGTTTTCTATAGCCAAAACATTTACAAGTTTATGATACCGAAACTTTTCTAAGGTACTTACAATATACCTATGTGTAGTTAAGTTATTAAAGATGTACTTAATAAAATACGTAACACCGAAAATTAACACTTATTATTTAATATACACATAATTTTTTTTAAAAGTTTATTTTACTGTAATAACCTGTAAATATGCCAATTGAAATTGAAGATTTATTGATTGATAATAAATAAAAAATGATAGATTGACTTAAATATTACTTTTGAAAATATTCAAATTATTTTGAATAATGTTTCATACAAAAAAAATTAATAACTACTACTACAATGAACGATTTTAAAATACTTCACTCACCTCATATTTAGTACCATTTCGCACAAACGATGCACTTAGAGGTTGACACTGTTTGCCTTGTGTCATTTAATTACACTCCACTCAAACAAAGACGAATACCGTGAATGAAAAATATAGAGCACTATATGACGACCGTGTGAAAACTCGCGATGGTCGTCGCTACATGCGTCTCGGCCGGTGGTTGTCTGCGAAGTGGACACGGGGCAAAGCAGCCTCCGTATCTCTTCAGCGAGAAACTGCTGCAATATTTCACGAGTTTTCGCCTCAGTGGGACGGAACCATAATAGCTCCTTTTACATTCTGCTACATTTATATAGAAATATTGATTGTAGGTAGAAAAAGTTTTTTCGAGTGTGAGTGTATACCTTTCTGTTACGTTATAATTCGAGTTCTAATACATGTATTATTTACTACGCTAGGAACGTAATCGTCTAATCTACCATAGAAAGGAAGAGAGAAGGGATGTACCGATAGCAATAGACACAGATATCATAAACAAGACAAGTAAACTAATTAAGACAAAAAAAAAATCGCTTTTCTTTTAGTCCATACTCTTACATATAATAAAATGGTAGAAAAGTCAAAACTGTACATTGAATATTTTTTTAAAAGAATACTTGAAGTGTGATCTGCAATCGATACCGAAGCCAAAAATATAGTTTTTAGAATTTTTGTCTGTTTGTCTGTTTTTCTGTTTATATGTATGTATGTCCGGGATAAACTCAAAAAGTACTGCATGGATTTACTTCAAATTTAGCGATAATATTATTATAGAAGTCGGGTCAACATATAGGCTACATATTATTACGCTATCACCTACGGGGAACGAACAGTAAACCTTTATTTTTTCAAAGCATTCCGTAACAACGTGTAATCTAATAGCGTTCACGCAGACGACGTCACGGGCAGCAGCTAGTAAATCATAACCATTATTCTCTATCATAACCATTTATTAAATCACATGATAATTGTAAATATATTTTAAATCATACATAAGCATCATACGTTTGATGAAAAACTTTTGTAATATTAAATGATTACTAAGTTTATAATTTCCTGGTCGAAAGTACTCAGAGGACAATTATAGCAAATGATAATGTTAAGTTTATAGAAAAGACACCATCCTTTATGGGCATGGAAATTCGCTTATTTATATTTATAAATATATATTTAATTTCAAGTTGAAGCAAATTAATTAGTGCTACAACAAGCAGTTAACCAAAAAAATAATGAGATTCTAACGTACTACACCGTATAAAATTAACTTTACGATCTCGATTTAATATTTATCCGTGTGAAGACAATTGTTGAGTCCGAGAAACACTAGAAGATTTAACGAATAACAGGTTAAAAAGCAATATTAACAGGTCTTGCTCGTAAATCAAATAATATCAAAATATAAAACAATAAAAAGTTTTATTTTCAAAATGTCTGTCATAGAAATAAAGATTTGTATTAACAAAAAATATTAATTTTATTTCACAGAGCTAATATTGTGTTAGTTTTAGTTTAAACTGAATCCAATAAGTCGTTCAATTTTCAATATCAAATTAAAAGCCACAACTATAGAGGTAATCGTTACAACTCCTATAGTTATTTTCATAGCCCTGCAAAGGAAATAAAATTATACCTACGTACTTAAGTACATTAAAACAAATCGAAGTTCGAGTATTAATTTACTTTACTTAACTCACAACACTGAAAAACCATAATATTAATTTTTTACTAGGTATTATTATTATTTTTTTTTCATTAATTGTTTACATGCTGTAATAAACAGACTCTATATCCCACTAATAAGCAAAGCGCCTGATTCATAGGACTGTACTCTGCTACAAAATGAAGAACATACGTATCTAAGAACTTATCTCAAGACATGCAGATTTCTTCATAACGTTTGTCGATTAAGATTTTTTTTTAAATTTTAATTTAACACTTGACAACTCAAGATCATTATTCAAGACTTGATCCCGTGACCGTTCACTTAAAGGCTCAGATGAATGATATAGCTTATATCGGCCATTATTGTTTTCTTTTAATGATTATTAAGTATAGACTAACCCATCAGCGTTATGGAAATACAAAGCACTCCTTAACGTGTAATATATTAATTGCATATAGCAATATATGAGGTAGTAAAGCGCCAGTGCAGTGGCCGTCACCGACATTTGAACAAGCTGCACCAGCTCGGATACCACTCGCCACGACCGACCATTATCCTATAAAAGACTTTTTTTTTAACTAGAAAAATTCAACTTTATTTTGTCTTACGAAGCTAGTATATGGTTTTACTTATACTGATAATTAACATTTAAAAAAAAACTAATATAACAGTCTGCATTATACGAGTACAATGTAGGATGGTTCCTTATTATGATTATTAGATGTTATTAGATACCTATATTTCTACGTTAACCGGTCCTGTAGGACAACAGATCAAGAAGAGTGCAAAAAAAAGTAATAAAGATACTTTCAATCATATGCTTTAAAATTCTTGCGCAACTGGTCTAATATGTGAGTAGTAATTATATTATCTTAACATTATTTAACAACGATCGTTCTGGTGCGAGTAGCCACCTCAACGCCGCGCGCCAGTGGTCGTGAGTTCGATTCCCGCTCGGGACAGATATTCGTATTCGTACTAATATTTGTTTCCGGTCTGGTTGTATGACCTTTTGGGTCTCCCCACCGTGCCTCGAAGAGCACATAAAGCCGTTGGTCCCGGTTGTTATCATAGACACATGATAGCGATCGTTACTCATTGTAAGGAAATTATCCGCCAACCCGCAGTGGAACAGCGTGGTGGATTAAGCTCCAAGCCTTCTTCTATATGGAGAAGAGGCCTTCGCTCAGCAGAGGGTTGTTTACAGGCTGATACTGTACTGTACTGTAACATTAATAACGTTGTATCATAACTCAACCACCACCATTACCACTGCATTATCTCAAAACTGTAATATAGATAAATGCGTGGCATGACTACAGCGTATATTGTGTACCTTACTAAAAATATTCACTTCAGTACTGAAAAAAAACTGAATTAGCCTGTGAACGTCCCTTGTCCCTTATTCTGTAAACGTCCCTTCGTCCCTTAATTGCTGGGCGAAGGCCTCTTCTCCATATAGGAAAAGTGATCAGAATTTTTTTATGCATAATAAATAATTCAATGTATACCAGTAATTAGTAATAATTTTTTGCGTATCTTAAATTATAATTGTGCTTGTAATTATCAACAACAAATGTATAAACATTAAATGTATCTTTAGTATATAAATACTAAAGATACTACAGATTTCTTTAACATATTTACTTCTCTATCGGTAGCTGTATTTTACTTTTGATGGAATATATTATTTTACATTTATAGATATTTATCGACATCAACAGTTGTTGGCATCTTTTGTTTACAATTAAGATAATAATAAAGTATGTTGGTGCTTAAAGACTTTTGATTTTTTTTATTGGATTATTATTCTTACAAATTTCAATTAGATGTTAAGTCATTGTTTTTCTTTTTTGTCACAATTTTTTTGTATAGTTAGGCGGCTGTGAGAATGCGTCTCAGGCGCTTATAATATGACTAATGGATAAAGCTCTAGTTTCAAACAATTTAGACATTTTTTTAATACAATACTAAGATAAATTTTGTTTGATCCGTAATATTTATTGAACGTGCATTCAACTAGAGCACTTAGTTTAATGTTTAACATAAAAGCATCTTTAATATAATCAATCCGATTTTAATTCGTACGACATTCCAAGACTTACCATCACGAAACAAAAACGCAATTTTTTTTATAAATTATTACAAACAACAAAATAGTACGTAAGTTGATTCCTTTCACGACGTTTATATTTTTTTTTTTAGAAGTCGAAGAAATTTTGTGCGTACCTATCTACGACAAGTAAAACTTAAATGGAGGTACTATATTTATATAAAAAGGTGGTAATTATTAACTACCGATAGGTGCTTATTATTAATTGACACATTTTCTCCTGTCATACGCTATTTGCCTTGGATATCATCATTACACATCAAACCCCACCCCTTAGGTATATGATCAAGACAGTTTCGTAGAGCGGTCGGATGGTAAACAGTTATTTTAAATATATATATATATATATAACCTCCAGGTTTTATAAGAATTATTTATCCTATTTATTTTATATACGTTTGTTAATAAATAAATAATTTATTATAATATTAATATTACCAGTAGATGAGCTACCTCGTAATGTTATTTTAAAAATACCTACTAATTATGTATTTATTTAAAGAATTTCGCTTTAAAACAAAATATTTTAAACATTACAACTTAATATCAAGTAACTTACTCGCATGCTTGGAATGGAATTTCAGTTCAACAAGCATCGTTATCTGTAACCTCAACTGATTATAATAACATCCGAAAAGACAGGAAACGTATAAATAACAATGAACACAAAACTTATAAAATAATATATTCTATTTCAATTAAGATTAGATTTACTAATAGAATTTAGAATATCCAGTACGTACGGAACTCGGTTAGCTGGTCTTAACCTAGAGAGATTACTATCGCGAGTAAATTGTACGTAAAACAAACAATCCAACAGCCTTCGTTTGGTTCATCGAACAAGGTAGCCGAATTATATTTGCGTTTTCTGAAAACTTTTAAAATAAAATGTATTTTACATTAAAACTGCATGCATTTTAAACTTGTTATAATATAACAAATCAGTTATTTTTGTATGTATGACTATAGTTTAAAAATGTTTTGATATTTAAAGATAGGAAATATAACTTATTTTCATGAAAACATATTTTATGATACAAATAAATAAATAAACGCCTCACATGTATCTGTATGGCTTATACATATCGACATAATAAGTAAGTGTTATTATGTCGATGCCTGTACAGATATTTTTCATGTACGAGGAGCGATGACTCGCGTCTGCTAACGCGTCAATCAGATATTCTAACTACTGCGCCAACGCGTCGTCAAATAAAATGTATTTTATAGGAGTAAGTTCTTATTATCTTCTTAAAAAAATACGAAGAAATGTTTTTGCAAAATTTTATAAATTATAAACGTGATTAGATTGACATCAACAGCATTACCTAGATTATATTTTTAATAACTTCCAGGAATACGCAGTGGAACTGATAACTTAGTCACGATGCCCACAAAAATATGATTTAATCTAATTTCACGTACAAACTCTTGTACTATGTTACATACCTTGCGATAGAGCTTGACGACTAAGCACAATTTTATGTTAATACGAACTCACTAGCTCCCAACTGCGATAGCGGCGGATAGAATGCCAGAAAATGTACAGAAATACGTTAAGTATCTTTAAAACTTTCATTGTCCTAACGAGATAATATTATAATATTTATATATTAAACATATTAAAAAGCATTTAATTTATAACTTAAGCATTTTACCCTACACGCTGAGGTAAATCACGGCATCACAATATCAATTTACAAATATAACCTGTATTGTTACTATAAATACAGGCAATATTATGAATCATACCTATATTATAAAAATTAAAAAAAAATATTTTAATTCTGTAGTTAGAGACTTAAAAAATAAATTACTTTTTAATCACTAATTTTCAGTCATCAAGAAATAGATAAATTAAAAAATGGTTGTCTGTAAAGTCGGTTTACAGACGATAATTTTTACGTGATAACGTCATAAGAAAACATAGATGTAGAATTGTATACTTTTATGAATCGAATTGAATTATTATCACATATATAATATGATAGTGTGTATTACTTTACATATATATATATGATAGTGTAGTACTTTTTTATATAGATGATAGTGTGATATTCAAGATTTTCCAATCTGAGTTATTTTGTTAAGAATAGGAATACGATAGGAAAAGTAGGAAATCAAAGGGATTATTTCAAGTGGAACTCTCTACCAAACAATTGACAAATCACAAAACAGTAGGGGTGTGCGATAATTATAGATAATTCTTAAATACTCGATAATTTTCCATTCGATAATTATCAATAATCATCGATAAGTGTTATTCGATAATTTTGATCCGATAATTATCGATAACTTTCGTCAAATATCGATAATTTTTATCGGATAATAATCGATAATTTTCGCCAACTATCGATAACTTTTCCTTCGATATAATTATCGATAACTGTTCATACGATAATTATCGATAACTATCGATAAAACGATTCGTTAATCATCGATAGTAAAATTATCGATATTTTTTATCGGTGAACATCCCTACTTCTACCAAACAATTGACAAATCACAAAACAGTAGGGGTGTGCGATAATTATCGATAATTCGTAACTACTCGATAATTTTCCATTCGATAATTATTGATAATTATCGATAAGTGTTATTCGATAATTTTGATCCGATAATTATCGATATTTTTTAATTCGATAATTATCGATAACTATCGACCGATAATTATCGGTAACTTTCGTCAACTATCGACAATTTTTATCCGATAATTATCGATAACTGTCGCCAACTATCGATAACTTTACCTCTGATAATTATCGATAACTATTCATTCCATAACAATCGATAATTATCGATAAAACGATTCGATAATTATCGATAGTATAAAATTATCGATATTTTTTTCCGATGAACATCCCTACAAAACAGTTCGCGTGTAAATTGCGTAGCGCCACTGTCTCTTTTACTCGAACGCGGTCCGATGGAGTGTAAGACAGAACGCTTAGGCTAATCGTGCCTTTCTATCGCTTGTTCTGCGCTCTCGCTCACTAATTGTGACAATGATGACGTCATCTTCTTCGAACGGGCACCCCTTCATCAATTTAATAGACGTTATCACGTCAAAACTAATATTATTTTAATATAGCTATATAACAGTTACTCAACCGATCTCTATTTGTAAAAATATTATTTTTACAGTACTCACTTTTTTTGGAGATATTACTGTATCGCATAAAACGGATGAGTCTCTGCATAATTTTGTCACTTTATTAGATGGAATCGATTGACGGACGTGGGTGCAATATGCTGATATACACGTATTCCCTAGCTAAAAACCAAAATAATTATTTTTTAAAACAATATGAATAAATATTTACAGTAACTTTCTGTCTGTCTGTCTGGATTTTATTACAAATTATTTCCATTTGACCTTTACAACCTTCGATCGAAAATATTGTAACCATTTTTTTTATAATTTTCGTGTCTGAAGTAACCATAGTTAATAAGGAGCTTGTCGGAAGAATTAAGAGAAAAGACCTTTCCGTGCTTTTTGAGGCAAAGTAGGTATAAGTAACAAAAGCTTTAGCAACTTCTCTTGTGTTGCAGGTGTCCATGGAAAACACTGACCACTAGTATATCCATCCATTAGCATTACCTATAAATTCATAAAATACAACACCGAAATGTTTATCTAAAAATAATACCTGGAGAATTCTTAGAAATTGAAATGAAATATCAAAAACCCTATTAAGCTCTATAAGCTCTATTAATAACCAATACAGACTTATATTGGTTATTAAAAAAATCATTTATAGAATATTTTTAGTACTGCGTTAGTAAACATCAAGTAATTATGAGTACTCAATTTCTAAAAGCCGAATAAAATTAAAATGTGGTTTATTAGCCACCATAGTAGAGCTAATGACTCTTTATGAGATAGACCAGTAATTGGGCTCTAATGCAGGTCAAAACTAAAATTATCGCAGTACACATTAAGTACACACACAAATCTTACATGTCAATAAAAATAAACACATTATAATAAACACATTACAGGAGTAAAAGGCTTTAGTTCCTGATGGTCTGGGGTCGGTGGGGGAGGAGAGGGGAACGAATCAAGAATCTGTTTCAATTTCTCGCTAGTACGGAGACAACCGCATCGTCGCCGCCAGCTGTCTTCTTCCTGTTTGTGACGTCGAATCGTACGAGATGTCTCGCTCTCCATTTCTACACATAGGTATTGATTCCACCTCTAGAGTACCTTAATAAGAACATTAATTATAATGATTGACTACGTAGTTACTGAAGTAGATATTACTACATATATTTTTCATACAATTCCACATCATATATATTTTTTGAAAATATCAATTACTTTTAAAGTGATTGAATATGGAACAGTTATGAATACATATGATAATACAATAATAATTGATAGAATTTAATCTAAACTAAATTTTGAAGCTATTTAAATACAGATAATATCTTAATTGTTTGTCTTTATTTTATTTTTTATATTTTTACTCTTAGCTAACCTCTAATTTGCTTATATTTCAAATTATTAATAATAAATATGTATATTTCTTATCAAAAACACGGATTTATCCATTTAATAAAATTAATTCGCACAATAATTTAAAACTAATTCAGCGAAAATTCGATAAAGATCATTCTCCACGCCTAAATCGTAACATTTGACAAAAAATAATATTTTTTTTAGTTATTTAATGTTTCAGTCAATGACTTATATAAGATAAACAGATAAAAAATATAAGTACCTATGTTTAGTATATTAAAAAGGTTTTATTTTAAAATTTGATGGTCTTTTACTTTAGTTCTTCGCACCTTTGCATAATATATTTGATAGACACAGACCAATAACCCTACACAAATGAACGATACTGATTAAAAGGGCATGTAATTGCATTCTTTGTTGAAAATAACTTGATAATATGCTGCAACTGAAATGCTTGAAAAGATAATCGACTCTCTAATATTTAGGACCAACATGATGACTTGATTGACTTTTCAATTTGGAATAAGTACGACCCTTGCCTTTATTTAACTTAAATATTTTTCTTATATATTTTTAGAAACACATTTAAACATAACTGTAGAAGACAACTAGTGCATGATTACTCATAAGTACTTAACTGAATTTTGCCAGAACTTTACTGAACATGTACCTTAAATTTCTCACGGTTACCGCACACCAGAGTTGTGACAACGAGCGAATATATGTACCGAAATGTATAGAATTTTTGATTTACCGCTAGGCGGTAACCGTTTGTAGCATAAATATGAATAAGATGAAAACACGCACGACGGCAACCATTATGCACAAGGAATTAATTGCCTCGAATTAGCGTCACTCTTCATTGTTGCATTTGATGGGTTCGTTTAATGACATTAACCACATTTCTTTTCCTTTTAAATAACGTTATCTCTAATCGTGACAAGCAAATTACCTTTAATCACCAAAAACTATTATTGTACTTTGAAAACGTTTTGAAGTTATATTCCCTAACGGGGTTAAAAGTTGATATCAATACTCCTTAGTGCTTTTAATTTAAATTACGTTTTATTTTGACACATGTTTGACAACTCAATCCGTCTATTATAAAATATTTTCCAGTATCGACGCAGGTGTAGATGATAAAAAATATAAATTTATAATTTTTAAATTTTTTGTTACATACCCGTGCAAAGCCGGGGCGGGCCGCTAGTCATTTTATAAAATATATATATATATATATATATATATATATATATATATATATATATATATATATATATATATATATATATTTACATATACATAAATACACATCCATGACCCGGTGCAGACATCTATATTCGTCATACAGATTATCTGCACCTGGCGGGATTCGAACCCGCGACCGCTGCGTATAGTGTTCAGTTGTCTGACCACTCGACCAGCCGGCCGTCAAATATAATATATATATATATATATATATATATATATATACATATATATATAATTCTTGCTTTCAAATAAACTTAGTAAACTTTAAGAAACAATAAAAGTAATTATAATCATTACCTTGTGGTAAGAAGGTCGTATGTATTAATTTTATTAGGTTACTAAATAAATGATTGAGAAACCAATGTATTATTTTGCCAGAAAACGTAGTAATTATTTAAAAAAAAAACAAATTTACTTTCAACCTTACATTGTTATTCATTTATAAATATGATTACATTATTATTCTTTTACAATTACATTATTATTCATTCGTAATTATTCCAATTTTATTTACTTTTTAATTTATTTTTACTTTTTGAGATTATTAATTTTGTATATGTTTAATATTATAAAATTCTAAAACACCTCGTGTATAGTTAAGACGAGACTCGGGAAAAGAGGAAAATTTTCACACTAACAAATAATCATATTATCGTAAATTCATTTTCTTTTGCTACATTTTAATCTTATCAGAAAACAATACCTAGAAGCTATTTCACTAACCACATGCTAAACTGTATGTTTTTGCGTCAGAAAAATCAGATAATATCTTTTTTTTATTTGAATAAACTAAACTATTTAGAACGTTGATAATAATCACTTTTTTTCTATATATATATAAAATTTCAGAAAGTAAAATAAAACTAAAAAGAGTTATTTATAAAATTTAAGAATACAGTTTTTTCTTGTATTCATTTAAAAAATCAATATATTTTTATGATACATCACTTTGCCCGGAAAATTTTCCGTCAGTGTATTTAGATCACGGAATTTTAATTTTAATGTGTTTTATGGGAAATACTTCCCACGGTTGTGCAATACGAATATTGCAAGTACGTGTAATTATATCACAAACTTTAGGTCAAAATGCTACTGGGTTATGTCAGCAGACCATACCAAGCAAAATGTAATGTTACTTCTCTTATATTTTACTCTCTCTCTCTTACATATAGCGTTAGGTAACATTAAGCTACTTTTTATTTAAGCACAAAGCTCTTATAGATTTATGTTTGGTATAAGTAATCAATAAAAAAATAAATATCCTAGATTTTAGTTACCAGCGATAGATTCCCGAAACGATATCTCTCTAGCTATCAAACTAATGTTACTAACACGGACATTAGAAATTACCATAAATCCTAAAGGATTTGAACTATTATTTTAAGAAGAAATTATCTTTTACTTTCCAACAATGCAGAATAAATTGTAGTGGAATTTATAAACGTCACAGGAAAGGCTCGGCTTGGCCACCTGACGCGTGTCGCTAATCGTGCGGTCGTTCACTCACAGAAATACTAAGCAATTATTTAAAAAAAAAATGCTTTACAGCATTTTCAATGCAACTACTTCAAACGATCAAACATTAAGTACTAAGGACTCATCTTAGGCGTTACGCCTATTTTTATAATTTTTAGAAATGTTTTTTTTTTTTTTTTGGTAGATACATCCGCTTAGATATCATGAGCAATCTGCAATGCTGCCGTGATAACTAAAAATGCAGTAATCGTAAAATTACGGTTTCGAGATAAACGCGGAAAAGACATTTTGACATATTTGAGGAAGATGTATGTTTTTTGTAGTCCTTCAAATATGTCAATAAAATAGGAAAAAATACAAGCTTTTCAAAAATAATTATCCTTTATTTCATAAATTAGTATATCTATTAATAATGCGTATTATTGCGTTTAGGTTTAGCATCAGGTCTTGTAAAAATCACAGGATACTAAGTCTAAATGCAGCACTTGCGCTCATTACTGCATTATGGTCTAGCGCATGATGATTACTGCGTTATTGTTTAGTATTAGACACCGCTTTTTAATGTCCGAAGCTAAGTAGATGTGTACTTAATATCCTTTTACACAGATTTTAAAAGTTTGCTCTGCGGTTTAAAGCTACTGCGGGGATATCAAAATTAAACAATTTATATAAAAAAAATTAAGTTTTATTAAGACAACATATTTTAACATCAGTTACACTGATATATATCACATCATACATACATACAATCTGCATCAGAAAGGTGAAAAATGCTCAATTTTATTTTGACTGGTGGAGTTGTCTGTCCAAATAACTATTTCCTCGCAATCGCGTTTGCTTTCAAAAAAAGATCTGTATGTACTAATAATGTCTTCCTGTTTTCTGCCAGATATTGCTTCATGCCATACCGCTGCGAATGGTTTTTCTTTAGCCCTTCTAGCCTTTCTAGAGCCCAAAGGCAAAAAAACTTTCGTTCAACGCTATAATTCTCAGACATAACATTACAACTTTAAACATATCTAGTCTGGGTAACATAATGGGGTTCAGCAGAGTAGTAACATTTTGAAGATTCTGACTTATTCACAGATTGTGTTACGTCTTGTTGGTAATAAGTACGTGCTTTTGCAAATTTTTCACGATGGATCTAGATCCATGGGATTGGCATGGACATGGCATGGGATTGAATATAACTCGGCCAGGCTATCAATATGCAACTTGTCATTAGATTTAGTTATACAATTTTGTGAGCAGTTGGCATGTGGTGATTTCAGCATATACGATTGGCTGTCTCGTGTTTGTCCTACATAATAATCATTTCATGGTCATACTGTGCATTATTCATTTATTTTGTATGACGTTTAATTATTTAAAAGAGTACCGGGAGTTTTTTTCCTCCGGCTTTTTTCCCTCTCGGCCAACACTAGGGACATTAGATTAAGTTATTTATTGTAACATTTAATAAAGCCGATGATATAATAGTAATGTTATGTCTACCGAGACAATAACTTGTAATAATTTGACGTATTTGTTTTAAATGAATTTTTTTTTGACATTCGTTAGTGTGTAAAATCACCTTAGGACGAAATAAATATTTTTATTTCATTTCATTTTATTACGTAGCACAATCGGTACAATGTTCTGTATATTTGCATGAAATTTGATGTAGTTTGAATGTTTCACAATGTTCATATTCTTCGTAACCTAACTGAGCGAAAGATATATTCATATATTTTTTTAAGAATTTCCTGTAGAGATCGTATGATACCTTAAAATTTGGATTCTTTTACATAAAATCAGCATGCATCACGGTTGCATTCAAATCACTCGGAAGAATCTTCTGTTTGGGGCATGTGCACGCCTATAATGTGCAATGGCTGGTTTAAAACTCTCGATATGCTGTTTGATCGTTTCTCTGTCCAATTGTTTGGAATTATCATGCTTCCCGCGTCGATCCCCTTGAGCTTCAGGAAGCTTTTTCAAAATGTCAAGCACACGTCTATCATTATTTTTGTGGTAATCTTGTTTCTAACGATTCTTCAAATTTACGCCTCTTCCTTGGGTTGCCTGATTTAGTTTTTTCCTGTGTAGTAACTTGTTCTATATTATTTTCGGACTCTATATTTATGACATGACTGTATTCTGTTGTATGTGTATCGTGATTCAAATTATCTCGGGGCTCTTCGCTTATCGAAATCATTGAACTAGATGTAATAGGAATCATTTCGCTGGGTTTTTCTGTTTCAAATGTTATATCTGTTCATGATATATCCATGAAAGAACTTGGGAACGTTTCATCACATAACAGACTAAATGATTCACCTTTCTGGTTTGAATTAAATTCTGTAGAAGTAGATGGTTCTGGTTCTGTTTGACGATCCGGTTCACCCAGCACCATGTCTAACATGCTTCTTCCGCAGGAATTTTTAGCAAACATTATGAAGACAATGTTCTGAACTACATATAATAAATCTACATTGATAAAGCAGGAAATAAAATCTACTATAAACTACCAACCTGATCGGAACCGGATTTGTCTATAGATACCAAAAGTTATCTATCAGTTAGAAATATTAAGTACATCGACGATGTACTTAACATTTCTATCAGATAGCTATAACTTTAGGTATCCTTTAGGTATACAAGTATGCAAACAAAGTTACTGAAAACCTACAGAGTATGTAGTACTTAGATAGTAAAAAAACAAAAATGTATCTTTTTCCAGTATTTTTAGCTTATGAAAAACTAAAATCTGACTATCACGTCAGGTGACAACTTTTTTATTTCGATGTCATGAAGCTATATAATACTTACTATATATATATATATATATATATATATATATATATATATATATATATAAGACTATAATAAAATTATAACTGTGCTGTACCAGCCTTTTTAATAGTCCACTGCAGGACGTAGACCTACTCACAAAGGGTAGCATTATATTATAAAAACTCACTCAAATTTCGTTGCATTAAAAAACAACGTGCCGCACGTCGCACTTCGCCGAACGACGACGACGCGAAGCACTGATTTGCTTCAACAAAACGCGGCACTGTATCGTACGGTTACGATCTCGCGAACTTTTACTACACACAAATGCAGTAATGTGGAGTGCTGCGTTTTGACTTAGCAACTGGTCTATATATACTAGAATAAAATGTTACAGTAATGGCTATTACTGCACTTTCTTTTAGGGTATTCTAACAAGTACTGCATTCTTCTTTAGCATATGTTTAATACTGCGTTTTTTCTTATCATTGATATGGTTTTCATGTAAGTACTGCGAAAATCGTAACCTAAAAAACATACTTACGGGGATTTTTTTTATGAAATTAATTTTTTTTCATGTAAATAAACCTAAAACATTTTTCGGATTTTTACTTTTTTGAAAAAAGTAAAAATCCGAAAAATGTCGATTACTGCATTTTTTGTTATCAGGGCAGAATGAATGTCATAATCATGGACGTAATATTACGTCCATGGTCATAATAGACTTATTGTATATCATACACGCATCTTTTTTTTAATAATCCATTTATTAAAAACTTAAAATTAGAATTTGTTTCAGACAGGACTCGGACGCTACCGCGACCGGCGACACCCTCGTTTCATTCGCTCGACTAGCGCGTCTTTTAAAGTCTAACCTATTTTACGTTTTCTAAATGTATTCTGTTAACTAAGTGTACTATAATATATACATCTTGATAGTAAACTTAGGTTTAATTTGCACATTGATGAAATTACCACAAAAGCTTTTAAAATGTTGGGATTCACCATACGTACTTGCAAGGAATTGAAAAACCCGAATACCAAAATTGCAATCTATACTGCACTAGTTCGTAGCGGCTTGGAATATTGTTGCGTTGCCTGGAACCCGCACTACGACATTTACAACAAGCGTTTGGAGAGTGTGCAGAAGCGATTTCTGTGGCACCTATCTTATAGTTGCAATGTATCAAAGACCTGCCCGAGTTATGACGATCGCTTGCAACATTTTCATATGAAATCGCTTCTCCACCGCAGAAAGCTGCTGGACGTCGTGTTTCTGTATAAACTGATTAATGGTCAAATTGACGCTCCCGATCTCCTTTCTCATCTCGATATATCCATTCCCAATAGACTGCCTAGACACAAAAAGTACACGCCTTTTACCGAAAAATTCTCACAATCTAATCTGGGGAGGCATTATGCACCTCTCAACAGAATACTAAGAACCTATAATAATATCCATAACTCACATACAAGGGAGGAGCAGCATGATGGTGAGTCTGGCTCATCAGCCAAACGTTCTAATTCAACCACACTAGACATTTTCTCTAACACCCTAACTCAATTTAAAGAATTGCTATCCCTGACATTAAGGTGAGAGTGCTTGCAAGCGGTGCACTGTTTTTGGGTTCTATATTATGCTTTTTAATTATTGTTGTTATTTTTATCATGTAACTTGTAATTTTGTTCTTGTTCACACTTTTTCTTTTTATATATATGAAATTATTTTATTTTTATCCTTGGTTAATTTTTGGATCAATTTAAGGATTTATCATTGCTTAATATTTTTTACGATTTTTAATAATGCTATGGTTGTTGAATTGACAATCTATTAGACAATTTATTACTTTTATAATAATTGGAATTTTACTGTTATTAATTTTGGTTTGAATGATAATTTTAATTTTTGAATTTGAAACCGGATGATGTATTGTAATTATTATTAGTAATTGTCTACTTTGAAAATTATGTCTCGTTTGGTTATTATTATTTTATATCGTTTAATTTGTAATTTTGCTCTTGTTCACACTTGTTTTATATGTATGAAATTATTTTATTTTGTTTTTATCCTTGGTTGATTTCCTGTTCATTTTAATAATTTATCATTGTTTGATTATTTTTTTTTACGATTTTTAATGCTTAGTGCTGTGGTTATTGAATTGACATTCTATTACATAATTTGTTACTTTTATAATGATTGTAATTTTACTATTATTAATTTTAATTTTAATTTTAATGATAATTTTAATTTTTGAATTTGAAACCGTATGATGTATTATAATTATTGTTAGTAATTGTCTATTTAGAAAAATTGTGTCTCGTTTAGTAATTTTATCTTGTCAAATTTGGTTTTTGTTAACTTACTTCCTGTCTTTACTTTTAATATTATTGTACCTATAATAATAAATTGTTCGCTCATGTGCATGCAGTTTGCGCCTGTAATTGAGGATACACTTGGCCGAATAACGAAACTTGTCTCTTAACATTGTGTTAGTGTATTTCTTGTTGGCGCAACAAATAAATAAATAAATAAATAAATAAATAAATAAATAAATAAATATACTATACTTGTATCTATAGTTACTATAAAACTGTAACAAAACCAATTCTGTACAATGAAGATATTTTGAAATTGTTTTAGATGCTATTATATTCATTTTTTTCTTTGTCTGTCTGATTTGAGTTTAGTACGAACCAGAAAAAAGTACCCAGTGAACCCATTCACTGGGTACTTTTTATATCGAAATTCGAAATGGTTCCCTTGGCATAGGCACTTATTCTTTTATTGTTAGAAAAATATTTCAAGTAGGTATTTTGTGTCCCGTAAATATTTCAGTCTATGGTTTGAAAGTTCAGAACTTTCAGATATCATAACGCTCAATATTGGGTCGAAATAACTTGAAACTCGGAATGTTGATAAATCTTAAGCAATGTTACGTACTTTGTCTTATAGACTAAGAAAGGGAAGGCAATCGCGAACGAAGTCGCGGGTGCAGCTAGTATTGAATATTAATAATACCGTATCTGATGTAGCGATTGATTTTCTCGCTGACCAAATGTAAAATAGATAAATTTTGTTCTCTTTTATATGTAATTTATTCATATGACGGCCGGCTGGTCGAGTGGTCAGGCAACTGGACACTTTGCGCAGCGGTCGCGGGTTCGAATCCCGCCAGGTGCAGATAATCTGTATGACGAATATAGATGTCTGCACCGGGTCATGGATGTGTATTTATGTATATATGTATTTATATCTTAAATTTATTTCCGTTCCTAGTACCTGTAACACAAGTTCTTACGAACTTAGCACGGGGCTAGGTTAACGTGGTGTGATTGTTGGTTAATATTTATTTATTTATTATTTATTTATAGCTCTCTCTCTCTCTCGTAGAACATGTGGATCTTGTTCAAAAGTTCGCGTGTTCGAATTCGAGCTAGCACCGCTGAATTTTCAAATGCTTATATTGGTAAACAATTCGCCTCGTGCTGAGGTAAGGGAAAACATGGAGGAAGGAAAATGAAACGCAAATAACCGCTAATCTGCGCCAATCAATAGAGTAGCAAGGTTTAAAAAAAGACTTTCAGCTAGGAGCGACATTACTGTATTACTGTGTTTATTTTTAATTAAGAGAAATTTACTATAATATATGTCACAGTTTGTTATAGAACAATACAATTCACAATTCTAATGTAAAGTTCGACACGAGTTTAAACTTAGTTTCGTTTTATTAGACTTTTATCATACAACGAAGTAATACCAATATATTAAACACATCTTATTAATTAAGTTAGCATCGAAGTTAAAATTGTACATACGGGTCGTAAACAATGCTTGGACAATACAAGGCTAAGTATACAATGGACGAGTGATTTTGGAAAAGCGAAGGTCAGAGATGTCATTCCGATGAGAGATACGTACTTCCTTCTTGTTAGCGATAAGCTATTACACGGTCCGGCAAGCACGAAACGAATTCAACCCTATGAAATTTAAAAATCGTCTCAACTTTACAATAACCCATTTTTTAATATAAAATATTATGTAATTTTAACGCTAGCCATCACTGATTAAACAAAATGATTTAAAATGATTAAAAATTTTAATCATTTTAAATCATTTTAAATCATTTTAAATCATTAAAATATGATTGAAAATGATTAAAAATGATTAAAAATTTTTAATCATTTCAATCATTTTTGATTATTAAAATATGATCGGAAATTATTTAAAATGATTAAAAATTTTTTAATCATCTCAAATCATTTTTCTCAAATCATAAGAGGTGACAGAAATTCACAAAGTATTTTATGATTAGAAATGATTCAATATGATTAAAAATTTTTAATCCTAACTGAATCATTTTAAATCATAAGAGGTGACAGAAATTCACAAAGCTATTTTATGATTAGAAATGATTCAATATGATTAAAAATGATTAAAAAATTAATCATTTTTAATCATTTCAAATCATTTTGTTTAATCAGGGATGCAATATAAACGGACTTCTAAAACTTAATTAAGATTTTTCTAAGCATATTGGCTTGAACTGAAATGAAATGATTTTAGAAATTCTTTTACCATTACAAATTACACAATCCAGATCACAGATCACCTCCAATAGATACCACATGAAGGGCATTCTACGCCCGCAACTACTGATTTATTGGTAAATACCATGTCCCTGTTACTGTAATGACGGTACATTGAAAAAGTGATATATTATGTTGTCGATTTAATTATTGTAATGGGTAACCTCGTGGAAATCGAAACAGAAAAAACGTAAATATCTGGATCTGACACACGAGATTGTTGATATGCGGGGTGTAGAGTCCGCTGAAATCATCCCTTACGTAATATCTAACAGTTTGATCCCGGTAAGCCTTGCTCACCATCTAAGGCAGCTGAGAATCCGTAACGGTTCACTCGAAGTCAAGATGCAGAAAGCTACTGCCCTCTCGACTCGGCTAGAATTGTCTGCCGTTTTTTCAGCCTACAAACTTAACCCCCGGCCGTTTGATCTCCGTGCCGCGGCGTACCTAATCTTCCATATTTAATTTATTGCAATAGCTATTATTATAAAAATTAAAAACCGTTTTCTGTAACGTATACGCTCAGTTTGTACCAGCACTGCACCACATCGCTTTCAGTGTGTTAAAACATTTAAAATAACATCAGGTTATTAAAAAAAAATGAATGAGGAACTGATTAAAAACAACTTATATTTGCCATGTATTTAATAAATAAACACGTTTACAATACGTTGCTAAAGCTTTATGAGGGACCAGCCTTAGCATTCTCATGTGAGTTTTCAGCAAGCGGACCTAAGAAAACTCTACGTACAAAATAAAAATTATTAACGAAATCGATCAAAATATGAAATTTAACATTAAAAAACGCTGAAAATAGAACTGATTTAAGATCACGTTTTAAATAAATTCGATTCCGGTCTAATTTAATATATTCATTTAAAGGCATACTACTAAAGTATTTTTTTTTTATCAGCGACAGACGAAAAAATGCAATAAATCGCACTTCACATTTTCATTTCATTGAGCTGCCAGATTGCCAGAAGAAACTTTTTTGGCAGTACTACAGGGCTAGACTTTGCCAGAGGTTTCCAATAATTATCGACCAGACATGCCAAATTATTATTTTACGCAATATCAATGACATTACACAGTTCATTGTAAAGTGAATACATTAAATTAGACGATGTTTACAATGAAATAACGGAATGTGACGAAATCATGTTATATAAACATAAATATAAAAATTACAAAAATTTAATAAATTAATATAAATCTCTAAAATCGCTTACGATATAAACGAACCTTTATTGTGCTTGATTTAGACGTAACACACACACACGTAGGTGACAAATACAATCACATACAAACTATTATTATTTATTATCCTAACTATTTCAAAAATATATTTCATCCAATTATAGAATAAGACAGTTTGCACAAAACACACCTATTAAATACCTATTATTAATAATATATCTCGACAGCTGTTGTTTATGTTGCGGTGAGCAGAAGCGTAGCATTATATTGTAACTATCTATTTAAGCTACTTTTCAACACTTTTAACTTTCGACGGAATCGTAGTATCAATGATTTTATTATACATCATCAGAGGGGATAATAAAAGGTAAGCAATTAATAATTGTTTCTTACATATTTGAAAATAATTTCGTAGGATCTGATTTTTAAAAAAAAGTAACGTTTTGTGCAACAAAGTCATGATTTTCAAGATAATGGGTTGTAGAAAAAATACTTTTAAATTAAATTGTTGTTTTAAAATATTATAAACGTGAGGCAATTTTAAAAATTAAAGTTTTTAAAAAAGTGTTTATCGACTACTGTTTTTCCGTTCTTGATCAACTAGCAAGATAAAATAAAAATTCTTACTTTTCTTTTCGTTCTCTATACTAATATTATAAAGAAAATGATTTTCGACTCATTTAAAATAATGTGTGTGTTAATTATAATACAAAAAAAAAGCTTAATATAATAAAACGAGGCTGAATTATTTTCTAATGTATAAGTGAAACAGATCCTACGAAATTTCATAAAAATACTGAACCATTTAACATCAAGTACATCAGTGCTACATAAATTTGTACATACGTGAATTTACTGATAGTTTATAATATTTATCACATATACATATAGAAACTTCTATGCGTATGTTCCGTTTTAATACATAATTGTGAATCTGTCCTATACGCTTTCATTTTAAATGGCAGCCTTTATGAGAAGATTACATTAAATTTTACTATATGAGGTTTTGGAGCAAACAATGCATCATAATGATAATATTTTTTTTACTAAAGTTTAATGTGATCTTTATTAATTAAGCATCTAATACAGTTCATACGGAATAACACGTTATTTTTTTTTAAATGTATATATTAGATTTTTGAAAACTATGAAAAAAACCGTCATTGTCCTGTAAATCTTTATAGTTAAGGCAAGCCGAGGTAAATATATGATGGATAATTAAATATTTAAATAAGAATAATTATCCGTGAATAAACATTTCAAATACTTGTACTTATATAAGTGATAAATAAAATTTTTAACATTAACAATAAAAAAGCAATATCTATCAAGATCAAATATACTCCTACAATAGACTAGATCATACACGTCAAACGAAGACCATCGAATTATAGCAATTATAAATAACACTTTTTATGTACTTTCATTTCAAATATTTTATAGTTTGACGAACGAAAACTGAACTGAAATATAAGCGTTGCAAAATAATTATAACACTTAGTACAATGTCAGTTTGATAATTAAAAAAGAAAAATATTGTTTGTTATAACTAATTTTTATTCTTTTTATGAACAATTACGAAATCTATATAAAACTGAGATCATCGTAATATTTATTTGCAATGTCGATTACAAGATTTGAAAAAATTATTTAAACTACGAAAAATTTTCAGTCAAATGTAAACTAAAATGTAGGTATGTACCTATTTGTTTTTTTTTTTTTTTTTGGTTAACTGTTAGATTTATTCGAAAACAGAAACGTTAAATTACATCGATGATATTCTTATAGCAACAATAATGCTATTTAAGTTTTGTTATAAGTTCATTTTCAGCTTTCGTGTATCAGACTATACATATAATAAACCGAAAGATAAAAAAATAATAATCAACAGATTTAATACATCACTTAAATTTTCTTCTGTGTAAAAGTAAAATTATGAGAAGTTATATATTAGAAAGAATATTGATGACCAACAAGTAGTAATAAAAAATAATAAAGCCTTCAAATAATAAATAATAGCAATAATAGACAACACTATAATTTTATTTTTAGATACAGCATTAACCAAAAAGTAAGCCACATAATTTAAACGCACTATAACTCGTTGGGCTAAAGTGATCGTAATTTATCTAAATAAATAAACACCAAACAAATAGCATTGTTTACCTACATTTACAAATATTCAAGACAACGGCTGCTACAACTTGCGGGGAATACACGTATAAATAAGGAATGTCATACATTTCTATATCGGAATTATACATCAGTCTCAGTTTTGCTACTTGTGCGCCGACTTCTAACTGCGGAGCCCGGGTTTGCCCAATAAGGGCCACTAAGTAAGAATTTCTTTACATTATACTCCATTCTTGCCAAATCTTCGGCCGAGATTTCCTTCTCCCCTTTTGATTTCAAAGCATCTCGCAACTCTTTCCCTACGTCAATATCGGCAATATCGCTGCGATTAAAAACAGTAGCGGCATTATTGATTTCCGTTATTGCATCGTCTCCATATTCAACTGGAAAAATTGTTTCTTTCACAACGTTATTTACAATCATGGAATTTGATGCACTAGGTTTTATAAGTTTTTCCTTGCTTTGAGCTGTGACACTATTATGAGGCCAATTATTTCGTGGCTCTCTGGAGTATCTCGAGTATTTGCTGACGGGGTGTGGCATATTGAGCGCCAGCTCGTTCAATGTTTCAGTAAGTCTGCTTAACTTACTATCTCTTCTCATGGTTTGGTTAGGAAAAAGACATTCGTCCTCTAATGGATCATTTAAATTGTTTTGTTGCTCCAAATTCTTTTCGACCCATTCTGCGACTCGAAGTAATTGTTGCTTTTGTAACATGGCTGCACTATCATCGCTAGAAAGTGAGCTAGTACTTTGTTCATTTGTAAAAACCTTTTTATTTTCGTTAACCTTAAGATGAGTCTGAGTTAAATTAGGGTAAACATTAACAATGTTAGGTAAGGACGGCTTAATAGTTTCAGGCTTTTTATCGAGATCACCAAGAGGTGGATAATCTTTCGAAATTTTGGTATTTTCAATAGAATGAAAGTGTGACATGTCGATTTTCTTTATTGCGCGAGTATACTGACTAGCTCCTTTGCTTTGCTCGTAACGATCAAAATTAAATATTTTAATATCGTGATTGTCAACGGGCGATAACACATCGTTTTTGTTACTGCTTTCGTTGCTTTTTGAATTGTTATTTGTTTGTGAATTATTAATATCATCACTGAAATCGTTTAACAAATTATCGATTTCAGAAGTATTTTTCTGGCTACTAATATGTGAACCATTATTATTGCGCTCTGAGGTATTTGAAAAATTGTGAGTTTTCAATGGTTGCAGAGGTGATGATGAAACATTCAACAGTATCGGATTAATTGTAGTGTTTTTTACAATTAAATTGGGTTCCTTATTGTTATTATCAACATGAACATCAATTAAAGTAGTTTCTACAACTACGTTGTCATCTTTAATATCATTTTTAACTTCATCGTCATTCTTTTCAAGGTCAATAAAGTTGTCTATACCCTCGTTGAGATCTTTAAATATGGAATTCTCATTACATTTACTTTGACGTCTATATAAAACTGGTGGAACATCTGGTTCTGCATTGTCTAATAATATATTTTTAGATCCAGCTTGCATACGCAAATGACAAAATCTTGGTCCAGGACCTACTGTCGTATTAGATTTATGAGTGCTTACTGTTGACTTAGCTATCGACGACGTTCGGCTAGCTGCACCCATGGAACTTTGCGAATTTTTCCTTAAACTTTCAACTGGTAAAACCGGAGTTTTCGGTTTTACTTCCTTACAATTTGGTACATCTCTTATGAGCAAATCATCATTACATGCACTATGAATACTACTTTTTTTGCTAGAAATTGAAGTTTTCGTTCGATCACAAAGCTTATGGTGAACTGATGGTTCCACGTTAATACTATTATTTCGTATTTTAATATCGCCTACATCTACTTTCTGACCAAGTTCCCTTTGCGTATCTCCTTCTAATTTCATACTAGTTTCAGTTTTAATGATGTCATTTATAATATTATTTGGTTTAATGTTTTCCATTAATAAGTCTGAAGATTCTCTCTGTTCAATTACATGAGGTTGTGATGCAATATATAATGGACTGTGCGAAATTTTGTCATTTACAAGTCTGCCAGGAGTAGGAGAGCTACTTCTTACACTAAAACCGGAATGAATCGATTTTATTTCAGCATTGCAGTTTAGACAAAGATAACTCTTCACCTCTCCGCTCAAAATTGTTTGTGTCGATACTGTGTAGTAGCTTTCATTATAGCAAAATGGCTTATTTTGAGATTTTGAACAAGTGCATGTATCACAATGTTTAGTCACAGAATCTTGGATGCTATCTTCCAGTATTTTAGACATAAGTGAGGCAGATATATTGAATTCATACTCACTTGCATCAAATGTGTCAATTTCATTTCCATTTTTAGATTGACTAGAACTTGCTTGTTTGGGTGTCTTCGACATCACATACTGTGATACCCTTGCTTGCGTATCGACCGGCAACTGCCAAAGGAAAATAAAGGTAAGTCGTTGTTATAACAAAGTTCATATATAAGAAAAAATTAAAAGTAAGTGCACTTACATTATCAAGCTTCTGAGATACGAAATTATCTGGCTTGCATTGCAACAATTGAATTGCTAGATTCATGTCATTTTTATATCTTTCCTATAAATAAAAAAGGAATTGGTCATAGATAATACAAACATTAAAGTATATATTACAAATAATTTTATGAATTATACAATACATTTTCTTTTTGTAGCATACTATAGTTATGTTTTGATTCTGCTAATCTCACAGACAGAGTAGCAATATCTTTGGTCAGTTGGCTTTTCTCACTCTTCATCTTGTCTACCATTTGAAGTAACTTATCCTCGAGAACTTGATTCAATTTTTGAACTCTTTTGTGTGAATCATTTAATCTGAAATGTAAATGACATATTGTTTGATTGCATAATCCTACTAACATATTATTATTATAAATGCGAAAGTTTGTGAGTATGTATGTATGGATGTTTGTTACTCTTTCACGCAAATACTACTGAACCGATTACAATGAAATTTGGTATGTAGGTAGCTGAAGACCCAGAATAACACATAGGCTACTTTTTATCCCGGAGTTCCCGCGGGATTGATTCCTAATTGAAAATAGATACATTTATCGCTTCTGAAAACTGAATGCGCGATCTAGCAGCACGGCGGCACCGAAGGCGGTAGCGGAGGCGGGGGCGGGGCGGGCGGTCCGACATATACATATATGCATTACCATATACATATATGCATTACCATATACATATATGCATTACCAAAATGTATATAGACATATTTTTAAAATCCTCTTCAAACAGGTTTTGAGATAAACAAAAATATATCTTGACTAGAGCTTTTTTCGACTATACTTACTTCTATATAGTGCAACCTCGACATAACGAAACTGAAGGGAATTAGAAAATATTCATTATATCAAGTAATTCATTATCAGGCCCGCCGTAAGCGGGCGTGCAAGGCGTGAACCGCACACGGGCGGCACGTTCAGGGGGCGACAAATCGAGTGACTCACCACGTAATATTCAAAGACATTGTCATAATACCCACCCCACCTACAGAATAAGAAATGTCATCGCATGGAAAAAACATGACCGGCGCGCAATATTAGCGTTAATAACGCTATTTATTGGCATCCGTTAAGACTAAGATGCAATACCAAACGTCATCTGTCGGCAGATTGAACCACCCGCCTTCGCTTGGTGGCACCCCAAATTCGGTACAAGTATCCATAGTCGTACTCTATGAAAGGCAGGACTAGCGAAGTTAGGGCAATCCCGACTGAGCTTCCTTCTCAGTTGGTATGTTAGATATAGTAGATACTTGTACTCATTCGAAGAGTATCATGGTGGATGAACAGTAACGATCGCACATTAAATTGCAATTATTTTGTTAATAGTTCTTCTGAGGTGGGTCTAGAAATAATTATTGATATTTGATATTTAAACTTGGTTAGTTTGATTATAATTTAATCTATTATGTGTCAGTGCAAAACAGAAGTATTTACCACAGTGAGAATGTGAAATCGTAGATACAATTTAATAATATTATATCAAAAAAATGAAACTACTTTAAATCAAATGCAACTGAAACTATTAATATCGAAAAAAAAAACAATGGTGTGATGTATTAAAAAGAATCATAGCCATTATCAAGTTTTTATCTCATCAGTGTCTATCTTTCCGTGGGTCATCAAAAACATTGAAAAATGAACATGATAATAGTAATTTTTTTAAAGCAATCGAAATGGTAACATCTTTTATCCATTTCCGTTAAGATTCAGTTATTCATCAGTTGGAAATCAATAACCGCGCATTTTACGTCCCATGCTCGGCTCCTAGTCTTAATTTGGTAGTGAATGATGCAGCAAATATTAGGCATGAAACTGAATTTATTTAATATAATTCAAGAAATTGACATTTTCTTTTCATCATCTACAAAAAGATGGTCGATAACTTGCAAACATTTACCAGATTTTAAATTAAAAGCTTTAAGTGCCACGCGATGGTCTAGCAGAATGTGTCAGAATGTATGCAGTTAAATTATTACGGTAAATTGTGTAAAGTTACAACTTAATCTGTTGCTTAGAAGCAGAGATATAAAGCGTGGCTGCTAGTTTCAGCATCATTTAATTTTGGATGCTAGCTACTAGTTTGTTTCATTTTAAAATTTACAAACTTAGTCAATCTATATATATAAGCTAAACAATGAAAAGTATTTAATTTGAATATAATATTATTGTAATTCAATTAATTAAGGAATATAAATACAGCTAAAACATTTATTTAAAAATAAATAAATAAATACATTAATTACCTCTCATACTTTTCCTTCCAAGTACCAATCTGTTCTTCTAAATCATTAGCTCTAGAGGTAGACTTGAAAAACTCAGTCTCGAGAGCTACAAAGTGTGCATCACGCTCAGCGAGGTGAACACGCAAGTGCTCCACTTCTTTGCGTAACTGTGCTTCAGCACCATCACTATATTCCTAGTAATTTATGTGCATGTTAAAGTTAGATAAAAAACAAAACAACATTTGCTTTAATTTTCTAGTAAATGGATATTTTATGCAAACAAAAAAAAGACAAGCAATGTGCTCTATTTTACAAAGAACCCAATTATCTAATTACAAATCTATTAAATCAGTGAATTTATATTCTGAATATCAAGCATTAATTCAAACTACTACATTTTAGTAAAATGAAAGTATACTCTTGTTTTATTGAAGCAATTTTACTGATTGTAAGAATATACAATGTTTTTGGAATTTTTGTAAAAAAGTATGTGGTTTCTTACAAATAAGAATCCCCTTGATGATTAGAAAGCTAGGTTTAATAATAAAACAAAGTTTGATTTAAAGATCTATAGAGAAAATCTAAATACACAAAAGAAATATATAATATGTTAATTGAAAAAATCTTTCTATTTATAATACATAAAAGATAGGTAAATTAATTTTAAGTAAAATATAAACTAAGGTAATATCAATTTCTTCCTTAATTTATTTATTTCTAAACTACTTATACATCGCCAAGTTTTTACCTTACAAGGGGAGTTCTTTATGCTTTCATCCATCACTTATAAAAGCTTATAATATTTCACATTTCACATTATGACACGTTCGATTTTAGTAAATATAGCCACGTCACGCGCAAAGTGAATATAAACAGCTATTATTATCAATAAGCCACTGTTTAAAAAATAAAATAAAATCAATCAGGACACAAAACGTGAATATTTACATCAATTTTGAATGCAAAGATTTAGCCATCTGCTAATGATTGTTGTGAATACATAATCCTAATTTTTATATAAATTTTACTAATACTATAATTTATTATAAATAAATAAAATTAGAAATTCCGTTTTTTGCTGTAAAAGACAATTTCTTTTTAATAATCGTAATTGACGTAATGACGTTTTTGCATTTTTTTTTTTTTTTTTTTGGGATTTTATGACCTGGTATCTACAACCTTTAGGTCAACTCTTATTATTCATATATACGTAATAATACGCCTCTGAGCATATTTCATTAAATTGTTTTAATTGTATTCTTTATGTATTTGTAGATGTGCTTGTAAGTATGTTCGTCTTGTAATAATTGTTTTAATGGCGGCGGGCGGGACAATAAATCACACTTAATTTCAACATCACTAAGTTCACTGGCCAACACTAGTCTGTCAATCAAAAATTTTTGACAATCGAAAATAATGTGCTCCACAGTTCCATCACTTGAATTACAATGTGAACAAGTTTTATTCGCAATAATGCCGAGTCGAGCAAGGTGTGACGGTGCAGTACTATGACCAAAACGCAGTCTATTTATGATAGTAATAAAGTCTCGAGTAGCATCTTGTATACGATGATACCAAGGTCTTGCAGGTAAGCTTTCTTGTATGCTTCCATACCATTTTCCTTTCGTATCTTGATCTTTCTTCCACATTTCTAACCACAACTTTTGAATATTCTGGTCAATACATTGCAAGTAATCAGACATAGGAACATACATTGTATTTCTAACATCAACAGCATTAACTCCTTCATATGCAGTTTTATCAGCCATTTCATTGCCAGAGATACCTTTGTGGGAAGGCACCCATAGAAAGAAAATTTGAATATTTTTATTGTGGTATTGGTAAATTATTTGTTTAATAAAATAAAGGATATAATTAGACTTGTATTTAACTGTGAGGGTAGATAAAGCTGTTATCAAACTCAAGGAATCAGAAATTATTAAAAAATATTTGATGTTATTGATTTCGCGAATACGCATTAATGCCTGATACACCGCATATGCCTCTGCCGTAAATATAGAGCAGGGTTCATGCAGAATAAAACTTGAAGAAAATTTTGCTTGTGGATCATATAGAGCAGCATGTACATAATCACTTGCTTTGCTCCCGTCAGTGTAGATAACATAGTACCTTGTATTTTCCTCCAAAAATTGAAGCATTTCCGAATTATTGTTTATTGTCTGTTGGACTACATTAATTGGATGTGAAATACACTGATAAGAGAAAGAGTAACATGGCCATGGAAACTGTTTTCTAATTTTAAAAAAGCTATTGTCTATTTCCAGAAGTATGTCGGACAGTGTTGGAGAATTACCGCATAATAGACCTTGTGCTGTTGTTAATGATCTTCTTGGTGTTCTATCTATATAAGGTACAATTTTACTTATTATTTGAGTGTTGTTTGATGCTATTAGTTTGAGACAGTATCTTTCAGCAAGTAAGATTCGCCTCAAAATCAAAGGCATCACTTTTGTCTCAACTTCCATGGCCCTTATGGGAGTTGAGCACATAGCACCAGATATTATTCTTAAAGCCTTATTCTGCAATATGTCTAATTTATTTACATGAGAACTATTCATATAAGCGAGGGAGCTATAATCTAAATGACTTCTAACAATACTTTTATACAATATTGACAATATTTTAGGGTCTGCACCCCATGTTACGCCACAAAGTGATCTGATAACATTTAGTCCTGTGTGAGCATTTTTGGATATGTATTTAATATGTTCTTCAAAAGTTAGTTTTGGGTCCAATATTATTCCTAAAAACTTCTTTGAAGTGACTCTATTTATAATTTCATTGTTGTAAATAATATTTGTATTTGAGGTTTCATTGCCAAAAAACATAACACTACTTTTAGAGGGGTTAATTTTTAAATGTAAACGATCATTATAATATTGTAATAGTTGAAATAAGGATTTGTTCATATTATCTATTGCAATCTCTAAGTTGTAATTACTGCTGTAAAAAACAATGTCATCAGCAAATTGTAAAATATTTACATTCCTATTATTTACATATTTACAAATTTCACTTGTGTATATATTGTATAGTAATGGTGATAGTGTGGCACCCTGCATTGTGCCTTTTGAGGCACATTTGGGTCCATATAAAATATTGTTATGCCTAGCATAGATTGTTCTGTTGTTCAAAAAATTAAAAATCCACTTACATAAGTGCCCGGGCACACCCAACCTAGACATGATTTGAACTAGTATACCAGGATCAACACTGTCAAAAGCACTTTGAACGTCTAGAAATACGCAAACAGTGTTTAATTTTCTATGTTTTGCATTTTTCAGGTCAGAGATTAAAGAGGTGAAACTGTCTGCACTACTACGCCCTCTACGGAAGCCATATTGTATATGTGGAATGAAACACTTGGATTCAACATACCAGTCAAGACGGACTTTCACCATATTTTCGAATATTTTACCAAGACAGGATGACAAGGAAATTGGTCTATAAGAACTAGCAAGCTCAGGAGATTTGTCGGGCTTAAGTATTGGGACAACACACTGTGTTTTCCATGACTGTGGAATAGATTTATTACGCCAAAGCAAATTGAGGATGCTAAGAAACAACTTTTGGGCAGATACATCTAAGTTTTTAATTACGATGTAAGGATAATCATCTAAGCCAGGAGTCGTATTTCGTCTGGAGTGCAAGCTTGTTAAAAATTCAGACCATGAAAATGGATCCAGTAAAAATTTAGAATTTGGGTTATGATTGTTGATTTCAAAAAGAATGTTCAGTTGATCTACTTCAATTAAGTTGCTATTATCTGATAATTTATCTAAGAGTGGAGATATAAACTCATTTGTATATGATTTATTCTTAGGTCTTATGCCTTTAAACATTTTTAATAAATTCCAAATTTTACTTATGTGAGTATTTCTATTAAAAGTGTTACATAAATTATTCCATCCAATTTTTTTCTGTTCTAAAATTGTTCTCTTTTTCTGGGCATCTTTTCTTTTGTAATTAATATAATTTTCAATAGTAGGCTCTTTTCTATATAGTTTTAGTGCATTATATGAAGCAATAACACTTTGTTCACATATACTATTCCACCAGGGAGATGGTGGCCTGCTTATGAAAGTGTTTGTTTTAGTGAGCTTTGGAATTGACATTTCTTTAAGAGTATCTAAATGAAAACAGAAATTATTATAGGTTGAAATAGGATCATGTGATTGAAGTATGAAATCATTAAACATTGTTTTTGAAAGAGCTGTGTATGTTGCCCAGTCAGCTTTTTTATATATAAACCTATCTACAGGGGAATTAAGATGATATTTATCTATACGTAATGAAATCTCTGTTATTGTTGGATAATGGTAACTTCCCATTGTATCATCATGTACCGACCAATCACATAGTGGTGCGAGGCTGCCACTGATGAAGCTTACATCAATGGCAGAAGCAGTTTGTTTAGGGCGATTTATAGTTGTAGGTCTACCATCATTTAAAATACACAAATCTAAGTCATCAATTAAATTAAATAACTCCTGACCTCTACCTTTCGTTGACTGACAACCAAATGCAATATGATGAGCATTAAAGTCACCACTCATAAATATGGGTTTTGGTAGATCATTAATAATGTAGCGGAGTCTATTAATTCTAAAACGCCCACTTGAAGGTGGACAGTATACACAGAGAATTGTTAAACTACTATGTCCTGTTGATACAGATACAGCAACTGTTTGAATGTCTTCATAAAATATGGTATTTAATGTATTATACTTAAGGTATGGTTTTATCAGTATTGCAACTCCATTATGTGCATTATTTGAATTTTTGTTGTAAATATTATATCCTGGTATTTTAAAATTATTATCTTTGAACCATGTCTCATTAAGAAGGCAAATATCAATATTTTTTTGTTTTAAAAATTGGATTAATAAAGGTTTTTTACTATTTGCACTTTGAATGTTATACTGCGCAATACGTAACTTGGATTGTGTAGAACTAGGCCCTACACAATCCATTATGTTAAGTTTTTTATTAATGCATCTTTAATAGTTTTAAGATTTGTGGGTGTACTGTCATCTTTATTGGCTAATTCCACCAACGTCTGTACTAGGGCCATAAGTACATCGTTGTCGGAAATTATTTGACTTTTAAGGTCTTTAGAATGGACTATTTTAACTTTATTTACATCTTGTACAGACTTATTTGCAGAGATATTTACAGACTTATTTACACTAACATTACTATTTACAGGTTGTGATTTTGGTGATGGGAGTGGAGGGAAATCTTTTTCATTGGTGGTGACTTGTTTTGTAAAGGCGACACTTGCATAAGATATGTTGTTTTTCTTTTCAACAATCTTCTTTGTTTTAATAGGACATAATCTAGATATCGCAAGATGAGGTCCACTGCAATTTATGCAGCTGATTTCTGTTGGTTTATCACATTCCTTATACAAGTGCTCACCTCCGCAAATACTACATCTTTGTTTACCATTACAAACTTTTGCTGAATGATTAAATTTAAAACACCTATAACACTGTAGTAATGGTGGAATGTATTCGAAAACTCTGTACGAGAATAGATCATATTGTACATTATTAGGCAGTACATTAGATAAAAAGGTAATGCTTACAGTCTGCAATGGAATGCGCTCTTGTCCTACTTTCTTTGAAAACCTTCTTATTGCCACTATTTCATAAATTGAAGAAAGTCTTGTGTAAAGTTCTTTGTTAGATATATTCGCTGGAACAAATCTAATGATGCCAGTTTTTTCAATTTGCGCTGCCGGTATGAACGCCTTCATATTATATTTTGTGAGGAAAGTGGTGTTATTAATAAAGTTATTGGCCGTATTATATTGCTTGAAAATAACTGCTATTTTATTTGCATTCACCCTCTGAATACCCGTCACACCTTTTACATCCATTGCGAAAATATGGTTTAAGTATATAGGGCTCTTGTTGCCCAATCTATCGTCGTTTTTTGTGGATTCCACATACACTTTAAAGTCTGTGTTGGTTGAGTTTTCCGGATAAAGTCTTTTATAATTTGGTTTGTAGTACGGTAGATAAGCATCTCGCTCATCGCCGCAGCCCGATGGTCCAGAGCCTACGCCTACGCCTCCTTCATCCGTAGGCCGTGACCGTTTTTTTGAGGCGGGCGGGTGAGACCCGCCCCCCTCGTTTACCTCCATTGCTATTGTGCTTTTCAGCAGCTAATAGCAATATTTTTCACTTTAATTATAAAAAAATCACTTTTTATAAGTAAAATTTAAAATCAAAGTTTAAAGTCAACCGCGCTTTTTCAAGGTTCCCGCCAGAACGCGTTTTTGCATTATTGACGTTTTATAGATTAAAAAAACAGGTTATTATGTGGCGTTCTCTATGCTACTATAAAAAAAATCTCTCCCTCTTCTAATTGATAATTCATCACTTTTATAGGATTTTTTTATCTATGCATTCCACAGACCACATGCGCGGAAATGATACTTCTTTAATCAAAAACTGAATTTAACTGTCGAACTTTAGTAAATAATTGTTTGCTATTGTTCATAAAAGATAATAAACAAAATTATCTTCTTACATTTATTCACTACTTATTATATTTTATTAAAAACTGATAAATAAAACGTACCCATAGGGTACGTTCGCGCGCCCTCTTCTAATTGATAATTCATCACTTTTATAGGAGCGCATGCGTACTTCATACTTTTTTATCTATGCATTCCACAGACCACATGCGCGGAAACGGAAATGAAACATGCGCAATAGTTTTTTATTTATCAGTTTTTAATAAAAATAAGTAGTGAATAAATGTAAGAAGAAAATTTTGTTTATTATCTTTTATGAACATTAGCAAACAATTATTTACTAAAGTTCGACAGTTAAATTCAGTTTTTGACTAAAGAAGTATCATTTCCGTGTGGTAGGTAAGTGATATTTTTATATTAATATTAAAATAACGGGTAATATTATCAACTTGGTTTAATATTTTTTTTAAAGGAACATTTTGATGTCATTTGCCTTGCAACTACAAAGTAGGGGAGACTGGGTACGGTTGTGCCAGGGTACGGTAGTGATAGTCGTCTTATTATTAGCGAAACTATATGGACTACGGGAGAGGATGCTATGGGAGAGAGAAGCAGGGTGCAAGTCTGAACGCGTTCCCCAGCATTGCGACAGCCATCGTGCGACGTTAACGTGAGCAGGAGCCCACATTACTTTTGAACAGTCAAAAGTAAGTATTTTTGTTTGATTACCTTTAACAATTACTTTTATATATATGCAGATAGATTACCGCGTATTTTTTTACGTTATAAGTTGAACATTAATAGATAATTACGAGTGATTAACTTTTACATAGATTATTTGGCAAAGTCGTGGCAATTTTTTGTTTTCGAAAGAGTGCGTCGGTTAGGGTTGTGACAAATTTTGTGGGTAAGGTTGTGACATATTTATATAATTTTGTTTTTTGTTTTTAGATGCCTAGAAAACGCTTGTGGAAGACCAAAAGAGTGCGGTGTGACATCAGTGGTTATGAAGATGCTTAAAGAGAAGTGAACCCGGGACCTCTTTCCAGAAATACCTCTTTAAAGCTTTTTATTATAATTTACAAACTGAACATAACATTCAAGAATATTATGTTTCATTATGTTAAATATTTATAGCAATAAAACTTATTATATACCATTTTGTTGTATGTTTATGCATGTTACTACCGAACCCAACCACTGTCACAACCGTCCTTGAACTGTGGCCGGTTGTGACACTTTCCCTTTTTTTTTAATTTGATTTTATGAGTAATACATCGTATTTAGGGACAATATTTTAGTATTTTTACGTCGACAAATGAACAAATTATGATATAAATTACTTATCTACCAGCTTACCAGTAAATTAACAAAATTATTGGCGATAAAACAAAAGTTGTCACAACCGTACCCAGTCTACCCTACTTGGTATAGTTTTTCGTTATGGAACAAAAAAATCTTTTGTTTTTAAATATTACTGTGTAAAAGTTCGCTCATCATACCTGTTAAGACTGTACAAAGGTAAGTATTCAAAAAAAATATATTTAAATATTCAGTTTTCATAATTTTTAAAGGACTATTTTCGATACAATACGAGTAGACAAGTTTAAACTTGACTTCGACTTAACGGTGCGGGTAATTCAAAATTTTGTCATTTCTGTGATCATCACTTCTGTTAATATAGGGTACGTTCGCGGGCATTACTATGCCGAAAAATTTGTAACACAAGTAGAATCATGTGGAACTAATTGTTAGACTACACCAAAAATACATGCTTGAAACATGACAAAGTAGACTATTTTTACAGTGTGTTGGAAATATTATTAAACATCCACACACACATTTTGTATTTTATTTGGCCATCGACATGTGCTAACCTAGAAAATACACAGATAACAGGATGTGAATCTCGCCCTTAAATCATAGTGTTATATATTTTTTAAGTATAGTGGTTGTAGCGACATCTCGCCAGATACGAAAAACTGACGTATCCTACATCGCGCTATCGAAGTTATCCGAGTGATTGAATATATATACAAGAACCCGACAACAAACGTTAAGCGGCGCAGTAGCCCATCAGACGCAACTCCAGTCTGGTCGGAGGATCCTTCCTTTTCAATGGCAGCCTCTCTACCCCCAAAGTGGTGTTTTTAATTCTAAGGTATTATGATAGTACCTACTTATCAATTTACGATATAAAAATAAAATCACGATAGAAAATAACTACACTTATATAGCTATATCTTAAATCCATAGTTTTTTGCTGTAGAATAGAATGACCCAATCAATAGAAAAATCCACTTAATAATTTTTTCTGTGAAAATTGAATCAATTTTGATCGTTTTAAATTGAAAAACTAAAACAGATTTTTACTGATATGCGAAGGGAGGGTTGCTCGTACGCATCGGTTAAAGTTGTAATTAACGTCAATTTTAACATAACTATAACTGTAACTAAGATCGAAGCTAAAATAAAGTATAACGTTGTACAAATTATAATTATTTTGGCGGTTAATAGGACTTTTCTTTTCTCTTCTTCTTTTCTTTTTTCGTACTGTTTTTTTTTTTTTTTTTTTTTTGTAAACAAGCATATTAAAATATTAAATTCATGTTTGAAAAAAAAGCAAAAAATTGTTAAATCATCAGGCAACGTACATATTAAAACATGTTCAAAATGTGCAAAATATGATTTATGGGTGAAAAAATGTTGCCGAAATGACAGACGTTTTCGATCGATTGATGATGTTAGTAAAGATGCGTATATTTATTTACTAGGTACATTTTCACTGCGAAAGTGGTACAACAGAAGAAAATCCCCATCCTCTAAGCTATGAAAAACTTCAAAAATTATTGAATAAACCAATAAGATAAGATAAGTCATTATTTCGTTGTTATAAGCTTTAATTTGTCTATAAGTGATTAAGTGGTCGAAGCAAGAACCAGCTTACGCGAAAATTATACAAGAGTTTGTTGTAAAAACATGTATATTTAACTAAAAACTCTTTTTTTTTTTTGTTATTAATTGGCATAACTAATTAAAACATTTTTATAACTATTATTGACTACCTTGAAGTAACTGACATAAGGTTGATATTTGTTTCCAACATGTATAGTGAAAAATCGTTCCGAGCATTTCGTTGACTACTGGTATTTTGTCTCTTATTTACAAGTTGCTTTGAATCCATGGTAGAAAGAGATGCAATCTCTCTCTTAAGAACGTTTTTAAGCGCGCACGTGCATGTGCATTCCAGTTTGTATATAAATTCCTTGGCTTCCACAGAGTTGTAAACCAGTGAAGCACAATCAATGATTTTTTTCTAATAATTAATTTGATTATAACGATAATCTTGCTTTGCCTGCCCGTGTTTATCAAAACAGTACGAAACTTTGGAATTACCGCTGTTTCAATAAGGTGGTGCGGTATGCATATTTTTACAAAAGTTGTCTGATAGATTACTAGTAGCAATAAGATCGCCTTTGCGTTGCTTGTGTTTTCCTTTTTATATTCACTGTAATTGAAGTTAAAAGTATTACCACATATTCACCCGATTGCACAATTTTTGACCGATTATCGGTACTTTGTAAATAGACTTACATATTTATACTTACCTGTTATTATTTTCTCAGAAGTTTTAAAACGCAAGGCCATTCTCATGATACGCATTAAATATTTTCTCGAGAGATACCCACGTCGAAAATAGCTTGATAAAAATAAATAATTGACAGAGTTCGTTGTCGAAGAGAAACTTACTCGGTAATACTGTGTTTAGTTTGAGCGTCAGCACACGTCTGGATCTGACGGGAGTTCTATTTCGGGAGCACCAACCTCATACTAATACTGATCCAACTCTCGACAATCCTTTGTCTTATAAAAGTATATTGGTCATTTTGCGTATAAAATTAGTTCGTTGATTATAAAAGTCTTCCAAAATGGGAAATTTCATCAGTGGTGCTTCAACTGAGACTGTTGCTTCAACTTTAAAAAGCGCAACAAGCGAAAGTGAAACAATGGAAAACGTTGACATAAGCGAAGAACCAATCATCGAAGAACAGTTCCATGATACTATAAGTGATGATGAAGAAACACGTGCGAAGAATAAAGAAAGAGAAATGAATGAATTTAGAAAACAATTGAGCATAAAACGTGAACAAAGAAGGGAAATATTAGCTCGACATAGAACTGAAAAGAAAGAATTAGAGAGTGCTTTACGTGAAGAAAAAGAGTCTAAAATACAGTTGTGTGAAACAAATAAGCTTCTCCGTGAATTATTAATAAAAAACAACATTGACATACCGGAAAGTTTTGATAATGCTGACGAGAAATCTTATATTGCGGAGTCTATTTCTGAAATGAGAACAGAAATAGAGAAATTAAAATCAAATAACAATAAATTAAGATGTGACTTGGCAAATTCAAATCATGCACTACAAGCAGCATATACGGATATTGCAGAATTAAGTGCACAAAATACAGAGTCCATAAAGCAAATAAACGCACTTAAAGAAGTGATAACAGTTAGCAAGACATTAATCGGCCTTCGCGAGCAACAATTGAATGAGGTTAGTTACGATAGTGTACCTACAATATTTTGTTGTTCCTTGTATAATGCACATTTTAATATTAATTTATTTAATTTTATCATAAGTGGATATCACCTATGAAATTCATTCCATTTTTTTTATTGTTCTTTTAATGAAAGGGAAAGAGGCCATAATACTCGTACTACATTATTATTTCGCGTTTATAAGTATTTCAAATTTATCGTTTATGTAGTGACAAAATTAAGTATAGTGTTACTCCGAAGTAACCATAAATTAAAAATACAAAACATTTTTATTATATATGTTATAGTATTTGTTTATATTATAATATTACAATATTATAGTTTTCAGTTTTTAATAAATATGGACATATCAATTGATTTTGTTTACTTATAAAATAAAAATAGCAGTTCAATAGTAAAGCACATTGCTATACTTATTTTTAAAGGCAACGACCTGCATAAGTAAGTACTTTCATCGGTCAGGGACCGCTATAATGCGTCGCAGCATTGCCGGTGTTTCCCATTGGCACATGGACTTGACGAAACGCCAAAATATTTCCAGCTTTTGTTTCATAAAGAAAATATTTTTATTACTTAATTAGACTTCAACAATAATTAATAACAATAATTATTATTAAAATTTTGACAATTCATAAATTCAATAAATAAATGAAAACACGTTCCTTTAATATACTATTTATAGAACAGTATACTATTTCTATTATTCTCCCACAAATAATTAATGAAATCGTAATAATTTGTACGTATATAATTTGCATGTAAGAAATCTTTCTTCATTACAGTTAAAAAACAAACTTAATGAAATCGAACAATCTCTTGCTGATAGAGAGGCAAATATGTTGTCAGCTGATTTAAGACAAGAATACGAACGTCAATTGCAAAACATTCGGACATTACGTGGGTTATACGAAGAGAGAGCTAGATTAGCAGATGTATCAAGACAAGCGCTTGCTAGAGATCTAGAAGAGCAAAAACTGCTCCTTGAAGCTGAACAAAATAAGTATGCTTTAATTTTAATTATTAAATAGCGTTTATCTTAACCGTTAATCGAAATATTGTACTGTATACTACGAATTATTTTTTACGTACAAACTTTCGGCTCAATATAATTTGCTGTTATTTTCTACAATCCTGTTTTCTATAATTCGACGAATATTTGATACAATAACAACGCGGGTGTACTATTAAAACCAATACTTGTGACTACAATTTTTGTTCAAATACTATATGTGAACGTTATGGATGTCCTTACCCTGAATTTTTAATTGATGATCTCGATATTTGCATTCTAGTTTGCCCCTACATGTGGCTACTGACGATCAGAAAATATTTGTTTTTTTTTTTAATTTAAGATGTAGTTCAGCAATATTTCTAGCTTATAAATATAAATATGCTTCGTAAAAATGTTTTTTATGTATACCCAAAGAAATCATTTTTAATATTTATAACTTCTAGATCTAAAGACCTCTGCCAGAAAGTTGAACAACTTGAAGCTAAGGTTAGTGATTTAGAAGAAACGGTAGCCGATAAAAATAATCTAATATCCTCATTTCGTGAGGAAACAAGAGGCTTAAAGGCTGAAATGTTAGTAATTAATAAGGTACGTTAAAGGGAAAAGAACAGATTTGTAATAGTTCGAATTTATGAAATAAATAATCTTCACCTAACCTTATATATTTGATTTCACAGTTATTTTCACAAGTATTACTGGGCTACAAAAATAAGCAAGATTTAGATAAACTTGTCCATCGTCTCGAAGAAAATCATGGATTACTTACACAAATGGCAGGAAAAGAGAATGGTTCAGAAGTATCAACAGAACTACCTAGACTATTGTTGGAATTGGTCAACCAAATAGACGAGAAAGACAATAGCGACACAAATATAAGCGATCAAACAACTTCAAGTGCTGAAATAGGTCCAGAGATAAAAGGTTGTTTATTTTAAAATAACTGTTTTATTCACTTTTATGTTTGTTTTTTAACTCCACCGAAAAACTTTTTATTATGATTTTAAAATAAAATTATGATACATTGTTGTTAATGTTGATCTAATTAGTCAAACATCCATATTTTTTTAGAGTTCATCCATAGCTCAATACAATAAAACAAATAAAATAAAAAATATAGGTATATAATTATGTCGGCGACGTAAATAATTGTACATCAACTATTTGTGACTATATCTACTCGTATCTTAAAAGTTACCATTTTTTATGAACTATTATGTACAAATATTCATTAAAAATCGATATTATTGAGGGCCATGTTTATTCTTAAGTAGGATAAGGCTTAACTATAGATATACATTTTGTAAGAGGCTCATTATTTTCGAGCATAAAAATGTAAGTAATTATACTACGAATTATACTAAGAAAAATAAAACTTTTTGTTTATTATAGAAACTCAGACATCACCTAATACTACACCTGAAGAAATAGTTGAAAATCTCCCAAAAGTCTGGCGCGTGCTAATGGAATTATTAAGCCACCAAAACGAAGCTGAAACTAACACTACCGAAAAAGTAACAACTTGTTACAAGTCAGTTGAAACAAAATCAGGACCAGTACTTGTGCCAAGTGTTAGTCAAACTTATATAAGACTTAAGGTAAATAATAATCATATCAAATAATCCGAAATGACTATTTAGTGGAAATATGACTCATGACAAATTCAGAACGTTTTTCGAAAACAAAAATATGTTCATGACAAACAATTAACATTTCTAGAAATAGAATTACGTACGTCTCATTATTTTTGGTGTACTGCCAATTTCACATTAGTTTTTTTTTTTTTACTGCCAAAGTACTTATCTATTAAAATTACCCTTACAGGATTTAATCCTTGAAAAACTGACTTTGATTAAGGAAGTGAATCGTATGAAACAGCTAAATACACACTTGGAATCTCGTCTAGAGGAACAAGAAAGAAGACTTTGTCTTGTTACAAATGAATTAAGTAAAACGTGGCACGTGGTTGGAAGGTTACGACGTCATCACCAACAATTACATACTCATGAAAAAATTTTGAAGTATGAGTTGCAACAAAAAAGAAAATTACTAAATGAGCTAAAAGAAGAACTTGAATATTGTCGGGAAAAATGGGAACAAGCAAGAGAGAAAAATTCGCAATCCGAAAAAGACTGGCGAAAATTACGAACTGAATTTTCAAACAGAAAACTAAAACCAGAGCTAGCGTCTTTCAATAATTCAGCTGAAAGTGGTTACAGTGATGAGCGACCTTCCGACACATCAGAGTCAAACGATGAAAGTGAATATTTAGAAACAAAGGTAAAATGTAAAAAGAAATTTAAAAAATCATTCGAAACGATCATTGACTCTAGCACGGACTTTAATTTGGCTGCTGAAAGAGAAGATCCAGCAAGTGATATGTTAGATGTAGCCGATCTTCCATTGGATACTCAAGAAGATAATCATGAATGCAATGTGTTAGACTCGTGCAAAAGTGAAGCTATGTTAACTAATGTAAAAATATACGACGAAACTGAAGACGAAACGGCTGAGATGGTCAACGATTCATCCGTAGAAGAGATTTCTATAGCGGAAAATTTGGTTGAAGATAGTGTTACATGTAATAATGTAAATGTCGACCAACAGCAGTTTACTGATTGCGATGATATTGTGAACGATAATAACAATAGATATTCCACGATAAAAACTGATACAGTAGCAATTCTAAGAAGTCTGAAAGACGATAAAGTTATTAACAGCAGTATATCAGAGGATACTATAGAAACAACAAGCTTAGATGATCCAAGTTGTAGTACCGTCAATCATCTCACAGAAAATACGACATTGAACGAAAAAATCGAAAATAACGCACATTTAACAAATTTGGAATGTAAAGACGAAGATTTGGATGAATCTCAACCTCCAAAACCACAAAGACTAGAAAACATAGTTGAAATAGATTTTAGTGCAATTTTAGAAAATATTAAGAAACAAAATGAACGTCTAGACTTGAAAGATCAACGATTAGAAAGTTTAGAAAAAGGATGTACATCTGTTGTTACAAAAATGTCTAGTAATCTTAGTTCCGGAGACGAAATGATAGCTAAGTTAGATAACTTGCACACACATTACAATAAAGGTCTACCGAATGACACTGAAACACCTAAACAAGAAAATACGACAAATTTAGCTAAATCCAGTACAGCTGAATTAGAAGAACCGTCATCATCCAGAGATATTGATCACGAAGCAAGATTCGCTGCACGCGATCTCCGTTTAAAGAGATTGGAAGAACAAACAAAGTCTTTAGTGAATAAAGTAAACAAAACTGCAACAAAGGGTGTAAAAATACATTATAAATTAGAAGAACTGCATAATATTTATGGATCGGAAAATTCTCGTTCCGGAACACCATCAGAGGATTCAGAAGATATTTCGCAAAATAACGACGATACTACTAATGAATAATTTTGTTTGTAATACTTTGCATATCATATAACCAATGAGAATATTTGAATTAAAATAAAAAATTATGCAACCGTCATAAAATTTTATTCACCAAATATAGACATAAAAATATAATCAGGTACGTGATGCAGTTTAATATCTTTCACAGAAAGTTTTAACATAATTTTACAAAATAAAATCAAACTAAGCACATCCACAAATTTGTAATAATTATTCTAGCTTAAAATTATCAGATCGTTTAGAAGACAATTTAAAAAAAAATTAAACATTTAGAAAATGAACACCATTTCTTCTTAGAGCGATTGAAATCTTAATCTTCATGTTTAATACTTGTTTTATAAGTACACTGCTCGGCTTCTTTCAATTTCTCATTACTAGAAAGACTATCTTCTAGAACGGCCACCACTATATGCTGTACTTTGTCTATCATCTTTCCTGGTGGTACTCGATACAATCGCCATGCCCATATCGATAATAATAACATCTCAAAAATCATTATGATGTTTTGTATCACTGAAAAGTAAAAGAATAATGGCAATGATATTTTATTAAAGAGAGGAAGGAAGTTAATATTTTATTTTCCTTAATACTATACTTTGTATGCGTCACCGTTTGATTGCGAACATTTTTAATTTATAATCTAACTCGCGGGCTCAAACTACGGTGTAGTCTGAGCTCGCGGGACTTAGATATCAAAAAATTGTAAACAACACCAAACTACACATTCATCATTGATCGACTTTACTTTGGTCGTCTAATAATACAGACAAAATCATCTGTGTTTTTAAATTGTTTTTATCTATTTAGAAGAACTTGAATAACATGAAAACAAAAATACACACAATAATTTTAAGCTACTTCACAAGCCTAAAAATTTTTCACTGTTAGCTGTTTCACTGTTTTTTTGCCATTTCTATTTTTTTTTTTTTTTTCATAGTTTATTTTTTTGCAAGATAGACTGTTATTAGTTGACATACTGCACATCACTGTGTTTAGTTACACAGTGATGTGCAGTAGGAACATACCGGCTTATAACTGTTTGATAAAACTTGCCTGCCTTTTCATATTTGTCTCTTTGTTTAATTTTATTTTGCCCGCATCACATAAAAAGTTGTATGAGTTGTTCATTAGTTTTGTTGAATCGATAAGGCATCACAATAAATCAAACATACTTTTATATTTACATTTATAATTTTACTTTTATACTTGTTTAAAATATACCTACTACTATTTAATAAAATATACTTACTATTTACAAATACCGAAGGATGCAGAGCCATTATGCAAGGTATATTAAGCAATTCTGGCAAAACTTTAGCAAAGCCGCATTGCAGTTTAACAATCAAAAGTACCAGCTGTAACGCTAGAAACCTAGGCTTGGGGGTAGCTCCTGTGGCCTCTGCTGCACGTACGCTCATTATAACACCCCATACGCCCGACAATATCGAGACGGCAATGAAAGGTTGAAGATAGATGAAACAATTTAAGTATAACATCTGTAAATAAAAAATATTAAATAATTTAAAAAAAAAAAAAACAAACAAAAGGAAAACAAAGAGATGATTATACCAAGAAGTATGAATTAAGAGAATTTGCTTTTTGTACTGCAACATTATTACTAATGAATCATTTAATAATTATCGCTATTAATTATGTTTATATAGTACCAATATACATAACATAAAGATATAATATTATATTAGCATACCATATCTTCAGCCCAAATAATCAAAACGATCAGGTACAATATAGCTTGGATTACAGGCATCTGTAGCACCAGATAACGCAACCAAGTTAAACTCTTTCTGGAATCATAACAACTGAAATTAACCCTTAAAGCCCGAACATGAAAAAAATAGTATTTTTGTTTGATAATCGGTATTTACTATTTATTAAGAATGCACTTGAGAAATACTGCAAATAAAATAAATACATTAATGCCTTATAATCAATGAGCACCCCCAGGATGTGAACCCTGTGTCAGGTGTCCGGAAACACACACAATATAAATCCCCAGTCCACGACAAACGATTGTATGGTATATATAAATTTGTCATGTGCGGAGATCGAAGCCACAACCGGTAGCGAAACGTCACTGTGACCATCCATTGTCGATTTAAAAGGATTTAATGAGTAGATTTTTTTATGTCCCATACAACGGACAGTACAAAGGCAAGTCGCTCAACGTGCCATGGAACGGGCTATGCTCGGCGTTTCTCTCAAAGATAGGATCAGAAATGAGACTATCCGCGAGAGAACCAAAGTGACCGACGTAGCCCAGAGGATTAGCACGCTGAAGTGGCAGTGGGCTGGTCACCTGTGTCGTAGGACCGATGGCCGTTGGAGCAGACGTGTCCTGGAGTGGAGACCACGTATTGGCAAACGCAGTGTGGGACGCCCTCCGACCCGCTGGACCGACGATCTTCGCAGGATTGCCGGTGTTGGCTGGATGAGGATTGCGGAAAGCCGGGATGTCTGGCGCGAGCTTGGGGAGGCCTACGTCCAGCAGTGGACTGCTATAGGCTGATGAGATGAGATGAGATGAGATACAACGGACAGCACTACTTACTTTGCAATCAAGTTCCATTTTCTAGTGTCCTATGATATGTGCAATCTGCATACTATGTTTATTGAAAATGTTGAAATAATATACTATCATCACCATCGTATCAGCCATTGGATATCTACTGCTGAACGTAGGCCTCCCCAATATCCATGCGGTAACCGGCAAAGAATAGTTCCGACCTATTTTTTCCCAATGTGTCATATAAGGCGACTAATGACATAGTGGTGCGAAAAACTGTACACCAACCAGGATGGCGATAGACAGCAGCCTCACTATATTCTACAACACTCTGCGCTCGCCAACCCGCCTGCCATGCGTGGCGCGTATTGGCAAACCCACTCAGAGATGATGAGGGTCTACGATTAGCAGTGGAAATCCAACGGCCGGTGTGGTGATGGATTTTTCTATTCTACTCTCAAGGGTTTAAATACATTTACATCCGCAAGCTTGATTCAGTTGTATTGTGATTGATGATTGTTGATTGATTAATCAATCAACCTACAAATATAAGTTAATTTTTGTAAATTCTAAATTAAACGTACAAGTTGATTTTTATGAGGCTATAGGGATACATAATATAATAGGTCGGAAAAAGAGTTTTCGTATTTAGTATTTATAGAATGAAAACTCGCTTTGGTTGTCCTGTTTGTATCTGGCTGGTTTTAATATCAATAAATATTAACATTGACATTAATAAAAATAAAAAGTAAAAAAAAAACACTTTCCCACATTTTTCAATTGTTTTTCTGTCCGTAAAAATGAGTGAATCTTACGAAAAAATTCAATACATTCTGAAGTTATATTATTAAAAATAAAAAAAAACAGAAAAATGCGACATAAGCCGCGAAAAAAATTTGTGACGTTTATAGACCAAATGATGTGTAAGTAAAAATAGCACATAGTTGCTTAAAGCGTTTTCAGTCTGAGAATTTTGATGACAAAGATGCAGCTCGCTCTGGTCACTCTGATACAGATAAAGTTGATGCTATTTAAAAAAAAAAGTAAAGCAACATGGGCATATTAGTAGTTACGACATAGCTAAGGAACTGAGAATTGACCACAAAACAGTTTTGACCTATTTGAAAAAGTCGAGCTATACGAAAATGCTCGATATTTGGATGCGATTGCGATTGATTGCGATTCTCTATTGAAACGTTATGAAAAAAAGCCATTTTTGAAAAGATTTATCACTGGTAATGAACAAAGGATCATCTACGACAAGAACGTGCGAAAAAGATCATGATCAAAGGATAGTCAAGCTCCCCAGATTGTAGCGAAATCCGGATTAACAGGCAATAACGTGATGCTGTATAGTGGGATTAGAAAAGCATCGTTCATTATGAGCATTTACCCGGGGCAAAACTATCGATATGGATCTCTACTGCCAACAACTAATGCGACGACTCAAGCAAGAAATTGAGAAAAAACAGTTGGAATTCATAAACAGCAAAGAAGTGGTCTTTCTTTCATCATGATGACGCCAGACCACACACATCTTTGGCCTTCAGAATTCTTTGGGTAGTGTTAGGTTAACATCAAAAGAGGACTATCGAAACTACTTATCTCATTTTTTTTTAAATTAAAAATCCCAAGATTTGTACGGAAACGGGATTAAATAAATAATAAATAAACAAAATATATTTAACATACACACACGGTCGTCTGTTCCTAAGGTAGGCAACTTAATGTCTGTGTTTTAGGTAATAGTTGACTGATATACATATTTTTTTGAAATAAATATACATATAAATAATACATATATAAATAAATATATATTACACCCAGACTCGGGGCGGGAATCGAACCCACAACCCTGGAGCAGAAAACAGGGCCACTGCCAACTGCGCCACGGGCTAGTCAAAATGATTATGTCACTACCTACAAAATTGCATTTTTTAATTAAGTAAATTAGTTAAATAACTAAGTTATGAGATTTTTTTAATCTGCAAGAATTTTCTTTTTCTGATGATATTCATAATTGTAAAATATGAGATTTTGAAAATTTCTTGTTAATTGTATAATACTATAATTACTTTTATATGTGATTAATGGTAATAATGTTTATTAGTATTTAATTATTTATCCGAACGTCAGTATTGTGAATGTCGTGCCCATCTGTAATTGCGGGTAGGTACACAACCTATTTATACAACAATATTTATGTACCTCAGTGCTACTTTTAGGATTTTTCTTCAAAAGTTAAACTACTTTTTTTTAATAAAATTATTTTTTGGAAGAAACTTGCATTTCAGTTTCCGGCCCTCGTTGTCAAGTAAATTATGTGACATTGATCTCTTCAATCCATAATATGCTTTGATTTTTTTATGAATATTGTCCATTTTTTAGTTAATATTCATTTTTTTTTTAGATATACCTACTTTTCGAATTGAAGATGGAAACTACCAACTTTTGAAATTGTATCTACCTTCTCGATAAAATTCGAGTTGGTAACACTGATGTACCTTAAATATTTTTGCTGTATATCATGCGTTGATAAACCTAGAATAAATAAATAAATAAGTAGATAAACATAAAAAACATTTGTCTATATTTCACTATCAAAGAACGACTACAATTTCTACTATACCTACTTTTTTTTAATTAAGCCTCCATTATTACTATACGGATTAAACTTTTTCATCAAATTAAAAGTAGAAATTATTTTATCATGAAAATGTAATCACCAGTTCATCAGTCAAGCGACAACACAATTTTACTTCGTAATTAAGATGGGATATCAGAAAACAATTAACACATTAACAAGTGAAATGTACTATACAGGTCATAGTTGTCTTTTTCATTAACAATTATAAGTAATTTTAAAACATAGAAATGTAATTGATATTAAATGGCTACGCCCAACAATTAAGGAGTAATAGTTAATAAATAGAATGGAAGTAAATATTATGTTTAATTACTTTACTTTTCACAGTAAATCAATTAAAAAAAATAATTACATTTTAAATTGTCATTGACACGAAACAAATGCCTGTAATAATTTAATTATGTGGAAAATATATTTCGGTTCCACACGCAAAATAGGCGCACAGTGACGTCGAGTTGCGGAAACAAGCCCGTCATTACTTATAATATATTTCAGTTTCAATTAAATTATATAAAATAATGATAAAATCTTGGAACCCTGAAATCCTTTAAATATTGACATTTTATCCAAAAAGTTGATGTATTAATTTTTTATCTTTACCCTTTAAAAATATCTCATACTATTAACCAGGGCTTTTTTGTGGGGGCACGCGGGGGCACGCAGTGTTCCCAAAAGAAATTTCGAAAATATCCAAACATTCCCATAAAAACATGGTAAGAGGTGGGGTATAAAAATTATGGATACAAATCGAGAATTAGCATGCCCCCAAAAAAGAAGTAACAAAAAAAGGCCTGCTATTAACTATTTACTCACTTTTGAACACGTGGCCTTGGCAATATACAACAAGGCCAGCAACAGCATGGTAACACCCTGGTCTCCATCTGAGACCCTTCCGAACGTCTAAATAAGCAAAAAAATTAATTAAGTAAAATGTTTACTTTTCACGAAAGATTTACTAAAAATAATTAATTGATATTTTTCACTACATATGTATTTTAATTAAAATTCTTTGATATTAAATTATGAATAAAAAAACATTGTCTCGATACATTATTTGGGAATTTTATTTATGTAAACATTTATTTTTCAATTTACAAAGTACAAATAAATCAACTTCTGCCAGATTGTGCAGAGACCACCCAATAAAATAAAAACCACGTGCATCGATATGCTTAAATTACTCTCTGTGATTTTTTATATTATTATAACTTTTTTTTTTTTTTCTTTTTTTCGTTGAGAAGTTTAATATTGGCTTCCTATTTGCTAAACTAAATAAATACATAAAATAAAATTAAAACAACTTATGAAAAAAAAATTTAGAAGGAGATAGAAGATAGATATTTAGGAGTATATAAATTCATAATTTTAACACTTAGTCTTGGACAGTAAGTTGGACTATTTACATAACATACGCTCTATTTTTTTTTTTACTTACAGCGTTTATGTAGTGCATACTGTATATATGTAAAATAATTAAATACATAATGCTCATAGGGTCTCACCTGATCATTTGATTTACACCACCACACTCGGCAATAAGCATGAGGTAAAAATGATACATAGCCACCATTACAGCCTCCTGAGCGATAGCCTCAGTCAGGATTCGAACTCGAGGCAAAATAGTGGTAAGTAGTGCCGCTGCCGCAACAACCTGGAAAATATTAAAAATATATTACCTACCTTAAAATGAAAATAAAATTTGCTTCTTTACATTATATATTTTAAATAAATTCATTAGAAAATCATAGATTAAAAAGTATGCGCAACCAAAATTCATTCACAGTTGGTTGCCAAGTCGACAACGTGACCTGTATATTGGGTCTAGATTAATGTATACCTACCTAAATACGTCTATTTAATTCCAAAATATTAATATTTTTTAATATACTTATACCTTTTTTTCGGCTTTTCCGCCAACATCAAAGGCGTGCACATACTACATACAGTAGTATGTAGCATGTAGTTATTTAGACACTGTGTACTACACACACACACACAACATACTACAACATACATATAAAATATTTGTACCTATATACTGTGGTTTATTTAAGCTTTATTTGACATAGGTACTTGTTAAACTTTTTTTGAGTATGTATACAAAATGGTATTCAATTATTCATTACTATTTCAGATAGACAGCGTAATAAAATCCTTGGCTTGTTTTTACAAGGTTTAAGTAAAACGTAGTTAAATGCTTATTTTTTATTTAAGTGAAAATAATTACCGAAATACGTATACTTTAAAATGAATGGTTCATTGTTGAATTATGAAATTCTCACGGCCTTATTTCTTAGGGTCAAGAACGATAAGTTTTTATATTTAAAAAAAAAAACGTTTTATTTATTTTTAGAAATATTTGAATTTATGACATTTTACTTTAGGTACACATAAAACTTCAAAAATTATAACTAATCGCCTATAGAAAAATATTCGCAGGTTACATACCTGGTACATATAAGAGAAAAAAATTTAATACATTTACAAATACCTATATGTTTCATTCCTTTAGATTTAAAGTCAATAGATGTTTATTTTAATTATTAACCACAACACGTTTATTTATTTATTTTATTATTTATACTTTATTGCACAAGACAATATTGAATTGTACAAAAGGCGGGCTTAATGCTAAAAGCATTCTCTACCAGCCAACCTTAGGACGTACAAGAGCGAAAGTTTGTAGGTGTGCAAAAATTGGTAATTGAGAAAATATATTTAGTTTGAAAGGCAAAAAAAATTCGTAACAATTATTATATTAAATACATTAGCAATATATACATTATTTATTGTAGTTAGTAATTAATTAAATATAGCTAGTGGCTAGTAGGTTTCCTGACTGACTGACTTCCTGTTTCCTCCGACGTTTCTGTTGACGACCGTTCTGGTTTTGGCGCGCTGGTGGTCGCGGGTTCGATTTCCGCTCGGGACAGATATTTGTATTTGTACAAATATTTGTTTCCGGTCTGGGTGGTGTATTTCCTTGTGGGTCTCCTCACCGTGCCTCGGTGAGCACGTAAAGCCGTCGGTCCCGGTTGTTATCATAGACACCTGAAAACGATCGTTACTCATGGTAGAAAGAATTATCCGCCAACCTGCAGTGGAGCAGTGTGGTGGATTAAGCTCTAATGTAAGCTCTTCTATATGGAGAATAAATAGGCTTTCGGTCAGCAGTGGGTATGGCTTACAGGCTAATACAGTACAGTACAGTAGTAGGTTTCTTACTCATGATTAAACTAACGAATAACGACAACACAATGATATGTATGTTAAAGTTCATATAAGGTAAAATTGCTTGCACATGTTTATAAACTAGTTTGACATCCTGTTGACGCAATGGTGTCGACGACTGGTTGTTGCGCTAGCGGTTGCGGGTACGATCTCACTCATAACAAATCTTTGTACAGACAATATAAAATAATGTTTATCATGGTCTGGGTGTTTATTTTTCTCATACGAATTCTCATCCTACTGGGGCCAGCTGAGTATGAGGCGTTTATTTATTTATTTATTTAATATCACTAAGATTAGTATTAGAACCTACCTACATGACGAAAAAGAATAAAAAAAGTGTAAATGCCTTATTTGTTCCATTTTGTGAGAATGAAATAACAACGTTGAAATGTTTACTCATTTTTTTTCTTGATCAATTTGAAGATGTAGGAACATTTTTGTCTATATTGTCTGTATTTTTTATATTCAATTTCAAATTTCTTTTTTATTAAATAATAATAAATTTATATGCCATCAAATTTATTTTAAAAGAAATCACGTTTTTACCACACTTGAAAATACGTAATTAATTAGTGTTTTGCCTATGACTATACTTAATTGCGAAGTGTTCGTCGTCAGTGTGTTACGAAACGCCTGACGACGACTTATGCAACTTTAGTAGGTACTAGTCACTCACAGAACAGTTTGTAAGGCCAGGAAGTTTGCTGCCGTTAACGTCTTGGGATATTTTGAAAGGTCCAACTATTTGAAAATTATGATGGAAATCAAAACAATAATTAAGTACATACTAATAATGACAGTTAACATCGTGATAAAAATTAAAATGATATATCATAACAATATATAAGTATCAATTTTTTTTGATACTTAAATAAATTATAAAATAATTTATTCAAATAATTATGTAACAAATTAACTAAGCATTCTAAAAACGTTAAAATATTATGGCTATTTCATAAATGCTTTTTTTTCACTTTTTTTACCTTTAAATTGTAAAGATAATCGTGTTATAATGATATTATAATTATATCGAAATAAATGTACTAGGTATCTCATATTACATTCATTTAGTTTAATGACTAAAAAAATACCTTCTTATTGTATTTTTGTTAATTAAATACTAATAATAAATCTACAAAATTGTTGTACCTAATTGTAATATCATTTTACGAATTATCTTCAATAAAAAAAATAGCTAAAAGATAAATGCTTAAATAAAATTTCCTTAAAATACGTAAAATTAAGAATAATACGATATATTAGACATTAATGAATTGCAAAACTTATTTCTGTAAAGGCGATCATATTGTCTAAAATTTAGTAATCATTAAAAAATAGTTTTAAAAAACTATAAAACACGCTTTAACAGAAAACCAAACTAAAAAATAGAAAACAACTTTCAATAAATTTAAATTAAAAATGAGGTGATTAACAAAAATATTTATTTTATTGTAGAAAAGCGAGGGGTGCTTGATGTCAATTGTTATAATAATTTATTAATAGATATTTCCATAATGAGTTTACTTTTACCAATATATAAAACAAAATATAAGTTGAGATATATTTGGGTCAAGAATAACATTACATTATTATTGCTTACAACTTGCTTTTTCCGATTATTATGAATTGAATTTTTAATTTTCTATAAACAAAATACGATAATCTAAATACAATCAAATGAATACAGGAATATTTATATATATTTAATTATAATTCTTTACATTATAATTTTATAAATGCAAAAGTTATATCACCGTCTATCACACTTTTTCTTGTAAAATAGAATATCTTTGTTTTTTGAGTATTTTTTTATATACACAGACGGTCGTCTGTTCTTAATGTAGGCAACTTTATGCCTGTGTTTTAGGAAACAACCGACTGGTATACTTTTTTGTAATATGTAACATATAAATAATAATAATAATATAATATACATATATGTTTTTATGTATGTATGTATATACATAAAAACATATATGTATGTATATTACACCCAGACTCGGGGCGGGAATCGAGTCCAGAACCCTGGAATAGAAAGCAGGGTCACTGCCAACTGGGCCAATGGGCCAGTAATCAGTTTCTATACGTTCTCAGACAAAATAAATTTGACACGGAAGAATAGGTAGAAAAACGAGAATTCGTAAAATTTTCGTGTATTGCCGATTAATGTTGGGACAATACTCTAATGAGTTGCTCAAAATTGTACTTACTGGATAGACAGCCAGAACAATAGCTAGACTTATTCTTGAGTCCTTCCAATAGCGCAGAGCAGACCGCAATGTAATGACATAAAGAAGACATAAAGTCAGCACTACCACTAATCCACACGACCAAATAATCCATGCATTGGTTTTCAAAACTGCAAAAAAAATACAAATCAAAGGTTAAGCTTGTACTCTTTGTATAAATCTAAGAAATAGTTATAAAATAGATCCAAATTAATTAACAAAGAATTATATTTAAAACCAAAACCGCTCAATACTTCTGAAGATCCAAAACTCAATTTTTGAATTGTCTTAGATAGAAGAAAGAGAAGCGTAAAGAAGTTAGCGTAGAACTTTTTATTAACTTCCTTCCGGTTCACTTTGATAATAATTATTTATAAATCAATCATATGTGATCATCATCAGTGTGCCTAAAAATGATTCGCCCCCATATTTTAAGAGTGTCGCTTGAAAACGACTAAAGTATTTAGTTTTTGATTTGTTAGTAATTTCATGGATATATGTAATATATATGTAAGTTATATAAAATCCACCGGAAAAACTCGGAAAATATCGAAAATTTAATGTAATTACTATTATAAAAGTCAATGAAATATCTTTCTCTATCTAATCTATATCTCGTACCTAATAGAAATAGAGGCACTACAGAAAATTACAACTTTCAAGATTATATCAGCAGCGATAATACAGCAGCGTAGAACTAATACACATTGAATTTCTTGCAGGGTCGTATCTACTTGCATTCGACAAAATTGTATATGAAAGGTTTAAAAGAGCAATTTTTGTGTTTACCGCCGACTCTTCTCATCGGTAACTACATTAGGAGGTGGTTCCGAATTCAAAAGTATAAGCATATTTAAAGAAAATTTTAAGTTCGAATTTGACAGTTGTCAAAATTCTGCTGTAAGATATCAATCAATTAATTGCAGAATTTGCTGTAACATCTTTCCACATCAACAACGAATAATTAACTAAAAGTCACACAATTAAAGCTAATTCACGCCATATACTCTAGGTAATTAATTTTATCGGATGATAAGTAACACTTGGTAAATATAGTACATCAGTAGGATAAAATACTTAAAACCGAATCCGACATTGTGTTGCTAAGAAATTAAAATTAAACTAACGTGGATTTATTTCGTTTGGTTCAATAAAGGACCTCTTACATAACACATAAGTAAATAATAGTGTTTGTTATCAAAATATGTATGTGATTTATTTTTATCGAAAAGATATGTTTTCATAAATGTTTTATAATATACTTTTATTTAATTATGTTATTTATTAGTACAGTTAATAGTGCTTCTAAGCCTTAAAAGTCTGTTAACGAAATTTTTATCAAGACATTTAGGTTTTTTCACGACATTTTTATTGAAAACATATGCTTAAAACATGTGTGTTTTAGACAACTCAGTCATCAACTTCAAAACTCAGCGATGCTCGATCGTCTATGACCATCACGAATAAAATATATGTGTTACTATTGGTGTTGTATTCTTGATTAGTAAAAAAATTCAAATTATTTTAGATTTTTATATGTATATCGAATCAAAACGTGATAGTTATTACCTACCTTTTTTATTTTAAGTTTTAACAGAGTTACTCAATATGATCGCGCTATGACCCATTGACACATGTAAACATTTACATGAATATCCCTGCGGTCTTAACTTCACGGTGAAAACACAGAGGAGTCACTGTATAACCATGATAGATTTCACTGTGTTCTATGGGTATTCCATTTGTTCCAATTTCCACAGTGTTTCCAAAGAATTATCATAATGACTACATTCAAAGCGATAGAGAGCGGTCGACGGGCTATTGCGCTGTCGACGAAGGGAAAATATTACTATTTTTTCAAAATGTGTATAGCTGTTGGCCCTAGCGGCCTTTACAACGTCATCGGTAGGGGGAACCGAGTACTGAGACCCAGCCGTGAAAAGGAAAATTAACTAATTCATCCGTTTTTACTTTATTCGAAAGGTCTTTTGCTGTTGGCCTTATTGGATTATTTAGAGCATCACCGGGGGGGGGGGGAATACTAAGATCCAGTCTTGTAACTAGAGACAATCTTTCTTGAAATGATACCTCCGTGGATTCTTAACGAAGTACGCGGCAGCACTCTTTTCCGGGTTTACCTCAATCCTCCATTTCCGAAACAAGGCGCCTAGGGCGTTGGCGTGGATTGAAGGCGTTTCGAGATCAAATCCGGAGCGGATCGTGCGGAGTCCCCCAGATACAGATACACCTTCCGTTACAGAATAGAAGGCACCTGCCTTCTATTCTGTATCGGAAAGTGAGATTCGACAGAAAGTCTCGTAACATGCGCACGAGTCTATCTGGCAGTCCGAGGTTGTATAGTTTGTAGATCAAGCCGTTATACGAGACCTTGTCGAAGGCCTTTGTGACATCGAAAAAAATACCTGTGGCGTAGTACCGAGAATATGCAAATCCTGACAGTATGTGCTCCGATAGGCCGTGCACTTGGTGAACACATGAGTGTCCTGCTCGAAAGCCGAACTGCTCGTTGATGCCTCTACGATGGTTTGGAGGCGGGCGAGGTGAATTCTCTCGTACAGTTTACCGAGATAATTAAGAAGGATATCGGTTGCCACTTTCTACTGATCGGGGAAGGAGCAACCGGCGAGTAGGACATTGAAAATTATAACTAGTAGCATTACTAGGACTCACTAGGATTCAGGAACATTTGGTCGCCGAATATTCAGCGCTTCGACCAAGAGCGTAGCCGAATATTCGTACCTAATAGTATTCGGTATTTCTAGTTTACACAGTGTTTCCACAGTGTTTTCACCGTGAATTCAAGACCGCGAGGGTATTATTATTAGCAAAGTTTTAAATACAGATACAACACGCTATTTTAAAGTTCGCATAAATAATACTACTGTGATTTTTTTTTTTGATAATGATTGCTTTTATAAATATGTAGTTCTTATACTTACTCTGCTCCTTAAAATTAAAATCTGACGACCGTTCTGTTGTAGTGGTGCGAGTAGTCGCCTCAACGTCGCGGGTTTGATTCTCACTTGGGGCACACATTTGTGTTTGTATAAACATTTGTTTCCGGTCTGGGTGTATATCCTTGTGGATATCTCCAACGTGCCTCGGAGAGCACGTAAAGCTGGCTGCCCCAGTTTTTATCATAGACATCTGATAACGATCGTTACTCATGATAGGGAAAAATTATCTGCCCACCCGCAGTGGAGCAGCGTGGCGGATTATGCTCCAACCCTTCTCCTATATGGAGAAGAGGCCTTCGCCTAGCAGTGGGATGTTTACGGGCTGATTCATTCATTCATTCATTGAGAGCAAGGGTGAAAGTTCTGGTTATCAACACACACAAACAAACAAACGCACATGAACACTTTGGTAGGTTGATCACATGGTAGGGATATTATCCGCCAATCCGCAGTGGAGCAGTGTGGTGGATTAAGCTCCAACCCTTCTTCTATACGGAGAAGAAGCCTTTGCTCCGCAGAGAGTTTTTTACAGGCTGGTACAGTAATATCAAAAATTATTTTATTATTTGTTTTTTGTACTGACTAGTGCATCGTATTTTATTCACGGTCGACAGGATGCAGCTGCCTCGATACAAGCTTCATTCAACGTAAACGTCTCCGGCAAATAATTTATTTTTAAATAATGGTACAACCACACAAATAGTAATAACATAATTTCACACTGGGTCAAATTCGAGGATATTAATTTGTGTATGCAATTATTGTTGTATTGCATTTTTTGTTTTATCGTACGAAATTTATCAATTAATGTGATTAAAGACTATTCATGACTATGATGTCAGATTCTTTAAGAAGGATAATAGTTAGTGTTTGTTGAATTAATTAAATCAAGAGCAAGGATAATTAATGCAGTAAGAGAGGAACTTAATGAATATAACCTTCTATGTATCTACAAAAGTTAAAATGTACACAACGGTTCACTTGCGGATTTTAATAAATAAGCTACTTTTATAGTTAAAATAGTTAAATATGAATGTCTTGCTATGTAATATATATTTTTCAAATTTTATTTAGGGACTTTTATGTAATACTATACTCAATGACATCAACTCACAAAAAGTAACAAAACTTTTAACTTTTTGAAGTCCAAAATTGTTGATTATTAAATAGTAGAGATAGCCTAGTGGATGAATGGAACGCGTGAATTTTATTTAAAAGGCCTTGGGTTCATATCAAAGCTACCACCGCTCAATTTTTAAGTGCTATTTTCGTAAATAAATAAAACATCTCTTCGTAGATAAAAAGTTCATCATCTTTTCTGGAAAACATAATATCTCGCAGGAAAAATGTGTTCAAAAATATGTAGATATATATTTCGAACTAAACTTTAATTCGCTATTTCGATTGCAAAAAAGGATTAAGATTAAATCGTTTGCTTAAACAGTATAAGAGGCTATTACTTTTCTTATCATACGTACCTCCGACTTACAAAAAAAAACTCAGTTTTAGAATATTACTTTAGATTAGAAGAATTGAATCCACAAATTATAACGAATAGTTTATACCGACCATCTGTATTATATTTATATAAATATTTCTGTTTGTTAAATTAACAATTCATCATATATTTTAATTTATTTTTATTTCAAATTAATATACGAATTATTAATATCTTAATTATTCAAATTGTATGCTCTACATTATCTTACAATTAGACAAAAATATTTATTACCCAGTTAATATATAATATATTAAGAGGTATTGATTATAAAATTAAAATAAAAAGCTTTTAGTAAAAGCTTTTTTAATTACGAAATAGTTTAAAATTACTGTGTATGTCTAACTTAAAGTAATCTTATATCTATAAACAAGCAATTCTTATATATATACTAGCGGCCCGCCCCGGCTCCGCCCGGGGTATTGCAAATGATATATCATTTTCGTGAGGGATACTCACACCACATACTGGCGCCATCTGCTCCACCACCATGCAAAACCATATTGGTTTGTAGTACATGCTATGTATCAGAGATGGCGCTGTATGTGAAAAATGATTTTCCCTGTTTTCCTGCTTTTCTGTTGAAATTTTTCCTGAATTTTTTTCTGAACCTCACGGAGCCCGAGACCTTTCCAACGAATGCAAAACCGTGGAAATCGGTTCGTGCGTTCTGGAATTATAGCGTCAGGAAGGAAAACCCGACTTAATTTTATATTATAGAATTGCGACTATAATTAAAGATCTAAGCTATCCCATATCTCAAGTTGGACCAGACTGCTCACAGTGTGCCAATTTAATTTAAAATCGGTTATGTAGTTTAGGAATCCATCGCGGACAAACATCGTGACAGGAGATTTATATATATATATATATATATATATATATATATATATATATATATATATATATATATATATAATCTCAATCTCGGAAACGGCCCCAACGATTTTTATAAAATTTTGTATGCTATTGATTTATTTTTAGAAAATGTCGTTTTATCCCTTTTTTACGCAATTAAAAAATATCATTAGAATACGAAGGTAAATTTCGCTCTCATTGATAAGCTTATAATAGCTAGGATGGAAATAGGGCAGATTCGAAATCAGAAAACCCAGGTTCGAATCCAGGTGTCTACAGGCCAGTTTTTTTTTCCTTTTTATTTTTTATTTAAATAACCAGTTCCTGTTATTTTACTATTATGTCGGTCAGATCGAAAATATTATTCATATTTCATCAACATGTAATTCGTATCTAAATACACTACTGGAAAAAATTAAAGGATCAAAAAAAAATTTCAAAATTTTGGGCAATTTTCAACAGGCCATAACTTTGAGAGAAATGGTCGTATAGGAAAATATTAAAAAAAAGGAAATTGTAGCTCCAAGTGTCTAGTTTTTCGATTAGAACTTTAAAATTTTGTAACCTTCGCGGTTTTTGAGTAATCGTAGAAAAGCCAGCAACAAAAAAAAAATCAAATTTTTTTAGTTTTTTTTTTGGTCTACGGGCGTGGAATATTTTTTTTTAGCTTAACCACTATAAGGATCGGATACTTTGTTTATTTAGCTTTAATTTGTTTTTTTATACACCTTGATACATCCACTTCTCGCCGAGATATCGGTCTTCAAATGAAAAAGGATCCTTTTATCTTTGATTATCGATATCTCAGCAACCAATAATCGCACAGAAAGTTAAAGGTAAGTTTCAAGAACTTGAATGAATTCTTCTTAATAACTAGCCATTGCTTTTCCGAAAAAAAAAATTTTTTCTTTTTGTCACATGAATTTGAAAATGCAACGAAAAAGGGCTTTTGGTGGTTTTTTAGAAAATCAAGCGCTAGATCGAAAATATTGAGGAAACCACTAATGTTAAGTGTGCCTTTTACAGTTCAATATGTCCACAACAACCCTACAAAAAAGCAAATTAATCCAGCTTGCCGTTTTTTGTTTCACTCGATCGAATTTTTGAAAAAATTAAAGGATCACGTTTTTTTTGTTCTGACAAGCACATCATTTTAAAAATGAGAAAAAAAAATATTTTTCGGAGCTTTTAACACATTTTTACTCCAGAAACCGCGAAAGTTAAAAAAATTTAAAGTTCTAATCCAAAAACTAGACATTTGGAGCTACAATTTCCTTTTTTTTAATTTCCTGTACGACGATTTCTCTCGAAGTTACGGTCTGTTGAAAATTGCCCAAAATTTTGGAAATTTTTTTTGATCCCTTAATTTTTTCCAGTAGTGTATAATTTAACCGATCAAGTCTCGGTCATCCAGGTACTAGGTAATTAATCAGCAAAGACGTTATACCCACAACATTTTTTTTGTATGACACAAATTAATTTTGTTGAAAGGAAATTCATCAATTATACCTTATTGACATATAGTTTACCTTCGACCTTTTCCGTTCTTCCGGATGTCAATAACCAGAATCTGCCGCAAAACGGAAATCCATTAAATTTTGTAAAAAGTCAAGGAAAATTTTCCCTGCTCTTAAAAAAAATTGTGAGCTTACTCGGTATCAATATATTTATAGAGGACTTTTAGAAATTTTAAGCTTTAGGTGAATTTAAATAATTCATAGATGAATAACACAAAAAATAGGGTTTGATCTCTAATAAATTATGAATATAAAGCTTTCTGTTCAGCTTGTAAAAAATAGAGCGGATATAATATGTATAGAGCGGAAAAACTTAAGCGAACTCTAAGTCGGGATTTATGAGACTGATTAGAAAAACTAATTTCGATGTCGTTTTTAATAATATTAAATCTTAAAAAATAATTTTTACCTATTTCATAAAATGTATCTTATAAATTATATATTTTATGTACGTTTAATGATTCCAAATTAATTAACGTTTTGTTTTTCCGTCGTATATCAACGGTTTTATCTTCTTAAAATAAAGATTAGATATAAAGTTAAGATATTTTACTCAGTAATATTACCTGCCAAATATGAGAAGAAATCGGGCTGAAGAGTATAGCTATGGCACAATAATGTTGTATTAATCGCATTGTTTACTTCTGGCAATGGTGTCTCAGCACTTATGTGACGAGCTACCAAAACTCTTGGTCCGTTACTTGCTTCACTCAATAAATCCATTTTTATTTGCGGTTTTATACTTCACTTTTATTATTTTAAACTAAGAAAATATCTTAAGTGCTTTCTAATAAGGGTTACGAAATAAAGTGTAGGACGTTTCCAATAGTACAGGTTTCGCCGACGGTGTCTCGTACACTGATGATCGACCGTTGCGTTCACTTTCTTTCGACATTTCAGTCTACACAACGCTTAGTGTTGTACAACATCCCGTAAGGCATAACTAATACTGACGAGAATTATACACATGTGAGATATCAACATAAACCTTAATAAAACAAATAACACCCGATAACCGTTATATATGTTACAGTTAAAACCAGTTTTTACATAGAACGCGTTTTCCCTAGTTAGAACTAGTTCTTGCTAAATTCCTTTGTAAGAAGTATAATTTACTAATGCTACAAAATTTAGTATCAGTTAAAACTAGTTCTTACTAGACAAAACGCGTTTTTCCGAAACGAGTAAGTTCAAAATTGTTCTGACGGAGGTTAAATATCATCGTAACTTATTGTGATTAGTTTCGTTTTGGTTTTAATGCCTGGTTTCCACCGCTAAAAAGTAATGGGTAGAAAACTAGGTTAAAGAGTAAAGGTCAAATGAAATACGTTTACGTTTCCACCAACAAAGAGTTTTGTCTTTTGATTTCCACTGCAAACGGAAAATGAGAGAGTGGAATAATGAGAAATGGATAATGAACAGTCAATTTCCACAGAGAGCGAGTTCAGTTGGTGTAATAATTTTTTTGTTATTCATACGATTATCGAAAGACATATTTTTTATTGTTATGTTGTTAGTTTTTTTTTTTTTTTTTAATTTATTGATAGGTTGTTAGGTCTTTATTTAGCATTATTTAATTCTGGTTTTAATAAAGGCATTTAGCAAGAACTAGTTCTAACTAGGGAAAACGCGTTCTATCTAAAAACTGGTATTAACTGTAACATATAAATTAATAATTATGTAAACGGTCAGTGTGCGCTCATATGAATTAAGAGAAAATTTTAATGATAAATAATATTTTAATTAAATTAATTAGTTGGATCGATAGTAAATTACCGAACATGTACAACACTAAATTTTTTACTATTAATCTATGTGAGGTAACAGCGAGAGCCACCGACTAACCGACTTAATGCTTTGTAACCATTTATTTTGTAATTCATAAAAATATATTATTGTTTAATCATTTTCAGGACATTATTAAGAAATATTAATTAAGTTAAATCTTAATTCTACTTGTGTTTCCTTGGAATTCCTTAAGATTATGTCTAAGAACAAACTCGACGTTTGTTAACATCGAAAAGAGAAAGTCAACGAGGTCATTGCCGGTTCCATTTCGACGTATCGAAGTTTTGTAATGCAAAATTACATAAAATAATATACTGTGATATGTGGTAAAATATCTGTGTGATGTGTATTTAAATATATTAAATTTTGTAATAACAATTACAAACACTGATTCTTTAACTCACTTTACAAAATATCTTGCTAAGATTATTTTCATAGCAATATACAATTAAAAATCGTTCTTAAAACTGAAATATAATTTACGAAATTTTAAATAGTTTTAATTTTTTTTTAAATTATCAGCAGCAAGAAGACATCATTATCTAGAACAGATATAATATAATCCTGGAAAGTATGAATATGTTAGATATATATAAGATTCTACACGATTAACCAACATTTTTTATACAATTTATTAAAATGCATATTACCACCGTACCCTTAGAGGTATTATAGATAGAGTAGGGAAGACATACGGCTACCTGTAAACGGAAACGTCCAACGGTTAGAAAGAGAGAGAAGATGGCAGTACCCCATTGGTCTTGCGGTCTCTTTTTTTTTTTGAACATCAATTATTTATTCTATTTTAATTTTTTGACTACAAAAAATATCATAGAAACAACTCTACTGCACAGTAATGTAATATTGGTATGTAATTTAACCGTTACCGCGATCGTCTCTCTCTTTCTAACCGAGGACCATTTAGAGGCCTGGCTCCCCTGCTCTATATATAATACCTCTATGACCATACCACGATTCAAAAAGCGCCATCAACGCCATCTATTATGATAGTATCGTCTCAATCTGATCTCAATCTGACATGTCATATTGCATTCATAACACAAAATTCAAATTACAATAACTTTTTACTTCTTTTTACCTTAACTAGAACTTGAAATTAATATTTATGTAATAAGGAACTTCGTTCCCATCTGGTGTCCCAGGACACCACACGTTTTTTTTAGTTACTAAAAATTTAAATGATGAATTCTATCTGGTTACTCGTTGAGTCGACCAAATTTCTTGCTACCAATACGGTTGCCAAAATTTTGTGGAGTTGTATAAATAGATTGGCAAGCATGTTCGTTTCTGGTGTATTAATTTATATATGAAAATAAAAGTTATAACCAAAGCAGATACAACTACTCAAATTTATCAATTACTCAGCTAAAAAAATCAAAAACATAGTGTTTAGTGTAATGCTTTTTGATACACAACATTGAAACGCGCTAACTTTAACGTTTCTGAAATTTTTCAAATTACTGGGCAAGTTTCTTCCGTAAGAACCTTCTAAAAGTATTGGAAAACTTAAAAAAAAAAGATGAATGAAATCGGTAAATTCGTTCTCAAGGTATGCCGTAACCAATGGATATAGGGATTCATTTATATATTTATAAGTCACAAGACGATCCGTACAGTTGTTCTCCTATTTATGATTAGTGCTCCGATACTATCAAGTCATAACGAAATACTCTATTGCTATTTTATAATAATAAAAAGTAGAAGCCATCAGGACTAAAAAATGAATTGAAGTATTATAACTACATATTATGTCCCAGTGTTGCCAAGTCTAGGGTACACTTACGCCTTCAGCCTTATGAGTGTGAGACGATGAATGACGGAAGAAAATGGTATACAGAATTTATGTTGATCAGGATAAGAGATAGAGAGTATGAATGGTCTTTGCTAAAGAAACAAAACTGTAACAGTCTCCCCCGTCACAGGGAGGTCAGTATAAAAAAAAAAAAAAACAAAGTCCTCCACCACGTCTATCTGTTTATTCACGATAAACTCAAAAACTACTGCACGGATTTTCATTCAGTTTTCACCAATAGATAGAGTAATTCAGGAGGAAGGTTTAGGTATATATATGTACCTAAGATGATTATGGGTATGTGCCTCGGGCGTAGCCGGGGCGGGTTGCTAATAAATAATTATATAAAGGATCTCTAAGAAATAGATCCTGAGATAAGCACGTTCGTTCACACAAGATCTTCAACTTTATTAGTTTTACCCGCATTTAACGGTTTGAGCCTTAAACTTTAAGTGTAACTGTTCGTTGCTTATATGTGTTGTTCAAAGAAACATATTATTTAGTGTGGATTTGATCTTATATCATCATCGTAAATCAAATTAACTATTGACGATTAAGATTTAGATTAATCAATCGCGATTACGATGTACTATTAATTAATCATTATTGAATAAATCACTGTTGATACTTAACACTCGCGAGAGCCCTGAGTGACGTTTGTGTTCAGCAACAATGACAACCAACTGATGAACTGTAGTTACCGGTTAACTTAGAACATAGTTTTTTGTCAGGAGTGACGCTTATGCTATTACTAATTCATATTCAAACAATAAACCCTCCTTAGCGATCAAAATTTTCTTAATTTATAACTAATTTTAAATTTAAGTAGCTACAAATAATATAATATTATTATAAGAATATTCTATTATAATATTATTATATATAATATTCTATTATAATATTCTTATTATAATATTCTATTATAATATTCTTATTATAATATTATTATAATAAGAATATTATCTTTAGTTATAATAATTCAAATTTGTCTTGTTAGGTCGTCGCCTTTTTTTCTGTTCCCCTAACAGTCACAACGAAAACGTAAATCAGATGTCGGTGCTTGCAATCGAGTGAGAGATACTCTCAAGATAATGACTTTTACCCAAAATTTTGGCATCTGATGTCGTCATCATATACTTGACATCAATATCCAACAACCTTATTAGAAAAACGACCATAAGGTTTTGTTTTCCGCTTAAAGTGTAAAGACTCTACAATTATGTGTCATGTGTAGTAATATGCCATTATCATTATTTTGAGTAACTGAATAAATACTAGTAATTATAACAAATTTTTGTAGTTTTACACAAATAATTGCTTCAGAATCATTAAACTTTCAATGGTAAAATAAAGAGTCTTGTTATGACTATGTAACATGATTTATAGACATTTATTTTGAGAGAGAGAAAGATGTTATTGTTGAGGGTAATAATGTACGTATTATCACACACTCATTGATAATTAAATTTAAATTACGAATAAAGAGTATTGTAGTATGTAATACTTGTATTTGTACAAATATTTATTTCCGGTCTAGATGTATGTCTGGGTCTCTACCGTGCCTCGAAAAGTACGTAAAGGCGTCGGTCCCAATTGTTATCATATGCACCTGATAACGGTCGTTACTCATGGTAGGGTATTTATCCGCCAACCCACAGCGGAGCAGCATAGTTGTTTAAGCTCCAACCCTTCTTCTATATGGAGAAGAGGCCTTCGATCAGCAGTGGGTTTTTACAGGCTCATACAGTACAGTAAATAAACAGTTTGCTGGGAGTTTTTGGAAACGTACCTTGGAATTCATTTTATTTCAAAGAAATAATCGAAAACAATAATAATTTACATTACACATTATACATACATTTACATAAATTGAGAGCAAGGGTGGCAATACTCGTTATTAATACACATAAATAAACAAACACAAACATACACACACACATATACATATCCACACACCCACGTACACACACAGCCCGACACGCACACACACAGCACTACACGCACACATACCACACACACACACACACACACACACACACACACACACGCGCGCGCACAAACGTCATGTAGTTTTTTTTTCCAGGAATCATTAAAAAAAAAAAAATTATTACTTTAAACGCTGGTTGTTACAAAGATGTGAAAAAAGTCGAGAAAAAAGTTTTGTTTTCGTTTTTTTAGAGATTATCGGCGCGGGCGTTTAAGAAAACAAAATATGATCCTTTAATTTTTTCAGAAACTCAATCGAATGAAACAAAAAATTAGCTGGATGGATCGAATTGAAACTTTGTATGGTTTTTGTGACTACATTGAGCTGTAAATGGCTCAACATTAATCGTTTTTGCAATATTCTTAATTTAGCACGAAATGTTCCAAAAAAACCTCAAAAATCCTATTTTTCGGGATTATTTAAAATCATGTTAAGAATGAAAAAAAATCTTTCAAAAAACGATAGCTAAACCATGTAGAGAATTTATTCCAAGTTTCGAAACCCATCTTCAATTCTCTGTAAGTTAAAATAATCCATTTCCATTCAGTCCGAATATATATATAATTATATGACGTTATAAACTGTCATGCCATAACATCTACGGTTAGTTATAAAAATAATATTTATTTAGATTACAGTAGACCCATATGTGATATGAGTACCTATTACAATACATTTTTTTTTAAATTAGTAATCAACTCTATTTTTATTAGCAATTTGAAGTAGTGATTAAAAGAATCAATAAAATATTATCAACTTCAACCATAATATATCAAGCGTCATCAGTTTTATATATTTGTGAAAAAATGAGTTAGCTGACATTTAAAATACGTATGATATCGATTTTAGAAATGTATTCTAGTAAAATGAAAAAAAAAACCAACTGCTTCTTTTCGGATTTTCGTTTTAAATCATACGAAAGCTAATTTGTTGCATAAAAATGGTTTAAGTAACGACTAATATTCATTCAATCTGAGCAGAAAAAGCTTTTAAAAAAATACAGGCGACATATTGCTACACATCAGCTGTTTATGATTTTGTCTCCAGGTTAGAAAATGTTTTATTAATGCTTTTAATTACATAATCATAATTATTTAAATACAAAGTTTTTAATCGTATTTTTAAAAAAATATGTCAAAAACAATATTTTCTATTTTTCGTATTGTGTGTTTAGTAAATATGTCTTTGAATTAAAGTTGTTTGTTTATTTATATAGGTACACACGTGAAACCTGGTGCAAATTACATTATAAGTGAGCAGGCCGCAACGTCGTCTATTTGCTGAAATCATTTTTCGTAGTAGAATTTAGATATAAAATAATTTCATTGGCCACAGAAAATGAGTTGGCTTAAAATTACATCAACGTAAATATATAATAAATGATATTATGAAAACAAATTTAAATACTCTTATACATACATCACAATATTTACTGTCGAAATAATTAAGGCATTTTTTATTTGTTCGTGAACTCTCTGTAAGAGAGATCACATATATATTTATTTATATATAATGTATGTATGTGTATTAACTTGAATTGTCTATGTGTTTTTATTTTTATATATTTACTCTAGTAAGTATTACCACAGTCTAACTAATTTTATTTAACATTTTTCTGTATACTGTGGTATTATTACATAGTATTTGTATGTATATTGTAGAGTTATTTACTATTTATTATTTTTCATTCAATCCCCATAACAATTTTTTGTAACTTTTCATTTTTAATATGCTAAGTCATATACCCAAAGGTGGTCTGACAAAAATCATTCTTCTAGTGATAAAATCACCTTTGTATATACTCGTATCTCTTTGTTTGTTACAATTCTTGTTTTGTTTCTTAATGGCATGCAACAAAAATTCTCATTTTTATTATTAAAGAAATAGGAAATTCGGTTTATTATTGAACTTAGGAGAGTTTTGTAATTTCGCTTTAACAAATCTTCGGTAGGCTAATAAATGTCAGACGGAAAACAAAAAGACGGATAACGGGTATATACCTAGATAAGTACGTTCTAAGGTTCAAACAAATACTTTTCTGCTTAAATTCTGATTAATATTCAACGAACTCTTACATTCCTTTGTAAGACTTATGTGCTCTGCATTCTTCGCCCTCTGTCTTAAACGTACTTAGTTGTAAAGGCAAACTTTATTAATTAAATAACAATCTCTACTAAGATGTAAAAGCGGAAGAATTAGTTTTCTTGTTAATTTTTTTTTAAGCATCTCACAGTTAACTCTACTAATGTGAAAATATTATAACACATAGTATGTATATAATAACAAATTAATACCAAATTAAAATATTGTAAAAATGTATTGTTTTTTTTTTATAAAATGACGGAGACGACAACCCTTATTTCAAATATCTGTGAACAACCCCAAATTTTGGCACGGATAGGAAAATTTCGCAGATAAGTAACATTTGCATTTATTTATTTCTTTAACAGCTGTTATTATATTGTTTAAGGTAATCGATTTATAGGTACTGAAAAAATATTTTTTTATCCACATTTAAACCGTTACGTTTTATAATAAATTGTATTAAAAAGTGTAATTATAAATAGTAAATACAAAACGCTGTTGTTATGCATTAATATTCAATGAATGAATGAAACGAGGTAAAATTACTTAGTCTTGTTCAAAAAAAATGCAAATGTTACTTATCTGCCAAATTTTCCCATCCGTGCTAAAATTTGGGGTTGGTAGATGTACATTAGCAATTAAAAATTTGCTAATCCTTGCAATAAGTTAATTTTGTTTCGTATTACGTATTTGGCGCTTAAGTTCTAGGATACAGTGTTAAAGTTAATTTTTTAATGTATGAATAAGAAATTTGTGATAAATTACAATTTTATCTATGGATATTGTAACTAAACCTTACTCACTCCTTAGAGAGAGATCATAAAAATTAAAAAATATATATTTGTAGTATGGCTCGTTATATCGTCTAGTTAGTTAGGACCCGTTTTACGTTGTTTTTGTATTAACCAAGTTCTTTTAGAGTATCAGTGATCACAAGTTTAAATGATTACAAGAAATTAAATAAAACTTTGTAATGAGTATGTATAAAAGTTGAAAGAAAATAAAAGATCAAAACCCGATCTCATCTTCTATTAACACCTCGTTAATATAGTTGCTAATAGAAGTAGCTCCACTCCATCCTTACTTTATTAAAATAGGAAAATAAAAAATTAAATTACTTTAAAAAATTAAAAGGAGGAGAGGAGGTAAACGGCCCCGCGCCCGCCGCTTACAGTAGTTTCCGTCCTACATTTTATGAACCTTCCTCATTATGAGATCGATCACTTATTGTGCTCCTACTCGTGCCTCATATTGACATTTAATATAGTTGTGAAGTTAAAGTTCTTTTCAACACTCGTCATGACAATCAAGGTTGTTATGTTAAATTCGTAACTGTAGATCCATATTGATTAAAAAACCATTTATCATATGTTCTCCAGCCGATTCGAATATAATTGAATGACTTTTCCTTACTGAACCTTATTAATAACCTCCTATAATATTGTGATAAACTCGAATTTAAAACTTAAATACAAACGGCGTGAATATATTCATATTCTATGTTTAACCGTAATATTACACTTACAACTAAATGAATATGTTCCCTAGACACACACATAAGTATATGTTCTTTTGTATTATAACTACAACCGTGTCCTATAAATGTGTAGTGTTACTTATTATATATTTATGGCTTGTTTCATCGATACCTTCTATACCTTAATTATCTAAAATTTATACCTCTAGTTTATTTTGAACCATGTAGCAAAGTACATTTTCTTTAATATTTTGTTGATACCTCCTATACCTTATTACCTAAAATTTATATCTTTAGTTTATTTGAAACATGTAGCAAAGTACATTTTCTTTAATATTTTGTTGATACCTCCTATATCTTAATATCTAAAACTTATATTTCTAGGTTTGTGTTTTAATAGTAATTTAAATTCGGATCAGATTAGTTCAGTGCATAGTCAAGTACATTTCTCTAATGTAATTGTGACTCTCGTCAAAGTATAGAACTCAGTGCCTAAGTGGTGAGTGTAATAATACCGATGCCATCAGGAAGGTGTTAACTAATCTCAAACGAAATAACGTCTCTACAAAGGCGAGACAAATGTAATCAATGCACATCACTCTTAAGCGATCTACGCTTAAACACTATGGGTGAAATCCACAGTGAGGGTCCATCACTGCTGCAACGTATCACTTCCACCATCGTAATGGCGTCAGCAACGCTGAGCAAAATTCGGTCGTGGTTCCGGTATAGTTAATCAACGAAAGACATCATCCGAGACATCGTAACGTTGATTAAAAATAGCACAGCAGTACCACATGGCGCATACACTACTCTAGGCTAGACAGAGCGAGGGACACACAGTGTTCCAACCGAAGTTGTATACAATAGCCTCTACCTCGATGTCACAGTATGAGGGACACTCTACGTATCACGAATTATATCGCAACGTAGAGCATCGCGCCTCACTTTTGCGTCACCTATACAAATTCAAGACGACATTGACAAAGGGCTCAATAATCTGCGGTGACCGAAATCAACCACAGCATCTTGCATTCCAATATCAAATCATCAAGAAAATGCTAGAGTATATTCAGCGCAGTGCTCACACTATTTAGTGGTAATTCACCAAATAACATTACGAGCACTCGATCGAAAATAATAATTGGAATCGAGATTCTTTATTGAGCAATGCACATTTCTTACAAATTTATCGTCAACATATTTAATCGTCACTCGGAGGCTATGTGATCGTACCAGATCGTCGTTTTATGTTTTGTTTTTGATGACATATATAGATACGTTTCGATAACGTTTCAGAGTTTTCCGAACGACCGATGAGTCGACAGAGCGACTTTAACGGACTCGCGGAATCACTTTACATCAAGCCAATACGAGATCCTTCCATATCGTTCGTCTATCGCAGTTGAGGATGCCAACAGTGATGTATGAAACACCCTACGAACGTACACGAAAGACTAATTGAACTTCAGAAATCCGATGGCTAGACGTAACGATTTAGCGCAAGTCCGGCGGTCGGCACAGTTTTACAAATTGCGTATATTGTATTCCATGCTCCCTGATAAATTAACGAGACAGGTCTACAATATACAAAGTATAACAGATCTTCGATCTGTAAAGTGTATCGCCCACTTTAATGTATCGTAAAATACATTTCTTTGTCAAGATGATTCTCAATCATCTCACTGTACGTGTCGCCCCATCACGCACATTTATATTTTTATTTAATAAAACGGCTGCTACCATTACTATTTATGGTACTTATTTATGATACGAATCAATGTCGATATCAAAAATTATTTAGACGGCCCCACATACCGTCAAATACATATAAATATGTATATTTCAAAGGTAGACGCTCGTAGCATCTCCTATTATATTTTAATATTTCCATGCATCACCATCATTATGATACGACTCAATGTCGATATCAATATTCATTTAGACGGCCCCTCATACCGTCAATACATATAAATATGTATATTTCAAAGGTAGACGCTCGTAGCATCTTCTATTATATTTAAATATTGCCATGCAACACCATCATTATGATACGACTCTATGTCGATATCAATATTCATTTAGACGGCCCCTCATACCGTCAAACATATTAATCGTCACTCGGAGGCAAAGTGATCGTACCAGATCGTCGTTTTATGTTTTCTTTTTGATGACATATATAGATACGTTTCGATAACGTTTCAGAGTTTTTCGAACGACCGATGAGTCGACAGAGCGACTTTAACGGACTCGCGGAATCACTTTACATCAAGCCAATACGAGATCCTTCCATATCGTTCGTCGATCGCAGTTGAGGATGCCAACAGTGATGTATGAAACACCCTACGAACGTACACGAAAGACTAATTGAACTTCAGAAATCCGATGGCTAGACGTAACGATTTAGCGCAAGTCCGGCGGTCGGCACAGTTTTACAAATTGCGTATATTGTATTCCATGCTCCCTGATAAATTAACGAGACAGGTCTACAATATACAAAGTATAACAGATCTTCGATCTGTAAAGTGTATCGCCCACTTTAATGTATCGTAAAATACATTTCTTTGTCAAGATGATTCTCAATCATCTCACTGTACGTGTCGCCCCATCACGCACATTTATATTTTTTATTTAATAAGACGGCTGCTGCCATTACCGTCTGTTAATTTATTTGCCACTCTTATAATATTTATTTGTTAGATAGTTGCCTGAAACAACTTCCAACTTTATAATTATATTGTCATGCACCATATATTATGATACGAACCAATATCGATATCAATAATTATTTTGACGGCCCCACATACCGTCAATACATATAAATATGTATATTTCAAAGGTAGACGCTCGTAGCATCTCCTATTATATTTAAATATTGCCATGTATCACCATCACTATGATACGACTCAATGTCGATATCAATATTCATTTAGACGGCCCCTCATACCGTCAATACATATAAATATGTATATTTCAAAGGTAGACGCTCGTAGCATCTCCTATTATATTTAAATATTGCCATGCAACACCATCATGATGATACGACTCAATGTCGATATCAAAATTTATTTAGACGGCCCACCATACCGTCAATACATATAAATATGTGTATTTCAAAGGTAGACACTCGTAGCATCTCCTATTATATTTAAATATTACTATGTACCACCATCATGGTGATCAACTATAGTTAGCAGTCTGCGAGTCTCCCCGTCAAACCGCACCACCACAGTATCATTTCCACACGTGGTAGAACAGACGTCAGAAGACGCGCCCTAGCGACGGCTCCATCGCTCTGACACGTGTCATCGACATCAAATCCATCCCACGTGTGTGAGCGGTGCGCACCACGGTGGCGCTCAACACGACCTCACCGCGACCACTCACCCTCTCCATCATGGGGGATCAACTAAAGTTAGCAGTCTGCGAGTCTCCCCGTCAAACCGCACCACTACAGTATCATTTCCACACGTGGTAGAACAGACGTCAGAAGACGCGCCCTAGCGACGGCGCCATCGCTCTGACACGTGTCATCGACATCAAATCCATTCCACGTGTGTGTGCGGTTCGCCCCACGATATCGCTCAACACGACCTCGCCGCGACCACTCACCCCCTATATATGCGAAACGACGAAATTGACATTCGGCCCCATACTACTAAAAATTTCAATACACGAACATTTCGAAATTTCATTACACGAATATTTCAGTAAGATTTATCCTTAAAAAAAAACTTTGATTAAAAGGTATTATTCTCTCGGAGTATCTTATTACGTTAAATGTTGTTTATTTATGTATGTATTTATTTATTTAAATATACATATATATATATATATATATATATATATATATATATATATATATATATATATATATATATATTTTTTTTTTTTTTTTTTAATTAGTTATATTGTCACAATATTGTCCGCCAGACCAAATCCCTTTGTGTGTTACTGCTATAGTGTTGGGCGAATTTCTTGCATCGAACGATCGAATGTTTTTTTTAGAAAATCTTTGTAAAAACACATCATTTATTTCACAATTTCACTTACAAAATCACTTCTTGTAATTAACATTCAACACAAACACAAACAAATTCATAATTAGTGTTATGTAACTTTTATTATTAAATGCAAGTGTATTTTAGCAATGAATATGTAAATATCTAAACAGAAATGACTCTAAATAATGACAATGAGCAACTAATTACTAACATTGGTTTACACATACAAATTGGAGACATAAGTGTTAATAGATGGGGGATCTCGTCGTGCTAATGTTAAGTTGTTAACATATCGCACATTTTGTTGAAATGTGTAACATAAATAAACAGTTTGCTGGATTAATTGGATTAGGAATCACACATCACTTATGCAGTTTTGGAATTCATTTAATTTCAAAAAAAAAATCGAAAACAATAATACTATGATAGAATGTTTTAGCGATCTGTCACTGCTTACATAAATTACACATTATACATACATTATACATTTACATTACACGCCGGCGGTCGTGGGTTCAATTCCCGTTCGTGACAGATATTTGTGTGTTTGGATGTATGTCCTTTGCGGGTCTCCCCACCGTGCCTCGTAGAGCACGTAAAGCTGTTGATCCCGGTTGTTATCATAAACACCTGATAGGGATTGTTACTCATGAAAGGGAAAAATTATCTGCCAACGCGCTGTGGAGTAGCGTGGCTGGCTGTGGTGATTATTATTTTTTTTTTATACCACGACGGTGGCAATCAAGCATACGGCCCGCCTGATGGTAAGCGGTTACCGATTACGGATTATGCTCCAACCCTTCTCCTATATGGAGAAGAGGCCTTCGCCCAACAGTGGTACGTTTACGGGCTGATTAATTCATTCATACATTTACATACATTGAGAGCAGGGGTGGAAATACTCGTTATCAACACACACAAACAAACACACACTCTTATAACTCTCAACATTAGTCCTTTTCGTAATATTCTTAACTCAGCGCGTGATTTTCCAAAAAAAAACTCAAATGGCCAATTTTTCGTGTCCATAGGACTTGTAGTTTTGCTGGAAATCGAGATAAACCGTTTTTTACCCTTAACCCTCCTTCCACTTCCCGACCTGAGATCGCACGTAATTTATTTGTCTTTTCATTTTTGTTATATTCTCTGCCTTTTCCAAATTCATGGGTTTCATTCGACTATTATTTTTTTTATTTTGTTTTTAAAAATTATCGACCCTGGTCAATAGTAATTACAAGAATCAATAAAATATTATCAACTCAGCCGTCATCAGTTTTTATATATTTGTGAAAAAAACGAGTTAGTTGACATTTAAAGTACATATTATGTATAGTATGATCAAATTTTCAATTGTAACAAATGTATTCTATTAAAATGAAAAAGAAAATCTAACAACATATTTATGGATTTTCATTTTAAATCATACGAAAGCTATTTTGTTGCATAAAAATGGCTTAAGTAACGACTAATATTCATTCAATCTGAGCAGAAAAAGCTTAATTTATTTAATTAATGCTTTTAATTACATAATCATAATTATTGTAATACAAAGTTTGTAATTGTATTTTTATTAATCGTATTTTTCAAAAACTTACATTTTCTTTAGTTCGTATTGTATGTTTAGTAAATGTGTCTTTGAATAAGAGTCGTTTGTTTATTTATATACACACGCGAAACCGGGTGCAAATTACATTATAAGTGGGCAGGCCGCAACGTCGTCTATTTACTCAAATTATTTTCGTAAGAGATTTTAGATATAGAATAATTTCATTCCAATTACCATGTCAACAGTTTTTGTTTTGGCTTAAAATTACCTCAACATAAATGTATAATAAATAATATTATGAAAACAAAATTAAATACTCTCTACACATACATCACAATATTTAATGTCGAAATAATTAAGGCATTTTTTTATTTGTTTGTGATCTCTCTTTAAGAGATTTTATATAATATGTAGGTACTTAGTTATATTATATAATGTGCGTATAGATATTAACTTCGATTCTCTGTGTTGTTATTTTTATATATTTACTCTAGTATGTATTACATAGTATTTGTATGTATATTGTAGTTATTTTCTATTTATTATTTTTCATTCAATCCTCATAATAATGGTATGTAATTTTTTGTTTTTAATATGCTGAGTCATATACCCAAAGGTGGTCTGACAAAAATCACTTTCCTAGTGAAAAATCGCTTTTGTACATAACTCTTTGTTTGTTAAAATTCTCGTTTTGTTTCTTAATTGCATGCAATAGAAAGTATTATTTTTATAATGAAAAAAAAAAAATTTTAGGCCAGCGACTATGAGAATTATAAAAATTCGGTCTATTGTACTTAGGAGGGTTTCCTACAAAGCTTCGGTATGCCAATAAATGTCAGACGAATAACAAAGAAGACGGGTAACAGGTACCTAGATAAGTACGTTCTAAGGTACAAACAAATAAACATTTCTGATTTATTAATATTCAACGAATTCTCAATTCCTTTGTAAGGCGAACAATAAGTGCCCTGCATTCTTCGCTCTCTGTCTCAAACGTAGTTGGAAAGTCAAACTTTAACAATCAAATAACAATCATTACTATAAGTTAAAACGGAAGAATTAGTTTGCTTGTTACTTTTTTTTATTTAAACGTACTTATGTCACAGTTAACTCTACAGATGTGAAAATATTATAACACATAGTATAAATAACACATTACGATATGACTTATGGGAGGAAGTAGCCATAAATGTGATCGCAGGTGATATCACATGGATAGTCTAGCTTTTAAATAAAAACATTTTTATTAAGAGTATAGAAAGCGACATATATTTAAGCATATAACTTATTTTTCGACCTTAACCTTAATATGTTAAGATGTAGACATAAGACATAATAAATGCTATCTTTCATTCTGTAGTTCTGCAGTCTTTTGAGCCATTTAACTATAATAATAAGGCAATTGAAACAACTATTATAACTTAAATAAAATGGTAATTTTGATTTTTGCGAACTTAAAACACTACTAACGTATTATTGACATCAATTACCCGAGCCCCTGAGCTCTTATCCAACCCCTACTCTGTACTCTGTAGGCACAAATTCTTATAAAATGCTTTTATATTTATTTATATAATTTATTACTCAACTATTAAAACACATTGAACAAAAGGAAGGCTTGCAAGTAAATAATAAGTAACATATTTTTATTAAGGGTACTGAATCTAGCAACTTGTCTATAACATTGAGTTACTATTACTAGCGTAAATTATATTGTATGAAGGACAAACAGAAAAATTATCATTTAAAAACAATTGTTTTTTACCTCGTATAATTGAATATCTACTGTTTTACAACTTAGATTATATTCCTACTATTGTTATGAATCGACAGCGAATTATGTAAAACTTGTACCTATGTCGGAAACCAAAAGAGTTCGATCAGGATTACGGATAGTGCCAGTTCAGTTCTTATAACGCATAATTATACAAGCTGATTAAAAAAAAATAATCACCGAATACATACATAAACATAATAATAATGATTTTTAACTGATTACTATTGATCATCGTTTATATATTAATTAGCTTAAAGTCAAAACAATTTGGAACCTTAAGGGCCTGTTTCACCGGTTGCAGAAAAAGTTTCAAATAGTTAGCCGACGTATAACGGTAATTTGAATTTTTGTTTTATCCTCAGATTTTCTGTACGGTCCTTTCATAAGCATGCCTATTATCTAGATACCACGTTGCTTGGTGACGCGCCGAGCCATTAATGTCAATAGCTTTGGTATGGTTATAGTATTTTACAAAAAATAAAAAATTAAAATTAAGTGTTGTTTTTATTTCGATTTCTATTTTTTTTTCTTCATTATTATATTCCTTTTGTTAGTATGTTTATTGTCTTTACTTGACATATTTTATTATTTTAAGCTTCTATTATTATGAAAAAAATGTCTCTATTAAAGTCTTCATGTTGACAATTTTTTAATTTTTTTCTCTGATTAGACCTATTAAAATTAATATATACTTTTATTTAATTTTAATATACAGGACTTACTACATGATTTTTTTTTATTACTGTATTAACGAACCGGACCAAAAATTACTTAATTTCACTACTTGTCACTAGGTGGCACAACCACACTCGATAAATTTACTAACCTAATTCAACTTGGCCATGAGGCCGGGATAGATTAATATGCTTACGCTGTGTTCAGTTCAGACTAGTTTAAAATTAGTTGATATTGTTATATTTTCTTTGAAGGTCAATATGGCGGAAGTCTATATTATCTTTTATTATGTGCCTGTGTAGACGTATCTACTTAATTTTATCGGCTTTATCGGACGTAATGATATTTCGTTATTCGTGTGTAAACATTGATAGTTAGAATGCTGTGTAATTTTGTCAACAAAACAAACTACTTTATATGTCCTTTAATTTACTTTGTTTTAGTTTATTTTGTTTTACTTATTATGGAATTCTTATCATTTAATACTTTGATATTGCATACAGTTTATTGACTGCCTTATTTATGTTTTTGTTTGTAGTTATAAAAACGTGCTACTTCAACGGTCGTGCTATTAAAAAGTCAATGACATATTGACATACCTTAGGTACATGAAGAATATATATATATATATATATATATATATATATATATATATATATATATATATATATATATATATATATATATATATATATATATATTTAATATTACTTTGCTATTATGGTGATTATTTATAAGTTTGCTTTGCTTATTTTTTTATTATTTAACGTTTTCCTGAAACTGTTATTTTTAATATAGCTTATTTGATGTACTAGTTTAACATGATTATTAAGAAATTCCGCGTGGCATATTCAATTGTTACAATTTGTCTACCTCGCTACCTTCATCAACGTATACACTCAATGCTAATAGCATTGTTAGAGTTCAACTAAATAAATAATTTTATTCCACCATTTCAAGGCTAATAAATTAATAGGACTTAAAAGTTTATGCGTATTGTGTGAATTTTTTTGCATACCCACCTAAATACTGATAATATTTTTAACTTCGGTTATTGATTGACGCGTAAGTGACTATAAAATACGTTATATCATTTACTAATTTATATTTTTATGATATAATTATTCATTGAGATAATATTTTAAAATTGAATAATATTTTCAATATAAATATTAATAATAATAACCAGACAAGTAATTTTGTGTTGATTTAACCTTTAATTTGTCTTATTTGGAAATCAATAAAAATTCATCTCATTTTGATCATCTAGTTAGGTATCAAAAAGCTAATTTCTTAATATAAATAAAATGAGAACTTTTGGAATATACCTAGACCAAGTATAAATTGTATAAGATGTCTGGTTTTCAGTTTTGTAGATTATTCATTGATTAAAAATTTACTGAATAAATAGAAATACTTTTTCTGGAAACTTCTATGGACCACGTTGTTTAAAAATACTGGATTAATATACCCACAAGAGTACCAACAAACTCAATACTCATCAGGAAAAACATCGCATAAAAACAGAGGGCAATGTCCGTTTTTAGTTTTGGTTCAGCGAAACAGTCAGATTACCACTACATACAAACATTATAAAAATACTGACTCACTGTGTGCTAAAATAAATTAAATACAAACTTAGTTACCTTAACTTAAGACTTAAATTGCATCGCAATTAAAAATTTCCTTAAAACGTTTTATCGATGTTGTGATATGAAGGCATAAAATCTGTCTCAAGTATATTTTGTTTCTTCATATTATTAACGAAATAATTCATCTATAAACTGCTATGTTTGGTATATCTGGTATATTTTATATGTAAGTACTAAATACGAGTACATGATTATTACATCTTATTTGTTATTTTGTTTCACTTGTTTTAGGTTTCAATTTAAAAAAAAAGTAAGCTGACACATTTACAATTATTGCATCAGGCTGTTTTAATTTTGAAAAATCGTTGTTGGGCAGTCACTAAGGCTAATAGGTCAATAATGAAAATATGTTTGGCTATGAAATCGATATTATGCAAGAATTATAATAATGATAATCGTGACATTGTTTATACATCCATATAGGTCAGACATCATTGTATTCAGCCATGACCGTATTAAAAATCAGATACAGATTGAAAAGATAAATTATAGCCTTACTGTTTTAAATTATCACTTATTCTACAACTGACGAGATTTTTCCACTACCCATGCGTCAAACAGACCGACGAGTTGAACCACTTACACAAAGATAACACCGTTCACATTACAGGCGTGTCGGGTCGGTCTCGTGTTTATTTACGTCCATCGTTTGTTTGTATACAGCCCGGCGCGACTGCGCATCTGTCTACGTCATACCCTCCCCGCTGCCCCCGCGGAGACCCGCAATTGCTACACTGGGGTCGACTCGGCTGACTCGGCTCAGTCGCTCATTCATTCCACATTCGCAAACGTAGTTACACGTCCCCGGTGAAACTTGCAATTCTTAGAATTAATACATAATAGTGATCACCACTATGTTGAAAGAAACCTCTGACAGCCGTAATACAAATCGAGAGGAAGGGCGTCCTATAGCTTCAAACAGATTACCTGCCATCGAAGAACTTACACTAGGTCTTAAGCAAAAGCTTCACCTGCAAGCTCGAGCGAGAGCTGCACCTTACTATATTAGAAAGCAAGAACCAGTCGATCTCGTGGAAAGGTTATTGGAACAGCGTGCCCTTGTCGCCGAGGCTGTGCGGAGGCTACAAGAAAAGACACAAACCTGTCATGAGATATCAGTGGATTCTTAATTTATTTATGTTAATAAATAAAAACATTTTAGTTGTGAAAGTGTGGACCGTGTTGTGAAATCGCTTGTGTGTAAGAAACGTGTCGGGTTACAATGGTGCTATATGCGGAAAGCATGCGAGAGCGAGATGGCCAGCTAAGACGTGTCACGCGCGGTACAAATCACGAGTACGAACCAAAATGGCCGCCGGTACTCTACAATCATAATATTTATTTTTCATTTTATATTTATAGTGACCTTAACTGATCAAAGTACTGAATTACGTAATTAACTTTTAGTATTTTTATGCATTGAGCCTTCCATACTTTCTATTGTAATAATATTAATTTATGTATTTCGTGGCAAGACTTAAGCTGAAACATTTCCAAATAAATAAAGTTATTTAAATATTATTAATGTAAAGTATTCAAGAGCTTTAACTAAGTTTGTGTGTTTAGACTTGTCATTATACATCCTGTAGACCAATGTAATCTGAATTTTATTGATTATAGATATATTTTCTGTAATATGAATATCACTCTCCATACTTTCTCTAAAAATCGTGTAACGTTTATAAAATAATAATATTGTGTACGCATAATGTAATTGAAGCATTTTACTAACGGGATCGTCGACATAACCGTAATGAAATGCTTTAGATACAGTTATTTCCTCGCATGTCATATATAAATAATAAGGTAAATTGTATCGCACAATGCGATATGGTAGGTGTATCGCTACTACATCAGACAATATTAAGTCTTGATTACGGTAACACTTGTTACACTTTAGACAATTTCTAGGCAATATTGTAATTATAATTAAAGTACCCATCCTGTTTATTATTACACCAATAATAAATGGTACGATTACCAAATCGGGTATAAACAATCATTTTAATATTACATGTGTGCATGTTTTAGTGCATTTTGTGATTTTAGATAGTTTAATTTATCGATCTTGTGATTTAGATAAGATTTAAAAAGTTATCTTATAAATGTAATAAAAATTTAAATATATTGCTGTTGTTTGATTTTGAAATATAAGTATATATTATAGTTTATATACAATAAGTTTTAAGTTTTTTATACTGAAACACAATAGAACAGTTATATTCGAATAAAATTTTAAAAAGGAAACTTAGTAAATATGATTGTACGTATAAATTAATTTTACTAAGCTTAAAGTTTGTTGGATAAATTTTATGTAAAAAATAAAATTTATCCATAAAACCTTAATGTAGAAAAAAAAAGTAAAATGAGATGTATTAATTACACTTAAATTATTTCATACTCTAATATTTAAATAATAAAAAAACCATAACAGAAAGTTGAAGAAAAGAAAATATTCAAAACTATAATATAATATAGTCAATTACCGTGAGTTTATTAATAAGCTAAAAGTCGTAACAAAAAAATAATAATAATAATTGGTCTTATGGAATTACATACTCGTTTGTTCTTGCCTAGTTATTGACAAATTTGATAAGATGAAAACCTTGAGTCTTTGATTGATACCTACATAATTATTTTAGGCCAACAATATATCTCGGAATTATATTATACAAGTAAAACTTTTGATACATGTTACGGAAATAGTTTTTTATTACATTTTTAAACAATTTAATACACTATTAATTTTTAATTGTATTAATTTTAATTTTATATTGTAATAACGTTGTACAAAAACTTTCTTTTTTTATTTATTTTTACAGAATCATAGCTTATTATTTTAAAAACTCAAGCTTACTGTCTGTAATGATAAAATATGTGTGAGCTTTTTATGAAGCCTAAATGTTTCAGAATTATAGCAAGAGATTTAGTAACAAAAAAAGAATATTAGTGAAACTTTTGGAAATTCAAAGTAAAACTATTATTTTTTTCTGAATTATATATATATATATATATATATATATATATAACAAGCTGTGCCCCGTGGTTTCACCCGCGTTAATTTAATACTAATTAATTGATTAAATGCTATAAAAGATAAGTTTATCTTCATAAAGTTGCCTTGTTGATGAAGTATTTATAATTCGCAAGGATTCATATACTTGCCTAATAATAATGCAATAAAATCACCTTTTAATTTTTTGTTATCATTATTTCTTTGCGGAGTTATTTTAAAATGATATCTTTTAAGATATTCATTGAAATCAAAAGATGTTAAGGACAATGTCGTCGTCGTCGTTCGTCGTCAGAAAGAAATACATGTGATGAAAAACCTATTTATTTGGATAAGGATTTATATCATGTCTATAAACCACTTTCACAAATAACACATTATTTTAGAAAAAACTTGATTACTACATATAAAAACGGTTATAATGAGTCAACCCCGAGAGAGATAATTATATGCTGTCGCGGACTTTTTTTTTAGAACTTTAATGTCAATCAAAACATGTATAACGACATGATTTTTGCATAAGTGTTAACCGTTTACGTAGCGTACGCAACATAAGCTCTCAAACTCGTCAGCTCCTACTGGATTTATATAGCCTAAGGCTTTCCTCAGTAAATGGACTATCTAACACAAAAAGAATTTTTCAATTCGAACTAGTAGTTCCTGAGATTAGCGCATTCAAACTAACAAACTCTTCAGCTTTATATATAAGTAATAGATTTAGTATAGCTACCGCCATCTATTGTCGGATAGCGGTATAAAACATTAATTTTTAAATTAGAAAATAATGTTTTTTAAAAACAATTATCATATAATACATATATAGCTAATATTTATTAATAATTAATGATCCACAAAATATTGTAAAAATTTGTTTTTTGTAATGTTATATTTATATTACTTTATTGATTGAAAATATTTTAGCTATAACGATTTTTTGTACACACAAAAAATATACTAAAATGCACATAACTTGATTTATAAATAGGTAAATAGTATTATATAAAATTGAGTAAATAATATTATTTTAGATGATTGTTTTTTGTATATAAAAATACTTCATATATTTGTAAAAAATATTAAAATAATGAAATTACAACACCAGAGACATGCGTATTGCATACAATAAAAGGAATTTATATACAATCTGCAATGTGCACGTCCACTCAAAAAGTTCCTAATGGAGGGATTGCATCTCTTTCTACCATGGATTCAAGGCAACTCGTAAGAAAAAGACAAAATACTAGTAGTCAACGAAATGCTCTGAACGATTTTCTACTATACATGTTGCAAACAAATGTCAACCTTATGACAGTTGTTTCAAGGTGCATATTTGAATATACAATTTTATTAACCTCTCGTATGTTAACGAGCCCATTGTTAAATAGTAATGGAACGTATGTTCCTATTGTAATCTGCATATTAGGAATGTTCTTTTTACTCTATGTTAAATTGTCTACTATCTGTCACCTTCTAGCCATCTTTAGTCCTTCCGGTATATCGACACATTATTAACTTTAATTAACTTTAATCATATTTTAATACAACGATCACTGGATGTTTTCACTTAGTTCAAATAATAAACTATTTGGAAAGTGGTACAGTATTTTAATGAACAAGTATATTCGATCCACGCTGACCTCCCAATAGGTTATGGGCCCAGAACAAAACACGTTGTGACTTGTGAGTACCGCGCAATTCTATCATTTAAGATTTTACAATGTCGAGCGAGGGCGCGCAAGGGCCTCATGCCGCCTACTCATTCGACAAGCTGGACGGTGTAGCGAGCTACCACAATTGGAAATTCCAAATGAAAATGGCTCTAATTATGGAAGGGCTGTGGTCATGTATTGAGAGAACTGAGGGAGAGGCGATAACTCCTGTCAAAGATCAAAGGGCGTTGGCACGAATCTGCCTGTCTGTGAAAAGCAACTGCATTCAGTACCTCAGGTCAGTCACCACCGCAAAACAGGCATGGGAAAAGCTGAAGGAAGTTTTCGAGGACAAAGGGTTGTACCGAAGGGTCCTACTGCTCCGGAAGCTTCACAGATCGAATTACAACGACTACAGTTCCATGGGAGAATATATCGACGGGGTGATGACACTCGTACAGCAGCTTGCTGACATTGGCCGTGTCATTGAAGACAAGGAAGTAGCAGAATTACTACTGAGTGGGCTGCCGCAGGAGTTTGATGTGCTTGTTTCGAGTCTGGAGACCGCTAATATCCTGGAAAATCTGACGAGCGAAGCAGTGCGAGCGCGTCTTCTACAGGAGGAGTTTCGTAAGCAGAGCGATAATGGAGTCTCCATACCCAGCGAGTCGTCCTTCATCGTTTGTCACTACTGCAAGAAGCCAGGCCACGTAAAGTCAAAGTGTTTTAAGCTTAAACGTGATAACAGAAATAAAAGCAATAAAAAGTCAGTGCAAGTTTCTGCACAAAGTGAAACATTTTTGGTGTGTGCCTTAGCTGAGTGTGTAAATAGTGCAAACTGGATAATTGACTCGGGTTGCACATCACATATGTGTAATAACAAGAACCTCTTCACATCTATGGACACTAGTTTCACAAGTAATGTTACTGTGGCTGATAATAATATATTGCAATGCAAAGGGAAAGGTTATGTAACTGTTTATGTTAATAAGTGTTCTAGAATCATTGAAAATGTTCTCTATGTTCCTAATCTCTCTGCTAATTTATTGTCTGTTAGCAAATTAACTGATAAAGGATATTCTGTGATATTTAACAATGATAAATGTCATATTAAGAACAAAAATAGGGTATTAGCCTCTGCGTCTCATATAGATGGTCTTTATAAGTTAGATTGTTCCGCGCCTAACTCTTCTTGTTTACAGAGTAGTTTTGTATCCTCATGCACCCTGCCACGCAATGTACAGGAGCAGGAGAGTGCTTTAGCAGCTGGTTCGGTGCCAGTGGATGTCTGGCACAAGCGGCTGGGACACTTGAGTCTTCGTGGTATGTGTGCACTTCGTGATAATCTTGCTGAAGGTGTAAATTTTCACAGTGATCAGCTTGGAGATTGTATCTCGTGCATTAAGGGAAAGCAAACAGTGAAGACCTTTCCTAAGGGCAGTACCAGGAGATCTCAACGACTGTTAGAGTTAGTACACTCTGACGTCTGCGGTCCCATGTCCGAGCCTAGTTGGGGAGGAGCACGTTATCTGGTGACGTTCACCGATGACTACTCACGGAAGACATATGGCTACTTAATGAAGAACAAAGATGAGGTAATGTCCTGTTTTATTAAGTTTAAGGTTTTGGTAGAGAGACAGACGGAATGTATGATTAAATGTATACGGTCGGACAATGGCGGTGAATACTGCAATGCAAAATTCATCAATTATTTATCTAGTCATGGGATAGTCCATCAAACCACTATACCATACAGTCCGCAGCAAAATGGTGTCGCAGAGCGATTAAATAGGACTTTAGTTGAAAAGGCGAGAATAATGCTTTCTGACTCTGGCCTGGGACCGCGCTTTTGGGGTGAAGCTTTAATGACGGCAATTTATTTGAAAAATAGGTCCCCTACTGCCGCATTGCCTGGCTCCACTCCTGAGGAAGTTTGGACTGGTTCCAAAGTGAACCTAAGTCACTTAAGGGTGTTTGGATGTAGAGTATTTTCCCTTATACCTGAAAGTAAACGTAGCGGTAAATTTAATGAAAAATCTAAAGAATTTATTTTTGTAGGCTACTGTGATGATTCGAAAGGCTACAGGTTGATGGACCCCTGCAATCCTAAGAGGATAATTAAATCTAGAAATGTTTATTTTATTGAATTGACAAGTAATAATTTTATTAATTTGGACATGACTAATAATTCTAGTGGAAATAATAATAACGATATTGTTGAAATTAATCAGATTTTTCCTCAAATTTCCGGCACCCCAGTGCAGGAGCCCTCTGTTGGTATTGGGGCCACCAGTCAGAGTGATTTTCCTGCTGAGGAGAGAAACGAGTCTCCAAGTGTGGAGGTAAATCAGTCTCCTGCTGTGGAGAGAGGCCAGTCTCCAGATGAGTTTGAAGGCTCATTGGAAGACAGGTGCTCCTCGTCGTGCAGTGATACAGAGGACACCGAGTCCATTCCTAAGATGGCGGACACTGGTCGTCCAGTGAGGACTACGAGAGGTATTCGACCCAAGAGGTATGATGATTATCTTTCTGATTGTTCTTTGCTCTCTCATACACCATGTTTTGACGAGCCCCAGTCTTATAATGATGCAATGGTTAGTACTAATAAGGCTGAATGGGAATGCGCCATGAAAGAAGAATATAATTCTTTAATTAAGAACGGGGCTTGGACGCTTGTAGACAGACCATTTAATAGAAATGTTATAAAGTCGAAGTGGGTTTTCAAGGTCAAACAAGACGCGTCAGGAAATTTTGATAAATTTAAGGCACGTTTAGTTGCTCGAGGATTTAGTCAGAAACCTGGTGTGGATTTCGATAAGACGTTTTCACCCGTGGTTCGACATTCAACTTTGCGTATTTTATTCAATTTAGCTAATGAAAAAGATATGGACATTGACCATATAGATGTCACTACCGCGTTTCTGAATGGATCTCTACAGGAGGAGATCTATATGGAACAGCCTCCTGGATTTGAAATTGATAATAATAAAGTATGTATGTTACAGAAGAGCATCTATGGCTTAAAACAAGCAAGTAGAGTATGGAATGAGACTGTACATAAGTTGTTAACTACTCATGGATATTCACAAACACGTTGTGAGCCATGTGTATATGTAAAAAGAAATAATACTAAGTCTACAATTTTGGCATTATATGTAGATGATTTTTATATATTTAGTAACTGTAATTCAGAAAAAGAAGCTCTCATTTCATTTTTAAAAAGTAATTTTGAGATCAAAAACTTGGGATCTATCAAAGACTGTCTTGGCATCAGTGTGCATAGAGATAGAGATAGAGGTACTATTATTTTAAAACAATCAGCGTACATTAAAAGGCTTCTTGTTCGTTTTGGCATGTTGGAATGTAAAGGTGTCTCTACACCAATGTCTGTAAATGATAAATTTGAAAAACCTCTTGAAAATGATGAGTGTAAATTCAATTATAGAGAATTGATTGGAGGCCTTATGTACTTAAGTGTATGCACTAGACCTGATATTTCATTTAGTGTGAGTATGCTGAGCCAATTTAATAATAATTATAATCTAAGTCATTGGTTGGCTGCCAAAAGGATCCTTCGCTATTTGAAAAATACTTTAAATTATGGTTTGATTTTTACTAAATGTAAAAATGATAATTTAGAGGTGTTTGCTGATGCTGACTGGGCGAATGATCCGGTTGACAGAAAGTCTTATTCAGGATTTTTAATTAAATTTGGTAATAATACTGTGAATTGGGAAAGCAGAAAACAACGTTGTATTGCATTATCTAGCACCGAAGCCGAATATTTGGCTATTAGCGATGCATGTAAAGATGTTTTATTCATAAAAAATTTTTGGTATGAAATAACAGGTTGTAAAATTAAATGTAAGGTGCGTAATGATAATTTGAGTGCAATTAAGCTCTTGGAGAGTAGAGAGTGTCACAAGAAAACAAAACACATTGACATTCGATATCATTTTGTGAAAGATTTAGTATACAATGGTTGTATCCATGTAACTTATCTTCCTACAGACAGAATGATAGCAGATATTCTGACTAAAGCTCTACCATGTAGTAAACATAAAGGTTTTATGTATGACTTAAATGTAAGAAATGTTTAATAGAGTTAAGCATGTGTCTCTATCCTATGTAAGTGTATGGTAAATTGTGTGTTTAAATTTGATTTTTTTTTAGTGATAATATGCAGCTTAAGGGAGAGTGTTAAATAGTAATGGAACGTATGTTCCTATTGTAATCTGCATATTAGGAATGTTCTTTTTACTCTATGTTAAATTGTCTACTATCTGTCACCTTCTAGCCATCTTTAGTCCTTCCGGTATATCGACACATTATTAACTTTAATTAACTTTAATCATATTTTAATACAACGATCACTGGATGTTTTCACTTAGTTCAAATAATAAACTATTTGGAAAGTGGTACAGTATTTTAATGAACAAGTATATTCGATCCACGCTGACCTCCCAATACCCATGACAGGACACAGTGCACAAGCCGCAAACTGTGGAAGGTCCTGTCACAGGACCCGCCACAGTTGCGATCACCTTGTTCAGTTTCGAGCATATTTTGACGTTCTTATAGTACTTACTCTTTTGCCCACATGAATAATCGTATTACAATGACGTGACTCTCGCTCTAATACATAATTTAGCACGTCTGTGGTACAAAAAAGTTGAAATTACTTGTCATAATCTATGAGCAGTTCAGCCGGCGATTGCCGCGATTTCACGATTGTTTTTGTGCAGAACAACAACAGTTTTGGTGATTTAAACTAGAATAATCATGGAAAAGTAAGTAATATTTCATTTTATTTACTCATATTGATATATTCTTTACTTTTTAAGTCAAAAACAGCCTTAGAACCAACGTACAAGATACTTTACAAATTTGTACGTGGATTTCGTTGTGTCATATTTGGTTGACAAATTATTAAAACCTTAACGAATCTGTGTAATTATACCCTGTACAATTTAGCTTGATCTTTTTGACACATGTAAATTTTCTGTTCGACATAACTTTGCAATGACGAACATATTATTTTCAAATTTTAAATTATTTTAAAAATCGTAAAAATATTAAAAAAAAAATACATATAACACAAAAGTCCCTAAAGATTCAAGCGTTATCCGAAAATTTTAGGACTTTTTATTGCTTCAAAAGTAAAATTTAAATAAGAACACTGAAAATAATAGACGCTTGTACAATGTTACGTCGGTGGGTCGGATTTTTGTTTCGACCGTTGTAACATTGTACAAGCGTCTATTATTTTCAGTGTTCCTATTTAAATTTTACTTTAAAGCAATAAAAAGTTTTAAAATTTTAGTAGTTAGCTTGATTTTTTACAGACGGGCTAGTGATGGGAAACAGAAAATATCTAGTAGTCCAAAAAATAACGTTTTTTAAATATATGTATATGTAATATATAATATATGTATGTGGTGTATTATTTGTGAAATTCTTTATTGCACTAGACATATAAAACATTGGGTAGATAAGCGACGGTGGGTCAATATTCATAATAAGTACTATATTAACTTACATTAATATTACAGGGTTATTTTTGGACCTCAAAATGAGACCCTCCATACGAAATCGACCACGTGATCGAGCAGTTTTCTATGGGAGGGTCGAATTTTTTTCACTTTTCGTCCCATGTTTCTTTGGAAAAGTTGTTTAGTTTCATGTTCTGAACCACCTATTTAAATTTGACGGGAGGTCCAAAAATAATCCTGTATGTAAAAATTAAGGTTGAAAAATAAAATAGTTTTATCTTTAAAACAGTTTTTATTGAGGAAGCACAGCCAAGATAATAATCACCAGAGTCGTCGGAGCTTGTGTCATCATCTCGAACTTCAATTATTATTTCGTGTTCAATAAAATTGTCGAAGTGGACGTCGCGCATCCAGTCCGATAATATTACTTCTTTGACGTGTCGTACTACATTCGCCCAGTTTTCAGCGGTCACTTGACCACAAGCTTCTTCCAATAAGCGGAACATTTTGTTTGCGGTGAAGGGAGGAGATGTATTAGTAAGTGCTACATTTCCTGTGAATGAAATAAGTGATTGTTAAAATAATACTATTAATGAAATAGATGTTAAAGAATTTATCAAGAAAAAAGTTTTTTTTACTGACCTTTGATTTGTGCCCATATTAGCTCTATGGCATTATATTGACAATGATAGGGCGGCAATCTGATCACTGTGTGACCGCGTTGCTTTGCTGCTTCGTCCAGTAAATATACTGGCTCCTTCGGTTTGTGTGTGGCCACCAGGCCAAGCAGTTCGTACTTGAGCATTGTCATGTCGGCATTTACGCCCTTGTTTATGAGCCACTTTATTATATCAGCTTTTTTGTTTGCCATCGTCGGAGCCTTGTCAAATTGCGTGGAATGATAGGATGCATTATCCATTATTATTATATGAGGACCATCCAGGTTGTCCATCATTTTATATAACCATTTCGAAAACGTTTCGAAGTTCATCTCTTCGTGATACTCATTCGTTTTTTGGGATTTAAATGCCAGTAAACAGTTTGGCACAAAACTTTGGGCAGTACCTGCGTGGCAAATTATCAGTCTCTCCCCTTTTCCTTCTGGTACTTTTGTAGACGATTGGGCAGTACCATCGTTTATGAGCCACTTTATTATATCAGCTTTTTTGTTTGCCATCGTCGGAGCCTTGTCAAATTGCGTGGAATGATAGGATGCATTATCCATTATTATTATATGAGGACCATCCAGGTTGTCCATCATTTTATATAACCATTTCGAAAACGTTTCGAAGTTCATCTCTTCGTGATACTCATTCGTTTTTTGGGATTTAAATGCCAGTAAACAGTTTGGCACAAAACTTTGGGCAGTACCTGCGTGGCAAATTATCAGTCTCTCCCCTTTTCCTTCTGGTACTTTTGTAGACGATTGGGCAGTACCATCGTTCCATGTTTTTTTAACAGTGTGATTGGCATTCAACCAAGTTTCATCTAAAAATACAACTTTTTCCCAATCGGTAATATTTTTGACTTTTCTTAAGAAATCAACTCGTTTGAGGGCAATGTCATTCCTTTCCATAAGAATCCTGCGGTTGTTGGATTTTTGGTAATGAAATCCAATTCTACGCAGTAGTTTTGACAGCGAGGTTCGACCGCCGTCATATAAATGAACTTCTCTTAGTGTCACCAGCAACTTGTCAAGTGTGGGCAATTCTTTTCTTGAATAATAACCATAAATGTGGTTCCGTATGGCTGCACATTGAAAATCGTCAAGATTGACGATAGGTTGGATACGCCTACGTTTTTTATTAGGAGACGACAGTTTATTCTCCTCGTTACCTTCTTTACCATATTTTTTGTAGAGATTCGTGTCACAGTAGCTAATGCAATCAGCAAAGCGTCAGCTACACGTTGCCGCACTTGAGACAATGGCAATAATGGTCCCCCATTTTGTGACTCACGCTCAAAATAATCGCGTAAGCGAATTACAAACTCACGCATTTCACTGTTGAATACAGTTTTTTTCGCCCTTTTAGGTTCAAAACAAAAACTTAAATTCAACAATAATAATGTTACGGGCAGGTAGTCTTGCTTCCTCTTAACTTCTTCCTTTAACCTCTTCTTTCCTCTTGACTTTACTCCACACTACTGACCCCGAGTGTTCCCGACGTTCGGCTTATATGGCCAGTCGATGGAACAATGGAACGCGTAGTTCAAATTAGAATTCAATTTTTTTTTAATCTTATTTTTCTAAAAAAAGTTATACCAGCTAAAGAGATCCCAACCACTAGCCAAAGAAACCCCAATCAAAAGGACCCCCGTTCGTAACAATAACTTAAAAATGATCTTTAATAATGATTTTTTGTAATCGATATTTATTAAATGTTTTTATAATTTTTAAAATCATTAAATTAAGAAAATAATATGTTCGTCATTGCAAAGTTATGTCAATCAAAAAAATTTACATCTGTCAAAAAGATCAAGCTAAATTGTACAAGGTATAGGTCACAATTATATTGAACTTTAATCTAATAATTACAAAATACGTGTACTTTAGTCGAAAATGTATAAATTCTGAGCTCAAAGACATGAAGATACTCAAAAGTCCTGTCCTGGGACTTACCACAGATAGGGATTTTGAATCAAAATGGCCGCCGGTTGGACTAATATGGAATAGGCTATTGAAATTCTTATCCGATCGATTCCTATTTTGGTATTTTAATTTAAAAAAAAAATGTTTTTAATATACCTATATTTTAAACAGTGATTGAATGCTGTGTCTAAAGCAGTTACTATGACGAATAAATTTAATTTAAAAAATCCATTTTGATATATTTTTAAAATGTATTTTTATTGGCTTTTTTGTTGCATTTTTATTGACTTGATTGCTTTTAGCCCTATTAATGTTGTTAAGTTTGTTTTTGTTGGCTTTTTTTGCATGAAATAGTACTAACAATAACAACAATGACGAAACCCGAAGGCGCCGTAGTGGTGCTCGTATGTGGTAGCATGGCAGCCCATAGCGGCGTAAGAGGAGTAAGAACGTACGGTAGACAACGTAGTGACAGGCCTTCGGTTTCTGAACCGTAATAACCTTTTCATACTAAAACCTAAATATATTATATTTATTTAACTTTGTTCTATATAGTTTTTGGTTTTGTTTGTTTCGTTATTATCTTATTTTTTTTTAATAATTTATTTCTTTGAATATTTTCTTTCATGCAAATAACTATTTCAGAGTGTTCTGTGGTATGCTAGAGAACCTGCCAGAAGGCCAACCCTTAGAGACGGCAATTCACCCTAAAAGGGTGAGGGTCCTCCCTGCTGTTGTGGCCATAAAGCCAGGGTGAGTATTCCGATTGTTTTAACTTAAATATTTAAGTTCAAAACAGCATAAAAATATATCTATGGATTTGTTTTTAGATTGGAAACATTGTGGTCGTCCTTGGAGATGATCGCCCCATCAACCCCATCGACCTCTCGCAGACAAACCCCGCCACCGATGCCTGCTGCGTCCCTTACTCCGCAAAATCTTCCTGCAGCAGAGCCCTCAATTTCAAATATTGAAATTGACACGGTGCCATCACCTGCCCTGTAACTATTTGCTTGGTTCTTTTCTCTTTTTTTTTGGTTATAAGAACCCTTTTTAATTAATTTTAATTTTTTTTTGCAGATACGTTGAATGTGGTGCGAGCAGCGGGACAAGCACACCAAAGACCACGCGGCCTGTGTGAGTTTTAATCAAACGTGTTTTTATAAGTATTTGTAGACTTTGTATGTTATTAAATATTGGTTTTATTTTTCAGAAGTTCGCGTGTTCGCGATCGCATATCGAACAACAGACGACCTCTCCGTGATGATGAAATAAGTGCTTTAGTTAATTACGGTAAGCACATTTTGACATCTGCCTTTATTTTTCAACAATCGTGAAAGTTAATATTACAATCAAAACCACAACTTGTAACTTTTTCCTTTCAGGTAGCGAGGAGGAGTCCGGTGAAGAGGACGAAGGGATTACCCAGTCGATAGTGCTACCTCGGGTGGCAAGGATGTTTATGGACCAAGAGGATGAGGAAGTTGAAGAAGGTTGTGTCAACATTACTTTAGAGTGGCCTCCTCAACCGACTCGTCCATCCGTTTGTGACCCAATACCCGCTTCGCCGGCACTCGCCTCGCCGTCGCCTGCCTCGCCGACGCCTGATTTGCGAATTCCCATGGAGCCGAGCGATAAATTTAAATTTGAATGGCGAGCCTTTCCAATGCCTCAAATTGAACCTCATTTGAGGCGAGAACCATTTTTGCAAAATATTGGCCCTACGGTTTCTTTCACGAATCCATACGAAGCATTTACTTCCATATGGGATCGTGAGATAATAGAAGTGATTGTCAGAGAAACCAACATTTATGCGCAGCAGTTGACAACGACTATGTTGGAGGATGGAACCATCTGTCCTAATAGCCGGATTACTCGTTGGCAAGATACGAATGTAAGCGAAGTATACAGGTATCTTGCCATCGTTCTGGCTATGGGAGTGTTGGTTAAAAGTCGATTAGAGGAGTACTGGAATATTTCTAAAGACATTTTCAATAGTCCTGGCTTCTCCACAGAGATGACATTTGACAGGTTCCAGTTGCTGTCAAAATGCCTTCATTTTAATAACAATAGTAATTGTGATCCTGCATTGTTGACACGACCCCAGGCTAAACTTTTTAAAGTTCAGCCAATATTAGACCACCTTAATGCCAAGTTTTCACGGCTATATAATTTGTCCCAAAATGTAGCGCTTGATGAGAGTCTGACCATGTGGAAGTGTTGGCTTGATATAAACCAATTCGTCCGTAACAAAGCAGCGACAGTTGGTATCAAAACATATGAAGTATGTGAATCCCAGACTGGTTATTTGTAGCGTTCTGAAGTACACGCAGGCCATGACACCTTGATAGTAGAAGATGTTCCAGTTTCTGGAATAATACCAACTCTCGTGCTCAGACTTTTAAATGGTCTTGAGCATAAAGGGCACACCGTCTGGATGGATAACTTGTACAACTCTCCCGCATTAGCGCGAGAGCTAAAGGTCCGAGGGTTTGACTGCGTGGGAACCCTACGGACAAACCGCCAATTCGTACCATCGGAATTGGCGGCTATTACTAAAAAAGATATGACTGTCGGTCAAGTGTTCGGGTGCACCTCGAGAGATGTGGATCTTATGGTGTGGAGGGATAAAAACCGCGTGGCTTTTGTTTCAACATATCATGGTCTTGCAACTACCAGGTGTAGCGATACTTTGAAGCTGACTGTCGTGCAGGATTACAATATCTGTATGGGCGGAGTAGATCGCAAAGATCAGCAACTCGCAATGTATCCCATTGAAAGAAGGCGGACTAGAGTGTGGTACAAAAAATTTTTTAGAAAGCTGTTGAACGCTAATGTCCTGAACTCATACATTTTACTAAACAAAAATCTGCCATTGTCACATCGTAAATTCCGGAAGGCGTTAATAACTGATTTGTTGGCAGCATTCAGAACGCCTGCACCTAATGCACCCATCCAAGCAGCAGTACACACTCCTGCACAGTATGATTTTATTAAGCCCGGAAAGCCAGACCGATTTAAGCGCCAATGCGCCGTCTGCAAGAAGAGGACCATAACTTATTGTAAAGCTTGCAATGTGGCAATGTGTGTATTCACTTGCTATGAGCCATATCACATTAATTTTTAATAAAATTTTAGTCCGAAAAAAAAATACTAGGCATAAAGGAAGGTGTTGAGGGAGGCCTTTGTCCAGCAATGGGACAGTACAGGCAAAAATTTATTTGTTTCTGGTCTGTTTGTCTATAATAATAGTTCGAAAACCTTCCACTGACACGACCAAATGACAGTGTCCTGTAATGGGACGCGTTAACATACAAGTATAAGTTGTATCCATACTAAATTAGCCTTCATGGATCAGATATGTAAATTTTTCACTATGTTTAAGAACATCATTTTTTATATTTCTCTTCCAAACATGTTTTTTTTTCATTATATTTAATGCTTAGTTTTATGTAAATTTTGAATAACTAATAATGATATCTCTTGAATGAACATAATTCTGCAAAATCTTAGTCTTTGTGAGACAATGTTTTTTGTACCAATTATGAGTCTCATTTTTGATACATTCATACTCAAGATTTGTTGAATATTACAACGTGTCCTTATTTAAACTAGCTTGACAATAAGTTAAAATTATTGTAAACAAAAAATGCTTTGTCCCTGACGCTAGGAATGTATTATTAACGAACGAAATATGAGACCCACTGAAGTGACTTTTGACGAGGTGCTTTTTTTGTCCAAAGTTTAAAAACAAGTGCACTGAAAAAAAATTGTATGAAACATATGCCATTTTTTTTTCAATTTTATTATATATATAAGATTGTATAAAAAAATATAATATTACATCCAGCAATCGTTTTATTTTTTATACATGAGAGAATAAAAGTTAAGTTTTAGGAGACCAATATTATTTAACATAGAACAGTTGCAATGCAATTCAAAGTTAATTATAAGTGGTGTAAAAAATTACAAAAATATATCTTAATTATAAAATTAACTGTAATTTTACAAAATTCTAACTAGATTAAGAGAACTTTTAGTTTTTCCAAACTTAGGTCTCAAAAATTAGCGCTCAAACCCATATCTGTGGAAAGTCCTGTAATGGGATCCACAGATGCGCTTGAATCGTCATTTAGACAGTTAACATACGAGAGGTTAAGTGAGCGTTCCAGTTATTATATAAATTCCTTGATACAATATCAATAAAAATTGTTGTGTGGTATGTACCTACCTAATACCAATACTGATATACTCTGAGTCTCCCAATCCACATTTTCAGAGTGCTTCACAATTCACTCTATGCATTTCACCCATAAAATTATAATACTTACTAGATAGAGCAAGGGAGCCAGGCCTCCAGCTGTCCCTCGGATAGAAAGAGAGAGATCATCGCGGTACGGGTTGAATTACATACCAATATAATATTACTGTACACATTAGAGTTGTTTCTTTGATTTGATTGTAGTAAAAAAATTAAAATAGAAGTAAATAATTGATGTTCTTAAAAAAGATATTTTACTGAATTTGAACTTGAGACCGCAAAACCAATGGGGTACCGCGATCTTCTCTCTCTTTCTAACAATTTGATATTTCCACTTACAGGCAGCTGTATGTCTTCCAGAATTTATCTATAATACCTCTATGACTCACCACTTTGATAGAGATGACGATTCTACTTAAAACAGATCGATTTCTAAAACGAATTGAATCACAACATGATGAATCGATTCTTAAGAAAATCAAGGTGTTAAATAATAAAAACAAAATCATACAAAACGATTTCGTTACAATTTTACTACAATTGTTTACCTAACCTACATGGCTTCATCTCAATAGACCCCAGAAAGTAGTTTTACCCGGACATTGACTTTAACGATTGCTACTAGGCTTATGTCCTTTATCACGATATTTAGACAATAATAATCAAACATATTTTTAATGTTTATTTGGTCTTTATATTCACATTAAAGACAAAAGCGATCGAAATTAAAACAATGTGTACAAAACGACTTCTATATGGTGTAACAATATGAAAGCCTCACCAGATTTTAAGTTAGTCCTCCATTATTACAACTGTGAAAACCGCATATATTTTCATGCAGCAGAATTTGTGTGATGCGGGAACAAACATACAGATTGTGTCTACAAGCAGGAAAAAATTTTGCTTTCTATTTCTCCCAAACAGACCCCTACAATTCGATTTTCTTAACTATCTCTCATATACAGACATCGGCTGAAAATATTTCTATTACTATAGAAAATATTTATTATTGTAACTACCGTCGTCCACTGACTGGGCTATCGCAAACCCAATTGAGAGGTCGGTGGAGCTATTATGTAACTTGCGCGATCGCGATAAATCGCTGTGGTGTCGAATTTCAATACTAATTGAGGCTCAGCTAGTAAATTCGACACCACAGCGATTTCTCCCGATCGCGCAAGTTTTTTTTTTCTGTTATTTTGGAAACAAACGGTAGGTATAAAAGTTGTAAGTATAAAATGACAAACGAAATAGTATTACTTAAACTAATAATAATTACAATCATCAAAATCAAATTCAGAATTAAAATCAAAATTAAAGTACGTAGGTATACATTACATTAACGCATTCATCACATGCAATTTAAATTTATTGAGAGAGATAAAAAAATGTCAATATATTTAATCAACAAATCATTGTACTGGACACAACTTCTGTTAAGGGGCTTAGATGAGCGAATGACCTTGAGCGTTTGAGTTCCGCATCTCCTCCCAACACCTTACCTGCCCCTCGCTGCCCGAACGCACAGGTTCAACGAACCTTTTTAACTAACGCCATCTCTTCGCTAAATAAGGAATTTTAGGTTCCGAGCCCTCTATATAATATCTATAAAACTTTTTCGTTTTTTGCTCCTAATGCGAACCCATTACATACACAATCTAAATGTAAAGTTTCTTTTTATGAAAAATGCCTTTTAATAATAAAACTATAAAAAACAAACAAAAATTAAAAGTGACATTAGACAATATAATAATAATAAAAATCTTTTGAAAGTAATTTATGTAATATCCACTAAACATTTATTTTGTAATAAAATCATCTGTAAACTTACGACCGTTGATCATAAAGCAGGTAACAAAATATGTATCAACAAAATATCAATATTTTCTTCAGTTCTAAAAAATAATGTTTATGGAAGTATGTTGTACGTAAGTATATGGGAGGGCTGGTATTACTTACAAAATTTTATTACCTAGATTGCAATATGGATGTCTACGACCAGAACTTTAGCAGGTACGACAGGGCTCTCGGTAATTTTTTTACAATATCATATTCAAGCGCATATTTATATATATTTTGTCAATTCTTTTTTTTTGTAACTTAATTTAAGTATTTGTAATTTTATATGTTATTGTATGTATTAAATGTATTTGTAATTTTGTATGTTTGTTGCTTTAATTGTATACACAAATACTTCTTTTGTTTATTTTTTTTAAATTGAACTACGTATATTTTATTCTTTTTTTGTATAAATATTATTATATATTTATTATATATTATATATTATTATTTATTATATATTTTTTACCTTTTTTTAAAGTATTTCTTTTATTGTGTATTAAATTATTTAATTTTTATGTGTAACAGTGTATAAATATCTTTCAATAAAATTCTATTCTATTTGTTAGGGTCCTATGACTAAAAGAGAAATAAATAAGACTAGTGGCCTGTATGTAGGCTGGTATATTGACCGTACAAAAATAATATTATAAGATAGGTTAAACGTGCGTCGCCGGTGGTGTCCCGATGCAAGTCTCGTACTGCGTGGAGCTATTGGCCGTGCTACGGCCCCCGCCTGCTACCCGCTGTATCCCCGTCGCAGCGCGCGGGCAATATCGCTCTAACAAGCTCCCCGGGTTGAAGGGTAAACTTCAAAGAGGTAGTGGGCAAATGTTGTTGAAGACGCGCCGTATGTACGCCGTATGTACGTACGCCCTTCTTTGTCTTGATATCCGCCACTCTCGTCGCTCCGTCACCTCCTGGATACACTTGCACAATACGTCAAAGACACCACAATAGAGGAGGCAGGGCCTTTTCTTTTATGAGTACAAGAGATCCTACTTTAATGTCACTGGAAGATGAAGACCGCTTGGTCTTCTGTTGCAGTAGATGTATGTACTCCGTATGGTACCTGTTCCAAAAATGTTGTTTAAGCTGCTCCACCCTTTGGAAGCGTCCTAGTCGGCCGATACTGATTTCTGTTAACTGTGGATAAGGTACAGATGTTAGTGGTCGTCTAATCAAAAAGTGGGCAGGTGTTAAGGCAGAGAAGTCAAGAGGATCGGAGGACAGAGGAGTTAGAGGTCGGGAGTTTAAAATTGATTCAATTTGTGTAAGACACGTATACAGCTCTTCGTACGTGAAGTGATGCTGGTGCAGCAGTCGAATTAAATGATGCTTGATCGACCGCACGGCGGCCTCTGCAACGCCATTGAAATGGGGAGAATAAGGTGGCGTGAAACTAAACTCGATGCCTTCCTGTGCAACACACGAGTCAAGATTAAACGTCTGCAAAAAAGTATTTAGTTCATTACAGGTGCCTACAAAATTAGTTCCACTATCGGATAAAATCGTGCGTGGTTTACCACGACGGGCTATAAACTCTGAACAGTCCCGACGACGCCGTGTCTAGTAGGACCGGGTTCCCATCACAGCCCAATACGGACACAGGGGCGTTACTGGAGGCGCATTAAGTAGCGCCTCCTACGCACCCCCATTCGTCGCCCGCGGATGGAGGCCACGTCGGCGGCTTCCTCTCTCACCCACTCGTCGGCCTCCTTCTGGGACATTACTGTCTCGCAGAAGAAGACTATCGCCTTCCAGGACTCGTCGTCACCGAGCATCGCGGTGATGACGCTCGGGAGCGACAAGTCCCCACCGAGGACCGACGTCAGACCTTGACGCAGCGCCGCCAATCTCGGGCACACCTCGAGGGTGTGCTGGGCAGAGTCCACCGCCGCGCCACAATCATAACATTCAGTCGTCAGCTCCCTCTGGGCCGTCCGGCACAGGTAGTCACCAAAGCAACCGTGGCCGGTGAGAACCTGCGTCCGACGGAAGTTGAGGGGCTTGCGTTTTCGACGCATCCACCGCTCAAGGACTGGGCGAATGGCAGTTGTTACGCATGTACCGTACGGCTGCCCCGCCAGGTCCTTCCCCCACCTCCGCATAAGCGCTTCCTGCCCTATCCGACGCACCCGTAGGATCCCGTCCAACGTAGGGTTCTCACCAAGAGCCCTCCTACCCGAGATATATGAGTAGGTCTCGGCAAGAACTTCCGCCACGAGCTCCCACGGGGGGTCGCCGGCTAGAGCAGTAGCTGCAGCCCACGATACCGTACAGTACCCCCGAATCACCCTCACCGCGATTGCCCTCAGCGCAGCGCGCAGCGCTGCTTTATTTCTCGCGGTGAGGCGAACCGCCCAAAATCGGGGCACTGTACGTCGCCATACTCCGGCAGACTCCAGAATACAGCTGCCTGCAGGCGGCGCTGGGTCCTCCGAGGTTCGGGAGGAGTCTGCCTAGCGCACTCGCCGCCTTCATGAACCTCGGTCCTACCATAGCTAAATGTGGGCCGAAGGTCCACCCTCCGTCAAGGATGAGCCCCAGACATTTCACTTGGGGGCTCATCCTGACCCTTCCCTCTCCAATCTGCAGGGTAGCCCCCGGTGGAGGTCCCTTGCGGCCGATCCCGCGGAATAGTAGGGCTTCGGTCTTGTCAATCCTGACACGGAGCCCTAAACCCTCTAACCCTACCCTCCGATCGGAGAGGTCGGGAGGTATAGGTAGGGATTATCTTCTCCAAGGCCTTCCTAGCTTCGTTCAGCAAAACCACCGGTCGCACCACCGAAGCCGAGTCCGGGGTCCGACCTGCCTAAGGAAATAGGCAGAGCCGACCGTCTTTCCAGACCCCCGGGAACTGGCCAGACCGCAGGCAGCGGTCAAATAGCTCCCGGAGGCTGTCGCCGAGGTGCCCGAGAGCGGTCGCAAGGACTCTCCCGTGCACCCCGTCTGGACCCGGCGCCCTCTTCTTATTTTGGAGGCGGGTAATCACCGCCTCCATTGCAGCCTCTGTGACGGGTGGCGGAACACCCTCCTCCTCGTCCGGCATCTGCCGAGCTATTCTGAGGGAACAAAGCGCTCGGGTCCCTCCCCAGTCGGTCCGGCTGGAGCGTTTCGCTGATGGGGGCCGACTGGGTGCGGAGCTTGTTCCGCGCCCAATTATACGTTCGGCCCCGGGGGTCTCTCTCCAGACCCCCAACTAACTCCAGCCAAGATTCCTCCTTGGCTCGGCATATGGCCTACCGCAGGATCTTCGTTTTCTACACGTAGATCCTGCGCAGCCTATCGTCCCTGTCCACGTCCTGGGAGCGTCTCCGCCTGCTCCGGGTAATTGTCTCCTGGCCCCGTTGCAGGCGGCCCGGAGGCCAGCTATCTCAGCCGACCACCTGTAGAGTGCCCGCCGTGGGGATGGACGCTTCGTGGGCGGTATGGCCGCTCTGCAGACAGCAGTGAATGCGTCGCAGAGCCGGCTAGCCGCCTCATCCACCCCAAGCTCCGAAAGCGGCGGGAGACTCCAGCGGCCGACGATTGCGACTTCCTCTGCCAGTTCCCCGTCGAGCTTATCCATAGTGATATTAGCTCATATTGCACTGGTGGTTTATATTTAGCGAGTGACCCACCGTACGCGAGCAATAATATTCGGTTTACATCGAATTGTACATACATGCGAGTGGTGGTAGCGGTTGTTCCAGTGTCTATTGCATCATCTTCAGAAATACACCGTCGTTTTCTGGAAATTTTAATTATATATCAAAGTATGATCTTTATTTCACAAGTATGCTTAATTAAAAAAAAAATCAAAAAAACCCGACTGCGTAAAATACTCTTATTATAAACTAAAAAGAATAAAACAATTTACTAACTTTCATTTGATACCCATATTGCTACAGTAAGAAAAAAAATTCAACTCCCCCCCCCTCATTCCGCCATTTGCGGGCGCCGCGAAATGGACATACATACATACATACATAAATACATACATACATACATATATACATACATACATACATACACACACACACGCACACGCACACGCACACGCACACGCACACACATACACACATACACACATACACACATACACACATACATACATACACTCGAAAAACATAACTCTCCTTCTGTCGCAGTCGGGTAAAAAAAAATTGATTAAAAAAATAAGTAAGATATATAAGTATTTTTCCTACACACACAAGTAACTGCATAAAAAAAATAATAAACAAAAACATAATTCTACCAAAACTAAAATTTTTTTGAGGATCGAACCTAACGTCTCAAAAACTTGATTCTGTCGCCAGACCACAAAGCAACGCTGTCAATGCAGATATTAGTGAAATAAAGGTACACTAACAGCAATTGATTAACTAGTTAATTAATAAATTATAATAATTTATTACTTACCTTTGCACTTTTACCATATGTAAACCTTTATTTTTTCGGGCCCTTCTGGTTCCTCTTCTTTTTTTTTAGCTCTTTATTGCCCATTTTACTAGTATTTGTTCTGTATTTTCGTGAATATACGAAGCGCGTTTGGAGACTAAAGCGACACACGTCTATTTAGCATCACGTTTAGACTGTCACTGTCGAACGCAGCGAGTAAGTGAAGGAGAACCGATTTGAAATCGCTCGGAATGGATGGCGTAACCGACAAATTATAATATTGATAAATCATGAATGAAAAGTACAAAAATATCGAAAACCCAACATCAAATAATTCAATTTTAACATGTTTAATATTCTGAGAAAACTTTTAGGTGGTTGCTCGTTTGCTTTCTTTATTTAAACCGTTTCAAACCATTTCAAAGACCTTACTTTGTGATTATTTTCTATCGAATGAAGTTATTTCTATCGTGTTTTCGTAATTTCACCGAAACAGTAAATATCTTGAAGATTTCTATGCATATTTTTTAAATACGAGAAATCGCAGTACTTTTGCTGAATATGAATTTCTTTAACTGCAATAAATCCCGACCACCCCCTTAATAATACGTTTATTAAGTATATCTGGATGACCGAGCTTTGCTCGGTTCTTTTTTTTTTTTTTTTGTAAATCGTGTTTTTGGAAATTATATTTAGATACGAATTACATACTGTTGAAATAGACTAATTGCACTCTGCACTATATCAGCCTGTAAACAACCCACTGCTGCGCGAAGGCCTGTTCTCCATACAGAAGGAGGTTTGGACCTTAATCCACCACGCTGCTCCACTGAGGGTTGGCGGATAATTTCCTTATCATGAGTAACGATCGTTTTTAGGTGTCTATGATAACAACCGGGATCGACGGCTTTACATGCTCTCCGAGGCACGGTGAGGAGACCCACAAGGACACACACCCAGACCGTAAACAAATATTTGTACAAATACAAAAAGAAAAAGTCCCGAGTGGGAATCAAACCCGCGACCGCTGGTGCGCGGCGTTGAGGTGAATACTCGTACACCAGAACGGTCGTCATAATAAAGAAGTTGCATAAATATGTTTTTTACCATAAATTTATATGCAAATGAAAGAATAGTACATTTAAGTGTATTTCAATATTTTTTTTTAATTGGAAATTCCATTTTTTTCAGTAATTATTAATAAAAATTGTTAAATTTTTGAATGAAATAAAACGGATGTGACGTCATTATATCCGTTGAGGTGTGAGCCAATCGCAATCATACTATACTTTTATATAGTGATGGCGATCTGAGATCGATTAATCGAAGAATCTACTTCTCGAGCCAAAAAGATCGATTTTTTAAATCAGAATCGATCCAGTGAATTGATATTTTACCCTCCATAACTAACATTCGATTTTTCATCCTTTAATAAAAACCATAAAAATATATTCAGTTAGCTTAAGAAAAATTGAACAAAAGGATAATTTTTTTTTTTATAAATTATCAGGTGGCGTTCAAGTATTACGTTAAACGCAATTTTTGAAGATTTTTGTCCGTGCCTCTCCCCCTCATGTAACGCGCCGTAATGTTTTTCTGTACCCCCTTCCCCCTTCCCCCTTACTAAACATTACGTAACACCCAAGTTACAATTTTTACCTAAAACCTGCTCAAAGTATCGGAAAGTCGCTAAAATACCTTTGTTATGGTTTTAATCACGTTTGCGATAATAATAATTAGAACGAGATTTCCTACTCGCCATATTATATGCGTATATTATTTTATTTATTCATACTGTTATTTAATACTCACACGTAATGTAAAAAAACATTTGCTTGCTTTGATATTATATGTTAAAATGGGCCAACTTTGTTCCAATAAACTTTTACTACTAATCTTTCTTTAAATTATGCCGTTTTACTAACTTGATCCTGTCCTTACATACATTTTTGGCTTTAAAAAAATTGGTTGTCTGTAAAGTCGGTTTACGGACGATAATTTTACGTGATAAACGTCATAAGAAAACATTGATGAAAAATTGCATATACTTTTATAAATTGAGTTGAATTATTATCACTGAATTATCATCATTTTGTATAATACAATACATACATCATTTTTTTTCGATATATTAACATTGAATTAACGAGTCCGTATCATCATCATCATAAGGCCTATAACATTTTGACAGATGATTTAAACAGTGTCTGTGTTATTTATGCGACAACGCCGTTCGTGGCTGAATAAGCCAATCCGTGAACGACACATTCGTCCAAACTTTGGACACGCATATTGGGGATTTATCGGTGGAGAAGCCCCTTTGCGATTGTGTCTCGCTTGGCACGCTTTTGAGCTAGGTCTTAAACCAGGCGCTATCGTGGGTTTTGCAACCCATGGAGATGGTGTTCCGCCACTCGTTGTGGTTTGATGCTAGGCACTGCACCACATGCGTATAAGCACTCGTTAATTCAAATATTTTTTTCTCTTCTACTCGGAAGCATCTGCCGATGGAATGGAAGAGAGATAGATGCGTCACAAGCCGAACGCTTAGGCCGATCGTGCCTCTCTATCGTTTGTTTCGCGCTTTCGTTCACAGAACGTGACAATAAGGCATGCTTTTTTATGCGTGCAGCCAGCGTTTATGGATATTTTATAAAACGTTATCACGTCAAAAAAAAACAATGTTACGCAACGTGTTGTATGAACCCGCCTCCCACTCTGATACGCATCGTAACGTTTTACAAAACCCCCTCTCTGCCCAAATTTTCATGTGCTTGATTAAATCGGTTATTATTGTTTTTTTCTTGTTTTTCATATATAAGTAAAACTTCGAAAAAAATTTTTTTGAGTAGTTGACCTTTTAGACCTATATAATTATAGAATCGATTTATCACGTTGTGATTCGAATACATTTAAATATCGATATTTTTCTAGAAGAATCGCTATCCCTTTTTTTGTATAATCTATATCGGACCACTATATGTCATAACAAAATAGTCAAACACAGTGATGTCATATCTACCAACTTTTTGGTAGATCTACCAATTTTCATTTCAGTCTACCTATCTACCACCCTAGACCTAAAAACTACCTATTTTTTATGTCATTAAAATGTCTTAAATTTATGAATCCTAATCATATAATTGAAAAACATGCAGTCTCAACTATTGCTCATTTAGGAGTTCAGTTTCCAGGCAAGTTAAACATAATTAATTATTAATGTTGTCTATTCTAGATTTTTTTTTTAATTGACATTACATTTTTAGTACTATGTCCAGAAAACATGACCGAATTGAACTGAGAGTGGAGATTATTAAGAAACATGACATTTCATTTCACAGGAAAAAATTGGATCCTATACCTGAAGAATTCTGGAAGCATGTTTCGTTAAAAAAGGAGACCAGTCTCCAATGTTTCCCCTACTATGCGAATTCGTGAGAAAATTACTCGCACTTCCACATAGTAGCGTTGAGAGATTGTTTTCTGAAATTAATAATATCAAATCCTTCCAGAGAAATAGAATTTGACTCTAGACTACTACTATAGAGACTCTGAGGGATTGTTGCGTACTAAAAGATTCATAGTAAACAACGGGCAGCCTAGCACAGAAAATTTAAAAATTTTCAATAAAAATGTGTATAATTTCCAAAAATAAACATTTCAAGAATAGTTCATGCATTTTTAATCCTAAAAAATCTTCTAAATTGAGGTGGTAGATCTACCAATTTTGCATTTTACATTCTACCAACTTCTACCAACATTTGGCACATAATCTACTAATTTTGTAAAATTCGGGTTGGCAACACTGGTCAAACATAACCTTTAAACATAAGCGTTTTCAAGCAAGCAATACGAGAAAAAAATAATTACTTTAAAATTAATATAAAATAATATCGCTAAAACTTTTAATATGGTTGATGTCGGCTTTACAAAAACAAATTCTCAAAATTTGCCGAAAGTTGATTTCGATGTTTTTAAAATATATTTCTGAAAATCCATGTTACAATATATTACAAAGTGGTGCTAAAATGAGCCGGTAAGTCGTGACTTTATTATTATTACTACAATAATAAAAACTACAATGTATTTATAGCATGATTGAATAATCAAATTTTACTCATTGATCCATAAAAATTTATAGATTAATGATTTTACTAAATTAAACAAACATAACCTAATACAGGTTTTATGTTTGCAATGATATTTTTTTTTTACTTTGTCAACGTAAACATGTTTCATCAATTCACCACGCGGTGGCGTTACTAAAGCGATATAATGACGTCATTACCGTTTGAATTTAGATTTTAAAAAAAAACTTTTTTACATGAACAATAATTGTAAATTTCCCTTTTTTTCCTTAACAATTTTCATTAAACTTAAAAAAAAATATTTAAAAAAAATCATGCATCTTCTCTATTTATTTATCGTAACTTCTGTGACCAATCCATATTAAGAGAGTACCTACTCACATTTAACAATGTATGTCACAATTCCGGTATTAAAAATTGACACAATTATCGTTCCTATTATCGGATTTTCAGTTTGATGTGAACAGACACCCTAATAAACTAACATAAAATTTTATTATTATTAAAAAACAATAACGCTTTGTCTTTTTTTTTCACTTTTATTTTTTCTGGCACATGAAAATAAATTCCTGAATCAATTACAAAACTTTAATGTATTTAATATCATTAAATCACACGATTCTACATTTAAACAAAATGTATTCAATCCATACAAGTTTTACTCTACTTGAAGTTTGCAGTCTTCATTATAGAAAATAAATTAAATATTGTAATTAAACCAAATCGTAACAAAGTTTAGAGGTGATTTAGACTACTAAGATTTTGTTGGAAATAACAAAACATTCATTATTTTAGGTTGTTCCCAATAAAGTTTTTTTCAAATTATAAGGTATTTATATATGTGTATTACCAGTATATATAGTATATATATTTTAATTGGTATAAATAACCTAAGCCGTATTGAAAAAAATCTTTGGTAACTACGTACTAAGTTTATAAAAATAATCTTTTTTTTTTGTTTCAGAGTAAAAGAAATTGAAGACTTCATGGTAGATGGTGCAAACTTCAAATAGATAACCCATATAATAATCATATTATCGAAAAAAAAATATGGAGAGTTAATTAAATATTTAACAATTATGATTGTACAAAATTTGAAGCTGTATTATATAAAAATTGTATTGTTCAAACAATTTTATTTATAATTAATAAATTAAACTCATTAAGTATAAATATACCTATTAAATAACTTATTTTGACACAAAGAAAGATTTCATAATTTACTTCTAATATCAAATATCACAAGCGCACGAATACCAAATATTACTATTTTTACAAGAACACTTATTTCTATGTTAAATACTTTAAAATTAGAAAATTAAAAAAATATCCTACATAAAACGTAAATAATCTATTAACTGTTGAGGTAGTTTCAATCTTTGAAGAATATCAAGAAATTGATTTGTATTTATGTAGTCATTTCTGGTGCTCATAATAATAGAACGAATTTTTTGCCGAGTCAAATGTTTTAACGGTAAAATAGTGCATGGAATAACTTCTGGATTAACTTCTTCAATACATTTATCTATCATTGACAGCCATTTGTCTTGTACCTAAAACCAACAAAATAAAAATGATGTTTAACTTAAATGACTACTTTTAATGATTATATATGACTAAAACTCGAAAATGATTAGTTCACAAAACCAGGTTGGTGCAGTAAAACAACCTATCTTTAAAATGAATTATTAAATTCCTTGAAACTCGAGGACACTTTCCAGTCTTTCAAACTCAAGGAAGTTACTGGTAACCGAAAATGTCTGCTCACGTCTTGACATCACTATCAGATTCATCACCCGCCCCCATCAATATTTTATTGTTACCGTTGTTATGACTCATCAAAAGGGATAAAATTAGACCGAATAAACATATTCAGTGCCACCGACAAGCAGTGCCGGATTAGCCTATAAGCTATTTAAGCAATTGCTTAGGGCATCCCGTCTTGGGGGGCACCAGAGACGAGTGAGAAAAAAAAGACGAGCACACTAAAGATAAAGCAATTTCAAAATTCTCAGAAAGATCTTTTTCAATACTAAACATTATAAAAAATGAAAAAAGAACGACCATGGGTCAAAAAAGATTAGATGCATTGTCTTTATTATACATATATCGAATCCAATATGCTTAAAACGTTAGACTGAAAAAATATTAACCACGAATTTAATGTCCGAAAAAATCGCAATTCGCATTTAATAAATCAATAAAAATGTTTTTGTTTCAAATAATAATTAATTAATTACTCTATAGCATATAAGCGGATCAACAGACAGATTTGGAAATATCTGAGGCATTATATGCGTGTGTTTTAATATAAAACGTATTAAAAATACGATAGAGCGGAATCGGGGCTCCAAAGTGTTCTCAAAGGATTCATCTGTTGGTCAAAGCTGGTTGTCGAGCTGAAAACTGAGGATGGAGGTACAGCGTTGACCAGAGCTGAGTTATTGAGGGAGGTCGAGAAGTTTTTCGGACAGTTGTATACCTTGGTCAACCAACCTGTTTGCAGTTCGGCTGAAGATCCAAGAGCAGAGATTACCCGACATTATTCCGAAGATGCCCCGGACATCAGTATGCATGAGATTAGTATGGCTCTGGGAAAGCTTAAAAACAATAAGGCACCGGGTGAGGACGGTATTACGTCTGAGTTCTGAAAGCGGATGGAACACCGGTGCTTAAAGTTTTAGAGGCTCTTTAATGCCATCTTGCTCGAGCGCGTAACCCCGCAGGCCTCGAACGGAAGCGTGGTAATGCTCTTCTTCAAGAAGGGTGATAACACCTTGTTGAAGAATTACAGGTCCATTTCGATTCTGAGCCACGTTTATAAGCTGTTCTCTAGGGTGATTACGAATCGTCTGACAGGCAAGTTTGATGACTTCGGAAGGCTGGACCTTCCGAACACGCCGGTTTCCGAAAAGGCTATAGTACCATAGACTACATACATACGCTGTGGCAAATTATAGAGAAAACCGATGAGTATAATCGGCCATTGTGCTTGGCGTTTGTGGATCACTCACCTTCGATTTGCTGACGATAACGTGCTTATGGTGGAATCCCTGGGAAACCTCGACATTATACTTAGTGATCCTGACGGGTGGGCCTTAAAATGAATATGGAAATCTTGTCCAATTGACAAAAATCATGTCGAATGTCCATGTCGTGCCCACTCTAATATCGGTTGGAGATTCTACTCTCGAAGTTGTTGACAAGTACATCTACCTAGGACAAAATGTCCAACTTCGAGAGAGAGGTCAATCGTCAAATCCAGCTCGGATGGGCAGTGTTCAGGAAGTTAAAAAACGTACCTCAGTGCCTGAAGTCTGAAGTCTTCGACCAATGTGTGTTACCAGTGATGACATACAGATCTGAGACGTGGTCACTGACTTTGGTCATTTTAAACAAGCTCCAAGTCGCACAGCGTGCAATGGAGAGGGCTATGCTTGGTATTTCTTTGCGAGATTGAACCAGAACTGATGAGATCCGCAGCCGAACGAAGGTTGCCGACATAGACCAACGGATTTGCAAGCTGAAGTGGCAGTGGGCAGGGCACATAGCTCGTAGAACTGACGGCCGATGGACCAGAAAGGTTCTCAAGTGGAGACCACGTACAGGCAAAAGCAGCGTCGGACGGCCGTCCGCGAGATGGACAGACGACTTGAGGAAAGTCGCTGGAAGTGACAGCGAAGGTGAGGCCTACGTTCAGCAATGGACATCCAATGGCCGATATTGATGATGATGAATTACTCTATTCCTACTCTACCTATACATATATTTTTCGTCCTTCATATATATACTATTATATACATATTATGGGGAGCCCGTTGGCGTAGTTTGTAGTGACCCTGCCGGGGGTCGTGTATTCGATTCCCATCAACGGTCAAATGTGACGAAAACATATGTTGGCTGTGTAAAATTTTCCTGAGGTGAGTTGACGTCAAGTCGGCGGCCGGTCTAGAAATATAGCCTAATTTTAGGACAACATGTGAAATCATGTTGTGTCGACCCCACCTAGCATGGGATAAGGGCAAAAGGAACAACATATACATATTCTACCTACGATACGTATTCACATTTTTTTTTCAATTAATTCTTTGTAGTTCACTTAAGGATAGGGGGGCCCACAGGGGAAGATTGCTTAGGGCATCAAGTAACCTTAATCCGGCACTGCCGACAAGCCTATGGTATTTAGGCGCCTCTTACTATGCATCGACCATTCTATGCGTGTTGTGAGAATTTCAGTAATATCTCAAAAACTAGGCCAAATTTTTCATTATCATCCAAAATCTTCAGGCTAAACTTAAGACTTTTGAAGTGAAGTTAATTTTGTATATTATGAAAAAAAGATATTTTGTGATACCTAGAACAGACCAGGCGTTTTTACTTCATAGATTGTCAAACTTTAAAAAAAGCCATAATAATTTTTTATCAACAAATCATTAAAATAATATAACAAATTATTGATTTTGTAATGTTTTATTAAACTCTAGGCATGAGACCGATATATCGAAACGTAACTAATATCGGTTACGCGTCCCCATATAATATCATATCGATATACCAAAACACATAACCGTTTTCACATAACCAACGAAAACTTGAGCGCGAACACGAAACCGAAACGGGTAGAACGGTGACGATAACTAATAGCGGCGCGACAGCTAAAACCATATTATCTGCATCTCTTTCTTATAACGGTAACTTCATACTGAATAAAAGAGATGAGGCGAATATGGTTTTCCATATTATCTGCATCTCTTTCTTATAACGGTAACTTCTTACTGAATAAAAGAGATGAGGCGAATATGGTTTTCGATTCGATTTAGCGGTTTTAATGCAACTGTGTACATCGCAAAATATAACTACAAGTTTAAGCAATAAAGTCGAGTCTTTACTCTTTTATGGTTATGATTATTTAGTTTCCGTAATAAAATAGTGTGTGTATTTAAGAAAAAGTTTGTGAAACAAATAATTTTTAGTTTTATTGAAGTATGCCTTATAATAATTATTATATTAAAATATTAAAAATTATAATAATACTATAATATTACTATAATATTTAATATTTTATAACCATAAGACGTAGTTTTTCAAAACATTTGATATAAACTTGTTAGTTTATATTTAAACTGTTTTAACCTTTCAACAGTTTGCGTTTGTTTCGTTTTGTGTTTACGTTACGCAATTGATAGCAAAACATTACTACTGATATCGATATATGAATACGGTTTTCAATATCGATATGGAAACTTAATATCGGCTACGTAGCCGTTTGATCTAAAAACCGAAAACGCCCATGTCTAATTACTACTGATATCGATATCTGAAAACGGTTTTCAATATCGATATGAAAACTCAATACCGGCTACATAGCCGTTAGTTCTAAAAACCGAAAACGCCCATGTCTATTAAACTCTCAAAGCGCAAGAAGCAGTAAGCTAAGTGGTGTTGCCATAATGTTGATCTAATTAAATGTTTATTATTTAATTCGGAAAAGCGTGCGATATAAGAAAATTAAATGTAATTATGCATTTCATGAGCGGCGACAGACGAAGCCAACACATGAATTTTTTTTTTAACATTTGTTGTTTAAACTAACCTAAATATGAAGTAGGTAGCAAAACCCAGCGGGTGAGGGAGGAGGCCGCCGACGTGGCCTCCATCCGCGGGCGACGAATGGGGGTGCGTAGTAGGCGCTACTTAATGCCCCTCCAATAATGCCCGTGTTGGGCCGAGATGGGAACCCGGTCTTGCTAGACACGGCGTCGTCAGGACTGTTCAGAGGTGACCCGGACAGTCTCCATGGAGGAGAAGTCAGGGACTCCGCCCACACGAGGGCGCCGTACAGCGCCATCGATCGGATCACATATAGAGTCGTCGGCACGCTTGACTCCGTCCGCCCATATTCGGCATTAGCTTACCGAGGGCGGACGCCGTGCCGACGACCTTCGGACTCCGAGCGAGTTGGCGGAAGTGCTCGTCGACGCACCACCTTCCGCCCATACCGCCTCCTCGAAGGTCCCGCCCCGGGCTGTGACCAGTGTAGCGTCACCATATCCTACCCACAACACACTTCATGTGGAAACCTGTGATACAGGCTTGCCTAGCTTGGGTTCCAGTCTCCTTCAATTGTTAAAATTTAAAAAAAAATGTTACAGCGAACGATAACTCTGGCGACTTGCACCAGAGCTTGGCGCGACAAACATCGTTTCATTTGATATTACATTATTTCCTTAATTATGGATCCAAATTAAATGCTATAAAAGACAAAGTTTATCTTTATAAAGTTACCTTGCTGATTAAGTATTTATAATTCGTAAGGATTCATATGCCTGGCTAATAATAATGCAATAATATCATGACCTTTTTATTTTTTGTTATCATTATTTTGTTGCAGAGTTATTTTAAAACTATGATATCTTCTAAGATATTCATTGAAATCAAATGACGTTAAGCAAAATTTTGTTCAAAAAAAAATTGGTTGTCTGTAAAGTCGGTTTACGGACGATAATTTATTTTTACGTGATAACGTCATAAGAAAACATGAATGGAATTGAATTATTATCACTGAATTATCATTATTTTGTATAATATATATATAAGCTACAGGTAATTAATTGTATTTAATATAAAAGCGAAATAAAGTTAAATACTTTGATATGTAATACAAGAAATAATCAAGTTTAATAAAGAATCTAAGTGTAATAACTTAAAGTTAGCAAAACAAATTAGATTATCATTAACCACTTATGAAAATTGTAAAAATATACCTACTAAATAAAAACAGTTTACTTTTTATACGATCAAAATTGTATCAGTCAAAATTGTAATATAACCTAATATTACTGCACTCGCCCACCGATGCTACTTATTTTATAATCAAAGAACAAATATATGAGATTATATCGCTAATCGGATTCTTAAAATGCAAGAATTAATTACCTTTTTTGCTGCAATTGTTGTTGTAATAAACTATGGTAACCATTTTATAATTTTATTAACTTTTATTATTAAGTTTTATATTATTAACTTACATTTATTTACTTATATATTATTAAATTATATTATTACATTACATTATATTATCAACTTTTCACTATTTGACATTAGTTCAATATTGACAAAACAGTTTCCCGCCATTTGCCGCTGTCATTTCTACTCGGACGCGTCGTAAGTTAGGCCGACCGCCGATCGTGAGCCGAACGCTTAGGCCGAGCCGATCGTACCTCTTTACCGCTTGTTCTGCGCTCTCGCTCACTAATTGTGACAATGATGACGTCATCTTCTTCGAACGGGCACCCCTTCATCAATTTACTAGACGTTATCACGTCAAAAAAATACTTGTGATGAATAACCTATAATAAACACCTAGATCGAAAATTCGACTTTCAATTGTAATTTTACGGACGAAAGTGCCATATTGTTTCCCGGCCAAATGATGAATTAATTTAGAGCAAATGCGACAACTTTCATCCCGATTCAAGTATATTGTTGTTAAATGTCAAAGTTATGGCAGATAGCATAGTTTAATCTCATAATTTCCTTGTAATAATTCGTATGTGACACAGAAAAAAACTAATCTCCTATTTTACAGTTTTTATTTATTAATTTTTTTCACTTTATGAATTAATTTCATATACTTATAGTTTCTGGTGTTATAACAGCTAAATAAACATTATTTTTTAATTTATTTTTATTAGGAAAGACCATAAAAATACTTACTGTCTGGGGAATTCTTCCCAACAATCCATATTTACAAACAAATGCCAAGAGATATTCTGGATCACAGTACAAACTATATGGCAACATAACATGTGAAGTCGAAGGGTCTGACGTAAGAGATGCAATAAAAGCATCTGGTATAAATCTTTCTCTCTTAAATATTGTAATATAGCTACTGTAATCAACATTACAGCCATGTTCTCTTAATATTTGAAATACCTGCAATTTATAAATAAAATAATTATTTTTTTATATGATTTCATTTTGTCAGATTCATTGTTATTATTAGGACTTATTTAATAATATCTTATAATAATATTACAATAAATTTTAGACTGTTATGAATATCTTTACTTACATCACTAAAGCACGCAGAGTGCATACAGTAATGAATGTATACAAGTGGTGGACACTCATTGACATCTAAAGCATCAACCATAACCCCTCTCATTAGAAATAAGTAAAAGAACTGTTGAAACTTATCAAAAGACTGCTGGTAAATATAATCACAAATATTCAGATATGAATTTATGGGTGCATTTGTTAAATACGTTGGCCTACATTCACCAATATGTTCTAGGGTAACATAAAAATTTTCAATAAAATCAAAAAAATCTGGACCTAAATCATGCAATAAAAGACTTTCGAGTATTTCTAATTTGAAGTAGTGTGGCTTGCATGCAATCAATATTATGTTTGGATCTATTTTCTTATGATCAGTGACATTTAATAAGATTTTGAAACTTGTATAGTCACCCATAGTTAAAGCTATTGTTAATGCTATTTCTTCATATTTATTTTTTATATCTGGATCACCACCATTTGCTAGCAAAAATTGAATAACTTCATCATTACACCCTTGTGTCGCTAATATAAGAGGGCTGTCACCATTCATTGTCACTTGATTAACATCAGAAACAAATGGCAAAATATATTTTACAGTTTGTAAACAGCCTTTGTAACATGCTAAGTGAAATGCTGTACAATTAACTTCATTTTTAATTTCTGGATCAGCTCCTGCATGTAGTAATAAAGTAACCGCTTCATATTGTGTGTTAAGGGCAGCATCATGCAATGGAGTATCACCATCAAAATCTTGAACATCAATAATTGCTCCATAATCTAAAAGCAACTGTATTATGTCAAGTTTACCTTGAACACATGAAATATGCAGAGGAGTTACATTTTCAGTGCTTCCATAATTTGCTATATCAGGAACACTTTCAAGGAGAGCTTTTATTGTCTCAAAGGAACTTTTGTACCGACATGCAAGGTATAGCGCAGTGTGGCCCTCGTGAGTTTCTGCCAATGGCCTAATATCCTTGTTTTTTAAAATTAACTGAAGACATCGAAAACTATCGTTCGCAGCAGCCTCGTGAAGGCACGTCCAACCTCGGTTGTCAATACAGTTAGGATTCATTTTCTTAAGTAATCTTTCAACTTCTTTCACATTGTCATTTCTTGCAGCAAGATTGAGCGCATTAGATGTTATTGGATTTAAAGAACTGAAATCCATATTGTGAACTGTTACAGCGTACCTACCGAAACTATTGATAACATAGTAAACTTAAGTAAGTAGGTATTACATATGTTTACTATATGTTTACTGTTACTATATTATTTATGTAGTTTTTTGTTCATTTTAAATAGGTACTTTCAACACCTAACCAGTAGACGAATATCAAGAAAACGAAAAAAATTTACGATGATAAATCATCGATGTACTAAATTGTAAAACATTGTAAAACTAACATTGACAACAAAAATTGACAATGTCTGTCTGTTGTCTACGCTACGGTCATAGCTACGGTCTACCTCCGCGATACTCAAACCGCGGCCCGCCGGGCTTTTGTTGTTGGCCCGCCTAAAGTTACATTTAAATATACAGTTTTATAAAAACGTCCAAATCCTACTAACATTTGTTAGGTGTACGTAGCTATATGTGCAAATGGTCTTTTTCAAAAATGAAATACACAAAGTACTATATATAGTTATATGTTTATAATTTTTTTTTTCATTAGATAATTATCGATAACTATTCATAACTTTTCATTCGATAATTATCGATAATTGTGTGCGATTCGATAAATATCGATAATTGTGATTCGATAATAATGGTACGGCGGATTACCCTTTTTTTTTTCGTCGTCCGAGTACTGTTATCCAATAATTATCGACAGGTGGTTGGGCCGGGAACACGGACCTGTGGATGACCTTTTTTTTTTTTCGTCGTCCTATAACTTTCATTCGATAATTATCGATAACACAATACGATAATAGTAAAATTATCCATAATTTTTTCCAATGAACATCCCTATTTGTGGCCCGCGACACCATGATTGAAACGTGTATGTGGCCCCAATAAAAAAAAGGTTGAGTATGCCTGGCAGAGACATGATACTTACAACTAGACTGTGCACTGTGGCGCAAAAACCGGGCCGAGCGAGAGGGGCCCCCGCGGTAGTGTGTCCCTTTCTAATGAGGTGACCATGACTAAACAAAAAATGGGACTAACTATACAGACGATTGTGTAAGTATTCTGATCATTTATACTGATGCTACCTAACTACACTATCTACAGGTGTGTATGTACCTAATTTATGTAAAAGTAAAAAAAAAAAACACCAAAATCATTATAGTAGGCAGATTTTTTTGATCTGCCACCATCCACCATCACCGTACGTCAATCTTCCCGTGATCATGGCGATTGACACATTGCCGAACTATAGGGACCTCAATAAAATTACAAACGCGGTAAGCACTCGAACAAATATAAATTTTAATATGAATATATTTTATCAATTTCAATTGATGAGTTTCGTTAGAGATGGACAGGTGAAACACGCTTGATTTTCGGAGAGAATTGATGTAATGTCATATTAAGCATCTTTTTCATATTCAAACTGTGTAAAGGATAAAAACATTACCCTCCGGCAGTCGAGTACATTACCAAAAAAAAGTTTTTCAATTTAACCGCTTGAGTGCCCGGGCAATGACCTTTTAGTTTACCAACTGCACAAAACTGACCAAGGCCTCTCACGTTTTATTACGTAATTTCCCATCGGTGATAATGTCTAAGATATCTAATCTACAAGATTAATATCTAAGATACAAGAAATTTATTATAAATCATAAACATCATCGGTACAAAGTAGAATGACTATAAATAAGTATACTTATAGTTAACTTCAACACAACAATTTAAGTGTTTTATAAAAAATGTAAGTTTCGGGTATTGCTCATTTTGTATACTCTTGTCATTGACCGGTACATCTCCAATTCAAATCATGGTTACCCTAAAGATTAAGATTGTTGTTTTTATTTACTCGTGGAAAGAAAAGCGACTACCGCAATAAGACTCATTATTGCACCCTATCACACAACAAGAATTCACCATTTTTCATGGAAAAACAATCAACTTTAGTCAGAAAATTGACACAATCGCAAATCGAAACACGACAATCAACCAAATAAACAAATAAGCAAACCACCATCTTACATTTAGTATTACCAGTCCCAAACATTTAATACTACCTTTACTCAGTATTTAATTATTTTTTAAATACAACCAATTGATTTATTAATTATTGACACTGTAGAAATACGTCTAAATACGTTTCTAAGTCTACCAACCGTTCATATTAGTAAATTATTAAAAAGAAAAGTATTTAATTTTCTACCATTTCTATCAAACGAAATGATTATGTGAGCTGGCAAGATGTTAGACAAGGACACACTACCAGCGGGAGCGGTCTCGCTCGGACCGCTTTTAGCTAGCTACCGCTTATAGGTAAATACCTACCGTAACAGTCAAAGAATAGATCTCATTTTAGCAAAACAATTTTTTTTTGTACACTGTCTAGTTGTAAGTATCATGTCTCTGATGCCTGGTCTACCTGATGTCTACTAGGGCTGTACGATAATTATCGATAATTCGTAACTACTCGATAATTTTTCATTCGATAATTATCGATAAGTGTAATTCGATAATTTTTATTCGATAATTATCGATAATTTTTCATTCGCTAATTATCGATAACTATTGATAAGTTTTCATTCGATAATTATCGATAATTTTGTGCGATCCGATAATTATCAATAATTTTGTGCGATCCGATAACTATTGATAATTTTGTGTGATCCGATAATTATCGATAATTTTGTGTGATCCGATAATTATCGATAATTGTTTTTGGATCCAAAAAGTATTGATAAATGTGATTCGATAATTATGGTACGGCGGTTGAGATTTTTTTTTTTGTTTTAGGTATTCGGATAGGGTGCTGAGGGTAATGTCGATACAGACGCCGGATGACCTTTTTTTTTTTTTTCGCCGTCCGAGAACTGTTACCCAATAATTTTAGATAAGTGGTGTGACCGGGAATATATTTTTTTCGTCGTCCGATAACTTTCATCCGATAATTATCGATAACTGTCATCAACTATCGATAATTTTTTCCGATAATTATCGATAATTGACGTCAACTATCGATAACTTTTCATCCGATAATTATCGATAACTGTTCAATAAATAATTATCAATAACTATCGATAACACGATACGATAATTATCGATTGTTAAATTATCGATAATTTTTTCCGATGAACATCCCTAATGTCTACTAATGTACTAACTACTAATGTAGTAGAGATATGTCAACTCGATTTACTAACTCGAGTTAACTCGAGTTGTGCATAATTCGAGTTAATTCGAGTTGAATTGTCCCTAACTCGAGTTTGGCCTGGCGGTAAATAAATCATGCGAGAGAGTGAGAGCGCGATTCGTTCGTTGGGTGCGCGCTATACTCTCGCCATTGCATCGACCAAATGACACCAACGATGACAAGAAGTTATGTTAAAATACTTTAAAGAATTATTTTTATTTATTTTTTTATATTTTAGCACTCAAAGTGCAATATTTTAACACTTTTAAGAACTTTAACTTATGTACACAATAATGTGACTTTTTTTTTTAATTTTTTTTCAGAATGATAACTTACAATAAAATATTTTTAGTTTCTTGACTTTAGCATTGTATTTCTTTTATTTATTCAGAAAATACTTTTTCTGAATGTTTCACTTTTTATATAATATATCTTGTTAATGAGATAAATATTATTCTAATTCAATAATTAAATAAAAGTTATTGTTATTATTAGCAACAATTGATTGAGGCAACTAACAAACAAAGTCAGCAAAAGTATCATCCAATAGATTATTATATATTTGTTATTTAAAATAACATTAAAACAACAACGTTATTTAAGAATATTTTTATTGTGATGATTAAACTTTAATAGCATATGTACCGACATTGTAAAGTTAGACTAATATTATTTTGTGAAGACTGAAAGACTGCTATATACCTAACTAATTTTGTTGTTAAATATGGGTACTTACTATTACTATAACTAAATTAAGACTTAAACCAAAATAATTGAGTAATAACTCTAATGAGAAAAGTTTGAATTATACATGTAAACTATAAAAACCCCTACAATATGTAAAAAAGTAATTTGTAACAAATCATACACTCAGTTTCTTCCTGCTAACTCGAGTTGGGTAACTCGAGTTCAATTCGAGTTAGCTGAATTTCAATTTCAATACTGGAACACTGCAAGGTGTGAATCGGCGGCGATTTATGACGTCATATACTGCGGCAGTGTACTGGCAGTCTAAAACGGAACGAATTTTCAGTACTGACAGCACTGGGTAGTGCTCCCAGTAGGTATATAATATATCGTAACACGGTCTGAGTTTCACACTTGACATTTCACAGTTTGACTTTGTCATAGGGATGTTCATCGGAAAAAAATATTGAAAATTTTATTATCTACAATTATCGTATTCTGTTATCAATAGTTATCGATAATTATCGAATGAACAGTTATCGATAACTATCGAATGAACGGTTATCGATAATTAATGGACAAAAATTATCAATAGTTGGCGACAGTTATCGATAATTATCGGATGAAAATTATCGATAATTATCGGGCGATTCGATAATTATCGGATACGTTCATAATTATCGGGAAAAGAAAGGTCATTCGCAATCCACAATCGACATATACCCCTGTACCCTATCCGAGTACCTAAAAAAAAAAGGTCACCCAACATCCAGTATCGACATTTACCTCAGTACCCTATCCGAATACCTAAAAAAGGTCGTCACTTCTTCTTCTTATCGAAAATTATCGGGTCAAACAAAATTATCAATAATTATCGGATGAAAACTTATCGATAGTTATCACAATTATCGAATGTAAAATTATCGAGTACATACGAATTATCGATAATTATCGCACACCCCTACTTTGACAGTCAATAGCAGTGAATTAGGGATGTGAGATTAATGGAAAAGAATCGATTAAATAAAAATCGATTAATTTTTATTGAATATTAATCGATTCGTGAAAAATCGATTTATAAGAATAAATAATCGATTAATCGATTTTTTTTTCTATTACCTATTTAAAAATCTACATGCTTTTCATATTCCAATAATAAACCTAAGAGATTCATATGATTATATGATATATGAATTAAAAAAAAAAAACAATTCAAAACTAAAAAATAAAGCGAATGTTCTAACGAAGTAGCGCCATGCTGCTGCTTGCAGCTGAATGGGCTGGCGCGCCCGGGGAAGTACTTCGCTCTCACTTAACACCGACGTGAAATGACGGCACCGTCGTCGTGTTTCGTTCGGTGTGTGAGAAATCCGGTGGCCCATCCCTCCCCTCCCCCACACACATGGCAGCACAGACTTCGCGAAGACTACCCCAGGAGTCAATACTATAACTGCCCGGGGTAAACAAAGCAGTCGGCAGAAGTCCCCTACCACTATGACCATGGATTTCTGTAACATCAGGGGGCTTCACACTAATCTTAACACTGTCCACTACCACATCCAGACAGCGAAGCCGGCCTTGCTCTTTTTGACCGAGACTCAGATATCCTCTCCAGCCGATACCACTTATCTCTCCTGTCCGAGGTACAAATTAGAACACTTTTTTTGTACCGCGGGCTGGAGTTTGCGCGTACGTCAGAGAAGATGTCTGCTCTCGTTGCCTTAGCAGTCTTGAAGGTAGGGACCTCTCCATCCTCTGGTTGCGCATAGATAGCGATGATCATCCCCGCGTCTATGCCTGCCTATATAGGTCCCACAGCAGTAATGACGAAACCGATCGACTCATGGAGCACATCCAAATGGCTACAGACTCCGTGCTACAATAGATCCCATCCGCAGAGATCATGATACTTGGTGACTTTAACGCCTATCACACCGAGTGGCTCGGCTCGCGAACAACCGATCATGCGGGAACTTTGCCTCGGCATATGATCTGACACAATTGGTAGTATCACCAACGCGTATCCCCGATGTGGAAGATCTAATGCCTTCCCTGTTGGACCTTCTGCTGACCTCTCATTCGGACAGTTATGTGATTTCCATGGACGCTCCACTTGGCTCGTCGGACCACTTTGTAGTCCGGAGTTCTGTGCCAATCACACACCCACCATGGCCACGCTCTCCAGGCAGCCGCCGCGTTTCGCACTATAGTTCAGCTGATTGGGATGGGATGCGGTCATTCTTTGCATCCTACCCATGGGGGTGAATTTGCTTCTCGTTGGATGATCCAGACAACGCTGCTGATTTTGTTGCCGAAGTGGTGCAGCAAGCCATGGAACTTTTCATTCCATGCTCTGCGGTGCCTATCGGCGGCAAATCCCAACCCTGGTTTGGTCAACCCTGCAAAATGGCTGTACGCTATAAGCGGGAAATTTACCAAGCTGGGGCCAAAGCGACGATGTCCCAGGATGTAAAGATTAGCGCATTTAAAAAGGAGTACAACTTTGCCTCTAGGTCCTTCAAAAGAGTTATTGCTGAGGCAAAGGCGGAGTACTTGAGCAGAATTAGCGAGAGATTGGTTCGACTTCCTTCGGGGACTCGTGCTTTCTGGACGCTTTGCCAAGGCTGTTCAAGGGAATTTTTGTACGCCATCCCTACCATCATTGCATATGAAGGACGACTCGTTGGCCCACACTGCGAAGGAGAACACTTGCGAAGGACATCCATAAGTTGAGTGGGCCTGATGGTATCCCTCCGTTAGTGCTACGAACTTGAGTTCCTGAGTTAGCACCCGTCCTTACGCGTCTTTTCCGGCACTCTTACTCATCAGGCGTCGTCCTACGCTCGTGGAAGACAACTATAGTGCACCCAATCCCTAAGAAAGGGGACCGCTCAGACCCATCCAATTATAGACCAATAGCTATTACTTCTTTGCTCTCTAAGATTATGGAATCCATAATCAACTGCCAGCTCCGGCGGTATTCGGAGGAGCACCAACTGATTAGCGATAGCCAATATGGCTTTCAACAGAATCGCTCGGCTGATGATCTTCTAATATACTTAACTTAGCGATGGGCGGAGGCAGTTGAGAGCAAGGGGGAAGCACTGGTGGTTAGTTTGGACCTCAAGTCTGTTAATGCTGGTGTACCCCAAGGCTGTGTACTATCTCCTACCTTGTTTCTTCTGCATATTAATGACATGTTGCAAATTAGTGGCATTCATTGTTATGCAGACGACAGCACCGGAGATGCCTTATACACAGGCCGTTAATATTTCTCGGGAACAAGTCGATGAGTGTCGGAACTAACATATGTCTGAAATTGAGTCTCTTTTAGCCAAAGTCTTGAAATGGGGGTGACTTAATCTAGTCAAATTTAACCCCAAAAAGACAAGTTTGCGCGTTTACCGCTAAAAAATCACCCTTCGTCGTTCCTTTGCAATTTGACGGCACTCCCCTAACCGCTTGAGCCAGTATTGGAATACTTGGCGTCGACATATCGAGCAATGTGCAATTTCGAGGTCATTTGAAAGGAAAGGCTAAACTAGCGTCTAAGAAACTTGGCGTGCTCAATAAGCAGTACTTCATTCCTTCACATCGATTACAATTATACAAGGCCATTTGACCACATTTAACGCCGGGTGGCTCGAATCGTCGACGACAAGGTTTTCTCCGATCGGCTTGATTCCTTGGCGCTGCATAGAGATGTCGGATCACTTTGCATGTTCTACCGCATCTATCACAGGGAGTGTTTTGCAGAATTGTTCGAATTAATACCTGCAGCAGAATTCCACCACCGGACATCGCGTCAAAATTCCAAATTTCACCTATATCACCTCGATGTCCGGAAATCTACAACAACTCGATATTTACGGCATTTCCTGCCTCGCACGACTATTAAATGGAACCAGCTGCCACCTACGGTATTCCCCAACCGATACGACTTAGGGACCTTCAAGAAAAGAGCATACTTATATTTGAAAGGCCGGCAACGTACTTGCTAATCCCCTGATCTAGTGGGTGTCAATGGATGTCGCTTTGACTTACCACCAGGCGACTTTCTGTTTGCCCCCTCTTACATTAAAAAAAATGTCCCTTTACACTTTTAAGGTACGAAACTACGAAGTACAAGGAAACGAAATATCATTATTGATACAAATTTTCAGAACTATTAAACGTTTTATTATAATAAAAATGAAATGGTGAGCATCCCAACAAAATGACAACCTTATGGTCTCAAAAACTAAAATATAAATCTTTCGCTGTTCATAAAATTGAAACCTATTTCAAGTTTTTTTCATCCGTCGCATAGATGGCGCTATTTATAAAAATCGATTTAAACGCGTAATTTATATAATCGATTTATTAAAAATCGATTAATATTATTTTAACAATCGATTATTAAAAATCGATTATAAGGAAATAATAATCGATTTAAATAAAAATCGATTATTTTTTAACATCCCTACAGTGAATACTGAATAGTGAAGTACCTAGCTTCTGTGTATTGTTATCACATTTTTATTTTTGTTATTGTTATTAATCAAAATAAAGTTACACAGTAATAAATAATAAAACGATAGTCAATAAAAAATAATAAGGTACTGTGTTTTACTAATCGACCGTATTTAAAGAATATTGCTAATCATTTTTTTATTTTTTTATAAAGATAAATCATATCGAAACCAATAATCTTTATGATAGTAGAAGATAAATTAAATTTTTCCACTATATTTTTTATATTACGTGACTAGCAACGATGATCGAATCATGGTCGATGGGTCCCGGTACATTAGAAGTACCGCTTTCGCTTTTTGCAAAAAACAGACGAAGGCTTGCAGAAAAATTACAGAGCGGCCAAATCGTTGTATTACAAGGTGGTGACAGCATAAGTCATTATGATACTGATATCGAGTATGTTTTCAGACAGGTAAACAAAATAATTCTATGACTACATACTGAAGTCTTTTGTATTTTAATATTTTGATGACCGAAAATTGTCTAAACTCAAAAGTTGCGAAGTATTTTATTGCTATAAACACTTCATTTTGAGTATAAAAATTATTTACAATTTTTAATTATTTTATTTCTGTTTTTAATTTATTACTTTTCATTAAATGTGTCTCGTCTTTGTAATAAAACTTTTAGGAAGCATATTTTACATGGGTGTGTGGTGTCCGAGAGCCAGGCTGTTACTTTGCTTTGGATGTGAAAACGGGAAAAGCACATTTGTTTGTACCACGACTACCAGAAGAATATGAAGTTTGGATGGGTAAATTACTTTCCCTATCAGAATTTAAGAAAATATATGCAGTTGAGGAAGTACATTATGTTGATGAGGTAAGTTTTTTTTTTTACTGAGTGTCATTTCTATTTGGCAGTGATATTTAACATAGAATAAATATAATCTTAAATAATATTTGACTTATACACTGCCCAGTGTAAAATTACAAGATTTGGTACAATAGTGCTTACTTATATTATGCTATGTTTAGCACTAAACCTTCCAGAGCGGTCAAATGATCACTTTTGAGTTTAATTTCGAAAATCGTCAATTATCATTCGAAAATCTCTACTTATGACTTAACACAAAATAGTTACAAAAAAATCATGCTTTTATCATCTGTCATGGTATTAAGTTGATATAAGGACATCTTACTATTAAAAATTACAAAATAAATATATCAGTATAACTTAATATTTTTTGATTGGATTGTATTGTACATATGTATAGTATTATTTCTACATAAAATCATTGACATAATTTCTACTCTGTATTTTATACATTTATAGTATATAATTAACGATACAGATATAAACAACAGATAAGTCACGGAGTATAAATACCAGGGGTGCAAACGTACTGTTAATATTGATTGATTGGCATCAATTTAGGAGATAGATATTTTACCGATGGGGTGCATTACGTTGCTACAAGTACTTGTTTAAATACTTAAGTGGAAGTCAATGAAGCCAGTTTTCCTAAATTTTCACTTGACTTTCGGCCACTAATGCAACCATAATTAAATATATATATATATTTTCAGCTTGCAGATGTACTGAAATCATTAAAACCTGATGTGTTACTCACCTTGGTAAGTATATTTTTTACATAGCTATAGTAACAGGAATATAATCATAGAATCGACTAATAGAATAATACACTTAAAGGATAGTACCTGGATGACCGAGCTTTGCTCGGTTAAATTATATTTAGATACATTACATACAGATGAAACATAAATAATATTTTCGATCTTACCGACATAATAGTAAAATAATAGGAACTGGTTATTTAAATAAAAAATAAAAAGTAGTCTCAATAATAGTTTTTCTCACAAAAGAAGAAACTTAAAAAAAAAAAGGAAAAAAAAATTAGTGTGTAGACACCTAGATTTGAACCCAGATTTTCTGATTTCGAATCCGCCCGATTCCCATCTGAGCTATTATAAGCTTATCAATGATAGCGAAATTTACCTTCGTATTCTAATGATATTTTTTAATCGTGTAAAAAAAGAGATAAAACGACATTTTCTAAAAATATATTCTAGCTAGATTGATTTATCGCCCCCGAAACCCCCTGCATATTAAATTTCATGAAAATCGTTGGAGCCGTTTCCGAGATTCAGATTAAACATATATACAAGAATTGCTCATTTAAAGATATAAGAATGTTTATTTAATTTAAGGAAATCATTTTTGCACTTGACATAGATATAAAAATATTCATAATATTGTTTTGTAATATGAAAAACAAATTAAAAAGTTGTAGTAGGAATATTTTATTCAAATTAAATTTAAGTACTTTTGTTTTATTAACCAATTATATATATTTATATATACTGTTTTCAAGTTTATTTCTATATTTATATTTTAGAGTGGACCAAATACAGACAGTGGTCTTACTGCTAAGGAGGCAGTGTTTGCAGGTATAGATGAGTAAGTTTTTTTTTTTCTTCTTCTTTTTGTATTAAAATTAAATTATGAACTTTATTAGTTTTGTTGCACGCAAAACTGCAAGTTTGCACGTTTTGTATAATAACATTTTATTTTTCACAAGTGCTAAAAAAATTTCGAAATAGATTTTTTGCTTTATTACTGTATAAAATATATCCAATAATTTTCATGTGAATAAATAGAATAGTTTTTCTTTAAAAAAATACGTGTTTCTCCTGTGTATCAATGTTAACTACAATTAGAGATACTAATTTTAATTTTTCAGACACTGCTCTATTATAAATACATTTTGATAAAAATATGTGTTTAAATAACAATTGATTATATAATCAATTATTGTTTCAGATTCAATGTGAATAATGAAATATTATTCCCTATCATTGCTGAACTGTAAGTATATTTTTAATATAAATATTTGCTTTTCAATTCTTCTATTAAAAATAAAACAGAATGTACATCAAAGGTTTTTAAGTGACTTCAAAAAATATTATAACAAGTGCGAGTCGGACTCGCTCATGGTTCCGTAGCAGCAAGTAACATCATATAAAAGTTCTTGTAGTTTGTTGTAACTTTAATCGATGTTTTAATAATAGTATATTTTTTTTATAAAAAAAAAAAACTACTGACTAGATCTCGTTCAAACCATTTTTCGGTGGAAGTTTGCATAGTAATGTACATTATATATATTTTTTAGTTTTATCATTCTCTTATTTTAGAAGTTACAGGGGGGGACACATTTTACCACTTTGGAAGTGTCGCTCGCGCAAACTATTCAGTTTAGAAAAAAATGATTTTAGAAACCTCAATATAATTTTTGAAGACCTATCCATAGTATGGGTCCGATGAAAAATTTTTTTTTGAGTTTCAGTTCTAAGTATGGAGAACCCCCAAAATTTATTGAATTTTTTTATTTTTGTGTGAAAATCTTAATGCTGTTCACAGAATACATCTACTTACCAAGTTTCAATAGTAGGTATAGTTCTTGTAGTTTCGGAAAAAAGTAGCTGTAACATACGGGCGGACAGACAGACAGACATGACGAATCCATAAGGGTTCCGTTTTTACCATTTGGCTACGGAACCCTAAAAAGGTGTTATAAATTCACTTTTATTTTTATATGATATGACCTACATATATCATATCTGAATTGATAGGGATAGGTAGTTCATTTTTTTTTTTTTTGCTTAGGAAGGTTTACCGTATACTTACCATTTATTTACAATTAAATTTGAAGAATAAATACCACCTTTTAAGGTAACAAAAATAGGATATGGTTTTTTTTATAAAGAAAAACTATAGTTATTATTTAAAATTTCTCTGAAGTCAGTTATTGATTTTGTATTGTAATATGTACATAATATGTAATATGATTATACATATTAGGTCCATAATTCCTTCATTCTTTCATTAAGAATGACAATAAAATTATTTCTAAGAAATAAACAGTATCTGAAGTCTTTTAATTTAATAGTTATGCAACTGTTGTATAATAACGGGAATGTGGGTTTATCGGAATGTGATAGTAACACGAATGGGGGCTTATCACAGTATCACATGAGTGTTTTAATACCTATTTACGAGTATCAACAGTTGCATACAAGACTTTATCTACTGCCATGATTTAAATCCAAAGAAAACAATAAAAATATCGAAGAAAAATGGCGAGAAATCCCCGCCATTTTTTAAACTTACTTTGTTTTTACGTTGTTATTGTTTTAAAACTTATCCCCAGTGTGGAAAGGCAAAGGAGTATAGTCCATACACCCTAGTCAATAGTTACTGCGCGGGACTTTCTGATAGTGAAACGCACGTGTATGACAGTGTTCTTTTTTTAAATTCATACAGATGTTCTTTTTTTGAAATTCATACAGATACCATGCATCGAGCAGTAAGAATCTGGCTGTCTGTTAATCCTTTGCGCAGTAGGGATCGAAAAAAAACCAAAGGAGTGTTATGAATATAATTAATCCAGTACAACATTATATCATCCGTTTGGACTTTGGATGATATAATGGTTATTATGACATTGGGTTTTTAATGTTGGCAATAAGCTAACTGTTTCAGAATCTTTTATAGAGAATTTAAAGCATGGGAGTAGATAAAGATTATTTAAATATAAAAATGTTATATTATGATTAATTTATTTTAATATATATATAATTATATAAATGAAAACTTACTCTGCTTTTTTTATCCTTATCATAAACGTTTACTTTTACATTTCATATTGTGTATGTTCTTATCAATTGATTATAACATTCAAGGAGTTATTAATGTTATCATGAAATATTGTTTTGATAAACAAATATATCAAGATAGATCTTCTCACATATTGTTATACATATATTTGAAACATAAAAAAATAATATTTTTTCATTTAATGTTGATGTTTTTAGTAAGAGATAAAATCTCGGTGAAATACAATATTTATAACAGTATTTTGACTTAAATTTAATTTTATATCTTCGGAAGTAAGCATAAACAAATATTTTACGTCTGTAATTATATTTCTGATAAATTATTGTTATAGACGAGTTATTAAGACTCCAGAGGAGATTGAAGTTATGCGATATGTTTGCAAAGTATCGTCTGATGCACATAAGCAGGTATTTATGTATATATATTTTTAAATTAAAATATTTAATATCAATCCATGGCATATTTGAATATTTTTATTGAAACTTTATAAGCTGAGCCTTAATTAGTATTGATATTCGACACCACAGCGATTTCTCGCGATTAGGCAAGTTACATATGAGTACATTACATACAAGTTACATATACAATGTCTTTTTTTTAAACGCATGTAAATAGAAAATAAGAAACTAAAACGCACGTAGATGTAAGAAAATTTATATATACCGGGTGTATTTCGAACGCTTGAAAAGATTTAAACCTAATAATATACTATTTATATACTATATAATGCATATAACCATTTATCTCAGAAACGGTTTTTTAAGAACATTTTAGGACTTATCTATTTTGCGCACCCGCCATGTATACATACACGCTGTGAACTGTCGTTGACCGCAAGACGGGCGACTGCCGACTAGCGGGCGACGCCGCGGGCGGAGCGTAAAGTACAGAACCACTTACCTGTTTACATCCTTCGGGTGAGAATGAGGTGAGGTTCAAATTGTGCTCCATTCGTAAATCTGGGTCGGGGCATTAAAGAGGGATCCACTACAAAAACAACTTCGCAAAAACACTGCAAATCCGATCACGCATTTCAATGAAGGTATCACACTCCCGATCGAACATCCTTTCCTTTATGTAACACCAAAAAAAAATTTAATGGGGTTAGATCAAGTGAACGAGGCGGCCAGGCATGAGACCCTAGTCTGCCAATCCAGCAATCGCCTAACAACTCCGTTAGACGCTGTCTTACTGATCTAACGACGTGTGGCGGTGCACCATCATGCTGACACTACAGTACTCTGACAGTGGAATATTGTCTAAAATTGTTACAATATGGTCATTTATAAACTCAAGATAACGTGGTCCATTTAATCGCTCCGGCAAGATACTGGTGCCAGTACCTGGTTATTAAATATTCCAGCCCACACGTTCACAGACCATCTGGTTTGATGCCCTTATTACCTGGTAGGCGTGTGGATTTTCATCTGACCACAAATGAAGGTTCCGCCTATTCACATAAATAAACACAAAACGTCCTTCACACCTTCAAAATTACAAATAAAATAATAATAACAAATACGAAACAATAATACGTGAATTAAATTTTTGCTCAAACCACATCCGACACTCACGAAACCTCGTACCGACTGCCACCGATTGCGAGTGCGACTGGCGACACGTGATTTGCGAATATAGGGCTCCGTTTACACTTGCTTAAGCATTCAGTGCTATTTAGCATTTTTGTTATTTTTGGTTTCTAAACTAAAAGAGTGCTAAATAAAGTCGATGTACATTTGCTATGCTATTTTCATCACAAGTTGTCTCAAAAAAAGCGACGAAAGCATTCACATCGCAAGTCGAAAATTAAATTAAATTTATTATTTTCAATGTTTGCATATGTATTATCTCTAAGGATTTTGTTTTTATAAGTTTCACTGTATTAATCCCACAAGCACGCATTTTTTTTAATCTGTTTTTCGTATTCTGTTAGTAATTTATTTGTTCCCGTGTCCACTTAACTTGCGACGCCATTTTTATAAAATACTTTTTCAAAAACACACATAACGACGACACACATAGCGTGCTAAAAAGCATAGCACATTCACGTTTGCTAAATACGTGCTTTTTTAGTATGCTTTGAATGAGCATGCTAAAAACGTATAAAAAAATAGCAAACGTAAACGGGCCTTTACAGCGGCGCGGGCGCGCGGGCAGTGGAAATTCGTGGAAGTCGGCAAAGGTGGCATATTATGTCTTTACAAAGGTCGCCGCGGCCGCGCGAATAGGTAAACTTGTTATTACTACCAGTATGTACCTACTAAGTAAAATCCGTAAAAGTTGTTTCATTATAATGAGTTAAATTCGCGTAAATATTAGAAAACAGTGTTTGTATTTATTTATTATTTTTGTAATACTACGTAAAGATATTTTTTATGAATGTTAATAAAGTTCGTATGAAAATGTATAAGTACCTACCAGTGTTTATTGTTCAGCGTGCAGTTTGTATGTTACGCTCAAACACCAAAAAGACTTATTGAGCGAAAAAAACAAACCACCGTACAGAAAGTCCACAACGCGTTGTGGTTGTTTGAATAATTTGTATGTTCTGTGTTTCGTGTGTTTTATAGTGTCCACAACGCGTTGGGGCTTTATTTTTCGCTCAATGAGCGTTTTCGGGTTTTTGGGCGTAACATGTACACTCATAACAAATAAGAAGAATTACAAAAAATGGGAAGGTTGTTATTGAATTTATTTGTAAAAACTAAAACGATGAATGACTAAGGCGATAAATCGCACCGGAGACGCAAGCGGAGACGCGAGCGCGCGAGTGGTGCGAGTACGTTAACCTCGCGCCGCCGCGTTGAACAGTGAAATCTGTCAGCCGTTGGCGCGCTTGAACGTAAACGTACCGTACGTAACGATGTAGTATACAATTAAATACACTGCAGATTTTTCTTAAAACACGATTATTTAAAAGCATTATCTTAAAATTTCTGTTTCATTACTTTTCCCAAACCGGATTATACCGAAAAAAGTTATAAAAAGAGGCAAAAAAATAATAATTCCTTTCGCGTTTTTTTCACTTGCATCATGTCAGGTCATGCCAACACTATCATACCTCTTCGTTTTTTCAAGCGTTCCAAATACACCCGGTATATATATTATTTAGAAAGTACGACCAGTATATGGACTCGCCTCATAGAGATCCTAAGTCTAGTTAAATAGGACGCATGCGAAAAGATTAACAATTTCATACATTTAATAAAAAAGTTACAGGCACATATACAAGTGTCCCAAAATTAAACGATAAACGGGCACCAGAGGGTGGACCTGCTCATGACTACTCAATAAAAAAAGAAAAAGAAAAAAAAAATTGTTTTTGAAATTACAAGAAAAAACATGAAATTCTTCGAAAATCGACACCTTTATGGTATTTTTAATTACCATGACCACAATTTTTCTAATATTTCTGTTTTTGTTTTTGTATCGGCAACCTAAGTAGCACTGCTACCTACCACAACCCTTATAAATACCAGAATACATGTAGTTTTAACACAAAAATCAATCAAAATTGCTTTTTACCATAAAATTTTAAAATAATTTTACTTTCAGTCCACTTTCACTCATCGTGGTGTATAAAAAAAGTACTGACACGACTATGGCAAGTTTTTTTTTAAATTGACGCAACTAACCAAGATTCCAAAATGGTATAATACTCTTGGGAAACTAGCCACAAAAAAAAACCTACGATTTCTAAACAAGAACCGAAATTTTTTACATAAATTTTTCTTGCTATTTGTTACTTTCACTATGTGCCAAAAAAAGGTTTTTCTAGCAAGTTCTTAGAATTTGAATTGGAGAAGTGCGTAGTCAGTAAAATTTAGAAGTTAGAGAGAGATAGAGGGAGATTATACGTGAGAGAGAGAGATAGATGATGTTCGTTGTTTAATAACAGGTAGGTAGACAAGTTGCTGTAGTGTTCTCAACGAGTCAGTCAGTACGCTTTGCTCCTTTGTTTACTGTGCACCGTTCCGTATTCAATTGATGTAGCTCTCGTACTAACGACTTTTGGCTTCGCTTTTTGGACTGGTGATCTGCAAACTGAACTGACCTGGCATTATTTTGGACTGTGATTGTGTGTTGTGAATTGGACTATTGGCGTATTGGACTGTTTAGCGTTTATCATGCCGCTACCGTACACACCGTTGGAATACGCATATTAGCATCTCATTTATGGAGAATGCCGATGCAATGCAAACGCTGCTAGCAGATTGTATCGAGAAAGGTACCCAAATGCTCAAAGATACCCGGGTTATCGAGTATTTATTAATGTGCATCAAGCGTTTACGGAGGGTCTTTTACCATCTGCCAGGAGAATCGCTGGAAGAGCTAGATTTGGACGCGATGAAGAAGTTCTCAATGAAATAGAAAACGATTCGACTACCTCGGTACGTGCCATACAACTAACTACGGGAATCCCAAAAAGTTCTGCACATCGAATTCTAAAACGTTACAGGCTTCACCCATATCACTAAAATTATGTGCAGACGTTATTACCGCGGGACTATCCACTACGGGTCGTATTTTGCCGTGAGATGCTGCAAAAATACAGGGAAGATCTCCAATTCTTAGATAAAGTTCTATGATCGGATGAAACAACCTGCAAGAAAGATGGCTATTTAAATCTTCACAAATTACATAGCTGGAGCAATGAAACAAGGAAATTTAGATGGCAATAGTTATTTGAACTTTTTACAAAACGACTTGCCAGAATTATTAGAAGATGTGCCTTTGCGTGACTTACAAAACATGTGGTTTCAAAATGATGGTTGCCCAGCTCACTATGCCCGTCTTGTGCGAAAATACTCAAACCAAGAGTTGGATCGGGCGACTTGGTCCTATCTTATGGCCACCCCGTTCACCCGACCTAAACCCCTTGGACTTCTTCTACTGGGGTTTTCTCAAAGACGGGTTCTACACAAAACCCATTGCAACATTGTATGAGCTTCGCCAAAAAATCACACAGGCTGCGGATCATATCAATGGTAGAATATGCACGAAGAATAAAAAGATCTTTTTTAAGGCTATGCCGTGCCTGTATTGATGCTGGTGGCCAACAGTTCGAACATTTACTGTAATATTCATAATGCAAAAAATTGATAAAATTAATGAATAATACTTGTATCCTTTGTTGTTTGTATTCATGCAACAATTTTCAACAAAAATTCAGGCAAATTTTCCCAGAGTATTTATACCATTTTGGAATCTTGGTTAGTTGCGTCAATTTTTAAAAAAACTTGCCATAGTCGTGTCAGTACTTTTTTTATACACCACGATGAGTGAAAGTGGACTGAAAGTAAAAATATTTTAAAATTTTAGGGTAAAAAGTAATTTTGATTGATTTTTGTGTTAAAACTACATGTATTATGGTAATTATAAGGGTTGCGATAGATAGCAGTGCTACTTAGGTTGCCGATACAAAAACAAAAACATAAATATTAGAAAAATTGTGGTCATGGTAGTTAAAAATACCATAAAGGGTGTCGATTTTCGAAGAATTTCATGTTTTTTCTTGTAATTTCAAAAACAATTTAGATTTTTTTTCTTTTTCTTTTTTCTCGAGTAGTCATGAGCAGGTCCACCCTCTGGTGCCCGTTTATCGTTGAATTTTGGGACACCTTGTATAAGCCCATGAATGTTTTTGTTACGTATAAAAAAAAATGTCTTAGGTGATGCTCTACACTCGTCCCGGGCTCATAGAGTACCAGTGCGAGTCCGTGTTCCTGGACCACTGCTACCGCGTGGGCGGCTGCCGCCACGTGTCGTACACGTGCATCTGCGGCTCGGGACACAACGGCGCCACGCTACACTACGGGCACGCCGCCGCGCCTAACGCCAAGATGATACGCGACGGGGACATGTGGTGAGCCCCGCCACCCTTCATTCATACCACTCGTCGAGTATAAACGTAAAATGAACGGTTATTTAAAAAAATAAACAACCCGGCTGCGTTTATGTGTAATTTGGAAATGAAGGGATTTTTTCATTTAACTTAACCTAACTCGACACTTTTGAAGCTAAAATCCATCGAGCCGTTCAGGCTGCAAAGCGTGCGAAACATTTGAATTTGGCAAGATTATAATAATGTCCTACTGTCAATGCTAACATTTGTATGCGATTTTAGGCAGAAGTTTTATAAAAGGCCCGTCGCGGTCGTCGATTCGCGCGAAGCGCTGATATCACATATATGACGGCGGGTTTTTCGAATTGAAGCGGATTTAAATTGAATTATGGTTTATGTCTTTTTCAAAAATATATAATGTTCATGTTTTATATATCATTTTTAGTAACATGCCAAGGTAGGCAGTGCCTTTCTGCATATGAAATGCACGCTACGGCCCTGTACTATCATTTTATATGACCAATTCACGTGATGACCATTAAGGTCACCAGCTATCAAAGGTATTATTTTTAAAATAATCTAAAAAAATTATTCCAGTTTGACATGTATTAATCGATGAAGGATATAGAAATAATATTTTCTTAATATCTACAATTTTATGCTATCTGCCTGAATTTATGCTATCGATGGAGCAAAGATAATTATCTCCATAAGAATAATAATAATCCTCCTTAGGAATCGTCCTTATCTTTCCGATAAATATTGTAGGTACCCCGTACGTGAATAATAAATAGATGCAACAATAAAAAACACTTCACTAACTAAATGTGCACTTTTTCCCTAGATAAAATAATGTCTCAGTCTACTAATTTTGATTACAAGCTTTTTATGTTCCACTGAACTATATTTATATAACAGTCTTTATCTATTAACAAAATTAAGAAAGTTTTCAGCACAAACTCCAACAAAGAAATCCATAATAACGAATTTAAGCTTTTCAAATATTTGTTATATTATTTGTTATATCTTCAGCACCATTAATCTTTCATCACCATAAATGTTATCTTCGAATCTTTGTTCCGATATACAAAATTAATTTTAATTTAAATTTGAAATTCCAAATATCAAGACTTTTTTTCTTCTTTTTATCTGAATCAACACTAATTTTTTTTTTTTTTTTTTTGAATATTATCTGTATTTTCCATAGTAGAATTACAATCTTTACATTCTTTTCAATTTTTGCTTTTAATGATGTTAGGTTTTTTAACTAATTTAATTTCTTGAAAGTTGCTAACTTGGTGTAGTACTACTCTGGTGTATTTAAAACACTGCTATAGCTTTTTTGTATTAGTTTCATTCATAGTAATACTGTTATTATTGACTGTTAAAGAAAATGAGTCTATATTCTGATCTACGACTATTTATTTCTTATTTTTTAAATATTTTATTGCTTATTATACTATGAATTTTCTTTTCTTTTTTGAAAAAAGGGCATGTTTTAACTAATGTCATATAACGACCTTCACAATGTGGGCATTCATACTTCTCGATCTCACAATTTTTATGTTGCTTTTGAAAACCGTTCTGGTGTAGTGTTGCGTGTAGTCACCTTAACGCCAGCGGCCGTGGGTTCGATTCCCGCTCGGGGAAGATATTTGTATTTGTGCAAATATTTGTTTCTGGTTTGGATGTATGTCCTCGTGGGTCTCCCCACCGTGCCTCGGAGAGCACGTAAAGCCGTCGGTCCCGGTTGTTATCATAGACATCTGATAGTTACCGTTACTCATTGAAGGGAAATTACCCGCCAACCCGCAGTGGAGCAGCGTGGTGGATTAAGCTCTAACCTTTCTTCTATATGCAGAAGAGGTCTTCGCCCAGCAGATGGCTTTTTACAGGCTGATTCAGTTCAGTTCAGTTGCCACACTTCGGAAGTTTAATTTTATTTACTAGGCATTCTTTTAGTGTGACCAAATTTCTAAAAACCAAAGCATATTGTGTCATAGGGAACACATACTTATGTACTTCATATTTACATTCGTAAGCATCAATCATCCTGAGATTTACAATACTATTAAAACATAGACGAATATTGTTTCACATGATACTTTTTGGTTTTCCAACAATTATTTTTCATTAACATCTAAATCTACTCCCCTTAGATAAAATCTACACCTTAAGAGAGGTTATTCTCATTGATTTATTGAGCTCTTATGTTCATTTCAGATAATCTCGGACTTGTCATTAAATTTTCAGCTTGAAATTCACTATTGATAAATATTTTGTAGGGACTTTTATATTTAATCTTGGTTAGTTGTGGCGAAAACAGATTCTTTTTGTAATGTATTTAAAATTGCTTGTATATTTATTTTGTGTTGTTTTTATTTTTATTTAAAGATTTGCTTCTGATAAATCGCTTTTAACCCTTTTTTACCAACTGCTATGACCTACCAGAATCTTCACTACTATCCTCACTTTCTCACGCCATCTTTCCATTACTCCTCTTCTTCGTCAATCCTTGTAATTCTCTCTCATATTCAATTAAAACTTCGGAATCATTTTTTTCATCATCACTAAATATTTTCCTTCATATTAATGTAATGCGGTTAGTTGCAAAAAAAAAACAATTGAAACCGTTTAATAAGTTACTGCGTGCGTTCGACGATGAGTCGCAATTATTCATGCAGTCACTTGCTCTCTAGATGAGTTAGAATTTTATTTATAGTAGCATTCTCACCCTTTAAGTAACTAAAAACTGAACCGCGTTTAGATCTTGTGCAGATTTTTTTTTAATGTGCTGAAGGAAAATTGTATGTTCGTAATGTAATTCAAAATTGTCAATTGTACCAGTTTGTTCGACATGGGCGGTAACTACGCGGGTTACGCTGCTGATATAACTTGTTCGTTTCCTGCCAACGGCAAGTTTACTGATGACCAAAAGCTGATCTATGAAGCTGTTTTGAAAGCTAGAGACGCTGTTATAAAGTGAGTTGTTTTAATAAATATGTGTTAATTTGATTACTTTTTTTTAAAGATATTACTTTTATATAATAACTACTTATATATATTAAGGTAGGTACTTTTAAAATGTATTAAGTATTACTTTAAAGTGACGTACCTATTCAATTAACAGGCGAAAAAATAGATAGTGTGTTTGATCTGATTAATCCATTAATATTATTTTTAAAATACGGAATATGTTAAAAATGTAAAAAATTTAGCATAACACAGAATAACGACGATTTTTATTTCATCAATTATAATTATAATGACATAAACATTCTTATATAATTATAGGTATAATTGCGATTGAAATATTGTATTTAATATATCTTAAAAATACATTTAAGACGCTTAACAAAAAGAGAAAAACCAAGGTTCCAACCATTGAATTGTCAATATGTAACAATTTTCACGATTTCTGTAATAACTTAGAAATTCAAAAGTCAGTCACTTAAAATTCCGTTTTATTAAATGGTGTTTTTAACTTTTAACTGATATAAGCTTTTGGTTTTTAATCTTGTATTATAAAAATTCTTATATTTTTTGTGTATTAATTAAATTACATTTATACCCAGAAGTAAGGCTCAAAATAGCAGAACAATAACCGTAAATGTCAAAACGAGTACCTCTAGCCTACTTTAATTCTAAAATTACAGAGAAGCGAAGCCTGGAGTTATGTGGCCTGACATGCATTTAACAGCGAACCGCGCCATGCTCCAGCATCTGAAAGAAGGAAATTTACTCAAAGGCGACGTGGAAGAGATGATCAAGGTAAAACGTTAGAAAAAAAATTAGAATTAATTTGTTTAAAATTATGATATTTTCTCTGTCATTAAACCTATGTAATCCCGACCTTGGGGGAATTTTGGGATAATCACTATAGTATAGCCTATGCGTTAATATTAATTTTCAATTATCTAAAAATTTAATGGCCAATCATGTTGTCGTTTTTGACTTTCATCATCATCATCATATCAGACATTGGATGTCCACTGCTGAACGAAGCCCTCCCCCATCAACATCCAGAGTGACAGGTTCAAAGCAGCCTCCATCCAACGGCTTCCGGCGACTTTCCTCAAGTCGTCTGTCCATCTCGTGGACGGCCGTCCGACGCTGCGCTTGCCGGTACGTGGTCTCCACTCAAGAACCTTTCTGCTCTATCGGCCGTCAGTTCTGCGAGCTATGTGCCCTGGCCACTACAACTGCAGCTTGCAAATCCGTTGGGCTATGTCGGCAACCTTCGTTTTTCTGTGGAGCTCATCATTTCTGATTCGATCTCGCAGAGAAATACCAAGCATAACCCTCTTAATTGCACGCTGTGCGACTTGGAGCTCGTTTAAAAGGCCCATAGTCAGAGACCATGTCTCAGTTCCGTATGTCATCACTAACACAGTGGTCTAAGGCTCTTCTTACGGAAGGACTGTAACGGTCTGATCTTTATTTTTACATTCCTCCATCCTTATAATTCATTATTCACCTACCCTCACAAGGTCTTCAGGCACTGATGTATGATGGATGAAAAGACGTTTTTTAACTTCCCACATACTACACATCCTAGCTGGATTCGACGATTGACCTCTCTTTCGAAGTTGGACCAACCAAGTTGGACATTTTGTCCTAGGTAGATGTACTCGTCAACAACTTCGAGAGTAGAATCTCCAACCGATATCGGGGTGAGCACGACATGGACATTCCATATGATTTTTGTCTTGTCCATATTTATTTTAAGGCCCAACCCGTTGGAAGACTCTATCGAGGTCTTTCAGGGATTGTGCCATTAGCATGATATCGTCGGCAAATCGAAGGTGAGTGATGTACTCGTCGTTTATGTTGATGTTGAATGCTTTCCATTCCAGAAGCTTGAAAGCGTCTTCCAATGATTTGGTAAACAGTTTCGGAGAGATGACATCTCCTTGTCTCACACCTCGCTGCATTGAAATCGCTCTCGTGCTGTGCTCCTGTAGTCGAACTGACATACTAGCGTTATTGTACAACACGTCAGACGATTCGTTTTAATTTAAATTCGATAAAAAACAGCTTATAAATGTGGCTCAGAAGCGAAATGGGTCTGTAATTCCTCAACAAAGCATTATCACCCTCTTTGAAGAAGAGCACCACCACGCTTCTGTTTCAGGTTTCCAGTGTTACGCCCTCGAGCAAGACGGCATTAAAGAACCTCTGAAAAACTAAGTACCAATGCTCCATCCGCTTTCAGAAGCTCTGACGTAATATCGTCATCGCCCGGTGTCTTATTTTTTTAAGCCGTCCCAGAGCCGTACTAATCTCATGCAAACTGATTTCCGGGATATCTGCGGAATAATGTCTGGTTAACTCTACTCGTAGATCTTCAGTCGAACTACAAACAGATTGCTTGACCAAGGAATACAGCTGTTCATAAAACTTCTCAACCTACCTCAATATCTCATCCCTGGACGACGCTGTACCTCCATCCTCTGTTTTCAGCCTCGACAACCGGCTTTGACCAACAGACGAATCCCTGGAGAACACTTGGGATCCCCGATACCGCTCTATCGTATCTTTTATACGATTTGTATTAAAGACACGCATATCGTGTCTCAGAGATGTCCATATCCGTCTGTTGATCCGCCTATATACTTCAGCGTTACCAGAGGACTGCAAGTTTAACAAGCGTCGCTCTTCCATAAGACTCTAAGTTTGGTCAGAGACCGGCCGGATCTATAAAATCGGCTCCTGACTGTGTGGACAGTGTTCACCAACCTGCTGTTTATATCGTCCACAAAAACCTAATAGTCAAGACAATTGAGGAGATTAGATAATTCGAACTGAAAACTTTCGGGGTTTTGGATATGTGCGTTAGATGGTCGCAGTGTAGACTACATCAATAGGTGATCACTCCCGGTTTCCACCCATCACGGAGACGTCATTGAATATCTGTCGTTTAGTGGTTATGATGAAGTCTATTTCATTCCAAGTGGAACCATCAAGGCTTATCAAGATCCATTTCCTGGGAGACGGCTTCTGGAAGAAGGAGTTCATCATAAAGAGTCCCTCCTTCTCCAAAAAAATCGGCCAGCCGCTGTCCTCTTTGGTTCCGCTGTCCATATCCAAATTGCCCCACACTCAGGTCATCTTCTCGTCTTTTGCCTATCGCGTTAAAGTCCCCCATAACAGTATTAAAGTAGGTTTTGTTTGTATGTATGGCTCTACTGATGTCCTCATACATAGCCTTTAGAACTTCATCTGGGTATGACCTTCAGCGAGTATCTTTTAGATACTCTGAAGTATAAGGTAGTTTAGGTATATAGGTTGTTCGACAAATATCCAATGGTAATAATGTTGCCAATGAGGGACCCGTGGACCATAAACCCGACACCTCCTGGGGACTGATGGTCACCCTCCTGGTAGTAGAACAGGTTTACCGGGTTCCAGGGTTATCGTGTCCTCCCCCTATCTTCGGACCTCAGACAAACCCAGTATATCCCAATGTAACCTGTTCATTCCTGCCTCCAGCTCGACAATCTTTTCATCAGACCTAAAAGACTCTTTAATATTCATAGTAAAGACAACGGCATTCGATATAAAAATAAAAAATAAATTCAGGCAAAACGATCTCGTTACGATTTTACTACACTTGTTTACCTAACCGACACGGTTTCATCTCTATATACCGCAAAAATTAGTCTTACCCGTATTAACTTTAACAGTTGCTGCTCAGCTTATGTGTTGTATCACGATATTCAGACAAATAAATATATTTTTTAATATTTATTTGATCTTTATATTCATAGTTAAGACATAGCGGTCTGTCGGACTTTATGTTTCTAAAAGTAAGATATCAATTATATATCTATTTTATATACACATCAAAAGAAAAACTAAGTACTCGTCAAGACGAATCAAACGAGCCAAAACTCGATGGGGTTGTGTCGTTTCATTGCGAAGTTCCTATGGCCATCTTGCAGCTCCATCATCAGATCGGCACCTTGGCCCCAAATTAGTTTCCATAATAGTAATTTAAAAAAAACAGGTCGTCGCGATTCCACACCGATATTTACCTCTGCCGGCTATACATTTTCCTAAAAAAAAGGTCGTCAAAACTCCGATCATCAGGTCATCTCTCCCTACTACACAATACTATATATAAAAATGTAAAAAGGTCGTCGCTGCTACGTATCGATATTACTCGATAGTTATCGCATGAAATATATAGTGTTTACTAGTCTGAATTTAATTTTTTTTCCGTAGGCTCTATTGTGGGGGCCCCTCTCATGTCTCGAGAGGTCGGTGGAGTTATATTACGTAACTTGCGCGATCGCCAGAAAATTTCAATACTATCGATTCTACACGGCTATTTCTTGCGATCGCGCAAGTTAAGTAATAGTTCCACCGTTGTAACATATCGTCGTAACAGCACGGTGTAAACGGCATCCTGCAACCGCACGGGCTGGGCCACCTGCTGGGGCTGGACGTGCACGACGTGGGCGGCTACCTGCCGGCCTGCCCGCCGCGCCGCGCCGGCCCGCTCGCGCGCCTGCGCACCGCGCGCGCGCTGCGCGCCGGCATGCTGCTCACCGTCGAGCCCGGCTGCTACTTCATCTCCAGGGTGGGTGTCTGTGGGGACAGCGCGACGGTTGACGTGTCCCTGCTGGACAAAAGCGGCTTCTCCATGTATAAGAGTTGGCGTTTAATATGCCGCGCTCTGGTTGCCGGTGGCGAATAATTTACCCAACCGAGTAGCGACCGTTATCTGGTCTTAATGGTAACGACCGGAACTGACGGCTTTATGTGCTTTTCGGTTGTAATAAGTTTAATTAAACAATTTTAATTGAAATTTCTTAATTAAAATTAATGGTTTCTACTCGTACAGTAGTTGCGGTGCCGAGAGCATGAAAATCTGCAGTTTCTGTACATGCCTGTGGTGATGAAAAGGTTGATTGAAAAATAAACAATCGAAGAAAAAATCTGGGTTAAATAAAATAAAATAGCATTAATATTTTTAATAATTTATTAAACATAACAAAATGTATATATACACATAAAATTGAAATGTTTCAAATTTCAGAACTATATATTAATATAAATAAAAACCAAATTATATTGTTCTAGCTTTTGGACGCAGCTCAGGATAACCCACAACAATCACAATTCTTTAACTGGGACCGAGTGAATCAGTTCAGAGGCTTCGGAGGGGTTCGTATTGAGGACGATGTACTCATTACGGATAAAGGAGTTGAAAACTTGACATTTGTACCGAGAACGTAAGTATTTATTGGAATCTATATTCATTTAATAATACTGAATATTTAGAATAAAGCCTTGTTTGTTTGAACGCGGTTTTCACCGTGCTACCAGTCCAATTTGAAAAAAAATATTTGCGTTGAAATATATTAATTATAGTATCGTTATCACTACATAGTATAACACAAAGTCGCTTCCCGCTGTCTGTCCCTATGTATGTTTAGATCGTTAAAACCACGCAAGGGATTTTGATGCAGGTTTTTTTAATAGATAGAGTGATTCGAGAAGAAGGTTTATATGTATATAACATGCATAATATAGTAGAGAAACACTGATAATTTTAGAGGTTGCTAATGTGATGTCGTAAATAAACACTTTTTTTCTGACTTTTTGACTGAACCCTAATATATAGATCAAAATAATGTATTAAAGTATTGTAGACCTGAAAAAGGTCTATAAAAAAGTCCGCGATGGTATATGTCTATCTCTTAGGGATAACCCACAACATTTTTTGATCCTTTACGTTTCACGAGAAATAATGGCTTATTTAAGAAGCGATTTTAAGCAATACAGTATTAATTCTTGTCCATTTAACTACCTTAAATACACTGTGCATTTAATTTAGATCAATATGGTTCTTTACAGCATGTAATTTAAACGAATATTATCGAAGATATTACAGTTTTAAAATGAAACGACCGTAGGTACCGACCGATTTGTATCAGATACTGATTATGTATCAGCATTGCACCCGTGCGAAGCAGGGGTGGGTCGCTAATAGGCTATAAAGTACGACTCACATTTAACAAAATTATCTTATGACATTATACGGACATCTTGTAATTGACCAATCCGTATTAAGTTTGTATCGTCGGCATTTTTAAGAATGCGTTACCTCAAAAAATTCAAAAATCTGTTTCTAATGCCACCTGCTCCATATTTCTAGTGATATGAATTTAATTATTAAAAACAATCTTGTCTATGGTGAGTGTTTATAAACAAAAAATAAAAATATATAAAATGAACATAGACAAAACAAAAATCATGTCAAATGCCTATGTCGTGCCAACCTCGATATGGGTTGGAAATTATAGTTATGATACTTAGGACAAAAGGTCAACTTGGCAGATCCAATTTCGAGAGAGAGGTCAATCGTTGAATCCAGCTAGGATGGGCCATTGCCATTCCCGAACACTTTCGGGAAGTTAAAAAACGTCTTTTCAACCGTCATACCTCAGTGCCTGAAGTCGAAAGTCTTCGACCAATGTGTGTTACCAGTGATGACATACGTATCAAAGTGTTCTGTGTGTTATCGATATCAAAGTGTTGCAGTGCTTGTACAGTAACGCTAATATGTCGGTTCGAGTACAGGGGCATAGCACGAAAGCGATTCCAATACAGCGAGGTGTGAGACAAGGAGATGTCATCTCTCCGAAACTGTTTACCGCAGCATTGGAAGACGCTTTCAAGCTTCTAGAATGGAAAGGATTCGGCATCAATATAAACGGCGAGTACATCACTCACCTTCGATTTGCCGACGATATCGTGCTTATGGCAGAATCGCTGGAGGACCTCGGTATTGTGCTCCACTGAGCACAATACCGAGGTCCTCCAGCGATTCTGGTCACTACCTCGAGGTCACTACCTCGATGGAGTTTCCCGACGGGTGGGCCTTAAAATTAATATGGACAAGACAAAAATCATGTCGAACTTCCATGTCGTGCCCACACCGATATCGGTTGGAGATTCTACTCTTGAAGTTGTTGACGAATACATCTACCTAGGACAAAATGTCCATCTTGGTAGGTCCAACTTCGAGAGAGAGGTCAATCGTCGAATCCAGCTAGGATGGGCGGCGTTCGGGAAGTTGAAAAACGTCTTTTCATGTGACATACCTCAATGCCTGAAGTCGAAAGTCTTCGACCAATGTGTGTTACCAGTGATGACATACGGATCTGAGACGTGGTCTCTGACTATGGGCGTTTTAAACAAGCTCAGAATCGCACAGCGTGCACTGAAGAGGGCTATGCTTAGTATTTCTCTGCGAGATCGAATCAAAAATGATGAGATCCCCAGACGAACGAAGGTTGCCGACATAGCCCAACGGATTTGCAAGCTGAAGTGGCAGTGGGCAGAGCACTTAGCTTGTAGAACTGATGGCCGACAGAGCAGAAAGGTTGTCGAGTGGAGACCACGTACCGACAAGCGCAGCGTCAGAGGACCGTCTACGAGATGGTCAGACGACTTGAGGAGAGTCGCAGGGAACCGTTGGATGGAGGCTGCTTTGAACCGGTCGTTCTGAAGGTTGATGGAGGAGGCCTACGTTTAGCAGTGGACATCCATTGGCTGATATGATGATGATGATGTTGAAATAAACAAATATATTAATTTAGATTAAAATGGCTGATATGTATCCATCAATTGATTGTCGATATACAATAGTACCTAACTGCCATTAAATACAAATTATTTCTCGTTACTTGTTTTACCAATCCATATTAAGTCAGAGCTCACATTCAACAATGTAAGTAGGTATTTCAAATTGGCAGAATTCTCGTTTTATTTATCGGATTTTTAGTTTGATGTAAACGGACGTCCCAAACTTACATTAAAATTTTATTATTATTAAAAAACAATAACGCTTTGTTTGTCAAACTTTTCTTTAATGTTGTCTTTTCTGGAACACGAAAATGAATCCCGAATCAATTACAAAACTTTAATGTATTTAATATCATTAAATCACACGATTCTACATTTAAACAAAATGTATTCAATCCACAAGTTTTACTCTACTTGAAGTTTGCAGTCTTCAATTTAATAAAACGATAAAAATAAATTAAAAATTGTAATTAAGCCAAATTGATTACAAAGTATAGAGTTGATTTAGAGCTGCCATACTAAGAATATGTTATTTTTATAGTTTCAGTGCTTTCAGTTTCAAAATCGCATAGTCTCAAAGGGATCTAGCACAAAATTTGCATTTTGTTGGAAATAACAAAACTGTGTTCATTATTTTAGGTTGTTCCCAATAAAGTTTTTTCAAATCATAAGCTATGTATATATATATTGAAAAAATTGTTTATTAATTTACAAAATATTTGATAAAAAGAAGTTTCATAAATTTACAATTTTAGTTAGCTTTGTTCTCACTGTGCCATATGTAGCCCGTAACTTAAGTTTATAAAAATATACTTTTTTTGTTTCAGAGTAAAAGAAATTGAAGACTTCATGGCAAATGGTGCAAACTTCAAATAGATAACCTATATAATAATCATATTATCGACAAAAATATATTGGAGAATTCATTAAATATTTAACAATTATGAATCGTACAAAATCATAATTGTTAAATATTTAATATTTAATCATAATTGTAAATAAATAAATTAATATTAAAAGAAGAATTATATCAAAAAATTTTGTGTTGTTCATTTTTTATTTATAATTAATAAGTTTAACTCATTAAGTACAAACATATTATATGAATTTTAATAAATTTCTTGTCTCATTTTATTTACATTCTATTTCAACAACTACATTTATTTTATATAATATTTATTGTGTTCCAAATTTTAGAATTTATAATTTACTTTCTAATATCAAATAAGTATCACAAGCGCACGAATACCACTACTCAATAATACTATCACTCTTTTCACATGAACACTTATTTCTATCTTAAAGACTTTAAAAATCAGACAAATAAAAAAAAAAAAAACCTACATAAAACGTAAATAGTCTGTAATTTGTTGAGGTAGTCTCAATCTTTGAAGAATATCAAGAAATTGATTTGTATTTATATAGTCATTTCTGATGCTCATAATAATAGAACGAATTTTTTGCCGAGTTAAATGTTTTAGCGGTAAAACAGTGCATGGAATAACTTCTGGATTAACGTCTTCAATATATTTATCTATCATTGACAGCCATTTATATTGTACCTAAAACCAACAAAATAAAAATGATGTTTAAATTAAATGACTACAAATAATTAAATATGACTAAAACTAGAAAATGATTAGTTCACGAAACCAGGTTGGTGCAGTAAAACAACCTATCTTTAAAATGAATTATTAAATTCCTTGAAACTCGAGGACTCTTTCCAGTCTTTCAAACTCAAGGAAGTTACTGGTAACCGAAAATGTCTGCTCACGTCTTGACATCACTATCAGATTCATCACCCGCCCCCATCAATATTTTATTGTTACCGTTGTTATGACTCATCAAAGGGAATAAAATTAGACCGAATAAACAAATTCAGTGCCACCGACAGGCCTATGGTATTTAGGTGCCTCTTGCTATGCCTCGACCATTCTAGGCGTGTTGTGAGAATTGCAGTAATATTTCAAAAACCAGGCAAAATTTTTCATTCAAACTAGTAGTTTTAAAAAAATCGTGTGTTTGTATTAATGTATACACGTAGGGAGTGAAACGTTTATTATATATTTAACACTAGCTCTGCTCCGCGGTTTCACCCGCGGTAATTTGAGGGAAAAAGTACTTAAATATTTTTAAATAATTACTCTAAGAGTAGGTACCCACCTCGTTGTTTGCCTACCGTCCGCTGAAATAGCCTACCGCGAAGAGCAATGCCCAAGTGCGCAGGGCATTGCACAGGAGAGAGTACCCGATGGGGCTGCCGCCTGCGGACCACGGAGCAACGTACGCGGTACCCGTGGTCAGCCTTGTAAGGGCGGGTGAGGGCGCACGGCGGGTTATTTTAGTGGGTGAGAGCCCCACACTACCCCGTTGTCTCCCCGGACAACGGGGTGTGCGTTCAGGTAGGTACCCACCTCGTTGGTTGAGTGGTCGCAAGCGTTACTGCCGAGCAATGGGTCTCAGGTTTGATTCCTGGGTCGTTCAAAAAAGGATATTTTTCCCCCATTTTTGTAACATTTCTTATTATTGCTCAGCCCCTATTGGTCGTAGCATGATGTTGTATAGCCTATAGCTGTACTCGGTAAATAGGCTATCCAACACAAAAATAACTTTTCAATTCGAACCAGTAGTTCCTGAGATTAGCGCGTTCAAACAAACAAATTATAGATTAATTGGTCAAGTGATGTTTACGAAAAAAAGTATTGTATTTATGTATGTGTACGCACGTAAGTTATATATAATAAAACGATGCGCCGAGTTGATGGGTAATGCACGACATCTGTAATCAGAACCTGATAACCATCTAAAAACAAAGTACTCGTCAAGACGAATCAAACGAGCCGAAACTCGATGGGGTTGCATCGTTTCATTTCAGAGTTCCTATGACTACCTTCCAGCTCCATCATCAGACCTTGGTTACCATTGAAAGACCAACTACTCGTCAATACGATTCAATCGAGCCCGAACTCGATGATGTGTCGTTTCATTGCGAAGTTCCTATGACTACCTTCCAGCTCCATCATCAGACCCTGGTTACCATTGAAAGACAAACTACTAGTCGAGACGATTCAATCAAGCCCGAACTCGATGAGGTTGCGTCGTTTCATTATAGAGTTCCTATGACTACCTTCCAGCTCCATCGTCAGACCTTGGTTACCATTGAAAGACAAATTACTTCTCAAGACGATTAAATCGAGCCCGAACTCGATGAGGTTATGTCGTTTCATTGCGAAATTCCTATGGCCACCTTCCAGCACCATCATCAGACCCTAGTTACCATTGAAAGACAAACCAATCGTCAAGACAATTAAATTGAGCCCAAACTCGATGGGGTTGCGTCGATTCATTACAGAGTTCCTATGACTACCTTCCAGCTCTATCATCAAACCCTGGTTATCATTGAAAGACAAACTACTCGTCAAGACGATTCAATCGAGCCCGCAGTCGAAGAGGGGTTGCGTCGTTTAATTACAGAGCTCCTATAACTACCTTCCAGCTCCATCATCAGACCCTGGTTACCATTGAAAGACAAACTACTCATCACGACGATTCAATCGAGCCCAAACTCGATAAGGTTGCATCGTTTCATTACAGAGTTCCTATGGCAACCTTCCAGCTCCATCATCAGATCAGACCCTGGTAACCATCTAAAAACAAAGTACTCGTCAAGACGAATCAAACGAGCCGAAACTCGATGGGGTTGCGTCGTTTCATAAAATATACAGTACAGAGTCCCGAAGTACAGTACAATACCATATATGGTCTGAAAATGTGACGGTCGTGGTGGGAAGATTTTTGATTTTTTCACCCCTACGTCGATATAAAAGTTTCATTTCAAAATTTTACACTTTTGCAAAGAAGTTAATTTTGTATTATGAAAAATAGATATTTTGTGATACCTACCTAGAACAGGCCAAGTGTTTTTACTCATAAAAGGTAAATCAATCATAGATTGTCAAACTTTTAAAGAAACCATAATAATTTTTTATCAACAAATCATTCAAATAATATCACAAATTATTGATTTCGTAATGTATTATTGAAGTCCCAAAACACAAGAAGCAGTAAGCTAAGTGGTGTTGCCATAATTTTGATTAATTAAAGGTTAAAATTACTTAATTCGAAAAAGCGTGCGATAACAGGACACCAAATCTGATTATGAATTTCAAGAGCGGCGACAGACGAAGACAACCCATCTAAAAATTGTTTAAGATGATTTGTGTTTAAACTAACCTATATATGAAGTAGGTAGGCAGAACCCATGCCCAACATACAATTGGTAATATTGAGCAGATTATAGCACAATGCTGAGCGGTGACCACAAGAGAAAAACAGTCCCGACCTCATTCTTGCCGAGCTGTCGTAAAAGGCGACTAAAGCCATAGTGGTGCGTGAAGAGTCAGAATGGTGCGAACAACTGTACACCAACCAGAATGGGGATGGTCAACATCGTCACCATATCTTACCACAACAAACTGCGCTAACCAACTTGCCTGCCAAGCGTGGCGAGTATTAGCAAATTCCCCCTAGCCATATCCTGCACATACGAGGAAAACATAGGATATAAAGGAATAGGGGGATATGAAGTGGCGAAGTGAACGATGATAAAAACATGACAGTGACACCTTGCCTATATATATATACACCTATATATGTCAGAGTATTTGTAAGATTTGGGACTCTGCCAGAAGAGTTACTTCACTATTGAAAAAATCTCATAGAAACCGATTAAAACCGAAAAAACCGCATAGAAAACCAATAAACATTTTTTAGATTCTATACAGTTTTTGTCACTTTTAATGGGATCCTACCTTCAATGGCGGTTGTACAGCGCTGTGACCATGACGAAACATGCAATATCGGTCGCTGATTAGCTGTGCATCTTATAGGTAACTAAGAAACTTGACATACACGGTTGTCTGTTCCTAAGTTTGTCAACTTTATATATATAACCCACATCCCTGGAGCGGAGAGCAGGTTCATTACCAACTGCGCCAACGGGTCAGTCATGCCTCATTCAGGCCTTTAAGTTACACTGTCTCTGTATGATCGCAAATGAAGCAGTGATCTGTCTTTCTGAAATTCGAGGTAGGCATGGACGAACTAAACACATCGCTCCAAGCAATTTCATAGTTCATATAAATGACTAATAGCTTACGCTTTCTAACTGTGTATAAACGGAAAGCGTGGATAACGCAAACGAGTAATCTGTCTTTCTGCAATTAGAGGTAGGAATGAATGGACAAACACATTGTTCCTAGTCCTACTTAATTCGCGCACATGACTGGTAGATAGGATGAACAGGGCAATTGCATGCATATTATTATTATGATAAAATAAGGCAAGCTAATAGAAGTAAATGAGACTTTCTGACGGATAAAAAGATGTGTGTAGTTCATAATTTCCTCTATCACACTATTTAAATGTACCATTAAAATACTTCCCAGTGAACACAATTATGTCAGACTGATGTCTGAATGACGTCATGCTACGTCATGATTTACGTAAGATGTGAGTCATATATGACTCATAATTTCCCACTTCCTGACGTAAGATTCTTACGTAAGATAGATGACGTAAATATGACATAAATTCTTACTAATCAGTTTTTACTACACAACATTTTGAAAATATTACAATACTGATAGAAAAAATAATTTGATACGTTTGAAACGTTTATCGTTATGTCCAAAATCACACCTGCACTACGGGACCTACAATGTAAATACTCCGTTTCAAGGTGAAATGACTTTGATTTATTAAAAAACCCTTGGTCAATTAATTTTGCATGGAGACCTATATGTAGATTCTGTAGAACCAAACGTTAGCGCGATTTAGCGGCTTGAAGCCGTCACATGCTTACGTAATTATGATATCACTTTGACTTCAGACTATGACTTGTAATTTATGTAAATTTATGATTTATTTCTTACGTAAATAGTATATAAATTATAATCACAATTATGACGTCTTATAACAGTCAAATATTAGGTCAGTACATAGGCAAGTTATTCTACTCTTTGGTCAGTACTATGTCATAATGATGTCATATTATATGACATCACATCAAAGTCATTTATAAAGTCATTTCTATGTCATATCTATGTAAATATTCTATGACCTCTATGTGATCTATCTATGACGTCATATGGAGGTCTTGTGTTCACTGGGTTACCATCTGTGGAATACTTCACAATAATTCATATTTACAAACATGCGCCAAGAGATATTCAGGATCACAGTACAAACTATATGGCAACATACCTAACATGTGACGTCGAAGGATTTGACGTAAGAGATGCAATAAAAGCATCTGGTATAAATCTTTCTCCCTTAAATATTCTAATATAGCTACTGTAATCAACATTACAGCCATGTTCTCTTAATATTTGAAATACCTGCAATTTATAAATAAAATTATTAATTTTTTATATGATTTCATTTTGTCACATTCATTGTCATTATCAGGACTTATTTAATAACATCTTATAATTATAATACAATACATTTTAGCATGTTATGAATATCTTTACTTACATCACTAAAGCACGCAGAGTGCATACAGTAATGAATGTATACAAGTGGTGGACACTCGTTGACATCTAAAGCATCAACCATAACCCCTCTCATTAGAAATAAGTAAAAGAACTGTTGAAACTTATTTCGAGACTGCTGGTAAATAAAATCACAAATTTTCAGATATGAATTTAAGGGTGCATTTGTTTGGTATATTGACCTACGTTCACCAATCTGTTCTGAGGTAAAGGGAAACTGTTCAAAAATATTAAAAAAATCTGCACCTAAATCATGCACTAAAAGACTTTCGAGTATTTCTAATTTAAAATGGTGTGGCTTGCATGCATACAATATTATGTTTGGAGGTATTTTCGTATGATCGGTGACATTTAATAAGATTTTGAAACTTGGACAGTGGCCCTTAGTTAAAGCTATATTAATGCTATTTTTCCATATTTATTTTTTATATGTGGATCACCACCATTTGTCAGCAAAAATTGAATAACTTCATGATTACACCCTTGTGTCGCTAATATAAGAGGGCTGTCACCATTCACTGCCTTTTGATTAACATCAGACACAAATGGAAAAATATATTTTACAGTTTGTAAACAGCCTTGGTAACATGCTAAGTGAAATGCTGTACAATTAATTTCATTTCTAATTTCTGGATCAGCTCCTGCATGTAGTCATGTAGTAACCGCTTCATATTGTATGTTAAGGACAGCACAATGCAATGGAGTATCACCATCAGAATCTTGAACATCAATAATTGCTCCATAATCTAAAAGCAACTGTATTATGTCAAGTTTACCTTGAACACATGAAATATGCAGAGGAGTTACATTTTTAATGCTTCCATATTTTGCTATATCAGGAACGCTTTCGAGGAGAGCTTTTATTGTCTGAAAGGAACTTGAGTACCAACATGCAAGATGGAGCGCAGTGTGACCCTCGTGAGTTTCTGCCAACGGTCTAATGTCCTTGTTTTTTAAAATTAACTGAAGACATCGAAAACTATCGTTCGCAGCAGCCTCGTTTTCTTAAGTAATCTTTCAACTTCTTTCACGTTGTCATTTCTTGCAACAAGATTGAGCGCATTAGGTGTAATTGGATTTAACCCTAGAAAGATAATCATATTTAGATGTACATAAAAGATAATCATGCGTAAAAATGACTCACTTTTAACTAGCAGTAGGTACTGTTGTGTTTTATTTATTTATTTTAATAATACCATAGATATTCGTTTTTTATATACATCAATAAAATATTTATTGCCATAATTTATGTAATTATATTTATTTATTATATAAAAAAGTACAGAAAAGTTAAATTATTCAAAAACTAACAAGATTTTATAACATTGTTTTATTTTATCACAAATATTTTTTTATTACTAATAATCAGGTATTTCAACTTCTCTACTAAGAAATTAAGCTATTATCTATTAATACATACATTTAATTATTTAGGAATCAGTCCGATACAACTTTGGAACATATCAATATTATGTTCACGACAAATAACTTTTTACATTTATTGCAGGATGCGCTTGACTTTCGCCTTATTTTAGAAGGGCAATAGTTACAGTAAATCCGTTTTTTTTTAAATGCGGGCTCTCCTGAATTATCGTTTGATGTAGTAGGTACATCTTTTGTTAATATAGCGGAGATCTTATCCCGCAAATATCTCTACAAAGTTGGAGCTTCTAAGTGCTTGTTCATGAACGGCGGTGTTAGAGACTTACTAAGACTTTTCATAAAATGTTTGCGAATTAATGCTTTATCACCTTTGCTGACAACATGAAGATTGTATATAATATAAGCATTTATATAAGCAATGTTTACGATTCCGTAGAGTAAAGCCATAGGCCGTCTATTCATTTTTCAAGAGGAGATCAAAGAGCAAATTTGTTCCAGTGTATCTACTCCACCTTTAGTTTGATTATAGTACATAATAATTTCATTTTTCCGGTAACTTCACTGAAAGAAGTGTTTTCGTCACAAGATGATAACAGATAAATTATTTTAGCCGACTTTGGTTTATAAGAGACTAGTGTAAGGGGTCCGTCAAAACAAAACATCGATGTTCCCACCGGTCTCGAGCGACTGTTTTTAGTTCTTCTGGTATCTCTCGTTTGTTCTAGAAGTAAGGCAGTAAAAAAAGGATTGAAGCATAAAACAGGATCATACAGGTTAAGACACATGCGCTTCGTACCTCTTTGAGACCTAACAATGTTCTGTTGCAAGACTCGGCCAACGCCTTGTTGCTTTTGAAGTCGACCAACATTTTCTTCGGCCAAGTGTTCGTTTTCGCTAGATGTGGGTACTTCTTCTCTCTCTTCTTCTACAAAAACTTCCTCTACGTCACTCTGCACGTCGTCTTCAATCTACTGGTTTTCAATCTCACTATCAGTTTCCTCACAGGTGAATTCATTATCAAAATCCAAAAAGCTGCCACGATATCATCTTCTTCTAAACTTCGATTTCCTATTATAACGTTTTCAACTCAGTATATCTATATATAAAATAAATAAAAAAACTTGAAATCACAAAACAACCGATAGCAAATAAAAACACAACACAAATAGTCATCAAGTTAAAATATTAGAAAGTCATAAAAGTTACTTAAAAGATAATCATGCGTCATTTTGACTCACCGGGTGCTCCTATTGCGAAATTGGTGGCACTTATCTTAGTGACAAAACTGCCTTGTGGAAGCTCCAAGCCACGACAGAGATGTCCGAATCGCACAGCGACGTATTTGCGTTATTGAAAAAGATACAGCAATATTTCGTACCTGCATGCGTCAATTTTACGCAGACTATCTTTCTAGGGTTAAAGAACTGAAATCCATATTGTTAACTATTACAGAGTAGCTAGCTACCGGAACTATTACTACCTACCGGTTTTATATTATAACGCGAATTTTATGTATTACTAAGATAACATAGTAAACTTAAGTATTAGATATATTTGCTGTATTATTTATTTAGCTTTTTGTTCATATTAAGTACTTTCAAAACCTCACTAGTAGACAAATATCAAGAAAACGAAAAAATTTACGATCATAAAGTAGGTAGGTAGGGGACGATGGGGGAATTGCGGACGCGGGGTAAATACGGACTAACATAATATATCTGCTTTACCCTTGCCGCCCGCGTCCCGCCGCTGCGATTACGCGTTACGTTCCGCCATCTTTAGTGCCCACCAAATATTACCGACAGACGGCTACGCACGCGTTTCAAGATAATTGTAATTTTATATTTTTTCTGATTTTGATGTAATTTTTGGTGTTAACTATTTTGAGTGTTATTCAAAAAGAATAAGTGTCAGTAAAAAAGTAATATTTTCTCTCGATTGCGATGTTAATGACGAGTAAATAGTACAACCGTTTGCCTTATTAAATTTTGTTAACCTAAAAATTTTGTTGTTGTACTTTTTCTAACTCGTTTGGGTCAATTGCGGACAAATGGCCTGGGGTAAATACGGACGTCCGTAATTACCCCATTATTTATCAAAACCTATTATTTTTATATTTATTTTTGTAGTTACCCTATCATGTATCAAAACCTAAAGCAATATTTCTATATTCCAAATGCCTCGCAAATATATTAAGAAAAAAGGACCAGCTTACACCATTGAAACTTTACAAAGAGCTATGCAAGAAATTAAAGAGAAAAAGACTCCTTTTCGACAGGCGGTAGAGAAGTATGGCATTCCCAGAGCGACCCTTTATGATCAAGTGAAAAAAGCCTGTGTTACTAACATACCAAAAAGAAGAAAGAAGTCAATTTTTAATGAATCTTCAGAAAACGAACTGGTCGAATTTATTTTCAAATCTTGCAAAGCCTTCTTTAGGATAACAATTCCTACCCTAACAAAAATAGCATTTGATTGGCCTTTATACAAAGGCTTTTAATAGAACCAAAAGTACTGACAAAGCTATGAATGGCTTTAAGACTGCTGGAATTTGTCCAATACATCAAGATAAATTTAAAAATACTTTTGAAAGTTTTGTTGATATTTTTGCATCAGTCTCTTCTTTTGAACAAGGGATACAAAACAAAAGCCAATAATTCGAGCCAAAATGAGTCCCAGAATGAATCTCAAGTTGTCTGTGATGCTGCCAATTAAAATATTTCTAATCCAATAGAATCTCAGGAAATATTTCAACTTTCCAATAATGACGCTAACTTTGACAATTTAAACGAAACAATAACTACATGCTGCATTAGTGGGTGATGTTAGTGAAGCTGGTGTCAATCAAAGTATAACGAGACAAGGACAAGCCTTGTCTCCCTTAGTACCACTTAGTGATGTAGTGCAAGTACCAACTCTTAAGCCTACTCGTACAAAACAATTAGTTTAAAAAAAGGCCATTATTTTCACCAGCAAACCGGAAAAAGTAAACCTAGAGCAAAAAGAACAAAAGAAAATAGAAAGAACCTAGAACAAGAAAAGACTAAAACTACAAATAAGAAACTGAAAAAATAAAACACTAAAGAAAAACGACCATAAGGTTGAAGAAACAAACAATTTTGAATGTGATAAAGAAAATGAATATTTCTGCATTTATTGCCAGGAAAAGTATTGTGACCCACCTACCGAAGACTGGATTGTGTTCAAAATGTAAGAATTGGGCACATGAGAATTACAGTGCTGGGTCTTCTTCAATAGGCTACATTTGTGAATTCTGCAAATGAAATGGGACCTCGTCCGTAAATATCCCAGCTTGTCCGAAATTAACCCAGCACTGGTCCGTATTTACCCCAAGAGCTAAGGGTAATTACGGACATATATGTTTTTGTTTTTGATTCAAATTTTATAAATGTTGATTGATCTCATATAATAATTAATGTTTATTTGATAGGTAAACAACTATAGTTTAATAATTAATAAAGACAGACTGATTATTATTAATCGTTTGAGTTTTATTTGTGATTCCGCTTAAGCGTCCGCAATTCCCCCACCTTCCCCTACTCAAATAATCATCAAAATACAAAATTACAAAATTAACATTGACAATGTCATTTCATCATTTCACAACTGTGACCAACTGTGACTTTGTTTAATTCAGTAAGAAAAGTGTTTAATTTTAACAATTACAACATTAAAATCTAAAACTAATATTTCGGTTTGGGTTCCTGTAAATTATCGAATTTATCGGCGACTAGACCACAAATGAAGTCAATACAATATATCAGGACAAGTCAAGACATGTAAGCCCTTGTGAAAATATTTCTCTGAAAAACTCTGAAGTCTTCAGAAGTCAAAATAATACTTTTTTGAAATCTTACTTTCTCAGAAAAAAAAAAGAAAAAGGATTATCGTAAGTAAAAAAACTGAAAAATGCTGAGAAATTCTGAAAGTCAAATATTTTCTGTTGCGGAATTTTCAGAAGAGTTATGAAGACAGTGGGGTTTATTACAGATTTACTTAATTCATTAAATTAAGCATAACAGAAAGACTTTTAGAGCTTCTATTAAAGCCTTTCAAAACAGTATTGGTGGGACCTACCCTCAGTTTCAAAGCATCGAATACCCCCTTATAGAGTATATTGAGTTCGCTGCTTGTATCTAAGCTTTGATAAACATGTCATTTATTTTAACACTCTTCTTGTACATATTGTTCAAATTTGATATCAGGTGGACCGCCTTCGCGCTGCTCTGGAGATCATCTTTTGCTCTATGGCACGCACTCGCCATGTGACCTAGATTACCACATCTAAAACACTTACGTTTATCAGGTAAATTACAGGTAGTGCCACGAGTCTTACTTCATTACAGCGGTAGCAAACCGGCGATTTTCTTACGTAAAGCTGAGTTTTGGACCCTTCTCCGCTGGAAGTTTTATTCAATCAGAGTGACTTATCAGGATAATTCTGTAATATCTGGTGATTAATCTGTAAGAATCAAGGCAGATAGAAAACCTTCGTACAGTTCGTTCGGAGTACGGCATTGGAATTCTAGTGCATTCGCCCTGAGTTCTTGTGGCAGCCCTCGCACAATACAAGATGCGGCAGCTTGATCGCTCAGTTGACATCTATAACACATTGCTAATTTCTATTGAAAATACTTAGTCATAGATTCTGATGAATGTTTCTTTCTATACATAAGTTCATCTAACAAAGACGTATAATCATGATGGGAAAAGCTCGTATGATCATAGCTTTCCATTCCTTCCAAGTATGATCATAAAGAATTTATCCAAAAGAGCAAAATACGTATCGTATTTGAAAGAAAAATAACCTAAAATTACGTCTTGTATGTTAAAAAAACTTTAAAACAATATGAGAGCTTGCCAGCCAGAGGCAGCACTCACTGTCACGAGTTCAGCTTTTATATTGAAATGTGACATTACCTACAGGTACAGCGATTTTTCACGATCGTTCGCTATGTTCACCGATTTTCTTTTTTGTCTCTAACACAGAGTAGGTACATTGAGTAGTCTCTAATGCAATAATAGGATTCGGAGCGCTATTTTGAAATACACCGCAGAGATTTAAATGATTATAAAAAAAAAACCTGAATATGAATAAAAAATAGCATTTTGTGATTTCTAAAAAAAACTTCTTTGTTATTTCATTTTAATTTATTTTGATAATTTAACTCTAAAGTAAACAATTAATATTTAATATAAATATGTATAGATATATTATAAAAATATTATTTGTATAAAATACAAATATTTCTGTCACTGTACTGTACTATTTTTACGAACAAAAAAAAATAAAAATAGTTAAATCGATGCAATCAATCATCACAAAATTAATATCATAGGAGCTAAGTTGTCAAACGTTATTCAATAAACAGCTACAAATTACAAGCGTTTGAAAATTTGTTTGTAGAATATTAAATAATACAGTCCATATAAATACCATAATCTTAACAAAGTATGTGATGTGATAACGTCAATGTAATAAATTATTATTAGAGCAAAAAAAAACCTAAATTTATTTGTAATCATATTCATTGATTTGACCCTTGCTCCAGCAGCATAAGACAGAGTAGAAACTAAATTCTGATATTTATTTTTATCAGTAACAAATCAAAATTTATTTACATTTGATTGAATATCTAATCACAATGATAATCACATGTCAAAGATTATTTTTATTCTTTGTTTGGGCATATAAGCGAGAATTTGAGAGGGGAAGTTGGTGTTACTCGAGATAGGGAATTAGAACGAGGGGAACGGGGAGAGCAAGGAGAACGGGCGCAACGCGAGGTAGGGTAAGGCCGAACTCTTAATTCTTCTGCACTTCGAAACGATCCACGCGTTACTCTCGACCGCCTGAACAGTGACGTCACTGACGACTCTTGTAACAAACACCTGTAATCATTTATAAAAAAATATTTTGTTTTGAATTATAGCATATTTATTATTAAAACATGCATAGCGTATTATAAATAAATCAGTGGATAAATTGTTCTGATAAAAATCTCTCTTTGTACTTTTATTATGTCTTTCGTGCTCGCTCTTGCGAGAATTTTTGATATTATTTTCCAAATTACAACAAAACTAAAATTCCATAAGGGAATACTTACGACCTTGTATTAGAACACAAATAAACATTATTTTCGAAATAAAACTCTTCAAACGTCGAATAGGTACTTTTGACTTTTAGTAATACATAGTTATTAGGTACCTACTGTTGTGTATTTTTAAAAGTAAAAACAAAAAAAAAAATAATAACATAAAAATATTATAAAATAAAAAAAAGGATAAAAAATTTAGTAAATTATAATGTTACTTTTCTAAGTCGGATAATTGTTGCTTAGGTGTGGAAGCTGCAACAGGTCTGTTACGACCGAGCTTTGCTCTCGTGGCTTCGAGAAGATCCTGTGTCACTAAAGGCTGTTGAACTTCTTTCACTGGCTTGGTTCGGACGGGATGGTCCTGAAAATTCATCATAATATATTACATACATATCTTAATTATTTAAAAAAATTCTTATGATTTCTACATTTCTTCTTATATCCTATAATCTTGTATTCATTTGTTTATCAAAGAAGCAACCATTTATTGTACTCATTTATGTAACCGCCCTAGAACTTAGAAGCCTAATCCCGCCTGAGAGGCGTACACGCAACCGAATATCGTTTGTCTCTTTGTAACGGTTGAAACTAACGCATCGTGCTCTTTTGCCAACGCCGTGGCCGACGGGAGCTAGCTGATGGTGCCTGTGTCGTTAAGGTAAGTCCCCCCATTTTTGATTTATCGAAGTATATTTAGGCTTTGTGTAACTTTTAATTAGGTTTGTGTGATTTTACTTTTGTTTGTTTTCGTACATTTTATGTTTATTTTCGGCGTTGTTTTAGGTACAAATATGTCATAGTCTAAAAGATTACATGAAGACGAGATTTTAGCAGTCTTAAACAAGGATGATAATCCTTCTTTGTAAGATTCAGATTCCGAAGTTGAGCTGATTATCGACGACGTTCAAAGCGAAGATGAAAATAATTATGTGACTGAATACGTTTCGTCTTTACAAGAATCTACTACCTCTGAAGAAACCAACTTTTGCGCCTATAAAAAAAAGAATGTCAAAATCAGTGTGTAAAAAATGTAAAAAATCTGCACAAGGTTGATAAGTGTGTAGACTGCTCTTAAAGTTTAGCTCGTCTTTTAAAGTCTAATTATTTTTAATGTTTGCTCTAAGAAAAACTAATTAGCGTTAAAAAAAAGATTTTCTAAGAAAAATTATACGTTTTAGTTGTTTTTGAAAAAGTTAAATTTTTTTTTTTCCAATTTATGCATATTGTTTTTTCTTTGTAATAAATAACTGTGATTATAGTTATGATTCATAACAGTGTTGTTGTTTTTTTAGTTTATATTCCAAATTTCAATTTCCACTAAATAATATTTCTAAAATAGGGCTTATTTTGCATACAGATTGTAATTTATATATGTACATACGCCTCTGAGATATAAAGGCTTTGTGTACGTCCGAAATAGATTAGGCTTCTAGGGTTATGGAAATATTCCCTATTTTACTGAAAATTCCAAAATTTCAGACAATATTTGACTTTGTCACAATTTCGTCGTCGTCGTCGCAACTCCGAACCAATTTCTGTCCCGAACTCTATTGTGGGGGCCCCTGTAGACCGGGGGCCCCGTATCATTGATATGGCTGATACGGCGGTAGCTACCCCCCTGGTTCCATTCAGTACTTTTATGCGATTACATTTGGCTACCGTTCCGCTACTATAAGTCGTAGTTTTATGTTTTGTAGGGTAAAATAATTCTAGGCAAGTTTTCTCCAGAAGTAGTGGACTTCTTTCTTTCTAATAGTGAAATAAATATTTAAAAGAATCAATTGTTTGAGAGTTTATTCATTGCCAAAAGACCAACGATTTTTCTCAAGTGTAGATATAAAAATATATATATAGATTTAACCTTAGCTTTCCTTAACTTAACGTTAGCAATATCTTGCGGTGTGATAGTGAGGCGCGGTGCAGTGATCCTCGGCGGCGCGGAACCGCACCTCGGTATGGTGTGAGCGCGCATTGGCAACTTGTTTGTTGGTGGCGGTGGGGGAGGAGGGGGAGGAGGAGGAGGCGGTGGTGGACATGACGGAGGTTTAGGACACGTAAGAAAATTTGATGCAGTTTGCTGGCAACTGAAATACAAATGTTTGTATTAACAATTGTTACCTTGTAAATTTGTAGAAGAGTTTATGTCTTTAAAAGTAAATCTGAGGATGTCTTAAAAAACTTTTTTTGTATGAAAAAGTCTGTTTATTAATAAATATTATATAATACGATAAAACACGCTAAATATAAAATACCATAGAAGTAAAGCAGTAACCATAAGCGTTCGCGTAATATCATTCTTCGTTTTCGTGTTTTTTACCAATTTGGAAACAAATGTTGTTATCATTTATATGTTCTTAGAACATAGGACATTAAGTAAGCACCTATATTTTTTTAAACTTTCGCTTGTGTTAATATTTAAAAAAAAATTGTCTCGAGGCACATGTCTTCAACGAAGCCCAATTTCAGTGGTGAGATATTAGTACGATCGTGTTATAACTTTTCTTTTCGTCAAACACCCCTGTCGTTGTTGCTATCGATGAGTGCGGTGCACAGTGCGCACTGCGGACGCCAGTTGAGTGACAAGCGACTGTAAGCCACTAGGTCTCATTTCTCATTGTCAATTATATGGCGTACCTATATTTTCTTTCCCAAATATTGTCGTATTTAATCATTGTTATACCGTATTGTAGAGTTTTGCGATTTTGTTGTTATTTTTGTTTTGTTATTTAACTGTTTTGTTTGAATTTGAAAAATGTTCGGGATAATTCTAACTTTCAAAATGTACCCTTTTCGCATGTGTTACGTATGATAGAAAAAGAGACAGCATGCTATTCTGTCTTCATTACACAACACACCTACTTATCGTCATGACTCTGGTGGCTATTAGACTGACGTACCCCACTACTGTTGTTGCAAGACCTGCGTATAAAACCGTGTCTCGAGGTGTCCGTCATGTTAGATTTTCATTTATAGTTATCGCTTAGCTACTTAAAGTAACTTTCCTAATACACAAGTAACCTACTAAAAATGAAGTATTATTTTTAATAAAACCAATAAGTTCCGAGAATAACGTTTAATGTACTTGCACCTTTATAAGATTGCGCTCATTTTCTAAAGGACAATGGCAGATCCCCTAACAAACATTTGTTGGCATAAATTTCTAGCGTCTACTAATGAAAAATATGTGATAATATAGTACTTAAATTCCTGATCACTTTTGCCTAAAGAAGCACCACCGAAAGAAGTAATGAATTGAAGATATTCCAGGTTGAACATTTAAAGGTTATGTTTTGACAACTTGTAGGTAACTAATAAAAACTTAGTCAAATACATGTTAAATATAGTCCGAAACTATATTTTAAATAACTAGATAGATTGATTACAACATATTGTAGTAGGTATATCTAGACTTTTGACGCACTCACAGAAAAATAAAAAATAAAAATTAGACGCTTTTTTTAACCCTCAGGCCTAAAATATTTCATATTCGGGGATTTTCTTTGTTACCTGTCCTTAGGTATTTCGTACTTAATAGTTACATCAGCGTTAGCTGTAGATAATATAAAATTGACGATCGACAAAGACGTTCATCTTCTTAAATCATGAGCGCTATAGATCAACAGATCTAATAAACCCTGCTCTTAGAATTTCTAGACCTAAAGGTGGTCTGTCTAGATTCAGTCAGTCAGCATCTGTTTAGACTTTTCTGTAATGATAATCACCATAGATAGTTAATTACGAGGACCATCCACTTATCGTGCCCTTTGCAGCATGGGATCATATTTTTATCAGATAATCAGATGAGCAGCCCGCAAGGTCTTAACCAAATAAGAAACAGTTTACAATGGCACACAAAATGGTTGTTCCCTGCAAAAAATGAAAGTGCGGCCTCTAGGTTAAAAAGCAGACTCTAGAAACCACTTATCTACAGATACGTGGCATAAAGACAGTGGATCTCATATTATATAGTCAGTTAGAGTATCTGCTCATTTTTTCTAATAGAAAAAAGGCAAGTTTATAAAATATAACATTATTTTCTTATTACGAATTATTATTGTATTTATGAAATAATTGGGCTTAGTAAATAAATAAATAACGCGTTATTCTTTGTAATAAAACAAGATTTCGGATTGATACAATATAAATCGTGTAACGTGACGCAATATAATAAGTTTAACGTGTAATATTTATTTAAAGGCAAAAAGTTCATGTATGTTAATGAGAGAAGATTTATTACCATGTGGCAACATTCATATATATATACTTATATTACTTCATAGTACTTCATATTCCAATGAAATGTCAAATCATTTTTACAATAATCAAATGTTATTTAATTAAAAATGATATTTTTCCTAGACTGACACAGATCTTAAAAATATATTGAAAAAACGTAAGAAATTATTTTATTTACATTAGTCATTAAGACATTTATAGACGCTTGGGAACATTCAACGGAACTATCGTTAGGTACTTCATATTCCTATGGAATGTCAAATCATTTTTACAATAATCAAATGTTATTTAATTAAAAATGATATTTTTCCTAGACTTACACAGATCTTAAAAATATATTGAAAAAACGTAAGAAATTATTTTATTTACATTAGTCATTAAGACATTTATAGACGCTTGGGAATTCTATCTACAACTTTTTCGCCATTGTCCTTTCATACTTTTATAAGTTCTAATGAATTTCGTGCTCACGTACGCTTAGTGCCAAAGACAAAACTGCAAACTCATATCAAAGGAAGGGAGCCGTCATATTTGTAGTGTTTGACAGTTTTTTAGTGACATTGTAAACGGCTTACGATAACAATTTTTCGATTTCAATTAATATACAGGTCTTGCAACGACATTAGTGGGGGTACGTAGCTTAATGATGACTGTTCTTTTCGAATTACGGCCGCCAGAGGCATGACGATAGATGGGTGTGCTTTTTTTCTTTTTTTGCGAATTTAAATCATGTTTTGAACAATGTCTTGTTTGGATTTCCAAACAAAACAGTTAAATAACAAAACAAAAATGACAAAATCACAAAACAATGATTAAATAATACAATACTTGGGAGAGAAAAATATACGCCACATGATTGATAGTGAGAAATGAGACTGAGTCGCTTACAGTCGCTTGTCACTCAACCGGCGTGCGCAGTGCATCGTACTGCGCAAGTCGCAACGTACCCATCAATAGCAGCGACGTACACTGGCGTTGACGCGAAAGAAAAGTTATAAACACGATCGTACTAATCTCTCAGTACTAAAATTGAGCTTCGTTGCAAGACCTCTATTATAAGACCGTGCTTACGATTTATAATCTCGGATTCACAATTAACCTTTTTGTTTTTTTTTTTTTTTTTAGAAAAAAAACTATCTATCGTATATTTTCATTTTGATAAAAAGCTATTCCAATTCATTATTAATTTATTCATTAATTTATGACCAAAAAATAATTGTTACAGTTGTTACAGTGTTTACAGTTGTTACCTTTGACTCCCATATGTGAATTTAAATTTATAATGTATGTAGCCCCTTATGGAAATATTCTAGTTTTTACTGAAAATCTCGAAATTTCAGACAATATTTGACATGTCGCAGCATTTGCAAAAAGATTTTTTTATTAATGACAAGACTTTCAGAGTCTTTTCAGAGAAATCTCTAAAAGACTCTGAAAGTCTTATCATTGATAAAAAAAACTCGGAAAAGTGCTGATAAATTCTGATAAAGCCAAATATTGTCTGAAATTATGGAATTATCAGTAAAAAAGGGAGTATTTTCATAAGGTGGTATACATACTTTTTGTTTTGATAGTGTTTACAAATGACTTAAATAATATCGGGTTACGATAAGTAGGTACCTATGTTTCTAAAAAGGCCTGCCTTAGAGGTTTTTAAAACAATTGTTTTCTTAAATTTTTATCAAGGACTTTTATGTTGATTTTTTTTACGAATAAATAAGAGGGCGTTCAAGTATTACGTAACGCAATTTAGGGGCGAGGGCGGTCTCGTAAAACGTTACGATGCGTTACAAGGACGGGAGGGAGGTTTATACAGCGCGTTATGTAACGTTGTTTTTTTTTTCTTTTTAAATAAAAAACTTGGAAATCAAAGTTGTTGGCATCTCTTTTCGTTTATGTTTTACGGCAAGTCTCTCGATTGTATTGTATGTCATTCTTATTTTATTCTCCGTGTATGACGAGTTAGAAATCTCTTATTTTATTTATTATTACCGCAAACGCGATTAAAATAATATCAAAGGTATTTTATTAACTTTCCGATTCCTTGCGCAAGATAATTGTGTCTTTTAGGTAAAAATGGTAACATGGGTGTTACGTAACGCTTAGAGACGGGGGTAAAGACAAATGTTACGGCGCGTTACATGGGGGGGAGGGAGGTTCAAAAATCTTCAAAAAATGCGTTACGTAGATAATACTTGAACGCTCCCTAAATGATATTATGATAAAGAATTATTAAAAATATCGCAAAAAATACCAATGTAAGTAAGTACCTACCTTATACTTAAGTCATAACAACATTATAACTGTTTTAAATAATCCTTGAAAAACTATATTAAGATGTAGTCAAATCAAAATTTTTTAATAAATTAAAATATTAATAAACCAAGAACTAAAATTCAATAATTTACCTAATTTTATCTTCTAGCTCTGCTATTTTTGTCACCAATTTCTTCATTTCTTCTTGAAGATTTTCGTTTTCTTGTGATAGGCGCTTGTGCTTTTGATCGACTTCATCGATGAATCTTCTGAGTTGTTTCACCTCTTCTACTATGACATTTTCTTTGTTTTCTTGGTGAGTTATAGGTTCTCTAAGAATATCTGTGTACAATCCTGTAAGGGACTGGAAACCCTGCCATAAAAATAATAGTTTGCAGCAGTCGTTGTTACCGTTCTCTACATATAAAATCGCACAAATACGTAAATTTATTTTTATATTAAAAATTGTAAAACTGATATCTTAATCCTAGAACAGTTTGTTTATTTTGTTTTCTTAACGCGCACATCACGGGAACTGTCGATCTCTTTGAAAAAAGAGAAATATTTTTGTGTTACGTAGCTATTAAGAATATTTATAAAGTATTATGCTAATACTCATATAAACAAAACAATAAACACAGACGTCAATCAACCTGAAAAATCATTAACACGCGTAAAACAGAAAAGGATATTTAGAAATTATGTATATATTATAAATAAAACTATCCCCGCATGCAAATGATATTTACTACTCGGCTTCTATGCGTCGGAATGTTAATTAATCAAATTTAAAATTAAAACCGGGCAAATCAAATAAATAAACAAACTATTAATAAGTCTTATCATACAATTGAAACTAAATTCTGAAAAGTGAAGCCGAGAGTTACCTTGTTTCCTAATATATCAATTTCAAATAATTAAAAAAAGGCAAATATTTCAGCTAAATGTTCATAATACTGAGTATAGATAACTATATAATTTATAAAGGTTATTTATACATAAAAAAGAAGTTAATACCGAAGCATATAAACAGGAATACTAAATACCTTCCTGCCGATCCACGTACAAAGGTCCATCAACCTCCATAACTTTGTGCGTTTACTCCGCCGGTGTGTTTTATCGTTCCTTGGCGTACCTCCTGACAAAGCGCACCAAAAACTTTTATCTTTTATAGGCAAGTAATCTTCATCTATATCTAACATATCCATAAAAACATCACTCCTGTTTAGACTCATGTTTATCGAGTAATGTACTTGTATTAAAGGAATAGGCAAGAATTAGGAATGTCCGCTGTTGATCTCTATATTAGCAAGCTTAATTTACTTCTTAGCCGTTACCGTTTCAACTCATAATGATGATGTCATGACACTATATTTGCCCATTGAGACTGATTTGAGACAAATAAAAAGTTATCATAGCGATAATGTGACATCCAATGCAGTTACGTGACCCCCTAACAATTAATATAAACATCCATATTTTTTTCTTTATCAATTATAAACATATATAAAATTAAAAGTTGTTTGTTCGTTAGTGCTTAAATAAAAATGGGAGACTTAATAAAACGGGCAGACGTAGCTATTTTTTATATGTAAAAAATCTAAATTAGATTTTGGGGAATTAAAAAAAAATCAAAGCGCTTCTTTTAATCGACTATTGAAGGATGAGGTTTTCAATTTGACTGCGTGTATTTATTTTATGCGTTTATATGCTACGCGTTGTCCAATATACACCCTGACTGAAATTATTTTAATATATTTTTTTTAAAGTTTGTATTTATTGAAATATTACACACAGTAAAATGTAAATAAAAATATTATTAGTAGCTGTTATACACATTGAAGTAATATGTACTAACGTACATACCTCAATGGTTATACATATATAATTTGAAATTCCCCGTTGTAGATCCGCCTAGATCTATACAACAACAAAAAAGAAAACAATTTTTTGAAAGAAACTTTTCATCTTTCCTAGGATGAAGAGATTATCATGACATGTGAAAACCATTACAACTAAACCCATTTTCAATTGAATAAATAAATAAAAAAATGCTTTCCAATCGGTAAATTTGTTTTGTAACTTTGGTAATACATACAATTACACAGACAGCGAAAGATTTTAATCAAAATATGTATACTACAATAACGTAAATGACTTAAAACTGACAATTTTTTTAGTTCAGTTCATGCAAATATTGTATATACTTATATTACAAACCTTACCTGTCGTTTTATTTTCTGGGAAATTGTGCTTATTAAAATAAATACATTTTCCTGATTTCTGTAAAACACTTCGAAATAAATTTGAATCCGATTTCCTCCTTCTCTTACGAGTCTTATACGAATAATTGCTATTAATCGATTTGAATGATACTTCTGATTCAGAACATAAATCGCTTAATGAAGATTTTGGTTCATTTAAGTCAGAAGAACTCGATGTACTTGAACGTGTACACTTCGTCTTTTTCCATGGTCGCTTTTCATTATTATCATCGAAAGAATCACATCTAAATCGTTTACTTGAAGATCTTTCTTCATTATCATTAGATGAAGAATCTTCGAATTGAAAGTCTTTACTAAAAGATAAATTCACGTCAATGCTACTATTTTGAGTTGGACCCACGATCTCCGTTTGTGTAAAACTATCGACTTTATTATTAATAGATTCTTCGTCAATCATTATACTCATAAAAGGCGGAGTTTTATCAAGTTCAGTATTTTTCGATTCTCGAAATGAAACATAATAACTTCGGTCCCAAGATATGTCTATAGGACTCTGTGTGGTACATTTACGAATTTCTTCAATGGAATTATTGGTTTTTTGATCGTTATCTTTTTCCGCATCCAGGCTGGTTTCTTTTACTTCAATAGTTGTCATTTCGTTGTTTTATTTTAAAGCTTAATTTATTAACCAGTTCGATTATTAATTATTATTATATTTTATTAATCTCACCACACAACCAATTTTTACATTTGAAATATGAACACATTAATTTATTAAAATTATTTTGCTTATTATAATAGAATTATTTTATTGACGGTAAAATTAAATGTTTAACTAATTTATTTTTATCTACCGACATAATATGTCACTCTTTTTGTATGAAATAGTTTTCAAAGTAATAAATGCAATATAAGAAGCCATTAATCCAATGAAAAAAATGAACAAAACAGTAAATGTTAATGTGTTACAATGTTACACTTATAGTAATAACCGATATGGAGTAACAATGACAAAAGTTCAATTACGCCGAAGGTTACGAACCTACGGGTTCAATTCCAAGAAGAAGCGAAAACTTGTTCAAATATTTGTTTCTGATCTAGGGGATTGTTCTTGTGGGTTTTACTGTCGTGCCACGGAGAGCATGTAAAGCAGTCGGTCCTTGTTGTAATCATAAAAACCTAATAACGATCGCTACTCTTGATAGGGAAATTATCCACCAACCCCTCAGTGGGATTGTCTATCCATCCCTCGTCCAATATAAGAGAAGAGGTCTTTGCTCAGCAGTGAGATGTTTACGGGCTGATTCTGTCCAATTTTGTTATACAATGCAACTTTGAGATTTTTGGCTATTATTCTTTATGGTCGCTTAAATTTAGAAAATTACTGAATCGATTTTGATTATACTTAGCACAAAATATAATGCTTTTATAAAACCTAAGTCTAGATCTACTAGGAGAAGTAGTTACAATTAATGGTAAATAGTTTTTAGTATGTTAAAAATATAATAAAATTAAAAAATAATAATTTTAAAAAATTGCGTCTACGGTACGTAGGTACATACAAGTAAACGAATTTGTAAATGCACATCAAAGTTAATAATAAACCTAATTGTTTTTAAAATTGGTCGATTAATTTTAATTATTAGCTCAAAAATGCAGGCAAGAAAGATATATGAAAAACCCTGAATCAAATTTCTTTTTAAAGAATATTGTAGAGGATGTAAATTCATTATATATTAAATTCACCAAATGTACATAATGTAAGATATTATTTTTGTTATTAGACGAGTGTAATCTGTCAATTGATAAATATATGGTAAATGTTTGGCATTTGACATTTGTGCGTAAATAACTAAATATTGCTAGGATGAAGAGTATACTTGATCCTAGAAATATTGTATTTTGATTGTATTCTAAGTTGTCACAGCAATGTCTAATTTAGCCAAATTTATCACATAAAATATATGAAATTATAAATATGTTATGTTTTAAAAAATTTAATATATTACTTTATAATTAATTGTTAATGTGGAATTATTTTCTTAGGGTCATGCGTCATTATGTATTTAAAAAGAAAATTTTGTATTGCGGCTTATTTGTTATTATATTGATTATACTGCTTCATCCTGATAGAAATGCTAGAGGAACTTATGAATTTATAACAAAAGAAAATATATTAAATAATTTACTTAAAGAGACAGCTTCTAACTTTTCAAGTAGAGCCATATCCGATTGTGATTACTACGATATTATTAACGATGAAACTACTTTACCAATAACTATTGCTGAAGGAGATTTAATTGAGGGGCACAGAATAAGAGATGGTGGAGAATATGCACCTCTCGATTGTAGACCGAAATTTAGTACAGCAGTTATTGTTCCTTATAGGTAAAGTTACAACAATAATACTTTAAAATATTTACCATATAGTAAGCACGTTATTTTGGGCACAGGGACAGAGCTGAGCAGCTACGGGGATTTCTGGTATATATGCACATGTTCCTCCGAAGACAACATATCCATTACCGAATCTATGTGGTGGAACAAGTTGACTCTCGACCTTTCAACAAGGCTAAGCTAATGAACATTGGTGCTGTGGCTGCTATGCGAGCAGGATACCCTTGCCTAGTATTTCATAATGTAGACTTATTACCATTAAAACCAGCAAACTTATATGCATGTACTAAACTACCTAGGCACATGTCTTCTAGCATCAATAAATTTAGGTGCTTTGTTATCTATAATACAAGAATGTTATTATTTTAAACTTTCTATGTATCTCTATATCATCAGTATAACAAGTTTTATATTATAATTATTTAAAAATAAAATTTCAGGTTTGTACTCCCATATCTGAAACTCTTTGGAGGTGCCATATCAATAGCTTCTAAACAGTTCAATGAAATAAATGGTATGAGTAATGAATATTTTGGTTTGAATGGAGAAGATGATCTGTTTTCCAGACTTGAGTCTCATAAAATAAAATTGACTCGTTTTGAACCTTTAACCAGTCGTTATTATATGTTTTCATATCCAAAGCAAGAACAAAGGTAAGAGTGTTTTTATAATTCGTCTATTTCTATTCAAAACTTAAATTTTTTATAATTTTTTAGGCAACACAGGAATAACATATTAAATCATGTTAAACAAACTATGTCAATGGATGGCCTGAATTCTTTGAAATACATTGAGGTGGCAGTTGTTCTTCATCCATTATTCACTCATATCATGGTTGATTTGTAACATATCCTCTATGTATCATACTTATCAGTTTTAAGCCTATGTTATAACATTTTTAAGTGATTTTATGATCTTAGTATCATCTCTTTGCCTTTTAAAATTACTATTTACATTTCATTCTTCTTTAGTTTTAGAAAATGATGTTCAAAATTATTGGCTGTCATATCATTATAAGATATTTCAAACACTGATTAAATTATAGGCAGTATACACAATTATGTTAATAGAAATATAAAATTATTATAATGTTAAAAATATAAATATGATAAGAATTGTTATCTATTTGTAATAACAAGAACAAAAGTGTATTCCAAATTAAATACTTTCTACTGATGTACTTGTTTTTTGGAAATTTTAAATAATAGATTTTTACCAATTTCACAATTACATCATATATTTATCATTAGCAATGAAATAATAATAATAAAATGTAACCGTCTCAATTTAGCAATCTATAGATGCTTTAATTAGTATAATTTTACATAATTTATTAAAGATATTATTATTATAATATAATGTTACATGTTAGGTATTAAAAATTGTTATCAACACTACAGATAATAACAACATATCTAACATTATTAAATATAAAAATAATGCTAACTAGAATGTCATTGTTCCTAGCAATAGTATAATAATATAAAAGTTTTTTCATCCTAATCTATAATGTTTTGAAATAGTAAGTGCTTATCAATGATGTTGGTATTCAAGAATTTATAGTAATCAAATTACTTGATTACCTATAACTTGCTCAATAAATCTAGACTAATATGATATTACTAGAATACTCACTAGATAGATATGTAGACACAAAATAAAAAACTGAGGTAAAATGTTTTGTTTTATTTCATAATATTCATGGACCTATAGTTCATATCCCTTCTATCCATACAGAAATGCATTGCAACAAACATGCTGTATATATGAAAGAGCATCACATGAGAACCGCTTGACTAATTTGGCGGAGTTGTAGTTGTCAAGTTAAAGTTTGTATAGAAGAAAAGTTGATAAAGGCCATGAATGGAAGGTATTTTTGTATGCTAAACCTTAATAGTAATGATATTATTATATCAGGTTTAGTCTTTTTCTTTAATTAGGCTTCATATAATGCCCGGAGACCAATTTCCGTAATATGTAGTCAAGGTTTCGGTATGCTTTTTTTGCATACCTCGGCTATAGGTATGTTCCCGAAAGTTGAGATCAGCGGTGAACCGGGAACCCAGATCCTTTACTCCGGAGACGCGCCGCACTGGCTCGCCCTCGATGTGGTAGGTACGGGTGGTGCCACGGAAAGCGCGCGCGACTGAACGATAACACGGAGCACTTGATCACGTTACAGTACAGCTTGTTGTCGTGGCTTTATCTTACAAAACTGTTTATATCCCGCTGCAACTTTATGTGGTCTGAGGTATCGCCTACTTCCAGCACTAATTTGAGGTCGACAGCAAATAAAAGGCACATGGACTCATGGACCACCTCCGGTAGATCATTTATCATAATGACAAATTGGAGGGGGCCTAAATTACGCCCTGTCTGACTCCTGATCTTGTATTGTAGCGGCAGCGCGTGATACATGTCTGCCTGAGACAGACGCGTCGTTCACGTTCCCGCTGCCCCACACCTTTGCGCTGACTGCTGATATCCAGTCACGGTAGCTCTGGATTATACACGGGATGGAAAAACTATATAAACATAAATTATATACAATGCTGATACAAAATGGTGTCCGTCTTTTATATACCGTCCTTCAAAGAGGGGCGTTGTTCTGTAGGTGTTACGGATCACGTTCCGCATGAAAATAAAATTTCTAGTCTTTTTAAAGTTTTACTGTCTTAATATATGAGCTACGTATTTACTGTTATTAGGTACCTACCTACTATTACTTTTTCTTAATATACGAGCTACTCGGCTTTCGTCTACTGCATAGTACCTATTGTCTAATGGTGGTGCGAGTATACCACATTATGAGAAAAATAAAGCGTTCCAATAGTAGGTACCTACTTTAGTTATATTCGGATGTTAGTATTACCTACGTTACTCTTCTATCGTTGTTATTTTAAAAGAACGTTTCACCGTTTCACAATAACTTTAAAATAATTATGTAACTTATCCGACAAATCATTCGAGAAATAAAATAATATTATAAAATTTCTCGCGCGCATCTTAAACGAAAAATTAGCTGTAAGACCATAAATCAGTGACGTCACGAACGATGAATTGTGAATCCGCAAGCCGAAATCTGACACCAACCTCGCGAGCTGACCTCCGACAACAAATCGGTAACTTGGATAGCTAGTTACGTACATACACAAGTAATATGATCCTCCGTCACACATGCTGCGAACTGGCAAATTTATTGTAACAATGTACCTATTTTATTAATCAAATTAATAAGAAACTTATTCCCTATAAACAATAAACTGCTGAACGTAGGCCTACCCCATCAACCTTCAGAGCGACCGGTTCGAGGCAGCCTCCATCCAACAGCTTCCGGCAACTATACCAGTTTTAAAAAAATCTTCGTCCATACCTTCAGAATATGCGTCAACAGCAGCCTTAACCTCCTCAATTGTAGAAATTTTTGAATTCTTGAGTGGTTTTTGAGCTTTGGGAATAGATAAACGTCAGATGGAGCGATATTAGGAGAATACGGGGCATGGGGTAGCAATTCGAAGCCATACTGATGGATTTCTGCCATAGTATCGACTGACGTGTGAACTCGCGCATTATCCTGGTGAAACAAAACTTTTCTTCGTAACCATCAATTTCGAATTCGCCGACCTAATCCATACCTACTAATATTATAAATGCGAAAGTAACTCTGTCTGTTACGCTTTCAACCTAAACCACTGAACGGATTTTGATGAAATTTGCTACAGAGAGAGAGAGTAGTAGTTCTTGCGAAAAGAGAGGCTACAATTTATTGCGAAAAAAGGGATTGAAATAGGGGATGAAAATTTGTATGGAAGTTCGTCATTTTCGAAGATTAAAAAAAAAAGAAAAAAATAGACGAAACTTTGTATTACCTACTTCATAAGAAAGAAACAAAATTTTGGATGGGAATTGGGATGAGTTTGAAGAGCAAAGTAAATCGCGTCTACTCTCTAAATAAGAATTTAATCAAACGTAGACTGATGAAAGTAGATATATAAGATGAAGCATAACAGTTAATACAATAAAAGAAAAAAATACCTGTGTTATAATTAATTTATTATACATTTAAATATAACCCACAGCAGATTAAGATCCAAACTTTATGATTCATATAAGAAGAAGATGTCTGCTCAGCTGTGGAACATTTACAAGTTTGGTTACAATACATTGATAAAAAAAATTATGTTTATTATCCAACCTTACATAAAATTGTCAATATTATGTCATTTACCATCACAGAGTTTGTACTAACTATAGAGCCTGTATCCTACTTACAAATTAATTTCTATAAATAATAAAAATTATAAAAAGCGAAATTATTAAATAAAATAACTTTTGAGGATTCTTTGTAAATAATCTAGTACAAAATAATTATATCATTAATTATTGAACTAACTATTTATATACCAAGTCCTTCCAGATATAGAATAATTGCTTAATATTATTAATTAAACATATATATTTCAATCATATAATTTATAAAATTTCAACACCAACCCAAAACCAACCATATCTAATATCAGACGAGCCTTGCCTAGTGCCTACATCATCATACATGCTTTAGTTTAGTTTCAATAATCGTCATATAAATGATGGAAGGTACAATAACCAAGATGTGGCATCTCTGCATCATCTCTTTTCAATACTTAAAAAGTCTAATCACAAAAAATATGGAATAGTAAAAACAAAACAAACACAAAATAAGTGTGAAATACCCTTTTCCTGTGTTTTTAATATAATTTTAAATGCATTCATTATATAGTCCACTTTCCAATCTCAGTTACATTACACTGTCTTTTAAAATTACCATAACTTTAGATAGTGTGACAATAAAAACTGAATGTTACTTAAGGACATGCATTACGGTTTTCTTGTCAATTTAAAATTTTAATACAAACTTATTACTTTAGTAGAGATACTTATATAACTAAGTATATTTTATAGTACCATGCAATAATTTTTTACATTAAATTCTAAACACGAAATTTACATATTTTTTATAATTATGTTGTACAGATTTATACTCAATTGATTGATTGACAACTGCAAATTAATACAAACAATATTTAAATTTATATACCTTAACTATATTTTGGACAAAAATTTAAACATTTAATATGATACAAAATTATCATTAGATACCTTTTCGCTTCTTGCACCAAATATAATTACTAACTTAAAACATAAATAATACATACACAAATACTAATGTACTACATCATTTATAATCTAATATTTAACATTTAGGGTTGAATATGTCTAGATAGCTGACTACGATTGTTACCTTGTTTTCTGTTATACACAAATCTGATATTGAATTACAGAACATCAAAATTTTACAATGTTATACAATATGTTTTTATGGTCTTAGAACCAACATACTTACCAAACCAAGGACAAAGGAGAAGACTAATTTAAGATTAGATCCTATGTGTAACCATTCTGGCCATTGTGATTTCACAACTGGCTCAGGCTGCGTAGGCAAGAGTAAAGCTGCTATACAACATATACTCACAGCAACAGCAACAACATTGATAGGTTGTTGGTCTCTAAAAACAAAATTAAAAATTTCGTTGGAGTAATCTAAATGATTATGTTTCTATAAAAAATGTTAATATTAATATGGTTCCTGATTAATAAAATTTTTAATATAATTTAAATTTCATCTCTCATTATCTCTCAATGCGATTCTCACCAGCCATAATGGGGCAGATTTTTTTTTGAAGATCTTTATGACTTCAAAACATCATAACTAGTGTTTTTGTGATGGCACATGACCTTTTACGACTAGAAAAAAAAAATTAAAAAATTATCATACGAATAATTTTTTGTTATACGATTATCGAAAGATATGTTTTTAATGTTATGTTGTTAGGTATTTTTTTATTGATAGGTTGTTAGGTATTTTTTTTATCTAAAAAAATTTAAAAAAAAAACCTTCCTCAAAATCGGTGGTGGCGCGATACCGAATAATTACCTAAATTTATATGTACATAAATAAATATAGTATATAATAAATAATATAAATAAATAAATTTCCTACCTATGGGAAGGATGATTACATATAAATCTTGTATGTTCTTCTACAGGCCTAATAGGTGCTGCCTTAGTTGACAATGGATGAAAACTATCGCCTAGACATTCACCAAGGTTTGTATTTGACGGTTCTCCTTCTATCAACTTAGTTGGAATGTCTCTTTTACCCAGAGTCTGAAATTACAGTGCATTCAGTCACAATCATGTACAGTTTAAATATTTGAAGTTAAACTTAATGAATATTATTAGTTACCTGTTGGGTATTTCTATCAAACATTGTGATCCTAAACTTTTCTGTGGTGTTACAGTGTGAAGCTGAAGGTTGTGTATATCGCACAACAATATCTATACAGCTTTGGGGCGCTATCACACCCTCAGGATCAATTACTGTAAATTTATTAGGCGATGTGCATAGAACTGTCGAAAAAAATTGTAACTTTAATAATTAAATACAACATAGGAACATTTTAACATGTTTGTTTTTGTACCTACCTTTAAAATTTACGGAAAAGTCATATGGATTGTAGACAGTTAGTAACTGCTTATGAGTGTGCCTGGCATTCAAGTAGAATTCCAGGGACACGGGAAAAATGAACACTGGAACATTTTTCATTGTCGTTGATATTTTAAATATAAGAACAAAGAAAAATCGCAACAATTTGGACTATTTTGCATTTCTAGATTTCAACAGCTGTCATGTTAATTTATATACTCTTTGATGTTAATCATCAATTATGAATTAATATGACAGTTTGTAGTGTTGCAACGCAATAGAAAATAAAGTAAATTGCCAAAGGAATTATATTTAAAACAGTTAATGTTTTATCATTTTTTTTGTATCGCGTTTACTTAAATATTATAGCTTTTTATTGTTTCCGGGTAACCGGAAAGTGGATCAAATTTAATTTTCAAGATTTGATGATAAGCATCGGAACAAACAGACATTCATGGTGTCGTCACACGCATCGTAAAAATTTACTCTTATCATTTTTTTTTTTATTACACGTCAATAGAAGTATAACTTCAATAACAGAAAATAAAAGATATCAAGATAAGAAAAACAGAAGGAGAAATAACATACATAAAATAAATATATGTGTTGTAATAAACACATTAAAACATTTACATAATTAGAATAATATTTAAATATTAAGTAAAAAAATAAAAAAGAGTAAGTAGTTTGGTAAAAAATACTGTTTAAAATTCAATTTATTATTCATATATATGACACTTATTATTTTTCCTATTGCTAAAAATAAAATGCCGATTTTGTTGCTCGAACCAATCTCTGGAAAAGGAAATCGAAAACCATGCCAGCTTGATATCAAGGTAGCATGGAAACTATGTAAATTGTAGAAATTGTCTTGACTATTATACATGATATTGATATGATATCGTACAACATGAATTTGTTGCTGTTTAGTTAAAAATAAAGAAACTTGAGATGTGTTTAAGACTTGGTTTATTATGAGAGCGAAGCGAATGGTAATTAGAGGGACCTAGGAGCTTAATCCTCTCTTTTTTAAATATAAAGACAGAAAATAATACAGCAAAAAACGACACAAAATATGTGTAATTCTGTGAATGCGAATTGGTAGCCACTTATGTTTCTTGTATTTAAAAACATTATCATATTTGAGCTGTTCAAATATAAACCATAGGCCATAGGTGCCTACAATTAAAGATTTTGAATGCGCTCGAGAATGTTAAATTATGCTTTATTTAAATGAAGGTATGAAATATCACCAGAATTCAAAATAAGATGACGAAAAAGTTTGTGTTAACATTATTTTTATGCTTAAGCCCAGGAAATTAGTTTACGTACAAAATGACGAAGACCATTAACATTATTCTGCTCACTTTGGTTACCTACCTATAGAATTCATGATTGAGATTTGTCAAGAATAACACTCAGATTTTTACATTGTCTGCGTACTGTAACTGTTGTCTGTACTGAATAGACACCATGAAAACTAATAGGTGAATAGGAGAATAGCACGAAAGCGATTCAAAAGCAGCGAGGTATAAGATTGGGAGATGTTATCTCTCCTAAACTATTTACCGCTGCAATGAACTTCCATTACAGTGGTAAATAATGTTTAAGCAATGACGTTAGTATGTCAATAAAAGTACAGGAGCACGAAAGCGATTCCAATGCAGCCATGCCAAAAGTTCGCGAGTGGACAGTACGTACGGTAAGCGCACTGTCGGACGACCGTCCGCGAGATGGACAGACGACTTAAGGAAAGTCGCCAGAAGCCGTTGGATGGAGGCTGCTTTGAACCAGTCGCTCTGGAGATCTACGTTCAGTAACCGACATCCAATGGCTGATATGGTGATGATGATTGAACAGAAGGTTTTCTGGCATTAATCGTTTAAAAAACGGCAATAAAAACATTTATTATAAAACAATTTTTATTGAATTAAAAATCATTTAAAGCCTCCTTATTAACTAATATCACACATACAACAAAAGTTTATTTGATTATAATCCTTTAATCATCCACTTCGGTTTTGACAAAAATTTAAAGACAGATCAACTCTACTATTTGATTTAACCTACAAATGAAATATTACAATATTTAAATAGTTATAATTTGCTTATAATGAATTAAGAGTTAAAATATTATAAATTAGTTACATACAATTATCTCTTAATTACCCTAATAAAATTAAAGAATAAGAAACAACCAATTAGAAAAACATAACTTCCGGAAAAATAAAGTTATACATTTATATTTTTTCCTAACAATTAATCAATGTACACAATTTCGTAGTCAACTTGTTGTCAATTGGGCAGTTAGCTCTTTCATTAGCTCTTTAATTCGTCGATTGAAATATCTAAAGTAAACCGTGTTTCTATTAGGGAAAGTACGCATACTACGTGACCAATTTTTTACAATTTTCTACCCCCCTCAAATTTTCACGTAAAATTCATAGATATGTTTTTAAATGATTTTTTGCAAACAGAAAGTTAAAAAAGTGTAGTCAGTTACTACTGAATACACTTTAGTACTGGTAGTATAGCGTAGTGTTACTACCTGCGAGTTTAAAAATCGATAAAAGCTGCTCGCCATATTTGGATATACCTCAAAAAGCTCGAGATTTCTATAGAATGTTGACTACGTGACGTAAATCTAAGTTTAAAAGGCCATAATGATTTAATTTCAAAACAAGGAATATGCTTTTATGACAATCACTCAATGAAAGAGCCGTCCAATTGAACGGCTATTTCAACCAATCTGCTGCGACATACACAACATTATACAACAAAATGTCACAACAATCCCAATAACACAACGTCTATATAGTACGGTAAATCGTTTTTGTGTTCTTCGGGTTACTTTTTGATCCTGTCAAAACTAGTTGAAACAGTTTCTTCCGTAAATAAATAAATAAAAATAGTTGCTAATTATATAATATATAAATAGTTGCGTAATTTATCTTTACAATGTTTGTTTACTAATAAATAAGTATTCTGAATGATTAGGACCGATAGACCAATCAATTTGAGTAATAATTTGTCTCTTTTACAAGAATTTATAATCTTTTTCAAATAGCTTAACTAGTCTTTTTTTATTATTTCAGATTGAAATTACTCTCATAAATTATTATAATATGTTACTAAAACATTATTGAAGACAGGTAAAACTGAAATGTCATATTTAACATCGTTCTTCGTTATTATTACAATATAAGTTTGGTACAAAAAAGTATAAACATTTGTGTATGTTAAATAAATCACACTAATTTTCGCATTTAAATTTATAATATGTTTATCTTGTTTATTAAATATATTATACATTGCATTTGTAAATATAATGTACTAGTTTAATGTAGCTTTCTCATTCATAAAATTGCCAGCACTAAATCATATAAGTATATGCTTATATATCTAAATATACATTGTGGCTTTCAGAGCAATGAGGATCTAATTCACAAAAATGTAAATATTGAGTTTTAATAACCAATTCACCAGTTTTATACTTACTACTTAAATAAACTGAAATTTTAATTCTGTTTGATAATATAATAATGTATTAAAAGTAATTTTGTGTTTTCATTTGAACTCAATATTAATATTTTTGTGAACTTGGCCATTTTGCCGCTGGACATCACATTAGGTATAACTATATAATTATACCATATAACTGACTTGTATGTAAGTTAGTAATATGGATACAGCATCGCGACAGCAGGATCTTCAGTCTCAAATGTAATGAGCACATCTTTGAATTTATCCAGAAGTTGCATTAGTTGTGATCGAGAAACATTCTCCATGAACATTATTTCTTCGAGATGTTGTTCACCGCGGAAGTAGCCTGAAAATAAATAATTATTTAGTATTATAACTTCACCTTTACTATTATTTATAAAGATATTTTACACTAGCACGAAATGAAGCATGAAGTATGACGAAGCGGATATCTGAATTTGCTTGTGAACCATGTAAACTTCATCTTCTGTCTGTAATTTCTGGATGTATATGTTAAAACATTTTCGATTATTTTATTTCTACACCTAGATGTAACGTAATACCTTCATATTTTGAAGATTTATAAGTAAAATCATAAAATTATATTTTCTAATAATTAATTTTGCAAATGAGTGATGGGTTGACATAACATTATAATTATTCAATTGTTATGTCGATTTAAACGCACTTCAAAACTAATTTGAATCAAAATTTTAATTGAAAATAAAAATATTGATAATAAGTGCTCAAATACAATGATTTAGTGGTCTTGAGTAACTTCTGAAATGAACAGGTAGTCTGTAAATTGCCCACTGCTATACAAATGCGTCTTCTCAATATAGAAATGTTAGACTTTAGAGCTTATCCTGTTGCAGTTTTCTACTATAGGTTAGTGGACAATTTCCCTACCAAGAAAAATAACAGGGTGTCATGATATATAGAGTTGAATATACGGATAGGTACACCTTCAGTTTGTGGTTTAATTGTAAAGTTGGGGTAATATACTCATAGCTTACGTTAGACGGTTTTATGCAGTAGACATAAGCGTAGTAAGTAACCTCATAATATTATATTAAGATAAGTAAAAAAAAAAAGACTTGCGCAATGACAACTCTAACACCTATAGAAACCTTCCTCCCACCCTTTGAAGGACGGTACATAGAAGCCACCCAATATGTTCATTAATAAAAATCTTTTTTACACATCCCTAATCATAATGAATATTATTATTTTACAAGCGGGCGAAGCCGAGGGCGGATGCTAGTATCAAATATTTTCAAACCTATAGTAAAAACGCACCTTTTTTATGTAGCTGTGCGAGTAGCAAAAGATCACTCGGGTCTTCGGATGCGGGTATGGTCGCCAGTACTGCTCTTTCTTCTGCAGTGAATGTGTCCAGTAGTGACTCGGTGGAGGGAGGGTCGCTGGGCATTCGACATGCATCAATAGCATCACAGCCCGCGGGTGCGGTCCACACGGTGGGGGATTGGAAACTAGAATATATTGTGATCATCATCATTATGATTCTCCTGCCATGTACTGTACTGTATCAGCCTGTAAACTACCCACTATAGAAGAAGGGTTGGAGCTTAATCCACCACGCTGCTCGACTGCGGGTTGGCGGTTAATTTCCCTACCATGAGTAACGATCACTATTAGCTGTCTATGATAACAACCGGGACTGATGGCTTTACGTGCTCTCCGATGCACAGTGGAGAGACCCATAAGTATTTTTACAATTTTTAGAAAATATTCTACAACAAATGATACACCAATTTGTCTGTTATATCGCAAATTTTTTTTCCACAAAATTAACTGCGGCGTGTATACACCACGGTTCCACGACCCAATAGCTGAACCGATTATGATGAAATTATAAAGAAATTTTAAAGACTGGAGAAAGACCTAGGCCTTATATTACGGTAATTAACGGTAAATATAATACAGATATGAATAGGATACTTAATATTAAATATATAATATAAATGATGATACCTCATTTCACTCTGTAACTTAAGATTCAATGACACTCCATTTGTTTTCTCTGATCCATTTATAGCTGCATGACTATTTCTCAACATTGGCGATACATCCACATCACTTTCAAATTTATCTTCATCGCTACTTGTATCTCTATTTATCACAATATCCGATTCTTTTAAAGAAATATCCGAAAGCCTTGAAGGTAAGCTTTTTATCTCAGTTTTGTCTTTAGCATCCGATTGTCTGTTACCATGCTCATTTTCGGTTCCATTGATACCATTACCATTTATATTATTCGATATACCACTGTCCACAGAATTTCCTTGGGCCTTTTTTTGTATATTTTGAGTCTTATCGAAATCACACCCGTTACCTTTTGGTTTTATTATGCCATCTATGACATCAATACCGTCGTCGAAGGAATGATTTGCTGAGTCAACTTCGTTAAATTTGTCATACTTGGTATGTTCAGATTCAATAACAATTGGCTTTGTGTGTGAAAAATCTGTCTGATTGAGGTTATTTTGGGTAGGATAATCTTCATCCGAATCCGGAAACGTATTACTGCTTTCTCTAGGTTCAACTGGTTCGGGAACGTTTAGTTGGACTTGGTTCAAAGAAGAAAATGATACGCTATTCGACTGGTAGTACGAGTCGTGTTTTTCGCAGAAATATTCTTTGCCATCTACGATGAAAAAAAAAACAATAATAAATTACATAAATATTTTCTGGAAAATACATACATACATATAATCACGCCTCTTTCCCATAGGGGTAGGCAGAGACCACTTCTTTCCACTTGCTACGATCCTTACATACTTGTTTCGCTTCGTCCACTTTCATTATTCCCTTCATACATGCTTTTCGGTTTAGGGTACTCTTGACCTGGCCTTTGGGAATTTTGAATTTGAACTCATTAAGTGTATCGTGAACAAAACTAACATGCACCAAAGCATGCTATTGCGGGCAGTGCGGCGAATTTAACTGCACGTAGGTGTGCAGTTGCAGCAGCAGGCGTGATTGAACGGCCGTGTTCCGATATACACTGAGAGCACTGTGAGGTGTGACGTCAATTCAGTATACTGCGGAGCCGTTCCTTTTTAGTTTGCTATATTGTGCTATAATACTGGTTTTTGTTCAAAACGGAGCGCAGTCTAGTATACTATCATCCTTATTTTTCGACATTGTTTTCATATAAAAATATTTATCATGTATATGTTTTCTGTTTAACAAGAATATTATAATTTGAATATTTTTGACATTTTTGAATAACAATATTAATTAATAACAATAACAATCATTCGCGCTGTTATATTTTTTGATCACGTGATCAAAGTACTGAGAGTACCTTACCTCGAAAGCGCCAGTGCTCACAGTACAAAAATGTAATAAACTTATGACATCATGTATTTTTCTATGATATTGCAGCAGTGTACTGTTAGTCTATAAAGGAACGAATTTATTACCAGTGAGAGCACTGAGTAGTGCTCGCAGTGTATATCAGAACACGGCCTACATGTGTGCGTGTCGCGTGGTGTACACTCACCGAGCGCGCTGGGCCGCGGCCAGTGCGGGCAGTGCGGCGAGTTGAACTGCACGTAGGTGTGCAGCTGCAGCAGCAGGCGGCGGCGCAGCAGCCACGCCACGAGCCGCGCCGGCCGCCCGCCGCAGCGCGCGCCCCACGCCCCGCGCGACACGTACCACAGCGGCGCGGGCAGCGAGAACTCGCTCAGCATCTGATACACCTCATTTTATTGTGTGCTCTCACATTCTCAACTGTTCTGAGGTACCCGTGCGAAATTTTCGCACAAATTACGAAATTTCAGACAATATTTGACATTTTCAGAATTTCATAGTATTTTTTCAGAGTTTTTTTTTAAATTTCTGATAAGACTCTCAGAGTCTTTTTGAGACTTCTCTGAAATGGTTTGAAAACTGTAAGTGTCTAAGCCATCTTCTTCTTGAAAGCATCATAATCATCTTTATGGCTAAAGCCTAATTAATAATATTTATAACGTCAAGTTTCACAAAATCTCGTACAATTTTTGGCACGAAATATGCACGAGATTCCAGATCGATGATGAGATCGAGACTGCACTCCCTAGTCACCAATAATTCAGTACATGCAATCAGTCAAGTTTTTGTTGATATTATCCTAAACATTTCCCAGTAAGGTAAAAGACCCAGTTATTGATCCCGGTCCAGTTTCTGATCTTTTCAACTTAATTAAAAAACTATACATTTAATTTGAAAATATTTTTTTTCTTAATTTAAAGTAATTTATTCTGTGCCTAATTAATAATAATTAAAAAAATATCAAAAATATTTAACTGAATAAAAAAAAACTGTGTCAGCTTCGACGCACGACTGGAATATACTACTTGCGAACGATTCTTGAAATAGGTACAAATAATTTATATTTGACATATAATAAAACTTATCGCCTATTTTAAATCTTTTACGCGAAAACATAGCGTCCTTTAGATTTCTGAGGCAGTCAATTGTCCATTATTAATTTGGCTTCACCATCAAAAAGACTCGATAAGCGTGCTGTCACGTCAAGGTCGTCACTAGTAGATACTAGTCTTAACTAGTCTTAAATAAAATAAAATATATTTTTTTTATAAATTGATTAGAGATTAGGGGAGGGGGAGAGGGGGTCGAGCAAAATCTGACGAAATCTGACCAAAAGGGGAGGGTGGGTCGAAAAATCACCAAAATTGTCTCACGTAATTAATGGATGCCTCCTTATTTATAGATATCAAAATAAACTCAAACAGGATGTTCTCTAATTGGTAGTGTAAGCACCATCATTGGATTGGTTGGTTCTAGATATTTCATGAACATTATATGCACAATTATTATTTTTATAACAATTATTTTTATGCTTGTATCGTATATATTTATATTTGTCCTCTAAATATGAAGTAGTAATGGTAGTGCAAAATTTTTAAACATATCATCTACCTGTAATAGGCATAATCCAGGAAACTCCTTGGCGAACTCGTCAACCAGAGGCGAATTTATGTGTATGTTTGCTCCAGGGGCAACGACGTAAACATTTCCTTCACATAATGGATATATAACCGTAGCTTTAGCCCAATACACTAAATGTCCTGTTAGTTGGAATGCCTGAAAAGAAAATATACTTATAAGCCATAATTGTGTCAAGACTTTTTGATTTTTATAAGCAGAGCATGACATTCTCTATGGTTTTGTTATACTACCTATAAAATTATAAATATGATAAATTTTAGTAATTTCAGATTTAACTTGCATGCTTATTATTTATTGAATATATTATGAGTATACAATGTACTACTAGTACCTGAACTAGGCAGAGTCTGTGTTGTAGGTACTAGTTACTTAAGTAATGTTGGATAATTACAATTAATGCAAGCAAAAGTTATCAAAAACTCTATAATTAGATTATAAATAGCAGATTGGTTAAGGTCTTTTTTTACTGCTACTATAATTAGTGTTGTGGTATAAGCTATAAATTTCCTGAAAAATATGTTTTCAACACAAAAAAATAAAAGTATTAATAGAGCCTTGGATTAGTATGCTTAAGCAAACTCTTCAGTTTTATAATAATTATAGATACAAAAAAAGTTAAGAGATGTAACATTTTTTTCTTTTAATGTATAATTCACAGTAAATCAAGTAAAAATTGCTACTATTGCTATACCATTGCTTGATATTTGTTAATTTTGCTATGCAAAAGTTACTTCTCTTATACAGTTTACCTGTGTTAATGTCAAATCCGCTTCTATGGCTAATGTTTGTAAGCTCTTCAAAGGGCTATACAATTTAATAAGTCTTAAAAGTGCAGGACTTCCATCTAACGGTATTGATGCCAATAAGTCATTAGGATTTACCTGTAATTATTTTTTAAAACGGAAATATATAAAAAACATTTAAAAAATCTTTTGTTTGACTGATTAAATATATAGTAAAGGGAGGTTATTTGGTGAGAAAGGTAATTTGGTGACAGATTTTTAAGTCTTTTACGATGTTACTAACGCACACTGTGACGCGAAATGATACAAGCACTCTGCCGCAAGAGCGAAAGATATGATAACATGTTGCGCGTTTCATTCTCGTGATTTGTAGGTCTTAAAAAAACTTTTCTGTCAAAAGTTCATTCGTGTGGCCATTATTGTGAAGTACTTTCTAGTGTTATTTGTTTTATTGAATAATTACTAAACTGATTAAGGTAAGTAAATGAAATTTTCAATAATAGTTTATAATATGTCTGTCGTTGTTTTAAATTATGAGTGGGTGTCCAATAACTTCTACATCGGAGTTATTCCTTAGGTCATGAACGTAATTTCTTAGGTTTTGATGCTGTTTTATACAATATGAAATATTAAATTTTAGTTTGTCATTACGGTTTTCTGTAAGGTGTAACAATGTGGTGTCGTACCTATACATTTGGAAAGTGTATTATGTCAGTAATTGAGGGTTATTTATGATTCTTTTGCAGCTACTTCAGAAGTTTAAGAAATTCTAAAAATCCCCAAAGTATTAAAGAAACAGACTATTAAAGCAAAACAAAAAAGGGACTCAAGTGCGAAATGCTTAACATCTGTAGGAGAAGATCCTTTTATAGCCCCATCAGTACTACCAACAACACCAAGTGCTTCTAAAGCGAAAGCAACCAAAGTAAAAAAGGCTACAAACAGGACCAAAGGAAAATATGTTGCTAATACACGATATCCATCAGCAGTATCTTCATGATCAGAATCCTCAGCAGCACAACCAAGAGCACTTTTCCATCTACATTGCTAACCAATAATAATACAACCACTCGAAAAAATGACGACTGGCAATGGCGATCATGCGGCAAGTGGTATTCTGAGGATGTAAAATAAAAAAAAATGGAGTTGAATGGATCCAGTGCTTATACTGTGTAACTCCTTATCACGAGAATTGTCTATGATGGATCCATGGATCATTCAGATGCGATCGATGCTATTAAAATTTTTATATCACCAAAATACCAACCCAGTATCACCAAATTCCTGACCTATCTCACTAAATTGCCTCTTTAAACTTTCTTTTTTCAAAACAAATTTTATGATATTATTCATAGTTATTTATCATATTTTTATGTGGATTTGTGGAATTTATAAGGATAGCTATATATAGGAAGCTTATTTCAGTAAATTAAACTAAATACTAACAAACATTAAAATCAAATTTTCTATAAATATCACCAAATAACCTCCCTTTACCCTAAATTAATATAAAAAATTGTGATTTTATTAGTATATATCAAATAACTCCTTTATAAGATCACTTTGGTATTTACTTATTATTTTAATAGAAACCTTCATTGTACTAATTTTAAAATTGTTTGTCATATTTAATTATATAAACAAGATGTGTTTATCAGTTATTATCATTTATTTGTTTTTATGACACATAAAAATAAAGTAAGCATTATAATCTATTCAAGTGACTCTTCTTAGAATACGACATGTTCATAGTATAATTTTTAAAAATAAATTAACATTTACATATAAAATTTAAGTTTATCTTAATTTTAAAGTTTATCTATAAAAAGTTTATATATAAAAGTATATCTTAATTAGATATTAAATATATATATTACCATAAGTAAAATGCCATGATAAGGTCTTAATTTTTGTACACATTTGTCAATTGTCTCTGGTTCTATGATCAAACCTCTATTGTGAATTTGGTGTGCTTTATGTGGAAGACAGAATGATAGAAGAACCCATTTATTTAAGCGAACTTGAACAATACCTGAAATATGAGATATGAAATAAATTTTTGACTCTAATTTAGCTACAAACGAAAATTATATATCATTGATATAACATTTATTTACATATACTTGCTTATAATGGATGATAATCTTATAGAATTTTTTTTTAAATAAATGTTATAACACAGGCAGATATTTCAGGAACAGATAAGTATATATTCACTTACAATATAAACACTTATATATCAAACTGTCATTAAGATGAAATAATTCTAACCTGTACTACTTAATTCTTCAAATACGGCTTTCATAGATCTCGCCAGCGAGCTTCTTTGCAGTATGAGGTGAAAAGCAGATTTAGGTACAGTACCTGGTGTACCATTATCTGTGCTATATGTAGTAGAACTGACAGAGTGTCGAGAATTATCTTCCTCATCTTCATTTTCACCTGAATTTGCTTCACTATCTAATGCTGATACTTCATCGTGGGCTGCCAACTAATGGAAATAATAAAAAAAATGAATAAATTCTAATTTATAGCCTCATGAAAAAAAAAACAGCATTTCTGTTTTTAAATCTAATTAATAATAATCAGTGTTACCATAATTTTCATTTCTTCTGTCAAATAAGAACACCTTTTCTCTTCGTGTCTTAATGCTTTACCCAATCTTTTGCTCAAATCATAGTAACATTTTACTGTAAATAATAATAAATAAAATCAAATAATTAATTAAATTAATTAATTATTGTTCAAATGCTTTTAGCTAAAATCATTTACACAAAAAAGCTAAATACAAAATAATATGTTCAAATAAATACACACACACAGGCACAAGTCTTATTTAAGAAATTATTTAATATTTATATAAAATAATACAGTCTTAGAAACAATATTTAAAAAAAAAAGGTAAATATTCGGTATCGCACCACCACCGATTTTGAGGCTAATTTTTTTTTTTTGAGGTGCGTTATGACTTCAAAACGTCATAACTAGTGTTGTTATGATGGCGCATGACCTTTTTTGACCTAAAAAATTTTTTTTAAAAAAAATTATCGTCCTTATTCGGTATCGCGTCACCAGCCATAATGGGGCTGATTTTTTTTTTAGAGGTGCTTAATGACTACAAAACATCATAACTAGTGCTTTTGTGATGGCGCATGACCTTTTTTGACTTGAAAAATTTTTTTTAAAAAATTATCGTACGATTAATTTTTTTGTTATACGATTTTTTTTTTTAAATTAAGTTTCGTACATCCACGGGCTCTCGATTGCCCATGCCTTGTTTTATAATTATTACTTTATTGTTTTACATGTAGGTTTTTCGTTATACGATTATCGAAAGATGTTTTTAAAGTTATGTTATTAGGTTTTTTTATTGATAGGTTGTTAGGTCTTTTTTTTTTGGGTGTTACTTCTAGTTTTAACAATGGCATTTATCAATAACTAGTTTTTTAACTAGGGACGACGCGTTGTAACTATAGAGGTAGGTACCTTTATGGTTGTAACAAAGAAAAAACCTAACAACCTATCTATAAAAAAAAAACCTCTAACAACATAACAATAAAAAAAAAATCTTTCGATAATCGTAATTATTGTTATAATTTTTTTTACATTTTTTATTTTTTACGCCAAAAAAGGTCAAGGTAATAATACTAGTTATGATGATCTGAAGTCATAACGAACCTCTAAAAAAAATCTGCCTCAAAATCGGTGGTGGCGCGATACTGAATAATTACCAAAAAATTTTACACACTAAACAAAAAAGAAATTAAAATATAAATCATATGACTATTTTGACAAATAATATAAATTAGTAATTATTTTACCAATTGAATGGCTTGCAGAGGCCTGGAGTGCAAAAACGATATTAATAAGTATCATTGCAGCAGTATCATCTTTATTTGTTCTGTAGGGGAGCAGTGTAGGATGACCAACAAATCTCACATCATTTACTTTTAGTTCAAACTTCCTGTTACAAAGTTCTGCTTTAACAGCAAAAAGAGTTGATAACATTTCATCTGTGAAACCACTCAGTTGTCCTAAACCAATAAGAATTCAAGTTAGAAGCCCCACTTTTTAATAAAAGTAATAAATATATGTTTTTTTTAAACTATGATTTACCTTTACAGATATTTGATGTTTGAGATTGTGAGTTTTGCAACAGATCTTCAGTAGAATTAATCGCATATGGATTGTGGCGGCCACATTTCTTCTGCTTATTTTCATCTTTATTTTCAGTCGTGTAGGGGTATCTGAACAACAATCTATCTCCTTTACTATCAGACTTGACGAAAAATATATTCAATGGATTAACCTCCATGTCCAAGAGTTACGTCAAAGGCGAATTTTATAAACAATTCTACTGATAATTATTAAACAATGCAAGTGAAATATTAAAACACACTGATATTTTTGAATATATTTTTAAAAGTTTCAAATTACTACGCATGATTTCTAAAGTGTTAATATATATTAACAAATTTATGTTGAAAAAGTATTTTTCTATAAATTTGGAAAAATAAAACACTTTTCATTTTACACTTTTACAGTGAAGTAAAACCAAGTAAAACTGAAGTCTGAACCAAGTCTGAACCAGATTTTTAGATGTCAAATTCCATGACAATTGACATTACAAGTCTTTCTATAGTGATGGTCCAAAATATCGGAATAAAAAATATATTTGAAATCTCTTATGATTAAAATCCCTGTTTATATTTTATTTGTAATTCGGAATGAATGATCGAGGAATTGAATTAGTTTTTAACCCTTTCAACGCCAACGTCGCCTTAAAGCGACAAACGTAATCGGCCGCTAGAACACCAACGTCGCCTTAGTCGACAAATAGATGGGCTACTTTGTTAACTGATATTATACAAAATATGTAAAAGGATAATTTTTCCTATATTTTTGTCGTCTTATCCATATGTCACTTGATTTTGAACCAAAGTTAAGCTAGATATTTTTTCGAATTAATTCGAAATTTGAATTTGTTTTAGGCGAAGATAAGACCTAAAAATATACGTTCACCAGACGCCATTGTCGCTTTAAAGCGACACTAGTGATGTGACAACAGTCGATAATTTTTGAAAACAAAAAAAAAAATAATAATAGTATAATGAAACCCATTGTAAAAGGAAGAGAATATAACAAGAATGTAAGGAAAAGTAATTTACGGGTGATCTGAGGTCGGGAAGTGAAAGGGGTTGCGGGTTGGGTTAAAAGTATAAAGCCGTTAATCTCGATTTCCGGCAAAACCACAAGTCCTATGGAAAAAAGTTAAATGGCAAAGTTGTAAGTAATAAAAAGATCTACAACTTTTGTATTTACATTTGTTTCACATAATCTAAAAATTTATGTGAAAAATTCAAATAACAAAATTTTTGGTTTTTTTATTTGTATCTTTTACAAAAATAATTTTATTTTCACGAAATTTGGTGAAAACATACCATAAAAAGGTAACAACCACATTGTAATTTTTTTTTGATATATAATATTTTAAATATATTTTTTTTACCGCCCTCCACTTTCCGACCTCAGATCTACCGTAAATTATTTTCCTTGCATTTTTGTTATATATTCTTCCTTTTCCAATGGGTTTCATCTTACTATTATTTTTTTTTCACTTTTTACCATTTTCAAAGGCTTCAGCTGCACTGGTCTGGGGTATTTAACCTTCTACAATTTATTTATTCATTTATTTCTCAACCATAATTTACATTGTACTTATGAAATACAAAAGATAATTGTGGACCCCGCAGGGCACGTAATATTCAGGTAGAGAGGAAGCTCTTTGTTATATCCACTCTAGGTACCTATTTTATTTTTATTTTTTTAACGGTGGGAAATGCATTTACGCATCCCGTTGCTCGCAGGAGAAGGGTATGTGGGACTCGCTTGCTGCGAAGCCAGAATACCCACTAAAACCCATCGACTGTCTGCGCCGTAGTGGGGCGCCACTTGATCGCTTGCGAATACAACCGTAACGCCCCGACGCTTAGCCCGGTGGCCCCTCCGTATGTGATTGAGGCCGCTCGACTGATCCACTCTGCTAATTCAGAGAGGTACCAGGAGCGGCCCCACCACCGAAATCTCCGCGCCCTTTCGGCTCCATTCCCTCACCAGCTGCACCTCCTGTGCCAACACTCTCATCGCACTTTCGCGCTCCGCCCACCACTAGACCCCAGCTACCCTAGATGGCGAAACCCTTGAGCTGGGTCTGCACATCAGCTGGTCCAGGGGCCCAAAGGCTTTTGCGCCTCCGCACCCAAACACTGCGCTTTCGCACCCACCTCTACGGAACGGACGACCGAAGACTCCCGCTCCTGGCACTGAATGGGGGAGAAAATTTCCATCCTGGCGCCACGCCCTCGCCGACTGCACCTCCTGTACCCACACTCTCACCGAGCTTTCACGCCCCGCCCACCACTGGACGCCCAGCTACCCCACACGGCGAACTCCCGCTGATGGGTCCACACATCAGCTGGTCCAGGGAGCCCAGTGGCTTGTGAGCCTCCACCCCCACTACCACGCTTTCGCGCCTCCGAATGAAGGGGAGAGCGAGTCATCCCCCTCCTGCGCTTTCACGCCCACTGCTGCTGGTTTTGGCTCGCGGGGGTCCGAAGACCCCTACCACTCGCGAGGCATTGAGTGGCGTTCCCCTATCCACCACCGGGGAACGCGCCCAGTAGGAGACCAGCAACTCCCTTGGGACCCACTCTAGGTACCTAGTTTATTGTATATTTTTATCGACTGTCTCTCATGTATCATGAGCAGGCCTGAAATTAGACATCATGCCCGGGAAGGCAACTCAGTGTGAAGAATGTTTCGTGAATTAAAGACGAACATCCGAGTTCGAAATAAAAGTGAATCTCGATGCACTCTTATTTCCGAGATTTGTATGTAAATGACCTTCAGATAATATTAACGAATATTTCTCTAGTTAAGTTGCATTTGAATTGGAAAAAATTAGGCCTGAGGAAAGATCAAATGTCTTTGGGCAGATCATAAAAGTGGATCAGGAGATGCCGTGGAGAAAATGAATTTTCGTGACTTTCTGTATTATACACATACATACAGATTCGTAATACAACAGCTAGCTATTAAACGTGTTCATTATATTTTATATTTATTTAATTTTTATTATTTTATATATTATTATTGTACGTGTTTAACCCAGAGACATGAACATAATCATATTTTCTTTGAAGCCATACGCCATTGTCGCTTTTAAGCGACAAGTATTGACGTCACTCTCATTTTAGGGATGGGCTTTGTTCGATAAAAACTTGTTTCGGTGAAGTTTGTTAATTCGGTTATTTCATTTATGGAACTTAATTAATGCTACTATTGCGACATTTATTTGATAAATTTAATGCCTATATATAAATTTAACACCTATATATGGAAAAACTATTACAGCAGGAGTGATAAATATTTATCGATATTTGTGAAAGTCTTATCACTAGCATTTTGTAGGTATTTAATAATAAAAAAAAGGCTTGGCGTGGAGGGCACACTTTTCATGCGCTGCGCTTGGCGGTCAAAGGGTTAATATTAATTTATGAAGTAGATCTGATCTGATCTGAGACATGGTCTCTGACTATGGGCCTTTTAAATAAGCTCCAAGTCGCACAGCGTGCAATGGAGAGGGCTATGTTTGGTATTTCTCTGCGAAATCGAATCAGAAATGATGAGATCCGCAGACGAACGAAGGTTGCCGACATAGCCCAACGGATTTGCAAGCTGAAGTGGCAGTGGGCAGGACACATAGCTCGAAGAACTGACGGCCGATGGAGCAAAAAGTTCTCGAGTGGAGACCAAATACTTACTGGCAATCGCAGCGTCGGACGGCCATCTACGAGATGGACAAACGACTTGAGGAAAGTCGCCAGAAGCCGTTGAATGGAGACTGCTTTGAACCGGTCACTCTGGAGGTCGATGGGGAGGCCTAAGTTCAACAGTGGACATCCAACGGCTGATATGATAATGAAGTAGATTACAATTAACTATAAAAGGTAAGTGAAACCAAAATACCGCTGTTGTGTTTTCGATGCTTGCCTTGGATATGATCTATTCTATTGGCTATAGGTTCTCTCTGATAAAAATCAATATCAATTCTTCTTCTTTTTGTTTTAATGGCTTTCAATGACGCCAAAAGAGCACAGATGATTTCTCCAATGTTACACAGAATGGAGAATACACGAAGGAAATTGATCGGTACGGTTAAGGTTATAGCCTTTAGAGAGCATATTATACTATTCGAGGAAGCGTCCCATTGGCTGAAAGTATCGATAAATAATTATAATAGATACTCAGTCTCGAAATCAACCCTCAGCCGTGTCGTCGCATCAATGCTTATTGCTTACCTAACTCTCCAAGCTAATAAAACTGCGGAGAAGTTCGGGTTTCTACGTTATATTTTATAATATTTATCTATAAATAAAAATACGAGTTCACGTTGACGTTCAATATATTTTTTCTGTTTTTATTCGTTACCATGACAATTTATTTTAGGCCTATGAAATTCAATCATAAATAGGTGTTATATATATAAGTAGGTATATATGTATATATAACACCTATAAGAGTAAAGGTATATATATAACACCTATAAGAGTAAATTATAAAAATTTTACTCTACGTTTGTTTACAACTTGACTATATTTTACAATTATCATCTATGTATTCACAAAAATAGGCTGGCTTAAGCCTGTCAAGAGATATTACAGTATTGCGTCTTAATTTAAATCAACTTCAAAAAATTTATCAGATTTTTTAAAAACTTTATGTCTTTACATCTTTTAGCAAAATCTACTCTAAAAACGTGTGTACAATTTTGAAAACTTTATGAACGAATGTTAATTATTTTCAATGTCTTTTAATGGGTTTAGGTTTTAATTTAGAAAATGCATGACGTAAATGATTAATGAATTCTGATGGATTTGTGGATGAACTTGTATGAGGAGTAAAAAATTCGCCTGGTATTCTTAACGCTTGTCCATATACCATTTCGGCAGATGAACAAGAAAGATCTTCTTTATAAGTGGCTCTAAGTCCTATAAGTATAACTGGTAGTATGTCTGTCCAAGTAATGTCTGCGTGACATGTTATGGCAGCTTTTAATTGACGATGAAAGCGTTCTACATACCATTCGCTTGTGGGTGGTAAGTGGTGGTTCTAATATGATTTATTCCGCATGTTTTACACAACTCTTGAAAAAGGTCGGATTCAAATTGTCTACCTTGACCTGATGTAATCGTTAGAGGTACACCATATCGACTGATCCAGCCTTCGAATAACTTGCATGCGATAGATGTTGCGTTTATGTCGCTTAAAGGAAATGCCTCTGGATATCGTGTACAACGATCAATTATAGTTAGGCAATATTTATATCCCCTAGAAGATGGCAGTGGTCCCAGTGTCTATATGGATGTGATCGAACCTACTGCTTAGCGGTGCAAAATCACCAATAGGGGTGCGTGTATGACGCCAAACTTTTGAGCGTTGACATTCGATGCATTCTCTTGCCCATTGCTTAACATCCTTAGCTAGATTAGGCCAAATGAATTTCTTTGAAATTAGTTTAATGGTGCCTTTTATGCCTGGATGAGATAATGAATGTAATGAGAGAAATGCTTGTTTACGAAATGGCTGAGGAATGAACGGTCGAGCTGTCGTAGTGCTAACATCACAGAAAATCATATGGTCATAATGTGGGATATGAATTTTCTTGACGATGAGGTTTGAGTTTTTTATCAGCTCTTTCAGTTCTTGATCCGTTTATTGAGCCTTAGCAAGATCATTGAAATCGATGGGTTGTGAAATGGATTCGATTCTGGAAAAGGTATCTGCAATAATGTTTTCTTCTCCTGATGTGAAACGAATGTCTGCTGTGAATTGAGTAATGAATTCCAAGTGTCTAAATTGCCTTGGAGAACATTTTTCTGGTTCTTGACGAAATGCAAATGTTAGAGGCTTGTGGTCAGTGAAAACTGTGAAAGGTTTTCCTTCTAACCAGTGCCTAAAATATTTAATGGATTCATATACTGCTAAAAGTTCACGATCGTATGTGCTGTAATTACTTTGTCAATATTCTGTTTTTATTCGTTACCATGACAATTTATTTTAGGCCTATGACATTCAATCATAAATAGGTGTTATATATTATATAAGTAGGTACGCTACAAAAACAAAGGCCACAATTGGTTATTGTTTAATTTTAATAATAGACCTTAACATTTTGGGATTGCGTTACAAAACATTTGTGACTGTGTCTGACTTATTATCTTTGGGGTTTATGGATGGGACGAAATAATAAATTTTAGTGACACCCAAAAATTAAATAAGATATCTAGAAAAATATTTAATATTAAATCAACCTTATAACTAATAGAAATAAATTACAAAATTGTCACGGAATTGTGCTTATTAATTTGCTGTTGGCTCCAGCTGTTTGAATAAAATAACTAGTGGAGTCGCTTAGTTTGTTTTTCTTCTAATTTGAGCATGGTGAATGGATCAATTATTTATTTTACACATTATTGAATAACGCCTCAAAAGTAGTATATGCGCGTTTTCCAATTACAGAGCATAATGCGACTCAGTGACGCACAATGCCGAAGTGTGCTAATGCTTAATTGGAACGTCAAATAATGTATTCATATTTTATATGTGGAAATATAAAAAAGGTCCATGTTTACGAGTATACCTTCATCCATACTTATATTTATTGTTAACACGTTTTGAATTAACTTTTTAATATTTCCAAAAAACTACGACGAAAGGAAAGTTTAAATTTTTTTTAAACAATAAACAATGTTACTAACGATAATATAAATAAAATTTCGATCTAAGCTACCTTAAAGAATAAACAATTGTTAATTTTTTGCTACTGAGTTGGCATCAACTGCACGCATCACGCGAAAGCACTACTTTTGAAAGTGCTCGATTGTGCGAAGCGTTGCTGTAGTTGGAACATTCAATGTTGAGCATTATGCCGCATAATGCGCTCTAGTGCTGTAATTGGAAAACGCGCTATAAAACCTAAGATCGCTTTTTTTTAAACTATGAGAAATGCATTTACGCATCCCGCCGTGAAACGTCAGGTACATGGGACTCGCGGCCGGACGCCAAGATCGCACGTCAACCCAGCAGGCTGAATACCTCACTAAACCCATCGACACATTCGGCGTCGATTCTTACTCTCTCTCTTGCGATATAATATGCCTCCATTTCTTTCTTTCTTCTTTCATTTCTCTTTGAATTTCATTTTGTGGGAAACTAAAACAAACGAAGTATTTAAAAAAGATTTTTAACGTGTAACGTATACAAAAAAAAAGTAATGACAACTCCGTATCTTTTCTATAGGCCTTGTTCTAAAGCAGTAATTTCGCATCGTTCTTGCCTATCAAAGACCAATCGAGAGTGAAAGAGATAGCTGCGTTCTCGGTGCGTGATTGTAAATTATAAAAATATCAGTAAATATTACGATTAATAAGCAGTTCCTTAAAAAAAGATAAATTGACCAAGGCTATACTTAATAACCTACTGAAAGTACGACACTTTTTTTTTGCACTCTTATCGTATAATTCCTGCATTTTTTCACTGCACACTTCGGCATCGCTACACATTTTACGCCTTACGCGATCACAAGCGATTGAGAGAAAAACAAGCCATATTCCCGATTTATGCCTTGTTTTTATGGTGCCATATGCTTGAGACGCGTTCGGATATCTATATTATACATCGATGGCTGAAAGTGTAGACGAGGCTGTAGAGAGAGACAGACATATCGGACTACATGCTATCTCTATTTAGTAGCACGCGATTGATCACAGCACAGCTAACTGCTCGTTTACACTTTCGGTCTAGGGGAAGCTGCCTCTGCCTCCAGAAGTATAATTATGCTCTAAATTATAGCCTTCGTTAAATTAAAGTAAAAAAAAAGACTATAGAAAATAGTAGTAATTTATTTTAAAACCCTTAACACCAAGCACAACACCAAAAAATTGGTTGTCTGTAAAGTCAGTTTACGGATGATAATTTTACATGATAACGTCATAAGAAAACATTGAAAAAAAAATTGCATACTTTTATGAATTACATTGAATTATTATCACGTAGTTATTATTATTTTGTATAATACAAAGAATGAGTTAATTCAATTAATTACAATTTTTTTCGATAAATTTACATTTATTTTCACTCGCTAGTTCAAATATTTTATTACTTAAATTATACAGATTAATTACAAGTAACAATGTGCTATTAACAATTTATTTACAACTTAAATACATGTGGGATATTTAAGATCCTCCAATCTGAGTTATTGTTTTTCATTCACAAGCCGAACGCTTAGCCCGATCGTGCCTCTCTATAGCTTGTTTCCCGCTCTCGCTCGCGACACGTGACACTTCTTCGTGAGTGCAGCCAACATTCATCGATTTACAAGACGTTATCACGTTAAAATTAATTATAATATATACAGTTAATATTATATATAGTTACGCTAAGACAATCATAAAATTATATTTACAACAACCAACACAAAGAAAATGTCAATTCTTCGAAACAAACGTCAGTTGGCAAATTGTTAAGTTGTCAAGTTTTCACTGTAAACTGTTCATAATACGGCGAAACTGACTTTTGCAAATGATAGCCATAAATCAAGATAGAACGAGAAAAATCGATTTTTGCAAATTCGTTTAATTAATAGAATGGCAAACAGAAGCGAAGTTAACCAAAAAGTGAACCCAGTCAAAGTTCCATTAGAAACCGATCAGGGTATTCTAGAAAGCGAAGAACGAAAATGGAGACTGCCATTAAGAGAAGTTTATAAACATGGATTATCTTTTTATAAAGGTAAACTTAATACCTAAATTACTAATGTTACATCATCTATGACTCTTGTTTATTGTTATTTTGTTATTGTCTCTTGTTAATTTGATATGATTTACATAGTTTTTCTTAAAAGATGTAAGTATTGTAAGTATTCTGTTAGTTATGTATTTTTGAATTTACTGTTCAACCTAAATAATATATAAATGTAGTCGAAGAATATGTTGCTTAGAGGTGTGCACAATGTTCCCCAATTTGAAATAAAAATGACTCTGACTATAAAGTTGTAACCAACTAGTTCTATATCAATAACAATTAGAATATAAGTCATGATTTTACTTTATTGTTTAATTAATCTTGAAGTTGTATTAAGGAGTTGTTATCATCATCAGGTGCGTCCAAGGAATTTATATACAAACTGGAATGCTCACATGCAATAAAAAAACGTTCCTATGGCTGGGATTGCATCTCTTTCTACCATGGATTCAAGGCAACTCTCGTAAGAGAGAGACAAAATACAAGTTGTCAACGAAATGCTCGGAACGATTTTTCACTTTACATGTTATAAGCCTATGTCAACCTTATGTCAAATAATTCAAGGTGCATATTTGAATATACAATTTTATTAAGTGAGCGTTCCAGTTATGTTATAAATTCCTTAGGCGCGTCAGTGTCCTTAACAGAGTAAAAAAAATAATAAAAAGTTTTGTCAATATTACAAACTCAAATTTTTATTCAAATAAGTATAATTTTTTGTTACAAAATGAAAAAAGACAATAAATATGTTTGTTATTTTTGTAATTTAGAAAGAAAGAAAGAAAAATATTTTATCTATATTTTAGCAACATTGAGATAAAGATATCGAGAAAATATTTATCTTGTTAAATATTTTTAGACAAGGAAGGAAAAGCCATTCACCTAAGTTACGAGGACAGGCTTAAGCTAGTTGCTTACACTCAACAAGCCGCACATGGTCCTTTAGATATAAACTCAGCACCACCACTTGGGGTTCTGGATGTTATTGGAAGAGATAGGAGATCAGCATGGCAGGCTCTCGGCCATATGTCTCAGGTCCAAGCTATGGCAGGATTTATACACACACTAGATAGGTAATGATTAATTACTTGATATTTATTTAATATATATTATATTTAGAATAAGTAGAAATAATTGTTATATCACATCATCATCATATCATATCAGCTATTTACTGTTCACATGCTGAACATAGGCCTCCCCCATTGACCTCCTAAAGCGACCGGTTCGTCACATAATCTTATAAAATTTATATAATATTTAAACATAATAGTTGTAACTAATGTTTTCAGATTGTGTCCTATGTTCAAACCATTTTTAGAAGCAATTCAAAAAGATTTAGAAGATAAAAAACAGCAAGAGTAAGTGATTATAACTAATTTGTTTATAATTGTAATAGAGCACCATAAGATTTAAAGCACATACAATTTAATTATTTACTTTTTTTATAGACTAAAAAAAGCAGAGGAAGAAAAAGCACATAAAGAATTGCAGAATAGGATAATGTTAGAAAAACAAAAGCAGGAGAGTACCAAGTTAACAGAAGAACAGCAAGTGTATGTTTTGCTTATATATCTATATTTTAATTTATCTTTATTAAGGAAATAAAACTATAAGGATATAAATTTAAAATACATATAAGAAAAGAAAAAACTATTGTTAGTAAAAATTTGAAATTAGTAAAAGAATTACAAACACTATTCTTATTAACATAATATCATATACATAGACTTGTTTTATAATTTACAAAAAAAAAAAAAAAAAACTACTTTCATTTTATTATATAAGAATTTATTATGACAATTTTAATGTTAATAAAATGTCATAATTTATTACAGGCAAAGAATAAAGGATGCATTAAATGCACAAACCTACGACCAGTTCCTTCAATATGCACAAACCCAGTTCCCAGGCAACTATGACCAGCAAGCAATACTTATCCGACAATTGCAGGATCAACATTATCAACAGTACATACAGCAATTAGCCATGGATCAAAGACTCGCTAACTCTAACCTTAATTACAAAGAGGATTCAGATAATGATGATAAAAAAGAAAAAGAGAATAATACAAAGGATCATATTATTATAAATGATAGTGATGAAGGTTTCACAGATAATAAGTAAGTGTGAGTTGTTACATGCTATTAATTTTTGACGTGATAACATCTTTTAAATTGATGAACCTCGGCTGCATGCACGAAAAAGCATGACTCATTGTCATGTTCCGCAAGCGAAAGCGTGAAGATCAATTAAGCGATAGAGAGGCACGATCAGCCTAACCGTTCTAGAAAATTTTTAATTTTCACTTAACTCTTTTGTAGTATATAAAATAATGATATTCTGTGAAAATAATTCAATTCAGTTCATAAAAGTATGCAATTTAACATCAAAGTTTTCTTATGACACTATCATGTAAAATTATTGTCCGTAAACTGACTTTACAGACGACCTATTTATTTATTTTTATTCAAAGCTATCCTATAGCCATGCAACATATAGTCATTGTTGTAGTTAGTATGGCTATATCAGCAAGTGCTAAGTTTTTTAAAGATTAATTTCAGATTAGTGATAATAATTATGATAATGCTAATTTTTTGTCAATTATTTTCTCCAATATCAGCAAAGGCCTATAGCCCTATACCCAGTAGAGCAACAATTATATGCTCTTATATTATAATACAGTATAAAAATTTGTTTTAAGTTTTTTGTTTTTGTAATAATAATAGTAATTTTTTTTAGATCATTACAGACATCTGAAAAAAACGAAATTGAATATATTGAAGAGACACAACAGGAACCAGAAGAGGATGAAGAAACTGATGGAGATGGTTAGTAGAAATATATTTTTGTTTAGTATTTCCAATTTTACGTATATATCTCGATGCGATCCATCAAACCAATAACAAAAATTTCAAGATAAAATTAGTAATTAGTCTTTAACTAGCTACATATAATCTTTCATTGTCTGATATGGATCTCTATGTATTAAATTATACTAAGCAATATGTTCAGTAATAGTTATTGAATTGCTCGCTGGCTTTTGCTTTGCTTGCTGGCTCGTTGGCACAGTTTGCAGTAACCCTGCTTTACCTAAAACACAGGTGTTAAGTTTCCTGTCTTAGGAACAGACAACAGTACGTTTATGTTAAAAAAAAAAAAATCTACTAGGTTCAGTAATAGTTATTTAAATAATAAAATGCAGAAAAAGGGCTGTGAATATTTTGTTTAGAATCAGAAGAAAAATGAAGATACTTCAGACTTGGCTCTGGCCTTTTATTACACCAGAATGAAATTTACAAATTTAGACTAGACTTAAGCCCATATATAGTCCTTTGCCTTTCCCTACTGGGTTTAATAATTACTACTGGGTTTTGTAATTTTAAAACAACAACGACATAATAATATGGACCGCGCAGACGGTCTCCCGGCGGTGGAGGAGGCGCGCATGTGGACGCGCGACGACATCGCGCAGTTCAAGGAGTCGGCGCGCGCCGGCGGCGGCGTGCTGACCGTGGGCCACGGCGAGACCGTCACCATCCGCGTGCCCACGCACCTGCTCGCGCGCTGCCTCTGCTGGGAGTTCGCCACCGACAACTACGACATCGGTGACTGTTATCACTTGACCTGCCGGAGCGGTCAAATGACCGCTTTTGACACTTTTAAGGGGGCGTTCAGGTATTACGTAACGCAATTTTTGAAGACTTTTTGACCCTCCCTCCTGTATAACGCGCTGTAACGTTTTTCTGTTCCCTGCTCCCTAAATGTTACGTAACACCCAAGTTACCATTTTTACCTAAAATATACAATTATGTTGCACTAGGTACTGGAAAGTCGCTAAAATATCTTAAACATACATAAACGAAAAAGGTTGCACACTTGGGAGAATTTCATTTCCTAGTCTTTTAATTGAAAAAAAAAAAAAATGTTACATAACGCGTTGTGTGAACCACCCTTCCGCCCTTGTAATGCATCGTAACGTTTTAAAAGACCCCTCCCTCTCCCATAAATTGCGTTACATAATACTTGAACGCCTGCTTAATTAAAATAGTTAAATTCTAGGTTTACATATTTCTTGAACTTACTGCAAGACTTTTTCTATAATATATAGCTTAAGTAGCTAGAATCCTATAAACCTAAAGAAGAAAATGTAAACCTAGAATTAAACAAATTTTAATTTGTTTCAAAAGTGGTAATTTGACCGCTCTGGTAGGTTTAGTGTTATATATACCAAACTTAAAGGCTCTGCTGTAGTTGTAACGAAAAGTCCATTAATGGTCTTGTGTTCGATTACCGCTTAAAGCATATATTTCCAATAGTATTACTTTGTTACTGTATGATGTGTTGTTTACCTGACGTCCTTCCTGTTAACTGCGATACCAGAATCAATATTGAAACATAAATAAGTTACTTATATGCGACATTTTTTACTCTTTAATAAAAATAATCAAATATTATTTATTAATCTTTATAAAGTTAAAAAATGTTTGCACTTTACTGAATTTCTACAATGAAGTTGCAATTTCAATTAATCTTTAATTGAACTTTATAACATTTTCTCAATTAGGATTTGGACTGTTCTTCGAATGGAGCAAATCACCAACGACAGATGTAACTGTGCATGTGGCTGAGAGTGATGAGGAAGAAGATGCAGATGAAGATAATTATGATGAAGGTGATTTTATTGTAATTTATATATTTCTAATTTAATTATTTAATAAAATGACATATTAAATGAACTTAACCCTAGATGCTAATTAAGGGAGTCCTATCGGTTAGGAATTATTCCCTTCAGACAACCATATGTTTTTTGGGAACAAATTACTACATATTATACAACATAGTCCCCCACCGCATCTGTCTTTTTGCGATAAAATCAAAAACTACTAAGAACGAATCTTGAGGCCCTTTTCATCTAGAGACAGAGTGATACAGAGGAAGGTTAAGATGTATAATTTGTTAGTTTTGATTAAATTAGTTGAAATATGACGATAATTGTTTAAAATTTCGAAATACAAGGGATGATCCAACAGTAATGATAATGAATACAAAGGAGAATAATTATGGTTATAAATTATTTTTTTAAGTAATTCGAACCCAAACAGGGTTTGACCACAGTTCGAACCCAACTTGAATGTCAGCTATTGCAACTGGGGCTTTTTAAGCAGGTGCGTAGTATTGGTGAAACTTGTATTTGGTCTGCGTAGTGTGAGCCTGTAATAGTGGATCCCTTTTTCAAGTATTCCACTATAATTGTTATTTCAGCGTCACAAAAAAAAAACCGACTCGATAACCTTTCCAGCTGAACTTGATTTTTTCGGCGTCAGTGAGGAGGCTCGTTTCCAAGTCATCGACTGTTGTTTTGTTTCAGGATCAAAATGGTAGATCCAATTCTCGTCTATGATTACAAAACGCGACAAAAAAAAATCCTGGTTGGCTTAGTACTTTTTTCTTGAGATTCGCTCACGAAATGTCGACTGGTTTCTTTTTTGTTCGTCCATTAATATTCTAAGTATCCAACGCGCAGAGACCTGTTTTGCATGCAATTCGTTTGTAAGGATTCTTTAAACGCTACCATATGAGATTCCTTTTTTCTCAGCTATATCCCTGATTGATCTCGATCTCTTCGATCAACGATACGACCTGACTTCTTCGATCTGCCATAACAATACCTTCGACTTCTTTCACGTTATGTTCAGTGAGAGACGTAGATGTGCGGTGGTGTTCATCCTCAGTGTATGTTCTGACCAGATTAAACTCCTTTGCCAAGCGTGCAACTGTGGAATATGGAGGAGCAGAGTTCCCCAATGTTTCCACCAAGTCGTTGTGAATATACCTGATCACAGCTCAAAATATAAAAAAAATATTTATTCATAAAATGTTTACAATACATGAAACCGTTGTTAGGAGTTTAGGACACCTTTTTAAGCATGTACTATACCTGTGTCAGGATGTCCCGCTCTTTCTTAGTAAAACTTTCGTAAGCTATTCATTTGAAACTTTTTAAGTCTGTAAGTATTTAATGAGTATATTTTTAACAAACTTATATATTGCTTGTTTGTTGTTGTTTGCTTATAAGCCGTATTTTTTAACATATTGTTGACTAGCAAAGTATTTACTCTTCCTTTTACCATTGTGTTAATATCGATGTTAATATTCGCTGTTTTATACTTTTTTAGTATTAGATGTATAGCTTTCTTACACTCAGTGCGTTGTTTTTGGAGTAAGGCCGAGACTCCACCAGAGCCGAGATGTGAGGAGATGTGTTTAAACAACCAATAAAATTTCGAATTCCACACCCTAGAGGAATGTGCTGCTTGGGAGCCCCAGCGCAGGGCCCTGGTAGCAGTGATAAGCGGAGACCTCTCGCTGTCGAGTGTGGTCCGCTGCATGCTCGGCAGCGAGAGGTGCTGGTCGGCCGTGACTGCATATTGTGAGGAGGTGATGGCAGCAAAGGAGGCCGCGGAGCGAGAGCGGGACGCAGCCGCAAACGCTGACTCGCTCCGCAGAAGACGACCGGGGAGGAGGAGACGACAATATGCACTCCTCCACCCTCCGCAATAGAGTGGGAGAGGGCACCACATCCGTTCCACTCACCACCAGGGCAATAGAGCGCTCACGGTGCCCGCGAGCGCTCTATAAGCGAAGGCGGCCCGCGTAGGCGAGCCTACCGTCGGGGCGTTACGGTTGCATGCGAAAGCGATCCCGTGGCGCCCCACTACGACGATGAGGGCACCGCTGGGTTTTAGTGCGGTATTCTGGCACGTTCTGCCGTGTCAGTGAGTCCCACATACCCGTCGCCTCCCCGCGGCGGGATGCGTAAATGCATTTCCCAGCGGTAAAAAAAAGCTACATTAGCGTTAGTCTATATATACATATATTAATTAGTCGTTTGTTACCTAAAAACACAAGCATTAAGTTGTCTGTCTTAGGAACAAACAACGTTGTTGTTAAACGTACTAATATTAATTAAATTAATGTTAAATTATTCATTATCCACAGAATACACAATTTATGGCAACACTGATCCAGAAGTTGGTGGAGAGAGGCGTGTTCTTAATAATCATCGGCCGATGGTCAACCTCGTAGTACCAATATATAGGCGAGACTGTCACATGGAGGTAATATCGTTAATCTATCTATGCCTACTTATCACGTACAAATAAGAAAAATTTTAATGTTGGTTGCTGGGTAATGTCAAAAATGTACTATGTTCTGTTATTTCAAAAATAATTATGGGAACATGTTCGATATGCTGTTACTGTAGTGCGAGCCGGAACCCAGAGAGAATCGAAAGACGGAATCTAAATGGAGACAATCATAAACAAGAGATATATAAAGCAAAAAATACAGTTCTCTTATATTTACGCGAATTTTATTTATTCAATTAAAAGTCTAAACCGGTCCTGGTCCCCCGAGACCATGGACGCTGTAAAGGGTCCGAAACGTCGGGAAATAATTTAAAAAATTATTAAACTGTAAAGTTTTTTTATTGGGTTTGGGTAAATAAAACCGTTTTTATTTTAGATTCTCTATTCTCTATTCTGTATAATATTTTAAAGTTATTACTTATTAAGGAGAGACAAAAGTAACAAGACAATTATTCGCAGAGATCAAAGAGTATAGCAGAGATCTTTTGTGTAGCATAGATTATAAAATGATGCCAGATACAAAAAAGGTTAGAGTGGATGGGCATAAATAACGTTTTTATTGTTCTAAATCTAACACCCTTCCTCAATAAAAACATACAATATGCCCATCAACTTCATTTCCATACTATAAATACTTCTATTTAAAAATACAACATTCCTATAACAAATACTCTTTTGTTGACTTTACAAACTAAAATAAAACTTATTCTATTAATAAATTCAAATTAATACAAAACTTTTTAAATTTTTCTCTATTTAAACACTTAGTAAAAATATCTGCAAGCTGTCTGTCGGTACATATATATCTCAAGACTACTATTTGTTTTCTAACCTTATCCCTTAGAAAATGATACTTTAAATCTATGTGTTTAAGTTTTCTATGTTGTTCTGGGTTTTTGGATACATATATAGCTGACTGATTATCTATAAAAATAATAAAATTATTACATTTTAATCCTATTTCCTTTAATAAATTCCTAACCCAACATCCTTCTGCAATGCCTTTACCTAATGCTATATATTCAGATTCTGTTGAAGATAATGCTATACATTGTTGTTTTGAACTACACCATGATACAGTACACCCATAAACCTTCATTACATATCCTGAAGTAGATTTTCTACAAATTTTGTCTCCAGCCCAGTCTGCATCTGTATATCCTAATAATGGAGTATCTTGACCAGCTTCATAATTTAATTTATACTCTAATGTCCCTTTTATGTAGCGTAGTATACGTTTTAATGCTTTCCATAACTCTAAACTTGCATAAACTTGAAATCTACTCAAATAGCTTAAAGCAAAACATATGTCAGGTCTTGTTCCTAACATAGTGTACATTAATCTTCCTACAAGTTCTCTACACTTCTTTTCTAAATCTTTATTTTCACATAGTTTTCTTGGTAATTCTAATCCTTTTTCTATTGGTGTAGCAACTGTATTACAATTCTCCATTTTATATAATTTTAAAATATCTTTTAAATACTGTTTTTGATCTAATGTAATTTTATTATCTGATTTTGTTATATTAATACCTAGGTATGTAAATTTGTTATTATTTCCTAAGTTTGTCATATCAAATTCTTTCTGTAATAAAAATTTTAGTCTTTCTATATCTTCTTTCTTCTCACATAAAATTATAAGATCATCTACATATAACAATAAGTAAAACTTTAAATTCTTTTTATAATAGAGACAATAATCTGCCTTGCTTCTTTCAAAACCCTGTTTGATCATAAAATTATTAAATCTGTCATTCCAATTCTTTGGAGACTTCTTTAGTCCATATAAACTTTTTTGCAATTTTAAAACTTTATTCTTATCCGCCACTTCTATACCCTTTGGCAATTTTAAATAAACTTCTTCTTCTATCTCTCCATTAAGAAAAGCATTCTTGACATCCATCTGTGATATATTTAAATTGTATTTACAAGCTATAGCCAGTAAAATTCTTAGTGTTGGTAATTTTGCCACTGGAGCATAAATTTCACTATGATCTAATTTGTCTTGTTGTTGAAATCCTCTCACTACAAGTCTGGCTTTATACTTATTCTGTCCATTTTCCTTTTTTATTTTAAAAACCCATTTGGTTTCTATCGCTTTCTTATCCTCTGGTAAATATGTCTCTATCCATGTTTTATTCTTTTGTAATGCCTGTAATTCTGTCTGTATAGCTTCTTTCCATTTCTCTGAATACTCACTATTAATCGCCTCTTCATAACTTAACTCACTGTTATTCACTGCTGTAAATCCTGTATAATAATCATTTAAATGACTTGGTTTTTTAATAATACGTGACCTAGTTGTCTTTGTCCTGTCTTCTGTTATTTCCTCATCATCATTGTTATCATTATCTGTACTTATATATGACTGATCATCTATATCAAGATATTCTTCTTGACCACTCTCACTTAGGTATTCTTCTGTATCATATGATTTATCTACATATGACTGTCCATCATTACAACTTTCTTCTGTTCCATGGCTGCTATGTTGATCTCTTACCTCTGTACTAGTTTCTTGAATATTTGTCTCCCTTCCTGTGTCATATTCGTGGTTTTCATTTTCTTTAAAACACTCTTCTGTGTTTCTGGGTTCTGTAATATTTTGGATATAGTATTTCTTTTCAATTCTGTCTTCTCTTTCAATTTTTTCCATGCTTTTCAGTGTATTTTGTTCCTCTTTCTTCTGTGTTACAAATATTACATCCCTGTAAGTACCTATAACTTTGTTGTTTATTAGCCATACCCTATATCCTTTCGTATTAATCCCATATCCAACAAATATTCCTTTCATGCTTTTACTATCCCACTTTAATCGCTTTTGAGTTGGTATATGTACATACACTTCTGTTCCAAATGTTTTTAACAATGTAATATCATACTTCTGTTTGTTGTAAAATAATTCAAATGGTGTTTTGCCAGCTTCTTTTGTCCTACCAGTCCTATTTATAACATAAATTGCAGTACTTACTGCCTCAGCCCAAAATTCCTTTCCGAGACCTTTTGCCTGTAGCATTGTTCTCGCTGCTTCGACAATAGTCCTCATCTCTCGTTCAGCTCTGCCGTTCTGTTCTGGTGTGTAGGGTACTGTAGTTTCATGAATGATCCCTCTACTTTTACATAAATTTTTAAATTTAGTATTTATAAACTCAGTACCATTATCAGATCTAAACCTTTTGATTGTAGACCTACACTCATTATTGAAAGTTAATATGAAATCTTCTATCAAGTCAGCTGTTTCAGATTTATTTTTTAGAAAATATACAAATCTATAAGAACTATAATCATCTTTAAGAAGTAAAAAATATTTAGAACCTCCTAACGATTCCTTCTCCATAGGACCACATAAATCCATATGAATTAATTCACCTAAAGAATTTGCTCTATAATTACTTTAACTAAATGTTAATCTATGCTGCTTTCCTTCTATACATGGTATGCATAGTTCTATATTACCATCATATTTAATATTATAACTATTTAATGTTGCTTTTACTAAATTATAATTTTGATGTGCAAAACGTTCATGCCATTCTGTCAAAGACGTTAATGCTACAGAGTTATTAAATTTAAAATTCATAATGAATAAGTTATCAACCCGAGTAGCGGTACAAGTAACCTCACCATCCTTAACAAAATGACAACCACTTTTTGTTGATTTCATAATATAACCTTTATCCATAGCGCAAACAACAGAAAATAAATTTACTGTTAGGTCTGGAACATAGAGAACTTCAAGTAAGACTGACTCTTTAAAACTGTTACCATTAAAAGCTAAAAATTCAATTTTACCTTTTCCTTTTACTCTTAACTTGTTTCCGTCTCCTACCGTTACATATTTGTTGCCCTCAAGCTCTCTATATTCTGTAAATAACTTCATATTTTTACACATATGTTCGCTTGCACCTGTATCTAGTATCCAACAACTATCATTATAATCTAAATTTACCATATAAGCTTTTGAGACACTGTTATTACTCTTATTACATTCTTTACTTTTATTTATCCGCAATTTACAGTCATTATAAAGATGTCCTTTTTTACCGCAATAATTACACTGTCGAGAGTTACACTGGTTCTTGAAATGTCCATATTTACCACAGTTATAACACTTAATACCACTATCACTCGCATTATTTGTAAGGAAATCTTTCTTTGGTAATTCTCTTCTGTATCTGGATTTATTAGATTTGTTTGCCACAAATGCTTCTGTAGTCCGTTCTCTGTTACCATTAATTTGCAGTCTTTCTTCTTCAACCAATAGTCGAGCTGTCAGATTTTTTATGGTTTGCTGCGAGCTCTGAACACTTTCCCATGCCGAGATGAAATGTTTATATTCTTGTGGTAGACATAATAATATCTTAGTCATAGTCATATTTTCTGATATTTCTTCCCCATGTGTTTTTAATTGGTGTAATAACTCTTCTACCTGTGCCATAAATTTAGCCATAGGCCCTTCATATTTTAGATTGTAGAACTTCTGTTGTAGTAAATGGATTCCTACCTTGGATTTCGCTTCGTAGACAGTATTCAGTTTCTCCCACATATCATAAGCTGTTGTACAACTTGTCAGTAGTGTTAAAATATTCTCTTCCACTCTCGTTACAATTAACTCTTGAGCTTTCTGATCTTTATCGCTTTCTTCTTTGGTACATTTCGCGGTAACCATGTCGTATAGACCTCGCGACTTTAAAACAATGGATATTTGGAACCGCCATGTTGTCCAGTTTTGTTCGTTTAATATAATTGCCCGTTCCATTTTTCTATGTAAATTTGTTTTCTATATAAAAAAGGGTTTCTTCTATATTGTACACTTTGTTGCAACTTTACCTTCTATCGTGCCCGAAGCCGCTTTTTCTCTTACAAGCACGTTGCAAAATCAAAATGAATTCCTTATACAAAGAATCATTTATCATCCGGTTTTATTAACTTCTTTTCTGTTTTTTTTGTGTCTGGGCCCATAACCTATTGGGTTTGGGTAAATAAAACCGTTTTTATTTTAGATTCTCTATTCTCTATTCTGTATAATATTTTAAAGTTATTACTTATTAAGGAGAGACAAAAGTAACAAGACAATTATTCGCAGAGATCAAAGAGTATAGCAGAGATCTTTTGTGTAGCATAGATTATAAAATGATGCCAGATACAAAAAAGGTTAGAGTGGATGGGCATAAATAACGTTTTTATTGTTCTAAATCTAACATTTTTAAATAAACGCGATAAAATCCAGTGTAGATATTTAATTAAATGAAAAAAAAATGTAGTTTTTAACAAATGTACGAGTATATGAATATTTAGACTATACCTGGACCCTTTTGGTCCAATTTCTTTTTTTCTAAATATGACTTCAAAACTATAAAGTTTGATATTCAAGATCCAGACTTTATACTAAATACAAATAGAATGATTAATATTTTTTAATTATTTGTTAAATTTATCCCAATAATAACTAATAATAAATAAGTATGTTAAAATAAATAAATAAATTTTTAATTTCAGGTATATGCAGGTTCTCATACTTACCCCGGTGAAGGTGTATATTTATTAAAATTCGATAATACCTACAGTCTATGGCGATCTAAAACACTATACTATAAAGTCTATTACACACAGTAATTCAATACATTAAAATATTATATTTACTAGAATTTAAAATAAATGGATTCGTAATTTTAACGAATTTTATATAAAAGTCCTATTTCGTTCATTTTGTTTTGTTTAATAAAGTAAATAAAATCTTGACTATTATAAAATTTGTTAAAATTATTGAATTCAATAAATTCCTAATCCCTTTAGACATGACAAATTAATGATATAGAAATGTATATTATTTACGAAAACGAAGTAATAGTATTGTGAATGTATTATGTTAAGTACCTGTATTGAGTTCTTATTTTAGTACGGTCTGGTTATTGCAATAGAATTCATGAATTTGGTGTTAGCTAATATAAAAATATCATTTACAACCAGTGTTTATAATATAGATGTATTCAAACTGTAAAAGGTAAGTGTGGTTAATTTCCTTTGTAAATTATAATAAATGAATATAAAATAATTTTATTTGCGTTTAAAAGTGACCTACACAACCAAAAAAAAAAAAAAACTGTATACATAGTCACCCACTCATTACTCTGGCTGTTATGTTGAAACTAAATAAAATTTTTTTTAAGTGGTAAGGGAAAACTATTCGGGGACTGCTATCTGAAATAATTTGTACACTAATTTGCCTACATTTTAGATAATATTATCTCTAAGCTGAAGAGTTTGTTTCTTTGTTTTGTTTGTTTGAACGCGCTAATGTCAGGAACTACTGGTTTGAATTGAAAAATTATTTTTGTTTTGGATAGTCCATTTACTGAGGAAGGCTCGACCAATAGGGGCTGAGCAATAACAAGAAATGTTATAAAAACGGGAATAAAATATCTTTTTGAGAGCCTCCGTTGCCTTCTTTCATTCTTCTTGCCGCAGGGGTATGCAGAGATGCACATGTCAAATGTAACACCCGCTTTTTGCCAGTTATATGAGTCCCATCCCATGTAATAGGGGGCGAGCCTATTGCCATACACCGGGCACCATTCCAGACTCCGTGCTATTTACTGAGAATTTTCGAAAAAAATAATAATACTTTAACCGACCCAGGAATCGAATCTGAGACTCCCTTGCTCGGCAGTAGCGCTTGCGATCACTCGACCAACGAGGCGGGCACTTTTAGAGTATAATGGTTTAAAAATATTTTAGTACGATTTTTCCTCAAATTAACGCGAATGAAACCGCGGGGCACAGCTAGTATCGTAATATAATAGAAGTATATGTTTTTAATTAAACATGATGATGAGTTAAAACACGTATGCATTAACACATTATTTTCTAAATCTATTCATCTATATATACATAGTTTATAATATAGAAATAGTGCCATCTATATTTGAAATGGATGTGTGCCAATTTAAAGTAATGAAATGCTTATTACAATGTACTTAATAATATTTTATAAGGCCACCTAATTGTTTATTCTAATGCTTTTATTGTATAACAGTAAAATTAAATATTAGTATTATTTAATTGCAAATTGATTGAAAGAAATTTTATTACATATACTATTAATATTAATTTTTAAAATGCTTCGTATGTTTAATGTGCGTTCACATGTGAATATCCTTTCTTGACACAAAATATGTGTTTCTGTTATATTATAAACAGCAATATACATATGTGTAGTTGTATATTGTCTCCATGTTTCAGTTAAAACATGTATGTTTTATTATTAAATGTTTATTTTTGTATTGTAAACCGCATTTATAATATAATTTATTACTGTTACTGTGAGTAGTTAACGATATTTTATGTCGGTAATGATTTATTAGTATTTGTAAGAGAAATATATTAGATTCATGTTTATAATAAGTTTCTTTTTATTTATTTTCTACTCCCGAAAGTATTTGTTTTGACGTGATAACGTCATATAAATCGATGAACGACGGCTGCACGCACGAAAAAGCATCACTCGTTGTCACGTTCTGCGGGCGAGAGCGCAGAACAAGCGATAGAGGGGCACGATCGGCCTAAGTGTTCGGCTTGTGACGCATCTATCTCTCTTCCACTCCATTGGCAGATGCGTCCGAGTAGAAGAAAAAAAAATTAAAATAACGAGTGCAAATAAATGTTAATTATCGAAAAAAAATTAATTATCAAGTAACTCCTTTGTATTTTCCAAAATAATGATAATTCAGTGATAATAATTCAATTCATAAAAGTATACAATTTAAATTACCAAAAAGTGTGTGTTAAGGTGGTTTACTAAAAATAATAGTCTAACAAAAAAGAATAAATATAATGAATGAAGAAAAAAAGAAATAGTCACGTTAGTAAATACCTTATGGCTTGAATTGAGTAAATATAGTAAATATGTTAAACGTCTCACACTCAACGGCCCCCAGTAGGATGTGAATCCTGTGTCGGGGGTCCGGAAACACACAATACACGATTACAAACGCCCAGACCCATGGGCGTAGCGAAGTACGGGCAGGGGGGGGGGGCAGCTGCCCCCCTCTAGAAGTGCCAGAATAGCGGTTGGTCACTGATAAAAAAAGATTTTTCCATGTTTTCTTATTCTAAGCGATGTCACTAATAACGATAAGTGAAACGAATAAAAGAACACCTCCACTACTAATGTGAGATACTCGTATATGTTAAGGCCAGTATATTCGAGCGTTGTAGGTATTCAGCGCTACCTCCCTCCCCGCGCGACTAGTTACGCGAAGTCTCCGATCAAATGAACTCTCGATGACCCCGCGCGCGGCGACGGCGCACGGAAATAATTAAATATACTTATAATTTAACAGTAGTGCAACATACTAGGTTTTTTTTTTTTACTTAAGGTTATTTTATAATTAAATTATATAATAAACTTTTTATGGTTTTGTTTTCGATCCTGAAGGCACAGTATAAAATGCAACATAAACATTTAATACCTAAGAGAAGTAGATAAAAACTAGAGATGTGCCGACTATAACTTTGGCCGACTAGCCGACTAGCCGACTAGTCGGTTGTAAAGAGGCCGACTAGTCGGCCGAATAGTCGGCTAAGCCGATAACGGTTTCGGCGGCGGCAAAATGGGTTGTTTGATTGTTTCTTTATACCTGGTTGAAACATCGGTTAATTTAAAAAAATTGTCTACTGAAGAGTGGGAAATACTCATAAAAAGCATTGAATTGCTGAAGCCATTTGAAGCGATTACGGAGATTATAAGTTCAAGTTGCTCTTCGGTGTCTGAAGTAATACCTCATTTGAAAACGTAACAGAAATATGAAGAAATGTACATTGAAATGAAAGTCTTGCTGGAAAATGTTTTGAAGAGTAGGTTTGACTTGGAGCATAATAAAGTCTTCACCCTGGCTACATTGTTGGATACAAGCATCGATGTTTCGAATTTTTGTAATTTTTTATACAGTATTACAGTATCATGTAGGTTGTCTTGGTTTAATATTATTAAGTCTGTTAATAAAAAAATCTTAGTCTTTTATTCAAAAATAAAAAGAAATATTTATAAATGTTAATATTAATAACGAGATATTATATTGTTTTGTGTGTTAATAAAAATAGTAATTTTGTTTGATAATTATCATAGATATTATTTCTTTACAATAAGTAATTTTAGAGACTACCAAAGGAAACCTATATTTATACCAAAGGAAAAATTATTTATATTTCAAAATGTGTTAAACTGATTCTAAAAGCAGAAATATTAATTAACAATCAAGGTATTTATAAATGTAATTCCTCTTAAGTCATTTTATTGAGAAATACATACAAATTATAAGCCGGATAGTCGGCGCTCCTTGCCGAATAGTCGCCGACTAATCGCCGACTACAAAAGTGGCCGGATAGTCGGCTTAACCGACTAGTCGCCGACTAGTCGGAACATCTCTAATAAAAACTATTATTTAATTTTTTATGGGTTTATAGCTAAAAAAAAAAAATAATTTTTACTATTAATATTTTAATTTCTATTAATTATCAGTAATTTTTTTTTTTTTGATAATTAATACACTTAATACAACATTTAATACCTAAGAGAAGTAGATAAAAACTATTATTTAATTTGTTATGGGTTTATAGCTAAAAAATAAATAATTTTTACTATTAATATTTTAATTTCTATTAATTATCAATAAATAATTTTTTTCTCAAAATAAACTTAATAACTTTTGTGCAGGATTTACACATGTGTTTGCTGGGATGTTGTGAAGAAAAACACTCCTTTGTTTCTTAAATTTTCTTGTTCTTGTTCTAAGCGCTGCCGAGAGTCGAATGCCAAATCGGCCAAAAGGCGCGGTTCATATTTCATACTTAGTGTTTACATTTAGTATGTATAGTAGCGAGTTATGAATGGGGCCGCAGGGGGAATAAAGCGCCACGAAATCTTTTTTGCTGCTTCTGCTGCGGTGGCTCTGTCCATTGCTTTTTTTTACGCTGGGAAATGCATTTATGCATCCCGCCTACTGTAAGGGCGACGGGTATGTGGGACTCGCTGACTGCGGAGCCAGAATACCCACTAAAACCCAGCGGTGCCGGTGCCCTCATCGTCGTAGTAGGGCGCCACGCTTTCGCATACAATCGTGACGCCCCGACGGTTGGCCCGCCTCTGCGGGCCGCCTTCGCTTATAAGGCACTCGCGGGCACTGTGAGCGCTCTATTGCCCTGGTGGCGAGTGGGAGGATGTGGTGCCCTTTCACACTCTATTGCGGAGGGTGGAGGAGTGCATATTGGCGTCTCTTCCTCCCTGGTCGTCTTCTCGGAGCGGAGCGAGTCAGCGTGTGCGGCTGCTTCCCGCTCTCGTCCCGCGGCCTCCTTCAGTGCCAAGACCTCCTCACAATATGAGGTCACAGCCGACCAGCACCTCTCGCTGTCAAGCATGCAGCGGACCACACTTGACAGCGAGAGGTCTCCACCTATTAATGCCACCAGGGCCCTGCGCTGAGGCTCCCAAGCGGCGCATTCCTCCAGTGTGTGACGCGACGAGTCGATTGGCGCGCCACACTCGTGGCAAGCAGGGGTGGCTTCTCGCCTAGCGATTTGGTGCAGGTACTTACCGAAGCAACCGTGCCCGGTAAGCACCGGCAACAGCCGAAACGTAAGCACCCCATGCCGCCTGTTGACCCAGCGACGAAAGTGAGGACGTCGCTCTGTCCATTGACTGTCTCAATTCTTTGTCGGCACCTCGCAGGTTAGTCCCATTGTCGGACCAGATTTGAGCATGTTGTCCTCGTCGCGCTTTCATTCTTCTTTAATCCATTATCACTGAGTCTGTGCTCAGTGACGTCGCTATCTCTAGGTGGATCGCTCTTACAGCGAGGCACGTGAATACTGCCACGTAACGTTTTTGTTGGCTGCGTCCCACGGTGACTGTTAATGGACCGAAGTAGTCCATCCTTGTGTATGTGAAGGGTTGCTGATGGTGAGCTAGGCGAAACACAGGTAGGTCTCCTGTTCTCGGGTATGGCGGGTTCACTGCCCTAATCCAGCAGTGTAGACACTGTGGAAAGAGCGTTCTTGTGACGGGCCGCAGGCGTAGTATCCAGTAGTGCTGTCGACATTCGTTCACAGTCGCCTCGACTCCCGGGTGATGCTTCGTTCTATGCATCGCTATGATCCACAACTTCACTGTGTGATGATTTCCGTCTAGTGTCATCGAGTTTTTAGATCGCGTTGATACTTGCTTCGCGGCGTTAATGCGACTTGGGACTCGGAGGGCTCCCTCTGCACACTCGATGCTCAGCTGCTTGAGGCGACTGTCTCGGGTGACCGACTTCCCGTCTTTAATGCTTTCTACTTCATTTGGAAAAGATTCTTCTTGGACTGTTCTCATGAGTAGGTCTTCAGCTTTCCTGATAAGTTCCGCGGAGACCGGACGAGCCTCCAAAGTTTCTTCGAGCTCTACTCTTATTTTCGGGCGTGTTTTCAGCTCCTTGTTCGTCGTTTTCCAGTCTGGGTCTTTTAACGCGCTTTTCTTAGTCCTTTTATAGTTGAGTCGTTGTGTATTGGCTCGACAGAGTTCTATAAACTGTAGCACTCGAACCGTCGTGTAGCGGAGTCTGTTCCAGCTGGAGTACCGTGTGCAGTCTGGTAACCCTTCTTTGAGTCGCGGCTGTTTACGATCGGTGACGTGATGAGTCCTTTCTTCGCCTGTAGGTTCGGTTGACGACGACGAGGCGGACGTTTCCGTAGGCCAGGTGGACTCCGGATGATAAGGAAATTCAGGACCTGTGTACCATCTGTGACCACTGCTGAATCCCGCTGGTACGTCTCGCGTCGCGTCGTCGGCTACGTTTAGCCTGGTTGGGACCCATCGCCATTCGCTGACCGTCGAAGAATCTTCAATTGCCGCTAGCTGCTAGCTAGCCGCTGTTATGTGAAAATACCGAATATAACTTATTCAAATTTTGGTTATGCTAATATATCGGTCTAAGATATCGATGATAATCATTATATTCTACCTAAAAATAGATTCAATGTTCATTAAACTTACGAGTACTTACCTGATCGCTTTTCTAAGCTTACGTAGTTCACGTCTAGATATTTTTTTTTATTTCTAGTTTTATTCCCCATTTTATATCTACACTACACTGCTATACAGTAAAAACACTTCCAACGTTGTTAGAGTACTAACTAAACTAATCTAATAAAATAATCAATAATAATCTATACTAATAGATAAAGCTGAAGAGTTTGTTTGTTTGAACGCGCTAATCTCAGGAACTAGGTACTGGTTCAAATTTAAAAATTCTTTTTGCGTTGGATAGCCTATATACCGAGGAAGGATTTTGGCTATATAACATCATGCTACGACTAATAGGGGCTGAGTAATAATAAGAAATGTTACAAAAACAGGAAAAAATAATCTTTTTTGAGAGCTTCCGTTGCGTCCTTTATTATTTTTCTTCTCGAGACATTTTTTAATTATAGTTCCACTTTTAAAGTATATATAACACCACTCTTTTACTGTAAATTTTCGAAAAAAAAACTCAGTAATACGTTGAACGACCCAAGAATCAAACCTGAGACCCCTTGCTCGGCAGTAACGCTTGGGACCACTGGACCAACGAGGCGAAAATATTTAAGTACGTTTTTCCCTCAAATTAACGCGGGTGAAACCGCGGGGCACAGCTAGTACTAAATACAATCTATATCTATAACTATACTCTATACTAATAGATAAATCTGAAGAGTTTGTTTGTTTGAACGCGCTAATCTCAGGAACTACTGGTTCAAATTTAAAAATTATTTTTGCGTTGGATAGCCCATTTACCGAGGAAGGATTTTGGCTATATAACATCACGCTACGACAAATAGGGGCTGAGTAATAATAAGAAATGTTACAAAAACGGGAAAAAATAATCTTTTTTGAGAGCTTCCGTTGCGTCCTTTATTATTTCTCTTCTCAAGACATTTTTTAATTATAGTTCCACTTTTAAAGTAAATATAACATCACTCTTTTACTGTAAATTTTCGAAAAAAAAACTCAGTAATATGTTGAACGACCCAAGAATCAAACCTGAGACCCCTTGCTCGGCAGTAACGCTTGAGACCACTGGACCAACGAGGCGAAAATATTTGAATACGTTTTTCCCTCAAATTAATGCGGGTGAAACCGCGGGGCAAAGCTAGTACTAAATAAAATTATCCAATCTATTCCTCAAACCACACTATCCATTCTCTGAGGATAGAGAGGTTCACTGGCGCTCGAATTCCTAAGAGACAAGACCGGACCCTATACATCGGTTTTCACACAAGAGGAAAAGAAGACGTTGATAGACAAGGGATACGGCACCGGACAGGGATCGAGCGTCATGACTATCCACGAGGCACAGGGACAGACACGCGAGGCAGTCATCATCGTCCAGACAAAGACTAGGAGGCTGCGGATTCATGACAGTGTTCCGCATGCTGTGGTCGCGGTGACCAGGCACACAAAGACCTGTGTCTACTACACCGACGACGGTGATGATGCAATCGGTCGTTTTGTCGGCCTCGGTGGAGGCCACAACGAAGGAAATACTCGAGCACACCCTCAAGATGGCTATACATAAAAGAGACACCGCCGTCATTGAGGATGTGCTCGAACAGCTTCCCTCGGGGGATGGCTGCGGCAGAGTCTCCAATAAATAATACAAAAATAAAGAGCCCAAATGTAAATGTAGACAAGCCGTAAAAATGTGGTGGCTGGTATGTATGTACTAACAAGCAATGAAATATTAGATTATATTAGATCAAGGAATAAACGCATGTACATAGAAAATAAGAACATATATATATTTATATATAATATATATGTGTGTGTGTATATGTATATGTATATATATGTATGTGTGTATATTTGTATATGTAAATTATATTTGTAAATAAAGATTATGTTTATTAAAAATGATTATATGTATGTAAATATGATTATATGTATTAAAAAAAATTATAATAATAATAAATAAATAATTGTCAGTATACGGACTCGCGTCATAGAGATCCTGACAATAAGTCTAGCTAATGTAAGTCTAAAATAGTACGCATGAAACTATATTAACAATCTTATACATTTAATTAAAAAAAGGCACGGGCAAATATAAGCCCGTGGATATTTTTGTTATAAGAAAAAAAAATCCAATCTTTAGAGGGGGGGGGGGACGCCGCCAGACAGCAGAGATACAGGTCCTACTTCGATGACGCCTCGCAGGCAACTAAAGCGAGGCGCGCGGGCCGTTTTCTTATATAATTTAAATATTTAATATTTAAAAAAAATAGACACATTTATTTAAAAAAGTAACCGTTAAATGTTCTACAAAAAGTTATTACCTATTTTTACATGTGAATATTGTAACTTAAAATCTGATATTCTTCAAATAAAACAAGAAAAATAATCAAAAACATCCTTTCTTTGTGTTTTTTTTTTATCGAGTCAAGTTACAATTATCGTGTTTTGAACCGTTGAATAATCAAGAACGTTTGTTAAACTATAACATATATTTTTAACGGATCAAAAAAATGAATATTACTATGTTTAAAACTCTATCAAAAACAGGTGATTTGGGATATACTGGCCTTAAAAACCACGATTAAAAGAATAGTCAAGGATTTTCATTATCTGCCCCCCTCTATAGAGAATCCTGGCTACGCTCTTGCCCAGACCACGACAAATATCTGTATGGCCTATACAAATATTTGTCATGTGCGAGGATCGAATCAAACCCGCGACCGTCAACGCATCAGCCAGTTGCTGTGACAACTGCGCCAACGCGTCGTCAGATGTAATACATTTAAATTTATAATTTATTAAATAATATATTTTATGAGACAAAAAATTATTACAAATATTTAAATGATTATTCTAACTTCAATTGTAAGAAGTTATTAAAAATCAAATCAATTTTTTCATTCGATCAATTAGTAATGACAAAAAAAAAAAAAAATTGCAATCAGTAACATGTTACACAAAACTAAATAAGTAATCGATTTATACAATTTATATTTTAATTATATATTATTATAACATATACATTATTCTTGGTTTTAACTTAAAATTTAATGATTCAGTAACTTGGTTTGGCTTGGTTCGTAAGATTCGTCTATGGAGAATGATTGATGAATTTTTTAAATATTTTTTTTTTGTGAACATCAATTATTTACTTCTTCATCGAAGGCCACATTAAAAACACATTGCTTTCCGCTCTTCGACTCATTTTGTACCATCTCTGAAACTGCGAATTTTTTTAGATGACTAGGGAAAGGAGAGGTACGTTTCTTATTTTTAAGGCGGGTAATGAGTTCCTTCAAATGCTTAGGTAAGTCCTGTATAAAAAAAAAAATCATTAAAAAAATTGTTAGTAAAATGCTATCAATGAGTTTAAATTACGTTATATTTTATAATCAAGATTATTTAATAGGAATGTAAAGAAATATATATAATAGTTGCAAACAGTTAATACTTACTTAATCTCTTGTACTCCGATAGCTTCCATCCATTTCTCCTTCAGCTGATTATTTGTAGAAAATCTGCAATTTAAATTAACATTATAAGTTCAAAACATTGACTGCCTATATAAACATAACCAAACGTTAATATGTACTGAATAGAATACGTATATGGTATACACTTATGATGGTACCCTTCTCCAAGTGGATACCTAGGCCACACAATCCAACTTGGCCGAAACAACTTCGAGAAGGAAGCCGATAGGAGGATTCAGTTGGGCTGGGCGGCATCGACTCTTAGATTCGAAGATTCTGCAATGCCTAAAGACAAAAGTCTTCGAGCAGTGTGTCCTACCTGTATTGACATATGGCGGCGAGACTTGGACACTGACGTTGGGATTAAAGTCAATCAATGTGCTATGGAACGGGTTAAGCTTGGAGTCTCTCTCAAGGATAAAATCAAAAATGAGATTATCTGCGAGAGGACCAAAGTAACCGACATAGCTCGTAGAATCAGCAAGTTGAAGTGGCAGTGGGCTGGTCACGTATGTCGCAGGACCGATGGCCGCTGGAGCAGACGTGTCCTGGAGTGGAGACCGCGAATCGGCAGTGACTCACCGTGAACTATGCGGCTTCTGGTTCCGACTCACTGGAACATTCCACTGGCCCGGCAAGCATCACAAAAATGTATGGATGATTCAACCCGCTATCGACCTCCGGAGTCTCGGAGGGGGAGTGATGTAGCGACAACTACCTCGCCACATACGAACTGACGCATCCTACATCGCGCTATCAAAGTTTTCAAAAGCAATTGAATATATATACAAGAACCCGACAATAAAACGTTAAGTGGCGTGTAGCCCACCAGACACACACTCGTCTAGTCGAAGGATCCTTCCTTTTCAACGGCAGCCTCTCTTTACCCCAAACAGTGTAGGGCGTCCTCCGGCCTGCTGGACCGACGACTTACGCAAGGCCACCGGCGGAGGCTGGATAAGGATTGCGAAATACCGGGATATTTGGCGCGAGCTTGGATAGGCCTATGTCCAGCAGTGGACTGCGATAGGCTGATGCGATGAGATGCGATACACTTATTCAGATAACAAAATACACAATGTAAATATTTTTTACTTGTGAAAACTGCGAGTGTAATCGCCAGGAGTAGGCTCCTTTTTACAAATTACACACGTTGTTGTCATTTTATAAACGCATCATCAACCGCGGAAAATCAATCACCGTCAAATCGTTCTGCTGTGTTACTATGCTGCTTGCTTTTCCGCGCGCATACGCAAGCAGAGTAAGACAGATAGGTACCGTCTACCATCAGGTACAGCTATCGAGTATCGTCTCTCTCGTCTATCGTCTCTATCTTAGGGCGTTTGTGCACTTTTTTTTAAAGGAATTTTAGTGTCCGGCAGTCCGATTTTTTACGGTCCGATGTGGCATGAAAAAAAAATGGATGAAAGTGAGATAAAAATGAATGAGGTAACGTAAAATGTCGGACGGTAAAATTACGTTTAGTACACAAACTAGTATATACATTTATATGGCGTGCCATATCGGACCGTAAAAAATCGGACTGCCTTACAGTAAAATTCATTGTAGTGCACAAACGCCCTTATAATACCTCTAGGTGCATTCGCGTTGAACGCTTTCGCGCTGTGAGCGCGCTTACACGTCGTTTTCATCGTTCGACTTGGTGCTGTGAGCGTCAAAAAAGCACACTCATGGCTGAGTTCGTAACACAGACATCGCGCTCAAAGATGCTTACGCCACAGAGGTAGGGCAGGGCAGCAAAAGCGTGAGCGCCACTCTTTACTATCTGTCAAAACGAATGCAACTTGAGCGTAAGCTAACAAAATTCTGTGTATTTCTAAATATTTAATAAATTCTTTATAAAATTAAAGTCTTTACAATCCCAGAAAAATGGCAAGCAATAGACCAAAATTATAGACCGGAAAGTAACAAAGTTTACACGATTATTGTTACCGACGATGAATTCAAGCGAGTATATATATATATATATATATATATATATATATATATATATATATATATATATATATATATATATAATAGAAGCAGGTATATAAATAAAATTATTAGTAAAAAAGAAATATTAATGTTTTCCATTACTTTTGGTTAAGGATGAATTTTTGTTTTTAATTTGCATTTACTCTAATTTACCAAATTCGCCATGCAATTGCTAACTGATAAACTAACGCTCACAGTGTCCAGAACGAACGAAATTTAATTGGTACTCACTTCTTATCTAGGTTTCTAGGATGAAGTCACGGCCGTGTATAGAGATAGCTCGACCGTGCCGTGGATGAAGTAATATTTGACAGTTGTCATATGTGTCATTACTGTCATTTGTATCATTTGTACTGAGTTATGTCAGTGCAATGACAGTTACTTTTTATTTTTCTTTTGATTTAAAGTTTTAAATTAAATAAAATGTTGCAGAGATATATTTGTAAATATTTAAGTGCACAATTATATAACAGACAAAATAATATATTATTTAATTTAAAATCTCAAGCCCATTCCTGTAAACAATGTGGATTCAAGTTATTTTCTAGTCAAAGAGTCCCAGCATTACGAAATACTGAAAGAAGTTTATTGTGTGGAAACGATAGATTCTTTGTAAAATTCAGATATTATACCACACAAGCTGACGTTCAAAAGAAAAATGGGCGCATCGAAACTCTTAAAGATAAAGCGGAAATAACGACCTCAAAAAAGATAAACGTAAAATTAAAGCCATCAGAACTAAAGAGACTTCTAACTTTGGCTGAGCCTGAAAAATGGACTCTTGCTGGTAAGTCAGATTATTCAAATAGATAGAATGATCTTTTACAAGATAACAAACTTGAATAAGTTTTCAATACACATCTATATTTATTGTTTTATATTAAAATATAATTATGTACTATCATAAATTAAAATGAAATAAAATCTAATAAATAAATTTAAAAAAGAGTAGGAAAAAATTTAACTACAGTTATTTAAATAAATTTCTAAAAAGAACCTGAATGAAAATATTTACTTAGGAGTCTGACATTAATAAAATACAAAAACCCGTTGTATGTAGATATGAATCCTTTGTAGGGTTGAAAAATAAAAACAGTTTTTTTTTAAAAAAAGAACAAAACATCCTGTTAACAAAACATTTAAAAAAAACATCTTTAAAAAAATATTTATTATGTTTTTTATGCAGCTGTTTAAAACATTGTTTTAAATTCATTAATAAAATTTTTTTTATATCTTATTAGTAAAACAGCCTGCCTATGATCAACAGAGGACATTCAACGGTTGATATAATGATAATGAAATCTAGTTTATTATACTGGTGAATCTGGGACAATCGATGATATTTAAACCACATAATCTGTTGGTCATACTGAACTTTCTCTAAGAAACACCCTCCCAAATGAATTTCCGACTGGCCCGTGGCGCAGTTGGTAGCGGTCCTGTTTACTACTCCAGGGTTGTGTGTTCGATTCCCGCCCCGAGTCTGGGTGTAATATGTATTTATTTACATATGTATTATTTATATGTATATTTATTAAAAAAATATGTATATCAGTCAACTGTTACCTAAAACACAGGCATTAAGTTGCCTACCTTAGGTCTGTTGCTTACCAGACAACTATGTGTGTATGTTAAACATATTTATATTTATTTCCTTTTTCGATCTTTCATAAAAAGTTTTCAAGTCAAGTCATTGTGCCATTTTTTTACCACCTCCAGCATTAAAATCAGAAAAATGTCACCAAAGAGGATCCTTTTTACATCCTGTCATAATTTTAATTGTTAATCACACAACCTTAGTAAGCTATATATAAATATACAATATCTTAGTTAAAAAAAATTGGTTGTCTGTAAAGTCGGTTTATGGACGATAATTTTATGTAATAACGTCATAAGAAAACATTAATGAAAAATTGCATTCCTTTAAGAATTGAATTGAATTATTATTTGATTAAAAGTCTATACCGGATTTTATAGCGTTTATTTAAAACTTTATATTTTTACAATAATTTAAATTATTTCCCGACGTTTCGGACCCTTTACAGCGTCCATGATCTCGGGGGACTGAGGTGGTGGGTGTCCGAATAATGAATTAATTGTTACATACCCCGCTTTTTATACAATTTTAAATTATTACTATTAACTGTTCCTATTCATGCAGAATGAGCTTATTGTGTCTGGAAGTCGTGCTGTGTTCTTATTTTCCTTGGGTTCAATTAATTTTAGTACTGGCTCCCAAGCTGGTGGTACGTTCCAACCATCCTCTCTATTGAAATTAGGATGTTTTTTGATTTCAATAGCCTCGCGAATCATCCTTGGTAGGAATCGGTGTTCTTTAGCGAGAATTTGTGGTTTATCAAATCTGATATAGTGGTTGGTACCTTGTTGAGTATGTTGACACACAGCAGACTTTGTCGACCGTTGGTGTTTCATGTCAGCTATGTGTTCTTTGACGCGTGTCTCTATACTCCGCTTAGTTTGTCCTATATATGAGAGACCACATTCACAGTCTAATTTGTAGACCCCTGCATCTTGTAAAGGTATTTGGCACTTGACAGATGGTAATAATTGACTTATCTTCGTTGGCGGCTTGTAGTAAGTTTTGATTGAAGCTCGCTTCAAGATGTAGCCAATCTTGTCAGTGACTCCTTTGACATATGGTAGTACGGCAGGCTGGCGCTCAACTGTGGCTGTCTTCTTTCTCCGGGATCTGTGACGCTGACGCGGTGCTCGGAGGTTGTTGTCTCGCAGTACCTGCTTGACGTGCTGTAGCTCTGCGTCCAGGTGTTTCTCGTCACAGATCCCGCGAGCTCTCTGAAACAGAGACAAACCAACGGCAGAGAGTTGTCTAGGATGGTGGTGAGAAGCACCGTTTAAATACCTGTTTGTTTGGGTAGATTTTCTATACACAGAATGGCTTAAACTATGATCAGGATTTCTGATTATAAGTACATCTAGGAAAGCTAGTGTGTTATTTGCCTCTAACTCCATGGTAAATTGAATATTGTTATTTATGGAGTTAAGGTGTTCTAGGAATATGCAAGTACTGTCTGTTGGTAATATGGTGAAAGTGTCATCTACATACCTCTTGTAAAATCTAGGAGAGATAGGTGCTGTCTTTAGAGCTCGATCCTCGAAGTCCTCCATGTAGATGTCAGCCACTATGGGGGATACTGGAGAGCCCATAGCCACGCCATCCACCTGTATGTAGTATTTGTGGTTCCACAACAGGTAGCCAGTTGTAAGGCAGTGCTTGAGTATTATTGCATATTCCTCTGGCATGTCGTTCTCCACTAGTCTCCTTCGTACAATTTCAATGCAGTCTTGTACCGGTAAGCATGTGAATAAAGACTGTACCTACATCGAAACTCACCATTGTTTCATTCTGAGTGAGTTTTAGGTCTTTAATCTCACTCACAAATTGGTAAGAATCCTTCACATACGCTGTTGTGTTGCCTCTGAGTGGTGACAGTACCTTTGCTACGTGCTGAGCCAGTTTGTAAGTTGGACTGTCGATCTGGCTTACAATTGGACGTAGAGGTACATTTATTTTGTGTATTTTTGGTAGGCCATATAAGCGCGGTGATTTTGCACATGTGGGTAGTTTAACATCAATTTTTAATTTGTCGGAGTATTTCTTTATTAAATCATTTGTTTCTTTTAATATTTTATTCGTTGGATCTTTATTAACGATTTTATACGTACTTTTATCCGACAGAAGTTGTTCTATTTTTGTATTGTAATCTGATGTGTCCATGACTACTATAGCGTTCCCTTTATCTGCACGAAGTACTGTAATATCTAACCTCGCACGCATTATTATCACTGAATTATCATTATGTTGTATAATACAAAGAAGGAGTTACTTGTAAATGACAATTTTTTCTATAAATTAATTAAATTAATTCTTTTCTACTCGGACGCATTGGTCGATGGAGTGGAAGAGAGATAGATACGTCATAAGCTGAATGCTTAAGGTAGCATTCGGATCTAGGCGACCTACTGTCGCGACTGTACCGCGGCGGTGACACGTACTTTCGGATAGCAGCGGGCGCAGCCTGAGCCGCGACTTCCATGACTGTGCAGTAGTCAAGAAGGAGTCAGTGTGAACAGTTATGCGTTCGGTCGTGTTTTGTGTATCAGAGCGATGTCTGATAGCTTAAATAAATTGAAACGAGAACTTCTGAAGCGACTTTTTGAGGACGAAGAAGAGGATGATGAAATAATTTTGTTCTTTCTTTCATCAAAAAGGAATAAAGTAGATTCATTATATACATCCAGAGTGTATCCGCAAAGTGGCGGGTTTTTAGCATTTAATTCTACTAAAAACTCGTCATTTTCATCAGTAAATGACGCCATTTCTACTACTGTAATAAGCGAGCGGCCGCGGCGCGACCATATTGCCTGATGCCTCCGGAACGGCTCGGCGGCGTGGCCGGGGTCGTGCGCAGGCCACGGCCCCCGGCCGCGCTGCACAGTCGCGCGCATCGGAAAGCGTTACATACAAATTCATACAAAGCGGTTCGGCACTGCCAGGGTCGCGACCGCCGAGTCGCGGCTGCCGAAATCCAAATGCTACCTTTAGGCTGATCGTGCCTGTCTATCGCTTGTTTCGCGCTTTGAGTTGTGATAATGAGTCATACTTTTTCGGGCGTGCAGCCGGCGTTCATTGATTTATAAGACGATATTACGTCAAAAACAATTTCTAATGTAATTCTAATAAGAAACGTCCAACAAACAATCGCCTGTACTTGCTAATCCATACGCACACGCACGTCGCACACACTCAAGTCTCGTCCATCTGTACACACAAGTCTCCCCTTATTTCTATGTTTCGGGAAAGTAATGTCAGTAATAGAAAAGAGAGTTGCCAGCTTTATAGATAATATCTACCAAAAAATTAGGATGCGTTCAATTAATCACTACACGTAAAAAAAGTAAAAGAAAACATTAGTGTTTTTTATGCCTGTTTGTTGTGTTAACAATTTGTTTGAAACGTTCAAACACGTTTCAAACAAATTGTTTTAAAACATGTCTTAAACACATAATTATACATTTTTCTAAGTGTTTAAAACACTTGTTTTAAGCAATTGCTTAAAACAATGCCAACCCTGATTCTTTGTATGATATCCTCAAATAACCTCATTATTAACATAAAGTTTAGTAATAAAGTAATTGATGAAAAATCTATCTACTTTTAAAGCAATATTTTCATAAATTGATTCAACAGTCTGATGAACTCAATAAATATCATCATCATTATATCAGCCGTTGGATGTCCACTGTTGAACGTAGGCGTCCCCCATGGACCTCCAGAGCGACCGGTTCCAAGCAGCCTCCAGCCAACGTCTTCCGGCGACTTTCCTCAAGTAGTCGAGAACCTTTCTGCTCCATGGGCCGTCAGTTCTTCGAGCTATGTGCCCTGCCCACTGCCACTTCAGCTTGCAAATTTGTTTGGTTATGTCGGCAATCTTCGTTCGTCTGCAGATCTCATCATTTCTGAATGGCTCTCGCAGAGAAATACCAATAGCATAGCCCTCTCTATTGCATGCTTTGTGACTTGGAGCATGTTTAAAAGGTCCATAGTCAGAGACCATGTCTTACAATTAGATCCATATGTCATCACTGGTAACACATATTGATCGAAGACTTTCGACTTCAGGGACTGAGTGTTGTACTCGCCGTTTATGTTAATGCCGAATCCTTTCCATTCCAGAAGCTTGAAAGCGTTTTCCAATGCTGCGATAAACAGCTTCGGAGAGATGACATCTCTCTGTCTTACACCTTGCTGCATTGGAATCGCTCTCTTGCTATGCTCCTGTACTCGAACACACATAGTAGCGTTGTTGTACAAGCATTTCAACACTTTGATATACTGATTGTCAATGTGGCACCGCTGAAGAGACCGCAGCTCCGCCCAAGTCTCAATCGAATCGAAGGCTTTCTCATAGTCCACAAACACCAAGCACAATGGCCGATTATACATCTCGGTCTTTTGTATAATCTGCCGCAACGTATGTATGTGGTCTATGGTATAGCCTTTTGGGAAACCGGCTTGTTCGGGAGGCTGGAAGTCATCAGGTGCCCGTCGGACGATTCGTAATGAGCTGTTATCTAGAACAGCTTATAAATGTGGCTCAGAAGCGAAATGGGTCTGTAATTCTTCAACAGGGTGTTATCACTCTTTTTGAAGAAGAGTACCACCACGCTTCTGTTCCAGGCTTCCGGCGTTACGTCCTCGAGCTCTTGCTCGGTATTAAAGGTATTAAAGAGCCTCTGAAGGACTTTAAGTACCGGTGTTCCACCCGCTTTCCTAAGCTCTGACAAAATACTGTCTTCGTCCGGTGCCATATTGTTTTTAAGCTGTCCCAGAGCCGTACTAATCTCGTGCAAGCTGATGTTCGGGATATCTTCGGAATAATGTTGGGTTAGCTCGGCTTGTGGATTTTCAGCCGAACTACAAACAGGTTGGTTGACCGAGGTATATATATGTCCGTAAAACTTCTCGACTTCCCTCAATGTCTCATCTCTGGTCGACGCTGTACCTCCATCCTCTTTTTTTAGCCTCGACAACCGACTTTGATCAACAGACGAATCTCTTTTAAATACTTTGGAGCCCCGATTCCGCTCTAATGTGTCTTTAATACGTTTTGTATTAAAGACACGTATATCGTGTCTCAGAGATTTCCATATACGTCTGTTGACCCGCCTATATGCTTCAGCGTCACCAGAGGGCTGCAGGTTTAACAAGCGTCGTTCTTCTATGACACCTTGAGTTTGTTTAGAGATTTTTCAGGGGTTGGTCGCTTTTACGGCTGGGTCTGCAAAATTGGCTCCCCACTGTATGGACAGTTTTCGCTAACCTGCTGTTTATATCGTCCACAAAAACGCAATCATCGAGACAATCAAAACGATTAGATAATTCGAGCTGAAAGGTCTCGGGGTTTTGGATATGTGCGTTAGATGGTCGCAGTGTACACTTCATTAGGCATGAACGTTCCAGTTTAACACTGATATTCAATGGGCCTCTAACCAATCAACTCTCGGTTTTCACCCTATGGATCACGGAGACATCATTGAATATCTGTCGTCTGGTGGTCACGATGAAATCTATTTCATTCCTAGTTGAACCGTCAGACCTCATCCAAGTCCATTTCCTGTGAGGCGCCTTCTGGAAGAAGGAGTTCATCATAAAGAGTCCCTCATTCTCCAGAAACCCCGGGGTTCCGCTGTCCATATCCAAATTGCCCCACTCTCAGCTCATCGCGTCGTCTTTTGCCTATCTTCGCGTTAAAGTCCTCCATGACAATATTGAAGTAGGTTTTATTCGTATGTATGGCTCTACTGATGTCCTCATACATAGCCTCTACTTCTTCATATGGGTGTGCCCAGGTCGGTACATATACCTGTATGACCTTCAGAGAGTATCTTTTAGATACTCCGAGTATAAGGTAAGCAACCCTGTTCGACACACTTCCGATGGTCTCAGTATTGTTAATGAGGGACCTACGGACCATAAGCCCGTTTGTCGCCCTCCCGGTAGTAGAACAGATTACCGTATTATAGGGTTATCGTGTCCTCCCCCTCTCTTTGGACTTCAGATAAACCCAGTATATCCCACTGTAATCTGTCTATTTCCTCTTCTAGCTCAACAATCCTATCATCAGACCTCAGGGTGCGAATGTTGTGAGTTATCAGGGCCACGTGTTGTCGTGGGTGGCAGCGGAATCTCACCCGGAGATTCTTAGCACGCCCTGCCGTACCGTTACCCGAGCCGTTGTATAATAGTAGGACCACCAGGGACTGGGGAATGGGCTCTATTTTGCTTGTCATAATAATTTTGCCAATACTCGCCACGCTTGGCAAACCTGTTGGCGAGCGCAGTGTGTTATGCCAGGGCATAGTAACGCTGCCGCCCATCACCACCCTGGTCGGTGCATGGTTGTTCGCACCGCTATGGCCTTAGTCACCTTTTACGACACCTCGGCAAAAAAGAGGTCGGGACTATTCTTCTCTGCCGGTCACCGCACGGCCAATGAACATAAATTTTATAAATCAATGAGTATAAATTTTATAAATTTAGCAAAACAAAAATTCTTAAGAGTACATATGAATAAGCAAATATCTATCATTCTATTTATTATTTATTTAATCAAAACGTCTTGATATAAATTAATAAAATTTGATTTCTTTTTCAGGTGCTATTGGTTTTTTAATAATATCATCTAGTGTGACAATGGCAGTTCCATTTTCATTGGGTATGGTGTTGGATATCATATATAGTGGTACAAACGATCTAGTGGCTGCTAGAGAAAAACTTGACCAATTGTGCTTGATGCTATGTGGGGTTTTTCTAGTCGGCGGTCTTTGCAACTTCGGCAGAGTGTACTTGATGTCAATATCTGGTAAAATATGGTATAATTGTCACACAATACTTAGATATATAACATACATATATAATGATGATTGATGATGATTAAATCTTAATTAGAGTTTATTAAACACTGTTACTATCTTAAATTCTCTTTTTAAGAACTTTTTGAATTTCATATCATTGATAAAAAGATGCTAGTGCACATAAACTTTATTAATCACTAATGTTTTGGTTTTGCTGAAAATGTACATTCATGTGTTGTGTATAAAGTGAGTAAAATTATAAAAGATTCACGATTTATTTATGCTCGAAGGTTAAATAATATAAATAAGAATAATAACTACTTATTATGCCTTCAGTGCCAATCAAAATTACTTTAATATTATTGAATAAAAATTATATTAATTTGAAAAAAATTAATATAATTTTTTTATATAATTTTAATATAATTTTATTTTAAAATAGAAAATGTTTAACATTCGAATTAATTTACACCTTAATGTAAATTATTTTAAATACTAATTTACTCATAACTTGTTTATGTTATTTAGGTCGATATATCGGTCGATATATTTATTTATTTATTATATAGAATTGAATATTAGTTTACAGCTAAAGAGTGTATAAGTATTTCCAGAAATAATCTCAAAAATTTCCATTTTAAGAATAATTTAGAAAGTTACCAAAATGATTATAATACTTAAAAAAATAGCAATTGAGGATACTTTGAAGTTAAATTATATTTCGTACTCTAGATTTTAATTTACGAAAGTTGAGGTAATATTCCGGAATACTTCCGTAAAATGAAACGTTTCTCAAAGTTTTTATCTCTAACAAATATAGACATGTGTACGTGTATTTATTTTTATCTTCAGAATAAAAAAGAAAACATTAATTTCAGGGCAGAGAATGACACAGTCGCTTCGTAAGCAAGTATACTCATCAATAATGCGTCAAGAGTCAGCGTGGTTTGGTAGGACGTCGACAGGTGAACTAGTGAATAGACTCTCAGCGGACACGCAATTAGTTGGTCGGAACCTTAGCTCCAATGTCAGTGATGGACTAAGATCCTTGTTCATGGTTGGAGCGGGAACAGGCATGATGGTAAATATTATTTCTTCTAATCTATATTAATGTTCTAAAAATTTAAACAATGTTGTTGTAGTGTCGTGCTAAATATAACACTCACGAAATGATATTTAATATTTTTATTTAATGAAAATTGTAAAATATATTTCTTATGGTGAAAAATCAGTAGATTGCAAATCGTATCGGATATGCAAATATACCTGATGAGAGCCTTTATGTATAAGAAATTTTAAGTAGTTGTATGTATATAATTATAAGTTTCCCGTAATCAGTCGAAACAAATTAATAATAATTAGTTTAAACAATTATAATACTTCAGCCAAAGATCCTGGATGTTACTTATTTTGAACAAAAAATAAATAAATAATAATAATTGGTTCAATTATGTAGATATTGGAGAAAAACTTTTAATAATAATTAGTAAAATCGTTTTCAAGATTTCAAATAATATTAATATTTAAAACTATTTTCAGTTTTACATGTCGCCGTCATTAGCGTTGATAGGGTTGTGCGTAGTACCACCGGTGTCGATGCTAGCCGTCATATATGGTCGATTCGTTCGGGGCATCACTAGACAACTGCAAGATGCACTAGCTGAAACTACAGAGGTAAATATATTTGTGTATTGCAAATCCCTTTTTATTAAAAGACATGAAGAGCACGGCGTCGGCTTCTCCAATTTCCTGTAGGATCTCTTCTGATCATTCACGAAGAGGCGTTTTTTACAACTACGTAAAATGAAACCTTGGTTTTTAGATCCCTTTCTATAGATGGAATCAATGTGAAACTAAAAGCGTATTTTTTTTTGTCTACAACAATGTCTACATTACAAATCTCAGTGCACTAATGTAAAGAAATATTTTTAAGCTTATATGACCTCTAAGGAACAGGCTTAAGTCTACGGAAACAGACCAAACAACACTTGCTCAAATTGAGATTATTTTCATTATTATCACACCAAGAACTCGGTTTAATTCGCCTTGAAGTAGTGTTGTATCATTTGGAGAGGAAATAATATGTGCGGATATATTTAGGTGGTCAGCGAACAAATAGAATTTGGTATGCTGGAATCAGGTTCATATATCATTCATAAAGACGTTAAAAATATAGGACTTAGATGAGACTCTTGGGGAACCTTTGGAAGTGCTTTGAATGGCCTAGATTCATAGCGATTAATTATCACTATACTCTCTGTTATAATTACAGGATTTGAACCAGTTAAGCTAAGCTCCCAAACTCCGAAACATAATATTTTTTTACATTATATAGTAAATACTGGAACAGTCAAACGTCTTACTAAACCTAGTATAAATTACATCAACAAATTGGCGAGAATCATGCTTTTGAAACAGTTTCTATAAAAGATATCAAGTTTGTTGATGTAGACCTACGGCAAAAATCATCTTGAAGTGGTGAGATGGACTGTATTAAATGTCATTGCAATAAAGGATATAAAATCTACTGCAAATCGGAAAAATTCCTGTGAATAGTTTCTATTATAAATAATAGAAAGTGGATAAGCAGGAACGGAAGCGCCTTTTTTTACGATTTAAGCTTGTATACCATCTGCACCTGCACTTTTAAAAGGTCTAATAATATCGGTGTTCTCAGTTTTATTCTTAATATAATAGTATTTATTTCATTGATATAAGAATTAAATAATTATAGAATTAATTAGTTAAACTTATAACAGTTATTTATTATTTTTACTGTATTGAATGAGCAATAGAATAATGAATAGGGAAAAGTAAAATGTCGGACGGTAAAATTACGGATAGTGCACAAACGCTCTATACATTTATATGGCGTGCCATGTCGGACCGTAAAAAATCGGACTGCCGGACAGTAAAATTCCGTGTAGTGCACAAGCGCCCATTGTGTATGTTAATTACTTTTGTACTGTTGGTGATAAATAAATAAATAAAAATATTATATTATATGAATTATATTTAGAATTAAGATTTAGTTATGTTTACAAGCTTGGCACTACTAGTACAGCTTAACAATATATGTACAAGACCTCGTCTCAAGCGATTAAGATTTTGAAGTTATCAGTTTCTCAACACCTGTACACTGAAAGACTTCATCTGTGTGGTTTATTTTATTTAATGTAAAATTAATAATTGTTATATTTTGACTTGAGTTATTTTTTCTCTACAATTAATTTTTGTTATATTTAAATTGTTACAGCTTGCCGAAGAGAAGATTTCAAACATAAAAACTGTGAAAGCATTTAGTAAAGAAAAAAAGGAATGTGAGTCATATGGACAGAGAATCGAAGCTTTACTTAAATTAGCCTACAAAGAGTCTTTAGCTGTCGGAAGTTTTTACGGTTTGGTTAGAATATTTTGCATTTAATAGCAATTTTATTTATCATAATACAGATTGTCGTAATGTTCTTGAGTAGGTACTGTATGAAATTTTGTCAACAATATCGGTTAATACCCCGAATTAATTTTAAATTAATTATCTGAAGTACTATCCAATTTAATTAAATCTTAATATTCTCATATTATCACTCTTTCTCATAAAGGAATTAATTTTGTTTAATAATGATATGTAATTAACATCATTAGAATTTTTTTTACAGACGGGTTTATCTGGCAATACTATAATAATATTGGTGCTTTACTATGGTGGGGGAATGGTGGCCACAGAACAGATGACAGTTGGAAATCTAACATCTTTTCTATTATATGCAGCATATGTTGGCATAAGTATCGGTGGATTGAGTAGTTTCTATACTGAATTAAATAAGGGCATGGGAGCCGCTTCGAGGCTTTGGGAAATAATGGATCGTGTACCTAAAATACCAACTTCAGGTAACTGACACGCTGGTATTTTATCGAGTTTTATGTATGTATGTCAATTTGTTCTTGTTCCAAATTTAAAATAATACATCTCGATCACTCCATCGATCAATCATCGAAATTGTCGCAACCCTGACACAAAAATCAAAGTCGCATTTTTACGTATTATGCACATATATCGTGCTCAGTTAAGCTATGCCATTGTGAAAATAATATTAAGTATGATGTATCTTTTCCTATCTGATTTTAGGGGGTCTAAGGCCAAAAGACAGACCTAAAGGTGAATTAATTTTAGAGAATATAAAGTTTTCCTATGGTGGAGCACCATTAATAAAAGGCTTAAATTTACATTTACTGCCCGGTAAAAGTGTAGCTTTAGTCGGAAGGTCTGGATGTGGTAAAAGTACAATAGCATCTCTAATACTGAGGTTATATGATCCCGATAGTGGAAGTGTGTTATTGGATGGAGTGGATATAAGGCAATTGGATCCAGTGTGGTTAAGAAGTCATATAGGTTATGTTAGTCAGGTAAATACTAGAATCTCAATGTCTTTTTATCTATGTTTAGTTTTGATACCCGTCAGGTATATAATATCAAAGTTCCACTAGATAAGTCCGCTTAAGCCGTTACCAGGTGGTAATTTTTTTGTACATGCCATTATTGCTCTATTTATATAAATAATAATATTCTTGCTTTGTCTTTATTAATTCAGCAATCAAAAGTAACTTGAATGTAATAAATATATTAATACTAAACTTAGTCGGTAAAGATGTATGGACTTAGTGGCGCTGTATTTCATGCAAGATATTACTAATTTTATACTAAAACACAGTATATATATTATTTTCAAAAGAGTAATTGCGGAATCGGTGGTAGCTTTACTATTACAAAATAATAATCACTTGGAAGTGTTAATTTGTAAAATGACGATTCGAAGGGGCCTATTTGAATAAAGTTAATTTTGATTTTGATTTTTGATTTTGAATGAGTTAGTAGTTTTTTAGTGTTTCAAGATTTTAAAAAAAATGTTGTTTGAAATATATTTACTAAGATTATTTTATTTTGCAGGAACCAGTCCTGTTTTCTGGATCTATAAAAGAAAACATCTTATATGGTGCTAATGAAGACGATGACACAATGGAAAATGAAAAGGTAAACCTAGAGCAAAATTTTTAGTATTGCTTATGCTAATTTACACCTCTTGATAAAATTATAATGAGGTAAAGTCTAAATTAAATTTATAAAATAACTAGCATCCACCCGCGGATTTATCCGCGTGGGTGAATAGATAATAAGTAGCCTATATCTTATCAAATTTCGTTCACAAACGGCGCAGCAGATTAGCCATAAATATACATTTACATAAATACAAACCAAATGACTAGAACTACAATCCTATATAATCAAATAAAAAAAGCATATCTAATACGACTGAAATAAAAATAAAAAGTAATCTATATTTTTACTTAAAATATACTAACTAAAAATAATAATTATGCTTGCTGTACTAATCGTAAGTAATGAGTTGCTCCGAGAAACGATTTAGTTATAATCAAAAAACTCGAAATGAACACAACCGTCTATGACGTGTGCCCGCGTTCGGATCGCGCACTCGGCGATGGCGCGTCATTACTCGGACCGCTCCTCTACCCCTCCCCCGCTGCGCGCCGCGCTGACTGACGCTCCATTCTGGTCAATCGAATTCTCGCGGAAAGAAGGTCGTAAGTGCCATGGAAAAGGTGGCACTTGCGCGTTTTCATGTAGTATTATTTAAACTATGTTATATTATGTCCAAATTACACAAAATATTTTTAAATTGTAGCCTATGTGTTGTTCTGATATATAAGTTATTTTACTGTAAAGTTTCATCTAAATCCGTTTAGTAGTTTTTGCGTGAAAGAGTAGCAAACGTCCAGACAAACTTTCGCATTTATAATATTAATAGTAGGATAGGATATTAATAATAAAAGAAATTGCCCATAGGATCCCGCGTGGCTGGTGGCGGCGCGAGCGGCGCAGCTGCAGGAGGTGGCGGGCGGCGCGCAGGGCTGGCGGCGCGAGGTGGGCGCGCGCGGCTCGCAGCTCAGCGGCGGCCAGAAGCAGCGCGTCGCCATCGCGCGAGCCATCGTCAAGGTGACGACCCTAATTAGTTTCTTTTTTTTTTTTTTTTTGCGATAAATACGGATACATATCGGGATACAATTTTTTTTGACGATTTTTGTCGAATTTCGGGGTATATACTCATTTTTATCCTTAAATAATTAACTATATTTGAAAACCACTAGACGTGTCTAAGACTAAAAAAACCACGTGTGCGTCTCGGGACGCCCGACAGAAGTGATAACTTAAACTAATCTAGGTTGAACTATTTCATATTGAAATTATTTAACTTGCTCTTTCTCTCGAAAGAGAAGCTAGACAAACTGGCGCCTTTGCGCGTTACGTAATGAAGCGGTTTACCCTAAGTTACCACTTCAAAAAGGTTAATTATTAACTGGTACAGGCCAGAATATGCACACAAGCTACATCAACTAGACTCTACTCGGAGTTGGTGTGTTAGTGCGCGCACGGCTATCGCGTTTTTAACTAAATGTAGGAACTTAAATGTTATATCGACATGTGCGAGAATAGCGCCGCGTAGAGACATACCTGAGCCCGATCGCTTTCTTTGTAACGCGAGTGTTAAGTTGTTACCGCCATTTAATACAGTCTCGTCGTGACCACGGATCATGTACTATACTGTATCAGCCTGTAAACAACCCACTGCTGAGCGACGGCCTCTTCTTCATATAGAAGAAGGGTTAGAGCTTAATCCACCACGCTGCTCTCGGTAATTCTCGGTATCTATATATATATATAGATCTATGCGCATAGATCTTTTTCATATGCAATTCGTTTGTAAGGATTATTTGAACGCTGCCATATGAGATCACTGTATTCTTAGATATGTACCTGACAGTCACTCTTCGATCTGTCATAACAACATCTGCAAAACTTTTTTTCATGTTATCTTCAGTAATTTTGTATTCAATAAAATAAAACACATGACTGTAAATAATTAACAATAATATACATTTTTATACCTGGCAACGTTGCGGCGTACTGAGAGCTGCCAACCATTTTTTTTCTATTCTTTACATAATTTCATTTAAAATGACGTAAAATCGATAGAAAAAACATGTAGCTGCAATTTATATTAGCAAATTAATTATACAAAAATTAATTACATATAATTGCGGCAAATTTTTTGTAGGCAACCTATCGCTAATCCATTGCAAACTCCCTCAACATTAATTTAAAATTAATTTCATAAAAAAAAAAAAAACTGATAGCTGCAGCATCGAGCAGTGGGATCTTAGACTATAGCTATCGCATAATAATAACTAACACGCGCAAAAATAAATTCATTCAAGCGCGGGTCTCACAACGATGATGGGACTCGTTTGATGTGACCACCCCACCCGTTATTATATAACTACGACAGCAAAATCATGTAGGCGTAATATGCTCATCTACCTGTGCAAAGCCGGGGCGGTTCGCTACTAGCGAGTAGATTATAAAATACAAAAACAAAATCACAAAGACAAAACATTCGATAGTTTTACGATACGATTGAGTAACTCAAAGTTTTTATCAGTGTCATTAGTTAGGTCAAGGATTTTACGGAACGATGATAAATGGAACCGTGTCAGTTTATACACTATTTTATCTTTATTAATATTTTTATATAGGTATTTGAACAACTAATTTATTTATTAAGATTGCTTATCACGTATTATTTATAACGTGTCATTTTTGGTTTTCAAATTAATTTGTAGTTAAAAAAAAATTATGCTGCTGCGCGCGACATTAACATGAGTTAGCGCCGGTCTTTCAAAATGGAATTAATTTTGACAAAAACGGATTTTAATGAAATAATATATTTAATTTATAACAAAACTTTTACTTTATAATAAATAAAATAATTTCTTACGATTATGGTGCATGATTAGTGCATGTTCTGATAACTGACTGAACTGAACTGAACCAGCCTGTAAACAACCCACTGCTGGGCAAAGGGCTCTCCTCCATGTAGTAGGGTTGGAGCTTAATTGACCATGCTGCTCCACTGTGGGTGAGCAGTAATTTCCCTATCGTGAGTAACGATCGTTACCAGGTGTCTATTATAACAACCGGGACCGACGGCTTTACGTGCTCTCCGAGGCACGATGGGGAACTCACAAGGACTGATAACCATACTGGAAACAAATATTTGTACAAATACAAATATCTACCCCGAGCGGGAATCAAACCCGCGACCACCGGCGTTGAGGCGACTACTCACGCCACTACACCATGTACGATAATCAGTTCTAAAAATGATAATAGTGTATATAATTTTATTATATTTGATTGCATCTAATTATTTTAATTTTTTTTAATAATAAAAATACATTTTATTGCACACCACTAAGAAAATAACAATACTCGTAATAAACAGAGATGTACAAAGGTGGTCTTATCGCTAGAAGAGCGATCTCTTCCATAAAATATATGGGGTATAGCCTGTAGGGGAGAGTTGGATAATACCGCGCGTTTGATAATTCCACGCCCTAGCATATTTCAAAAACTAAACGCTAATTGCGCTATCCAGTCCTTAAAGATCACAGTCCGAGTCCTCTACCCCTCCCCGTGCACGACGCTAACTTACTCGGAGCAGCGATTGAGACACATCGTGTCTTACAAGTTTTTACTCTCGTTCCTTATAATTTCGCGGGTATTTTTGACAAGAGGTAAGCTATTCTATATTTGTATATTAGATGAACAGACGACTTGAAGAGAGTCGCCGGAAGTCGTTGTATGGAGGCTGCTTTGAACCGGAGTCGATGGGGGGAGGCCTAAGTTCAGCAGTGGACATCCAATGGCCGATATGGTTATGATAATTAATCTAGTCGTAAAATAATAATTATATCTAGGTATAGAAAGGAGTCTATGCTTCTTTTTTTACGAACGAGTTTATTCAACGTTGCATTTTTTTTTTAAATTCTAAGTTTACTGATAGAAATTCACGAAATTATTATGGGCACGGTTTTATCAAACCTTGACACGATATTATCAGACCAGTCTGATAATACCACGCTTTCCCGTTTTTTTATTATTTTGCAATAATTAATTTTTGTTTATTTTTTGAAATATTTTGCCGTGATGTATGCGTAGCTAAATAAATTCTGTACTATTTACTGCATTTTTGAATATATACATCGAACCTTCTCCGAATTATAGGTCCAAGTTCTTAGAGGCTCGGTAATATCCAACTCTCCCCTATATATATATATATATATATATATATATATATATATATATATATATATATATATATATATATATATATATATATATATATGTGTGTGTGTGTGTGCATATAGAATCTGAATCTCGGAAACGGCTCCAACGATTTTCATGAAATTTAGTATGCAGGGGGTTTCGGAGATGATAAATCGATCTAGCTAGGATTTATTTTTAAAAAATTTCGTTTTATCCGTTTTAGCAGGTAATTAAAAAAATATCATTAGCATACGAAGGTAAATTTGGCTGTCATCGCTATTATAAATTTATATTTATAACAGCTCGGATGGGAATCGGGCGGATTCGAAATCAAAAGATCCGGGTTCGAGTCCAGGTGTCCCCCAGACCAATATTTTTCCTTGTTTTTCTCAAGTTTCTTCTTTTGTGAGAAAAAATATTATTGAGAGCTCTCTTTAATTTTTTTTTAAATAACCAGTTCCTATTGTTTTACTGTTATGTCGGTAAGATCGAAAATATTATTCATATTTCATCAGTATGTACTTCGTAACTAAATATAATTTAACCGAGCAAAGCTCGGTCATCCAGGTACTATGCTATTATATAAAAAGTAATCGACAACATAACTATATAAATAAGCGAATGAATATACGTAGATATATTAATTACATAGATTATACATAAAAAGTATAAATAAATACATACAATACATAATTATACAAATGTTTTCGATTATTTTATGTAATAAATAACTGCAACGAGTACAACTCATAAAGATACAATTTACTCAACATTATTATATATGAAAAAAGTAAAAATTAGATTTCCAAAAATATACGAAAATTTAGTTTTTTCTTGTTGAAAATACGTGACAGCTGAACTGGGAAGCTGAACGTCACATTTTTTATATTAACACATATTGTGACACAAGACTTTAAAAAAAAGAAATCAATGTTTTGCTATCATAATATTGTTCAAAGTTGTGATATTTTTTTCTTTTACAGAATCCGAAAATCCTCATACTCGACGAAGCTACCTCAGCACTAGATACCTATTCAGAATATTTAGTCGACAAAGCGCTCAAAGAAATAAGTAGAGATAGGACACTCCTAACAATAGCCCATAGATTGAGCACCATACAATCTGCGGACGAAGTCGCCGTTATAGGAGACGGAGTTATTGTAGAGAAAGGAACATATTCTGAACTAATGGCAAAACCGAATGGTTATTTCAAAGAACTTATAAATCATCAAATGTTCACAAATTCAAAGCCTAAAAGTACAACAGATGTACAAAACAGCTAATACAAGTCGATACGAAACAGTTTCGCGTTATAAGGTCTTATACCGAGTACACATCGAAATATTATTGTAATCATAAATTATTTAGAAAAAATATGGAATACATGAAAAATTTACTATGTTTTGTGTTATTTTAAAAAGGATAAAATACATAAAAACAATGGTCGCTTAAAATTAAAATGTGTTATAAGTTTCTTGTTGCCGAAAGTTTTAATGCTATATTGGTAAGATTTATAGAATGTCTTAACAATACGACTGACTGGACTATAATTGCGAATTTAGAGCAGTACCCTAAGATCGTCAATTTTAGTCATGTTCTATAGTAAATTTACGATTAAATCGATTTTGAATTATTGTACTTTGTTATTCGAGGATTTTATTATTTATTAATTTAATAAATTTTTTGGGCCACAGTGGTTGTAATTTTTTTTAATATGAATAAAGGTGTATATTGTTAATTTATAAATTATTACAGATTTTACATTTGTTGGTAGAGTATGTTTAAAATAAATGTGTTTTAATGAATGGGATTTAAAAGCAAATTATCATTATAAATTATAAATGACACAACAAAGATAGTTACAATACATACTACATCCATATGTTATAAGTGAAAAAGTTCGTAAATATTTCACAGTCAAAGAAATTAAATATAACTTAAAATGTATACATATTATTATCTTTAATAAACAGAAACGCGCAGTTGCGAATGCACTCTTTGATTATCTAAATTAGTTGATAGGACATTGATTATAATCAAACGCTCTTGAACTTTAGAACATGAACCAAGACTTTCTTGGGCAAAATATAGTAATAGATCCACTTAATATATTTTAATGTAAATTATATAAAATGTTCAAAGTTGATATACGATATATGTATTAAATTTTTTATTGAAAGTGAGGTATTGACGGGCTATGGAATATTTAACTTTAGTGAAATAAAAATGGTTGTTGTTATTTTCATAATTTTGCTTTTTATTTTCACTTCCTTAAACATGAATTAAGTTAATAAATTTAATTTGGGACTAAACCTACCAGGGCGGTCAAATGACCGCTTTTGAGAATAATTAAAATTGTTAAATTTAAGGTTAATTTACCATCAATTAAAAAAAAATGAAGTAAATGAATGTACCTTGTACCTAAGAAATAATTTACTAGCGTCATCAAAAGCACAATTTATCAATTTCACAATGGTGTAACCCATAGTTACTTTTATTAGTAAAAACTAGTTGCCAATTAATAAAAACGCATAATATTACATTTACAATTTTATCGTATTGTACATACCATCATTTTATTTGGATTAATAAATGGACCTTGCCCTGTGACGATCGTGGCACACGCGCCAAAAGTAAGAGCCACTAGTAAGAGATTGAAATGAACATTTACGTGCTAACATTTCGCGGGAAAACATTCCGAGTGGAAGTATGTCTCATTTGAAAATTCTACGCGGGAATTTAGCGCGCCAAATTCTAAACAATATATATCCAAATGAATGTAAAAAAATCAAACCGTCTGAAATTGTTTCTGTTGTTCGCAATTTAAATCGAAACCTAGCTACAAAAACTGCGACAGTGTTAGAACAAAATGTATTAAGTTCGCCGTGGGGTGAAATTATACCTGGAAAGGATACGCTGACTGAACATGTTTTTAAGGATATCGAATTATGGACCGATGCTCCTTGCGTGGTAAGTGCAATTATGTATTTTTATAACTGTGTACATTAATTCTTTTTTCTTTTCATTTTTATAATCTATTGTCCTGGTAAAAATTTATATAACGCGTTTATATTATGATAGTATATATATTTTATAATCAGACATGAAAAAAAGTTTAATAAAATAGTAAACATTTCTATTAGACAGTTGTTTTCATGATTGTTTCGAGTACAAAGTTCAAATTGTATCTATAAACACGCGGATGCAGTCTCCGGCGCGGCGATGATAGGAGATTATAAATAGAAACTGAAGGTTGAGGCTACCTGAAGATGATTTGGCACCAAAATTTAAGTTTCCGGTTTTCAGAATATATATAATAAATTAGACATCATTTTGTATTTTTTTAAATATAAATTGGAATATAAAGGTTTCTAGTTTCTAGTTTAGTTGATAGTTGTATACCTAGTTTTATACATTTTATAATTATTAAAACATTTCGTATATCAGTGTCAAGTAGAAAGATGAATTATATAGTTATGTAATTAATGATAAGATAAAATATTGTGGTATAGAATTGAGCCATGGTTTATAGAGTTAATAGGAAAATTTCAATTGTGTGCAATATTTAATAAAATATATTTTTACAGTTAGTTTATATTACATTTTTTTTGTGTACTATAAACATCTTTTGTGCAATATTATTATATTGTTCAATAAATAATTAGAATAAAATAAATTAATAAACTGTAAACTTGAGGTATATTTGAAAACAATTTCACATTAGGTACTTAGGTTTTGTTAAAAATCTCTCATTAAAAAAAATTAGCAAATTAATAATTAGTAAAGTAAATAATAAATATTAGTGAATAAATAATAATAAACTATACCTAATAGTTGGCGCCCTGGAGTCGTTTCAAATTTTAACATTTTAGTTTCGTGCCAAATAATTCAATGTTCTGAAGGTACATCGACCATCAATATTTATACGTGTATGTTTAATAATTATTATAAATCAATTTTTCTTGATAATGTTTATAGCACATTATATTTTGATAGACATGTGGTGCAACAGGACGGTCCTACGATTATGGTATGATGCGTATGATGGTGGAGCGCTGCGCCTGTGCCCTCGCCGGTCATTTAAAAATGGCGCCGGGTGAGAGGATTGGTCTTATCTTACCAAATTTACCGGAGTTTATTGTTCTTATATATGGCGCTATGAGGGCTGGACTAGTTGTTACATTTGCCAATCCATTGTATACAGCAGGTAAATTAAAAGGAAGTAATTTCCCGCTTAATTCAGCGTAGACATATAAGGGGGCATCCATTAATTACGTGAGACAATTTTGGCGATTTTTTCTTTGAGATTTTGCTCGACCCTCTCTCCCCTACCCTAATCTCACGTGATTTTTAAAATGCGTATTTATTTGTAATAAACTCATTTAGAGTTAATCTGTGTTCGATTATATTAAATTTATATAGATGTATTAAAAAAAAAACAATTTTCTTGTATATTTTTTATTTTTATTTAAGACTATATAATAGTTTTTAAGATTTTTAGTAACGGAAAAAAATTACGTGATATTTATCGAGATCAACCTCCTCCCCACGTGAGATTTAGTGAGATTGCGTTCGACCCCCTCCCCCTCCTTTCCTAAACGCCTCACGTAATTAATAGATGCCCCCTAACAGTGTCAGATATCTACATTTTGACTTTACTTTTTTCGTTTGTAAATCAGCAGATCAAAGGTAAATTATAGAATTTTTATACAGTAAATAAACATTTGATTTATGTTTTAGATGAGGTGCGACGTCAATTCTCTGATTGCAATGTGAAGGCAATTGCAACTATAGAGATGTTCATGCCTATTGCACAGGAAGTCAGCAAGTCACTGACTGACTACAAGGGCACCATCTGGGTTGGAGGTGACGATGATACTGCTAAAGGTAATTCTAACTCTACAGATTTACGCATTAAATAGGAAGTCTATTTGTCATAAAACATAAACAAATCTTTAATTTGGCTTTAATTTTGATAATCGACAACAATCTTTTTATTTTTGTATATAATTTTAAATTACAAAGTTTATTTATAATTGGAGCGATAAGTAAATTAGGCAGTGTCTGTTACTGCAACGGATAACCGATAACAAAAAAAAAAAAAAAACTTCGAAAAGGTTACGTAAACTTAAGTCACATTAGTTATAATTCTCTTTCTTAAAATAAAAAATTTATGATATGGCAATATATTCACAATAGTGTATAATATACATATATTCTTAGGATGGTTGTGATCACATTTTATTTGATTTTTATGATGAAAGAAGGATGAATGCTGCTTTGGGTATATAGACAACGCAGAATTTCAAATTGCTAGAAATTCTAGGTTCTTTTGATCGTTTGTTACCTAAATCTTAAAAAACAGTGTTTTGACTTGCCTGATGCTATTCATTTAGACGATGTTTCTTCAAATGACGGCCAAGAAATATTTAACCTCTTCAATATTTACTTTCAGTCATCGTTTGAACAAAACCCATTTAATACTTCCTTTAATGGCGATATAATAGTGTGAATTTGACTCTTGTTAATATCTCATTGTTGTAGAAAAGCATATAAAATCTTTAAACACATTTAAAAGTAATGGCCAAGATAGTATACCAGAAATATGTCTTTAAAAATATTTATAATACCTTCTTACTGGAAAAGTCATATGTTGTTCCCGTCTTTAAAAACGGAGATAAACATGATTTCAAAATTATCGTTTTATGTGAAAACTTAGTTGCATCTCCAAGAAATTGAAAAGATCATATATGTACACAACCCTTTTTTAACAATGGGCAATGAATTGACATCACGTCAGTCTGGCAGGCCATAATACCCACTAAAACGCGCATACAACTACAACGCCCCGGTCCTTGGTCTTATGGCTCCTCAGAAGAGTCGTTCAACAGATTTATTAACAGAAAATCTGCCGACAATTTTATGTGAATTAACTGACTTTGTCACGAACGCAATGGACGATGGCTACCAGGTAGATGCCGTGTACACTGATTTTTCTAAAGCTTTTAACTACATTTCTCGCTCTATCCTTCTTAAAAATTAAGATACGATGTTGTTTATGGTAAACTTGTCTAATAGAATAAATAAATAAATAAAATAATAAATAAATATTCAAAATCCAAAATTTAAAGTTTCTGTTCATCTTTTATTCCCTCGCGTCCGGTGTACGATAAGGATTGCTTATGGGTCTGTTATTTTTTAACATTTACATAAGCGGTGTCAATTCAGATTTTAACAACTCAACTTTTTTCTTGTATGCTGATGACAATAAGATATATAGAATAATAAAAAACTTCGAAGACTGCTTGTATTTCCAGATAGACCTTGATTGTCTTAGTTCTTATAGTTCACAAAATTCCTTATTTCTAAACTGAGAAAAAGTAACGTAATTAAAATTTTGTAGGAAAAGATAGGCTATTCATTTTACATACAAATTAGATGGCGAAATTTTACCTAGAGTTAATTTAGTCAATGATCTTGGTGTCTTTTGATTCTAAGCTACTTTTCGATGAAGACGTCAGTTAGGTGCATATATATCTGATACGGTTTACCGAATGCTTAATTTTGTCCTGAGAATTTCTAAATTCCGTCAATGCTTATATTATTATTTAATAATAATAATAATATTCTTTATTGTACACCATAATATAATCAAATACAGTAATTAGGTATGCAATAAAAGATGTACAAAGGCGGTCTTATCGCTAAAAGAGCAATCTCTTCCAGACAACCTTTGGGCATAGGACACGATATAGTAGTAGCGGTGGTAGGAAGTGCACAACGATAAGAGAGATTAGACATAAAATAATATAACATAAGTGAACATACGAAATAAAGTAAATGTCAAAATATACATGTATACACAGACACTTAAGTATACATAAATATATACATACATAAATATAATACATACATACACATATATATATATATATATATATATATATATATATATATATATATATATATATATATATATACATACATATGTATACATACAAATATACATACATATACATACATACATAATGACTAAGAAATTCATGGTGTATTTAGCGACAAATAGTGCTGCTTAAGACAGCTCTTAAAACAAGCAAGCGATTGAGCTTGTCTTATTGGAATCGGAAGAGAGTTCCACAGGCGGACAGCTTTGCCGGTGAAGGAATCAGAGTAGAAGGAAGTTGAGTGGGAAGGAGTTTTTAAAAGTAAATTTAAATCTGACCGTAGGGAACGTTCGTGGGAATTACAAAGAAAGGTGAATCGTTCTTTAAGGTATTTAGGAGCATCAGGATTAAAAAGTATGTAGTAGAGAAGTGAAAGCACATGCGTATTCCTGCGAAGGCGAATTGGGAGCCACTTGAGTTTTTTGCGAAAGTCGGAGACATGGTCATATTTGCGCAAACCAAATATAAACCTTATACAAAGATTCTGAAGGCGCTCAAGCTTATTTAGTTGCTCCTCTTTGAGATCCAGAAAACATGTATCTGCATAGTCAAGGATTGGTAAAAGTAGCGATTGTGCTAACGCAATCTTAGTAGGCATAGGAAGGAAGTGTTGAAATCGTCGGAGTGAACTTGCAGCTGCAAACAATTTCCGGCTAAGCTCAGTTAACTGAGTTGACCAAGAGAGATACCTGTCAAATATTACACCTAAATTTTTCACATTGTCACTAAAGTTCAATACAGTATCATTGAAAACGACAGGTGGAACTAGTGACCAATCTATACAACTCACCAGTTTTGGACTACCCACAATAATAACTTGAGACTTTGAAGGATTCACTTTTAACCCGAATGAGCTGCTCCATTTAAAAATATTATTCAAGTCATTATTCAGTAGATTTATATTTGCAGGTAGATCAGCCAGCTTAGAGTGTGTGTATATTTGAAGATCGTCTGCATACAGGTGGTAGAGAGAAGAAAAATTTTTACTGATAGAGTTGATAAACAACGAAAATAGGAGAGGAAACAACACGCCACCTTGCGGTACGCCTGCAGTTACGTTAGCCCAGTCTGAAAATGTGTCTTGGACTTGCAAACGCTGCCGACGCCCGTACAAGTAACTATGAAACCAGTCAATTACCGATGGAGATATGTTAAAGGAACCCAACACAGACAACAATATATCGAAGTCAACAGTATTAAAGGCATTACTAAAGTCTAGTAAAGCCAAAACTGTAAGCTTTCGATCATCCATCGCGTGTCTGATGTCATCTGAGATTTTGACGAGTGCTGTCACCGTACTATGACCCTTACGGAAACCGGATTGATACGGATTTAGGAGATTATTAGAAGAAAGGAACGATGATAGTTGTTTATGTACAAGACGCTCAAACACCTTGGACAAAAAAGGCAGGATTGAAATTGGACGAAATTCGGAAAAAGCAGATGGATTAGGTTTTTTCGGAAGGGGAATAATTTGAGCGTCTTTCCAGCTGGAAGGAAAAGTACTGGATTCAAATTTATTTAATGCTTTTGTTAGATCTTGATTTTAAAATATGCTTCTTCTGTGTGGAATCCGCACTACAACAATCTCATCTATAAAATTTAAGTGCACATAATCGCTTTATCAAGGCCCTTATGACAACATCAACTCGTAATCAAAATAATTTTGTTACACCGATGTTGGCCATTGACCGGCGTGTTCACCGAGATCAAGTACTATTATATAAAATTATAAATAATCATATTGATTTGCCCTATCTGCTCTCTAAATTGCTTTTTATTTTGTCCGCGAATAAATGATAGACGTAAGGAGACATTCTGCGTTCCTGCAAACAAAACCAAAATCGCCAGAAATACTTTTCTGAATAGGAGTTGTAATAAGTATAACAAGTTGTTCCTAAATTGTGATATATTTCATGTCTCTTGACAAATTGTAATTGTTATATTAACGATATTTTATCGAATGGTAGTAATAATTAATAAGGTTATTATTATTGTCATTTATTATTATTCTAACTGCTTCACTCCACATGTTCAATAATATATGGTTATACATAATATAATATAATACTTGTATAAGGCATATAATTTTACATAAAGTTACATAGATAAACATAAGTGGGTGGAAGATTACGCCCCGGCAGAGATCAAACGGCCGCGGCCGGGGGTTAGGTTTGTAACGACGGACAATCCTAGCCGAGTCGAGCAAAAGTAGGGCCTTCTGCATCTCATCTCAGAATGTGCTTTCGGTAGTGATTTCGGTAGTAGTTAAAGATGTTTTTGATTTTAACGCGACGTACTTACCAAACAAAATAACTTTTTAGATTTATATCATCATAGATTACAAATGTGCATATTACGTTTTTTAAACATATTGTTACGGTTAAATTTGTGATTATGGAATTAATTTGAAACACCCAAATTATGTTTACATTTAATTTTATTTTAATTTAAGCATACACTAATAAATTTCATAATTATCAAGTATTAAAAAATCATTACCAAAGACAGTTTCCAGTGATTAATTAGCACACAACAAACTACGAATTATGTATTAACGGTAGTTGTAAAATATTATTGATTAATAAATAAATAATAATTAAGAACTACCGAAAGCACATTCTGAGATGAGATGCAGAAGGCGCTACTTATTGCTCGACTCGGCTAGGATTGTCCGTCGTTACAAACCTAACCCCCGGCCGCGGCCGTTTGATCTCTGCCGGGGCGTAATCTTCCACCCACTTATGTTTATCTATGTAACTTTATGTAAAATTATATGCCTTATACAAGTATTGTATTATATTATATTATGTATAACCATATATTATTGAACATGTGGAGTGAAGCAGTTAGAATAATAATAAATGACAATAATAATAACCTTATTAATTATTACTACCATTCGATAAAATATCGTTAATATAACAATTACAATTTGTCAAGAGACATGAAATATATCACAATTTAGGAACAACTTGTTATACTTATTACAACTCCTATTCAGAAAAGTATTTCTGGCGATTTTGGTTTTGTTTGCAGGAACGCAGAATGTCTCCTTACGTCTATCATTTATTCGATTTTTTGTAGGAGGCCAAAGACTGTCAAGATATCAAAAAGGTTACCGCGACTGAAACCGCTAGGGCCATCTAGTGTGTAATTAAATTGGGCTTTTTTATCTTTGAAGGTATATATGGTCTCCGGTCGCTCTTAATGACTGATCACGAAGCAGATCTTCCTACGGTGGATTGTGAAGATGTCTGTTTGATTCCTTATTCCAGTGGCACAACTGGTCTACCGAAAGGGGTCATGTTGACCCATAGGAATTTAGTATCGAATTTGAAACAAGTACAAGCTCCTAAAATGATGAAATATGAAGGAGAAAAGGGTACGGTATATGGTTGAAAAAATACTTAAATATGTTGAACAGACTGAATTATAAATATCTTTGTTTTTAGGTAAAGGTGATGTGGTTCTGACGGTACCGCCGTTTTTCCACATCTATGGATTCAACGCAATTCTAAACTATAATTTACTTTTAGGGTACCATATCGTATCCATACCTAAGTAAGTATTGACGTTTATTATTGACATTTCTGTTATAAAGGCAGGGTCGTATTTGGAGCCCTACGCTCGGATCACTTTGGGGCCCCTAATATTAAAATCAAATCGCAATTACTGAAACCACCAACCCAACGCCCAGAAAATTAAATATAAAATTTAATTACTAAATCTTAAGACCATAAACCATAATACCCCACCTACAACGAGCTAAACTTAATTTCTAAAATTCTTAACTCTAAACCCGATATACACAGCGAGTTGCCGATAAGAAATTTAGATATTTAACGAAATCTCTAAACCTAATTTCTCACAACCCCATTCGCAGAAATTTGCTAATAAAAAGTTGTTTATCGTCTTATACACGTGGGCAATTAAAATTTATCAAACTTGATGGGGCCCCTGGAAGCGCGGGGCTCTAAGCCCAGGCCTCGTGGGCCTCTATACAAAAACGACCCGGTATAAAGGCATTAAATAAATTATTTTAGAATGAATAGTTTTATAATATTGCCTTATAAATAAATCATTTTTCATAGAATATTTCGTCATTTTATTATAGGTTTACCCCAGAAGACTATATCAAGTGTTTAGTTAAATACCAACCCACAACGCTATTTGTGGTACCATCTCTACTGGCCTTCCTAGCCACACATCCCATGGTTAAAAAGGAGCATTTGCAGTCAGTTGAGACTATCATGATCGGTGCCGCTCCAACAACAGACAGTATGTTAGAGAAATTCTTGCTCAAATGTGAAAAAACTAAGGACCAAATAAAGTTACTTCAAGGTAAGTAAGTTGAGATAAAATTTTATCATTTATGTACAGGAAAAAACTTTAAAATCTTCAGTTTAAGTAAAAGTAAGATATATATACATGTTAAGGTGTTATTATGAAAGTCATTGTTTATTAGAATGTAGATATACAATATTATAGAATATTAGTATCGACATGTCTTTACGCCCGACACCTGTTAATAGGATAAATTACACGACAAACATTCATCGAACTTAATGTTACCGTTCAGGTAAAAAAAATGACTTGAGATATAAAATTCGTGTTTTTTTTCAAATCTAGCAATACATCCGCAGGCTTTATTTGCCCGTGCCTTTTTTAATTAACATTTTAAGTTTGTCAGTCTCTTTACATGCTTACTTCTGTACAGACCATGAAGTATAGAATTAAAGGAGGACCATTTTCTTTGGGCGATTATTTGAAAAAGAGTCTACTTTTTTTTAGCGAATTATTGCTCGAACACGCACCGAAATAGCGCTAGTGTAGCAAATGGAAATGATCTGGGTAGAAAAATTTATTATTTCTTTTCACTTCTGTAGTTAATAAGTAATCGACTAAATCAATACTTGTGTTTTTTTTTCAATATTTAATTTATTGTGATAATGTTTATATTACATTGTCTTTTATTGTTATTAATTTCTATTGTTTATTACGTGTTCAGTCCGTGTTATGACTGCTTCGTTATTGCTTATTTAGCGCTTCATTTAATATTTACTTTCATGCTAATGTGGCGCCACTCTAATTTGATGAATTTCGACGACACTTTGCGTAACAGAAGAGACTTCAGAGGTACTTCTTAGTGTTTATACTCCATGGTACAGACAAAGAGACTTAAACTAAACTTATGAAAAATTCGTATTTTTAGGCTACGGTATGACGGAGAGTTCACCCGTGACACTTCTGACACCGTACGAGTACCCGTACAGTAAGATCGGGTCCGTGGGGCAACTGGTGCTGTCGACGCAGGCGCGTGTGCTCTCGCTCTCAAGCGGCGAAGCACTAGGCCCGCATCAGTCCGGTGAACTGTGTCTACGCGGTCCGCAGGTGAAATGCGTCATCAACTGATACTGTACTGTATCAGTCTGTAAACAACCCACTGCTGAGCGAAGGCCTCTTCTCCATATAGGAGAAGGGTTGGAGCTTAATCCACCACGCTTGGTTCACGGATGGTTCTCTCTACCATGAGTAACGTTCGTTGATCGTTATCAGGTGTCTATGATAACAACCGGGACCGACGACTTTATGTGCTCTCTAAGGCACGGTGGGGAGACCAACAAGGATATACACCCGGATACCGGATACAGATACACCATACTGGAAACAGATATTTGTACAAATACAAATATCTGTCTCGAGCGGGAATCGATCTCGCGACCTCTGGCGCGCGGTTTTTAGGCTACTACTCGAACCACTACACCAGAACGGTCGTCAACTCATACATGGAATAACATTACTCTCTATTCGTAACAGTAGTCGAAACAAAGCAGCATTAATATTTATCTCGCACGTAAGATTTCCATGCGACAGAGACAGTTTGCTTTTTAGTGATGTTGTAAGCTGTGCAAAATCATACCATACGCTTACTGACACATGGATATGTGCAGTGGAGCAACGTGGTGGATTAAGTTCCAATTCTTCTCCTATATATCTCCTATCTCCTCCTCCTTTTATATTTAGAAGAAGCCTTTGCCCAGCAATAAGACATTTACATGCTGATTCAGTTCAATTCAGTCTATATGTTAGTATCTTAAACTGAAAATAATAGTGATTTATCTCTGCTGACTAGTATTTAAATACCACATAAAATAAACTATTCTAGCTGTGGCCTATCTGAATTCTGTCACGATACAAGCAACATTAAATGTTTAACGTTTCTGTGAAATACTTATTTGCTGAACAATAATAATAATTCATGGCTATTAATAATTATTTTTAGCGTTTTTTTTAAATTTAAAAAATATATTTTACAGTTAGCAAGCGATAAGAAGGGCGTGGGGTAATGGTAATCAATTAATACCTTACGTAATACGGTTATATTTGATGTATAGCAATTTATCGTACGATGATTGTGAAATTATCGCAAATTGTTTAATTTACTTACTAAACCTGTGAGTTTTAGTAGCATATATCAAGTACGGTAAACAGGGTTCGTAATTATTAGAGCAGTTGGCGAGGGCAAAACATTGCAACATGTATCAACTAATCACCCCTACATATGAGACGGCTTTCACTAATATTTTACATACAGCGAAAAACAGTTTACAACTAGGGAATTTGATATGAACAGTCCCGACGACGCCGTGTCTAGCAGGACCGGGTTCCCATTCCGGCCCAACACAGGCATAGGGGCGTTATTGGAGGCACATTAAGTAGCGCCTCCTACGGACTCCTATTCGTCGCCCGCTGATGGAGGCCACGTCGGCGGCCTTCTCTCTCACCTGCTCGTTGGCCTCCTTCTGGGACATTACTGTCTCGCAGAAGAGACCATCGCCTTCCAGGACTCGTCGTCGCCGAGCATCGCGGTGATGACGCTTGGGAGCGACAAGTCCCCTCCGAGGACCGACGTCAGACCTGGACGCAGCGCCGCCCATCTCGGGTACACCTCGAGGGTGTGCTGGGCAGAGTCCACCGTCGCGCCACAATCGTGACACTCAGTCGTCGGCTCCCTCTGGGCCGTCCGACAAAGGTAGTCACCAAAGCAACCGTGCCCGGTGAGAATCTGCGTCAGACTGAAGGTGAGGGGCTTGCGTTTTCGACGCATACACCGCTCAAAGACCAGGCGAATGGCAGCCGTAAAGCGTGTGCCATACGGCTGCCCCGCTAGGTCCTCCCCCCAAAACTTCGTTCGTCTGCGGCATACCAAGCAATACCAAGCATAGCTCTCTTCATTGCTCGCTGTACGACTTGGAGCTTGTTTACAAGGCCCATAATCAGAGACCACGTCTCAGATCTGTCTCGACTTCAGGCACTGAGGTATGACGGATGAAAAGACGTTTTTTAACTTCCCGAACGCTGCCCATTCTAACTAGATTCGACGAAGGACTGGACTGGAAGTTGTATCTACCAAGTTGGACTTTTTTCTCCTAGGTAGATGTACTCGTCAACAACTTCGAGAGTAGAATTTCCAACTGATATCGGAGTGGGCACGACATGAACATTTGACATGATTTTCGTCTCTTCATGTGTTTCGACTTGACTCGATCTTGACTTTGGACAACACTATACACACAGCCTCTATTTTCAACTTTGACAACCAGCTTCGACCAACAGACAAATCTCATGTGAACACTTTGAAGTCCTGATTCCGTTCGTTTTTCTTCCATAAGAGTTTGAGTTTTGTCAGAGAGTTTTCGAGTGCCACTCTTACGGGTGGAGTCTGTGAAATCGGCTCCCGATTGTATGAACAGTGTTCACCAACCTGATATTTATATCGTCCACGGCAAGGAATCGAAACGATTATATAATTCAAACTGTGAGCTGTCAGGGTTTGGGATATGTGCGTTGCGAGAAGGTCAGAGTGCAGATTTCATTAGACAAGACCGTTACTGTTTAACATATATATTCAATTATCCCCTCACCAATAGGAGATCTCTCCCGGAAGCCTATGAATCACGGAGACATAATTGAATATTGTGGTCATAGTTCATTTTCTGCGAGGTGCCTTCTGGAAGAAATAGTTAATCATAAAGATTTCCTTCTTCTCCAGAAAACCGGCCATCCTGTCTGTAAGTTAGGTATCCTGCCTTCGCCTTCGTGTCTCTACCCTGTACAGATTATCTTCCCTGATCCTTTAAAATACTCTTAAAAGTAGATTAATTGACTGGCCATTCATCTAGAGCATACAAAATACCTGATTACATAGTATAATGTAGGAAAAGAAATAAATTATAAATATTTTTATAGTGCCGCCCTGCCTAATATCCGATGACCTCTTAACGTAGAATAACCCATATGTCATATTTGTTTTTATTTTACATCTAAAATCAGAGTTGTAGATGTCTGCCACCTTTTTCTTATTTTTACAAATACTTTACAAAACATAAAAGAAAGTCTTCAAAAGACGATGGAATGATATAGGAATAATATTTTTTTTTCAGTTTAATTATTATTTTTATAAAAACTCCCACCATCCTGACTTCTGCCAGCTTTAATTTCACTATCTATAAAATAAGCGAGATAACAGATGACAGAAACGATAATATAATTTTGACAGTTCTTTTTTCACAATTTTAAAATTATTTATTAAAAAATCAGAGCTACCTGAGCTCGCCACTTATTTTTTCTTGTTTATATAGGTCCACACTACATTGTCGTCTTGGTATAAGCGACGATAAAATCATATACCTAAATTGCCACCAGCTCCCTGGCTATTTGTAACTTTGCGACCATTCGCCGATTAATAGAGTCGCCCTTAAGGGGTTTACTTTGGTACCCATCGTTTTGATTAATGTGTTAAAGTATTATTTTTACTATGATCATAACTTTATGGCAATATATGTATGCATCTATATAAAATTTTTCGTACACCCGAAATCTTTTGAAATCAGAGGTAACAACAATGCCATATTTATAAATTTATTAAAACTTAAATTCAAATTTTTCCTTAACTGCAACTACTTTTATAAAATATCGATTATATTTTAAATTCGAATTACGAACTAAAAGAAGCGTGAAGTTTTATAAATGTGAAAATATATGTTACAGATAATGAAAGGTTATTGGAATAACGAAAAAGCGACCAAAGAAACTATCGACAGCAAAGGCTGGTTGCACACAGGTGACGTCGCGTACTACGACGATGATCACTACTTCTACATCGTTGACCGTACCAAAGAACTTATCAAGGTCAAGGGCAATCAGGTAATCCCTACTAATATTATAAATGTGAATGTGAATCTAAGTTTGTTTGTTACGCTTTCACGCGAAAACTACTTAACCGATCATCATGAAACTTTGTACACATATTTTTGGAGGTATTAAGATTAAAGATTAATTTAGAAATAACATAGGATACTTTTTATTTAAAAGAAAAAAATTACCAATGATAAAAAAAAATTTGTCAAAAAATCTTAAAAGCTACTTCAACGTCATCTAGCATTTCAAAAAGAAAAAAATTACCAATGATAAAAAAAAAATTTGTCAAAAAATCTTAAAAGCTACTTCAACGTCATCTAGCATTTCAGTAATGAAGTTCCAACCCTTAGTGTAATACCGTTGCAGTGTATTACCGACGGTCACCTCAATATCCAATCTTTACTTAGTTTCAGTTTCTGTTTGGATACTTTTTATCCAGAGCCGGATTAACCCTGTCAGGGACACTAGGCAATGCTATACTCGGGGCCCCTTTTTTTTACTTTTGTTTTTAATGTTAAGTGAATAGGCAAACTGGTAGACGTTCCACCTGATGGTAAGTGGTAAGTCGTAACGTACTTTACCTGGAAGTAGCCCAGTTATCGGTTCCATTGTTTTATTCCATTGTTGTTGGTTCCATTTTCGGACGACGAAAAAAAGGTGGGTGGCTACGTGGAGTCGACACAACATGATTTCGTCTCTGTCATGTCATCTCTGGTGCCCCCCAAGACGGGATGCCCTAAGCAATCGCTTAAATAGCTTATAGACTAATCCGGCACTACACATAAGGTGTTAAAGTCTCGGTGCCAGTAACTTTTTTTTCTTCTTGTCGCTTGCATGGGGCCCCTAGTGGAAGCGGAGCCCCTAGGCAATTGCCTACTCTGCCTATTGGTTAATCCGGCACTGTTTTTATCAATACACCCCCACGCAAGCAGATGCTAGTAAAAAGATAAAAATAATATAATATTAGACACAAAAAAATGAATAAAATGGAACATTTAAGATCGGATCAGTAAATTGCAAACAAAAGATTTGGCTTTGTAAAAATTGTATAAATTAACGAAATGTAATAATGCCTCAGCTCTAACATCAGATTTTTTTTAAATTATATAAATATACATTTTAAGTATTTGTCTCAGGTATCGCCAACTGAAATCGAGAGCGTGATCATGGAGCAGCCTGAAGTAGCAGATGTTGCTGTAGTTGGTATCCCCGACTCACTTGCAGGGGAGGTACCGAAAGCTTTTGTCGTTTTAAAACCAAATCATAAATTAACAGAAAAGCAAGTTTACGATGTTGTTGCTCAAAAATTAACTAAGTATAAGCATCTTGAGGGAGGTGTTGTATTTTTAGATGTTATTCCGCGCAACGCCGCCGGAAAAATTATGCGTAATGAACTCAAAGTTTTAGGTAAAAAGAAATAAATCCAAATCCAAGTTTATTTATTTACTAGATACTGTAATTTTTGTAAATAGTTAGTTATTTGTATGTCAATATTAGTATTTCGGTATGGTTGTATTCTGTTGTAAAAGTAGTGCCTGTAAATTATGTAAAATGAATACGTATAATTAGGTTAACCTCATAAATATATTTGAATGTAAAATATTAGTTAAGTACGTACTTAATTTTGTAAAAAGCACAAAAAAAAATCTTTAAATAATAAACGATTTTAATAATTAATGATGTTTTAATTTTAGACAATTGGATACTCATACCTGATAAATTTTCTAATGCACCTTAAGCTTTTTCCAGACGTTTTTCATGTCGTTTCGTCCGTCTGTTTGCGAGGCGGTTTAGATAAAGCGGCACGGGATTTAGGGTGCCTGTCCTCTGAAGCGGAGCGAGGTGCAGAGCGGAGAAACGGAGAAATATAACCAATAGGATTGCAAAAAATCTCCCTCCGCTCCAGTGGACAAGGACTATTGGTTAATATTTCTCCGTTTTTCCGTTCCACATCAATGGACAGGTATCCTTATAGCACAGCACATCGCTCAATTTCAGAGTTTTGTGGAGTAATTATATACTCTTTGGTGGAGTATAGCAAGCCAATAATTAATAGTATATTATAAGTGTGAACGTGTTTAAAATAAATGTATGGTGAACAATGTTGTGCAATGAACTATGTATATGATATTATATTATAGTGTAGTCTGAAATGAGCTTTTAAGGCCAGTATATCCCAAATCACCTGTTTTTGATAGAGTTTTAAACATAGTAATATTCATTTTTTTGATCCGTTAAAAATATATGTTATAGTTTAACAAACGTTCTTGATTATTCAACGGTTCAAAACACGATAATTGTAATTTGACTCGATAAAAAAAAACATAAAGAAAGGATGTTTTTGATTATTTTTCGAGTTTTATTCGAAGAATATCAGATTTTAAGTTATAATATTCACATGTAAAAATAGGTAATAACTTTTAGTAGAACATTTAACGGTTACTTTTTTAAATAAATGTTTCTATTTTTTTTAAATATTAAATATTTAAATTATATAAGAAAACGGCCCGCGCGCCTCGCTTTAGTTGCCTGCGAGGCGTCATCGAAGTAGGACCTGTATCTCTGCTGTCTGGCGGCGTCAACCCCCCCCCCCTCTAAAGATTGGATTTTTTTTTATAACAAAAATATCCACGGGCTTATATTTGCCCGTGCCTTTTTTTAATTAAATGTATAAGATTGTTGATATAGTTTCATGCGTACTATTTTAGACTTACATTAGCTAGACTTATTGTCAGGATCTCTATGACGCGAGTCCGTATACTGACCATTATTTATTTATTATTATTATAATTTTTTTTAATACATATAATCATATTTACATACATATAATCATTTTTAATAAACATAATCTTTATTTACAAATATAATTTACATATACAAATATACACACATACATATATATACATATACATATACACACACACACACATATACTATGGCGGTATATTATATATATATATATATATATATATATATATATATATATATATATATATATAATTTTATTTTGTCTTTTTTTTTCTTACATCTATTTACATCATGTTTCTTATTTTCTATGTACATGCGTTTATTCCTTGATCTAATATAATCTAATATTTCATTGCTTGTTAGTACATACATACCAGCCACCACATTTTTACGGCATGTCTACATTTACATTTGGGCTCTTTATTTTTGTATTATTTATTGGAGACTCTGCCGCAGCCATCCCCCGAGGGTAGCTGTTCGAGCACATCCTCAATGACGGCGGTGTCTCTTTTATGTATAGCCATCTTGAGGATGTGCTCGAGTATTTCCTTTGTTGTGGCCTCCACCGAGGCCGACAAAACGACCGATTGCATCACCACCGTCGTCGGTGTAGTAGACACAGGTCTTTGTGTGCCTGGTCACCGCGACCACAGCATGCGGAACACTGTCATGAATCCGCAGCCTCCTAGTCTTTGTCTGGACGATGATGACTGCCTCGCGTGTCTGTCCCTGTGCCTCGTGGATAGTCATGACGCTCGATCCCTGTCCGGTGCCGTATCCCTTGTCTAACAACGTCTTCTTTTCCTCTTGTGTGAAAACCGATGTATAGGGTCCGGTCTTGTCTCTTAGGAATTCGAGCGCCAGTAAACCTCTCTATCCTCAGAGAATGGATAGTGTGGTTTGAGAAATAGATTGGATAATTTTATTTAGTACTAACTGTGCCCCGCGGTTTCACCCGCGTTAATTTGAGGGAAAAACGTACTTAAATATTTTCGCCTCGTTGGTTCAGTGGTACCAAGCGTTACTGCCGAGCAAGGGGTCTCAGGTTTGATTCTTGGGTCGTTCAACATATTACTGAGTTTTTTTTTCGAAAATTTACAGTAAAAGAGTGATGTTATATTTACTTTAAAAGTGGAACTATAATTAAAAAATGTCTTGAGAAGAGAAATAATAAAGGACGCAACGGAAGCTCTCAAAAAAGATTATTTTTTCCCGTTTTTGTAACATTTCTTATTATTACTCAGCCCCTATTAGTCGTAGCGTGATGTTATATAGCTTAAATTCTTCCTCAGTAAATGGACTATCCAACACAAAAAGAATTTTTAAATTTGAACCAGTGGTTCATGAGATTAGCGCGTTCAAACAAACAAACTCTTCAGTTTTATCTATTAGTATAGATTATTATTGATTATTTTATTAGATTAGTTTAGTTAGTACTCTAACAACGTTGGAAGTGTTTTTACTGTATAGCAGTGTAGTGTAGATATAAAATGGGGAATAAAACTAGAAATAAAAAGAAAATATCTAGACGTGAACTACGTAAGCTTAGAAAAGCGATCAGATAAGTACTCGTAAGTTTAATGAACACTCAATCTATTTTTAGCTAGAATATAATGATTGTCATCGATATCTTAGACCGATATATTAGCATATCCAAAATTTCAATAAGTTATATTAGTATTTTCACCTAACAGCGGCTAGCTAGTAGCTAGCGGCAATTGAAGATTCTTCGACGGTCAGCGAATGGCGATGGGTCCCAACCAGGCTAAACGTAGCCGACGACGCGGCGCGGGACGTACCAGCGGGAGTCAGCAGTGGTCACAGATAGTACACAGGTCCTGAATTTCCTTATCATCCGGAGTCCACCTGGCCCACGGAAACGTCCGCCTTGTCGTCGTCAACCGAACCTACAGGCGAAGAAAAAACTCATCACGTCACCGATCGTAAACAGCCGCGACTCAAAGAAGGGTTACCAGACTGCACACGGTACTCCAGCTGGAACAGACTCCGCTACACGACGGCTCGAGTGCTACAGTTTATAGAACTCTGTCGAGCCAATACACAACGAGTCAACTATAAAAGGACTAAGAAAAGCGCGTTAAAAGACCCAGACTGGAAAAGGACCAACAAGAAGCTGAAAACACGCCAGAAAATAAGAGTAGAGCTCGAAGAAACTTTGGAGGTTCGTCCGGTCTCCGCGGAACTTATCAGGAAAGCTGAAGACCTATTCATGAGAACAGTCCAAGAAGAATCTTTCCCAAATGAAGTAGAAAGCATTAAAGACGGGAAGTCGTTTACCCGAAACAGTCGCCTCAAGCAGCTGAGCATCGAGTGTGCAGAGAGAGCCCTCCGAGTCCGTAGTCGTATTAACGCCGCGGAGCAACTATCAACGCCATCTAAAAACCCGATGATACTAGATAGAAATCATCACACAGTGAAGTTGTGGATCATAGCTATGCATAGAACGAGGCATCACACGGGAGTCGAGGCGACTGTGAACGAATGTCGACAGCACTACTGGATACTACGCCTGCGGCCCGGCACAAGAACGCTCTTTCCACAGTGTCTACACTGCCGGATTAGGGCAGCGATCCCGCCACACCCGAGAACAGGAGACCTACCTGCGTGTCGCCTAGCTCACCATCAGCGACCCTTCACATACACAGGGGTGGACTACTTCAGACCATTAACAGTCACCGTGGGACGCAGCCAACAGAAACGTTACGTGGCAGTATTCACGTGCCTCACTGTAAGAACGATCCACCTAGAGATAGCGACGTCACTGAGCACAGACTCAGTGATAATGAATTTAAGAAGAATGAAAGCTCGACGAGGACAACCTGCTCAAATCTGGTCCGACAATGGGACTAACCTGCGAGGTGCCGACAACGAATTGAGACAGGCAATGGACAGAGCGACGTCCTCACCTTCGTCGCTGGGTCAACAGGCGGCATAGGGTCCTTACGTTTCGGCTGTCGCCGGTGCTTACCGGGCACGGTTGCTTCGGTAAGTACCTGCACCAAATCGCTAGGCGAGAAGCCACCCCTGATTTTGCCACGAGTGTAGCGCGCCAATCGACTCGGCGCGTCACACCCTGGAGGAATGCGCCGCTTGGGAGCCCCAGCGCAGGGCACTGGTGGCAGTAATAGGTGGAACATAAACATTTAATACCTAAGAGAAGAAATAAAGTTTAAATCTACTTCTCTTAGGTATTAAATGTTGTAAAGTGTATTAATTAACAAAAAAAAAAAAAAAAATTACTGATAATTAATATAAATTAAAATATTAATAGTAAATTTTTTTTTTAAGCTATAAACCGATAAAAAATTAAATAATGGTTTTTATCTACTTCTCTTAGGTATTAAATGTTTATGTTGCATTTTATACTGTGCCTTCAGGATCGAAAACAAAACTGAATTATGAAATAACCTAAAGTAAAAAAAAAACCTAGTAAGTTACTGTAAAATTATATATTTAATTATTTCCGTGCGCCGTCGCCGCACGCGGGGTCATCGAGAGTTCATTTGATCGGAGACTTCGCGTAACTAGTCGCGCGGGGAGGGAGGTAGCGCTAAATACCTACAACGCTCGAATATACTGGCCTTAATGTGGATATGTACAAAATTTACCTAACTAAAAACTTCTCTAGGTTTCACAAGAAAATGAATGTCAATTAAATTTTTTCACGAAATTAATCTGGCTCAAGTCATAGTTGTTCGCCAATTATATCTAAATCTGTGTTGTTCTTTTATGCAAGGAAAATGTTTTAACTAGAGATGCCACGAATATTCGGCCACTATTCGGTATTCAGTCTATTCGGTCACTTTTTTTTAATATTCGGTATTCGGCCGAATAGCATACAGTATTTGGCCAAATATTTTTTTTTTTTAAAAGGCAATTAAAAAATATATATCTATTTTAATCACAAAAAAATATTTGAATACTTAAAATTTATCAGTGGCAAGTTGTGATGAATGAAAACAATTTTTTAGTATTTGTTGATAGCAAACGACTGCACTTTTCTTCATAAATAATACCTGCTTATTTTATACACTACTGCCAGGAGACGACAGATAAATCTCAGCGAATTTCTGACCACTATTTGTTCGTAGTGCGATTTAAGCAGGCAGTTTTCAAATAAAAATCACTCTAATTTGCCACACATTTTTATCGGTGGGAGGGATGCGCTGTGCCGCGCTCCCGGCTGCATGGGTACCACCATCTTGCTTGTTTCTCCCATGAAACAGCTTTGCTGTGTTTCGGAGAGAAGGGCAAGACAGGCAGTGTAATTACTGGCACCGAGACTTTAACACCTTATGTCTTTGGATAGGCAATACATAAATGAGTTGTCTGGAATAGTTCCAGATAAACTACTTTATGTTCATGGGCGACGTCAACCACTTACCATCAGGTGGAACGTCTGCCAGTTTGCCTATCCAACTAACATAAAAATAACAGAACTTTTAACTACATCCTCATATTTTTTAATAAGAAATATAAGTAACACAATATCATGTGATAGCTAAATGAATGCACGCATCGCAATAAGACAAGTCGTAACATGTCGCACAACAAATGCACACATCTGTTGCCGTACATTCGGTGATTCGGCCAAAAGCGTAGCCGAATATTCGGTATTCAGTCAAACTACATTTCGTGGCATCTCTAGTTTTAACAATCATAATATACAGGTGACTGGTAAATTACTATCCATATTGAAGGAGACTACTCGGTACATGATTCTCATTCGAATTATGTAAAAAAAACAGGTAAATATTAATAAACCTTTAAGTAAAGTTACTCAACAATTATCCAATTATGTACACGTCGTCTGGACACCCTAGCAGCTAGCTGCACTTTCGACACAATACAGGTAGTTTACCTACGTCCAAACGCCGCCACGTGTTAACAGGATAGCAGGATAAACAAGCATGATCCAGTCCCCCTTAATACTTTAATCCTGGCTTAGGATAGGCAAAAATACTAAGATATTTTACTCGTTTAAGCAACAAATTTGTTGACTAGGTAAATGATGTGAACTTTGGCAATTTTTAGATGTGAACAAGCGGCACAGTACAACACCTGTGCACGTGCCGCCGGCATGACTGTAGAGTGACAACGCTTCATTTACTTGAATTGAAATTTATGAAAATTTGGTCAAAAATTAAGTACCTATTTTTTTTACATAATTCGAATGAGAATCATGTACCGAGTATTCTCCTTAAATATGGATAGTAATTTACCAGTCATCCTGTATAATATAACATAATGGTATAATATTAGACCAATGCCGATAATTTTTTAAACTAAAAAAAAAATATTAGTAGGATGAAACCCATTGGAAAAGGAACAAAAATGAAAGGAAAAATAAAATACGGGCGATAGGAGGTCACGGGATACTGGAGATCGATTTCCGGCAAAACTAGAAGTCCCATGGAAAAAAGTTAAATGGCAAAGTTGTAGGTCATAAAAAGATCTACAACTTTTGTATTTACACTTTTTTCACATAACATCAAAATTTATGTAAAAAATTCAAATAACCATGTTTTGGTTTTTTATCTTTTACAAATTTTCAAACCTTTTTATGTCCCAAACACACTGTAATTTTTTTTTGATTTTTTCACCTTATTTTGACTTAATATCGAAAAGCACTCTAATTTTCAATCGAAAATTCTCACGTCAAAATATATGCCTTTTTTAAAAAGTCGGTGGGGTTTCTGTTTGTTGATATCTCTACTTTCTGATAATGTAAAAAAAAATACATTACTATAGTAAATTTTCTCAGAAAATTCTTATATATAATAATGCTGACACCCGAAAAAATATTATTTTTTTATACATATTTAAAAACATTTAAAAATAGACAAATAATAGTTTACATAATATCGATAATTAGGAAAAGGGAAATATGTAGTAGTAGTTATTAAAAATAGTTATGGTTAGAGAAATAATTTAAAGAAAAAGAAATAATGTTCTAAAAATAAATCCCAATTACTTTTATTTGTACAACAATTTTGTATTAAATAATATTAAAATGAAATCTTAGTTTCTAATTCAGTATCATAATACAAATATTATATTAAGGGTAAAGAACACGCTTAGTCATAAATAAGGAAAAAAGTTAATTGAAAATGTTTAGCATTGGTCTACAAATTATTCAATCTTTAGTAATATTATAAAACTGAAGAGTTTGTTTGTTTGAATGCACTAATCTCGGAATGACTGGTTTGAATTGAAAAATTATTTTTGTGTGGGATTCCCCATTTACCGAGGAAGGCTATAGGCTATATAACATCATGCTATGACCAATAGGGGTTGAGCAATAATAAGAAATGTGATGATAATGAAGAACTTGCAGTGCATCCTTTATTGTTTATCTTCTAGAGAAATTTTTTAACTATAGTTCCACTTTTAAAGTAAATATAAGATCACTCTTTTACTAAGAATTTTCGAAAATTAAAAAAAACTCAATAATATGTTGAACGACCCATGAATCAAACCTGAGACCCCTTGCTCATCAGTAACGCTTGCGACCACTTCACCCACGAGGCGGGTACTCTTAGAGTAATTGTTTAAAAATATTTAAGTACGTTTTTCCCTCAAATTAACGAGGGTAAAACCGAAGGGCACAGCAAGTCATTGATTGATAAATTACACAACTTTTTCAATTAATTTTCAAATTTCCTACATATGAAAACGAACAGTTAAACATTTCTAAATGTACTGAATTAGTCATATCCTAGAATGATAGTGATTAAAATTAGCAGTCACAGATTATTATTCTATTAGAAATATTAGCTTATATAACTAATCCTCAGCATTAGTTTCAGTTGTTACAGTTTTACATTGTTCTTTTTCAGTTTCAACAGAATTATCTTTATTTTCTGGTTCTTCAGATTTATTATCAATATCCACAGATGCTTTTGGTAATTCCGATTGCACATCAGAAATAGAATAGTTTTCCGATTCCATCTTATTTGGAGGTGTCTCATTTTCTATCGGTTTTTCAGTATTTACAGGCTCTATTTTGTTGGTATCACTACTTTCTAAACTTTCATTTTTGTCATTGCATTGTGATTCATCTTGTACATCGATGTGTTCTTCAGTTTTAGGAGAATTACTATTGCCATCCATATTATCACTCGACGAGGAACTCTCCTCACTGGAAGATAGTTCAGATGTGTGCTTAAGCTCTATTGATTTATTAGAATTAGAGCTGTTATCTTCTGCTGTTGTTGGAGTTGTTTCTGGTAAGACTTGCTCACTCTCCTTTTGAATATCTTGTTCAACATTCTTTGATATATTTGTTTGTTCATTTAGTTTTTGTTCTGTCATTTCTGCATCATCGACTTTAATTTCAGGAACAACAATAGTTTGATTTGATGTATCATTCTTCATTTCCACATCGGTTTTTAATTCAGGTGGTTCAGGAGAACTATTGTTATTTTTGGCATCCTCACTGGTGGATGCTACTTCTGGTACAGGTTCATCAGGTGATTGTACAGTATGTACTGTATTTTCAGTGATATTTAATTCAGGAGGAGTAACAGATTCATATTCAGTAATAACTTTTTCTTGTGTGTCCATAGAAGTTTCTTGTTTAGCTTGTAATCGTGCTTCTATATCATCTACTGAAATATGGGCGTCTGATGATCCAGGCTGAGGTTCTGAGCTCTTTTTTGAAACAGTATTATCTTTCCATGACATATCTTCCATTTCAACATCAACATTGTATTCTGAATTGTTATCTGATCCATTTACGATAGGTTCCATAGGCTCGCCATTTTCTGGTTCTGGATGGCGCTGATGACCCGGCTCTCTTGTGCTCACAACTAAAATATTTTTTTCTATAGCCCTCATAAACTTATCCACTCTGTTATATTGTTTACGGGGGTAAGTAAGAAGTTCACAAATTCTTTGCACTGTGAATGGAGCTGAGTTAAATGAGTCGAGTCTCTCTAAAAGACTATTTTTCATGATATCGTAATTAAATGGATCTACATTAGGATATGGCGGAATATCGATACCTGGAGTTGTTTCGTAGAAATCAGTTATAACATTAAGCAATTTTTCTTTAAATAAACTCTTTACAAGCGACCACTGATATACTGGATCACCGGTACGAGCAACATACGCTAAATAATCATTAAGTTCTTGTGGTATTGCTTTTGGCTTACGTTTTGAAAATTCTTCCAGGAAGTGTAATACCTCTTCAGCATTTTCCATTGTAAAATGCGTTAGAATACTTAAAAATTAAATAACTCAACTAAACCAAATAAACTTAAATTGAAAAACAAAGAGTAGGTATGTATTACTTTTTAGTTTTTACTTTGGTTAGGCTTTGCTTGGGCTTTGTTCAAATCAACAGACACCAACTTGTCAACTTCGGCTAGGGATGTGCGATAATTATCGATAATTCGTTACTAATCGATAATTTTTCATTCGATAAATATCGATAGCTATCGATAATTTTTTAATCCGATAATTATCGATAGTTTTTTTTAACCCGATAATTTTGTTTTTGATCTGATAATTATCGATATATATTAGCCAATAATTATCGAGTACGTAATAAGTTTGGAGGGAGAAGTGACGATTTTTTTTTAGGTATTCGGATCATAAAGATATTATAGAGAATTCAGATAGGCTTCAGGTGTAAATATCGATGCTAGATTTCGGACGACCTTTTTAACGTGATAACGTTTTGTAAATCGATAAATGCCTTCTGCACGTACGAAGAAGTGTCACGTGTCGCGAGCGAGAGCGCGGAACAAGCGATAGAGAGGCACGATCGGCAAGGCCGAATTTAGAGTTGTGGGGGCCCGGGGCAATGGAGGAGTGGAGGCTCCTTGATTTGGACTGTTTATGTTTTGTTCTTGCAGAAAAAATGACGCCAAAATAAAAAAAAAGGTCGTCCGATTTCGCGCCAAAATATAATCGTTGCCGGAGGAACTGTGGCTGTGAACTTGTAAAAACTTACATATTCTATATTCAGTACAACGTGTCGTGTAGGAGTGTGCGAGATACACCGATATTTCGTAAATATAGCGATGACCTTGTACATGTACAAGGCTTATCTATCACTAAGAGTCAAGCGGTGGTGTTCACAAAAAAAGAAACATCGCTTCTTTTGATTTGCGATTGGGGGATCAACACATTCACCTCGCAGAGGTCAAATTCTTAAGTGTAGTTCTCAGCTATGTTCGCGTCCCCCTTCTAAATTAGGATTTTCTTCACTTCGTCCTATTCAAGTTATCCCATTTCTGCACATGTCGAATGTATGATGTGCGCATTCACTCCTATCAAAGTGAAGAAAGTCTTCATTTAGAAGGCGGCTGCGAACATCGCTCTCGATTACAAACCGAATGTTGTGTATCAAGCTTCATTTTATTATCTTCTTTATATGTCAAATGTCAATTTCACAAATTGTAATTGACACAAATTGACATATAACAGCTAAAATATTCTATTCATTATTTTTTTTTCAAATTCCAGAAATCTAAAAAAAGTGGTACTTATTTTGAAAACTGCACAATGAATTCAATAATAAGAAGAAGCTTTTACCCACTTTATAATAACACTTTTAAGTTAACTCGTCGTTTATTTGCTGATGCAACTATTAATGAAAAAATTGATAAAATTGTAAAAGAAAATAAAGTCGTAGTTTTTATGAAAGGTGTTCCTGATGCTCCTCGGTGTGGATTTAGTAATGCTGTGGTTCAAATTATGAGAATGCATGCCGTACCATACGAAAGTCACGATGTTTTAGCTGACGAGAATCTGCGACAAGGTTAGTTCAGTTTTTAATAAGAGCGTTTAAGAATATTTTCATATAATATATTATGTATCTCACTATTCTGTATTATTTTTGATTTTATACTTTATTCAAGTATTGGGTTATTGAATCTAGAGTTCATTTTAAAGGGAAAATTTGTTAGAGTAACCCTATAGAACTTCATATGAATAATTTGCAGAAAATAATATACTTTAAATTTTGTTCAACTTAGTTTTAGATAAAATCGTTTAAAATGAAAAATGTTAGTTTAAGTTCTAAAACAAAACTTTATATATATTTATCTTTAATGAAATATACCAAAAATAAATTTATTTTCATGTTTATTAGGTATTAAAGACTATTCAAATTGGCCCACAATTCCTCAAGTTTTTATAAATGGAGAGTTTGTTGGTGGTTGCGACATTATGCTTCAAATGCATCAATCGGGTGAACTAGTAGAAGAGTTAAAGAAAGTTGGAATAAAAAGTGCATTATTGACAGCTGAAGAGTCAAAAAAAGAAGAAAATAAGTAATCCAATACCACTAGAGTATCATAACTGCAATATTAAATTAACAAACATCATACCTGTCTATTTTTCAATAAGTTCAGTTGTTATTAGATTATGAGATGGGTCTATATAAGACATTGATATGATCATTTTATATAATCATTGGTCTATGGTATCATTTTGGTCTTAAGGTCTGGAAAGTATATTTAAAACAAATAAATCTATGAGCTATTAATTATGATAGACTTTATTTCAGGACAATATATAGGATTTATATTATTATATATTAGCCAACAATCACACCACGTTAACCTAGCCCCGTGCTAAGTTCGTAAGAACTTGTGTTACAGGTACTAGGAACGGAAATAAATTTAAGATATAAATATATATATACATAAATACACATCCATGACCCAGTGCAGACATCTATATTCGTCATACAGATTATCTGCACCTGGCGGGATTCGAACCCGCGACCGCTGCGTAGAGTGTCCAGTTGCCTGACCACTCGACCAGCCGGCCGCAGGATTTATTTCTTATTTGTTTTCTATTAGAATGAAAACAAAAAGGAAATAATAATATAGAAATAATTAGATGAAATATACATTACAGTTTTCTTTTGAAGTCGATTGTTATATTGTAACAACAGTATTAAAAAAAAAGAAACTAAAATATTATAAATTTTAATGTCATACAAAAACAAGTTCTTAAAAACAAATGTTTATTTAATATTGCAGTATAACTTATTAAAATTAGATCTTTATAAAGAAATGTTGTTTTACCTTATTATGTAGATAATAACTGTGTTACAAATCACAAAATTTTAGTAGACTATAATAAAAATATCTCAAAATGGCTGATATCTTTAAAAATGGCTTAGAATAAGAAGTCAAAGTCATAACAGCTATTTGGTTTAAAATATGTATATAAAATGTAAATTATTAGGGGCCTAAATACAGCTCGAGCGATTAAAAAGAAAAAAATGCTTGTCTGTAAAGACAATTCACAGACAGTAATTTTACGTGATATTGTCATAAGAAAACATGGATGAAAAATTGTATCCTTGCATAATTACATACTATGATTTGATTTGAATTATTATCACTGAATTATCATTATTTTGTATAATACAAAGAAGGAGTTAATTTAAAATTACATTTTTTTCAATAAATTATCATATTTTGCACTCGTTAATTCAAATATTTTTTCTCTTCTACTTGGAAGCATCTGTCGATGTTGTGGAAGAGAGATAGATGCGTCACAAACCGAACGCTTAGACAGATTGTGTCTCTCTAATCACTAGTTCCCCGCTCTCGCTCGCGGAATGTGACAATGAGTCATGCTTTTTCGTGCGTGTAGCCAGCATTCATCGATTTATAAGACGTTATCACGTCAAAAAAAAAAAAAAAAGAATACTAGTTTACTTTGTGTACAAATAACCAATATTGCTAATAACTCTTGATTCCTTATTTTTTGCAATTTATAGTGAGTCATGCTATCATTTATATGTCATTATATTTGTACAATCCATTTTTAATCATTTTTCAGTGATATAAATTTCAGGATTAAATTTTTATAGGAATTACAAGCCATATAATACAAGATTTATGAAACAACTTGTAGCTCATGTGTTTGTATTTCGTTTTAGCTGGTTAACACTTGAAATACAAGAATGTAAATTCAATTTTACTTGTTATAAATAAAAACCTCTTGAGTTTATTATTAAAATGAATACTGCTGATTTGTTTTTCTTGGTCTTGTGCAATAGCATTTAACAATTTTTATTACTCTTTAATTACACATGAAATTAGATTAGCTGAAATGTTAATGGAAATATTTTGCAGTTCTATCAAACAATACGTACCAATACGATTTTAATTTAGAATTAATTCAAGACCACCATATTTTATGTTGTTAATTTTGTTATTTTAGTCATTTCAAATGTTTTATTTAAAACCAAATAACCAATTTAGTTGTAATAAAAGAAATTTGAGTATAATTAATAATTATTTTATATGTTTTATCTTTATATCCTTTTAAAAGTTAAATAAAAGATTTTTTTGTTTAAGAGCTCTTTATTAAATTAGCTGTACATTCGAGTTAGTATACTTTTTGGGCACATAATTCATTCTTAATCTACACACCACTGCTTCCTCATAATATAATCGGTTGGATTAACAACACAGTCATTATTAAAAGACAAAAATATGGCAGATCATTTATTTAGAGTACTCATACCAAAATACTCTCACAAACGATTATCATATAAAAATGATATACATGATAAATAAATAGATGCAGGCAAGTTATGGCGATCTATGACAATAAATAATTTGTGTGACACTTCCCTGCAACATTTATGAAATTAATTCACTTAATTATGTTTAACATACTTACCATCAAAGTACAATAATTACTAATGGCAGTAATAAAAAAAAATCAAACTTGTATAAATAATGTTTGCTTATAAATAAATAAAATATAACAAAAACATTCTTACAATGTGAATGAGTCTTATTTTGGTGTCACACATTAGTCAAGCCTAACATTAGCACCATCTTTTAACTTACAAATAATTATTTTGTGACTTTCCTGATAATTTAATACAAAAGATAAAAATACCTAACTCTAATATATAAATAGTCATAGTTATAATAAGTATATTTCTTCTGATTTGAGCCAAAAGTAGGGAGAACAACATGGTAGGAAAGTTAATGGCATTTTTGGTTTTAACATTGCACATTTTTAATAACTGTTTTAAGACTAAAGTTTTCACAAAAATTGTTTGCATTAAGTTGACCAATTTAGGGCGAATAATACGAGGGTCAAGTTAAGAAAATAATTTTTGTGTTGTTATGATTTATTAATATACCGCATTTTCGGCCATGTTGGTTAGTTCGGCTGGCTTCTGTGTCAAGATCTTCTTTAGTCATGTCGAAGTTACTATCTTCGTTCAATGAGAATTTTTCAGATGCTGTCCGATAAAAGATCTGTATTTAAAGAAGTATGATGAAACATGGTAAATAATTTTTTTTAATATGTAGTTTTAGCAAGAATATGACTACAAGTTTGGAAACCAGCCAATGTTTTAGTTTTGATTACAGAGCTGCGATAAATTTTTTTTAATTTTTTTAAAATATATCTTTAAGACAAATCCTAATGACAAAACTTAAATGACATTATGAGAGAATTATTTTACATAAATAAATTTAAATAAAAATATTTGGTAATAGTAATGAACTTATTTTGTTCAAATATCATACAATTGATTATAGATTGTTTATTTTCAATTTAAAAGAGCATGTAAATTGTTGCTAAATAATTATTTTATATTAATAACACCGGCACACAAAAAAAAATTGTTTGTACTCCGGGCGCCACAAAAACATGCCCGTAGATAGCTACGGGCAAGTTTTTCGACTCGCTGAATACGAATTTCAAGTCAGTTTTGGCCGTCCAGCCTTCAATTTCGAGTAAATTGCAAAAAACCCCCAAAAATAGCGAGCAAGAAAAAAAAAACTGAGATCTAAGCCAAGCATAATTTTCATGTATTTTGATCTGTTAAATACTAATTTCGATCGTAGTTTAATCATAAACTGTTTTAAATCTAAAACAAAATTGTAAAAAATCATCAACAATTGCTAAAATCGAAGAAAATTGGGATTATCTTGGTATAAAAAAATTTATGGACCCGGATTGACGAAGACTTTCATGTAATATAATCTGCTTGGTCTGATTCTGCAATAAATGTGGCCCATAGTTCCCTCAAACATTCATAACATTGCAAAAAATCGATAAAATAGCAGAAAATTGCTGCTATTTTTTGGTTTTTTTTTTGCAATTTACTCGAAATTGAAGGCTGGACAACCTAAACTGACTTGAAATTCGTATCCAGCGGGTCGAAAAACATGCCCGTAGATAGGTGGCGCCCGGAGTACAGACAATTTTTTTTTATGTGCGGGTGTAATCTTTATCATAACTATAGATAGACATAGAGGAATTGACTGAGCAATACTCGCACAAAATTGTCCACTCTCTAGACTAGCGAAACTCAAGCGACTGTGTGGCCAATACCTGTCTCTTTTCGGTAGGTCTGTAGCAACTATGTTTATGATGGACAGTGGACACGCAGTATAGAACTGAATAATGTAGGTCAATCAGAATTCTAGAAAGAGACAACTACTGGCCGTACGTTTACTTTATCTCTCTCACATTTTCTTGCCCGTATTTACTTCGCAGGCGTTGTAATAATTTGTTGCAATTATTAAAAGTTAGTAAGACACATTAAGTAGGTAGTTATAATATATGCAAATTTCGTCCAAGACGATTATTATATGGTAAAATATGCATTGAATGTGAACATGGCGTGTAATAATTGTAGGTACCTATGTGTAAGTTCTTGTGTTCTACATTTTACTCCGCGTTAAAATTGAATGTCAATTGGTATAATTGATATTCAGTTTTAAATACCGACATGATTTTCGTCATTTTCTAGGGATTCGTAATTACCGTAAAAATCATAGTAAAGTAGTAGTAAGGTGGGTAGTGGCCTATGATAAGCTATTTAACATTTAAAATATAACAATAATAATATACTTTATTGTAAACCAAAACAGAGAACAAAATTAAAGACATAAGCTAACATAATTTTAAGTTGTACAATCAGGCGGTCATATCGCTAAATAGCAATTTCTGCCAAACAACCTGAGGATGTTACATAAATATTGCATTTGCAGATGGGCAGGTGGTATAATAAGCAAATAGATACATGTAAATAATATATAAAATAGATATAATTAAATATTATAATATAATATATATAGATAAATATAATACATATAAATATATACAAGAAGGCAAATTAGGTAAACAAGGTATTATTCTTTTAGATGCTTTTTAAATAAAAATATATATAGGATGATGATGCATGTTAATAAGTTGGTCACTCGTGAGATATTAAGTAACTTGCGCGACCGCGAGAAATCGCTGATGTCGATTTTTCAATACTAGCCGAGCCTCAATCAATATTATTGAAATTCGACATGACAGCAATTTTTTGAGATCACGCAAGTTACGTAATAGCGCAAGTTACGTAATAGTGCAAGTTACGTAATAGTGCAAGTTACGTAATAGTGCAAGTTACGTAATAGCGCAAGTTACGTAATAGCCCAAGATACATAATAGCGTAAGTTACGTAATAGTCCACAAGTGTGTCGCGCGTCATACCTAGAGGTCGGTCTCGCCGTAGAGCGCGGTGGAGAAGGCCATGTAGTCGAGCGCGTGCGGCGGCGCGTTGGGCCCGCGGTAGGGCGGCATGCGCGCCACGCAGTACTCCGCCTGGTCGGGCGGCAGCTCGCGCCGCAGCTCGTCCGCCGTGATGTACGGCTGGTCGCGATATTATTTCATTTACTTTATTTATTTAAAGATAAAAACTGAGTTCGTAACACGATATAGTTTTGCCAAATTCTTAGGTGTAGTTCTCGGTATATTCGCGGCCCCCTTCTAAACGAAGATTTTCTTCAATTTGATAATAGCGCATGCGCACATCATGTTGTCCTATTTCCACGCATGTTGAATATATGACGTGTCTTCACTTAGAAGGGGGCTGCGAACATAGCCCTCGATTACAAAATGAATGTTGTGTATCAAGCACGGTCTTATATAGAAGGTCTCGCAACGAAGCCCGATTTCAGTACTAAGATTAGTAAGTCCGTGTTAATAAATTTTCTTTCTAGTCAACGCCGCTGTACGTCGTTGCTATCGATGGGTGCGGTGCGCTTGAGTGACAAGTGACTGTAAACGACTCGGTCTCATTTCTTATTATCAATCATACAACGTATAATTTTCTTTCCCAAGTATTGTGTTATTTTATAAGTGTTTTGCGATTTTGTTGTTATTTTTGTTTTATTATTTAAACGTTTTGTTTGGATTTGACATTGTTAAAAACATGATTTGACTTCGTTGAACAGAACACCCATCTGTCGTCATGCTTCTAACGGCCGTAAAATGAAAAGAGCAGCCACATTAAGTAGACGTATCCCTATTACTGTCGTTGCAAGACCGTGGTCACGAGACTGCTGTGGAGTGATGTTTCAACTGTCAGCCGCCACGAGCTGTATCTCTCTACCCTCTGTTTAGTTCTTTTTAAGCCTACCTCACCACTAATATAAGTATATTCGACACAGAATCCCAGTAAACTACACTAAGAACGTCACTTTTTTCGTTTTATTTGAAATCGGTTATACAATATTAGACCAGTGCCGAAGCCTTTGGTAAAAAGTGAAAAAAATAATAGTAGGATGAAATTCATTGGAAAAGAAAGAGAATATAACAAAAATGCAGGGAAATATAAATTACGGGCGATCTGAGGTCGGAAAGTGGAAGGGACGAGGGGGGGGGGGGGTTACTATCCTGTTTAAAAAAAAAATCGGTGGGTTTTTGTTCGTTGAAATCTCTACTTTCTGATGGTGTAAGAAAAAATATACATTACTATGGCAAATTTTCTCTTTTTGAACTTTTTTCCATAGGACTTGTAGTTTTGCCGGAAATCGCGATAAACCGTTTTTTACCCTTATACGGCTCTCCCCCTCCACTTCCCGACCTGAGATCGCCCGTTATTTATTTTTTCCTGCATTTTTGTTATATTTTCTTCCTTTTCAAATGGGTTTCATCCAACTATTTTTTTTTTTTGGTTTCAAATATTATCGGCACTGGTCTATATATTCCAACACTGGATTCCACGCATTTATTAACATAAAACTATCTTGCGTGATAAACTATGGTTGATAACCACGAGTCTAAGCCTAAAAATCACCGAGCATTCCTAACGCCTACCTTGTCACCAGCCAGGATCCTAAAGCTGTCGATGACTTGTTCTGCGGTGTCTGTGTCTGTAGATTCCCTCGTCATGAAGTCCAGGAACGCATCGAACGACACATAGCCTGTATAACATAAAACATGATTACTAATGCTCCAACGAAGGCAGTGATGACTATTTTATCAGTACTGACTAGAATATTTTAAATATATACTCTTTATCATTGTCTAAATAGTTTTCATTTTTTTTTAAAAGTGAAACTATGTATGTAGTAATGAAACGTCGCAACCCCATCAAATTTCGGTTCGTTTGATTCGTCTTGATGAGTACTTTGTTTTTAGATGGTTACCGGGGTCTAATTACAGATGGCGCGCAGTACTTATTAACTCGGCGCATCGTTTTATTATAACTTCTTACGTTGTAGGTACATAAGTACACACACACTTTTTTTTCGTAAACCTCACTTGCCCAATTAATGTAAAATTTATAATAAAAAGTTTCACTTCATACGTGTGTACATTGATAACAAAAAAATTGTGTGCGTGTTTGTGTGTGTGTGTATACACACACACACACATTTTTTTTTTGTAATCATTAAACTCTGAAACTGAAACTAATTTTAATAATTACTCTTTTACGATACGATATTCTGAAATAAAATAGAAAGCCATAAATGTTAACGTTGGTGAAAACGTAAAATATGTTTAGTTTTAAATAAATATAATATGCGGTGTATGTGTATTTACCAGTGTTGTTGGGGTCGACGACTGCCAGGATCCGCTGGAAGTCGAGTTCGCCCTGTCTATCCTTGCCGATGCTGTAGCCGAGTGAAACTAGGCAAGACTTGAGTTCCTCAGGTGCCAAACGACCTTTGAACAAATTCAAAACATTAATTGTACAATTTAATTTGATATATACGAAAACATTGAACAATATTAGGTAGATACTTAAAATATTTTAGATTAGAAAAATATAGCTACTTAATTAATTTCATAGACTTAAGCATGCTGTGACACCTTCATAGGCTGTACAGCTACCTTATTTGTTATTACCCGACTGCGACAGAAGGAGGGTTATGTTTTTCGAGTGTATGTATGTATGTATATATGTATGTATGTATGTATGTATGTCCATTTCTTTGGCACGCCCTACAGCCCAAACGGCTGGACGGTTTTTGACATATGAGGTGTCGTTGGATTTGTCTAAATTGTAGTAGTGACATAGGCTATATAAATTTTCAAAATGGCGCCCGCAAATTGCGAAATGAGGGGAGGGAGTTGAATTTTTTTTCTTACTGTAGCAATATGGGTATCAAATGAAAGCTAGTAAATTGTTTTATTCTTTTTAGTTTATAATAAGAGTATTTTACGCAGTCGGGTTTTTTGATTTTTTTCATTAAGCATACTTGTTTATTATTAGTATGAGATATAAAATTTGCTGTGTTAACTACTGGTTGTCCATAAATAAATAAATATTTAAGTACAACTAATTATCACTATAATATTAAATCGTAAAATTGAACTTGAAGAGAAACATTAATTTATTCTGTCGTTTTGCGGCGTAATATTGTTTGGTGGTGTGACACTGTTTTCGTGCGACTTGTACTTTACTGTTTTTTTGGGCTATGAAACAAGACAAATGGTGGAAATGTATGTTGTAATATAAAGTCACCTCTGTTTTTCACATACCTGTGCGGTTCTTGTCGAAGTGGTTGAAGGAAGCTCGGAACTCGGTGAGCTGTTCCTGCGTGATTCCCTTGGAGTCGCGAGTGAGGATCTGGTTCTCGACCTCGTTTATGGTGCGGTTGATTGACGTGAGCAGCTGCTCCCAGCCCACACGCAGCGTCTCCATTGTGTATTGTGAATATCTGAGATAATTATTAGGGAAATATTATTTTAAATTATAGATAAATATAACAATAATTATTATACCGTTGTATAAAAATTTAAGGTTGTGAATCTGGAAATGCTAACTGTATTGATTATTTGAAGTGTTGATATCACTAAAATGTGTACAGCGCCCTAAAGTAGTTACATGTTTAGAATGACATAGTGATTTTATCATTGTAAACAGGCTGGGTTTTAAATATGTACCAAATAATAGGTAAGCGATAACAGTATAATCTAGTATTTATCAGATTGCAACAAATATGAAAAATATGTCATAAAGTGTTACTATAGTATGCAGTCACTAAAAAATCCTACTAAACATTTACTCATTTTAATTAGTTTATTTTTTTACTAGAATATATCGTACCTGTTTTCGAAGATCATGCCCTCTTGTACTGCTTGGTGGATGCGCTCGAGCTCTTCGATATGTGGCTTGTACGCGTACACTCCCGCCTCGTACTCCTTCAGCCTGTGCAGCTGGTCTTCCAGCGAGCCCTGTCAATTATTATTTATAACGATTCGCTCTATAGAGTAAAACCGCCGTTCGACTGTTTTAAGGTTTCAAATATTCGAAATATATATATTTTTTAAATCTAAATGTCCTAAAACTTTATTTTAAGTTATAACCAAAATTTACTCTCCAGCTGGTATATGGGAACGGACCCTAAGCTTTAAGTCCCGTCCTTGATGAAGAGTCTCGTGGCCAGTTACAGTGCGGCTATTATGTAACTTGCGCGATCGGGTTACGTAATAGTCCACCGTACCGTGGCTAGGTAAGTAGCGCTCGGGCCGGGGCGGGGCGGTCGCGCGAGCACGCACCTGCAGGCCCATGCCGATGGCGGTGACGGCGTCCATCTGGCGCTCGATCCAGGGCCCCACGGCGTTCGCCTTCTCCGCGAACTGGCGGCGCAGCGTCTCGTTGTTCTGCTGCTTGCGCAGCTCGGCCGCCAGCGTGCCGTCGCGCTGCGGGACCAGCTGCCGCACGTCCGACCACTTGCGGTTCAGCTCCTGGGGCGCGATCGGATGGAACTTGTTACACTTTTGTGAGACGATTTCAATTATTTTGTGTCGAAAAATATATTAAGAATTAACAGTCTACCAAAAAGTCATTGTAAGAGTAATTTATAAATTTAAAATATTGTTGTGTGTCAAGTCGGTTTACGAACGATAATTTTACGTGATAAGATTGATGAACAATTCCATACTTTTATGATATGAATTGAATTGAATTATTATTATCAATGAATTATCATTATTACACGCCTTTTATTTTGTGTAATATAAAGAAGGAATTAATTAAAAATTAGAATTTGTTCGATAAATTAACACTTATTTGCACTCGTTAATTCAAATATTTTATCACTTCAACTCGGACACATCTGTAGATGGAGTAGAAGAGATATAGATGCGTCACAAGCCGAACGCTTAGGCCGATCGTGCCTCTCTATCGTTTGTACCGCGCTCTCGTTCGCGGAACGTGACAATGAATCATGATTTTTCGTGCGTGCATCCGGCGTTCATCGATTTACAAGACGTTATAACGTCAAAAACATTATTGTAAAAGTAGTAATTTATCAATAAAAAAAAGTAGTTATCACAATATTAAATACTTAAAAATACAGTTATTTGTACTAACGTGTGCGGTGAGCGTAGTGTAGGGGTTCTCCAAGCCGCCGGGTATCTGGTGCTGCTTCACGATGGACTCGACCTGGTGTACCAGATTTACGATAGCTTGGTACTCCTTATCGGCCTCGCCTAACGTAGCCTTGAAGCGCGCGTGGGCATCCATGAGTCCAGAGATCTCTTCAATGGTGTGCACGATGAACATGTCCACCAGGTCTTCGCGAGTACCGTCCAACCTGAAAATATTATTTCCAGTTAGTAAAATGTTTTAATTTAACAGACAATTCAGAATGTGGAATGGAATGAAATCTATTTTATCTAGTGGTGTCGTCATTTAAACTGACGCAGTTGAATACAAAACAAATCAAAGCAATCAAAAAAAATAAATAAATAAATAATAAAAGAACTAAATTAGAACTATCCTGAGAAAACTCGGTCAGAATCGGCTTTTATCATATACAAAAAAATATGACGATCCCTCATTCATGTCATAAATTATCGCTATACTTTTTTAGCTATACGCTATACGCCAGAGACAACAGGCTAACAAGTCGTCGAGGGCTGGGAAAAATCGAGCACGCGCTTGGCGGCGGCGCTGCGTGAGCGAGAGAGACAGTATACGTGAGAGCGAGCTGACCAGTTGTTGAACGGCGCGGCGCGCTTGGCGAACTCGAGGTGCAGCAGGTCGATCTGCTCGAGCACACGCTCGGCGTCGTCGAGCGCCAGGCGGCGGCGCTGAGTGAGCGAGAGAGACAGTATACGTGAGAGCGAGCTGACCAGTTGTTGAACGGCGCGGCGCGCTTGGCGAACTCGAGGTGCAGCAGGTCGATCTGCTCGAGCACACGCTCGGCGTCGTCGAGCGCCAGGCGACGGCGCTGAGTGAGCGAGAGAGACAGTATACGTGAGAGCGAGCTGACCAGTTGTTGAACGGCGCGGCGCGCTTGGCGAACTCGAGGTGCAGCAGGTCGATCTGCTCGAGCACACGCTCGGCGTCGTCGAGCGCCAGGCGGCGGCGCTGAGTGAGCGAGAGAGACAGTATACGTGAGAGCGAGCTGACCAGTTGTTGAACGGCGCGGCGCGCTTGGCGAACTCGAGGTGCAGCAGGTCGATCTGCTCGAGCACACGCTCGGCGTCGTCGAGCGCCAGGCGGCGGCGCTGAGTGAGCGAGAGAGACAGTATACGTGAGAGCGAGCTGACCAGTTGTTGAACGGCGCGGCGCGCTTGGCGAACTCGAGGTGCAGCAGGTCGATCTGCTCGAGCACACGCTCGGCGTCGTCGAGCGCCAGGCGACGGCGCTGAGTGAGCGAGAGAGACAGTATACGTGAGAGCGAGCTGACCAGTTGTTGAACGGCGCGGCGCGCTTGGCGAACTCGAGGTGCAGCAGGTCGATCTGCTCGAGCACGCGCTCGGCGTCGTCGAGCGCCAGGCGGCGGCGCTGCGTGAGCGAGAGAGACAGTATACGTGCGAGCGAGCTGACCAGTTGTTGAACGGCGCGGCGCGCTTGGCGAACTCGAGGTGCAGCAGGTCGATCTGCTCGAGCACGCGCTCGGCGTCGTCGAGCGCCAGGCGGCGGCGCTGCGTGAGCGAGAGAGACAGTATACATGCGAGCGAGCTGACCAGTTGTTGAACGGCGCGGCGCGCTTGGCGAACTCGAGGTGCAGCAGGTCGATCTGCTCGAGCACACGCTCGGCGTCGTCGAGCGCCAGGCGACGGCGCTGAGTGAGCGAGAGAGACAGTATACGTGAGAGCGAGCTGACCAGTTGTTGAACGGCGCGGCGCGCTTGGCGAACTCGAGGTGCAGCAGGTCGATCTGCTCGAGCACACGCTCGGCGTCGTCGAGCGCCAGGCGGCGGCGCTGAGTGAGCGAGAGAGACAGTATACGTGAGAGCGAGCTGACCAGTTGTTGAACGGCGCGGCGCGCTTGGCGAACTCGAGGTGCAGCAGGTCGATCTGCTCGAGCACACGCTCGGCGTCGTCGAGCGCCAGGCGGCGGCGCTGAGTGAGCGAGAGAGACAGTATACGTGAGAGCGAGCTGACCAGTTGTTGAACGGCGCGGCGCGCTTGGCGAACTCGAGGTGCAGCAGGTCGATCTGCTCGAGCACACGCTCGGCGTCGTCGAGCGCCAGGCGACGGCGCTGAGTGAGCGAGAGAGACAGTATACGTGAGAGCGAGCTGACCAGTTGTTGAACGGCGCGGCGCGCTTGGCGAACTCGAGGTGCAGCAGGTCGATCTGCTCGAGCACACGCTCGGCGTCGTCGAGCGCCAGGCGGCGGCGCTGAGTGAGCGAGAGAGACAGTATACGTGAGAGCGAGCTGACCAGTTGTTGAACGGCGCGGCGCGCTTGGCGAACTCGAGGTGCAGCAGGTCGATCTGCTCGAGCACACGCTCGGCGTCGTCGAGCGCCAGGCGGCGGCGCTGAGTGAGCGAGAGAGACAGTATACGTGAGAGCGAGCTGACCAGTTGTTGAACGGCGCGGCGCGCTTGGCGAACTCGAGGTGCAGCAGGTCGATCTGCTCGAGCACACGCTCGGCGTCGTCGAGCGCCAGGCGACGGCGCTGAGTGAGCGAGAGAGACAGTATACGTGAGAGCGAGCTGACCAGTTGTTGAACGGCGCGGCGCGCTTGGCGAACTCGAGGTGCAGCAGGTCGATCTGCTCGAGCACGCGCTCGGCGTCGTCGAGCGCCAGGCGGCGGCGCTGCGTGAGCGCGCCCAGGCGGTCCCACTGCCCGCAGATGCGCTGGCAGCGCGCGTTCACGGCGCCCACCTCGTGGTACTCGAGTGTGCTGGGGTCAACGTTCAATTTTTGTTAGTGTATTTGTACAGATGTATAAGCCTGTATATGTCCACGGGCCGGCAGGCCCGGCTCTTTTACTCAGGTAAGATGAAAAAAAATATCGAGATATGTATATACACTAACCTACAGAGGATCCGAGTGGCAGATTAATTTCGAATCCTTGTTTTTAATTTTAATAAATAAATTTTCATTTTTATATGTTTTATTATATTATGTAATAATACTAAAGAACTTATTCTTTTGTAGTTTTGAGACCGGAGCGACATACACTTGTTAGATTAGTTAACGTCTGTGGTAACTGCTCCGCTGTAGTCTAGTATATTGATTTAATAAAATCGATAAATAAAAATACTATCCTATTATATGACACAAGAATCAGAGGTTCCTTTAAAATCCACATACATTTACTATAAATTAAAATAAATTAAAATTTATTCCTACGAAATAGTATTTTGAAAAAAAAATATTATAAAAACACATTTGAAAGTATAACTTATTCAACTAATAATTATAACAGTTACCAGAGAATAGGTATATATGAATAGTTTTATAAATTAATATATAATAAGCTTGATAATGATAATGGCCTGCTTATATATAAATAGTAAGCGATCCGCCCCGGCTTCGCACGGGTACTTTATAGGGATGGCAAAGTCGATTCTGATTCTACTCGTGAATCGACTTTTCTCTTAAAATAATTGATTATTGAGAATCGATTCTTGTCTTTCGAAGTCGATCGAGAATCGATTCTAGCATTCGACTTTTCGACTTAAGAATCTTAGGTAATATCTTCGATAGTTCGATACCAAATTGATCTTTTTTTCTTAGGAGTGTGCAGGTTACCATAGTCTCGTTTCATTTGCTATAGAGTGATGTGTAGTTGTGTGAGTAGCGCGAGTGTGACGAAAAAAATGTTGAAAAATATTGTAAAGTATCAATTCGACGCTACGATATATTTTATTAACAAAAATATCAATACTTGTTCTTAACACGAACATCCATTCTTCGTACTTAATTTCAATCGCAAGAATCGGTTAAAATCGATTCTTACGGCCAACTAATCGATTTTGAGAGTCAAAAGATAAAAAATTGGAGTTGGAATAGAGTATCGATTATATGTGAAAAATTCCATCCCTAGTAGTATACAGGGTTAATTCTAAAACACCAGCAACCTCGCAGGACAAGATAGCTAACATTATGTACAACAACATTTGTTCTACCACTTTTGTTAATTTGTTAGATTTTATTTTCATACAAAAATAAATATTAATTTAATTTTACGCGTGAATGCAATAAACTCTACGCGCGTCCCAAAGATTAGGTAAATAACGACCACGTAGTACGTACTAATGTGAGGGGAAAGGTAGGAACGGGGCGGCGCTAGCGCCTTTGAACTTGACCTATTTAGCCAGCCGCGGCAGTCGGCGGCGGGCGACTTTGATGCGCGCGCGTCATATGATTTTGTGTGCTACTCGTATTTATTTTATTCGTATCGATCGATGTATTGTACCTGTACTAAAGTTATTTTATAACCATGGTACCGCCGCTATTCTGTCGAATACACGGAAATGGTGAGGATACTGGCTAAGTGTGATGACAATGTGTCGGAAGCCTGTCGGCAATATGCAGCTAGATATTCGAACTTACCTACACCGAGCCGTGAGACAATGTCAACTCACCGAATCTGACAAACTAGCACGAGTAAATTTTTGTAACTGGTTCGGTTAACTAAAATAATTTGTGCGTTCAATCAAATTAAAACTAATTCGGAAGTGTTAGCACGTGTTAGTGAACAGCTGATTTTTAGGTGTTGTCTGTGTGTTGGTTGTGATGGTGACTATTTTGAACGCTATCAGCGCGATACGCACCGACATGCGCGTTACTTTAACCTTAGAGGTAATATTTCGTTTGTAAATATTATTTTATTGTCAATTATTTTTAATTTTTTAATTATTGTAAATACGCTGATTTCACTTTTGAAATACTTATGCCCGCCTGTATTTAACAATAAAAAGTGAATAATACCTAGCTACCAATATTTGATATTAAATTGGTTTAATTAGACTTTAGTAAACGTTAAAGAATAATTACCTACGTTAATAATTTTCACATATTTTTTTATGTTCAGAATTCAGATACCTAATCTACATACCTACATTTTTATAGTATTGGCGGGCATACGGACAGTCGAAGCCTTTTGATGGCTAGGTACCGGATGTCTACCGCACAACTGGTTGTGCTGTAACCTCTGGAGGTTATGCAGATGTGTTGCCCTCCTATACATACGATTTATTTGTTTTTTATCGTTTAATATAGCCAGTTCTAAGCCTGGTAAAGTATGAAGGGATTGTGGACTCAGTTTACGTATTGCAGGGACATGACAAAACAGAAATTTGATTATTCACTTAAGTCACTGCGATATACATACTATGATACTGCCCACAAACCCACCAAGCAATTTATATTAATTTTATTAACTAGAATTATCGGGCAGAGAAAGTGTTATTACTATTATTATGCAAGCGCGCCCGAGCGTCGCGTCATCCTTTCGATAATGAATGAAACATAGACTCTAAATTTCAGAGCAGTACAATAAAAGCTTAAAAAATCATTTTTAATTAATGTATTGAGTTATGTCAAAAGTCGTAGAACAAATGTTGTTGTACATAATGTTAGCTATCTTGTCCTGCGAGGTTGCTGGTGTTTTAGAATTAACCCTGTATAATGATTTTAACGACAGCGAGAGGACTGAGGAGCTCTCACTCATTAGTTTGAGACACGAGCTTGAATTTATTTTCGCGCGCGTTACTTTTCATTTGGCTATAACTACCTAAGATATTAATTTAAATGATATGGCGTAAAGAATTATGATGCATGCATGCATGACATGCATAACATGACTATCGTATTTAAATTGATAAGGATTAAAACTGTATTCGTTTATATAGCTTTCCAATTACCGCATTGTACATTGTATTTTTTTTTATAATTTAAAATGGGTATAGTCAACTATCCTTAAAAGATAAATAGTATATGCCACCGCATACTAGACTCACAAAAAAGGAAAAAATCCGCCATAAATTTTTTATTGCATTTCAAAGGGTAATATTAGGCAGCGTTTTCGATGAAAGCTCCCAGGCAGCTTGACTTGGTCCGACATTTTCAATAATACTAGTTTACAAAAAATTTAAAATTTTTTGTTCATGAAATGAAACATATATTATTTAGGTAGGCTAGGGACGGCAATTAAAAAAATATTTTTTTATTTTTCGTAGCACGTCACAATTCTGAGATATAGAGGTCTTTGTTTTTTATCCACCCGCACTTGTTTTAATACGTTTATCGTTCTATTTTGTAAGCAACTGTGTGATTCAAAAGTGTTATTTTTATAATATGTCATCTAGAGTGTGTTAACTACATCCAAATCGATTTTTTTTATGTTTGTAGGAAAATTGTTCAGTTAAATCGTGGTTTTCCTATAACATAACCATTGCAAGAAGCCTATTTACATTATTTTGGATTTCCGGTGTCAAATAAAAATAAAAATTGGGTTCCTCATGTGATTTGCAGTAATTGCAGATTGGTCCTCAGCTCCTAGTATTCAGGTAAAAAAATATCACTGAAATTTGTTAAACCAATGATATGGAGAGAGCCAACTAACCACGTAACCGATTGTTACTTTTGTTTAACAAAAACTTTCGGTTTCAACTCAAAAAATAAAGATAGTATAAAATATTCAGACGTTTCGTCAGTGACTAAGCCGGTCCTTCATTCAGAGGATTTACCAGTTCCCACACCACCCGGTAAAAGTGACCAAACTCACATAGATACAAGTAGTATTACAATGCACGAGCATAGTGACAGTGAACAATCAAGTTCAGATAACTTTTTCGATGATGAGGACAGTCCACATTTGATAACCCAATTTGAACTTCACGATCTTATACGAGATTTGCAGTTGTCTAAGTCAAAAGCGGAATTACTTGGCTCCAGAAAATCTTGGTAATGTAAGCGATGAAAACTGTGAGCGATTTCACCAAGTTTTGAAATAATTTGAGTAAAATTATCAAAGTTTTTGGGATCAAAATATGCTAGGTGACTATTGTTGGTCTCTTGTGAGAGATACAGATGAAAATATTTATAAAAAAAGAGCAAAAATTACCCATTTTTAACTGTCTATTGTTTATTTAGAATTAGTTTTTTGTAAAAATCTTCATAATACATATTTCAAAAAACTGATGTTCTAGATTTTTTTTAATATTTTTTCCGAGATGTAGATACCCAAAGTAACGTAACCGTATATATTCCATTTCATGAACAAAAGTCATGTAAACTAGTGAATCATCGTCATATTTTAACCAATTCAAACAAAACTTAAACAAATTATACACCTAAAGCTTCATCATGAATTACTCTGTTTATTGAAATCCGTTCAGTAGTTTTTGAGTTTATCACAAACGAACAGACAATCATATACACGCGGCGGGGGACTTTGTTTCATAATAATTAGTAATAGTGATATTTAAAATTTTACTAAAGTATCTAAAATTAACATGAAAAATATTTTTATAGTTTATTTTAATTTTAGTGGAAAATTATTCGTATTTAAACATAAATTTAATTAGTGTATTTATTATGCAAATGAAGGTAGTTTAATCTAAAAGCGCGTAGCGAAATTATAATTTTTTTGTATAATTTTTGCATATGTATGTAAAGCAAGTGGAAAGAAGTGGTCTCTGCCTACCCCTACGGGAAAGAGGCGTGATTTATATGTATGTATGTATGTATGTATGTAAAAACGGCTTGTTTACATATATAATGTGCTTCAAAAACACTTGTAAAAATAAAGTCAACCAATTATGTTTATTTAGTTAACAAGTAGCTGTTTGAATGTCGAACTTAAATGGTCGCACTAAACTAATTGTGGTAAAATTATATGTCCCTGTATGATATTGTTTTAATGTTACCATGTAAGTTTTGTAATAACTCATATTCAGCTTTCGTGTGTCAGATAAATAATAATATGTAATGTGTGTAATTTAAGGAATTTACATAAATGGAAAGTAAGCACATATAGAAATCATATTATGACATAATAATATAGGCCGTGTTCCGATATGCAGAGCACTGCAAGGTGGTGACGTCATTTCAGTATACTGAGAAGCCGTTCCTTTTTAGTTTGCTATACTATGCTGTTCTGGTTACTGTTTATAACGGAACGTCATTTTACGACGTTTTTTTTTTTCAAATTAAAATATTTATAATGTACATGTTTTCTATTCAACAAGAAAATTTATTATTTGAATATTGTTGACATTTTTGAATAATAATATTTATTAATATATATATATATATATATATATATATATATATATATATATATATAAATTAATAATAATAACAAATATACGTGCTGTAATATGTTTAATCACGTGACCACAGTACTGAGAGCACCTTGCCTCGAAAGCGCCAGTGCTCTCAGTGCAAAAATGTTGGTGATTCATGACGTCATATATTTCTCTATGGTACTGCGACAATGTGATGGCTGGCAGTCTATAACTGAACGAATTTATCAGTACTGACAGCACTGTGCAGTGCTGCCAGTATATATCGGAACACGCCATAGATTTGACATACATAACTGATACATTCAATTTCTCTTAAATTAATATTGTATGAAAGTAAAATATATTTGATACCTCATAATTATTACCAGGAGTTTGGCTAGACATTTTATATCGGTTCGAGTTATGAAAGTTTTTATAGTTGTGACATACTCATATTAAATGTTACGGCGGTATAAAATTTAATATGAGTCATAGAAACTAGACGTGCGCACAGGCTAATAAAAGTTATACGACCAATACTAATATTCGTCACGACTAGAAATCGTTTATCGAACCGGTATTTACAGTTTTTAGATAACTTACTTTCTTCGATCTAATGTAGTGAAGAAATGTTTACTTTAAAGAGGTCAGTTAAAGTATTTTTTTTAATTGTTTGTTAATGTTACGCGACGTCTTTGCCAATTATTAATAATTTTGAAGTGTTTTTGAAGTCGGTTTTTATTCTTAATATATAAATATTAATCAAAATATTCAATTCTTGTCATTTAAGTCATCCAATAATAGGTAGACGCATTCGTTTTAAGCAGTAACTACTAAGGTTTTTTCTTTGGCACCAGTGGTATGATCTGTTTAAAAAAAATCTTTTTTACTAGTACATTTTTATTTTAGAAATATTGACGTCTATATTTTTATAAAACTAACAATAAGCGAAAGAGTATCTTTGTTTCTTTATTTAAACGCTCTCATCTCGGGAACTCCTGGATAGATTTGAAAAGTTTCATTTTACGTTCGAAAGCCTACTCATTGACGATGTACTATTATCATATGGGGAATGAGAGCAGCAGTAATATTCGGCCATTAAGCATTACACTACGACTACGACTGGTGAAGGGCAGAAAATACAGTCTAGGTAGTAATATTATAGACGTTCTGGTGTAGTGGTACGAGTAGTCGCCTCAAAACCGCGCGTCGGCGGTCGCGGGTTCAATTTCCGCTCGCGACAGATATTTGTATTTGTACAAATGTCTGTTTCCGATCTGGGTATATGTCTTTGTGGGTTTCCCACCGTGCCTCGGAAAACCGTCGATCCCGGTTGTTATCATAGACACCTGATAACGATCGTTACACATGGTAGGAAAATTATCCGCCAACCCGCAGTGGAGCAGCGTAGCGGATTAAGCTCCAAACCTTCTTCTACACGAAGAGGCCTTCGCTCAGCGGTGGCTTGTTTACAGGCTGATACAGTAGTGATAAGGCTGGTGTCTCACTTGAGCTCCTGAGCGATGGCGGCGATCTGCTCGACGCGGTCCTGGTGCGCCGCGAGGTCGGACTCGAACGCCTCGTGCTTCTTCTTCAGAGCCTTGATATCGTACAGCTTGCACTGGCGGAAGTCCTGCGACTGGAGCATCTCCTCTTTACCTGAAAATCATCAATCAAACAAAATTAGTAAAGAGGCATAACCTCAATACTGGGGACGATTCAAATTACATTTATTTTGTTTTTATTTTATTTAAAAAAATTTTTCTTTTTTAATTTTTATGGCGTAATTGACTATAAATGCTATGAGATACTGTTGGTAAATTTATTAGTTTATTATATTATATTATACTAGTGTATGTATGTATTGCTTATAAGTATTAATGTGTAGATATTTGTATATAAGTTTATTATAATATAACTGCACCACCTACTCCGATCTCTCAAATAATCTCAATTAATATTTCGAGTTGTCTGGAAGAAATGGCTTACTAGCCATAAGGCCGCATCTTGTACTAAACAATTTCTAATTATCTTAAGTTGTTGGTATTATTTTTATTATTATTTGTATATTGTGATGTACAATATAGCGTAAATATAAATAAATCATTTTACGATGCTAATGTGAGTATAATAATAATAATAATAAACATTCTTTATTGCACTTAAAAATTGTACAGTATTATATGAATGTTGTAAATAAAAATTTTGAATATATAAGTTACTAGCTTCCTCTCGTGGCTACGCTCGCGTGGTCGTATTGACAAAAAGTAACCCATGACTTTCCCCAGGCTTCAGACTATCCTTATCAAATTCTTACAACAGCTCGGTAACAAAGATTCTAATACAAAAAAAAAAAAAAACGTTCCTCCCCTATCGCAGAGTGCACAGTAATAAATGTTCCCAGTCGACACTTTAGTGAATCGCGAAAAGAAGGTCATAAGCGCCATGGTATAGGCGTCATTTACGCGTTTTCGCGTGAAATTTTTTAAATATGTTATATTATAGCCAAATTACACAAAATCTTTATAAATTGTAGATAGGCTACTGTTATTTTATACTGTTATTTATGGAGTTATTTTGAGGTATAAGCTTACTGTGCTGTGTGTACTGTACTTACTGTAAAGTTTCATCTAAATCCGTTCAGGAGTTTTTGCGTGAAAAAGTAACAAATATCCAAACAAACTTTCACATTTATAATATTAATAATAGGATTAAATGAAAAAAAAAAATCTGCAATGATGATATTTCAATCTCTATTGGAGCGTTATTTTTAATATCTATCAAGCCTACAAGGTTAAAAGACTGGATTATACAAATATTTGTGCCTAGTCTGCGTGTATGCTTTCTGGGTCTCCCCACCATGCCTCACGGTCACGGTTGTTATCATAGACACCTGATAGAATGCTTGCTTGGGAAATTATCCGCTAACTCGCAGTGGAGCAGAGAACAAATGGTGGATTTAACTCCAACCCCTTTCCCATATGGATTAGAGGCTTTTGGCCAGTGGGGGACGTTTACAGTTTGATTTATTAGTTCATGTTCTATTGTGGATTGAACAACTTTTTCTTTGGGTACCTAATATCCATGTATGATATTGATATGTATGTAACGTAGGGTTGGTGGTTTTTCGCATTCGATGTGAATGGTGTTTGGTATACTGTACTGTAAGTTTTTGGGTTCTAATTATCCCGCTTCATAATATTAGTATAGATAATATGGTATTTTATTACCCCTAGTCCAGTCCTCGTGGATGTCAGCCTTGTGCTTGAACTTCTGGGCGAGGTATTCGAGACGCTCGAGGCGCATCATCTCGCTCAGAAGCCATTCTTCGAACGCTTTTTCGGCGATTTCTAGACCCTTCCATGCTTGTGCGATGTCCTAGTAATGACAATTTTTTTTAATAATATCCTAATCGTGAGAAACTTACTGTAGCTGTATATGTATGCAGTCTGATTTCATAGAAGTTGATAAAGAGCTTATACTGGATTTTTGTTTTTTTGTTTTTTTGAAGTGATAACTTCTTAACGGAGGGTATACCGCTTCGTTACGTAACGCGTTACGGCGCCAGTCTGTCTAAATTGACTGATAAAGGTAAAAAAACAATTTAAATCGATATTTCAGATATTCCATTACCAAAGTACATGTACCAGGAAAACCGAAAACACAAGAAGGTTAGTTGATTAAGAATATTATAAATTAACCTAAGCCTATTTTTTTTATTACTAAAACATAGGCAATAAAAAAAAAGCCAGACAGACGATTCCCCCTGTCTCTACTCAGTGTTTAGTGTGAGATAGACATATGCTGTTGACAGTGTGCATATAACCTAAAACTATCACCGTTTTTTAAAGTGATTAATTGATATATATAATAATGATTAATTTAAATATTAAATAGTTCAGCTTAAATTAGTTTAAGTTATCAGTTCTGTCGGGTGTCGAGATGCACACGTTTTTTTTTATAATTGCAGGTACAAAAAACGTCACGAAAAAAAATTATGAATTAATATTTTCTACTTACAGAGACCATCTTGCCTTCAGTGGGCATGTAGGCGGGGCGGTTGCTGAGGCGCAATTTTGTCTGTAAGGTATTGAAGTTGGTCTCCAGTTTGGCCTTCTGTTCTACACGAGGTGGCTTGTGTTTACGCCTAAAAATAATAAACAAGGCTTATTAAGATTTAATATTCTTTACTCAGTTATGTTCGAGACAAAACAATCGAGAAAATATGAGAAGATATTGTATAGACTATGATTTCCCTGTTAATTAATTAGAAAGTCTTTTTGACGTGACAACGTTTTATAAAATCAATGAACGCCGGTTGCATGCACGAAAAAGGATCGCGGAACAAGCGATAGATAGGTACGATCGGCTTAAGCGTTCGGTTTGTGACGCATCTATCTCTCTTCCACTCCATCGGCAGATGTGTCCGAGTAGAAGAGACAAAATATTTGAATTACCTTGTGCAAATAAATGTTAATTTATCGAAAAAATTGTAATTTTCAATTATACAAAATAATGATTATTCAATTTTGGTTGTTTATAATAAAGTATGCAATTTTTCATTAATGTTTTCTTATGACGTTATCACATCAAATTATCGTCCGTAAACCGACTTTACAGACAACCAATTTTATTACCTGTAAGTACGATAGTCCTCTAGTTTTTTCTGACAACCGGCAAGTGAATTATCAGTTTGGCGGCTGTTCAGCCATGGCATGGTGCGTCGGATCCAGTCCAATAGCTGCAAGAAGGATGCGAATATTAAGAAATAATGCTATAATATGCAATAGTCTAAAATATTAAATAGATATCAGAGTTCAGACTTACGTCGCTAGCAAGACGCTCGTACTCTTCCATGAGGCGTTCGTTCTCCTGGTTGACCTTGAGAACCTTACATATGCGGTTCGCGGCCGTTTCAGCCTATTTATGCAAATCAAATTTCTGTGATTAGTCTATGTTAGAAATTTTTCCGATTTTTTATTTTTTTGAACGAGAAATTGTTTTAAACTTTTAAGTGTAGAAACGAGAGAAATATTTTTGTTTTCATTTTACAGTTCTAATACTATTTTCAACTATCAAACACAGGGTCATTATTCCAAGGCTTTTAGTGCCCTTAGTAGGAGATTTATTTGTTTTGTTTAGTAAAATAATGATTTAAAAAGTTTTAAATAAAACTTAAGCCAATAATTGAAGTACATTACAAATGACATGACAAACCTTCTGAGCACCTGAGAAGCAATGGTAGTAGGAAGAGACGTACGTCATGACTGCTCGTTCGTCTGGCATCGCGGTATTCTGCAGATCTAGCAAGCGGCACGCAAGCGACACGGAGTTAGTTCATGCGGTGTTTACGTATTATTGTAGATACGCATATTTAATTTGTCTTTATTTATGAATAAAAGCTCGCAAATAGTTTAATGATTATAATACTCTGAGTTAGGGATGTTCATGTAAAAAATATATCGATAATTATCGTATCGTGTTATCGATAGTTAGCGATATATCGTATGAAAAAAATATCGATAATTTTTTCGATCCGATATATCGGAGAAATATATCGGTAATTATCAATAATTCGATGCTTATCGATAATTATCGAATGAAAATATATCGATAATTACCGAATGAAATATACCGAATCAAATATATCAATACCACTCGATATAGGTAATCGAATGAAAATATATCGAGTATTTAAGAATTATCGATAATTATCGCACACTCCTACTCTCAGTTCAATGAAGTCCTAGAAATATCAAATAGGACAACACAAACATCCCAAGCATTGATTTATATTGTTTACGCTATGGTTTAGTTAACAACAAAAAGCTTAAGATAATGTTATTTATAAAAATATATTATTATTAACTGCATTGCAAAGGTAATACAAAGGTATGAATATTGATACGTCTATTTAATTGTAGTATTGTTGTGAAAAAAAAAACTTAATATGATGTCTAAATCAGGGACAATATCAGGTTTTATTTTTATATGTAGGGGAGGATGGTTATGGGAGCTTGAATAATATTTAAATATTTACGAAGAATGATTTTTAAAATATATGAAACAGGTAAACTTACAATTTAATGAATTTTGTATACATATAAAGCCAATATGGACAGTTTAAGTTTACCAAGAAGCCTTAAGCATAAAGCGATAGACAGAGACGGTTGCGAAAAACCAGCTGAAACTTTACTATCGAATGGCTCCCATTACCAACATAATATATCAAGTGCTCCCCCACATTGATAACAAAGAAATACTGATACATTCGGTTCATGCTATAAGTGACACACAAAGGCCTGGCGTTAGGGACTCGGGTTTCGAATTCTTTTGCAGCCATTTTATTTCTGTACCTGTTGCGCGCCTTGGAACGCGTGGTAGTAACATGACACATAGGTCATAATGGCGCGTTCGTCCGGCTTGGGCGTGTTTATAAGGTCTGTAATATCCAGCATAATAATCTATAACTGTGATTCATTGTTTACATTTTTTATTACGAGTTTTTGCAGCTATAAATCTTGATTGGTTTCATTGGAGATCCTTAATGCAATTACTTGGTATTTTTGTCTTTTTATTTAAGACTTTGATTTTTGTAATATTTTTTTTAATCCGAGATATTTTTAAATGTAATATTGCAAAGATAAAAAAAAACTTTTTTTTTTTTCGCTTTGATATAAATTGTAAAATATTTACCATCGGGATCCAACATGCGGGGGATGTCGAGATACTTCTCGGCGACATCGAATGCGGTGTTCAAGTTTTCGAGTGGATTGTCTTTGGAGAGTTTGCTGTAATCGATCAAGTCGGGCCTATGTCTGTGGATGAGAGCACAGAAGGCCAAGCCGTCCTTGAAGGACAGATGGAAGTTCTGAACATTTACATTCTTGTAAGGTGCAGTCTTGCGCTGGCACCAGAGAAGTAGACCTTCCTGTAAATTAAATAAACATATATATTAATATCGGCTGTGACGATGCAATTTGTTTAAAGATATTGCTACTGTGTTAGTTGACTGTTCAAAATTTGAATATTGACGTTAAGTCTAACATTGTTTGACAACATTAAAATTTGAAAATTATTTAAATATTTAATGTAAGAAATTAAGGACAAAACAAGTATTCTAACATTTTTTCAATAATTTTGACGAATTATCGACTTATTGGTTATACCTTTGCGGTCATTTCTTCTACCGAGATATCCTGGATGGCGAATCTCAAAATGATGGTCCAGATCATACCAAGCGTCATCTTAAGGTTACCATCGACAATTTCTTCAGCTCCGATTGACACCAATTTTACACCTGAAACATAGATTTAGTTAATTGAATGTACTGAATTTACGATATATATTTCCAGATGAAACAAAACAAAAAAAAAAAAAAAAAAAACTAGACACATTCATAGTGTAAACTATTAAATAAAACATCGCGTTCATAATTAAATTTTAATTTTCGTTATTGTTTTGTAATTTCGGAATTCCAGAAAAATTACAACAAAATTACAAAAACACAACAGCCATTAAGCCATTCATCTAATTGTAAGAGTTGCGTGTTTATTATCAAACAAGTGACTCGCACGGGTAACATTAATAGACAACCTATACAGCCTTAATTTACGTATCGTAAGCGGAGATGTTCTCAAAAGGTTTGACTTTCTCTGACATAGGCGAAGAAAATATGTAAAATGGTCAAAATTTTGGTTGGTATCTAAGTATGAAGTTATCTCAGTTATATAAAATTTGAACTTTGGTTTTTTTTTGTTTGATAAGCGCACTTGTTATTTACTTTATAAATAACATTTATAAATTTATGTCTATTGGAAATAATGCATCTTTCAAATGTACAATAATTTTTTAAATAACTAAGTATGGTTTCGGACCCTACTTCCCACGTATTTACAAACATGAATACTCGTTTCCTGTGTCTTTTTATTATACATTACAAAAGTATACTATATTTTCTATTAAAATATCTGTAAATGTTTTATCTACAATTAGTAATAATTCTAATTTTGCTAATTTCTAATTTTACAAATCGAATATAATTACAATTATAGATCATTGCGTAATTTAATAATAGAATCACGTATTCATCGAGATGCCAACTGTCAAAATAAATATTTATCTTAATAGTATCAATAATTACATCGAGACGAAATGAGCTGAAGACAGGTGCCTTGACCCTAATGTTTCTAAGAATAAACCGCCATTAGTTTGGCTTGGTAAAGATCATTTAAATTCTATGACTAGAGAGTTAATGAAGCGAATTAACGTTTTACAAACTGTCTGTTTTAGCACTTTCGAGATTTAACCAATAAAATTGAACGACGGAGAAAACTACTATACATAAGTGAATATTGTTTCTCCGCATGATCGTTTAATTTTATCTTATTATTTCAGAAGAACTTTCTGGTTGTAAAATATGCTATTTACATATTTATAGGATAACAATTTGTGTGGCTTCGTACATAAGTGGATATACATATAGGTACTAGTTCACGTATGCTAGAGTAAATTTAATAAGTTATATTTAGCCAACTATACATCCTTTACCCGAGTCGCGGCGAATGTGTAACACCCACACACATAAATAATAATTTTAAGATATAAAGTCGATTCAAGTTCGATTAATACGACTAATGAATGATAATTCAATTTTACACATATATACATGAAAATTCAATTAACAAATGATTAACCTTTAGATGCAATAAAGTCGAGTGCTTTGTTGACGTTGGCGATCTTGTGGAAACGCATTTTGCCGCGGTCGGGCTTGGGTAGGGTTTCACCGGAGATGACTTCAAGCAGCAACATTAGTTTAAGTCCATTGCGGAAGTCGTCTTCGATATTTTCGATGCCAGTGCCGGCCTTCCTCAGGTGACTGTTGCACCATGCTGTAAAAGTCTGGAAGAATAAACAGATATATTTATTATTTAAGCTTGTTATACATGTCGTGATATGTCTCATGTCTAAAGTAGGTTTCTGTTTGACTATTGAAATGTGTATTGTATTCACAATAAAAGTGTATAAAGATTATGTTTTACGTGTTCTTATAAATCTAGTCTAAGAGCCGGATATACCAAGATCTTTACCGATCTGTTAACCAGATGAAACATTTTTTTTAAAATAAAGTTTCAATAATAGACAAATACGCCTAAAATATATTGCCTATCGAAATTCTGACCAGGCTATTTTTAAATTATTTTAATTTAATATTTTTTTCACCGTTCTGTTAGCCAGCCGAATTTTGTTCTAACCGATAGTAAATTATTACAAATATGCCTAGGTAGCCTTGCCTATGTATTTCTTGACCACACTACCTGACAAGCAGGTATAAACAGGTAAGTTAATACTTGTAGGTAACTACATTGATCTGTTAACCGAATGAAGTATATACCAAAATATAGGTAATTTAATGATAAACGCGATGGTATAGCTTTGCCTATAATAAACCTGTCATTAATCAGTATTGCCAGGCTTTGAAGTTTAAAAATCGGACCAAACAATGGTGTGCGAGAGAGAAAGTAGAGTGGCCGAAGTCCGCGCAATAGAAGAGGACATAATATAGCAGCTGTGCTCGCAATATCTTTGAAATGTAAGCTAGTGCTCATGCTCTATCCCATACTTATATTATTGTCCAGAATTATTTAACAGTATTTATCTATTATTGAAACTTTATAAAAAATATGTTTCATCGGGTTAACAGGTCGATGAAGGTCGTGGTATATCCGGCTCTTATGCTATTATATAATTACTATACTGAGATACATCATAATAGATAAATGTATCTATTTATGTATATGTATTTATAAATATAAATTATGTATATATTGCTCATGTATTTAATATAATAATTGTTACAAATTATTATTTTATTTTTGTTTTGCCTTTCAAACTAAATACATATTTTCTCAATTTCCAATTTTTGCACACCTACAAACTTTCGCTCTTGTACGTCCTAAGGTTGGCTGGTAGAGAATGCTTTTAGCATTAAGCCCGCCTTTTGTACAATTTAATTTTGTGTTGTGCAATAAAGTATAAATAAATAAATAAATACATTAGCAATAATTTAAGTCGGTTAAATTGATTAATAATTAATTTTTAAATAGCAAATAAATCAAAACAGAAATGTTTAAAAAAATTGTCTTGCAACTTGTGTGATATTTGATTCGTTTGTATAGTGTTACCAAAGCACCTACCTATGTTTAGTTGTATGTAAAATATTAGGAATCCCATTAAATTGCAGCCCCAAGTGCTGTTAATCAATACTGCAGTTACAGGGGAAGAAAACGAGGGTTCGACCCTATGTCATCGAAATTTGCGAAACAATATTAATACTTAAACTTATCCTTTAGATATTCATAGTATTATTTTATTTGTATATTTTAAATGAATTTTATTATTTTTTATTAAAATATATTATCTGGTTCTTTAATATATTTTAGTTAGTATAAATAATAAGAATACTGTCTTAAAAAAATGGAGGTTAAATTTGGGTAAGGCATATCTAAGGTATTTTAAATAGATATTAGATGCTGCCTCTATGTATGGGTAGGTACTAGTTGGCCCACACATTTTTTCCCGTATTGACGTTAATCATTACTCCGCTCCTTATTTCATTTGTATAGCATGTTTTTTTTTTGGCCTACGAATATAAACTATACATATGCTAAGTTTTATCAAAATCTGTTTACTATATTTTCTGATTAACGCGTTAATACAAACGGAAAAAAAAATTGTTATTTTGTCTGCAGGAGCCATGTTCAACGCAATTAAAATGTGTAAATTTGACCTCGCTAAGATTTTATTAATGTAGGTATAGATTATATCAATATTAACAATAATCCATAGTGTAATCCAACTAACGCAGGAATCTTTTATTAAATCGGACTAATAGCTACACCTATGATTTATACCACTTAAGAGCAAATTATTTTTATCAAATAATTTGTTTTAAATGCTAAAAAAAAGCGTTGTATGCAGTCAAATGTATAGATGACGTATACATTGGTATTATGTTAAGAAACGAGTTTGAAGTGTTTACTAAAAATTTTATTTTTCTCTTGTTCGACCGTTTATTAGTCGAGAGCGCAAATACCGTATGAGTCACAGATTTTATGATAATAATCAATAAGATATTTTAAAAGAATGATTTACTAGTATAATACTTGTGTAAATTGTCTTATGTGTATAATATAACGCGTAACTTTTTACACAGTAGTCCCGATTTTTATGACTTTATTATCGACACATGTCAAAATCAGGCTATAATTAAATCGATATCGGCAGATAGATTTTTATATAAAATCCTTAAGGATTTCAAAAAGGAAAAACAACAAGTGTTCTTGACCCAAGAAATACTTTTAACCTTTAATGTGCATAACTTTATCTGATGTGGTTGATGTTTTATTTTTTATATTAAATAGGGTATTAAATTTTTATTTTTTATTTTTATTAAAATATATGAAAGATCTATCTTTGAGTATACACAATCCGTATTATCTTATAATCGTAAATTTTTCTTTGGTAATTATTTTTTTTATAATTGTTTATGTTTTATTGTTGCTAAATGTTGCCAAACTTGATTGTAAATCTCGTTCTTAAACAATTGAAATATATACAAAAAAAAAAAAAAAACTAAAATAATATTTTGTTAGAAAGGATAAAATAGTGTTTTAATTATCCTCCGAGCCGGAACAAAGATTGAACCGTCCCAAACAAAACTAATGCAACAATCACGCATTTGGCCTCGTTAGATTTGCATTGGGCAAGAACGAAAGTTGAAATATTGAAAATAGCTCACAAATGAGCTACATTGTAATAGTAACACATTGTTAATGCTATTGTGCCAAACGCCAAACATAAGGATGTTCAAGATATTACGGTCCAATATTGGCTTATTATGCTTTTATTATTGTAAGGACTTAGGTATATCGTCATGTAGCACGTATCTTCGTATGTATATAAATTATAATTTCATTCAATTTAGTTTTTGTAAAACAGAATTATGTAAGAAGTAAATGACCAAACATCGTAGCAACATTCCATTACAAAATGACCTTTCTATCGCGTTTCGACGTTTTTGTACGCGTACCCGAGTCGAAATTTAAAGTAGACATATGTAGCTCCCTCAAGTCCTACATAGAACCGATTTAGAGCCCAGTAGTCCGACTTAGCGCCTATAGGCGCTAATTTTTATTCGATTTAGGTCCGATTTTAGTTGTAAACTGGAAAAAACGGAAATTAGTGCAATTTTTGGGTGCTAAGTCGAACCTAATTTAACATGGTTAGGACCGATTTTGAGCCCAGAGGTCCGACATAAAATCCTGCCGTAGGTGGCGCTAAATCAGCTCTAAATTTCGACTCGGGTAAGATTACTGCTCTAGTCCTGATTAGTAGTGTGTTGTTTTTAATTAACAGGCTTTCTAAAGCAAAAATATTTTTTTCTTCTTCTGGTATTAATTATTTTTAATTTACGCATCCAAATAAGCAACCAAACAAACATTTCATTTGATTATATTTTAGATGCATAAAAAGTTAACTAGCAACCCTATTCTCTTACTAAGGAGAAGATAACGGAGCTTAATACTTAAACCCGTAATACTGTTGCCAATATGCGTTTCTTGTAATCGGAGTTTTCCGCTACAAATTATGGTTGTATTGCCAGGTTTTTCTTCACCTTCCAGTATGAGATGAATTTAGATACTTAAATAATTGTTGAAAACTATAAATTTTTTTAATGCTGATTTGGATTCGAATAAGCGATAATTCGTCAATTAATTTGAAGAAAAAGGTATTTATTGCACTTTTACTTTACTTTTTCTTTTTAATGTTACTTTAATTTTTTTAAAGCTTTAAATATAAAAAAAAAGAACAAAAAAAAAAAACATGTACAAATATTTCGATCAAAAATAGAATTAGGCATATAAATTATAGATGGAACAAAGTTAATATGCGTGAAATTTGCAGCTGCAGGGACGAGCAGGTGAAACGAAGCCACAACAATATTGTCGTGTTCACAGTCGTGTTTTCATACTAGACTTAGTAAACGGCGCACCTATGAAATACAAATGATTGGTCTCAAGGCCACATCTGATAAATAGCCCTATACAGTTCATTCAGCAACTTGGTCGCGTTCTATCGGCATTGAGTCTGACAATTAGAACATTCTTTCACTAACGCTCATATGAAACGATAACGAGACGACTATATTGCGATCACGGAAGTCAGTCATAATAAACTAAATTGATTTATCACCCAGTTCACCGTTCATGGGCATAACACAATAACAACAATCATAACATTGAAATGTTAAAGGAGCGTAAGAGCGAGTTTACAAAATTTTCAATGAAAATCTGGAATGAGGACAAAGGATATAGAAGAGTGATAAATTTTGTCGAGTGGATATTTTTATCGGTATTTTTTATTCGACAATGTTTATATCAAATATTTTTATTTTTTTAAATTACAAACGTTCTGGGTTTTACAATAATACTTAATAACGAATTTATAATATATGTAGCCTATATTAATGTTAAACAGTTTGTTGTAATTAATTCATTGAGATATGTCTCTAATTCTTGTTTACCGTCAGTCATCTTATGTAAATTCAGATAAATAAACTGAAAAACCGTAACAATAGGTATTTAAGAGCACATTAATTTTCAAAGAACTGATCATCATTGATTTTTTTTTCGATTATTTACATCCAGCCTCCACCGGCGACCTTGCGTAAGTCGTCGGTCCAGCGGCCCGGAGCACTGGGCACCCTACACTGCGTTTGCCGATTCGCGGTCTCCACTCCAGGACACGTCTGCTCCAGCGGCCATCGGTCCTGCGACATACGTGACCAGCCCACTGCCACTTCAACTTGCTGATTCTACGAGCTATGTCGTTTACTTTGGTTCTCTCGCGGATAATCTCATTTATTATTTTATCCTTGAGAGAGACTCCAAGCATAGCCCGTTCCATAGCACGTTAGTGACTTTAAATTTGTGTACTAATCCCGTCGTCAGTGTCCACGTCTCGGCGCCGTATGTCAACACAGGTAGGTCGTACTGCTCGAAGACTTGTCTTTAGGCATTGCGGAATCTTTGAATCGACGTCTCGACGTAGCCTACCAAATGCCGCTCAGCCCATCTGAATCCTCCTATCGGCTTCCTTCTTGAAGTTGTTTCGGCCAAGTTGGATTGTGTGGCCTAGGTAGACGTAATCCTGTACAACTTCGAGAAGGGTACCATCATCGACAGATATCGGTCTCGGCATGACATGTTTATTGAACATAACTTTCGTTTTGTCCAAATTCATACCGAGACCGACCAGTCGGGAAGACTCATTCAGGTCGCCCAGCATTCGGCCTAGCTCCTCCAATGTCTCCAAAGATGAGATATCGTAGGCGAAACGAAGGTGTGAGATGTATTCGCCATTGACATTTATTCCTCGTCCACTTCAATCCAAAGTCTTAAAGACATTCCCCATCGCGTTGGTAAACAGTTTCGGGGACATTACATCCCCCTGTCTTACCCCGCGACGGAGGTGTTGTTAGTTGATCCTGGATTTGGACGGTCATCGTCGCCGCGTTATATATATGTACATACACCTCAGTACCTCGATATATCGCCAGTCGATATGACATCGCTCCAAAGAATTCAGGACAGCGGTTAGTTAGTATCTTTAATTACACAACTACATACTAAAGTAAAAAAGTATACGAATACGTATGTGCGGGCGACGCCGCGGGCATAAATAGTTCTAAATAAAATAAAGAGTGATAATGACATATAAATGTCAATAAATTAAAATTTAGATTAATTCAAATTTATGTTAAAAAAAAAATGTAATAAAAAATATCAACACCGCGGCAACCGTAGTCAAAAGTGATCGAACTGCATTCTGACAACGTATTATTTATAATGAGTCATCATTGAAACTCGCTTCTTGGCACAGGACAGAGGGTTAATAATACCTGTCATTAAGTATGACCTACAGTATGTAGTATATTACCCGTGTCATCAGATTAACGGTGTAGGTAACGGTGACGATTTTATGTACATAGCACCCTAAAGGTTCTTCGTGATATAAACATAAATCTTCAAAAGTTTTATAAGGTCAAAAGTTTGTACCGATCGTGTTTATTATTAAGGATCGTAACAAGTTTATTTGCTTTATTCAGTACATAGGTACTCATACAGGAGTAGGTACCTACAACGCTATAACGAGTATATTTCTATCGAATTCTCTAATATTGGTTTCGGGTAAAATATTGAAGTAGGTTTTTTAAACTGATATACTCGTAGAGGGATATTAAGATTGTCATAATTAAGTTTATTTTTTAAATGGACATTTTAATATTTTAATATAAATTGATTACTTTTCTGATTTTAATTATTAAACTGATGAGTTCGGTTTTTTGTTACAACGCGATAAAGTTAGGTTCAATGGATTTAATTTTGTTAGCGCTTGAGTATTTTTTATTAAGAAATTTTAACAACATCATCCTGCAAGAACTACAATTTATCATAAAATAGTCTCCTAGTAACATCATAAAAAATCTAAACGAACAAAACTAATACTAATATCAAAGATTTAATTTAGAGGAACATATATTTTCCAAGGCACTAAAATGACAAATGAATGAAACATTTAGGTGGGGTCGGTTGAAATCGTCCCCGAGACCAAACATACTCGACCTAGAATTTGAAAATAATCCCGCATCACCTTGCGACTCTCACGGCCAGAGTGGAACTAAAATAAAGTGCAGGTGTAGTTATTTAGATTAGTAACATCGTTTCGACGCTCCGTGGACATTTCAACGCCTCTAAACTACGACTGTATTCTAGTTTAGAACGTCATTATTTAAAAGACAATCGTCGTTAGACCATTGTTACGTTTTGTAGATATTATTCAATGCTCGTGTAAAAGCCTTGAGACTCTTTTAATAACAGTCATTGTCACGAGATAATAACAAATAATAATTATATTCTTTTCCAGATTCTATTAAAACCTCTTTATCTAAATACCTCTTTTTATTGAACTGGTATGTTATGTTTGTCTTGTTGTAAATAAAAACGAGTATGAAATAAAAATATATTATAATGACTAAAATGAACTAAATATTACTGATCGCATCGTAATCGCAAGTCGTACGTTAATGAATTATTGTGTGTCAAATTATTTGGCTCGTATCATTATGATATAAATGGCCTTTATTTATTTTAGATATAGAACCATTTGTCTTAATTTTGATTTATGTGGAATTTATATATATTACAAAGACGAAATTATATGTTCTCGAGGCTACTTTAGTAAAGTACAATATTGGTACCTACTTTTAATAATTAATCATATTGCTGATATTGAAACTTGAAAAGGGAAACTGTTGAAGAGAGAACTTGTCTGTGTTACATACACAGCAATTTTTGCAAAAATACTTAGGAATATATACTTATTTTATACTAATACTTCGATTTGTAGTTATTTTACCACTTTTTCTGTTGTGGTGAAATGAGTTTGATATTTTTGTTAACACCTATGCATTAAAAGTGTTAAAAGTGAGGCACGTTTTTAAACTCTATACCTACACGTTATATAGGTTTTTAAGGGAAAATTTTCTAAATTCAATAATCAAATACTAATGAATAAATTAGTTTCATAATAACTTTCATTGGTGTGTAGTTTGACGCTGTTTGTAATTATGTAAAATAAGTTAATTTAAAATTTAGTATGTAAGACGGATATGAGGCAAAGGTAGGAAAAAGTGAGTGATGCGATTTAATCGATGAAAGCGTCTGTGCGAGAAATAACATGTTTAGAAAGCTACAAAAATTCATATTTTGATGCCACAATTAATTAAATACTATGAATATCCAGTTTCGAGTGACGACGAATCCGAGAAATATGTACGTAAATTGAATATTTATTAGAGAAAAAAGATTTACGAGACATACATTTTGAGATCTGGCTTTTGCGGATTTGCTTATACGATTTAGTATGTTGTTTGTTTTCCTGATACTAGTTACGTAAATCGATTCAAATACTATAATATTTGCATAAAAAAACCTTATAATTGGAATGATTTTAAAATGGGTCCATTTAATATTATTGTTTAGTAGCCTATTGCACTGGCATAATGGATTTTGACACATGATATGGTTTAAATTTATCCCATTTTTGTAAACAGCATGGTATAATAAAAGATATCTCTTCGTTCGTGCAACTTCTAAAGCAACAATACCAGAGTAGTATTCAGAATACTTTTTACGTCGTACGTTATTGATTGACATTGGAGTAATTCTAAATATAATATCGAAGTTAAAATGACAAGACAGTTGGTGATTATATTGATTGATGATTACAAATATCGGGCGATAGTCTCACAGTTGTCTTGTTTATGATATTCTGAAAGGGAAAGTTATTTGTCTGGGGACAAGTACTCCAACTATTTTTATGTCATTAAAAGTAGAAAATTTATTGACAACTGTAAATGACTATTTTTTGATTATTAATAGATAAAAGATTAAATTATTATGAGTAGATATTCACAAGTTTTGTGCAGGTATTTACTATAAAGTATAAACTGTAAATGAAATATCTTTCGTTCTTTCAATAAAATTATAAGCAAATATATTTAACTTACAAGAAATAACGAGGAACACCAAAATAATAACTATCTTCGAAAATCGATATCATTATAACAATATTTCATTAGAGATGTCTTTAAAATGTTTACGTTAAGGAAATTTGCAGCCGTGTTTGTACAATTGTAATCTAATTAAACTTTGTCCAATTATTAATAATTTATATATGTCCCCCAGTTTGCGTTCAGAATGCTAATCAACAAGTGACACACCAACTGCAAAGGAGTTCCGTTTGGTTCAACGCCAATTTAGTAGGTATCGTTTTGATAAACAATGAAAATACTGTTAACCGGCATACTTTATCGTGACAAGGGGGGAGACTAAAACTAAGGCAGGTGCTTCCTGGTGCACCTGATAGAGTTAAAGGATCAATAACCGATAAAAGATTTGTTGTAAGAAATAAGCTCTTCCTATATTAAAGTTTTATCAGTAGTAATAATTCGAAGGCACTCGTAGATTTTAAAAACTTTTTGCCTATGTTTATCTTACGACTGTTAAAAATATATAAGGAACATCTTTTAATTCAATTTAAAAAGTTTCATTATTAGCTTCGTAAAGTAACTTGTTCCTTATTATTCAACACATTCCTTGCCATCACAATTTTCCTAATGTTCGTTCACATGCCGCGATACATTTGGCTGTGAACACGCTAGACGCAGCAAAAAATATTTTTTATGCGAACGCAATAATCTTGAACAATTATTGATAGGTTTGCTTCGTTTAACAGCATCCTTAAAATTCGCAATCTTTGATTACCTACACAACAGATTAGATTTTTTATAACACAGGCAAAATAAAAATCTTGTAAATTTTTACGGACCACTTCAAAACTGCATAGATTATAGTATAAAAATTGTGTACTCGTAATTTGAATTAAAAAACTGGCCAATTTTTTGAGTTATTACCGAAATACTCTCAACATGCCTAATGTGTTGCTGGCATAGTTGCCTGAACTTACTATACAAGTATACATGTCGGTGGCAGTTAAAATATAGAGTATAGAAGCATGAAACTGAAATGAAAATTGACTACTACAAAAGTTATTGATAGTAAAACTATTTAATACGCGTGATATACCTGGTTAAATCTTTATTAGCCCTGTGTATGTGTCTGTGTCCAAAAAAGGTGTGGTGTAATACCTGAAATAAGCAAAAAATAATGTTAAAATAGTTTGTCTATCAGTTGGTCTATCACAAATATATTATATTTTATAAAATATAATGTAGTCAAGAAATATTATATTATACGTTATAAAATAAAATATAGTAAACATATACCTATATTATATTCAAAGGGCTGTGGTTAATGAAACGATTTGCACGCGGCAGATTGATCACATTTTTCAAATTTTTACAAATAAAATTTTCGATCGAATCACGACCAAATTTTCACAAATTTCGACCTCATAAACTGGTTTCTCCCCTTAATGAAACGATTTGCTACCGTTGAAGCACGCGGCAGATTGATCACATAGGTACATACTGGTACACGGCGTCATTGGCAGTATGTATTTGGAATTGTCCGTTGTTATACCTACCTACACTTAATGTTACTTAACAGTCATATTATGAAACTAGATGTCCCTCGTGGTTTCATGAGTGTTGACATTTGTCAGCTGTCGTTACAATATGTTAGTTCAGTTTCAGACTTACTGACAAAAATTCCTTTTCAAACACATCTTTTCTGTTTATTATACTATATAAAATAAATCTCATGTGTAAGTACAGTTTTTTTTTTGTCGCAGGGGAATCCATTTACGGATGATAACCAGGATGCCCGGGACGGCAATCCTAGACCTATGTCGGACTCGGCACTTAGGGAGTGCAATACCGTACTAAACCCATGCGGGAGCCTTCAGCCGCTTTAATTGGAGGGTCCCGGATCTGCAGGCAACGGGATCTCTCCAGCGACAGGTTGGCCTCAGCGAAAAGGCCAGACTTCTCCTCCATGGGGACTGTCCGGCTCACCTCTGAACAGTCCCGACGACGCCGTGTCTAGCAGGACCGGGTTCCCATCCCGGCCCGACACGGGTACAGAGGCGTTACTGGAGGCGCATTAAGTAGCGCCTCCTACGCACCCCCGTTCGTCGCCCGCGGATGGAGGCCACGTCGGCGGCCTCCTTTCTCACCGGCTCGTCGGCCTCCTTCTGGGACATTACTGTTTCGCAGAAGGAGACTATCGCCTTCCAGGACTAGTCGTCGCCGAGCATCGCGGTGATGATGCTCGGGAGTGACAAGTCCCCTCCGCACACACAACACAACCTTGCTATATTTTAGAACGAGCCGAGATCACGTGAGATTACTACACGGAGATTCTAAATTGGATAACTTATATAAGCTGTTGATATTTGCATCTTAAAATTTGCCAGATCTTGTATAAAATTTTTACAAAATTCAATCTTGTAATTATGGGTGAAATCTAGCAACCTCGATATAGTATCCCGCTCTTTTGAAAACGAAATATATTTAATTATTATATTTATTATTAATTTTTATTATTATATTATATTTTATTAATTATTAAAATAATAATATGTGACGTGACAGAATCTTAAAACCACTTGGATACAAGACGAAAAATGTATAATTAGATGATAATAATGTCTAGTCTGGGTGCGTAAATCCACCATCTGGGATATTTTCATCCAACGAAAGCTATTATTAAAATAAATAAAATATCCAGAATGTAAATTCCAGAAAAACCAATATATAATTTACTTGAAATAAACTACTAAAACACCTGTACACAACTTACTCTGTAAAGGCAGATTGGAAATTATTTAATTTATGAAAGATATTTCGGCTCTTTACTGATCCAGAGCACCGATTACTCACACATTTTTAAATGCTCGTAATAAACCGACTTCCGTGCCAACTAGTTCGCTGTCAAACTAAAAATAAAGTCCGTCTATGATTAAATCTTTCACAAGAGTTCAGAAATGGAATATGGGTAAATATTTCCTTAAATAAATACTGATGTAATATGTAGATACTGATACGTCATTTTTATTGATCTTTATTTAATCATTGGAATTGAATTATAGTCAAACGCTTTGATTAATATTTTATATTAATCATAAAAATATTTAGTAGGTATATGTTTTTAAATGTGGGAAAGTTGGTGGGCATTTAAATAATCTTTTCATTTTTTATATTTCCGGTTTCAATTTCTATCAATACGATATACATATTCGTCGTCGTAGTCGGTTTGGGCAGTCTTTAATATGATTTAAAAAGGTGCATAAAATAATTTAGTGATCATAAAATTGGAGTAAAATAGGAGTAAGAATGTCCCTTAGAGCCGGACTCGATATAACAAAAGGTTCACCGGGTTGTGAAATGTTATTAGGACTGAAAGAGAACACGGTTTACTTCTATTGACGAATGAAGTTTCACAGTAGGAGAGGTCAATTAACTTTTCACAGAAAAGTACAGTACCTATATAAAAATTTTCATTTTATGTAATGCACGTTAGTTTATTATTAATTGTATCGAATTATTATTAGAAACAACGTTTCTTTGAATTAATATTCGAAGATTTAATTATTTTTCAACAGAGTTTGATATAAAATACATATTTTACCATTATGTTTCCCGTTAATGATCACGGTTGTCATACGGTTATTGAGCGTCATAAATATTTTATAAGTATTATCCTCAAACTATCAAATATATAAATATATAAAGTTATAATAAGTACGTTTATCTACCCAACAACTTGGCGTCAAACAATCACAATCACATTACAATTAGAAATTTAGAAGTCACAAAAGTTATCGACCACCTTTGTTATAGATGTTTTGATGTAGATTGATCAGATTGCAGATGAGAATTGTCTTACAGTCTTACACCACTGGCAAATGCTCCTAAAACCATGTGTAGCTTGAATAAGAAAATGTTAATCAAATAAAACGTTTAAATTTTAATGCTATCACGATATGATTTAAAAAAAATGCATTTAATTAAAATCCTAAAAATCCAGTTATAAATTTGCTTATAGTTTATTTAACATAACCACTGTGAAGTTGGTAGCTAATTTATTACATAGGAGTATATTAAACTTCTCATTTGAGTTAAGCACGCTTTTAAGTCCATTGTTTTCGCGTATTGTAAACTGAGTCGTGTGAAGTCAATAGGAAAAGTCAGCCCAGTGTATATTTCACTCGGCAATCTAATTTCACTTTCACGAAGTTATAGGTAATATTGTATTATATATTATTGATTAAATTTAAAATAAATATGTGAATGTTTTAAAGAAAACTTAATCGATTTTATATATTCTGAATACACCATAAGATCTACTGAAAGGATTTTCAACAATTTTTTTTTCAAAATTAAAAAAGCCTGTTTATTAAGGAAGGTTATAAAAAATAAATATAAAACACATGATAAATACACCATTATTTATAGTAGTGGAACAGAATCTACAAAAGCAAGTGAAACCGTTAGGGGTTAGGTATCGAGTTAATTATAAACGTTACGTATTGTACTTCGTAATAATTTATAAGAATTGACCCTCGTAGTTACACATGTGTTAAATTTTGAAACTTTTCATTAGTTACCGTTTTATAAAAATAAAAAATAAAAACCATTTATACGGTACGATTACTCAAATTGTATAATTTAAACAAGCTTTTGCTTTTTAATTTTAGTAAAGATAAAGTTATACCTTGTCCAACCGTTTATTATCTTTTTGACAGCCCACGTCTATAAATTAACGTTTTTTTTCTTCGGAATAATGTACTACAATAATGTCGTACTTTATAGACGGGTAGTGATTGCCCTGTGCATAACAAACAACCACAGACTATAAAACAATTCTTCAAATATTATATCGATAGATGAATCGATCATATAATAAAAATAATTTGAATTCATATAAGTATTGTTTCTGTAAAATTAATTTTAAAAATGAAATAAAAATAGTATCTATGACTCCAAATTTCATTATTTGCAAGGAATTAAGTCGAAATCTTGGAAGTTAAGTTCAAATCAAGAGTAAAGAACAATGAATCTGTTCATTCGTTTATTTATTTTTTGACGGCTGCTAACTATGCACGCGTTAAAATAAAACTCATAAACGAATAATTAATATTTAAACTAAAAATATTTCATTAAATCGATTGTAAGTTCTCCTTAAATAAAATCGATTATTATTTGAAATCGAATCAGTAACGTGTGAGGGTGTAACTAATGTCGAACTGTCAAAAAGATAATAAACGGTTGGACAAGGTATAAGAACCAAATTCTTGTATCGAATGTCTATGGTTTATTTATCAGCTAGATCTTAATAAAATTACCATAGAGATGAGAGGTCATGTCCGTTCCGGTTGAAAGGTAACAATGATAATTTATAATCTAGTAATCGTTGTGGTTCAATAATTCGAATAGTATTTATCATGGTCGAAAATACTTTGCTTAAAAGGTTGTTAATAGCAATTTTTTTCCGGGTATGTATATCATTTTAATTCAGTTTACATTGATCCGTGCAGTTAATATAAATTTTTATCGCCAAATAATTTTGTATTTGAAGAAAGTTAATTTATCCTAGTTGGGCCACGAGTATGCAATGCAACATATAACTTTTTTATTGAACTTGGTTGGAATCGCTCTTAGTTGCCTGTGACTTTTATATTGAACTGAATTAAACTGAATCAGCCTGTAAACGTTCCACTGTTGGGCAAAGGCTTCTTCTCGATATAGAGGAAGGGTTGAAGTTTAATCCACCACGCTCCTCCACTGCGGATTGGCGGATAATTTCCCTACTATGAGTAACGAATTCTATTAGATGTCTATGATAACAACCGGGACCGACAGCTTTTAGTTGCTTTCCGAGGCATGATGGGGTTATCCACAAGGATATACACCTAGACTGAAACAAATATTTGTATAAATACAAATAGCTGCCCCGAGGGGGAATCGAACCCGCGACCTTCGGTGTATTGATGCAATTAGTCATAGTTGTACCAATACACCGAACGGGTGTCCCTTTGTTGACTTTTTTAATACATCATGCAATTTTATTTTGTTTATCCAGTTATCCACGTACCCTTTACCATTGAACTTTAAGATCAGCAGTTCTTAATTTGCCTGAAGCTGTTTTAGCTTAATTTTTTTTTAACAGTATTTAACTATTTTAGATATATCGTAATATAATAATCGTTAAAATTTTTGACATGTTGAAAATCGTTATTAGTTGCATTTTAAACTTAACTTGAGTAGAAAATTATAATACATAATAAATTACCTAGGTACTATAAATCTTATAAGTGCAATAAGTACAGTAGGTAGTTATAGTATTAAAAAAATAATTTCATAAAAATGTGTTCAAAGAAGAACAACAACATTTAGCTTTTGAGAATAGATAGAAAATTATTTTATATGGTGGGGAGCCAAATTAGGAATGAAAAACCTTACAGTTTGGTTTAAGTAGCTTGCAAGGTACAAATACAGTGTGACATTGAAATAAAACAAAAGGGTATCGTCCGTTAGACAAAGCAATAATTAATGCGATAGCTATGTTGGGTTAAGTTTCGTCATACATTAACATTATCGTTTAAAAGGATGTCGTGGAACTTTAGTGTTCATTTGAAAATAACAAATACCTACTCTTTAGCGCTAAATAATGAACATATGAGTAATGTGTTGTATTTTCGTATTTATAACTTCTTTTCTTATTTTGCTAATTAATGAAAATTTAAACACGGTGCAGAGTAAACAATAGACTTATTGGCCAAAATGCCGAACGCCTACTTGAGTTTCATTTGGACCGTCGCCACTTACATTCAAATGATCTATTGTTAAGTTTCGGCACATTGAAATACAACACAGGTATTACTTGTCTGTTATATATGCTTAGGACAGTTATCGATGAGAAATACCAGACTATACACGACGTTTAGACGACGTTCACGCGTGTAGATTTAAAATTACGTTGCTTATATAAACTAGTACCTGGATGACCGAGCTTTGCTCGGTTAAATTATATTTAGATATTATTACATACTGACGAAACATAAATAATACAGTCATCGATCTGACTGACATAATAGTAAAATAATAGGAACTGGTTATTTAAATAAAAAATAAAAATAGCTCTCAATAATAGTTTTTCTCACAAAAAAAGAAACTTGAAAAAAAAAAATGGTTTGTAGACCTGGATTCGAACCCGGGTTTTCTGGTTTCAAATCTGCCCGATACCTATCTGAGCTATTATAAGCTTATTAATGACAGCGAAATTTACCTTCGTTTTCTAATGATATTTTTTAATTGCGTAAAAAAAGGGATAAAACGACATTTTCTAAAAATAAATTCTAGCTAGATCGAATTATCGTCCCCGAAACCCCCTGCATACTAAATTTCATGAAAATCGTTGGAGCCGTTTCCGAGATTCAGATTATATATATATATATATATATATATATATATATACAAGAATTGCTCGTTTAAAGATATAAGATGTGGCAAATATTTTTGCAACGTACCTAATTCTTCGTAGTCCAAACAAAGTCGTCAAGGTTTCGATGTTATATATTTCTAAGAATTATAATGCGGATTTGTACTATAGGTAAATTTAATTATGATTTTTTTTTTGTTTTATACATTATAATATATTTAGTCTCTTAATTTAACTATTAATATTATTAATATTATACAAATGTTATTTGAGTTAAACAACCTATTGTCAAATAACTTAAAAATTTGTCAATTTAGTTGCCATTGATTTGAATATTAAAAACAATAGTGGCATATTCTGAATATTATTCAAAATTAATGTACCTATATGAATATGGTATGATTTTAAATTATAATAAAATAATGTTAATTGAATAAAACATTATAAAGTAAAAAAGGGAAGAGCTATCTAGACATCCGGTGAACAGTCATAATATTTACGATGCATACAGTAACAATGAATTCGTTTTCCGAATAAAATGTGTATACCTATACCCAGTATCTACATTAGTACTTACGAGTAGGTAGTCTGAACGTACTTAATAGCACGAATCGTGGCAAAAGCGTATAAAATATTGTGTCATAATTTCTTATAATTCTGCTTGCGGTGAAACTAAAGTGAAAGGACATTTTTCTTTTTTAACCTATATGTACTGATAGAAATATAACTTCAATATAAAGCCTGTAAGCTTAGTTTTTGCATTTTGTCCTAATCATACAAATCTATAGCATCCCGATTACTCCTGATTTTTAATAAGAGTTGAATCCTATTATGTTAGTAAAGTTAATTATATTAATTTCTGTTCCATTCCAGTTATAGTTTTTACTTTTCGTAATAACTATAATTGTTTGAAAGATTCACTTTTAGATGGAAAAGTCGGTAACAGACGTTTGTTTTTTTAATAATAATAAAAAAAGCAATAAATATTGCAATACCTCTTGGTATCGAAATTAGGGTAGTATTTTTTAGTCTGTTGAGGATTAAGAAACCGCATCCGTTCTGCCACTCTGTTCTACTTCGCGGTTCTGTAGATCACACGTGTAACGTGTTTTTATGAATATAAATTATTTATTTTAAAAATAAATAAACTAATCAGCTATATCATATCTCTAGACGCTTAATCTGTGATTCTACTGACGACGTGGTATTTCTATGTCTTGAATTAATTAAGATTTATTTTTATTCGAAATATTTAAATGAGCTGGTTTTATTTCGCCAATTTGTTAGAAAAGATATACCTAATTATTCTGGGATAGCTTAAGCTCGTACTAATTAGGGATGCATCCGATACCGATTGCGATATATCGGAATCGGCGATATTGCAAGTTTTCCGATATATTGGAATCGGCGATATTAATTTGCCGATACATCGATACAGTTTGAATTTCCCGCGCTATAGATGACCCATGTAACGACCCCATGGAACGCACCATCACGGTGCTTAATTCGTTCATGTAAATGTAGCACAATTTGTCTCAGCTCGGGAAATCTCCACTTTATATTCTTTCTTTTCACTTGTGCAGCTCTCCACCTCACATAGCTCATTTCGCTAATTGCTTTTGGTGTGTAATAATTTTAATTTCTTAGTGGTTGTGATGTAGTGATTTTTTTAGTTGCTACGTAATCATACGCGTCGTATAAAACGAAAGTTAATTATTTCAGTCTCGAAACAAAAAAGTTCTGTGTGGAGCATTTTGAAGTAAGCACATCTGATAATTCAAAAGCATTATGTCAATTTTAATTATAATTTTTTATCTTCTTATCTTTGAGCTGTTATCAATTATTATTCTAAGTTAATATTATAACAATTATTTACGAGTAATTTTATCTGTTATTAATATTCTATTTTTTATATCTTTCGAGCGTTCTTTGAATATTCGCTGTTCGTATCGGTATCGGCGATACTTTTTTTTATAAATATCGGTATCGGTATCGTATCGGCCGAAGTGCGTATCGATGCATCCCTAATACTAATATTGTAAATGTGAAAGTTTGAATGAATGTACTCTTTCACGTAAAAACTAAGGAACCGATTGCAATAAGACATATTGCAGAGATGGTATGTAGACAGCTGGAAACCCAGAACAACACATTGGCTGCTTTGTATTTCGATATTATTATGATATTATTTTACGCGAATAAAATCGCGTGGTGCATATAGATATTTATATTTTCACTAAAATACCTAAATATTTGTAACGTTATTACGGAATTTAATTAAGTGTTACCATTCTCGATTACAATTCCGATGAGATTTGTCCGGGACCACCGAAGAAGTATGATCATAAAAACAGGTCATCAAATGGGTACGCCCACGTAAATGTTACGAAAGAAAATGTTGTTTTTAAGTAATAATTTTTTTTTAGGTTGACAAAAAATATTTTGTACGTATATTTATCCAGCTTTACGAACTGCTTAGTAAACATGCTTTTTAAGATAAAAACGTATTTAAAAAAAAATTGTTTTTACAATATTTCCGTTTTATCATTCATTGCATTTATCAATGATACTATGTTTTTGAAAAAGTGACTAATTTTGTAACAGAAATTTGAACGTACGTTAGAGTAGGTACATTCTTTTGATTAATGAATAAGTCTCAGATTAATAAACAAAATAATCTGAGGAATAAGTGATATGTAATACCAAATGTATTATTTTTGTAACATATGCTGAGATAGCAAAAGCGGCATTAAAGATCGGTAATAAACGTCTGACATAGGTATATCTACGTAATTTGGAGTCAATTAACGTTAATGTCTTCAGTCATCATCTGAAGGTAAATCAATAGTAATAATCCTTTTCAAGGCTTTCATATGCACAGACAAACTAAGAAAAAAATGATAATTAAGATAAATTTCAAATTACTATCACTTAAGAAATATTTTATCTAATTATAACAGTCTAATCGAAAATAATATTGCAATGTTTTGTTTGAGTTTTTAAAATACAAAGGAGTAATGTAGTTTTAATATAGATAAGATAAAACACTGATAAAAATTAATGTATTCAACACGAGGATGTGACTTTAATAAATAAATTAACATTGACATAACATAATTATGAATATCTCGTTCAAAATAAAATTACTAACGTAATATTATAATGGCATTTGTTTTCGTAAGTGTTATATAAAATTACCTAATAGTTTTATTTAATTTTATTTAATAATGTTATCCGAATACAATTATTAACATTGACATAACATAATTATGAATATCTCGTTCAAAATAAAATTACTAACGTAATATTATAATGGCATTTGTTTTCGTAAGTGTTATATAAAATTACCTAATAGTTTTATTTAATTTTATTTAATAATGTTATCCGAATACAATTATTTGCCGGTTCTTGTAGTTTGTGTTGGTACTGTCAATCGCAGGCGTGAATAGGGGGTTCGAACAAATAATAATTTGAAAGTTCCCCTCGCAGTAGCGACGGGTGCTGGATTTTATCGCAGGAGATTATCGCTACAGATAAACGCGAGTGTGATAAGGACAGCAATAAATAAGTCGTTTAATGCAGTTTGCGATAAAGACGGTACGGTGCGATCCTACTGTTATAGCACCGTTGACTACGTCTGGCTATCAAATTATATCGGATGGCGATATTGACTATGACTGCATACATTGGATGACGTTACAGAAATAGAAATAAATATAATATAAAATATTTTCTAATTATAATAGTAAGTGAGTGTAAGCAATTTGCGTAGGAGCGAGGACAGGCACAGAAATAAACTTTGGCAACGGTTCGTTTTCAATGTGCGGCGATTCCGTCTAAACCTCGTACTAGTATTAAAAAAACTTGGACATTTCATATTTTTGAAACTTCAATCAAATAATTTTTAAATTTTCTGTTTTTTTTTCTGAATGCCATTTATACGTAACGTTAATTTTATTTTTAAAATAGACATTAATAGTTTTAAACTCGATTTTTATCAGTTGATTTGTCGGTTATAACGTTTTTGTGATTTATATGAACTTTTACTGATGAATTGATATTCATATGTTTTGCAATCAATGATTTGGCATTATAATTAAACATAAACTATCATAATTAATTTTTAAAACCGTTGAGCCTTTTAAAATTTGTTATGTTATTTACAAGTTTACAACGTATGTTAATGAAGCAACAGCGTTGTGTAATGATAAGGAAGGTGATATGCAAACGCACCTGGGCACCGAGTAGGCGGGCCAGCACCTATCTCGAATGTTTTGAAATGCATTAGAGAAGTAGAGAATAATGCGACAGCGTACGGACAATAGATCCTTTTCGTTCGCATCGGTATGCGGGTATTACTAGAGTACATTATAATGCGCTATTTTATTTCGGTTACATTGTATGAAAGACTTTGTATTGTAACCAAGTTGCAGTTTCACAATAGTCATACAAAATAAATTTATAAGTATAATAGCCGATACTAAAATTAGATGAAGAATGGCTCAAGACAAGTACGCCATGTAGTGTCCGTCACTCAATAGCATTTGTGTTGACTATATTATATTAATATCTAAAGCAAATAGTTGAGTACACGATTGTCTAAATCATGTATAAAGTTAAGTAACGTGATGGGTCTATAATTTAATGTATCCTACTTTGTCCGTAACAAACCGGTCTCAATGGTAACGTCAGTGATGTGAGTTCGGCTATCGGTACGAGTATATTAAGTGTCGTTTGGGGTTTTAAGACTTATTATAAAAACGATATAATGATTTCATTTATTGATTTATGTGCATTCGATCGTTAACTATCTTTTATCATATTCATTAAAAGTTTATAAAGATAGCTGCTGTTTCTATACTTTGAAATATTACTAATTAATACAATTACTTCGTTAACATTAAAATCTAAAATAATAATTAAAATGAAAAATATGTATAATTGTATATCTTATACCTATTTTTTTAAATATATTTTAATATATGAAAATATTATTTATTGATGTTAAAATAAGATTGCTGCTATTCCAATGACTTCATAGTGTAAACCATATGTAAACAGAGGTGAGGATAGCCATTATTTATGTGTTGACGATAACATTGGTACTCTCCTAGTTAGAAAGTTTGGTTTCTCTTGTATTAGGTTAATGTATGTTCATTTCTACTATCGCTATATCGAGTTCAATGTTCAAGGTCAACAAAAATATTTCGAAGAGCTGGTGAAGAGTTAAATTTGTTTAAAATAATAATATAGTGTTTCTTATTTCGCATAATTTACACAGTAATAAAGAACTCCTTTGGGTAGATATCAAATGAGTGAATGACCACAGAATCGCAAGTAAGAAAAAATTTCCCTAAGCTATCTAGGCTCACAAATATTCTTTAAAAACTGTCCATTTCAGAATCATAACGGACAAGCGCCTCTTTTACCCGAAAGCTTCAGAAGGAGGGTCATGTTTTTTGAGATTATGTATGTATGTATAATTGTTTGGCACACTCTGTGGCCTGAACGGCTCGATGGATTTTAGCTTGAGAGGTGTCATTAGATTCGTATTTACTGTGAGTGACACTGGGTATATCAAAATAATAATAAAAAAATGTCGGATTTTTGTCGCCAGATTAATTTCATTTCCAAAACACAGAAACGCAGTCGGTTTTTTTTTAGTTTTTTAATTAATAACTTATTTATAATGTAAAAAATTTGAAATGATAATATGTAAGAAATGTAAACTATATTTGAAATGATAAAAGGTTTTTACACAGTTTTACATTAGTTTAATTAATGTTACCTAAAATTTGTAATCGCGCAGCTCAACGGTAAGATTAGTCACATAAAACATTTTTTTTTAAACACTGTAGGCAAATTTTATTAAATGTAAAATTTAAAATCTTTATAAATGTAATATTTAAATGGTTATTTATATACATATAAGTAGGCAATTGTCTGTCACGTAGGACGATTATGGATGCAATTTTTTTGATAACATTTTTATAATATCCTTTTTGCCGTAAAGATGCTAATTTTAATTCAAAATAAATTGTGATAAGCGAATAACATTGTGCAAGTACAAAGGACGATCGATATTCATACTTTACAGGCCTAACCTGTTCTGTTAACAATGCTAAGTGGTTAAGTGTGGGTAGGAACTGTCATAGATACTTAGGTAAACATTTGATACGGAGATTACGGAGGATGTGGTTTTCTTGTTTAAAATATACGTTATCATTGTTATCAATAAATTTCTTAAAACAAAAGTTCATTATTTGAAATATTTTTTTAGATCTTAAATCTATTTTATCTTTTGTATTTATAACATAAAATTAAGTTTTTCTAACTCTTTGATAAAATTTTAAAATAAATTTCTTAAGACAATTTATTTTAAGAAATATGAGGACTGTACTGCTGTATATTATTTTACACTAACATACAGTGCCAGCTGTAAATAGTTAGCTGTGACAAGGCCAGGCTAATGTTAAAATTTTGGAGGATACATAAAATAAATTACGATATTTTAACAAAATAGAATAGGTACTATAAATCTTTATACTTATATACACCTATAAATTTCAATACAAACAATAATAAAAATGAGAAAACAATGCACGAGAATAAAAAATATTAATTTAAGATTGAGTTTTACAATGCAGTTTATTGTAGACTGGTGAAAATTGCAAGACTCTGTTTCAGATGTTTTTGAACGTGTGCCAACAGTCAGCTAACGACGACAAGGAAAAAATAGCTGTCATGAGTTATGTAACAGTGTAAACGGTGTGTCCACAATTTGTCAGGCCACAGGAAAAATATACCAATTTCTTGAAAAGTAAAATAAAATGAATCTGTTTTTAGTCGTAATTGAACATAAAATTGAAATGCAAGTGCTATGTGAGTGCACTTGTAGGCTATTAAGAGTAATAAATTTTTGGCCAGGACGATAAAATCTTTTCGTTCGGTATGTAAAGCTTATCGGCATAGCAGTCAATGACCTCGAATTCAGAAGAATTATGCGAAAGGTATGCCAAGGTGATAACTTATGGATTTAGCCGAAATAAAATTGTTTTGATTTTAATACGAACGAGATTTTATTGCTGAGACGAGAGAAATTGACCATCTGTCAACGTTTTAAATTTTGTAAGTTATATGGATAGCATTTTTAAAATTTGAATAACTGAACATACTCGAATATTTTTCACGTAAATCTTCTATTTTAATAATATTACAAATCAAGTGAAAGTTGTTTGATAACCAATTTCAAGTGGAAGAAAAAGGAGGTTATATGCATTCTGTGTTTAGGTTTTTATGTGTGTATTTGTATTTTGTGTATGAGTTATACTGTTCTAGCATCTATAATATGTCAGCTTTGCTAATTATAAACTAATTTTATTATAATTGTAGTTAAAATTCAGTTCAAAAGTATGCATTCACGAATTATTATTGAAAATATAGGACTAAGAAAAATGAAAAATGTTCAATCAATTTCTATATATTTTTTTTTTGAAAATAATATAACTACGAGAGCAGATATACTACAAATAGCAGACTACTTTTACTTCGTAAAAATAGGGATAATTATAATAGTGGATACTGCGTTCGGGATTAAATATTTATTAGTACAGTTGTAAGTTTTACACATTTAAAATTTACGTTTTAACACTTTTATATATGTATTTTTATGTATATTTGCTCACCAAGATTCCTTTCGGCATTGGAATTTCACATTTATTGTACCGTTAAGTACTGTCCTTTGCACTTTATATGTCAAGTGTCAACTATGGGTATATGAGTAAATTGAAAATATTACAGTTGAGGTACCTACTTTTTAAGAGAACTTAAGCAAAAAAAAAAAAAAAAAATTTAAAAAAAGGTTAATGACTGCAATTCAAAACATATTTGACCTTATTTTTTATGCGTAAAAATATTCGAATATAAAATAAACAAAATGCAAATTCAAATTGTTCTTCGTGAGTTGTGTTATAACAGATTTCGGTAGAGAAAAATTATAGTTATAATAGTCACAATTAAAATTTGTTTATGGCGATTAAAAAAGTTTTATATATATTTGTATTATTATTGGTTTCGTCTTCATCACTTTCACGACTGATTTCTAGTTTAACTATGTATATTTTGTTACTACCATTAGTGAGTGATTCAAAAAACGACTTGAATCTTAATGTACATAATATAATATATAAATAAAAATAATACATTATAATTGTAACATTATCATTTCGATATATTTTAATTTTGAAATTAATTTATAATGCGGGTTAATTATAAATTTCAAAAGCGGAAGAGTTTACGTGTAGAGTTACTTCTTATGAAATTTATTGTAAGCGTGGTTGCATACATTTTATATATTAGAATACATATTATATAAAAATATAATGTTTTCTAACGATATTATTTATTTAGTAGGATAATAACTAAGACTGAACTGTTTATATCGAATTCAAAGCTCTAAGGCAGATACAACAGAAGTGGATTTAATTAATTTTATAATTTTTCGACACTTTGTACTTTTACATGCTACACGTTTATTTATTTTTTGGTGTTTCTGTATAATTTTTTTCAAGAAATGCATGAGTTTTGAGAAATGTTTAAAAACACCTCTCTATCTACACTTCCATCTGCGAGTTGCACGAAATTAATGATTCATAATTGACGACTTTAATAAGCGTCACGTTTGCCTTTTCTGGTGTTCAATAAGGAAAACATTGTTCTAGTGACCTCTTTGCGGAAGAGCGCTTCCAGTGTGCGGTGGGCATATGACTGGTCGGATGACTCTCCACAGACGCATCTCAAGTTGTTCGGCCGCGACATTGACCCGTCAGCCACGTACGGCCAATGCACCGAGTGCTGTCGCAGGCCCTTTGTTTATATTGCGTATGTGTCCTGTTGCTTTCTACTTCGGTCGTTATCCTTACGCATAATCATCTAAAATCTATTACTCTATTACAAAAACATGAAATTAGAATGGTGATGTGCAATCAAACACACCTTTTCAGTAGAATTTTTTAAAATCTATAATAAATTATTATGTAAAGCACTTTATAGATCCCATTAGATTTTGCGGATAATTACATTATTTTTCAAATTCAAATTTTATATCATTTTATTTATACGAGTATGATGTATCAGGTGGTTTGGTTAGAAAATAATATTTAGTTAAACAACAAAAATTTTACGGAATTAAATTATAGGTACCTAAAACCACAGTAAACAACTGCAATCTTATTTGAGAAAATACACATTAGAAAGAAAGAAAGAAAGAAAGAAAGAAGATTTTACATTACACATAGCTACTTCAGTAATGGTTTTGGTATGTAAAATATATGCTTATATGCTTTGGTTTTATTTTCGCTGGCTTACATACTGAATATACAAATAATCTAGCCATGTAACAGTGAGCTTTCGCAATTCGTTACTGACATTCCTCTCGTGTTGAGCTCACAGGATGCGTCAGAGCATTCGTCATAGATCTGTAGCTTCTATGTAAATAGCACCGAAACGATGCATTTTCACGCAGACACATGAGGGCATAGTTTCCCTGAAACACGGGTTTCATGGTGACGCAAAAGCAGACGCCCGCGCTTTCAGCGGCGCCTGCGTCGGACCCATTTTAGGACATGACTAACGGAAATTCGATTCCTCTCGCTCCGGTCGCTCCCGCCCGTGGGATGCGATGTGCACCCGTCTCACTCGCACCAAAAGCTTTGAGAAATCTTTTAATAGTGTCCACGGCCGCGATCTACTTTCAACTTGCGGCGGGAAACTATAAAATTTTTATTCGAGTTATCCGATTTTTCCGAATTCGATTTTTATGTAGAATTGCATAAATCAAACGTTAGGTTCGTAAGTAGCTATTAAGTTACTAAATTAGTTATGTCAACTTTAAATTTATTATTTTTAGTATTAGTGGTATATTAAACTCTTAAATATTTGTTAAAATAATAAACATATCAAGTATCATTAAATACTAAAACTTATTCTATCACTCTAGTTCATTGATATTCTGAAGGCAGGTGCATACTAAAAATAGATTAATAATCTGAATTTAAAATATTAAAAGTAAAGCGATAATATTATTAAAATAATGCATAGCTAGAAGTAAAAAATAATCACGGGGGTATCTGGCAATATTTATCTTAACTATAAATATTATAAACAAACATGATCAAAATATGTGGTGGACGTGATAAGATAAAATAGTTTGCGCGAAATATCCACGTTTTGTATTTGATATGAGTTTGTCGTAACCGGTGTCAATTTATCGTTTAAAACTGACCTTTTTTTGTTGTTTTTCCCAAGCCGGGTCTAGGAGACCCTCGCGCTCCCATTCCTCCTCTTGTTCCATGTACCCATCCCCGTACTCATAGTTATTTGTTATCACCCCGTTGTCCATCATCATGGTCACCGCACTGACCGTCGATTTCGATGTTCGTTCGAGCCTATGACCGCGAACTCGTGTGTCTTAGTTCGCACCACGCACTGCAACAAGCAGCCGACTACACGCCCGCTGCAAGAAGACTGGCGCACGAGCGCTACTTACGGCGGCGTGCGGAACTTTTAAACTGCGTTCCATTGTACGCTTACAGCTGTCACTCGTTTGTCAAATATATTTTTAGTCTGTTGAAATATTTAGTGGAAGTAACACTAGTGAACACGTTCTCTATAATACGGTCTTAAATTAGTAGACCGTGCTCTATACTAGATAGTGAATACCTCTAATGCCATCTAGTGAGGAAGCTTTATAAGCTCACGAACAGACTATCCTTGTTTCTTTACTCTTTGCTTGTTCCTTGCTCTCATTGTAAATTGAACAACTTTAAAAGTTATGACGATAAAACTTTTAAGTAGCTGTTATAGAGATATAAGTTATTGATAAGTATTATTTGAAAAAGATATTATAGAATTTGAAGACAATATAGAGAAGTTTTATCTCAAATTACAATAAATAAGTAGGATTACTTGTTTATATTTGATTTTAATATTGTATTTATTCGCGGTCGCGGGTTCAATTTTATCGCTCGGGGAAGATATTTATGTACAAATATTTGTTACTCGTCTGGGTGTATGTCCTTGTGGGTCTCTGCACCGTGCCTTTGAAAGTACGTAAAGCCCTCGGTTCCGGTTATTATCATAGACACCTAATAGTGATCGTTACTCATGGTAGGAAAATTATCCACCAGCCCGCAGTAGAGCAGCGTGATGGATTAAACTCCAACCCTTTTTCTGTATGGAGAACCAACCAAGCAGTGAGACGTTTACGGCCTGATTCAGTTCAGTTCATAGTACCTACCTATTATTCAAAAATATTTAATTTTTTTTCTACAATCTTTATAATATTAAAACATCGTAAGGAATCGTTCTATATTAATAATAATAAATATTAACCAACAATTACACTACGGTAACCTAGCCCCGTGCTAAGTTCGTAAGAACTTGTGTTACAGGTACTAGGAACGGAAATAAAGAAACGCGCCCCGATTTGGGCCATATGGTGTGCAGCGATAATTCATGTATGTAAAAATATTTTTAGCACTGTTTATCAAATGCGTCCTTGTATACGGGGCCTTTAAAAATGAAAATAATTTTTCAGTTTTCTCGTCGTCTAAACTATCAAATCGTATGAATATATTCTCTAGGTATTTTGATGGTGGAGTTATTTGCATACTGATGTTAAGCACACCCAAAAAAACCGGCCTAGTGCGAATCGGACTCGCTCACAAAGGTGCCGGTACCATTATCTACAAAAAGGGGCAAAAAATCATGTCTGTTATACTAGCCCGCCTTAAATATTTGTTTTATTTTAATTAAACTATTTATTTTTAAAGTGAATATATAACTAAATATCATGTGCATATTTCAAGCGTATACCTGTTGCCGTTATCAATATCGAACAAAAACGAGCAAAAAATCACTTTTGTTGTAAGGGAGCCCCTTAAATATTTTTTTTATTCTGTTTTTTAGTATTTATTATTATAGCGGCAACATAAATACATCATCTCTAAGAATTTCAACTGTCTGACTATCACGGTTCATGAGATACAGCCTGGTGACAGACGGACAGACAGACAGACGGACGGACGGACGGACAGCGGAGTCTTAGTAATAGGGTCCCGTTTTAGCCTTTGTGTACGGAACCGTTAAAACCAGATTAGTGTTATTACGTGAATACAAGCCGATACCGATGGTTCGTGCGCAATTTTTCGGATACCATGACTCGGGCATCTCGAGGAATGTAAAATCGAAATTCATTGAATACTCGCGGTCTTGTTTGTTGTGATATCTGAAAACGTCCGGAATGACAGCCAAAAATGCATTTAGAAGGTGTACTGGATACTCTTGTCGTATCAAGTCACCGCTTGCATATCTTCTCTTCCAGGGCGGAATGCAACATGGAAGCATTAAAACACACCGATTTTTTTAATATCTTGCCATGACGGCGTGGCTTGCGTCCAGGGACTTGGCTGGTCAAAATTAAAATTTTGACCGTTACCGCCATCACCACTAGCAGGTGCCCTGGACGTAAGAAGACTAAAATTGCCTCAATGATAGGTGTTTAAAAGAAATCCTTTTGATCAAACACAATATTGGGTGTCTCAGAATTGTAAACTTTGACCTTCGCTAAGTATGCTCGCATTCACCGTAAGGATTTATATAAAAACACCAGATTGATACTTTACTTACTCAGTACTTTATTAGCATACAATTTAACTCTGAACGCCCATGGCCCAAAACCACCTAGAAGCGGGACATGGTTCTTTAAGAAAGGGTCTAGCCGACTCGTACTATAGGGAAATTGCACCTGTGTCTTTAGACATAGTTTAACCTTTTAAATATTACTTCTTCACCCAAAGTACTTGTACCCGTAATTTTAGATCTCTGCTTTCACTCATAAGGGAGATATGGGGTAACAGCCCAAACGGTTGTATTTTTTTTTCTCAGAAACTATGACAGATATTTAAATGAATCCAACGCGAAAAAATATATATCAATGAGTTCTATATTTAGTATTTTTTTATATTTTTTGATTACTTTTCAGAAGTGTAAAAAAATATATTTATTATTTGAGGGTGGTTTTTTATATGAACTACTGGAGATACACCAAACAAAAAAATATTATAAATTTGTCTCAGAGTCTACTGCAACATATTATAAATACAAAAGTTTGCATTTGGTGGAACATAGTTAAAAAAAATCTGTGTGTGTCAGCTCCGAGCCACGACTAGAGTTTACTCCTTAGAACGATTCTCTAAATAGACACAAATAATTCGTTTGTGACACAGAATAACACTTATCGCCTATTTTACAGTTCTTACGTGAAAGACTTTTATATAAATACATATATACACGTCCATGACCCGGTGCAGACACCTATATTCGTCATACAAATTATCTGCACTTGGCGGGATTCGAACCCGCGACCGCTGCGTAGTGTCCAGTTGCCTGACCACTCGACCAGCCGTCAAAGTCAGCCGTCAAGTTTTAAAAGTAAAAATGACTATAATTTTATTTACTTTACTTTTATTTATCTAAAATAACTTATAATGAAATAATAACTAAAAGGTCAATATTTAAGATACAAATAATAAACATATGGAATGGATGGAAAGGGTATGGTTGTAATGAAATTGTGTGCAAATACACAAAAAAATTTATTCACCACATAAAATTTCTTTGAATAATAATCTTGCTTACGCAAAATAACAGATATAGATATAATTTTGTATTCTTTGAAGATTCCACATATTAACATACTTTATAGCAACATCCACAATCACAGGAAGGTTAAAATTTTGGAATAGAAAAGTTTTTTTAATCATAAAAGAGTTTGATACGTCAATAATATTTGGTGTTTCTACAAATTAAAAACTATTTTATACATAATATAAGAGTATTATGCATTATGTTGAAATGTTTTAAGCATAAATGCAACATCGACAAAAATTTACATTGTTTTATTAAGTACTTCTTAAGCTTTCACAGACGAGGCTGGACGAGACTATAAAATTTATGTAAAAAAAATTAATATAGAGAGAAAATTACATAATATTCTAGAAGATTCATGTTTTTATTAAGGATTGAATACATCGAAAAAACATAAAGATAATTCACTTAGAATTGTATTAAAAAAAGCAGTTTAAAAATTAGCCAATGTCTCGTCTGTAAATATTTTATAACTTACTGATAACAAAGCCTTGAGCGACACTACAAAACACAGGTATAGTAGTGTTTAAAATACATATAATAAATACATATTTTGTATATTATAAGAAGTATAAAAATTTACAGATCATTTTATTTCTCATAATTCCTCAGAATTACCTGAAATGTAACTTTAGGCTACTAATATATTTTCATAAACATCTATTATAACAGTTTATCAAATGTTGAAACCCATTTTACAAAATGCTTAAATTAACATAAATCCTATTTATTATATATACAAAAAAAAAAGAAAACTATTTTGAGTCGGTGACTAAGGTGTTAAATAATAAATAAATGAATATTTGCAGACAGAAAGGTATTATTGATTAAATTGTTAATAAAAATTGGTAAATAATAAATAAATAAATAAACGTCTCATACACAACGGTCCCCGGCCCTGTGTCGGGGGTCCGGACACACACAATACACAAGCAAAAACGCCCAGAGCACGACAAATATCCGTATGGCCTATACAGAAATTTGTCATGTGCGGGGATCGAACCCGCGACCGCTAGCGCATAAAACAGTTGCTAATATAATTAGAATAAATAATAAAATTAGAAACTTTGTTAAAGTAATTCCATGCATACGTTAAATTAAACTTAAGTTAAAAAATGCTTAAATTTACTATATCTTTGTAAAATAGGTCAACAATAATTTTAATTTACACATAATTCTATAACATTTGGTTCAGAAGATTTTTATTCCAACAATTAACAGGTCACATTCATTATATTTTACTGTTAAGTTATAACATGGTCTAAGGTACATATTTCACAATATATTATTATAGATTGCAGTCCGTTATACTATACTTAATTTTAGTATTAAATTAACACAGACTGCCTAGGGTCAAAATACATATTTTAATACAATGGTTGTGTTTATTTAGAATGTGAAAAAATAAAAATTATAATACAAATTTCGTTCATAACTGAAATAAGTGTTTCGCCGTGTATTTTTTTTAAATAAAATTATTGTTTTTTTATTGTAGTAACGTAAAATACTTTTAATTCAAAATCTGCAAGATTATACAAATTTTGCCTTCATAATTTATTTACCCATTTTTAAATAATTTTAAATATAATACATACTATATTTAATAAAAATTAAATATTAATGCATGGATATTAAAATAATACTTTATAATATTTAAAAAAGTAAGATACGCCATAAACAATCAGACGCGACATTATAGAGACCATTCATTTAAAAATACACGCAACCAAACACATTCATTTAATTTTACAAGCTAAAATACTGTCACAGGAAACACTGATTTTTATATAATTCCTTTATTTATTTTTGGTAACTAACACATCGATATATATTTTATATTAGAGATAACAATAGGATTATACATTATGGATATTTTTTGTCATTCATTCAAAGTAAATACTACAATGTAGGCACACGAAGGTTTCATGGGAAATTTAAAGCTTTATTTGTAGAATAAAATATATGTAAGTTGTAAATGTTAGTCTATGATATACATTTAGTAAAAGATTGTGCGAATCACAGGAGAAGAGAGCATTTGTATCAACTAGAGGAGAAAAAATAAATTAATTTGTCAATATACGATGATAACTAGGGCTCTATCGCAGGAATGAGAAGATCTCGCATATGAGATTCAACTATACACATTTCATTCTACATAAACTTAATATTTTTGTCATATGCTTACTGAGTACATTATATTATGTATTATTGAATTATGTAACATTTTACATCTAACATTTAGAATTCGATTACATGTATTTATATTATGTCTAACCTTTATCAGCGATCAGTCAATTTTTGTGTGTCAGATACTACAAGCAATTATTGTGAATGGATCTTTCCGGGGGACTAATTCGAAAAACGATAAACGATACTTAGATATAGAAAGATGCCTCCAAAGTCTAATTTGTAGAGTGAGCAAAATGATTCCGCATTAGTTAACTGTTAGGGCGGATATTTTTCACTTTCATAAGGTTTATTTTAATTGTAAATATAAAATATATGTAAATAAAACTAATTTTCCCCAGATCCCGACCCAGTTTAGCTATTTCATTTAAAATTTGACCTCAGAAGCGACTATTTTCGATTTTTCTTATAAAACATCTGAGTAATTAACTACATCAAATACTGTTTTATTTTTCGATACACAAGACTACATACGTTCTCAAACTTTTGGTACCAAAAATAGAGATGATTATACTGAACACGTCTAGCTAGATGTAAAAAATATATTGGTATCAATGAACAACAACAAGGAGTAGGTATTCGAGAAGTGTACAAATATTTCTCGCACCTCTACTAAAGTACATCTATAACAATAATACTTTTAGAAGGCGTCGTCATACCACAATGAGAAGAACCGAATCCTATCGCTCTTTATATTCTATCTAATACACTGATATCCCTCACAGCTCCTAGTTTATATGCCGTAGTCAAAACTTTCGAATTCAGAAAACCTGGAGTCTTGTTTCTGAAGGCGTTGTTGACAGGCTTCAATATATCCTTCTTGTATCCTGTACATTCCTGAATTTGCTTGATACATCAACGTCTCGAGGATACGCTCATTTTTAATGGCCTTCGACGGTAGAACCACTTTTATTAACTCCTGTGGCGATATTCTATAGAGTTTCAAGTCCCTCGCTAATCTATCCATAATGCATTTAAACTCATTTTTGGCATCAGTCTTATTGGCAGATTTGGCTTTGATTTTATTACGGGCCCAACTTAGCATGGCTTCGAATTTTCTCACCTCTGGTACTTCAAGGTTTCTACACATAATCATTTGTACCATAGACTCCGAGAGATTGAGGAATTCTGAAATTTGGAAGAGCGCATACGCTCTCTGTTCAATGAAGGCCAAAATCATATTAACCAGTTCCATAGCTGACGTATACCGCCAGTAGTAATTTTCCAATGATATAAGCATTGTGCATACCTGTAAATCGAAACATTTTTCTTTCAGTGCATTAACATAGTAGGAGAATCAATATTTTTGCTAACAAAATTTATAGATTACTTTTTATCAATGTTATCAAGCTTTAGTTATTTTTTTTATCTTTCTTGGTACTTTAAGTTATTATTTTAGTTTTATTGTTTATGTCTGTAAATTTTAAGTGTATATATATAAAACTTATTACAAGTTTTAGTACTCTTTTGCATTCCTTTATTTATTTATTAAAATAGTAAAATTTTATATATTGGCTATAACCACGAAGCAATTACAAAGAGGAGGTGTTGTAATCAATGTAGTCTAGCGTCCACCAATGTAGTCCACACATCAAACCGTGGTAGATCTACTCACCACCAGTTGTCGCTTTCGTCAGTACAGCTGTCATTGCCGGACAATTAAGTTGCTCTCGTGACTAACTCCTTTTTATATATTTAAAAAATATTCTCGACCCGCGCACGTTGTGAACATGAAGTGCTGTGTTGTATCGTGCAGAAGTTACACGAATAAAGCAAAATCAAATGGAATAAACATATCTTTCCACTCGTAAGTAATATTTAAATGAAATATATTATTTATTTTGTCTAGAAAGTTCGGTGATTACCATGCCTCTAGCGGTAAGTAACAAAACTACTGGTCTAGCCAGGGCCGTACTTAAAATTTTTTATTAAGCCGGACACTGACGGAATTTATTGGAAGTCGGTAAACAAATTTTAAATTCAATTTCGGTAAACAAATATATATATATATATATATATATATATATATATATATATATATATATATATATATATATATATAATTATAATATTGTATTTTGTGTAATATTTTTTTAGATTTCCGTCGACTGTTTCAAAAAGAAATGGATCGAAAATATAAATAGAAAGGATTGGTCTCCAACCAAATACACTATTAGAAAAAAAAAATTATATAAAAATATCTATATAAATTGGATCAGACTTTATAAATTAGGTAATAGTTTAAAGGGGATATGTATCTCTCTACAATACGATCCCAGATACTGTTCAAAAGCTTTCAATTAACAAATTAAAAAAAAATGTCAATTAACGTATGTAGTGAAGGCTATTACAAAATAAAAATAAAACATTATTATATATATAGATAGCTCACTCAATCAGCGAATAAGGCGTTCTTCCGGGGCAATTTCAGTCGAATTATTGTAGTGAAAATTCTAATTATGTAATTTTATATTCTAGGCTAAGGTTCGAACAGATAGTAGTTAGTTTTGATGTTCAATATTTGAATTTGAATAACCTGATGTAATAAAAAAAAATCTTTCTTGCTATAATGAAAAAACTATCAGTATCTACAATTTATAACTGTTGTTTATGAAAATAAAAGAATGTTATATATCATATAACACAGCATTATTCCATTTTATTTACACCACGTCTGGCTTTGTAAAAGGTTTATCATTTTTGGTGTCTTTTCCGTTTTTTTTAAATCACTCCGATGATAAAAACTTTATGGCATATGCAAAAGCAAACTGACTTTTAGTACGCAATTATTGACCAAAAGGTCGATAATTGCGTATTGAGAAAAATCTCAAATCGATATTACACATGGCTACATAATAATATCAAGCTTTAATTTTCTAGCATAGGATGACGACCGCTCATAGTACTAAAATCCTACAAAGAGAAATCAGCTTATCAATACAATAGTAAATCATGATAATATTATATAGCAGTGTGTGCCATCCAACTTCAAATTACATATATGCTTAAATAAAAAAATCTGAGTACGGCCCTGGCAGACACCTAGTGACATATAGTAGAACAATTATATCGTCTGTCAATTTAGTCAATTACTTGGTTTAGCTACTGGTCGCTAGATGGCTGCAGCTATTTGAAGCCCCTCGCACCCCCGCGCAGTTGCGACACTACATTGTATGAATAAAGTTTCTTATGGCACCTCCTCTTTGTAATTGCTTCGTGGCTATAACTTATTTTTTTTAACTCTTTTATAAGATCTTGATTATAATATTTACCACTTCTATTCTTAAAAATTGTTTGGCATGATGGAAGCAAGCTTGAAGTAACTCCGGTAGATCGTAGTGTTCTGCCGCGCAGATCAATCCCGGGATGGAAGCACAAGTGAGAGGACAACTGCCCGTGTGCAAGTAGTCCAGGAGTATTCGGAATGTCTCCGGGTCAAATTCAATAATGGAAAACTGTAAAGTGTGTTAAGTTTCAAACGTATCCGATAAGCTTGAAAGCTAATAAAAGTATAAATAAAATTTCAACAAAAATATACCTCAGTCTGAGCAAGTTTGGCACGATCAACTTTCTGTGCATCAGCGCATACCGATAGCCTTGGCACCGCCAGGGCGGCGTTTTTATCTTTATCTTTATCTTTACTTTCTTTATCTGTAAAATTAAATATAATCAATATTAGTATAGTTAAATTACAAAAGTATAGTGCAAGATAACTATAAGTTACTTTTGCGATCTAAAATTCTATTCGATGTACCTGCATGAAACGGACATCTCATTTATAATATTCATTAACCTTTTTCGATAAATCTGCTTTTTAATGCAAAAATTATATTCAAAAGAACAAAAAAAAAAACAATTCAGCATTATTAAGTATCACGTACTTGAACAGTCTTGAGAGCTAGCCCATTTCTTTTTATCATCAGCATTGAGTTGTGAATGTTGTTTTCGTATCGAGCGTCCCCAGCCTGCCGTTATAGTGCCTAGTCGGGAGAAAGCTCGTTTTACCATTGGAGAGCTAGGTACGCTCTTTGGCCTGAAAAATTGTTTAATATTATTAAAACTTGCATGTAAGAAATTATCTATTAAATAACTAACTATAGTCGGATCGCGGAGCAGAAAGAATTTCGTACATTGACCTTTTACTACCTGTTTCTGTCACTCCCGCGTCCGTCCGTATATATATCGCGTCTTGCTCGTACAATTTACGTACGAGGTCAATGTACGAAATTCTTTCTGCTCCGCGATCCAACTATAGTAGCTTTCGTAAAATATCGATTACCATACTATTTTATACAGCATTTATTAAAAAAAGGGACGTAATTTGTGGACAGTCATTAATCTAGTTTTCAAAATTGTGTAATATGTTACGAATGTAGATATGTATATACCTCGGTGACTCGATGTCCGGTACTTGTAGAAAGTTACTGCTTTTTTGTCGAGCGGGTGTTGGCGAGAGAAGTGTCGGCGCCGGTCGCGCGAGCAACTCCGCCACTGGCACTTGTGGTGAACCGAAACCAGATTGTATTCCGTATAGCATTTCTTGGAATACTCTACAAATTAAATTCATGGTTAATTAAACCTAGCTAAGGGTAGGTGAATAGTATTCTAATATTTTATACGTACCTGCTCCTTACACCCAATATAGCCCTTACGCCAATAAATTTAGTTTTCTGTTTTGACTGTCCAACTAAAAACACGACATCGAAAAGTTGGGCGTTTTGAGCAACGTTTAGCTCATTGTTTAGGAAAACCCGCGTGAAGTCTTTAGCTAATTGGTCGTAATCTTCGAATTGATCTCTGACCGAATCAAGTAGAGGGGATGATGGTCTCATATGACCAATAGGTCGCCAAGATCCTAGAAAACACAAAATCTTGACATGTGGTAGAATATTATTAGGGTAAAAGTAAGAAACATATTTGAATAGTTATCTATTAATATATTTGACATTGGATGTAAATGAATAATCGATGACCGATCGATCGACCATAATTATCGACGACAGTAAGCGTTTAAGCAGTTTTCAATTGTTTTTCGAGTTAAGTCAACGAATTTTAATATAGGTACTTTATTGTCTCTCCTTAAAATAACTTTTTGTTACAGCTACAATGAAAATATTGTAAAAATATTAAATTAAATATTACGTACCTCTTCTATAAGGTTTAGGTATTTGTCCAGTTTCAGCATGATTTTGTAGATTGGCAACGATATCTTCTAGCATTTGACTTCTAGTGCGTTCTTGCATTCTTGCAAACTTAGGCGCTGAATATGACGCTCGTTCTCCGTTTACTATTTTAGTAAGCAGCCATTCTCTAAAATTATTTATGAGTACTTTATTTTAGATAAATATAATTGAATATAAAACTGAAATTATATAGTTTAAATGAATGAGACGTATTATTCATATTCAAAAATATAATTAAATCACTAGTTTTTTGTAGTTTTTTTTTACAAAATAATTTAATTTTTTTGATATTTGCATCTATTAAATAGGTCACAACGGTACTGTATAATTTAATAAAAAATAAACAATACTTTTTCTTTTCAAGTTTGAACTTACAAAACTTATCAGCTATACGATATGACAGGAAGTGGCAATAACACTCGTGTACACACCTGAACATAGGTCCTTTGTCGAATACGCTCTGTTCCCACAAGTATGGCTTATAGGCGCCCACCTCGTCCCGGGTTACAACAGATACTTCATATCTAGTAGGCCGCCTTTTAATTTTGGCTGACACCCTCACTGGAATTTTAATTTAATGCTTTATTACAACCCTGATATCACAAAGTAGCTCTTTCGCTTAGTACCTTATTTTATTACTTTAAACCATAAAAAGATCTTATTGATGACACACTTTCACTTAATTAAACATTATTTTTATTTGAATATTAAAAGTAATCAACATTAAATTCACTATTTAAGAATAAATTTTATGAATACACTATGCGTCTCGCTTGATTGATATAATATTTACCTAAGTAAAGATACTCACTCGAGCATGTTTTATGATATATAACTTAACCGGGCTATCTAGCCCAAAACATTCAAGTTGGTTCAGAAGATAGACCTCAAATAAACAGACAAACTTCAATTTTATGATATGAATATAATAAATTTATAATATAATTCAAGGAACGGTGCGCCCTTCCTTTTCATTTTATGTATTTTAATATGAATTTCGCCTTATAAAGTCCAAGAAAAAAAAATCTTCTTATCGATCGGAATCTGCGCAATAGTTAATTATAAAAATTGTTTTGTGTATAATTCCTTAAAATACTTACCTAATATAAACGTATGTAGGAAGTGACTTTTAATACAGGCCGGAGAAAATGCAGTATTATCAGCTTCTAGGAAGACCACACAGACGATATCATTTCCTATATGACGTTTCCGTTGCAGTTTCTGAGCGTCATGTTTTTCATACGGAAGAAGAGTTGATACGTGGAACATTATTTCGATTCCTCTCCAATTTGTATACACTGAATATAAGCCGGTCAAGTCGTGGACTGTGTCTAAGCCGCCTTTATATTTGTCAAAGCCTGAAATATAAATGTGTAATTAATTAGATGACATATATTAGATGATATAAAAGTCTGTTCGTTTAAATTATAATTTCTATAAAGTAAATAATTATGGTTTATTACATATATACGAGTACCTACAATTTATTTCAAATAATTATGGTATGTCATATTTTAAAAATTAAACAATAAAAGGCCTGTATAACTATAGTAAATACATATGTGGCTAGAATATTTTTTTATATAATGCTAAATATTTTCAAAAGAACATCTATTTTATACTACCTATCCCATGCATATTAGTGACTGGTATAAAGCTATTCAGCAAAAAGCAAAATAATTTTGTACCAGTGTAAAGTCAAGGAGGGAAAAGAAGTTTAATATAAAAAAGGTACACAATCCGTCGATTGTTCTGTTATAATAAAACAATGTTCATTTTGATTTATATCATTTCTATGAAAATAACAAACAATAAAATTAGTTTTATACCTTTGAGACGAACTTTTTCGCCAAGAACCTGTAGGAACTCATCAAAAAACGGAGAGTTCTCATTATTGTCCAATATTTCTTCCTCCGTGTATTGATTTTCTTTTACATATATGACACCAACCTTTAACTCAGATTTGATGAACACCTATGAAAATAAGTTATTGTAAATTACTTACGTTTTCATTAATTAAAAACGAAGATTTAAAAAGAATTGCAATTTGTTTGAATAAGTATACTGATATTTGTTTTATTTCGGTTGTTATTCTAACTTTACCACAATTGTTAACTTTAAGTAATCGATCTCAGTTATCATTTACACCAGTTGCGGAAAACGAATAGTAACAATAAAAAGTTTTGCATTTACATTCTTATAAGAACAACTTGATGACCCTTGCGGTTTTACTCGCGTCGCTTATTAATACTTGTCTTGTAACTGTTTCGTCGCTTATCATTCTACTATTGTAAGGTCAAGATAACGCGTTGAAACATACAAACACTTTCATTAAATTCTCATTACATGCTCCTTCTGATATATGGTGTGTTCTAATTCTGTACTATGCGAAATAATGCTATGTTTACCGGCAATGCATTATAAGCTTAGTGGAAAAACGTATGTTGGCAATAACGAATATCTTTAAAACTATAATATAAAATCTTTTATCTATTTGTTTTTTTTATTGCATTAAAGCTTTTAAATTCTATTATTTTAGTTCGGCAGTCATGAGAACAGAAAATATTTAGATCTTGACTAGTCAAATGTCGACAAAAAAAAAAGTAAAAAGAAAAAAAAATCACATGAGTATATCAATATGACTCAAGAATATTGAAGATATAAGCTACCAGGACTTTTGTTTCGCTATCCGGTTATATAATGTACTAATCAATTTAATTTCATTGCATGTAGATAAAAGATAACATTATGTGAATGTAAGTGAATAGTCTCAAAGGCCATTTATTTTGGTATAGTGCTTGATTAACAGTGTCGGTTGAGTAGCAATAGTGTCTCAGGGGATCTCTCTCATTATAATAACAAAAAGCTTAATTATTTCCCTTAACTTCCATAAAAATTCTTGTTAAAACTATAAGAACATATCTATTTCTTGTTTAAGAAAATATTATTCTTGTTAAAGAAAAAAAAACTATAAATTAAAAACAAATATGTAGTTCAAAATAGAGATTAAATAAAGTATATATTTTGTGTTAATTTTATGAGTTTTTTTATATGTCTTAACATCAGTATTTTCTCTATTCATTTCCATTGCGTTATTGTGATTCATATAGTGGGCGTTATTACGAGGAGTCTTAGTTCAAATAAAGAAAAGTGAAATTTGCAATCAATATTATATTTCAAATTAACAATAATCACTCAGTACTTTATTACATAATGTTATAGCACTTCACTTCACAATTACTACGTAAAGCCAATAAGGAACGCAAGACAGTTCCTAGTAGTGTTATCGTGCGACCGAACTTTTTTTTATTTTTAACGATGGGAAATGCATTTACGCATCCCGCTGCCTGCAGGCGACGGGTATCTGGGACTCGCTGGCTGCGAAGCCAGAATACCCACTAAAACCTATCTACCGTCTGCGCCGGAGTGGGGCGCTTCGGGATCGCTTGCACATAGAACCGTGACGCCCCGATCGTGCGACCGACCTACCAATAACTACGTAGACTGTCGAGCTCCAGTAGATGGCGCTGGCATTCCGATTAGTTGCGATTATGACTTAGACATATATAATTATGTATAGAAGCATTTCGTGCTTTATTATAAGAAATATAAAATAAGTAGACACTTATTATTATGATTTCTTGGAAGTAGTAAAATAAAACTTTCTGATAACAATAGGTATTATTGAAAAACTTTCTTTTAAAGTTCGCTATAAAAATAATAAAAGAATTTCAATTTTATTCAAAGCAGCCGTTTTATTATTAGCATTCTGACTCGAAATAGCTTAAAGTTTTAAGATTAGGCTAAGTATAGAAATACAACACTAACTGGATTTGAAATGCACCGATGGTTTGTCTTATTGAGTGTATTTAATTAAAAATGAAGAAAAAAGTGAAGTATAGGCATAACCCTGAAAACATTGATTAAAACAAAAAGTTGAAAAAAATAATAATTAGAAAATATATTTTTAAATAAAATAGATATTGGTGTCTTATTAATTTTGCACTATAACCAGTCTAACTAATAACTGTGTCTTATTAGATAAAGTTTGTGTCTATGTCGTTATATATATACTTATTATTACATACGTATTGTTTTTTAAATGCAGTTAATTATAATTATAAGCTTTTCCAACTAAATTCATTATCTACTTTAATTCAAAAGTAGAATCCAGTTGAACAATCAATTGTTCTTATGGTATATTTAAAAAAATTGTTTTTTTTTTTTTGCAAATAATAATATTTACAATTAAATCAAAAGTTTCTATTCATCAGACAATCAAGACCTTTCACACTTAAGATGAGTTTGCCGAGAATTGAAATTTTGCCAAACAAATTTCAATTCTCCATCATCCAATATATTTCACGCTTCGGCGGAGATGAGCCACTCTCACGTAATATAGGAGGACAATAGAAAAGTTTTATTTTCAAATATTATCCCCGTATGGATGTGAGTTACTCATTTTGAGATTTTGAGATATCAATGGAGAATTCGATCTAATACATGGCTGGTCATCGGTGGAATTACCGAAATACAAACAACACAACATAACTGGCGAGATCACAACCAGGGCCGACCTAAGGGATGTGCGACGTATGCAGCCGCACACTTGAGTCTTTGGGAGGGGGGGGGGCATAAAATTGGGGCATAAAAAGGGGCATAATTTCATTCGATAATTATCGAGTAATAGCGATACGTAGAAGCGATGACCTTTTTTTTAGTAGTAGCACGACGGAGTTAAGACTAGATATAGTGGACATGTACTGGCAAAAATCGGTATAAACACCGGTAGGGGGTCGCGATGACCTTTATTTTTTCGTGGTACTTCCGACACAGGATAATTCTCATCTCTAATATAAGTCTTGCACACTCATCATTTTCGCCTTAGGCCGCCCCTCATCACAACAAACATCCGGGGCGCGGTTCTACCATATCCATCGTGTTATCGTCCATCGAAATATAATTATGACACCATTATGTCTCGATTATGCCATGACGAATTCATACTCCTGTTAAAATAACCGTTATGAAGTTATCGATTAACAACAATAGCATGATCATAATATTAAATTTGCGCTTCTGATTCGTCTTTACAAAAAAACGTTATAGGCAAGGATCGAATCCGCTAGAGACGGTGCAACGGTTGTCGATGTGACCACAAAGCTAACGCCGTTCTAAATGATACTTATTATTTATTTTTATTATAATTACCCACAGAAACCATTACAGAAATCCAGTTTCATTAATGTAAATCACTTTAAGAAAGTGCTTAAATTCATTGCGGATGCTAAAGCACCTGAGTAATTAATGGTAAAGTCAACATAATGTCTCGCGATTTCCAATTCTCTGTTGCGTATTTATGTAAACTCAATTGTCTCTACACGGCAATCTATTTAATTGGATTTCAATAATAAATATATATTTCAAAACTCTTTTAAATGAATAATTTATTTTCATTTTCTTGTTACATTACGAATATTTGACAAATAATAAATTTATTTTAATTCGAAATATTACTATACTATGCAAAACCTAAAATAAATAATAAAACTAATAATTTACATATTAAAATTAATATTTATGTTGTCAATTTTATAGTTTTGTATACAATTAAAGAGAATAAGAATAGAAGTAATATTAAAGAGAATAAGAAACATGCATCTAAAATGCAACATGCATTTATTTCAGTCTTTAAATTATATATTTATGTCGGTCACAGCTCTTATCAGGCATATTGTGTGTATGATACAAACAGGGACAGCCAATGTCTGATGAGAACACATTTTACGACCCTCCTACCTAATAAAGTAGGCATAAAAGTGTTACTAGCTTGTGTACCATGAACACTTTATGTGTACTTTATTATTTTATCCATTTGGTCCGCTTTGTTACTTAAACATATTTTAAGTGAAACGAAAAAATTAAATTCGTTTTTTTAAGTACCTAGTATGATTTTTTTTTAGTATAGTGAATAAGATTGCTTAGTAAAAGAAAATTGAATTGAACTCTCTATAAACGACGTTACATTAGCATTGTTTTATCTTCAACATCAGGATTTTATAAAATAAAATCTCGGAAGAGAAGAGCACTCTTACTCTTTGTAGTTGAAAATAGTCCAGAATAATAAATAGCACTTTTGACGTCATATATTATTTTAATTTTGACTGTAATAACAAATTTGCTATTTTCACGTAGAGGAAAACTTTAACTTAAGAGAAGGTTTTAGTGGAGTACCAGTCCTAAATACTCAACCTAAATCAACTTAAATGTCACTCCAATACAAAGCAGGTCTGTACGAATAAATACGAAATTGACAATAGTGATGCCATTCGAAAAGCGACTGACGATATACTATAGATATTAGATACCCTATTAATACGAGTATCGATAATATCAATAATAGTGGACATACTTAAAACAAAAACACCACCGATGCCATGAAAAATATAAATTTCTGGTAAATGGAATGAAATGGAATATTCTAAGTGATTTTCGACGACGACTATCGATTACGATAGGTTGATACTGTTAGCTGAAAAAAAAACATTCGAGTCATAGATTAACCTCATTTTTGTCGAGGTGTCGTAAAAGGCGACTAAGGCCCAAATGGTGTGAACAACTGTGCACTAAACGGAGTGGTAATGGGCAGCAGCGTCACCATATCTTGTCATTAAGCGCTCACCTTTTTTATTTATTTAATTTACCTGCCAAGCGTGACGAGTATTGGCAACCCTCTCCTCCTCGATAGATAAACAGCAACAAAGAGTCTAGTCACCCACTCCCCGGTGGCCCTACTATTCCTGGCTACGGTAGTGGCCTGGGTAACGGTAGGGTAGGGGGTGCTAAGAACCTCTGGAGGAGATTTGACTACCACCCGAAACGACACTTGGCACTGGCAACAAATAACTTTCGCATTTTCAGGTCTGACGAAAAGATTGTTGAGCTGGAGGAAGAAGTGAACAAGCTGCTATGGGATATATTAGATTTATCTAAAGTCCGAAGTGAAGAGGAGGGTCCAACTTCGAGAGAGAGGTCAATCGTCGAATCCAGCTAGGATGGGCAGCGTTCGGGAAGTTGAAAAACGTCTTTTCATCTGACATACCTCAATAGCTGAAGTCGGAAGTCTTCGACCAATGTGAGCTATCAGTGATGATATACGGATCTGAGACGTGGTCTCTGACAATGGGCCTTTTAAACAAGCTCAGAATCGCAGAGCGTGAAATGGAGTGGGCTATGCTTGGTATTTCTCTGCGAGATTGAATCAGAAATGATGAGATCCACAGACGAACGAAGGTTGCCGACATAGTCCAACGGATTTGCAAGCTCAAGTGGAAATGGGCAGACACATAGTTCAAAGAACTGACAAATGATGGAGCAGCAAGGTTCTCGAGTGGAGAACACGGCAAGCGAAGCGTCGGACGGCCGTCCACCAGATGGACAGACGACTCGAAGAGAGTCGCCGGAAGCCGTTGGATGGAGGCTGCTTTGAACCGGTCGTTCTGGAGGTCGATGGGGGAGGCCTACGTTCAGCAGTGGACATCCAATGGCTGATATGATGATAATGATGATCATATATTCTATTTCACTATTTATTAATTTTTATTCCAGAATGCACTATTTAGTATAAGTAAATTGATTGTAGTGTGTTTTTTACTGTTTGTACGTTTATCATTAAAACGTCAAACACTATACTGTAATGTTACTATTATTACGTTCAGTGACCACGATAGAGTTTCCCAACAGGTGACTACTGTAAACCAACTCAAGTCGAAGCGAGCAATGAAGAGGGCTATGCTTGATATTTCTCTGCGAGATCGATTCAGAAATGATGAGATCTACAGACAAACGAAGATTGCCGACATAGCCCAACGGATTTTCAAGCTGAAGTGGTAGTGGGCAGGGCACATAACTCGTAGAATTGATGGCCGATGGAGCAAAAAGGTTTTCGAGTGGAGACCACGTACTGGTAAACGCAGCGTCGGACGGCCGTCCGCGAGACGGACAGACGACTTGAAGAGACTCACCGGAAGCCGTTGGATGGAGGCTACTTCAAACCGCTCACTTAGAAGGTGGATGGGTTAAACCTACGTTCAGCAGTGGACATACAATGGCTGATATGATGATGTAAGATTTATTAGTTACTAGCTACCAACACCAGCTTTACACGGGTAATACAACATATTATGTTTGCACGATTTTTTCTGGTACAGGTATTTTGCAACAGCGGGTGACACCGAGGAGAGCGGTGCGGAGGTGGTTGCATCAAACGAGTTCCGTCATCGGTGTGAAACCTACGTTTAAATTTATTTTCGCGTGTGTTAATTTATATTTTGCGAAAAATCCTAAGATATTCATTTAAAGAACATGGTGTAAATGATTATCATTATTTGTAGGAAATATTCAAGGTTACTAACGTAGTTGATAAGGATTAATGCTTTTCAATTACCACATCGTATGAGACTATTTTTTAAGAAGTTGGAATGAGTATAGTAACCTATACTTAAAAGATAGATATATGCCATCACAGACTTTTTGTAGGCCTATAAAACAGGAAAATGGTCGCTATATATTGTTTTGTTTTCTCAAGTGTATTGGCAGCGTTTTCGATGAAAGATCCTAAGTGGTTCGGCTTATTCCGATATTTTCAACAATTATTGTGATATTTCAATCAATTTACACAAAACTTCACCAAATCATACCCATAAATTTGTTTCTTGAATTACTTACTCTGTCTACTGGTGAAAACTGCATCAAAATCCGGTTATTAGTTACTGCGAACAGACAGACAAACAGACGCGGGCGGGGACTATGTTGTATAATAATTATGTTGTGATTAAGTAGGTACAGGTTTCATAAACAAGAGAACAGAACGTAATTGAAATAAAAAAATATTTATTTAATTAATAGTCTATATCGGATTTTATCGCGTTTATTAAAACTTTACAGTTTAACAATATTTTAAATTATTTCCCGATGTTTCGGACCCTTTACAGTTCTCAGTCCCCCGAGACCATGAACGCTGTTAAGGATCCAAAACGTCGGGAAATAATTTAAAATATTGTTAAACTGTAAAGTTTTAATAAACGCGATAAAATCCGATATAAAGTTTTAATTAAATGAGTAAAATTCGCGTAAATATAAGAGAACAGTAAATATTTCTTTAATTTGTTAATAATTAAATTTAATTAGTAAATGTATGTGATTGGAAAATCGCCACAAAGAACCAACGATGGGCATTTGTATTCGCATCTCCGTCTACCACATGAACCATTAATGGAATTAGATATTTAATTTTGTAGTTCATTACTTAAAAGTATGTATATCACAGTATATTCATTAAGACGTACCGTAAAATGCTTCAACTTTACCAATCAAGCTCAATTTTACCTAAATCGTTTAGACTACGATATTTCGCGTTTGCTTAGTATTTTCTTATTTTTTACCATTAGACAAAAACTTAACATTATTATGGCACCATAATTTGATTTTTTTTACGTGATAACTTCATTAATAATTCGTCAGTTGTGTGACAAAAGTCAACGCGAGTGGAAGGATTTTTTTAGGGTCTTGTAATTTTTGTTATTGTAGCTACAAAAAAAGGTGTTTTTGTTCAGATACATCCCGAGGTAAGTAAATATAATATTTTTTTCCGTATTATTTTATGTTATTATAAAAAGGCCACGATATCATTTTTTTTTGTCTAGACTCTAGGCAATGTTGAGGAGTGTTTGGGAAACTGGAGTGATACAATTTTGCCTAGCTGTAGGGTTGATACTAGACGGATTTTGTGAAGTTCATGTTGAATGTAAGTAATTAACGTTATAATTTTAAGAAAACTAAATTAACTAAATATTATTATTTATTACAGGTAAATGAAGAAATTGAAAAAAAAATATATATAAAAGTAAAATATAAATAAATATATCTACTGTTTTTTGCTACAACCCTATAGTTAACTATCGTTTTGTATGGAAGGCCTGCTACAACTTTGCCTTTAACTGTGAAAATATAAATAATATCATAATAGTAATAATTTGAACTTCGAAGGCTGTATCGGTGTCTAATGCATATGAGAAAAATAAAAGAAAAAAAAAACTATTTGGATCACCATTGTATTTATTGAAATATCCTTCTAGAAAAAAGTACATCATTCATAAATATTTCACTTTTATTCCTTAAGATATAAGGTATGTTTCCCGACTAAAACTCATTAAAAGCCAAAAACAATACATTAATTTTGAAATACAAACAAAAGACTGCAAAATCCAGGCAAAGTTGCAGCATTTTACGGTAAGCTTATCAATAGTCTTTGAAACTGTAAGTAATTTCTTAAATTACAATTCCCTTGAATTAAAAAGTTAGCTTCATAAATATAACACACAATGTATAATTGTTAATAAATGTTTCTTTTAATTAAGTATTGATGGTCGAAAGTAGTTTTAGAGTTCCTTAATACTTAGTTATGTTTTTTTTTTTTATTATTAAAAGTATTTCTTATGAATAACCTTACTAAGATGAACAACCAAACTTTACTATGTATATTGTGCTTTTATGTACCATATTCAAAATTTGAATATGAGTATTTAATATCAGTATAAGCTTACGTAATGTGCAAACATCGAAAAGAATGAAAAATGAAATTCCATTTTGAGGCATTACTTAACTCATATGGATCTGTCTGTTATATTCATAAAATCCGACGTTTCAGTGAATTCGAAATGTAACAGACGGACAGCAAGCTCTCAACAAAGTTTCGACTTATACCTCTGACGGCAGCTAATGAAAATTGGCAGTTCACTGGATCGAATAAACTTGGCCTTAACATAAATCTCATCGAAATTAAATCTTATATTATATGTAACGTAAGAATATTTTAGCTTGTAACGAACGCTGTTTTAAAATAAGTAATGTTAAGCTGACAGTAATATTTTCGAAAACCTTATTATGTTTGTTAGAAGAGGTAATAATGGACGAGAATAATAGAGCTTTTTTAATACTTAAATAAATGTATGAAGTACTTAGTCCTGTAAGTATTCTATCTTTAATTTAATTATGTTATTTTTGTTTGGAAAATTTTAATATTTTAGTGTGTCTATAGGTATATATATATATATATCAAACGTATACAGCATTCATGTTAGAGTTAGTTTTCTAAGTGTTTGCTTTTAGCCTTTGAGTTTTAACTACAGAATGGAAATGGTAAATAAGATTAAGTCTTAAATTGCACTTTGCTATTATGTAATAAACATACATTTTTATTTTGCATTAAATATGCTACAATTTCAGTAATTTGTACTTGTTTAAACTGTAAACAAACACTTATGCTTCTCTATACAGTAGAACATTAAATCTATCATGTATTAGACTAAAGAGCCATTCAGGTTAAAAACTTAAAAGGCAAAGTTGATACGTCTCCAAAGTAGTTTTGCTTGAAACTTGTCATTAGTTCATTACCGTGATTAGTTGCAAACTAGGGGTGACTCCCCGAGCCGAGAAGGTTTGTTACTCAAGGGCGGAGGGGATAGGAGTTCTCCCTTCTAAGGGGCTTCATTAATGTTTCACGGCTGCGAGTGCTGGCATCGTTTATTTCGTAATTGTGAATTGAAAACACAATCACAGCAAAAGCATTTATTGCTACGTTTCTTTTAGGTTATTTGTAGCTATGTGCAACTGCACATTATGTTATAATGTTGATTAAAATTATTATTTATTTTTATTTTTTTTCATTTTCTATCAATCTTTATTATGTATGAATCTTTTTGAAAATAAATTCTTCTATCGTCTGGCCTGTTTGACTGTCGGTTATTGTTGTAGTTTTATAAAGTAAATAGCAGTTGACACTTAATATGAATTTTAAGAAAAATTAAGACAATCCATTTATTTTATAACCCAAATATATTGTAGAATTTATTTATTATTTTATTTTTTGTAGAGAAAACTTACAACTACACAATTTTATAGCTTAAAATATAGTCAAAATAAGGCCAATTACAAATTTTCACCCGACTGCGACAGAAGGAGGGTTATGTTTTTCGAGTGTATGTATGTATGTCCATTTCTTTGGCACGCCCTACAGCCCAAACGGCTGGACGGTTTTTGACATATGAGGTGTCGTTGGATTTGTCTAAATTGTAGTAGTGACATAGGCTATATAAATTTTCAAAATGGCGCCCACAAATGGCGGAATGAGGGGGGGTGTTGAATTTTTTTTTCTTACTGTAGCAATATGGGTATCAAATGAGAGCTAGTAAATTGTTTTATTCTTATTAGTTTATAATAAGAGTATTTTACGCAGTCGGGTTTTTTGATTTTTTTTACTAATTTCTTCTCACAGATGCCATTTACATTCATAAAATATTGCTTAGTTAAACAGACATAGACATACAAATAAATAGACATGTAATCAATATTAAATATATATTAAATATTATTAAATACTTTTTTAAACTCGCGTAAATGACGTCATTATGTTTTATCTAAGTCTTTCTCGCATACGAACTTAGATACGACGTTGCACCGATTAACGTTGCCATTATTGCACATCAGTAAAGAGTTTATCGTCTAATTAAGTACTAACCGTTTCTCACGGTTCAACCTGAGCTTTGTTTTAGGTAATACCTGTCAGATTTTTTAAATTATATTTATATTATATTTCTATAAAATTTTAGTAATTGTGTCGATTCTATGAGTCGTTATGTCATGTTTGAATGTGTGTTTCTACTTTATATTGTATCTTTAAATGACGTAAATGTAAAATTGTTTTAGCAGATTTAGAACTTATCTATACAAAAAAAACCGTTCTTTTGTACATTATTAATATAAGTCCCCTATACATTTAATCTGCGAGGATCGTTTATATTCTTAAGAGTTGGGTGAATTTATTTGCAAAGAAATAAAATTATAAGCGAATCTGTTCTTCAAATGCAAAATACCTCGTTAGGGTTAATTTAAAAGTCAAAATAAGGTTTTGTGTTAAATTATATTTCAGTGTTGTTCAATTAGTAAATGAAACATTTAAAATTATAGTTTCTATTACTAATTATAAATTTTGCTTTTCGAAATTTTTAAATAATCAATTTTAATATACAAATATTTTGAGTGATATTAATATGCTTTTTTCTTTACTGATTTTTTTAATCGATTTCATTCAATAATTATTATATTAAAATTTAATGTGTAATATTAGTGGTTTTAATATTTATCGTTCTACATAACTGAAGTGGCATTTACAAAAGTTATATCGTATAACGTACTACTCGTACGTACTCGTGTGATTGTTTTATAAAATATGCTTAATTTATTTATTAATGATTATTAATGTATAAACTTACTTGGTCTAATTTGAGCAGTTCCTCGGGTGTGTCTGGCAGCTGACCTAGCATGAGCGGCGGGTTGATGTTCACTTCCTTGCCGAGTGACCGGACCACTTCCTCGCGATTGTAGCGGTCCGCAAACACACAGGAGGCCGGTATCAAGCCATGCACCGTGTAGCTAATTGCTCGAACTAGGATTCTAGAAAAGAGTGATCATAATAAATGGAAATTAAATATATATAAGAAACAATAAATCTAACCACCACCACTCCCTATGCTAATCGCATTATTATGACGATTCTTATAATACTTCAGATGTTAATTACTTCATGCCGCTTGATTCACAGTGTGCGAAGATTAATATAAATATATTACATACATAAATACGTTACATACGTCATATCCGTAATAAAAGCCTATTTAGCTTAAGTAGGTAAGTTTTAGCTGCAATATCCCATAAACAATAAATGAAAACTCATGTCATCATAACTGGTTCTGATGAGGTTACTAACATAACTCATAATGATGCAGTTGTCTCATTAATGGAACACAGATAAAACTCAAGAATTTTGTTTTAACTTCACGTGTATTTTTTGTGCCAAAATATCGCAATACCAATTGTACTTCACTAAAGTATTTCATTTGATTAGATGTTTATTTGTTTGCTTTGTGGCTTTCTGTAAATTTAAACTGTATCCTGGTGTTACAATGTAATCAACGCAAACGACGTTGACATAAGTTTATATGTTACTATCGGACTTTGGGCGTTGATTAAAATGCGATAATACAAAGGAAGTTAATTTAAACGGTATTCAAACAAAATGTTTTTGTTAGTCCAATTTTAAATCGAGATAAACACTCGTGAAAGGTCCCTTTGTGGAACAAGTGGAAAAGTCAACAAAGAAAGCTAAAGAAATTAAGGCAAGTATAGTAAAATCTTCTTACTGATATTTTGTAGTGCGAGAATTAAATCGAATTAAGTAAATTTTGATAATTATAACTACCATTTTATATATTAAAATTGTTCTTACGACCTCTAAATTGAATATTAATATTAAGTTAAAACATAACCAGTTTGTGAGGCAAGTGCGGTCGAAATTTGCTGCAAATATTTAGTTGGAAACGGAATTGTGTTTCAATTTGGATCTATAAACGTTTATACTACTCATTTAGTTTAACTTTATAAAGTTTTATGAATTAGTACCTAATGTAATCCGAAAATCGTTTAGAACTTTACAATCGCTGTATTGATTAAGCTATGTAATTTGTAACAATAGATGAAAATTAAAAAAAAATTGTAATTGAAATTTGTGTAAAATTTTTCTCTGAACCTCGATATAACAAGTTGATTTATATCTTAAGTTAAAAAAAAAAAATAAGAGCACCTTTTAATTAAATTCCCGAGTTTGCTGGTCGCGTCTCAGTTTTCCTATGACAGAGCGTAATGAAAATACCGGTATTCACCGTGAGTATCCAAGGAATATTTCTGCGAGTAATAGCTATTTAAAAGGAGACATTTTAAGCATGTATTGATTGTGTATGACGTCATAGCATTCTTTTTCTGTATATTTTTCCGCTATCGTATTATGTTGTCATTTTCAAACTTATAATCTTTGGCCGTTTTCGGCTTATAGCGAGTACATCAAGTTCCATTTGTTTCTTTATAATTTAATATTTCTCTATAGGTTTACCTCGTATTGAGTCTTGTGAATATATTTTATAAAAATAAATAATATGGTTTTCAAAATATCACAATATACACGATATGTATACATTACAAACAGTAATAACGTATTTATGCGTATATGTGGTAGGACAATAAATAAGCTCGCCGAAAATCATTTGCCCCGTTAAATTATGACTTTAACAAGTCTTCAACTTTTTTCAAATAGGTTACTTTTAATAAAAGAAAATTTGTTAACTTTTATTAAAAGTTCTACAATTACACGCAAAAAGTTTATGAACTTAAAAAAGGTCGTAAGCGTGGGATAGTTGGTATATATTTTTGAAAGTGTCTACCTGAATTGGAAGATACAATGGGCATTCGAACAAAGATATGAAAGGGTCGGGTGTTTTGTTTGGTTTCCGTTTCTCTCACTCAGCTGAAGCTTCGATACCGATGGAATAAATCATTAGTATTACCTATTCGCTTTCACGTATGACAGATCGTGTACCATTCTCCATTTTAAACATTATTTATTACACAATTTAATTAAATTGATTGGTCAATTGACCAATCAAGAATTTTATTGTTTTGTGCTAAAAGTATAACAGAGGTCTGAGACATAGTAACATCCAAGTTCCGACCTGTTACTATTTTGACAAACCACTAGACTGTGTTATTAATTTGGCAGTACCGAGGGAAAGCAGCCTCTGCCTACAGTAACAAGGTATAGTGCAAGCTGAAGCGAATTAGACTAAATTTATAAAAAAACAAGTCGAACTATCGTAATTATGACTATGGATACCTGTGTTTGGTTCTACTAAGGCGAAGACTGCTTGTCAAATTTTTAAGACTCGTTGTCAAAAGTTTCACTATATAATACCTTTACCAAACGTTTTTAGTCCTACAACCTATTGGACCTAAACTCCAAAGTTAAAAGTCTGGAAAATTATACCTCATTAACAAAATTCTAACGTGTACCAAAACATGCTAGAAAAATTTAAAATTTAGAAGTAAAACTAAGAATTTTTAGATCTGTGAGGATCTATAGAGGGTTTTTACATTAACATGTATGATTTGTATATATTAACTTCAATAAAGCGTTCGATAAGGTTTTACATGACGTACTGATCCAGAAACTCCACATATATGGTTTTACAGGTTCCTTTCTAAGACGACTCGGTTCCTACCTAACCAATAGGTACTTTTATGTAGTAGCCAATGGCTATTGATCAAATATCTTTAATATAACATCAGGAGTACCTCAGGGGTCACACTTAGGGCCTGTTCTCTTCAATATCTTCATCAATGATTTGCCTGAATGCTTTAGCAATTCCACACCTTACCTGTTTGCCGATGATTTAAAGATAATACAAATAATAGATAGTGAAAGAGATGCCTTATTGCTTCAGAGTGACATTAAAGAACTATTAGATTGGTGTAAAAATAATGGCATGGAACTTAACATCAACAAATGCTCGCAGATAACTTTTACCCGGAAAAATAAACCATATGTGCACAACTATCTTATCAGTGGGTCGCTGATGAATGTAGTTGATACTATCAAGGACTTAGGAGTAATAATTGACCGTAATTTAAATTGTATTCCCCACATCGATACAATCATTAAAAAAGCGTCAAAACCCTTAGGCTTTATAATTAGAAATACCAAATCATTTCGGAAAACAGAAACCTAGGTTTTTCTATTTAATTCATTAGTGCGTAGCTTACTTGAGTATTGCTGTGTTATATGGCGACCTCATGACGCAGTATATAGTCTTCGAATAGAACGATTTCAAATACGTCTATTATATCATGTGGCATACTCTGCAGGCGTTGCCAAGAGGATCAAAGGATACGCTACACGTCTTGACTATTTTAAAATTAAAACCTTAAAAAGCAGAAGAAAGATATTAGACTTTTACTATCAAAAATTTTAAATGGTTCCATCAACTGTCCTGATCTTTATCAAAATTCAAATTCAGAGTTCCCGCCAGATATCCCAGAAATCCCATTAATCTCCTATCTCCCCCCTTCCGTAAGACCGTACTTGGCTCTAACTTCCCAGTTTCAAGAGTTTGTAAGCTTCAATAGATATGTTCTGTTCTTCTCTAGGCAAGCTCAAATATCAGCTTCACTTAGACATTAATTAGTTCCTTATTTTAAGTACTGTTTTTGTTACCGCTGTTTTTTTTTCTGTTATTTTGTTAGCGTTGCAACTTACCCTGGTCTTCTTTGTTTGCATACGGTGTTTGCCGATTTATTTACACTTAGCTCTAAGTCATACATAGCTTTTAAGAAATGTATTTTTAGTGTAACAATTACTGGTGAACCTAATAAATAAATAAATAAACAAACCGTTAAATAAGCTATTGTCCTCTTAAAAATATTTAAAAGATGTTGCTTAAAACTTGATACATGGTATTATTTATTCACTTCTCATAGTGCGTGAGACGTAAGTCCCGAAGCGAGAAAATCTTTATAAGGCACATTAATATGAAACACGTAGGAGTTATTTTAAAACATTTTATCAAACGAGACGTCTCCTTATTAAGGATTATAAGTTACAAGTCGTATACTCGTTTATCTTGAAAATTACAGTTACAATAAATTGTCTAAAATTTTCTATACGAAGTTTTGAAATGAGAGCATCTCCCTCATTTTTGATTTATTCTACTTTATCATCTGCTTAATTACTTATTATTTACATTACGTTTTTAATTATATTTTAAAATAGTGTCTTTACATTTTACAAACAGTAATAAAGAGTTATTGGTGTAAACAAACAAACATAAATAATACACAGAGACGTGCGGATATAGCTGAAGTATTGTCATAAGGATTACCCTTAGGTTTATTAATGGTTCAGATATATATCTTGTTGATTTAAATGCGAATTCTCTGAGGCCGAGATGGTTTGGAACTAAATAACGAGACAAAGTAGACGCAGCAAACATTTCACTACCTTCAAATATATGTTCTAATTACTTAAATAGACAGTACAATATACGAGAAGTTGCAAACAACTTGTTAGTGTTTTAGAATAATTTGAATTTATTTGGTGAGGTTTATTTATTGATGAACATCATTATTCATTGTGTTGGGATGTTTGTTCGAGAAAATGCTCTTTGCGTTTTATTTTCTTTCTTGACACTTAAAATCTATATTTAATTTAAAATATGAAACAATTTTAAACTGATGGCCAAAAAAAATTCTTTCATTCTGTATGTATTTCTTATAAAAAAAAAACATAATATAATATAGTGTTGGACATATCTTTAAACTTACATATTTTACATTTTTTTTTTTTTTGAAAGAGAAAAGGTTTTTTTAAGTCTTTAGTAGATTTAAATCCTGAACTGGAATGTAGAGAGTTTCAAAGTATTTACTTGTAAAAGTTGATTTGAGTTAAATTTTTAATGATATGAAGCTTCGACTAGGGAAAGCTAAAGCTGAAATTTTCTATTGCTATGTAATCGCTCCGAATGTAATCTAAAACTTTAATTATGTTTGTATTGCTTTGTTTTGTCTGTTATTTATTTCTTTAATTTTCTCAGAACTGAATTAATAGTAATAGTAGTCAAATATTTTGTTTTTAGCTATTTCAACCCTAATCGTGCATACCATATTGTTAAATTATCATATAACTGCAACATTATTCGCATGGTAATAAAGATAATAATATATAAAAAAAAATTGTAATTTAAAAATTGTCTTCTGTATCACGATCATCGCTACGTTAAATTTCTAAAAAGTGGTTGAATTTGTGACACCTTTAAACAATAGAAACATCTAATTAGTCGCGTAGAACAATCATCTTCTTATGCACACCGTCCAATGCATAGGAACAAATATCTTGTTAATATCGAAAGGATCATCAGGATTGACAAGCAAATTAACTTGAACAAAGCTTTCAAATATACTCTAATTTCGTTTAAAAGCAATTAAAACTGTTGATTCGCATTTTCTTTTGCATCAGATCAGTAATGAGTCCCCCCTTTTTTTTTGTCGCAGGCGAATTCATTTACGGATGATATCCAGGACGCTCGGGTAGGCAGTCCTAGACCTATGTCGGATTCGGCGCTTTGGGAGTGCAATATCGTACTAAACCCCTGCGGGAGTCTTCAGCCGCTTTACTTGGAGGGTCCCGGATCTGCAGGCAACAGGATCCCTCCAGCGACAGGCTGGCTTCGGCGAAAAGGCCAGACTTCGCCTCCATGGGGACTGTCCGGCTCACCTCTGAACAGTCTCGACGACGCCGTGTCTAGCAGGACCGGGTTACCATAGTCCCCCGTTGCTTTCCATGTTCATGTTATTTTGAATCGTTTGTTTATAAATATAATTTATTATTATGTGTTGTATGTTCAATGACTCGTCACTAGCATCTGTTTTTATTTTTGTCGTATAAGATTCCATATAAAGACTACAACATCGACGATGTTTTCCAAGATTTGCTTACCACACTTTATTTCAGAAATTGATAATTCTTTAGACGCGTATCGAGTTTTCTTAAAAATCTTATAGAACTAGAAAACGAATTATTTCCTTAGTGTTCCTATTAAACAGAATTTAAAATATATAATAAATTTGGTTTTAAATAACAAGAGCTCCAAAACAATCTTATTGTTCTTCTTCCAGACATTCTATTTTCATTCTCTTGTTGGCCGTCAATACGCCTTTATATTTATACGACTTATTGCTTTCAGAAAGCTCAACCACCCCATTATATACATAAGAAGCTATAGGTATGTCAGTAGAACCTTTTAATTACTCGTGTTAATCTAACACGATCTTTAATCATACTAAACAAGCGCTAGACGGTTACGATAGTAATTAAGAAATGCAATCGAGAACTCGTTCTTGCGAGATATTGTTCATATTTTAAATCTTGGAAGGTGTTTGAATGAAGAATTATATATACTCTACTAATTATATAATATTGCGGAAATCAAATATTTTCTATTTGATAATCTCAATTAATAGGCCCATTTAAAATATTTGAATAATAAACAACATTTATGTTACATCCAATATAATGTACGTAATAATAGTATGTATGTAATTGTACTATATATATCTATATATCTCTGATATATGTTAATAGTGAAGTAAATAAGTAAAATATTTTTTTTTTTGTAAAAACTAACCCAATCATCTTGGATCTCGTAAAACTCGAGATCTTTCAGACATATTGCATTTCCTGTTACATAAATTTGTAACTTCGTTATCACTGGGTATAACAAAGTTGGGTTACTACTACAGTTACTTACTGGCAGTAATATATTAGTAGTAATTATTTTGAATTTTACCTTACATTATAAGTTCATATATTTCAATTTAAACATTAATAGGCTTAAAAATGTACTTAATTTTATTATACGATTAATTTTAATTTACCGTTTTAGACAAGTTTGTGTAAGCTTTAGGATAGGATATAATATAGGATTACAATTCTTTTTAAATGTATTTATTGTAACATGACACAAATTTTCTTAATGTTTCGTATGTAAGTTATTTGTTAAGTGGAACATTTTATACTTTTTTATGTTTGTTGTCAGACGAATAAAATTATTGAAATCTTATTATAAAAATAATATTAAAATCAGCTTAGTATATCAGACTTCAATCTATCACATCGACGATCATGGTCACAAATCAAATAACAAATAAATCTTTACTATTTCAAATAATAGTATAGATTGAAAAAAGCTTACATTTCTATATGTTAAATTCTGACAATTATTCATAATCAACCATTCATAAAAACTTTTTATTGAAATCAAGGATTACATAATTAATTATGTAAAACTAAATAATGAGTAGTCTTGATAGAAATACTAAAAATTGAATTAGAACCAATTTCGCTGCGCTAATACGAATATAAAATAAGGTAAACCCTCCCGATTCGAGTCAAGTTTCGAGTAAGGAGAATGTTTAAATGATGTAAAACCTTTTTTTTTGTGACGCAGGGGAATCCATTTACGGATGATATCCAGGACGCCCCGGTCGACAGTCCCAGACCTATGTCGGAATCGGCACTTTGTGAGTGCAATACCTGCATCTGTTGACTGTGTATTCAACAATATCTACACTACAACATGGTGCGACATCTATGAAATAAATTATAACTTGCATCATCGGTGATGATAAAATATCAAATATATTTATATTTATATATTCAATATTTAAATAAATTTATTGTTGGAAATTTAATTTATAAAAAACATTGATAATCATATTATAACTGGTAATGTTGCTCACAAACAAGTTTTATAAAATAAAATATAAAAATCATAAAAATTATGTCAAAGCCAGTATTTATTTTTAAAATATTTCATTTTTAAATGGTTTTCAATCAAGCATATTATATAGCTGACGCGTGGTTAGCGCGCGCGAAGGTTTTTTGGAACATCAAGAACTCATACATTTACATATTTTCACATTATATTAATATTTATTATTTGACTAGAATATTGTGCGAAATTTATAGTTAGATATAAAACTGAAGTCACAGTAAGTTAGTGTAATTCTGATACATCATAGTATTCCTAACATAGTCCTTGCACTAATATTCGAACATTTGCTTTGTTTGATAAGATGTGTGTATTATAAGTACTCGTAGTATATAGTTAAAATGATAGTTGTTAGGTTTATTATATATTCAAGTATATATTTAGGGTGAGCATTTAGCCAAGCACTTAATCTTTCCACAGCTTATATACAACGGTATAATTAAATTATAATATTGTAATTAAATTATAATATTAATTTAAAAAAAATTATAAATACGTATTTGTTAATTAACCATATCATTTTTTTAATAACTATTAAATGATTTTGCAGTCTTTTTAAAAGTGAATTTGTTAAAATATGAAAATCCACTTAAAATACGTTGCGTTTTGTAGTATTCTCTTTTATAATTAAATTCTTCTACAAATAATGGAGGCTGCCAACATCAGTTTAAAACGGGTTTTCTTTTCTTTTTTCCAAAGTGATTCGGTCTCAAGCGGTTTCGAAATAATTATTAAGTGTAAAATTATTTCGAGCTGAGTGAGGTGGAATGTTTAATTTTCATACTTTTCTTGTTTTATTTTGAACATTAAGAGGTATTGCACATCAACAACTTTAACTTACTTATTTAAAAAAAAATATTAGAATTATTTATAAACTACTGTTTAATAATAAAAAGTCTTTGCTTACATATTGAGTATCGTATTAGGTCTATACTCTGATAATTTTGAAATAAATACTGCGTAATTAATATACGTTCTAAAATTTTGGTGTGATCTTAAATGCTTGTTGTCATACTTCGCATTCAGAGTTGATTAACTTAATATTATTTCAATTTAATTAGAGCAAGGTTAATTAAATTCCGTTCCCTTGAAAGGTGATGAAGCCGAGAACATTCCAGGGATCGTTCGCAACAAGCGATTGATCGATTTTATCATCAAAATTATTCAAATAACCTAGACATGTATTGCTTAAATTTTTGAAGATAACAGTTTATTATAACTTAAACAGATTCTTCGATTATACCTTGCATTGTATTTTAGCCCGCTGTTCTGTGTTGTAAGTTAATATTTTCGTGAAAGATCGATATGAGGGTAGATGAATATTTAGGCTGTCATTTTTCTGGATACAATGTAGTATGGTGTAATGGCATATTATATATATGCCATTACACCAAATGAATGAATGGAATGAATAGTATACAATATGTTATTATGTATTTATTATATTATTGTTAAGATGTACACATGTTAATGTTTAAGATGTAATTATTTTAATATGTTTTATAGTTTAATCGTAATCTGCAATCTGTTTGTTATTTAAACTTTTAGATTCGTCATCATATTTTTACTTTTGTAAATAATTTTTTAACGATAATAAAATAAAATCGAAATAATTAGTAACTATAAAATAAAATACTAAGACAGTAAAGGTATCCCACTTACCGAAACTGGTCCCTTGCATTAAGGGTTTCTTGTTTTATTGACAGTATTACGGGTCCTAGATCCTCGTCACTGGTAAAATAGTTCCAATGTTCTGTTCCATAGAAATACTTTTCATATGTCTCTTGTTCCACTGAAGTAAGCTCGAAGCCTCCCGATCTCTCCCATTGCTCCTCGATGGCGGTCTTCTTCTTAGGCGTGCTTCCACCATTATCGCTGCTATCCTCTGCTGCTTCGTCAAGAGATCCCGATGTTCTACGGCGTTCTGTAAAATGTTTTTAATTTAAATTTAAACGGAAATAGAAAGTGTACAAAATAGAAAAATTACGACAATAATTTTTTAATTATTATCAATAATTGCCTTTGTATTTACTCCCAAAGCTAATGCATTGATGACATTTTGTGTGGTCTTCTTCTATATGGAGAAGAGGCCTTCGCTCAGCAATGGGTGGTTTACAGGCCGATGCAGTACAGTTGTTTGTTTGGTCAATAATTATCCGTAATTTAATATAATTTACTGCCAACATTAAATTAATGAAGCTGTAACATTCGGATTATATTGAGACATATGGTCGCTTAAATTGAAATTGTTATCACCGTACGTTGTACTGTAGTCTAAGCTCCGGCTTAACGTGTCCAAACGTGTCGGTATAGATATTATTCGTTTGTATAATAATTAATTTCCGTACTCGTTGATGAGAAACGTGAGTAGATTAAACTTTTAAAGTTTAGAAGATTGCATTTGCATTAAAAATGGCCAACCTAGAGTCAGATTAACACGACCGTTTGAACTGAACTAAACTAAATCATCCCGTAAACGTCCCACTGCTGGGCAACGCTCCATATGGGAGAAGGTTTTTTTAAATGTTAGTTATGTTTATGTTATGTTTATGTTATGTTTATGTTATGTTTATGTTATGTTTATGTTATGTTTATGTTATGTTTATGTTATGTTTATGTTATGTTTATGTTATGTTTATGTTATGTTTATGTTATGTTTATGTTATGTTTATGTTATGTTTATGTTAGTTGGATAGGCAAACTGGCAGACGTTCCACCTGATGGTAAGTGGTTGACATCGCCCATGAACATAAACTAGTTTACTTTGGACTAGCCCAGGCAACTCATTTATGTGTTGCCTATCCAGAGACATAAGGTGTTAAAGTCTCGGTGCCAGTAATTACACTGCCTGTCTTGCCCTTCTCTCCGAAACACAGCAAAGCTGTTTCACGTGAGAAACAAGCAGCTTGGAGCCTACTGTTTTCTTATATTTACGCAAATTTTACTCATTTAATTAAAAGTCTATATCGGATTTTATCGCGTATATTTAAAACTTTACAGTTTAACAATATTTTAAATTATTTCCCGACGTTTCGGATCCTTTACAGCGTCCATGATCTCGGGGGACATCCCCTGTAAATAAACTGTAAAGTTTTAAATAAACGCGATAAAATCCCATATAGAGTTTTAATTAAATGAGCTTGGAGCTTACTTACATATAAATTTTGTTCTAGTCTATTGTTTTATGAAACTTTTTATAAGTAGGTAAAGTATGAGTATTTACAAAAATCTTTTTGACAAGTACAAACTAGATACAATCGTATTAAAATACAAGCTATAAAACTGTTAAATAGAGGTTAAATTTAAAAGAAATATTGTTATTTATTTAAACACAATTTAAACACCTATTTACACTTGATCATCATCAATCAGAACTCGACAGAATCCAATATTTTCTTTTTCGTTCAGCAATAGAAGCAATGAGTTTTATTTACTTTGAAATTATGTTTGAAAAATAAACTTTAATATCCAGACGCCATCACACTTTGTATGATGTTTATTCAAGCATCATTGTAGCATGATTTCTGACTATTTTGAAGATGAAATAAACTTAAATGTTGTAAAAGTTACTAATATAGTATAACTAGGTCATTAAAATAGATATATGAACTGAACAGATGGAAATATTTAACGATTTTCAAGAATTTGTGAAAGTCTATTTGAATACAAGTAATTTTTCCTAATACTGGGATAACAATATAAATAACGTTTCACAAGGGCTCAACACTAAAAATCATCACTTTTTAGTATATATAAATAAATAAATCTTCTATATTTTCATATACTGTAGTTAACAATTCACTTTAGCTAATGGATTAATGAATTTGACTCGATTGCCTTGCTAAAGGCTAAAATCCCTTTTAAATATTTTAATAAAAATGCTTTTTTTTTATACCACGACGGTGGTAATCAAGCATACGGCCCGCCTGATGGTAAGCGGTTACCGTAGCCTATGGACGCCTGCAACACCAGGGGCATCACATGCGCGTTGCCGACCCTTCAAAAACCTATTTACTCCCCTCTTGAAGGACCCCATACTGTAGTCCTGTGGGAAAACCTCGGCAGGGAGTTCATTCCACAGCCGAATGGTCCGTGGGAGGAAATTCCTCTGACACCGAACTGTACGGGACCATTTGGGCTGCAATGTGTGAGCATGAATTCCCTGTCGATGGCGAGCGGTGCGATGATAAAATGCTTGTCTTAGAGCCATGTGTCAATATTATAAATGAATTTTAATTAATCATTAAATGAATGAATATAAATGCTAGGAAGAACACGTGGTCCTTGAAAAATCTTTGTATAAATATAACTGGAAGGAGGTTGCTGTGACGTAATTAGATCCCGTGTCGGCCACTGCGTGTCCATCTGATACAAGAATTGTTTTCCGGGATTATCGAGATAAGTGTTTTTCCTTCTTTTTTTGCTTAAGCCCTCTAAATTGAATCTTAGCCTGGCAACCGGATATCACAAAGTTATTTTTTAGGCCCAGTGGCGCCTTTGTTTTTTTTTGAATAGGCATGAATTTTATTTGTTTATTTCTCATTTAATTTTTAAACACACTAGCCTCAAATTATTCATTACTGTCTTTCTATTTAAACACAAAAAATTGTAACAAACTTTTTAAATAACTTAACTAGCGTGCATGAACAGTATTTCAAATATTATTTAAAATATCCGTAAATCAATTTAATTATTATATTATTATATTATTTATTATATAAATCTACTGTTATACTAATTGTAGTATACATTATAGGCACTAATTTTTTCAAAAAATATAAAGTTTTATCAAAAAATAATTTGAGAAATTCCAGAAGTATCAAGATGTGTTTTTTAATAAAATTGTGTGTGTGTGTGCGTGTGTGTGTGTGTGTGTGTGTGTGTGTCAGTCTTCAAAGTGTTGCATCTATGAATACATACGAAGATATTATTTTCTGTTTTGCATAAGCCTTTTGTAATCTTTATTTTTAATGTGTTATTTATTTCTAGTCTCATATTACTTCCGAAACTTATATTAATTACGTGGTGAAAATCGAATATTTTAAATGTTAAGAGCGATCCTTTGTAACGATAATAATGTAATATGGTTTCTATTTGTTATTGTTTAAGAATTATTTTAACTTCGTCTTTTGAACTTCATAGTTATTTCAAGTGCTTATCTCGGTGCGCTGAAAGACGTGTTAAACTCTTCTCACGTAAATTAACTCGAAGCGCGCTAGACTTTCGCATTAACCTAGACTATAGTCGCTGAACCGTTTATCATTGGAATTTATTATTATATTTTATATACATATATTTAAGTTAGGATACAAATGCATATCAGATTAAATCGAAAGTATCTTATTTTTATTACGCTATACAATAACTTGTACTCCCAGTAGAGTACCACGGGGTGCTTTTTTCTGGTATCAACATCGTCTTTTGGCCCTCTGACTAGAACTACCGTTTTATAATACCATATGCTACACATCATAGCGCCTTCTTTTTCCCTGATAATTTTCTCCGAATCAGGTTTGTAAGAGAGTCCATCTATAGTATCCCTCTGCGTCCTCATTCAGTGTTTTCAATCATTTGCAACATTGAAAGACTCAAATGGCCGTGATCGACCAGTACAACTCTCAGGAAACCTGCTATAACAGCCACCAGAGTATGAGCCTCTAAGAGACATTTCTACTAGGATATTGGAACTATTAAGTAGTTTCAGAATAAATAATTTTGTAATAAAACAAATTACAATGTTTTATATCAGCATAAAATATCTAATTGTTTAAAAATGTATTTTGAACGACGCAAAACTTTTAAGCTTTAAGTGTCAAAATTCCTCAGCGGAAGTGACTTGACGCCACCGTGAAATATTAAAAATGAAACTCTCGCATACGAAATAGCTCAGGAACATCGGAGTGACGTTTTCCTTTGTCACCAAGCGACCAGTGAATTTTTTTGCAAAAATATTTTCATCGTTGCTTTCGTTAAACTTAGTATATCGAGAATTTAACTAATTTCTTTATTGTTAAATAATTAAAAAAAAATATATATCGACGGTCCTAGGATAAAATGTTAGCATTGCTTTTTTATGTAATTTAATTATGAAAATATATATTTTTAATTATAGTAAATAAACAGTTAATAGCTATGACTGTATTAGACATTATTAACGTTACATATCACATAGAATAGTTTCAGTTCAGATAAATACAACCATATGATATTTTTGTATATGTATTTAATATTTGAGTGTGAGGTATTTATTTATTGATAATATATTTTTATCACAATTTTGGAAATTAATTTTTATTATTAGTTAATTACTTTTCGCTTACAAATTAAATGTTGTAGGTATTCACACTATCTCCGATTAGGCCTTGTCTTCGGAAAGTCACGTATTGATCTCGTTTTGACCTGATTGTTAAATGAAGTTGCTAGAATAGAATTTTGTTTTTTTTCTCTTACTTTAATTCAATACTAGTTTTGTTCTTATGTAATGAAAACCAATGATATATGAAATTTGCAAATAAGAACAAATAAAACAATTTATATTTAAGGAATTAAATTACCTATAATATAAGCAGAAGAAGTTTATTTGTTTGACACGCTAATCTTATTTATGTATGATTTTATATATTTGAATTCTCTCGTATATCATTCCATACAAAATCGATATCTGTTTTGCGTAAGAAAAATAGCAGATAAGTTTATAGGCTAAATACATCATGTAATGATGAATATGATGAGAGTATAAACGCAGGTGAAACCGCATGAGTTACCTTCTTAGATAAAACAATTTAAGATTAAAATCAAAGGATGAAGTACTCAGAACATAAAATTGATATTTAATATTTATGTAAATATAAAAGTCTGTGAAATAACCTCGTTTACGCATCCTAAATGCGAGTAAATGTCACGGGAAATATTTTTAGCCGCCTTCTATACGACTAGATAACCGACATCGAGATGAGAAATGAATATTCTATGCTACGGGATTGCCGCTTACGTACAAAGTAAAGGGAAACGTCGAAATTGTACATTCTTCGAGGTAGGTGAATTTAAGATGGAAGGCGATCAATTTGTTTCTACAATGTGAGCGATAATTCTCAGTACAGAACATCATTTTTTAAATAAATGTATGTTCTATCAAAAATGGCACACTCGGTTATTATAGCTTCACATAAATATTAAATGAAAATGTATAAAATTCATCTATGCAATGCACGTATAGTAGTAAGTAGAACGATCTTACATAAAAGTTAAGCTTGTTAATCTTTTTCTAAATAAATATAATAAATATGTTTTCATCTAGATATCAAATTATTAAGTTACAATTTTGGAGAGCAAATAGAGATAAAACATAAAGCTATATGTATATTACGTAAATATAATATTTTAATACGCACGTTTTACTTTAAGAAATGTTTTACTAAGCAAGCTATCAGAAACTCAAGTTACTCGAAATCGAAGGCAAGGAATATGGCAGACAAGAGCCAGTACAGACATTGTTTGGCCATTGTTATTGGATAAAACCGGGTCGGCTGCCAGGACGGCACTTAAAAGTTTAATCACTATTTAATTACTTTGTTTTGTTTGAATATTATACCTGCAGGCTCGACAAAATTGTATGGGGTGTGGCTAATTGGTAAATTGGTTTACATTTATTACTTCTCTACTCTTACGATTTGTTGCGTGAGATTTTATATCATTAATTATTTCCCAACAAACTGTGTAACTCTATATAAGTAATAATGTCTTAAATCGTATAATCGTATATTAATTAGTAAGTAATGAAATCTGTGGGTACAAACAAAACAAACAAGTTCCTTAGTTTCATTTTTTTTTTAATGACAAATAGACAGGCATTTGACCGCTATCTCACCTGATGTTAAGTGACGATGCGGTCGAAGGTGGAGCTTGCCTGCCTAATAGCAGTCTATTCACTCTGGCCTTGAAGGTACCCAGGTTGTATCGTTCGGGAAACACAGACGCGGGCAACGAGTTCCATTCCTTAGCCGTGCGCATCAAGAACGTAGTGCCAAAGCGTTTTGTGCGCGTAGGTGGCATATCAATGACATAAGGATGGAACGATCGACCGCGCCTAGTGTCCCGATGGCGGAAGGTTGTTGGGGGAATTAGATTGTGCAATTCCTTCGCACACTCACCAAAATATATTCTGTAGAACACCGACAGACGAGCAACCTTACGCCGATGATCGAGACTCTGCAACTTGGTGTCTGTCAGAGTAGGGTCACCTATGAGTCTCTTAGCTCGTTTTTTCACCGAGTCCAAAGTTGCCAGTTGGTATTTGGCGGATCCATCCCAAAGATGGCAGCAATACTCCATACAAGACCGAACTTGTGAAACCGAACCATATCCTCTCGACAAGACTGGATAACATCCTTACTAGCCCTTGCACTCGAAAAGTATCTGTCCGTCACTGTGCTGTCGTCAGCATACCCAAAGGTACCGGGGACGATCAGATCATTAATATGCAGCAGGAAGAGGGTAGCGGACAAGACTGATCCCTGAGGAACACCGGCGTCGATAGCCTTTTGGTCTGACGAGTACCCGTCAAGGACAACTCGTATTGAACGTTCGTTCAGGAAGTCAGAAATCCAAGCGCAAAGGCCAGGTGGAATACCATATGAAGGAAGCCTGCTTATGAGGCTCGCGTGCCAAACTCTGTCAAAAGCCTTCGAGATATCGTGAGATTCATTATATTATTAGCATATTTTATTTTTATTTTAATAATGTTCCCAGTTTTCCGGTGGGAGGGATGTGCTGTGCCGCGCTCCCGGCTGCATGGGTACCACCATCTTGCTTGTTTCTTCCGTGAAACAGCTTTGCTGTGTTTCGGAAAGAAGGGCAAGACAGGCAGTGTAATTACTGGCACCGAGACTTAACATCATATTATGTCTCAGGATAGGCAATACATAAATGAGTTGGCTGGGCTAGTTCCAGGTAAACTAGTTTATGTTCATGGGCGACGTCGACCACTTACCATCAGGTGGCACGTCTGCCAGTTTGCCTATCCAAATAACATAAAAAAAATGTTATCATTTATACTGGAAGGACCATTTTAATGGGTGTGTGTATACGAGAGAGACACAAGTAAAGGAGTGTTAGGCACTGAGCGCTGAATGTCTCCACAACGATAAGATAAGGCTAAATTATAACCATGTGCTGAATGAAAAATTAAAAAATTGTCGTAGAAATTATCCGCGAATAAAATAAGTACGAACTTGAGCTAGTGTTCTATTGATTATTGTATTTGTGTTAAGAAAATGGGCTTAAAAAGTATAATGAACTCTTTTTTTTTCAATTTTATTATAAATAGTAAAAATAGTAGTAATAATGAATAAGATATATAAGAAAACATAAAGGAAAATATTAACAAAATGAAGAACTGGACCGTATGTTTGATTAAACAAATAAAATATAACTTTCCTTAATCTACCTGTATCGATTTTATTAATTTTTTGAAGTTCTATACATTAATATTAATGGTTCGTCTACTTACATTCTATGAAAAATAAGTGGGCGATAAAATAATATGACTAATTTAACTTTTATTTGTATTTTAGTATAATGTTTTAAATTGCTGTCAACCGATATAATATAAGTACATATTTAGGGTAACGCTTGAAGTTCTATTCGTCAAGAAAAATTGGGATTGTGATGCATCGTTGTGTGGCAACTTACTTAAAAGTATAGGTACATAAAAATACTCATTAAGTAACAGTTTGATTTTTATTTTTATAATTTTTTATCCTTGAATAATATATAATAGGTCGAAGAAAAAGTACTTTTGTATTTTGTATGTATTAAATTGAAGTAAAATCTCTTTGGTTGTACTGTTTGTATGTAGTTGGGTTTAGTATCAATAAATATAGGACATTAAGAAAAAGAAAAATAATAAGTAAATAATACTTTCCCACCATTTTTCAATCGTTTTTTTATCCGTCGAAATAAGTGAATCTAACGAAGAAATTCGATACATTCTGAAGTTTTATTAGAAAAAAGGGAAAAATGCGACTCATGCTGCGAAAAAAAATTGTGACATTTATTTATTACTTTATTGCACAATAGATTAAAGAATTGTACAAAAGGCGGGCTTAATGATAAATAACCTATGACTAAATAAATAATTAAATAAATAAAAATTAAATAAATAATTAAATGAATTCTCTACCAGCCAACCTTAACGTACATGAGCGGAAGTTTGTAGGTGTGCAAAATTGAGGACTGGTAAAATTCACTTTAAAAAAAAGACAAAAATAAGATAACGTTAGTAACAATCGTTATATTATCTACACGAGCAAATAACTCATATACATATTCTATAAATACATACATTCATAAACAGGTACAAATATACATACATACACATATACATACATTATACCTTATAAGCTGACGACAATAATCAAAACACAATTACAGTGTTTATTGAGTTCACCAAATTAGTTTAATATTTGGCTAAAAAGAACTCCTTAACTTGTCTATTAAATGAGTCACGTGAAGTTGCTTTACGGGTGGACTTAGGTAACATGTTTCAGAGACGAACAGCAGAAACAGCAAATGAATCAGACAAAAACCTAGATCGATGAATAGGAGTAGATAGAGATAGATTATATTTTATAGAGCGGAGTGATCTTTCATGAGAGTCGGAAATGAAAGTGAGCTTACATTTAGGGTAAGAAGGAGTAGTAGGATGGAATAAGAGAGTGAAGAGTAAGCAAAGAATTCTTAAGTTCCTACGTTCACAGATTGTTAACTATTTAAGTAGGGATTTGTAATGGGATACATGATAATACTTATGCAAACTGAAAATGAAGTGAATGTACGTCTTAAGCAATAATAAGCAAATTTGTTCAAATAAACATTATTGAGGTCCAAACAACACACATCACCGTAATCAATTATTAACAAAAGTAAAGTATTTACTAAGTGGAGCTTGGCCTTGGTTGGTAAAAAATGCTTGAAGTGTAGTAAGGGGTGCAATGTTGAGTAGTAGATGTTTGGCTGCCACACGAGCTCACCGAAAGAAACCTACTGAATAGTGTATTCATTTGCGATTTTCTATTGAAACGCAATGAAACTGAACCATTTTTTAAAAGATTGATCACTAAAGATTAAGTGGATTACCTACGACAAGGACGTGCGAAAAAGATCATGGTCAAAGGATACTCAAGCTCCACAGACTGTAGCGCAACCTGGATTAACTTGAAATAAGGTGTGTATCGTGGAATTGGAAGGGCATCGTTCATTATGAGCTTTTCCTACCGGGGAAAACCATCGATTTGGATTTCCATTGCCAACAACTAATGAGACTAAAGTAAGAAATGGAGAAAAAATGGCTAGAATTTATCAACGGAAAAGGAGTGGTCTTTCATCATAATAATGCCAGACCATACACATCTTTGGCCACAAATCAAAAAATTTGATGCTTAGTTGTCAAGTGTTAATGCATTTACTGAATGCACCTTCAGATTTTCACCTGTTTCGGTCTCTTTAGAATTCTTCGGGAAGGTTAATATCAAGAGAGGACTGTCAAAATTATTTGTCGCATTTTTTTGATTAAATATCCCAAGATTTCTACAGGAACGGGATTATGATTATGTGTTAAGTTATTGATCATAATGTATGAATATATATTACATTTAAATGTAATTATTAAACTTTGAAAAAGTCTTGAATTTGTATATAAAATACAAAGAAACTTTTCCCCTATGTACTCCATATTGAATAGGGTGTATAACAAATTTCGCAGATGTGGCAACTATGAAACGTATTCATAAGTAATTACAAATCATAATTAGCATTAGCCTTTTTTTGCTTATCAATATAATTGTCATCCAGTTGATGACAATTATATTGATAAGCAAAAAAAGGCTATACAATTTAAACAAATGACACTGCAAAGTTGTGCGAATGCGGTACAGTAAAAGCAGCTCGCCAGCTCTTTGTAAAATATCGCTAAGTACGCTTATGTATGCACCTGAATATTATAATTACTACTTTAGATTTTTTAAATAGTAACATCTTGTTTGATAAAAATGTACATCCCAAAACCCTATATCAGGAAATATTCGAGTTTTCTTTTACTCTGAAGTAAATGAGATAAGAAAGATCTGAGTCAGGCGCAGAACGCTTAGATTTATCTTTTAAATTGTACTTACAGGCGACACTATATTTCGTAAGTACATCATATCTATGCTAAATAATCTCTTTGAACGAAGAATTTACATAATTTTGATTAAATTTCACTTACAGCAATAAATAATTAGATTTAAAACGCCTATAAAACTCTTTTTTACACAGTGTTTTCAAAGCAAAAATATTTTTTATATCGATCCGATAGAGACTGTGATTAGCGTATGATGCGATGTAGGTAAACGTGTTGAATTAAATTGAATGGAAGCAGCCTGTAAACGTTCCACTGTTTGGTAAAGGCCTCTTCTCTATATAGTTAAAGGGTTGGAGCCTAATCCATCACCCAGCTTTACTAAGGGTTGGTAAATAATTGTCCTAACATGAGTAACGATCGTTATCAGATGTCCATGATAAGAACTGGGTCCGACAGCTTTACGTGCTGTTTGTGTCAGGTAAACCTATTATATCATAATATCTAACTTTATATTTCATCTTGAGATTTACAACATTTTATATTAAATTCAAAACTTCTGTTTGGAAATGTTAGTCAAAATCACTTTAAAGCGTGTTGTGTCAATGTAATCCACTTTACGTATTAAACGTGTCAAATTTGGAAGGGCTGTAAATTACAGATAAACATGTTATGAGTTTGTATGTATAGTATTATATATACAACAGTAGTATTATTATAGATACAACATTCCATATACTTTAATCTTTATGAACATATTTCCCTGCTTCATTCAATGATAATTTATTATTCTAATTAAAATCATAATTTGTATTTTGAAATAGCACGAAACTCTTATAGTCAGACAAATTGTTGTATTTAGTTATTTGTATAACCAAAAATTTACTTATATAAATCTATAAAAAAAATTAAAACAATAACAAAATAAACTAATTTTATTGCTAAATTAGATATTACACATTATGATACTTTTGTTTTCTTAAAATTACTAAAGTACTTTAATGTCTATTGTGAAATGTTTAACAAATGTCGCTTAGGACAGTCAATAGCAAGATATTAATTTAAAAATATTTCGAAGGTTCAAAAGAACACATTAAATAAAATCATGTCGTTTAACGATGATATATTTTTTCGTGGTTTTCAATCCGGATCCGACTTCGGAGGAGGTCTGAATAATTGATTCGTTACCTTAATTATATTCTAACATTCTGGTCATTGTTAATATCATTTTGTTCTGAATAGCTTCGGTTCGTTAGTTACGAACCAGTATATTGTTGACAACTGATCTGTTGTAATGATGTGAGTAGTCTTAACGCCGGCGATCGCGGGTTCGATTTCTGCTCGGGTCAGATATTTGTAATATTAAAAATATTTGTTCATGCTCTGGATTCTTGTGGGTCTCCTCATCGTGCCTCGGAAAGCACGTAAAGCCGTCGGCACTGATTGTTATCATAGACATTTGATAACGACCGTTACAGACTCATGGTAGGGAAAAATATCCGCCAACTTGCAGTGGAGCAGTAGGACACTTACAGGCTGACTCAGTTTAGTTCAGCTTACATTGTGGACAGGTAACTCATAATCTCATTTGTACTATCCAGTATCTTCTTAATTTTAATTTTGATACACACGCATTGTAATCAATTTTAGTGCATCGTGTTTATTTATGAATTATACTAAATATGCTTGTTATAAAAAAGTTAATAATATGTTTAATTGTGTATGCGTATATTTTTTTTATAATGTTTTTCCTTACTTGTGATGTGTGTGTATGTGTTCCTGATAGAAAATTGAAATCAAAATAAAACACAACATTTAAAACTTTTCGTTAAAATAATTTATTTCAATTTAGTTAATGTATTTTGCAGGGTTAAATATTGCTTACAGCTGCGTCATCATTGTAAATATAATCTGCATATGAATTTGTGTACTAAGGGATTGTTTATGACACATCTGTGATAATTTGCTACATGAGATACTCGTGCGGTGTAGATGCTATGTAAATGGTGACTGTTGATGAATTATTATTTGTAATAACGTAGAAGTAGATATGAGATATATCTTTTTTATAATCTTAAATAATGATAAACACAACTATTAACAATTAAAATATAATCAAGTTGAAACCGATTTGCTAAATTTATTAGTACTTTCTTTGATAAGTAAATATAATTTAAGTTTAAAGTTTTAAAAGTATCATCAATCAATTATTGTATCAATGGATGTTAATTTATTTTGCATAGTCACTTCTGTGTTTATTGTTTTTCATTGTTAATCATCTTTTATTAATAGTTTTTAATTCTGTATTTAATTGTTTAAAATTCTGATCTTAATTATTCTTATCCCACTTTTTATTTTCTGATTCGTATTTGTATTAGTTGAAATTAGATTGGTTTATATATTATATATACAGGATGACTGGTGAATTACTATCAATATTTAAGGAGAATACTCGGTACATGATTCTCATTCGAATTATGTAAAAAATAGGTACTTTATTTTTGACCAAATTTCCATAAATTTAAATTCAAATAAATGAAGCGTGGACACTTTTCCAGTCATGCCGGCAACGCGTGTACAAGTGTTGTACTGTGCCATACATACATACATATATGCAACATTCAACTTACAGATTTGTCTCACTGGACTTTTTTAAGATAATTGAATATTGTTTAAAGAATGAGTTGAAAAATACGAATAAAAAAATCTTACTGTGCGTGCGGAAGAAAAATCAATAAAAAATGGTTATTCGTACATTTTTCTTTGGAAAGCTTACGGATTAGGATCAGAGGAGACGGTTGTCTGTGCACTCATTTTTGAAAATAAAAAAATGCAAGTGTAAGTATTGGGTTCACTTGCTTTGTCGTGGTACTGATAAGTGGAAAGTTCTACACCATGTTTGTCAATCTCGGTACATATCCAGACAATTTTTTCGGTACTTCCGAATGAGTGTCACAAGCTTTGATGAATTATTACTTTTGTTAAAGCCTACTATTACTTACAAAAACACAAGAATGAGATTATTCATCCCAGTTGAAGAGAGACTAGCTGCTGTAACATGATGTTTACGCGATGACATTCGGACGACAAATAAACGCGAGGAAGGGGGGGGGGGAGGGGCGGAGTGACATTTAGTTGCTACTGCACGCACTGTAATATAAATCTATGGACGTGGTGACAGTTGCGTCACGGGCATGTTGCCATCCTCCGTGGATAAAAAGTCACCAAATTCTCACGTATCCAAATGCAAGCACCTTCATTAAGAGGGATGATGTACGCGGTGACAGTGACGCAACAGTCACGGTGACAAAAATCACAAGTGCACGCTATCTTTTAATTCGTGTTAGGCGACAAAACCAAGATATCCTGAATTATATTAAATTATAGAACGAAAAATGTATTGAGTAAATTAAAATTATTACTTAAAATATACATATCATTTATCATTCAAAACGAGTGCTGTCTACATATAAAATGAAAAAATGGGCGTAATTAAATTTACGTATATTGAAAAACTTTCTGTAAGCGCCCTTATTACGTTATAACGGTCTACAGAGAAGAAATAAAACCCTCACCTTACCCTTACGACCGCAACGTGTACAACTTTTATAATTGGTATAAAGTATACCACGATATACACAGTCACATTCTTGTACAATTTTTAATTTATGTTACGTATGTACATAAGATATATAATAAGCAAACGTACAAAAATTACATTTCAGTAAGATATGTCTCCTGAGCTTGAAATTTTAATAATTTAGGTAAGGGCTGTAAACAATGTGACGTGAAGGTGGGACGAATTTAGAAAAATGTCTCTTGTTTTAGTCAAAGACAACAGTGGTTAATTTAGTTTTCATATTAGACTTATTTTAATTTTTGTTAATGTCTTGTTATACGGCGAGCTTATATCTTCAGCTACTAGTCGTTGTCACAATTATTATAAAAATATATTTAGGATTGCATAGCTTTTTGCACCAAGAAAAAAAAATGTCATTTTACGAGAAAAACTTATGTTTTATGATGTTTATCCAAAAATTTGTAACTTGTTTATCTGAATCACTTACCCTACTTAATATGTTTGCATTATCCGTGTGTATAATAATAAACAATTATATTATATTTTCTTAATCACAATTACCGAATTGTTTCTTAAGCCTTATTTCGACTTGACGGATGTCTTCTCTGGGTGCCTATATATCATTTTCGGATAACATTATCAATCTTGCACATAGTAGGTAATGTTAATATAATATTATATGACGTGTGATGGATTCTCTCGATTTCATCGGAATATAGTAGGTATACACATTTTTGTAATAAAAATCAAATTCTGACTTTTTATGTATATTTAGTATGTAAAATAATTAAAAAAATACTGTCAAAAATTTAAAATATACGTCTAAAATTCAAAATCGAAAAATTTATTTACGTTTTTCTTCTAATAATTATAAACAATATTATATTAAATTCAATTTTTGATTGTATGGCCTTTACCTGTGATTATTTCGCCTATGTGAAGACACTGAAGAATGTTCGATGCTCGACGCTAGGATTGAAAGTTCGGTTGTAAGTAAAATAGTAATTATTAGGTTTTTAAATAAATTTACTCATACATTTGATATTTGCGACAATGTCGCGTATCATAGCAACGCGTAACTAAGCAATAGAATGTTTATTTAGTTGTTATAACATCAGTATAAGCATATGAAATTAATTCATTAAATGAAAAATATATAGGATGTCTGTAAAGTCTGTTTACGGACGATAATTTTACGTGATAACGTCGTAAGAAAATGCTGATAAAAAATTGCATACTTTTATGAATTCAATTGAATTAATTATCACTGACTTATCATTATTTTGTATTATACAGTTAATTAATAACAAGTAGTTAATTCAATTAATTATTTTTTTTTTCGAAAAATTAACATTTATTTGCACTCGTTTATTCAAATATTTTTTTGCTTCAATTATGCAGATTAATTACAAGTAACTATGTGGCATCAACAATTTATTTACAACTTATATAGTTACATGTGTGATATTTAAGATCCTCCAATCTGCGTTATTCTTTTCCATTCACAAGCCGAACGCTTAGGCCGATCGTGTCTCTCTATCGCTTTTTTCGCGCTCTCGCTAGCGGAACGTGACACTGAGTCATGCTTTTTTGTGCGTGCATTCATCGATTTACAAGGCGTTATCACGTAAAAAAAAAAACTTAAATACGAGATTAGTGTTATTCTGTGTCACATACGAATTACTACAAGGAAATTGTGTGGTTAAACTATGCGATCTGTCATAATTTTAACATTTAAAAACAATATACATATTTGCACCGGGACGAAAGTCGATACATGCGCTCTAAATTAATTCATCAAATTGAATCAATCTAATCATCTAAATTAGATCAATTCGTTTGGACGGGAAGCAATGTGGCACTTTCTTCCTTAAAATTACAATTGAAAATCGAACTTTCGGCGCGAAATCGGCGAATCCAGGCGCTATAAAAAATATTTTAATATGCACAAGTTCTAAATGAATTTTTCATTAAGTATTATTTAAACAATGAATACTTATGAGTGATGTAATACAATGTAATAATTGAATTACGTCTGCAGTTAAATTGCATATGATAATGCTGTACCTATACTCTTAGTAATATTATTTTGGAAACATACAAATACTGTTTGCAACGCTAAATGTCTTTTTTCAATTAAAAACAATTTTTTTTTAAAATCATTTATTTCACTTGTGTACCTTTAATATCAATAAAAATAAATACGTAATCAGACCGTGTTTATGTTTCAGGTTTATATCTCGTAAAATATGACTATTAAAAGTTTATGTTCGGGAGTTTATTATTTTACCACTTAAGAAGACGAATATTGAAATCGACTCGAAAGTAATCAAAGGGAGTCGACTACGAACTAGTCTTTTATTACCGCAAGAATTTGAGGCTTGTTTTATACCTACTTACTATAGATTTATACTTTTGTGAGTTAAAAAAAATTTGAAAACGTTCAGAATTAAAAAAAAAATTATGCTATCCGGACACATAGCAAGGTCTGAAAGCGAAGTTTCAAGATAAAAAAAAGACTAGTGATGCACCGCTCCATTTTGAGTCACGTTCAATCTACAAATAAGCTGATATCTATACAAAGGTTCAATTCTGTACATTAAAGAATTTTTTGCACGGCACTCTATAATCGATACTGTAAGTTTTTTCATTTTTGATGTCTGTCTGTCTATCTATTTATCTGTCTGTCTATCTGTATCTTGGCCGCACATCACACCGAAAGTATTGAACAAATTCAAATTAAACTTGGCACGTTATTAGTTTATATTACGAGCTAGGACGCTGGGTAAATTTTATGCCAAAATACGACACGGTGCCCTTGGTAAAAGGGATGCAATTCAGAGTGTATTCAGTTATAATTTACTAACTCGTAGTCTGATTTAATTTTTTGACAATTAAAATATATACGAATTCGGTTACCGCAACGTTTAGTTTTCTTTGTTTACTCTAAAAAAAATATGAAAATATCTGTCTGTCGAGCGGGAATCAAACCCGCGACTTCTGGCGCGCGGTGTTGAGGCGACTACTCGCACCACTACACCAGAACGGTCGTCGTAACATTACAAGCTTTCAATCGTTATAAATTATGTTCTAGAGAATAACAGTCTATAATCGTTTCATGTGTCAATATATTTTTGGACAAAAAGTAATGATACCAGCCAAATATAATATCAAACGAGAGCCAAGTTCATTCTTAGATATTTGCGGTTGCTGAATTCATTGACAAAATGAATTGAATGAATAGATAATATCTAATTCAAAGTTACAAAATATACAAACATTTTAACATGTATTCTTGTCTTATTTCTCAATTCTTATATATAGTACTAATCAAGTTAAAATGATCTCTTAATATAATAACACTTAACGTATAAGTACTTAATCAAACTTAAGATTTAGCCTGGCAGCCTTCACCCACATATTATCTTATTTACATTATGTCAAAAATAAGTAATCTATCAAAAGTGATTATATTATCAATCTTGTCTAATGAAGTTATCCTTTCGTTACTTAATATATACCAATGTATATCGATAGCTCGACTTAAGTTGTGTTTATTGATATATAATGCTTATATTTATTTTATAAGTTTGTTTCGTGCTCTTAGTTATTGTTGATTTTTTTTGTTTGGGTATTCTTATTCTTTTTTTGACGTAGATTATAATGTACTCGTATTTATTTATGTATCACCTTGTGTGTGATTTTACGTATATTTCTTATATATTATATATTCCTTTTACGTTCGTAACTGGTTGATTGATGATAGGTCTAGACCTATGTCTATATCTATCAACTATTTACGAACCTATCCCTAGGGATAGGTTGCTATCTCCATCTAAAAAACTTCAAAAAAAGAAAGTCAAACCATTGATATTTGTTGAAATCGTTCGGACTGTGTACGAGGTAGACTTGACTTGTATGAAAAAAAAATTCGTCCTCTAGGATAGCAATATATTTTTTATAATGATAATATAAAACATACACACTTTTAATATACAATAATTTAAACGTCAAGAAGCTGATAGTGGAACATTTCATTAAACTATATTTCATGTAAATTCATAGTGCACGCAAATTGAATATGACCCGACGGGCGTCGGTCACGCAAAAGTCATAAGTCATTTCAACAGCTTGCCATGAATGATTTAAGATTACGTAATTTATTGGTGTTGATTATAGAAGATTAAAACTGTGTTTATGATTTACGTAATTGATACAAATAGTAATTATAAATGCTTTTAGTAATAATGTTGTTATCATCTACTTTGAACTTGCGAGTTAATCTATAGATTAAATACATTTTTCTTATAATGAAAAATCCACGAGTATTTTATACAAAACTGTAAAATTTAATGATACACTTGTCTAGTCAAATTATTGGTAAATTTATATTTAATTAAAACCCAAAATGTCCTTTGCATATAAAATTAGTTATGGTAATCTATCAAGCTTATAAATAGTCACAAAATAAATTAGAACTCACCTCCATCTGCGTCTGGACCACTGTCGTGCTCAGACTCCGATTCGTCCCATATCGTATCAGTCGCGATCTTCTGACGCGAGCATTCGATCCAGTAGCCAGGGGTCGGGATGAGATTGTGTGGGTATTCTTCGCAGAATTCATCTATAAAATAGTCACTCATTAATTTTAATTGTTTAGAAATTTCGAAGATAATTTGTCTAAAATTATGACACAATGGAGTAATTGAAAATTGAGAACAAAACAAATTTCTATCATGATTGTCCCAGTTTAATTCTGTCTATATTTATGTTATACTTTAGTTGGAATATTAATTTGAAATCAATTGACAGATAAAGGGATGTTTTTAGTTTCACATTTAAATTTACATGATTTAGTATGCATAGTGGCCAGTGGCAACGTTTTAATTTAAAAAGCTAATATTTTTGTAGGTCAGACAAAATATTGTTAAATAATTAAAATATAGTAAATTAAATTTCTTTGAAAACAGGGAAATAGGCTTGCCAAAACACCAAAGCCAAATGTCTCGGATTCAGAACCCATAATAGTTTCTTTACGAAGTTACGAGTATAGCAAAAGTTGTCGACACAAGATGTACGTCAACCATGCTTCGTTATATACTTGGTGATCCTTGATTTATATTGATTACATCAGTTTACTACCAAAGTTTACCAAATCAGTAAGCGATTTCAGAGATTTTTCTGGTTGTTAAGTATACTAAAATATTTAACAAAATAAGTTTATTTGTTTGAATGCAACAATCTAAGATCAGCTTATTGATTAAGTTTAATTACCGATTAAGTTTAATTAAAAAAAAAAAAGCTGTCTTGAATGTAGTTCGACAGTTTGTCTTATTTTCTCAATTTTAGTTGTTAGTATGAAATAAAGAAAAATAAGACAGTAAAATTCCTAAGCGGTTTCATAGTTGGTAAGCCGGTTTATAAATATATTTTTTTGTTTTCTAAATCTATCATTAAAGACGCTGTAACGCCGGAGGCATGGACCAGACTTTAAGGGATTCTTTCCTTTTGAAAAATGTTGCTATACTTTGCTAAGGAATTGTGAGCCTATCTAGCTATTTAGTCACGTTAACAATATTTTTTCGAGAGTCATTATGAATAATCTCACTCGTAGGTTTGACTATGTCTATTATCCGCATAAGCGAAAAAGTAGGTAGACCAAACAGAAAAATCGCAACTTTACTTAACGTTTGTACGCATAAAAAGTCTGCGATACGGACTACGGTGGACATTCAGCGGTTTTAAGGCGCTATTGTTAGATTGGAATCGTTTTCGTACAAGCAATTCAATACTTGTATCACGGAGTATAGATTACAAGGAGTCCAAACGGTATAGGATTTTTTACGTTATTTATATACACAATAATATATCCATATCATAGTTCTCTTTTTTGCCACTGGCCGCGCAAGTATTCAGGAGGTACCGATACTATTATTATTTTTAAAAATAATACAAATATTCGTTAATGTAAAAATAAATTAAATTAAATATAAAATATTTATTTATTTTAGATTATTTTTATAAAAAATAAATCCACGTTTTTTTAGTAGTTTAATATTTTTTTTAGTAGTTTGTAAGTACATATTTAAACAAGTACTTCTTGAAAAGTAGCAATTAACACATACCGGCAAAATATTTATCCCCTAAATTGATACCGTTCTTTCAACATTACGTTCGGACTCCTTGTAATCTATACTCCGTGACTTGTATATTTATTAATACCTACTGACAGTCAATTTGACATATATGACCTCGACAAAGTCCAATGTTTTACGGAATCGAATACTTTTTGCGTATAGGTAGGTATATCTGCCGCAGCGTATGGGTGTGGTCAGAAAGAATCTTTTAGAATCGGGCTTGTTTGGTAGGCTAAGCGCACAAAGTGACACACATTTAAGTGATAGTTTGGAAAATTTTCATTAAAGAAACAAAAACTGTATTATATTGTAATGTTAATAGTTATATTATATTTAAACTACTAGTCAAAACAATAGAACACCTCGCCTATTCAAAACAGAAGACATTGAATAATTAAGACGTATAGATTTTTAAGTTAAGCATATTTAGTGTAAAATCGCAGTTACGATCAAATATTTCTTTGTCACGACTTTGTTTTGTTAATTTTCACGGCAGTTCATATTTATGTACATATACGAGTATATCGGGAGTGGAACAAACTATTTATTTTATTAATGATTTAACTGATATCAATACGTTATTGAATTTTAAAATTATAAATTAATTTAATTAAAAGTCTAAATCGGATTTTATCGCATTTATTTGTTTAAAAAACTTTCAAGTTCAACGATTTTTTAATTAAATTAAATTATTTCCCGACGTTTCGGACCCTTTACAGCGTCCATGATCTCGGGGAACTCCGCTGTTTTTTTAAACAAATAAACGCGATAAAATCCGATTTAGACTTTTAATTAAATGAGTAAAATTCGCGTAAATATAAGATAACAGTATATTATAAATTAAGGTAAAAGTAATATAAAAAAAATATGTAAATATACATATCTCTCTCTCACTATCTCGTTTAGAAGTATTACCATGTATAGTAAAATAATTAACAATCACACTGAACGTATAAAATACTATGCTTATAATTATGTATATTTTTATTAGGTATCAATTAATATATTATATAATTATATGTCAATTTCAAAATTGAAACAGTTTAATCCTTATATGGATTTGTGCCAGATTCATAATATTATTATCTGTGGAGTTACCGTCCCTAATTTGAAAAGTTCTTTTATTAGCAAACTCTCAGGAGAGAAGCTTAAGCGAGAGCGGGGTACGAGAAACTCACGGAACTGGATAAATCCGGTATACTTAATAACTTTTTCGGTAAACCCTTTTTCATTTGATCTAACAGAATCGCTGTAACTGTTGTTATTGCATTAGAGAAAAAAATCTAATTTAATTTGTGAATGATTTACAAACGTGTTGATGGATATTTTATGACTCAAGAAAGAAGTATACTGGGAAAAATATTAAAAACACTTTCTGATTACATTTGCAGCATTTGTAGTAGTTACTATTCGTAATAAAGCGACTTAGTACAACAAAATTTATATAAACTAAGATATTTCAATGTTTACTTCAGATGTAATTAATCGATTTACACATAATGGAGCGATATGAAAGATTTCAGTACCTGTCAAGAATCGGAATCTGACGGGCCGACTTCCCTATCTATCTCAATTACCTTTGCCCTTTGGATCAACCCAAAAGCCGAAATGTCGATTCTAAGTTATTACTAGATAGCATCGAGTTATCTCCTTTAATTTATTAACTTTTCCTTTATTCGACCTTAGGCTGATTATTTAAATACAAACGAAATCGTAAATTACATTTAGGATTTGAAAATTAAATGATATTAAAATATAGATTATATCACAGTCACAGAAAAGCTTATAACAAAATTTACATTTAACAAAACATTAAATAGGAAGAGATAGTTTACAGTACAATATTTATAAAAAATATTTACAATAATAAGCGTGTCTGTTGCTGACGTCATTTTAGAACGGTCTGAGTTTTTAGTAAAATATGTACACAGGGTTCTGCAGACCGCAAAGGCAAATGCGCATTCACAAAGTAGCCACACAATTTTACTGATGCAACCGAATATTCTAACAGAACAGAACTAAAGTACAGATCTTTATTGAATATTTCATAATATAAAATTTTACTTTTAAATCAACTTTTGCCTTCCAAATAAAACTACATTATATTGTTTTATGGGCGTCCGCATCGATTATTGATTTATGTTTTAGGGCTCCGTAAATCTCTTTTCAATTTACTGTACCCTTTGTGTATTTGTCGGGGAAAGGATCGAATTAGGATAGTTTCCTATTTCGTAAGGGATTAACATAAGCGATATGTGCTATAAAATACCTTTGTTATAAATGCTGCCCTTGTGTATTGATGTTACGATAATCTTACGTACCTCGTTATGTCTGGATTGGTTTAAAACGATGTGCGAGTACACGACGACGAATATTTGATGGTTGTCGCATTTACTTAGTGAAATGCGAAAATATTTCAGATCATTGTATTTTTTTTAAAATAAATATTATCGTCATTTTTAGAGTTAGAGGTATATATTTGATATTTTTACAGAATATGTATTGCTATAACCGCTATAACGGTAAGTTGTAAAAACGAAATAAAAAAAAAAAATTAAAGTGGGTTAGCATCAAATGAGTGGAGACGACGACTAGGTAAACGTAGCCTGGGACGACCTTCTGCTAAATGGCGCGACGATTTACGCAAGGTAGCGGGGACCAAGTCGATGCGAAAAGCCGAAGATTGGGCTCAGTGGCATGCCTTGGGAGAGGCCTATGTCCAGCAGTGGACTGATGTGGGCTGAAGAAGAAGATTTTTTTATACAGCTTATACATATATTTAAATCATGAAAAAGCCTCAGAGTAGTATCAGAAGTTTGGTGGCCGGGTCACCTACATTTTATGAAATTAACATTATATGCCATTTAGGATATGTGTTCTACATAGGATATTTTAACTTTATCAGAAAAGTTGAAATATGGATGAATTTCAAGCTACTCCGACGTTTCACATGACAGAATCATGACGGATCATGATGCAACATGAAAGAAACGAGACAGCAGTTTCACGCGCCAAAGCTGCAGTCGAGATAGGTTCCATCGAAGATTTTTGAAAATTTCAGTCAAGATTTGCATTCCTTAGCAAAAATCTACATAGACAAGTCCTGGAAATAGTTCTGGAGTTCAAAAAATTTTATAGAGTAGAAATATTAATCTAATAAATAGACATTCCAAGACATAAGATAGTCACATATAAATGTTGTTCACGCCACCTTTTTAATATTTAGTGGTATTAGTTAGTATATGACCACTGATGACGGCATGATGTGGTCTTCACAAAAGTAAATTTCTTATATCATCTTTAACTGTCACCATCGTCGTGAAATTCTTCGCTCTAAAAAGTTTGATATGCTGTGTATAATTTTCATTTTTATAAGATATATATGTTAATACATATATCAGGCGGCTGTTACCTAAAACACAGGCATTAAATTGTCTACCTTAGGAACAGACGACCGTGTAGGTATGTGTGTGTTAAACATTTTTATATTTATATAAGATTTTAAATTAACATGGTTATTTTTATAACTAAAATTATTCGAATCGGGATATTTACCATGTTTTTTGTTTTCACTTGGTGATGCTCGATATTTCGAACATACCAGTTCACACAGAAGTTCACGTTCTCGCGAACAAGACATTCGTAGATAGTGTCGAAATATCGAGCTCCACCAAGTGAAAACACACAAGTATTCTTAATTAAAAAAATCAAAAACCCGACTGCGTAAAATACTCTTATTATAAACTAAAAAGAATTACTTTACTAGCTTTCATTTGATACCCATATTGCTACAGTAAGAAAAAAAAAATTCAACTCCCCCCGCTCATTCCGCCATTTGCGGGCACCATTTTGAAAATTTATATAGCCTATGTCACTACTACAATTTAGACAAATCCAACGACACCTCATATGTCAAAAACCGTCCAGCCGTTTGGGCTGTAGTGCGTGCCAAAGAAATGGACATACATACATAAACTCGAAAAACATAACTCTCCTGTCGCAGTCGGGTAAAAACATGGTAAATATCCCGATTCGAATAATTTTAGAATAATTTTAGGTATATTTATACATTTATATATTATGTAAATATGTTATATATTAACCAGAAAAATGTAATGTTGTAAATAAACTTCAAAATATAATTAAAACTGCTATGTCAACCGCACCGATCAATCTCTCTCTTGTCTCCTCCATCTTACGCGATGTTGACTCAATCAACCATACTCTTTTAACTGAACTGAATACCATGAAATGAAGCAAATAAAAAAAGGATTTGACATATTAGTAGTCTATTATCAGTCAAGAAAATAAAGATTTACTGCGATTATATTATAGTAGATCTTAGATCATAGATCTATGAGTCTGAACACTTTATATTAATTAGTGTCTAAGTCATACGAAGTAAAGAATAAGTTTAGTGGATAATTCTTAAAAGAAAAAAAAAAGTATGTTAAGCCTTTAGGTACATCATGTAATAAAAGTATGTTCTAGTAATATATCAAAAATAAGTATTCATCAAATAAAACATGAACTTTTCACGTTTCAGTTTAACTTTCTCGACAGGTTGTTTGCAGTCTTGGGAAAATTAAATTGTTAAATAATTAATTAATTGTTAATCACATTTGTTGCAATTAACAATTATTTATCTGTAAATGTTAAAACTTGCAATTAACAATTAACTAGTTATAATTGTGAAAACTCACAATCGACAATTAAATAATTGTTAATCGTGAGTTTTACAATAAACGATAATTTGTTTTTAACATGTTGAACTAAAGACTAAAAATTAAAACTTACGAGTATTATTATCCCATACAAAAATGGCACAGTAGGTATCAATCTTTGTATGGGAGATCGAAAAAGAAACTTCATTTGCGAGGGTATGTTTCTTGGGGAAAGTTGTTCAGTATGACCAGTATGTGGGTAAAATATAATCGATTTTCCCAGATTCATATACTGGTATAATAGAGTAGATTTAATCCATATTAACTCTAAAAATTGCTAGTAAAACAGCCATCTGTTTTACTAGTAATATACATACTTATTAATGAATTGATAACAATATTTTAAGCATACTGTTTAAAACATGTTTTAAACAGCTGCATAAAAAACATCATAAATATTTGTTATCTGTTCACACGAAATTAAAGTGCTACCTGTATTAAAGATAATTGTTAATTTTTATTTTTTTAAGAAAATTTAAAAAAAAGATATTTGTAATTGACTTAATTGCAAGATACAATTAATATATATTAATCCAAGTAAATTTATTACAATTTACAACGTACAATTAACAGTAACTTAAATTGATCACAGTTTATTTTTAATTAATTAATTAATCGATTGAAATTTTAATTGATTAATGCCCAACACTGGTGGTTAAGATTAAATAAAAAAAAATGTTTTTGTAGACATTTTGCTACAACAATACTATTTCTCTTTAAAACATATGGATAAAGAACTATTTGGGGAAAACTGTTCTTTACGACTTATGAGTACTTACATACCTATGAGTAGACCTATGAGTATGATCTCGCATAAAAAAATTGATACCATTCAAAACGATTTTCCAGTTTTATTAGAACAACGAAAGGTAGCGTTCTACTGAAATTGTAAAAGTTGTTTTATTTTTAGGTTACTCGTAACGAGTAAGTTTTATAAAAAGTTAATATTTTGGCTTTTTGGAAAATGTGAGAAGTCTGAGTGAAATATCAGTTTTATTGTCAATAAGATACAGATTTTAAAGACGTTGTCTAGGGTTTTCAAGGTATGTTATATTTACAACCACAATCACAAACAATTTTAGAGACAGTCAGACTTATTTAGACGTCTTTTTTATCATTCTTCCTTTTAGCAAAATAATTGCTAATTGCTGAATTTTACCTAATCGCTCCACAAGTTTCTTCTGATGCTTCTAACGTTGATATAGAACGCGCGATTCACTGTAAGGTAGAACACCAAACTTTAAAAAATATGCTTGGCGTTCATACTTAGAGTGAACCGAATGTTCGTTCAGTCTTCATACAGGTTCTTCTGCGTTCTTCTACAAAATATGAAAGTAGCGCCCAGTGGAAGTTAATACCGTTTTAAAATTAAACTTAATTAGATAGCGACCTAATCTTAAATAAAGATAGGCTTTACAGATTTTAGACATTGCAAAAAATCATGAAAACATAATACAATATGTACCTTTTTTACGCCGCTTGCCCAATTATATTAGGCACTTATGTGTATTTAATAAAAAAACTATGTCCATGACAATGACATGACAATAAAATGACGATAAAATCATAATCTAATATATAATACTTATATAATATTTTTACTATGAAATAGCTTCATCCTGTCGTCAGATAAAAGAAAAAATCTCGATACTATTTAAGTAAATTCCGAATATTTTGTAATGTACACGTTGATTTTTCTTATAAATGTTTTGTTCATACACAATACACACGTTCGTTATAATTAATAATTCTGTAATAGACAGTCAGATACAACGAGAAATTTGCATGAGGATTAATTCATTATACTTTGTCCATTTTATTAATGGTCTTTTCAGAGCTCGACGTTTTGTTGTCTTTCTGTTTTTAATAACATATTACACATTATTTACATATTAGCATTTATTTCTACCGATTATTTGTAATCTGTGGCACAATCGTAGTAACCGTTATGTGTGGCACAACAAGAAGGGGGTCGGTACCCGTCTATGAAGCACAATATTATTTTTATGAAGCGTGATCTGTTAAAAAACTATTAATAAAATGGACAAAGTATAATAAGAGTAAAAACTTAACTGAAAAAGTAAATTTCAAATACATAATAGGGTTACAGTATTAATACAGAAAATACGATAAAGAAAAACCTCTAAAATTTTCAAATATTTTTACAGAAATCGAAATACGAAAAGTCACTTTCTTAGGGAGAACATTCTATTAAGATTGGTATACCACATGGTGTTTAGTGAGGAACATACAAAGGAAATATTAATTTCCGCTTCATGAAAAACGTTTTCATTTCACGTGCGGTACGAGACCGATCACAAAGTGACCCGAATGCTATTAGAACGATACTACAATAATGTATTGATTGAGACAACTATATATTTACAATTTGATAAAAACTATGTGTTAAATTACTGCAGAGTATAATAATAGTAGTGTAGTTTAGAGCTTTTTAAGGAATAATCGTCTATTTAATCGAATAATTTTTGTTTTCATATTACTTTAAAAAAAAATATAAATGTAACTAAAACACATTTTTAAGAATTAGTTACAGTATTAGTTATATAGCACTACCAATGTGATCATTATACGGTGAAAAACAATGAATGTACTCGTAGTACTGAAAAGTTTCATGTCCTTAATTAATGACCCGTATTACGTTACATTACAGTATTATTATTTTTTTTTTAATTAGGAAACGCGCTAAACGAGCTCTATTGATTTTTATTCAAAGACCCAAATAATATTAAATTAAATTACCTTCATTAAGGATCTTAGAAAATGGCACAACTTTCATAAAAAAATTGATCCCCCATTCCAATCCCTTAAGATTTAAATTCTAAACAGGCTGAAACAGTTAATTATTATTTATTTCTAATTAGAAGCTCCCAAAACTTTCTTCGTTACTTCTCCCAATTTTAGTTTCAAAATTACTAATAAAATAGAAAAAAATCTAAGGATAAATATTTTTTAGATCATTTTTATGGCGGGTGGGAGTTGCCAATATTCGCCACGATTAGCAGGCGGGTTGGCGAGCACAGTGTGTTGTTTCAGAATATGGCAACGCTACTGCACATCGCCACCCTAGTCGGTACACAGTTGTTCGCACCACTTAAGCTCGGCAAGAAAGAGGTCGGGACTATTCTTCTCTGTCGGTCACCGAACGGCTATATGGATAGACGACTTGAGGAGAGCCGCCGGAAGCCGTTGGATGAAGGCTGCTTCGAATTAGTCGCTCTGAACCTCGATGGGGGACACCTAAGTTCAGCAGTGGACATCCAATAGCTGATGTGATGGTGATGATCAAAATATAAAAAAACGCCGAAACATCGACATTACATTTTCACATATTTTATATCAGACTGAGGTCTGTATTATTCGTACCCACATATCGTAAGCGTGATATAAACCATAATGTAAACATGATAATCAAACAGCACAACGCTTAATTAAAAACGTGAATCATACGTTTAAAAACCCTTATTGATTAAATGCAGATATGTATGTCTATAAATAAAATCATTTTGGCGTTTGTTAAATAAATGATCCGTAACACGGCAGTCTCTAAATGGAATTTTTTTCATAAAGTCCGTGCTTTATCATTTCACGTGAAGGTTTAATTAATATTTCACTGTGTGTTTTGGCTCTCAGCAAACCTAAACCTGAGCTTTCCCAGATTTTAATTTGATATCGCGTTACCTTTATGTTCTTGTTTTTGTATAAAATAATTAAAAACATACAAATGCTTAGAGAATTTTACGTAATGAAAATTTTAGTTTTATCATGTATAACTATTAACTTCATTCATTTTTTTAAGTTGTTTTATTTGCTTACATACAATTTGACTATACTGAATATCATATGGGCGTACTAAAAGATGTAGTTCAGTGTGGAGTTGGATCGAAACGTGTAATTCGAAGTTATTAAATTTTTCAGAACAAACTAACTGAATTACTCAATTGAAATTCAAAATTATGACGTCCTTGCAAAGGATTAAGTCACATACAAATTGTAATTGTAATGATAATGTAAACAACGAAGTACAAGACATATCTGTATATTATTATATATATATATATATATATATATTTATTGTATATATTGTATATATTTATATATTAAAAAAAAAACTTTTTTACGAGTATATAAATATTGATTTAATGGTTTTATTAATACAATATATTAAATATAAATAAATTAAATAAATTAAATACAAAAGAATTTTCAAACAAACATCTTCGTCATCTTCGTATATAGTAAGTACTAAGATAATTAAAAAAAATCCTTTAAAATTCGAAGGATTGGAAAACTTGTGAATATAATAAAATCTAATGTTAGTAAAAAATTGCGTAAAGTTATCATGAAATGCTTAAAATGAATAATTTGACTGTTCCCTATGCAAAACAAAGGGTAGGCTTTCGCAACTAGAAACTTGTACGGACATAAATATATTGATCCAACAGGATGATCCGGCAAACACAATTTAGTTTGACACGGTCTAACTTTTATTTTAAGCTCTGATACGTATCTTTAGTTTATCTAATTTATATGGCAACGAGTAAACAACTTTTGAACTAATATTTGTGAATAAGAAGAATATTACTCAGGTATTTTTATTTCTTTATTACATTATGACAAATACTTTAATAGACGGAGTATAATATGTAAAATTTACATATTTACAGCGTGGTCTTAAAACTGTAGATTATTATTATTATAATATATACAAATAAATTTATAAATGTATATTGTATCCAATACTTGTATGTGTGTGTAATAGATTCATAGTTTATTAATAATTAATTAGTAGTATAATATATTACATAGAATTTAGCTTACTTAGGTTTTTAATCAAACGCATTAACAATTTTTATCACTTCAGTTTTAAATTAAATTTCTCGATCAACTTTAATCGTACGAATAAATCTGTTTTATCGCTAATCTTACTCGAAGCATTAAATACGATCTCGTGATTTAATTCTTTAATCTTTAAGTGAATTTCAACTTTTGTAATTTGTTTTACTCGTTATTATTAAGACAGTGAAAGTAAGAACTTTATTACAATTTTTGTTTTATTTCAAAGCTAGAGGAACCGGCCTAAATACGCATATATATATATAGTTTTTATATAAAATGTTTACATCTATAATATTTTGAAATATGAATAATTAATTAAAGATATAAGTGAAAGCCAACTAAGAAGAAAACGGAAAACCAAAAAACTATGTTTTGTTCATTAGTGTTTGGTAATAGTCAATTATCAGTGATTTGCTTTAAGTAGTGTTCTAGTTAGTAATAGGGTCTTTAATTAGTGTCTCTAGGTGATAGATTCTTTGATTAATTTCAGTTAATTAAATTTTCAAATACGATATTATTCAATTTACAGAGTTGTTAAAATAATATTCTCCACTCGCTAATTAAAAATAATTAAATTATTAAGAAAAAAAAAGGCAAATCCATCTATATAAATCGAAGTAGATATGTACCAAAGCTCTTTATAACTTTTATTTAGGGTTATGTAATCCTAACGCTGAAACATACATATTAAACAAATATTACTTTAAGATATTTACAATATTTTAACAAAATATTTATTGTTAGTTTTACCAACTTATTATTTTCTGTTTTTTTTTAAAGTTTAAATTATAAAAATTTGATATTTATATTAAAATGCTTATAATTATAATATAAGATAAAATTATTTCTAAGTAATTAATATACAAGTCAATTTGTTGAGAAAATTTAAAATGTTTCAAAACGTTTTTCTACGTTTTTAACATTTATTTATTGAAGTTTAAAACATTTTTTGAAATTTTATGAGAACATTTAGCGTAATAGAAACAGAATGTAATTTAATATATTATATAACAACTCTACATTCCTTAGATACCTTATGTAGTTGATTTCAGAGCACGTACAGTGAAGGAATTGAGTAGGAAATTGTGTTATGTTTGGGGACTTCGAGCATCACTGTGATGCAAGAAGGCCTAGAGCGTGTAAGGATAGGAGATAGTTTGAAACGGAATCGAATGTTTGAAGGTGAATTTAGATTATAGAGTATCATCTAAATAAAATTAGGGATGTGCCAGTTGAGTACAAAAATAGGAGATGTGATCATATTTACGTAAACGTTCGCCAGATTTTGTAGACGCTAGACGAGTAATTTATTATGTATCTTTAGAAGATTAATTTATAAACTAGCTCCTGAGCAGGGCCGGATGTTCATGGATGCCCCAAGGATAAAATTATGCCTCTTTTTATGCCCCAATTGTATGCCCTCCCAAAAAGCTCGAGTGTGCGGCTGCATACTTCGCACACCCCTTAGGCCGGCTCTGCTCCTGAGTCACATCCAAATCACTCATGTGCACTATGCACTAGGATGAATAAAAAAGGGATTGTGCCAACATCATTTTGGTTATAAAGGGGAGAAAGAATTGACATCACTTAAGACAGTAGAAGCTGTAGTACATTTTTATGCTGACTTCGTTGAAATGAGCTATTCATGACTATGTATAAAAAGTTTAAGTTGATTACATTGTCGCAGCATGGAATTGGTATGCCGTAGTAAAAAATAGAAGGTACTGCATTCAATTTGGTTTCTTAAACGGCTGCAACCGATAATTATCGCTTTACATTTGACCGGGCTTACAAGAAGTACAAACGATTTGGCCTTTTGATGTATAGGAAGCAAGGTCCCATACATAGATATTAGTCTCCTGCAACTCGTTTAGCTCAAAATGACATTATAATTCTAAATCTTCTGCATACAGATGGTAAGGAGAAGTAATAACATATTGCCTCCAAAAATATCCTCCAGATTTTAAAATTAATTTAGTTTGTCGTTTGGGATGTAAATAACTCCAAAAAGAATTTTTGGATGGTTTATGACCATTTCCATACAAATATATTTAAGGTTACCTAATAAGGTTGAAGATGAGCAACAAACTATAGAGGCAGGAATGCAACTACGGAGAAAAATACCTACGCCACCGTCACCTCGATCCACGCAATCATTACGATAGCCGGGGAGAGAACAACTAATGGATGGGATGGATGTCTTAAGCCAGGTTTTAGAGTTCAGAGTAGTAAGCATATATACTCTGTGAGTTACATTCAAATTTGTCAGAAGAACAAGAAAAATAATAATCATCTATCACTTTTATTGAGAAATAAATATATATGTAAAAAATATATATAAATTATAAAAGTAAATATATGTAATAATAAGTTTAATTAATATGATAATAACATAATTTAATATATCGATTATTTAAAAGGTATATTCGATATGAGATTTTAAGTCGAGTATAAAAGAATTATATAGTACATTACAATTCACACCACGGTGTGCTCGAAAAATCCAAAAGTGCACGCCTCATACCCTCAGATTTTACAAAAAAAAACCACATCGAATTAGACCGTGAAATTAAATAGGGTTCTATTCCTAACTAAACTGAAGGGTTAAAAAAAGAGAACTCGATTAGTGAAGTCTTTCGGTCGTTATCGTGACAACATATAGGATCCGCACAAACAGACACACGGAGGTCCAAGACGAAACTTTTTAAACATTTTTTTAATTAGTTTTAATAACAAAAATGGCATTTAAAGTATCATGAGTGTTAAAAATGGCGTTTTATTTTAAATATGTGTGTGTATACATTATTTTACAAGTGCAAAATACGATAAATAGAGACATTTTAAGTTCGAAAAATCACTCGTTTCGTCGGGTAATAAATTTAATTTAAATTTAAATACAGAAATAGAACTCTCTGGACCTCTCTCATCTTGAGATGTCAATTTCAGCTAAGATTTGATAAGACTGGCTCGTTGGTGCAGTTAGCAGATGTTCAGTGCTTTTTGTTTCAGGGTCCAAAAAAAAAACGTTACGAGAAAATTCTTTTAGCCTGTTATTTAGATCGTCCACAAACACTTAGTTCTCTAGGCGATTAAAATAGTTTCGTGATTTAAGTTCGAAGATTATTTTTTATTGTACTAATACCAAAATCTGTGGATCAGATTTTGATAGATTTAGAAATTTTCATTTATAACAGCTCTTTAAGAGGCAAAGAAAATAATTTTCTAAAATAAAAAAAATAGCCGTATCTATGTTCAATGTCTACGGGAATGATTAACGTTAATAACTTCTTTACAACTTCAAGTTTCCTAGATTACGAGACAAGTTTTTAATATCCGGAAAAGAGAAAAGGAGCAAAATGCAATCTTATTGACGTTCTTTGTAGACGTCAGCTCTATTTCCTATGTATAAACTGATTTTACTTTACTCACCTTAAAAGTGTAAAGAAATTAAACAAAAGAAAAAGAAAAAAGAAAAAGAAACTTATTACACAAAGTGAGATTTCCTGGCAATTCGTTTTAATTATTAACTTGTTTTATTTGTACCTGTAAATTCAAAAAAGTGCAAAAGTTAGTTTATATTTTTTAATTTTCCTCATTCTATTATCAAAAGACAAGAAATAAAAATATTTAACATTTGTTCCACTTCTATTATCAAGAGACAATAGAAAACATGACGTTGGATAAAATACTCAAATATCCACTAGAACTATCATATCCACACATACCGACATTAGAGATAGTTTGAAGCTTAGGCAAGCACATCAACTAACGATTGAGGTACATGGAACGGAAAATTCCACGAAGATGAAGTTGAGAGTGACCTTAGACTTGAAATCCTTAAAAAAGCTATAGTTGTGTTTAGTGGTGTCACTGAATGCAGAAGCTGCAAGTGGTTGGTATTCTTTAGTGAGAAGTGCCAGATTGTGTTGATTGTGATTTTTAGGTCTCAATATTTTGATGTGTATAAAAAGTAACTTTTATTTTACATCACAATTAGGAACTATAAACGAACTTTTTATATTATAAAATAGGGTCCTGTTTTATCTTTTGGATACGTAACCCTTAAAAGAAGAAGGTTAGTTCATCGAATAAATAATATTTGTGGCATAGAAGAAGATATTTAATTCAAAAAAAATTATGTAAATTTAAATGTATGAATGAAATTTTAATGTATACGAATTTTCCAAAGCATATTGGCGACCCTGAGGCAGCCAAGATCCTTTATAGTTTTTATATTTAAATAAGACGTTAGAATAAGAGCTAATCTTTGATATGCTGATTGTTGTCAAGGAACGACGGGACTGGCATTTTTATCTTTGTTGAAAAAAGTTGCATTAAATTAGAAAAAAAAGTTATAAAAATAGATATTACTTATTACATACAATTATATGCATTTTTTTAAATATTATAAAATAATTTTATTTTTAAAAGTAGTATGCAGTTAACGGCCATAACTTATGGCTGTAGTAGTACAGACAAAACGATTGACGTTGCTCACGTTAAAATTAGTTCAGTTGTTCTTGAGTTAGTGAAAATAAAACACATGGCCACAAATATAAATATATATATATATATTGGTTAATTAATTAACTTTGCGATGTCGTGATCGGATGATAAGTATTTTTCGTAGCAAATAATATATAACAATAAGTTGAACTAACTAGTCAGTAGTCAGTATCTTATATTATAAATTGAAACATGTACAAATAAGGTATTAAAATATATATTTACTGCTGCTATTTACTATTAGGGGTAAACTACAAATGCAAGGGGGTAAAATACTAAATAACATCAGATAACGAACAAATATGGAAATAAATAAACCAGTGAATATGCTGTGTAAATATATCCTTTGATGTTGTGCAAAACTAAATATACCAACGATGAAATTCATATTTCACAAACGCAGCGTAACATTATTAATCTAGGAAATTCCATCTGTATTTTATGAAAATATTTGTACTTTTTTTTATTTGTAGATTACAGTTAAAATAATATTTACTTTTTTCCAACTACCGAAAGGTTTTTGATTTTAAAATATTTATAATTTGCTTTTAAATCTATTTACTTTATATCGATATATAATTATTTGTTGCATTTATGTAGTATTTCAGAAAAACTTTAAATATAAACAACTTCTATTTTTCAACGAATTCGCCACAACGACTTAAATGTTTTATTAAATTGTATCTCAGATTTTCCGGTTATGAAAACTTTGACGTAGGTGCGTCCGAAAAGTTTTTTGTTTATTTGACCAAGAATAAGAAAAATTGAATTATTTCACAATTGATAGTAACATTGATAATTTTGTATTTCCTTGTGTCACATTACAATATTGTCGACGTTTGTAAACAACACATTAGACAGTGATTAAAAATAATCTTCACTAAAAAATACTTCAATCATCAAGCTTATTAAAAAGTATTTTAATTGTAAATGAACTTGTGTAAATTTTTTATAATCAAATCATAATTCTAATTCGAAAGACATCTATTACGAAGAAAATTGTAATTAGATCATAATAACTAGCTGTCACAACCATTACAACGATTAGACGTAGTGTAACAAAACAAAGCCTTCAGCTGTACATGTTTCCTCCATTTTAGTCTGACAGTTATTGACTAGCCGACGGGGGTTGAAAATACAATGCAGTCTGTATATGAATAGAAACCCGAGCTTGAGTATTAGCCGAATTTAACAATGAAATAGCATTGAAAACAGATGCAGATATTCTACGATGATATTCATACATAGCCTGTACAAATAGCCACGATACCAATTACTTCGGTTATCTTGGAATATTAAACCAGTTCAGTAAGTAAATAATAACATATTATTATCATTTTGATTGTGATACAGTAATTGTAATTACAACACACAGTAAATACTAACAAAAAAATTTAATATGAGTATAAGCAAACCTTGAAATACTTTGTTTAGATTTTTTTAATGTGTGTGTCGGATACGGGTGTCACCGGGTAGTTCAAGCTTGATTTTAATTTTACATTTTTATTAAATGGTGTATTTTTAAAAAAAAAAAAAAAATATAATAAAGTACAAGAGTTTTATTCTTTGTTTAACAAAACATGACAAGACCATAAAAATCATTTTGACAAGTATCGAAAATCAACGCTGGTAAAACGAGAAAATTTTTAAGAGGCCTCCCAGAGTTTTTTTTTATCAGTACGAAATTTCTGCTAATTCAGCTCTAATTTAGCTACAAGCTTGACGAGAAATTTACATTTCAATGTTACTAAAATTTAGCATTATGTTCATGATATTTGGAACTATCTAAAAGATGAGTGCTTAACATTTTATTGTGTCAATTAAGCAGAAAATTGAAAGGTAATGCTTGCTACCGCTGATAGTATTCATTTGTAATACTTTTCAGTCTGGTTAGGTTTTTAAGTAAAATTACTATAAATTATGTTTAAAAATACTATTCTTAATTAGGTAACAGATAACATTAGCGTATTATAATTTATTTTAAAATAATTCGACATAAACTAATACGTAAGGTATTAGCAAGTAAACTTAAGGTAAATACGATGAGTATTTTTAATTTTTAAGTAAGAGTATTTTAAGTATGTTATAAAACAAAAAAAAACATTTATTATTAATTAAGGTTTTCGATTAAACAAGGAGACAATAATGCATCACACATGACTATAACTTTTTTTCTTTAAAATAAGCATAGCTGACATTTTATATATTAAGATATATAGGGTCATATAGCAGAAATATTGTAAATGTACCTGAACACGCTTGTGGTGGCAGAGGAAATATAAGCGTGGTGGAAGACTTGCGCCTGGCAACAGCACAGCCCAGCGACTGGGGCTTGAAGCTGCGAAGCTGCTGCATGAAGTCGCTACACTCCATGAGCGCCACGTCCGCGAAGTGCAGGTCGCACAGGATTTGGTTCTTGAATCGGCGAGCACGTTTCTGACAAAAATTATCCTTTATTATTTTAAAATATTTATTGATACTGAAATATTTTATCCAGCACAAGATTAAAGTTAAAGAAGCATGGAATTAATTTGTTTTAAAAACCTCGTAGAATAAGTAATCCTACTAGAGACTATCTACTATCTCTAGCAGGCGTATCCACTTGCTCTTATACACAATAATAAAGTGAAAGTTAGCTAATTACTATCTAATTCACTGAAAAACGTATCTTATGTGATTCTTAAGTCTTAGTTTCAACGTATGGAAATAAAAAATCTTATTGGTTACTATGTATTTTGAATTTACATTAAAAACGCAAATAACTTATAATGAATTATTTTAAATTTACTTTAAATTATAGATCATAGAACTGAAATTCTGACAGGTCGAACGTGATCGCGTTCCGTCTGGTCAGTGACTAAGAAGCCATCGGTATCAAAATAGGGCCAACATCACATCACTTCGAGATCAGAGCAATTTTATTTACGTTATAGAAGTTCCTATACGTTAGACTTGATAAAGGGGAAAAAATCTTTATTAATTCAGAAATAGTCATTGACAACTTTTTATCCTGACGTTTATTTGTATATATATTAACATGAATGTGTATTTTCGTCGTAAGTTTAATAAAGTTAATTACATGTAGTCTATTAAAAAACTATATTGAAAATTTTTTTACGTAAAGCCGTAGTAAATCGCACTTAAAACTCTAAATGTTATACTTTACTTGCAGTCCAGTTATTTTTTTTCTATTATAAAATATTGGTGAAATAAAATAAATTAATAAAAATGCTCAATGTTACTAAGTTTATATAAAGCTAAATCTTGATATAGTAAATATATTAATAAATGAAATAAAATGCCAAAGAATCGTTATCAAAACCGTCACTCATCGGTTCCCAGTAGGACGAAATTCTGTCTCCGGAGTCCGGAAACAGACACAATATATACACAGACGTACAGAACATAAACATTTCTACGATCAAAAGAAATATTTGAAAAATCGACTAAACAACATAGAATAATATTCGATTTTTGTTACAAGCTACAAAACAATATTTTTAGTTATTTATACATATCCTATTTCGAAATCGGGTCAGGTATATTAAGCCCTTGGTAACAATATATATTATGTATTGAAGGTTTTTTGTTGGCCCTTTTATTACATTCAAAACATATAGGTAATTAAAATGAGCAAGACAAGCTCTTTATAGGTACATCATAATTCATCTTGCAAAGGTACTCCTTGGTGTTCGGTCTTAAAGCTGTACGTAATAAACTATTGTGTGTTCTATGTATGTCATTAATTATTCACATGACTCGCACTGCTGGCCATTATTCCGGCATGGTCTAGAGACCAATAAAATCAAATCTTAAATTTAATTTGGAAAGAATCTCAACGAAGCTGAAAGCCGGACGACGAAAGTGAAATACAAAGCCTTTTGTTCATGTGAATGGAAATATGATGCATTCCTTTAAGTAAGTTCGCAGTATTTTATATTTTCAACGTGTCTTACAATTCAGAGAACATGGAAATTTATATTTTGATATTTTCTGAATACGTTTATATTTGAGAAAAATATAAAGTTGTTCTCCATTTTAGATATCATGTTAGGACGAAAACGGGGTTTAGTGACATTCATTTTTCACCGTCACGTATTCGTATTTATGTTCTTTTGAAATTTTGTTTTAAAATATTTTCAAAACTCTGAGTCCCTCGTTCACGACTCTAGCTTTATAAAATATATTATGATACATATATATAGGGTATTCCATGCCAACTCGTCGTACCAATGGATTTTGCATCTCCGATTTCGCTGAAATTTGGGCTCTTTTTCAGTCAGCTTGTAAACTTCCCACTGCTGGACAAATGCCTCTTTTTCTTCAGCTTTTTCGAAGCTTAATCCATCACGCTGCTTCACTGCAGGTTGTTGGATAATTTCTCTACCATGAGTGACTATCTCTATCAGGGGTTTGTGATAACAATTGAGACCAACGACTTTACGTGCTCTAAACCCATACCAGTAAAAATTTTTTTTACCATTACAAATATCTGATCTGCGCGGTAATCGAACCCGCGACCACTGGCATTAAAGCGAATACTTGCACCATTATACCGCAACATTTGTCCGGTGGAAAAGTGGAACCGAAACTTAACTATGTAAATTTGTTATGAATTAACGAAAACGCTAAAACTTAGTAAATTTGGCATTTTCCCAATGCTTGTCTTTAATTGCCATTATTATTTAATATTAGCAGTCATTTTTTTTTAATCGAACTTATTGTGATGTTCTTAAATTTTTTTTAAACCCAATAGTCTCCATGGATAATAAACTCATTTCAAATATAGCTACTCCAATAATTGTGTCACGACATAATATATAAGAAACGATTGGGGATGAATAGCCTTTTTACTGTAACATTATCTTTTCTACTAGAGAATTTGTTTGATAAACAAAGGGCTCATTGAAATAGATATCTGCGTAAATGTGTCAACCCTCGTCGTTGTGAGAGATAGGAAAAGTAGTTTTTTTTTTTTAAATCGAAAACAACATTAACCATTTCCATCACTTGTTGGTTATTATTTTATCATATGTAAAAAAATTATATTGACATTTTATTTTAAGCTTGAATACATAAATTATTATCGTGTTAGATTTCCAAGACTTAAGCTTATAGAAATTAAGTATGCTTAAGATATATAATGTAGTATATAGTATTATAGTATAAGTTACAATATAAAAATAGGAATAGGTCGTAGTATTAAGATAGTAATTAATAATATTAATTAGATTTACCATCTGAAAAATAGTACTGTAAGAATTAAGGTAAATAAAATAAGATAGAGATAATTAAGATTATAATAAAAAATAGTAATTAAGCCGCACCTAATAATGTATAGAATTAAGATCTAGATTGAAGTCCCATATAGTGTAAAATACCCTTACTTTGTTGTTTACCTTTTTCTATTATTGTTATCCTGCATCGCAAATAAAAATTTTCCCTCTTTATTTTTTTATTGTATAAATTATATTTTATTTTAGTTCGTCTAGTTTTAATTGTAAATTTTGTATTATTCACATCCTAGTTTAAATAAGTTGTTTTGACTGTTTAATTATATTTTAGCTTGTTTAGTTTAAATTTTATTGTTTTATTATAGCATAATCCAGTTTTATATTATACTTAGTAGTTGTTTTATTAAAATAAGTCTTTAACCCATTACTTTTTTTCCTAAATAGTTCAAGTATAAGTATAGTTAGTTAGAGGGGGAACCCCACCCCGTGAGAGACTGTAGAAGACATACCTCCGACATAGATCGGAGACTGTGTCTGTGACAAAAAAAACTTAAGCTTAAGTGTATATAAAAACTGTTTACATATTAGTTGACATTTATACTTAAATTGCTTTGGTCTCAATAGTTCAAACGTAATTTATTTCAATAGTGTCATCTTAACTGTATTCGTGAAAAGAAACTTTACAGTAATATAGCTTACATATACAATATATCAGTATAACACATAGGCTACAATTTTTAAAGATTTTGTGTAATTTGGCCGTAATATAACATATTTTAATAAATATCACGCTAATAAAATATATCGATAATTATCGGATGAAATGTAACGATATGTTTCGATATAAAATCTAAGCTGCCTAATCTACCCACAAGTATAAATCTCCGTAATGATGACTTGAACAACATATATAAATGGAGTAACTCATACGGGTTAAAAGTTAACCCCTCAAAGTCTCAAGTCATTACCTTAGGTAGTCCAAAATTAGTAAGTTGCACAGACTCACTGTTACGGTCCAAGTAATGACGCGCTATCAACGAGTAGCGAGTGCGCGCGCGACCCGAACGCGGGCAGACGTTCATAGACAGTTGTGTTCATTTTGAGTTTTTTTCGCTAGCTAATTCGATAGGCATAATTATTATTTTTAGTTAGTTTTACGTAGAAATTTTACTTATTACTTTTTATTTTTATTTCAGTCGTATTCCTAACTAAATACTTTTTTGTTTTAAAGATTATAGGATTGTAGTTTTAGTTTAATTTGTATTTTTGTAAATGTATGTTTCGTGGCTAATCTGGTGCGCCGTTTGTGATGAAATTTGATAGGAATTACTTTTTATCAATACACGCGGGCAATGTTGCGGGCAGAAACTAGTATATATATAACGGATAAGCTTTTAAATTATATTATTTATCATTGTCTTCTACATGTATTGAGATATCTTGCACGTGAGATACGTTTTTAGTAACTATGATATTTATGTAAAGTCGACTTTAGATAATTTAACTTAAAACCACTGCAGATACTAATTTTATTAAATAAAATATTACTTACAACCAAAACTTTCATATCAATACTGGACCATATAAGAACAATGATTCTGAATAATATAATTTGTTTAATAAGACAAACTTTAATGTTCTCTTTTTGAATTCATCTATACATATAAATATAATAAAATTGTATAATATTCACGTGTGCTTTTTTCAGAAATTTTGACGAAAATTTCTGTTGGCGTCTAAAATTACTATTTCTATCATTTTTAATGATTTCATTAATAATGTATAATGTTCCAACAAAATAATCGTCCTGCCAGCCGACCCCGTTAACCACTAACAATGCCTGTACTAGTTCTTGTCTCCCATATTCCCTGCCCTTAATTTCGAGTAACTTGAGTTTCTGATAGCTTGTTAACAAGACTTTGTTTCCCAACTATTGTTTCACGGTAATAAAAACAATCGATCTACTTTTTCGATAGTGTAACATTTTCATCAATTATATCCTATACATAGAGTAAAATTGTAAATATCATGTTTGTTTTGTTTTTCATAATATTTCAACGAAAAATTTGTCGGGGTTTAAAAACACTAATTATACGAGTATACATTTCTATAGTTTTTAGAAATGTCTTCCTGTCTGTCTGTCTGTTTGTAACACGCATCACTACTGAGTGTAGGCTACAAAATCAACATGAGAATCATAAATATTCATTCAACTTGTGAGCATGCGATGGCACGGGCACTGCTAGTTTTTAATAAATTGAATAATATATAAAACTAGCGGCCCGCCCCGGCTTCGCACGGGCATTTAACTAAAATTTTAAAAATTATAAATTTATATTTTTTATCACCTACATGCGCCATCTATCGTATAATAGTAGAATATCGTTTTTATATTTAGTGACATTTAACATAATAGTACCTATATTAATTGAAAATGATGTTTATCTAAAATATTAAAACGATTTCTATTCCTATCCGACATATTTAGTAAACTTTTAAGTTTAACAAAATAATAACTCAAAAATAAGTTTTGTGAGTTTTTAAGGTTCCTTAGACCAGATGGCGTTGGCGGCGTAGGTACCTATTTCTATTTTCTTAAATATTTATTTTTAAATTTAATTACAATGAAACAAAAACTAAATTATACTGTGAGTTATGTTTAATTTTTATGTATTAAAGTTATTTACATTGGTTTTTTACTTTTTACGTGATACGTGCACGAACAAAAAACGATAAGAGATGGCGCTGATTAAAAAAAAAAACGCGCTATTAAAATTTATTCTTGATGATATATAGTGCATTAATAAAACGGAGGTTTTAACAGATTTATTATTTGTATAGATTCAAAATTTCATTTCAATGCTACGTTAAAAAAAAATATAGAAAAAAAGTGACAAATGTTTGGATCAGGCCAGATTTTCTGTTGCGTATCTAACACTTTTCTTGTCTTCGGTAACAAATATATGCCAGCGCTTATACGCCGGTATATTGTGGAGCATGGCACTGTACGGTGCTCCCGTATGGGTCGACGCCCTTAGCGCTCATAACAAGGCTCTCCTGAGGAGACCCCAGAGGGTCATAGCGGTAAGGGTGATACGGGGATACCGTACGGTGTCCTGGACGGCGGCGACACTTCTCGCGGGCGATCCGCCCTGGGAACTCCAGGCGGAGGTGCTCGCGAAGGTGTACCAGTTCCGGTCCGGGCAGAGAGCGAGTGGCGAACGTCCAAGTGTGGACCAAGTCAGCAGGATCAGGGCTCTAGCTCAGAGAGCACTGATCCAATGGTGGAAGGAGGATCTGGGGTCCCCAGCGGCGGGCTCAGTGACGGTGGACGCTATACGTCCTCACCTTCGTCGCTGGGTCAACAGGCGGCATGGGGTGCTTACGTTTCGGCTGTCGCAGGTGCTTACCGGGCACGGTTGCTTCGGTAAGTACCTGCACCAAATCGCTAGGCGAGAAGCCACCCCTGCTTGCCACGAGTGTGGCGCGCCAATCGACTCGGCGCGTCACACCCTGGAGGAATGCGCCGCTTGGGAGCCCCAGCGCAGGGCCCTGGTGGCAGTGATAGGTGGAGACCTCTCGCTGTCAAGTGTGGTCCGCTGCATGCTTGACAGCGAGAGGTGCTGGTCGGCCGTGACCTCATATTGTGAGGAGGTCATGGCTCTGAAGGAGGCCGCGGAGCGAGAGCGGGAAGCAGCAGCACACGCTGACTCGCTCCGCAGAAGACGACCAGGGAGGAGGAGACGCCAATATGCACTCCTCCACCCTCCGCAATAGAGTGGGAGAGGGCACCACATCCTCCCACTCGCCACCGGGGCAATAGAGCGCTCACAGTGCCCGCGAGCGCTCTATAGGCGAAGGCGGTCCACATAGGCGGGCCAACCGTCGGGGCGTCACGGTCGCATGCGAAAGCGATCCCGTGGCGCCCCACTACGACGATGAGGGCACCGCTGGGTTTTAGTGCGGTATTCTGGCACGTTCTGCCGTGTCAGCGAGTCCCACATACCCGTCGCCCTCGGGCCGCGGGATGCGTAAATGCATTTCCCAGCGAAAAAAAAAAAAAAAAAAAAAAAGGCCAGATTTTCTGTTGCGTATCTAACACTTTTCTTGTCTTCGGTAACAAATATATAGTTAGATGTTTTAATACATAATATTGTCTTTAACTTGTAGTACAGAATTACAGATGGAGTTACTTATATAATTAATTATTTTTGACTATAATTTTATTTTATTTCAGTATACTTAAGTTTAATTTCTACAATTTTAAAATTTTATTGGTTACGTTATTTATTTTAATGCAAAAAAAATTGAGTGAATTCAATTAATTTAAAATTAAATATGATTCTAACCAGACATAGAATCAGGGTCGCATTGTTTTCGAATTAAAGCGTTTTCACGAAGCATTGATTGATTCTCATTCAGCAATAATTGTTTAACGGGCTTTATCGTGATTCCTTTGATTAATTTTGTTGAATGTATGTTAGGTGTTACGTTACATACTGTTTGATGTTTATCACCATTAACAATTAGGTCAAGCACGTGTAGTAAGTTTTAGGGACTCGTAAAAAGTTTAGTATGGATTTTTTACTTGAATTGATGTTTTAATAGTTTGTAAATATACTACATACTATATTCCTTAAGGCGCAATAGATAAAATACATGGAAAGAAAAATCGCAGGTTACTTCCGGGATAAGAGTTTATCTCGAGCTGGGTGGTAAAGGAACACATTGAGAAAAACATATATATTTAGGAATAAATTCCGAAATACATATCCACAATAGAGAGACAAAGTGGATTTAACTCCAAAGTTTCTCCTTAATAAGGGAGAACCTCTTCTCGTACTTTTTGGTTGTGTAATTTCTTTGCAATGGAGCAATAGTAAGTTTACAAGATGTTATATTGCAATACAATTATATTTGTATATCTTATTGTAGAATGCTTAATGATTCTTATTAATTTTTACTAAGTATGCAGTTTCAGCTGCGTTCATTTTGATAGTTTTTATGTTGATTGCAGTAGTAACACGATATTGATGATGATGATGATGAACAACTACACAATTGAAATGGTTTTATAATCAATACACACATAAACAAATCACAAATTCTTTGCAAAATGCAAAGAATTAACAGTCAGGATCCACTTAAATTTACACGCTCCTTGGGAAGATTTGATTGGTTGAAGAATGGGTCCCTGGGATGGGTAGGGGATTGTTAATCCTTCTATTTTGCAAAGAATTTATGATTTATGTGTGTATCGAATTTAAAACTATTTAAATGGTGTGGTTATTCAGTATTACTTTCAATAACATTCTAAACTACTGGGGTTTGGTCTCTACAACGCCACATAGGAACAAACATACATACATATATACATAGACTAATAAAAACATTACCCTCCTTTGCGTCATGGAGTCGGATAAAAATAATATATAGTAATAATTTAGTTTACGAATTTATTAAATTGCTACTGTTATTGATCATTGTTGATTATTTTGATTATTGATAAATATATTTAATTATTACTCTTAAAATTAAAATTAATATATTTTATATTTATCATTCTTATAATTTAATTCTTATTATTATAACAGAGAATGGAGGTACAGTGTTAACCAGAGATGAGATATTGAAGGAGGTCGAGAAGTTTTACGGACAGCTGTATGCCTCGGTCAACCAACCTGTTCGTAGTTCGGCTTAAGATCCACAAGCCGAGCTAGCCCGAAATTATTCTGAAGATGTCCCGGACATCAGCTTGCACGAAATTAGTATGGCTCTGGGACAACTTAAAAACAATAAGGCACTGGGTGAGTATTATATGACGTCAGAGCTTCTGAAAGCGGGTGGAACAGCGGTACTTAAAGTCCTTCAGAGGCTCTTTAATGCCGTATTGCTTGAGGGCGTAACGCCAGAAGCCTGGAACAGAAGCGTGGTGGTAATCTTATTCAAAAAGGGTGATAACATCCTGTTGAAGAATTACAGGCCTATTTTGCTAAACCACGTTTATAAACTTTTCTCTAGGGTTATTACGAATCGTCTGACGGGCAAGTTTGATGACTTCCAGCCTCCCGAAATAGGCGGTTTCCGAAAAGGCTATAATACCATAGACTACATAGATACGCTGCGGCAGATGATACAAAAGACCGAGGAGTATAATCGTCCATTGTGCCGTTTGTGGACTATGAGAAAGCCTTCGACTCGATCGAGACTTAGGCGGTGCTGCGGTCTTTCCAGCGGTGCCACATTGACTATCGTTATATCAAAGTGTTGAAGTGCTTGTACAATAAAGATACTATGTCGGTTAGGGTACAGGAGCATAGCACAAGAGCGATTCCAATGCAGCGAGGTGTGAGACAGGGAGATGTCACCTCTCCGAAACTTTTTACCGCAGCATACGAAGGAGACCTTTTTTAAACTTCTGGAATGAAAAGGATTCGGTATCAACATAAACAGCGAGTACATCAGTCACATTCAATCTGCCGTCGATATTGTGCTTATGGCAGAATCCCTGGGAGACCTCAGCATCATGCTCAGTGACCTAGATGGATTTTCCCAACGGGTGAGCCTTAAAATTAATATGGACAAGACAAAAATCATGTCGAATGTCCGTGCCCACCTCGATACCGGTTGGAGATTTTACTTTCGAAGTTGTTGACGAGTACATCTACCTAGGTCCCTAGGACAAAATGTCCAACTTGGTAGGTCCAACTTCGAGAGAGAGGTTAATCGTCGATCCAGCTAGGATGGCCAGTGTTTGGGAAATTAAAAAACGTCTTTCTCTCACGCATAATATGGCAGCGGTAGGCAGGCTCCTTTTCTCTCACTCTAACCCACGGCGCTAGCCGTATTTCGGACAGACGCTTGCCCTTCTCTCTACTCAGTGTTTAGTGTAAGATAGACATAATATATTGTTGACAGTGAGCACATAGCCTAAAACTACCACCGTTTTTGAAAGTGATTAATTGATATAAATAATAATGATTACTTTCAATATTAAATAGTTCAACTTAGATTAGTTTATCACTTCTGTCGGACGTCTCGAGATGCACATATTTTTTTTAATTAGTGACCTTTTTAATTCTTTTTTTCAATCTAAGTAATATTTTAGATTTAATAAAAAATTCAATTATTACTTTAATCATTATTTAAAAAAAAATACTGTGTGGCTAGTAATAACGTTATGAAGGTAAAATGGGTCACTTTAAGTAAGTCAAACAGTAAGTTTAATTAAAACGCTCTCTGTCAGAAGTAACAAATATTGTCTTAGCCGTACTTATAATTTGAGTGAAAGGTTTGCGTGACAAAGAGGACTATTTCATAACTGAATTGTAGATACCTCTTATTATTCTTAGAAGATTATAAACGAGTATATCAAAACCCGCCGTGCTTTGCATTTAATCATTATAGCCCAATCGAATTAGTATTTTAGATTTACGATTTTTTTTTGCAGAAATTTTCATTTGGGGTCACTGGTAGTCTAAATTCAAAAAGTAGAGGTACCAGAGTTTTCACTTCATCCGCCATCTTGTTTTAAAGGGTTATTTTTTGTCACTTGAATAACTTGTTCATTTTCAATTTTACACGGAAAATAGTTATTACAAAAGTTGTTGAAAATTAAATTTCCTACAATTTTGGTTCTTATCATTTTTTTCATAGGATCGATTTTTTTCGATTTATACCCGAAAGAAGGGGGTGAATTTTTGGTTATCGAATAACTTCGTTTATTTTCAATTTGTTTTCCTAAAACTGATAAGAATCAAAATTGTAGGAAATTTTTTTTTAAAAAGTTTATAACAATTTTTCGCGTGAAGTTGAAATTAGACTACCAGTGACCGAACGCTTTCCGAAGGAAAATTTCTGCTAAAAATTTTCATAAATCTTTGCCCGCTTTTTTGAGCAAATCCGACTGGGCTATTAATATAGTGTGATTAAAAATATCAAGAAGCGTTGATGTTGATTTTCGCTTGCATTTTACCCAATATAGCGCCCGGGTAAATATTTGAAAATGCGCATATGGCATAGTTTCGGAGATTAAGAAAAAAAGGTGAGGAAAATGATTCTTTATATGATTTTTGTAATCTCAGGTACTTTCTTTTTAAAATAGTATCTAAGGGAATGCCTTAAAATATTTACTTTTTGTATGATAGGCAATTCAAAATTCATACGAACGGTAGTGATAAATATGAATAATTGGTAATTAGGTCACTCACAATGTAATGAATAGTTTTCAAATAGTAATTATGAAAAAAAAATTAGAGATGATAACTAAGATATAAAAGCTGCTTTACCAATTAGAGATGGTGGCATCGGCGTGAGAAAAATTTCTAGTGTCGCTCTTCCTGCTTTTTTTGCTTCTGTGCATAGTATCAAAGGCCTATGTTCCGAAAATTTAAAATTAGGTTCAGTCCAAATTACAGAGGCTACAGACGCAGTAGAAAACTGGAGGTTGGTGTGTCCTAATGACGATAGCCCCAAGGAAGTTACAAAACAAAAACTTTGCGATAAGCCATTAGTTCACAATACTCGTGAAAATTTGACGTAAAATCTTACTAGTGACAAAATCCGTGCAAGGCAAAAAATGCACCAACCCTCCTGTCACTAGTGGAGGATATGAGACGTAGAGTTAATTCTTTTAGATTTTTTTTTGCACTGCTACTCTAAGGTCCAAGTGTTTCGACTGTAAACGGCACAAAAACATAACATGGGATAAGTTACAAATATTTGTGCCATTTAGTCATTTCAACTTTCTCCGCAGCGGCTTCCACTCTTAAAGCTGTCTCCCTGACGTGAGACGGAGCTAACGCAGGTTGAGTCCCATAAAAGCGCCCGTTCCCTTTCCCAGGGAATCAGTGTTAAACCATCAGGCCTCTTGTCATTATCGCGACCAATTCCAGTAGGCTCAATAAGAGCAGGAACGTCGATGGTGGCAAGAGCCCTTTTAATGGTTTCATTCAGGGAACCTTGGCGGGAAAACATACCTGAACTCTTGTTGCAAGAAAGGCCGTGTAGTCTGAAACGTGGCTAAAAACCACAAGTTAAGTGAAAGAGAAGTACTTCCCCGGCGCGCCGCCCAATTTGGCTGCAAAAGGCTTGCATTAGGCCGCTGCTTCTATAATAAAATAGACCAAGACTTCAAAATAGACCAAAAATGTTGTCACAAGAATCACCTCCTTTCCGCACAGACATCAAAAATATTGTCACAAATTAAGACGAAATTTCAACATAATTACCATTTCTAAAAAAAACTAATTACCATTCGCTTGTGCGAACGGCAAATATCGGTAATGAGACAAATGGTAAGTAGTATTTCAACTATTTTCTTAAATAAATCAGTCTTGTGTTAGAAACATTCTAATTCTATTCTCAAAATCCAAAAGGAGTCACTATAGGGACTATATAAAACATGTTATCAAAAATATGTAATTGATCACTTACCTAAAAAACAATAAATGGTTATTAGATAATATTTTTACTAAAACACTTTGAGGACGAGATAATCACAATTGGCGCCAAAAAGACTGATCTTTGACACTAGCCTTCGCTCGGTGTTCGAGCTCTAACTGGTACCCACGCGCCTATGTACTATTGGGTTGGAATATTCCAGTTTTTACAAGAAAAATCATTACGGAATGTTCCCAAATGGTAATTAGCAAGTTGTCCATGGACATTTTTTAACTGATCTTATTTTTAATAAGTTATGTTCTTTGCGTGTTACAGCATGGTTTTATGTGTTCATTAACAACTTAAGTTTATGAATATCTTACCAAAAGTATAATCTTCAAGAAGAATTTAACAATTTTAGGATAATTATTGATTGAAAATGGAGAATTGGACACGAATGGGAATTAGATTTTGGCTCTTTGATTTGTAATATCTCTAAACTCAATTTATAAATAAGATTTTTAGTTATCGGTCCATATTTGAGATACTTTTTTACATAAGAAATAATTCACAAAAGTAAAAATATAAACTCCGCATTCGTTCTTTAATAACCGCCGCGCGATTTGCATGTTTTCAAATATTTGCCCGCCCACGAACCCCACGACTAATGAATCTACGACTATATAATATATGTATATACTTATCTACTTATATAATAAGAGATTTCCACGTATACATTGACTCATCACGATATCTCTGAAACTATAAGGCGCAAAGACTTGAAATTTGGTAGGAATATTCCTTTTACCGAGTAGAGGTCAGCTAAGAAGGGATTTTACGAAATTCTACCTCTAAGGGGGTGAAAAAGGGGGGCAAAGTTTGTATGGGACAACATGATTTCTTGGTCCAATGTACTTCAAATTTCGCATAAATATTCTTTAACAGAATTGGTTGAAGACGTGTTTCGTATTTTATCGAAATTCATCCTCTAACGATGTTAAAAGGGGGGAGAAAATTATTTTGATATAAATACTCCATAGTGATTTTGATTTAAATTAAAATTTATTTTGTCACATGTTTGACAACCAATCCGTCTGTTATAAAATATTTTCCAGTATTGACGCAGGTGTAGGTGATAAAAAATATAAATTTATATTTTTTGAAGTTTTAGTTAAATACCCGTGCGAAGCCGGGGCGGGCCGCTAGTCTACTTATATATTTAATACAATCTTTATGTGCTGCATATTTTTCTTATATGCGGGTTTTCATATGATGTTTTTTCCCGGCCGAGCTCGAAATCTTTGTGGAATCTTTGAAGAAATTAAGTCCAGAATTTAAACATCAAGCGTTTGTTATTAAATAAATACACTCATTTGCAAAAAAAAACGGGCGGTTTCGATTTTCTTCCTGGCTGAAAAAAATAAAATACCAAAAAGGTTTTAATCATTTGAACGTGTTACTGGCCAGTTATAAAAGTGCCATAATGTTTATAAGAGTACATTCCAAATTCAAATTTTTGACTGAGCCTGGTTTTCAAAGAAAATAACTTTTAACTACATTTTGTGGCGCGAATTCCCTATAGTTAATATCGACTCTAATTAGCTTTTTGTCAATTTTTATTGAATTATCTGGTGTCCTTGACATTTAAAAGTATTGTTATTGCTGTTTAGCAATCTCGAAAATGGTAGATAAAGTGATAAAAGCGAGCAAAATTATTGCGCTGCTTGAAGAAGGTTGCAGTCAATGCTTCGTGGCTCAGAGGCTAAATGTGAGTCGGTCGACAGTTCAAAGGACCTGGCAGCGCTATCAAGAGACCGGTTCCGTCAAGAGAAGGCCTGGTTCTGGCAGAAAGACATGTACCGAACCACGGGATGATCGTTTTCTAGTTAGTCAAGCGTTGAGAAATCGCAAATCTTCTTATGTGGACCTCAAGAACACCCTCGAAGAAGTAAGAAATGTGCAAATTAGTCTATGGACGGTCAGGAGGAAGCTTCTCGCTGCTAATATACACAGTCATCGCCCGGCACGCAGCCCTAAATTACTCCGTGGACATCGAGTTGCCAGGCTTAGCTTCGCTCGAAATTGTGTGTCATGGACTCATGAAGACTGGGATAGGGTATTGTTCTCCGATGAAGCCAGGATATCTCTGCATGGTGAAGACCGACGTCGGCGAGTGCTACGTAGACGAGGAGAACGCTTTGCAGAGGCATGTTTTGAAGAAATCACACCTTATGGAGGGGGCTCTGTTATGTTTTGGGCAGGAATAAATTCTATGGATTGTACGGAGTTAGTCTTCATCGAAAACGGTACACTGACTGGACACCGATACATAACGGAAGTTCTAATTCCTTATGCACAACCCGCTTTAACCGCTCTTGGCGAAAACTCAATTTTTATGGACGACAACGCTCGCGCCCACCGGTCTGGTGGTGTGGATGCGTATATGCTAGAAGTCGGAATTCGTCGTTTGGACTGGCCAGCTAGAAGTCCGGACCTCAATCCCATAGAGCATGTCTGGGACGTTCTGAAGCGACGAGTGAGATCAGTGCAGCCGGCTCCGCAGACCATCAGCGAGCTAAAGAATGTGATTACCGCGGAGTGGGAACGTATTCCCCAAGAAACCATAAAAGATATACTCACTAGCATGCCCAGACGAATGCAAGCTGTGATTTCAGCAAGAGGGGGTCACACTCAATACTAAACTTTTATCTGCTTTTAATGTATTCAAGAAAAACAAAGAAATTAACGCGTTTCATTTTTATTTAGCGAGCAGGTACAATCATAGTGTTTTGAGCTTTAACATTATTTCTTAATAATTTAATTAAAATGTTATGATAAAACTGATGAAAACTATTCCTTCCTAATTAATTTATAAAATTCTGAGGATAACAATACCTAAAATTGTCAAACAAACTAATAGCAACTATAAAATAGTTCTTTGCTTAAGTGCCCGTTTTTTTTGCAAAAGAGTTTATATTAATAGTAAGTATTCTCTCTTTAATATATTATAATAAAAGCTTATACGAGTGCCATTAAGGCTTTGAAAATAAGTTCCAGGTCTTTTGATAAAGAACCGTTGACTGGCAATCGATAATGCTTCTCCTACACGTATATTATAATAGCTTCGGTTACCTCGACTGATTGATTGATGTCTTTAGTCTTTATATTCAGTAAGAATATGCTCAGAAAAATGATTTCGATAAAGTTTTGAGTTTTTGAGTCTTTGAACCCTTATATGACTTCCATGCAAGTTAACTCTTGAATCACTGAAGATAGATGTAAGTTGAAAAAAAAATGCTCGAATATTATGAAGTGAAAGAGCTATTTTTCAGGAGTGCTAATCTCAGGAGGGTTAGAAAGCCTATTAGTGAAGTCATCTTTGAATTATAATCAAGTTTAGAATTAAATAACAATATTATAACAATAGTAAAAACGTAATACTGACACCGTTTTGGTTCTGCGAGTAGCCTTAACTTAACTTAGTTAGCCTTTAACCTTGACGCCAGTGGTCACAAATTCGATTCCCGCTCGAGGCAGATATTCGTATATGTACAAATATTTGTCTTTGGTCCAAATTGTGTGTGTGTCCCTACCGTAACTTAGAGAGCACGTAAAGCCGTCGGTCCAGGTTTTTATCACAAACACCTGATAGCAATTGTTACTTATGATAGGGAAATTATTCACTAGCTCGTAGTGGAGCAGCGTGGTGGATAAAGTTCCAATGCTTCTCATTGCCCAGCAGCGCAAAGCTTACAGGCTTATTGATTTCAGTTCACTTTAGTTCAGTAAACGTGAAATCGCGCGGGTGACACGCATGAGTGGTATATAATTTCCATTCAATGTTTATACATATAATTATTAACATTTTGATTTGGTAAATCAAATTTTAAGCGTAAGCTCAAAATTAAATTTTATGAATTTTTTGAGGTTGTTTGAGTACATAATTTTGCTTGTGTAACGCATCTAATCAAAATCTGCGGTTGAATAAATAACAATTATTTATACATTTAAAATTGGATTTGACAATTATAAGTCCTTCATAAATCAAATCAATTCGTAAGTATTAATAAACCTCAAAACTTTTTATTTATTTAATTAAGCATAAGATGAACAAACGCCTTTCACATTACAGAGCTTCTGAAGAATACATTTTTAGGAAATACATAGATTATTTTATATCATATAAGGATGTGAAAGATGACGTAAAGCCTAGATTTATGGGGCTTTATACAAATTTTGCAGATACACAATGTAGGTGAGGACTACGAAAGAGTTATTTCTATTTTATTAACAAAGAAGATTAAATAAAGGATCAACACACCGAGAAACTATAGAAAAAATGTTTTTTTTTAACACTTTATTTATTTTTATAATTTTGTCAATTAGCGAGTTTGCGATTATTTTCTTAATAAACAAGCCCCATAGTAAATAATTATACCCTCGGAGCTACAGTCTCGATAACTATGAGAATTTTTAGATAAATAACAGCTTATGGACTAGTTGTTTAAGAACGGTTGAGTAGTTTAAGGATAGTGTTATAAATATACACTTATTCCTTTTTTTTACAATTTTATACCCACGGGCTCATTTTGCCCATGCCTTTTGAATTCAGATTTATTATTTTATCAATTCGTACTCAGTACATTGTAGCTGCTTCATTAGTAACTTAGTATCTCTAAACTTAGTATCTCTAATGTGGAGCGTGAGTCTACCGACCGAATATACACTTATTCATAACTTCAACCAACCACAAAAACTTATAATAATATTACATTATATGAATAAAAAAAGTAAATTAAACACATTGTAAAAGTAAAATATTGTTACTTACTTGGTTGGGCCCAGTGAGGTTTAACCCACAGGAGTTGCAGCGAAGACATTCCTCGTGATAGTGGTTGTTGTCATACAATGGGGACGGTTCTGAAACATTCGCTTTAGTTTAAAAGTTAGAATTAAACTTTAGTCACTATCGCGTGTTTACCCGCGTAAGTTCCAGTCCCATGGGAATTCCTGAATGCTGCTTAGGTGTTTAGATCTTCAACAATTTAATACCAAGTTTCATCACAAATAGTTAGGTAGTTTCTACGTGATAGGTAAAAAGTATTCATCCATTTATGCTCACTCATTTTTTGCGTTTATATTTTATAATGATAAGTAGAATACACAAACAAACAAAGATGTTCATTCATTTTTAATAATTTGCATTTAATTAAGGTCAATGTGCAATATAGATATTTTTAATTAAAACAAGTCTATAATCATTTCATACACATAAGCATCTACAGGTTAGTTTAACTTCATGATAATATATTTTATAAGATCTGCAATATAGATACGACGATCAGCTATTAATTTAATAAATAGTATTTTACTTAAAAGTTGATATTTACCGAGTCCCGTAAAAAGTAATTTAGGATACTCGTATATAGAAGTAAGGTTATTTACGAAAATCCACTTAAGCTTTAACTACGTGCTTGATAAATAAGTTTACTTCTGATTTTCATTCGTATTAATTATTAATATTTCTTAATAATAAATAACAAAAAGTTTAAAAAAAACTACAATAATGGCGCCATTTTAAGTTTTTTTCCCAGATATCTGATACTGTTAAGATTTTAGAACACTCAATTTTTATACGATTTTTTGATGTCCACATTGGGCCTGAGACACTATGGAGAGTGGGCATTCGCCTTTGGCTTTCTGGTACTAACTGAGCACTGATAAAGGTGTTAAATGATTTATAAAATTTAAAATATATTTTTTAGCATTTTTTTGTTTAGTTTAATGTATGTATTCTGCCTGCCACTTATTACAAAAGAATACTAAGAGATATACTAATACGTTTTTTTTTTGTTAATTCAGAAATTATATGCAATATATGCGGTATGTAAAACTATAATTTAAGTTAACAAGTACATGCTCTATGTCTAAAACTTATAACTCTAAACAACTGCTATAATCAATCATAAAAACATCTTGGAAAAATTACAAATACTTTATTAACAATTGAATATTCGTCGGAATAAATGCGTTGTAAGAAAAATTGCTGTTTTGCGAATATTAATAGGGAGACCCGAAATCTGTAATTATCCTTTGTCGACTTTATGGATGACTGATTTACTAAGCTAAGGGATTTAAATCTCATTTTATATAAATGAAAAATTTGAGTGTACAATAAAGAACTGTGCACATACAAATATGTGCCAAATTGTTCGCACGCTGAAAAAGTGAAAGTGTTTTCTCTTGGCCTGCTGCCAAAGGGCATATAAGACGTTACTAGGGTTGGGAGAATTGCCAAATAGTGAAATTCTGAAAATTTTAACTGGAATAGTAACGTGTGGCACTTCTGAAAAGTTGTTAGGGCATTATATACATTTATTCTTAACTTATGTTATTGTTAATCGGCCTATAAAGAAAAAACAACAATGAGTTTAAGCCAAAATACTATTTAATCTGCTATGAAAAATATTTTAGATTTAGTTCATAATATAATTACTAAACAATAAAGGAAACGTAATCAATAAAAAAAATGTCCTGAAATATATACTTGAATATTTTCTTTACACTTACTACTACTTTAATATATGTTAATTAATACCATTACACTATTCGTATTGACTTTCACAACACAAATAAACATGATAAAAACTACCAACAAATTTTATTAGTGTACTAAACGTACGAAACATAGGACAGGTCATAATTAAAGCGATCGTGGCCCATAAAGTGTTGTAAATAGGTATTTTATTTTTTATATCGTAACGATACGATAACGTTTATTTCAGTGTTACAGTCGCTTCGCTGTAAAAAAAGCTCTTTATTTTTTTTAACGTTCTAGTTGAACGGTTATTATTTATTATAGAGTTGTATCATTATTTTTATGTATTTTTTGTTTTATTACTTTGCATTACTCTGCTTTTGTTACTATTAAGTCATTATTAAGACTTAAAATTTTTCTCTTTTATAGCATATAAAAGAAGTTCGTTTTCCGCTACACAATAGTATGATTGATTAAGTCTTGGCGCGCCTGTCATAATGACTGATATAAATACTAGAACGAACTGGAGTAGGTATTAGAAATATATTTGTTATGACCATAGTGACAAATGGTGTACTATTTATAATACCTGAGTAGGTTGAATAATTGAGATTGGGTCATATGATTAATATTTTTTTAAATCTTTATTATTTATCAGGGCTGGTTATGAATATTGCAAATTTATCTGCGAGTAATTTTGATAATATAGGTATCATTAATTTATGTACCTAATTTATACAAATTAAAGATACCTTATCGAACACATCACATCATAACATCATAACTATATAACATACTATATAACATAATAACATTGTAAGTCTATGTATAAACATAGTTTATACAAATAATATATTAATTTATAATAAGTGACAGGCAGAATACATTCATTAAAAAGATTTAAAATGGAATGAAATAAATGCTAATAAAATAATTATAATTTTTCACATAATTTAACGCCATAATCAGTGCTCAGTTTGTATTCGAAATAGTTTAATACGAATGAAAATCAGATAGAAGAAACGAAAGAAGTAAAATTGTTTGTCATGCACGTAGTTAAAGCTTTAGTGGATTTTCGTAAATGGTCTTACTTCTATATACGAGTATACTAAATTACTTTTTACGGGACTCAGTAAATATCAACTTTTAAGTTAAATAAATACCATTCTTGAACTAATAGTTGATCGTCGTATCTATATTGCAGATCTTTTGAAATATATTATGATGAAATGAAACTAACCTGTAGATGCTTATTGTGTAAGACATGATTTTAGACGTGATTTAAATAAAATATCTAAAATTATACATTGAGCATAATTAAATGCAAATTATTAAAAATGAATGAACATGTTTGTTTGTTTGTGTATTCTACATATCGCTATAAAATATAAACGCAAAAAATGAGTGAGGATAAATGGGTGAATATTTTTTTACCTATCACTATACGATAATGTTTTTTTTTTAAATATTTATTTTTAAAAAAAGTATCGTAATGGTATATCGTATATCGTAATTAAAAAAACAGTGGGCTTTTGAATTTCAGTTCTATGAATAGATTTTGATATAATGAACTAAGATGACCAGAGGATAGATAGAACAAGTGAACCTTAGAAAAAAAAGTTGCGTTTGTAAAAATTAGCAGCGAAGTAAACAGTAAGAAGAAGAAAACGAGCATTCTAATACTACGTATATTCGACAATCCGCAGTGGATCAACGTGACAGATTAAGCTTCAATCTTTCTCTTTAATAGGAGAGGATGCCTTTATCTCGCAGTGGAAAATTACAATACAAGTACATCTAACAGTGTAGTATATAAATATATACATAAAAATATGAGAAAAGTGGTTGCTATAATAGTTTATTTAAATTTTTGGATTTTTTTTGTCACAATGTATTATCGTCATCGTTTCTAATCGATATTCATAAAATAGAGCTTTTTATACTGTACTTAACTACTTTTCATTAAATCATATTATAGGCTTCTTCACTCAAACAGCATTGTTACTTTTTTCCTTAACATTTTTTTTCAACAAATTGAATACTGAATAAAAGAAAATTAAAAATATCAAAGATCCGAATTTTTATAATTTATATATAGAATAAAAATTAAATCATTGCCAGTCTGTCCATCAACTAGACTGATCGTGAATATTGCACGGGACTATTAGATTTATTTTATTCAATTTTTTTAAGTGATGATACGAGTAAGTACGGTAAATAACGTAAGTGGTAGAGCCTCATAGTTATAAATATAAGTTAAAAATGTTGTCTATGTATTTTATAAGCGTGTTATTGTATTATTGTATGAATAGTTTCATTTTAGTTAATACGAGTGGATTTCACAGTGACTAATCTGCAAGTGAATATATTTTTATTGTTTTATCTATGTATTATCCTCTTTTAGAGGTAGAAAGAGTACAACTTATGTCCTAATTATATACAAACATGTCATTCGTTTGGTCTTTCGTTCGTAATACGGATTGTTTTTTATATTTAGATTTAAGGGTTTTGTTTTCTATTTCTAAATTCAAACTTAATACTGTCTTTAGCTTTGTTAATTACAACGTTAGGTTTATTAATATTTTTATATGAAATACTATTTTGTTATTTTTTATTACCATAGAAACCATCACATTTTACTCAGGAACCCTATAAAAGCTACCATAATATTAAAGTTTATAATAAACCTTTATTTATAAATAATAATTTATTTGCATTTTGTCGATAACAACACAAATGTAAACATATCGAGCGTTCTGCTGTCTTGGAAGTGTTTACATACATATATCGCCTCACTTTACAAATGATAGTAGAAGCGAGAATTTACGTGACCAGACTTTTTGATACTCTCGTTACGAGAGTAGACGTAGAGACGAACTATAGTAGACACTCGTATGTCATCGTGAAAGATGTAAGTTATTTGCGATTTTGATATCGAATTAAAATGCAATAGCGTCAAATAAATCAATTATTTTTATTCAAAATATTCTTGCTTAAAAATGTAGATAGTCTGGCTATCGACGGAGACTTTATAAATTAGTTGATGACGATTAGTACCACCAGTGGAAATCTTAAAAAAAAATTGTAATTTTATTTTATTTTATAAAAACTCCATAGCATTTCTATTGTAATTTCTTCTATAATTATTTTGAAGATCAAGTTTTTGAATTTTTAAACGAAATAGTTCTTGTAACACACTTAATCCGAGGAAAACCGCGAACATCACTGTTGACAAGATCTTAATTATTAGTTAAATTGGTAAACGTAATATTAAAAAAATCTTGCAATATAATTTCATTTTAATAATAATAATAAAAGCGTATTAAATATTCATTAATTAAATTTAAATATGCCGCTACGAACTTTCGTAGCAATCTTGGGAACGATAAACATATGGTTATTCGAGTTTTATAAAAAGTAGAACATAGATAAATTATACTATAATGTTTTTACGATAACTATTCTTATACATTGTTTAAACCTTTATAAGTATTTGTTACAATTATTGAGGTAAATATTGAACTTTATTTTTTTTTAGATGCGAATATAAGATAACTTCTATATTTGTTTTTTTATTTTTATTTTAAGTATAGCAAAACATATACTTCATATATTAATTTTATTTTAGTAAAATATGTAAATAATTTGTATTGATTAGAATTTCTGTTTAAATAAATGAAAAAATTATTAAGAAAGAAACACTTTAGAAATTAAATATGTTAAAAGTTAAAACTAAGTTTAATTAAGTTTTAATTAAGACAAAGTCAGTTATTACAATATAATATCTATCATTAAGAGTTTAAAAATTTACAATAATCCTGCTTTTCTAAAAAAGGTAATGTCAATAAAAATGAAATAATATTTACTTTTTAATACCTAGTCTATTACTTTTACTATTTCATCTTAAATTATGTGCGTGACACTTTCCAAACTTACGTTTACGTTAGGATTTTCTAACTTTCACTTACCATAATTTTTCACTTTAAAAAAGCACTCTTCCAACAATGTTATATTTAAAAAGTTATTTTATTTTCTATCTTTAAATATGATCATTTGGTATTTTTTATTTAATTCTAAAATATATGATTATTCTACGATATCTCTTACGACGATTTACCCCTCGTCATAGTGTTACTCTAACGTCACACCTTTACACTGTCCCGAGGAGAATTGCAGGACCACACCACTTGTATAATTAAATCAAAAATTATTTTTAGCAAAAGTCAAAAATATAGCAAAATTCACGGTTTATATTCGATGATAAGCGCGGGCCTAATTTTAATAAACTGATTCGTTGTAGAGTCCAAGTTGACCAATGTTGGTCCACAAATATTTACTAGGAATTTTCAGCTGTCAATGTAATGTTGTAGAGGTTATTCGTTGTATGCGGTACGTCACTTTCATTTTAGTAAACATGGCAGCGTTAGTGGGCAACAGATGACAGGGTGCGGGCGGGCGAACCTGCGCCGGGCGACCGCGTTCATCTCATCTCGTTTCCGAGGTCCGCGCGGACGCGCTGCTAGTTCAAAGTGGCTACGGACGAGTAGCCCGCCTAAATCTATGTAGAGGGCGCCACACTTACGATATTTTCTCATGACAAAGAAGCCTCACTCCCTAGTCCTTTTCTCCGTCGATAAAGCAGTCATTATATGCTACTGTGCAAGCGAGATATCAAAACTTGGCGTGAATCGATTGGACGCTGCAAATAGGCGGGGAGCGAGCACGTGGCAGAACCATTTGTAATCATAAGTTGTGCTTTGCATTATATTATATTATTTCTTCGGCTAAGGAGCGGTTTTTTAAGAGTATTTATATTTTATAAATTGCAGTTATGAAATCAGTTGTGATTACATACGTTTAGATTATACTATCATATAACTTATTTCTTTATTTTGACTAGCATTGTTAATTTTTTTTTATATTAGAAAAAATTAAATAAACACAAATTTTAAATACCTGTTTGTGTACTTGAATCGAAAAACGTGCTCGTGGTCTCCACAGTCATAGTCCCAATCGTACCGTCAAGTATTTGTGTAGATGAGTCACGACGACCTCGCGCGCGCATACATGCATCATCACTTTGTGAACTTTGTCGCCTAAAATTCCGACATCGTATCATTTCTTCGGTAGTAGATTGGCGCCGGAAGCCACGTGCTATCAAAATTTCTTCAGTTGTTGATTGTCGCCTGAACATTGTTCGCTCAGGAGGCCGTGCGCACGGGCTGGGATCTCGACTGGAACATGAACTTGATTCAGGACTTCGGGCTCTACCAACACGAGCACAAGATGCCTGTCTTCTTAGGCGACTACGTCTACGAGCTGCCGATGGACTTAATTCACAACCACCACCACCTGCTCTGTCAGGGCTCAACTGATTTCTTTCTCGACGTGGTCGCGCTGCTGAATCTGGACTTAAAGAGTCACGTCTGGCTTTTCCTGCATCATCAGGATCTAACGTTGGACCTGAATCTCTACGTCGCGTTCCAGGAGGTCCATTTGGGTCATCAAACGCTGTTGCTTGTCTTTGTAATCTACCTAATCTTCGTTCTGGACTAGCAGTAGCACGCGAATCTCGTCGTGCTCGACCACATTGCGTCGTAGAATCTCTTCTACCACCTAAGTTTGGAGGTATTCTTCCGCTAGGTGTTACTTGCGTTGCTTGTGTAGGTTGACTAGCTTGTGAAGCTTGTGTCGTTTGTGAGGCATTAGAATTTGGTATTGTTGGAGAAGTAGGAGATGGTGTTACAGCTGAAGTGATTATTGTCGGCATAGTCATCGGTGGGCATTCCCCATCAGACCGGCTTGGTTCATGAACTGTCACGACAGTTACAGATGGTGGATGCGTAGAAGGACCTGGATCTGATGATGCATCAACAAAAGATGGAGGCGCTGGAGTAGGAGGAGAAGCTCTTCTCTTCTTATGAGTTGCAACTACACGTGGTGGTGGAGCTGCTACGGAATCTCTACGGTGTCGGTGACCGTCAACAGAATCTCTACGTTCCTTGCCATCACTCGATCCACGTCTTTTAACACGTCTTTCTCTTGAAGACATAATTGTAGAATCTTTTCGTTCTAAATAAGTAGGAAACTCAGATCGGAAATCATGTGGAGTTATGGCTTTAGAATCGCGGCGCTTTGAAGCTGACGATTTAATACCAGAATCTGCTGAAGAATCACGTCTTCGACGTGGTGGTGGTTCATGACGTGCCCATGGCAGAGAGCGAGCAAGGTCTGCTAAAGTTTCGCGTCTTGACAATGGAGCACGTTGACGTCTTGGTGCATTGCTTCCACCTCCTCCCCATTCTCGTAAAATATCTGTCAGTTGAGCCAGCGATGAACGGCGTCGTCTAGGTCCACCTAATGAGTGAAATAGTATTTTTCTTTAACATTTTGTTTTTAATTAAAAGACTTTATAAAAATATTTTGTTTAGTAGTTTATATATCATATGTGTAAAGAATATGACAAAAACCCAAAAATACCTCTTGGTTGATCTGCAACATCAGGCTCAGGCGGTGAAACACAACATACTTGAGCAGCCGAATCTCTTCGGTTGCCAAGACGTTGTCGGAGTGTCGTCTCTTCTAATGTTGAACGTGTGAGCTCGTCCCATCCGTTTCCTCCAGCCCACACCAAACCAACTTGGTGCGACAGAATTGGTAGGTTGCAGACGAAGCATATTGCGGTCATAGTCCTGTTAAAAACATAATACAAAATATAAATGTAATGGTTTATGTGTTATGCATTCTTTGAATAGAAATTAGGAGAAATAAACACTCACGCTTTATTGTTACGAAAATGTGTAATGGGATACATGATGGTGATTCGCGGACTACTTGGTATACAAAGTGCGAAGCCGCATATCACGCCCTTGTTTTCGCATCACCGGACTGATAACTGAACAAGCGACGCGATATTAACTAATAACCGCTCCCATGCGTGACGACATAATATGTATTATACCAATAAACTGTTGATGGAATGTTAACTATTTTCCCACTATTAAATTTCAATAATTCGTAGCTAAAACAATTTTAGATTATTTTTAAAAATCTCGACTTCCGTAAAAATAGAAACTTTTTAAAACTTGACTGACAATCTATACCAATTTGTATGCGTTATTTTATTTGTGTCCTAGGCATACTTTTGTCAAAAATACTTAAATAGTACTCTGTTTAAATAAAATATTACTATATTTAATTTAAGCTATGTTAAAGAGAATAGTTAACATACAATCTAAAAAAAGTATTTATGAAAAGGATATAGTTTTATCAGGAGTGGCTTTAATGTGTGGAGATGTTATTTCATTGTTTATCGCAAAGGGGAAGTACATGGGCGTAGCCAGGATTTTCTTTAGTCTAAGGAAAATTAAGATTATACATGCTGCAAAAACAATTGCCCAACTTTAAAAACCATTAATATAAGAAAGAACCTCTTATGTCTTTGTCAAAGCTGTTATTGTTGTAGCGGTCTGAAATCTGCAAACGTTTATATCTAAAATCTATAAATGTAAATATCGAGTAGTGAATTTGATGCAATCCAACTTTGCTTTTTTTTCATTAATGTTTTATTCGTCGGTTCGTACCTACACCTTGGGAGGGGATGCAACTGCCCCTTTCTGCCCGTATCTCGTTACGCCCATGGAGAAGTACATATAATAATTGATAAAGCGACATATTACGTTGTCAAGCGGCACGAGATGTAGATAAGCCTATCTATTGGTTGCTCGCCTCAGCGAATTTCCTTTTGATACCTCTAACAAAGATTTGGTACTGCATAAAGTTGTATCAATAATTGACGAAATGGAAACTTTGAATGTGTTTAATCAATTTGAAATTATCTGTTCATTGAATTTCAAAGGTGAATAACTTAAACAAAGTTTTCTCAATAAAATTATATAAAGATTGACTTTATGATTATCAGCTGACAAGACAGACGTTGTCTTGTCTTACCTATGAATATTCACCAATGCAAGACCAATGCAGATGACATTTACGGCACGCGAACTATCAAACGCGTAAAGTTTAAATAGCTGTTACCTGAAATTTTCAATTTATGCCCAATTTCCTTAATTTTTTATTTCGTAAGAACCTTTTACAAAGTATTATAAAATTAAAAAAAAAATGTGAATGAAATCGGTAAAGTTGTTTTCAAGTTATAGCGTGACAAAAGGTAATAGGGAAACATTTTATATGATTTTATACACAGATTGAAGTGAATTGACATGAACACTTCATAATTTTAATGTTCATCATTCAATAATATATAAAATACTTGTATAAAAATAAGTCATCACATTTAAATAAAACGAAGAAATAATTGATTTTCGTTTACTTATGGTGTTACGTCGTAAACTCTGTGCTCAGTTCAAATTTCTAAGTGTATGTTAAAGGCTCTAGGACAATTATATTATTGAAAAATAATAATTCTTTATTAAATTTCAATACATGTTACAATATACATATTTATATTAATATAACTCAATAGGGTGAAATTGAAAATGGTCTCTTCAAATACGAGGAGAATTTTCTAGAGTGCTTGATAATTTTTACACTAAGACTATCTACAAGGTTCAACTGTTTTAAGCATCATGCAGTTATCTATCATTAGCTAATTGATTTTGTGCAACATTTTGTTAATTTTATTTAATATAATTTAAACTTGATAATTAGTTTTTTCTATTCAATAAAAAGTTCTTATTCTATTCATTTTAAAGCATATGTGCCGAAAATTTGAAAACGGTATTAAAAATAAAAAGTGTATTTTATACTGTCTGCAATATTTGTTGTATTTCTTTCATTCAGCTTACCTGTTGTTCCTTGAAAAGCTCTAAGGTCACAAAGAACGTGTTTATTTAAAGTAGCCTTTGGAAAAAAATTAAAAGAAACAAAACACAATTTTGTGCCAACATACTTTTCTAAACTAAAACAAATAATTTCACTAGAACCACTCAGAACATAGTTATGAAAGCATAATTTAAAAGGCTTATGAATAGATTTTATATGCTAATGCGATAAGAGTAATAAAACAATATGAACTAATTGATACTTTTAATGAATTATTTATTAGAGAGCGCTAAAAGGCATAAATCTAAGAATTAATTATAACTCGAATTTAAAACTAGCTTTTACTTTCTTCTTTCGTTACATCTGATGTAAGCATTTACTTACGCTTGTAATTATTTAAAGCATGTTTAGTTTTTAGACAAATGCCTTTTCAGCGTATTGCGGGTGATAGCTAGCATGCTTGGAACATTTTGGGGGACCTGTAGTGACGTAGTCTTGGTGAAGGGGATTGCATGTCGAAAGCCGAGGCATGGGGTCAGGGCGCTAACTCAGGGTAATTTCGACATACAATATCACATCAAACACTTTGTAAATCTGAAACAATAGGTTAAGTATTATTATGATATGTTTCATGTTTTCAGTGTGAATCGAAGAATTCGTTGTGTTGCAAGTAATATTGATTTATTGTGGTGATTTGTTTTTATGTTTTCGTTATAATTTGTATATATAGCTTTGCAGAAATTTAGAAAAAAAAATAATAATAATATGAATGATAAAATATTATAGTGTTTTGTATAAATAAAAATATCCTTAATATACTATCTTCATATTAATCTATTAATAGGACTCTATTAATACATTTTTACTGCTTTTATCACAATCTATATTTAACTTTTACAACTGGTAGCGACACAAAGTGAAAAACGTCCGTGACACATTTTCTAAGAGCTTTCTAAGTTTTCACTGAGTACAAAGCGCTATCAAGAGATGGCAGCACCATATATTAACAGTGTTTTTTAGGATTAAAGAGTTTTTTGTACTGCTTTGTAGATGGCGGTTTTGCCTTTGAAGACTGAAATAGGAGCTTGGCTAATCGAGCTACACAAACTTAGCATCCCATCGAAGGATTGAAACATAAATTTTGGTGGACCTATACAGACCTAACGTAGACTTATCGATTAAGGTAATTTTGATTTCAAAAATCTTTCGATGGGGTGCTAAATTTGTGTAGCTGGCTAATCGGTACGCTATCGTTGTATGGTACGGCATCGTCACGTTGCCATGTACTACAAGTATTCGATAGAGTAACATCTGGTTTAAAATATTACCGTGATAAATTTTAACCTGGTCAACCACGTTGAAACGTGTGAATTTAAATTTTTGCGTAGAAAATGTATAATATTGAAAGTCAGCGCAGCGCCATGTGGTGATTACGGTACCACGTCGGATCACGGTGCGGTACCGCGTCGTGATTTTGGATGAGGTCAAATATTTACTAATAATACTACAATATTTTTACACTTTTCCACTTTTTATTTTATTTTAATTATAATTTACACGACCGGTTTCGACAAAGTCATCGTCAGGTGAAGGTAGAATCTACCTTACTACCGGAAATTCATGTTTACTGATAATACTCTTGTAGTATTATTAGTAAACATGAATTTCCATCAAGAACCATCAGTCCAATCAATCAGAGGTCAAATATTTCCAAAATGGACATACAGGAAAAATAAATATGGAACAAAAACTAGTGTATCTGTTGTTGACATGCAATTTAGCTATTATTACTTGATTTTGTTCGCGCAAAAGTAAAATATATATCAATTTGAAATAATCTAATAAGTTATTATTTACTATTATTTACTGCCAAAAATTTTAATACTTAGAAATGCGGAAAATTTATTTTTATTTAATAAATAAAACTGACACGTTTTTTTAATTTTCAGTGATAGATCTTTCATATAAACTATCACGCCCTATTTCACTTTTTATGCATGCAATCTCTAAAAAAAAGTTAAAAATATCTGTTTGTTTATATTATTTCCCATTTTCAACGTAAGAAAAAAAGTATTTATTCTTATAATTTTAATTACTAAAAGTCGAAAAATAAGGTTCCATACTTCTATCATCAATTATACTGATTTTCGTTCTAGCTTTTAACCCCTATTTAAATTTTTAGGAGTAAAATTTTCAAGAATTCTAATTGAGTGTATAAGTTGTAAAAACATAAGTGGCCAAATGTGTGAGCCGTAGCTCAATATCTTCTCTTTTCACTCCTTAGCTATGCAGACTTATACTACTTACACATCCGTCACAGTAGTTACTCGATAAGCTCGATCGATTGCAAAATTTAATCTTTAGATTTATGTATGACCATATCACACAGCACTGCAAGATGCTTCAGTGGTTTCCTATGCAATATCATCGCTATATTCACTCTCTAACTATCATGCCAATACTACTCCATACCTTAAATAATGCTTTACTTTTCTTGGTATAAAACTCTAGTTTTACAATGAATCTTCGGTCTCAGAATAATACTCGTAATTTGCTTGAGCTTCCCTTCTGTCACTCTCATTATTATAGAGAGTCCTTCACCGTTAAATAGTTTAAATTATGGAACGCTTTACCCAGTAACATATGGCAATCGGAATCAGTAGGCATTTTTGAAAATCGTATCAAACGCCATTAATTGAACAGTTAAGAAAATATTTAAGCTTACTAATGTTTTATACAGTAATTAAGTAGTATATGTATGTATACATGTATGTATGTATGTATGTATGTATGAGTGTATATATATGAGTATGTATGTTATTAACGTATTTATTAATTAAAAAGTTACTTATCAGAAACTTCATAAAATAGACTTTTTGCACCGTTTCCCCCTGCCTAATTTTCATTTAATCCATTCATTAGGTTGCCTGTAAGAAATTACTTTTCGACGGCCGGCTGGTCGAGTGGTCAAGCAACTGGACACTTTACGCAGCGGTCGCGGGTTCGAATCCCGCCAGGTGCAGATAATCTGTATGCCGAATATAGATGTCTGCACCGGGTCATGGATGTGTATTTATGTATATATGTATTTACATCTTAAATTTATTTCCGTTCCTAGTACCTGTAACACAAGTTCTTACGAACTTACCACGGGGCTAGGTTAACGTGGTGTGATTGTTGGTTAATATTTATTTATTAAAAAAAAAAAAAAAAAAAAACTTTTGATGATAAGGTTAGGTAATTTTGGTGATAAGGGTCTTTGCACCATTTTTTTAAATCTGTGTATACTTATATGTGAGTGCAATATAGTTTTTTTTTAATTTTATTTATTTATTATCTGGAGGCACGGCAGTGCCTCCGCCAAGTCGAGCAAAAAAAAGGTGCACGGCCGTACTATCCTTTTCTCGAAGCAACTCAGGCCATTTTCGGCCCCCTATAGCTTCGTTGTGGATAAAACTAGAAGTCTGAATTTTCAATACCCAAGCAGGCATTGTATAAACACGGTATATTTCAAATTTCATTCAATTTGAACCAGTAGTTTAAGAATTATAATTAGTCAAAGTTTCTAATTTTGTCGCTCACTGACTGACCGATCATCAAAACTCTAAGGCACTTCTAGCAGACATAGAAGCTTGAAATTTAGAATACCATTAGTTTTTAGTATATAAACCAAGGAAAAATTCAAATATTGTGCAATTTCGGTCCAGTTTTCTAGATACACCAACTGCATAAATAACTTTGTAATCCCATATAAATATATAGGATTACAAAGTTACAGATGCAGTGAATGAATCAGTGTCTATATATGTATAATATAATGGAATGATAGGTGTAGATAAATACCTAGATATCTATATATATTATGTTCCAAGGTAACTTGTAAAATGGTCAAAGGAATGAAAAAGCAAGAATGGGACATGTCCTATGAAGCTGTACCAGAATCGCGCAAAGTTTTAAAGTTGACTAAATTGTCCGAAATTGACATGAAAGAAAGAACACTAATAATCATAACCGCGGCTGGCGGAGGTAGTTTGCCCGCGCCACGGCTTCCACGCTTCACGTACGTGAAGTTATTTTATTTTAGTCAGTTGACAGTTATACTAAGCCCATCTCTCTATAATCGGTTTCTACACTGCATTGTAGCAAAACAATCAATCGCTTGACGTTACGTCTTTGCCGAATGGGTGGTAATTGAACCCGGGACCTCCCGCTTAATATACAAGAGCGCTCACCATTTCGTCAGGGTGGTCATCATTTTCGAGTTAATATAATTATGTCATTATTACAATGCACATAATTGATTAAGTGAGTCATAACAGTAACAACTGTTAATTAATGTATATTATCATTAAAAAAATATAAAATAAATAAAATGCAGAAAATAAGTATTCAAAATAACTTATGTATTTGGAAGTTATACTTCTTGATGAGAGTAAATTGAATCGTCTTGACGAGTTGTTTGTCTTTCAATGGTAACCAGGGTCTGATGATAAAGCTAGAAGGTGGTCATAGGAACTCTGTAATGAAACAACGCAACCCCAACGAGTTTAGGCTCGTTTAATTCGATTTGATGAGTACTTTATTTTTAGAAAGTTACCAGGTTCTAATAGGATAATGGAGCTGGAAGGTGGCCGACATAGGAACTTTGCGACGAAACGACACAACCTCATCGAGCTTAGGCTCGTTCGAATCGTCTGGACAAGTAATTTGTCTTTTAATGGTATCCAGAGTGTGGTGATGGTGCTGGAATTTGGTTATAGGAACTTTGTAATGAAACGACGAAACCTCATCGAGTTTTGGCTCGTCTGATTCGACTTGACGAGTACTTTGTCTTTAGATGGTTACCAGGGTCTGATCTAATAATGGAGCTGGAAGGTGGCCATAGGAACTTCGCAATGAAACGATACAACCTCATTGAGTTAGGGCTCGTTTAAATCGTCTTGACGAGTAGTTTGTCTTTCAATGGTAAAGAGGGTCTGGAGATAGAGCTGGAAGGTGGTCATAGGAACTCTGTAAAGAAGTGACGCAACTCCATCGAGTTTCGGCTCGTTTTATTCGTCTTGATGAATACTTTGATTTTTCCTGGGCTACCAGCATCTCATTACAAATGGCATGCACTAACCATTAACTCGGCGTATCATTTTAATATAAGTATAAGTTCTTACGTGCGTACATAAGTACACATACAATGTTTTTCAAGAAAAAAAAATTCTAAAGTTTATTTTTGTGAAGATTTAGGTGTAAAAAATCGACAGCAATCATAGCATAACTGTTAATTTATTTATATTAACATTAAAGAATTAAAAAAAAATACAGAGAATAAATACTCAAAATAACTTTTGTATTTTTAGTATTATTTTTCTTAAGTTTATTTCTGTGAAGATTTAGGTGTAAAAATCAACAGTAATTTGACAACACACATTTCGGGTAAACATTCTTTTTTCATCTCTCTTGTAAAGCACGTTCTTAAATACAGGTCTTGCAACGAAGGCTAATTTCAGTACTCAGAGATTAGTACGATCATGTTATAAGTTTTCTTTCGTGTCAACGCCACTGTACGCCAATGCTATCGATGGGTGCGGTGTACAGTGCACAATACGCACGCCGGTTGAATGACAAGCGACTCATTATCATTTCTCATTATCAATCGTACGGCGTTTATTTTTCTCTCCCAATTATTATGTTATTTTAATAATTGTTTTGCCATTTTGTTCTCATTGTTGTTTTGTTATTTAACTATTTTGTTTGGATTCGACATTGTTCAAAACATGATTAAACTTCGTTGCACAGAACCACCCATCTATCGTCATGCCTCTTGTGGCTGTTAATTGCAAAGAACAGCCATCATTAAGCTAAAAGAGTGGCTCCAGTACAATCTGCTTACAATAAATGTAACAAAAACGTCCTATATGATTTTATGTGCAAATAATAAACATATACCTGATTTCACACCCCTTACAGTTAACAATAAGATCATACAATGCTTAACAAAAGAGAAATATATGGGTTTATGGATATAAAAATAAATATAAATAATATATTCAGAATAAGATTATTAAAATACTATTTCGCTATACCTATCTTACCTCAACAAATAAATTGTACCAAGAAACAAAATTACTAAAAATAACACAACTAGACACTTATTACACCTACTAATAAAGAACATTATCAACAATTCAATACACTCCAACAAAAAACTGAAAAAAAAATAAACTAAAACAATATAAGAAACAAAGATAAATTAAATCTAACTAGTGTACGTAAAAAGTACGGTAAGAAAATAATATTGTTTGAGGGAGTACAGCTATATAATAACTTACCCAACCATGTAAAAAGTTCAAAAAGCATAAATATTTTTAAATCAAAATTAAAAGAATACGTACACTCGTATGTATACAATGTAAATGTAAATGTTTCGATTAAGCGTCCCAGAGGTAAAAATTGTAACATCTTATTAAGGTATATTGATTGTATTTCATTGTAAGTGAACTTTATGTTTTTATGAGAAATAAATACTTTAAACTTAAGCCGACGAACACCCACAACTGTCGTTGCAAGACCTGTGTATTAAATCGTATTATAAAGTAACTCAAGAAGTCAACTTGACGTCACAATATGCATGACATGACAATCAAATAAAATAAACTGTATTAAGCGTATATATCTATTAATCGTATTCCTGCACAAAAAAAACTCTTGCGTACTACTAGTAATCGTAATGGATTCGGAAATACTGTATTTGAATGACTATCCTTTTTATTATGTTAAAAGGTAACTAATTGTGAAATGGTCAACGGAATGAAAAAACAATAATAGGCATGTCTTATGAAGTTGTACTAAAATCTCGTAAAGTATTAAAGTAGACTAAATTGCTCGAAATTCTTATGAAAGAAAGAACACTAATAATCATAACCATGGCTGGCAGAGGTGGCTAGCCAGCGCCGCGGCATCCACGCTTCCCGTCTGTCTTTAAAAAAAAACCATTGTTGGTATTCAAGAAGTAGAAGGTGCTGAAAAGTAAAAGAGTAGGAGTATCTACAAAAAGGAATGAGATGCCATCAAAAACATAACCTGTAAAAAATACAAGTCTCGCAACTCAGTTCTTCTACTGTAAAAAGATTTGAGATCCATGTATTACCAAGTCGGCTAATTTATTCAATCCCTACTTAAGGGTTCTTCTGTCTTAAGCTATTACGTAATTAGCTAACCTAACAACATATTATAGTGATCATATCAATATTAAAAATCTTTTATGTTTTAAATAGATATATTGACTTGGCAATCGCACTAAACAATCTAATTTAATACAATACTCGTATGCATTACTTGTGAGATACATTGTGTTTTCATGCGATTGCCAAGTCAATATATCTATTTAAAACATAAAAGATTTTTAATATTGATATGATCACTATAATATGTTGTTAGGTTAGCTAATTACGTAATAGCTTAAGACAGAAGAACCCTTAAGTAGGGATTGAATAAATTAGCCGACTTGGTAATACATGGATCTCAAATCTTTTTACGGTAGAAGAACTGAGTTGCGAGACTTGTATTTTTTACAGGTTATGTTTTTGATGGCATAGTGTTTATCTATTAATTTTTAACTCTATACTACTTCATTATCATAGCTTAAAATGTTATAATGTTATCGTAAGTATTTGAAGTAAGCATGTAGGACATCTGAAATATCCTGTACATGATTTTTACCCACTACACTCTACGTATTTCTAAAGTTTTGTACTCCTGAATTGAATAAAAAGTACCTGTTAAATTCGAGGCCATATATGGAATTGTAAATGAAACCTAAATCAAAATAAAGGAGTTTTAAGCTAATATTTTTATCGAATAACTTGCGATAGTTCAACAAGTTGAAGCCTAACGATGATTGGGAGATGGATAGTCCCCTTGTTTACTTTTTTTATAAATATTATTTTTGTTTTCCTATAATGCTTTTGTTTGAAACATTTTCGTATGAATAGCAATGTTTATTTGAGACGTGAAAAACCAAATACGTTACGCTTTACGGGAATGCTTCTTAGTTATCGAATTTAATATCTAATAATATAATATATATAAAACTTACATACATGTCTTTGCCAAAGTCAGCTTCATTAAGGTTGATACGAAATAATTCGCATTCAAAATATTTATTTATAACTACTCGCTTCTACAGATTATTCCTTTTCATAGACCCGTGATAGAATAGGAAATTTTTACACAAATACTTCGACGAGGTTTTGCTTTTTGTGAAATTACTTGTGAGCGTATCATGCTTATGATATATACTTATGTAGGACCTTAGTGTACTGCTCTTAAATACTATAATTGCAACACAGTTTTATATTTATAAAGCAGACATACCAATAGAGATTTCAGCGTTCTTCAATTTTACTCTCTGGTATTTTTCCAATTAATTTTCTTGGTTAGGTTCATCGAGGTAGCTTACAAAATGGGACTCTTAGGACAAAAAGCTTTTTCACTGTTAATATTTGATACAAGTGCTTTAATAGCGTAGGAAGTCATTAAAATGATTTTAAAATATAGACGACCTTATATTTCAGAACATTTTTTACAGTAATTAATGCTATAAGCAATAAACTGTTATTTAAAGCGACCACTAATTAATACTTCGTAGTTAAGTGCTTATTATTTTGAATCAATTAAAATATTAGAGACGATATATAGTTATAATAATAATAGTTGTTATAGAGACACTGTAATTCTAGTAAAATAGGTATTTTTTAGTTAAATAATTACAATTTTTGAAACTAATTACATCTGTTATTTGGTATCGTTAATTTGATACAAAATTTAGGTATTTAAAATATTTGAAGCGTGGAAAAATCCTTTTTTATTTTATAATATTCAAACGGGAATGTTGTCCAATTTAGATTGGTTTTTGATTGATGGGCAGGGGTAAAGTTTTAAATGAATTCCGTTCAGCGCCCTTCCTGGCCCGGTTGACGTAGTTACCTACTTGCTTTGTATTTTTGCTTGATTCGATTGTCCCATTTGTGTAATAAGTTTGTATATACAATATGATTATATTTTCTATTTTTTGTTTGTTGATATGGTGTATATATTATTATTATTATATTCAAACGTAAAAAAGACTGTTAAGCCTACCAGTCTTTTTATAAAATATAAAATACGCCAGGTATCAAGTAAATAAATTTATAAGATAAATGAAAGTAAATATTATTCGAAAATAAAGTGTTTAGTCCTACAAGAAATTTATATATATATATATATATATATATATATAATATTTAACATGTAGGCTCGTGAATATCATAGAAAAGTAAATGTCACAAGTCAGATGAAATCCGATAGGGATTGAAATATGATTCAAAAGCTCATTCATATTTTTTTCCATGTTTGAAATAGCATTATTATTCAGAATTTAAGAAATACATGATTTTTTTGTATACCAGTCCCCTATAGGTAATTTTTTTAAATCTATTATTTAACGTAGACGAATATGGTTTATTATCGTTAATGTTTGCAATGTAGGTACCTAATTAATGATATTTTTCTTAACAGGTTTAAATTATTATTTTTAAATTTTTAGTTCTTTTTATTAACAAGACTACCATAAAAGCTTGTTTTTAAACAGGTTTTTTTTCCTTTTAATTTAATTTTTAACTTTTTAGTATTATTTTTCTTTTTTATTTATAAAAAATTGGGTATGTGATAAAATCAAAAATTATTATTATGATCTTTTATACGTATTTTATCTCTTATTATTATATATATTGTTTCAATTATTTAAATTATGTTTTCTTCATCCATCTAATCCATCTTATCAAAGGCAGAATCCACATTCATAACAAACGAAACGAACAAACTTTATTTCCCCAAGATAGGGTCGCATATTTACGTCCACCAAACCACCACGACTCATCACCCATCAAAATTGGTCCACCCATTAAGACGAATCAAACTCGACGCAGTTGTGTCGCTTAATTACCGAGTTCCTATGGGCACCTTCCAGCTCTATCATCAGACCCTGGTTACCATCTAGCACCAAAGTACTCGTCAAGACAAATCAAACGAGTCTATACTCGATGGAGTTATGTCATTTAAGTACTGATTTCCTATGGCTATCTTCCAGCTCCATTATCGGACCCTGTTTTTATAATAATGAGTTCAAAAAAACTCGATGTTTGGGTGCCCCACCAATTAATACCAAAAATACGATTGATTGAATTTCTACTATCACATAGTGACTGAGCATAAGAACGGGTCGCATACGACAACATTGTGCGAAAATAATCGTCCTCAAAGCGCAATGAGCAGCAGCAGCTCAAAGGAAAGTTCTGCTGTGCATGGGGTGTGACTAGATATTGCTTATTATGAGTTACTTTTAAAATTAACCAAAACAAGAGGTGTTGTGTTTAATCAAGATGACGCCAGGCCACACACGTCTTTTTTTTTGACGTGATAGCCTCTAGTAAATTGATGAAAGCTATCGGGTTTTTTTTTGTCGCAGGGGAATCCATTTACGGATGATATCCAGAACGCCTGGGTAGGCAGTCTTCCACCTATGTCGGACTCGGCACTTTGGGAGAGCAATACCGCATTAAACTCATGCGGGTGCCTGCAGCCGCTTTTATTGGAGGGTCACAGATCTGCAGGCAACAGGATCCCTTCAGCAACAGGCTGGCCTCGGCGAAAAGGCCAGACTTCTCCTCAATGGGGACTGTCCGGCTTACCTCTGAACAGTCCCGACGACGCCGTGTCTTGCAGGACCGGGTTCCCATCCTGGTCTGACACGAGCACAGGGGCGTTACTGGAGGCGCATTAAGTAGCAACTCCTACGCACCCCCATTCGTCGTCCGCAGATGGAGGCCACGTCGGTGGCCTCCTCTCTTGCCCGCTCGTCGGCCTCCTTCTGGGACATTACTGTCTCGCAGAAGAAGACCATCGCCTTCCAGGACTCGTTGTCGCCGAGCATCGCGGTGATAATGCTCGGGAGCGACAAGTCCCCTCCGAGGATCGACGTCAGACCCTGACGCAGCGCCGCCCATCTCGGGCACACCTCGAGGGTGTGCTGGGCAGAGTCCACCGCCGCGCTACAATCATGAAATTCAGTCGTCGGCTTCCTCTGGGCCGTCCGACAGAGATAGTCACCAAAGCAACCGTGCCCGGTGAGAACCTGCGTCAGACGGAAGGTGAGAGGCTTGCGTTTTCGACGCATCCACCGCTCAAAGACCGGGCGAATGGCAGCTGTTACGCATGTGATATAGGGCTGCCCCGCCAGGTCCTCCCCCCACCTCCGCATTAGCGCTTCCTGCCCTATCAGACGCACCCGTAGGATCCCGTCCAACGTGGGGTTCTCGCCAAGAGCCCTCCTAGCCGAGACGTATGAGTAGGTCTCGGCAAGAACCTCCGCCACGAGCTCCCACGGGGGGTCGCCGGCTAGAGCAGTAGCTGCAGCCCACGATACTGTACGGTACCCCCGGATCACCCTTACCGCGATGGTCCTCTGCACAGATCGCAGCGCAGCTCTATTCCTCGCAGTGAGGCGATCCGCCCAAAGGTCACACACGTCTTTATTGACTCGCCAGAAACCATGGGACTTTGGTTGGGAAAATTTAATGCATCCATCATATAGTCCGGTCCTTGCCCCAAACGATTACCATCTTCCATGCATTGCAAAACCTTCTATCTTCTATCTAAAATCTTTTATGAGAAAGAATGTGGCATTAAGAGAAGACTGTGAAAATCTATTACTATAGTTTTCCCCCAAAAGGGACCAAGATCCCTATGAAAGAGGTATTATTAAATTATAGAATTAAACGGTGCATATTCATATTGACCCAAATCAGTCAATTCGAAATATGTTTAAAAAAGTCTTTCACGCAAAAATTTTTGATTTATTTTTCGCTAACATAATATATTGTGTAAGTTTAGTTGAAGGAAGTCACATTACTTCTTTAGAGTGTAATATACTTTTATTATGTAAACTAGCGGCACGCCCCGGCTTCGCACGGGTCTTTAACTAAAATTTTAAAAATTATACATTTATATTTTTTATCACCTACACCTGCGTCGATACTGGAAAATATTTTATAATAGACGGATTGAGTGACAGATTTATTATATCTATATACATACATACATACATACATACATACATACATACATACATACATATATATGTATATAGATAGTACGGATGAAACATTTGAACTGTTTTTTTTTATTAATTATTTTCTCATTGATGAATACCATATTTTAATAAGTATTATTCCCGACGAAGACAAATCCAAAAACACAAAAATCATAAAAATCGTTCCACTCGTTCTCGAGTTATAAACGGTGTAACTAACACGACTTTATATATATAGATTACAACTTAAATAGCTATAACCATCCAACTTTGTACAATCAACAAACAAATAACGACCAAATATTTTAAATTTTAACAACGAACAAACAATCAAGACCGTAGTACCCTAAAGTATTTCATTATATACAAAAACAAAAACAGATTTTTAAATAAGGGCGAGTGTCATTCTTTTGGCCGAAGTTTTGGTCAGCGCGATTCAGAAAATTATCTGCGCCATCTATCGTATAATTGTAGAATATCGTTTTTATATTTAGTGACAATAAGGGCGAGTGTCATTCTTTTGGCCGAAGTTTTGGTCAGCGCGATTCAGAAAATTATCTGCGCCATCTATCGTATAATTGTAGAATATCGTTTTTATATTTAGTGACATTTAACATAATTAATATTTAACGTAGTAGTATATTAATTGAAAATGATGTTTATCTAAAATATTAAAACGATTTCTATTCCTATCCGACATATTTAGTAAACTTTTAAGTTTAACAAAATAATAACTCAAATATAAGTTTTGTGAGTTTTAAAGATTCCTTAGACCAGATGGCGTTGGCGGCGTAGGTACCTATTTCTATTTTCTTAAATATTTATTTTTAAATGTAATTACAATGAAACAAAAACTAAATTATACTGTGAGTTATTTCCAATTTTTATGTATTAAAGTTATTAACATTGGTTTTGTACTTTTTACGTGATACGTGATCAGAGAAAAACACGATAAGAGATGGCGCTGATACAAAAAAATACGCGCTATTGAAATTTATTCTTGATGATATATAGTGTATTAATAAAACAGAGGTTTTAACAGTTTTATTATTTGTATAGATATAGATTTATTATTAAAATAATATATGTATGTCAGTGTTATCTAAAACACAGGCATTAAGTTGTCTAGTAACAAGCGACTGTGTGTGTATTAGGGGTGTTCATCGGAAAAAATTATCGATAATTTTACTATCGATAATTATCGTATTGTATTATCGATAGTTTTCGATAATTATCGAATGAATAGTTATCGATAATTATCGGAAAAAAATTATCGATAGTTGACGACAGTTATCGATAATTATCGGATGAAAGTTATTGGACGACGAAAAAAAAACAAAAAAAAAAGGTCGTCCGGCCTCCGTACCCTATCAGAAAACCTAAAAAAAAAAAGGTCGTCCCGTCTCCGTACCCTATCAGAAAACCTAACAAAAAAAAACGTCATCCGGCCTTGTAACCCTATCCGAATACCTAAAAAAAAAAAAGGTCGTCCCGCCTCCGTACCCTATCAGAAAACCTAAAAAAAAAGGTCATCCACCATACCATCATTATCAATTCCAAAAACTATTATCGATAATTATCGGATCGCACTACATTATCAATAATTATCGGATCACACAAAATTATCGATAATTAGCGAATCGCACAAAATTATCGATAATTATCGAATGAAAACTTATCGATAATTATCGAATGAAAAATTATCGATAATTATCGAATCAAAATTATCGAATAACACTTATCGATAATTTTCGATAATTATCGAATGAAAAATTATCGAGTAGTTCTGAATTATCGATAATTATCGCACACCCCTAGTGTGTATGTTAAATACATTTATTTTTTATTTATTTTTTACTTACTCCACCCGCGGCTTCGCCCCCGTGGTGTTTTGTTAAAAAGTAACCTATCTTCTTTCCCAGGCTTCAAACTATCCGTAAGAAATTTCATCACAAACGGTTCATCAAATTAGGCCTAAAACATACATTAACACAGACAAACAAATGAAAAGATAGGCAGTTAGAAGTTATTTTCGTTTTTATAGTGTCAGGTAAGGATTTGTATTCAAATTATATATGTCACAGTAAAATTGTAAATACTGTTAGATTATAATCTATCTCGCGAGATTGTGATCTGTCGAAAGATTGTGAATCATAAAATAACTAACTAACCTAATCTAATAAGATTGTGATTTGACGGTTTCATCACTTCGATATATTATAATCTACCAAAAAATAATGCGTTAATTTGTAAGCAGTATGATACGGTTCACAATCTTTCGACAGTTCACAATCTCGAGAGATAGATTATAATCTTACGGTATTTACAATTTTACGGTGACATAAAATATAGATAGTATGGATAAGCCTAACTGGAATAAAGCACCGTTTGCAGTACTATTTTTTACGAGAAAAAATTATTAATCAATCGGTATTTATTTTAAATAGTTTTTGTTAATGAAAATTCTATGAAATATATATTCTTCATAAGCGGTTTGCAGTTTATTTCTTATTAAGGTGTATATAGTAGTTTAAGGTATCATCTAATCTGAAAATTGAAATGAAGTATACCTCAATGTCTTGACGTATACTGAACTCAAAGACACAACGAAGAGATTGTGGTAATGGGACCTTTAGAGCTATGTATGACTTACAAGTGGAACAATCGCTTTGATGCACATTGTTTAAAGTTACAGTCGGTATGTCAAGTGCTCTTTCATTTGTTAACAGGGAATTAGATTTAAATTGAGTTAATGAAGCGACGTATTTGTTAATGTATAGCCAAAAAATATTTATTAGTTTTGATGTGAATGTATGGATTGAAGAAATCTCTTAAAACTTACAATAATATTAAGAAGATGAAGTTGATAAAAAGATTTTATCTAAGTTACTACAAATTTCTTGTTGTTAGATTTGGGTTATATATGTATATATAGTTTCTCTCTCTGTTAGTTAGTCATCCCGTATTAGAAATAGTCACTTATTTTTATTGTCACTAATTATATTGAAATAAGTTACAAAATCTGAAGCTATACTCATATGTTATATTATAATGGTTCGGTGATTTATATTTTAGTATAATGTAAAGCAAATGAGGCTAGCACCTATATGATAGAATAAAAAAAAACAAAACCCCTAGTATAAATTCCTGGAAAGTAAATATAAAGTACATACTTTGATTACTTACGTACAGTTTTTAAATTAAAATTACATTGTAAAACATTATGTTTTTGATATTGACACTTTGAGAAACAAAATTGTGAGAATTCACTCATGAGTTTAATTAATAACAAGAGCTTTGGTAAATATAATTTTGAGTTTATATTCAACTAAAACGTACAATTTCAAAATATCACGTTACCCGTCCGCAGCTTTTGCAACTTTAGCTCTTGTTATCCGTGCCGGCTTTTGTTTCTAATTTACTATATCGTAGTGTCAGCTTAGGTATATAGCTATAAAGCTTATGTAAATCAGGTAGTCACATTACTTAAGTTTGGATACACAAATTCGGGACGTAAAGTTTTAACTGGTTTGTTTTAAACCATTACAAAATTAAAAATGAATGTAGGTACAGGCATTTGTTTAAACAAGCATCATTTAAAGATGGTACGAACAGTTTGACTGATTTATTTTTGTTTATTTTATAACTGACTGGACATAGTTTGTATCACATATAAGAACAAACGTCTTTTTTTTGTAAGTTTCATTGCAAGAATCAAAGTTTTTTTTTTGTATTTAAAAAAACATATGTAATATAACGTGTATAATATGCAAAGTCACTAATGCTATAGATATAATGCCTTAGAGAGTTTGTTCCGATTAAACACTTATTCTACATTAAAATGCTTATTTGTTGTTGAAGGAGAAGAATATTAAGGTATGTTGCAAAGAAGTATAGTAGGTAAATGTGAATTTACGCAGGTAATACTGCTCAGATCGCTTAATATGAGTTATGTATGTTTAGGTACTTGTATTAAATTGTAAGAGGTTTTGTAGAGGAAATTATATTGTACATTGAAGATGTTTTGACTTTTTTTTTTGAGGTCACTCTATAATACTGTAACCAAACGTGTTTTTTTTTTTTACTTCTGTCTGTATCTTAGGGTCGCTTCAAACCAGCGAGTGAGAGAGGAGGCCGCCGACGTGGCCTCCATTCGCGGGCGACGAACGGGGGTGCGTAGAAGGCGCTACTTAATGCGCCTCCAGTAATAATCCTGTGCCCGTGTCGGACCGGGATGGGAACCCGGTCCTGCTAGACACGGCGTCGTCGGGACTGTTCAGAGGTGAGCCGGACAGTCCCCATGGAGGAGAAGTCTGGTCTTTTCGTCGAGGCCAGCCTGTCGCTCGAGGGATCCTGTTGCCAGCAGATCCGGGACCCTCCAAACAAAGCGGCTGAAGACTCCCGCAGGGGTTTAGTGCGGTATTGCACGTGTGACCCAAAGTGTTGAGTCCGACATAGGTCTAGGACTGCCTACTCGGGCGTCCTGGATATCATCCGTAAACGGATTCCCCTGTGACACAAAAAAAGGGTCGCTTCAATCCAAAACTACTGAATCAATTTAAATGAAACTATGCACAATTTGAGTTCAAAATATGAGAAAGGACTAGACGAAGTAGATTATCGTGGGAGAAGAAATGAAAGTCAGTCAAAATGTGCGCTTATTCGTAATTTTTTTAAGAAAAGTGATATTTGAAATTTGGTTACGTGAATATTACAAGTTCAAAAATAACTTAAAACCTGGAATGTAAAGAAGGTTTGGCTGGCTCGTTAGTGCAGTTGGCAGTGACCCTGCTATCTACTCCAGGTTTGTGGCTTCGATTTCCGTCTGTGTCTGGGTGTATTATATGTTTATTTATATATGTATTTTTTTATATTTATATTTATTTTAAAAAATATGTGTATCAGTCACTTAAAACACAGGCATTAAGTTGCCTACCTTAGGAACAGACGACCGTGTGAATGTTAAACGTACAAACAAAAATTGTGTGTGTCACCTCCGACGCACGACTGGAGTTTACTCCTTAAGTACGATTGTCTAAACATACGCAAAAAGAGTTTATCCAACTGAAAATAAGATTAATACCATATGAAAGGGTAAATTAACAAATTAATGAAAATAATATACATATATAAATATATATTTATTCATTTTATATACATTTATTATAACTAATCGGCGAAATATTTTACATTAAACTTTTCACAATAGTCAATTTCAGATGTGCACAAATATTTCATTTGGAATGTTGATAAATTATGTAATTATTATTATCTGACAATTATCATTTATTTTTTAAATATTATTTTTCAATATTATTTAGAGCAACATTACTTTCGCACCGCACCATAGGTGCGCGCGCACCGAAAAAGTAACGAGGTCATTCATCAGTAGATTTTACCTCTCATATTTTTCTCATACCGGGCGCCTTATATATGAAAATCGATTCTTAAGGAGTAAACTCCAAAAGAAAAAAGAACTTTAAACGTACCGCTTATATTAAGCTGAATTACAAGATGGCAATTGCGACTAAAGTGGGTAGTGGACTAAGTCACCTACTTTGTAAATAAATAAATAAGAAGGCACAAAGTTCATAAAGGAACAATAATTTAAAGAATATAAATATGTTTAACGTATTTGCTTCAATCGTTGATATAAAACAAAAATATTATTAAAAGTTTATTACTATTAAATTAAAATATTATTTACATATCATATATGACGAAAGTAAATTTATAAAAGGAAAGAAAAAAGTATTTTATTTGTCATTCAGTCGGCTTTTTCTTAATACTTTATAGTACCAGTGAATATGATATCAATCAGTAGATACGATACCTGTCGCTGTTTCTATGGAATATATATAAAGTTATACGAGTATGTTATAAGATGTTTGCCACGTAAATGTAGTTTTCATGAGACATACATGACACATGAAAACTACACACGTTACATAAAGACACGCATATTAGATTTCCTTAGTAAATTATCCTTCAGTGTCAAGCTTTGTGCAAAATTTCGCTATGAGGAATAGTTAATTAGGTTACGTCAGAATACAATGAGGTTATATGAAACACGTTCATAGCAATATCAAATTCCTATTCGGAATGTGAATACGTGGCAGGGTTTGTAACAAATTAATATTCTTCAATGCACATAAGTTACATAAAATGATACACGATAATCTAAACTTATCAATTTTATTATGATTGTGATGTAATTTTTTAGATATTTATATATAGAAACGTTTTCAAATATATGTGCAGTTATCATACAATTAGACACTTTGTACTCGCTTTCATTCCTTTAGGTAGGTATATATATGTAAATATAATTTAATTATATAATTACTTATTTATGTATATATGTATGTCAATATTTTATACAGAACTATTAACTTTAACGTTTCCGTCTTTGTTCGTAAATAATAATTTCATTTTATTAAGGGGTAAGGGCGCTTGTGCACTACACGGAATTTTACTGCCCGGCGTCCGATTTTTTACGGTCCGATTTTGCAATGAAAAACACGAATAGGCGGTTGTGCACTACACGGAATTTTACCGGTAATAGTATAGTAGTATAAGTACCCTTGCGAATTTTATATCACTGAAAAGATAAGAGATTTTAAACTAGTTATTTAACATAATTATTCTAATAGTGTTCTGTGATAGAATAGAATTTATTAAACAATTATTTTATAGTTTAATTTTAAAAAAACTGCAGATACGTATAGCGCCATCTTGTATATCAATAAGATACCGGTAGTTTTGAATCAAATTAAACCAATCAATAACTAATCACGCTCAAACGAGATGGCGCTTAGAAGAGATTTTTTTTAAAGATTATAATGTAAATAATAATAAAATATTTGTATAAAGACTTAACTGTGCATAAATATGTAAATAAACTAGGATTTAGATCGTTTTGGTAAATAATATTATAACTAAAGTTGATAGACAAATTGTAGTTATGAAAACATATATACGTATAAACGTGCGTATGTATGTGTGTAGTTTGTTTATTTATTCGAATATTAACTAATAAAATACAATCAATTTATTTATAAATTGTCCTTATATATAATACTTAAATATTTTGTATTTTATTATTATTTATTTTTTAAGACTCAAAAAAAACGGTCCGGAATAGGGAAAAGTAAAATGTCGGACGGTAAAATTACGGATAGTGCACAAACGCTCTATACATTTATATGGCGTGCCATGTCGGACCGTAAAAAATCGGACGCCGGGCAGTAAAATTCCGTGTAGTGCACAAGCGCCCTAACGGTAGTAGAAAATCATACATGGATCGCCATGTTTTTTTACCAATGGCATCTATGTAAAAAAAAAGCATGGTGGTCCTCACGACTGATGTTCTCCTACCGTTCCCCTTGCTGTTTTGGTCAATAATTAACTACGTAAAACGGTCTGAGCTGCAGTTGTTCCGGGGGAGGTCCAGGGAGCGAGACTGGAACATTTTATTAAAATACATATTTTTCAAAATTCTCTCAGGTATCCTTTCCTCTTAAGAAGTAAACTCGAGCCGTGCGTCGGAGCTGACACACACAGTTTTTTTTTTTAAATTATATAAAAGAACTCTCAAGTATTTAATGCAGAAATTAAAGTTGTTGTTATATCGTAATGTGGCTGAAGGATAGTTTCGACTTTAGTTTAATTCGAAGTCATCCAAGCTTAATAAACAATTTACGGTTGAGCGCTCTTCGATCCAACGTAAAACGTCGAATCCAAAGCAATATTTAGTACTACTATTACTTCTTAAATAACTTGTGTATTACAAACGGTTGCACTGTTAAATTCAATTTCACATTTCCACTTGAGATCTTCATTTTGAGAATGAAGTTTTACTTCTGTCATTTGATAAACTATATTTAAAATAATTTAACTCGATTCTGTTAATGATTTACTTAGTTTGAAAGTTTACATAAAAAAAAAAAAAAAAAAAAATCGTCCAAGTGCGTATGATGTTACAATATTTAAGATGATACTTTTTAAGGTCGAAATAAATTTTTTTTTTTTTTTTTTTTTTTTTTTTTTTTATTCAGAAAAACTTACAGCTATACATAACAAATTAGAAATACAATTAAGAAACAAAAAGCCATTTAGAAGTTTTTACAATTAACAACTAAAGAGTGCTATATTATTTAACAGTTTGAGAATTCAAAAAAAAAAAAAAAAAAAAAAAAAAATTTTTTTTTTTTTTTTTAAACTAAATAAAAATTAAACTAAGGATGGTTCGAGAACTTTGCTGGATCATCAAACTGGTTAGACATTATAAGTTATCGGAAGAGAAATATTCCGTGGTCACCAACCGTCTAATAGAATAGGGTTTAATCAAAAAAACGTCAACATCACGGTGTTCGCGCAAAAAATCATTAAATCGTGTAGTAGATCTGCAAATAAAGGAATTTCGACGATAATTACTATTACAAGGTGGGATATAAAATGGGGAAAAATTACGAAAGAACCTAGTGGGTACATTAAATTTAATTCTGTTATGTAAGTCTGGATTATCTATAATATTGTTAACAATTTTATTTAGGTATACTAAATCAGAGATATTTCGACGAAGTCTCAGGGGAAGGAAATGGTATTTTTTACATCTACTTTTGTAGTCAACCAAATTATCACCACATTTATACTGCAAGTATCTTAAAAACCGCTTCTGGATACACTCAATTCTATTTACATATGTATTATATGCTGGGTTCCAGATCTCAGAGCAATACTCAAGTATACTACGTACATATGAGCAGTATAGTATTTTTATAGGCTTAAGCTTGCTAAAGTGTTTGCAAGACCTGATAATAAACCCTAAAGCCCTTGAGGCCTTTTTTACAATGTAGTCGACGTGTTCGTTGAATAACAACTTACAGTCTACAACTACACCCAGGTCTTTAATTTTATTTATATGTGCTATTGTTTGATTTTTTAGGGTGTAATTGTACCTAAGGGTGTTTAATTTGCGAGTAAAATTCATAATGTGGCATTTCGATACATTAAGGTCTAATTTATTAATTTGGCAATAATTATTGAATCTGTTTAGGTCTTCCTGCAGTAATCGACAATCATCAATGGAAAAAATACGTTTTATTATTTTAGCATCATCAGCATACAATAAGCAAAGAGAATGATGAAAACATGATGATATATCATTCAGAAATATGGCAAAGAGAAGTGGCCCTAGTAATGAGCCTTGAGGAACTCCAGAGGGAACTGATACCCAGGCAGAGACGTAGCCGTTTAAGGCTACTGCCTGGGAACGATTATTTATATATGAGGAGAACCAACGAAATAGATTCCCGTGTATTCCCGCCATATAAATCTTTTGAAGCAGAATACAGTGGTCGATACGATCAAAGGCCTTACTGAAATCAGTATATATTATGTCGACCTGTGCACCCGAGTCCATTGAAGCGCTAACATAATCATATGTAAGAAGAAGATTCGATGTGGTCGAGCGACCCTTCAAAAAACCATGCTGCTCTGGAATGAACCAGCTCTGAATTGTAGCGTAAACCTGTCGATAAACGATGTTCTCAAAGATTTTAGCAAAAATACAAAGTTTCGAAATTGGTCTGTAATTTTTTATATTAGTCTTGTCGCCATTCTTATATATTGGGGTTATAAACGCCGATTTCCATATGTTTGGTACATAGCCTTCATCCAATGATCGTCTAAAAAGTATACTCAGAGGAGTGACAAAGCTTTTAGCACATTTTAAAATTATTAAAGGAGGAATGTCGTCGGGGCCGGCACCTTTATTTAAGTTAACAGATTCTAAGAGCCTGAGGAGCTCGTCGTTATCTATATAAATGTCACCAATATTGTAGTTATTCATTTTCTGCGTCACGGGATAGGTAAAGTTGGAGTTGGGACTAGATTCAAGGAAGTTAGCCTGGAAATAATTTGAAAACAAATCACAAATTTTGTCACCGGTGGAAGCAGTTTCACTATTATAAGACATGGAGGAAGGAAAACTGGAAGATTTTTTACTGTTGTACTTTGTAAAGGACCAAAAAGCTCTAGGATTAGTAATTATGGAATCTTCAGTTTTATTTATGTAAGATTCATAACAAGAATTTTCAAGAGTCTTTGCCCTTTTTCTAAGTAATGAAAAAGTTACATAATCACTCTGGTTCCCGTAAATTTTAAATTTTCGGAAAAATTTGTGTTTTTCTTTTAATACCCTAATAAGAGCCAAACTGTACCATGGAGGGTAAGAATTCGGCTGGATAAATTTATGAGGTACATAGGTATTACGAAAATCGTAAATTTTGTCATAAAAATATTTCACAGCGTCATCTAATGACTTATTATGCAGCGTTTCAGTCCAATTAATATCGTTTAAGGAAGTACTAATAGAATTAAAGTCGCCAGATTTGTAAAAATATTTAAGTCTCTTCTTTGATTTTAAGGAACTTTCTAGGCAGTGTGACAGACGTATACATAGTGATCTGTGATGAGGTATATCGTCAGGTACCAGGGGGTCGTCACAGGGGCTGATATCGAGTTCACAATTTGAAAAAACAAGGTCTAAGAATCGGTTATTATTGTTACGAACCTGACTACGCTGAATTAGGTCGCATTGAGCTAGGGTGTCAACGAAATTTATTTGAGCTCCACTGAGGGATATTCCACTCAATGTGAAATAATTTCCTTGTGGGTCCCAGTCTATATGTGGCAAATTAAAATCTCCCATTATAATGAATTCGTCCCATTAAATGGTACCTAAAAACTTGTTTCTTGTACAGACACTAATTATTTATAATTTTTAACTTTATTTTTATTTCTTTTTTGGTTTGAAATAACGGCCATAGTAATACATATTCTTTAACAACATTAAATGACTATGACTATGATAGACGGATGGATAAATGATAGTATTCATAGTTGGAGAGTTGTCTTAATGATTGGCATTCTTTGGGGTCGGATTACTAAAAATGCTAGGTCATTCATAGCTATACAAATGCTGAATGCGGATTATAATTTCACAGTAAAATAAAGTTGTTTGTAGCTTTTGGTAAGGTTGAGATTAGTTGAATTCTTATTTTAAAATAAATAAACATACACTATTAACTGTACAAGCAAATGATTCGTTTTATTATAAAATTGCGAATAAATACGAAAACACAAAATAAAACAGAAAATATTTAACAAAGAGCAATATCATTACAAACAAAAAATAAAAACCAGGAAGGTTGTATATTAACAAATGTTTTATAAACGCGAATTCAATACGACGAATGAACGCATTCGTTTTTGATTTGTATTGAATGTATGTAATATCAGCTTGTTGTTTGTTTAATTAAAACTCAGCATATTCGGAAGAGGAGAAAAGCTACTAAATGAAGCATCAGTATTCGTTTTTCGTAAAACGGAAAATAAGCTAAATGGTTTTGTTCGATGCTTCATAATTTTTTATTTCAATAAAAAATTTAAAATAATAGACAATTTAATTTACGAAACGTTCTGTTAAATACGAAATTCGTTGTTCACAACATTATTTCAGTAAATAATAAAATAACATGCATGAATGTCAAAGTGTGACGTCTACAAAAACATTCTTGTTGAATAAAAGAGAGCAGGGTAAACCTAGACAGTTTCTATCTCGTGGTATCAAAAAACTGCCTTATCTACAAATCCTAAAGTCAATGATATCCAGTTTTTCGACCTTGGATTAGAAAATATATATCTCAACAATATGTGATACCAATTAAATGGAAATTGTTGCTACACTGCTTACGCTATATTTGATTTTCTGTGATCCTACTATTCACGATCCTAGCTAGCCATCGAGGTCAGGCGAATAAACATCATTGGAATTATTCTGAAGGGGTCTAAGGTATATAATGGAGATATGCGAATAAGCCACAGACAAGTCTTGAAAGTTTAAATAAATAGTGTCATTAATTTCATTGAGCTCGATGTTTGCCGTCGAATCAAGTGAGTGATAATTTGACATCTAGCTTACATATTGCCAAGTCAGACTATTTGGTGAAATGGTACTACGTTGAATAATAAAAATAACTTTTATTTTTTATTTAATCTTAAACTTCCTAAATATAAAAAAAAACTTCAACATGTATTTATCACTCTGTATTTCTTCTATTTGACTCTCTCGTATGTATTGTTCTTGAAAAGAACTGTATGAAGTCAAACTTGTGTTTAAAATATTATCTATTACTTTCTTTTACTTTTTACTTTATATATAAAGCTGAAGAGTTTGTTAGTTTGAACGCTCTAATCTCAAGAACTACTGGTTCGAATTGTAAAATTCTTTTTGTGTTAGTCCATTTATCCATGAAGGCTGTAGGCTATTTAACATCACGCTACGACTAATAGGAGCTGAACATTCATAAGAAACGTTACAAATACGGTAAAAGCATAATTTTTTGAGAGCTTCCGTTGTGTACCCTGCGTAAACGGTTAAAGCTACCCAAAAATCATATATGACGGAATCGATTGACATTAAAAGTTCTAAAAGAAAGTGTGCAACAGTATGTACATAACCGTTTTTATAGTAATCAAGTTTGTTCTAAAACAATTTGTTATTTGCGAAGGTAGTTTTATAGGCATGATATAAATCCTTATCAAAATAAATAAGTTATTCATCACAAGTACCTATTTCTTTTTGACTAAAATTGTCCAGAACATAATATAATTTCAATGAATATCTTAGAAGATATCATAGTTTTAAAATAACTCCACAACGAAAAAATAAAAAATAAAAAGTGATTTTATTGCATTATTATTAGCCAGGTATATGAATGCTTACGAATTAAAAGTACTCAACAAGGCAACTTTATGAAGATAAACTTTGTCTTTTAAAGCATTTAATTTGGACAAAAAATTTATGAGATATGAGAGGTACAGCTAGTATAATATACTATGAAAACAGCCCGCCACCGTTCTTACATAATCACAAATATCGAAGAACCTTTGTGCAACCGAATTATGAACATTAGCAAAGCTTATATATTACAATTCCTAGGAAAAGTTTAATGTAGTATCGGATTATTTTACAACCTTTTGGCTTTTGATTTCATTCTCTTAACCTTCCTATTATGTTATATACTTTTATATTACCTTAAATTATTTTTCAGCGTATTTGCTACTTACATCAAGATCAATTTTGATATAGCATAGACAATGATGATATATTGTTAATATTAAAAAATTTCAGTAAGCATGGTAAGTAAACGACGCAAACAGTGCATTTTAGAGAGCACAAAAGCGATTTACTATCAACTTGATGTCGTTGTTTCGTTGCTAGCCTAGCCAAGCAGCTCGCCACGTATACTGCTAGCTTATGAAGTACATTAGTATATTTGTACCGTTTTCTACGTTTAATATTCAATAATTTTTAACTTTCCGCGCGCTTATTAATTCAACCAATGCAATGTCAATAACGCCATCTTAAATGGAGCATCCTTGTGTATATGACCAATGAGAGCGCCCGAATCACCGGCGCGCATACGCAATTAAACCATACAAAGAAAGCAGCGCCCGCGATGGCCAACAACTAGAACATCTATGATCTAACGGAACTCGTCACTACTGCGACTGAGACTTTATGTGAAATTTACTCCCTATCGTTTGTCTGTGGCGTGATTAGTGGACTATTCCTGTATAAAACGAGGCCGGCCGGCATATATCCTAAAGTCGCAACAAGATCAACAAGAACGACTCCGTCTTCCGTTCTTGCTGAGCATGGTGAGTTGTGCATGATTATCTCTTATTCACGTATTCAAGTCGTGTACCGTTTATTTACCGGCGAGTATATATCTATGCTCGATCCAGATTGTACGCAGATTGACATTGCATTGGATATTATTAGAGAACCGTATTCGTTTGCGTACAATATTATATATACTATTCCAAAAGACAAGCGCCATAAAAACGAATATTACTCGTATTAATTTTAGGTCTGTCCTCAGAGAACAAATGTTTGTAGAATCCATGGTGCCACTGTGCGATATAATCGGTGTTTGCTTTACGGGCACTCTATTCGTGATTACTTTGCACAACAACGTTGTGTCAAATCCCTAGAATACTTGTATCACGGTATTAGTGATAAGGTTATTCATCAAGAGATTCATTCGAGTTGAGTTTGACAAACGCAATGCATTGCTGCAAACTAGCGCAAACGCGCAAAGTATTTTCTCTGTAAGCCACTTTCCTATCGGCTTACTTATGCAATATCGGTCATGTTTGTTATAGCAACTACTTGTATAAGGTCGGCTCTGAAGCGACGGCGATTTGCCATTACTGTAATACGGAACAGATTGCTACGCTATGCAGTTAACACTTAAAGGATCTCTAGCGTGGTACGCTGAGTTCCCACAACACTCTCCAGATTCGCATTAAAATTAAACAATAATAGCGACCAACGTACTCACTTCACAATTTTAAAAGACGTAATACCCGATTAATGAATCAAACATGAATAAACTGAGCTAAACTTAGCTTAAGTTACATTGATAGGACTAGAAGCGGAACTTTTTCCTCCGACTAAAATAGTAACTGACAAGAATATTCTCGACAAGCTTAATTTGAGTTTTCGAACAAAATCTGTAATCACATTGATTCATTTCAAAATTATAAATTTGCCGAAATTAATTTCACAATCAAGTATTTATCTATGAGTATTCTCGAGGACTCCAAATCCGCTTAAATGAACGTTGAGAGATACCGGTAGACTTAAAGGACTTAATTACGAGTAAAAATGCACCGATTAGAACCACTTGATGAAGCTTACCTAACTGACGATAGCCTAAGGCAAAAATATGTGAGTAAAATTCGCGTAAATATATGAGAACAGTAAGCCGAAGGCATCTCTCACACATACCTTCTCCAACAGCAAAAACGAAGTCCCCGTTTTCCAACAATCCATTCGCGCTTGGGCTAATAGGACTATATAAATATCAATACCGTATCGCATAGCACCCTCTCGCATCGTGATGACGTATGTAAAAAAAATAACTTGAGATAAATGTCCATTTAATCACTTATATTTAAAAGTGGCCTTATACCAGCAATTGGACGTTTTCAGCCCAACATGAGTTTTTGTTTTGACGAAGGGATCTAAGTACCCAATCTTCCGCCTAATAACTATGTTAAAGCCAGTATTTCCAAAAGCAATTATATTCCAAAAAATAATATTATTACAATTAATTAACGATTCATAAGTTTCTAAAAAAGTCAACTCACATAAAGTATTTTAAAGAGTTTTTGACATGTTCATGTTACGAGTTTTACATTTCATTTTGTCAAGCAATTGAGACTTACAATTACTACTAAATCACATTTTATTTTTATAATAAGATAGCATTATTTGTTAAAATAAAATGTATAATAAAATAGCGTCATTAACAAGCAGGTAATATTAACTTTGTCAAGTTTTAAAGATCGTATTTCCTGACTGCCTTTTGCAAAGTGAAATGTAAAGTTACTGCGGACTCTTCAATTAATAGGACGTCTCAATTAATCAAATTAAGCTTCGAATTACCTATTCTTTGTTCAATTTTTGAAAACCGTGACTTTCTTTATATGTTATATGACTTAAGTAGAATCAATCAAAAATTTAAATTAATTTTAATTGGTATATTACAATTAATTGAAATTGGTTTGCATTTACGTAGAAGCCTTTCGGTGACCACTGTGTTACCGATTTTAACATATTTAAATTATATATACTATCCTAAATAATAAATAAGCATATTTTTTTTCTGTTTTTTTAATGTATTATATTATTATTAAAGTAAAACTTTTATTTCGGACCATATATGGTATTACAGATGGCGTGCACTACCCATTAACTCGGCGCATCGTTTTATTATAAGTACTCGTATAACTTCTTACGTGCGTACATAAGTACACACACACACTTTTTTTCGCAAACCTCACTTAAACAATTAATATTAAATATATAATAAAAAGTTTCACTTCATACGTGTATACATTAAATACACACACACAACTTAAAAAAAAATTGTTTCAGTAAGTTAATATCATCAGTGGATCAGCGTGATGAATTAACCTCTAATACATTTTCCTAACCGAGAAGAGGCCTTTGCTGATTATTGGATTAATAACTGCCCACTGTAGCAGAGTACAGTTTTTTGTTTTTGGTACAATAATATTTTAAAAATGCACTTTTTCTAAGTCTAATTTAATTTTATATATTAAGTTTGGTGACATAGTCATAATAGGCATACAAGTATTAGATTTAATTCTGGCTAAAGCTCTTACTGTCACGGATATTATTTTACGTAATGATTATTATCTACTTTGTTTCCCTTAACAAGTAAATAAAAGAGACAATATACTTATTAAGGTTGAACATATATGTATGTATGTATATGTTTTATTTAGTGTGTAGGTATGTATTGTGTTTTGTAACATCAATCTAAAAATAAAACATTGTAAATTAACATCAAAATATAAAAGTACCACAAAGACATATTTTAGCATAAAAATTGAAAAAAAGAAAAACATAAACTGCATTTTTTCTTTAATTTCAGGGTTGGAAGCAAGAACAAGAATTGAAAATAAAGAAAGAATAATGTTACTTACATTTTTCATAAAATAATATCACCAAATCCTTTCCCGAGAGTATTGTCTGAAACAGCATCTGTAACAATGGCGAGAAAATGAATTTTAGGCAATGCTTCTAAGCTGAAATTTAACCTAAAATGAATTGTAATTCATAAGAATTACTGTTTCGGTATCATTGAGATTTAAACTTTATATTTACAACCATTTTGGTGTGTTGGAGACGAATTAACGTTGACGGACGCGTATTTGATTCCTGCTTGGAGCGGATATTTGTATTATGTGCAAATTTTATTTTGTTTTTAGTCTTAGTGTTTGTTTTTAGTTTCTTTACTTTGCCTCGGAGCACTATAAGTCGTCGGTCCCGGTTGTTACCATAGACACCTGATAACGATCGTTACTCTCGTTAGGGAAATTACCCGTAAACCGCAGTTGAGCAATGGATTAAATTCCAACCAAGGAATTTATATCATAACTGGAACGCTCACTTAATAAAATGGTATATTCAAATATGCACCTTGAAATATTTGACATAAGGTTGACATTGGCTTATAACATGTAAAGTGAAAAATCGTTCCGAGCATTTCATTGACAACTGGTATTTTGTCTCTTTCTTACGAGAGTTGCCTTGAATTTATGGTAGAAAGAGATGCAATACCGGCCGTAAGCACGTTTTTTGAGTGCACGTGAGCATTCCAGTTTGTATATAAATTCCTTGGTTCCAACCCATTTACTACATAAGAGAAGAGGATTTAGTCCAGTAGTGGAACAGAGATTTACAGTATTTTTGCTCAGATCTGTTTGTTTACGAGTCACGAATATTTTTTTTATATAGATTAATACAATTAATCCGATTTGTTTGAAAGCTCTAATCAAAGGATAATGATGATTAATATTGATAATGGCAACTCATTATAGTTACAAGTGAGATTTCTTAAATTATTTTTGCATTAGTTAGTTGAGGAGAACGTAAATTATAAAAGTTACGAAAAAGCTCCAGATAGTCAAAATGTGTGTGGTGTATTTAACACTTTTTAGAATTTTAGTTATTTAATTTTGGATTTAGGAAAAAATGCGCACTTGTCGATGTTTTGTACATTTAACCATCTTATCTCCGTGGCCACAAAAAGCGTAGCATAAAAAAATAGTCGCACATTTTTTGCAGCTTTTGTATCAAAATAATATTTGAATTTTATTAAAACGACACACTTTCTTAAATACGCTAACGTTTTCAAAATTTTTAAAGTAATTTATAAAGCAGAATAAACAGTTGTCAGTTTCACGCAGTTAGCAGTTTCAGATTTAGTTTTCTGGCCTAAAAGTATAAAAACAATTTTTAATACCTACTAATATAAAAATGTTAAGGCACTTCGATCAAGCCATTATAAAAACATTGTTCGAAATTTTTATTTTATAATATCAGAAGGAAAAAGTTGTCGATAACTTGTAAGTTATTTTATGAATTTAATAAAGAAATCATTTTTTGACACTCGGAAATTTTCTACTTCGGAAACTTGAAACGGACTTATGACAGTTAACGTTAGCGTTTTCCGATTCTGAGATTTATATATCATCAATAAATATGAAAAAAAAATTGGTTGTTTGTCTGTAAATTCGGTTTACGTTCGGTAATTTTACGCAATAACGTCATTAGAAAACATGATTGAAAATTGCACACTTTTATGAAATAAATTATTATGACTGACTTATCATTATTTTGTACAAAATGTTTTCGGTAAGTTAACATTTCGCTGCTTGAATACAAAAGGGACATAAATGGAAAAAAAGTGAAATCGTTTTTATTTAAAAAATGCGATGTTAATAGGTCATATTTTTGTATTTAAAAGAGACTCCCATTGATTTCTCATTATAATATATGAAAACAATACTAGCGCCTTTTTAGTATTTTCGAGTTTCGAGGACCAAATATGAGCAAAACTGCCATTTTCTCAGTTGCGACCCTATAATCGAAGCGAACGCATTTTTCTTTTATGATAAAGTGCCATATTTCAAAAAATCCTTAACTTGCGTTAGTAATTTTATAAACAAAAGCGCCATATAGTGAAATATGTACGTTTCGATCTTAAGAAATCACGTAAGTTTATTCCTCTTTCTTTAACAAAAGTGCCATATTTCAAAATTGCCCATTTTGTATTACAAATTTAGAGAAGTATAAAATCACTTTTAAATGAAAAGGGCCTTACTAAGCATAGCGTCCGCTTTGCTTATAATATTTTAGAGGTTGTAATATTATTTGATAAACGTTAGTGCCATATTTTGGAATGCGCTACTTTTGTATTTCTTTAGATGGGAGTAAATTCATTATAATTATAAATTTAATATAAAACTTAAAATAAAATTAAATATTTTAGTAAATTATTATTATTTTTTAATGTATATTGTTATTTGATATACGTAATTTATTATAATTAATCACCGTTTTTTGATAATAGAATGAGTAGTAGAGTACAAAGAATATTTGAAATGCTAAAATCCAACAAAAACACGAATAAGGATTAGGAAATTGAACACCACACACCAAATGAGGCAGAAAGATGAGTGCTATAAATTATACCTTTACCGATGACAGTTAATCTCCGATTTGAGGCACAAATTGAAAACCTAACATGGAATGAACCAGCTGCTCTGTTAGATAACTCCTCCAACAGTAATTCCATACCTGATAGTCAACACAATCTGAGTTTATCCCTGTTAGATAATAAAGAATCATGGTTTGAACTACAAAGATCAAAGACCAGACTAAACGTGATTGTTCAGGAAACTGATTATGATAGTGACACTTCTGTGTCTACATGTTTGACAAATTCTAACTCAGTTTTTTCTTCACACGACAACGTTGCAGATCTAAACTTTATTACTAAAAATGACCTAGAGATGACGGACACAGATTCCGATGAAGATAATTATATAAATTCAATTTTTTCACTAACAGTCAGCTGTTACCTTCTGATCCTGAACCTTCAGGTTTCAATAAAAATAATAAAGAGTTTAAAGAACAAAATAACAAATTGATAGCATTAGGTACTGTCTCCTGTTGAAATCCAGTCTGAAAAGATTAATTTTATCGATTTTTCAGACAGTGACAGTGTTAACACTCAGTTTGTGACAGAGTTAACACTCAGGTTAGCGTTAGTATTCGTCACATAATTATCGTACAAATCACATAATTTAGCACTTGGTACGATCGAACATAGAGGTGTCGAAATTGTACGATAATCCAACGAGCATAACATAATTTTGCGAACATTTTTATTCCGTTCAAATGTCATCGAAATGGAAATTTTAACTACTTAACTGTAGCTTTTTAGATTCGATGTAGTGGATATGTACAGGTGATGACTTTTTTTTTTTATTTCGTCTCCACTTCAGAGACAGGATATATGTATTATTACTGTCGAAAAGTATCTGTGTAAAAAATTTGTATTTGTAAGATACATTGGAACGAAAAACGATAATTTTACGGCCGAAAATACATAATACTGTCAGCAAATAATGCTAACACTGACTCAGGTGACCAGTGTAGTTACGTCGAGTGTTGATACGGCATCTCCGTGTGATGAAAATGAAAGCTATGAAAGAAAAGATCGCAATAGGAAAGCAAATCCTAATTTATAGAAAAGGAACCTTACAAAATAATTAAAGAACAGTGGTAAGGCATACACATCTTTGTCAAAAACTAAGAAAAATATAGAAGAAAAAAAATAGGGCCAGTTTGTTCTAAAAAATGCGAGATTCAATGCTGTAAAAAAATTACAACTGAAGAAAGATTACATATTTTTATTACGAGGAGTTTTTTTCTAGCTTATAAACTTGTTATTTAAATAGAAATATGCAGACTAGTTGTTATTGATATATTCACATTCAAAATTTAGGTTTGAAAATATAATTTCTATAGTGTTGTTAGCTCAAGAATGGTTGTGATTTCTTACTGTTTCTAATGACATTTATGTTGTACAATTACATTTTTACATTAGAATAACCTACTTAATTTTTGTTTAGTTAGTAGAATTCATATTATATCTATTTCGAGACTGATATTAAGCTATAAGTCTAGTTTGGTATATTTTTTATGATGGATAGTTCAATTTTGTAATTAATAAATTAACAAAACCTTATTATTGATGTAAAATGCTTGTAGTAATGAGCCAATTAATTAAATTTTTTATAAAAATAATTGCTTTTAAGCTTTTAATGATTTTCGAATATTTTTTTTCAATTCTTTATTAAGAGGAAGATTTTAATTCTAGTTTTTTTGAAGCAGATTTTTTTATTTTCACTTAAAAAAGTTATTTCATTTATTTTTATAAACTAGCATTGCCATTTTAATTTTTATGTCATAATTTTTCTAGATTACCTAAGTCAGTGGAAAAATATTTTGATTAAAACATCAATTTTTTTGAATTGTGTCTAATTATTCTATTTTTTACCATAAAACGAGGGATTTTTTTTTAAACAAAAGGGACTTATGTGCTAATATATCTTTCAAGGCAACACTTGTACTACAATACTACGTACCATTAAATGCAGCTTTGAAATACGCTTTTAGCGGTATATAACATGCATGTAATTACCTAATGAAAGAATAATAAGTTACAGACAAATATAAATTTTCTAAACTTTGAATGGCTCTCCTGTAAAATAGTGTCTGTTTGATTTTTGTCTCTTTTGTAATCAAGCAGCGATTTATTTGCACTCGGTAATTCAAATATTTTTGTATCTTCTAACTCAGACGCATCTGCCGTTAGAGTGGAAGGTGGAGATGCGTCACAAGCCGAATGCTGAGGTCGATCGTGCCTCTCTATCGACAGACGACATCACGTCAAAAACTCACTATTAAAAAAAAGAACCGAATTTTCAAGATACGATTAGTTATATATTATATTAAATAAGTTCAGTCTACTAAATTGTTAAATAAGTTATCAAATGTAAACATTTCTATAAATTGTACTTTATTTATAATAGCAACAATATACAGAACATTTTTTGTGGAAAGAGCTAAAAATTGGGTCAAACAATCTTCTCACAACAAACTATAAAAGCTCTATTTTTTACATTTTTATTGATAAATGACTTATTATTTGTTGTTTATTATATAGTAAAATAATCGTTTTTTACATATATATTTTATAACCATATAATGAAAAATTAGGAGGAATTAAAAGGTGAAACTTCGCTATCAAATATACATAAGCTTGCTTATAAGCTTATTAAGTTTTTTACGGATTGGTATCGTTTTTATTTCTTCAATATAACAAAATACATATAAATACATAAAATATATTTATTTATTAACATTCTATGGCATACCACATATCGCATACCAAAAATACATTATAAAGCATACTTAAAACTTAATTAAAGACTAGCGGCCCGCCCCGGCTTCGCACGGGTCTTTAACTAAAATTTTAAAAATTATACATTTATATTTTTTATCACCTACACCTGCGTCGATACTGGAAAATATTTTATAATAGACGGATTGAGTGACAGATTTATTATATCTATATAGATAGTACGGATGAAACATTTGAACTGTTTTTTTTATTAATTATTTTCTCATTGATGAATACCATATTTTAATAAGTATTATTCCCGACGAAGACAAATCCAAAAACACAAAAATCATAAAAATCGTTCCACTCGTTCTCGAGTTATAAACGGTGTAACTAACACGACTTTATATATATTATATAGATTACAACTTAAATAGCTATAACCATCCAACTTTGTACAATCAACAAACAAATAACGACCAAATATTTTAAATTTTAACAACGAACAAACAATCAAGACCGTAGTACCCTAAAGTATTTAATTATATACAAAAAAGAAAAACAGATTTTTAAATACGGGCGAATGTCATTCTTTTGGCCGAAGTTTTGGTCAGCGCGATTCAGAAAATTATCTGCGCCATCTATCGTATAATTGTAGAATATCGTTTTTATATTTAGTGACATTTAACATAATTAATATTTAACATAATAGTATATTAATTGAAAATGATGTTTATCTAAAATATTAAAACGATTTCTATTCCTATCCGACATATTTATAAACTTTTAAGCTTAACAAAATAATAACTCAAATATAAGTTTTGTGAGTTTTAAAGATTCCTTAGACCAGATGGCATTGGCGGCGTAGGTACCTATTTCTATTTTCTTAAATATTTATTTTTAAATTTAATTACAATAAAACAAAAACTAAATTATACTGTGAGTTATTTCCAATTTTTATGTATTAAAGTTATTAACATTGGTTTTGTACTTTTTACGTGATACGTGATCAGAGAAAAACACGATAAGAGATGGCGCTGATACAAAAAAATACGCGCTATTGAAATTTATTCTTGATGATATATAGTGTATTAATAAAACGGAGGTTTTAACAGATTTATTATTTGTATAGATTGTGTAGTACAACAGACGGTCTTATGGCTAATTAGCCGTTACTCCTTTACAATCCCAACGGAAAAGGAGAGTTCAACAACGAATCCGAGTGGGTGGTGTTGTTTTTCGAATAAACTTAGGTACTAGTATACTTATACAAAATCTATATATCGCACCTTCGGTAGAACAAGGGCACAATTGTCAGAAATTGCCAAAATGAGTTAAGTATGCCAAAATGTTTTAAAATTAAAATACCTTTTTCTTAATAACTACTTGCCTAAAAATACAATATTATATAGTTTATATATTGAAAAAAAAAGAACTACATGCAATATTACCATAAATTGAATGCGAAAAATATTTTATAATGGCTCTCCTGTAAAATTGCAAAAACTGCAATTGTGCCCTTGTTCTACCGAAGGTGCGATATATATATACAATATATAGGAGACTTTCTATAGATATAGTCACTCATCACGATATCTCTGGAACTATGAGACCTAAAAACTTGAAATTTGGTAGGAATATTTCTTTTGCCGAGTAGAGGTCAGCTAAGAACGGATTTTACGAAATTCTACCTCTAAGGGGATGAAAAAGCGAGGCATAGTTTGTATGGGACAACGTGATTCCTTGGTCCAATCTACTTCAAATTTTGCATAAATATTCTTTAACAGAATTTATTGAAGACATGTTTCGTATTTTATCGAAATTCATCCCCTAACGGGGTTAAAAGGGGGTAGAAAGTTATTTTGATATAAATACTCAGTAGGATTTTTTTTTTAATTTCATTTTATTTTGACACATGTTTGACAATCCGTCTTTTATATAATATTTATATATTAGTATTGACGTAGGCGTAGGTGATAATATGTTTTTTTGGGTGCTCCTGGTGGAACAGGCAAGACTTTATATTAAATGTAACAAAATTGAGTTGTAAATATATCGTGTGATCGCTTTATTGTAAAATAGTGTTTTATATAATATTTTTGACTTTAATGTTGATGTTGTTTTAAGTCAAGGGTTTTAAACTGAATAACTCATCAGCAAGGCATCTGTAGTTCACAATGATACAGATATAGAAGACACCAATGTGAACTTGGAAACATTTTTGAATTATACGGCATTAACATCCCAATTAGTACAGATTGGCACCACGGACTAATGTTGGAACAAGATCAGAAAAAATTATAAATCATATACCTAACTTTATCTTACACTAAAACTAAGAAGGAGGAGATAAAAGCTGTCTTGGACTATTATTAAATATAAATATATATTTGACATACACACACGATCGTCTGTTCCTAAGGTAGGCAAGTTAATGCCTGTATTTTAGGTAACACCTGACTGATACACATTTTTTTATAAATATACATACAAATAATACATATAGAAATAAATACATATTACACCCAAACTCGAGGCGAGAATCGAACCCATGATCCTGGAGCAGTAAGCAGGGTCACTACCAACTGTGGCGAGTCAATCAAAATTTAAAAAATAATTACTTGCGGGTTTATTCAAATCTAAGAGGCAAAATCGTATTGACTTGTGGTGTAATTATACCAACGATACAACGAACGAAGCATTGATAACCGGTTCGAGATTCTGGTGTAGTGGTGCGAGTGGCTTAACGCCTCGCCTCAATGCCGGTGGTCGCGACTTCGATTCCTGCTCGGGGCAGATATTTGTATTTATGCCAATATTTGTTTCATGTCTGGGTGTATAGTGGGTTTCCCCACCGTGGCCCGGAGAGCACGTAAAGCCGTCGGTCCTGTTTGTTATCATGGATGCCTTATAATAATTGTTACTTATGGAAGGGATATTATCGGCCCCCCGCGGCCCAAAACCAGCAGCGGTGGGCGCGAAAGCACAGGAGGGAGATGACTCGCTCTCCCCCTCCATTCGGTGGCGCGAAATCGCGGTAGTTTGGACGCAGAGGTGCACAAGCCACTGTAACCCCTGGACCAGCTGATGTGTGGACCCATCAGCGGGGTTTCGCCGTCTGGGGTAGCGGAAGTCCAGTGGTGAACGGAGCGCGAAAGCGCGGTGAGAGTGTTAGCACGGGAGTTGCGGCTGTTGTGGGAGTGGCGCCGAGAGGGCGCGGAGATTTTAGTGTTGGGGCCGCTCCTGGTACTTCTCTGAATTAGCAGAGTGGACCAGTCGAACGGCCCCAAACACATACGGAGGGGCCGCCGGGCCAAACGTCGGGGCGTCACGGTTGTATGTGCGAGCGATCCCGTGGCTCCCCACTATGGCGCAGACGGTCGATGAGTTTTCGTGGGTATTCTGGCTTCGCAGCCAGCGAGTCCCACATAACCGTCGCCTGCGAGCGGCGGGATGCGTAAATGCATTTCTCATCGTTAGAAAAAGGGATATTATCCGCTAACCCGCAGTGGAGCGGCGTGGTGGATTAAGCTCCAACCCTTCTTCTATATGAAAAAAAGGCCTTCGCTCAGCAGTGGGTTGTTTACAGGCTGATACAATACACTACAGTACAGGAGCATTTGTGGCCTGCAGTGACGGAACTGAGCCTCACCATAAATATAAGAATGATGGACTCTAAGGGGAGATGTTACTGCCGGACAGTTCTCAGACCTGTTGCTTAAAATAGAAAATGGTGATATGAGTGTATATGAGTATGTATTTACCATAAACAAAGCTTAAGGTCAAACTCTTACTGTAGCGGGAGTATACTTAAGCGAAAGCTGCTTCTCTCACAGCCAGTTGTATGTGGCATATTCCAGAGTAGCCTGGTGATTCTAGCACCCCGAAAGAAAAACAAAAAATATTGTTTATAAAGAAATACTAAGGAAGGTGTAGTACTTCGATTTCGTTGTAAAAAGATAATACCCCCGTGTAACTTTCTCCAGACTTTGGTCTTTGGACCGAGCTTCGTTTTCATAAAATATTATAACAATTTTTTTTTTAAATGTTTATTTAAACTTTAAATTGCTACTCTATAGTAAAAATTTGTTATATTTTATAAGTATTCAAATATTTTAATATAATAATTTATATGTTATAACAAAATTAATAACGTAAAAAAAAAACAAATAAAAATCCTATTAGAACCATTTTCGACTTCTACGCGGACAAAGTCGCGGGCTAAAATATTGTTTGAGAACTCAATTCGTCTATAATGAAATATTTTCCAATATCGACGCAGGTGTGGGTGATAAAAAATATAAATTTATATTTTTTGAAATTTTAGTTTTTAGTAGTTTTTCGAAATTCTACCCCTAAGGGGGCAAAAAAAGGGGGCAAAGTTTGTATGGGACAACGTAGTTCCTGGGTCCTATCTACTTCAATTTTTGCATAAAATATTCTTTAACAGAATTGATTGAATACTTGTTTCGTATTTTATCAAAATTCATCCCCTAACGGGGTTAAACGGGGTTGCTTTTGCTTCGAAGTTGATTTGACAACTCAATCCGTCTATAATGAAATATTTTCCAATATCGACGCAGGTGTGGGTGATAAAAAATATAAATTTATATTTTTTGAAATTTTAGTTAAATACCCGTGCGAAGCCGGGGCGGGCCGCTAGTACATATATAAATGAATATATAACCTATTTCCCTATTATAAACTAGTAATTAAAAATAAAACGAAATAAATTACAAGATAAAAACATTTAATATAATAAAAACCTAAATAAATCGTCTCCAGTCAAAACAATATAATATCCTGATAGTTATTTAGTTTTTCTTATTTATATAAGCAAACTATTCCACATCTTTATAGCCTAAACAGTAAAAAATGACCAAGAAATTTTGTTTTATGTGCAGGTAACTGCAGCATAAGATATCGAGTTGATCTTAATGCTTCTGAAGCACCCCATCGATCTTCAACAAAGAAGGAGCCTTTGGATTAAATAAAACACAGTACAGCAGAGAAAGGATATACAGGTTCCGGCGAGAGTGTATAAAAAGACACTTGAGCTTTCAATGAAATTCGAGCTTGAGCTTTTAATAAAAAAAGGGAACGTGTAAAGAATTTTATAAAGTAATTTAAAATCAAAATGGCGATATGGGATATATCATATCTAATGTTAACTTGAACCAAATGATGACTTACAAGTCAGTTATCTAACACTTCATAGTTTTATTTACAAATTGAACCGTATATAAGGATGTAATTTTCAAAAATCGTCATCTCCTAATTTAAACTTTTTGTAATTTAAAGTTGTTGAAATTTACTAGGTATATACCATATTTTATACAATGTAATTATTAATAATTTTATGTTTGTTCTTATTTTCAAAATAGCCTATTACAAACGAATTTATTTTTAAATGTTTTCAAATTCAAATCGACCCGTTATAATACGGTTACTGTCGTACATTTACCGGGTTAGTGGTATGTAAGTCAGCTCCCACTTCTGTGTTTTAAATAAGTTATTTTCAAATGTTTACACTTGTTTTATTATGGGGGTTAAGGTTTAAACATGGGATTTTAAGGTTGTCCAGTTGATTTGAGATTCTTAAAATAATTGCTATGATTTACTTTTAATGACCACGATATTTTAATTTTTACGCTTTAACATGGCTTAATGTTGATTAAATATTTAAAGTAGATATATATTTACCTGAATTATACAAATTAAGAACGTAATAGAAACAACGATGATAATGAGAAAATTGTACATTTCATTGTATGCGAAGAATTTGTACGTTGCGTACGTACGTACTTTACGAATCTATACAATACTATATCTGTTTAAAACTCCGTTTCATTAATACACTATATATCATCAAAAATAAATTTTTATAGCGCGTTTTTTTTTGTATCAGCGCCATCTCTTATCGTGTTTTTCTCTGATCACGTATCACGTAAAAAGTACAAAACCAATGTTAATAACTTTAATACATAAAAATTGGAAATAACTCACAGTATAATTTAGTTTTTGTTTCATTGTAATTACATTTAAAAATAAATATTTAAGAAAATAGAAATAGGTACCTACGCCGCCAACGCCATCTGGTCTAAGGAATCTTTAAAACTCACAAAACTTATATTTGAGTTATTATTTTGTTAAACTTAAAAGTTTACTAAATATGTCGGATAGGAATAGAAATCGTTTTAATATTTTAGATAAACATCATTTTCAATTAATATACTACTATGTTAAATATTAATTATGTTAAATGTCACTAAATATAAAAACGATATTCTACAATTATACGATAGATGGCGCAGATAATTTTCTGAATCGCGCTGACCAAAACTTCGGCCAAAAGAATGACACTCGCCCGTATTTAGAAGACTGTTTTTCTTTTTTGCATTTAATTAAATACTTTAGGGTACTACGGTCTTGATTGTTTGTTCGTTGTTAAAATTTAAAATGTTTGGTCGTTATTTGTTTGTTGATTGTACAAAGTTGGATGGTTATAGCTATTTAAGTTGTAATCTATATAATATATATAAAGTCGTGTTAGTTACACCGTTTATAACTCGAGAACGAGTGAGATTTTTGTGTTTTTGGATTTGTCTTCGTCGGGAATAATACTTATTAAAATATGATATTCATCAATGAGAAAATAATTAATAAAAAAACAGTTCAAATGTTTCATCCGTACTATCTATATATATATATAGATATAATAAATCTGTCACTCAACCCGTCTATTATAAAATATTTTCCAGTATCGACGCAGGTGTAGGTGATTAAAAATATAAATGTGTAATTTTTTAAATTTTAGTTAAATACCCGTGCGAAGCCGGGGCGGGCCGCTAGTACATTTTAAAAGCCGACTGACACAACAATTTCAACACAGAATAAACACAATCTTTAAAACGTACTCACGTAATACAATAAAAGTAGTCAACATTTTTATCATACCTGTAATTACCTTTTTTGGTATCATGGAATAGGCAAATTAATACATTGTTGACTAAATTCTGCAAACAATATGCAAGATCGTATTTACAGAGATACTACCAAGAAAAGAAGGAGGCAAGGGCCTCACAGATTATTTAAATCTACATAATAAACAGATCTCCACTCTTAGAAAATACTTTTTTACCAAAACATTATCTTAGAGGCTTTACGAATGATTATAAACATAAATATTACACGATTTATCCCAAAACTGTCTTTAAAAAAAATAGTTTAAGTTTTGCATTATAAATATATATAATATTTGTAAAAAAACTTCACAAATTAATATCACAAATAGATCAAAAATTCACACCTCTCAATCTAAAAATAGGAATTTTTAGAAAACCGAAACACTAATTGATGACAAAACCAAAATAATGGAAAGCACCCAGAAAACTTTACATGGAAGACATCGCCAAGATTTATGCCTAAATGTCGACAAAAAGGCGTCGAATGAGTGGCTTTATCGAGGTGCATTCTATCCGGAGACTGAGGGGTTCATGATTGCCATACAAGATCAGGTAATTGAAACAAAAAAACTATCGAAAATATATTACTGAAAATTTAACCACTGACTTTTGTCGAAAATTTAATAGTAGTCCGGAAACAATTCAACATATAACCGGTGCCTTCAAGTCGATAGCCCAAACAGACTATAAACACAGACACGATCAAATTACTAGTATGACTTTCCAGAAACTCGGTTACGAGTATAAACTAACTGCTCTTACAACTTATACAACTATATACTGAAGTAAAACTTATATACAGGAAACGCTGTGGGTACAGTCAGTCGAAAATAAAATTATACAATAAATTAATTGAAATAAATTTAAAGGTACAAGAAAAATTATATGTTCGATAATATCTAATTTTACTTACGTCAAAACAGTAAACTTTCCAAACTTTTCATAGCACTATGCTTCGTCCTAGGGAAAAATTACATCTTTCAAAGATTATGATCGACCCTTTGTCGTTCATTGTTAACGAAAAATTTCTGGCTATCATTTTATAAAAATTGCTTTGTTAGAAAAACGTACCGAATAGTTCAAATATAAGCGAACATTAGGTCAACGTATTTTTTTTTTTACTTAACTGTACTGCCTAACATATTCCACCTTTTTAATTTTTAAATATTATGCACAATATTATATTTTAACTATAGATATTTTATATTTATATATCGCTTTGCTTCGCTTCAGCCTGTCGCAGTCCACTGCTGGACATATGACTCCCCAAGTTCGCGCCAAATACCCGGTTTTCCGCAATCCTCATCCAGCCTCCATTGGCAACCTTGGGCAAGTCGTCTATCCAGTGGGCCGGAGGAAGCCCCACACTGCGTTTGCCGATCGCAGTCTCCACTCCAGGACACGTTTGTTCCAGCGGCCATCGGTCCTGCAACCCACTGCTAGTGCAATTTGCTGATTTTACGGGCTGTCTCGATTACTTTAGTTCTCTCGCGAATATAAATAGAGCGAACTCATTGGGGCTGATGCACATAGTCACCACGCTGGGCAAGCGGTTGGTGATCGCAGGACTGATTTTATCGCACTGAAGACACTGCTGCCCGTCTCCGGTCTGTTCATTTAAGCTAGCAGTTTCGATGGTTATCCCGCCATATGTCGTTTTTTTAGTTCCATAGTTGGATGTGGATCTTTCGTATCCCTTAGTCGCCTCTTATGACACCTACGGGAAGAGAAGGGGTGGCTACATTCTATTCTGCCGGAGCCACATGACATATTTTATATAATACTAGCAAACCCGGCGAACTCCGTTTCGCCACCAGATGGCTTCGTTTTTTGTAACATTTCGTTTGATATATATTGGTTTGTAGTACATGCTATGTATCAGTGATGGCGCTGTATGTAAAAAATGATTTTCCCTGTTTTACTGCTTTTCTGTTGAAATTTTTCCTGAATTTTGTTTGCTATAAACCTCACGGAGCCCGAGACCTTTCTAACGAATACAAAACCGTGGAAATCGGTTAGTGCGTTCTGGAATTATAGCGTCAGGACTTATTTTTATAATATAGATAAATACAACTGTAACGTTTAATTTAAAAAGTTGAATTTGACTTAGGAAAAGTGATTTTTCAAAGAGTTAGAGAGTAGTTTTATATTTCACTTACTAGAAAATATTATAACATAAACATTTTTATAAATTCAACCTTCAAATTCTTATCTTGCATTATTTTAATAAAACATAAAATTAACATTCATATATAAAACTCAGTAAACGAATGTATTTTATATTTTATTTATATATATTAAAGTATAACTTATATGCAGGTGACTCCGCGGGCACTGCTAGTATGAAATAAGATTATAAAATAATCGCAGTACTCGCTGGCATATCCAATACTCAGCAGCACAAGATGCAGGAAACTTACCTCCAGCAGTCAATTGGATTACAGTCGACGACGACGACAATATTTTACATGGTTAATTATACGAGAAACATATATTTTAGGGAAATATAGGCATTTTCAATAAATAGACAGCCAAATTATAATCAACAAACTATTGAAATGACAAACAATGTTTGTAAGATAATATCTTGTATAACATTATTATTTCTCTTTCATTCATCCTAAATAGCAAAATGAATACTCAATTAATTAGTCGTTTAATATTGGTATATAAAACAAATTAATGTTTTGAAAAGCGAGAAAGGACATATTATTATCTTAATAAGTAATATATGTATGTATAAATAAATTTTGCATAAAATAGAAAATATGCGTTTATCGTTATCTATTTACATCTTTCTTATGCAGTTGTTTAAATAAATAGATATACGAAGTCGGCCTTCCGTTTTCTTTAAATCACATCGAATTATGGTATTTCCGACAATTTAATAAAAACTGAAAATATATAAGTAGGTTAGTGGCTTACTTTAATTTAAGATGGGTTCTTTAACTAAATTTCAAATGTGTTGGGTCTACATGGACGAAAAGTACAATTTTTTTATTATCAACACTTGACAATATACTTATTAAATAACTCACACAAGGAAAGTGGTTTTATATATGTCGAGTATCTTATCTTTTCCCTTTTATAAGTTGGCATGTTTCTTTATGCCTATTACATTCTTTTATATTTATTATTTATTATATAAATGGTAATACTGGAAGATTTTCCTGTCCTAAGTGAAAAACGGAATGAATGAAGAAATTAAGGAATGTTAGCCTTTTTTCGGCAGATAAGAGAAGAGCGTAGAACGTGGGTCGTTAATTAATGAACTAAATTATTGTTTATTGTAGTACAATTTTAGAAGCCCGAATGTATAATATAATTGGTCCACACTATATTCAGCCTTAGCTTAGCATAATTTTTTTTTGTTTTGGCGGGAAAAAATGTACCTGAATGCACACTCCGTCTTCCGAGGAGACAACGGGGTAGTATGGGGCCCTCACCTACTAGCCCCGCCCAACGGGAACTCTCTCCTGTGCGACACCCCCCGTAATTGGGCATCGCACCTTCACGGTAGACTGTTTCAGCGGACGGTGGGCAATTCCCGACCCTACCGTCCGCAGCCTCGGCTAGGGCGGCATCAGGCGCATGTGAGGGCGTCTGCACCGCCCGCTTACAGACGTCGAATTGGGTCTCAGAGGAGTGACTCTCTACTACTTCTTCATCTGGGTGTGCCGAGGTCGGTGCGTATGACCTTCAGCGAGTATCTTTTAGATACTTTGAGTATAAGGTACGCAACTCTGTTCGACACACTTCCGATGGTCCCAGTATTGTTAATGAGGGACCTACGGACCATAAGCCCGACACCTCTTTGGGACTGTTGGTCGCCCTCCCGGTAGTAGAACAGATTACCGGATTATAGGGTTATCGTGTCCTCCCCCTCTCTTCAGACTTCAGATAAACCCAGTATATCCCATTGTAACTTGTTCGTTTCCTCTTCCAGCTCAACAATCCTTTCATCAGACCTCTGAGTGCGAATATTGTGTGTGACCATGGCCAGGTGTCGTCGTGGCTGGTAGCGGAATCTCATTCGGAGATTCTATTCTTCTAAGCACCCCCTGCCTTACCGTTACGAATATAGTAGGGCCACCGGGCACTGGTGGCCTGAGCTCTTTTTTGCTTGTCATAATGAGGGGGGGGGGGAGGTTTGCTAATACTCGCCACGCTTGGTAATCGTGTTGTTGAGCGCAGCTTGTTATGTCAGGATATGGTGACGCTGCTGGCAATAAACACCCTGGTCGGTGCATAGTTGTTCGTACCGCTATGGTCTTAGCCGCCTTTTACGAAACCTCGGCAAAAAAAGAGATCGGGACTATTCTTCTCTGCCAGTCACCGGATGGCCAAAGATCGTTAAAAGAAAAAGAAAAAAAGACATATTATTATTTCTTTTATTCAACATTTTTCCCTATAATTACATTTTTAAATATATTTATAAAAAATACAAATAAAAATATTTAAAAATATAAAAAAGGTATTCCTCCGGTGGCAGGTTGAGTCCCAGGCCATCGGTGGTTAAGGCTCCAGGCTGAGGAACCTCCTCACAATGCGGGCCGTTTCAAGTAACACAGCCTTTTGAATCCGACCCTAGATCCAACAGTCGAGCGAGAGTTTCTTAAGGTGTTGGTCGAAACTCTTCGCTAATAGGCCATTGACCGACACAACAATAGGAACAATTATTGTTGGGTCCACATTCCACATGGCGGTAATCTCATGGGCAAGGTCTAAATATTTACTTAATTTTTCTTTTTCCGCTTTTACGAGATTATCGTCATGCGGGATTGTAATATCAACAATAATAGCTCGGCGCGTTGATCGGTCTACTAGCACTATATCAGGTTTATTGGCTGCAATAAATCTGTCAGTGATAATAGACCGATCCCAGTAGAGCAACGCATGACTATTTTCAAGAAATGGTGTTGGATTGTATCTATAGTACGGTAACTCATTTTCAACGAGGCCATATCGAAGAGTAAGTTGTTGGTGGATAATCCTGGCTACTTGGTTATGTCTGTGCAAATACTCACCGTTAGCAAGACGACCACAACCGGAAACAATATGTCTGATGGATTCGCCAGGCTTACGACATGCTCGGCATATGTCTGGAGTTCCATCTTTCATGATATGTTTCCGGTAATTGTTCGTCTTGATAACTTCGTCCATAATTGCACAGACTAAACCTTCAGTCTCCCCAAACAGATTCCCGTGTTGTAGCCAGAACACAGAACTGGATTGGTCTACATCTATATCTGTCAGAGCTTTGTAGAACCGAGCATGTAGTTCTTTGTTCCTCCATATGGTCACGCGGTCAATGGTACTCATTACTATAGGTTTACGCAATTTCTCTTTGCCTAAGGACAGCGGAGTAAAGCCCTTATCAACGGCAACAACATCCTTGTGCATATCGTTTTTGATGTTTAAAAAATATTCTCGGAGATTATACACCACACGATTGTGGAGGTCTTTTGCGTTTAAAAAGCCTCGACCGTCGCATTTTCGTGGGATGTATAATCTCATGAAAGATGAACGAGGGTGATGCATTCAGTATATTGTTAACATTTTACGGACTTTGCGATCAAGGGAATCTAACTCCGTTTGAGTCCATCTCAGAATGCCGAAGGTATAGACGATTAAGGGCATAACCCAACTGTTAAAGGCACGTACCTTGTTACCGCCCGATAAAAAGCTGTTAAGCACTTTCTTCAGCCGGCCAAAGAATCGTTCCCTAGTCAGTTGTTTCATGGCTCCGTCATCAATGCCCAATGCCTCTGACATTCCGAGATATTTGTAGGTTTCACCTTCGTTGAGAGATCTAAGAGACAAAGAGTTGGTAAGTTGCAAATTTTCTGATGAGATAATTCTACCTCTTTCTACATGGATGAAAGCGCATTTATCCACACCAAATTCCATTTTTATACAAGTGCTAAAAGTTTCTGTTATTTTGAGCAACTTGTATAACTCTGGTCGTTTGGATGCGAACAGCTTCAGATCATCCATATAAAAAAGGTGAGATATTGCTTTGTCTTCTTTACGAAGGTGAAAGCCTAACCCTGAATCCTCTAATAAAGTACTTAAAGGATTCATGGCCAGACAAAACCACAATTGACTCAAACTATCGCCTTGAAAAATACCCCGCTTGATCCTTATCGGTTCGGTCGATTCAGGAACATTGATGCCGCCAGGATACTGAAGATACGTGGTCCACTGCTCCATACACGAGCCTAGAAAAGAACACAAAGCTGTATCAATCCTATACAACTTCATGGTCTCCATAAGCCATGAATGTGGCACTGAATCATATGCCTTCTTGTAGTCAATCCAAGCGGCAGCCAAATTTTTCCGGTTTCGACGTACCTGTTGGCAAATAGTCATGTCTATGAGGAGAAGTTCTTTAGTACCACGACTACCTGGCTTACATCCGTTCTGAGCTGTAGCCAAAATATTATTTGTCGTTATATGTTTCATAATTTTAGTAGCAAGAATGGATGTAAGTAGCTTATAGATGGTTGGTAAGCAAGTAATGGGACGGTAGTTTTTTGGATCAGTGGTACTTCCCGATTTTTATAACAGGAATGTGAAACCAGTTGTCATAAATGTTGGAAGTGAACCCGTAATGAGGGCATCCTGAAATTGGGGTGCCAAGACGGGGTGCGAACTACGAAACCATTTAAGCCAAAAGTTGTGCAATCCATCCCTTCCAGGACATTTCCAATTCGATGAGGAACGGATTGCACGACTTACATCATCTGGACTGATTGTGGTTGGTTCCATTTGTGGAAGTGAGTTGCACCTCCTCCTGACAACACTCATCCAGTCACTATCAATGTGGTCAATGGGATCCGACCAAATATTTCGCCAAAAATTTGTCATCGCGTCTCGGTCCGGTAAATCATCATTGACCACATTAGTAGTGCACTGTTCCCAATTCCTGTATACTTTTCGTTTGTCGCTTTGAAAAATGCTATTTTGATAATATCGATCCCTGCGTTTTTTATACCGCTTTATGCGCTTTGCCCATGTACAGAGTTTTTGTTTCAGAAAATCAATGCGATCTGTGACTGAATTTATGTACTCGCTTGATGTTATATTTGTACCCGCAAAAGCTTGGTGTACAAATCGCATGATTTTCGGGCGTCTATTACCATTCCTGAAACATATTAATTTGGCTATTAGGGTTCTGGTTAAATGTATTCGTTTTTCAATTCTGACTTGCCAAGCTGGAGCTGTGTTAGACGGTAAAGTTGTTTTATTTGACGTAAAATTCACATGAGCTACATTACACACAGCTGCAGCTCCACAATACAGAAGTGAATGCGTATCAGATAAATTTTGAGTGTTGCCTAAATATTCTTTTAAAATTTTATCCATAGCACCTACTAAAGCCAAATTAAGTCTGTGTATAGGCAAACGAGGTAGATGTGGCCTAATATTAGGTGGCATGGTTCTATATTTCAAGATAGCATCCTCCAAAGCTCTCCTCATATGCTCATTATCCTGGCAATTTACTGACAAATCAACACTGTTAGAATTTATTACATTCAAATTTGTTACCTGTCTCTGCATATTATGTGATGATTGAATAGCACAAGTATGACTAACAGTATTAAATTGTGGTAAATTTGTACGCAGCCGCTCAAGTATCGATTCATCCAGGAGGTGACAACGCTGAATGGCTCGTACTTGATCCGATAATCGTTGTGCAGTCACGGTGACAGTTGGTTCAAGCGCCTGAAACAGAGACAGCATTGTTGAACGATACGCAGTGAGGTTAATTCCCCCTCCTGTTGCCTCATAGTACGCTCGCATGACACTCTCATTCATTTTTTGAGTCCATCTCATGCGGCGCACAGCACCACCGGCAGTGGGATTTCTTGTGGGAGCGCGTTGTCCCTGAACCTCCAAGCTAGCTGGTGGCGGGCGTATGACTCGTCGACGTTTTGATCTTCTCACAGGCGAGTCAGCGTCGTTAATGTCCGATGCCGCGGTGGACAGCGGAGTTTGGTATTCATCGTCTGACGTTGATGATTTCGTATCGGAGCACGACAAAACCCTTGGTCTTGGTTGTGCGAGTCGTCCTCTGGCTTTTTTAATTTTATTATCGCGTTATATGTCATTTTTATGTTGTTTTTGTTGCATATTTATATTTAAATACATTTTAAAATAATAAATACAATGACAAGATAAAAAAACGCGTCATTTCAGTTGACAGCTGCCAGGTTTTTATTATTATTATTAAAAATAATAGTATTGTATTATTATCATATCTCTGAAGTATGACTTACGAATTAAAAAAACAATCATAAAAATCGATTCATAATTGACGGATTAATCGGGTAACAAACATACAAAAAAAAAAAATACAGACGAATTGAGAACCTCCTCCTTTTTTTGAAGTCACTTAACAAAAGTATTTTGTTATTAGAACAAGCTTCATTAAATAAAGAAAATTCAGAGACTTGTTAATTTCTTATAAAAAGTACAAATGAAGAGTTCTTTACAAGTCACAGGATCGATATTGGAAGAGAAATCGTTGTAATCTTAGGATTAGTCCATATGTTGGGATTGAGACCCAAATGCTACCGTACATTAATCAAGAATATTGTCATGTATTGTGTACTAAAGATTTACAAGTAGACTTACAGGGTATATTGTTGTGTTAAAGTAATCCTGATTTATGGATCGAGGTAGTTTTAGGAAGTCTATGTACTATTTTACGAATAAGATATTAAACCGAAATATTAGAGTTTACCAATAAGCCATTAATATAGTTAATATAAATAATATAGTATCAGAATAGCTTAGTTAATAAATCGTAAATAAAATTCTTAAGTTAATAATAATATAAAATATCAGTAAAATTAAAAAAATATATGAGTAAAATTTTTTTAAATTTACTTAGGACTTTAAATGTTATAGGTAAATAATTTTCCAAAAAAAAAAAAAAAACATACAAAGATAAAAATATTAATAAAAAAATGAAAATTAAAAGTAAATATAATTTTAACCTCACTTGATTAACCAGACCATTCCAAGCAAACGTCTAGACTATAAATGACAAAATATACATCACAGCCTGCTATACATAGAAATAGCTGTTCCCGCGACGTCACACGTAAGTAGATTTTACTTGAATACGTAAGAGATTGAAGGTACTAACTATTAAGTCAAAAACATTAAAATCTTATATATTATTTTTTCATAATTTTTTATTGTGTTATTCTCTTTTTTTTGGATAACATTTACTTAATTACTCATCTCCTGTAGTTATCTCAATCTCACGCTGTCATTCAAACTACACTAACTTTTGATAGAATGAAGCTATTTGGACTATATAGACTAAATGTTACTTCAGGATGTGCTTTATTGCTATATTTTTACGTTAGTTTTGGTTAGTTTTTAGCTTTTTTAGCGAGTACAGTTAGTACTTTAAGCGTTATGTGTGTTTAAATAAAAAGAGCGAGGAACAGACTTTTCTAAAAATAACAGAATTGTGTAAAATTAGTGTTTTTAAGCCTCTACAATAATTTATGTTAATAATCTATGTTAAAAAAAAAAAACGCGCGCGAAATTTAAAATTTTATTAGGTATATTTAGTGTATTGAAAAGCTTAAACGAATCACTTTGAAGAAAATAAATTTATAATAGTAAAATAAAAACTACTATATATACTTTAAATAAAAACTACTATGTATACTTTTCTATACAATCTGAAATTGATAAAGGAAAATAAAATGAAAGTAATCCAAAGCTGGGCAATATATTTCTCTCTGAAACCGAAATCAGTTACAAGTTGCATACGAAAACGTGACTGGAAACTTGAACGTTAGATTAGTGTTTCAGGATCTATGAACACCTAATGGCATATTTTATGGTAGCCAACTAACGAATAGATGGGTTATCTAAAATGATTATTGCCGTCCATGTATATCTATTCTACCAGAGAAGTTACTGATGCATTGCTGGCTTCAACAAGAGTATTAATGTAAAATTAGGCTTAGGAATGTAAATTGGGTTGATAGGCGAGATTCTGGCTTACATTTCTCTAAGAGTGGAAGAGATTCTAGTGTGAAAATGCGAGGAGAAAGACTAACATAACGCAATTAGACATTGGGTAAATCAAATAAATAATGTGAAATAGAAATAGAATGTTGGTAATTGTACCTTTATGGTAGATACATGCTGTAAATAAAATTAAAGTTACAAAAAAATCAGTAAAATGTATTTTTATATTGTGCAACCGATTTCAAACAAAAAATTATTATTTTAAATAAACGGTATTATGTAAGATATCTCTCTCTCTCATAGGGCATTATGTAAGATTTCTTTTACAAAGAAATTTTTGAATAATGATACGAAATAAAGTATTTATTGAGAAGAATGTCGTGGACCTCGTTATTAATAGACACTGATAAATATTATAAAACAGAGTTGTCATAGATTAATTGTTTCTCTCAACTTTAGAACATAATAATGATGCTATTAATCTCTTGTTAAACATCGTTTAGAGACAATCCATTAAGTAATTCATTTCAATTATCTAAGGGTACATCTGAGTGTTGACTCAGTGTGTGTACACAAGCATGAATTAAATAATGTTTATTTCAAACGTCGGCTACTGTTCTATTATTCTGTTAGTCTAAAAATAAAAAGGCAAGCTTAAATAGTAGTCTAATCAACAAGTGCCAACATATGTGTCTGCAATTCTTGAAAGGCTTCAAAATAAATCCTCCTTGGAAAAATTAAAAAAATATTACTTTTCAGAACTTCATCAAATTGAATGTCACCCAAGGAATTTATATCATAACTGGAACGCTCACTTAATAAAATTGTATATTCAAATATGCACCTTGAAGTAACTGACATAAATTTGACATTTGTTTCCAACATGTAAAGTGAAAAAATCGTTCCGAGCGAAAAAACGAAATGTTGACTGCTGGTATTTTGTCCCTTTCTTATGAGTTGTCTTGAATTCGTGGTAGAAAGAGATACAATCCCTCTCTTAGGAACGTTTTTTGAGTGCAAGTGCGCATTCCAGTTTGTATATAAATTCTTTGATGACACCTCAATCATAATTTTCGGAGACTGCTGAAAAAAGTTGATCAAAATGTCACATGTTGACTAGACTATAGAGCAAAAAACGTGCGTTCGTTTCGGTGAAAAATGGATTAAAATGGGAATCAATCAAGGAGATTGACAAAACGTATTAAAAAATTTCAGACTGGCCATTTTCTATCACATGTGTACGCGAATGAATATGGCTTTGCATATCACAATAGTTTACATGGGTTAGCGAATACAATTTTTATATTTTAATTCTTTGCTGTACTTTCTATTTTTCTTTGAAAATATGAACGCAAAATGCTGGAAAGGTTTTCGTTAGTTATGGTGTAGGTATTATTTTGAAATAACTGGTATAAAAATATTTTCTTAAAAAAATTATATATGTCGTGGGATTGATGTATTTATTGGCTGTTACTTTTCGTTCCTCTAAAATACACTTTGAATATTAAACAAAAAAAAAATTTTCTTTACGTTTGCCGACCTTCAATTATTTAAAATAAATTTAACGTTAATTTTACATTATATTCCGATTATTTGGGTAAAAAATTGTCTAGGCCATATGTTACCAGTGGTCTATGAGTCTTAGAGTTAAATATTTTAGAAATATTTGGATGTGCTTCGACTAAAAACAATATTAATATATGATTTGCGATAAGTTACGAATATTTACACCGTTTAGCAGATTCTCCTTTTATTCGCATCATTTCCAGTCCTTGACGCTACATTTTAAGATTTTATTATGAATTGTTTATGTTACATAAAAATGTAATATTTTTAAAATAATAAGAAACATTGTATTTTTCAACCTGCGATTTTTGTTTGCAAAAAGTAATTTTAAGATATACAGAACGAGTTATTTTAAACATAAATAATATGACTGGTTTATAAATAACAAAAGTCGAAATTTTTGATGGGTTAATTAAGGTTATGACGTTGTACGCAACGTTAAAACAAGAACTTATATGCTAACTTGGAAACTGTACGCTGTCCTGGTATAAAAATTTTATTCCAAAAGGATTAGGAAGTAGTTTTGCATTAATAAAAAATAAAAATAATCAGCAGACACACTTAGGACAAACGTCAATTCTGAACCCAAGAGAGAGCTCCCAATTTTCACGGTTGGGTTTCAGTATTCGGCTCCCCCACCGGTGACGCTGTTAAGGCCGCTAAGGCTAACAGTTATACACATTTAAGATATGACAAGACACTTTCTACCAACATAGACTTCAGACTTTTTACCGGTGGGAGGGATGCGCTGTGCCGCGCTCCCGGCTGCATGGGTACCACCATCTTGCTTATTTCTTCCGTGAAACAGCTTTGCTGTGTTTCGGAAAGAAGGGCAAGACAGGCAGTGTAATTACTGGCACCGAGACTTAACATCATATGTCTCAGGATAGGCAACACATAAATGAGTTGGCTGGGCTAGTTCCAGGTAAACTAGTTTATGTTCATGGGCGACGTCGACCACTTACCATCAGGTGGAACGTCTGCCAGTTTGCCTGTCCAACTAACATATATAAAAAAAAAGACACTCTTGGAGCTTATCTGTTACGTCATGGATCCCGAGACTACCCCGGATGAACGTGTTGCATATGTGGTCAACCCATGTGTGACGTGAAGCTTATAAGTATGCTAAGATAGTGTTGGCCAACACTCTCTTCCGTATAAAAAGGACCGAGTGGACGAAGCTCATTAATACCTGTCCCTTGGGCTTGACCGGTATTCTGCGGTCACAGATCATACCTATCATCTCCCGCCATTTGGCCCAAGCAGCGCTTATACGGGCTTGGACATTGTGATCGACATCTGATATCTTAACAGATATTTTGTGATATCTTCCGTTGCTTTGGTCAACCGGTTCCCGGTCACGAGCTAGCTCTGGTGTAATATTGACACGTGTATATTTATAAATATATATTTGATTGTTGATTCACAATTGCTGAATCGATTGAAGACGTGTTTCGTATTTTACCGAAATTCATCCCCTAACGGGGTTATAAGGGGGTAAAATCTTATTTGCTTTGTAGTTGATATCAATACTCCTTAGTGCTTTTGATTTAAAGTACATTTTATTTTGACACATGTTTGACAACTCAATCCGTCTATTATAAAATATTTTCCAGTATCGATAATTTTTGAAATTTTAGTCAAATCCGCGTGCGAAGCCGGGGCGGGCCGCTAGTAAATATATATGTATGTATGTATGTATATAGTTATATGCATCATACTAGAGTATACTACTATATTATGCAGCTTGAATTAGAGGCGTGAAGATCAGCATCATGCTAGAGATTCATGAAAACTTCTTTGCGAAACGTGACCTAAAGCGGAATTAGCTTCTTGTTGTACGCATAGTGATAAATGGATTAGTTTGCGAACAGTGGCGGTGAAATGTTATATTATCCTTGCAGTGAAACTTATTGAACTCTTACGTAAACTTTTATATAAATCTTTCACAAAATTGCTTGATTTTAAGAAGGGATTTTCTTCCATTCCTTTGTATTAAAGTTTCAGAGTTAGTATTAAAAAATTACCACTCTGTTTTTATTTTTTCCTTTAGTATTTTAAATAACTAATTAATAACAAATTTAGCAAATGAATTATTATGATAATCAACTACAGAAAAATAAAAAGTAAACTAATTTTATTTAAGTTCTTTTACTATTTTTATCTTCGATATACAGTTTACTAAAATATATATGTATGTAATATGGAGTCATTTAATTTCCAAAATCAATAAGTTCAAAGTCTTTTTCATCTCTTGATGAGGGACATTTAAAAAGTTCGTAGCCTAACCAGGAAAATGAAAAGATAGGAATTTATTTATTATTTATTTTTCAATATATTATCGCCTAAGTTCTATACACTTCTTCTATCGACCGGGCCGGGCTTCTATACCAGCTTTAAAAGCAACTTCGTCTATACCTTCAAAATATGCGTTGACAACAGCCTTAACCTCCTCATTTGTAGGAACTTTATGACTTCCTATGTGTTTTTTGAGCTTTGGAAATAGATAAAAGTCAGATGTCGCGAGATAAGGAGAATACGGGGCATAGGGTAACAATTCGAAGCCACACTGATGAATTTTTGCCATAGTCTCGACTGACGTGTAACTTGCGCATTAGCCTGGTGAAACAAGATTCTATTTCTACATGACCGGTATTATGTCAATACCTACAAGATGGCAACAAGTTATCGAACAAAATGGCACGTATATATAAAAATTGAATTTGTATATAAAATACGAAGAATCTTGTTCCCCGACCTAGTATTTATATAAAAGTAGGATACTAAAAGGAACAGATCAATAACTATAAATGTTAAACATCCACTACAACACCTCACACTCACTCACCTACACATCCTCTTCCCCTCGGACCGCGAAAGCGTTAAGACGTGTAAGCTTACGTAAAATATTTTATAATAATTAAATAAAATATCTAGTCCGCGAATTTGGTGAAGTACCAGGCGCCCATAACGCGCAAGAAGTCAATTAACTACGGGTGAGAAGGACAACAACAGTGAACGAAACAGTTTCGTGAGCTGCGCTTTAGTTTGCGTACGCGACGACGGACGCGACGCGACGCTGGAATAAACTGTGCGTGAGTCATATCACTTAGTCGCTTAGTGCAATTTAAAGGCGAAAGCGGTAGCGGGACAAAATATAAGGGTCTGGCCCAAGTATCAATTCAGATTCAACGTTGTGGTTTCTTAATTAGTGAATTTATAAGATGCCAAAAGTACAACGCTCTCCTCTGGCCAATAAATCACAAAGTGTTTCTGAGCCAAACGTCGACAAAATGGAATCTTTTCACACAGAGCTTTACGTTGACAATGAAACACCGAGCTATGTTCAACAACGTCAAAAAAGGGCTAGAGAGCATGGATTTGAGGATGAATTATTAAGTTTTAAAAAAGAGATGAAAGATATGATTAAGTCATTGTTTGCAGAACAACAAAAAGAGCTTAAAAAAATAACGTCTGCCCAAGTAGAGATTAAAGAGAGTAATACCAACATAGAAAGTAACCTTGCACTCCTCTCATCACAACATGCAGATCTTAGGAAGAAAATAGAACAGCTTGAAGTACGCTTAAAGCAAGACAGAGAACAAATTATAATTCTAGAGGACAAGATTGAGGAATTGCAGCGGGAACAACGTAAGGCTAATATTGAAATAAAAAATATGCCAAAACTACCTACGGAATCAAAGGAAGACTTAATAAACATGGTTGTAAGCTTATCAAAATCCCTGAATAGCGGTATTAAAAAAGATGATATCAAAGACATATACAGGCTAAAAGGGAAAAGAGATTCTAATAAAACGAATACTCCAATAATTGTTGAGTTATCATCCTCGATTCTTAAATCAGATATACTAAAATCTTGTAAAACCTACAACATCAAAAATAAAGAAAAGCTACGAGCGAAACATCTGGGAGCTACTAAAAATGAAGAAACTCCAGTGTTTATCTCCGAGCAGCTCACTGCGAAAGGTGCTAGACTACACTTTGTCGCTCGCGATCTAGCTAAATCAAAAGACTACAAGTTCTGTTGGACTTCTTACGGACGTGTTTACCTAAGAAAGAATGAAAACACCCCGGTAATTATTGTTAAAAACGAATCACAGGTACACAGCCTCATGCAGGCATGACTCTTTAACTTTTGTCCTCTTTTTGTAACATTTTTTTCTTGTAATATCATTATTAAACTGTTTTTTGTAAAAAACAATAGTTACAAACCCTTACACTACATATACTATTTACACTCACGCGCTGATACACTCACATATATTAAACACTATCCTAGTGCGATCTCACTTTATCTCATGGCTCATGACTACAAACACACAAGTTATTATAAACATTTATTAATTCTCGGCTTAACTGCGAAGTTTTTACCTCAAGTAAATTGTAATTTCTCGAAGTGTACGGAAAGTATCTGGTTACTTATTTATGGATAGTCAGACCACAAACATGTACGAATTAGATAACATACAAATAGCCCAATCTAATTTCCATACTATTAATGACTTTTCAAGACACACAACCATACAAAAATCTGATTTCACGATAATATCACAAAATATAAGAAGCATTTACAATAATTTTGATGATCTTTTAATAACTTTATCTGAGTTCAAATTTCAAGCTGATCTAATAACACTGACCGAGGGATGGATCGACCCACACAAGCCTATACCCCAAATGGATAACTACACTCATTTCGTTACGAGCCGCCACATAAATCGTAGTGATGGCGTAGTAGTCTACATAAAATGTAACCATAAAACTATCGTGCAAGAAATAAATTTAAAACATGCATCTTGCTTACAAGTCAAAGTTGGTAACTATACTATATTGTGTATTTATCGCTCCCCGTCTAATCTTAACGCGGAAAATTTTATAAATTCATTAAATACTCACTTAGTAACTTTACACACTCAAAATAACATTATAATAACAGGAGACATCAATATAAATCTAATACAAAAATCCAGTGAAACATCTCAGGAGCGCTCGAACCGATTACATTACCTTAACACGCTAGCCACGCATGGCCTGCTCCCGGGTCATACACTGCCTACTCGAGATAGAAGTTGTATAGACCATTTCATACTAAAACTAGATAGGTACATGGGTACGTGTGCGTCTATTACCGTTCTTGATTCTACAGTTACTGATCACAAAATGTTATTCTTAAAACTATCCTACCTCACTAAATCGAATTACAATACCTCGAAAATTAAATCTTCAATCAACATGGAAGGCGCTTTAACTTATTTAAAAAATAGCAACATTACTGATCTAATTTACTATAATAACCCTATAATCTTAACTAATAAATTAATATCTATTTTAAAACAGTGTATTCTATCCAATACTATAACTAGAACTATCCCGAATAAGAAACGCCTTATTAAGCCATGGATTACCTTAGGAATTGTTAGATGTATTCGTAATAGAAATGCTATGCAAGCAAAACTCCGAGCTGATCCTCATAATGAAATTCTTAAAATTACATACAGGAGATATCGAAATTTCTGCAATAGTGTAATAAAGAAAGTCAAACGTAAATATGAAAAAGAAGACCTTGCTAAAAGTATAAAAAACCCGAAAACTTTGTGGAAGAAAATAAATACCCTCACTTATCGTAACCAACCTAAAACGCAAAATCTAGAATTACTAAATTTAAACGCATCCCCTCAAAATTCGGTTAATTCGGTAAACGATTATTTTTCAAACATTGGTAAAAATCTAGCTAAAGAGATAATTCCAGTGACGACGTTACATAATAGAGCAGATATTATTAGCCCCAACTGTTCCCAGGTGTCGTCTTTTGTGCTACTAGAAACTGACCCTCATGAAGTATACCTGACTATTATGAGTCTCAAAACTGACAGTGCTCCTGGCTGGGATGGTGTAAGCACCAAGTTTCTCAAATATACTAGGGAACTAGTTGTGCCCATAATAACTCATTTGGTTAATTTGTGCTTCCGACAGGGAGTGTTTCCACCCGCGCTAAAACAAGCAATTATTACACCTGTGTACAAGAGTGGCGACAGAGAAGATGTTTCAAATTATCGCCCAATCTCTGTTCTTACTGCTATATCAAAAGTACTTGAAAAATTAATTAATAAAAGACTAATTACCTACCTTCAGAAGTATAATCTACTTTCAGACTCGCAATTTGGTTTTAGACAGGGACTGTCAACCGAAGATGCAGTTACCTCACTATCTTGTCATATTGTTAATGAAGTTGATAAAGGTAATAAATGTATCACAGTTTTTATCGACTTAAAAAAAGCATTTGATACGGTTTCTGTCCCCATTCTGGTGCAGAGGCTAGAAAACATTGGTATTAGGGGTACTTCACTCACATTATTCGCTGATTACCTCAGTGAACGAAAGCAGGCAGTTAAAATAGGTCAATACATCAGCGAACAATCTGACGTCACATATGGGGTCCCGCAAGGCAGTGTTCTGGGCCCGACCTTATTCTTAATCTACATTAACAGCTTATGCGATTTAAAACTGGATAGTGGGAAAGTCTACTCCTACGCGGATGACACTGCTGTTGTCTTTACTGGGAAAACTAATGACTCGGTGCGTCGACATACAGAAGTAGGGCTCTCCAAAATAGACAACTGGTTAAGAAAAAACTTATTATCATTAAACGTAAGTAAAACTAACTACATTTTCTTCACTAAATACAATAGCACCCAACCTCAAACAGATCTAGAAATAAAAATACATAACTGTAACATCAGAGTAAATTGTACATGTAAAACTATAAATAAAGTTCATCACACTAAATATCTAGGAGTGGTAGTTGATCAAAGAATGTCATGGCATGAGCACCTAGAACAAGTTATGACTAGGATTCGAAAGTTGATTTGGACATTTAAAACTCTAAGGCACATCGCTGACAAACATTTACTAAAACAGATATATACATCGCTGGCTGAGTCAATTATAGTGTACTGTATCCCAGTTTGGGGGGGTGCTACAAAAATGAAGTTCCTGGAACTGGAGAGGGCACAAAGAACTTTACTAAAAGTAATGATGTTTAAGTCTTATAGATTTTCCACCTCTGATCTTTATGCCTCTTGTGGTGTCTTATCGGTCAGGCAACTGTACATTTTTTGCACTACCTTAAGATTACACAAATCTCTTAAATATGATAGTCGCAAACTGAGCAAAAGACGAAAATATATTGTCGCTCCCGTTGAAAGATCTAAATCAGTTTTTGCTGTGAGACAATTCCAATGCCAAGCTGCTAAACTTTATAATAAATTAAATAAAATATTAAATATATACACATTGAATAAACATGAATGTAAAACGTCGCTACTTACCTACCTGAAAACATTGAACTATGAAGACACTGAAGCCTTGTGTAGGTAATCATGAATCATAATACACTAGTAAACACAGTCAAATTCTACAATCAGTCATGAACATTCATCCTCATAAACACACAAACACACACACGCACACATATACATATACACATACACCATTATTCACATTTTCACCTTAGATTCTGTTCAATAAATTATATAATATATGTAGTACTTAGCTTATTGTAATTTTAAATAGTACAAGTATCTATACAGTGTTGTAATTATAATTAGATAGTACACTTATGTAATGGAAGAGCGGGTTCTCCTAACACAAGTGCTTATGCGCTTAAAAGGAGGTCCCAATCACTTATCAGCTATTGTAAAATGTTTGAGATAACGAATAAAGATTTATTATTATTATTATTATTATTAACACTGAAACGTAACAAAACTCAACGTGAGAGGAAAAAAATTTGTACAAAATATTCGAAATTCTACTTTCATAATTGGAGTTCTTATATATATTTTGTTAAAAAGTTTTATTTTTGTGTGTTTAACTTCTACAATTTTTGATAACATGTTATATTTTTTGAAAGCAAAACTTAAAAGCCTAGTTAAGTGCCTCGCTAATCAATTCTAGCTAGTCATAACCAACTTGGTTAATTGGTAACTGCTGTGAACTTTTACGGAGTTTCAGCGAATGTCTTTTATCGCCTCCATCAATTTTAACGTCTTCTTTATGTTGTAGATTTACGTATTTTAATAATAGGGTTTCAAAGAATTCTTAAGGTTTCATACTCAAAATCTGTCAAAAAAACACTACTACTAAAAATCAGCTGTCCGCCGTACCTCCGTCTGTCTGTCTCTCTGTGTATAATTAATTACTCGATATGTATATGATAAAGTGTATGATATGTGTATGATAAAATAGTGTGTTAATTAATTATTGGAATCAAGTATTAATATTGTTATAATCGAGTAATATATAATATCAATGTTAAAACTAGAATAATTGTTAGTATCGATTATTTATATGTATTAATGATTAAAGTGAAAGATGTTTGTAGGGTAGATTTATAAGAGGTTAGACGTAAGAATCACTTTTCAATGTGAGTCTGAGAGAAAATTTCAATGTGAAGGAATCAAATAGTGAAATAAATCAGTGAATATTTTTGTGATCCGAGTTTATTTTATTGAAAACTGAACTGATCTTACACTGTATTAACAAATATTAAACATGAAGAAAAAGTAAAAATCATTAGCACCCAAGAAACACAAAAAGACTTTTTTTCAGCATTTATTATTGTGAAATATATGTATTGTATATTGCTAAAGAATACTTCGTGTAGGAGTTTAACTCTCACTGGGCCAGTTTTTAGTACAAACGTGTCCATACCGTAAAGTCCTTTAAGCTGACGCTAAAAACGCTACATACAAAACTTTCATACCTTTTTCACCTTCTTTGGTACATTAATAAATAAATAAAATCAATAACAAGATCGCAAGCTAGTTAACAGATTCAATTTAACTAATGGTCGCCCAGTGGCCGAAATTCGTCCTAATCTATAATTAACAGCATTGTCAACATCATAAAAATATGATTGCGCGTAACATGGTGAGCATATGGAGCAGTCATTGAACTTGATCTGTAATAAAAAATTCGATAAAAAATTCGTTGCAAGACCTGTATTTAAACCGTGTTGACAACAGACTTTGACAATAAATAAAATTTGTGTACATATGTACATTGTACATATGTGTACATTGTACATATGTGTGTGTACCGTAGTGTGTGTAGTATTTTTTTTTAATTGATTGAATGTATTTTTTGAGTATTATTATAAAAAAATATTAACTTCTTCTCCAAATAAACTTTAATTATGCCAAATTTCATATTTCTCCATCCGTGTAATTTTCGTAACAAGTATGCTTAATTTAAAAAATCAAAAAACCTGACTGCGTAAAATACTCTTATTATAAACTAAATAGAATAAAACAAATTACTAGCTTTCATTTGATACCCATATTGCTACAGTAAGAAAAAAAATTCAACTCCCCCCCTTATTCCGCAATTTGCGGGCACCATTTTGAAAATTTATATAGCCTATGTCACTACTACAATTTAGACAAATCCAACGATACCTCATATGTCCAAAACCGTCCAGCCGTTTGGGCTGTAGGGCGTGCCAAAGAAATGGACATACATACATACATACATACACACACACACGCACGCACGCACGCACGCACGCACTATAAACTTTAATTATGCCAAATTTCATATTTCTCCATCCGTGTAATTTTCGTAACAAGTATGCTTAATTTAAAAAATCAAAAAACCCGACTGCTTAAAATACTCTTATTATAAACTAAATAGAATAAAACAAATTACTAGCTTTCATTTGATACCCATATTGCTACAGTAAGAAAAAAAATTCAACTCCCCCCCCCTCATTCCGCAATTTGCGGGCGCCATTTTGAAAATTTATATAGCCTATGTCTCTACTACAATTCAGACAAATCCAACGATACCTCATATATCCAAAACCGTCCAGCCGTTTGGGCTGTAGGGCGTGCCAAAGAAATGGACATACATACATACATACATACACGCACGCACGCACGCACGCACGCACGCACGCACGCACGCACGCACGCACGCACGCACGCACGCACGCACGCACGCACGCACGCACGCACGCACGCACGCACGCACGCACGCACGCACGCACGCACGCACACACACACACACACACACACACACATACATACATACATACACTCGAAAAACATAATCCTCCTTCTGTCGCAGTCGTGTAAAAAGGGGTACAAAGTTTTTGCTTTACGTATAAATATATATATTCATAATGAATGGCAGTACAGTTAATAGATGTTTTATTTTTGCTTAAAGAAAGGATTTGACAAACAACTTTTATTTTTTAAACAAATCTTTCTCATTTTTAATTTCATGCTTGTTTTTTTTTTTTTACAAAGTTTTTACCAATATTTATTGCTGTCTATGGCTTATCGAAATTCCTCTCCGCTCGTTCTAATAAAAATAATCTACTTTTATAACAAATTATAATTAATTAGATTATGTCAAAAGTTTTAAGGCTACGTACGTATCCTTTTAATTATTATACGTCAGGCGATATTAATTCAAGCTTACACGGTACAAGATGTAATATAACTTATATAATCAAATTGGGTTTTTAATTTATTTTATATTGTATTGATAAAATAATACTAGATTTCACACGCGGTTTCATCCGCGTTAAATTTTGTACCTGTTGAATTAATTTATATTAATTATATCTACGATTATGTATCATAACGTGTAGTTTTAAAGTCTAGCTTTACCCGCGACTTTGTTCGCGATTATCATCTTTATCATTAAGATAAATGATGTACTCAAGCATATGATAACCTTAAGTTCTAAGTTTTCTGTTATTTTGAAGTAATACAGAGTAGTTAAGTAAGAGTAAGTCTGTAATTTTTAAAATAACAAAGTAAATAAATAATTACGGGCAGATTTTTAAAATATATCTAAATAATAACTTGCTCGAGATTCCCTTCTGTGTTATAGTGAGTTCTTCACCGTTAAATCGATTAAACTATGGAACGCTTTACTCAGGGACATACAGCGATCTAAATCAACTGGCATTTTTAAAAATCGTGTCATACAATATTATTTGAACAAATAAGAAAAGTACATATATAAGCTTACTTACGTCTTACATAGAATTAAAATAGTCTATGTATGTACGTAAGTATGTATGGATATATGAGTGTATGTACATGGTATGTATTTACGTATTTATAAAATTCACTAATCGTAAACCTCGGAAAATAGACTTTATGCACCGTTTCCACTTGACCAATTTTCATTTAATCCATCCATAAAGTTGTCTGTAAGAGATCACTTTTAGTGATAAGGACGTTCATGCACCATTTTTTTAATTACTGTGTATTTCGTTATTTTGTGTATGCTTTTACGTGAGTTCAATGAAGTATTATCTATCTTTCTATCTATATCTCCTTTCTAACAAAAAAAAAAAGATAGTAGAAACTAGACTACGCGTTCGTAATTACAACTAAATAGACATTTTGAATTTCAATCCGAGGGGGATTGAAATTCAAAATAAAATCCTAGGGAACTGAGCTGAATTTCGGGATAAAAAGCATACAAGATCCTAGCTCGTAGTATGAACTCAATGGGTGCCAATTTGTATTGAAATTCAAATTTTGAGCTATTTTATTTCGCGTGGCTAAGATATAAACTAGGATACGATTTCGTATCAATTGCAGAAAGTCCTCCACAAAATTATCTAAATATTTTAATGTACTGAATTGGAACTGTAACAATTTTATTATAAGTATAGATGTTACTTCTGAACATGGAAATTTTCTAATGGTGAAAGAATCTGTAAAGGTGAAAAAGAGTATAAGCAGAGAAAAATAAATTTTTCCTCTTAATAATATATATATATATATATATATATATATATATATATAATATATATATATATATATATAATAATATATATATATAATAATATATATATATATATATATATATATATATATATATATATATATATATATATATATATATTATTAAGAGGAAATATATATATATATATATATATATATATATATATATATATATATATTATTATTATTATGCTTATAAATAATCAATATTAAATTGCTCACGGCTGTGCTTATACAAATTTAGTCTTATCTATCAAAAATTTTTAGCTTCGAAATAAAACATTTATTTAAAGTTTTCAATCTGAGTTTTAATATATATATTATATATAAGTGTGTGTATATATTAGGGTGGCGCATATATTATAATATAATTTTATAGACAAAAAAAATAGTTTCTTAAAGTTTCAGTTCAAAATTTAAATTTTGAAAGGTCATATTTTTTTTATAAATTTCTTAGTGCATAACTTTAGATTTTTTCGAGCGACCTTTTAATATTCAAATTCAAATTCCATAATTTTTTTTTATTTTTTTATTAGTACAATAAGCGATAAAAGTACACCACGAGATGAACATTGTTTCACACGAGACTCAAAAAAAATTATCAATTTTTTTTTGCGCCAGTCTAATATACATATATATAATACATATCGGTATCTAGATATATTTAACTATAAGGTAATGACTATGGGTTATCTAATGAGTGTGAGGATGTTAATCACTAAAGATGTAACCACATGAGATGTTAATTTACCATTAGGTAAGAGTGTGTGCTATGTTTAAGATATTCCAATCACCGCTATCACACAAAGAGTTAGTAAACGAGCTAATTCTGCATGTTTTGAACGTTCCTAATTAAACACATACGTGGCTTTGAATGTTTTGGCAGAGTAATTTCAATTTAAACCACCTTGTTTGAATATTTCATCTGTATTCAATATTGAATTTTCGTGTTTATTCAATGTAAACTTTAAATTATCTCAAAACACTGCAGTGCTAGTTAATTTGTTATTTTAAATGGAAAATTTGACTAGGGTATTTCATTCTTAACTAAATTATCTCTCTAGGGAACCACTCAAAAGTTAAAAGCATTATAGGTAAGAATAATATGGCACAGCTTTTATTTTTTTAAATCTCCTTCTTTTGAAACAATCATTGAAAAAAAAAATCTGTTAAAATATAAAGATGTATGAGAAAATTTACAAAAACTAAAACTTTATTTAATGCAAGATGTAATGTGATAAAAACGCAAAGATTTAATACAAGTTGTAAAGTGTCGTAAATTATTTTTATTATTATTTTAATTATTTTTTGGTCATCCATCTAAGCAAAGACAGAATCCATATTCATAAAAATGGAACGAACCAATTTTTTTCCCCAAGATGGGGTCGCATATGCACATCCACCAAACCACCACCACTCACCATCTATCAAAAACGGTCCACCCATTAAATTGAATCAAACGAGCCGAAACTCAATAGGGTTGCGTCGTTTCATTACAGAGTTCCTATGACCACCTTCCAGCTTCATCATCAGACCCTGGTTACTGTTGCAAGATAACCTACTCGTTAAGACGATTCAAACGAGCTCAAACTCGATGAGGTTGTGTAGTTTCATTGCGAAGTTCCTATAGCCGCATTCCAGCTCCATCATCAGATAAACACGGCGTCATCATAGTATTGTATTGTCATGCGATTTACACACGTATGCATAACAGCTCAATCGGTAACCGGGAAGTGGATCAAATTTAATTTGCCAGATTTGATAACAAACATCGGGACAGGTGAAACTAAAAAAGCTGGTAACAATTAAATCACATCGAATTAGATCGTGAAATTAAATAGGGTTCTATTCCTAACTATATTGAAGCGTAAGAAAAAAAAAAGGAACTCGATTAGTAAAGTCTTTCGGTAGTTATCGTGACCACATACAGGATCCGCACATGCAGACACATGGACGTCCAAGACATAACTTTTTTAAACAGGTTTTTAATTAGTTTAAACAACAAAAATGCCATCAAAAATATTATGAATGTGTAAAAATTATTTTACAAATGCAATATACGATAAATAGAGACTCGAAAAATCACTCGTTTTGCGTGAAGTGAGAGGAGTCAAGCCTCAACGCTTCGCTTATGAGTCGTGCAAAATGATCATCATTCTGAGATATGTCACATTATTATCATAATATGATGAGGCTAGACTTCAAAATCACTTTTTAATTTCCTTTTTATAAAAAAATATTATAGTTAATGTGAAGTTACCACGGGATTCCAAATCTAAATTCTTAATAGGCGTATGCGAAGAGAGAACAAGATTTTAAAGCTGTAAATAATAAATTTAGTAAGTACATCGGCTTAAAGATGTTTTATTTGTCTAAAAGAAAATACTGTTTATTTACAAAGACTAAGTATACATATAAAATATTATGAGTAATTACGCGGTAGTATGCATTATATAATTCCTTTGGTTTTTAGTTTATTCCTAACTATATTTTATTAGTAACAATTTTATTTTATTAAGTTTTAAAATATCTAGTTAATAATTTAATATACGATAATCTATACATATGCAGAAACATATACACATATTTTATTAATATTAGTCTATAACGTATGATCTTAATATCTTGTTGAAGTGCTTGGTATAATTACAATTTTTAACAGTATCTAGTAGCTTATTATAAAAGAGTACATACCTACCTTTACACATTATATTTATGTATATTTATAAGATTATTCGTAAAATATCTACGTGTAAATCATTGATTTATAGATCAACTAGCTGCTGCCCGCGACGTCGTCTGAGTCAACGCTATACAGCACCATAATACCTACGATTATCTATAATATAAAAATAAGTCGGGTTTTCCTTCCTGACGCTATAATTCCAGAACGCACGAACCGATCATTCGTTGGAAAGGTCTCGGGCTCCGTGAGGTTAACATTTTTTATTTTTTTATGTCTGTCTATTAGTCTATCTATATCTTGGCAAAATATCATGTCGAAACTACTGAATGAATTTAAATGAATCTTGGCATTATTTCAGTTCATATTACAAGCCATGATATGATATACTACTAGTATCCATACGACTTATTCCGAGATTCGGTACGGTTCCCTTGGAAGAAAGGATGAAAGTTAAAATGTTTCCTTGATTATAATAATTAATTAACGCTTTTATTTATTAATTTTTTGTTAGAAGGAAGGTATTTCATATTATTCGTTAAATATTACAGTATATTTGGTTTAAAGGTTCAGAAATTACAGACCTCATAATTCTTGATATTAGACTTCAATAACTTGAAACCTGAAATGTATTGATCGTACGGCTTATCTTAAGCTGGTTTACGCACTTTATCTTATCGGCTGAGCAAAGGGATGACAATCGCGAACGAAGTTGCGGGTACAGCTAGTGTGTGATTACGATGACCGGCGTTTACAGGCTGTTATGTAGTATAGGGTAATAAAAAATCATTATAAAAAAATCATCACAAAAAAAAAAACAGTTATTCAAGTATCTGCATATAATATCTTTCGTTTAAATAACGAAGTCACAGAAATGTTATTTGCTATAATGGTTTGTTCTTCTTCATTTAATAGCAACTGTTTGTAGATTTCTATTTTAATAGAATGGCGAAGTTACCAGATAAAATGAATATACTAAACCGAGTTCAAAGCTTTGTCTTTTGTTGAAAGAATACATGTACTTTTGAAAGAGAATTAAATGCATTTATTATTTTTTTATAATATTATTAGGATATTTTTTTTTTAATTTTCGTTCCTTTATAATTAAAAAAAAAACATAATTATAGTTTATAAGCTTTAACGGCGGGATACACTACTTAAAACTTACAGTTTTATTTCAACAGGTTAAATCCCGAGTTCAAACAATATGAGATGTTAGAAAATAATTTTAGAATTTTATTATAGCGTATAGTAAACCGATTTTAGTAAGCAAACAGACAAAAACCGTGTTCAAAGAAATTTAATTGTTTTTTTAATTGGTTCCCATTAGATTTTATTTTATAGAATAACTAACGGCTCTCCCCAGCTGCGCCCGGGATATGTATATGTGCTAGGGGTGTGCGATAATTATCGATAATTCGTAACTACTCGATAATTTTTCATTCGATAATTATCGATACTTATCGATAAGTGTTATTCGATAATTGTGATCCGATAATTATCGATAATTTTGTTTGATCCGATAATTATCGATAATTGTTTTGGATTCGATAAGTATCGATAATTGTGGTTCGATAATTATGGTCATGTGTCAGTCGATTGTTATTGAGTAATAATTTTGATAGAGAGAAGCAATGACCTTTTTTTTTGTTAGTATTCGGATAGGGTACTGCGGTAAATGTTGATACTGGACGGCGGACGAACTTTTTTTTTAGGTATTCGGATAGGGTACTGAGGGTAATGTCGATACTGGACGGCGGATGACCTTTTTTTTGTTTTAGGTATTCGGATAGGGGCAGGGTGTAAACATCGGCATTGAAGGCCGAATGACCTTTTTTTTTCGTCGTTCGATAACTGTACCGATAATTATCGATAACTGTCGTCAACTATCGATAATTTTTATCCCACAATTATTGATAACTGTTGCCAACTATCGACAACTTTTCATCCGATAATTATCGATAACTTTTCATTCGATAATTATCGATAACTATCGATAACACGATACGATAATTATCGATCGTAAAATTATCCATAATTTTTTCCGATGAACATCCCAAATATATTCCTTAACCTTCCTCATGAATCTCTCTATCTATTGGTGAAAACCGAATGAAAATAGGTGATGAGTTTATCACGAGCAGACAGACAAATATACTGACGCGGACTGCTTATTTTAACTGACAATATACATTTTAAATTTAATTACTATAACATTCTTAATAGTTTATTAATAATATTATAATAAATAATAATATAAAAGAGGTTTACAAATTTGGATTGGACATTTTGTTTGATTTTTTTTTATCTTAGATTTTTTTAACCTTAATTAAACTCAGTAGAAGTGGTTGACGCAAAAAAATTTAATAGATAAAAGAATGAAAAAGTTAAATTAAAATAAATGAGGTAAACCGGAAAAAAGCACAGTGTTCATTGATTACATGTTACTCGAACGAGAAATATGCGACAGCTTCTCTATAAAACATTCCCTGTTTTTAAAACTTTAGTATTATACTAAAATTGACTAAGATGGATTATCAACAGAAAATGAGCAGACTTTAAAGTCTTGAAAGACATTGAATAGAAATTTGGCTGTGTATGATGAATTATTTAAATGCGGACTTTCATTTTTTATAATAAGCTTCATCGTCGAAAGTTTTTTTAATTTTTTTAAACATTTTTCATAGATTTTTTTTAATATTATTAATATTTTTAATGTTATGTTTGATTAAACATTTGATTTATAAAATAGTATTTCTGTAAAAAAATATTATTATTATAATCCAGGGATTTGAGATTGAAAATAACTGCTAAAGTATTTGAAGGTTGCCGATTTTATACAAATATTTTTCTGTAGAGTAAACACGGAGTAGTTTTTATTTAAACTCTGTTTGGATTTTATATTACTAATAATAATTATAATTTTATATTAAAATACAATTTCATATTCACAAAATGTTAAGTTAACATTAAAATTACGAAAATTTTTAATACTATATACGTCAATCATATTCGCGTGGACTGTTGGTAAAATTTCTAGTAATCTAGTGTCTCATTGTTTTCATTGGGAGTTACGTCTTTTAGAAATTTTTAAGTACCGCCTCTTCAAGGTACGGTAAGATTGATTTTAATCAATACTAAGATATATATTAAAATTGGTGAAAATGATTACGCTATTTAGTCGATTTATCAATTTTTGGGTCAGTTTTAGCACTACTGTTTCTCCCTCATGAGTCGGACTGAGCTAATATGTTAATATAGTACGCGCAATAGAAATCCTTCAAATAACCCGAAGAATATCGTTTATGTTTCAATAAAGTTAATGTGTATAGTAGAGAAAAAACGACAATATATAAGTATATTTCTCCTTTAAATTTAAAAGGTTGTCGTGGTACTAATCTACCCGTCCTGTTTTGCCCAACTTTGAATTTAAATAATTGCTTGGTATAATTCAGAGTGAAGCAAAAACGCTTCACATTAATTCTAATGTTCGTATTGTTATGATTTTTATAAATTTTTGCGAGGCATTTCTTTGTGTTTATCAAAAACAGAGGTATTGATATTGCATACAATAGCTATTAAATATATTTTGATAATGTGGATATAATATGTATTAAATTTACGTGCTGTTTGCTAATAATATTGCTAAGAAAAGTAATTTTGACATTTAGTATAAAGTTTTCACTTAGGTATTATTCGTATTTCGATATTGCACAGCGAAAAACGATTTCACATTACCTTTTTCTTGTAGTTGGTCCATAAATTTTTAATGTAAATATGTTTATGTATTTTAATTCAGAATCATCCGAGAGTTTGCGTTGATAGCACACGTATGTAAGTTATTACATGGGGAAATTGAAACCCGGGAGTTCTGCCTCGCCTTGAGTTGTACGTGCGAGACCAATATGTGTAGATGCACCGTCCGCGTCGCTCACCATTGCTGGTAGTGCCAACGGCTAGGATCAACCTGTTGGTCAAGACACCACCTACCCGAGCAATCCGTACATTAAATAAGGTATTTGGTATTTTATAATAAGTAATATTTTTTAGTGATTGAGGTACAAATGATTGTTTTAGTATTGAGTTAGGGTGGCACCCTATCGCATTGGTTGTAAGCCTGTTATTATAGGCGTGAAGTTACAAATAAATAAATGAAAATAAATGAATTTTCTAAGGTTTCAAAACTTCTTTATTCTATCCTATTATTAGAAAATAGGGCTGCAAGGTGCTCGCGTGCGCAGCGGGATAACATTAATATGTCTCAACATTTATAAATTAATGTGATTTTTGTTACAGACATTTACATTTTGTCTTCACATAAATGGATGGATGAACATGAATGTATTCTCATTTATATAACTTCTAATTTCTATATATCTGAATATCTGACAAATTACTAACATTTTGTTAATTATTTGCAGCTGCGATAAATTGTAAAAAAAATTAATCATTTTTATGACTTCGACGATTGTTGGATAAACTTCCGAAAAGCGGATACCTAATTTCGTCATGAAATTTGGCACGGACATTCTATTTGACTATTTATGAGTCCCCTTAAAGGGCGAAATATTGAATTTTTTAAGTACGCTGCTTAGCACACTCTATATAAGAAAGCGAGTCGATCAAAAGAAGAAGGAAAAAAAAACCTAACCTGACCTATCCTAGAGTGCGTAAATGCATTTCAAAAGCGATTAAAAAAATTAAAAAAAAAAAGACCTAACAACCTAACCTAACCTGACGATTTAAAAAAAATCTTAACCTAACTTAACCTTTAAAAAAACCCTAACTATTAAAAAAAAAAGACCTAACAACCTAACCTAACCTAACGATTTAAAAAAAATCTTAATCTAACCTAACCTTAAAAAAACCCTAACTGCGGAATGAATTTCCTTAGCCTTCAAAAAAAAAAAAAAAGTGGCGGAATACGTAGTGAAACAATGGCCGATCATCTATGCGAGTTTTTATGGCGTCGTCGCGTTAAAAAATTGAACAAAAATACGTTCAATGAATTATTACAAAATATAAAGTGTGTATCCGGGAAAATAAAAAAGTGGATTGATTATATATATGTGTATAAATAACACCTGTAGTGTGTGTGTAACGTGGCGATAAATATAGTAGATATATTATAAGCGTGCTAAGCAGCATACTCAAAAAATTCAATATTTCGAAAAATATTGCGAGTCGCCAAAAACCCTTTTAAGGGGACTCTTAGATAGTCAAATGTAATGTCTGTGCCAAGTTTTATGAGAAAATTCGGTATCTACTTTTCGCTTTCTTATATAGAGCGTACTAAACAGCGTACTCAAAAAATTCAATATTTCGAAAAATATTACGATCCGCCAAAAATCCTTTTAAGGGGATGCTTAGGTAGTCAAATGGAATGTCCGTGCCAAATTTCATGAGAAAATTCGGTATCTGCTTTTCGGAAGTACAACCCGATTGTTTTTATATCTACCCGAATTCGTGAAAGATAACGCTTTTATTCAGTTTGTTTAACTTTTTTATAAAAATTATAGTATCGGTCGATACTTAAAAAAATATGAAAATTTGAAGCATTTATGTACTTTCTAGGGCTAGTAAATAGTCTATACGAAGTCAAGAAAAATTTAAATCAAATTAAAGTTTACTTTTTTACCTTCTTAACATTTTTTTTCTTTTTTTTTGTATATACGAGTGTGATCCAAAAAATAATTATAATGTCCTATTTTCAGTTTGAATAAAAATATAAAATATGTAATGTGTTGTTTCTTTTAAAGTATTTGAATAATATTAATGACTTTAATATAGATAAAAAGACAAATAAATAATAGTTATTTTACGCAGCGTGTTCACCTTTGAAAAAGCTTCTGACCCATTTCTTTTTCTGCGTCTGACAGGTAACCGATATTTAAAGTGCTCGGTGGAAGAGCCGTACAATCGATAAAAATGCGAATATTTAGTTAAAGTGACCAAATATTTGAATATCTCACCGAAGCCTTTCTTAAATGTCACATTATACCACTTGCTTATTAAAAAATTTAAACATATTGTTTTGCTATCAGAGTTCTGTAAAGTAGCAAAGGAAAGATAATATTTAAAACTTACGTAGGTGTTTTTTACTATCGGACAATTATGATACTGATTGGTATTTTTTTCTACTCTACAAAGCATGGTGGAGAGAATAAAAAATTCAAAGACAAGCACCCAGATCTAAAAACAATAATTTTTACAGATACAAATCGGAAATATCAAATCGAAACTGTAACTGTAGTTGATAATGCAATATTTGACAACACTGTACCAGTAGATTTAATTCTGGAGCTTAGTCTTATCAATTTATTTATTGTGTCAACAAAATAAACCTTCATTAATTAGAGCATCATTAACGTAGAGACGTGTTTTATAATAAAGAGAACATAGTGTGATCGTGTGTGTGTGACAGATCTAGTAAATCACCAAGCTAACAGTAATTTTAATAAAATATTTCTAGCAATACCCGTATACAGAGTGTATATTTGAAATAGGCTATGGTGGGATGGCCAAACTTAAAACTATATAGTTGCGAAAAATAACTTGAAATACTGGGGACGCTAATTTTTATTTAAACTACTAAAACTTTAAATAAGGAAATTTCGAAAAAAAAAATACACTCGTATTATTACAGCATTCTAAAGTGTCGGTAATATGGACAAATTATTGGAAAGAAATATCAAATGCCGAATCAATGGAAAGACTCATTTTTAAGAATTTTTTTTTTCTTTTTTTTTTTGTATGTTCCACTTAGCACACTACAGCAACCCATGAACATTTGCAATATCAGAGTTTGCGGTTTCGTAGCCGACTTTAGGGAATATTTAATTAGTATGAGATGTTCTAAAAAACTAATAAGTAAGGAATTTATTGAAATTTATTTATTTATCATCAACCTATTGCGTAGTAACTGAGTATTTTATTGCATTTTTTTATTTATCATCAGGTTATTTAGATAATTTCTAAGCTGAGGTTTTCATGTATGAATAAAACTTACTAACTTTTTGTGGTAATAGCAAATATAAAAGTTTTGGTGGTGAAATCGACAAAATAAAAACCAATTGTTGAAAGCCACCAAAAACATTCGAAAGGGCTTGGACAGCAAACAACAAACGGTGTTGATGTTGTTAGATTTCAGCTGCTTCCATATTTTAACAACATGTGGAGTTTGTTCCGTTCTGTGACATACATATATATACTTGAATACAGTGGTGGCATATTCAGTAAATTGATATGTTTCACGTGTTAGATACTTGATGGTATGCGTCAGGGCGTGTTGTCTTCTGTTCTCCTTGTTATTTTCAACCAATCGATCACTCAGGAAACTTCTTTTATTTATAAATAACAATTTTTTCTTACCTGTGCTTAGATATAATATTGAAAGTGGGGTCGATAAAGAAACATGTAATATACTTAAGTAATACTTGTTCTAATACTTGTACTGTAGATTACTTATTAGTATTGTTTATGTATTTAATATTGTGATAATTTACCGGCACTAGTCTCGTCTATTTGATATGTATTAAAAATACATTTTAGCAGCGACTGAATTGTAAACTTGAAATATGTATACTTACCAATATAATTTTATAAACAGGATCACTGAAACAAAAGATTTTATTAAGTTTTTTTTTTTGTGTAAAATTCATAAAGGTTGGAAAAAATACTAAGACTTGTATGTATATCCATCAATCTGAAGCGGAATAGCGACCCCACAATTGTGAATTAAATTAAAAAGACCTTTGATCAGCATTGGGTCGCATAATGTCTGTTAAAATACAGTGGACTAATGTGCTATATTATTAACTAAGCTCTTCTTTTATCTTTCAGTATGTTGTAAATGACATTAGAACATAGATTGAAATGGTTAACATATTGATAATAATACAGAAATACACAATGAACGCTATATTGGTAAAATAATGTTAGGGATGAATGTCGAAGGACAAAGAGCGATCGGCAGGTCAAAAAAGCGATGGATGGATTGTGTGAGAGAGGACATGAGAAAGAAAGGAGTAAGCGCTGAAGTGACGAATAATAGGGAGGAATGGAAGAAGAAAACATGTTGTGCCGACCCTACATAAGTGGGATAAGGGCAGGGAGATTATAATAATACAGTTAGTGTAAAGTCTTTCCTGGGTACCTTTGGTTAATAAAACAGACGTATTTTCGTTACAATCCTTCATTACAAGTTTGGATCATATGAAAAAAGTTTGAAAAAATTATATTATAATTTGTAACAAAGGAGAAACGGAATATTGTATTAAGTTGGCTCGAATTTCTTTTGTCAAGATAAACTGGCAATGCTAATAAGGCTTTTCAAGGTGATTTTATCAGTCAGAAGCCTAATTCTATTGAAACGTTTTTAGTATTGCATATAATATTTCATGAGCATCATTATTATTTCAGACATAAATCGTGATTTTGAAATATTTCTTACAATCATTAAATTCTTATTTGATAAAACGAATATTTTTGGCCTGTACTCGTATAAATAAAGAAAGAAATAATCTATCTATCAATATAATGTATTGATCTAGACATCACTTACTTTTTTTTTATTAATGAATAATTGTAGTATCTCATTTGAATGTAAAACACTATTCATATTTCACGTAGAAAAATGTTTAATCAATATATTTTGTGATGGGCCGAATGTTCCTTAGACTGAAATACGAACTTTGACCAAATATTGGTTATTTATTTGTAGATTAAATACTTTAATTCATGTTGCGTTAATATATAATTACATAAACTATGTATTAGCTACTATAAAGTCAAATAATATTAATAAAACATTTAAAAAAATTAATGATTCTATCCAAAAAACGTGTATTTTTTATCTATTTTTATCTTCAAAGAACTCCGCGTTAAATCTTTTTTGATAGTACACTTAATGTGCGAGTTTCAATTACGCTTGGTTAGTTTAATTTGATATTATAAAGACATTTAATATTAAAATGAGCTGGTAACTAATCATATTTCATACTAATATTATAAATGTGAAATGTAAGTTTGTTTCTTACACTTTCACGCGAAAACTACTTAACTGATGATCATGAACATTGTACACATATTTTTATAGGTATTAGAAGTAACACAGGATATATTTTCTTGGTCGCTATAACCGATATCCACGCGGGCGAAGCCGCGGTTAGAAGCTAGTAATAAATAAAGGCCTTTGTAAAATGTTTTGATTGTTATCGCAACTGGTAGATATTATTTATTATTTTAGTCGATACAGTTTAATTATTTTAATATTTTAATGGAACCGTCTTTAAACGTTTGAACCAAAATTCAATGGAATGTCGTAGAGTTCAAACTGCAGGTTCGGTTAAGTTGGATGTGATACATATTTTTACTCATCCCTAATATTTAAAAAAAAAATTTGTAATAATACAATTTTAATTTAACACAATCAATATAAAGGTAACGTAATGGTATTAGATAGAAAAATTCTACCAACGGCCGGATGTTTATATCAGAGTTTTAACTGCTAAGAGTTCAATTGGTTTAAATCGACTTCAGAAAAGGATAAGGTTCTACTACATCTGTATGTTCTTTTTTTGATTCATCATATTTATCTCATACCAGCGTTATCAAATAAAGAATAAATCGTAAAGAAACCCTCAAATATATATAATATAATTATTGGAGTAGCATTTATTTTTCCATGAAATCTTTGTCCACCAGAGTTTACCAAGATATATACATGAAATATATACGGTGTTTTAAAATATGTTAAATTGATATGAAACTATTTACAAGTAGAAGACATTGCTTTGGAAAATAGGTTTCTATTTTATCATACTAATGTACCTATACTATATCTTTATCAATTTCGACATATTTAATTGATTCTTTTCATACCTTCTGTAATCATTATCTTTCTTAAATAATAAAATGGCGGTCCATACATCGTTTTTCTTAAACGATTATTTGCTGTCACTTCTACACATTTTCCGGGATAAAATATACGATATTTTATAAAAAAAATAGTCAATCTTTTTCTGAATCTTAAGCTATCTACGTGTCAAAATTCATTGCGAGCGGTTCAACGGCTAATCTGTGAAAATGGAATAAACAAAGAAACAAAACAAACACTTTCGTATTTACAACGTTAGTAAGAATTATTTATTTAGTGTCACCGTTTGAACATTTACATTAAAGCGGTTACTCCGTCAATAACCGTCGAATTAACCTGCCTGTTAATTTTATTAAATCTAACCGCATTGGAAATATTTCGTTAAAACGACGCAATATTTACATATTAAAAATAAAATCTTTGAATATATCTGGATATGGCGTGTCCTGTTGCTTTTTAGTTTTATCGGAAAAAATATTTTTGTTACTTTTTTGTTTTTTTTTTTATTTCTCTCCAGTATTACGAGTACGTTCTGGCCTTATGACGCAGTTGGCAGTGATTCTGCTTTTTACTCCTGGGTTAATTCGATTCTAGCCGCCGGGGTATAACATATAAGTATTATTTACATTTATGTGCCTACATAAAAGGTTTATCAGTCGGTTGTTAACAGAGTCATCTCAGTTTCATTGAGAACGACCTTTTTTCTCGGTTCAGGTGAAATTATACTTATAACTCACTAATTTCTTACATATTTAACAGATTAAAATTTTATTTAATATTTAGAAATCGTGAAAATGTTAGTTTTCCCAGTAGTAACTGCTAATATTAGCAAATTATTTTATAATTATCATACTCAAATAATCAATAAATAGGTATTTAATTTTATATTGCTTATTCCATTCGAAAAAATAAAAGTAATAATTTGTTAAAAGAACCCCGAAATAAATTTTCAGCAACATATATTTTTTTTGACGATCGATGTAGCCGTCAGCCAATCGTATATCAATATGTCATACATAGGAGTTCAGAATATCGGATCGGCATCCATCAATAGATGACCGTTAAGCTTTGTGATGTGGCTTTCAACCATTTATGTGGCGTTCACTCTAGTTAATTAGTTACGAGTTCGGCTGAATGATTCCTAATCTACATTACTCGCACAGATGGCTCTGCGACCGCGTACATTATGGATAAGTCTCGCAAATAACCGGCATGAATGGGCAAGCGTCAATTTAAATTGAAGGTGATCTTTTGAGACTAACTGTATAATATATGGTTATTATGGTATAGAGCTTTATTGGTGTATATGTTTCAGAGATTTTGATTAATGAATTTTACACAATTTTATATTAGTAGTAAAAATATTATGCGAAAGTATCAAAGAGAAAAAAAATGCGTAATAATTTAAATCTAGTTCGAAACTATGTACGAGTATGTATTATTTCTTTACTAATTTTCAATTATATTCATTCAATATTATAAATGTAATGCCATAGAGTACATAATAATGATAATTATATTAAATCATGATAAATGAGACTTGAAAATAGATTTTTTTTTGTTTTTATTTCGTACAAAGTCACAATCTAAACTAAATTTCGCAATACTCAAAGGTTAAGACTACCTGAAAATGATTTATATTTCGGATCAAAACGATTGTTTGGTTAATATAAAATAATATACCCTCTAAACATACACCAGTCTTGTTTGTTTTCTGAGCGTTTATTTGTTATCTTCAAAGAGCGAGATAAAACTCTGTTCCATTTACTGTTGTTCTCAGATTTTAGTAACGGTTCATCTTTGCGACCTTGTCTACGTCGCTGATTGATAAAAGATCCTACTTATATTATTATATGTCCTTTTATCCATCGATTAAGTAACTAATTAATGTCAGTGGTCGTCAGTGGTCGAAATTCGACCTAATCTATAATTGACACCATTGTCAATATCATAAAAATATGATTGCGCATAACATGGTGAGCATATGCAGAAGTCATTGGACCCGATCTGTTATAAAAAAAAGTTGACAATAAACAAAATTGTGTATTTACGTACATTGTACATACAGTAGCGCTCAAAAGTATTTTGACAACATATTTTTTTTTATTATTTCTTTAAAATAAAAGCCTATCGAAAAATGTATTGAGTATAAGAGTACAGCAGTGTAGCGGCTACTATTTAAGCGTATCACGTTACATCTTGTTTCAACATGCACCGCGCGGCCGAACGAACTTGACTTACCATGAGCTCAAAAGTATTTTGACACGCATTTGACTTGACGAACTCTCGCAGATCACTTGTTTCTTAGTTTTCGTTCCTACGTATATTTACTTATTGTGGTTACTTCAATATGCCTAAATGTAAGGAATATTCTAGTGACTTTAAAAAAGACGTTATTAATGCATTAAAACAAGGATTGAAACAAACAGAAGTTGCTCGTTTGTTTAAAGTGTCTCGACAGCTTGTTAGCTTCTGGAATAAAGTCTACAATAAACGAAAAACTGTCGAAAGTAAGCCTCGAACGGGTCGTCCAAGAAAAACTTCTCCTTACGTCGATCATATTATAAAAAAATTATCAGCGAGTGACATCCGGATGTCCGCTGTAATGATAAAAAACGAATTAAAAAAAAATATATAATGTAGACATTCATGTTTCTACTGTCAAAAGACGCTTAAAGATCCTAGGGCTACATGGCCGAAGGCCGGCTAAAAAACCTTTAATATCTAAGAAAAATCGGAAGTCCCGTCTTGAATTCGCAAAAAAGTATATATCGTGGTCAAGTGTAAATTGGTCTAAAGTTTTGTGGAGTGACGAAACTAAATTTAATTTAATGTCATCTGATGGTATCAAGTACATTCGGCGTCCAGTTAACAAAAAATACGATTATCGGTATCAAATACCGACAGTTAAACATGGAGGTGGTAGTGTGATGGTTTGGGGAAGTTTTTCACGGTCTGGAGTTGGACCGTTAGTTCGAATAGAAGGAAAAATGGATCGGTTCATGTATGCTAATATATTAAAGTCTCAGATGCTACCATATGCTAAACATCACATGCCAACTAAGTGGTATTTTCAACAAGACAATGATCCCAAACACAAGTCAAAATATATTAGTGACTTATTAAAACGTGAAAAAGTTAAAGTTCTCAAGTGGCCAAGTCAAAGTCCCGACTTAAATCCTATAGAGCATCTCTGGGAAGAATTAAAACGTAGAATAAAAACCCAAAATTATTCAAATAAAGACGCTTTGTTTGAAGCTTTGAAAATTGAGTGGGATAAAATTCCAATAAATCGATTAGAAAAATTAATTGACTCAATGCCGTCGCGATGTGAGGCTGTTATAAAGGCCAAAGGATATGCGACAAAATACTAATATGGTTATAGCTGTAAATAATATTTATGTGTTAAATTAGTTTTTTTAAATAGTGTCAAAATACTTTTGAGCCACCATTTTCCTAATTTTTTAATAATTAAACTTTCTTTTGTTTCAAACAAGAACCATTTCAACACTATTCTGTAGACCATTCAAAAGTGTGACAATAAATAAATAAATCATTACTGTGTTTCATATTTATTTTTAATTAAACCATTTAATATGTTTGTCAAAATACTTTTGAGCGCTACTGTATGTGTATCGTAGTGTGTGTAGTGATTTTTTTTAAATTAATTTAATATTAACATAATATTAGCATTCTGCACTTCTTATCCATATAAACTTAAACTGTGCCAAATTTCATACTTCTCCGTCCGCGTAGTTTTCGTAAAAAGGGATACAAAGTTTTTGCTTTACGTATTAGTATATAGATTTATTATTGTTCCTATCATTTTAATTTTTACACGTCACATTTCATAATACGAATGTAATATGTAGAGTATACATGTGTCTATAAATAAAATGAGGTGGAATACATTGGTAGAAACTTTATGAAAAACTCTTGCTAAAATTAAATACCGTGTATAAACTATTATTTTAAGCAGTAAACTAAAAGCAATGCGATGATATTCAATGTATTTACATTTTAAGAATGTTTTTACTACATTTTAGACTAATATACCTACTTTGAAATTGTATGTAAATGCAATTATGTGGATTTTGTTAGCACATACATTGCAAACTTACGCAGTTTACTCTTAGCAGTCATTACAGCTAAGAGTAAACTAACGCAATTTTGAAGAAAATTGACAATTTTGAAACGTAACGCAAATTTTGAAGATTTTTGACGCTCACTCCCCCCCATTTAACGCGCCGTAACATTTCCTTTACAATTTTTTCCCTAAAAGAAACAATTATGTTGAGCAAAGTACCGGAAAGTCGCTACAATACCTTTGTTATTATTATTATTATATATTTATTGTTTTAATCGCGAGTGAATCGACGTAAACCATAAACGAAAAAAGTTGCCAACTTGGGAGACTTTAATTTTCTAGTTTTTTTTTTTAAATTAAAATAAAAAAAGAAACAATGTTACATAACGCATTGTATGAACCTCCCTCCCACCCTATTAACGCATCGTAACGTTTTACAAGACCCCCCCTCCCCCCTAAATTGCATTACGTAATACTTGAACGTCGCTTTACTACTGTTTACTGTTTCCTTTGCAAAAACTTTTAATACTATGAAGTTACTACACGGCTCAAATTCAGAACAGGTATTAAATTCTAATCTACGACTGAGCCCCTTTTTCAATTTTCATGACTTTACAAGATTAATTTTTTTTTATGAAAATCTTTTACCTTAATATTTGATGGCTTATAAATATCGCTCATCCAACAGTTTAACACTCAATTACATCTTCTCAACTTTTCACAAATTCCTTTTAATTTTCTTTTTTTTTATATTTTCTATAAATATCAGTATTTTGTTTTATTTTACCTCTGAAACATGTATTGTTCTCAAATTATATTTCTCACAAACAATATACTATATCAAATTCAAAATACCATTAAAAAAATAATTACTTATACAATACTATAAATAATCAAAATCTACATAATATGTCAAGTTTGTTGGTTATTCTAACTGTACATTTTATTGATGATATTGATGAAGTGAACTGATAACTGATGAACTATCAGAAAAATGTTACAAAACATAATACATAAATGAATTGTTGATTCAGTATAATACCGCTATAATACTACATTTTATCAATATTAGGGACTAGTATATGACGTATTAATTATTAAGACAGGTCGAGAAGTTTTAAGGACAGTTGTATACCTCGATCAACTAAACTGAGAGCCATTCGAAACTGTTTACCGGTGCATTGAAAGATACTTTCAAACTGATGGGATGAAAAGGCTTCGGCATCAATATAAACGGTTAGTATATCACTGCCTAGAAGAAAAGTTCTAACTTGGTAGATCCAATTTCGAGAGGGAGGTCCATTATCGAATCTAAGAAGTTAAAAACGTCTTTTTACCGTCACACAGCAAGAAATGGCTCTCCATTGGTCTATGCTTGGTATTTCTCTGGGAGATCGAATCAGAAATGTGAGATCCGCAGACGAACGAAGATTGATGACATAGCCCAAATGATTTACAAGCTAAAGTGGAAGTGATGGAGTGATGGAGCAGAAAGGTTCTTGAGTGGAGATCACGTGACTTCAAGCGCAGTGTTGGACGGCCGTCCGCAAGATGGACAGACGACTTCAGGAGAGCCCCCGGAAGACGTTGGTTGGAAGGCTGCGTTCAGCTATGGACATCCAATGGCTGATATGATGATGATGGTGGTTAAGGTGTATAGAGTACATGGCACCAGTCGTGGTTATATAACCAGTAATACCATAATAAATGTTCTTTTAATATAAATAATTTTATATAAAAAGAATATTCATTATGTTATTATTCGCTTCTTTTTTAATTCCAAAATAAAATAAATTGCAAAAAATAAGTAAACTTAAGTAAGCAGATATATGTAAGATTCGTATTCTATCAACGTTTCTCGAACGCCGCGCGCATGCAGCATTGACGCTAGAAGCGTCGAAGGCATGCAGAAATGAAAAAAAAAAAAAAGTTCTAAGTTTTATTTCTTTTATTAATATATTGTTTTAAACTAATGCGATCACTATTCATATGAAAATTTATATTTACCGCGTTTATAATTTTATTGAGGTCCCTATAATTATTTCGGCAATGTTTCAATCGCCATGATCACGGGGAGACTCATCATCAGTCTCCCCGTGATCATGGCGATTGAAACATTGCTGAAATATAGGGTTTGATGAAAAAAAAAATTTTGAGTTTCAGTTCTAAGTATACCCCAAACATTTATTGTTTTTTTTTATTATTTTTGTGTGAAAATCTTAATGCGGTTCACAGAATACATCTACTTATCAAGTTTTGACAGTATAGCTCTTATAGTTTCGGAAAAAAGTGACTGTGATATACGGACGGATATATATACGGGTATCTATAGATAGGTCTTCAAAAATGATATTGAGGTTTCTAATATCATTTTTTTCTAAACTGAATAGTTTGCGCGAGAGACACTTCCAAAGTGGTAAAATGTGTGTCCCCCGCCCCTGTAACTTCTAAAATAAGAGAATGATAAAACTAAAAAAAATATATGATGAACATTACCATGCAAACTTCTACCGAAAATCGGTTTGAACGAGATCTAGTAAGTAGTTTTTTTTTATACTCTATTATTAAAACATCGATCAAAGTTACAACGAAGTACAAGAGCTTTTATTTATTATTTTATATGATGTTACTTGCTGCTACGGAACCCGTCATAAGGAGAGTCCGACTCGCACTTGTTTATTTTTTTTTTAAATTATATGTATAACAATGCGAATTTGTGGTAATAATTTTTATCATAATTTTTTGATATCACGTACATTTTGTTGATATTTATAACGATATCAACACTGATATTTTATTTATTTTATAACTGTAAATATAGCTTTTTTATGTACATATCTAAATAACGTATTTTTAACTATTTATAAAATAATACTTTTAAGACGTTACAATTTTTCAGAAGATACAAACAACTACCTTTAGTGCTGTAGTTTGTTTTAAAAAGAACTTTCTTTAAAGTGTATTATATTGTACTGGGAATAAAATCTTAAAATGTAAGTCATTCACCTTTTATTAAAATTACATATAATGTGTAAGCATTTTTGGTTTTCAACTTTTAAAGCAATAGTTCTAGCGTGGTAAAATAAATTATATTACAACTTGAAGAGGCAAATAAAAAGAAACTTAAATATAAATCAAGAAACTCTCGGCAAACCCTTATTTCTTAAAGATTTTCCTTTAGCACTGAGCACATGAATTTAAATCTAGATAGCTTGAAAATGCAGAGATGATGGACTAGATTTAAATCCACGACTTGCACTTGTATTGTCATGTTTTATCCACTAGACCAATCTAGTGGATAGTATTTGCTGTATATAAGATTTTTCCGATTTTTATACAAAAATTATATTTAAAAAAAATGGATTACCGTTTATATTCTCATCTGTATTACTTACAAATCAATAAATTAATAACCGATAGATTTAATCATTTGTTTTTTTGCTAGATTTGTACAGAGTATTATCATCGTATTCTGCATTTTTGTGATTGTGAATTTTGTATTTTAGTATAAATCACATCTCACGACATCTGTTTAAATTTTATTGCATCTAGTCTTATGGCAGATATGCCAATAGCCGATGTTTTATTTACCTACTAAAATTCTGAAAATCTTCAGTGACAAAATTAAATTATAACAACTAAATTTCAGTTTACTTACTCTAGCAGCATAATCCGTACTAATACCAATTAACCTTTTTGTAAATATTATTTTCATGGAAACATGAAATTGCTTAGTAGGTTGAAGAAATGGACCTTAACCGTTGTATTTTTAAATTACTTATTTTTTTTATAAACATCATATTTTGTTCGGATGTGAAGGACAACTTTTCGAGAAAATGTCACTGAATATCAAAACTTGTATCGATTTTATTGTGTATTTTTCGCCTTAATATGAGAAGAGGACTTTGTCCTGAAGTAGGAGTATTCACAGTACTGTACTGTACTGTACTGCATCAGCCTGTAAACTACCTATTGCTGAGCGAAATCCTCTTCTCCATATAGAAGAAGGGTTGGAGCTTAATCCACCACGCCGCTCCACTGCGGGTTGGCGGATAATTTCCCTACCATGAGTAACAATCGTTATCAGGTGTCTATGATAACAACCGGGATCGACGGCCTTACGTTCTCTCCGAGGCACGATGGAGAAAATCACAAGGAGATACACCCAGACCGGAAACAAATATTTGTACAAATACAAATATCTGTCCCGAGCGGTAATTGTGGTTGACGCGACTACTCGCACCACAACACCAGAACGAATTTACAGTACAATTACAATATTATTCCTATAATATTTGCTTACTTTTTGTAATCATTCTGATACTGTTATATATACGTATAATACCTATATTTTTAGACTCATAATGTGACACTGTTGTGCCAAGCACATTTCTAAGAGAGTGCTACACGTGTTTATCATACTTCTGGTTCTATGTAACTATAATATATAATGGAAAAATGTATTCTTTTACTCGAGCGTAAGATTTAACACACAAGTTCTAGGAATATATCTGCTCCCGACCATCATTAATTATTCCAGTATTGGAATTCTTAACATTTTAAGGGATTGCGATGAAATAGTAACATAAAATATAAATCTCATTGCACAATCTTATTGCAATTAAATTTAAATACTTTGAAAAAAACTTTTCACTTTCGAAACGTAACAAGGTAGTTAAAGTTGTCAACTCATGGTCGCGTTGGCAGTGTCGCTTCGTTTAAATTTTATAAAAATGTTTATACCTTTTGTCAGGGTTTTTGTGTGAAAACCAGTACACCAGATGTGCTACTTTTCTTTATATTGTAAATAAAAATATTTTCTTGAAATTATAGAAATTATTTCTGATTTAAATAAACGTTAATACCTTAATATTATAAATGTAAAACTAATCTCATAAAAAGTTGAAAATGTAAAAATTAAGCATTACAGGAAAAAATTTAATCGATTGTTTACTGTTTATAATTGTTCTAATAAATGTTGTAAAAGTTAATACAAAATATAATCATAAATTGCGTATGTAATAATCAGTGGATTTTAGTAACAAAAAATTAAAGTATTGACAATTTTTTTAATTAATAAAACCGACGATTAAATCAAAATTTAATAAACATTTTAATATTTGGTAACCACAACCCTGAAGAAGTTAAAATAACTGACTGCGAATCGGTGTCGGACTTTAATGAAATAAAACAAATTATATAAACTACAATTTATCAGGTAAGGAAAGTGCCGCGTTAGCTACCATGATATTTACGCTTACGCAGTTTACTTAACGTCAATTGAAAGTTAGTTATTTAAATTATTTTAAAATTGTAGATTTCTATTTAAAAAATGTAAGGAAAATAATTCAATGAAATAACAAATTTTTTATGTTGTCATAGTGTCATCGTCTACTTATGTAGTCAACATTAATGTCCTTATTACAGGCATAATCACTTTTGTAACGTAACACGAACGGATCTACAGCTTTTGTTTTTGTGGAATTTCATATGCATTCATATAATACATAAGCATTGTATGCTTACACATACATATATATACAAACGTAGACACACACATTAATTTACTATATGTGACAACACAAATATTATTAGTATGCTGTAACGTCTGGGAAATATTGCGTGAACTTCGCAAAATGTAACAATAATGTATTTGGTCCCTTTGATGTACGGTGCGTTTATCCGTCCGTGCGGGTCGTTCAAACTTGGCTCACCGTGAAATCGCGACAGGTCACTGCGCCCGTGCACTCATTATGTAATATGTACGTAGACTAGAATTTTTTATTAAAATCTCGGATGATATTGAGTTTCAAGTCTCTCTTGATACATCGGTGATATTCTCTTTTGATATTGTAATGAGGTTTTTAAATTTATTTTATTTGTTTGTTATATATTATAAAATTAATGTTTTAACTTCTTATATAAAACAGAGGTTTGTGATTATAAATTTTTGTTACATTTAATAACTAATTTGGTTAATTTGGGAGTATGGTAAAGCATCGAGATTGTAAAAAAAGTTATACAAATGTGTATCTTGTGGTACAATTATTATTGAAATGTTAGTTTTCTCATTAATATAAGTTCGAAGTTTGAAGAGGTTCTTTCTAAAATACTAAATAGCTCTGAACTGTTGAAAGAACTTATAAAGTTTAAATTGTATTTTTAATTTCAGAATATGTAACAAAGAAACCAAAATGAAGTTACTTTTGTTGTTTTCTTTTTTAAATTAAAAGTTGGTGAGTTGTTCAAAACACTGTCATTTACTTTTTCTTAAAATTCAAGAACATAAATTGCCACAAGCGAGAGCATGAAAATGAGTGTAAATTGAAGAATATAATTTCTTTATACAATTTCGCACAAATGAACGCGTTTTATGTAATGATCACTGACCCAGTTTATTAATGTATGTATGTATGCTATGCATGATTTTTTTTTAAAACGAATAACACAGAGGGTATCTAAAACAATGGATATAGAAAAAATATTTTTATAAAAATATTTAATAAAAAAATAATTAAAAAAAGACTGTACTATATTTTAATAATATAAAAAAGAGGACTTTGTACAACTGTGGAAATTTTAGAGGCTATTACTGAACACTACAATGGTATAGTATAATATTTACGTATAAATCATACTAAACTATTTAAAAATCCCACAATATACAAAAATAATTCCAAGAATCTCGCAAATTATTTCCGCTGTTACGCTTACTATTTCGCTCCCAAGGGTTATTGTTTGTTTTAAAGTTTATAATATTCCTCAGTAAACAACTTTTGCAAAATAATATGAACTGGAGTAGATAGACTTTGAGAATATTGTGTTGGAACTAACAAACTAACTTTTCAGCTTTTTAATATTAGTAGAAAAAAACATAAACCATATGATAATGATTTTGAATTAAAAATATTTTGTTGTAGTTGTTGTTGGTATAATTGATTCGTGAATGAAAAGTCTGCACTATATCAGGCGGAAAATTAGCGATCTCCAAAGTGGCATTAAAATTGAAAACTTGAAATCTGCTATGCAGAAAATTTAATATAAACTATCGTTGTGGTTTTACAAATGCGGCTTGCATTTCAATTGAATTACATTATCTGTATTCAATGAATATTTGTTCATGGAATTTTATTTCTATTACACAGCTACATATATTTTGATACTGCGTGTTTCCGACATCTAAGGATCTGTTTTGCGCTATCATTTTCAATTTCAATTTCACCCGACGGAAATTTAATAGGATTGAAACCTCAAAGGTTTTCATTTTAGGTGATTCGAATTCAGAACAATAGAGTAAGGCAGTAAAACATTTATCGAATACTAAAATAAAGACTGGACAGAAAATATATTAAAATTTTATGCAGTTCAAATTAGGTAAAATATTAGTTAACCAATTATCAAGTAAAAATTATATAAGTGATTACAATTTAAACTTGTTACACAATGATAATGACATGTGGCTTTATAAGTTAAAAATTTAAATAAAATATATAGTTTTTATTTTAATTTTAAGTATCATTCAGTATATCTTATGATTACTGATAAAATAAACAATTCATGAGTCTTATGAAATACACTCATTTGCAAAAAAAACGGGCGGTTTCGATTTTCTTCCTGGCTGAAAAAAATAAAATACCAAAAAGGTTTTAATCATTTGAACATGTTACTAGCCAGTTATAAAAGTGTCATAATGTTTATAAGAGTACATTCCAAATTCAAATTTTTGACTGAGCCTGGTTTTCAAAGAAAATAACTTTTAACTACATTTTGTGGCGCGAATACCCTATAGTTAATATCGACTCTAATTAACTTTTTGTCAATTTTTATTAAATTATCTGGTGTCCTTGACATTTAAAAGTATTGTTATTGCTGTTTAGCAATCTCGAAAATGGTAGATAAAGTGATAAAAGCGAGCAAAATTATTGCGCTGCTTGAAGAAGGTTGCAGTCAATGCTTCGTGGCTCAGAGGCTAAATGTGAGTCGGTCGACAGTTCAAAGGACCTGGCAGCGCTATCAAGAGACCGGTTCCGTCAAGAGAAGGCCTAGTTCTGGCAGAAAGACATGTACCGAACCACGGGATGATCGTTTTCTAGTTAGTCAAGCGTTGAGAAATCGCAAATCTTCTTATGTGGACCTCAAGAACACCCTCGAAGAAGTAAGAAATGTGCAAATTAGTCTATGGACGGTCAGGAGGAGGCTTCTCGCTGCTAATATACACAGTCATCGCCCGGCACGCGGCCCTAAATTACTCCGTGGACATCGAGTTGCCAGGCTTAGCTTCGCTCGAAATTGTGTGTCATGGACTCATGAAGACTGGGATAGGGTATTGTTCTCCGATGAAGCCAGGATATCTCTGCATGGTGAAGACCGACGTCGGCGAGTGCTACGTAGACGAGGAGAACGCTTTGCAGAGGCATGTTTTGAAGAAATCACACCTTATGGAGGGGGCTCTGTTATGTTTTGGGCAGGAATAAATTCTATGGATCGTACGGAGTTAGTCTTCATCGAAAACGGTACACTGACTGGACACCGATACATAACGGAAGTTCTAATTCCTTATGCACAACCCGCTTGAACCGCTCTTGGCGAAAACTCAATTTTTATGGACGACAACGCTCGCGCCCACCGGTCTGGCGGTGTGGATGCGTATATGCTAGAAGTCGGAATTCGTCGTTTGGACTGGCCAGCTAGAAGTCCGGACCTCAATCACATAGAGCATGTCTGGGACGTTCTGAAGCGACGAGTGAGATTAGTGCAGCCGGCTCCGCAGACCATCGGAGAGCTAAAGAATGTGATTACCGCGGAGTGGGAACGTATTCCCCAAGAAACCATAAAAGATATACTCACTAGCATGCCCAGACGAATGCAAGCTGTGATTTCAGCAAGAGGGGGTCACACTCAATACTAAACTTTTATCTGCTTTTAATGTATTCAAGAAAAACAAAGAAATTACGCGTTTCATTTTTATTTAGCGAGCAGGTACAATCATAGTGTTTTGAGCTTAAACATTATTTCTTAATAATTTAATTAAAATGTTATGATAAAACTGATGAAAACTATTCCTTCCTAATTAATTTATAAAATTCTGAGAATAACAATACCTAAAATTGTCAAACAAACTAATAGTAACTATAAAATAGTTCTTTGCTTAAGTGCCCGTTTTTTTTGCAAAAGAGTTTATCATCGCTCCCTATCAACTTTGCTTTAATGCAACGGCTACACCAATAAGTAATGGATATTTTTTATGGCAATCGAGAATTCATATAGGTGTGGCCGGTTATCGCAATAATTTTATTGACAATAGCGCTGTTCCATTTATTATTATTATTTATCATTCCAATTTTTACCATTTTCCACTTTGTTTTACCCGATATTCAATGCCGTATTTTCCAATTAGTTTATTTCGATGATTTGCGTTAAACGTTAACCTTATGCTAGGCTAGAAATGACTTTAGCGTGCCATGACAGGTGAAGTACTAGAATTCAGCGTTAAATACGCCTAGGCGTTATACGCTCAATTTCAGTGTAGCTAAAGTGCTCAACACGATACCTTAATATATATATATACAAGTAGCAGATATTTCTTATTATAACGTTAACGGGCGTTAGGTATTAATATTAATGTAACCTACTTTATATGTATATGTATATAAAATAAAGTAATGAGCTCTTGGCCCTTCCATTCTGTTCGGCCTTCCTTTTCCCATTATAAATTAAAATATGCAAAGGACGTGCTATTTATATTTCTGTGAAAATATTTAAAGGTTGGGTTAAGTGTAATATTTAAATATAATTTGAGCCATATTTAGAATGCTTAAGTATTTCATATTAATTACGAATAATTAACATAGTAACATATACTTTTTTTTTATTAAATTACAGGATCACATAATGTCATAAAATCTTTTGTAAAGTATAAAAATGAATATTTAAAACAGGTATTGCGGTCTCGATTAAAAACTGAGATATAATTAAGATTAGTTTACGCTGTTACTGGCATTCACTTAACGACCGACATTAACAAGCGCGAAAACGACTCGGGGACGTTTTCATTAGTGCCGCTAGATTTTTACGACATATCACATTAGCAGCTTGTATACGTAGCTGTCGATATTTAGTACTTACCACGAAGTATTTATCATTGCATACTTGCGAAGATAAATACGAGAGAGAGAGAGAGCGTGCACCAACAATTTATTCAATCGAACATTTTTGACGTGATAACGTCTAGTAAATTGATGAAAGCTACTGGGTGCACGTCCGAAAAAGATGACGTCATTGTCACAATTAGTGAGCGAGAGGCTCGGCTTAAGCGTTCGGCTCACGATCGGCGTTCGGCCTAACTTATGACACGTCCGAGTAGAAATGACAGCGGCAAATGGCGGCAAACTGTTTGTTAATATTGAAGTAACGTCAATTTATTGTGTTAAAAGTTATAATAGTGAAAAGTTAATGTGGTTTCAATAGTTTATTACAACAACAATTGCAGCAAAAAAGGTAATTAATTCTTGCATTTTAAGAATTTGTTTAGCGATATAATTTAATATATATTTGTTATTTGATTATTAAAAAAGTAGCATCGGTCGGTGAGTGCAGTAATATTAGATTATATTACAATTTTGATTAAAAACTTATTAGGACTCATATAATTACGATCGTATAAAAAGTCAACTGCTTTTATTTAGTATATTTTTACTATTTTCATAAGTGATTAATGATAATCTAATTTGTTTTGATAACTTTAATTAAGTTATTAAACTTAACTTCTTTATTAAACTTGATTATTTCTTGTATTACATATCAAAGTATTTAACTTTATTTAGCTTTTATATTAAATACAATTACCTGTAGCTTATATACATATCTATAAAAACTCAAAAGTTGTTCAGGGGAAAAAAACACCTATCTTATTGACTGACACCCATCCTTTGCAAAAACTAAATAATATTTGAAAATCAAAACTTAATGATTTATAACCATAGTTTTAAAAATATTTATGTTTTAATTACAAGTTAACGCACTGCAAGGGAATATATTATTATATCAAGCACATTTTGGGAGGCTTTTCAAAAGCATCAGTTTCATGAATTTGATTTATGGTTTCAATTTCATCGTTTTAAATTAAAACTTCATTAAAATTAATTTGATTAAAGTTTATTTCTAAAAAAATGCTCATAATAATAATAGTGCTTAAATTACCAGCGAGCACTTATCACATGTTGTAAAAAGCAGTAGTACTGAATACATGTAGATTGGTAAGAAAATTTCTTCAATGTGAGCTCAATCACTGTGGCCAACCACAAACATAAATTATTATATATATTTGTTACATTTCAGTAAAAATAAACAATAAGGTTAAGTACCTGGATGACCGAGCTTGTTAAATTATATTTAGATACATTACATACTTATGAAACATAAATAATATTTTTGATCTTACGACACAATAATAACATAATTGGAACTGATTATTTAAATAAAAAATAAAAAGAGCTCTCAATAATAGTTTTTCTCACAAAAGAAGAAACTTGAAAAAAAAGGAAAAAAAAATACATCCTAGCTAGATCGATTTATCGCCCCCGAAACCCCCTGCATACTAAATTTCATGAAAATTGTTGGAGCCGTTTCCGAGATTCAGATTAAATATATATACAAGAATTGCTCGTTTAAAGATATAAGATAATAATACTCTTTATTGCACACCACTAAAAAAGAACAATATTTGTAATGAAAAAAAGAAAGATGTACAAAGGTTTTAATTACGCCGTTTATGTACATATTTGGCTTTGGCCCATGCCATCAACTTCCCGGCTATCTGAGATTAAATAAGAAATATATAAGAATAATAAGTATTAATTATCTATATCTATATAGGTATATTATTGAACAGGTGGAGTGAAGCAGTTAGATAATATGTAAATACTTTATTGCTCACCAAAACAGAACTAAATTAAGGACACAAACCAACATCATTATAAGCTGTACAACCAGGCGGTCTTATTGCTAAAGAGCAATTTCTGCCAGACAACCTGAGAGTGACAGTAATATTGCATTTGCAAATGGGCAGATGGTATAACAATAATAATCTATACCTGTAATAAATCTGTTAAAACCTCCGTTTTATTAATACACTATATGTCATGAAGAATAAATTTTACTAGCGCGATTTAATTTAAATCAGCGCCATCTCTTATAAGCTTTTTTTGTACGCGTGTCACGTAAAAAGTACAAAACCAATGTAAATAACTTTAATACATAAAAATTATACATAACTCAAAGTAACATTTAGTTTTTGTTTCATTGTAATTAAATTTAATAATAAATATTTAAGAAAATAGAAATAGTACGTACACGCAACGCCATCTGGTCTAACGAATCTTAAAAACTAACAAAACTTATTTTTGAGTTATTATTTTGTTAAACTTAAAAGTTTACTAAATATGTCGGAAAGGAATAGAAATCGTTTTAATATTTTAGATAAACATCATTTTCAATTAATATACTATTATGTTAAATGTCACTAAATATAAAAACGATATTCTATAAATAAATTTAAATATTAAATTAAATTAAATTTAAATTTAAATTAAAAGTATGCACGTTTTCATCAATGTTTTCTTATGACGTTGTTGTTATGTTATTTACGTGATAGTAAAAATTATCGTCCGTAAACCGACTTTACAGACCAACCATTTTTTTTAGCGATGGGAAACGCATTTACGCATCTCGCCACAAAAACGGCAGATATGTGGGACTCGCGGCCAGACGCCAGGGCTGCACGTCAATCCCAGCAGGCCGAATACCGCACTAAAGCCTATCGATACCGTCGCGTGTCGTAGTGGGACACCATGGGGTCGGTTTCGCATTTAACCATGACGCCCCGTCCGTCGTCTCTTCCATTTAATTTTAGCCACTCGACCGGTCCCCTCTGCGCGAGGTACAGAAGTACCATGAGAGGCCCAACTACCGAAGCTGGGCCACTCGTTGCCAGCTCTGCGCCCGTCAACTGCGCTTTCGCGCCTCCAGGTGAAAGCGGAGAGCGAGTCATCCCCCTCCTGCGCTTTCGCGCCCCTGGTGCTGGTTTTGGTCCACGGGAGTTCGAAGACCTCGACCACTCGCGAGGCGTTCAAGTTGCTTTCTCTATCCGCCACCCGGGGGACGCGCCCAGTAGAAGATCCAGCAACTCCCGTGGGATTCAATCAAACCTCAATCAACTACCACCAAAACAATTATATATTGTTTGTACAACGAGACAGCTTACGTATATAAAAATTATGTATAGCTTTGACTAACACTTTATGATTTGATAAAGTTTAATTAATATCGGAAGCTGTTTTCGAAAGTTTAAGTACATTTATATTAACAAGTAATATTAATCTCTTCTCAGTTTGACCACAGACTTTAACAATAAAACAAAAGAGTATATATATATATATATATATCTAGTATATATTTTTGTATATATGTGTGTGTTAAACGCATGCTAGTGTGTGTAATTTTTTTATAAATGTAATGTATTTTTTAAGCATTATTACAAAAAAAAAATAATAGCATTCTTCACTCCTTCTGTATATGAAATTTAACTGTGCCAAATTTCATACTCCTCCGTCCGCGTAATTTTCGTAAAAAGGGGTACAAAGTTTTTGCTTCACCTACTAATATATTGATTTTTATATAAGATTATTATACGTAAGGTGAGGCCTACATTCAACAGTGAACATACGTAGCTTTCAAGAGCTTTACTATAGATATACGATTGTATATGATTATCTGACTTTGATGATTCTTAGTTGTTTGAGAGTGGTACTAATCTCATGTAAGTTGAACTCGTGGAATTTTTTTGAATAAAGTATCATATATAACATCAAAGGTCACAGATCATGATCTCAGGCTAAGAAGAAATTACACTTCCATTGTCTGCCTTTAGCCACTTCAGCTGACTCTGTTCAAAACATCTAATAAATAATTTTCAGCTCACAAAAAAAGATAAGTATATTCATTCACGCGCTAATGTCGCTGCGATCGGACGTCAGTCTGTTCCTTAGGCTGACCTTGTCAAAACTATTATACCACCGTTCTCGTACATCTACTTAGCGTCATATAAACATCATTTTCGTTAACTTGTCATATAGACAAGTGCCGATAGGTTTTGAAACGAAAAAAAAATAGCGTAGCATTTTCAGAGAAAATTTACCAACGTAATGTATTTTTTTTACACCATCAGAAAGTAGAGGTTTCAAAGAACAAGAACCCCACCGACTATTTTAAAAAAGCATATATTTTGACGTGAGATTTTTGGATTGAAAATCGGGATGGTTTTTCGATGTTAAGTCAAAATAAGGTGAATAAATAAATATTTTAAAACAAAAAAATTACAGTGTGTTTAGGACATGAAAAGGTAAGTTTTCACCTAATTTCGTGAAACAAAAATTATTTTTTTAAAAGATAAATATAAAAAACCAAAAACTTGGTTATTTGAATTTTTCACATTAATTTTGAGGTTATGTGAAAAATGTGTTGATACAAAAGTTGTAGATCTTTTTATTACCTACAAATTTGCCATTGAACTTTTTTCCATATGACTTGTGGTTTTGCCAGAAATCGCGATAAACCATTTTTTACCCTTAAACGCCCCTCCCTACCCCTTACCGAACTCAGATTGCACGTAATTTATTTTTCCCTACATTTTTGTTATATTCTCTTCCTTTTAAAATCGGTTTCATTCTACTATTTTTTTTTCACTTTTTACCATTTTTAAAGGCTTCGGCACTAGTCTAATATAACATGTCTATAACGCATTATCTACTTTATAGTATAGCATGGACCGTCCACGTGCTATTGCGATTTCTAGTTGAGGACTTCCAGAACTACTAAATAAAATAATTGACGAATTATTCCATTGGAATTATTGACATTTCACGATGTTCATTTCAGGATATGTGTTTATTACTAGTAAAAATATATACATAAAATACAGGCTTAAAAAACTTGATCATTGTAAGATCTTACTCGTACTTCTGTTAACCTTTTAATTTGATTCAGCCTTTCAACAGAGTTGCATAACGATGGAAAAACTTAAAATAAATCATATAGGTATGAATTTTGTGCTATATATTTTTACGAGTAAGATAGAAAAGAGTATAATTTGGAATAAATAACATATAAATATTAAATAGTTGAAATTTTCAAGCCAATGTAAATATTTTGTAGAATTTTTGAGGAAAATTTTTTAAAGGGTAAAAGCTTCAGAATAAAGTGAGTACTGTTTTGAAAGGCGAGCAGAAGCAAGAATGAACCCAGTTATTCAAAGGTTGACCTGCAGTATTCTCTCGGATTTTAAATTCATTCTTTCATACTTTTGTCAAAATATCTGCTATTAATATTATTATTCATAATTGCAGTTATTTAAGATACGAAGATATAGTAGCTGTCTATATATTTTTAGCAGATTGCTTTGCTTCAGCTTATCGTAGTTCACAGATGGACATAGGTCTTCGCGCAAAAAATCCCGGTTTTCCGAAATCCTCATCCAGCCTCCGCCGGCAACTTTGCGTAAGTCGTCGGTCCAGCGGGCCAGAGGAACTCCATCGTGTTGGTAAACAGTTTCGGTGACATTACATCCCCCTGTCTTACCCCGCGACGAAGGTTAATGGGTCTTGTTCGTTGGTCTTGGATTTGGACGGTCATCGTCGCAGCGTTATATATACTAAGACCTGGACTATTGCCAGTTGATATATAATCGCTGCAAAGAAACCAGGACAGCCCATGTCTCGATCAAGTCGAAGACTTTCTCGTAGTTCACAAATGCCATTATACTTTTCAGTTTTTTGTATAATCTGTCGAACAGTATGAATGTGATCCACAGTGCTATAGCCATTTCTAAACCCAGCCTGCTCGAGTAGTTGTAATTCATCGAGCGATTCGCAACGACCCTCGAAAAGAGCTTATAGACGTGACTCAGAAGTGATATTGGTCTATAATTTCAAATTTTAGCAGATAAGTTATATATACATATATTTATGTATTGTTGGTGTATGTCTGAAATTGTTAAGTGTTAAGATACGCCAGTGTATGTCTACAATCACCAAGTGGTGATTATTATTGTATAGATTATTTTAAAGGACATATGTGAATTTTACATATACCACTGATTACAGTTTTGTCAATGTAAATTTTTTTTAGCCTTCGATACTGCAGCATTGGCAGCCCCCGAAGGAAGGGATTTTAGCGTAATAAAGCTCAGTGCAAAGCAAATTGCAAGCGTCTGCAGGTCAAAAGTAGCAAGCTGGTGTTTAAAATAATTTTGGCAACATTATTTTTCCTCTCCCTCTCTTCGGATTTCAGATTAATCTAACATATATCATTGTAACCTGTTTTTTTTCCCTCCAGCTTAACAATCCTTTCATCAGACCTCAAGGTACGAATATTGTGTTACCAGAGCGAGGTGTCGTCGTACGTGGTAGCGGAATCTCTGCTGGAGATTCTTAGTACTCTCTGCCCTACCGTTACCTAGTAGCTACTGTAGCCACGAATAGTTTGACCACAGGGGATTGGGGCTTGGGCTTTGTACTACTGGTCATATCTGAGGAGATTATCAATATTCGTCAGGTTGGGCGAACGTAGTTGCGGCAGGATATAGTGACGCTGTTGCATATCGCTACATTAATTGGTTTACCAGTTATACCACTATGGTCTTAGTTATCTTTTACGAAAACTTGTAGAGAAAGAGGTCGAGACTATTCTTCTTTATTCTGGTCAACGACAGACAGCATTACGATTCTGTATATGTTGTAGAAAATAGTTAGTAGAGCTTTATTTACAAATTCAAGTAGGTAATCTAGGTATTTTATTGTCATTAAATCGAATTTGTTTATCGTTCTCTTATCGTTAGTCTTAGCTTTAAAATGTTATTTAAATAAATTTCTGTCTGACGAATTTTCTTTGAAATATAATATTTGTATATAAACAGTAACTGATAAATCTTTATCTAATAAATGTCGACATCTATTCATAATGAGAATAATAGATTTGCTTTGTGACAAGAAATTATTGTTTGGGACAACAAATTATTTATTTACGAGATCCCTATCTATAAATTTACACACTCTTAAATACGTTACAAAGGTCACCAACCCTCTTTAAAACTATACAACTCGTGTATAAAATTTTAATGAAATAAGTAAGAAAATGTCTTTGAAGTGCTTTTGTGAAAATGCTTTTAAAATTTATTATTAAAATTTTCTATATTATATTTTTCTCTAAATACAAAGAACGCATGCTTCACATGAACTGCATTGTTTTAAATTACAGAATAGTGAATATACTCATAAAATATATTTAGGTATTCGTATAATATTATTAAATATGTTGTTCACACATTCTATAACAACTCTATTAATTTTTAATTTCATTAGATTTTTTATTTTTTATTTGTGCTAGATGTATACTACTGCTGATACGAGCACCTAATAACTTTACAACGAATTATATCTTAATACTGTTAGTATTTGTTATAAGAAAAACTAAATCTTAAAAAAAACATATTTTAGTATTAAAATCACTAGGTTACATACAATACATAAATTGATGTTCACATGTATTTGATTAACAATTTCATTTATGACGATTGAGAGTTATATTCAATTATTGTTCAAAAAAAGTATATATATATACTTGTCAGGTTTTTTACAACTATATACGTATTTTTATACTTTATTATTATATTACGACACGAGTGTTCCTTGGAGATGTCATCAAATATTTAGTGGATGACTGTCGTTATAACGTTGACGACATTTGTGGTTTCTTTTGAAATTCTTTACTTGACGTTTTTCTCATACTTTAATAATTGTAAGCGACAGGCACGTTATTCGTTTTTCTTTGTTAATACGTTAGCAAAAAGACCTCGTATGATATGGCGATAGAGAAAAGTTTTTTGTTGTCATTCCACGATGTATTCTGATATTTGTTTAATTTTTTTTTATTTATTACCTAAGAAGAGCAAATTATTAGTTCATACATAGTTAAACATTTTTTAACGTTAAATATATTTACATTTCATTAAATTAAATTTACCAAAGGTTTAAAATATTTAGCTTTATATTTGGATTTTATATACATACAAGCAGTGCCTAGCTGTGCTGTGCTGTGCTATCCCATCCCATCCATGTATTTACGCCAGCTTAACATAAGCCGAACGTACGAGTACAAATGTTTCTGTAGATTCAGTGTTCTAAGTTTTTTGGGCTCTTTACTAGGGGTTAGAGATCTCAGTAATTTCTGAACTAACAAAACAAATAACTCGAAATATTGACAATAATATTAACTTCGGTTATTTAAAAGCGTCTCGAAACCTACACAAATGACGATTTTTTCGCAGCTCTCACCACAATCGAACATTCTTTGGACAATGATAGACTGAAGTCTCTTACTTAAAAAAAGATTACAGACTTATTTTGCGAAATAAAAAATTGTGAATAATTGTATTATTGTATTTAATTAAAACATAATAATGATATAGAAATAATAAATCACGAATTTTGGATCAAACTCTTGTTTACTTGAGCGGTTTCGATTCCTGCTCGAGGCAGATATTTGTATTTGTGCCAATATTTGTTTCCGGTCTGGGGGTATGTCCTTGTGGGTTTCCTCACCGTGCCTCGGAGAGCACGTAATGCCGTCGGTCCCGGTTGTTATTATGGATACCTGGTGATGATGGTTACTCATGGTAGGGATATTACCCGGCAACCCGCAGTGTAGCAGCGTGGTGGATTAAGCTACAACCCTTTTTCTTTATGGAGAAGATTTTCTTCGCTCAGCAGTGGGTTGTTTACAGGCTGATATAGTACAGTATAGAAGCATTTGTGACCTTCAGTGACAAAACTGAGCCTTACCATAAATATGAGAGTCCATCTAAGATATGTTACTACCGGACAGTTCTCAGAGCTGTTGCTTAAAATAAGGACATGGTGATTTCCCGGAACTGGATAATAATATAATATAATGTGTGAGTTTACCATATGTATGTATATGAGTGTGTATTCACCATAAACAAAGCTCAAGGTCAAACTCTTAAGGTCTCAGGAGTTTATATTGTTATGCTTGAGGGAAAACTGCTTCTCCCACAGCCAGTTGTATGTGGCATATTCCAGAGTAGACTGGTGATTCTAGCACCGAAGGGAAAACAAAAAATATTGTTTATAAAGAAATACTGTGGAAGGTGTAGTATTTCGATTATATTATATTATATTATATTATATTATATCGATATTATATTATATTATATTATTATATTATATTATATTATATTATATTATATTATATTATATTATATTATATTATATTATATTATATTATATTATATTATATTATATTATATATATTATATTATATTATATTCGATTATATTATATTATATCTTCTACATCGAATTGTAAATTCATGAAATATTTGACACGAATAAAATCCTTTATAATAAAACTGCTCTAAAATAAAACTGAAATGAATGGATTTTTTTCAGACAATATTATATTATATTTCGAACAATATAAAGATTCAAACAATAACCTTAAAAATCTTTTATTTCGAATGACTTCGGTTATAATAGTTATATATATATTTTATTTTAGTTATTTTTTAATCAAATATTATTAAATGTAAACAAGCCTTTGATGTTTTACTAGCGTATTGTAGTCGATTCGTATTGGAAACATAATCTAGATATTCTCTGAAACCAATCATCCTAATTGGGAACAATGTATTTACAAAACAATGTGCTACATGACACCGCTCGGAGTATTGTTTCGGTGGTATTCCATTTTGATGTTATCTTAATTTAATTAAATAAACGATAGGGCGTGAATCAGGCCGTGGTTTTGTGAATTGAAAATATGAATGCTGACTATATACAGGGTGACTGGTGAATTACCATCAATATTCAAGGAGAATAACCGGCACATGATCCTCATTCGAATCATGTGAAAAAAATAGGCACTTAATTTTTGACCAAATTCTCATATATTTCAATTCAAAACAAATGAGGCGACGTAGGTATATTTCCAGTCATGCCGGCGGCGCGTGCGATGTGGTGTTTCACTGTGCCGCTAGCACCCGCACTCCCGCCCCGCGGCTAAGGCCACCCGCAGGCGTCTAATATTGCGTTCAAAAATTTCATGTACTTACTTTTTGGCTATCGTTTTTAAAAGTTTCTTAAAAATACTAATTTATTAATTTAAAATAATGTAATTCACGTGGAATAAATATTATGTAAAAATAATAAATAATATACTAATAAATAATAATAATTAATAAATAATAAGCTGTAATCTTTTCATAATATTAATAAAAATCATAATGTATGTGGAGAATACTGATATTGTATGGAATTCCGGGCTTTCTGAATTAATAATATGAATTCAGAGAGACATTCGGATGTTTGAAGCCGGCCTAATTCCCAGTAATTCGCTCGACGAATTCCGCTAGTAGGTCACTAGGTCAGTAAGGCATAAGCCTTGGCATGGCGCGCACGCGCGTGTCGTCCCGGCTCCTGCGCGTCTAGTGATCGATCATACGCGTATACCTAATCTGTCGTGTGTGAGTGTAATCTGTCATTAGTAATTAGGTATGGCTTATCAATACACAAATGCAGAATCACCATTGCTTTCGAAACTGTTAAAAGTGACTGTGTGTGTGTTAGTGTAGTTATGTAAGTAAATAGGTAGTTTAATGATTGACAATCGTTGTAAATAAGTATGATTCCATTTTAAATACGCCGGAAATACCAAGATAGGTAAACAGTTCATATTTATTTTTGTTCAAAGTTTACATTATTTACCTAGTCAACGAATTTGTTGCTCATCACATCAAAATCAAATGGAATAAACATATCTTTCCACTCGTAAGTAATATTTAAAGTAAATTATTTATTTTGTCTAGAAAGTTCGGTGATTACCATGCCTCTATCGGCAAGTAGCAAAACTACTGGTCTCCCAGAGTCGTACTTAGAATTTTTTTTTAAGTCGGACACTGACTACGAGTTTATTGGAAGTTTATTATTGAAGATAGCTCACTCACTCAGCGAATAAGGTGTTCTTCCGAGGCAATTTCAGTCGAATTATTGTAGTGAAAATTCTAATTATGTAATTTAATATTCTGGGCTAAGGTTCGAACCGGTAGTAGTTGGTTTTGACGTTCAATATTTAAATTATGTAATGTGATGTAGTAAAAAATATCTTCTTTCTTGCTATAATAAGAATAGTAATTCATGATAATATTATGTAGCCGTGTGTGCCATCCAACTTCAAATCACACCTATGATTAACAAAAAATTCTGAGTACAGCCCTCTTATTGCGACACCAAGTGAAATATAGCAGAACTATTACGTCTGCCAATATTATAATCAATTAATTGTTTTGGCTACTGGTCGCTAGATGGCTTGATTCTATTATTGCTTGCTTTTATTTAATAAACAACAGTTAGCTGTTCAACAAATGACAAAGTTTATTTTTATTGTATTTTGTTGTTTTTTTTTTTTTTTTGTTTAAATATTTTCAAAAGTAACTATCATTTTTCAACGTATAAAAAAATCTTCTATAAAATCTGATCTTATTCTATGATCTTGCGATTTGAAAAAGAAAAAAATTGATCTTTCCTAAAAAATTTTAGGAAACTTTTACACAAAACACTATTAAAAATTACATTTAAAAACTATTTAAATTAATTAATTATTATTAAATGAAAACACGACGCGCGACGTTCTGGTGTAGTGGTGCGAGTAGTTGCCTCAACTGCAACGCCACGCGCTGGTGGTCACGGGTTCGATTCCCGCTCGGGACCGATATTTGTATTTGTACAAATATTTTTTTTCCGGTCTGGGTGTATGTTCTTGTGGGTCTCCCTACCGTGCCTCGGAGAGCACGTACAGCCGTCGATCCCTGTTGTTATCATAGACAAGATAACGATCGTTACTTATGGTAGGGAACTATCCGCTAACCCTGTTAACACTTGGCGGTGTTTGGACGTAAGTAAACTATCGCGTGGAAACTAGGGTGTCCAGACGACGCGTAAATAATTAGATAACTGTTGGTCAACTTTACTTAGAAGCTTATTAATATTTATGTTATATTTTTACATAATTTGAATGAGAATCATGTACCGATTATTCTCCTTAAGTACTGATAGTATCTAACCAGTCACCCTGTATATTACATGATCGCGGGTTCAAGTAGCTCGTTTAAATCTGGCTAGGCAATACTAATTTTTCATGTGCTAAATCTATACTTAATATTATAAAGCTGAAGAGTTTGTTTGTTTGAACGCGCTAATCTCAGGAACTACTGGTTCGAATTGATTTTTTTTTGTGTTGAATAACCCATTTAGGTACCGAAGAAGTCTATAGGCTAACACATATACACATAAAATATGCTATATATCAACGACCCAGGAATCAAACGTGTGACCCTTTGCTCGGTAGTATCGCTTGCGACCACTCGACCAACGAGTACGACGACGACGACAACGAGTACCCGCGTACTTACTCTTAGAGTAATTGTTTAAAAATATTTATGTAGGTTTTTCCCTCAAATGTACGCGGGTGAAACCGAGGGGCACAGCTAGTTTATAATTACATTAACAGCTAGTTTATAGTTAATAAAATCAGACTCTTGCTCATTAGAGAAGGAAAACTGAACTTTAATGTAACATTTGGAAGAGTCCCATTACTGGACCTGGCCTACATGTCTTTTCTATTATAAAGAAGCAGGTTTGGAGATTGAGATAATATATATATATATATATATATATATATATATATATATATAATTATGTGGCTTTAGTTGAACTAATAAAATATTTTTAAGATACTTATATAAAAAAAAATGACCTGGTTATGACTTTGACAACAAAACTTTAATGTCATTATGGTTGCGAATATGTATATCATTAAAATAAGAATCTTATAATATGATATTCATCGCATTACATGGGTATGTAATTTGAACAAGAGCATTTTCAAGAATTATGAGTAATAATAATAATTAATCAAAACAACTGAATGTTTCTACCTTAAAAGTATGACCAGTGCAACGTCTTAGGCGAGTATCTTTTCTAATATTAATACAAGTATAATAATGTGTTTTCTAATATTTTGTTGATTTAAACACGCTTATCTTATAACTTCGTAACTATATCAATATTCATCAGTCTGATTAATTACGATAACACGGTCAAATTGCGAAGGACGTTTAGTCATTATTATAATTATGAAAGGGTTTTTTTTTTAAATTAATAACATTTACTAACAATAGAATTTGTTATCTTGTGTACAGAAATATTAGACAAATATGTACATATCTATATTTTGATATAAATATTCTTGTATATATATAATCTGAATCTCGGAAACGGCTCCAACGATTTTCTTGAAATTTAGTATCCAGGGAGTTTCGGGGGTGATAAATCGATCTAGCTAGGATTTATTTTTAGAAAATGTCGTTTTATCCCTTTTTTACGCAATTAAAAAATATCATTAGAATACGAAGGTAAATTTCGCTGTCATTTATAAACTTATAATAGCTCGGATGGGTATCGGGCGGATTTGAAACCAGAAAACGCGGGTTCGAATCCAGGTCTACAAACCGATTTTTTTCATTTTTTTTTCAAGTTTCTTTTTTTGTGAGAAAAACTATTATTGAGAGCTCTTTTTCTTTTTTTATTTAAATAACCACTTCCTATTATTTTACTATTATGTCAGTCAGATCGAAAATATTATTTATGTTTCATCAGTATATAATAATATCTACATATAATTTAACCGAGCAAAGCTCGGTCATCCAGGTACTCTATATTATATAAAGAAACAATTTGATATCAAATATTGAAAATCAAAATCAAACCCTACAGCAAGTTTAGTCAAATAATATAATGAAAACATTTCAGAATACGTCACCGTGATCCCTAATATAATTGAAGGAGAATCCAAATTTAATAGAAGTCAATATAAAAACATACGTATCGATATATTTAACCAAGTTACTGAAAGGCTGTATGAATATACAATTTTATAAAGGGATCGACTATTTTGATTAATTTCCTTTGTGAGACAGTTTTCATTTATTTTATTTCATGATCATAATATTTTTACGCTACATATAAAATATTACAATATTTTAGTCTTTAGTAAATTTAGATAAACTAATACCAAATAATTATAATCATATATGTAAAAATTTAATTGATATATTATAAATGGGAATATCAAATATATGTAAAGATTTTATTTCTCAAAAAAAAAAAAAAAAAATGTTGTCACAGGAACTCAACGTGTGTTCAAAGTTTTTTAAAAATCAGTTAATTAGAATTAGTTAAAAAAAAAGAACACAAGATTTGAATTTATGCTAAAAATATACGAGTAGGTTTGACCAGTAGGTATATAAAACCATTTAAAAAATTTATCCTATTATAATGAACTTTCAAACGATACGATAACGAATTTTAAGCGATAGTAGATTTTCACTTTCTCATATATATATATTATTATCGAAAAAAAAATGTAAATGTATCTCATCTTTGATTTGATGTGTAGTTTATAGAGCCATATGGTAAAACCTGCTGAAACGATTTTACCTTCAATATAGAAATATGAATCGAAATATCCAAGATTATTGGAAAATGATCCCTTGAACGTTTCCAGGTTTGGTTTCCAATTCGACGGAAAATCACATAAATCTCCTAAGGTAGGATACGAATCTCTTTAAAAATGATGTAAAAAAAACCCGTAAGCCGTCCTGTAAATACGAGTGCGTCGCGAAATCACGTTCAAGGCAGATTATTAAAATATCGTCTTTCAAGGAGCTTGTTTGTTTAATTTTTACACGGCGTGAAAAATAAAAAATTTCTTCAAGATCGAATATTTGACAAGTTAATCTATTGTTTTTGAATTAACTCCTAATAATAAAGCAGTAAAAGGGGTTGTTTTATTTTGAGCCAGGTATTTGTACGGTATAAAAAAAATAGTATAAAATCGTAGAAATTTAAATAAAATATACTTTTAAGCAGTTTTAAAGTGATTAAGAGGTAGTTATAAAATTGATAATTGGGTACGCTTGTAGAATAGCAACTCTCGAAGTACATCCACCTACTTTTATTATATTTGTTTGATGACATTATGTCATGGAATTATTATGTACTAGGTACAACTGGAAGGCTTACTAGTAAAATCCTGTCAAATAAAATTGAACTCTATATGTAATATGATAACGTTGTTTTTAGAATATCAAAATACAGAGTAAAAAACGGTCTCGACAGAGAACAATTTAAGCTTCGTTGTGTCTCTTTCGCACGATTGCACTGTAAAATATTTGATTCCTTTAGTAGAATAAGATTGTCTAAGAAATGAAAATTAAAACGTTCTTATTTGCATAATATGATAAACTTATGTGAGTACCGCAGATGTACTAAAACAAATTACTTTCGCGTACAGTTTTACTTATTAAGAACAAAAATATTTCTAACAATAGCGCCGCAGGTAATTAGTAAATATTATAAATTTATTACTAGCAATACCGGTAAATATGGTTGTCATGTCAGCTGTTGTAATTTAATGGCGTATCATTCGTTGTTCTAAGTGTTGACAAGGACGGGTGAAGTTTTGAAACCTCTCTTTAGGCTCGCGCTTATAATCTGAGTGAACCTTCCAGTTGTACATAGTACGTAATAATTCCATGCATTATGTTGATTAGGCCGAGTTCCAATATACTCTGCAAGCACTGTTCAGTGTTCTCACAGATGTGACGCCAATTCAGTATACTGCAAAGCCGTTCCTTTTTGTTTGCTATACTGTGATATACTGGTTACTGTTTAAACCGGAACGCAGTCCAGTATACTGTCATCTCCATTATTCGACAATTTCTTTAAATAAAATCATGTACACATTTTCTTTTCAACGAGAAAAATTATTATTTTAATATTGTTGACATTTTTGAATAACAATATTAATTAATAATAATAATAATCGCACTGTTATATTTTTGATCATGTAATCAAAGTATGCTCATAGTAAAAAAATTACGGCGATTTATGACATCATATATTTCTCTATAGTATTACGGCAGTGTACTGGCGGTCCAAAAAGGAACCATTTTTTCATTAGTGAGAGCACTGAGCAGTGCTCGCAGTGTATATCGGTCTATATGTAAAATGTCATAATGACGTTAGTATATATGACATTATGAAAAGGGATGCCAAGTTGTTGCGATTTTATTTCGCAAATTAAAAACTACCTCGCAAAAAGAGCCTTTTCATGAGAAATAAAGAAAAAATATTTACTATTTCATGACCCTGAACATTTTAAAATACTGTACAAATACCTGGCCAAGGCTCCATATAATTTTAAAACAACCCCTTTGTTTCTGTTCCTTGTTTTGTTGTTCCTCTAAAAATTTATATTATTATTTTTAGGTATTATTTTATACGTAATCAGGCAAACATGTTTTATCTTTATTTTTTTCATTTGTAATTGTATAATAAAAAATATATTAAATAATAAATGTAAATAAAATACAACATGTATTTATTTATTAATACATTAAGTAAAATGCACAGCTATACATAAGGAGAAATTGAAAACAAAGTATCTTGAATTTTCGACTTTGACATCAAAACAACCAACAAGTCGTTAATATGTAATATCAGTTGCTGACACTTTAATCCCCTCTTAAAATGTTTTTAGTTGGGGTATTTGAACACACAAGCATCGACCCGGCGAAGCTTTTGTGTACCCGAAAGTATTTTATATTTCTACTAGTGTAAACATAGTTTTGTACAATAAAACTATATCTTAATGAATATTGTAAACTCTGACTAAAGTCTTACTACATCTTTTAATTTTAAATAATATATTTTGTTTTATTTTTTATGATAATACTTTAATTTGTATAAAAAATAAATAAATTGCTGTAAAACTTTGAGTTAAATTGTAACTAACATAATTTATAGCTAAAATTAATTATTTTAGTTACAAAACATACTTGTACTAAAGAAAAAAAAATTGTACGAAAATAATATTTATGGTATATTTCGAAGTGACGAATAAACTCCCCTTGATACCCTCGATTGATCTGAAATTTCGTGTAGTCATGTATATCATTTTCGAAGCATTGATAACCAATATCAGTACAAACAATCCGAAAAAAACTAAGCGTATTCAATTCACAGTAATGTTAAAATATACCTACATATACACATATTTATTAATTTTGCCTTTTATATATACTATTTAGAATATAAAAATAAACATACACAGGACATAGACGATTGACGCACCTTTGCGGTCTTCAAGTCCCATAAGTCAATTTCCTTTCATATCATTGGAACTAAGGCACGCGCTCTTGACCCAACATGGGAACTGCATTAGCTTCCGATAACTAATTTAGGGCCCAACTTGACCTAGATAAAATCTATCTAAAAGTGTAGTGTGGGACTTGTAAATTGTTTATAATTTACCGAGAAAATTTACAAGAGTCCATACTTGTCAGAATGATGTTATAAACATTCAAGATGACAAATATTGTAAATTCCACACCAAAACTCGTTAACGTTTAACGTTACCTAGTGGTCTGGATTTAACGATTTAAGGCCTATTTTTAGATACCACTTGTGAATATAAACCAGCTTCTGGGTCTAGGTATTAAATTATTGACATTAAGTTATAGTATAAATTAAAATTTGTTATATTAAAAAGCTTATACTGCTTACTTTCAAATCAAAGGTTTTTTTTTTTGTTTCTTTCAATATAAATAGCTGCATCTTCGAAAATATATATATTGTATGCGTTTTTATTTTAAACATTGTTAAGTATATAAATTGTAAATTCTTAAAACATTGTTATGCAATACCATAAAATTCGGTGAACTTGTTACCACTTAAAACTTCGAACTGTTGCTTTGAGTTTATCCTAATTTTATTTTTTCCTAAATAACTTTAGTATTGAAGTGAAGAGAACAAAAGAAAAGAAAATTCAAATCAATTCGAAATAGAAATGAAAATTATATACCCTATTTCATGTATACTATATACAGATATTATATATTTATGCATATTATGTTACTTGGATAGGCAAACTGGCAAACGTTCCACCTGATAGTAAATGGATGACGTCGCCCATTAACATAAACTAGTTTACCTGGAACTAGCCCAGGCAACTCATCTATGTGTTGCCTATCCAGAGACATAAGGTGTTAAAGTCTCGGTGCCAGTAATTTTACTGCCTGTCTTGCCCTTCTTTCCGAAACACAGCAAAGCTGCTTCACGGCAGAAACGAGCAAGATGGTGGTACCCATGCAGCCGGGAGCGCGGCACAGCGCAGCCCTCCTACCTTATAACTTAAAGGTTACAAAAAATTCAAAACTCTTAACAGTGTACATTATACTTCGCCTTCTAGGCTTTCACAGGTATACCGACGCGATGAAATACAGCTATTAATACTGTGACGAAGTATGTGCTCTACAATAAATTAAATTTTATTATCCTTACTTTGGTTAGAGCAAGGATAGCCAAGTGAATGTGTCACGCGAAACAAATATTAAGAGGGTGACTTCATTCGTTTTGGTTCATACAAAAAAAAAAAAAACTTATAATAATTTAGATGTATTCGAATTATAACATATATGCTTTGCTTTAAAGAGTAGCAAATTATTTTTTTGCCTGTTAATTCAATTTCCGTTGTTTAATTGTAACATTAAAATGTATTCTTTTTCGTGAATCCTAACAATAAGTCATTAAAAAAATTGACAATATAAAATATATAGTTTCGGATCGTTGTTAGAGAATAGCAACAATGTACCAATTTGTTTCAACATAAACTTGTTCAATTAAGAATTTTGTTCAGAATGAACAAACATAGTTCGAATTTAAAATAGTCGAGTATAAAAACGTAAATAAAACAGGTGGAACTATCTGGAAATCCCTCGGTTATCTACAAGTTTTGTTGCGGAAATGCCTGTCATTCTATATTCAGAGAATTGCAAAAATATGAGGGAGATAAACGTGAGCCTTCGTACGAAATCCTTGGTTCGAGTGTAATCAAACATAGCAAGATAAAATTATTCAATTCAATTCAATGAGTAATTGATTTTTGTTTATTTATTGCGTTTCTTTAAAATTTATGCATACGAGTATTTTCATTTCACTGATAATATACATTTAATTCCATTGTGTTTATTTAAAATGTACTTGTACAGTACATAATAAAAGCATAGGAATCGATATGTTTACGTACTTGAATTGGAAATTTAGTTCTCAAAGAAAGTTTTCTAACGTTTAAAATTATTTTCGAAATATTTAGGAAAACTAAAGGAGTTTTCTTTGAAATATAACACTTGTTTCGCCAATTCATAAATTGAGTAAGAGATATTTATATCTTATGTACAATATATCTAAATAAACATAAAATATTATAGTGATTATAATAAGACTATCTTATATGTTCTTCCTGGGGCCTATTTCTTGCTCATGCACACTATTTCTTGATTACAACGCAGTTGTGAGCTGCATGTTGTGATGCTGTAAAGGCTCTACGCACTCGCGTAGCACCGTAAAAGTTATAGCAAGCAAGCTAGATCATTTTTAGTTCTCATATTGCTCTGGACTATATTAAAGCACTAGAGGCCTACCGCAATTTCGCCCGCATGGAAACCTTATGAGCGACTTCTTCCCCCACCTCACGCGCCGCTCGTCGGACCGCCCGCGCCGCTTCCGCTCCCGCTAAGGCCTTCGGTGCCGCCGTGCCGCTAGATCGCGCATTCAGTTTTCAAAAGCGATAAATGTATCTATTTTCAATTAGGAATCAATCCCACGGAAGCTCCGGGATAAAAAGTAACCTATGTGTTATTCTGCGTCTTCAGCTACCTACATACCAAATTTTATCGTAACCGGTTCAGTAGTATTTGCGTGAAAGAGTAACAAACATCCATACATACATACTCACAAACTGTCGCATTTATAATATTAGTAGGATTGAGTCATAAGTAACATTTTAACATACAAGTAGTTTATATGATTGCTTGACCGGTGACTTGTTTGTTTATAATTACATATCATTAAATAGTATTTCCAATCTAGCTTTACAGTCCTACCTGGATTTAATATATATTGATATTACATACTTTTATATCGACAATCGTCCTTTAAACGCCGCCTTAACACCAGCAGTCACGGGTTCAATTCCCATTCGTGGCAGATTGTATTTCTTCAAATATTTGTTTCTGGTCTGGCTGTCTCCCCACACGGACTCAGAGAGCACGTAAAGCGCTCGGTTCCGGGTGTAATCATAAACACTTGATAGCGACAGTTAGGTACTCAAGATAAGGAAATTATCCACCAACTTGCAGTGAAATTGCGTGGTGGATTAATTTCTAAGCCTTCTTCTATATGGAATGGCCTTTGCTCAGTAGGGGGGACGAGTATAGACTGGTTCAGTTAAGTTCAGTACTTTTAAACGAAGAATTCTTGTTGTCAGGAAGCATTTCCTTGTAATTAAACATTAAGCTGAATTACATGTATGTGTGTGGTTATGTATGTGTGTGTGTGTGTGTGTGTGTGTGTGTAAGAATGTATATATGAGTATATTATATTTTACTGTAAATGTTTATATTAAAATTGTACACCTATGAGACACAAGACCATTTCCTCTACCCCTAGTTTGATTGGAAGAGATCGCTTTTTAGCGTTTATAGTATATATATATTTTTCTTTGTAATATTTCTGTTTTGTTGTACAATAAAATTTGAGTAACAATAATAATAATTTTATAATTATTGTATAAAATCAAAATGGTTAATCATTAAAGTTAGTTAAACATGAAATATTTCAGAGTGAACGTCAGCTGTAACCATTGCAAAATTCTTCAGCTTCAGCAACTTTCAGCATGACATTTGTTTAGATAAGGTATGTCACTGGTATAGCTCAACAGCAATTAGCCAATAAATGTTTGTGCATCTATTTATCATTCAGTTGCTGCCACACTTTTTAATCATCATTGCATTTAAAAAAAAAAACAAAACTTAATGTTGTTTTAATAAATAATAAACAGCAAATGGTGATGACTGCTGAAGAATGTGTAAATGCCTTAAGTATTTCTTACATAGATACATATATTGCAGTTATACAATTGTCTCAGTTGCATTTCTTGCTTTACTTCATTTTTTGCTTTACTTTATCTGTGCTTCCATTCCATGTCATTCAAATTTGTTGGAATATTTATTTACGTTCAACATTTACATGAGAAGGCAAGTCCTTACATAAATAAAGGTATAAATCCGCATACAGATTCATCTATGTAAACTATCTGTAGGTATACACATAAATAAAGTTGCGGTTTCATGGTAAAATGTTTAAAGGGATAAGACTGTTAAGCTCACTTTCCCTGTTAGATGATGTCAGGTCATAAATCCCCATTGAATATAGTATTTTCTTGGTAACTTTCATGTTTGCGCAGGCCTCAATCTATTAAGAGAACCACTGCGTACAGAAAGTGTACTTGACCTAACTTCTATTTCAATACAGTCAAACCTGGATAAGCGAGAGTTCAAGGGAGCACAATCTTATTCTCGCTTATAGAGGTTTCTCACTAACCCGAGTTTCTCGCTAATGCAGGTACATGGGTAGGGTTTCTCTCTTGTAGAGGTACGCAGCAATAACAAGTCACAGCAAGTACGAATGTAGTAAATATGTAATATGATAACATTATGTGCATAATATGCACAACATAATATACTATGTACATATATATTTTTAATAGTGTGTATATGTTACGTTCATCAGATTTCGACATATAAGTAGTTTATAAGGGTAGGTATCAAGATGTAATTTTATTTTATTTAGAACTTATTTACACTTGAAAAAATCTGTCAATTTCGTTTGGGTTTATGTTTTTGTATTTTGAATGTTTTTCTCTTACTCATAAATTTTGTCGAATATTGCTTGATTAACAACCGCCGCGTATTCAAAGTACTGATGGACCGTCTCCAACGCATTTAAAGCTAGCTTCATTGGAATGCCTTGTCTTCACTGTCATTTCTAGCAATATAGGTGTTCACACAATTCTTAACGATAACATCGTCGGTTTGTTCTCCAGCGGTAGTTACGTCGTCGTCGATTTGAACGAAATCTTCGAAGCTCGCCATTAACATATTGGATTTGTGAGACACAAGCTTACTACTGTAAGTGTGTATCTTTAATGTATTTTTTTTAGCTGTTTTTTCTCCTAAATAATATAAATAAATAAAGCTCGACTGTCGCTTATAGAGGTATAGATAAGTAGCAGTCTCACTTACGGAGGTCCATGAGGGAAAAATGACTCTCTCTTACAGAGGTTTCTGTTTCTCGCTAATAGAGGTTTTGGGAGCTTAAAATGATGGGTCCTGGCTATTACTCTCACTTATAGAGTTTTCTCACTTATCCAGTTCTCACTTACCCAGGTTTGGATCACCTTGTTTTTAAAGTCGTTGTAATTATTTTTATTCTAAATGCAAAATGGATTTTATGTCGATAATAGCGTGGGTTGACCCACGACAGTTTTGTGAAATTGTAATTTGTTGCTATTATTTATAATAAATTAAATTATTTAATTTTATTATACCTTAAAAACTATTTGTTTCGTTGATTAAATAAGTAGGTTTATCTTGAGGAAAGTATTTTCTTTTTTACTTGTATAATGGAATAAGATGATAATACCTTTTCAAATACCTGATGGATAAATAAGAATAGATGCGAGAAAAGTGTATTTGGGTTCTTAAGTAGTTTGTAGTATTTACTGAGTTTTTATTTATCGGATTTTTCTCTATCGTATTTCAACAACTTGAACCTTCTTTAAACATTCGAAAACCTTTATAAATATAAAAGAAATATAAATATTTATAAGGTTTACGGTTCAATTCAAGTTTAAATCGGTCGAACATTATTAACTACCAATAATTATTACCTGTCAAATGTTATACACGTTAATTGTTCATTTATCCTTACATATTGTCTAACTGATCGGCGGTGATTAATATAATATAAACCTGAACCTGTGTTGTAATATATCATTGTTAATTTAGCACTTTAGACCGAGATACCGTATTACCACTACGTCTTACCATGTGAAAGTTTCATAAGAGAACACTTTGGAAGAAAAAAATTATGTAAAAATTCCTTTTTTTACTATATTAGTATTCGATTGATATGGTTTTCATTTAAATATTGAATGTCAAAATTACTAGTACTAGTCACATTTAAATAAATTAATTTAATGAAAAATTTTATGTCGACAGAGATGTTTTTATAGCAGAGGACAAGTTAGTTATTTTACCCTTTTTAAAATGTCTACAATTAAGGTTTGAAATATAAAGTAAGAACTGAAACAGTTCACAATAAAATACTACTATCTAAAAAACACGTTAACAATTTTCATATGAAAATTATGTGGACGGATTTTTTGTAAAAATTCTTTCGTCTGCAGATGAAAATAACAGAAACCGTAAGGCAGAAAACAAAATTACATTATTTTTTTAACGAAATAATATTTTTTAAAATTAAATATTGCATAAACATTATTACTTATGATATGAACTCTTAGTGCAGTAAAGTTTCAAATGTTACCAAGAATCTGCGCATTGACCTACATTAGGAAGTTCACTTTCTTAGCCTGAACCTGACCTTGCAGAGAATAATAAAGTACAGTAAAATTATTTTATTTATTTATTCGCCATCCCGACGATTGTTACATACATATTACTTACAACTAGTGGTAAATTTTAAATCGTTTGTTCTAATTGCACAATTAATTATACACCGCATGCTTTATATGTATATTTTATATATATTTACATATAAAATTATGTCTTGTAAACTAAATTGAGTGCTAAGTACAGAACATGAGAAATAATAAAGACTACTAATTCAGCTTATGAGCAATCATCCTCTTAAAGCTAGCCAGAGACATGCTGACACACCAACCGGTCCACTATACTTATTGTAGATCACACAAATTCGAGAGATTGGCGAGTTTGCATCTAAAACCGTTCTACGAAATAGACAAAAGAGTGGTTTGATGGGCTTGCTTGGGCTTTCTCATTATCTTCTAAAAGAAACAGAGATCAATTTGGTCACGACCCCTTTTTATACTCTGCATTTTGAGTAATTCTAATATAATTATTATTATAAGCTAGTTATTTCTTGTCACCAACCAAACGTAGAACCAGCCGTTTTTGAATACGTTCTATTCGCAATATGTGACAAGCCATGATTATTATGATTCGTACCCACCACGCTACTATATTCGAGAATTGATCTTACAAGACCATTATAAAGAGCAATTTTAATTGATGGCCGTTTAAATGCCCTGGAATTCCTGAAGATAAAACCCAATATTTTGGTAGTTTTTCCCACCACGCTATCGATATGCGGCACAAAAGTTATTTTGCTGTCTACAAGTACTCCTAAATCATTAACTATCTCAATTTCCTTCAAGCGCACGCCACTAATGCTGTAGACTGATGGGATGGGGAACAATTTTCTCGTGAATTTTATATTATTACATTTATTGATATTAAACTCCATACCATTTTTTCTGCACCAGTCCACGAGAGCATTAAGGTCGCTCTGTAGAAGAGAGACATCTTCATTTGTATCAATAACTTTTCAAAGCTTAAGGTCGTCAGCAAATAAGGAGGGGGCAAAATGTTTGATCAAGTAAGAAAGATCGTTCACAAAAATGTTAAAAAGGATAGGACCGAGATGAGATCCTTGCGGCACACCAGAATTCATGTCGTGTGGGCGTGGAGGAAAACCATATAACTACTACGTAGAAAGAGCGCTTAGAAATCATTTCTAAATTTAAAGACCATTCATTACAACCTAAAATTTGAAGTTTTATTAGACGATGACATTTATCACGCAATATATACGAAAACGCAAAACCAGTATTGAAATATGACAGAATCGTCTTACTGTTATAAATAATATTCTATAATTCCTTTCTTTTTTCCTCCTTCCTACTTTTCCTAATTCTTCCTATAGTAAATTAAGTCCAATTTCAAGTTGTACAATACCAATCAGTTATCTTTCGCCATTAATCATACTTTTATAATAATTTAGTTTATTCAACTGACTAAATGAAACATTAGCCTGCCTCGTAGGATTAGTAGCTTGTGATACTCGTAGTAAACTATTGCTAGGGTAACTCTTAATTGTTGTGATTTATTATGAATCGTAGTTGTTGAGAACTTCGTGACTGAACAATATCTTATCATTACTAATATTATAAAGAGGTAAATTTTGTGAGTTTGGATGTTCAGGGTAATTTCTGGTATTACCGATCTGATTTGAAATTTTTTTACTGATAGAAAGGTACGCCTGTTCTACTACACATTCTTGACGTAACAAATTTGTAACTATGCTTTGTATTGTATTTGTGATGTGCAATAAAGAATAAATAAATATACTATCGCCGAGTGCTATAGACTACTTTTTATTTTGGTAAAGATATCTTTTCAACAATTACCTAATCATAGTAAATGTTATTAAAGTCGACAAAAATTCTGTAATATGGCGTGCGCTGCCTAAATAGTTTGAAACAAAGGAATAAAATCTATACCAAAAATATTAATTATTTATTTTTAGATTTACAAAAAGTTTGTGACACCAAATATATCTACATATAATCTCATCAATATAATCTCATCTGCGAGGATTATTTATGGATTGCCAGTACAATGCCGCATGAAAATAAATGTATGACGTCATAAACCGCCACAGTTTTTGTACTTTGAGCACTGGCGCTTTTAAGGTAAAGTGCTCTCAGTACTTTGATCACATGATCAAAAAATAAAACAGGGCCTAGATAGCCTATTAATTAATATTGTTAAAAATATAATATGCGTTTTTAACTGGAAAACCAATATTTTCTTTAAATAAAATCTATACTTACGTTTATTATGCAATTAATTCAATTGAAAATAAAGTTTTAAAAGCAACAAATCTTACTAAATTTCACCTAAGGCAGGTCTACATTAAATTAAAAAGAGCTTACGAAATTAATGCAAGTTCTCTTACTGCACAGATTGTGTGAGTCACAGCGTGACGCATTTCAGCTTAAATAGTGACTACATATTTAATATTAGGTAATTAAATATCATAGATTCAATTTTTTATAATTATCGCTCATAAACACAGACAAACTGGCAAACGGACAAAAATTAAAAAAAAAAACCATAACGGTCATAATGATAACGGTTTCTACAAAATTCGGATTAACGGAATTCAAATTAACGGTAGATAATGATAACGGTTTCTACAAATATTCAATGTACGAAAATAATATTATTAGTAATTTATTATATCTATTAATAATATGTAGCAGAACGTATATTTTTGCTTTAAATACAAAACACTCTAATGTATTTCTTATAAAAACAACGGCACATGATCTTATGTAACATAAATGGAAACTTCTTACTTTTGTTATACGAGAGTTACATTTAAAGTTTTACTTTGACAGGTTTGGGATGAAGGACATTCTGAAATAATCCTTTGTTGGAAATGAGTTTGATATGTATATATTTCTTAAAGAAAAGTATCAAACTAATATTGTACTGTACTGTATCAGACTGTAAACCACCCACTGCTGAGCGAAGGCCTCTTCTCCATATAGAATAAGGGTTGAAGCTTAATCCACCACGCTGCTCCACTGCGGTTTGGTGGATAATTTCCCTACCTTGAATAACGATCGTTATCAGGTGTCTATGATAACAACCGGAACCGACGGATTTACGTGCTCTCCTAGGCACGGTGGGGAGACCCACAAATACATATACTCAGATCAGAAACATATATTTGTACAAATACAAATACCTGTCACGAGCGGGAATCGAACCCACGACCGCCGCGCGCGCGTTTTAAGGCGACTACTCGCACCACTATACCAGAACGGTCGTCAATCAAACTAATATAAAATAATATATTTAATAAAATTCGCAATATATGAAATAGTAATTAGTATTACGAGTTGTAGCACTTTATATTTTTCCTGTGGAAACATAAGCCTGTGATGGTTTTATGTTTGCACGAGAAAAGCATACAAAAAAGTAAAGAGCATAAATGTCATAAAGCATACAAGATAATATTTGGAATACACAAAAAACAGTCGGTTCTATCTATTTTTAATATTAGAAATGGTGTCAGGTCAGGAAACTGCAAGTGAAAATATTTACCTACTTCATAAGAAGAGGGTAAATGAATGAAATTTATGCTCTCGCAATCATAGTACTTGAATGTCGCTTGATTGGACAGCTGTGAATGCTTTTTATGACGGATATAATCAGAAGCCTTCTGACAGATATAGCCGGCGACCCTATTTCTTTATAAATATTTTTCAACGGTTTTATAAATACCTTTGGACGGTTAAGAATCTTAATTTTCTCAGTGAAATATATGTCGCTGACATATTTTATTTTATTTTATTGGACATCACACCTATATTTGCTTTTTCACGATTGATTGACTTTGTATACTGATTTATCAACAACAAAAAAAGTGACAAGTTAACGTATTCATACTACGTGATCCGTTCTGTCCTTCAAAAATACTACTCTTAGCGACTGGGGCGGGGGGTGATCTTAAGTTTTCGTCACGTAGTCAATATATGAATATAGTCTAGAGAAATCTCTCGCTTTTTAGAGCTATTATGTTCTAATATGGCGCGCAGCGTTTAGCGCTTTTTAACTCACAATTGGCAAAATTACGCTACATTACCACTACTATTAATACTAACGACACTTTTTAAACTTTTCGATTGCAAAAACTGAGTTAAATCATAATTATTAGTTACTACGATGGGTCTTAGCAAATACTACGAGTGGTCACCAAAGGGGCGGAGGGGTTGAAAATTAAAAAAAAGAAAAAAAAACGGTTTACGTAATATGGGTACTTTCCCTAAGAATCATAACTGACATTTTTGCGTAGTATTTTTAGTAATAGTTGTATTCTCAGGTAAATATTCTTGCGTGTGTCGCTAAATTCATTATAACAAATGTAACCTTTTGATGTTTTATATCGATTAATACTGTATGACAGCGATTTTATTCTTTTGGTACTACAGGACGAGGGCTTCACTCCGTAATCGGTAGGTCACATAAACTAGCCTATAGTTAAACTTTTGGTACGTTAGGAAGGAGTTGTGTCCTTTTGCCCCTCGCTTAAGTTTTGAAAATAATTATGAATTAGGACTTAGTAAATCCAAAAGGACAAGAAAAATAGTATTTTTCTTGTCATTTGCCCTTCACTTTTGGCCATTGTGATTGATGACGCTGCTTATAAATTTCATGAATTCGTAAATAATTTGTCTATATTCACTTTAGTTGTGGAAACGATATATTACCTTTTTTTAATCATATTACCTTTTTTAATCCGAGATTATAAGAAGCAAAATAGCCCATATTTCTTTACAAAGATCAATAAAGTCTGTAATATCCAAAATAAAAAAAAAACTGTGTTTTAACACTTGTAATAGTCAATTAAATTGTTTAATTATCTCCCCAAGCAAATTTTTATATATAAAAGTACCAACTTGAAATTATCTTGAATAAGTAGCTTTTTATGTAATCACTGGTGCCTTCGTTGTAAGACTAAATTTTCTTTTCAAGACACGAACAAGTAACCACAGATAGAAATGAATATTCCGCACAAATATGCTGCTAAATGAACACGGTGCTCTTTAGAAATTATTACAAAAGTCTTCTAATTAAACTTCTGGTCTTCAACTTGTGTTATGAAAAAGTCAATCAGCCCTGAGTTAGGGACGGAGTGCTCTTGTATTCAGACCCATGTCAAAACCATTGTTAGTGATCGTTAGGGGAAAAATTCAATACTCTCGAAACTTCCATTGATCTTTTAGTGACCGAGTCTTTTTGTTGTACATAATGGTAAACAATGTTTTTATTTGCTTTGAAAGTTTTAGAATACACTTGTGCTTACTTGTATTCCTTAGAAAATATATTTATATAGAAATAAAAATAACATTGTGATATTGCAAAATTATATAACTTACAAGGTTTAGTCTTCCGGCATTACTTTGTAATATTACCGTCTATTAAGATTTCAAGAACCAGTTAAATTTAATTTTTATATTTATTTTATATAAAATAATTCATTTCATATAATAATTACAATATTTTCTTACAATAAAATATCTTTTTTTTTGTCGCAGGGGAATCCATTTACGGATGATATCCAGAATGCCCGGGTCGGCAGTCCTAGACCTATGTCGGACTCGGCACTTTGGGAGTGCAATACCGTACTAAACCCCTGCGGGGAGCCTTCAGCCGCTTTAATTGGAGGGTCCCGGATCTGCAGGCAACAGGATCCTTCCAGCGACAGGCTGGCCTCGGCGAAAAGGCTAGACTTCTCCTCCATGGGGACTGTCCGGCTCACCTCTGAACAGTCCCGACGATGCCGTGTCTAGCAGGACCGGGTTCCCATCCCGGCCCGACACGGGCACAGGGGCGTTACTGGAGGCGCATTAAGTAACGCCTCCTACGCACCCCAATTCGTCGCCCGCGGATGGAGGCCACGTCGGCGGCCTCCTCTCTCACCCGCTCGTCGGCCTCCTTCTGGGACGTTACTGTCTCGCAGAAGGAGACCATCGCCTTCCAGGACTCGTCGTCGCCGAGCATTGCGATGATAATGCTCGGGAGCGACAAGTCCCCTCCGAGGACCGACGTCAGACTTTGACGCAGCGCCGCCCATCTCGGGCACACCTCGAGGGTGTGCTGGGCGGAGTCCACCGCCGCGCCACAATCGTGACATTCAGTCGTCGGCTCCCTCTGGGCCGTCCGGCACAGGTAGTCACCAAAGCAACCGTGCCCGCTGAGAACCTGCGTCAGACGGAAGGTGAGAGGCTTGCGTTTTCGACTCATCCACCGCTCAAGGACCGGGCGAATGGCAGCCGTTACGCGTGTGCCGTACGGCTGCCCCGCCAGGTCCTCCCCCCACCTCCGCATAAGCGCTTTCTGCCCTGTCCGACGCACCCGTAGGATCCCGTCCAACGTAGGGTTCTCACCAAGAGCCCTCATACCCGAGACGTATGAGTAGGTCTCGGCAAGAACCTCCGCCACGAGTTCCCACGGGGGGTCGCCGGCTAGAGCAGTAGCTGCAGCCCACGATACCGTACGGTACCCCCGAAACACCCTCACCGCGATTGTTCGTTGCGCAGCACGAAGCGCCGCCTTATTTTTCGCGATGAGGCGATCCGCCCAAACCGGGGCACCGTACGTCGCCATACTCCGGCAGACTCCGGAGTACAGCTGCCTGCAGGCGGCGCTGGGTCCTCCGAGGTTCGGGAGGAGTCTGCCCAGCGCACTCGCCGCCTTCACGACCTTCGGTCCCACCATCGCGAAATGTGGGCCGAAGGTCCACCCTCCGTCCAGGATGAGCTCGAGATATTTCATTTGGGGGCTCATCTTGACTCTCCAATCTGAAGGGTAGCCCCCGGTGGAGGTCCCTTACAGCCGGTCCCGCGGAAGAGCAGGGCTTCGGTCTTGTCAATCCTGACACGAAGCCCTAAACTCTCTATGCGGCTGATCACGAGGTCGAGTCCGACCTCGGCCAGCCGCGCCGCCTCCTTGTAATTTCGTCCCCGGGACAATAAAATATCTAACTTAAGCTTAACTTTACTCCATCACCATTGTTTGTAAATTTTTCGAATATATAGGTGTAATATTTGACGTCGTACTTATAAAAAGGTTAAAAATGAATTTACGACCGTCAAATATTGGACGATGATATAATACTAAATCTTATAAATAAAGTTGTTTAACAACCACTATTTTAATGGTTTTCATATTTTCAGTAATTTTAACTAATACCTAAATTTTCAAATATTTATCTATTCTATACGAATAATAAATCTGTTGAAACCTCCGTTTTATTAATACACTATATATCATCAAGAATAAATTTTAATAGCGCGATTAAATTTCAATCAGCGCCATCTCTTATAAGCTTTTTCTGTGCGCGTATCACGTAAAAAGTACAAAACCAATGTAAATAACTTTAATACATAAAAATTATACATAACTCACAGTAAAATTTAGTTTTTGTTTCATTGTAATTACATTTAAAAATAAATATTTAAGAAAATAGAAATAGGTACCTACGTCGCCAACGCCATCTGGTCTAAGGAATCTTAAAAACTCACAAAACTTATTTTTGAGTTATTATTTTGTTAAACTTAAAAGTTTACTAAATATGTCGGATCCTATCCGATAGAAATCGTTTTAATATTTTAGATAAACATCATTTTCAATTAATATACTATTATGTTAAATTATGTTAAATGTAACTAAATATAAAAACGATATTCTACCATTATACGATAGATGGCGCAGAATATGTAATATAATTTTTTGAATCACGCTGACCAAAACTTCGGCCAAAAGAATGACACTCGCCCCTATTTAAAAAAATACTTTTCTTTTTTGCATTTAATACCTAAGGGTACTACGGTACGGTCTTGATTGTTTGTTTGTTGTTAAAATATTTGGTCGTTATGTGTATGTTGATTGTACAAAGTTGGATAATTATAGCTATTTAAGTTGTAATCTATATAGGGGTGTGCGATAATTGTCGATAATTCGTAACTACTCGATAATTTTTCATTCGATAATTATCGATAAGTTTTATTCGATAATTTTGATTCGATAATTATCGATATTTTTTCATTCGATAATTATCGACAACTATCGATAAGTTTTCACTCGATAATTATCGATAATTTTGTGCGATCCGATAATTATCGATAATTTTGTGAGATCCGATAATTATCAATAATTGTTTTTGGATCCGATAAGTATCGATAAATGTGATTTCATAATTATGGTACGGCGGATGACACATTTTTTTTTTAGGTATTCGGATAGGGTACGGAGGATAATGTCGAGACTGGACGGTGGATGATCTTTTTTTTTAGGTATTCGGATAGGGTACGGAGGATAATGTCGATACTGGACGGCGGATGACTTTTTTTTTTTTAGGTTATTCGGATAGGGTACGAAGGATAATGTCGATACTGGACGGCGGATGGCCTTTTTTTTTTAGGTATTCGGATAGGGTACGGAGGATAATGTCGATACTGGACGGCGGAAGACCCTTTTTTTTTCGTCGTCCAATAATTGTGGCGATAATTATCGATAACTGTCGTCAACTATCGATAATTATTCTCCGATAATTATCGATAACTGTCGTCAACTATCGATAATTTTTTACCAATAATTATCGATAACTGTCACCAACTATCGATAATTTTTTATCCGATAATTATCGATAACTGTTCATTCGATAATTATCGATAACTATCGATAACACACTACGATAATTATCGATAATAAAATTATCGATATTTTTTTCCGATGAACACCCCTAAATCTATATATTATATAAAGAAAGTCGTGTTAGTTACACCGTATATAACTCGAGAACGAGTGGACTAATTTTTATGATTTTTGTGTTTTTGGATTTGTCTTCGTCGGGAATAATACTTATTAAAATATGATTTTCTCAATGAGAAAATAATTAATAAAAAAATCAGTTCAAATGTTTCATCCGTACTATCTATACATATAATAAATCTGTTAACGAGTCCGTTTTATAATCTTAATCTTAATATATAAAAGCGAAAGGTCACTCATCACGATATCTCTGGAACTATAAGACCTAGAGACTTGAAATTTGGTAGGAATATTCCTTTTGCCGAGGAGAAGTCAGCTAAGAACGGATTTTACGAAATTCTACCCCTAAGGGGGCAAAAAAGGGGGGCAAAGTTTGTATGGGACAACGTAGTTCCTGGGTCCAATCTACTTCAATTTTTGCATAAAATAAATTGATTGAATACGTGTTTCGTATTTTATCAAAATTCATCCCCTAACGGGGTTAAAAGGGGGTAGCTTTTGCTTCGAAGTTGATTTGACAACTCAATCCGTCTATTATAAAATATTTTCCAGTATCGACGCAGGTGTAGGTGATAAAAAATAAAAATTTATAATTTTTAAAATTTTAGTTAAATACCCGTGCGAAGCCAGGGCGGGCCGCTAGTTTTAAATAAATTTGTAACAGCTTAAGTTCTATATGATCAAAGAAATAACCATAAAAGTAAGAAATTATACTTTTTATTGTATGGAAAAATAAACTATATATGTATTTGGTGTATATTAATTTAGTATTTATAACATAAAAAAAGGGAAAAAAATCTGATTCGCTGAGTAAGTTGTGAAGACCGTTCTCGTCTTACGGTGACAAAAGATCCATTAAGACCGGTCGCGGGTGATTTTCGTTCAGTTCGTATATTTTTATTACTAGTATTTGTTTCCGGTCTAGGTGTTTTTTTTCTTGTAGGTCCCCTTTTCTTTTTCTTGTACCTCCCACAGCACCTCAGCGACCTCAGAGCTGTCTCGTTCCGACTGTCATCATAAGCATCTGTCAACGAACGTTACTCGGTAAAATTGTCCGCAAACCCGCGCAGCAGCGTGACAGAATAAACTCCAACCTTTCTTCTACACAGAGGAGGCTGCTTTTGCTCAGGACTATTACAGTTATATAATAATGGATATTTACAAGTTATTTAAGCTTAGTTCAGAGTAAAATTCCTTCTTTTAAATTTTGTGAATAAGCTATAATATTTAATTCTGCGAATAATGTGATGTATTCTTTAAAGACCCAATTTTATTTCAGCGAATGTTCTGAGACGTATGTAAATTGTATTTAATCTCTAATTACAAGGCCGCTTAATTAAGATCAAATCCTTAAAATACCTGTATAATTACGGCTAAGGGATTAAGATAATGCGAAGCACTCTCGAAGTTGAAATACAATATCTTTATCTTTAACAAAGAGGTGAAAAGAGAGATCAGGCTTTTCGACGCAGAAATATCCTTAGATATATATGGGAACAGTAAAAATGTCGTATTTGTAATTTATTCGTCAAACAGTCACGTATAACCACCTGAGCTAACAACTTTTATCGCCCATTATTACAGTGAGTCGTATTTTTTCATTAATCTCGTTGAAATTTATGAGATACTAGTTTTCACTCACGGTTTTATCCGAGCGGATTACAGCTTCGCGTAAATTATTTTTTTACTTTAGCCTCTCGATTTCGGGTTCAGTTCATTATTTTAACAGTCTTCTCAATAACTTAATTGTTATAACTATTTTGGTAAATGTTTTATATTGATATTTTTCTTTTACATTCTTACTCATATTAAAAATTAATGTGTCCCGCGGTTTCACCCGCGTTAATTTGAGGAAAAAACGTACTTTAATATTTTTTAACCATACATCTTGATGAGGCAAAATATAGTTTTCCGCGTGAAAAGCAGTCTTGACGTAAATTGATTCCTATGTGCTTAAATGTTTTCCCCTGTGCTTTATTAATTGTTACAGCAAATGACAACTCAGGCGATTTGCATGAGCGCGGCGTGACGCACATCGTCTCATTTGATTTTACTTTATCACACAAATTATGGGTCCAAATTAAATGCTATAAATGACAAAGTTTATCTTCATAAAGTTGCCTCGTTGATGAAGTATTTATAATTCGTAAGGATTCGTATGCCTGGCTAATAATAATGCAATGAAATCACCTTTTCATTTATTGTTAACATTATTTCGTTGCGGAGTTATCTTAAAACTAGGATATCTTCTAAAATATTCATTGGAACCAAATGATGTTAAGGAAAATTTTGTTCAAAAAGAAACACTTGTGATGAATAATCTATTTATTTGGATAAGGATTTATATCATGTCTATAAAACCACCTTTGCAAATAGCACATTATTTTAGAACAAACTTGATTATCGTAAAAAGGTTATAATAAGTCAACCTTAAGAGATAGATATATGCTGTAGCGGATTTTTTTTCAGAACTTTTAATGTCAATCAATTCCGTCATACATGATTTTTGCGTAACATTAACCGTTTACGCAGCGTACGCAACAGAAGCTCTAAAAAAAAATTTTTTTTCTCGTTTTTGTAACGTTTCTTATTTATGCTCAGCTCCTATTCCTCTAGCCTTCTTCGGTAAACAGACTATTGAAAAGAAAAATAATTTTTCAATTCGAACCAGTAATTCCTGAGATTAGCGCGTTCAAACAAACAAACTGTTCAGCTTTATAATTTAAGAATAGATTTTTGAAAGCGAGTTTGTTTGTTACCTTTCGAAAAATGCGTAGGTTTTTCTCAAAACTGTTATAGGCGCAATCATACGTCGGTCGACTTTTTTTTTATGAATACGGGCTCAAAGATAATGTGATTTTATAGAATTTCACCGAAAGAATTTTCAAAATAACTCAAAAATTAAAAAGAAAAAACAGAGTTTTAAACGCATTTTGTGTATAAATATCTTTATTAAATATAATATTTTCATTTAAATAGTCTATTTTTTTAAGTTTTTGATACATGAATCCACTATCATTCATTGCGCCGCTATACAAGTAAACCGATCAAGTTTATAGTAACTTTTTATAGGTTGTCGGTTCAGGGTCACCATTTAAGCATCGACCATCAATTCTTGTTGGTCGATGTGTCTTTCGGTAGGACTAGGAGTCCCATTAGTAAATATTTCAGCTTCGCGACGCATTTGCCTTTGCAGGTTACTTTGTTTTTTTTTTATTTCTAGATTCGATGTTATTTCTGAATTAATTACTTACGACCGATAACACCACGCAAAATACAACGCTCACAGTATAATGATTTACATGTTGGATGAAGATCTGTGCAAGTTAGACTGTAATAATAAATGATTATCGGACGTCCAAAGATAGGAAAAAGACTCGATAATAATTTGGCAAGTTGTTTCACTATGGAAGGGTTATCAATCTCAAGATGATTTCCAGTTTAAAGTCTTCAAGTCCAAAGAACTTTATAAACAACATTGTTAAATTCAAAAGTGTAGCATAAATATTATCGTCAGAATTACCATACTAATATCTCAAAAGCATGTCACACATACTGATTAAAACAAAATAATAAAGGATTTGAATCAAATCTTAACAAACGAAGCAATGCGGAGTCGAGAAGGGAAAATTAGCCATCGGTGACGGGACCATAAGAATAAAATGCTGGTTAACTATGAAAAGAGAAAGTCTCTGTATGATGAACTTCTTCTGCAAGAAGTATTTTTTTAATTGTTAGCTGGTATTCATGGCAACGTCGCTTAGTACAGAATATTTATAGGTTAATCCATTAGTTGTTTAGTAGGTACCAAAGACAAACAAGATTTAAACATAAGTAAACATCAGGGAATTTATATACAAACTGGAATGCACTCAAAAAACGTTCCTAAGAGAGGGATTGAATCTCTCTCTGCCATGGATTCAAGGCAACTCGAAAGAAAGAGACAAAATACCAGTAATCAACGAAATTCTCGGAACGATTTTTTTAATTTACATATTGGAAACAAATATGAACCTTATTGCATTTATTTCAAGGTGCATATTTGAATATAAAATTTTATCAAGAGAGTGTTCCAGTTATGATATATAATTAGTAACATTGACAATCAGGCAATATTTATTTATGCTTAAAAAATCTCAGGAATATCGAATACACTTTATTTAAGTTTATAGTTGTAAGATTATATTATTATTAACAAAAAAAAAAAAAAATTAAATTTTAATTCCGGGCGTACCAAATAAATTGAGTTTTATAATTTTCAAAATAAGATTCATTCAAGATTCTTTATAAGAACCCATTTTAAAAGTAAATTATTGTAAGAAATCTAATTAAATATTTAATGCTTTAATCACTTTATCAAGAAAAATTAATTTAGAGCCAATAACAGTAGATTGTAATTTATTTTATTAATGCCAAGAATAAACATTAAACATACCATGATGTTACGAGTTATTACACGAATAATAATGGTCTTGTCATTGTAAAACTAAGTACCTCTATATAATCTTTATACATATAAAATGCTTTGTCCTGACTGACGACTGACTGACTGACTGACTGACGGATCAACGTACAGCCTAAACCGCTAATCGTAGAGACTTGAAACTTGGAGGTTGTGTTCTTTGTATGACGTAGTCATCCAATAAAAACGGATTTTCCGAAATTCTACCTCTAAGGGGGTGAAAAACGGGGGCAAAGTTTGTATGGGACAACGTGATTCCTTGGTCCAATCTACTTCAAATTTTGCATAAATATTCTTTAACAGTATCAATTGAAGACGTGTTTCGTATTTTATCGAAATTCATCCGCTAACGGGGTTAAAAAGGGGTAGAAAGTTATAAGCTTCGAAGTTGATATCAATACTCCTTAGTACTTTTGATTTAAATTGCATTTTATTTTGACACATGTTTGACAACTCAATCCGTCTATTATAAATATTTTTTCAATATCGACAAATAATAATAATTATCAAATCGAAGGCGATTTTCACCAGACTTTACCAGTAGTTACTAGAGGAACGCGAGCCGACGAAGTTAAAGGGTATAGTGAAGCATTGACGACCGTTCTAGTTTTTAATAAAACTTAAAAGTATAATTCTGTGCACTGAATAGTCAGTATATATCTTGCCCGTGCATAACGCTAAAACTACTGAATTCAATGAAATTGGGCATGATTTGAGTTCATACTACGGGCTAAGACACTGCATACTTTTTATCTCGAAAGCATGCTTCGTTGCAATTCATTGATGCGTAGTTTAATTTGATGAGATGAGAGATAAAAAAGATTTTTTAAGGATTATTCCATTAATATTTCAAGGTCTTCATAACCCTCATTATTAATTTGTGAGGTTCAAATAACTTGAAACCCGGAATATACAGAAACCTTTGAATGTACGGACTCAAGCTGGAGTATTACTTTATCTTATAGGGGTGATGAAAGAGATGGCTATCGTAAACGAAATCACGGATATAACAAGTATTCGATGTCCGTCCTTTTTGATCCTCGATAAGTTGCAATACTTATTAGCCTATCATGTTCTGTTAAAATAAAAAATAAAAAAATAGTCAGTTATAAGGACTGCCGAAAGAAGTAAAAACTTAAAACAATGAAAAAATAATATTTAATTATTCAAAGCAAATATCAATAAAATGTTTATTTATTTTTCTACTCTAAAATATAATTATACTGAGTACGCACTATTGTACTTCACATTGAATCTACAATTAGTTAAATAAAATAATAATTATCTAAAACAGTTAATTCACAGTATACAACAACAACAACAAGTACTCTTTATTGTACACCAAAAAAAAAAAAAAAAAAATTACAAATACAGAGTAAAGTTTTTATAAGAGAAATGTACAAGAGGTGTATATACACATACAAATACATACATACACATACACAAATAGCCATATGTCTACATACATACGCATACATACATATACTTTAATATATTCTGAAACAAAGCTATAGAGTTAGATAATATTCTTACATTATATTTTTAAATGACGTGAGAGTTTGTGCACGTCTCGCTTCGAGAGGTAAAGAATTCCATAAACGTATGGATTGAACAGTAAAAGACTTTGTATAAAATGATGTCGAATGGGGAGGAATTTTTAATACTAAATTTTCTATATACATAAAATATACTTATCAAATGGTCAACATAACTTCACTTACTGCTATTTCAGCATGTCATTGACGTGAGTGAGTCATAAGATTTTACCTAAAAAGTCAAACATGTATATGATACAGTCGAGTATATACAATTAAATGTATTAGTGTACATATGCGAATGCGAGTCGCTAGTCTGGTGCAAGCGCAATACGTTACAAGCATGTGGAGGTCATCGGTGACGTAAATCCATAAGTTTTCCCCTACAAAAAATCGCTCAACGCGTCTAAACAAGATTTCACTTCAATAAAAATATCTTTTAAAGGATTTTCATAAGTATGCCGTAAAATAAATCAAAATCATTACGGTAAATACTACTGTCAGATAATATTATTATTATTTATCAAAATGTAAAAGGAAATCTTAATCGTGTTTGTATTTCATACCTCAGTGAGTTCTAAGTTTGATTACATAAAGAGATAGAAGTTAAATATGAAGTAAAACGTCGTTCTAAAATATGACCCAAAACAGCCTCTGTTTGTCCTTTGATCTACCGCACTCCAGGAATTACCGCACCGTGCCTAAGAATAAATGGCGAAACTTTTCGTTGGGGACTCGGTTGCTTTGAGAAACTTTGAATGAAGTAATTTATATAAGAGAAAAATCGGTCAAGACGACGCCGGGTCTTGCTTGTAGGGTTCCATAATATTAATATTTCGTGGCTAAGAGTTTGGTGTTCTCAACTCATCTGATAATTTATACAAACTCATTAGTTAATGAAACAAGAAAAACGAATAACTTTTTGTCAAGACCTTAAGAAACGTTTATTAAGACAGACACTAATTCTTTCCCTTCCGAGGAAAAAAAAATTCACTTCGTCATTCTACACTGTGAAATATTAAATTTTTCCTTATAATGTCTACTATAAAATGTACACATGAAAATAAAAGAAAATATAAAAAATGTAAGAAGTACGTTTAAGTGAAACTCCTCTGAAAATTTAATTTTGCAATTTAAAATAAAATGATTATTTTCAACATTGCGAAGAGATATGTTTAAATATAAATAATGTCTACTTTTAGATCTATTGTGAAAAACTTTATATTATTTAAAATTTCAAAAAAAAAAATAATTTCCATAGTTTTATTTATTATTATTTATTATTTTTACTGTAAGTTGTAATCTGAACCTTATATTTATTTAAATACATTTATTTAGATCATAATAATCTAAGCAAAAAATATCTGGTGAGTGTGATACAACGGTTGATTGAGCGCAACGACATTATATGGGTTCAATTTAATTACTGGATACGGGATTGGAGAAAATTATTCCGTACTCGGAATATTTATTCGTTTATTATAAAGCATTTTTATTCGCCTCCTCAATTACGACTTTTCCATAAATTGAGAACATTAACACTGTATTCATTTGTAACACAATTTGGTAACAAGATTAGTCTCCTATCCATATAAACATAATTATGTTTGTAAAATGAATTTCCATTTCTTAAGACTTGACTTCGATACGCACGTAGCTACGGCACGTTGCAGGTGGTATCACGGTACGGAATCGTGCTGCGGCACATTGCCGTATTGTTTAAAACCATAATACGACGTGGTATTTTTTTTGAAATTTACAATTTTATCAATATAATATATTTACAATTCAAAACTTAAAATAATTATTTATAAACAGTTTCGGTGTAAATCATGTCCGCGTGGAATGGTGCCAATAATACTAGCAGCATTTCCCCGTTGAATCGTAATTCCGATTCTTTGGGCAAAAAATGCACCAGCCCTCCTGTCACCAGTGGAGGCTATGAGACGTGAGGTTAATTCTTTGAGAAAAATTTTTGCACTGCTACTAAAAGATCCAAGTGTTTCGACTGCAAACGGCACAAAAATATAACTTTGGATAAGTGACGAATATTTGTGACCTTTACTCATTTCAGCCTTCTCCGCAGCGGCTCCCACTCTTAAAGCCGTTTCTCTGATATGAGACGTAATTCAATGTATTATTTGGAGGTGTTTTGACAGTGATGCTAAATTTTTAATTTGATGTATCGTTCTTAAACAGTACAAAAATTGATTCGTGTGTTTTGGTTCGTGCAGTCCATATAAAATGTTTAACATACACACACGGTCGTTTGTCCCTAAGGTAGACAACTTTAATGCCTATATTTTAGATGACAGCCGACTGATATACATGTTTTTCAATGTAATAAATCTATATACAAATAATACATACGTACACCTGACCCGAAACCCGGATGGGAATCGAACCCACGACCCTTGAGCAGAAAACAGGTCACTGCCAACTACGCCAACAGGCCTGTCAAATCAGTCAGTTTATAATTATCTCAATGTAGTAAGATATTAATAAGTAAAAAGTTCGAGAGTGAAATATTATATAGGAAATTTACGTGACACTATTTCATTTAGTATGATGCTACGTTCTGCTCCGTAGCGATGTAGTTGAGCACTAATGTCAATGTTGAAAATAGGGATTGCAATCCAAAAGTGGGATCCCGCAATCCAGCGGGATAAAAGCACAAAATCTCGCAAATTCATTCAAATTTGCCGCCTTGAAATCACTTCGCAGCGCGTTGTGCAACGTGAGTTAACGTTGAGAAATAAATTATGAACAAGGCTTAGCCGTAAACATCGATAGGCAATCCGCTTAAATGATACCCAACTACGATTATGTTATTCAAAAAGTTCGGAGAGTGGTAAAGATTCTTCAAAGATCGTCAACTAAGGATGACATTTATTTACAAAAATATATAAAAGAAGAGACAGGAAAATAATTATTAAGCTTAATTCTAGATTGCGGCACGCACTGGAAAAGCTTGCTAGATAATTATATTGGTCTGGTTTTACAGTCTTAAAATATGCTTTGAGAAGTCTCTAACCGACATAGCATCTGATATAAAATTTACGGACGAAGAATGGTAGAAAATCATAAAAGATATTGAAGGATTGCAACCCTTTAAAGTGGCCGTAGAAACATTATACAGACAAGAGTCTACCCTAATAACTGCAGACAAAACGTTTTAATTTATGTTAGAAGAACTGGAACAGCAAGATAAACTGGAAAAGCAAGACACAGTTTTAAGCATTGAACTATCAGAGGCACTGTATGCACGAATAAAAGAAAGACGTACTGAAGTTAATGCCATGCTAATTTACTTGTAGAATTAAAAAAAAGTATATATATATATATATAAGTCGTGATTATATATATATATATATATATATATATATATATATATATATATATATATAATCACGACTTGAAAAACGATCAATCCTATACTGTAATGCCGAAAAAAAAACTACGACAAAAGATGAGGTGGAAGCAGAAAGAACCTTTTCGGTCGCTGGTTTTATATGTAGTTCTATAAGAAGTAGATTGGAAGATAACACTGGTGATGCTATTTATTTTTTAAGATCATATTTCAAAAAAGACTTTATATATTTGATATTTTTAAATTTAATTTTTTTTTGATTCTATACTTTTGTAAGAAAAATTAAGACAATTAGTAAACTTAAATTCATATGATACTTTAAAGCTCTGAATAAAGAAGACTGATTATAATTATCTCATATAAAGATTAGAATTAATATTTCTAGTCAATTAAAGTACAAAGACTACAAAATTACTAAAATATATTGATATTTGCAATTTTTGAACTTTTTATAAATAAGTAATCAAACAGCAATTGTTGATTTTTGTAATTTTAAATAAACATTTGATTATATCATAACTAAGTATAATTATTTAAGTTCTAAATAAGATCTATAACTTTTGCAGGATCCCGATGGATTGAAGTCGATCCAGGAAAAATCCCGTTGGATTGAAAACATTGCTGGATTGCAATTCCTAGTAGAAAATGTGTGAATAATGATTTGTGGGAGTGCTCATACGAAATACAAACGCAATAATTTCAAAGTATACTTTTACAAACTTGAGATGGCTGCTGATGACTTATGAAGAACACGTAGGTCACCGTGGCTTAATATAAAATGTCACGAAAAACAAGTTCTAGTAGTAGTATATGATTTATATATCCAGCTAGTTCATTGCTGACATTATAAATGTATCAATAATTTAGTAATGTTTCGTACTGTTTTAATAATCCAAAGCGTAGCCATAAAGGGCTTATCTTGTATTAATCCGATTACATTTTGTCTAGGGTCGACAATGGTCTTTTAGGGAACATTGAATATATTGAAGTATTAAAATAAATCTTTCTGTTGTACATGCTTTTAAAGGTTAATTTTTAAATACTAAAAAGATTTTTAGGATTAACATTCAATGTGTATATTTATTAGGAAAAATAACACATAAAATTTACTAGTTTTAAATATATACAAGTATTCTTTTTACATACTTATATTGAAATATTTACTGAAAAAATATAAATTTAATTACTAAATTAAATAATTTCTTTAGCTCCATATTTTAAGTCTTTGGACTGAATATTTAATGTTACTTATGATAAATATTAGCAGAAAAATGTACATCGTTATCTATCTTAGTTTTACCTACAGTTAGTATCGATACTTGTCAGTATATTTTTTCAACACGTTTTGTTTTTCACACCATACAAGTCGATTCGTATCCTGAACCACATAATGCTACATGCGATTGCACACGCTTACAAAAAAAAAAGAGACAGTAAAATACTTGGGAGTAGTGATTGATAATAATCTTAGATTTGACGAACATATAGATGCGATTAATAACAGGTTACGAAAACTTATATACGTTTTTAAAACAATAAGACACGTCATGTATGCTAACCAATGAAATCCGTTTACTTTGCCCTCGGTACTAACTTCTTGTATCACGTCCGGGGGTGGTGCTTCGAAAACCGGACTGATTGACCTGGACAGAGTACAAAGAGCTATCCTATATTATTTAAGCCGATCTTATCTTATATTAACCAGTTGATCATAATATAAATTCTTCAACTTATTTTATTGAAAAATAATTATCAAAATCGTTTAAATACCTCAATATTTTATTGATTATTATTATTTTCGATAGATATGGCTGCCATTATTTATACCACCTTTCCACGCTGAAATGTATTTGTTCAATAATTATCTTTAAGCTTTTTTACATATGCGTAGCAATGTAATTTTTATTTCAAATAGATTAAGTATTATATATTATATATTTAATATTATTATACTTTATTTATTTGATGTATTAACATCAAATAAATAAAGTGAATAAAATCTTTAAACAATTGTACATTTTGGTACATTGTCTTATAAAGTCGTATAATACTGTAGTTTTTATTCGAAATATTCAGTGTTATTATTATATATAAAAATATATCTCGAAATACTTTTCGATATTGCTTTATTATTTCATGAACGAGAAACACATTCTATAAACTTTGGTGAGTTATGAAAATATTTCGAAATGAAGGCCAGTCCCGAGAGATTTATTCTTACAGAAATATTGTTTATGTATAAACAGCAAGTATATAAAGCCAACTTTAAGAAAATAATAGATAATAAAAAAAATCATAACATAATAGATTTGAATTATTTTAACGCACAAATCTGATTTTAGACGATTTTTAGTTTTTGCTAACGCTTGTATAGCTCTATAAAAATAAAAAGCTGTAATTAAAATTTTGCTAGGCATATTTATTACAAGCTGTACCCGCATTCATTTGCCATTGCATTTCTTTTCATTGAGCTTAGAAGATAAAGTGCTTAAGATCATCCATACGTTCAAAGGTGTCTATACATTCCGGGTTCCATGTTATTTGAACTTAAAGGTTATGATGTCTGTAATGTCTGAAGTATGTATAAATAAATGAAATCAGACTACAATTTAATGTATTATTATTAAGTATACACATTTTAATTTTTATTTCTTCTACCGAGAGAACTGTACCAAATTTCGGAACGAAAACCATTCAGTAGTTTTATTGTGACGTCAAGATATAAACACACAGAAAGACATAATAATGAACAAGTATGCTTAATTAAAAAAATCAAAAAAACCCGACTGCGTAACACAATTTAGACAAATCCAACGACACCTCATATGTCAAAAAACGTCCAGCCGTTTGGGCTGTAGGGCGTGCCAAAGAAATGGACATACATACATACAAACATACATAGACTCGAAAAACATAACCCTCTTTCTGTCGCAGTCGGGTAAAAATTACAAAGGGATCTTAATTTTTTTTTTCAATATATATTCAAAATACGGAATTAGATCTATCACAGTTCTATATTACCTACTAATTACTATTCACGCCGATTCCATATACACAAGATAACTTAATTTTTTTAAATATCAAGAAGGGTGTACGATTACATGTAATTATAAGTTCCAAAATTATAAAGTTATTTGTGTATCACAATTCAATCTGTATCTATCTATAGATAAAATGAAGGTGAAGAGTTTGTTTAAACGCAAAATTCAAAGTGTCTAACTAATTAGCCGAATGAAAAAAAAAATTGTATTAGAAAGTATGTTATTGAAGTAACTTATGACCTATAAAACACTACGGTTGGACTCATAGAATCGAAATTACCATAAATATCTACTACCCTAGCGGATACTGAAAACTGGAACACTACTGAAATCATGACACCCGTGTACTATCATAAATAATTTTGAATACCATTTAATAATCAGAATAGAGTATCATCAACATTCATCCTCATTCATTCATCTTTCTGGGGACAGAGAAAAGATATGATTGTATCAAATCGCAACATACATTCTCTCACCCCTCACATTAACATTACACCAGCCCTTGGCCGGGCAATTGTAACCAAAACTCACTCATTTACCCTCATACCAATAAACTTAGGCGACTCCAACTTTATTATATTAAAAAAAAAAAAAAAACAGAATAGAGTAGTGTCAGATAATTTTTTCGTATTAAGCTAAACGATATAGTATATAATGAATAAAATTACAAATGTATTGTAAGTAATTTGTTTGACCTATAAATCACGGTTATAGCAAAAACATGTTATTATCCCTTTATGCGAACATACGCAGTAATCTTGCTATATTGTGTCAATGCTCGCTTGCTCTTAAAAGGATTTTTGGTGATGGAACCCCGCTGATATCATCAACAAAGTGGACTCAACTGCTCAAAGCCCGACTAATCGAGGATATTTTTCTTGTGTTTGAAAATGTCTCCTATTTGTTTTATAAATCTGTGTACTAATAAAAACATTTGTTTTTCTTAAGCTTTTTGTTTTTGTTTTTTTACTTACGACAACGTTGGCACGGTGATCACAACGGTTGGTTATTGCGCTTACTGTCGTGGTTTAATTCTGACAATTTATTATTACTTAAAATCCAACAAAAGCATGTAATCATATTTAAGAAGATAAAACCAAGAAAGGGCTGAATAAATTTGATAATGAATGAAATAATCTTTAGGGCTTAGCAGTCAACGGCCTATATTGAAAATTCTGTATTTAAGGCTTTTGAAACACACACACTCTTTGTCTAAACAGACGAGAACTCATAATATTATCAATTTGTATCAAACTTCAGTAGTCACCGATTTGTAGATATTCTTTAAAGCTTACTCTTATTACCGTTCAGAGGAAGGTGGAGGGTTATTTGTTCTACTGGGTATTATTTTAGTTAGAACACTAGAACTTATCGACCTGCTTTGTTTAACACTTTATTACCTACCTACCTACAGAAATAAAATAAATATCATTGAAATACAGGTATAGAGTTGATTTAATATGAAAAATTGTTACTCACTTCGTTATAAAGACTAACTCATTTTATTATTAGAAGGTTAATCCAAAAGGCTAAGGTAAACAGGTGGGCGATAAATGATGAGTACTCTAGTAGGATTGGATTGACGGCGGTGAGCTAATTCTAAATTCGTAAAATTTTTGTTCTTATATAGAACACAATAGACATCTTAATAAAATTAGATATAATTTATATTTTGTAATCCTTCAAATGTAGCCTACGTGACTAGTTATTTTTTATGTAAACAGATATATGGAAGTAACATAAATAAAATAATTCTAAAGTAATGAAAAATGTCAGGCCATATTTGATATTTGGTGAAAAGGGTCATAATATTGTATTCTGAAGGCATAGTATTTTTATTTTGTGAGTTTAAAATAACAATGTGTAGAGACGGTTAGACGTAAGAGAGATGGGTGATTCCATTCTAACTGTGATTTTTTATGTCCTTTACTGTTTGTTCTCATTGGTCATTAATTAATGATCTATAAATGAAATTTTTGGGTTAATTATATGTTCATGAACATATTTCATCACTTTTTTGTGTAAAGTAAGGAAACTGAGATTATATCACTTAAATGTCAGTACCGTGGCATGTCCATTTCTAGAATTTTCCTATAAATTGTATTTTTTTTTTGTTGCAATGTATAATTTAAACTAATTACCTGATAAATCTTACTGAGTATGATTAAACTTGCGAAATGCCAAAAAATCGGGGAATTCATCGCAATTACAGAAATTGATAGAGTTAACTGAAACGTCAAAAAAAAAATGTTATGATTACTATTATTCATTATAAAAATGTTCAATAATTAAATGTTAATTAATATTAAAGAGTTTAAAAGTGTTATAAAACAATAAATTAAACAATTTTTCTAAAGAATGTTCGTCAAATTTATTATATGTCAGTACCGTGGAACGAAAAATTTGAAATTTGATTGTCGCTCTCGAAATTTTCAAGTTGTAGCGAAATCGTCTCAGACTTTCATTTTTACAATAATTTAGAGTAATAACATCCATAAACAGATAAAAAAAAAATTAATTTTGATATCCAAAAATTATTAATAAAAAAAGTCACAGTTAGAAAAGAATCACCCAGATAAGATCAAAATCTACCTGACTGTAGCATACTATATATTTTAAATTTCATTAAAAAATGTAGTTTAACCTTTATTTGATACTTTTCAGATTCTTTATTCTGTTTATGTATACTGCATTCCTCCTATTTGACTTATCAAGATGTTTTAAACTACAACTGCCATCAATAAACAGGTTTTACATTCCAAAAAGATTTTGGGATGGTTCTTATTAATACTAAGTTTTGAGAGCTCAAATAAAAAACTCTACTTCAATGCTATTTACAGAACTATAATATATACTTATAGTCATGTGCTTATAATTATAGTTAATATGAAGGTACTGCCAATTTGAAATGTAGATTATGTTTAGAAGAATTGACAATAAAATAAACATATACTGTTTAAAAAAAAGTCTATATAATATTCAATTATTACAAATTCAGCCACATATTTCCAGTGTGAAGCGCCACTAAATCCACACATCTTTGTCGTCTAAATAATCTTGTACCGACTGGCTGTTAAAGACTTAATAACTTTACAAAGTACCATTTTTTTAAAAAGTGTTCATAATATAAATAATTATATTATAAAATTTATCGAAATAAGTCCGAAGGTTATTAAAACTAAATGCAGGTGAAATCGCGAGGAAGGGGTAGTATCGGGTATAATGTTTGACGATAAACACACATTGAAAATATAATCTCGTTTTTGTCTAAGAACGAGTCTATATTTTCTTTATTTATCAATCTCAATTGGTAGGATCAACCGCCAGGTAAGCTGTCATCTTGTCACCGTTGTCTATAAAAATATATCTACAATATTAAATCGACATGAACCTAGCCTAAGGGATACAAAAACGAGCGATATTTTTTCTTTTTTCTTTTATAAAAGACTTTATTTAAATAATTCCGATCGCAATGTTAATAATTAGTTTAGATATTTTTTTTAAATATTTATTTTACAAATATATTTTGTAAAAATCTACATAACATAATCTTATTATTTTATTTATTTATGTCAAAATGGTATCATCATCATATCAGTTATTGGATGTCCACTGCTTAACGTCCTCCTCTCTCGTCGATATCCGGACGACCGCCTGGGTTCTTGTCATGGGGGGGGGGGGGGGGTGTAATATTCGCCACGCTTAGCAAGGGGGTTGGCTAGTATACACATTGTTATAGTCGTATTGTTATTTTATTCAAATTCAATGCAAAACTTTAAATACATTTATTATTACGATATATATTCCTGAGAATGATTTTAGATGAAAGCGTTTATTGGACTTTAATAAAACAAGAAAAACTTCTTGAAATATGTTTTTATTTATATTTCACGGTACACCTTATTCTTTAATCGTCTACCCTTCGTTACCAAGTGTATATTAATTATGATTATCAAATAAACCCAAATTGCAGTATAATATTAACCGTTGAAGAATTTTACTGTTCACGTTCTGTCTCCATCAGTGGATCTTCAATACCAAAATCAAACAATCAAGACTCATCAAAATCAACCAAAAGTATACTTAAGTATACTAGATGAATAGCTCAGTACTTTAATTATTAAGTATTAATCAATTTTAGAATTAATTCATGTAATGTATATTTATGCTAAATATGTAGGTAGGTTATATATTTCTTTCGCCTATAAATATATTTGTAATTATAGTATATAAGATATACTATAATTACAAATATATTATTGTGTATTATATATATTTGTTTATTATTTATCTTATGTCTTATAGGTATATATATTTTTATGCATTTGTACATATACCTTATTTGATTTTTGTCTGTAACGGCTACTTTATGGGTAAGCTGCAAGAAATTTCTTATCTAGATTATACCTATACATTTATTTCAATGACTTGTGTCTTCGTGAATCATTTCTGTAGATACGTATAATAAAGAGAGTTAAATTAATAAATAAGATACAATATACGTAATCAATGTAAATAAAATGTGTTTGTATCAAGAAATAACTGTAGATTTGTAAGGACTGTTGGATAACCTAATAATTTTCTTCAATATATTTGTAAAAGTCAATTGACGCAAGAAACAAATACAATTTAGATTATACGATATTTGTAGCACATGTGCCTCTTATTACGCCAGTTTAGCCGAATGTATTTCACCTCATGCTTCAATGTAATAGAATATTTTTAAAAGTGAAAATAGAATTTATTTCGTTGTTAACTTTAAGTACGTTAATAACGTACGTATATTTGTGGATATGACTTTTTACAAGCGAATTGGTTTTTATTGGTTCGATTATTTTTAATTATAATAAATATGTCAATGTAGTAATACTACAAAATAATGTTATAATTATAAACTATATTTTATTAAGAGAAAAATCTTTCAAACCAATTTAAAACAGTCAATACTGAGGTCATATATAAAAATAAAAATAAAAAAGAAATTGAGAAGTTTTGAACAAGTTAAATTTAAATAATCGTATTATCAATTAGAATTTATTTATTAACACGTCGGTTGGTTTGAATGTGTTGAAGTAACCATAACACAATATTCTATTAACATATAATAACATTTCGTTTGTTTTGTTTTAGCATAATGTTATACAAACTGTAATAAGTAAAACACTACATGGTTTGACATTTATTTTACGACGTAGTGTCATGTTCTAATTTTTCAAGACATTTTAGAGCATAGAAACGAAGATAAGAGAAATGACTAAGACAGTTCAATAAAGATATGAAGGTGCTCCTTGATACTCGTAATATTTAGGATTTATAAGGTGTTAAATTTTTAAGTGAATGCAAGCACATGTTTAGATTATAACCAAATAAAGCCAAGGACAGGATTTTCATACTTATAGCTTATCTTGGCAACGAGTTAGTACAAAAGCAACAAGTGGCGGCAATAATCAGAAAGACAGTGTATCACCTCTATAATCGTAGCATTTTCTTATTTTATTTTTTCACTGCTTCTTTATTTTTTTGAAGAAATAATTCTATTGATATTACTTGCACAGTCAAAAGTCAAATAATAGAGAGGGAATAATTTATTTAATACTGTATATTGGAAACCGTGATGATAGTATGTTTATTATTACTTTTTTGTGGTAATTGCACTTTAAAATGTAAAACATAAATAGTTGGTTCAATAAGATAAAAAATAACTTCGAAAATCACGTCTCCCGTATTGCTCCTGGACCTCTTTAATTTTTAACATTCTTTTATTTTTATTATCTGTTGTAATAGCAACCATAAGAATTTACTATCTGAAAAAATTTCAAGAATCTGTTACGGTCCTAAAGCTCATCCAAGCGAACCAAGTAAACAAAATATAATATTAAAAATTCCACTTCTAATCGATCGGTCTATCGAGATAAAACATAATTATACCAGATAGAACATTTTTTGTTCTCATATCTCTTGTTATCTGTTATTTCTTATCTCTCATGCTCTCAGGACTCAACGAGAAGGACCAAGGTGGTAGCCCACGTAAGACAAGTGTGGACGCCTTGAGGATCAGCTTTAAAAAAATTATCCGATCATTATGGAAGCTTATTGGCCTCGAAAAAACACGAGACCTAAGGTTCTTAAAACCAGAGGTTAAGCCTCCATCCTCCATTATAGACCTGGCCTTCATGGAGCCTTCGCTGAATGGATCTGCTACTTCCAAATTAAAAGAAGATACACGGTTATTTCTCCCGTAAAAAGAGAGCCCAACTCGCCTCACCTTGCCCCTAGAACCTCGACATCAATGAATCGACAGGCGATGGTTCTAAACGATATTTTTTTGAGTTGAGCGTACCTTGCGCGGCAGTGGGTAGTGGATGGGACGCAATTGGCATGTTTATCGGCCCAGTTATGGATTTCTCGACAAAAACCATACCCGAACACAGCCTTGAGATGTGCGTACAAACGCGACACACGAAGTAGTGTCCATGGAGGAGCAAAGGGCTAAGATATACAACCAGACCTGAACTTTTATTATACATTCTTAATCTATGCTGCCTTATTCAAATCAAATTTCTACTTGTTTAATATTGATTAGTAGTAACTTTCTTCCAACTTTTCTAACGTCAACGTGAAAAGAAAGTTCCGAACTCTTAATTGAAATTAATATTGATACATAGTAAACTTGTAATATCAACATCTTTTTTTGTAAGTCTCATTCTATAGTAATATTAAGAGTATAAAGGCTGTTCTTCTGTTTGCTTATGCTTGTGTGTATATCGAAGAAGTTTTAGGTTTTAAAATAATATGTAAAAACTCACAATAACGAAACCCTTAACGCGGGCAAACCAAGCTAGTAGTCTAGTATTTATAACAGAGTATATAAATGCCTCCAATCTGGAGTGAAGCAAAGTGGTTTTTCGTCTTTATAGAAAAAACTAACGTTTGCGAAACATGTAGAAGTAGTGAATCAATGGTACTTGTATACGTTGTTTGTTACATACCGATATATTACTCATAATAGAGAAAATATACACCTGAATAAAAAGAATTATACTTACCTAATTGTTTTAAATTCCAAAACCATTAATATATTTTTGAAATAAATCTTCATTTAATATAATTTATTTTCAATTTATAAAAATTGTAGTACACCGTTGTACTCGTAACAATAAGCGTCTCATCTTATTCGAAATCTATGTTCGTTACCCTTTTACAATAAAACTCGGTTTGAGGAAAATTTAAGAGGGTTAAAGTACCTACTCTTCTATTACTTCAAAAAAGGAGCAAAAAATATAGGATTGCTTGTTTTATAATTTGGTTATAGCATTTACTTTTTAATATAGTGTCCTCAAGCTTCTTACAAAAGTTAGAAACCGTAAACGTTCATAAAGAAGAAATCGATATTGTTATCTCTTTGCCAATATAATAGAGTTTATAGGTAACTTTTGTCAACGTATATTTACTTTCTCCGCTTCATATATGATATCGCTAACTTCGTAAAAGATAAGATAAATCAAATAGCAATATATCTTTTTAATATTATATATATATATATATATATATATATATATATATATATATATATATATATATATATATATATATATATGGGTGGTTCTCCAAAATTTGGTTAACTTGGTGTTAGCAACAATTTTTACATATTCATATCAATTTTATCCAATATTTGAAACTGCTGAGCTGTAATATAAAGTCCATTTAATTTAGTCACTCATTTTGATATTTATCATAATATTCTTTATTTCCAAAAATCGACACTTCTTACTCGAAATATCAGGCCCTAGCCATGTAAGATCTCCCAAAATTACTAATCATTTCAATGTAATTATAATTCTATAAGAATAATTTGATTTAACTCTATTTAATCTCGTTTACTATTACATTACTAACCTTGTCATTACTATTTAATTTATAATAACAATATGTTTAGTCACATTATTTCAAGTCAAATAGTGTAAGCGATAAAAAACATCAGGCCCTAGTCATGTACGAAACTCAAAAATACGCGGCATCCAACCATAAGACCTTTTTCATAACTCACTCAATACGATTGCATCCATATTAAATTAATTGTAAACAATCCAAGCCGGGGCAACCATTTTGTTATTAGTGTGGTAGCCGAATTCACTGCGGAAACACTTGCTGTGCCAGTCAAACTCTCAGGCCCTAGGTAAGTCGTTTCAAAGGTAGTTAATTAATAATTGATCTCATTACTTATTGTAAATTCGAGTTTGATTTGCTTTGTTATTTTGACCACCTATTGATTTTAATGTTTATTCTAAATAATGTGTTATATTTGATTTTGTTTCGTTTCGTCAGTCCCTAGACCATCAGGCCCTAGTCGTAAAAGTGTACTACATACTGTGTGATGCATGGTTTCAAACATAATACCAGTATATTTGTTGTAAAATATGGCGCCTAGGAAGAAAACAATATTGTTTAAAGAGGAAATTGCAAAAAAAGTCTAAACAAACAATAATGCGATTGGAATAAAAATAAAAATAACCCTGTGTTCCTGGCCTGATATATAAGAAAAAGAACAACAGAAATGTGTAAAAGACATAACTCCGCGTGACCACAGAGAAGCAAAAAAAGAAAATTGGTTAGCCTTTTCATCTGATTATGGAAAAAATTTTTGAAAATTCTGATTAATTATAAAAAAATCAAAATTTCTCTTAAAATATGAAGTAAAGTGACTGGCCCTTTTAGATGCAGCAAAGTAGATGTTATACCCACAACATAGAATTAAAACTTTACTGATTATTAGCTAAAAAAATCACTTTCAAAATGAGGTCAGAAGTTAACCAAATTTCAGAGAACCACCCATATATATATATTTATTTCAAAAATAAATTGTTAATAATAACCTTTTTAGTATAATAAAATTCAAAATATACTTAAATATTACTAATAAAAGTTTCAGAGTAGGTATTCAGTAATATTTCGATGATTACTAAATATATTACAGGCGTCCTACCCCGAAACAAAAATAACTTTTTACATTAATAGCATTCTAGTCTAGCATAATATACAATTTTTTAGTTTCTCAAGCATTAGTGTGTGATTTAGAATAGGAAAAAGAGGGACTAAAATCAATTTACCAATATAATTGACATATTAAGATAAATAGATGAACTAAGAGTCCTAATAGATGATATAGCCAAGTTGTTACAACAATCTAATAAATCCTCTATGATTTAAAGTATTTTTAAGTTTTAAAATTATATCACCTTATAGGTATGTAAAGGAAAACATTGATAAGGAAATCGGCATGTTTAGGGTGATATTTCATGACATCGGATACTTGAATTCTGGCTATCACGGATATATATTCAATGGCAATGAAATAGCTTTAAGGGTTAATTTTCGTATATTATCAATCTTTATTAGAGGTCAAGAAATTTTTGCCTACGTTCAGCAGTGGACAATCAATGGCTGATATGATGATGATGATGATGATATTTTCAATCAGATAGCTAAATTTAACAAATGATATCTTCAAAATGTTAAGCATTTATACATAATACGTGTATGTATACAATATTTTGTTTGTTAAACAAAAATGTAACGCAATATCTACAATAATTTACGCTGACATTTTCAATTTACAATCTCGTATGAACCTTAGCTGTTATGTTAAGATGTTACGTTGTTCTAATATGTATTACATAATATGACATGATTACATTAGTATACAACCTGTGAGTAGGTTTGTGACATCGAGCTAAATATTCTATATTTTTGAATTTAAATTTGAAATTGAAAAAAAACGCTAACCATATTCAAAGACAATAAATATTAATAAAAAACTTCGTTTTTTATATGCGTCATCTAAAGGACTCGTTTAAGAGACAAGTTAAAGAATTCTTGTAAGGTAAAAATTTAACTTAAATATTATTTGTAATGTTCGACCGAAAGTTCGGTTTCGGTTTCGGCCAGTTTCGACCAAGAAATCTAGTTTCGGCCTTAGTTTCGGTTTCAGCCAAAAAATGGCCGAAACTTTCGGCCGCACCGAAACTCGAGTATTGAACTTCATTTTGTTGAGTTTTATTTTTAAATCACAAATTTACGTGTTTATAGGTAATTGTCATTGGATTACATGACCTTTGCTTATTTAATTTTAACAATGTGAGAACGCGTAGGTATAGCTTATGCGAATTACCTACTCAGTCATCTCGCTTCGTCCTTTCCCCCAGTCAGTTTGGATCATCATCATCATCATCATCATCATATCAGCCGTTGGATGTCCACTGTTGAACGTAGGCCTCCCCCATCGACCTCCAGAGCGACCGGTTCAAAGCAGCCTCCATCCAACGGTTTCCGGCGACTTTTCTCAAGTCGTCTGTCCATCTCGTGGACGGCTGTCCGACGCTGCGCTTGCTGGTACGTGGTCTCCACTTGAGAACCTTTCTTCTCCATCGGCCGTCAGTTCTTTGAGCTATGTGCCCTGCCCACTCCCACTTCAGTTTGCAAATCCGTTGGGTTATGTCGGCAACCTTTGTTCGTCTGCGGATCTCATCATTTCTGATTCGATCTCGCAAAGAAATACCAAGCATAGTCCTCTCTATTGCACGGTGTGCGACTTGGAGCTTGTTTAAAAGGCCCATAGTCAGAAACCACGTCTCAGATCCGTATGTCATCACTGGTAACACACATTGGTCGAAGACTTTCGACTTCAGGCACTGAGGTATATCAGATGAAAAGACGTTTTTCTACTTCCAGAACGCTGCCCAACCTAGCTGCATTCGACGATTGACCTCTTTCTCGAAGTTGGACCTACCAAGATGGACATTTTGTTCTAGGTAGATGTACACGTCAACAACTTCGAGAGTAGAATCTCTAACCGATATTGGGGTGGCAGTTTGGATAGGTACTGTATTTTTTTCTATTTATAATTCATATTTATTTACCATATGTTCGTTTTTTACGGAGGTAATGAGTCTAGTATCTACGATTTCATATAAGATTTATTAAAGCAATTGGCTGTGACATATGTACTTGGCATATTGTCAGCGATTGTTTTAGTATTTGAATACTTCTAAAACAATTTATCATAAATATATTATTATTCAATTATAATAACATATAAACTTCTTCGGGGATAATATTACTTGAAGAAGTCACTCCTTTTATTATAGACTATCCTTAAACTATTACATTTATAGAAAACTAAGATAAGGCTAAGGATTATATTAATACACAAATAACTCAATGTATAAAATAATGTTTTTATAGTTTAAGTACCTATTCACAGATTTGAACTCAACATATATTAAGAACTAGCGGCCCGCCCCGGCTTCGCACAGGTATTTAACTAAAATTTTAAAAATTATAAATTTATATTTTTTATCAGCTACATGCGCCATCTATCGTATAATATTAGAATATCGTTTTTATATTTAGTGACATTTAACATAATAGTACCTTACCTTAGACCAGATGGCGTTGGCGGCGTAGGTACCTATTTCTATTTTCTTAAATATTTATTTTTAAATTTAATTACAATGAAATAAAAACTAAATTATACTGTAAATTATGTTAAATTTTTATGTATTAAAGTTATTTACATTGGTTTTGTACTTTTTACGTGATACGTGCACACAAAAAAATGATAAGAGATGGCGCTGATACAAAAATAAACGCGCTATTAAAATTTTTTCTTCATGATATATAGTGTATTAATAAAACGGAGGTTTTAACAGATTTATTATTTGTATAGATTTATCGGTTTCTTAAAACTGGGGTATAATTGTAGTTATTAGATCACAATCTTTAGTTAGCAGTTATAGATTTTTACATACTGAGCATATTTAAGGATCTGACGCTAAGGTAGAGAAAAAGCACCTAGCACAACTAACACATTCACATAACAAAGGACATAACATAAACATATGTATACCATATAGGTACGTACGTAAAGACGTGTTAAAGAACATTAAAACATTTTTTACTCGTAATTAAAAAATAAAGTATTGTTATCGGATATTGTTTCGGTAATTAGCGGTTTTAGTTTTCGATCATTAACCAGTTGTAAGTTTGTAGAAGTTAATTAAGTGACGACGGTTGATAAGACCTAGGATAACTGGAGCTTAGTATCTTAGATTAAAGTTATCAATGCTTTATAGACTAATTGAAAGTCATTAAATATTTATACAATTGTTTTCTCGTGTAAAAAATTATACGCAAATATTATTTTTTGACACTTTAAAAACAATACCAAACGAATAAAAACCTAATGATTAAATATCACATTTTATTATTTTCGCCGGATTAAGCGCTTTCAATTGTATTTTTTTTTTAATATAGTCGATTATTAGTTTTCAACTCGAGAGGTGTATAACCTCTAGGTTATTGTGTTCCTTCAAAACGTCTGCGTCTAACTCAGATAAATATATGAGAAAAATATTTTCGTAAGTATACTTATATAAAAAAAGTAAAAGATATTGCTTGATATTTATTTTTTATTATTACTTTAATAATAATACATAGTCTGAACTAAGTATAATACTAGCAAGAAAAAGGCTTACTTTAATACCAAGCTCGGACACACACCTGAGCTTCACGATACGTTAAGACTAGTTGTCGCAATTGAACGATGTGGTTATTTTATACTCTTTGCCTCTAACCTGAGCCTATGCAAAAGAGAGAGTATTTAAAGTATTTTTTAAAAACAAACAGTATAAGAACGTTGTACGTTTTAACAAGCTATGTATATTTAAACAATACTGAAATAAATACTCTTTATTGTACACCACCAAGAAACAAAAACAAGAAATACTACAAATAAAGAACAATATATAAAAGCGGTCTTATCGGTAGAAGAGCGATCTTTTCCAGACAACCTTTGAGTATAACATACAGCATAGATAAAGTGGCAGGAAAGTGTATAAAAAGAGTAATAAAGTGTTAACTAATAAAATGTAAAATAAGTTACCTGCGATACGTCACGTCACAGCAGGTAACATATTAACAACATAATATTATAAAAAGGCCACAATATACATACAACATACAAACACTATATATATATATATATATATATATATATATATATATATATATATATATATATATATATATATATATATATATATATATATATATATATATATATATATATATATAATTTTATAAAACTATATATGTATATATATTATACATAAATATACCATACTATAAATTTTATTATGCAGAGATGCTAAAACATTCGTGACGTATTCAGTGACAAATAGTGCGTCTTGAGGTCTTTTGAAGCCAGAGAGAGATTGAGCTTATTTTATAGAAAGAGGAAGAGTTCCATAGTCAAATATCATTATTAGAGAAGGAATAAGAATAAAAGGAAGTAGTGTGAGAAAAAGTTTTGAGAGTTAGATTCCAGTCGAGTTGAGCCGTTCTCAGATAAACTTAAATCTTTCTTTGAGGTAAGGAGGCGTGTCTGGGTGGAAAAGTACAGAATATAGTAACAAGAAGATTTGAGTATTCCCGCGAAAGCAGATTGGGAGCCACTTGGATTGATTGCGAAAAACAGAGACATGGTTTATATTATGAGAAGACCAAATATGAATCGTATACAAACATTTTGAAGGTGTTCATTCTTATTTAATTGTTCCTCTTTAAAATCAGGATACCAAGTATTCGCTAAGACAAGAATTGGTAGAAGGAGTGACTGTGCTAGCGCAATTTAGAAGGTAAGAGAAGGAAAAATAGAAGTCGTCTAAGCGATACGATAGCTGTAAATAATTGTCGGTTCAATTCACTTAATGGAGGTACCGAAGAGAGATGACTGTCAACAAACTCTCCAAGATTTTTCACTTTGTCGCTATAACTAATTATAGTTATTTAAAATGACTGGCGGTATAAGTGATCGATTTTTTTCTATACAACAAATTTTCCTCGCAAGTAATAACGACTGACATTTTTAGGGATTAATATTTAGTCCGTATGAGCTACTCCAATATATATATACACATATGTGGGAATACAATCCTAATCACAACTAATTTGAAAAAATAATATATATTTAAAGAAATAATATTAATAATAATTTCACTAAATTTCACTTTTCTTTATTTGAACCAACACTTCCCGTATAACGCCCACTTTATGAATAACAATAGTGTAATACAAATAATATAAGCCTATGAATGCAGTTCGAGTCATTATTTACAATAGATAGGTATGGATGTCAGTAAATCAATCAGTTTCGTATGGGAGTAAATTAGGAGATCATCTGAATACAAGTGAATATACAGTATAACACAATGATATTATCATAATAAATACAAAGAAAAACTAAAAGGTATAATTATCCCTACCATATAATTAGGTATATTATACGTTGTACAACTTTTTTCTTTGTGGTTGTAATTTAATGAAACATATATTTTTATCTCATTACAACACGCTTATTAGATTTATGAATGATCTTAAGTAGATCTGTGGATACAGTCTTTTTTTACCACGTTATGATGCTAAAAGCCAAGCTTAAAGGAGTTTTAATCTCCTATTCTTTAGTTAAAACCTCTTTATAAAGTCTCTTTAAAGTTAAATTGATCATCCATCAGTACTATACTATACTGTATCAGGCTGTAAACAACCCACTACGGAGCAAAGACCTCTTTTACATATAGAAGAAGGGTTGGAGCTTAGTCCGCAACGTTGCTCCACTGTGGTTTGGCGGATAATATCCCTTCCATGAGTAACGATCATTCGACGACTTTACGAGGCACGATGATCTACTCGTATTATTCTGATTAAAAGTTTCGCACAGCGGATAAATAATGGGGTGCATTTGGAAAACATGTAATAAAATTTGAAAAATACTAGTATTGAAGTTAAAAGGGTAAATTGCATCATTCATTTGAAGAATATTTTTTACTAATTCAATTAGCTGCTCTAGCAAAAACTGTATCAGTTAAACGACGCAAGCATTCGTCATTTATCGTAAATAAAACCCTTGCGTTGTTTCCAGTCGAAACACTTCGACCTCGGGGTAGCGTCCACTAATCACAGACTTCACTGATGACAAGATAGCTGGTTCACTTTTTTGCTCAATGATTCGGAGTTAGGTGTAAACGGGGAAATGCTGGCTGTATCTATGTCATCCTCACGGACGTAATTTTTATTATAATTAATTTGTAAATATTTTGTATTTATTTAAGTTCTCTAATGCCTGTTCTTGCGTTTCAAATGCCCTGGCTGTCCGTATGGCGTTGATTATTCGCTTAGACTAAGCCATTACAAAATGACATCACTAGAACAACGTAGAAACTCACCTGATCTGATTGTACTTTATAAAATCATAAATAATTTAGTAGATGTACCCGACTTGCTCTCAGACATAAATGTATGTGTACCTATGCAAAGCCTGGTTAGATCTAAACGCAAAATGAACACATTTACAACAAGCCTATCCAAAACAAAACTTGGACAAAATGCACCCTTAAATCGACTAATTACTAAGTACAATAAAGCAGACAGTAGCAGTAGAATCGACATCTTTGCAGACACGTTTCCCCAATTTGTCAAAAAGCTGTTGGCTTATTCTAGCTAATAACAAATGTAACTTTGCGCATATCACATATCTTTTTATTTTTCAATTTAACTTTTTGGAGTTTACTCCTTAAGAATCGATTTTCATATATAAGGCGCCCGGTATGAGAAAAATATGAGAGGTAAAATCTACTGATGAATGACCTCGTTACTTTTTTGGTGCGCACCTATGGTGCGCAACTTTCTAATTTGGTTGTGAGTGTATTAAGGTGGACATGCATAGGTCGACTTTCATACATTTTTATTTTTGATTATTCTTGAAATGTATACATTTTTTTAAACATTTAATTTGTTTTATCATTTCTTTAGAGCTTTTTATATAAGCAATGTTCATGTCAGGCAAATATTTACATTGTTTGTAATATAAAATCCGATTAGTTATAATAAATGTATATAAAATGAATAAATATATATTTATATATGTACATTATTTTCATTAATTTGTTAATTTACCCTTTCATATGGTATTAATCTTATTTTCAGTTGGATAAACTCTTTTTGCGTATGTTTTTTTAAATAAAATATTTTACTTTTATTTATTTTTCTTATTAAATACTTTTTTATACATGTTATACACTCGTTGACAGGATCTACATACTTAAATTGATTTACTGCAATGTAAAATTGTACTATAGAACTGTTTATAAATATTTCTGCTGTTTCTTTGACTTTTGTAAATTGTTTGTTTGGTCTTGTTTATTGCTGTAACGATAGCACAAAGTTCTTTTATGTAAGCGCTGTGTACTTCTATAAGTTCACCATAAACTGTTTCTGAGTATTTGTATCCTATATTGTTAAATAGTGAATAAGTCGTTGAAGTACCTTATAAGAATAAATAAATAAATAAATAATGTGAATTATATATAATAATAAATTGTTTTATCTATATATATATATATATATATATATATATATATATATATATATATATATATATATATATATATATAAGAGATTTCCACGTATACATTGACTCATCACGATATCTGTGAAACTATAAGGCGCAGAGACTTGAAATTTGGTAGGAATATTTCTTTTACCGAGTAGAGGTCAGCTAAGAACGGATTTTACGAAATTCTACCTCTAAGGGGGTGAAAAGGGGGGGCAAAGTTTGTATGGGACAACATGATTCCTTGGTCCAATCTACTTCAAATTTCGCATAAATATTCTTTAACAGAATTGGTTGAAGACGTGTTTCGTATTTTATCGAAATTCATCCTCTAACGATGTTAAAAGGGGGGAGAAAATTATTTTGATATAAATACTCCATAGTGATTTTGATTTAAATTAAAATTTATTTTGACACATGTTTGACAACCAATCCGTCTGTTATAAAATATTTTCCAGTATCGACGCAGGTGTAGGTAATATCTTTTTTTGGGTGCTCCTGGTGGAACAGGCAAGACTTTATAATAAACGTAACAAAATTGAGTTGTAAATATAACCTGTGATCGCTTTATTGTAAAATCGGTGCGGAGGTGGGTGTCAACAATTAAATTTTTAAATTTTCGAGCTGTAGCTCCTATAAGCTCCAAATTTGAAAAGAATCTGCTATATGCGATAAGCTGAAACTAAGGAAACGACCCAAAGTCCACGAAAGTATTTACTAGCGTTATAGATTGAAATATAGATAAACTATCAAGTTGAAATACGAAAATAAAATAATAAATTATAAAATTAGTGTAAGAAAAGTAGATTTAAGCGAAAGATGTATCAGAGTTTGTTAGACAAGCTGTACATCTCCTGCCAATAAATAATAAATAAAATTCTCTTATGAGTATTAAAATCAATATTAAATTGAATGAATCATAAATAATTATGAATTTTTTTTCTCTATTCAAATTTTAATTGTTCTTGATTGGCCAATTTTTTAAATTTTTGTTCGGTTAAAGAGAATAAATTGTCGCGGAATTCCTTAAAAAATAAGAAGGTGTCATAAAGAACCCTGATAAATGATCCCTATTGAAAATAAAAAATATAAAAGCGAAAGGTCACTCATCACGATATCTCTGGAACTGTAAGACCTAGAGACTTGAAATTTGGTAGAAATATTCCTTTTGCCGAGGAGAGGTCAGCTAAGAACGGATTTTACGAAATTCTACCCCTAAGGGGGCAAAAAGGGGGGCAAAGTTTGTATGGGACAACGTAGTTCCTTAGTCCAATCTACTTCAAATTTTGCATAAAATTTTCTTTAACAGAATTGATTGAAGACGTGTTTTGTATTTTATCAAAATTCATCCCCTAACGGGGTAAAAGGGGGTTGCTTTTGCTTCGAAGTTGATTTGACAACTCAATCCGTCTATTATAAAATATTTTACAGTATCGACGAACAAAATGGCGTCATTTTTGAAAAAAATACCCGATAGCTTTCATCAATTTACTAGACGTTATCACGTCAAAAGAAAAAAGAAAAAAGAAAAAGAATAACTGTAATCCGACTAAGTGTTAATTAATTAACTAATTTTCATATTTTCTCCCAAAGGAACCATGTTGAATTTTAGGATAAAAAGTACCCAGTATCCAAGCTTGTAGTATGAACTCAAAGCGTGCCTAGTTTCATTTAAATTCATTTAGTAATTTTGGCGTGATTCGTGGCAAGATATAAGATAGAGACAAACATACAACAAATAGACAAAACCTAAAAAAACTACATAGTTGGCTTCATTATTGATCACTCCAAAAAAAATTAACTTGCAAAAAGATAAAAAATATCGAAAGAAAATAGTGTAAATATACTATTACAAGGGCTTTGTTAAAAAAAGTATTAATATATTGGAATAAAGTACATTGTTTATTATTTAGGCCGTATCGTCCGGAATAGAGGTGCTTGTTGAATATCTCGAGGGAAATCAAGAATGAGATAAGCATCGTAACTGAAGAGTCTTCAGTGTCTGGTTTTAAGCTGGTCTAAGTATTATATTTTGTTCTTAATTTTTTTTTCAAATAGGGTCATCGCTTTTTCGTGTTATTTAGAAATAATTAATTATCTCGCAAAATTTGTTCTATGTTTTTTTGGATTTTTTATTCTCCTTAGAGTAATATGACCAATATAACAACAATTAAATACACTAAGATAAAAAATAAACGTAGATTCCTACAAAAAATAGTTTTGCCTTTCTTGCTTGATCTAAGTAGTACGATTATTTAAAATTCTTGTTTTATGCTTGGGCTGTCATCTTATTATCATCACCAGACTTTAACTTATACTAACAATAAGTTTGTCGTGACAGTCAGTTTTCATGGTTTCTATTAGATAGCGATTAATTTTCTATCTACCCAGTGTGGTGGAAAGAAAACCAATCTAACACCTTGTAATCCCGTCATCCACGTCCATAGATAATGTATGTTATCATTTGATTCATTTGAATCATATTCCAGTTTTCCATATGTTTTATATTATGTTAGTCAATCATAAGAAAAACATAAGTAATATCTGCACTGCTACATTCGTAATTGTTAGGGATAGTCACATTTTTCTAATTTTATTATACTCGTACGTACTGTCATATACTTATTACGACAAACTTTTATCACCAATAATAAACAAATCGTAAATTACTGTCTATTAGGAGAAAGTATACGTTAACTATGTTTATTTCCGCATTTCGACAATTACCTGCTAAAACAGCACAGTTTATCGCCCTAATCACGTGATATAAGAGTGCGGTATTTAGGATTTACCGCAAACCGTAAAACCTATAATCGGAAATCGATCTCGTGGGTCCGTTTGAACGTGATCCGCGTAAATGGCCAATTTTATTTGTTCTTTACGGATTGAGTAGCAACGCAACTCGTTTTTATCCACTTAGCTAATTTTTATGTTCGTCGTGATATATTGACGACGGTGAAGCGAAAAATTGAATTAGGTGTAAAGTAATTTTGTAAATATCTGTTAACTGTATAAAATGTGATGGGAATTGGTATATTGAATTTTTCACTTACTTTCTTTGACAAGATTCCAGATATTTACAAAATAATAACTTTCACATCATTTACCTACGAGTCATAAGAAGCTCTTAAGATTTCTTTTTATATTCCTTGAATGTCCAAGATGGCTCAAGGGAAAGATTTTTTGAACTTTTACCCTTTCGCTTAGAACCATGATATCTGTAGCGAGTTTGAATTCAGGATAGTAGCGTTCAATATTTTAGTGTTAAGTTTATTTAGAAGTTTATCTGTATCCTAGGTGGTAAAGGACGATGTCTCGAGAAATCCTCAAGAGGAGAAATTCTTACAGACATATATTACCAATTAAGAATGGAGCATTGTAGTGAATTAAACCAAAATAATTGTCATTAATGGGAGAGAAGTCCTTGCCCCAACCGGACATTAGGACAGGACATTTAAAGGGCGTTATAGTACAATACAGTACAGACCCAACGATTATAACCACGTTTTGTCTGGCAGTCATTGTTAGAATCTTGTTAAGAAGATTGTGAATATATATATATATATATATATATATATATATATATATATATATATATATATATATATATATATATATATATATATTCGTATTTTCTACTTTAATGCAAAAAAAAATTACACAATAATTCTCATCGTGCAGATTATTGTAAATAAATAAAAATAATAAAACATTGTGCTTAATTTAAAGATTTCGTGATGTGCGACCGGCATTTACGTATATAGTAAATATTTTAAAAGTGATTATTTACTCTATGTGTTTTCACCGCCTATTTTTTTAAATTACGTTAGATAGTTCATTTATTTAAAATACACACAGTCACACCATAAATATGCCGACAAATCACACAAGCATTGATACTCATCGCAAGTGAATCTATTTTAACTTAGAGTGTCGTATAGTGATCGTATAGTGATCGTAATATCAATTCCGAAATAAACGAGTATCGTATATTTGAAATGTTAAACCGTATTCTTAAGATACTACAATGATGGTATTCATATTGGATTTTTTTTAAAGAGTAGGCTCGATATTTGTTCGTTTATTTAATATATTTTTTTAAGTTTTCATTTTGAAAAGTAGTATATTCATGATATTATCTAAAAATAAAAGTTAGTAAAAAGTTGACGTTAAGTTAAAATGTAAAGCGTTTCTTGTAATTTAATACACTTTAAAAAAGATAAGATTAAGATGGTATACTCAGTTATTTTTAATTCAATTATGGTTACGTTGAAATAAAATTTCACTGAAAATCAAATGTTCGACGATCAAAATTGTAATTGTTATTGGATTTCCACTGAAGAATTTAAATAGTCATAAATTTTTATAGCTTTCAGGATTTTTATTCTTTCTTTAGTGATCGGTTTTAGTGTCTTTTAAACGTTTTATTTCTTTCGTTCAAAGTTTTTTTTTTTTTTTTAATTAAATGTTGCTTCATCTACATTACGTAGGTTACATATCGATAATATTTGTAATTAAAATATATTTCCTAGAAGTACATGTGTTATGATTAAAAACATACAATCATAGTAGCAGAATAGAAGGCATTTTTATTGGTGGGTTTGAAACAACGACGTGACGTTTAATATTTTGTAGTAGATAAGTAAAAGTCATTATAGAACATTTGACGAACTCGATATTCTAAGTACAGAAGTTTAATATTATCTTTTTACATATAATCTAGTTATCATCACGTACATTTATATTAATTTAGCTTTTACTGAGTAAGGGATTAAAAACGGCTTTATGCGTGGGCTAACTGCACTTTGAAATCTCTTTTTAATCAAATATTAAAGTTCAGTTTATACGAAGGCGTACCTGCTAACGGTAATACGTGGGTGGATCGCTTTATAACGAAACTTTTTATTTATTTATTGTATCTATAATAAATAAAATAAAAATAATTTGTAGTTAAAATCAAAATTTAAGTATACAGTTATAAAACTTACTTAATGTTTTATTAGCTCTGGGGGTATTTTAAACTTTTTTTTTATTAACGCGTAGTTACTTCTTTTCGGAACTTTTATAATTCTCAAAGGACGTTGAAAATCTCCCAAAAGAGACTATAAGGGAATCTTTAATCGATACCTTATTCTACATGTATTTTTTTTGACTGCTTAGTTATTATTAAATCACACCTTTAAGATTCATTGTATTTAAAGTAGAATGTGACTTTCGAATTATGTTCTCTGTCAATGCAAATTAGCTTGTTCCTCCACAGAGCATGCGAATCTATTGGTGAACGGTACACAAGTTGATTCATTAATGTGTATTTAACGCGACACAATAGTATACTGCTTGTTGTTTAGCTATATACTAAAGGGGTTACAATGAATTGTTAGTAGCTTAGCGAGATCCGATTAATTAAGAATATTTTAAATAAATTAAGACGTCGAAGTCGAGAAATAATACATGTATTGTTTATTTCTTAAATAAAAGAACGTTTATATAAATGTAATATGTAATCAGATATTTACCTAAGTTTAAATTTCTCAAGATGTACTTGACAATACCCTTGTATTGAAATGACCTCTAATTTGAGAATGAGAAGGTCTTTAAAGTTCGATAATTGAAGCAATTTATACGTCAAAATATAAAAAAAATCATGAAATTTCGTTGAAGAGATCGATGAACTTGAAAACTAAATTTGTATATAAAATCCAACCACATTTTCACCACACACATATTTATGTTAATTTTCATTAATTTTGATGGAAAATTTCTAACGTTTATCAAATTCGCACTAATATTAATTATTTCAATAACCTTACACTGACTTAATAACATAATAATACGATTACACGTTATTCATTGTATTACATTTGATTGACACTAATCTCGGGATCTATGGGCACGCTTTAAAATTATTTTTAGTCAGAAAGTCGAAAAAAAGAGCAAGATATGCAAAATATTAATTTCATGTTTCAATGCAAAAGCGGACCAATAAAAATAAACTTTAACGCAGGCGATTCTGCACAGGTCATCTATTACACATAAAGTAGGTTAAGTTATATACTCGTATATTCTTGTTTTATATGTTCTTGTTCACTAATAACGTCTGAAAGAACTTGTGAAAATAATATAAGTTGAGGCAAAACGAACATAAGAACAACGCTATTTCCTCATCCCGTCGCGTATCACAAATAAATGGTGAACTAACTGTCTCAATAACTGAGACTCCGCGGAGCAACAGATTGTAGCGGAAACAGCGAAAAAATAAGCCATATATCGTAATATAAGGTTTTAGACAATCCCGTACTGTATTTCATTTAATTTTATAAAATATTTAGTTATGGTAGGAAAAAGCTAGAGTTTACAAAAAATAATATTTATTTTCCTTTTTTGTGAATATCTATATAAATGTGATGAAATTATGTTTGTGACTTTTTCACCCTATGTTTTATAGCATCTATGATTAATATTTATATATATTTTTATGAAAGATCTATATTTACTACTAAAATTTATTAAATAAGAAAATTGTCATAAAGTCATTGTCCTAGATATAAACTACCTCTACTCCAAAAAGTCTCTGTCTATACTTCTTATAGTACAATTTTGAAAAAAAAAAATAAAAATAAGCAAGGCTTTATAATGTATTAATATAAAAACAATGTTCCTTATATTTATCTAGAACACAATATTAAAGCCCTATGTAAGTAACGTTCTTCAAAGTAACGAGAACTTAAAGATGAAACAACCTTATAAAATTATAAACACAATTATTAAATTTATACGGAAGCTGGAAAGCTACGTCATATCTTCTCGTCGCCTATACCACAAAGCCTGAAAATCAAGGTCTTCAACCAGGGCGTCCTACCCGTTATGACCTACGGAGCTGAAACGTGGACATAGTTTTTAAACATGGTAAATGAGTTTTTTTTTTTTTCAATATATTTAGTTCATATTTCCTGAACTGAACCCAACTGAATCAGCCTGTAAACAACCAAATGCTGGACAAAGGCCTCTTCTTCGTGTCAGCCTGTGCCTTCTCCATATAGAAGAAGGGTTGTTGTTTAATCCACCACGCTGCTCCACTGCGGGTTGGCAGATAATTTCCTTAATTGTAATAAAATAATATCAAGAAAATACAAAATTATACAGCCTGGGTTCCTAACCTGGGGGTAAACCCACGCGGGGGTAAATCCGCTATTTGACTGGGGTAACAAAGAACCTAATATGAATCTAACATTAATTATTTAATTAATAATTCAATATGTTACGTAAATTCATAAAAATATTGAATACTTTGACTGAAACAGTCGCAAACGTAGTATGAATAGGAGAAGGAATGATAAAATTGTAACGCCAAGTTTCCGATTAAGCAATGTAAACGTTTCCTTTCAGTGACAATTGCCAATTAATAAACATATTACTCTGTACAGGATTATGTAAGTGAAAAGGATGTGTGGGTTTAGTGGCGCTGCCCTTCATGCAGGACATATCTATATCTATATTATATTATCTTTAATATATTATATATATATATATATATATATATATATATATATATATATATATATATATATATATATATAATCTAAATCTAGGAAACGGCTCCAACGATCTTCATGAAATTTAGTATACAGGAGGTTTCGGGGGCGATAAATCGATCTAGCTAGGATTTATTTTTAGAAAATGTCGTTTTATCCCTTTTTCACCCAATTAAAAAATATCATTAGAATATGAAAATAAATTTCGCTGTCATTGATAAGCTTATAATAGCTCGGATGGGAATCGGGCGCATTCGAAATCAGAAAACCCGGGTTCGAATCCAGGTGTCTACAAATTCAAGTTTCTTCGTTTGTGAGATAAACTATTAAGTATTGAGAGCTCTTCTTATTTTTTATTTAAATAACCAGTTCCTATAATTTTACTATTATGTCGGTAAGATCGAAAATATTATTTATGTTTCATCAATATGTAATGTATCTAAATATAATTTAACCAAGCAAATCTCGGTCATACAGGTACTGGCTAATAGTGTACATAAGTTATGTATTGACGGTTTGTTTTTAAGAGTGACTGTTGAGTTTCTTGCTAATTATTATTTAGAATAATAATTAGCATATTAAGCAGAATCTAGTAATCTACACTCCAAATCGGTAGTAGATTTACTTTAACTATATTTAATTTATTTAAAATGTTATATACTGTATACAATGACGATTTAACAGTACTTATGAAACCTAATTGAAAAAAGACATTTTTTATTTCGATTGAATTTGAAAATTTATATTAATAAAATAAGACAAACAATCCTATAGTAAAATTTTGGTATTTCCCTTAAATTTGTTTATTTTAAAATGAAAGATTAAAGTTATGGTCATTTAATTGATCGAAGAAAGAATAAAAGATTGTTTAGATAATAAGATAAATTTCAATAAATCTACGTTGAATCTTATTTAACTTTTAATTTACCCCATCCTATAAAAAATATATTAAAAATAGATTTGTAATTGACGAAATTATTGCATAATATACCTACACACAAAAAATATTATCGAACTAAGAACGCCCATATTTTTCAAATAATTTGAAAAGCTAAATTAAAGAAAGTTTTCGTACCAGCTTATATATTAGGATTCTAATACATATAAACTAATGGTTTTTTTGCCGATTTTCTCATTAAAAAAAAATTATTTATTTTACTGTTTTATTATATTTGCGCGAATTTTACTCATTTAATTAAAAGTCTATAACGGATTTTATCGCGTTTCCTTAAAACTTTACAGTTTCACAATATTATAAATTATGTCCCGACGTTTCGGATCCAGGGATGTCAGACGTACCAGTTTCTTGGTACACATACCAGTTTTTAGGGTCGCGTACCATGTACCAAGATTATTAATCCTGGTACGCAAAAAATATCAAGATTTGGCCGTGGACCGACAAAGATACGTACTCGGTTGTCGATTCCATATTACAGCTAAAAAAAAAGGTCGTCGGTTCTATACATATAGCTAAAAAAAAAGGTCGTCGGTTCTACATATAGCTAAAAAAAAAGAAAAAAAGGTCGTCAATTTCACATGACCTAAAAAAAAAGGTCATCAAGGTTGTACGTATCCCAAAAAAAAAAGGTCATTGCTTTTACATATCGATATATTACATCAATGTTGGCAACACAGCTCAGGCGTACCAGTTTTTCGTCATCAGTACCAACTTTTCAGCCTGCTCGGTACCAGGAATTTTGAGTGGCCGTCTGACATCCCTGTTCGGATCCTTTACAGCGTCCATCTCGGCGGGCTAAGGTGGTAGGTGCTTTTTATACAATTTTAAATTATTTCTTTTAACCGTTTCTATTCATGCAGAATGAACTTATTGTGTCTGGTCGTCGTGCTGTTTCGTGTTTTTTTTTTTAAACATTCATTACCTTATATTCTCTTTTGGAATTAACATGATTTGGTTACAAAACATATATATAATATAGTTTTATTAGTATTACAGACATAATTAGTTGTCAGTCACAGCGACTAACTAGCAGCTTCATGCTTTGATTTCCACTCAAGACAAATATTATAGTGGCCTTACAGATACTTCTTATTTCAAGATTGAAATATAGAATTTTATCCAATCTTTCAATCCAATTATTTATGTACTAATATTTCGACTATATTGCTAGCACAGAATGAACAAGATAAGTAAGAAGAAGTAGAAGAAGGAGTTATCGCTGTATAAAACCGAATACTTCGATTACCCGATCTAGTTTTACGACCACCCGTTTATTGTAACAAGACAAAGTGAGATAGACCGCAATTCTTTTAAGTTTAGGGTAAGTTATCTTCAGAAGTAACCCTTTCCGCTTAATTTACTTTAGGAAGAGAGGTGTACAGAGCTATTAGCCCTTTTCGGGTGCTTTATCGAGAAACTATTCTTGAGGTGATAAGGGATTGTGAAATGATTGAATGAAAACCATTTAAATATAATGTTTATTTTCCGTCCTTATGATTAAATATAATTTCAAAGATCACTATAATTAAAAAGATCACTTTTGTATCCGTTTTTCCATCGGTCTTTAAAATGTTGATTTATTCAAAATGATCTGCATCAATGACTATTTAAAATCAGCAAACAAGATTATAAAATTATGTCAATATATTTAAATAACACAATGAAAATTTACGTAAAAAAGTAACTTTTCACCAAATCTGCTAGTTGCAGGGCTGCGGGTTGCAGGCTGGGGGTTAATTTTTATGAATTAATAAATAATGTTAATTATCACTATACAAAGTTGTTTTAGAAACTTGTACTTTTGCTTTATTAATATAACATTAACAAATATATTGTAATATAACTACCAAAACGGCCCCGTAAGTGTATTTGAATTTTATTATACCTCAAAAAAGTATAGTAAAATAACATTAATCAGTGATTAGTAAATTACAATTTCGAAATACAAACTGATTTTACACAATAATGGTTAAGGAGATAACAAGAAACGGGTTGGGTCAATTTCCATCTTGATTAAATGACATTGAGAACCCTAGTAGATGTATTTGACACAATTGGTATTATGTGATAAAATAACATATAATCTATGCTTCTATTAGAAAGTAATAGTTTTTTTTTTTTGTATTTAATAAACTGACAAATTACAGAGCTACTTTTAACGAATCTTTTCCCTAAAAATATATATTACCCAGGATACCTACTTGAGTTAAGAATAATTAGAAGAGAAAAAATTAAGGCGCATTAGTAACTTCAATAAATAAAATGCGAACGAAACCACGGTAAATTTAAAAAAAAAGAGAAAAGAAAAACTGGCCAAGAGTCTTTAACGCATGTAAACGGTTCCGTACAACGAAAAAGCACGTTTTTGTATATTACCCGTAAAATTTTAACTTTATTTGATTAAATAAAAATTCTAGTTAAAATGCATTTGTTTTTTTATTATAAACATTATTTTGACTTATTCAAAATTCCTTTGATTCATTTACATATAAAATCAGACAATTTAAAATGATGATGTATAAATATGAATGTATTTTGAACGAAACCACGATGATCTTTTGTGTGATACATAAAGGTTTTAAGAACAGAAAAGTTTTAATTATTTTATGATGCTAATTAAAATTTACCCGCATGTTCGTGCATTTGGCAGTGCGACTTGTCCTTTGAATATTACACGCTTCGTCCGTACCTTTTGTAACCGTAAAGGATTATTTATAAAGGAAAATAAGCTTTATAATAATACTAAGTGTATCTACAATACTCGGCACAATACAAATGTTACTAACGTAATAATAATAATGATCATATATTTTAGTGCACACCAAAACAGAGAAAAAAATTAAAGACACAAGCTAATATCATTTTAAGCCGTACAGTCATGCGGTCATATCGCTAAATAGCAATTTCTGCCAGACAACCTGAGGCTGACAGAAATATTGCATTTGCAGATGGGCAGGTCGTATAACAAATATAATAATAATTAATAAATAATAATTAAGCAAATAGAATAATAGATACCTGTAAATAATATATGGAATACGTATAATTAAATAATATAAAAAAAATATAATACATATAAATATATACAACAAGGCTAATTTAACGGTTATTAATTGAATGTGAAATAATTATAAATAAGCAACGTATATTATAAATAATGTAACGGTCAGCTATGAGTTATATAGGTATTTTGCTATTAATCACATTTGGTTACTCCAGGGGCTGTTCATCGCCCATTACCGAAATCCTTGAAATCTAGTTATTAAGTTAACAGGTGACACATGGTGACACATGATGAAACATGGTGACATATGACGACACATGCTGAAAACCATAGAATATATTTATTAACTGTCATTGGTCACTTCTAGGGTCTATCGAATTTATATAGTAAAAACCCGTGATTATTAAAATACCAATATCAATTCATATTGGTAAATCATATGACTTAAAAGTAGTCAATGCATTGCAGACTTAAAACATTTAGTAAAGTTCCGACTTTTCAAGTGACATAAACATATTTAATTCCATTTTGCTTTGATACACGAAAATCGGTAAGTACAAATGTTGACGTTACTCGCAAACGCAGCAATAGCTTTATCGTTTCATACGTTGTTTAGTTATCTGACATAGCGGTAAAGTTATTTAGCTTTGAGTTAAACGATTTTAATAATTATAGGCTAGAGTTGTCGAGCAGAATTTGCATGTAAACGAGAATCGATGATTGGGTTGCGGCCACGAGTCGGTGTTCGACGTTGAGATTTATTATATTACAGCTAGGCGTATTGAGAACACGCTCTTTCAATATGCCCTAAAATATTTTCGTAACCAAATAAATAAGGGGCATGGAAATTCGTACGCGAAAATTTCGGTATTAAGTTAAAAAAAATATAGATTTGACATCCGCTTTATTTTATCACAATATTTAAATTACTTACCTATAAAAATATTAATTATTTGTACATAATTTAAACCGACTATATTAATTGATAAAGAAATCTTTATTTTTCTTTTATCTTATAAAGCGTGACACTCTTTACTTTGTATGCAATTTTATACTCATAGTCGAATTCATTCATCCTCTTATAATTAGAGAACAGTCTATTGTATGATACCAAGTGTTACAATTTTATTAAATATATTTATCATTTATCGAAACCTAAAAACTTTTTTTATCACACGTAAAATATGAAATACATAACAAAAAGAAAATGAGCAATTTAATTTTATGGCTTTTTTCTATTCGTTCGTAATTTCGTTGTTGGTCCCTATCGAAACAAAATGTTAAAGGATAATTTTTTAATTATTTTAATACATTAATCTCAAAAATTCTAGCGTCCAATGACTTTCTGGTTTAGTAGCAGAAGTTTTCAAAGTTTCTATTTACCAGCACATTACACCGAAGTTGAAACATAGTTGCTTGTGGAAATTGCACTATCGTAAAGAGAAGATGTTTGCTTGTATACTTTTTGGTGTCATTAGGAAGCTTGATTAAAATATTTTCATTCGTATACATACATTGTTTGGGTATTGGTGTTTGTGTTGTAAATATTTCTATCCGGGGTCGATGATTATAGAACAAAATTACAGTATATTTACATTATAAAAAATTTATAATTATTTACGAATTATTATTGTATAAATCATGTTCCCGAGGAATAGTTTTAAGAATTCCGACTCTCCGATAGAGCCTGTGTCTTGAAGTTAAATATTTTTGAAATTACGTAAATTAGCCTAGATGAATCGATTTGTCAGAGATTCCACCATCGCATACTGAGTTGAGAAACTAAGCACCTCTTAAGTATGTACGTAATAGGCATATATGTAGTATGTCCTCTTTCAAATAGAAAGATGTTACACAGTTCACGATTTTAAAAATATGAGTGAATATACAAAATTCTTACAAGCAAAAGAATGCTTGGATTGGAAGAAATGGAGAGCGAATTTTGGAGTCAGTTAAAAATCATAAATAACTAAATAAATCAATTGCGTCAAATCTTTAAGGAATTTTTTTTTAATCAGTGGTCCATATACGTAATAAATTATGTATGCTTGGAATAGTTTCAAGAACGCTGAAAACATTTTCCCATTGAATAGCAATTTTAATTATGTGGCCAAAAAATAAACCAAGTTTTCGATTTGTGAAATATCTTATAAAAATTTAAGCGCTGGTGCCAAGAATGTCGATGGTGGCAGGAGTTAGTTTAATGTTTTCATTACAAGCAACATATTTGGAAAGCATGACTGAAGTCTTGTAACAGAAAATAGCATTTATCATGTACCAGAAAATACATATAACTTGAAATTATAAATTAATTACAATTATTTATACATAATTCAAATATAAATTAATTATCTTTGTAAAATTGACTTAGCAGTGTCGTGTAATAGCAGTAGAGCTGCAATAGTCACAATAGTCTAACATCATTTCAAGTTACCTACCTGATATCTGAAGTAATTGATATTAATTAATCATATCGCAATTATAATGAAGCGAAAACATTCATCAATCCATTTCTATCAGAGATAATAGCGAATGCATATGTCTTCTATTTGATTTGAATATCGACATTGTTTGATGAGATTGCAAGTCGAATTTTCAAAAGGCTTTGTTGAACTTGCTTAACATGCTTTTACCTAACTACAACTACTTATTAAAATATTCTTGTGACTCATGAATATTGAGTAGTGATATTTCAAAAAGTATTGTTAAATAAAACAGTAATCTTGTTATGGAACGCATTGCCCGTTACCATAAGACGTGCCCAAAATGTCAATAAATTATTCCATACTCAAATAATAACCGTTCAATTTGCCTTATTCTTATTTCTATTTTTATGTATATATTTATATGTATTGTATTTGTATGTTTTATATAATGAATATTATATGTGTAATATATGTTATATTTGTATATATATATGTGTGTGTATGTATTTGTATGTATGTATGTATGTATGTATGTATGTATGTGTATATTGTGTGTATGTGTATTATATAGGTCAAATGTAAAAATATAGGTAATCATTTAGGTATCTATTAGCTTAGTTATTATTGTTATTAGTCTTGCTATACCACCTGCCCTTCTACAAAAGAAATATTTCTGTCACCCTCAGGTTGTCTGGCAGAAATTGCTATTTAGCAATAAGACCGCCAGATTGTACAGCTTAAATGATGTTAGCTTGTATCTTTAACTTTGTTCTTTGTTTTGGTGTGCAATAAAGTATATTATTATTATAATATTTGTTTGTTTAAAAGAAACTAAGTATAATACTGAGCTAGACTGAATCAGCCTGTAAACGTCCCACTGTTGGGAAAACGCCTCTTCTGAGAAGGGTTGAAGCTTAATCCATCACACTGCTCTATTGAGGGTTGGCGGATATTTTAACTACCATGAGTAGCTATTGTCATCGGGTGCCTGTGATAGCAAGCAGGATCGACAGCTTTACGTGTTCTCCATGGCACGATGGGGACACCCAAAAGGATATAAATGCACACCAGAAACAAATATTTGTACAAATACAAATGTCAGCCTCGAGCGGGAATCGAACCCATGACCGCCGGCGTTTAGGCGGTTACTCGCACCACTACACCAGAACGGTCGACAATATAAAATATAAATGGTTAACTCTAATTATTGGTGGGACCAAAACAAATATCTTTTATAAAAAAAGTGTAATAAATTTAAAGTAATATGATACTTATATCAACTTTCATACATTAAAAAAAAATGCCAGACCAAGAACATTAGCTCCAACGAGATATGAAAAGTAGTTTCGACCTACATAATATATGTTTTAGTTTGCACAAAGAGATGAAACTAAATATTAACAACTTTCGCAGTTTACACAGAACATTTGTTCCCGGGGCTCGCAACGTCGAAACGCTACTCTCACGCGTCCTTTTGTTTGTAATGAGCTTGAACGTGTGTGAAAATGCCACGTTTTTGATGATAAACGACCTGTAGAATTAGTACAATTTTCTCAAATATATACGTAACTAGCAAACCCGGCGAACTCCGTTTCGCCACCAGATGGCATCGCTTTTTGTAACATTTCGTTTGGGGATTAAAAGATGAAGAAAAATTGAACTGTTAGGAAACGAATAACTTTAACCTCAATTTCACAATTTCACAGTGAACACAATACCGGTTTTAAATTAGCGTTTGAAAGAACGTGCCAAAGAGTGAACGTGCGCATAATAAATGTCACATGAAATTAACTGAGCAGAGTACAATGAGTAGCTGTCAAACAATGTATCACGCACCGGCGCCATCTACTTAAAATGAAACGTACTTATTTTCGTGAGGGATACTCACACCACGTACTGGCGCCATCTGCTCCACCACCATGCAAAACCATATTGGTTTGTAGTACATGCTATGTATCAGAGATGGCGCTGTATGTGAAAAATGATTTTCCCTGTTTTTCTGCTTTTCTGTTGTAATTTTTCCTGAATTTTGTTTGCTATAAACCTCACGGAGCCCGAGACCTTTCCAACGAATGTAAAAGCGTGGAAATCGGTTCGTGCGTTCTGGAATTATAGCGTCAGGAAAAAAAACCCGACTTATTTTTATATTATAGATAATATGTTTAGAATATGCGTATGTAACTTATTCATTTTTAGCCAAATGATATGTTTTATTTACATAAAAAAAAGGATGAAGTATTCAGGTTCTGACCACGACAAATGCAACTTCCACAGAAAGCCGACTATGCACAAATGTTATACTTTCAATGTTTATCGTAGTTCAACTCATATCTCGAGTATATGTATCGCCTAAACTAGCTATTATAACATTTTAGCCAATCTAGATCCAATAGGTCCGAAATTGCGACTTCCTAGTCGGCCACGGCTTCATCGTATTTGTTTGATATCAATCAAATGTTATACACAAGTATGCAAAAATGTTGATATACCTAATATTTTTTTAAATATTTAATTTTATTAATGACTTAATGTTCTCTGCCGTATCATTTGTACATACATAAGTACATACATATAATCACGCTTCTTTCCCGTAGAGGTAGGCAGAGACCACTTCTTTCCACTTGCTAAGATCCTTTACATACTTGTTTCGCTTCGTCCACTTTAATTGTTCCCTTCATAAAAGTCTTCGGTTTAGGGCACTCTTGAGCTGGCCCTTTTTCAAGACGTCCCTGATTTGGTCTTAAAACGACCGCCTAGGTCTATCCCTTCCAGCACTTTCATTCACACTCACCTTATACACTTTTTTCGTTAACCGTTCTTCCATTCTCTCGACATGGCCAAACCATCTCAGCATACCTTTCTCAATTTTTGTCACTACATCTTCTTTCAGACCACAACGTTTCCTTATCTTACTATTTCTTATCCTGTCACTCAGCTTAACTCCTATCATACTTCTTAACGCTCTCATCTCAACTGCATTTATTTTGCTTTCATGTTTCTTCTGCCATACCCAACTCTCACTTCCGTACATGAGTGCATCATTTGTGTAACTTTTAAATCCTTTTTTTTTTTGATGATAAAAAGTCGTTTATGTAATAAATCGTGTAATCAACTCTCTACATAAAAATTTCCATGAAAACGAAATTGAATTTTTAGTTTATCTATTTATCCATCATCAAAAGACTTCATATTGATAATATTTATAAAATACGGATTTTGTTTTATTCGATGCAATTTATTATTTTAAAGTATATTATTATTGAAAACTTGTTCTTTTCGAATTATCTTATTAGTCTATTAAATTTTGTATCATAAATTATCCATCAATCTACGAAGGAATTATTGAAATAAATTTTTATTAATAATTGATCATTTATATTTTTCTACTATTAAGTATAGTAATATATCATCATCATCATCATTATCATATCAGCTATTAGATGTCCACTGCTGAACGTAGGCAACTCTTATCGCAGTTAAATATAGGTACTTGTGTCTTAATAATAATATCTTTAAATACACTTAGTTTAGGATTATTTAGTATTAATTTAATCAGTTAATTAATTGATATATAAAAGAGGAAAAATTATATCACTTGATGCCGGGTACGATTTCCACGTATGCTTGTATTATACAACCGTAAGATCTAACACTCGAATGCACTTTGCATACATTTATAGCCCGTTATGGAATCAGTCGCCGTAACTTGGTAATATCATAAGCGGCTTACGACTTTCCCTTTATGAATAAATTTCTACGAAATTTAGATATCATTTTGAAATCAATTTGTTGTCCTACGTTAATTCTTTCTCTTATTCATGAGCAACGAATATATATTATTCAGTTGCACTATAACAGAGTCCTGTATCGTAAAATATTGATTATATAGACCATATATTATATTATATTATTAATTATATACTATATTTTCATATTACTTAAACATATGTCACATTAGATGATATTATGCATACATTTGTACATCTTTAATGAAATAATAGCTCCTTGTAGTATTATAATAATATGTTAAGCGGCTTGAAGCTAAGTATTTACTAGTAGCCTTCTAATTAATATTAAACCGGGAACAATATATCGACCAGAATATTTCGTATGCTTCTCAATTTAATGAGTACTTTGTGAAATTTTGCTTACGGATATGATGATAATATCTTACATAATAAATTGAATTACTGCGACAAGATTCTACGTTGTATATATAGAAACAGACATCTTTGTCACAGTGCATGCATTTCGCATAAATAGAACTTTACATGATAACTTTAATAATAACAAAAATGTCTTTATTGCAGACAAAAAGCAGTGACAGCAGAAGTACAGAAACAAAGCTAATTTTACGAGAGCACTGCAATCATTTTAATTAGTCTAATAAAATACTTGATTATTTTTGTACAGTGATTGAATTATAGAAATCATAGAGAAAAGAATCTTATGGATGGCATATCATCTATATCACATAGATGTGATAAAAAAAGGTGAACTACTAATGTTACAAAAACTAATTAAAAAAGGGTCATAATAAAGTTCCCTTGCAACGAATTGTGGCATCTGGGTTTGAAAAAATATGTAAATATTAGTGATTGTATCACTTAAATGGAATCTACAAGAATTTATAAAGGCCGGAAAAGAAAACAATATTTTATTTTAATGATTTGTGGTTATGTTTGTTATGAATGACGAAAACATAGATGACCTATTTTTATGTAGGTTGACTAAAATATTATTTAAATTAAAAAATATATATTAGGCTTATAATATCTGAACAGACACAAATAAGACAAGCATTCGGAAAATAAAGCCTTTTAGGAATAGTCGATTTTTAGTTTGTGTCTAGTTCATAGTCGTTATGGGTTTCTTATATGTTAAGTAACAAATAAACCGACGCGTTACTTGATGTACTGCTAGATAACGTTTCTAGCTAAGTTTATGAAACGTAACTATCTTACGCCGATATTCTATAAGCTTGATTTTCTACTCCGGTCAAGCTTAAAATACAAGTTTTAGACATTTAAAGCCAAGCTTTACTCCTATACCATAATATAATATTTGTTTCTATTCTTTTTCATATCTTCTATAAAGAAGTAGACGATTTCTAATAAAATTAAACAGGCTTTTACTATATCATGTTTATTCAGAATTTTTGAATAAATACAACAATTACTAATGTTTTTAATTGTTTATTTATTTTCTTTAAATTTTTGCCGTTTAAAAGCCTGTCGGTACTGATCCATTTCTCTGATGCCTAGTTAATACTAATACCACACAAAAGTCATACAATGTGCGCAATCACTGACAGTACGCCGCTATCTAATTGCATCACCAGCCAGTTGCAAAGCACAGTACATAATTTTGTGTTTAGCCGGGATTTGATCACACAAATGTTGCAATTCACATATATGAGGTGTTTACGTTGCAAGTTTCCATTGTCGCGCAAAAAGTACCACAATATCGAAATTAAATCTAAGTTCTTTATAAAAAAAAAAAAAAAATTCGTATGATGAAGAAAATCTAATGCAGGAGCAAAGCGAAGGTCGAAGTATAGCACAAACATCGACTAAACAAAGAAACAATTTTTTTTTTTATTTGTCATGTCATAGTTTTATATTGCTGCCTGTGCTCAAATTACAAAAAAAAAAAAAAAAACTTATTGATTAAATAAATATTCGAATCTACAGAATAATGATAATTTTGTACTTTGTAATATTTTAAGACATCACAAAAATCTCTCACATATTAGACAATTAGTAAATAAAATTACCAAGCCTTTAATTTAACGTCAGAAGTAAGTAAAATGCTCAAGGTTAAATATGACAAGTTTGCAGAGACTCTAAAAGCGTCTCAATAAACTTGACATCCCCATTATGGCTTCATAGAAAAATGTTAACAGGAACAAGTTTGTCATTTTCTAGTCTCACGGGTGGTTGCTAATGCTAATAGTAAGCCAACACACGGGTATATTAAAATAATGAAGACTTTGACCATACTAACAAAAATCTTAGTAATTAGTTTTATAAATAACTCAATACATCATTTTTGTAGCTCAATTTAAATGAATTCTAACTACTATAAAGTAATAGGTAATTCGAATAGGTGATTGACAAAAATTGTGTGTACTATGGGACCGTAGCTTATCAGGCAAGTACTATCAAAGTGGGTCTGTAATTGATAATACAATGACATATTCCCATATCAACTATATCCACATCTATTAAGTAACTCACCCGAATATCCGAGAAGAACAATAACGACCATATCCCAAGAAATCGCTCATACCATCACAATCAGGATGTGGTTAATTCATGTGTCCGAAATATGGTGCAGCTAAGATACATCGGTATTAAAATTCACAATAGCCATTTGTTTACACTTTTATTATATAGTGGAGACGACCGTTCTGGTGTAGTGGTGCATGTAGTCTCCTCAAAGCCGCGCACCGGCGGTCGAGGGTTCTGTTCCTGCTCGGGATAGATATTTGTATTTGTACAAATATTTGCCAACCCGCAGTGGAGTAGCGTGTTGGCGAATAATTCTCCCCCTAGCGCCAACTCTTCTTCTATATGGAGATGAGGCCTTCGCTCAGCAGTAAGTGGTTTACAGACTGATACAGTATAAAGTGGAAAGATTTGTTTATATGTAGTTGTTATACTCTTAATCTTAATAAATTTTGATAGTTTCATTTGAAAGCCAAATTATACAGAAACAATACAGGTTAATAAATAACACATCACTCATTTAATAATTACGCAATAAATATAATAATAAGAACGTAGCAATATCCGTAATTTATTTCAATTAGAGAAGTAACAAAACTCAACGCGGGTGATGGCGGAAGGGACGGTTGGAAAATAATTTTTAAAATATGATCAGTATTTTTCAAAGCTTAGCACCAATCTACTTCTACATTCATCAAAGTACTCACGAAAAATATCTTTTGATCTTACAATCCTCGTCTTTACGAAGTCTAAGCAATACAGTGAAGTGAAAGATGTTTCATAATGAAATATTGAAGGAAAAAAGCACTTTCTACTAAATAGATAATTACTTTTCAGTAATTTGTGGTAAAATTCATCTTTTTACCGACGGAAAATGCGAAAAACTAGAAGTCATTTAAAAAAAAACTACAAATGCATCAAAATCACAAAAACCAAAGCTCGTATTTTTTTAACAACTTAAAGTTATAAAAAGTTTTAAAACTCTGATTTAAAATTAATATGTCTTATTAAAAAACAATAAAAATTAGTCTCTTTAACAAAAGTATAATCGATGCCGATGTCTCTTCATGAGAGATACTCGTACTTATTAAAAGCGACCACAAAGAATCTTTAATAAGGTCAAGCATGAAGCAAAGCAACGTTTTTGGATTTTTTGTAAATCTATTACGCAAAAATTTCTACTGAAACTTGTGTACTATTTTCAGTTATGAGCCTATATATACTAACAGTAGGTATTAGAGTGTGCAAGTATAAATATCATTATAAAAGATAAAAATAAAGCAATATTTATTAAAAAATAATGGTACATCTTATCGTTTTTCTAAGATGATTTATCTTTCAAGAAAAAGAAGTGAATAATACTTATTTCTCACACCAAAATTACATTTGTTTCTTATTACTTACTTTATTTTTGTCGGTAATAAGAATTTTTAGTCACAAATTATTTTAATTATTTTACACATTCTTGTGTACGTATATTGATGTTTTAACGTACTTTTAAATATTTTAACCTTGTAGAACTTTGAGTCTATTTTTTTTAAAATTAATATCTCCTTTTATTATGCCACAAGGACTGTATCTTCAAAACAGTAATAGGAAGATATTTGAAATTTTCACAGAATAATCATGCATATTGATTGCCGCTTGAACTACTAACTATAGAAAATAAAAATTCGATTGTATATTTTTTTTTTATAATTTTTGTATTTTACCTGTTTGTGTAAATATATGAATCTAATAAATTACTGGACTGTTTTCGATGAAACCAAGTATAACTTAGGCTATCAACCGCCTACATGAATAATCGGCTAAATAATTAACGTCAACACGGGTAACACCATGCGGGTCGTCTAGTCTAAATATAGGTATAATCATTAAAAAGTAAAATTTTCCGTTTTTACTCGGATTATAATGGCCATCGACGATGGTTACCGCTTCTAAACGCGTAATGGGGAATGAAATAATGCTCACGCAATTTGGTTTTGAAATTGCTTTAAACAGCAATCTTGTAAGACTTGAAATATTGTCAAGAAAACCATTTATATTCTTATATAATTTTACAGGGAAAGTATTTTATATGTATAAATATGTCGAAAATGGCAGGCACCATATATCGATATGTATTTTCATTATAATATGATAAAATATAAGTTAAAAAATTATGAAGGACCTTAGAACCTGAACCTACACTTCAATGATAAAATATTTTGATTAATATGAAACTTGATATTATTATTATTTGCTTATTATTGAAAGTTTAATTGCGGCATCTCGTAGTTTTAAACTTAAAATTTATTTTACCATAACTGAATTTCACAAAATAAATTTCATCAATATGTAAATAAAATAGAAAATTTACATTTACATTTCTATTTAATGTTACTAAAATTTGTTTTATTTATATTTAAACTTTAACGGGTTAAATTCTGTACATTAAAGAAATTTAAAAAAAATTCATAGGACACACTATAATCGATACTGAAACTCAAAATAGTATTATGTCCAAATAACTTGGAACCCAGAATGTACAGAAACCTTTGAACTTGCGGCTCATTTTATGCTTGTATTATACTTTATCAAGTTTATCATATTGGGATGGCAATTGTAAATGAAGTCGCTGGTACAGCTTGTTAGTGTTTATTCATACAATTGTAGGTACTCTAGAAGCCTACAAAATATATTTGAAATTAGAATAATATTGACGTTATTGTAAGTTTATATCAAAATAACATTTAAATAATCAGAATATTAACTTATAGGTATACAAATATTATTATACTAGCGGCCCGCCCCGGCTTCGCACGGGTATTTAACTAAAATTTTAAAAATTATAAATTTATATTTTTTATCACCTACATGCGCCATCTATCGTATAATAGTAGAATATCGTTTTTACATTTAGTTACATTTAACATAATAGTACCTTACCTTAGACCAGATGGCGTTGGCGGCGTAGGTACCTATTTCTATTTTCTTAAATATTTATTTTTAAATTTAATTACAATGAAACAAAAACTAAATTATACTGTGAATTATGTTAAATTTTTATGTATTAAAGTTATTTACATTGGTTTTGTACTTTTTACGTGATACGTGCACACAAAAAAATGATAAGAGATGGCGCTGATACAAAAATAAACGCGCTATTAAAATTTTTTCTTGATGATATATAGAGTAATAATAAAACGGAGGTTTTAACAGATTTATTATTTGTATAGATTTCAGAATACTAATATAATCTGTATTTTGTAATTGACTGTACAATAAAGAATATAATATAATTTATTCACTAAATTAATTGATGTCAACATTCGAAATAATATTTGTTGTTCTATTGCATTGATTGTAGTGCCGATTCCTAGAAGTGAGGGAACTATTCCACATGAAACTGTTTGTAGACACGGATTACGATACTAAGCTAGAAAGACGAGGTAAGGGATGAGATAAAAAAATAAGCGAGACAAATTCACCCCCTTTTAGGTTCCTCTACTATGAGTAGTAGCGTGGCGTTTTTCTTAGTAAAAGTGTTTAGGATCGCCAGAGGAGCGATTGTGGACAGCAAATTATCAAGTTTTTAAAAAAAAATGTTTCGAATGTCAAAATGGCATTGTTAATTGTGACGTATTTCAAACAATGGTATTGCCACAAGATTCTTAATAACTATATTTAATATATGTAACGTTACTCACCCTTAAAAATACAGTGGACTGTTTAGTCTATCTCAAAGTTTGAAAATCTGTGATTTTTGTATGTTTCATGAGATAATAGATTGTGCTTAATATTAAAAACCAATTTAGATAACAATGATTGACATAATTGATTGTAAACATATATGATTAAAATGTATATCACATTTTTCGCACATATTTTAATTTTTTATCTGTAAGAAATATATCCGTATTGAATATTACTTTAATGATATTGTTTCCACATTTGAACCACAAAGTCTCGTCAGTACATTCAGTTCAAGCGTGATTCGTTCGAAGTATAAAATTTTTAAAGCTTTTGAGACAGTTTTTAACTTGGATATATTGCTGATACACGTTTACTGTGTTTTTGGTCAATCCTTCGTTAGTGTAGGGGTATCGCATTCGTATATTCCTTCTAAAACTCTTTTAATTAAATAAGAATACAGACAGAAAACAATTCTAGAAGCCAGTTTATATCTTATTCCTATGGCTTCTTATTACCACTATTGATTAACAAAGATACAAATTTAGTACTTTAGGTACCAGGCTTTTTATCAATATTATTGTAAATTCTATTAAAATTGCTTACTATAGAAGTGAAAATTATGAATTTTTGTTTATATTAATAAAATAAAACCAAAAAAGCTAAATTGTCACATAGTACATACATTACGAACTAACAGCTTTGACTAATTGACAAACAAACATACTCGTACGTATAATAAAACTTACGAGTAGCTATATGGTTTTCGATTTATCATTTGAACCAATGGAACTCTTAAAATAAGTTTAACATTTTATTAAAAACGTTTGTAAATTGTGAGGTTTTTTTATCCATTTACCTATTGAAAGTTCTCGGTTATAAGCTTTATTAATTATTTGTTTTTGTGTAAATTTCTTCTCTAATTCAATTCGGATTTTAACGAATACTGATCAAAATTTGAATAGGACTACTCTAAAGTAATAATTTACGATAAGCGAATAATTTTATTGATTATCATTAATATAGGTATAACCAAAATAGATAATTACCTGAACTGACATCCATTCAAAGTCGGCTAACAATTATAAAAAAAAATTCAAACTTCATTCGCAGGTGTTAAGGTACTCCAAAAAACGCAATATCATCAAGCATCGACTTTTCTGCCGTAATTATAATGAAGAGTCTCATTCTACATTTTATTCTGGAAAAGACCAACGGCTCTGAATTCAAACGCTTTGACGTGAGATCAATCAACTAAATGTGGTCCCAAGGCCTAGCTTTGAACGTTGAAACCATTTTTGTTGAATGGAATGATATATATAATTATTACAAGATATGCCATCTTTTATCTGCTACCTTGACATTTTATCTAAATCATACTATAAACGCATATTATCTTTAAAAGTCTGAGAGTGTAACAAAATGGCTTGTAAATTTAGTAATTCGTGATGTCATATGAAAATGCTTAAAATCGCACAAAGTGCGCCCACTTTTAATACTTATTGGGTCTGCTACTACGAGTATAAGAACAATTTTTTTTTAAGTGAAAACTTCTTTAGCTCCGTTGAGCGATTTTTGGTAAAATTTAAGGTACAGATACACATGCTACTTACAAGCATGCTTATTAGCATACTTATAGTCTAGTCAACAATTTTTTTTTTAAACTAAACCTCTTCTTTTTTAGTTATTTGTTAATAACTTCTGCAATTTTTGCAAGCGGAACTTCATTTTTTTCAAAAATCATCTAGATGCCATTCCGAATCGAATAACACCTCAATCATAATTTTTGGACACTGCTGAAAAAATTTTACTCAAAATGGCACTTGTCGATTAGACTATAAACATGCTAGTAAGTAGCATCTTTACCCTTATGAGTTCGCGTCACCGATGACCTCGACATGCTCGATGTATGCGTATTTCGCTTGCGCCAGACTAGCGATACGCAGTATAGCAGCCTGTGCTTACAATTAATACACTGTATATATACTCGGCTGTGTCATACGCGTGTTTGACTTTTTGGGTGAAAATAATCTTGTGACTTCGCGTCATTGACATGCTGTAATAGCAGTGAGTGAAGTTATTAATTGACCACTTCATAAGTATATTTTATGTATACTGTGAATGCACGGTATACACAAAACAATGGTTTCAACTGTGTTTTCGATAATTATTATTAGAATTGATTAATTGTAGAATCACTGTGCAAATAGTAAGTACTCAATAAAATTATATTTATGAGTAGAAAAATAAATTGTTATATGTTGATATTTGTTTGATAATTTTAATATTATTTTTCCATTGTAATTTTTTTTTTTTTGAGATTAGTTTTTGAATTTATTTCATTATATGAAATCGATGAGATTATCTTTAGATTTAATATCCATGATGTAATATTTAAAAGTTAAGTGTATCCAATGTCTCATTTTGTATTTTTTATTAAAGCAATTCGTAAAGTTTGCTGATAAATAACATGGAATTCTTTATTTAAAAAGCTTTACCTTGTGTCACTAATGGAGTACAATCGATCTTCATTTCGACAAAACCTCTTTTGTTTTCAGCAAATTAACCGTACGCTGTATTATGAAGCCGTCTTTGAATAAATTGAATAGCGACACACCGGCATATATAGGTTTTGAGGTTAAGATCATTATAGAAATAGCATGAAGATTTCATTCATTATGAGCGCTTAGGCGTTATGCTTTCTTTACTTATGACGAAATGGCATAAGTGCATTATAAAGACAAGTTAAGACGACCGTTCTGGTATAGTGGTGGAAATAGTCACCTAAATGCCGACGGTCGCGGGTTCGATTTCCGCTCTGGGCAGATATTTGTATTTGTAAAATATTTGTTTCCGGTCTGAGTGTATGCCCTTGTGGGTTTCCTCGCCGTACCTTGGAGAGCACGTAAAGCCGTCGGTCCCGATTGTTATCATGGACACCTGGTAATTTTCGTTACTCATGGTAGGGATATTATCCGCCAACCCGCAGTGGAGCAGCGTAGTGGATTAAACTCCAGCCGTTCTTCTATATAGAGAAGAGGACTTCGCTCAACAGTGAGTTTTTCACAGAATGATACAGTACAGTACAAAGACAAGTTTTACATTTGTTGGTGCAATTGAGGTTTGGACTTGACTTGACCAATATAGATATTTTTCTTTAACATTTTTGCCAAAAGATTGGCGTTTTTACACACATTAAGAAATATTTATTTGTGTAATATATTGAATAGAAACTTACGCTCAGTATTGCGGTTACGCCGGCATTCATCTAGTACAACGGCTTCTATCTAACCATTTTATAATAATTACAGTTACGCTCTGGTCAAACCACACATGCTTTCATATCAAGCATTTTATGCAGTAGACATTAATATATAACGCTAAAGCCCTTGGATAACATTATGAAATACAAATTTTGTAGCCACAGCTTTTCATTATAATATTCAGATATATATTATTTTAAACGAGTTCTTAGACGTTATAATTAAAACATATTTTACAAGCAAGACATTAAGTAACCCTAAGTATTAATTTAAGTAGGCCAAGAAATAACTGTAGACTCCATTGTAAAAAAAGTAATTTTCTTGAACTTAATTAGAGTTAGAAGTTAATGAGAAGAGTGCACTAAAATTTTTAATATAAAAAGTTGTCTTATTACTTTGAGCGACGTATATAAAGCAACTTGCAAAAATAAATTACTTTTTCAATTATTTTCATTGACTTTAGTATTAGGTACATGAAATTTACACTTTAAAATTCATTATACTTCGCTACTACAATACGCTTTAAAAATTTAAGTATGAATAAAAAATAGTTTTTAATTATTCCATAAATTCTAATTTTAATTTGTTTTTTTCGTTTTAAGATCTAACATGCTACGCCGTAGTTAATGTAGGTTATACATAACAAAGATCTTCGCCTACGCTTCTTTTTGTTACTCCATGTATATATACATATATTACTCTCTTTGAATCTTTTAAACTTTCAAAACAAATCTCATTTTTATCTGTGTATGTAGTAAAGATAAGCCTTTTTTCAGATGCAACACAATGAAAACTTGAGAAATGTATATATATAAACTCACAGTAAAGTAGCATCGTAGTTAACGCTCTAACCGAACGAAGATGAGTGATGTACTCACCGTTTATATTGATGCCGAATCCTTTCCCTTTCCCTTTCAGGAGCTTGAAAGTATATTTCAATGCAACGGTAAAGGTTTCGGACAGATAACATCTCCCTGTCTCACACCTCGCTGGTATATACTGGCGTTATTGTACAAACACAGAAACACTTCGATATACTGGTAGTCAATGTGGCACCGCTTGAGAAACTACAGTATCGCTCATATTTCAATCGAATCGAAGGCTTTCTTATAGTTCCCAAACGTTAAGCAATTTTTGTTTGTCGAGGCGCGTGAGCACGCAAGTCTGGTCTGAGATAAGGCTGGCGCAGAGCTAGAGTGGAATGAGCGTTCCAACCAGTTCACCAAATAATCCGCACTAAAATCGTAGGCCTCTCTTTTAGGCATCCGGCGTTACGCCCGCAAGCAAGACGGTATTACAGAGTTTCTGAAAGGCCTTAAGAACCGGTATTTTACCTTCTTTCAGTAGCCAGAGCTTTCAGCGGCCATTTTTACGGTCGGGTCTGTAAAATTGGCTTCTGACTGTATGGACAGTGCTCACCAACCGGTTGTTTATAACGACCTAAACGCAATCGTCAAGGCAATCGAAACGAATAGAGACCGTTCCAGTTTAATATTGATATTCAATGTACCCGTAATCAACAGATAATCACTCCCGGTTTTCACCCTATAGATCACGGAGACATAATTGAACATTTGTCGTATGGTGGTCATGATGAAGTGTATCTCATTCCTAGTGGAACTGTCAGGACTCGTCCCTTTCCTATGAGATGGTTTCTGGAACAAAGAGTTCCTCCTTCTCCAGAAAATCGGCCACCCTTTGTCCTCTGAGGTTCAACTGCCCATATGCAAACTGTCCCACCTTCAGCTCATAATCATGTCTTTTGCCTATCTATGCGTTAAAATCCCCCATGACAACACTTAAGTATGTTTAATTCGTATGTATGGCCCTACTTATGTCCTCACACATAACCTCTACTTATTCATTTGGATGTGTCAAGGTTGGTGCGTATATCTGTAGGACTTACAGCGAGTATCTCTCAAACACTCTGAGTGAAAAGTACCCAACGCAACGCCTGATCAACACACTTCTGATGATTATGATATTATCAATGAAGGATCTGCGGACCATAAACCCACCTCCTTGAGACTGTTGGTTGCCCTCCCGATAGTAGAACTATTTCAGGGTTATTGTGTCCTATCCCTCTCTTCGGACTTCAGATAAACCCTATATATCCCATTGTAACCTGTTCATTTCTTCTTCCAGCTCAACAATCTTTTCATCAGACGCAATTAGTACTTGCACTTTGAGGTCTGATGAAAATATTGTTATGCGTGACCAGGGCCAGGTGTTGTTGTGCGTGGCAGCGGAATCCCACCGGAAGATTCTTAGCACACCTCGCCCTACCATTACCCGGACCGCTGCCGTAGCCAGGAATAGTAAGGCCTCCGGGGACTAGGGGCCTAGGCTTATTGTTACTAGTCTTGAGGGGGGGGGGGGGGTGTTGAAGCCAATACTCTTGGCAAGCAGTTGGCAAGCACAGTATGATATGTCAGGATAAGGTAACGCTGCTGCGCATCAACATCCTGGTTGGTGTAAAGTTGTTGGCACCAGAATGGCCTAAGTCGCCTTTTACGACACCTCAGCTGGAAAGATGTCGGGACTATTCTATTATTTTAATCTTGATCATCGCACGGCAGAGTATTAAATAATAACGTGTTATTTTTTTTTTGTACTTAAATCACTGTTATCATGTAATAAAATACGACTTCATCGTTTTGTCTCAGTTACCACAATTATGATTTAGGGGCATAGCCATTATTAGAATTAAGATTTATTAAAAAAAAAATTCTCAGGATCTCGTGCGTGGGGAATAAAAATACCCACTGTCTTTTTGGAAGTGCTACGCTGGATTAATTACTTTTGTTGTATCTTTAAATCTTTTAAATAGTTTATTTAATTTCATACATTCACATTAATACTAATTTGTCTAATAATTCAGTTTTTTAAATGAAAAATGTGACTGTAATTTATTCCTTAATAATCTTTAATCTTGTCAATTAAATTAGGCTACATCTTATTCAGATTTAGTAACGTAATGTATTTAACGATTGTTTATATTTAGACATATATATTTGTTTTTTGTCCAACCATTTTGTTCATGACACCCTACAATAGTACTGGTGTTTGCTGTATTAACTTATTTGATAAACAAACACCTTTGGCTGTTAAAGTTGTGTACACAGCTTACGTGGTTACTTCAAATAGATGTTTCTTATAGTTATAAGTCAAGTCTCATAGTTATAAGTCAATAAAACAACTGTTAATATAATAAAATAAAATAAATTATCATACAATTAAATATTAACATTATGAATAATATATCAGAAAAAAATATATAAAATTATTATTGAATTTAATAAAGCATAATACCGTAAAATGAACATTAAAATCACATCAAAATTGTATGCCGTAAATAAACGTTACTAAGCGGAAACCGAAATAGATTTCAAATTATGCGAAAATACAGTTAGTGTACGCGAAAAAGCACTCAGAACATTAAATATGGACAACGGTAGCGACGGCGTGAATCAACCCGTCGCCTCATATCTAAGGGACCCGAATAGTAATGGTTTACCGGACAAAGACAAAATAATTCGTAATTTTAAACACACAAAAGCCGAATCAACTTGATATTAGATTGAAGTGACTGGATTGGGACATTTACTAGTTTTCAACTCTATCGTATATCAATCAAATTTAGCGTGGTTTTGCATAACTACGTATAATATATTTAAAAAAAAAATGTACTATACTTGCCATTGTTTTTATCCGCGTTATGCAGTTTGTGTAAAATTAATTGATTTTTGTGATTTATAAAGTTATAATTAATAGTGTATACATTTTTTATAAATAGAATATTTAACCCAAAATGAAGTTTCTTTAGCAGTCTAGCAACTAGTGAAACAACAATTTCGAACAAACAAATTCTTTAGCTAGATTTATTAGTAAAAAATATTTTCAAATATAATTTACGACGAAAAAGTTAATGGATGAAATGGATTAAAGAAAACATTTAAAAATAGTTACAGTTAATTCTTTATTTATATACAACAATAACTTTTTTTTTAAATTCTACTGAATATAACTACTAGTAAAAAACATTTATTTGTATAACTACTTTGATAATAGATTTAGGGCTTGTTCACTTATTGCTGATAAAGCTATCTGACGTAATCTATTAACGGTATCCATCAGATCTATGAAAAAAGTTTATAATACTCGTATATTTTTCTTTTTCACTACCAAACTTATAGCTAGGGAGTTGGTGTCAATTTAGTTATATGATTTCATCGTTGTTGATAACAAGACGTAATGTAGTCTGGATCTATATTAACCAGAAAAATAAGTGGCGAGTTCAGGTAGCTTTGATTTTTTTTAGTAAATAATTTCGAAATTTTAAAAGAAAAAAAAATACTGACAATATAATTTTTGACAGTTTTTTTTATTTCAAAAAAATGTATATACTCGTAACTACAATATAAAAGGTATATTATTTGTATTCGTGTATAATTCTACAAACATTATAAATGCAACAGAGTACATATTATATAATATAGCCTTTTTCTGACATTAATTTCTCATTTTGGCGTTTCGTTACGTTTCGGCAATTGTAACGTCTTTAATTCATAATGACGTTGTTTTTTTTTTACTCGAAATTGTTTAAAATTATTAAAAATAAAATAATATAATTATATAGAAAAAATCAATAAATAAGATTTCATTTTATATGATTTTCATATTTTGATAGTTTATTTCTCCAAGTTCCATTTCATAACTTAATGCCACTTACATAAAGAAGTTTGTCTCCGTTAATTCTTAATTTTGCTTATAAAAAATAAGACATTTTACTTAACGTTTTTATTCCACTGTATTTAAAAATATATTGTTCAAATAACATAGAAGGAGAGAACAGCAGCCCTGCGATCGCAGCTGAAACCTTTAAATAATGGTATCGATTATTTATTTATTGTTATCATCGTACATGTTATATACAGAATGACTGGTAAATTACTTTCAATATTTAAGGAGAATACTCGGTACATGATTCTTATTCGAATTATGTAAAATGTAAGTAGGTACATTTAGGTATCGCGCGGTAGTTTACCTACGTCGAAACGTCGTCATCTGTTAACAGGGTAGTAGGACCTTTGATGAAAAAGCATGATCCAATCCCCCTTCATACATTCTTCATATATACAGGATATAATAATTTTAAAAACCAAAATTTTTAAATATTCAAACGTGAAACTTAACTGGGCGGGGGACACCGAGGGCTCGGTGGCGATCGTGGTGAGGCCTGGAGCCGCCCCCCCCCCCTCGTCGTCAAGGCGAGGGGCCTCGGGTACGTGGCGGCGGTTTGGGGGGTGGCTTTCATTGGAGTCTACTTCTCTCCGAACCGTGACCTGGCGGCCCTGGAACGGTTTCTCGACGTTCTGGGGCCGCTGGTGGGGCGGTATTACACATTGTACACATGGTGCCAATGTATTATAGTAATACAATGGCATTTTGTATCTAGACATTTTGCCTATATATACTCGTAGGTATTTATGTGTCATGATGTTTCCAATTTTAATCGTAGGTCAATTTCACGAGTTGGTGTAACGAATCAATACAATTCTTCAAAGTATTTTTTTTTTTCAAATAAATACTTACACCAAATCTTCATTTTGTGAATGCGGATTACAAATGAAAGCACTCAGCGTCTTAAAATATGAAAAAGGGACGTGGCCTTAGAATAAAAGTTATCTATATTAAGTATAAAATGTTTTATTTGTTGTCTAACTTGACACTTATCTCACAGTAATGAAAATAATAACTACACAAAATAATACAAATATTTTTTATTATTATTTAAATGTTAAATAAAAATTGCAGTAAATGATTCACTCTAATCATTGCTATGACTTTTTAATGGTTTTATTTTGGTCCACTCAATATGCTTGACATCTTCACACTCACCACTTTTTCAACAACTTCTATTTGCATGAACTTTTGCACATACATTGAGTTTCAGGGTCAATACAAAATTATTATAATTTCAATTTGGTCTGATAAGAGACTTAAGAGTTGAATTATTTTGATTGTTAATAAACTCATTTGGTCAGTCTTATGACACACGTAACATTTGAGGAGTCCATTAGAAAACAACTAGTCACTATGGTCTAATTATAATTATGCTCTAAGAGGAGAGTGAAATTTATCAACAGTTACTAATAAAACCTTCGAGATAGGGGTTCGTTTATCTGGTTGTGAAGAGACTCGTATAATACGGTTTATGTCTAGGGTCTTTTAATAGATTCGAGAATTTGAAAATGAAACTCTTGAGCGGTTATTGCTGATTTCCTCATGTTTAGGCTTATTTGGTTAGCATTAACGACTCCTGTACGCTTGATGATTTGGGTTCTTTAGATGATTGATTCAGGAGTTAGAAAAAGAAACACAATCTCAAAGATTAGTATCTCGTTTGAATTTGGATACAATAATTCAGATGATAGAAGTAGGAGATAAGTGGAACTTAAATATAAAATGACGATCAAATATATAAGATTTACGAGAGTTGGAAGTATTTTTTTTTAATTGAAAATTTCCTTTTCTTTAAGGAACTTTTTTCAAAATACCTTAAATATATCTTTTTTTTGATTTATTAACAAAAAACTAAATGCTATTTTTTTTTCATCTTAATTTGTTAATAACAATTACAATTTTTTTATGTGCTAAATGCGTACTTAGCAAGTCGAGAGCCGTGCAGCAGGTAGCAAACAAACAAGATAGAAAGAGATAGACTATAATTTCATATCCCGTCGGCATTGTTTACGTTTGGTATCTTATTTCGTTAAACGCACTTTATACATTTTTTTAGACATCATTCCGAATCGAATCAGAGAATTAACACGTTTTTGAACTCGTTGACTAGCGTATACTTCTCGTTCCTATTGATTTCAAACTTAATCATAAATTTAAATATACATCGGACGGGGCCTTTAAATATTTAAATCAACGATTTCACAATAGCTTGCTGTTGTTAGCATGTGTAGGTTGTTTCAATTTTTATCTTCTATTTTGTTACTGAAAAAAAAAAAAAACAAAAAGGAAGAGCAACCCTAAACAAAACTTTAATAAATAAGGTAAATAACTTATTTATTAAAGCTTACCTAAAAGTTTTTTCTAAGATCAAGTATGTTGTTATCAAAATAAGTAAAAATAAACAAAAATATAATTAGTGCGGTAATGGAAATATATTTAGACAAGGAAAAATAGTATTAAAAAACAAATTTAATACATCAAAGGTATATTTAAAAATAGTTGTTTACAAAGAAGAGAGCTTGTTAAGTAGTTAATTAGACTTTCAACTGCAACTGATCGACCTTTCTAGCCAAAGAGAATAAACAAACTCACTGATCACGTTTCATAACTTTGTCTGCAATCGATTTCTTAATTAAATGATCTTTACTTTCATCTTTCAATTAGTCATGTTTCGCAGCTTTGCTCACGTAATTTTCGATCCTGTAAAAGTTTGGATAACCCATATTTCCTGATTTTATCCTTCTTTAGTATTTATATTATTAATAGGAAATAATAATATTAATAGGATTAATTATGAAATAGGATCACATGCTTTAAAAAAATTCCACTTCTGTTATTATGACTGTCATGACTCATAACGATCTCGTCTGATTTTCCGTCACTGTATGTAAGATAGTATAAATTATAAATATGCGGTCACGGTAACGCTAGTTTTGTTGCAGGACATTTAAGATTTATAACTCGTGAAATGATTTATTGACTAACTTCATATCAGTAACTACTGAGTTTCTTGCCCTTTTGAGCAGAATCTATACACTGAACCGGTGGTATTATTATAAAATAATATAATGTCATAAAATAATACGACAGATACTACACAAGTTTTTGAATAGTTTTGTCTCTTTGATTTCATTGCTCTGTTTGTAAAAGTACCGTATTCCATAAATAGCCTGACCTTCCTCAATGAGCATGTGTCACGCTTTTAAAGAGAGTTGGTCAAATGAGATTCTTAGATCATGAGATTAGCCTGTATAACTAGCATAATTAATATAATTATTAGTTACAGGTATTTCTATGTCTTTGAGGTTATTCTTCTGATTAATACTTCTGAACACTGAACTAATAAAATTAATAGACACAGTTTGTTATTTTAGTAGTAAAATAAATCAGTTTATAGATTTTTCTTGCTACGACACTTCCTATAAAAAGCTTTATTGACCTAGAAATAAATGACGTGAGTGCACTTAGTGGGTTCGCCTGCTTTATATATGAAGAAAACACCAAAATATATACACAATGGACTGGACCGCCGCAAGTATATTGGAAAACCATGTTACATTACCCCGACCCACGATGATTGCCTATACCTTATCGTAAGGGAAATCTAATAAAACGTTGAAGTACATAGATATTATTATGTATACAACTTAATCACGTTTTCTTAAAAGAAATTTTTCGATTCGTAGCAAATGTATATTACAGTTGAGCCATTTTTCTGCTACTCGTGTTTTTTACGAAAATAAAATGAGTCCGTTTTTTTTTTGTGAGAGGCCTACGTTCAACAGTGGACATTCAACGGCTGATATGATGATGATGATGATGATGATGATGATTGCTTAAATTATATATAAAATATTAAATATAATAATTATAAATAAATAAGTAAATAAACGTCTCACACTCAACGGCCCCCGGTAGGATTTGATTCCTGTGTCGGGGGTCCGGAAACATACATAATACACAAGCACAAACGCCCAGACCACGACAAACATATATATCTCTATGGCCTATACAAATATATCATGTGCGGGGATCGAACCCGCGACCGCGATTGCGCATCAGTCAGTTGCTGTTACTACTTTTTCTGTGATGATTTAGATAATATCTGTTTGGAAAGATTGTAAGAAACAAATCTGCGTTCACGTGCTTAATAGTACAATTTGTACTGGCTCTCTATTTTCCACAAAAAGAAAACTGTCTACTTTGCATATTAATATAATAAACTAGCAAACCCGGCGAACTCCGTTTCGTCACCAACTTATTTTCGTAAGGGATACTCACACCACGTACTGGCGCCATCTTCTCCACCACCATGCAAAACCATATTGGTTATGTAGTACATGCTATGTATCAGAGATGGCGCTATATGTGAAAAATGATTTTCCCTGTTTTCCTGCTTTTCTGTTGAAATTTTTCCTGAATTTTGTTTATAGCTGGAAATATGGTTTATAGCTAAACCTCACGGAGCCCGAGACCTTTCCAACGAATGCAAAACCGTGGAAATCGGTTCCTGCGTTCTGGAATTATAGCGTCAGGAAGGAAAACCCGACTTATTTTTATATTATAGATTTATATTTTGATGAAAATATTTTCACATGTTGATTACACAACAATTAATTTTTAAAAGCAGCTACATTCTACGTAGCTGAAACAACTTTCACATTTGTTTAATATAATAAATTAAAAATTTATTCATATTAATATGCATATGGGTCATTTCATGTCAAATCGACAAATTTTTTACCTGACCCCCTTTGATTTCGCTGAAAATTTTCTATCTTTTTCCAACCCTTCGAAAGTTATTTTTCAGAATTTTTCCAAATTTTTTTTCCCGACTCAAAAAAGTTATGAATATTTCAAAAAAACCGCTCTTTTATTTTTAAATTGCCAGAACTTTTTCAAAATTTGACCGTTTGGGAACTTTTTTTTTTTCAAAATTTTTGTTTTTAAATGTAGTTTTCGAAAAAAAATATGAAAAAATTTTCAGAATCCGAGATATATGAAATATTTTAGTTTTTTGAAAAAACCGTAATTTTCTCAAAGTCCGACTGTTTTTATTTTTTTTTATTTTTTGCTCTAAAAATACTTCAACTAATTCTGCAATGATCCCCGTTAATAAAAAGATGTGACGACAATCGCTCCTAATTTTTTTTCTTGATTATAAAAGAAAATTGTTGAATTTTTGCTGATTTTATATAAGTTTGTTATGAATTTTTTTTTATTTCCTCGTGATACCTCAAAAGTTGAAAAATAAAATTTTATTTGAGAATTTCAAGTGATTATCGTCCAAGAAATTGTTGAAAAAAAAAAAACAGTTCCCAAACGGTCAATTTTTGAAAAAGTTCTGGCAATTTAAAAATAAAAGACCGGTTTTTTTTTCAAAAATTCATAACATTTTTTGAGTCGGGAAAAAAAATTTGAAAAAATTCTGAAAAATAACTTTCGGGGGGTAGAAAAAGATAGAAAATTTTCAGCGAAATCAAAGGGGGTCAGGTAAAAAATTTGTCGATTTGACATGGAATGACCCATATGGACGACACCTTGGCGCAGTGGACCCAGCAATTGACGATTATGACTCGATCATCACCCATGACATATACGTATTTTTATAGGTTATGCAAATGTTTATCGTAATCTTGGCGTTTTTTTTTTTGTGTATTATCTGTGTTTCCGGACTCGCGACATATAATTCACATTCTACTAGGAGCCATTGAGTGTAAGAAAAGCTTTCAAGATCGAGTCAAAACCATACACGTAGGATTCTGTTCCAGTGAGATATTTAGCAATAAACACTTGTAATTTTGTAATGATTTATGTAAAAAAAAAATTGAAAATATATTTTTAAACATTTGTTAATATTGAAAATCAAAGATTTTGTTCTAAGCATAGGGACCTCGATGTGATACTACATCATCACTTAGAATCTGCGAGATGTTCATCTCATCACACTTTAAGTAAAAAAATAAAGAAGCATTACACTTTGACTCAATAGCGCAATATAGGGTTGTCTGATGACGGAGCAAGAAATAAATAACAATTATTTTTCATTAGTTTAAAAACTTAATAATGTAAAAGATTAAAATTAAAACGAAATTAAAAATCAACCAAAAATATATATATATATATATTAATTAATGCAAATAAATTATGAACGTGTGATATATTATCACACAAAAACGTTCAAAAGAGTTAATTAAGAGCCGCATTATATACATTTTAAAGCATGATGCTTAAACGCTGTAAAATGTTAGATATAAGCAATCTTAAATATTATCATATTTCTAACGTTTAATTTACCAAAATTTTAAAATATCTTTTTTGAAATGCTTAGTTAAAATTCAATCTTACTTTCTACCTTATATACGATAAGCTAGACACACTCATAACATCAACATCTTAGAACAGAAAAAATCTAGCGCTATTGCGACGTGAAAATGTAAAAAATATATAAAAATACTTTCATGTAGACCATACCCCTCAAGCTATGGATGTCACAGGTATCTGATTCTCTATCGAAGCGGAATGTAACGGATATGATTGGATCGAATCAATAAATCCAAGCACTCACAAGACACGGACGAGATATCACGTAATTCTATTTATACGTGGAATGTTTTCCACTTCAGTGCTTATATTGTGGAATAATTTCATTGTTACAATTATTCCAAATAAATGTCAAGTATATTATACATATTAAAATATATATTAAATTTTCTCATTAAATAAATAAGGTACACCAATAATATAACGAATATAATTTGTAAAAGTCTACATTGTTAAACGAAGTAATGTCGAAGATTCGGTTACTTTGTTTTCGCGTCGTAAACAATTACCTAGTTAATGTAGTATCAGCTTTCGTTTTAATAGATTTCGTATAAAAAAGTACTTGCTACTCACTATTACTCAGTTTTTGATAATATTTTATCTCGTAAGATGTATATCGTAGTAAATCGTGACGAAATATTAATATTTATTTTTCTTTTTATTGATTAACCTATTTTTCGAAAGTAATTTTTCGCATTGCTGTACTCGTGACTTCGTTTTCGATTAGGTACACATATTTACTCTTGTCCCCTTTCCCAAATAAATTGTGGAATTTTGGGATACAAATATCCACTACCCAGCTCGTAGTATGGACTCAAAACATACTTAATTTTATTCAAATTAATTCAGTAGTTTTGGCGTTATTCGCGTTTAAGAGGCAGATAATAATAATTTAAAAAACATTCTTATTATATATTTAAAACTTTACAGTTAACAATATTTTAAATTATTTCCCGACGTTTCGGACCCTTTACAGCGTTCATGATCCCGGGGGACTGAGGTGGTGGGTGTTCGAATAATGAATTCTTTCATGTACAAAATTAATAAAAAAATATCTTTCATGTACGAAATTTGACCTGTTGTTGAATTTTAATATATGTATAGACTGAGACCTCTCTCTTAGTTCATGAATTAAATCAAAATTTATTTTATTTTATTAGGCTTTTAAATGCACTTTTCAATCATCATTGTATAATTTTGTACATCGATACTGATCCGCATTGAGAACTAAGCTTAGTCAGATTAGTTGAAAATTATAGTATCCAGAGTCGTTACGTAATATTTTATAACCTACACCTTTATTAATAATCAGGATATTCAATGCACAAAGAATTTTTCAAATCGGACCTGTGACTTCTGAATGAAGTCCGTTCAAATAAACACGCTTTTCAGCTTTAAAATATTAGTGTACAACTGTACAGTTAGATTAATTTAACTTATTGTACGTGCGTTTTCAACATTTACATAATTTAAATACCGAGTTTTTGCTCGCCACCTGCGACTCTAGCTTCTTAGAATTATTGATCAGGAAAGTTAGCTTGCGAAAACAGGTTTACAAATTGAAATTCCTTATATGTGTTCGAATGCAAGTTAGTTTGAAACTTTCAGAACATTGTTTCTTTCCCATAAGTTATTACATTAAATAATTTCGAAATAGATCTATAACAAACTAGCAAACCCGGCGAACTCCGTTTCGCCACCAGATGGCTTCGTTTTTTGTAACATTTCGTTTGATATATATTGGTTTGTAGTACATGCTATGTATCAGAGATTGCGCTGTATGTGAAAAATCATTTTCCCTGTTTTCCTGCTTTTCTGATGAAATTTTTCCTGAATTTTGTTTGCTATAAACCTCACGGAGCCCGAGACCTTTCCAACGAATGCAAAACCGTGGAAATCGGTTCCTGCTTTCTGGAATTATAGCGTCAGGAAGGAAAACCCGACTTATTTTTATATTATAGATTTAGGTATTTTATCTGCATTAAATGTTGACGAAATGCAAAATCTAAATTGTATGAAGGTGAAATGGCTCAGTAGTAGTAGATAGAACATGTTAATCTATATTGTGCACTCGTAAGTTCAAATTCAGGCTAGAGCTCTTCTTCCCTAACGCGGTGGTGGCATATGTCAGAAAAATGGACACGAGGACTGCCAGGTCTTGACGGTGCAAGAAGAGTCCGTCACCCACATCCTATTAAGTGGTTAGCAAGTAAATCAACATTGTAAATGTTATCAATGTTAGTATAAGAAAATTGTACCGTATTATTATAATAGATTTAATGCAAAACAGGGGGTACCCCTGTGTTAGTTTTAGTTAACCTTATTATAAAGCAAAACTGTATTTTTATCATAGTAAATAAATAAATAGATAATAATTAAGAAATAAAAGGATAGGACGGGAACCCACCCATCGCGCGAAAGATGATGTATGAAAGAGACATCGAATGTAGAATGTTAGTGCGAGAGGAATATATGCGTGAAATAGTATGAATGAGTAACTAGTAGTCCTTGTTGTTCCCGTCCATTATGTCCGCCACGCTAAGTACCATCCTGACGTCCAATCTCGACTCTAAATCACTTCTTCTTCCACTTAATAGGATTTTTTTTTCTAATCCTCCAACATGATCGGAGTTAGTATTAGCATATAAGGTAGCTACTCAGGGCTAGGGGTGCAAAGCAGGAACCTCCGCGTGTGGGCGGGATGTGTCGATCCATGAGGACCTAAAAACCCAAGTGGAGCGACACCCTCTGCCCCCGGTGCACCCCGGGCAACATGGGTTAGCGATTGATAGTGGATGGAAGGAAGATACTGTGATCGACCTCAACCACCGTGACAGGCAGTAGCTATCGATCGCTAGCTGATGGCAATCCTGCTCGGTTCCACTGGTAGCTAGTGGATGCCGACCGGCGGACTATCATAGCATCCACCTGCGTTGGCCTGCGCAGTAGATCGCCGTACGCGGGGATGAAGGAGTCCTGGGGGGTTGAGCTGATCAGGAGTCGGAGCTAGTTACTCCTGTGACGCAACACGCCCCCTTTGGTCCTGATTTCACGCCCAAACGGTAGCCTCGTGCCTAGCCAGCACGACGGTAATGGCCACGTGGTCCTCGCTTCGGTGAGATCCATGGCGAGGTTCGGTTGGGCCCCGTAAGGGGTGGCTGTCTGCCATGCTGACGGGGTAAGGATGGGTGGAGGAACTGGGGGATAGGATCGATCCACCAGCCACTCATTTCGAGCTCCCGATGTCGCGCCGGACGCCAACCAGCTGGACCTATATTCCCGACGTATCCCTGGTGTTCAAGTTGAACATCCCCAAAGGTGCGGGCTCCATGGAGGGTGGGGAGCGAGCGGGAATGAATCATTTAAAATTCTACTATGTACTATCAAGGATCCAACCAGCCACAACAACTGGGACCCGGAGGGAAACCAAAGGGTACCAGCTCTGAACTGGGACCCGGAGGGGAACCGAAGGGTACCAGCACTCAGCTGGGACCCGGAGGGGAAATGAAGGGTACCAGCTCTCAGCTGGGACCCGGAGGGAAACCAAAGGGTACCAGCTGTCAGCTGGGACCCGGAGGGGCACCGAAGGGTACCAGCACTCAGCTGGGACCCGGAGGGGAACCGAAGGGTACCAGCTCTCAGCTGGGACCCGGAGGGAAACCAAAGGGTACCAGCTATCAGCTGGGACCCGGAGGGGAACCAAAGGGTACCAGCTCTCAGCTGAGACCCGGAGGGGAACCGAAGGGTACCAGCTCTCAGCTGGGACCCGGAGGGGAACCTAAGGGTACCAGCTCTCAGCTGGGACCTGGAGGAAAACCGAAGGGTACCAGCTCTCAGCTGGGACCCGGAGGACAACCAAAGGGTACCAGCTCTCGACTGGGACCCGGAGGGAAACCAAAGGGTACCGACTCTCAACCGGGACCCGGAGGGGAACCAAAGGGTACCAGCTCTAAGCTGGGACCTGGAGGGAATCCAAAAGGTACCACTTCTGGTTCCTTGAAGGGGAAACCCAACAAGGCAACCTCTACTCCACGGAAGAGTTCCCGTTCCCGTTTTTCTCGGCAAACCCGTCTATGACGGAGGAGTCCTGAAACTATGGTGCTCCAACCTCAAAACCCTGGAGTGGCTCAAGACTGCTGTCAATGACATCATACTCCCGACTGGAGACCGACTGACGGTGAAGCAGATGTGGGAGGTAACTCGCCGCGTGCGGTGTGGTATCCTCCTACCTGGAGTCACCAAAGACACCAGGGCTATCGGTGGAATGCTCCGCTTCCAGAATCCCTGGGCGGAAGTTGACCGATGGCCCCTGCACTCTCTACATCCCCAAACCAGCGAGACATTTATCGTCGTCAGTGTACCGGAGGACTTGGTACCGGTTCTGACGGAACACGAGCGCCGGCTAGGTTACATGCTGGACTCCGTGTACCTGAAGTTCCAGGGACCAACAGGTAAATTTACCGAATCCTCCCCCCCGAAGGCCGCAGACCCAGAGGCCACAAAGGGCACTGACGCGGTAAAAGACTTACAGGATCTACCACCTACACCGATGGAGGCCGAGACGGAGATGGCGTACGGGTCTCGGAGCCCCCTACGGAAGAGGCACTCGACAGCTCCATGAAGCTCGAAGACGTATTGTCTCCGGGCTCGAAGAGTGAAACAGAGTGCACCCAGGGGATCAGCGACCTGGACATCGGGGACGCAGGAGAGGGTTTGCAATCCGAAGATGGCATCCCCCCATACGGAAGTGGTTGGAGGTCCATCCTACAGCCCTTGCCTTGATCCAGGATCCGTGGATCAGGCAGGGCCGCATATGCGGTTTCTCCAATACTGGAGGTAAGCTAATACATTGTACAGGGCCTGAAATACCTCGGACCTGTATTTATATTTCTAATAATCTACTTGTGCAACCTTTAACAGAATTCTGTTCTAGAGATCTATGTGCAATCTCACTACTGGACACGACTACACACCAGCCCAAGATAGTCGTCGCCTCCGCCTATATGCCGGATGGGGATATGCCGCCGCCTCTTGAGGAGCTAACGAGGTTGGTGAGCCACTACGAAGGAACCAAAATGGAACTCCTAGTGGCTACAGACTGCAACGCACACCATCCGCTATGGGGCATGCAGTCAGAAAATGATAGAGATAGGCAATTAGTTGAATACCTTTTTACTACTAATTTAAATATACTGAACGTTGGGACAGAACCTACTTTTGTCACCAAAAGGTCCAAAACTATTATTGACATCACACTAGCGACAGATGGAGTGTGTAACACTATATCCAACTGGCATGTATCCAAAGAAGCATCTTGCTCGGACCACAGATGGATACTCTTCAACCTAGAGGTAAATACATCCAGCCCAACTCCTCGCAGGAAACCCCGCAAAACGAACCCCGCCTTATATAAGACGCTGATAGAGTCGTGTTTGACGAAGGAATCAGTTCCGGAGAAAATAATGGGAGTGGAAAATATTGAGAAACAGGTAACACGAGTCTATGACGTAATTAAAACCTGCTATCACACTGCATGTCCTCTTACCATTGGCCCCTCGGGCAAGCCAAAGGCACAACCATGGTGGGGACCTGAACTAGAGAGGCTCAGGACTAAGGTTAGAAGACTTTTAAATCGTGCAATGAACACAGGCGCTGACTGCGACTGGGGTCGTTACAAAGACTGGAAACAAAAATACAAGAAACGCATCAGATACAGAAGCTCTGGAAGCTGGCGTAAATACACTACTGGCATAGAATGCCAACATCAGGCTAACAGGGTAAGAAAAGTCCTCTCAAACCAGCCCAAACAAATACTGGGTACCTTACGCAGGCCAGACGACACTTTCGCCGGCTCACCGGAAGAAGCAGAGCGGCTCCTCCTGGAGACACACTTTCCTGACTGCAAATTTGTGCAGAACATGGAGTGGACGGAGGAAAGTACAAATGCTAATGAAGAAAACTGGGCAATAGCCTATAGGGTTGTCACGACCGACAAAACCAGGTGGGCTATTAATACATTTCACCCTTTCAAGTCGGCAGGGCCAGATGGGGTTTTTCCTGCCCTATTACAATGGGGAGGTGAAACCCTACTTGCACTGCTAACCATCATCTTCAGGGCGTGTCTAGCGCATGGATACGTTCCCAGAGGTTGGAGAGAGGTGAAAGTTATCTTCATACCTAAACCAGGTAAATGCGATTACTCTAATCCTAGATCATACAGACCAATCAGCCTCACCTCCTTTGTACTAAAAACATTGGAGAGGCTATGCGAGAAAGAACTGAGGGAAATCTACCTCCAAAAATTACCCTTGCACCCAAACCAACATGCGTACAGTCAAGGTAAATGCACCGATTCTGCACTCCAGGCCGTGGTAAGTGTCATTGAAAGTGCAATATCGGATAAAGGCTTCTGTCTGGGTACCTTCTTAGACACCGAGGGTGCTTTCGACAAAACAAAATTCATCAAAATAAAGGAGGCTCTACAACGTCATGGAGTATGTACAACTCTAAGAAATTGGATTGGAAACATGCTTCAGGGTAGAATATTACTGCTCGTTGAGGGTGAATCGCAGAAGGCAATTGTAGCAAAAGGTTGCCCGCAAGGTGGCGTGATCTCGCCGCTTCTGTGGAATATGGTGGTCAATGACCTCATTACTGCCCTCAATGACCATCGCTACTACACGGTAGGTTACGCAGACGATCTCGCGATCCTGATACGCGGAAAGTTTGTCAATACTATATGTGAAGTTACGAACGCAGCATTGAGAATCGTGGAGAAATGGTGCGGAGACAACGGCTTATCAGTGAATCCTGCAAAAACTGAACTGGTAATGTTTACGAACAATAGAATCTTTGGAAACTACAAGCTGCCCAAGCTGTTCAATACTGAGCTCCAGCTGGCTAACGAGGTAAAGTATTTAGGAGTGATACTCGACAGCAAGCTCAACTGGGGCGCGCATCTAGATGCGAAACTAAGTACAGCCACCATATCCTTCTGTCAGTGCCGTAGAATGATAGGTAAGACGTGGGGCCTCTCCCCAAAAATCGTTCTATGGCTCTACACAGCAGTGATACGGCCCATAATATGCTGCGGAGCTGTTGTATGGTGGCCTCGCACCAAACTCATAACGGCACGTAACAAACTACAGAGCTTCCAGCGATTAGCATGTTTAGCTATCACAGGAGCCATGAGGACGACACCAACTGCAGCGTTAGAAGTTATGCTGAATCTCCCAGCCCTCCACCTATTCATAAGGCAGGAGGCAGCTTCTACAGCGGTAAGGTTAAAGACACTTCATCTTTGGAAAGGAGACTTGTCCCCCCAAGCGGAGGTTCTAAATGAGGTGATGGAAAAAGAACCAATGCTGCTGGCGGTAAGCGACAAACTTCCAAAGCAATTTGTTTTTCGACAAAAAATATAAAATACAGCTTCATGAAGATCCAAACGAAGCCCTGAACATAAAGGACGTAAGGATCTTTACTGATGGCTCTAAGACTGGATCAGGTACAGGATACGGTGTATTCTCCGAAGATCTCAACATACAAATAGCCGCCCCTCTGGGTGCTCACAACACCGTCTATTAGGCGGAATGTATGGGTATCATAGCAGCGGCCTCAGCTACTCTTGTTCGAAAGGTAAAGAACTACTCCATTCGAATCCTCTCGGACAGCAGATCAGTACTACAAGCTCTTCAAAGTCACTCTATCACCTCAAGACTTATCTACAACTGTCACCAATCCCTGATGGAGGTATGTAATAACAACAATAACGTAACTCTTCAGTGGATCAAAGGTCACAGAGGCTCCCGTGGTAACGATGCCGCTGATGAAATGGCCAGAAGAGGTTCGGAGATGGCTGCGATTGGACCAGAACCAATTGTCCCCCTTCCTACAGCATGGCCTACATCAGTCATTCGACAACACACGAAAGAGCTACATAACAAATACTGGATGGAGGTGAGTGGATGTAGACAGGCGAAACAAGCTCTCCCACACATAGATGTCTCGTAAGTTAATGAATCTCACTCGCCCACATTTACGCAAAATTACTCATATTATTACGGGCCACGGCCCATTCAACAAACATCTGTTTAATGTAGGTGTTACTGACAGCCCCCTGTGCAGAGCCTGCCTGGAGGCAGAGGAGACGGCCGCCCACATTGTTCTGGAGTGCACGGGCGTGACCACCTACCAGGCCAGATATCTGGGGTCACCGAGGACTCTCTCCGAAGTCATTGGTGACACCAGAGGTTTGATAAATTTCTTACAGGAGTTAGGGTGGCAAGACTAGCTGCCCACTCCCACACGCAAAATAGGCGCACAGTGACGTCGAGTTGCGGAAACAAGCCCGTGCCTTATAAGATACAAGATACAAGAAGGTAGCTACTCAACAAACAAAGGGGGTACTTTTCCTTAAGTGTGCTAAAAATATACACTATTGTAAATAATCGAAACAAGTAATGTAAGTTTATGTTAGCAACTATACTTAGTATAACTAGTTGTAAGATATGTGGTAAGAAAGTTAAGAATATGGATCAAGATGTGATTTACCAAGTAATATAAGTCAGCATTAGTAATATTATATAATAAATAAAAATATAAATTCATTAGTAAGAGAAAGTAAAGTTGAAATTTTTGTAATTAGTATTGAAAAAAAAAATTTAATCACTTTAAAAACAACAACTATCTCCCTTATTTTGTCCTCACCATATCCTGTAAATAGAATAAATTGAAAAATAGCTTAGTAGAATAAAGGAGAACCCCCACAAAGAGTGCGAGAGGGATGTATGATAGAAAAAAAAAGGTATGCAGCATGAAAGTACGAGAGGAAAGATAGCAAGAAAGGGTATTAAAGTATAATCGTTAGCACGGTTTCCGATCCTCATGTCACAGGGCAAGATTAAAAAAAAACCAGGTCAGCACTAAGTATGCGAGTGCTAAATTTGTTTTTATCTCTTGCTCTTTATGTTAAGGAATATCTGAATGTGTTAAAATAAATTCTGCTAGGTACCTATTTACGAAAAACTCGCAACTTCTTTATTTTAAACTATATGTAGGTACCCGTGATTTTATTCGCATTTACATGATTCATGTCACACATTATGACTTTCAGATCCTCTCGGGATAAAAATTATAGTGTCCTAGTTCGTATTATGGACTTAAATCATACCTAAATTCATTCGAATTAATTCATTAGTTTCGGCGTTCTGATTCGATACAGCCAGATAGACAAACAAAAATGAACACAAAAAAGTAGTTTTAGCTCAAGTATCGATTATAGAATTGGACCTGTTACAGTTTTATTATAAGAGCAGACACTGTCTCATAACTTAAGGCGCGATAATTATCAAATTTTATACAAAGCTAAGACGTCTCACTCTCGTTATATTTCAGAGTTTGTCAAATTGTTTGTATAGGTTTTTAGGGGTCGCTACCTCATATCAAAGTTTGAAAAAAAATATGATAATGATAACTTACAGCGCAATGTATATAAAACAGTTATATTCATCATTTATACATAATAAAACATATATTTTATCACAATATTTTGTCAAAAAGTGATTAAAACATTGATAAAAGAATCGATATTTGTGGACATTTAGCAGATATTATTTTTCAGTAATAATTGCCGAAACTCTTTTTTAATAGAATAAAAATTTGAATCATTGTCATCTAAAGTTATTGTTTTATTTTGATTTACAAAACAAAGTTCTTGTTGAAAAACTCTTTATTAAATTTTTCTAAATTGTAATAAATATCATCACTACATATTATAAAACAAAGTCTTCCGCCGCGTCTGTCTGTTTGTCTGTGTGTTCACGATAAACACAAAAATTACTGCACGGATTTTCATGCGGTTTTCACCAATAGATAGAGTTGATTAAAGTCTATACCGGATTTTATCGCGTTTATTAAAAACTTTACAGTTTAACAATATTTTAAATTAAATTATTTCCCGACGTTTCGGACTCTTTACAGCGTCCATGATCTCGGGGGACTGAGGTGGTGGGTGTCCGAATAATATAAACGCGATAAAATCCGGTATAGACTTTTAATCAAATGAGTAAAATTCGCGTAAATATAAGAGAACAGTATAATAGATAGAGTGATTTATAAGGAAGGTTTAGGTACATATACATACCTCGGGCGCAGCCGGGGTAGACCGCTAGTAATATTGCTACTTAATACTCATTGTAAATGGCACTTGATAATAATCCTCTGTTAAAAATCTAATACAAAGGATTACCATGCTTTTCCATTATTATATGTAAAAAATATTTAAAAATTCTATGACTTAAAAAAATTGCTTTAATATGTCAACCAAAAATATATATTATGATGTTTAATAAAATACTCTTGTATTGTAGATAATACGAACTTTTTCCGCAAGTTCACTTACATTCGTTTTGTAAATACGATATTCGAACCGTGATATAAATCTCAGGAAATGGAAAGCCTTAACTATGTCTGTTATGTGCAAGATGTTGTGGGAGAAATGATTGTCATCCATCTACTTGGCTTAAATTTAATGAGAGTATGGTTACACTTAGCAAATGACATTACGTCCTGTTACGAGTATCTTCACGGATGACTCGAAAACGAGACTAAAATAGATTTATCATAAGGACGCAGGCACAATTAATTTAAAGATGTGCTTTTGAGATTGTTGAAACGCAATATCTTTTAATAAAATGTTACATAACGATAAAGTTGTGTAATTTATGTATGTAAAAACGAACAAGAAATAAAATACATAGGCAATAAAGAAGAAAAGTAGTATTTAAAAAAAAATTATGTCAGCTTATTAATCCGATAAGCCTATGTGTTTTAGTAATTATTACTCGTTTATCAAACATATGCCTAGTGATGAGACAAGAACTTACAGTACAATAAATACAAAATAGATTCTGAACGAGCCAGGGCCACTGCATATTCCTCTATATAAATAAGTCAACACAAATGGGTTGGTTTACGGTTTAAGTTAAAGTTACACTAGGGAGTACGTCGAATACATTGGATACTATCCATTTCGAGAAATTGAGGTGTTGCCAAAGAAAAATCTATATCTATTTGTCAAATGGGTTTGGTAGCGTGTACACTCTCTCGAGTTTTTTTTTTTTTATCTACGAGTAGCTTAATATTAAATTTAAAACAAATTATCTAGTTTTAGTATGGGTAATATTTATATAGTTGTACAGGCAAGTTAGATAGTAGAAGATAATACACATAGATTTTTGTTGCGAACATAACTTGCAGATTCTGTAACGAGATGTGTATTCGTTAACAATGAAAACAAGCAAATATACAGGAAAGTGACAATTTTATTGTCTTAAATGTATAGAAATACGTTTTATACCAAAATAACTTTGCCATTGATGTAACCTACACCTAAGCGAGCCACTCACAATTCGAGGTGGGCTCACGTTTTACTAATATTGTGCTTAGTCGCCTATCTTCATTGTTATTTCGGTCACGAATTCGTCGCACGTCGATAGCAATACCTTAATAGCCAATGGGAAGTGTTTGATTGAATCAGATTTTAGTGATGTGTTTACACGTTTATAATCTTATTGGCAAAATTACAAAGATTAAATATTATATAACAATTTATGATGCTTATTTTATTCCAAATCGATATTGTTATTATGATTGCGAATTGCTTACTAGCTATCTTTTCATAGAGTGTCAATGTGTCCTCTACATATATACTTACGACCGGTTTCAATAAGAGATTGATATTATAATTGAAACTGGCTATTAATTAATATATTTAAAGCTGAGGCCAAAAGTTTTATTTATAACCGATATATTTTTGTATATAAACAGTGACATTAAAATGGAGAGACTTAAGACAATGATTAGTATAGGTATAGACATTATTTTAGCAAGCTTTAGCTATGAAAGCACTCAAAAGTATTTTTTTTTTAGACTTTATCCCCTACAACCATTTAATATACGTCTTATATCGATAAATTACTATTGTCAATCTATACTTACTAGTGGTCGCCCATGGTCGAAATCGACCTAATCTATAATTGATAGCATTGTAAACATCACAAAAATATTCGAAAAAGATCATCAAGAAGAAAATTCGTTGCAAGACCTGTATTTGAGACCGTGATGACAATAGACTTTGACAATAAACAAAATTTGTGTATATATGTACATTGTACATGTGTGTGTGTAGTAGTGTGTGTGGTGTTGTTTTATGAATTTGATGTATTTTTTGAGCATTATTATGAAAAATATTAGCATTCTGCACTTCTTCTCCATATAAACCTTAAATGTGCCAAATTTCATACTTCTCCGTCCGCGTAATTTTCGTAAAAAGGGGTAGAAAGTTTTTGCTTCACGTATTAATATATAGATACTGGAACATGTACTATATGTACACCATGTATAATGTACACCACATTGAAGACATTTTGATTTTGTTTTCGAGTACAGAGAGTCTATAATCGATACTGAAGCCAAAAAGGATTTGTTTTTACAATTTTCCTGTCTGTATGTCTGTCCGTATCTTGTCAACATACACTGGGCACGATTTGAGTTCATACTACGAGCTAGGACACTGGGTACATTTTACCGCGAAATTCGTCACGGTCCCCTAGAGACAAGAGATGAAAATCAAAATGTGTACTCGGTTTTAATTCATTAACGTGTAATCCGATTTCATTATTATACAGGATGACTGGTCAGTCACTAACAATATTTAAGGAGAATATTCGGTAAATGATTCTCATTCGAATTATGTAAAAAAAAGGTACTTAATTTTTGACAAAATTTCCATAAATTTCAATTCAATTAAATGAAGCATGGACACTTTTCCAGTCATGCCGGCGCGGCGGCGCGTGCACAAGTATTGTACTGTGCTTTTGTTCACATCTAAAAATTGTCAAAGTTCACATCATTTACCTAGTCAGCAAATTTGTTGCTTAACCAAGTAAAATATCTTAGTATTTCTTGTCTATCCTAAGCCAGGATTAAAGTATTAAGGGGTATTGGATCATGCTTTTTTATCCTGCTACTCTGTTAACACATGGCGGCGTTTGGACGTAAGTAAACTACCTGTTTTGTGTCTAAATGCAGCTAGCTGCTAGGGTGTCCAGACGACGCGTAAATAATTAGATAACTGTTAGGTTATTTTTCTTAGAAGCTTATTAATATTTACACATTCACTCTGTATATATATATTTTTATTACATAGCAGATATTTGAAATATTATTCGGTAAATATACAAGGTCTTTGGTTTTATAGTTCAGAAATTAAAGAGATTTTAATTCTCAGTATTGGTCTAAATGACTTGAAACTCGGAATGTTCAGAAATCTTTGATTGTACACCAGAAAGAGAGATTTTATATACTGACATATATAATATAATATGTTGATTTTTCGCATATGGCTTGGATGAATCAGACTGATGATTCTACGAAGGGCTTAAAAATATGCATATTAAAAAGCCAACGTGTTAGTATCGTACATGCCGGGTTTAAAGACGGCTTTGTACCAAATTAATTATTTATGTTTGAGGCTGGTATGAAAAACGGTGGCTTTCGTAACAAAATAATAATAAATAATATAATAAATTATGAAAAGCTATTTAGCATTCAACTTATTTCAAGACTCCCGCGAAAACTGAGTAATAATAGTATAATCATAACAAAGCGAAAGGACGATGCAGCACCCACATTTTTTTTTGATTCCTTAACTCTGGAATTTTACAAGAATATTTATTTTCACAAAGGATACGTTTTAGAAATGTTTCAGACAATATTAATATTATATGAAAGAAAGTGAGGAGAAGATACAAGAGAGAGATAGAGATAGAGATAGACAACGAATCGGAAACGATTTTTTTTCTAACATAATAAATGGTAATTAGTTCGTTTTTCATGACAATAATATATAATAATTCATGAAATGTAAACTAATTACTTTAGTATCAAGTTTTGTTGGAAACAATGTAATATTACTTACTAGCGTAGGTCGAAAATTAATTTTAGAGGTAAACATTTAAATTTAATTTCTTAAGTTTGTATAAATAGTCAGTTTGATTGGCGGCGAAAAATAACTAACCAACTGTAGTATTACAATCTATCAAATTTCCCAATGTTTATTCGACACATTTATGAAGCTTGTCTTTAATTACATTTATGGATAAACTTAGTTCTTACACACAATAATAACACTGACAAAGTAATGATCTTAATAAAAACAATGATTATTTTGTTATAGAGAGGTTTTTATTTTCCCTTTTCTTATTTTCGTTTTATATAATTGTTCTAAGAATCCAATAATCCAAATGTTTTATTTATAAAATATGTTTTCTTTAATATAAAATTTAAGTGAAAATAAATTATACACATCTATGTGGGTTTATATAATCTTATTATTATCAACTACAAAAAAAAAGAAAAAAAAAAACAAATAAATTATATTCATACTCTTTTAATATAGTTAAGATAAAACAAAGTTCTTTATATTATATTTTACCAATAATTTAGAAGTTTGATACATTTCATTGACTAAAATGTTTACGCTTTATAGTAAAAGTTTTCGCAAGATAATGGAAGAGTACTTAATACTTATTATGTTTTATTGTATCACACCCAACGAATTTATATCATAACTGGAACGCTCACTTAATAAAATTGTATATTCAAATATGCACCTCGAAATAACTGACATAAGGTTGACATTTGTTTCGAAGATGTAAATTTAAAAAAATCGTTCCGAGCATTTCGTTGAATACTGGTATTTTGTCTCTGTCTTACGAGTTGCCTTGAATCGTCCATGGTAAAAAGAGATTCAATCCCACTCTTCGGAAGGTTTTTAGTGTACGTGCACATTCCATTTTGTTTATAAATTCCTTGATCACACCTTACAATTGACTGACATTTTCTAGTATAGTATCTGTATAATCTATGAGTAGTTACAAGCTACATAGATGGTGAGATGGGTGTAAAGCGACGTTTAAATTACGCTATCATTTTTGTTGTATTTAACTTATACTTAAGTTTCTGTAAAATTAGGAAATAAATCATCAAACAATCTACACTGGTACGTGTTTTATTTAAAACATACCAGACGCAACTCATTCCCAAGGAATTACGAATTGTTCAGTATCTAAATGTCTAAATAAAACTTGTCGAATTAAAAGTCAAACTATTTGTACGTATCTCGTGAAACAGCATTTATTACCTCAGAGTTAAAGCCCTATTAAACAGTATTTACAACAATATTATGAGTGCAATATATTCCAGTCCTACTGTTTGCACGAAGTCATTATTCATTCTCTTGCATCAGACACAAACGTTAATGAGTTTCCAAAATATTTATCAATTTCTGTATTTGTTTATATTAAAGTCATTAAAACGACTATTAATTTTTTATAAAATCAGTATAAAAGGAATTACTTATTAAATTAAGAATTTCAGTTATTAATTGTCTTAATGTCTCGAATTATCTGGAAAGGCATACGAGAACATGTACAAAGTTTTATTTTATTTTTATTGGCATCAAAAAAGATAGAACGCAACTACGTATAGTTGTTTAGATTACTTACTATATTATACAGGTTTCATTCAATATCAAAATCAAATCTTCAACTTTATTCATATAGGCTACACGAGCACCTTCGAATCGTCATTTTAGAAATTAAAACTTTAAAGTGATTATTATTTTTGTAAAAGTGTACCACCTATTCGGATTACAATTAGTTATGTGATATATATACAGGGTTAATTCTAAAACACCAGCAACCTCGCAGGACAAGATAGCTAACATTATGTACAACAACATTTGTTCTACCACTTTTGTTAATTTGTTAGATTTTATTTTCATACAAAAATAAATATTAATTTAATTTTACGCGAATGCAATAAACTCTACGCGCGTCCCAAAGATTAGGTAAATAACGACCACGTACTAATGTGAGGGGAAAGGTAGGAACGGGGCGGCGCTAGCGCCTTTGAACTTGACCTATTTTCCTATTTAGCCAGCCGCGGCAGTCGGCGGCGGGCGACTTTGATGCGCGCGCGTCATATGATTTTGTGTGCTACTCGTATTTATTTTATTCGTATCGATCGATGTATTGTACCTGTACTAAAGTTATTTTATAACCATGGTACCGCCGCTATTCTAATGTCGAATACACGGAAATGGTGAGGATACTGGCTAAGTGTGATGACAATGTGTCGGAAGCCTGTCGGCAATATGCAGCTAGATATTCGAACTTACCTACACCGAGCCGTGAGACAATGTCAACTCACCGAATCTGACAAACTAGCACGAGTAAATTTTTGTAACTGGTTCGGTTAACTAAAATAATTTGTGCGTTCAATCAAATTAAAACTAATTCGGAAGTGTTAGCACGTGTTAGTGAACAGCTGATTTTTAGGTGTTGTATGTGTGTTGGTTGTGATGGTGACTATTTTGAACGCTATCTGCGCGATACGCACCGACATGCGCGTTACTTTAACCTTAGAGGTAATATTTCGTTTGTAAATATTATTTTATTGTCAATTATTTTTAATTTTTTAATTATTGTAAATACGCTGATTTCACTTTTGAAATACTTATGAACGCCTGTATTTAACAATAAAAAGTGAATAATACCTAGCTACCAATATTTGATATTAAATTGGTTTAATTAGACTTTAGTAAACGTTAAAGAATAATTACCTACGTTAATAATTTTCACATATTTTTTTATGTTCAGAATTCAGATACCTAATCTACATACCTACATTTTTATAGTATTGGCGGGCATACGGACAGTCGAAGCCTTTTGATGACTACGTACCGGATGTCTACCGCACAACTGGTTGTGCTGTAACCTCTGGAGGTTATGCAGATGTGTTGCCCTCCTATACATACGATTTATTTGTTTTTTATCGTTTAATATAGCCAGTTCTAAGCCTGGTAAAGTATGAAGGGATTGTGGACTCAGTTTACGTATTGCAGGGACATGACAAAACAGAAATTTGATTATTCACTTAAGTCACTGCGATATACATACTATGATACTGCCCACAAACCCACCAAGCAATTTATATTAATTTTATTAACTAGAATTATCAGGCAGAGAAAGTGTTATTACTATTATTATGCAAGCGCGCCCGAGCGTCGCGTCATCCTTTCGATAATGAATGAAACATAGACTCTAAATTTCAGAGCAGTACAATAAAAGCTTAAAAAATCATTTTTAATTAATGTATTGAGTTATGTCAAAAGTCGTAGAACAAATGTTGTTGTACATAATGTTAGCTATCTTGTCCTGCGAGGTTGCTGGTGTTTTAGAATTAACCCTGTATATATATATATATATATAAATCTAGATAATAATATTTTGCGTGTGGAACGACCTCTAGAATAATTAAATCAAAAATTCTTTCTTCCTTCTATTTGAAGTTGGTTAAATAGCATGATTTTGTCTATAAGAAATATAACGGAATATTGTAATTAAAATATAAACGAAAAAGGTAAGTAACATACTAAGTATTCTATATGAAAATGTTAAATTAAAAATCGTTAAAAGTAGCGCTTTGGGTGCACATTTAATTTAATTTTACTGCTTAAATAGAAAATAAAAGTCGTGACGTCATTCAATTTTATATTATTATATATTATGAGTATATATACATTAAAAGTAAATTAACATATATTTACTAATATTTTATATTTTTAATTAAACGAAAAGACGTTGTTTGACAGTTATATCTTTTGAGTTAAACGTCTATAAAAGTCTATGAAATCTATAGCCTAGTCTATGAAACTTTATCCTCAAGATACCCAAAGAGAATAAAAAAGTAAAATGCTCTTGAATGAAATCGTATTTAACATGAGATCTTATATTAATTACGAGTTTTTAGGAAAAATTATTTAAATATACTTCTTAACCTTTTAAATTTAATAGTAATTACAGTCGCTGATTGTTTATTAATCTTCCTATCAAAGATTAGTTTTTATTTATTAATATAAAGCAAAAATAAACAAATCAGTTATAAGCGTAATTAAATAAAGATACGTGTTTATCCAGATTCATAAAGAGTATTTGTAAGCCATAATGGAAGCTTATTGTGGAAGATATATTAATCAGCGAAACTCCAGTAAAATAATTAGAAACGTCCCTTAGGGAAAGTTTAATTAAAGCGAAATATTTTTTTCAGATTATGCATATTAATACCATTAGAGTATTTGTATTTTTGTTATGTATATGTACATACGATTTCAGTAAAAAGCAATATCTATAAATAGAATATCATTAAATAGATATGTAGTTACATGTAAATTGTAACTCTAAATTAAATGATTTAATATTCGCCTTCATCATCATCATCATAGCAGACGTTGGATGTCCACTGTTGAACGCAGGCCTCCCCCATCGACCTCCAGAGCGACCGGTTCAAAGCAGTCTCCATCCAACGGCTTCCGACGACTTTCCTCAAGTCGTCTGTCCATCTTATATTGGCCTTGGTTTGCCTAAATATTGAAGTTGAAAAATTCTGTTAATACCTGGCTTAACTAAATTCGATAATAAAGAATAAATGCAATAATGTGATTTATGTGTTTAAGTACGAACTAACGATGTATATGGAGGTATAAACGAAAATTAAAGGTGATATGATATTGTATTAGACTTATAAAGGCGAAACAGTAACAATACATGGCAAAAAAAAATATGGCAAATTATCATCAGGTTCTTCAAGTATAATAGAGACGGCAGCTTTAAGTCCAAAAAAAAATAGAATCGAAGGCTGGCAGTAGATATATATTTACTGCCTATACTTATATGAGTATACCAATATTTTTTAAAAAGGTAATAATTATACAATATCTCTTTAAAAATACATGTGAAAAAGTAAATACTGTTGTTTTATTAATAATACTTAGAATTAAAGTTATTGAAAAAATAAAATATAATTTTTAAATAAATGAAAAAGAAACAAATAAAAATACAGAGTTGTCATGACCAAAAATGTTTGGCCTGTAATTTAATACAAGTCAAGTAAGCGACATTTTATAAATTACGAAATAACAAGCGAGATGGGATTATTGCTCATTACGTTTTTATTTTATATCATTAATCAAGTAACTTTGCTTAACGAAGATTAGTTATCTTAAGTCATAATAAGGTTGTCATTGAATCACTTATCATTTGTATGTCATGCAAGAAATAATTCAAGCAACGTTTTCAATTATTTTTTTAAGAAAATTCGTTACATATCTTATTTTCTAATTGAAAAAAAAGAAGATGTATATTAATATACTACTACATGATTGTTTGCCTTATTAATTCAAGATAGTTTATTATAAAACAGAATAAATTACTTTCATTTTATTTAATAAAAATAAAAATAATAGTGACAAGTTTAAAATGTACGTATCATCATTAAAATATTTTATATGAATAGAGGTACAAAAGATACCTACATGGAATGGCAGCAGTATTTACTGTGAAAGAAAAAAATAAAATTTTACGTCGAAAATTTATACCTCATATATAGGACATTATTTTGCATAATATTAAGTTGTAGCTGTTGTATTTTTTAAGAATTTTTTAACGAAAACTATTGTGAGGGTCGAAAAACTCTTAACTATTTACTGTCGGTCTCTTTGACTATAGGTTTAAACGCGCATCACAGGTGTAGAGTAAAAAAATCTGCATGAAAATCATAAAGCATATCTTGAGGTAACATTTAGTCATTATTTCATCAAATCGCTTCGCTGTATCAAAAGTTTATTGTTATTTAGAATTTAAAATTTGTATTTTGAATTTCACTTCTATAATAATACCGTCAAAATTTACCCGCAAACTTCAGTCTCATGAACAAGACATTCGTAGATAATGTCGAAATATCGAGTTCCAAAATATAAAAAAAAAAACATGGTAAATATCCCGTTTTAAACAATTTTAGTAATATATACAAAATGCAACAAGTTTACCAACTTCAATTTCAAATTTCATAATTTAATTAAACTAGTAATGTTTCATTAAAAAAATGTATATTCTCGTGTATGGGTACAATTTCTTTAGAATTGCAAATAATTAATATATTTATTTCGTTACCTTGTACAAAAAAAAATACATTTTTAATAGTGTGTCCTTGGATTGTCCTTGTCTGGATTTAATAATTAATAATTAATTAAGTTAATTATATGTATTTTTATGAACTAATATAAAAATATTTGTATATGCTTTTTAAAAATGTTATTTTACTTGTTACTAATACTTGTAGTGTCTGTTTAATATCTACAAAAATGTTGATCATTAAAAATTTATAAGCAGATATTTAAATATTTTCTTCGCTTCTCGAATATTAAATTTCAGTATCTTATAAAAACAAACATCTAAGCGACACACAAGGTTGGAATTTGATCCTTTAGGTTTTCGGGTCTTATAAAATATGTAATTATAAAGAGGAAACATTAAAGAAAAAAGCGTGGAATTTTTTATGTGCTTAAAATTATCTTAAAATTTAAATTAATTATTTTAAATAAATGTAAAAAAAAAACAAAACATTTTTACACTTAATTAATCATACGGTGAATGTGTATTTTAATATTACAGAAGAAAAAAAAAAAAACATATTTTATGAGTTTGCGTGTCTTGAATCACTTGTTTGAAAAATCTATAACAGTTTCTTCACATTATTTCATAGCGATGGTTAAAGATACTGAATCAGTATAAAAAACTAATTTTCACTTGACAACTTAAATGAAACATGAATTCTATTTACGTTTTTATTTTTTTTTCATATATATATATTTCACATACTGATCTTAACAGGGACTTCCGATAAAGGTTTGACCAGCCATTTAATTCCTTCCTTTTAAGCGATTCTTTTCATATAAAATATCTAAATTGTGTCACATGAAAAAGTAGAAATAGCTACATACATATTATAATCTTGCTTCATATTCCTGTACCTATCAGTTTTAGCGTGATTTATAAAATATATAATTTTTCCTAATAAACCGATAATCCAATCTAAAATGGTTTTTAAAGCTATAGTTATTATTAGATGAAGTATCCACTAAAGATAAAACAAATGATACTAAAGATTGCTATGCTTTATTGCAATACTCCTTTGTTTTTATGCTCTTCAAGAAGTATACATATCCGTGTAAATTTACGATATGACAGGAAGTTCTTTCTTTCTCTTTATTTTGTGTCAAAATGGCATATAAGTTAGTGTGTCAAACACAATCAAACATACTTTGTTCGTGTCATTTATTTCCAGGTTTTACTATACGTATTTTTGAAATATTTTTGAAATCAAAGGGCATATTATCAAAATACAAAAGGTTTGAAGGAAAATGACAAAAATGTAGAAGAATTGTTCCAGAAGAAATTGGATGATTTGCAAATGTAATTTAATTTCATATTTTAAATATTGTGATACATATATAATTCATATTGTTATTATTTTATTTTATGATTTCTTTCTTTTTGTCGCAGAAAAAGAAAGAAATTGGACAGTAATGAAGACCAAGAGAATATTGTGCAACGCAGGACTTCACAAAATTTTGAAAATGTACAGCTCGAACAAAATCAATTCCTCACTCAACAACTTCGTATATATAAAGAGCGTCACGAATGATTCTAGAAACACAGATATTCCAGGTGATGGTAATTGTCTATTTTGTAATAGTTCTGAAGTATTAAATTTTTAATGTAATATAAATTGTCATGTTTGTGTACGATAGCGCAATAAATAAATATTGTATTTACCACATAAATGATACCTACTACTTTTATACTGATAATTAAGCAAATTGTGTAAAATGATTCCCTAATCATTCCAAAATATCAAAAATGCACAACTTTAATATTCAAGTTTTCACTTCTGCCGGCACTGTTGTTTTTTTTTTTTTTTAAATAGAATAGTAGAATAGCACTATAGTAAATGTTAAAAAGTATTAATGAAACGTTAATAAACTTTTTTTCTTATTACAAATAGCTTAAATGTTGCATAATAACCTAGCCTTTAAATATTAGGTACGTATAATATTTTAGACGTTCATTGATTAATATAAAGCGACGTGTTTCTTATCAATTAAATTATATTCATAAAAGCATTTAATAATTACACTAGAATATAAGGGATGAAATTATTCATTTTTACCCGACGGACGGAACGCAGCGTTAGCAATAAAATTCTTTGAATACCGCCTGACTGATACGGGGCTAATTAAAATCTGTCAGAATTCGTTTCACGGAGCTACAAAATACGTTTTGTAATTTGTTTTACATTCCGTTGATCATTTAGTCATCGCTTTGTTTAACTGCTATATATTTTAATAACGACTTTTTAACTGAATTCGTTGAAAAACATCTTTACAATACTTGTTGCTATTATGTGTTCATCATTCGGATCATTTTCGAAACAAATAGGTACTTTAAAAGTATCATTATAACTGCACAAAATAAATAATTACTTAAGAGCTTAAACAGCTTACCACTGGATTTAACTTAAGGGACAATTTGATTATTATTAATCCAATACTTAATTACTTAATTTATAGAAGGATTATGAAATAAAGATGTCTTATTAATGCACTGTAACTAAAGAAAAACAAAATAATTGCATTACCTTAACCTCGTGTTACCAATAACTTTCGCAAATCAGTTCTAAACTATACTATACTTGTATTAAATTCATTTATGCATATTTACGATTAAATATTTATATTTTAAACGATATAAATTTGAAATAAAAATATTAATCATCTTTACAATATAATCTTCGGGCACTTCTTTTTAGATAACATGTTTATAAAAACTATGTCCTATGTATTTTTGTAGTGTAATAGTGTTATGCAAGTTTTGCTATTTATGAACAGTTAACGAAACTGAACCATCAAACCCGTATCAATGACGCTGAGACGCATGACGACTGTTCTTATGTAATATTGACGAAAGCTTATATATATTTATGTTCAAGATGTTATAATAAATATCCGATTAAAACAACAATAATAACAACCACCGTCTTGGTAGGGGAAATCTGCTAGCCTGGAGCAACGTGGTGATTTTCAGCCCTTCTCCTATTCAGAAAAGTGCCTTTTTTCCGATGTGACATCAGTAGGTAATTAATATACATTATTTTTGCACATGAAAAGTCTGAAGCACTGAATTGAATCAGCTTACAAAGATTATAATCCCCTGCGGGTGGCTTCAGCTGCTTTAACTGGAGGGTCCCGGATCTGCAGGCAACAGGATCCCTCCAGCGACAGGCTGGCCTCGGCGAAAAGTCCAGACTTCTCCTCCATGGGGACTGTCCGGCAACAAAGAATATAAACGCCCTAAGCCTATAAAACCTAGTTCAGTTCAGCTTAGAATGGTATATACCAACTATCACCGATTATTTTAACTGTCTAACAAGAAAAACATTATTTTAGTATTTCGTTCAATTATTTTTATTAATTAGTGCTGCTTGTTACAAACAATAAAAAATTATAACGTATCAAGGTTTTGGCATACACTCATAACTATATGTGTATGCCAAACAATATATAGGATAAGGTGGCGCAAATATCTATGCTAGCGTCGCAAAAGTCAACATTACCATCACATAGTGCATCCTGCCGATTAACAAACAAGGTTCTGATAACCAACAAACAATTATTGCACGTAAGCCAAACTGGAAAAACAGGTCGGCTTTATGGGCGTAATAGCAACGACGTCATTCCAATAGTATAAACTCTTCTTCAAGAAAGTATTTCCCAGAAAATTGATGAGTACATAGGTAAAATAAGATTGATTCATGTAGGTATTAAGATTGATCGATCATCATGTCGACCAAGCGGCAAGAATAGGACAAAAACTGGCAGTAATCACCACATGGATATGAGGTAAACGTAATTAGAACCTAAATATTCTTAAATAAATATGCAGATCCTTATTATTATACCAAAATTAACAGTCCAAAAAATAAATATCCAAGAAAAATCAGACGATATTTTTAATTAGAGACCATTAAAAAGGGAATGTTAATCTCATTATTGTACGTAAGAATCGCCATAATTTAATTGGACCCAAAGATTAATAACGAGAATTTTGTATACCCAATGTATACGTATAATGTATACGACAAATCATACCGACTTATATATTACAATTTGAAATACCTACAATGTCTTTATGATGTGTCTATGGTGTATCTATGAAATAAACAAATAAATAAATTTTCCTAATCATATTATTATCATGTTTGATAAAAGTTCATACTATTGTAAAGATTGAAATTCTGATTTCATTAATAATTTCATAGTAAATATAAGCGTATAATTATAACCTTACTTATTTTTAAATTTAAAACACTACTATCTTTTCCAAGAGCTTATCTTATTCTGATCAGCTTTTTTTACAAATTTGCTTGTCGTAATTTTGTTTTAATTGTTCGTTCAATACTTCGCCAAATCACGAATTATTAACACATCTTTTTAAGTTACGTCGGTATCTCATATTTATTAGCTATTTGGTAATTGTAGTATTATCATCTCCTTTTTTATAATCTATGAAATCTCATCTTCTAATTGTCAAGTTTATTTTGTGTGAAGAGATTATTTTTTTAATATTAAACTACAATTTAACCTGAGATACATAGACCTTTTCAATAGGTAATAATTATTGAAAAATGTAGGTATGTTTCTACAATGGCAATTCAAAGACCAAATTTTGAGTTTTAGTGATCATTTAGGAATAGTGACAGCAGGGACGTTGCAGTTGATCGATTATTAAAAGTTCACAATTAAAAAAATAGTGAATAATAAATAATTCTGTTCTGATTGAATAGATAATTAATAATATAAATGATGATAAATCATTATGAAATTTGTAATATATAAAATTAAATTATAAATACTGAATTTTTGTTTGATTTTTATTTAGTGGAAAATATCCGTATAAATAAAAAATATACTATTTACGCTGTACCGAATTCGTAATTCTGTAAATATTTTTTATTCATCTGCAATCCAATTAACCTACCGTAATGATATAGGTAGGCGAATGTCAGTCACTTTATTATTTATTTTTAGCTTTTGACGTATAATTCGCTTAATTAATTTAATACGATTTTTTTGAACGTAGAAGTTTTGAATAATATAGTTATTATTCTAGAATTTGCTTTTATTTATACTATTCTGCAATATCTAAACTATTTATAGTAAACGTTTTTGAGATAAATATCAACGTTGCCTGCGTAGTTGATGGGTTAAATTTGCTATTGCATAATACATATATTACAAGGTCGAAATATGAAACGAAATAAAATACGGCGTCCTTATCAGGATAAATGTAACACAGGTGTTCCTTACAAATAGTAATATAATATAATTGGTATTAATGATAACGCTTGCGCCAAATGTACAAGGAGTTCCGCACGGTTTTTACGACATTCTATATTTCATTTTCATAAATTAAGATTGATTACATTCGATGAAACATTAAATTATTCATATGCAAATATAAACAACAATGAAATATGCTTGAAAACACTACAGTCAAACTATTATACGTCATTGACCTGTATAATTTTGTGATTAAAAATGTTAATATTTATGTACAGTAGATATAGGATACTTATTATTATTATTATTATATCTTTAAACGAGCAATTCTTGTATATATATATATAATCGGATTCTCGGAAACGGCTCCAACGATTTTCATAAAATTTAGTATGCAGGGGGTTTCGAGGGCGATAAATCGATCTAGCTAGGATTTATTTTTAGAAAATGTTGTTTTATCCCTTTTTTTACGCAATTAAAAAATACCATTAGAATACGAAGGTAAATTTCGCTGTCATTGACAAGCTTCTAATAGCTCGGATGGGAATCGGGCGGATTCGAAATCAGAAAACCTGGGTTCAAATCCAGGTTTCTACAGACCATTATTTTTTTCATTTTTTTTTCTTTTGAATTAATAGCTCTTTTTATTTTTTATTTTTTATTTAAATAACCAGTTTCTATTATTTTACTATTATGTCCGTTAGATCGAAAATATTATTTATGTTTCATCTGTATGTAATGCATCTAAATATAATTGAACCGAGCAAAGCTCGGTCATCCAGGTACTATCAGTTATACCAGATGTGCCTTCATAATTCACTCCTTATAAGATTCATTATTAGTCTAATTGGTTGAAGATTATGTACATTTTTTTTGTTTAATTATAAAATTAATAAGCATGGGCTACATTTAATGTACTTGCAAAAAGTTAGGAGTAAATGAGTACCTACCTAATAAACATATGTCGCTTCTACATCTATTAATTTAATTGCAAATACAATTATAATAACTTTTTTTATTCTATTACACAACATTCATTAATTAATTTTTTGACGACGCGTTGGCGCAGTGGCTTATGCGCTAGCGGTCGCGGGTTCGATGCCCGCTCATGACAAATATTCGTATAGGCCATACGGATATTTGTCGTAGTCTCGGGCGTTTGTACTTGTGTGTTGTGTGTGTTTCCGGACCCCCGACACATGATAAACTTCCTACTGGGGGCCGTTGAGTGTGAGACGTTTATTATTCATTTATTTATTTATTAACAGGAATATTAGAACAATCATTGACTAAAACCTACCTATAAAATATATATATATTATAAACATTTTAAAATAACATTTATTTTATAGGTAAATGATTATTGAACATCATACATTATTTTATCTTTGTTGCCTGTTTTTAAGAAATGTTTTCTCAAGCCACATTTATATTAAGCCGATTTACTATTGAAAATATCTTACATTAAAAGCGTCGTAGCTATGAGGGCTTACTTTTTTACCTTTTTTTATCGGTAATTGAACAGTTCTAGAAGTGAATGCTTATTTATTGCCTCCCATACATCAAACTGCTAAAATTTACAACAGTAACAAGGATATAAGAAATGACCCGTTCACATTCTCGTATACATTCTAACGCTTACTTTCCTGCTCCCCAACGCGGATATGGAGCGAATTTAATCTTGTCATTACTTTAAATACCCGAAAAACTAGTATGACACCTCGTGCAGAGAAGTAAGGGATTGAATGTTTATATAAATTGTTAGAAATAAAATGCTTTCAGGAAAATTAATATAACAATTGTGTAAACTCAAATAATTGTATAATATAATTGACATAATATATCAGCTAATAATTAGTAGAGATGCCACGAATATTCGACCACTATTCGGTATTCGGCCTATTCGGGCACTTTTTTATATTTGGTATTCGACCGAATAGCATATAGTATTCGGCCGAATGCCGAATATTAAAAAAACGCATATTTTATTAAAAAATATATCTATCTTAATCACAAAAAAATATTTTAATACCTCAAATCTATCATTGGCAAGTCATGATAAATGAAAACAGTTTTTTTACCCGACTGCGACAGAAGGAGGGTTATGTTTTTCGAGTGTATGTATGTATGTATGTATGTATGTATGTATGTATGTATGTATGTATGTATGTATGTATGTATGTATGTATGTATGTATGTATGTCCATTTCTTTGGCACGCCCTACAGCCCAAACGGCTGGACGGTTTTTGACATATGAGGTGTCGTTGGATTTGTCTAAATTGTAGTAGTGACATAGGCTATATAAATTTTCAAAATGGCGCCCGCAAATAGCGGAATGAGGGGGGGGGAGTTGATTTTTTTTTCTTACTGTAGCAATATGGGTATCAAATGAAAGCTAGTAAATTGTTTTATTCTTTTTAGTTTATAAATAAGAGTATTTTACGCAGTCGGGTTTTTTGATTTTTTTAATTAAGCATACTTGTTTTCAGTATTTGTTGATAGCCAACGACTACATTTTTCTTCATAAACGGATATTAACCGACTTATTTTATACACTAATGCCAGGTGACGATAGATATCTTAGCGAATTTTTTAAGGATTGGATACCGTTTTGCGTTTGCTGACCACAATTTGTAAGAGTTTACATTCCGATTGAAGCAGACAGGTTTCAAATAAAAATCAATCTAATTTGCCAAAGAACTTTTATCTACATCCTCATATTTTTTTAGTAAAAACTATAAGTAACACAATATGATGTAATAGCTAAATGAACGCACGCATCGCAATAAGACAAGTCGTAACATGTCACGCACGAAATGCACACATTTGTTGCCGAACATTCGGTCGCCGAATATTCGGCGCTTTAGCCAAGAGCGTAGCCGAATATTCGGTATTAGGTATTCGGGAAAATCACTATTCGTGGCATCTCTAATAATTAGAATACTCTTACATATTCTCTTAATTTAACATTATTGTTAATCATTTAACAAAACGACTTATTGACATGTTTTAAAGGGCCATAATCGGCAATCTAACCTTATTCTTTTTAAAATATATATAACTATTATATATGAGATGTATAAATCGACTAAGAGGAGTTAATCGTACAACATTGTTAATTTATTTAAAAAAAAAAAAACATTGCTCAAAAGCGCTTTTAAATTATAATCCTTTAATCTAGATTGTTCGAAAACTCGTACAACGTATAAAAACATACTCTTCTCTCAATTTATGAAAATTTACATTCATATTAAAATTAAATTTTGAGATATTATTTTATGGCGTGTGTATATTACTGGAGTAAAACGGGTCAGGTTAAGTGGTTAGCAGGAAAGGAAAGAAGTTATACAAAATTTACATTAAATAGAGATACAATTTTCTTATCTTCTGTTAACTTTATAATATTTCTTATCTTCTGTTAAATTTGACAAATAAAGTTCGTTTCAAAATATCTTTTTGTTATTGTAAACTATGTTGTAGTTAGGTTTCATGCTAAAAGGACGCTTAAGACATATTATTACTAATCTTCAGTATAAATATTTCGTTCCCCGTCAGAACAACTTTATTAACTTTAAATGACTTGTGTATTTTTCTCACCGTAGTTTCCAATTATAATTTTCACAAAATAGAAAGAATATGTTATAGTACAAATATCATCAGATAACAAAAAAAAGCAGGTCTGTCTATCTTTTGCTATGCAATGAAAATCTCATTTAGCTACTATTTTTTTTTAATACTCTATCATAAAAACCATTTAACATATAGATCTATCTAATTTAAATGTAGTTATAAAATTTTTACCTATATAAATACTTCTGTGAAATATTCTTTTTGCATTAAATAACCCTTTTATTGAGGAAAGTATTGAGACAGAATCAGCAACCAAATACGTTTCGTACAGCAGCCTTCTCAGCAAACTCTCGGCTTATGGAATTATCGCTGATTTATTTTAATATGTTATTGTTATATTTTCTTTGGTATTTTTAAGAGTGGTTTAGATCACAAGAGTATCCACACTCTTGTATTCAAGTTTGGAATCCTACTCAAGAATACATATTTAAAAAAAATAGCAAATGTGTTACAACATTATTGCTTAATGACAAAATATTCTTTTACGCTGCCTTATTTTTAACGAAACTAAACTAAATTTAAAGTTCAAAGTTTTATATTTGAAACGAGTAGAGGGTAAATTAATTAAGCCGTTTAAGTCATGGCAGAAACCTAGGGTACAGTTTGCGTATATATTTTTATACAATTACTTAAATGTTTTATTTCGTGTAAGCAAGATTGACGATTACATTTCTCCTTTTTTTTTGTAAAAAAAAAAAAAAAAACTATAGTTTAAAGATTATCCCGTAAATATTTCAAGGATAGACCTTGAAATTGTTTTTGTTCTTGTTGTCCTTCTAAAGTTACAAACATAACATAACCTTCAGTATTTTGCCAAAAAAAAATTACTTGCAGCCCATAATCTATTTACTTTCTCTTGTAGGCTCAATGAAAGGGACGGCTGAATGAAGTTGCAGGTACAGCTAGTATTTAATAAATATGTACATAAATAGGCTTATTAATGAAACCAATGTAACTCATATGAGTAGATACTGTTAATCCGCGACTCACTGTTACCAATCAAGAATATAATTACAGAAACAATGGATATAACAACTTAAATCCTTAAGGACGATAATGACATTTGGCAATATTTCTGACAAGTTACCATTCAGTCTCGCAAGCAACGTTCATCTTGATATATATATCCAATTATAAAATAAATGGTGCTGACGTCGTCGAGTAAACCTAAGACTTGGTAAAAGTGTTAACTCGACTCTTAAGTAGTGTCTAGCTGGGATGATTACGTAATCCAGTTTTACGCTACTAAGACGTAATTTATTACTAAAAACCTTTTACTTTTCCTTACACTTTTCAAAGTGTATTTGTTCCAATTGGCTATTACATTGAGCTCTATTATCATCTCATCTAATTTTAATTGTGGGAAGTGCGTAGAGACTGAGGTGAAAAAAAAACTGTAAGACAATATTAAAAGTATTGAAAATAATGACGCAGTACTTCACGCACGAAGAACTCATTATATTATATCAGACGTAACTTCGTACTAGTATGGAGTAATGTTTTCATCTTTGAGATAGAATAACAAACACCGGCTCGATGCATTCGCACTCGTAATATAATCGAAAAGAAATAGGTAACATAGGCAAAATTGCTTAGAACAATACAACGCAATGCTAACTATATGTATGTACCTCTATATCGATTATTTATTTACAAAATATGATTTGGAGGGTGTGTATTTCCAACATTTTCCTCCTCGACTTTTCTACTATAGAAAAAAAATACATCGCCTCCTTATGTAGTATGTATGCAGCATACTTTCACGAGATTTACCACGTCTCTAATACGAACCGCTAAATAGTAGAGACGACCGTTCTGGTGTAGTAGTGCGAGTAGTTGCCTCGACGTCGTGCGCCGGAGCGGTCGCGGGTTCGATTCCCGCTCGAGGCAGATATTTGTATTTTGTACAAATATTTGTTTCCGGTCTGGATGTATGTTCTTGTGGATCTCCCCACTGTGCTTCGGAGAGCACGTAAAGCCGTCGGTCCCGGTTGTTATCATAGACACCTGATAACGATCGCTACCCATTATAAGGAAATTATCCGCTAACCCGCAGTGGTGGATTAAGCTCCAACCCTTCTTCTACATGGAGAATAGGCCTTCGCTCAGCAGTGGGTGGTTTACAGACTGATACAGTAAATAGTATAGTAGTAGTAATAGTATGTTTGTATATAATAATTTTTATGCATACATCTATCTATATGTATTATAATAATATGTACGTATATATATTTATTATTTTTTTCTATTGTATATATGTATTGTATATGTTATAAATAAAACTGTACACCTATACCATTAGAATACCATTTCCTCTGACCTAAGTTTGCCTGGAAGAGATCGCTCTTTAGCGATAAGGCCGCCTTTTGTACTTATTTCGTATTTTTTTTAATATTTAGTTTTTTTTATTTAGTTATTATTATTATAGTATAGAACATCCTTATTTCCACTTATAAATTGAGTTTTGTTAAGAGTAAAGAACATTTTCTACTCTAGTGCATACCAATATGTATGTATACCTCATTTGTCCATTGTATACCTCATTTGTCCATTCTATCACGCAGATGTCGCCAAGTATGTTTCTTAACGTAGACAAAACCGAGAGAAACGTCAAATATAGTATAATAATATAATTGTTAACATAAATCGTGTAAAATCATTCAATATCAAAGCTTACAAAGATTACTGTGATAAGTGTTTTGACTGTCATCAAATCAAAGTAGCCTTTGTAGGTTCAGTAATGGAAAAAGTTAAAGAATCTTCATAAAATGTTAATAGCCTTTCGAACTCTACAAATATTTAAATCTAAAAAAATATTTTCTTTTAGAATGTTCGAAAAAAAGCGTTCGCCGCAAGCATATTTTCCTAAGGGTAAGTTCTTTAAATCGATTTCTCTCGAGGATTTATTTATTCATAGAGCTGGTAATTTCGTAAATTGGAAACATTAAACTTATCTATTTTTATTTAAATCTATCCGACGTTAATTTTCGTAACACAATCAAATCTGTGATCGATTGAGATAAAAAAAATTTATAATGGACTATTTAATTAAAAGTCTAAATCGGATTTTATCGCGTTTATTTGTTTTAAAACTTTACAGTTTAACGATTTTTAATTAAATTAAATTATTTCCCGACGTTTCGGACCCTTTACAGCGTCCATGATCTCGGGGGACTGAGGTGGTGGGTGTCCGAATAATTATTCGGACACCCACCCATCGTTAAACTGTAAAGTTTTAAAACAAATAAACGCGATAAAATCCGATTTAGACTTTTAATTAAATGAGTAAAATTCGCGTAAATATAAGAAAACAGTATAATGGACTAGTTCAATTTTTACATGTTTCTATTTTTAACCATAAAACCAAATTTAATAAACACTAGTTCTTTGTCCTGAAGAGTCTTTTCTTTCATACATATTACTTAAATACATATTTTTTCGTTTCATTATTTACATTTCTTACAACCAAGTCTCAATAGTTCAGTATGTAGCTTGATCTAATAATTATAAAAAAATAATAATTGGCAGCGTCCTTCGTTTTTGAAACCTTAACTCCATTTTTGTTTTGTTCCTTAGCACGACTATTGCTGCAATGTTACACGAGGTTTTATCCTCGACATAACAGTTTTTACTGTTTATTTTAATTTATACGATACATAGCGCCATTCCTAACATAAAAGTGGGTCTAAGTGTACAATATTATACATAATATGAATCAGTGTGTATGTAAATATTTTAGTTACATTATAGTTAAATAAAATACTACATAAAAAATTATGCAACATTGTAGAAAAAAGACTCATCGTAACATAGTACTAAATTTAAATTTAAATTTAAATTTAAATAACAACATGAACAAGTCTATTAAAATTAGTAACAAAAAATTAAATAATTAATTAAATAAATAAAGCCTTTTTTTAATGTTCCTATATTAAAACAGGCTTAGGATTTGAGGTTAAATATTCAATACACTACTAAATATACATACTTATTTAAATGCATTAATTAACGTTAAATGTTAAGGTTATTAATGATTTTCCAGAAACAATAATTAACTACATTTTGTTATTGTAATGGATTCTTTATAATAGCTTGATTTCATGGTTCAAGTATGTATTTGTGGTAAGTCATTTTATAAAATACCTTTATAAAAATAATCATAGAGAGTTTTCTAGAGAAAGACTATTGTACTTTTGTAATAAATTATAAAACAACATAAAATAAACTGTAATATGAATAATCTTATATCGGTGAAGGCAACGGATACAGATAATTACTCGAAATTTTTCAAGGTATTGTCTGGATAACAGTAGCTTGTTAAAAATAAGGGCAGAACATCTTTTTATATTAACTCGAGCTGAGAGCAGCTTGAAACTTTTTAAAGATATTTACTAAGTAATAGAATAATGTTTATTGAAGTGAAACTTTTATATCGACGTATGGTAGAAATCTTATAATCTTATATCTTTAAACGAGCAATTCTTGTATATATATATATATATATATATATATATATATATATATATATATATATATATATATATATATATATATATATATATATATATATAATCTGAATCTCGGAAACGGCTCCAACGATTTTCTTGAAATTTAGTATGCAGGGGATTTCGGGGGCGATAAATCGATCTAGCTAGGATTTATTATTAGAAAATTTCGTTTTATCCCTTTTTTTACGCAATTAAAAAATATCATTAGAATACGAAGGTAAATTTCGCTTTCATTGACAAGCTTCTAATAGCTCGAATGGGAATCGGGCGGATTCGAAATCAGAAAACCTGAGTTCGAATCCATGTGTCTACAGACCATTTTTTTTCCTTTTTTTTTCTTTTGAATTGAGAGCTCTTATTATTTTTTATTTAAATAACCAATTCCTATTATTTTACTATTATGTCAGTAAGATCGAAAATATTATTTATGTTTCATCAGTATGTAATATATCTAAATATAATTTAACCGAGCAAAGCTCGGTCATCCAGGTACTGATAATATTAATATAATTTATTTCAGACCATAAGTCCATATATTGGGTTAGTACTCAAATGCTTATAAAACTATGTTAGTAAAACAAAATACATTCATCGGTTAGTACGCAGACTTATCCTATGTTAGTAGATATTCTAAAATATATTAGATAAATATTATATACACACACGCCTGTTAGGGAGCGTGTGTACCCTATTCCAGACGTACCACAGAGGGCTGTCTAGCTTGTACGCCAATGTGCTAAGGAGTGCGTTAGTACTCCCCACCAGCCGACTCATCAACGACGCCACACGTTTGCGGATGAGCGCGTAGAAATCATCCACACTCGCCTCAGCAAACATGGTGGATGCGCTGCAGTAACGGGGTTTCCTTAGCACCGCCCTCAGCACATTGTTGTACTGTACACGAAGGGCCCTGAGGGTCCGTTGTCTGTAGTTCGTCCACAGACTGCATTATTATAGCATGTTAAAATCAAAAATCGTTACACTACGATCGTCACATTTTCTGTCAAAATACTGGTCCCGAAGCGCGGGACTTTCATATATTAAGTTGAAAATAAGATACTATACTTTCAGACCGAGGGAGGTCTAGAGAATAGGAATTCTAGAGAATGACAACTGAACTAGTACAAAGCTATTTCTCTTTTTACAATTTTGACTTTTATACATTGTTGGTGTTTTAAAATGTATCCCCTATAGGGAAAGACAATAGACTATAGTCCATTCACCCTATTTGACTTTTATAAATTCTCATTAAAACAAATACATTTTATTGTGTTTACTCTGTTCCAATATCAATTTCCAATTGCATTTATTTATGTACAATGTACACTTTGAAACAAGGATATAACATTACTATTATTTTAAAGACACTTTTAAGGTAATTAAATTTATGGATATTTATATATTTAACAAGATAAACAATTTATAATGTAAAGCACATTAAAATATATAGTGTATAAAAATGTCCGACTTTTAACAAACGACAATGTTTTATTTTATAAAATTATATATTATGCAACAAATTTATTAAGAGGTAACCATTAATTTAAAAAAAATAATATTTTATACATATGTTTATGTAGATTTTTATATAATATACTAGCGGCCCGCCCCGGCTTTGCACGGGTATTTATTATCACCTACACCTGCGTCCATACTGGAAAATATTTCATAATAGACGGATTGAGTTGTCAAACATAATATTTTAGCCCGCGACTTCGTCCGCGTAGAAGTCGAAAATGGTTATAATAGGAGTTTTTTTTTTACGTTATTAATTTTGTTTTATAACATATAAATTATTATGTTAAAATATTTGAATACTTATAAAATATAACAATCTTTTTTATAGAGTAGGAATTTAAAGTTAATTAAACATTAAAATAAAAATAAAAATTGTTATATTTTATGATCAAGAAGCTCTGCCTTTGATCTGGGGAAAGTTACACGGGGGTATTATCTTTTTACAACGAAATCGAAATACTACACATTCTGTAGTATTCGTTCAATAACAATATTTTTTATTTTTCGTTCGGAGTGCTAGTTACCAAGCTATTCTGGAATATGCCACATACAACTGACTGTGAGAGAAGAAGCTTTCGCTTAAGTATACTCCCGCTACAGTAAGAGTTTGACCTTAAGCTTTGTTTATGGTAAATACATACTACATACATAGTATGTATACAATACATCATACATTATATTATTATAGGGTTCCCGGAAATCACCATTTCCTATTTTAAGCAACAGGTCTGAAAGCTGTCCGGTAGTAACATCTCCCTTAGATGGACTCTCATATTTATGGTAAGGCTCAGTTTCGTCACTGCAGGCCACAAATGCTCCTGTACTGTAGTGTATTGTATCAGCCTGTAAAAAACCCACTGCTGAGCGAAGGCCTTTTTTCCATATAGACGAAGCGTTGGAGCTTAATCCACGCTGCTCCACTGCGGGTTAGCGGATAATATCCCTACCATAAGTAACAATTATTATAAGGCATCCATGATAACAAACGGGACCGACGCGGACGGCCTTACGTACTCTCCGGGGCATGGTGAGGAAACCCACTATACACCTAGATATACACCCAGACCTGAAACAAATATTGGCACAAATACAAATATCTGCCCCGAGCGGGAATCGAACCCACGACCACCGCCATCTAGGCGAGGCGTTAAGGCGACCACTCGCACAACTACACCAGAACGGTCATCAATGCTTCGTTCGTGGAATCGTAGGTATAACTACACCACAAGTCAATACGATTTTGTCTCTTAGATTTGAATAAACTCGCAAGTAATATTTTTTTAAATTTTAATTGACTCGGCACAGTTGGTAGTGACCGTGCTTTCTGCTCCAGGATAGTGGGTTCGATTCTCGCCTCAAGTCTGGGTGTAACATGTATTTATTTCTATATGTATTATTTATACGTATATTTATAAAAAATGTATATCAGTCGGCTGTTACCTAAAACACAGGCATTAAGTTGCCTACCTTAGGAACAGACGATCGTGCGTGTATGTCAAACATATATTTATATTTAATACTAGTCCAAGACAGTTTTTATCTCCTCCTTCTTAGTTTTAGTGTAGGATAAAGTTCAATGGGTACATGATTTATAATGTTTTCTGATCTTGTTCCAACATTAGCCCGTGGTGCCAGTCTGTACTAATTGGGGTATTAATGCCGTATAATTCAAAAATGTTTCACTTCGGTGTCTTCTATATCTGTATCATTGTGAACTACAGATGCCTTGCTGATGTGTCATTTAGTTTAAAACCCTTGATTTAACACAACACCAACATTGAAGTAAAAAAATATTATATAAGACACCATTTTACAATAAAGCAATCACACGTATATTTACAACTCAATTTTGTTACGTTTAATATAAAGTCATGCCTGTTCCATCAGGAGCACCCAAAAAAAGATATCACTTACACCCGCGTCAATACTGGAAAATATATTATAAATAGACTGATTGAGTTGTCAAACATGTGTCAAAATAAAATGTAATTTAAATCAAAAGCACTAAGGAGTATTTATATTTTTTAACCCCGTTAGGGAATGAATTTCGATAAAATACGTCTTCAATCAATTCTGTTATAGAATATTTATGCAAAATTTGAAGTAGATTGGACCAAGGAATCACGTTGTCCCATACAAACTTTGCCTCCCTTTTTCATCTCCTTAGAGGTAGAATTTCGTAAAATCCGTTCTTAGCTGACCTCTACTTGGCAAAAGGAATATTCCTACCAAAATTCAAGATTTTAAGTCTCATAGTTCCAGAGATATCGTGATGAGTGACTATATCTATAGAAGGTCTCCTATATATATATATATATATATATATATATATATATATATATATATATATATATATATATCTCATTTAAATAAATAGTGAAAGTGAGAGATGATTTTTTAATGTTTTGAAAAATCATCACGTGATTGTGATTTTGGTATTATTTTTATGTTAACTTTTGATCGTAAATATTAGTCAATGTATATTAATTTATTGAATTTAACCATAATCTAATATTATTATAATAATATGACTGTCAACTTAGCAACCATTAATAAATTTTTAAGATAAGGAAAAAAATATAATATAAATATCTGATATATAAATTTTCTTGAAAAAATAAATAACGAAAAAAAAGTGTCACTTCATATTGTATACACATACACACACAATTTTATTTTTATTTTTATACCAGGCTAATGGAGATATCATATAAATTTTATGTAACAATTTACAATTTTTTTATAATATTATATTACCTACAATTTACTATATAATATTAAGTATTATTAAGTAAATTCCCCGGTGAGGTTTATGTAACTTGATAAAAAGAGAATTAGCGTTTTGTATAATGTTATTCTAGGATAAGCAAACTCCTTTTAAGATACTTTACCAACTCCTTTAAGGACAAATCTTTAATATTTACAACATGTTCTATAAAATATAGAAAAATATGAGTTTAATAACAAAGTTATCTGTCATATTTTTCTCGTACATGTATAATGAAATAAAAAATATTACCCATCTGTACATTTTTACTAATATTGAGAACACAAAATTACGCTAAGTTACAAGGTATATGTTAAATAAAATCAGAAAACAATGGCCTATATTTATTTAAAAAACAGCTTATTCTGTCATATGTTATTGTAATTTGAATGATAGATCGTATCATATTATAAGAGACATGAGTATGTAATGTATTTAAATTGTAATTTGTATTGTTGAATAGTAACAACATAATATGAAATAATATTTTAAAGTACATTTAATTAATTGATAAAAAGCCTTTAAAAAAAGAAAGAACAAATATTAAACTTATTTGAATTTCATTACAATACAGTCGTAATGCGTTTGCGTTATCTTACGAGAAAACTATGGCTAAATAAATGATATCAATTAAATAGAGCTAATCATGCTGCTAAGGTTCGTAGCTTCTGAATAAAACGGAGCCTTGAATTTCGATAGATAATGTTTCGCTTCAGACTATTGCAATCCACTTCTGAACATAGGCCTTCATAAGTTTGCGCCAAATATCCAGGTTTTCCACAATCCACCGACACCGACCACAGCCTCCACCGACGATCTTGTGTAAGTCGTCGGTCCAGCGGGTCGGAGGACTGCATGGACATGGACAGGACGTCCCACACTGCATTTGCCGATACGTGGTCTCCACTCCAGGACACGTTTGCTCCCGCGGCCATCCGTCCTGTGACATACTTGACCAGCTCACTGTCCCTTTAACTTGCTAATTTTACGAGCTATGTTGGTTACTTTGTTTCTCTCACAGATAATCTAATTTCTGATTTTATCCTTGAAAGAGACTCGAAGCATAGCCCGTTCTTTAGTATGTTGAGTGACTTGTATGTGAGTTTATTATTATTAGAGAGTATTATGTGAGTTTGTGTACTAATCCCGTCGTCAGTGTTCACGTCTCGACGTCATATTTCAACACAGGTAGGACGCACTACTCGAAGACTTTTGTCTTTAAAAATTGCGGAATCTTCGAATCGAATATTCAACGAAGTCTACCAAAAGCCTACCAAAAACCAGTCCATCCGAATCCTCCTAACGGTTTCCTTCTCGAAGTTGTTTGGGCCTAGGTAGAAATAATTTTGTAAAACCTCAATAAGGATATCATCAACACACATCAGTCTAGGCATGACTTGTCTATTGAAAATAGCTCTCGTCTTGTCCACATTCATATGAGACCGACCAGTAGGGAGGACTCATTCAGGTCACTCAGCATCCGGCCTAACTCCTTCAATATGTCCGCAAAGATAACAATATCGTCGACGAAACGAAGGTGTGAGATGTATGTTGTCATTGACATTTATTCATCGCTCACGGTCATCATCGGTACGTCATGTATATACCTCAGTACCTCGATATATTGTCTGTAGTTATGACATCGCTGCAAATAATCCAGTACAGCCTAGGTCTCGATAGAGTCAAAGGCTTTCTCATAGTCCACAAATGTCATACACAGCAGCAGATCAGCTTCTTCGGCTGATGAGCTCTTCAGTCTTCTGTATAATCTGTCGAACAGTATGGATGTGATCTACTGTGCTACAGCCACGTGGTTGGAGTTCGTAGAGTCTTGCGGTGAGACAATTCGTAACGACCCTCAAAAACAACTTAAAGACGTGATTCAAAAGTGAGATCGTTCTGTAATTTCTCAAGAGAGATTTATTACCTTTCTTGACACGTCTCCAGCGTTGTATCCCGATGGATGACGATATTAAAGAGTTTAGCTAAGGCCCTTAGGTCATCCAGCGGCCTTCATAAGCTCATTTGTAATTCCGTCATCCCCCGTGCCCCCGCCCCCTTTAAATTAAGCTGCCCAAGCGCCGCACTAATCTCATCGACTTCAATATCCGGGATATCCTCCGAAAAAGGGTGCAACAATGGTGTATGTGGATCTTTATTGTTCTGAGTTTGAGGCTTATATGTCTCGATCTCTTCTCGGGCCTGATGGCGAAGCAAACGATTCTGCCATCCACTGTAATAAGCTTCGCAAAAAGATTCTTTTTCCTCAGTGGACTTTCGAAAACTTTTCACCCCAGTCCAGCTCTATAAGAGCTGTGATTTCTCTTGTATTTGCGCAGTAGAGATCTACCGTACAAGTTTTCGTACCTTCTTGGAAAGAGCCTCCTTTTCTGGTGAAACTGCTTGAGTCGAAGGCATTCGTGCCTCCGCCTCATCAGGTCCAAGCTTTCTGATGAAAGTTAGGACTACTTAATCGATTTCTTTGGAGGAAAGTGCCTGCGACCGAGTTTGAACACTGTCTTCACCACGTTGTCGGTCATATAGTCCACGTTGCTAGTGATTTCTAGGGAATCGAATAGATTTTACAGTTCCAGTTGAAATTGCTCGGACCACATAGTATATGGTGGAGCGGTGTAAGTCAGAGGGTTACGTTCAGCAGTGGACATCCAATGGCTTATATGATGTCGGAGGATAGATTTCAGAGTACCTCACAGCAGTGGTGTTTGCTGCCAATTTTAAGTCTGTTAATCACTGAGACATCTCTGAATATACATATGTATGTCTTTTATCTACCAGGATGAAATCTATCTTGTTCATTGTCACAGTGTCGAGGCTCTGCCATATTTATCTCCTTTCTTGGAGGCTTCTTCTTGAAAAGGAAGTTCATCAAGAATAGTCGTTATGACTCAAGGTAGTTGACTAGCAGCTGCCTTCTGTTATTTCAAGGCCCCAATCCATGTGGTTCAATTTTCGATAAGCCGCGGTTTTGTGCTTCCACTTTGTCATTGAAGCCTCCCATAATAGTAACCATAGTAGTAACCATGTATGGCTCTCGAATTATCCTCATACATGGTCTCAACTTCATCGTCAGAGTGTGACGAGGTTGGCGCATATACCTGTACCACTTTCAAAGAGTACCTTTCAGTAAACTCGAGTACTAGGTATGCTACCAATATCGGCACACTACTGACTTGCACAACATTGCTGGCAAGAGTCTTGTGAACCAGAAAACTGAAGCCACTTTGGAAAAGCCTATCTTCACGGAAGTAGAGTAAGTGACCGGAGTCTAGGATTATAGTATTCTCACCCTCTCTTTGGACTTCAGATAACACCAGTATCCTCAGTTAATATGACTTAGCTCCGCTTCGAGTTCGGTGAGGTGATATTCCAGCCGTACAGTGCGTCCATTGTATGTTTTCAGGTGTATTGTTCATTAGCAGCCTAACGTACCCTGGTGATTTTTAGCACCCTCCGCTCCACCGTTACCGTGATTCATAAGATAATGTTTAGACAGATGGTATGTCTTTTGTCTTTAGTTAATGGGTTCATTGTATGTTTTTTGTAATTGGATTTACATTATTGTTTTGTTGTTGTTTGAATTGATTAGGTTTGATAGGATTTTTTTTCGATCGAGCTCTATCCTGTTTTAAAACACATGTGTGGATCCGATCACATGAATTTGAATGACTGATTATTATGATACTCACATATATGCGAAAGAAGAACCAATCTATCGTGATTAGTTAGGTTTGGACTATTGTTTCTTTTTATTATATAGGATCGGACAATTTTTTTCTAACTCGCTCCGCAGACTGAAAGGTGTGTGTGTGTGAAAGAGAGAGAGAGAACATTGTAAGTGAATGTTGATGGAAATTGAATAGATTAAAAAAGAATCTTCATTACATTGCCTTATAATTACGCAAGTATTTTTTTTTTCATACAAAATTATCAACTTTTAAAGTCCCCTAATTGTATGATAGATAATATTCATGTGAATAAAACCATGCGGTTCGGTTTATATCGGAGTGTATTTATTGAAATCACAAACAAATTTACATTTCTAAATTATATTATTTATTTATCAACATCATCATCATATCAGTCATTGGATGTTTCGCCATTGAATGGTCGCTGGAGGCCTCGTCAATCGACCTCTAGCGACCGTGCGGTTCCGGCGGCTCTCCTTAAGTCACCTGTCCATCTCGTGGATGGCCACCTGACGCTGTGCTTGTCAGTACGTGGGTTCCGGTATATACAATTCATTCATGAATTATTATCACGATACTTTGAAAAAAAAGATTCTTATCAAAGTTTTTATTTTATTTTATTTTTTTTTATTAATATCCTATAATAATTATTTATTGTGCAGCAACAAAACTTATTATCAGATAATAAAAAATTAAAAATGACATTTAAAAAACGCACTGTTATCGCTAATCTAGTAATCTATTCCAGTTGATCTTCAATAGAGAAAAGAAAAATTAAATGTAGGGGAGTAGATTTAAAAAGTAATCATAAAACTTGTGTTGTAAAATAAACTGTTGGTAATAGATGAATGATGTTAATTATAAAACAACGCTCGATTAAGGATGACTGTTTCGAACAGTACACGAGTTTAAAGCAAAAGGTAACAAAAGTTGTAATTAAGTTTTCTGGTAAAAAATCTATACGAGTTTCATGATAGAATTTATAACATAAACATAATAAGTAGAAGCTTATGAAAACGAAAACAAGATATAACCACACGTCACCTTTCGGAATGCCAGCAGCTATAGCACACATCACCAAGAAAACGAATCTTGAAATTTTATACGTTGCTATATATTATTAAAGGTGTTGAAAGCATTACTGATCTATTAAGTTCCGTAACCTGTTGATTATCTAAAAGTAAGTATTGATATGTAAATATGAATCTTTTAGTTGATTATAATGATACGTCAAACAAACCAGTAGAATACGACGAATAAGAAAAAGGTATTTTTACAAAAATATATTGTGAAATTACAATACATTTATGGAATAATTCAACAACTAAACGCAAAAAGCGACCTATGGACACGTAATGCAAGGCGCCGCCGTCGCAATCAGTTTCAACGCATGTATTCGAAAAATATTATTACGTATATAACTCTAAACAGTACTATGACATTTAAAATTTTTATTTTGTAGCGTTAGTGTGACCTCCTTACGTTTACGAAGACCATTTTAAGATACAATAAATAAGTATGTCTGTTTTTTATTTGTTTTATAACTAATTACTGAAGTGCTAATACTTTTCATTCTCGTGTGTTTTATGAATTTTCATTGAACTAAAACGAATTGAATTAGCCTGTAAATCATCCACATTGCTGGGCGAAGGCATATACCTCATATAGGAGAAGGTATCGATCCCTATCAGGTGTTTAAAATAATGTCTGGAGCCGACGGCTTTACGTGCTCTCCGAAGCATGGTCGGAAAACCCTCAAGGACATACATTCTGATCAGAAAAAAATATTTGCACAAATACTATCTACCCCGAGCGGGAATCGACCCCTCGACTAGTGGGTTGCGTTAAGACGACTACTCGCACTACTATACTAGAACGATTGTCAAAAATCTTTATTAATCGCAAACAATAAATATAAAAACGAACCTTTCATTAACAGCTGCTTTTTAGTTGTTGTTCAAAATAATTCAAGGTTATTATATTATTAATTTTATTAGTTAATACATTGTTATAGGTTTTGTTTGATTTTTTAATAAGAACGGGAGAGTATACATTAAATATAAAGGTTTTTGTAAGGTTTAATTATGTAAAAGCTTTCAAAGTAAAAATAGCTGCAAATGTTTTGTATTTCTTTCTACCAAAACTCTTTATAACGATGGAATAACTAGTAATTGTAAGTACTAACAAAATTATCTCATTCAAATAACTGTTGGTAATTATAAGATACATAATTTTACTTGTAAATATGTAACAAATTTGAGTTAGTATACATATAAGGTAAATGGTAAAAAAAATTGAATCGTTTCATAAGTATATCCTTTAACTTAAGGTTACACATTAACGAAAGATACTTCTGCTTTGGATATTAATCCTATCATAACCTATCAAGTACTATAATAGCACTATTTATATTTTCCTTTTTAATATAATAATATCATTTCAGCCTTTTTACACAAATTTTAAAGTTATGTTGATCATTATATATGTATCATTATCCGGATGATATGTGGAAACGGTTCTCCACATGTCACAAGTTTTGAGATTTATTCATGACGTAAGAAAAAATAAATAAATGTACGCTGAGACACATTTTTCTTTTGGCCTCTTTATGGTCTAAAATTTCCTTTTACAAAGTTTTGAACACAAAGCGATAATTAATTTATTTTATGATAAGGAAGACCTAATTAAAATTATACGTGGAAAAGCTATCTTAAAATCTAATTTACTCGTAGTAGGTTTTCCGACTGCAAAATTAGTAGTTTTTAAATATTAAAAAATAAAAATATTTTCAAAACAGAATATATATTTTTAGTATAGAGATTATATTTTATTTAATTGTAAAAGCAGCGTAATTTATGCATATATAAAAATTAAAATCTTTAAAAATTAATATTTAATTAAAATAAAATTTATGAGTAATTAAAAAAATTAAATTCTAGAACTTACCTCAGATCACGAGCACCCCAGTGTCGAGTTTTAGAATTTTACAGCGACGTTTTTATGAAAATTGTATTCAATATCTATATAAGTAATAGTTAACAGGTAACAAGGGTATGAGTATTTAACAATAGCTTAAATATATTCAAAAGTACAACAAGCGCGGATTAAAGGGCTCGCATATCACGATACGATAAAAAGTCATCCGTAACAACAATAACACTGAGAGGAAGACTAAATTAAGTACATTGAGGATACGAGAAATGAAGGCAGAGAGGAAGCGAAAAGTAGACATCACAGGTAGTTGGAATAATGAAATATGTTGAGTAGATAAAACATAAAACAATAAAAGTTTGAAGTCAAATAGCACGGGAACGTACGAAAACGCGCGCGACGTTTCTCGAGCGAGTTTGGGTATGGTGTGAAAAGTCTGCAGATATTCAACAAGTGGCGATGCGAGGGCGGCCGACGCGGGTCCAGTTCGGAGGACCTCGCGGCGGGAACGTTCGCCCGCGTGTGTCCCGAGCTCGTTCCCGCCTCAGCGACCGACCTTCGGTTGTGTGCGCATTCGCTTTGATACACCCTTCGATATTATATTCATCTGTGTGGGTGCCGTTCCCGTTCCCGCAAATGTATCAATGTGAGGGTGCATTCTGTTTGTGTGGGAGCGTGACGCGCCTACGAGTCTAGCACAGGTGAGCCCGGGCGGCCCCCAGATAGCTCTTGTCCTATCTATACCGCTTTTACAATGAAATGGCTGGCTGAACATAAACTACCTGCGTGCTTCTACATTAATAGACGCATACACTTATGTGCCTTTCACAAAGGTTTTGTTTGTTAGTTTCTATAATGTGTCCATTTATATTATGTAATGTAACGAAATATTTTTAACAGGTTATACAAAATGTTGCGCTTAATATTTTAGTTCAATATATAAATAATATTGATTCGGAAGGTCATTCTCGTTAGGTTATATAATTATATGTCTTTAATTATTAAACGCACGTAATACTGCAAAGCTAATCATTGTCCTTGTAATTAATTTAATAAATTATGTTAATAGGTTGTCCAGTAAATTCTAATTTATGTATATTATATGCACAGAGGTGAGCCGGACAGTCCCCATGAAGGAGAAGTCTGGCCTTTTCGCCGAGACCAGCCTGTCGCTGGAGGGATCCTGTTGTCTGCAGATCCGGAACCATCTAATTAAAGCGGCTGAAGGCTCCCGCAGGGGTTTAGTTACGGTAATGCACTCCCAAACTGTTGAGTCCGACATAGGTCTGGGACTGCCTACCCGGGCGTCCTGGATATCACCCGTAAATGGATTCCTCTGCGTCACACAAAAGAAAAAGAAAAAAAAATACTGTTCTCTTATTTTTACGCGAATTTTACTCATTTGATTAAAAGTCTATACCGGATTTTATCTCGTTTATTCAAAACTATTTATTCAAAATTGTCAACAATTAATTCATTATTCGGACACCCACCACCTCAGTCCCCCGAGATCATGGACGCTGTAAAGGGTCCGAAACGTCGGGAAATAATTTAGAATTTAAAATATTGTAAAACTATAAAGTTTTGAATAAACGCGATAAAATCCAGTATAGACTTTTAATCAAAAAAGAAAAAAAAATGTATATTATATGCAAATAAAAATATCAAAAGTAAAAAAGTGAAATCTATCAATTTATGAATTATGAATATAATGTTTTATTTCAAAAGAATAATAGGTACGTTACTTTTTTAATTTAAATTTACATTATCGCCTTATCGTGACTGATTTATTTAGAATACTTTGACCGTGGTTATGTGGTTGTTAAGACTCATTAATAAATATTTATGCTTTGAATAAGAATTGCAAACCAATTGGAGAGGAGGCTTAACGATTATTGTCTATAATCACCACCACCACGGGTCATTACAGAGACGCTTAAAGATCAGAAGAATTATATATTCTAATATCATTAACCTAAAAATTATAATTTCTAAGCAAATTTCGGCACGTACGAGTATATACAATGGAAGTCAGAATCGGACAACATTTTAAACAAAGCTTTTCTCGAAGATGACAGATGTAATAAACAACACTTTTTTTTCTTTTTCTTTTTGTAAATTAAATAAGTTTTCATATATTAGTTAAATCAAAATATGTTTTGAAACTGTTCATTAAAATTATTAGAAAATTGAGTAAGACGCAAAACAAATAATACAGTGCGCAGGCTATTTCAACTGAAACAACTTGTTGAGATCGTATTCTACGGCACTTGATACACAAGCTATAGCGTAGCGCCGAGAGTTTGCATATTGACTACGGATAGTCGGCTACGTGCTACGCTTTTCAATATGAAGAAAGCTTAAGAGCACTTACACATATTATTATGGTTATTGAGGTACTTTTAAAGGCCGTACTGTAGAGCATATATTTTAGTAAATCGTTATAAATTAAGCATATGAAAACTCCTTTAAAAATATATATTAATAACAACTTTGTTTAAGTCACAAGTGTAAAATTATTAAGTGATAGGATTTTTTTTTACTCAGCAAAATAAAATTATAAGTAGTAATCAATTAAAATTTCATTTAATTTAGAGATATATAAATATGGAGATTTAAAATCTTTAGCTCATGCCATTGATTATTTACTATAAATGAGCATAGTTTTAAAACGAAACGTTTAATACAGTTTTCTCGATCAAACAGAAAGAAATACTTTTTATACATATATCGTAATCCGAATAGTAAAACTTCCAACATAAAATAAGTTACGCTACAACATTTAAATATCGGTTAAGTGGTCGAACGGTTTTAAATAGACACGAATATTGATTTGTCTCTTCAGTGCTTGTAACCACAGACTATATTCTATTCAGAGAGATCAAATAATGCAAGATGTGTCTGTTATAATCAGGCACACAAACTGAGCCATAATTTATATCATATTATATTTTTACGCTAATATTAAAATATGCATTTAAAATACCTTAAAAAGTACTGGTAAAAATAAATAATACAATTTATTTACTGTATTTTTCATTAACATTAAATATATACTCATATATATTTAAAAAAAAAAAGATTGAAGCCTCAAGAAGAACACATATTTAATTAAAAGTCTATATCGGATTTTATCGCGTTTATTTAAAACTTTACAGTTTATCAATATTTTAAACTATTTCCCGACGTTTCGGACCCTTTACAGCGTCTATGATCTCGGGGGAATTTTTCGAAAATTATTAGGACACCCAGCACCTCAGTCCCCCGAAATAATAGGTACTACCTACTGTAGGCAATATTAATTTAACATATTGTTCTCTTATATTTACGCAAATTTTATTCATTTAATTAAAAGTCTAAAAACTGATTTTATCGCTTTTATTTAAAGTTACTGTTTAACAATGTAACACTGTTTAAGAATGAACTTGAACACAGCACGACTTCCAGACACAACAAGTTCATTCTGTGTGAATAGGAACGGTCAAAAGTAATAATTTATAATTGTATAAAAAGCGGGGTATGTAACAATTAATTCATTATTCGGACATCCACCACCTCAGTCCCCCGAGATCATGGACGCTGTAAAGGGTCCGAAACGTCGGGAAATAATTTTAATTAAATCAAATTGTTAAACAGTAACTTTAAATAAACGCGATAAAATCCGTTTTTAGACTTTTAATTAAATGAATATTAATTTAATTTACCAACCTACAGTAGGTGAGATAGGTAATACAGCACCATATTGTTTTTTTTTTTATTTGTCACGCTTTTAACGAATTTTAAAAAGTAGATTATGTTTACAGGTTTTGTTTTGTTTTTTTTTTTCTTTATGTAAGTATGTACACCGATGTCATCAAAATTTCTGAGCTGATTCGATAATTAACTCCATAGCTATAGGATAAAACTATTGTATAGCAGCGGCGTGCACAGGATTATGACACTGGGTATGCGGCGGAGTACTCGGTCACAAAAACTTATTCTTTTATAGATTTTTAGCATAGCCACAGCCACGCGACGGATCTCTGTTGGATCAGATGTTTTTCTGTATGATCATGCTTCTTTGCCGCGGAATAGAAATTTAAATCTGAATATCCCGAATCAGTCCACACTGTACTAGAATTACTAAACAATTTGCAAAGAAAACAATATAATTTAATCGTGTGTACACAACCACACAGCCAGTTGTACGTTTCATAACTTTTATTTTATTAACATTTTTATTAATATTATATTATAGTTATATAACATGAAACTTTCGAGTTACATTTCTTTTTTGCTGGTTTAATTGTTGTACCTACCTTTAGACACAATTTGAATCTTTTCACTGAATGACAATTTGTGAGAACTTGTTATTTTTAATTTTTAATAAACACACATTTTCAACACAAACCTCACAATCAAATAGCATTTAAAAACAAACAAAAAACGCACTAGTAAAAGCAAATCACTACAATTATTATAGAAACTCAGTAATAAACTGTTAAATGTACACACTTTCAAATGTTAAAATGAAAAATCTTCTAAGAAAACTATAAATATACTGGCGCAAATAAAATAGTAAACAATGCTTATCACATAAAAAAAGCAAAATGGCCCCCACGAAACACAATTAAACATTACATTGGTTACTCGGATTATAGGTAACTAACATTTCCGAATACTCCCGACAGCGGCCGAACTTTCGTAGTAGTCTAAGATCCGAACCTAAGTCGACCTTCACCGGTGTGATAATAGATTGAGACCTATTTTATAATAAATTTAGTATATTAAAAATGTATTAAAAATGTGTTTACTGGAATAATCCTGGACAGGATATTTTTAATTAATTATTAAAAAAATATTTGTGTTTTAATTTTGCAATATCAAGAAAATATTTTTTTTAACAATAGACTTGAAGTATGAAAAATACTTCAAATTTACATACATGTTTTTTTTATAATTATTTATATAATATATAAATATTAATAATATAATATATAAATATTAATAAAAATATTACATAAATGATTTTTTAATAATTAATTAAAAATATCCTGTCCAGGATTATTCCAGTAAACCCATTTTTAATACATTATTTAATAGACTAAATTTATTATAAAATAGGTCTCAATCTATTATCACACCGGTGAAGGTCGACTTAGGTTCGGATCTTAGACTATAGCCTGCCGCAGGAGTCGCGGCTGGTCCGGCTTTCGATATTCATAACTGTGTACGGACACCAAAATTTCTACACACATGCGAACAAATCTCCTGCGGGACGCGACGGCATGACTTGGTTGATTAAGTACAATATTTTGCAGCGCCGCTTGCCTGTCGCCAAACGCATGGCAAAGATAATGTTTGTGTGCTTGCAAATAGGTGCTATTTATAAAATATTAGGCGTTTTTAAGTTATTATATTTTGTTTATTCATTTATTTACTATCAATTAAAGTCATCTAAAATGTACGAACGTTTTATTAAAATATCTGTGAATGGCAAGTAAAGCACTGCATTTCTGCCTACAAGGAGCGCACGCCCCTGTTGTATAGTATTTACTATTTAGTAAACCAAAATGATTCAAGATTGTTTTTATTTAGTACAAATAGTGCACAGTATAAGTTCGTACTAAAAACTTTAATATAAATCGACTGTACAGTACAGTACGTACAGTATCGAAACTGAAAATTTGCAATTTTTTTCATTGCACTAAAAAACTCCTTTTTATATATGTTTTCATACAAAAAAAGAGAATAAGCTAAAAAATACATATTAAACCACATTTTTCATGAGTATAATATCGATACTTGACAAATAAATGATAATTTTGTTCACATCAATCATATCAATCAAAAATATAATAGTATAATTAAATTATGTTGTTATTATTGTTTGACTTATTAAGACTTCAAAGTCCTTTCTTTTAAAATTGAACGTTAAATTACATGGCATATGTAGCAAAAAAACACTCAACAAATTTATTACAGACTGTCCACCAGGGTAGCGTTCCTAATACTCTGAAAGACTGAATTATATTCCTTGAAGGTACTATAGGCTTACGCACCATAGATACACCACAATGAGAAGGTAATGGTCATGTACGATATCTTAAAACCCTAAGTTGCAATCCTACCCTTAACCACCTAAAAGTATTTATATAAGTCTTCAGCTGGTGCATTTGTCTATCGAAAGGTTAATATGTAAGTCTGTAATACTTTTTTCAAGCTGTTTATTAATTTTAGCTTGCGATTTGCGAATTATAACAGTTATATATCGTATTTGTAATACCAATAAAAATAAAAATACCAATTTAAATTAAAACCAGGACTCGAAAGGATTGAATTTCAATCCAATCAACTTTCCTTCTTTCTATTTTTTTTTTTTTCTTTTTTTGAGTCAACTTACTTATTTCCTGGAATTTTGTAAAATGTCGAGAACTTTGCGAACAATTTTTATATGCTACAACCCAAAAGTGGCTTGAATCATAGAGGTAAAAAAACCAATGCTATGCGGAAAATAGCCCCGAGTTAGAGTTTTGTTTCTCACAGGCAGCTTAAAAACAACAAGGCACCAGGTACAGATGGAGTCACAGAAGCACTCATGTAAGCGGTCGGTTAAGCCAGTACCTATTTTAAAAACATTCAGTGATTGATCGATTCTACTATTCACGAGGGCTTAACGTAAAAAAAAAAAGTGACGAAATTTACCTTATTGACGAATTATAGACCAATTTCGCTGTTGAGCCATAATCCATATCTGTTTTTTTTGGAAACTGGTTGACTATTGTATCACAAATCGTAATTTTGTTTTAGATATAGATTCTCATTCATAGATTCGATGACCTCCAGATTTTTAAAAAAGTTGTATTTCGAAACGGTTTAGTTATAGTACTAACACCTTTTTAAAAGCTGTTTTAATATTTTGTGGACAGGAATATATTTTACCAGAATAACTAAGTTTTATTACAAACGTATAGAGTGAACATGACAAAGAGTAAGCTTGGAACGCCCTAATGCGGCTCAAGGACCGCAGTGGTCTCAGTTGTATTTCTGCTATTGTAATTCTCGCATTTCACCTTTATGAATCTATTTCTCTCATTTTAGGTATTTAAAAAAGCCGATTTGTATTTTAAAACGCGCGCTAATCCCTCACAGGCAAAAAATAAACTTGTATGACATTGAATCGGTTCGTAAAAAGACTTCAAACATAAATAAATAAATATAAATATTAAATAAATAAATATTAACCAACAATCACACCACGTTAACCTAGCCCCGTGGTAAGTTCGTAAGAACTTGTGTTACAGGTACTAGGAACGGAAATAAATTTAAGATATAAATACATATATACATAAATACACATCCATGACCCGGTGCAGACATCTATATTCGTCATACAGATTATCTGCACCTGGCGGGATTCGAACCCGCGACCGCTGCGTAAAGTGTCCAGTTGTCTGACCACTCGACCAGCCGGCCGTCAAACGACATACGACATGAACGTGACATACGACATGAACAGACGAAATGAGAGGGTTGGAGGGGGGTGATTAGGCTCATTAGGATCGTAACGTGTTTAGTGACTCATAATTAGTACAAGTACGAGATTTCATTGTTATTAGAATATTAGTCTTTGAGCTATCGCCAACCAAGCAACATAATCAGGAGTGAAAAGTGAAATATGGAAAAAATCGAATATCGTGCCGATATAAAGTTCCTTACCAAGCAAGGAAAATCAGTTGCGACCATACTGGATGAGATGTCATCGGTTTACGGTGACTCTTATCCAGGAAAAACCATTGTGTACAAGTGGCACAGTTTGTTTAAAAAAGGAAGGGAATCCCTTGAAGACGAGCCCCGAGGCCGAGCAGGAGCATCGAGGTGACCACGACCGAACTTATCCAAAAAGTCGAAAAACTTGTACTCGACGATGCTCGACTAAAGAAGAAACAACTCGCAGAAATGGTTGAAGTATCCGATACAACCATTTTTAAAATCCTGCACGATCATCTTGGAATGACTAAGGTTAGCGCAAGATGGGTACCGAGAATGCTCACGCCGCCGCAAAAACAACAACGCGTAGAGTGTTCACGTGCAATTTCGGACCTCTGCAATGAAGACAAGGATGGTTTATTGAGTCGAATTGTTACTGGAGACGAAACTTGGGTTCATCATTATGAACCTGAGTCGAAACAAGACTCTATGCAGTGGCATAAAAAAGGCATAGCATCCCCCAAGATGTTTAAGGTGTCATAGTCAGCTGGGAAACTCATGGCAACGGTCTTTTGGGACTGAGAAGGAATATTATTGATCGATTATAAAGATAAAGGTGTTTCTATAACCGGAGAATACTACGCTTCAATATTAGAGCGACTTAAAGAAGCCATTAAACAGAAAAGACGGGGAAAATTGACGAAAGGTGTGCTGCTTTTGCACGACTATGCGCCCGTCCACAAGAGCCGCGTTGCCTTGGCTGCCCTGCCTAAAGTGGGCTTCGATATTTTGAACCACCCACCCTACAGCCCAGACCTAGCCCCGAGTGATTATTACCTCTTTCCGCAGTTGCAGCGTATTTTGGGGACAAAGACAAAACATTTTTTATGAGGGTATAAATAAATTAATTGATAGATCTGAAAAGTGTGTCCGTCTTGCAGGTGAATATATTGAAAAGGAAAAATTATTTGGTTTTTTATTTCAACCCGGACCCTTCATTCCGCGAACATAAAACGCTCCCTCGTAGGTTTAAAGTATCATGTTGTAGTTTATCTCGTACAGATGTTACTGATAGGCTATCACATAATTTATCAGCCGGAAGTAAAATAGGCTCAAAAACTTAAAAAAAGTACGTAATAAATTTTAGTATTGGTTAACAGTACCGCCATTTTGTAATCTAATAATAGATGAATTAATGCAAGAGAACGCTTTTTCACTTCGAATGTCGATAATTCTTTGATTTTAAATTGGAATGAAACATATTGGATGGTTTTTAGTTGATTCTTAAATTGCGTCTTATGACGACTGTTGTTTTTATTACTGCGTATTATTTCTATCATTTTATCTTATTATAATACACGTACCGAAGAAACCTAATCCCATTGCGTTTTCTGATTTCCGCCCTATAGCAATCCTTCCTTTTTTGTCAAAAGCTTTGGAGCGTCTAGTCCATCAACAGCTATCATTATTCCTTTCCTCAAATAATCTCCTAAATCCTTATCAGTCCGGTTTCCGTAAAGTTCATAGTACGGCTACGGCACTCATCAAAATCTCTGATGACATTAGACTTGCTATGGATAATCAGAATCTCACTGTGTTGACCTTGCTAGATTTCAGTAATGCATTCAATACGGTGGATTTTGATATCCTGCTAGCTGTTTTATGCACTCTTAACATATCTCCATCAGTAATTGATTGGTTTCATAGTTACTTGTTCGGGCGCCGGCAGCGGCTACGTGTTCAGGATTCATTTTCAGACTGGTTAAACGTAAGTGTCGGCGTTCCACAAGGTGGCGTGTTGTCTCCTCTCCTATTTTCGATTTTTATAAATTCAATAAGTCTTCACATATCTTCTCTCTACCACTTGTATGCAGATGATCTTCAAATTTACTGCCATTCCAAATTGACTGATCTTCCGACATCTATTACTAAAATCAATAATGACTTGAACAACATCTATAGTTGGAGCAGTTCATATGGATTAAATATCAATGCTTCTAAATGTCAAGTTATTATTATTGGCAGTCCTAAACTAATATGTCGGATAGATTGGTCAATAATTCCGCCAGTTATCTTTAATAACAATGTCATCCATTATTGCGACAAAGTAAAGAATCTCGGAGTAATCTTTGATAGTCATCTCTCATGGACACCTCAGTTGAGTGAATTGAGCCGTAAATTATTCACTGCTATCAGCTCACTTCGCCGACTCCAATATTTTCTTCCCTTGCCCACTAAAATTGCGTTAGCACAGTCACTCCTTTTACCAATTCTTAACTATGCCGATACTTGTTTTCTTGACCTTAAAGAGGAGCAATTAAATAAGCTTGAGCGCCTTCAGAATCTTTGTATTCGGTTCATATTTGGTCTTCGCAAATATGACCATGTCTCTAATTTTCGCAACCAACTCAAGTGGCTCCCAATCCGTTTTCGCAGGAATACTCACATCCTCTCGCTATTATACTGTGTACTCTTCCACCCTAACACACCCCTCTACCTCAAAGAACGCTTCGAGTTTCTTAGCGATTCTCATGATCGTTCCCTCAGGTCTAGCTCTAATTTGATTCTTAAAACTCCTTCTTATTCTACTTCATTTTATTCTAACTCTTTCTCTGCCAAAGCTGTTCGACTCTGGAACTCCCTTCCCCTTCCTATAAGAAAAGCTCAATCTCTCCCTTGCTTTAAAAAACATCTTAAAGAACATTATTTGTCACTAAATATGCCATAATCTTCTTTTTTTTAAATATAATTTACGTACGTATTTTATGTATGATATATTATTACCTAATATTTCTGTATGTATATCTATAATATTATGTGTGTATATGTGTATGTGTATGTATGTATATATGTATATATGTATGTGCATATGTATGAATATGTGTATGTATGTGTATATATTATATTATATATGCCATTGTACACTTCATTATCCGTCTTTACTTTACTGTGTCCTATACCCAAAGGTTGTCTGGAAGAGATCGCTCTATTAGCGATAAGACCGCCTTTGTACATCTTTCTATATTTGTTTAGTTTTTTTTTTTTCTATTCATGGTGTACAATAAAGAGTATTATTATTATTATTATTATCATGTCTCATAGATTTCCAATTCTGTCTGTTGATCCGCTTATATGCTATAGAGTATTTAATTAATTATTATTAGAAACAAAAACGTTTTTATTGATTTATTAAATGCGAATTGAAATTTTTTCGGACATAATTTAGTGGCGTTTTAAGCATATTGGATCCGATTTATGTATATTAAAGACAATGAATCTAATCTTTTTTGACCCATGGTCGTCCCTTTTTTAATTTTTTATAATTTTTAGTTTTGAAAAAGATCTTTCTGTGAGTTTTGAAATTGCTTTATCTTTCGTGTGCTCGTTTTTTTTTTTCTCGGTCGTCTCTGGTGCCCCCCTAGACGGGATGCCCTAAGCAATTGCTTAAATAGCTTATAGTCTAATCCAGCACTGAACATAAGTACAAACCTAGAAACATATATTTGTAAGTGGGAGTCAAATCAGCGACTTGATTGATGTTAAAAGTTTTTTTTTTTTTCAAATATGTATCTATTGCTCGGAGGGCGGTGAGACCCAGCCGTTAAAATATGGGAACCTTCTAATTTAGCTAAGAATAAATATTCGTCCTAAGGGTATCTTCAAGTGAGATCTCACCTCAGCTTACGATGACGTCGGAATGGAGAGAGGCGCTGTACGAAGCGAGAGTAAATCAAGTTGCGGCCCTACATAGCTAGGCGTGAGCGAGCATAAAAATAAGAAAGCGAAGCGCCAACGTCACGCGATTTTTCCAGCATGGTCTTGTGTTTTAGACCATGGTTTCCAGGCGGTCACCCATTGAAGTACTGACCGTGGCTAACGTTGCTTAACTTCGATGATCAGAAGTAAACCGGTTTATTCAACATGGCATTGACGATGGTGTCGTTAACGTATTTAATTTTTCAGGGAATTTTTTATTTTATTTTTATTTCCGAATAAAGAATCCTTCAAAAATATTGTGTCAAATTTTTAGAAAAATCGAAGGGAAGTTGGGTAAGTTACAGTGGTTTGAGCGACCGCACGTCGTAAACAACTCCGCGCCGCGCATCATAGAGCCCCTGACCGGCCCGAATAATGGTAATTAGGGTAAGCTGGACTATTGTTGGCACCTCATTAGTCATTGGCACTTTGGATTTTAAACAAAAATATTAAGGATTGCTGTTATATAAAAAGCGTAAAAGTATATTTTTTTAAATCTACAATCTCAACTTTTTTTAAATTCAACGCTAACTTTTCTAACACGATTACCTGGCAACGCTAAATAAAAATGTATTAACGGTGTGAAGTGGTTGTGACGATTAATTCGATTTTTTTAAAGGATCCAACAAGGTACAAGGTATGATTAACCTATTCTTATTTTGAATTAAACGTGTAGTGAACGTAGGTTACTATGTTTTAATGCTTGGTTATGTAATAAGTAAGGATTTTCAGTACTTTATTGCATCATTTTTTCGTTAGAAATTCAAAATAATATGGTGCTACTTACTAGTTCAAGTTTTAAACAAAAATACAATTAATTGGCACCCATGCCAATCATTGAATTTCGTTTATGCTATATTACTTTTAATATAAAAATGCCAAATTAATATGATTGTGTGTAGGAACATAAAACGTTCTTATATTGTATAAAACTTGCTCCGCGTTTAATTTTTGGCACTGCCATTCACTATACAAATGTTGGGTGCCAATCATTAATGATGACTTAATTGATGCCAATCATTGTACTATTGGTACCTGCCAATAATTAATAATGCGAAGTTATTTATTTTCAAGTTTTTTTATAGTTTCTCATAATGCCAAAAATAAGTAGAGGTGCTGCTAAATAATATAAATACACTAAAGAAGACATATTAAGAGACATAATATGTCTTCTTTAGTGTATTTTTTAACACATTTAAGAAGACATAATGTTGAGTATAGTAGAACTATTTTTAAATAAAAATCCGCGACAAAATTGTTTTAATCAATAACAAACCGGGTTATGGCTGGTATCGTTTATTTTTAAAACGACCATCCAGAAATTTCCATCAGGACTTCAGAAGCTGTAACAGCAGCAAGTGCCAATGTTTCTGAAGCCAATATAAGGCAATGGTTTATTCAAATTGAACAACACTTGAAAGAAAGTGACTGTTTCGACATTTTACAAGACCCTTCCCACATGCGAACATTGACGAACATCACACTCCAGAAAAAACAAATTTGAAGTTCAGTTTAATATGGCCTAATAAGACACCTGTACGCAAAGGTCGACAGTTAGCAAATAAACCTGTATTTGTATTGACTAGCAGCAAATGGTTAGAAATAGAAAAAAATATAATTGAAGAGAAAGAGAAAAAAGAAAACGATAAAGAAAAACGTAAACGCTAAAGAGAAGAAAAGAAGATAAATAACAAAAGCCCATGAGTTTCATAAGAAGAAAAAAGTAGTAGAAAAAAATACTGAAAATAATAAAACTGTAAAAATGACTGATAGAACTAAAAATTTAACTGTAATTGATAAAGTACCTATAATTATTACAAAAAGTCCTGATAAAAAAGTTAATAAGTCACAAAGTATTCTTAAGATACCTAAATAAATTCCTACTGAACGAGAAAATACTGAAAATTTTATTCAGAAACTACGTAGAAAAATTAAAATTAAATCTTAAATACAGGTAGTTAAACCAAATCCTAATGATATTATCAGTAAATTGAATGTCATTAGTTATGAAAACTATAAATTTGCTATTACAAAGGATTTCGCCTTGCCTAAACCTAATCATAAAAAAGTGTTGGAGAGAAGAGATACTTTCAGTAATGAGAAAGAGCTGTCGGATTTTTTAAACAAATATCAAAACAATGATAGTTCTGATGATACTTAGTCGCAATTTTTACCGGTTAAGATTCTTAAAGATATGGTAACTTAAGTAAAATATAACTGTTGAATTTATTGTAAATTTTATAATAGCGAATTTTAATTAAATGTGTTAATTAATGGCTAATTATGCATAAAAAATGTAAATAAATACTAAGTGCCAATGACTGATTCTCATGTGATAATAATTGTAACTTTGGTGCCAATAATTGTACTTTTGGACCGATTTAGAGATTTTCTTTAATTTTTATTAAAACCTTATAAATAAAACACTAAATACCTTTTTATTTAAGCAAACATAGACCAAAGAAACATTTAGTAGTGCTCAATAAAATGTAGAACATCAGATCATATCTTAAAGAAATCTTAAAGATCAAAGAATCCTTAAAGTGCCAATCATTGTATAGTTTACCCTAATATTGTAGTCTCATACTATAATAATTTTTTATTTTATTTTTTGAGAATAGCGCCATCTGTACTATTTTTTAAGAACTTCGTGTAATGCTTATAAAATAAAACTTTGGTTATAATTAATAATAGTTAATTGTGATATGAAGTTAATTTTTATATTTACTAATAACGGTAATAAATATATTCAGAAAGAAAAGCATACGGTATCATAAGTACAAAAACTTTAATACTAATCAATATTAGTGGCAATGACACTTTTGACACTTGTCAAGTGTCAAATTTAAATGCAGCGTCGGCAGTGTCAAGTGGGTCCCCCCTTGCCCCTTCATGTTCATTTCACCAGTTTCGATTGCAAGGTTTATTTCAGTTTATTTATCGGCACTAAATAGTTAGTCGGTACGATGAATGAATTTACAAACCAATTATAAAATAATGTTGTGAGTCCACATTTAAGCAGTAGAGCCATCGCGGTGAAGACGTACGTGTGCTTTTTTTGCACAGAAAACCAATATCGCCATAGTTTCAGTCACTATACAATGCATTTTGTAAATATTAAAAAACAATATCTTGCATTCGGGATGTTGGTTTTTGTTGTACTCTTTTTTTTCAATAGCCGACCCGCTATTCAATGTCAGTTTACACCAGAAGTGACAACATACCTACCAACGATATACGGGATAACTCCAACGTACGCAAGACTCGCTCAAAAGGCTGATCTAACAAGGTAAGATTCAAATTGTCGTGATGATTTTGCCCTTGGTTATTGTTAATATTACTACATACTTGTTTAGCTTCCAATTTGGCAATAACCCATTTCAATTACATTAAAATTACATCTGTTCTATAAGAGCTATTCTTATTAATGTCATTTAAAATAAAATAAAAATACATCTTATAGGAAGCTTTAAGGTAAAAACATTTTATAAGTACAACTTACAACACTAGAAGATGTTGTATAGTTTTTTTTATTGTAGTAGTCAAATAATTTACCAGTATAAAAGTAATTTGTTTTTGCATTTTGTTTCGGTCTCCTTAAAGTCCATTGTAATTTTTTTTTTTTTTGTAGATTATCTCAGACATTAATGCTAGTGAAGAATTTTCATTGGATTGTTATTGAGGATTCTGAGACTAAAAGTAAATTGGTTGAAAATTTGCTTAAGGAATCAACACTTAAATATACTCATCTAAATGTGAAGACGCACAAATCAAAACATTCAACAGTATGTATCATTTATTAGTATATTTTTATATTAATATCTATTACAAGGTATTAGATTATATTACATTCTTGTGTATTGGTGTGATTAGTCACCTTAACATGTTGTGGGTTTGATTTCCGCTCAAGGGATAATTGTATTTATACAAATATTAGTTTTTGGCCTCGGTGTATGTCCTTGTAGGCTTCCACTTTGTACCTCGGAAAACATGTAAAGCCATTGGTCTCCATTGTTATCATAGACACTAAAGCCTTCTTTATTCATGATAGGGAAATTATCTTCTAACCTGCACTGGTGCAGTGTGGTGGATTATGCTCCAACCCATCTCTTTTATGAAGAAGAAATCCTTTGCCCAACAGTGGGTCGTTTACAGACTGATTTAGTTCAGATGGTTTGCTTGGTTGCTGTATTCGTTTGTAAGATGACAGTAGGTAAATTTTCAAGGAGATGTATAATCTATTCAATTATTTCTTACATTGTTTTGTTTAACAGCAAAACAAATTATATTTTTGGTCAAATTATAGTATATTGTGGCTATTTGTTTAATAAAAAGTTAATTATAGTCTGACACATACAATAAGAACAGGCATTCTTAAGAACTTTTTGGATTTCAAGAAAAACATTGTCGCTTAAATTGAATGCTTGACCAATGGAACCTTTTCAATATTAATATAAAAAAAGGTATAGGATTATTTTTTTAAAAACAAAATATATAAAACATTACAAATATTGTCATTTAAGTTTTATTGAGATCTTTTACATATTGGTTGCTCAATAAAATTAAATTTTCAAAATAAATCATAATTTTATAACCTTATTTTTAAGTATAAAATTGAGTTAGTATCTACTAGGTATAGTGGGGATTTAGGGACAGGATATTATATGGATATGGGTTTGTTTTAATTCATACATGTGGTTCTACTTTATTACACCAGACTTTAACTTGGTTATTTAGTTTCATATTTATATCTCATTAATTTAAAATAAAATATTTTTACATAACATTTAAGTAACCGAAGTATAGTAGAATATATTCAATTTTTTTAAATAGTTATTATATTGTTTAAACAATTTCAGGTAATGGATGTCAATATATGTGTTTTTAAAACAGAAACGGCTACCACTAGTTGGTATTGTGTATGTTAAACATTCAAAAATTTAATTTATAATCTGTGTGTTTCACTTTATTTCAATATTAAATGCAAAAATAGTTTTTTCTTTCCTTATTATAATCATGTCCTTGGTAAATACTTTAACAAGAACAAAAAAAAGAAAAGATATTTTTATTTAAAATGCAAGGCATTAATGAAAGCAAACGCTTAAAAAAAAATCTAAATAATCTTGACTGATTTTGTTGCTTTACTAATATTATAATTTATCATTTAAAAGCTATCTTCTTGCAGTATCTTTTCTAAATTAAACTAATTTATCTATCTTTTTATGGTTAAAAACTATGTGATTTTTTTATATTTTTGTAAAAGTTTTTTAATAAAGTAAAAATAAATGTTTTTTTCTAGGCCAGTGGAGTTGAACAGAGGAATATTGCTCTCAATTGGCTTAGAGATCATTTAAAAAAAGCAGACGACAAAAGAGGTGTTGTTTATTTTATGGATGATGACAACACATACTCCTTGAAGGTCTTTGATGAGGTAAGTTAATTAATTATACTATTTTACTAATATTAAAACTGTAAAAGTTTGGTAAAATGAATTAATGGATGTTTGTTATTTTTTCAATGTTGAATCAATAACAATAGTGATAAAATTAGGTTAGTAGATATTCGGAGTTCTATGGTAATGTAATGTAAATTTATCCCAAAATATCCACTCAATCAGTAATTACGTGGGTGAAATCACCGGGTACAACTAGTGTCTGATAAATATGTTTAAATATTTTTATTAGTATTTCTAGGAATAGGGTACAGTATAGTACAGTATCAGCCTGTAAACAACCCACTGCTGAGCGAAGGCCTCTTCTGCATATAGAAGAAGGGTTGGAGCTTAATCCACCACGCTGCTCCACTGCGGGTTGGCGGATAATTTCCCTACAATGAGTAACGATCGGTATCGGATGTCTATGATAACAACCGGGACCGACGGCTTTATGTGCTCTTCGAGGCACGGTGGGGAGACCCACAAGAACATACACCCAGACCGGAAACAAATATATACATACATGGTATAATATAAACCAGTTAACATAAAACATTATCAAAAACAAAATATTTCAGATAATTGTTAATTCAACATTGATAATTTTTACTTTTTATCTAATAATTTGATATTGTACATATAAAAGTACGACTAACTACACATACTACACACTATTTATATAAAAAACATTTACTTATTCTTTTATAAGATAACTTTTTCTCTACATTACAGGATTGTGAAAATTAATTAAATTTTATTTATTTTATTGAAGTTAAGAAACGGTTCCGCGTTGTACAAGTAATTACGCTAGTGGTGCTTTAACCCTTTTCATGTGGGACCAAAATTTTGTGTCTCCGTTTATACATGGACGAAATTAGTTACAAAATTACTTTTCAGGTACAGACGTAATATTAAACCCTGACATGTATGGTACTTCGGTACAATGAGTGTATTAATTAATATGTTTTATTAAACAAATTTTATGACGGCGTATTTATTACGTTTTCTAAATTATATAGTCAACATTAGTTTTGCTGTAAAACAATTGATGTTAAGACAAATTCGCTCAGAATAATTGAAAATAGTTGTAGTAGTGTAGGTTAAAAAGAAAAACTATTAATTTTTTAATTTGTAAAGTTTTGCATTAATATTATAATAGCTTGGCAACATATAGACATAAGACAACATTTCATATATATTTACATATTTCTTCGATCGGTACTATAGTTTATGTTTTATTGAAATCGTGTACAGTGATATCATTCAGAAAAATATATGGCAGCATTTTTGTTAAACGGAATAAGACGTCCATCGCATAGGGAAAAGCTTTCAAGGAAAAAGTAATAATATGCCAACCGCAGCGAAAGGGTTATATAATAACATACATCAATCTAGATTTCTAGACGATAGTTTGTTATCTTCACAACTTAAATAATTTATATCTTTTATATTGTTTAGTATATTTTAGTTTCTCTTTTTTTTTATTCTTATATTTGGGGTAATGCAAAATGAAGCGAGGTTATTATTTATGGTCGGGTTATTTGCAACCTCTAGAGAAAGACTGGAATTTATTTAAAAAGAAAGTTATTCAGACAGTTGCATCACAATATATGTATGTATTATATTACCTATTAAAATAGCACACACAACACTATTATTACAGATTAAAATAGCCATTGCTTTACTAGAAACAGCTCACTGGATGAACCTTTGTCTAAATACAAAAAGTAAAAATAAACGTTTTGTGTCTATTAATCAACGAAATAGTTGATCAATTTCCAAAATCCTACAGATAACTTTACAGTTCTGTTGTCAACTTTAAAGTCAACATTAAAAATCTGATAAATACCGATTATCTCACAATACTTTCCTACTTTGAGCACGAGACTTATATTTCATCATATCAGCCGTTGGATGTCCATTGTTGAACGTAGGCCTCCCCCATCGACCCACATAGCGACCGGTTCAAAGCAGCCTCCATCCAACGGCTTCCGGCGACTTTCCTCAAGTCGTCTCGACTCGAGAACTCGAGAACCTTTCTGCTCCATCGGCCGTCAGTTGTTCGAACTATGTGCCTTACCCACTGCCACTTCAGCTTGCAAATCCGTTGGGTTATGTCGGTAATCTTCGTTCGTCTGCGGATCTCATCATTTCTGATTCGATCTCGCAGAGAAATACTAAGCATAGCACTCATCATCGCACACTGTGCGACGTGGAGCTTGTTTAAAAGGCCCATAGTCAGAGACCACGTCTCAGATCCGTATGTCATCACTGGTAACACACATTGGTCGAAGACTTTCGACTTCAAGACACTGAGGTATGTCAGATGAAAGACGTTTTTAACTTCCCGAACGCTGCCCAACCTAGCTGGATTCGACGATTGACCTCTCTTTCGAAGTTGGACTTACCAAAATGGATATTTTGTCCTAGGTAGATGTGCTCGTCAACAACTTTGAGAGCAGAATCTCCAACCGATATCGGGGAGGGCACGACATGGACATTCGACATGATTTTTATCTTTTCCATATTACTTTTAAGGCTCACCCGTCAGGAAACTCCATCGAGGTCACTGAGCATAATACCGAGGTCCTCCAGGGATTCTGCCATAAGCACGATATCGTCGGCAAATCGAAGGTGCGTGATGTACTCGCCGTTTATGTTGATGCCGAATCCTTTCCATTCCAAAAACTTGAAATCGTCTTTTAATGCTGCGGTAAACAGTTTCGGAGAGATGACATCTCCCTGTCTCACACCTCGCTGCATTGGCATCGCTCTCGTGCTGTGTTCCTGTACTCGAACCGACATAGTTGCGTTGTTGTACAAGCACTTCAACACTTTGATATACCGATAGTCAATGTGGTACCGCTGGAGAGACCGCAGCACCGCCCAATCGAAGGCTTCCTCATAGTCCATAAACGCCAAGCACAATGGCCGATTATACTCCTCGGTCTTTTTTATAATCTGCCGCAACGTATGTATGTGGTCTATGGTACTAAAGCTTTCGGAAACCGGCTTGTTCGGGAGGCTGAAAGTCATCAAAATTGCCCGTCACTCGATTCTTAATGACCCTAAAGAACAGCTTATAAACGTGACTCAAAAGCGAAATGGGCCTGTGATTCTTTAACAGGGTGAGATTATATTTATTTGATCTCAATCTAGATTCAAACCTACAAAATTTTCGATTAAAATCTTTTGTTATATGTGTTTTAACATTCTTTGTATATATGTATATACAATAATAGGTATCCTTAAAATTTATTATTTACACACATACAAAGAGATATGTAAACATATTATAAAACAATAATTTTGTTGTTGATTATGTTTATAAATAATAATCATCATTGAAGTGTGAAATCGTATACAAGCATCTTAATGTTGATATCTATATTTAGATATAACTACGATTATAAGTATAAAATAAGATTTAACGGTTTTTTTTCTTTACATTTTATTACAAATATTTTAAATTTAATTTTTTTTTACACTTGTTACACATACTTTTGTTAAATCCTCTTTATAATGATACTAGACGATCCTCAAGGTTCCAGTTGTATTATTTATTAAAGAAATTTTACAATATTATACATATTAACAATTCAAAACTTAAAATAATTATTTACAAACAGTTTTTAATTAAATGACTAATGTGATTAAAATATTTCCGTGATTTGATATTGTAATTGAATTACTGATTTTAATGTTAATGCCATGAAAATAAAAATTCTATGAATTCACTGGTAGTAATAACTATTTGATTCCTTATTATACGTATATAAATTAGGAAATGTTTCTAGTCTGTATTCACTATCTACTTGTCAAAAGATTAGATCTTAGATCAAAATCACACATTTTAATGTATTTATCTAAAACATTAAAAAGAACATATTAAAAATATTTTTCACGATAAGCTCGGTGTTTTTAATAGGATGAATAATTTATGTTATTAACCACTAAAAAATGAAGGTAAAAAAAATAGAAAACCGAACTAATATTGTGTCGAGTGGTGATAGTATAGGAATTGTGAAGCAGTTGATGATAGCTGTAGGGATGTTTCATTTCGTGAGCATTAAAATGATCTATATCTTCCTATACCTATGACTTATTCATTCATGATGACGCGTTGGTGCAGTGGTCACAGCAACTGGCTGATGCGCTAGCGGTCGCGGGTTCGATCCCCGCACATGACAAATATTTGTATAGGCCATACAGATGTTTGTCGTGTTCTGGGCGTTTGTGCTTATGTATTGTGTGTGTTTCCGGACCCCGACACAGGATTCACATCCTACTGGGGGCCTTTGAGTGTGAGACGTTTATTATTATTATTATTATTGATTCATTTTGTCATTATTTAATACAATACTTGATTTTTTTTTAATGGTAGTCATATTATATATTATAACGATATTATTTTCATTACATTTATAATCTAACAAATATATATCAATCTAAATATAGACTAATCTATATATATAAAAGAGATTTCCACGTATACATTGACTCATCACGATATCTCTGAAACTATAAGGCGCAGAGACTTGAAATTTGGTAGGAATATTCCTTTTACCGAGTAGAGGTCAGCTAAGAACGGATTTTATGAAATTCTACCTCTAAGGGGGTGAAAAAGGAGGGCAAAGTTTGTATGGGACAACATGATTCCTTGGTCCAATCTACTTCAAATTTCGCATAAATATTCTTTAACAGAATTGGTTGAAGACGTGTTTCGTATTTTATCGAAATTCATCCTCTAACGATGTTAAAAGGGGGGAGAAAATTATTTTGATATAAATACTCCATAGTGATTTTGATTTAAATTAAAATTTATTTTGACACATGTTTGATAACCAATCCGTCTGTTATAAAATATTTTCCAGTATTGACGCAGGTGTAGGTGATAAAAAATATAATTTTATATTTTTTGAAATTTTAGTTAAATACCCGTGCGAAGCCGGGGCGGGCCGCTAGTATACTATAAATACGTTATCATTGGAATAATTGAGTATTTTTATCTGTGTTTAAAATTTGTCTTTTTTATAACTGCCATTATTTCGTGTTCCATTGTTATTTTTGTTCTAAATTTTAATATTTTTCATTTCAGATGCGAAAAATTAATAAAGTAGGAGTATGGCCTGTTGGTATAGTAGGTGGAATGCGAGTTGAGATGCCTCTAGTAACCAATGGCAAGGTCTCCGGTTTCAATGCAGTATGGAAACCATTCAGACCTTTCCCTATTGATATGGCCGGTTTTGCCATAAACGCTACATTATTTCTACAGCACCCAGAGGCCAAATTTTCTAGAAAAGTTCAGTCAGGATTTCAGGTTTGTATTTTTTTTTAAATAAAAGTTGAAAGAAGTATAAAAAATAAGAGTATAATATTAATAGGTATATATTTTTATGTATGTTTATGTATACGAGGGTGCGTTTTTAAGTTCGCGGAATGAGAGGGTTGGAGGGGGGTGATTAGGCTCATTTGGATCGTAACGTGTTTAGTGACTCATAATTAGTATAAATACGAGATTTTATTGTTATTAGACTATTAGTCTTTGAGCTATCGCCAATCAAGCAACATTATCAGGAGTGAAAGTGAAATATGGAAAAAATCGAATATCGTGCCGTTATAAAGTTCCTTACCAAGCAAGGAAAATCACTTGCGACCATAATGGATGAGATGTCATCGGTTTACGGTGACTCTTGTCCAGGAAAAACGATGGTGTACAAGTGGCACAGTTTGTTTAAAAAAGGAAGGGAATCCCTTGAAGACGACCCGAGGCCGGGCAGGAGCATCGAGGTGACCACGCCAGAACTTATCCAAAAATTCGAAAAACTTGTACTCGACGATGCTCGACTAAAGAAGAAAGAACTCGCAGAAATGGTTGGAGTATCCGATACAACCATTTTTAAAATCCTGCACGATCATCTTGGCATGACTAAGGTCAGCGCAAGATGGGTACCGAGAATGCTCACGCCGCCGCAAAAACAACAACGCGTAGAGTGTTCACGTGCATTTTTGGACCTCTGCAATGAAGACAAGGATGGTGTATTGAGTCGAATTGTTACTGGAGACGAAACTTGGGTTCATCATTATGAACCTGAGTCGAAACAAGACTCTATGCAGTGGCGTAAAAAGGGCACAGCACCCCCCAAGAAGTTTAAGGTGTCACAGTAACCTGGGAAACTCATGGCAACGGTCTTTTGGGACTCGGAAGGAATATTATTGATCGATTATAAAGATGAAGGTGTTTCTATAACCGGAGAATACTACGCTTCAATATTAGAGCGACTAAAAGAAGCCATTAAAAAGAAAAGACGGGGAAAATTGACGAAAGGTGTGCTGCTTTTGCACGACAATGCGCCCGTCCACAAGAGCCGCGTTGCGTTGGCTGCCCTGCTTAAAGTGAGCTTCGATATTTTGAACCACCCACCCTACAGCCCATACCTGGTCCCGAGTGATTATTACCTCTTTCCAAAAATGAAAAAAGAGCTGCGGGGTAAAAAATTTACCACTAACGATGAAGTTAAGGAGGCAGTTTGAGGACAAAGACAAAACATTTTTTTATGTGTCCGTCTTGCAGGTGAATATATTGAAAAGGAAAAATAATTTGTTTTTTTTTTATTTCAACCCCTTCATTCCGCGAACATAAAAACGCTTCCTCGTAGTTTACCTATTTAGTATAGTCGATATTGTTGTAATATGTATATGTATGTATGTGTATATTTATTTATATATGTATGTATACGTGTATATCTATATTTAGTCTTTAATTTTGTTTTCTGTATTCTTAACTGTACACCCTTTCCGCTTTTTTCACATTATCTCCTCCACTCTGGTTGTCTGGAAGAGATCGCTGTTTAACGATAAGACCGCCCGTTGTACATTTATTTTTGTGCATTGTGTTATGAATTGTAAGCTTCTTTTTATGTGTACAATAAAGAGTTATTATTATTATATTATTATGAATATTAAGCATGGTATTTCCAATGTATAAATAATGTATGTTGTAATTTAAACAGTTGTACATACATAAACCGTAACATACTTAATTATTGAAATTACCAATACACCTCTAATAACTTTATTACTCGAAGGTCATTTAATGATTTTAAAGTCCAACCATAACCTATAATTTTTGCTATAATATATAGAAATCCACTATAATAATATTATTTATTTATTTTCATAAAAATATATTATTACATAGTTTGATAAAATTTGAACTATAAACGAGGGTACTAAGCATAAGCACTTATCAAACTTTTTTATCTGACTTTCGCTTTTTAAACGTACTACGTTTACTACAGTTGTTATCGATAACTTCCGTTGAGTATTTTTTGTTTTTGCGATATCAATTATTTTATAAATAAATCATTTTTATCTCAAAAGTATGTTATATATCAATCATCATCAATAATTATTGAAAAATAAATTATAATTTATTTTGAAAGACTTTGTTTGAATTAATTAATAATGAATGACGCAAAAAAAAATGAGGCAGTAAATCCAATATTAGTGAATAGACTTCTTAACTAGTTTCATCCTCGCTGACGTTTACAATAACTTCGTTTTGACGAACAGTCTTTTAAGTTCAGCTTCTTAGTCTACCGCGTTTTTTTTTATATTTATGAATACCTTCCCGGTATGACCAATTGTAGTACGATTTATAGCCTGTATTAATCCTGGATAATATAGCTTTATAAAAGAAAAAAATAATTAAATCGGTTTAATTGTTTCAAACGTTAATAATTACAAAAAATTAAATTAAATTAAAGTAAGCCTTTTTCTTCATTATATTTAAGTATTTAAATGATTAATTTTTTACGTTACAGGAAAGTGAAATATTAAAATACGTTGCGACGAAAGATGATTTGGAGCCTTTAGCGGAGAACTGTACAAAGGTATACGTATGGCACACACGTACACAAAAACCTTCTATATTAAACCCTAAGAAATTAAAACACCCACCGTTACCAGATGACCATATTGAAGTCTGATTTGACAATAATTTTACTAATAAATAAATAACTAATGATTGGTAAAAAATAATAGGTCTTCACTTTCATAAGTGTTGAACGTTGACCTCTGTTTAAAAATTACAACAACGCAGAAAAGGTTTTAAGGGTATATTAAATATAAATTTTAATATAGCCAAAATGTCTAATGTAATTTAAATTGCAATTATTGCAAACACCTGAATGAATAGTAATCGTATTTGCTTAAGAAATTTGATATTTATTTAACAAATTCTATTAATTAGTTGTTAAAATTATTATTATGAATTATTTATTGGTGGATATGTATTACTTTTTAAAACTCCTTGTAAGAATTCTAAAAGTTGTCTTCTTATACGATATTACTAGCGGCCCGCCCCGGCTGCGCCCGGGGTATATTATTATATGTACCTAAACCTTTCTCATGAATCACTCTATCTATTGGTGAAACTGCATGAAAATTCGTGCAGTAGTATTTGAGCTTATTACGAACATACATACAGAAGCGGCGGAGGATTTTCTTTTATAATATGTAGTGATTAAGATCGTCAGAATATACTAGACGGATAAAAATTTACCATTAAGAATTATCGAATTATTGGATACTCAATACCATACTCTTGCGTATACATGTTACTTAAGATTAATGATAATTAGAAGCGTAGATATTATAGCCTGAATGAGACGGTCAATGAAAGAGTGACCCAGTTGACAAAAATATGAATATTTTCCCTTCAAACTAACATAACTATTAAGTCTCTAAAGCTGTAATTTTGCAATTTTAAAACCATAGTTAAATAAAATTTTCTGTAGATTATGACACTCTTTCACTGAACACTACATAGTGTGTATATAGTGTTAAGATAAAATGTTTATTTATTTAATTACCCATAAATTAGTGTAAATTAAGTTATCTTAATATTATTCCAAGACAACTATTTTTTTTTTTAATTTACTGGACCTGTATATTTTTATTAGAGACTTTTTTAAGTATCGATTTTTTTTTTTAATAATTGAAGTATAATAAACATTTTCGGTTGTTAAGACCAATGTGGAAAGTTTTATCTCAAAAATGCATAATACTTTATTTTATTCCAGTGATTCCAGTATTATTTTTTTACTCAGTAATTTTATTATGATATTTATTAGATCTTTGCCTAAGAAAGTAAGATTAAGATAATTATGTACCTATATATTTTTTTATTTATTATATTTTTAACATTTAAGTAATTGCCCCTACTTATTATATTAACATCAATGAATTAATGTTACGTTTATCAAATTTAAAAAAAAACACTCACTGCAATTAATATGTAAATGGGTTTTAATTTATTATTAAAAAAAATATATAGTGTAAAGATAAAATCTGCATTCATTAAAGCTATCTTACATTATTATATGATGAGACTTTATGTATTTTTTTCTTTTTGTATGTTTGTAACGATAATGACACATTTCTCACAAGTAATACTTATTAATATGAGATAGTTATTTTATTTATTGATTCTATATTTATTTTTGTAACACTAATTAACACATTGAGCGCCGCGGTGATTTTATAATGACTGAAAACGAAAAACTGCTTTTAATTTTTTTTTTATTGTAGTATAGTTTTAGAAAATTAGGATTTACCAAGAAAAACAAATTATTAAAATTTTATAAAATACGTTTGAAATATTAAATATCTATATACTAGACCAAAAGTTTCCTACTAAAGTTAGCTCAAGCTTCAAAATTTTATTTATAAAAATTTAACTTTTTTAAATGAATTTCTGCCAAATTGTTGTTTTATTACTAAATATCATAAAAAAATTCTGAAAAACTTTATAATCTGTGATTTTCTATCAGAAAACAAGTTCGTTGATAATTTTTAATTTAGAAAATTCAACAATTTCACGGTCCATAAGCTTATATCTTGTTAAAAAAATAGTATTTTCTCACAATAAGTTATCGAGTAAATAAAAAAGTTAATTCTACAGAAAAATACCGACAGGAGTCAATTTATCAAAAAATAATAAGAAACACTTTTTGTAGAGCGTTCAATTTCCTAAACAAATATAAGTCGTGAATTGGAATCCATTGATTGGTTTATGATCTGAAAAAGTCTAAAAAAGAAAAAAAAAACAAGTGTTATTTAAATGGGTAATAGAAATCCGCGATGAGCGGCCTCTTCTAATTCTTTTTAATTATTCTATAAATATTCAAAAGTATCAACACTGGTTGGTTTGCAACAAAATAGATAATGAATGAGCTCTGTGAGTGTTTGGTTCATTACCCCTACTGTTTACGTCTAAGTGGAAAGACGTCAATTTATTTGGAATCTACTATAGTTTAAACACAAAAGTGACAAAGTCGTTCGGCGTTCAACGTGTTAAGCAACTTGAGATTTTGCAAAATCGTTGAGTGTTTTTATTTAAATTGAATTGATAAACAATTGTAAAAAGCAGTTAAAATTGTTTTTTTTTTTTTCAATTATATAATTTAAAAACTTAATATATCTTATCAAACAGCTTAAAAAGACAATACAGAACAAACACATTTATTATTAAAATAAGTTTGATTTACTTTTTAAATAGAAATACTTTAATTTAACATGATTATAGCTAGTAATATTAAAACACTTTGACAAAACCCTGTCTATATTATAACACTGAGAATATACAATTTAATTTTGTGATATCCTAAATTGACATATTGAATGGACACCCAATTGTACTGGTCATGTAACCATTTTAGCTATGATATTATATGACTCAATGTATTGTAAACCATTAAATGTCCCACTACTGGATAAAGGCATCTACTTCTTCTAAATAGGAGTGGGGTTTAATTTGGAATAATCCTTCGTTTATTTAATGACATTTGCAATTTTAGAAAATTAATCAGCAGATCACATGATCATTTGTTTCTTAAATTAAAGGCTTTTGCTTGCTTATTGCTTGATGTGAATATTATTTATTTTCTCTTTTACAAGTTGCGTAATCACTACACTTTGTGTTGTAATATAAGCAATAAAATTTTAGAAATTTAATACGAATTATCGTTTCTTGTATTTAATCATTTGTCTGTTTTGACCGTTTACTTAAAACAAACAAATGAAATATTTTTACAATAATTCCGAAATGAAATATTTTAACAAATTATTACGAAATTTATTTTTAAATATATCGAGTAAAATTGCTACAATGTATGCAAGTTAAAAAAAAAAATAACGTGTCTGTTAGGTGTTCTGTTTAGGTTTAAACTTTTATGCCGTAGTCGGGTTAGAATGTTTATTTTAATTATAAGACTTATTTTCCTATACTTGTATTGTACTCGATGAGATTACGAAATTCCAAAACAATGGCCTAAACATTTATATAAGAAAACGAATATTTTAAAAATAGCTTGGCTTAGACATTCCAATCGAGCTTGATAGTAAATAAAAAAAGCAATTGTTTGCCATATACCTTAACCTTGTATTTAAAAAAAATGGTTTTTTTTTTTTTGGTAACGAGTAATTTAAACCATAGAAATTATATTAAATCGTTTATAATTATTATATTTGACGTGTAAAATTAATTGATAAAATTGTATGTTGCAATAATTTTGTAAAATAATGTACAGTAGAAGAATAATTATTTAATTTTGGTCGGCAGCGATTTTAACGATTCTCGGCTTATGAATTTCCAGTAGAGTGACCGAAACCAAGTTTGAAAACTGTGAGTTTAGATTGCCAACTACATCTTAATAAATTTCGACTACTTACCAACCCTTTTTAATGTTTGTATACCTTAAATACATGTACTAAAAATAAAATAAATCAGTTCATAGAATATGCAGTATAATTTTTAGCAATACTAGGAAACAAAAAATGGCTCAAAGAATGTTTGTTACTTTTCTGTAAAAGAAATTATATAATAATCTTTTTTATAACAATCATGTGAATACCTGGCATCAATGTTAAAAAATTCTAGTCTCAAATATAACGAATGTACAGAGTACCTCATTGGGTTCTCATGCATTAGATAAAACTTTTCTAACTATATATATTTTGAATTATTTATGCAATTGATAAGCTGATTAGCAAATGCAATAGTTATTTTTTTTTTACAATAAAGGCAAAATTGGGTTAAAAAATAGAATTTTGTAATGAAAAGGAATTTATAAATGGTTTCTTAGAACGAATTTTTATTAGAAAAATTATATTAGAGCCGTGCAAAACTTGACAAATATATTTAAAATTATTTAATTCTATCAAGTTATTTTTATTAATGTAGATATTTAATTGGTATTCTTTTCACTTATACTATAAAAGCAATATGTAGCTATAAAATAAGCATAATAATAATTTTTATGTCTTTCATAAAGCTCAAATATACTTATCGGTCTAAATATAGTGTACTATTAGTTTTAGAATATAATGTACTTATTAATTATTAGCGAAATTGAAAAATAAATATATTAAATTTAATGAAGATGTGTAGCCTCTGTTTTAATACTTCATGAAACAAAATAATTCAATATATTAATGTGTATGTATATGTAAAGATACATAGATATTTAAAATTATTTAAACACGACGAAAGATCTGCGATATAATATATTTGTAAAAATAATACAAATGTACTTAAAATTTCCAACTGTTTAACAATATTCGATTTTTAGATTTCTAGTTTCAGTTTTTAATACGCGTCAGTAAATATTATATGAAAATAATATTATGTAAGTATCTTTAATTAGAAAAATGAAAAATAAATTTCAGTAAATTTGAACAATAGAATTTATATAATAATTTATATACGAATATCATAGATCATCATATTATTTTTATTATTATTTTGTAAATATGTAATGCAGTGAAATATTGACAGTGTAATGAATAAACAAATATAACAAAATGTCTATATTTTATTATATATTTTTCTTTTTCCTTTTACAGTGAAGTATCTATTGTAACAAACATTAGAAGAGACTAAATAAAAATATGGCAAGGAAATAAGCTTGATTTCTACGTACATTAAATGTAGAAATTGGTGTTTATCTTATATAGCGACATCTATTTTGCCACATACGAACTAAGAAACTGACGTATCCTTGCTGACGCTATATATATATATATATATATATATATATATATATATATATATATATAGCCAACATATTATTCATATTTGCCTTTCTTTATTTGAAAACTAAATAGGTAATCATATGAGATGCTTCTACGGAAAAATTACGAAACAAAATTGTAAATGCGATGATTTACATGTATAAACAAATTGGTAATTCTAAGGTCTAACTTGTTCGAATACTTATTAAAATTTTATAATTCTTCAGGCACATAAAAAATTGTGACTGCAGTATTTTTTTTTTTATCAATCATGGAAACGACATAAACAAACCACCTTAAAAATGTTACTTTTTATTTTAAACAAAATTAGAAGAGCTTGTTATATTGCTCCGGGCACTTGTAACATCCAGAAAGTTAAAATTAATAAAATTTTGGAGTGTTCTAAGTTTTATACAGATTGGACTGACCTCTTCAAACTTATCTAATTTCGTTTGCATTCGATCATTCGTTACTGTTGTAAGGTTTCACCTTCAAAGTCAAGTACTTCAATTAAATGAGATTATAAGAAGTCTCAACTACCTTTCTACTTCTTTTTTTTTGTGTTTACATTTTCATTTTATAACATTTTCTGTTTTATTTTATTTATTATAATTAACATATATCCGTGACTTTGTCTGCGTTGCTCATTATATTAAAACCGTAGTATATTTTAAAAGACCAAGAAAACTCATCGCTGAACACGTACACAAATTAAAGATATTACAATATTATTTATAAATAAGGTTGGGCTTCATATCTATAAAAAATATCGCAAATATGTAAAATAATTTAGAAGAATAATCGAAATATCAGACTTATATCATTTTACTGTTTTCTTATATATTTACGCGAATTTTACTCATTTAATTAAAAGTCTATAACGGATTTTATCGCGTTTATTTAAAGCTTTACAGTTTAACAATATTTTTAATTATTTCTCGACGTTTCGGATCCTTTACAGCGTCCAAGAACTCGGGGGACGCTGTAAAGAGTCTGAAACGTCGGGAAATAATTAATTTTTTTTTAAATATATATTTTATGTAACTTAAATACAATATTTATTTACAATTCAAAACTTAAAATAACTATTTACAAACAGTTTGGTATAAAAATTAAATAATTTAAAATATTTTTAAACTGTAAAGTTTTAAATAAACGCGATAAAATCCGTTATAGACTTTTATCATTTTATTTATGAAAGTTTATGATCAAACTATTAAAAAGAATGAAGCGTGTCGGTGTTTAGATGTTTTCTTAAAACTAAATAATAATAATTGTGAAAATTTTAGTCTAGAAAAAAAATCTACATTTGACACAACTGTAAACTAAGAGAATCCTCTTAAAGAAAAAAAAATATAACTAACAACGTCTGGTTGTTTGGATGTGAACAGGTTAAGATCATCCGTGAAGTAGGTGAGGTATTGCTTCGTTGCTTTTACGGAGATGAAATCCTAACCCTGAATCTTCAAATAAAGTGCTTAAAGGCTTCAGGGCTGGACAAAACCACAATGGGCTCAAACTATCATCTTGAAAAATACCTCGCATAATCCTTATCGGCTCTGTCACTTAGAGCGGTACATAGAGCTACATCGTTTTTATACAACTCTAAAACCTTAACAAGTCATATTGTGATGAGGCACTGAATCATATTCCTTGTAGTCTATCCAAGCAAAAGCAAGTTTTTTTCCGGTTTTGACATACCTCACATATATGTCTGGTGTATAGGCATGTCTATGAGAAGTTTTTTTTGTACCGCGACTAACTGGCTTTCAACTATTCTGAGCCCTAGCTAAAATATTATTTGAAGTAATATTTTCCACAAGGATGGATGTAAGCAGCTTATGGATGATGGGTAAGCAAGTTATAGGGAGATAGTTTTTAGGACTTGTGTTACATCCAGATTTGTATTACAGGAATGTAGTACCAGTTGTCACAAATGTTGGTAATGAAGCCGAGATGAAGAATGATGAAGTCTTGAAATTGTGAGGCAAGGGTGGGCTGCGAACTACGAAACTATTTTAACCAAAAGTTGTACAATTCGTCTAGTCCAGGACATTTCCAATTCAACGTCGAACGGATTGCACAACTCCCATCATCTGGATTTATTGGTTTACTTAATTGGTTTCATTTGAGGAAATTAGTTGCTCCTTTTCCTGACAACATTTATCCAATCACCCTCAATGTGGTCAATGGGATGCGACCAAAATTCCGTCAAAAATTACTATAGTATATCACTATTGACAGAGGGGCAGACGACGTTAAAGGCTATGTCTGAATGCATAAAAATGTTGATACATTTCTTTATAACTATATTCGATTTATATTTATATTCGATTTCTGTTTGCATCGACTCCAAAAATAACTGATCATAAATTGTGAAAAGGTATATAAGTTATATAAGTTTATTTATAGTAGGTATTATTTCGTTGATCGTCCTTTAATGCTCTTTGTTTTGAAGTGATTAAAATATTATTTTCTACAATTTAGTTCAAGTTTGTAAATGTAGGTATAATCTTGAAGTCGGTTTTTTTTTTCTAATAATTAATTTTATTATAATGTAAATTATTTTCAACTTCTATTTGTCCCTTCTTTAATCACGATCATGAAGCAAATGAATCAATTTATATAGCCAAAAAGTCGAATAATAGCAATAAAAATATATTTAAAAAAAAAAAGAAATTTAATACCTATGTTTTTTATGTTATGTTGTATATTACATATCTGCATAAAAATTATTAAATGAATAATAATTTATAAACGATGTATTAAAATTAACGATTTATTACTCGTGTATATAGAATCAAGTAATGAAATTTAATTGCAAATTAAAGGAAATAAATGTTATATTGTCTTTATAATTACAATTTTTTTTTTTAACTTAAAACAACCCATACGAAGAATGAGGATCGGTCGATCATTGGGCCAAGATAGGCAGCTGATCCTCGAGCAACGACCGAGAATCAGATTTTTCATTGGGCCAAGGCTGGCTGGGTATCGCATGTTAACGTCGTCCCAAGCCTAGTAACCGAGCATCGGTCGAGGATAGTAACCAAGAATCGGCCGATAGTCAGTGAGGATCGGCCGAGGATAGCCAGTAAGGATCGGGCAAAAGTAGTGGCCGGTTGCTCACCAAATGTGCAAAAAAAAATTAAAGTTATAATTATAATTTATAATAATAAAGAAAAAAAAATATATTTATAATTATAAAGAAAATTATATTAAAACTATACTTATACAAAATGTAACTAACTAATTAGTTGCTATTGAATACAAATAGATAACTTTAGAGTGAAACGTAATTTTAAATTTATAATAAAAAAAAATTAATTCAATTTTGAATTAATAGTTACAAAAAAATAATGAAAATTCTTAATAATAAGAAAAAAAAGTAGTAAAATTTTTATTTATAATAAAAGCAAGTAATGAAATTTTATATTAATTATAAAAAAATTTTAGGTTAAGAAACAGCTGATGTGATATTTAGAGTACATGCGCAGAAGTAAATTCATCACATCATCGGCCGAGGCTAGACTGATGATCGTATGTCGTTAGTAAGAGCATCGATCGGTGATCAACGGTGTACCAGCCATAGGGCGATGATAGAGTACCCGTTCTCGGCCTAGCATAAGTAGCCTAGTCTTGGCTGATCATTGGTTTTTTTCGAGCATCGGCGACTTCGTATGGGAAATGCTTCTAAATTTAATTTAGTATTAAATTCAGTAGATTAAATTGTAAAATATTTTTTGTTGATTTATGTAATCGAGTCAAAGATATTAAACATTATATAAGGTATATTATTCGCTACTTGATAATAGAATAGCACGCTTCACATCTTAAGCAGGTAATGGCAAACCACGCGACGTAACCTCCGAAATATGGTCTTACTCACGGGTCGTTTAGTGAAATAATAAATTTGCTTAATGGCTTGGCGAAATTGAAATTTTGCTATGAAAATTTAGAGATGTATGGGTTACATTACTAAATTTCAATCTGAAGTAAGTTCTCTTACCGCCTTACCTTACCCATTTCATTTTGCGTTTTTTTTTATTCGTGCACTCTTATTCAAGATTAAAAATATATTTATCATAGCCAGTGTTTCTAACGAATTATGAATTTCGTGAAATACAACATCAAGAGCTCGTAAAAAAATTAAAGACGTATAGTTTATTTGGTAATTGAAAATTGGGAAAACACGAAGCCGACGCGACGTACCTACCTACTACAAAATATTGAAGATTGTGTGATAATGGAATACCTATTTTTGTTGATGTAGATACTCTGTGTGTAAATTATTATATTATTAATATTCTATAATTATTTTACCGATTTTCAATCAGCCGATTTAAAATTGTATGTAATGTATGAAAAAACAAAAAAAAACTTAAACTTAAGATACACATGTACCATTTAAAGTTTTGAACAAATTAGCTCTACCATCAGGTACTGTAAATGTACCTAATTATAAGTTATGGACATAAACAGCGAAAGGTGAATCGAGCTTTCAGATCGTTAATACCGTTTTCCTAAAAAAACAAAAAAAAAATTGAAAAAATACACAAACTAATAAATAAGAATAATCCTTTTATATTATCAATTCTCTTTAAATAAAGGTATTAGTATTTTTAAATAAGATAGTCAAATATTGGCTTATATGACTATTTAATTCAATGCCGTCGCTTATCCTAGGTTAAATGGAACTCGTGAATTATTTTGACAGCTAGATATTAGGTACATAGCTATTTATAGAAAAAAATAAAGAAAAATAAATATAAACTAAAGTAGCAAAACATTTACATATACTTATATATTTTTTTTAAACCTGATACATATCTTTAATTTATATAATCACGAGAATCGTAACGAAATAATTGGGAAGATTAAAAAATATCAAAATAATGGTTTGTGATTTAAGTCACAAAAATGTTTTAAATCTTAAATTATTATGAAATGAATTTATTACAGGTAATTAATTAGTCTTACCTACACCGGTGACTGTGATAAACTTCTGCTGGGCTTAATGTCCGGAAAAGCTGGGAACTTAATAAAAATGATTCGTGACGTGACGTCTGGTGTATAGAAATTTCACACAAATCAGGCTTCTTCTTCAAGCTGTCTTAATCTATATCTATACTCGTACTAATATTATAAAGCTAAAGAGTTTGTTTGTTTCAACGCGCTAATCTCAGGAACTACTGGTTCGAATTGAAAAATTCTTTTTGTTTTGGATAGCCCATTTACCCAGGAAAGGCTATATAACATCACGCTATGACCAATAGGGGCTGAGCAATAATAAGAAATGTAAAAAAAACGGGAAAAAATAATCTTTTTTGAGACACTCTGTGGCGTCCTTTATTATTTCTCTTCTCGAGACATTTTTTACTATAGTTCCACTTTTAAAGTAAATATAACGTCACTCTTACTGAGAATTTTCGAAAAATAAAAGAAAAATCAATAATATGTTAAACGACCCAGGAATCAAAGCTGAGACCTTTTGCTCGGCAGTAACGCTTGTGACCACTCGACTAACGACGCGGGTACCTACTTTAAGAGTAATTGTTTAAAAATATTTAAGTATGTTTTAGCCTCAATTAAAGCGGGTGAAACCGCGAGGCACAGCTAGTTAAGATTATAAAACTGAAGAGTTTGTTTGTTTGAACGCGCTAATCTCATTAACTACTGGTTCCAATTGAAAACTTATTTTTGTTTTGGATAGTTAATTTACCGAGGAAGGCTATATAGGCTATATAACATCACGGTACGACCACTAAGAGCTGAGCATTAATAAGAAACATTACAAAAACAGAAAAAAAATGATCTTTTTTGAGATCTTTCGTTGCTTCCTTTATTATTCCTCTTCCCGGCTTTTTACTATAGTTCCACTTTTTAAGCAAAAATAACATCATGCTTTTTATCCCCCGAAAGGGCAGGCAGAGATGCACACATTAAATGTAGCACCCACTTTTCGCCAACTATAAGTCCCATGTAATAGGGAGCAAGCCTATTGCCATACACCGGGCACCATTCCAGACTCCATGCTAATTACTGAGGATTTACGAAAAAAAAAAAAACAATAATACGTTGAAAAGGAATCTAACTTTAGACCACTTGCTCGGCAGTAGTCCTTGTGCACTCGATGAACGAACCGTGCACTCTTACGAGTACAGTAATGGTTTTAAAATATTTAAGTATGTTTTTTTCTCAAATGAACGCGGATGAAAGCGTGGGGGCACAGTTAGTTCTTTTATAACCTTATAATATTTTAAAATAACAAAAGACCTTACAATAGTAAATCTATATTTCAGTTATAAGTACATTAAAATATATATAATTTTAATGTAGGTAAGCATGTCTTACTACTATTATTCGTGAAATCTAAAAAATCTCAAACTTCTTAAACAACAAGACATTTATAAAAATTACGAAACAAGTGTTGAAACAACTAGTTAAAGGAGCGCGCCATATTATCGTAGATCTATATTCGGTCATATTTCAAAATAATACATTTCGAATATCAACAAAAAAAAAAGAAAAATTACGGAAGAGGTGTTTCGGTTATTTCGCTCCCCCCACCGAATAATATGGTAATGTGGTACTACGACAGTTATCGTTTTATTGCATAATGGTGTTTAGAGTATTAATTACCATCTTGTATATTTTTTTTTTGTATTTTTTCTACGTATATTATATTCATAAAAATACACTAATTTCAATGGTACCGTAACGAACATAACAGTATTATTCCCATAAAATATAAACACACTTTTTGCACGAATCATACCGTTATTACAGATTATTCAATCATCAACTTTTTTCGGTAAGCGACGATTACCATTATATTCGCGTAAGAAATGCATATCACATGTATTGCAACATTAAATTACTGTTAATCGTTTGACATTACAAATTGACGAATATTACTGTAAAGTAATATTACAGTCTACAATATCGGTTGGATTTCACCCGAATAATATCGTATATCATATTGCCGTTAGGTTTAATAATATTATAATGAATTATTATTGGCAACAATATCGTTGCGCTTACACACAAATAATATGGTAATGATACGTTGCATACTATACTTTAGCCCTCTAATTTTAGTAACATTATTTTTATCATTAACTCAATTTTGTTAAACTTTTACAAATATGTAATCAATATTAAATAGATTATTAAAAATTAGCTTTGTTTTGACGTATAAATATCTATCTTACGATCTACCAGTGCTGAGATATACCTACGCATAAAATAGTTTTTTTTATTTTTCCTGTAAAATTTAGATTAATCGATTACCATATTATTCGGTGGGGGGAGCGATTTATTTGTCTCTTATAACTATGAATTATTTTTAATACCCCTTTAAATGAATGTATCCTCTTGTAAAAATACAGCATACGAATACACACATGTAGGTACTCCATGGCTATTATGCATCAAATACTTTAGGCAACATAAGTCTTAGGATGGAACGTTGAAAATGCCGTAGGTACAATAATTTTACATTTTACGCTTAAGAAATGTGGTTTTTTGTTTAAATATATTTTGTTAAAATTATTTATTAAAACGAAAATAGCGGAATGTAGTTTTTATTTTACTCTTATGCAAATGTGTGTAATTTTACTATGGAATGTTATTAATTAATCTATTCTAATATTTCATATTAATTCAAACCTGGAATAGAAAGACAGAAAGTGTATTTTATGATACACCAAGGGCTCGTATACAATATTAACATCTTTGTGTAGAATTGATGATCTTCTCGTTAAGTACTGATCTTTACTAGGCAATCGCGTTACAGATGATAATATTGTATAATAACCATTAAGAGTAAAGCGTACCTGAGAGACTTGAAAAATAGGAATTTGAATAAAATGTTCTAAGTTACAAAAATATTTGATCTACTGTCATTGTCCAGGGAAGAAACAGTCGACTATCTTTGTATGGAGAAAGTTAAATAAAGTTTTCATACTAAACATTCGTAATTAAATTAAAAGATCACCCACGCGGAATAAAGGAATACTCGAAAGTACCTATATGCTTATAGTTAAATACATTTTAACTAATTAGGTACACAGTAAATCTTATTAACTAATTCTGTTAATTTTGCATTTATGTTTAAGAGGTAATTATAAAATAATAATATTATATAAACATTGAAGATATAAGTATTGATTTATTTATGCTAACTTACATACCTGAATCATCATGTAAACGTCCCACTGCTAAGCACAGGTCTCTTCTCCATATAGGATAAGGATGGCAGCATCCACCACGCTGCTCCACTGCGGGTTTGCAAATAATTTCAGTACTATGAGTAACACGCGAGACCTGTCTATGATAACAAGTGGGACCGACGGCTTTACGTACTCTCCGAGGCTAGATGGAGAGAACCACAAAGACATACAACCAGACCAGAAACAATTTTTTTTTACAAATACAAATATGTACCCTAAGCAAAAATCGAACCCACGACAGCCGGCATTAAGGCGACTACTCACCATACCATTACACCAGAACGATTGTCTATGCTTACCTATGATAAAACTGTAACACGCCAAATTCTGAACTTTAAGATATTTTGAAAAAAAAAATTGAGGGCTCTATAATCGATATATAGGTACTGAAGCCAAAAAGGTTTTTATTTGTCATGTCTTTCTGTCTGTTTGTCTGAATCTTGGAACGAATCACGCCAATACTAGTGCCGGATGAATTGAAATTAAACTGGCTACTATTTGTCTTCTTACAGCGTCCTAGGACAATCGACTCTTTTTATCCTGAAATTTACACTTACCTGAAGCAATCCAGATATTCCACACATACAAATAAAAGATATGTCAATGTAAGAATTCTAAAGACAGTTGAAAATTCAATGATACGAGATACGATATCTGATTATAGAAAAATATCATCACTCTGACTTTAGAGAACGCGATATAAAACTTAAATATATATTTTACAAAGCCCAGTTAAAGCTGTTTCTGAAATTACAATAAGTCCCTTAAGATATATAGCACAAATTTATCTTCAAACGTCGGCAATCATCAATGAAACTTTAACGGTCCTTTGTTCTTCGAACAATGTTCCCACCTTGATTGAAAGTTCAATGTCGAACTATGTCGGTTCCTCCAGTAATTTTATAAAACTCCTCATTTCTGAGTTGATCGAGTACTCGTAGATATATACATGTCTAAACGGTGAAACGAAAAGATGTCTCAAGCTTTCCCGGAAGATGTAAAGCCGAGACGTGTGTTTGATATAATATTATATACGTGTGGTGTTATCCTTATTCTCAAAATTTATCTACCTACCGTGTGACCCAGGAGTAGAACTTCTATCAATTCGATTGAAGAAAACTATTTGATATATTATTATTATTTTTAAGCCAGAGTGCTCTGTTTGTTTTTATTTTTTTGTTGGTAATATTGAACAAAGGAAATGTATAATATAGAAAGATAACACATAAATTCTCTTTTTAAGAATAAAAACGGCAAAATTTCCGTGTTTGTCATTAATTTTTGGGTTTTCCTAATTTTTCAAGATTAATGGTTAACGATAAACATGATAAATATCCCGTTTTACGTCCTAATATTATTGTTAGTGACCATGGAAGTTTCAAAAGTTAAGATGAAAGTTATTTAAAATAATTACGTACAGAGTACAATGTTTGTGGGGAAGTTGTTAAAATGTTAAATTTAATAATAAAATAAGCGTGACACTATTAAAAATTAGAATTAAATGAACTGAAAAATAGTTCAGCCCTTTAGATGAAAAAGCTCAGGTCTAGTGGTGTGATATATCAGCATTAAATTAGTTGGCTACGAGAGACGATATTGCTTGGAGCTGATATTATTTACCACAATGACATAAGCAAAGTGGTATATTTATAGAAACATTAACTTATTATAAAGTGGTAACAATTGATTGTCTGCTTAAGCACATTATCTCAAGATTATTACTGACTATACATTGATTGATTGACTGAGAGATAAATTTTAATAATTCGATTTGCTTTAAATTGCTTAATTAAGGAAGATCAATTTCAATGATCGACGTGGATGTCGTACAGACATTCTAAATAAATTAATAGAATAATTAATAAATTCATAGACTCAACCGTTAGTGCAGTGGGCAGCGACACTGCTTTTCGATCTAGAATTGTGCCCTGATCCTGAAGGGTGTGATACGTATGTATATCCATTATAATTTATTAAAAAATATATATATAAACATTTTATCAGTCAACTGTTATCTAAAACATAGTCATTAAGTAACCTTCCTTAGCAATAGTCGACTGTGTGTATAATAAAAAAAAATTACCTCTCCTAAAAGCATTTTTGTTCGTCAAATTTTACTTTTCCGCTATAATTTTAGCTGATGTTATTAGCTTTCAAACTCCACAAAAAGCTCCAACAGAGCGATATTATTTTGCTAGTCACGTTAACTCGGTGATTGCTTTCAGATTTTAACGAACCTTTTGGAATTTGAACTCTCTTTAGAATCTTAAATGTTACAGAGTTATTAAATATAAATAACTAGCAAACCCGGCGAACTCCGTTTCGCCACCAACTTATTTTCGTGAGGGATACTCACACCTACTGCTGCCGCCATGCAAAACCATATTGGTTTGTAGTACATGCTATGTATCAGAGATGGCGCTGTATGTGAAAAATGATTTTCCCTGTTTTCCTGCTTTTCAGATTTTCCTGATTCAATGCACTTCAGTTCATTATGAGAGTATAAGATTATATTATTATGATTTTCCCTGTTTTCCTCCTTTTCTGTTGAAAATTTTCCTGAATTTAGTTTGCTATAAAGCTCACGGAGCCCGAGACCTTTCCAACGAATGCAAAACCGTGGAAATCGGTTCGTGCGTTCTGGAATTATAGCGTCAGGAAGGAAAACCCGACTTATTTTTATATTATAGATGATATAATATTTAAACTGTTATGTACAGTAACAATATTGACCAAAGAACTGTAGTTCAATTACTGGCTTATATCAGTTTATAATAACTTATAGTATTTAATAACTACATATTACAGATAATCAGGAGGAATATCAAAGACAAAAAACCATGTTCGACATATTGGCTGTACGTAAGTTGTATAGACTCGTATTTTACTTTAAAAACCCTTATATCGGTAGATATAAGGTTTTACTGGTAAATCTTAACATTTACAAAGCCTCTTTGTTATAAATTCAAAACATTCTAATATCATAATTAGTTTCAAACTTTTACTGGCATTTACTAGGTATATATTACGTGTAACCGAAATATATTGTAATAAGTACCTAGTTAAGTTCCGACACCATCAGTATATTTTCGTCACAGTCATAAAGTGTTTTGTATGCGAAGCTCTGAAGGCTTATGAGGATACCGGCATTTTACCAATACTGCTCATGTTGAGGTGCCGTATAATTTAAAAAGTCTAATTAGTAAGATTCATCATCAAGAGTTTTACGCATGTATCGAATTATGATACAAAAACGCGGAAAATTATTTATAATTGTAAAAATGCACACATTTACCTTAACATTTTGATTAAAAAGATTGATGTTTTAAAAGATTTTTAACTAATGTTTGCGCCTTTACAGTAAAATGTAGTATACCTATGTGTTATTATTTAATACTATACGTACATAACTGGAAATTTATTTACCCGTACAGTCATAGTCATGTGCCTGCTATATCTTATTTTATAAGAAAATAAAAAGACGCAATTTCATGTTTTCTTTGTCACTATCGGTATAGGAGCATCAATTTGCTAGTCACGTGGGCACATCGATTGCGTGGGGTCTGCAATCATTACTCTTGTCTCGCCAATAAGTACACAATTCATTCGTTAGTGGTTTCTATCATTGAGGAATGTAATTATGATAATAGGGTTTCACTATATATAATTTATTTCCTTAATTATATCTGCTGTTGTGGCTAGAGTAAACTGTTTTTGATGATTTGTAAAAGACCTATAAGAGAATCTGAATATGAGAAGATACGTGTAGCGTTTGATAAAAAAAAAACTGCAGTTAATGATAATAATAATAAACGCACGCACGCACGCGCGCACGCACGCAAGCACGCACGCACGCACGCACACACAAACACACTCGCACGCGCACGCACGCACACATACGCACACACACACACACATGTAAACATATAATATGTACGAGTTTATATAAAGTAACATACGCATACATACAATCCATACACATTTATATCATCCAAAGATGATAACGACAATCACGACGGATTTAATGACAAATAATGAGCCTTAAGATACTTTTTGAAGCAGTTATTTAAATTTATATTTAATATAGAAGTTAAAAATGACTTATTCAAAAGTTTTCTTCAACTACAAATCTAATAAAGTGAAAGAATCAATAAAACTTCAAAATAAATTAAAATGTATAATAGTAGTGTAATAGTAGAACGAAATGATTCCTGGTGGAAATTTCTATTCGAAAACCATTTCTTTCTTTGAACGACAATTTTTACAAACGATAAACGGAGATATAAGAACTATGTTTGTTAAATATCAAGCTAAGTTGTTGTAATAAATTTATTGAAAAGCCATATTTTCGATAACCATTATAGAATAATACTTGTATTTTTTTTTTTTTTAGTTCAGTGGAATTATTTTTATGTTGAGATTAGACGTACTGCATCTTTAAAACATATAATAATAATAATACATTGGAAGTGAATTATCTTAGACCAGACTAGCGTATTAGTACTATTTTTATAAAATATTAGCGGCCTGCCCCGGCTTCGCACGGGTATTTAACAAAAATTTAAAAAATTATAAATTTATATTTTTTATCATCTACATCTGCGTCGATACTGGAAAATATTTAATAATAGACGGATTGAGTTGTCAAACATGTGTCAAAATAAAATGTAATTTAAATTAAAAGCACTAAGGAGTATTGATATCAACTTCGAAGCTAATAGCTTTCAACCCCCTTCTAACCCCGTTAGGGGATGAGTTTTGATATAATACGAAACACGTCTTCAATCAATTCTGTTAAAGAATATTTATGCAAAATTTGATTGGACCAAGAAATCACGTTGTCCCATACAAACTTTGTCCCCCTTTTCACCCCCTTAGGGGTACAATTTCATAAAATTCATTCTTAGCTGATCTGTACTCGGAAAGGAATATTCCTACCAAATTTTAAGACTTTACATTTTATTTAGAAAACGTTTATATGGGAAAAAGAAAAGGGCTGTTTTTAGTTTTTTTCCGACAATTATTCGAATTTTTCTTACCTTTTAAACCTTCCCTAGACCTCCACGAACATTTCAAGACCAAAATAAGATAAATCTGTTCAGCCGTTCTCAAGTTTTAGCAAGACAGCAGAACAGCAATTGATTTTTATATATATAGAAAAGCGTTTTGACTTTTATACCTACCCATATATCATTAGATTAAAAAAAGAAATTGATGTGAGTTGCTAATTTAAAAATAATGTAAAAAACGTTACCTTACTAAATACTGTATTCTCCTATAGATTGTTTTCAAAGCATTTAAAAAAAATTATTGCTAATATCGCTTTCACTTCGCTTATTCACGAAGACGTCTTCGACTCCGTGGCTTTTCTTGCAGTATTTCTCTGGTTTATTTGAACAGTTGTCAGGGGTGTGTCAAACTTACTCGTGTAGTGATCGATCAATGTTCGAAAGTCCTCTGCTAAATTTGATAAAGAAAACCCCACATAAACTAAATAACGTCACTATATTTTATATGTTTGTTTTATATTTTATTAAATGTATCTATTATTGCCTTAGCATGAATGATTGAGAAATATGGGTAATCAAAACATTTATCTTAATATATATTATTTATTCTTTCATTTAGTATGTCTTAAGTAGCTCGTTCATCTTCAATATTTTATTGGCTTTTATAATTAAATTAATATTTATAAAATTTTAATGCCTTAACTTACCTACTCTTTTCTCGTAATTAGTTCGCGAAGTCATTCAAATTAAAATAACTTTTAAGACAATGAACCGATTATAATGTAATAAAATAAAAGACTAAATTTTACTTAGCGATATGTTTTACGATTTATAGACAGACAGAGACTTTAAAAAAAATATAGAAGTGTATATAATTAGTATTTTTAGACTTCTTAAATAATTTTCGTCAAAACATCCTGAAAAAAAAAACCAACACATAAAATTTGCAATTTTATTACATATTACCTACTCACCGACCAGACATGTTTCATTATTTTCCGCGCTTTAGTGACTATTATTAAGTAAAATGTTATCCTTCCATTTCCCAACTATAACCCAAACATCTAATTTTAGCATGAATGAGTAAAAAAAACTCATTCAGTTACCCATCTACTCTTTCAATTAATCCCTCCCCCTTCCCTTAATTACCTTTAACCTGAAACTTCACATTTTGTTGTATTAAAATGAATCAAACCCTACTTAAGGGTTCTTCTGTTTTAAGTTATTACGTTAGTAGCTAACCTAACAACATCGTATAGTGATCATATCAATATTAAAAATCTTTGATGTTTTAAATAAATAGACTGACTTGGCAATCGCACTAAACAATCTAATTTAATATAATATTCCTATGTGTTACTTCTTAGATACATTGTTTTCATGCGATTGCCAAGTCAATCTATTTATTTAAAACATCAAAGATTTTTAATATTGATATGATCACTATACGATGTTGTTAGGTTAGCTACTAACGTAATAACTTAAAACAGAAGAACCCTTAAGTAGGGTTTGAATAAATTAGCCGACTTGGTATTACATGGATCTCACAACTTTTTACGGAAGAAGAAGTGAGTTGCGAGACTTGGTTTCTTTTTACAAGTTATGTTTTTGATGGCATCTCATTTCTTTTTGTAGACAGTCCTACTTATTTTCCTTTCCGGTGTCTTCTACTTCTTTAATATCAACAACGTATTTTCTTAAAGCCTTCGCTAGGTCTAATGAGCTTTTCTTATTTGTGTAGATTTTCTTCCTCTTTTTCTTTTCCGATACGATACAGATATATAATTTGATTGTCATGTCATACATGTTGTGATCTCAAGTTGACAACTTGAAATACTTGACAAGAGAGATGAATGAAGTATGTTTAGCCGGAAACAGTGTTGTCAGATTGCTGTCGATTTTTTACACCTAAACTTCCATAAAAATAAACTTTTAAAAAATATTTAAAAAAATGAATGTATACTTATGTACGTACGTAAAAAGTTATAATAAGACGATGCGCCGAGTTAATGGTTGGTGCGCGCCATCTGTAAACAGACCCTGAAAACCCACTAAAACAAAGTACTCGTCAAGACGAATCAAAGGAGCTGAAACTTGATTGGGGTGCGTCGTTTTATTACAGAGTTCCTATGACCACATTCCAGCTCCATCACCAGACCCTGGTTACCATTGAAAGACAAACTACTAGAGGATTCAAACGAGCCCAAACTCGATGAGGCTGTGTCGTTTCATTGCGAAGTTCTTACGACTGCGTTCCAACTCCATTATCAGATTAGACCCTGGTAACCATTTCAAAACAAAGCATTCGTTAAGACGAACCAAACGAGCCAAAACTCGATGGGGTTGCGTCGTTTCATTACTGAGTTCCTATGACCACATTCCAACTTCATCACCAGACCCTGGTTACCATTAAAAGACAAACTTACTCGTCTAGAGGACTCAAACGGGCCCAAAATCCTTTCTTTGGCCACCTTCTAGCTCCTCCATCAAATCAGCACCATGTAATCATAATATTGCATTGTCACATGATTTACTATTATTTTGGATCAAATTTAATTTGCAAGATTTGATGACAAATATCGAGACAGGTGAAACAAAATAAAAGCTTGTAAAAAGTGAGTTGACACATCCAGCGCAATGAAGTAAGTTAGCGCAATTGCGCGGCGCCTACTACTTAGCTTTATGTTGTCGGTTTTTTGTCACAGAGTACACGCGCATCGTATAAAAATTTACTCTCATCAAGAAGTTATAGCTTTAAAATACAAAAGTTATTTTGAGTCCTTATTTTCTATATTTATTTTTATTTATTTAATGTTAATATACATTAATTAACAGTTATTGCTGTTATGACTCACTTAATCAATCAGGTGCATTCTAATAATGACATAATTATATGAACTCAAAAATGATGATCACGCTGGCGAAATGGTGCGCGCTGTTGTATATTAAGCGGGAGATCCCGAGTTCAATCCCCGACAGAGTACATTTTCTTTCTCTGATCTGCTTTGGTGGGAGTCTTTGGTAGTGGCTAGTTACCACCCTATCGGCAAAGACGTGCCGCCAAGCGATTGAGCGTTTTGCTACAATGCAGTGTAGAAACCGATTAGAGGGATAGGTTTAATATAGCTGCCAACTGAATAAAATAAAATAACTTACGTACGGGAAGCGTGGAAGCCGTGGAGCGAGCAAATCACCTCAGCCAGTCGCGGTTATGATTTATTAGTGTTCTTTAATACTTTGCGTGATTTTGGTACAGCTACATAAGACATGTCCCATTCTTGCTTTTTCATTCCGTTGACCATTTTACAGGTTACCTTTGAAGATAATTATATCTAGGTACCTATCTACACCTATTATTCCACTATGTTATACTTGTACGGGTACATTGATTCATTCACTGCAAATGTAACTTTGTAATCCTATATATTTATATGGGATTACAAAGTTATTTATGCAGTTGGTGTATCTAGAAAACTGGACCAAAATTGCAAAATATTTGAATTTTTCCTTGGTTTATATACTAAACACTAATGGTATTCTAAATTTGAAGCTTTTATGTCTGCTAGAAGTGCCTTAGAGTTTTGATGATCGGTCAGTCAGTGAGTGACAAAATTCGAAACTTTGACTAATTATAATTCTTAAACTACTGGTTCAAATTGAATGAAATTTGAAATATACCGTGTTTATACAATGCCTGCTTGGGTATTGAAAATTCAGACTTCTAGTTTTATCCACAACGAAGTTATAGGAGGTCGAAAATGGCCTGAGTTGCTTCGAGAAAAGATAGTACGGCCGTGCCACTTTTTTTTTTTTTGCTCGACTTGGCGGAGGCACTGCCGTGCCTCCAGATACATCACGAGTACTGGTGTTTGTTGTATAATCATTTTTTCAATAAAGAGGACATGGAATATAATGTTAAATTATGATTTAAAAAAAAAGGTAATTCAGTAGTTTAACGTGTTTAAATACAATAAACAATAAAAAATAAAATAAAACTAATTTACCTATTTCAGTTTTATATTATAAACATAGAGAGTAAATATTTTATGAACATTTAAAAAAAAAAAGTTTTAATAGTTTAATAAAATAAATTAGGGTGTTTAAATGTTACTTAGTTAACAAAAGAATAACTTGTAGCACAAACCAAACAACTTAATTATCCAAACTTTTCCCCGGAAACGTAAAATTCAGTGTCAGCGATACTATCATCAAATATTCAGCGTGAGGCTCACTCGGGGGAGTAGTATTTTAAATAAATATTATTTCACCACATATCTTATGCATGAGCTTGCAAGCCCCTACGAAACGGGGTTCTACGTAAACTTTATTATGTTAGCTTAAGTATTTAACATACTTTTACGATACACTTAGTACAATTTGAAACGGACTGAAAGCAAATTCTTGACTCCATTTTTTGTTAATGGAAGGAATAAATCGAAAGAAACATTTGCTTTAACTCTGATCTATTGAAGCCATTTATATTTATTTACTGAGTATTTTCCGTCAGATCACAAGGTTTTTCAACTTTCTTGTGTTTCATACATAAGCTACTAAATAAAAGCTTATGTCTAAAAGTGACACATTTTATACGTTTGTATAATTATAATATATTTATCCCTTGAAAGAAATCTAATACGAGTACACTGTAAATAATTACAAGGTAACAATAAACGATTTAATTAAAATGTCTACGTCACACTATACTGTCGTCGGTATATATTACTGATTTAGATCCTAGTATTATCTGAGAACCTTAGTATTCTTAGGCAGGGACGAATTTGTATTTAAAATAATAATGCAGAAAAGTGTCTTTATTTGTACGAGTTAACAGGAATTGATGACTGATAATTGAGTAAGATGATAGGTAATAAAACTTCATGCTATTAGTCATAGAAGATGTTTAAGAAAGCTCGTACGAATTTGACAGGTACCGAAACTTTTTGCGGATGAAACCACGCAGTCTAGTTATCCATGAAGTAGTTTGAAAGCATATGCTTTCGTTTCGTTTTCTTTCGATCAGAAACATAATTTTAAGTTAGTAAGTATACTTTATTGTACACCAAGGAAAAATACAATATATTGACATATACAAATGAGTCAACTGTGTACGATTTGCGGCCTTATCGATAAGTAATAATATCGATATCATATTATAATAAATCGATAAGTAACAGCGATCTGTACCAGATGACCGTGTATAATTTTATTTTTTAAATAACTTGAGAATAATAATGTTAATGATATAAATTTATAATACCGATATTTTTTGTTTCAGTCACCACTAGTCAGGGCCCACAGGCTGTTATTGCCTAGGTGCTTCTATATATCATAATACGTCTCTGTTGCTAGGTATTAATCTTCAGGCTGACGTAGGCCAGATCACGTAGCAGGCATTAGTTCAGCTACAGGCAACTGTAATGGCGTGAACTGAACGTGCTACATCGAATAATTAAATCGAAGAATTTATTTGAAAAGAAAGCTTCAACATAATCTCTCGGGGCATTAGCAGTAATTTGTGAGATTGCTGTAAGATTTAGTCGCTTATTTTGTAAATAAATAAAATCCTTTTAAAACTTCTTAATCGATTTTGAGCCATTTAATTAAAGCTCTTTTTTTCTTTTTGATCAAATTGATAACTGAAAAAAATTGGAATTTTCCTTTTTCCTGAAAATATTATGTGTAAGTGTGTTGTACGTAAATATACGACTATAAATACAATATTTTTAATTCACTTTTAATTAAGTGAAAAAGTTTTATTTTTTGGATTGGGCGGCTAGTATAAAATGTTTATGGATTTGTTAGTATAACGTACCGTCAATTAGTTACGAAAAAATATGAACAATTAATCGGGACCGATAGGAGTTTAACGTAGAAAAAAATGTGAAATATGACTGCCTAAATATAAAAAATGCGAAATAAGAAAGTCTCGTCATTAGTACTGTCTGGAATCAAATTCTCGTACAAGAACTATAATAGAAGAAAACTTTTCTTGCTTTGTTTTGATGTGTTTTATTGATATCTATCTTAAATGTAACAACGAAACCGTAAAGAGCAAAAATCAATTAGCTACCTATTTAAATACAGCCTAGTTCAAATAACCACAGAATACAACATAATAGAGATAAATATTAAATACATTTTTAAAAGCAGACGAGATTTCTAGTTTATTTTATTAATTATAAGAGCTCTCAACGTTTTTAAGTCCATTATCATGTCGGAGGCAGAAGAGAAGATAATACATACAAAAATAAATCAGACATTTTCAATTAAACATTGGCCAGTGAAACGTAGAGAATAATTTACAGAAGAGACGACACGCTGGCAATTAGTGTGCAACTCACTGTCCTTACCGATTTGCGAGAGTCTTTTCGTATTTTTCTTTTTTCCAAATCCTAATAGGTTTAAAATACGTACGCTAATACTACTATGTTGAACCCAAAATGGATTAGAGTTATTTTTTTATACGATTATTCACTAGCTTAAAAATAAAGATCGATTATTTTTATTTTTTTCAGATGATATTTAGAAATATTTCAAATATATTATCGTCACGTGATAATTATTTTATTATTAAACTAGATTTTCATCTATCCTCATTGATTCTCCTGCTTTTATTATACATACTTTTCCTGTTATATGAGTCGATCTTCTGGGCTCGAAATATAATAGCCTATAAACCTTTCTCAGTATTACATATTCATTTTCTAACAGAAAAATAAAAACAATAAAATCCAACAAGACGTTCAAAGAAAAAAAAATAGACAGGCAGTTGAATAAAAACATGGACGAAAGGATAAAAAGACTGATAGGCAAATTACCATACAAACTTTTTCGCTAATCATATCAATACATTAATACATTATAGAGTGACAACTTTTTTTTTTTTGAGCACCTTCTCAACGATACTACTTTAAATGAATATTCAGAGTCTGTTACACGAAAAAGGAAAGTATTACAAGAAACGATTATCGGCACCTGCGCTACGAGCGGTGTTAAAAAGCCCATAAATTTAACAAATCGCTACTGTGGCGTGAGAACTGCCAGTTGCACACTTGCAGGACCAAGCATCTCTAACGGATTTCAAATACGTTTTTACGGTGTTCTGAAACGACTTAAGATAGTATTAAAATAAATATATTACTAAAACTATACCAAAGAAGAGAAATAAATTTTTGTGAAATATTTCATTAAATTATTGTAACAAATTAATATAGATAGAATAGTAAAAATTTCTGTTTTCTTCAGTTTAAAGTCTACTAGATTCTCTATATTGCTTATTAATAAGTGTGTTACGTTACTATATTTAACTAATTCAAAATGTAACAAATTAATATATATACCGAAATTAGGATATATTTGCTTTTTCAACTCTAGCTAGAAGATAGTCTTTCTGGTGTAGTGGTCATTAAAGTTTAATTAACACCAACGATCGCATATTCGGTTCCGCTCTTATATACATATTATAGTTTGTGGTCTGGATGTTAGTCTTTGTTAAACGGGGAGATTCGTGCTTTGGAAAACACATAAACCGTAAGTCTCGCATGAATTCAAAAACATCCAATAATTATCGTTATTCGAGATGGGCAAATTATCTATCAACCCAGTGTAGTGACATAAAAGAAGAGGCTTTCCCCAACTATGCGATAAGCTGTACTAATCCAGTTCATATTAGAATTGTATTCAATTAGTGCATAAAACGTGACGACCGTTCTGGTGTAGTGGTACGAATTCGATTTTCGACGGTTCGATTCCCGCTCGGGTCAGATATTTGAATTTGTATAATTTCTTTCTTTCCTGTCTGGGTATATGTCCTTGTGGGTCTCCCCACTGTGCCTCGGAGATCACGTAAAGCTGGCGATCCCGGTTGTTATCTCAGACACTTGATAACAATCGTTACGTTTGGGAAATTATCTGCCAACCCGCAGTGAAGCAGCGTGGTGCATTAAGCTTCCTCCATATATGGAGGAGAGGCCTTTGTCTAGCAGTGGGACGTTTACAGGCTGATTTAATTCAGTTTCGGTTTAGTGTATAAAAATAATATTAACTGCGTCAGCTTAGTATTAAACATCAATCTTCTTATGAAATAATTTTAATATCACCATAACTTACAATTCTTTCTTGGGTCTTTTTAGCGTTATTTTCAGCGCGATATAAAGTCTCTTCGAGATAACAAAAAACAATAGCTGAGTATTTTCATCTTCCTTTGTTTAAAATTGCATTAAAACTTACAGCACCGGTAAAGCGAAATGTTCTACGGTAAAAAAGGTAATTTTTCATTCGGATTTTATTCGCCGCATAAAATCGACTTTGAAAGAAGAAGTTAGAAGTTTGTAAGGTAATTAATGTACATATTACAAAAAAAATTCCTGCAGATTTATTTTAATTTCGAAAATCGCTAAAATATTATGTTGCAATTATCATCATCATTTTGGTATTCGTTAAATATCTATTGTGGCTTTAAGCGCCCCGAGACGACTAATTTTAATCGTCAATCTTGTTAAGGTCACAATTAGAGCCTGCCCAGATGAGGCGTTTCACGCGCGAGTTGACTCGCGCGTGCCCGAGATACTACAGCTGCATACATTCCGTCCAGATGAAGCCGCGCGTTTCATCACTCGCGCGTAAAACGCTGGTAATGAGCGCGACTCTCGACTCGCGCGTTGTACGCGCGAGTCGAGGTACTCGGGCGCCATGTGCTGCGTCCAGTTATCACGCGCGTATCCGTAGCAAGTGGACGTATTGTAGAAAATGGAGCACACCACATAATTTTTATATGGAGTTAAATATTCTTGAATAATTTCTAGTAATTCATCAAACGATGTTACTGACATTCGAAAGTAGTTGAAAAACTTTTCGTCCTGTTCTCTGAGCTTTGGGTACAATGTTATAAACATACTATACGTCATTCTGTCACGTAGAATTGGATGCACGTTAAATCGTCGACTTTCTCTTCGTTTACGACGTTTCCATCGACGGTATGCAAGCCACAACACAACCGCTGTATTCGAGTCCATGTTTATAACTGGCAAATCCCTCTCTAGATGAAGAACTCTGAAGGAACGCGCGCAAACGCGCGTAAAGCTTGCTATCTGGATGCAATATAAATTGAAACGCGCGAGTCCGCTCGCGCGTAAAACGCGTCTTCTGGACAGGCCCTTACAATTGAAATAAAATTGATATGGATATTGATCCGCGTTAGTTTTCTTGCCATCATTTGTGTCTTATTTAAAGCGTTTGAATATTAAGAGAACTTATAAACGAGTCCGGGTAAACGACCAATTGGCAACTTCAATCGCTTCCATCAATGAGCGTCAGTTAACATTTTCAGCAATCTCATTCAATAAAGTAAATAAAACGGACAATGTCATCAATTGATTCTGACGGCCGGCTGGTCGAGTGGTCAGGCAACTGGACACTTTACACAGCGGTCGCGGGTTCGAATCCCGCCAGGTGCAGATAATCTGTATGACGAATATAGATGTCTGCACCGGGTCATGGATGTGTATTTATGTATATATGTATGTATTTATATCTTAATTTCCGTTCCTAGTACCTGTAACACAAGTTCTTATGAACTTAGCACGGGGCTAGGTTAACGTCACAGTATAGTATTAACGTGGTGTGATTGTTGGTTAATATTTATTATTTATTAATTGTATTAGTGAATGATCAATTGTAATTGTTCGTCTCAGGGGCCATTAGTTTATATTTTTTTAATTTTTAACTTTATTTGTCACACAAAACTTAAATAAAATTGCTAGGAAAAAATATATTTAATTTTTTTTGTCTTTTTTTGTCAAATATATTTTATTTGGGTCAACTGTTTTCTATTTTTTGCCAAAATCGATATATTAATAACGTATACGATAGTCATAGTTTTTATTAATTTGTCCGCTAATTCCAATGGAGGACTCTGGATTTACTTTAAATAAAACAAATTTTTTAATTTGGATTTTATTGTGACATCTTTGGTATACATACTAAAAAACGCATATTAGAAAATTCTAAATAGAATTCAAAATAAATATTAATGTTAATAAATTAAACCTATACCAAAAATAATATTTTATCTCTATGTATACCTATATTTCTTTTATTCCTATTATGTACATTAAAATATTAGTTAGTAATAACTTTACTTAAGTTTAGGACTTACAAATCGTAATCGTAGTCATAGTGCTACTTATATGAAGGCTTGGTATCAAAATTTTTATTTGGTGTTTTTTTTTTTTTTTTTTTTTGTTGATACAAAATTCCTAACAGCAGCAGGAATTTCTATAGTATATTAAAAAAAAAAAATGTAAAGGTAAAAAAAAATGTGTCTTATGCATATAGTCTTAACATAATAATGATAGCGGTAAACAAAATTTCTGAATACTAATATAATTTATAGAAAATACTTAATTTTTTCCTTCATTAGTTACTTTTCTTCCAACACAAAAAAAGACTAACAATAATTATTACAGGTACTGGAGAAATGATATACTTTTTTTTTAATAATCAAAAACTACAACATTATCGAACCTTTAGAATTAAAAACATATTTTATAAAACAAATATTATCATATTTTCTTAATAAATATTACTCCAATAATAGATAAAAGATTATTTCTTATGAGATTTCTGAGACTATAAAATAGTATTAAATTACGTTAAAATTCATAAGTTAAATTTTATCTTACGACAATAATAATAAATAAAATTCGTAGAAAAGCAACAATAAAACAAAACTAACTCTGAATAATAATACGAAATGAATAAACTTTCAACACTTTCTTATACAAATATAGCAACATTTATATTATAATATTTAATGAAATAGGGTACGTCTCTTGAGAACAGTTGAATAGTGTTAAACAATACTCACCGGGTTAAAAAAATATAATAATATATAGTTAGTTCTGAATTATAATAGTTTATTATATAATATTCAATAAATATAATATTTAAATATACATTGCTGGCTCATTCAAGCATAACACCATCCAATTTCAAAACATGCCTTCACGCCTTAATACTCTCCCGAGACTACTTTCGATAAGTTGTGTGTTAACTATCTGTAATATATCTCGTATGTACTATAAGAACCAAAATGATATTTGAAATTCAACTTAGTTTTATATAGAAAAAATAACTTGGATTTTTTGTGAAAATGCATCAGAGATATTATTTTTTTATAATCCTACTTTTATAAATGCAAAAGTTTGTAAATTTAGATAAATGAATATAGTTTTTCCTTTCTCATGAAAAAGATTAAAATTTAATGAAAGTTTTTACATTATAATTATAATTAGGTTATAATTTATAAAACTAATGCTTAAATATACAATGAACAGTGTGAAGATAGAGCGGTTACTTAGTTTTTACATGATATTGGAAAAATCTTATATCGCCTCGGTGTTTGAATGTAAAGTACTGGTTCTTATGGTCTCGTATTACCTTATCATTATTCTACACAGAGGAATGTTTCCCGGTTATAGCTCCGGTAGTTTTGTTGTATTCGTATTCTTTATGTCCGTTGCTTGGTCGTTTTAACTTATCAATATTTTCGGGATTTTCTTTCAGGAGACCTTTTTTGTCTCTGAAAATATCAATTTATTTATTTTATCTATTGTACCTTCGTAAAAAACGTTATAAGTAAAGTAGAGATGCAATAACTCTAAGTGTATGTTTGTTTTTTTTTATATGTAACTTTGCTTCCACTGAATGTTGTATTTTTGATTTAAGTTTTAATTATTTTTTCAAGCTATGCTATAACCTTATATTTACGAAAAAGCAAACCTGGAATTTATGCTGACTTCTCTCTTATTAGTTTTCTTGTAACAGCAACTAGCAATGATTCCTTGCCGCCGCCATATTAATAATAAAAAATCTAGCAGGACTAGACATAAGAATATTACTAATATTGCTATGCCTGCTATTGCACCAGATGATAATGTGGGCTCTTCCTCAGCTGAAAAGATCATAATTATAACAAAAAATATTAATATATATCTTAAAACAATAAAATATTATATCATACAGAGTACGACGATGATTGTACGATTTGTACAAGTATTTGTTTCCGGTCTGGGTTAATGTTCTAAGAGATGGATGATTTCATAATGGAACCCTGAGAAATGTGTATCTATAAACTCACAGTAAAGCAACGTCGTAGATAACTCGTTTAGGTCCTGCACCTTCTATGGTTTCTGTTTATATCACATATTACTATTAACACACTATTATTATTACTAATATTACTACTATTATTACTACTATATCAGCCTGTAAACCACCCACTGCTGAGCGAAGGCCTCTTCTCCATATGTAAGAAGGTTTCGAGCTTAATCCACCACGCTGCTCCACTGCGGGTTGGTGGATAATTTCCCTACCATGAGTAACGATCGTTATCAGGTGTCTATGCGAATAACCGGGACTGACGGCTTTACGTGCTCTCCGATGTACGGTGGGGAGACCCACAAGGCAATACACCGAGTACGGAAACCAATATTTGTACAAATACAAATATCTGTCCCGACCGGAAATCGAACCCGCGACCGTCCCGGCGCGTTGCGTTGAGGCAATTACTCGCACCACTACACCATAACGGTCGTCCTTTTCCAGAATGTTAAAACTATATATTAAAATTTGAAAAATCAAAACATTCCTTTATTTCTGCACAGTAAAAAATTTTTTTTTTTTTTTTTGTGACGCAGGGGAATCCATTTACGGATGATATCCAGGACGCCCGGGTCGGCAATCCTAGACCTATGTCGGACTCCGCACTTTGGGAGTGCAATACCGTACTAAACCCCTGCGGGAGCCTTCAGCCGCTTTAATTGGAGGGTCCCGGATCTGCAGGCAACAGGATCCCTCCAGCGACAGGCTGGCCTCGGCGAAAAGGCCAGACTTCTCCTCCATGGGGACTGTCCGGCTCCCCTCTGAACAGTCCCGACGACGCCGTGTCTAGCAGGACCGGGTTCCCATCCCGGCCCGACACGGGCACAAGGGCGTTACTGGAGGCGCATTAAGTAGCGCCTCCTACGGACCCCCATTCGTCGCCCGCGGATGGAGGCCACATCGGCGGCCTCCTCTCTCACCTGCTCGTTGGCCTCCTTCTGGGACATTACTGTCTCGCAGAAGGAGACCATCGCCTTCCAGGACTCGTTGTCGCCGAGCATCGCGGTGATGATGCTCGGGAGCGACAAGTCCCCTCCGAGGACCGACGTCAGACCTTGACGCAGCGCCGCCCATCTCGGGCACACCTCGAGGGTGTGCTGGGCAGAGTCCACCGCCGCGCCACAATCGTGACATTCAGTCGTCGGCTCCCTCTGGGCCGTCCGGCACAGGTAGTCACCAAAGCAACCGTGCCCGGTGAGAACCTGCGTCAGACGGAAGGTGAGGGGCTTGCGTTTTCGACGCATCTACCGCTCAAGGACCGGGCAAATGGCAGCCGTTACGCGTGTGCCGTACGGCTGCCCCGCCAGGTCCTCCCCCCACCTCCGCATAAGCGCTTCCTGCCCTATCCGACGCACCCGTAGGATTCCGTCCAACGTAGGGTTCTCACCAAGAGCCCTCCTACCCGAGACGTAAGAGTAGGTCTCGGCAAGAACCTCCGCCACGAGTTCCCACGGGGGGTCGCCGGCTAGAGCAGTAGCTGCAGCCCACGATACCGTACGGTACCCCCGGATCACCCTCACCGCGATGATCCTCTGCGCAGAGCGCAGCGCAGCCTTATTCCTCGCAGTGAGGCGATCCGCCCAAACCGGGGCGCCGTACGTCGCCATACTCCGGCAGACACCAGAGTACAGCTGCCTGCAGGCGGCGCTGGGTCCTCCGAGGTTCGGGAGGAGTCTGCCCAGTGCACTCGACACCTTTACGACCTTCGGTCCCACCATAGAGAAGTGTGGGCCGAAGGTCCACCCTCCGTCTAAGGTGAGCCCCAGATATTTGATTTGGGAGCTCATCCTGACCCTCCCCTCTCCGATCTGCAGGGTAGCCCCCGGTGGAGGTCCCTTGCGTCCGGTCCCGCGGAAGAGGAGGGCTTCGGTCTTATCAATTCTGACACGAAGCCCTAAACTCCTTATGCGGCTGATCACGAGATCGACTCCGACCTCGGCCAGCCGCGCCGCCTCCTTGAAGTCACGTCCCCGGGAGTAAACGAGGGTATCATCTGCATAACAGATGACACCCATCCCGGGGAGAAGACGGCCTCGCAGGACCCAGTCGTACCCGATGTCCCACAGTATCGGACCCAGAACTGATCCCTGCGGGACACCGCAGCCGACTCGCCGCCACTCCACGAACCCCGACCGGTTCTCGAGTCCTATCCTCCGATCGGAGAGGTACGCCTCCAACAGCCTCCTTAGATACGGAGGCACTCCGAAATATTTTAGTGCCTCCCGTATCACCGTGTGCGGCAGACTATTGAAGGCGTTCGCGATGTCTAAAGACACCGCGACCACCACCTCCCTCCTGTGTTCCGCCTCACCCGTCACCGCCCGCAGGCGTTTGAGGGCGTCGACGATCGACCGACGTGCTCGGAACCCGAACTGAAATTCTGACAGTCCAGGTCCCGAGCCCTCCTCCAGGTACTGAACGAGCCGGGAGGCCACTATCTTCTCCAAAGCCTTCCCGGCTTCGTTCAGCACAGTAAAAAATATTGTGTTAAATACGGTCAACACAAAATTAGTGTTAAAATTCAACACACTTTTGTGTTAAAATGACATAAACTTTGTGTTAAAATGACACAAACTTTATGTTAAAACAACACAAAGTGTGTTGAATTTTAACACTAATTTTGTGTTGACCGTATTTAACACAGAAATTGTGTTGATTTTACACAATATTTTTTACTGTGTGTATTATAAGGTACTAATAATTAATTCATTGTTGTTAATGTGAAGCTACCACCGATTTGGAGTGTAGCTTTTGCTGATAAAAGCTAGCAAGAATATCAACAACACTCAACACTTTTAAACGTTTTCAATACTAATTTAGTCATATGTCCTTCATATACTGCAACTGCCATATTTCTGACTATAGCTTTATAATGAAGTATTAATATTCAAATTGTAATTCTTTTCACTAACACAAGATTTTATTAACATTTACAGATATCTGATATTTTGTTACTTGTACCATTCATCTATCGAGAACTAAACTAGCATAAAAAAATAATATGATTTATGAATATTTATGAATCTCACCTGGAATCGTTACTGTGATACGGACAGCAGAAGAATTCCCTAGAGCATTTTGCGCTACCAGTTCGAAATAATACGTTGTATTAGCATCCATTTTGTTAAGTTGAAATTCATCAGTAGGTTCAATTTGTTCCTCTTCGCAGAGGCTTTTTGCAATTAAGCCGTCGTAAATCTAAAATATTTGCCACTTTATCATTTAAGTTTGTATCTTATATTATTTGTAAGGTTTTAATTAAAAGTTAAACGAAACTTTCAAAATATACTGTGGTTTTGTTTTACTTCCAATGGCGTAATTTGTAAAATCCGGTACAATATGTTGGCAACGAGTTAGAGCTAGAATTAGAATCTGGTACGTACCATTCGACTAATGCTACATTTACTCTACCGACTCGCATGCCTAAACATGTGTTTGTTTTCAGTCTTTAGAATTGTTTTATAGTCGTCAATTTTTTTTTTTTTTTTTGTTAACTTAAATTCTACTTAACCGAAGAAGTTTCATTTGTCTTTCATTTTTAACTCAATATAATCTATTTGTTATATTCTACATAAAAAATTGTATACATTTCCACTAAATATACCTAAAGTTTTCAATTTTAATGGTAAATATTTTATACAATAAGTTAAATGTTATCTTTTAATAATCTTATTACTTAGTTTGTTACAAAGTTTAAGTTATATCATAAAATGTTATTTTATTTTCATTTTAATTTCATTAGTATATATATAAATGTACTTACGGGGCAATATTTCAACGTATAAAATTCAACGGTGTCACTGCTATCTGCAGGTTTCCACTTCAACACTCTGTCACTCGCAACAAGTTGTTCGACATTTTCGTCCCAATCCGGCTCGTTTGGCACCGACCTAGAATCATTTCTAACATTTTGGTTAATAATGTTACTTAATTCTATAAAATACTATAAATATAGAACTAGTTATTTAATATTAGGTTTTAGGAAAGAATTAATGGCAAGTTCTCTAAGAAGATAAATTAAAAGAAGAAATGGAAAACTTTGTGAAACCTAATTATTTTAGGAATTTTGGTTGGTTTTCCTAGATCCAACATGTAAGTTAAGAACAGAGTCTATATTACAGTAATATGGAGTTGAGTCAAATGAAAAAAAGAAAAAAAAATATTGGTGTTCATCATAATAAGACTACCATATTTTTGACTTCTGTCCGACAAACAGAGGAGATTTTTTTTTTATAATGTACATTTTTTTGTATACGGCAATAAAATTATATCGCGGTCTTTAAAAGTATATTGTATGATATATTAGTAGAGTATATTATATGTATGTATATTGATTTTATTTTACCATACTTATTATTCATTTATAAATAGCGCTATACATATTAAAATTATTTTCCTGCTGGAGTAAAGTGGCTTAGTAATTTTACTTGGAAATCTTTCACGTATATATGCACCTAAATGGAGTTTCTAGTATCAAAGTGAAATCCCAATTTTCACTTCGAGAATTTCAATAGATATTCGTTAAAAGCTGTTAAACTTCAAAACGATATCGACTATATTTATGCCTAAAGCTTCGAAACTTTACAAAGTTATGTTAATTATTTAGTTACTTCTACAAGATGATATAAATGTTCACTAGATCAGAGAAACACATTTGCCTACTGTACGCTTAGTATTACGATTTATCATTAACTTTCTTTGACGATGTTACTAAATATAAATAATGTATGTGTATTTATTATATAGTAGTGTATCATATATTATATAGTAAAAAAGGACTCTAGCTAAGAGGTACTCTACATAATTCTTCGCAACCATAAGGTCAAAAGGATGTCGATTTTTTAGTATATATATATAATTAAATTCCTACTATAATAGTATTATAATGACGTTAATTTTGATAATATAATATATGATAATTCATTTCGGTTAATATTTAAAAAATACTAATTGGGACTTATATGATATGTTCGAATTTGTACGTAGTTTGAGGTTTACAAATGAAAAATTTTCAGGCCGGTCACTTTCTTTTAAGTAAATACTGCCCATTAACATCCGTCTCTTGGGGATCCGCGTCTTTTGGGAAGTAACAAAGCGTTGTTGGTTTAAAAATTTAGTAGAGCAAACAAACAAAAAAAGAAATAAATTGTTAATGGGGATTGGAGAAATATAAAAGTCGGGACGATAATTGATAACTTAATATATGGTAGAGTTAATTAAGGATAGTAGAGTTAAGGGTTAAGCTATATAATTAAAAATTAAATACTAGTACAAAGCCTTTGCTTAGGAACGTGTGACGTTGTGAATATGTTTGCATTTTCCATTATTTAGTAGACTCAATAATGTTATAGGATAAAGTAAACCCGGAAAATTTTACCAGAAAATTGAACAATCCAAGAACTATTATAGACTTTTTGTGTGGAATTTACAACAGATATCAAGTTTTACTATGTTTATACCGAATAAAATAATCTAAAATGTACCTGTCGAGAGTAACAAAATTAAATATATTACTCCAGGGACCATTTCCAACATCATTGATAGCTGCGAACTTTATAACATAACTAGTGTTAGGCTTAAGTCTGTCCAATTTAAACGATCTATCTTTAGCCCAAGTTCTATTGAGATGTATGTTCGTTATATTATAATTGTCGATTTCATCGTACTCCGATCGGTATCCAATTACGTCCGGACCGTTGACTTCGTTCGGACCTTCGATGGAAAATGTTACGGAACTTGATGTTATTTTTGTAATCGTTACCTAAAAGTTAAAAGATTTTTATTAATAATGTGATAGAAAATAAACAAAGGAGATAGTTTAAAATTGTGTTATTACCCGACTGCGCTAGAAGGAGGGTTACGTTTTTCGAGAGTATGTATGTAATATGTATCTATGTGTAATTCTTTGGCACGCTCTGCGTAATGAACGGCTCGATGGATTTTAACTTGAGAGTTGTCGTTAGATTTGTATTTCTGTGAGAGTGACTCTGGGTATATAAAAAAAATCAATGGCGGATTTTTGGGTCATTTGATTTCCAAATCACACAGAAACGCAGTCGGGTTATTAGTTTTTAAATTACCATTCTATTTATAAACTTTCTTATCTTTATTTAATATATATATATATATATATATATATATATATATATATATATATATATATATATATATATATATATATATAATTTAGTTTGTACTTTTTATTGTGATACTAAAAAAATTATAACGATTTTCTTTGTAGTATATTAATTTTAAATAAATTCAAATGATAGTATTCTTTCTGATACCAAAAATCATTTTGATAACATCAAAACTAATATATTTCTAATATATATTCCGTCTCTTATATTAAAGGAATGTATGTATCTCACATTATTAATAGCAGGTGGCGTAAATCCTTCTTGCAAATGTATTATTTTCTTCGCTTCACCGTATTCGTTCCTCGCTGTACATTCGTAGATACCGTATAATGTTTTATTTTCAATAATAAGTGGGTTGCTGTGCATTTTATCAGCCATTAATCTATTTATTTCCAATAGATCCGTGTCTAATATTTCATTACCTTGATATCTAAAAAAAGACGATTTCTAAATTGATGTGATATAAATTAATATTAACTTTCTTTTTAAACTTCATTCTTATGTTTTACTTTTTCAAATATACTGCGTGAATAATTTATAATAATTAAATTTTTATTTATAAATAGACATATGCTTATTAAATGTATATGTATAACTTATTTCTAAATAACATAATGTCGTATTTATGATTGAATTACATTAAAAATATTAAAAATCTAATTAAATTTTATAGAAAAAAAAGTAGTGCATTTTTAGTTAAATATATACGTACCGCCAAGTAATCACAGCTTTTGGGTTACTCTGATGTTCGCAGCTCAAGTTAATGCTTTTGTCCTTCCATGCCCAAACTTTCTCATACGAAGTATTAAAATGTGGTGGGTATAGCACAAACAATTGCATTTCTTCCATGATTGAACCAACTATGAATCAAGTTAGACGAAAACATATATAAAAAATATGGAAAATTGAAATACATAAATTATTATATTAATATGTTGTACATTATTAAGATAAATGTAAACTGTAATCCCTCTTATAACACGGTACTCTTATAACGCGTTTTCATATTACACGATGTCATTTCCCTCATATAGCACGGGTTTTCCTCTATATAACTCGGGCATTTCCCACGTTATATTTCTATATTGTGAAATTTGCAATGATTTTTACAGTTCATAATCAATTTCGCGCGCATCTGCACATTATGTCAATTGTATTCTTATAAAATTTTGCACATAACGCATTATACTGGGTCGAATGTTATATATACTCGTACAGCGCGTTTCCCTATAACGCAGAACTAATCTACCGTGTTATAGGGAGGATTACTGTATTTAAAAAAAACTAGTAATGCATAATTTTTTTAAAGGTAACATCGTTTTTAAAAGAAAAAGACTAGAAAGAGCTTATACTTAAAGATACTTTAAAATTATTTCAAACTGATATATTTAATTCTATAATACTTTAATCTTGCTCTATTTTGCGTTTATGTAAGACGTCATTTTTTCAAACTCTTACCTTCATTAGTTGCATTGCACTGATAAGTTCCTTCGTGCGTTCGATTTACTCGTAGAAACGATAAATAGAATTCAGTCTCATTTACGTTAGGATTTTTCTTATCCCAAACAATGCTAAAACATTTTTGTATCTACATTAGTAATAATTGTTGGTATTACAATAAAAAAAAATAAAAAAATATACCGATAACCGACTATACTATTCTCCTATTTACACTTAATGATACAATTTTTTGTAGAATTCATATGAAAGCTATTCAGTAAGTATATACGTATCAAAATCGGCTTTTTTCTGCTAACGAGTAATATATATGTAAAAAATTAAGTCGGATTGATTTCCGTTACAAATGGAATTTGAAATTAGGATATTCATAATAAAATATATAATTTAATAATATTAATATAACAAAATCAATTAGTTACATCAAATTTACTTTCTAAATACAATAATTCAGAGTCAACAATAAAATATATTAAACAACGATTAAACGTAAACTTTGTTTCTGAACTGTTATGAACTGTAGAATGTTGATTCCTGAGTTAAGCAGTGTAACTTAATTTTAAAAAAGTAAAGTTATGCTTTTGTGCCGTTTGAAGTTGAAACACTTGGACCTTGGAGTAGCAGTGAAAAAAAATTCTAAAAGAATTAACCCCACGTCTCATAACCTCCGCTGGTGACAGGACAGGAGGGCTGGTTCATTTTCTACCCAGAGAATCGGAATTGTGACTCAACGGGGAAATACTGCTAGTATTCTTGGCACTTTTTTTTTTATTTATAACATTAGGAATAGCATGTCTTACATTACATTTACTTGCAAAAGCCTAGGCTTGTCCGCAAGTAGCAGTCTCACACATTTTATATAAAACACATACATATTGAATAATATTTACAAAGACAAATCTTACACATATAACTATAATAGCACGAAAACACATTTATAAAAACATTTATTAAACATACAGCTTAGACAATCTTTTGTTTAACATAGTTTTTGCGTCTACCCTACTTGTTTTATTTTGCTCAGGTTAGCTATTCAGGTTAGCTGTTCCTATTCCACGCGGACATGATTTATACCAAAACTGTTTGTAAATAATTATTTTAAGTTGGTTAATATTGATTCCCTGGGAAAGGGGACGGGCGCTTTTGTGGGACGCAACCTGCGTCGATACATTGGCTCCGTCTCATGTCAGGGAAACGGCTTTAAGAGTGGGAGCCGCTGCGGAGAAGGCTGAAATGACTTAACGGCACAAATATTCGTCACTTATCCAAAGTTATGTTTTTGTGCCGTTTGCACTCGAAAAACTTGGACCTTGGAGTAGCAGTGCAAAAAATTTTCTAAAAGAATTTACTCCACGTCTCATAGCTTCTAATGGTGACAGGAGGGCTGGTGCATTTTTTGCCCAAAAAATCGGAATTGCGATTCAACGGGGAAATGCTGCTAGTATTCTTGGCACCAGTCCACGCGGATATGATTTATACCAAAACTGTTTGTAAATAATTGTTTAAGTTTTGAATTGTAAATATCTTAATATTATAAATAAATTAATATTATAAGTTATTAATAATACATTAATTAGAAATTATTATTCTACGAGTATTGTATAATGAGCTCTTTGTAGTAGTTAACAATTTGTGTTACAATATTACCTTTGGTCTTCTGATTCTTCTCCTAAAAATGTGACACTAATCTGTGGTGTTGGTATTCCTGTTGCCTTACAAACAATTTGTATCGTAGACCCTTCAACTGCAGTTACATTTTCAAACTCGGTTATAATTGGTGGTAGGAAAACCTAGGCAAATAAAATAATTTTAAAAGAGATAGGCAATTTACCAAGACTATAAAAAATACTTTCATTCAGTTGTCGATCAATAATTTAATAATGATTGCATTAGGAAGTTTCTATTTCTAATAATTCAATTATGCCATAATGACGTCCTAATTACAAATTTATAAATAAATTGGTATTTGTTCCGTATTAATAATTATTGTATTGTCAAAATGCAACGAAAGCAAATGGAAAGTTTTATACAAATTTCTTAGTAAGCGATAAACCCCGTCGCTTCCACATTTATACCGAACTTAATGCAAGGCAAAGGCAAAATGCATTTAATCAGTCAGTTCGAGTTAGAGTTCGAGTCCGGTCTTAAGTAAAGAACAGTTCTATATGTTTAACATACACGTCGTCATCTGTTCCTAAGGTAGGCAACTTAATGACTGTGTTTTAGGTAACAGTTGACTGATATACATATTTTTTTAATAAATATACATATAAATAATACATATATAAAGAAGTACATAATACACCCAGACTCGGGGCGGGAATCGAACCCACAACCCTGTAGCAGAAAACAGGGCCACTGCCAACTGCGCCACGGGCCAGTTAAACTTTCCAGTTTCATTAATTAAATTAATTTAAAGCAGAATATTTTTTTAAAGGACCCACGGAGTGCCATCCTAACAGTTCGTTATCTTATATTAAATCTTTATCTCTTTTTTAATTACTTGATACATATGATCAAAATAATATATTCTATGTTGTATCTACAATATCGGTGTTTCTACATACAACCAGACTTTAAGCAGTCACGTGATCTTTTATCTTCATTCCTTTACATACTTTTTGGTTATAGACAAAGACGTCCGTCAGATTCTTTTTATAGCTTTATGTATTGAATAAAATCTAACATTTATGTTGTAAATTTTATAATAATCGATAAGTATATTCTAATATATTATATGCTAACTAATGAGATCTTAAATAATAAATTGAACGAGGGCGAAAAGCTATTGCTATCGTGTCAATTAGATCGATCAGACACAGAAAAATTTCTTAGACAAAAAGTGTTTGATAATCCTTAATTGTACGTTGCAAAAACAATGAAACTCAACGTAATATGTCCGGGGGACGTGACTTTTGTTTTTTACTACTAACGAAACTGTCATATATAACCAATCACCATAATGACACAATTGCATTAGGAGACTTTTAGTTCTAGAAGATGATTAGGGTTTGGGGGTTTCCATCAACACTAAGAGTGTACAAGATATACTTCTTTTTTAAATTTGGACATTCATTTTTGAACTACCGTGTCTCAGAAAGCATATAAAGCTGGTAGACTAAGACCGCAAACATGAGAAACGATCCTAACCATAGGTAGACAATTTTTTATGTCATTTAATTAAAAGTCTAAAAGGGATTTTATCGCGTTTAATTTAAAAAAAAAAAAAACTTTGCAGTTTAATGATTTTTTATAAAATTATTTCCTGAAGTTTCGGATCCTTTACAGCGTCCATGATCTCGGGGGACTGAGGTGGTGGGTGTCCGAATATTCGCTATTTTAGATTTTTAATTAAATGAGTCAAATTCGCGTTTAAAGGTTTCGAAGGTCAGAAGACAGATTAGAATAATATGCCAACACTAATATTAATATCTATAAATGCTACATAAAAGAAATTTTAACTGAGATAATAAATAAAATTAAACGCCCCACAGTCAAAGGTCTCCAGTAGCATATTATGATTCCTGTGTTGGAGATCAAGAAACAAACAACACACACGCACAAATGCCCAGACCACAACAAACATATATATGGCATATAATAATAATAATAATAATACTCTTTATTGTACACCATGAATAGAAAAAAAAGTCAAAACAAATACAGAAAGATGTACAAAGGCGGTCTTATCGCTAATAGAGCGATCTCTTCCAGACAACCTTTGGGTATAGGACACAGTAAAGTAAAGGCGGATAATGAAGTGTACAATGGCATATATAATATAATATATACACATACATACACATATTCATACATATGCACATACATATATACATACATACACATACACATATACACACATAATATTATATACTAATATATATATGCATATATTAATATTTGTCATGTGTTGAGATCGAACCCACGATCGCTAACGCATCAGTCAGTTTCTATGACTACTGCGCTAATGCGTCATCTAACTGAGAAATAAGTTACTATAAATATCTCTCGTGTCATAATTTTGTTAAAATTCATTTGTTTATATTTTAAACCTTGTCTAATTTGCTTTTTTAACCAAAACTTACCTCAATACTAATGTTTTTAGTAGAAATTCCAGCTCTGTTAGTCGCAATACATTCGTATGTACCACTATCTTCTTCTTGTACTATATCAAAGACTATCCTGTTGCCAACTTGCTGCCAAGTTATATTAGTTTCTGCCAAATCCTGTCAATAATTGTCTACTGTTTAATATCATTGCATTAACATTTTTTATACTTTTGGAATCAAAAAATGCTTGAAAAAGTATTTTTAAATTCACATACCATATCAGATATTTTTCTAAACGTATATTCTGGATGAGGCACACCAGAAGCCAAACATTCAATATAGAAGCTTTCACCAAGTGTTGGTGTGGTATTCGGAAAGGCTACCAGTTCTTTTATTGATGGAGTTGATATCACCTACAATCACATTAAAATAATAATTTGAAAATAATAAAAAAATAAATATATTATAAAAGATTGTTTCCTTTTGTTAGTAGTCAAGTAGACTCGAAGCAATACAAGGTGTAATAATACTGTATAAATATTTCTAAATACGCGAAACAGTGTGGTGGCTTAAGCTACAAATTTTCTCCTATATATAAGAGGCCTTTGTCCAGCATTGGGTCGTTTAGAGGCTGTTTTATTTCAGTTGGTGATGACTAGCTTTTTTTTTTTTTTAGGAAAATCGATATATCACGTAACGTTTTTATTATTTTATTGTTACTTGCTAATGGAAACTCATAATTTAGTACTTTATCACAGGTTAGGAAGTAAACAAAAGAAGATTGGTCAAATATAAAATAATTCATAAAAACTTTTTTATGAATCATTGAACGACAAACAAGTGAAATAAAATATGTTATATATAGTTTAGTATAAAAATTTTAGTGATTAAGCAAAAATTTTAGGTGAAACTAGGTCGAATGTTGATCGACTTATCGAGAGCCATTAAATATTCATTTGAAATGCTTTCGATGTTTAAGAGGATAGTCTGAAGAAGCCTTTCGATGAAAATTTTAGTACCTTTTTTGCAAAATCAAGAATTATAAAATAAAAAAATACATATTAAATACAAAATGTATTTGCTATTCTATAAAAGTACCTAAAGCTACCTAAAAGCAGCTTAATCAATTTTCTTAAAACAATTTTTTTTTACTTTCACGTATACGTAAAAAAAGAGTAACAATGGTAAAAATTTGATTTTAATATTTTGATATAAACGATAATATCTGTTCTAATAATTTTTGAATTAATTATGACTATAACGTACGTAACGTTTTATGTTTTATATAAGAACAAACAAGTTAATTTTTTGTGTTAATACCAAAAATAAGGTATTTACGAGTACACCATTTATTATAGTTTGCATTTAATTTAAAAATCGATATATTTATTTTTTGACGACGTTATGATCTCAACCTCGTATAGATAGAGTTCATACTAGACGTCCACAGATAACCTTAGGAATTGAATATAGCAAATTATCGTATAAAATGTGAAAAGTTTCTCCCTTAGAAACCACTATAATACTAACTAATGCTATTTTAAGGTTACTATCTCGTTCATTTAACACATGCAATAACCATTAAGTAAAATATTTTCGCTATAAATAAAATAGCTTCAGCATTTACCTCAACTTTTATATCCCTGTCTATTCCTTCGCCAGTATCCAGGTCAGACGCTGAACATTTGTATACACCTTCATCTTCTTTTATTATTTCTTTAATGATCAGTCCCTCTGGAGTCACTTTGTATTTTTCATCATCTGTTATCTGGATTGTACGTTTCTAATTTAAGATACCTTTGATGATTTTGAGTGTTTGCGCATGTCGATTTATTGTTTACAAAGAAAATTTTATCGATAACACATTACAATACAATTTTCTATGATTAAATTTTTTTAAAGTTTATGTTGTATTATATTATACAAAATTTTATTATTTTTTATATTTAAATTTATGAAAGCTATGATTACAAATTAAAATAAATCAATACAGTTGACGATCATTCTGGTGTAGTGGTGCGAGTTGTCGCCTTAACGCCGGGCTTGATTCCCGCTCGGAGCAGATATTTTTATTTATACAAATGTGTTTTTGGTCTGTGTGTATGAACTCGTGGATCTCCCTAACATGTCAGAGAGCACGTAAAGCTCCTTCCCGATTGTTATCATATACACCTGATGGAGAGTGTATTAAGCTCCAACCCTTCTTCTATTTCGAGAAAAGGCATTTGCCCAGCAATGGGACGATTACAGGCTGATTCAATTCAGCCAGTATAAACCTATTTATTTAGTAGGTATTTTTTTAAACGAAGGAAAATTTACCTCAAGTTCTTCACCTTCCTTATGCCATTTAATTAATAAATCGTTTTCGCCTCTCGCTTCACAAGTTATAATTCCGTCTTTGCCACTAATCACGTATTGGTTTTCTTTCGTATTTACGAAGTATGGTGGATCTGAACAAATTTAAATAAACATCAATAATATACCTACATTAAAATTAGCTCTGTATATTTTTGAGTCTTGTATAAAATATAAAAAAACGTTTATTAATTTTTTTAAACTATAAAGATAGTAATGAAGATATTCTCAGGCGATAAAATAACCACCATATCAAAATATACCATCAAGGTGTTAAGCGAAAGTTTGTACTAACTGATTAGAAGTTAATTGCGAGAGCTATTAATAAATGAAGTTGTATAAAATTAGAATTACGTATTAAGTTGATAACATTAACGCAAAATAATCTACATATATTTATATAAAATAATTAAACAAAATGATTTAATATATTAAGTATTGTAATATGTATGTTGTAATAGGCATTATAATTTATATACCAATACCAATTTAGCTTATCGATAAACATAATATCGATTAATTGTTATACTCACCATATGCTTCCACATTATATGTTAACATATACGTTTGACCACTATGTTTAGTCACACATTTGTAAGCACCAGATGTTGATTTGCTTATATTTGATATATACACACTGTAGGTGTGTTTGTCCAGCCACTCAGAATATACATTCGATTTTGTACCTGGTCTTGTGAAAGTAATCATTTACTTTAGGAATAATATTAAATAATTATTATATATATTACCCTTGGAAACCTGTTTTAATACAAATAAAATTGATTACAGTGTAAAAATTCCCTTTTTATTACTGTTTACTACGTAGAAAAATAGATGAGTATTAACACTCCATAATCTTAATTCTGCAATTGAACACACAACCATGTGTACATCTTTCCCCCAATTAAAACAGGTCAAACCAGCAAATAGTATATTACGTAATATTACCTTAACGGCAGAATTGTTTTGTTATTTGCATCCAACCATATCAGGTTTACTCCCGAACTGGGATCGTCGCATCTACATTCCTGGTAAAAGGAACTTCCTGTTTTAATCTTATTAATTTCGAGTTGACTGCTAGTGAAGCAAGCATTGCCCTCTGTAAGAAATATTTCTATTATTGTCACCCACGCATAGCCATCCATCAATTAAGCATTTTCGGTAGCCATATTAAATATTTGGTTGTGAATAAGATTTAAGTCTTAAAACGATATTGTTACTTTAAAATAAAATAGCAAATTATTTGAATAGTGAATTATATATGAAATAGAGAAGCTTAATTTTTAATTTTTAAATATATAATAATAAATTTAATTAACGCCTCACACTAAACCAGTGGGATGTGAATGTTGTGTCGAGGGTCCGGTGATACACACAATAGACAAGCACAAACGCCGATACCACTACACACACATGTATGGCCTTTACAAATATCTTTCTTGTGAGGGAATCGAACCTGGCGACCGCTAGAGTATCAGCTAGTTGCCGAGAACACTACGTTAAAGAGTCGTTAAAATATATAAACGTAAATTACGACTTGGTGAAACGATACATTTTAATTCTGATTCTCTGAGAAAAGTCAGTTGTCTTGTCGCCAGGGAAGACAACTTGCAAGAAACTGTGTACGACTGAATTTTCAACAACAATTTTCTTCGAATTTTAAATGTTGTAAAAGACTTAAACTGAAATAAATCGTTGCTTTATATCTACTTATTGTACATTTATATTTTAACACATTTTTGTTTAATACATCCCTCTGTGATTTACAATATAATAGTATAAATAAGTAAATAAATAGAAGTAAAATTTCATCATTACTTTGTATTATAAACAAATTGCATTTTGTATTTTTGTAAAGTAGAAGCATCTTTACGATATTTTAAACCCCAGAGATTATACTGTCGCTTATCATATCGAATTGCGAAAGATTGAGTGGAGTTGTCCAGAAATCTTATTTAAGTTTGGTAAAAGTTTGGAACATCGCAATACGAGCTCTCACGGCTAATATCGTATTCCAATTATCAGCCTCCGATTACTCGAGTTACTTAAGTCACAAGATTGATTAAGAAAATAAGTAACGTTTTGTTATTTATTGTTGTTATTAATTAGTTTTATAAATTTGTACATAATTTAAAAAAAAGCCAACATTTATTACACTCTTTGTACAAATTGTCTAACATTCGTAAATTTTTTTTTTTATTTTTATATAAAAACTTTACTTCAGCTGTTTATTTCTAATTTTAATGATTATTTTATATGTTTTTTATCTTATTTTAATAATTATAATAAAAATATTTATTTTGCTCTATATAAATTAAAAAAAAACTTCTATATAAATCAATAAAAACATTTTCTGAATCAGTTGTTTTTACTTACCTACAGTAAATGCATTTTTTAGATTTCCTTTTTAAAAATGTTTTAAATTTTGCTTAACCTCATCTTACAAAAGTCGATCTCTAAAATATAAAGCGACTTAAAAGTATGAATAGGTACTTTGAAGAAAAATATTTACAACTAGGTATTCATGTCAGATGATGCGTGCTTTTGATCTCTACAAACAAAAAATAACCGATGTAATACATTTGGCACTAAAAACGTCTTATGAACGGTAGTTCAGAAAATACAGTTATGGTTTCACACTTAATATCTTTATTTTATATGTGCAAAAACTAAGTAGGTACTGTGTGTCGTAAAATGCAACAAATGTCCTTTAATAGTTATATAAAACAGCAAAACTGAAATTGTTGTTTAATTACTGTGCTAAGTCATCTGAAGTAAGAAACTACGACAAAGGAAAATATTTTAAAATATTTAAGTATATAACAGTTATAATACTATAACAAAAGTTTTGAATACCAATCCACAACCGATTTATATTTGAGTAGGTTTGGTGAAATAAACATAGAGATGTAAACCTGCTGCTATAGGTATAATAATTATTTATTCAATGCATAAATAAATTTTTCACTCCTTCTGAACTTAGGTGTCGTTATAATTTTTTCTTCATCTCGAATGAAATCAAATAGATGAAATCTTGACTGTTTTTATTACATTTCATTTGCTTACTATCATAATTTATATATATATATATATATATATATATATATATATATATATATATATATATATATATATATAAATATATATATATATATATATATATATATATATATATATATATTATTTTTTTATGTTCTAGTATTTATTACATACAAAATATGTATAATAATAGGACAAAAAATAACACTTAAGTGGTGTCAGTAAGATATTTGAGGACCATTTAACTAATATAGAAGACTTACAATTAGTCACAAGTATTTTCCAATATAATTTAAAATTTCATGATCGATAACTTAAATGGTTGTAATTGAAAATTGATTTGGATTTGATAGTTATGAGTAAATATATTTCGGTACTTAAATATTGCTGGCTACATTATGGCACATATTACGCTCTCTACTTTATTACTATCATGATCATAAACGTTCACGTTCTGTGTTCTAAACAATGAAAACTAAATAAGTGGGTCAGTTTAACAAATTTACACCGGAATGTGAAGCTAATTATGATTTTTTATACACGTCATCAGAAGCGAAGGTCGTATAACTTCTATTTTATTTGTATATGTCTTGAAAAGCATTGTTGATTTAGCCAATGTGTTGGGAATGAAGAATACATGAAGAAGATTAACCGGTGCGGAATGTCTTGAAATTGTTGGTCTGTTATAAAAGAAAACGCAATGACATATACACATACATATCTAATTATTTAACATATACATATATGTATAAAAATAGTAGATAATAAGTTGGAAGTTTAGAAAAAAATCTGCAAAATAACGACAAGCACTTAAACTATAGATAAGTGTACAAAGTGTAAGTTTCGTATTAAAAAAAAAATATTTGCCACTTGTTAAAGCACACCTTCTGATACATTTGCTTTTACACATACATATACATATGTATTTTTAAGGTAGCAAATGTGTCTATTATGACAATTATGACAAATCCGGAAGACACGTGGGCATCGGTTAACTCAATCAACGTAAACTTGACTCACACAGTGTATGCGAGACATTGACATAAGCATGTAACTCTATCCCTTTACGATTTGCAAGCAATCTCGAATAAGATTTTATATGACATCATACGTATTTAAGTTCTAAGTAATATTTAATGAGTTAATCGTTTTACGACACTATAAGTGTTGTTATGAAGATCTGTTAAATAAAATCATTTATGTTGGGAATTTTAACTTGCTCCATCCAACTCCATCATGCTTCTGTTTAATGGCACACAAGGCCATTTTGATTAAAGAATTTGTGTGTTAAAGCTTATATATTACACGATAGATTTTTATAACATCTAAACTATCTAAGTATCTAGCTAATCTATCTAACTATCTATCTATATATATATATATATATATATATATATATATTAAGATTTGAGATTTCGAAACGAATTTTGAAACGAATCGTTCTTTTTTCTTCTTGTTTTTATTCCTAAATGATTACGGTACCTGAAACCAATCTTAAATTTGTGTTTTTAGTTTTCATCAAAAATATTTTTTTTTTATTTTTATAGACTATCTTATATTATTCAAAAATGCAATTGATTGGTTCGTTTGCGAGAAACGCAGACCACCATGTTTCAATTTTATTTGTCCCTGGTGAAGGTATTAGCACATTGGGTAACGTGCTAGGGGTTGTACCCCTGTCAATAACGTTTTATGGAGAAAATGACCATGTACTGCACCACCGATTGAAATTGATATGGAATTATGGACGTAAAAAAATAGAATGCCGGTTTTATATAAAATAAATCACGGAAAAAAAATAAACTTTTACAAAAATAAATCGATGCAATAGTTTAAGTATTTTTATAATAGAACTTTAACAGGATCAATGAAACATTTGGTCAAGTCTAGAAATAAAGTATCGAAATCACTCGTAGTGCTTTTAACACAATGAGAAAAGTACTTTGTAACCGTAACATTAACATCAAGTTACGAACTCGTTTGCTCCACTGTTACATCTGGCCCATTATATTGTACGGATGTGAGGCTTGGACCATAAAAGAAGACCTTCGAAAGCGTATAGAGGCTTTCGAAATGTGGACGTATAGACGCATGCTAACCATAAGCTGGACTCAGAAGGTCATCAACGTCAAAGTATTGGAACGGATTGGCCAGAAACGCGCACTCATGCTCACCGTTAAACAACGGAAGATCTTCTACTTGGGCCATGTTCTTCGACATCAGCGATACAGTTTGTTGCAGCTCGTCATAATGGGGAAGGTCGCTGGAAAGAGGAGGATTGGCAGAAGAAAGAAGTCGTGGTTACGAAACGTCCGAGAGTGGACCGGAATAGCCAGCGCCGCTGAGTTATTTCGCAGAGCTATAAATAAAGAAGACAGTAAAAAGCTAATAGCCAACCTTCACTAGTTGGAGAGGCACTATAAGAAGAAGAAGAAATAAAGTTTTTGCAAATATCGACTCGTATTATATTCACTATCAGTCAGAGAAAACGATTCACGCTAAAAACATTTGTAACAAAAGCGAATTAAATACTGAATCAAAAATTAATATACTTACACAAAATTAATAAAAATATAAATAGCATAAATAGAATATAATAAAAATCCGAATATGTGACCTTGGTTAATGAATTCATTCTTTAGACAATATTTGACATATATGACCTTAACAACCGAGCTAATCAGCGTCCATCTAAATAATACAGGAAAAGCTAGCGTGTCACGGTGTTAATACAAATTGAATGTGCACAAAACTAACCTATCGAGTACTCGCAACTAATCACACTGTTGTGGATCAAAACTAACACCGAATTAAACAAATCGTGAATATAATTACAAACCAAATTGAATACGGCCATAGTTATACCGAAATATTCATTGCAAGTTAGTTTCTTACTTGCATTCAATTTTTTTGTGGTTTTAATAAAATATTAATGAATAATCTTCATTATAAAAATAAAACAAGAAAACACAGAATTAATAATATTTACAAATGACTAGACGACCTTTCTTGTGTAGTGGTGCGTGTAGTCACCTCAACGCCAGCGATAGTGGGTCCGATTTCCGCTCGTAGCAGATATTTATATTTGAGCAAATATCTGTTTAAGGTCTGGGTTATGTCCTTGTGGGTTTCCCCACCATCCCTCGGAGAGCACGTAAAACCGTCGATCCCGGTTGTTATCATGAATACCTGTTAATGATCGTTACTCATAGTAAGGATCTTGCAACCCACAGTGGAGCAGCGTGGTGGATTAAGCTCCAATTTTTCTTCTATATGGAGAAGAAGCCTTCGCTCAGCAGTGGGTTGTTTACTCTCTCAGTCAGTACAGACTAGATGATACACCCAATTTTATCAACGACGACTATTGTTATGCTATGTTTATATGATTTCGATGCATTTATGTACATAGGAACATCGTATAATTTAAAACAAAATAATAGCAATATTTCAAAATGTTTTTTTCGATAGATGTCTAGAGAAGTGTTCCTTAGATTTATTTGCCGTTTAATTGAATGAAAGTGTTATATTTTTGCATTTAAAGTACTAGATAAATAAATAAAGTTGTTAACATAATGATATTGAAAAATATAAACTAACCACAGTAATTAGCAGCTATAATAATACGTACATTTTTCAAACCGAATTCCTATATTTACCGCTGTAACATTTTCATAACCATGGAACAAAGGTTTTTATTGTTACATCTAAGTATTTACACAAAGTGGTATATACCTAACTATATAATGCTTTTATTTGCATGCTTTTATAAAAATCAAACTTAATGAATCCGCAAATAGTTTGTTAATAGGTCAGTGTTTGGCAATGTTTCCAGTTTTAATTAAAACATATCGGTTTCAAGTTGTCTTGTTACACGGAAGATGAGGGTCGGTCAAGCGATGCAATAATACCTAGCATTGATCTCAGATTACATTTATATTCACGGTCGCTTATTATTTATTGCATTAGTTAAGATGTATATTATTTCTAGCCCTTTTGTTATATAAATTATCTGAAATGACCTAGGCCCTTAGAACTCTATAATATTAGGTAGTTAATAATACTAGAACATGAATACCCAGACACTCAAAACATGACGTATCGCAGACAAATCCAAGCGTAGCCAAAGTCGCATTTACTAGGCTCAATTATAGTTTTTTTTTTTCAAATTATCAAAAAATAATCTTTATATAAGACTTCATTAAACGTTAATTAAACATTAACAAAATTTTGTTTCATTACTTAAGCTTAACATTTTGCGGCTTTGCTATAGTACCTTTTGGCGTAGAGGTTGAGAGGCTGCCATTGAAAAGGAAGGATCCTTCGACCAGACGGTGTTGCGTCTGGTGGGCTACGCGCCACTTAACGTTTGTTGTCGGGTTCTTGTATATATTCAATCGCTTTGAAAACTTTGATAGCACGATGTAGGATACGTCAGTTCGTATGTGGCGAGATAGTTGTCGCTACATCCTAATACGAAATCAATGCGCATTTTTATAATTAAATAAAATTATTAAAAAAAGTCTGGGTATCTAAATGGGATGTACTCGTAATTTCCAGTCAAACGTGTTATATATACCTAGAATTATCTTGTAGATAATTTTACCTTAAAGACATATAGAGTATTTCAATCTTCAAATTTTAAATAAGTTTTAACACGAACTTAATATTTTCTAACAAAAAGTCTTAACGATATTTCGTTTAAAGTTTTTTGTATAAATTATAACAACAGACAAAACTGAAAATCAGAGCTCTCTAACAAAGTTTGATCAATATACTACAAGTACTTACTGTACCTATACTAGTGAGATTTTTTTTTAAATGTCTTGAAATCTAGTTTCATACATTTTCAAAATTGACAGATCTAATTATATTAGTGTGTGTGCTACACACAAAGATGAGTACAACTGTCTATACTGTATGGTATTCATTTTAAAACGCACCGGTAACCTTCTAGAAAATTCTTACTGGCTAATATTAAAAGGAGTAGAAAATTAATAAACTTTTGTTTCAAACTGTTAATAAACTGTTGTCATGTCTGTCATCCTTCAAATCTTTACTGAATGTTTTTTTTTTGTGTTGTAGACGAATTAATAACAAAATAACAATTCCCAAATAGTTATATAATCAACTATTTAAGTAAAATGCATTTAAGCAAGCCTTACACGATTAATTATATCTTAATAGTCTTGAATTGCACAATAGTTTGGACTGTTTAGTTCTGCTCTTAAACATTGTGAAATGGCCGAACATAAGTTTAAGCGTGCTTAATTTTTATAGCATCATTTGTTTTATAGCACTGTGTAGGATTTGTAATAATAATAATTAAAAAACCTAAACATGCTCTTTGAAGCTCGCTTTTAAGGCACTCCAACCTCCTCCTTTTAATCGACTCCCTATCTTATATAGAGCGTGCTAAACAGCGTACTCAAAAAATTCTTTATTTCGAAAAATATTGCGAGTCGCCAAAAATCCTTTTAAAGGGATAGATAGGCAAATGAAATATCCGTGGCAAATTTCATGACAATATTCGGTATATACTTTTCGGAAGTTCACCCGAAATAAAGAACTCTTAACTTTTACTTATTCTTTCCAGAATTCACATAATGGTTGGTGTGAAGTAGGTGGAACGCTAGGTAAGTGTAGCTTACGTGAAAATATTGACACTTATGACCCATCAAAGTTATTGCCTTAATATAATTGATCGTTTGATTGCAAAGGCCGATTCAATTATATTGCGCCATAAATATATTGGACAAATTAACTATCGATAATAGGGTCCATCGAAACGCATAAACATATACTTGACAAAGAAATACAACTCAATGTTTAACATTAGACAAATTACGCACGAGGCATGGCGTTTGAAAACTTAATCGATTTTATATGATAAAAAAAGCATAACAAATAAGTGCAATAAATTATTTGGGTTGGGGAATAAGTTCGTAGCGTTTTATGTTTTCTTTTGTTTTACAACGATTTTTTTGCTGTTCGAAAAAGTGTATAGAACAAGTCGATAGAGCTCTATCTGCTCTACAAAACTGTGCAATTTTTTTTAAATTTAAGTTTTTATTAATTTTTTGACTTAGAAATTGAATACCCAGGAAATAAAAATCAACATTTTCGACACCTGCTCCTCTTCGATTTTCATCGAGGCCAAAAAGCTAATGAAGCAGCCCAGGAGATTTGCAACGTATACATAGAAGTTGTCATAGGCAAGTCTACAGCACGGAAATGGTCCGCAAAGTTAAAAAATGGAGATTTGAATTTGATGAATGAACTTGGGAGCCTCAAGAGCGTAACAAAAATCGAAAAGAAAATCGCATTCGAATTGCTTCTCAACATCTTGCCTGCCATCGAGCAACACGCGGTCATAAACAGCGCTTTTTGGGCCGGATCGGCATGGGCGATGAGAAATGTTGCTTATAAATAAACATGAAGCAAAGGAAGAAGTGGATGGCTCTAGAAGGTACGTCAAAGCCAAGAGTCAAGCCTGAACTCCCTTCAAAGACAATTATCTGCGTTTGGTGGGACTGGGAGTGCATGGTGCACTAGGAAATGCTCGAAAGAAATGCCACGGTCAACAAGGAGCTCTACATCCCTACTACTAGCTCAGCTACACCACGTAAAAGAGGCTATTCGACTGAATTGACCCCCATCGACAAGGCCGAACCATACTCTTTCACGACAACGCCAGGTCCCATGTTGCACAAGTCATCAAAACCGCACTCCAAGAGCTCTAAACAGAGGTCCTTCAGCATCTAACGTATACTCCAGACCTTGCACCGACGTATTACAATCTTTTCTACTCCCTGTCGAATCATATGAGGAGCGTCAGCTTCGACAGAGAAGAGTACCTTTAAAACTGGCTTAACAACTTCATCGATACCAGACCTGGTGATTTTTGGCAGAACGGCATCGAAAAATTTGGTCGAGAGGTGGGAGGAGGTTGTAAACAGCAACGGCGAATGCATGATTGACTAATTTATTGTTATAGTTATTGATTTTTGTTTACATAAAAGTCTTTTACTAAAAAGGCTACGAACTTATTCCCCAACCCAATAAATACTAATAATATAACTACTACTATGAATAACTTTCGATCTTAAGTCAACGCTTAAAAGGACCTCGTACTAGCCCCATTCGATGCGGGATCGTAGTGAAATTTTCGCTTCTAACTCATTCAATCGTCAATTCATTTGTAATATATAAGTCAATATAATAATAAAGTCAGCCACGCTTAGGACCATCACTCGCAGTGAATGATGACGATTTACGCCGCGAGCTGTAGTTGAATCCGGATGCTATCACTCGTTAATTAGCGGAAGTACCTAAATGCAGTCACCACGCCGTGGAATACCATCTGCATGAGCTTGGGTGGATGGTACCGCACATCGCTATCTGTCAATCACTTTTGTTGCGACCCCGACGTAAAGAGTTTTTATCTAATCTGATACTGGAGATGAATCATGGATTCATTACGATAACGATACACGTCATGCTTTTTGGCTACCTCATGGAGAAACGCCACCATTTTTTTTGTGTCGCAGGGGAATCCATTTACGGATGATATCCAGGACGCCCGGGTAGGCAGTCCTAGACCTATGTTGGACTCGGTACTTTGGGAGTGCAATACCGCACTAAGCCCCTGCAGGTGCCTTCACCCGCTTTTATTAGAGAGTGCCGGATCTGCAGGCAACAGGATCCCACCAGCGACAGGCTGGCCTCGTCAAAAAGGCCAGACTTCTTCTCCATGGGGACTGTCCGGCTTACCTCTGAACAGTCCCGACGACGCCGTGTCTAGTAGGACCGGGTTCCCATCCCGGCCCGACACGGGCACAGGGGCGTTACTGGAGGCGCATTAAGTAGCGCCTCCTACGCACCCCCATTCGTCATCCGCGGCTGGAAGCCACGTCGGCGGCCTCCTCTCTCGCCCGCTCGTCGGCCTCCTTCTGGGATATTTCTGTCTCGCAGAAGGAGACCATCGCCTTCTAGGACTCGTCGTCGCCGAGCATCGCGGTGATGATGCTTGGGAGCGACAAGTCCCCTCCGAGGACGGACGTCAGACCCTAACGCAGCGAGACGATACCCCACCCACTTTATTCCCCATACTTTGCTTCATCAGACTATCATTTGTTTAGAGCCATGAAACAACACTTGCGGGGTAAACAATTTAATGATTTCTCTGATGTAGAAGCGGAGTTGAATAAATTTTTCCAGGCACAGCCATCAGAGTTCTGGGAAAAGGCATCCAAACTTTGCCGGATCGTTGGCAAGAAGTCTTAGATACTAATGGTGATTACATCATTGACCAAGCTTTTTGCAAATATATAAAAAATAATAGTAAAAAAATATAAAACATAAACCAAGTGTCTCATTCATTTGTGCCAAGCCGATAAATATTATCTAACATATAATTTTTACTTTATTTTGTTCTTTAAATTATTTGTTTCGGCAAAAAGAGAAAGACAAACTATATGATAAACTGATTGTAAAGTTTATCGAACGAGGACAGAAGATTAATATAGACTTCACAACATATTGTTCCGCTGATACGACAAAATCATAGTGACGTGACAAGATGATACAAACTAGTAAGGTTGAAGATATTATTACGTAAGAGACAATTAACGCTTGTTTGTTTCAGTTTAAACAGCATACCAATTTAAGTATATAGATTATTAAGCGCACTGAAAGCGTAGATGTGTTGTTACGTTACATTCAAAAGAAAAAATCAAAATCTTCATAAATACTACCTTATTAAAATAGTTCTGCATTTTACTGTGCAGCCTGCAAATGTCCCACTATTGGACAAAAGCCTTTTCAACTATAAAAAAGAAGGTAAAGAAAATACTATTAAAATTATTAAAGCAATGTATTTTAAAATAGTATTTGTAACGTCAAATTATTCGATATTTTTAATATTTATAAATTATTCGTTATATATTCGGAAAAATTGTTTAATATTTAATCTAGGCATTTTATACGGTATATATTGTAATCAGTTTTGATGTCCTCAAACAAAAACTTGGATTAATTTTATTTAACATTACAAACCTTATGAATTTGATGCATATAAAACTAAACTTATTCTATTTTTTACATAAAATAGCCATAAATATTTATTTAATTATCCATTTTCTCAAGGTGTATTGATCTAAAATTATAATTTACTTAGTGGAAAATTTAGTTATTAGTTATGTACATATAATAGTTATTGTATACCTAGCAAAATAAACTGTACATATAATAGTTATTGTATACCTAGCAAAATAAACGTTCTGTCAAATATGTATTTGGAAACAACAGTTTTAAAATGGTATTATTACCATATTCGAACATTAACTATTAACCATTAAAATTTGTATATTATAATTTTTATTATTAGCTAAATTTTGCACATGTATAATTTAATGTCAATCATTAAAACATTGATTGACTCATAAATAACTGGATTGAAATATCTAGCCGAGTGGGCTAAAGTATTAATTAATACATTTAAACATTGGTCTGTTCTCTAGTTTAAGGGCTGTGACAATTGAAATATGAGAAATGGGTGAAATAATTATTATTTTGAACCAATTGATAAATAAATTATTAAAAGTAATACTTGTTAATATAATATTTACTTATTTAATATTTTCTTATTGATTTTTTTTTACTTACTTTTTAAATGTTATTAATTGATGTATCAACCATACAATTCAATCTCATTTTTTCGTAAAGATCTGTTTATGTGCGTTTTCTGCCGTAAGACTACCGCAGCATCCCATGCGGTCTAGCATTTTATTTAGAAGATATGCACAAGATAAAAAATATTAATCAAAAAATACTTTTTTAAAACGAGCTTTTATTCAACAAGTATTTTCAATCCAGTACATTAAATCATCAACACTTCATTTCTTGTATTACATAGTCATTTTAATTGAATTCGTTTCAACTAAAATTAAAATAATATATTTTTGACAAGACTGAATGTTATTTCTATATATTCAGCGGCTCTACATTATTCTGCTTACTGACGAAAAGCATTTAATTTTTATTCATATCTTATATTTAAAGATCTAATTAAAATTTAAAAAGAAAATAAGTTTGTCATATCGAAGAAGAATATTTTATGAAATGTAATACAAATGGAAAATTCGTGAAATTCATTGGTATTAAAAATCAAAATAAATAACTATATATATAATAAATGACTGCTAGTGAAGATTGCTGGAAGATTCTAAACTAATAAATGATTTAAGGAGTTGGTAGAAACACTGCCCGCGACATTTGATAACTTGACACATCGCTCTACGGCCTCTACGGCAACCCTTTGGCAACGGTTGCTAATACTCTAATATTATTAAAGAACATTATTATTTATTTGTTTCGATAAATCCTGAAGCGGATCAACTGAATTTATTTTTCTTTCATCGTTAAATTGGAGCAGTTACTATTATCTAAAATCTAAATCAATCTGGCGGATATTAGCATTTTAGTATAAAATTAATATGAAAATTAGCTCTGCCAAACATAAAAATTATAACATAATAATATATTTTTTTTTTATTCTGAATAATATTAACTTTCTCATTTTTTATTATTATAGCTATAATAAGCATATTTAATTTATATTATTTATTACAATAATTACTCACCGAGAGGTAGTCAAAAACTTTTATTTTAATTTTAAGTGATTGTCACACATTTGTGATTTTAATCACGTTGAGTAAAAAGACTGATCTCAATATTCTATGAAAGCATACTTAATACAAATGATAAAATAATGCTTTGATTTATTTTTTTAGCTCGTAGCAAATAAATAAATGTATCAATTTTTTCAAACGGATGAGATCTCTTTTGGATTCGATTAACTTATAAGTGCGCCGCAATTTCAAATTTTAAATTCTTTATGATGTTAATTTTCTTGCTTAATCTAGTAAAAACATACATGATACGTATTTTTTTAAAATCTATTATGAACTAATTTTTTATACCTGTCTAATAAGAATACTGTCAATCAACTTTTTTATATATTTACTGATAATTTATTTATATATTTACTGATATTCCACTATTTTAACATATGTACATAATATATAATTGTATACAAATTATAAAATAATTTTTAACTTAGAAAAAACTCTTTTATCTTGTCCTTTTATATTCATTAAGCAACTAAAAATACTCCCAAGATAACACAATTCAACACTCTTATAATTTGTAGCTACAACAAAAGAGAAATCAAGACGCTTAATCACCACTAATCTTTACGAACCGTGCCCATCATAACAAGTTAGCGTCCATCAACCTAAATATCAAACCGATGTATAATTTTAATTCACCATCATGACATAAATATGGTGGACATTATTTTAGGAATTGGTACCATCGCTGCTTAACGAGCTCAACTAGCTGGTGACCGAACGCATCAAATTGTTTGTCAAGCGTGTTGTGTTACTCTTTTTAATAACAACATGTTTATTATTATTATTGTCAGGAATTAGAAACATGTTGGAATATTCCATAGTGTATTATTCCTGTACGTGAAGCAACCTTGACTATTGATCTTTGTCGCATGCTTGACTTCTTTTATTCGTTTTTGTTATTTTCAGTTAATACAAAGAATACTGCCTTGAAATTAATTTTCTAGATTACACATTAATATGTACATGTGGTAGAGCTGCATTTTTATACGTTTCAGACTGTTTTCGATAAAGACTGATAATTATCCCATTTTAGTTCTATTTTTCATTAAAGTGTTATTATACTTTAAGATTATTTTCATAACTTATTCCTCTGTTGAACGGAGGTGTAGTTTTTATATATCCATAAAAAGTATAACTTAATTTAATATATAACTTTACCTTATACTAGGCGACTAGCGCGACTTCATTCGCGTTTATAGTTAAACCTTTACTTCAATGACGATCTTAAATGAAATAATAATTAAACATATGTTTTTTCAACAATATATTGTTGTAAGAACAAAGCTTACTTTCGCGTTATGAGTGAATAAATATCCTTTTAATAATAAAAAAAATCTAAATTTAAATTAAAGTAATCGAAGAATACCGATATAGAGATAGATTTAATTGAAATTAAATATAATACTCGTAGTATATTTTAATTAAATTATATATACATTTAATATTATGAAACGAGCAAATCCGTTTATGTCTTACTTCTGTATTAAGGTCATCCTATTAGGTAAAAATATGGACTTAACACAATTGTGCCGCGGTTTACCAGACTTCGACCACCGAATGAATTCGAATTACTTTTATATTCCTGATGTATGTTTAGTCATTAAATTTCATGTTTTGGGATCTAATAAATCTGACAAAATTGACAAAAATATTTTCCATAATTATTGAATTAACGAATATTTAAAATATTTTGACCTAAGATGGTACCGTCTAGATTTAGAAGGTAAATGATACATGGTAAAATATATCTAATCTCGTTGTTTAATGGTGTACATTCTTGTTGATATTCACATTAAAAGGAAAGGGTGCCTGAGAGAATTTTGAAAAATAGGTATTTGAATAAAATTTTCCTGTCTCACTCTCCCAGACCTATCCATCGTTTTAGGTAGATAATTATTGACCAAAACAGCATTTCGTAGTCAACTATTTTCTCCCTTATTTCCTTTATTTTTATGTAACTAAAAAAAAAAACTTCAGCTATGCCCCTATGTTCTTGCTTTTTTGTATATATGCGTAATTTTTTTAATGAGGGTCTGAAAATGTATAAAAAAATTAGACAATATTTCTAGTTTTTGAAGACTCCTACTCCTACTATGATAATAAGAATATGAAAAAAACCAAGACATAGGGACATGGTCAAGGCAGTTAAAGGTTTTATGTTACAAAAATATTTGATCTAGTGTCATTGTCCAGGGAGGAAACAGTGACTAAGTTTGTATGGAGAAAGAGCCGGTATCCTTTCCTCTTAAGTGTAAAAAGTTTTCCCTAATTTTGCGTATAAATTGTCTTTTTAATAATATTTTAATTAAATTCTTATGAAATACAGCTTTTTGTGAGTTCTTAATTATATAATAATATAAAATATTTATATTTACAACAAAAATAATAACGATATATAATATATAAGTGTGACATATTTAAAGCGTAGGAAATACTAAGGAGTTTGAAGTTAAATAAAAAGCCTAATTAACAATAACTTATTTATGGATAAAGTTATTCCCGTCTACACAATGAATATAAAAAAGACGAATGTTTTGTTATCTAAAAAACATTGCAATGTGTAATTTTCGTTTTGACAAGTAAAAACAACTAAAAAATATATATTAAAAAAAATTATCATCAAACCAAAAAAAAATGTTTTGTTAGTATTATATAATAATTTGTTTATTTGAGTAAAATAATTGTGTTAGATAATTAAATAGTAATTAGCAAATAACTTCTAATAGAATAAATAGTAACTTCTAAACGAGTAACGTTTTAATTTTTTATCTTTATAAATATCGTTTTAGGACTTAAAAGAATAAAACTTTGAATATTTTGTCATAAGAAAATAAATATATTATTAAAATTAAAATAAAACTCACCTGATAATAGAACACAAAAAAGAAACGTAAACAAAAACATTTTTTCTTTTTCCGATTTCATAATGAAATAATCATCAAATATGATGGCAACAAAAAAAAATACAACAAACAATATTAAAATAAACTGTGACAGATTATAAAGCGTAGGAAAATCTAAGGCGTACGAAATTTAAATTTAGAACGTTCGTTTGAAAACACGCTCTAATTGATTTGTGCGGCAGTCTCGATGTATGCGGGCGACTAGGCTTAATGCGACTGACGTTGGTTACTTGTGCTTCGTTGACTGAGTTCGGAAACGGGACGCATATTGTAGTAAACATCACGCTTATTTTTAGAGCAGTTACAATAGTCTAATTCTCTATAGTGAGGAATGTCATTATAAATGGCAAAAGGTTCCGAACAGTTTCTTTATGGACTTTAAAGGAATTAAAATTCTTTCCAAAAATAGAAATGTAACAAAGCGATGTGCGCAACTAAATTTAAATAGGTAGAATTAAAACTAGTTGTTTGCGTTTTACGCGTGTGTTTTTAATCCTTAAAGAATTTATAATCATAAAAACACGAATTTTTGTTTTGTTAACCGAAAAGCTGTTGGTATTATTCTTTTAATGTGATCATATTTTTTGCGTTTCACGAATCTTTTAAAGATCTTATTATGGAGGGCGATGAACAAGCAATGTGCTTTACTCCTCACTTAAATAAATCGCTCCTCCTTACAGTTAAGAATAGCACTGAGAAAAGGGAAGCGTTTTAAGAAAGGGTGGAAAAACTGCAACGTTGCTTAATCGTTTGTTTGAATTTATTTTGGATTAATCACTTCCAATTTAATACAAATACGAAAATACAAAGAGAATAAAGTAAATATTGTATTTAAAATATACTTAATTTATCAAATAGAAAAGATAAACCATAGAATTTTAAATATGTATTAAAATGAACTTTTATAAAATCTGTTCCAAGTCTGGTGGCTTATTTAGGTATATTATAATATTTTAAAAAAATCAACACAGACACTCACGGCTTTAACACTTGTTTTAAAATACTGCAATTATTGTTGTTTCAGTTTTAATACTATCTTCAATAGTAAGACTAAAAATTTTTTAAGCTAGTTAAGTGCATTAAGTGAATACGTAAAAGGTACAGAAAAATTTAGTCATGTATATCATATTACAATATGTATTTAATATAAAGAAGCTCTTTGACTATGAACATTTTAAAAAAGCTCCAAGTAGCACAGCGAGCAATCGAGAGGGTTACGTTTGGTGGTTCTCTGCGAGATCTAATCGGATATGATGAAATCCGCAGACGAACGAAGGTTACCGACATATCTCAACAGATTTGCATGCTGAAGTGGCAGTGCACAGGACACATCGCTCGTAGGACTGAGGGCCGATGAAGAAGAACGATTCTCGAATGGAGATGACGTACCGGCAAGCTCAGCGTCGCCGTCGGACGGCCGTCCACGAAATGGAAAGATGACTTGAGAGTCACCGGAAGCCGTTGGAAGGACGCTGCTTCGAACTGATCGCTCTGAAGTTCGATGGGGGAGGCCTACTTTCAGTAGTGGAGATCCAGTGTCTGATATGATGATGATGATGTTAAAAGCGACATTTTCTGGACATCAAAATAAGTCATACATTTTTATTTGTCAGATATGCTCCGCAGATTAATTTGCGTAAAATTTTATACTTACATATTACTAACGGATTACATTTAAGGTAGTTTTTTCTATTTAATCAAGACATAGATTTAAAAATAGATTTAAATATAAAAGCTGTAAATTTTGAGATCGTCACGTTGAAACAAACATACCTTAAATCTTGTCGCATTAGTCTTCATTATAATATATAATAATATAAATGCTTTCAACATAAAAATACGTCCACACTGTTTTTTTCTTTCTTTCAAGATGTACAAATTCCAGTCTAAATTAAAATTTAATAGGAACAGTTTAATTAATCTCAGAGTTGAATAGTAAAATTACTTAAGCAAACCTTTATATTTATGTTCAAATAAAAAATTATGTCTTGTTTCCGAGTGTAATTGGCGTCATTAAGACGAAACTGCCTTCATAAAAACAAAACTGCACAGTTTAAATTATTTTCTGTTTCATTTTGTAAATTCTTATAAAATAGAATAGAATATAAAATAAAAAAGATAAATAATTTCAGACAGAGTGTTTTATTTAGACTCCTTAAATTAAAAGGTAAGAGTTTTATTTTTATCAGAAATGTATCAATATTAGAAATCATTTGTAAATAATATGTTGTGTAGGATAAAAGCTACTACTTTTTATTGGTATTAAATTCATTAAAACAGTTGTTGTTTTGTATTTTCTTGTTAAAAAAATACTCAATATAAAAAACACTGAATTTCGATTACACAGATGTATGCTAATAAAAGAAAACAATATTTAAAAAAGAAATATATTGAAAATAAGATATTTCAACAATTTTTTACAATTTCATTTATATTCCAAGTCTGTGGTGCTTATCCAATTTATGTATGAACAATCGATTAACAATACACTAAATGCGAAAAGTATAATCTTCTTAAGCTCGATTGCACCAACATTGCAAATGAAATGGAAAAGCAGATAATATGGGCCAAGCCTTTAGGCAGGAAAACAGTTTCCCCTCTAAGGGTTACTCCAACCGCGTTTCAACGCTCTAATTATGGGTAAACGCCGTAAGCGTCTAACGGTCTACCAAATACTATTCAACGTTGCGTACCTGACTCATATACATACAAATATATAACCTTGTTAATCCTTTTTTCTTTGCAGTTCGAGTTACTATTTATGTAGTTACTCAGAGAAAAAGCCGAGCGTGGTGAACCGGGTATAAAGACGCGGGGTGTGGCTCTCTTTATGAGTAACACCTCGGGAAAGATAGGCACTGGGCTTCTGTCGCTTAAAGAGGCCTAGATCGACTAGAGGTTTCACCGGGGCTCGCCTTGCTGATAAAAGGGAGAACGCTTAAAACGAGCATAAAGCGCGTCAAAATCAACGCACTCACCATTCGGACGTTCTTCCGTTCTTTGAATAGGGTAAGGAGCCCCCTTTCGCGAGAGTTTGCTCTATACTCTCAGGACTCAGCGAAGAAGGCCAATGGTGATAGCCCATGTAAGATAAGTGTGTACACCATGAGGATCGGCCTTGAAAAAGGCGACATAGCCAATCATTATGGAAGCCTTATGACCTCGGCAAAACAGGTCATATTATACGAAAATAGAGGACAAGACCTAAGTTTCTTAAAACCAACGGTCAAACCTCCATCCCGCTCTACAGAGCCGGTCTTCATGGTACCCCCGTTGAGTGGATCTGAATGCTTCTAACTCAAAATTGTGGCATCTGCCACCGTCACTTCCGAGACAAAATGAGATAAAGGGTTAGTCTCGAGTACCATCAACTGACGGTGCTACAGAAATCCATCCATCGCAAAATATCTCCCGCAAAAAGAAGCATCTAACATATCTCAAATTACCCCTAGACCCTTGACATCAACGGACCGACAAGCAAAGGCTCTAAAGGAATTCCTTAGGTTTGACCACCCTAGATATCCGGATAAGCCGAGATGCGGAACAGAGCCAACAATGGGCAAGTAATTCCACCTAAGCTAAGATCAGCTTCAAACCCATTAGACAATGCTATAAATTCGTCGTTAGTATTCGTAATTTCGTATATAGATGTATTCGTCGAGTTCCTATCCATAGTAACCGCCACTGAAAAGACCTATCGGCGAGGAAGTAAAAAACTGCTGAATGTTGAGCTCGATGACGCAAATCAAATCAAATCAAAAAGAACTTTATTCAAATAGGCCCCACGAGCACCTTCGAATCGTTATTTTAGAAATTAACACTTTAAAAAGCTACCACCAATTCGGAATGTAGATTCTGCAGAGAAGAATCGGCAAGAAACTCCGCAGTTACTCGTTTAAAAATAATATATAAACTGTGTTTTAGTACAAATTAGTAATATCTGCATGAAATACAGCGCCGCTAAGTCCACACGATACGGCCATATATAATAACGACACATCCCAGGTAATCAAAGGGAATATGTCGTAAAAATATATGGTGGCATATAGCGGCACGAGAAGTTTTATTAAGACACAGTAGATCCGATTGTGGTGGTTGCCAAGTGCACGAGAGTAATTCTGGATGATAAGATATTTGAGATGGAATAATTGGCCGTAGTAATGGCGGCAAGGTTGTCGGGGCAGGCGAAGTTATTCTCGTCGGAGACGTCAACATTTGACAGAGAAAATCTGTTAGAAATGAGGTACTACAGAACTTACCTGACAAAAAATATCACACGGGAGCTGTTGCAAATAACGGAACCCCATGGAAGTTACATTTACCATCGACGAGGTATACAAATATATATTCTTCCAAAAATATCATCCACTCCTTGAGCAAGTATAGGTACACTGACGCGCAAATGCCGACGACTAAACGGGAAATACTGTACTTGGTCTATACGCAGGAGCAGAAAAAACTCCTGTTGGACCAAGGATGCGGAACCAGTGAAGGGTCCTGCGTTATCCATCCACGAAGCGCAAGCAACAGACCTATGGCGAGGCCATCATCATGTATTTATATAATATTATATATATATTAAATTGGGCCAAAAAAACTAACATAAGTATATTTTTTTACGATACTGTGAAAATATTATTCATGATGACAAAATATACTATCGTGGACGTTTTTTTTTAAACTCAAATTTGATCAATCTAAAAAATTTGAGCGATATATTATATTCTTAAAGGAAAATTAATTCCCTACAAAAAAGCTCTCATAGTAAATTGACATAAAATGATCCGTTTTCTTGTTCCCGTGCCTAGAATCGTGCCATTGATTAGTTTTTTCAATTTTTTGAGGAGGAAATGGCATAAAGTATCAGATAAATGACCACTGTGATATTGATAACATATTGACTTTTTAAGGTAATTTTTCCTAACATGTGACGTTAGAACTGAGAACGCTTATTGGCCATGTGCTTGTCAGTGGCGTCGCCTAGTGTCAACGATGTGACATTAATCTTTAACAATTGGATATAAATTCAGTTTATTATGCTGTCTTATATTTCTATAAAGTTAAAGTAGGTATGTTTTTGTAATGTTAATAATTATAAGAAATATTTGACATTTAAATACAATATATATATATATATATATATATATATATATATATATATATATATATATATATATATTGATCTAAAATGATTTATTAATAATTATACATATTAATTTAAGTTGAACACAAAACAAGTGCTTATAAAATAAAGGAAAATGAATCGAATTATTAAAAAGCGTAAAATATAACATGTAATATGTAATAACATGTTTCTTTTCGCAAACTATTGTTAAAATAAATAATAATTATATATTATTAAATAAATTATTAAGTAAATATAAAATATTAAGTAAATACTTAGATTCTAATATCCGAAGGTTGCCAAAAATTTTATAAGTAAGTTGTCATAGGTAGTATCTATCAGATCGTATATTTATACTATACTAAATTAAGGGATCCGATTGTTTTATTTGAAACGTTAAGGGGAAAGGATACCGGGTCTTTCTCCTTATAAACGTAGTCGATTGTTTCCTCCCTGGATAATTACACTACATCGAATATTTTTGTAACATAAAACTAACTAGTAATATTGCCTAATTTTTTATACAATTTCAGACACTCATTAAAAAAATACGCTTTCTTATTTACAAAAAAAAAATGCATGTTTTGGGGAGGAAATAGTCGACTACGAGATGCTGTTTTGGTCAATAATTATCTACCTAAAACGTTCTGAGGTGCAGTTGTTCCTTTTTTGCTGTTTGTGGATAGATCTGGGGGAGCGAGATAGGAACATTTTATTCAAATACCTATTTTTCAAAAGTCTTTCAGGTACCCTTTCCTCTTAACTATCCACACATAACTGATACTTGTATACTTCGTCGTTCATAGTGTCATTTGTCTCTATATACGAGTACTATGCAAAAACTCTAAAAGATCAAATCTAAGTCAATCGCTTATTTTAATTATCAATTATAACCCTCCGTGAGTCTCAACTAAATTTCAAACGGTCAGTTCTTCACTACTAGGCAATTTAATAACTATATCAATCTTCAACATCTGTGCAGTGCTTTTCCTTGCACTGGCTATTACGTAACCTTACTCTAGAACCTTGCAACTTTATGACAGACAAAGTTGTAAAGGACCACTCAAACTTTATCTTCATTTACTTACGGGTTCAAAGCAGTTCATGACATTAGACTTACTGTAAGGGACAAGTTTTAATGAGTTTATAGTGTTTTTATAAGTTTGAATATGCTTTGAATCTTTCTTTCAAATTTATGCAAATTTATCGTAGGTTAAGTAATAAATAATGTCTTTAAAGATTGATTGAGTAAATACTAAGAACATTTTTAGAGTGTATTTAATAAAGTATTTTCAAAAGAAGTGCAGTGGGTACGTGTTTTACATAACGATTTTTTTTTCTAATCGATGAAGTTTAAACACTAAGCCAATTTTAATAATTGTTTAACTGTCTTCCAGTAAACATAGTTACAAAAGACAATATTACTATTATAGGATTTCTCGTGTAAGAGATCATATAACTTTTGCCTACTTTTCTTTATAAAGTATACTGATGAAATGTTTTCGAGTAAGATAGTATATCTATGTATGTAGAAAGTTCACTATATTAGAAATAGGCAACCAAACAGACAAGTTTCAGATAAATAGTATGGTAAAGATAAATAGTAAGTGCAATCACTGGTATTTGTAGTGTTCGTAATAAAGTTCCTTACCTTTACTAGCTACAAACTATTTCTTTTATATTATTAAAATATTAAAACCAACAATACCTATATTCAGAAAATAATGTTGAACATAATTACAGGAAATAATTATGGTTTAATTGTTTAAATATTTAAAACAACATTAGTTTCTAAATCACAAATAAAAGTACAAGAATAAAAATGTAACATTTAAAGGACAAACGAAATTCAAACTTAAGACATTTTCACGATCAATCAGTATAAGAAAAAGAAGTCCAACTTATATCGGATGAAATGGGAAACCAGTCGGCATGTCGCAAACTTTCCACTGATTACATTAGTTATGTAGAAACTTCTAGAAGAAAGTAGGGAACTACTAGCCAAATTAACGACGAAAGTTACGTGTGAATAAATGCTGTTTCAGAGGAGAAATGTGTGTCTTACAAAATACTTAGTTTTAGTATAATACTCGTATATGTCAAAATTTGCACATGACTAATGAGCATACTAAACTTTGATAAGTGAAATTAAATAAATTTTGACCAAAGGTTATTTCATGTAATCAGTATCATTACTGTAAGCCCGAAACATTTAACAAAAGGAATGAATATATATTTTATATATACCTACTAATATTACAAGGAAGTGAAGTTTGTGGGTTTGGATGTTCAAGGTAATCTCCGGCACAACTGATCCGATTTGGAAAATATTTTGACTGATATAAATATGTATTAACTCTGAGTGCTATAGACTACTTTTTTTTTTAATTTTATTTTTGTTAAATATATATTTTCAATAAATAATCACAATAAATGTAATTGAGGTCGGCTTAAATTTAAAATATGACGTGCGCTACCTTAACGATTTGAAATAAAGAAATAAAATCCATAGCAAAAATGTTCATTACTTTTAGCTTTACAAAAAAAGTCCGTGACACCATATATTTAGGTTGAATATCTCAGCCACAAAAATTGAAAAAAAAAATCATAATAAATTTTACAAAGTTAAGTTTGGACACACGTATACTTTACAATTATTTTTATAAAAAATCATCGTTAAATCGAAATGTAAATTTCATGGCGACAAAGTTTTCTTTTTAAAGCATGTTGTGGAGTTGGTGAGAAGATAATTCGAAATATAAACAAAAAGCCGGTTTATTGCGTTGTTGGTGCCGCTGGCGCTGGTCGTGTAAGAATATAAGGCGGGGCGGGGAGTTCAAAATGTGTTGAACAGTTTAAAAGTTACACAAACAAATATAGCACCCGTGCAAAGCCAAGGCGTGTGGATAGTTGTAAATAAATTGTTCTATAGTGTTTTTATTAAATATATAATTTATTATAAAAATCACAGAAAAGTAAAGCTAGAATTCCTGTTAATTTAATGGTAGCTTGAAGGTACTGGGTTGAACCATTGAAAAATTGCAACAAAGATTGATGGCATAAACTGTGGTAACAGCTTTGTCATATTCCTATTTCAACAAGGTCTCGGTGAAAGTCAGCGTTTGGTGTTAAATTACGACGCCGCACCATCAGAATATTTTGATTATTTATGAAATATGGTTATTAGAATTTTGAAGTCTAATTTGTTTTAATCAAACATCATACCAATAAAATATAAATAAATAAATAAATAAATAAATAAACGTCTCACACTCGACGGCCCCCAGTAAGATGTGAATCCTGTGTCGGGGGTCCGGAAACACACACAATACACAAGCACAAACGCCCAGACCACGACAAACATCTGTATGGCCTATACAAATATTTGTCATGTGCGGGGATCGAAAGCACGACCGCCAGCGCATCAGTCAGTTGCTGTGACCACTGCGCCAACGCATCGTCGATCTCATTTCTGAAACATCTGAAATATCTGAAACATTCACTGCAACATTTCAAATGCTCGATAAAACCGATTTAAGCCGTCTCCAATTCGGTTTAGAAAAATGTTACGAAATGGGTAAGCGGAAATAAAATATTGACAAATAGAATTTATACACGGGAAATCATTCTAAAAATATTTCAACGACTTTAGCTCAAATATGATTCCAAGATTTGCCTCGTATATTTTTATACGCTTGAATGAAGGGCACTATTAGAAAATAGAACGCAAACTCTAAGTCCGCTTTAACTACTAATATGATATTAAATCTAGAAAATTGTATATAAATAACTGTTTGGACAATTTTACATGATATATAAAGGGTTCTTATATTATATACTAGCTGCTGCCAGCGACGTCGTCTGCGTGAACGCTATTAGATTACACGTTGTTACAGAATGGATTAAAGAAATAAAGGTTCACTGCTCGTTCCCCGTAGGTGATAGCGTGATAATATGTAGCCTATATGTTGACCCGACTTCTTAATAATATTCGTGCCAAATTTGAAATTAATCCATGCTGTACTTATCGAGCTTATCCCGGACATACATACAGACAAACAGACAATCAGACAAACAGACAAAAATTCTAAAAATTATATTTTTGGCTTCGGTATCGATTGTAGATCACACCCCAAGTATTCTTTTAAAAAAATATTCAATGTACAGTTTTGAGTTTCCTACCATTTTGTTATATGTATAGATATGTATAGATCACGATAATTTCTATAAATGTCCCACTACTGAGAAAATGTCTTTAGTTCTAATAAAATCACAAAAGCGTAATCGGCAACGCTATTCTACTGTAGAGTGGCGGATGTACCTACATCTTCATTTTCCTGCATCGCCTAATCCAAAACTAATTAAAAATAGCAATTGAAAACTCAGAATTACTAATCGGGATTTGAATCAACGACTGTCATTTTCGCTACACGTATTAAATTCTCGGCTCAATTGAGTCATAAATAATTTAATTTGATGCAGATGTAAATTAATTAATTCAAGACAAATATTTAAAATTTAATACATATACTAAAAAGTCCAGTAATATTTTAAAGCTATTTAGATAATGTTTTGAATGCGTGACCCGTTTGTTCGATTCCCTGAGGAAATTACTGCTCTAAAAGTACTGCATCTGCAACGTAATAGTTGCGCATAAACCGTTACGTATTTCGCTTAGCAAATTTCCATGCAAATTTAATTCACTCTATTTCACTTACCTCTGGATTTTTATGCTTAATTTTTTTACTTAATTACTAATATTTCAAAATTGACGTTTTTGGAAAATAGTAAGTAGCTGAATCATTCAATATTTTCTTTAATGAAGCAAAAACGAATTCTTGTTACCTTTTAATTTTTAACGTATTTGTTTGAAATTATACAAAATAGCCATAACGCTGTAAACTCACTTAATGAAAGTGTAAGCTTTAACGATGATTGATTGAATAAAAACGAGAATATTTCCCTATAGCGGAGGTGCGCTGTGGCAACACAAAATTGCTTTTAGATTAAAAGCAACGAATGATCATACTGAATGACGCCTGACAGTTCTCTCGAGGGATCTACCGTCACGAACTCATTTTTCTGCTATATCAATGTTGACTCATGGGATTTTGACGAGTTCTTGCATAATATTAAGCCGATATTTACTCAAAATACATATCGTGATTATAACAAAAGATTATATCTTTATTTAACGGTTCTAAGGATATTTTAAGTTAAGCGTTTTATTATAAAATAATTAAAAATTATAATAGACGACACATGCAGTTTTACCCGCGATTTTGTTTCCTGCGCCGCCACTGTGCATTATTGCATGATGTTTCATAGCCTCGCTCGATAAACAGGCTATCTAATGTAAAAGGAATTTTAAAAAGTTAGCCTGCTAAGATTTATAAATATGCGTTATATATTTACATAGTACAGAAATTGTTATACTATATATAGTCGCAGATGACCATGTTACTTTAACCAATTTGATCTCAACAAAAGTTGCAAACAAAACATTTGAACTTCGCAACTTGACGTCCCCCGTCTAGATACTTTATTACAAGCCAATATGAATCTACTCATGGTCAAAATCCTCTCTTAATCCGTAATTGATTGAGAAAATCACCAGCAGTAAAAGTAATCCTTAAAAATTTAATGTAAAAGTTATTTTACCTTAATTTCTGCTAAAGTTACTGGTATCCTTTAATAGTCGAAGTTAAGAAGACAGAAAATTTCATTCCGTAACCTTTGTCCGAAACGGTCTATCTTTCGTATAACTAATATTAATCGCTTTATTACTGGTTGGTTGAGCTCAACTGTTGCCACTTATCTCCGAGGGAAGATGCCACAGATGCTCTCGTATTATTACCATTTTCGCCAACGTTAGGAGTACGCAAATCGATAATCAATTCTTCTTCGAAACCCACATTTGCTACTAAGCGACGTATCACTTGATTTTTTTACTGCTTGTGCTTGTTATGAATTTACACATTGCTTCTAATTTGAGAACATTTACTTATTCAATATTATAAATTATAACATACATATGTATTATACATATTTATTAAAGATATTTATTTTTAAATTTTAAACGTAAAAATTGTTGTAAAAAAAAAACATAAAATTCTGTTCTTAGAGTTTAGGATTTTTTTTAGAAACAAACTAATGAGTATAAAGGAAATAAAATCTTTATTATTAACAAATACCTAAATATTTCTGACTGAACATATTTATTGACTTTAATGCTTTTAACGGAAAATATTTAGTATCTTGGTCCTGACAAAAAATATATGCGCCGAGTGCTTTCTGTTTTCCGTTAGAATATATCTAATAGAAAATTTTGATAACATGTACAGAAATGTAAAAGTAATTTATAACTTTGTTATAATACACGGGTTTGTTATAACACATACAGATATATGTATATACAAAATAATATTTCAATATTTAACATTACAAATGTACTGGTAACCACTTTTTTTTAGATAAGTTTCTATATTTTATACCGCGTACATTAATTACTATAAGCTATTACGAATCATATTATGAGGAACAATTTAGATTCTGAACAAGTAAACGGATCACTCACAAACTTTGAGGCGCAGCTGTGTAGACCACTGCGTTATCCATTCTGACTTTTCCCTATTTGAGTTTTCAATTTGTACAAAAACGCTCTCTGTTTCAGACGTATGTTTTTATATAAATTACCGTTATTACTATTTATATACCAACAATGTAACTGACACATGTGTTTTTTTAATATGACATTGCAATAGTGTTTCTTTTTTTAATTCATATTAATAGTAGTTATTATAGGTGTATTACTATTGATATGAACAATTAAAGTATTCGTACGTTTTAGTGTATTATATTAAACTTTTCGTGTAATTTATTAATAATAAAAATTATCCTCATAAAAAGTCACTCCTAACCTCACTCATAATTATTACATTTACTTGGTACTTTATATTTAAATTAATATTTTATAAAGCTTATACCTAAATTTTATTTTTAAACAGTGAATACCAACGATACGATAGGAATTATTTTCATCGTAAAAGGTAAACCTTAAGACTTCCGGAATAAACGCATTCACTTAAATATAACAATTGGCTTTATATTGTGTTATTAAATAAATTATTTTTCAAATAATATACTGAAGTATTTTCGTCTGTAATACTTTTAAATGTTCTGTAAAATCTTCTTCTATTAATGAAAAATATTGCAACTTTACCCGTTATGTTACTCGCAGCTCGGCATGTAAAACGGAAAAAAATAATATACAGTTGAATTGTTATCGTTAAAAGTTTACCATGAGCAATTCATGAAAGTACGTTGTAATTCGTCACTGTATAAACCATTCATTTTATTGACGGAAAAATCTCTCTTTCCGATCAATGTCGTTTTTGTAATGCAAACTTAATTAATCACTTTACTGTGTTGCCTTTGCTCCAGAGTAGTCGATTAGAACTATCGTCTACGTAAAATATTGGAAACTTGCCAATCGGTTCTTTGTAGAGGAAAAGAAATATCTGGTTTTGGAACTACATTGTGTTAATCTTGCCTTAGAATTCAATACGGGTTTGTTGTAAGTATGCTTAAGAGGAACTGTGAAAATCAGATGTATTCCAGAATTTTCAGTATAGTAACCAACATAATATTGGTATGAAAATTCTTATTGACAGTATAGTATTACTAAATTTTATTCACTAATCAATTATATAATTTAAGTATCTACTCGTTCATACAAGAGAATTATATACATATATTATACTTATAAAAGTTTTTGAGAAGCAATTAGATTTTGTAAATAATAATAATGTAAAATGATGTATGTCAATAAAGTCAATGAAAGAATATATGTGAAAAATCAAGATACCGGAAAGTAAATAAATAAAAATAGCATTATCTCCCGCTTTTATTACTTATCAAAAATATTTAACCAATTTTGTCGTATCTGTTTCGCTCTTTAAGATCAATAATGGCATCTTGGGTAGTTTATTTCTCGTCGAGTCATAGCGGAAGATGATAATAAATCTTCTGCTCGATCGTAACTACTTATCTTACAAATATCAATTTAAGTTTAATGAATATCATGTCACGGTGACTATCATAGATGTTAGTATCTTATGAGTGTAATTAAAGTAACAATAGTTACTACGTCATAGATCACTTATCTGCCAGTGTATTTGTCACATGTGATTAATAGTAATCCGAAAATTTACGTATAATATAATTTTCGGAAATGCTTTATAAATACCAGTATTACTTTATAATGCTTTATAAATACCAGTATTAATAAAGTAATACGAAATGTTAACCACGTTTCGTATTTTTTTTAAACTTAATTTAAATTTGAAGTTTGTTCTTTTCGTTTTAGTTTTATATTTCAAGTAACATTTTTCCTTTTTTTTTTCCTTTAATTTTTGTTTTATATTGTTGTATCAAAATACGTACTCGTATAGTATGAGCAAGACTTTGATCGCATTCATCTAGGATTATACTAATTTAGTTTTTATGTAACAATAAATTTGTGCTAACTCATTTAGTTTATCGATAGCTTTTCTTTTAAGTCTTCTTTTATGTGGTAAGCATCACAGTTACACGAATCAGTCACCAAATGGCTATGGACTATGGTAGAGAGGACAGATACTTAATTTTTTATATATTTCAATAGTTTTTACAACCGTTCCGGTATAGTGATATTCGTTATGGTATAGAGTTAAACACCTTATAACGGTCGTAACAAATGTAGGGAAATTATCCGCCAACCTGAAAAGTAGCAGCGAGCTGAATTAAGCTTCTCCTATATGAAGAGATAATTACTGCTACGCTAAACAAGATTAAATGACTACTTATTCCGTAAATCCGTTAAGTCCGTTAAGTCCATTAAAAAAAAGTTATATATATGTATACAATTAATCATAAAAATATATCATCAAGCTCAATAAAAAAAAATGTATTATGTATATTTGTTGATAAACGAAAATGACATACCTATTATTTATTATTTCTCCTTTTATTGTAAACGTTTTTTTCTTTTTTTTTTAATTCTTTACGACTACAAATATTTTAAGATAGGCATAAAAATTTGATATAAATGGTAGGCTATTTATCAAAGTATTATCTTTTGTCCCGAAATTCAGGCTAACGTAAATAAGCTCCAAACAGTCGAAAAACGCTAATAAGATAAATCTTCAATATTACTTTTATTATTACTTTTATTCAATATTTTTCATACACAAATCGAATAATAACTTTACAAGTATTTCAATATCTGCTTATTGAAATCGATATATATAATAGAATTGTAAATATCACGTCCGTTTTTTTAGAATTTTTTGAAATAAAATTCTCGACATCTGTCAGTCTATTTTCTTGAACACGCATCACTGCTAAAGCACTAAGTGCATGTTAGAGAATTTACATGAAAATCATAAAATATATCATGAGGTAACATTTAGTTTTCATTTCATCAAAATATCTTTTCTCTGTAAAAATTTATTGTAATTTGAATTTGGTGTTTTTAATGATGACTTGAGAGAAAAGAGTAGTAAGTTAATACATTTAAATGTATTCCAAGAAATGGTAATAATGTGGTAAAAATGCAGTAAGGGAAAAAAAAAACAAAATAAAAACGTCAAAATGTTGGATTAAGATATGTTTTTACCACAGTTCGAAGTACAAAACTATCATAATACAAGTAGATGGCGTTAATGATTTTTTTTCTTTTTTTTTTAATAATTCGTCACTTGCACAACTAATAAAAAGTAAAAAACTAAAGTAAAACTTATGTGCGGGAGACGCCTCGGGCACAGTTTAGCTTTTAATAAAGCTTTTAATAAAATATTTTCTTAACCTTACCTATAGAAAATAAAATGAGACAATTGTTTATATTCCGTGCTATAAATCTAAAATAACGCATGAATTGTAAAACTGAATAAGCAATTTTATAATTTTCTCTTCAATAGAAAGCTACATTATCAAGAAGTAGCATAACCTAATAGTAAAAAAAGGGTTTAATATTATTAACCACATAAACAAAACTTAAGTAGTTCTCTTGGTCTATAATATTCATATTTGTTTTGTTTCTTTACTATTTTATTCTTATTATTCTTTGCGTATCATTATGTATACAATTTTATAAATGGACCTCTCTAATAATTATGAAATAACTAATGGGGTAATTAAAGTTTTATAGAAAAACGGTTATAAATGGTTACGCCTGTGTAATGTTTAAAAAAAAAGCACTTTAATCTTATAGGTTTCTTAGAACCTTTATGTCCAGCTAACGCGCTCGCTTGCAGTTAATTAAAGCTGATGTTTAATTTGTATTCTGCTTGAAAAGCAAACTATGAAAATTCGTAATTAGATATAATAAATAGATATTTTTATACTTATTATTTATTTATTTTTAATGAAACGAATTTAATTTCGTAATTGATATTATCAGAATTTATGAAAATTATTAATACAATTAAACATCTATCATTTAAAACTAATTACGATGAGCAATAGGAGGTTAGCAAACCCATGGAAGTTATTAATTCAGGGTGGTTGCCTCGCGACGGGAGAGGCGACGCGACGGCGCGCCTCTATGGCGAGACGCGTGATGCATCCAACACCTTTTGGACGATACGTTCTGCCTTTCTTTGTGATAGCGTATTTTTTTAAAGAAATTTTTAACATCAAAAGGCTTCGTGATATTCTGCCTAAGGCTCTTAAGGCGTTTTGTTTGAGTCATGTTTTGATCAGAAATATTTTGATACAAAAATAATCTAAATAATAAACACAAAGTGACAAACCCACTCTCGACTTAGACTCGACATTTTATATGGTATTTCGTAATTTAGTTCAAATGTATTATCAATAAAATTCAAAGTTTACTTTTACTATAAAGAGTAAAATTAATATTAATGTATATTGGATAAGCGTGTATTAACTGACACGTTTTAACAAGACGATTTTATCGAGTTCCGCTAGAACTGTAACGCCTGTAAGCTTCCCACTGCTGGCCAAGGGCCTCTTTTACATATTATAGAAGAAGGATGGAGCTTAATCCACGCTGCTCTAATATGAATTAGCAGATAATTTCTTCATCACGAGAGAGAGAACAACCGGAACCGACGTGCTCTCCGAGGCACGGTGACCCACAAGAACATCCACAACCAGACCATAAACAAATATATATATATATATATATATATATATATATATATATATATATATATATATATATATATATATATATATATATATATCTGGCCCGGGGGAAAATCGAATCCGAGAACGGCGTTGAAGCGAATATTCGTACCACTAAACCAGAACAGTTGTCAAGTGTTAAGTTCCGCTAGCATTAATTTTATGTTATTTGTTAACATTATTCTTCAAAAATCTCAGTTCTGAATTGAATTATGATACATTAGTTTCACTCTTATTTACGAGCTACTCGATGATATACAAAGAAAGTTTATCATGTGAAATGTGCTTAATACATATTTCCGCATTAGACGGAAATGAGTTCTAAATGAAGCATCCTACATTATGCACGGCATTCAAATTCCATTAACATATTCAATTTTTTCCTATTGCAACGCGTTATGCGACTGAGAGCTAAAAATATTCTAATCTCTTTGAATGTTTTTTTTTTTTTTTTTACTCGTATGTGTGTATATTGTATTTTATAATATTAAAAGAAATTTTATATAAAAACAATAAAATTATCTAAAATATGATAGAGAAAATTTTAATAAAAATGAAATAATATTACAAAAGTGTCATTCATTTTTCTTGCCTATTTCTTTAATGAAGACATTTAGTAAAACTCAACGAAAAATGTAAAATTCGCTTACTCTTACTGTAATGAATGACTGACGAAAATATTTAGTGAAAAAAAAAAAAAACATTTCGCTGACGCCTCTTCCTTTTATTATTATGTAGACAATAAAAGCCAGGTACAAAGTTGCCAAATTTAAATTTTGTTTAAGAATATTTACATATTTTTATTCTTATAAAACAATTTTTAACTCGGATTCCGAACCATTTCCGTGCCAAAAATGTCAACAAGAAAAACAAAAGAGGGGTGAACTTTCGACTTCAGGCACTGAGATATGGTAGATGCGAAGACGTTTTTTGACTTCCCGAATGCTTCCCATCCTAGCTGGATCGACGATTGACCTCTCTCTTAAAGTTGGATCTACCAATTTGGACCTTTTGTCCTAGATAGATGTACTAGATGTATGCTGTCAATAACTTCGAGAATAGAATTTCCAACTGATATCGGGGTCAGTACGACATGGGCATTCGACATAACTTTTGTCTTCTCCGTGTTCATTTTAAGGCCCACCCGTTGGGAAACTAAATATTGTATTGAATACTTATTTGTTAAGAATTTCGACGCTGTAGGATGAACAGTATTTTTTCCATGACTAATAAAAAGTAATGGTGGGTGAAATAGGTTTCATTTCTATGAATTCGAACTAAACGAAAACATTTTAGGGATATCACCGACAAATAAAGTCTGATTGTTCTTTAGTCATTACTATAAAGATTTCAATGAATATTTATTAAGTTCCCGTAGTTATTATATTTCAAGAGTGAATATCGGAAATTTAAAATTGGATAAAAATATTATACTAAATACGCGATATTCTAATGCATAAGACCGAGTTTATGTATGTTATTTCAAACATGTTTATTTTAAAGCAAAAAATCACGTAAAGCTGCTTTCGAGTCTACTCGAAGAACTCTTCTTTAAAGTCTGCTCGAAGTTCAAACTTATTCAGTAATGAAATAAATATTAAGTAAAGGTACATTGTAAATGGCTAATTCTTAATTTTTCGACTTAAAAATATATCTGAAAGCGACAAGATTCCTGACCTTATAGAGGTATACGCTTAAAAACATTTTTTTAAATAAATATTTAAAAAGAAGTTACATAACTAAACCAACTGTAACTATATTGAGGACATCTTGTCTTCGAAAAGTTTAATTCCTTAAATTCAAGACATGAAAACCAAAGTGAATGAATGATCAATTGAAGATGAAGTCAAAAGGCTATCTATTTCTGTAAAATACTGCAAATATATTATTTTGCGGAACTACTACGGGTTAGTTAACAAAGATTTCGTCAAGTAAGATTAAATTTTAAAGAAATAAAGCACTTCAAAAGTCAGCAGCACTGGCCCGTATTTGTGCGTATAACGTAAATACGTAATGATTTACATTTCTATCCATTGAACCATCTCGGCTACAATCGGCAATGTTAGGCAAAAGGTCTCAGAGTTAACGGCCCTTCTATACTCTATTGCGAATTGATATACGCACATGTCTCAGAGACGTGTAAGCCTCTATGCGATATTCTCCGTCACTCTTGAATATGAGAAGAATTTTATACAAATTTAACTCGATGAAACTCGGAGAGTCCGAATTTGGACCTTACAGTTTATCAGGCGACGGTTCTAACTCACGTTTGCTAGCAACTTGATCATTGCGATTCAAACAAAGCAGCTAATTTTAAACACTATTTTAAATGTCTCTTTTCCAAAAACTTACCAAGAACACCCAAAGCTACACTGCCTTTAGGTCTGTCCGACTGTCACATCGCTGTATCATTTGTACAGTGGAAGATACTTGAAATTTTCACAATGTAGCTTATAATAAATAGCACATTATTTAATAATGTTCAAAATTTATGGGTTAAAAAAACTACTTTCATTTTTCGTGACATAAAAGAATAAGGACATAATTTTTTTTTTTTTCGTTGTCGTAAGCTATATTTAAAAAATGTTGTTTTTAATTCTTAAAGTGGTACAATACGCTTGGTAAACTAGTTCAACTTGAACTTGACTATGTTTTTTACTTCAGCATGCTGGATTATTTATTTTAAGTAATTAGGCTATTAAAACATAAAAATTAAACGTTTGTTGCAGTTAATACGCTATCAACTTCTTAGTAAAATAACCTGGGTACATGGTGAAAAAATCTTATAATAAAATAATTATTATAATCGGTTCAGTAACTTCAAATTTCATAAATTGTAAAAATAAGACTAATCTTTCCTCTCCAGAATAATTATATAAAGAATACTGTCACTATTAATGAATGGTGAAATACCAATGAAAACATTTTCCCATTTCCTCAGATTTATCTGACTCACTGCGGGAATTTTATGATGTCATTCAAAGTCGTACTTCTGCCTCATCTTTAGCGTAAAGTATGAATCACTTATCATCTCCTTTATGGCATATCAAAATTAAAAAAATACTTTTATTATAAAGAATTATTCACATGTATTTCTAGCAAAAATAATACTAGTGCAAATGTTAACTAAAGGACACTAATCTAGATACTAAGTCTGTAACTGTGCTATAGCTGGGAAAAGAATTGCTTTGCTACTGAATCCACGACGCTGCTCCTCCTCTGGCTGGTGAATTAAGAATAATTGGTAATTGATAAAATAAAAGCTATAAAGTAAAGTAAATAAAGTTTCTACATTCGTAAAGCGAAACGTTTTGTTCCTAATTCGATTAGAAAATCAGACGGTGCTGAGAACGTCACTGTTCAACTAACCGCTACGTCGCTGTGTTACCTGAAAATCTATTTGCATCGCAAGGAGGATAATTTAGTTTACAAATCTTGGTAAATTCATTGTGAATTTGATTTAGACTTTCTTGACATAATTTGTAACAATTTGAATAGAAATCGAACGTTAAAATAAAAAATAATTATAATTTTAAATCAATCATGATTATGTTTATTGATTTTATCTATAAAAGTTAAAAGGTAGATAGACAGATGGATAAAAAACTGTATTGAATACATTTATTACGATTACCTAAGTATATAAGAAGATTTTAAAAAAATCAAATCTATCTATACCTACTTAGATAAATAAAACTGTTAGTGATCCCATTCCATTTTTTTTATAGGCATTTTATAATTGATATTGAAGCCAATAGAGTCGTTTATTTTTAATTTTTTTTTTTTTGTTTATCTGACTGTCTTAAAGGAAAAAAACGTTTATATTTTTATTTACCTGAAATTACTATTATCATTTATTAGTTATTTAGCTGAAAGCTTGAAGCTTAACCATTTGTTTCTACATTTCGAATTGACAAATATACATGTCTCTTGATTTCTCCAGAGAATTGCAGGTTGCTCTTACGACATTCTTCGGCGCCGCTGAGCACAAGATGCAGTATTGAAAAAAAAGACATGCTAGATTTCAAAAACTGTGACCTGTTTGTTAAGATTTATTTATTTTATTTATTAAACCATGACAATAAATATATCTTTTCGCTAAACATTTTAAAACTTATAACGTATTACGTAAAGCTTCAGAAGCTTTAGTATAAATAAAAAACAAATCAATGTTATATAATTTAATGTACGTACATAAAATTTGAAACTAAATCTTCATCGATTTTAATCACGGTTTGATAATTAATGAATAAACTTCATTACTGATCTAAAATTAAATTTAAATTATATTGCAATATGCAAATAGTAAGATTAGCTCGTTTGGCGTGTAATTAGCAACCAACGCTTGAACTATGACAGACTTGATTATAGTACTGACGACCATTTACACTCACAGCGATACTCGAAATAGCATTTTATATGATTTATTCAATAAAAATAAACGAAATTAGTGTATTGTTTCATAAGCAACCTTATATAATGTTATTTAAAGTAAATCATTAGCACAAGTTTTTCATAATTGATAAACAGCTTACTTAATCATAATAATTATCCATAGATATTTTTTTTTATACATCAAAAATCATAAGCTAAATATATTTCTTGCTCATTAACAAGTTTATTCTTATATGTACGCAATAAACACGTATAAAGGTATATTCATACATACAGTGTATATGTATACACATAGATATAGTTTCGGATAGTCTCAGTTATATTAGATTTTTTATGTATTGTGTAAGAAATTACTTTAATTAAATAATTTCTTTTAGATTGATAATTATTATAGCTTATTATTATATATTATATATTTTATGTTTATAAATTACAAAGTACACAAAAACAATATAGAAGAATCTTTAACGTTAATTTTTCCTACTCCATAATAATTAGTTTTTGTTGCATTTTGACTACGCTATCTCAAATTCAGAATTATTCAAAACTTCCGTATTAAATTCAATTACGATTAGAGAGCTCCATAACATACCTGATAAAAATGTAAGCTACATATAATAACGACTTGAAATGGATCTTCAGTTCTTCATAATTTGACATTTCGGATAGGTATAATACAATTAATTTAGTTTAAAAAGTTCCTTCTGATATATTTTGGTGTAGTTATTGCAAAAATTAAATAATTGTTTATATTTATAGTAAAACTGACGTTAGGTATCAATAAAAATCACCAGTTACTTAAAACAGAACTAACTATACACATGGCATAGCTGCGTCCGTGCGTAAATTGCAGTTTCCCGAGCCATAACCACCACTGATGAGGCAATAAACGTGGAGCACTGAAAAAATAAAAGCATTTCGTGATTGTAGTACCGAGGGACAGGGAGGCGCACGCGTCCCCCTTAATTGTGAACCAACAACTTACCAATGGACTTTCAACGTTGGAGTGATAGATTGTACTAAAATTGTTTTTTTTTACAATATCAATATCTAATAATCAAAATAGAAAATAAAAAAAGAATAAAAAGAACATAATTATATATTATTTGTAAATGGTAAGTAAAGTTGAATTTATCGTTCCGTTAGAAATATTTCACTGAAGCTCTTTAAAAAAAAAGACTGTTGGAAAGACTGTGGGAGACCTACAAGAACCCATACCAGAAACAAACATTTGTATAAATATTAAAATTTATATTTGTTCGGGTGCTTACCGCGTTTATAATTTTATTGATGTCCCGAATATTTCGGCAATGTTTCAATCGCCATGATCACGGGGAGACTGACGTACGGTGATGGTGGATGGTGGCAGATTAGAAAAATCCGTCTACCCTCTTTCTTCTTCGTTTAGGTCGACTAGTTTCGGCACACGGACGCACTTGTTCACTACGGCACACTGTCTTTTTTTCGTCGACAGTGTCTTTTTTTGACTCGGAGCACCGATACCGTGACGCACTTTCACCTACCACTTCACTATTTGTATAAATTCAAATATCGGCCCCGAGCCGGAATTGAATCTGTCACCGCAGGCCTTAAGGTGACGTCTTGCACCACTATACCAGAACAGTTATTGTACACTTTCTATATGCGAAAGTTATTATTATGACATTAGACAAAAGAAAAAAAAGTTAGTTCGTTTGGCAAACTATAGGAAGGAAATACAGGGAGGCACAGTTAGTTAATTTTTATAATACTTCATGTTGCTCACCGTTACATCATCTGCCTGTTTATGATACCCGTCGTATTGATATTTACGATAACTGTTTCAATCCTATAAATCTTAGTTAATTTTGTAGCATAGGTATGTACAATATTTGGTGGATAACGTCAATAAATCGCTTCGGTGATTCAAAGTTGCATCGATTTGAAATAAATAAATCTTTCCTACTCATTGCATTAGTATATTAGTATATAAACCCACATTATTATCTCTAAATTCTATTGAATAATTTTTTTGTATCAATTAAGCCAAAAAAAGAACGTTCTTCTTTATTTTATTGAAGTATGAAACGTTTAGACTTTAGACAGTACGACATGTATAAAATAAAATAAATATTGTACGTTGAAATTTCTGTTTACCATTCAAAATTGCATCTATGACTATCATTTTTATTTTGAAAAGGAATGATTTTGCCAGTGATATTTTCAAGAAAGACGCAAAATTATGTTTGTCTTACTATCGTTATATCAAATTGAAATAAACGTATACAATTTTTGTAGCTTGAGATGAATTTTTTAAAAAAAGAACATAAAAATATTCTTTATTTCATTCATAACGTACATTCATATAGTTACGTTATGTTTATTTGATGCATTTATTTTCATGTCGTCAAATAATTGACAGTTTTTTTTTCTTTTTTATTGGTTTGGTTACTCACGAATTGTTTGCATGAATTTAACAAATAGAGGCACAGTTTTTTCGACTGTTGCCTCGTAACCCTTTTATATTTTGAGATTAAAAATAGTTTACCTGAAGCTATCGCGGTACAAGTTTGATTGAAAATCATCAACAGATTATTGCGTATATTTTACTAAAAATACTACTTTTTTTGGACTATACGGCGAGATAATCTGTTAATATTTATTCTCTTATTAATTTATTTTCTTCTTAAGTTATGTTATGTAACAACATATCGTCTATATATTTTTATATAATATTACTAATCTCGCGAGTTAAACTTGTTTTTTTTTTAAATTATAAATTTAGAGAAATTTGTTTAATCGAAACAAAATATTATTTATTTAAAAATAATTGTAAAACTAAATACCAATACATATAAAGTAAATAAACTGAAAAAAGTTTTTGGACTTGAAAATTATAGGTAGCATTTTTATAAGCTTATTAGGATTCCGTAGCCCAATGGCAAATAATTAAAAAATCAAAAAACCCGACTGCGTAAAATACTCTTATTATAAACTAAAAAGAATAAAACAATTTACTAACTTTCATTTGATACCCATATTGCTACAGTAAGAAAAAAAAATTCAACTCCCCCCCCCTCATTCCGTTATTTGCGGGCGCCATTTTGAAAATTTATATAGCCTATGTCACTACTACAATTTAGACAAATCCAACGACACCTCATATGTCAAAAACCGTCCAGCCGTTTGGGCTGTAGGGCGTGCCAAAGAAATGGACATACATACATACATACATACATACATACATACATACATACATACATACATACATACATACATACATACATACATACATACATACATACACTCGAAAAACATAACCCTCCTTCTGTCGCAATCGGGTAAAAATGGAGCCCTAATGGATTCGTCATGTCTGACTGTCTGTCCGTCCGTATGTCACAGCCACTTTTTTCGAAAGTTTAAGAACTTTACTATTGAAACTTGGTAGGTAGATGTATTCTGTGAACCGCATTAAGATTTTGATACAAAAATAGAAAAAAGCAATAAATTTTGGAGGTTCCCCCATACTTAGAGCTGAACTAAAAAAAAATTTTTCATTAAGCCCATACGTGTGGGGTATTTATAGATAGGTCTTCAAAAATGATATTGAGGTTTCTAATATCATTTTTTTTTCTAAGCTGAATAGTTTGCGCGAGAGACTCTTCCAAAGTGGTAAAATGTGTGTCCCCCCACACCCCCTGTAACTTCTAAAATAAAAGTATGATAAAACTAAAAAATATATATGATGTACATTACCATGCAAACTTCCACCGAAAATTGGTTTGACCGAGATCTAGTAAGTAGTTTTTTTAATACGTCATAAATCGTAAACCGCAATTTACCTTTCATTCAATCAACTCAAATATAAAATAACAAGAACTTTTATATGATGTTACTTGCTGCTACGGAACCCTTCATGGGTGAGTCCGACTCGCACTTGGCCGCTTTTATTTTTTTAGTTTCATGAAATAATGTTTACAAAGAGAGACGTACGTAAGGATAAGATTGTAGTTATTTCTATTTATTAAAAAAAAAATCATTACAGACATTGTCTTTATGATATAAATAATAGATTTTTATATATATTTTTTCAAATATTTATTTTATTATATTTTGTGTTCGTATTTTGATATGCTTGACATCAAATTTTTTACTCAAATTATTCTTTATATAATTTATTAAATAATAAAATTGTTACTAATTATTATTTATTATATAACGAAATAACTAATACAATTCATACTATTACGAGTATAACACTTTACATCAATTACTAGGAATCTGAATCAATCAATGAAAGGGTCTTCAATTAATTCAAAAATGTAAGTCAATTAAATTCAATCGACTGTCGCTTCCATCAGTATGCATGCTTTGTCGTAACAAATCAACGTTTCGCTCGATATGTATTCTGCCCGCGTTCGAACCCTCAGTATCAACCCTTTCTTCTAACAGTTCATTTCTTTCGAGGCCCTGATTTTATTTCACTCTCTGTAAACGCAATAAAAGATCAATAGGATGCCGTTAAATAAATGGTACATATTTCACGATCGCAAAACATGTTTAAAACTTACGACTTTTATGAAAAATTTGTGTACACATTCATGCTTTCCATTTAATATTTGAAGTAAAACAAACAAATCACCTATTACATTTAATTATATAACCTGCAAGTGTAGTTTCTGAACACAGAATTTAAATAGAGCTCACACAGTAACAAAATTTAAACACACACATTTTAAAAATATGCGATTTTTTTTTATTATATCAAATCACTAACAGCAAAACATAAAAACAATAATCAGGTCTCAAATATACGTTAACATTATAAGATGAAATTCAGAGATAAAAATATTTGCAGTTAACATAATAAGAGTCACATTGTTATGACAGTTGACGAAATGTGGTCGGTTCCTATTTCCTAGTTGTTCGATTAATTATGAAGGTCCCGCAGAAACGGGATCGATACGACCCTCTGCCGTCAGATGCATTCATATGGAGCGTCTAGTGCAGTGTTCCCCAAACTTTTTTGTGTCCTAGACCCCTTACTATGTTTTTCCGTGTTGGGTAGACCCCCTACTTACCTGATATTGATTTCTTGTAAATTTCTAACAGTAGTGAAGTTTAGTGTTAAAAACTTAAAGTAAAAACACATGTTAATTTATACATTTATTAATTGAATATAAATTAAAACTACTCAAAATAAAATTTTGTATCTGTTATGTAAAATATACGTAACATTAAATAAACATAAAATAAACTATAAATAAAATAACATAAGCAATAAGTCAATATTTTTTGTTGACTCTCAGGTTTTTACAAGTTCAAAATGTATTGAGACCACAAAGCGAATACCAACATCCTACAACTTACACAATTTTATAAACATATATAATAAATTTTTTACTTCATAGGTACTTTTATAATGTAAGTAAATATGATGTATGTAAATAGGTACTATCAGTGTATGTGTTGAGATCCACTATCGTGGACCCCCATTTTCATTTCATGGACCCCCAAATTTTTTTTCGCTGACGTAGACCCCTTGCAGGTTGTCATAGACCCCTAGGGGTCGATATAGACCACTTTGGGAATCACTGGTCTAGTGAAACAAATAGGGTTTACAATTTGGTTCCTGGATTTCGTACAATAAATAGTTAATCGAAACCAATCAAATTTGATATTGCACTGTGCATTGAGCCGGACGTCAAGCGCGTACATCTAATTTATTAATAGCTAAATGAAAGGTAATAAATTATGTTTACTGTTATACTAAGTAAATTCATATCTTAGAAATCTGTAAATAATTTATAATTGGACTCAATTTCAATAAAATATGAAATAAAATTATTTTTATAGTACCATTTCGACATGATTTTTGAGTTTTCAATTATTTGTTTACTTTTTTTCTTTACTTAAGTATTTTCATTTACTTTACATAATTATAAAAAAAAAAACTTCATGAGAATTTAACAATATTCATATAAACTTAATCTAAATATTATTGACACGCAGCAATGAGAACACAATTGTAAAATAATATACATGTAGGTAAAATTATAAAAATATGTACAAAGTACTGCCAAGGTAGGACTCAGATATTTGCAATAATATAATGCCTTAGATTCTTATAAAAAAATTTAATTACGCTATTTTTTTCTGTTGGTAATTTATTAGGCATCTGTGCTCCTTCAAACTTAATACTCTTTATGTATCATTGATAATAATTAATAAGTGCAAGATTTTTTTAAAAGCGACATTATCAAGTTTCGAAGCCGGGACTCTAATTCTCTTTTTGTTACGAATATTAATTGGAATTTTTTTAGGTATTAGATTTTTTTTTATTAAAACACAATAAATTGTTGTTGGATATAGGTACATCAGCTTATTGAAAATAGCTATAAATTCAGAAGAATAAATAATTTTAGTTCGGATGAGAAAATCATGACAAAACTATGTTGGAAAGAGTTTCTTATATATGAAAATAAGATTATAACGTCACTTGCTTTTCAAACTTGAGCCAAAATAAAACTATTAGGTATATTACAATCACTCCAATGACAGAAATAAGTTTGTATTTACAGTATTCAATATTAAATAAAATATTTTCACACCATAAAATTCAAAGATTATTATTTTTTTTTTTTTTGTAATCAATAAAACTATATAAATTCATAATTTTAATGACTATGTAGGACCTCTCCCATGAAGCTATTTTATTTAACTTCAAACACATACGTGATACAGTTTGGATTTTTATATTCTCATTAACCCCTAAAACTTCATACCTCTTCAAACATATAATTCTACTGAATCAGTCCAGTCGATTTGGAATGGATCGGCAGACAGATAGAAAGTAGAAACACGAGTAATTGCTCTATATATCTATTGTTTATGATTTACTCCATTTAGATTCTTATTATCTGCGCTAAAACGGCGTCTTTCATGTCTGTGAGCACATACGAAAAGCGCACTCTCAGGTTCCGACTCTCGACTACATGAACGGAATATCGAGTGTCTCCCTATAAATGTTACATATATTAGAATATATAGTACAGTAATCGTATACAATTTGATTTCTTTCGAACGTATTGTACGTTATAACCCTAAAAACAAAACAAAAAAAAAACTTAAAATTCATATTAATGTAAATGTGTGTTAAGCATATTTTGTGCATTATCATAAATGCCAATGCGTCATTTTGAACTGTTGTTTGTTGCCCCCATTTCACTTCGAATCCCCATGGATAGTACTATTGGTTTCCGAACGTAACTCAAATGTTCCAAAATGAATTAAAATAAACTATTAATATTTATTTTATATCGTAGATGCCATGACACTTGTAAAATGAAATGCGTCATCCCGAGACACCATACGTTTTGATTTCGAAATAACTAAAATAAATAAAAAATTTAACTAAATAATTAAAAATATTGTTTATTTTTTATTTACATTTCATCTAACCCACATCTTCCCTTCTTTCTATCAGGCTAAATAATTAATTATGAACTGTATTGAAAATATTGAAATTAACTTCAAAGGTTGACCGTTTCATATTTATACATATTAATAAAATAACTAAAAAGCTTTTTCACTTATTTGTTTCGGCAATTTTTAGAATTAAGTATCACACTGATGAAAAAATTATCTTTGCTTCAAACGCATGTTTAATGATGAAAGTAATTAAATAAAAAACACCAGGTAGAAAACATAAATCTGGGTAAAACCGCGTCAATAGTCTAGCCATAGATATGAATGATATTTATAGTAAAAAAAAAATGTGCGTGTACTAGCGTACACTCGTAAGAAGTGAAACTTATAATAAAAACAGTTTACTTTTTATACGATCGTAATTATACGCACATACGCACATACGCACATACGCACATACGCACATACGCACATACGCACATACGCACATACGCACATACGCACATACACACATACACACACATACATACACTCGAAAAACAACCCTTCTTCTGTCGCAGTCGAGTAAATACAGTTTTACAAGATGGCGCGTAACGAAAAAATGTGACGCGTAACGCGTAAATTTTTTCCAACCCCGATAAAGAAGTTTCACTTCAAAAATACATAACGAACAAATAGTTAAGTTGTGTTTTCCTTTCAATGAATTCAACCTTCCTCTTTTAGATGTTTTGTTTAGCATCTGAAATGTTTTGTTTTTATATAGAGGTCTTTGAGCCTATTTTTATTTAATACCGCCTTTTGTTCTGTTAACTGGAGCTTATGAAATCGGTCATGACAGCGTTTCCGAGGAAACAAATTGCAAAAGTTCTTGAACAGTCTTGTACATATTTTCGTTTATAGGGTTTTAAAATATTAATTAACTAGTTACAAATTTCGTTAAATTATAATAACAGCCATGTAACAAAACCCTATATTATTATTTAATATTTGATACGGTTCAAAATTTCTTCATACTATAATCTCGCTTTACGACATAAGTAAAAGTTTTTTTTTTTTAAATTATAATATAATTATATTATGACATTATAAAATATAATAAATTAATATATATATATATATATATATATATGACAAGCGTTGTATACTATCTTTCTATACTTTTTTGTCCTCGAATAAAACTCTTTTTTTTCAACAATTGAGAACGATTTCATGAGAACAATTTACAACAATCAAAGTTACAATAGCTGTTATGAAATTAAATTGACACGCGCGATTTCAAGTGATCTCAAATATTGGAGATCTCATAAGAGGAGATACGTGCTACGAGCTTTATCTCTAACCCTTGCCGTATCACGCTGTATCAGCTTCCTGCTCCTGATGTAACGAATGTGTGAGTAACACGATGTACTTATAATGTTTTGTTAGTTGCTCTTTTAGGTTATTTTATAAGAGTCTCAAAAACTGCTTTTCAAGTTTAAAAAATTACAAGACTCAGCTTCGCTAAGATGACAAAAATCGTTTGGTAACTTCAAATCATTTTGACAACAGCAACAATGTAGATAATTGGCGAAATAATTCTCAAATTGACACGACAAAATGCCATATTAGGTATATGGCTTTATATATAATCGAATCGCTTATAAATAATCGAATTAAGCAATGTATATAAGCAAAAAAGTGACATTTAAAGAAAATACGAATAATAAATAATGTTTCAACATTAATCCATCGTTTGATTTGTTTATTACTTGCTTTTAATAGTACAATGAAACGACATTTAAATTAAAATAAACTGCCAATTCCTTAGAATACCTCGCTAAAATATAGCTGTAAATGTTCGTGGAAAACGGAAAATTCTTGGACATTTCTCCGAGACGGTCACGTCGTGAGAAATTGAATAAATCAACATTGAAACAAGAAATGGCGTTTCGTTATAATTGGCACTCAATAAGGGTCAGATAGAGAGCGTAGCTAAATTATATAAATGATTCGAGTGTGTATCCTAAGTAAAATATAGTAAAGAGATATTACCTATATTCATATTAAGTCAGAATACCGTATGCATATTCAATACATATTATAAATATTTACCTAATGTCTGGTACGTCGTCTGCATAGACGCACTAAGTATAATAAAATTATTTAACTAGCCCCATGCATTCTTATATTTAGCGACTAACAGATTAATCTTCGTGAAAAATTTTGTTAAAATGTGAACGGATTTTACAGTGTACATAGTGACGTATTTTTATAATGTGTTCTGTACTGTAATAGAGTATTGATCCACTGCTGGGCAAAAACCTCTACGCCTATTACGGGGACAAAATTTAAAAATACACATTTTGTCTCTTTCTGTCTTTCGCTTTTTCCTAAGTAGCATTACTATTCTTGTCATCGATGGTTATTCTCCTATAATCTTACTATAAGTAACCTTATAATAGAAATTAATATAAACGTTTAAATTACAAAAAAAAATCTGTAATTTTCATAATTATTATTCTATTATTTTCTATAATTTTCTATAATTGTAGCAGCCTTTAGCCACTTTTATGTGAATGACTCCACTTTAAAGATAGGCTTCAAAGCTTCATTCGCCACGCTGCTTCATTATGTATTGACCCATTTACATATCTCGGAATTTCTTCAGAAACGTAAAGATTTCCTCTCGATTTATTAATTAATTTAAAATTAAAATACAAAATCGTTTAAAAAACTCAGCAGGCTGATATAAAATATAAATATTTTATATCTATTTACATGTTTTATTCGATTATGCTATGTCAGCTCATACTGTTTTTACATTTATATCTTTGTACTACATATTACAATGAAATAAAACAATTCTAATTTTTATTTTAAAATATATCTTAATTGTAGTGTAATTTGTTGTCACATTATATTCGTGAGTAAAATAATAATAAGGTTTAGGGTAAATTTAATAAAGAGACCTCACAGTGATTCACGGTTAGTGCCTTCAAATTTCGATAGCTCATAGGGGTTAGTCCCTCGTAAACGTAGATTGGAAGAGATGACCAAATTTACTTAGACGCGACTACTCACATGACGTGGTTTCGGACACCAAGTACTGTTCCGCTCATAACTTTCCTTTAAAGTTCCTTTGAATAAAATATTTCGTCACTATTTGTGTGTATATTTAATTATTTATATTAATATACCAGCTGTGCTCCGCTATTTCAGTTGTGGTAAATGTGTGTACAAAACGACTTTGTTAGAATGTCACTAAAAATGTTTTTTTTAGTAATAATCCCAGTTCTAGACAAGAGCAAACCTTTTTTTTTAACGCTGTGAAATACATTTACGCATACCACCGCGGGGAGGCAGCGGGTGTGTGGGACTTCCTGGCACGACAGAGCTTTCCAGAATACCTACTAAAGCCCAGCGGTGCCGTCATCGTCGTAGTGGGGCGCTACGGGATCGCTAGCGCATACAACCGTGTCGCCCATCAAGAGGAAACCTAACCTGTACCTGTTAAAAACTGCATTCAATTTATTGCTGTAAATTTTGCGTGATACGGCACACACACAAGAACATACAGCAAAACAGACAAACAAATATTCTAAAAATAATTGTTTTGGCTTCTATTGCTCTCATAATGACAGCTATTGTTCATTCTTCTATACAAATAATAAATCTGTTAAAAACTCCGTTTCATTAATACACTATATATCATCAAGAATAAATTTTAATAGCGCGTTTTTTTTTTTTTTGTATCAGCGCCATCTCTTATCGTGTTTTTCTGTGTTCACGTATCACATAAAAAGTACAAAACCAATGTAAATAACTTTAATACATAAAAATTTGAAATAACTCACAGTATAATTTAGTTTTTCTTTCATTGTAATTAAATTTAAAAATAAATATTTAAGAAAATAGAAATAGGTACCTACGCCGCCAACGCCATCTGGTCTAAGGAATCTTAAAAACTCACAAAACTTATTTTTGAGTTATTATTTTGTTAAACTTAAAAGTTTACTAAATATGTCTTATAGGAATAGAAATCGTTTTAATATTTTAGATAAACATCATTTTCAATTAATATACTATTAAGTTAAATATTAATTATGTTAAATGTCACTAAATATAAAAACGATATTCTACAATTATACGATAGATGGCGCAGATAATTTTCTGAATCGCGCTGACCAAAACTTCGGCCAAAAGAATGACACTCGCCCGTATTTAGAAAACTGTTTTTATTTTTTGCATTTAATTAAATACTTTAGGGTACTACGGTCTTGATTGTTTGTTCGTTGTTAAAATTTAAAATATTTGGTCGTTATTTGTTTGTTGATTGTACAAAGTTGGATGGTTATAGCTATTTAAGTTGTAATCTATATATATATATATATATATATATATATATATATATATATATATATATATATATTAAATAAATCTGTCACTCAATCCGTCTATTATAAAATATTTTCCAGTATCGACGCAGGTGTAGGTGATTAAAAATGTAAAAGTATAATTTTTAAAATTTTAGTTAAATACCCGTGCGAAGCCGGGGCGGGCCGCTAGTACTAAATATGTCTCATGTAGAGACACATACCGTTACAATTTTATTATATGAATAGATTATATGTATGAGAAATTAGATAAAGCTTGCAACTTAAAATGCGTTAATAGTTTAGTTTTAATAATCGTTGGATTGGTTGACATTACTACCGCTCCTACGATGTATTACGAATTATTCATATCCATTTGGTACTTTCAAACATTTTAACATAGGAATTTAAACAATTAGTACGGCATTAATAAGCGGTACCTACTAGTAAATAATAATTATTACTAATATTATAAAAATAATTTATTCTAATTTTAACTACGAATTTCTTTGGTATCTTGTTACATATGTTTAATATAAGAACGATAGGTGTAAATATTGCTAATAATGTACAAGTGCAAAAATAATATATGAAATGATTTAATACAAAGAGATAATAAATATTAGATCACTGAGACATATAAATTATAATCTGATATGTGCAATTGTAGTAATACTGTACCCATTGTACTTAAAACTGTAGATTAAAATATTAGATTAAAAGGTCCAATGTAAGAATGTAAATATTTATTACGATTTTAGAAAGGTTCAACAAGAAAAGTTAAATTTTAAATCCGTTATAAAAATATATTTGTTCAACTAAATATTATATTTTATTTATAAATCCTTCTTTGAATGACATTTGCCAAATTACTCTATGGTATTAAATTTACTGGTTTTTTCCAACGAAGTAAGATACTTCAAAAAAAAGTGCTAGAATCGCATTATTTTCAAAATTTATATTAGTTTCTTATAGTATTAATCTTGAACTTATTTTATATCTTTATACGGAATATTCAAGAGATTTTCTTCCTTACTGTACTTTTTTCTAAGTTCGAGGGTATACACAAACACGGGAGATGAATCATAAGGCCCCCAATAGTTTACGATTGCTATGAATTTTATGGGCACTTCGCATTTCGTCCATTGCTTTTATCTATTGTTATATCTAAAACAATTTGATAAAGTTATTTATAAAGACAACTAATATGATACATTTATATTGCATAGCGTTAAATTTTATGTAAATTTACAGTCCGAGATGTTCTTATGATTTATTTCGCTTGATTTATTTATAACGAATTTTGTAAATAAAGTTATATTTGAGACAAAAATTTTCACCAGATTAATTATGTTTAATACTATTTAAATAAATAAATAATTAATAAATATTAACCAACAATCACACCACGTTAACCTAGCCCCGTGTTAAGTTCGTAAGAACTTGTGTTACAGGTACTAGGAACGGAAATAAATTTAATATATAAATACATATATACATAACTACACATCCATGACCCGGTGCAGACATCTATATTCGTCATACAAATTATCTGCACCTGGCAGGATTCGAAACCGCGACCGCTGCGTAAAGTGTCCAGTTGCCTGACCACTCGACCAGCCGGCCGTCAAATTTTATTTAGACATATATAGATATAGCAAAGATACGTATATATAAGTCGATGAACTATATTTATAAATTGTATGAGAAATTATTTATTTATTTGAAAACTTCATTATTAAATACATTTAATGTATTTACATAAGGTGGGATTAACTCTGCTGCATTTGATGGGATGTGACGGAACCTAACGTAACGGAACATAATATATAAATACAATACAATTATAATTCTTGAAATTGACAACCGTTCTGGCGTAGTGTACGAGTAGTCGCTTCAACGCCGCGCGCCGGCCGTCGTGGGTTCAATTCCCGCTCGGGACACATATTTGTATTTATACAAATATATGTTTCCGGCCTGGGTGTATGTCCTTGTGGATGTCCACCTTGCCTCGGAGAGCACGTAAAGCCGTCGGTCCCGGTTGTTATCATAGACACTTGATAACGAACTTTACTCATGGTATGGAAATTATCCATTAATCCGCAGTGGAACATAAATGAACATAATAAAAATATATAATAACATAATGAACATAACATAACATAACAATTATATGCAAAATTGTAAACCTCAGTGGTTTTTAATGCATATATAAATTAAGATTACTGTACCAACATTTGTAAAGTAAATAAATAAATAACAGCGTGGTGGATTAATCTCCAACTCTTCTATATGGCGAAGAGGCCTTTGCTCAGCAGTGGGCTGTTTACAGGCTGATACAGTACAATAAAGTACATGTCTAATTCAGTCATCATTACGTAAATAAGTAAGTAAGTAATAAGTTCCGTCAGTTTATTTATTTCATAGATGGTTATATTATTAATCATTGGTTATTACTTTTTTTTAAACTCATCTAAAGTGTAAAAAAAATGTGTTAATAATGAAGAGTGTATACAGAGATAATGTTTGTGTAATCTTTATTAAAGGTTTTTCATTACCTAAACAGACTTGTTTGATTTCAGTAATAATAAAATTTAAAATTAATATATTTTCTAAATAAAAATTAAATTTTACTTTATTTAGTTTAGTTCATATTTTGCACAACGGTCACTTTATACTGTCAATTGATACAAATAGTTCGATAGAATTTAAATTATTTTGTAAATAAGAAGTTTTTACCGATTTTTAATATAATTAAATATAAAAGAATATAAGTATTTAAATAACGATTGAAACGGAATACGTGACAATGACTAGTTTGCAACATGTAATCGTACACCGTAAAGTTTAGCGGTTTCGAACCCTTCGGAAGACGATAATCCCGGTAACGCTGGCTAAACGTAGACACAAAGGGTTCGAAAGGATTAATTCCAATAAAACACAAAACGTGAACGGAATTACGATTTTCAGTATTTATGTACGCTATACTCGTATGTATGTAAGTTTATCTGTCATAAGCTGGAGAGAACAATTAGCCGTTTTACCACATATTGTTTTGTAAATTATTTATTTAAAGCTACGAAAATTAATTTATTTTTACTTGCAAATATAATAATTACACATACTCTTATAATAATTGAAATATTATATTATAATAGTGAAAAGCCGCAAGACTTATTATTATTATAGTTATTAAAAATAGTCTGACAGTCGAAGTTCCATGATCTATCAGCTAAATTTAACACTTTAAGTTCACTAAAACATAATATATACGCGTTGAAAAGAAATAAAAACTAAAATCGTTAAAGTACAATTTGTTTAAATGCACAATTTAAATATACTATTGTTCTAAACAAAATTGGAAAGCATGCTTGAAAGGCTAAATGTAATAGAAACAGACATGAAATAAATTTTCGATGACTATGTAAAAAAGTTGGCTTAGAAACCAAGAGGCTTAGAAAGTGCTTAGATACTGCATCATGACATACCGATAGATTTAAAGATTAATCTTGTCAGTACTAAAATATTTCGCGTTAACAAAGTCTCAGTGTAAGTTTTTTTTTTTAAATGACTGACCCGTTGGCGCAGTTTACAGTGACTCTGTTTTCTGCTCCAAGGGTTGTGGGTTCGATTCCCGCCCCGAGTCTGGGTGTAATATATGTTTATTTATATGTATTATTTATATGTATATTTATTTAAAAAAAAGTATATCAGTCGGCTGTTACCTAAAACACAGGCATTAAGTTGCCTACATTAGGAACAGACGACCGTGTGTGTGTGTGTGTGTGTTAAACATATTTAAAACATATTTAAATTTGGTTCTTAAATCGAAAGAGATAAAGTCTACAAAAAGACACTTTAAAACTAAAATTTATATAAATATATCGATAATGAAATGCTGCCAACGCGTGCCCCCGTCGCTACGGCCGTGGAATATTGATATCCTGCAAATTTGAAAAGCCTCCACGGCGACATGGTGGGGGAGAAGTTGGGTGTCAAACGAAAATCGTGTACATTGTAAATAAGTGTTGTGACAATAACCTGTCTGTGGCAAATTTTTATTGAGTTATATCGAATTTTTATTTTATTTTGCACTTTTCAAAATTTTCATAACAACGTCATGACGTAAAATATTTTCTATATTAAATTTCTTTCTTTATATTTTCCTTGTATAGATAAAAGATTTATAACATGATTATGATTATAGATAATCATCTAGATGTTAAAATATTACTTAAAAACTTATCATAAACGTATAATAGGTATTATTAATTATTCAATAAATTTTCTCTTCAGATCATCTCTGTTTATCTTTATATCTGTGCACAAATTATTGCTTCCTCAGAGTTTCGTATAATTTACGTCGTGAATAATTGAAAATTAATCAAAAATGTAACAGATGTAGCGGTATTAAAACTCACGTCGAATAATTTGTAAATCCTTGCCAAATTTTCAGGATTTTGCATGAAAGTAGAAATTAAACAATAATGGATCAGCCATTTTGAATAGGATAGGAGAAATAGGACGTTTGAATTAAAATAACTAAAGAAAATATTTATCCGTTATCTGTAATTACTTTCATTAGTAGTAAAATATTGCTAACTAGCGACATGGCAAGCGATTGATACTAAATGTGACGAAAATTCAAAATTATAAAAAATATAAATAAATTATTTTGTGAATTCCGGAAACACACAACAGAAACGTATTCGCCCAGACCACAACAAACATCATATCATTATATTTATATATATGTATGTGTACATATATATGTATATTCTAGTATACATTATATGAAATAGTTTAATATTTGTATGTTTATTATTATAACGCTTGATCCTTATAGCAATTCTTTGTAGGTACAATACCTAAACCGCTTTTACTGTGACAAGTCCAATATCCAAAGGTTGTCTGGATGAGATCTCTATTATAGCGATAATTGTACATCTTTCTTTGTTCATTAAAAATATTGTTCTTTTTTTAGTGGTGTGCAATAACGAGTATTATTATTAATATTAAACATCTGCCTCTATATGTCCCGTAGAAATATTTGTCAAGAGCGGCGATCAAACACACGACCGCTATCACCTCTGCCAGTTGCTTTGATTACTGCGCCAACCAATCGTGAAATAATAGTTAAACATTTTATAAATATATCTATAAAAGAACTTCACTATATATATAATTGTAGACTAGATAATCCTCGGTAACACCCCATTGACGTTTATAGCTACAACTCAGCTACGAGTCGCAGGGTGAGTTTTTATTGCGTATCCTCTAAAAATAGAATTTTTCGCGCAAATGGAATTTATAAAATCAGACGTACCCATCCTAAAATTAACAAACAAACAAAAAACAAACTCTTTAGCTTTATTAAATTAATATAGATTGAGACATTAAGCATCATACACATCTAAACAATTATAAAGATTACCATTTTCATCTAATTAACTTTAAAATTTGTAAGTCGCACAATAAAAAAATATTTATTGGGACATCTGGAAAAATCACCTACTAAAGTTCATGACCGCTTACCCAATAAATATTTTTTTTTTAATATAAAACAATATAATATAAAACAATTTAAAAATATCGCCACTCTCATAATTAAATTTTATATAATCAAAAAATTACAAACAACATTCAAAATATATTTATAGCATCCGTAAGAGCAAAATAATGTACAATAAACATATTATAATATGTATCGACATGGGCGACGTAACGAGAAATCGCATCTAAGATTTGTGATCGAGACGCAATAAAATGCATAAGGAATATTTATTGTTTTATCGCAAAATCTTATATTTTTATAGTGTGTTTGATTTAGTGGCAAACGATTCAGGGCGGTTGCGGGTTGTCCGCCATTTCCGATTTAACGCAAGACTGAACGCTACTGAATTTATACTTTAACTTTTAAGAATTACGGTAGCCGTTTTATTTGTTAAAAACGTGCTAACTTTTTATAGTTGAGAGCGGTATAAAAGTTTTGTCATTAAAAAGCTAGATAGAATTTTAATGTCTTTGTATCGCTAAGTTTTTTTAACTTTCCACTGTTGAGAAGTTCAAGAACCTCGTTTATATACTAATTGAATGCTAGAAAAATAATTGTAATTTAATTATTCTTAAAGAGTAAGTAGACAAAGTAAATTACTGAATATTCTTTTTCATTTTTATTAATTATTACTTTAAAAAAATAAAGGTGTTTATAAATTTATGCCATAAATAAAAACGGTTGGTTTCTATATTGATTTCCGTATTTTTGTGGAAGACAACCAATTGTATAAATCTTACAGTAAATGTCTGAAATTTTTGAACTGTAAGATGTAATGTTTAGTTTAACTATCAACAAACGAAAATATATATCTGCAAGTCTTGACAAATACATATTTTTGAATAAATATACCCTGGGAAATATTATAAAACTACAATACTTTGGTTAGTCTCAGTGACTAGATTTTATAATTTTATAAGGTCTTTGACGTTGTGGAAGGATCAGCCTCTGCAAAACAGAAAAAAAACAAAAAAAAAAAACTAACTAACAAAAGTTCGACGTGGTGTGGTTCGCATAGTCTCCATCCTTTGTTAAGGCACCCACACTGAAAACTTACAAATAAATTAATGTGACAGACAATAATAGGTAGAGTCGGAGTATTTTTATTTTTATTTAGTTTATTATTTATTTATAACACATTTAATAAAAGTTTAAAAGATCATCGTTGTTCATCGTTAACATTTACATACAGTCATAACTCATAAGTACGAAATCATCACATGATGATAATAGAGGAAGTTAATTTCGGCTTACCTAAAATAAATTTTTGTCCACAGTTCCATAAGTAAAAATTATTTAAGAATAATTACTGGTTACTCTACTCTGGATATAATTAATGGTTTGATATCACTTTAAAAATATACAAAATTTATATTGTTGTTTGAAGGAAATATTATAACATAGATACTAATATAATAGCCTATATATAATAGGCGTTTATTTATTTTATATCAATAAATTAACGCCTTCCACTCAATAGCCAAATTGTGGCATTTGATTTCTGTGTCTTCCAGGCAATCATCGCATTAGCTAGTTGCTGTAAAGGTACGATACAAAACGATAATGTAACGTAAAAGCACAATTTATTAATAATTGATATTAACATAATATTCTAATAGTAAGCGTATTTCTTATTACATTTCTAAAAAACAATCATAAATATATGGTTCTCTTAGAATAACACGAAATTGAACTTAATTAATTCCGTCTTTCCTGTCATTTATCCCTCAAATGATTTGTATTTTTGACATTATTTATAAATGGCGTACCATTTTATTCATTCTTGTAATTATTTTAAATATTATTATTCGAAAGGTATACATAATAATCATGGAAATAAGTGAAAGGAATAGCTTAACGGCATTTATGTTATTATCATAATTACAGTTCAACCATTGTTTTCTCTCGGTTCTCATTATGAGTTAATAAATTATACTCTTACTATGTATAATCAAAATATTCTAAAAACAATTTAAATATATATATATATATTATATAGGTTTAATATATAATACATACTTGACTATCACTAATACCACTCAAAAAAAAGCATCTCCGTTCAGACATCACCAAGAATCCTAAGTATACCGTGCTTCGAACATATCAGAGTCCTCCTCCTCCTCCACCTCCTCCATACCAGAACCTCCAATTAGACTGAATTTTTTAAAACTTCTAAACGATATTAAAAGTCTTGAAAAAAGTCAGAAATCTAACGTCTTAGAAAAAGGTATCTGTTTAAAAAAAAAGGTTGCGTAAACAAATTCGGATAAATTAAAAAAAAATGCAGAAAAAACTTTTAAGTGATTGTATTTTTATTACAGCAAAACACATCTAAAGTGAAACTAGAAAATCATGTCATTATCTTCAACGAATGTGAAATACATACTAAAACATGTACTTCAAAAATCCATTGTGAATACTTTATGAGACAAAGTCGGGTTTGTAAACATAGTTTGCGGTGTAAGCCTGAGCTTTATTATTCCCCAAACAACCGTTTCAAGGACCCTTGATGGACGTAAAATAAAATTGAAATATAAAACAAAATAATTCGGCAAATAATCCGCTTTGAACTATTGTATACTTACTCGTCATTTATTCTGTATCTTGTATTTTTTCGTATTATTGAAAAGGTTTTCTAAACTATTTAATAAATAAAATACAAATACATTGTATAGATGTCATCTATAATTATATATATATATATATATATATATATATTTATATATGTGTGTGTATGTCAATTGTTATATATGAACTATTATTTTAATTTTATTAAAGGTTTCTTGTAATGAATTAGAATTTTTACGAAAATTCCTGGAAAATAAATTAAATTTGGAATGTATTTGAGAGAAGAAACGATAAGAAACGAACAGTTGTTTTTTTGAATATTATATATTTTTTTTCTTCATAAAAATAAATTTAAAAAGTGCATACTTACTAAATAAAATGCCCTATAATTGTTCAACTATAAAATCATAGAGATTATCAGTATTTCTGGGTGTGTTTATCGGCAATCGAAATACTAGAATGTTAATAAATTATGTATTTTGAGTTCTAAACTATATAAGATGCGGTTGCATTTCCCAGGTGGAATTAAGTATAGCAATAATAATACCGATATAAACTTACCTGTGTAATCTTGTCCCCTACAACGGTATAAAGGTACGTGTATAAAAGAGCCCTATGTTGTCACAAACATCAGATGTTTGGGACGAGGTCATTCACCTATGTGACAGAATTTATTCGGAAAGCTTTCAGAGTTAGGTTGTGTAAACGAACTATGAATACCTTCCTTTAGAGACTTAAGTTATTCGTTAACTTTAATATAAAAAAATATATATTTTTCTTTCTATTGAATAGAGACGCTAGTTTTTGTCATATATTCTTAAAAAATATATATATTTATTTTCTTTGTTTGTAAATAATAAGAACGATTCGGTAAAATAAAAACTTTAAAATTACAAAATAAATTTTTTAATATAAGTAAGTACACTAAATTAATAAATAAAGTAAATAAAAAAAGTACCAAGTTAATTAGGGCTTTCTATTTTTAGGTCGGTGCCAGCACTTATTAAGTAATTACCAATGTGTACATAAATAATTAGGTCCTTACGTAAAATTTCTTATCCGTTACATTTTGTTTCGAATTAAGTTTTTTACACGATAACTTTGCTGATCTCCTCCTTTTTTTGAAGTCGGTTAAAAATATAATGTAACATAAAAGATCTGAATGCATTTCATACAACGAAATTATATGTAATATATGTTTAATTACTATATGTACATCCGTGCATATAATCCATATGATATGCTTAAAATTAAAGCTCTGTAGTGATGCGAGTAGCCTTAAAACTGGTGGTTGCGTGTTTGAGTCCCATTTAGGGCAGATATTTCCACCTAATAACAATCGTAACTCATGGTATGAATATTATACATATAGATATATAGATACATATATTTATTTATTTATTTAATCATAGGTTTGTCACTAACATCACAGGTAACCCCAATTTATTAGTGTACCTTATTCATTTAAATTATTTTATATTTATATAAATTCAAATACTTAAGTCAATTACAATCAATTTTCAATCTTAAGTTAATTTAAACATTCAGAAATGTTCAATAATAAAAGGATATAATAATAACAATAATAAGCATTAATTAACAATAATAATAACAATTAACAATAATATTATTAATTAACAATATATACATACATACAATGTTTAACTTTAAAAGCCTCTACCTTCCCACTGCTGGACGGAGGCCTCTTCTCCCAAGAAGGAGTTGGAACTTAATTGCTGCATCACTCCGGTGTTATCCCAGACCGGAAACTGCGAATTCTGATATTTTATTCACTAGTTTATATGGATTTTAAAATGCGTATAACCCCATATAATATATGTTTTAAAAAACACAAAACAAAAACCTAATAAAATATTAATTAACCTACAATGGCGATAAATATATTTGCTTGAGGCTTCTTATGTTTTAATAAACCAAATTACATTGAAAATGAACGAATAATTAACAAAAGTCATTACCATTAAGACAACCTTCGTCCAAACACCTGCCGGGCGCCGGCCACATACGTAAAAAGATATTTATAAAAACAAAGGACCCTAGGGTTTCTCTTGGGACAGAGGGTGCCGGCCCTCGCATCCCTAAATAAATACTCTATTACCGATAGATACCTCACTTTGACCTTTTAGATATACACAGAATTTTTTGAAGTCGTGGCTCCACTCGTGTCATCCGGATATGGTTTTTTATTCACAAAGAAAGTAGCGAATCCAATATAATTAATATATTTTATGATATGCAATTCGATAAATTTCATAAATTTTCATAACAAAAGGTAAGGTAACTAAAAGTTTATGTAACTAAATAACTGTAATTTACTGACGCAACAATAGAAATAATAATTATTGATGTACGAGTAACTATGTGTAAAACTTATACAGTTTTATTTAATTAATAAGACTTAATTAAATGTTGGCGATGTTTTAATACGAGCTTTCGCAATGACGAAATTTTCTGTATCGAACAAAAGTTTGAAACTGCCGCTATTCCGAGATCGCTTAATAGAACAAATAATTATTTAATTATTATTATATAAAATTAAGGTGTTTCATATTTAAATAAAAAAAAAATATTACAGTTTTTTAAATTCTTTTGATATTGATTTATAAAGCTACTGATTATTACATAGTACGAAATCAATCAAAATTGTTCTTGATCTTAGTAATGATAAAATCGAATCCTGCAGAAGTTAATAAATAATTGAAAAATAATATCTATTCAAGACACACCTTAAACAGTCAAATCAGGTCACTCCAACTTAATGTTTGTTTATGGAATAAATTTTAATGAAAACATATATGTTTAAGTATAAAATTGGGTAATTCTATCAATATAACTTTATGAATATTTGGAAAATGTGATTATTCAAAAAATATAATTTATTCAACAAATGGCTTTCAATATCATAACACCTGCACAGCTGCTTAAAATGATATTTTGTAAGAGAAAAAAGGCAAAATCTTGTAGACGTTATGCAAAGTAGATAATCTTCCCCAAAAGCTATAAATAAGGTTAATAAAAGCGCCGTTACATGAAATGAAATAAAGAACCTACAAAGGAAAGAAAAATATTTTTCTTACTGTTTCATAAAAGATAATTTTCTACGGAGATGATAGCAGTCTCCATAACAAATCATGTCATAGTCCTACGCGGATCCCCTCGATTTTTCCACTCCATAAAATTAAATATTTCGTTCCAAGAAAAAATAATTTTATTACGTTTATGAATTAAACTATGCATATCGTACTTTAAATTATCCTTAGTAGTATTATAAATGTAGAATGTAAGTTTGTTTGTTACGCTTTTACGCGAAAACGACTTAGCCGATCATCATGAAACTTTGTACACATATTCTTGGAGATTGGTTTAGAGGTAACATAGGATACTATTTCTTTTTTTTTTGTCGCGATAACCGACATTCACGCGAGTGAAGCCGAGGGCAGAAGTTAGTGAAACATAAATTTAAATAATATTTTTACACATTTTAATATTTAAACTATTTCGTTTTATACATCAAATATGTATAGACCTTGTGTGAATTTAATAATATTTTTGTAGATCGTATAACGATTTTTAACGAATACTAGTATAATTAAACAATCGATTTAAAATCTTAAAACTTAAAATTATTGTATTTTAAAATTACTACGAAGCGCCTGAACTTTAGAAGCAGCATCTTAACTATTAAACGCAAGTCGAAGTTTTCCATTAGGCGCTTTGTGTACATAGTCGACTACACTAATGATATCATCTTCTAATGCACATTGTTCCAACTTCCAGTGGCTTCCTGTTAAACGTAGCGGGGAATGTTGCTTTGTAAATTTAGTTTGTGATAATGCATATGTTGTAAAGACGCGCTGAAACTGTGTATAATAAAGTACCCACTCCCCTCCGGACTCAGCTGTTTGGTCGAGTTGAGAGTAAATGTCGCCATTTAGGTAATGCTATAAACAATCGCCAATGGTCGTTTACGAACCTAGGGAAGACAATAAATACTCTTTTTCAGGTAATTTGTTAGAAATTCGAATATAATTATGTTTTAAAATATAAATTAAGATCTCAACAGCGAAAAGGTCCTTACAACATTAAAGATAATATACATTTTTTAAACACAGAAATATTTTATGTTTAAAGTTTTTTTTTTTTACATTTTACTATAAAAGTGTATTAAACTTATATTCGAATTGTTTTTATATTACAAACTAATTATTCATACAGCAAAGATTATTCACAGACGTTAGGCATATTATAGTAATGGTAGTAGTAGACAGTATAAGTGGCGGAGCAACAAAGAGGCAACTTAGAAGTGCAATGACGGCTTGCGGTTTGACCCCATTCTCAAATACGCTCAAGTTCCGTCATTAGGGCTCAGAATGTAATAAGAAAGCCTTACATATTATAAAACACACCTTTTTGTGGTAATGTAGCTCACTCCGATATTACACATTTAATTAATTCAGGACGCTTATATAAAAAGTTGTAAGAAAGAAGTCAATTGATATTTATGACTTAGAACTACTTTTTTTTTTTTTTAATAGCATGTGCGATTTAATTACACATAGTCAAACACTTATACTTGAAATTATCTGTAATAAATCTATAACTGCCAAGCGTTTACATGCATCATCATCGTCATCATATCAGACATTGGATATCCACTGCTGAACGTAGGCCTCTCCCATCGACCTCCAGAGTGACCGGTTCGAAGCAGCCTTCATCCAACGGCTTCCGGTGCCTCTCTAGTGGTGTGACTTGTCGCCTTAACGCCGGTGGTCTCGGGTTCTTTTGTCGCTCAGGGTAGATACACATATACAACAATATTTTTTAGTAATTATATATTATACATATATACACAAATATTACACGCAAATTCGAGGCGAAAATCAAACCCTGTGCCAACAACGAGCCAGTCATTTGCGGGATAAGCTTCGTCCTGTTGGGTAACTATTTAATAAAATTCTGTAAGTTGCTTACATGTCAATATAATAATAAACTCATTTGCAAAAAAAAAAACGGGCGGTTTCGATTTTCTTCCTGGCTGAAAAAAATAAAATACCAAAAAGGTTTTAATCATTTGAACATGTTACTGGCCAGTTATAAAAGTGCCATAATGTTTATAAGAGTACATTCCAAATTCAAATTTTTGACTGAGCATGGTTTTCAAAGAAAATAACTTTTAACTACATTTTGTGGCGCGAATTCCCTATAGTTAATATCGACTCTAATTAACTTTTTGTCAATTTTTATTAAATTATCTGGTGTCCTTGACATTTAAAAGTATTGTTATTGCTGTTTAGCAATCTCGAAAATGGTAGATAAAGTGATAAAAGCGAGCAAAATTATTGCGCTGCTTGAAGCAGGTTGCAGTCAATGCTTCGTGGCTCAGAGGCTAAATGTGAGTCGGTCGACAGTTCAAAGGACCTGGCAGCGCTATCAAGAGACCGGTTCCGTCAAGAGAAGGCCTGGTTCTGGCAGAAAGACATGTACCGAACCACGGGATGATCGTTTTCTAGTTAGTCAAGCGTTGAGAAATCGCAAATCTTCTTATGTGGACCTCAAGAACACCCTCGAAGAAGTAAGAAATGTGCAAATTAGTCTATGGACGGTCAGGAGGAGACTTCTCGCTGCTAATATACACAGTCATCGCCCGGCACGCGGCCCTAAATTACTCCGTGGACATCGAGTTGCCAGGCTTAGCTTCGCTCGAAATTGTGTGTCATGGACTCATGAAGACTGGGATAGGGTATTGTTCTATGATGAAGCCAAGATATCTCTGCATGGTGAAGACCGACGTCGGCGAGTGCTACGTAGACGAGGAGAACGCTTTGCAGAGGCATGTTTTGAAGAAATCACACCTTATGGAGGGGGCTCTGTTATGTTTTGGGCAGGAATAAATTCTATGGATCGTACGGAGTTAGTCTTCATCGAAAACGGTACACTGACTGGACACCGATACATAACGGAAGTTCTAATTCCTTATGCACAACCCGCTTTAACCGCTCTTGGCGAAAACTCAATTTTTATGGACGACAACGCTCGCGCCCACCGGTCTGGCGGTGTGGATGCGTATATGCTAGAAGTCGGAATTCGTCGTTTGGACTGGCCAGCTAGAAGTCCGGACCTCATTCCCATAGAGCATGTCTGGGACGTTCTGAAGCGACGAGTGAGATCAGTGCAGCCGGCTCCGCAGACCATCAGAGAGCTAAAGAATGTGATTACCGCGGAGTGGGAACGTATTCCCCAAGAAACCATAAAAGATATACTCACTAGCATGCCCAGACGAATGCAAGCTGTGATTTCAGCAAGAGGGGGTCACACTCAATACTAAACTTTTATCTGCTTTTAATGTATTCAAGAAAAACAAAGAAATTAACGCCTTTCATTTTTATTTAGCGAGCAGGTACAATCATAGTGTTTTGAGCTTAAACATTATTTCTTAATGATTTAATTAAAATGTTATGATAAAACTGATGAAAACTATTCCTTCCTAATTAATTTATAAAATTCTGAGGATAACAATACCTAAAATTGTCAAACAAACTAATAGTAACTATAAAATAGTTCTTTGCTTAAGTGCCCGTTTTTTTTTGCAAAAGAGTTTATAAGTATAAAATAAAAAACAAAAAAAAAATAAAGGTAGCGAAATTTTAAAAACCATTAAATAATTTCATAATTAGATTTAAAAGAATAAAGTAATCATTTTTTTTACATTATTTTACACGACGGTAAATATTAAAAGGCTCGGTTTCGTCTAGTTTTCTAGTACGTAGATAATGATTCCTCTGGGTGTTATAATTAAATTATAAACTTTTGTGATCGGGGTCGTAGCAGAAGGGTCAACTTACGTTTAAAGTAAATGCCGTATCGTAAAACTTTATTACGTGCCAAATAAAGGGGTTGTTAACTTTTACATTTGTTTTGCTAGTGATAAGATTATAAATGTATTGTAACGAATTAATTGCCAAGAAGTTTGTTTCACTGGCAAGTGGCAACCAAGGTACAATTTAATGTTGAGATAAATATGTACCTACGAGTCTATTTCATTTTATTATATTTAGTTTCTCCATGTATTGCGTTTATGTATATCTGTGACTTTATTATGTACTATTGTTTTGGTGATCATCTAATAATAATTTCCAAATGATATACGGAAACAAAACTCCTCAATGGTTGTTGGTAAATTAAAATTGATCTGTTATCGTAGTTCTTAAATTGCAAAATACTGTTTAGACTAAAATAAATAAACTCATAAAAAAATAGAGATCAATAAATTCTATAAAATACCAAAAATATTTTTTTATTAATATAAATACTATTTCGATGTCCACTTTCAGTCATCCACATGAATTTTATCGTAAAATCGGCAAAAAAAAATCGTGATTTATCAAACAGATTTTAATAATGATATTTAACTTTAATTTAATTTAATGACTGTAATTAAAACACAGATACCTAGTTGAATTCAAAAGAATTTTAAAACCGCTCTCTTCTACTAAATACTGAAAAACTTTTTGTACGTGACTCCAACAAATTTCTTCCCGACTTTTGAAAGTTGTTTCATCTTACATTCCTTAACATTCGTCTCGGGTTTTATAGCTCGTGAATTTTATATACATCCTAGTTTATATAAATCTGAATAATATATCTGAAGCGATGAAATAACTTCACATTATATAATAAAGAATTACGAGAAAACCTTTTTGAATAAAATCGTTTGATCTTTATTCTTGGAAATATTTTTTTACGATATCTTTTACCAGCATTTAAGTAGTATTTTATATGAAAATGATATTTTTACCTTTGATATTTCGCTTCTTAAAACGAAATAAAGGTTTGACCTAAATTCAGCTCTATACGAATTATTCCGAATATTATTTTTTAACAATGTTAAATGACTTTCAACTCCTTATATAACCCCTTTTATTTCACTTCTGGTTAAGTTGCTTTATACCTTTAACTTTTTTTACGTCGATGACGAATACAATGATAAAATATTTTAATGATCTCTTGGAAACCTTATTTCTCGGAACAAAATTTTAAAAAACGAAAAAAATGTAAATGTCTCACACTCAACGGCCCCAGTAGGATGTTAACCCTGTATCGGGGGTCCGGAAACACACACAATACACGAGCACAAACGCCCAGACCACGACAAACATCTGTATGACCTATACAAATTATACATCGATACCTATACAGATATTTGTCATGTACGGGGATCGAAACCGCGACCGCTAGCGCATCAGCCAGTTGCTGTGACCACTGCGCCAACGCGTCGTCAAATTTAATCTTTAATATAATTATATATAAACAGCTGCGTACTTTCTGTGTACAATATTTTTCTATTAATATGAATATTCAGTATGGACACATTCAACGATGCTTTAACGCATTAACATTAGAATATATAATGAATTAAAAAAAACATTATGATAAAAATTAAACAGATCAATACCTTTCTCAATTTCATTAGCTAGACTCTGTATCAATAAGATTAGCTTGACTGACTTCATCACATAGAAAAATACGTGAAGTAGCTGCTATTAGTGACTGTCTTACGGTTAGTGAAAAAAGAAGAGAACATCCTCCATTTCCCTGATCCCGGCTTCCTCCCATTTCCTTTGATATATTTAGGTTATTTGATGCTACAAATGTTTATAATAGGCAGTGCAACTTTTCAGTTTCAACATTGTTACTTTTATATATAAATATGTGGTTTGTTCAAATTTTATTAGTTTATAGAAAAAATCCTGAATTAGTTTAAAATTTTTATACCTATTAATTACATTTAACATTATATATAAATTTAAGTAACTACATAATATGATTCTAGAAAGCCATGTATAAATATATATAATAACAATCTGCATTATCAATGATAATATCCGTATTCATGGAGCGTGGAATGATATTGTTAGTGGATTAGAGAGCGTGCCAGAGACCATTCGCACTATTGTATAACGTTGAGACGCAGATTTTCCGCAAATTCGCAAGTCAGCCCACGGAACTAAATTTCATTTTACGTTTCATGTTTTATTTCAATATTTTATACAATCATTTTGTTCCATTTTTTTTAATAGTAAATTAGTTTGAAAGTGAAATACTACGCCACCCTTTTCGATTTTCATCTATTTCATTATCAAAATTGCAGGATTTTGAAATGAGTATATAAGATATGTACTCTACTTTGAAGAGTTCTTAGGAAGTAAGTTAGAATATGCTAATATATTTTTGAAAAGGGCTATTTAAGTATGCCATAGTTTTATTATTATTATTAAGGATAGCTTGGAGGATATTAAAAATCATGCTACAAGTCATAAGACGGTACAATAACGATACCTGTCTACCGAAATGAAAAGCTTATTAAAGAAAAAGGTTTATAGAATCGGATGAGAGTAAAATTTTCATGTGATAAACACTGTAGGAACAGTTTATAATGCTGAATATTTTTCACAGATTATACGTAACAGCACGTATTTCCGGTTTCCACATACATAAAATAAAATATAAACTTCCAGTAAAATGTAACAAACACGTAAAATCCGATTGTAAAACCTTGCAGCTTCTTAAAGATGCAGCACAGCGCATAGCTCCGGTGTCGTAGGCCAAATAATACAAAAAGACAAAATGTTGGTACTCTTGTCTTTATTATGTTGACTCACGGTTGGCACACTGCCTTTATCTGCTCACGATTACAAAAATTCACTATGAAATTTTTGGATGTCTTTTATTTGTATAAAGATCTCAAGAGATCACGAGAGATCTCATATCTCATATCAATAGAAGTATATTATTTACTACATAAATAACTAGCACTTTAAAGAAATTCATATAAATGCATAATAAAATTTTAAAAATATTACTTTTTTTTCATTTATATCTGTTTTATTTCAAACAGCTTATGCAGACAATAATAGTTTTATATGGAAAATAAGAAAATCTACGAATTAATATATTTTTCCCCTTACATATTTTTATTTTACTTAATCCTAATGTCATTTGATCTTTTCACTGAATTCTTTATTATTCACTTCAGTAAGTAAATTATATCTACTCTATTTTGACAGTGACAAACAAAAGAGACTCTCAGAATTAAGGCTCTAGACTTTGTTCCTTTGAAGAGCTTACCAGAAATCCGGATTTACCTTATCCTTTCTGTTCGAAATTAAATATAGTACCTAAGTAGGACTTTATAAATCAAACAAAAGGACAACATGAACTGTATATATCAAATTGTGTGTACGAGTAGAACAATGCACTTCTTATTTAATGAGTAGTGTTCCTAAAGCGAAAATTTTATGTGATACTGAACCAAACGATAGAAATTTGCAGGTAAAATCACAAATAAACGCCTAGATTTTGTAACCAATCGGTAAATGTTATTTTCATTAATTAATCAACAATACAATATACTCTACAAAATTGTACATACGACAGTGCAATATTCATTATTTATTTAGCTTCACCAATGTCGCCTAGGATGGAGACTACAAGAAGGATATTGATCGCGGTCAAGATTGTAATACCACCATTATATGAAATTAGTTGAGTCTCATGTCGAGAAAAGACTACACTGTTAAAGTACCTTCAAATGAATTTTCAATCTTCTTTCATACCAGAACCATGTAATATTGCATTTGATAGTTTAACGGTGAATGGGTTTTAACAAAAATAGGCAATACAAAATATTTCAAGCGATAAGACATAATACATCGTACAAACAAAACATTTTACTTCGATTCATAATAGTCACGCAAACAACATCTGTTCCGGCAAATATTCGAGTATTAGGTGAGATTTCGTCCATTACAGTCGGTAAAATCGCTTGACCATCTGCGCCTAAATGAGGGTTAACACGCCGAAAACGATCACGCTCATTTTACAAACCTCAATTGAATGTGTGCCATCTTTGTATGTATTGTAAAGATTGATTTATATTCGCTAAATTAGCCCTAATAGACAAATACTAGGAAAAAACTAAAATTATCCGCATAGTTAATTTATTAATTTACACATTTAACAATATAATTGCTTCAGAGCTGACAAACAGTTTTTTTTTTTTTAATAATATATTTATATTATTGGAAAGTTTTATCAAAGAAAGTTAATTTAAATGTCAGGTTAGTGTTAATAAACGATGCTGTACAATATCACTTAAGGTTTAATTTTGAAATATAGACATACGCAGTTACACACATAATTTAACAAGCGTAAATTTTTATATGCCAAATAAAATTACTTTATGTAGTTTTCACTAAATATAAGTAAAATAAATTATTAATGGTAAGAATTCTGAAAAGCGAACTTAGACAATATCATTTTCTATTCATTTACTAAGCTTAAGTGAATTCGACCTTTTTATAGGGGATATTAAATAATAAAATAAAAAAGATCGTCGGCCGACGATGATGAGATACTAGTAATATTTGTCAAAGGTAGGTATTAGGTACTTTTGTTGCGGCTATGACTATGTGAGTTTACAATAAAATACTATTATATAATATAATACTATTTATTGTTTTAAAAAATTCAGAAATATTTATACATCTCTTTATAATATATTGCGTCTTTTTTTTCTCACATTCGCGGTGACATAGACGTTATATAAAGAAGAAAACCCTTAAATTATTTAAGAAAAATATGCTACAACTTACAGTACTTTAAATTTTTTATGTAATTCAAATACTACAAAATATTAAAAACTTTGTACATTTAAAATTTATTAGGGGCTTAAATAATTATGTCTCTCTTAAAATATTATTTAATGAAATAAGAATAAGCACGATAAGTAAATTTGTTCTCACGGAAAATTAAATAATTTTTGAACATTTTTGCTTGAGCCTTTTTTTTTTAAATTTTAACAGTCATAACACAAATTAAATAGAAATGAATCGGAACAGCTTTACGAAATTTAGTTAGTGTTACTCCAATAACAATGTCCGCTATCTACTCTTTACACTTGAATAGACTCTTGTTGTAAAACTTATATTATATATAAACTTATTAATTTATCGATTAGTTATTTTATAGTTATCTACTACAAAGCGACACCAGTAATCAACTTCAGAATTCGGGAACGTGTAAAATTCTACAAAACTTTTCTTCACGGTAAGCGCAAGAATGATTTTGAACATGTTTTCTAAATATAATACAAGTGGCGTAGTGGTCTCAGCAATAAGATGCTCCACTAACAGTTGCGGGTTCAATACCTGCTCGTGACAGATATTTGTATAGGCCATACTGCATCACACTGTGTGTATTTGTCGTGGGCTGGTTGTTTCTGTCCAGACCCCTAGATCCTCCATTAGTTAGATATCTGTTAGATATACGATTTTCATACACTGGACTATTTCTAACTTTGTATGTTGTTTTGAAATTAAGGGTTCTGTTTACATAACATGTGTCACATCACACAACATATATATTTATTTCAAACCGAATGATAAGCTCAAAATGGATTAATGAAAACCCTTAATCAAAATGCATCAGCACGAAACAAGGGGCGGTCGGTTTTTGCTAAATATCCATGACAATTACAGTAACGATATAATCCCAAGCCCCGTGTTTGTCCAACCCGATGCTTCGGTGTTCACGATAAATAAACATGTTAATATAATTAATTTATTAAGTTCTTTTTATACGTTCCTTTCCAATTACATTAAACGTTTGTTTAAATTAAATAAAGTTAAAATATTAAGCTATACAAGAGTTTATATACATATCGATATCATATATATAAACCCTTATATACAAACCCTTAAATTGTAAAATCAAGTTGTAGAATTAAGTGGTAGAAATAAGTGTTAGCATTAAGTGGTCAATGTGGACTCATGTTTCCAGAACTAGAGATCCTAAGTATAGTTCATAGGTATTCAAATAATGATAAAATATAGTCTGCTGATGTAATAATGCCTGTGTAACAATTTATAAAATCAGTAAAAAATGGTACGGGCGTCTGTAAGCTCGTAGAGGAAAATTAATAAAAAAAAAAAAAAAAAAAACCCTTATATACATATATACTTACTTTGCTTTTAACAAGTTATATTTAAATTACTCACGCTACATTACTTTAGCGTTTTTTTAAACATCACAAAAAACTGAAATGTGCGAAAAAAGGTGCGAGTAGTCGCCTCAACGTCCGCGGTCGCGGGTTCGATTTCGCTCGGGGCAGATATTTGTATTTGTACAAATATTTGTATCTGGTCTGAGTGTAGATACTTATGATTTTTCCCACCGTACCTCGGAGAGCACGTAAAGCCATCGCTCTAGATTGTTATCATAAATACCTAATAGCGATAGTTACTTATGATAGGGAAAATTATCTGCCAACCCAAAGCTTAAAAGTTTAAGCTCCAATAGGAGAGAGATATTCTCCTATATGGAGACGAAGCCTTTGTCCAGCTGTGGGACTGATTCAGACGGACAACTGGTATACTAACGTAAAACTGACCAAGGAGATGCTAACACTAAAGACGTCAGATGTAGATAAGAAGAATCTGCTAATCAATGATTTTTTTTTTCAAAATTGATCTCGGCTAAGCCAAAAATTTGTAGTTTACAGAGAGGTTACAAGTTTGTTACTTTTTGTTTAAATTTGAAGTCAAAGTTATGCCTTTGTTTATGAAAGCTAAACATTATAAAGAACTTTATTATTTTTTATAATCCAAACTTTGTTTTTAGGGCTCCGTAGCCAAACGGCAAAAACGGAATCCTTATGGATTCGTCATGTCTGTCTGTCTGTCCGTCCGTATGTCACAGCCACTTTTTTCCGAAACTATAAGAACTATAGGTACTGTTGAAAATTGGTAAATAGATGTATTCTGTAAACCGCATTAAGATTTTCACACAAAAATAGAAAAATTCAATAAATTTTGGGGTTCCCCATACTTAGAACTGAAACTCAAAAAACCTTTTTTTCATCAAACCCATACGTGTGGGGTATCTATGGATAGGTCTTCAAAAATGATATTGAGGTTTCTAAAATCATTTTTTTTCTAAACTGGATAGTTTGTGCGAGAGAGAGACACTTCCAAAGTGGTAAATTGTCCCCCCCCCTGTAACTTCTAAAATAAGAGAATGATAAAACTAAAAAAATATATTATGTACATTACTATGCAAACTTTCACCGAAAATTGGTTTGAACGAGATCTAGTACCTAAGTAGTTTTTTTTTTTTTTTACGAACTACAAGAACTACAAGAACTTTTATATGATGTTATTTGCTGCTACGGAACCCTTTATGGGCGAGTCCGACTCGCACTTGGTATAATTATTTTATTTATTTCTTACACTCCTTTCTAAAAAATTTTAGTATGGAAGTTCGTCACTGTCGAAAATAAAAATATGAAGTACCTAAGCCTAACCTTATAAAATACCTACATACAATGTGTATTTAGGTACATCATAAGAAAGAAAAAATGTTTGTTCTAGCGTTTTTGAAAATTCGACCTGTGTGGGAATGAAAAAGGGGGTGAAAGTTCGTATGGAAGTACAAACAAAGTCACGTTTTCACAGCTTACCCCGGAACTAATTGGAAATAATTGTTGAAATTTGGTACAGAGATAGACTTCGACTACTACTAGATCGTTGGAAAGTGTATAACCTACTTAGAAATATTTGTACTAGCATTTCTAAGATTTCGAACTAGAAGGGGATGAAATAGGAGATGAAAATTCGTATGGAAGTCCAAACAACTCTAACCATATCTGTCTGTTGTAACATGTTACTACTCGTACTACTACTGAAACGCAGACAACGTCACGGGTTCCAGGTAGTATATTAATATATAAAATGAATTGAAGTGTGGGGCACAGCGGCCAAAACAAACTTAAAAATCCTGCAAATGGCTCAAAATAAATTAATTAAAGTTCTTTTTCAATACAACTATCGTACACCCACGGAGGAACTATTTAAAAAAACTAAAATTCTGAATATTACTCAAACATATATTTATTACAATTGCATACTTATACGTAAAATATTAAATAAAGAAATAAGCACAAATATTAAATTAAAAAAACACGATAAAACACATAAAATGAAATTAAGAATTGAAAAAGATATTGAACTTTATACACATCGTACGAAATATGCAAAAAGAAGTATTTTGTATGAGGGATCCAAATTATTTAATATGTTACCAAACAATATTAAGCAATCAAAAACTATGCACACATTTAAAAAACTTCTGAAATCACATATAATAAACGATCCTAAGTACGCAGGCATTGCTGAGCTTCAATAGTATGAGCCACATCCAGTCACTCTTAATCCGTATAAACATTAAACTATTGTGAATGGTATGATGCGAGTACTGCGCCTGTGATATTTTTTTCTATTTACCCACATTTTTTTTTCTTTTTTTTTTCTTAACTTTGTACTGTTTGTGTATTTAACGTACCCAAAAAAAAATTGTAGTATATTCATTAGAAAATGTATTCTCATGTAAGTGAATTTTTGTATTCTTATGAGAATAAAGATATCTCAAACCTCAAAATAAATTTACAAATAATTGTCGCAGTCCAATTTTCTTAAGCGGCACCCGTATTTTATCAATCATGGCGGTTCGGTTGGTGCAAGATGGCGCCAAATCCCTCACATTCAATAAAGCGCAGAGCTCAGCTGTACAGAAAAGTTTAATCTTTGTTGAGTGATGAGTGAGACACTCTGGCATGACGGGTAATTTCTTCCACATAATTATGAAGATTTTTTAATCTCGATCAATATGATGTAACAATGTAAGAACCTTAATTTTGGAAAACAATTCAGATAACAAAAAAAAATGTCGTGTGTACGGAGTACACATGTCAGAAATGAAACATCTTTGGCAAACTCAATTTAAAATTTATTAATATTAATAGTCAAACAAGCTAAAGTGGTGGAAACACCATAGTTTTATTAATCTTGCGTAATATATATTTATTTAGTTTCACCCGCATTTCATTACAAAATAGTCTAGTGGATAAATTACGTGGATCTAAATGGAAAGATCGTGGCTTCCAATATAGGCCAGCACAGTTTTTATGCGTCTTTTGCTTTGTGGTGAACATAAACATGACATGGAAATTCATGTCTCGGGAAAATTCCAATTATTCTCATTAATATTAAAAATGACTTTTGCCCAGTAGTGGAAAATTAACAATTGTTAAAGGCCTCTTCTCCATATAGAAGAAAGGTTGGAGCTTAATCTACCACGTTGTTCCACTGCGGGTAACATGAGTAACGATCGTTATCAGATGTCTATGATAACAACCGGGACCGACGACTTTACGTGCTCTCCAAGGCACGGTGGGGAGACCCACAAGAACATACACCCAAACCGGAAACAAATATTTGTACAAATGCAAATATCTGTCCCGAGCAGGAATCGAACCCGCGACCGCCGGTGCACGGTTTGAGGTGACTACTCGCACAACTACACCAGAACGGTCATCACACCAGTACGTCTACCATGAGTTTCCAGAAACGATACACGTTAGCGAGTGTAGTAGACAATTTCAACAATTTGTATGGAAAGTTGAGCAGCGCCTCTACCGGATACTATCATTACTATTGCGTTGTATGCGCGTTTCTACATTTACTACTTGAGTTGTGTCATGCGCGCTTGTAACAAAAACTCATGGTAGACCTACTGAACGGTCGTTGTTGGTCATTACCAATAAGCGGATAATAAACTAGGCAAATACACTATAGGCGGGAAATACACTAGGCAAAGGTCAGACGTTAATAAGGACTGTTGGTTTTTCCTCGTCATAAATTAATTATAGTTTTCATTACCCCGGTAAGATTTCCCATCGGAGCGATGCCTTTTATTACCTGCCATCAATTTGTCATAGACGAAGCTATAAATTTTTGATATCGGTCTCGCTACTGACCGCTATTTTATTATTGGAAATCTTTTATGCATTGATATGAATCGATATTCTTGGCATCGAGCTTTAGATACTTTACATATTTATTTAATACGAAACTGCTCTTGCGGTTTCACTCTTTTTAATATTAGAGTTAATCGTATTACATCTATTTTACAAAGGTAGTTCCAGCATGAAACCATTTTTCGACAGATTCGGCTAAAAATTTTGTCACGAGTTCAGAATAGCTTTATTTATAAATTCCTAAAATTTCATAATTTTTGACGGTTTAGATCGCGAGATATTTAAAGACTAAGTTCGCAATTTTGAGAGTAATGTCCCATTTATGTATGTAAAATTTCCGATTTTTTATTATATTAAAAAATTCTCTCGACAGAATTTAAGAAAATAAAAGTAGCACTTCACGGTTTTGTTATCAAGATATTAAAATTATAAATATTAATTTTAATTTTAAATTTATAGTGATCTGGCAACACCATGCACAACGCTCTCATCTTTTTAATTTAATAAAACTATTATTAGAAAGCGCAATACTATTTGTATATACTAAGACCATACAAACAAAAATATATAAAACACTCAGAGCAACGTTGCCAGCTTACTATAACTAACGATATAAGGCAGAAGGTATTAAGGTAGGACTACACTTCACCAAGCTGGAACTACCTTAATATATCTTTTCTCTTAAATGTTGATTAAGTAGTTTTAGAGTCATTTATTTATTTATATGTATTTTGATTTTTTTTCTAATACTACTACTAGTGGGTATCAGGTAGCATCCTGCGACTTCGACCGTGTTAAATATTTTTTGTACGGTAACCTTACCTTTTTTTTTCAGTAAAATTAGCCTAAATAGCCTTTCTTATAACGTCAGCCATCTTCAAATAAAAATCAAACTTTCAGCGATTTGCTGGCACCAACAGACATCATCATCATCTATATCATATCAACCACCGGATATAGACTGTTAAACGTAGGCTTCCCCCGCATTGACCTCCAAAGCGAACGGTTCGAGGCAGCATAACTAAATAACTAACGGCTTCCAGCGACTCTCTTCAAGTCGTCGACGTTGCACTTGCCGATACGTGGTCTCCACTCGAGAATCTTTCTGCTCCATAGGCAGACAGTTCTACGAGCTACATGCCCTACCAACTGCGACATCAGCTTGCAGATCCGTTATCACGAACAGACATTTTTTTATTGTTTCTTTTTGTCTTTATAAATACCATATAGCATAAGTAAACAGTTATAGGCCGTTAAATAATAATAGTTAATAATTCAATTAAATTTATTTTTATAGACAAATCCTGTAGGATAATTTTTTTGATTAATTATACAAAAATTTCGCTAGCTGAATAAAATAGTCGTACTTCAGTTCTTACGTTGCGCATCACTTGATTTCTTAAGTGAATACTTTCTACTGATCTTTTATATTATTATACTTCCGTTAATTAATGTTATGCTTAACTGACAATAATAACTAATAATGGATCTTAAAAGATCATTCTTAGTGTCTCATAATTGTTAACTTTTCATACCTACATAAACTTTCTCTTCTAACCAACATTAATTGTATTTCTCGAAAACAATATCGCTTAAAGACATTCTTTGTATTTATAAACGAAGACCAATGCATTATAAACTGACAATAATATTAAAATTTTACAGTGAAAATGTATTCATCACATATTTTCTACAGAAGAGGATATTTTATCACCCTTTGCGAGGGGCTTTTGATGGATAGCCTTTTGCTACGTCAATAACTAAATTGATAGAGCACGTCTAGAAGCTCTGGTGTAAAGTAATTATTGATATAGTGTGCATACTTTGAGTGATATATTATCGTTATATCATTTTATGTCAATATTAACCTATTTTAGTTTAATTTTCTTTTTTCTTTTGTTTCAATTTTTGTACATTTACTTAACACTGTTTCCTACACGTATTGTTATTGTTATTAGGTGTTAAATTAATCCTTATTCTATAGTTTTATGACCGCCTCGAAAATATATAATGCCTAATCTATGCTATCAAAGATGTTGACAAACCTTTTCGTAATTTATTTTAATTTAAATTTTGCATTGCAACATCCTTGTCTACTGTTTATTAATAAAACGGTTATTATTAAGAGAGTTATAAGTAGTTTAAATAGAGACAAGTGACATAAAACATTTAGCGTACGTTTCAAAGTTGTGTCTACCAGCCGTAGGTGACATAGGTTTACATATAGAACTACACTATGTTTAGGAAAAGCGTTGGAGCTGCGATGCTGTTCCACTGCGGATTACTGACTACACATGTACATATGTTAAAGGTTTCTGAAAACATGCAAATTCCCTCACGTTGTTTTCCTTAACCGCCATTTGAAAATTTCATTCTAGCCCGGACACGAAACCACAACCGTCGGTTACATAAATATAACGTCATATGTCTATCGGTCTCGTCATCGACACTTGATTAGCACTGTAGTCAGATAACAATTCATATTCATAGAACGTCATATTATAATCCACCTGTAAGATTGTACTGTACTTACGATGATATTTTTGTAAAACGAAAAGAAATATTAGATATACCTATTTTATTGAAATAATTAAAAATACAATAATTAAAAATACAATAATATAAGTATGTCGATCTTTGAGTCAATGATGACGTAATCTCTATTTCTATATTTTGACTCGTATCGACTGACTAGATATTTCTAGATTTAAATGAAACTATAATATCTTAATAAATTAATCACTACTATCATATTCAAAAAAACTACTATCAATTTCAAAAAAAATACTTCAATATTTACAATCAATTAGAATTTCGATTGAATTGGTTTCAAAAAGAGACGGATTAATTGCGACTTATTGAGACATTTTTTTTGCCTCCCATCTATCAATAGCGACCCACATTTTATTTCAAAGGTTATTAAAGGGCTTGCAAAATCCAGACGTAATCCTTGTCATCTGCTACCGAGGTAATTATTTAAAAGGGAGCAAACGTAAGCTCCTGCGCGTGTCAAACCCTAATTGTTGTGTCCGATAACCAATAAGGGCCGCTAGGGTCGGCGTAGTGCGAAATTAGTTTTGACGTGAGTGTTTTAAAAAGTATTACCTATTTGAAATACTTGTTTTAATTAATTTTTTTTTTTTTTGATACTTTTTCACGGTTTTGGAATAAATTATTATCTATTGTAAAAACGTAAGTAAAGAAAATGTTTTATTATAAACATTAGACAAACACTCATGTTTTAAATGTTTATTTATTAAATTTTTATTACTTTTTTCTAATCTCAATGATACATTTTTTTTGTTATCATTAATTAATCTTTTGCTTTACAGTAAAGAAAATATGTAAAACCTAGTTTTGAAAGAATCATTATTATATTATTGTTACTTCCAACTTATTTACTCTGGTTTAAAACTGACTTACCTGTTGAAAAACTTTTGCGGGCAGCAGAGGGAAGCTGTTATTGTGCTGGTGCTGTTAAAAATATCACTTCATGAAAACTATATACAACTATTTAAGAAATGAGATAGTTAACAAGGTAAGGAAGTTCATAAAGTTATTCACGCGGCATTTGAATAACGCTTCTTTTTTTACGTGGCAGGTCCGCGTTGAATTTTAACATTTGTGGTAACTACGTAATGATATTTAACGTTTGATATTTCCTTTGAGTTACCTATATCATGATTATTTGTACCCTCTAACTATTTTCAGTAAAATAGGTATTCAAACGATAAAACAATCCTATAAGTCGGTTTGTTGTTCCGGCGATTAAACAGATTATATTAATATACTTCTTACACAACTTATGTACAAGTTAGAAAATAATTACGTATAAATGAATAATAGTTAAGTGTTCCAACTTTAAACGTATAATATTTAATACTTAATTATTATATTATAATTACCAATAAAAGAGATTGTCTCAGCATAGTTACTTTGAGACACTAGTGCTGCAAAATAAATTGACCGCTTTTGATGTGCGTAAAGAGATATGACACGTATAGTTTCCCCATACTATACGAAGCCATAAATAACGTGATGCAGGGTGTGTCATTGTTGTCCGTTCCTCAAAATGTATTAAACCACAGCGATTGACTGCACCCTATTGAGAAAAGCGTGACGCATAGCTTTCATATATATAGTGATGTTATGTTGTCGACATTTTTAAGGTCAATGAATATTTAAGCTTTTTTTGCATTAAAAGCCTGTTTATCCAAAAAAGTTGGCCTTTATGTAAGTATAAAATTATCTACAATATCTTCTCTTATCTTGTCTTATCTTAATCTTATTCCCACGCAAATTTAAAATTTTTTACAGAATAACTATTAAATTATTTAATATAAATTAATATCGACAAATTTAAAATAAACGGTTTAGTCACACTATTATAATTTTCAAATAATATACAAAATATATACTACAATTGAAACGGTTACCATTTAGTTTAGTATTTTACTAAATACAAACTCTTGAATAAAATAATTATATAAAGTATCGATATAATATGTAGTAGAACAGCACTATAATTAATAACTTCGTAAGTGTTGTTGCCCAACATTTGCGCTATTGTTAGGGTGACGGGGGCAAAGTGCGCCATACTTTTTTCATAGTTGACTTTGGTGCAATATTACTTGTGTGTAAGTTCACGAGTGACACTAACTCATGGTATTATAAGGATCTGTGATGTTTTGCAACAACAACCAATGTCGTCTCACTAGAAATTGACATCAAATTAATGAATTTTAGCATAAAATTTGAAAACAGTCTGACCAGGCGCACTTTGCCGACAAATCGGGTAAGTGCGCCATGTGTTAATAAAACGCAATAATAAAGCATTAGAAAAAAAAGAGCCTTATATTATTATAAGAAAACAAGCAACAAAACGAATGACATTTAATTTTTTTTCATAGCCACATTCTAGAAGAAGCTATGTATTTAAAACCAAATTTCGGCTAAATGCGCCATACAATCTTAAGTCAGAGGCTATGAACCTTTTTTCTAAATATTGATAATCGAGTGTCAAGTATATTTTTTCTTTTATTTACGATGGGAATACTTTTTTTTTGTGACGCAGGGGAATCCATTTAAGGATGATATCCAGGACGCCCAGATAGGCAGTCCTAGACCCATGTCGGACTCGGCACTTTGGGAGTGCAATACCATACTAAACCCTTGGGAGCCTTTAGCTGCTTTAATTGGAGGGTCCCGGATCTGCAGGCAACAGGCATCCGTCCAGCGACAGGCTGGCCTTGGTGAAAAAGCCAGACTTGTCCTCAATGGGGATTGTCTGGCTCACCTCTGAACAGTCCCGACGACGCCGTGTCTAGCAGGACTGGGTTCCCATCCCGGCCCGACATGGGCAACATATTTTTGTTCTTAATACAATTTGCCGTGTTGAGCGGCTGACCATATTATTATCTACCTCCGCTCGTATTTCATTCGCGGTGGTATGGATCTTTTCTATAAGCTATTTCCGTGTCTAAATCTTTTGCCTAATAGTGCCTCTACAGCCTGTATTTTTTTAATTGATAACACACATTGTGCTCTGTAAATGGAAAATGCACAATATAAACTTTATATCAAATCAAAACCACCAATGTACTACATTACCTACAAAATTTAAATTTAAAAAGCTGTTGCGATATTAAACTTGTGTAAATGTATTTCACTAATAAACGTATATGCAAATTACATCTAAATCGGTTTAAGATAACTGATTTACAATTCATTTGCAAGAATTGACCCGACCATACAAACAAGCATACAAACATTGCAAGTTAAATAAAGACTTGTAACAAAGACACGTTTTAAAAAAAGTTTGTAACCTCTGGATTGCGGCGAAGTGCGCCATATAATAAGTCAGTATGGCGCACTTCCCCAACTATATAAATTTGGGGTAAGAATATTTAACTTGTAAAAACTATATAAATTTTACTAGACATGAGTGAAATAAAGCCAGAATCTTAAAGAAAATTATTTAAATTTTGCATTCACCTCACTCGTATATCGGTAAAAACTCAATTTCTTGAGATTTACGAAGATGATCACCCCATAGTCATCTCTCCTCACCACTTTGAATATCAGTGAAAATAAAATGGCGCATATCTTAAACACAAATGACTAGAGCCATCAGTGACTTTCACCAAGAACTATAATTTAGTTTGTAGCATCGATATAAGGTGCCACTACTAGTATCCAATCGGTAGTTTTCGAGATATTTGTGGTAGGTGCACTTGCCCGCTAGGCGCACTTTGCCACATTCACCCTACTAATACGGGCTCCGTGCTCACGCGCAACCCCCATACAAGATTACAATGTACTATAATATGAGTTGCGATTAAAAAGCGTATTTTTCGTCATTGTGTATATCGCTTATTGTTCCGCTAACAAGGATAAATCGACGTTATATCCATATTGAAATACATACTAGTAACTTTATTTGCCGTAAAAATTTTCATATTATTCGAATGGATCATAAAATATTATGCAGTTGATGTATTCATGAAAAAGTATGTAGTGCTTTCATTATTGAGATTATTTAAATCCATTTGTTTGATTTTATAATAACTTATTTTATTTTTTTGTAAATTCTTGTAGAAGGAATATAAACATATTTCCGGTTTTTATTGACAATTAAAATGGTCCCATATCCGTTTTTACCAGATTTTGTGTATCGTAAAATTACTCATTCTTTATTCACCTTTATAATGTATGTCGTGTGTTCTTCGAGATATCATTCACTTTTGTTAACCGTTGAATATACGCTAGGAAAAATATGCATCAGGAAAACAAAAAACATGAATATGCTTTTAATAAATAATGTATAATATAAATAGTTTATTTATCAATAGACCAACACTGGTAGATCATCATCATCGACCTCCAGAACGACCGGTTCAAAGCAGGCTCCATCCAACGGCTTCCGGCGACTTTCTTCAAGTCGTCTGTCCATCTCGTAGATGGCCAGTATGGTAATGGTAGATCACGACTATTGTATTTTGAGTATGCTTTTTATTTGAAAAAAAAATTATATGCATATTCAATTTTTACATAACTTAATTTTTATTTAAATATTCATACTTTGTTATTGTTAATAAGTTATAAGATCTTAAAAACTTGCCTGTTTGTCACATTTCAATAATTAAGGATTATTTTTTCTGTTTTACTTATATTTTTGTTTGTATTAATTACAGTAAAATTAATATATTTCTTCGTTGTGACCATCAAGGAAGTATTAAATCGATTTATATATTTTTCTTCTATAAGTAGAAGGTTACTTGGAAAGTTTGACTTTTTAGTGAAAAGGCGCTTCTCACACGTCTCTATTGTTAAAATTTAAACACTCGGATATTTAATGTAAAGTCCGGCTAATGAAAGTAGAAACTCGATTTTTTTGCAAACTTTTTACATGACAACACTTAAGTGTTCCCACCATTGGGTATTTGCTTTTGAATTTGGGTATATCAAGTGAAAACCTACAAAAGCTCAAAAGACGAAAACATCATATATTCAAACAGCCATTTTTATAACTATCTTATATAAATTATATACTATATGAATAAAATATTATTAATATAGCAAAGATATTTGAATATTTCCTTAAGTGTTATTTATCATAATGAAGTAATCAATACCTACATATTGATTACCATTATGAAAACCAATGCAAAGCCTCAATTTAATCCAATAATCGCGTAATCAACATACAGCAATAATTTAAAATTTCATCATCATCATCATCACATCAGCCATTGGAGTTCCACAGCTGAACGCAGGCCGCCCCCATCGACCTCCAGAACGACCGGTTCAAGGCAGCCTCAAAAATTTAAATAACCAAAATTAACTCGGCAAGTTAAACAAGTTAAAAAATTTTACGAATTTCGGCGATTCCCCTAAAGATTTGGAAGAATCGGAATCAGAGTATGGTATCGCTGATAGGCCACAATAGTTTGGGGTTGCCCTGGTTATATATACATAAATATATTTTTTTTTTAATTTGGCGCGTTTTTTCAGTTTCTACTTTCATTAGCCAGACTGTGATATGCCATATTTTATAATTTTAATTCAATGAATTTATTTTAATAAATGTATTTGTATTGTATTTATTGTATTTTCGATAACATGTATATAAATAACCACAATACTGTAGCATAATTTTTTAGGAAATAATTATATAGATATACAATATTAATTTCTTTATATCAATGAATAAAAAACGGTTTATATAAAAGACATTTATTTTATAAAAATTCGCATTTCGGTTGTTACAATATTCCTCGATAACATCTCATTCAAAGCATACATCCACGAAACTTCGATGCGAATAGTACACCTAAAGCTTTGATATTAACCTTATGTTTATTTAAGACCATATAAATATTTGATCGAAAAGCCATTTGCGTGTGGCAAAGTATGTAAACAAGATAGAAATTTGTAGTGCGGTGTCAAATACTATTTTTACTAGCTACAGATATTTAAACAATGAAAGAAAACCTTACTTTATCAAATTATTAGAAAAAAAAAAAATTGTACTAGTCGCTGTCCTAGGTATCCGACGACATGCAACGATATGCGTTGTAACGCGACAAATACTTCTATTGACATGAAATAAAGTGACGACGTAGCATATCTTGTAGGTGTAATGACAATTCAATATTTTCTCGTCACGTCACGTCACGTAATTTTGTCGCGTTTGTCGCTCATGTTGAGCGACGAGTAAGCAATGCGATGTGACGTAATGCACCATAACGTGACTAATACTTTAAGTGACATGAATTAATACGACAACGTATGACCGCTTATGGGTATAATACGAATTGATATCTTCTTATCGCATCACGTGACATCGTGTCGCATAGCCTTACCACGTTTGTCACACACGTGGGGGAATCGGTAATGATTAATTGTTACTTATTTATGGTATTTACGAAAAAAATAAACATAATTTATTTGCAATGATATTTTTGTGCTGTATAACAAATTTCTACCTTAAAATTGCAGATCAAATGAATCTACTAACGGTAAATTTCAATAGCTTATCTATCTACTATTTTTCATACTAAATAGAAAACTTTAATACAATTTGTTTTGAGTTTATGTCACAATGTTATCTCTAGTATTGAAATCACAGACAACTATATCTGTATCTATCTAGGAATATATAGAAAATGACCTTTTTTTATCACACGACGTTTGAAACTACGACAGTGCGTGTTAAATATACGTACTATATTCCTGTTTGAATAGTAATTTTCTGTGATGTACATGCATGTAAAATAACAGAGTACAACGGTACCAAAAAGTAAAAATGTTGATTACAGTATATAATAGGTACTCGTACATAAAAACTTTCTGTGATTATCAAACGATCTATGAATTCAACAAGTAGGTGAAATTGAATTATGTTTTATCTAAGCTATTTAAGTGAAATTGATATTTATATTTATTGATATATTATAAAATTAAAATTTTAAAGCAATTATTTATATGAAATTATAACGTTCACATTAACAAAAGTATATATAAAGAATTTAAAAAAATTAGAACATTATATGTACTTCTACGCATATAAAATATTAAAAAATTATAATTAATAGGTTTATTACCCGATTATGAAAGACAATTTACATAAAATAAGCATAGTCTAGACTCTAGAGCAGTTTAGAACATATTTATCCGTATTAATAATACATGACAATAATTATGATTTCGTTGATAAAATGACAAGATGGAGCTTATTCTACTTATAGTACATAGTATTTGAATTCACATATTATAGTATATGCTCAGTTAGTTTGCATTGTAATAGTATTAAATTCGGGTTTTAAAAAACATAATAAGAACTTCTATAATAAAAAAACGATTCATCTTAAATTATTTTAAATGACTATAAACACAAAAATGTTATTGGAAAATTATTAAACCTAACCATGATTTCGGGTTGATGTTAATAACCTACAGTTTATGTACTAACATTTAGAAAAGATGAATAGTAAATAGAGATCTTGTTATATAAAATACCAATTTAATTAGTGAAAGCATGTATTTCTAACAAATGCAAACATTTGCACTTAACAACTAGTCTACATAAACATAAAAAATATATTTACAATTTTATAAATTACTTATTTACATCACATTAAAATATATTAACGTCGGTGCGTCTAGTACTCAGTGCTTAGTAAAATAATATAAAAAGGATTTTTATAAAAAATCACGATCTTACTTCCTCAGCTATTTAATAATTCAAAATAACTGAACTTAAATGCCTTAAAACAGGGCTGTCCAGACAATGGCTCGCGGCTTGTTTTCATGCGGTCCGCGACGCGTGTAATGTTAATCAGATAAAATAGTTTTGGACAAAAATAGTTTGGATAATAGAATTCTTTGTCAAAACAATATTTGGTATAATTTATTGATCTTTGTTCTTGTAACATTAAATCACCATGACGAATCGATCGAGAAATATGATGAAAACTGAAAATATTTTTTTCTACGGCCCTCCAGCTTTTGTAGTAAATTTAATTAGCCCGCAAAGGTATGTAGTTTGGACAGCCCTGCCTTAAAATATAAAAACTACGTTAAATGCCTAATAAAATAAATTATAGGGATCGTAAAGAATATGTGTTATGATTATCCAATATAATACAACATACTGGCCAGTAGCCGAAACCTTGACTTGATACAAAGGTAGTTTTAGTGTCAGTGGTAATGTAGTCGATAAGATGTCCCTTTAAGTCTTTTTTTTTTTTTTAGTCCTCGGCTTTTTGCTCAACTATGATTAAGCCCACAAGGAGGGTTACGTAATTTACAATCAATAACTCTTTCATTAAAAAATATAAGTACGTATGTGTATTTGGACTGTTAGTAATATTTTTAAATAATTTTAATTAGATAGCTCGGGGCCTCTTAATACTAATACATAGTAATTATGCCCTTGATTAGAATGTCGATTTTTGATGACATAGTTAATAACATGTCACAAGTACTGAGCAGTATGCTATATTACATCATGAAACTTACTTATAACATTAGAAGTTAAATTAATGAGGAAAATTGTGACATCTCAGTTATATAAAGTAAAAAATATTTATATACATACAATCTAATCTATTTTATAAATACCCTCATGACGGTACCTAAAATCTCTAAAAGGCACGAGTTGTACCTCTTGAAGCAAACATATGGATGTGCTTATAATTTTATTTTTATTTTTATTGTTTACATAATAGAGACAGTGTCAGTGTCAAATGTCTAAGATTCGTATAAAGTTACATTAAATTGAATATATTACCATTTCTATTACGAATCTCAAATAATCTTCTATATCATTACAGAAAATTGTGTTTAATCTCTAAATATGATGCAATAAAGCTGATTATTTTCCTTATTAGTATTAACGATATAACTCGTCTTTTGGCAGTTACGAATACTGATCGCGCTCATCACAAATACACAAGCTTATACTCGTAATATTACTTCAAGCGTAAATAATAGTCATTCGAATAATTTTAGCTCGTTCGACGAATTCGAATAAATCGATCTGTACGCTTGTTCAAGTTTTAAACGGCCGAATTTTTACCAATAATCGTTCCTCCACTAGTCGCGTATACCCTACGTCCGTCGAACTCGACTGAAGAATTTCTCTTTAAAGCGTCATCTCCAGTTTCTTTAAGAGGTTCTTTTTCATCCCTGTGAAAATAAATAATCTTTAGTATTACAATTCACAAAGCAAAAACTACGTATTTACATATACACAAATCAATCACCTTTAATAAAACTAATTCAGACCATATTATTATTATTACTAAAATATAACTAAAATAGCAACACTTCAATCTAGATGCTAAGTGCAAAAATATATCAAAACAAGCTTAATAAATATAGCATCGTTTGAACAAGCCATTACAATGTTGTAGAAAAAAAAAATAGAATGTTGTTTTCACTAATATAGTTGCAAATAATGATATGTATATCTTACACTGGCGTAGTTGGGATATAACTACAAGTGGCCGGGGCGAGGCAGCGTGAAGAAGACAATAAATATACTTCGTTAGTAAACGTGCATTTTATATAAATTAGTACAAAATATGAAAACATTACACATTAATCAAACGGGATAAAAAAAAAGTAATTATGGAATGTATAAGAAAATTTGGACAAACACAATCGAACGGACGTCGAAAATAAACTGGTAACATAAATGTCTTAAGAGATGTTCCAGGTTCAACTTTGAAATAATTTTAAATATGGCACCAAAAGATTATTAAAATTCATAGACAATTTATATTTATAACCTATATGATAATTAAAAATTAACAATTGGCTATTTCGAATAACATTATATATTCTAGGCAATTTACAATGTAAAGCTCTATTTTAAGACGATCACTGGCATATTTACAAAGGCTTAACGCTAAGCTTAACTGTGGCCAATCTTAATATTTACACGGCCGGCCCCAGCGAAAAGCATACTTTTATTGCACCTACGGTAACTTAAATCAAACCCGTTACTTTCTTCGAAGTATTTGTCATATTCTCCTCACAAGGGCCAGACCTTAGCGTACGCACACACAAAGCATGCAGGATGTCGAATGCTGACTTTCGAAAAGTCTTTCCAAGATTTTATAGGTTTGAAAGATATTTATACGTTTTAGTTTATCTGGTCTTATATTTGGTCTTTTCTATCAAACACATTTTATATTTCTTTTTTTTTATCTTTCTAAATAACTAATAATTTTATTCGATGTAAAATTCAAAATGTTAACAAACTACTCGTTAAATAAACGCTTACGCATTACAATTACTCATTAAACTAAACAAATGGCACCTAATAGTTAATTTACAAGTGTTTAATAAAGATATCATTCAAAAATTACACAGGCCCACAAAATATGTGCTCTGTACCTTTGAGCAGACATAGCTAGGATTATGTATTTCGATGCGCTAAAAACGAATTTGAGGCCAGTTAGGTCTATATATCTCCAAAATTTTGACTAAATTGAAAAAAATAAAACATTAAATGACCAAAAATCGCAAAAAAAATGCATTTATGCGGACCAAAAAAAATATTTTATCGTACTAAATCAAGTACGTTTCTTATGTATTTCGATGCGCTGAATCCTAATTCTCAGTTATAGTTCGTCAGCCCTCTAAATTTAAATTAAATTCTAAAAAACCACTGAAAATCTTTAAAAATCGTAAAAAGTGAAGTCATACAAGCGAAAAAAAATCGGATTCAGCACATTCAAATACATAACCCTAGGTAGGTCTGTTCAAAGGTACAGAGCCCTTTTTTGTGGGCCTGTGTTATATTAAAAAACTCTTTAAAACTCTATTGTGCACTAAATACCTAACAAACCGATAAAAAAATGTATAACATTTCGAAAGCAAGCAATCGAAATCGTGTTGTTCATGTGATGCCTTACGTCGGAGTCGGCACGAGCTTGACGGGCGGCGGCAGGGGCGCGGGGGAGGGCGGCGCGCGCGGCTTCGTGCTGCAATAAGGGAGCGGGAAGCGCCAACCGTACAGACTAGCGGGCAGAAACATCTCTCATCGACACTAACACTTGCAACGGAACGAGAGGAAACAAGGACCGGACGACGGTAGAGGAACAATTATAATATGTCGATGAAGTGCAAAATGAATAACTGTTTTAAAAATTATGTGTAACACTGAATGATTTTAGACACATAGATTTAAATAAGAAAAAAGAATATTAGATACTGCAAATGTATATTACCTTCCCAGTTTGGCTTCGTCGTCACTGTGTTTCTTGACTCGTTTGCCACAAATCGTCGCTATTACCCCTTGACGTCTGAAGCACAGAAGAAGTAGGTCCACAACTATGAGGCAGATTAAAACTCCAGCCAATGCTAACCCAATGATGGCGCCACTTGATAATAATTGTGGTGGAGCAAAGCCAGACCGTTCCACTCCTGTCGAAATAAATATAATTAGGAAATTCCTTCATATAAAAATAGAAAGAAGAGCAGTAAATTAAGATAAATTTCTGGTCGAATAAAATAATATTGAAACGTTTTTTTTTTCTTCTTTTTTTCTTTACTATTTACTGCTCTTAATTAGTTAGTTTTATGCATCATGAAGAAGCTAAATATTATGTGAAATGAAACAGATTGTAACAAATGCATAGCTGAAGGTGCTTGTGATGTTACAACTTAAAACAAGCAACGTAGAAGAAAGTAGACATTTATTACAATCAAATTTGGTGAAACAGGAGTGCTTTCAAATCAAGAAATCGTGCACCCAATCACCAAATCATGTTCTTAGAAATATCAAAACAACTGCATATACTTTTAACCATGAAAGCCCTCCATCTGAATGAAATGGGGTTTGAATGAAAAATAAAACGAGAGAATATATTTGTAGCGACAGTGATGATGCATAAACGCAAATCTTAAAGGTATGAATGAGTGAAAGAAAGAAAAGTTGTCAAGATGCAAACATTCCAAATAACTCGAATTGACGCAACATAAATTTTCAAACCCCATGACAAAACTTCCGAATCTATAACAATAAGCAAATATTGATATCTAGTAAGGTACAATAAAATAATAGAAACAAACTTTAAAATAAAATTCGATGGACATCTAAGAACCATCACCGTATACACAATTCGAACCCCTTTTCTATAAGGCGTAATTTTCGTTTGTACTTGTAGTTTGAAAAATTAAATGGGTTTAACCTTCTAAGGTAAAAGAAATATACATTCAAACTACAAATATTATAAATTAGCACTACTTAAGAGTAATTAAAAATTTCCGTAAACCTTCTATAAAAATAAAAATAATTTTATAAAACTAATATTCGTCACCATATTTAACTTTCATCACTTTTTGTTTCATGCTTGAAAGAAGTTAATTATGTACTCACATACTATTACTACCGTATACTGTATATTTTTTACTACGATGATAAAATTAGGGGACATCTAGTGGAATGGATTACCATAAGAATTCGCAGCTCACTTATACAATTATTACTTTTTATTAAATGTGTTCATGCGAATGGCTTTTAGTTCGATTAATAATTATTAAAGGGTGTACACAAATCTAGCATCGAGAAGATCATGCAGTACAGTAATTAGTACATTCCGGAGGAAACATAGCAGGATTAACTATATAAGATTATTATTATAAAAGATAATTACCCATAATTGGATCAGGGCGACACAAACACACTTTTCAAATCAACATTCAAATGGGGTTATAGGGATTTCTTGATAAGCATCTTGACAGCTTTCTTTTAAGGGAATTTATTTACATAGTTAAATAATATATTCAATTAAATTTGAATTATACTATAGGCTATCGCAATTATCAGAAATTATAAAAAAAAAGTATAAAAATTGAAGCTAATCGATAATCTGGTATTTAAGATTTTATTAAAATCGGTTAAAAATATTCGTAATATAATATTATATGTATATCAATCGGCTTCAACTCAAGTCATAATTGAAATCACAAACTTTTTCGATATTTTTAATATTTATTTTTGTTCACATTGGTCAATATCCACCCGAACTCGTCACAATTCCCATTCGACACATAAAAGTTTCCACCTAACTACACTTAATTCTAATTTTTTAACACCTCAGCGATAAACACTATCGACCATTCTCTTCCCGCTTAACTTCATTGGACGATTTCTCTTGCTTTACATCAATGTATTTAGAAAGATTGTACTAAACTAATAAAATAGTCATCAAAAATTCGTACACAGAGTATCTTATTCTATTTAGAGAAATTTCATTATTTTTATATCTAAACGAATTTCTCTTCGCTTACAGTCTGGCAGTGTAAATTAATTCGCCAATTAACTATCTACTAGCTATATTTTAAATGTAACATCTTCATAGTCTTTAACTCTACACTAACGGGAATAAATTTTTGCCAATTTTATAAATTAATTAGGATTTCATTGTTGATATCATTTTATGATGACTTTTTTATTTTGATGTGATTTAAAACTATTTATACAACAACAAATTTTATCACATAAAATTCCTAAATAACAGTCGTCTTTGGACTTATTTTATAATATTTTAATTGATTAATATTACAAGTACGATATTTTATATAAAGATATATATTAAAAGGAGCGTAATTAAGATGTCCGTTTTAGTGTGAGCCCATTGGAAAGTACTTCCACTTGGATTACCTAAAAAATATTTACTTACATAAATATTTGTAATATAATGCAAATAATAAATTTAAAAACACGTGTGTATCTACAGTGACAAAAACTCAAAGGTATTTTAATACCAATATAGTAAAACTTACCATTAGAATTAATATAAACCTAACGAAATTATAAGATCCCTTAAAACTACATAGATGTGAAAGGATATTGGTAGTTAAATGCAAATTACAAAAAAGCATGCAGTAAACCTTTTTGAAGACAGTTATTATTTCTTTTTCGCTTTAAAACTGTAACGCCATTGCGGCAATTTATTATACCACTCAAAATAATATTAAAGGAATACAAAAAATAAATACAAATGACATTACAGCATTATCAACATAAAAACTCTTTAAATTATATTTAAGGCAAGATTCTATAACTTTATGTTTTAAAGCAAAATTTATCGTCAATCAAAACTAAATAGAAAAACATACAAAATTAAAAAATAAATAAAAACAATACAATAGCAGTGGTAATGAATGCTTAAAATCTAAAAACTTAAAAATTGTACTTTTTATTTATAAAATAATGTAGGTAATTAATAATGTAAGCCAAAAAAAATGTCTCTTATATGATTTACATGAAACAAGCACGAATGATACAGAAAATATAACGAATTATGAAAATAAAGGTTACAAGAATAAAATAATACAAATAATAGTACATTGTAAAAAATATAATGATCTGTATAGTACGGTTTAGATCACAATAATTAGCCTAAAATTAGAAACTAAAACATAATTATTAGTAAACAATGTTTAAATCGTAGCCAAAGAAATATTTAAACTAGATTAGGTATAGAACGTAGCAAATAAAAAAAGAACGTTAAATGACACTGTAATAACGAGAACACAAAATGGAACGTACGAGAATGGACGAAAGCAGAACGAAAACAGAAGAAACAGTGTGGTACGCTGTGGAAGTATGTGGGTCGGCTGTGTAAACATCGTAGAAGCCAGCTCGTAGTGGAATCTCATTATTGTCTTGGTACTCACCGAGAGCGGTTTGAACGTAGAGTTGAGCAGGTAAGGAGTATCCGAGGACGTTATGAGCGCGTACGTGCATTCGGTATCTTGTGTCCGGGTGTAAGCCACGAACTTCGTAATTAATCGCTTCGTAGGATTTTAATTCTTCGGTAACACAATCTGATTCAGCGGATACACGCCATTCACCGCTCACTTTCAATACCTGTCGATAATGTTTGATTATTATATATTCATTATTCACACAAATACAATCAAAATACGTCACGTAGTTTTTTTTTTCTTTTTCAAATATATTTAAGCTTGAAAATTTATTTATACACGAAAAAGAACGCTAATAACTTTTTCGATTTTTATTATTATTGTCCACCCGAAATCGTCACAATTCTAATTCGACACATTAAACTTATTTATTTTATTTTATTTATTTATTTAGAATGGATTAACCATTTACATTTATTACAAAAATTATTAAAAACAACTTTGAATAAAGTTGTTGTTGATTTTGATTTTATTACTTATGTATGTTAGATGTCTTAATATCATTTGATTACTATAAACATTAACTTCATCGCGTAAAATTTTCAAGAAAAAGGACTTACTGGGCAATAGCTGACTTCGTACATATCGATAGGCTCTCCATTATGTGCCGGCACTTTCCATTGTAATTCATACCTGTCGGCGTACTTTCCATGAATAAGAGACTCTGAGCTTATCGCTTCTCTCCACTTAGGTTGTTCCGGTGGCGATCTATAAAGAAACATCATTAAAAATGCCTCTTTGGAGAGAAACTATGTGATAAATATTTACTACTTTACCGTCTGGGCATAATGACTGTTACAGGTGCTCCCCAACTTCCAACTCCGACTTGATTAACTGCCGCAAACCTGAAGTCGTATGTAAACATCGGCCTTAAATTCTCAACAACATACGGGGAATTTACAGACCAAGTTCTGTTCATTGCTAGATTCCAATCAAAGTTTCCATTTTCTTTGTACTGTGCCGCGTAAGCCAATATCGGCGGACCCATTTCTTCGGCTGGGCCAACAATATTGAACGATACCGATGTCGCCGTTATTGTTTCTTGTCTCGCCTAAAAGATCGAATTGATAAAATGTAATATACAACAAAACTTTTACGTATCAACTGTTTTATATTGGATTCGAATCGTTTTATCATAATTATATTCGCATTGTAGCTTACATAATTAAAAATGAAACGTAATTTGTTAAGTATGTTTGAAAAACAATTTTTTTTTATTACCTGTACAACAGGTCCAGGTGGAAAAGCTTCTCTCAATTGAATAATGTGTTCAGCTTCACCTAGAGTATTTGTAGCTACACATTTGTAAATACCATACAGGCTCCTATCTACAGGCGTCACTGTTACGTAACTAATAGGTCCTGATCCGTATATCCTGATATGAGGAGACTCAACCAAGTCATATTCATGGAACCTACAATACAACAAAAATAGCACATTATACATATTAGACAACAAACAGTAAAGGCCTAGTTCCTACTACGCCGAACGCCGGATTGGTGAATCTGCCGGAAAGGCTAGTGGCCATACATTTTCCGGTGAAATCACCGGATCCGGTATTTTGAGAGGTGTTTTTGCCGATCCGGTGTAATGTGAACACGAAAATTTCCGAATAAAATATCTTTTCTAATATCTTAGAAATGAGAAAACTTATCTTAGCATTTTATTAAATAGACCTGCGAACTCCTGTTGAAACAATTATTTAAAATACCTTTGAATTACCGAAAAATAAAAAATAAATGTCTGGTTTGGCATTATTTTTATTCGATATTGACATTTTTGTAGATTGGACGAATCTTTTGATGAGAACCTTAATTTAATGATATAAAAATACTCACCTCCACTTAATAGTAGCATTAGGTATACTCTCAGCAACGCAGCTTATATTGACAGGTTGAGAATTCCAGCTCCAAATAGGTACATCCGTCATATGTTCAAATGACGGTTTGAATTGAACTGTAAGATGGCCATTTTTTCGTGCTTCTCCACCTAAAACACAAAATTATATTAGTACTGGAAAACTAAACACAATATAAATTATGTAGTATTCAATTTTACCTTCGTTTTCAGCAACACATTCATATAATCCATCATCTGTCCTGTTCAATTTTGATATAGTTATGATTGCACTAGATTGCATTTGATCTCCAGTCTGGCGGCTACTACTTTCAACTGTTATTCTGTGAATTTAATACGTATTAAAATTCTACGTATGTAGTTTTTAAAGAGGTTTTACATATTATTAAAGAGAATACATGTTATAATTACCTTCCATCATCATTTGGGCCATTCAAGAATCGTTCGCTATTACTAAGTTTTCTAAAACTCATTCGAGGAGCAGGGCGCCCTGTAGCTTTACATTCTAACCTCCCCTCGGTATTTTCAGCGGAAGTAGTATTAAAAAGTTCAAATATTTTCGGTCGAACTAAAACTTCTACTTCTATTTCGGTTTCGTTGTGTCCTGCTTGATTGACAGCACTGCAGATATATTTACCGTAATCGCCCGCTTCCACTCTATCGAAAGTCAAAAGTCCCGTATTTTCGTTTACACTGAAGCGAGGTGTAGTTCCCAAGTTCTAGAAAATAGTAATAACAATTAACATTTTAATTTATATTAAGACCTATAAATAAATTTGAAAGAAAAATCATGTTTTCACCTCTCGAGTAGAAGCTTTAATCCAAGAATAAGTTGGGGGTGGCTTTCCTCTAGCTTTACATGTAATGGCCGCAGATTCGCCTTCTTTTATTTCAACTTTTGGTTCCCGTTCTTCCATTTCAGGTGCAGTATAAACCTATAATTATAAGAAATAAATAAAACAAATTGCTAAAACTGAAATATTAAAATAATTATTTAAACAAATTTGAATATTCACCTCGAGTTTAATATTTCTCTCGGCCAATTCTCCAGTTTGAATGACTACTGCTCGACATGTATATGTTCCATCGTCACTTTCTTGAACGTTATTAATGAGCAAGCCATTTGCGTGAATAACATATCTGTCACCCGTCACGATCTACGAAACAAAATTAAAATGTCTATTAACTTTTATACACAAGAAATTAAACTTTAGAAAGGATTTTTTTTTTACATACAGGTGTTCCTTCCTTAAACCAATCTACTGATGGCGCAGGTTCTGCTGTTACTTCACACATTACTTTGAAATCTTTTCCTTTTGTAGCATACTGATTTTCATTTGCGTTTGTCCAGGTTATAGCGACTGAAAATACAAAAATATTATATAGTGAATGTACTACGACGAGATCATTTTATTGACTGAAACCGTCGACTATATTTCATACAAGGAATTTATATACAAACTGTTTTTTTTTTTTTTTTTTTTTTTTTTTTTTTTTTTTTTTTTTTTTATATGCACATGTTTACTCAAAAAACGTTCCTATGAGAGGAATTGCATCTCTTATATCATGCATTCAAGGCAACTCGTAAAAAAGAGACAAAATACCAGTAGTCAACGAAATGCTCGGAACGAGTTTTTCACTTTACATGTTGGAAGCAAATGTCAACCTTATGCTAGTTATTAAGGTAAGGTTAAGGTGCATATTTGAATATACAATTTTATTAAGTGAGCGTTCCAGTTATGATGTAAATTCCTTGATTGCATATGAGTGACGTATAGTTAGCAAAAATAATAAACGCAAATACCGAATGTATCCAGGATAACGCTCGCGCTGAGAGGCATGTTTGTGTAGGTCGCTTCGCACGTGTAATTGCCAGCCATTGCGGTTGTGATGGACGATATGTAGAGCAACTGCAGTTGTTTAGCTGGCATCGGTTCGGTGTAGATCTCTGGTCTAGTACCGACTCTAAATAGACAAAGCGAAAACAGTTACATAATCAAAGAATATTAAAATAAACATTTCATACTGTTTGACGAAGCATGAAAACTATTCTTATTTTAATATTAATTAAAGCTATGAAATTAAATTAAAAAAAAAAAACAACTTTTACTACTAACTAACACTAATATTATGAAACAACCATGAATAGGTAAATTGTCCTCATAATAGCTCTATACAAATATTTAATACATTATAAAATACTCACGCTGCCTCTCTTATAATAAGTCCCTTAGGGTCACGCCACTGAGGCTGCGTGACGAGCGCCGGGTCAGGTGCGTCCGCTTGACAAGTCAGCACCACAGATTTGCCAACAGCTACTGTTTGCTGTTTCTGGTTCGGGAATATTATTAGCGATTGTGACGAACATCCTGTAAAGAAATACTAATATTAATATACAGCTATCAATAACATCTCTAGAAACTAGACAAATAAGTAAAGGATAAAATGAATGAGGCAATGAGCAATGACTTTAAGAAAGTTCTTGTAAAATATTTGATTCCATTAAAACAAAGTAAGGCAGCTGGAGAGGCTCGAAATGTTTAATTAACTTTACCGCAATTTATTCCAAGGAACGTGACGAAGATTTGTATTTTGTAGATCTACATTTGTTATTCTTACACGTTACTCGGGACTTAGACCAAATTAACTTTTAAACTTTTTCAAACAAAATAAGTCAAACGATAAATTTACTTGTTTCTTTTAATATATACAAAGCAAAAGAAATACTGTTAAAAGAGTAAACTATTTTTTTTTTTTTTCATATTTTATATTTTTCATCATTTCTAAATTGATATTATTATGCGAGTTAAATTATAAAGTAGTCAACAAACCATCTCCACCTAATAAGTCTAAAAATAATTCTAGGTTATTGCAATTTATCCAAGTTAAAAGTTTTTAAAAATTTTAAGTTTTTCCTTTTGAAACATCATTTGATAGGTTCAAAAGAAAAAAATATGTACCTCAAAAAATGGCGCCTAAAATCCGCCTTTTTGATAAAATATAAAGGTTGTATTATTTTATTTTTATAATCTTCTTAATAGGTTTTCATTTCTAATATCCTACTCGATAGGATTAAAAGAACAAAAAAATTAAATCCTACAATGTCAATGCATAGACGTAATGACGTGTGTTTATTTACAAAACTTCTAAATTATACATAAACTACCAAGATGTATCTTACAATCAACGTATAATTTACTAAAACAGGTTTATTCGTTTAGGAGTTACTAGATAAATTTAAAAAGACACACATATATATATATATATATACGTACCAAATATAAATATATACATACATTCAGAAAAAAAAAATCCTCCTTTTGGGCTTAAAAAAGACAAAATATTTAAAAATAAATAACAAAGTTGATAAATCTTTTTAAGCGATTGAACTACTTTTCTTTCAGTGTTCATTTCTTATAACATTTTCGCAAAAGTTCAACACGTTGTATTTTACTTTCACATTATTGCTTATAAATTTTCTTTCGTTCCATAAAACTTTTGATACAACGCATACCAGATCAATAGAGTTCGAAACATAAGTTGAGCCTCCTCGAGTTCGCGGCGAGAGCTCGAGGAGTTTCTGCTTATTAGTGAAATTTTCAAGTAACATACCTAAGCTTAACAACGCTAACAAGTATTGTGTTCTGTTAATCACTTTTTGTACATCTACACATATGTAGCTAATACAATAAGAATTGTATGTTGTTGGAAATGGCTACCTTTTAATAAGAACAACAAGTCGCTCCTTAAAAAATACATGGATCAACGACGATCACAAAATTGATTTATCAAATGTTTTAGGTTAGGTAAAAGATAACAAAGCGACAAAAACAAAATTCCTTGATAAAATTGTGAAACACATAGATTTTGTATCTGCCGATTTCAATCCAAATTTTTTATCTATCTTCTGTTTTTCCTTGATTCTTCCTTGATTGAGCCTCAAATTCGATAAATTTCAATTAACAATATTACGTAATTTACAATTAACCGATTTTTGTTTAACCGAGTTTATGATTGCAATTGAGACCACTGTCAATTAATTTGTCATTGAAAGGCATTTTTGAAATTTTTAATCGACGGACGTGATTCAAGCTGCCGATTGATCGTTTACACGGACACAGTGACTGTTTTTATCAATACTCAAATGCTCGAAACAAAACAAATGCATGGATGCGCCTATTAAAATCGCATCAATTTTACTACAATTGTAATTATCAATAACGTCACGCCATTGTCAATTGCAATTGATAGTCTCGAGGGTGTTTTCGGGGATATTATAGATTCTAGTTCAAGTTATTTTAGCAAAAACAAACCGAAAGCTTTTAATAAAAATCCTGTTCGTCACATTCATACGCACGACTTATGATACGATATATTAGTATGGAGGATGGTTTTTGTTCTGATACAATACACGCTTGTCATACAACTCAAATATAAGCCAATACACCTTCCTACTTTATTTATTGAAATAAGCCTTATTGCTACGGCCATAAGTCCTAAGGTGTGAAACCTCATTGCCTACTATACCATTTCATTCTATGAAGGCACATGGAATTTTTTACCGCTTTTTAGGTATGCAGTGTGCGTACCGCGACCCTTCCTTATCCCCGAGTTTTCCCAACAAACTGCGCTCGTTGCATTTTATACGAAACGTACGTTTTATAGAGGAAAGTACTGACTACAACGTCTACAACTCTTGATTTCTCACAAGATACATACCAGTAAAAGAATAATAAATATAAAATCACGATGAAGTTTATAAATATTGTTCTGGCGAACAATTTTAATCTCGAAATAATACACAAATAATATTCGTCTCCTCAGTAATCTTGAAACACGAGTGAGTCGTCTGATAACATATAAATAATAACTTAAATACATATTATAATAGATGAAAATAATTATTATGTTTGATAAGAACATAGTTTTAATTATTAACATATACTCGTACAAACAAAAGTTATAAGATATACTTTTCCTTACTTTTTTCTAAAGGTCTAATCACAATTATATAATATGTCTTTATAAATAGCGTACAACGAGGTCTATTCAGGCACACAACCAAAATTACATTCTATGAAGGGAGATTGGGGAGACTGTGGACAATTTTACTATTGAGGGTAGGTCCACATTCATTGTTAAGTTTTTGGAGCATTTTAGTTCCTATTCTTAAAGTAGTAAGATTTATGTTAGAATAGAGTTGCCTAGTGTACAATTGAAACAAGCAAGCAGAGCATTAAAGGGTTTGTTGAAAATTTGTGTGCTTCATAACGAAACCATCATTGAGTGAACCCCGCTCGGTTTTGAATTACCAATTACGTATATTCTGGATCCTAACAAGGCCTTTTAGTTCATTAATAATTGTGACAGTCTTGCAAATAGATGGTTTTGTTTGCGGTCGTAATTAATTAAGAGTACCTACAAAGAATAGGATATCCATTTCTGTTTTCTTAACATTTTGCCGTAAATTTTATTATAACGGTTACAACAAATAACTACACGTGTAAAACGCTATGCCTATTTCTATTTGGAATAAACATAAGCCACAAAATGATTATTTATGGCTATTTATTTTATAATATGAAAAATAACATAGATAATATCAGGCACTTAACTTGCAAATAACAAGTATAATTATACAAGTATTAGCTGACCTGAAATGAGCGCAAGCATAAAAAAATATACTAAAAGTACAGAGGCACAATTTTGCAAACAGTCGTAGACCAATAATCGAATGTTAATATCATAATATTTATTTTTTACAGTATTGGTGATCTAATAAATTGAATAGTGTCATTGTAGCACCACTATATATTATAATGACGTTATAATTATATTTAATAGTATTTTATAATTTTTTTTGTTTTTCAAAAAGCAACGCGCAAAACATCCTCGTGGAAATTATTTAGCCAAATAATACTACAAATTATAGTAAGGGTATTTGAGATGAAGCTAGCTTGAAAGTAATCCCTCTATTTTCAAGAAAAAACCTTCTGAATCCACCTTGAACCTTATTGTTAAATAAGCCAATCGTACACCGATGAAATGAACCGGAACAGTTTCAGGTCTACCGGAGACCTTTGTGACTTACGTCCCTGTGGAAATTAGATGTGATCCTAGGCACTGGGGAATTAAGTGTGCTATGCGTAGAAAGTAGTACATATATGAAAACTGCACACGTTGGTTACTTGTATATGTGTGATAAAATAAAAATTAAACAAGTGCGAGTCGGACCCGCCCATGAAGGGTACCGTAGCAAGTAACATCATATAAAAGTTCTTGTAGGTCGTTGTAACTTTGATCGATGTTTTAATAATAGTGTATTCTTTTTATTAAAAAAAAAATACTACTTACTAGATCTCGTTCAAACGAATTTTCAGTGGAAGTTTGCATGGTAATGTACATCATATATTTTTTTTTAGTTTTATCATTCTCTTATTTTAGAAGTTACAGGAGGGGACACACACATTTTACCACTTTGGAAGTGTCTCTCGCGCAAACTATTCAGTTTAGAAAAAAATGATATTAGAAACCTCAATATCATTTTTGAAGACCTATCTATAGATACCCCACACGTATGGGTTTGATGAAAAAAAAATTTTGAGTTTCAGTTCTATGTATGGGGAACCCCCAAAATTTATTGTTTTTTTTTTCTATTTTTGTGTGAAAATCTTAATGTGGCTCACAGGATACATCTACTTACCAAGTTTCAACAGTATAGTTTTTATAGTTTCGGAAAAAAGTAGCTGTGACATACGGACGGACAGACAGACAGACATGACGAATCCATAAGGGTTCCGTTTTTGCCATTTGGCTATGCAACCCTAAAAAGCACATTTTACAGTATAAAACTATAGGCCTACTTACGTATATATAAAATAAATTGTTATTTTTATCGATGACGGAACGGAAGCAAGTGTATGCGCTTATTAGCACTTAGTTCTTCCAAATAGCGCAACGGATTTCAATATAGTTTTCACAATCATTACTTAATCACAACATATTTCCTTCGAGAAAGTCATATGTTATACAATACATATCATATTTATATGATGCAGAGTATACACTGATACTAACTAAACGTTATGAGATACACCAAATTAATGGGCATTACAAAATAGTATATGTGAAATATGTTATCACTTGCTTATTTACGATGTAACAACACCATTATACACATAGTATTAAAACGGACAGAGTAAATCGTTAGTGTTTACATAAAATAAATTTAAGTTCTCGAAATCAAAGCTTACATTTGCTGTTGCATGAGAATTAGATAATTATTATTCATTGTTATTTGTTTGTTGTTATTCCTTTATTTTTCGAGTAGAACCTAAGTACGAAAAAAAAAGGATTATATTTTTTTTAAGTTTTTTCTCAAGCGTCCTGTAATTGCTTAGCGTTTAAATAATTTTAAAAAAAGGTTACTATTAATTAATCCTTTTTTTTTAAAAGATTTTTTCGTTAATTTTTCTGTCTTTAATTATAATTATTTTTTACTTATCACTAGTACATTCTCAACGTTATTCGTAGGGCGTTGTGATTAATTACTCCGGTATTATTTCCCAATTAAGCCTACTTTCCCCTAACTTCCTGTCGCCTGAGGGGCCTCGGCGTGGGCTCGTCTTCTTAGATGAAAACAAGAAATCTGTTGTATTATCGCTTAAACTTGGATTAGAGCACAAAGGTGGAAAGCACGTAATCTAGAGAGAATAAATACGTTCTTATTTCACTAATCTTACTCTGTTTGTAAAGCTTTAGATGTTGAAGCTGCGATATTAACTTAGCATGTTATAGACGATATAGAAATGTTCGTATGTAGGCAATGTAAGGTACTCTACAATCGTTATCATATAAAAAAGCTAAAACTAAAACACGTGTAAAAAATAAACACGTCGTAAGAAAAAAAAGTTTATTGTTAGCTTAATCGTAGCGATATATAAATGTAATCGAGATCTTCGATTACATATGGTTATTTAAGTTATTGAAACACAAGACATGATATCAAAAACCAAGTTTAATCTCCTCTTTTATTCCAATATCAACCGTAGTGAATGGGCAAAGGTTGAGGGAAATGAGATAAATTATTGTTGCGGACTGTTTGCGGGGGAGTCAGAAATTCCTTCTAGCAATGAGTCATGGTCCCAGACATTTAATTTAATAGCGAGATCTCGGTGCAACGTTTTCGAATAACTTACTCGATAAGAAACTGTGTTGGTTTTATAGTGTTATTTTATACTATTATTGTTACCTGAAATTAATGGGAAAGTTAATTTGTTTGTTTTACTTTCATACTTTACTAATCGTTGTGAAATTTAGCACGTGAGTAGTATGAAATATGTAGATGAGGAACCGTATGAGAACATTAACTATTCATACGATCATAAAGATTTATATCACAAGCAGTAGCACTGATCGATTTCTTTGTTTGTCGATAATAGTTTTATATAATGATTTAAGCTTGTACGGATTAGTTTGTCTCATTTATTTTGTAGAAAGCTCTATAATGACGGATAATCTTGGTAATTTTATTATCGTTTATATAAGAAATACTCGAGAAGCAACACCGATTATCTCTATTATAAAAATCTATTGTCTCTATATATTTTTCATGTATCTCTCTATTTCTTTATTTTTAAATTAATATACCTACTAAATTTCTTACTTTGAAACATCTTAACCCTTTTTGTAATCTTGGCTATCAACGTAATTTATTATTATGGTCAAGGTGTGTTAGCAATTCTTTTAACCAAGTGTTTAAGTATTTAGGATCACCATTAACGACGCTATTACGTGTAATGAAAACCGCTTCAGCAGTAACAATAAATTTTCTCTTTTACAGTTTCACTACGTACGGGCATCCGAAACTCCCTCGCCTTCATTATCAGTTAAGCGCAAGGGTCCTCCGTAAAAAATACATTAAAAGCCCTATCTAAAAACTCGCTGAGTACAGGGGCGTAACGAAGTGGAATCTTAAAACAATAGCTAAATACGAGGGTCAGCCTTTTCATAGCATCTTCTTAAACAGGAGATCACTCAATATGTGCTGAACTCAGAGAATTTTTACGACGAACATTTTAGACCGCTTTATTGCGTTTGAAATTTATACTGTCCCAGGGGTGCTATAAATTTTTGTTGAATTTCCCAGAAAACAATTCACCTCTCGCGCCTGTTATTGAACCCACATGTAAATGTTTCTGGGGTGGGAGGAAGAAAATTTTCTGCCGTATACCTTCACCTAATCTACGTTTGGCATTAATTAGTTTTGTTTGTCGATCGACCTCCAGCACCCTTTAAATACGAGAATAGGTAGCAAATTGATCCAATTTCACCCCTGTCTAGTCCGCAGACCATTAATTACTAGCTAATACCGAGCGAGCTTTGCCACTGAAAGCCTATTTCTTTGTTTAGAAGCCGCAAATAGACGAAAACGATTGCAACCTTTTTTATCGTTTCTCCCTTTTATGTAACACCTTTTTTTATTTCAATTAAACATATTTAAGCATATCATATTTGTCAATTTTAAGTCATACGAAAAATCTTCACGTATGTCAAATGAGAAAAAAATATACACTATTTTAATCATTATAATAAACTAGCTGAAACCCGCAACGTTGACTGCATTTCAGTAGTAGTAATAACATAATACAACAGACATATATGGTTAGATATATTTATTTGGACTTCCATACGAATTTTCATTTCCTATTCCATCCCCATAAAGGTTGAAATTTCAAAAACGCTATTACTAATATTAACTTACTTCTTATCAAGTGTCTAAATACAAAGTTTCATGGTTTCTCTTCGATAATTACGAACGTCCATACTTATTTTCATCCTCTATTTCAACCTTTTCTCTTCTCTCTTTCACAATAAAAATTAGCCTATGTCCTTTCGCAAGGTCTATTCTATCTCTGTACCAAAATTTTATCAAAATCCGTTCAGTGGTTTAGGCTTAGAAGCATAAAAAACAGACAGACAGAGTTACTTTCGCATTTATATTATTAGTATGAATCAATCACAACATATTGATACGTTATTTAATAATAGTGTGTAACAGCTTGTAAAAAAGCCCCTGTTGATTAAATACTCTATTGCTTTAAAAGGATTCGGACTATTACGCCACGCTGTTTCGCTACTGGCGCCAACACATGCTCGTATGTAAATGTTAATTTAATGTGTTACATCACTAAAAGGAAGTAAGTCTTCGAGATGATTCGTCTCTCGTCAACTAATCTAATCATAGAAGTCGACACCTACACACTTAGTACATTCAATTTTAAATTTAACATTAAGATAAAAGACCTTAATTTGTAACAGCTCTAAAATATCGACAAATATCGTCAAAAAACTATATTGTGATATATACTTGTTTTATCTTTAATAATAAACTAAGACCTTAATTAGTTCGACATGTCCGTGTATTAACAATTTGAAAAATGCAATATTATTGTAAATGAAGTAAGTTGATTAAATTACTCAAATTTATGTATAATGGGTCTTACGACTTGAATTTCGCGGAAAGACGTACTTTTTTTTTATCGAAAAAATAACCATGACACATCAACAAAAGTAAAAGGTACATAACTAAGATTATAACATTATTCGTCATATATATACAAATGAAATAAACTTATTTTATTCATTGTATTAATTTCACTCTCATTATTGTACGACTCCCTAAAGAAGATATACCTGACATTTCAATAGGTCATGAATAGTGGTGTGCATGGAATTTATATCATAACTGGAACGCTCACTTAATAAAATGTATATTGGAAACAAATGTTAACTTTATGACATAACTGGCATAAAGTTAACATTTGTTTCCAACATGTAAAGTGAAAAAATCGTTCCGAGCATTTCGTTGACTACTGGTATTTTGTCTCTTTCTTACGAGTTGCCTTGAATCCATGGTAGAAAGAGGTGCAATCTCTCTCTTAGGAACGTTTTTTTTTTTGAGTTCACGTGCGCATTCCAGTTTGTATATAAATTCCTTGGTGGTGAGCGATTTAATTAATACAAAATCAAAACTGTCAAATACAACCGTTGAATTGGAGAATTTGCCTTTAGGCTTAAAACATAGTACCTATTATAAAATATTTTTCTTCAGTTCGTATTGTACTGCTCAGTTACTCGATACTATTTGATTTTACTGAACTTACATCTAATGTATAAAATTTTCGTGTCACAGTGTTTGTAACAAAACCCCTAAACAGCTCGACCGAATTTTATGAAATTTTGTGTGTATATTCAGTAAGTCTGAGAATAGAGCGTAAACTATTTTTCCTACTTCTAAATGATAAGGGTGGTCCACCTCAAAAGGAAAATATTAACTAGAAATAATGTAATAACAAACGTTGTCGGGTCAGCTAGTAGTAATTTTTAAAACTTTAAAGTTTATTAATATTTCCTTCGTAAGTATATGCAACCAGGGCTCTGTGATGGAAACGAGGAAAATTTCATTTTTCTTGAAAATTTAACTCGTCTGAACGACATCCTGTTCACTAACAATTTACAAAGATGAACCTTTATTCAAATTTTCGTGTTCTGTCAGCGACATAATGGGATTTCGTAAATGAAAAAAATTGAATGAATATTTGATCTAAACATAACATATATAAATTATCCGTAATAATCCATTCACATTACTATCACAAATAGGCAGATTAGATATATAGACCCAAGAAACACGTACGTCAATTTAAGGATACTTTTATTCATTATAAGTCGTTTCATTAAAAATTCAATCGTCCTATTTAGCAATCTTATTCATATTCTTTTTCCTTCAAATTGGTGTTGAGTGCAATACTTTAGGCATGTATAGATATACACAGGAATGCGCAATAATCACGTTGGCGTCGTCCATGATTTGTATTCCGCACATCCGTCGATCCGTCTGGCCAGATTAATTATCAGTGGCACCCCTCATGTTTGTAAATAAGGCCAGCCGACTTTTCAGTGTAAATCTAAAACACAAACATACTCTATTGAGATATAGTTGTCAGTCTTTTTGATAACAAAATTTAATGTTTATAAAAGATATTGTTACGTTGTATATAAGCCAGCTGATTAGCCGAGTTGGACATGATATTTTTATTTTTTATTCTATTTTTTTTTCTCAGATCTTAATACATTTATTTTAATTTGATTATAGCTAAACTTAACCGAATTAATTATTTTTAAATTACATACAAAAATATATTTCCTATTCCTTATAAAATTTGAATATCACTTCCCTAAGTTGTTATTTATACGAATAAAATCAAAGAACAAGATCAAATATAAACAGAGGTACGGAGACACTCCAAAAGCCGATCGCTACGATTTCAATCACGCACTGTTTGCGAAATGTTTCAACAGAGGGTTATTTACGTGACACGCGAAGCAGCTAAAATATTAAACCTAATTCTTCAAACATTAAATAGATATACATGTTTGTACGCGTCGTCGAATTAACTAGGATTATACCGGGATAGACGAAAACGTAACGCTAACAAAGCACGTCATAGAGCATGTCACGTTGTAGAACATCCCAAAGGATTCTTGTTGTGGACGTTACAGCAATATTTTCAAAGAGATGTGACAGCAAACTCTCATGAGACTAACACAATGAAAACATCTCGACGTGTCTAATTATATGTGTAATATATTGCGACGAAAAGTAAACAGCTCTAAATTTTAGATACCTACGAAAATTCACAAACTAAAATGCATGATATTTTAATGTCATTTAAACTATTCGTTACACTTCCGAAATATGAATAGTGCAATACACTTTGGCAAAATATATCACTGTAAATAGAAAATATGTATTAGTACATCTTTTCAGCTCAGTGATATATATCAGCAATTTGTTACAGATATAGGAGATATTATGAGGACTGTGTGTGCTATTTATTATTTTACCATTATTAAGTCAAAGGAAATGTACAAAATACAGACAAAAGTCAATAAGTAATTATTTTTTAATGTTTATATTATATTGAAGTCAACATAATTGTTATAAAATATAATCTATACTAGCGAGTCTAGTATGCACATTTTTAGAGTCGATCAAAATATGCCTACCAATAATTTAATCTGCATTTCATCTTCTTGCGTTTTAATGAGCTATGACAAATTGACATCGTTATTATCAATTTTATGTACGTTACTAATTGAACTTAACCTCATTATAAGAAGATATAAACATATAATTATGAAATAAGTAAGCTACGTATAATATATTTGTGGGAGTGATATTATATATTTTCTATTTATCACCATCTCAGAACTTACTTAACTGTCCATTGCAATAACTTCGTAAAAGTTTAAACAGTAAAAATGAAGATTAAATAAAAATGCCATTAATTAATAAGGAATAAAACGAAAAAGTCAAATTAATTTAAAAGCAGCTCAACATTACCTGAAATGTTAAAATACATTTTAAAGAAATATACCTAAAATTATGCTTTGCTTGCTTTATTTTCTACATTCTACTTTGATATTCATGTGGAACGTACGAGTATTACGTTATTTGCTCCGACGCGATGGCAGTAAAAACAGCAAAGATACATTATTAAGCCTCATCTCTACTAAATTCAACTTTTCCTCAAAAAGGCTCGCTTGCTAAAAGCTTATTTACACAACTCTTACGACATATGCCACACTGTTTCAGTACGAGCAAAATGACGAGACCGGAGACGTGAAATAATACAATTTAAATCTGAATAATATTAAGATTAATTTTCAAGTTGTTTAGTTAAGGCTTATTCTACAACATTTTTGTACAGAGTTATGGTCTAAGCTGCCATAGTGAACAGAGTTAAAACAGTGTGTAAATGTCCTATCGCTGGGTAGATGTCTTTTTTCTATAATCCGGTACAACGGTAACGATCATTATCAGGACTGTCAGTCCTGATACCGGGATCAACGGCTTTACGTGCTCTCCGAGGTAGTGTGGGGACATGTACAATCACTTAGATGGAAGACAAATATTTGTACAAATACAAATATCTGTTCAAAGTCCGAATCGAACAAGCGACCGTCCGCGTTATTATCAACTCTATTCAACTTTCGTCACTATAACACCGAATTGTCGTCAACAATCCATAGAATTAGATAAAATACAGCTACTGTATTGGTGCCAACTAGGCCTAAAAACGTGCGTCCGTTAAAAACGTTTAAAGTTAAGATACCGTTCCTACATAAAATAACTCAGGATTCATATCCTACTTGGGCGTTGAGTGTGAGGTGTTTGTGTACTATGTATTTAAAAGCAGTCGGGATTATTATATTTGCTGTATGCAGCACCGAAACCACGACTATTCACACCGAAAAAAAAATGTAAGCTACGTACGGTACAAATATTTATCACTATAAACTTACAGACAAGTTTTTAAGACCAACAAACTCAATATTTTCTTCATAAAAGTATATTAAACACTGTTCTGTCGATAAGACCACCTTTGCACATCTCGTTTTGTGTAATAATTTTTGTTTTGTTTCTTAAAATCAAAGAATAACGAATTTGTTTTTTTTTTGCTTTTTGCTGGTATAACTAGCGTATTTCAATTAAATATGTTATTTAAATTATATATAATATTTTATTATACGGTCAGTATTAACATATTTTGTGAGCTGCTATTTCAATTCTAGGGTTAAGAAAATTCTTCGCTCGAGGCACTAAAGCTAATGCTCTAATGCGCTTCGTAACAGGAAAGTGGCGAACCCGAATAATTTTCCAATTATATTTCCCTTCCAATTTTCCAAGGTGTCGCCCGCGGCACTCGTCAAATGCAGCCCTGAACTTATTATATTTTAACACTTTTGATATCAACCTTAGCAGTTTATAAATAAAACATATATTTGTTTAATAACTTTTAACCCTCTGGGAATTCATTGGGCACTGCAGGTAGGTGACGTTTTATATAAGTGTGCGTGAAAATCATTCAAGTATGAAATGCGTGTTAATTTATTCTGACAAGTGGACTTAGTTTTAATTTATCAAACCTATAAAAATAATCAAAATTCAACCCCAATTATTTTGAGGCATCTATTGTAAGATTATCGCGAAGTTTCACGTTTATTATTACTATATTTCACAAATATAGCACAAGAAAACGAGACTCACGTGAAAATAGTATTAATAATTTATATTTTAATTATTATTATTTATAAGTTTAAATCTTTCAAGATAAAAAGAAATAAAATGAAAATTTATTACGAACATTACTACTAACATATTTTAGATATGAAAATTTTATATATGTAAATTCATCGCGTTTAGTTTAATTTTTATTTATTTACTAGTAAGATTTGCATAATTATTTGCATAATTACTTACTAAATAACGAAGCAATAGCCTTATTAAATTTTATTTTATTTATGGATGAAAGCTGAATTTTTACCAGGATCTGTTTGCTCATATTCATATTGAATATCGAATATTTATTAAAATATTCCATAAGGATAATCAATTTTTAGTTCTCAAAATGAATAACTTTATATTACAGATGAAAAGATAAAATTAATGCCAACATTCTTCATGGAACATAACATCAAAATTAATTTACGTGAACGAACGTAATGACTAGGAATAAAAATAAAATTAAGGAAACGATGGATGCATAATAACCGTCATTTCGAATCTGAGGGAAATTCACTTTTTTTTAATTATAAACATCGGTGCAGTAAAATAACAAAAAAGTTATAAAATTGTGTACACGGAGTTACACTTTATTAGTTTTAATGACAAGCTTTTTGACGTGACAAATATAAGTTATTTTTGATCTATTACATTTTCAATTCAACTTTTTCATTCACTATACGAATCGTTGCAATTTTTCAGGATAGAAATCAGTTCAGCACTTTTCTTAAAAGAAAATACGTAAGGAAAAAATGAAATATTTCCCACGATTAAGCTTTAAAAAATGTACTATATATAGTAGGTACATAAAATATTTTTGCAAGGTACACGTAATTGGTTATCATTTTTTAATAAAACGATAGCGATTAATTCACGAAAGCTTTAAAATATGAATGAATAAAATCATATCTTTAAAAAAATCGCACGGACTTCGTAAAATTCAATCGGAGTTCGATCGCAAGATAAAAAGGCTCATTAGTAAGCTCCGAATGTTCTTTCAAATGAATTCTAATGAAGTTAATCTCGAATGAGGGTAGCATAAACCCCCTTTTTTAATTTATTTTCAAGAGTGCCTCAAGCAGCTCAATGATAGCTTATATTACTTTTTAAAGTGGGTCACCTGCCTTCTTAATTAATTTGTTTTTATTGACACTCCTTGATTAGTATCTCAATTATATTGAAAATGAAAAATATTTCATTCCGTTAATTAATAAATCAAAGAGAAACGTATGAATAAACTACAAAAACATTAGGAATCCAATTCCCATTTATTGAAAAGACTTTCAGCGTTTGACGAATAAATTGTTACTTCATATTTTATAATACACTTAAAGTTAAGTGCTTAAAATAGGCTCGCTTAACGCTTCATTTTCTACCAGCCAACCTTGTGCAAGAAGTACACATTGTGATGTAAAAAGATATGAAATTACTCCTATTCAGCCTATCAGATTAAGTAGATATTTTTTTTTTTGAGTTCCTTGAGGGAACTTTCCTGATCTCCTCAGTTAACTTATTCTACAGACGGACGACAGTAACAGCGAAAGAGTTAGACATGAAGCCTTAACGGTGTCAAGGAAATGTCAGCATAAGTTTTTTAGTTGAGCGTAATGGCCTATCACGAGCGTCGGTTTGAAGATTTTAGTTAACAAATAATCGGGCATGTTAGGATTGATATTTTTATAGTTCTCGTAACAAAGCTTCTGAGAGGATGTATTAATTTTTGCAAGCTATTAACAACTAGCTATGATGATGAGACTGCTTTTTTTTCTACATGATTGACAATTACTTGCTTTGTTACTTGTTTTTATATATTGAAAAACGTTTGTTGTTTTTCGCAACATTTTTAAAGATATGGGTTTTTACAAAATCTAAGTTATTAAATAACAATAGAATAAATATAAAAAGGGATATTAAAAAAATAAAAATCAATATAATAATAATAATTCAAGATTGTCTAATCTACTTACAAATCTCACTTTCATAAATTATTTCTTTTAAATGTCTAAATTAAAATTATGTTTTCTAGGAACTTGTAAACAACGTCGAGATTTAAAAAAAGTCTAATTCGAGGACGAACGAGAGGAAAATTCCAATATTACTAAGTTCTATTTCATAATATTTTTATAAAATTTATTTAAATTTATTTTTAAAAATTAGTAAAATAAATAATTAGTTTTTGTATGTAACACAAGCACAACATAACATGTTTTTTATTACGCACGCCCTCTGGTTTCCGCTCCAACCATCAGACTCGGGAACCCGTGGTAAATTCAACTCCCGTGTTTGGGTGTAATAAAGAAAATATTTATATTTTTTCACTATAAGATGTTGTTAGGTTAGCTAATTACGTAATAATTAAGAAAGAAGGACCCTTAAGTAGGGACTGAATAAATTAACCGACTTGGTATTACATGGATCTCACAACTTTTTTACAGTAACTGAGTTACACTAACTTTTTTAACTGAGTTGCGAGACTTGTTTTTTTACAAGTTATGTTTTTGATGGCATCTCATTTATTTTTGTAGATGGTCCTACTTTTTTTCCTTTCCGATACCTTCTATTTCTTGAATACCACCAACAACGGATTGTCTTAAAGCCCACTAGTCTTATGAGCTTTTCTTATTTTTGTAGGTAGTCTTCCTCTTTTTCTTTACCGATGCTACTTCTTGAACTTTCTCAGTTTTTCTCGAATAAATATATCTAGTTACCTATCTACACCTATTATTCCATTTTATTATACATATACAGTTACACTGATTCATTCACTGCATTTGTAACTTTGTAATCCTATATATTTTCATGGGATTACAAAATTATTTGTGCAGTTGGTGTATCTAGAGAACTAGACTGAAAATGCAAAATATTTTAGTTTTTCCTTGATTTATATAATAAACACTAATTTTATTCTAAATTTGAAGCTTCTATGTCTGCTAGAAGTGCCCTAGAGTTTTGATGATCGGTCATTCAGTCAGTGAGTGAGTGACAAAATTAAGAAACTTTGACTAGTTATAATTCTTAAAATACTGGTTCAAATTGAATGAAATTTAAAATACGCCATGTTTATACAATTCCTGGTAATTGGTTAGTGAAAATTCAGGCTTCTAGTTTTATCCATAATGAATTTACGGGGGGGTCGAAAATTGCCTGAACTGCTTCGAGTAAGGATAGTACGGCCGTGCCACTTTTTTGCTCGACTTGGCGCAGGCACTGCCGTGCCCTAGATGTAATAAAAAATCGTCTATTAGATTACGTCTACACACACATCGTCTACACGAATCTACATGATTGGAACCAACTACCAACAGATATTACTTTTATTATGCTCACCTTAATTGAATTTAATATAAAAGTCAATGGCGAAAACGTTGGACTCATTTTGAAGCCCTCAACCTCAACTGTTTACGAATTTGTAATATTTTAGGATAAACGCTCCTCTATATTAGTAAACGTCCTCTACATTTTAGTCGAACCATTACCTACTAATAATAACCATTACTACCCGAGCTCTTGAGCTTTGTTTGTGGACGATACCGATCTTATGGTTGTCGTTCAAGCTCATCTTTTGTAAAAAATTAAATTATGTAGCATTTGCCAACCTTACTATTACACTTATGTAAAGTGTAATGATTTAATGTCATGATATTTTACATAATATTGTACGTACGAGTATAATAATACGCTAAAGAATTGTTAAGATTTATTTTAGACGAACTAAAAAAACAAAACCGATTATATGAGACTTAAATTTACAAATAAGATCGGTAAAAGAAATGCACTATGCTAATGCAATATATATATATAGCTGCATAGGACCCAAGTTAGAGGTCACGTACACGGTAATGAACTGACGCAGCCTGCGCGTGACGACGCGACGCCGAGAGGTTTCGGACAATTGTTTCGAATGTTCACGAGAGGGGACGAAGAATTTCTTAGGAATTAGGATTCACTACAATCAGCGAACATTTCCATTTTGTAAAAATAAATACATATAACAATAATGAAATATGTAGATATATGCATTTATTAGTAATATTTTTAAGTAAATTTTAAAAAATCTTATTTTATATTTTACTTCTGGACTAATTTATTGCAATTAATTTTTCTTTTTTGAGTAATATCACTAAAACAGAACCTAACTAATAGTTTCTTCAAGTCAGTTTGAATATTTTAAATACAGAAAAATCTAAAATAAATTGTCTCTTGATAAATATAGTAAGACATATAGAACTCGCAAGGAAAGCTCCTAATGTTCAACATGTTTATTTTTCAATCCAACAAGAGCAAAATATGATAATTATGTATATTTCTACTATCACTACTGTGACAATATAAAACTTCAATATAAGATTAATAAAACCAGACTAAAATTACTAGAACCGAGGGAAAGTGGTTTGTAGAAATCGGGTTAAGAATTTTAAACTATGAAATACCTTTAACGTAACTATAAAAAATACATTATGGTCCGAATGACTTATCTGGGCATGCTTTTAACTGTTGCTGCAATTCATGTCAATAAGAATAATGTTTTTGTTGACACTTCCGAGTTTTTGATAAATTATTTACACGTTTTATATGTTGTAATAATTCAAATTGTATTTCCTGTCTCAAATTACACACACATTTTACGTATCTTATTTACGAGAAATCTATTATTTACGCAGTTAATGAAAATTTGAGTGTTTACTCCAAAATCATAGTCCAATAACGCATTTTTCTGTATAATAAACGGGTCAATGATAGAACTGTTGAAAGATTTAAATAAAATTAAAATAAACTAATATTATATACAACTCTTTTTTATACTGATAGGGCAAATAATAAAAATCAATTTAAATCGGAAACTGTCTGTAATTACTTTCTTGTGTGAATACCTAAAAGAAATGCAAAGTTACAGGTAGCCGAGACATAAAGCTTTCTTTAAAGACACAATTTTATTTTCTAGTTCTGCACTTGTCATGACCACAAGACATGGTAAAAGTATTTCTAGCTATTGGCGGACTGGAATTGTATTCCGTTTTATATAAATAATAATTCCCTTTGTTTATTTAACGATAAAATAATGTTTTGAGTAAATTTATTTTCTTTTTCTTTGCATTTTTTTATCTATAATACTTAATTATGTAATTTTTGTTTACTTTTACAGCGTTGATGATGATACTGTTATAGTGGTACCAAAGTAGCATTAGCGACAGTCGCGATTTAGATTTCCGTGTTTATATAAATAATGAAGTATTCTTATCCGGGTGGTTTGTCCTTATGAGTATACATCGTATCTCTGATAACACGTAAGCCAAGACAGTCATGGATTTATATATATATATATATATATATATATATATATATATATATATATATATATATATATATATATATATGTGTGTGTGTGTGTATAATTAAAACAGAATCATAAAAAAAATATTTAAAAAGTTGTATATAACTAATATATACAACATTTTTTTATATTCTATTGTGATATGTAGGGAAGAGTGTGTATGAAAGAGCCAGTTTTAAAAGGTGTAGAAAAAAAAACAGTTTTGACTTTTTGTTTTTAAATCAAACTACTTTTTTTTAATAAATCAAATGTTATTATAAAAAATCAATTAAAATCAGAAACTTTCTATTTCAAGTAAAATATAGAAGAATAACTCATAACAATAACACTTTACTTAAAGAACAAGTAAGAAATACGTACAAAGGGCGGCCTTATCGCTAAGGAGCGATCTCTTCCAGACATCCTTAGGGCACAGACAATGGTACAATGATGATATTGGTGTACAGTATTTATATACATACAAATATACAAATGTAATAAATAATTCATTAAATAGAGATAAATACATATTATGTATATTTTATGTTTACTATTGTACGAAAATTATACGCCAAGCCGCAGAGTGATGCAAACGTTGCGTATTAAGTTTGGTTCTTTTATTATTTGAAGAGTACCTAGTATTTTTAAACAGTATAACTTTTACGGACTGTTTTAGTCCAGTTCTATTTACAATGATAATTTATTTGTTTCACGAAATCTTACATTACATTATATATCATATGCATGATTAGTATCAAATAAAATTTTTATTATATTTATTCAGAAATTATTATAAAGAATATACACATATATCAACAATATAAGTATTTAAATTAAAATATAGGTACAAACTAATACGACGACGCGTTGGCGCAGTGGTCACAGCAACTGACTGATGTGCTAGCGGTCGCGGGTTCGATCCCAGCACATGACAAATATTTGTATAGGCCATACAGATATTTGTCGTGGTCTGGGCGTTTGTGCTTGTGTATTGTGTGTGTTTCCGGACCCCCGACACAGGATTCATATCCTACTGGGGGCCGTTGAGTGTCAGACGTTTATTTTATTTATTTACTAATAAGAACAACACACATAAGCAAAGAACATAGTACCACCAGCTAAATAGGATATCCTATAACGGTTTAAGATAAGAAAACACTAAACAAATAGAATAATTTAATGTCACATTGGAACAGAGAATCAACCTCTCGTGAGCGTGACACTAATCCTATGCAACACTTACACAAACACGAATGTCATGAAATAAGACACATTCTAGACTCGACAGAGCCCAGCGGTCTCAGGTGTCCGCTCTCTCGCCTAATTTGTCACTTGAGACCGCCGCACTACCCTCGAGATTGAGTTCACTATAAAATATTGTTTGTATGATGTAGACTGATCGTTTAAGTCCGTGCAGACGAAGCTGCCCTCCGTTTTATCTTTGTTATAAAATTATATTATAAAGTGTATACTATTTTATAAGAGAAATAAAATTTATTTATGTACATACTTGTATACTTTTTTTAATTAAAATAACAATTATCTATCACAATATATAGTAATATTAAATGTAAGTAAAATAAATGTGTAAGTCTATTTCTTGAAGAAGAAGAAACAGTTATAATCGCCCCACAGCAGGTTAAAAGTCTCTCGTATAAATGTCACGTTTATTGGATTTGTGAGTTATAAAAAATCACGCTACAATACCTACATGATAAAAAAAACAATAATTATAAAGTTCAATACGACACAAACCTCGTCTAGTGTTAAATACACTGTTCAATTAATGAAGCCGAGAACACTAATTATAAAATTTAACAACAAAGTTTAAGCAGTACAGAAGTTTGCAGACGAATCCTAAATGTTATATTTGTTGTATTCTGAACTTATTCGACACCGTAAAGTAAACAACAAGTTCCCAACAGAATTGGATTAAAAGGTACAAGTCGTAGTAAGCGCGTTCCCGTCATTTTTTGCTCGGTCGGAAATCCTAGGAGCTCTCAAGTCACACGGGTAACGCCTGTTTCTCATATTTTTTGTACAAGCTTCCGTTCAAACCGTACCGTGTGCATTGACTCGTGTAACACGTCATTTTAACATCAAATGTTGGCTAATTGATACATAGATAAATAGGCGTGATAAACATAAATCAATCATTTGTTCTTTTTTAAAACTTTTCGTTTGACAAGTAATTTAACCGATAATATCTTTAAAAATGATAAATATAGTATTAATTTTCTTATTTGTTATTTTATTTATTTATTCTTTATTGCACACCACACAAATATTACAGAACGTAGTTACAAATTTGTCTAGTTAAGATTGTGTAGTACAACAGGCGGACTTATGGCTAATTAGCCATTTCTTCCAGACAACCCAAATGGATAAGGAGAGTTCAACAAAGAAACGGGTAGGTTGTGCAGTTATATAATAAACTTACTAATACTTATACAAGATACATATGTAGATGAAAATATAACAAATATCTCTATTATAAACTAATAAATATTAAATATAAGTAAAATTTAATTAAATAAAAAGATAAAAGCTTCTAATAGAGAATTATCTAACAATCTCTATTAATCTCCAGTTTAAGTTAGTGATCTTTAACATAGTTCTTAAATGTTGATAGTGATTTAGCTTTTTTTATGTGCAATGGCAATGCTTACTTTTTTGTTTTTTGGGCCTCAAATATGAAGGCTACCTATTTTTGGTAATAAAACTGTATAAAAATATAAACAATAGAAATGAGTTCGTAGGTACCTAATGTGAAATTTTTAATCTTCAATCTCAAGATATATGAGTACGTATAATTAGTATTATTTTTTCAATCTTTTTTGTTGGGGAAATCTGTGAGTAATACTTTCGAATGTTCAAGTTTCATAATAACATATTAAAGTTACTGTTTCCAATATCTCACTTTCTAATTCAGTGTACAATTTCGCAGATATTTTAGATAAATTTTGATTGAGTGGAAGCGCGGAAGTGATTGTTTCACGATGCTATCGCAATATTACTGATGATCGTCGAGAGTTCCATTAAAACCGTTATTTTTTAATGCAACAGAGAGATTAGACACAGATGATTGATTGTTTCCATTAAGTTCTTGTTTTCGTGCATTATCATAAAAATAAAGAGCTTAATTTATTTTACTAGTGAATTTATTTAATATTTTATTTTGCAATTTGCAACTACGTATTTCTTTGATGTAAAGTTATTTACAATTTTAAAGTTATATTATATATTTACCTAATATTAATTTTATGTAGTTAAATAGGTATAAATAAATCCATTTACGAGATATTTTAATTTGTGACTAAATTTTTATTCTGTGCTAATGGATGGACATTTTATTTTAAGTCTGTAGTGTAAACAAAATAGACTACAAAATGATTTGTAGATTCGTTTTGTATTTCACTTTTCTGTCCATAGTCGTTAGCGTTGCGTGAAATTAAATCAAAGGATGTAAACAGGCTTGACGTCACAACAGCTTGATAAATTGAGAGAAATCTAGATTAATGAACAAATTTTGAAAGAATAAATAAAATTAACTTATTGTTTATTTAATGTCATCGTAAAAATTAAAAATGCAAAGATGTTCTTTATTGACTTAAGACCAAGTCTTTCGTTAAAGTTTGTATTGTTGATATGTATAATGTTGTCGTGTTTATTTTAAATTACTGTATAGAACCTATGACTTCTTGTGGTATAAAAATATGTTCAAACATACATACGAACGAGAACCTTCGCATTATTTAAAGTTGGTAAAAATACCAAATCTTTATGTGAATAAATAAAATTAAAAGTAAAGTAACCAATTATTATACTTAAAACACTAATTGAATACGCTTATACAAAGCACATTCGTAAAATTGCAACATCACGCGCAGACAGTATAATCTCAAAATTCTAATTGCCTTAATAATGAGCATGATGAGTTGAAGTAGCTTTGCGTGTTAATGATAGTGATATATAGACGTTATTAATTGTTAAATTCATATTACTCTACATAATTTTATTAATCACTATTAAAGTTTGCAATTCTCTTTGCTTTCTTGTGGGAGGTAATCTAAAACTGAACTAACAAAGGGGTAAGCTTTCCAGATCCTACACTCACACTAAGGAGCGTAGTGCTACTTTACTTAAGGATTTATTTGCACTCCGAATTTATGTGAAATCGAGAAGTTCTTTTGATATCGTATTACTTATTGAAATCTTTATCTTACCAGATTAATGTAATAAGAAACATGTTGTTTACGCAACAGAAGTGCTGTATTTACCTGGGAAAAAAAGGAAAGTTATTAATAAATCAAACGTATTATTAATGTTTACGTATTAATTAGTAATAAAAAGTTCAATAAAAAAATGTTAAATAAAACATAACCGTAGGTATTATCCAGATTAAAATTGCTTATCTGAGACACTGCTAAATCCACATTTATTGACATTAAAAGTGTTTAATTAAACATTTCTAATTTATTAATAATTATATTTGTAGCGTATTTTTATGCACAAGGTGCATCCATTCCTGTGTAGAGGTGTGAGTGGTCGTCTCAGCACCGGTGGTCGCAAGCTCGATTCCCACTCAGGGCAGATATTTGTGTTTGAACATTTATTTTTTTCAGGTATGGGTGTATGTCCTGGGGGTCTTCCCACAATGCCTCGCACGTAAGCCATCGGTTCCGGTAGATATTATAGACACCTGATAGAGATTGTTACTCATGGTAGGGAAATAATCCGCCAACTACCATTGGAGCCGTATGGTGAACTATAGCTCCAACCCTTCTCGTATATGGAGAAGTGGCTTTTTCCCAGCAGTTGTATGTTTACAGGCTAATTCAATTCAGTACATTATTATTAATAGTAAATCCCATTGGCGTCCTTTACGTATATGTTAATCTATTATTAAGCATATAAAAAAAACCATTAAACAAAATATAATAACTACTACTACTATAATAACTACTACTACTCGATTGAATATAGGTAAAAATTTTAAATTATAGGAAGAATTCAATGGTACTAACAAGAAAAAAAATCTCCTAAATATAAATTATAAACGACACGAAAAACCGGAAAGTACATTTTGACTAGTAGCCACATTAAACGCCAATATTTTTAACAAGAATTAAAATTAGCTTTGTATCATGTATAATACATGTGTAACCTAATACACACATATAAAAGACAGAACACTCGTATAGCTCTTAAGTAATGCAATGGCTTAAAGCAAAGCTACAACGGTTTCAAATTTTATGCTCAGTCAGCAGTTACACAGTAAGGTAAGGTTTTAGAGAGAAAAAAATAATGTATATCAGTCGGTTGTTACCTAAAACAGAGGCATTAAGTTGCCCACCTTAGGAACAGACGACCGTGTGTGTATGTTAAACATATTTATTTATTTACTAACATAAACAGATTAATATTTTAGATTGTTTTTATTGCATTGTTTTAATTTGCGATGTTAAACTAATTTAGAAATGAATAAAATTACATGTACCTAAATAAATATATCCTAATAATATATTTTAAGACTTAGATATCAACAATTTTAAAACAAAAGCAGAACAATAAATTACTGATTAGTGTGTAATAAGTTATGATAGTGGTATTGAAAATAAAATATAGTATTTTATTAACTCTTTTAAATTTTATAAATTATTTCTGAAAATAATTCTTTTACTTCGATTAAAAAGTCTGTCATGTTCTAGAAAATCTATTAATTTACTCATCCTTTTTGAAAAGCAAATATGTACGGACGGTATTCTAGCAAAGATTATCCAAAACGGTCAAACAGCATGTCGGGAGTGACAAACGAGGGGTCTAGTTCGGTGAGCGTGAGTAATGCGACGCCAGGCAAACGTCTAACAAGGCCATATTAAATCACCAGCTTTGACTACGGAATCTCGTCAGGTGTATCTAATGGCTGTTTACTCGAGATGTAAGTGTCGTTTTACGGATTTTATTCGAAGTTTGACGAAAAACTTACCAAATATATACCTATTGAAGCTAAATATTGCATTTATTGTTAGTTAAATGAACTGTAACACCATTATAATAAAATAATAACAATAAATTTTCATAAAATTCGTACTTGAATCGTAATTCATTACCTTATGAATAACCGCATTCATATATTTTTGCTTCGTACTGGTGCTTCAGCTGAAATAATGTTTCAGCAATGCGTTCAGAACGTATTTTTTATTTGGATGAATGCTATTATATAGTATTAAAATATACCTGAGGGTAGAAGCAAATTATCTGTTAAGCCCAGCATACAAATATAAGCTGAAACGGAACATTTAAGCTACCGAACACAAGATACCCTATTCATAACACACCCACATACATGAGCAATTCAACAACCCTTGTTCATTTGTGCGATGTAAACTCGGTACAGTCGTATTTGTCGTCCATTTGTTGGTACATACATGTAAATTTCAAACAGCAGTCAAATGGTGATAAATTCAGAAAATTCAATAAAAATAAGTAATGCAAAAAATACAATCTATAACGATTTGTATTTCAAAACTTACCCGGCTCTATATTACCAGAATACACTCATTATTCAAGATTGAATAATCAGTAAGTATAATAAATAATAAGTAATTAATATTATATACAGAACGATTGCAAATCTTCGGTAAAAGGGTTAAGTAAATAATCTTATACATATTGTTATATACATATATATTGTTTATTCTGTAAATTAATGTAGATATATAATACTTATCAGGGAAAACTTAACTAGTTTTCGTTTTATTGTTTTTTTTTCTATTATATCCCTGTCTATATAACTGACAGGCAGTGAAAGTTTTATTCCCATCCCGAGTCTGGGTATTATATTTATTTGTTATTAATATATATTATCTGTATAAAAAATTATAAATATGTATATCAGTCGGCTGTTTCCTAAAATACAGACATCAAGGCGTTTTTCTTTTTTTTTACATCCTACCTTAGGAACCTACCTTAGGAACAGACGACCGTGAGTGAATGTTAAATATATTTATGTATTTATATGAGCTTTTAAGTTATTATATTTAGATTAAATATAGTTTGTTTGCTAAGAAAAATAAATAAATATTTTTTGTGTTACCATTGATTGTTATATGTTACATTCATATGTACGTAGATAAACGAATATGTTACTTTTATATATTTTCCAACAATTACATAACTTCTACGATCACATGACTGGAACAAATAGGTCACGAATAATATAAGGAGTGACTAATACCACTTACAATGAAAATGTTCCTCAGTAAAAGTAACCTCAAGTGACCTGATTTTTTAATCTATACAAATCTAAAAAATATCCTTGTAAATGGAGTATTAAGTTTATTTTATTTTTATTTGTAATTAATAGAATAAAACTTAAGAGTTTGTTGTTATTTTGTTGAACACGTTAATTTATGAAATAACTCGTCCGAAAATTAAAACGAAAATAATTTGAATGTTGTTTATATACGAAACATTGTTAATAAACTTCTGTTTTAGACTGTATATACGTCCCCTTTTCAATCATCAACTTGAACATCAACATTAAGCTTGTTCAAGATAAAATCAATACAGATTTCAACAAACGATTACATACAATCGACTAAATATCGCAAACTCCATAAGCAGATAATTAAATCATTAGTGGGCGATTAAACAACTACCTATGTCGTTTAAGTCAGACACAATTAAGCAGTTGTTGATAAATCAAATTGATTTTGTTGTTTCGTAAAAACATTGCAATCTATGTATAAGAGTTGTTTTTGTCGATAATAGAAATAAAAAATATATCAGTCGTGTTTTGTTCAAGTTCAAAATAATATTTGTTTGAACTCATTAACCTCAGTATCTAGTGGTCCAATTTTAAAATCGATTTTGCGCTTGAAATACTGCTTATATAAGAAGTTTATAGACCATACAATATCTCGCTATGACTCATTATAGTGAAACAGAAACGTTAAACGCCGGTAAAACTTACGATTCGCCTAACATTTAATTTAAAAAAAAATGAAAAACGGAGTGTAATAGATTATAAAATTGCACAGTTATTATAGAACTGCAAAATCATTCATCACGACCTTATTAAGTAACATTAATTTTTAAATGTCGCTTAAAAAACGTTCAGAACTGTGTCGTCAGTTTTTTACTGATTTTCAGCAGGGATAGCAATATTTTTGCGTTAACGCGACAAAAACCCGGTTGATATCAGTGAAGGGATAAAAAGCTCTATTTAACTGAGCACGTTTAGCGAAATAAATTCTAATGAAGTTAATTAACCCGTCGGTAGACATTATCTCTTTAAAAATGTACTTTCCAAACAAAATGAAGTCCCTGCAACTGGAATTCAGGATCGACAAAAGGGTAAAATTTCGTACGTGACTCCGACGTGTTATAATTTAATTAAATGAATATACAAATGTACGGAACGTATGTTTTAATTAAATAACTTTTTATGCAACTTTGTATGGAAATTAATATAAATATAAAATAGGTTTTGGCATTTTGTTCAATTAGACAATTTTGCTAACTTTTTTATATTGTATTTCGATGTATTCTGGACAAAAGCTACTTCTGCTATTAAGTAGAAGGGTTGAAGCATAATTCGTCATGTTGCTCAATGTATTGCATTGACATTGACAGGAGGGCTGGTGCATTTTTTACCCAAAGAATCGGAATTGCGATTCAACGGGGAAATGCTGCTAGTATTCTTGGCACCATTCCACGCGGACATGATTTATACCAAAACTGTTTGTAAATAATTATTTTAAGTTTTAAATTGTAAATATGTATAATATTGTAAAATATAAAAAAAAATGTATTGGCGAGTATGCATATCTAAGAGTTTATTCCGTGATGACCCAGGTTCTCACGTTAAATTTTCTTTCATGGTCAATACTTGAAAGTCGACACTACCATTATTATATTTCACCATATTTTTTATTACTAACAAAAACTTTTATTTGGCTAATATTGAGTTGAATTGTTTTAACGTTTACTTTCAAAAATTTATCACTTATAAACCAGACTAAACATTTTTTTTTATCTTTAAATATAGCAATATTATTAAATAAAGGTTGTCTGGAAGAAATCGCTCTTAGCGATAAGACCGCCTTTGTACATCTTTCTTTGTATGAATCAATTTTGTTTTGTGTGTTTCTTTATGGTGTAAAATAAAGAGTATTTATTATTATTATTATTGTATAAAGGCAGAACATTGTTATAAGAACAATTACAAGGCTTCCAAAATAAAAGAGCAAATTATTAGAGCAAATTATTATTAAAGAGCAAATCTTTAAAAAAAATTATAAAACACATCTGTTTAGGAGAAAAAGAGATGATTATTCTAATATGGCATTGTGTAGGAGAAACAGAGATAGCTATAAGGGGTAAGTTAATCCACCATTAATGATAACCTTGGCACCTGCGCGTAATGCCCCACAGAAAATATGAGCCGTAAAGATGAAACAAGGTAGAGGAAGTAGGGTGGGCAGACTAATATTGGATATTTGTTAACGGATGAACATTTTTATGGTTATAAATCTCGGGAATAAAGATAAATTGTACACGAGTTTTAAAGGCAATATTTTGTTCAAAATAATGTAATAACAACGTTAAACTTAACAACAAATTCATAACATCAAGCAGAAAATCGTGTTTCGTTACGGTTTTTATGAAAAAGTTAACTATTACGTGGCTCCATCTAGTTAGCACCCCAAATAGTGAAATTCGACCTCATAAAAATTGTCCAAATTGGTCACGAAATGGTCATTATAGGTCAGTTATTTTTAGTAATTGGTCGATACTTTGACAATAGTTACATAGGGGTAAAAATTTCAAGGACATCGAAAAATTTTTGGCACCCCAAATTAATCCTACGAATTGGTTCTAAAATTATTTCAATTCATCTCAAAATAGTCATAATTGGTCGATTGATTTTAATAATTGGTCAACGTTTTTTTATATAAAAATTAAAAAAATAATAAAAAAATTAGCTTCATCTATTTAGCGGCCCAAATAATGAAATTTGACCTGTTAATAAGTAGTCCAAATTGGTCACGAAATGGTCACAATTGGTCAGTGATTTTTAGTAATTGGTCAATACTTTGAAAATAGTTACAAAGGGGTAAAAATTTCAAGGACATTGAAAAATTTTGGCACCCCAAATTATTCCTACAATTTGGTTCTAAAATTATTTCAATACATCTCAAAATAGTCATAATTGGTCAATTAATTTTAATAATTGGTCAACGTTATTTAACTAATTATTAATAAATAATAAAAAAATAATACAACTTTTATAAATCGCGGGGTGAATAGGAATAAAACTGAAAGTTTCACTAATTTGTCTATTTTATCGATTATTTTTAGGTTTAACCAAAAGGCAATTAAAATCGACGTAAATGCAAATTTTTAATCGTTTATTAGATTTTTAGAAACGTTTTGGTTAAAGAGATACGATTATTTAAAGTTGGAATGACATTTAAATTATTTATTTATTTATTGTGAGAAAAAGAGGGTAAACTCAAAATCGTAGGTAGAATTAAAGGGCAGTTAATGTCTATAGTTTAGTATTTTTAATTAACAAATTATTAATAAATAATACAAAATAACAAAACTTTCATAAATAGCGGGGTGAATAGGAACTAAACTGAAAGAAACTACTAGCTTCATCTATTTAGCGGCCCAAATGATGAAATTTGATCACTTAATAAGTGGTCCAAATTGGTCACGAAATGGTCACAATTGGTCAGTGATTTTTAGTAATTGGTCAATACTTTAATACAATAATTACAGAGGGGTAAAAATTTCAAGGACATTGAAAAAAATTTGGCACCCCAAATTAATCCTACAATTTGGTTCTAAAATTATTATAATACATCTCAAAAAAGTCATAATTGGTCAATTAATTTTAATAATTGGTCAACGTTTTTTAACTAATTATTAATAAATAATAAAAAATAATACAACTTTCATAAATCGCGGGGTGATTAGGAACAAAACTGGAAGTTTCACTATTTTATGTCTATTTTATCTCTTATTTTTAGGTTTAACCGAAGGGCAATTAAAATCGACGTAAATGCAAATTTTTAAGCATTTATTAGATTTTCAGAAACGTTTTGGTTAAAGAGATACGATTATTTAAAGTTGGAATGACATTTAAATTATTTATTTATTGTGAGAAAAAGAGGGCAAACTCAAAATTGTGAACATTTCGTGACCAATTTGGACCACTTATTAAGAGGTCAAATTTCATCATTTGGGCCGCTAAATAGATGAAGCTAGTAGTTTATTCCAGTTTTGTTCCTATTCACCCCGTTACTTATGAAAGTTTTGTTATTTTATATTATTTATTAATAATTAGTTAAAAAACGTTGACCAATTATTAAAATTAATTGACCAATTATGACTTTTTTGAGATGTATTATAATAATTTTAGAACCAAATTGTAGGATTAATTTGGGGTGCCAAAATTTTTTCAATGTCCTTGAAATTTTTACCCCTCTGTAATTATTGTATTAAAGTATTGACTAATTACTAAAAATCACTAACCAATTGTGACCATTTCGTGACCAATTAGGACCACTTATTAAGTGATCAAATTTCATCATTTGGGCCGCTAAATAGATGAAGCTAGTAGTTTCTTTCAGTTTAGTTCCTATTCACCCCGCTATTTATGAAAGTTTTGTTATTTTGTATTATTTATTAATAATTTGTTAATTAAAAATACTAAACTATAGACATTAACTGCCCTTTAATTCTACCTACGATTTTGAGTTTGCCCTCTTTTTCTCACAGTAAATAAATAAATAATTTAAATGTCATTCCAACTTTAAATAATCGTATCTCTTTAACCAAAACGTTTCTAAAAATCTAATAAACGATTAAAAATTAGCATTTACGTCGATTTTAATTGCCTTTTGGTTAAACCTAAAAATAATCGATAAAATAGTCAACTTAGTGAAACTTCCAGTTTTATTCCTATTCACCCCGCGATTTATAAAAGTTGTATTATTTTTTTATTATTTATTAATAATTAGTTAAATAACGTTGACCAATTATTAAAATTAATTGACCAATTATGACTATTTTGAGATGTATTGAAATAATTTTAGAACCAAATTGTAGGAATAATTTGGGGTGCCAAAATTTTTTCAATGTCCTTGAAATTTTTACCCCTCTGTAACTATTTTCAAAGTATTGACCAATTACTAAAAATCACTGACCAATTGTGACCATTTCGTGACCAATTTGGACTATTTATTAACAGGTCAAATTTTATCATTTGGGCCGCTAAATAGATGAAGCTAATTTAATTTTTTATTATTTTTTTAATTTTTATATAAAAAAACGTTGACCAATTATTAAAATCAATCGACCAATTATGACTATTTTGAGATGAATTGAAATAATTTTAGAACCAATTCGTAGGATTAATTTGGGGTGCCAAAAATTTTTCGATGTCCTTGAAATTTTTACCCCTCTGTAACTATTGTCAAAGTATCGACCAATTACTAAAAATAACTGACCTATAATGACCATTTCGTGACCAATTTGGACAATTTTTAATAATTTTTTTTTCACTATTTGGGGTGCTAACTAGATGGAGCCCTATTACGTACTATTTTTTTTTTTTTTCATTTTAATATTTGCGTTTCGTAAGGTTATTAAGTAACATAACTGCTGTTTTATTTGAGTAACAATCACTTTATATCTTAAATTTAAATCGTATTCTGGAGATCTAAATAGTTTTATTCGGATAGTTATTTTTCGTATCTTTCTTTATATATCAAGACTTAATGAAAATTCTCTAATCGAATTAATAGAACCATATTCACCAAACAGCAAATTGCTTTTTAATATTAGAGATTACTATAAGAAAACTAAAACAAAATAATTCTAAATGAGGACATAAACATAGGTAACTATATAATTAATATATACTTACATTTTTATATAAATATGTATATTTATGTATATAGTGAGTAAACATTTGATTGTTTTTATTTTGTAAACTCTAAAATTCATACTACTGAACCGATTATAATAATTCTTTTACAATTTTTCTTTTATTAATATAATAATAAAAGACACGTCATATGATTAATAATTATTTCAATTATTTTTCATTATATTGTCATATAAACTGACCATAATATAACATGATCAAACCACAGGGACGTCTCGGTTTACTACCAGATATAAATAGTGCTTGACCTTAATAGTCTAACAATGACAATAATATTGATAAATAGAAGTAATAAATGACAGCATCTTGTTCGATATTCAACAGTCCGATGCTCATTTCTAAATCTTTATCTTTTATAACATCTGTTGTTATTCTGATTATCATTAACGGTAATAACGTTTCTATTAATAGGGGCGTGATATTGTGTTATTTAATACAAAGTCTTTCCTAGTAAATAGGCTTTCTATTGCAATTCGTTCTCAAATCTTAATATTAGATTCCGATATCAGCGCGTTCAATCAAACATTCAAACTCTTCAGTTTTATTTATTATTAGTCTACATTGTTTTAATTATACAACACTACAAAGTTTGAAATATAAATTTAAATTCTAGAAATTATTGGAAATGAATAGAATTTCTCATCAATTTGTTTAGTATCTTAAATAAAGAACTAAGAAGTTGTTTATAAAGGATTTAATTAACTATAATATTTACTAGCTGTACCGCGACGTTGTTCGAGCTTTTCATCACTTATATATTATGTATCTCTTATATTTTATTATCTTATATTTTATGATATATCACTTATATATTTCATTACTTATATATTAAACCTATAAGTTAAAATATTCACACCAGCTTAAGATGACAGTAAAAGTTATTAGGACCTAATACTAAGGGTCATGATGCCGTTAATATTTGAACTACCAAATCAAGAGAATTATTTACGATTTAAGATCTTGAAATATGAACAGGACAATTTTTAAAAAATCTTTTTTTCTATAAAAGAAAGAATAAATTTAATCGGACTAAACGTTAATGAATTATAACTAAATACACATTTTGACTTTCATCCCGTCTCCCAAAGGAGTTGTTACGAATTTCGTAATAAAAAGTACGCTGTCCTAGCTCGTAGTATGAGCTCGAATCATACTCAGTTTCATTTCGATTCATTCAAGCGTGATTCACTGCCAATATAAAAACAGACAGATAGACAGACAATAATGAAAAAAAAAAAACCAAAATATTGTCAGTGAGCAGAATTGGACCTGTTTTTTTACAAGTAAATTTTTTTAACAAATTATATTTTAATTCGTTTAGTAATGATTCAACTTTATAACATATAGATAATATTCTTTTATATTATATTATATTCTTTTCTTTTAGCAAAAATTTGATTATTGCAACTTAAAAACATGTAAAATACATTTCAAAATACTTTACTTTTTAAAACAGTTAACTAGAAAGAAACAATGAAACGTAACTTTATACATCACTAAGAATAAAATCCTTTTTAATTAACTGTGCCCCACTTTCACCGTTGGAAGTTTCGCGTTTTATACTCGTATAAAAACATTTTTTGTACGTCCGTTAGTTAAGAGATAAACAGTTTTTAATTAAACAAGTGTTTCAATGTTGATAATTCAACAACAAGATTTAAAGAAGAATTTATTTATGCAAATGAACCAATAAAAAATGATTTTAATACTCTCGACGGCCCCCAGTAGGATCAAATACTATTTTAAGTGTGTCCAGAAACATGCATTATACAAACATTAACGGTAATACCATGACATAGATATATCTGTATAGCCATTACAAAAAGTTACCATCTGCGGATATCAAATGCGCGACCACTAGCGAAATTACCAGATGCTGTGACCACTGCGCAAACATTGTCGTCAAATTATAATTAGTTAGTAATAGCTACAAACAATAAAAGTACTTTGTGTTCTAGATATTTTTTTTTTTCACAAATGATTCTCCCCAAGTAAGCTAGCTGCTAGCTACAAGTCGTTAAAAATAATGTTATATGCTTAGCGTAAAAATGCTTCGGTTTTCAGTCGGTTATGCAAGGTATGCAGTGCAGGTAACTTGGACGCCATTGTTATTATTGTTTGCACTTGACTTTCTTTGCAAACTCGTCTAGTGTCTACTTCAGGGTAAACAGTTTAAGCACATTATATTATACTACTACGCTCACTTAAACTTTTGAGGAAAAAACTCGCTTCAATTTTATAGAAACGCTTTTATAAGAATGTCGAATTGAAAATAAATAAATGTCTCACACTCAACGGCCCCCAGTAGGATGTGAATCCTTTGTCGGGAGTCCGGAAACACACACAACACACAAGCACAAACGGACAGACTACGACAAATATCTGTATGGCCTATACAATTATTTGTCATGTATGGGAATCGAACCCGCGACCGCTAGCGCATCAGCCAGTTGCTGTGACCACTGCGCCAACGCGTCGTAATAAAATATAGTAAATTAATATAAACATTTCTTTTCAAATCATTACAAATATTAATTACTAAACAATAAATATTACTACGTACGGGTAATTCCAACTATTTAAGACTAGCTTTTATAGTTTTTACTAAACTAAATACTTATTATTATATTTTGGCGCGTTAATTGTGCTTAAACATATTATGTATGTATAATAAACTATATTTAAAATTTACAATTAAAATCATGAATTCTAAGTCACAAAAAATATTTTTCTTTTTCTAAATTATCGTATATATACAGTAAACTGAAAAGCGAGCGATACGGACTTAATTAACACTCAGTAATTACATAAAAGCGACAATTTTATCGTACCGTCAAAAATAAAATGATTTATAGCGACATAACGAATTACGAAACAAGTTTACAGTCCATCACTCAGCTGAGTTTCATTAGACGATACGTACCATCTAATCAAACGTAATCTAGTTAAAACTTTTCCAATAAGCCACCCCAAACATTCCTTCGTGCTGGCAATAAAACGAACGCCGAATGTCATAAGCACGGACCGTGATTATAACGTGGGGAGAGGAGAGGTTTTATACCCACTTTTATCTGGCTTCAAAGTAATAAGACGTTTTGTGAATAAAAAATTCAACTTTATTAAATGAATTTTATATTATAACTCTGCTGAATTTAATTACGAATTAACAAAATATTTTACGGGATTTTGATTCGTTAGAAACATTTTGCAGACTTTTTAGATCTCGGGTTTTTTATTAAATCTTTATTACACACATCAAAACTATACATTATAGGACATAAGTACGCAATGCCTTTGCATACTCATATCAATTATATTGAATAAATAGTAATGTATATATGTATTATAAGTAACATATTTATAACAAAGGTGTATTCGATTTCAGATGTGACGAGCAAAAGTAGAAAGGAATTTAAATTAAGTTTTTGTTTCAAGTCACAGTAAACATTTCGGATTGACAACAGGCTGGAACCCTCCTCTGGACGCACCATTAAACTGACGAGATAAATCTTCCATACTTCGATTATAAAACAACTAACATTAATTGACCAGCTAGATCATTACTAGAATTTAAATTAAATTCTAGAAGACAAAATAAAGCAAACAATTAAAAGCTTTAATTTAAATCATTATTTTATTTAATCAATCATATCGTATAGTGAACAGAAAATGTTATGACAGTATCCTGTTAAAGTTTACATAAAACAATGTTGTTATTATGTTATTTAAATAACAACTAGTTAAGTTTTTTATAACAACAATACGATAATTTTTGTATTAATATTATTATATCATTATTGATTTTAATGTAGATTGTAGGTATTAAGTAAGCCTGTGTTAATTTGGGTCTTCAACTATCTACATGCTAATTTATCTAACACAAAAAAACGTGACATATTAACAAACATCGATTCATCCGTTAATCATGACAGAATTTCGAATTTATAATATTAATTTATGTAATTTTATTTCACAAGAGACTGAAGTGTCTGTCAATAGGCTATGGTTTTACCCCGAGTAATCATGTAATCTTTGGATCTTTTAATGACATTCGGGAAAGCCCTCGCAATTATCATAGCAATTGTCAAAACGTTTATAGGATTAAGATAATATCTAGACATAAAATGACTTGTCAAAAATATTTTGAAAATAACAAAACATTTATGTTCTAATCTAATATATTGTTTTTTATCTTTCTGACAGATTTCAACAGCAGTTTATTCACATGTTTTAATGTAATACAAGATGTTTTTAGCGGTTTTACACGCTAAGCGCGTACATTTATGTCACCTGTTTTAAATAAAAGAAAAAAACGATATAAATTAGTTATGTACGACTCTGTCGACGATGACTTTATTATTATTCTTATTACAATCTTATAACATCGTACTTACCAACATTTAAAATATAGTGAAACTTAATGTTATACAATACTACCACGTGCTTCAACTAGTTGTATATCCTCAAAGTAACCTCAAGTCATAAACAAAATCCTATTCACGTAAAGCTTATTGGATAACGTTAATATGCTTATTGATACTCGTTAACAGGACTGAATCGGAGCTTAGGAGGATCGTAGTGTAATCCGCACTTCAGGGTATGTTCCAAGCGAAGCCTTGGTACTGATATTATAAAGCTGGTAATTTTGTTACACTTAGACGGATTTACCAAAACATATTTCTATTTTAATGTTTATATTACCCGTTTGGATTGATTTTTAGCATTACATCCACTGTATACTAAGAAGGGTATAAAACAGGATATAAAAATTCAAACTATACTTGTACTCGTAATAACAGAACACAACTATACTACCTGAAAATATCCCATTGCTTAGAAAACTGTGATGTTGCTAAAAACAAGATTTTCACTATTTATTTTTTAAATATAAGTTGAAGGTTGGAGCTTAATCCACCTCGTTTACTGCGATTTTTCAGGTATATCTGTGAAAAATTTCTACTGAAACTTGCAGGTTTCTTTACATTGTTTTCCTTCGTCGGTAGCTATCACCATCTATCAATATGACAAGAACCGAAAACAAAAGAAGATATAAATATAATTTAATGTAAATTATAATACAAAAGCTTTTTAGATTAAAATTACATAGATAGCTATCATTTAACTTCCTCCCCGCAGATGAAGGTAATGAAATGAAAACTTTAAATGTTACCATTATCTCTATTGTCGATAGAAAATTATAAAATAAATGGCAAGATATTCTCTTGAGGCTGATTTATTTTAATTTTTTATTTATTTATTCGAATTGTTTCCTCAACGTCTAATATTAAGCTTATTTTTTTGCCAATATCTGCTCTCAAGGCAAGTATTTTTCCTATAAACATAGAAAAAAGAACAATCATTTTTATTATGAAACAAGACGAATAAAAGAATAATAGGTAATGGTATTTGTTGTATCTTTTATGTAATTAAATGGAAGTATTTTATAAGTAAATTATTCGTAAAAAAATTCACATTTAAAGTACCTTAATTTTTTTTTAATTCGTGTAATGTACATTAAAGTACATTTTCGCTTGCGTCTTAAGGGCCATTATATCGGTCGTTTGACAAAAAGCTGCTAACAAAATCGTTCCGTTACGCCACAACAATTTGTGTAAGTCACTTCGCTGGGGAGAGCAAGACATTAGTCGTATTGTTGCTCAGCACTCTACAAGTCATCTTAAATGATGCGCATCACATAAAACTGTTATTTTACTCGTATTCTGAAAATCATCCATTATAAAAGTGTCGCTTTACTTATAATTAAAACTACGGTTTTCGCCGCTTTTTTTTTAATAATAATAATTATTTGTCAACAAACTTACATTTAAATGAAGTAGCAAAACTGTTCAATAATTACCCTATAGTAACAAATCGTAAAACATGACACTATAGAAATAACTAAAATATACTAATCGAGCAGTATCAACGTCTGTCAGTTGACGAACTTTCCTAAGCGCGAATGCTGCGGAGCTGAGTTTCCTAGTCAGGGATGACAAATGAATATTTCTCTGAACCTTTGAATCGCAATTTATCCCTAAGAAAACTGTGGTGTCGCTAAGAACAAGATTTTTATTATTTATTTCTAAACTATTATTGAGAAGTCTAACATTATGTATTTAATTTAAATTTCCAACTGTCAAAATATGTTATGATGTACCAGGATGAACGGGGCTGCTAACACAAGTAAATTTTTGCTTAAAAGTAGCCCCAACGCTTGTTATTGTAAATGTTTTTCTCTAGTAATAAATATTTTTTTTTCTTTTACATTACTTGTCTGAAACCAGTCTTGTATCCGTGACAAAGCACCGTTGACGTCGCCGTATATATACTAAATGTAAAAAATACGTAATTAACATCAATACAAATTCATTTAAAATGTGAATGTTATTAAAAAGTCAACGAACGTAAAAAATGCACATTGAACAAAGAGAGAAATTTAAATTAATAAGAGCGGTGTAAAAAGCTTTAATAAAGAAATTGAAACTTCCGGGAGGCATGCATCATACTGTTACGGAGATGACGTGTAGTGGACCCGCACGTGGCTCAAGAACTTAAAGCTAATAACACATTGATTATGTAGGACAACGCTATACTATTCATGTCTAATAATCTAGGGCGTAAGTCTACTTATATTACAATCGTATCACAATTGTAGATGAGTGGTGGCTCACTGACATCATCAAGATAAGGTCTCAAGGTTTTCTATTTATTTAGTTTTTAGTAGATTCAATGATGTTACTATGACGTCATTATGAAATTATTGACTTTAAATATTAATCAATCGCTAAAGTAGAATTGTAATCGTAAATTGCGCCCCTGTAACAACTAAAGCACAGAAAAGCATATTTTGGCTAAGTGGCTATTTCTATTTTAATTATAAGTAGGTTTGTTGTGATATCCTGGATCTAGAAGAAAGAATTCAATGATGTAAAAAAGTAAATATATTTAATTTTTTGCTTCTAATTTTTTTTTCAAATTATAAAAAATATAACAGTACTTATAAAAAAAGTTTCACCCCCGTCACAACATTCTAAATTGAACTCAAAACGCTTAAATAGCTTTACATTTTCAACACTCGAAATGTCTACCAATAAATATAAAATGACTAATTCGTGACGAATACTATTTACATATAATTATACAATTAGTTGTACTCGCGTCGCTATTAATTATCGGAAATAGCATGTATGATAATTAGATACATATCGGGAATAGTATAAAAAGGCAAATTAACATTGGAAATAAATTAATATTAAACTTATTCCAATATGTGTTTAATTTGATCGATGATACGTCGACTGTAAGCTATACAACGCTAATATGCCGTGGATATAAAACTTTATCGTTATTAGTAGATAATTTGTATCAGCAGTAGTATCGTTTATGCAATTTGTTGAGTGTATATCTATTTTGCTTTTGAATCAATAAAATTATAATTTAACTTGGTATGATTTTGATTTAAATATACTCTCTGATTTGTTCGTATTGTATTTTTTTATACTTATATTTTATTTAATCAAATCAAAATATACTTATTTTTTCTCGAAATTTTATAAATAATATTTTAAATATTTTATTGTGTAATAATGTTTGGGGTCTAAAACACTATTATATAAATTTTAATCACTTTTTGAAATACCTGTCTGTCTATCTATTTGAACACGTAAAACAGAAAAAAGAATAAGTGATAGTTAAAAAATCAGCATGAAAATCATAAAAAAATATTTTAAGGTTTTGACATTTAGTCTTTATTTCATCAAAATCGCTTCACTCTATCAAAAATTGATGTAATTTAAATTATGTATTTTAGATAACGGCATTAGAGAAATAGGTAAGTTAATTCATTTAAATGAGCTCAAAAAATGGTAATAACGTTGTGTAAAATAATGTTTTATAGCATTTAATCAATAATATACTGAAGTAAAACTTATGTGCAGGCGACGCCGCGGGCATAGATAGTTTTACAATAAAATAAATTATCGTTATTTGCGAAGTCAGATATTAAAATTACAATTACTACCATTCCTTTTTGTGTAAATATTTCTTTATACAGTAAAAATACTAATGTAGTTGCTTCAGTAAATACATTTCAATCAACATAATTTGATTTATCTGAATATAATTTACAATTTTACAAAACACATGACATGCTTTGATACGCAAATTGTATAAGATGGATTCATAAAAATCTATAAAGATAGTACATATTGGAAAATGTAAAAAGAAATGTAATATCACGAACACAGATCAAAGAGATATAATAGAATATTTTCTAGAAAATCCCATTTCAAAGAAATATAACCTTTTGAATATCGAAATATTTTGCTCTAAAGATTAGAATCTCAAGAAAAAAATCTCTTTGTTCTCTTTCCTAAAAGAACGTACTCGTACATAATAGTTTTGATATGTGGTTAAAACTTAAGTAGTATGTGTAATCTGTATGTCAATGTTCCGTTCTCACACGTACATACAAAAAGCTACCTTTACATACTGTTACTGTTAATATTATGTTTAAGCTTCTTATCTTTTTAAAAAGCTTTATTTGAATGTACAGTATATGTGGCAAAAGATTTTTATGCAGAAGAACACAAAACTTAATCCATCCCGATGCTTTACAGCGCTTTTCATTTAGTTATTTATATATGGTACTATTAAAAACTAATTAAAAAAATAAAACTAACTTCATACGAATATATTATTTTGATGTTAGGAGTATTTCTGACAAAACTTTTTGAGGTTTATTTTATTGCCGAACAGAAAACGCATCATAAAAAAGGAATCTAAAAACTTAAATATACTTATATTTGCAGCATAACTTCTGCTTAAAATCTGCCTTTTTCTGCATTACTCTAAGCTTACTTAAAAAGAAAAAAATCACGTCATTTATTAAAGAGTACCTAAAATTCAGGTATTTTAGCTACTACTTTAATTAAATTAAAATAGCATTCATTTTGCGAATTGTATAAACATTTTTCCACTGTTTGCACTCATGAGGCCGATGCACTATTCACATTTACACTTAGCTACTCTTAATGCAATTCTAAGTATGGGAACAACAGTCCATTAGAAGTGGGGAGTATTTCTCTGTGTTTTAACTCAATTACCTAAGAATTCTGGATTTTATTATATCTAGATTTACAAATCTACAATATTTAAATGTAAAAGAAAAGCATGAATAGAATAAATCGTACTTTTGCGATTACTATAAATACATTAGCATGAATTTGATGACCGCTACGCCATTACTGCGCCGTAACTATTTGCGTGTTAGTTCTGTACAACGACTTTTCCATGAAAATAATTAGACTAATGTGGACAGTCTTTAGAGAATGGCTGGTATTAAAATTCTAAACCTATAATAGTAACCCGTTTGATTATTATTATTATTATTTAATTTTTTTTTACTTTCTTACCGAATATGATAAGAGTATTATTCTTGTATGATTACTTTCTCTTCATCTTTATCTGTGTGTCTGTCACATTTATTAAGACTACTAGATCAATTGACTTAAAATTTTCACAAACTGCATTTAGCGCAATCAGTAGATACAATAAAATCTAACGAAGTTAAAAATTCAAGAAGCTGCTAATATTAAAATAAACATGTAGTTTTTTACTAATACTTTATGTAAAAAGCCCATTGTATGCGAGTTGTATTCGTACTATTCGAGTTTATTACTAATTAGTACATGTTAATCAAAGAGTTAAAATACTGATTGTACATATTGTGATCATATCAGCTATCACCCGACGCTGAGTCCATTAACGGTAAATCTAGGATTAGCGAGATTAATCGACGAACGACAGGTGACTGACAAGAGTGATGCTGCGGTCATCGGACTTGTGAATAACGTTGGCGATTAATGTTGCCCGGTACGGTGAGCGTTAGCCTAGACTGGAGTCATGTTTTATAATGTGCTGTGAATTTGTCATCCGTCACGCGTCTATCATTCGAATGCAGCGAATTTGATGGATGTTTTTAATAAAATATGCAACCTTTATGATGTTTTAAGAACTTGTAGATAAAAAAATTATATAGTAAATCAGAAACATATTAGAAAATATGCCTCTAAATAATAGTACGAAAATTTAAAAAAAAAGACTAATTTTTTATCAATAACAATCATACATATAATTTAAGTTTAATACGAGGCAAAAAAAAAAACCATCTAAAAATCAATTGACAAAGCCCGTGAATCGTAATCGAGAGCAATATCGAATTCAAATCTATCACTGAATTTCGATAGTTTCATTTGTTCAAAAACATCGCGACCTGCGTGTTTCTAATGAAAACTTGATTAATACGAGTATGTAGAGCCAATTCACATTCAACGAGTAGCATCATAGCGGATTAAGCTAGGCCAGCAGTGGGACATTTTTTTGTTGTAAACAGAATAGTTCGTAAATATATAATGTAGATTGTAGACTATGGAATATATTAAAGTACTAACTTGAAACTACCCATTTCAACCAGAACTGAACTAAACTGAATGCCTGTAAACGTCCCACTACTGGTAAGAGGACTAAAATGTCTTCTCTCGATATTAGACTTTCTCCAGTTACTACAAAAAATGTTAAAACATTTTATTGTTATAAAAATGAAATGCTTCTTATTATTCTATTTTAATTATTATTTATTTATAAAAAAATCAATAAAATACTTTGTGTAGTAGACATGCTTAAATATTAATATAACATAACGTTAATTTTGTAAACAAATTATTCTTGATAAAAAAACAATATCGTATTAACAAAACAATTCTACGAATGAATAAATATTTGTATAGATTTATTACTTTCATTACACGGAAGCACATATTATATTAACCCTTTATTTTTATAATACATAATGATATCGTACTTTTGTTTGATCTTTATGCTTTCACATTATCTTTCTACCGCCAAATTCTCGGCGTAACGAAATTGAAATGTAACTAAAAATATGTCTTCGTTGTTTTATTTTCTTTACTTAGGTGAACGCGGACGGTAAATATATTACTCAAAAGCGTATTTCACGAAGATAATGTGAAATATTATTATAATGCCTCTTTGTTCTTTATTTTGGTATTAACATTAACCAAAGCCTGTATGTATTTAACTGACTGATGACTTTTTCACTTTATAGAAAGGTACTCACGATTTTACCTTTTTTTTTACATTTCGTTTTTACAATACCATAATTATGTAGATGTGTATTTCGTACATATGTAGTATTTGTTTCTTTCAATTAATTCTTTATTTATCAACGCGACTTTAGTTATGACTGAACCGATAAAATTAATATACATCATTCTAGGTAATAATTGTTACATATCAAAACTAAACAAACAAACTCTTTCACTTACATAACCTTATAAGACTAAATTATCAATACTAAATAATGTATTAGTAACTTTAAAATAGATACACTATTAGGATTACAAATGAATCAGAATCAATTAACGAACGCAGCGTGCTTTTAACTCGACGTATATAAACATACTGTTATTTGTATTAAAAAAAGGAAAATAGTAAGTTTGGTTAAAGCAAATACGAACGCTTACCCGACTGTGCGAATGTAAATAAACGAGGTTTCTATAAACAGACATTTATTCGCATGATTATTAATGAACTGGTTGTTTATTAAATACATGTGTCCTGTTCGAAGACTGTTGATATTGTATTATATTGTTGATATTTTAATGATTTACGAACTGCAATGGATCAATTTTAAAATTAAACGTATTACAAAAAAAAATGAAGTTTAGCAAGCAGTCTATCACATATTTGTTTAAAAAATTAGAAAACTTATTTTTTTATTATATTATTTCTATTGTTTTTTTTTTTTTGTACATGAAAAGTCGCATGGCGTCGTATCAACCTATCGCAGTCTACTGCTGAACACAGGCCTTCCCAGCCTCGCGCCAAAGATCATAAAAGTACCTATATTAACACAATCAACAATGTTTACATTTTCATTTTTAATATTTAGACGTAAATGTTGGTATTCCCATAATTATCCCATATTTCCCGAGATTTTGAAGAGTATTCGTTAAGCAATAAAGACGATTTCAACGAACTGGAATTTTCATTATAATTGATCGAAGTTTGAATCCTTGTAACAACATTGTATAAATCGTGTTAAACGTTCCGACTTGATATTTATTCTATTTTATTTACGTGATTTAATTTTAAAATAGTTTAAGCTTGATTTTGAGATTGAAGACTTTGTTTAAGAAATTTAGCTAGAAATTTTCCTATAATGTATTAGTAAATATATTTTCTATGTAGAAAAATAAATAATATATCTATTTTTCGAGAAATGAGATATGGAAATAAAATAAAATACAGGATAAGAACAGAAACTAAGAATTTGGAGAACAATTTTATCCCTAATAATTTTTTAATAAAACCATTTAACGTAAGTTACGTGTTTATTATTCTATAATTAATCAACGGAACTATTATTTAAATTACGCCATAATATGGACTCTTTAATAGATTGTATGAGAACAAAAACTCAACCGCCATGTTTTAAATAGGCTCTCTAAACTTCAAATTGCGGACGTTGGCTCACAAAAGGAAATGGTTGAAATCCGAAAACACAATAGCTCTCCGAAACCACTCAATACCCGGTTCTAATAAAAACCGGATATTCCCGACTACAGCGCATCTCGACAAAACCGAAATCCTTGACAAGATCTCGATATAAAGCACGTATAAATTTCACGAATGAAGTAAAGATTATTCAAAAATCAGTTTTATCGAAGCTGTTCAGGACAATACAAGTGTATTCGTAATAATTACTATAATTTTGTATAAAATACTAATTTTTAAATTTTATATGCAACTTAATTAAAACTTAACTCAACTTATAGTCAACAATTTAATTAAGAGACAGGAGATATGACTATGTTATAAAAAATCAAAATCTTATATACACATAAAATAACGGGTATTTAACTAAAATTTCAAAAATTATAAATGTTTTTTTTATCACCTACACCTGCGTCGATAATCGAAAATATTTTATAACAGACGTATTGAGTTGTCAAACATGTCAAAATATAATTAAATTCAAATCAAAGCAGTACGGAGTATAGATATCAACTTCGAAGCAAATAACTTTCAATCCCCTTTTAACCCCGTTAGAGGATAAATTTCGATAAAATATGAAACACGTCTTCAATTAATTCTGTTAAATAATATTTATGCAAAATTTGAAGTAAATTGGACCAAGGAATCATGTTGTAACATACAAACTTTGCCCCCCTTTTTCACCCCCTTAGAGATAGAATTTCGTAAAATTCGTTCTTAGTTGACCTCTACTCGGCAAAATAAATATTTACCAAATTTCAAGTCTCTACGTCTCATAGTTCCAGAGATATCGTGATGAGTGACTATATCTATAGAAAGTCTCCTATATATATATATATATATATATATATATAGGAGATAAAAAAAGCAACAGGTGAATATAAGTTAAAATTCTACTTAAATACAATAACATTGTATTGAAATTGTTTAAACAGTAAATAACTACTAAATATCTGCATTACGTGTACTCGTACTCGTATGTGTAGCTTCTCGTAAAACTCCCATGACAGACTTGGAAATTGACTATTCAGAATGAAAAATCCTGATTGAAAGTAACCTTTGAGATTGAAATTGCTAAAAAAAAATCTTTCGAAATTGAAATCGTCAGTTAAAATATAAAAAAATAATCAGGTAATACTTAAAAGTCATTTAAATTTCATTATGAGTATTATCTACTTGAAGTAGTTAACATTCAAGCGACCTTAAACTATGTACCACTAAAATATCTGAACATTCTTAGTTCTTACAACAGGAGAGCAACGTCGAGAAGTAAACAACAACGAATCCCAATAGAAAATAAATTGACATTTCAATGGTCTCTGCCCAAGGCTCAGATATTTGCAATTCAAAGAACCGTTTCAATATCATGCGAACGTATGGAAATAAGTACGTTTTGAAAAGGATCTGATTTCCGAATAAATAAGCCTTGATGTCATGTACGTACGAGTTATATACACAAAAATGCAAGTACAAGTCACCAATTTCAACCAGCCGCGATTATTTGCCATTGGATACTTTATAAAGCCCTTTACAAAGCGAATTGCTTACTGTTATAAAATACTGCATATTATTACAACAACCGTTCTGGTGTAGTGGTGCGTGTAGTCGCCTTAACGCCAGGAAGATATTTGTGTAAATATTTGTTTCTAGTCTGGGTGTATTCCTTGTGGGTCTACCCCACCGTGCCTCGGAGAGCACGTAAAGGCATTGGTCCCGGTTGTTATCATAGATGTCTGATACCGACTGTTACTCATTGTAGGGAAATTATCCACCAACCCGCAATGGAGCAGCATGGTGGATTAAGCTCTAACCCTTCTTCTATATGGAGAAGAGGCCTTCGCCCAGCAGTGGGTTGTTTACAGGCTGATTCAGTTCAGTTCAGTATATTGTAGTGTTGTATTTGCTTATATTGTAGGTACTGTCTGTTTAAATGTAATAAAAAGTAACTTGTGTGACTTATAACTATTACGAGTAAAAATTAAAATTTGTGATTAAAATGTAAAGATATGATTTACAATTTGAACAAAAACAAATCATTGAATTGATTAAATGATATAATTAATTTATTAAAATTAATGTCAAAGTACATATATAAGTATTATCCGCCTTTCTTCAATCAGTTTCAACAACGAAGTTTCATTTTGTTCATTAAAAGTTTCAATTGGATCGGAAATCCAACGAATCTACAACGCTAAAAAGTCAGTCCTCAATCGGACAAAACGGTTGAAACAAATGGCTTATTCATCTCGCTCTGAATATAGCCTACTATTTCGGATAGTTATTTCCCGTAGATAAAGCCCGCGAAAAAGAAGAATCTGCTATTCTGAACTGAAATACGTATACCGTATTTTTGGCTTTCATTGATGGATAATTGACGTGTTTTAAGCAGAATTAAGAATTAAGAGAAAGGGAATTGAAAACATTTAAATTAACTGAGCTATATCAAATATATATATTATTTAAAAATGTATTTAACATGTATTATTTCTAATTTCAACAACTTTATAAGATGTTTTTAAAAGTAGTAAATATGCAAAAGTTGATATACAACGGATTTACGAGTATATCCGTTGTATATCATAGCTTACATTCAAGTGAAGAAAAATTGCCAGCCAACGTTGGTGTAGACATATTTATATAACCTCGTGAAATTCATTCCGAAAACATTCTAGACATAACTCAAATGTAAAACTATTTGTATAAAAATATAGTATTCTTATATATTAATTTATATTCTCTCTTTAGTAGTATCTTTGAGTACCTATTTGGTTAATTTCGTAAAAGAGTTTTTAACACTAAACAAATACAAAGTACATTAATAAAATATAATATTATAACTTTCCATAAACCATCCCTACCTATTTGTGAAAACAGCTCTTTTACATAAAATAATAAGCATTTCATTCCGCAACATTAACAGCCTGACCCTCTTAAAACAATATACATTTTACAACGTTCTTACATATACATATATGCTATTATCCCCGTAGGCGTATGTGCTACTCGCAAAGTGCATTAACGAGAGAACTCTAGCCCTAATAAATGGAAAAACTCCCCGTGGCGTTGAGTACCCTATGACAAAGTTTGTGTTAAGACATAAATTGTTGTTTATTTCATATATTATATTAATTTACTGATCGTAAGTGTATACATTTGTGTCCGTATTTTTCAAATCATACTGTATATGATGTCGTATTTTTTACATTATGTTATGGTGAAACAAATTGTTATACTGAAACAAATAAGTAAAATAATTTATACCTATCTAATATTAAGATTTTGTATATACACCTGAGTCACACGGCCTTTCAAGGAAATTTTATCATGCCTAAAAAATTTCAATATTTTAATATAAAATGATTATGTATTTACGTTAATATAAATAGCAATATTTTGTATATAAGCGTCGTCTTCTTAAAATATGGTTAATAACACTCATGATAAGGTTACCTATCAAAATAAAAATAAAACTTGTATCAAAAATTACACAGAGTCACAGACACACGTCAAACTTAGAAGAGTATTTTTTAGTCGGGATATAAAATTAAAAAAAATCATGTAAAACCATTATGCCGCGAAACAAATAATATTAGACCCTAGTATAATAATAAAAAAATCACAAGATGTTTATTTATTGCATTATATTTTAATAGCTTAAACTATACTTGAAGCTATTTAAAAATAATGTCGAGTACATTATACAGTAGTATAGTAGTACAATGTGAGAGTATTATCAAAAATTATCATCAACATAGCTTTTATAAAAATGCAGTTTTGTTAATAATGATGATGACAAATTAATTAGCCTTCATTTACTTATTATACCCTATAAAAATACTAGAATGGAATTCAATCGACTATAATACACAACGGATTGTCGTATTACAAATTTCTTTCAAGACAACCGTCCTTTATCAACTATGCCTTGACTTCTAATAGTTTAAAATAAGCGACAAAAACGTATCGTTCATCCCTTTTAAAACATGATTTTATCATTTCCTTTGTTAAAACTTTTGTTATATTGTCCCATATAAATCTTATCAACCGGAATGGAATACACTCAAACTGATGACAGCTCAAATGATTCTCATGTGGTCTACATTCGTGATCTTTCTTTGAAAACTTAATGTGAAAGTGGTGTATTGTTAGAGCTATGACGTCACCCTTTGTTAATATGCTCAAATGATAAATGCTCTATTTAATGCTATTAGAAATAACAGTTTAATCAGTTGACGTTTTTTTAAGACGTCATTTCGTAAAAATTAAAGCAATGTATCACGTCTTTTGACGACGTAATGTTTTTATTAAAAACATGTTCTAAAACGAAATGATTTTACGTATAAATCTTTGTTTTTTTTTTTTTTTGTCGTATGCAACATAATTGTAATGTAATTTTGTACATTTTGTTAATTCTATTAATATTATAAATGCAACTATGTGTTGCAATTACAAGGCTAATAAGGCTAGAATTTATAAAGATTTTGTGTTATTTGGCCATAATATAACATAGTTTTAAAATTATCACCCGAAAACGCGTAAGTGACGTCTAGTTCATGGCGCTTAGGACCTACTTTCCGCGAGAATTCATTAAAGCGTCGACTGGGCAATATTACTGTGCACTCTGCGAGCCTCTACAACCACGCGGGTGAAGCTGCGGGTGGAAGTTAGTACGTTAATACAAAGATCTCACGTACTTTTAAGCTTATCGTAAAACATTACTGTTCCAGAATTTTTTTATTGTAAATTTTAAAACCTTTAAGTTTTATAAAACTTATATATTCAGAAGCGTGATAAAAATCTGGAAAAAGTTTTCTAAAACATTTTTAATAAATAAATAATAATTCAATTTCGAGTATATTTAAGATGAAATTTTAAATAATGTTACCGTTAAATACAAACATTGTATTCTGAGAAAATCATTTAACTTTGTCTCTTATTATTAAGATTCTACAGTAACCTCTTTAAGAAAATTTGCCTATTAATTATTAAAACAGTCTTTATGAGTGTTAGATTCTCTTGAATATTAATTAGTAGGTACTAAGAAATCAAATGAAAGACACGTAGGTATCTAAGTATAAAAGTATATATTATGATCGATATGATTAAAATATAACTACACTAAGCGACCTGTGCGGTTTCACACGTATTGACGGTATACGTTAGTGATTCGTCGTGTAAATGTGTACCTGTAAATCGTAATGTACTGTTGTAGTTATCATATGTATTAAACAGGCTTATAATACAAAAATAATTTCTAAAATAAGACTAGTACAAACTGGTGGACTACAAGATTAGTGTTTTAGAATAAAATAAAAAATCATCCACTTCAATGTATGTATTAATATAAATGCAGCATTTAATATATGTACATCTTGCACAAGATACGTGCCAAGTTTTCTTAATAATTCTTCATCGTGCATGATAGTAAGAACTTGTCTACATCACAACAGCACGGCGGCGTTACCATAGTTACCGCGGCATTGCACAGCGGTGGGGCGCCACCTTGCCGCGGCACGTCGAGGAAACATACGGTGACACGGTGACTCTCCGTCGAGCCTCGTAGTCGTATACTATTAACTAGACACTAGAGCGATGCCAGCTACACAAACTTAGCACCCCATCGAAGGATTTTTGAAATCAAAATGATCTTCTTCGATAGGTCTACGTTCGGTCTGTATAGGTCCACCAAATTTTTTGTTAGATCGCCAATTTTTATTAAAAATAAATATTTTAAATAAATAATTCTATTTTTCAAAAAAAAAACCTAACAACCTCAAAAAAAAGACCTAAAAACCTATTATTGATAGGTTGTTAGGTTTTTTTTTTTCTAGAAATAATTTTGATGGACCTGTACAGACCTAACGTAGACCTATCGATGAAGGTCATTTTGATTTCAAAAATCCTTCGATGGGGTGCTAAATTTGTGTAGCTAGCGATGCCAATGTTACTAAATGTTTACATATTTTCAACGCCTACACGTCTTAAAATCGTAGTTATTTTATTAGGATCCCTAATATAAATATATGGATTAACCCAGCTAGCTGTGGTGTAATAGTAGTACCGCGCTGCACCGCGTCAAACTTACAGTACTGCTTAATGTTTTTTATTTGTTCAGTTTGCTTATTTGTACAAATAATGTGCCACGGTGATGTCATCAAGTAGTTACTTATTTATGATTAATTATCTCAAACATTACACCTATTTTACATAGCATCAAAATTCATATTAAATATATGTTGTTATTAACTGTAATTCTAAATATGAATCTTACTTTTGAAGAAGAAGAAGAAGTTACTTTTGTAGGCTTATAATTTGTTCTCTATAGAATAAAAAGAACAATTTATGAAATAACCCCAAATGTTATTAGAAAACAAAAAATTGAGTGTGGCATAATTTAGAATTGAATGTAAAATTATTGAGTAAGTTAATCATTAAATGGCGTATTATCTAACTTACATTTTTAATTTTTGTTTTATTTCATTTAATAAACAAAGAATTCAGTAAATCATAAAAACAGCGCGATTAATTTAATGAACAGATAACCCTGAAGTACCAATATATGATAAGTATCTGCATATTTAATTTTTTTTTTTTTTAATAGACGCAGTAAACTAGAACTTAAAAAATATTATTCGAACATTTGTTTCGCATTGCGTAAGACAACATATGTACATAATATCTTTACAACGGGGTCAACATGTGCTGAGAAAAAAATCTTTAAGACAAAATAACGCTGGCCTTTTGTACTTTGTACTTTTTGTACGAAGACAATGTGTCCAACGTAATGAATTATTTTTGTAAGAAAATCTATTTTAAATCAGGTTGAAAGTATCTACTATCCTTAGATTATATACATGTCTATATAATCTAAACTACTATCTTTTGTTGAGAATTTGCTGTTCGAAAACTTCGAGCGTCTAAATATCACAGCTGTAAAGATATAGCGCTGTAACAGACGAATTAATTTTAACTTGCATCTTACTAATAGGATATCGTTTAGCAAGCTTTCGATACGAAAACCTGAAAACAAGAAATAAATAGGCTACTCAAAAACACGCGGAGAAAGTTGTGTGTATATGTCAGTAATTTAATGATATAATATATACGAGTATGTATACCTACGACTTTAACAAAATCACAATACAAATCCTTAAGATACATGTATATAACGTAAAATGGGCGATAACAATAGTAAAATTTTCATGTTGTTTGATTTTCAGTTTTTTTAAAGTTATGCTGCCATCAAATTGGCTAAAATCCATCCAAATGCATTCAAATAATCATATTCAAAGTATCATTAATAACGCACCACAGCCACCAACGATTCGATCCGATTATGTTAATTAATTCTCCCGATAAAAGCGAAGGATTGCGGGCACGATATACACACACAGATTCCATTTACTGTGAAATGCCACAAACACTTTAAAAATAATAAAACTATTACAATCATAAATTATTTATTAGATATATAAATTAATAAAACAGTATAGCTTCTTTTTTGTATTTATAAAAATCTCTTATCCTTATATAGTATTTTTACTTAAGATTATAGGCTTGAAAGATACTACGACTTAAGAGTGAAGTGGCAAACACACAACCATTCTCGTTTAGTGATGGGAGAAGTCACCTTAACTTCGGCGGCAACGAATTCGATTCTCGCTCAGAGCAGATATTTGTATTTATATATTTCCGGATTGTCTGGATGTATGTCTGCGTAGGTTTTCCACCGTGCCTCGGAACACGTAAAGCCGTCTATCCCGGTTGTTATCATAAAGGCATGGTAGCGATTGTTACTAGTGGTAGATAAATTGTCAGCAAACCCGCAGTGGAGCAAAGTGATGAATTCAGCGCCAACCCTTTATACGACGAAACGTTTACAGGCCATCGATGTATAATTATTATATATCGATGTTACAAGCTGATTACGTTCAATTCAGGCAAAAAACATCAAGCAATCTGAGAAGTGTTAAAAAGTTAAAATTCAACATAGACGAAATTACGAGAGATATATAGTTTAAAAAAATATATATAACTTTATAGCATCTTCATAGCACATAATTCCCACAGAACCAGCGTGACGAATTTGTAAAATAACATTAGAATGTATACTTGTGTAGGATAGTAGTTTACATACATTTTAGTTCCAATATCGGCTAAACATGCATAATATTATTAGACAAAAAAATTTACAGATGAAATTTGATTTCACTTCGTTCAATTTATATTTTAGTTATTTTATATCATGAACAGTTATATTAGCTGAGTAAATATAAACCATATTATAAAATTTACACTATAATTTTAAACATATTTATATTTTAAGCAACTCTTATTATAATTACAATGTGCATTCTTTCATAATATGTAAAGTTAACTGTAACACATGCGTAACGAATATTCGACTGAACAAAAGCTTTGTTATGTATAACGCAACTTAGTTCGAATTTCAAAAATAGAACGCCTTTGTTCATTAATAGAAAAAAGCGAACTTCTTTTTCCAATTCAAACAACAACAATAGAATCATTGACACTCGCAAAACGTTTATGGCCAGTAATTTTAGGGATATCGAATTATTTATTGACCGAAAGAAAATACGTCTTTGTTTAAAGTTTTTTTTTTTTTGTAATTTAATTGACAGCTGACATTTTGAGTTCACTGGTCCCGATTACAGAGGATTTTTTTAAACATAAAGCGTTGTATTTCTATTGTTTATAAGCATATAAGTATTTAAAAAACACGACGCTGATGAGAAATCATTTAATAATAACAACAGTTTGAAGACTCAATTTCGGTTTGAAGAATATTTAAATATATAAATATCTTTAACGCACATACGCACGGTCGTCTGTCCCTAAAGTAAGCAACTTAATGCCTGCCATAATGATATCCATTTTTTTAAATAAATATACATATAAATAATTATATATTACACTAAGACTTGGGTAGGAATCGAACCCACAACTCTGGAGCAGAAAACAGGGTCACTGCCAACTGCGCCAACCGGCCATTCCATGTTATTGTTATTATATATATTTGCTGATAAAATAAGGTCAGTCATAAAAACAGTAGACAATTTCCTGTGTTTATTCGTAACGGTACATTTTATTACTTTTTTGTTTATATTATACCTAATAATAAAGTGGATATCGTTCTATAAAGATGAGTCTCATACACAATAATTAATATACCATCTTTGTAGATAAGGATTCATTATTTATAATATAATGGAGTCTGATCATATAATTAATGAAAAATATATACATTGATATTACAAATCTGAGTCTAAGTTATCGTTTAAGTCTCTTTAAAAATATTTATAATTTCTAAACTCTAGTAAATATAAAGTAATTAATTGTAAGCAAAAAAACGTTACCCAATACTTTGCCATGACTGTCATTTTTAAGTAATAATATATTTACACTCGATCATATTATTTTCCATGAAGTTTACCTGTAACAAATAAATATAAATTAGGTCATATCCAAATTTTTTCATTATTTATTTCTTTGATAATATTCGAAATAATTTATTTTCAAACACGATTTATTAACCACGCTATTAAGAAAAATAAATACAATTACAATTATTAAAAAAAAAATGCTATGAATATAAGTCATTAGTTTAAGAGCATTGAGGTATAATGTACTAACGTAATGTTATACGGTAAATTTGTTTCGGGTTTAAAAAAAATTGTCTCTTTATATTTTATAATTTACAATTTTATTATAGAATAGAATTGTATATGGAAATAGAAATAAAAACAGAACCGTCTCGGTTGGTGGATGGATGACGAGTGACGACTGACGACTGAGTGACTGACTAGGGTGTGTATGGTGGGATATGCTGTCGAAAGGGAAATGCTGACTAGGATAGACGAGATTGCAGGGTAGACAATAAAGAGTACAGAGGGAGTATATAGTACGTTACTATCGTATACGTAACATATTACTTCAATGTATAATATAAGAGCTTAGATTATATAAATGTTATATAATCTAAGTATAAGAGTACATTAATTTCAATGTTCCGTCATATCGAAAGCCCCTTCACAAACAGCGATTTGCTGTGTTTTATTGCGATCGAATACTACCGATATCGGACCTGCACGCCCCGTCCAATTACTTACAGTGAGAGACGTGAGGACGCTGCCTTATCTAAATTTCATCTAAAGAAGTCGAAACCCGCGCACAACACGATAGCATCTATGATCCGAGACTTCCACAACAATGCAATTCTATTTTATATCGACACTTAGAATTCGATAAGAATAAAGCATTCTCGATTGCATTTATCGATATCGCATCGAGAATGACAATGAGTTTCATTTCTGTGAAATAAGATGGAAAGCGACTATTATTGTACGCACCGAGTCAAAAAAAAAATAATATTTAGAAGGAAATCGAATAGATAATCAATAGATAACTCATCACTGCGCGACAATTTGACATTTAAAAACGATATTAAGCAGTACAGCTGACCTGTAATTTAGTAAAAAGGGCTTTTATTAACTTTCTATTCAAGTAAATTGCATCGATTCAGAGATCACAGAGCGTTTCGAACAGTAGCTCCGTTCAAACGAAACGGTATACGTAATTATAATTGGACGGACAAATCCGTTTGATCAAAGTTAGTTTTAGGCGTAACAGGTACGGCGTCGGAGTGGATTTTAATTTTACGCCTGATTTACTCTGGGATTCAGATAAGGATACAGTGAGGGAAAGTTTGCCGTGATAAATGAATTGCCGTTGTTTGGCTTTTAGACGTTATATTTTTTCGTATAGGGGAAAATAACAATATTTACAGTATTATATTGAATCCTATAGCTTTACGGTAGAACTGTTGAGTAGGGCTTCTTTTCCCTGAGATTAGTGTCAAGCCATTCGAAACACAAGCTCAATATTAAAGTTGACGCTTAAAATATCGTTTTTAGCTATATATTATTGAATATAAATTATTCTTTAAAACTTTTTTCTATTTTTAATGAGTTTTTAAGACGGACGGTCTCTACTTAAACAAAATTAAAAAACGATGGACCATGACGTATGTCAATCAAAATGTCAAAATACGTAATCATATATGTCTGTATATGTCATATATAATTTACATTATTATTAATCAATACAATGTAGATCTTATTTGAAATGTTCATAGATTTTGAACTCTTTTATTTTAATTATTAATTATCAATAATTCATTGTTATTAGTTTGGTTAATTTAATAATTTTGGGTTAATTTTTTAGTATCTGAGCTCCCCTATAACAATAGAAAAAGTAGATCCGGTTCTTACAAATATAATCATTTTGATTGGAGAACATTGTAGGGTATTTTTAAAAATAAATATTAAAATTAATCTATATAATTAAATAATAAATAGTAATATTCAGATACATTAATAGCAAAAGCTAAATTAAATCTACTGACAGGGAAATAAATACAAGAGCGTCTTCCGCAACGCCGTGAATTTATGTATTATTTTTATAGCAAGTGACCTGTAAAAATTAAATACGGAAATTCGGATAACTAAATCCAATTATATGAACAACGTGACATAACACAACTCTTTTTAATAAGCCTTCGATGAAAGGGGCAGTGGGTCGAAAAAAGCGTATACAAAATTCTACGTAAGTACTTCCACTTTTTTATTAATGTTTCCGTTAACTCATTAATAAAAACGGCGACAAAAACTACGGTTTATTTAAGTGCGACATAAATATTTTAATTTGTTTTTGATAAACACTTTTTAGATATACCTACATTAACGGTCTTATTCATAAATGTACTATAAGCTCGATATAGTTAAAATGTGTTTTGTCTCTTTCGTTCTGTAGTCTTTTTACATTCAATAGATTTTATTCGATTTGTTTGGGTTGACACTAGTTTTTGAGACAAACAACGTTTACATAACATCAGTCATCAATACATACACGAAGCATGATACGCTTTATCTAGCGCAGATTTGAGGATATTTTTTTAGACGAGCAAGATAGAGGATACTTGATATGCTTATTTTTGTAAATCAACAGAGGATAATTAATTAATAATAAGTAACTAACGGGTCTGTCCTTTGAAAAAAAATATTGATGGAACATCGTTCCTTCCTTAACCCAATTCCAATCATGATTGACTAACGCAACAGTTTATCAAAGACCTAAACAAGACTGGTAACAAAAATGTATGTCAAGTTTTGCTATTATACATATATGTCATTGTCTTCGATGAACTACTAAAGATACCAAAAGTTTACCGTAAATCAAAGCTTGATGTTTTAAAGTCTTATTATCTTTCTCAATAACTAACCATACAAACAAAACCAATCGTAATTCTCGAGATTAACGCGCTTACAAACTTTAGTTTATAAAGTCACTATAGATATAAAATATTAATTAAATTTTCCTTTTTAATAATTAAGTATTACTAAAATTATAGTGTTTGCTTTTCAGTGATAAAGCGATTTTAGCGATGTAATTAAAACCCGGTGAAAAGCAGACAGTCGTTAGCTTTGTTTAAGAAAAGTAAATTCTGTTACTCGCTTCGTAACTAACTTTAGTGGTTGGATTGTTTAGCACAAAGCCCTGCACGAACATTTCTAAAGTAAATTTGAATTAAAGTACTTTTTACATTAAATCAAAAATGGGTATTGTACTTTTAGAACCTTTTTTACAATTATTTTGTAGTATTTCGTAAACTATTTGTAATTCGTATGTATTTTTTAAGGTAGCATCTACTCATGATATCGTATTGTCGTTTGCCCGTAATAATAATATACTGTATTTTACACCACATAGTAAATTTCAACAATACAAAAGACTTAATAACTAAGAATTAAATTAAGCTGCACAAAAAAGCGGCCTTATCTCTAAAGTAGCTGTCTCCAGGCAACCTTTATGATTATGAAACAAAGTCAATAAATATAGTCATAAATGTTAGAGTGGTGCAGGACATATCTTATAAAATATACTTATACCAATACATACAAAATTAATTCATATATTTACATATATACACATATAATATAGGTACTAATATACAATATTTATGTATAATATACAAATAAATAAATAGTTTCAACTAACAATAAATAAAAATTGATAAAATTTAATATTTTGTTTTACTTTTAAATATTTTATTTAAAAATCCGTTAAGTTTGTATACTTTTTAAAACTTAATAACATTTTAATACAAAATAAAAATTTAATTAATACACAGTCATCGCACAAAGCTTTCAACGAAATTATAAATGTAAATAGAAAATCAATTTCTTCTTGTAACAGGACAATACGTTGAATATAATACGAGTACCACAATGGATGCGGAATTCGGGAAGGGCATTCCCTAAGCCACTTTTATATTAGGCCTGTACTCTAAAGTTATAGTGCCGCTATACTTTTTTTCATTTCATCATTAAGTTTTCACTTATATCGATTATTATTTTTAGTTAATTATAACTTACTTGTGGTCGCCCAGTGGTCGAAATTCAACCTAATCTATAATTGACAGCATTGTCAATATCATAAAAATAATCATATGGTGAGCATATGCAGCAGCCATTGGACCTGATCGTGATAATAAATTTCGATAAAAAAATTCGTTGCAAGATCTGTATTTAAGACCGTGTTGACAACAGACTTTGACAATAAACAAAATTTATGTATACATGTCATTGTACATGTGTGTGTGCCGTAGTGTGCTTAGTGTTTTTTTTTATGAACTTAATGTATTATAAAAAAATATTTATTAGCATTCTGAACTTCTTCTCCATATAAACTTTAACTGTGCCAAATTTCATACTTCTCCGACCGCGTGTTTTTCGTAAAAAGGGGTGAAAAGTTTTTGCTTCACGTATTAATATATAGATTATACTTTCTTCACTGTCAAGTGTCAGATACCCTAAGATCACGGTCCGAATAACAATAACGAGGAAAAAATCTAAGAAAACATACAGCTAACGAAACATTCCTGTATCACGCCTGTTATGTATTATTATACATATTTGTATTGTATGTCATTGTATATCAGGCATGAATAGATAGGTAAGTATAAATGATATTTCTGTAACTAACGAAGCTTATTTCAATCAAAAATATGTATATCAAAGCTGTGTTTATATTTTAAAATTTTTTTTTTTTTTAATATTCTTTGGTATATATGTTATGTATGGACAATAAGCCTAAAAAACATGGCAGGTCTGAGCGCTATAGAAACAAGTCAAAGTTATCTAATCTCGGACGTACACGAAGACTAATTTACTGAGGCTTTAATAGAAGAAAATAAAAACCGACGGCAGCTTTGTCCTGTTCGATGTAATTATGCTTTCACCTTTTGTTCCAACCTTTTATTCCCAAATCGATTGTGCTAAAATCGGGTACGTCGTTTCGATTTGATTATAATAAATAATTGAACAAAAATTAGATTACTAGAGATTATATTATCTTAAAATAGCAATAGAGAACCATTATTTAATATCATTATTCAATCAGAAGAGGCTTTTAAATGTAAATCACTAAATTAAAGTGAAATTTGTAAGCATAAAATATTTTTCATAAAGCCTCCGCGTAACGCATAAAACATGCGCTCTATAAAGTTGAATTTCACACTGTTATGTCTAATATATTTTGATGTAGTATCACTACATTTTGTCGGCTTACTGTTCTCTCGCTGCCGGGAAAATATAATAAGCGAGTATAACATTTGCATATAGATCACCGTGTCCCGTCGTATGTCGACCCTCGCGTTTCTAAATTCAGTAACGTTCTTATGACGAGCGATATATTACGTGTGAACTGTAAAGAACATGAACACCTAAGGCTTATACGAAATTAATTAAAACCCGTTTTCATGAACAGTGTTCAAATTGTATTATAACAACATAAATAACATTGGAAAAGAAAAATTACGTATTGTTATCAAGTATTCAATAGTCGCCCACCGGTTGTGACGTAGTTAATATTAATTGTTATGATTTAATTTATAATTTATAACATATAATAATTCCTTAAATCAATAATTAATATAATATGTATAATTGCATTCGTTTAACCATTATAAATGTAATTAATCAATAATTAATTCTGATTTGACACATCGGTAAAATTGTATAAAAAGGGTAGATAATTATTTTAAGCATTCATTATTATTCGAGTTGTCAACAACGTTACGCTGTTCAAGAAATATATGAAGATTGTGATCATCGCCTTGACTATTTACTTCAACAAACCCACTAGTGTATAACATCTCAGAAGTGGGATGTCGAAAATGTCTGGACCTTATTTGGATGGTTTGGGACAACGCAAACGAAAAAATTATGAATCAAGCAGCTCGGAAGATGAAAACAGTGATTTTTTTTTCTCTGACGGTGGTTGTAAAAAGAAAACGTACAAGAAACGACACGTTGCTCCCAGTGACGCGGAAGTGATTCCCAAATTTCGACCGGAGGACACCAATAGCAATGTTATAGGTTGGTTGCACAAAATTGATCAATTGGGTGACGTTTATGGCTGGGATCACACCGATCGAACATTTATAATGCAATTGCGACTACGTGGCTCCGCTCGAGAATGGTATGACGATCTCGAAAACTATGACCTGACATGGGATGAATGGAAGGAGATGCTGCAGACTGCCTTTCCACGATCAACTGATTACGTGGACAAATTAGAACGCATGCTGGCCAGGACAAAAGAAGACAAAGAAACTATGACGAAGTACTATCACGAGAAATTGTCCTTAGTTAAGAAATGTAACATCACTGGCGAAGATGCTATCTCGTGTATAATTCGTGGACTACCTTATGAACTGAGAGCCAACGCCAAGGCATATAGCTGTGACACTCCTGAACAATTATATTATGGCTATTTATCGTCATTAGAAAATTTCAAGCGAATGGAAACACACACTGTGCGGAAATCAACGTGGAAAAGAGGAACCAGTAATGGTGCGCTAGGATCAACATCAAACCATCAGCTCCAGCCGAAGATATGCTACACGTGTCGGCGGCCGGGTCACGAAGCGCGGGACTGTAGACAACAACAGCACTGCGAAAACTGTCGCCGCAACGGGCACACAACTGCAGCCTGCTGGTTTGGTGCTGGAACATCGCGACCGCAATTACAACAGGTTAGTCGAGTCTTACATATTACTTACGATATTTATGCTGATATTTACAAACGAATAGTGATAGTAAATGGACAACAGTTAAGAGCATTCATAGACACGGGCAGTAAAATTAATTTACTTTGTATGTCACAAGCTAAGAATTTACAAATTAAAATTAAGCCGAGCACTACTGTTATGAAAGGTTTCGGAGGAGGATGTGTAAATTCACTCGGTTCGTGTTACTTAAGTATTTTAATAGATAATGTACAATTGAATGGAATTGTTGAATTAACTAATTATATAACATCGGATATTGATTTATTAATTGGACAAACAATGATTAATAGTAAAAATGTTAGTTTAGTAACTTCTGCTTCATCTATACGTTTTGTTCAAAGTAACTTTGTGCAGGACCTGTTTACGAATATTAATCTACAGGCATCTGACTTTGTTGTAAAATTTCCAGTTTATTTAAAAGATAAAGTTATAATACCAAAACAAAATCAACTATATGTAGAAGTTTACGTTGACTGTTTTAAGAATATTGGAAAAGAGCACACATTTTTAACTAATACGGTATGGATGCAGTTAGGAAATGTCTCTTATATGATATCATCAGCTGTTATTAAGCAATATAATTCCCATTTGAAAGTTGTCAATTTAGGAAATACAGATATATTATGGGAGGCTCATAGACTGATAGCTAGGGCGGAGTTGGTAACGATACCAGTTTGCGATGAGAGGTCTAGAATACTGGCTATAGATAGTTCAGAAACTACCGACATGCAAATTAATTTATCTGAAATTGATAAAGGTCAGCTTAGTGATTCGGAAAATAAACAATTATTATCACTTTTAAATAGGTATTCTCACTCATTTGCTAGAAGTACAAAAGATTTAGGTTGTACCGATCTTATAAAGATGCAAATCCACACGATCAATAACCAACCTGTTTGTCGTAAGCCCTATAGATTATCACATAAAGAAAATGAAATTGTTAAAGGAAAAATCAAGGATTTATTAGAAGCAGGTATCATAAGGGAGTCAATGTCTGATTATGCTAGCCCCGTAGTCCTGGTTAGGAAGAAGGGTGGGGATTATAGACTTTGTGTTGACTATAGAGCGTTGAATGCTAATACTATTAAAGATCGATATCCCTTACCACATATCGAAGATCAGGTCAATAAGCTGTCGGGTAAATTCTTTTTCACGACCCTTGACCTTGCTCAAGGGTATTACCAAATCAGCCTACATGAAGACTCTATACCGAAGACCGCATTTGTCACTTCATCAGGTCAATATGAATTTTTGAAGATGCCTTTCGGTTTAGCCAATGCCCCAGCTGTATTCTCTCGATTAATACAACTGACACTAGGCAGAGTAGATCAAAACATAGCTCTTTATCTTGATGACGTGATGTTGCCAACAAGTACTGTACAAGAAGGTTTAGTACTATTAGAAAAGGTTCTTCAATTATTAACGCAGGCAAATTTAAAGTTAAACCTTGGTAAATGTTCTTTTTTAAAGCGTACCGCAACGTACTTAGGTCACGAAATTTCAGCCGGAACTATACAGCCAGGCCAAGCTAAAATAAAATGTGTAGCAGATTATAACAGGCCGCGTAACGTACACGAGATTAGACAATTTGTTGGTTTAACGTCATATTTTAGGAAATTCGTTAAAAATTTTGCCCAAATTGCTTATCCTCTTACTTTACTTACGAAAAAGGATGTAAAATGGTATTGGGGTCCTGACCAAGAAAATGCATTTCAAACTCTTAAGCAACGGTTGATTGAAAAGCCAGTTCTAGCCATTTACAACTCTGATGCAAAGACGGAATTGCACACCGATGCTAGCAAAATAGGTTTAGGCGGGATTTTAATGCAGTATCAAACAGATAATAGTTTAAAGCCAATAGCTTATTTTAGTAGGGTGACAAGTAACGAAGAGAAACTCTATCATAGCTATGAACTCGAAACACTCGCTGTTGTTGAATCTCTCAAACGGTTTCGAATTTATTTAACAGGGATTAAAGTTAAAGTTGTAACAGATTGCTCAGCTTTAAGAACGACTCTTGTAAAACGCGATTTGATTCCGCGAATAGCTCGTTGGTGGCTTACGATACAAGACTTTGATCTTGAAATTGAATATAGGCCTGGCGAGCGCATGAGACACGTGGATGCACTAAGTAGAAATCCCGCGACTTATACGATATGTATGATTGATAACTCCGACTGGTTGATAACTTTACAATTACAAGATGATAATATTAAAAGCATTATTTCTAGACTTCATGATAATCCTGATCCAAAGTTATCTGCAAATTACATTGTTAAAGACGATATACTATATAGAAAAACTGTTGCAGGTGAGCGATTTGTGATCCCAAAATTAGCTAAATACGGTCTGCTACAAAAACTTCACGATCAAATAGGTCATCCCGGTTTCGAAAAATGTGAAAGTTCCATTAAAGCTCAGTTTTGGTTTGAGGGTATGACAAGATTTATAAGAAAATATGTGAACTCTTGTTTACAATGCGCGTATAATAAGGGCAACTATGGTAGGTTAGAGGGTGAATTACATCCAATTAACAAGCCAGCCATACCTATGCATACGTTACATGCGGATCACTTAGGTCCTTTTGCTAAAACTCGTAAGGGTAACACTTATATTCTAGTAGTTATCGACGCTTTTACTAAATTTGTATTCGCCCGACCTGCTAAAAATTGTAGTTCAGTAGAGACGATTCGGTTATTAAAAGATATTATTATGCAGTTTGGTTATCCAGTTCGAATAATTACAGATAGAGGTAAAGCTTTTACGAGTAGATACTTTAAGCAATTTTCCGAAGAAAATCAATTTAAACACGTTTTAAATGCGATTGCCAGCCCTCGTTCAAATGGACAAGTTGAACGAGTTAATCGCACATTGCTTAATGGTCTCAACACTATGTCTGAAAGCGAATGCACATGGGACGATAAGTTAAACGATATTGTCTGGGGAATTAATAATACACCGAATGCGACAACTAGCTTTTCACCATTCAATCTTATGTTTGGCCACAAAAACTCTAGATATCCATCCTTCCCTTCAAATGCACCCACAAACTCTGAAACCCAACTAAATGAACTTCAGGCTAATAGAGAAATTGCTAAGCTTCGTATCGATAGAAACATGACTACCATGAAAAGACAATTCGATAAAAATCATAAAAAGTGTCTCAAATATACCGTAGGCCAATTAGTTCTCTGGAAAGGGGGTGTAACTAGGGATGTAGCTACTGGCGTCACTAAAAAATTAAACGGGCTTTACACAGGCCCTTATAAAATATGTAAAGCAGAGAACTCATTAGACCGATACACAATTTCGAGTATTGAGGGCATGAAAGGTTACAAAAAATTTAGTGCAGTTGTGCGTGGAGAGACCTTAAGACCATACAAACCAACCATGTCAGAAGATGATAGTTCAGGTAGTGACCGAGAAGTAGATAGAGACGATTTGATTGACCTTCTTGAAAGTTGATTAAGTTTTAGAATAATATAATTTTCATTCCACTATATTAGATTATTTACCGGTTGTTACAAATGTGTGACTCTTCATTAATTATATTATAATCTTGATAATACAGTAGATAATGTAAATGAGTTTAGCTATTACGAATATTGGTAAATTAAATTGCAATATTATGTACAATATATAATTGTTTTCGTATATTATTTACCACTCAATATATATATTTACACATGACGAGACTTCTTCTTTGGAAACAATTACCTTATAATGACAGCCACGATTGCTATGTGACAAGTCCATATACGATTAAGTAAAGACAGCTTTGTGATCAAGTCAGTATAAGTATATACTACTGTGTGGTCAAAATTAAATAAACATAGACGGCTTTGTGATCAAGTCTACTAAAATAATGCTGGCTAAGTGATCAAGTCCACATTAATAGAGACGGCTGTGTGATCAAGTCTACATATATGTGTATAATGACAGCTTTGTGATCAAGTCAATATAAGTATATACTACTGTGTGGTCAAAATTAAATAAACATAGACGGCTTTGTGATCAAGTCTACTAAAATAATGCTGGCTAAGTGATCCAGTCCACATTAATAGAGACGGCTGTGTGATCAAGTCTACATATATGTGTATAATGACAGCTTTGTGATCAAGTCAATATAAGTATATACTACTGTGTGGTCAAAATTAAATAAACATAGACGGCTATGTGATCAAGTCTACTAAAATAATGCTGGCTAAGTGATCAAGTCCACATTAATAGAGACGGCTGTGTGATCAAGTCTACATATATGTGTATAATGACAGCTTTGTGATCAAGTCAATAAAAGTATATACTACTATGTGATTAAAATTCAATAAACAGAGACGGCTATGTGATCAAGTCTATGTATGTATATAATGACAGCTTTGTGATCAAGTCTATATAAGTCCATATATACTACTGTGTGATCAATTCTAAAAGTCTAATTAAGTAAAGAAAAATATGTTATCTTAGTATATATAAACAGACTAATAGCTGTGTGACGTAATAATTTATTAGATAACATGTTCAAAAATAAATACTATAAGTATACATATAAAACTATGTGTTTATTACAAACAACATGTTACTGCTGTACAATATTTTCGTTTCAGAATTCGAGGATCAGCACTGGAGAGCAGCAGAACAAGGGCCGTGGGACACGGCCTACACAGGATGGCCGAGTGTTATCAAGTATTCAATAGTCGCCCACCGGTTGTGACGTAGTTAATATTAATTGTTATGATTTAATTTATAATTTATAACATATAATAATTCCTTAAATCAATAATTAATATAATATGTATAATTGCATTCGTTTAACCATTATAAATGTAATTAATCAATAATTAATTCTGATTTGACACATCGGTAAAATTGTATAAAAAGGGTAGATAATTATTTTAAGCATTCATTATTATTCGAGTTGTCAACAACGTTACGCTGTTCAAGAAATATATGAAGATTGTGATCATCGCCTTGACTATTTACTTCAACAAACCCACTAGTGTATAACAGTATGTAGAAATAAAAGACAATACTTCAAAAAATCTGTACAAGATATAATTTTAATGAATTGCAATAAGTATCGTCGGGATTACATTTCAACTTATTTAAGTTTAATTAAAAGACAGAAGCATATTGGTATAATAATTAATTGAGTGATATTCGAGAGCAGCTTCTGCGAGCATATCATTATTACGAACCTTGTAAATTTTCATTACGAGTTATTTATTGAATGGAATGTTAACGGAAAAATAAAATTCGATCGAATTGATAATATCGCTTACGGCGTATTTTAATTTGTATAATCTTAATACGATCATATGGTATGATAAATTAACATATAACATTTAATAAAGTATATTTAAATGCATTCTTTAATAATATTCTACAAAAGTGTAAAACCAAACTTCATTCCTTTGTTACTGTTACATAAAGAGTAAATATCCTATATAAATAGAATATCTGATATAATACACTGAAAAAATTATTTTGCACTTATTTGCATTCTGTTATTTATTCGTTGAAAGTAATCAAAATTCCTTAGACGCCACATACGAGGGGGGCACAGGGAACACCGGAAGACTTGTTATGGGAAGCTGTTTCACATTCATTGACAGTACGATACCACCCATGAAGTGCAAATGTAGGAGAGGATATTATAATAAAAAAATATGAATATGTCACCCCGGTTTGCATCAAGAAAATCCTCAGCAAATTTTGTCGTAAAACATTCCGATAAAGTAATACAGAAGGGCATTTCGATATTATACATATTATGGATTTGATATAATTTTATTAAACACAATTTTAAAGAACATTTTGAATTTTTATTTTAAACATTTACGTCAAATACACGTTACTGGTATACCTAAACAAAAAGCACCACGTAAAAAATTAGCGTATAATTTATTTAATCGACGATTAATAGGCCCATGACATTTTTATCATAAAATATCTTTAAATTATGTATTATTAATAATTATTTTGCTATGTTTTTAGTATTTAATTAAATTATAAATAATGCGAAATAATGGATGTAAGAAATCCAAAGTTCTATTCAGTGCAAGTTGTAACAGGAATCAGAAGTATTTTGTCAGAACAAACGAACATTCCGATTATCCGCAAATGACAAATGGTTGGTGAATGTTTTCGCTACGTTTAATTGAGTTTCTGACAAATACTCCCAAGTGTACAGAGGCCGGATTGTTATTCATCCAGCTTTATTATATTAAAAATATCGTAGGTGATTAATCTTCACTATATACGTATACTAAAAAACTGGATTTTTTAATACTTATATAATATCAAAATTATAATAATATCTGCAATAAAACGCTTTATCAGCGTTGAATTATATTGTAATGCGAATATGAATTTATTCAATAAATGCAAAAAAAAATTATTTTTATTTAAAAAAGGTTGAAGTAAGTTTTAAATGATTCTAATATATTTTATTCAACATCAAAGCTAAGATAGGAAACTATAACGTTTTATTGTCAGTGTTTACTCCACAGAGCGTCGTCTGAGCGTCGAGATTAACCCACAAACTAATTTGGCAACCAATCCCCCATCCAATTAGTTGTCATTGAAAATTATTTGGGGCTAGCTTGTTGTTATACTGATTAGCAATATTGGTGAATTGTACATCTCTTATTTATTCTTGTTTAACTAATTCAAATAAAATAGTAAACGACTAACGAGAGTATAACAATACACCACAAACAACAGTATGATCAATATAATCGCTAGCGTATCATTCGTTTTAATACAATAGCTATTTAAAACGGATTTAAGGTCCTTTTTAAGGATTATCATCATGATCATATCAGGATGTCCACTGCTAAACGTAAGCTTAACTTATTGACCTCCAGAGCGACCACCTGGGCTCTTTAGTGCTCGTTATTTTAGGGTCGCACCACTATGGTCTAAGTTGCCTTTTACGCCACCTTGATAAGAAGAAGGTCTAGACAATTCTTCTCTGCCGGTCACATCACAGCTCTTTCAGGATATTTAAATTTAATAGAGTAGATTAAAAAAAGTATGAAAATTGTACCGCACAATGATAATACCGAAATCAAAATCAAAATCAAAATATTTTATTCGTTATATGATTACACACACTCAACGAAGGTCAAAAAAAATGTCTCGGTTGACATCTACAATTTCATTATCTATTTCATCATCGGCTTTACTAAATATTACAATAATATAATAATGTTCCTAGTGTAGGCCGAGAGAAAAAAAGCCGGAGGAAAAAAAACTCTCCGTACTCTTTTTAACATATCATATTTTGTACATACAAAAAAAAATTATTCACAAAGAACGAGCAAATCATGTCACTGCCAAGCAGCCTTGTCATTGTACCTTATTACCGATACCAAAACTTATTCAATTGGCCGTGCGGTGACCGGTAGAGAAGAATAGTTCCGACCTCTTTCTTGCCGAGGTGTCGTAAAAGGCGTCTAAGGCCATAGTGTTGCGAACAACTATACACTAACCAAGATGGTGATGAGCAGCAGCGTCACCATATCCTGCCACAGCACACTGCGCTCGCTAACCCGCCTGCCAAGCGTGGCGAGTATTGGCAAATCCCCCCTCCCCATATAAGTATAATGGGGCTACGTTCAGCAGTAGACATCCAATAGCTGAAGTGGTAGATAAAAAATATATATGAAAATTGTACCACACAATGACAATACCGATACCAAGACTGAATACGTCATTTATCATATTCTACTCGTAAATACGAGTTACGTTTAAAGTTTAAGAACCTGGATGACCGAGCTTTGCTCGGTTAAATTATATTTAGATACCTACATTACATACTAATGAAACATAAATAATATTTTCGATCTTACCGACATAATAGTAAAACAATAGGAACTGGGGATTTAAATAAAAAATAAAAAGAGCTCTCAATAATAGTTTTTCTCACAAAAAAAAAAACTTGAAAAAAAAAGGAAAAAAAATTGGTCTGAAGACATCGGGATTCGAACCCGGATTTTCTGATTTTGAATCCGCCCGATTCCTATCAGAGCTATTTTTTGCTTATTAATGACGGCGAAATTTACCTTCGTATTCTAATGATATTTTTTAATTGCGTAAAAAAAAGGGATAAAACGACATTTTCTAAAAATAAATCATAGCTAGATCGACTTATCGCCCCCAAAACCCCCTGCATACTAAATTTCGTGAAAATCGTTGGAGCTGTTTCCGAGATTCAGATTACATATACACTCATTTGCAAAAAAAACGGGCGGTTTCGATTTTCTTCCTGGCTGAAAAAAATAAAATACCAAAAAGGTTTTAATCATTTGAACATGTTACTGGCCAGTTATAAAAGTGCCATTATGTTTATAAGAGTACATTCCAAATTCAAATTTTTGACTGAGCCTGGTTTTCAAAGAAAATAACTTTTAACTACATTTTGTGGCGCGAATTCCCTATAGTTAATATCGACTCTAATTAACTTTTTGTCAATTTTTATTAAATTATCTGGTGTCCTTGACATTTAAAAGTATTGTTATTGCTGTTTAGCAATCTCGAAAATGGTAGATAAAGTGATAAAAGCGAGCAAAATTATTGCGCTGCTTGAAGAAGGTTGCAGTCAATGCTTCGTGGCTCAGAGGCTAAATGTGAGTCGGTCGACAGTTCAAAGGACCTGGCAGCGCTATCAAGAGACCGGTTCCGTCAAGAGAAGGCCTGGTTCTGGCAGAAAGACATGTACCGAACCACGGGATGATCGTTTTCTAGTTAGTCAAGCGTTGAGAAATCGCAAATCTTCTTATGTGGACCTCAAGAACACCCTCGAAGAAGTAAGAAATGTGCAAATTAGTCTATGGACGGTCAGGAGGAGGCTTCTCGCTGCTAATATACACAGTCATCGCCCGGCACGCGGCCCTAAATTACTCCGTGGACATCGAGTTGCCAGGCTTAGCTTCGTTCGAAATTGTGTGTCATGGACTCATGAAGACTGGGATAGGGTATTGTTCTCCGATGAAGCCAGGATATCTCTGCATGGTGAAGACCGACGTCGGCGAGTGCTACGTAGACGAGGAGAACGCTTTGCAGAGGCATATTTTGAAGAAATCACACCTTATGGAGGGGGCTCTGTTATGTTTTGGGCAGGAATAAATTCTATGGATCGTACGGAGTTAGTCTTCATCGAAAACGGTACACTGACTGGACACCGATACATAACGGAAGTTCTAATTCCTTATGCACAACCCGCTTTAACCGCTCTTGGCGAAAACTCAATTTTTATGGACGACAACGCTCGCGCCCACCGGTCTGGCGGTGTGGATCCGTATATGCTAGAAGTCGGAATTCGTCGTTTGGACTGGCCAGCTAAAAGTCCGGACCTCAATCCCATAGAGCATGTCTGGGACGTTCTGAAGCGACGAGTGAGATCAGTGCAGCCGGCTCCGCAGACCATCAGAGAGCTAAAGAATGTGATTACCGCGGAGTGGGAACGTATTCCCCAAGAAAGCATAAAAGATATACTCACTAGCATGCCCAGACGAATGCAAGCTGTGATTTCAGCAAGAGGGGGTCACACTCAATACTAAACTTTTATCTGCTTTTAATGTATTCAAGAAAAACAAAGAAATTAACGCGTTTCATTTTTATTTAGCGAGCAGGTACAATCATAGTGTTTTGAGCTTAAACATTATTTCTTAATAATTTAATTAAAATGTTATGATAAAACTGATGAAAACTATTCCTTCCTAATTAATTTATAAAATTCTGAGGATAACAATACCTAAAATTGTCAAACAAACTAATAGTAACTATAAAATAGTTCTTTGCTTAAGTGCCCGTTTTTTTTTGCAAAAGAGTTTATATATATATACAAGAATTGCTCGTTTAAAGATATAAGATTATGTAAAAATACATAACTAAACTTTAACATAATGAAACTTTAGTTTACTATAATTATTTCTATGAAAATAATAATATACGATATTAGTATAACCGATTTATTTATAATAATTATTTTTAACGGTACTCAATATAATTACTATAATAAAATTGTATCAAACATTGACACATGCCACTACTTCCGACTGTATTATTATTACATTTATCTTTATAAAACAATGAAACTGAGTGAGTTCACAGTACATTAAAACGAAATTCAGTTTAATTAATTGAAATACCAAAATTATTTAAACAATACATTTTGACACAAAGAAAATAATTATCATAAAGTCCTTTGTTAAAGTAATGTTATTGGAATTATTTTATTTAAATGTGAAAACTGAATGTTAATATAGAATAATTATTTTAGTATTAAGTCACAGTCACTGGACATTTAAGGTTATTTTAGATGTACTAAGGAAAGAGTTTATTTATTGAATATTAGAACGTCGTCTTTATATGTGTTTGCGGGAGCTTAGCTAGCACATATATAAATATATAAATAAATAAATATTAACTAACAATCACACCACGTTAACCTAGCCCCGTGCTAAGTTCGTAAGAACTTGTGTTACGGGTACTAGGAACGGAAATAAATTTAAGATATTTATATAAATACATATATACATAAATAAATACACATCCATGACCCGGTGCAGATATCTATATTCGTCATACAAATTATCTGCACCTGGCGGGATTCGAACCCGCGACCGCTGCGTAAAGTGTCCAGTTGCCTGACCACTCGACCAGCCGGCCGTCATAATGTATGACATATTATATTGACTATATTATCGTAGATGATTTTGCTTAGTAAACAATGTAAATTTAGAAAAAATAAGTTTAAAATTTAACTTCAAAAAACTTTATGAAAATAAAAAACAAAATAATATTTTTGTTTCTATTTATGCACGTAATATAACTATGTATGTATGAAGTATTATTTAGAATAATCTTAATATAATTTCTTTGCCTAGACATGATATTCTTCAAAATTTAATTTACTAATAATTAATATTGTCCACAAATGTTTACTCTTAATTACAATTAAAGTCGCTTTTCATGTTGATAATAAAAGAGGGAGACAGCCTTTCATTTTTAATCATTAAAGATAATGTAAATAATGTTTAAAGATAAACAATATACTTACTATATAAAATTAAGAGCCAACTTTCTATCTTAATCTTCGATAAATTTACTCATTAAGATGTTATGGAAAGTACTCGAAGAGCGGGTGGACCGCTGATCTAAAATTTCGCTTGATCGCAACAAATTGATTTTTAAAGTACTAAAACTCTTGGAGAATGTCCGCTTATCGTCTTGATTGAAATAATGATAAGTATTTAATGGGTTTTGCTTTTAATTTTATGTGTAAAATACTTTTTTATTGTTACAGTATCTTTAGCTGACAGGCATTGTGTTATCTTCGGTCGTTTTAGTACTTCTTTCCAAAGTGAAATGTTAAGAAGCGACACGATTTATTAGTTCATTAAAATAATAATGAATTATCATGACGGTGCGGATTTTATGGATAATTTGTTAGAATTATTACTGTGATATAACACCAAAGATCTTTCTTTTATATCGAATTTTAATTCCAGATGACTACTTTGAAAAATTAAGTAGTTTATATTTTTATATTTTAAACGCACACACAAACTTCACACTAATTTATTAAAGGATGTTTAATTTGAAAATTTACATTTCAAATATTAATATTTTTATTCGTTCTTGAAAGAAAGTTCAACGCTTTAAAAAATCATGAAAATTATTATTTTAACTTTAAATATACCTACTGTACCTACTTTTTACAACAAGATTTATCGTCTTATTTTTTTTAAACTTAATTGTTTTTACAACTTATAAATTATTAACTTATTAGTTATAATTATTAAACTTAAGTTAAAACTATTTTATTTGAAATTCAAAATAAAAAAGGATGATGTCCAAAAAGGTCGTTGACCGTTAACACAAGCTTTGTAATTGAAACCTTACGAAGTACGAATCATAGAAATCAGTACGATTGTAAGCTACATGTATTGAAATCGTGTCCGTCGAAGCCTTACAAATCCCTTTGTGAATAAAATTTTTGTAAGGATTCGTCGATTGTGTTATACAGAACATGATTTATAATTACAGAAAAATGAGGTATCTGAGATATTAATTGCATTCTATAAAATAATCGCTGATATCCAAGTAAAAACCTAATTACTATTAACTTTACTTGTAATTTCATGTTTGACTTCCTAATTTTATAGTAAACAATGAAGTTGTAATGTCTAGCGGTACATTTTTTTTTATGACTATCAAATATTTAAGTAGAGACATTTTACAAAAGTTACGTAAGCACTAAAATATCATAATCAAACGTTTATTTTTATTTAGATATCTAAGTAGATAAGCTACAAAACCTATTTAAAAATGTTAAATGTTACAAAACTATTTAATAGACCACTTCACAATGCAAACAACAAGGTTTCACAATTTTAAAATATTATGAATAACTTGTCTGAACCAACGACGTTAAAATTTTTTACGGATAAGGCTAAATAATTAATTGATATAAAACAATTTGTATGATAAAAAGAAAACAAACTTGCCCAAAAAATGGTATGCTTTCGCGAAATATATTTTATTGGTAAAACGGCTATAAATTGCGTTGAAAGCAATTTATGTTTTACCTGTAATAAAAGATAATCGATCTTGCTACAGCTTGTATACGTAACGCCAAAAGCAATATTATTTTTGTTCAAAAAATGGAACCGGCGGCGGAGTTAGGGAATGTACCCATACTACTTGATCCGTTCGTGGTGGGGAGGAGAGTTCTTTAAAAACTACCACGTTTGGTCACTAGGACGGGGGACGGTCTTAGATTTTTACGTAGTTAATATCCTCTAGAGAAATTTAAGAGTTTAACGCTTTTTAAACTCACAGGTCACACCGGTGGCAACACTACGCTACTCTACCACTACTACTACTGCCTACACTTTATTTACTTTCTGTTAGCCAAAAAAAATACCATTTAAAATATATTTATGATTTACTACGTGAAAGTTTGACCGGGAGGGGTGGGTGTTAGCCAATACTACGGGTGGTCACCGATGGAGGAAAGGAGGTAGAAAATTGTAAAAAAATAGATCACGTATTATGGGTACTTTCCCTTACCTTAATTCATGTATCGCTTTTTATTTTATTTTTATTTACTTACATACTCGTAATATCATCCACTTACCTAATACCTAAACCGACATAATCATTGAGTTTTTTCATTAAAAATAAAATATTATTTGATACTTCTGCTGTCTCATGTATGCATAACGACAACAAATTCATAATGGCTTAAAGATAACGCAGAAACTAAACCAGATGCAGATTCATTCATAAATATTTATTTATTTTTTTTCAAAAAAAAACTTTACTACGTACTACCAAAAAGATGTCACAAATATATATATATATATATATATATATATATATATATATATATATATATATATATATACATATTTAAAAAAATAATAACCCCGTCCCTTAACAACATATACAATCTTTTGTTATTTATAGATTTTATAACTATAATATGTACTATAGACTACAATATGAAAATATTGTTACAACTTTAAGGAAGCGAGATAAATACGTAAAATCTTTAAGGTATAAACAACCATTTTCTTTCATTGCTTGAGTGAGAATAGCTACAAAGTTTTGATTTATGCGCATTTTGATGCCATCCACAAAGGTAGACTTGCTATTGTTAACTTTTAATCCACTTAGAGCACTTCCCTTCCCTTCTTTTGTCATTTTATTTTGCTAGTATTTTGAAGAAAAATCCAAAATACAAAAAAAATAGTTAAGTATTGTATATATGCGTAGTAGATAAGGAAAAATTCAGTGAATTTAATCTTTTTTAAAACTTTACAACTCTTTAAAGGAGATCTAAAATTCACCGTATAAAAGTTATCCTCCAGTATGTCTCAGTTATTCATTTTATTTCTAGGAGTCCTGGTCTGATAACGTTTATAAATTCAAAGTACTTCGACTGTGTAATATAGATAAAGAACTGGCAAGTGCTGACACTGTAAGAAATTCGAGCAAAACTAAAAAACTGGCTACGTCAAGAAAAATATCTCTTTGTTCACAGCAGCCAAAACAACTTTGGGCATTTGTTTAAATAACAAACAATCGTATCGGCCTCGCAAAGAATCGGGTCCAATACGTGCCTAATCGAAGCAATGTATTGAAATAGGGGTCCCATATCGACGTGCCAAATTACCGAGAATGGAGATTATGAGAGTATTGTGAATTTTTCGCTTAACATACCTGTTGATTTATACGAGTCATTTGTTTCACGATATTCTTAACGTTATTCTTCAACCTGGCAAGCTAAAGCTGGCTATGAAATATGAAACCCGGTATTGTGTTTCGGAACCGAATGCGCTGTAATATTGCGATATACAAACCTTAAGGTAAATGTTATAAGAATTTGTAAGGGAAACACGTGTACTTTACTGTATACTACACCACATATTAGAAATAATTAACTGCAATTTTAAAATATTTATAAATAGCACAAGTACAATCGCTCTGGTGTAATGGTACGAGTAGTCGCCTTATCGCCGGCGGTTACGGATTTCATTCACGGAGTCACATGGTAAAAATTCATCTGCCAACCCGCAGTGGCGCAATGTGGTGGATTTAGCTTCAAACCTATTCCTATATAGAGAAGAGCCCGTTCCCAGCAGTGGGACGATTACAGGCTAATTCAGTTCAATTCATTACAACTGGCAGTCTTAGATAGAGTAGTCGTTTTAGATAGAAAAATTGCTAAATGTGTAAATATGATAGATATAATATATAAATTACGAAAAAAAAACTCCAAAAATACACTACGTCAATTAAAATATATAAACTAGCGCACATTACTTATAATAAATCACATAGTAACAAGTAACAACCAAGCCGTTTGACAAACAATAAGTGTTTGATTAAATACTTCACGCTATACGGCTTTGTTTGACATGTTACTCAAACAAAGAACAACAATCTACATAATGTGTTTAATGAAAAAGTCCGTCGAACGACTTTTATGTTTATGTTTATATATGAGTATAAAGTGTCACAGTAAATCGTAGCTACATGCGACAGCGTTGGCGTGGCAACAAAACAAGATATCAGTCGAAGGTCGATAATTTCATATTAAATTAAAGAAAAAAATGTTTATTAAATTTGTTTAACGTATGGTTTGATAACGTGTGATTGTTGTTTAATGGAAATTAGAACTTTGACCAGCGAGTTTTCCAAAGAAATTTAACCGTTTTCATGGCTCATAAGAGCTTCACCACATCATGGTACGGCCCGCGGCGTCGTTATTTAACATACGATGGTGATGCATTGTTATTAATTTTCGAACAGTATACAAACGTTGGTTGCTGTGTTACAGTTTTATGCAACCTTAGCCCAATCGAATTAGTATTTTAGATTCACAAAAATTTAATTTAATTTTAAACAACTTTTGTTATAACTATATATTTTCCGTGTACAATTGAAAATGAACGAGTTATTCAAGAAACAAAAAATAACCCTTTAAATCAAGATGGCGGATGAAGCGAGAACACTAGTAGCCCTACTTTTTGAATTTAGACTACCAGTGACAAACGAATTCCGAAGGAAAATTTCTGCTACAAATTTTTGTAAATCTTTGCCCGTTTTTGAGCTAATCCGATTGGGCTACCTATGTTTACGGTAGTAAGAGACTGAATACTTCACAGGTTCAAGAGTTAAATATTAGATGAGTAAAAGACACCATACTGTGTATTTTCACAAATGAGTACCGTGGCCCGTGCCGCGTGTAGTACGGTACGGTACCGTACAAAGGCTACGACACCGCGATGTGTAATGATACACTCAAAAAACAAGAGATGCCGCGAATAGTTGTTATAGCGAATAGTCGAATAACTCGCCATTATTATTCCACATAAAAAAAGGAATATAAAATACAATTAATTTGTTATCAAATAATAATATCACGCTTGTAGTAGTCTTAAACTTACCAATCATTTATTTGTTACTGTAATCTAATTTTTTTCTAAGGATATGATAAAATCAAGAAAACAATCAAATTAAAGAAATCAGTCTCATAATATACTTGATTTTACACCACGATCTTTTGGACTTTAAACATTAATTAAAAAGCCTAACTAATTAATACTGTGTTTTGTTTTTTAATAAATATTAAAGTTTGAATATTTTAAGGTCTATAGTTCTTTTTTTTTTTTGTTCCTTTGAAGTTTATTTTAGACAACTATTCACCGAATGTCGAATAATGCTGGCTATTATTCGGTATTCGATGAATAACGAAAAAATGTCGAGTAATGCCGAATACCGAATAATTGCGAATATTCGTGGCATCTTTACAAAAAAACTAACTAGATAACTTTCTAAACGTACAAAACTTATGTTTTATTACAAGGTAAGTATTTTAGCTATGTATTTAGATATACTATCTAGATTACTAAAATATATTCATGTCTTTTTTATTATTATGTAATTATTCAAATTAAAAAATGAGAATTTATTACTAAATAAATGTACTAATTACTCATGCTTAGTTATTAGCGCACCTTCATTTGCATATTCATATTATTAAATAACTGTCGGATTGGCAACCTAAATAACTTTCTCTAGTTTTTCCTAAATAAAGAATTTGAATGTTCAAACACTTTTTCCCTAGAAAATTCGTAATAAGGTTAAAAGACCATTGAACTTTATTGAATATATTTTGATTTCGTAATTGGGGATATCGTTTATCGTATCGTTGTTTATAAGACGGTAGCGGAGATACAAATTCCACAAACATTGAACAGCCAGGTTGAACGTTCGACCTTATTAATTTATGACTTGCGAACGAAATTTCATATCTGTGTAACAGATCTACGTTCGAATTTGTATATTATAACAATATTACTGCAGAATTTCAACCACAATAATTCGAAAGATTAATCTAATTTATTATTACACACAATATGGTATCTGTGTCTCAAAGTAAATAAATCTACAGAAATATTTACTAAGACAAAATATTTAAAAGAAATTGAATTGTAATTCTTATTACCTTATATTTTTGTTTTTCTAATTCTTGTCGATTTGTTGGTTTAGATTTTCTTTTTAATAACGTATCTGTAATTATAAATGAATCCGCTAAGCGGATCAATAAACTCCAAGAGCTTGAACGATGCATGATTGATCAAGGATTATGCATTAATTATGAAATTACTTATTAATTTTTAATCAAGTCTATAACTATTAATTATTAATAAACTATAATAACTAATTTGATAACTGGATTCAATATATAAATTTTAAACAGAACTGAATCATCTATATCTTCCTATTTATTTTATAAACCTATGATAAAGCGGAAAATAAACATTAAGATGGTGTACTTAATGGTTGCTACACTGCAGCTGCTGTTGTAGCCTTTCTTAACTTTCGACTGGCTACCTTACACAAAAATAATATTTATAAACCGATCCTAAGATTAATTTTAAACACATAAACAAGGTCTTTCATTTTATTATATGTATGAACAAAAATATGTCAAATTTATTGTTATACTGAAAACAATTAAAATGTTATAATTATAAAAAAATTACTTATAATCCATATCATATTTTGGGCCTTTTCTGCTTCTGTAAAACTTAATGCCATCAAAAACATAACTTGTAAAAAGAAACCAAGTCTCGCAACTCACTTCTTCTTCCGTAAAAAGTTGTGATATCCATGTAATACCAAGTCGGCTAATTTATTCAAACCCTACTTAAGGGTTCTTCTGTTTTAAGTTATTACGTTAGTAGCTAACCTAACAACATCGTATAGTGATCATATCAATATTAAAAATCTTTGATGTTTTAAATAAATAGACTGACTTGGCAATCGCACTAAACAATCTAATTATCTAATTATAATATATAATATTCCTATGTGTTACTTCTTAGATACATTGTTTTCATATATACGATGTTGTTAGGTTAGCTACTAACGTAATAACTTAAAACAGAAAAACCCTTAAGTAGGGTTTGAATAAATTAGCCGACTTGGTATTACATGGATCTCACAACTTTTTACGGAAGAAGAAGTGAGTTGCGAGACTTGGTTTCTTTTTACAAGTTATGTTTTTGATGGCATCTCATTTCTTTTTGTAGACAGTCCTACTTATTTTCCTTTCCGGTGTCTTCTACTTCTTTAATATCAACAACGTATTTTCTTAAAGCCTTCGCTAGGTCTAATGAGCTTTTCTTATTTTTGTAGATATTCTTCCTCTTTTTCTTTTCCGATACGATACAGATATATAATTTGATTGTCATGTCATACATATTGTGATCTCAAGTTGACAACTTGAAATACTTGACAAGAGAGATGAATGAAGTATGTTTAGCCGGAAACAGTGTAGTCAGATTGCTGTCGATTTTTTACACCTAAACTTCCATAAAAATAAACTTTTAAAAAATATTTAAAAAAGTGAATTTATACTTATGTACGTACGTAAAAAGTTATACTTATAATAAGACGATGCGCCGAGTTAACGGTTGGTGCGCGCCATCTGTAAACAGACCCTGAAAACCCACTAAAACAAAGTACTCGTCAAGACGAATCAAAGGAGCCGAAACTCGATTGGGGTGCGTCGTTTTATTACAGAGTTCCTATGACCACCTTCTAGCTACATCATCAAACCCTGGTTACCATTGAAAGACAAACTACTCGTCTAGAGGATTCAAACGAGCCCGAACTCGATGAGGCTGTGTCGTTTCATTGCGAAGTTCTTATGACTGCGTTCCAACTCCATTATCAGATTAGACCCTGGTAACTATCTAAAAACAAAGTACACGTCAAGACAAATCAAACGAGCCAAAATTCGATGGGGTTGCGACGTTTTATTACAGAGTTCCTATGATCACCTTCCAGCTCCATCATCAGACCCTGGTTACCTTTGAAAGACAAACTACTCGTCAAGACAATTCAATCGAGCCCGAACTCGATGGGGTTGCGTCGTTTCATTACAGAGTTCCTATGAGCACCTTTCAGCTTCATCACCAGACCCTGGTTACCATGAAAGACAAACTACTCGTCAAGATGATCTAAACGAGCCCGAACTCGATGATGTTTTGTCGTTTCATTGCGAAGTACCTTTGCCTGCCTTCTAGCTCCATCAACAGATCAGACCCCGGTAGCCATCTAAAAATTAAGTACTCATCAAGACGAATCAACGAGCCTAAATTCGTTGTGGTTGCGTCGTTTCATTACAGAGTTCCTATGACCACCTTCCAGCTCCATCATCAGACCCTGGTTAGCATTGGAAGATAAATTACTCGTCAAGACGATTCAAACGAGCCCGAACTCGATGAGGTTGTGTCGTTTTATTGCAAAGTTCCTATTGCCACCTCTCAGCTTCATCATCAGATCAGACCCTGGTAACCGTCTTGAAACAAAATACTTGTCAAGCCGAATTAAACGAGCTGAAACTCGATGGGGTGGCATCGTTTCATTACTGACTTCCTTTGACCACCTTTTAGCTACATCATCAGACCCTGGTTACCATTGAAAGATAAACTACTGGTCAAGAGGATTGAAACGAGCCCGAACTCGATGAGGTTGTTTAGTTTCATTGCGAAGTACCTATGGCCACGTTACACCTCCATCATCCGATCAAACCCTGGTAACCATCTAAAAACAAAGTACTCGTCAAGGCGAATAAAACGAGCTGAAACTCGATGGGGTTGCGTAGTTTTCATTACGGTGTTCCTATTACCACATTCCAGCTCCATCACCAGACCCTGGTTACCATTGAAAGACAAACTACTCATCAAGACGATCCAAACGAGCCCGAACTCGATGAGTTTGTGTCGTTTCATTGCGAAGTTCCTATAGCCACCTTCCAGCTCTATTACCAGATCAGACCCTGGTAACCATTTCAAAACAAAGTATTCGTTAAGACGAACCAAACGAGCCAAAACTCGATGGGGTTGCGTCGTTTCATTACTGAGTTCCTATGACCACATTCCAACTTCATCACCAGACCCTGGTTACCATTGAAAGACAAACTTACTCGTCTAGAGGACTCAAACGGGCCAAAAATCCTTCCTTTGGCTACCTTCTAGCTCCTCCATCAAATCAGCACCATGTAATCATAATATTGCATTGTCACATGATTTACTATTATTTTGGATCAAATTTAATTTGCAAGATTTGATGGCAAATATCGAGACAGGTGAAACAAAATAAAAGCTTGTAAAAAGTGAGTTGACATATCCAGCGCAATGAATTAAGTTAGCGCAATTGCGCGGCGCCTACTTCTTAGCTTTATGTTGTCGGTTTTTTGTCACAGAGTACACGCGCATCGTATAAAAATTTACTCTCATCAAGAAGTTATAGCTTTAAAATACAAAAGTTATTTTGAGTCCTTATTTTCTATATTTATTTTTATTTATTTAATCTTAATATACATTAATTAACAGTTATTGCTGTTATGACTCACTTAATCAATCAGGTGCATTCTAATAATGACATAATTATATGAACTCAAAAATGATGATCACGCTGGCGAAACGGTGCGCGCTGTAGTATATTAAGCGGGAGATCCCGGGTTCAATCCCCGGCAGAGTAAATTTTCTTTCTCTGATCTGCTTTGATGGGAGTCTTTGGTAGTGGCTAGTTACCACCCTATCGGCAAAGACGTGCCGCCAAGCGATTGAGCGTTTTGCTACAATGCAGTGTAGAAACCGATTAGAGGGATAGGTTTAATATAGCTGCCAACTGAATAAAATAAAATAACTTACATACGGGAAGCGTGGAAGCCGTGGAGCGGGCAAATCACCTCAGCCAGTCGCGGTTATGATTTATTAGTGTTCTTTAATACTTTGCGTGATTTTGGTACAGCTACATAAGACATGTCCCATTCTTGCTTTTTCATTCCGTTGACCATTTTACAGGTTACCTTTGAAGATAATTATATCTAGGTACCTATCTACACCTATTATTCCACTATGTTATACTTGTACGGGTACATTGATTCATTCACTGCAAATGTAACTTTGTAATCCTATATATTTATATGGGATTACAAAGTTATTTATGCAGTTGGTGTATCTAGAAAACTGGACCGAAATTGCAAAATATTTGAATTTTTCCTTGGTTTATATTATATACTAAACACTAATGGTATTCTAAATTTGAAGCTTTTATGTCTGCTAGAAGTGCCTGAGAGTTTTGATGATCGGTCAGTCAGTGAGTGACAAAATTCGAAACTTTGACTAATTATAAATCTTAAACTACTGGTTCAAATTGAATGAAATTTGAAATATACCGTGTTTATACAATGCCTGCTTGGGTATTGAAAATTCAGACTTCTAGTTCTATCGACAACGAAGTTATAGGGGGCCGAAAATGGCCTGAGTTGCTTCGAGAAAAGATAGTACGGCCGTGCCACTTTTTTTTTTTGCTCGACTTGGCGGAGGCACTGCCGCGCCTCCAGATAATCGCTTCTTAAAAAATATAAAAGTAACCAATTTTAGATATTTTCGAATCACTAATAAAATAAATAAAGCAGATTATGCCAGAATATGACTATAAATTAAGTGAATTAATATTACGACAAAATGGTCAATTCAATTATTCAACTGAAATTTCATTTGGACCCAGTCTCTAACCACTGAAATACATATATCATTAAGTTAATAGTTTATACTCTAAACGCGCTCAGAACTAACTCGACTAGCATAAATCGTGTTTGATTTACGCTACGTCGCGCCACACCATGTGACGCAAATATTATAGTTATTGTTCAGCTTCTATGTCAAACTGTATCATTATATATATAACACATAAAAAGAGTTCTATATAAATATATCATTTAAATATCAATTAAAAACGCCTATTATAGTTTTATTTTTCTATCCTCGGAAAGCAAGACATTAAAATAATATTTATATCAAACTGTCATTAAGATTCGCCTTGTTTATAAATAAAAGACTGTAATTAAAATCACTAAATCAGGTCACATTTGACAGAAGTATTTCTTAATATACGTTACAAAAGATACGTTATGAATAAGTAACGTCCTACTTTTTAAAGTCGATAATCCTTAAAACAAAATTAAACAAGAGCGAGTAGGACTTGCCCATGAAGGGTTCCGTAGCAGCAAGTAACATCATATATAAGTTCTTGTAGTTCGTTGTAACTTTAATCGATGTTTTAATAATAGTATATTTTTTTATAAAAAAAACTACTTACTAAATCTCGTTCAAATCAATTTTCGGTGGAAGTTTGCATAGTAATGTACCTCATATTTTTTTTTAGTTTTATCATTCTCTTATTTTAGAAGTTACAGGGGGGGCACATTTTACCACTTTGGAAGTGTCTCTCGCGCAAACTATTCAGTTTAGAAAAAAATTATACTAGAAACCTTAATATCATTTTTGAAGACCTATTAATAGATACCACACACGTATGGGTTTGATGAAAAAAAAGTTTTGAGAAACTCAAAACTTTAGTTCCAAGTATGGGGAACCCCCAAAAGTTATTGAATTTTTCTATCTTTGTGTGAAAATCTTAATGCGGTTCACAGAATACATCTACATACTAAGTTTCAACAGTATAGTTCTTATAGTTTCGGAAAAAAGTGACTGTGACATACGGACGGACAGACACACAGACATGACGAATCCATAAGGGTTCTGTTTTTGCCATTTGGCTACGGAACTTTAAAAATCAGAAATCAAAGAATATATTGATCATTATATGTCTCATCACACAGACACGGATGTCAGCTTCTCAATGTAATAATAATATAATATGGTAAATAAGAATAGCCCTAAAATACACACAAATACACCCACACACACACACGCAATATCCTGTCTACAAAAGTTCAATTTCCGAGCATGGACATGAAAACTTAAAAAACCGTTCTTGTTGGGTCGTGTAATCGGTGGACAAAAAACGAAACACATGTTTCGAAGCAAGTCAATATACCATCAGAGTCGGTGCCATATGGCATCGCCGCTCCGTTAAATTCGCAAAAACCGGAATTACCTGGAACGAGTGTCATGTGTTTGGGACAATTTTGTAATATACTGCAGAGAACTGCAAGTAGCGGCCATCGATATATCCAACGGATTGAAACCAATGTGGGAAAAGAGTTACAATTGAATAATATATAGTGTTTCCATATATATACCTAAGCGAATGTAACCAAATAATATTTTCTTGTTATTTATACAAAAAATATTAAGAGATTTTAAAAAATCATTCACTATTAGAATGTATCCTTATTTAAAAGTAACATAGAATATGAAACATTATTTTATCATTATTATACACAGCTACATAATATAATAAAATTATAAACGGCCGATGTCTGTACATGAGAGACTTATAAAAGAAATATAAGCTGTAGTATATTTACGTTACTAGGGAGGGAAGTGACACATTACAACCTGGATCTTCCGAGGTTGCGATGTCTCAATTCCTTCCCGTGTAACGTATACAATTTTCGTAACGCTAGGATTGAAAAATCAGTTGTAATTAAAATAGATAAAATGGTAATTGTTAGGTTTTTAAATTAATTTACTCATACATGTGATATTATCGATGATGTCGCGTATCCTAGCAACGCGTAACTAAACAATATAATTGATTGTTTACGAATTTGATAATTTTGTTTATGATTCTGTGATTTTGTTTCTATTTTAATTGCATGTAAAATATGTATCTGCTCAAGAATCTTTGGTTAATTTGTGAAAACTTTACTGGTCATTGAATATATTAATGTGTAAAATTTTTGTGTTATAAATACTGTTTGTTTTCCAAATAAAATAAAAATAAAATATAATGATTATTTAGTTGTTATAACACCAATATAAACATAATATGAAATTAATTCATGAAATGAAAAAAAAAACTGTAAAATAGGATATTAGTTTTATTTTGTGTCACATACGAATTATTACAAAGAAATTGTGAGATTAAACTATGCGATCTGTCATAACTTTTACATATAAAAACAATATATTTGCATCAGGACGAAAGTTATCGCATGCGCTCTAAATTAATTCCTCATTTGGCCGGGAAGCAATGTGGCACTTTCGTCCCTAAAATTACAATTGAAAATCGAACTTTCGATCAAGATGTTATAAAATAAAAAAAAAAATGATTTAAAATTTATGCTTCTATGTCTCTATGTTTGACCACGAAACACGCAAATCTGATGCATGAAATTGGTTTTCATCCTATACACCGTCTAGAAGTAGAATTATTACTCTATATAAAATTGTAGTAAAATCGTAACGAAATCGTTTTGTATAAATTTTTTTAATATCTAATTCCATTGCCTTTACTATTCATATAAAGACAAAATCCACAATTAAAATGCATATTTGTTTGTCTGTCCATACAAGTAGAGCAGTAACCATTAAAAGTAACGCGGATAAAGTCGCACGGATCGGCTAGTATCAATAAAAATAGACTTTTATTAGTAGTGTTGCAGTATGTACTAAATACAGAAAAAAATACTATAACATAAACATATATTCTAAACTTGAAACAAATAAACATTATATTTCTTATTACTTAACAAAATAATTTTGTGTATACTTTAGAAATTCTGACTTATTCACATTAACTGTAGTAATTATTTTAAAATAAGCAACGTGTAAAACGGGACGTGTAACGAAGCATAAAATATCAGGCAATAATGACAAACGACAGTTGGGTGGTCTCTTAACACACTATAATTTCACCAAGCTGAATTTTGTTCGGTTACTGTCAATTATTTCGTTTAAAAAAAAATTATAAATTTTTATCTTTCGAAATTATTTTTGTGTGATAAACTGACAAAAGAACTTTATTAGTCACAAAATTGGTTTTTAGTTCTATAAAATCCCCATGATTAATAAATCAATATTTAAAAAAATAAATGAAGTTAATTCCAATAATACTAAAAAAACAGTGTAAAACTTTTATAGCCTATAGCAAGCTGATTTTTTAAAGTATAATTAAGATCAAGAGAACTGGAGCTTAAGTTTCATACGTTTTCAAACATCACTGTCAAATAAACATGTTAACAGGCTCGAGTGTTTTCGTTAATATTTTTATTCTTTCGTAAAGGATCGACAAGAACTTTGTAGCTACTCTGTAATACAGAGCTTGGTACAATGATTCAAATATCATAAAACGAACTGAAAATATCAATGTATATAATTTCAATAATTGTATATTTTAAAATACAATAATAGAGAACCGTTTTCCTGTCAACGACATAAAGGACTTGTAAAAGATTCACATAAAATACAGCAAAGGGAATTGTTAGGTATTTTTGTTACGACCACGTTTTTTATTCATACTCCTCGTTGTACGCCTGTAATTGTACCACTTAGGTGCTCTTTGCGCGCTAAAGTACGACTTATTTCTTAAATGTCTCATTAAAATTGTAAATACGCCAGTTCTGCCAGTTTCTGTGTTCTTCATAATAACTTGTAAGTACGAATTGTTTCAGAACACGTGTTCATAAATGTTTCTTTCACCAGTACACATATAATTTTCTTAGAAGTAAAAAAAATCGGATAATTAATTTATCCGTTTAGTTATTGAGTATTTAGGTCAATCGTAGTATATTTTACACTTGGAGGAGTAAAATTATTCGAAATTCGTTTTCATCTTCAATACATATTAAACAAACATAGATCTAATCTAAGTGTGATCTAAGAATAAATTCGCTTTTTTTAGTGCAGGCTTACATGGTTCATCGTTTGTAGTCTTTTTTATTAATATAGGATATAATGCAGTATAATTATCTTTAAGTGGCTTTAGGCTAAATCATCGAATCTTCAACTTCCTGGTCACTAGCACATATGAACGTTAAATTTATCGTTCTGATAAATTTAATGTTCATATGAATAAAATTTACTCAACTGTTATTTACAATCAAAAAGCTGAAACTTTGTTCCAGAATAAAATTGTCACCGTAAATTACATACGAGTATAACGAAAGAATCGTTCAATTAATTTAATGAGCTAACAAGAATATTGTAATATTTACTCAATACGGCTATATTTTGCCTATAAGGGTGCCTGTCTATTAATGCAGTGCGAAGCGGCGGAGCGGAGAAACGGAGAAATAATAACCAATAGGATTGCAGAGCCCTTGTCCACTGGAGCGGAGGGGAGATTTTTTGCAATCCTATTGGTTAATATTTCTCCGTTTCTCCGCTCCGCCGCCTCGCTAAGCATTAATGGACAGGCAACCTAATAAGTCAATAGATCTCAAAAATTAACATTAAAACAGTATTTTTTAATTAAACAAAAAGCTTAAGTTTTTTTTTTATCTGAAAACAGATAAATAAAATTCTTAGTAAAAATCAGCTAGACTATGCACATACTTCAATCATTCGCTTACTCTAGTACATGCTACTAGTATTATTGTTTTAGATTAATTTATATTATCTAAAATGACTATCTGTATTGGTCTAATAATTCTCAAATTTACTTTACTAAATTATTAGACTCGGTAAAGAAAACCTCACATAAACAAAAGCCAAAAAACAATTTCAACTGTATCCCTCGACCGATAAAATGTAACCTCTATCAACACGTCCGACCGTTACTAAAACTTTACCTACTTTATTCCGTAACACTGCGGTAACCGAAACTTTACGGCTAACTTCTTTCGATATTGACATTTTTACCTATAACTTTAAAAGTTCAAAGCTATTCTAGTACGCTATAAATATGAGACTTTGTATACTGCATCGACGTCGTAGCAAATGTAATTAGTTTTTGTTATTACATTTTTTAATTTCATTATGTAATAAACAATATTAAATATATATATATATATATATATATATACACACCTATAACCTAAACAATGGAGATTTGTATTAATCTTTTCCTGTAATTAGAATCTCGCCCAGGATACGTCAATCAATTACAAAACTAACCGTGTCATGTATCCGTAACAAAAAAAAAGGTTATAGGTAATGGTCTTAAATAATTTTATATGACTTTTATTATTATTAAATAAAAAATGAATATATTTTAATGCTGAGATTTAATAGACAATTTCGAATCGAAATTGTCTATTAAATCTTTTCCACGACGTTTTAAGAGAAAATAATCGTAAAAAGTTATCATAAACAGAGGCCGCATTCTATATTCAAAATTTGTTTTTCGAAGTATTTACAATTTAACTCACGAATATTAAAGAATATGAAAGTTTTATTTTACTGCTAACAATTGTAATTATCTGTATCATACATCTTTACTATCAATCTAGACAAAAAATATCTAATATAAATTATACGCTAAAAATGATAATTTAAAATAAAAGAAAAATATTTAAAAATTAAATAAACAGACAAAATTTAACTAAACTTTGACTAAAATTACAACGAAACAGTTGAAGATTTCAATTAAACTTATTCCAGGGACGAGTAATATGTTACTTAAACCGATCTTGTTAAGTAAACCCGCAACTCCACAAATTATTTTGCGTGATTTAGAAACCGCGTTCTCGTTATCTAATTAGCAAGATCAAACCAATGGCGTTAAAGGAATTTCGATTGTAATTATGAAAACAATGAGAAATTACGAAATTATGTTGGCAATCTAAACTTAAGTTTGGATTTAATTTATAAAAGTTATCATTCCTACCGAATCTCTGCCTTAATTACATGTGTACAAAGACGAATATTATAATTATAAATATATACTTTATATTTCATTTATAATTGCTTCTTAATTCAGAAGTAAAACATGTTAAAATATACGTAATAACAAAAATATTTTAACCAAAAACACGACATCATGGGAGGAGGTTCTCCGTTCATCTATTTTTAAGTATAATATAATGTGTTTACAACTTAATGAATAAGAATAAAATCTAATTTTAAACTATATAAACTAACCTAAAACTATAACCACATATAAATGTCTCAAGGCTGGGCAAAGATCTCTTTTTACCCGACTGCGATAGAAGGAGGGTTATGTTTTTCGAGTGTATGTATGTATGTCCATTTCTTTGGCACGCCCTACAGCCCAAACGGCTGGACGGTTTTTGACATATGAAGTGTCGTTGGATTTGTCTAAGTTGTAGTAGTGACATAGGCTATATAAATTTTCAAAATGGCGCCCGCAAATGGCGGAATGAGGGGGGGAGAGTTGATTTTTTTTTTCTTACTGTAGCAATATGGGTATCAAATGAAGGCTAGTAAATTGTTTTTTTCTTTTTAGTTTATAATAGTTTTTTGATTTTTTTAATTAAGCATACTTGTTCATAACGACAAGGGTTGGAGTTTAAGACATCCTCTGCTCCAGTAATAACGGCGTTCTTTACAATTATACAATATTTAATAATTAAAATAGTAAGTTTAAAACAAAACTACTATCTGCATTGTTTTATTTATAGCATTGTTGTTACCAGTTCATTAAATCGAGTAAATGAGCCAAGTAGTGGCAACTTTAATAAACAACCAATTTGAACATTGCGGAGTAAAGTTGAACGATAATGTATAAAAGTTGAAAGCGCAACAAAATTTATAGCATCACCATTCGAGTACTCGTTTACATTGTTATTATCAGTCATAAGCTTCGTAACTAATTCTCAAATATACTACAATATATAAAACTTACTAGTCTAGCTCTGCTTTTGCAATTGTGTCAAATTAGTCGATCTATAAAATCCACCATTAATTACGATTGCTGACTTTCGGCGAGTTGCACGAAACCGTCGCTAACTTTCCGTTAGTTAAGTTGCAATTAATCTTAAAATTAGTTGATCTCACGATTAATTTAAAGCTGTTGGAATTAATCATCCGTTAGAAAGGTCTTTATTTAAACTAAATTTTTTTGTTAACTTAATCAGATATGTAGGTTTCGTGCAACAGATAATCACGATTCTTGTGATTAAATTAGTTTAATAAAAACTTAAATTTAAAATTTGTTTCGTGCAACTCGGCGTTTGTCAGTTTTGGTCATCTAATAATTTAAGTGTTATGGTACCGTAGATAGTGGCTATATTTACATTCATATTCTAATTTCAACAGTTTTTCATTGCATGAAAACAACGACATTCTCTAAAAATGAATCCTGGCTAAATCAATTTTTCGCCCCCGAATCCCCCTGCATACTAAATTTCATCAAAATCTTTGGAGCCGTTTCCGAGATTCAGTATTGATTATATTTATTTATATATACAAAAATTGCTCGTTTTAAGGTATTAGATAGACAGATAGAAAGATAGATGAGAACCCTGATTAAAACCTGCGGCTGAATTAAAATGATTCTAGATATCTAAGTTATAACTATTAAATTTATCAAGAGATGTCAAATAGTATTTAATAAAATACGAAATAAAAATGATTTCCCTCCGACATTACTATTTAAAACAATCCATGTTTATTATGACTTTAAACATAATTACATAACCAATAAATATTTAGTAAGTATTTCAAATATAACATGTATTGTAAATTTTATTTTAAATAATATTAAATAATAAATATTATAATTATAATTATTTTAAGTTTTGAATTGTAAATTTTAAATAAATATATGGCATTAGTTACTCAATAAAAATAACTTTCCTCTGGAGTAAAAAATAACTTTGATATTACTCAAAGCTCCATGCACATAAAACATTCAAAGCGAGCTTAAAAGCTGCTCCCTTGCTCCGAAAAAAAATAAAATAAAATTCAAAGTAATTCCATCAATTTATGTGATCGACGTCAGTGACCTAAAAAAATGCATGGACACTAACATGCTATGCTGCATATTTTTATTTTAAATTGTATGAACTAAGTTGAACGAGATATTAAATCGTAGCCGACAATTTTATCGAATTTGTCAGAGTGAAAACGGAGTACAACTTTATTCTCTCGACGATTAAAATCAATTTAATATACTGTTGTTGTTTTTAACCAAATACTTACTAGATAGATATATAATTTAATTATATAGTTTAATTTAAGCGAAACGTAGAAAACATTAATTTACGATATTATTTCACTCAAGTCAACATTGATTTAACGTCATAAAGTTTAAATCTCAGCAATTATTTCCATCACATGTCATAGAATATTCTTAAAATAGACTTCTAGTATGATTACATTTTACACAGCTAGATTAAGATCAGTAGTTGTTCCTTTTATTGCAGGAACACTTAAAGACAACGGAGTGTGTTTTATTTTTAATCTGGTTTATCTTGCTGCTATTACAAGTGTACTATGGGATTAGGTAGCGTCTGGTTGATAACGTTGAGAGGTACGAGACTACTTGAAATTGAAACTATTTTTTATAAGTTTAACAAAGAGGAAATTTAAGTCACGTAAATTTTATTAAACTAAGTACCTACACTAAAACGACTAAATAACGAAGTTTACAAGTGCACTAAATCACAAAATATTAATGCGTAAACGTAAATGGCGCTTTTAATATTATTCGTAAATAACGTTAATACTATAAATTATTAAATATATTTAAACAAACGTTAAGTTGATTGTTTACAAATTTAGTAGTTTCAATCATTTGTTAATAATTAGTAAACACTCTAAATTAATTGTAATAAAATTTTGCAATTGTAATAATTTACTTGAAATAGTAAGTACTTACGAGTATGTAGGTACAATTAAGATACCTTGAGTGCGTTTTCTCTACCTATCTACCACATATACCTAAAAGTACATATATTCATTACTAATATTCATTACTATTATTATTATTATATGAAGTTCTAATTACTAATATTATTTTAGCTTTAATCAATTTTATATAAACTAAGTAAGAAATATAAGAACTATGAATAATTAATATTATTGATAAAGATCAAAATATAGCAATATTAGATGATTCATATTGCGCATTCTCTTCAGATCAAGTTCGTCGACAAATTGCTGTTAAATTAGTTGCTGAGTTTCGAAGCATGAGGGAGGATACACCCATTCAATCTTAGTTATCCTCATGAATTTAACTTCACAGACTTCGTACGTTTACTGAATAAAATCATTTGACTTATGTAGGTAATGATGATTGCAATAAAAGTGATTTTTAAAGCCATATGAACAAATTATAAACTTATAATAATCTGTAATATAAATGAATTATAAATATTTAACAACATATTGCCATGTTTAAACTTTAAACGCGTTGCTTTCAATGGGTATAATGGTCGACAAATGAGATAAAGAAACCGCAACTTTGTCTATTACATTAAATAGGGGTGTATCAAAGAGGATCTTAAGGTAGAGCGACAGGTAATGATTTATGAAGCGCAAAGCTGATACAGAGTAACATTAGACCACATCAAAATAAGAAAGGGGCCGTATCAAAGGCAGTAAGGCATCCCTAAGGGCCAAGACCTTTATTTATGGCGCGCCTTTGTTAGTTCACAGAAGAAGTATAAATAGTTCGCGCTGAAATATCGAATGCTTTTTGGGGGTGGGATATAGTAGAAAATTAATGATGTGGTCAGTGCTTGGATTGGATTAGGGTGTGTTGAATGAATGGGTGAGATGCTAAAAGGCTTGGGCGGGTTTGTTCGGCTTTGTAAAACACTAACACAAATTGGGATCAAGTTTTGTGAAGGGAGCGTAATGCTTTCTTTTATTTACAGAATTTGCATTTTTACTGTATCGTATACTCTTATCGTTATTGCTTTATGATATTTAGTCTGTCATGAAATAATGAAACGAAAGAAAAATAGTGTTAAAATGAACCACAGAATCAACGCTTGTTTCAAAAGGAAATAAATAATTTAGAAATTTTATAGAAATCCAACAAGTTTTAATTGTAAACAACATAATTATCAACTGCATTTCCTCCTGCTAATATACATATTTATACTTTCTACAATAACACACTTAAACTCAAATTCAAAATGAAAAATAATACTAATAATAACCTAAGCCAATATTAATCTAATTATAACCTACAAATAAAACTATAGGTTGTAATAAGGTGGATGGTATCGTAAACAATTTTAATAAGTGGCAATAAACTTTTATTACTGTATAGTTAGTAAAACCAACTGCTCAACAGTCGTAATATTACCTAAATAAAAAAATAATCAACAGAATCTAATGTAAAAAACTGCCATGTAAAAATGATACCGTAGTATATACATAAAAAATAAAAATACACGCATGGTAGGTACTTAGAATTTTTTTCTTTTTTTCGGCACAACAAAAACTCAAAATTTATTAACAATTTGTACACACATAGAACCTAGATACCGTAGTACTGAGCCGTAGTAAATACAACACACGGACCTTTAAAACAAAATTTTTTGCCCAGAAGTTAGCCATTTTTGTCTTAAACTAGAATATTGATAAGCAACCATGTCCAAGTAACCATGCTAAAGGACAGTATCGAAAAAAATATTTGAAAAAATTTTAACACATTTCCTGACGTAGGTATCTAATATAATATGTGTACCTACCGATTACCTATTTCGTATTAATTTATAACAAAAAAGGGGTTCAGATCCAAATGAGTTCACTGGGTTTTTCAATTAGTTGAATACATAATATAATTTCTTTCACGCTTAACCATGAAGATAAACATCACAGGAATATGAAGATATTGATATGTGAGAAAAGCTTATTCCAGCAGCAAAATATTTACAAGGTAAAATAATACCTTAGCATATTCTAAGAATGAGACAGGAAATTGATCACAGTTCTCTCTTATACCTCTATAATAACCACGCGAATTGACCGATGTCTATAAAGTGAGGGGTCATCGACCCTCATCTCGGACAAGACAATAAAGCTTTTAATGTTTCATGTACATAATTCATGATGGGTCGCCTTCCCTTAGCCGGCGCTTGTGATAAAAATTCCACACATATCAACCTTAAAACGGCACATCAGTGAGAATCATGAGAAAGTAGTAGGCTATTTTTAAATCGTACGATAAATCTTGGTCACAAACGGTTGAACAATTTGACATTATTCTCGCAGTTAGAGATGATTAGTTTTATCCTATATTTACCATTTTGTGAAAATTAATAAATTAAAAATAATTTAGAAATTAACAATCCACAGCAATGCGTACTTGTTTTCATTAACAAAATTATAATCTTACTACTATTTAATGGTAATTTGCTATATATATAGTATATATCTATACTATATATATAGCAAATTACCATTAAACTACTATATATAGACTAGTATATATATATATATATATATATATATATATATATATATATATATATATATATATATATATATATATATATATATATATATATATATATATATATATTCTAAAACTTAGTTAATCTTTTAAAACTTTATAAAAACAATTAATCAAACCAAAACATCACTGAACCGAAAAACTTTCGCAACGAAGTCACTTTACACAACAACGCTCGCGGTTTAAAAATTTATGATTAAATTGAGCATATTATTTTTACGAAACTGTAACGAATGCTTGCAAAATACACTAGGGGCAAGTGGTAGTAATGGCCGCCTTAGATCATCGTGAATGAGGCAACAATTTCCATTGTCTTTGCCTCATGAATTCCGAATCTCGACTCGGGCGAGTGCTTTAAAGATAACCTTAATGCTACTTTTTACATCCGCTTAATATATACTACGTGCTTATTATTGAAAGCATTTTATTTTAAAAAAAAGTCGACGACGATTTTAACAAAAGATCTATATGCGAATTTTATTATAAAATACGGGAAAAGTTTTAAAGATTCCTTCAAAAAGAGAATTCAGGATTAACTTTTTTGGCACACATTACCGTGTCTTGTAAAGTGGTAAGTACGTGGTATTGCAATGAAACTTTGTGGCAAATGCAGTCTTTAATTTCGAAGTAATACGGCATAGATTACAATTTTGCTTATAATTAGCAGTTAATTAAAATCTGAACTTACATAACGAGTATCGCACTATAAGAAATCGAAAATAAAAACATATAACGTATTTTTTTTCGTAATGCACAGAATAATATCAGTTATTTTTATAGAGAATACAGCAAAACTTCGAACAGCACGTCCCTTTGCGCACGCTGTGATTAAAGAAATTACAGATAACTACGTGTTCATGGGGATTCCATCGTCCTTCTCTGTTCAGGATGCCTTCCTAACTATAAAACAAATGCAATGTATATGACTTATTAAATTCCAAGCTAATTTAGCTAGAATAAGCCAGCTCTGATAAATTATAAGAAAACACATCTGATTTGATTAAATTAATTTTATTACACTACAATAATATTCTTCATTGTGTAAAGAAGTATGAAAATATAAATAACGAAAATAATGTTATTTAAAATAATCTACTAATTGACGATGTGAATAAATTAATAGATTTACTTTATTTTCTAGCAAATACCAAATAAATAGTTTTAATTCGCTATTAAGTACGTCGATCGGTTCTATAATGATCAAAACAAATTATTTTAATACAAAATCACAAACAAAGGCGACGCGACATATTATGCAATTTTACATGCAAAAATTATATACTAAATATGAACAAATAATATTTTTAAAGCTTCCTTGGATAAATAAACAAGAACAAAATTAATAAAAGAAATATTTTATTTGCGGATTTAACACTCAATTCAGTAAATATGTGTATATTGTATATAGAAGTAGAAACTGTTTCTCGTAATTATCGTACTAAAGTGCATTATTATATGACCTGACATTAGCAAACATAAAAATTTATCCCGAGTGAAATATTCTCTATAAAAAAAAATTATGTTCGCGATATACATATTTGACAATTTATATTAGTAATTGCATAAAATTACACCCCCGCTCTAAAGAACGTTAAAAGCAAATTATTTATAAGAAGCTATAGCATCTACAAAGAAAATTATGTTCGACTTTTAAATTCTAAGACAAAACAAGTACACTTCTATATAGCACTCATTTTTATTATAAATTATTTGATAATATTCATTAAATTCTTAGATCTCTAAGTTCCGTGCTAGCTGTTTAAAAATAAAGTCGTTGTATGAATACAGAAATGAGGATTTTAGGAAGAAACTTTTACTTTAATTACGTTACATAAAACACGCAGATATTTTTTAATATTATTCTTTTTAAAATTAAAAAAAACAACTCTTAGAATTCTAACATTTACGTATTATTTACATTAAGTTTACGATCTTGTAGCCAACGATATTTCATATTCCACATCCTAATAATACAGCTTTGTATTATACATTAATTAATTATTTACATGAAACAAAAACCATTACCATGCATGATAATTAGCACCGTGTTTGTTTAAAATTTCACCTACTTTTCATTCTCAGAGTAAAACGCCAGAAGCAACCAACATACCTGAAACAGAATTAACATACTAAATAATTTAACAAACATTGTTGTTGAAGCTTTTGTTGTGATGTTGCAGATTAAACGTCACTAAAAACAACAAACGGATTGCCGAAACCTCGGCATATAACTTTCAGTGTATTGTTCTCTTGCTATTGTTTTGATATGGATAAGTGTTTTAACTTACTTATAAATAATTGACAGCTTTTTTTTCTCAAAAAATATTAATAAATATCTTTAATTGTTAACTATTTTTTAAACTAAGTAATTACTTTGTTACTGTTACATATTAATGACAGAATTACATGCATGATCTACGTGATGTTGTAACATTTTACATACGGGGTAATAATTGGCTTTTATTTAAAGAAGAGTACTGATTTATAAATAATTTAAAACATTTTGATAAAAAAATAAAAACAATACAATATGTACTGTGTAAATTAAAGACTGAAATATATATAATTTAACTACTTCACAAATATAATAATTAAAAGTAATCAGAATATCTCTCATAACTTTCTAGTACCATGTGTTAATTTATGAAGACAAATGTCTGTCTATAAACAGCGACGTCAATTAAGAAAATACGGGATCCTCCACTAACAATGACGCTCGTAGTTGTGCTCTTTGGATACTCAAATTAATGCCGGTTTACGATCACCATGTATGAAGTATGAACCATCGTATAAACCGTCTTAAAAACGCGGGTAGGATTAATTTATGAGCACTGTGGGTGGCTTAGACAATTGATAGTTAACTACACCCTAGAATACATTACTTAAATTAAGATGCACAGTAAAATTTAATTTTAAAACTTAATTGAATAAATATATGTAAAGATAGATATTCTATTTTTTGTCAATTTATTACATTTCAATATATGTATTTAAAAAAATTATAATACAAATGATTGTGTATATTGGTAATACATGCGTCTAATGTACTTGAAATATATATAAGACACAATTAGAATGCTAAATAATGTAATTACAAAAAAAAAAAAAACGAAAAAAAAAACAAACTTCGATATAACAGTACGGACGATTGATAACATATTGTCCCGTAAGTACTTATTCAATAAAATGAAATTTATTTAACAAGCACTCATGCCACGCCAATAAAAATAAAATTAAGGTTATTATAATTCAATATGTTTCCGTTTTAAGCTGTATGTATAAAATAAAAATCAGTTTTAAATAAATTATTAAATGCGCCAGCCCTAATTAACGTGCCTCAATTGAATGTATGATCACTTGGACTTTTCCATTCCCGCAAACCCTACATTGAATTGACAGATTGAGGGTTCCCGACCAGACGTGTCTATTGGAAGAATGTATGAAATATTTTTTAAGATTATGCTGTCACTACATAGACCTCGAGATAAAAGCGATCAAAACACAAGCCATACAATAAAAATTAATTATACTAGTGGTCGCCCAGTGGTCGAAATTCGATGTAATCTATAACTGACAGCATTGTCAACATCATAAAAATATGATTGCGCATAACATGGTGAGCATATGCAGCAGTCATTGGAGTATGGTAGAATTTTTATTTTCTTATTAATTTAATGTATTTTTTGAGCATTATTATAAAAAATATTAGCATTCTGCACTTCTTCTCCATATAAACTTTAACTGTGCCAAATTTCATACTTCTCCATCCGCGTAATTTTTGTAAAAAGAAGTACAAAGTTTTTGCTTCACGTACTAATATACATATAGATAATTCAAAAATAAACAAATCCGTCACCAAGGTAATAGATACAATGAATACAATAATGCCCATCAATATAAATTGCAACAATTTAAAAACATCTTCTTTCTAGACAGCCTTGACTAGCGTCGACAATTGTAACAAAAAAAAATCGTAAATTTTTTGTACGCTTTCCATATTGACATTGTCATCAATAAAATCAATCGTTCGGTTATTGCTCAATCATTGAATCAATATTTTCAGGATTTAAAACTAAAACATTCATGTAATAATAAAAAATTAAGCTATGGATGCATTATAATTGCTTCAGCCATGTAAAAATTTATGACTTAAAACAATTTTCCCAAATAAAACGAATGCACCAGTATCGAGTTGCAGACATACAAAAAAATTCAAAGCACTTGACCGGCTGCTTGGCTCCGTGTAGCCAGGGGGTCTTGGGGCCATAAAAACGGCACTTTGGAGTGAAGCCAACCAGCTACCACTTATTCAACCTCATTGAAAAGATACATTTTTAGCTAAAGGAAGGAGGAGGACACTTGAAATCATTCCACAAAACATTTTTAGGTTTATCCGATCTTTAACTTTAATGAGTGGCTAAAGCCATCAAACTAAATATTTAAATTAAAACATTTTCTAAATCAACTTAGAAGGTTCAAAAAAAATGTTGAAATAAAAACCAAAGTATTCGCCAAGTCAAAGTAATCTTGTCTGAAAATAAAGCTGCATACTCATAATAAATTCAACGATTCGAGTAACAAGTTTCAAGAAGGAAGCAACTTGTATAAGAAAATGTAAATAACAGTTAAAATTAAGAGAAGGCTACCCTATAAAACTTGCTTTAAAATACAAGCGGCTTCTTTCGGGCTGCGGTTTCCAAGACTATTAATGATTTTATTGGAAATCTGTAAATATTCTCATAAAATTATACTAAAGTAATCAGCATCATTATCTTTTCATACTCATAATCTGAAAGAAACAATTTCAGAATTTATGAAGTGAGACGTTGTCAGTCTTATTGCATAAAACATTCCTTCGCTAAATTCATATCTTTCCACATTGCGTACTTATTGCGTAGAAGTTATCAAAAAAAGATGGCTGCCGCGGACTTGTATACAGTATACTCGTAATATACATACATTATTATTATTGTAACTGTAAAGGAATCCTGCCTAAAGGTTTTTATTAATTATATTGATATGAGAAATTTTTATATCTATCGATAATCACATTTTTGTTTTCAAATATATTTTCTGTCTATCTTACTTTCCACGAGAGGGACAAACATAAATCATGGAGTGATAATTTATTTTCGGTTCAAATTTAAGCTTCTATTTATACCGGAATATAAAATGATCCTCAAGGAACAGTTGAATAAGATATAGGTATACGTACTCAATGCTCTCGCAAACGACGTATAGTAAGGTACGCTATATCGTTTCTAAGCCAATAATAAGTTGTTTTTCGTTGTTTTTAAATATTACTTATGATATATTTGAACTGGTATATATAAAACTCACGTAATCTCAGACTTTACGGAACAAAATGCTGAAAAATCTAACAGTATTTCCTTTTACGACCCTTTTAAAGTATTTCAAGCCTCCTTGTATCAAAACGAAGAACAAAGAATGTAAATGACACTTATCCTCGCTTTGTCCCACTCTTGTTCAATAGAAATACTTCGACATAAGTTCAATTGACCTTTTGAAATGTTATAAAATATTTTAATCGCCTACATTTTTATAATTGTACATATTGACGTTTCAAATTCGCCGACAACCAGTAAAGTAGCTAGGCGAATTTAACTCTAACTCTCCCTTAGCAAGAAAAGAGGCTTTTGCTCTTTACGAATAGTAGAATGCTTACAGACTTTTGCAGTACAGTATAGTAAAAATAAAGTAAGTCGAATAATCCTTTAATTCATATTTCCTTTTTATACAGTAAAATAACTGTTCAGGTAAGGATTCGTAGATTTTTTTTTCAAAACGGTCCAGAACTTAAACTAGATTTTCCAGTCCGAAGACTACAAGCGTTAAAAATAGACTAAAGCCTGCGTAATAATGAGCTCCACATTTCATACCGTACTTTAACAATGTCGTTATATTGTTTTAACCCTGTGAGAACAACTCGTACTTGAATAGTTTTTACACATGCTCTGTCAGAGTAGTGCGTCCGAATTTCTGTTATTCGGCTAATTAAGCATGTAAATGCGAGCAAGTGTGATACAATCGAGCCTTTCATTAACTGCTCGCCTCTGGTGGATGTTGCGTTGCATCTCGATTCTCATATTACAAGCGGTCAAGTTCTCTCGATGAAATCCGATATCGAACATAATTTACCATTTTATTACTTGAAGTGAAACGGACGTATCGCAGTTCGTCCGTATTAATCTTATGTCAGTACAAATTATTTTGAAGAGATTTGTTTATACCATTTGAATTCATTTGATAAATTTACAATTCAAAACTGAAAATAATTTTATTTACAAACAGTTTTGGTCAGTAGCGTGCATTTCATATAGGCAGAAAGGCACTGCCTACCCTTTCATGTTACTAAAAATTATATATAAAACATGAACATTACATATTTTTGAAAAAGACATAAACCATAATTCAATTTAAATCCGCTTCAAAAAACCCGCCATCATATATGCGATATCAGCGCTTCGCGCGAATCGACGACCGCGACGGGCCTTTTATAAAACTTTGCCTTAAATCGCATACAAAATGTTAGCATTGACAGAACGACATTATTATAATCCTACAATTTTATAATGTCGCGCGTCATATGGAATACGAACAAAGTATTGTGTTTTTAACATTGGTCGGTTTAACAATCCAGCAGGCAGTGCCTAAATAACCTGTCAAATCAAATTGTCTTGAATTCGATACCGTTTGTACCAATAATTATGATTTTTGACACGGTCGCATAATCGCATCCGCCGTCCAATCCGAACTCCGAATCATTCCATGACAGATGTTATTGCAATTCACTTTGAATTTTTAGTTTGTGGTATACGAAAATATTAATATATTTATTATATTAGTGATGGACTAGTTTACTTGTGAAATATGTAACGGAGATGTGTGTTTGATGAAAGTAAATAAAGTAAATAGTGCATCAAAATTCAACACGTTCGATTTTACAGATTATTACGTATTTAAAAAAAGATAGGCGTATCGATTTAACATATTATAAATAACAATGATGTTATAATTTTTCATTTATTAATAAATAAACAAGTACTTTAATTAAGCATACAATTTCGTAACTAATTAATAGAAATTCCTTGATAGTGTTATCAATGATTTCGTATGTTTGACCAAACGAAATTATCAGAGTGCCGGCCTTATGTGGCCACTATGTCTAACCAGTAACTGATTTGTTTGATAAGTATCAGTTGGTACTTGGTTGCTGTATATATAAGTGGCTCATGCTTATAAAAGATTTGGCACGACTTGTATCACATGCCGAGAAAAGCCGGATCAATCAATAAGCATGGAATGTATAGTTAAATGTATTTTGTCCTGCTGTATGTGTATGCCTGCGTTATTAGTATAAATGAACTTACACAGTGTCTAATAATTTACTTGTCTGTTCTTGAAATTATCTAAAAGCCTCTATTCCCAATAAAATTGAAATATTAGGAAAAATATGTAAGATTAAAGATTTAAAAAAAAAGTTAAAGAAATAAACTACTATATATGAATATAAAATATTAGAACAACCATTTATAATATAACAAAAATGTCGATAATTCTGTGTCGATTTAGAAAATTTACAAATTGTACATTTGTAACTCTCAAAATCAGATGGATTACTTAAAAACACATATCAAACACCATAAACAAGATATGTATAATAACTTTCTAGTCCATAATAATACATTTTTATTTTTGCACTTATAAAGCTAAAAACTACTTCGACTAACTTTTTTTTCCGACTAACTTTGCTGGTAAATTATTCTATATAGAATAAATAAATTGAAATCATCATTTCTTTCCATCAGTTTTTGCTTTATATCAAAGTTTTTGAGATATTATAAGTATATATAATTTTAAATATGGTAATAATAATTTGATTAATTTTTTTAAAGTTATTTATTTATTGCAGTATGATATAACATGACATAAAGTAATTAAATTCAGTACATATATTAAAAGCAATCATTTGTTTAAAATTTATTGAGTTTGGAATTATTTGTATCATCAATCTTATTTGAATAAAGAGATTAATATAATTGTATATTTTTAAAAATTAGGTTTTGAATGTTATACTTTAAATATATATTTGTATTTTGTATCAACAAAATACAAATATATATTTAACTATACAGACAACTTTTATTATTTTGGAAATAGATGATAACATTAAAAACTTTTTCTAAACAATAAAAGAATTTCAAATACAAAAAAAAAACAATAATATTAAATAACTAGCTGCAAGCAAAAATTCTAAAAACTATATTTTTAGGTTCGGTATTGATTGTAGATCACACCCCAAGTAGTCTTTTAAAAAAAATATCCAATGTATAGTTTTGACTTTCCTACCATTTTATTATATGTACCTATAGATCAGTGTTTCCCAACCTTTTTTAGGCCATGCCCCACCTTCACATTTGTAAATTTTTTATGCCCCCATGCTAGGGGTGTTCATCGGAAAAAATTATCGATAATTTTATTATCGATTTTCGGACGACGAAAAAAAAAAAAAAAAAAAAAAAGGTCATCCGTCGTCGGTATCCACATAATCCTCCGTTCCCTATCCGAATAACTAAAAAAAAAAAGGTCATCCGCCGTCCGGTATCGAAATAATCTATCGATAATTATCGGATCACACAAAAATATCGATAATTATCGGATCGGAAAAAATTATCGATAATTATCGGATCGCAAAACATTATCGATCATTATCGAATGAAAAGTTATCGATAATTATCGAATCAAAAGTATCGAATAACACTTATCGATAATTATCGATAATTATCGAATGAAAAATTATCGAATACTTACGAATTATCGATAATTATCGCACACCCCTACCCCATGCATAATTTTTAACCTTCAAAATTGTTAAAGTCGTGTCGAGTCAATTTTTAAATTGCCCCCCTTAACTATCAAATTGCCCCCCTGTGGGGCGTAGGCCCCACGTTGGGAAACACTGCTATAGATCATATTTCAGAGAAACAAAAAAATTTAACAATTTAAAAATTGTATGTATTTTTATACTTTTTTTTTCTGTGAATTAAAAATGTTTAATCTTTTTTGATTTAAATGTAGGTATAGCATAATTACTTAAATTGGAATGATGTGATGTTCTTTAGGTTCATATTTTTTTTTGACTGCCTACCCTGTCTTAAAACTTTATGCACGCCACTGGTTTTGGTATAAATCATGTCCGCGTGGATTGGTGCCAAGAATACTAGCAGCATTTCACCGTTGAATCGCAATTCCGATTCTCAGGGCTAAAAATGCACCAGCCCTCCTGTCACCAGTGGAGGCTATGAGACGTGGGATTATATTATACGTGGGATATTTGATAAATAAATATATGACTTTTTAATTGTTTTTATTAATTATAGCTAACATAATATATGTATTAATTAAATACAGTAACAATTTCAAGCATTTCACTTAGTTCTTACGTGCAAAAATCACTCGTATTCGAAGCACGAGTACGATTTTACGCTCTTATTTACCGAGTAAAACAATGAATGCACACTCAATTTTCCTATGAATTATGAATTCCAACGCTCATCCGAGACGTTGATTCCATTGAATATGGATTCATAAGAATGAAATCGCCGTTACAGATAAAAACAAAAGGCACAAAATTTGATGCACATAATTCATGGCGTTCGAAACACAATGGTCACGCGACGATAGAACGTGTTCGAAGGACCTCCTTCTAACCTCCCCTCGTCTGCTGAATCCTATTGAAAATCAAATCAGAACATATCCCTTGTGACTCCGATATTTTTGTTTCTTTTAATAATAGTTGTAGTTATTTAACAATTTCCTGTTTCGGTTAAAGGAAAACCCGATAAAAAATAATAATTTAAACCAGTTTTTAACTAACCTTATTAAAATCACGGCATGATTTTTTTCCGGCAGAATCGATATTCGAGATATTCGAAGTCATATTATTTGAAACATTGTAATAACAGTTGAGTGTACCCGCCACAAACCGCATTCCCGTCACATCTCGTTGGAGTACAATCAAAATAAATAAATAAATAATATAAAGTTGTAAAAATAATAATAAAAGTTGCTCAAAACGAGTGCGGTGGGCTCCTACGCAAAAACAGACACGCGCCACAAAACGTTCAAAAGTAGACAAAATTTTGTTATGACCCATTTTAATAGGTTTGAAAACAAAAAACAATATATATACCTACATATATTATAAAAAATAAAAATTCATTTATAAGTTTTATATATATTTTACCCATTAAAGACGCTGGTGGAGGAATTTATCAACTTTTTCACCTCAAAAAGGAGTCTCATATTATTTCTAAATATATTTTAAAACTTATGGGGTTCAATTTAACTATTAGAAATAATAATAATAATAGTTTAAATTAGTATGTTAATGTATGGAGTGTGATTGAAACATTTTTACATTTATTTCGAGCATAATAAAAAACCACAACCGTTTCAGTCGCTTCGCAATAGCAGTTATAATTCTGACACTCATATCCGTATACTTATAAATTTTAAGAAAAACAATCAAATTATATCAAAAACAAAGAAACGGATACACTGAATGTTATATCACCAGAAATCGCACGAACTACACATGAGTGATCCTAAAGAATGCGCCTGAGCTAAATGTGTAAATTGTATCAATTAAGAAAATGTACCCTTTAATATATGGGCGACGAGTCAACAAAGAACTGCTGCTCTTTGTAACGTTCTTTTATTCTTTGTATTCTTTCTCTGTTCTTTTGAATATATTCATTGTAAAGCCTACATTAGACATGTACGTAATATTGCAACCTATTAACTATATACTATGATTATGCCATTATACTAGCTTTCCGCTCAGACTTCATACGGGTTGTATAGTTAAATTTAAAAGTAATATACGTTATATAAACTATTTTTATCTATATAAATGGATGAGTATGGGTGAATGTTTGTTACCGCATAAACTATTGAAACGTTTGAGAAGAAATTTACTATTTTAATACAATTGAGCAAGAAGCTATTTTTAAGTCATAATTATCATTTAGACTCACACAGATATAATCGTGGGTCGGGAGTAGTAGTATTGGTAGTTTGGTACATAAAAAATTAAGCACAATCGCTACAGTGAATTATTTAATTATGAAATCTACTTTTCCGAGTAAAGAATGATATAAAAAAGGAAACCTTACTACACCGCGGCTAATCAGGCATTACCCTACAATTTATAGAGCTTATCTAAGTAACAAGTTTAATCTCACATGCGTTTCTGATAATAATTCTAATTCTAATTGTCGATAATAAATTGCGAACTCTATCGAGCCATGAAAATGATCACTTACGAATGTTCGCGACCCTCTTTGAATTAATTCTAATATTTTTACTTCTAATACTTTTTTGCTTTTTATGTCACATACATTTTCAATTTGACTTCACTTGAGGTTTATTTATTTAAATATAAATTGATATGCAGTTTTTTGTATATAGAAAACAGTATTTTCGAGGAACGTGACAGGTTAAAACAAAATACGGTTCGAGTCATGGTAGTGAAATAGTAGAATACGAGTACCGTCAAAACTGCAAATGTTTCCTAGTAACTATTTATATAATTGATTAACCATTCAATCGTGCGGTGACTGGCAGAGAATAATAGTCCCAACCTTTGCACTGCCGAGTTGTCGTAAAAGACGACAGAGGCTATAAATAAATAAATAATAAATAAACGTCTCACACTCAACGGCCCCCATTAGGATGTGAATCCTGTGTCGGGGGTCCGGAAACACACACAATACACAAGCACAAACGCCCAGACCACGACAAACATCTTTATGGCCTATAAAAATATTTGTCATGTGTGGGTATCGAACCCGCGACCGCCAGCGCATCAGCCAGTTGCTGTGACCACTGCGCCAACGCGTCGTAGTATAGTGCTGTAAACAACTGTACAGTGTACACCAACCAAGATTGTAATGGGCTCCAGCGTTACCATATCCTGCCAAAACACACTACGCTCGCCAATCCACCTGCCAAGCGTGCCAAGTATTAGCAAAACCGCCCTTGAGATGGTGAGAGAAGCCTTCATTTAGCAGTGGACATCCATTCTACCCTCAAAGGCTTATATTTAAATCAGCAGGCTGAATCAATCAAACAATTTAGTTGTAAAAATATACCATATATATAATAATCAATTGTTTTAATTATATCGATTATAAATAAACCAGTTACACGAATTACATATTTCTACGGCAAAATTGACCAGAGAAGTTCTTCGAAAAAAGAAATTAATTTACTGTACTATCAAAACTTGCAACTACTTAATGAATTCTCACTTCCTTAGTCCAAAGTTGGAGTCCCTAATTGTTGTCCCCTTTATTTATTCAAAAGTAACACGATATGCCATCCACACCACTGTTTCCCGGCCGGATGTCATACTCGTTAATGTCAATATATGTTGCCCAAAGCAGGCATTATTAACAGCTGAGTCACCGCTAATATTTGGATAAACGGAGCATTACCGAGTGCATCATAGTTTACATTAGAAAGTTAAGAATGTTTCTTTTTCTCACGAAAGTAATGCTTATTTAGTTGAATATAAAGGAATGACATACAAGTATTTAAGCATATAGAACAACTCGAAATTGAAAAAAAAAAGACGTTGGGTCCTTAATTCTTAAACTAATAAACTTATTCCCTAAAATATAAACAAATATTGATTCAAAAAACGGAAAATCACGCTAATGACGTCATGACTAATAACTGATTCAAAATTAATTAGTAATCTCTTTCATACATGTAATTAATTAATTATTATAGCACCTATTAGATTTAATACAAAGTCAATTGTATAAATTATTAATATTTTATCAAATTCAAACACATTTGGAATCACTTAAAATAATTTCCAGAAAATCTTTTCGTAATTCGTATTCCTGAAGTACATATATTCACAATAACATTATTGCATATTTATTTTTAATCTTTCTCAATATCGGTGAGAGTTAAACTCATCAAATAACTCAATCTTTTTCTTTTTTCGATAAAAAAAATTGATATTTGATAATTTGGTGAACCGGACAACATAAGGATGTCCGTCTGTCACACCGAGAGATCGTTCAGTAGTCGTAATACGTAAACACGCCGCTTGATGACACATTAACACCAAATTGTTTTACTTACAAACGTATAAAGTTTATAGCATCATAATTTCGTTTACTGTGTTACTATGGTAATATATTATGAGTTAAAATAAGACAAAATTATTAATAAAATATAAGTTATTATAATTTATAAAGAATTATACTTATCTAAATATTAATTAATAGAAATGGGGCTCAATTTAGATTTCTTATTTAAGTGTCTTATGCAAGCCTTTGAATTTATTTAAATAAAATATTACAACAAAATAGATATCCTGTTGAATAAAAATTAAGAATAAAAATTGTTTTACTAAATACGAAACTAAAATTTAAATTTGTACGCTCACAAATTTAGTTTGCATACAAGTATATAAAATAATAGTACACATCACATCAATCAAATCGTAATGCAAATTGCAAAACAAAGTCGAGGGTGGTGGTTAATGGGCCAATGTATTCAGAGAACTTGAACTAAACGCATTAATTTTAATAACAGTCAAACTAAAGTGGGTTTCATTAATATTTATGGAAGTTTGACAATATCTTTATTTGCCCTTGCATCGCCGATAACAATCTACGTCATTAACCCTATCGACATTCCTTCAGTGCAAGTGCAGTTTTAAATTTAGATACCAAAGAAAATAAGACCTTGTAACGAGTGGCGATCAGTTCAAATTTAATTTCTCTTATACTAATAGAGGTATCAAAACTATATTATACATATTGAAAGCACTGAAAGATACAGAAGTCTTGAAAGGTTATTAAACTCGCATTCGGGTTAAGCCTGGGTCGAGTGATTATTATCAGCTGGCAAAAAGCCAACGCGGCTTTATACGATGACGTCACGGAAATCATATCGTAAGGGAGTTATTGCACTCAAGAGCTCGGAAGTAGGTGCTCTTGATCCTAGGTGGTAAAATGAATAACGTATTATTATTAGTATTTGTATTGCTTGTATGACTCATGATAAAATATACTTATTGACTTTGCGGTTCCGCTGTAAGATGCTTAACATTTCATGTAAAGGCAAAGTTTATATCGTAATCTAACAAGCACATCGTATACCAATATTTCTAGCAAAGATTTATTGATTTAAAATAACTCCAGTGACCACCATAAAACATTAAGTATAACCCAGTAATTTATTTGTTTATATTAAACACATCACTGAATTGAAGTCAGTAAGAATGTCAACTTAAGTTTGCAGTCGAAATAACATTTAGTAACCATACTGTATCAGGCTGTAAACAACTTACTGCTCAGCGAAGGCCTCTTCTCCATGTAGAAGAAGGGTTGGAGCTTACATCAACCACGCTGCTCCAATGCGAGTTGGCGCATAAATTCCCTACCATGAGTAACGATCTTTATCGTCGATCGATGATAACAACCAGGACCGACGGGCTTTACGTGCTCTCCGAGGCATGGTGGGGAGACCCACAACATACACCCAGACCGAAAACAAATATTTGTACAAATATAAATATCGGTCCGAGCGGGAATTGAACCCGCAATCGTCAGCGCGCGGCGTTGAGGATAGTCATTTATTATATAATATATAGGAGACTTTCTATAGATATAGTCATTCATCACGATATCTCTGAAACTATAAGACGAGACTTGAAATTTGGTTGGAATATTCTTTTTGCCGAGTAGAGGTCAGCTAAGAACGGATTTTACGAAATTCTACCTCTAAGGGGATGAAAAAGGGAGGAAAAGATTGTATGGGACAACGTGATTCCTTGGTCCAATCTAATTCAAATTTTGCATAAATATTCTTTAACAGAATTGATTGAAGCCGTGTTTCGTATTTTATCGAAATTCATCCCCTAACGGGGTTAAAAGGGTGTCGAAAGTTATTTTTATATAAATACTCCTTAGTGCTTTTGATTTAAATTACATTTTATTTTGACATGTTTGACAACTCAATCCGTCTGTTATAAAATATTTTCGAGTATCGACGCAGGTGTAGGTGATAAAAAATATAAATTTATAATTTTTGAAATTTTAGTTAAATACCCGTGCGAGGCCGGGGCGGCCCGCTAGTTTATTATATATCTTACTTTTCTTTAATTTCTATAAATCGTGTGAACAAGATAACAGATAAATATATCAATTTACGTTTTTGTTTTTAAATAAAAAGAAAGAACAAGTTACATTTAGTTTTTTTTCTATCAATCTTTTTATGGATCCAATGATAGTTGCTCACGCGAGTCGAAAAATTTTAATAAAAAATGTTCGTGGACTGGTTAACATATTCGAAACACTACAGTGACTTTATTGACGTGTGACATGTGTTAATAAAATAAACGAAAAATATGTAAAAGAATAGGTCATACATATTTTTAAAGTGTACATCGGTATATTCACTCATAGTTTACTTTTAAATACATAATAATAATTTTGAAAGAAATCATCTTAAAGCAAAATAATTATAAGTAATGAGTATAGACCTTAGGCCACTCATATACGGACTGCTAAAAAAAGCTCTTTTTTCTCTTACTTAGCCAGTGATCAACATAAACGGACTGCTCTTGCAGTCATAAGCAACAGCCTGATGCTGCTATTGATAACTGCTAGAGCAGTTGATACCGAATGCATGAGTTAAGGGAGGTCAGTGTATGTCTCGCGACTGCTTGACCGTACGATGAAATTTCACCACGCTGACAACCGCCCGAAGTAGTCGCAACTGCGTGAGCGGTATTCGTATATGTATGTACATAGAAGAGTGTTGTTTGCTATGTGGTCGCACCTTGAAGCAGTCGATACTAGCTACTTCAAGCAGCTCGTGCATCGTCAGCCTTACTGTCAAAGAGGCAAAAATTTTATTTATTCGAAAATATTTTTGTACATATTGACAATTATATTTACACATCACATATTCATATTTATTTTTAGAAAAAAAATTCGCCCATAAGTTAAAAAAACATATATTAGATAGCACCTACTTCGGAAAGAAACACTCGCGCACTTTACATTTTTCATATACTGCGCAAAAAATTACCTAATATTATGATCCTTGTGCATAATACTGTTCTAAATTATGATCGTTCATCATACAAGTAAAGTGGCTTTCTAAGAAGCCTTCAGTTTGCAGCGCCGAGATGAATGTCATTTACGTAAAACGTGACATTATTTTTAAAATCTTCATTTTAAGAGTATCATTGCCTACATTTTCTTAAAATAGAACAACAAGTAAAGTGTAAACGGTGCAAGTAAAATTTTAAAAGATTGTTTGTATATTATATTGTAAAACCAATTAAGTTTCCTGCGGTTCCATCCTTTATATACTTTCGTAGCAATTAGATTGGTTAACATTTATAGGTACTATAATTTAATCTCCAATAAGTCGTTTCGTGATATTTTATAGACTTTTACAGTAGGTAAACAGGCTTTTCAAAATCAAACTTAGAGATCTCGATACTACGTATCAAACGTATCGTACAGAATCAAACAAATGATTAATGTTGATTATGTTTACTTCAACCACATGACATAATTTACATAATAATTATGTTATGTAAAACATATACAAGTATATCTGTCGTATCAATTAATTAGCCACTAAAGAAACAACGATCGTTCTGGGTAGTGGCGCGAGTAGTCGCCTCATCGCCGGCGGTCGCGGGTCCGATTCCCGTTCGGTGCAGATATTTGTATTTGTACAAATATACGTTTTCGGACTGGGTTTATGTCTTTGTGGGTTTCCCACCGAGCCTCGGAAAGTACGTAAAGTCGTCGGTTCCGACTGTTATCACGGACAACCTGCAGTGAAGCAGCGTGGTGGATTAAGCTCCAACTCTTCTTTTTTATAGAGAAGAGGCCTTCGCTCGGCAGTGGGTTGCTTACGAGTAAATAACATAATTATGTAAAAAAAAGTTACTTTTGTATGTGTGTATTTTTTAAGCTATATTTAGACATATTATTCATTATTGTACAATTAAGGCTCAATAGTCAATCATGCGTGATCTTACCTTATGCTGTATAATCTATTTATAACACAAGCACATTGCACTCTGGACGCTTTGGTTAATGTTTGAACTCAATTAAACGAACCTTCAGTTAATTTTGTGGCCGGTATAGTTTATCAGACCACTTATGCACCGAAATAACTTGCGGTTAAGATGTTAATGAATGTATATTATGTATCAATTATTTACTTTGAATGAGTATTAATTGAACACACTAAAATTAAATTATACACGAATTTTATGGTATTTATATTGCTTCTAAAAATAATAACGTTTTTTAATTGTGACTTGGTTATAACAGAGCGTTGGGTCAGTATTTTATTAAGTAAAATTTAAATGCTTTTTTTATTATTGAAGACTATTCATTGTTAGCCATATTACTATATCTAAAAAACTATAATTTGCAGGATAATTGTTTAAAATGGAAGGAGTTTTGATTTTGTTGACTCTTTTTGATTTTTGAATAGAATATACCTGAAGGATGAGACCATATAAATTTCTTTAAAAACTCTACGCCCAATACCCAAGAAATATACCTACATTTGTAATGTAATCAACTTATACCCAATAAGAGTAAAAATTATAACAATTATAATACTCCCATTTAATATTTCTATGATTAAAAAATCATACACTCGGTCAGCTGATTGATAAAATAACATTTAAAATTTTTCATTCACATAAAAAGTTCGATCAATCACATTCACCTCTTTCATCATAAAACCGCCAACCAATTGAAGATAACGATCATTGGAAACAGAACGCAACATGTATCTGAAATACTGCACTACTTTATTGCCATAATAAATTCCACGCCATTCGCATTTCCATTTTATATGCTCACCACGTGACTATCTACCGCAATGTTTCCAACCTATTCTGAAATTTTATGATTTAAAACTACTGCATTCAAACAGCTTTTCGAACTTACAAACATTTTCGGGGATACATAACACTTCAATACTTATTAAATCACATTATCACTAATTTATTCGCAAATAATCCAAAAATAATGAACAGTCATTTTTTTATTGCATACAAATCATATATACATGATTACAGACAATAAAATTTATAAAAAAAAAAAGTGCACACAGAAATTATGCAAAGGATTATTGCTATAAGGTATAAGCAATCTCTTAAAGACAACCTTAGGTGAGGGGACTTTATCAATAGAGTACAAGATGGTGCACAAATAAATAAATATATATATATATATATATATATATATATATATATATATATATATATATAGATATATATATATAATATATATTAGATAAATAAACTTACGTAAACATTACATACAAATATACATATATATTATACATGCATATATACATACCACATAAAAATATAAGCAATATTGAAAGCGACAAATATAAAATTGTATTATCGCCTCTTAAAATTGACAATGTGTCAGAGTGACGAACTTCATCAGGTAGGCTGTTCCATTGTTTATTATAGATGTACGCATATAGGAATATGTTAATATTGTTATTATAATTCGATGTTAAACTAAACTAGTTTTTTCTAGTTCGAACTAAATCTGGATTCTAACATTCCAGTAAATAAAAAATAACTTTGAAAAAAAACCCGACTTTACTTGGTACTTGTCAGACGTAAGCTCATAAGCTAATTATTTAATTAACAAATGCTAATAAAATGAAGAATAAAAAGCATTCTAATGAACAATAGAACTTAGAAACTTAGAACTTTTGCATTTAAAATTATATTGAGTTATATTTTTTTTATTTAGGTAATAAATATAAAACAATAAACCTGCAAATGCAAGACTAGGTTTATTGCATAAAAGTTAATCAAGAATTCGCTGGCTGTTATGTTTAGGACTTACATTCTATATAAATGTATAGAGTTGAAATGAAAAGTATTTCTCTAGTAATATTATAAAGCTAAAGCTTGTTTAATCGCGCTAAAAGCAACCATGACTCGGGGTAAAGTTTATTATTTTTAGTTAGTTTGTACTGAACTGAATCAGCCTGTAAACATCCCACTGCTGGGAAAAGGCCTCTCCTCCATATAGAAGAACGCTGCTCCATGACAGGTTGGCAGATAATTTCCATATCACGAGTAACGATCGTTATGAGATGTCTACGACAACCGGGACCGCTGGTTTTACGTGATCTCCGAGGCACGGAGGGGAGACCGACAATGACATACAACCATACCGGAAATAAATATTTATACAAATACAAATATCTGCTCCGAGCGGGAATCAAACCCGCGACCGCCGGTGTTGAGGTGACTACTCACACCACTACACCAGAACGGTCGACCATCGGTCGTTAGTTAGTTTATTAATGAAGAATATATACTATGAATCATCATACTACGATTCATTGTAGCAGAGTAATAACCTTACAGTCAATATCCGAAAATATTAATTTATATTATTTTTAAAAATACGCTTAAAATATTATTTCATCTTATTAATAAAAATCTTTAATGACTTAAGTGCTTTATGATAACAGGTCTCGAGCAAAAAAAAAAGTTAAATGTTATAAATAACTTATTTGTAACATAATTTAAAAAAAAACTTTCTGTGGGGTGTGTAAAATATAAATGAATGCAACTGTAATAATACATAGTCTCTAGTTTTTAAACTTAGTATTTATACAATTGCTGCCACAGCGAAATACCTCTATACAGTTGATAATATAATAAAATATAATACATCAATAGTCATTCTTAGTTCAACTTATAATCGGATAAAGAAAAGGCCTATACTCGTCATTTGTACAGTCCATTCAAGTTCGGTGTGAGTTATCAAATTAATAAGTCGATGAGTGACATGTATAAATGTGAGATAGGAGCAATTATAAACCACATAATACAGTATAGCGTATGAACGTTTAGATCAATATGCAACAGTTTCCAACCTTATAACAATCCTGAGTAGAGCTACGCTCAAACAATGACCTGGACAGCAAAAATCTAGATTGTGAGCAGCATGAAATCATTAGCTGAGTACAATTACTGCGGACAATGGTGAGAAAGTGCTTCGAGAACGAAATTCACGGCTTCGTGGGAAAAATTATGCAAATCCCATTTTCTCTAACTTTTTGTATATTCTCTATGCTTTTATAGTTACTATGCTTTTAACGATATAATAAAATGTTTCGTAATACGTATGAAATTATTTTAAATGAAAGATCTTAAAATTGGTGCGGATCCTTCTTAATAATATGCAGTTGTAACTATAACATTTTCTTAAGTAAATAAGCCTGATAGTTCTTGAAATTTGATAATCATCATACTCAATAAATACTTTATCTACCGCAGTTCAAGTTTCGCATCAAAAACGGTCTGGTCTACTCTGAGATTTATGGAATCAAACAAACAGTTTCAGTTTGATAAAGCTAATATAATTATATCAGTACTCATATCATCTCAACATTTAATATTAAAAAATTACAAAGTTGAAAATTTTGATGACAAAATCGCTCATAGAAACGGCCTTCGTTACATATTATATATCCGTAATAAAAACTCACATTAACGACATTGTGAAAAAAGACATTTTCAATAATTCAAACACGCGTGTGAAAAATGTACGTCTCGGTAAACATGAGGCTTGTACTCATGTCTTTGAAAGGCTAAACACCGAGTCCTCTTACAAAAGAAGCACCTTTGCCATGTAATAGGATATTAATAGACTGCTAAGGTAGTAGCACAATAAGAGGCGAGGAATACGAATTGAAATCTCACTTTTTGTTACATGGTGTGCTACTCTATTCCTGTAACAATATAGAATAATAAGTAAAGCAAGTATGTATTTCACTTCTCGTCTCATATGCTCTGCGTATCCAGACCTTTTATACCAATAGTGGGCGGGACGAGAGTTAAAACATTGCTACACAAATATGAATTCTCGCACGGCCCATCCATTTCTTGCCTCGCCGGTGTGAAACCACCGTTACGGGACATGGCCTCACGGAGATCTTTAAACTACATATTATATGTAGTATGTAACTCTACTGTTTTGTTGTAACCAAGGCTTTGAGACACAATAGTATCAATGTCAAATATCGACATTTGAATAAAAAGTATCTTTTGTAAGTTATATCTACTAAATTTTCTAGTGATGTTATTTCGTTTTGAAATTGCGTCGATATTTATTTTATATTTATTGAAAATAGATTAGATTAATTTATGATGTTGATAATATGTATCTATAATATGTACATACATAACTTAATACGTTACGTAACAAATTAAGTTTTGTAATGTAATCGAATGAAAAATCATAACATGTTAAAATTTTAAATTGTTGAATTAAGATCTCTTTACTCATTGTCAGATATATAGTATATACACAGTTACATAATATTTACTGGCTATTCTCAGCTCTATATATTTATATAATAGATGAATGAGGCCTATGTTCAGCAATGGACATCCAATGGCCGATATGATGACGATAAACCAATAATTAAGCAAACTAATATATTATTATTTGTAAGTAGTAACAATGAATAAGATTTTTAAAAGATAAAAAAACAGTAAATAATTAACACATAATATATTGTGTGAATAGCACTGAAAATGTTATCGGCTTTAAACAGTTATAAACTTAGATAAATCAGACAGCGTTTAAATGTAGTTTACATCGCTCTTCTTTTTATAATTTATCTTTGGTTACGGATAAAACTCATGGCATCTTATTCTTTAAAAAACATATTAAATGCAGAAATATTAAATGGGAGTATTTAATTTTATAATTTTTACTCTTATTGGGTATAGTTCATTACATTACAAACGTAGGTATAGTTCTTGAGTATAGGGCGTAGAGTTTTTAAAGAAATTTATATGGTCTTCTCCTTCAGGTATATTCTCTTCAAAAATCAAAAGGAGTCAACAAAATCAAAACTCCTTCCATTTTTAAACAATTATCCTGCAAATTATAGTTTGTTTAGATATAGTAATATGGCTAACAATAAATATTCTTCTATAAAAATAAAAACACATCACATTGCAAAGGAACGGTAAGAAACAGTCAATCAACATGTACTCGTATGCTCATACATTGGCCTACAGAAATCGAAAATTCTTTGTTCAAAGCGAGCCGACTTTAAACATGCGTCATTGTGTATCACCATGTGTTATTTTAATAAGACAGAATGTTATACTTGTCTTTAAAAAAAAACGTCGTACTATGAACAAAATAATAGAATAATATTTCACAATAAACTCATAGTCTTATTTTAATATTTTTTTATTAATGTAACATATTCTATATAACATAAAGTTTAGTTAATTTATCTATATTTAACTTTATTAAATGCACTGTCAGAACATATGTATATTATAATTGAGAAGAGAATCTCGTCAAGGTCCACGGACGCCCGGTCGTCAATCCAGTCCTAGCCGACACACTCTGTTTCCTATGACACCCGTTGCTCGGCTATAGTCCGTTTGTGAAACTCGGACATATGAGGTAAATATATATATTTTTAAATTATATTCGAAACGAAGCTGTTTATAAATGAAATTGAGTAACGTATTTAATTTCAAAGAATCGTGAAAGTGAAGTATAACAATAAAGTCTTCATGATTATTGAATGGAGTAATGATTAAGTTCTAAAAAAATATGTAACTGCTGGTACTGGTACTCATGTAAGTATATATTGTTATTTAAGTTTTTTATTCTAATTATGTATAATGCTTTTTTATTAGAAATAAATGTGAATATTTTATATGTTATATCTATGAAAAGCAATTAAATTATTAATTTAGAAATTTCAACACTATAAAATAAAACTCGTAAAATATACTCGTTTGACAAAATGTATCATTATTTTATTTTCAAAAAAATAAATTATTTATTATTCATTTTGTAATAAAAAAAAATTATGAAACGATCTTTTTTAAATTTCTTAAATTAGTTTTATTATCATCACGTTCCAAAACGATGTATCATAAAATAATGTTAAACGACTTTTATTAATATCGCGTGATTCAAATCTTTAAATGGCAATAATAAAAATTTATAGAGTGTTACGATCAGTATTTTCATTGACTACAAGGCCATTGTTTAAACTCTTGGTTTTCAACTGTCGTCATACGACTTTGAACAAATTATGCAAATATTGCCAATACATGTAATAAACATTTTATTGACTTCAGACCTTGAACCCAAGCTGATTAAACTCAAAAGAATAACGACATCTTCCGTAATTTACAACACTGGTATGGTACAATACAACAATAGAAAAAATGTTTTTATACACATTACATTATTTATATTTATATTATATTTTATAGCTTTTAAAATCCACTATCTATCTAATACCACATCAAAATTACAGCCTATGGATGATATCATTAAAAACTTCAAGTCATTATATCAAAAAGAAGTTGTCAGGAATATGTTGGATAATATGGAAGAAAAAAAGAATTCTACTATAAATGTATTGCACGCCATGAGAATGGTTAATAAAGTTTGGCGAAATGTAACTGCGACTACTATAAAAAACTGTTATGTACACTGCGGTTTTTCATCATCGTCAACAGAAGAAGCTGAAACCGAAGATATTTCACCTCCTGCAGAATGGAATACATTGGTGTCTGAATCAGGAAGCTTTGAGAACTTTGTTACGTGCGATGATAGAGTTACTGCTGAGACATTATCTGATGACGAAATTATCGATTCGGTAGCTCAGAAAACCGATACTAATGATTAAGATGACACAGACGACTCGAATAATACTATATGCGCTCCATGGGTTTCCATAAAGAGGTAAGAGCCGCATTGAATATTTTACAGAATTTTATAGAGAAAACCAGTAACTCTGAAGAACAAGAATTTTCTGCTCTTTATACCTTAGACAATGCTATAGTTAGAAAACAACCGAATAAGAAACAATCTAAAGCAAAAAAAAATTATCTACTGACTTTTTTTAATACCATATTTTTTTTATTTTTTTTTAAAATAATGTTTATTTATAATAAATAAAAATATGTTTGTCACCTACAACTTGAATTTTTATTTATTTTACCTCTCTAAGTCAATAAGAATGAATCCCAACCTCTTTATGTCAAATCAAATCCGCCTAAGTCGAAATTTTCTATAAGTCGAAACTCTATAATTCGATTTTTTTTGCGTCTCCCTTAATTTTCGACTTATAAAGGTTCTACTGTATAATCAGGATGTAGACGTAATTTTTTCGCATAAGATATGAGTGAACACCAACCATACCAACTATTTCTTGAGCTTAATTAAAACTTAAAAATAAAATGAAAAAAATCATTTACACCATCGCTTCTTCTACTTCATCGTTTACGATGAAGAATTTTTTAAATCGTAATATCTTAATTTTTATAATATAGAGTATAAAGTGGTTTTTAATAAATAAAAAGTAAAAATAGAGCATACTATTTTTATATTCAGAACGTGCCGAAAGATACTTATGTTTATGAATATATATCAAAGAAATTTTAAAAGATCACAGCGGATCTAACACACGTTACACACCATTGCAGACGTCAAAGACACAATCCTGAGTAACAAAAAACGGCCGAACGTAAGTCGGGTTCCGTACCGTCGTAAAATATTTGACATCTTTTTTCCCTCTAACAACACCGAAAATACCTATACGTTTTCTTTACTAGGACTCCTTCTTCGTACCTTTTAATTTTTGAGCTTTATATTTTTTATTAAAATTAAATCGTATTCTACAGATAAAAAACAAATAAAGTTTTTTTTTTCTTTTTTAAGATCTCATTAAACAAAACCATAAAAACAATGTTCATTTTTATACACAGACAGACAGACAGATATTTGAATTCAAAAGTTCAAAACATCTAAACAATTATCATAAGCGTTTTTAAATAATGTTATTTGAATTCAAAATTTCACGTTTAGAGTCGCGTCTCTAGAGTATTTAATTTAAAATTTACTCTATACATTCAAAACAAAAGCAAATTAAAAACTGCGACTAAAATTACATGCAGAAATCGCTTACATAAAAGACATTCAAAAAACAAAGTCGCATTTTTTCCAACTGCTGAAGTTTTAATATGCCGCCTTTTAATTATAGTTTTAAAAAGAACCGACTGACAGTGAAACGGGCGGGAAAATTCGCGACGCTCCTCCCGTCAGACCGGTCCGGGTAGCGACAGTGGCGCCAGTTACAAGGAATGCAAGATGTAAAAGCAACATCCATTTATAATGAGGAAACGGAAACGTGAATAGAATGATATTTATACATATCGGATGTGGAATTTTGAGATAAATCTTTGATTAGTGAGACAAACATGATGCTATAAATATATTTTTAAAAGAGAATGTACAATGTGTATAATGCAGAGCATTATATCAGAGCATCCTTTCACAAGAATATCTTGTAAAATATATTCATTGCTTGATCTATATTTTATACTTAATTCAAATTTAGAATTTTTACATTAAATTCATGCATGGCCTTGGTTGTTTATGGTACGGTAGCTCTATTACGAAATGTATAATATGAACCAGATAAATGTTTATAAAGATAAAGATGAAGAAAAAAAGGCTTTAAGGCTTTGTATTTCTTCCATTTGCATTTTTTCTTTTTGAATCAAAAACCTCTGATTTGCATCGATATTAATTATAAAGTTTATATATCTTCCTAATACGTATATTTCCTAATATATATGAGTGACCGGGCTTGGGGACTACCAGCTTTTGAAAGATAGCATATCTTATCTGTGACGATATGGACAGCGCGCGTATGCTATTACAAAAACTATTGCAATGGTGAATGAAAAACATCCGTTTCGCAAATAACATTTCAAATTATTGTTTGACTAGAACATTTTTAAATAAATTTACATTCAAGTTATATAACATTAAAAAAATTGCAATTATTGTCGTTAATTTTGTTACATCGAAAGTAAAATAATTTTTTTTAATAATTTATTTTTTTATACTTAAGTACTTTATATATCTTAATCGTTTTAATACAAAATAGATTATTCAGGGAATAATTAGCTAGGTTTTTTACAGTTTATTTATTAAGTATTAACTTCATATGATTCTTATCTTCCATAATTCAGAGCGATAAACTCATGATGTCACGTAATATAAGACTGCCTTTACGTGCTAACATGATCCATGTACGTATGTGTGATTCATCGCTTTGACCCACATCACACCTGTCTTAGTGTTTAGATAAAATGCTCCGATTGCCATGACCTGAACATTAAGACGTGACGAGTAAAATTCTTTCTCATGATTTTTTACATCACATGTACTTACTGCGTTACCATAACTGCACTTTCTTTTATTATAATCTTTAAAAAAATTTCCACGCTATCAGACTTGTATAATTTTGTGCCCTGTTTAGTTCATTGACTTTTTATTAATCTTTGGGTACCTTACTTTGGTTACTTTGGTACTAATTTTGGTTTTTATTAAAATGCTTTTGCTTGACAAAGCACGTATTTTCTTTACATTAATTTATTGTCTAATGAAGTATTTTGTAATTTCTAATTTAGAAGTTAAATTCTAGATAGAAAGTTGATAGTAAAAATATCAATTTAATTCACTAAATCTAAATTCAAAGTAACGTGATGATTTACATCTATAAAGCTACTTCATTCAAAAAAAAAAAGAGGAACTATGAGTAACCTCAGAAATGGTCATCAACGGTTTAACACCTAAGTTAGGAAGAAAATAAGATAAAATATATCTTAATCTTTTCTAATGTGATAAAACTCGATAGGTCTTATTGTTAGTAATTGATCAAATTTACCAAAGTTTATAATTCTTTGTACGTGTAGCTATGCATATAAGATATATAAGACAAGTAGAAACTTGTCTTGTTTATTTAATTTAAGAATGCGTAAGTGTATTCAGGACAATAAAATTAATTGTCACGAAATTAGTATCATTTAAGATTATCAAAACTTGTTTCACCGTCTTTTAATTTTAGGCTTTACTTTTCCTATACAAAATTTTCTACTACTATGGAGGTAACATATCGTACACACCTTTTAATATATTTGTATAGATTTCTTGTTGTACTTTACGTCTTACCCTTTTGCTTCTTGTCGTATATTTTTGCGAGCTTGTGTGACTTACTACTTAAATAAATTGCACTGAAGTCCTGACTTAATTAATAAGATGAAGAGTGAATCAATTAAATTAAATTTTAGCACATAAATAATGTTATCATTACAAATTGAATGAAGCTATGAAACGGTATTTAGATGATCTTCAATATTATTTCATCGGAGGTATTGAAAGTAATAATAACACTGCAACTGCTTTCGATCTTGCACAATCACTTGCATTTGATCCCAGCCAGCTATTTGCGTTCAGGAAGCTGCGCTAACCATTATAATACTAGGTAGAGCTGCCCGGCCATTTTATTGAGCTCCTAACATTGAATTATCGACTTCGTAGTAACATTAAAAAATTCTTCCTCGAACTTAACAAATCAGATTAACGGATATTAGTTTAAATTTTCACTATAGAAAATTAATTTCGTACTTGAACAAAATTACTTTAGTTTAGAGCTACTTATTTATAAAATTTTAATTTAACTTATGCATAGAATGAAAATCAAATAAATATTGAAGAGTTATTTAGCAAGTCGCGACAAAAAAAATGTTTTACATAAAACAAACACAAGTAATGAAAAAAATAACAATGTACAATTTCATTTCTCTGTGGAATGTTGCAAGATTGTAAGCATTCTTTTGCTCAAATACAATCCCGATTCTTTGAGGGTTAAAAATGTTCATAAATTTAAATGTCGAGTTGATATATTTCCAAAAAAAAAACATAATTTTTAGGAGCAGTAAAAAGCAGATTATCTAAAACTTTTACGATCGCTAACGGTCGTAATAGTTAAGATATAATCTAAACTGTTTGAGAAAGTTTTGGATGTCATTTAGGGTAGACTAATCTACCAAGTTCTGGTATTGTTACAATTAGTAGCGACGACGACAGCGTATAGAGACATCTACACGCTATAATAGCAATCTCGCAGTTAACACGCTTAAATGACGAGGATAATGACACGGCAGATGTATTAAATTTGTTTAAATTGTTAGGAATGTATATAGATTAATAGACGCTCTTATCGTCTGGGATAATAAATCTTAATACACACATATATCATAGGCATATCAAATTTCATTTATTGCACAAAAACGTTTTGGCCAATATTTCTATAAAAGATGAGATACATGACATGAGATTTACAGACTGTTATATATACAGTACGCTACAGTTTTGTGCATCTTGGGAGTCTTCTCATCTAGGAGAATGTAACGCCGTCGGTTCCCGTTGTTATCACTACTAATGTTTAACGCATATAAAGTACCTCTACATAACTAGATTAAGTATACGTATAAACAGTTAATTTAAAATATGTTTATATAAGTATACGTAAAAACTGTAAATTTAAAATGTATAGTAAAAGACATTGAATATCCAAAAAGAACAAACGTCTCTTATATTAAAGACTAAGACACCATTTCGAAGCGAATCGATAACCACTTTTTTCCCAATCCTCAAGTTTCTTGACTTCATTTTCTTTGCGTGCAGATTTCAAAATAAAATTTAAGTATTTTATAGTTCTAAATACACTATACACTTTTATTTTAAACTTATTATCCCGAAATCATGTCATCACAGAAGGAATTCTTTATTTCCTTCAAATTATTGTCTTTTATTCGTATTACACGAAAAAAGCCATCAATTTGATTACTTTTCGCTTTTTATTGTTATTGTTTTACTGGATAAAATAAAAGTACTCGGCATCTGTTTGCGTCAGAATAGCTAGAATTTGTACTTTAGTAGATCACGACCGGCAAGATTGTGTGTGAAAGTGTGAAAAAGTGCTCGAAGGCTCTTTTCGAACTGATTGAGCCATCTCCATTCCTTTATCGGACTACTAGGCGCGGACAAAGGTTTCATCCTTACGTTGTTGAGATACCCAAAAGTCGAACTAAACGGTTTGGCAGCTCGTTTTTGATGAGAGTCGCCAAGATTTGGAACGACCTGCCTAGGTCTATTTTTCCAGATAGGTTTAACTCTGGAGCCTTTAAGAGTAGAGTGAACAGGTTTCTTTTGGATGGGTGTGTACCACCTTCGTCTTCATCTACACTTTCCATCAGGTGAGATGGAAGACAAACGCCTATTCCATTATAACTATAAAAAAAAAAAAAAAAAAAAAAGATTATACACTTCACGGTAATTTACGCTACATCGAACCAATAAAAATGTTTCAGTTATTTGTGCCCGATATCTTAATTAAATTGCTTTACTCTAAGCTAAATAGTAAATCAGAAAAATTCAATAATATCACAATTCGATATCCGCTAGCAAATTAAACAATTTGAGAGAGAAACGGTACGTAGATAATATTAACGTTATATTTTCCAAAGATATTTTGATTTATTAATAAGCAAAATAAAAATTGTATTGCAGAATATAAATTGCATGGACAAGAATTTCCAATTGATCGATTCACAAGCGTTACAGTGAGAAAGTCACGCATGAACGCACCCAGAATTAATGTAGCAGAATTCTTAGTTGTTCCAGGATGGCTGGTTTCCGCCATTTTACTTTTTTAACGTTCAACGGATAACGGACAACGGTTTTTCAACGGTTCACTTTCATGTGGAAAATAGAGAAATTTTCGACCAACAAGTTTATATATAACATAGCCATTTTTTTTTGACGTTAATACTTTATATTAAATAGTAATTTCAGTACAGCAAATTGCATACATAAATTATAAAATTGATAAAACCTTACAAGTTACAAGTATTTTAAGAATGACTCAATAATAAGCCTTTTCTTTCCTGTCGATTGATTGAAATAAAATTGTAATTAAAAATGGACGAAGAAAAGAAAACTATATAAGAACTTTTACAAAATATTTCGACGATCGTACAAAATTCATTTATAAATTTAATATATTTTATTAAGAGACATATTTGTCTCTATCCTCAGAAATATTATTTACCAATCATAAACATAACCTCGAAATACGCAACTTGAATGAATCATACCTCACACACCTGAGTATTGCCAACTAAAAAACAAATTACACATACGTAATACTGATAACGTATAAAGACATTTGACTACAAAGATACACATGTATATATGTGTTGATTATCGTAAATTATTTATTTCAATAAAAAAAAATCTAATAAGAAACCTTTTAAATAAGAATGTTACTCAATACTTTTAAACTAAGTTACCTGTTATAGTAGCCAACAAAACCGCCAAAGCCACCACACCTGTCGCTCTCACCCGGTGGGACCTCATCTCGTCTCTTTTCAACACGCGACGCGAGTGTGTTGTTATAAACAAGAATAAAACAACGTAAAATTTAAACTCTGCGTCTTCAACGGTATGTCTTTTATTTCAAAACAATAAACAATCCACTTGCGTTTTTCAACACCAACGAAAACTGTATCTTGATATAGTGATAAAGAAAATCACAAAATACACTTGTAAAAGTCTTTAACTTTTCGAAATAGATCTCAAAAATTGAATTTTCAATGTTACACTTAAGTTCATCGTGATGTTTTCCTGTACTGCGATTTCGGTAAAAATTAGAAGTGTAAAACTTGTTTCGAGAAATCAGTTCGGATGGAACGTAAAACGAGCGTACGTCCGTTCTCTACAATTGTGGGGGACATACTATCGCGGAATCGCGAGTCGCGACGTGGGCGACATAGAGTCGTGACGACTGATCGGAGAACTAGCGGGCGTCGGTTGTTGGTCGTTGGCTCGATAGCTATGCGTGACTCTAGGATCAAAACTAGTCCTTCGTTGTTTATTATTTATCGTCCGAAGATTGAGGAATCTCATGCGTGAGGAATTTAAATGTGATGCGATGGTTATTTTATAAGTTAATAGTTTATTTATGCTTTTTTCGGATAAATAATGTAAGAGACTTTATTAAAATTTTAAATGTGATTGCATCACGAACCTAATAATACAGTAATCCAGATTGATTGATTTGTTACATGAAATAATTAATGCATAACTATCATTTGGATATATTTTTATAATAAATGATGTATTATATGTTTGTCGATATTAAACCTGTTTTTGACGCCAAAATATAATGCAATGTGTTTGTTAAATTGTATTATATATATTAAAAAAAGAAAAAAACATAAAAGTATTCGATTTCACTTAGAAAGTTTAAAAACTTTATTTTTAACGTTAATATGAAAATTTTTATATTGATATAATTTATATCAACAGTATTATGACTAATTCTAAAATATGAGAAGGGGCCCTGGGTCACCAGTTCATTTCCTAATTGTACCATATAGGAGTCGTAAATTATAGTCGGCGGACGCCCCATAACTTCATCCATTTAATTATGTTATAATCAATATCCTGATTAATACATTCGTTACTACGATAATAATAATGGACTAACACTAAGCAACTCGTCTCGATTTATGTTTTCTATTCAAGAAATATAGTCGTTTATGAGTTTCTGTATTAGATTATATTGATTTTACTTTATATACCTTTTTTTGCGCTACCTCGTCTCTATTATTCAATTTTCTTTATTGATAAACTATTGTTGTAAAGTATGTTCTTCAAGTTTTTTTTAGTTTGTAATAAGGAAAATAAATATTTAGTAGATTGAAAATTTTGAAAATTAGTTTTTAAAGATCTATTTTTAACAACAAAGACAGATAAATAAATAATTCTACGAATTGACAAAAGACCATTGCAAAATCTATTGATACAAATAGTACATAGTAATAGTATATAGGACACATAGATCGTAGAACTGACGGCCGATGGAGCCGAAAGGTTCTCGAGTGGAGACCACCGGTACGTGGTCTCCAAACACACCGTGAGACGGCCGTCCGCGAGAGGGACAGACGACTTGAGGAAAGTCGGTGGAAGCCGTTGGATGGAGGCTGTTTTGAACCGGTCGATCTGGGGGTCGATGGGGGAGGCCTACGTTTAGCAGTGGACATCCAATGGCTGATATTATGATGATGATGATGATGAATAGTATATAATAGTACATATTCTACCAATTTAGCATAACAAAGATAAAAATGAACTTGTTCAATTATACAAGCTTATTAACTCTACGTGAATACACGACAAAACTTTGTTGCTGAGTTGAACGGTATGTATCACTGAAATACCTGAAATAAATAATGATGATGAGTATATTGAGATAGAGTCGTGCCAGTTTAATATTTGATATGTTTGTTGAACAAGTGGGACGTGTTTTACTATTTTCATTTAGGTATAGCATGAAGAAATTGTATATATCTTACATATTCTTATATCTTTACTCGACTGCCAAAGGAAGGTTATGTTTATCGAGCGTATGTCTGTTTACATAATTATGTACTTGGTATCTTAATCTTGACGCGAATTGACAACTCAAGCCGTTTTTCGAATTTTTAATTGGTTTTATTCTGATTTAAAATAATGTTTCGTCGTAGCAGTGCGAGTGATATTCAGTATTAGATAGTTAAGATTTTTTATCCTAATATAATGTTATAATAGTGAGGTTTATTTTTAATTATTTTTGTAATATTATTATTTAAAATACGTAAGTTCAAAAATGTTGCCTTAGTATTCAGTACAATAATATCTAAGTAAAACCATTTCAAAAAATTTTCTTTTACAGAATCGATATCTGCAAATTTCACAACTTATGCCGCTTCTCACTTTTCCTCCGTTAGTTGTAATTTCAACACTCTGAGAATGATTTGCATTATATAAAATCTTAAAATATTTTTCATACTTAAAAAAAACCATCTCAAGAATTATCTAACTTATATAAAAAAAATAATGTAAATTAAAATTTTTCATTAAGATTTATACGAAAAAAGCCACGGCTTTTAGTCACTCGCCAACCATCACGTCACCTAGCAACCGCGACTTTATTTTTTTGTATATTCCGTTTATACCTGGTTCAGTTCTTCCCCAAGCTTCTTATTCACCATATAATTTGATAGTCAGAAAGTAGACAAGTTTATTTTCATTTTTAGGTTTCCGTACCCAAAGGGTAAAACGGAACCATATTACTAAGAGTCCGCTGTCCGTCCGTCAGGTAGATGCTTGAAATATTCACAGAATTATCGCGACCAAAAAAAAAGTATCCTATTTTACTTCTAATACCTCCAAGAATAGGTGTACAAAGTTTCATGAACAAACAAACTTACTTTCGCATTTATAATATTAGTATAATGATACGGAACCCTTCGTGCTCGTTTTATAATATTAATGATTCAAGTGGGCTTTAATAACATTATTTCATAAAACATATTTGATTTGTATTCTAGATAAATTACGAGTAGATTAAAAATATTTTATTTTTTGTTTATATTAATCGAAATCCAGCTATAATGGATAGATTAGAATGTTTTCGAATTTTTAATTTTCCTAAATTTATTTTAGTTTTTATAACTAAATAAAAATTTGTAAAATACAAAAATACAAATACAAAATAGTTTATTGATAATAGTAAATTTTAACAGACAAGTCGCAAGGGCCCCTGTACTGGGTGGAATCTCGTATTACTGGGTACCCCAAGTGTATGTCCATCTTTAGCGTAAAATATAAAACAAACTAATGATACGCCTCGTATAGAAGGTATATCCTTGTTCAAATTATTCATTTTTTTTTATATAAATAATACAAAGTTACAAAAACGCGTCTTTGAAAATTAGGCATTACGGGTACATAAAAGAGTGCGTGGAAAATTACGGATAAGACAAAATCGTAAGTGCTATTTTATATAAATTACTTTAGGTAAAAAATATTGTATTTCTTACCTAAAGTAATTTTGTCTCGCGCTTATATCTACGTAAGACATTGTTTTTAAATATTTGTATCATACCTACCTACGACCTAGGTATGTAGAAATTCTCTTTCATCCACCAACAGATTACATAATACAATGTGTTCTTTTGAAAATTTATCAAATGAAATGTGCGGATATTAGTCCAGAAATTATCGATAAATATACGAAAAAAAAAAAGGAATAAAATAGTTAAAACTATTTAACTATTTTATTCCCGGATTTTCCAGACAAGTAATTTTTTTATAACGAAATGCTCACTTTTTGATTATTAATTTGTATATGTTTGTTTGTAAATGTGAATTATGTTTAAAATAGTTTCATTTGAAATCTAGAAAGTATAACTAGCTTAACAGGTAAAAAACCATACTTTTATCAAACGGAAATTTCGTAAAAAAAAAACCATTTATAAAATTTATAAAAAAAGTTATTTTGTATCTCTTCATATCTATGTATAAATTTGTATAACTTAAGTTTTAATTTATTTATCTCTTACGAGTTTTCGTCATTTTTTTTAACCTTCCTATACTCGCGCCAATTTTTGTAACACCTATACTCGCGCACGGTGTCACAGACCGATAGTTCGTACGCCTACAACATATTTTTTTACTATGGAACAAAAAAAAATACTATAATTATATAAAAGTTTAGGATATAATAAAACAAAATAGTATGAATAATACTTAATTTATCAATTATTTTACTGACTTTCGGTCTATCACAAATCAGTCTTCGAATTTGAGATATTTTTCTTAGGTACTAGGAAAACAAAAATAAAATCTGTACTTCTTTATAAAAACAAAATAAGTTCTAAATAGTAGTAAACAACATATCAAAGGACATTTTTATATATGTTTGACTTAGTTTTGACCCTCACCATAACAATCAGGGCATACGGTTACAGTATGTTCCAAACAAAAGTATTTTGCGCAGTTGTATTGTGTCTTGCGGTTTTTTTGGATGAGCAGTATCCACAACGACCAATTTTATTATTTTTATATGTTGCTGAAGATTCAGGTCCATCTAATTTACATATTTCGGCGAGCCTGAGCCTTATGGTTCTCGGCAAGGTTGTAGTGAGAGCCCGACGTCTATGTTGCGAATTGATCAGATGTTATGGGGCTTTAAGAAAGATCCTACGGATAATTTTCTTGATAGGGTTGTTGTCTAGTTATATTATAAACGCATTTATACTCGTTACATTCGTCAGACTATAAAATATCACCATTGGCCATTTATTTGTACCACGTGCAACGTTGTAAGTCTCACACATTTTGTCCACGGTATTAACTCCACCTTTAGTTCTATTGTAGTCTATTATCATTTCCGGTTTACCTGTATCTTCGTTGATCTGGACATCATCGTACATTCTAGATACAAGAAGGACGTTTTTGCCTTTTTTCGGTACATAAAATACTAGACTGCAAATGCCTCGGTGCCCGAACAGCTGGACTTTTCGGCTCTTTCTCTTATTTCTGTGAATTGTTTAGGCAATTCCCTTTTGTTTTTACGAGTCGTCCCAATAACTGTCAATTTGTGTTGTGACTCAAGCTTATCTATCAATGGAATACTAGTGAAGAAGTTATCACATGTGATATTACGCCCAGTATTGTAAATATTTTCACTCAATCGCAAAACCAAAGTCACAGCGGAGTTGTCAATTTGATATGGACCGTCTGGTTGCCTTTCAACGTAAACTTCCATGGTATAGGTATAAAACATTTTGGCATCTGTCAACGCATTAATTTTTATTCAATATTTGTTGAGTTTTGATAGAATGTACTGGCAAAAACTGCAACTTCCTCTAAAAGCCTCTAACAGCAAGCAGGAATCTGATTCGATCATCGTCCATTTTGATATAAATTATAATCTAAAAAGAATAAAAAATTGGTCAAAATATAATACAGAGCAACAAACATACATGTATTTTACTATACATACGTCATAAACTATTCAAACTTTGTAAAAAAAATATATAAATGCACTAAATATATTACATTAATACTTACACAAAAGTTGCCTCTATACTCGCGTCGGTCTCACGGCCCGATTGGCGCCAAATGCTACAATAAGTACGCTTCGCATGAACGCGCGGCGTGCACTTAAATGAAGCTAGGAACAAATCCGGCAGCTACCAGGGAACTCGACTTCTTAGGATCTTCGTGCATAAAAATAATAACGAAAATGTATTTCGTCGGTCTCACAGACCAACGCGCGAGTGTAGGAAGGTGTTTAAAAGTATTTTAAATTTAACAAAACCAAATAAATATATTGACATATCTCATAGGCTATAAAAGCTAATAATAGTCAGTTATTATGACTTATTAGCACTGAACCAATAACGAAAACTTACCTCTATGCAATTTTTTAAAAAGTCAGTAAAAACTTTCTGAGATTCAGTAAAGATCAAAGTAGTACGTCTTGTGAATTTGTATAAATGAAAAACCCACATTGGTATATAAATATTAGTTAAAGGATTGACAAGTTATATGACTTTCTTGCAAATATATTCCTCTAGACACAACATAACATCTCTTCCCAGTCTAAGTCTAGACTAAGACGTCGCAGTTTCATGAATACCTAAGTATCTACAACTGATTTACTCTTAGACATTTACACGACTGTACCATTGTTTCTTTACATTTTATTTTTATTTTTATTATTTCACTCCATCCGTTAAATATATACATATAATATCTTCTATACAAATAATAAATCTGTTAAAACCTCCGTTTTATTAATACACTATATATCATCAAGAAAAAATTTTAATAGCGCGTTTATTTTTGTATCAGCGCTATCTCTTATCATTTTTTTGTGTGCACGTATCACGTAAAAAGTACAAAACCAATGTAAATAACTTTAATACATAAAAATTTAACATAATTCACAGTATAATTTAGTTTTTGTTTTATTGTAAATAAATTTAAAAATAAATATTTAAGAAAATAGAAATAGGTACCTACGCCGCCAACGCCATCTGGTCTAAGGTAAGGTACTATTATGTTAAATGTCACTAAATATAAAAACGATATTCTACTATTAAACGATAGATGGCGCATGTAGGTGATAAAAAATATAAATTTATAATTTTTAAAATTTTAGTTAAATACCCGTGCGAAGCCGGGGCGGGCCGCTAGTAATAAATATTTATATAACCTGTATAATAAATTTACACAAGTTTACATAGATAAATATAAGCGGATGGACGATTACGCCCCGAGTACATCCAAGTCCAGTGCTGTCATCCAAAAATGGGGTAGCAGCATATTTACTGCCTCAATATCACCACGCGTCGCAGCATTACTTGGGAAACGAGAGACTCGTAGCCTGCTCCGAATTTCAGAAATTACTTCTTGTAAAATTACTCTAATTTACTCTACTTTTTGGGAAATTGCTTCTTCAGCGATCGCATCCACAGGTACTTCACTACGGACGCTTTTTTGTTATATTACCACCGCGTCATGCTCTGTTGAAATGGGTTCTACTTCAGGATCAGCCTTACGTCGAAATCATTCGATCTTAATGACGTTGTATACGCTATTTCGTTAAATGTATTGAACTCGATCTGCCAGGATCTGTTCTGTGACAGTTAAATTTGGCTCAACCAGTAGGAATTCGCGGCGCATTACTGCTCGGTAACAAATCTCTCCAGTACCCCCTCTCCTCCCCACTACAGCACTATAATATGCACGCATGACATTCTCGTTCATAGAAATTGTCCATCTCATGCGATATACTTCATCAACGGTGGGCTTCGGGTGAAATACCGACCGACTAGGTGGTGGTAGATAGTGGTCAGCTAGAGTTTCTTACAGTATGCGCGACCGATCCCGTGGCGCCCTATTACGACGATGAGGGCACCGCTGGATTTTAGCGGGTATTCTGGCACGTGCTGCGTGTCAGCGAGCCTCACATACCCGCCGCCTTCCGCGGCGGTATGCGTAAATGCATTTCCCAGCGGGAAAAAAAATAGAGTTGCTGACAGTACGCATGCTGCTACGTCCAGTGCCAGCCCCATATTATGCATTTTTTATGATAATTGCTGTATATATAGTAAGAAAAAAAATTGAATGGATTATTGGTAAGAAAGACAATATCTTATTAATAAATCTAAAACAGCAAATAATTCTATCGCAACGATTTCGACGAAAATTTAGGCTTAAATATATAATTTTAATTTATATTACAAGACGCTCGAAATTCAGTTCCTCTTGCAGTTCAAAGTTGACTTTGGTTACAATAATCAAGAAAATATCGAGGTTGCGATACAATGTTTTAATAAAAGAAATAATATTTAAAATCGTTTTGACAATAGTCAATGATATCATGAAACATTAACAAAAAAAACTAGCTCAATTTCAAAATATGTTTTTTAACTAACGTAACTTGTTTATAATTTTTATATATCTAATGATTATTATTTTTCTCATTGAATAATTTGCCACACGCACCCTGACGGCCCCCAGGCAGTTGCCCTATACATCTTTCTTCATTTGTATCCGTCATCCATTTTTTTTTTATCGAAAAAATACTCGTAGAGACGCTCAGGCTCTCCGAAGAGGTTGCGCAGGTGTTATTTAATGACTGACTGCCTTTTACAACACCCTAGGCAGAGAAAGAGGTGACCCTATTCTAGTTTGCCGGAAGCCACACAGCTTATTATAATTATTATTGATATGGATTCAAAGTCATTAATATACACAATAAAAATATGGAAATTAAATTTAGTCTTACAGCGTATCTGTACTTAATATTATACAATGGAATCAAATTATTATTATATAATATTTTAGAACTGATCACAAGATCTACCGGCCCGAATTTTTAAATTCTTTTAGTGTTAAAAGTATGTTTATTAAGGAAGAGTTTTTATTATAAAACGTGACATTGCAAGTCTTGAGAGTAAAGCGGTAACCGTAAACGTGGATGAAACCAAGCCAGTCGGCGAGCACTTCATAAAAAGGCTAGCTGTTGCCAACAGCTTTGCTCGCACAGAAATAAATCATATATAGTTCAATAGAAAAATTCAAGTTTAACTAAAAAGAAAATTGAATGAGCGAAATTTATTTGCTAATTAGCTCTTTGCTTTTAAATTCTCCTTACATTTTTCTCCTTACATATCTTAATTAATACTAAATCTTATATATAGTGTCGTGTATAAAATAAATCTTTTTTTACCAAACTGCAGGAGTAAAGAAAGTCTTACAAATATTATGTATGTTTGTATAATTACTCGTTCATTTTTAACAGATACCATCATCATCATCATATCAGCAAGTGGATTTCCACTGATGATTATAGTTCCCCCCATCGACCTCTTGAGCGACCGTTTTAAAGCAGCCTCCATCCAATGGCTGCCGGCGACTTTCCTTAAGTTCTCGAAGTTGGATTTATAATTATATCTTAACAGATAATTAAATACATATAATAACTACAGTAATTTTACTGTTTTAATTTACATCATAAATATTTTATATTTCATAAACACAGTGTGATAATACTAAGGAAATGAAAATCAGGCACATGGTTAGACAGTGTTGCTATCAATTGTACACTTTGTTCTATTTCACGTCTAATATCAAACATGAACTAAGTATATCTAGTGTTAGCATGTGTGATGTTTCATGAATATCTGAACAGCGCCAACCTTAGGACTTTTCATCTCTATTATCTACCCTTGTTACCGTATCAATGTAGACATATACAATGTATTGTATAAGTGTAACATTGATTACCTACTTAAATATATTATAACAGTTGAGGTTTACCAAAAAATCTTCTTTTTTTTTTCTTTTTTGAAACGTACAGATTTAAGTTTTTGTATATTTTGAATAAATGGGATATAATATGATTTTTAATGTTAAATGGATACTACGATGGATCGTTGAAACTGGTCTACGAAGATCTCTGGATATTACTCTGTAGTTTTGATCATTTCTTCGCATTTCGAGTGCCCTGGCCATCTCCGTTGGGGCTAATAAGTTAGGCATAATTCAGTCCTCAACTCCAAAAAGATACGCGATTTAAAAAAACTAACAAAAAAACAGTATTTCAATGAAATGTTAAATCAAACTCAGAAGGAAGAAATCTCGCTCCAGATAAGGTGTATTTGAATAAAATTAAAACAATTGCATAAAATGTGATGTTCAGTTGTTTTCGTAATTTGAAATTATTTCTTTTTAAATTAATTAATTACGTATAAACCAGCCAGCAACCTTATATGATACTGATATCAAACCTTTTTTTTATGTTCCGCTAAATATGCCAGTGACCAGTGTGTGTATATTTTTTCGTTTTTGCATAAATTTAAATTTACCTTTAATGCAATAGAAATCCTTATTTTAAATAAAAATTTAAAATTAATGTTTTTATTATTGCATTGGGTAGTGGCGCATCAATGTCACAGCTGACTTGGTTTGAGATAGTTTCATCACAAGACGAAAACCAGGAATGACCAGATCTTATGACATAATAATTAATAATTAATCAAATTTCTCAGTTGTGGGTTGGCGGATACCTCTACGAAGGGTAATAATAGTTTTATGTTTTTATAATAATAACTGGGACCAATGACTGAGGTACGATGTAGAGACACGCACAAGGATCTTTACCCAGACCAGAAATAAGTATTTGCAATACAAATATATGCCCCGAGTGGAAATCGAATTGACCTTCGCCGTTAATGGAACATTTGACGTCACTTACAGACGTCAATATTTTGCTACATAATTACGAGTATTAAAGGAGATGGGACTTTTGGGCCAAAATATAATAAGTAGAGATATGGTTTAAAAAAATGGGCATATTTTTTATTATTTTAAAATATAAAAAATCAGCTCAATTCTGAGTTTGAGTGAACAATAAAGTTTATTTAAATAAAGACACATTAATAGCGAAAATATCAATTAATATTTGATAATAATATCGATTTCGTATTGATTTAATATAAATCATATTTTTAGTGACAGCTTTGACAGCTGACTGACATTAATAATACTAACCGTTTATTTTTACCTACATTTCCTAAATGACATTTTAATAATAACAGAAGAAGAATAAAAGAAAAAATACATTCAAAGGTTTTTATTTTTTATTTTTATTGTGAGTTTTAAAACATTCTTCACTAAATATAATAAACATTAGTAGTTTAAGAATTTAGTAATCGAATTTTTTTATAGACATTTTACAAAACGTCTAATAACTCCGCTATCAGATAGACAAAATATAGAGAGTTTTCGGCGAGGGATCCAAAGCCTAAATGCATTAATTGATACCATTTTCATTTCATTACTTTCTAGCCCAAGAATGTATGGAATTGTTTCCATCTCCTTTCTAAAATTGCATATTTACTGAAATGTCAGTTGTGAACTGAAACTGTTTTCAAATCTTGTTCTTCTATAAATCTACTTGTATAAATTTAATCTATATAACATTTTTATATTATAAAATACAAACCATACAAAACAAGTACTCTTTATTGCACATCAAAAATTTTACAAATATAGATAGAATGTTTACAAGAGAAATGTACAAGAGACGTCCTTATTGCTAAAGCAGAATAAATTTTTATGGTTACAGTTTAAAAAAACGCTAGTCATATAATTCCGGAACCACTGTATCATGAAACTGTTATGATGAGATACAATTTATTAAAAATGCTTGTATGCTTTAGTATGCATGGCTGACGTGTAGCACTGCATTCTAAAAACTTTAAATATACTCGTATAATAAAGTATATCTAGCAATATGGTGGAATATACAGAAGGTATAATCTATCTTTAGTAATAAACCAAATTAGTTAAAAATATTATTGCATGTCTGTTATACGTTACATTTCGATACGACTCACTGGTAGAATTTTTAGTATTCGACTGCCTAAGTATCCGAGGTATCGATTGCCTAAAATATAATAATTATATCATATATATATGATTTTAAAATGTTTATATATTATTGAATGATTACAATGATTGCTGCTTGTATTCTGAATAAGTCAACTACATTTGTGTGTACTGTACTCTAAACCGCCCACTGCTAAGCGAAGGCCTCTTCTCCACATATAAGAAGGGTTGGAACTTAATCCACCACGCTGCTCCACTGCGGATTGGCGGATAATTTCTCTACTATGGCTAACGATCATTATCAGGTGGCTATTATAACATCCAGGACCGATGGTTTTACGTACTCTCCGAGGCATAGTGGGGAGACCCACAAGGACATACATCCAAACCGGAAACAAATATTTTTACAAATACAAGTATCTGTCCCGAGCGGGAATCGAACCCGCGACTGCCAGCACGTGGCGTTAAGGCAACTACTAGCGCCACTACACCAGAACGGTCGTCTAGTTGAACAGTTGTGTACTATAACTTAATTTATTTTAGTTTTGGCTGAATGATGGATCTTACTAAGCTACTAATATCCTAGTTAGTAATCAAATAATTCAGCCATTAGGTCTAGTTAGTGTCTAGTAAAAGTTTCAGAAACAGGTTTACCGGTTTTTTTATTATTATTCTTTCTCTGTACATTTTCCACTTTTTTTGAGTAGAGCCTAGGCCAGTCCACATGCGTATATTGTTTTATACGTTCTTAACTAGTAAATATATTTAAGTAAAAGTTATACACATATTGTTTACTAAATACTACATTTATAGTAAATTTACTTACTGCTGCTGCACAACAATTTTTGTACACTTCTTCTACTACTGTAAAACACTTATAGTGTGTCCACTTTTAGTTACACTATCGGCTGAGTAGAATTTTATATATACCTTAAGGCTTGGACCTTGCACCACCTCGCAGCAACTCGAGCAACAGCCCTTGCGTTTGAAATGTTGCAATTGTGTATGGATGTCTTTATGCTCCAAAAAAATCTTCGTCGAGACACCCACCTCTCGGCTGATGAACCTGCCGATTGCGTCATCACTGTCGCCGGCGTAGTAGACACAGGTACAGGTACTACCGTATTACTCTGCCATGGTTATGGAGCCTTTTGGTATTAGTCTTGAATAATTATGACATATCTGTAGGCTATCTCTGTGCTTCGTGGATGGTCATGCCATGTGAACGGTTCATATCCTTGGTCTATCAGAAATTTCTTCTCTTTCTGCGTGTATACCAAGTACAGTTTACCCTACTGCTGAATTCCAAACTTAGGGAATGGACGTTGGGGTTGGACGAGTAGATAAATATAAATATAAATAAATATTAACCAACAATCACACCACGTTAACCTAGCCCCGTGCTAAGTTCGTAAGAACTTGTGTTACAGTTACTAGGAACGGAAATAAATTTAAGAAATTTATATAAATACATATATACATAAATACACATCCATGACCCGGTGCAGACATCTATATTCGTCATACAAATTATATGCACCTGGCGGAATTCGAACCCGCGACCACTGCGTAAAGTGTCCAGTTGCCTGACCACTCGACCAGCCGGCCGTATGTTTTTATATACCTCGCCGATGGCATATGCAACGTCCGTGGGGCTTCAGTAAGGTCTACAGTACCTTATTTTCGATTGACGCCTCCGATAATAACAACTTCGCCTACCCCCTATAGCCACGCCGCCATCTAATGACTTTAGAGTGGTTAAAGAGAGCTTCGTACGCGGTTTCAATTGTCGCGGTGCTACTATTTCTACATTTTCAACGAAGTTCCTGACTATATGGATTGTCTTTCTACAACTTCAATGTCGCCGGAGATGGGTTTTGCCATCTCAAGTATACTGTCGTTCAGCATCACTCACGTGCACTTAGCAACCACCATAACTAGGTCACCCCGTCTCTCTTGTAAAAAAACTTTATGGCGTGTCTTCTCGACCCACAGTTTCAACCGTGCCCATGAAACCTGCCGTGCCGCTATACTCCGTCATATATTTTCTTGACTTGTTCCCTTTGAGGCCTTTGACAACCAGAGAGGGTTTAACAAATTAACCGATCTTATAGTTAGTTAAACACAAATGTATAGGAGGAATATTTTTGTATAAATATGAAATACTTGTTCCTTGACTAATTACTACTTGCACCACTATACCAAAACGGTCGGAAATTACATATAGTATGTTTTATATATACATATATTGTAGATAATATTCGTCATTGAAATAAACAGACACACAGGCGGAAAATAAACTAACTTACACTATCTTTTTATACATATCTTAATTAGATCCCACAGGAAAAGAGATAGATAATAATCAGATAGATACAAGTTAATTAGAAAAAAAAAATTGTCATCAAAATGTTGTTCGTTTTCGCTCTGATGGTTTTATTTATAGATAAGATTTTTTCGTACATCTATAAAATAGGAATAATACCAATGTTATTACATTTATAATAATATAAATAGTTATTAGACAAATGTGAATCTTGGATAATATATTATTCGGTTTTAATAGACCTAACGGACACAATTTTGAAATGTCGCTGGGTTCTATACGACATTTAAGCTATTCTTCTCAATACACTAATAATAAATAAACATGCATGTTTTGCATAAAATGCTAATATCGTGATTCATTATAGTTCATTAGTGTTCGTTCTATCAAAACGCCTCTGTGGTTAATAAATCGCTGTCTACTAAATTATTTAATGTGATTTGCGAGTTAGTACCCACTAATTTATTTACTTTTAACCCATATTAATGATCACGACTAATTAGTTTTACCTGTTGTACAAATGATTGATGAAAACTTTAAAACAATGATTTTCATACGCGCTTAAAAACATAATTTTAATAATTCCTTAAAATGTAATTCAACGAAAAAAAGTCGTGATTTTTACAACATTTTGGAGTTTATATAAAGGTATGTTAAAAATTTTGAAACATATTAAAACAACAATTTCAAACGAAAAAAATGCTTTGTAACTGTTAAAAATTTAATCCAGCCAAAACTTACGTTTTAAAATTCGCTAGTATGACGTATGATGCTATTAATTTTTATCAGGCTGAACCAATCAATCTAACTCGTAATATTTAAATAAACATTTTCCTATTTTCGATTGAAATGAAATCGAAAACGGATAAAAAGTGAACCCTAGGGATATTCGAGTCAATTAATTGAAAAGGGGATCGAGCCCTTGTTTAGACTGAACAAATAAAATTAAAAACCTACTCCCTGTATTTCAATAATCGCTCTATTTAGCAATTCGACAGTCGACTGCCTGTCTGACGATAGTTAAATTTTCATTTGACAAAGTAGTCAATCCACTGAACATTCTATATAGCAAAGTAAATATTTTTAAATAACCTATTTATCAAAACTTTTATTTAACCTTTTTGTGCCTTGCGTACTGCAACAATTTATAAATCTATATCATGGTATTATTCTTGACTTATTATAAAAATTCAAAATGAAAAAACCATACTTCTTTTATGTTTATAAATAATAAATTCTAATATTTACTTTGAAAACATTTTAAAAACTATTTCTTAACACACTTTTATTAGCTTGGAATGTATTTATGTAACGAAATCTTTGAACGTGAGCTTCAGCCCTTCAAAACATTGGATTTATTTGAAACTTTGCACACTTATCAAGGAACGATGACAATGCAATAAGTTAAATAGTTAGCCCCATTATCCTTGCCAGGACAGTTAGGATTAGAGAGCGCGTACTGACCTCTTCACGGCTATTTTTTTTTATTACCCCAAATATAAATAAATGTTAAAAAAAACTATTAGTTAGTTAGCAGAACAAAAAATCATAATATAAATAATAGTTAAAAAAATCAACTAAAAAATAGAAAACCAAACTAAAAAGTAGAAAATATATTTCAATAAATTTAAATTTAAAATAGTGTGATTAACAAAAAGTTTTATTTTATTGTAGAAAAGCGTGGGTTTGCTTGATGTCAATTGTTATAATATTTTATTGATTGGTAAAAGAAGGTTCATTCACGGAATTATCTTAAAAAGCTTTTTTTTTTTAATAAATCATTCTTAATCCTAATGTAATGCTACGGGATCCGCAATAGTATACATAACTTAATTAATTTCTTTTTCAACTTTATCTTCAGTATGGTCTCCATGGCTTCGGCTCAGGGGATGGATGGATTTTACACCCTCTGATGTCCCTATAAATTAATCACGGGTCACTGCCTTCCCAAATCACTGATACCGTTAAGGTGAGCGAAGTATTACAAAATTCAAAATAAAGTAATATACTTTGCCAGTCGTGCATGTAATTTAGGGATAGCGAATTTACAATGATATAACAATTTTTCCCCTAAACTTGCGAAATTAATGATGATATAATAAAAAACAAGCAGTGAAGGATATTCATGTAAATAGTATTTTACAAGGTTGGGCATATATAAAGAATATAAATGAAATAAATATAATGTATAATAAGAAAAAAAAAATATGCTAAATCTCTACCAAACGTTAATGGTCCAACTGAATTACTGATAGACTCCATTACTCACAAGACGTATCTCAACCTCGATACTGTTATTAGAATATACGACTTCTAAACTAAATTGAGTATCAGGAATTCCGGGACTTACCGAAAGCCTCCCTAAGACATACCGCGAAGTGTATTAGCGAGCTGCGTTATTACTTGGAAAATGCGACACTTCTTACCCTTGGAAGGGGGATGAGTATTTATGACGTGTGCTTGATTTATTGCGTAACCACCCTAGTGTTCAAATATTTTGTTGTTTCTTTGTAAGGGCATCGAACTTTTGAATCAGTGTTTTAAGACTGACAGAACGATGAAACTCCCTGACACGGGATTCCAAAGGATTATTTTTTAAGCCGACGTTATAGAATACTATACGACGTGAACATAAAATTCATTAATATACTCTGATTTATTATTCTATATCATTAAAATAAAAATAAAATATTTTTTTTATACATATATTACTATGAAATAAAATTGATATACATATAATTGCATAACCTTCTTCGGAAGAGGCCTTTGTCCAGCGGTGAAAAATTTACCAGCTGATTCATTTAATTTAATTATACAAACGTTTAAAAAAATTAGGTGTACCATTCCAATACACCTTTTTAAGCCTTATTTTACCTACAGTTGGTAAGTACCAACAATTCGTGTTAAGCTGCAGGATTTTGCAAAGCGAAACAGAGTAAACTTCGTACTCGTAATATTTAATTTTAATTTCAAAGTAAAATCTTGGCGTAGCCGTGAAGTGGTTATCAGTGGCTCTATGACATAGAGACGATTTGCGAATTCAAATTTGGCTAACGTTTAACAATTCTACGATTTACAATTCCCAGTGCGTTCACAGCCCATTATTCACATTTCGTGTCGTGTCTGCGCTGAAGCGACGACGGAAGAATGCGTAAATCATTCAAATTACTGACGACAACTATCGTTTGCTGTTTTATTACCGTATTCTTTTTTTAGATATAATACTTTAAAGTTACCTTCATTCGGTCTTGTGAAAAAAAAACTAAAATTATAAATATTAAAGATTTTTTTTTTGTTTGTAGTAGATAAACTCTAAAACGACTGAACCATTTCCAGTCATACTTTTACAGTAATATTGTAGCTTATACTCATGTGAAAATTGCATCAAAAACTTCACAAAATAGAATGTAACTTAAATGTAATTTTATGAATATAATTTAAAAAAAAAATCTAAATGCCTATAGCAACTGTAATGAATTTCTTATAAATTAACAAAACTAAAAATATGCTATTTTAATATTACAGGCACTATTTACACTTGAATATTCTGTTTTTAGTTGAAAATAAATTGAGACAACACTAAATAAATATGCAGAACAAGAAATATAAACAGCATGTTTAATAATGTATCTGTACAGACGTGATTAGTGATGTCACATACATATATGTATATCTAATTAGCTCAATAGAACTCTGCAATACAATTATATATAATACTTTACATCGTTTTGTCTGCTCCTTAGCCACTATTGCAACCTAATGCAACCTAACTTTTATCATATATCTTTTCTAAAAGAATCGATGTCCATGTGTAAATATTATATACAAATAAAACGCTGCAGCGAAACAATTAATTGAAACGAAATTGAATTTGAAATAGTTCATCGTAGGCGTCCGTCATCTTCTTCAACCAAAGGACGAATTTACTGCCCAACTAAGTTTTCAAAAGAACCTATTCACAGATTTCTTTTAAATAATGTTTGAAACAGAAAAAAAAAATTACAATAAAATAAAAATCAGTAATTATAATTTAAATTTCTATTAATAAATAGTTTAACAAATGGTATAAAATTTCTTACAAAATGCTTACGAATAAAACTCAACATAAATTAATTAAATTTTTTAAGCCATTTTAAAAATAATATTAAAATTAGACTTGATACTGACACTGATATCAAACTGAGATATCATGAACGTCCAGATTCATGCTTATATAGACAGCGACGTGTCATTGGAATGTTATTGCGTCTAGTCAACTTCTAAGTTGGCATATTTCACTCTTTCACATCTCCATATTTTATATACCTTTATTTTTTAGTTTTTTTTTCTATTTTTCATGTTCTGCGTAGCCTATTATACAATATACATAGATTCCGATCAATTATCAAATTTCAATCTAACTTTACCTACTTTACAAGATATGATCAACACGAACTTGATTTTGATTGCTACTCTCCTCAAAATAGAAAACTAACAATATTTTATGTTAATTGTTTTTACGGAATAAATTAAGGTATTCCTTTAAACTTGTCAAAAATAATTTCATAACGAGAAAAGTACTTACGAGAACTCGTAGTACATTTACAATAGTATAAATTCTGCCCCATTCGTGACGACTTGTCCTATAATGTGCCGTTAAATCATAAATTTATTTAACAAATTGTACGAATGTATGTTATCCGTTAACGTTTGTCACGCTATATTTCGAGATGCCGCAAACTTTCCGCAAAGGGTGAAATAATCAATGATATAGTAGGTCACGGTCGTTTTGAAGTATCAGAACAGTGTATAGTCACAACTGCTACTAGTCCGTCACATTTTCAATCAGCGATATAGTAAGTAACTGACACTCATACTCACAATTTCAAATCCATTCATTAAAAATATCTGTTTAATTTCTTGCAGAACAATGGCATCCGTAGGTATATACATAGTCACTTAGGGAGATATATAAAAATATAATTATAAACAATAATAAAACCTTAAACACCAAAGGTTTACAAAAGAAAAATCTCTTTAAGCAATTTGTACTTCCACAATCTTTTAAGGACGTACAATAAAATTCGGTCCATTACATCGTACTATAATAAAATCATTAAAAATATTCATATAATAAATTCGTATCGTAAATAATGTAAAAAGCGATTATAAAATTTTCAGAATGAAAAAAAAATCGATAATTTAAAAAGTTTACAGTTGAGTAACTTACGTATTTTCAAGAAATGACTTTTCTCTTTCGTTGAGTTTATGACATAAAAAAATGAACGCCAGTTTAAGATGAGTCGTATGTATGTTCAAAGGTTTCTATACATTTCGGGCTTCAAATTATCAAGACCATATATTGAGAAAAATGGTGTCTGTAATTTTTTTACTAACAAGGTATAAAAACATTTATGGGATAATTTTCTTTCTAAAAAAAAATTGAGCGATATGTGGTAATGAATTACAAATAAGTACACGTTTTGACTCCCAACCTTCCTTCCAAAGAAACCGTGTCGAAATTCGTTATACTGGTAAAAAGTAACCAGTTTCGTTTAAATTCATTCAGTCATTTTGGCGTGATACGCGGCAAAAGTACAAATAGACAGTCAGACAGATAAAAATAGAAAAAAAACAATACATTTTTGGCTAAAGTATCGATGCGAGTCCGGCCAAAATTTTTTTTAAATATCTTCAACGCTCTGTACATTGTGTTGACCTTTTACAGTTTTATTATAAGTTGTTACAGTTTTATTATAGTTATGAAATCATAAAACTAAAATGATTTAAAAATAGACAAATAAGAACAAAGAGAAGTATAGCACCTTCACACAGAAAATAGAAAACGTTATGAAATGAACTGGCAAGCTGAACCCAGCTCACATGAACGCACCGCTGAACCTAGCTTTGCAATTAAATAGGTCGTCCACGAGCCATTTGAATAAACTCTTGATTTAATGAACTAGATATAACCCGTTGTCTCTGTCATTAAAGTATTTGGAGGTGAATTTTTTTTTAATCACAAGACATTTTTTATGAACATTTTTTTAAAGTTTTAATGACAATAAAATTTTCAACTCTACTATAAGTTGTAAACACAGTTGCCAAATACTATTAAAAAATCGTCATTATATTGAAAATTTCATATTATGTGACCGTATTTGCGTACATTACGATATCACATCAATTTTGCACTACTAAGCTGGTATGGATAGATCTACGTGTCAAGGCTGCTTTAAAGCTCCCACGTCACTTTCATATGTAAGTTAAAAATAGCTTTTTAATGTAACATCATTAATAACAAATTCAAAAACACAAAAATAACTGCTGTTAATAACAAAAAAGATTATATATAAGAATCTGAAAATGAAAACTTCAGATTAATAGTGTTACATGTTTTGCTTCGCTAATACAAATTTGCCTACGTGGTTTTACATTGAAAAGCTTTTTTTCAAAAAAACAATCGAAAATCGTTTCAAATTAAGAGAAAAATAAAAAAAGGGGAGATAAAGTGGTTATAATGGACGGTCTTCTGGGACAATTAATTCATGATAGTTTTAATAGTCATATGAATAAAGGTATTGTTAATCTTGAAGGTTTCGTTAGTAAAAGCCACAGTCCATTGATTGTACAAAGTTGGCCTTAGGAATACAATTTAATTCTTCCACGACTAATCCTTTCTCCTTATTTAAACTAGACAACATGCGTCTTTTCACCCATATCTATATATATATAGGAGACTTTCTATAGATATAGTCACTCATCACGATATCTCTGGAACTATGAGACCTAAAAACTTGAAATTTGGTAGGAATATTTCTTTTGCCGAGTAGACGTCAGCTAAGAACGGATTTTACGAAATTCTACCTCTAAGGGGATGAAAAAGCGAGGCAAAGTTTGTATGGGACAACGTGATTCCTTGGTCCAATCTACTTCAAATTTTGCATAAATATTCTTTAACAGAATTTATTAAAGTCATGTTTCGTATTTTATCGAAATTCATCCCCTAACGGGGTTAAAAGGGGGTAGAAAGTTATTTTGATATAAATACTCCTTAGGATTTTTTTTTAATTACAATTTATTTTGACACATGTTTGACAATCCGTCTTTTATATAATATTTATATATTAGTATTGACGTAGGCGTAGATGATATATTTTTTTGGGTGCTCCTGGTGAAACAGGCAAGACTTTATATTAAATGTAACAAAATTGAGTTGTAAATATATCGTGTGATCGCTTTATTGTAAAATAGTGTTTTATATAATATTTTTTACTTCAATGTTGGTGTTGTTTTAAGTCAAGGGTTTTAAACTGAATAACTCATCAGCAAGGCATCTGTAGTTTACAATGATACAGATATAGAAGACACCAATGTGAACTTGGAAACATTTTTGAATTATACGGCATTAACATCCCAATTAGTACAGATTGGCACCACGGACTAATGTTGGAACAAGATCAGAAAAAAATTATAAATCATATACCTAACTTTATCTTACACTAAAACTAAGAAGGAGGAGATAAAAGCTGTCTTGGACTATTATTAAATATAAATATATGTTTGACATACACACACGATTGTCTGTTCCTAAGGTAGGCAAGTTAATGCCTGTGTTTTAGGTAACAGCTGACTGATATACATTTATAAATATACATACAAATAATACATAAAGAAATAAATACATATTACACCCAAACTCGAGGCGAGAATCGAACCCATGATCCTGGAGCAGTAAGCAAGGTCACTACCAACTGTGGCGAGTCAATCAAAATTTAAAAAATAATTACTTGCGGGTTTATTCAAATCTAAGAAGCAAAATCGTATTAACTTGTGGTGTAAATATACCAACGATACAACGAACGAAGCATTGAACCGGTTGAGATTCTGGTGTAGTGGTGCGAGTGGCTTAACGCCTCGCCTCAATGCCGGTGGTCGCGAGTTCGATTCCTGCTCGGGGCAATAATTTATATGTTATAACAAAATTAATAACGTAAAAAAAAAACAAATAAAAATCCTATTCATTCATTTTCGACTTCTACGCGGACAAAGTCGCGGGCTAAAATATTGTTTGAGAACTCAATTCGTCTATTATGAAATATTGTCCAATATCGACGCAGGTGTGGGTGATAAAAAATATAAATTTATATTTTTTGAAATTTTAGTTAAATACCCGTGCGAAGCCGGGGCGGGCCGCTAGTGTATATATATAATCGATAGCTATGCGTATTTAAAGGTCCTTATTTGAAAAAGTTCAACCAATTTGCATAAAGTTTTTTCGTTGTTTTTATGTGTGTTTGTGTGAAAATACTAAATATTTTTTGTTAAGGTCACTTATCATTTTATTTACTAATAAATAAAACAAGTGCAAAGTCGTATAATGTATATAAGTTTGGTGTCTAATAATTTGGAAAGTTATTAGTTAGTTACAATTATACAAGTTGTTTTATGTGATTAATATTTTTTTCCCAGACGCAGTTCCCGGACACATTGTCATCGGCAACGGGGTCTGTCACTGGTGTAGGGCTTTCCAATGGAAATATCCCTGTCTTTATTATTATACCGTGTTTATTTGCAGGTTATATATTAAAACGAAAAAGGTTACATAATTGTCTCGGACGCACCGGCCATTTATTACGTGGTATTACAAAGAGAGGGATTTATGACAATTTGTAGCATAGATATAGTCAAAGACCAAAGATAATAATCTGTGTTGCCAATACTCAACATCCTCCAGAGCGAGAAACAAATTCCTTTTATAATTGTAATATTTAGGCACCATTTTACATTATAAAATACTAGGCGCGTCTATCTGTCAAAAATATCACAAATAATAAGAACTGCTTTAATTTACAGTATACTACTACAGTCATTACTCAAACAATTTTCTTATTACAACCAGATAATCACAACATTTAGAATTTTACAAATAAAAGTATTTGAAAACACAAACAGCGACATCTAGTTTCAGTCTCTAGTACTAAGCTAATACATTTTAAAATTATTATTACAAACACAACATTAATAGTCTGGTCTTAAACAATCTGATACCTATTTAAAATTTAATTTCCAGATTAGGTATCACCCTTTACCCCAGGAGACTAAATTTCTGTAATAATAATTTGAGACTTGTAGTCTTTCATACATTAATTTAACTTAAATTACAATTTCTCAAATAATATTGTCATGTATTATCATTTAGATAAACAATTATTTTAATTTCTAACTAAATTTCTTTTCAAATAATGTCACCAGTACTAAATACAGTACACATTCATTTACATTATTACAATATTAAATTGTGAATACAAAACATATAAAATTACATTAATAATTACAGGGTTCAATCTATTCTAAGTAATAGATTGTCCAGAATTAAATTTAAAAATGTCATATATATATAAATGCACAGACAAAGAGGAGTATTCTAAACGTAGGTATGGCTTACCTATTATGATGTAGGTAATATTTGAGTTTCATATAAAACAAATTTGTCAATGTATATTATTAAAAAAAAAAGTCACTATTTTAGTCAGTCAATAATAAGTATTATAAGTCATATCTACGAGGTATTTTTATTACTCTACCTCTACGCGTTACCTGCGCGTGAGTGTCCTCTACAGTCTGTTTAGGAGGAGTGGAAGCCCTACTGTCTTTTGGAATGCTGGACGGTTTTAAGTTGGAAAGATCAACAGCTTGCACTTCTAGGGGGAACAGTCGTTGTAAAGGTCTGGTTTTATACCCAAATGCAGTTTTTAATAGTGCTGTCCTACCAATACCATCTCTTCCTTCAAAAATTTCTATTATTAATCCCAAAGGCCACTTAATTCGTTTTTCCTCAGTTTGAATAAGAACAACTTCCCCTATTTGAATTTTATGTTTTGATTCTGAACTTTCTTGAATTAAATTTGTTAAATATTCAGTCTTAAAACGTTCTCTGAAATCTGATCTAAGTTTTTGCAAATATCTAAACCGAATATTTAAACTTTTAGAATCTACACAATCTATGTCAGTCGAATCTGTCTGTGTAATAGTTTGTAAGAAGTGTGCAGGCGTCAACGATTCGAGTGACATCGCCTTGTCGTCCTCTACAAAGGTCAAAGGTCGCGAATTCATGATAGCTTCACAGTCACATAGGATGGTTTCTAATTCTACATAGTACAAGCAAGACCTACCTAATACGCGTCTTAGGAGGCCCTTCATGATTCGAATCAGACGCTCAAAAAAACCACCCCACCAAGCTGCTGTAGGAGCGTTGAATCTCCACTTGATACGGTAAATCGTTGATTGCCGCTGAATCGCGTCCCAGTCGAGTCCTGCAAACATATTGTTGGAACCAACAAAATTGGTACCATTATCTGTTATAATCAAAGTCGGACGACCTCGTCTAGCTATGAACCGCCTCAGAGTCATCAGGAAAGCATCTGTGGACAAAGAATGGGTGAGTTCCAGGTGGACGGCACGATACACAGCGCATGTGTAAAGCACAACCCAACATTTTTCCTCATTTCGTAGCATGAGCGGGCCCGCCAAATCGATACCCACTGTTTGAAATGGGGCAGAACTCTCTACTCGCTGTGTTGGCAGTGGCGCTGTCGGTACTTGTATGTTTTTTCCACTGAATCGTTTACAGATCATGCAGTTATCAATGACTGATTTGACTAACCGTCTGATGCCTAAAATCCAGAATCTCTTCCTGATATCTGTTATCATTATGTTAGTCCCAGCATGCTGTAGTTGTATATGTTTTTGTTCTACCATTCTTTTAACAATTATATTTGATGCTGAAAGCAAATATGGTTTCTTAATTGTTTCAGGTAAATCACAAAGCAGTAGCTTTGTCTCTATTCTTAATATGTTGTTATTATCATAAAATTTTTTCAAGTGTCTGCTTTTTTCATTCAATTGTTCATGATCCTCGAACTGAATCAACATAATTAATTTAATTTCAGCTGTCTCACATTCTTCAAAGGTAAGTTCTTTACTTATTATATTCTCCTGTTTCTTTGTATTCTTTATAAAGCGTAGAATCCATGCAACTATTCGTACTATTTTTGTATACTTAGATATTCGAGTTAATCTGTTACATACAGTATCTTCCTTTGCCTCTATATCTTTTGTTATATTAATATTGCAAGCTGACTTCTTAAGTTCCAGGTTTGCTGTTTTTTCATCAACAACGAGTGTGGATTGGGGCCAATCTGCGGCGTCACACTTCAACCAAGCAGGACCTTCCCACCAGAGCAGGGAGTGAAGCTCCTTCGCCGTGCATCCCCTGGAAGCGATGTCCGCCCAGTTGTGAGAGCCTGAAATATGATGCCAGTTGTCCACTTTAGAATACTGTCTTATCTCTTTTACTCAGTTTCCGATGAATGTGTTCCATGGTAATTGTCTTTTTATCCAATAGAGTGTGACTCCAGAGTCTGTCCAGTAATACTCATCACTTACAGGTAAGTTTAAATGTTCTTTAACTTTTTTCAGTAATCTAACTCCAATAAGGGCTGCGGTCAGTTCTAATCTAGGTATTGTAGAACCTTTGGGTGGCGCTACCCTTGACTTTGCCGATATCAACTGTACATGAACTTTACCCTGCCTTTCAGATCGTAGAAAGATACACGCGGCGATCGCAAGCTGGCTCGCATCCGTAAAAAGATGTAAACTTAGCCCGCACTCTGTAAGCATGTGCAAGGTCAATCTTCGTGGTATTCTACATTGAGAAAAGCAAGTCAAATGTTTATACCAGGCTCTAAACGATTGTTCTAAATCAGTAGGTAGCGGTTCATCCCAAGAGATGTCACGCCGCCATGTTTCTTGTAATATGATCTTAGGTACTAAGGTAACCGGACAGAGTATACCTATAGGGTCAAATATTCTTTGAGTTAAAGACAAAAGATTTCTCTTTGTTATAGCTTTCGTTTCTTTTAGTTCAGGTAAGCTATTTGTATTGCAATACAATTCATCAGAACAGGTGTCCCATACTAATCCCAAAACAGAGATATTTTTATCACTGGTTTCACTAATTTGCAAAGGTGCAGTCACCCACTGTCTTAAATCAAATTTTGCCCGTTTCATTATGAGTTTAGCTTTAGTGATAAAATCTCTTACCTCTGCCTCTGTATCTAAACTCGTTACACAATTATCCACATAGAATGAATTTTGTAGGTGCTGAGCTATCTTTGTATCTTCACTGCTTACATTTTCGAGATGGTGCAATATTGTTGCTGAAAGTAGAAAAGGACTACATGTTAGACCAAATACAACTCGGCAATGTTGATATGTTAAAAGACTTGTCTGCGAGTCATCTGTCCACCATAAAAATCGCAAAAAATGTCTATCTTGCGGTGCAACAGATATATTTAAAAAAGCCTTTGCAATGTCAGCTGTAATGCCTATTGCACCCATTCGAAATCTGACCAATAGTTTAGGTATATTTTCAATAAAATTTGGTCCTTTTTCTAAACATGAATTGAGTGCTTTTCCTTGAATATCTTTCGCCGACGCATCAAACACTGGCCTTAGTTTTGTTGTCAAACTACTTTCTTTCATTACTGGCCTATGAGGTAAATAGTGCGAGTAGCTCTTATCAATATCAGGGTTCTCCACTATTTCTATAATACCAGACCTACACCAATCTTTTAAAATATTATCATATTCAGTGAATTTATTTGAAATTACAAGTTTCTTTGTCATAGATTGCATTCGACGGAGAGCTAAATTATAATTATTATAAATGTTATCATGACCTACCTTCCACGGAAGCTGTACTTCATACCTGCCTTCGGTGTTGACTGTCACACTCTTCTCAAACGCTGCCACAACCTCAGCTTCGGCTTCGATTTTTGATTTTACTTCTATTGGGTCTCTAATACCTAAGGTTTCTAGTGACCAAAAGTCAGACAAATTGGTACACAGTAAGTTGATATTAGTCAAATTATTAGTCATTGAAATTTTACCCTGCAAAGTCCAACCTAATTTTGATCTTATTGCTGTCAAGCCGTTGGGTAAGTGGACTAAAGCACTTGTCATCAAGAAACCAGAAAAGTCAGCTCCTATCAGTATACCTATGTCAGGATAGTCCTCGCCTTTGTCTGTTAAAATGATGTTATGTTGTAACAACAAATTATTTAAATATTGATTGTCATTATTAATACGAGGAATATTATTACAAATAAAATTCTGACCTAAAGCTGAAATTTCAAATTTAAAACTATTGTTAATATTTTCTATACAAAAATTATATAAATTATGAAATTTAGAGCTTACGTTGTGTCCACCAAATACTTGTATTTTAAGATCTTCTTTTTTAACTGGTTGTATCTGCAGTCTTTCCATTATTTCATCTTTAACATATGATCGCTGTGACCCGCTATCGAAAAGAGCACGTACTGGTATTTTCTTATTTCCGTTGCTGATATGTACTATAACTGTTTGTAACAGAGTAGTTGTGGCCGCATTGGAGAGAGAAGACAAGCTGGATGTTAATGTTCTGGCAGAATCTTCTTCATCACTTTTTGAAACCGCCTTTGGTGTGCTGTTACCCGGGCACAAAGCTGTGGAATGCCTTTTCTTACAGATGAAACATTGAATAAATACTTTACATGTTTTTGCATGATGTCCAATTTTGAGACAAATACAACAAGCTTTCTTTTTCCGGAGATGTTCTCTTCTTTGTTCTAATGTCATTTTAGGCATCTGGTAGCATTCTAAGTTTCCATGGTTTGTTTTATCACACCAAATACACTTTCTTACAGCTGTGGTAGTTTTTGTCACGAAGCATGAAGCCGTTGGAGTTATATTTTCCACACTATTTTCTGTTTGAGATTCCATGAATGCCATGGTCATACCCATACGGTGACTACATTCCACCTCTCTCTTTAAAAATTTTAACAGGGCCTCAAGTTCATCGTGTATAGGCAGCGCAGTGGGTCTGGAGCGTTCCCATGTCTGTAAAATTTCATGGGGTAAGGTCGACTCTATCATGGGTAATATGAAGGCGGAATATTTATCCTTGGTTACTCCTAAGCTATCTAGTGCAGTCAACTGAGCAACTAATTGGTCATATAATGTTGTGATGTTGATAGGGTTTATTTTGTTTTTTAATATTAAAGATAAGAGTTCCCTCACATAAACCATTATTAGTAGTTCATCTTTGCCATACCTCGCTTTCAGTTGATCCAAACAATCGGTGTAAGACGTAGCAGTAGGTGGAAAACACTCAACAAATTTGCGCGCCTCCGTGTTTGCTTCCATCGATTGCAACAAATATTGAAATTTGTCATAATTGTCTAGAGACGTATCTTCATCGATTTTTCTAAACTGCCCCCAAAAATGCAGCCAATTTCTTATATTGCCGTCAAATTTTCTAAGTTCTAATTTTGGCAATCGCATGTTTTTATAGGTTATCTTTTCTGCTAATTTTTCCATCATGGTTTCCGATTTACTTTTAATCAATAAAAATCTTGTTTTATATTCATCACATTCTTCAATTTCTTTGTAATAATCGGCGTCAGACACACTTTCAAGCATAATTTTGTTAATATTTTTGTCTAATGTGTCAATCTTTATATAGGTTTCATCCGCTCTTTGCATATTACTAATTATGAGATTCTTATCTTGCAAAGGCGAGTTGAAATAAGCCTCCAACCTGTTACACGTGTTGGTAAAAATCCGGCGCAGCGACGTCCGTTCCTTTTTCAATAGTGTACAATCCTCGGTCGCCATTTGTAGGGCTTTCCAATGGAAATATCCCTGTCTTTATTATTATACCGTGTTTATTTGCAGGTTATATATTAAAACGAAAAAGGTTACATAATTGTCTCGGACGCACCGGCCATTTATTACGTGGTATTACAAAGAGAGGGATTTATGACAATTTGTAGCATAGATATAGTCAAAGACCAAAGATAATAATCTGTGTTGCCAATACGCAACAACTGGTATGTCAAGAGAGATGACAGGCGCTGACAAGTTTGAATCGATTTCGGCCTACAAAAGTCGATACACGACGTACTCTGGATTTAGAACGTAGCTGCACAATCATAATACCTATATCAAATATTATAAATTATTCTTAACTAAACAATGGAAATGCTAGATTTTTTTTTGTTGTCACTGTAAATACATTCAGATAAAAATGAAATTAAATTCTCGTCGAGGTTTTTCATTGTACTCCTCTCTGAATTTAATTATTACTGTTATTTAGACCTTAAGGTTTTTGAGGTCAGGCCGTTATTGCTTTGTGTATAAATGAGTAATTAGTTTGTTTGATTTTAGTCTTGAAAAAGAAATAGATTGAAATTTGCCACGAAAATTTTATAAGTAAATAACTCTCAGTGACAAAAGCTTTTTGTACAAATTAAGTAAGTATAATTTTCTTTAAATCATACTTAACCTTTACCACATTTGAAAGTGTTTATTGAAGAGGGACATAAACGTATTTTCCCCTAATCGATTTACAACAATAGCATTTTAAATCGTACGCTAAACACGTGTCAAACGTCGTGACATCGACTTTAATATATAAACGAGAGTCGCAACAAAATAACCGTTTCATATGATCGCGAGGGACACACAATGGGGATATGACTGTGCAATGCGCGTGACGAATCGCGCACCCTGACTGTATGTCATTTCAAAGGCGGACTACCCAATGACGTAAAAAATAGAATTAAGCGCATCCATAGTTATTGTAGCGTGAATCATTCGAATATTGTTGGGCTCTTGTTAGTGTCACTCCCGTTGATCAGTTTTCGCGTTTGATCGGATCGGTCTAATCGCATTCGATATGGATTATTTTTATATCAATTTATTCAAAATGTTATCTGTATAACTTAATTGTATCAATATGACGCCTAAATGCAAGGTCTTTTTTTACTTTTATTTTAATAATTTTCTTCAATTATCACACTATTATGTTATTTATCTCGTGAATGTTATAGTCGAGTCAGCGGTAGGAGTCTTCTCTCATATTGACTCATTTGACTGGCCCGTGGCGCAGTTAGCAGTGGCCCTGTTTTCTGCTCCAGGGTTGTGGGTTCGATTCCCGCCCCGAGTCTGGGTGTAATATGTATTTATTTATGTATGTATTATTTATATGTATATTTATTTTAAAAAAATGTATATCAGTCAACTGTTACCTAAAACACAGGTATTAAGTTGCCTACCTTAGGGATAGTCGACCGTGTGTGTAAGTTTTAAGATATTTATTTATTTATATATATTTGTTTCTATTATATATTAAATTACCGATAATAGATAAATGTTTCACCAAATGTTGAATGTATTATTTCACCTCGAAAATCCTCGTTCAATGCCTAATTGATTGATTGATGCTCGGATTGGCAAATATAGTTTTCCCAGAACTTTTTTATATATACATTTACGTATATGTTTTGCACTGAAAAACTTAGCAGATATTCTAATTAATGATATAATTATCATTAAAATATAAATATATATTTGTCATGATTATCTTTAATAGTGATGAGTTCTCGATATTTCGGGATCGTTGCGAACGTTTTACGTCTTAACGATAGTCTTACAGACATTGAAAGTTTAAAAAAATTATGTACCTATTACTCTATGGTTCATCATATTAGAAAGAAAAACCTCGACATTCATAATACTCTATTTAATATTATCAAAGCACTTAGTTCATAAAAAGTTTACCTATTACTTAAAATGAAGAACTCGAACATCCTACTTAAATAGGGATATATATGTATATATATTTCGCTGATTGTAAGTCCGTTGCAGAAGATCGAGTGTTATGCAATTGGTTTTACATCCCGAATGTAATCGTGTCCCTGTCGACGCATTTAATATAAGTTTCCGTGCAAGTCCACTACAACTTGTGCTGCATATTCATGAGACAGCAAGTTGAGAGTCACGATGGGATCTTACTGTTTAACTAATTTGTTTGTATTTATCATTGGATATTCTAACGTTATTAAATACTTAAGACATCGTTGTCTTTTAATATTATTTTTGCTACACTAAAATGGAGCATGTAGATTTTAGTCATAGATCGTGAGTTAAAAAAATTAAAATCTATGTTTGTAAAAAAAAGTAACAACTCTAGTACGAGTATACTGTGTGCTAGTGTAGTTTTCACTCGGTGATAATCAATCCAGTTGAAAATGTAGACTTTTAGACTTTTAAAAATAAACTTCGAAACGAGCCATTACCACTGCGATTGCTGTTGCGACTGGTTAGTTAATTTATAATGTATCCAAAGAAAGATCTTAAATTTCTTAATTAACATGCTTCACTTTTATTTATCCTCTATATCAATTTTGATTTTTTTTTTCAGTATTAAATCAGTCTATTCAGTCAAGCTTATTATTTATTATTACATGTAAACATTTATATAAGTGCAACCTTTCAATCATTGTATGACATTTGAATAGACATTAAGTCGTCGATAACGCCAATTATAGTCATGTTAATACTATGAAGAGTTAGTTTAACGTGTCATAGGCACTTGACTAATAATTAATTAATTTAATTTTAGAACAAGATTTAACTTTGAATAGAGTTTAATCTGCTATACTTCTTTAGTATAAATTGGATATATATGTCTTAAAATTTCTCCCTGGACAAGCAAGTTTGCCGACGACATTAATTTTTAAGCAAATAATGAACTTGAAAATCGGTACCGTGGCCTCGGGATCCTAATTCATTCTCCTAAGTAGAAAAACTCTTTGCCCAGTAGTTCAAAACAGTATTGTATTTATATTAATATATTTATGTAGAAATATATTTGTATTGTAATACAAATATATTTCCCGGTTAATATAAAGCAGAAATATTCATACATTTTTTTACCGTAAGTAAAGAAAACATATGAAATAATGCATTTCATGAATTGTTTCCTTCAGCAATAGTAAAATAATTTCCGCTATTTTCTTCCACACGAGTAGATCAACTCATATTCCTTTACGCTTTACGTGTTCCGTGCTTTAATTAGAAAGGCTCGAAGGCTCCAAGTTTGTTCAAACACAAACAAGATAGTGTAGCTACTAAAGGAATAGGTTAACAACTACATTGAAAGGCATTTCTTAAGGGAAAGTAAAGAAAGCAATTACAATGTAGAATGAAAAGTTTCTTCGATTACATTCGTTGATTTTTTATTTATTTGTTAAGGTAATAAATGACAGCAACCGTTTTGGTGGAGTGGTGCCTTAACGCCGGTAGTCGCAGGTTTGAATCCCGCTCAAGGAAGATATTTGTATTTGTACAAATATTGGTTTCCGGTTTGGATGTATGTTCTTGTGGGTCTCCCCGTCATGCCTCGAAGAGCCGTAAAGCTCCAGGTTGTTATCATGAACAACTGATATCGATCATTACTCATAAATATAGGAAAATTATCCATCAACCTGCGAGCAGCGTGGTAGACAAAGCTCCAGAGATGGAGCAGGGTCAGCCCTTCTCCATCTCTGTAGAAGAGGCCTGTGCCTAGCAGTGGGACGTTTACAGTCTGATTCAGTTCAAAAAAATAAATGTCTCACACTTCACGGCCCCTGATAAGATTTGAATCCTGTGTAGGGCGTCCGCAAACACACACAACACATAATAACATACGCCCAGATTACATCAAACAATTATATCATCATATTTCATCATATCAGCCGTTGGATGCCATTGCTGAACGTAGGCCTCCCCCATTGACCTCCAGAGCGGCTGGTTAGAAGTAGCCTCCATCTAACGGCTTCCGGCGACTCTCCTCAAGTCGTCTGATCATCTCGCGGACGGCCATCCGAAGCTGCGCTTGCTGGTACGTGGTCTTCACTCGAGAACCTTTCTGCTCTACCGGCCGTTAGTTCTACGAGCTATGTGCCCTGCCCACTGCCCCTTCAGTTTGCAAATCCGTTGGAAAATGTCAGCAACCTTCGTTCGTCTGCGAATTTCATCATTTCTGATTTGATCTCGTAGAGAAATACCAAGCATAGTCCCCTCCACAACACGCTATGCGACTTGTAGCTTGTTTACTCGTAAAATAGTCCATAGTCGGAAACCACGTCTCAGATCCGTATGTCATCACTGGTAACACATATTGGTCGAAGACTTTTAACTTCAGGGTCTGATGTATAACGGCTGAAAAGACATTGTTTAACTTCCCGAACGCTGCCTACGCTGCTAACTGGATTTGACGATTGACCTCTATCTTGAAATTGGATCTACCAAGTTGAACCTTTTGTCCAAGGTAGATGTACTCGTCAACAACTTTGAGAGTAGAATTTCTAACCAATATCGAGGTAGGCATGACATAAGCATTCAACATAATTTTTGTCTTGTCCACGTTCATTTTAAGGCCCACCTGTAGAGAAACTTCATCGATATCACTGAGCATAATGCTGAGGTCTTCCAGTAATTCTGCCACAAGCACGATATTCCTTAAGAAAATTTTGGAGTCCTGATTTCGCTCTAGCTAGCTATGTCTTTAATACTTTTTTTTTAAATACACGTTTATCGTCATAGTAATAGAATAGTGACGGACCTTTACAGGAGAGCCATTTCAAATAATTATGTTGTTGTTACTGTATAATATTTGAAATGCTTGCCTTGTAATGTTTTAAATTTGTAAGATCCGTCACTATTCTACGACTATGACGATATAGTGTCTCAGAGATTTCTATATCCATCTGTTGATCTGTCTTTATGCTTTTGCATCACCAGAGGACTGCAGATTTAATAAACGACCTGGCCGTGAGAGATGCCCCCGAAAACTCTCTAACCAAACTCACCCTCTCATGAAAGAACGACGCCTATTAAAAACATTTATATGGCCTGTACAAAATTTACCATGTACGGGAATCGAATCCGAGACCGCTACCGCATCAACCGATTGCTGTGACCACTGTGCCAACGCGTCGTAATTTATTGCACTTTCGTCTAGTTGTCTAAGGAATAAAATTGTTTTTAAACGTAAAAATATTATTTTTAATGTTTCATTGGATGGATAAAGCCGTAGATTTTAGTCGTTGATCGTCAGTTTAAATTTAGAATAGCACCACTGTGTTACTCGGAAGCTCAGGTAAAGTTTTAAATTTAGGTTAGGCCTCACCCATATCAACGCGGCACAGTGCCTTGATTTGATCATGTCACGTAAAACGGCCATGCTATATTTCACTCTCGAACATGTCACGTATTAGTTTCTTACTATAATATAAATCTCTTATTTTATATGGAAAATAATGAAAGCAAAGCAACAAGCTACCTCCGCACTGTTCGAAAAAAAAATCACCAAATTGAATACGAGAAGGAAAATTGAAAACAATGGGTCACCGTCATTCGTTAAACTCCATCTCCGTTGTTATTGTGTATGTGTCATATACGTACTGTATGGCATCACACTGGACATATCTCTAGTCCTAAAAATGTATACCCATAGAATTAGAATTGCGATTCAACGAGAAATTGTTGCCAGCATCATCATTACTATTCTACGTGGATATGATTTACAACATGATAATTTGAAACTTTGGTTTTGAAATAATGCACTAAACTTAAGAGATTTTTTAATGATATTTTCTTAAGCGTTTCACTCTAAATATTAATAATACTGTAAATCGACTGTCCCTACGTATACTATCGAAACTGAAAAAAGGTACTTTACAGGAGAGTACTTTTAAGTTAATTTTGTGAACAAAATTATCATTTATTTGTTAAGTATCGATATTATACTCATGAAAAATGTGGTTTAATATGTATTTTTAGCTTATTCTCGTTTTTGTATGAAAACATATATAAAAAGGAGTTTCTTAGTGCAATAAAAAAAATCGCAAATTTTCAGTTTCGATACTGTACGTAGGGACAGTCGAAATATTCGAAAGAAATATATCATTACGTCCTTATCCTCGCTACTCTGAAATTATTTTTTATATACCGATGCATTTCATAATATCAATGTGTTAAAAAAATAATACTATGTACGTATTATAAGCATTTTATCACAAAGGACATATTAACAACACATTTTTTACTATGTAATAAATATTTTATTAAAATAAAAAAACTTTATGATTAGGGAATTTTTCTTTTTTACTAATAAAACTTTCAACAAACTTTTTACACTTTTCCACTTTTTAATTTTTATTTTTATTATAAACTAGCGGCCCGCCCCGGCTTCGCACGGGTATTTAACTAAAATTTTAAAAATTATAAATTTATATTTTTTATCACCTACATGCGCCATCTATCGTATAATAGTAGAATATCGTTTTTATATTTAGTAACATTTAACATAATAGTACCTTACCTTAGACCAGATGGCGATGGCGGCGTAGGTACCTATTTCTATTTTCTTAAATATTTATTTTTAAATTTAATTACAATGAAATAAAAACTAAATTATACTGTGAATTATGTTAAATTTTTATATATTAAAGTTATTTACATTGGTTTTGTACTTTTTACGTGATACGTGCACACAAAAAAATGATAAGAGATGGCGCTGATACAAAAATAAACGCGCTATTAAAAAATTTTCTTGATGATATATAGTGTATTAATAAAACGGAGGTTTTAACAGATTTATTATTTGTATAGATTACACGACCGGTTTCGACAAAGTCATCGTCAGGTGAAGGTAGATTTATTTTTCATTTAGATTAGAAATTTAAGAAAAAGATTTTATTTTTTATTTAGATTTAGAAGGTAAATTACAATCCACCAGTTACAATTTTTCTTTTGTTTGACTTTTTTAATTTGATCCATAATTTAAAATTTATTCAACAACAATTCACTTAGGCGTGATTACCTCATAAAAAAATTATTTAGTTATATTCCCTAAATACGTTAATAAGACATCACACACTACGGAGGAGAGAAGTAACCATAGATATATCAATACAGGGATCGGAAATTATCGAAAAAAGACAAGATACAAGGTCTCACTCTTAGTAGATTACTCTTATCATTAGTGAAAATATTGTTTTTTATTTAATTGAAATAATTTAAAATTAAGAACCATAAAAATTTAAACAATCCAAGCGAGCAAACTCTCAGAGCTGTTTCCGTTTATTTATCAGGCTCTGAGTCGCTTTCACAATGTTTTTACGTTTGGAAGATTCATGAATTCCCTTTCCTTTGTTATATTTATTCATGTCATGAACGCGTGACGTAGATTATATATTTTTTATGTTTTATTTGATATTTTGTAATTATATAAAAGTAAAATTACTACTACAGAAAATAATATTAACTACAAAACTATTACAGAAATTAGAAATATTTTAATTATACTCAGACGACGATATAATTTGTTTTTCACGATATTAATTTTCGAGAAGAAAATGTACAACTTTTGCTCCATTCATAGAAACAATATTTTTTTACTATTACTTTGTCTATTGAGATTAAAGCCGAACTTTTAATTGTAAAGTTCTCTCCAATAAAGTATAAGTAAGTACATTTTTTAAAATAACTATTTACATATTTATTTAATAATTATATATTCTTTTATCTGCACAATAAACAATAAATAAATGAAAAGGGTGCTTAAATATTTTCCAAAAATAATTGCTATTTTGTCAAATCAAGTTTGTGTGAAGAGTTGAAGACATAGCGGTAACTTTGGGTTTTCCGTAGTTACTTCCATGAGAAGTACTTTTATGTTATCTTTCTAACTTGGTGCATTTTAATATTATAAATTATTACAAATTGTCGAGATAACCCAATGTTTTACAAATAAAGTTCAATATAATCATAAATTATAAAGTTGATATGAAAAAGCATAAATTGTAATAAATGTATAAGCCCCTGCCAGCTTTCCCCAAGAAAATTTGCAATTCTAAACTCTCCGCTAGGCTGCAGTGTAGACTCCGTGTATTACAAACTTTATTTGTTATAATTTTGATTCTAATATTACACTGTCCTAAAACTAAAAACCTACTTTTCGACAAACAATAATTATGAAAATCTGCCTAAAAGCCTTATATTTACATATTACGTGTTGTTGTTATTTAGAAATGTGCTTACATATTATATGTTTTGTAAAAACTACTTTATGATATAATGATAGTTGAATATATATTATAATGATAGTTGAATTTTTATAACTATGTTATGAATGTTTTTTTTTTGTTTTTTTTTTTTTGTAATTAAAAGTAAACTTACCAGAGTTGTCAAATGACTGCTTCTGAGACTTTAATTAAAATTGTTAAATTTTAGGTTAACATTTTTATTGAACTTCTTACACGAGTTTTTCTATAATATTATTCTACAAAACCTAAAAAAGAAAAATTTAAACCTAGAATTTAACTATTTTAATTAAAATCTCAAAAGCGGTCATTTGACCGCTCTGGTTTAGTATTAACTTATAAACTACGCTAAAACATTTTGAGTATGCTTAACCTACTTCTAAAGAGATACCCCTTAGAAGAACTTTAAACTCCAAAATCAAAATACATTAGCAACAGTTTTTGGATTTTCAAGCAATTTTTACCACCAATAAATTTTTTGATTTCTTTTTTATGTAGGGATTTTAATTTATAATTCATTATTCGTTTTTAGGACATATTTATTGAAAAATATAGCTTGTTTGTTTTGCCATGTATTAAGTTCGATTCTCATTACAATGTTGGTTATGTTGGGTAACTCCAACTCACTCTAGCAGATCCTATTTGACTCCTAAAATCATCATGCTTATTCTGTTAATATTCATTTTGGATAAATGGTTTTCAATATTGCCAAAAACCATAGCTCATTACGCCAATGTCACGTAGGATGGAGTATACACAAAGGAGATTTATCGCCGCGGTCGAGGTTACAACCTTCGTAACATTTTACAGATATAGAAAATAGTAGTAATTTGAACAACACAAACATTGGAGTTAAAATTCAAGTGTCATATATCAGGGCATGATCAGACAGGTAGTCAACCTGACAGCATTATACAAATAGGGTCGCTGCTGTAAATTTGTTTTTTAGTTTTATGTCTAAGTTTCAATTTCAATTTAATAAAATTCAATTAATATCAAACTTTATCATCGATACTTTCTGCACTCATTTGATGAACCAATACCCGATTATACTCGTAGCAATTACTTTATTCCATTTCAACTTCTCTAACTAAAAATCTAACAATGGATATTTTATCTCGTGAAACTCAAATGTATTCGGCTCGACCTTTTTTCGAAACAAACTATACAGAATACGGAGAACATTCAGAGAAAAAAGGGGGAGCTTAAGCACATTTGTATCCATTACCGTCGTCAAATTAAATCTGCGTGCCGACTGCACACTTGATTTGCTAATGGATCGCACTAACTTAAATTGATATTTGACAATATCAATTGAAGTTACAACGGAATGGTTACTTTTTTTTAATCACACACAGAAATCTTATTAGCTATTATTCAAATAATATTATTCTATCATAAATAATAAATATTGTAGTTAGTTATTAAATTACAAATTAATTTCTAATTTGATAACTGCCTAGCATGCCTAGCTTAAACATGTCTCCTATTGTGAAAACTTTGTTTACTTTGTAAAAAATGCTAATTTAAAAATTTACTCAAGATATAAAATAAAATTTGTATTAATTAAATACACAAAAGATTGATAAGTGAGTTGAGATAATTAGTTTTTAATACACAAACATATTATTTAGAAATATATTTTTAACCGAATATATAGCTATATATTTTTATAAATTATAAGAAGTGGAGCAGCATGGTGGATTAAGCTTCAACCCTTGTCATATATCAGTACTTCGGCGGTACATGACACTAAGTCCAAGAAAAAAAAATTTAGACATTATTATTTCTAATGATCCCATTATAACTTTTTGCGATTTTTATAGTGGAACAAAGCATAATGTCCTCATCCTAACAGTTACGGAGATACATATAAACTTTAAAGATAATACTATGTCACTGAAAAAACAGCGAATAAAAACTTCTTTTTGCACTTCTTTAAAAAATAATGTGACTTATTGTCGTGTACCTCTGGAATACTGATATAGAGAAGGAGCCTATGCCCAGTTGTGGGATGTTTAAAGGCTGGTTCAGTTCAGTTCAGTTCAACCTTAAAGACACTATATTCGATATAATAATTTTTTTATTCTACAAGAGGACAAACTGTATTTTTATTCCATATTTAATAGCAAAAGCGTTTTATAATTATTACCGAATAGTACGTAAAATTAGTGAAATCATACGTGCATTCATTGGCAAAATTCAAATCAAACCTATAAATTGAAACGACAAATACCCTCAATAGTATACCTTTACGTATAGCATACATTTTCTCGTGGTGAAATTAACGTTCTCTACCAGGGTACATAGATGAATTTACGTAAACATTCACGTTATTTGCGCTTTTTAATTTTGAATTTAAAATGTATGTATATATAAATACATATATTTCTACATTATTCTTATATATCTCAAGGGTTTGATAACAGCGCGCTCTGACGACGGAGATTCCTTAAGAGTGGGCTGTGTATCAGGATGGTTATTTCAAAATAAAACGTTGATTACATTTCTTAGGTGTGTACTTCTCGTAACTGGTTACAATATTCCATTTATCTCTTGCAATAATTGCAATGTATTTTGGTAGCATGGGGAACTCTATCTAGTCCTGGCATCCAGCTTATCATTTCTAACTGTTCCCAAAAATACCATCAAATATCTTCTTAGATAATTTAATAGCAGCCATCCTTGGTAGCTATTCTACATAAGATCTCCATTTCAATAAGCGTGAGGTCATTATAACGCAATTTTACTTTTTAAAATAAATAAATTTTGGTTGTAAACCAAAATAATCTATTTATTTCTTCAATTTGCCACATTTTGCGCTACAGTTTGACGCTCCGACAGGCAGTTTTCAGGCAATTAATAAATATCATTAGAATACGAAGGTAAATTTCGCTGTCATCAATAAGTTTATAATAGCTCGGATGGGAATCGGGCGGATAAGAAATCCGGAAGACCCGGTTTCGAGTCCAGGTGTCTCTAGACCAATTTTTTTCATTTTTTTTCAAGTTTCTTCTTTTGTGAGAAATACGAGTACTATTATTGAGAGCTTTTTTATTTAAATAACCAGTTCCTATTGTTTTATTATTATGTCGGTAAGATCGAAAATATTATTCATTTTCATCAGTATGTAATTCGTATCTAAATATAATTTAACCAAGCAAAGCTCGGTCATCCAGGATCAAGCGTTGGCCATACTAATTCTGTCTATATTTGATAATTGTTATGCGCAACGATCCTCCACCCTAACCTTCAAACCTATTAACTCAATTATACGTGTAGAAAACTAATTCACGAAAAGGTCTTGTTAAGGATGCTTTCCATGCCCTGCTCTCACTTCAAACAACACACGGGAGTGACTAAAAAGTAATAATAATGAATATAAAATAGAGTTATTATGGTTGTAAAGATAATTTATTATTCAACATAGTTTCCTAACAAGTCATCACATTTAGTTCATCTTTTTTCTGAACCAAGGATTCCCTTAGAAAAAAAATATTTTTTTGACTCTCCCTAAATGCCTCAACAGCGACCATCACTTTGCTATCGTATTCCAATTTTTTACCTTGAAGGTGTTCTTTGAGCCGAGGAAAGGAGTAAAAGTCACTGGGAGCTAAATCTAACGAATAGGGTGGGTGTTCAAGTAATTTGAATCCCGTTTCCTGAATGGCGGCTATCGCAACTGCGGCATTGTGTGCGGTTGCGTTGTCTTGGTGTTCCAGCTCGCAGTTTGCCGTTTTATTTTTTATTTGATATGTACTATAATAATAAACAATGTACGACTACAAGCAGTTCAATAAAATATAATTGAATTAAACAAATACATTCAACAACTTAAAATTTTTTGCTCTGAATCCCAAATAATCAATTTCAAACTAATATAAACCCTAAAACCGTTTAAGAGATTTAAAATTTCTAAGCGTTTCTCAAGTACGGAATCAACTTTAATATTTGAAAATCAACTCTACAACTTTCTCATCTCGAATCAAATTTGCATGATATTGGAGATTACGGTTTAATGCAGAAGTTATCTTAAAAGGTACAGCTCGAAACGAAAGTTACTACTTAAATATTATTTTCTCCTTAAATATTTATACCTACATATAGTATTAATAATTTATGATATAAAAAGTAGCACTGTATACAATAGATTTTATATTTTTATTCACTATATATATTGTTATTCACATTGCTATTAATTAAATTGTTGAACGATTGGTACTAGAAAAAGTTATGGTAATAGTTCGTTGTCTGAATTTTTTTAATCATTTATTTATTTATTTTCTTGTATACAAAAAAAAAATAAACAGAGTTTAAATATATAGTAAAAGTACCATGTTAGAACAGGCGATCTTGTCTCTAAACAGTGATTTCAATTGATAACATATTTTTTAAATTGAAAATTGATTTTTGTTTTTCAAACGTCTTTATCAAAGCCAGAACAAAGACTGTATAATAGATTTCATTTGCAGTATCACGGCGCCATCGGTGTCGCGTCGAGTCGTGGAATTCGTCACGTTTTTCATAAATGTGCGAAAGGCAATAAACTCGCGCCAATATCAGTCTGACATGTCGTTATAAATCGACATCAGATATAACTTAGACTCCAAATTTCCTAATATCATTTAATATCACAAATTACATTGACTCGTTCTTTTTTTCTTTTAAATGTTTGTACTTTTCCTATAAATAAAGGATTTTCCAGATTAAAGAGAACGATACCGATCTTTAAATATGACATATATACGTATAAACATGCTTATTCTTTTGACACCTGTTTCATAACTTCACGTTTTTGTTATTACGTACCTCGTACCTTCTAATTTATCCATTATTAAAATCTTACACCATAACTCGGTTGACTTCTGAATAAATTGTGTTTTATATACGTTCATAACATAATATTTTGTGAGGTAATAAATACTTAAAACTTTTATGTCGAAGCTGGTAGATTCTGATCGTGAGAATGTTGTAGTTTTAGATTAGTTTACAATTCAATTGTTGTACCAGCATACTGGTCTCATCTCGCTTCTGAGAAAGCACAACTTTCAAACTTAAACTTTAGTTACACGGATACTTAAACTTTTTAACCAATGTTCTACAAACAGCTTATAAATATAAATTGTTAACAAGGAATAGACTTATAATATAATATGGAATAGAATAATAATAAAGATAAACATAGTTTTCATTTATCTGGAACAGCAACCGTGTTAAGTCCAAGTAAAGAGGTAACTACTGACAAAATAATTGTCTACGTAATCCGGTCGTAATCTATAGCAAAGATACAGATTTTTTTTTCTTATTTACTAACCGTCACAGACGAATTCAAGTTCCAATAGAGTACTTACTTATTATTAAGTCCATATACAATATTATCACACAAATTTCGACCCAAAGTTCATCACAAAGATTTCATACTTCATATTAAACTTTAGCAAAAGCAAAAACATCAAGTTGAAATTGCAGTAATTTTTGGTGTACCTTCGTAGTGACAACATGGATCGAGTTATTGAAACGTCGCCAAATCCACTTAGTTTTATGATGTGGAAAATGTAATATGGAGCTGTCGTAACGATGCGAGGGCGCGTGTGATTATATACGAATTCTGTTCCCCGCCTCCAGAGTTATTTGGAATCCGCGTTTCCGCCATATATTTAATTTACTACTATAGTAAGATATTGAGATAATTACAACTCGTTTTTTTTTAATTGTATCGAATCAGCCTATAAGCGTCCTGCAAAAATCTTTTCTTCATATAAGAGGAAAAGGTTTTGAACTTAATGCACCACGCTGCTCCACTGCGGGTTGGCCGATAAATTCCTTATAATAAGTAACAATTGCTATTATGTGTATAGACACCAAGACAACCGATTGATTTACAAACTTTCCATGCTTACGGTACGGTACGCTCACGGTTTCCACGGTACGATGAGAAGACCCACAAGGGCCACAAGGGCCACAAGGGCCACCTAGACCTGAGACAAATATTTGTTTAAATGCAAATATCTACCCCATGCGGGAATCGAGAACGCACTCGTCGGCTTTAATAGAGTCACTTCACGTAGAACTATCCGCCAAAGCTTGTCGCTCTCTCACATCTAATATCAAAATTAAAAAAATTAAAGCCCTAAAAATCGTCAGAAAGCGTTAGAAAAAAAATCTAAATAGTAGTGTCGTTTTTATCTTTGTCGTTCAACTCCTAAATTGCCTCTAAAAACTTAATAAAATAAGTTGTATTCAGATATCTATAATAAAAATAAAGTATTGGAATATATTATCGTATGTATTATACTATGTATCGTATATGTGTATGCGTGTATGTATAAGTATAAGTATTATATTATTTGTATCTACGTGTATATACATTATTATGTAGGTATATATTATGTATTTATATATTGTATAATTATGTATTTATTATTATATATTATATTTTTATTCACAATATTTTTAGTTTGTACACGCTAATTTTTGCGACTCTTTTACAATTTTCCTGTGGCAGGACTACTGGAAGAGATTCCATCATGGGATGAGTTGTGCCTTTGTACCAGCATTGTTTTATAAGTGCTTTTTCCTGTTTGTATTCTAGTGTGCATAAATTGTTAAATAAATAATTTTTTTTTTTTTATAAAAGGCAGGCAAAAACGAGGTATAAATTAAAGAGCTACAATAAAACATGAAGCATTGGGATGACACCCTTTTCACGGAATTGTCATCCACTTTACGAAAACCCGGATTCGGATTAAAACGTACAAAATATTCCAAGCCAAAGATTCTTAGTTTCTTAGTATTCAAGTTTCGAGGAAAAGCGCTTGAAAACGGTGACGCTATGAAATATATTTTATTTTTTTGCGCACATGGGTGCGTGCCTGCGTACGTGCGTATTTGCGTGGGTGTATCTGTGAGTGTGTGAGTACGAGAGTGCGTGCGATAGTGTAGGCGTGCATGCGTATGTAAGTGAGAGCGTGCGTGGGTGTGTGCGTTTGTGTGTGAGTGCCAGGAATAAGATATATTTTTGAAACATAATTTTATTATAAGAATAAATTATAAACACACTAGTAAATCTAGTTTTAGCTTCGATATTTACACTAGTAACTTTAAAATTTGAAATACTATATTTACGCCAAAAGAAATTAAATTGAAGTTTTTATAATTCGACTATATGTTTCTGGCTTAAATTGAAATGAAGAAACTTAAAACCAATTATACTAACTATAAGGTTATTTATTTGAAACCGATTTCATCTTACATTTATTTTTATGTGTTGAACAATAAAATACGTATATACCTAATATACCTATCCCGAGCAAGTGTATGAATGAAATATATTCCCTCGTTTAAACATATCTGTTGAACGATAGTATTAGGCTGTAATATTATTAAACTTTTTTACTTTTTGCGTAAAAAGTAAAAAAAAATATTCATAAAAACATACAAAAGTTAAAAAAAATATGAAACTCAGCAATATATGTACGTGTTAACAAAAGTTTCATAATACAATGAAATGTCCAAATAGCAGAGTGAATTGTAACTAATTAAGTCATATATTTTATCGTCCAGTGAAGCAGGTGCGAGGGAGATAAAACGCTCTAAGATATCTTTTGTTAACGATCAAATCCTACATGTGACAGACTTCTAAATTATACTCATAATGAGGACTCACTTTCAACTATTTCGTTTTTATAGAGCTGATATTTTTTTCCATTTATACATTTACTTTTATAAACAAAAGCCTTCAGTAACGATTTAGGCCCAAGTAAATTTTTAGGTTAACATTATTCTATACATATACGTCAAATGTTCCTTAAAATAGCAATATATTTTCTAACTAAATGTTATCTGTTAAAAAATATTTAATTAACTAAAATTATTTGAGAAGAATTGAAATTTTTATTGAAAAAAACGTAAAAAATAAATAACGTAACAGTATTTAAAATATCAGCGTCCCACCAGTGTAATGCTTACAGCCTTTTTACATATATCCTTTCTCCTATATCCTATATCCTTCCTCATCATACATATTTCCTTTATTCATAACTTCCGATAAACCGTAATTACTCCCGACGCATACGGCATACTGTGTGTTTATAGCTTATCTAATATTATATGTATATTCATGAACATATTTATTATCTATATCCAATACACATAACATTTTAATTTTTTAAACGTTGTTAGAGCTTTAGATATATGGGAATAATAAATTTTGAGGAAAATGCCCGTCGGTAGTAGCTTTAAATTATAACAAATGGTGTAATATATTTCTATGTCAGTTGCATAAGAAGAAAACTGTCCTTATAATTTTATTGTATAATATCGTAACGTACATTGTACAAGCCGTCTGCACATTCAACCAAGAAAAAACTGAATGCTATAATTTGCAGCTGCGCTTAAACGAATTAGTTTTAGTTAAGAAAGATAATTTAATTTTCATTAATTCGAGTGGCTTTTCTTCATTTTCTGCTTATAAAATAAGTGGACTGGACTAATGTGATGTTGAAGCTAACATTTAGAAGATATCAATATTTATACATTTACCTAAATAAATAGATATTTTATATGAATATAAATCTTATAAATATGATGGTATATATCACTCAGCTAGCCAAATCATTTTGGGACAGTCAATTTTCACGGAGACTGGTTTTTGTGTAATTTCCAAAACATTGATCAGAGGGATCTTGATATTGAAACTGCAAAATTACTGTTCAATATTGACCAAAGTTTATATATTTATTTTACAATATATTTTTTTTCGTTATGTGTTTCATATTTTCGTTGCCTTCAAGTGTATATAACAACCATATACAAAAATGACTTGATATCTGTGTGATTGCATGCACCAATAAATATACAAAAAATATTTAAAAGATTTGAAATATAATTAGAGTTGACTGTTTTCCTTGAGAAAACACATAACCATCAACTTTTAGTACACATTTTATATCTAAAATAAGTTGCGAACGGTTTTTGATTATAATTAAGTGTATTGTACACGTAAGTGAATTGGTTATCGTATTGTCGTCTGGTAAAAATTTTTCAACTAGGATATGACGTTGTAACTATATCCTTCCTACATTTTATTTATTAAGCAATTTAATTATTTAAAACAAAATAATATAAGATATTAACATAAATATAAAATCATAATATATATATAAAATTATAACCATAAATGCAAAATAAAGTCCCTAAAACAAGAATTTAAAAAAATAAAAAAAGCAAAATCGAATGTGATTTTTTAGAAATAAATTAAAAATATTACAAGGAGGAAAAATATTATATAAAATTGTAAAACAAACTTTGAATTGACAACGAATCTCACGTTCTTCTCAGTTTACATTAGGTATTGAGCTAAGAAAAGTAATCTTCAAGGGAAGACATGCCCCTTATTGACAAAACGTGTTTTTGCTTCGAGAAAATATCAAAAATAATCCACGCTGAGAGGATTCCTTCTCGGTAAATTGTAAAGGATTTAGAAAAGAATAAACAAGCGGAAACATCAAAGTATCGTCGTCTTTTTTTGTAAAGAAATAAATACGAATTTTTTATTAATTCATAAAAGACATTTGAGGACAAGCCATGTGAGAAAATTAACTATAACCTTTTTTTATAGTACTACCGACTGTGGCGTAAAATCCATCTTACATAAGTCCATACTTGGATGCATATCCAAAATTCATCATTCATCATCATTTCATCATTCATTATTCATCAACACATATTTTAATCTAATTTTTCTCAGGAGGGAAGAACAATATATCCATGTAGTTATATCAGTCATTTAAAGTATATGAAATAAATGGTTAAAATATTCTTGTTTTAATTACTTTAATATATTAAATAAGTCCTGAAATTTATTTCTTTTAATTTCTCATACACGGGTAACTAATCTAATTTATAACCCTTTCCTACACAATCCACGTCTGTTTTAGTCTTTTGTATGTTACTAAATTTTTTATAACAGGACAACAATAAATAATTCAAACAAACATAAAACAGCAATGGATAGAAGGATACAATATTGCTTGACAATGACTAATTATACCATACTCAAAATGGCAATTTTTCAAACGAACACGCTGTACATATATATATATATATATATAACTGTTCATTAAAACTGTCCACTCATTATTATGCTTTTTTTGCTAAGTGTAAAATGTATTCTGAATTTCTTTTCACAAATAATACTTAAAAATTATTATTAATTTTTTAAACATTACTTCACGTAAAATTTAATAAAAACAGATTTCTCGCTGTTGGGAAAAAAACCACTTCATCTATTAAGGCAAAGGATTGGACTTTATCCACCACGCTTACACTTCCCAAAATTTTCTCCAGACATAAAGGTTTGCACACTAGATTTTCCTTAATCGTAGAGCACGAGTTTAATTTTTTTACAATCTCTTAAAAATTCAGCGGTGTGGGCAAATATTTTAGGTTAAACATCACGTACTTTTACTTCATGAACTAGACTTATTCAACTGAAAATTAAAAGAGGAAAATACATAAACCATACATTCCTAGACCTAAAGCTACGTACTCATTTAAAAATTACTCTCAAAATGCATGAGATTCAGTAATTCTACTGCGACAGAAATCGCTTGCATTTCGAGAATATCCACAGACATATATTTGCAAACATCACCAAACAGATTATAGATAATCAAATTGTAATTACATATAAAAGCGAATATGGGGCAATAAAACAAATCGTTTAACCATCATCATTAAGCCGTAGTAATCATACACCGACACAGCGGCGCCACTGACACAACGAGCTGGTGCAGAGTGAACGCCCCGCAGTGTCCTATTTAATAACTTGTTTACCCTAAATATAAGCTACCGATTACGCCGGATGATGAATATTGTCGGTTATATAATTAATTTAGGGCAACTAAGTCTAAAGTTATTACATGTAATTTGAAATCGAGCTACTGAATACTCTAGAGCAGGGACTCTCAAACTATTTTGTACAAGAGACCCCTTTTCCAAAGATCCCCATAGCCAAATTACTTTAAAATCCTGCCTCTATTTTTATTCTCCTAATGATACAAAAAACTTACCAACCTGATTACCAAAGTGAGTAAGCTTGACATAATTATTTCATCAAACAAAATAAATATTCTATATACGTCTGACTCGAAATCAGATTCCCTCTGGGAGCGTAGGTTCGAATCCTACCTTGGGGGAGGCCTACTTTCAGCAGTGGATATCCAATGGCTGATATGATGATAATGATCAAATATTTTATTATATATAAAATTCAATAAATATCAAGTGTAATTAATAACTATTATTAATACAAATTACGTAAAATTAAGTAATTATTTCTTGAAAAAAAATAATTAAAATGGCAAAGTAAAGATTTAAAAAAAAATCAGTCTGGTAGATAAACCTGGTAACTTTCTACCAATCTAGCTAAATCCGGTTTAATTTTGTTGAGTTGCAGCCTTAAATCTCCGCCTTTGTTGATTTTCGAACGGTTTCTTTGTTTTGTAAAAATATTTTGAACCAAACTAGAGCCTTTTTCTACTAGGTATGATGATGGAAAAGCGATGAGATATTTTTCAGCAATGTTTCACAATGCAAGATACTGTGTTTCAATGTTGCGTTGCAACCAGAATTTCTAATCGCCTTGGTTTAGCTGCTTCTGCTTAAGCTCCTCGTCTGTGCTGATGGTAATCAACTCTTCTTGCATTATCACATCGGCTTTTTCCATGACTGTGATATTATATTATCCATTGAGGAATTAGTAAGTTTAAGAGATCCTCAAACCTTTTAGTAAAGTCCTTGTGTAATACTTCCAAGTGAGTGACATATGATAAAATAACATCGTCTTAAACCATTTTACCTTGGAAAATTTAATTCTTCTCTGGTATCAGTCTCTAAATATGTACCAAAAAGCATTTCTTAGCACATATCTCCATCTTCAGTATATCGAACATATTCTAACAACAGAGCTTCATTGCCGGCTTATGTAGACTCGTCTAACTGGAGAAAGAATCTGTTAGCCTGTAAGAAATTTCATAAAATGTTTTTCACCGGTTCGAGGCAGCCTCGATCCAACGGCTTCCGCCGACTCTCTTCAAGTCGTCTGTCCATCTCGTGGACGGCCGTCCGACGCTGCGCTTGCCTGTACTTTATCTCCACTCGAGCACCTTTCTGCTCCATCGACTGTCAGTTCTACTAGCTATGTGCCCTGCTCACTGCCGAGATCAGAGATCAGATCAGATATCCGTTGGGTTATGTCAGCAACCTTTATTCATCTGCGGATCTCATCATTTCTGATTCGATCGCTCGATTCGCAGAGAAAAACCAAACATAGCCCTCTCTATAGCACGCTGTGCAATTTGGAGCTTATTTAGAAGGCCCATAGTCACACCGTTTACACAAAAACAACGAGCATTTGACATTTTGGATGAACTAAAGTTTTTCACCCTGTGACCTATGAAGAGTTATGTCTTTCGATCTTATGTTTATATGTATGTATGCATAAAAAAAATATTGGCTGGTTCTACAGACTAAATGGTGAGTCCTACTTGTTTCAACTTTTCTTAGGCCCATCTACATGTTTTTACTTTTAGGTTAATATTTTAAGGTAATCTGTTTTAAATTATTTAATTTACTCAAACACTTAAATATTAATAAATTCATTTTCTCAATAAACCTAGAACAGCGAGTTCTTGATATTAATCAAAAATTGCGTAGTTACGCATTGACTATTACTCGTATTCAGTGAACATATAAGCGCTATACGTCTAAGCTTTTAATTTAGCTTTCACAGCTTAGTTTATACTATGATGATTAAACAGATTTTTTTAGCGTACTATGCAATATCTACTGGACAAATTTAAAAATTTTCAATTTTTAAAAAAATTGTTTATTGAAGAAAGTCAATTAAAACATATTATTCATTTGAATTGAAACAGTTTAATTTATAAAATTTTAATGAGAAAAAAATAAAACGTTGTGATGAACAAAATATTAATAAAATTAATAACAGCCGATTTAAACTATTTATCTATCTTTCATTTTGTCGTCTGGTAGAATTTTACCACTAACTCCACCAAAAAAGCTATCGGTGATAAGCAATTTCAGAGATAGCTAGATTATTGAAACCAGCCGTAAGTAGTAAGGCGTAGTTTATTATCTTTTGTCAATAAAATTGTACATATAAAATGTAGTAGTAGTAGATAGTAGTACAGTAGATATAAAATTTAACTTTAACAGCCTATAATTTCGGTGTATCTTACTGCTGGACGAAAGCCTATTCTATAAATATAAAAAAAAACAACTGAAGCGTTGGCAACGAATATTATTTTTATTTAATAATTGGAATGGAGTATAATTTGAAAAACCGACTTACGATAACATAGGAAAATTAAAGATAGTAACAATAAAAAAGTATATTAAGTAAAATAAACCGATTCTACAAAACAGGACATACATTCGTGTAAAAATTTTCTTCAAAATATTTGGAAAATATATATGTAAAACTAAAAATATACTATTGTGGGAGATTTTCTTCAAAGGAATCCGGTAGAAATATTTTCAGGCAAGCGAGACTAGGAGATTTATTTCCTTAAGAGGATAATTTTATCACAATTTATGTTAAAGCTGATATAAAAAAAAAACTTGTATTTTTTCTTATTCATTTAGTTTTCCTTTAAAAACTAGCTATAACTTTTGAGAATTTATAAAGCATAGATATCGCATATTAATAAGAACTAAGCTGGATACTAAAGATTTATTTTATTTAACAAGCTTTTTTTCGTATATAAACTGCTCTTGAGTGTGAAGATATGCAATCTACGAAGAAAGTCATGTATTTCGTTTAATTAATTGTTCATTGCGAAACCTGAATTTGCACTAACTTTCTGACTAAAATTAACAAATTAATCCTTGGCACAAGTCTGCTTAAGAAATACGACTCAGACTATATATCTAACAAAAAATATATATATATATATATATATATATATATATAACTATAAAGAAGAATTATCTAAATATATATATAGAAGAATAGTCTAATTTAGTATGTAAAATGTTTAGTTATAAGAATTCTATAGTAAGTACAATATAATACAGAAAAAAATTGTGTGTATGATGTATATGTGAACTGCTGGACACTTTGTATATTTTTATCCACATTAGATATTGTGTGTATTAACATATTGTTTATTAATTTCTCATGTAAGTGACTGTATGTTTTTAAAGAGAAATAAATGCTCTTTAAAGCTAAAACAAACATAGAAAGCTTTAACATTGAAATACTAATACCAATATATTTAATAAAAAGAGTACTTTCTTTAAAATACTTCTGCAAATAATAACGACATTGCTTTTAAACTCAGCTCCGATTTTCTTAAACAATAGAGTTAAATACCCGAGATGATACCGCCGATTAACCACAGTCTCGCATTATAGACAGATCTCTTTTTCGAAAATATCTTACAAAATATCTTAAATACAGCATGGATACGATTAAAAATACTATGGTATGTATTTTTTTTTAATACTTCTTCCTGTTTTTTAAAACGCCTTTGCCAAGATAGCCCGTACTAAATTGTAGGGGTGGCTTAATAGCCTTTAAAAACGTGATGCCATCATGAAGTTACCATATTCTAAATTAAGTGAAATTAAAGCAAAATGACGTTTTTATAACGTAATTTTATGTATGAATTATGCTGAACACGGAGATAACGCTGTAATTAAAAAAACATTAATGTTTCGCTTTGACATATTAAATTAATAATATTATATATAAATAATATATATATATATATATATATATATATATATATATATATATATATATATATATATATATATATATATATATATATATATATATATATATATCTATATATCTCTATATATAAATGGAAAAACGTATAACCAATATATACGTATAATAAAAAAGTATCTCTAGTTGAATGATTAAAAACAAAGGCTGTTGAATACTCAAATCTAAGAAGAATAGTACGGAGCGAATCTTTATGATGTTTTAAATTAATTTTCTACTTTCGTGCAAACTAGTTTTTGAGTTCTTAAGAAGGTCTGTTTTTCAAAGCTTTCTTGTTAGCGCTAAAGCACTTCGTCAAATTGAATTTATTTTCAGAATTGTATTTAAAAGCATCGCTGAACAATCTAAAGTGCTGGTAACCCCACAAAAACAGTTATTTTTTGTACAATAAAATTAAAGAAGCAGTAATTTAAGATATTTAAATATTTTTATGGAAATAAATTGTATAAAATAATTATCTTTATTTCTCTTTACCTCTCACCTCATGCACACAGTGTAACATTGACTTTCAAGTTAAATTAAAAAAGCTATAATTTCTACAAATGTTCCTGCATTATACCTGACTTGGCAACTGCGCTTCCTCTCAACATTCTCAAATACGAATTGAAGAAGAAAAAGAAATAAAATATCTATCCACAAATTAATGTACTTTCAAATTTTAAGAAATTTTAATACCAATGGTTACGATAATGTATTATAAACTTTATACTAAATATGACATTACCTCTAGTTTACATAATATTATATACTTACTTCTACCGGAGTAGCATAATACAAGGATATAAACAGAAGAAAAATAGAAGATTATTAATAATCATCAAACAACAAATTAAAAATTATAACAAATTGTAGTGTATTTATTTGATTACAGTTTGTGAAATCCAAACGTCAGCCGATCATCGCCCACTGCAGTACATAGGCTTACATGGATTTTCAGCATTCGTGTTCCTGTGCCACAAGAAAACAGTGACTCCCCATGAATCGTTTAAGGTAGTCCACACTGTACTTCCCGGATGCGGAGTCGCAATTCCAGCACCTTTTACCCCAACGATAATCAACTCTACAAGACATGTAGCTTAAGACAGACTTTTTAATTTACTTTTGTAACTGACCAAAATAGAATTTGAAAAGTGTGTTATCATCAAAAATTCCAAATTTATTTAGCACTTTATGGTATTGTGACACTGAATGCTAGTACGTTGAATCTTCGAACCTAATGAAATATATATGTATTTATTTGATCCTAAGCTCGGTGCCGCGGGTTCAAGTCCGGGATACCTCCGAATTATCAAGTGATCTTGCTTGAAAATTGCTCGCGCTCAGCGATGTATTAAAACATCGCGAAGAAATCTGCAGGTGAATGCATGAGAAATTCTGAGAAGTTAATACCTATTTTCAATTTACAATATATTATGATTATATATGTATTATATGTGTGATATATTATGATTAGATGTGTGTACTTAGTGGCGCTGTATTTACCCGACTGCGGCAGAAGGACGGTTATGTTTTTCGAGTGTATGTATGTATGTATGTATGTATGTATGTATGTATGTATGTATGTATGTATGTATGTATGTATGTCCATTTCTTTGGCACGCCCTACAGCCCAAACGGCTGGACGGTTTTTGACATATGAGGTGTCGTTGGATTTGTCTAAATTGTAGTAGTGACATAGGATATATAAATTTTCAAAATGGCGCTTCAAATGGCGGAATGAGGGGGGGAGTTGAATTTTTTTTCTTACTGTAGCAATATGGGTATCAAATGAAAGCTAGTAAATTGTTTTATTATTTTTAGTTTATAATAAGAGTATTTTACGCAGTCGGGTTTTTGATTTTTTTAATTGAGCATACTTGTTTATGCAAGATATTACTAATTTTGTACTAAAACACAGTTTATATATTATTTTCAAAAGTGTAACTGCGGAGTTTCTTGCCGATTCTTCTCTGCAGAATCTACATTCCGAATAGCTTCATACTACATCCGGTAGCTTTACTTTTACAAAAATAATAATCACTTTAAAGTTTCAATTTATAAAATGACGACTCGAAGGTGCTCGTGGTGTCGATTTTGATTTTGATTATCATGGCGTATTAAGCAGTAAACGTTATATTTATTAAAAAAAAGGCCATTATCCAATAGATATAATGTAATAACACTAAAACGAATATATTGAGGAATTCAGAGTTCTCGCAAAACTATATTAAAAACAATAAAATCTAAGTCAACAACCCCAGTTTTCTGACCAAGTTCTCAAAGACGATAGACAATTATTAAAGGACTAACTTAATCTCAAAGATCCCTATCTCTTCGAACGACCAACAAGCATTTTTGAATTGGCTCTCAAACGCTAGTACAAAAGGCTCCTTTCTTCGTCTTCCACTCAAAGTAACGTTAAGTAGACTAGATCGTTTCCATTGATGCCGGTGAACGCTGCGCAGTACATTAACATTCCTGGAACCTTTAGCCTTATTAATGTCGAAACATGATTATAATATATATCTCGGAGTTTGCACATATTGTAATTAACTCCCATTATTTGTAATTAGCCTTAAAAGCAAAATACAATGTGTATCATAATATATTCATATCATAATTTGCCAGTTTTACATGATATACTTGTTATTTCATGAGAAAATAGACACTGATTTGAACAAATTATGGCTCCATCTGTCATCATGATTCTGTCAAATTGAAGTAGGTACTATGAAATTAACACTAAAAGGAAATTAGCTCTAATCGGATTTGACTATTAATTTGGGACAATTTAAAAACAAGTAATCAAGGGCACCTTCCTGAAATACGATTCCTAAATACGGTTCGATTCCCAGTCGGGGCAAATATTTGTATTCATACAGTATTTGTTTCTGGGTTCAATATTTTATCTTAATGTCTTTGTGAGTTTCCCCACCGCGCCTCAGAGAGCACGTAAAACTGCCGATCCGGTTGTTATCATAGACATCTGATAGCGATCGTTACTCATGACAGGCAAATTATCCATCAACACGCAGTGGAGCAGCGTGGTGGATTAAGCTGCAACACTTCTCATATACCTTAGCCCAGCAGTGGGACGTTTACAGGCTGATTCGGTTTAGTTCAATTCATACTATGTAATTTAGAAATTTTACTTTATAAAAATATTCTTTTTTTATTAAATATGCTTTTATGTGAAAACATAAAATTCTCTCCTTTTATACTTACAAAATAATAAAGTTAGTAATATGCTTTATTTTATTACTATACGCAAATATTTACGAGGCTCATTTTTATAAAGGAAAATGATATAGTAGGTAATAATAAAAATAAATGTTTTCGCTAGTAATGTCGTCTTCAATGAAGGGTAACCGAATGTGACATGAATAGGGAAGGAACCCTATTGTCTGCTGCACTGATTCGTAATTTTATTTATATAATATAGCATCATATATATATAACATATATTTATAGCATCGATATAATATTAATTTATAAATTATAATAGTTTACTGTTTTGAAAGCCTATTCGTTTTAAAAAGTATTACGTATTTACGGTTTAAATTAATCACAAAACACGTGTATGTGACATCAATCTGATACATTGTTTATGTTTGATTTTCATTTACATTACATACGAATTATTTTCTTTTTTTTTTGAATCCATCTTGTGCTCGGGGGTAAAGAAAAACATTGTGAAAATATCTGCATATTTTTGTAAATATTTCCTGTATCTGCCAATCTGAAATGCTCCGAGCCTTCTTAATCTTAAAATGCCTTTGTAGAACAACATACTGGCCTACTCGCAGTCACAGTACAAAATATTACAGTTTTTTGATCTAAGCTGTTACTGGTTACTTAATAAGTAATTTAAGTGTGTTATTGGAAAATCAGGTAATTATGCATTCAAATAATGATATAATACATTAGTACTAAAAAAAATTAATTTTCACACACGGTTACTTTAGTTTACAAACATTAAAAGATATAAAAAAATGTATACAAGGGTTGATGTTGAAAATATAATAAAAATCAGAGATTACTCGATGTTATATAGTTTGATGTCATATCGACAAGGCTTTAGTGAGCTTAAATGACATCATAAAACACCCGTCCACTCAGAATAAGGCTTCGTGTTCATTGAAAAGTATCGAAGAGAGCGATATATCTTTTATTTTTAGTTTAATTCAGTGTAATATAATTTAGATTTTTACTATTTTTAATTTTCAAACACCGTAAAGTAAAATTTTATTTTTTACACACTTGTGGGTATATTGTGTCGGATTTTCTAAATAAACTTATTACTTTTAAGGAAATCTCAGGGGTTATCCACATCACAACACCAACACTATCACACACAATACGGTGTCGTTGCCGTTGTACAGTACGTCAAATTAAGTCAAATCAAATCAAAAATGTCTTTATTCAAGTAAGCTTCATAGGTAAGCACGTTTGAATCGTCATTTTACATAGAATATAACATTTTTAACTAATGAACTATAATTTAATGTGAAGCTACCACCGATTCGGAATGTAGATTCTGCTGAGAAGAATAAGCAAGAAACTCAATATTTTATCTTTTGAAAAACCGGCAATACATAAATCAAACATAATAAATTCAGTCATATTTTCTGCATGAAGGGCAGCTTTACTAAGCCCACACGTCCTTATCATTAACGTAATCTTGTACAAAGTATTTTTTTAAATATATATATTAGAGGGGGCAAACGGACAGTCGATTCACCTAGTGGTAAGTAAAATGGACATCCATAGACACCTGTTACATCAGAGGATTAGCGGGTGCGTTGCCAGCCTTTAGGGAGGGGAAGGATATTCCACCGGATTCCATTCGATCTGTGAAGAGAAGGGAAGGGATAGCCCAGGTAAGGGAAGGGATGAGCCAAGTAAGAGAAGGGATGGGCCACCGGATCTCTCACAAACCGAACGAAACACGACGACAATGCCGTCATTTCACGTTGGTGTTAAGTGAGAGCGAAGTACTTCCCCGGGCGCGCAGGCCCATTCAGCTACAAGCAGCATGGCGCTACTTCAGTAAAGCTTATATAGCTTAATATGCTTTAGCTATTAAAGACTTTTTATATAAACTTTAAATTTATTGATTGGCAATCAGGTCGGAAACTTGGTGTTAAAATTTTATCTTTTGTTAGTGTTTCTGTCAAAGTATTCAAAAAATTTAATTATATACATAATATTATTATAATATACTGTGACGCATTTTTAAGTATGTTTAACTTTTTGAAATATCCCGATAGAAGATTCGGGCTTCTAAGATCATAAATGCCGCGAATAGCTTTTTTGGAGAATAAAAACACTCAGAATATTGAATATCTAAAACGTTACCCCATAATAACAAACCGTAAAACATGACACTATGGGAATAACTAAAATCGAACTAATTCGAACCAGTGCAGTATTTAGTCTCTACTATAATAAACATTAACCGCAACACAGCAAGTGATCTTCTCACTATTTTTATATGATATTTGTATCATATAAGAATTGTATCATAATATAATATATCAACTCATAATCAGCGCGGTACCATACTGAAATAACATGGTGCTCTTCAACGGAGACGCCGTGCCATGTCGTTGCCTTTACGCCGTATTACGGAAACGGCGCTGCGTGCTAGATGTCACGAGCAATATCACCCGCGTTAACCTTTGTTGGTAGTCAACACGCTTAAGTTGTAACATTATTTTATATAATCTTTAAGTTTTATCAATAACCTGATTATTAACATATTTTTTTTAATCTAACAGTCTCTAGCTTTATAATATAATTTAAGCTACTTATGTCTACGACTTAGTTAAACGAAGTGTTAAACAAAAATATGAATCAAATGAATGAACTAAATCATCCTGTAAACATCCCACTACTGTGCAAAGGCCTCTTCTCCATACTGAAGAAGGGTTGGAGCTTAATTCACCACACTGCTTCATTGCGGGTTAGCAGATATATTCCCTATGAGTAACGATTGCTATCAGATGTCTATGATAACAACCGGGACCGATGGCTTTACGTGCTCTCCGAGGCACGGTGGGTATCCACAATAACCCAGACTAGAAACAAATAACGGAGGTCAATCGATAATTAATTTAAAAATGGAAAATCTGTATTATATATTTTTAAACAGCAAACTTATTTAATGTGTAAGTACCCAGGTAGCTTTAGAAAAAATTATGATGTTCCAGTCATTTCACTACTACAGTTCGCGCATTTTTCTTTGCAACGATGGAGCTTAACCCCGAACATTTGCTTGTCGTGACAAAGAGACGCCGTGCCATGTCGTTGCCTTTACGCCGTATTACGGAAACGGCGCTGCGTGCTAGATGTCACGAGCAATATCACCCGCGTTAACCTTTGTTGGTAGTCAACACGCTTAAGTTGTAACATTATTTTATATAATCTTTAAGTTTTATCAATAACCTGATTATTAACATATTTTTTTTAATCTAACAGTCTCTAGCTTTATAATATAATTTAAGCTACTTATGTCTACGACTTAGTTAAACGAAGTGTTAAACAAAAATATGAATCAAATGAATGAACTAAATCATCCTGTAAACATCCCACTACTGTGCAAAGGCCTCTTCTCCATACTGAAGAAGGGTTGGAGCTTAATTCACCACACTGCTTCATTGCGGGTTAGCAGATATATTCCCTATGAGTAACGATTGCTATCAGATGTCTATGATAACAACCGGGACCGATGGCTTTACGTGCTCTCCGAGGCACGGTGGGTATCCACAATAACCCAGACTAGAAACAAATAACGGAGGTCAATCGATAATTAATTTAAAAATGGAAAATCTGTATTATATATTTTTAAACAGCAAACTTATTTAATGTGTAAGTACCCAGGTAGCTTTAGAAAAAATTATGATGTTCCAGTCATTTCACTACTACAGTTCGCGCATTTTTCTTTGCAACGATGGAGCTTAACCCCGAACATTTGCTTGTCGTGACAAAGCTTCATCACATATGTTCCTCAGAACAAAGGCCTTTCTTGAAAAATCCGGTGTTGAAACCTTATCATATCCACTGTACAGTCTTGATTTAGCTCCCTGTAATTTCTTTTTATTCCCGATAATCATGGAAAAAATAAAAAGTTTTTTTTCGTGTGCTGAAGAGACCGTGGCCGCCTGCGAAGTCGCAATGTCGGACCTATCGGATAAAGACTAGCAAAAGTGTTATAGTTGGTTTAGGCAAACGGAACTTTGTATAGAGAATGAAGGAGATTATTTCGAAAAAAATTAAAATAAATATTGTTAATATCTTGTTTAGTCTTAAATTTTATCAAGCGGGAATCAAACTGCAACAATCGACCACAGGCGTTGAGATGACTATTCGCACTACAACGCATCAAACTAACTAAACACTAAAACTAATATCAGATAAAAACCCTCAGGAATAAGATGTCTCGGTTATATTCTCGATTTAATATCAGCTAGGAGTACATTTATCCGATGAAGAACAGACCTTAAGATGTTTGTGAGAGTCCACGAGTTTTAGCGAGAGCACTTTATAACGGCCATATAATTTTATCTTTTTCACTGCAGCATGGTTATTTAGTATTATTTATCTATTTATAACTTGTCCTTTGGGATGCTTTTTATAAAGATGATAATGAGCGAGTCTCTGACAAAATATAATTTCTAATTATATCTTTAAAAAGCTATAAAATAAAACTACTTAGTACTCGAACGTATTGATTGATCTTTGTGTATTAATATATAAAAAGAACGAAGACTTACGCCGAGTTGCACGAAACAAATTTTAAATTTAAGTGTTTATTAAACTAATTTAATCACAAGAATCGTGATTATCTGTTGCACGAAACCTACATCTGATTAAGTTAACAAAAAAATGTAGTTTAATTAAAGACCTATCTAACGGATGATTAATTCCAACAGTTTTAAATTAATCATGAGATCAACTAATTTTAAGATTAATTGCAACTTAACTAACGGAAAGTTAGCGACGGTTTCGTGCAACTCGCCGTTAGTCTCTGACTACGGGCAACGTGCAATGGAGAGGGCTATGTTTGGTGTTTCTCTGCGAGATCGAATCAGAAATGATGAAATCCGCAGACGAACGCAGGTTGCCGACATAGTCCAACGGATCTTCAAGCTGAAGTGCAGTGGACAGGGCACATAGTTCGTAGAACTGATGGCCGATGGAGCAGAAAGGATCTCGATTGGAGACCACATACCGGCAAGCGCAGCGTCGAAGGAAGCCGTTGGATGGAGGCTGCCTCGAACCGGTCGCTCTGGAGGTCGATGAGGGAGACCTAAGTTCAGCAGTGGACATCAAATGGCTGGTGTGTGTGTGTGTGTGTGTCTGTGTGTGTGCATGTGTGTGTGTGTATGCGCGTGTGTGTGTCTGTGTATAATAAAAAAAAACTAAAGAGTAATGAACGACTTCAGACACTAATAAGGTATTGCGTTATTCTGAGTACTACATGTGCACCAAATTATTTAATCAATAATTTGAAGGTTCTTTGAAAGGCTTTACATTTACCTATACGCGAAAAACTATAATCTACCTCTTACTTGACGTTTGTTTATATATATGAATATTTATTTATAAGTATATTATCTATTTTTATATGTGTATGTGTTCATATTTTGTATGTGTATGTATCTGTATATTTATATAATACGTATTGTATTACACCACCTAACCCTTTCATCTCCATAGTTCTCTAACACTTGTCTCTCTCTCTTGTCTCTGTCTCTCTCTTTCTCTCTGGTCTGGTCAAAGTAAACATAAATAAATTAAATAATCTCGGAATTCTATTTAAGAGGTTATTTTGTTTAAGTTAGCCTGTCAGTGTGTAAGATTATAGGCTAGATAAGTACATGACGGTTCCATATTTTTAACAAATTTTACAGGTATCAAAACTAAACGGGCAAAACCGCGTGGAAGTCTAGTGCAAATAATTATTAATGCGAAATATGTATATTATATAATGAATTAATTCATTGAAGTAAAAATAGGTAAAGGTCTCAAGAAAAACTCCTTGATAATAAAGTATTTTTTTTATTTCAACTAAAAAAAAAACACGTTTCCAATAATAACTTTTATACTACAAAATAATATTAATGTACATAGTAGATAGCTTTAGACAAAAAAAATTAAAAAGCATGTATTTCAATTTATTATACCTACGTATAATGTATAGGTAACAAAATAAAATATTACTGAAACCTTGACTTTTAATTAAGCTGGATGTAGCTTAAGATTAAAAAATTGCTCATCAAACATGTTGATTTTGTTCACAAAGCGAGATTCGTAAACGAAAAGCGCCCTCAATGTTATCAGTCTATCTCTTAATTAAGATCCTTTGATCTTTTTTTTTTTAATACGTCAAAAGAATATAAAGCAAGATTAAGATATTTATTCAATAATTAAACAACAATATAAAATAAAAATATTTTATTCGAGGCATCGCATATAATCTTCATAAATATCTTTCTTGATTAAGAGAATGTAAATAGCTGTTGACCACTATAGCAAAATAAATAAAAGCTGCTGAAATAATAAAACGAAATACGGTAATGAACAGCTAAAATTACGGACTAAACTGAGACAATTTGTGAATAACTACTGTTGGATATTCACTTAAGATCACGGAATCAAATCTAATTTAAAGACCTTCTTAGCTTGAAATTTTTTACTTTGCTGTGAAAGATAGTATTGTTAGAAAACTTCCATGTTGGAAGGGTAAAATTCCAATAGATCTTCGCAAATTCGTATTAGAATAGGGTTGACACATTTAAACTCCAATAATTTCCATAAAATTTGTGATCAGTGCTAAACAGTGGGTCATTTATAGGATAACCTATATTTATTATTGTTCTTATATTACAGTACAGGATTTATGATTGATATTATTTTATATCCAATATGACGGACCCAAACATGGCAGAACAATTATTTTAGGGGTATACACCCCTATAATACCTACTATCCGTAACATGCATCAAATTAAAGGATTTGAAACACTAAACGAAGTTCGCTTTTTATTTAAAAAAATAGATATATTATATCAAGTATAAAAATAAAAACCTTCGTAAAAAATTCCCGTAAAACCTGTAATGACTCCAGTAACGATGTATCTCTTAAAACAACAAACCACAGCCTCCGCGCTGAACAGGAGAAAGTACATCGTCAACAGTGATATATGGGACACGTACCAAAGCATGCAAATAAATATGCTACCTTTCGTCTGAAAAGTTTTTTCTGCATTTATATTTCGTATAAAGTTATATAAGTTTATGTTATATAGTATAAGTTTCATTCATCCACTAGTGTCAAAATGGATGGTTAATCTGTCTGTATCACTTAAAAATTAACGTTACTCTCTTATCACTTTAAAAAAAAATGTTACATACTAAATATACATTAAAAAAAGCAATGACCAGTTCTAACTCTTGAAAATTAATAAACCAATAATAAATTTAAAAAAAATGGTTTGTACGTAAAAATTACAAAATATTTACCCTTATTGACTGCCAAACCAATAGCAATGATATGATGATCTGATAAATCGAGAGACTACAAGTGACGAGTCCAAATATCAAAGTAGCAGCGACGACCGGATTGCTGTTGAATTGTTTTTTCATAGTTCCTATAGCTATAAGACACGCGACTGCCATAAAGAACATCATGATTGATATTACCTAAAATATTCGGTATTTTGTATTTAATTATCTTTTTGCAAATTCTTACATAGGTATCTCTTTATTTATTTAGGTTACCTACAAAGCATACAATAATACAATTTGCAACTAACAAAAAACATTGAGGAAAGTATAGAGTTTTTTTTTATATATTGGTGCCTTAATTTTAGACCACAAAACATTTATAGAAGGAACGGCTTAGTTTAGAAATAATAAGTGAACACTAATTACACTAATTATAAGAAAAATAGAACACATAAATCAAAATCTATACTAATGATAAATTTGCAGCGATTGTTTATTCAAACGCTCTTAACTAGAAGTTACTATAACGCTCTTAACTTAGAAGTTATTACTAGTTATCTAATTATTTTTAATATTAGGCTTAAATAGTCTGCTTTTAGTGACGATTATTATAAACATAGGCTAATATACGACTCGTAAGAAGGAAAATGAGCTATAATTTATTAATTTGTTAAGAATCAGATATCGAATATTAACATTAAGAACTACGAAATATACAACAGAATTAAATAAATAAAACCTGACTACGACAAAAACATCCAACATAACAGTACAAACAAGACATATTTTGACTAATGCGTAATAACTAGTATAAATTCTTAAATATAACGTTAAATTGAGTAAGTTAGAAAACATCAAACGACTGACGATCTGACAACCGTTCTGATATAGTGGTGCGAAATTTCCATTAGCGCCGATGCGACAGTCGCGATTTCGATTTACGATCGGATGCGTTTGGATGTTTGTTCTTGTGGGTCTTGCCATCGTGCCTTACCTTACAAGAAAGACATGATAACGATCGTGGAAATTGTTCGCTAATCCACAGTATGAAGAGAAAGCCATTATTCAGCAGTGGGACGTATATGGATTATCCCTCTTCAATTCAATGTTTGTCATTCAGTTCAATGTGACAAAGTATGAAACTACTACAACCTACAAGTTACTATTGTTTAATGGAGAAATTATGTTTAGTTTACCTTTATTAAACAATAGAGTTAATTTTTGGTTGGTTTGCATAATTGAGGTAGTTTACACTAAACGTGAACATATTGTAACACGTAGATTAGCATATTGTGATGAGCAGCAATTAACAATTAGGCGCTATTATCAAGATAATGTTTACTGATATTTACCATAAACGGCCTTACAATAATGAAGTACATCAGTGAAGTATCTTGCGTACATACACGACTTATAGGGGCTATTGATACATAATAATTTTACGTTACGTAATTTATAGTTCCATACTGTATTCTCGTCTGTAAGCACTATACCAAAACTGAAATACTATATAACTAGAAATACTATACTATACTTATAACTAGAAAACTAAATTTTCACACAATGTTAAATAAATAATAATAAACAAACGCCTTGCCCTCAATATTTTAGATTATATGATAGTTAAATAAATAATATGAAAGCCTTACATTCAATGACTACCAGTAGGATGAGAATCTTGTATCAAAGGTCCAAATCACACACCACGAATACAAACCCCCAAACCACGACAAACATTAGTGGCCTATACAAACATTTGTCATGAATGGGAATCGAACCTGCGATATCGAACCTTCCTATTGTCAAATTTATTGTTTAGAAACGGTGCACTTCCTTTCAAAGTCGTCTACCCATCTATTTAGATTCATATTACTTTTATTTAATTTACTCCCTATGATAAAGGGTATAATTAATATATCTTAAGCGTTTGTTTACTTGAGGAAATTATGCAGGCGTGTGAGTGAGTGCAAACTAATAATTCTGCAGACAAATATTATATATTACTGTGTACAGATTGTTGGGTAAACAAGTAAAATTACAAAAAAAAAGGATACATTACCTTATATCCAACTTCCTATGGTATCAAATTACGAATGTAAAAAAAAGGTAGGAGAAGGTGAATTTAGTTTGTCATTTTCATAATGTTAATTTTTTTTTTCTATAACTAAGAAAAAATATTTTAATATATTTACCAAGGATGCCATTCCCACAAATAACACTCCATCTTTCAGACTGTATCCACAAACGGACTCTACTTCGCAACACGTGCATTTTACTCTCTTACACATAAAATACGAGTACAATTATTATTTATAGATAAGGGTTTTCATGTAGCAGCATTTAACTGTTTCAGTTTGACATAAATTATTTCGCAAATATGATGTAAGATGGAGAAGACGCAGTAGAGATTGCTCGGTGCGGTGGAATATCCAACCTCAATAAAATTTTAAATATTGTGAAATTCATTAGTCCTTTGCCTACACCTCTAAAAACGTAAAATGTTAAAAATATACTTACTAGTTTAATACATAAAAATTGTTTTATCAAAATATTTTCATATCGTCAATGTCAAAACGCAATGTCAATCAATGTCAATGCAAGTCGAATGCGCAAAATTTTCTGCCCATACTAGAATCGTGTCGTTATTGCATTAAATACTTGAAATTAAATTAAAATTTAAATCCGTGTTTGAAATTAACATAAGCTTTTTTAATTCGCCTTTAATAATTTAGCTTCGTAATTTTGTTCTTAGTAATGACATAAATTTATTTTTTTTTAAAAGCCATCGAGCCAGATAAATGCTTGGTATAAATAAGCAGGACATATTTATAAAACATGCAAAATGGCATACATAAAATTCAAAATAATTTGCATAGCTCCACAATTTGCATAATAAAATCAAAGACCGAACAAATTTTTAACATAGAAATCGGTTTATTACACACAGAAAATATTACCATACATATTTAAGTTTTATAAATCGTTTATATTTCCCTCGAGTGTATTTGACTTATTTGAAATAATATAAAATCATAATTTATTTTTTGCAATTTTTTTGTTGTTGAGAGTCGTAAAAACTTTTGGGTGGCTTTTATATGAATAAAAGTTTGTATAAAAACTTTGGATTTGAACAATTAAAAAAAGTAATAAAACTTTTAATTTAAGAAAATAATTTATTATTTAAAATATTCAATTTGTGTGATGTGTCATGTTTGTCTTAATGCATGTTTATAAAATACATTATTAATATTTTTTCAATTTTAACGAAGTACTGAATTCGTTAAATACTATTTAGTTTTAGCGACTTTTTCGTTAGTACTTTTCACAGAAAACCGATGGGTTTTTATGGCTTTACCCAGACACAATCACGTACCAACATAGTCGTGTTATAACACGCCTTCCATAAAAGGGTATATAAACTAGCGCGAAAACTTTCTACTTAAAGTTATGAATTTGCTTAGGGACATACCATAAGACCCCATAATTTTACAGCCGAGTCACGTTTGTCATTTTGTTCAAGTCTATAAGCAGTATTTTTATGACAAATTTTCGTGGAGTAACCTTCATGTCCGAGATTATGTTAAGTATCACGTGCGATCATCTTGAACGTTCTAAACGTCTTTAAAAAGATAGTAATCTACAAATTATATAGATCCTTTATTTATGACATTAGTACCTCTTTTAATTTATAGCGATTTTTTAATTTTGTATCCTTTACAAGGCAAAATTCTATTGACATAAAGCTCATTCTATTCGTGTGGCATTTGCAATAGTGTGAAAAGAAATAAGAAATAAACAATTATATTACACTGATACATCACAAACGATTCATGGAATGTAATAACTGGACCTTGATTAGCTAGAAAATTGAACTCAGAAAATCATTTGTAAAGGTAGACAACCTGCTAGTTTTGCATATATAACAATAACAGCGATATTTGGCAAAACCCCTATTTGAATGTAAAGCCAAAACAGACAGCTGCGTGAAGCCCACACAGACATGCTTTGTTTGAAATATTCAGTGGGTGAAGTCTGACCGGTATTCTAAATACCCGTCGTGTTTATCGCGTTCAGTAAACAAACCCGTTTGTAAAGAGGCAATTTTCAGGCAGAGAGGCAGGCGATCGCTGACGGTCCGACATCCTAGTGTTCATTTGCTTAACAAAGCGTAACTAATTCTCCGAAAACCTGTCAAAGATATATTGTAACAACTACAATCTTATCGGATTTTATCGCCCTGTTTATATAATTTAGATAGTTTTGGTGGTAAATATTTAAACTGACCCCGTATTATACAATTACGTTCATATTAAAAAGGCACCTCATCGGCTTCGTAATGCTTTCAGGTTATTTTACTGAAATTTATGACGTTCTGTTTAAACGATTAAAACACAGACTGATATTAAAGAACACAGTAGAAATAAAAAATCAAAATCAAAAAATTCTTTATTTAATTAATGAGATGTGCGGCGTCGGGAGATAAAATAATACAACGAAAGTCGATTCCCAACTTATCATATATTGAAGGAAAAATAAGGGTGTTTATATCTATTATATCATCATAACATTTTACTTATTTGTAATTAGATCAGATTACAGCCATTATTATGGAAATAGAAATATGATATTCAATGTTTATTTATGTCATCGCTCGACATGTAATATATGTTCCGAGAAACTTAATTTCGGTCTTGTATCCATACTCCTTAATAACGACGAAGTCCTTTCCGATTAGGTCATTTACTTAAATTTAATAAGTCTATAACTTACCTGGATTTCAAAGTTATGTCGAATTATATATAGCAAGGATATAGTATAATTATTGTGAAAGTTCCGGTGAGGTTGCCTTACTAAAGCGATATTTCACCGACACAGCTCCCTCGAGGGCTTTGTTCGTAATCCCGTGACTGAATAGTAGTCATTGTACGAATAACCGTACATCACCAGCTTAGTTAGTTCTCAAAAGTTTTTAAGCAATTTAATTTTTTTTTTCTTGGAACAAAAATAACACAAATTTTTTAATGAAGTTTACCTTCAGACATTAGTACTTATTTTGTACATAAGTATCATATATTTATCGTAGAAAAAAATATTCGTAATATGTACTTTACGACACGTTTTGGTTTAAAACCTTTTTTAATTGCTATGTATTATAACTTAATACAAAACATATCAGCAATATGTATATCAGTATTAGTCCAAGATCTCAGTTGCTCTATATATAAAAACATTCGAATGAAGTTAAATAATAGAGTCAATTTAAATTCAAACTCGTATAACTAACATGCATACGAAACAGAATTTAAAATTTAATTTGACACGAAGCGCCATAAAAATATGATAAAAAAGTTATTACAGTTCAGCTTCAGCGAAAAAAATTAAATATAACTAACTATATGAGACCAATATCTCTTGCATATTTTACAAACTCCGCCATTGAAATTCATTGCAAGCACAATCCGACCCAAAAACAAACATAAAAAATATTATCATGTTTTGCTTAGTTTTGATGTGAAAATCAAAAAAGGTTATTGATTGCAAGCGATTTTAAGTTCTATATTCTTCAATACGGAGTCTGATCTCTTTTGATTTAGTTGTTTGTAGTTTCCGAAATCCTTTTCGCATGAGGGGATGCAAAGGGACTACGTTGAACCAACTGCGGTTTACCGCCAACATGATATTCATTTAGAATTCAGTTGAGTGGTCTACAAGTGTACTCAGAAACATATACTTTGCCAAATCGTCGAAATAGGGTTTTGTACTTTTAAAAATTACAACTGACCGTAAATATTTTATGCATATGAAACATTTTCTCAAAAAAAAAAAAACACCCGTTTTTTAAGGTCATATTTCTTTTACTAAAGAAAGAGAGTCTAGATGATATCAATATTATTTTTGTTATTTGTCGTTATAGTGCCCATAGTATAATTCATATTCCGTAATTTTAAGTATCGTCTTCAAGTACATACGGACAGTAAAGTCTTACTCAGTGTTCCGTTGGTACCGTTTTTCCGTAGAACCATAAAAATACGAACTTATTTTTTTCTAATTGTAACTTATCAAAATGTAACGGCTACTTATTTATTTTCATTCAGTCTTTACCGCTAATAATATTATTTATATTGTAAACATTTTGCGATTATTTTTCGTAGCGATTGATTTTTGATCACATAAACAGGACCTTCCTTTGGGCGTTCAAATGGTCCTGGGTTATAGATACCTATAAATGCCAGATAAATATAGAAGTACAGATATTTATTCTGTTTTGAATTTTGTATATTTTTCTGTATTTTACATAAAGATTTTTTTTTTTCAAATCGATGAATCTATCATCGAAACATTGTTGTAGCACCGCTTCTGGTAAATATTAAGAGTATAAGGGTGCCTGTCCATTGAAGCGGAGCGAGGCTGCGGAGCAGAGAAACAGAGAAATATAACCAATAGCCCTAAGCAGCTCCTATTGGTTAATATTTCTCCGTTTCTCTACCCCGCAGCCTCGCTCCGCTTCAAAGGACGGGCACTCTAAAGCCGGTGACTTAATCATAAGGGACCCAACGTAGTACGTTATCTATATATATATTACATCGATTCGCCAACTCATAGGTCAATATCTATAAACATTGCAATAATAAATGTATGTGGTGAGGTAAAATATCAGTTACGAGACTATAAAAAACTATGTGTGGCAATGTATAATAAATATCGATTTTTTTTTTTTTATATATATAAATGTATGTCCACGGGCTCATTTTGCCCATGCCTTTTTTATTCCAGATTTAGGTATACTTAGTACAATGGTAGCTGCTTACATTATTAAGGACTTAATTAAAAACTTAATGTCTCTAATGTGACAACATGAGTCCACCGACCAAAATATGAAGGTATTCTTAAATCTAATGACATGCATTTTTTTTTTTTTTTTACTTTACTTTGCTAATTGTACAATATGCTATTACTAACGCTTAACTTATTTTCCTAATACTGGTTTTATAGCTATTTCTTATAAATATATTTCTAACAACTATGTCCTCGCACCGATGTTTTTACTCAACATATCGAGCACACTCTCAATGACGGCGGTATAGGAATCGCCATCTTGAGACTGTGCTCGAGGATTTCCTTTTCCGTGGTCTCCGCCGCCCTCGCCACAAAGCGACCAATTGCGTCATCACAGTCGTCGGTGTAATAGACACAGGTGTTAGTGTGTCTAGTCACCGCGACTACGGCGTGCTGTCGTGGATTCGGAGCCTCCTCGTCTTAGTCTGGAGGACGATGACGTCCTCGTAGGTCTGGCCCTGTGCCTCATGGATGGTTAAGACGCGCGATCCCTCGCCGGACCCATATCCCTGGTCAGTCAACAATCTCTTTTCATCTTGCGTAAAGACCAGGTATAGGGTCCGATCCCTTCCTACGGGGATACGCGCGCCTGTGAGGCTCTCCACTCGCAACGATCGGATCTTGGCGCTGGAGCTGTATATGGTTCCGTAGACCTCGCTGATGGCAAAGGCGACATCCTTGGGGTTGCGATGCGTGCATGACAACTCGCACGAGATGGTTGTTAGCAGGGTATGTCTACAGTACTGCATTTCAAACAGGTTATCCCTGTCGATATACGGCAGCTGGTTTATATCTCCGACGAGGATCACCTTCTCTGCACCGGATAGTCGGGCGGCCATTACTATGGCTCCGAAGTGGTTCATAAGGGCTTCGTCCACCGTTAGGCGGGTAATTGTCGAGCCCTCACGGAAACCATTTACCAAAACGGAGGCCATAGTGCGCACCTTTTGCTTGGCTTTGTTGCCATAGTGGTGGGCCAGTTTTTCTTTTAAGTCTTTGGCCGCCTCGACTGTGGTCGTGATCACGACCTCCGTATCCTCGTCGAAGTCCCTTACTATACGAGTTGTCTTGCCGCATCCCGGTACCCCATTTATCCATTCCAGCGATGGGAGTCCCCAGGTCACGGATAGTAAGCCGGCTTCCCAGTCGTTCGAGATGGTTTTCGCCATCTGAAGTATCCGGTCCCCCAGCATTACTTTCGTGCATCTGGCCACTACCACCACCGGGTCCCCTTCGGGTGTTTCAAAGGTCTGCGGCTCCTCATCTTTCCCCTCAGACTCGACGGCACTCACGAAGCCTGCTGTGCTGTTATATGCAGCCATATATGTACCCGACATCTTGCCCTTGAGTACTTGTCGGGTTTCGCTGTTATATATGGCTGCTTGGGCTTCCTCGAGTTCCGCCTCCAGTAACCTTTGATGGTCGTACCGGTAGGTCTGCATGATCTTATTGCAGATGGCTAGGCTTACCTCGCGGTTTGCCTTTCTTATAGCCAGGAACTCGATTAGGGCGTTTTCCGCGTGTGGGAGCGGTGTGGACGCAGGTCTAAGTCTCGGTAGTGAAACCTGCCCCATGTCGGCTCTAGTTCGAGCGGCCGGTGACGCCTTCGGGTGCCTCGAACTGTCGTCTTTGGTGAACCTGTTTAGCGCCTCCGCTTGCCGCTCTTCTTGTTCCGCCTTTTTGGGAGAGGGGTGATGTGAGAACTTATCTTGTTTTGGGGAGATGGTAGCATGGATAAATGTCGCTACTGCCATCGAACTTGGCCTAGACTCGGGTGCGGCCCTTTTTGAGAGTTGTTCTGCCTTCTGGACCTCGACCCTGAGCTGTAAGCGTTCCGAACCGCTAGGTGCGGGTTCATCGACAGCCGGCGATGCAGGGGGTGAAGGTGTTATAGATCTCGGTCTTAAATAACCTAGATCCTCCCCCCTGTCCTCGTAGACAGTGACCTCACTGTTCTTGGAGGCCATTAGGCAACCGTACCTGTCCGATACGTCGCCTCTATCATAGCCAACTCTCATTGAATCTACACTGATTCTTCCAGGGATTCCCCCGGGGGTCTCACTCAACTGCTGCAGCCACACACTAGACTGCGCAAAGGCTGACGTCTCTCCCCACTCGAACAGCACGATAAGTTTGCTTTTCAAACGTACCAAACGGTAGGTCGAGTCGCCCTCCTGTTCTTGCTCTAGCGCTTCAATCTTTGTGCGCAATAAATATCGATTAATGTTTAGTTTGCATTTTTGTAACGTTAGCTGAAATAGTCTAGGGGATCTTAATCGAGAGATCGCAAAGTTAAAATCGGGACTAGAAACTCTATCAAACACACTTTTAATGTTGACTTCGTTTTTTAACATAGTGCTCCGCGATAAAGAAAAACGTAAGGAAATTTAGATTTTTCAATCCTATATCGTAATAGTGACTATTATAAACAATTAAAGTACAATACAGTTATCTCTAAATACATCTATATCTATATCTATACTAATAATAAATCTGTTAAAACCTGTTATCGTGTTTTTCTCTGTGCACGTATCACGTAAAAAGTACAAAACCAATGTAAATAACTTTAATACATAAAAATTAAACATAGCTCACAGTATAATTTAGTTTTTGTTTCATTGTAATTAAATTTAAAAATAAATATTTAAGAAAATAGAAATACGCCTAGACGCGACATAGACGCCATCTGGTCTAACGAATCTTAAAAACTCACAAAACTTATTTTTGAGTTATTATTTTGTTAAACTTAAAAGTTTACTAAATATGTCGGAATATGGAAATATATAGGAATAGAAATCGTTTTAATATTTTAGATAAACATCATTTTCAATTAATATACTATTATGTTAAATATTAATTATGTTAAATGTCACTAAATATAAAAACGATATTCTATCATTATACGATAGATGGCGCAGATAATTTTCTGAATCACGCTGACCAAAACTTCGGCCAAAAGAATGACACTCGCCCGTATTTAGAAAACTTTTTCTTTTTTGCATTTAATTAAATACTTTAGGGTACTACGGTCTTGATTGTTTGTTTGTTGTTAAAATATATAATATTTGGTCGTTATTTGTTTGTTGATTGTACAAAGTTGGATGGTTATAGCTATTTAAGTTGTAATCTATATATATAAAGTCGTGTTAGTTACACCGTTTATAACTCGAGAACGAGTGGAACGATTTTTATGATTTTTGTGTTTTTGGATTTGTCTTCGTCGGGAATAATTCTTATTAAAATATGGTATTCATCAATGAGAAAATAATTAATAAAAAAACAGTTCAAATTTTTCATCCGTACTATCTATATATATAGATATAATAAATCTGTCACTCAATCCGTATATTATAAAATATTTTCCAGTATCGACGCAGGTGTAGGTAATAAAAAATATAAATTTATAATTTTTAAAATTTTAGTTAAATACCCGTGCGAAACCGGGGCGGGCCGCTAGTTTTTAACTAAAATAAAAGAATACATATTTATGCAATTCGAAGTAAGTAATTATGCAACCCATTAGTTTTAACATTACAAAGCACTATGATCGGTAATAATTGGCGCTCGAATTGAAACTAAATATTTGCTACAGATATCATATGCAGTATGCACGTGCACATTTATCAAGGGAGCTGAATTTCATTTCAAATCCGTTACCATTTGAAAGAGGTTTAATATTTAAGGATATACTGATTGGTGCAGCGGAATTGAAAATTATAATTTCACATTTAATCTTAATAACATTGATAGAAAATATATTTTAAAATTAAATCTGTTTAAGGTATGTTTTTAATAACGCTTTTGAATGGTATTCTTATTCTAATGTGAAGTTATAAACTAGCACTAATAAATAGGTACTATCAAAAGTATAATATGTAAAAGACCAGCTTCTTTTTATTTAACCCGTATTTCGTTAAAATATTGTGTAGTCTTTGCCAAAATATTTATGTTTATAAAATGTTAAATTATTAATATACACAAAATAAAAAACTAAAACGTATATAAATGTTCAATGTATTTTAATTGCACGGTCCGCGAATCAATGAATACCAATAGAGCGAATATTGAGAGTATTTGATTCATTTTTGGACACTGTAAATAAGAATATGGAAAATATTTACTCATTCAATTTACTAATTTTCATTTTGTAAAATTTTCATTAAAAGTACGGTCTAGTATAAATTTCAATTTTCATATTAATCTGTTAACGCAATAAAAAAACAACATTTTTTTTTATTATACTTATTTCAATAATTTACTTGAAAAATAAATGTTAGCTAAAAGTAAAAATTTTTAGGGTATAAAATATTCACATTTTATACTCTACAAAAACATAAAACTCTATATTAATTTCATTCATGAGATTTATTTATATACAAGTAAATTCATATCGTAATGTAGTTAAAATTTCCTAAAAACCAACCAACTTCTTTTTAAATCCTTTAAGAAGAAATTGGTAAACATATGTGTGGTACTTATATTCTGCAACAATTACTGAATTATTACCTCTTAAAGCGTCAGTGAGCAGATCACAACTGTAATTTACTGATTGCACTGTATTATTGAGCTCCAATCAATATAACAGAAATTGTTTCAACATCATTTTGAAAGCATTATTTGTTGCGCTCAAAAACTTTTACTATTCTACTGATCATGTGTGAGTTGATATGTTAATGAATTAACGATCAATTTAAACCATAAAAGGTTAATAAAATAGCAAAATTATAATTATATGTAAATATTTTTACATATAATTACAAGATTAAATTTAACTAGCTGTGCGCACAGCACAGTTTAACCCCCTCGTTAATTTGAGGGTAAAACGCACTTAAATATTTTTAAGCAATTATTCTAAGAGTAGGTACCCGCCTTGTTGGTCAAGTGGTCGCAAGCATTACTGCCAAGGGGTCTCAGGTTTGATTCCTGGGTCGTTCAACGTATTATTGAGTTTTTTATTTTTCGAAAATTCTCAGTAAAATAGTGATAATATAATATTTACTTTAAAAGTGGAACTGTAGTTAAAAAATGTCTCGAGAAGAGAAATATTAAAGAATTTTTTCCCGTTTTTGTAACATTTCTTATTATTGCTCAGCCCCTATTGGTCGTAGCGTGATGTGTGAGCCTATACCCTTCCTAGGTAATTAGGCTATCCAAAACAAAAATAATTTTTCAATTTGGACCAGTAGTTCCTGAGATTAGCGCGTTCAAACAAACACACAAACAAACTCTTTAGCTTTATAATATTAGTTATATTTATTAAAAATTAATACTTATTGACAAAAGAGCTGGCGAAGTTAATCTATTATTTGCATGATCCAGTTAATTTGTGATAATAGCCAACAAGCGAGCAGGAGCATACCTGATTTTAAATGATCATCGCCCAAGGTTATTCGCAGCAACAGAAGAGCCACTAATGCAGTGTTGGTAAAAAGGAAAGAGAGGTAAGAAACGTTAAAGGAGAAATATTCGGTTACGCAAAGTTAGCACCCTATCGAAAGATTTTTGAAATCAAAATGACCTATAATAATCCCCTAATAGGCGACCTAACAAAAATTTTGGTGGACCTATACAGACCTAACGTAGACCTATCGATAAAAGTCATTTTGATTTCAAAAATCCTTCAGTGGGGTGCTAACTTTGTGTAGCTGAAATATTCGCTACCAGAGTCCTCGCTCAGTTTTTCTACTCGAGTCTTCTACTACTCAGATGCAGTTTATTATCATAATGAAATATATTAAGCTCTTATAAGGGCTAATGAAAACGTGTTAATTAAATAATTGTGATATTTTTTGCATAACAACTATCTTATTATAACACTCTATATATAAAATCGAAAGAGGCACCACTACCTTTCAAAAACAGTAGACCCGGAGATTTTAAAAATAAAGTTAATTTCTTTAGTAAGAGTTTTTTTTTATATAAAATAAAACATTTTTAAGTGTGAATAAATTAATTAAAGAAAAAAGTAATGGTAAATTATCACTGGTAATGTATTTATTAAATATAAAAGACCTAACTAGTGCTAGGCTAATTTGGACCAGCTTAAAACAATATTTTTTATTTTGAAGGGATTGTTTAAGTATCTTTCTTGTTCAGGTTTCTTCAAAATTTTCAAAAATTCTCGGCATTTCATATTTGTAATTAATCTTTACAATTAACTCTACCTTCACCATGACCACTGACAAGCAGTTTCGCTCGTCTGTCCACAAATTTCACATTAAAGAAAAGGCGCGCTCTACAAAAGCATTGCTTATAAGGATTAGTATAAAAAATACGATTATTTTTGGCAGTTCGGTGAAGGAAAGTCACCTCGACTTTGAATAACTGAACCCATTTTAAATCAACAGGCGATGTTGAATCACTAGATTGTACGAACTCTCGTACTTGGTTTAAGTCTCGCCCCGCGCCGTGATGGTCGGCTATCGCTTCACTGCCACTGCCCGGTCTGACCCGGAGATTTCGATGTTAAACCCGTAGCCCGGAGATGCACCATGCAAACCCGTAGACTCCGGGTCAAACCCGGAGAGGTGGCAACCATAGGCACCACCCATTATACCATCAGGAGTTATAATATTTTGATACTTAAAGTAATTTAGCGTTGGGACTTCTATTTTTTTTCTTTTTTCATTTTATAGTGATAGTGACGTACTTACTGTTGTAAGTAAACATACATCCTGGTAACTATTTGTACTTGAAAGTCTCTCTTCTTTTTTATGAAACACTTTTTATTCGAAAATAAAGTGTATAAGCATTCATTTTGAAAATAAGTAAAATATTTGGAATTTTTAAAATAGTACTCGATAATAAATGTACATAGATGCGTATTCTCACATCCGATATCTACTTGAACGCGATGAAATATAAGTTACGTTGGAAAATCGTATATCCTTGTTGTCACTTATCATTCCAGAAAACATTACAGTGAAGTGTACATATTACTTCTTGCATAATTAAAACAGATGTATTTTTAGTAGAGCGAAGTCAGAATGAAGTTAACAGTTCTTAGCTTTTCGAGTTTAAAGTTTGAAACGAAATCAATTTGGACGGCACGGTAACGTTTGAAGTACCTAACTTCCATCGACTCGGAGATTAAAACTCCTAGGAAAGATCCTGTATAAATACGCAAGTTAAATAACTTCGTTTCTATCCTTCGCCCAAAAACACACACAATAATAAATTGGAAGCTATGCACTATCACTTATCAAGTCGATTAAGTATATATAATTATTATTAATAATAAAAATGCATCACACTTAAAAATCTTTATAAGCCTCCTGTGAAAGATAAACCAAAATGCTCAGACCAAGATCAAACATCTGTATGATCTATATATAGATCGATTCAATTTCGAAACATCTTAAAATACTTTCAACAGCATATTTTAAGAAAGTACATCGTCATCCAAATTCTCTCGTAGCAAAGGCATGTTCCTATGTAAGTAGAGAAAACGTAAAGACAAGACAAAGGCATCCTATGCACGTCTTGACCGACCCTTATAACAGTTTAGTATAGTTTTTCTGGGGAGCCTTAACGGTGGGAGCCACTTGTAATGTGATGTTTATAGAACCACTTTAAATAGTTGAGGATGGTTTCAATAACTTAACTAAGCTACAATTACACCGAACTAGCTGTAAAACTGAATTTAATAAGAAAATTAATATTATCACAGGGGCGTGAGATCTTGCTAACCTGGAGCAGAATAAATATCTTAAAATTTATTTTAATTAGGGCGCCAAGATATAACTCCATCAAGCGAATGATGTATTTAGAATAAAAACACAATAGTTTCACTAACTATATATTCAATTACAGTTAAAAAGTTGTATTAGTTTACTATGGATTTATAACATCTTAAATTATATTAGTTTACCAAGAGTTTAGAGACGATAGAATCACAGTTGCAAATGCCCCATAATCATTTGTTAGGAGCGGGGAACGAACTCATGACCGTTACCGCAAACGCCAGTTGCACTGACCACTGCGAAAACATATCTTCAAATTAATTTTAAATAAAATCGATAAAATTTAATATCTCATACATAACTTAATTAAAAAATTCTGATATTCGTTTATGTAATATACATTTAATTTTTATTTATAGATATACATTATAATGTGTGTATACACTATTTCCTACATTGTTTAATAAATTCTCTCGATTTAGGATATCAGTGAAAGATTGCTATAAGCCATGGGACCTTATTTGCATGCTGTGTTTCTGTTTTTTCTTTTTGCGTATTATCTATATATTATTATAATTATTAATATGCCATTATAATAGGTCGGGGAAAAAATCTTTTTGTATTTTGTATGTATAAAATTGAAGAAAAATGTCTTATGTACTTTTTTACCTGGCTGGTTTTAATATCAATCAATAGAGGACATTAAGAAAAAGAAAAAGAAAAAGAAAAAGTATAAAACACATTCCCTCAATTTTTCAATTGTTTCTCTGTTCGTTAAAATGAGTAAACGAAGGAATTCGATATATTTTGAAGTTTTATTAGAATAATAGAAGTATTGATCACACTGTTTTTAACCGACTTCAAAAAAATGAGAATATCATTAACGTAGTCGAAGTCAATTAAATACACATTAACAAACAGACATTAAAAAAATACTGCCGAATTTAGAACCTCGTGCTTTTTTTGAAGTCGCTTAAAAAAGGGAAAAATGCGACTCAATTCGCGACGCCGTAATGCCTATAGACCTAATGCAATATCAGTATTAGTAAAACAAGGCTGGTTCAAGTGTTTTCAGTCTAGAAACTTTGATGTCAAAAAAGCAGCTTGTTCTGGTCGCCTTCATAAGGATAAAGTTGATGCCATTTTTGAAAAAGTGGAGCAAGTTCAGCATAGAGTAGTTACGCTATAGCCGATGAACTTAAAATTAACCACAAAACAGTTTTGACCCATTTGAAAAAGTCTGACTATATAGAAAAGCTCGACATTTGGGTGCCACGCTATAAGTAATGAAACTGAAATATTTTTGAAAATATTGATCACTAGTGATGAAAAATGGATCACCTACGACAAGAACGTGCGAAAAAAATCATGGTCATACACCACTGACTCTAGCGAAACCCGGATTAACACACAGTAAGGTGATGCTGTGTGTATGATGGGATTGGAAGGGCATCGTTTATTATGATCTTTTACCGTCGGGCAAAACCAACGATTTGGATCTCTACTGCCAATAACTATTGAGACTCAAGTAAAAAATTGTTAAGAGACGGCTGAAATTGACCAACAGAAAAGATTTCATGATGATAATGCCAGACCACACACATCTTTGGCCACAAATCAAAAATTGAGAGAGCTTGTTTGAGAAGAGTTAATGCATCCACCACATAATCCTGACCTTGAAGATTTTTACCTATTTCAGTCTCTACAGAATTCTTTGGATAGTGTTAGGTTAACATTAAGAGAGTCCTCTCCCGTTACTGTCCGGTCAAAACTACTAGTTACATTTTTTTTATAAAAAGCCCCAAGATTTCTACAGGAACGGGATTATTTCACTACCTATAAAATAGCAATAAGCTATCAAAAAAATTGCACATTTTTATAATATAATTAAATGTAGTTTATTAAACTTAGAAAAAAAGTCTTGAATTTCTAAATAAAATACAAAAAAACTTTTCTGAACCTAATACATGCGTAGATAATACTTAATAAACAACAAATATTATGTTATGACAATTTTGACTTTAAAAATTGTAAACTAATTATAAATGTCTTACATTAATGTTTTACTTATGTAAATCTATGTATTTGATTTTCTGGTCCCAGTAACAATTAAATACGATATAAATACAGAAATCTTTATCAATCAAAATATGTCTTTTTTTAAATTTTATTTATATTTATTTCATTTAGCGTAATATGCTACTCGATTAATTAGTTGTTTAATTGGGTTAGTAGGGCATGAATAATTTTCCTCTTAATTTTATTTACAGCTACTGTGATCTCTAATGCTATCATTTTAGCAAAATATTATGATTCAGTGCATCATTATGTAGGCCATGGCTTAATTTATCTCTTTTACTAATTGCTTAATAACAAAATTGGTACAATCAAATAAATAATTTATTTACTATCACTTATAAATAGAATTTATTTAGATCGTAGCTTCATATTTTACACTTATAAAGCAGCGTATCCTAATTGACTGACAAACTGATTGATTCGTCATGGCCGAGCCTAAACTTGTAATTCTAGACACCTGACCGTTTCTTATATACACGTTACAAATTGCTTAAAATATATAAGCAATGCATATCTTCGTTATCTCTTAAGTAATTTGAATGATCTTTTTTTTTCCTTAAATCCTTTTAGATTTATACTACAAAGGTGATAGACGAAAAACGCAAACACGCAAACACGCAAAGATATACATATTTTTTATTTATTATAAAAAATAATAATATATATATTTATATTTTTTATTTATTATAAACAATTAATTATTTACATTATTATTTACATTTAAAACTTCTTAATTTAAAAACAAACTAAAAGAACCTAAATAAATAAAAACTTCAATAAGTTCTGAAGCATCTAAATATTTTTTAATATTACTTTGCTAACTGTACCAATTTCAAAGTTCTATCCGTTTCGATAATTGACCGCAAATTGTCCATCGTGCGTGCGGGTTCTACGCACTGATCAATCATAATTGTCGCGAGCTAACAGTGCCCATAATTATTGTAAATAACTCGCTAATACATGCAGTCGATGCAACATCCGCTGCTTTTAAATTTAACCTAACACATTTTATCTGCAGTTTTCATTTGCGTTCAGAACGAGTAAACGCATAAAATGCTCTTGTATACTTTTATTGTTGTGTTAGTGTCGAAAACAGTTTTGTCGCAAATGAACGGTGAATTCTGGTGGTTGCATGACAAGTTTGCAAAGTTACAACAAGTTGAACCACCTCAACCACAATTTGACGATGTAGACGAATTTGAAACAGATGAAAGTGCTAAAATTATTTTTAAATATAATGAATCGCCTTTGGGAGAAATTCTTGATCTTAATGAGAATGAAAAAATACTTGTCAATGAGGATACGAAGCTATCAAGTATTTATTTTCGAGATCAAACTGAACTATCCAATCCTGCTAATGTAGATTTAAACCGTAATCTCCTTAATATTAAAAATAGAATGAACCTGACAACACTTAATTTTAAGGAGAATAATATCACTACATCGGCTTTTAAAAAAGAAAATTTGTTACCTAGAAATAAAACTAAAAACGATGGAGACGAGTTAGTATTTGTTTTTCCGGAGAGAAATGAAATTGTATGGAAAGACAAAAAAAATTATATTGAAAATTCATTAACTCATAAAAAAGAGTTCAACAAATACAACAGCATTACCACACCAAAAACAATTGTAAATAACAAAGTATGGTTTGAAGAAGAACCCAAGCAATCTGAATCAGAAAGTATATGTACTTTTATAACGCAGGAGGAGTGCATTTATAAAAATGGGATAGTTCATCCACCAGGGTTAGTAAAATTATTTTTACATACAATAACAAACATTGTGGAAATGTAATATAATGTTATAATTGAATTGCAGGTCATGTCCTAAGTACACCGTATCTAGCACTCAAAAAATATGTTGCGTACTTCCGCTGAAATCAAATGTCATTTCATCAACGAAAGTAAGTCAATCAAAAAAATATTATGACTTTATTAAGCGATATAAACGTTCTGATACCAACGAAAAATTGAATGCAGCTTTAAAACAAAGAAACGCTTTGTTGGAAAGAAATCATAATTTACAAATCCAATCCTCAAAATTAACAGCTACAACTGTACGCTCCAAGCCTACTCAGAAAATCATAACACCAGAATACGTTGATCCATACTCGAACATAAAGAATATAAAGTTCAGAAATATTGGATCTCAAAGTAGCATAAATACTGATTACCAAAATACTAAATATGATTATGGCAATCAAGATTACGTAGAAGATTATGCTAGTGAATTACCGAAACCCGGCCTCGCTGGCCTTTATTCAGATCATGAATCACAAGGAGAAACTAGTTGGAAATTAAAAGATACGGACAAAGGGATTTACTATGGAGATACGGAGACAGTAAGCGAAGAAGAAAGTGATGTTCCATTTGGATATTCAACTTTTGACCCAAGGCTAGGTAAAAAAGTACCTATACATTTAAACTTGCATATTAAAAAACTTTATACAATAAATAAATAAAACTAATTGTATATACTTTTAACTTTAGGTAACCGTGCATCCACACATAGCTTTAAGCCTATAAGACGCAAACCACAACGATTAATGACAACTAAAGGAAATGATGATGATATGAAAAATTCTGGAAGTCACACAATTAGTTTCCATTCAACACCAGATTTTCATGTTTTACAAGGATTTAAGCTTATTAACTTAGCAGGAAATAAGAACAGATACGTAAGAAAAACTACAACCGAACGCTTTTACGACAATAATGAAGACAGTTCATTTGACTCACCTTCAGTGCTGACTGAGGAGGATTATTTCGACGGGATAGATCTCAATCAGCAAGTTTATAAAAATTGTGGAAAAGATGCGAAAAAACCTGGTACTTCAGTATTTAGAACTAATGATTATGTGTATAACTGTAAAAGAAAACATAATTTTACTGCCATAAAATAAACTTAATTAAAAACGAAATAAATCCATACTTACTTATATTATAAATGCGAAAGTAACTCTGTCTGTCTGTCTGTTACGCTTTCACGCCTAAACCACTGAACGCATTTGGATAAAATTTAGTATATAGATATAGTAGACCTTAGGAAAGGACATAGGCTACATTTTTTTCGCCAAAAAAAATGGTAGAAGGGACTAAAATAGGGGATAAAACTTTGTATGGAACTTCGTCATTGTCGAAGATAAAAACATGAAACATTGTATTTAGGTACTTCATAAGAAAGAAAAAAATGTTTGTTCTAGCGTTTTAGAAAATTCGACCTGTGTGGGTATGAAAAAGGGGGTGAAAGTTCGTTTGGAAGTACAAATACCCGCTTTCCCGGATTGCTCGGGAACTACTATAGATGAAATTTGGTACAGAGATAGACTAGGTCGTTGGAAAGTGTATTAGCTACCTTCTGTTGCAAAAAAGGGGCATGAAGGGTTTCAAATAGGGGATGAAGATTGGTATAGGAGTTCGTCATTATCGACGACAAATCCATGAAACTTTGTATTTAGGCACTTGATTAGAAGTAAATAAATATTTGTAATTAGAAGGAAATGAAAATTCGTATTGAAGTCCAAAAAAATCTATCTAACCCTGTCCTTCTGTTGTATCGGGTTATTAGTACTACCGAAACGCAGACAACGTCGCGGGTTCCAGCTAGTAACTTCATATGTAACACAAAAGAGAAATTAACAACTTGAATATAAAAAAAAAAAAAATGACTGTTGCCTTAAATTAAAATATTTAATAAATTTGATAAACTTTTTTTGTAGGAAAGGACGCTACAGAAGGTGGGTGCGACCCCTGGTTAGCTTTAGTTGTATTAACGAAGAGTACGCAAAGTATTCTTTGCTACGCAACCATAGTGCACCCTCGAGCAGCAATTACTGCTGCAGATTGTGTTCATGGGTTTGTAAAATATATCGTACATAACTGTAAATAATAAATACATTTTTTAACTAAAGTAAAAATTTATATTTTCAATTTGTGTTAAATGTTAGTTTGCTTAAAGGCATCATCATACGTATTTGTAATATTGGTATTATTTGTTTAGGAGAGCACCAGGTGATATCACCATTATCAGTGGTGTTTGGGACTTGAGGGCAGAAAAAGAAAATTCCCAAAGTCGAATGGCTACAGTTTTTATTCATCCGCAGTTTAATCCTGGTGATCTTTCTGATGATCTCGCTCTCTTGGTAATATTTTTGTTTTAGAAATCCATATTTATTTATTACACATTATTATCAATATTTATTTATTCCATTACGGACTTCTTTACTAATAATAATACAGTTTTTTTTTTAAATAAATATGTGGATATAAAACATTTATCTGATATTTAGATTATGTAATTTAAAGTCAAAATAGCTTTATGGTTTTATTTCCTTTATTTAATTAAATCCAATCGACAATGTGCAATGAACACGTTGGATCATATTAATAGTCGTATTTTTGTAGTTGATCCTAAATAATATTTTTGATTTAACAGCACTGGAAACGACCATTGACTTTAAACAAAAACGCCCAACCGGCTTGCCTCGCAGACCCACATGTAGGGGATGATTGCTACTTTGTGGGTTGGAGTGGCTACGATCAAGGTAACTGCTCTATTTATAAGATGACTTTAATAAAAGTTCTTCTTTTTTAAGATTCAACAGATTTTTTAATGATTGCTTCAATGAGCTATAACTATGTTGTTTCAAGCAAACTTTGTAGCTGGAAAACAGAATTCGAACCTCCTTTGACCCGCAAAAAATTGAATTTTTATAAATGCAATGTAAAGAGTAAGTAATTATGTTTCAAATGGGTATCTATCTGTTATTTACATCTATATTTATTGATGAGATATATTTTAAATAAATTAAAAACATACTTGAAAAACAAACTCGTTAACTAATATTAAATAATAATATTCGACAGTTCACCCGCGAAGTTAACTATGGCTCCCGCTGCGCTGTAAGTCGTAGCGCGTTGTTGCCTACGTCACACAGAGTGCTATGTCTATAACAGCTACGTTACTTACTTATATTCTTTATAAACAACGATACCGCAATTTTAGAGATTATTAATTAGTCAATTACAAATAACTTTTCTCTTTTTAATATGAGTATAGATTTTCATTGCTGTTAAGTATTAAGTGAACTATTTTTTAAATCATTAGATAAAGTCGTAACGCACGCACACACACACGTAAAACGCACGTAGGGATTACGAAACACGCCATGTAATAGCAATTGACATAATTTCATTGAACGTATTACCTAATGTTTAAATTACAATAGAACGAACTCAATATCATTTCTATTGTGTTCAGTTTATTTACCTTTTTATAAAGTTTACTATATATATTATATCGTTAAAAACTCATAATTTATAAATAAAATACATTTGTCATGACTGTTCAACTAGCGAGATAGCGACGCGTTCCAGTTTTACTCAGCTACAATGTATTTCTCAAAATATCATTACATATTCGTTCAATATGAACACTACAACATACTGACCAATTCTTAAATTTTATTTACGTGTGTATTCAACAATACTAAAGTTTCAGCATAAAATTGACACATTTTGCAAGAAACAGCGACATTTATCCATCAATCCATACTCACAAAATTCTGCATTATAAACTAGAACCATTAATTTCATAATAAACCTACTAATCATCAAGAGACTATATAAGACTATTACCTAGCACTAACGTTCTAGTTAAGTTGCTATTGTAATTTTTATGAATATCTAATTTATAATATTTTTTTAAGAAAATGTCAAATAAAGTGATTTACCTATGTAAAAATACTTTACTCAATAGTAACAATCGATCAATTTTATAGTTAAAATTTTATTTTAAAAATATATTTCAGCATTACAACAACACCCACGCTGGCAGCAAGCAACTATACTCACTCCACGGAGTTGTAACGAAAAAGTGTCGGCGCCAGACGTTGATTTACCCGCCGGCGCTTTCTGTGCATCCGTTGAAACTCGTGGAACCGTGGTAACATTGTTGTTTACAAGCCTTTCAATCATACGTCGTTTATTTTTAATTGTGAAATTAACATTTATTTATTTATTCTTTATTGCACACCAAAAATATTATACAGAGCATAATTAGAATGCGGTGCGATGCGGCGCCGCACCGTGTGGCTCGGCTCTTATTTAGTCTCTTCATCTCGTCGTATATATAAACTTTAGGGCCCAGAATCTGACGCATGATTCGATCGAAGATGATTAATTTTATATTTTAATTACTCTCCCTAAATACGCCATAAACTATAATCCAGTGTTTCCCAACCTTTTTTAGGCCATGCCCCACCTTAACATTTCTAAATTTTTTATGCCCCCATGCTAGGGGTGTTCATCGGAAAAAATTATCGATAATTTTATTATCGATAATTATCTTATTGAGTTATCGATACTTATCGGCACAATTTCCGGACGAAGAAAAAAAAAAAAAAAAGGTTATTCGCCGTCGGTATCCACATAATCCTCCGTTCCCTATCCGAATAACTAAAAAAAAAAAGGTCATCCGCCGTCCGGTATCGAAATAATCTATCGATAATTATCGGATCACACAAAAATATCGATAATTATCGGACCGGAAAAAATTATCGATAATTATCGGATCGCAAAACATTATCGATAATTATCGAATGAAAAGTTATCGATAATTATCGAATAAACAATTATCGATAATTATCGAATCAAAAGTATCGAATAACACTTATCGATAATTATCGAATACTTACGAATTATCGATAATTATCGCACACCCCTACCCCATGCATAATTTTTAACCTTCAATATTGTTAAAGTCGTGTCGAGTCAATTTTTAAATTGCCCCCCTTAACTATCAAATTGCCCCCCAGTGGGGCGTAGGCCCCACGTTGGGAAACACTGCTATAATCGATATACTTTAAAGTACAATACAACTTACTGTTTTTCAGACGGGCATTGGCGGTCCATTATTATGTAAAAGCGGTGATCGAGTGTCAATAGTAGGTGTAGCGGTTTATCGAGAAAACGTCGTAGCGCTATTACCAGCTTTCGACTGGGTAATCACCGCGCTACGGGAGCTTCGTATTAATTAAAATCTAATGTGTTTTGTGTTAAGATAAACGTGTTCCTTTTTTTACATAAATATGAAAAATATACTTTTTTTCTTTTATTTAAAATATTTGTATTTTATTATTACCACGATTTATTTTATAAACTTTAAAACGTTCATTTTTTTTTTACAATGGATGAGTATTTAACAAGGGGGATTTACATTAATAATTCGATGTATTCTTTCTTCCATGTAAAATAAATATGGAAAAGAAATTACATAACTAAGACGTTAAATTTGTTTTATCTCGAAAGTACTACTTTGATAACATATTAAAAATATCTCACGAAATCTCGCCGGCTTAATATTAATATATACACTTAAAGCAAAAATAAAAAAAACCATTCATATTCATTTATACTTTATTTTGTTGCTCGAAAAAATAATCATTGTAAGCATTCGGTGAAATTTAATTTTCTAATAAATTATAATATTAATTTTCACGGAATGCTTTTATACATAAGAGAACGCGGAAATTTAAACATTTTACTATAGGAACTAGAAAATAAAACTACAGGAATGTCGAGATCTACTCCTTATGGTAACGTTGTTCAACACAATTCGATTTACAATAATAATTACACTAGACACGAATAAGACGAACATAATTATAAACGAATCCTCAAAATATACTGATTTTCTACGAGTATAATATAGGCTATTACTTCAGTCGTTTATTCGTATTGTCTGTGCCGAAATTTATATACAATATGTACCATTTATCTTTATACACAGCTCTTTGGTGTCGAACTTGAAATCTGGTAAAATATGTCAATATTAAAATGAATTTATTGAATAAACTACTCCTTATCATTAAATATAACTGTAGAATTGTTACATTTAAAAAAATAACAATAACAGCCATTTATAACTAAAAATAAATAGAAAATTAAAAAAAAAATCATAAGATATTTTTTGCATTTTTTTTTTTTTCTAATACAGGTTATATTTCCATGTTTGCTAAGTTGTTTACAATGTAAAAAAAAATACAAACATTTGAACTAACGAACTAAAAGAAAAAATAATACTCTAAGCATTCATATTATAGATAAATAGAAGTCGAATTTACGAAAAAAATAAAAAAATGTACTTACACGACTATGAATGAATACAAAATTTTTTACGAACTGTGGCCATAATATTATCTTCAGACAACCACATTAAAAAAAAAACTAACAAATGCACAAAAATTATTCATTTATAATATTTAATACAGATAATTAATATGAAATACTAAAAAACCGGCATCCTAGTTAGGTCACTGGCCGCTAGGGTTCATTTAGAATACTTAATTAAAAGAAAATAAAATACTTCATTTGTTATAAAATTTTAAATAAAATAAAAATAATTTATTTGCCTTTTTAGGGTTCCGTACCAAATTTTTTTCTTAATAGTATGGTTACAAGGTTGAATCTTGAACGTACAATACATACCACTCTTAAAATCAGTAGCAGAATATCTATTAGTTGAACACTATAAACCAAAAGTAAAATAATGTTAAACAAAAATTATCCTTGAGCAAACATATTTTTACCTAACTACGAAGCAGCGAAAGTCAATAAATGTAAGGGTCTATGTATTTATATCGATAGCCATGTCGGAGGATAATTAGAGATCACGAATTACTGAACCGATTTTAAAAAATGCGGTATCATCCTTTTTTCTGTTCAAAGTTTGATATAAAATCACTGAACATAACACTAACTTGTTTTTCAACTTTTCAGTTTACTTTCATAGTCAGTTTTTAGTTTTTTAAGTTTAATTTTTAAACTTTTGTTGAACATTTAAAAATAGCACGGAACCCTTCGAGTACGACACCGACTCGTACCGTATATTTAAATTTATCAGGCAATAATTTTCACATTTAGTAATCCTAACTAAGAACACCGGTATTGACAAGATCGTTTATCACATTCAGCTCAGGCTATCACCAACGGCTCATCATCTGAGAATCCGTGGATTGGAGGTACATCGTCGTCATCTGGAAAATATTCAAATTATGTATAGTAGTTACTTCTAGTATGTTCTATAATAATATATTATATTACACATTACAATTTGAAATTTATTTTATTAAATATTAAACTTGTTGCAACTTAACCCCCCTAAACGCCTCCGTTTAAAAGGGGGAGGGGGTCGAACGAAATCTCACAGAATGTCACTTGAGGGAGAGAGTGGTCTCGGCGAATATCACGTAATTTTTTTTCCGTAATTAAAAATCTGAAATAGTTTTCATTTACGGGTGGTAACTTTTTTTTTTAAAGGAATATGCATAGCCTGGAGGTGGAATGGAAACATTGGTACGTGGGTTGGTTGGGTCGTGGTGACCTTTATTTTCTTTTTTTCGTGTGCACTTAATAAAAATCACATATATTTTTCTATGAACAATTCCACGTGAGGTTTGGATAGGGGGGAGGGGGTCGAGCAAAATCTCACGAAATCTCACCAAGGGAGAAGGGGGGAGGGGGTCAAAAAGTCGCCAAAATTGTGTCGCGTAATTTATGGACGCATCCTAATAGTCCCATAAGTTACGTAATAGTCCCATAAGTTACGTAATAGTCCCATAAGTTACGTAATAGTCCCACAAGTTACGTAATAGTCCCAAAAGTTACGTAATAACTTACAAGTTACGTAATAGTTATACAAGTTACGTAATAGTTCCACAAGTTACGTAATAGTCCCACAAGTTACGTAATAGTCCCATAAGTTACGTAATAACTTACAAGTTACGTAATAGTTCCACAAGTTACGTAATAGTTCCACAAGTAACGTAATAGTTCCACAAATTATGTAATAGTCCCACAAGTTACGTAATAGTCCAAAAGTAACGTAATAGTACCGTGGTCGATGGTCGCCTGCCCGCGGCGGCTGTCGTAGCGCGGCGTGGCGGCGAGCCGCAGCAGCGGGTTCGCGAGGCGGCGCGTGCGCGCCACGTGCAGCAGCGCGCCGCCCGCCGCCAGCGACAGCGCGCCCGCCGCGACCGCGCCCCACCACGCGCGCGCGCTCCACGTGCTCGGCTCCGCACTCGCTTCCGCGCCTGCGCAAACGACACGTACGTCCGGAAACTGTTCGACTCTCATGCGCATATGTACGGTCCATTTTTTTTGAACAGTCCTATTTAGTAAACAAACCCTGTCATTACGTAATTCACGATTTTTCCGCATTTATCACTCACTTTCACAGCACATTAGCTTATGGACATTTGTAAAACTTCATTTACTTTTTTTTTTTTCTTTTATTAAAAACAAATATCAATTTAGCATTTAAACACAGGAACTATTACGAATAAATACGTATAATAAAATACGAATATCGAGAATCCAGGTAATTAATATTTTTTAATATGTCATTTCGACATCTTTTTTATAAGCTATTAGGTGTGTAGTCATTATAACTTTAAGAGATGAATGAGTCTAAGTGAATAAACAAATTGAAAGATAAAATAGGTGACTACAATAATAGATGTATAAATCAGTGACAATATTTTATTTATCTATTCCAGTCAAAGGGCAAATTTCTAAGCCGTATTTTGTATTTACGAAATATAAATTTGTAAATTTGTCTTTTATAATGATGCTCGATTAATATTTTTTTCTCGTAATTCTGTACCTCTACTATATACATATTATCAGTTTTTGAAATAATTTCAGGAATATGGTTAAATATTTGAATGTAAAATGAATTTTACTTTCATCTATGGCTTATTAATATTGTTCATTCATTTGCTCTTTGTGTCACTGTATTGCTATTTGTCTGTGGTCCGAAGTACGCCATATTTGTTTACCATTTAGGACTGTTCTAAAAAAATGGATTGTAGTGCTCACATAGTGATTTTCGACTGTGACGCCGGTTGCCAACCGTACTATAATATATAGTATTGTACTGTATTTCCGGACTCCGTACTATATACTGTTGAAGAAATATATAGTACGCGAAAATTCTATATTTCAGACTAATTTTCAGTATAATCAATGTTTATATTTTGTAATACTAAAACCAATTTAAAAAAAACAGATTCCGAAATTTGTGACCGCGCCTTTCGTCCGACAAAAAAAAATGATTAAAGAATGCAAATAGTGCAAAAAATATAGTTTTTATATTAAAAAAATGTGTAAAAAAATATAACTAAGTCTATTTTTTATTCTTCTCATAAAATACTTATTTTTTCAAGCGTACTATATTTTATAGCTTTTTAAAAAAAAATACTATATTCAGACAAAAAAAATGTTGGCAACCCTGTGTCACAGTTAGGGTTGTGTTGGCAAACCCAAAAAATAAGAATCTTTTTACATTTCGTTACATAAAACAGTGAACTGAAGAATCGTTACGTTTTTTGGTCCACCAAAACGACATCGCTTATTAAATTTAAACTGTTTCCTATTAATGTTTTCGTGTTAAAATAATAGCACATTATACCCTGTACAAGTTAGCTTAGTTTTTTTTTTGAAAAATAATTGTTAACAATACAAAGAATAATTATTGACCGCTAACACATAATATCAAATTATTATATGTACAGGTTAGCATGATATTTTTGACAGATGTAAATTTTCTAATAGACAACTTTGCAATGACGAAAATATTATTTTCTTAGTTTAAATGATTTTAAAAATTGTACAAAATATTAAAAAACACTGAAAATAATAGACGCTTGTACAATGTTACATCGGTGGGACGGATTTTTGTTTCCGACCGTTGTAACATTGTACAAGCGTCTATTATTTTCAGTGTTCCTATTTCAATTTTACTTTGAAGCAATGAAAAGTTTTAAAATTTTCGGACGATGCTTGAATCTTTAGGGACTTTTGTGTTATATATATATTTTTAATATTTTTACAATTTTTAAAATCATTTAAATTAAAAAATAATATGTTCGTCGTTGCAAAGTTATGTCGATCAGAAAAATTTACATCTGTCAAAAAGATCATGCTCACCTGTACATATAATAATTTGATATTATGTGTTAGCGGCCAATAATTATTCTTTGTTAACAATTATTTGTTAAAAAAAAACACAACAATAAAAATGCAATGATTACATTCAAGATGTTTTAGTATAAAAAATACCTATTTCAGCAAATAAAATTAGACCAGACAATAAAAGAAATTCATGTGGAAACGTGCATGCTCATAAGAAATTCTGAGACATATAATCCCACAGAAATGTAGTGGCGAATGAAACTTCAATACTTCACTCCTGATATTTAATACTGTTAAAAATGCGGTCATACGACGTCACAATGTACGGAAATACAACAGAGTACACGGCATATACCGTCTTAATGAGCGAGATGAACTCTGCTAGAGTCCTTCAGGAAAGTCCTTTAGGGTGAGTAAAGAAAAGTTAATTAAGCTATTTAATACTACATATAAGTTAAATAATACTATACTATATACTACACTATAAGTTAAATAATACTATACTATATACTACACTATAAGTTAAATAACAAGGCCACATAAGAAAACAACAGTTTATTGCACACCACACAGAAATACAGTTAAATAGATAGTATAAACATATATATAATTATATAAGCGATAGTGAAATTAGAGAAAGTATTAAACAGTGCAAGAAAGGAAATAATAGCGCGAATATAAATATAAGCAAAAACACAGCAATAAAATTGGGAGTCGGTTATAGCAAGCGACGTGGGATCAGCCTGAAGTCGTCAACTGTAGCTGAAAATGAATTCTACACAATGTCTCGTTATTAGAGTCCTCAACCGCTATTTTGTTATATATAATATTATAATTAAAGTAATAAGATTCCTATGAGTAAAGGAATAAGATTCCTTTGAGTTTTTATATAAACTATGGTGTATCTTTTTTATAACAGCAGTAACACAGTAGTCAATTATGAAAGAATAATTGCATTTTAATTTAATATAAAGGAATCTGTTAAATAACTTTGAATGTCGTTTCTTTGTTTTATCTGGAAGGTTTACAATAAATAATATATTAATAAATAAATATTGTTGTTATTATTTTATTTTAACTGAGTAGATGAGAAAGCATGCGAGTCTGTGTATGTGTACATGTGTGCTCTTGTGGACGTGTGTATGTGAATGATTCCCACAACCTTATACACATAATGCTACTGGGCACAGTTAGTATTACATTCACCTTCCATACTGAGCACTTCGCTCAAATCACTATAGTATCCCTCCTCGTTAACCGCGCGTACGCTCACGTACAACGGACCGCTCGGCTTGCTGTCCGCTGTCATTATGAGCGGGGAGAATTCCGCTTCCTCTGACTTTATATCATCTGTTATTTGAATTAGATCTTCTGGTATCTCCTTTTGGGATACTAGGATTTGGAATTTATGTCTGAAAAAAAAATTGTTTCGATTAACAAAAAATTCAAGATTAATTTTGTACCAATATAGAAAAAGAAATAAGTATTACAATTAACGTTATACGACCGTTATTAATTAGTCATGAAACTGTCTATATTATTAACTGTCTATATAATTAATTATTAATTGAGTCTGATTTTTTGAGGAGATTAACTATGTACAGGGGTGGATATATTCGTATGGAAAAATAATAAAAATTCTTTACCCGTCTACTTTATAATTAACGATAAACTTTAAACAAAATATTGGTTGTCTGTAAAGTCGGTTTACGGACGATAATTTTATGTGATAACGTCATATAAAAACATTGATAAAAAATTGGTTGTCTGTAAAGTCGGTTTACGGACGATAATTTTTACGTGATAACGTCATAAGAAAACATGAATGGAATTGAATTATTATCACTGAATTATCATTATTTTGTATAATATATATATAAGCTACAGGTAATTAATTGTATTTAATATAAAAGCGAAATAAAGTTAAATACTTTGATATGTAATACAACAAATAATCAAGTTTAATAAAGAAGCTAAGTTTAATAACTTAAAGTTAGCAAAACAAATTAGATTATCATTAACCACTTATGAAAATTGTAAAAATATACTAAATAAAAACAGTTTACTTTTTATACGATCGTAATTATATATGAGTCCTAATAACTTTTTAGTCAAAATTGTAATATAACCTAATATTACTGCACTCGCCCACCGATGCTACTTATTTTATAATCAAAGAACAAATATATGAGATTATATCGCTAATCGGATTCTTAAAATGCAAGAATTAATTACCTTTTTTGCTGCAATTGTTGTTGTAATAAACTATGGTAACCATTTTATGGTTTTATTAACTTTTATTATTAGCTTTTATATTAATAACTTACATTTATTTACTTATATATTATTAACTTATATTATTACATTACATTATATTAACAACTTTTCACTATTTGACATTACTTCAATATTGACTGTACGAGACAACCGAGAAGGACAGCAACAGACGGTCTCCTTCGCACATGTGTAAGCGAGATAGCATAATGTTATCGTCCATATCGCGCGTACTTATAGTAATCATTCGTATAGTTAGGACCTTAAAGAGGTATTTCGCATCATTTCATAGAATTATTTCGCTAGAATATGTGTAACAGACAATCGAAAGGGATAGAGATAGACGGTCTCCCTCGCACGTGTGTGAGCGAGACAACATAATGATGTCGAAAAATATAGGTCATATTTATAGTAATCATTCGCGTAGTTAGGTACTTAGAGAGGTACTTGTATCATTTCATAACATTATTTTATTAACTTGTAAATTTATTAAAGTTTTAAATAATTTCGCATAAAGAGAGATAGATATAGAATTTTGTATAGAAAAATAGAGAAAGCAATAGGATTAAGGATATCTTCATTGTTTAATGTTTACAGATAGAAATTCATAGATTAAGGATATTTTGTCGTTTAATATTAATTTATTAATGTTATTATAGATATTTTATAGGTTTTTATAGTCTAAAAGTGATAATTCATATGTAAAAATAGGATTATAGGATTAAGGACATTTCATTGTGTTAATATTAGCTTAAGAATATTTTCAGATATAGTTTGCATAGATTTAAGGTTATTTTGTCAATTTATAGTTAATTTATAGATGTTTTATAATGTAAAAATAGCAATTTACATGTTAAAAATAGACTTTGACGATATAGCATTCGATAACTCATAGATGGATTAGCGACGCGCGCACGTGGCAGACTAACGCGGATTAAGGATCCGCGGGGGGCTTTTATATCAAGCGGTGGGGGACGAGGTAGATTTAAATACCGTGGCGAGGACCCGACCCCGTTTATTGATAATTAGCGCGCGCGCCGCATTAATTGTATGTTAAAATAATAGAGAATGAATAATTAAAATAGAGTAAGTATAGAGATAAGCTCAACTATTGTAAAAAGTATGTTTTTTAAATAAAGTAAAATTCCGGGGGTGAGGTAAGGGATCGCTGGCCAGCCAATCAGAGCAGTATAAATTACGGTGCCATTCCGGGCACCACATGCCAGTCCTCGATCGACCAGCGAATAGTAAAGAATAGTGAATAGTACATAGCAAGAGACCATAGCATAGAAGAGGTCGCTTATAGAAGCTAGCCAGCAATTCTGATCCTCACAAGCGGGAAAATCTTCAACAATTAATTGGCGTTTCACTGACGTACACCCTCACTGAACGCACGGCGAACTAGAACCAGCTCACCCTTCGCATTCGTTTAATACCGGCCCTAGAAACAGACGTCTCATCGTCACATCGCATATTATACAGTCCACTTCGTATTTCTTTCGACTAGGGTCCGGTACATTTGGTCCTCCGAGCGCCGGATCTGCCTTTCGTCGTGTCTCATCGTGGTCATCGTGTACGTCGTGTTCGTCATATAGATATAGCGAAGTTGAAGACATCGTTTATAATGCCGCTTACAAGATCGCAAGCCGAGAAGATGGAACAGGAGTTAGAAGCGATCCAAGAAAGGTCTCCAGAGGACACCTCGAACATCGCAGAACAATCGAAGCCTTCAAACGTACCTGTTCGACACGAAGAACCGCCTAGATCTCCGTCGGCGGATCCAGGTCAAAGAAAGCATTCGAAACCGTCCTCGAAGAAGGCATCAAAAGAAAAGAAGCTTCTCAAGCTAAGAGAAGAGATAGCTCAACGCAAGCTGGAACTCGCCATTGCAAGAGCTGAAGTCGCCGCACTCGAATCCGATGACGACGATAGTGAAGATTCATCGCACGACGGCGACGACCGAGTCATTGAGTGGTTGGACAAGAACCCGGAGGTCACCACGAAACCTATAGCTCAAGACCCCGAAGAACCTATAGCGAAGCCCACCACACATACAGAAAAGAACAACTCGGTCATTATAGAAAAAGAAGCCCCAGAGATAGCGACTGTGGCATCGAACAGTATAGACCTGACGCAACTAGCGGCAGCCATCACCACAGCGGCAAGATCTGCGGGCACATCGCGGTATATAGGAGAATTACCGTACTTCAACGGGTCACACACAGAGTGGCTCGCCTTCCGCGCTGCTTATTATGAATCGTCGACTCAACTCAGCGCGGCGGAGAACTCAGCGAGAATACGAAGAGCCCTGAAAGGGAAAGCGAAGGAAGCGGTCGCCAGCCTTCTCATCGCGAACGCGCCGGCGATAGATATTATGAAGACACTAGAGACTCGCTTCGGAAGACCGGACGCTATCGCCATCACCGAGCTAGAGAAGCTGCGCAACCTGCCTCGCCTTACCGACTCTCCGAGGGACATATGTGCCTACGCTAACAAGATTAGGAACTGTGTCGCCACTCTACGACTGCTAGCTAAAGACCAGTACCTGTATAGCCCGGAAATAATAAAACAGCTGGTCGAGAAGCTAACACCGACAACGAGATTCAGATGGTTCGACTACGCAACAAACAACGATATAGATAAACCGAAGACTGAACCGGAGTTAGTACTGTTCTGCGAATTTATAGAACGAGAAGCAGACAGGTGTGCGAAGTACGCACCTCCGGAACAGATCAACAATGAAGAGACCACGACACCTGTACGAAGACACCGCGCGCTCGTAACGAACGATAGGAAATTCCCTTGTCCTATATGCAAGGAGAAGGAACACGAGCCGTCGGACTGTACGAAACTAAAGACAGCGGAGCAACATAGGCGTTGGGAATTAGCTAAGGACGCGAACCTCTGCTATAGATGTCTTCGCTACAGAAGTCAAACACACAAGTGTAAGACACGTGTCTGCGGTAAGAACGGTTGCGAACGAACACATCATCCGCTGCTTCACTTCACGCCGACCAACAAAGAAGATAGAAGAGAAGAAACAGAGAAGGTCACCACTACACATAGCCACAAGGAGTTGCACGCCTACCTGAAATACATTCCGGTCAGGATCAGCGGCCCTAAGAAAACCATAGACACGTACGCGCTGCTGGACGACGGCTCCACCGTGACCTTAATAGAAGAGAGTATCGCTTCGAAGATCGGCGCGAAGGGACCTAAGGATCCGTTGAACATCGAAACAATCGACACGAAGTTAGCTACACACTCGTCTCGTCGTGTCACGTTCAATATAAAGGGGCAAGAAAAAGAGTTCAAACTACAGGCGAGAACTATAAAGAAAATGAAAATATCGCCGCAATCGATAAACAAAGAACAAGTACGGGCCTGCGAACACCTTAAAGACATCGCTAACGACATTTCGTATAAGGACGCTCGCCCTACTATACTCATCGGTCAGGACAACTGGCACCTCCTAATAGCATCGGAAACAAAGAAGGGCAATAGAAGTCAACTAGTCGCATCGAAAACGCCCTTAGGATGGGTCCTCCACGGGTCTGGCTCTCGCACCGTCGGTCAGCGGGTTCACTTCGTTTATAATCTCGCCGACACAGATATAGAAAGCGACGAAGTTCGCATGGACGAGATGCTACGACACCACTTCGCTCTGGACTCCATCGATATAGCAGAGAAAAAGCCGCGTTCCGATCCGGAACAAAAAGTACTCGACATACTGGAAGCGAACACCGTACAGACAGAAAGCGGACAGTATGAAACGGCTTTACCGTGGAAAAATAGCGATTCGAAAATGCCGTATAACTACGAAAACGCACTCAAACGGCTCTATACAACGGAAAAGAAAATAGATAAAGATCCGTTATTAAAAGAAAAATATACGGAACAAATGAATGCATTAATAGAAAAGGGCTACGCGGAACGAGCTCCGATAGAAAAGACATCGCATAGAACGTGGTACCTGCCTCACTTCCCCGTCGTCAACGTCATGAAGCCGGGTAAAGTCCGTATAGTTCACGACGCGGCGGCGAGAACAGCTGGAACATCACTTAACGATCACCTGCTCACCGGACCGGACTTACTACGCTCGCTAACCGGCGTGTTAATGAGATTCCGGCAACATCGATATGCAGTGACCGCAGATATAGCAGAGATGTTCATGAAGATAGGAGTAAGGAGTGAGGACAGAGACGCACTACGATACCTATGGCGCGGGGACAGACGGGACGGACCTCCCGACGAATATAGAATGAAGTCGCTCATATTCGGAGCGACATGTTCACCGGCCATAGCGATATACGTAAAGAACGCGAACGCCCGCAAGTACGAAAAGGAATATCCAGAAGCCGCCGCCGCCATCGTGCAAGCTCACTACATGGACGACTATCTCGATAGCTTCACGACGGAACAACAAACTATAGAAATAGCTACGCAAGTTCGAGATATACACGCGGCGGGCAACTTCAATCTGCGAAGCTGGACATCGAACTCGCTATACGTACAGAAAACATTAAACAAAGAATCGGAGTCGTCTCAAGAAATTAAACAGCTGGACGACGGAACGAAGACAGAACGCGTGCTAGGCCTCATGTGGAACCCACAGAACGATAGCCTAGGTTTCAACTTAAACCTAGCCCGCGTACCGCCAGCGCTCCTAGACAACACGGCTCCGACAAAGCGAGAAATACTAAAGATTATTATGTCGATCTACGATCCGCTCGGCCTCGCTTCGCCTGTGATAGTGCGTGGTAAACAAATCATGCAAGAAGTGTGGCGGCGCGGAATAGGATGGGACAACAAGATCGACGCCGACCTCGCAGAACAATGGACCACGTGGCTACAACACATAAAGAAACTACGTGACGTCACCGTGCCACGTGCTTACATAGAATATAGTGAAGCGACGTCATTACAATTACACGTGTTCGCTGACGCCAGTACGACCGCATACGCCGTAGCTCTATACTGGAGAACGGAGAACAAAGACGGAGAAGTAAATCTCACCCTCATCACCGCCAAAGCTCGCGTCGCGCCGCTTAAGCTAGTGTCCATACCACGTCTCGAGTTACAAGCCGCGGTACTAGGAGCTAGGATGGCAGCGACAGTCCTGAGCGAGCACAGTAGAAAACCGGAATCGAAGACCTTCTGGACCGACAGCAAGACGGTGTTAACATGGTTGAAGACAGGGGCGAGATCATACAAACCGTTCGTCGCTCATCGCATCGCCGCAATAGAGGAGACCACCAGCAACAGCGAGTGGAGATGGGTGCCTACGAAACTTAACAACGCCGACGACGCCACCAGGGACGTGCCTTGTGAGTTCGACAAGGCACATAGATGGTTCACGGGGCCACCATTTTTACGAAAGCATCCATCGGAGTGGCCGTCCGAAGTCCCGTCGAAAGTCGAAAACACCGGAGAAGAACGTACGCATCACATCACTACGAAAACATCGATATCCGTCAGCCAGTCCGTACCCGATAGCGCACGATTCTCTAAGTGGGAACGGCTAGTACGAGCTACCGCGCGGGTACTACAATTTATACAGCTGTGTAGAGGTCAACGAACCGAGCGTGTTAATTATAGAAAGAAAAAACAGTACGCGGACCCCGACTGGAATAACAAAAATATAGCGAAACGTATAGAAACACGATCGAAACAGTCGAGGTATAAAGAAGAAAATAAATACCTGCCTATAGAAGCCGCACTACTAAGACAGGCGGAATCCTTAATAGTGAAATCGATACAGCAGGATTCCTTCTCTGACGAAGTATACGCCTTAAGGAGTGGCAAATCGCTATCAAATAATAGTAGACTACGATTATTGTCGACAACGTTCGTAGACGGAATTATTCGTGTCAAGAGCCGGGTCAACGCAGCGGCGGGAGTCACGGAGTCACAAAAGTCACCAGCCGTGATAGATGGTGACCATCGAGCAACACGACTGTATATAGAATACACACATAGGAGCCTGCAGCATGCCGGCGTCGAAACAGTCGTCAACGAGTGCAGACAGCACTATTGGGTGCTCCGACTCCGCCCTGTGACCAGAGTCATCGTTCGCAGCTGCCTACCATGTCGGATTCGAAGAGCAGCACCACCGTCGCCACCAACGGGCGACTTACCACCGACTCGACTCGCTCATCATCAAAGACCGTTTACGTACACCGGCATCGATTACTTCGGACCGTTCACAGTCACCATAGGAAGACGCCATGAAAAGCGCTACGTGGCCCTCTTCACGTGTCTCACCACTCGAGCTGTGCATCTAGAAGTCGCCGCATCGCTATCGACCGACTCAGCTATACTGGCACTTCGTCGAATGATAGCGCGCCGTGGTTGTCCCACCGAAATCTGGTCGGACAACGGAACGAACTTCCACGGCGCGGACGCCGAGCTGAAGAAGGCGGCGCTGCAGGCCACGAGTGAGGAGGCCAACATCAGATCGATCACATGGAGGTACATACCACCGGGCGCACCGTTCATGGGCGGAGCATGGGAGCGGCTAGTGAGGTCTGTGAAGACCGCTCTCACAGCAGTACTGCAAGAACGAAGTCCACAGGAAGAGGTCCTCGCTACACTACTCGCAGAGGCCGAATACACAGTTAATAGTCGGCCCCTTACACACGTCTCAGTCGATATCGAAGATCCCGAAGCGCTGACTCCGAATCACATACTGCTCGGAGGGTCAGCCCGAGTACCGTTGCCCGGCAGATTCAACGATAGGGATCTGATAGGACGCCCGTACTGGAGAGCAGCACAGCGCCTAGCAGATCAGTTCTGGGCCCGATGGGTTCGTGAGTACCTTCCCGAGCTTCAACACCGGCGGGAGCCCCGAGGGTCCGGACCAGCAATAGCAGTCGGCGACGTGGTACTCATAGTCGACGGGAATCTACCTCGCAACACCTGGCCACGAGGCGTCGTGATAGCTACGTATCCCGGTCAAGACGGAACGGTACGAGTAGTGGACGTGAGAACATCCGGAGGCATCCTGAGAAGACCTACGAAGCGGCTGGTGCAGCTGACATCGGCATCGGTCGTCTCTCCCAGCACGGAAGAATGCAGCATCGTGTCGAGCCCCGAGACTGCACGGCGGGAGAGTGTACGAGACAACCGAGAAGGACAGCAACAGACGGTCTCCTTCGCACATGTGTAAGCGAGATAGCATAATGTTATCGTCCATATCGCGCGTACTTATAGTAATCATTCGTATAGTTAGGACCTTAAAGAGGTATTTCGCATCATTTCATAGAATTATTTCGCTAGAATATGTGTAACAGACAATCTAAAGGGATAGAGATAGACGGTCTCCCTCGCACGTGTGTGAGCGAGACAACATAATGATGTCGAAAAATATAGGTCATATTTATAGTAATCATTCGCGTAGTTAGGTACTTAGAGAGGTACTTGTATCATTTCATAACATTATTTTATTAACTTGTAAATTTATTAAAGTTTTAAATAATTTCGCATAAAGAGAGATAGATATAGAATTTTGTATAGAAAAATAGAGAAAGCAATAGGATTAAGGATATCTTCATTGTTTAATGTTTACAGATAGAAATTCATAGATTAAGGATATTTTGTCGTTTAATATTAATTTATTAATGTTATTATAGATATTTTATAGGTTTTTATAGTCTAAAAGTGATAATTCATATGTAAAAATAGGATTATAGGATTAAGGACATTTCATTGTGTTAATATTAGCTTAAGAATATTTTCAGATATAGTTTGCATAGATTTAAGGTTATTTTGTCAATTTATAGTTAATTTATAGATGTTTTATAATGTAAAAATAGCAATTTACATGTTAAAAATAGACTTTGACGATATAGCATTCGATAACTCATAGATGGATTAGCGACGCGCGCACGTGGCAGACTAACGCGGATTAAGGATCCGCGGGGGGCTTTTATATCAAGCGGTGGGGGACGAGGTAGATTTAAATACCGTGGCGAGGACCCGACCCCGTTTATTGATAATTAGCGCGCGCGCCGCATTAATTGTATGTTAAAATAATAGAGAATGAATAATTAAAATAGAGTAAGTATAGAGATAAGCTCAACTATTGTAAAAAGTATGTTTTTTAAATAAAGTAAAATTCCGGGGGTGAGGTAAGGGATCGCTGGCCAGCCAATCAGAGCAGTATAAATTACGGTGCCATTCCGGGCACCACATGCCAGTCCTCGATCGACCAGCGAATAGTAAAGAATAGTGAATAGTACATAGCAAGAGACCATAGCATAGAAGAGGTCGCTTATAGAAGCTAGCCAGCAATTCTGATCCTCACAAGCGGGAAAATCTTCAACAATTAATTGGCGTTTCACTGACGTACACCCTCACTGAACGCACGGCGAACTAGAACCAGCTCACCCTTCGCATTCGTTTAATACCGGCCCTAGAAACAGACGTCTCATCGTCACATCGCATATTATACAGTCCACTTCGTATTTCTTTCGACTAGGGTCCGGTACATTGACAAAACAGTTTCCCTCCATTTGCGGCTGTCATTTCTACTTGGACGCGTCGTAAGTTAGGCCGACCGCCGATCGTGAGCCGAACGCTTAGGCCGAGCCGATCGTACCTCTCTACCGCTTGTTCCGCGCTCTCGCTCACTAATTGTGACAATGATGACGTCATGTTCTTCGAACGGGCACCGCTTCATCAATTTACTAGACGTTATCACGTCAAAAATTGTATACTTTTATGAATTGAATTGACTTATTATCACTGAATTATCATTATTTTGTATGAATGAAGGATTAAATTGAAAATTACATTTTTATAGATAAATTAAAATTTATTTGCTTTCGCTAATTCAAATATTTTTCTCTTCTACTCGGACGCATCTGCCGATGTAGTGGAAGATAGATGCGTAACAAGCCGAATGCTTAAGCCGATCGTGCCTCTCTATCGCTTGTTTCGCGCTGTCGCTCGCGGAACGTGACAATGAGTCATACTTTTTCGTGCGTGCAGCCGAAGTTCATCGAATTACAAGACGTTATCACGTCAAAAAAAGCAATAAACAGCGTTTATAACATTGTAACTTATCCCCTAAATAAATAGAACCGCGCCGGTCGACTAGCACAGTAGAGAAGTAGAGCGTGACGCACTTGCGCTGCGAGCTGTTGTCGTCGGTGTGCTGCCAGCTGACCATGACGTGCCCGCCGGGCGACAGCCACGCCATGACGGCGCGCGGCGGCTCCACGGCGCCGCTGCGGAACACGCCGCACGTCTGCGCAGCGCCCTTCACCGACGCCTGCAACGAGCGGTTTGCGTTGTTTTATTGATATCGTACCGAATATTTAATAAAAACAACATAATAGTATTTTGTGTCACAATGGACGAATGTACTACTTGCTGTATCGCATGTGAAGGCGAGGGTGGCAAACATGCGGGAAAGGATGTAGTACTTTCGTCCTATGTTGCACATACTTTTTTTTCTCCTACCTAGGCCGTAAGTACGGGTTTTGTCTCTTTGAAGCGGGGAAAAAGTATCACTTTTGTCCCGTTTCACAGGAATGAAAATCGAACTATCGGCAGAGGTAGGAAAAAAAATTTTTGGTACGGTATCTCTAAATCGTTACGATAACTATTGCTAAATTAATCTAATAATTATAATTTCATTGGAATTTTTACACACGACACGTTGTCGAACGTTGTCAGTGTAACGGAATCGTATAACGGAAGCTCGTCTCACATGCACGCAGACGTTGAACCGCGCGCCGAGCGGCACGTCGCGCAGCACGTGCGACAGCGACACGTTGTCGAACGTTGTTAGTGTAACGGAATCGTATAACGGAAGCTCGTCTCACATGCACGCAGACGTTGAACCGCGCGCCGAGCGGCACGTCGCGCAGCACGTGCGACAGCGACACGTTGTCGAACGTTGTCAGTGTAACGGAATCGTATAACGGAAGCTCGTCTCACATGCACGCAGACGTTGAACCGCGCGCCGAGCGGCACGTCGCGCAGCACGTGCGACAGCGACACGTTGTCGAACGTTGTCAGTGTAACGGAATCGTATAACGGAAGCTCGTCTCACATGCACGCAGACGTTGAACCGCGCGCCGAGCGGCACGTCGCGCAGCACGTGCGACAGCGACACGTTGTCGAACGTTGTCAGTGTAACGGAATCGTATAACGGAAGCTCGTCTCACATGCACGCAGACGTTGAACCGCGCGCCGAGCGGCACGTCGCGCAGCACGTGCGACAGCGACACGTTGTCGAACGTTGTCAGTGTAACGGAATCGTATAACGGAAGCTCGTCTCACATGCACGCAGACGTTGAACCGCGCGCCGAGCGGCACGTCGCGCAGCACGTGCGACAGCGACACGTTGTCGAACGTTGTCAGTGTAACGGAATCGTATAACGGAAGCTCGTCTCACATGCACGCAGACGTTGAACCGCGCGCCGAGCGGCACGTCGCGCAGCACGTGCGACAGCGACACGTTGTCGAACGTTGTCAGTGTAACGGAATCGTATAACGGAAGCTCGTCTCACATGCACGCAGACGTTGAACCGCGCGCCGAGCGGCACGTCGCGCAGCACGTGCGACAGCGACACGTTGTCACTCGCGCGCAGCTCGTAGCGGCTCACTCGCGAGCGTGTCAGCTCCGTTATATCCAGCTGGGAAAATATTTTTATTTTATTTATTTATAAAACTATGACTGGCCCGTGGCGCAGTTGGCAGTGGCCCTGTTTTCTGTTCCAGGGTTGTGGGTTCGATTCCCGCCCCGAGTCTCGGTGTAATATGTATTTATTTATATGTATATTTATTTAAAAAAAAAACTATATCAGGCAACTGTTACCTAAAACACAGGCATTAAGTTGTCTACCTTAGGAACAGACGACCGTGTGTATGTTAAACATATTTATATTTATAAAAAATTTACTGCACAAAAAACTGGCGACAAACACTATATTTCGTATAGAAAGCAGTCTAGTAATAAGACTTGAAAGAATTTTTATTTGACATAGATCGAGTGTAGTGTGATAACAAATTATTACATTCAGTTTTGAGCATTTAGGATTTAGTCGTTTATTTATAACTAGCTTCCGCCCGCGGCTTCGCCCGCGTGGATGTCGATTATCGCGAAAGAAAAAGGATCGTACGTTACCTCTTATACCTCCAAGAATATGTGTACAAAATTTCATGATGAACGGTTAAGTAGTTTTTGCGTGAAAGCGTAACAAACAAACTTACATTTCACATTTATAATAATGGACTAGCTAGCCATGTACGAAATTTGACCTGTTACAGTTTTATTATAAATATATATTTGTGCCACAAAGTGTACCGACAGTAATCCACTGACAAACTCTGTCAACTATTTCATAAACTTACCCTATAAGCTACTGGTTCTCTAATAACGTCGCAGTTCGCAGTCCATGAGATATTTAGTTCCTTATTTTCGTTATAAACAACGTTTAAGTTCTTAATTGGCGCCCTGTCGAGTTAAAAAATTATAAGTTTACTAATTGACAAAAATATTCTTTTCACATGACATTACTATACATGCCATTTCTGGGGAAAAAATGATTGGATCTTATTATATATGATGGGATGTAAATATATATAAAAGTGTCTAATCATATATAAATTAGTATAATTATAGATAGCTTATTAATAAGCTATAAATTTAAAAAAACTTATCGTTGGATATTATTATATCTATATCTTACCATATATAATTATATCCTGTCAATATTTGGATCTGTCAGATTCAATTATATATGATTAGATCTAATCTCTCTCTAATCGATTTTTTCTCGGGTTATAACAATATATAAATAATGTTTGTGTATTTTAGAGCGTTATTTCGTACTTAGGGTTCTCTCTGGTGACGATCTCCTTGAGCCCGGCGAGCGGTCCGCCTCGCAGCGCGGCGGAGAACACGTACGTTTCACACGCGTGCAATCCTTCCACTAACACGCTCGTGTTGCGAGTTATTATGCGGGTATCTATACAAACATTTTCTATTATATTATAATATAATCGTACAGTTTTATTTACTATGGTTTGAAATTTATTCATTCAAAGACTAAACGTCTTTATATGTTCGAAAAAACACTTTTTTAAGTTTAATGGAAAAAAACATTTTGTGCAAATTGACTAACTTTGAGTTCTAAATATATAAAACAAGAGATTTCTAACTCGTAATACATGGAAAACAAAATCACAATGACGTACAATACAATCGAGGGTCTCGCCATAAACCATAAACGAAAAAAGTTCCAACTTGGGAGACTTTAATTTCCTAGTTTTTTTTTTTTTTTTTTTATAAAAAAAAAAAACAATGTATATAACATTTGCAACGTGTTATGAACCTCCTTCCCGCCCTTGTAACGCAACGTTACATTTTACAAGACCTCTCTCCTCCCTAAATTGCGTTATGTAATACTTGAACGCTCCCTTTGAACCTAACCCTTCGGATCTACATGATGCGTCTAGTAGTCTATTTTGACTGAATTCGATAAAAAAAAATTTTTTTCCTACCTCCGCCGAAAGTTCAATTTTCATCCCTGTGAAGTGACACTTTTTTCCCGCTTCACAAAGGACAAAAATCTAACTTTCAGCCCAGGTAGCAAAAAAGTGACACTTTTTCTCCCACTGCACACAAAATCCGAACTTTCGGCCTAAGTTAGAAAAAAAAGTATGTGTAACACGGGACGAAAGTACTATATTATTCCCGAATGTTTGCCACCCTCGCCTTCCGCTCGAGCGATAATTTCACATGCGGGACACGAAGTAGTACTTTCGTCCCTTGTGGACACAAAACACTATAACTCACCATTAATCCTCCACTTCAGTATATGAGCGTAGTGCACTTCGTATTCGAGCTCCTTGTTCTTGTACCGTTCCGCTGTTGGCGGCGACCAGAACACTTGTACGGAGGTACGTTTTTCCTTTAATAAAACTGCTGTGACGTTGAGTGTTTCGTCCGGAATTCCTTCCGTCACGAAAGGTATAGTGAATGGCTCGCCGATAGTCGTGTTCTTGTATGCCTTTATATCGATGAATACTTTCACACCGGGTGGAAGATTAGTAACTGGAATGTACGATTACATTTAGTTTTTCTATTACATTTTTTTACACCTAAAGAGTAATGAGCAATTAAGTCTATGACAATTAACGATAAGTAACATATCATTGATATGCATTTTTTATGTTGTATGACATTAACTACGCATTTTATTCGCTTTTAGAATAAAGTTATAGTTGAACTCGTCACCCTCTGCGGCTTTTATAACATAATATTTTTGAAATGATACTGGTGTATTCGGTAAATTCGAAAATTAGTGTGTTCTAACACACACGCAAATAAACTTTTTAACATTATCATTATATATATTAGATATTGTTAGTTTTATTTTACATTTAAAAGGTCATATAATAAATAAGTAACAAAGTAAAACATACTATTAACTTTGTTATCCTTAGTTCTGATCACATCGACCCTCGGATACTGTATAGGCAGTCTCGTCTCTATCATGTAGCCCTCGACGCCTCTCAGCTTGTGCCACTCGAGCGACACGGCGGAGGCGGATAGGCGGATCAAGCTCGCGTTCACGATATAGTCCACATCTCCGAGGTCGTCGAACGTTATAGTCGCGATCTCAGACAGATCGGATGTGAAAGCATTGTTTGATGCCGTAACCTACAACGTTATTATGCAATGTGTATTATTGGTTTTGGATGGCTGTGGTTTTATGGAAAAATTAGATCCCATGGGAAAATCGAGAAGAAAAATAGAGTTACTCCGGACATTTAATTGTAAACATACTGAACTGAATTGAATCAGACTATAAGCGTTTCCATGTACAAGTGCTAGAGCTTAATCCACCTCGCTGCTCCACTGCGGGTTGGCGAATAATTTCCCTACCATAAGTACGCTTGCACGCGAAAACTACTAAACCGATCATCATGAAACTTTGTATAAATATTTTTAGGGGTATTAGAAGTAACAAAGGATACTTTTTTTTTGGTCGCGATAACCGATATCCACGCGGGCAAAGCCGCGGGCAGAAGCTAGTAAATAATTAAAGCAAGATTGTTAATAGATTCAGATATATTGAAAAAAAAAAGTCTTGTTACGCGGGAATTGATAAATATTCGAAGGATTAAAAATAGAATATAACTAATGAGAAAACTACGAGAGGTGGTGGAAGATAACGAGGGAGAGAGAATGTAGTGTACGACGTAATCCTACGACGCATGTAACGTAAACTATATTAAGATGAAATGTCGGCATTACTGTAATTTGATACATTACCAAATACGATTTATTGTGTTAAATAAGCATAAATTATTTTATAAACATCGAATATTCTATTTCGTTGACAAAAGGCTGTAATCCGATCTTTTTCAAATAAGTAAAATGTTATGTTAAACAAGTGACCTATGTACCTACCTGTAAAGCTTCTATAAAAACCCCTGATTTTTATACAATAAATGGTCAGCTGAGAATCGACTTCGGTCGTATTGTTTTCGTTGTTATCGCAAGAGAACGGAGAGAACGTACCCAGAAGGAGTAGTTCGCGTCCGGCTGGAAGTAGCCCTGGATGACGACGGAGCGCTCGGAGGCGCGCACGACGGTCTCGGCGGGCGGCAGCGGCGGCGCGCGCGACACCGTGTAGCGGACGAGCGCGCCGGCCGGCCGCGCGGGCGCGTCCCACGCCACCAGCACGCGCCGCCCCACCAGCTGCCGCACCGACACGCGCCGCGGCGCCGACGGCGCTGCGCGCAACGTGCATATCAGCTTATTACGTATTATGTATGTATGTATTTATATGAATTATTTGCTCGTGTATATAATATAACGATGGTCACTAACGTTATCTTATTTATTTTTTCTTTTTTTTTTTTAAAGCGAATTTTACCAAACCTAAATTTTGCACACCTACAAACGTCCACTCTTGTACGTCCTAAGGTTGACTGATAGAGAATGACATAGCATTAAGCCCTGCTTTTGTACAATTCTTTAATGTATTGTGAAAAAAAAGTAGTAATAAAGAAATAAAGAGGAACGGCGGACTATTACGTAACTTGCGTGATCGCGAGAAATCGCTGTGGTGTCGAATTTCAATACTAGTTGAGGCTCAACTAGTATTAAAATTCGACACCACAGCGGTATCTCGCGATCGCGCAAGTTACGTATTAGTTCCACCGGTTTCCCATTCGACCATGTTTTTTTTAAGTTTACACGTTATATTTTCTGCAAAACACTCACCCACAGTTTAAAATTATACGTATACATTTATCAATTACGTTACGTACGTTACGTTTATTATAAAGTTTAAAAATGCCGCAAATAAAAACAAAAAATAAGTTTTTTATAGTCCCTCGGAATTAATTAAATAATAATGAAGTCCCTCGAAATTAATTAATTAATAAAAAAAGAATACTTACTGCCTTCGCCAGTTTTGGTTGTAACATATTTCATTGATGGATAAACTTTATTCGATTTACTGTCTTGAACGTAAACAGTCACGTTGTAATCTGTGTATGGTTCCAAATCCGTGAACCTAAAAGAGTTGTATTAAAATTATTCCACAATTTGAGTTCAGTAACGTTGCCAACCCTATTCTTACGACTCTACTGTTCATCGATCCGTCTGTCACAAGGTTATGTCATTGGAACCGTAATAGGTGGAAACTCATAGTTGAATTTAACAGAAAATCTATTACTACAGCCACTACAACGTCATATAATAAAAATTATAAAAGAAAAAAAACAGTTAAAAATTCATTCATTCATTCAGGTTCGATTTCCGCTCGGAACAGATATCTGTACAGTAAAAGCTCCTTATTCACGCTTCCCTTATTCGCGTTTCCACTATTCGCGGATAAAAAAATTGCGACCTAATCCCTATATTCGCGGCTAAAGATTTCATTATTCGCGGATCTAATCTATAAAATTAATTTCTAATATTAACCGCAAACATTGCCGGAATTGCGAATGGAATAGAACGAGGTGGGTTCGAACAGATAGAATCAAGGGACATTCAGGAGTTGCTTGAATCGCAAGATGAAGAGTTGACTGAAACTGACTTGAAGTAAATGTTAAATCCGCAACCCATTAAAGAAGAGGCATTGAAAATGTGATATTTAATCTGAAAAGTCTTAGTGAAGGTTAAAGAATGGCAAATGAGCTTTGTGATTTCTTCGTGAAAATTGATCCGTCTGTGGAAAGAAGTCTTATTTTTAAGAGGCAAATTGCGAATGCCACTACTGAATATCAGTATGAATTGGAGAAACTTTTAAAAACTGCCAAGCAAGAAAAAATTACAAAATTCTTTAAACCATTGCCTAAGCCTGACGATAATAATTTATCAATATGGTCAATAAATTTCAATTAAATTCATCATTATCATCATAACAGCTTTTGGATGTCATCATCATCGACCTCAAATTAAATAGATTTGTTATATTTTTGTTTTTTATTTTACCACCTAGGAACGTATCCCCTATAATCCCATATAAATTACCATTCCATATTCACGGTTTCCGTATTCGCGGCATATTTACGGAACGTAAACCCCGCGAATAAAGAGCTTTTACTGTATTTGTACAAATATTGGTTTCCGGTCTGGGTGTATATCCTTGTTTGTCTCTCCACGGTGCCTCGGAGAGCACGTAAGGCCGTCGGTCCTGGTTATTATCATAGACACCTGATAACGATCGTGACTCATGATAGAGAAATTATCAACTAACTAGCAGTTGAGCAGCATGGTGGATTAAGCTCCAACCCTTCTTCTAGATTGAGAAGAGGCCTTCGCTCAGCAGTGGGTAGTTTACAGGCTGATACATTACAGTACAGTAAAAATTCAAGGAGGTCGCAATACAAGAGAGTTCTTTTTCCGGTGTTTTCGCTTGATAATTAAAATACATATTTTTTAATGTTTTAAGATGTCACAGAACTCCTCGCGTGTGAGCCATGACTTGCACTTAACCATTTCTTTTTTCATGATCCGATTATTTACGAAGAAATTAAAATGCCTATATCAATAAAATGTTCTTACCTATAAACGCTGTCGTTCGTCCAAGTCATGTTTTTCCAAATTCCATCACTGACTTTAGCAATCGAGGGTAGAAAGCTGTATAGGACCGACTTCTGCTGAGCGAGCCAGCAAGATATTAGGAAACTCGAAGAATTAATAGATGTCTGGTCTATTCCGATGCTAATGAACTGATGAACAAAACAATAATGTATTGGACAGCGTTACTATATTCGTTTATAGTAATTACGAAACAGTACGTCTACCATGAGTTTCCAGAGACGATAGTTCACGATAACGCTAGCGAGTGTAGTAGACAATTTGTATGGAAAGTTGAGCAGCGCCTCTGGCGGATACTGTCATTACTATTGCGTTTCCTTACGTTTACGTTTACTATTGTAGTTATGTCATGTGCGCTTGTAACAAAAACTCATGGTAGACGTAAAGAAAATAAGCGTGAATTACGATTTAATCGACTTGAGCAAAAGGTTCTCAAAGTGGATTCGACTGCACGATACTACACGAAAAGAGGAAAATTATACATTTAAAAAAAACGGAAAAATTAAAAAGATTTTTTTCAAATGGCAGTTCAAAACTCAATTTTGTTAAATATGACTTGGAAATCATTTCATAAGTTTTCTACAATACAAAATAGCTAAATAAAATATGAAACCTGATAGAATTGTGTCTGTTGAGTCACGCTGGTACAGTTGGCCTCATCGCTACCGTCGTAACAGTCCTGGTGCCCGTTGCACACCTTCACTTGCCACAAGCACTTCCGACCGTCGTCGCATTGGAAGTAACGCGACGGACAATTACCACCGCTCTTGTGTTTCTGATAAATAATTAACAATCATTATATTCTGCTATTCTATTAATAGTAAAGCGCTCAAGACGATTAGTTATAGAGAAAAAATAATTACTTTAAAATTAATATAAAATAATATCGCTAAAACTTTTAATATGGTTGATATCGGCTTTACGAAAACAAGTCCTCAAACTTTGCCGAAAGTTGATTTTGATATGTTTTTAAAATATATTTCTGAAAATCTATGTTACAATATAATACAAAGTGGTGTTAAAATGAGCCGGTAAGTTATGACTTTACTTATTATTATTACTATAATAATAAAAACTACAATATATTTGTACATGATTGAATAATGAAATTTTACTAAATTAAACAAACATAACCTGTATTATCATATTATGCAATGACAGTTTTATCATTTCACCACGCGGTGGCGTTACGAAAGCGATGTAATGACGTTACTACCGTTTGAATTTAGATTTAAAAAGAAACCACTTTTTTACATGAAAAATCAATCGTAAAAAAATATATTTTTATTTTCCTTAACAATTTTCATTCATCTTGAAGAATTTTTTTTTTTAAATCATGCAACTTCTCTATTGCAACAAATTCAGTTGTCGAGTCAAGTTTTGCCTTAATAGTTCGTATATAAACAATAAGTCAACTTATCCGTATAAACGATTAATAGGCTTCTTCGATTGCACGCGCTCTACATAGTACAGTGCAGTGGGCTCACCGCGCCGCAGTAGGCCTCGTCGCTGCGGTCGGCGCACTGCGGCACGCCGTCGCAGAGCTGCTCCTCGCGCACGCAGGCGCGGCCGTCGGCGCAGGGCGTGGTGTCGGGCGCGCACCGCTCGGGCGCGCGCGCGCTCGCGGGACAGCCGCGCTCGTCCGCGCCGTCCGGGCAGTCCGCCATCTTGTCGCACACCCACGGCAGCGGGATACACACACCTATCGAAATATCGCACTGTGTCACTAGGCTAATTATCGCCAGCCGGCTTCTATGAACTATTATTCGGTTACGGGTACGCAATCTGGAGTAAGGTCGGAAGTATAGTATAAATTCCTCGGTCGGAAATATGCAACAGATCTCACAACTAAACATACTATACTACTATATTAAAAAAATATAATGCGATTTTAAAGTATAAAGGATATAATATAACAGGGTACTTTCGGTAGTGAAAAATAAATTATGAAATTTAATAATAATTAAAATTTTGGTAGAAATATACTTAAATATTCTGATTTTGAGTCTAAAAAGCACATTATTGTTTTATTATATTGAAATTAAAAGTCGTAATTTTTTATCTGTATATCAAGTGACCTAAAACACGTGTCGCCATAGTGTGACGTCATATAGATAAAAATTGTCAGTTCAGTGTAAACAACTAAGTATATATCTATCAACTTTAACTTCAAGGATGAATAGTTATGTCCTTTGGTCAGTATATTTCATTTGTATTGTTGTGTATTTATTTATCAAAATGCAAACCGGTTTTGTAAAAGCAGATACTACAAGTCTGCCAAAAATTGATTCAATGATGGTTGCAAAGTTCTTTGCATGTAATCCAGACTTCTGTTCCGCCGAATTCCGAAATGTTAAGACATCTTTGTAAGTAATACTTATTATATTATACTGTTTTTCTATGTAAGTGCCAAGTATACATAATTAGTAAAAAAATATTGGAAAGTGTTAGGTTATGTTTTATTTTATTTTTTATGTTATATTTTAATGCTAGTATTTGTACAACTAGACACTACACACCAACGATAGCTATTGTAATTCATTATTTTCCCAAAAAACACCAAATATTTATAGCTGTTAACGTTGAATGAGTACCAGTCGTAAATACACGACTGTTGTTTTTAACAATATTACGTCACCAAATGGCTCACAGCGATTTCGCGGGAATAAAAAAAGTTTAAAATTTAATTTAATTGTAATGCAAGAAAGCGTGTTTGTTTTGCCGAAATATATTTTTTGTAGCGTTTTATTAGTGAAATCAAAATTTTCAAGTACATTTTCAAACATAATAGAATACCCTATTGAATGTCTATCAGTCGGTCACTCTGAGAACAAAATTGCTTGAGCAATTACAATAAAACTCAGTGCGAATATAGTTTAAAGTTTTACGAAAAACACTGACTATAATATATGAAGTCGCTAGAGACCACTAGTATTTTATACTTGCTTACTTACCGGGAGCACAGGTGAATTGATTCTTGGAACATTTTTGTTTAGTCGCGTCGTGTTCTGGACTGACCACTGGTTTCTCAGAAATTACCAAACCACACGCAAATTCATCAGAATTATCTCCGCAGTCATTAATACCGTCACATCGCCACCAATACGGCAAACAGTTTCCATTGTCACATTTGAACATCCAGTCTAAACATGAACCATTGCTTGAGAAAATAGGTGGTTCGGTGCTGAGTCGAGGTAACAATTTCGAATTACCGGTAGATTTACAGTTCATCTCGTCGAACGAATCTACGTCGCTGCAATCGTTTTCACCATCACACACCTGTAAAAATATATCTTTTATTGAGGAAACAAAGTAATATAATTTAGTATTATATGAAGTAATAGATCTTGTCTCAGCCGAATTTCGAGTGTTTTTGATCCGGTTCAAAGAAATAATCAAATCGGCTGGTTCTAGAGCGATGAGATTTCCTACAAATAACTTTTTTTTTTTTAACTTTTGCATTTATATGTAATATATATATATATATATATATATATATATATATATATATATATATATATATATATATATATATATGCTTCTACAACTTATAGGTAATTAAGAAACATGTAAACCTAAAAAACCTAAAAAAGAAAAATGTTAACCTAGAATTGAACAATATATTAAAGTCTCAAAAGCAATCATTTGACCGATCTGGTAGGTTTAGTGTTAAGCATTGATAATGACATGTCGTTTTTCATCGCTAACCGACAATACGTTATTCGACTTTATTTTTATTAATTTATTTATTTAAATAGGACATCAGCAGTACACACATAATAACATTTTTGTAATAGAAAATGCAAATTAATTCTAATGTATGCATCTTTGTAGGTGACACAGCGTTCACATGTCAAAGCAACTTCGATAATAATTATGAATAGACAATAACATATAGTAATTTCTGCAACATCTCAGATGGCTAGATTACATCGAATCTTTGGCAGGGACTACGTGGCAGAGAAAGGCCATAGATAGGAAAATATGGAAGGGAATGGAGGAGGCCTATATCAGAAGACACACTGGGCGGGACTGAGAACGGATACCGACGACGGGTGCTCATATTATCCTTCAGTAAATAAAGGCTTATCATTATTATTTTTATTATTAATAGCAATTTCTACAATGAACTAAATGAACGAATTCAAGGAATACAAAGAAATACAACACAATTATTTATATTAATATTAGTTGACTTACCCAGGACTTAAAAATACATTTCCCGCTCGGGCATCTGAACATATAGGGCGCGCACGACGAGTTCCTGCACTTGTCCTCGGTCTCGTCGTCCCCGCCCGGGCAGTCCCGCTCGCCGTCGCACACCCACGAGTCCGGGATGCACGACGGGTTCGTTTCGTCGTTACAGCGGAACCCGGGGAAGTCGCAACTCATCGTCTCGGGACGTTTCGGTAGATTCAGCTAAAAAATACAATACTGTACTGTAGCATCAGGATGCTGATGCTTCTCATCATTGGCTGTTTTACAGGTAAAACAGCCAATGATGAGAAGGCCTCTTCTCCGTATAGAAGAACGATTGGAGATTAATCCACCACGCTGCTCCACTACGGATTGGCGGATAATTTATCTACCATGAGTAACGATCGCTATCAGGTGTCTATGACAACAACCGAGACCGACGGCTTTACGTGCTCTCCGAGGCACGGTGCGGAGACCCACAAGGACATACACCCAGACTGGCCACAAATATTTGTACAAATACAAATATCTGTACCGAGTGGGAATCGAACCCACAACCTTCGCCGCGCGGCGTTGAGGCGACTACTCGCACCACTACACCAGAACAAGTTAAAAGTATGAAACAATTTTCGAGATTATGTTTAAAAATAAACAGTCACGTTTGCCATCATTTTAATTATATCAGTGATAGGGTGAAATGGCGAGCGAAAGTTTAGTACCGTGCAGTTACGTTCATCTGATCCGTCCTTGCAATCGTTATCTCCATCACAGACCCACCGCTTCTCGATACAATTACCATTGGCACATTGGAACTGAGTTTCAGTACAGTTGTGTTTACCGCAATCTGTAAATAAGGATATCATTATTATGAAGAAGAAAAAATGTATTCGTAAATAGAAGCTAGGCACTGCGATACATTATACAAAAGAAGGTAGGTAGTAGTATACGACGTAATCCTACGACGCATGTAATGTAAACAAAGAAAATAATAATAATAATAATTCGATACATTACCAAATACGATTTATTGTGTTAAATAAGCATTAATTATTTTATAAACGTTGCATATTTTATTTCGCTCACAAAAGGAGTTATCCGATCTTTTTACAAATAAGTAAAATGTTATGTTGAAAAAGTGACGTATCGACCTACCGGAAAAGCCACTATAAAACCCTTGATTTTTATACAGTAAAGGATCAGTCGAAAATCGACTTTCGTTGTATTATTTTATCTCTCGACGCCGCACATTTCAGGCGAGGCAATAGAAAGGCAATAGGTAAACAGAGCAGTCGCTCGCTCACCACGTTTAATTATGGTATATTTGAGGTATTCATAAATGACATTTCGATAATCAAAATTCTTAGTCTTTAGATAGATTAATAAATACAGAATTAATAGAAACACAATTCCGTATCTATTAATTTACGGAGAGATTGGGTTACGATTATCGAAATGTCACTTAACAATAGCTCAAAGCCACGTGTAAGACGCGCACGCGCACGCGCACGCGCACGCGCACGCGCACGCGCAGGCGAGTGTGCTCACCCCTCTCGTCGCTCAGGTCGACGCAGTCCGCGTCGCCGTCGCAGCGCCAGGGCGGCAGGTAGCAGCGCGCGTCGTCGCACGCCAGCATGGGCGGCGCGCACAGGCAGCCCGCCTCGTCCGACGCGTCGCCGCAGTCGTCGTTGCCGTCGCAGCGCCACGTGCCCGTTATGCACATGCCGTTCTTGCACGTGAACTCGTTCTGCGACACGCGAATCGCGATAGTGAAACCAGTTTTAATTCTTTTCATTTCTTTCATTCATGCATCAATTTTGATAATTTCATTCTTTTCATTCGTTCCAATCATTTCATTTACGTCGTTCATTTCTTTCACTTCATTCAGTTCGTTCACTTCTTCCACATCGTTAATTTCGTTAATTTTATTCATTTCATTCAATACATTCATTACAATCACTACATCACTTCGTTCACACCATTCATTTCTTTCGTTTCATTCGTATCATTAATTTCAGTCGTTTCATTCATTTAATTCTCTTCATTTATTTCATACGTTCCATTATTTCCATTCGTTACATTCGTTTCGTTCGTTACATTCACAATATTCATTTCATTTATTTTGATCATTTTATTGACTTCATTAATTTCACTCACTTCAATCATTCATAATTTACATTCATCCATTCATTCAGTTTATTGCTGACACGAATCTGAGAAATCAGTCTGTAAACGTTTCACTGCAGGGCAAAGGCGTTTCCTCCATGTAGGAGAAGGATTAGAGTTTGATCCACCACGCTGATCCACTGAAGGTTGACGGATAATTTCCCTTCCATGAGAAACGATCGCTATCAGGTGTTTATGATAACAACAGGAACCGACGGCTTTACGTGCTCTCCGAGGCACGGTGGGGCGACCCATAAGGACATACAATCAGACCGGAAACAAATATTTTTACAAATACAAATAGCTGCCCCAAGCAGAAATCGAACCCGCGACCGCCGGTGTTGAGGTGACTACTTCCACCAGTACGGTTGTAAACGTAAAACCAAAGTTTATTGCTAACACGACCACTTCATTGTCTAATAATTACGCTCAATGAGGTTTTACCTTACTCTAAAACCTCTAATAAAGTTAAATTATGAAAAGAAAAGAAGCTTCTACTTTCTTAAAAAGCTAAAATTTGAGATACTTTTATATTTTACTATAGGTTTTAGATACTATAATCAATGAAAGTTATAAATTATACTAAAATTAAAATTTTAGATTCTTACCGCTGCACAAGTTCCGGCCAACATCGGACACGTCATGTTCGGCGCCGGCTCCATTCCATTTGGACACATACATTTTCCATTAATTCTTTTAAACCCATCAGGACAGAGACAGCTAAATGTATTACCGGGACCTCCCAGACATAAGGTGTCGCAGCTTGTATTTTTATATGAACACGCGTTGGTTCCATGTTGCATATAATATGCAAATACTTTCAAATCCATCAACCCAGACAAATTGTCGTTGATCGTTACGATATTAGCTCCTGTATCCTTATCCGCTACAAATATCGACTTTGCTTTCCAGTCGTCCCAATACATTTTATTCTTCAGAACAGCAACTGCAAAAGGGTGCGAGTCTTTTTCTTCGTTCCATAATATTCGCCTAAAATATTGTCCGTTTAAATCTGCGCTCGCAATGTAGTCTTCCATCGCATCGACCCAGTATATTCTGTCAGCCATTCTATCTATTGTAATACCATTGGGCCATTGAACGATTGGCGTCGTAAACAACTTCTTTACATTAGTTCCATCGAGATTTGATCTGGAGACCGACGGACTGTGACGGTCCCAATCCGTCCAAAATAGGTATCCCGCCCGAGGATGAACTGCGATCCCGCGGGGTTTAGAAAGCACAGTGGAATTCAATATGGTAGCTCTCATTCTCCCTTCACTAGTAAGGTCAGTTCTTACTGCTTCGATTTTCTTCCTCATGCCATCGACAAAGAACAGCACATTGGAAATCCAATCTAGTGCCATACCTTCTATACTAGCCAAGTCAGTATCGACGACTACCTCTTGTATAGTAATGTTGCCAAAGCATTGTCGGCTAATTTTGTCAACTTCAATATCAGCCCAGTAGATACAGTTATTTTTCATATCAAACTCGATCGCGACAATGTTCCGCTGTCCCTGGACCGGTATTATTGTGGAATTATCGGACAAGTCGATGCGCGCGATTTTGTCCCTTAACGCGACTAAAATAAATTCTGTAGGTTCTTCTATCGGACAAGGGACCAATTCGGGCTCGTAAGGCATATAAAACGGTACATGACATACATCACCATCGATCTTTTTGTAACCTTTGGTTCTTTTATAGAAAGTGCCGGGGCGACAAAGTGGTGAAATAGCATAAGGGTCATAGTTGAGACTCTGATTTCTGACACAGATATTATGAGAGAGAACGAACCCAAAATCGCACTCGTAATCCCGCCTACTGCATTCGCATATTTCTTTTTTAACTGGTCTATTATATCCAACGCCATTGTAACAATTTGTGTGAGCTAGTCGTCGTTGAAACGTGTCTCTTTCCCCGAGAACGCAAGATACTGAAGAATTTGGTGCCGTTACAGACCAAAATTTATAGTCGTCTTTCGTACAGTTTCGTGGAAAAGCGTTTAGCAAGTCGATGGTAATAATTATCCATTGATGTTGAGCATTCTCGGAACCGAACATTGTAAATGTTGTTGTATTTTCGCCAGGCTCTGTCATAAGTCCGTATATACGAAGGTTATCGTCGTTAAATCTAAAAACAATATGGATTATTAATAACTTTAAATGCTCCGTAATATAAAAGATAATAATATATCTATAATATTTCACTCAAATTTTATCGGTTTATTGCTAATAAAAAATAATGGATGTTAAAACAAAGCTCGTTTCTTGAATTCTATGAAATAAAAATAAATTTAAATAAATAAATAAAAATAAATAAATAAATTTATATTCGATAATAAATTCAGACATCTATAGGACGCATAGAATGAAATGTAATGTTTGATAATCTAAAGACATATTTGTTACAATGGTGATATGATAAGCTATGCATACGCTTTTCTCACGACCTACTGCCTCTTGCGATAATGACCCTGATTACGAGTTTGCCAGCCTGTTATCATATGGCAATTTTTTTTTTTATTTTTATAAGAGTGGGCAAACGGACGGTCGGTTCACCTGGTGGCAAGTGAAAGCGACATCCATAGACACCCGCTACACCAGAGGATTAGCAGGTGCGTTGCCGGCCTTTCAAATAAGTGTATGCTCTTTTTTTGAAGGTCTCTAAGTCGTATCGGATCGGAAAAACCGTAGGTGGCAGCTGGTTCCATATAATGGTCAAAGAAAAAATTATATCTCTTCTTAGAACATATTATTTTAAGAAACATAGGAATCTTTAGTATAACCTTTCTAAATAAGCATACTTAGAATCATATAAAAAACTCGAAAAGCAAAGACAAGATATTACATGCTTTAAAAAAATAATACTTACTGATAGGAATTCCAATCGAAACCTTCGTTAGTCGAATACAAGATTCTTCTCGTCTCTCCTATCGTCTTGAAATATTTAACTGCGACGAGTACTCCACCGTGATCGCCGTAATTAAAGAAATAATAGTCCTTCAATATCCTCTTCCAAGTAAGACCGGCGTCTCTACTGAGATAGACTCCCGGAATGCCTTTTAGAGACTTCCCTAATACGCCCGTGGCCATAATAACGCCGGGTACCGACTTAGAGCTCATTATACTAGCTGATCTGTAAATAAAATTCTATTCTCAGCAAACATGTCTTTATAACATTCGATTATATGACACACTTAAATAGATGAAAACCATGTTCAATATACATAATATATTAGTGGTGAAAACTTAAAAAATACCTAGTAGTTAATTAAAACACCAAAAAAATTAAATTGACCAATCAAAATGTATGTATTTTGATAATGCACGTGCATTGTATAATAAATAATGATGACTTGTGAACGTAAATGATAAACGAAAGTGGCCATTCATATCAGTCTATTACTAAACGAACTTCCCAAAAAAATATCACGGTTCATGTACAAAAATTCTAAATGAATTTCTAAAAAAGCGCCCCGTGCTCGGTATACACCGATTTATAAAAACCACATTCACATTCTCTATAACTGTATGTTTTACCTCATCATATTACTGTTTAACACATTTCCCGGTTGGCTGAAAAAAATTTCCTTTATTACATTCCATTCCACAGACGACCGTTCTGGTGTAGTGGTGCGAGTAGTCGCCACAACGCTGCGCGCCGGTAGTCGCGGGTTCAATTCCCGCTCGGGACAAATATTTGTATTTGTACAAATATTTGTTTCCGGTCTGGGTGTATGTCCTTGTGGGTCTCCCTACCGTGCCTCGGAGAGCACGTAAAGCCATCGGTCCCAATTGTTATCATAGACCTGATAGCGATCGTTACTCATGGTAGGGAAATTATCCGCCAACCAGCAGTGGAGCAGTGTTGTGGATTAAGCTCCAACCCTTCTTCCATATGGAGAAGAGGCCTTCGCTCAGCAATGGGTGGTTTGCAGGCTGATACAGTACAGTATATTCCATTTACTAGCTACTTTTTTAATGAAAATTACTAAATAATTTCGAATTTATAAGCTAAGATTGGTCATATGTATCTGTTTATATGTACTTTAAATAGTAATTTATTTATAATAAAATTATGTTATTTATGACTGTTTGCACAAAATATAAAAAATTAAATCCAATATGCATACCTACATGTTTATTTACACACTGCATCAAACTTGATCTTAATAACATCTAAATAGTGTTATTGTTTAACTAAATCTCGAATTATATTTATTTTAAATAAATTACGTACTAAACGTTTTTTTTTTACTGATTGAGTTATAAATTTATATTAACCCGCATTAATTAACATATAGACGTCGAAAAAATGAGAATAGGATTAAAGTCTATAAATGTAATAAAAATTTAAAAGGCTGATGTGTGTAGATAGAAGATTTTTAAAAAGATATATAACACATCTTTACAAGAAGAATCGAAACTAAAATAAGCGTTTTAAATTTTTATTTACGAGTATATGCTCCTCGATTTCGTAAAAAATATTATATAAAAATATTTTCTTGAGATCAGTCTTAAAATCTCTTACTGGTTGTGTTAAAAGAATTGGATAGAAAGATTTTTCGTGATGTATATGCTGTAAGTGCAACATATTAATATGTGTAATATTGAAATAGCCTGTAAACGCCTCAATGCTGGGAAAGGCCACTTTTCGTATAAAGGAAAAACTTAACCTTTTTTAATTAAAAAAGTGTAGTACTAGTCGGCTGTCAATATTTTACCGACCCTTTTTATACACGACCCTTTATCGTAATCAATTTTCCATTAAAAATATATAATAATAAAACGTAGTAATACTTTTTTAAAATACTTTAAGTATGTATTATGTGTAAGATATAGTCAATGCCATTATCATTTAAAAACCATTACTGACGAAACAAGTATGTTTTTAAATTTTTCGTTGTTACAACATCTATTGTCTTCCGAAGGTGAAGGTGAGAATAAAATTCTTCCAAACAAACATTACGTAAAATATAATTATGTTATATACGGGTTAGGGGGCATCCATTAATTGTGTGAGGCGTTTAGGGGGGGTTTCGAGCGAAATCTCAAGTGAAGGGGAGGATGGTCTCGGCAAATATCACGTAAATTTTTTTTTTTGGTCATTAAAAATCTTAAATACTTTAACTAGTCTTAAATAAAAATAAAAACATTTTTTTTTAATAAATCTAGTGTAATTGAGCATAGATTAACTCATTTACATTACAAAAATGCAGTTTAAAAAATCTCACGTGAGAGGAGATTATCAATCAAAATCTCATGAAATCTCACCAAAGGCGGAGGGGGCGTCGAAAAATCAGTATAATTGTCTAACGTTAATAGATGACCCCTTATGTAAAAAAAATACAAGAAAATTAAATTAAAAAAAAATTGCCTAGATAGAAAATATTAATGTTACTAAGTTAATCCAAAGTGCAAAATGGTATATTATAAATAATACAATAACTAGGGGTCGACTTCAAGTGTGTGAACTTTTAAATTAGATTTGATTATAACTTCCTTACCTTGTTACTGGATACAACTGACTGAATTTCTGGCACAAGTGCAAACGGCACGAGTTTTCAATATGGCAGTTAAGCGGCTTCCCTGTTAAAAGATTTCTCATATATATATTTTTACTTAATTTAGAGGTATTTAAAATCACAATAACATAGCATATAAAATCATTTATGATAAGAAATTTTAAAAAATAAGATAAATGTAGTGATTTGTTACGCAGCAGAGAAATAAAAAAAAAAAATAAAAAAAAAAAAAATAAAAAAAAAAAAAAAATAAAAAAAAAATAATAATAATAATAATATATATAATATATTAATATTTATATATAATATAATATGATATTAAATATAAATTTAATATCATATTATAATTATACTTAAGCCAAAGTCTTCAAGTTTTATTGATGAAAAATTGCAATTTACCACCAATTTCCTACTTATACATTAAAAAATTTACTTTAACACTGTTTCCTAGAACATAACTTATCCGCCAAATACGTAATACGCAAGAAAATTTGCTTATAACAAAAATTAACAAATTTTTATTTATTAATATACATTTAACGACCCTAAATTTTAATTTTCACAGCACTAATGGGAAAATTTCGCAGATAAGTAACATTTGGATTTTTTGAACAGTCGTTATATTGTTAAAGGTAAATTTTAATCGATTTTTATGCACAACTTTAAATATTTTAATTATTATATTTATTAACAACGTAAATAAAGTAAATAATAAAAGAGAATGGTTGTCTGAACATAGATTTTTAATCATAATAAATCCATTTTAAAGCAAATGTTATTTCATTTTTAATGTTATTCAGGTATAGTGTAGCTATTTTTAATATAGGCATATACATATTTATGAAAATGAAATGATTCAGTGGGAAATTAATTATACCCAACCCGTTAACAAGTAAATTTTACCTCTATAACAAATAATGATAGATAAAATATATAAATATATCTAACCCCCTGACCTATTTATTTAAAGTTTTACGTAGCTTGTACTACTGTGTATAAATATTAAACAATATAATTATTTTCCAGTAGGTTGTTGACATCTGCCTATGGTTGGTTGCTAAGCAACGGTTTTTTTTTTTTTGTAAACATTCCAAATCGAATTTGGCTTATATATAAAAGGAGTTCGACAATGATATTTGTCTACTGTAGCGGTGAAATGCTGGAGAAATATAAAAAGGAATTTCCGTTGCATTCATTTTAACCAAATAATTATCTTATATCTACCTATCCCAATAAAATAATACAGAAGAATCTCAACCGACGCGCAATCATTAAATACAATCTGAGATAATCTCTCATATTTTTGTTACAAAATCACAAACATTTTGACTGTGATAGAAAACATCGTGGGGAAAAGTGCATGTCCGAAACGAATCCTAAGAGATGTACATGCACTACTTTCTAATCTATAATAATATTATAAAACTGAAGGGTTTGTTTGTTTGAACGCGGTTATCTCAGGAACTACTGGTTCGAATTGAAAAATTCTTTTTGTGTTGGATAGCCCATTTACCGAGGAAGGCTATAGGCTATATAACATCACGCTACGACCAATAGAGGCTGAGCAATAATAAGAAATGTTACAAAAACGGGGGAAAAAAATCTTTTTTGAGAGCTTCCGTTGCGTCCTTTATTATTTCTCTTCTTGAGACATTTTTTTACTATTTTAGTTCCACTTAAAGTAAATATAACATCACTCTTTTACTAAAAAATTTCGAAAAATAATAATACTCAATAATACGTTGAACGACCCAGGAATCAAACCTGAGACCCCTTGCTCGACAGTAACGCTTGCGACGACTCGACCAACGAGGCGGGTACCTACTCTTAGAGTAATTGTTTAACATATTCGCTGCCGGCCACTCGGATCCGAGTAGGGCTAGGTGCATTAGCTAGGTGCCGTCCACTCAGATCAGAGTATCTCGCACGTTCATTTTCCTTTTCTCTTTTCAAAATCTCAAATCAAAATTCTCATTTCTATTTCACTCAATGTGCACATTGAAATGAGAATTTTTTTATCCACGGACGCCAATTTTTACGCCTAAGGAAAATGAACGTGCGAGTTACTTGGATCCGAGTAGACGGGACCTAGCGCCCTACTCGGGTCCGAGTGGCTGGCACCGAATGTGAATCTAGAAAAAATCTAGTCCTTAATATAGGAACAGCTTCTTACGCAATAAGTTGCCTTTTTATAATATATCTTGAACTATTAAACACACCTAATAATTAAAACAAAATTATCTTTTACCGTTTTCATCTTCAGTTGGCGCTTTTATAGGAGACCAAGTGGCTCCGTGGTCGAAAGTGATAAGCGACACCAAATGTTCAGGTTCTATGTTCGATGCTTGAGTCTTTAAGTTTACTTTTGACGCGATATAGATGCCCTTCAGACCCTCTACACGATATAGGTCCGTGAATGGATCTTCGGTTACATCTCTGAAAATAAAACATAATGATTAATTCTAACGTAAAAAATTATTAAGATTATTATTTTTTTTATTAATTTATAAATAATCAGAATACATTTCATTTTGATTGATTTATAATAGAATAATAATAAAATAAAAAAGTTATAATAATAACTATTAATAAATAAATGCAGGGTAATACAGTAAAAATAAATAAATTCTACGTGCATTAAGGCGTTACAATTTACCAATTACGTTTACATTAGTAGGCTTTTATCATAAGCGGTGAGTGAAAAAGTAATATTTTACTATCCAAAGAAATTGTTATTTTAAATGAATTGATTATATCAATATATAACACAAAGTTATTTATTGTTTTTAGCGCCTTTGTCACAGTTTTGTAATTATTTTACAAGTTAAGAAATGACTCATTTATATGAATCCTCATAAGGAACTTTATACTAGTGTATCATAATTCTGAATAAAGTAGCTTGAAACCGACAATGGTCACGCTTTAGTGCATATTACTGGACTGAATCATAAAATATTGGAATGAAAACACCCTTCCAAATATATCATTATATATCTCTACATAAAAATAACTTATATAATATTGTGTATCATAGAATCTTGTAATTTAAAAATCCTATACAACTTACTCTAACCAGCTGTCCTTCCAATTTCCGTCCGGGAAATAGCTCAGAATATGTTCTAAACTTAGGACGAAGTTATACTGGGTGAAATTTCTGCTTATTTCCGATACATATAGATTTGATAAGTTTTCAGTGTGCATGACAGAGACAAAAATACGTTTATCAGTTACATCTGCAATGTGAAACTTGCTCAGGTCCAATTCAGTCTGAAACTCCGCTTTGAAGAAAGGACCTCGTTGATGAGATATGTACAGATCTAACGAGTTTTTCTAAAACAAAAGAAATTAATTATGTACAATTTAAACTTCAATTAATTACCATATCACAAGCGGGTTCGATTTCCGCTACATTAATATGTACAAAATAAAAATATTTTAAAACTTTACAGTTTAGGTATATTCCGACAATTATAAAAAAAAAATTATAAAAATAAAATACGAGATGTTAACATTGATGCATTAATATATATTGTTTATATTTTATGGTAATTATTTTAATCGTTGTTAAATTGGAATTGATTAACCTTCGGGTAATCCAAGTTTTAATTTAAAACTTGTTCCTAATATAAAAACTTGTTCCTAATGTAAATTATAATTCCTAATATATTATAAGAAATGCAATGTTGAGAATTCGTTTTCTAATTAGCACATACAACTAGCTAGTATTTGCTATCCACGCTAGTCTGATTATGCTTTGCTTTCGTCTTCTAAAAATAGTAATGAAATTTTATACTCTCTCCGTTCTCGGCGTCTTTTTTAGAGGTATTTATTACAAGTTTTTTATATAAAATATATTCAAAATAATGTACTAAATAATCGTTATTCCTTAAAAAGTTCTAAAGAAAACTCCACGGTGGTATTTGTATATTTTTTAAAAGTAATACATTACAGTGACTATTTTAGTTAATTACTTTGCATTTAATGGTAATATATAAGTAATAAAATTGCCTCAAGTTACAGTAATATATTTTTTTAATTACCTTGACCATTCAATGGTAATTAAAATTGCCTATATTTCATTAGCGAAACAACTTTAAGCTGTAATATTGCACATATAGGCTTACCTATACCTAGTATCAATTATAAAAAAAAATATGTAGCTATTGAAAAATAAAATTAAGTTAATTAGTTACATTTTTTACAGAATCAACACATTTATGAATAGATACGGTAATCATTTTAATAATTGTGAAAATTATCAGATAAAAGCATTTTACGATTTGATAAAGAATCTATCTACTACACAACCCTTGAGCAGAAAACAGGGCCTCTGTCAACTGCGCCACGGGCCAGTCGTATATAAAATTCTATATATAATATGTAATTATACAAAATAAATACATATTTTTAAACTATTTTTGCCTTTAAATATATCCGTATATACGAGTATGTATATTATATATGTTAGTATTTAGGCGGAACTTCACATCATCGATAATAATACCCAGAATTATTCATCATAACTTATCAGTGGGTTATTTTCTATAAGGAAATTTTTTAATGTGTAACTAACATGATTTTAGTTTAATATACATACTTATACACCAAATAAAATAAGTTTCGAATAAAATAACTTTTAAATTCCTATTAGTCGTCTTGCCAAATACAAATAATAGTTATAATACTGTATCGCACACATTATATGACTCATTACAATAATAATAAATAAAACATGTATGATTCATAGCAGCACCAACGATTTTTACACAAGTAAATCTTCTTTGATACATAATATATCTCTAGGCACCCGGATTACATACATTATTTTCTATATATCTTTATTGTAACTAGCATGTCATAAATTAATCTTATATCTTTAAACGAGCAATTCTTGTATATATATATATATATATATATATATATATATATATATATATATATATATATATATATATATATAATCTGAATCTCGGAAACGGCTCCAACGATTTTCATGAAATTTAGTATGCAGGGGATTTCGGGGGCGATAAATCGATCTAGCTAGGATTTATTTTTAGAAAATGTCGTTTTATCCCTTTTTTCAGGCAATTAAAAAATATCCTTAGAATACAAAGGTAAATTTCGCTGTCATTGATAAGTTTATAATAACTCTAATGTGAACCGGGCGGATTCAAAATAAGAAGATCCCCAGGTTCGAATCCAGTCTCCAGAACTATTTTTTTTTCTTTTTTTTTTAATTTTCATCTTTTGTGAGAAAAACTATTATTGGGAGCCCTTTCCTAAGTGTATGACCGAGCTTTGCTCGGTATTTTATTTTTTTATTTTTTGTAATTCATGTTTTGGAAACTATATTTACATACGAATTACGAACTGATGATATATAAATAATATTTTTCGATCTTAACGAAATACTAATAAAAAAATATGAACTGGTTATTTTAAAAAAAAATCACGAGTACAATTAAAAAAATTTAGAATATTATTAGAATACGAAGGTAAATTTCGGCATAATCTACAAGGTTATAATAACTTAGGTGGGAAATCAGTATACCTGGGTTCGAATCCCGATGCCTCAAGTCCCATTTTTTTGCTTTTTTTTTTTAAGTTACCTCTTTTGTAAAAAAAATAACTATTATTGAGAGCCCTGTACTACCTGGATGTCCGAGTTTTGTTCGGTATTTTTTTTTAATTTACCTATTTGTTAATCGTTCTTTTTTTGGGAATTATATTTAGATTAGAGATGCAACGGATATCCGGTAACTATCCGGTATCCGGCCTATCCGGCCTTGTTTTAACTATCCGGCCGGATACCGGATAGTAATTCAGTATCCGGCCGGATACCGGATAGTAACATTAAAAAAAAAACATTATTTTACACAAGGCAAATCAATAAATAATATCTAATATAATACCACAAGAGGTTATGAACACCGTTTATTTATTTAATCGCACGTCAAAAATGTTTGCTTTATTAATTATTTTAGTACTCAAAATTAACAAGAGGCAAATTGTAGTGAATGAATACCAAATTTTCTGCATTTGTTGGTAAGAGGCGACTCCGCTTGCCTTTGTATACCAGACAAACTTTTGAAAATAACCTTTCACTGTAAAAGCTACTGCCAGGTGCTAAAAGATAAATTCTATCAAACGTTGACAACTGCGGGTACTGATTCAAATTAACTGACCATCAAATGTATGGGTCGTGATTGCGATGATTTCAAGATGCCTCTAATAAAAATTCGAAATGCACTTCGAAATGTTGCGTTTGATTTTTTCGTAAATTTTGTCATATATATCAGGAACGATTTTTTGGGTAATATATAAGTCCGGCTTGGCAATTTATAGCGGGGTAAAGCTTGTTCTAAGAGTCTGGCAAATCTGGTTCTCAGAGAAATCATTTCGGCTACTAAATAATGGTACTTTCTGGCTTTAGTATCATTTATATCCCAAAGCAATTTCCTTTCGTAAGATTCTGTCATAGTCAATTGCTTTTTTGCTACTGAAGACGAACTTGTCCCTGCAATGACTAAAAAAATTGTAGCAGGCTTCACAGTGGTCTTGTCTTTATTCAGCGTACGAAATTCATGTCGAAATACCCCGAAACTAATTAATTAATAGGTAGGTACGTTACGAAACTTGCAGATGATTTACTCGATAAAAAAAGAATTGCAATTAGATTATTATTATTAGATACATACCTGCTTTTTTGTCTTTCGCCGCCACGAGAAATGTTAACATTGCGTAATAAAGCTAACTTATTATTTTCACAGTTTATATCAAAGTACCTATTTCCGTAAAGTCGATTTTTTCTTCACCGATGCCCACCTATCCCCCTAATCGATCGATCACCCTAAAACGATCACGCAGACACGCACGTATCTGCATTCATTCCTGTATATTACTTTTCTCTATGTCTGCACTGCAATCGACACAATAAGACAATAAATGAAACAATTGCTAACTTCTCTCATCAACGAAAAGACCCGAATCGAACCGAGTCCACCCGATCGTTCACGCGCCGCCTACGCAAGTGTGTGTGTGCGATGCACCAAACGGCTAAGTTCCACCGGATATCCGGCGGCCGGATATCCGGCTATCCGGCCACAGGGTAGGCCGAATATCCGGTATCCGGTATCCGGCCAAACTGCTATCCGTTGCATCTCTAATTTAGATACGATAGAACTGATGAAATATGAATAATATTTTTCGATCTTATCTATATAATAATATAGTATTTTGTGTCACAAGGGGATGAACGTACTATTTTTTTGACCCTCATGTGAAATTGCCGCCCGAGCCGAAGGCGAGGGTAGCAAACATACGGGAATGGATGTAGTACTTTCGTCCCATGTTACACATACTTTTTTTTCTTCCCTAGGACGAAAGTTCAGGTTGTGTCCCTGTGAAGCGGGGACAGAAAATGTCACTTTTGTCCCGCTTCACAGGGACGAAAATCGAACTTTCGGCAGAGGTAGGAAAAAAAATATATAAACTGGTTATTTAAATAAAAATCTCGAGAGCAATTAAAAACTGCTAGAATATCATTAGAATAATAAAGTAAGTTTCGCCACCATCTTAGATAAATTTATAATAGCTCAGGTGGGAAATCGGGCGGTCTCGAAAACGGAAGATTTTTCCTTTTTTTCAAGTTCCTTTTTTGGTGAGAAAAAATATTACTAGGATCTCTTTTTATTTTTTTTATTTAAATAACCAGTGACTATTGTTTTATTATTATATCGGTAAGATTGAAAATATTATTCATATTTTATCACTATGTAATTTGTGTCTAAATATAGTTTAACCGAGCAAAGCTCGGTCATCCAGGTACTAATTAATTACATGAATAATTATTATTTTTCTTCTAGTAATCTGTCTCATCAATCAATCATATTTCGGTTATTGTATTATTATGTTTGGCCATACTTTTAGAATCATATAATGTCAAAATCATGCAGACCTACCAGTACGGACATGAAGGCCTGCTGGAGGTGGAACTCAATGAAGCCGAGGCAGCCATATACAATAACGACACCTGCCAAGTAATTAAGGGCAACATGTCGGGATTGTATATGGCCGCTTATAACACCACAGCCGGCTTCGTGGACGCAGTCGAGGCTGAGGGACCAAAAGAAGGACCTCAGACATTTAATACGCCTAAAGGGGACCCAGTGGTGGTAGTGGCCAGGTGCACGAGAGTGATGCTGGGCGACCGCATAATTGAGATGTCAAAAACCATCACGAGTGGTCCGGAAGTCGGCGATGTCTTCGGGGCCTGGGAACTGCCGGCACTGAAATGGATCAATGGGGTTCCCGGGTGCGGCAAGACAACACATATAGTCGGGAACTTCGACGAAGATGGTGAAATAGTAGCCACCACCACACTCGAAGCGGCCAAAGACCTGAAAGAAAAGCTAGCGCACCGCTATGGCAAAAAAGCCAAATCAAAGGTGCGCACTATGGCCTCTATCTTAGTGAATGGTTTTCATGAGAGCATAAAAATAAACCGTTTAACGGTGGACGAAGCCCTCATGAACCACTTCGGGGCCATAGTGATGGCCGCCCGACTGTCGGAGGCTAAGGAAGTGGTCCTCGTCGGAGATATCAATCAGTTACCGTATATCGACAGGGACAACCTGTTCATAATGCGGTACTGTAGACCCAACATGACCATACACATCACATGTGAGTTGTCTTGCACGCATCGGAACCCCAAGGATGTTGCACTCGCCATCAACGAGGTCTATAAAAACATCTATTCCTCAAACCCCATTGTCCGCTCTCTGAGAATGGAGAGATTCACTGGCACTCGAATCCCTGAAAGACAGGACGGGACCCTATACCTGGTTTTCACACAAGAGGAGAAGAAGACGCTGTTAAGCCAGGGATATGGTACCGGGCGGGGGTCGAGTGTCATGACTATCCACGAGGCGCAGGGACAGACACGCGAGGGAGTCATCATCATCCAGACCAAGACTAGGAGGCTACGGATTCATGACAGTATTCCGCACGCTGTGGTAGCGGTGACTAGACACACAAAGACCTGTGTCTACTACACCGACGACGGTGGTGATGCAATCGGTCGTTTTGTCCAAAGAGCGGTGGAGGCTACATCAAAAGAAATACTCGAGCACACCCTTAGGATGGCGATACAAAAAAGAGATACCGCCGTCATCGAGGATGTGCTCGGACAGCTGAGAAGTCCCTCTGGGAGGGCTGGGACGGAGTCGGATAAATAAAAAAAAATAAAAAAAAAAAATAAAAAAAAAAAAACGTAGACTTAAAGCATGTAAATAGCTAGTATTTTAAGGAATAGATGTAAATAGAAAGTAAGGTACCTTATCATAATACAACCTAAAAAAAAAAAAAAAAAAAAATTAATTTAAGTTATTATTTAAGTTTTAGTTAAGTTTTATATTTATAGATTAAATAAGCAAATTTGTGGTCAGTGCAAGGACTCGCGATATAGAGATCCTAAGCGTAGTTTAAGTCTCGTTATCTTAATAAGTACGCACTAACGATAATAATAATAAAATTCTAAAAATGTTCATAAAAAAAGGCATGGGCAAATAAAGCCTATGGATGTACAGTAAAAAAAAAAAAAAAAAAAAAAAAAAAAATACATACATACATACATACATACATACATACATACATACATACATACATACATACATACATACATACATACATACATACATACATACATACATACATACATACATACATACATACATACATACATACATACATACATACATACATACATACATACATACATACATACATACATACATACATACATACATACATACATACATACATACATACATACATACATACATACATACATACATACATACATACATACATACATACATACATACATACATACATACATACATACATACATACATACATACATACATACATACATACATACATACATACATACATACATACATACATACATACATACATACATACATACATACATACATACATACATACATACATACATACATACATACATACATACATACATACATACATACATACATACATACATACATACATACATACATACATACATACATACATACATACATACATACATACATACATACATACATACATACATACATACATACATACATACATACATACATACATACATACATACATACATACATACATACATACATACATACATACATACATACATACATACATACATACATACATACATACATACATACATACATACATACATACATACATACATACATACATACATACATACATACATACATACATACATACATACATACATACATACATACATACATACATACATACATACATACATACATACATACATACATACATACATACATACATACATACATACATACATACATACATACATACATACATACATACATACATACATACATACATACATACATACATACATACATACATACATACATACATACATACATACATACATACATACATACATACATACATACATACATACATACATACATACATACATACATACATACATACATACATACATACATACATACATACATACATACATACATACATACATACATACATACATACATACATACATACATACATACATACATACATACATACATACATACATACATACATACATACATACATACATACATACATACATACATACATACATACATACATACATACATACATACATACATACATACATACATACATACATACATACATACATACATACATACATACATACATACATACATACATACATACATACATACATACATACATACATACATACATACATACATACATACATACATACATACATACATACATACATACATACATACATACATACATACATACATACATACATACATACATACATACATACATACATACATACATACATACATACATACATACATACATACATACATACATACATACATACATACATACATACATACATACATACATACATACATACATACATACATACATACATACATACATACATACATACATACATACATACATACATACATACATACATACATACATACATACATACATACATACATACATACATACATACATACATACATACATACATACATACATACATACATACATACATACATACATACATACATACATACATACATACATACATACATACATACATACATACATACATACATACATACATACATACATACATACATACATACATACATACATACATACATACATACATACATACATACATACATACATACATACATACATACATACATACATACATACATACATACATACATACATACATACATACATACATACATACATACATACATACATACATACATACATACATACATACATACATACATACATACATACATACATACATACATACATACATACATACATACATACATACATACATACATACATACATACATACATACATACATACATACATACATACATACATACATACATACATACATACATACATACATACATACATACATACATACATACATACATACATACATACATACATACATACATACATACATACATACATACATACATACATACATACATACATACATACATACATACATACATACATACATACATACATACATACATACATACATACATACATACATACATACATACATACATACATACATACATACATACATACATACATACATACATACATACATACATACATACATACATACATACATACATACATACACTCGAAAAACATAACCCTCCTTCTGTCGCAGTCGGGTAAAAAGAAGTCAGATTCTACATCCGATTTTTAAATTCAAATTTCAAACAATAAATTTTACGAAATTATATAATTATAATTAATAAATAAAAACATCACATTAATTAATCATTGGACGGGTGAGATCTTGTATTGAGGCACCACAAACATTTTTACTTTTTATGAAAAATATTCTTTAGCTCGACTGCATTTTTGCCTGATGGATGAATTGTATTATTGATGATAAAGCCATAAACGTCATTAATTAACCAATTATTAAAATTGGAAGCCAATCTAATTATTTCCTTTTAATGTACAAGTCATCATTCGAGATAGCATTTCTTTATTTCTTTGTTCTAAAATACGTGTTTGTAACGTATCTAGTGTGTTCATACGATAATTTTAACTTAATTTTATTGTTCCTTTACGATCTTTCCTTGTTTAATAAAATTAACGTCAGTGCAAAACAAGGCATTCAACAGACTGGCTTATTATTAAAATTCTAATAATACACACATAAAACAGTATTATTATGCACTCTCATACATTATTAATTTATACAACAACAGGTTTATTACACGTATAGGTACCTAGGTACTTCATGTCAACAATAGACTTTACTTCACTGAACTAATTATATATTAAATTATGGAATTTATTTTTCTTTTTTTGCAATACAATATATATTTTTAATTATATAAATAAAACATTGAATTTAAATTATAACTATTCTTACGATTATACAATAAAAATTACCAAACCTATTACATGTAGTACACTTAAAACACATTTCTTAGTATTATTATTTCACCAAATCATGGTCATAAAAAAAATTAAATAGATGGTTTCTTATTCGGTATTTAAGATAAACTTTTGAGTCCAAATCATTGCTTAATTTTCTTGGTATAAACTGTCAAAGATAAATGATTTACCAGTACCAGAAACTATTGCCGTAAAATTTTTTGTGTAGAGAAAAATGAATACTATAATTCATACATACATACGTTTAATATTTTTCAATATAGACCTTATATAAATATTATTTAGAGATAATGACAAAACAAAGCACAGATGTACAGCCCTCGCAGAAAGAAGGTTAAGGGCCGAAACACATAACGGCGTTGCGGCGCCGCAACGCTAAAATCGGCGGTGGCGTCACCGCCAATTTTAGCGGCGCGGCACCGCAAATTCCGGCGTTGTGACGTCATACTTGTTGACGATGATTTATTGATTGATTTTGTGTCTATTTTTATATTTTATTTTTTTGTGTCTTTATTAGACATGGGTATCTCAATGAATTTTTATGAAGTGCAGATAAGCTCATGAGCCATATGCTTGAACCGGAGCTGTGAAACGGCTCACAGTTCAGCTCAATTGTTGTTATAGGTATTGTTACTTTTAACCACTTTTAACTATTAGATTTACAGCTAATTTATGACTCGGTTCAAAAAATGACATGTATGATGTACCTAAATTATAAATATGTAATAAAGCAGCGTTTCGAAAAGTTATTATAGTGATATTTTTTCTATCTTACACAATTATAGGGGAATGCTAATTTCATGCATATGATAAACGCTAAAGTGAGTTTCTTTGTTTGTTACGCTTTTACGCCTTAACTATTAACCTGAATCCCGATCATCATGAAATGCTGCATACCAGTTTTCTGGGGTACAGAAAAGTACATAGAGTACCTACTTTACGTACCGACTACCGTTGGTGCCTGTACCATGCGAGCGGAGCCGCGGACAAAACCTATTTATTTATATTTAATCTATAAAACTAATATAGTAAGATATTAATTTATGTATCACTTTGTTTCCATTTTGTTTAGGCTTTATGAGACAAAAGTTGTTTAAAATTCTACCAGCATACAAACTTGATTCACAAAATTATTTCCGGTACAAAGGATTACTTTTTATGCATTCTACTAAATAACAACTTCACAAACAATAATTAACAAATTTCACGTGAACTATAATATTTAAAATAATTAAATTAATATCCACAATAAAAAATCACGAAGAACTGGTTACCCTACAACAACGCTCTTATTCGCGGCGCCGCAACGCCGCAACGCAAACTGCCGATTTTAGCGTTGCGTCGCCGCAACGCCGTTATGTGTTTTGGCTCTAATTTCTCCATAGAATAAGGTGAACTTATGTCAAATAATATTTTGTCGAAACACTTGGATCTCTTAGAACATGTCAAAGCCTTCCTAAAAGTTTAACTAACTCCGTATCTTATCATCTCCGCCGTTAAATAATTGATATGGACAACTTGTTTGTGTTTTGGAGTTACTGCAAAATCTATTTGAGATTGTATGTGATTTTAAATTAAAATGATCATTTTTATTACTGAAATTATTTACAACGGGATATATACCATGTTTTTTTTATTTTTATCTGGTGGAGCTCGATATTTCGACATTATCTACGAATGGTACCGGCGGGAGGGATGCGCTGTGCCGCTGTGCTGTGCGCTCCCGGCTGCATGGGTACCACCATCTTGCTTGTGTTAGAAACTATTAGATTTATTAATATTAATCTTAACCATGAATAATGTTAGTAAGAAATAAATATTATAAATTTGTAATATGAGAAATATGAACACACAACTTCCAGGATCATGTTTATTTTAATTTATAACACTTGACTGGAGGGGAAGGATGGAAGTTGTGTGTTCCTCCGGCAAGCGAGCGGGATTAAGAAGGCGACCTTTGAGTGACACAGACGGCCCGACGATATTAACATAATATCCTCTATTTAATAATAATTTTAAAATATAAGGTAGTAAAGTACGTAATTGAGATACATTGAATTGATGTGGAAACCGAATATATATGATTAAAGGAGATTGACCGATATATGGACTGCTTATTTCCCGATCTATAATAGTTCAGAAGTGGGATATAGCGAAGAACGTGGTAAGCATTCTCTCGTGAAGGACTTTTCGCCCCAAAAAGGTACACCATTTTTTTGTCTTATTATTTTCTTTTAACGTAATATGCTTTATTGACATACACAGTACTATATATATTCACCAGAATATTCATTGTTTTGAAATAAATAGTATTAATCGCACTGTAAACACTAGAAGGAATAATAAAATTGTAACTCCAGGCTTCCGACTGCGCAAAGTAAACGCCTCTTTTCTGGGTTATGGTATTCGCATGTATAATAAAATCCCACAAACAATTTTGGTACTGTCTCATAATAAATTTAAAGTTTTTATTAAAAAAAATTAATAGATAAAGCTTATTATTCGGTGCAGGATTACTTAGTCGACAAAGATGTGTGGACATAGTGGCGCTGTATTTCATGCAAGATATTACTAATTTTATACTAAAATACAGTTTATATATCATTTTCAAAAGAGTAAATGCGGAGTTTCTTGCCGATTCTTCTCTGCAGAATCTACATTCCGAATCGGTGGTAGCGTTACCAATACAAAATAATAATCAAATTTAAATTTTTAATTTGTAAAATGACGATTCAAAGGTGCTCTTAGGGCCTATTTGAATAAAGTTAATTTTGATTTTGATTTTAGTTACTTCTATATATAACATCAGTTACTTCATGATATTACTGTTGACTGTATTATTATTACGAAGCGGTTATATTATCTTATAACCGATAATACCTACCAATACCGATGTGTACTATATATGCCGAATGCGTATGTATTAGACTGGCCCGTGACGCAGTTGGCAGTGGCCCTGTTTTCTGCTCCAGGATTGTGGATTCGATTCCCGCCCCGAGTCTGGGTGTAATATGTATTTATTTATATATATATATTATTGATATGTATATTTATTTAAAAAAAATGTATATCAGTCAACTGTTACCTAAAAACACAGGCATTAAGTTGCCTACCTTAGGAACAGACGACCGTGTGTGTATGTTAAACATATTTATTTATTTTATTATTTATTTATTATTATTTATTTGTTTTGATATCAAGATGCATTAACTACCCTTATTAGACACTTATTTGTTGTAATGATTTTGGATGTTGTCTCGTTGTTGGTTTATTTATTTATTTTCCTTTGTTTCATTTGTAATCGGTTTATGGTTTAAGAAATTTATTTCTCAGAAGTACAAATAAGTCACTTACTGAAAAATTAAAGTTCAGGATAAACAACATAGAAAAATGAGCTTATTGTATGAGCTAAGCAAAAGAATGTCGAGTAGGCACTTGAGCAGCGGCATGCACCGAGCCGGTGTTAGCATTATTTGCTGACAGTATTATGTATTTTCGGCCGTAAAATTATCGCTTTTCGTTCCAATGTGACACCTCTTTGTTCGATCGTACCAAGTGCTTAATTATATGATTTGTACGATAATTATGTGACGAATGCTAACTTGATACTCGATGCGACATATGAATATAATTCATGTATATTTTATAAAATTATAATAATTACTTTAATTTAATAACTTAATATTTAATTTATGATTTGCATAGTTATAATTCATTTAGTATACACGTTTAAAAAAAAAAAAAAAAAATTAAGTGTACGCTAGCTTGATACTCATGATTTTGATTTCGTCATAAATTTTTGGAAGACGTGCGAGGTATAATGAAAAGTGATTTTATTAATTTATTTTTGACTATTTGTAATATTTCAAGGTTTGCTTAACCGACTATCACTTTGCAAAATTTAAAATTAAAATGAACCATGTCTAGCTCGTGCGCCCATCAGAGACATTGTATTCTACTTTTGTTGTTTGCTTTAAAATATCTTCAATTTATTCAATGAAATCATTATCTACTAACCATCAAGAATTCGTAATACTCGTAACCACTAACTATTGAAAATAATTATTAAGGGTGTATACTTTTTATTTACATATCAGTTTCAGAAATGGGTTGTAGAAGTAAATCCCGAAAACGACGGGCCTCTGACACGTCTAGAAACGTCGGTTCTAAGCGTGCACAGCGCGTAAGGCGATCGAAACCAGCTGTATCCAGTGACAGCCAGAGCAGCCAGAGCAGGAGCCGAAGCCACGACCGTAGCCACGGTCGCAGACGTCGTTGAGGCTCCACCATCTTAGTTAAGTAGGCCTAACTGAGAATATGACAGAGGTCTCAGTTGGGACAGGTGTGTGGTGATGTGTCTGAGGCTCCACCATCTTAATTAAGTAGGCCTAACTGAGAATATGACAGAGGTCTCAGTTGGGACAGGTGTGTGGTGATGTGTCTGAGGCTCCACCATCTTAGTTAAGTAGGTCTAACTGAGAATATGACAGAGGTCTCAGTTGGGACAGGTGTGTGGTGATGTGTCTGAGGCTCCACCATCTTAGTTAAGTAGGCCTAACTGAGAATACGACAGAGGTCTCAGTTGGGACAGGTGTGTGGTGATGTGTCTGAGGCTCCACCATCTTAGTTAAGTAGGCCTAACTGAGAATACGACAGAGGTCTCAGTTGGGACAGGTGTGTCGGGATGTGTCTGAGGCCCCACCATCTTAGAAAGTATAACTCAAAATGTGACAGAGAACGTAGTAGCCAAAAGTACAATAGAGATTCAATAGCTATGTAATTGGAAGTAAGAAACCTAAAATATATAGATATCATAGATTTAAGAATACTCGTATAATTGTTAATAATTTACACTACATATTCTTATAGATTTCTCGTGGACGCGAAATGTATCAGGAAAGGCCGACTGTTAGAAACTATTAGATTTATTAATATTAATCTTAACCATGAATAATGTTAGTAAGAAATAAATATTATAAAGAACCATGTCCCGATTTGGGCCATATGGCGTGCAGCAATGATTCGTATAGTAAAATTATACTTAGGAGGAGTGTATTCACAGAAAAATATTTTTAGCGCCGCTTTTCGAATGCACCTTAGTATACGGGGCCTTTAAAAATGAAAATTATTTTTCAATATCCTCGTCATCTGAACTATCAAATCGTATGAAAATATTCTCTATGGTGGAGATATTAGTACATTGTGATATTTAGTACATCCAAAAAACTAGATTATCGTTATTACGTAAATGCAAGCACCGACGGTTCGTGCACAATTTTTCGGACTGAGGAATGTAAAATCGAAAATCATTAAATACTTGCGCTCTACACTGTTGCGATATTCGAAACCGTCCTGAATGACAGCCAAAAATGCATTTAGATTGTGTACTGGATGCTCTTGCCGTATCAAGTCTGATAGGATCTTTTTTATCTTAGGAACTTTCTTCAATAGGTGGTATTTGAATATTGTTGTTTTGTTTGGACGCTCTATTTTCAATAAATCTCTGCCAACATTTCTGACATACACAGTAACTTGTACTTATGGAACGACTGCTACTAGATGTAAGCTATTGAAAATATTCATAGGCTTCTTAATTTAATTTAAAATCAGAAAAAAAAAGAATGTCCGCAAACGTTTCCTATTTCTTATGAGATTTATTCCACAAGATATACAAATAGGTAAGTTTTTCACTAAGGCCAGAAGTCCTTTCAGATTGTCCCCGCACCAGGAGTCAGCCAATCCCACCTGATGCATCTGCCACTTGGATATTTTCCCTTCCTGGGCGGACTCTGGAAGCAATTCAACGTTTCGAATTTTTAATCTTCTTACCATGATACATTGCGTCCAGGGACTTGGTCGGTCAAAATTAACATTCTGATCGTTACCGCCGTCACCACCATGAGGTGCCCTGGACACAAGAAGACTTAAGGTGCCTTAATGATAGGTGTTAAAAATAAATCCTTTTGATCAAACACAATTTTGGTTGTCCCATATATAAAACTTTGACCTCCGCTAAGTACTCACGCATTCACCGCAAGGATATAAAAACACAAGATTGATGCTGTACTTACTCAGTACTTTATATTAGCATACAATTTAACTCTGCACGCCCATGGCCCAAAACCACCTAGAAGCGGGACATGGTTCTTTGTAATATGAGAAATATGAACACACAACTTCCAGGATCATGTTTATTTTAATTTATAACACTTGACTGGAGGGGAAGGATGGAAGTTGTGTGTTCCTCCGGCAAGCGAGCGGGATTAAGAAGGCGACCTTTGAGTGACACAGACGGCCCGACGATATTAACATAATATCCTCTATTTAATAATAATTTTAAAATATAAGGTAGTAAAGTACGTAATTGAGATACATTGAATTGATGTGGAAACCGAATATATATGATTAAAGGAGATTGACCGATATATGGACTGCTTATTTCCCGATCTATAATACTTGTTTCTCCCGTGAAACAGCTTTGCTGTGTTTCGGTGAGAAGGGCAAGACAGGCAGTGTAATTACTGGCACCGAGACTTTAACACCTTATGTCTCTGGATAGGCAACACATAAATGGGTTGCTTGGGCTAGTTCCAGGTAAACTGGTTTATGTTCATGGGCGACGTCAACCACTTACCACCAGGTGGAACGTCTGCCAGTTTGCCTATCCAACTAACATTAAAAAAAGTCTTGTTCACGAGACTGAAGTTTGCGGGTAGATAACAAAATTAATAACGTAAAAAAAAAAACAATTAAAAATCCTATTAAAACTATTTTCGACTTCTACGCGGACGAAGTCGCGGGCTAAAAGCTAGTACTTTATGTATTAGTATAAATATAAATTCAATGAATGTTTGTTTGGAGAGAACTTGTCTGATAAAGAAGTAATTCTAGTAATCATAGGTGAGCATAACGCTTCTAAGAAATGCTGCCACTAAGGACAACACTCGCTTTGTGAAAGTTGAAACTGTGGCGTTCCATTCGTAACGAGCGTCGATAAAACTAGGTACTTAGGCGCACATAAAATCTTAGATATAAACGAATTGTGTATATGTTTCAAATTAATATAGTACTGTTAAAACTGTTGATTCTATAAAATTAATAGAGCATAATTATGTTCATTGAGAAATGCAATAGCGTACCGACATTGTACCTTTGCTTTTTTTAGAATAGGATCATTAAAATTGCTTCAATACTTTCAGAACTAGTACAACTGAACGAATGTTTAATAATTATTTATATGTATTTAAGTGTATAAAAAATAAACTGCAAAAATTTACTATTTGACTTCAATAATACCCACACACAGTGGATCAAATATTTAACAATATTAAATAAGCAAAATGCGTACCGGTTTTACAAAAACTTTCAAAATCCAAATTAAATACTTTTATTGTTAAAGTTATTAGGGAAGTGGACACCAGGTGGCAATCAAACTCCAAAAAAATCCACTTCCCTAATATAAACTTTAACAATATACATATACAACGAATGAACGCAACATTTTTTTTCCTGTCTATTACAAAAATTCATATTGTAATAAACAGGAAAACATTTTATATCACGTTATTTACGACGTATTGAGTTATACGAAGAGTTTGTTGAGAGAAGCTGACAGAAGGGCAATTACTTAAAAGTCGAGAACTCGAGATATTCAGAAGTGCGTGCGCCGTCTATGTTCATTCTTTGCGGTGTATTCCAGGGGCGTAGCTACCGCCGTATCAGCCGTATCAATGATACGAGGCCCCCGGTCTACAGAGACCCCGAACGTGTATAAGTGAAATGTTATCTAAGAACTGAAAAAAATTATCTTAGGACTAAGGCTATCAGACTTGTCACTCAAAATTGTCTATAGAGGCTTAATTAATTCGTCTTCAGTTATGAATGATTTAATAAATAAATTCGCCGAACAAAAGACAAGAAAAGTGTATATTTGATTTGAATTGCTTGGCTAGCTTAGTTCCTGAGAATATTAATTGTATAAGTAATAACTTATATTCAATATGTAATTAATTTAGTTCAATGCGAGCGTTTTTGTTTCTTTAGTAAAAATCTTTACCCTTCATTTGGGCCCTCTTACAGGTTTGATACAAGGCCCACAAGGCAAGCTACGCCACTGGTGTAATTGTAAATATTTGTTGATAAGTTCAATAGCGCAGTATTCGGGTCAACGTGCTCATTGATTAACTGTCTAAATTGTTTTATCACATACAAATGCTTTCGTCAAAGTCAAAGATCATTCTAATTGTGACCGTATATACCTACTGTGAACTTTAGCGTTTACGTTATAAGTTTGAATATTCATAGCATTGACAATCATATTTGAAAATGCATTCACTCATACATTTTACTTAAGACTTTTTTGTTTTACATGTACTTAGACTAACAAAGAAGTAAAATCGCAGAGTAACCTTCCTTTATTTTATTCTATTAAGACTGCTTGTTAAAATACATCAGACTTATTTCTTTGAAGCGTAATAGTATTAAAATAATCTAATCTTATTACTAAAATGCCGCGGCTTCGTTCCCGTGTACGCAAGTTGATAGTAAATTATTAAGATTATTTATATAGACACAGGTTGAAATCATCTATTTTTTTATAAATCCACTGTCCCTACGTATACTATCGAAACTGAAAAAAGGTACTTTACAGGAGAGCACTTTTAAGTTAATTTTGTGTACAAAATTGTCATTTATTTGTTAAATATCGATATTATACTCATGAAAAATGTGGTTTAATATGTATTTTTTTAGCTTATTCTCTTTTTTCTATGAAAACATATATAAAAAGGAGTTTCTTAGTGCAATAAAAAAAACGCAAATTTTCAGTTTCGATACTGTACGTAGGGACAGTCGAAATATAGGTACATAAATCATAATAATGAAAAGTACGAAATTCACAACATTTTTTATTTCTTTAAGGTACTACTAGGCTACAATATAAATATATTTTTTTTAATTTGATTGTCAGAATTCAATAACATCATGTAATTATAGCATCATAAGTATTTTCTTATAGTTACCTACATAAGTTTAATAAATCTGATGGCCTATTAAAACTCTTTATCGGTTTGCAAGTAACGTCAAGATCAATGCATTTCACTTAGTGACTTTTTTATAACAGACTAGCTGCTCCCCGCGACGTCGTCTGCGTGAGCGCTATTAGATTACACGATGTTACAGAATGCGTTGAAGAAATAAAGGTTCACTGCTCGTTCCCCGTAGGTGATAGCGTGATAGTATGTAGCCTATATGTTGACCCGACTTCTTAATAATATTCGTGTCAAATTTGAAGTAAATCCATGCAGTACTTTTTGAGTTTATCCCGGACATACATACAGACAAACAGACAAAAATTCTAAAAATTATATTTTTGGCTTCGGTATCGATTGGAGTACACACACAGTTTTCTTTTAAAAAAATATTCAATGTACAGTTTTGACTTTCCTACTATTTTATTATATGTATAGATTAGTGTAAACCAGATAATATAATAAATATAATAAGTAAATATATAAACGTCCCATGTTATCGACCCCACTAACATACAATAGTAATAGGTAACACAAACATAAAGATCACGACACACTTGTAGCCATTTAGTTTAATTTAGATAATGTCCTTTTAGAAATACCGAGATAACGATATCACATTTACAGAAAAATTTACTTTTGTGTTAATTAATAGTTCGTTGTCGACAAAAAATAATTCAAATAGATAATTTAAAAACAATATTCGGGGTAATACACATAATGTTTCTATATTATAAACTACTCAACGAAAGCGACTCAACTATACGAAGTAATACTTTGTAACAGTAATAATTATTACTGTATTGTAGAAATTAATAAATTTTGATATATTATTATTATTCCGCTCGGGGCAAATATTCGTATTTGAACAAAGTATTTGTTTCTAGTCTGGGTGACCTTGTAGATCTTCCCACAGTGCCGTGCCGTTCAAATCACAAATCAGACTCGGTCCTCATAGCAAAGACAAAAAAAAACAAGAAATGGACAAAATGTAATGGAGTTCACTTTCGAAAACAACTTGAAAATACTGAACAGTCAGTTAAAAAAAAAGTGCCAAGGAGATGGACATGGATATCATCAGATGGGTGATCTGTATACTGTACTGTATCAGCCTGTAAACAACAACAACCCGCTGCTGAGCGAAGGCATCTTCTCCATACAAAAGAAGGGTTAGAGCTTAATCCACCACGCTGCTCCACTGCGGGTTAGCGGATAATTTCCCTACTAGGAGTAACGATCGTTATCAGGTGTTTATGATAACAACCGGGACCGACGGCTTTACGTGCTCCCCGAGGTACGGTGGAGAGACCCACAAAGACATACACCCAGACCGAAAACAAATATTTGTACCAATACAAATATCTGTCCCGAACGGGAATCGAACCCGCGACCGCCGACGTGCGGTTTGAGGCGACTACTCGCACCACTACACCAGAACGGTCGTCAGTTCAAAACAGAGCGTCAAGGAGACGGACGTGAAAATCACTAGATGGGTGATCTAGGGGTGTTCATCAGAAAAAATTATCGATAATTTTATTATCGATAATTATCGTATTGACTTATCGATAGTTATCGATAATTATCGAATGAATAGTTATCGATAATTATCGGATAAAAAATTATCGGTCGTGGCGAAAGTTATCGATAATTATCGGATGAAAATTATCGATAGTTGACAAAAGTTATCGATAATTATCGGCACAATTTTTGGACGACGAAAAAAAAAAAAAAAAAAGGTCATCCGGTGTCCCGTACTGATATAATCCTCCGTTCCCTATCAGAATACCTAAAAAAAAAAAAAACGTCGTCCGCCGTCCCGTATTCATATAATCCTCCGTTCCCTATCAGAATACCTAAAAAAAAAAAAAAAAAAAAAAACGTCGTCCGCCGTCCCGTATTCATATAATCCTCCGTTCCCTATCAGAATACCTAAAAAAAAAAAAAAAAAGGTCATCCGCCGTCCGGTATCGAAATCATCTATCAATAGTTATCAGATCACACAAAAATATCGATAATTATCAGATCAGAAAAAATTATCGATAATTTTCGGATCGAAACAAATAATCGATAATTATCGAATCGCAACAAATTATCGATAATTATCGAATGAAAACTTATCGATAATTATCGATAATTATCGAATGAACAATTATCGATAATTATCGAATCAAAATTATCGAATAACACTTATCGATAATTATCGATAATTATCGAATGAAAAATTATCGAGTAGTTAAGAATTATCGATAATTATCGCACACCCCTAGGGTGATCTACAGATATGAAATAGATTATATTCTGACGAACAGAATTAATCCATTTAAAGACCGTAGTACTATAGGCTAGGCTAGCGAACCTTAACTTCAATATGAACTAAGAAGGCATGAAAAAAAATTAAAAAATTCGATAGCAAATATTAAAGCTTAATTCCATGAAAGTAACATCTACAAAAATAACTCAATATTCGACAAAAATATAATATACTACAAGAAATACTAACAACAATATCAGAAAATAATAACATCACACAAAACGCAATGAAAAATATATATATATATATATAGTATATATTTTTTTTAATTGATATCCTCGAAGACTTATGAAAAGTTATTAAAAGACAAGACAAATTAGTTGCCTAATAGAAAGTTCAAGATCGTACAACAGAAACTACAAGGTCGGACATAGAATTATTAATAGCTACTAAATTTTTATGAAGATTTTTACTATAGAAAAAATATTATAGAAAAAAGGGACTTAAAGAATACAAAAGAAGATACTTGTGGCTGGCGGAAAACGTGGACCAGGATAGCGTTCAATAGACAAGAATGAAAAGAAATAGAGGAGGCCTTTGTCGATAGTGGACAAACAGAACCTTGTCTATGTTGACTCATCACAGTCATAATTTTAGTAATAAGTAACAATGTAACAAAATTTGTCTGAATAGGCTTATATTATTATTAATGTGCGTTATATGTGCCATAAAAATTCATTAAAGAAGTATACGTTACTAATACTATAACTAATTTTACCTTCGATTACGCGTGTCTCATAATATATCGCAATTAACTATGGAAATAAAATAGCAAAACCTATAAAACTTAGGTCAGGTCGGTCACAGAGGTCATAGAAGTGATTTAGCGCTAACGCTCTTGACTCGAAGGACCACGAGAGGAACGGGGACAAATTCGTTTCGTATTATTCACTTTACTAACAACTTCCTCGCGTCAAGTGGAAATTTAGTGATAACTGGACCACGAGCGGGGCGTAGTATTCGATTGAAATAGTCACAGATTGAAATAAAAAATGTGATATCTTACCAGGAGATTAAAAAAACTTACCGCTTTTCTACTCATTTTAAAAATAATAAAGCATAAAAAGTTTTTGCAGACTTTTTGTCCCTTTTTTTGCATATCTAGTTCTAGACGATTCGCGGTTGCACACGAATTTTCGTTTAATGCTCTTACACTTATGAGTCACAGAATGATATTTAATAACTTAAGTAAGACCTTCCTCTTATAGTCTTTAAACAGGTGTTACAACAATTAGGAATTATTAAATTAAATTTTTGGATCTTAGGCCTGACGCGTTCAAACAAACAAACTCTTTTTATAATATCAATATCTATGATATATTATTAACCCGGTCGTTGATTAATATAGATTTATTCTTTTGCTGTTATTATATATTTATATATTTTTTTTAATTGATGTTATTGTATACCTACCGTGTATTCAAGACTCTCTCAGATAGATAAAATGTTATGTTTCCATACGTACCATCTCAATACAATAAAAAAACTTTTGTGTAATAATAATACAATTCCTATTTCGCATCTTACAATGCACATCACGTTTCAGAATTATGATAATTATTAAACATTTTACGATGGAACATTTTAGATATTATTTTATTTTCGTATTATTGTCCGTATTTTAATGTAGATACACAACACATATTATGACAAACCAACTTTTGTGCGCAATACAGCACACTACAGAATATGAAAACAGCATAATTTTTTTTACAGTTGAGTAATTTTTGTTTTAATTTATTATCACGACGGGGAAGAGTAATTTACGCGAAATAATTATCATACAATTTATTTGTAAGATTATCTATTTATGCGATGATATGGCATATTATTTTATAAGTATAAAATAATATGCCATATCATCGCCAAGTCTTAACTATTGAAGTTTGAGATATAAAATTTAGCTAGTAGGTCTATTTTACAATGTGTGCACCAAATAAGTAAGGATTTTTTTAAACTCTTACACTAAGGGTGTGTATAATAGAGGTTTGTATGAGGCGATTGGTTTATATAGAAAATAAGCCATACTTAAAACTAAAATTATGAATTGAGCTTTAGGTTTGCAATTTATGCAAACGTATTTCATAGTTCTGGAAAGTTCACCAATAAAGGGGTAAAACGAAGAAACGAACATTCTGTTTGAGACTTTTACTTTATTATTGCTTTGTCATTAGAAATAAATAGTTACGAGGTTAATATTTTTTTTTTTTTTGTAAATTCTACTATTAAGAAGATGAAATGAAGTATGAGAGTTTTATAGAAGTTCTAACATTTTGAAGCTGTATGTAAGAGTTTTACTCATCTGGACTTCTCATTAGAACTAAATAAAAAGATTTTTGATTTTTGAAATTCCACCTTTTACATCATTTAATCATATCACCAATCATCAATAATCATCACCTTCATCCGTATATTAGAATTTTAAGGTGTCAAAGAGCTAAGTGAGCATATTAAATATAAAGAACTTACATTTTGTTTTTTGTAATATAAGTTTAGGATAACGACTTGAAAATATAAAATAAAAATATAAAATTTTTAAATTCTTTAAATATGTAATAACACTTATAATTCAAGCTTTAAGCAAGACATTTTTACTCAAGAAATCGATATTACAAACCACTGAACGACCTTAAAAGTTTCAAAATAAAACGTTTAAAGTACATTTGAGTAAGATGATTAGAATAGCCACGATATTACAATTTGAATAATCATAAAGTTAATATGTAAATGTATGTAATAGTTAATATGAAATGAAGAAATCTACATGTTTACAGTTTCAAATATCAAGGATATTTAAGCCAATATTCTACATAATAAAATACCTAACAATGCGTGACCAACTAGCAGGCAACGCAATAAGTCTAGAAACATCTATCGACTTTTTTTGTAGAAATTAGACGCAGTACAAATATAAAAATTCATTAGATATAAGTACATTTAATAAAAATATGGGAGAAAAATATTTTAGTAGTACTAGTCTTTTGTTTACTGGAATTGTTTAGCAAAATACCGAACTGTAAGAGATACGGAAAAATTAGCTTAAAAACTTTATTTTAATAATAATTTGACATAGTAAATTTATTCTTCGACTCTTACTCGATCCGACGGTCGTTATAAAATTATACTAACAACATTGTTTCGAACAATTTACTGTTATATCTTCCTCTAAATTTGCTCAGAAACTGTTCCGCAAAAGCAAAATTCCTTCAGATGCTACTATAATTATTACCTTAAAGTATACATTACAGTAGTATACATACTCTAAGATTATTACCTTCATGTTTTTTAAGTTTTATTTTTATCAAAACATTTTTTTTAATCTAATGATTTTATTTAAATTAAAAAAAAAAATACTTTGAAAAGATTTTTGATTTTTGAAATTCCACCTTTTACATCATTTAATCATGTCACCAATCATCAACCATCATCACCTTTATCCGTATATTAGAATTTTAAGGTGTCAAAGAGCTAAGTTAGCATATTAAATATAAAGAACTTACATTTTGTTTAAATACTTTGAAAGTTTCACTTGTTTCAAAACTATAATGGTTTCAACAAGTTTTATATTTAGCCATCAACGCCCTCTTAAATAATTTAACTTTTTTAAGTGGTTGTTAAGTATGTAGTATAACTTCGCCATACAGTCAGTGAACGAATCGATAAAAAAAAGTATTAGGGTCAAAACAAAAATGACACGATAAAACTAAATTAAATAACCTTTTCTTTCTATTAAATATAACACTTATGGGACTAATAACATTTAAAAAAAGTTTTACGTGCCTGTCGTTATTTATTACCTTACCCTGTTGCTTAGGGGGCATTCATTAATTACGCGAGGCGTTTAGGGGGAGTGAGGGGGTCCAGCGAAATCTCACTCAATCTCACGTGGGGGGAAGGTGGTTTCGGGAAATATCACATAATTTTTTTTTTGTCATTAAAAATCTTAAATACTAGTTTTAACATACTTATCTTAAATTAAAAAAAATGTAAGAAACTTTTTTTTTTAATATATCTAATGTAATCGAGCACTGATTAACACATTTGCATTATAAATACGCAATTTTAAAAATCTCACGTGAAATTAGGGGTCGAACTTAGTAAGGGGTCGAGCAAAACCTCACGACTTCTTACCAAAGGGAGAGGGGGGAGGGGGTCGAAAAATCGCCAAAATTGTTTTACGTGATTATTGGATGTCTAATTAGTGACACGTAGGTATTGTGCGAATTAATTTTAATATTATTGGAGTTTTTTGTGAAAAAGTTTTATCACAAACGAAAACAACACCAGGAAGGTCAAATGATAGCCGTTTGACTTTTATCTTCGAATGAACCATTCTTATTTGTCTCAAAGATTATAATTTTTACCTACAGCTTGGCAACAAATTATAAATAAAAAATACGTAAAATGGAATAGAAGAAATACCTAAGAGAAGGTTTTACTAAAAAATTGTTTTCGAACTAATATTAGCAAAATATAATTTTTGAAAAATTTAATAAAAAGAAAATATACATCAAAATATATGATATAAAACATAATTATATTAATATAAACAGCAGAAAAAAATCAACGTCTTATCCTTGATTAGACTTACGTAATTAACTTTTGACATTTTAAGACAACAAAAAAGCAACAATATTATTTAATTTAAAAAAAAAACAATTGGAAATATAGCAAATTAAAAAAAAACTCACCTCTTTGGATTGTTTCGTGGCGAACATGTAATCTCCTTTTATCTGGAAATCCTTAGCGTCAGCGAACAACTCGTGCGCGTTTACCATATTGGTCGGATCATCGACACTAAGCACCGTACTATTACCGCCGGGTTTCCATCTTTCGACGTAGAAAACTTTAGGAAAACCGGGACCAGACGACCAGAAAAAGGTTTTGACGTAATTCTGTATCAACTTGAATGTCTTCCCTCCGTCCAAGGTCATGTAGAGCTGCAAACGAGTACAAATTATAATAATTTTGTTATATTAACGATCACACGGCACAAGGTCGACGTTTTCGATTTATTCAATTGTAATACGAAACGTTTTCGAATTCGAAATAAATTTAAAAAAAATTATACATCACCATATATCTTAATTACAAAACTTCATTACGAGTATCAAAATTGTTTATTTTCTTACTAAAAAGTGACAAATATATATATGTATACCCTGTACAAGTTAGCATGATCTTTTTGACAGATGTAAATTTTTCTGATCGACATAACTTTGCAATGACGAACATATTATTTTCTTAATTTAAATGATTTTAAAAATTGTAAAAATATTTAAAATATATATATTTTAAATATTTTTACAATTTATATATAACACAAAAGTCCCTAAAGATTTAAGCGTCGTCCGAAAGTTTTAAGACTTTTCATTGCTTCAAAGTAAAATTTAAACAGGAACACTGTAAATAATAGACGCTTGTACAATGTTACAACGGTCGAAACAAAAATCCGACCCACCGATGTAACATTGTACAAGCGTCTATTATTTTCAGTGTTCCTATTTAAATTTTACTTTGAAGCAATAAAAAGTCTTAAAATTTTGGGACAACGCTTGAATCTTTAGGGACTTTTGTGTTATATGTATTTTTTTAATATTTGTACAATTTTTAAAATCATTTAAATTAAGAAAATAATATGTTCGTCATTTCAAAGTTATGTCTATCAGAAAATTTACATCTGTCAAAAAGATCAAGCTATCTTGTACAGGGTATAGGTATATATAGAATACCTACTTAGGTTTTACAGTTTTTATAAGTAGACTTATAACCTGTCTGATAAAAATATCATTAGAAGCAGTAAATGTAATATGGTATTTTCGGCACTTATTCAGACATCTAAATGTAATATAAGGATAATATATATAATAATTAAATATTTAAGATAATATATAGTATAGAATATTATTATTTCGTTAAACTAATACAATAAACTAATTGGTTTAATACATAATAAATAACTTAACTAACAAATAAATGCTAAATATCATTAACTAAGCCTGACATAACCCCTCGAGACAGACACGTAGAGTGACACCTATTTTTACTTTTTAGACTTCCTATTAATTCATTAACATCAATTAATATCGGATTACTAAAAATCGTGTATAAAAGTTTTAAAATTTATTTTGAAATTAAAGCTTAAACTGAACTCAACTAAATAAGCCTGTTGACGTCCTAATGCTGGGCAAAGGTATCTTCTTGATATAGGAGAAGGGTTGGACTTTAATCCACAACGCCGTTTCACTGCTGGTTGGCGGGTAATTTCCCTATCATGAATAACGCTATCAGGTGTACATATGATAACAACCGGGACCGACTGCTTTACGCATTCTCCGGGGCAAGGCGGGAAGACTCACAAGGTTACACCTAGGCCGGAAACAAATATTTGTACAAATACAAATATCTATCCCAAGCGAGAATCGAAGCCGCGACCGCCTTCAATAGGGCGACTACTCGCACCACTACACCAGAACGGTTGTCAATAAGCCCTACCGTAACCTTATTTAGATAAATACTTTTTTTTGTTATAAAAATTCTGCATCGAATACTAAAACAAAAGCTTCATAAATCTACAACGAATTCAGGTATCATCACGTAATAAAATGTCCGTTATTTATGTTTAAAAAAAATAGTATAATGACCTTGACCGCTATGATTATGTACAGCTTCAACGCTAGTTAAATTAACGGTACCACGTCACGGTAATATTGATACTACATTGATCATAATACACAAGTGTAGAAAAAAAAATTGGTTGTCTGTAAAGTCGGTTTACGGATGATAATTTTACGTGATAACGTCATGAGAAGACATTGATGAAAAATTGCATACTTTCATGAATTGAATTATTATCACTGAATTATCATTATTTTGTATAATACGAAGGAGTTAATTGAAAAATACAATTTTTTCGATAAATTAACACTTATTTTCACTCGTTAATTCAAATATTTTTTTCTCTTCTACTCGGACGCATCTGCCGATGGAGTGGAAGAGAGATAGATGCGTCACAAGCCGAATGCTTAGGCCTATCGTGCCTCTCTATCGCTTGTTCCGTGCTCTCGCTCGCCAAACGTGACAATGAAATCATGCTTTTTCGAGCGTGCAGCCGACGTTAATCGATTTATAAGACGTTATCACGTCAAAAAATCTAATCATCCAATGCAGACTTTCTTTAATTATAATATAATACGATTATTTGTCAGGTAAGAGCTGATATGGCCCAGTAGATAAACCACAATCTTAACCTAAAGTTCGAAGGTTCATATTACAGTAATACAAGTTTAGTACTTGTTTTAAAAATATCATATCGAACTCGGAGATGAGAGAAAACATCAACAAACGAAATATGTATAACCGCCAATGCGTTTTTCAACCATTGTGACGAATTAGGTTCAAATCTTTCTCTTTTATAGAAGAAGCATTTACCCATTAGTGGGACATTTGTTACATTAATAGCACGTACTATACCAATAGATGTTAAAAACAGAATTCGTCAAGTATTAAGAATTTTTTAGTTTTAAAAATTTTATCTATTTGTACCTAATTCATTCCTGGAACTTTGAAAACATAATAAAATACTTACGTTGCGTGTTGAATTAACCTTATCCAGAATAACATATCTATTTGGAATTTCCTCATCAAAAGCAATTTCGCTAGGATGGAAAATAACGTCTGATCTGTGTATAATGCGACCATTGTCTTGGGTGTAATAGATTTTCTTATTCGTTGAATCGACGAAGACGCACTAAAATAAAAATCAAAACAGATTAATATAAATACTAAAAAACTTAAAAATTTGTACAAATTATTAAAAAAGTATTTAAAGTTACATTATTTAATGTATTTGAGTATCAATAGAAAGTAAATGTTCGGTATAAATAAATTAGCATCCAAATGACAGCTACATTTGCATCAGGGTTAAATATAAATTATCGCGTTTCAAATTACCGCACAACAATTGACACGTAGTGAAACACTATAACTACTTCACGATAATTCTTATACTTTTCCTATACTGTTGACTTCTTTGTTTTGTTCTATTATGATATAATAGAACAAAACAAAAAACGTAAACAATATAAGGTATAAGAGTAATCTGTCTGAAGTTATGCCTGTTGACATTTTATTTTGGTTTATATTATACGAGTATTACAATGAAAAAGAACAATTTAAATCATCTGGAATAACAACGAACAAATTATGAAGTTTTCCGCAAAGATATAAGCAAAAGGAAAATCATATCATTATCTTTCATAAATATAAAAACCAGCTAAGTGCGAGTTGGACGCGCACGAAGGATTCCGTACCATCGTCTATAAAAACGGCAAAAAAATCACGTTTGTTTTATGGGAGTCCCTTAATTTTTTATTTATTCTGTTTTTTAGTATTTGTTGTTATAGCGGCAACGGAAATACATCATCTGTGAAAATTTCGACTGTCTATCACGATTCATGAGATACAGCCTGGTGACAGACTCATGAGATACAGCCTGGTGACAGACGCACGGACGGACAGCGGTGCCTTAGTAATAGGGTCCCGTTTTATCTTTGGGTACGGAACCCTAAAAATCATCAAAGAAATCTCATCTTGTACGGCCTATTAAAAATATTACATTTTTAAATTCATTGCATGTTTTGACTTGTTTACGAATTATTTTCAAACTAAAGAAATACCAATAAAGTGACTAATGCTTTGCCAAATATTATTAATAGATAATATTTCAAATTTTCATCCCATAACATGGAGTTACATGACGGCGCGCGGTAATTTGAGACAAGCAATATTTATTGCGTAGCTTAGTTCAATGACTCTTGCACTACCGACGTCACCTATCGCCGATCTGTCTTTCAGATACACAATAAGATCAAGTTACGTTGTATTCACTTTTTTTTTCGACAAAAGACTACGCAAATTGATGCCCTTGTTCATTTTCATAAACATTCGATGTTTGCCAATTTTATTTTTACTGCAATGTAGAGTTTAAAAATATTGTAAGTACCTACCTACCGACAACAATGTATATTTTATTTTTGTAATATTAAATATTAATAAAGGTAACATAGCTTGCTATCTTAATTTTGTGTGAATGTTGGAAATGTTTTTTTTTTTAATTTATTATTCTTTTTTATTACTAATATCTAAAACTGTTTTTGTTTGATTGCACAAATCTCAAAAATCAATAATTAATCCATGATTTAAAAAAACATTAAGTAGTTTACCCGACCGATAGTATTAGGACTTCTTATTCAAATGTGACTAAATTAAAAAAATAATAATGATACATATTATACATATATACATTACTAACATAGTTCAATCAAAAGCAGAAAAAGAATTAGACTCATTTCTGAAAAAAATCCATTACTAATTTCAACAGGTCACTTAAAAATATAAATGTTATTTTCACAAAACATAAACATATTGTACTTACAAATTCTGGATATTTGGGATGATTAAAGAATTTGTCCAATTGAGCATATCCACTATCAGCTTCATCTCCTAGTCGAAAACTCTCTGTTTTGTTGATGAAATTCTTTCCATAATCATAGGATATATAAAGTGCTGATGATGAAGCATTTTCTTTGCTCCGAGAGCTGGAGTCTCTAGCCAGGCAGATTATCACATCTGAACCTTCTCCGACCCAGTGGACCATTAATTGCTGATGACCATCATTGAGATGGGTAGTCTATTGAATAAAACAAATGCAAAATATTTTAATCTTAATCAAAATATATGTATAAATCTTAAATTTTATTATATAATTATAGGTTTTGTTCATATTTACTTTTTATTATAAAATACAATTTTAATAATAGATTTTGATTATTCTTAACTCTTTCAAACAAAGAATTTTGGATGTACTTATTGCTTTAAAAAAGACTATATTCATGTTCCAATTCTTATATTTTATAAGGGGAATTTGAAAGGTTCATAGCCTAATATAGTTGGAGCATGCATTTTTATGAAACTACCCTCATTTTGAAGCTACATTATTCTTGAGCAATTGTATAAAATTTCATTTCCTTATTTACATTTGTTATGATTTCTCACACTATAACGGCAAACAAGTAAAGATAATTTAAAAAAAATGATAAAATCGAACATCATACTTTGATTTAGTACTTGAATAAGAAAGGTTTAACTCCAAAACAAATTTATCAAAACATGTTAGCAACTTTAGAGGAATCTGAACCATCTGAAATGCTACTGTAAAAAAGTGGGTAGCAGAGTTCAAACTGGGTTGAGAACGTGTCGAAAATGACCCTAGTAGCGGTCGGCCATCGACGTCTACCACTGATAAAAACATTGAATATTTTGATTTAATCTAACCAGAGATTGACTGTTAAGGAGATAGCTGACACCATTGGCATCTCATATGAATGAATGCAAAAAATCTATGCTAATTTAATATAGGTTAATAGTTTGTTAATTTTTTTCTATGAAAAATAGCATTTCTTGCATTTTTTTTTTACATCTTATAATCTATCTTGAATGTATCTTGAAGCCTTATTTGTAAAATCAATTGGAATCAGAATGTCTGTTTACAACAGGTTACAAGAATATAAAATATTACGGTACTGCTCAATAAAGTAAAAATGTCAATAAACATGTATTGCAACTCTTGTAGGTAAAACCGTCTAGAGCAGGGGTGTCAAACTCAAATACAATCTCTAAACTTTAGACTTTTAAAGATTGTATTTAACAGAATTGTCTAACGGTAGATCTAACTAGATGTGCTGAAGTTTGCTAGCTAGATCTTTTGTCTAACAAACTAGTAATTAATAAAAAAGGTACCTATAATCTTTATCACATATTTAATCTTTATCATATTTATTAAATACATTGTTATTGTGTTTTTGACTAAGATTTACATTATCAATCAAAATTTATCTAAGCCTGATAAACAAGTACATGTTTCCTTTGTCTACCAAAATTTTTTTAAATATTTTTCATGACAAAAAATTAAAGACAATAAAATTTGTTGTTAAATGTTAACAAATATTAAAAATATACATATTAATATACATATTAAGATTAAAATGTATAAAATACATTTATAGGTATTTAAGCAAAATATTAACAAGTAATTTAAAAAGAGGTAAAGGTAACAACAGGTGAAAAACCTAAATATTTTTTATATGCATTTCTTTTAACTTCTATGATTAAATATCAAAGGATAGAATTTATAAAAACATTTAAAAATTATTAGAGATGGGCTCTAATAATTTAAAGTTTGTTTACTACTAGAAATAATTGTGCAAGTAATGATTCTTAAAATAATTTCCTCATAACGCCCTTCGGTGTAAATATCAAAGCCGTCACCCTTAGTACGACAATATAATTATGTCGTCGTCATGACGCGATAAATATAGAAGAAAGTATGTAATGTAAATACCTTGTACAGTCCACCTACTCGCCGTATCTAAATGACAAACAACAACATATACGTTTTTGATATTATGCGGGCGGCGAACGATTATAAAAATCAAAACAAAGGGGAGTTATTGAATTAATAAGGAAATGAAAGTTACCCATGTACTAATATTTTTATGCGTTTCCAAAGGATGCGGCGGCACTGTCGTGGCATCGCGTTTATTCCTTTCCAAAACGTCTCCAGTATTTTCTTCTATATTCCTATTTATTATTGTATATTTTTGATTATTGTGTTGCTCCGCCACGTACAGATTAACCGGGTAATCATGTTGTTGTACACTTAGTACGCACGATATTACAGTCACAAGAGTAATCAAACCAATTTTTAATCCTAAAGCCGTTAACATTTTGTCATCACTGCAAATCCAAACTCATCCGACCACAAAGGCGATTCGAATAAAACTGTGATAAAACTGCGCTTGGTCACTCTAACCAACTCGAACTACGAATAGAAAAACACAATGAAATGACAAGTGAATAATGACAACAAAACTTCAAGCTTCAACTGTCAAACCAGGAAGAATGGATATACAAGGAGTGCGAACGTAATGTTAAAAAAATGGCATCAATTTAGGTAGTAGATAATTATTTTGCCGCTGGAGTGCGCTAGGATCGAAGTTGTAATTTACGCGGGAAGGCTTGTTGCTATTGACAGATCTGAATTTTGAAAATTGAGTTTATAGTTCATTTTTAACCTTTCTATTTGCTGTGCCCACTCATAAGTGTGCGATTATTGGTTCGTAATTAAAATAGTAAAATAATATAATTTATAATTTTCGTCTCTCTAACATAATTATGAGAAAAAAAAGTGAAATGAAAACATCCCGCCAGGCCACCATTTTAAAGATATTTGACATGTAGTCAACATGATAATATGTCATAAGATTTTTTCAATTATTTATATTGCTTTGATCTTTAAACTTTGTAGTAAATTGTTATTAATAACTTTGATTCATCACCAACATAAAATACTCTCGGAGATTAAATTAAATGTTAAACTTTTAGTTTAATAACAGGTACGTAATTTTTAAATGATTAAATAAATATTAAAAATATAATGTACTGTTACATTAAAAGATACATTTTAAGATTAAGTATATTTGTTTAAAACTTTTTTATTTCATATTATAATTATATTATATAAAGTTATTTTAATTAAATATTTGATAAAGTATGATAATAGTAGTCGGTGAAATTTTTTTTTCAAAATAACATTATTTAGAATAATAAAACTTATTGTTATTTTCATATATTTTTCAGCTATAAAATATCATAAGAAGCCTCGTAGACAATTCACATAATTAGCATAGCATCAATTATCATGCTCTATCTTTTATAGAGAAGAAATATAAATACTTCTGTCCAAGAAATCAGATGATTCAGAGAATTATAGATAAAATTACTATTAATACAAAAATAAAAAACAATGTATTTTAATAAAATTTCTGAATTCGTTTTGTTTTATTTCATCTTCCAAAATATTAATATTTAATACATAAAATTATATTTATTAAATATGCAACTAAAATAAAACTGTTCTAGAGAACTACTACCTATTTTTAATTACACATATTATAATAGTAATATAATAATAGTATCGGTACCTCACGAATACTCGCGCACTCAGTGGCAAAAAAGAGAACTATGATCTTTGTTTATTTTTGTGTACCTACATAAGTACCGTGAAATTTGTATAGAACTACGTCTACCGTTCGCACTCCTGTATATTCATTCTTCGTGTGTCAAACTATGGAATAAGGGTACTAAATACACATACCTACTCATCATGATCATTAGCATACATAAAGTAAAGCCACATACAACAAATAAATAAAAAAGGGGCTTAGTTTTTAAAAATAACTTTAATAATTTTTGCAAGCGGAACTTCATTTTTTTTCAAAAATCATCTAGATACCATTCCGAATCGATAGACACGAATTTTCGGAGACTGCTGAAAAAAGTTGACCAAAATGGTAATTGTTAATAATAGGTAATAATAAATACTCTTTATTGTACACCATAAAGAAACACACAAAACAAAATTGATACATACAAAGAATGATGAAAAGATGTACAAAGGCGGTCTTATCGCTGAGAGCGATTTCTTCCAGACAACTAGTGCCGGATTAGCCTATAAGCTATTTAAGCAATTGCTTAGGGCATCCCGTCTTGGGGGGCACCAGAGATTACATGACAGAGACGAAATCATGTTGTGTCGACTCCACGTAGCCACCCACCAAATTTTTTTTAGGTATTCGGATAGGGTACGGAGGAAAATGTCCATACTGAAGGGCGGATGACCTTTTTTTTTTTTTAATTTTTTTTTTTTTTTCCTCGTCCGAAAATGGAACCGATAACAATGGAATAAAACAATGGAACCGATAACTGGGCTAGTTCCAGGTAAAGTACGTTACGACTTACCACTTACCATCAGGTGGAACGTCTGCCAGTTTGCCTATTCACTTAACATTAAAAACAAAAGTAAAAAAAGGGGCCCCGAGTATAGCATTGCCTAGTGTCCCTGACAGGGTTAATCCGGCTCTGCAGACAACCTTTGGGCACAGGAAATGGCATAGAGAATGAGAAGCGGTAGGGAAGAGTACAAGAGTTGATAAAAGGTTAGCATTAAATTTACAATATATATATGATAAATATAAAAATGAATACACTACATACTGCAAATACATATATAAATAATGTATACATACACATACATATATATACTACAAATACATGTAAACACACGTATATCTATATACATACATACATAGATACACTATAAATATATATACTACCTATAGCCATACATATTAAAAAAAAAACAAATAGGTAATATATTGTCAGGAGATGGTAGGATATTTATGACGTATTTAGTGACCAAAAAATGTGCTTTCAGATATTTTTTGAAACAAGAAAGAGATTGAGCTCGTCTTATAGAAAGAGGAAGAGAGTTCCAAAGTTGTACAGCTTTAACAGAAAAGGAGTTTGAATAAAAGAAAGTAGTATGGGAAGGAGTTTTAAGCGTTAAGGTTGAAGATGATCTGAGGGAAAGCTCGTGAGTATCACAGAGAAATTTAAAGCGGTTTTTGAGGTAAAGGGGAGTATCTAGATTGTTTTTGTGGTCTTATAATTTTTTTTAATAGATATTGTACATAATTAAAATATTGTCATATTAAATTGATACAAATGATTTAAAATTAAGCAAATACTATAAAACACTGCAAATAATATATAGTTATCAACGTCAACTTTTTTAATGTTCTTTCTACTTTCTGTTCTTTTTTTTTTTATATATTTTTGTAAAAGATACATTAATTCCATAATTCGATGTATCACATCGAAAGAAGCTTTAATGTATTTTTTTCCTGAACTTAATATTATGAAATCAGCAGTTATAATTATAAACAACTATATGCGATGGGTATCATTAACACAGATTCCAAGAATAAACTTGAAATTAAAAAAAAATGTACATAACTCTGTTTGTTTATTTGTAGTTGGTAGTGTTCGGAAATACTGATCTGAAAATTCTTTCACTAACAGAAAGCTACACTATTCAGGAGTGATATAGGCTATATTTTATTATGATTGAATAAAAAATGGTTGTATGTAAAGCCAGTTTAGTGACGATAAATTTAGTTGCGTGATAACGTCATAAGAAAACATTGATAAACAAACAAATTTAGACTAGGCTGTATGGATTATAGTCCTTTGCCTTTCCCTATTTGGGATACATATTTTAAAACAACAACAACATGTTCATCGAAAAAAAATATCGATAATTTTATCATCGATAATTATCGTATCGTGTTATCGATAATTATCGAATAAACAGTTATCAATAATTATCGGATGAAAATTATCGATAGTCGGTCAATACACCACTCCGCCATGGACTGCAGGAAAAGGTCCTGGGCCCCGGCAGAGTGATTGGAGTTCGTCTAGGGGACGCTGAGATGCCTGGCCACTCGGTTCCCCCCATGGGACAGTTGCGTGGGGAACTTCCCACGAGTTAATGGGGGCTTGCATGACATGCCCCGCATCACGTGGTCCGCCGGCCTACCGGCGTCCGCGCACACCGCGCAACGAGCGGCGGCCGAACACCCGGTGGCTTTGTGGCCAGACTGACCGCAGTAATAGCACAATGTGTAGCGGTCAGTGCCATCTGGGCACGTGCCGGCGACGTGCCCTAGACCCAGGCATCGGAAACAATGCCTGGGACGCGTCTGTAGAAGGTGGACGGCCACCTTGCTCCACCCTATCGCTATGCTCCCGGCCTGCAGCAGCTTTGTCACTGCCGCCACCGCCAGCTCAATGTGGGCTGCCCCGAGCCCCTTTGCTCCGCGCGGATATTCCGCACGAGGACCTGCCCTGAGGAACAGCCACCATCATTCGCCACCGCGGTAGCTAGGCGCTCCGCGGTGACCGCGTCGCTCAGGCCTGAGACTCTTATTTCGGACTTTTTTTCTCAGGCCTAAGCACCTCTCGGAGGTGGGGGGAGGACCTGACGGGGCAGCCGTACGGCACACGCGTAACGGCTGCCATTCGCCCGGTCCTTGAGCGGTGGATGCGTCGAAAACGCAAGCCCCTCACCTTCCGTCTGACGCAGGTTCTCACCGGGCACGGTTGCTTTGGTGACTACCTGTGCCGGACGGCCCAGAGGGAGCCGACGACTGAATGTCACGATTGTGGCGCGGCGGTGGACTCCGCCCAGCACACCCTCGAGGTGTGCCCGAGATGGGCGGCGCTGCGTCAAAGTCTGACGTCGGTCCTCGGAGGGGACTTGTCGCTCCCGAGCATTATCATCGCGATGCTCGGCGACGACGAGTCCTGGAAGGCGATGGTCTCCTTCTGCGAGACAGTAATGTCCCAGAAGGAGGCCGACGAGCGGGTGAGAGAGGAGGCCACCGACGTGGCCTCCATCCGCGGGCGACGAATGGGAGTGCGTAGGAGGCGCTACTTAATGCGCCTCCAGTAACGCCCCTGTGCCCGTATCGGCCCGGGATGGGAACCCGGTCCTGCTAGATACGGCGTCGTCGGGACTGTTCAGAGGTGAGCCGGACAGTCCCCATGGAGGAGAAGTCTGGCCTTTTCGCCGAGGCCAGCCTGTCGCTGGAGGGATCCTGTTGCCTGCAGATCCGGGACCCTCCAATTAAAGCGGCTGAAGGCTCCCGCAGGGGTTTAGTACGGTATTGCACTCCCAAAGTGCCGAGTCCGACATAGGTCTAGGACTGCCGACCCGGGCATCCTGGATATCATCCGTAAATGGATTCCCCTGCGACAAAAAAAAAAAAAAAGGCCTAAGCACCTCTACCTCCTCGGCTAAGACTCCCTGCTCGTGGAGCCGGGCATCTCAATGAGGCGCGCCGAGGTCGCCGATTGGGGAATCCGGAGCGGGCCGATTCCCAGCTCCTTGAGGTCGATTCCGCTCTCGGCCTTTAAGAGCATCGACCCGTACGTGGCCCCCCTGGCGCTGCCTCTGGCCGGTAACTTAGGCTTTGGGGCTTCCTCTTCTCGGACCAGCTCCAGCTCCCGCCCGAGCCGACGATTGTCAGCCCTCAGCCTTCAAACCTCCTCCGTCTCAGTGCGGACCACCAAGGACTCCAGCATTTCCCATATTGACCCGGCAGCCCTCCTTATTTTCTCTGCATAATAGGCTCCTCGGAGGTTGTTCCATTTTCCGGTTAAACCGAGGATCACATTAAGATTGGCCTTAGCAGCCACCTCAGCCATCAGCTCCTCAGGCCCTCGCTTTTTAAGGTCGTCCAGTTCAATAGGTCTCGTCCATGTGACCCCCACCTCCTTCTGTTTTGAGAACACTCTCTTTTGGAGGACCGCCTCAAACCCGTCCTCCCGATCTCTCTTGACGCGCTCCCGCAGAGCCGCTCTGGCGCTGGTCAGAGTGGGCGCCTTACTCCTCTTCACCGCTGGCCGAGACTTATCCCTCGCAGCCTCTCCCGTCTCGGTCTCCGTGCCGGAGTTCTCCGAGTATAGGCGCTTCCGCGCCAACTCAGCCTTGGACAGCGAGGTTATTTCGATGTCCTCCAACACCTCGATCTCGCCTTGTAGTTGGCCTTGAGAAGGACCGTTGGATTGGCCCTGAAAATTGCCGTGGGTTTGGCACTGAGAAGGACCGTTGGGTTGGCCCTAAGGAGGGCCATCAGCTTGGCCCTGAGAAGGGCCTTTGGTACCTATTACTTTGCCATTCCGTAAAGGAAGCATTGCGTCACAGTAGACAACAGATAAACACACTTGAACCCAAGTATAGCTTTCAGTATTTGGTCACCGGCCTGCCACCTGCGATACCGGGGTCAGGACGGGGTCCAGGGGAGACGACGTGGACGTACTATAAACACTTGGGGACTCCCCCAAACTGTATAACCCATTTTTTCTCTGGAAAATACATCACCAAAACAATTCACACAGGTATTTTTTATTTATTACGTCACCAGAGAGAACTAGTTCCCAGAGAATTACGGATTGTTCGTTTTGGTCCTTCGAGTTGGATGGTGCCAACTGAGGGCGCTGGCAGGAAAGAAGAATCTATAACTATTATTAATACTATTATTAAATATCTATATCTGCCGATATTTGGATCTGTCAGTTAGATCCAATTATATATGATTAGATCTAATCATTTTTTCTCGGGATGCGTGCAAGGCGAAAACCATTCAATGATATCTTGATTTCAAATAAGGATTATATCCACAGGTTCGATTATATGTTATATTAGATCATGTTTAACAAGTATGATTATTGCTAGACATATTATATAAAATTGTAGAGAGATGGATAGCATAGGCTATTTAGCTGGATGGTGAATATAATTTCCCTACACGAGTAACGGTAGGACAACTGAGACCGACATATTTACGTGCTCTCCACGGCACGGTGGGGAGACCCTCAAGAAAATACATCCAGACCATTAACAAATATTTTTTCAAATACAAATATAGAAATATATGCCCCGATTGGTAATCGAATCCGCGACCGCTGTTGTTAAGGCGACTACAAGTACCACTATAACAAAACGGTTGTCTAATACTAATAAATACATAAAATATTTTATTCTTAATTTATTATTTTTTTCTTAATTTCTACTAAAAGCTGTTCTGCGGAGATCTAGTCTTATCTTAGGTACTTTATTGTACCTTTGATTTTTTTTATTGTATTTATATTATCAATGACCTTCTGCTTTATGAAAACAATATTTGTGATATATTCAATGCTGATGATTCAGTACTTTTATACTTTTCAGCCATAGTAAATTTACGACGACTGCTAAATGAAGTAAAATTTGATTTTTTATTTTTCCTGACAAGATTAGCTGATTCAGATATTTAATTTATTACTATCACAGCGCCTACGGTGTTACTCAATATACATTTCACGTTAACTATTTTATTATCATCAGATACTCTGAGGTACAACAATACAATACAATTCTATGGCAAACAACATTCATCCAATGTATTAGATAATAATTTGGTACACACATAGCTACGAATTTCAATACCGCAATTCGGCAAATGAAGATCCTTATTTTGATGTAAGAGGTTTTACATTACGTGGATAACGAAAAATTCGAAGATTAATCAGGATCTGCGCTTAAGTACTTATATGGCCCCACTTTTAGTTATAGTGGCGTAGTTTTATAACCTAAAAATAATAAATTCGTCTGCGTACACGTAAAATAGGCGCACAGTGACGTCGAGTTGCGGAAACAAGCCCGTCAATCCCGTCATTACTTATAGTACCTGGATGACCGAGCTTTGCTCAGTTAAATTATATTTAGATATTATTATAATTATTATACTGATGAAACATAAATAATATTTTCGATCTGACCTACATAATAGTAAAATAATAGGAACTGGTTATTTAAATAAAAAATAAAAAGAGCTCTCAATAATAGTTTTTCTCACAAAAAAAGAAACTTGAAAAAAAAATGAAAAAAAAATCGGTCTGTAGACCTGGATTCGAACCCGGGTTTTCTGGTTCCAAATCCGCCCGATACCCATCCGAGCTATTATAAGCTTATAAATGACAGCGAAATTTACCTTCATATTCTAATGATATTTTTTAATTGCATAAAAAAGGGATAAAACGACATTTTCTAAAAATAAATCCTAGCTAGATCGATTTATCACCCCCGAAACCCCCTGCATACTAAATTTCATGCAAATGGTTGGAGCCGTTTCCGAGATTCAGATTATATATATATATATATATATATATATACAAGAATTGCTCGTTTAAAGATATAAGATAATAAATTCGTCTATAAAATTATTCATTCTAAGTCAACATTGGTAGGAATAATAATAAATCTCGAAATAAGCGCGTTCATTTTAAATATTTAAATAATATTAATATTAATTTGTAAAAATGGAAGAAGTATAGAAACATAAGATTTTAATGAATAGTCTACATCTTTTGTATGATCTGAATTTAGGAAAGAAACAATTTACAATTTTCAAAACTCGACTCCTTAATTTTTTTTATTATTTATCAAGTTACAAAGTTTTGTAGTTAAGAAATTATATTAATTAAAAATATCAAATGTAGAAAAAAATAAAATGTGAATATTTTAAAGTTTTTTATTATATTAAAAATTACAGAACAATTACACTCTGTTTGGCCGCTTGTTTAGCCTTTAGACGGACTTGTGCAGCAATTCTATCCAAATCACGTCTTCCTTGAACTGTAAGGATTCTGCCGCCATCGGGAATTTTCTCAACAAGTTTCAAGGCCTCAAGAGCCTGAAGGGCTTTTCGTGCAATGCTGCCTGATGATCTATAATCAATATATTATTATCTTTTAAATGGTCATCAAAATATGTATTAAAATAATAGCAAGGGAATAATTACAAAAAAAAATTCTTGCAAACTTAATTTGATGTTAAAGATAGGTACAATTTAATTAGCATTTCATTTGAATTTTAACACTAAAACTACTATAAATTTAATTTCATAAATTACCTGCAGAAGTGTGAAGGAGTGACACCATTACGTTTGCGACCACCAAAAATCTTTGTAACGGTCTTTACACCAACTGGAGAGCGGATGTAGATGTGACGGAGGATTGCAGCACAGCGTACATAAAACCAGTCAGGGTCATAAGGTGCCAGTTCCTTGAAACGGGCAGTTTTTACAAGATCCATGTGTTCTGGGACCTTGACCTTGCCCATCCTGAAAGTTTCATTTAAAATATTATAATTTTTAATATTTATAAGGATAAATAAACTTCTAATTAAATTAAATTTTTTACAAGATTCAAACCCATTTAGACCTTTGGGTTGGAGTTCTGGGGCTCTGCTTGTGACTCCCAATATAAAAATAATACAACAAGCCGAAGACACAATACTAAAACAACTAGACAACACTCCATGGTTTATAAAGAACAATGATCTCCATCAACATCTCAGTATTAAAACAGTGAAAGAGGAGATACAATCTTTTAGCATCAAATATAAGTCACAGCTTAAACATCATCCCAATCAGCTAGCAGTCTAACTCACTGTTTCAGACTGTCTTAACCGCCTAAAGAAGAAAAATATATTAGACCTGGATAAATCTTGATCCAGCACCATAATATGGCTTTTGCAGTGGGATAGTCATTAAATCGATAAAACCTAAACCTAACACATCTGCTCATAGTCGGAAGGCTGATTGCATAATACCGCAGAGAAAAAAAATATTTAAATTAAATATATTTAACATATGTCATTTTGATGTTTTTAAAAATGTATAAAACGTTCATAATAATTAAAATCTTTTTATGGGGTTAATGATAGATCCAGCCTAGTTTCATTTACTACTTTTTAAAGTTAGTATTTTATCATTAACTTACTTTTTTAAATGGGCAGCGACGGTCTTGACGACCTTGTCTTGTTCGACATCCTTCAATGTGACGGAGCGCATCTGTAAATGTGGGAATACAATGGTCTCAATGAAAGTTGTTTAATTTATTTTGTTATTTAAAACTTCATAATTAGTAAAGGTTTTAGAACATTATTGAACATTTCATGTATTGATAAATGAGAACTAGTTTTTAATGATGTTAAACAAACCTGTAACACAGATAAATAGTTAATATAAATTTGTCCTATCTTTATTTTATCATTCAATATATTTTAATAAAAGATCCTATTGACTTGAAACTATTTAAGATGTCATTTGTTTAATTTCATAGAAAACTTTCCCATTTCCGGACTTTTCCAACTTTCTGAGTATTTCTAACATTTCTTAACTAATTAACCATCAAACAGTATTTAATTTGTGTTTATATTTATTAAAAATTAAATTTAAATTTTAGTTAAATTACTACAATGCATAACATAACATATTAACAGCAAGTCACGAAGATGAGACGAAATTGGTTAAAATATTAAATGCATTACGAATATTAAGTGAGAATAAGTAGTGAAGTCAAGGGGCCCTCCAAGAATATTACAAAATAATTTTCGGTGCTGTTTTTTTTTTTTTCTTTTTCTTTATACAATATAAAAAGTAGTGTTATTTAAGATTAATATTCTAGGAATTCCTCAGAAGGCACGGAAGGTGTCAAGAGGTTATGTTGTAAAATCAAAAAGCCAAATTATAAGTCAGATTCAGAGCCATTCTCAAGGACTGGTATTTTATATTAATTAGTGATTAAGAAAATTTGTATTAGGAACATTATTTGCTTGTAAGCATTTAAAGAGCTTAAATTCGTAAAATACACTGGTATTGTGGCTTTTAGGTTCAACATGTCATCAGTTTAAAGACGATTGGAAACATTAGTTTCTGGATAGTTACATTAGTAATTATTTATATTTACCTTTTACAACAATTTTACACTTTATATTCCTTAAATCTGATGTGCACTTTTAATTTTACACTAAAAACCATGCGGTAAAACCACGACACTCACCTTGCTTGGTGCTGTATCCGAAAGAAAGAAAGAGATAGAAAATCAGTGTAGCCACCTTGATTTTTGAAAACGGGCTATCCGGGCACCAAAAAAGGGCTAGATTTTAAAAATTCTGTCTTAAAAAGGGCTAAAAAAGAAATACTTTTGTTTCAAATAAAATTTTAACTATCAAGATTATCATAAATAATAATTTAACAATGTAACAGTAATCAAAACGCAATGACAAACCCGTATTATAATACTATGAAAAAAATCACCTAATTTAAAATGTTATAAAATGTTATGAACCAGTCGTGATTGCATTTTAAATTACTTGGTTTATACTGACATGGCAGAGTTTGTGTTTAGGGTTTTCACCGCTAAAACTAGAGTTATCACAGTGAAAACAAAAAAAAAAATGCTGACAGTCACTGGCAAATTTAATGCCACAAACGGCTCAATATCTTTTATCAACTCGAATAAGTAGGGCCAGAGAGGTTTTTGTGTGATGTTTGAAAAGGGCTAGATTGCTCTTTTAGGGCTAAATAAGGGAATCTGGAGAAATCCAATCGTAAAAAGAGCTAGATCTAGCCCCAAAAGGGCTAAGGTGGCAACACTGTAGAAAATACATAGATCTTTAGTCGCTATAGAGACACCCATACACCATTAAAATATATATTTTAAATGTAGTAACACTACAAAAAATTTAAAGTGTCATTTAACTTTTGTCTTCATCCTACGGTGCAGTATTTTTTTTATGTAATCGAAAGAGTTGATTTTATTCTTCAAAATACTTTAAATTTACTCAATCTTAAAATCCATGTTTCAAGTTTAAAATTTAAAAAAAAAAACAAATTCATAATGAATAATTTTTTGCATACATTTTTTAGAATTAAGTTCATCAAAAAACACGAATTTATAATAAATAAAAGACCCAAATCGGACAATTTTCCACTAAGATATGACTATTAAAACCAAATCCCGAAATATTAAAAAAATTCATCTCCAGATTGGCTGGATAAAAAAAATTGAAAAAATTCATAAAAACCTCTTTCTAGGGGTACAAAAAAGTGACGAAATTTCAGTGAAATCAGAGATGCAAAATCCATTGGTAGGACGAGTTGGCATGGAATGCCCCATATATATGACGACCGTTCTGGTGTAGTGGTGCGAGTAGTTGCCTCAAAGCCTCGCGCCGCGGCGGTCGTGGGTTGGATTCCTGCTTGGGACAGATATTTGTATTTGTACACATATTTTTTCCGGTCTGGGTGTATGTGTTTGTGGGGTCTCCCCACTCGGTCTCGGAGAGCACATAAAGCCATCGCGCGTCGGTCCCGGTTGTTATCATAGACACTTGATAGCGATCGTTATCCATTATAAGGAAATTATCCGCCATCCCACAGTGGAACAGCGTGGTGGATAAGCTCCAACACTTCTTCTACATGGAGAAGAGGCCTTCGCTCAGCAGTGCGTAGTTTAGAGGCTGATAGTACTGGTGAATTACTATCAATATTTAAGGAGAGTACTCGGTACATTCATTTTATTAATTCCCGAGAGAAAGCCCGGAATTCCATACAATATCAGTATTCTCCACACACGTTCAGGTTTTTTCAGATTATCAATTTTTCAGATCGATCTTGAGAATCATACTGATGACCGTTCTGAATTCCGGTTCTGAATATTTAAGATTATCAATATACATAACGAACGTATTTCCAAACATTTTAATAGACCAGCACAAAAATACTGAAAATCAGACTATGAAAAAATATTTCAGTGCTGCCAACTCGGATTTTGAAAAAGGCGTAGGCCGGATCAGAAAATTATGTAGAATTAATATTCGTAGATCTACGTACTTTTTTTCTCATTGAAATAAAGAGGATGACGCAGACAAAACTATTATTTTCGGATAATTTTAGGCGTTTTATATTCTCATAAATCTCCAAAAGAAAATGAAATTATTTGATATGTCAAATTATTGTAAATTATAAATATACAAAGAGTATTAAAAATATTACAGCATATTAATTATTGTTATTTATTTGTATATTATTAGCATTTTTAAGAAAATTCTAAAAACTCTAACTAAAAAATAGTCAAAAAGTAATTAAATGAAATTTTTAAGCGCAATATCATTTTGAATTTTTAAGATATGTGGGAGGCGAGGTGACGGAATTTAAGATTATGAATTCAGAGAGACATTCCGGATGTGTTAGGCCGCCCTAAGCACTGGCGCTTTGCTGGTAAGGGCCGTGTTCCGAAATACACTGCGGGCACTGTGAGGTGTGACCTCAATTCAGTAAACTACCAAGCCGTTCCTTTTTAGTTTGCTATACTGTGCTATACTGGTTACTGTTTTAGACTGGACTCACACATCCGGAATGTCTCTAATTCAGAAAGCCCGGAATTCCATACAATGTCTGTATTCTCCACACACATTCTGATTTTTTCAGATTATGAATTTTCAGATCGATCTGTAAGGCTGGCCTCAGACATCTGGAATGCCTCTCTGAATTCATAATCTGAATTCATAATCTTAAATTCCGTTACCTCGCCTCACACATATTTTAAAAAATTCAGATTATTAATATTTCGTTTAAAAATTTCATTAACTTACTTTTTGACTATCGTTTTCAGTTGTTTCTTAAAAATACTAATAATATTTATTAATTTAAAAGAATATAATTCACGTGGAATAATTTAAGCATTATTGTTACTCATTTAAAAAGACAATAGACGCACCGGTCATATTTTTTTTGTACAATATTGCATTTTAACAGAACTCTATATTTTATTTATTATATTTTATTTTCAGCACATCGAGTCCAAAGCAAAAACTGCAGCAAAAAAACTAGGTATTCTCTCTAAGGTCAGGCGATACTTCACTCCAGAACAGCTGCTTCAACTGTATCAAGCACAAGTTCGGTCTTGTATGGAGTATTGCTGCCACCTTTGGGATGGATCCGCCAAATACCAACTGGCAACTTTGGACTAGGTGGAAAAACGAGCTAAGAGACTCATAGGTGACCCTACTCTGACAGACACCAAGTTGCAGAGTCTCGATCATCGGCGTAGGGTAGCTCGTCTGTCGGTGTTCTACAGAATATATTTTGGTGAGTGTGCGAAGGAATTGCACGATCTAATTCCCCCAACAACCTTCCGCCATCGGGACACTAGGCGCGGTCGATCGTTCCATCCTTATGTCATTGATATGCCACCTACGCGCACAAAACGCTTTGGCACTACATTCTTGATGCGCACGGCTAAGGAATGGAACTCGTTGCCCGCGTCTGTGTTTCCCGAACGATACAACCTGGGTGCCTTCAAGGCCAGAGTGAATAGACTGTTATTAGGCAGGCATGCTCCACCTTCGACCGCATCATCACTTAACATCGGGTGAGATAGCGGTCAAATGCCTGTCTATTTGTCATTAAAAAAAAATATATATTTATTTATTTTCCTTTATTTTGGAAACAAACGGTATTACAATAATATATAAAATAACAAACAAAATATTATTACTTAACCACAAACAGTTTCCGATATTACAATAGAACATTAAAAAAAAAGCTGACAAGAGATGCCTAATATTAATAGTTCCATATCAATTAATAATAATAACTACAATCAAAATCAAAATAAATTCAAAATTAAAATCGAAATCGAAATCAACATCAAAATTAAAATCAATTTCAAAATTAAAATCAAAATCAAAATGAAAAATTAAAATCAAAATCATTAAAAATCAAAATCATGATTAATATCAATCACAAAAACATTAATTAAATTAAGGCATTCGTGACATGCAATTTAAATTTATTGAGAGAGAGATGAAAAATGTCAATATTTATAAACAAATCATTGTACTGGGCAAAACATCTGTTAATAAAGGTATTTTTAGAAAAATTTGTTCTTGTAGCTGGGACGTCAAAAGTGACTTTATTTCTAGAATTCAAGCGTGGACATTTCCAATTTTATTTAGTAGAACTTGATCTCGTTGAACACGCCGGTCAACGGCCGACATAGGTTTAATCAAAACATTCGTGTTATCCGAAGAAACTGCTATTAAATTCTTTAAGTACCTGTCGTGTATACGGTATATTTTATAAATATGACATTTGTAATTAGGACTCCAAACAGAAAAGGCATACTCTAGAATAGATCTTATCAATGTGTTATATAAAAGAGTATGGGTTGATGGATGCTTAAACTCTTTATATATCCTGAGCACAAATCCCAACATACGATATGCTTTACTAATTGCATGTGTCGGGAATCACGAGACTACTGATTCTTTAGTATATATTATGTATTATCTGTGCTACTGATCAATCTGAATTTTTGGATTCAGATTATAAATTCAGAGAGATATTCCGGATGTGTGAGTCCAGCCTAAGACGGAACGGAATCCAGTACATTATCATCCTTATTTTTCGACATTCTTTTCAAATGAAAATATTTAAATTGTACACGTTTTCCTTAACAAAATCTTATAATAAATGAATAAAAAATACTTTAAATAATATATTTGTAAATAGTTTTTCGTTTATTTTTAATAGAATACTTTTTTTATAACTCTAAATATCATCAAAATCTTGAACGCAGCTTGTTTATGATAAAAGTGTGTGCTTTGTTTATGCTTATGTTGTCAAATTCAAGAAAATGGCCGCGAAACAAAATTCCATAATAAAAGAAGGTAAAATTTGTGAATTTGCATATATATTTACTTTTCAAATATCACATTACATGTTTATATTTAAATAGCTGTTCTGTCTACTACTACTGTTGTTTAGTAGTTATATTTAGTTTGTTTATACGAGATAAAATTACATTATTTCAGCCCAACATACATCTGATGATATTCCTCTGACGTCGCTAGAAGAAAGCTTGCTTAGTTTAGAGAAGCTGGATCGAGCTTCTCCCGAGCTATGGCCAGAACAAAGTAAGAATACCTGTGTGATTTCAGCCGTGCAGTCATTTGATTTTATTTATTGTGAGAGTAATAATTTTCAAAAGTGCCGCGATTACGTTACTTTTCTAATGTTGTCATTCCGACGTCCATTACGTATATACATTTTTGGCGTTTCGGTTATAACGACTGGTTTTTAAACATTTAATTTGAAATGGGTGATGGAAATAGCAACTTTTCTAACGAAGATGGCTCACGATGCTCAAATGATTCTTTTGCAGTCCCTGGAGTGTCAGAGTTCGCACCATTGCAAAACCCTAACCAATCGCCTCCGTCTTGGAATAAAGGTCTCACCAAGGAAGATTATAATTATATGCAACGTGAGTACATTATTATTTTTGGAAAACAACATTGACAACATTAACAGAAGTAATTTCTTAATGTAGACATTTTGATAATGTTTTAATGTTAAAGCAATTTTAAAACTAAAACAAACACAAAAATATAACACAAAAGGAAAACTAAACACAGATTCTTCAATAGATTCTTCTTTGTACATTTTAATATCAAGATCTTGGCAGATAAGTTTAGTGCTTATCCTGTCTGTTTATTATAGATGATTATAACAACATTACACTTCAAATCATACTTTGTAGTAGCATTTTAATTATTATCTTATCCAATCTGGAGAGCTGTTAAATTTTATTTTAAAAAAATCACTATTTAACCACAGTTTAAAATTTCATTTTTATTAAATATGTTTATATATTAATCTTTCAGAACTTGGGTCATTAACAACAAGTAGTCTCATCATGGAAGTGAAGAAACTTCATGATCTCGCTTATCAATTGGGATTGGAAGAGGCCAAGGAGATGACAAGGGGGAAGTATTTAAATATATTCTCATCTAGGCGACAGAGATAATAATTTTTGTTAACTGTAATCAATGAATTTGAATTATAACAATAGGTTAAAATGTAATGAAAATGTTTAAATAATTGGTAAAAAAAATCTTTTGTATTGTTGCTTTGATGCTCAATAGGCCAAGCAATGAAATAATCTAGGCCTCCCACATTAATCTCCAGAGCGACCATCCGGGCTCTATATTGCTGCTAATTTTGGGTGGGGTTTGCCAATTCTCTTCTCCACATTTGGAAGGAGGGTTGGCGAGCGCAGTGTGTTGAAACAGGGTATGGTTATGCTGCTGACCCTAACTCTATATTTCACCTTACAACACCTGGAGAAGAAAGAGGTCGGAGTTTTTCTCTGTTGGTCACCACATGGCTAATAGATTATGATTAAATCAAGTCTGATCTTTAAGTGCAGTTGAGATATATTTCACTTTAAATTATTGTTGTTTTTTTTGTTAACAATTTTTTAAATTCATATTGAATGGATAATATATCTAGAAAAAATAAATTGTTTAATGCTTTATATTAAGTCATTAGGTGTCATATATCATGTGAAATACTCCCATTGCATGATTAATAATTGTATTTTAACAGGCCCCAAAAACAACACCTTATGAAAAATATGATAAAACCTATTTTATTATTTTTCATATTTATATATAGATATTAAATACTCAAACTTGGCTTTACAATCAACTGGGCTTTCAAAATATTATAATATTTCATTATATTTTCACAGAACTTCTACGTTTTGTACCATAATAACTTCTCAGATACAATTTTGTTTTTGGGGTGCATACATTTCAATACTTATAACTACTTTTCTTTTTTTTAATGTTAAATGCCTTTGATTTACCAAATGAGGTATTTATTGCAAGCTCATGTAAAATGATTGCTTGGATAGATATACAAATATTTTTTTTTCAAATTAATTGTTTATTTACGGCGAGTTGCACGAAACCGTCGCTAACTTTCCGTTAATTAAGTTGCAATTAATCTTAAAATTAGTTGATCTCATGATTAATTTAAAGCTGTTGCAATTAATCATCCGTTAGATAGGTCTTTAATTAAACTAAATTTTTTTGTTAACTTAATCAGATGTAGGTTTCGTGCAACAGATAATCACGATTCTTGTGATTAAATTAGTTTAATAAACACTTAAATTTAAAATTTGTTTCGTGCAACTCGGCGTTAGTCTAGTATGACTGCATATTATGTTCTATTTTTTTTTATTTGATTAAAAATGGAATTTGAAACCTAATACAGTAATTTAAGTATATAAAGGAAATGGAATATATGATATTTTATATTTCTTGATGTAAATATTAGCTAAATTATTTAGACTGCTTAAAGTAAATAAATAATTAAACATAACTGTCTTCAATTTATTTATTTCAAAACTTAATGTATGACAATCGAATAATTAGTGGAAACATTTAAAATTACATTCTATCAATAAATCTTATTTTTAAAGGTCTGTTAGGCCTCGTAATAAAACCTCGAGAAGGCTGTATGTCACCATAATGGTATTCAAGTCTGTATTTCTGCAGCACCTGGACATATGTTATGAACTGTTGTAGATACCATTTAATAATATGATAAAAATAGAAAAATGCGACTATAGTTTAGAAAAGTTTTCCTACGTGATTTAAATTTAGATAGTAAAGTACTCAAAAATTTGCAAAATAAATAATAATTTACAATATTTCACATAAAATCCGAATGTAAAAAATACATTCGATAAAAGAAAAATATTTCATACATTATCAGCTACTGTACCTTTACTGTCAGTAAAGACATCATTGTTTCAGCAATATTTTGTCCAATGCACTTCCTAGCTCCAAACCCAAAAGGTATAGAAGCAAATGTGTGGTAGTTTTTAGCGTCAGGGGTCAACCACCTTTCTGGATGGAATTTAGTAGCATCATCGTAATTTCGTTCTTTGAGTGACGTATCTTGTGTGGACATAATAATCATTGTTCCTCGGGGAATGCTATAAGAATTTTTTTATGCACATTTGGTGTTTAAAATAATGAAATTACAAATATACATCCATATTAAACAATGATGTTTTGTTAAACAAGGTTATGTGTTTCTATTACTACGTTATATTAATAAATATAATTACAAATTTATCATTTTTAAAGTCAGCTACTCAAAAATACTTAAAAATAATAATCACAAGTTTATTATCAATACAATTTAAATTCATGAACTCACTTGTAATTATCCAAAGTTACATTTCTTGATAGAATTCTTGTTAGAAGTGGTATCGGTGGAACCAGTCTACAGGAATTAAATTTTTTAAATTAATATAAATAAATAAAAAAGTGAAAAGTCCAATCAATGTGAAGATATTAGACCGAGGGAAATGTCGCAGGCAATTGCAACATATTTAATTAATTTACCTCAAAGTCTCTTTAATGCATGCTTGTAAGTATGGTGTGTCCGTTTTAAATTTATTAATATCTTTAATAATATTATCTTGGTACAAATCCCCTATTTCTTGGTAGAGCAATCGTTGACTCATTTGATGTTTTGCTATGTTATAAAGTAAAAAAGCCATTGAAGATGTGATCTGCAAAGTAGGACAATGATTTGAAGTAACATCTATTCAGAAAATGTAAAAAGAAAAGAAACAGAAAATGTAAGAAGATTTTTTTTTGCCATTTAAGTTTTTGTAATCTTCATAAATTTTTGCCAAAGTATAATCCAAACAGTGAACAATCTTATTGTGTTGAAAGACTTGGAAAAATGTATATTTAATTAATTAATATTATAAACTTAAGAGTTTAAACCGCTTAAAATCCGGATCTATCGGTAAAAATTTAAAATACGTTTATGAGGTCCTTTTTATTACAAGATTGACGACCGTTCTGGCGATGGCGTAGTGGTGCGAGTAGTCGCCACAACGCTGGCGGTCGTGGGTTCGATTCCCACTCGGGGCAGATATTTGTATTTGTGCGAATATTTGTTTCCCGTAAAACCGTCGGTACCGTTTGCTATCATAGATACCTTTTAGTGATTGTTATTTATAGTAAAGGAATTATCTGTCAAGCTACAACGAAGCAACGTAGAGGATTAAGCTCTAACCCTTTTCCTATGTTAAGTACAACGTTTACAGGCTGTTTCAGTTCAGTTCAAACTATAATAAACCATGCTACGAGTTATAGGAACAGAGCAGTAAGTATAAACTTCAATAATCTGAAACCTAGATAATATAATTTTGTACTTCTCGAGTAGTCAAATACTTCCAGCAGATTTCACTTTTTTGTTTATATAAAAATAAATAAAGGCTGGTACTTTAATTTATGTTAAATAGGGGAGAGTTGGATAATACCGCGCGTTTGATAATTCCACGCCCTAGCATATTTCAAAAACTAAACGCTAATTGCGCTATCCAGTCCTTAAAGATCACAGTCCGAGTCCTCTACCCCTCCCCGTGCACGACGCTAATTTACTCGAAGCAGCGATTAAGACACATCGTGTCTTACAAGTTTTTACTCTCGTTCCTTATAATTTCGCGGGCATTTTTGACAAGAGGTAAGCTATTCTATATTTGTATTGTAACACATTGATTACTTTTATTTGAATCGTAACATATTAAAGAGTTAATGACTAGATTGATTTGAATACACAATTAACTTGACTGTATTATTTTGAGGTTATAAAATGAAATAAAAGAGTTTGTCAATTCCGCGCCCAGGGCGTGTATGAGTGAAGACCACGTACCGGCAAGCACAGTGTCGGACGGCCATCCACGAGATGAACAGACGACTTGAAGAGAGTCGCCGGAAGTCGTCGGATGGAGGCTGCTTTGAACCGGAGTCGATGGGGGGAGGCCTACGTTCAGCAGTGGACATCCAATGGCCGATATGGTTATGATAATTAATCTAGTCGTAAAATAATAATTATATCTAGGTATAGAGAGGAGTCTATGCTTCTTTTTCTACGAACGAGTTTATTCAACGTTGCATTTTTTTTAATTCTAAGTTTACTGATAGAAATTCACGAAATTATTATGGGCACGGTTTTATCAGACCAGTCTGATAATACCACGCTTTCCTGTTTTTTTATTAATTTGCAATAATTAATTATTGTTTATTTTTTGAAATATTTTGCCGTGATGTATGCGTAGCTAAATAAATTCTGTACTATTTACTGCATTTTTGAATATATATATCGAACCTTCTCCGAATTATAGGTCCAAGTTCTTAGAGGCTCGGTAATATCCAACTCTCCCCTACAAATTTGGTAACCATACGTACATATTATATGAAGTGGACGAAAAACAATATTACCTACATAAAGAAGTTCATCACATAAAATGCAAGCTAATACGAAATAATATTAAAACCTACTTCGTACTTATCATGAGATGCAAATGAAGATAATAGATATAGTTGGTATTTTTCTTAGTTTATATTTAGTTATTGATTAAAATAAGTAATATTAACCGTATTAACGCCAATGAGCATCATATCCATTAATATAGTAGCAATGTCCTCCGCCTTAAACTTATCTTCGCTTAGTAAAATTGCACTTGTCAAAGAATCGGGAACTAATGCTTAAAAATATAATCAACCTGTCAGCGACTTATCTTTAGAAATAGTAATATTTAAGAAAGAAATTTAACTACCTATATAATTTTGGAATTCTTAACTAATGGCGTCATCTTTTACCATGGTGAATTATAGCCTAACTATTGTGTTGGCTTGAGAAGTTGAGACTAAGTTCCATATCACAGGTACTTTACAATTAGTTGAGGATTGACATAAAAACACGTTATTTTTCAATTTAAGTACAATTTTTTACCGACTTCAAAAAAAAAAAGAAGTTCATACGTTCGTATATATGTATTTTTTATGTACCTATCTTAGCTGATATTTTATTCAATTGAAGACCGATTTTGATAATTTTTTTTATGTTTGAATATTAGGTTCTGATGATGAAAAATCGAACCAACTCCTGAAAAATTATAATCTCGAGATATTCATTAATTTAGTTTTCTTAACTTCTTCAGGTGTTTGTATCTAAGAGTTATCATCTAGGTAATGCTGCTGATCAGATGACGAAAGCCACAGAACTCCTTAACGTTTAGGATTATATTTCTAATGATAATGCTACAATAAAGATTTCCTAGTATTTTTAAGTCATTTTTTTATTTATTTTATGTAATAGAAGTTTTAATTTTTTTTAACAGTTTTTCAAGATTCTGTGCATGCGTACAAAGTCACGAGTGCCTAGAACTCGTAGTTTTATATAAACTTACGAACGTCATTGTTGTCTTGAGCCTTCGTAGAGATTTCTTGTTCTATATCCAAAACATATTTACCAATTAAGCTGTAAATAAATAAAAACAATCTTTATTTATATACATTATATCTACTTATACAGAATGAATGGTGAGTTACTATCAATATTTAAGGAGAATACTCGGTACATGATTCTCATTCGAATTACGTAAATATTAATAAACTTCTAAGTAAAGTTACTCAACAGTTATCTAATTATTTACGCGTCGTCTGTTCACCATAGCAGCTAGCTGCATTTTCGACAAAAAACAGGTAGTTTACCTACGCCCAAACGTCGCCACGTGTTAACAGTGTAGCAGGATAAACAAGCATGATCCAATCCCCCTTGATACTTTAATCCTGGCTTCGTATAGGCAAAAATACTACGATATTTTATTCGTTTAAGCAACAAATTTGTTGACTAGATAAATTATGTAAACTTTGGCTTTTTTTTTAGATCACAACACCTGTGCACGCGCCGCCGGCACGACTGGAAAAGTGTCCACGCTTCATTTATTTGAATTGAAATTTATTAAGTACAAAAATTAAGTACCTATTTTTTTACATAATTCGAATGAGAATCATGTACTGAGTATTCTCCTTAAATATTGATACACACACACACACACACACTGTATACTAAATTTTACTGCAAATCGAATATTTTTGTCTTTAGGTCAACTATCATAATATTAACACTAAACCCACGAAAGCGGTAAAATTACCGCTTTTGAGACTTTAATTAAAATTATTAAATTCTAGTTTTACATTTTTCTTTGTTAGTTTTTTTTTTTAGGTTACAGGTTTCTTAAGTAGCTATATATTATAAAAAGTCATACATAATTTCAAGAAAAATCAAAATTTGCCATTTAACTTTTAATTTTGTCTTTAGGTCAACTATCATAATATTAACACTAAACCCACGAAAGCGGTAAAATTACCGCTTTTGAGACTTTAATTAAAATTATTAAATTCTAGTTTTATATTTTTCTTTGTTAGTTTTTTTTTTAGGTTACAGGTTTCTTAAGTAGCTATATATTATAAAAAGTCATACATAATTTCAAGAAAAATCAAAATTTGCCATTTAACCGCTCTGCTGGTAGGTTTAGTGTTAAATAAATTTAAGCCTCATCACATCAGATGTTTATTCGTACATTTCAATCCTCCCAAAAAGCCAAAATTTTCCAACAAAAAATTTCTGTGTATAGCACAATACACAATTTACGAGAAAAGTTGTTATTTTTCGGTTCGCATCAATATTTTTAGAGGTACATAATTATCATAGTTTTAAAATAATTGATTTTGAAATTTCAAATTGTCTTGATTCTTGTTTGTAGTACCTATAGGTAGATTTGAAGACCTAAAAGCCCGTTCTTCTTGATCTATTCTTGTTTTTAAAAATATGTACCGAAATGTGTAATTCGATGTGTACTCACTTGTCTAAATTATCACAATATTTGACCAAAGAATACCAGGCGGGAGTTGTGAAGAATTTCCAGAATTGTAAACCAGATTCACATTTAATGATAGCGTCGGTTGCCTTCTCCAAACAGTGGTACATCCAGGGCGCGTCACACTGACTGTACACTAGCTCTGTTTCTAACATTTGAAAGTTCTTCGAGAACATTATTAGACCTATAATTTATGAAACAATCCATTGTTAATTATATAGAAATTTAATATACCTACTAATAAACAAAAAAATATATATATATTTGTATCTATAAAGTCTTTTTTAAATATTAATAAGGGAGAAACTGTTGAGATTTTTTTAAATAGGATTAATAGGTTCTAATATTTGTTTAAATGTATAACACAAAACATTGCTTTTATCACAAATTTTTAAATATCGATTGCTTACAATCTATCTATTGCGACCCGTCAAATTGAACGAGTACTAAACTTATACCTGATTAAATAATTTTCATCGGGCTTTTTTTTATGTTTGTTGGATAGGCAAACTGGCAGACGTGCCACCTGATGGTAAGTGGTCGACGTCGCCCATGAACATAAACTAGTTTACCTGGAACTAGCCCAGCCAACTCATTTATGTGTTGCCTATCCTGAGACATATGATGTTAAGTCTCGGTGCCAGTAATTACACTGCCTGTCTTGCCCTTCTTTTCGAAACACAGCAAAGCTGTTTAACGGAAGGAACAAGCAAGCATCTAGACAATTCTAAAAATAAACTAATATAATCCATGTTTTTGTTACACACACATTGATTACAAACTAACATTGTTCTCAATATATTATGTATAATGTTGTGCTCACCCATACAATCAAAAGCCCATTTATGTAATTCCTTATATAAATCTTTAGATATTTCGTCCTGGTAATTTCTTATGTTGTACACTTTTTGTGTAAACTTTGCAGAGGCATCATATATATTTTGTGCATGTTGAACTATTGTGTTATGTATAGGATTGTCCAACACTGATCTCTGTCGGACCCAGTCTTGACCACGACTAAAAGTTTTAACACAATATTTATTTATTATAATATAGTAAAAAAAAATTAACGTCCAATTTAAAGTCACTCAACGTGCTATGGAACAGCCCTGATTAAACAAAATGATTTGAAATGATTAAAAATGATTAAAAATGATTAATTTTTTAATCATTTTTAATCATATTGAATCATTTCTAATCATAAAATAGCTTTGTGAATTTCTGTCACCTCTTATGATTTAAAATGATTCAGTTAGGATTAAAAATTTTTAATCATATTGAATCATTTCTAATCATAAAATACTTTGTGAATTTCTGTCACCTCTTATGATTTGAGAAAAATGATTTGAGATGATTAAAAAATTTTTAATCATTTTAAATAATTTCCGATCATATTTTAATAATCAAAAATGATTGAAATGATTAAAAATTTTTAATCATTTTTAATCATTTTCAATCATATTTTAATGATTTAAAATGATTTAAAATGATTAAAATTTTTAATCATTTTAAATCATTTTGTTTAATCAGTGAGGCTATGCTTGGATTCTCTCTCAAGGATAAGAGAAAATGAGGATTACGGAAAACTGGGATATTTGTAGCAAACTTGGGGAGGCCTATGTCCAGCAGTGGACAGCGATAGGCTGAAGCGAAGCAAAGCGAATTAATGTTACACACTCAAAGTCCTCCCAGTAGGATGGGATCCTATGAGGGATGTCTGGAAATAATCATCTGTACGTTCTAAAAAAAATTGTCATGAGCGGGGATCGAAACCGCGACTGCTAGTTGAACGACCATATGCTGTGACAACTGCGCTAACCCAAAAAAACTTTAATTAATTTAAATTACTTTTTAATACAACTAATATAAGCAAAAAATTACATGACAAATTGATGATCATCAATGATAAATAATTCATGATAAAATAATATTGTAATCAATTTGATTAAAAATTTGAAAAACAAGTTTATTACTTAATTTATTAGTTTTTCATTGCAATGTTTACAAACAAATGCTTAATTTTATCAAAACATTAGAAAAAAGTAATTTAATTAAAATTTCTCTTACTAACACAGTATAAAGTCCTCCAAAGATATGATTCTTGTGTTCTATCCGGTACTTTTCGAGAGACTCCAATGTCGATCTCACAGGATACTCTCCTTCCATGCTGAAAACCTTTTGTATATGGTCCGGATGATTGATGAGCACTATGTCGCTACCAACCGGACTGACGAATCGAACAACTGGACCGTATTTATCAAAAAGATTGGAAAAGTTTCGTAGAGTTTTTCTATCAGAAATTATCGAATCTAAAAATACGAAATAGAACGACTGTTGCAACTTAAGTAATATAAGGTATAATTATAATCATATTGAAAAAAATGAAATATATTACTAAAGTTAAGGCCGAAAATTAAAAGACCAGCTGTTAGTTGAGTTCCGAATTCTGTAATATAATTACGAAAAATCGACAAATATTTCAATGATTTTGGCCCCGGTACTTCGTCAAAAGGCAATACTATCGGTTCTTTAACATTTAAAACCATCGGAACTATACGCGGTACAGGAGAAACATCACGAATTCCATTTATTTCTGGTGTTACTTCGTCTATTGAAGACTCCTTTTTTGATTGCGGTTGTACGATATTATTTATTTCCAATGATTTTGCTGTTTGCATCTGGACAGTTTTCCAAAGATGAAATCTATTCTCCGTTTGTCCGACATATTTTTTAAGACAGGTAGGAATATATCGTAAATTATTTAATAACATGTTGTGTAATTTACGAATTATAAACGCTTCTTAATTATTTTTATTTTACAATACTTCACATAGAATATAACAAAAGACGAGAGAGCGTTTTTAAAATTGGCGCTGTATAAACAAATTTAAGTATTATCTGTGCGAGTGATACAGTTATGATTGTTAACATATTTTAAAATTGAAAATATGATTATTTAGTGGATCTTTCCACGGTGTTTATAATAAATGAATATCTTATAGTACTATTTTTATATAAAATTTTATTTTCTTTACTATGACTTCTATAACTATCTTTAATTAAATTCAAATGGTAGAAACACTGTATTACGATTGTCATATGTGCGTTCCAAGAAAACTGTCAAACCAGGTATGATGGCGAACAGTGAGTGAGTTAGTTAATGTGGTAGATGGCGGGAGTGATCTCGTGTGATATAATTGTCTTAGATTAGTTTTTAAATTTTAGTGTATAATAATAAATAGTTATAAAAATGACTAGGTAAATTTAGATTTCTTTGTTATAAAGAATGTTTTGTGTGCTACCGTTCACGTAGATATTGGTTCATGTTCTCAGTACAGCGATAAGTACGTCTGTTCAATATCACTCCAAATCGTTTGTTAAAAGAACACTTTGCTATTTCAGAGCTAAAATAGAACTTGGCGATGTGACACCACATAATATTAAGCAATTAAAGAAGTTGAATACCGTCGTGTTTCCAGTTTCCTACAACGACAAATTTTACAAAGATGTTTTAGAGGCTGGTGAACTGGCTAAACTCGCTTATTACAATGATATCGTGGTAGGAGCAGTCTGCTGTAGAATAGATACGTCAGAGAATTCCAGAAGATTATATATAATGACTCTGGGATGTTTGTATCCCTACAGAAGACTAGGCATTGGCACTCTAATGGTAGAACATGTGCTCAAGTATGTTGAACAGGATGGTAATTTCGACAGCATTTTCTTGTGAGTATACGGAAATATATTCTTTAGTCCTATTTTTTATATACCACAATCATTGTGTTTTCTTGTGTCATTTTTGTTGTTGTGTAAAGGTTATCTATGTCATTGTATAAAAGAAAAGTAACCTATCAATAATACACCCAACATATTATTTAACATATTTATAATAAATTAGAAAAAAATATTAAAAATAGATTATAACCATTTTGGAGATTCATTATTTTAAAATCTTAACAATGAGCTTACTCTATTAATTTAGAAATATTGTATCTTTTAGACTTAATTTTGTCCATTTTCTTCTTGCTTCCCTTTTTGTCTTTTGTTATACAATTTTATGCTTGTACTACGACTTATTAGATTTTTTAATATCTACAATAGTAAATAAGAAATGTTTGAATGTCTATCTATAATGATATCAACTTCCTATAATAATTCAACCTTGTAGAGGAATCTTCTGAATTAATTTGATGTATATTTATATGTAATAAAAACTAATAACCTCGCATTTCATTCAAACATCTATTATTGTAATATTTTTTTAAATTATAGAATTTACAAATTGCATTTGAGACTATTGTATCAAATAAAAATACCATACCAGAGACCATTTCATTACTTTATATATGATATATGTTTAATATATATAATTTTTATTAAATTCAATAAAGGATTTAATTACTTCTTTCTTTATATCAATAATAATTGTTAAATGTTCAACTGCTACTTCCTATTTTTATAAACCATTCTTCAATTAAAAACTAAACTAAAATCTTTTTTGTATTTAATGATGTATTGTTAATCTATATGGTATATAACAACAGTTTTGTATTCACTATGATAAATATATCATATAAATAATTATATTTCATAGATATCTAATTAATCATAGTTCGATGGAAAATATAACTTGACTGACTATGACTGACTTACTACCCGTGACTCCCAGTTTTACCCGTTTAAGTCTGTTCTATATTAATTTTGTATATATACTAAGTTTTGTTATCATCAAATGTTTAGTGTTAGTGTTATTAACATTATGGATGTCTTTGTTTTACTGAATTTTTATACACAACTAGTAAAGTTTGAAATTGATTTATTATGTATATTATATTATTATATATTAGGTCCTTACATATGAAATTGGCGTTTTGTATGGTCGAAAGATAAAGTCGATTTTTTTATATATAATATATTTAATTAATCAAAGTATGTAACATTGCTATCTATGCATTTTTGCCATTTTATAGGTAGTTCATTGATACCTTTAATAAAAAAACCATTTGGATGGGAATCAATAAAATGTTTTGAAGGCAGTTTGGACTGCTCTATCGGAGTTGAATTGTTTCTCTTGCAAGAAATTATCCACATTTCGAAAAAAATGGTAATCCGTTGGAGCAAGGTCCGGGGAGTACGGTACGGTATGGTACGGTTCTGGTACGGTTTTTGAGTCAATTTTCGCTTGGGGCAGGATTCGACTGGCTTGCCAGGGTTCAGCCATTGCGATGAGTGCTTCCGATTATCATACATGATCCACTTTTCATCACATGTAAAGATTCGATTTAAAATTCCTTCATTATTGTGCCGGTTGGGTAATGTAACACAGCAGTCTAAGCGTGTTTAGTGCGTTTTAAGAGGTTTGCTTCACTCAATTCATGAGGTACCCACCTTTTCAATTTGCTTCAAGTGGATTAAAACAGTTTTATCACTAACACCGCAGCTTGCAGCTAACTCAGACGTGGTTTGTGATGGATCCGCTGCCACAATAGCCTTCAATTCTTCATTATCAACTTTGGTCTCCGGCTGTCCACGGGGCTTGTTCTGCAGGTCGAAATTTCCAGTACGAAAACGTTGGAACCAAAAACGCACTCTGTTTTCTTTTGCGACACCGCAGCCATACAGATCATTAATCCTTCGAGCCGTTTCTGCAGCACTGGTGCCACGGTGGAACTCGTACTCGTAAATAACATGATATCATCAAGTTTTCCGTTTTGAAAACTGACTGACACAAAGATGAAAAACAAAAGAGGAAAAAACAAATGAATTATGGATTTCCAAACACAAATGCATGAGTAAATAACTGTATAAATTTGAGTTTGTAATTCCTAACCAAAGAGGAAATATTTGAGATCAAATTGGCCATTACGACAAAACGCCAATTTTGTAATATGTAAGGATGTAATTAATACATTGTAATAATTTAGGAAAACTTATCACTCAAATCTGCATCATGCAGTCAGGTGTTTCATCTGATACACAATTTCAAGGGATGTTATTTCAACTCCTTCAACACAACTCAAATAATACAATATTTTATTTATTTAAAGAAAATAAAATATTTCCTATTCCCTATCTTATAATATCCACTATAGTCCGGCTTCCCTCCCCATCTTGGTTTACAAATATAGCAAAAGATCTTATCTTTCTCTAATGTTTCCAACAATAATTGAACTTCTTTCTTTTCAGGCATGTACAAGTCAATAATGAAGGTGCAATAGATTTTTACAAGAAATTTGGTTTTGAAATTGTTGAGACAAAAGAACATTACTACAAGAGAATAGAACCAGCTGATGCACATGTTCTGCAAAAAACTATAAGACAACCTCAGTCCACACCATTACTCAATGGAACTGTTCCTCATGCGAAAACCAATGGTCATGATTGAATAAATTAATCTCTCGCTGTTTCAATTCAGTTGTTATTGTAAAAAGGAGTAAGTGATAAATAACATAAGATTCGTAATCAAGTCACTTTTATATTTACACAATGGATAAAATGGTAATTGTAATCGGCGAAATAATATGTAGGGTTGTGGTTGTGGACTGTTGAGGCCATAAAGATAGGTTCATACGACTGATTTCATTGTAATATCGATATCAAATCTTGTGCTGTACATATGTCAAGTATTTTCATGTTATCGACCAAAATAATCCATTTTTATTTTTTTGCAATATGAGCCTACATCTATAATACCTTACTGGAACTACCGATTTTCTAAACAGCTAATGAATTAATGTTAATGATTTTTCTCAATTTGGATAATATATTAATTAATATAATATCATAGCTCTAGGCATTTTAATTAAACCAGGTGGCATACAAATTTTTGTGTCCATTTTCTACAGTGTAATAATTTAAAATTTACAATAAGTATAGTTCACTTTGATTAAAAAAAAAAAAGTTTAAACTCGAATTATCCATAAATAAATTTAAAAAATTTCACCTCGCATTTGTTTAATAATTTTTTTTGTAGATACCTTGACATGTTCCAATACTTTACCAAATTTTTTATATCTTCGTGTGACAGTTGTTGTTGTTTTTATTATAGCTATGTTTATTTTATCTTCTAAGAAATTTTTTGTTGAAGATATAACAAAATTGTCTCTGTTTAAAATATAATGTAATATATATTTCTCCCATACTATCAATAGGTGTTACCAAAAGTCAATTTGTCTACTGTCATAATTATCAAAATAAATATTTGTTGACTATCATGTTTCTCTAAAACTTTTAGAATTAGTACAATAAACATGATTAACATTTTCTATTTGTTTTTTATATCCTCTGCTACACCTTACATTAGTTCAAGTGATAAAATGTTTACACTTAAGACAATTTTTTTTTGTTGTGTTGTGTATATATTTTTTATTTATTCTTAATTAGTTAAATTTAAATTATTGACTATAAACAAAAGTCAGAGCTTGGATATTAAATATCTTGAAAAAAGTATGTTCAAATCCTATTCTAGGTACCTATACGAACTGAAAATATATTTTTTTTCTTTTACCCAATAAAATATTGCTACGCAATTCATACGCCGCGACTAGTAACAGAAACAATGTTACAGATGCTGAAGCAGGAAATTAAAGGTTGAATTTCTGATATTTTTCTATAATTTTGTATTTTCTATTTGTTATATTTTTATTCTTCATCTTATCCGATCAGCGCCATTTTTTTTTGTACAACGATGTCAATGTGTGACATTCAGTTTTCAGTAGATCGATATGCTCGCTGTCGACTAAAGTCGCGTAGGCGGACGTGATTTGCCTGAAAGCTCAATGCCTGTATACCATAGCCCGAAGAAGGCAGGAACTCCAAAACTTCAAGCCTAAAGTCTACGGGGAAATCTAATTCAACGTAGAGATCAAGGACGTACTCTTATGGAAATCATTCCCAATGAAAAACTATATAGTTCTAATAAACAGAATAAAACACAGAGACTTTTAGTTTTATTTCAGTTTGACTTTTTTAGACTTTTTCCCCAAATAAAACTCTAAAAAAGTCTTTATAAGTCTTTTATTCTATTTTAGAACTATATAGAGTTTATATTGGGAATAATTTCCATTTTCATAAGGGTAGGGCGACGATCCTAGACTGTATTGTTTTAATCGTGGTTTTTAACATATTATATGTGTATCTCACAGTAATAGTGGAGGTGTTCTTTTATTCGTTTATGTAGTCGTTATCGCTACATTCAGAAAAGATGGAAAAATCTATTATCAGTGACCGACTACATTTCTAGCTTTTCTAGAGGGGGGCAGCTGCCCCCCCCCCCTGCCCGTAATTCGCTCCCCCCATGAGAGATTTGCAAATACTACCCTTTCTTTCCTCTTTACTTTTGGTCCCCCCCACTCATTCCGCCATTTTCAAAATTATATATAGCCTATGTCATTACTACAATTTAGACAAATCTAACGACACCTCAATTGTCAAAAACCGTCCAGCCGTTTGGGCTGTAGGGCGTGCCAAAGAAATGGACATACATACATACATACACTCGAAAAACATAACCCTCCTTCTGTCGCAGTCGGGTAAAAAGCAACAAATTTCTCTTTGCTTTGTTTTTTTTCTTTTTACAAATGCATTTTAAATTTCTAGTATAGGTACTATATTTACATAATAATTACTACTATAAATATATGGATATGTATGTGTTTGTATGTATATTAATGTACCTACTTATACATTTAACCTTTGTATAATGTATTTATCATTGTACTTATATTTCCTTTAACATTTTATTTTGCTTAATTTTTAACGTTTTTACGATTTTCTCTTAGGTCTAAAAGTTAACTGGCAAAAAATAACTGTAGGTGTTAAATCTTTGTAAATCTAAGGCCCGCATACCACCAAAGTGGAGACGGGACGAGCGGAGCAGGGATGTGTTTTAGGTTCGGACTCCACCAAAACGGAGATATGCGGATGTCTGAAGCGGCGACGAGAATAGATGTTTTTCAGCTAGGGTGTTTCTACTGAAACTGTGCTGAGAAACGTACTGGCTTGACTGGAGCGGAAATGTATGCTGGCTAGGGTAGATATGTGCAAAACACATCTCTGCTCCACTCGTTTCGTCTCCGCTTTGGTGGAATCCGGGTGTTAAACAACCAAACGAATTTCGTTATATACACATCTAATTATTTGCAAATTTTGCTAAAAATATAGTTACTATTCGATGTCACGTAATTTATTTATTTTAATATTTTTATTATTATTAACTAGCCTAACTTAAAATGTCTGACTTCCAGGCCAAGTAAATTCTAGGCAGGTCGGGGCAAACATGTTAAGTTCATTTCAGACCACGCTTTACTATTCTGCTATAATTATATTATAGCATTAAAAGCCATAAAGCTCTACTATATAGCATTGCGTTCACATTAGGCGATATAATCGTAGGACATATAATATATGGCAAGCAATCAAGAGAGAGGGATCAACATCCTGGTTGGTGTATAGTTGTTTACGGCACCTTGCCACATGACCTTGCCATTAAAGAGGTCGGTACTATTCTTCTCTGTCGGTCACCACACAGCAAACACAAAAAAAAAGAACCAATAGTAAGTACCAAACCTTTACACATTTTTAACTTCATTACATTTCATAATACAAGACAAACTTTTTGAGATAATTATGTTAATGTAAAATGCGAAAAATAACTGACATAATTTATAATTAATTCCTTAAAGTAAGATGATTAGTAAAATATTGAAAGTTTTAGGACATTAGGGGACTAGTAGGTATTGATGAATAAAGTATAAGACGCAATATGAAACACGTATTTATTTTTTTAATATAATATTAGTGCATTTGTAGAATACTATTATGCTTTCTAAAAGCTTCAATTCACTATCACAGACTATAAAAATTTCATTAAAATAACTAAATATTTAAATAATTATTATCATTATATATGAAATTAAATAAATACATAAACAAATGTAACATAGTACTTTATATTATAATTATATTATTTTATAATTAAATTTTACATGCTCAATTTATTATTTGACAAAAATATTAATTTAATTTGATTGATTTTTTTTATACATAAAAAATATTTACTCTTTATAATCTGAGATTCTTTATTGAAGGATTTTTTGTATACTGGTACGGATTATGCCTTAAGCGTATTAAACATATTTTTTTCAGATTCAAAGCAGTGTAAAGTGTATGATTTTTTAAATTATGAAATAGTAAATAATATTAATAAATTATTTGTTAAAAAAAAGACCCACAAAACCCACATATTTATTACTGACGTAGGTACATAATCACATATTTAAAAACCGCACAAAATTTGGACATTTATTATTTTTTTTTTAATCAAAAAGTTTGAATAAACACATCAGCAATAAAAAGTTGTTAAGTACTAGCATGATAAAGTTAATTACCAAAATTTAGAGGCAATGAAAGTTATAATTCAAGCCGTTTTATACTCAATAGCACGAATTTAATGATATTATAAGTATGTGTATTATGAACAATTATATCCATATTTAGATATATGTCTGCTTTATGTAGGTATCATAAGAAATAATGTATTAATTATACCAATACTGGTTTTATAAAATTATGTTAAGCAATTTATTGTGTGGAAACATATTATAATACCAATATTTTTTTAGAAGTAGACATCGATTTCATAAAATTTATCAAAAAATATTACAACAATATAATGGAGAAGAATATTATAATTACATTACATATATATTTATTATTTTTAAATCTCGAGCTATTATAGATTTCATTATTATTATTATATCTTTAAGTCTTTAATTTATGATGACAGGTACATAGTTTATTTTTTTAATTCCATTTATTGTTTAAATAAAGAAATGCGATATTGGAAGTAGTTCCTATATAAAAATTTATCATTTTTATTTAGAACAAATGGCAAGGTAATTGAAAATAAATGCGTAAGAAGAAAATATGCGAACTGTAGTGTTGAAGCACGCTTTTTTTTTTTTTTTTTTATCTCGATTAGTCGCACAAGAGTCATACACTATTCCAAATAGGAACCATAACTTGTTAAAATCATTATATTATGTAATTAAATGCATTTTTTATAAATGCTAGTTTAGTTTGTATTTATAAAACCAACCGTTGGTTTACAGCTGCAAAAAATTCTATGATATATTATATAAAAGAGATTACTTAGCATGTTTATCGTGGGTAATTTTGAGTTACCGTTATTTCGACATTATTGAAAGCGCCATAGTCGCAGTATACACAGTCACTATAAACATGGTAAATATCCTGCTTTACGTATAAATTATAGTATTAATTAATATTACAAATATATCTGATTGTTTTGTTTAAGAAATATGAGCGAAATTAAAGAATATAAGAAGTAGTGTATTTTTGAATGTAAGCGAAAAAAATATTATACACCTAAATTACGAAAGAATAATTAATACTCTTCAAAAGTTTTCATTCATAATATTTTTTTTATAATTCTTTTGTTCTGCTCATGTTTTGTAATAGATTAATGTGTGAGCAAAAGTATTTAAGCAGGTTTCATTCGTTGCCAGAATTATAAACGAAAACGAATGGAAAACCGAACTTAATAACGATGAAATAAATAAAAATTTACTGTGACTGGAACACACGCCTAGGGTTCCGCATAATAATGAAAATGAGATATTTTAATATAGGTATGGTATAACTTAAAAAATAAAACTACTACAATTTTAAATTAGAAGTGTTGAAAATATGCTTTCATCGAATAATAATATACATATCAAGATGATAACCAAACGACAGTCGCAAGCGGTTGGACAGACGGACGGACCAAAGTCTCACTATAAAATGCCGTTTTATCGTTCAGCACGTAACCCTAAAAAGAGTAACCTAATTCTAGATACTTCTAGAAACGCAGTTGACATTAAATGCTCTTTACTATAAGGACAATACATACACTGCTATTGAATTCAACTATACTGATCATAAAGTAGGCGGCGCTAAATGTTCCATCATAATATTTGGTTTAAATATTTGAACTAGAATCTCATAGTGATGCTTCTATGATTACGTGTAAGCGTTTCGTTTAATTTAAAATACTTATTTATGTACAATAAATATAATTTTATAGACACATGTTAATAACGACCATTTATTATTTTTATTTATTACAAATATAATGAATTACTAAGAATTTACTAATTTTTTGTCGTAGAGACGTGTTTCTGATAAATTCTACTTTTAAAGGTAACTTTATAATTTTAAATGTTATAATTTAATTTTGACTATACGGTAAATCTATTAATTACTTAATAGTTACATATCGTCTGTGATGTATATATGCAGCTAATAAATTATATATAAAATTCATTTAAATTAATTTAAATATAACATAGAATAAACCGAAGTTCAAAATTTTTACACTAGTAACACAGTCGTGTGCAAATATTTTGAAATCGGACTAGAACCTGAAACATAAAAAAAAAAATATTTAAGACGTAAGCATTAAAACCATTAATTTACTTGACATTTCACTTTCGAAATCAACACTATTCAAACTTTATAGATTAATCGTATTTTGTTAATTTTATATATGTTTTTTTTCTGTCTATGAAATTTCTAATGACAAGAAACACGTTTTAAACAAGGAATTTATATCATAACTGGAACGCTCACTTAATAAAATTGTATATTCAAATATGCACCTTGAAATAATGGACATAAGGTTGACATTTGTTTCCAACATGTAAAGTGAAAAAATCGTTCCGAGCATTTCGTTGACTACTGGTATTTGGTTTTTTTTCTTACCAGTTGCCTTGAATCCATGGTAGAAAGAGATGCAATCCCTTAGAAACGTTTTTTGAGTGCACGTGCGCATTCCCGTTTGTATATAAATTCCTTGGTTTTAAATGACTTCTTTTTCTTTATCAATTAGACTAGGTTTATAAAAAAATATCTCTAAAGCATATTATAAAACAGAAAAAAAAAATTATAAATACTGTTGCCATATTAAAAATATGCAAAACTTATAATTCAAGAAATATCTTTAATATTTATTTTTTATCTAACCAACCGTTTTTTCCATGTTAACTGGTCCACCTTGAAGTATGTAGTGTAATATTCGAGTTATTTACTGCAATAACAAATTACCTGACACCGTTGAAATGTATAATAAAATAAACTACCAAGAAAAAAAAAGTAATAGATTTACTATATACGACATAGCCCGTCTTTTGTCGTTTTAAAAACAATATATTTATTTTGGCAGTTACGCTTAAACAGTTCCTTCGATAAAACCACTTTTTTATTTTTGAATTGCTGTAAATAAACTAAATTTAGTGCCATACATATACGCTTATTATTATTTCACCCATAAGATATATGAAAACATTTCACCACTTTTATATTTTTAAGATATTGTTTAAATAAATTATATACTTTTAAGCAACATTGAACAAGTTTTTTTTTCAAACAACTCTTAAAGAGTTTTGACAAAATTAACAGATCATTAGCTATATTTTTATTACTCAAAAGGCTCAGGCACGTTGCCTAGATTTATAATCTGTATCAGGCACACATTAAAGCCTAAGTTCTAGTAATACCGCAGAGGCCACACATTCATAACTCCGTATCATCGGGCGTATTTGCGTTGTTTTCTAAATCGAGTAATTGTTTTATACGTTCTACACATAGGTTTGATCCTTCGTGCGCTTCTTTGGCCATCTGAAAAAAAAATATTATTTTATTAGTTTACGCTTTGTTGTACACCAAAACATACAAATAATAATATATTAGACATTTAAGACAATTACAGATTGTGTAGTACAAGGGGCGGTTTTTGGTTAGTTAGCTATTTCTTCCAGACACCCGGAAAAAATAAATATGCCCATGTTTATTAAAAAAAAAATAGCCAGTGGATATACCAATAAAACTTAACTTCAAACTTGTCAAAATTCGAAGATTTTTTTTTTTAATTAAACCTGGTTAGAGAGCTGGCTTAAAGCTGACAACACATATTTTACGACACCTGGAATTTCGTCTAGTGATACTGCTATACCCATTGAACAAGTAATGGGTACTAGCTAAGCCCGGCCGCGGTAGGTTTGGGGTCCCTCGGGTTAGCCAGGTTGAAAATTAAGCAAATTTTTAAAGTATTTTACGGCGTCTGCCGTTTTAATATGTTATAATATACCTCTCGAAAAATTGAAAAATAACTATGGCTGCTGATTTTAAGGGTTGCAACATCACGGCAGACACTTTTCAAAATTCGAAAAAAAAAAATTTTTTAAAGTATTTTACGGCGTCTGCCATTTTAATATATTATTTATTGAACTATTTTAAGCTTATATTCTAAATGGCTGCACTTTTGTCCTGTTGTAACTATCGGATTTACAGCGAAACCTTACCTGCAGTCCGTGCATACGTATATCCATAGTTGGAATTTTCACATTCGTAGAACTTATATAACATTGAAATTACACTAGTAAATGTAAAACATCTTATAAATATACAAATAAACGAACACATCTACTACTCTAAATGTGCATAATAACGAAAAAAATGTACATTGTAATGCCGTAGCAAATGGGGAAGTTTGCTTGGCCCGATCCTTTACCTGGTCTTCACTGCAGATTTACCGACTACTGATGGCACTGCGGCCCTGAGTACACATGATGAACCAGCACAAGCAAGTAACATGCTGCAGCGCTCTCTAAACAGCATCACGGTATGGCTAGCTACCTGGCGGCTTAAAATCAGAACAGTCCAAGAGGAGATCAAGCACTCAATGAAATCCTACAGGAATAGACTAGAAAACCATCCAAACATACTGACTGTTTACTTAATGAATAACATTACAATGTACAAAAGACTCAAAAGAAAGTCCCCTAGAGATTTATAGGGATTGTTAAAAATAAAAGGCGTGTGTCGCTGGACAGACTGCCCTTCAAGACAATATATAGAGACTCATAACCCTATGCTAAATTTTCACGAAACAGATTGCATTGCTGACATATATAAAATAAAAAAAAAATAATGCCGTAGCAAATATGAAATTAAATTTGAAATTGAGCATTTTTCCAAATGCTGGAAATATAATGCGTAATTAAAACTTGTTTATACAATCACAAAAAGCTTGCATCAAAGCTCTGAAGTTTTTATTAAAATTTTCTTTCATATCTACAGCCTTGTTAATTAATTAATTAATTTATTTATTATTATTAAATTTTTATTTGTTAATACAAATAGCTGAAACCTCTCATCATCAAAATCGATGGATTTTTTAGCATTGTACATACCGACACTTTTTTAAAGTTTCTTCACAAAATAAAAGCATTTTCTCTTCTTGTTCCGAGGCACAAATAACACACTTTAAATTATAAGCCATTTTGACGAAGTAATGGAAAAGAAATTTATAATCAATAAATCAAATGAAAACTTCTATTCACAGTATTATGTCTCAATACTTTCAACATACAACTCGCATTCTGTATGCATTGGAGATGCGCGTAATACAGGTGCGACGCGTTGTTCGCAATATTTAAGATCGCAACTTTAACTATGAATGCATAATTGCACTGTTTGACTTAAATTTGGTATTTACTATAAGGTTATTTGAAATATATTTTGTCTAAAATAGTAATTAAACGTAATATAAAAATCATATGTACTTACTTAATGAATATATATTATCGAAAAACTTTATTTATATATATTAAAACTATATTTATACAGGTAGGTACATCAAAACTAAAAAAATAAATTATTATTTTTATTTTATTTTACACCTACATTACATTGTTTTACAACAATGTAATTACAACGGCTTACTAATAACGCATCCTTTTTTGCTGAACATATCATGATAGTCCAGTATATAATAGGTTTTACCACAGATATTGGAAATATAATATTTCTATGGGTCTTACACACTACCCTTCACATTTTTATATCGCGTTTCTGGCTTTTGTTCGCGGTCGTCGACAAAGTAATTCGTTGTTACATATTATATATCCTGATGAGTTTGAATGCCTCTGTGATAGTCGTCGATACGTCGTAGACATCCGTCATCTTAAAGTGTTAGGTCAATGTAATCTGTTTAATATAAAAGTATGGAAGTAGGATAAACTACTACTCTTACTGTATTACATGTTTTCTAAGCACGGACTGCAGGTAAGGTTTCGCTGTAAACCGGATAGTTACCACAAATTTAATTTCATATTTGCTACGGCATTACAATGTACATTTTTTCCTTATTATGCACATTTAGAGTAGTAGATGTGTTCGTTTATTTGTATATTTATAAGATGTTTTACATTTACTAGTGTAATTTCAATGTTATATAAGTTCTACGAATGTGAAAATTCCAACTATGGATATACGTATGCACGGACTGCAGGTAGGGTTTCGCTGTAAATCCGATAGTTACAACCGGACAAAAGTGCAGCCATTTAGAATATAAGCTTAAAATAGTTCAATAAATAATATATTAAAATGGCAGACGCCGTAAAATACTTTTAAAAAAATTTTTTTTTCGAATTTTGAAAAGTGTCTGCCGTGATGTTGCAACCCTTAAAATCAGCAGCCATAGTTATTTTTCAATTTTTCGAGAGGTATATTATAACATATTAAAACGGCAGACGCCGTAAAATACTTTAAAAATTTGCTTAATTTTCAACCTGGCTAACCCGAGGGACCCCAAACCTACCGCGGCCGGGCTTAGCTAGTACCCATTACTTGTTCAATGGGTATAGCAGTATCACTAGACGAAATTCCAGGTGTCGTAAAATATGTGTTGTCAGTTTTAAGCCAGCTCTCTAACTAACCGATTTTAATCCTCGAATATAATAACATCGGCTGATATGTTTCCTAAAAGCTAATGCCGACTTTGCCGGACTTACCTTAAAGCACAAGCTGAATTATTATTATTATTACTTATTTATTTATTTACAAAATCAGATACATGTTAGAAAGTGCTGTTCTTTTTTCGAAGTCGGTTAAAAATAGTTTCTTAGTAATACATTTCATGATCATTATTTGACTATTTATGAGACAGATATTTTTAAAACAAAACAAATAGTTCACAAACCAATCCCTCCAGAAGGATGAAAATTTGAAAAGCATGTGTCGTGGATTTGATAACACACCAAACACACTCGCCCAAACAAAAACCGCTATAAATATCTGTGTTTTTTGGAATTGACTTGTATTATATTATGTGCCAAGTTGGATTTATTATTTTATTTAACACTAGCTTCTGCCCGCGGCTTCGCACGCGTGGATGTCGGTTATCACGACCAAAAAAAAAGTATCCTATATTACTTCTAATATCTCCAAGAACATGTGTACAAACTGTCATGATGTTCTGTTAAGTAGTTTTCGCATGAAAGCGTAACAAACAAACTTACATTTCACATTTATAATATAAAGAGGATTAATCGAGGAAATGAAAATAGAACACGAGTTCGTATTACTCACCAGTGAGAAGTTTAAGAATCCATGAGGCAGACCTTCTAATACATCGAGACCGACTTCATTGCCGAGACCCTTCAGTTTCTTAGCAAACATCACGCAGTCATCCAGGCAAGGGTCCAAATGTACTGTCTTTATTTAAAAAATAACAATTATAATGGTATGTAAGATATATTATCAAATATAGATAGAGTTAGTGGTATCAGGGTTAATTTTCACTGACAACAGATTTCCGATATTTCCACGACTTTGTAGACACCATGGTTACGGGATGAACTGTCGTTCAGTCAGTCGTCCTGTGACTATGGTGTCAGTTCGTAAATATCGGGAATTTCAAAATAATAATCGCCGTAAGTACCGTTTAAATGAAAGTATAACTGTACTGTATCAGCCTGTAAACAACCCACTACTGAGCGAAGGCCTCTTCTTCGTATATAAAAGTTGGAGCTTAATCCACCACGCTGCTCCACTGCGAGTTGGCAGATAATTTCCCTTCTAACAATAGTTAGTCGTCGTCGTAACGATCGTTATCAGGTCTATGTTAACAACCGGGACCAGACCGGCTTTACGTGCTCTCCGAGGCACGGTGGAGACCCACAAAGACATACAGCCAGACCGGAATCAAATATTTATACAAATACAAACATCTGTTCCGAGTGGGAATCGAACCCGAGACCGCCGGCTTTAGGCGACTACTCGCACTACTACAACGAAAGTACTACAAAGAAATGTCGTCAAGGTATTAATTTTTTAGAGTTTTTAGTGACCATGAAAGATTAAAAACTTATACAACTAGCTGTATCTCTCGTGTCATCATTGAACCAATAAGATAAAGTATGAACGCCAGCTTGAGATGAGGTATCCAGTGTCTTCGCTCGTAGTATGAACTCATAACAAATACCCAGTTTGATGCAGTAGTTTTGACGTAATGAGCGGCCAATATACAAACAGACAAAATTGATACATTTTTGGCTTCAATGTAGATTATAGTAGCCTCCAAAAAAAAATTGGTTGTTTGTAAAGTCGGTTTACGGACGATATAATTTTACGTGATAACGTCATAAGAAAATCATGAAAATTGCATACTTTTATGAATTGAATTATTATCACTGAATTATCATTTTCTTGTATAATACCTACAAAGAAGGAGTTAATTGAACATTAAAATGTTTTCGATAAATTAACATTTATTTAATTCAAATATTTTTCCTCTTCAATTCGGACGCAACTGCCGATGGAGTGGAAGAGAGATAGATGCGTCACAAGCCGAACGCTGAGGCCGATCGTGCCTCTCTATCGCTTGTTCCGCGCTCTCGCTCGCGGAACGTGACAATGAGTCATGCTTTTTTGTGCTTGCAGCCGGCGTTCATCGATTTATAAGACATTATCACGTCAAAAAAAAACTTTAAATAGTCCGAGCAAAACTAGTTTTATATATATTTTGTTAATTAACAAAATAAAAATTATAGAAGGGCTTACTGACCAGTATTCTTACAGGTGGAAATCTCTTCAGTAGTTCATCTTCTGCCCAGTACGGCGATAGAAACGGGTCACGGGGCAAGGAGAATATGAACTCATCGGACGGACTTCGAGCTATTAGGGCGTCTAGATTGGATCTCACTGCTAGCCTATACATAAAGATATAAAATTACTTAAATAAGCTGTTGAAACAGCTTGACCAAAAGACGCTCCATCAAATAAGGAGTTTGGACATAAATCTGAGTTGCTGATCCATTGCAATTTGGTAGACATTGCGTTACATCCCAAAGAATTTTCTCTAAGAATTATGCAGGGTTTTTTAACATTTACTAAACTCATATATATATATGTACAATAATAATATACTAAACTCATATATATATATATATATATATATATATATATATATATATATATATATATATGAGTTTAGTATATTATTATTGTACTATTTAATTAATTTAAATACACGAAAAGATAGCGATTTCCTTATACCATATTTAAAAAATCATAAAATTGTTTATCAAATAAGTAGATCATTTTTAAAATAAAATCTTTTCAAAATGAAAATAATGAAATAATTCGAGATAAGGTTAAAAATTAGTTCACAAGAACAATAAAATTACAAAGAGGATAAAAAAAGCGACAAAAACAATATAGCGATATCGGTACATTGCGTGACATATTGAACATATATTTATAATACATATATGAATAAATGAATATATTTAGTCATTACTCACTCTTCTTGTGACGGCCTTATAGTATTAGAACCCGTGATATATGCCAGCCGAGACGACATCGCGTCCATTAGACCCGTGGCCGCTTCACTTATACTATGACAAGAATTTAGAGACACGTCAGGACAAACACACGGCACTTCATTATATTATATACAAAGCAATCACTAATTACACAGATAATTAATATCACAACATCACTCTAAATAACCTTTTATATGCAACAATTTATTTCCAGAATTTGAAGTAACTTTAATGATAATAAATAACCAATAAGGGTGGAACTTTTTCTCATTCAAATTTTATGAGATGATTGAGATACATTAGTGTACTATTTATCACAAAATAAATTTTAAATTCATTTCATAATTAGCGAAAGATAAATTAAAAACGTAGTTTAATTGATAATCTTCCTCTTTTGAATCCAGCTAACTAGAAGAGTACAGCTGTTACAGTCAAAGATAATTTTTTATATTAAACATTTTAACGGCGAGTTGCACGAAATCGTCGCTAATTTTCCGTTAGTTAAGTTGAAATTAATCTTAAAATTAATTGATCTCATGATTAAATTTAAAGCTGTTGGAATTAATCATCCGTTAAACAGGTCTTTAATTAAACTAATTTTTTTAAAACTTAATCAGATTGTAGGTTTCGTGCAACAGATAATCACGATTCTTGGGATTAAATTAGTTTAATAAACACTTAAATTTTAAAATTTGTTTCGTGCAACTCGGCGTAAGTTAGGTAAAGTTCATTATGACTCACAAAATAATTTCCATACTTTATATATGGTTTATATATAATAGTTTGTATATCAGATATCATGTGAAATAAAGTCTGTATAGGAGATTGAAAATCGTACCTCATTTGTACGTTGGTAGATATTTCTTTTCTCTAGTGTTAAAAATTTCAAAGGATTTGAACATCCAAAATAAAGGATTCTATTTTTTTTTTATTAGACCCGTGATTGCATAACTAGTGGTAACAAGAAATAACTAAACGAATTGAGTGCTTCGTAATTTGTATCCGGTTAATGATTAGCACAACACATGCAAAAACACACAATGAAGAAACACAGACACACACATACACACTCATGTAAGCACGTTATACACTTTATAGCATAACATTAAGAATTTGCTGACGGATAATTATTTAAATCTAGTCACTTACCGTGTTTTTATCCTTTTTTTATTATCTTTCTGTTCCTCGTCTTGTATTAGAGGTGGTTCACCTATCAAAGTACTCGAATTTTCCGATTCAGGTTCTCTAATGGGAATAAAAATTTTGATCTTATCAAAGTTTTGTATGACGTACCTACTATGACCGTATTCTTTATACGAATAAGCAAAACCAAATGTAATAATTTTTATTTCCTCTCAAAAGTATTAATATGCAGCGCTCGCTGATGCACTACCGGAAAATTATTTAAAAAAAATGAAAATAATGCAAAAGTTTTTTTATTTTTTTATATGATTATTCATTAATATTGTATTGATTTTTTGATAATTGATAGTTTGTTATTACATTTGAATTAATTTGACAAATTATTTGTTGTATTGGATATTTTAATCACTGGACCTTTTTATTATTTCGTGATATTTTTACGCGGCTACGACGCGTAACGGAATGTTAATGGTTCACATGAAGGTCCTGATGAAAGTTGGGAAATCCAAAATCACACCAGTGTTATAAAAACTTAGTAAAACTCCACACATAAGTTCGAAAATTTAACAATCAAAGTTAGCTCTACGTCTAGTAAGTAGTAATTATAAACTAAGAACAACACACGAAAACGTAAGTCTAAATTTAACCATTCTACAGAACTATAGGGTACCTTGGATGTTGGTTCTTGTTAGGTTTAACGACTGGGAACCGTCTTCCTTCCGAATCGGTATCGCTTTCGAAAACGTATCGATCTAGGAAATCTGATACGTGCTGTTGAGACTTGTCCTCCGTCGGTGTTATACCTGATAATTAAATTTATCTATAAATTAATTATTCATAATTATGTATATATTACGTGCATGAAGTATAGAGTTAAAGAAGCGCAATCTTGTGTTACGAAAAGTGTCCGTCGAAATGCACCAAATTATGGTGGCGATGGCGCCACATTAGCATCAGGGTAAATCTTGGAAGCGCCAAATAACAAAGCAGTCATAACACGGACTGAACTCGTAATAAAAAATATAAATTAACAACAATAAAAGACAATGTAATATAAATATTATCAATAATAAATTAAACATTTAAAATATAAAAAATAATAATCACAAGTATTGATTAAGTCGACTATTTCTTAACTACAGAAGTCAAAATAACTGCTAACTTCATATCATTTCCATTTCTTACACTAGCGCTATTTCGGTGAGAGTTCGAACAATGATTTGCTGTTTACATTTTCAACTAATCCCCTATACAAGACGGTTCTCCTTAACTCTATACTCCATGATTACGTGGAAAGGTGGTCAAATGAACAAAAATTGAGTACAAAGTTACTAAAGCAGGTGTGCTTTTAATATCTAGGATAATCAAATCCTATCTTAGTTGGAATGATGTCAGTTAACTGTTGGTCATTTTGTGATAAATTTAAATAATTATATCTTATTATTGTCCTCTACTGACTATGTACATTGAACTGCAGACAATGTTCTTTATATTTGAGTATATATACAGTAGATGAAATTTTGCGTAATGTACCTATGTAGTAATGAAAAATGTTTTAAATATTATCATGCTTCTATTTTAAATGTTTTCCATTATTATATAGGTTCGTTAATCTTCATGCCAGAAAATGGAATGTATGTATTGGGGTAGGACCAAAATTAACACCGGACATGCTTTGATGTTTATGTAAGAAACATAAAAGTTGGTATTTAGACTTATCAAGAACGAGAAATTCTAGTAGATATAAGTCCAAACTTTACTAGTTATATAAACTTCAACATATATCATTAGTCTTCTACTTCGATTACATATATGTAATATGATCTGTCATCGGCACATGAGTAAATAAACGGAACAGAGACAAAGCTTCTAAGGAGCGAGCAAAATTTATACCATTTTGGTAGGGTTGGCACAGGATAAAATTATTGTTCATACACACATGTACAGTAAATTATATTTACACTTTTATATTAAAACATTATTACATGTAAACTCGACGCGCGACGTGTACCGCAGCCCTTGAGTTTGAGCGCTCTCCGAGCCGCTACCGGCCGGTAGAGCTCCGCACGTGACGGTGTAACAAATATAATTAACCAACCTTTGCGTAGGGTGAAATTAAAGGTAGCATTGTAACACTGAATAGTTTAGTGGGGATCGGAGGAGGAGCCGCTCGGGGCCTTATAAAAGGACGGGCTCGGTAGAATCTTCCCTTTTTCTCGTCTCTTCGGTGCAGGGTGCGAATTGTTGGGGTCCGGGTAGGCGTACGGAGCGGTCGACACTAACTCTTCCCACGTGGCGACTTCTGCGGGTGAACCTCGGACCCCAACAACAGGCTTTTTTTCTTGATCTCGCTACGAGAAGGAAGCAGGGGGGCAGGGAAGCCCATCCCTACAACCGTTCTACGGCGAGAGACGTCGAGCGTCGGACGGGGTACGCCGTCCACGTGTCCCGGCGCGCACATCCTGCCCGACACCTACACAAAGGCGGTGACCGGCTGGGGGTCCGCCACGCACCACGTGCCCCATCCTTACACCAAGGCGGAGACCGGCTTGGGGGTCATCCATGCTCCACGTGCCAATAGTTAAGTGCCCGTCCGGTTAACCTCTAGACCTGAACCAGGAATAGTTATTGAACCACGTAGCTCGTGATCTTTTAAAAATTAATAATAAACATTGTTATTGATAAATTTCTAACATTTATGTAACTTGCCTACCTACATATATCATTATGAAAATAAATGTTGTAGTTTTGTTCATTTAATATTTTTTTATTTATTTCTCTATTTTACTTAAATATCTCTTTATTGTCCGTCGTTATATTATAAATATAACTCCGCGTCAACGAGGCGCGAGTGCGCACGCACACACGCGCCCCGAGCTCGTAGTAGTGTACCTATCGTACCTATTGTATGAAGCTTTGTCTCTGTTCCGTTTCGTTAGTCATGTGTTATCGGATGCCGTGCGAGTGACCTGCGACCGTGTGCTCGCTGGAGAGCGAGGCGGCGCTGGCGGTGGTGTCGGAGGACTGGCGCCGCTCGCTGCCCGACTTGTGCGCCTGCAGCTCCACCAGGTCCGACGGCGACACCTCCTCGAACGACGACGGGCCCTCGCTCGCGCCCTCTGGGGACGTGTGCCCGTATACTTTTTTTTTATCACCTGATCACAGCGACATCCATAGACACCCGCAAAATCAGAGGATTGGCAGGTGCGTTGCCAGCCTTTCAAATTAGCTTTTTTTATGCTATTTTATATGCTTTTTTCTTGAAAGTCCCTAAGTAGTATCGGTTCGGAAATACCGTAGGTGGCAGCTGTGTCGTGTGAGGCAGGAAATGCCGTAAAAACCGAGTTGTTGTAGATATCGCGACACATCGACTAACTATTACGTACAAACACCGCCTCTTGCACTCTTAGGAACCAATTAGAATAATTCTCTTGCTATGAGGGACCGAACAGAATTATTCTCTTGCAATGAGAGACCGAACCGAATTATTCTCTTGCTATGAGGGATCGACCAGAATTATTCTCTTGCAATGAGAGACCGAACAGAATTATTCTCTTGCTATGAGGGATCGACCAGAATTATTCTCTTGCAATGAGAGACTGAACAGAATTATTTTCTTGCTATAAGGGACCGACCAGAATTACACTGACTGAGTTGTACGTTTGTTAAATTGGAGAGATTTCTATCGTATTGATCGAAATTGTTCCTTATCATATAATTCGTGCTACATATATACAACGTGTATATCTGTTATTAAAAAATATTTCAAATATTGCGTTTTACTATCGAAAAATACCCTCTTCGAGCTGAGAAATCGGTTGAAACTATGCTACGCAATGCCGTCCGCTTCATACATTGAGAGAGATTACCACAGATGGACTAACTTACAACACAATTTTTTTGTTGCGTTTCTGCTGTCGTTCTGTCACGTACTTTACGAAACGAAACCTCAGGGCTTCAAAAATCTTCAAAGGGCTTAAGAAGTTTTCGACACGGAATTAACGTATATTGGTCAAAATATATTTTGTACTATGTCTTTAGGCTTTTAATGATGGCCTTAATATCGACTTGACGGCTTCCTTATATTATGTTAAAATAAATGTCTACATAATTTTCTTTTAGGTCTTTTTTTTATACCGGTAAGCGATAGTAGGTTAGTCAGTGTTAGTATAGTTATAGTAAAACCGACAAATTAGAGCTATGGATAGCAATGGTAGTTTAAAGAATGGCAACACTCATGAACTCTCAAAACCATTATAAATGGCAACATCGTAACAGATTAGCTGTTAATCACATAAAGTATGTTCGCTTTATCAAAAGAGGTAAAATATCGCAAAGGCTGGTTTAACAAAACCATTTATCACATTGCCTTAATTATGTGTTCTTAAGTGACCATAATATCTTTTTTATTTTAACTATATACATGTAGACATGCGATAGACATAAAATTTATTTAATCCTTACCTTGTGATGGACTAACTTTAAGGAAACCGTTTCCTTCAATAGGCGTTGTCGCATTCGATGTACTGTTTTCTTTACTTGAGCGTTTCTCTTCTTTGCCTCTTGAGTTTGGACTCGCGTATGCTGGAAATTATAGAATAATTATTAAATATATATTTCATAGCAACTATTAATGCGCTAGCAATCCCGGGTCCGATCCCAAACATGAAAAATATTTGTATTGGCTATAGGCCTATTACAATATAGTGTATAATTCTTTCTTGCTTATATCTCCTGCGTCAACTTTTTCAAGCAGAGCAAGTATCATATAATTATAACCAAACTATCTTAAAAGTTTCAAAAATAAACGACCGCGAAACAAAGCTATTTAGTGGAATTATAATTTTGACCTTAATTATTTTTAAACTACATATATAGTATAGTCAGGCAGTCAGTCAGCCAGCCAGCCAGCCAGCCAGCCAGCCAGCTAGTTAACCAGCCAGCCAGCCAGCCAGGAAGCCAGCCAGCTAGCCAGCCAGCCAGCCATCCAGCTAGTTAACCAGCCCGCCAACCAGCCAGCCAGCCAGCCAGGAAGCCAGCCAGTTAGCCAGCCAGCCAGTCAATAACCTGAGAATAACTTGGTACAAAAATTATTAATCTATGCAACTAACCTTTAAGACATCTCATCATGAATCCAAAAGGTAGTAGAGGATCCATCAAGCAGAGAAGTCGCGCCGGACTCGGAACAAAACTGATGAGTAACGGAGCGTACGCCATGAACAGACCATCGGGGGCACGGAGACCAGCCTCCAGGATCTTGAGCGTACAGCCGGCTATTAGATTCGCACCCGCCGAGTCGCCCGCGAACGCAATCCGTTTACCTGTAAATAATTCGAAGAAATGGTCCTATCAATAATGAATTAAGGTCTTAATTAACAGTTAAGTGAGGAATCTAATATGATGCTTTGGTACCACATTTGTGAAAAAACACTACATTAATAATAAATATTCAGTGATTAAAGTACACGTGGTATTTTACAATGTGGTCTTGCCACATCAGTCATTGGATGTCCACTGCTGAACGTAGGCTTCCTCCATCATCTCTTGGGTTTACCAATACTCGCCACGCTTGGCAGGCGGGTTGGCAAGCGTAGTATTTTCTGGCAAGATATGGTGATGTTACTGCATATCACTATGCAGTTGTTAGCACCACTAACTATGGCCTTAGTCCACGTTTACGACACCTCGGCAAGAATGAGGTGTTTGTTTATAATAATTATGATTTTTTTTTTATTTTAGGTTTTTTTTTTATTTAGTATAGTAATACAATGAATTAAAATTGATACAACAAATACATAAACCGGTAAAGTTTCCAATAATAAACAATACATAAAAGAGCAAAAAAGCACACGTTTATAAAAAAATATCGAGAAAATACAAATAGAAATTAAAATATGTCAAGTTATAATAAAATTAACAAATTAATTATCATGCACATGAAAAATTTCAATTATAAATAATTAATTTAATTACAAAATCAATGCAAAATTTTCATATTCAATCAAATAATAATATCAAATTAAAAATTATTAATCAAAAAATTGAATTAAATAAAAAAAAAATCTTAATCATTCAATTATAAATAATTAGTTAAATAATAAAATTAATTTTAAATACAACATTACTTCAATCAATCATGCGAACTACAGAATCAATACAATTATAAATATATATTAAAAAATGATATCCACTCAACTACAATTCATAATTTATAAAATTATTGCATTTTTTATTTCTTTTCTTATACTTTGTATTGTACATGTAGCACAAACAATATTCAGAAAACATTAAATTTTACACAAATTTTGTTGTACTTATAACAAGCTCTAATAATAAAAAAAAAAAATTCTGGGCATCCTTAGTTTTAGTTTTAGGTATATAAAAAAGGGACTGGTTACGTTATCATTATAAATCTATTACAGGAATTATTTAGAGTTATAAAATGAATAATCTCAATGCATACATCAATTGATTAGTATGTGACCAGATTGACAAAATTATATTATACAATCAGTTTTTAAATGTATCCTGTAGTATTTAACTTAATAATAGACAATAGAGAATGGACCGAGCGATATCCGCAAAAAATTGACCACTTTCTGCATCTAATACCTGTCTCTTTTCTGTAGGTCTGTAGCATAGACATACTCCTGCGAGCGTATGACGTGGGCCAATAATAATTCTAGAAAGAGACAACTACTGGCCGCACGTTCACTTTATCTCTCTCACACTTTCTTGCCCGTATTTACTTTACAGCTGGGTAGGAAACATTCAGTTCATTTTCTATGCTTATGAACTTAACCGGTCGCTCTGGAGGTCGATGGGGGTTGCCTACGTTTAGCAGTGGACATACAGTGGCTGATATGATGATGATGATGATGAACTTAACACGCTAAATAAAATCCCTACCAGTAGTTCCAATTTCTTTAAAATTATTCATCATCCAGCAGTAGGCGTAGAAGACTTCTTCTAGAGCTCTCGGGAACGGAGCCTGCGGTGCCAGACTGTAGTCCACCGATAGTATTGGCGTGTTCAGTTTCGCTGCCCATTCTCTCAAGTAAGTCTCGTGAGACTTCGAACTCTGGGCGACGAAGCCTCCTCCGTGACAGTGGAATATTACACCATCCGCTGGTGGGAGGGTTGAAGATCCTTCACCCGCCTGGGGAGTATATATATCATCTATAAAAATGGTATTGAAGCTTGTTTGCTTGTTTAAAGGCGCTATTCCTTGTATTATTTACGTCATAAAGTATGTTCAATAATCCCTTAACCACCTAGCAACTATTTTTGTTCTTTAACCACCTATGTGCGGTCACAGAGACCGCCGATAGATTATCGCGCTTATTTTGGGATCTATCATAACAAATTAAAGTTCGGTTAAATAAATTGCATATTTATACTCAATTGCTTTATTTTAGCACCACAAATTAGCAACAGTAATATAAAAGTCTTATGAAAAAGGAATAATATTTATGTAATAACAATCATGGCACCAAAAATTACTATACTAAAATAACGAGATCTTTATCATTAGGAACATAAATTTTTTACTTCTTTTTCTTATTTCTAATAATTTTCACCAACAGATGGAGTGATTTTTGACGATGATTTAGGTACATATACATACCCCGAGCGTAACCGGGGTGGGCCGCTAGTAAGATCTATAAAGATTATATAATACGCTAAGTTTCATAACCGTATATATAAACCTAACCAGAAAGTATCGAAATATAAAAAAGTAAAGTCGGAAAGTTTTATATTATATAAAAACAAGTCTAAATATTCCGCTCCTTGGGAAGCTTGAGTCACTACGCTGAACCATTATATATGTATATAATTTTTCTTGTTTTTCTTAACCGTTGAGAACGAGATGAATTTTAAACACAAATCGAGTACTTGGAAACTGAAGCGTCCTTTGGTTTGGACAAGTGCAAAAGTATCCTGATATAAATGATAACGACGCGTTGGCGCAGAGTTCACAGCAACTGGCTGATGCGCTAGCGGTCGCGGGTTCGATCCCGCACATGACAAATATTTGTATAGGCCATACCGATATTTATCGTGGTCTGGGTGTTTGTGTTTGTGTATTGTGTGTGTTTCCGGACCCCCGACACAGGATTCACATCCTACTGGGGGCCGTCGAGTGTGAGACGTTTATTTATTATTATTATTATTTATTTATTATAAAAGAGTGGCATACAATTATTACATAAACTAATACAAAATAATAAAATAAAACTTACCATGCCCATTCTCTTATTAACACTAATCAATCTAACATTAAGCCCTTGTAGCCCTATATGCGTTTCAGGCGGTAATATCGTCAATTCTTTCCCTTCCTTCGTAGTCACCACTATAGGTTCAGGAGGTAACGTTATTAACTTATTGACGGCCACCGTCGACGACATTAGACTCGGTACACGTTTCATTATTTCTGGAAGCAAACTAAGAATCATTGCATGTTTTTATTTACTACTAGCTTTCGCCCGCGGCTTCGTCCGCGTGGATGTCGGTTATCGCGACAAAAAAAGTGTCCTATGTTACTTCTAATACCTCCAAGACGCGAAAACTACTTAACCGATCATCATGAAACTTTGTACATATGTGTAATATGTATTGGTTAAGTAGTTTTCGCGTGAAAGCGTAACAAACAAACTTACTTTCCCATTTATAATATTAGTATGATTACTATTTTTACATTAATTTTGTTGAACTGAATTAAACTGAATCAGTCTATGAACAAAAAAAAAAAGAAAGAAAAAGAAAAAGCTGGAAAAAGGCCTCTTATCAATATAGATTAATGCTCCACTGCGGTTTGGTGGATAATTTCCCTACTACGAGTAATGGTCTCTATCAGGTGTCTATGATAACAACCGGGACCGATAACTTTACGTGCTCTCCAATGTACGGTTGGGAGACCCACAAGGATATAGACCCAGACCAGAAACAAATATTTGTACAAATACAAATATTTACCTCGAGCGATAATCGAAGCCTCGACCGTTGGCGTTTAAGCGACTACACGCACCACTATACCAGAACGGTTGTCTCTCACTTGGTTATTAAATAAAAAATAAAAATTAATCACTTATGAATTAAACTGCTTGTTATTATTATTAGAAATATTGTGAAAATTATATTATTAATTATGATCTACTTTCATTAATATGTATGACGTCTGACGTAAACAAAACATAATAAATACATACTATATACGAATAATGCGTCATAAACGATTATGAATCAACATATCAATTTTATTTATTTACGATGAATATAAATCATATGAATGACTTACTATCTCAAATTTTATAAAAGTAAATATACCAAAAGATACTATATCAATCATAGAATAGACGTAAAAAATTAGAAAAATAATATAATTTTTAAATTATTTAAACTTAATTTTATTGATACTGGTGTAATTTTGTATACAAAACTACAAAGTACTTAAATATTCGCAATAATTTTCTTAATTGCCTATTGCAACATAGTTCGAATAGTTTATATATGTATATATTTTCCTGCTGTTTTCACAGATTTCGTCAAAAAAATTCAAAGTTCGAAAATCGAGTTGATAATAATTATGACTTTTAGCTTTTTAAAGTTTTTATTTTTCCGTAAAATTTTCCAATTTTCCGATTTGTACCGAAAAATCTGCTGCAGACATGCAAAATATACAAAAAAAAAAAAAAAAAAATAGTAATAGAAGAACAAGTTGAAGCTAAAATGCTTACCGCTCTCAGCTAAAAACCAAAACGCCTTGCAGAACTCCACATTAGCGGACTGACTGATATTTACGATACGTCTCGCTCGCATCTCTGGATCTATTAAATACTGTCCTCCCGTCCAGACAGAACTTATGAGGTTACCGTGGCTGTAGTACGCTTCGGAGAAACCAGCCATACATATGGATATACCCTTAAGTATACCACGCATTGATGGAATAAACTGTAATTAAAAAAAGATATGTAAATCATATAAATAAATAAAGAAGAGGCTTTTGATCATATACTTTTAAATAATAATGAGCAATAAAAAAAAAAAAAGTAATTTACTTCTGATTCAAAAAGATATAAACGAAATGACAATTCAAAACATAATTTTTTTAATTATTTAAGTAACGCCAATCTTAACACAAATTTGTGTTAGTGCGTACGATTTATTATTTTATATTCTGATATTAAAATTCAGCCAAGAATTAAGAAAATTACATTGTTAATTTAGCGAATATCATGATAATGTTAATTTTGTTCTAAGAAATAAATGTATGTATATAATAAGAGCAGTAAATTTATAAACAGCCATATATCATATCTGATCTTTTTGTCTGGTAAAATATTTAAAAAATCAACTAACCAGATACATATGGGGGGGGGGACTTTACTATCGTTTATTATGTTCACAAAGGTTATAAACTAACAAAAATTAATCTTATTTATCATTTTTATTTCACCATTATTTCAATATTAATTAATTCTTAAAGGTTATACCTGTTATATAGGTAGGTATGTTAATTTAAAGAAATAATGTTGTATTAAATTCTTATACTCAGTATTAAATAAATAAATAAATATTAACCAACAATCACACCACGTTAACCTAGCCCCGTGATAAGTTCGTAAGAACTTGTGTTACGGGTACTAGGAACGGAAATAAATTTAAGATATTAATACATATATACATAAATACACATCCATGACCCGGTGCAGACATCTATATTCGTCATACAGATTATCTGCACCTGGCGAGATTCGAACCCGCGACCGCTGCGTAGTGTCCAGTTGCCTGACCACTCGACCAGCCGACCAGCCGGCAGTATTCTTTTTAATCTAAAAGTTAATACGAGTATAACAAAAAATATTATCAATAATTTTAATCTTTGACTAGCGACACTAATGTATTTGAATATTTATATTTAAATTTTTTATTAAGTATCGTTTTAAATTCAATAAAACACAAATCTATAGTAACAAAATATTTGATAAATGTAATTTTGTCACATTTTTTTTTGTTTTTCACCAGCCATTTTGTATGTTGGAAACGTCCGATTTTAAAATATTTTCGCGAGTTGCTTTTGACGGGATATGAAATTAAGATAGTGTAACTTATCCATAATATATAAAATTTAGTTGCAAGTAACCGCGTAGCTCAAAAAGCTACGCGGTTTATGTGTACAATTATTCTAAGATATAAATAAATATGTTATATATAATTTATTAAAATATTGGTTTATCTACTGGTACTGGTTTTTTTTTTCATTTTTTTTTGTGTTATATCAATGATTCAGACTATGGACTATTCTAATAGCATATAAAAATAATAAAAACATCCTATAGAATAAAGCCGAATATAATGTAATATATTCAAATATATTGATTAAAATTTGGTGAATATAGTTATAATGAAACTTCACAAAGTAATATAAATTGATAATTTTAACAAACAAATGTTTGATATTTTATGTCAAGGTTTTTATACTGTAACGGCTAATTAATCTTATTTATAAGCATGTTAATGATAATTTTTTTTCTGATATTAGAAATCATGCATAAAGTTTACTACATCAATACAAAGACAAATTGAGAATGAAATATTTAAGTAGGTAGAGTAGGTACTGTTTTATTTATTTATTTTGCTCAATATTTTATCTAATATGGCACATCTCATTTAAGAAGCACATTTGCTGTTGAAAACGACAAAAATTAAAACAAAGAGCGTAGGTTATAAAGATACTCGTGGGATTTGAATACTTTTTTTTCTTCTTAGCAATAATAATTAGTTATACATAATACATATATAAAATTTGTTAATTTCCTAGACTGCTGATCGTAACATTAAAAATTTTAAATAAAATTAAAAAAATTATACATAAATATATATATATATATATATATATATATATATATATATATCAATTTTCAACTAACACGAGCATAATTTCATAAATAGATATTACTGTTACGATATGTGATATTTTGACACATAATGTGTGAACTTGTTTAATGATTATTTTAAAAGAAATAGAAAAAATAAATCGATTTTTGTTTCCGAAGGAAAGTAGTTTTTTTTTTGACACGGAAACTTTTAAATCCTTTTTACAAAAATTTTACAAATTTAAAAACATTTAAGATTTTCTCTAGATTCACATTATTTATTGTTTTTAGTTTTTTTAGTTTTAATGGTTAATCATGATGATAAAATTTACAGTTTTCTAAAGCCGTAACGGACAGCTTGATATTATATTAAGTCTGTTTTTTTTTTATTATTTTAAAACTGAAATTTTAATAACATATTTTAATTTAATTTTTAAAATATTTAAGGATTTATCATTTGTAATAAAAAGCGTGGAAACTTATTTAATTGTGTTTTTTTTCTACATCTAGCATCACAACAAAAAACTTCGAAAGTGTATTAACACCCATAAAATAATCATAAATACCTGAAACCCTAGACATCTTCCATAAAAACAGTATTGATTTATGGGATCCGCTTGTGAGAACAACTCTTCTGGTGTATGTGACTCTGTTGGGAATAATTCCCCCGGCGCTGACCACGAGAGCAAAGTCTGGAGGTGGTGTAAACAAGTGCCCAAGGATGCTAGCAGTTGCCCACATGATTCTACCTCCCTGAAATATATTTTAATTAGCTGCGAAATGTCAGAAATAAAAGTTTTGACGAACACGACAGTGTTACAAATTTTTCCTCGTACGTTTTTATGAAATTGTATTTGATCGTGCCTTTTCATGTTTTACAAGAGATAAAGTTTTTTGATAATAAAAAAAAAGTCACGTATTTAAATCATACTTTGTGAGATGATCAAGCATACCTATTTCTTTTTTGCCAACTCTTTATTATACATTAATTAATATAAGATAAATAGCAACATTCGGTTTACATTTTATTATATTCTCCGACATCCTATCGTATTTGTATTAGTCACTCCTGCCAATAATAGAAATTATTTGTGTAACAGTTAATACTTGCATTATGTTATCATAAATAATAATTAAGAGATGTATTATAATAACCAGATATATTTTGAATAATTTGGTATTATGTAAAATTATCTTATTAACTTAGTCACAATACATTAACATACGTTCAATACTTCACTATTGTAGTGTAAATATATACATGTTGTATAGCATGTAAGCACGTGTTTATAGAAAAAAAATACAATCTACAACTTACATGTACCTAAAACATACAAAAAAAAAACCGAAAATATACAATTTTAATATTCTAATATATATTTTTGTATATTCCTTTTTCAATATCTGGGACAAATCAAATGTGACCTACTTACTTACGTGGGTATTGTTTAATCAGACGTAGTATTTTAAAATCTTTACAATTAGTTCAGTTGGCGTATAGCAGCTATATTTTTTTGAATTAATTTCTGGCAGAATATCAAACATTTCTATTTTATGGGATTCTTACGGACGATTTCGGGATAGTTTACAATTTGATAATTGTCAATTTAAATAATAAACTAGTTTTCGTTAATACTACCTACTTTCTATTCATCGGTCAAATAAAAATTTTCAGTGAAAAAAAAATAGGTTCTATTTTTATCAATGGCAGTAGGAGGAAGTAAATTCAATTGCGTCATTTCGTTTTTTTTTTTAAAAGCAAACCGTTTCAACTTTCGTCACTTATATTAGTTAGTATTAGCTAGCTAGTATTAACATGTCTGCGGTTTTACTGCATTAAAATTTTAGTCAAACATTTGACTATTTACGGTGATATTTTCAAAAACTATGAATAATTGAAAACTTTTTTTACAGATGTAAAGCGAATTTAATTCTGAAAATGCAGTGTAATGCTTCTTAAAAATTATAAATATAATAATAAATAAATAAACGTCTGACACTCAACGGCCCCAGTAGGATGTGAATCCTGTGTCGGGGGTCCGGAAACATACACAACACACAGAACAAACGCCCAGACCACGACAAACATCTGTATGGCCTATACAAATATTTGTCATGTGCGGGGATCGAACCTGCGACCGCCAGCGCATCAGCCAATTGCTGTGACCACTGCGCCAACGCGTCGTCAAAAAAATTTAAAAAATAACTTTCATCTCCCGTTTTAACCTATATTTTGAAGATAAGAGAAAATATAAGATACGAAACTTATTTTAATTAGGTTAAGGTTGGTTAGTATTAGGATGAAGGTTGTTTTAGTGTGCTACGTATTTATTGGTTTTAATAAATATTTAAAACTTAGTTATTTTTTATTATCAAAAATATGTTTGTTAGTTTTTAGCTCTTTTCCTCATATAACGAAAATACCATTAAATTTCCAATGGTTTGAATTTTTTGGCATAATAATAAATTTTTATGAGAAAAATAAAATATATCGTTTATTGAAATATATGTAGATATTATATCACAATCTCTATAAGAGATAAGTTCGTCCTAGCCATCTTCGTATTGTATTTAAAATTTTATATTTATCTTTAAAGTGCAATAAAAAAACATGATTAAATTCTTGTGAGCTTTTGCTTTTTTCTCACAGACTTGTTAATTACGTAAACCGATTTTAGGATTGTCGACTTTAGTGTCATCCAGACAATAGGCCTGTAGTCCAACGAATTTGTATCATAACTGGAACGCTCACTTAATAAAATTGTATATTCAAATATGCACCTTGGAATAACAGATATAAGGTTGACATTTGTTTCCAACATGTAAAGTGAAAAAAATCGTTCCAAGCATTTCGTTGAGTACTGATATTTTGTCTCTTTCTTACGAGTTGCCTTAAATCCATGGTAGAAAGAAATGCAATCCCTCTATTAAGAACGTTTTTTGAGTGTACGTGCGCATTCTAGTTTGTATATAAATTTCATTCGAACAAATAATGCTTAATTGTCAACTTAAATAAGTCATTGGGTACGTTCGCGGGCCCTCTTCTAATTGATAATTCATCACTTTTATAGGATTTTTTATCTATGCATTCCACAGACCACATGCGCGGAAACGGAAATGGGACATGCGCAATAGTTTTTTATTTATCAGTTTTTAATAAAAATAATAAGTAGTGAATAAATGTAAGAAGATAATTTTGTTTATCATCTTTTATGAACAATACAAACAATTATTTACTAAATTTCGACAGTTAAATTCAGTTTTTGATTAAAGAAGTATCATTTCCGCGCATGTGGTCTGTGGAATGCATAGATAAAAAATCCTATAAAAGTGATGAATTATCAATTAGAAGAGGGCCCGCGAACGAACCCATTATTAAAGTTGATTTTTTCATGTCATAAAATATTGTAGAAAATCAATTATTAATACATGCGATAATAACTGGCTTAACATTCCATCGGCAAATAAAATAAATTTCATTCGATTATTCTGCTGTTGTTCAAGTTATGATATACATAATTATATACATTTTTTATTACTCGTAATTTTAAAAAGTCTTTCACTTATTATTAACTAGCTTCTGCCCGCGGCGTCGCCCGCGTGGATTATGGTTATCGCGACAAAAAAGTATCCTATGTTACTTCTGATACCTCCAAGAATATGTGTACAAAGTTTTATGACGATCGGTTAAGTAGTTTTCGCGTAAAAGCGTAACAAACAAACTTACTTTCGCAATTATTATATTAGTATGATTATTAAATTTTCTTGCTGCTGCTTTGCTTTCATGACTAGTAACGTAATGTTTTATTTGCTGTAACATTTTCCAATAAACACGTCAAAAGCAAAAATAGATTTTCAAATTGTTTTTGGGTAATTATCCGAGTTATTATGTTAAAAATATTAAAATATATAAAACTTACTTTACAAAGTAACCTTTTCGAAATAACAACGCGTCTCGTCCAGTACACACCTGACGGCTAAGTTTAAGTCCGTGTAAAACACAAGAGTCGACAACGGAAACGAAGCTCCGGTATCCATTACCTGGAGCTTTAGCGTCGAAGTCGTATAACGGGGCTACCTGCAAATAAAGTTTATATGGGTATCAAAAGTAAGGGCAAAATTTTAAATTAACAATAATTTTAATTAAAGTAGTTATATATTGCTTTTACGTATAATACTTTTTCAAAGGTTCTTTTTAAGAACTCCTGAAATTTTCAGAATAATATGTCTATGACAAACCGAGAAAAACTAAAACACGCAAGAACATGCCAATTTTATTGGATATACATATTTAAAAATAGCATGGCATCACCTCTTAACACAAAAAAAAATTTAGAACAATAAAATCATTAAATGTTACGCAGCTAATCTCCAAGTTTTTATTGTTTTTGCTTAGCGACCAGTTAACCGGTAATGTATTTAAATAACTCAACGCTATATTCATTTTAATTTATGTAGATATTATTTTTGTTCGATAAATTATTTATCTTTTATTCTAATGTAATTGGTTTAGTAAGTTGTTAATTTATAATACTTTTTTAATAATAGACTTTAATGCTGTAATTTTATAACGAACGCTGATCTACTTCCTGAGCCCCAAGACCCTGACACAACATCGAAAAAATTAGTGGTTTATTCTTCCTCAGCCAACCATTCAAACTGTGATAATCCCTCTTTTGTTGAAAGCCCTAAGAGTTATTCAATTGACAAGGACCATTTTAATAACTCGACAAGGACCATTTATTGTCAATTATAGATCTTGAGAAGTCTCATCTAACGGTACCTTTGTTGGAAAAATTAAAGGTCGAATTCTTTATAAAAATAAAATCCATTGTATATGACGGCTCTAAGAATTTCAAAGTAATTTTCAAGTTTATGTGCTACAAATAATTTCATTCCAAATACCGTTTTGAACTTAGTTAAATATTAGGCAAAAATAGCGACATGTGATTGAAAAAATATTTCATAGTTTTTTTTTTAAGCTAAAGTCTATCCAGAATACTTAGGTCAACAAAATATTACAATCCTAGGAATTTTTTTCCTACACAAGAGCTTCATTTCACTATCTTCCAGGTCCAAGAAGTTATGTTGATATAACAGCTGAAATGTTATCTATCCAGCCCAGATCCTCTTTGTGAAGGAATATGACAAAGAAGCATATGAAATTATTATTGGTAACTGTCCTTCCTCCAGGCCGAAATACCAGCATATTGATACTTCTCCAAACTTCCTTCTGTAGATTTTAATTTTTGGAAGCTCTCTCTATTAACATAGTCACTACATTAAGTCAGGCTTTTATTGCTCAATATGTTCAAAAATTATAATTTTCTAATCTCAATTCTCAATACTGGCTTCAACTAGGTTCCTTTAGAAGAACTGTATAAGCATCAGATTAAAAAAAAACACGAATACCTTTTTTTATTAATTTGTACAACCCACTCACTGCTGGTTTTAGATGAGTTCTTTAGTTCAACATTAGCAAAAAAAAAAACATCCTAAATGGGTGTGTTCTAAACTTGACCAAGGGATGAATTATTAAAAAAATGTCGAAATGTAGAAATGTCGAAATGTAATGTCGAATTTAGTAACTAAATTACTGACTAATTGATATAATAATTAGACTAATGTGAAGAAGATTTATAACCTATTTATTAGTTTCATAGCAATAAGGCCCTAATTGTACCATTACTGCATTGTTATACCTGACTATTATTATGGAAATCACAACAAAATTAAGTCAAATGTTATATACTCATTGAAAAGTGAACATAGTTCTTTATATTATTAGAGGTTACTGTGTAATTATTTCTTTTTTGTCTGACAGATAATGTTATAAAAATGTACCGTGAATATATCTGATTACTGATGTTCTTTGTCTTATTATTACATATTATTGTAATTTAATAATTATGAGTCTCAAGTATTACTTGGTTTGACCCATGACTAATATGATAATTAACATAGCATGAGTGATAAATATTAATAATCTTACACATGCATGCATTTGATTACTACGCTCAAGAATAATATGGAACATATGTTCAATTTATTGCTTGTGAACAATAGACAATATGTTCCTTAAGGATAAGTTAATTTTAGTCAGTATTACATACATTTTTGTGAAATACATTGCTTTGTTATATATTTTAAATGGCTTATTTAAACAAATTTAAACATTAAGAAATTTTTGCTTTTGAATACCTATTTGAACTTGTGACCTTGCATTTAAAAACTACATGTTTTATTAATTGGGATATCTTGATTTTTTGTAATTTATTTAAAGATTTTTTAAATGTATTTTGCATATTGTTTTAGATGATTGTATTTAAATAATTTTATTGATATTGTAATTTTTTATTTATGTCTAAAATTAATTAATTAGGATGTTTACATGTCTGTTTATTTAAGATCTAAAAGAAACTAACTTAGCTTGAGAATGGAACTCTTCAAAGACAAGAGCAAATCATAGTAAAGAGAATATTTTTCAATAGAAGTTGACAATTTTATTTGATCAGTTTTTATTTTAAAGAAAAGCCATATCATATTAAGGTTTTCTTTTATTTACTATGTTTTCTTATATTATCTCTAATGGTTTCAGTCAAGTTGAATTAAATATTATTCAGGTTAGTTATTAATTGTTGTTTCTACATGCCTCTTATGAATTGTAAAATGTTGTTGATAGTCTAGGACCATTAAGAAACAGGCCATCTAGCAGAAGAAGAAAATATTTCAAATGTTTATTTATTTAAAAAAATATATATATGTATGTATATATATATATATATATATATATATATATATATATATATATATATATATATATTGTCTTTTTTATTTAGATAATATAGATTTGTCTAAAACAATGTTATCTTATCATGATAATTATTACATCATACCATTTTGAACCTGATTACAAACTCTCAAGGTTGTACAATTTTATACAATTACAGTTTAATAAAGACTTTGTAAAATAGCTAAACATATAAAGCAATAATTTATAATTACTTTTATGAATCATAAAACTTAAATATAAGTAGTTAGCAGTATTTATTTAAACGAAAGCACAAGATCTAAGTTTTTAACTTTAATATTTACTTTTATTATTTATACAAAAATAAGTTAATTTAAAGTCTCTCGAAATAATAACGGCGAAACAACTATTTATTACATACCTTACGAACATGATCCACAAGAGGCCAAACGGTGTCTATATGATCTATAAGAGTCATAAATCCTTGGTATAGACGTTGTCCATTTTCACTATCATCTGGTTGAAAGTAGGTAGCATTGTTCTGACATGAATCTTTTAAAGCCTCGTACATTGCATAGGTCGGCGGAGCACCTTCGACCGTTTCTTCGCAGCAGAATGACGCCTTCGCAGGCGGATCCGAAAAATCCATGTCTTTATATAATTTCCTTCTGCCGGTGAAGAAACGAAAGCCACGATTGAATAACCTAAACTTCATCTGCAAAATTTTCGAACACATGAGGAGTAAATTCGTAAAGTACTGAAAGAAATCAACACCCAATGTATTTACAAAATATTCCGCGAGTAAATAGCATCGTATTTTTTGTACGGTATTTATAAGTCGGTGTCAAAAATGTTTTGTTTACTTTGACAGTACTTTACGTTTACATTTGCTGTTATTCATTGCTATTTTAAATTATGTTACGTCTTTTTTTCCGATTCAATAAAACTTGACGACTAGATTGAATGAATGATAAACAACGATTGATTAAATGTCAGTAGCAGAAAATGACAGAAAAGCAGCTGATGGCCTACTGACATAGATTATACACTTATATACTGGCCTACTGATATACCTACTCTATACCTCGACCGTGCTCTATGCCATGCTGATGTACGAAACGGATGGTTGGCTAGGATCAAGTATACTCTGGATTTGACAAGCGTGCCACACCCGAAAGGGACAAACATAAAGTACATAAGCTAACCAGTGTTGCCAGCCCCTACTAAAATTACCCCTTTTTTTAATTAATTTATTTTATTGCTTTTGAGTTTTGATACTCGAATGAAATACGACAGTAATATTTTGTAGGGTGTCACCTGAAAAAATGTTCTCCCAGGTTCGACTAGGAGTTGTCCAACTCCTAGTCGAACCTGGAAGTTTAACGGAACTTCTTCAGCATGATTTTATGACATAAAACATAATGAAACAAATTACTTCAAATTTAAATTTTTATTGTCCTTTGAATATAATTATTTTTGTGTACATATTTCTTATGTTGTCAATTTTGTTTGTAAAAGATTTTGTTGCATAATGAATACGTACATTCAAATATTTTTTACTTATTGACTTATAAGAGAGTAATGGTTCTCAAAAATAGGTCTATCTGTATAATCGTGTTCATCTTGAGGTACCTGCATCTGAAATTTAAAAAATAAGTATTATTAATGAACTGGGATGGAGTAAAAAGTAGATGGACATCATATAGATAATTAATTTTGTATATGTATTTATTTCAACAGTACAACAAAAAATAAAATAAAAAAAGATAATAATAAATATAAGATAATAATAAATATAAGATAATAATAAATATAAGATAATAATAATAATAAAGATAATATATATATTCCCACGGAAGTGTGGTGGCCGAGGCCTATTAAGCGCCAAGTCCATGCATAACCGGGAGGTGTGCAGCCTCAGGGCCTATTTTGAAACGAGGAGGGAGAGCGCTATGCATGGTGATGTTGTAGTATGTGACAAAGGTCTCACCCCCTTATCCCTGGCCAAAGAGGAATGGCGAAGACCGGTTGTACTTAGCACCTCTGACCGGGAGACCGTATGGATGGAGAAGGAGCTGCATGGACGGTTTTACAAGGCGCTCCACGCACCTCACGTGGATGTTAAGGCCTCCGTGCAGTGGCTGCGATTCGGGGACCTCTTTGGGGAAACCGAAGGTTTTGTCTGTGCAATACAGGATCAGGTGGTTAAGACGAACAACTACCGGAAGCACATTCTGAAGGATGGCACTCCCGACTTCTGTCGAGCTTGTCGTCATCCCGGCGAGTCACTCAGACATGTGCTTTCGGGGTGTTCAGCGCTTGCCATCACTGAGTACTTGCACAGACATAACCAAGCGGCCAAGATTCTTCATCAAGAGCTTGCTCTAATGTATTGTCTCCTGGAACAGAGGGTGCCGTACTACCAGTACACACCGGCGCCAGTACTCGAACGCGACGGAGTCCGGCTCTACTGGGACCTACCTATCGCCACGGACAGGACGATACTGGCGAACAAGCCTGATATCGTGGTGATGGATAGGGCACAGTCGAGGGTGTTTTTAGTGGACATTACCATCCCTCATGACGAGAACCTCGTGAAAGCCGAAACAGAGAAAAAGCGTAAATATCTGGATTTGGCACACGAGATTGTCGACATGTGGGGTGTTGAATCCACTGAAATCATCCCTATCGTGATATCTGCCAACGGTTTGATCCCGGTTAGCCTCGCTCACCATCTGAGGCAGCTGGGTATCCGTGACGGTTCGCTCGCAGCCAGGATGCAGAAGGCGGTATTACTCGACTCGGCTAGGATTGTCCGCCGATTCCTCAGCCTACAGCCCTAACCCCCGGCCGTTTGATCTCCCTGCCGGGGCGTAATCCTCCACCCGCTTATATTTATCTATGTAAATTTATGTAAATTTATTATATTCCTTATATAAGTATTGTATTATATTATATTTATTTATATGTGTATATGTATATATTGAACGGGTGGAGTGTAGCAATAAAAGATAATAATAAATATAAGATACAGTAATATCAATACAGTTTAGTAGACACTACCCGGACTCTGAATCTAATATTATAACATAATGATCACTCTTAGAGTACATACATTAATACAATAAAAGTAACTAACCTGTTCGACGATATAAAGTGTAGGGATCGAGAATGATTTGAAATATGTAATATTTCGAGCAGTTTGTTTAAAACAACTTTGTTCAAAATGTCTAGAGCATATCCGAGTATATTTGGTTGGTTGCCAGTTTTGTCGCCCACTGGCACGAATTCATAACTGGCGAATTGCAGTCGTTTGGAAATCTGTAACAACAGTTTCATTAAGTACTATGAAATTTAAGATTGAATAAAGAAATACCCCACTTTTAAGGTAATTTATCAGTAACCCCAGCTGGTATCATTAAAAAATCTATAACCTGATCAAATTATAAAGTAGTTAAAAATGGCGTATCAGCCTGACGTTTGTTTCGAGGATGACAAATTAACATTACCACTTAATTTGGTTGGTTAATATATTTATTATTATTGATTATAAATGCCGTTTTCATACATTATTTCTATTAATAATAACTTGTTAATATGCTAAGACTCTAATTCTGTTAATATTTTTGCTTAACAAGGGATATTTTTATCAAAAAAATTGTACTTACGTATGAAAGGTTATGTCTTGTAATTTCAGCTCCGTACGGCTTTTACAGCCGATTATATAACATATAACCATTATGTCTTATAAAATACTCAACTACGTCTTAGTTTCACAACTTCAATTACTGTAAATCACTTAAATAACATAAATTTACGAAGTAAATAACGGTCTCAACTGATTTGTTGGTCACAACCACAGAACTATTACTCTTTGCACAGAACACTATTACTCTTAGTCACAACTTCAGTAAACTTCAGTTGTGAGTGTGACCAACAGAAACTCTGCCAAAGACAAAAAAATGTTGTTTTCGTCTTTTTCATTCCTTACAGTTTTCGTATGTTGTGGTTTCGTTCACACATGGTAATAATAATTGCGTAGCATATCCAGAGTATACTTCATCCTAGATGGTTGGTAATTTTTTTTAATTTTACCATAGCTATGCATAAGTTGAATAATTTTTGTTACGATTTCGTACTTTCTTTAGTATTGTACGTTTATTTTAATGAGATCTCGATTTGTATCGTCGTATAAACATTCTTTAAGGTGTTTAATGCAGAAAAATGCATCGGACATACAGATACTTTTTTTACATAAAATTTTATTTGTATTCCAGCCCCCTTGAAAATGCCTTTTTAAGTTTTTAATAAAGAGGTTTTTAAATATATTAATTATTACGTAGGTATGTATTTAATATATATTTTGTGAAATGTCAATTATTATGTAGAATTGTAGATTAACTATTAACTAATAAAACAACGAGTTACGAGTGTCAATTTGACAATTGAAATTGCTTTTATTTCGGTGTATTCAATATTTAGTATAATTTATTTTTAAATATTGGATACCTTTTTAAATATTGGAACCTTTTCTTGCTAATTTATTTTTAATAACTAATGATAGAATGCTTTATATTTAACCCAATTTTTAGTAGAAATTTCAAGATGATTGAAGAATTTAATCTCACCGATAAGTCTGAAAGTAAAAGTTGTCTAAACGATAATACAAATATTGAAAAATTCGAAACGGATGAAGCAAGATTGTTTCAGTACCCAAAGTTATTTTCAAGCAAAATATTATTAGAACTTTGTACTTCCTCGTGGTCTCGTTCTAGTAATGCTAGAAATGATATTCAGCCTTATTTACGTGGTTGTAAATGGTCTCCGGATGGGACTTGTTGCTTAACAGTAGTAAATAACGATGGGGTACATGTCACAGAGCTTCCTAAAGACCTTTACACTGGGTCCGTACATCCTGAACGGACAATTGACGTTTTAGATTCTGTAATTCATATTAAAGAGGCTGGACTAATATATGATTTTTGTTGGTACCCTGGAATGAACAGTCACATTCCTGAAAGCTGTTGGTAAGATATTTTAAGATTTTTACTTTTTGTTGTTATCTAATTGTTTTAATTCCAAGAAACCATGAAAAAACTCATATTTATAAATGGATAAAATGTTATTTTTCATTTAATTATAACATAGCCATATAATAAATATATTGAAATAAGTTATTTAATATGTTTAATATATAAAAATATTTTTATTATCTTAGCTGGATAACAACAAGACAAAATGCTCCAGTACAGATGTGGGATGCATTTGATGGATCTCTGAGGTGTTCATATCGGGGTTTCAATGCTGTTGATGAAATGGAACCAGCTTTGTCCGTCACATTCAATACAGATGGTACAAAAATTGTTGCAGGATATAAGAAGTTTCTACGCACTTTTGATGTTGAAAGGTAATATAATATTAATATGAGAATATAAGTATAATATGTTGATCCAGGTCTATAACTATTTATATGTAAATTTTCAATTTAAACAGTTTTCTGGTTTTAAGGTTTTTGCCTTGTTACTTATGTTTTATATTTATCATTATGATTAAAATATTTTTGAGCTTAATTGATGTCTGAAATCAAAGCAACTTAAATTAATCTCAAGAACTTATATTTTATTATGTATATATTTCTAAAAGTTTATATATAGTAAGTACTAGTTTTATATTAATAATAAATAGTTAATATATTATTTAATCCCTATTCATTCCAGACCTGGAAGAGATTTCGGAGAGCACAAGATAAATTCACCAGCATCTTGCCTAGCAACTGATAGAAATTTGTTAGCAGTGGGTTCATGGAACACCTCTATCAGTCTTTTTAACATGAGTGAATCGGGAACCTTTAAAAGCATTGGAAAAATGCACGGGCATTCTGGTATTAATATTTATTTGAAATGTTTTTGTCTTACAAATATGACTTATATTTTACTAAAATGTCATTTGCTTATATGTATCATTAGGAATAGTGTAAAAGTGTCAAGATTTAACCTTGTTTTGATTCTAATTATTTTTAATACCTCTATAAATTTTAATACTCCGTCTATATACATGTCTATTTATACCATTCATTTATTTTTATTAGGTGGAGTAACTCATATAAAATTCACACCAGATGGTCTAAAATTGGTTTCTGGAGCTAGAAAAGATCATAGACTACTTGTATGGGATATTCGATACTACAGAAGGCCACTCAATATCCTTAGTAGGGTAGTTGACACAAATCAAAGAATTTATTTTGATATATCACCTTGCGGTAAATATTTAGTCACAGGAGGAACAGATGGTGTGATTAAAGTATGGGATATTGATAGAATCAAATGGACTAACAGTGTTGATCTAACTGATGATTTAAAAGATAATTCTACTTATCGAGTAAGTTTCAGTAAAAAATCCTTATTTTTAACTCATTTATGTTTTCTACTCTTATCTCAGAATCTATTGAATTTGAAAAATACTAAAAATTTAGAACATTATAAAACATTAAAAATTTAGGCTACAACTCAGAGAAGTGGAGCTAACGCGAGTACAATCTGCTCAGGTTGTTTTATTATGTGGTTTTTTTAATAAAAAAATATAAAGTTATTTTTAAAATAGTACCTACTTATGAGTAGTTTTCAAATGTCTGTAGTTAAATATTATAAAATTTTTAATTTTGGTAAAATTTGCACAAAAATAATTATATTTTCCTTTTCAGTTTCCACTACACAGTGACTGTTGTAACAGCATATCAATTCATCCACTGAGACCAATCCTCGCAACTGGATCGGGACAATATCATTTTAATGATCCTATATCTGTACTCGAAGATGTTCCAATGGATGTTGACGATGTAAAACCATTTGATAAAGATGTATCTATAGAAAGTGATAAAAAGTATTCAAGTAATGCAGAAAATAGTTTAGTGTTTTGGTGGATCGGAGATATTGCAAATATTACATAGATTAAGTTTAATAGTATATAATTTTGAAAACAACTATAGTGTTATTATTAACTGTCCTGTAGCAAATATTTTTATGAATTAACGTTTATTAAATGTAATAAAATTGAAACAGATTGATAAACTTGCTATTTTTTATTACACAATTTTTTTTTTTTTTTTTTTTTTTTTTTTTTTTTTTTTTTTTTTCTGCTTGTATATCTTGCAATCAGTCATTTAGACTATAAGCAGATGAGGTGGGTGCTTTTTGTCGTTTAGGGTGTCCATTGGAGCCCTGCCCTTTCTTTATCTTTGTCTGGATAACAGCTCCTAATCAAAAATGTCTCGCCGCTTTTTAAGCCGACGAATGGTTTCAGGTATCGTGAGCTGCCCTGCCAGCTGGTTTGGGTGCCTTGTGAGTCTTAATTTGTATTCAGCTGCATACGTGTCAATTTCTTCCTTTATCGTAGGCATGTTCAAAATTTCATGCAATTCTGTGTTTTTAATAAACCACGGTGCATTTGATATTTGTTTTAGGATGTAATTTTGTACTCTTTGTATTATTGTTATGTTGGAGGTGCTGGCAGACCCCCACAGCTGTATACCATATATCCAAATGGGCTTCAGGATTGTTTTATATATTAGCAGCTTCTTATCCATAGACAGTTTTGAGTTACGTCCCAAGAGCCAATAGAGTCCCTTGTATTTTAAATTAATTTCATCTCGTTTTTTTTCGACATGTTTTCGCCATGTAAGTCTACGGTCCAAGTGCATGCCCAGGTATCTTACTGTTTGTTGGTGTGGTACTTGAATGCCATTTAAACTAACTGGAGGGCAGTCTTCTTTTCTGAGGGTAAAGCTTATGTGCACCGATTTTGACTCGCTAACGGAAATCCTCCACCTGGCCAGCCAATTCCCGACTTCGTTCAGGCAGTTTTGTAGGACCTGGGAGGCCTTAATTGGGCATTTGTCTGATGTAAGTAAGGCTGTGTCATCAGCGAAGGTTGCTACTGTAACTCCTGGGATTTGTGGTAGATCGTACGTATACAGCGTGTACAGTATAGGTCCCAGCACAGACCCCTGTGGCACTCCAGCCGTAATTTCGTAAAAGCTGGAGGAGCACTCGTATTCTCGCACTTGGAAAATTCTATCAGATATGTATGATTTCAAGACTTCATAGAACGTATGTGGTAATATTGATTTTATTTTAAACAATAGACCTTTGTGCCAGACCCTGTCGAAGGCCTGCTGAATGTCTAGAAAAACTGATGAACAGTATTCTTTTTTTTCCAGCGATGCTCTGATTTTTCTGCATACTCTATGTACTTGTTCAGTAGTCGCGTGTTCCCTTCGAAAGCCAAATTGGTGTTCCGGTATTATTGATTTTTCTGTAATGATTTCCATCATTCTGTGTAGCAATGACTTCTCAAAAAGCTTTGACATTGTAGGCAGAAGACTGATTGGCCTGTATGATGTGATTTCGTGAATAGGCTTCCCAGGTTTTTGGATCATTATAATGTTCGATACTTTCCATAAGTCTGGAAAGTACCCAATTCTCAACATTGCATTGAATACCATTGTTAGGTATACAAATACTTTACGAGGGGATTCCTCGAGAACTTTTTTGTCAATTTGATCGTATCCTGGTGCTTTATTATTCTTAAGCGACTTAAGGTTTTTAAACACTTCTTTAGGAGTCACCAGTTTTAAAGGAGTGTCCAGTTGCAAATCTTCGTTCAGAGTCAAGTCAATGTCGGTTTCGTTCGCATTTGGCGGTGCTTGGTTTGGAGTGAACACTTGACTGAGGTGTTTTGCAAAGGCTTCCGCTTTGTCGAGAGTAGTTCTAATCCACTGGCCGTCGTTTGTACGAAGTGGTGGTTTTTGGTATAGTGGTCTATCGTGGTTTTTACAGGCTTTCCATAGCGAGTAATTGGTAGCTTCTGTCGCCGATAAACCTTCCAGGTAGCTATCCAAGGCACTGTTGTTAGCGTCTCTAATAAGAGTTTTCAGATCGCGACTGGCTTTGTTAAATTCTCTTTTGTCATTTGAGTGTCTACTAGTGTGCCATACTCGACGTAGCCTTCTTTTTTCGAGTATCTTCTGTCGTATGGAATCAGAGTATATTTTGCTTTTAGGACGACGATCGTTGATTTCAGGCGTGGACATCCAGCAGCTTTCTTGGATTACTGATGTTAATTTACGTACGGCTATGTCAATATCTGAAATGGATTTTAGACCTACTCTCATATCCAGTCTCTCATGGACCAACTCCCGGAAGGAGTTCCAGTCAGTGCGCTTGTTATAGAGTTTTGTGCTATGTTCCATGCTCAAAACAGCAGTGCCGAGTGTCAGAATTACTGGAACGTGACTGGTGTTGGAATCCAAACAAGTTTCTATATGATGAGGAAGTCTGGATAAGCACTTAACAATGAAGAAGTCCAAGACGTCAGGAAGGCGGTTTGAATCAGTTGGCCAATTGGTAGGTTCAGAAGGTGCGATCGCGGTCAGGTTGTTTTTAACTATCGACTTCTTGAGCTCTCTTCCTCTCGTGCTGGTAAGTCTAGAGGCCCAGTGTACGTGTTTGGCATTCCAGTCACCTCCGACTATAAAGCGTGGTCCCAGTGTATTAAATAGCTCATCATAATGCTCTTCCTTTATAATATGCTTTGGGGGGCAGTAAATTGCTGTTACATTAAATGTTCCATTTCGATCGTCTACGGCGACTGTTGCTGCTTGAATATGAGGTTTTTTGAATTGTAATAGTTCGTAATGTTTAATATTTGATTTTATGATAACGGCTGCTCCTGCGTGTGCCGTGCCATCTGGATGGTTTGTGGTGTAAATATTATAATTGCGTATACGAATGATACTGTTATCAGTCAGGTGAGACTCGGACACAAGTAAGATGTCCATGTTGTGCGAGTTCAAAAGGACTTCTACTTCTTCTACGTTAGGAGATAGCCCGTGTGGGTTCCACGTTGCTATCTTTAGGGAAGCCATTACGATATTTTTGCTACTAAGGTTGTATGAGGTTAATTAATGTGCTCATTTGTTGTAAGATGTTATCAAACTTTTCTGCTTGTTTGAGAAGCATTTCTTCTATGTTATTCGGTGTTGTTGTTTCGACATTATTCTTGTTTTTATTCATTCTCAGTGTTTTAGCGTAACTTGCTCTCCTTTTAGTGTTTCGGTTCGATTTTTCTTCTTTATCACCTATTTGTTGAGGTAGTGTTGGTGGTTGACTATCTAAATGATTTTCAGTGTCGGCTGCGGGTTGTGTGGTCTTTACCCTATTCCTTAGGTGTGCCTGTTTGTTTGATTTCCTCGACAGAATCTCCTTATATACTTCGCATCCCCTATAGTTAGCCGGATGTGCACCAAAGCATAGGGCACATTTTGCAGGGGTATTTCTGTCCTTCTTAGGACAGTCTGCTGTTCTGTGTCCTTGAGCACATTTCACGCAGCGGTACGGTCGCATGCAATAGTTTTTAGAATGGCCATATTGTTGGCATTTTTGACATTGAACGATTGCGTTCCGTTTGCGTGGTTCTTCTATGACGATTGATTGATGGTTAATGTATCTGAGATTCTTTACCGCTTTGTTGTTAGGGCTTTGTTGTAGTGTTGCAAAGAATGTGGAGGTAGGTTTCTTGTCAGGTCCATACTTTGCGTTAATTATTTCTCCGATAACTACGTTTCCTGTCTCTTCTAGAGTTTCTTTTATTACATTAATAGGTGTTGAGTGATGAAGGTTTTTAATTACAACTCTAAAAGGTCTTTTGTCTTTTCTATTAAATGTGTGTCCAATTAGTCCTTTGTCTCGTACAACTTTTAGTATAGATTTATAGGCCTCCACGTTAGTACAGTTGATGCGAAGCTGGTTTTTGTTTACTATTCTGTAGGTGAAATCAGCTTTGTCGGCAACACTTTCTAAGAGCTCGGTAAGCTTAGTGAGGTCTTCAATTCCATACAAAATTATAGGAGGTGGCTTCGGGACCTTTATCGGAGCTTCTATTTCATCGTTTTCTTCTCGATCAACAGGAAGAGTACTGTATCGGTTTTTGACCATTATTTTGTCTGGGGATGGTGAGTTATTCTTTTTCCTCTTTTTGGCGCTGTGGAGCACGGGTACTCTCTGCCAGGCGGGAGGATTGCGATTTTCGGATTCAGTATCCAAATTGTGCAGAACAGAAGCTTGACTTTGAAGGTTGGCATCTGTCATGTAGCTTACTGATGCGCTTCTGGGTCTGGCCAGGAATAGACCAGGATGGAAAGTTTGTTGTGTTAGCTTCTTGTTACTTTCTTTTGGGCCAGTAGTAGTCACTGGAAAGGAGGCCTGGGTACCCACCCCCTCGCAGTCTTCGGTAACCAATTTCTCACTTGCAGGCCCGGGTACCTGCAAGCGCCGGGTGCTAGCCGGATCGCATGGCAAAACATTATCACTATTTGTACTCATTTCATAAAGATGGTTGGGAGAGTAGTGTAGTGTTTTCCCATGACACCACACGTCACAATTTCAGGATGACGCCCTAGCCTTTGATGAACCAACATCTTTCCACAAGGCAGCGGATACATTTTGATTTCGGAGTAAGTATCTCCTAGACCAATTGCCGTTACAGAGGCTCACGAGGTGGGTCTCCCCGTGTGTCATTTAAGTGGCGGCTCCTACTCGCCACTGTCGTCCTCCATCATTGGGTTTCGTGCCTTTTTATAGAGAAATACTCGCCATGAATACTTCCCAGCACCCCTCCAGACGGACCGCCCAGCTGTCCGCGACTGCTAACGCAGCTAGCTACCATATCTGGTGGCCGTTTCGCTATCCGCAACCTGCGACGCGGTGGGTGGCATCGGGCAATGCCCCTGGGAATTTTCCCCAGAACCCACAATTAAATTTATTAATATTATACTATAATTATTATATTATACGGTCCCACATTGACGACCGGTATATCGAAGTGTTGTAGTGGCTGTACAATAACGTTAGTATGTCGGTTCGAGTACAGGAACATTGCACGAGAGCGATTCCAATGCAACAGTGGAATGAGGAGATGTCATCTTTCCCAAACTGTTTACCGCAGCATTGGAAGATGTTTCCAAGCTTATGGAATGGAAAGGATTCGCCATAAATATAAACGGCGATTACATAACTCACCTTCGATTTGCTGACGATATCGTGCTCAGCATTATGCTCAATGACCTCGATGGACTTTCCCAACGGATGGGCCTTAAAATGTACATGGCCAAGACAAAAATCAGGTCGAATGTCTATGTCGTACCTACCCTGATATTAGTTGGAAATTCTACCCTCAAAGTTGTTCACGAGTACATATCTATCTAGGACAAAAGGTCCAACTTCGATAGGTCAATCGTCGAATCCAGCTAGGATGGGCAGCGTTCGGGAAGTTAAAAAACGTCTTTTCATCCGTCATACCACAGTGCCTGAAGTCGAAAGTCTTCCGCCAGTGTGTATGTCGGGCGAGAATGTAGAATAGAGAGATAACATTAAAAATTTAGCCTCCAAATCGATTACTCGTCTTTCATTTGTTTTTTTTGTATATAGTTTCCTACAAATAGCTTTCAAAACGCTCCGAAACTAAAAGTAAGTAGGATCTTCTGGATCATATTAGAAATAAGTGATTCATAGGGGTATATTTTGGGTTCTTCAGGATGTATTTATTTATTTACCTACTTATTCGGAAAACATTGGTACAGTTTAGTTTTACAATAAAAAAAAAGATTTAAATTATACATAAACCAAACAAGTTTCCATATTCATATGTATAATTATATCTTCCATTTCGTGACATTGTGACATTATTTTTAAAGTCAATAAAAGAGAACGTAGCTTTAAATGAAAATAGAAAAAAAAAAATTGGTTGTCTGTAAAGTCGGTTTACGGACGATAATTTTACGTGATAACGTCATAAGAAAACATTTAAAAAAAGAGGTTGTGTGTGCAATTATGTACGCACGTAAGAAGTTATAGGTACTTATAATAAAACGATGCGCCGAGTTCGTGGCGCGCGCCATCTGTAGTTTTCACGTACAAGCTTGTAGCGTAACGTAATTGTTATTGAAGTTATTAGCTATTAGCGACGCTTACATAAAGTTTTAATTTAATGTTAGTTATTGATGCTCCAGTATTCTTGGGAGAAGCTTTTATGTTTAATCAGATTACTTTTTTAAAACAGGTAAGTACATAAAAGACTGAGTATCACATCTTAATAAAAATATACTTTCACCATAATATTATTTCATATTTTTAAAAAGCAAAGTCATAAACATTGAATAAGACAAAGTGATAAGAGATTAATAACATTAATTTTCTGGCTTCGTAGCATGGAATATAGAATCTATACTCCATAATGTGTTGTTTATGGAGTTAAGCACAGGGTTCTAATCGCAACTTGTGTGGGTGAATTTTTAAATGACATTTCTATAATCAAAACATAATCTCTCGAAATTCTCAGTCTTTACATAAATTAATAAATACATAATAGAAACACAATTCTGCTAAGTTTTAATAGTTGGTTTAGGCTAATGAACTTTGCATAGAGAATGAAGGAGAGTATTTCAAAAAAATGTAAAATAAATATTGTTAATATCTTGTATAGTTTTTTCTTGTTTCAAAACTTATCGAGTTACCTACGTAATTCAAGTTTTGCGTTTGCGTTGTGGTTTTGTTTTTCTGTCACATTTTACTAACGATAAAAATATCCCGCGTGTAGCACTTATCTTTTTTGGACGCAGCTTACGATTTTAAAAGTGTATATTGGTTTAGTATACATGCATATAATTTTATTTTTAAAATATTTTTCTTCATATTTAGTTTCACTTTTATCGATAAAAGATCTTTGTTACCTCTTTAAATCGATAAAAATGGGTAAAAAATATACTTACTTGTTTAAATTTATATTTGTCGCCATGATCACGAGGAGACTCCCCGTGATCATGGCGATTGAAACATTGTCGAAATATAGGGAAGTCAACAAAATTATAAACGCGGTAAGCACCCGTACAAATATAAATTTAAATATGAATCGTGATCGCGTTAGTTTAAAACAATATATACTTACTTAAATAATAAATCAATAGAATCAGATATTTATTAAGTATTGCAAATTTAAAGACCACTAATGCCACAAATTATTCGGGAACTTTAAATTGAGCCTTCGAATTCTGGAGCTACTCAAAAGGCAAATGACCGCTTAATCTAATTTAATATTCCAAACCTAACAAATATTTTATCGCATTATCCAAATTTGTTCCAGCAGAACCTCAAAAGCTGATAGAGTTATGGCCTTAAGTCGTTAAGATAATATTTCCTCTTTAATTGTATTTGGCGGTCGCGTTAGCTCTATTTATCATGTTTTTGTTTCCTTAAAATAACGTAACACGTAACATTACGTTACATTAAATGGATGTGTCTAACCAGAAAAATAGAAAGACAGGAATTTACTTATTATTTATTTTTTAACATATTCTCCCCCAAGTTCTATACACTTCTTCCCTCGACTGGGCAAGGCTTCTATATCAGCTTTAAAAAATCTTCGTCCATACCTTCAAAATATGCTTCGACAGTAGCTTCACCTCCTCATTTTTGTAGATTTTTTTTACCTCCTAAGCGGTTTTCGAGCTTTAGGAATAGATAAAAGTCAGATGGAGCGTGATCAGAAGAATACGAGGCGTGGGGTAAAAATTCGAAGTCATACTGATGGATTTCTGCCATAGTCTCGACTGACGTATAACTCGCACATTATAGCTAATTGTTTGACCTTTCTCTATTTAGTCCACCATGATTACACCCTTCGCATCCCGAAAAATTTACGCTATCACTTTTTTTTGGAGCTGGAGATCCTGGTCTTTTGCATTGTTTAGATTGTTTTTTTTTGTCTCTGGAGTTTGGTGGTGCACCCAGGTTTCATCCATAGTCACAAATCTCATAAAAAATTCAGTTGGGTCAGCCTCAAACAGCTCCAAACAGTCTCGAGAAATTGTTAGTCGAACGCGTTTTTGTTTAACTTAAAGCAGACTAGACACCCACCGCCTGCTCATATACCTTTCAAAAGTGCAACTCAGGTGTAAATTAATATTGTAGTGCGTTCGTTCAGTTGAGATGCCAATGGTGTCCGTTATCTCTTAAACAGTCAATCTCCGGTCAGATAAAATTAAATCACAATTTTTTTCAATGTTTTCGTCGGTGGTAGACGTCGATGGACGACCACTACGTGGGTCATCATCGACACTTTCTCGACCACGTTTGAACTCCTACCTACTTTTTGACAGTTGCATACAAAGTTCCAGATTCCCCTAAACTTGCTAACATGTCTTCTTAAATTTGTTTTTGTGTTAAATCTTTCTTATTCAAGTACTCAATCACAGGACGTTGTTCAATTTTATCCATTTTTTTTTTTAAATTATGACTACTTGTTCGACGTTATAGTGTGAGAAACCTTAACTAATGCAAATAAGGAAATGAAATTTTACGTAATTGCTCTAGAATAATGTAGCTTCAAAATGAGTATAGTTTCATAAAATATCATGCTCCTAACTGTATTAGGCTACGAAATTTTAAAATGACCTTCGTACAATCCTGAATAAAACTTGACACCGTTATTTATAAAACGATATCTTATTTTTTATCTTTATACGTATATATACAATTTTTTTGTGCGTGTATGTGACCGAACTATTCCTAATACTCCAATCAGTGGGGACAAAAAACAGGCTTTGCCTTACAAAAGGTGGCGTAGAAAATGTTTTAATTTGTATTGCTTAAGTATAGGCTCCTCATGAAAAATGTAAGTTTTCGACCTTGAGGGGTCACAGCGTTAGCCGCCATCTTGAATTGAAGGGGCCATAATTTGGTTTTTTTATATACTGCTTCAACAGTTGACTTCAGAACAAATATGTCTATGAGAAGTATAAAGACAATAAAATTTCAATTATTTTTTGTATATAAATTTTTTCTGTACGTCGTATAGAAAAAAAGTTACAAGCGGTTAAAATTTTAATTTTCAACAAAATAAATAAATACAAGTCCAATTTGACCTCGCTAATATCACGCTGGAAAGTGAGATGTTGCCGTTCTGCTGAAGACGTGGATCTTATGGTTTTGCTGACCGCGCTGTCTCCACCTCAAAGCAATATATTCATGCGAAAACCAGGTGAAGGCAAAACGGCTGAAAGACTTTATTCCGCCAATAGTTTTAAATACAAATAAGCTACAACCAACATCCTCTTTCTTCATGCGTTTAGTGGCTGCGATACCACATCGTCTCTATTCAATCAAGGGAAAATCAAATTTATTTCTCTTGGCGAGAAGAACAGACAACTTAATGAAATTATTAGCATTTTCAAAAATGAATCTGCTCAACCAGAAGCAATTACAGATGCCGGAGAACGCTTTCTGGTTACTTTGTCTGGTGGCGATATGGAAAAGGATTCCTTAGAAGAAATCCGATATCAACGATTCATAAAATCGTCGGTAAAAAGTAAATTTAATCTTGCTTCTTTGCCACCAACAAAAGACGCTGCATCATATCATGCTTTTAGGGCATACCACCAAGTCCAAATATGGTACGGACTTGAAAAAAATCCAGAAGAATGGGGCTGGAAATATGACATCAATACTGGACTTATTCCTGTAACGACAACTAAGAAAGCGGAACCCGAGGCACTTTTAAATATAATATCTTGCAACTGTAAAAAAGCATGCAGTAGAGCATGTAGCTGCAGAAAAGCTGGATTGAAATGTTCTCTTGTGTGTGGATTCTGTAGTAGTCAGGCATGCGATAACGCATCAGAAATTGAGATAGAGACCGGGGAATATAATGACGAAATTTTGCAAAGCAAGGAGACAGAAAATGCCAGCGCAGATAATGAAGCTATCGATGTTAACCTACCTGGAACCTCAAAACGGTTTAAAAATAATTAGTTTAAAAACTTCAATATTAACACTAAACCTACCAGAGCGGTCAAATGAACGCTTTAGAGACTTTAATTAAAATTGTTAAATTCTAGGTTTACATTTTTCTTGAAGTTACTTCACGACTTTTTCTATAATATATAGCTACTTAAGTAGTTATATTTTATAAAAAAAGTAGTGCAGTAACTTCAAAAAAAAATTTAATCTAGAATTTAACAAAATTAATTATGTTGTTTTTATCAATATAGATGATTTTTTGTAAATATACGATTTTTTCCCTCTTGTAACTTTTTTTCTATACGACGTACAGAAAAAATTTATATACAAAAAATAATTGAAATTTTATTGTCTTTATACTTCTCATAGACATATTTGTTCTGAAGTCAACTGTTGAAGCAGTATATAAAAAAAACCAAATTATGGCCCCTTCAATTCAAGATGGCGGCTAACGCTGTGACCCCTCAAGGTCGAAAACTTACATTTTTCATGAGGAGCCTATACTTAAGCAATACAAATTAAAACATTTTCTACGCCACCTTTTGTAGGGCAAAAATACCTGCTTACTGGAGTATAAACAGTTAGACCGATTTTGATGAAATTTTTTGTGTCTATGTTAAAGTGGATTCGAGGATGGCTTAAGTTCACATTTCGGTTTACTATAAAATGTTTTTTTTAATAATCTTTGATGTGATTACGTTTTATAAATCGATAAACGCCGGCTGCACGTACGAAAAAGCATGACTCATTGTCACGTTCCGCGAGTGAGAGCGCAGAACAAGCGATACAGAGACATGATCGGCCTAAGCGTTCGGCTTGTGACGCATCTATCTCTTTTCCATCCCATAGTCCATCGGCAGATTCGTTCGAGTAGAAGGGAAAAAATATTTGAATTACCGAGTAAAAATAAATGTTAATTTATCGAAAAAAAATTAATTTTTAATTAACTCCTTCCTTTTATTATATAAAATAATGATAATTCAGTGGTAATAATTAAATTCATAAAAGTATGCAATTTTTCATCAATGTTTTCTTATGAAGTTATCATGTAAAATTATCGTCCGTAAACCGACTTTACAGACAACCAATGTTTATTTATAAGTTTTTGTTGATTATGGAATGTTTTACATTGCATTCGGCAAACAGCGTTGCGATTGCGGTGTCGAATATAGAAAAATATTTTATTTTACTTCCAATTAATCCTAATACCTGGCGCTGCGATCAGATTTAGAATTTCGTAAAAAAAATTTATTGTTTTTTTTTTTTTTTTTTTTTTTTTTTTTTTTTTTAATAAATCGCGTGCTAGTGTGTTAGTGATTAGTGTGTGAAGGGTTTTGAAGTGTAGATAAAAAATAGATTGTGCAAATTCGGTGCGGTATTGAAGTGAGTATTTTACACGATTTTCTATCAAATTCTCACGTGGGTTGACTAACAATCATCGTTGTAGTTAATTAATTTCATAACACATTTTAATTTTTTTATTTTATTTTAAATTGTTACTTAAGTATAAAAAATATATTTAAAAAAAGAAAATTATACATTATTCGTCTAAAATTGGGTACAATAAATCCTTTCAGTACTGTTACTTAATTAAAATTTCATCTTAAAGAAGTTATTCATATTAGTTGTGTATTTTTTTTCAGTATCTTATTTTTACAGAAAAATGCCCAGTCTTCGTAAAAGAACAAGAAACATTGGTAGACACACCAAGCATGCGCAATTGGTCCATAATCGTCGATTGAATAGAGCAACCGAAGAACGCTCGACGGATAATGTACGTATTAAGAAATGAAGTTGCAAACACACGTGCGATTGAAAATTTAAAGCAACACAATCAACGTCTTTGTGCTAATAAATTAAAACAACCAGAGGCACGTCAACGAGCGACCGACGCACACAGAGAACATAATCAACAACGGATCCAAGATAATACTAACATGATCCATGCGGTACTCTATACATGACGTTTTCTAAAACCATTTATAACCGAATATATCACCAATATCGATGGTTGTCCATCTAACCGTTGTAGAGACGTAGACAATGGCGGTCATTCATATCAGTTGCGTATTTCAAACGGTATAAAAGTAGATATTGAAAATCACTGGGTGGTTCCATATTCACCATTGCTGTGTAAAACCTACAAAGCACACTAAATGTTGAGTTATGCAGTTCGGCGAACTCCGTCAAGTACATTAGCTAGTCCATATACATATGTAAGAGTATATAATGTAACGGGCAACATTGTGTGACGTTGGGCGGAGAGCAGTGAGCAGAGGCGGTGAGGTGTGGAGAGAAGGGGTGAGGTGTGGAGAGGAGGGGTGAGGTGTGGAGAGGAGGGGTGAGGTGTGGTGAGGAGGGGTGAAGTGTGGTGAGGAGAGGATAGTCGAGCAGCTGAGCATTCCTTTTGGCGAGAGCGAAGTGATCGGACAAGAAATTATTTTCTATTAAATTATTTGTAAATTCAATCAAGAAATAAATCAATTTAATTGTCATTACGTTTTTATTTTTAGCTACTCGAATAACGGCGTTACATATCAGAAGAGGGATCAGCCCAAAATGAAGAGAAGCAATGAACATCCAGGTCGGGCTGTACGAGCAAAGAGGAACTGGGACTGGCACGTAAGCGAATCTAATATTAATAACTTTAATAGTAAAACTCATTCTGCTTCTATAAATAATTTGATAAAATGAGGGTAGATAAAATAGTTAATGTTTGAATAGTGATGGTGATATGTTAAAATCTAGATACCCTCGCTTACAAAATACTGAGAAATTAGTTCCTGATAGTCGTGATTTACATATAAAAGGCTGTATTAAGAAAATTAAACAATTAGGCATAATTTACAATTGGGACTATGAAACAAAATCATTTATTTTACAATCAAAGTTACAAGGCCAGGCGAGGCAGTGGTTTAATAGATTAGATTCTTATGATCATTCCTGAGAGGAATGGAAAGCTATGATCATACGAGCTTTTCCACGTCATCATGATTATGCTTCTTTGTTAGATGAACTTATGTATAGAAAGAAACTTTCATCAGAATCTATGACTAAGTATTTTCAAGAAAAATTAGCAATGTGTTATAGATGTCAACTGAGCGATCAAGCTGCCGTATTTTGTATTGTGCGAGGGTTGCCACAAGAACTCGGGGCGAATGCACTAGCATTCCAATGCCGTACTCCAGACGAGCTGTACGAAGGTTTTCTATCTAACTTTGATTCTTACCAGATTAATCACCAGAAATTACAGAATTATCCTGCTAAGTCACTCGCATTGAATAAAGCTTCCAGCGGAGAAGGGTCCAAAACTCAGCTTCACGGAAGATAATCTGTAATGAAGTAGGACGCGTAGCAACTATCTTTAATTTACCTGATAAACGTAAGTGTTTTAGATGTGGTAAACTAGGTCACGTGGCGAGTGCGTGCCATACAGCAAAAGATGATCACCAGCAGCGCGAAGGCGGTCCACCAGATATCAAGTTTGAACAACATGTACTCGTACCAGAAGAGTTTTAAGGTAAATGACATGTTTAGCAAAGCTTATATAGATACCGGCAGCGAACTCTATGTAATCTCTAAGGGGGCGTCCGATAGTTTGAAACTGAGGGTAGGTCCAACCAATATTGTTTTGAAGGGCTTTAATAGTAACTCAGTTCATGCAATAGGAGAAGTTCAGTTTGACCTTTTGGTAGATAAGCAGTCAATTAAAACCACAGCTGTCGTAACTTACGTAGATATGGGAGATATCACCTTATTTATTAGAATAACTATTATAAACCGCGAAGATATAACTTTTTAAAGTTTCTAAATATGGAGTCACTTTATCTTGAATGTCTAATCCACCTAACGACTTAATGTATATAAATGTACATATGTGATGAAGCGAGTAGTTTCAGAGTTTAACTAATTGAAGGCACAACTGTACCGGTCCGAGACAACCTAGTTCGACTGATGGTTCAAGGAGCTGGATGAGGAGACTAAATTGTACGAAGCCAAAACAAACCAGTATACGCAGCATTACGTACGCTATAGCCAGCGCAGTACTTCAAAAGGGTGAAGGCTACGTCAGGGTCTGCAACATAGGATCAGATGCAATTAGCTGGAAGAAGGGCATGACGATTACCAGAGCTGAGAAGTGTACATCAGACTTTGAGGTGAGTGAAAATAATTTAGAATTGAGGAGAGATGAGTTAGTAAAAAAAAAATTTTTGATAAAGAGTTAGAGACATTAGAGATAGGCAACATAGGAGAATTTTACAATTGCGCATTTATTAAACTTTCAAAATCATATAGAATTTGTTTTGCTAGTTTAGTACTAGGGAAGAGAAATAGGTTGCACTAATTTGGGTGAAATGAATATTATATATTAGTATATATTAGAGATTATCCCTAGGTATAGATTAGCACATTCAGAGAAACAAATTGTAACGAATTTAGTCGTGATTTAATGAGTGGGGGAATTATAAGGTAATTCAATTCAGAGTATGCGTTTCCGATTATCCTTGTGCGTAAGAAAAATGTTGACTATAGACTCGTGTGTGGATTATAGGGATTTAAATGCAATTACAATCAAATATCGTTTTCTGTGTCCCACATTGACGATCAATTATCTAAGTTGTCAGGTAAAAGTTGTTTCACGAGCTTGGATCTGTTTTCGGGCTATCATGTTAAAATTCATCCAAACTCTATAAATAAGACTGCTTTTATTACACCAGATGGTCTGTATGAACACTTGAGGGTACCGTTTGGACTGGCTTATAAACCGTCGGTATTCATTTGCGTTATTAAAAAAATTAATAAAACTTGTAGATAGTAAATAAATCGTTACATTTATGGATGACACGTTATTATCTACTTCTTGTATCTCTGATGGTTTGAAATTACTTGAAAAAGTTTTTATTCGATTAAAGAAAGCGTTTTTAAAATTAAATTTAAAGAAATATTCGTTTCTTAAGTCTAGTGTTTCTTTTCATGGCCACAAAATTAGTCAGAATAGTATTAGTGGGTAGTCAAAAAAAATTAACGAAGTATTTAATTTTCCTAAGCCTAGTAATTTACATTAATTACGTCAATTCATAGGTTTGTGTAGTTATTTTAGAAAGTACATAAATAAATTTGCTCTTATAGTAAAACCATTAACCGATTTGACAAAAAAAAGTCTTCGGAATGGTCATGGGGTTAGAAACAAAACCATAGTTTTAATGAAATAAAACAAAATTTATGTTCACGACCGGTTCTTGCTCTATATAATCCATTGTTACCTTGTGAAATTCATACAGATGCGAGTAAGATCGGTATTGCGGGTATAATATTTCAGTTACAAAATGAACGCAAATTAAAACCGATATTTTATTTCACGAGAGTAACTTCACGTGAAGAATCAATGTATCATAGTTACGAACTAGAAACATTAGCTTTTGTAGATTCATTAAAACATTTTCGAGTGTATGTACTGGGACATTTGATCAAAGTAGTCACGGATTCCTCTGCCGTGAGATATACCCTTTTAAAGAAAGATTTAGTTCCTCGGATAGCTCCTAATGCCCTAGGATTCCGGAGTTCGATACTAAGATCGAGTATAGACCTGGAGACCGTATGAAACATGTCGACGCTCTGAGTCGTTAACCATCAACCGATATAGTAGCTCCAATAAATATTGATCCTTTGATCGTATTATTAATATAAATATAATATTCAGCTATGACTGGTACTTGACGGTACGGTACGGTAGGAAATGCTTGGAATGATGTTAAAAACAATTATAAAATTAAAAACGATAGATTATATAGGATAAAATTGTACGGTGATAGATTAGTAGTGCCGACATTTGCTAGATAGAAATTCATGCAAAAACTTTACGATAAAATAGGCCAAATAGGTATTAAACGGTGCGAAGAGCTAATTAAGACAGATGATTGGTTTCCGAATATGACTCGTTTTATAAAAAAAAATGTGAATATAGCTGTTTAGAGTGCGCTTACGCTTAAGTACCTACCGAAAAACTGAGTGGCGAATTGCATCCTATGCTCAAGCCTAATATCACTATGGAAGTAGTTCATATTGACTATCTAGGCCCATTTTGTAGAACACGCAAAGGTCATCAATATATTTTAATGCTTGTAGATTATTTTTCTAAATTTTTGATAGCACGTCCAACTAGAACAATAAATCCTGTGGGGTAGATTAATGCCGAATTCAACTTGTGATGCAGACTCTACACCTGTATAAATAAAACGTAAAAATGCTTCAAAGCGATTAGAGCGACGAACTACGTTTAAAAAGGGGGCATTTAGTTCTTTGGAAGCAAGCTCCATCAGGTGGTGAAGTTAAAAACGAAAATAATAAATTAAAAGTGCTTTACTCTGGGCCTTATATTGTTCAAAAGGTATTAAATAACAGGTGATATGAGATTAGAAGTGTAAAGGGCATGCGTAGTTACAAAAAGTTCTCCGGTGTAGTAGCCGCAGATTCTCTCCGTACTTATCGAAGTACCCCAAACCCTAGCGAGACTAGCATTGATGATGACGTCGTTACTAGGGATGACTTGATTGATTTAGTAGAAAGTTAAAATCTGTGTATGTTGCACCAATTGCGGTGCAATTGTTTCAGGATGGCCGACTGTAACGGGCAACATTGTGTGACGTTGGGCGGAGAGCAGTGAGCAGAGGCGGTGAGGTGTGGAGAGAAGGGGTGAGGTGTGGAGAGGAGGGGTGAGGTGTGGAGAGGAGGGGTGAGGTGTGGTGAGGAGGGGTGAAGTGTGGTGAGGAGAGGATAGTCGAGCAGCTGAGCATTCCTTTTGGCGAGAGCGAAGTGATCGGACAAGAAATTATTTTCTATTAAATTATTTGTAAATTCAATCAAGAAATAAATCAATTTAATTGTCATTACGTTTTTATTTTTAGCTACTCGAATAACGGCGTTACAATAAGTTTTGGTACTGCGATACAAAAAAAAAGAAAAGTTTTGGCAGAGAAGAATAGTCCCAACCTCTTTCTTGCCGAGGTGTCGTAAAAGGCGACTAAGGCCACAGCGTTACAAACAATTGCACAGCAACAAACCGCGCTCGCCAAACCACCAGATAGCCATGGCGCATATTGGCAATACCCTCCACATATGATTGGGGAGGCTTTCGTTCAGTAGTGAACATCCAACGGTTAATGTGATAGTCATTTTTAGTATAGTTTGTATTAAACATATCTACCCGCGGAACTAACTAGACGCACGAACTGTGTCCTCAGTTATAAAATTAATAAAAAGTAGTTTTTTTTTTCGCATAAATCAGCCAAAAAGTAGTGGAAGTAGAATTCTGAAGCAGTTGCCTAAACAATGTTGCAAAAATCCCAGTTAATTAATTAGTATATCAAGTGAAATAACAAGTTTGATTTTAAAATATTTAATTAGCGGTTGAACTTAAGTAAATAGTGCCGTGCAGTGTTAGTGACATAATTAACAGACTGAAATAGTATAAACTATATAAATAATAATAAAGTATTTAATAGAAGGTGAAAATACATATAGTAATTCGGTAAAATATAAGTGCTTGTTTGGTGTAGTGTGCTCATACACTACGTAGTTATCGGAACTTTTTGACTCACCCGAGTTCAATTCCAACTGACTTTTAAGAGTGTATTTTATTAATTTTCTCGTAATAATAACATTTTTTTTTCTTATTTCTCGCTTTTTATTAGATTTAAAGGTTTTGAAGTTTGTTTTTAAAGACATTTCTACATAATTTTAGTAACGATTATTTTTCATTTAATAAATTATATTTCGATTTAAGTAAGGATGACCAATGAGTGCCTGTTATGTAAAAACAATATCTTAGTGACACAGAAGAGGATAAAATGCTGTAAATGTCAAACACATTATCACTTAGACTGTGTTACATTAAATAATAACAGCAATATATCTCGAACACAGTGGGTCTGTATGGATTGTAGTTTTAATACTCGAAAAGGTAACCTAAATACACCGAAGGAGAAGAAAAGCTGTCAAGAAAATAATATACCGCAAGTACAGGCTACGTCTCAGATATCAAGAGAAGTACAGGAGATAATAACTACTACAATAAATATTGAGTTTGAAAAAGTTCGCGAAGAGTTAAGCGTATTGCAAAGCATTAAGGAATCCATTGATCATTTTTCTCATCTTTATGACTGTGTTAAGCGGGAATTAGAAGAAGCCAAAGAGGAAATTAAAAATCTAAAAAGGGATAATTGCGAGTTAAGAAATATCTTGAACTCCCATAGTGACGTTATTAACAATCTGGAAAAGGAAGCAAGAGCGAGCAATATAGAATTACACTGTTTACCTGAATTTAGAAATGAAAACCTTGTAAACACAGTCGAACAAATAAGCAAAGTGATAAATGTACCCATTACAGAAGGTGGTATCATTAAATGTACAAGGGTTGCCAAACAAAATAAAAATTCGTCTCGCCCTCGCACTGTAATTGTAAAGTTTTCAACTCCAATTACGCGTGATCGATTTTTGGCTGGTGTAATTAACTATAATAAGAGGAATACTGAAAACAAATTAAATACATCTCATCTCGGAATATCAGGGGAAAAAACACCTGTTTTTATCTCTGAGCATCTGACCTCTGCATCTAGGGACATACACGCAGCTGCTAGACTCTTTGCTAAGGAAAAGCAGTATCGCTACGTCTGGTCACGTAACGGCAACATATTTCTCAGAAAATCTGCAGCGAGTGATGTAATATTTGTAAAATCCAAAAACATCCTCAAAACTTTAGATTAATTTATAATACAATACATTTTTTTAATTGTCGTAAAATCATATTTGGTTGGAATTAGATACTTAATAATAATAATAAAAAATAATAATAATTAAAAAAAAATAACTGTATGTTGGGTAGTTTAAGAATTTTTTATCAAAATGTACGAGGTATTAGGACAAAAACAAATGACGTTTACCGTGCTTTACTTAGTGATAATTTCGATATTATTGTATTTACAGAAACCTGGCTTAATAGCAGTATTAACAATAACGAGTTTATAGACGAAAGATATGTTGTATACAGGAGAGATCGTGAATCTAGTAATTCTTTAAAAAGTGACGGAGGAGGTGTTTTAATAGCCGTCCTTAAAAGAATTAAAAGTTATAGAGTTACAGCGTGGGAGACCGTATATGAGGATTTATGGGTAAGTCTTGTGATTGATTCATCAGTTATTTCTATTTGTGCAGTGTATATACCATCTCCTTTAAAATATGAAGTACTGAAAACTTTTATACAAAATACTGAAAAAATAGTTTTGCAACATACCACTACCCTAATCGTTGGTGATTTTAACATACCTTCACTGCACTGGTTATGGGATGATAATAAACCCACAAAGTTTACGGTAAGCCCCAACAACTCGGCCGTTAATTGTTTAGTAAGGGATTTTATGTCACTTACAAATTTGAAGCAATGTAATGAAATTAATAATATTTATGGTAAAATTCTAGATTTAATATTTACTAATATTGAGGGTGTCGCGGTTAGCAACGATTACACAGGTGTTTGTCCGGTCGATAATTATCATCCTCCATTAGAAATAATTATAAATTATAACTCAAGTGAAAACCTTTTTGAACCAATCACATTTACTGATTTTAATTTTAAAAGTGCAGACTATGAGTCCGTAAATACACATATTCAAAATATAGACTGGGAGTCATTGTTTATTAATTGCATGGATGTAGATGAAATGGTCACAATTTTTTACTCTGAATTACGTAGAATAATAGAAATTTGCGTTCCAAAAAGAAAGGTAAAATATAATAAGAACTATCCAGTTTGGTTTTCACACAATCTTAAAAGAAGATTAAAAGAAAAAAATAAATACAGATTATTATTTAAAAAATATGGTAATCCTCTAGATGACATTGAGTTTAGAATACTCAGAGACAGATGTAAAGATCTAATAGACAGTGATTACAATAAGTATATTGAAAATGTAGAATCTAACGTGAAATTAAATCCATTGTTTTTCTATTCCTACATAAAAAATCTTCGACGCAATAAATGTGATTATCCAGCTTTGATGACGTTGGATAATTGTAATTTCACTAACGGAAAGGACATCTGTAATCAATTTGCAAAGCATTTTTCAAGGCAGTATGTTCAACATACAAAATCATTTAAAGATATTCCCTTCATTGATAGATATGATGCATCCTACAACTCATATTTAACAAAAATCTCCATATGTGAAAATGACATACTTAGTAAAATAAAATCTCTAGATGTTAAAAAGGGGCCAGGAGCTGATAACATTCCACCTATTTTTGCCAAAAACACAGCTCAAACATTAGTGAAACCACTTTGCCTTATATATCAAAAATCTCTCAATGATGGTAAATTTCCCTCTTATTGGAAAAAAACGAGAGTCGTACCTATTTTTAAAAATGGAAAAAAACAATGCATAGAAAATTATAGACCCATATGTATTTTATCGGTCTTCTCTTAAAATTTTTGAATCCTTAATTTGTCCTTTTCTTACTTGGCACATGAAACCTATAATAACAGAGAATCAACATGGTTTTATTAAAAATAGATCTACAACTACTAATTTGGTAGTATTTGTGGAAGATATTATAAAATCTATTGACAATAATACACAGACTGATTGTATTTATACAGACTTAGCAAAAGCATTTGATGTGGTTGATCATAATTTTTTAATACAAAAACTCTCCAAATATGGTATTGGCAAAAGTTTGCTTAAATTAATAGACAGTTACTTGCAGAACAGAGAAATGAACGTTGTTTTGGGAGGCTATGAATCAGATACATTTTACTCAACTTCCGGGGTACCTCAGGGATCAAAACTTGGTCCTATATTATTTGGAATTTTTATTAACGATGCTGTAAACTATATACAAAATAGTGAATTTCAACTTTACGCAGATGACCTTAAAATGTATAAGAACATAAGAACTGTTGAAGACTCACAACTTTTGCAAGAGGATTTGAATAGATTTGCCTTATGGTGTTCAGAAAATCATATGAATCTAAATAGTCTTAAATGTAATAGCATAACATTTAGTAGAAAAATAACAAACATTGATTTTAAATATAGTGTAAACGGTATCACTCTCAAAAGTCACTCAGATACGAGATTTAGGTATTATTGTTGACGCAAAAATGAGTTTTATTCCGCATATAGATGATGTTGTAAGCAAAGCATTGAAGACGTTAGGGTTTATAATTAGATCAACTAAAGCCTTTAAAAAATCAGATACATTAAAATTGTTGTATAATTCATTGATTAGAAGTAAGTTAGAGTATTGCACTATTGCTTGGAATCCATATTATCAAACGCATAAAAATAGATTAGAAAGAATACAAAAAAAATTCCTAAAATTTTTATCTCGCAAAGATCGAATTTATAACGAAGTAAGCAATTATGACAATTTATTACAGCATTACAAAATGCTAAAACTAACTCATAGGAGGGATATTGCCGATGTTTGCTTTTTACACAAAATAATATCAGGTGACATTGACTGTTCTAAAATTTTAAAGGAACTTAATATATTTACACCTAAACTGAGTAAAAGAATTGTTAACACGCAAAGTTTTAGATGTCCACTATCAAGAACGAATTTAGGTTTAAATGCCCCATTAAGAAGAGCTGAAAAATCTTACAATAATTTATCAAAAAAGGCTGACCTTGATGTATTCTTCGACTCGTTAAACTGCTATAAAGCTAAACTCACACGGTACTTTATAAATTTTGATAATCAGATCTCCTAATACCTCAGACATATAATTTTTGGGTTAATCTTCTTCATTTTTTTTTTTGTCCGTTTTATGTCTTATTTGTTATAATATTATTTTCTATTGATGATTTTTTTAATTACAATATTTTTTTAAAGATTTGTTAAGTTGTTAAGCGTAATTGTTTTAGTTTTTTTTATTGTTTATTGCTTTTATTGGAACTTACATGTTAAGTTAGCCTATAATTGTGATATACTTTGTAACATTTATATTGATAATAGTATTAAGTTAAGAATTGTATACTTAGTGTATTACGTTGGCTTCCTAAATAAATAAATAAAAAAAAAAAAATAAATAAAGATGATATTGTGTCTTAAATATTTCTATATCCGTCTTTGGATCCTTTTATTGTCTTGGATATTTATTGATGTTTCATTGTCATCAGAGGCCTGCAGGTTTAATGAGCTTCGTTCTACCGTGAGATTTTTAGTTTAGCCAGAAAGCTTTCAGAGGCTATTTTTTAGCCAATCTGAAAAACTTAATTCTGGTTGTATGGCCAGTTTTCACTAGCCTGTTGTTTTTGACGTCCACAGGAAAGCAATCGTCAAGGAAATCGAAACGATAATTCGAGCTGAAAGCTCTCGGGGTTTTGGATATGTGGGTTGTATGGTCGGAGTGAAGACTTCATCAGGCGAGACAGTTTCAGTTTGACATTAATATTCACTGTGCTTCTAACCAATAGATTATCACTTCCGGTTTTCACCACCCATATGATCACAGAGACGCCATTGAATATTTGTCGCCTGGTGGTCATGATAATGTCTATCTTATTTTTAGTGGAACCATTAGGACTCATCCAGTTCCATTTTCTGTGAGACGGCTTTTGGAAGAAAGAGTTCATCATAAAGAGTCCCTCTTTCTTCAGAAAATTAATCCGCCTCTGTAGGCTGCGGTTCCGCTGTCCATTTCTAAATTGCCCCACTCTCAGTTCATTATCTCGTTTTTTGCCTATTTTGGCGTTAAAATCCCCCATAATAACATTGAAGTACGTTTTATTTGTATGTATGACCCTACTTATATCCAACGCAACAATCCTCTCATCAGAGCATGCATGCATTATATATATTGTATTTGTTTTAAAATATGAATATTATAAGCAATAATATTAAACTTTTTGAAGCATCTTTGAGAACGCAAAAATAAGTTTTCCATGTCCTGAATTTTGCCGTTTATGGAAACTTTGCCGCCGTGGACATTACTCTAGTGTATCCAACGGTAATTTCGCTGTATGACCCTGACCTGTGAAAAAATAGTGAAATAAAATAGTTATGATAGTGATGGTTCTTATAATATACTAGCGGCCCGCCCCGCCTTCGCCCGGGGTATGTATATGTACCTAAACCTTCTTGATGAATCAGTCTATCTATTGGTGAAAACCGCATGAAAACCCATGCAGTAGTTGTTGAGTTTATTGCGAACGTACAGACGAGGTTCAGGACTTTGTTTTGTAATAGGTATGTAGTATATTTGGCTCTAATAATTAACAACACATTTTCTAAAGAATAACGAAACATTAAGAACGAAACAAAGGAAAGAAAACGTTAGATGAAAGCAATTGTGCTTTTGATGTTCCTATATCAAAAGATTTTTTTCTTTCATTGAGTAGATATGAATAAACAAAATGTGAAAATTGTTCTGGCTCATACAATTGTTATTGTTATTGGTCATATTTCAGGAAAGCAGTTCCTATTTATATACTTTATTTTTATGGCATTCAAAACAATAATAAACTACTTTTTATTGTTTTTCTTTCGATCTTTTTACATGAATATCCGCACTTTGTTAAATGCACAACCGAATATATAAGTAGATATGTTATGCAAGTTTGAAGTTGTATAATTAATGTCTCATTATGAAAATATGAATAAAGTGTGCACCAGACTACGATGGGATGGACTGCAAAATTGAAGGCTATGTATCTAGTCTATGTCCAGATACTATATTCTGTACATAATATATAATTTTTATGAACAGCTACTATATAGCATATAAACCAATTAATGGGAACATACTTTCTCATTTCTATTATTTATAATTAAAAAAAATGTGGCCTGTAGTAGCCTGATCTATACATCTATCTATACAAATAATAAATTTGTTAAAACCTCTGTTTCATTAATACACTATATATCATCAAGAATAAATTTCAATAGCGCGTATTTTTTTGTATCAGCGCCATCTCTTATCGTGTTTTTCTCTGATCACGTATCACGTAAAAAGTACAAAACCAATGTTAATAACTTTAATACATAAAAATTGGAAATAACTCACAGTATAATTTAGTTTTTGTTTCATTGTAATTAAATTTAAAAATAAATATTTAAGAAAATAGAAATAGGTACCTACGCCGCAAACGCCATCTGGTCTAAGGAATCTTTAAAACTCACAAAACTTATATTTGAGTTATTATTTTGGTAAACTTAAAAGTTTACTAAATATGTCGGATAGGAATAGAAATCGTTTTAATATTTTAGATAAACATCATTTTCAATTAATATAGGTACCTACTATTATGTTAAATGTCACTAAATATAAAAACGATATTCTACAATTATACGATAGATGGCGCAGATAATTTTCTGAATCGCGCTGACCAAAACTTCGGCCAAAAGAATGACACTCGCCCGTATTTAAAAATCTGTTTTTCTTTTTTGTATATTATTAAATACTTTAGGGTACTACGGTCTTGATTGTTTGTTCGTTGTTAAAATTTAAAATATTTGGTCGTTATTTGTTTGTTGATTGTACAAAGTTGGATGGTTATAGCTATTTAAGTTGTAATATATATATATATATATATATATATATATATATATATATATATATATATATATATAAAGTCGTGTTAGTTACACCGTTTATAACTCGAGAACGAGTGGAACGATTTTTATGATTTTTGTGTTTTTGGATTTGTCTTCGTTGGGAATAATACTTATTAAAATATGGTATTCATCAATGAGAAAATAATTAATAAAAAAAACAGTTCAAATGTTTCATCCGTACTATCTATATACATATATATGTATGTATGTATGTATGTATATAGATATAATAAATCTGTCACTCAATCCGTCTATTATAAAATATTTTCCAGTATCGACGCAGGTGTAGGTGATAAAAAATATAAATGTATAATTTTTAAAATTTTAGTTAAAGACCCGTGCGAAGCCGGGGCGGGCCGCTAGTACATAATATATGTATATTTAATACACAGGCTTTCGGTCGGTTTATATGAAAACCATAGTACCAAAAAAAAAAACTGATTGTTTTTTCAGTCTGTCTGTTATGTTTGGTCCCGCATCACGTGAAAAGTACTGCACCAAACTAGTAGAGGTTTTCTTAGGCGTATTTCTAGAGGCTTAACTTAAATTTTTTGTTTTATTTTGAGATCTTTACTTTATGATTTATTTTCCTAAATATTTTTAGACACGGATTGTTTTTCTATCTAAACTGACTTCTTTTTGCATGAAAAGAAAGAAATAATTTTAAATTCCACGCGTACGACGTAAATGAAGGATCTGTTTAATTAAATGGCGATTCATGATTCCCTTCAAATTGTCTTTTTAGTTACATTTATAACTTTTCCAATTAATGCTTGTCCTTGTCTTAGAACTTAACAATTAAACAGTGTTGCGTCATTGTCGAAGTCCTAATTAGTTGTGAAGCGTTATATTTCATAGGTACAGATACACATGCTACTTACTAGCATGCTTATTAGCATGCTTAGTCTAGTCGACAAATGTTGAAGCTATTTTTAAAAAATAAAGCCTTTTTGTTTATTTGTTAATATCTTTTGCAATTTTTGCAAGCAGAATTTAATTTTTTTCAAAAACCATTTAGATGCCATTTCAAATCAAATGACACCTCAATCATAATTTTCGGAGACTGCTGATAAAACGTGCACGATTTGGATGAACACGATGAAATTCTGATTTTGATGAATGATTCTTGACAAAACATTTTGGACACGTTGTATTGCAACCAAAATGACGATTTTATTAAATTAAAAAATTGAAAGGGCCACATACCATACATATAAACATACACGATAAGGCAAATTGAACGGTTATTATTTGAATTACTGAGTAAGGTAGTGTTCTTTTAGAAGCATTTAAATCAAAATAAATTTTTGACACATCAATATATACTATATATTCTCGGATACTGAAGCTTTCCAGTCCGTAAAAGTTGAACACTTCAAAAATCGCATGCTGGAATTCGATCACTGCATTTACGGTGACTTAAAATTGCAGCTCACGCCTGTACATGAAATTCAACGTCGTTAGCGTCACGTTCGGGTAAAATGAGAGGAAAAGCGATTTCGCTAGGTAGTCGTAAATTCCGACATTTGAGCTGCATATTTGGTTGTTTTGAAACGATTTTAGTGATATTTTTTAATCTCATAGCTTTTTGATGAAACTGAGTTGGAAAATGATTATGCTTTTATGTGTAAATTTGTATAAATAAAGAAGGTTATTGTAGTTAAGATTTCGTTTTATATTAGGTATAAAGTAAAAAAAAATTATGTATAGATAAATGTAGGTATATAGTATGAAGATTACTTTTCTAAATAGGCATATAGATAACTTCAATTATATGATATACCCATTTTTATAACGTTATGGCTGATTTTACCACTTATTGTTAGACATTGAATTAATTTAAGGTTATAAAATAAAAAAAAGATTGCCTATAAGAATGAAGTAATTGAGGATATATACGATATTCTATTAAATCTAATGTCGTATGGAAACATTAAATGGGAATTCGATCGTCTATTAGCATAAAGCTATGTAAGGCAAGTAATTTTACAAGGCGGGTATGGGCGTAGTATATATTAGCATAACTACCTGAATTTTCAGTTCAGCATATGCTTACCATAATCGATTTCAGTTTGAATTTTTGATAATGTTAGAATAATTGGCTGTTACCAACTTTTTTTTTATAATTTTATATCAGTAATAAATAGAATAGTATAGAAATGTTTTATTTATGTGGCATATTACTATTGACAAAAATAATGTTATAAAAAAAATTGTAAGGGAAAAAGAATATTACTTAAAAAAGGAAAACTTAAATATAATTTTAATTAAAATATATATAGATGCGTACCATCATAAATAATAAAGGTCATAAATAATAGCTATCATAAATAGTTATAACACAAACAATGATAGAAACATTACAAAACTTCCTCGTGAAAATTAATTAAAAATGTTTGAAGTTAAGTAACACGGTGCCGTGGCTTGTAATCGGTGTAACTGCTCAATTAGTTGTTTCAAAAGTACTATAAAAACATTAATATTGTAATAATACATAACCATATTTAGATTTTCACAACATTAATAGCTTATCTTGATTATAATACTTTTTGAAAAATGATTCACAATTTCTTAAGTTAGAAGTAAGTGATTACGGGACTTGTTTGTTTCTTTCACAGAATAAATTATGTTTACGATATAAAAATCCTATAAATTTAAGTACTTACCGATTTATGGTCTTTTTAGCCATTTCAATAAATAAGGGTCACTTGACAAATTAGGCATAAAAACGAGTAATAAAACTTTCAATTTGTTTTTCTTAATATATTTGAATTTCGAAAAACCGTCTAGTCAAGCTGGATTTTCAATAAAAATTAAAAAAAAAAGACAAAGAGAAAAAATAAACATTCAGTCTCACATGCATCCTCACAATACTTGTCTCGAACACCTATGCGGAATGAAAAAAAAAAGGCGGTGCCTGCTGGACTTGAATCGGTGATCGTCCGGAGTCGATTCAATGTTGTTTTATCACTGGACCATTGATCGACTCAAGAGTAAAAGTTCAAGAGTAAAACATTCCTTATATATTATTACCTTATATAATATGTACCTACAGTAATCATAATTTATAAATAAGTTTTATTAAAACATTTAAAAATACACAATACATACGAGTATACTCGTATTTATACTTCATAGAACTGTAGTGTATGTCAAGTTATACCTATTTTGCGACCTTTAACGACATGTAAGCAGTTTAATGGCACATGACGTAGATGATTAATAGTCTTAATAAACTCTTTTGCAAAAAAAAACGGGCACTTAAGCAAAGAACTATTTTATAGTTACTATTAGTTTGTTTGACAATTTTAGGTATTGTTATCCTCAGAATTTTATAAATTAATTAGGAAGGAATAGTTTTCATCAGTTTTATCATAACATTTTAATTAAATTATTAAGAAATAATGTTTAAGCTCAAAACACTATGATTGTGCCTGCTATTAAAAGCAGATAAAAGTTTAGTATTGAGTGTGACCCCCTCTTGCTGAAATCACAGCTTGCATTCGTCTGGGCATGCTAGTGAGTATATTCGGTTTCGGTTCGGTTTAAGACATTTATTCTCATAAGAACGGGTGTTCACTTACAATGAGATAAACAGATTTACAATATCAAAAAATATTAATATGGCGCAGCGCAGCTGCATACAAATATAAAATATACTAAACAATAACTTTACTATATAAACATCTAAAAAATTAATATTATGTACAACGACGAGTGAGACGGTACTATTGAAATAAAATTGACCGATCACTATGCACACAGGTAGTTCTTTACAAAATAGATTGTAATGAAACGACTATAGTGAGCCGTGGAGTAGCCTTGTAGACTAAAATATATTTTTTGTAAATAAGTTAATTTCATTTTAAACAGTTTTTTTCTCTTAATCAAACTAGTTTTACAAAATTAATTATGATTTTAGAGACTGTATTATTTATTTATTTTTTGTTATTTATCAATTTTTTTTTGTTTTTTTTTTGCTTTATTATTATTATTATTAGTATTAATCTTTAAAAATATATATAATTATATGTAGCTATTTATAATTAATTATTTTTATTCAGTTATGTAATTTTTTTATTCCTAACTATTTTTAGTATTTATTAAGCTTATATTCCACATAATATATGTGCCTGTAGTTCTTTTTTAAATTTTCGTAGGGTTTTACATTCTTTAATTTTATTTGGTAATTTGTTGTATAATTGAACGCCTTCAAACGTTATGCTTTTTTTGCCATAGTTAAGGGTTCTGTGTGTTGAGAGATTTATTTTATATTTGTTCCTCATGCTATGTTTGTATTTTTTCTGAGTGAGGCTGATATTTGTGTGAATAGTTTTAGTTACTATTTTTCTTATTAATATGCACGTATTATATTCGTATAGGTTTTGTAAGTTAAACAATTTCGTTTTTTTATATAGTATTTTCGTAGGAGTGAATTTATTGAGATGAAACAATGTTTTAATTATTTTATTTTGGATGACCTGTAAATCTTTTAGCATGGTTTTAGAGGCTGATCCCCATATTTCAATTAAATATTGAAGATGTGACTTGACTAGTGCATTATATATCATTGTTCGCACACTGTGCGGTATGCAATTAGACGCTTTTCGCAGAGAGCTAAGGACCAACTGTAGCTTATGCTTGATATGCTCCACATGTGGTCTCCACGTTAGTCTTTCATCTAGCCATAGTCCTAGGTATTTTTCTTGATTAGATCTATGAATTATTTTATTGTTAATTTTCAGGGGAGAGTGTTCGGATATTTTCTTATTTTTTGCACTAAATATTATATATGATGTTTTAGTAACGTTTATTGTTAGTAAGTTATGTAGGAACCACATGTTGAGCACATCTAAGTCTTTTTGAGCTGTATCAATAATATCATTTATGTTATGACCAAAATAAAAAAGACATGTGTCATCGGCGTACATCGTTAAATTACCGGTTAAGTTCATATTTACTATATCGTTGACATAAATTAAGAAAAACAAAGGTCCTATTATCGAGCCTTGTGGAACACCAAAATGAAGTTCTTTAGAACAGCTTTTGAAGTCATCTATTTTGACAATTTGTTGTCTATTATTTAGGTACGATCTTAACATTTTTAAGGCTGTTCCCGATATACCTATATTTTGTAACTTTAACAACAGTTTTTTGTGACTTATCGTGTCGAAGGCTTTCCGCAGATCAATAAAAATTCCTAATGCAATATGTTTTTTATCTATATTGTTTTTTATTTTAGTAACTAAATCTATTGTGGCTGAGAGAGTATTCGATTTTGGTCGAAAACCATATTGTTGCTCATTTAAAAAGTTTTTTTGGTTAAGGTATTTAAGTAACCTGTTATAGATTACTCGTTCAAATATTTTTGATACAACCGGAAGAACCGAGATCGGCCTGTAATTATTTGGGTCAGTTTTGGGTCCGGATTTGTAAATCGGGGTCACTTTGGCTACTTTCAATGAGTCAGGGAAGTACCCTTCCGATAAACATTTATTAATGCAGTTTGTTAAACTTTCGGCTATAATTAATTTTATGCATTTTATTGCTTTTGTGCTTATGTTATCAATTCCGGAACTTGAGTTACTATCTAAACTATCGATGATTTTTATTACTTCTATCCTACTACACGGCTCAAATTGGGAAAGTGTTACAGTATGTGCATAGTCAGTTTTATACATCAAAGAGTGTGTGGAGCTCACATGATACTTCTGAGGAATTTCACTAGCTAAGTTACTACCTATGGTGGCAAAGAAATCATTAAAGAGTTCACATACTTGGTTGCCATCGGTTACAGGAATCAAGTCTATTACTAGCTTCGGTACGGGACAGCTATCTTTTGTTTTATTTTTTGCTAAGGTGTTGATAAGGTCCCATACCTTTTTCGAATTTTTTGAGCATTTTTCGAATAGATTGTAGAAGTATTGCTTTTTTCTAATTTTTATTAATGAATTAACTTTCATCTTTGCATCTTGAAATATTTCAATAAGATCATTATTATCCTTATCAGACTTTAAGACCTTCCATAGGTGGTTTCGTTTGTGTATAGCGTCTAGTATTTCATGGTTAATCCAGTCATCACGTGGGGCGTTTAGTACTTTAAACTTAGTTTTCTTATTCTTTTTAATCCAATAAATAATATGCTGTTCTAGGCGTGTGAAATCATTATTTTCATTAATGAAATTTGTCTCCAATATGTCTTTTTGTAAGCCTTCATAGTCCAGAGCTTCGTATTTTATTCTTTTCTTTGTCTCTCGGTCCTGTTTAGTAATTTCAAAGTATATTGGTTTGTGATCAGAGAGACACGATTCTATTATTGAGAAGTTATATCCATGATTTGATAGATTTGTATGTACATGATCCAAGATGGTGTTGGTGGAGCTAGTTTCACGTGTGCTGTAACCTTTACTTATTTTATTCAATATAATATAGCCATGATAATTTATTGTGTCTGTATAATGTGTGGAGTTATTGTTTTTGCTAAGTATATCTAAATTAAAATCACCAAAGACTATACATCTCTTTCTTTTTTCCAGTTGTTCACAGTACACATTTAAAAAATTTTTTAAGTTGGTGTCGGGTCGTTTATATATTACTCCAATATTAAGCGAAAGCTTGTCTATTTTTAACCACAAATAGTGGTTTCCATTTTCAACTAAGTCTTCGGTTACTTCAGCTGTGATTGTCTTATATACGTAGATGGAGACTCCACCCCCTTTGCTGTTCCTATAATTGAAAAAGTGATTATAGTCGGGTAAATGGTACAACTGGGCGTCTGTGTCTGATTTAATCCAAGTTTCTGTCAGAATTAGAATATGCGTTGTAGATGGTATTGTTTTAAGTATGCATTTAATTTCCTCTATATAATATCTTTTATGGTTTCTTGGGGAATACGTTCCCACTCCGCGGTAATCACATTCTTTAGCTCTCTGATGGTCTGCGGAGCCGGCTGCACTGATCTCACTCGTCGCTTCAGAACGTCCCAGACATGCTCTATGGGATTGAGGTCCGGACTTCTAGCTGGCCAGTCCAAACGACGAATTCCGACTTCTAGCATATACGCATCCACACCGCCAGACCGGTGGGCGCGAGCGTTGTCGTCCATAAAAATTGAGTTTTCGCCAAGAGCGGTTAAGGCGGGTTGTGCATAAGGAATTAGAACTTCCGTTATGTATCGGTGTCCAGTCAGTGTACCGTTTTCGATGAAGACTAACTCCGTACGATCCATAGAATTTATTCTTGCCCAAAACATAACAGACCCCCCCCCTGCAAAGCGTTCTCCTCGTCTACGTAGCACTCGCCGACGTCGGTCTTCACCATGCAGAGATATCCTGGCTTCATCGGAGAACAATACCCTATCCCAGTCTTCATGAGTCCATGACACACAATTTCGAGCGAAGCTAAGCCTGGCAACTCGATGTCCACGGAGTAATTTAGGGCCGCGTGCCGGGCGATGACTGTGTATATTAGCAGCGAGAAGCCTCCTCCTGACCGTCCATAGACTAATTTGCACATTTCTTACTTCTTCGAGGGTGTTCTTGAGGTCCACATAAGAAGATTTGCGATTTCTCAACGCTTGACTAACTAGAAAACGATCATCCCGTGGTTCGGTACATGTCTTTCTGCCAGAACCAGGCCTTCTCTTGACGGAACCGGTCTCTTGATAGCGCTGCCAGGTCCTTTGAACTGTCGACCGACTCACATTTAGCCTCTGAGCCACGAAGCATTGACTGCAACCTTCTTCAAGCAGCGCAATAATTTTGCTCGCTTTTACCACTTTATCTACCATTTTCGAGATTGCTAAACAGCAATAACAATACTTTTAAATGTCAAGGACACCAGATAATTTAATAAAAATTGACAAAAAGTTAATTAGAGTCGATATTAACTATAGGGAATTCGCGCCACAAAATGTAGTTAAAAGTTATTTTCTTTGAAAACCAGGCTCAGTCAAAAATTTGAATTTGGAATGTACTCTTATAAACATTATGGCACTTTTATAACTGGCCAGTAACATGTTCAAATGATTAAAACCTTTTTGGTATTTTATTTTTTTCAGCCAGGAAGAAAATCGAAACCGCCCGTTTTTTTGCAAATGAGTGTACAAAATCAAAACGATTTTGATGTACCAAAGACCACTTTTTCTTTTATTTTGCTGTAATTATCAATCAAAGCAATCATGTAATTTACTGGACTGTTTAAAGATTTTTTTTATAGTAAACAATGTTAACTTTATCCGTCGGTACCTCGTCATAAAAATATTTTCTTACGTAACATAAAAAAAAGATTCGTATTCAGTTCAATTAATAATCAACAAATACCTCGAAAGATTTGAATTTTTCTTCATAGATAAGTTTCTGAAATGTTCTACGCAAAAATACTCGTAATTCGGGGGAAACGCAAAGTAGACGTAAAAGTTTATCATAATATATTAACATAAAAACGAAGAAAAAATAAAGTTATCTCAATAGAAAATATTTTAAGATTAATATCAGGTAGTATAATAAAACTTCTGGAACAAATTTAAATATAATATATAAATGGGTTTTTCCTAATAATAAATAGAAGAGCTGAAGCGCAATCAGCTACTTTTTTTTTGTCACAGGAAAATCCATTTACGGATGATATCCAGGACGCCCGGGTGGCAGTCCTAGACCTATGTCGGACTCGGCACTTTGGGAGTGCTATACCGTACTAAACCCCTGCGGGAGCCTTCAGCCGCTTTAATTGGAGGGTTCCGGATCTGCAGGCAACAGGATCCCTCCAGCGACAGGCTGGCCACGGCGAAAGGGCCAGACTTCTCCTCCATGGGGACTGTCCGGCTCACCTCTGAACAGTCCCAACGACGCCGTGTCTAGCAGGACCGGCTTCCCATCCCGGCCCGACACGGGCACAGGGGCGTCACTGAAGGCGCATTAAGTAGCGCCTCCTACGCACCTCCATTCGTCGCCCACGGATGGAGGCCACGTCGGCGGCCTCCTCTCTCACCCGCTCGTCGGCCTCCTTCTGGGACATTACAGTCTTGCAGAAGGAGACCATCGCCTTCCAGGACTCGTCGTCGCCGAGCATTGCGGTGATGATGCTCGGAAGCGACAAGACCCCTCCGAGGACTGACGTCAGACCCCGAAGCAGCGCCGCCCATCTCGGGCACACTTCGAGGGTGTGCTGGGCAGAGTCCACCGCCGCGCTACAATCGTGGCATTCAGTCGTCGGCCCACTTTGGGCCGTCCGACACAGGTAGTCACCAAAGCAACCGTGCCCGGTGAGAACCTGTGTCAGACGGAAGGTGAGAGGCTTGCGTTTTCGGCGCATCCACCACTCAAGGACCGGGCGCAACGCAGCCGTAACGCGTGTGCCACACGGCTACACCGCCAGGTCCTCCCTCCACCTCCGCATTACTCCACCGACGCACCCGTAGGATCCCGTCCAACGCAATTAGCTACGTTATTTTAATTGAGATTGACGACTGAACCTTTTGTTTCACGTGGTCTGATTGTGAGGTTTTGCTCATCGATATCAATTGCAACATAGACAAATTAAATGCTTCATAGTTCAGCAGATAGTATTATGTGACGAACAATTTTACTAATCGGCTTTATAACATTAATAGGTAATAAATAAAAGTAATATTTTGTAAGGAAATATTCATTAAGAGTTTGGTTATAACTTGATTTAAGAAAACGTGCGAAACAAGCAAGTTTGCCAGTTTGAGCCAGATACAGATAACTAGTAAATTGATTACAAAGGGTTATAGAAAATATTAAAAGTTCACATGACATTAAATTGTCTTAGGAATATTTGCTTGATAAAAGTTGCTAATCAAGTGATCATTTTAGCTAGCTTTGTAATTCAAATGAATTTGAATACGTATCCAACCGTTCAAATAATATATTTTGTATTAATGTTTATGTACCAGGGGACCATAATTCATTTGAGAAATACAGCTTTCCTCACGATATTATCCTTCGCCGCCACGTACGAGATGAATTTTAAGCAGATGAGCTTCAAAATTTAGCGGTGCAAATCCAGATTGGTCAATCAATATGACGCACCTTTTTGATTATAAGTGTTATTTGCTAAAAAATAGTAGGTAAGTTAAATTTATCTAAAGCACAAGAATTTTACAGTTTCATAAATAAAAATTAGCTATATCATGCTAAGTGATATTTACTTAATTTCTTTATAAATAATACGCAAGTTTAATTTTAAATAATACGCATTTTATTTATTTTACATATAAACGAAATGATGTTCCTACTGCGTATTTCAGTATATAATTAACCATATCCTACATACAAATCAAACGATAAAACCTAATCAAAGATCTGTCCTGTACAGGAGAGAGCGATGTTCTTCAGTTTGGCTTTGTACCTCTTATTATAGAAGTCAATGAAGAGGCAAGTGAAAAGCATAAGATTGGAGATTCCCACCCAATACGTAATTGTGCTCATAGGACATTGCGAAGTGTAGGTTTGAATTACCACGTGAGTAAATATAAGAACGAATTGAATCTGAAATATAAAAAAAAGTTTTTAATTTACTTTATTTGATATAAGGAACAGTATTTATATTTAATATTTAAAACATTTGTTAAGTTTCAATGATATTCTATTTAATTATCCGATTCATAACTTTTATTGTGGTGAGTGATTCGCGTAAACTAACATACTTAAGTTTATTAATTTGATTCGTAGTTGAGTCTGAGTTAATTAAATACGTACAATATTTTATACGTTAACACTGAAATAAAATCATTATGTATTAAAGTTTGTTACTTTACTTATGACGTTGATATGATATGATATATGATATTGATGACCAGTAAAGTTAAACTTCCCATTTAAATAAAAATAAAAGTTATATTTTATTTAAATTATTTAATATTAGTATTTGAGGTGATATACATAAATTAGTAGTTTTAGTTTAATATAGATCTAATTTTTTTTTTTAAATTAAACAAGTAAAATAAAAATAAAAACATAAAGTCAATTCCCACTCAGGTCAACAAAGATTTTTTTTCTAACTGATTGTTTTAAACTAAAACTAATTAATGAATTAATATTTGAAACAACTCTACTAACATCAAGTGTCATCCACTAAAAGCTTAAAATATTCGTTTGAACTTGAGTGGATGAATTAAAAGTATTTTAAACGATTAACGATGATTTAACGATTGAAAAATTTTACAGGATATACTCGTATAAAGAAAACGTGTAAACTAATACTAGGAATTGAAAAAAATATTTTAAACTCTCAAACTTTGTTAATATATTCTATAATATTTTAATTTGCCTTATATTTTTTTCACTTACTTCAGGCTCAATTTTTGTGATCAGACTGTGCTCATAAATATTTACGTTTTTAAGAGTCATATAATTGTACTTACCATTTGCATTATTGTAAGGTATTTCTTCCACCAAAGATATTTTGCATAACGCGGACCTAAAGCGGATATTCCATAATAAGTGTACATGATAGTGTGTATTGTACAATTTGCGATTGCCATAAAAGCCCAATGGTCCGAGGGGTCATATTTCAGAGTGCACCACGTCATGAGCACCATGAACACGTGGTGGTAAACATGTAAAAATGTTATTTGGTTGTTTTTCTTCCGGGCCACGAATACGATTGTATCTACAAGATCCAAAACTTTTGTGACCAAGTACTTCCAATATAGAACTGCAATTATCTGAAATAAATACAAATTATATAATAAATGCTAAATTTATTAAAAATTAAATAAAATAAAGTTAATTGCAATTTTGATAAACGTAATACAAATTGGTTGATTAAATATTGTGAATATAAAATCTTGTAAAATTGCGAGCTGAATTTTCTTATAATTTAAAATAAATTAAATATTTCAAAATAGGTAATACGACCAACGAATAAAACATGACACATTAATAGTTAAAAAACTTTTTTTTATCCGTTGGACCTCAGTGCCTGAAGTCGAAAGTTTTCGACAAATGTGTGTTAACAGTGATGAAATTCAGATCTGAGACGTGATCTCTGACTATGGGCCTTTTAAACAAGCTACAAGTCGCACAGCGAGCAATGGAGAGGGTTACGATTGGTATTTCTTTACGAGATCGAATCAGAAATTATGAGATTCGCAGACGAACGAAGGTTGCCGACATAGCATGCAGGGCACATAGCTCGTAGAATGTCATGTCATGTCAATGTCATTCATATAATAATATTCCATATATTATTATGACAGTCTCCGGAAGCAGTTGGCAGGAGGCTGCTTCGAGCCGATCGTTCTGGAGGTCGATGGGGGATGCCTGCGTTCAGCAGTGGAAATCCAATGGTTGATATAATGATGATGATATTAAATGTACGTACATAAAATGATTATAATAAAATACTTACAAATATGGTACGATCATCGTGTTCACATTTTCTAGGAAATAATCCTTTTTCGATTGTGTAATAGAGAAACTGTAACATTTGGATGAATATTTATTTATGGGCACAAGTATATAATTATTATTATATAAGAGCTATGGGATCGTCCATTAATCACGTGATGTTTTTATCAAATTTGTAACCCCCTCTCCCTGGTGATATGGGGTGAGGTTTTAGACAACCTCACCCCATAGCCAAAATCACGTTTATTTTTTGGTCCAAAGTAGAAATTTTCAGAATATGTATCTTTAAATACAGGTATAATATTACTAAATTATGGAAAAATGAAAATTAAACATGATGATAAAAATGTGCAGACAGACATTAAGGTTGTTTTTGACTACAAAAATAATAAAGGAAGGTGTAAAAAGAAGAAGGGGTTCCCCTGCGATACAAAAAAAGACAATACAGGTCATTAGGCAATTTGTTAAAGCCTTCATGACAAATTTCCAGTGATCTCAAATCCAAGAGACTGACGTAGAAAAAATGTCTTAAACGTCTTAACATTATGCTCTTTAGGCTTTGGAATACATAGGCTACTAGTCAACTGCAAAATCTGGTAAGGAGATAAAAATACATCTAAGAGAACTCCGCATATCTTCAGAAAAAGCGCGGTCATCACACTTCACCACTTGGTGTTTGTGTGTGAGGTAATAGTTGCCTAGCAACGGTGAATTCCAGGTCACCCGCCTCTTTTTGGTTTAGAACTTGTGCGTTCAACGAAAAATAAATATATGTTATATTTTATTAAAGTCCCCTTCCCCCTTTGTGATATTTTGTGATTTTTTCCGAACCCATCCCCCTTTTTGAGCCTGATTAATAGACGACCTCTTATAGGAAATTTGTTCGGTTTTAATAATATAATTATGAACAAAATCTCGTAAGAGATATTGTGACGAATACCATGTCCATTTAAAGACAAATCTGTATTTTTTTTCAGAATAATAGTTAAAACTAAATACGTACTCGTATTAAAACAATATAATAATCTATTTTGTGTAGGTTTACATATTTTGTTTGTAAATCCTCTCTGGATTTATAAAAAATTTCTTATCAAAAAATATTGAGATTTCCCTTGATGGATTTTTAATAACCATTTCAAACTTATACATTGGAAATCATTTATTGATAAATCTACGCTAAAGCATATATTACGGTAATAATAGATTTACCTTATAAGCTAATATACCTGAATTTATTACTTTAACCAAGTTATATAATACGAGAAATGTATTTAATTTGAACGGTGGACGCTTCTCCATCAAAAGCGGCCCTATTTTGAGAATGAATGCAAAGTACGTTACAATTATAAATGCCAAATCATTTGGATTCATTAGTGGCCATTTCTCCACGAAACTAACTGAAAAGAAACGAAATAATTAGAACATTCGTGATAATAATTAGGACTATAAATGTGGTGTGCGATTTCAATTTCATATACCTACATCTTTCTAGATGGAGATGAAGCCTTTGTCCAGCAGTGGGACGTTTACAGGCTGATTCAGTTCAGTTCAGTTGGTTCTAGTAAAATTCTAATAATAACTTTACTTTGTTTAGTAATAAAGTTAACGTCCTTTATTTTTATTAATTATTATTAAATAGGTAATACAATTTTTCTTTTATATACGTTTAATAAAATTATATGTACCTACTAATTGAGTGGGATGAGGCCTAATTTGAGAGGCCTTTAAACTTATTTATATACATAGATAATTCGACTGGCCGTTTGACGTAGTTGGGCAGTGACCCTGCTTTTTGCTCAAGGGTTGTGGGTTCGATTCCTGCCCCATAATGAAATAATAAAAATAATAAAAATATCTATATCAGTTGGCTGTTACCTAAAACACAGGCATTAAGTTACGTACGTTAAGGTGGACATGCATAGGTCGACTTTCATACATTTTTATTTTTGATTATTCTTGAAATGTATACATTTTTTTAAACATTTAATTTGTTTTATCATTTCTTTAGAGCTTTTTATATGGGCAATGTTCATGTCAGGCAAATATTTACATTGTTTATAGTATAAAATCGGCATTCAAAAAGTGACAGATTTACGTATGTGTGAGTTCTGAAGTTTACATTAGCATTGATAGATGTCGCCCGTGTCGCCCAAATAATTATAGACGTAATATACCTCTATGCAAATAATGCGTCGAAAATAATTTTTTTGCGCCACCTATCGTTAAAGTGTAAAAGTACTTCGCTGTTTTACATGATATAAATTTTATAGGAAAAGGTAAGGTTCATAGGTATCTTATAAGAGGATTGTGAAATCACATTCAAATTTCAAAATTATCAAATGGTTTGATAAGGTTTAAATTAATTTAAACTTTTTAATGGTAGGTATTATTTAAATGTGACCTTACTCTGCAAATATGACTCAATTCAAAAATTAAGTTTTATATTTATTTTATCGTTATTTATTATATATATCGTTATTTTTTATTATATATACATATTTAATATCTGTATGACCAAGCTTTGTTCGGTATTTTTTTTTGCAATGTACTTATCAAATATAATTATTTAGATACGATTAAATAGTGATGAAATATGAGTAACTACCTAATATTTTTCGATCTTACCCATATAATAATAATAAAATATATATATATGAACTGGTTATTGAAATAAAAAATAAAAAGGTCTCCGAATAATAGTTTTTCTCACAAAAGAAGCAACTTGATAAAAAAGGGGGAAAAAACTGAACTGGAGACAGGTGAATTCGAACCAGGGTCGCCCGAGTCGCCTTGAGTCGAGACCATCTCGCCTGAGCTATTCTAACCTAATAATTAATGGCGAATATTACATTCCTATTCTAATTATAGGAGTTTTTAATTGCATGAAAACAAATAAGACGACATTTTCTAAAAATGGATCCAAGCTAAATCGATTCACCCCGGAAACGCTCTGCACACTAAACGGGTTGGCGGATAATTTCCCTACCATGACCATGAGTAACGATCGTTATCAAGTATCTATGATAACAACTGGAACTGACGGCTTTACGTGCTTTCCGAGGCACGGTGGGAGACCCACAAGGACATACACCTAGACCGGAAAATATTTGTACAAATACAAATATCTGTCCCGAACAGGAATCGAACCCGCGACCGCCGCCTGCGCGCAGCGTTTAGGCGACTAATCGCACCACTACATTAGAACAGTCGTCAATTACTTTTTTTATACTTCTCTTTTAGGAATTCTTTACATCCCATTTTATAAATCTATATCTGTAAAAACTACACATCATAAATAAAAAAGAAACAAACGCCTGTACGTAAATCGCTCCCGTCACAGTATAATATGGTAATGTGGTAGGTACTACGACAGTTTTCGTTTTATTGCATAATGTTGTTTAGAGTATTAATTACCATCTTGTATATATTTTTGTATTTTTTCTACGTATATTTATAACAATACACTAATTTCAATGGTACCGTAATGAACATACAATATTATTCTCATAAAATATAAATACAATTTTTGCACGAATAATACAATATTATTAAATTGTAACTTATAACTCTGCAAATAAGACTCAATTTCAAAATGAAGTTTTATATTTATTTTATTGTTATTTATTATAAGTATATTTAATATCTGAATGACCAATCTTTTTTTTTGGTAAATCGTGTTTTGAGATATTATAAATAGATACGATTTACATACTTACTGATGAAATATGATTAATATTTTTCGATCTTACCGACATAATAATAAAAAAATATGAACTGGTTATTGAAATAAAAAATAAAAAGAGCTCCAAATAATAGTTTTTCTCACAAAAGAAGGCACTTTAGGATAAAAAAGGAAAAAAACTGAACTGGAGACACCAGGATTCGAACCCGGGTCGCCGAGTATCTCGACTCAAGGCGCGAGTCGCCTTGAGTCGAGATCATCCCACCTGAGCTATATACTATAATACGACATTTTCTAAAAATGAATCCAATCCATATGCTAGATATATGTAATATTATTGAAACTGTAAAATAATCAAATAAATGACAATCTATATTATTGAAACTGTAAAATAATCAAATAAATGACAATCTATTAGAGCTTTCAAACATAATATGTATATGTATGTTTGTCCTTACATTTCTCCGAAAATATGCGACCGCTCATTTTACTGGCTTACATTTATTTCAACATAGGGAACAAGTTTCATTAAAATAGTTTTAATAGTTTTTAAGATTTGGACAAGTGTTCGTTGTGTTGAATAGTCCATTTACAGAGGAAGGCTATAGGCTATATAACATCACGCTACGACCAATAGTAGCTGAGCATTCATAAGAAACATTACAAAAACGGGAAAAACATTATTTTTTGAGAGATTCCGTTACGTAAGCTGCGCAAACAGTTAAAGTTATGCAAAAATTATGTAAGTACAACGGAATTGATTAACATTAAAAGTTCAAAAAAAAAGTCCGCGACAGCATATATCTATCTCTTGAGGTTGACTCAATATAACCATTTTTATAGTAATCAAGTATGTTCTAAAATAATGTGTTATTTGCGAAGGTGGTTTTATAGACATGATATAAATCCTTATCCAAATAAATCTTCATCACAAATATGCCTTTTTGAACGAAATTGTCCTTAACATCATTTGATTTCAATGAATTATCTTAGAAGATATCATAGTTTTAAAATAACTCCGCAACGAAATAATGATCATAAAAAATTAAAAGGTGATTTTATTGCATTTGTATTAGCCAGGCATAATCCTTAGGAATACAAAAATACTTCATCAACGAGGCAACTATATGAAAATAAACTTTGTCTTTTATAGCATTTAATTTGAACGCATAATTTAGAAGATAATGTAAAATCATATGAAACTATGTAGTCACGCCGCGCGCAGACACAAGTCGCCTGAGTTATCGTTTGCTGTAACAATTAATGAAGCACATGGGCAAACATTTAAACATATACCTAGAAATCGATTTATGTCAAGACTTCTTTTCACGCGGAGAACTATAATATGTTGCCTAATCGAGATCAGGTTGCGGAGAAAACCAGTATTTTCTTCTCCTTGGTTGGTTAATATTGGTTTTAAAATATTTAAGTACGTTTTTCCTTCAAATTAACGCGGGTGAAACCGCGGGGCACAGCTATATTAGTAAATAAAAAACGCTGTTGTTATTATGTAGATTATTACTGTACTGTATTGTATCTGCCTGTAAACAATCCACTGCTGAGCGAAGGCCTCTTCTCCATAAAGAAGAAGGGTTGGAGCTTAATCCACCACGCTGCTCCACTGCGGGTTGGCGGATAATTTCCCTACCATGAGTAACGATCGTTATCAAGTGTCTATGATAACAACCGGGACTGACGGCTTTACGTGCTCTCCGAGGCACGGTGGGGAGACCCACAAGGACATACACCCAGACCGGAAACAAATATTTGTACCAATACAAATATCTGTCACGAGCGGGAATCAAACCCGCGACCGTCGGCGCGCGACGCAGCGACTACTCGCACCACTACACCAGAATGGTCGTATATAAATCGAATAGGTCGAATAGGTCGTATATAAATTATTATATGATTTATATGTAAATAAATTAATATATAATAAATGAATTAAATGAAGACGTATAATAATAGTTTAAAATTAAAATCCATTAATCATACATAACTGAATACACATTCAGTAAGTAAAACTTGTAAAAACAACAAAGAATTAATTCGGAGCGAAACTGCGAAAGTAAAACATTACACGTGCCTATCGGCTGCGTTGCTACCTATCGATACCGAATAGACGAGCGCGGGACGCGGTATGAAGCGGGAGGAGTATTATATCCGAACTAAATTTAAAAAAATACGAAACAAAACGAGACAGTTTTTGTTGCAATGCCATCTAGTTCAATTTTATAGTAAACAATTCGTCATTTATGTAAGAACCACAGAATTTGGATAACAACTCTGATGTCAGTGTGTGCGTGAGTGTTGCGTATATACAGTAATCGATATGACAGATATTATTATTAGACTATTTCACTAAATGGCTCCGTTTTAAAGTAAACTAATGATGTGATAAAATAATAGGCATTGATATACATCCGCTAAGTGTAATATTTTTAAAATCTGTGCATAGCAACATTGCAAAAATATCAAAAACATGTCGAAAGCCCGAACAGCGCCATCTAGCGGGAATATGTCCATGAGGAGACGTTGTAATGACCCTTAAGAACAGAAGATCGTTTGTATTTATGTTAAACATATTTATTTATATCTAAAAAAAACTTTTTATTAATTTACGTTTGTTTAAGCAGATAATTAAACGATGTAATATCAGTCAGCTTCTACGTATACTTTGAAAAGAAATTTGTAATATTCAAGCCATTTATTTTGAAATAGATTTCCTAACTTTATAAAGCTTTCATTTTTTAAGCACATAAATGGATTGGAAGCCGGTAAATTTTAGGCATTCATCGCGTAAATTTCTTTGTGGCTTTTGTAAATCACTAAAATGCTTTAAAATTATTCCTGCTTGATTTCATATGACGAGGTTATTAACCGTATTTAAAGGAATTTTCCAATTCAAATGGACTTTTTTATTTTTTATTTTGGGGTGAACGTTATACGATTTTTTTGGTAATCGTGAACCGAATGTAATAATTCATGTTTTAATATATAGGTTTTTTTAAATGAATATATAGCTGAATCTTGATTCCTTACAAGTTTAAAAATTGTAATTACAAAAACAAAATATGCTTTGAGCCAGTTTTTGTTGAGAAAACAATTTTCTATTAGTGTTTCAACTACGTCAGTTAATGAGTTTTCGAAAGGTCATCCGCAAAATGTCGGTTAGAGCGACAACAAAATGTGGTAACTCTTTGACTTGTGATTTTTTTAAAGCGACATAATAACACTATCATACTAAAATATAAAATAAATGTAATCGTTTAATTAAATTTATTATGCAATAATTTATAAATATAATATGTAAAAGGATAAACATATTTAACAAGCCGTCTCGCGCGGTTTCCTTTGGGCTGTTATTATACTTAATATACATACTATATATGCCAAGTTACTACTTAAAATATGGCTTTCCAATAATGAAGAATAATTAAAATCTTTTCAGTAATATCATTGTTAATCGAAAAAAAAATTGACTTAATTATTAACTTGACAATTTTTAATTTACTGAAGCTGAACAGATTTTGGTTGTAATTAATGTTTGTATCTTCAAAATAATGATAACAAGATCAGTTTTTTAAAGTGTATAATACTTAAGGTAGTTCCAGCGTGGTGAAGTGTAGTCCTACCTTAATACCTTCTGCCTTATATAGTAATCTGGCAACGTTGCTCTGAGTGTTTTATATATTTTTGTTTATATGCTCTCAGTATATACAAATAGTATTGCGCTTTATAATAATAGTTTTATTAAATTAAAAAGATGAGAGCGTTGTGCACAGTGCTACCAGATCACTATAAATTTAAAAGGTAAATATTCGGTATCGCGCCACCACTGATTTTGAGGCTAATTTTTTTTAGAGGTGCTTTATGACTTTAAAACATCAACAACATCATCAACATCGTTGTTATGATGGCGCATGACCTTTTTTGACATAATTTTTTTTTTTTTAAATTATCGTACTTATTCGGTATCGCGTCACCAGCCATAATGGGGCTAATTTTTTTAGAAGATCTTTATGACTACAAAACATCATAACTAGTGTTTTTGTGATGGCGCATGACCTTTTTTATATTGAAAAAAAAAAAAATTAAAAAAATTATCGTACGAATAATTTTTTTGTTATACGATTATCGAAAGATATGTTTTAATGTTATGTTATTAGGTTTTTTTTATTTTATTGATAGGTTGTTAGGTCTTTTTTTTGTGCGTTACTTCTAGTTTTAACAAAGGCATTTATCAATAACTCGTTTTTTAACTAGGGACGACGCGTTGTAACTATAGAGGTATAAATACCTTTATGGTTGTAACTAAAAAAAAAAAAGACCTAACAACCTATCAATAAAAAAAACCTCTAACAACATAACAATAAAAGAAAAAAAATCTTTCGATAATCGTATGAATAAAAAAATTATTCGTACGAAATTTTTTTACATTTTTTATTTTTTAAGCCAAAAAAGATCATGCGCCATCATAACAACACTAGTTATGATGTTCTGAAGTCATAACGGACCTCTAAAAAAAAAATCAGCCTCAAAATCGGTGGTGGCGCGATACCGAATAATTACCATTTAAAATTAAAATTATTTTTTATAATTTTAATTTCTCGATAACAAAACCGTGAAGTGCTACTTTAATTTTTTTAGCTTATCCTAAAAACATTTTTCAACAGTCTCGTAGTTTTTTTTCCAATTCTGTCAAGAGAATTTTTTAATATAATAAAAAATCGGACATTTTACATACAAAAATGGGATATTACTCTCAAAATCGCGAACTTTAAATATCTTGCGATCTAAGCTGTCAAAAATTAAGAAGTTTTAGGAATTCATAAATAAAGCGATTCTGAACCCGTGAAAAAATTTTTAGCCGCATCTGTCGAAAAGTAGTTTCATGCTGGAACTACCTTAAGTGAAAAGTTCTAAATGTAAGTCAGAAAATATAAAATTTATAACTGTTAAAATTGCTCAATATATTAACTTTTATTTTCAATTTTAATTATAAAACATTAGTCGCAGGTAAGTTAAAAGGAAAGTAAAGAATCACAATACTTACGATGACCTTTAGGTAACTGGAGAAACATTTTGAAACACATGGACATTGTCTTTTACATTGATATCAATTAATAAATGTATAATAGGTGATTGAATTTGTGAAATTATGTGCAAATGTCAAATATGAAAGAATTTTAATAGTTGGGCAGTTTCGAAAAATATGAAAGAGTTTTTAATGATTATTATCAGTGAACAAATTTTCTATAAATTAATATATAAATTATGATAAAAATTTTAATTTCACGTGTCTGTTTTGTTCAGAATTTTTTGATGAAAATTTTTGTAGGAGTCTAAAAAAATTAATTATATACATTTCTATCATTTTTAGAAATGTCTGTCTGTCTTTGTTTGAGCACGCTCACTCTAATCACTACTAAAGTATTAAGTATAGGTGAAAAAATCAAATCTTAAGGTAGCATTTTGTATTACACTCGACGCTCTGTTAAAAATTATTTTAATTTCAATTTTGTATTTTGAATGACGGCGTCGGAGAGAACAGTTATGAAATTTAAGTGTGATTCAAAACTGGTAATAACGCTGTGTAAAATAATGTTTTATAGCATTAAATTAATATTAAATAATAATTTAATCATATAACGAAAAAAGATAAAAATAAAAACGTCAAAATATCGGATTGAAATTTATTTTTAACGGTTTGAAGTACGACATATAAAAATTGATGGTGCTTTCTGAATCACGGTCAGTTGCTACTGTACCGTAGTGGGAATAGATTTGTGGGTAAAGTAAAATTTATGTGCGGGCGATGTCGCGAGCACAGCTATTGTTAAAAAAACATCGCGAAAGCCATTAATCGTAATTAATAATAATAATAAATCTTCTTGATTGTTTTTCGCAAATAATATTTTTTACTATGAAAAAACATTAAAATATATTTAATATATATTATAAACATATCTATTAACAACATATGTATGTGTATGTAATAATAAAGAATATTAGTTTAATTATTTTATATTTTATGCGTCTTATAAAGTGATCCAAAAACGGTGCTTGATGTTTTTTCATTCGCTCTTACAATGTTTCTACTCAAGTGTCAAACGACGTATATCGGGCTCAACTTGTCAATTTGCTGCCTCAATAAGTTAAAGCAACAGACGTTTGATGTCACTGGCCCGTAGACGGTACGTGAAAATATGAAGAATATCATTGAAGCGTTTGATTGGGTTATAAAACTCAAACAAGCAAATTTATTCTGCTTTCCAGGTCAAGAACGGATAAGATCGTTTCATCTTGAAAATACCAATGCACATGCTTTTTTCATCCAATCACGATGACTTATTGAGAAATACGGTTCGTACTTTTAGAAAGTTCTGAAACATATTTATGCTTTCACCAATAATTAATGGAACAGCCGGGTTAATCTTTTCTTCTTAATTAGGAGATGAATTTTTTAGAGTGTAGAGTCGCTTAGAAATATACTGTTAGATAGGTCGAATGATTGACAACAGAAAGGGTTATAGAATTATTTACAAAATTAACAAAATTGTGTGCTTTTAAACACCTATAAACCAGAAGTAGTGACATAGAATTATCTTTTGATAATTTTATATTTATAAAAACGTTTAAATATGTTGAAGTGAAAAATTAAGTTCAGAATCTACTTGGTCCATTTTATAAATTATATTTTGAGGTATTTTTATCATTTATTATAAGTTGAAAACAGCACTTTATATCTTAAAGGATCGGATCATTAACTGTTAGCGTAAATCATTCTAAAATATATCGAGCATCATTGCAGATTGTCTTATTTTCAAACAATATTTAAATAACTGCATTTATATCAAATAAACAAAATCAAAATGTACTTTTTATACAAAGAACTTAAAGTTAAATGGTAAACCAATTTTAGCACATGCGAAATAACTTGTTAGGTAATAACTTCTTACACTCAGAGACTTTAACTTTTTTTAACAAAACCGTTTTTATAATGTTAAACAAAGATAATTTAAAATAAATAAGAAGAATATAATAATATCTACATATAGATATTTGTAAACTACCCATAAGAAAACGAATAATGTTTTCTTTTCTAAAATAATCGAGATACATTTAAATCGTTCATCATAAATATAAAACATTTTTATCGGAAAATTACACTCCATTAGGTTTAGTAGTCGTTTACGTTGCTGCCTATAATAAAATATTAAAATATTATTCTTTAACATCTTAATAGTGACCAGATCAAAAGCGATTTTACATAAAAATCGTATGAATATTATGGTTTAATGAAGGATAATGACAATGTTATATATGATATTGTTATAATAATGTTTATTAAATGTTAAATGTTTTACTAGTTATACGAGTCGAAAATATCTAGGTATAACAAATATTCATAGCATTGAAAACAACATGTTTAGTGTGGCGCAGTTAGCAGTGACCCTGTTTTCCTCTCCAGGGTCGTTGGTTCGATTCCCGCCCCGAGCCTGGGTGTATGTATATTTAATAATAATAATTTAATATATTTATTTATATATGTATTATTTATATGTATATTTATTCGAAAAAAATGTTAAATAATATTTATTTATTTATTTATAATTGATTCGAAAATAAAGTTGCATAAGAAAAATAAAAAAATATATTTATTCAAGAGGGCTTTTATAAATACTTTTTACAACCATCTTGAATCAAGTATCCTTCACAATAATTTATTGATTTTAGTATTTTTTACTATAATTAATATTTATCTATATATTACTGGAACTTTTAATAAATGTTAAGTTACCTGTATATTACGATTCGAAATGGAATGTTGATTCCGAGAGGAAAAATCGAGAAACAAAATCTTGCTCTTTTAAAATTTATCAATATATAATAATGATATATATAATTTATAATATTTAATGTATTGGGCAAGATCACGTCAACTGGACCCCCCATTTTCCACTTGATCATAAAAATTAAGTTCATATATATTTTTTATAAGTACATACCATCACAAATTGATCCCCCAAAACGATTTTTAAAAATTTCGATTTTAACAACAATTTTTTTTACAATGAAAATTTTAGGTACTTTTATTTAAAACATGGATTGTAAATCAACCGTTAAAGTTAAATTAATGGGGTTTGAAGGATTTATTTTTAAAATGTTTATATTTTAAGAAAATATTGATGAATAAAAATTATTTGTTTAATATTATATTGTTAATTAACTTTTAAGTTAACAAATGCAAATTTCATTGACTTCTCGGTGGAAAAATGAAGTTTTATTTTATCGGTTACATGCTTTATTTATTAAAATTTAAGATTTCAAAAAAAAATTTCACTGCTCGCGATTAGTTTAAGCAATATGAATTTATTTATCATAGCGCGCCGAGCGCCAGGCGCTGTCAGAATACCGCGCTGTCGAGCGTCAGACTACGTTGCAGCTTCGATTCATTATAATTAAAAATATAATTATCAAATAAATTTTATTATTATTACTATTATTATTATTATATATATATTCTTTATTGCACTAAAAGACAAAACAGTAAACAAAATAGTTACAATATTTGTGTGCAAAGGCGGACTTATCTCTAAAAGAGATCTCTTCCAGCCAACCTGCGGTAGTGAGAAATAGTGTTATAAGCAGGCTAAAAAAAAACGTGCTGTAGAAATATTATAAATAATACACAGATACTTAAACATTATTATTTAATTAAATATTATATATAAAATTTCATACAATATATATTAGATAGTATTATAGATAATTATCTATATACATACATACTACTATTTACATCATACTTTTATAAACATACATATGTAAATATTATATCTATATATACATAGAAATTATGACGATTTCGGAATAATTTGGGTAAGAAGGTGTTGTTTCAGTTTATTTTTGAAACAATTAGCTGAGGGACTAAGTTGGATGTCTTTAGGAAGTTTGTTCCAAAGCAGTGCACTATATACAGAAAAAGAGCGAAAAAGAAACTTTGTATTGCTCTTAGGTATATCGAGCATTGTAGTGATGCAAGGCCGCCTGGAACGTGAGGGAGTAGGAAGAATTTGGAAACGTGAACGGAGATATGAAGGAGAGTTAGGGTCAATAATTATCATAAATATAATATTATCATATTATTGTTATTATTAAACAAATTTTATTCTTGTAAATATCATAAACAATGCAATGAAATCATTTTTTATTTATTCATTAAACAGGGAAAATTAATAAATAAATAATCAATTAAAAATGTTACAAAACCGTGTGTTTTATATTTGTTTTTGCTTTGTATTTTAGTAAGCTATCATTTTTAAATGTACGAGTAAGTACTCCACTTTTAGTTTAAAAAAAAATGGTTGTCTGTAAAGTCGGTTTACGGACGATAATTTTTACGTGATAACGTCATAAGAAAACATGAATGGAATTGAATTATTATCACTGAATTATCATTATTTTGTATAATATATATATATATATATATATATATATATATATATATATATATATATATATATATATATGTGTGTGTGTGTATATAAACTACAGGTAATTAATTGTATTTAATATAAAAGCGAAATAAAGTTAAATACTTTGATATGTAATACAAGAAATAATCAAGTTTAATAAAGAAGCTAAGTTTAGTAACTTAAAGTTAGCAAAACAAATTAGATTATCATTAACCACTTATGAAAATTGTAAAAATATACTAAATAAAAACAGTTTACTTTTTATACGATCGTAATATATCGTATATGAGTCCTAATAACTTTTTAGTCAAAATTGTAATATAACCTAATATTACTGCACTCGCCCACCGATGCTACTTATTTTATAATCAAAGAACAAATATATGAGATTATATCCCTAATCGGATTCTTAAAATGCAAGAATTAATTACCTTTTTTGCTGCAATTGTTCTTGTAATAAACTATGGTAACCATTTATTTTAACAATTTTCATAAGTGGTTAATGATAATCTAATTTGTTTTGCTAACTTTAAGTTATTAAACTTAGCTTCTTTATTAAACTTGATTATTTCTTGTATTACATATCAAATTATTTAACTTTATTTCGCTTTTATATTAAATACAATTAATTACCTGTAGCTTATACATATATTATACAAATTAATGATAATTCAGTGATAACAATTCAATTCCATTCATGTTTTCTTATGACCTTATCACGTAAAAATTATCGTCCGTAAACCGACTTTACAGACAACCATTTTTTTTTAACTAAAAGTGGAGTACTTACTCGTAAATTTAAAAATGATAGCTTACTAAAATACAAAGCAAAAATAAATATAAAATACACGGTTTTGTAACATTTTTAATTGATTATTTATTAATTTTCCCTGTTTAATGAATAAATAAAAAATGATTTCATTGCATTGTTTATGAAATTTTTACAAGAATAAAATTTGTTTAATAATAACAATAATATGATAATAATAATAATAGTAATAATAATAAAATTTATTTGATAATTATATTTTTAATTATAATGAATCGAAGCTGCAACGTAGTCTGACGCTCGACAGCGCGGTATTCTGACAGCGCCTGGCGCTCGGCGCGCTATGATAAATAAATTCATATTGCTTAAACTAATCGCGAGCAGTGAAATTTTTTTTTGAAATCTTAAATTTTAATAAATAAAGCATGTAACCGATAAAATAAAACTTCATTTTTCCACCGAGAAGTCAATGAAATTTGCATTTGTTAACTTAAAAGTTAATTAACAATATAATATTAAACAAATAATTTTTATTCATCAATATTTCCTAAAATATAAACATTTTAAAAATAAATCCTTCAAACCCCATTAATTTAACTTTAACGGTTGATTTACAATCCATGTTTTAAATAAAAGTACCTAAAATTTTCATTGTAAAAAAAATTGTTGTTAAAATCGAAATTTTTAAAAATCGTTTTGGGGGATCAATTTGTGATGGTATGTACTTATAAAAAATATATATGAACTTAATTTTTATGATCAAGTGGGAAATGGGGGGTCCAGTTGACGTGATCTTGCCCATTAATATACAATCTAAGAAGAAGGTTAACTATTTTAATTTTGTTTCCAACCATTTTGCTTTTTATATATAAAAAGAAGTTGTATGAATATTATATGATAAAAAATGTTGTAGGCGTATGAAATGCCTACAACTTTTAACGAGTATTATAAAAATTTAGAAATGTTTGATGTAATTTAGGAAAACGTGCCTCGAGATATCAAAAAGGTATTGAAACAGAAAATTGAAAAACGTGTCCGGTTTAGCGACATACAAAGCAATCCCATTCATTCATAAATATTTAGCTAAAACATGTATCAATTGCTTGTCGTTAAAATAAAAAGAAATGTAAAAAAAAAATTACGTATGTAAGTATAAAAAAAAAACATATGACGGTTTTTTTTTTCATATATTAATTAATATAAACAGACATCACATCACAGGATTTACAATTTGTATTCTCTGTTCTATTTAACTATTCAACATCAACTAATTGTGAGATGACCAATAAACAGGTCTTAATAGACAAGCGTACTCGCCTTTTCTTTTCGGTCCGTTGAATCCAAATATGCTTTTAGTGCTAATTGATATTGGTTTTCCTCTAGGGTTATATTATGCCCGAGGGATAGCAGGCATCCGTTGCAAGTTGAATCAACGAAAATGAAAATACCAATCGACTGTTAAGAGTACACATTCATATCGAAAGCAATAATTGTAACATTTAAAAGTTATTTTGATTTCCTTGTAACTTCTGTGCTTATAACTGCTCTAGTATTGAAATGCTCTCTTACGTAGCGCAAACATACTTTCATGTCACTTTTTACGAACAAGAAAGAAACGTTTCCTTTGTTTCTTTATTCCTTCCTTTTTTTCATCTTCCTTCTTTTCTTCTTTTTTATTGATAAGCTATGTAGTTTATGAATATTCATGTAGCAATTTATGACTAAGTTCTAACCAATTTAAAAAAGGAAGGGGCTACGTTTTCAGGGCATAATTTTACTACTCATTTTATTATTATGAAGGTGTTTATATCATTTTGACGCTCTAAAGGTCAGATTCTACTTATTTTTATAATTCTGCTGTAATTTTAAACAAGAACTGCGTATAAGACAGATTCGCTGTTATACTTTTTCGACTTTATATAGTACACCTTCGCGTTAGTTGTGGAAGACGAGCAAATTTTTGAAATTCTTTAGAATTCTTTTCGACTTGAGATATTATTACATATTTATTTTAAATCGACAGTTGGCTTTACGTAGTATACAACGAACAATACGTCTAATAAATATTATTTTTTTGTCCCATATTTAATTTCAATTTATAGGTACTACGAGCATTAGAGCATTATATACAGACTCAATTACGCGCACGACTAATTCATCAGAGATGAACAATATTATTATGGTGAGAATTATTCTTGCCATTTTCGAGGAACATCGATCATCCTTTTCATGTTGCCGTAGAATATGATATTCATCTAGGCTGCGTGATTTGACGCGAGATACCAACACAAAAGAGTGTAGTAAATCAAGTCGAATAATTACATGATTTTTTCTGTATGACAATAAGGTTCTATTTTCATGGTCTTATCCACTTGAAATGTTGAATATAATGACTTGAAATCTAAATATGAAAACATAAAATATTGGCTAAAAATATATTTATATTTAAATAAAAATGACTGTGTTTTAATATATATTTATTTACAGTACAAAACTAAATAAATCAATTATTTACTTTCCGTTGGTTATGGCTTATATAATAATTATCTGTAAATGTTTATTACTATTAGTTAGGAAAATGCTAGGGAAAAACGCCAAGGAACTCAACATTTATTTGTTTTTTATTAAAAGTATTAAATTTAAACTGCCATAAAAATACTTAAATAAATAAAGAGCGTTTCATTATTATCCTAAGAGACAAGGAACATAAAACAGTTAAAGACTCATAATCATCAGGTCGGTATAAGAAGTTGGAAGAAGTTAAAAGTTTAACTGAGCCCGTAAAGGGCCTCCTGGGCCTAGCTTGTGTGATTTACTGCGTCTTAGAAACTATCTTGGCAGTAAGGTTTTATTTACTTCATCTGCTAGTTGACGTGTCAAACAATTCTTATTTTCGTGGATTATAATTTAATTCAGCCTTTATGTGTACGTAATATAATTTGATTATTTATATTTAACATTAATATAAAGTAATTTCAGGCATGGGAGCTTGTTTTTAATATAATTAATTTATAAAAATAAAATAAACAAAAAAGGAACGCTCAAAATAGGAACTAATTAATATATTACTTTTATTTATTATTAATAATCGCGAAAAACATGCAGAGCGAAAGGTTTTTTTTAACATGTTGCTGAAAACTTTTTATAAATACTTTATGCTGATTTCGAATATTTTAAAGTTCATTTAATATTCTCTTTTACTTTAAAATATAATCGGCTTCTATCGAACGCTCGTCAGAAACTTGTCTATAAAAGCGTTTTTTATTAAGCGTTAACGTCATTTTATTACTTATTTTTATAGTACTACTATACTAGCGACCCCCATCTTTGAATACTCACTACATATGTGCGTACATACTAGATTTGTACGTACCACCTCAGATAGCGTTCATATGATGCATGTTTGAAGTCCATAAGGATTTCCAGATCGACTTGAATCTCAACGCCTTAAAAAAAACTTCTTAATGATTTTTTAAAAAGAGCTATCAGCACACAAAGACAAAGTAGGCTACATGTTTAGGTGTGTAAGGCTCACCCTCCTCGGCTCTGACGATACTTGGTTCATCACAGGAAACACTCTTAAAACGAACGTCCTATAGATATCATATTTTCTTTTTCTCTCTGCGTAAACAATTTATGAAAATTCTTCAGAAATTTGTGCCATGGTTTTCAGTTATATATAGACGATGCAAAATCCATTGTACAAATTTCTGCATAATTTTCATGTTGTATATAGATGTTCATATTTTTTATTATTTTATTGCGGGCCATGACAATTCCGTGGTGACTAAGACGCATCTGCTGATACTGTTTGCAGACCATAGATTCTTATTTAGATAATTATGTCAGCATGTTATGTGCGGAAAGTATATATCCTTGATATATAAAAACTTTTTACCATAATAATTTTTAATAAAAACAGAAACAATACATCTTAATGTATGTTTAGAGTCTTGAAAATGACATTGAAATAATGAATTGAAAGAGTGCTCTTAATAAAATGATATTGTTATATTTTTGCAATTAATTTAAAATTTCTTAAGACATTATTTCATTAAAATATTCAAGTACCAATATATTTCATTGAAAAAAAACATTGTTGTTATTTTTTATCATTGACACAATTTGAACATTTTTATTAATACATATTATTAATAGAATTTTGTATATAGTGTTCTCTTATATTTATGCGAATTTTACTCATTTAATTAAAAGTCTATAACCCGTCGAATTACTCGGTCATCCGAATTATTCGGACACCCACCACCTCAGTCCCCCGAGACCAAGGACCCTGTAAAGGATCCGAAACGTCGGGAAATAATTCTTTCGTTTTTTAAAACTTTTTGAAGTTATACTTCTTTAGGCGCGTTATGGAAAAATCATGAGAGTGAAATTTTACGATGCGCGCGCATCTGTGACACAAAAATTCACAGTATGAAGTTGCCGAACAGTGTGAAGTTGCCGGGTGAACCACTCATTGAGCCTCATTGCTACCAACAAAAGAGAAATAGAACCTCTATTAGTCGCGTATGTTGGCACAATCGTCGTCTCTGATCACTTTTTTCATATTTATTTATAACTAGCGGCCCGCCTCGGCTTCCGCACGGGTATTTAACTAAAATTTTAAAAATTATAAATTTATATTTTTGATCACCTACATACGCCATCTATCGTATAATGGTAGAATATCGTTTTTATATTTAGTGACATTTAACATAATAGTACCTATATTAATTGAAAATGATGTTTATCTAAAATATCAAAATGATTTCTATTCCTATCCGACATATTTAGTAAACTTTTAAGTTTAACAAAATAATAATTCAAAAATAAGTTTTGTGAGTTTTTAAGATTCCTTAGACCAGATGGCGTTGGCGGCGTAGGTACCTATTTCTATTTTCTTAAATATTTATTTTTAAATTTAATTACAATGAAACAAAAACTAAATACTGTGAGTTATGTTTAATTTTTATGTATTAAAGTTATTTACATTGGTTTTGTACTTTTTACGTGATACGTGAACACAAAAAAAAAAAACGATAAGAGATGGCGCTGATACAAAAAAAAAACGCGCTATTAAAATTTATTCTTGATGATATATAGTGTATTAATAAAACGGATTTTTTAACATTTATTATTTGTATAGATATATTCATCCACATGTTTTTAGTTTTTACATTCACAACACGTGTCTTAGTTTCATGCAAGTGCGAATTATATATGTTCTAATAAATTATATTCAGTAGTGATTTAAATTGAATATTGTATTGATTATTATTATTTACTTTTCGTAAATAAATATTAGTGAAAAAAATTGTGCTTATATACTTTTTCAAGTGCTTATATATAATTGAGGTTAACTATTGGTATGTATTATTTAATGATATGAATTAAAATATTATTATTTAGTATAATTAATACTAAATATTATGAAATTATTAACGTTGAATATTTATTATTGGTTATTTAATATTTACAAAATAAAGAAATAAATTTAATAAATCATTTGTGATACAAATTAAAATTCAACATCAAATTGAAATATTAAAATTAAATTTATTTTTAAAGTTTATTATTAAATTGAATAAATAATAAATACTTTAAAAAATAAATGTACAAATTTCATGAAAACTTTTTGATAAAAATGAAAAGTGAATATTAGATAAAGAAAATAATAAAAATATTTAAAAAATGAATAAACTTAAATTCAATTTTTTAATTTATTATTAAATTTATTTATTTACTTTAATTTAATGATGCCAAAGAAGTATAACTTCTTACGCGCGTACATAAGTACACGCACCTCTTTTTTTTATTTATTTATCTGAACAGGAATAAATAATTATTTGTAGTTTTTTCTTAAAGATTTTGATCTTGACAGTGTAAAAAATAGAAAATTAAAGTTTTGTATGGTTCTCGATTGTATTTCAATAGGATTTACTTAGAATCCGGTGTATATTTCATCTTCATACACATTGTTTAGAGTTTAGAATTAAGAGAGCAATTATAATGAAATCGTTCATCATTTCTGTTCGTCTGTCTATCAGTCGGCGGTGCGCACGGAGAGCATCATACAGCGTTGCCAGATATATTTTTTGCCAAGTCGGGATTTTGGAGCTTTTTAAGTGAAACAGCGGGATTCTTTCGTCGAAAGCGGGACATAGAAAAAAAAAAGTATATAATTAGAATTTTCTAAATATTAATTTTTTTATTTGAATTCAAATTACGTTTACGTGACAATAGATAGCAAAAATAGCCATAGAAAATGTATTTTAATAAAAATAAAATATTTGATATCACATTTACCCTATCGTTAAATAGTTGAGTCTTATTCGTCTTCTGAAATAAAAGGGCGGGCGGCCAGTCCACATTTGTTTGTGTCACCCACCCACGCTTCCTCAGCACGCTGCACTCACAGTCAAGTTATCCCCGAAAAGCGGGACTGAGCATGTCCCGCGCGGGACATTTAATTTTGATAAAAAAATCGGGACGTCCCGCCAAAATCGGGACGTCTGGCAACGCTGGCATCATACGAAAACAAAATTAAATAATACTTCTAATGATAGTAGCTTATATCCTGCTATAACATTAAAGGTACTTTATATCAGGGCTCAATTTATTCGGAGTACCTACCGTCACAGGGCACTAAAAAATGTCGCCCCATTACGGAAGCGCATGTCGCGATCGAATTAGAATAATGATCATCTCAAACAAGTTGGGAACAAGCCAAAAAAAATTCGGAATAATACATTAAAGTATTATTTTTTACTGAAAATACATGTATAATTTTAGGTTCTGATTTTTTTACAAAATTTTGTAACCAAACTAAAAAAAAGTGTTTTAATTTATAAATACCATTAAAAGGCAATAAAAACATTTATGTCCTGAATTTTGCTGCCCCTGTTTTATTTCTCCGTGTTTATATACTTGAAGGTCTGACTTTAAAATATGATAACTCTGCAATTTAATAATATAAAAAGAATTATATATAATATCCATGTACGTACTTTACATATAATATTATATGCGAAAGTAAGTTTGTTTGTTACACTTTCAAGTGAAAACTGCTTAACCGATCAACATGAAACTTTGTACACATATTCTTGGAGGTATTAGAAGTAACATAGGATACCTACTTTTTTTTTTTGGTCGCGATAACCGACATCAACGCGGGCGAAGCCGCGGGCCTATAATTCTAAACTTCTAATTTTTTTAGTATCGAGATAAGTAATTACGAAAAATAAAACAACTACCAGCAGTCAAATTCATCATCTCGTCAAAGTCCGTAAAAAATATCGAGCTTTGATATTAAAACAAATAAAAACAAAAGTCCTTAGTAAATACCATAACTAACATATATATACATAGTAAAAAATTGTTATTTACACAAAATGGCGCATTGTTGTTAGAGTCTGCACGCTTTGATACCTGTGCCATTTATTGACTCAATACATTAAACGTTGTTTGGTTAGAGTCCCGGATTATTGTTAGAAGCACGTAATAAGTTTGTTTTTTTCGATCTATTTGTGCGACTGTGTAAACAGAGATGGACAGGTAACTATATCAACAGTATTTTTATGTAACAGGTTTTGTTTAACTATCTTTTTTACAGGTTAATGAATTAACTAAACTGAATCAGCTTGTAAACAAAACACTGCTGGGCAAAGACTTCTGCTTCATAAAGAAGAAGGCAAGCTTAATCCACCACGCTGCTCTACTGCGGGTTGGCGGATAATTTCCCTATTACGAGTAACGGTTGATATTAGGTGTCTATGATAACAATGGAGATCGACGGCTTTACGTGCTCTCTGAGGAATGGTTTGAAGACTAACAAGGACATACACCCAGACCAGAAACAAATATTTGTACAAATACAAATTCGTTCGCGGTTGTTCTTCAGGGGTCTGCCCCGAATGGAAATCGAACCCGCTACTACTAGCGTTAAGGCGACTACAAGCACCACTATATTAGAATGGATGTCTAGTGATGTCTAACGGATGTTTAGCGAATAAAACTCTTAAAATATTTGTTGTTTCGAAACCTGTATCAATTGCATGTTAATAAAATATATCCCGTAATTATTTTGATGCTTTTTGACTACCATTAGCAAATTATGAATCATTATAAAACCCGGGTTTACGAAATGTGATATAAAAGTATGTTAACCCTGATTGACGACTTCCGAATGTATTTCTGGTTCTCGAGAATTAGATAGATTGCCAGCATAAGAAAATCGATTTAAACCAACAAAAAAATCGATAATAGAAATCAATGGCTGCAATACATCCGAGCCGAAATAGGCTGGGCATTGATCACGTGATGCGATTTCGATGCGTTCCGCTGAACGCACTTTTTTTTGAGTATCACTGCCAAGGAATTTATATACAAACTGGAATGTTCACGTGCACTCAAATAAAACAAAATTTTAAGAAAAAAAAATAACCGACTTCAAAGTTCAAAGCAAATAAAAAACGGTAAAACAAAAATGCACTAAAAAGTAAAAAAATAATTACGTATTCTTTTGTCTGTAATCAAATTATTATGATAATATAATGTACAATTATTGTTGGTTTTGGAGTCGGTGTCAGCCCAGGAAATATGATGATAATATACCAGTTTTTGTTATATATATAAATATATATATTTGTTTTGAGGTCGTTTATTTATTTATTTAATTTTTTTTTCTTGATCTGTGAATGAGTGAATCTGTAGTGCGATAACTAATCTTATTTATACTAAGCTGGGCGGTGACAGTCACTATTGTTATTGCTACGTATATTATCGTATTTCCTTGGCTGACACCGACTCCAAAACCAACAATAATTGTACATTATATTATCATAATAATTTGATTACAGACAAAAGAATACGTAATTATTTTTTTACTTTTTAGTGCATTTTTGTTTTACCGTTTTTTATTTGCTTTGAACTTTGAAGTCGGTTATTTTTTTTTCTTAAAATTTTGTTTTATTTCTTAATTTTTAGTGAATCTGTAGTTCGATAACTGATTTATTTATATAAAGCTGGGCGGTTACAGTCCACAAGCTACAGGTATTTTACCACCCTCGAAAAAGCCGCAATCGACCTAAGGATTTTTTTTTTTTTGCAAAAAATCCACACCAACTCGAAATACTACGATGATCTTACAAATCACCTATAGAGTTTCTTTTTTTTGTCAATTTAGCATCGATATATTTTTTTTTATTGAAAACAAAGGTTATTATTTTTCATTCATGACATATTTTTAAATACGTATTTAATGATCTTTAAATCCCTTAATCAATATCCGCTCAATCGTTCATGTCAACTATAGTTGAGGTCGATTTGTATTATTTATCTCGCTTCTAAGTAAAATTTTCTACCTGATTGATTATATTCAATTATCCAAACCGAAAAGTCAAAACAAAAAAAGGTGGGTTAAAAAAAACAATTGACAGTTGACCGCTTGCGTATTGTGTCGAGCCGTCGCAGATGCATAAGATGCGCCATGCCATTTTTTACTAGCGTCTATTTACCCGAACAAGATCTGTTCACCATGTGCGTGTTGCAAACTAACCAATGTCGATACTTTTGAATACATATTCAAATAAAATACTGTAACAAATTTAATTATTTATTCTTTCCAAATAGAAATGAATGAATAGATAAAATGAATGGGCTCTGTGAGTGTTTGGTTTATTACCCCTATTGTTTACGTTCAAGTGGAAAGACGTCAGATTATTTGAAATCTATTACAGATGGGATATATTGTTTATATTCTGCCTATCGAATTGCATTATGGAAACGTAACGACACAACGGCATAAGTCATAACGTGCCTTCCTTTCTGCCTTTCATTAGGTATTACTTATTATACTTATATTATGTTATAAACATTTAAGTTAAATTATTAATTAATTTAATTTGTTTATTTATTTCATTTCAATGACACCCAAGATTCTAACTGTCATTACTTTCCTGAGATTACATCATAAAAGATTCCGCTGCTAATAAACTAATACTTAGGTACACTATTGTTGCACACACAATGTCACATTTATGATTTTAGTCTATGACAAATGACGCAAAATGGTGTCCGTTAAATATTTTAACAAATTAAAAATTTAAAAACAATTAGTAACAGTTAGTAAACAGTTAGTCTAGTTAATCACCGATGAAAAGTTATTCCTTTACACTTTGCTGTATAACTATTTTCGAGATATGATCTTTTAAATACAGGACGCGCTTGAAATCTTAAAGTTCAGCGCAACATAACTCTACACCTGAGTCGTAATCTGAGAAACAAAATATAATATTGTATAGTTTAACTCGTAGTAAACATAAAAAACATAAAATTTGATAGTCTTCCGAAACAAATTAAGTCACAAGGAACGATTGTATGCAACGCGACCCGCGCAGCGACGCGCGGTATCAGGAAAAAAGTACGCATTATTTAAGGATTACTCAAAAACTACTAGTCACATCTCGCTCAAATTTAAATGGGACCACATGACGAGCACTAGCTTTTGACTATAAAAAGAATCATTAAAATCGGTACACCCAGTAAAAAGTTATGAGGTAACAAACACAAAAAAAAAAAAAAAAAAAAAAAAAAAATACAGACGAATTGAGAACCTCCTCCTTTTTTTGAAGTCGGTTAAAAACGTTCCTACGGCCGGAATCGCATCCTTCTACCATGGATTCAAGGCAACTCTCGTAAGAAAGAGACAAAATACCAGTAGTCAACGAAATGCTTGGAATGATTTTTCACTTTACATGTTATAAGCCAATGTCACCCTTATGTCAAATATTTCAAGGTGCATATATGAATATACAATTTTATTAAGTGAGCGTTCCAGTTATGATATAAAATCCTTGATCACTGCTCAGTTGTTTTGACGTTTTTATGACAACGACACTGACAGAAGTACAATATGTAATCGCTGTTTGTAATCGAAAATCGGAAATGAAATCCGATGGATAAAATGGCGTCCGATTGCGATAAATCACTGTCAGTCATCGCAATTAAGTGTACGATAAGCAGATAATTCGCAATCGAGGATCGTTTGATGTGTTCGGCTGAATGCAGCCATTAACAAAACGATTGCATAAGACCTCGTTTCGACGGACACTTTTTCACCGGGCTTTAAAAAGCGTTCAAATGACACAAATGGATACCCATGTACCCATTTACACGAAAGCACTTTTAAAGCGCGGCGCCATTTTTTATCGCAGATCTTCGACGGTCTGGTTGGACGTCAACAAATTGAGTATAAGGAACTACGTGTTTCTGTTCAGAAGGGCGTTAAAAAAGCGCCGGTGGCAGCAGGTTCCGGGACATGGGGCGCTGTAGCCGTTGCATGTATTACTATTATGACGGTGATTTTTTAATTAGTTTTAAAAAAATCTGTGTTCTGTGTGATTTTATTGAATAGAAATACATCGTTTTGACTTATTGACTTGATTTCAGACTTTGATCGAACAATTTATTCATTATTCGATTGTACATTAAGTGACATCGATTTGAATCTAGTTGCTATCTACTCATGGGCTGTCAAGTTGTCAGTTATGAGCTGAGCAACTGTCAAATGTCACATTTTCGTTCGCTTCGTTTCGTCGCTTACGCATCGTTCGTGTTTGTGTTATTATTTTATTCTGCTGTCGGCTGTATTTATTCGTTGAGTTGAGCTTTGTTTCTCCGAATCAAAACTTCGTTTCTTGTAACTTGCTATAAGCTGATTTCAGGTTTGGAGTGACTCTTTCGAGACAGACTCTTTCGAGATAGTGACTCTGGTTATGAGAAAAAATCTCAGAACTGCGGGTTCGTAAACAAAAACGCTACATGCCAATGGTAATATTATGGGATAAGCTGGCTAAAAATGTTTATTTCATGAACATGCAATTGGTACAGGCTTTCATACAAAAATCGGCATTCTCCTTTCTTAAAAATATTACTTACTTAGGCCTACGTTCAACAGTAGACATCCAATGGCCATGGCTGATATGATGATAATGATTACTTATTAGCTGTGCCTGCGGCGTTACCGCACATAAGTTTTACTTTAGTTGGTTTGTTTATGTATATACATAGATGTGATAGTGTCGTATTTCAAAATGTCGGATTATGATTTATTTGAAAAAGTGTGTCAAATAAATCATAATCCGATATTTTAAACTTTTTTTTCTTTTTATAAAATATTGTTTTCCACAAGGTTAATTAGTGATATAAACTAGACCGCAAAGAATAAGAGTCGGTTAGAAAATCTTCAATATCCTCAAAAGTACCTTCTTTTCTTTTTTTTCTCACGCTGGGAAATGCATTTACGCATCCCGCCACTGTAAACGTGACGGGTATGTGAGACTCGCTGATTGCGAAGCCAGAATACCCACTAAAGTCCAGCGGTGCCCTCATCGTCGTAGTGGGGCACCACGGGATCGCTTTCGCATGCAGCCGTGACGACCCGACGGTTGGCCCGCCTCTCGGGTCGCCTTCGCTCATAAAGCGCTCTCGGGCATTGTGAGCTCTCTATTGCCCTTGTGGCGAGTGGGAGGATGTGGTGCCCTCTCCCACTCTATTGCGGAGGGTAGAGGTGCATTTTGGCGTTCTCTACCATAACTCAACCTTGAGTTTCTGTGATGTCTTTCTAGTTTTGGGTCGTTTGCAGGTTTTAATGTCTTTAAATTTGCTTCAGCTAGATTCCGCCTAACTGTATCCGTACTCAAATTATTTCCTCCAGCTTGTAAATGACGATTCTTTACTTCAAAAGCCATAAGAAAGCGGTTTCTCAAAATTTTTGATACCATACAGCGATCCTCCCACGCCGACGTGCACCTCCTTCGACCTGTTTCTGGTCTTCGAAGATTGGATCCAGTGTCATAGAAACACTGGACTACTCGCTGAACTAAAGAAAGAGTCACACCGACAGTTCTCACTGTATTTCGCTGACTGTGACAATCTTCAACCCTTGTCACGGCTTAACAACATAATGACTTCTGAATAATAAAATTTGTAAGGCAGAGACATCATATTTGTATCTTTTTGTATTGCAAAATTAAAAAAAGGGAAACAATTGAATCGATTTGAATTTTTTTGGTACTAAACTCAAAAACGGCCATTACTTACATTTTAAGTTTTTTATTCAACTATCAAAAATAAATAAAAAAGTTTTATATACTTTTTTATGTGGTATTAAATATTCTTTGATTCTTTTTAAGATATTTAAGATTTTCTAATTTATCTTATATTTGAGTAATTATTTTTATTTGAAACTTTTATTGGAGAAAGTTTCCAAATGTAAATTTTTCAGTAAATCCTAATTATTATTCCTTCAATATCTGTAGATGTATAAAATGTCAACTACTCATCTTAATTTGTGTGATATGCTGGTCTTAAAAAAAAAACTCTTCTTGTAGTTTTGTTTTATTACATAAAAATAAACTTATAGCGTCACCATATGGAATATTTATTGGTCACCATATGGAATATTTATTGGTCACCATATGGATTATTTATTGGTCACCATATTATTGTGATTAGGGTGTCTCTCGAGACAGTAAATTGTCGAAAAATTGTGAATAGATTTGAAAATAGTAAATCGCACTACTATCTTTAACTGTCATTATTTCAACATTCTTCGGGCGGGAGCAGATTTCTCGTGCTGCCGCGTCACGTTTACCTGTTTCGCTTTTATTTCTTATTACCTTTTTTAGCAGGTTGTATTTAATTTAATAACAGCCAAGGGTTCAAATATATACATTAATTGAGGTGTTTATGAAATAAATATAATTATATAATAATCACATCGGATTTTTAAAAGCATTTGATCATCAAATTACTAAGGTATTCTTTTTAACCTGATCACGTAAACTCTTGTGTTTGATTAAATCCCGTCACGTAAATGAAAAGGGACTGGTCAGGCTCGCTGCAGTAACGGTTAAAATACCTCATAAAAGTAGTTTTTAGGACTTTACCCTTGAATAGCAGTAATGTATTAGAATTTTTGAAACCTTTATACAGTTAAATAAGGTATACAGTTAAATATTGCTTTGTATTTATTTTATTTTTATTAAATCCACTACATATTAAGTTTGTTAACAGCAAAAATATTTATTGGGCCATAATTATTCCATTACAAAACTAGATGTGTAGTTGAATGACGTTGTTTTATGATAATCTCCAGTTGGCAGCTACATCTATTGACATTAGTAAAATTATTTAAAAATAAAAAGTCTAATGTGTTCCGAATTATAATATAAAATTTGTACTAAAATTATGACAACCGTTCTGGTGTAGCGGTGCGAGTAGTCGCCTCAAAATGCGCGCCAGTGGTCGCAGGTTCGATTCCTGCTCGGGATAGATATTTGTATTTGTACAAATATTTGTTCTTAAATAAATATTTCTCCCCACCGTGCCTCGGAGAGCACGTAAAGCCGTCGGTCTCAGTTATTATCATGGACACCTGATAACGGTCGTTACTCATGGTAGAGAAATTATCCGTCATCCCGCAGTGGAGCAGCGTGGTGGATCCTCCAACCCTTCTTCTATATGGAGAAGAGGCCTTCGCTCCTAAAATTATTGTATTGACGTGGTATTTAAAATATCTATATTAAATTTATATAACATGGGATTACATAGATAAAATAAAATGGTAATTTTTTTTTTATATAACAGTTCCGAAACAAACAAGCTAGTTAGCAGTCTGTTGTTTACACAAACTCGCGTGTTCCTAATGAACTATCGAGCGCTTTATCTCTTTGTTGTTTCGAAAAATACTTTAGTTCGATGTTTATAATGCAATCAAATAATGTCTTATTTAATATTTTAAGAAAACTGGCCGATTAAAGAGATTCCTTGAAGATTTGTCCCTTGTGTGATTCTTTTTTTTTTTTTTTTGGGCCTAATTTTCGAATTATACTTTCTCTAAGTATTTAATTCGGACTGTTCCACTGAAAATATAATTATCCACATCAATTCAGACGTTCTCAAGTAATGACGTGCTTTTTATATTTTTTACGAATAATACAGGTCTTATAAAAATGTTTATAAATTGACGATAACTTGGAATATACTTACTTATATTAAAATTTTTAAGCAAAATACTTATACAAGTTAAAGCGAAGGTTAAGAATTTGAATCTCTTGACATCAGACATTGAATTTTCTGAGACGTAAAAGAGGGCTTGAAGATCATTTCTGTAGGTAACAAGGTATTCTCTTTTATACTTTGTAGGCATAAAGAGGTATTCTTTTTATGCCCTTAACCTGTTACTTTGATATCTTATTTAAAATTAATAAATTAAGTCGATCTACTATGAATTTGTTGTATATATACGATTAAAAACAAAAATCATGCTCATCAATCATGCATGCAAAAGAAATCTTGTATTACTTGCATGATACTAAAATGGGTAATTATGAATTATGTAACATACAACGTATAATCTATTAAGATTTTAATTTCGTTGTTGTTGAATTTTCAAGTTGAATGTAGCTTTTTATACGTAATTAATTTAAACGTAAGGTCAAAGAGCTCTGTTGTAATTGGGTTTGAAAGGCAAAGGTCGAAAATGCTATTTGATCGATTTAGTTAAAAGAAACCTTTTGATATACTTCAATAAAATAAATCTGTTTTCGAAGTGAGGATACGTGATTCCGTCTTTTTTATGAATATATACAAGCACCTTTAAATTATGGAATATTTAACTTACAAAACTAAGAAAAATATATTTAAAATTAAGATTCAAAAGGATGACCTTCAGAATCTTAATTTTAAACTATGAAGTTTCACTCGATATAATCATATTCACATACATAAGTAAAAAGGGCATAAAAGTGGTAAATGTACCTTAAATAGGATTTAATCACTAATAAAACTCTCATTTATCAAGATCAAAAATAACTTAGTAAAAAGAAGACTGCCGGGTTGAGGTGGGTCGAATATTAATTATGAAGAAAGTTTATTGACTGTTTTTGTTAACATAAATAATCTATGATTTAATGATTTATGTATTTTAAATATGGGTTGACGTTTGTATTACGAGTATTTACTTCGATAATATCACATAATATCTATACAAATAATAAATCTGTTAAAACCTCCGTTTTATTAATACACTATATATCATCAAGAATAAATTTTAATAGCGCGATTTAATTTCAATCAGCGCCATCTCTTATCATTTTTTGTTCGTGCACGTATCACGTAAAAAGTACAAAACCAATGTAAATAACTTTAATACATAAAAATTAAACATAACTCACAGTATAATTTAGTTTTTGTTTTATTGTAATTAAATTAAAAAATAAATATTTAAGAAAATAGAAATACGCCTACGCGAAATAGACGCCATCTGGTCTAACGAATCTTAAAAACTCACAAAACTTATTTTTGAGTTATTATTTTGTTAAACTTAAAAGTTTACTAAATATGTCGGATAGGAATAGAAATCGTTTTAATATTTTAGATAAAAATCATTTTCAATTAATATAGGTACTATTATATATATCATAATAACATCGAAGTCCCCTTGTGAGCGTAATACCGAATAATTTAGGATACGTCATTTCCCTCCAGATGAAAATTTGTAAGCTGAATGTTAATGTACTGCTGTAATAAATGAAAAAAATCAGCTAGCAGTAAGTCGAAGAAAATCTCGTTAGCTGATGTATTTAAGTAGGCAATAGATGCTCCCGACTAATTCCTGCGTCATAATTTTCAAAGTATCAGATGACGGTCTTTCCACCGAGATACAGGTTTTTCCACGAGATACGAGATACGGATACGAGATACCAATATATATATATATATATATATATATATATATATATATATATATATATATATATATATATATATATATATATATAGCTGACATATATTATATTTATCCAAAGTTGCATATAAGCTATCATCAGGTAAATTTTTAGTTGAGAGGAAATTACTTAAAATAAAAATTTGTTTTTCATATTCGTGCGACCAGCTGACATAATCCACCATGTTTTAGTCCGCTGATTGTTTTGTTTTTCTTCGAGATATTGCATTTTAGCTACAATTTAACAAGCTTTTATTTAGATGGAAATAACTGAATATATATTTTTTTCTTCGTGCGGAGGAGGGTACCATCGAGGCTTTATGATGCCACTCTCTGATGCATTCCACTAATTATCGCTTGAGAAGATCTCGATCATGAAAATCTGTTACTGGCTCCCGGACTATAATAGCTAACTTCTAAAAACGCGGGAATTGTAACAAACGTCAAAGATTGTTACTGATTTTAGGAAATTTAACTAACATAAACGTAAAACAGAAGCTTAGCTAAGAGTATGTAATTTAGATCTTACAAACCTTGTACAATATATTGTGAACTTCTATTGGGGACGGACAATGAGATACTTTTAATTAAATTTAAAACTCTAACATTTTATATTCATATAGTACTATATTGAACTTTAACAGAATAAAAATGCTCATATTAAACAGTAATAATTAAATAGGCAAATGTTATAATAAATAATAAAACATTGAATATTTATGTTCCGGTAATAATTGTGGAATATCCTTTTGATTATTTGACTTTAACAGTACTACGGGTAGCGTTACATCTTTGTTAAAGCTTATCAAATATGCCGCAGGCGTTGAACGAATTGTGTATACGTTCTGTGTTTAGTATTTATACGGTAACATCTGAAAGAAACGTAATGTCTATTTTCTTATGTTTGCAACGACCTATTTTTACGTCAAATATTTGTGAGTCCTGATTTCCTTAATTGCATATACGAACCAATTTCTTTTGTTTTAAATAAATAATATGTAATAACTGTAAACATAATGGCTCGAAATACTAAGGCTTATTATTGTAGATATTGGCATGGCTTTTAGTCCAGTCATTTTAGTAAGTTCACCTTGGAATTCGAGATACCCAGCTGTAAGTCTGTAAATACTTGTATATTGACACCCTAAAAGTTGTCTCAAAACCTACATATGGTAGGGTGTAAGCAACTATTAAATTTCAAGGTCAAAGGTCACAAAAATCGGTTTTTTGCGCTTTTTTTGGAAATATCTCATTTCCTATGGGTTTTTTGCTATTTATATTTATTATCAATATTGTAGAATACAAAATTCTCTACAAATTTTGTTTACAAAAATTTTTATACGATGAACCGTTTTCGAGATAGAGGGCGGAGAGCGCGCGGTCACAGCATCACTTCAGGTCAACCGGTGCCTCCGGTCGAAAACGCGCCATATATAGTTGATGAACTATCAATAAATCAATGATTATAAATATTTGTCAATTTTTATTAACTATTATATTATTTTTTATCATTTTTTTCCTAACCTATTCACTTTTTATTCAGTATTAATTTATTTAACAACACTTACCTGCCCATGTAATTGCAGAATTGTTAATGAAAATATAGGAATTATATTTGAATTTTAACCTAATTAATAGTAATAACTTCTTACATGATGAAAAAAAAAACAAATAAATTATGAATTAATCTTTTTATTAAAAAATATCATTCAATACATTTATTTTTATTGAAAGTAAAAAAAAATGGAATAAAGAGTACAAAAACTACAATTTATAATTTTAATCATCTTCTTCCTCTTCATCGTCGTTTTTTGGCTGCTGTTAAATTTCAAACTGGTCTTCATTATCGTCTTCAACGACATTTGTCTCAAGTTCTTCCATGATTTCGGGGTCAAAGGTTCCATCTTCGTTAATGTCGCTCTAACATGGTAGAGCATTGAGACAAGCTTGCCCTTTTACATTGGCCAGAAGCTAAAGAGCATTGCAAGTCCACTTTCCTGCATCCGCATCGCGAACCACAACCACTCTTGCAGTTGCAGAAAATTGTATTTAGCAAATCTTCTGGAGCAGGTGGTAAAATTGTCATGATAGGCTCCAGAAAATCGTTTCGCATTACCCAACCCCATACTTGGGGTTCCAAATCATGTCCTAACCAAGTTTGAACTTGATAATATACACGGTTGAAATGTTGATGAGCAGCTGCACTTGTTGGAATATTTGAAAGCTGCACAGGTTTATTAAGTTTTGTAGACTTGATGTAATGCATATAACGAAGATGATCGAGACTTTTCACAGATTTCGGAGCATTATAGACTGCCAATAAGGTTTGAGTTCCACTCTCTAATAATCTCTAGGCCGAACAATTTTCTTCCTCAAATGCTGCAGCTAGTTCATCCAAATTTGTCAGTTTCTCAAAAACTTTTAAAAATGATTCTTTTCCCTTTTTAAAAAGCGCAGAAGTTGTGTCACAGCCACTTAATGATGACCGCGCGCTCTCCGCCCTCAATCTCGAAAACGGTTTACCGTATAAAATTTTTTTTAAACAAAATATGTAGAGAAATTTGTATACTACAATATTGATAATAAATATAAATAGCAAAAAACCCATAGGAAATGAGATATTTCCAAAAAAAGCACAAAAAACCGATTTTTGTGACCTTTGACCTTGAAATTTAATAGTTGCTTACACCCTACCATATGTAGGTTTTGAGACAACTTTTAGGGTGTCAATATACAAGTATTTACAGACTTACAACTGGGTATCTCGAATTCCGAGATTCGTACCTAATTTAAGCTTAAATGACTGGACTATTTGTCATTTTACGCTTTGTCAAGCTCAGACGGTGCTAGCCAGTCAGTATTATTCATTTGTAGGACTTAATTTTGATACTGACAATACTCGTAACATAACGAACTCTGTTCAGTACGTCTACCATGAGTTTCCGAGACGATACACTTTAGCGAGTGTAGTAGACAATTTGTATGGAAAGTTGAACAGCTGCAGCGCCTCTAACGGATACTATCATTACTATTTCGTTCGTATTGCGTTTCTACAGTTTACTACTGTAGTTATGTCATGTGCGCTAGTAACAAAAACTCATGATAGACGTACAGTAGTCCAGTTTTTTTATTGTTTTTAAACTTGGCTCGTTTACTATAATCTTTTTTGCCTTTCAAACAAAAGAAAATTTCTCAATTTACAAACGTTTGCTCTTATACGTCCTAAGGTTGACTGGTAGAGAATGCTTTTAGCATCAAGCCCGCTTTTTGTATACTTCAATATTGCGTTGTGCAATAAATTATTTATAAATAAATAATAAGTTATTCTAGTCGTACTGCAGAAACATGTAGATGATCTTTAAAACTTCTACGTGTATTATTCATTACGAAATTACGACTGAACGAATCACTGTAGATATTTGAAAGCAAATACAGTAACTTCGCTTCGCAATAAACATTATTGGTATTGAGAGTGGTATCAGAGACAGATTCAGTTATTACTGTGTGTGTTTACAAACGACTTTGAAACCAGATTTTTTGTACGTCTATCAAACGAATATCTGAACTTTTAGGATCAAAAGATTTTTTTTTTATTATATAAAAAGGGATTCGCAATTTACATTAATGTATATAAGTATCATTTGAAGTAAAAACGACGACCGTTCTGGTGTAGTGGTGCGGGTAATCGTCTAAAAGCCGCGCGCTGACGGTCGCGGGTTCGATTCCCGCTCGAAACATATATTTGTATTTGTATAAATATTTGTTTTCGGTCTGGGTGTATGTCCTTGTGGGTCTTCCCACCGTGTCTCATGTGATTAAGCCCCAACCCTTTTTCTATATGGAGAAGAGGCCTTCACTCAGCAGTGGGTTGTTTACAGGCCGATACAGTAGAAGTAAAAACCAATGCTACTACGTATAACTACCTTATTTTATAAATTGTGTTATTTAAAAATATATGCTATATAATATAGGCTAATATCAACACCATTAAACCAAAAAAAGCATGAAATAGTTTGAATGAATAACGGTTTTATAATAACATTTTATTTTTTCATGGTCGACTGTTTCCATAGACCCTTTTATTGTGTTTTTTTATGTTAAGTAGTTCAGTCGACATTTGTAAAAATATTCTTTTATATATTTAATAAAACATTATTACAATATTAGTAAAATTATTCTTTATATTGGTCCATTTTTTTAATTTTTTTTTAAGAATATCAAAACTATTTATTAAAGAAATTTTACAATATTATACACATTTACAGTTCAAAACTTAAAGTAATTATTTACAAACAGTTTTGGTATAAATCATGTCCGCATGGAATGGTGCCAAGAATACGACGCAGCATTTCCCCGTTGAATCGCAATACCGATTCTTTGGGCAAAAAATGCACCAACCTCCTGTCACCAGTGGAGGCTATGAGACGTGAAATTTTTTTGCACTGCTACTCCAAGGTCCAAGTGTTTCGACTGCAATCGGCACAAAAATATAAATTTGGATAAGTGACGAATATTTGTGCCGTTTAGTCATTTCAGCCTTCTCCGCTCCCATTCTTACAGGTCCAATTAATCGATTAACGCGTAACTCAGTATAATGAAGTAAAATATAATGAAAAATTTATAATAAACTTTTAAATTACAGGATCATAATATTCTTATATTGTCTATGCTATTTATAGCTACTGTTTCGTTACAACGAGTGGCGTGTCTGTTTCATTTATAGCCAATTTTTTCTTTGTGTGATGGAGCTACTTAATTATTTAAGGATTTCAGATATTATCGATTACAAACATGCAAATGTTTCCTCTTTAAAATGTTAGTATATTTTTATAAAGAAAATAAATTTATCTTTATGTAAATCAAATTCCATAACGCCAGTTTAATGCATAATGATTTGCTTTAAATCTTGAAACGCAATGTAAGAATAATGCTTTTCAATCAATGGCGTTTCCTGAGACCCCACTGCCCTTTTTTTTAAGCATATATATGTATCAGTGTTGCCACCTTGATTTTTGAAAACGGGCTATCCGGACACCGAAAAAGGGCTAGATTTGAAAAATTCTGGCCAGAAAGGGCTAAAAAAGAAATACTTTTGTTTCAAATAAAATTTTCATGATCAAGATGATTATAAATAGTAATTTTACAATATAACAGTAATCAAAACGCAATGACGAACCCGTATTATAATATTATGAAAAAAATCACCTAATTTAAAATGTTATGAACCAGTCGTGATTGCATTTTAAATTATTCGGTTTATACTGACGTCGCAACATTATCCTTCATGCCCTATCCGAATACCTAAAAAAAAAAGGTCATCCGGCGTCCAGTATCAGCATTATACTTCGTACCCTATCCAAATACCTGAAAAAAAAACCCCTCACATTTTATTCCCCCTAAAAATCCCCCGGTCGAGATTTTTTCCCCCTAAATTTAGGGGGAAAACCCCGGAGTTGGCAACACTTAGCAGAGTTTGTGTTTAGGATTTTCACCTCTATAACTAGAGTTACCACAGACAAAAACAAAAAAAAAATGCTGACGGTCACTGGCAAATTTTATACCACAAAGCACTCAATATCTTTTATCAACTCGAATAAGTATGGCAAGAGAGGTTTTTGTGTGATGTTTGAAAAGGGCTAGATTGCCCTTTTAGGGCTAAATAAGGAAATGTGGAGAAATCAAATCGTAAAAAGAGCTACATCTAGCCCCAAAAGGGCTAAGGTGGCAACACTGATATGTATATTACATCATAATCTTGAAATCGGTTTTTATTTTTTAAGCCTTTAATTATGTCAATTATTGTCTACATTTAGATTTTAATTTTTTAATCTTAATATTTATTATTTTTTAAAAGGCATCTTTGAATCTGTGGACAGACAATTGCAACAGTTCGAGTATCTTAATATATTTGTGATTAAGGCTAACAACGAGATGAATTTTAAACTAATTTTATAAATTAAATTATTATCGAAGTTAGTCTATCTTAGAACCTACGATCATCATTACATCATTTTATTCACTAGGTTAATTAGGCTTGTATGATATAGGAATTTAAGATACTTAATACCCATATAATAAAATATTTGTTAAATGTTACTATAGTTACTATAATGTACCAATAATAATTGAAATATATAAATGTACATGTCTGTCAAATAGAAAAAAAAAACTACCGCAAGCAAAATTTGAGCAGCAGCATTTCTGTTAGTAACAAATGTCACGTGAAAGTTCCTCATCAATCCGAGTGTCGGCGTCATTGATTAAGCGAGTTGAAAGGCCGTGAAATACTGTTTTTTTTCAACTATCTTGGGAATAGTCAGTGATGTACAAGATACCCTATACAAAGTATCTGGAATACAAAATACAAGATACTTTTAAATCAAGTATTTCAGATACCAGATACAAATACCTTTCTGGAATAGTATCTGAAATACTAGATACAAAATACGTATCTTCCAAATACTTTTTAAAGATACAAATACTTTTGTAAGAAAATAACATTTTATTTAATGTAAGTTTAATTTTTTACGTGAATTATTTACAAATACCTACATCGCGTTGATCGCGTAAAAGTGAGAAGATAAAATATTGTATTATTAAGGTTTTAATTGAGACTTAAGTAAAACCAGTTCTTCAAACATTTTATCACTCATTTTTCTTCGATAAGGCCTGATAATCATACCTCCAAAAGAGAAGAGTCGCTCCACAGGAGCAGAACTTGGCAAACAGGTGTTATATTTGAAAAATATTTTTCTTATTGTAGAGTAAGCATTTAAACTCTTCAAGTTGGTATCTTTATTGTTAAGGTATTGCAGTGTTTTTAAGTCAGCGGTATTACCAGTAGACCCTGTGTTTTTGCCACTTGCAATAGAGGAATCAGAATCCTCTAAAAACATTTAAAATTAATGTCACCATAGAAACTTAACCCAGTCATTTTAGGTTTTAACTGCGGAAAAATTCCTTGTGAGCTGATTTTTTGTATACATCTTTATTACGGCGTTGTAATGAAGATGTTCGACATTGATATCTTGCCGGCTAAAAAAGTTATAAAGGTCAAAAGGTCACGAAAATCAGTTTTTTGCAAATATCACGCTACCTATTACTCGGAGGTCAATATAGATCATTATAAAATTGTTTGTCGTAAAATTATCTACAAAAAATGCCTCTTGCATTTTTCTCCAAAATTAACCGTTTTTGGAGTAGAGCGCGGAGAAAGCGACTACATGCACTTTTCCTCACTACCTACCTCGAGAAGAATCCAAGGTTCGTTTTTTTTTTATATATGGTTTTCCCCGTATGAATAATCCATGATATTTAATAATAGATTTTTTTAAAGAGTGAATATTTTTTTATTTGAATGATAAATACAGAAAAAATAATATATCAAGAATAATATATAATAAAAAAAAATAGGTATACTTATAATTTTTTTTTGTCAATAATTGACGATATCTTCAGTTTTTTATATCATTAACAGTTGCTGATAAAACGTCGAGTGGTCTTATTCCTATATTTAAATCGAAATCTTTATTATTTTCATCATTGGTTGATCAACTGTTAAAATAATGGGCTAATAAAATATTAAACTTCTACAGTCTAACTCTAAAAGAAGTTAAAACGATTGTTCTCAAGTGGCTGTTCTCACTGGACTACCAAAAAACTGAAGAGCTCCTCAAGGCATACTGTCGGTAGTATGCACATCTTATAAAATTTATTGCGCAAACATAAATTCACACACTCATACCACACTCACACACATACACCCACACACACACACACACACACACGCACACACACACACACACACACACACACACACACGCACACACACACACTCTCTCTCTCTCACACACACACACACTCTCTCTCTCTCTCACACACACACACATACATCCAAGGATAATCCATTATTATTGTTTATATTTTTCTTTGTTTTTTATAATTGACTGGATATGTATTTTCTCTAGTTTTCTTATGTATAATAAGCTATAAATAATGGAAGGGCACACTGGTTCATTGTGGCTCAGGCTTTTGCTTATCACAAGAACCAGGGAACTCTTTTTTTGTTTGTAAATCTCTTTTTTATGAATAAATCATTTTTATTATTAAAAAAAAAAAAAAAAAAAAAAAAAAAAAAAAAAAAAAAAAAAAAAAAAAAAAAAAAAAAACTGTTGAAGAGCATGAAACTAATAAAATAAAGTCTTTAACACTCAAGAAATATTTTTCAACTGACTCAGTATAATTGTCAGAGTTTCACAAATAGTTAATAAAAGTTTTTGTGTTAAAACTCCAAATAAAAATCAATAAAGTTTACGCCTTGGTGTATGGTATACAAAACCGTATGTGAGTACATTCTAGTCGCTTTCTCAGCGCTCTACTCCAAAAACGGTTAATTTTACAGAAATATGCATGAAACATTTTTTGTATATAATTTTATGATGAATAACTTTTATAATGACCTGGAATGACCTCCGAGCAATAGGTCGCGAGATATTTGCAACAAAACTTATTTTTGTGACCTTTTGACCTTTGTAACTTTTTTAGCCGGCACGATTACAATGTCGATTTTTCACATCTTCATTACAACGCCGTAATAAAAGTGTATACAAAAATTCAGCCCACTTAGAATTTATCCGCAGATTGGGGCTTAAAATGCCTAAAATCACTGGATTATGCCATATTTTGTGAATGAATGCATAGAATAACTATTACTAAAAGTATTTTACCAAACATAGTATTTACAAAATACTAAGATACCCAACAAAAGGTATTTAGATACAAGATACAAAATACATTTTAAAAAAGTATTTTAGATACAAGATACAAAATACGTATTTTGTATCTTGTATCTGTATTTCAGATACTTGTATCTTAAATAAGTCACATCTCTGGGAATAGTGAACATGACTATAAAATATATGAATCAGGAAATTTTCTGTACAAAAAATTAAGAAGATTTTTGACGTGATAACGTCTAGTAAATTGATGATAGGGTGCCCGTTCGAAGAAGATGACGTCATCATTGTCACAATTAGTGAGCGAGAGCGCGGAACAGCGGTAGAGAGGTACGATCGGCTCGGCCTAAGCGTTCGGCTCACGATCGGCGGTCGGCCTAACTTACGACGCGTCCGAGTAGAAATGACAGCGGCAAATGGCGGGAAACTGTTTTGTCAATATATAATAAACTGTTATATCTGTAATTGCTTCGTGGTTATATCAATACGAAGTAACGTCAATTTATTATTTTTAAAGTTATAATAGTGATAAAAATTGCAGCAAAAAAGGTAATTAATTCTTGCATTTTAAGAATTTGATTAGCGATATAATTTCATATATTTGTTATTTGAGTATTAAAAAAGTAACATCGGTCGGCGAGTGCAGTAGGTAATATAAGGTTATATTACAATTTTGATTAAAAACTTATTAAGACTCATATAATTACGATCGTATAAAAATTTAGCTGCTTTTATTTAGTATATTTTTACTATTTTAAGTTAATAATCTTAACTTCTTTATTAAACTTGATTATTTCTTGTATTACATATTTTCAAAGTATTTAACTTTATTTCGCTTTTATATTAAATACAATAAATTACCTGTAGCTTATATGCATAGATATATATATAAATATATGTCATACAAAATAATGATAATTCAGTAATAATAATTCAATTCGATTCATGTTTTCTTATGACGTTATCACGTAAAAATTATCGTCCGTAAACCGACTTTACAGACAACCAATTATTTTTTTTATAAAAGTAAATATGTATACCATTTAAACAGCTCTTTAAAGAAGCTAGCACTCTGCAACTCTTAATAACACAAAAAGAAGATTATCTCGAATAGTGAAACGTTTAGACAATTTAGCCATTTTGCTTTTCAAATATTTATGAAAATTGTTCTGATCAAAGTCATAGTAAGTAAACTACTATTGAAATGTTTTATTGCAATATAGTAAATATCGATAGGACGACCGTTCTTATGTAGTGGTGCGAGTAGTCACCTCAACGCCGGCGGTCGCGAATTCGATTCCCGCTCGGATATTTGTATTTGTGCAAATATTTGTTTCCAGTTTGGGTGTATGTTCTTGTGGATGAACACATCGTGCCTCGGAGAGTGCGTTAAGCCGTCGGTCCCGGTCGTTGTAATGGACACCTGATAGTGATCGTAACTCATGGTAGGGATACTATCTACCAACCCGCAGTGAAACAGTGTGGTGGATTAAGCTCCAATCCTTCTCCTATAATGGAAAAGAGGCTTTCGCTCAGCAGTACCTACTGCTGTTTATATGCTGATATAGTACAGTACAAATATTGGTCATATAACAGTGCAAACAGTGCTATTTTATATCAAGCTGTTACTTTTATTGAAATACGTCAGAAAATATATTTATTATTTAAAAAAAGAACATACATATTTATATAAAAAAACTAAAAAATATATTATTTACGTATATAATATAATTACGTTTTAAATCATAACCACGAGGAATGGTCGCCAGAATTTTCGCAGCTTTTCCCCGTTGAATAGCAATTACGATTCTCTGGGCAAAAAATTTACCGGCACTATCGTCACGAGTCGATGATGAAGGCTATGAATTGTGGAGCTAAATCTTTTGAATTTTTTTAGCGTTGCTGAACCGAGGTCATGTTTCGACTGCAAATGGCACAAGGATATATATATTTTTTAAATAAATGTAACATCTTTTTTATGATCCCGTCTTTATCCAAAGGTAATTCGCAAATGGTTAATTACACTGAAAAAAAATATCGTCTCTACAAGTGAATAAAGTAAAATTATGAAACAAATGTTTAAGGTTTTTAGGGTTCCGTAGCCAAATGGCAAAAAAACGGAACCTTATGGATTAGTCATGTCTGTCTGTCTCTCCGTCCGTATGTCACAGCCACTTTTTTTCGAAACTATAAGAACTATACTGTTGAAACTTGGTAAGTAGATGTATTCTGTGAACCGCATTAAGGTTTTCATACAAAAATAGAAAAAAAAAAACAATAAATTTTGGGAGTTTCCATACTTAGAACTGAAACTCAAATTTTTTTTTCATCAAACCCATACGTGTGGGTTTTATCTATGGATAGGTCTTCAAGAATGATATTGAGGTTTCTAGTATCATATTTTCTAAACTGAATAGTTTGCGTGAGAGACACTTCGAAATTGGTAAAATGTACTTCCACCAAAAATTGGTTTGAACGAGATCTAGTGAGTAGTTTTTTTTTTTAATACGTCATAAATCGTAAACCGCAATTTACTTTTATTCAATCAACTCAAATATAAAACAACGAATTACAAGAACTTTTATATTATATTACTTGCTGCTACGGAACTGTTCATAGCTTGGCCGCTTTTTTAAATAGTTGTTACCAATTTTTTTTTAGTCGATATTTGGAGTATAGTATTCGCATGTTTGTGATCTAATAACTCTAAACTGGGTGCCTATTGTAAAAACAGTTACTGACGTAGTTTTGATTGTTAAAGACTTTTCGTATTCTTGTTTTTTTCTAGATCCATTGTTATGTATTTTAATACCAACTTTTCAAAGTGAACAATTTGTTTTAAAATTTCACAATATTATAAATGAAAAATTTTAATTTATTACAGACAGTTTTGGTATAAATCATGACCGCGTGGAATGGTTTCCAGAATACTAGCAGCATAGGAATATCTACTTAGTTGGTCTGAAGTGATGCTATAGTATGTATACAAATTTTCTCTTTAAGATGAATTAGTGAATAATTTTATTTTCTAAATTTACATAACTTTTAACACCGTTTTTTTTTGTTTTGCTTTTATAGAGCTCCTATTTCGTAGTATTTTAATGTATTATATCCTAAAACCATGTGTGGGGATGACACAACATACATATTTTTTTTTTTAATTTTTTTATTTTTTATAAATATGTTTAACATACACACACGGTCGACTGTCCCTAAGGTAGGCAACTTAATGCCTGTGTTTTAGGTAACAGCCGACTGATATACATTTTTTTTAAATAAATATACATATGAATAATATATATATAAATAAATACATAATACACCCAGACTCGAGGCGGGAATCGAACCCACAACCCTGGAGCAGAAAACAGGGCCACTGCCAACTGCGCCACGGGCTAGTCATATTAATGCCGAAAGGATTTTTAAACTTGGACCGGTGGATCTTGACCCTGAGTCCTAAACAAAATACTAATAACACAAATTGATTCATATAAACTGTGAATTATGTACTCCTATAACAACGAATGATAATATTATGAAAAATCGAACGAGGTCAAGCTGAAATCAGAACGCGTAAACATGATACATCTATATATCGTTTCTCATATTTCTTTTTCTTCCTGCATCCAAACAAAGTTTGATAAGTTATTCCTATTTAGGACGATACTGTTTCTAAAAAGTAAAACTCATAATATAATATTTACAGCTGTTGTTTTGCTAGTTGTGACAGGTGGTCATTCTTATTTTAAGAGAAAAATCTGTTTCGATTATTTTTTTTAAACATTTGTTAATAAACGATAAAAAGAAAAGCAAGTTCAAGCTTTTAGTTAAGTCTATAAAAATTGGCATATAATTTAATTAAATATTAAATTATATATATATATATATATATATATATATATATATATATATATATATATACATATATATATATATATATATATATATATGAACCGACACATGATGGGGCGTGAGTAATTCTTTATAGGTATGACTTCAGACGGATTTTTTTCATACTTTCATGATGGAAAAGTTGTAATCGTTTTTTTTTGGTGGTTGGTTGTTCACCATAATATTATCAAAATTACACTCCCATAATCAATCTCTTCTTTTACCGATTCTCGATTATGCTGATACTAGTTACATCCTAACTGAAAAGTTGCTCAATAAACTTCATCGTATTCATAATCTGTGTATACAGTTCATATTTGGACTTCGTAAATGTGATCACAATTCCGAATTTCGTGAAATACTCAAATGGCCCCCAATTCGCCTTCGAATAAATATCCACATTCTATTTCTACTGTATATGTTCTTTTTAATCCTGACTGGATTAAAATGAACATATACAGTAGAAATAAAGTCGTTCTTATCTTAGTCACCTCAAAGCCGCGTGCCGACGGTCGCGGGTTATTCCCACTCGGGACAGATATTTGTATTTGTACAAATATTTGTTTATGGTCTGGGTGTACGTCCTTGTGGGTCTCCCCACCTTACCTCGGAGAGCACGTTAAGTCGTCGGCCCGTTTGTTATCAAAGACATCTGATAACAATCGTTACTCATGGTAGGAAAATTATCCGCCAACACGCAGTGGAGCGTGGTGGATTAAGCTGCAACCTTTCTATATGGAAAAGAGGCCTTCGCTCTGCAGTTGGTTGTTTACAGGCTGATACAGTACAGTACAGTAAAACGAAATAAAAAATTGTATGTAGACTACACTACTATAACAACATTAAATATTTTCATGTCTTTCATTTAAATAAAAAAATAAATAATATTTTTTTAAGTAAAAATAAATCTGCAATTTATAAAAATGATTTACATAAGACTCGTATAATGCTGCGCAGTGAAGTGAGGTAGCGCTTTTTTTGTCGGAATGTGTATTACTGTTGGCCATACTGGCCTTTACAGCATCACCGGGGTGGGGGAGGGGGGAGCCGAGTACTGAGACGCGGCCGTGAAAATTGGGAGCTAGAAGAGCTCAGACTGGACGCTCGTCCTAAGGGTGTCTCCTAGTGAGAACGCACCTCGGCTTAGAACGTCGTCGGAGTGGAGGGAGGCGCTGCGCGACGCCTAGTAGCTAACGTCATGGTGTCGGTTTTTTTGTCACAGAGTTCGCGCGCATCGAAAACATTTACTCTTTAATTCAATTATTTTACAGGTTTTATTTTGGTTGTAATATTATACTCGTATGTACCTATCAAGTTGCATCGATTAATAAAAACAATATTTAGTATTTTATAAAAAAAATACATTATGCATATAAAATTACTTTTGAATAGATACGTTTAATATAATTATCACGATTTATATTGTCTTGACAGGTATTTAAATAATTAAGAAATTTAAGAGTATGTAATTCTTATTTAAATGGTAACTAAAAAAATATCAACACAAAACTATTATTGATTCTGTCCGATAGCAATTATTTAGGACTACAAAAGAAAAAAAAATACTATGAGATAGGTTTGGTATGATCTTTACGAAGTACTAGATATTACTGAAATAAACAAACATTGATTTCATTAAAATGTAACTGCGATCTTTCATTCGATCGAAGATGTGTTTTCAAGTCAAGTGGAAATAAACAAAGGATCGTTCATTTTCACTGAATTGAATATTAATTTAAAATAAATTATCATTTTGATATAATGGGGACCAATAATCCTTTAATCAAACAGACCCTCTTGCGGGTCTGTTTTTCGCTTGAAGCGAAAATTTGTATCATACAATTATTCCCTAGATCGTGGATTGTTTCTGAGTGTGTTTTGGGTCACGTTAAGTAGTCGGTCCTATCAGTTATTAAAAGAACATAATAATTATCAGTTACTCTTGCTACACATATTATTCTAGAAAACAAAGTATTGCTTTACCGTCATGGTTGCAGAATTCAAATGGTGGAGCATGCAATGTTAGTACCTGGTCAATATTTTGTTTTTACTCAATCATCAAGGATCACTTTAAAATGACTGTGACTTTTTTCAATTTATTAAGACGTAGATGTGAAGGATAAATACATAGGTATCTAGGATAGCATTTTAACAATTTAAAATCTAAACTGTAATAATTTACCATGTATTTTATATATAGGAATTATTCTGGATTAGATATTTTTTTAACTAAAACTACATGTTGTTTTGACTAGTACATTATTCTATTGTAGTAATTAAAAATAAATTTGTGAATACTATACGTATAATAAAATTGTATATTTAATTTTTTTGTTGTTGTTTTTTTTTTTGGCGACTATATTCCCAGGTAAAAAGAAAATATTCAGACAACTGTTTGAATTTTTAGGGTTCCGTAGCCAAATGGCAAAAACGGAACCCTTATGGATTCGTCATGTCTGTCTGTCTGTCCGTCCGTATGTCATAGACACTTTTTTCCGAAACTATAAGAACTATACTGTTGAAACTTGGTAAGTAGATGTATTCTGTGAACCGCATTAAAATTTTCACACAAAATAGAAAAATTCAATAAATTTTGAGGGTTCCCTATACTTAGAACTGAAACTCAAAAAAAAAATTTCCATCAAACCCATACGTGTGGGGTGTATCTATAGATAGGTCTTCAAAAATGATATTGAGGCGATTAAAGTTACAACGAACTACAAGAACTTTTATATGATGTTACTTGCTGCTACGGAACCCTTCATGGGCGAGTTCGACTCGCACTTGTTTAATTTTTTGTATTTGGTGTTAATAAAACATAATCAATATATTACTCAATAGCAAATTGATAGTGTTTCAATCTCTAATTCTCAATATTATGTAGATGAACATTAGAGCGAAGTATTATCTAATCCAAAAAATATAAATGAGATATGTTCCAATTTTTTAATTTCTCTTAAGCCTAAATATAGTGAAACATAGATTTTAGTTTTGACTGAATATTTATTGGTAAGACTCCTTATTACGCTATAACTCTTTTTCCTCCAAATCGAGTAAAAATCAAAATGATAGCGTGATGTTTTTATAAAACTAAATGTTATAAGGAACTTTTTATAAGAATATAATATAAGACTACAGACACGTTACAGCCGCGAAAAGGAATAGCTCGACTGCTCTACCATAAAGGACACGGCCAACATGTTGTGCACAGCCTCAAAATACCACCATAAGCACACAAATAAATACGATAATCCCAACAACCGCACTTGGCTGCACAGCCAATCGCGACGGCTTCATCTCAGCGGTCACCGACCCGAGCACCGTTGGACCGTATCATCCAGGCCATCCCATCAACTATGCGAAGATTGATCTGGAAGAGGACCGACCGTAACGTACCCCCGCAACCCACCCCCAGCAAGACTTTAGAGTCTTTGCTCAGAGAAGGGAATGGGAGCGGGGAAGCTTTTCATGGACAACGCGTAGCGGACAGCGGAGAGGATCGGGATAAGCTTCTGTCACTCTGAGGGACTGGATCGACTGGTGGTCTTGCCGGGGCTTGCCCTGCTGTTAAATGGCATCACACAAAAAATAAGCTTCAAGCGTAAAAAAATCAACGCACTTATGCAGGTATCGGACAATGACTTGACTTACCGGACGGTGCGGTTGCAAAACAAGGTAATCGCATTGTTCGAGTGGGGAGAGGAGTCTGCTTTTGCGCAGGCAAGCTTGTGGCTGAGACAGCAGGGTGAATGTCCCGGGACAACCCCCGGAAGAATAAGTGTGGACTCTATGAGAGTCGGTTATGAATGAGGCAACGTGTCTGATAGATACGGTTGCGTAATGGCCTTGGAAACATACGAGGTCATTGTTTACGAAGATAGAGGGGAGGACCTGGGGTACTTAAAACCCCAGACCAAAACATCTTCATCCCCTACATGGCATGGTAGAGACCGTACTAAGTGGTTCGGAGCGCTTACAGCAAAAGGCCGACGCCCAAAAAGTAGAATCTACATCGTGCACCCCGGGCGACATAACATCAAAGTCAAGGCCTCGTCTGATCATCTGATGGCGATAGCGAAAATAATTGAGGCAACAACCTCCCCTAAATAAGGTAGACGACTGCCCCGTCTTGTCCCAGGACCGTTGGAGTCAAGAGATCGGCAATCGGAGGCGCTAATAAGGTTCACCAAAGACGAAAATCTGAAGTACCGAAAAGCGTAACCGACCACTCGAACAAGAGCCAACAGGTAAGCTTGGCCATCTGCAAGAAAATCAGGCAGAGCTTCCAGTATGACCATGAAAACCTGCTGAGAGTGGATCTCGGAGAAGTCGAGGCGGCTATCTACAACAACGACACCCATGAAATACTCAGGGGAAACATGTCGGGACGGTATATGACCGCTTATAGCCCCACAGCCGGCTTAGTGGGCACGGTCGAAGCCGAGGGCAGATCGAAGAGCTTCTAATCTTCTCAACACCGAAAGGGAACCCAGTGGTGGTAGTGGCCAAGTGCACGAGAGTGATTCTAGGCGACCGGATACTCGAGATGGTTATAACCATAACGGGCGATCCGGAAGTCGGCGACATTTTTGGGGCGTGGGAACTGCCGACACTGCAGTGGAGTTTCTGGATGCGGCAAGACAACTTACACTGTCAGAAACTTGGACGAGGACAATGAAATCGTGATCACGACCACAGTCGAGGCGGCCAAAAATCTAAAACAAAAGTTGACGCACCATTATGGCGATAAAGCCAAGTCTAGGGTGTTAACAGAAGAGACAACACTGCAAGTATCCTGAACGTAAAGAAAAATACCTATATTCTGCGAAAAGTGTCGTGTTGAATTACGAGTATATTCCTGAAAAGATAATAATTGTTATTATATATATTTCACCAATAGAGAGAGAGAGATTTATATAGGTAATGATTTTTATTTCAAAAGTATTTACTTTAAACCAAATATAAGTTTACATATGTACAGGAACGGAATTAAAAATATATATATATATATATATATATATATATATATATATATATATATATATATATATATATATATATATATCAATAAAATCATCCGTTGTAGGGTTAAAAAAGTTTTGCAGGCATGTAACATAGTCCAGCGTGCCGACGACTCTACGCCGGGGTGGTCCGGTCGATGACGCTGTACGGTGCCACCGTGTGGGCGGAGTCCCTGACTGCCCACAATAGGTCCCGTCTGTGGCGTCCACAGAGGGTCACGGTGGTCAGGGCCATACGCGGCTACCGCACGGTAGGTGTCGAGGCTGCTTGCGTATTGGCTCCCCCGTGGGACTTGGAGGCGGAAGTGCTCGTCGAAGTTTATCGGCGGGTGTCGGCGGCGCGGACGGGGGGCACTATTCCCCCGTGCGCGATCGAAATCGTTCTGAGCGAATCAAATACTTGCACGTTGTCGCAAGGAGGGAAAGGACTCCGGGCTGCCACCACTGCGACTGCAGCGAGGACTCAGCGCAACACACGCTCGAATTGTGCCCGGCCTGGGCTGAGCAGCGTTGGGATCTCGCTGCAGTCATTGGAAAGGACCTGTCGCTGCCGACCGTTGCGCGGGTGATGGTCGGCGGTGATAGGGCCTAGACCGCAGTCGCCACCTTCCGATGGGGCTGCCGCCTGCGGGCTACGGAGCAACGTACGCGGTACCCGTGGTCCGCCTTGTAAGGGCGAGCGAGGGCGCACGGTGGGTCATTTTAGTGGGTGAGTGCCCCACACTATCACATTGTCTCCCCGGACGATAGGGCGTGCGTTCAGGTACATTTTTTCCCGCCAAAAAAAAAGCATGTAACATAGTGTAAGTGCTAGGCTTCAAAGGGGAAGATGTGTTCATGAAGATTAATAGTAATAATTATACTAATTTATAGTTGTGATAATATTTCTTATAAAAGTACTAACATCTGAACATATTTATGTGTGTATATATCCATAAGTGTAAGGGTTTTACTTTATATATTTTTCTTTCTGATGTCGTTTCCTAATGGTTGTCTGGAAGATATCGCCCATTTAGCGGTAAGTACTTTTTTTCGTCTCATTTTTATTATAATAAGTTTTTCTGTGTAATAATTTTATTTATTTCAATTATTTTTTAGAGTAAGTAGGAAGTAATAAATTTGGTATTTTTCCTAAACATATCTACAAATCATTCTGATTTAAGTGAGTGATTTTAAGAAATGATTGTGCTAAATTACTTGTAATTGCTACTTATTGAAGATCTCAAGTTAATGTGATTAACGAGGAAATTGTATATCACTAATTGGCTGTTATCTAAAACACAGACATTAAGCTACTTACCTGAGAAACAGACGACCGTGTATATGTTAAATATATTTATTTATTTATTAAAGCGAGGCTACAATGTAAGCAGATCTTCGAGGTTTTGATACTTTACCTCATTAACGTATTTTAAAACATTTTACGTAAAGTAAGTCCAGTAAAATATGTCTGCAATAATACCTAATTGTATATAATATAAAGAACGTATTAAACATATTCATATTAGCATTGTAGTATGTGTATTTAGCCATCAGCTTATGTTTTACCCACGAACCAGCTAACATACATATTTTTAACATTATTATGAAGTAGGTAGAGCAGCACTAGGATCTCGTAACATCGTTCGTTATTTTAGCAAATAAATTACCTTCCATAAATAATTTCCCCTAAGTTATTCGAGACTGTAAGGTGCTTTCATCGAGAAATTGAGTTGTTTATAACGTGACCTATCTTAGAAGACGATCGGGACACAATAACTGGGAGGATTGTAAAGGGTATTGTCGTCTATAAACCTTTCTTAGTTTGTGAATTCCTATTATATTTTTAATGTTCCTTTCATTATTAATTATTAAATACTAAAACTCTAAATGATGTAATAGTATGTTGTACTATTAAATTCTATATATATATATGTTGTACTATTATATTCTATATTCTAATAGTTATAGTAGGGTATTAACCTTTTTTTATTAAAAGAGAATCTCAATCCGCTACGACCCTATTCAGGATGGCAGATAAATAAGTAACACACAACACACTCTACTGTACTGTATCAGCCGGTAAACAACCCACTGCTGAGCCTCTACTCCATACAGAAGAAGGTTTAGAGCTTAATTCACCACGCTGCTCCTCTGTGAGTTGGTGGATACCATGAGTAACGATCGTTATCAGGTGTCTATGATAACAACCGGGACCGTAGGCTTTACGTGCTCTCCGAGGTACGGTGGGACATACACCTAGACCGGAAACAAATATTTGTACAAATGCAAATATCTGTCCAGAGCGAGAATCGAACCCGCGACCGCCGGCGCGCGGTTTGAGGCGACTACTCGCAACACTACACCACAACTGTCGACCTACACCAGAACGGCCGTCCCACGCCATAACGGTCGTCTTATCACATCGACTTAAGCTAACACATCTTGGAAAAAGTTAAAAAAATCATCATCATATAATTATGATGACATTTTACCATAAAAATTTCTAAGCATAAACTTCCTATATTTACTGAAGTACTAAGTGTACACGTCACTTTGTTCGAAATTATATATTTTGTCGTTGCGTTTGCGTTACCCGTTACGTATTGTCTTGCGTTGAGATTCATTTAGTAGTTTTGCTCACTTCGTTTGATACGCGGGCAATATATAGACGGACATAAAGACAAAAAAAAGTTCTGTTTTGGCTTCAGAATCGATTATATGATGCTCTCATTTTCATTTAAAATTTTCAAAATATAATATTTTGTACAGAATCAAATCCGTTTCACTTTTATCATACGGGTAGATTAATAAATGCACATCAGTATCTGAGAAAGAAATAGTTAAAAAAAAAACTCTAACACGATTGGTTTTGTTTGAATAATAAAATGGTCGTTTATCAAATGGCCCCGAACAATTAAATTACGCTTACTTTACATTCAAAACGAAATAAATTTCATCCCTACCTTTCAAACTTTCAATTATTCTAAAAGGAAAAGGTTCTAGCTATTTTGCAATTAAAACATTTCATAGTCTTTTATTACAATAATGTATAAGATTTCTGATATTAACTAAGTTTATTTAAATAAAAAAAAAAAACAAAAAAAACCATTTGATTTCTAGGACAAAATTTCTATGAAATATTTATTGTCCCAGAAAAATAGTAAGCATACGTAGATACGGTTCAAATAGTATAACACTATTTATATCGTTTAAAATAGTAATAAAATAATGCATAAAAATATTTTATATATTTATAATACTTAATTCTTTGTTTATTCCAACCACATCCCGCAATATATAAAACAACGATATTAGTTTTTTTATAACTTTTGCTTCCCTTTTGCTTTTATTGTAAAAGACGAACATATGGTGCCAGAAATATAAATATTACGGTAATATATTTATAGTTTGAAAAATATTTCACTGACCTAATTCAATAAAAACCGACAGAACATAGTGCACATAGAACATAGTCCACTAATGAGGTTTAATGAAATTTTTCTAACAATAAAATTATAAGAATAAAATTGTTAATTTAAATTTTAGGTTGAGATATAATAATTAGTTAATTGACCCATAAAACATTTAAATTTTTACAGTCTAGGAGATAAATTAATTTTAAAAACTACATTATCAGAGAATTAAATCAAATAACATTAAACGAAATTGAGACGCCACCCTTAATCTTTAGTTATACCTACATAAATGGCGAAGCTATGCGAATGGTAATTACATTAATTGTATAACATTTAAACAAACAACTGATAGGACAATTTGAATAAAGTTCACTGACTTTTTTTTTAGAAGAAGTTACGTCGAATATGTAACGGTCAAAGACCTTTGATCGCTTTACCATATGTGCCATACCATATTTAAAAAGAAATAAACATTTTATGGTTTATCGCGCACAGCGCGTGGGTTACGTAAGATTTGCTTAAAAAGTTCCTGCTTCATATAATATATTTCAACTGTGAAAAATAACTTAAAACATAAAATTTCAAATGAAAATTAAAATATTATACTTGTGTATAAAATATACAATGTATTCGTTTATATATATATAATTAATTTTCACGAAAATGTAAATGTAGTATTATTCTTATAAAGGAAACAATAAAGTATAAGGAAAATGAGGTATCCTTTATTTATTACCTCAAAACTTTGTAATTTATTACAGGATCTCGTTATACAAAGATTAATTGTCAATTTGTATGAAATAATTACTGAACTATAGAATAAATTTTAGATACCCTAAGATTCATTCGTAAAAATTATTTTGTTATATAAAATATAGTCAAGAATAAAGAATAAATTAAGATTTATAACTTAAATATTATCTTAACAAGTAAAAAATAATGCTTTACCACTTATACAAATAAATAGTACACGTATATTTATTGTTTTTCATAATATATAACAGAAATAAGGTTTTTTTAAATAAGGATACCCTACAAAATTATAAAATACTTTCTAAACAGATAAATAAAAAAATTTAAAATCCGCAAAATGATTGTTTAATATCAGGTAATCCTCATATACAGTTGGAACACAATAAGATGATATATTTCTCATTGATAATATAAAATATTTATGTTTCACGATGTAAGCTGTGTTAACGTCATGGAGTATAGAAGTAAAGGAGCACTATATTGTGTTACGAAAATTGTCCCAGAAATAACCTTCAATAAAGATAGCGTTGCTGTACCAGAGAACCGTCCTTAGGTTAGATAATTAATTTAACTCGCTAGCCATTTAACATTTAATTCCAACAATTTTACTAACTACTCACACTATACCTACTTACTTACACTTAGCAAACTTCAAGTCATCTAAAACAATTAAGTTCAGATCATATGCTCCACTATACCAGTGCCCCTTTTATTTAATGCTATTTTGTGAACACTTTTTGTGTCAAACAGCCATATATATATATATATATATATATATATATATATATATATATATATATATATATATATATATATATATTAATACATCTTATTTTAATATTATTATTGTAATACTTCAAAACTTCGTTAAGTTTGAAGGGATTATACATGAACGTTATTAGTACACATTAAAGAAACAGGGGTTGGAGAAAATGATTTGGCGATTCGATGAATTCGTTTGTCGACAGTATATATATAGTTGATAGACGAATTCGATACACGGTAAAACATTTAGTCTAGCTCCGCAGGCTTATATTTAAATTTTTACAAAATCATTTACATAAAAATATAGCAAAATTATATTTTTATTCACAATATGTTTAGTTTGTACAGGCTAATTTTTGCGACTGTTTTACAATTTTCCTGTGGCAGGACTACTGGAAGAGATTCCATCATGGGATAAGTAGTGCCTTTGTACCAGCATTGTTTTATAAGTTCTTTTTCCTTTTTGTATTCTAGTGTGCATAAATTGTTAAATAAATAAATAAATAAATAAATAAATAACAAAAATATGGATATATTAAAAACAGAACACAAAACTGTGTCGTGGTAGCAGCGCAAAAGAAATAAAAACCTTATAGTCTAAATAGCCCATGTAAGCAAGATGTAAGTTTCATTTCATGAACAAAAATTAGCTGAGAGAGATGAGCTGAAATGTTTTCTTGAGCAGTTATTACGAGTTCTTTCTTTGTTTTTGTCGCAACGTGATTTTGTAAACATAATATTATATTTATGAGTTATTTAGGTAAAAAAACAAAGTGAATGAATATTCGACAATACCATGTCTTTTATTACATCGAGTGTAGATGAGGGAAAACATTAATGCCCGTACGCATTCATAAATATTTTATATATTAATAAGGGCAGGATTTGATTTTTCCAAAAAAAAATTAACAACCTAAATTTCTTGTAAATAATATTTTATGCCTAATACTGGGCCTTTTTTATATTTTACGATATTCTTTATGTTTGGTCACGTAGGCTGAAGAGGAAACAAAAACATTTTTCGCGAACAATCCAACAGGAAAATGAATTCACCAAGTGGTAGGGCAATTTAATTGAAATGTCGAGTACATTATAACCGCGAAAAGTTGTAACACTATAACATATCTAGTAACATAAAGCTTATAATACTAAAAAAACACTTTTCTGGTAATAGTAATATGGTTACGGATTTTTGTACGGAGTCATAAAAAGCAATAATTTTTTGAGTATGAGTATAATATAATAAATATTTTATTTTTATATTAACCGACAATCACACCACGTCAACCTAGCCCTGTGTTAAATTAAATACATATATACAAGTCCATGACCCAGTGCAGACATTTATATTCGTCATACAAGTTATCTGCACTTGGCAAGATTCGAACCCACGACCGCTGCGTAAAGTGTCCAGTTGCCTGACCACTGGACCAGCTGGCCGTCAAATAAATATCTAATACCTTTAAACGAGCAATTCTTGTATATATGTATAATCAGAAGACCTGGGCGATCCCAGATCTTCTGATTTTTCAAGTTTCTTCTTTTGTGAGAAAAACTATTATTGAGAGCTCTTTTTATTTTATTTCAAAAACCAGTTCCTATTGTTTATTCCTATTGTTCCTATTGTTTATTATGTCGATTGTCGTGTAGGTCATCCAGGTACTAAAACTAATATGAGATATGTATACTCTATTTGTTAATTATGAATATAAGTTACATTAAAAATAACCTTTAAGATAATAATATTAACAATTAAAGGAAACTTTGAAAACTGATAAAATCTTACAGAAAAAAAAGACTTCAAAAGTTTAAAGTGTAAATATTTATAACCTACAATTGGTGGTTGCTTTTGTATATTATTGTATAGAATATTTAAAATATTTTGACTGAAATCATTATCTACCTCTATTGTACCTCCTTGACACATTTTTTTTTCAAAACTCTGCTTAGTACTTCTTAAAAATTTAAATATTGTCTTTATCATTCATACAAACTTTGAATCTCTTATTCAACTCATTTGAGTTTTATTTTCGATACAATATAGGCTATGATTATATATTTCAGGATCAATTTATTACTGTATACCAAAATATATAAAAATATATTTTGGTATACAGTTATAAATTGTAATAATAATAATAATAATAATAAAAAAACGTGTGAGTACGTTCAGACAATCACAGCAACTTTCATGTTTATAATATTTAGTAAGCATGGATGGACAAATTTTTCGAGTAAGTTCGACGTCGTAAACAAGCTTATTTATTTAAAGGTTTTCGTGACCTGGCATTAAAAAGTGGGATACTGTTACCAGAAAATAAACAAGTAGAGAACAACAACGCGACAGTTGTAAATTATTTCCACCTTAAATTACCTTCAAACTTTTTTAATAAAACCCTAATGGCTTAAACAAAACAAAGGATTCTAGCGATCGTTCGTTAAAAAAGTAAATTAACAAGAAATATGCAATAAAATTACGGAGCTGCTGACTACTTACAAATTATCCAGTCCGAAGAAATTTTGTCTTAAGTTTATTAAGTTATAAGAAAGTTTGGTAATTAGCAAAATATTTATGTTTCAAATTCAATGAAACTATGCATAACTTGCTACTATCGTTTTTATTTTTATTTGAAGTAGAAAAAAAGCATAATAACAAATCCAATAATCATTTCATACCACTATTAGTATTCGCATTGACGATTGTAAATTGTCCTGTGTCGTAGTATAATGTTATATAACCTATAAAATTCAACAATAAACAGGATGTCTAAGAAAATATTAATAACTAGCGGCCCGCCCCGGCTTCGCACGGGTATTTAACTAAAATTTTAAAAATTATAAATTTATATTTTTTATCACCTACACCTGCGTCGATACTGTAAAATATTTTATAATAGACGGATTGAGTTGTCAAATCAATTTCGAAGCAAAAGCAACCCCCTTTTGACCCCGTTAGGGGATGAATTTTGATAAAATACAAAACACGTCTTCAATCAATTCTGTTAAAGATTAGTTTGTGCAAAATTTGAAGTAGATTGGACCAAGGAACTACTTTGTCCCATACAAACTTTGCCCCCCTTTTTTGCCCCCTTAGGGGTAGAATTTCGTAAAATCCGTTCTTAGCTGACCTCTCCTCGGCAAAAGAAATATTCTTACCAAATTACAAGTCTCTAGGTCTTATAGTTCCAGAGATATCGTGATGAGTGACCTTTCGCTTTTATATTTTTTTATTTTCAATAGGGATCATTTATCAGGGCTCTTTATGACACCTTCTTATTTTTTAAGGAATTCTGCGACAATTTATTCTCTTTAACCGAACAAAAATTAAAAAGATTGGCCAATCAAGAACAATTAAAATTTGAATAGAGAAAAAAAATAATTCATAATTATTTATGATTCATTAAATTTTATTATTGATTTTAATACTTATAAGAGAATTTTATTTATTACTAGCGGCCCGCTCCGGCTTCGCACGGGTCTTTAACTAAAATTTTAAAAATTATACATTTATATTTTTTATCACCTACACCTGCGTCGATATTGGAAAATATTTTATAATAGACGGATTGAGTGACAGATTTATTATATCTATATACATAAATACATACATACACACATATATATGTATATAGATAGTACGGATGAAACATTTGAACTGTTTTTTTTTTATTAATTATTTTCTCATTGATGAATACCATATTTTAATAAGTATTATTCCCGACGAAGACAAATCCAAAAACACAAAAATCATAAAAATCGTTCCACTCGTTCTCGAGTTATAAACGGTGTAACTAACACGACTTTATATATATATATATATATATAGATTACAACTTAAATAGCTATAACCATCCAACTTTGTACAATCAACAAACAAATAACGACCAAATATTTTAATTTTTAACAACGAACAAACAATCAAGATCGTAGTACCCTAAAGTATTTAATTATATACAAAAAAGAAAAACAGATTTTTGAATACGGACGAGTGTCATTCTTTTGGCCGAAGTTTTGGTCAGCGCGATTCAGAAAATTATCTGCGCCATCTATCGTATAATTGTAGAATATCGTTTTTATATTTAGTGACATTTAACATAATTAATATTTAACATAATAGTATATTAATTGAAAATGATGTTTATCTAAAATATTAAAACGATTTCTATTCCTATCCGACATATTTAGTAAACTTTTAAGTTTAACAAAATAATAACTCAAAAATAAGTTTTGTGAGTTTTTAAGATTTCTTAGACCAGATGGCGTTGGCGGCGTAGGTACCTATTTCTATTTTCTTAAATATTTATTTTTAAATTTAATTACAATGAAACAAAAACTAAATTATACTGTGAGTTATTTCCAATTTTTACGTATTAAAGTTATTAACATTGGTTTTGTACTTTTTACGTGATACGTGATCAGAGAAAAACACGATAAGAGATGGCGCTGATACAAAAAAATACGCGCTATTGAAATTTATTCTTGATGATACATAGTGTATTAATAAAACAGAGGTTTTAACAGATTTATTATTTGTATAGATTAACTAAGTGATTATATGTATACTATTATTTTAAGAATATGCAAGGAATAAATATATAATTAAGGGTAAAACTATAAACAATGACGTTATCAATGGAAATATATATTTTTCAAATTAGGTAGTTCTTAAGCTTGTCTAGTAAATTATACAATAATGACACAGTGTTATATTTGAACCAGACTCTCGGACCTGTTTACATATATACATACATACAGCTGGAGTGTTGAGTTAATAGAGAGGCGAGCGGGTGGTGTTAATACAGAGGCGAACATTCTCCGACTGCCATACCAAAAGTGCAGTCATTTTTTTTTTGTCGCAGGGGAATCCGTTTACGGATGATATCCAGGATGCCCGGGTCGGCAGTCCTAGACCTATGTCGGACTCGGCATTTTGGGAGTGCAAACCGTACTAAACCCCTGCGGGAGCCTTCAGCCGCTTTAATTAGAGGGTCCCGGATCTGCAGGCAACAGGATCCCTCTAGCGACAGGTTGGCCTCGGCGAAAAGGCCAGACTTCTCCTCCATGGAAATGCGTATTCATTGTGCAACCCGTAGCAACTGTGAATGTTTACCGAAGGGATTCGACTGCCAACTCCGATGACTATGCAGGCAGGGAATGTACATTTTCCGCCTTTTGTAACCTTTTATTAGACCCGCCTAGAGACGAGATCACCATATTTATTACGCCTAGATGAAGTCTCGTGTCGTAGCTTGTAGGGTGTAGGGAAAGGAAAGTAAAGTGATGACGACGCGCATATCGTCTAGTATGCATATAAATCAAGGAAAGGAAAATGACATGCAAAACTTTTAATGACTTGCGCTTTGATATTGTGATAATCATGATGACTTACTATTACTATATGTCTGTTTGATAGTGATTCAATTATTATGGATGAATCGTCTTTCGGGATCTTATAAGCATTAATATTTAACGGTACTGTTCCGATATCAATCTCTATAAATCGTGCCATGCTGTTTTATATTATTTCTTACTTATATGTATATTTATTTATAAATTATAATTACATTTAAAAAATATTTAACTCTAATGTACTATACTACTTGTGATAAGTACAAACGACATTTTTAATTGTTATCTTGAATTGTGTGACGAAACCGCTAGGATAAGATAAATACATAATGATAAATATTAAAAATAAATACAAACAAAAAATATTAGAAGAAAAAAAAATGTATAAAAAATGTAATTAAATGTATTAATTCAATTTGATTGCCTGTTTTGGACAAAAATTTCTCACTGTGTCTGATAAAAATATTATAATTATATCAGCAATAAAAGGAAGTCCGAGTTATATAAGATAACGCCATACGAGTTTGTCAATTAAAACAATACATTAAGAACTAAATCTAAATTAATTACTTTGGTATTGATCTAGTCGAATTATTCATTAATCCATACTCTCAGCATGAGATAGTCGCAAAGTTTTCTATTATTCATGCCAATTAATCATGTGTTAGCGAAGAACAAAGGTACCAAAGTTTCCCAATAGCTTTTGTTGTTCCCTTTCTGGTAATGACTTTGCCTATATATTTAAGTACCTACTTTACTATAATTGATTTATTTAGTTAACTTTTGGTTACATTGTTTTGTGGTTATAATGGATAAAAGTTTGCTAGGTGTGTATTTCATTGTTGGGGTTAAATTGAGTCTAAAACTTCAAAAGACCTAGTACCGTTTAAATGCCTATTAAATCAAACCAGTGATAAGTATCATCCTCACTGCGAGGAATAAGGCCGCAATGCGATATACGCAGAGGACCATCGCGGTAAGGGTGATCCGGGAGTACCGTACAGTATCGTGGGCAGCAGCTACTACTCTAACCGGCGACCCTCCGTGGGAGCTCGTGGCCGAGGTTCTTGCCGAGACCTACTCATAAGGTCTCGGGTAGGAGGGCTCTCGCTGTGAATCCCACGCTGGACGGATTCCTAAGGGTTCGCTGAAAGGGGTAGGAAGCATTAGTACGGAGGTGAGGGGAGGACCTGGCGGGGCAGCCGTATAGCACACGCGTAACGGCTGCCCTACTCCCGGTACTTGAGCGGTGGATGCGCCGAAAATGCAAGCCCCTCACCTTCCTTCTGACACAGGTTCTCACCGGGCACGGTTACTTTGGTGACTACCTGTGTCGGACGACCCATAGGGAGCCGACGGCTGAATGTCACGATTGTGATGCGGTGGTGGACTCTACCCAGCAAACTCTTGAGGTGTGCTCAAAATGGGCGGCGCTGCCTCAAGGTCTGACGTCGGTCATCGAAGGGGACTCCCAGCGTCATCACCGCGATGCTCGGCGACGACGAGTCCTGGAAGGTGATGGTTTCTTTCTGCGAGACAGTAATGTCCCAGTCGGAGGCCGACGAGCGGGTGAGAGAGGAGGCAGCTGACGTGGCCTCCATCCGCAGGCGACGAATAGGGGTGTGTAGGAGGCGCTACTTAATGCGCCTCCAGTAACGCCCCTGTTCCCGTGTCGGGCCGGGATGGAAACCCAGTCTTGCTACACACGGCATCGTCGGGACTGTTCAGAGGTCAGTCCTTATGGAGAAAAAGTCTGGCTTTTTCACCGAGGTCAGCCCATCGCTGAAGGGATCCTGTTGCCTACAGATCTGAGACCCTCCAATTAAAGCGGCTGAAGGATCCCGCAGAGGCTAAGTACTGCACCCCCAAGTGCTGAGTTCGACATACGGTCTAGGACTGCCTACCCTGGCGTCCTGGATATCACTCGTAAATAGGTTTCCCTGCGACACAAAAAAAAATTAGTATCATATATTTATTAATGGTAGAGTTAGCTGTAGATAATTGACTGATTAACGGATGTTGAATAAGAGAGCCATAAACCAATATCGTCCATCTTTTCCATATTCTACTCCCCTTCGATCCTTTAACGTCGGTTAACAGATTTGTGGTTTTTCTAAGGCTAATATATATTTATAAGCGCGCTGCGAAATGTTTGAAAATTGTCAAAAATAAGTTTTTTTTCGAGTTCATTTACAATATATAATTTGAAAAATAAATATATAAACGTAGGTATGATATATAACGTAGGTATGTGGTCTCCTAGTAGGATGATAATCCTGTGCCTGTAGATCCGGAAATACATACAACACAAGTCTAAGCCTCAAGACGACCACGACAACTACTATTTGGCCATATAAAACTTTGTTACGTGTAGGAGGTTCGTCGAACCAACGACCGCTATCATAATAGCTAGATGTGGTGATCACTAAGTATCCCTGTATTCAAATATTTACCTTTTGTACTTAAACAATTTATTTAAAAATAGAAATAAAATAGTAATGACAACATTTAACAAGGATATTAATTAACCCTGATAAGTAAAAGCATTTGAGGTGCGAAGGTAATGAAGATAAACTGACGGCACTGAAAACTAATTTTATTACTTTATGAACTTAATTGGTGCATTACAGTTAAGCTTCTTAATAATGATAATCTTAATTAATATAATAAGGTTTTCTAGTTATTACTCATTAGTGTTTATTTGTTTGTATCGTGGGAGATGTAAAATCATTGAGGGAGATGAGAAATGAGAAGAGATAAGTGAATTTTTAGTAGAATTTATACTAATTAATGTAAGCAAAAATTTAAGATTGTAAATAAACCCTTGCTTCTAGTTTCAGTGGTTCAGGTAAAGATGAGGCATGAGCTAAGAAACCATGTCAATGTTAGCAGTCGGATTCAGTAAAGATTGTGAATGTGCCCTTTTTACCGTTTGTAACTTTTTTTAGATCCACTTTTAGATGTGATTGATCGTAACAAGGTTTATTGTAAAGCGTTTGCAAATTATATAATTTGACTAAACATTAGAAATGTATGGAGTAACAGATGTAATGTGGGTGTCAAAGTTTGAAGCGCTTCATAAAATGATCGCTATAGTAACTAAAGTAACCTGGAAACTTAAGAATAGTACCCTTGTATTAACTACGGAGCCCGATTCAACTTGTTGCAGAGCTTAAAATTTCAAACCTTATAATAGATACCTAATAACCTGTATGCGAAATTAAGCACTTTCGTCAGTCATAAAAAAACACCATACCTCTCGATCTAAGAGATAAAGATTTAATAGAACATTTATATTATTTGTTATTGCGTCCATACTATTATATATGTTGTTGGTTAGCAGGAAAGAGGACATCAGGTACCAATCAAAAACACCAATTGCAAATTCATGCGACGTTTCGATCTTTTATTAGATCTTCTTCAGGCATCTACAAATTTATTATTATACATAAGTGAAAGGCCATATATATAATTTACATAATCTAGGTTATAAGTGAGGTGAACAAACTTTTTCTTTTCTATTTACCTTTACATAAAGTGTCTAATTAGTATCCTTATATTTCCAACTTCATTAAGTACAGCTTTAATTTTTAAAAACAATTTCTGAATTATTATTTTCTTGAAACAAACAAACAACTAAGGTATCATCCGCTATTATTTAAACTTGTTCGTATCATTTTTGGAAAAATATTTTATTATAAATTTCGACCCCGCTGAATGAACCTACAACATAATTAAGTCTGTATTTTTTATAATGTACAATAACAATTTTTTGAATAATTTACAATTTATATCAAACAAACATCAAAATTCAAAATTAAATAATATTTACTTGTTTACCATGATATGCAGTGCCTGGAGCGTCTATACGTCTGTCCCGAATCTTTATTATTTTTTTTTTTTTTTCCCTCTTTGTATCATTTAAACTTGTATTATAAACGTATATTGTACTGAAATATATTTGATATAGTAACTTTAGAATTTAGAAAATTTCTTTCTTTATATGTTTATGTATTAATCTGTTTTAAATTCTATATGAACGAAACCAATGTATTTACTGCCAAAGTTTGAATGTTATTTTCTATTGATATGTTAATTACTAACTTCAGGTTGTAGGTAGTTGTAGGTTCCATCGGCGTAGTGAAGTTAGTAATTAACATATCAATAGAAAATAACATTCAAACTTTGGCAGTAAATACATTGGTTTCGTTCATATAGAATTTAAAACAGATTAATACATAAACATATAAAGAAAGAAATTTTCTAAATTCTAAAGTTACTATATCAAATATATTTCAGTACAATATACGTTTATAATACAAGTTTAAATGATACAAAGAGGGGAAAAAAAATAAAATAATAAAGATTCGGGACAGACGTATAGACGCTCCAGGCACTGCATATCATGGTAAACAAGTAAATATTATTTAATTTTGAATTTTGATGTTTGTTTGATATAAATTGTAAATTATTCAAAAAATTGTTATTGTACATTATAAAAAATACAGACTTAATTATGTTGTAGGTTCATTCAGCGGGGTCGAAATTTATAATAAAATATTTTTCCAAAAATGATACGAACAAGTTTAAATAATAGCGGATGATACCTTAGTTGTTTGTTTGTTTCAAGAAAATAATAATTCAGAAATTGTTTTTAAAAATTAAAGCTGTACTTAATGAAGTTGGAAATATAAGGATACTAATTAGACACTTTATGTAAAGGTAAATAGAAAAGAAAAAGTTTGTTCACCTCACTTATAACCTAGATTATGTAAATTATATATATGGCCTTTCACTTATGTATAATAATAAATTTGTAGATGCCTGAAGAAGATCTAATAAAAGATCGAAACGTCGCATGAATTTGCAATTGGTGTTTTTGATTGGTACCTGATGTCCTCTTTCCTGCTAACCAACAACATATTTAATAGAACTTTATGACGTCAAAAGAGGTGTAGAGGAATAATATTGAAATGAAAGGCATGCTTCTTGAAAGTGATTTATCTGGCAAAGAAAGTTCTAGCCGATTTCAGAACCCCCAAGGATATGAGAGTTAATACAGTCGACAGTTATGGTATTAAGAGAGGAAGGATATTCACGGATGGTAGCAAAATATTCGACTGTTTTGGTTTAGCCGCCATATCAGATTTAAGGGTAACTAAAGAACTGATTTCTTAACAATGGAGGTTGTGTCAAGAAGAAAAAAGTTCAATAATAAATAAGAAGTACCGCTAAAGTTATTTTTTTAAAATATCGCATATATATACCTATGTATTAGACCAGTTCAAAAAATTCGACTTTTTATTCTTTTTAAATAACTACTGAAATACTTTCAGAGGGATGAGAGAAGACGCCTGTTAAAATCGGAGCACTTAATATTTATAGTATTTTAGAGGTCACTGGATCAACGCGGATTTTTATTTTCCATTAAAATAACAGGTGAAAAAAAAGTTGTTTTAGACTTTTTCAGCTCACAAGCCAATCAACGGATTCCAACGCGCGACTTCTATTTTTTTAGGAAATTGAACGCTCTACAAAAATGGCTCTTATACTTTTTTGATAAATTGACTCCTTCCAAAGTGAGTTCAAGCTTAAAAGCTCAAAATATTATTTATAAAAAATTACTTTTTTGCAAGGAATTTATATCATAACTGGAACGCTCTCTTAATAAAATTGTATATTCAAACATGCACCTTGAAGTGTTTGACATAAGGTTGACATTGGCTTATAACATCTAAATTCTAAAGTGAAAAACCGTTCCGAGTCTTTCGTTGACATCTGGTATTTTGTCTCTTTCTTACGAGAGTTGCCTTGAATCCATGGTAGAAAGGCCCGGCCATAGGAACGTTTTTTGAGTGCACGTGAGCATCCCAGTTTGTATATAAATTCCTTACTTTTTTGTCAATTACTACTAAATTATTAAATTTTATTAATAGATATCTATTTTATATATAGAAAGTTTAATACTTTCTGAAAAACTTTATAATCTGTGATTTTCTATGAGAAAACCAGTTTGTTGATAATTTTTATTTTAGAAAATTCAACAATAACACGATCCATGATTACACGCATATATTTTGTTTAAAAAATAGTATTGTTTCACAACAATATACACATGTAAATTAAAAAAGTTAATCAAAAAAGAAACTGAAAGGTGTGTGAAAAAAAAAAAACTGAAAAACTTGGTAGACATATATATACGGCATGAGGTGGCAGTGAAAATAATTTAAAGTGAGACAGTACCTATATATTGAGATTAATTTAAAATCAATGGTTATAAAATAAGTGTGGAATATTTATCGTTATATTTATTTACATCATTATAATTCGAGTAATTCGAGTTATTGTTTCTTCGAATTATTCTTTCCGCACAAAATAAAATTGTGTTTTTAGAGTTCTTCAGCACGATTCCTTTTTTTATATATTAATATTGATTCTTTTTGCTGAAATGAAAATTTGTTAAGGAGAGTAGTAATTGAACACCGAAGGAAGGGTTATTTTTTCATTATGGTGTAATTTTGTTTGTATGTTTCCTTAAACCGTTACACCGTAACCGTTCCGTAAATATTATATATATGGAAGTATTACTACATAATTTTATGTGTTATGTATGTTATATATTTTTATGTGTTATTACATTGATGTAATCTTTCTTCATGAGATATGTAAAAATATATGAAAAAAAAAAAAAACGAATCGTTTTTTGGTTCACCAAAGAGCTTCCAAGCTTAATAGGTACGAAAGGAAAAACATTTCTTTATATAAGATGAGACGCTTTATTCTTTATTATTTTATTGACTGTGTCCATAAAAAAGAAAATTTTAGAAAAAATGTATGAATTAATTTGGCTCATTAGAAACCTTAGTACATAGGAATTTAAAGGCAAGTTAGTTTACTCGTATGATTACTGTTTCGCTAGATTTCATCGTAGTAACGTCTAACGTCTCGACAGTTAAGAGCGCAAAAAATTTGAAAGAAATGCTGTATTACGTATTGTAAGATTAATAAATATGAAACTAGTTAGTAGTTTTAGACTTTATCAAATATCAAATATCAAAAAAAAAATGGTTGTCTGTAAAGTCGGTTTACGGATGATAATTTTTACGTGATAACGTCATACGAAAAACTTGATGAAAAAGTGCATACTTTTATGAATTGAATTGAATTATTATCACAAAATTATTATTATTTTGTATAATATATATTTATTATATATTATTATTGTTGTAACGTACAATATCTGCCCATTTGCATGGTTGTCTGGCAGAAATTGCTATTTAGCAATAAGACCGCCTGGTTGTACAGCTTATAATGATGTTAGATTGTGTCCTTAATTTAATTCTGTTTTGGTGTGCAATAAAGTATATTATTATTATCTAACTGCTTCACTCCACCTGTTCAATAATATATATAGATATAAATAATTAATACTTATTATTATAATATGTTTCTTATTTAATCTCAGATAGCCGGGAAGTTGATGACATGGGCCAAAGCCAAATGCACATAAACGGCGTAATTAAAGCCTTTGTACATCTTTCTTTTTTTCATTAAAAATATTGTTCTTTTTTTAGTGGTGTGCAATAAAGACTATTATTATTTATCTGATTGTATATTTTTACTGAAATGTAACAAATATATATAATAATTTATGTTTGTGGTTGGCCACAGTGATTGAGCTCACATTGAAGAAATTTTACTCTACTTCTACAATCTACATGTAGTCAGTACTACTGCTTTTTGCAACATGTGATAAGTGCTTGCTGGTAATCTAAGCAATTATTATTATAATAAGCAATTTTTTTTAGAAATAAACTTTAATCAAATTAATGTTAATGAAGTTTTAATTTAAAACTATGAAATTGAAACCATTAATCAAATTCATGAAACTGATGCTTTTGAAAAGCCTCCCAAAATCTGCTTGATATAATAATATATTCCCTTGCAGTGCGTTAACTTGTCATTAAAACATAAATATTTGTAAAACTATGGTTATAAATCATTAGTTTTTGATTTTCAAATATTATTTAGTTTTTACAAAGGATGGGTGTCAGTCAATAAGATAGATGTTTTTTCCCGTGAACAATTTTGAGTTTTTATAGATATGTATATAAGCTTCAGGTTATTAATAATGCTACAGGTAATTGTATTTAATATAAAAGCTAAATAAAGTTAAATACTTTGATATGTAATACAAGAAATAATCAAGTTTAATAAAGAAGTTAAGTTTAATAACTTAATTAAAGTTAGCAAAACAAATTAGATTATCATTAATCACTTATGAAAATAGTAAAAATATACTAAATAAAGGCAGTTGACTTTTTATACGATCGTAATTATATGAGTCCTAATAAGTTTTTAATCAAAGTTGTAATATAACCCAATATTACTGCACTAGTCGCTGACCGATGCTACTTTTTTAATAATCAAATAACAAATATATGAAATTATATCTCTAATCAAATTCTTAAAATGCAAATTACCTTTTTTGCTGCAATTGTTGTTGTAATAAACTATGGAAACCACATTAACTTTTCACTATTATAACTTTAAAAACAATAAACTGACGTTACTTCAATATTGACAAAACAGTTTGCCGCCATTTGCCGCTGTCATTTCTACTCGGACGCGTCATAAGTTAGGCCGACAGCCGTTCGTGAGCCGAACGCTTAGGCCGAGCCGATCGTGCCTTTGTATCGCTTGTTCCGCGCTCTCGCTCACTAATTGTGACAATGACGTCATCTTTTTCGGACATGCACCCAGTAGCTTTCATCAATTTACTAGACGTTATCACGTAAAAAAAAAGACAAAACAAGAACATCTTTCTTCTTTATAATATTAGATTATGTTAAAGTAATAAATAATAACAAAATAATAACGTACAATATATGAGCCGTCAAAAAAAAATAACCTATCAATAAAATGATTATTGAATAATTATATAACAGAATTTCCGTATCCTCGTGGTCTATTGAGCACATGATGCGGATCATCACCGAGATCAACCGGCGTCTGTGTGTTGACATGTTATTGATAAATGAGATCAAGCGAATTATTCATTTACGAGTATACTCCTAGTAAATAGAAACATAAATTGAATTATGTGTATGTAAATTATGTGATTAAATATTAGTAATTAAAGGCTATGTCAAAATTATATTTACATCAAATGGGAATTATTTAAGAAATCATTACCTAAAACGTTTTGTGAGAAAAACCACCAAAAACGTATAGCGCTTAATTAAACAGAATAAAATGTAAAACTAAACGCAAATACTACATATATCTTGTCTAATAAATAACGAACGTGTAAGTCTGTATAAAAATAATAATTTTAGTTACTTTATTAGTTTGTGATTTTAATTATATCTATAATATATAAATAGTATGCAGAATTTTGTGTATGGAATTAAAATTAAAAACAAATTTATGTTTGAAATTTATTTTAATTACATCTTTGGTAAGTACAATGGCTTAGGGTTGCGTGGCCCCAGGAGAATTGGTTCTTTGGTACATCATATCGTCCTTAAGAAGAGGACACTCTACATAATAATACAAACAAACAATTTTAATGTATTTATCAGTTATAAAAAACACAGTGTATATTTTCAAATTGATTTATATTTTATTCATGTTTATATACTCGTATGAAGGGTCTTAAACTGATAATCGCGGTTCAATGAACTGTGTTAAAAGGTATTTGAAAACTAAAAAGTAATGTTAATATTTAGACCCGCCATGTGATATAAATATGAATCATGAAACTCTTTTCATCAAGATTTTAATTTAAATCTGACATATTTATTACGTAAACACTTAAAGTTTTAACAATTTCTAATTTGTTCATTTCATATGTATATTTTTTTATTTAATACAAAAGTTTGTGAATTCATTAGGTACATTTTATATGAATGTTGGCAGTAGATTTATTAATTTGTCTTAAAAATTATCCACCTAAAACTTTATTATACATTTACTGATACATTGGTCAGAACCAATTTATTTACGATTCTAAAGACAAAATCAGTAAAATACTATTTTTTTTTTTTAGAGTAAGGAAAACTTAAAATATTTAATTTCTTAATTATTTAAGATAATTGTCGAAAATACTTTATTGGTTTACTTTATTTAATGATTTTAAATAGGGCTAATCGATTACAGACAATTGGTTTTGGTAATTTCGCGTATAATGGAGAAAATGCAAAAGAGACTATCAGAGCAGTCTTAAAGGAATTTTTAATAATCAATGAAAATGACAGAACTATGACAAAAAAACCTTACGATTTTCTTTCTATGGTCACGGTTTTATCTATTAACGAAATCATCAATTATTTGTCAAGTATGCTAATTAGCTAACCTCGATGACCTATATCATGAAATTTAATTTTATAAAAAATTTACACTTTTCTACTAAAACTTTCATTTCAACATCTAATTTCATCCACTACATTACATTTGATAACAAATACAACATTTATTACCTTATTCCTAATATTAACATGCAATTTGGTTACGGAGAATTAACAATTATGTATTTATGAGCATTCTGAAGATTTCTTTAATCATTTTGATACACAAATCATTTCAATTTGAAATTCACTCGCAATTTTTAATATTAATAAGTAAAGTCGTATATAGGTGGAATATCTGCGACATTATGGCAGCATCTTATAATATAATATTTCTAATAATTTTATATGCCTTTGACATTTTTAAGTAAAAATATCACACCACAACGTTGTATATGTCATGGCCATATCGTAGAATTGGCCAAATCAGGAAATGCTCGAGAATTTCATAAACTGGTAGCATTTCATGTAATATTTCACTGACCATTGGCCACATCATATGTCTTAGCAAGAACAATGATAAAAAAAGTCTAACCTAACCTAACAAATTTCATGATGTGGCCAATTCTACGATATGGCCACGACATATACATAGTAAATGACAGTTTGCAATAAAGTGTTTTATTTCATATTTCTTATCGATGTCATAATTTGAACGTTATCTTTATTTGTTGAAAACGTTTAAGTAGAGATCAGAGTCTTCAGGTTGTCTGTAAAATAATTTAAATTTTATTCATATTATTTTGAAAAAAAAAAAACACATCTTTCTAACAATATCCTATGAATATTGATAACTTTCACAGATACAATTTAAAAGACGTTTTGATTGCTTTCTCTTTTTATTGTACCATTCTCTATGCCACTTATGTTTCTTAAATTTAATTTTTTAAATTATTGTTTTCTTATTTTTTGTATTGATCTAAATATTATTTTATATGATATTTTAATAATGCAAGCAGATTAGAACGCAATATGTAATTTGTTTCAGTAATTAGCACACTAGTCGTTGTGATAATTGAGGTTGATTTCATAATTATTGTAAGTCGTCTCGTCTTGTGTAATAATGTGAATAATTATGTTAACGTCTAGAGTCTAGACCAGTGATTCCCAAAGTGGTCTATATCGACCCCTAGGGGTCTATGACAACCTACAAGGGGTCTACGTCAGCGAAAAAAAATTTGGGGATCCATGAAATGTAAATGGGGGTCCACGACAGTGGATCTCAACACAAACACTGATAGTACCTATTTACTTACATCATACTATCTTATAATATCAAAACATATACAATATTTATAAAAGTACCTATGAAGTAAAAAATTTATTATATATGTTTATAAAATTGTGTAAGTTGTAGGATGTTGGTATTCGCTTTGTGGTCGCAATACATTTTGAACTTGTAAAAACCTGAGAGTCGCAGTCTCAGAGCTTCGCTACCTTGCACTGACTTGTTCAATTCGTCACTCTATAAATACGAATGTGGGACAAATACGTTTATTTGTTTTCTGAATCTTGAAAAGGAAAGTGCTAAGAAAATATTTTAAAACACTAAACTTCACTACAGTAAGAAATTTACAGGAAATCAATATCAGGTAAGTAGGGGGTCTACCCAACACGGAAAAACATGGCAAGGGGGCAATTCCACAATACAAAGAAGTTTGGGGAACTCTGGTCTAGACTTATGCAACCCTAATACAAAAAAAGAAAAATTATGGTACATAATTATATATTATAATGACATTTTTTTGTATTGATTTTGCTGTTATCTATTAAAAAAAGAAAAAAAAAATCTTTCTCGATTGAAGAAAAATACCTTAATTTTAATTTTTTCACGTAGATTTGTATGTGCGTGTGTGTGTGTGTGTGTGTGTGTGTGTGTGTGTGTTTATGCTTGTGTATGTGTATTATAATAATAACTTTGGCGACTAGTGTGCTTTTATATTTTAAAATAATATTTGTAATATTTAATATCATAACACGGAATGTTAATAACAATTGTATTTGGGCACCATTTACTAAACAATCACAATCATCTTCTTATATAATTACGTGTACTAATATTTTCCCTATTATATTTTATTATACAAGATATCTTTTCATATTCGGGAGACCCAAATGAGTAATACCAAGATTAATTACGTATCCAGACTTATTTTATCTAATCTAAAATAATAAATTATTGAGAAATACATTACTTACAATTTGATTATCTCATATCACCGTTATTCAAAAAATAACATTTGTAACATTCACAAGACATACCACACATTTCCATAAAGGATTAAAAAATACTATTCTATTAACTAATTAAATATAGCGTTGAGTATCAGATCAAAATCCTATGCACTCATAACTTTTTACATTAGTGCATTTGCTTATGGCTTATTTCAAATTTTTCTTAATGATAATGAGGCTTTGATTCGCCGCCTAAATAAGTTCTTGTAAGCTTTTCTATATTCATTTGACATTACCACGTAAATAACAGGATTAATACTAGAGGATAAAAACAAAAGAATGTAAGCTGCTATATTAGATACCGGATGTGGATTAATTTCGTGCAAAACTTTTGTTACTGTTATTGGTAGATGACACAACCAAAATGTAATCATTATGGCTATTATCATAGTTCCGAGTCTTCTATCCTTCCGTGTCGGTAGTGAGAGTTTGAGAAGAGCCATAGATTTTCTTATTCCAGTTCTTCGTAACCTCGAAGGTTCTTGTTTTAGCACTTCAGGATATCTTACGATTTCGTCTCCAGTGTCTACTTTGAAAGTGGTAGAGCGTTGAAGTGGCGGACTAGGATCGTTCCTCAATGAAATTTGAGGGTCTTTAGCTTGTTCCACGACATAATTGGTACTACTTTCAGCTGTAATTCGAGCTGAAACCGAGGAAGTTATATCAATTGACGAATCGTCCTCCGCCTCTGGTGTTCTTTCATTTGTTTTCAAAGTTTTTTTCGTTGCTTTTCGAACGATGAAAAATATTCTTGCATACAATATGGATATTACTATAGACGGTATTATAAAAGCGGTAAGAAATACAAAAGTTTTCGGTGATACGTTATTACTATCTGGAAGTATAGTGCAGGATCCGATACTAGCGTCTAATCCAAATCTTCCCCATTTCTCGAACCATATTGCTGTGGTAACTGCAAACGGGCATACCCATATACTAATTAGCATTATTGCTATATTTCGATTCTTGTACAACCTATTAATGAAAATACGTATTGTTTAATAAAATAGCAAAATAAAAAAGTATAAATTTAATCCACATAAAACTATTTTAAGTAATTTAAAATTTTCAGGAATTGTAAAAACACATTAAAATTTGTGGAGAATTTTTACATCATGAGACCGTGAGAAAATCTCTAATATTTATTATTCTTAAATACCTATTATGGATGGTTATAATTTTCGACTGTTCTTGTGCAGTGTGGCGGTCGCGAGTTCGATTCCCGCTCGGAGCAGATATTTGTATTTGTATAAATATTTGTTTCCGGTCTGGATGTATGTTCTTGTGCGTCTCCCTACCGTGTTTCGTAGAGCACGTAAAGCCGGCAGTCCCGGTTATCATCATAAACATCTGATAACGATCGTTATTCATAGTACGGAAATTATCCGCCGACTCTTCTCTTATATGGATGAGAGGTTTTTGCCCAGCAGTGGGACGTTTACAGGCTAATTCAGTTCATAATTTTATTATATGTACAAATATACTTCTATGCAGAATTACACTTACTTGGGATAAAATCTTGGATGAGCAATCATGACATATCTGTTGACAGTGATAGCCAGGATCGTAAAAATAGATACGGCAACCAAGGCGTATCTTGCAAACGGAAACATCCGGCACAACAATCCCCCATGCTTCCAAGAACGATGCAAGAATGTTGAAGCGGCGAGAGGGAAGTTAAAACAGCAGAATAGCAGATCCGAACAAGACAGACCCATTATAAAAATTGCTGTCGCGTTACGCACCTGCAGACAGATAATAATAACACGTCAGTAAATATATGCATAAAACAATACATGTGTGAAAATTATGAAAAAAAAAAAACATGTCAGTATCACTTCGAATCATTCTATACTTTTATTTAAATTTTTAATCAAGCCTATAACATTAAGTATAAACACCAGCTTATGATGAACCGCACGTTACATATAAACCTAATACTGAAGATTATAATGTCTGAAATTTATGAATCATCAAATCAAAGACTAATATTTACCATCTCACAAACAATGTCTAAAATATCTCAATCATAATTAAAAAAAAAAGAATATTAATAGACTACGCATTAATGAATTCTAAGTACAAATTTTAACTTTACTCCCCCCTTTCCCTCGAGGTAGCTGTGCTGAATTTAGGAATAAAAGTACCCAGTGAACTAGCTTGTAGAATGTACTCAAATCGTGCTCAGTTTCGTTTAAATTCATTTAACATACGCAGGGCCGGATTTAGGGGAAGGCAACCGGGGCAGCTGCCCCGGGCCTCCACATATGAGGGGCCCCGACCACATCGTATGCAAACAAATATATTGGGAAACAAAATGGACATCAAGGAGCCTCCACTCCTCTGTTGCCCCGACCCTCCATACCTCTAAATCCCGCCCTGAACATGTGTTATGCTCAGTTTAGATACAGACTATTATTGAGTGTTCTTCAAAATTTTTTTTTAATATTTCAATGTACAGAATATGACCTGTTACAGCTGTATCGTTTTTGAAAACTTATTCAAATACACAACATATAAAAACAAATACAAAAATATTTTTTTTTATGTACATGACTTAGACAGAATAATTATTAAGTATACTTAATATCACTTTAATCGTTACGTTTATTAAATTTAGTGCAAAATATCAGTAAGATGGAATGCTCTTTTAGATTGAACTATTTTTAATAAATAAGTAATATGCATACACACTCTTGAATATTTAGTACCTATACAAATAATAAATCTGTTAAAACCTCCGTTTTATTAATACACTATATATCATCAAGAATAAATTTTAATAGCGCGATTTAATTTCAATCAGCGCCATCTCTTATCATTTTTTGTTAGTGCACGTATCACGTAAAAAGTACAAAACCAATGTAAATAACTTTAATACATAAAAATTATACATAACTCACAGTATAATTTAGTTTTTGTTTCATTGTAATTAAATTTCAAAATAAATATTTAAGAAAATAGAAATACACCTACGCGACATAGACGCCATCTGGTCTAACGAATCTTAAAAACTCACAAAACTTATTTTTAAGTTATTATTTTGTTAAACTTAAAAGTTTACTAAATATGTCGGATAGGAATAGAAATCGTTTTAATATTTTAGATAAACATCATTTTCAATTAATATAGGTACTATTATGTTAAATGTCACTAAATATAAAAACGATATTCTACCATTATATGATAGATGGCGCATGTAGGTGATAAAAAATATAAATTTATAATTTTTAAAATTTTTGTTAAATACCCGTGCGAAGCCGGGGCGGGCCGCTAGTTTATAATAAACAGATTCAATATTGTATGATGCGGTTGGGTGATTTAAAGTGATGTACGGTTACATATTAGACTATTATATAATTTCCTGCACCTCTGGCATAATGTGATACGACAAACAAGAAGACATTTCCTTAGGCACTTACACAGCTATCTCCATGACGTATGTCAAGCCTATTTAACCGAACAGAACTAAGGCATTAAGGAGACCTAAATTTGTAACTTAACATATACATATTTTATAGGTTTATACATAGTTTTGTCAATATATATCTTTATAAATATTTATAATAATGTTACAAAGAATTTGTTTGTTACATTTTATAATCGACTTTTATAGACGAATTTGGCAATGGTAGGTAAGTTGTTATAGAAAGCAAATTATTATAATTGTTCACAAGAACAACGAAGAATGATGTTGCTATATAGTCGAATAAAGTTGTAAATTTTTTCATTTTTATCCCTCAAAACATGCAATATAAAAGAAATAATGCGTGTTATCAAGGAACGCAATCCTAGATTAGTATGAAGTTAGTAAAATGTATATACATTTAAAAAATACCTAGCATTGATATTGTTGATAATGAATAAAAACAGCTGGAAAGGAGAATCTCGTAATTTTTAATAAAATGCACTAATTATTCGTATTATTCCAAATATATTTTTTAAAAGACGTCTGTACTTTTTGACTGAAGCCACTCATAGAAAAAATATAAATATTAATATGAAATTACAAAATATCTACTGCTATGGGTATAAAATATTCTTTAACGTGACTTCAAATGACTGATACTAACTAACTTTGATTAGATTTATGATGATGATTGACTGTGACTATTTTATCATTTTCAATTGTTAAATTTAATCATGATCGGTCTTTAACCATGATATAACTATACCACATGTCACACAACTCAATAATATATTAAAAATGCCTTATTTATTATTTTTTCGATTGAGTTATTCTTTTGCTAAAATAAATCATATTTTTTTTAAATAAGAAAATTTTCGAAACGGTCACGAAATACACTTATAAATCAAATGTGTCATAGCGGTATTGTCATAAATTCTTTTGTGGACAGCGGTTTATTGATGCTTGGGTACATTTATTAATGAAAACTAACCGTTAACCGTGATTCGCATGATAATAATAGGCAACATGCAACATAAGGGTAAGTTCTGGCGTGCTACCATCGTCGTTTATTGTTATTAAATTATAATATTTTTACAATATTATGTACAGTATAAATGTTATATATACATAGGCACGTATGTGTGTAGTGTAGGAAGGTACAAAATTCGATTTCGTTCGTAAGCGAGTTCTGACGTTCAAAGCACGTCCGCTCGATACGTTACAGCGACATTTTCGTTATTTAATTTTTGCTTTTTGTCTCACAACGGCAGAATATTTTAATACATATAGAATTTCGAAGGATTTCTATATAAACCAAATCAAAATAGTTTAAAGTGATTGTTACATTAATAACATAAGGTTTTTGTGTATTTTTTTTTTCTTTATCAATGTAAATAATTTATGACCTTTATCCTGAAATAATGAATATTGTGTTTGTGTATGTGAAAAAGGTCCGTATTCAAATTGTATTTTTTTTAATACTTTTCTGCCACTATAATTATGGAGGTAGTTGCGAGTTCAGTGTGTTATGTCAGGACATGGTGACGCTGCTGCCTATCACCACCCTAGTCGATGCACATTTGTCGCACCGCTATGGCCTCGTAAGTCGCCTTTTATGACAACTCGGCAAGAAAGAGGTTGGAACTATTCTTCTCTACAGGTCACCGTACAGCCAAAAAAAAAACTAGACTTAATTTTAAGCTATTAATAAAATTAATAATTTAAATCGGGTAAACTATTATATGTTTACGTGGGTAAAAAGTAACAATCCAGTAATATGTACGACCATCTGGTGTAGTGGTGCCAGTAGTCTTCTCAACATCGGCGGTTGCGGGTTCGATTCCCGCTCGGAGCAGATTGTATTTTTATAAATGTTTGTTTCTGGTCTGGGTGTATGTCCTTGTAGGTCTCCATACCGTGTCTCAGATAACACGTAAAGCCGGCGGTCCCGGTTGTTACCATAGACATCTGGTAACGATTGTTACTCATGGTAGGGAAATTATGGACAAGTACCAAGTGCGGACCAGACGGCTCAGATCAGGGCTCAGGCTCAGAGAGCCCTGATCCATTGGTGGAAGGAGGACCTGAAGTCCCCAGCAACGAGCTTAGCGACGGCATGGGGTGCTGACCTTCCGGCTGACGCAGGTACTTCCCGGGCACGGGTGCTTTGGTAAGTACCTGTATCAAATTGCGGGAAGGGAAGCTACCCCTGCTTGCCACGAGTGTGGCGCGCTGATAGACACGGCGCGTCACACTCTCGAGGAGTGCGCCGCTTGTGGGCCCGAGCGTAGTCCGCTGCACTATCGGCAGCGAGAAGTGCTGGTCGGTCGTGGCCTCCTTTTGCGAGGAGTTCATGGCTTTCAAGGAGGCTGCGGAGGGGGAGCGTGAAGCAGATGTTAAGGCTGACCCGCTCCGCAGGAAACGACCGGGGAGAAGGAGAAGCTATTTCGCGCTCCTTTACCCGCCACACTAGAGTGGGAGGGGCATCTATAATCCTACCACTCGCCACCGGGGCAATAGAGTGCTCACGATGCCCGCGAGCGCTCTTTAGGCGAAGGCGGCCCGCATAGGCGGGCTAACCGTCGCGGTTGTATGAGCGAGCGATTCTGTGGTGCCCCATTAAGACGATGAGGGCCCCGCTGGGTTTTAGCAGGTATTCTGGCACGTTCTGCATGCCAGCGAGTCCCACATACCCGCCCTCTCTTCACGGCAGGATGCGTAAATGCATTTACCAGCGTTAAAAAAAAATTGTAGGGAAATTATCCGCTAGTGGAGCAGCGTGGTGGATTAAGCTACTACCCATCTTCCATATGGAGGAGAGGCCTTTACTTTGCAGTGAGATGTTTACAGGCTGATTCAATTCAGGTCAGTTCATATACTTATATATAAAAGGTATACCTAATTAAAATAAAAGTATAAAATTATTAATTCTTCCGTTTTATCATCGGTTAAATATGATATATTTCGATATACGTCATCAAGGTGACGTTTTATCCCTTAATTAATACCCATAGCGATAAATGTCCAACAAAACATGATAGCACTGATACACGAGACTTTTATTAACATAATATAAATCTTTTAAGCCTTATTTCACACCCTCAGGACTTTAATAGCAAATAAATATAATATGTCTAGCTTGTTTCTACTCAATTTAAACCGAATCTATATTGTATTTGGTTTATAAATGTCACGTTCCTTATTACTTCAATTTGAATACTCGTACGTCATTGACTTATAACTATTACTCGGTTATGAAATATTCTGAGAATAACTCTTACGAAGAAATTATAATATTTGGTAATCCTAATATTTATTTAAATATTGAAAAGAAATTTCAAGATTACAACTTATTCATGGTTCGATGAATGTTCAAAACAAATATAGGTATGAATTTCAAAAGTGGTACGGTTCTGCTTATCTTATTCATCGAGAGCACTTAACGTCACCGTGCTGTAGTCATACCGTCTGATCCGGGAAGCTCTATCAAAAAACTTTCTTATAGGTATGACTGTAGATTGTACGATGACTTACGCAGTAATGTGCGTCATATTGTAGACATTACGTGTTTGAATATCGTGATACTTTGCCTTTTCAATAATTTTGTGGAATATACACGTTAAATTTCAAGTCATTGTTATAGTTAATATATATAATATCTTCGGGTTTTACTAATACGTAATTATTGAGGTCTCTGCTAATTGTGTCTGACATACGTTCTGGTGTATTGGTGCGAGTAGTCGTTTCAACGCCGGTGGGTTCGATTCCTGTTCAGGTCAGGTATTTGTATTTGTGCAAATAATTATTTCTAGTCTAGGTATGGTAGAGCACGTAAAGCCCCCGGTCCGGTCGGTCCCGGTTGTCATCACATACACCTGATGACGATTGTTACTCATGGTAAGGAAATTATTCTCCAATCCGTAGTGGAGCAGCGTTGGCTTTGAAACTTGTTACGCAAAGAGAATTTTTTTGGTCATGTTTAAGACACACACACGGTCGTTTGTCCCTAAGGTAGGCAACTTAATTACTGTGTTTTAGGTAATTGCCGACTGATACACATTTTTTGAATAAATATACATATAAATGTCATAAATACATATATAAATTAATATACATATACAAATTAATATACATATACAAATTTATATACATTACACCCAAACTCTGGGGGGAATCGAAACCACAACCCTGGAGCATAAAACAGGGTCACTGCCAACTGCGCCAACAGGCTAGTTAATTCAAAAATTCAGAATCAGACAAAGATTATTATTTTTTATCCCCAAATTCCGATGGCTCCGTATTCACAGGGACGCACAGGATGCACAGCGAGTGCACATTAATTAATTATTTGATAGTAATTGGATGTTATTTTTTTAATTGATGTTAAATTAAAATAAGGAAAATAATCACAAATAATTAATAAACAAATTTTCATTTACATATTATAAATTTCAATTACAACTCGGTTAAACCCAAGTACCTACTATGCGTCATATTAGTTATTATTCATACTTTTATTCTCATAAGCGTTGTCGTTAAAAATACATACATATATTAACAATGTAAATCCTATTGACTAATATTATAAATGCGAAAGTTTATTTGGATGTTTGTTACTCTTTCACGCAAAAACTACTACAAGGATTTAAATGAAACTTTACAGTAATATAGCTTATATGTACATCAGAATAACACATAGGCTATACTTTATAAAGATTTTGTTTAATTTGGCTATAATTTAACATAGTTTAAAAGTTATCACGCATAAACTCGTAAGTAGCGCTTATTCCACGGCACTTAAGACGTTCTTTTCTCGAGAATTTGATTGAACAGAATGGAGCGCCATTAACCGCGTACTACTATGAGTCAGCGCGACGCCCAAGGCGGAGGTAGAGATGCGGTCCAATTTGAATTTTTTCTTATATAGCTAATTCGATTCCAGAAGCGACTTATTACTTATTATAGTAGATATAGTTATTATTTCTAGTTAATATATTTTAAGCAGAAATATAGATTACTTTTTAATTTAATTTTAGTCGTATTAATTTTTTTTCTTTTTGTTTATTTGATTATAGGATTGCAGTTTTAGTTATTTAGGCTATTTTGTATAAATATATCTTTCATGGTTAATCTGCTAAACAGTTTGTGATGAAATTTGACACGGATAATCTGAAGCCTGGGGAAGGAGATGGCCGCGGACGGAAGCTAGTAATAATATAAACATATTATTAACAGTGTGTTATCAAAATCATCTATGCTACTTCTAGTATTACAAAGAGAAAACTTTGATTGATTTTCATCGATACAGTCTGACACTATGGATACGATTGTAATCTGGAGGCACGGCAGTGCCTCCGCCAAGTCGAGCAAAAAAAAAAGTGGCACGGCCGTACTATCCTTTTCTCGAAGCAACTCAGGCCATTTTCGACCCCCTATAACTTCGTTGTGGATAAAACTAGAAGTCTCAATTTTCTATACCCAAGCAGGCATTGTATAAACACGGTATATTTCAAATTTCATTCAATTTGAACCAGTAGTTTAAGAATTATAATTAGTCAAAGTTTCGAATTTTGTCACTCACTGACTGACCGATCATCAAAACTCTAAGGCACTTCTAGCAGACATAGAAGCCTCAAATTTAGAATACCATTAGTGTTTAGTATATAAACCTAGGAAAAATTCAAATATTTTGCAATTTCGGTCCAGTTTTCTAGATACACCAACTGCATAAATAACTTTGTAATCCCATATAAATATATAGGATTACAAAGTTACATTTGCAGTGAATGAATCAGTGTACATGTATAAGTATAATACAGTGGAATAATAGGTGTAGATAGGTACCTAGATATAATTATCTTCAAAGGTAACCTGTAAAATGGTCAACGGAATGAAAAAGCAAGAATGGGACATGTCTTATGTAGCTGTACCAAAATCACGCAAAGTATTAAAGAACACTAATAAATCATAACCGCGACTGGCTGAGGTAGTTTGCCCGCTCCACGGCTTCCATGCTTCCCGTACGTAAGTTATTTTATTTTATTCAGTTGGCAGCTATATTAAACCTATCCCTCTAATCGGTTTCTACACTGCATTGTAGCAAAACGCTCAATCGCTTGGCGGCACGTCTTTGCCGATAGGGTGGTAACTAGCCACTACCAAAGACTCCCACCAAAGCAGATCAGAGAAAGAAAATTTACTCTGCCGGGGATTGAACCCGGGATCTCCCGCTTAATATACAACAGCGCGCACCATTTCGCCAGCGTGGTCATCATTTTTGAGTTCATATAATTATGTCATTATTAGAATGCACCTGATTTATTAAGTGAGTCATAACAGCAATAACTGTTAATTAATGTATATTAACATTAAATAAATAAAAATAAATATAGAAAATAAGGACTCAAAAAAACTTTTGTATTTTAAAGCTATAACTTCTTGATGAGAGTAAATTTTTATACTATGCGCGTGCACTCTGTGACAAAAAACCGAGAACATAAAGCTAAGTAGTAGGTGCCGCGCAATTGCGCTAACTTACTTCATTGCGCTGGATGTGTTAACTCACTTTTTACAAGCTTTTATTTTGTTTCACCTGTCTCGATATTTGTCATCAAATCTTGCAAATTAAATTTGATCCAAAATAATAGTAAATCATGTGACAATGCAATATTATGATTACATGGTGCTGATTTGATGGAGGAGCTAGAAGGTAGCCAAAGGAAGGATTTTGGGCCCGTTTGAGTACTCTAGACGAGTAAGTTTGTCTTTCAATGGTAACCAGGGTCTAGTGATGAAGTTGGAATGTGGTCATAGGAACTCAGTAATGAAACGACGCAACCCCATCGAGTTTTGGCTCGTTTAGTTTGTCTTAACGAATACTTTGTTTTGAAATGGTTACCAGGGTCTGATCTGATAATAGAGCTGGAAGGTGGCTATAGGAACTTCGCAATGAAACGACACAAACTCATCGAGTTCGGGCTCGTTTGGATCATCTTAATGAGTAGTTTGTCTTTCAATGGTAACCAGGGTCTGGTGATGGAGCTGGAATGTGGTCATAGGAACTCCCTAATGAAAACTACGCAACCCCATCGAGTTACAGCTCGTTTTATTCGCCTTGACGAGTACTTTGTTTTTAGATGGTTACCAGGGTTTGATCGGATGATGGAGCTGTAAGGTGACCATAGGAACTTCGCAATGAAACTAAACAACCTCATCGAGTTCGGGCTCATTTGAATTCTCTTGACCAGTAGTTTATCTTTCAATGGTAACCAGGGTCTGATGATGTAGCTAAAAGGTGGTCAAAGGAAGTCAGCAATGAAACGATGCAACCCCATCGAGTTTCAGCTCGTTTAATTCGGCTTGACAAGTATTTTGTTTCAAGACGGTTACCAGGGTCTGATCTGATGATGGAGCTGAGAGGTGGCAATAGGAACTTTGCAATAAAACGACACAACCTCATCGAGTTCGGGCTCGTTGGAATCGTCTTGACGAGTAATTTATCTTCCAATGCTAACCAGGGTCTGATGATAGAGCTGGAAGGTGGTCATAGGAACTCTGTAATGAAACGACGCAACCCCAACGAATTTAGGCTCGTTGATTCGTCTTGATGAGTACTTAATTTTTAGATGGCTACCAGGGTCTGATCTGTTGATGGAGCTAGAAGGCAGGCAAAGCAACTTCGCAATGAAACGACAAAACACCATCGAGTTCGGGCTCGTTTGGATCATCTTGACGAGTAGTTTGTCTTTCATGGTAACCAGGGTCTGGTGATGGAGCTGAAAGGTGGTCATAGGAACTCTGTAATGAAACGACGCAACCCCATCGAGTTCGGGCTCGATTGAATTGTCTTGACGAGTAGTTTGTCTTTCAAAGATAACCAGGCTCTGATGATGGCCTCGCTGTCGAGCGTGGTCCGCTGCATGCTCGGCAGCGAGAGGTGTTGGTCGGCCGTGGCCTCCTTCTGCGAGGAGGTCATGGCATTGAAGGAGGCCGCGGAGCGGGAGCGTGAAGCAGACGCTAATGCTAACCCACTCCGCAGGAGACGACCGGGGGGAAGGAGACGCCGTTACGCGCTCCTTCACCCTCCGCAATAGAGTGGGAGAGGCACCTATCATCCTTCCACTCGCCACTAGGGAAATAGAGCGCTCACGGTGCCTGCGAGCGCTCTATAGGCGAAGGCGGCCCGCATAGGCGGGCCAACCGTCGGGGCGTCACGGTTGCATGCGAAAGCGATCCCGTGGCGCCCCACTACGACGATGAGGGCACCGCTGGGTTTTAGTGCGGTATTCTGGCACGTTCTGCCGTGCCAGCGAGTCCCACATACCCGTCGCCTTCGGGCGGCGGGATGCGTAAATGCATTTCCCAGCGAAAAAAAAAAAAAAAAAAAAGGGTCTGATGATGGAGCTGGAAGGTGATCATAGGAACTCTGTAATGAATCGTCGAAACCCCATCGATTTTGGCTTGTTTGATTTGTCTTGACGTGTACTTTATTTTTAGATAGTTACCAGTGTCTAATCTGATAATGGAGTTGGAACGCAGTCATAAGAACTTCGCAATGAAACGACACAGCCTCTAGACGAGTAGTTTGTCTTTCAATGGTAACCAGGGTTTGATGATGTAGCTAGAAGGTGGTCATAGGAACTCTGTAATGAAACGACGCAACCCCATCGAGTTTCGGCTCCATTGATTCGTCTTGACGAGTACTTTGTTTTAGTAGGTTTTCAGGGTCTGATTACAGATGGCGCGCACCAACCATTAACTCTGCGCATCGTCTTATTATAATTATAACTTTTTACGTACGTACATAAGTATACATCCACTTTTTTAAATTTTTTTTAAAAGTTTATTTTTATGGAAGTTTAGGTGTAAAAAATCGACAGCAATCTGACAACACTGTTTCTGACTAAACATACTTCATTCATCTCTCTTGTCAAGTATTTAAAATTGTCAACTTGAGATCACAATATGTATGACATGACAATCAAATTATATATCTGTATCGTATCGGAAAAGAAAAAGAGGAAGAATATCTACAAAAATAAGAAAAGCTCATTAGACCGAGCGAAGGATTTAAGAAAATACGTTATTGATATTAAAGAAGTAGAAAACACCGGAAGGAAAAATAAGTAGGACTGTCTACAAAAAGAAATGAGATGCCATCAAAAACATAACTTGTAAAAAGAAACCAAGTCTCGCAACTCACTTCTTCTTCCGTAAAAAGTTGTGAGATCCATGTAATACCAAGTCGGCTAATTTATTCAATCCCTACTTAAGGGTTCTTCTGTTTTAAGTTATTACGTTAGTAGCTAACCTAACAACATCGTATAGTGATCATATCAATATTAAAAATCTTTGATGTTTTAAATAAATAAATTGACTTGGCAATCGCATGAAAACAATGTATCAAAGAAGTAACACATAGGAATATTATATTAAATTAGATTGTTTAGTGCGATTGCCAAGTCAGTCTATTTATTTAAAACATCAAAGATTTTTAATATTGATATGATCACTATACGATGTTGTTAGGTTAGCTACTAACGTAATAACTTAAAACAGAAGAACCCTTAAGTAGGGATTGAATAAATTAGCCGACTTGGTATTACATGGATCTCACAACTTTTTACGGAAGAAGAAGTGAGTTGCGAGACTTGGTTTCTTTTTACAAGTTATGTTTTTGATGGCATATTTCTTTCAAAAATAGAAACTACAATTAAACATCGCCCTACCATTGATAATAGCGGAAGTAGTAATAAATGTCAACACGGGTGAGACCATGACGGACATTTAGTTCATTATAATATCTTTTGAATATCTTATTTAATGACAACCAATAATATAAATGACAGTAATAAATTTGTCTACATATATTTATAAGTAAATTATTCAGGTAACTTTTGACCATGAGAATAATTGTATCTATTTTTCATGAAAGTTTAGTTACTGTTATAACTATGTATGTTTATATTATATCAAATAATATAATCATATTAAAAATAAGTAAAAATTAAAAAGTACGCAAAATACAATTACGTATATAGTTACAGAAAATTTTAAACTTTGCCGAAACCAATGCTCTGAGTTTAATTTACCAAAATACTTTGTTGTATTCGTCAAACTTATCCGTTTGCCGAGGTAACTGCTAACTTTTGGGTTCCCCGTGGACTCAATTAGCTAATCATTAATTTGATATACACGTATTCTAATTAAAAGCAATTTAATAATAAATGGAAACATTAAAATGATAAGAAATGTTGTATACATGTAAGTTATCAGGTTTTGTTCAGACATAATTGTAATCAGTATCCTGGTACCGATTGCGGTCGACCGTTTGTGGCGGATTAATATGAGATTAAGGTCATACTGTTGACTTCAGACCAATATAATTATTAGTATGAAATTTCATGTTTGTCTTTATTCTCGTTTGTTGTGTGTAATACGAAACACTTATTTTTGACTTTTTTATACTCACGTGCGTTCTTTATATTCTGCCATATTAATATTTTATTACTTTTTTCATTTATGCTTGTCATGTGCTGGATATGATTTTCCCTCGATGTTATATAATGTGTTGAATTTAATTTTTCGTCTCACACTTTTAGTTACCCTAATATGACTTTTATTCACACTGACGGATAACGTTAAGTCGACTGGTTCGACTAAAAGCATATTTTGTACAGAATTTTCTTATATAACGTAGATGAGCACTATGAAATATTTTCATACTTATATATCCCCTAAAAGCTTAAGGGTCAACTTTATTTGGAAAGTTGAATAGTATTTTTTTATATAAAAAAAAATGTAAATAAACTCTTTGACATAATCGCGAACCTGCAGTGGAGCAGTGAAGTCTATTAAGCCAACCTTTTAAAGTTGTTGTGGTATTAAAGACCCATGCTATTGTGTGAGTCGTATAATTCCGTAAATAGTAATAATAATAAATATGTTCCTATTGTCTTGTCGGTCAATGGCTTATTAGCGAAGAGTTTAGACCAACATCTTAAGAAACTCTTGCTAGACTGTTGTATGAAGGGTCGGATACAAAGGGCAGTGTTGTTTGAGACAGGACGCATCGCGAGGAGGTTCCTTAGCCTGGAGCGCTAACTACCGGTGGCCTGGGCCTCAACCTGCCACCAGAGGAGAACTTTTTTTTATACATTTTTAAACATTTTTATTTTTATGGATAGGTATTTTTAAAAATGTATAAAATAATGTAAATATATAAATAAAAGATAAGATAAATAACTATAAATAAATCATTTATAAGCTCTATGGTACATGTATGAAACTGAGTGAACTTGAATCAATAATTATAGTAAAATGAGTGTATTTTTCGATAGTAGGATGATTTATACTGCATGTTTTTATTATACATCATATCATTGTATTAGTATGACATTTTAACAATCTGTATCAAAACTATATACAAATAGCGCGAGGTAGGTATCTAAACGAAAATCTGTATGTTCAGTAAAACTGTATGTAAGGCATCCCCGTATGTAAGCATGAAGTCTGTAAAGTGTTATTAAAACGTATGTTTATATTTTCTGCCTGTAAGATATTAAGTTTAATCTATAAGAAGTACGAAGAACGAATCAAAGGAAAATTATAAATACAGTAAAATATTATGACGGTATGTTTTATATTTTTGATATTCTTCATAAATACATGAGTGATTAATGTTATGATTTCGTTGGTGATAAAAATACTTACTTTTTCGTAGCGCGCTAATGCCACAATAGTGATTATATTTCCCGGGATTCCAATCAGCATAAAGATAATGCAACATGCCGTTGCAAAGTTCATCAACCATTCCGGATATCCTTTAAAAAGTTCCACTGCAGCCAAATAATCATCAGGAATAAACGCACTTCCATTCACAAACACATCACTGTTGTTCTTCATAAATTCCATCTCAATCTAAACTAAACTACACTTCGCACGTCATACATCCACAGTTATACTATTACAAATGAGTGTTTATTGTAAACATCTTTGTGTTCATTTTTTTTCCTAGAATGAGTTTCCCTAATGACTCAGTTTTGGTTATGCATTGGGTTTTACTCGACATTATCTTACTCCTATTGCCACCGTTTACATTTATCAATATCGTCATAAGATCCCAAGTAGCACAATATAACCGACAGGTAATATTTAAATTATGATTTCACATAATATTATGCGTAACGGAATTTCTACATCGTATTAAATAAGACAAATAGTAATATTACAAGGAAACAATCTTGTGGAATGGTGTACGATAACACTGTATCGTTAAGTTCATATTCAGATTTGAGTAAACAATATTTAATTATAGTAATACATTAATTTATTAATATGATTAATAATATTGGAGTTCTACAAGGGTGACATGATCACTTCGTGACCAAACAAACTCCTTTAATCAAATAAAGATTAAAAATAAATAATAATAATATTGGAGTCATGCGTGATTTCTATAGCGTTATAGCTACATATATGGTATACATACTTCAAAGTTATAATTTAATTTTATATACTTAATAATAAGTTATGTAAAAATGGCACTGAGCATTAATTGTAAATTATAATTAAACTAAAAAAAAATTTACCATAATGCATCCTAATAATAAGACCAGGGGAAAAACATGTAATGTCACATTTTTATGGTTTTTGAACTGGAAATACTATTGTATAGTACAAATGTAGTAGAATGAAATGCCAAAACACATTTAACAGTAACATAAAGTGTCACGAGGTAATATTTAAAGAAAAATATTGATACAGTGCAATAACAAGCTATGTCCAAGTCGTACAGGAAAAAAATAAGCATTGTCCATGGCTTGACATTACATCTATTTGAATTTTTGAGGCTATAACGCTCGACTGTTCTTTTTTGAGGTGGTTATGATAACAACCGGGACGGACGGCTTTACGTGCTCTCCGAGGCAATCGTTCTAATGTAATGGTGCGACTATTCATCTTATACCAACGGACGCGGGTTTGATTCCCGCGCGGGGCAGGTATTCGTTTCCGGTCTGGGTATATGTCCTTGTGGGTCACCCCACCGTGCCGTTCCGGTTGTTATTATAGACATCTGAAAGCAACATACTCATAGTAGGGAAATTATCCGCCAACCCGCAGTCGAACAGCGTGGTGGATTACGCTCCAACACTTTTTCTATATGGAGAAGAGGCCTTTGTCCAGCTACGTGACGTTAACAGGCTGATTCAGTTCAGCTTAGTTCAACATTACAATTCCGCTTAGACGTCATCTGTTCTTGTTGAACCTAGAAAAAAGTCTCTTAATAACTCTCAAACTATCGTTGGTGTCTCGGAAATTTCACTGGCAGAACAGTCGTACAATGAGAGGCTTCCGGCTTCAAAAGCAAAATTTATCGATATCCAGGCCCTAGTAAAGTTATGTGGACCAAGAGCTAAGCGATGTTTCCCATGAATAAAGTATAATGATGCATAAACAATAAAAATTTCATGGCATATTTTTTTCCTGTTTTTTTCTGATTTTATTAACTTTATTTCTGCTAATGAATTAAAAATACAAGCAAGAAGGTTTTTCTTTTGTACTGCACACCCAAAACAAATATATTTTCTATCTAAATTATATATTTTTGTTTTATTTCAAGCTTTAATGTATCTTTTTTCAAGGATCAAAATGTTAATTTCACAATTTCTCAGTTCATTGTCCTAGTGACATTGCATGTTTTTCCCTTGTACCCTTCAAGTGCAAACAATATTTTAAATTGTGATCTTGAAATGTGTCACAACGCCGTTAGGATAAGATAAATAGATAATAATAAATATTATAAGGTATATAAACAAAAAATATTAGAAGAAAAAAAAAAAGCAATAAAAAAATTTGATAAAATGTATTAATAATTTGATTGCCTGTTTCGGACTAAAATTTCTCACCTTATCTGATAAAAATATTATTAGCAATAAATGGAAGTCCGAGTCCGATGACACCATACGAGTATGTTAATTACATTATTACAACAATACATTAAGAACTAAATCTAAATTAATTACTTTGGTATTGATCTAGCCGAATTATTCATTAATCCATACTCTTAGCATGAGATAGTCGCAAAGTTTTCTATTATTCATGCCAATTAATCATGTGTTAGCGAAGAACAAAGGTACCAAAGTTTCCCAATAGCTTTTGTTGTTCCCTTTCTGGTAATGACTTTGCCTATATATTTAAGTACCTACTTTACTATAATTGATTTATTTAGTTAACTTCTGGTTACATTGTTTTGTGGTTATAATGGATAAAAGTTTGTTAGGTGTGTACTTCATTGTTGGGGTTAAATTGAGTCTAAAACTTCGAAAGACCTAGTACCGTTTAAATGCCTATTAAATCAAACCAGTGATAAGTATATATTTATTCGTGGTAAAGCTTACCTGTAGGTAATTGACTACAGCTCATGTAGTTGTTTCGGATGGTGAGTAAGAGAGCCATAAACCAATATCGTCCATCTTTTTCCTATTCTACTCCCCTTCAATCCTTTAACCAACAACATATTTTTGATTTTTCTAGAGCTGATGTGTATTAATGAGAGGTGGCGAAATTTTTTAAAAATTAAAAAAAGGTCATATATATAATTTGAGAAAAAAAACGTAGGTATGATATATAACGTAGGTATGTGTGGTCTCCCAGTAGGACGGGAATTCTGTGCCGTGGATCCGGAAATATCTTTAACACAAGTACTTATTTAAATTTTGTTACGTGCAGGGTTCGAACCCACGACCGCTATCATGTTAGCTAGTTGTGGTGATGATTAAGTATCCCCGTAGTCAAATATTTTTACCTTTTGTACTTAATGAATTTATTTAAAAATGGAAATAAAATAGTAATGACAACGTTAAGGAGGGTTATTAATTAACACTGTTAAGTATACTTAAGCCAAATTCGATACATAACATTCCAATGTTTACCAACAAATCGTTGCTTAGCAACCAACCATAAGCAGATGTTTACAGCCTATAGTAAAATAATTATAATAATTATATTTTTTAATATTTATACATAGTAGTACAAGCTACATAAAACTTGAAATAAATAAGTCAGAAAGTTAGATATATTTATATATTATCTATAATTGTGTGTAAAATTTAATAATAATTTCTAATTTCCCACTGAATGATTTCTAAATATTTTCATAAATATGTATATGCCTATAATAAAAATAGCTACATACACTATCCCTGAATAGCATTCAAAATAAAACAACATTTGTTTTAAAATGGATTTAATATGATAAAAAATTTATGTTCAGACACTCATTCTCTTTTATTATTTATTTTTCTTGAAGAAACATAGTAATTATAATATTTGAAATTGTGTATAAAAATCGATAACATTTTACCTTTAACAATGTAACGACTCATCAAAAAAAGACCAAATGTTGCTTATCTGCGAAATTTTCCTGTCAGTGCAAAAATTTAGGGTTGTTAGATGTATACTAGTAATTACAAATTTGTTAATTTTTGTTATAAGCAAATTTTCTTGTATATTACGTATTTGGCGGTTAAGTTCTAGGAATCAATGTTAAAGTAAAATTATTAATGTATAACTAGGAAATTGGTGATAAATTACAATTTTTCATTACAAAAAATGTGACAACCCTATATACGATGACATTTGGTTTGTTTACATTAATTCCACATCGAATTTGGCTCAAGTATAAAAACATTTAAGGTGCGAAGGCAAGGAAAATGTATTGTATTATTCCGTGAACTTAATTGCTGCACTATAGTTAAGCTTCTTAATAAAAATAATTTTAATTAATAGGCTTTCTAGTTATCACTCATTAGTGTTTATTTGTTTGCATCATGGGAAATATAAGATAATAGTGAGAGATGAGAAACGAGAAGAGATAAGTGAATATTTAGTAGAATTATTTTATACTACTATCCGTGCGCAGAAACTTTGCCGATGACCACCCCTCCCACCGGAGTTGACTGCGTCCCTCGTTCGTCTGAGGTGTACCGCTAGCAACGCAGCCGATAAGTGCGTATAATTTTTTGCTTTCGCTACGAATTAATTCATTGTTGTTTTCTTAGGTTTTACTTGTTTTATTTTTGTTAGTTATTTGTTTTCGTTGTTTGGAACCATTAAACTTTTATTTTATGGCTACGTTTCATTCATTCACTAAATATAAATACATAAAAATATATAATCTACCTAATAACAACAGCGTTTTTTATTTAATATTTATAATTACACTTTATATCAAATTTATAATTCGACCGAGACTATTTTTTATTAGTTTGATGTAAAATATATACAATAATAATCTACATTTATGTGACCTTTTTTTTTCAACCCTACTGACTATCGACGCGTGACGTCTCAAGGCCATCGGCAAAGTTTCTGCGCACGGATTATAATTAATGTAAACAAAAAGTTAAGACCCTAAATAAATTACTGCTCCTGGTTTCAGTGGTTCAGGTAAAGATGAGGTATGAGATAAGAAATCATGTCAATGTTTGTAGTCGGATTCAGTAAAGATTGTGAATGTGTCCATTTTTACCCTTTGTTATCCTTTTTTTAGACCCATTTTTAGATGTGATTGATCGTAACGAGATTTAATGTGAAATGGTCGGATAGCGAATGAACAGATCTAACCTGGGTGTAATAAACAGTTTGAAGCGCTTCATAAAACGATTACCATAGTAACTCAAGAAACTTGGAAACTTAAGAATGACACCTCGTATTAACTAGGGAGCCCCATTCAACTTGTTGAAGAACTTAAAATCGCAAACCTTATGATAGATACCCACTAACCTGTCGGCTAAATTAAATATATTCATGAGTCATAAAAAAAAATATACCTCACGATCTAAGACAAAGATTTAATAGAAGTTTATTAAGTCAAAAGAGGTGTAGAGGGGAAATAATATTGAAATGAAAGGCATGCTTCTTGAAATTGATTTATCTGGCAGAGGAAGTTCTAGCAAATTTCAGGACCACCAAGGATATGAGAGATGATACAGTCGAGAAGTATGGTATTAAAAGAAGAAGGATATTCACGAACAGTAGCAAACTATTCGGCTGTTTTGGTTTAGCGTCCATATCAGATTTAAGGGTAACTAAAGAACCGATTTTGTTAACAATGGAGGTGGTGTCAAGAAGAAATATGTTCAAGAATAAATAAAAAATACCGCTGTATATCCGCTATATATATGTTTACAATATATAATACAACACAAACCTCAAACATATTCTTTCAAGCATTTATTCTTATGCAAAGATAATTGAAAAATAATTAAATATTAAAAAATAAATCGTATAAAATCCTCTTAAAGCAGACTATAGGAGAAGAAACATTTTCAGAATTATCGTTTCCAGTTTCCTTCGTCCTGTGTTCTGTGTGTGGGTCTGTTCGACTTGGTAGACGTATACGGCATGCGGTGGCAGTGGAAAGCACAATAACAATAAATGAAGGATTAATTTAAAACGAATGGTTAAAAAAAGTTTGAGGAATTTTTATCGTTATATTTGCGATTATTTATATCATTATAATTATTTAAGTTATTGTTATTCGTTCCGCACAAAATAAAATTGTGTTTTTTATAGTTATGCAGCACGATTCCTTTTTTTATAATAAATATTGATACTTTTAAATGAACACAGAAGAAAAGTTTATTATTTCATTACGGAGTAATTTTGCTCTTATTTTTCCTTATGTAGTAAATATTATATATACAAATGGAAGTACATAATGTTATGTGTTTATTTATTTATTTATTATTAAGGTTTGCTAGCAGTTGTTACATTTATGATACATTACAATATTAATTTTATTATAGACTACATTTCTAAATGTACAACCATATTAAAGCAAACATGGCATGCAAAGATATCCTGTTAATGTAGAAATAGAAACAAACTTGATCAAACAGTAGCAAAAACACGGAAGAAAATAAAGCAGAAAATTTAACGATGATTTGACGATTTGGTTTTTAGTGCCAAACAGTAAAATTATATTGTGAGAGAAACAATATCAAGATTAGTGCGCAGAAATTTGATAAAGCTAGTATTTGACCAAGCCGAAATCGTAATACTTACAAGTACATTAATCAGTGGAACTTAATTCATAAAATGAACTCAAATTACTCTAATGTGTTATGTATGTTATATACGATTATGCGTTATTATATTGATCTTAACTTTCTTCATGAGACATATAAAAATATATGAAAAAATGAATTATTCTTTAGTGGAAGCTTAATAGGTACGAAGGGAAAAAACATTTCTTTATATTAGGTTCATTGTTTGTTGGCTGTGGCCATTAAAGGAAATTTTAGAAAAAAAAGCCAAATTAATTCTGGCTTATAGAAATCTTTAAGTACATAGGAATATAAAGGCAAATTGGTTTACATGTATAATTATTGTTTTGCTAGAATTCATCGCAGCGAAACGTTTGAGAGCGCAAAACTGTTGAAAGTAATTATAATTATATATTAATTATTAATCGTAAGGAGAAAATGACGTCTTCGCAAACGAAGCCCATAAATACGACGCGCAACCACTGCTGCCAACTTAGCGCGTTTCGCGCCAGATCTAGCGCTTTTTTTGCTTCGAAGCGCGTTTTAGCGCCTAGCGCTAAATCTAGCGCTTTTTCAAATTATATGAAACTATATTTAATACAGCGTAAAACATAATAAATTACTAGTGCTAAATAAAATTATTACTACTAACATTGAAAAACTAAAAACGATGTCTATATTTTTTCATCATAAGCAATAAGGGTTCATTCATAAAGTATGTCACACGTTAAGGTAGGGGAGGGGGTTGACAAAGTGTGACATTGTGTGGCTAGGGGTGGGTAGGGGTCCGAAATATCGTGACATTACATTTGAAAATATAATATATTTAAGTATAAAACACGAAATTTGAATTACATGTCTATTAACGTATTATTATTATTAAAAATATTTATTTCTTTTTACAATTAAAAATATTAAAAATATTTCCAGCTCTATCTGTATGAACATAAACAAGGAAGCAAGTTTCGAATGATAGGTATTGCCCCAGTGCCAGTGTCGAGGCTCATTTAAGCGATCGTGTGGCATCTGTGTTCTGTATTTTGCATCATACAAGGCCACTAACCTACACAAACAATCACATAAGAAGCAAAAATAAGTCATTTCTAGGTGTTAAATGGCAAAATATGTGACGTCACACTAGGTAGGGGGGAGGTGTCTCACAAATGTGACCAGCTGTGACACATTTGTGAGACGGGGAGAGGGTCAAAAAAATCATGAAATTCGTGTGACGTAATTTATGGATGGCCCCGAAGTACAAATTAATAACATAACTAGACCACAATCAACTTTCTACTTCGACTGGAAATGCTGGAATAAATATAAAGAAGAAGAAATCCAAGAATTCGACGATGATGAAGATTTAACCCTGATTAGTTCTTAAGTCAAAAATATTGTTTCTTATATCATTGTTATTTTATTATTAAAAAAAAAATGATTTTATATATCTTTGTTTCATTTCATGCTATCCTAAAAAAATATTTTATCTAAATAGGTGAATGTTTATTGTAACTAGCAAATAGTAAAACCATTTGTGGTTGGCGCGAAATCTAGCGCTTTTAAAAAAATAGCTCTTTTAGCGCTTTCTAGCGCTTTTTTACAGCGCTGACAGCGCGTTTTTGCCAAGACTAGTTGACAGCAGTGTGCGCAACTGGCAATAGGGCTCTTTCGCCTGTCATCCTTCGTGCTAAACGGACGTTCCGATTATTTCGGTGTTAAGCGTGCAGGTCACGTAAGCCACTTTAGTTTTGTTATAATTATTTTAAATAAAGTAATGGTTACGTTAGTTCCTATTATTTAGATTTGATTGTATGTAATTGATACTCCATTTATTAGTTTTAAAGTTAATTGTGTAAATTGTTAAAATAATCAAAATCATTCAATTGTATTTGACAAAGGTTGTTTATTTTTTAATGATTTCTGCTTCTGATTCTAATATTAGTATTACACTAGCTGCTGCCCGCGACGTCGTCTGCGTGAACGCTATACAGCACCAAAAATACCTACGATTATACCTTTTAAAATAACATTCATTTACCCGTAAAAAGACCTAACAACCTATTAATAATAGGTTATTAGGTCTTTTTTTAGGTTGTTAAGTTTTTTTTTTTTTTGAAAAATAGAACTATTTATTAAAAATATTTATTTAAAAAAAAATAGGCGACCTAACAAAAATTTTGGTGGACCTATACAAACTTAACGTAGACCTATCGATTAAGGTCATTTTTATTTTAAAAATCTTTCGATAGGGTGCTAACTTTGCGTAGCCGAGCAAGACGAGTATTTTAATCTTACCCCGTGTCGTGTAACTTCATTTACGAGATAGGTACGAGTTTTCTTTTTTCTATACATACTTATTATTTAATTGGTAGTTATGTTGCTATGTCTAAATATCGCTACTTTTTCTGTTTTAGGATTTATTGTAGCATTACGTCTTTACCCGCCAATATTTGAAGGGATAAGATAAACATATAAGTTTCCAACTTTCCCCGTTTCCAAAAGTCATACTAATGGTCTCGTGTTTTCAAAATGTACCCAAAAAAATGTTTTGTTTTGTTACAGCTATTATACAAATTGTCAGCGGCACAATTTCAGCTAAGATTATTTAAAGGTATTTATTTTTATTTTTGTATATTACAAGAGAGGCAAAAAGAGCAAGCGGGTCACCTGATGGCTAAGTGATTTCACCGTTGCCCATAGACACAAGAAACAACAGGAGTGTTACTTGTGCGTTGCCTTCCCATAAGGTATAGACGGCCGGCTGGTCGAGTGGTCAGGCAAATGGACACTTTACGCAGCGGTCGCGGGTTCGAATCCCGCCAGGTGCAGATAATCTGTATGACGAATATAGATATCTGCACCGGGTCATGGATGTGTATTTATGTATATATGTATTTATATCTTAAATTTATTTCCGTTCCTAGTACCCGTAACACAAGCTCTTACGAACTTAGCACGGGGACGGTTAACGTGGTGTGATTGTTGGTTAATATTTAATATTTAATTTAACAGGAACAGGATTCGTAGGAATGGGAGTAGGAACTTAAAGAAAGGGGAAAGACCACCAGACACTCGCTAGTAAATGCAATATCACAGCTCCTAGAACAATGCAACGTCACATCGGCTTATCTAGCAAACGTCAATATTCTGGTGGCCTTAAGGAAAGGGGAAAAGGAACGGGCATCCGAAACTCTCACTCACCAGACGAAACATGGCAGCCACTAAGAAGCTAACCACTTCACGCTGATTTTCTGTGAGAGGGTAGTATCGCACCGGTCGACCCTGCTCATGAAAATTTTAAAGGGTACCTAATTAGGTACGCAATGGTGTTTAAAATTATCTTGGCATTAACAATAAAAGATTTTATATGATTCATATCTTTCATTTTCTGTATAATCTTATCCAAGTAAAGTAAAAAGTTTGAGAGCCTCTAGTTCAATCTTTCCCTGGCGGGGCAAGATTGAAATATAAAAAAACAAATAATTGGTATTATCTGTGTTATTTGAAGGTATTTTGATATTATAGACAGTTCTGAAGTGCCAGGACCATTAAAATTGTAGCCCACTGACCGCCAATATCATCTGACATTAATTTGAACGATCTTAGAAACTACTTCGAACTTTTCTCACCACCTTTCATCTTTCCCCCTGTTTTTTTCTTTCGATAAAAACATTGTAATTAATTTTTTTTGCTTTCGAAAAATATAACAGGGATTATCAATATGACATTAAAATATGCTCTTTGTATTTTTTTCACTACCTATATATATATATAACTTTAGGTTAAGTTAATATGTACTGTTCTACAAGACGTCAAACACAACACTGCTCATCTCATCAAAAAACCGTTCGATCTTCTCCCACTCACCCTACCTAAAACTTTTTGTGAGAAAAACCACCAAAAACGTCTAGTGCTTTATTAAACAGAATAAAATGTAAAACTAAACACAAAAACTATATCTTGTCTAATAAATAACGAGTGTGTAAGACTATATAAAAATAATTTTAGTTACTTTATTAATTCGTGATTTTAATCTATAATATAAAAATAAGTCGGGTTTTTCTTCCTGACGCAATAATTCCAGAACACACTAACCGATTTCCACGGTTTTGCATTTGTTGGAAAAGTCTCGGACTCCGTGAGGTTTATAGCAAACAAAATTCAGGAAAAAATTCAACAGAAAAGCAGGAAAACAGGGAAAATAATTTTTCACATACAGCGCCATCTCTGATACATAGCATGTACTACAAACCAATATGGTTTTGCATGGTGGTTTAATCCCCAAACGAAATGTTACAAAAACGAAGCCATCTGGTGGCGAAACGGAGTTCGCCGGGTTTGCTAGTGATATCTATAATATACGAGTATAAATAGTATGCAGAATTTTGTGTATGGAATTAAAATTAAAAACATATATGTTTGAAATTTATTTTAATTACATCTTTGGTAAGTACAATGGCTTAGGGTTGCGTGGCCCCAGGAGAATTGGTTCTTTGGTAGATCACATCGTCTTTAAGAACCTCTACACTCTACATAATAATACAAACAAACAATTTTAATGTATTTATCAGTTATAAAAAACACAGTGTATATTTTGAAATTGATTTATATTTTATTCATGTTTATATACTCGTATGAAGGGTCTTAAACTGATAATCGCGGTTCAATGAACTGTGTTAAAAGGTATTTGAAAAATAAAAAGTAATGTTAATATTTAGACCCGCCATGTGATATAAATATGAATCATGAAACTCTTTTCATCAAGATTTTAATTTAAATCTGACATATTTATTACGTAAACACTTAAAGTTTTAACAATTTCTAAGTTGTTCATTTCATATGTGTATTTTTTTATTTAATACAAAAGTTCATTCATTCATTAGGTACATTTTATATGAATGTTGGCAGTAGATTTATTAATTTGTCTTAAAAGTTATCCACCTAAAACTTTATTATACATTTACTGATACATTGATCAGAACCAATTTATTTACGACTCTAAAGACAAAATCAGTAAAGTATTAATTTTAGTTTTTTTTTTAGAATAAGGAAAACTTAAATTATTAAATTTCTTACTTATTTAAGATAATTGTCGAAAAAACTTTTATTTATTTATTAATTTACTTCATTTAATGATTTTAAATAGGACTAATCGAGTACAATCGGTTGGAAATTCAACTCTCGAAGTTGTTGACTAGTACAAAATAGTTTTGTACTATTTTACCTAGGACAAAATGTCCAACTAGATAGGTCCAACTTCGAGAGAGAGATCAATCGTTAGATTCAGCTAGGATGAGCAGCATTCGGGAAGTTTAAAAACATATTTTCGTCGTTATACCTCAGTGTCTGAAGTCGAAAGTCTTCGACCAATGTGTGTTACGTGATGACATACGGATTTGTGACGTGGTCTCTGACTGTGGGCCTTTTAAGCAAGCTCCAAGTCCCACAGAGTGCAATGTAGAGGGCTATGCTTGGTATTTCTCTGTGAATGAAGGTTGCCGACATAGCCCAACGGATTTGCAAGCTGAAGTGGCAATGGGCAAGGCACATAGCTCGTAGAACTGACGGCCAATGAAGCAGAAAGGTTCTCGAGTGGAGACCACGTACTGGCAAGTGTAGCGTCGGACGGCCGTCCACGATATGGACAGAGGACTAGAAGATAGTCGCCAGAAGCCGTTGGATGGAGGCTGCTTTGAACCGGTTGCTCTGGAGGTCGATGGGGGAAGCCTACGTTCAGCATTTGACATCCAATAGCTGATATGATGATGACGATGATGCGTAAAATAGTTTTGGCAATGTTACATATGATGGAGAAAATGCAAAAGAGACTATCCGAGCAGTAGAGACTGTTAAAGGAATTTCTAATAATAATAATAAAAAAAATCCAGTTCTTTCTATGGTCATGGTCTTATCTATTAATGAATTCATCAATCATTTGTCAAGAACTGCAAGTGTGTTAATTTACTAACATCGATGATATTTTTACCATGAAATTTCATTTTATAAAAGCTTTAAATTTTTCTACTAATAATTTCATTTCATCATCTAATTTCATAAACTACATTACATTTGATAACAAATACAACATTTATTACCTTATTCCTAATATTAACATGCAATTTGGTTACGGAGAATTAACAACTATGAATTTTTGAGCATTCTGAAGATTTCTTTAATCATTTTGATATACGAATCATTTCAATTTAAAATTCACTCGCAATCTTCAATATTAATAAGCATAGTCGTATATAGGTGGAATATCTGTGACATTATGGCAGCACCTTATTGTATAATATTATTAATATTTCTAATAATTTTACATGCCTTTGACATTTTTAAGTAAAAAATATCACACCACAACGTTGTATACATAGTAAAGACAGTTTGCAATAAACTGTATTATTTCATAATTTTTATCGATGTCATTATTTTAAAGTTATCTTTATTATTATTTTTAAACATTTAAGTAAAGATCAGAGTCTTCAGATTGTCTGTAAAACGTTTAAAAGTTTTTAATTTTTTCACAGTATTTTGAAAAAAAGAAACACGTCTTTCTAACGATATCTTTGAATATTGATAACTTTCACAGACACAATTTATAACACGTTTTGATTGATTTTTCTTTTGATTGTACCATTCTCCATGCCACTTATATTGCTTAAATTCAATTTATTAAATTACTGTTATCTTATTTTTTTTTTGTATTTATCTAAATATTATTTTATATGATATTTTAATAATGGAAGCAGATTAGAACGCAATTATTTGTTTCAGTAATTAGCACACTAGTCTTTGTGATAATTGAGGTTGATTTTATTATTGTAAGCCGTCGCCCTTCACGTAATAAATAATATAACTCCTCCTGTGTTAATAATGAGAATATGTTAATGTCTAGACCAGAGATCCCCAGACTTTTTTGTCATAGACCACTTTAAAAATTGGTTTTTTTCAGCTTTTTAAATCTGGTTCCGGTGGACCTCTGCAATTACGATTCTACCATATTTACAATTTTCAGACGCAAAAAAGGTCATCGTGTCTGTGTATCGATATATTATTGACCTCTGCGTATTCCTAAAAAAATGGCCGTTGCCTCTATCTATCGAATATATATTGAATGAAACCTAGGCCTACTACTGCCTTCATTGTGGTCACACAAGGTCAAGAAAACATTTTAGTTCTTCACTAACGAAATTTTATATCTTATGTTGATATCTTAGATTTCTGTGTATTATAATTATAGCAACTAGTGCGCTTTTATTAAATAATATTTTTAATTTTTAATACCATAAAACGGAATGTTCATAACAATTGTACTTGGGCCCTATTTACTGAACAATCACACTTATTTTCTTATATAATTACGTCTACTAATGTTTCCCTATGTTATCATATTTTGTTATAGGTACAACATCTCTTTTCATATTCGGGATACCCAAATGAGTAATACCAAGATTAATTATACATATATCCAGACTTCTTTCATCAAATCTAAAACACTAAATTATTCAGAAATACATTAATTACAGTTTAATTATCTCATGTCACTGTTATTCAGGTAAATAAAATAAAAATACTACTCTATTAGCTAATTAAGTATAAAGTTGAGTATTAGATCAAAATCTTATGCACGCATAAAAAACTTTTTACATTAGTGCATTTGCTTATGATTTCTTTTAGATTTTCCTTAATAATAATGATGCTTTGATTCGCGGTCTAAATAAGTTCTTGTAAGCTTTTCTATATTCATTTGACATTACCACGTAAATAACAGGATTAATACTAGAGGATAAAAACAAAAGAACGTAGGCTGCTATATTAGATACAGGATGTGTATTAACGTTGTGCAAAAGTTTTGTTACTATCATTGGTAGATGACACAACCAAAATGTTACCATTATGGCTATTATCATAGTTCCAAGTCTTCTATCCTTCCGTGTCGGTAGTGAGAGTTTGAGAGGAGCCATAGATTTTCTTAGTCTAGTTCTTCTTAACCTTGAAGGTTCTTGTTTTAGCACTTCAGGATATTTTACGATGTCGTCTTTAATGTATACTTTGAAAGTGGTAGAGCGTTGAAGTGGCGTACTTGGATCGTTCCTCAGTGAAATTTGAGGGTCTTTAGCTTGTTCCACGACATAATTGATACTACTTTCAGCTGTAATTCGAGCTGAAACCGAGCAAGATGTGTCAACTGACGAATCTTCCTCCGGCTCTACTGTTCTTTCATTAGTTTTCAAAGTTTTTTTCGTTGCTTTTCGAACGATAAAAAATATTCTTGCATACAATATAGATATTACTATAGACGGTATAATAAAAACGATAAGAATTAAAAAAGTTTTCGGTGATATCTTATTTTCATCTGGTAGTATAGAGCAGGATCCGATACTAGCGTCTAATCCAAATCTTCCCCATTTCTCGAACCATATTGCTGTGTAGACTGCAAACGGGCATACCCATATACTGATTAGCATTATTGCTATATTTCGATTCTTGTACAACCTATTAATAAAAATGTGTATACCTTAATAAAATGGGAGATAAAAAATGTATAATTTTAATCTACACAAAAATATTTTAAGTTATTTTAAACATTCATGAATTGTGAAAACTCGTTACAATTTGTGTAAGATTATTACGTCATGAGACTGAACTGAGAGAAAATCTGTAATATATATTTACTTAAATATTTATTATGTACAGTTATAATTTTCGACCGTTATGGTGTAATGGTGCGAGAAGCTGCCTCAACGCTGGCGGTCGCGAGTTCGATTTCCGCTCGGAGCAGATATTTGTATTTGTATAAATATTTGTTTCCGGTCTGGGTGTATGTCCTTGTGGGTCTTCCCGCCGTGCCTCGGAGGGCATGTAAAGCCAGCGTTCCCGGTAATCATCATAGACATATGATAACGATCGTTACACATGATCAGTGGCGGTAGCTTCATACAAGCCAAAAAGCCGGGCTTGCCCTACTTTAAATTCCGTACCGACCGAAAACATTGACTTTCATATTTAAATTTTCGCGCGCCAATTCTTTCACTTCGTTTTGTTTTTTATCTATGACTATTAAGAGTGTCCGAACCAGAGACATGATACTTACAACTAGACAGTGTAAAAAAAAAATTTGTTTTGCCAAAATGAGATCTATTCTTTGACTGTTACGGTAGGTATTTCCCTATAAGCGGTAGCTAGCTAAAAGCGGTCCGAGCGAGAGCGCTCCCGCTGGTAGTGTGTCCTTGTCTAACGTCTTGCCAGCTCACATAATCATTTCGTTTGATAGAAATGGTAGAAAATTAAATACTTTTCTTTTTAATAATTTACTAATACGAACGGTTGGTAAACTTAGAAACGTATTTAGACGTATTTCTACAGTGTCAATAAATAATAAATCAATCGGTTGTATTTAAAAAATAATTAAATACTGAGTAAAGGTAGTATTAGATGTTTGGGACTGGTAATACTAAATGTAAGATGGTGGTTTGCTTATTTGATTACTTGGTTGATTGTCGTGTTTCGATTTGCGATTGTTTCAATTTTCTTACTGAAGTTGAATGTTTTTCCATGAAAAATGGTAAATTCTTGTTGTGTGACAGAATAATGAGTCTTATTCCGGTAGTCGCTTTTCTTTCCACGAGTAAATAAAAACAACAATCTTAATCTTTAGGGTAACCATGAATTTGAATTGGAGATGTACCGGTCAATGACAAGAGTATATAAAATGAGCAATACCCGAAACTTACATTTTTACACTTAAATTGTTTTGTTGAAGTTAACTAGTCATTCTACTTTGTAAAGATGATGTTTATCATTAATAATAAAAATAATAATAAAAGATAATATAAGTAAAGTGTCCGAAACGTCGGGAAATAATTTAAATTAAATATTGTTAAACAGTAACTTTAAATAAACGCGATAAAATCCGTTTTTTAGACTTTTAATTAAATTAATAATAAATTTCTTGTATCTTAGATTTCCGAATAATGAAAACTACTACTTGATTGATGTTTGTGAATTTTCTTCTTTTACAGCCTTTGTAGACAGAGGAGGCCTAAAACATGCTTCAGAATTTATGTCAAGAGTTTACAAACTAACCGCAAGCGCCCGTGTCAAGTAATGGTCGCCACGGCTATATTGCCCATGTCAACTTTTTTTTGACATGGGCATAAGTACGCGAAGTGCACCTGTCAACTACAGGTTTATAAACCTGTCAACTACAGGTTTATTAACGTATATTACATTATCACCGGTGGGAAATTACGTAACGAAACGTGAGAGGCCTTGGGCAGTTTTGTGCAGTTGGTAAACTAAAAGGTCATTGCCCGGACACTTAAGCGGTTAAATAGAAAAACTTTTTTGGTAATGTCTCCTAATTACCCGAGTGCCGGAGGGTAATGTTTTTAGCATTTACACAGTTTGAATATGAAAAAGATGCTTAATATGACATTACATCAATTCTCTCCGAAAATCAAGCGCGTTTTACCTGTCCATCCAAGCTCTAACGAAACTCATGAATTGGAATTGACTAAATATATTCATATTAAAATTATATTTGTTCGGGTGCTTACCGCGTTTGTAATTTTATTGAGGTCCCTATATTTCTGCAATGTTTCAATCACCATGATCACGGGGAGACTAACGTACGGTGATGGTGGATGGTGGCAGATAAAAAAAAATCTGTCTACTAGAATGGTTTAGTGTTTTTATTTTTATTTTACATAAATTAGGTACATACATACCTGTAGGTAGTGTAGTTAGGTTACATCAGTATAAATTATCAGAATACTTACACAATAGTTTGTATAGTTAGTCCCATTTTTTATTTAGTCATGGCCACCTCATTAGAAAGGGACACACTACCACGGGGAGCCCTCTCGCTCGGACCGGTTTTTGCGCCACAGTACACAGTCTAGTTGTAAGTATCATGTCTCTGGTCCGAACGCGCCGCGCCCGCCGGCCGCCAAATACTACGTAGCGTTGACGGCCATATGCATCTCGCTCACACTCATTGGCTTGCAACGGGGCTTCGCCGGAGTGTATATCTGATATCTGTGATGATATAGGCCGTGTTCCGATATATACTGGAGCACTGCAAAGTGTGACGTCATTTCAGTATACTGCAGTATACTGCGAAGCCGTTCCTTTTTAATTTCCTATACTGCGCTATACTGGTTACTGTTTATAACGGAACGCAGTCCAGTATACTGGACTACAATTATCATCCTCACTTTACGACTTTTTTTCAAATGAAAATATTTATCATGTACACGTTTTCTATTCAACAAGAAAAATTATTATTTGAATATTTTGGATATTTTTGAATAACAATATTAATTAATAATAATAACAATCATTCGCGCTGTCATATTTTTGATCACGTGATCACAGCACTGAGCAGTACTGAGAGCACCTTACCTCGAAAGCTCCAGTGCTCTCAGTGCAAAAATGGCGGCGATTCATGACGTCATAGATGACGTCATATACTGCAGCAGTGTACTGGCAGGCTATAACGGAACGAATTTTCAGTACTGAGAGCACTGGGGCAGTGCTCTCAATATATATCGGAACACGGGCATAATTTTTGTTTAGTGATTGAGCGGATAACTGATACATTTTTCATTTTCGTGATTTTGATTTTGAGTTCAGATAGAAATCTTATTGTTCCTTGTAAGAATTTAAAGTGTGTGAAAGTTTTAATAGGCGAGGAAAAGGTGAAATCTTTATCTTTCACGGAGAAAAAAAACATAGCTTCGGAATAACCTAATACACCGGATTTGTGTATTTCGCAAACAAGTAAGTCTCACAAAAGTTTAATAGATCAGTATACAAGACTCATTGGATTGTAGGTTGCTCTCATTCCAATAAATTGTATTGTTGGTGTTGCATATTTTTACGACCTTGTTTTAGAAAAACATATGCAAAAACAAGATAGCGGCAAACCGGGGCCTAGTTATTTATCGAATAAAATTCAAAATGATATCATTCATTCCGTAGCCTATGTAATAAAATCTCGCATCGAGTTTGAGATCAAAATTACAAAATTTGTTTCAATTATAATTACTTTATCTTATTATTACGTTAAACAAAAGTAAACTTTTGAAATTTTCATTTGTTACATTATTATTACGTTGGTATTGGTATTGGTATTGGTTGTGGGCTCAATTTTCCGCATTTAGACTCGCTTCTGGTCCATTATGCGTGAAAGAAGACTGGCTAATTCAGCCAGCCAAGCTCCTTCCAGAAGCTCAGAAGCCTCCTGGGGCGTTCGCAGGCTTCTCGGAGCGTCCTTATTTCTTTAAGGATATTTGCCCGGTGTGTGGCCACTCCCTCGCATTCCAGGATCACGTGGGCGGCTGTTTCTTCAGCAACTAGACATCCCCGGCAAAGAGGACTGTCCGTTGCATTTATAATGAAAAGTTGGTGGTTGAGTGCCATATGGCCGGTGATCGTACCAACAACTATTCTGATGTCCATACGGTTCAGATTGAGTAGTCGACTCGACAGGTGTGGTGATACTTCCGCGAGTACCATTTTGGACTGTCTGCAGCCGGTTTGGTCTGCCCAACGGGCATTATGAGTTTCACGCGTACGTTGCCTTACCCACGAGCACAGTTGTCTAAATGGTAGCGGCAGTAGAATAGTTGGGCCAGCCACCTTTGTATTAGACCCTTGTCTCGCTAGTTCATCGGCGGCGTCGTTACCGTGTGATTCGCTATGTCCTTTAATCCATTGGAGGATTACCCCATTAAATGAGGCTAATCTTTCCAATGTTTGGTGACATTCGTAAATAAGACTAGAGTTAGTCGAAGAACTCTCTAGTGCTTTAAGTACGGCCATGCTGTCCGACAGAATACGGATATTATAATCCTTAATGTCTTTCGACAGGACGGCGGTAGCTGCATAAGTTATAGCAACACACTCACATTGAAATATGGAGCTGTGTTGACCTAGCGTTATTGACAGTTTGATGTTGAGATCTTGTGAGTACACACCGGCACCGGTGCCAGACCCCATTTTGGAGCCATCCGTATAAATGCGGACTTCCCGTGTGCCGGACTGATCTCTTTCGGTCTCACATAGTTGTATTTGGTAATTCCTTTCGAAAATATGTTGTTTGGGAATCCTGTCACACGGAGCCGCAATTAGCGGCTCATAGCTCGTAAGGCTATTCCATAGTTTATTGTGTGGACCTTCCTGGTTGCACCACAGGCCCAAGTGTTTCAGCCTGATAGCTGACATGGCTGCTTCCTGCTGTATAAACAGATCGAGCGGTGCCAGATCAAGCATAACCTCAAGGGCTGCTGTGGGGGTAGTACGCATACAGCCAGTGATCGCAGAGCATGCTATTCTCTGGAACCGCTGTAGCTTGTTTTTAACGGTGGTAAGTTCCGTTTTCTGCCACCAGATTACCGCACCGTAGGTGATTATAGGCCTAACGATGGTTTTGTAGAGCCATAAGGTAATTTTAGGTGATATGCCCCAGCTTTTGCCGAGCAGCCGTTTGCATTGGCAGAGAATTATGCTGGCTTTGTTGATTTTTGAGTCTAAGTGCCTGTTCCAAAGAAGTTTGCTATCCAGTATAACACCGAGATATTTAACTTCCCTGGTAAGGGCAAGACTGGTACCGAATAATTTAGGGAGTTTTAGGTTCCCTAAATTCCGTTTGTTAGTGAACATCACAAGTTCTGTCTTTGCAGGGTTCACTGTTAGGTCATGGTCTGTGCACCACTGTTCGACAACTGTCAAAGCGGCCCTCATTCGGTCGCAGACTACGCTCTCAGAGGGTCCGCTAATAAGTATCGTTAGGTCATCTGCATAGCCCACTGTGAGAAATTTCCGGTCGTTGAGCAGGGTGATCAGCTCATCAATCACTATGTTCCATAAGAGTGGGGATAAGACCCCTCCCTGTGGACATCCTCTTGCTACGACCCCTCTTGTCGTTTCATTCACAGTGAATTGGATGGCCCTGCACCTTAGCATGTTGTCAATCCACCCAGCAATAGTGTTATTGACTCCATGCTTAGACAGGGCCCGGCTTATGCTGGTAAACTTAGTTTTGTCAAAGGCCCCTTCTATATCGATAAAGGCGCCTAAGGTTGATATTTTGTGGTGGAGATTGCCCTCTATGTAGGATATAACCTTGTGCAGGGCAGAGTCTGTTGATTTGCCTGTTGAGTAGGCGTGCTGGTTGGGATTCAGAGGTTGTTCAACTAAGGTTGTACTCCTCAGTTCCCTATCTATAATCCTTTCCAAAACTTTCAATAAAAAGGAGGTAAGGCTTATAGGTCTGAATGATTTAGGTTGCGAGTAGTCTCCTTTGCCTGGTTTCGGTATGAAGACTACTTTGACTTCCCTCCATACTTTGGGAGTGTAGCGGAATGCTAAGCAACTCCTGTATATGGAGACAAGGTGGTCTATTAGTTTCCTATCACTCCATCTAAGCAGGCCTGGAAAAACCCCATCCAGTCCTGCAGATTTATATGGGAGGAAACTGTTGATGGCCCATATTACTTTCTCATGGGTGATGATTTCCTTGGCGGTGTTCAAGTCCACCGTTTCCGGCGGCTCCCTTTGCTCTTCTTCCCACGTCGCTCTTTCTTCTATTTGGCATCCTGGGAAGTGCGTTGTTATTAACAGTTCTGAGGTTTCCAGATCTGTTTTGGTGTATGTTCCATCTGGTTTCTTCAGGCACCCCAGAGTGTGCATCGGTTCGCTACACAGTACATTTTTAACTCTGTTAGCCTGGTTGTTCGTTTCAATGTTGGTACAGAAGCGCCTCCAGCACTCTCTCTTTCTGAATCTGATGCGCTTCTTGTAGTGATATTGGGCTTGTTTATAGGCATCCCAATGATGTTCTGCACGAGTGTTCCTTGCTTTGTTGAACAACTTCCTCACCTTGCGTCGTAGCTTTTCGAGCTCCGGTCCCCACCAGTGCTTTTTATAGAGCTGTCGCGTTTTTGGTGTGGAAAGTGGGCATGTTTGTTCGAAGCTAGTGATTAGGCAATTGGTTACCTGGTTTATGTGGTTGTCAATGTCGGTCGTGTGTTCATGGTTGTCTGGTAGTACGACACCTTTGAGCTTTTGCGCTGTCTGAATCCCGTACCTGCCACGGTCCATTTTCCGTGGGTTGCGTCGAGGTTCAGGTGGCGTAAGCGTAACTACCAGGTTAAACTTGATCCACCGGTGATCCGAGCACGACACGTCTTCAGACACATGCCAATCTGAAATATAACTGGAGACATGCATTATTATTACGTTAAACAACCAATAAATTTTTCAAAAGTCAATCGTGCAGTTTTCGATATCTATCATAAGCTTTTTTAATGCCTCTGTAATAGCGCCTTGACTTTTCATGTGTTTTTTTTGTTGGTTAGTTTGTGATGTAGGTTTGTAACAGAACGCGTGGGGTTTTGTCAATGCTGACATGTTTGTGATTTTCTGTCTAGTAGTAACATGCCTTCAGTGTGCTTTGTTAAAACTCGCCGACAGCAATGATTATGAAGACTGAAGAGTGAAGGGTTGCAAAATTTCATGGAATTTATAAATTGTCATGAAATTTATAAAAAAAAAATCGAATCATAAACAAAAAATGTATGTCGGGCTTGCCCTGTTCTCAAGTACTAGGCACGCCACTGCTCATGATAGGGAAATTATTTACCAACCCGCAGTGGAACAGCGTGGTGAATTAAGCTCCAACCCTTTCCTTCTATTGAGGACAGGCCTTTGACCAGCAGTGGGATGTTTACAGGCTGATTCGGTTCAGTTCAGTTCATAATTTTATTATATGCACAAATATACTTCTATGCAGAATTATACTTACTTGGGATAAAATCTTGGATGAGCAATCAGGACGTATCTGTTGATAGTGATAGCCACGATCGTATAAATAGATACGCCGACCAAGGTGTATCTTGCTAACGGAAACATCCGGCACAACAGTCCGCCGTGCTTCCAAGAACGATGCCAGAATGTTGAAGCGGCGATAGGGAAGTTAAAACAGCAGTGTAGCAGATCCGAACAAGAGAGACCCATTATAAAAATTGCTGTCGCGTTACGCACCTGCAGACAGATAATATCACGTCAATAAATTTATGCATGAAACAATACATGTGTGGAAATTATGGTAAAAAATACAGGTCATCAACACTTCATTTTGTGATTATATAGTTTTATTTTTATTGCTTTTTGCTTTTATTTATATATTTTATTTTATTTTATTATAGTTGCTTTTCCCCTTGGATCGCGAAAGCGTTTAGACGTGCAACCCGTACAAATTTTTGTCTAAATTTAATTTTTTAATCAAAAAATTTAATTTTAAAATTGAATATAACTTTGAAGAAGTACTAGGCGCGCAGAAACTCAGTGGTTATTACGAAGTGCATACAGAAAGGAGACAGCAACAACTGTAACAGAAACAGTGGGCGGAGCGGAGCAAGTCCTTCACAACTGCTGCTGACGCAAGCTAAGTACTACAGTTAACGCTTTGACGCCTGCTTTATATTTCTGAGCAATTACGGCGGATTACATTTTAAAGGATAAAACATCATGTTCAAAACACCACCTAAGACCCCCCCAAATCAGTACCCATCGAGATCTGAATCAGACCTCAGGAGTCTACATGTTGATGAAAGCCTACAGGGAACTATTACCCAACGTGCCAAGCGTAGATGTATATCTGAGGAAATAACACAGGATAATATGGACATTTTCAAAAGTGAGATTAAGGTGATGATTAGTGAATTCATTTCTGCTCAAAATTCACGGCTGGACAAATTAGAAAACCACATCATAGAAATAAAGAATCACTATACCGAAATAAAGGCTACCAATATTGATCTCGAAAAGTCAATGACAAATATTTCGGATCAATTACTCTCACTGCAACAAAAAATTACCTGCCTGGAAAAGGAACGAAACTCCATGGCTGCCAGGTTGTCTACGCTGGAAGGAAGGGTGGAGTCTTTTGACCGCAATCTTGTAAAGACTTCTATAGAGCTCCGTAACGTACCGAAAAGAGAAAAAGAAACAAAAAGCATGCTATACGATATGATAAATCATCTGTCACGTCACCTGGGTATTGATAAAGATCCTCTCAATATTCGTGATATTGTAAGACTTCCATCTAAGAAGGAACAATCGACTTCGGGCTTGACTGTTGAATTCTTAAACACCTTAACTAAAACCAAGTTTCTTGCTGCAGTAAAGGAATTTAATAAAAAAAATGTGGATAATAAAGTATGTTCAACTCATTTGAATATAAAAACATCTCAAGTGATACCTATTTATATAACTGAATTGTTATCTCCACAAATGAAGAGGTTGTTCTATTTGGCAAGAAACTATGCAAAGATTAATGGATATACTTATTGTTGGACGTCGAATGGGCGAGTGTTACTGAAAAAGGATTCTACAAGTCAATCTATTGTGGTCAAAAGTGAACAACATCTACAACAGCTGTCGATGTCCCAGAACAAGTGACTATATAGAATTTTTAAACATTTCATTTATTTCTCTTTGAGGTTTATAGCAGTCTTATTTTTAATAGTTTTAAGTTTTTTTAATATACTATTCTTTCTCATACTAAATTTTGTCATAAACACAAATTACACATTACACACAACACACAATTACTTCTACTACTTACAATTACACTATAACAGGTATAACTTTCCTCACACAGAACAAATTCTCTCTTACTTACCTAAAATTATTTTGATGTCTATAGATTTATTAAATAATAATAATTATGTATGTCTCGACGCCATTAAAATATATATTAAAATTAAAACAAACATTATACGATATTCCTATGTACCCATTAATTATCGAAATAATGACTGATAACGTAAATTTTGTAAACAACAACATCGATCAGTTTTCTATATCTATAACTAATACTTGCTCACCCGAGGCTACTAATAAAATTATACAAAACCCAAGAAACTTCTTAAAAATACTATCACATAACATTAGGTCTATAAATTGCAATTTTTTAAGTTTTCAAACACTTTTACATCGCATTAACATTGACTGTGATATCGTTGTTTTGACAGAATGTTGGTTACCATGCTTAAGCAATACTTATATACCAATTTTGCAAAATTATACTTCATTTAAGACAACCAAACATATCAACCAAAGTGATGGAGTTATACCACATACATAAAAAATGACCTATTAGCTACTTGTGAAGAACCCGACTTTAACCTATCTGCCTCTGGTCTTATTATAAGGATTAACTCTGAGGTTGCAATTTTGTGTATTTATCGCTCTCCATCGATTGATAATATTGACTGTTTTCTAACGGTTTTTAATAAAATTCTTCCGTCTCTTTACATGTTTAAGTCGGTAGTCATAACAGGAGACATAAATGTGGATATAAAGCCTTCTACACTGGATATGCGCTCTCATAATTATTTGAACTGTCTTGCCTATCACGGTTATCTTCCTGCACATACACTACCCACAAGGGCTGGTAATTGTTTGGACCATACAATGTTAAAAACGAACCTAGTGAACTATACCTTTCTTTATGACACAACAGTAACCGACCACTACCCCACATTAGTATGTATTCATAAAAAAGTTACTCGAACTGTTACTAATTCAACTATTACTAAAATTGATAGTGAAGGGCTTGACAGGTCTATGTTACAAATGGACTTTACAAATCTTTTCCTAATAAAGGACGCAAGCATGTCCGTGGATGGCTTTATTAAGTTATTAACTACAGCTATTACGGCGAATACGAGTACTAACAAAGTTCCGGCAAAAAAGAAAATCCTTAAACCTTGGATTACACCCGGTCTGCTGCGTTGTATAAGGAATAGAGATGCGTTACATAAAAAAGTAAAGAGGGCCCCAGATAATGAAATTCTACGGATTACATATAACAGATATAGAAACTTTTGTGCTAGAATTCTAAAAAAGGTAAAGAGACGCTATGACATACAAGAACTTGATAACGCAAGTCATAACCCAAAAGCGCTATGGGACACTATTAAACGAGTAACAAATACAACAAAAACTAAACACAAAGCCACACAATTATTATCACTTTTGCCTACTCCAGTTGAGTCCTGCAATGAAGTTAATTCATACTTTGTCAATATCGGACAAAATCTTGCAAACAGTATTAATAATAGCTCCCAGGGAAATCCACAATCATCAACCAATGTAGAAATCCTGTATGATAACTCACCTACCTCTTCCTTTGTCATTCACCCTACAAATCCTGATGAGATTGTTACCACTATTAATTCTTTGCGAACTAATGCTGCTATTGGCTGGGATGGTATACCACCCTCTATTATAAAAAAATATTCTGTTATATTAGCTCCTATCTTATCTCACATATTTAATCTCTGTTTTGAAACCGCTGTTTTTCCGACGGCTTTAAAAAAGGCAATAATTCACCCAGTCCTCAAGAATGGTGACGCTAATCTCCCGAGTAATTATCGACCTATAGCTGTTCTTAGCTCTTTGTCTAAGATACTTGAACGTTTAATAAACAAAAGGCTTGTTCAATATCTTGAACACTTTGGTTTAATTTCTGAACAACAGTATGGGTTCCGAAAAGGTAGATCTACCAATGGCGCAGTCCTGGACTTGGTTGGTCACGTTGTTCAGAATTTGAATCAAAATAAAAAGGTTCTTAGCATCTTTTTGGATCTAAAAAAGGCGTTTGACACTATTCCCATCACTACTCTGCTGCTTAAACTGGAAAAAGTAGGTGTCAGGGGACTACCATTAAAACTATTCCAGAATTATCTGACGGACCGCTCTCAGATGGTTAGGGTTGATTCATATGGTAGTGATGAGCTTCCTGTGTACTATGGAGTTCCACAGGAAAGCATACTGGGTCCTACTCTGTTTTTAATTTTTATTAACGATCTGTGTAACCTCAGGATCCCGAACGGTAGGGTTGTATCTTTTGCTGACGATACTGCCTTAACCTTTGTAGCCGATACATGGCCTGAGGTCGAAACTAAAGCACAACTTGGACTGAACTTAGCGTTAAATTGGCTTCGGTGCCATACTCTTACTCTGAATACCACGAAAACTAATTTTATAACCTATTCCATCTCTACGGCATCGCAACCCAGCTTGAATTTATTACTCAAAGCTCACGTTTGTTCCAATGTTTCAAAACCATCTTGTGAATGTCCTAAAATAGAGTCGGTTGACTGTGTGAAGTACTTAGGTATTCTGGTAGATAAAAATTTGAACTTCAAGGCTCATATTGGTGTTTTAACAGGTAGAATTCGCAAATTAATGTTTTTATTCAAAACTTTAAGAAGTGTAGCTAACCAAATTATTGTAAGAAAAGTTTATTTTGCTTTATGTCTTTCTGTTGTTACCTATTGCATTACTACCTGGGGTGGGGCTGCAAAAACTAATTTAAAACCGCTGGAGGTAGCACATAAAGGTGTACTGAAGGTAGCTACATTTCGACCAATCACTTTCCCTACTGTCCAGTTGTACGATGAATTAAACGTCCTTAATGTTCGTCAAAACTTTATTCTACAAACTGTTCTTTTACAGCATCAAAACACCCCATATAGAAACGACTAGCAAACCCGGCGAACTCCGTTTCGCCACCAACTTATTTTCGTGAGGGATACTCACACCACGTACTGCCGCCATGCAAAACCATATTGGTTTGTAGTACATGCTATGTATCAGAGATGGCGCTGTATGTGAAAAATGATTTTCTGTTTTCCTGCTTTTCTGTTGAAAAATTTCCTGAATTTAGTTTGCTATAAAGCTCACGGAGCCCGAGACCTTTCCAACGAATGCAAAACCGTGGAAATCGGTTCGTGCGTTCTGGAATTATAGCGTCAGGAAGGAAAACCCGACTTATTTTTATATTATAGATGATAAGCGACGTAGAGACGAGATTTGTTTTCTTCCGCGCACACGGTCTGTCTTTAGTAGAAGATTCTTCTATTATCTTGGACCTTCCCTTTATAATAAAATTAATAAAAAATGTCAAATATATGGCTTGTCTTACTACAATTGCAAGAAAAGTGTTCGTTCTTTTCTCCAAAACAAAACTTATGACGAAATCGAAAAATACCTAACCTAAATACAGTTTTACACATATCACATACACACACACTCACACATACACACACTCACACATACACACACACACACGCGCGCGTGCGCGCGCGCACATACACACGTACACACAGACATATACACACACATACAAAATTCATACTATATTAATGTTTCTTTTTCTTAAATATATGTATGTTAAATTGATACTAAATTATACTGTAACAAATTGTAATTTTTGTACATAATTTATATTGTAACAAAAGTGCAGGGGAAAGGAACTGTTACTCCTAAATACAGATTATTTTTTAACCTAGTTAGGAGTACAGTACTACACCCACTAAATAAAAAACAAATTGTACATTTATTATAAATAAATAAATAAATAAAATTATTTAAATCTTCTATCAAGTTTATAAGATTTAGTATAAACAACAGCTTAAGATAAACCGCAAGTTACCTATGGACCTAATACCGAGGCTTATGATGTCTGTAATTTCTGAATCAACAAATAAAAACTAATATTTAGCATTTCACAAACAATCTCTAAAATATCTCCTTCCTAACAAAAAAAGAATGAATAAAATCGGTCTACGTGTTAATGAATTTTAAGTACAAGTTTTTACTTAAGTCACTGCTTTCTCTCAAGGGAACTATGCTGCATTTATGGATAAAAGTATGCAGTGATCTAGCTTGTAGAATGTACTCAAATCATGCTCAGTTTCGTTTAAATTCATTTAACATTTGGGCGTGATGCTCAGCTAAGTTATAGACAGAGAAACTATTATATGCGTGTCCTCCAATATTTTTCAAATTTTCATTTTTATTTTTATAGACGAGGGGGCAAACGGATTGTCGTTTGACCTGGTGTTAAGTGAAAGCGACATCCATAGACACCCACTACATCAGAGGGTTATTAGATGGGTTGCCGGCCTTTCAAGTAGAGTCAATTAGAGTATGCTTTTTTCTTTAAAGTCCCTTAGTCGTATTGATTCGTAAATACCGTAGGTGGGAGTTGGTTCCATATTGTTGTCGTGCGAGGCAGGAAATGCCGTAAATATCTTGAATATTATAGAATTGAACGTGTTACAGCTGTTGTATTATACGTAAAGACTAGTTTTTGAAAACTTGTTCAAATACACAATATATAAAAAGATAAGAGAAAGATACAAGAAATTTATTATTAATGATAAACATCATCGGTACAAAGTAAAATGACTAGTTAACTTCAACAAAACAATTAAGTGTTTTATAAAAAATGTAAGTTTCGGTATTGCCCATTTTGTATACTCTTGTCATTGACCGGTACATCTCCAAATCAAATTCATGGTTACCCTAAAGATTTAGATTGTTGTTTTTATTTACTCGTGGAAAGAAAAGCGACTAACGGAATAAGACTCATTATTGCACCCTGTCACACAACAAGAATTCACCATTTTTCATGGAAAAACAATCAACTTTAGTAAGAAAATTGACGCAATCGCAAATCGAAACACGACAATCAACCAAATAATCAAACCACCATCTTACATTTAGTATTACCAGTCCCAAATATCTAATACTACCTTTTGCTCAGTATTAATTTTTTTTAAATACAACCAATTGATTTATTAATTATTGACACTGTAGAAATACGTCTAAATACGTTTCTAAGTTTACCAACCGTTCGTATTAGTAAATTATTAAAAAGAAAAGTATTTAATTTTCTACCATTTCTATCAAACGAAATGATTATGTGAGCTGGCAAGACGTTAGACAAGGACACACTACCAGCGGGAGCGCTCTCTCTCGGACCGCTTTTAGCTACTTACCGCTTATAGGGAAATACCTACCGCAACAGTCAAAGAATAGATCTCATTTTAGCAAAACAAAATTTTTTTCTACACTGTCTAGTTGTAAGTATCATGTCTCTGCCATGATCTCGGGGGACTGAGGTGGTGGGTGTCCGAATAATGAATCAATTGTTACATACCCCGCTTTTTATACAATTATAAATTATTACTTTTAACCGTTCCTATTCACACAGAATGAACTTGTTGTGTCTGGAAGTCGTGCTGTGCTCTTATTTTCCTTGGGTTCAATTAATTTCAGAACTGGCTCCCTATATATATCCCGAGATCTAAATTTGTAAGTTGACACAAACATAACTATTTTATAGGTTATTACATAGTTTCGTCAATAGATATATCTTTATACATATTTATGTTACAAAGAAGAAATATTTGTATGATTTTTTTTTTTGCCGAAAATATTGAAACAAATACTGTTTATTTTCATAAGCAGCCTAAATAACAATTTTTATACTACTCGTATTACTATTTACTTATATTTGAAGTACAGAAATAGCAAAGGTTCATATAAAATTTAACCTCCCTGAAGTCTCCTAGTTATAATCTACTACCGTGCCGAATTACAATGAAGATACTCGTAGATGTAATAGTTTTTGAGATTTCGTGCTTAGTCTGTGACCTTTCACTGTTATATATACATATAGAGTAATATAGAGGTATATCTAATTTCCTAAATAGACATGTTACTTTGTAACCGTAACATAAAATCTATCATGTTTAAAACGATCACTTACTTTATAATAAAAAATTTAATAATTTTTTTAATAAAAAAACAAAAAAAAAACCCGACTGCGTAAAAAAACTAAAAAATACATGAAATTAAAATACAAAAAAAAAAAAAAACTTAAAAGAATAAAACAAGCCCACTAGTTTAGAATGTTGGTAAAAATAATACTGAACAACTATACCATTGAAATAGTTTTATAATCGACACACAAATAAACAATTCTTTGCAAAATACAAGGATTTACAGCCGGGACCCATTTAAATTTTACAGTTGAAGATACTTCAATAAACAAAATTGCCATATTTGGAGTGATGATAATCCTTAAATGTATGTTGAGACACCGGTACATCCAAAAAAACTTAGTTTGGTGTGATTTATGGGCTGGTGGAATCATTGGTCTGTACTTCTTTAAAAAAGTTGTTTGTCAGAACGTTACAGTCAATGGTGACCACTATAGAGCTATGTGCCAAAGTGGCAAAATGTGTCTCCCCTGTAACTTCTAAAATAAGAGAATGATAAAACTAAAAAAAAATATATGATATACATTACCATGCAAACTTCCACCGAAAATTGGTTTCAATGAGATCTAGTAAGTAATGTTTTTTTTATAGTTTTATATAAAAAATACACTATTACTTAAACTTCGATCAAAGTTACAACGAACTACAAGAACTTTTATAAGATGTTACTTGCTGCTACGGAACCCTTTATGCGAGTCCAACTCGCACTTGTTTAATTTTTTACTTCATGTTTTTATTATACATTATATGATTATATCATTGTATTAGTATGACATTTTAACAAGATAGCGCGGCTGCGATATTATTAATAATATGGTACATAACAAATATAATCTTGACATTAAATGGCTTATTTTATTACCTGTATTAAAAAAGCACGAGGTATCTAAACGAAAATTTGTATATTCAGTAAAGCTGTTTATAAGGCATACCCATGTTTATATTTTGTCTGTAAGATCCTAAGTTTAATCTGTATAATACATGTCCTTCCATTTGTTTTTTTGAGACTAAACACAAATTTTGATACGGAGTCCATTACGGACTATTGATGCCACTAAAGATATAATCTATATCGTTTTATATACCTACAAAGAACGAATCCAAGCAATAAAAAATACAGTAAAATATTATGATTGTCATGTTTTATATTTTTACATTATTTATAAATACATGAGTGATTAACGTTATTATTTTGTTAAAGATAAAATACTTACTTTTTCATAGCGTGCCAGCGCCACAATAGTGACGATATTCCCCGGGATTCCAATCAGCATGAATAGAATGCAACATGCCGTTGCAAAGTTCAGCAACCATTGCGGATATCCTTTAAAAAGTTCCACTGCAGCCAAATAATCATCAGGAATAAATGCACTTCCATTCACAAACACATCACTTTTGTTCTTTATAAATTCCATCCTAAACTGAACTAAACTATACTTCGAACGTCATACATCCACAGTTATATAATTACAAATGAGTGTTTATTGTAAACAGCTTTCTGCTAATTTTATTTTCTAGAATGCGTTTCCCTAATGATTCAGTTTTGTAAATGCGTTGTTTTGCACTCGAAACATACATTTACATTCTGTTACCTCCATTGCCACCGTTTACATTTATTAATATCGCCATAAGATCCCAACTAACATAAAATAACCGACAGGTAATATTTAAATTATGATTTCACATAGTTGTAATGGAAATTCTACATCGTATACAATAGGACAAATAGTATCATTACAAGGAAACAATTTTGAGGAATGTTGTACGATAACACTATAACGTTCAGTTCATATTCAGATTTGAGTAAACAATGTTTAATTATAGTAATACATTAATTTATTAATATGATTAATAATATTGGAGTTCTACAAGGGTGACATGATCACTTCGTGACCAAACAAACTCCTTTAATCAAATAAAGATTAAAAATAAATAAATAATAATATTGGAGTCATGCGTGATTTCTATAGCGTTATAACTACATATATGGTATACATACTTCAAAGTTATAAATTAATTTTATATACATAATAATAAGTTAAGTAAAAATGGGACTGAGCCCAAAACCTAATAGTATTTATTTTGATTATTCATTATATTATATCATAAAGTGTCGTGTATTAAACATTATCGTCATTACATATCTTTCATATAGCACAATCACGGACGGCTCGCGATTATAATGTATTTATGTACAAAACATTGACAATCATACGTACAAGTAAGTACTCCCATATAAATGATTAATTTATAATTATTAAACACTGCATGGTTCAAAGTTCAGTTATTGTTACTTCTCGTGAACATCGAAAAGTCCACGTCACAATTACTTAACAGTTTTTATTCGAGGATAGTTACGGCGGGTGCTTCTCGGAGACACCTTCGCCGGGTGATCGTCACGCTCGCCTCCGGCACATTAAAAGATTCTTGTAAGCCTGCCGATATTCACTCGACATCACTACGTAAATGATAGGGTTGATACATGTCGTCAAATATATTAAAATATATCCCGCTATATTCGCGGCAGGGTGAGAGGTGAATTCTCTAAATAGTTTCGTTAGTGTTATAGGTAAGTAGCATACCCAGAATGACAGCATTATAGCCATTATCATTTTCAAAAGTTTTCTATCTTTTGGCGTTAATCGAGGCGGTCTCACAGGTGCCGGTGATCGCCTTAACGCAACTGCTGCTTGTCGAAGTCTTTTGGCCGTATCCCCGCCACTTGGCGTTCTTGGTTTGGCATCAAGAGCACATTCGTCATCATGACCATCTAACGTATCAACGCCTGAGGATGAAGAGCGCTCGGGACCTGGAGTTGGGGGATAATGAAGCGAAGGTGGAGCTAGTAAAGCTTTTCTAGGTGGAGCGACGTGATTGTATCCATTTTCTGGACCTGGAGATCGTTCCAAAGCTGTGGATGCTGAACCAACAGCTGAGTCTTCTAGACCAGGTCTAGGTCTTCCTCGACCAGGTGCACGTGATCTTCGAGCAGCGTCTCTTACAATACAAAATATTCTTGCATAGCATATCACAATGGCTAGACAAGGCAACATAAAAGCTCCAACGAATAGAAATTCTTTTGGGGAACGATTGTTTTGATCGGGAAGAATGGAACAAGATCCGATGGAGGGATCTAAGCCAAAACGACCCCATTTTTCAAGCCACGTTGCAATGAGTGCTCCAAAAGAGAATGCCCATGTGCTGGCTACCATCACAGCCAAGTACTGTCTTTTGTATAATCTGGAATAGAAAGAGCAATTTAAGAATTGAACAGTTAATACTTATGTTGTGTTTTGATTTCTTGTTATTGAAAAAGTATTTTTTTTATTATATAAATTAAAACTATGATTAAATATTCATAACTTTTTTAGTTTTTTAGTTTTCTTTTTAATTACCAAAATTAGTCGATTATTCTATGATCTATTTTGATCTTGTTTCCTTTTACGCTTGTATACTTACTTAGGGTAGAGTCTCGGGTGTGAGATCATGACATATCTATTGATGGTGATGGCAAGCACAGTGAACAATGATACAGCAACGAGTGCGTATCTGGCGAGAGGAAACATCCTACAGAGCGTTCGTCCGTGAGCCCACGAGCGCTGCCAGAACGTCGAAGCGGCGAGCGGCAAATTAAAGCAGCAGAACAGCAAATCCGAGCAAGACAAATTCATTATGAACACGGCTGTCGCATTTCGAACCTGAAAATTTTTTTAAAACATTAGTTCACTATATTTTTTATATCGTGTCTATAATTATTATCATACAGTAAATTTGTCTATCATTTTATATCACTTTAAGATTTCATATTAAAACGTTACTAATATTATAAAGCTGAAAAGCATAAATACGAATAAATATTCGTTTATTTGTTTGTACGTTATTCTTAAGATTTACGGGTTCGTTTTTATATAATATGTTAATTTTATAGATTTACTATAATTATTTATAAGGAATTCTGTTTATTGGGGTAGGTTAAACCATTTAATGACTCGCCGGTAGCTTATTAGTAATATTAATGTGTTATAAGTAATATAATACGTGTTACGTAACTTAATATGGTATTTATATAGTACAACAACAAAAAAATTCTAATTATCAAAATAGTAGTTTTGTATGTATATACAATATTAGTGTATGCTAACAGTATCCGGCTACTTATCAGTATCGGTAATTTATAAAGTAAGTAATTAATTATTATATTTATTGTTTATAAATCAATTTTATTTTACATAGTAAAGATAAAGATACGTCAATATGCTTAACTATTTAAATTTATTTCAAAATCTCTCATTCATAATTGTGTAATAAACGTCCATATTTAAGCAAGATAAACTAACGACGGCGTCCTTATCGCATCCTCGAAATACTCGTATATATATTTATTACAATAACTACAATTATCACTGACCTATGGTAAAGAGAAGATATTACTATGAATATTCCTGCCATGGTAACGACGATTACAAAGACAGATTATGTAAGTACATTTATAAATTCAATTGGTGAAACATTGGATAGCATAAAAGATCTTAAGTTACACAATAGTAATTAAAACAGAAACGCTTTCTCCATTTTTGTATCGAAATAATCCTGTCACGTAAAAAAAAAAAATTGGTACGGAAATTGTAATATTTTCAACATATTTAGTTAATGTGACCAATATCTAATTTCAGAAGCTTAACAAGAGTATTAAGGACGACATCAGTTCGAGGATTTATGTTGCAATTTATATATACAATATAGTACAGTCATTTGGTAGTTTTAGTTGAAATGTTTTCCGGGAGTACCTAATAAGGCTATAAATAAATTGAAATATGTAAATGTTCTGACTGTATTTCACGTAATAAATTTAATTAAGCATGTTTTTCATATTAAATGACACGTACATTCTATCCATGTCGTTCGTTGTATCATTATATTATTGTCATAAATGAAATAGATTTGAGTTACAGATTTGAATATAAAATAATAAAAGCTTATATATTTTAAGGACTACATGCAGTAAATTGTTTTAATGTCTTAGTAAATATACTTATCATTTATAGGTTTAATGTTAATTTGTAGAAGTTTTTATAGAAACTCAACTAAAATATTTTTCTCTTGAAATGTTTTCGGAATTTCAGCGGCTTGATAAAAATTAGACAGCAAAAATGAAACCAGCCGAGTCGATATTACATTAATGCAATCGTATAGAGTATGGTTTTAGTTTACAGTAAACTATATATCACTTAAATCTGTTTACGAGAGTTAATTTATCTATACACATTATATATATTTTACACATATAATCTATATACCTATTATATAGGTAATAAAACTGTAGAAGAGTTCAATTCTGTACATTGAATAGAAACTTAAAAAAAAACCCCTAGGGGACTTCATACAAGTAACACAAGCCAAAAATTCATTTTGAAATTTTTGTCTGTCTGTTGTCCGGCTTTCACGCAAAAACTTCTAGACGGATTTTGATGAAACTTATTTTGTTATATAGCTATTAGTCCTTGGCAACATATAGGCTACCTATACAACTTATACAAACCACGGTTAATATGAGAGTGAGCAGAGCAGGAAACCAAAACGCTAAAGAATTTTTCCGATTTTCTTTTAAAAATAGGTGACGGTAGATATCTTAAAGAAGAAGGGCTGATCACACTGCGACACGATTTATGCGAGGTTGTAATTTCACTTGAACAACTCATATTTTCAGTTTATAATATTTACTAATATCACAACTCAAGAAGATTGTGACAGTGAAGATTGTTGGCTTTGTGACCGAGCAATTTTATCACCTCAAAACCAAGAAGTGATAGAAATAAATAATATTATTATGGAGAAATTTGAAGGATCACAAATTGATGATCAAAACGATGAAGCTACGACGTATCCAGTTAAGCTTTTAAATTCTTTGTGCGGACAAAGAATTTCAAAGCTCAACTGGTCTTCCAGCACATATTATCAAATTAAAAGTTGGAGTGCCTATAATTTTACTAAGAAACTTGAGTCTACCAAAATTGTGTAACGGCACACGTTTAAAAATTATATCGCTCCAACGGAACCTGATAGAGGCACAAATGTTAACTGGATGTGGTGCAGAAGAGCGTGTTTTCATTCCATGAATACCGCTCATCCCAAGTAACTAGGTATCCGTTTAGATTTAAACGTGTGCAATTCCTATTAAGTGTGAGTTTTTGGATGACGATAAATAAAGCGCAGGGATAGACTATGAGTCGTGTTGCTGTAAATCTGCGTAAGTCATGTTTCTCTCATGGCCAGCTTTATGCAGCTTTGTCACGTGTAAGCAGTGCGCAAAGCCTGTCTACACTCACTGACGCAAATGAAAAAACAAGTAATATTGTTTATGAAGAAATTCTGTAATTAATGTTCTTATATTACAAACTCACACATACACACAGACTTGCTTAAATTAACTTTGTTTAGTTTCGCTATAAATTCCATTTCGGTTTAAAGTAAAATACTTTAATATTATATTTAAGTACAAAATAGGAATATAATTTAATCTAATATATTCGAACTCTGTAAAATGTTTATGTTGTAGTTGTTGTTCCTAATAAAATTTAATTTAATTTTAATTTTAATATACGCACGCGCGAACGAAGTCAGTTAAATAAAATTAATAAAGTTTAACATCGCAATTGAATCTTGGTACGATGTTAGACAGTAAAAGCCTTCACTATATATCTATAGATTTCTGACTATCTATGGCTTACTCATTACAATTTATTTACGTTAGTGAATTACACGGTTTTTTGTGTTATAAGAGTTTATGTAGTTTTACTTTCTCAAGTTTCCTATTGTAAGATCATTAAAATAACTTTTGCTACCACTACTATTCTTGCTCTTATTAAGCTCAGTAGATTAGACAGTAAAGAGCAAGTAAGTAATCTGTATCAATATAGTGTATGGCAATTAATGCCTTCTCACGTTAATTAAATAGCCTCAAGGCCGATTGCAGGTGGTGCTTGATTTTGAACTGGTGTATCTCTACTACAAAAATTAAAGATTTAGCTCCACGTCATATCACCTCCATTATGACTTATGAGAGATGGCGGAATATTTAAATGTTTGTCTACAGAATCGGGAATTCGATTCAACAGGTGAATACTGCAAGCGTTTTTGAAACAATTTCTCGCGAACATGCTTTATAAAAAATATATAATATAATAGTATGTAAATATATCAAGTAAATAAAAAATCAAATAATAAAATTAAAGATTTTTTTAAAAATTGAAATAAAAAAATAAAATAAATCTAATATCAACACAATTTTAGATGTGAACTGAGATTAAGTATTAATTTAAAAATAAACATTTTATCTTATAGACTTATCTATATATTACAAAAATGCGTATTCTTTTAATTTATAGATAAAACCAACTAAAGATTACGAATGAAAGTATTTATTCAGGCGAAAGTGACGACCTTTTTGTTCACGCTCTATTTTGAAAACGAACTTTGTCAGACGAGACTCATTACTACTACAGAAAGATTCGACAAAAAATATAGTTAAGATGAATGTACTTTTACAAGAATTTATGACCTTATGTATATATACTCTCTACCCTATTATCCTGCTCGCTTGATCGCTTTTTGTTTTGTGAAATAATGTACATGTACGATTATAGAGGCACAAATGAAACAAAAAATTGATAGAGCTGATGTTGTATAGTAGGTAAGTCGTGAAATAAAAACAAAAATCTAAGCATTGAAATCTATTTTGACATTACAAACGGACATTTTAATTATTTTGGTATATTTGATGATGTATTGGATGATAAAACGATACAATCGATAACTGCATAAAAAAGGAATCTTCGATACGGTTTGAACATAATAAATTATAATAAACAATAACATAAGCAACAACAATTTCACTGTTTTAATTTAAATTTTCTTTACATTTTTTATACATATAAATAAATATATATGTTGCTCTATATGTCTTTTGTCAATTACTGTCTATATCAAGGAATTTATATCATAACTGCTCACATAATAAAATTATATATTCAAATATGCACCTTGAAATAACCGACATTTTTTGTGGACATTTGTTGGTTGACATTTGTTTCCAACATGTAAAGTGAAAAAATCGTTCCGAGCATTTCGTTGACTACTGATATTTTGTGTCTTTCTTATGAATTGCCTTGAATTCATAGTAGAAAGAGATGCAATCCCTCTCTTAGGAACGTTTTTTGAGTGCACGTGCGCATTCCAGTTTGTATATAAATTCCTTGGTCTACATTTATATCTTACACTTAATCTCATTATCTGCGCTCAAACACGTTTTTCGAGTCTGTGGAAAAACGGTGCAGCGCCCTTTCAGTTTTCCGGTTCGCGACTACAGTGAACAGTGTATTGTAAAAATATATTTGAATAAACCGAATATAGTACAAATGTACTTTTTTATAATAATATCTTCCTAAAATAAAATTGTGTAATAGCAGTCCTTAGATATTATACACAGATTATTTAAAAATATATTTTTCGTTATCGATACGATAAAATATTTTCCTGTAAAACTACTGTATGTCGGCTTGCGCGCGTTATCTATATTGTGACGGACAAACATGACAAAATTTATCTTTAAATGTTATTTTAATTTTTAATTTGGTAAGTAGTTTTTCCTTATCTATTATTATATAGATAATATTTCAATGACAAAAATATGTATTTTATGTTTACACTAAACAAGACGTCTGTCGCGATTTCATTCGCCTAAAATTTTCTTTAATTTTATGCTTGCTAGACCAATAGGTAACAAAATAGACTCATATCGTTAAGATAAAGGTTGTGTCTTAGAATTTTTTCATTCATATACATATATTATTGTAGAGTCCATCATACAAAAACAGTGTTTGATAAATCATTGTTTTACGGCCGCTAACATGTTATTAACGATGATAGGACGAGTTGGGTGCAGCGGTCACAACAACTAGCTGTTGCTCTAACATACGCGGGTTTGATTCCTGCTTATGACGAATGTTTGTATGGGATATACACATTTTTTTATGGTCTGTGCTGTTGTCTTTGTGTTGTGCGTTTCTGGATCCTCGAGATATAATTTTTATCTTATCTTACTTATTATTATTAAATTAAATACGTTTATATATTTTATAAAAGTACTTTTTTTAATTTCACTTTTTGTGTAGTATGTTTCAAGAAACTGCTACTCCGTAATGTCGTGTCCACTCTGTTGACCGTCCGTGACATATAACTCTTGCTTTTTATTACATTGCGCTCGACAGTTGAAATTACAATGGATGTATTTGTCTTGTACTTGTTATTAGACTTTAATTAGAAATATTATTAGAAGATGTTATTTTCAGACCAATGTCATATACGATACTATTTTACGAGGAAAAGTTAAGCCTTACATTTTATTTAATGAGCTACTTAACTAACCGTTGTTTTACTACACGGAGATATAATTTTAAAATATGTAGTTTATATTAAGATAAAATAACATTTTAAGATATAAATTTTACATCTATCTATTATTAAGAAAACACGTTAATATTTGATGCTCTACTCTAAATGTTAAAAATAGTTTATTGTGTAATTATTTGTAAGATTATAACTAATTTTAGGTAATATTGTTAGAAGTGTGAAAGTTTAAAATATATTAAAGTACCCAGTTCGAAGCAGCAGGTGTTTGAAATTTAGCTCGTCTAATTAGTAATTACTAAGACTCTTTCACGTTTGTTCTTCTATTAATATTACATTATACTAATAGCATCATTCTAACTAATCTTAAAGTTCCTTAATTACCATGGATTATATCTACTTTGATTATAAAAGCAAAAACAATGAAATTCAATATCATATATTGGAGCCATCACATTTTCGCTCTGCTTTAATATCGCACAAAGTTCTTAATATATTCAATTGTTTCGGGTTTGTTTGTTATTAAAGTTAAGTAATGAATAATAAATATGTACACTCAAAATACCTTTCAAGTTATTTAAACTTTCAAAGTTGTTGCTTAAGTTTTATAAACGTTGTATATTAAATTAAAAAAATCACTATTTTCCATTTAATTAATTGTTTGTATTAACTGAGTAAATAATTGGTTAATACTGTTATAATTTGTACCTACTTTTATAATTTAAATATATTCAGGTCATACCTTCTTGCATCTCGCCAAAGCTACTATTGTGATTAAATTTCCAGGGATTCCAACAAGCATGAACAATACACAGCACACAGACGCGAATCGCAGCAGCCCCTCCGGATAATCCTTGAACAGTTCCACTGCAGCCAATTCCTCATCTGTGCTGTACGCGTCAAGCCCCACAACACTCCAATTGTGACCATCTACCTCACTGGCCAACGTACTCTTTGGTATACTCGGTAAAAGATCACCCATTGTAGAATATCACTCATCATTTGCCCGCAACGTATCAAGCATGATCTAACGGTTAGGTCGGGATGCTAGCGGGTATCGTCTACGACTGATAAGTGCCCCAGAACTTAGAACGAAGAGGGTCCGATAAGGCATTTTGTTGGGCTGTCGGGTCACAGCTGGTCAGGAAGTGCTATCAGTTCGGTATGCTCTCTCGCTACGCGATGACCTGCGGAGATAAACATTATGATCATTACATTTATTAATTACGATGGCTAATATTTGCGTAGTAATTGTGGGATAGTTAGAGACATTAAATAGATATTTTTAAATACGTATTTGAGATAACGTTTCTTTTTAATTTTATCATTGATTTAACTAATATTGCTGATAAATATTTCATTTAACATGATGATAAGAGGTGGTTATATAATGATACGGATCGACTGATACGAATATGTTTTTAACGCGAGGATAATATTAGAAATTTAAAAATAGTGGTACCTATATGTTTTAAATAAAAATAATTTTGAAGAAAGAAGCATGATGTATGTTCTATTTACATTATATGCTTTAAATTTATATTTCTTTTTGCTCAAAAATAAACGTAAAGAAAACTGATGTCACTAGGATGAAAGGATAGCTTTGACTGATGAATAGGCTTCTGTTTGTATCCAAAATCATCCTGATTAAACGTTAAAGATAAAACGAGTGATCTGAATGGTACGAGAAAAAATATATTAGGTAAGGAAGGACCTACGTTTCTGTATTTTGGACACAAATATTTATTTGTTTATGTTGTGTTTGAGGATCTATAAGGAAGGTATTTTCCGGGGTTGTGTCAAAATAAAAAGGGGTCTGCATCAATATTATAAATAGGGGTATTTGTGAGGATGGGTATATATTTGTTTTTGGTAGATATTTGTTATTCTTATCCATGAAAATTAATCAACCGTTTACGATGTACGACAAATAATTTTATTATTAAACTCCTACAAGTTACACGAGTAAAACAAGCAAGCGCAGCTAGTTTATTTATAAGTTAACCCAGAATATTACACAAAAATGGAGCTCGTTGTTTCCAATGTTGTGACCGTGGTGACGGTATCGAAAATTATATTAAGTTCCGATATCGTTGTCTTTAATGCTATAGCTTATCAGTATTATTATCTCAATAACTTAAATTAACTATAATTTATATTTACTTTTGTCAGACCATATCATGTTATACGACTGTGGTACATGGCATTGACAATATTGTAGATAATCGTGTACAATGAATTTATATCATAAGTGGAACGCTCACTTAATAAAATTGTATATATTCAAATATGCACCTTGAAATAACTGTTATAAGGTTGACATTTGTTTCCAACATGTAAAGTGAAAAAATCGTTCCGAGCATTTCGTTTACTAATGGTACATTGTCTTTTTCGTACAAGTTGCATTGAATCCATGGTAGAAAAAGATGCAATCCTTCTCTTAGGAACGTTTTTTGAGTGCACGTGCGCATTCCAGTTTGTATATAAATTCCTTGCTCGTGTATAATTAAGTTATAATCTATAGTACAGTATGATTACTTCCACTTTGACACTCGGGATGTCTCGGTTTAAATTGTAAATGTTCGTGTTTTCACATAAAATATATAAAATACTAGAATTTACTCAATAAAATATTTAAATCTATGTAATATAATATTTTATTTGTAATTTGTGATTCTGTGTTTTGTAATAAAATACCTTACATTAATTTAATACAGGAAATTAGTAATAAAATCTCAACCTAAGTATATAAACTTCTTTAATATTCTAAATATTCCAATAGGATTATTCCAACATTTTATGACAAATGTGACGGGTTAACTTTTATAATCAAAGTAATTTGCTTTGAATTAAATTATTTATAATTTATATGGTTTCATGTTGAAAATAAATTTGGTCATAGTCGCGACAAAGTCTAATTCGGCTTTGTATATTAAACAAGGTAAAAAGTTTGATGGATTATACAATTAGTACTTATTGTAAATAACGCTTTTATAGAGATAAATTCTATTCTAATAAAAAATGGCATTTTGGCAGGTGATTTACATTACTGTTTTAGAAGGTTTAAGAATTTAGACTATAATATCCTAGTAGGATGTTATGAATATGTAGCAATGTATCTCGTCTCATTTGTAGTTTCGATCTCTCACGATAATATTGTCGAAAATCACCGAGTGTCAAAGTGGAAATAGTCGTAGTGTAATATTCTACACTATAAAGTGAAAAAAATCAAAGTTATATTTAACAACATTTTTATAACATTGAATTAAATATAATTTAGCCAAGATGCCTCCAAGCCTCTCGGATACATGGTTGACTTGATCATTTCAACTAAATTTATCGTCAATAATATACCGGAGATAGGTGTGATTATCTACTAAATTGATAGCTTTACAAGAACAAGGGGTCCTCATTTCCGATTTATTATCATGAAAACAATTGCAGGTATGTGCCATTAATTTGAGTTTGACGGCGGTTTTATTTTGGATAGTGCTAATGCACATTAGTTTTGTTTGTTAGAATTGAGCACTAAGCCAACGTCGTGTGAACATTTTGTTAGTATGTTAAAATAAGCCTGCAGTTGCATGTTGCAAATAAAACGAAATATTGATATTTACTCACAAATAACTTTGTATTATTGTTATATATTTATATTCTTTGAATTGAATTGAACTGAAATGAATTAGTCTGTAATAGTCCCACAGCTGGGCAAAGGCCTCTTCTCTATATGGGAGAAGGGTCGGAGTTTAAGAGTGTGCATTATGCAATTATGTAGTTTGAAATAGTTATTTGTCTCAGGATTTGTAAAATTTACGACCTTCATATTTGGAGAAATGATACTTCAAACTTTTATCTTGTATTATGTAATTTAAAAACATGATTGGTATAAAAATTTCTCGATAGTATATTTTTCTGAAAAATACATGTCTTGCATTCCTTTTGCTATTTATCTCAACATAGGCACACTATTTTTGCGGGGTTTTTGTTTAGTCAAGTAACCTAGAAGTATTTTCATCATCCATCACCATCCTTATATCTAAGAAGATGCCTTTACCCAACAGTGCGTTGCTTACAGTATAATTGAGTTCAGTTCGTTTTAATAAATAAAAACATAAATCCAATTATATATACATATATAAATTAAATATTGATATAGGCTTAAGAAAATGAGATATACCATTTTTGATCATCATTAGTTATCAAATGATAAATATACCCCAATGATTGCTTATCATTGGGGTAGTTTGCTTAAATTATTATTCTATAGAGAAACCAAATAAAAAAAGTGATATGATTATATATTAATTATTTGTAATTTTAAATGAATTTTAAAACTTCGTAACGGGTTAAATGTTATGATAATGTTCTACAGGAAGGTTAATTTTTATGGTTGACTTTATGTATAGACGATAAGGTTATCTTGAAATTTATTATATCATACTAAACGAATGAACTCTGAGTCACATTTTATCTAGGAGCGTAATATTTTTGCTTATTTTAGTTTTAGATTTCCTTCGCTTGTCTTTAATATGTGGTCTATTAATAATAACGATTTGTATAGAAATGTTTCTTTATAAAAATATCAAATAGATTCTTATGTACCTTTTACCCAATATATCAAATAATAACACGAGATAGTGATATTAAAATTCCTTATTTTTCTATTCTGTTCATAAATATTCGCAGCACCACATGAGTCTGAAATGTGTTTCTGGATTGGGATTAGGGGCAGGGCGAAAGGGGTTTCCATTTTCTAACTCACATATCGATGTGAATTGCGTATTATAGATACATATAGTTTTTATGGATTCGGTATGGTCGAGTCGGTCGTATAGTCAATAAGTGACAATTCTATTCTACCAATGCAATCAAAATGAAAATATGGAACATAATTTGAAATTTGTTCTTAGATAGACTTTTTTCTTTAATAAAAAAAAAATTTAAAAACGGAAAATACGTAATTTTTAGAATGTTACCAACATTGAAGCGGCTATTGATGTTGACAATAAATGTGGGTGGCCTAAATATACGATTCGCAATACGTAATCATAATAACTGTTTGTAGACAACGTATCTATTTTTAAGGAAACGGAAGTGGGCCACAACAATCAAATATGGAACTGCCACTTACAATTAAGGCCAAAAAAAAGCCCGGGGTGTTAAGTAGACCCTGAATTCGCAACATTATCTTATTGTCTAAGAGTGGGTGGGGATGGAACGACCCCATTTGTTTTTGGGTCGTGCTGTTAATGAAATATTGTTTACCATTGAAACGACTGCTTTTTGAGTTACGATGACGCTTGCAATGACGTCAAGATATTTCAAATGTGTGTTTAATGAAATTCATAACCGGATACCCTTCTTTGGCAAAATTTGGAACACTTTTGTAAATTTTTTGGAATAAATGTCATAACAATTTACTTAATCAGCTGTTTAGTATAAATATACAATAAATTAAATAAATGAACATAAACTGGGATGCAAATTAAAGGCGTGGGATAAAATTTTCCATTTTATGAAATGTTGTTAATTTGCTACCGTAACCTTATTGTAGTAATTTGAATATTTGCAAATGCTGTGCAAAGATCCCTTCTCTTTATTTTCGCTTAATTTGCTACACAGATCCATTATGTACATGAACGAAAACGTCTATATACTATATGTATATATATAGCATGAGATGATCATCTCATGCTTTTCCCTTGGACCGATGAACCGTGTAGGTTGTGTCTTGATGTTTTCTTTCAAAGCTGAGGACGAGACTGAGTTTCAATTCACTTCAGTAACGTATTGCATGAGTCATCTTTGCTTTTTTACCCGACTGCCGGAGCGTAAGGTTTTTATCAGTCTATGTACGTATGATTGTTCCTATGTGGAGGTGTATAGACCAAACGCGTCGACCGATTTTGATTATGCATATATCAATCAATTTGTCTTAACCTTGCGAGTGTCACTAAAGACATGACAATAATCAAAATTCACTACAGCGACAACTAGACTCCATATTTTCTAAATGAAAGAAAAAAAAAGTTGATGAACTACGTCAAGTGAGGTATCGTTGAATAATTTACCAGTCGGAACCTATTTAAATTTTGCAGGGCTCCTTGGTAAGATTTGATTTGTTGTAGAAATGGTCCCGACTGTAAATCCTTCTATTTTGCAAAAAAAATTTTAATGTTTGAATCGATTATAAAACTATTTCAATGGTATAGTTGTTCAGTATTACTTTTGACAACATTCTAAACTTCTGGGCTTGTTTTTTTCTTTTTAGTCTTTTTTAAATGTATGTTTTAGTTTTTTACGCAGTCGGGGTTTTTTTTTTATATTAAAAAAAAAGTTATTATCAATATTTTTCTAAAGAATTTCACAATCTTGGTTCTTCAATGCGGTATTAAAATATTCAGTGTTGTGTATTTCATTGCAATTTGTTTTATTATATGATAATAAAACTTAAATTAGCCATTGAGGTTTGGGGATATAATATTTTAAAACTTTATTGTATATAACAAGTAACAAATATTATTTAAATATTCTGTTTCCAGAACCATGGACATATATTGGCTATTAATTGTCAACTACACCAACGAGTATTGTCAAACGTAACGAATAAGCGTGAGAACGGGCGACAGAAAACATGGAATTTTTTGAACGAGTTTCTTTAAAAAAAAAAAACCTCGAAAACAAAAAAAGTATCAATTTTACGAAATGCACCAACAATTGTACCGAAAATAGATTTCACTTTTCGGATTTAACTATCAAGAAATACCTAATCCACCAATATATTTCGTTAGTTTATATCCAAAGTTACCAATAAAAATAAAGGAACAGCATTGTGACAGACGAAAGCCACCAATAACTGGACTCATCATAAATCGCGGTGGTATGTGGAGAAACGATGTATTTCCATGTAAATACGACGCCGTATCACAATCCGAATGGAGACCGAATTATCTCGATATTGACAAGTTTCTTCGAATGATGACGTTATTATTCTGCCTACAACCAGGGTACTATGTAAACTAAGGCCTATCTATTCTAATACAAATTGAACTTCTATTATTACATTAAGTTTTGTAATTGGTAACGGACTCGTTTGAAGCACTATTATGACCGTTAGTATTGATCAAAGTGATTTCTCAAGTATAGTTTATTGTTATTGAATATTTCTTATTTTTTAATCAGTAGGTATCCCTGTCAGAGGAGATCCTAAACAAAATTGCTTAAGCAAAAAATGTGATCTAATTTTTGGTCGCTTTATTACGTGTTTTTAATATAATACTTTTATTGTACTGAAAGATTATTTTTGTTACGCATTTAGTAGGTTTTTAAATTTAAAAAAAAATATAATTAGTCGTTGACGTTGTTACCTACTGAAGTTATTTTGAAGTAAGATTTTGCGAATTGTTTTAAATAGGTACAAATAGTACACTCTGTTCTACGTGACATTGGCGAAATTACCTGTGCTCTTTAATCATCACTGAAAGCTATTAACCAAATAAATCAAAGGAAAGTAAACATACATAATTTTACAAGTTTTTGTGTTAAAAAAATACCTTAGAAATTTAAAAATAATTTTAATGAATTTCAAAAGATTCGTGCCTAGTATCAAAAATTCTAATTGGATAACGGCTAAAAGAATATTTAAAGATTCGTTATTCACCCAAAATTAAAAGGGATAATTTTACAACATTTTTAAACTTTGCCAATTTATTCTCGAAGTTCAAGTTTCATAAGCATTTCAATAAAAAGTAAGCAAAGCAATATTATGAAGGAACCATTCCTCAACTTTATATGGTAGTTATATTAAGTGTATTTAGTTTAGTTTTAATTAGGGATAGCAAAATATAGGACGGGGTAGCAAAACTAAATCTTTATTTATATAAAACAAAATATATTGATAAAAAATATTTGATTTTGATTATAGAATTCATTAAAGATAATTAAATAAATATTAATATATCAAAATAACTAGTGCCATCTATAATTTCCGTTGAAAATTTCCGAAAACCGTTGTTCGATTAATAAAAATACTTATTTATTTCATAAGTAGGAGATAAAATTATTTTATTGCGTATTTTTTAACTGAAGAAGATATTGAATTGACATTAATAGAATGTAGTCAACGTTAGTAGTAAAAAAAAATGTCCAAGGCAGCCATTATGAAGCCAATGAGACCACTTTTATTACTCGAATGCAATAAATAGTTTATAATTTTTATTTATATAAAAAAAATAATATTTACAATACAAATATTACAAAGAACCTTAAATAGTAAACACTACATGTATTATTTATTTTTATAAAGCCTGAATAGTTGAATCAGCCCCAGGTGTATAAGTACTGAGTTTGTCGTATACACTTCTCTGACATTGATTGATGCCTCCCTTAAGTATAGCGCCGGTAGAAAATTTGCTAACGAGAAGTTGAATATGCTGTCGGTTTTTTTTTAATAAAAATCAAGTTGTCTTGACAGTGAGTAGTACATTTTGAAGGCTTATGTTTTTAATGATCTAAAAATGGAATAAATATATTTTTTGTAGATATATCAATGAAAAGAAATTATTGAAACGAGAAATTTTTTATATTAAAATAGAACAGGTCAAGTAAAAATATAGCGTGGGATTTAATGAAAATATTTCAATAAATGTACTATATATAAAAATATTTTCATTTATAAGAATAAAGAAGTGCTTTTTTATTATTATTATTCACAACGATTATATTTAAAAGTGATTAACATCAATCACAGTTATAGGTAATTAGGCATTTAATTCATAATTTGAAATACATTCAACTAAGACGCACCGATAAATAAAATTTTATAGTGTTTTAATTCTAAACTGAACAACTGACGAACGACGATAAAAAGAAAATGTATATATCACTTTATACCTGTCTTAAAAAACAGTTTATTAAAAATAGCACGCAAATAAAATCTTATAGAGATTTTGTCATAGAAGAATTTCCTCCAACAAAAAGCGTCAATCAATATCGAATATCGGTAATTCCGGAAGTTATGCCTTTTCGAGGGCTCGCTTTTGGGTGAAAATATGATGTTACCAATCTAAAATATGTTCATTCCATGTCCTTATGGAGTTCATCAGTATTTTTGCGATGTCATGAAATATTTAATACTGAGTAAATCTACTTTGTTTGCCGACTTATTTTAAAATGTTTTCTAACAATGTAGTTATTAAATTCATTTCACAAAATCTTAGATAGCTAATTGACAAGCAATTGATAAGATTGCGAGAGTCTAAGTTAATATGAAAAAGTTTCTAGAGTTGTTTCATTCACGATAAACATGGTAATGGAATTCATCAATTGTATCAAAAATACATTTCTGTGTGTAAATAAAAAATATAATAGATAAATACTAAAACATCGGTTGTTTTGAATTATAAAAATAAATGTTTAAACTTAAAGGATAAGAAAAAGAAAAAGATGAAATGTATTAAGTTTTTCTTCAGATGGGACGATAGCAAAACCTTTGTATTTTATAGAATAGCTAGGTTATGAGACTCATGTGATAATTCGGATTGCGCTATAACGTCACAATGAAACGAGTGAATGTCCGGCGTCGTTTCATCCTATTGTAAAGAAATAGCTTTATCATCTTCGTAAAGAACTACGAATGTCGCAAGCTACATATTCTAGGCAAATGATTAATTGTATCAATTCTGTATCATCCAATACCTATATAAAATAATCACATTTTACGAACAGTAGAATCCTATTTCTGATTATCTTTATTATTTGTTCATATTGAACAATTGTATATTTATGATATATCTAATATTTATTGCTAATTTTTTTAATAATCTTGTCTAAATAATAGAGTCTACGAATCTTTACCAAAATATCGTGGTTTTAAATTAGGGTTAATGCTGCTGAAGGGTCAAGTGCTAAATTAAAATTCATATCTTGTTTTGGTAGTCAGTATTGGAGGAAAATAAGAAATACGTGAATGTATATGAGTCAACCCACAGTGGAGCAGGTGGTGATTTAAGATGCAATTTATATCGTTCACACGAATAAACGGCTTATGTCTAGAAGTGGGACGTATTCGGGCTACTTCAGTGCAGTAAAGTTATATTTATATAGTTATAAAATAATCATATTTATTTATTTATTTACACTTTTTTGTACACCACAAATATACAAATAAGACAGGTTTATGACAATTACAAAAAATGAAGAACAAGGGGCGGTCTTATGGCTAGTTAGCCTTTTGTTCCAGACAACCCGAAGTAAGTTGGAGTAATTTATGAGTATAAGAAAGAACGAGTAAGTAGTGCAGTTATATTACAATAAACTTTCATACAAATATCTACACATTAGTAAAAACTTAAACTTACATATATAGCATAATATACTAATCAATGTACCAAAAGTACCTCATAGAAAATATGGTCAATAACACCAAAAGAAAAAAAAATTGAATCGTCCCCGTTATTAAGGTAATGTCTCTTAACGAAGTTTTTAAATATTGGGAGTGATATTGCTACTTATATTAAGATAACTTGTATCTGAATAGTCAAAAACTGTTATTAGTAGAGAATTTGTTAACATAACTTTGGTCGAAATTGGTAGAAAAGACTTGAGGCGCCGTAAGGAGCTCAGCGTAGTGAAGGTTTTTCTGCTGACTTCTTTTAATAGAGCTGACCACGATAAAGTTGAGTCGAGTTGCACACGAAGGTCCAAAGGTGGCACAATATTTATTAATTATTATAACCTGAGATTTGCCAGGGTTGATATTAAGCCCGTAACGCCTACTCTACACTGAAATATTAGCTAACTCTCTGTTGATCATCTTAATTGTACTCTGCAGTTCTTCAAGTGTTTTGTGGCGATAAATCTGGTCATCTTCTACATACATATGATAGAGAGATAAAATACATTGAGTAATCGAATTGATGAAGATTGAGAAGAGCAATGGAGATAGAACGCCGCTTTGAGGTACCCCGGCTAGTGTTTACTATTTTATAATGTGTGCGAATTAATTGTCCTATAAGAGATCTTTAAAACCGTATATAAGTACGTAGAGTACTTCCTGTCACAAAATCTAATTCAACCGTGTCATTAACAAGCAGATGTCGTCGGATTCTATTGTTAATTTAATATCCATAAAATGTCTCTTCCGGCCAGTCCTTAAATAGCATTCTTAGAAAAGGAGAATGAAAATTTATATTGCTGTTTATTTTTTTAATGCTTATGACACCCGTCAGAAAGGTTTAAATTAAAGTAATAAATTATACATGTTAATTAGCGTGTTTCAAACAATAAAAATAATATTTTCAGCTTTTTAATTTTAAGTATCTATAATATATTTTTTTTAATATTTTAATTTAAATATAACTTTATGACTTCTTGATTTTTAAAAATTTTTTACAATCGAATAGATTAAGGTTTCTCAAAAATAAAGTTAAGTAAAATATACACAGTATATTAAAATACTTAATAATATTTTTTATTAATTATTTTATATAACAACTATATTTCCCAATCAACAAGCGATTGATAAAAAAGTCTATCACAAATTGTCATTCTTTTAGTTAATTTTCGCAGTTTCTGCTCCTCTGAAAATTACAACTACGAGTATATCAGATTAGCGATGTACTCTTAATGTAGATTCACGGAGTTCACACCATAACTGTGTTCTTATTAGGAGTATTAAAGTATTAGGAGTCAAAATCGGAACAATAATATTTAACTCCATTAAGAAAGGATTTAATTCTTTCATTAAAGTCGGTAGAAGTTATGCAAGCCTAAAGATATTCTTCCTTTCCAAATATCGGGCTTATAAAATGTCAACTGCAGTTATGTCAGTTCTTACATTTGTCAAATCAAGCGCATCAGAATAGATGAAAAATACATAGCGGCAGTTAAAAATACGCAGACGAGTAGATCCACACTGGTTGATCGTTTTTTAGACTCGTGAATAAACCATTTGATTGAGCTTTCTGACCTGAAATTTCTTTCAACAGATAAAAACTACTGCTTGTTTGTACGTGACGCATTCGACATTAAAAGAAACAACATAAAACTTCGAATCACGGATTAAAATTATCTACAAGCCGATAGTGTGTAGTTTAATCTATCGCGCCGCTATTGCACAGGTTTTCAGATAACTTTAATACCAGAAGTAACATTTGTTGATAGTTTTTAATACTGACTAATATGGGAGTGATGATTTTACGTGTTCTCCGCTGCACCGTGGGAAGAATTACACGGAAAAACTCCAAGACTAGGATCAAATATTTGTACTAATACAAATATAAACTCCAAACGGGAATCGAACCCGTGACTATCTATATTAATAGAATATTCCTCAACTCTAGCTCGTTGGCGCAGTTAGTAGTGACCTCGTTTTCCTTTTCCTAGTCGTAGGTTCGATTCCCACCTCGAGTCTCGGTGTGATAATTATATATGTAAAAATTGATATGTTTATAATATATGTATGTATATCAGCTGGATCTTACTTAAAACACTTGTATTATGTTGCAAACTTAGGAACAGACGACCGTATATGTATACATAATTATGTTAAACATATTTATTTATTTATACATTCCTTAACGCTACATCAAAAGGTCGTCGTCGTCATATTTATTTTATTCCATAAATGAAGTATAAAAGTATGTTAAAGCTAATTTTCTGCCAATGAAATTGAAAATATTATTTTACATTAATATGGCTTGGAGCGTTCACGTTTTTTCCGCCCACTCTGTTTTTCTTGCCTCAATAGCAAAACTTAAGCTGCCGTTAATTGTTTTATATTTTCTTTGTTTTAGCAGTAATTTAAGTAAGTTATGAAGAAAATATACTGAAGATAATGTAAGAATACATTTATTCAAATTTTACTTTCTATTTATTTAAATGTAATTTGTAATTTAAACTTAAATTAATAATTTGTAATTGTGTACTTATTTAAAAAAAATATTTAAAGAGTGTTCTAATTTTATTTTTTTCAATTTTAAAACTCAATCTAAAGCCTCAATATAGATTTGTAGATAAATATTTATTGCATTTTAAACACGTAGTCGACTAGGGGGCGACCGCAAATGTGACCGTATTACGTAACTAGTCACATGTGTCGATACAACAAACGAATTAAAAAATAAACATTGTTTTTATATTCTGTACTGTACTGTAACAGCCTGTAAACAACACACTGCTAAGCAAAGGCCTCATTTCCATATAGAAGAAGGGTTGGAAAGCAATCCCCCACGCTGCTCCACTGCGGGTTGGCGAATAATTTCCCTATGAGTAACGATCGTTATCAAGTGTCTATGATAACAACCGGGGCCGACTGCTTTTTGTGCTCTCCGGGGCATCGAACTCGCAACCGCCGGCGCGCATCGTCCTCAACAAGCGTAGGCAACTACTCGCACCACTACACCAGAACGGTCGTCATGATCATAATATTTGCGTAGGCCAAATATGGAACGGATACATAGATAACCCTTTAAAGATAGACATGCCGTCGCAGATTTTTCTCTAGACCTATTAAATATAAACTCCACCATACATGGTTGTGTTATATGAGGTTTGGCAGCGTTTAGGATAAAAGCTTCCAGGCAGCTTGATTTATTCTGATATTTACAACAATTCAACAATTAGTTCAATTGTTTTTGAGTTTATCCTGAACAGAGAGACAGACAGACGAATGCGGCGGGGGACTTGGTTTAATGATATTTAGTGCTATTACTTATTATGAAGTTAAGTTTTGGAATTGTATATCGGTAGAATGCAAATTAATATAAAAAAATGTTTTATAAAAAGCATAAATGGTACATATGTATCATAATAATTGTACGTAAATATTACGCAGTGTTGCAACGGGATGCCGACGTTAAGGCGCCAAGAAAATAAGCTTGGGTCAACGAACGGAGATCCTTCTTAGATGTATTTAATCTTATTACAATCTTTTATATAGAAGTACTCGTATGTGCGAAACGTTGTTAAGACATCAGTCTATGTCTTTAACTGTTATTTAATTTTCTGATGTTACAACTTGAGCTCATTAGGAAATTAAATACATTATTTGAGATTTGTAAAAAAATCAAAAATAGGTATAGCAAGTTATACTGCTCAATACTGTCAATTAAAAAATGTTAATAAAAACCATATATCGGTGCAAAAACCACGAAATCCGTTTTTTTTTAAATAAATAATGTTGTTTCTCTGCGAGATTGAATTAGAAATGATGAGATTCGCAGACGAACGAAGGTTGCCGACATAGCCCATCAGATCTGCAACCTGAAGTGGCAGCGGGCAGGGCACACAGCTTGTAGAACTGACGGCCGATGGAGCAGAAGGTTCTCGAGTGGAGACCACGTACCGGTAGTGCAGCGTCGGACGGTCTTCCACCAAATGGACGACTTGAGGAAAGTCGCCGAAAGCCGTTGGATGGAGGCTGTCTCCAACCGGTCACTCTGGAGGTCAATAGGGTAGGCTTACGTTCACCAGTGAACATTCAATGGCTGATATGATGACGATGATGATGACGTAAGTGGTCCAATTTCAGGTCAAACTTACTTGTTTTAATAATCGGTTGACCTGAAAAACGGGTTGGCCGGTTAAATGAATATGTATTTACACACGATAAACACATTTTTTCACAGTACTCATTAAAGCGTAACGGGAAATACCATAAAATAATATATTAAGTAAAAAAAGGCGTCAGCCTTTTAACCACTACACTAAAAACTGCATATAAATGCATATAAAAAAAATTCACAATTATTGTTTTATTTAATATTATATTGTTGAATGGTCATTTTTATTTAAAATTTATCATTAAAAGTAATGAATCAACATGTTTTCTCTTATATTTACGCGAATTTTACTCATTTAATTAAAGTCTAAAACGGATTTTATCGCGTTTATTTAAAACTACAGTCCGAATAATCACTCGGACACCCACCACCTCAGTCCCCCGAGACTACGGACGCTGTAAAGGGTCCGAAACGTCTGGAAATAATTTAAAATAAAATATTGTTAAGCTGTAGTTTTAAATAAACGCGATAAAATCCGTTTTAGACTTTTAATTGAATCAACATGTCTTCATATTTATGCAGGTATATTTATGCACTCCAGGATAATCGACCAAAAGACCACATTGCGAAAATCCCACTACGACACCGTTATCATGGAGGATTATAGGAACCTAAAATAGATATTATCAGCCGATCTATTTTAGGAATAACTGCTAAAATTGGCGATATCTTATATCTTTAAACGAGCAATTCTTGTATATATATATATAATCTGAATCTCGGAAACGGCTCCAACGATTTTCATGAAATTTAGTATGCAGGGGGTTTCGGGGGCGATAAATCGATCTAGCTAGGATTTATTTTTAGAAAATGTCGTTTTATCCCTTTTTTCAGGCAATTAAAAAATATCGTTAGAATACGAAGGTAAATTTCGCTGACATTGATAAGTTTATAATAGCTCTGATGTGAATCGGGCGGATTCAAAATAAGAAGATCCCAGGTTCGAATCCAGATGTCTCCAGAACTATTTTTTTTCTTTTTTTTTTAAGTTTCATCTTTTGTGAGAAAAACTATTATTGGGAGCCCTTTACTAACTGTATGACCGAGCTTTGCTCGGTATTTTATTTTTTTTATTTTTTGTAATTCGTGTTTTTTGGAAACTATATTATTTACATACGAATTACGAACTGATGATATATGAATAATATTTTTCGATCTTACCGAAATAATAATAAAAAAAATATGAACTGGTTATTTAAATAAAAAATCACGAGTACAATTAAAAACTTCTACAATATTATTAGAATACGAAGGTAAATTTCGGCATAGTCTACAAGATTATAATAACTTAGGTGGAAAATCTGTATACCTGGGTTCGAATCCCGATGACTCAAGTCACATTTTTTTTGCCTTTTTTATTCAAGTTCCCTCTTTTGTAAAAAAAAGAACTATTATTGAGAGCCCTTTACTATCTGGATGTCTAAGTTTTGCTCGGTTTTTTTTTTTTATTATTCGTTCTTTTTTTTGGAAATTATATTTATAATACGATAAAACTGATGAAATATGATGATGTATTTTTCGATCTTATCTATATAATAATATAGTATTTTGTATCACAAGGGGATGAAAATACTATTTTTTGTCAGAGCCGAAGGCCAGGGTAGCAAACATACGGGAATGGATGTAGTACTTTCGTCCCATGTTGCACATACTTTTTTTTCCTACCTAGGACGAAAGTTCAGGTTTTGTCCCTGTGAAGCGGGGAAAGAAAGTGTCACTTTTTTCTCGCTTCACAGGGACGAAAATCGAACTTTCGGCGGAGGTAGAAAAAAAATATATAAACTGGTTATTTAAATAAAAATCACGAGAGCAATTAAAAACTGCTAGAATATCATTAGAATAAGAAAGTAAATTTCGCCACCATTTATAAATTTATAATAGCTCAGGTGAGAAATCGGGCGGTCTTGAAAACGGAAGATTTTTCCTTTTTTTTCAAGTTCCTTTTTTGATGAGAAAATATATTATTAGGATCTCTTTTTATTTATTTATTTAAATAACCAGTACCTATTGTTATATTATTATATCGGTAAGATTAAAAATATTATTCATATTTTATCTTATATCTTTAAACGAGCAATTCTTGTATATATATAAATATATAATCTGAATCTCAGAAACGGCTCCAACGATTTTCATGAAATTTAGTATGCAGAGGGTTTTCGGGGCGATAAACGATCTAGCTAGGATTAATTTTTTGAAAATGTCGTTTTATCCGTTTTTTCAGGCAATTAAAGAATGTCATTAGAATACGAAGGTAAATTTCGCTGTCATCGACAAAATTGTAATAGCTCGGATGGGAACGGGCGGATTCGAAATCAAAGACACGGGTTCGAGTCTAGGTGTCTCCATACCAATTTTTTTTCCTTTTTCTTTTTAAAGTTTATTTTTTTGTGGGAAAAACCATTATTGAGAGCTCTTTTTATTTTTTATATTTAAATAACCAGTTCCTATTGTTTTATTATTATATCGGTAAGATCGAAAATATTATTCATATTTCATTAGTATGTAATTCGTTTCTAAATATAATTTAACCGAGCAAAGCTCGGTCATCCAGGTACTGATTGTTAAATTGAATTATGTATAAAAATTGTACTTTATAAATAATATGAAATATGAAACGGTATATGACATACATTAAATTTTGTATATTTAACATCTTATAGAAATATTTTAAAATATAATTGACACACATACATTACATTCGAAACAATCTTTATTATATATCTTTATTTCTATATATATAAGATATATATAGAAATAAATAAAAATAGAAATAATATGAATACTTTTTAAAATTAACACACACTGTCATACGTATACCTATATTTAAGTATCTTCTTAAAGAAACGGTGTCTAAGAACCCTATGTGTCCAGTCGATGGTCGTAAAAGTAAATTTTCGCTACATTATCATGCATATACTGGGGTCAGCTTGGTATATTTGGTAGATAAATTGTCTATCTCTCTAACTTTATGGGATTCTTAAAACTTTAATGATACTGTACATCTTTCTCCTTCTGTAAATGGATGTTCTTGTTTTACGACTGCTGAACAATTTAACACAACATCGGTCGTTACTGACTGGATAGAATATGTCGTAAAAAGATTTAGCTTTTATAGGATATCGATACATCGTTTTATTATGGTCTCTTAGTTATTTACAGAAATATAATTTTTATGAAGTATTTGTTATATAAAAATTTCGTGTTTTAATTCTTTTTTTTTATATATAATTATTTTTTAATTATTGTGTGCGGTCAGTTTTCTGCCAGCAAGAATTTATGCGAATGTTGTAATACAATATTAAACATATTCTGATGGTTAATATGTCTGTTGTATTTTTATCACTTCATGTAAACTACAGTACTTCATAGTTGCTGCACCGTAATAATCTGTAAATGTCCTGCTGATGAGTTAACTATACTTTTCGGGAAGGATCGACGCGTAATTAAGGATTATACATGTTTTAGAATTTTTCTCGCAACATACATATATGTTTCATTACGTTGTTTTTTTTCCTCCAAACAGATATATGCTTTTAAATAGAAAATAATTCTTGAAAATTTGGCGGTGCTACTCTTTTATCGCGCCCGATTTATCAGTGACTATCTGGTATCCACTTACGTGTTTTATCCACTAGGCTATCTCAGCTGTAATTTTGTTGGTTGAATTTTGAACTCATGGCAGGCGGTTTCAAAATTATCTCATTAGACAAACTTTGCTAATTATCATTAGTTCTGAATAAGATTATATGTCAAAGTCGGTAATATGTAGAAACTATGAATCGAATAATTCAATATAGTAGTTTCGTACAAAACATGTGATGCCGCTTAAAAATAAATCAAGCAACAAAATCATAGCCATCCATAAACACATCTTAATTGACGGAGCACCTGAAAAAGACACCGCAATGTAGGGTCTTATTGTATCAAAATTATGTCATATTGAAAAGGTATTTTTTATTAATGTTACTTTAACTCCTTTTAAAAATGATTACTGCTTTTGATATTCTGACGGCGTAGCGAGGTCTACGCGGGTCTACCGCGTAGACCTCGTAGACTCTGTAGATCTAAGCCATTAGCTTAAGTACCCTTTAAGCGCATTGGTTTGAGCCTTACGTGTAGTTAAACTACTCGAAGCTGGAAAGCTTACGAAGGAAACTTTGGAGACATTTTAAGACCTTCGTTGAATGTGTTGGTGACATTTATTGTAAGTGGTTTAGTTTTCAACAAGAACAATAAGGTTATGTACTAGTCTTAGCGATAGTTACATTTAAAATATTTTCAAGTATTACAAGATTTAGATTTTTTAACAAGATCCTAAACGACGTTTAAGCACTTAAAATGTCTCTTAAAATATAATTGTTATATTTTTCACATGTATTTCATTATGCGACAGCCATGTCTATATTCCTGTCTTATAATTACTAGTTTTAAATCGTTATATAGTTCTGTTACAAGTTGAGTTTTTCCTGAAAAAAATATAGTACTAGACTATTTTCAGCATATTTCGAGAATTAAAGAAAAGAATATGCTATTCAATTGCTTAATATTATACTGGAATCCAATCATAATTAAAAATCTATTCGCTTATATTTATTTTACCTATTCATGTTTTTGATTTCGATTTAGCGTTATACTAAAAATATAAGTTAGTGATATTAGATAAGTACTCGTACATAACAAATCAAAAAGAATCTCGTAAAAATGAACTTAATCGAAGAACGTAATCAAATTTCGTTTTCCCGTCAGAAAATATACGATTCGAACGTGAATGTGCTTAAGAGTTGCAAAGTAATCGATTCCTAATTTGCGATAGAATATAAATCAAGTTTCACCACGACATCTCTAACTTCACATGTTTGACAGACCAATGAATATCGATCGTTGTGATTGATTTCGAATTCGTATGTTGAAGGCTATGAATACGGCTAAAATACAACATCACATTATAGTGGGAGTAAACTTATTTTTCTTTTTTTTTATGGTTAGTTTTAATCTATAACTTAAAACATTCGTATCACCAAATAAACTACAAATACGTTATTGGCTCTCAGGCCCGCCGCCAGTCAATTTAACTTCCGCGTGCAAAAACGACTATGCCAACCCCCGTTCCTATTATATTTTTTGTTGTTAACCGAGGACAGTAATTATTGGTTTTTTTAAGCTTTTGGGTTATGTATGTATATTTATTTTTTTACACACTTTAAATATTTAACGTAACTGCTGATTTTAGTATAGAAATTACTGTTCGCCTTGTCTATTACTATGGCTATCACAATAATCATAAAAATATAATGATGTGAAAAATTTTTGAGGTGTTCATAAAACAAATATTTAACTATTAGTCGTTTTAGGCTCGTTATTAAAAACGAGTATACAATATTGTACGATATGAGCGCAGCTTTATAAGATGATACAACTTTACGGCGTTCATTTGTCCTCATAGCAATCTTCACCCGGTGCATGGTACATAACAAATTTAACGATGTAACATATTGAAATTATTTTACAAAGATATTTATGACATCTATAACATTTTTGGCTTACTTTAAATTATAAAATTACTTTTATGAAACTTTTTTAAAGTTTTTTAGTTGATAGTGTTAAGTATAGATTGATCGTGATGTATGCATTCCACAACATGCAAACCGAATTGCGAGCGCCTTTCAGGCTTAAAAGTTAAAACGGAGCAGAATCCAGGTAATAGTCGAGATAAGCGTACATATAAGCAATGAGACAATATCTGTGTATATCTACGTTTTAAACCAATAAAATGATTGGTCAAACATTTAAAAGTAATAAGAGTAATGTAAACGATCACACGAAAAAACTTGAGAATTTTTTCGTAATTTTTACAAGATATAAATAATACTCCAGATTTCGACCAAAAAAAAAACAATACCAAATATACTAATAAAAGAAATCTGAAAAAGCGCTGAGCGTGATACCCTTACCTCCTGTTTAATAACTCCAAGCGACCTGCAAACGATAAAGTGCTGGAATAAATCTAACCAAATGCTTCCCTCACAGATTTTCACGTAATAACAAGTCCACTTCGGGTATAACTTCGTAATTTATATCCCTCGAATAATCGATGTGTGACGCTCTATTATACGAAGAACTCGAGAACGTACATGATTTATTGATCTTGACTTATTCTTAGTTCGGTACAATTGCAACCAATTTGAATTAAACAACTGTCGTATGAATTATTATATTGTTGTTATGATACAAGAATAAGTCGAGATGGTTCATTGGATGGAACTCGTGGATTTTAACTCAAAAGTTGCGTGTTAAATCCAGATTAACACAACTGAAAAATTATGAATTTGGTATCTAATTTATTTTCAACTAGCGGCCCGCCCCGGCTTCGCACGGGTATTTAACTAAAATTTTAAAAATTATAAATTTATATTTTTTATCACCTACATGCGTCATCTATCGTATAATAGTAGAATATCGTTTTTATATTTAGTGACATTTAACATAATAGTACCTATATTAATTGAAAATGATGTTTATCTAAAATATTAAAACGATTTCTATTCCTATCCGACATATTTAGTAAACTTTTAAGTTTAACAAAATAATAACTCAAAAATAAGTTTTGTGAGTTTTTAAGATTCCGTAGACCAGGTGGCGTTGGCAGCGTAGGTACCTATTTCTATTTTCTTAAATATTTATTTTTAAATTTAATTACAATGAAACAAAAACTAAATTATACTGTGAGTTATGTTTAATTTTTATGTATTAAAGTTATTTACATTGGTTTTGTACTTTTTACGTGATACGTGAACACAGAAAAAAACGATAAGAGATGGCGCTGATACAAAAAAAAACGCGGTATTAAATTTTATTCTTGATGATATATTATAGTGTATTAATAAAACGGAGGTTTTAACAGATTTATTATTTGTACAGATTGATGCGGAAATGTTTTCCACATTGGGATGATATTTTACATGTAATTTATTTATTAAGACATTAATAATTTATATATACTTATAATAAAACTGTAACAGGTTCAATTCACTCGGGAACTATGTAATCGATATTGAAACAAAAGATATATATATTTTTTTCATTATTGTCTGTCTGTCTGTATCATGACTACAATCACACACAAAAATTTCTTTTGAAATTTCTGGACGAATTTAAATGAAATTGGCCACGCTTTGAGCTATTATAAGTTAAGCGAAATTCAGTACTGAGGAGTGAGGTTTAACTAAAGGATGACTAACGAACAATGGGATGAAAGTCAAAATATGTACTTTGACGTAATTCAGTACGCGTTGTTTTCTTTTTTTTTTTAAATTATAACTCTTTTGGCGCGTCTGAAAAAAATTATGAGAGTAAAATTTTTACGATGCGTGAGCGCACTGACAACCGGAAAGCGACATAATGAAGTTAGCTGATAGCTGTCACCTAAGTTTCCGTGAAAACTCATAACATTTATATCAGTGGAGATAAAAAAATATATATTTATTCATAAATATACATTTGTGTATGTAATTTTAAATTACATATGGTGGTGAATGATAGGATATTGTAAAAATTCGTGATAAAAGTGAATTTTATCTTTATTTGTTTACATTATAAATTATTATAATTGCATTATTATTTGAAAAATAATTTATTCTACTTTTATTAGGTATCTTACTTGTTTTTATTAATTTATCATTACTTTTACAAACAAAGAGTGGTATGGCGTACGGGATGAAATATTTAGCTATTTTTGTTCGGTTACGCCAAATAAGTATAACTTCTTACGTGCGTACATAAGTACTAACACAGGTTGTTAAAAGGTAAGTTTTCTTGTTTGTCTTTTTTTGTTAAAAAGTTTATTTTAAAGATTGTTTCGTCAGTATTTCGAGATATATATAATGTTTGTTAGTTCAGAAATTACAAATCCTATTATCCAATAACCTGGAATATAGAGAAATCTTTGAACGTTATACTCATGTTAACATGGCGTACATACTTTATATTATTGGATGGCAATCGCGGACTAAGGCTGAAAACTTACGTATCGTGATACGCCAGAAGTATATTAGTTTCATACATTTAGTATTCCTACTAAGGGAATTTAAATAAGTAACATCTGAAAGTGTAAGCAACTCACTGTAGATTACTTTTTCTTTCAAATAGAATCAAAGGATGTTAAGCTTAATCTTGAATAGATTTCCATTTGGAATTAATGAATATACATGGTTGCAGAATTTCTACTGTAAAATATATTTTTTTACACGTGTTTTTAGGAAGGTGAACTGTCAACAAGACTTACACTTTTACTTACATCCAAATTGTTAATAAGTAATTTTAATGGATATAGCTAGCTAGTGACAATACGGTTATTTGATATTAGCTTATCATAGAATTCCCTGATCCTACATCCTAGTCGGATAGAGGGGGGGGGGTAATTAAGATATGTTGGTTATCGACTGTCATACTCACCGTACAAAACACAGATATTTTATGACAGCTACTTCACGCAAATTTTCTTAGTGTGCATGGTACTACCCGGTCGAGCTAGCATAATATCAGCTAACTGTAATGAATTACAATTTAACTTTGATTTAGGAGTGACTGATTTTCTGTAGTGTTTTGAATGTATATACATAAATATAATTTTTTGACATTGTTATAATTAAATCAATAAAAAAGAAATAAATATAACCTTCATATTATTTTCAAATGTTTAAATATAAAATGTGTTAGTAAAATTTAATTTTTTTCAAATTCTTTTTATCTGTCTTATTTTATGAAGTTTTTTCATTTATTTTAAAACAAAAAAAAAAATTCAAATTAAAATCCTCAAAATGTTTTATGTACAGAGATTAAGTCTGTGCTTCATTACAAAATTTTATACGGAAATATATAGTTCATGTATCAAGTGAGAGAGTGCCAAGTTTCTTCTTGAAAAATAATTTCTTTTGAATAAATTAAGTTTTAGGTAATTTAATAAATTTAATTACATGCCTTTAGCATTTCTATTTGTCTTAACGACTGTGAGAACTTATTTACGTAACAGTTTTAATTATGTCTCTTTTCATAATCAGTATTAGACTATTAGCTATTTAATGACAGTCATATAATTATACAAATTTTTGATAGAGTGTTTTTATTGCTTGGATAGCTTAGGGCAATTCGAAATCGAAACCGGAAGAGATAGTTTGTTTGAACGCCCTAATCTCGTGACCTACTGATCCAATTTTAAAAATTATCTATTGGTTTAGGTGTTTGTTTATCAGAGAAGGTTACTGTCTGCAAAACATCAAACGACTCATATGTCAGAAAAGTTGGTATAAAGTCCGTACACCGCATGTGTTTACTTAATACTTATTACTAGTGGTCGCACAGTGGTCGACATTCGACCTAATCTATAATTAACAGCATTGTCAACATCATAAAAACATGATTGCGCATAACATGGTGAGAATATGCAGCAGTCATTGGACCTGATCTGTGATAAAAAATTTCGATAAAAAATTCATTGTAATACCTGTATTTAAAAACGTGTTCGATTAAAAATTCGTTGCAAGATCTGTATTTAAAACTGTGTTGACAAAATACTTTGACAATAAACAAAATTTGTGTATATATTTACATTTTTACATATGTTGTGTGTAGTGTTTTTTTAAAATTAATTTAATGTATTTTTTGAGAATAATTAAAAAAATATTAGCATTCTGCACTTCTCCATATAAACTCTAACTGTGCCAAATTTCATACTTCTCCGTCGGCATGATTTTCGTAAAAAGGGGTATAAAGTTTTTGCTCGACGTATTAATATGTAGATTATAGTGTGGCTTTTGTTAATATAGTAAAAAAAACAAGTTTTTATTAAGTTGTTAAGTTAGTTTGATTGCTAACTTACTTTAACATTCTAATCATGTGATCTACTGAACCGTTTAGAAGTAATTTTGCGTTATATAGCTGATTAATTTAAATAGTCAGTGGGTTTTAATAAATCAGAGATTAAGATGCATTGAAATTCAATACGGACGAATCCGGTAACGTTGAGTTTTTTTAAAATAGATTTATAAAATGGTGTTATTGTTATTAGGTTTAATAACAAACCTTTTTAATTATTAAAAAAATGTATTAGGAAATGGGACTTAAGATAGAATTGGTAAATTTCCTGTCACATCACTGGCCAACTTCATATCAAGTCGGGTTAAGGCACTTCAAAATGTTTACGTGATTCTATTCTTGCTTTTTTAAAGACAAACAAGAGCTACTCGTGTATAACAAACTAATTTATATGATGTTAGACCGAGCTATATAACATAATAATAAAAAACAAAATCATTACACCAAATAAATTTATTTAATTAGATAATTAAAATAAATTGTTCTATCGAGGAAATGGTACTGCATGAACAAAAATTCGGAATGTCTATATATTTCCATGTCAGTGAAAATAAAAAAAAAGTTCGTTACACTTTGAATAAAATTATCTAAAATATTTTTTTTTGTGTTTATTGTCCCTATGTTATTCATTTAAATGGTTTTGTTTCGATTCTTCGGTGTATCCATAACTGCTCTGTACATGTGATTGTATGTGCTTAGTATGTGTTGTTCGTCGATGAGAAAATTCTAAAGTAAAACTTGTACGTAAGGACACCGCTATTGTATTATTGCTTTTAAAAATAAATAAATGTCTTGATAAATAGGGCGGTCATTCAAGAATGACATCGGTATGATAAAAAAGGTCAAACTTCTTACTTCGGTTTCAGTGTAAATTGAGCCAAAATTGTGAACCCTCATACCTTCGTGATGAGGGTCTGAGGTTTTATATTGAATTTCTCTAAGATTTTACTGACATCTGTCAGGGCTAATAATACTTATTAGTGCGTTGACCTTATTCGACGGCTTTTAAGCCTGATCAAGTATTGTACCAATAATAAATTTTACGTTTTTCTTTTACTTTATTTCAAATAAAATTTTCTTTTTCTTTTTTTGGTACTAATTATTTTGGTAATTTAATTTATTTTTCTATTCAAAATATATAAGATAAATTGGCATTAGACAAGCGCAAGCCAGTACGTTTTGAAGTAATTTGTTATTACAATCTCCCATAAGGGGGTTGTTTCATCTTGGGCCAGGTATTTGTACGGTATGGAGTGCCAATTGTCGGTGACCTTCACGTGGTGCACCCTGGTAACGTAGACAGTAGCAGCTCCACAGTTGGGGGGACTGGCTGACGGGCTGGGATACATGGCTGACGGGTGATTCAGTCTCGACTGCGATCCTCGTCCGGGTACCGGCCGACGCCCGCGACGAGTTACGCTAGGCTTACCCAGGTACAGGGGGCACTGCCTGGGCGGACCGTCTTTCCCCCATACCCGTGGGATCTAATATGGATACTTTCATTATTAATCACTTTAAAGAGAAGGATAAGGGAAAAGAGTCGACTGCGGTCGACTCTGATGATTATAGTTCGGCGACGACAGCTAACGAAACTAGCAGGAGTGGGAAGCGGCCCCACGGAAGTCCGCCACCATCTGGCGGGAGGAGCTCGATCCTCGCTGGATGCAAGAGGCGTGTGATCAGGCAGGAGGAGCCCCGCTCTGATATTGAAAGGGCCATAGAAGAGCAGGTGAAAGCGGCCGAAGAGGGGCGCTGAGCGTTGGGCGTGATAACAGGGGACACACGAACATCCAACGCTCTGGTGGATCAGGCGGCCACAGACGTGGACCTGATCCTCAAGGTTGCGACGAGGTCGTCGAACCTGAAGGGCACGTTCGTGCGCGTCCTGAAGGATTCGGCGGCCTCTTTAAAGACGGTGGTTGAGGCCCTCAGTGAGAGGACAGCCTCAGAGGAGGTGCGTCGACTCCAGGTGGAGAACTCCCGCCTGAGCCGCGACATGGACGACCTCCGTAAAAAGGTGGTGGAGTTACGAGAGCAGCGCTCTCAGCAGTCCGCTCACACCTGTCTACCAAGACGAGAAGAGGGCCTAATTGTGGAGGTGAGTGCGTCGGTTATCACGTCTGTGGGGCGGATGATCGACGCCCGCTTCGCCGCCGTTGAGGAGCGGCTACCACCTCAAAAGACGCTCCGGCCACCGCTTGCGGCGGAGAAGAAGAGGAAGACGCGGAAGGTGCCACCTGCTAACACAGGTAGTGTGTGTACCGTACCGTACCAGTGCAGAAGAGGTGATACTATGGTATGTACGTGTATCTGTAAATCCGTCTATCCATCTCTCTGTCATACTCGTAGGTTCTATTCATTAATTCATTTGTGCCAAAAAACCATAGATGATTTCGCGACCGTAAAAGTACGGGACATTTTTAAACCATTTATTACATTTAAATAGTTTAAAATTTAAGGGCGTTTTTAGCTCAATCGCAAGAATATTTACCGATATATTGTACAATAGTTCAGATACGAAACTCTTCATGTGTGAGTCGCACTGAGCTGTTTTTTTTTCTTATTTTTTTTTAAATCAAAGCTGACTGAGTTTAACTTTTAAGTGTATATATGATACGTAATAAATAAAGGATGTACGAGACAACCGAGGAGAGCAGTCGAAGGCGGTCTCTGTCACTCGCGCGTGAGCGAGACAAGCGAGACTTGGCGTCTTTCTTCTTCGGCAATGAGCGAGACAACATAATGTCGCGGTCCCTGTCCGTAAGGATACATTGTTATTAACTAATAATGATCGAAAAATAATAGATCAATAGAATAATAGTTTAATATTTTGAATTAGTTACTAAGATATTCGTTTTGTATTGTTCTTTTATAGTATTTCGTAAGTTTTATTAAAGAGTTTTTAGTATAGTTTTATATAGAAAGAGATAGTGATAGAATAATAATAAAATATAGAAAAAGGATATTATAGAAAAGTATAGAAAAAAGGATATCTTATATTGAAATTATTAATTTAAGGACATTTGAATAGATATTGTATTGTTTATAGATAAGTAATATAATTTATGTTTTTTAATACAAATTGTTAATAAATGTTTGATAGAATAATAGAAACGTAAGCGACGCGCGCAGGATCAGAACTAACGCAGATCAAGGATCCACGGGGAGTATATTTTATACCTAACGGTAGGGGGCGAGGTAGCTATAAATATTGTGGAAAGGATTCTCTAGCTCGTCATTTAATAATTAACGCGCGCGTCGCATAAATAATATCGCTTATTTGGAGCGACAGTGACACAAATGCAAATTAGTTAACTTTACACCAGATCAGAATAAAGGTTATTTCATAGTTCAAAAGAAGATTCTGAAGCATTATTACGGCTAACTATTATTTTAAAATTGTTTTATTATAGCTGGATATTGTTGCATTTCACTACCAACGCAGATTTTTATGCATAGTACTAGCGATCCGCCCCGGCTCCGCACGGGTGCACCGACGTTTTTATTAAGTACCAGCGGCCCGCCCCGGCTTCGCACGGGTATTTAACTAAAATTTAAAAAATTATAAATTTATATTTTTTATCACCTACATGCGCCATCTATCGTATAATAGTAGAATATTGTTTTTATATTTAGTGACATTTAACATAATTAATATTTAACATAATAGTATATTAATTGAAAATGATGTTTATCTAAAATATTAAAACGATTTCTATTCCTATCCGACATATTTAGTAAACTTTTAAGTTTAGCAAAATAATAAATCAAAAATAAGTTTTGTGAGTTTTTAAGATTCCTTAGACCAGATGGCGTTGGCGGCGTAGTTACCTATTTCTATTTTCTTAAATATTTATTTTTAAATTTAATTACAATGAAACAAAAACTAAATTATACTGTGAGTTATGTCTAATTTTTATGTATTAAAGTTATTTACATTGGTTTTGTACTTTTTGCGTGATACGTGAACAAAGAAAAACACGATAAGAGATGGCGCTGATACGAAAAAAAACGCGCTATTGAAATTTATTCTTGATGATATATAGTGTATTAATAAAACGGAGGTTTTAACAGATTTGTTATTTGTATAGATTGTTATTTTCCTCGCTAGAGAACTCCGATAAACGCGTGTGATCGCTGTTTTAATAAAGCCATAAAGTGCTAGCGTGCCACCCGCCCGGAACCGACGCAACTGCTATATCTCTGCATTTTAAATCTGTAATATCTTCGAAAATATTAATTTAAATTACGTGCTGTAAAGGTCCATATTAATCTATATTAAATGCACAATGTATTTAAGGGACTTAATTGGATAAGGATTAATGCCGTATTGCTTAAAATCGTTTCGTAAATAAGCCATTATTTCTTGTAAAGGGTAAAAGATGGTTATTGTGGGTTATCCCTAAGAGATAGACATATATCATCGCGGACTTCTTTGTAGAACTTTTTAAGGTGTACAATATTGTACGACATTATTTTGATCTATCTCGTAGGATTCAGCCAACGTTTGCAATATAAGCGCAAAAAAAAGTATTTATTTACGACATCACATAAGAAATCTCTGAAATTTTCAGTGTTTCTCTACTATATTATGCAAGTTATACACAGTCATATAAACCTTTCTCTTGAATCACTCCATCAATTAAAAAATCCCGCATCAAAACCCGTTACGTAGTTTTAAAGATCCAAGCATACATAGGAACAGACAGAGCGGGAAGCGAATTTGTTTTATACTATATAGTGATATACATACATATATATATTTTTTTATTTTATTTACTAGCGGCCCGCCCCGGCTTCGCACGGGTCTTTAACTAAAATTTTAAAAATTATACATTTATATTTTTTATCACCTACACCTGCGTCGATACTGGAAAATATTTTATAATAGACGTAGGTATATAGATAGTACGGATGAAACATTTGAACTGTTTTTTTTATTAATTATTTTCTCATTGATGAATACCATATTTTAATAAGTATTATTCCCGACGAAGACAAATCCAAAAACACAAAAATCATAAAAATCGTTCCACTCGTTCTCGAGTTATAAACGGTGTAACTAACACAACTTTATATATATATATATATATATATATATATATATATATATATATATATATATATATATATATATATATATAGATTACAACTTAAATAGCTATAACCATCCAACTTTGTCAACAATCAACAAACAAATAACGACCAAATATTTTAAATTTTAACAACGAACAAACAATCAAGACCGTAGTACCCTAAAGTATTTAATTATATACAAAAAAGAAAAACAGATTTTTAAATACGGGCGAGTGTCATTCTTTTGGCCGAAGATTTGGTCAGCGCGATTCAGAAAATTATCTGCGCCATCTATCGTATAATTGTAGAATATCGTTTTTATATTTAGTGACATTTAACATAATTAATATTTAACATAATAGTATATTAATTGAAAATGATGTTTATCTAAAATATTAAAACGATTTCTATTCCTATCCGACATATTTAGTAAACTTTTAAGTTTAGCAAAATAATAACTCAAATATAAGTTTTGTGAGTTTTTAAGATTCCTTAGACCAGATGGCGTTGGCGGCGTAGGTACCTATTTCTATTTTCTTAAATATTTATTTTTAAATTTAATTACAATGAAACAAAAACTAAATTATACTGTGAGTTTTTTCCAATTTTTATGTATTAAAGTTATTAACATTGGTTTTGTACTTTTTACGTGATACGTGATCAGAGAAAAACACGATAAGAGATGGCGCTGATACAAAAAAATACGCGCTATTGAAATTTATTCTTGATGATATATAGTGTATTAATAAAACGGAGGTTTTAACAGATTTATTATTTGTATAGATTTTGTGTCATTTTCGCGTATTTTTGCAAATGTGTCACTGTCGCTCCAAATGAGTGATATGTTTAATAGATAAGGAATGTAATATAGAAATATGTAAGATATAGTTTTAAGCTCGATAGTTTGTAAATAAAGATTTATTAAATAAAGTATTCGACCGGGGGTGAGGTAAAGGATCCACTGGCCAGCTAATCAGGATCATATAAAAGCCGATGACATTTTGGGTGTCGCAGGTCATTTTCACTGGACTTAGTACAGCAAGGATCACATAGAAGCTAGCCAACGGTCTGCTCCTCACAAGCGGGAAACTCTTCAACATTATAACGGCGTTTTATTGAAGACTCCCTTCACGAAAAACACGACGTATTAGAACCAGCACTTCGCAAGTACCGACCCTAGAATGACAGACGCCTAAATACAGTCCACTCGTTTCTATCGACTAGGATCCGGTACAAAGAGGTTATTTATTTTTACAGAAATAAGACCGAGTTATACTAGACAACTTCTCATTTCTTTTCAAGTCTTTTCAACTTTCATTTATTCGCAATACAATACAATCGATGAATTTTCGTAGTAATTTTTCAACGACCTATGCAATTAAACTTTGAAGTTTATATTAATTGAAAAGTATCTAATAATAATTAAAATAATAGTAAGTTAGCAGTTACAGCATACGAGCAGTAGCATTACGTTCTGGTGTAGTGGTGCGAGTAGTCGCCTCGACGCCGGTGGTCGCAGGTTCGATCTAGCTCGGGGCAGATATTTGTATTCGTGTTAAGGGGCTTAGATGAGCGAATGACATTGAGCGTTTGAGTTCCGCATCTCCTCCCAACACCTTACCTGCCCCTCGCTGCCCGAACGCACAGGTTCAACGAACCTTTTCAACTAACGCCATCTCTTCGCTAAATAAGGAATTTTAGGTTCCGAGCCCTCTATATAATATCTATAAAACTTTTCGTTTTTTGCTCCTGATGCGAACCTATTACATACACAATCTAAATGTAAAGTTTCTTTTTATGAAAAATGACTTTTAATAATAAAACTACAAAAAACAAACAAAAATTAAAAGTGACATTAGACAGTATAATAATAATAAAAATCTTTTGAAAATAATTTATGTAATATCCACTAAACATTTATTTTGTAATAAAATCATCTGTAAACTTACGACCGTTGATCATAAAGCAGGTAACAAAATATGTATCAACAAAATATCAATATTTTCTTCAGTTCTAAAAAATAATGTTTATGGAAGTATGTTGTACGTAAGTATATAGGAGGGCTGGTATTACTTACAAAATTTTATTACCTAGATTGCAATATGGATGTCTACGACCAGAACTTTAGCAGGTACGGCAGGGCTCTCGGTAAATTTTTTACAATATCATATTCAAGCGCATATTTATATATATTTTGTCAATTCTTTTTTTTTTTTGTGACTAAATTTAAGTATTTGTAATTTTATATGTTATTGTATGTATTAAATGTATTTGTAATTTTGTATGTTTGTTGTTTTAATTGTATACACAAATACTTCTTTTGTTTTTTTTTTTTTTTTTTTAATTAAACTACGTATATTTTATTCTTTTTTTTTGTATAAATATTATTATATATTTATTATATATTATGTATATATTATTATTTATTATATATTTTTTACCTTTTTTTAAAGTATTTCTTTTATTGTGTATTAAATTATTTAATTTTTATGTGTAACAGTGTATAAATATCTCTCAATAAAATTCTATTCTATTTGCTAGAGTCCTATGACTAAAAGAGAAATAAATAAGACTAGTGGACTGTATGTAGGCTGGTATATTGACCGTACAAAAATAATATTATAAGATAGGTTAAGAGTGTATGCTACCTCAAATTGCTTATTTTCCACTCGGCAGGATGTCCATATCTTCCAAACTACTAAATATTTAAGTTTAAAATTTATGTATGGTAAAGTTCAGGACATAAACTACCTTTCATATGTTTCGAAAACACGATTCCATAAAATTTTATCGATACAAAAAAATCGCAAAGTTCCCTCTATTTTTTTTATTAAATCCTTAATATCTCAGTAAATATAGAAGTTATGGACTTGAGATTAAGCATGGTAATTGAAATAAGTATGAAGAACATTTCATATGTTGCGTTTTTTAAAAAATAACTATTGATAAGGTTTGTGGGGAGAAAATACCTATAATTCGTGCGACGAACAACCAAGCGCTCTCAATTCTCATGTGTCAGTACCGCTCCGGCTTTCGTAAGGGATACCTCTGTCGCTTGCGCTCGAATTGAACGGAGGACGGTACTATACTTTTTACTTTTTGAGCTTGTATACTTTCATTCAACATCTATATACATATAATAAAATGATAGAAAATAGGCGCAGGGTCAGACGAGCGAGGAGGTCATCGTCATCCAGACACGGGCAAAGAGACTAAAAATACACGACAGCGTCTCGCATGCGGTGGTCGCGGTAAGTAGGCACACCAAGACCTGTGTCTACTACGCCGACGACAGGGATGACGCAATCGGCCGATTCGTAGGGAGGGCGGCGGAGGCCACAACAAAAGAAATCCTGGAGCACACCCTCAAGATGGCAATCCATCATAGAGACACAGCAGTCATTGAGGATGTGCTCGCACAGCTGGGGGCTGGTGCTGATTAGATAAATCGATATAACATATTGGTGGGTGTGAAATGTGAATGTGAATTATAGAGTACTTAATAGGAGAATTATGACTAGATATAATAATGTAAATGCAAATAGATATAGTATTGTAAAAAAAAAAAAAAAAAAAAAAAAAAACATTAGCTATAGATATAGTATTTTAAAAATAGGTTTAGATATAGTATTGTAAAACAATATAAATAAGAAATACACGTAGATATAGTATTTTAAAAATAGGTTTAGATATAGTATTGTAAAACAATATAAATAAGAAATACACGTAGATATAATATTGAAAAAAAAAAATGTATATACATTAGTATAAAAGTGGTCAGTTTGGACTCTCGTCTCAGGGACTAGAGATATTAAGTCTAGTTTTAAGAACTTATTTACTTTTGCTATAAAAACGTCTGTATATAACAATAAAATATATGTAAAGAAAAGGGTATAGGCGCATGTAAGCCTGTAGATGTGAATAAAAAAAAAAAAAAAAAAAAAATGATAGGAAAGTCAAAACTGTACATTGAATATTTTATTAAAGAATACTTGGGGTGTAATCATGTTCCGAAAAGACGCGCGCGCTCCCCGCGAGCGTGTTGCGGTTGCGACGAAGTGGGGGTGAAATCTGAATTCGAGCTGAGGTAGGGTGGCCCCTTAAACGTGCGTCGCCGGTGGTGTCCCGATGCAAGTCTCGTACTGCGTGGAGCTATTGGCCGTGCTACGGCACCCGCCTGCTACCCGCTGTATCCCCGTCGCAGCGCGCGGGCAATATCGCTCGAACAAGCTCATGTCACTGGAAGATGTAGACCACTTGGTCTTCTGTTGCAGTAGATGTATGTACTCCGTATGGTACCTGTTGCAAAAATGTTGTTTAAGCTGCTCCACCCTTTGGAAGCGTCCTAGTCGGCCGATACTGATTTCTGTTAACTGTGGATAAGGTACAGATGTTAGTGGTCGTCCAATCAAAAAGTGGGCAGGTGTTAAGGTAGAGAAGTCAAGAGGATCGGAGGACAGAGGAGTTAGAGGTCGGGAGTTTAAAATTGATTCAATTTGTGTAAGACACGTATACAGCTCTTCGTACGTGAAGTGGTGCTGGTGCAGCAGTCGCATTAAATGATGCTTGATAGACCGCACGGCGGCCTCTGCAACGCCATTGAAATGGGGAGAATAAGGTGGCGTGAAACTAAACTCGATGCCTTCCTGTGCAACACACGAGTCAAGATTAGACGTCTGCAAAAAAGTATTTAGTTCATTACAGGTGCCTACAAAATTAGTTACTCTATCGGATAAAATCGTGCGTGGTTTACCACGACGGGCTATAAACTCTGAACAGTCCCAACGACGCCGTGTCTAGTAGGACCGGGTTCCCATCACAGCCCAATACGGACACAGGGGCGTTACTGGAGGCGCATTAAGTAGCGCCTCCTACGCACCCCCATTCGTCGCCCGCGGATGGAGGCCACGTCGGCGGCTTCCTCTCTCACCCACTCGTCGGCCTCCTTCTGGGACATTACTGTCTCGCAGAAGAAGACCATCGCCTTCCAGGACTCGTCGTCACCGAGCATCGCGGTGATGACGCTCGGGAGCGACAAGTCCCCTCCGAGGACCGACTTCAGACCTTGACGCAGCGCCGCCCATCTTGGGCACACCTCGAGGGTATGCTGGGCAGAGTCCACCGCCGCGCCACAATCATAACATTCAGTCGTCAGCTCCCTCTGGGCCGTCCGGCACAGGTAGTCACCAAAGCAACCGTGCCCGGTGAGAACCTGCGTCCGACAGAAGTTGAGGGGCTTGCGTTTTCGACGCATCCACCGCTCAAGGACTGGGCGAATGGCAGTCGTTACGCATGTACCGTACGGCTGCCCCGCCAGGTCCTTCCCCCATCTCCGCATAAGCGCTTCCTGCCCTATCCGACGCACCCGTAGGATCCCGTCCAACGTAGGGTTCTCACCAAGAGCCCTCCTACCCGAGACATATGAGTAGGTCTCGGCAAGAACTTCCGCCACGAGCTCCCACGGGGGGTCGCCGGCTAGAGCAGTAGCTGCAGCCCACGATACCGTACAGTACCCCCGAATCACCCTCACCGCGATTGCCCTCAGTGCAGCGCGCAGCGCTGCTTTATTTCTCGCGGTGAGGCGAACCGCCCAAAATCGGGGCACCGTACGTCGCCATACTCCGGCAGACTCCAGAATACAGCTGCCTGCAGGTGGCGCTGGGTCCTCCGAGGTTCGGGAGGAGTCTGCCTAGCGCACTCGCCGCCTTCATGAACCTCGGTCCTACCATAGCTAAATGTGGGCCGAAGGTCCACCCTCCGTCAAGGATGAGCCCCAGACATTTCATTTGGGGGCTCATCCTGACCCTTCCCTCTCCAATCTGCAGGGTAGCCCCCGGCGGAGGTCCCTTGCGGCCGGTCCCGCGGAATAGTAGGGCTTCGGTCTTGTCAATCCTGACACGGAGCCCTAAACCCTCTAACCCTACCCTCCGATCGGAGAGGTCGGGAGGTATAGGTAGGGATTATCTTCTCCAAGGCCTTCCTAGCTTCGTTCAGCAAAACCACCGGTCGCACCACCGAAGCCGAGTCCGGGGTCCGACCTACCTAAGGAAATAGGCAGAGCCGACCGTCCTTCCAGACCCCCGGGAACTGGCCAGACCGCAGGCAGCGGTCAAATAGCTCCCGGAGGCTGTCGCCGAGGTGCCCGAGAGCGGTCGAAAGGACTCTCCCGTGCACCCCGTCTGGACCCGGCGCCCTCTTCTTATTTTGAAGGCGGGTAATCACCGCCTCCATTGCAGCCTCTGTGACGGGTGGCGGAACAGCCTCCTCCTCGTCCGGCGTCTGCCGAGCCATTCTGAGGGAACAAAGCGCTCGGGTCCCTCCCCAGTCGGTCCGGCTGGAGCGTTTCGCTGATGGGGGCCGACTGGGTGCGGAGCTTGTTCCGCGCCCAACTATACGGTCGGCCCCGGGGGTCTCTCTCCAGACCCCCAACTAACTCCAGCCAAGCCTCCTCCTTGGCTCGGCATATGGCCTGACGCAGGATCTTCGTTTTCTACACGTAGATCCTGCGCAGCTTATCGTCCCTGTCCACGTCCTGGGAGCGTCTCCGCCTGCTCCGGGTAATTGTCTCCTGGCCCCGTTGCAGGCGGCCCGGAGGCCAGCTATCTCAGCCGACCACCTGTACAGTGCCCGCCGTGGGGATGGATGCTTCGTGGGCGGCATGGCAGCTCTGCAGACAGCAGTGAATGCGTCGCAGAGCCGGCTAGCCGCCTCATCCACCCCAAGCTCCGAAAGCGGCGGGAGACTCCAGCGGCCGACGACTGCGACTTCCTCTGCCAGTTCCCTGTCGAGCTTATCCATAGTGATATTAGCTCATATTGCACTGGTGGCTTTATATTTAGCGAGTGACCCACCGTACGCGAGCAATAATATTCGGTTTACATCAAATTGTACATACATGCGAATGGTGGTAGCGGTTGTTCCAGTGTCCATTGCATCATCTTCAGAAATACACCGTCGTTTTCTGGAAATTTTAATTATATATCAAAGTATGATCTTTTTTTCACAAGTATGCTTAATTAAAAAAAATCAAAAAAACCCGACTGCGTAAAATACTCTTATTATAAACTAAAAAGAATAAAACAATTTACTAACTTTCATTTGATACCCATATTGCTACAGTAAGAAAAAAAATTCAACTCCCCCCACCTCATTCCGCCATTTGGGGGCGCCGCGAAAAGGACATACATACATACATAAATACATACATACATACGCACACGCACACGCACACGCACACGCACACGCACACGCACACGCACACGCACACGCACACGCACACGCACACATACACACATACAGCCATACACACATACACACATACACACATACACACATACACACATACACACATACACACATACACACATACACACATACACACATACACACATACACACATACACACATACACACATACACACATACACACATACACACATACATACATACATACATACACTCGAAAAACATAACCCTCCTTCTGTCGCAGTCGGGTAAAAAAAAATTGATAAAAAAAATAAGTAAGATATATACGTATTTTTCCTACACACACAAGTAACTACATAAAAAAAAACATAATTCTACCAAAACTAAAATTTTTGAGAGGATCGAACCTAACGTCTCAAAAACTTGATTCTGTCACCAGACCACAAAGCAACGCTGTCAATGCAGATATTAGTGAAATAAAGGTACACTAACAGCAATTGATTAACTAGTTAATTAATAAATTATAATACTTTATTACTTACCTTTGCACTTTTACCATATGTAAACCTTTATTTTTTCGGGCCCTTCTGGTTCCTCTTCTTTTTTTTTAGCTCTTTATTGCCCATTTTACTAGTATTTGTTCTGTATTTTCGTGAATATACGAAGCGCGTTTGGAGACTAAAGCGACACACGTCTATTTAGCATCACGTTTAGACTGTCACTGTCGAACGCAGCGAGTAAGTGAAGGAGAACCGATTTGAAATCGCTCGGAATGGATGGCGTAACCGACAAATTATAATATTGATAAATCATGAATGAAAAGTACAAAAATATCGAAAACCCAAGATCAAATAATTCAATTTTAACATGTTTAATATTCTGAGAAAACTTTTAGGTGGTTGCTCGTTTGCTTTCTTTATTTAAACCGTTTCAAACCATTTCAAAGACCTTACGTTGTGATTATTTTCTATCGAATGAAGTTATTTCTATCGTGTTTTCGTAATTTCACCGAAACAGTAAATATCTTGAAGATTTCTATGCATATTTTTTAAATACTGTATGTAATAAGTACTTTTGCTGAATATGAATTTCTTTAACTGCAATAAATCCCGACCACCCCCTTAATATTTTTTCATGCGGCATTCGGCATGGGTTATGTTGACTTTGAGGACCGCTGTGGACTGTGGCTTATTGGCATATACATGCGACTTAAGAAAACTCCATAAGAAAAAGTCTAACGGGGTTAAATTGCATGATCTCAGTGGCCAGTTCACATCACCTCCACGTGAGATGACCATGTTCTCAAATCGCTCGTACAGAATAGATAACGTTGCATAAGCTGTGTGGTACGTAGCGCCGACCTGTTAAAACCACATGTCTTTGGTGTCAAGGTTATCAAATTCAGGTCAAAAGAAGTTGGTAATCATCGATCTATAGCGCTCGCTATTGACAGTGATAGCCTGGCCAACATCGTTCTCAAAGAAATATGGATCGATGACGTCACCAGCCCAAAATCCACACCAAACAGTGATTTTTTCGTGATAAATTGGACGCTCTTGAATCTCATGTGGATTGGTTTCATTCCAAATTCAACAATTTTGTTTTTTTCACGTACCCATTCATCCAGAAATGGGCCTCATCGCTGAATATGATTTTTCAATGAAAATTAAGGTTAGTTGTCAACTGCTCCAGAGCCCATTCAGCGAAACCATGTCGTTATTTATGGTCGTTTACCTTCAGTTCCTGGGTCAGTTAAATTTTGTACGGGTGCAGGTAAATGTCACAACGCAAATTTCGCCAAGTTGTGGTCTGTGAAAGGTCGAGTTTTTGTGAGCGACGCGAAATCGACTGCCTCGGATTCTCCTGCATACTCTCACGGACAGCGGCGATGTTTTCAGCAGATCTTCTTCGTTTCATCGACGTACGGGTGTTGGTTGATCGTTTACTAAATGAGTGGACTCAAATTTATTCACCACATTGCGAATAGTCCTATCAGTAGGACGATTATGGCGATTTTAAAATGGGCGAAGCACGCGCTACGTTGCCCAAACAAAACACCCATTTAGATAAAACAAGTTTAATATTTGCACGTGTTGTTGAATGCAATACGTATATCGTCCATGATGATTTGACAAAACAGAGTAAATGATTGACAACTAATTTGACAGATGTAGCTTCAACAAGATAGCCGTTATCAACTGTGAAAGTTAGGAAGTCCCTCTTGGTAGACCCTATATATGTAGAGGAGGTCTTCGATCAGCAGTGGGTTGTTTCCAGGCTGATCTAGTAGCAATTACAGATTTCTATTTATGAGAAGTAATTTGAAAGAAACGCGATAGAGGACGGTGCAACAACTGCCGCTGCCAATTTTTTTTTTACGGATTTATAATGACTAGTTTAATACAAACCGTTGCGGCATAAATTTATTTTGTTCAGTAACGTAAATAATTAATTACATAGTCCGAGCGGCACCACTTTTTAAAAAATAAAACATACTAAATGTGGGGAGCTTCCATAAACATCAAAACACAACACCTAACTCATGTTATGAAATACAAACCTTTTTTAAGATTAAAATATATGTACCTTCCGTCGTATCCCATAATCCACAACTTTTTATGGCCGTAAAAACATTGTAGTAAATCACCCATATGTTATGGAAAAATATACAAAAATTAAAGTGTTTAATTTGATTTATGCAATAGATATAGAAAATTTAAAATATAATAAAGAACATTAAATACAATTGTTAATATTTAAGTATAGTCTATGATGGGCCAACGTCTGAATTTATTTTATTTTTAATGAAAGCTTAGGGCAGTGACCACATCAACTGGTTGTAATGCTAGTAGTCTGGGTTTGATTTAGTTTATATAGGAAATTATGTTTTTCTTAATCTGGCCGTTTGTCTGGGTGTTATGGACTGTCATCCCACATGTTGCATCCCACTGTTTAGTGCGAAGCGACGAGTTTAACTTTTTGCAATTTGTTTTAATAATATTTTTTTTAACATAAATGATCATAATTGTACGATTTGAGATAATAACATTTTTGAATTAGTTATTATATTATATTGCTAAGTATTATGTATGTAGTGTGTATATTTTTATGTATATGTGTATGTATGTACGTATGCATTTAAAAAAAGTATCCAGTGTTTTACCTCGTAGTATCTCTCGTTGAACACATACAGAATTAGACCTGTTACATTTTTATTATAAATTTAGATATAAACGAATTACCCTCGTTAATCACAGTTCGATGATTTATGTTTAGATATAACCTTCCATAATAGTTTTACGAATGTAAAAACTTTTTTTAGTCTGACCGGTATATCTCAATTCGAGCGTGTTCTATCCGTGGTGGTGTAAAATGTATATTTTGAACGCGTTGCTTTAAAAGCTATTTTAATCATCCAAAGAAAATTTAAAAGGAAAAAGATATCAGATAAATTTCAATGGAATACTAAAGACTTTTTCAACGATTTAATGAAAAGAGCGGTAAGATATATAAAAAAGATAAAAAAGAAAACTTTTTAAGTAATATGAAAAATATGTAATGATTTGACAAAAAGGAAAAAAAAGATATTACTTACAAGAAAACCCAAATATCATCTGGTACTTTTTATCCCGAAATTCTGCGTATTTTTATTTATTTATTTAATTTAATTTTTTTTTGGAGAAGGAATTCAAGGAAGGAATTCACATCAAAATGTGTAGTGTTATAATCCATTAAAGCCTTGTCTGTTTTATTATTATTATTATTATTTTGTTACAAAGGCGATATTTTAAAGTATGTTCCGTAAATATTTCAAGGTATTTGGTTTTACAGGTCAGAAAAAAAATAACATTATGAGCCTCAATATTAGGTTCAAATAACTTTAAACTCAGAATGAACAAAAATCTTTGAACTTATTTGTCATCTCTATTTTCTTCTTTTTTTTTTGTATTTTTACTTTAAATTTTAAAAAGTACCGAGAGTTTTTTCTCCGGCTTTTTTCCCTCTCGGCCAACACACACTAGGACATACTACATAAGATTAAGTTATTTATTCTAATATTTATTAAAGCTGGTGATATAATAGTAAGGTGATGTCTAAGCTTAATTAACTAAATTGCAAATGACTTACCGTAGCTAGATAACATTGGGTACATTACTTAAGTTTGTAATGTACCTAATGTTGAAATATAGCTATTTCTGAGTTGTAAATGATTTTGGTACTTCTGCTGCTTATTTCAAATGTACATTTTTTTTACATTCGTTAAGTATGTGTAATCATATCATCTTATAGCGTAATAAATATTTTCATTTTATTTCATCTTAAGCTAGCCTATGTACTTTATCTTCAAGACTGATGAAAGGGATGGCAATCACGAACGAAGTCGCTGGTATAGCTAGTCTTAAATAATTTAATGGAAAGAACAATCTAGAATACTAGAGAAATATACTCGTATTCCCAGGTACATAAAACTAGTAGAAAATGTAAATAAAAATGTGAATACGTAGTTTAATAAGCATAAATTATTATTTTTACCTTTCATGCGACAAAAACTTTAAAAAATGTACAGAAAAAGAAATACTTGGTGTGTTTATACATAGGTTATGAGAAAATACGTAAATATTATTATATGAATAAAGAAAACGTTGTAATCTATAAATAATAAATAATAATTACAGTCTCATACTGTCTAATATTTGAATTTTTTTTGGTAGTTGTTATTAATTATTGTCCTTCATAATCATCGTATTAGCCATTGGATGTCAAATGCTGAGCGTAGGCCTCCCCCATCGATCTCTTATTTCATCATCATCATCATCATCATATCAGACGTTCGATATCCACTGTTGAACGTAAGCCTCCCCCATGCATTCCCTGATCTCTTATTTATCATTAATAAAATTATTGTTTTAAGTGGCTAATAACTTAACTTTTGAGATTAAAATAAATTAGGAAAATCATCAGTAATAATAATAGTTAAAGAGCATTTCAATGAACGTATTTTAATATAATGATAACGATAATAATATAATGTAAAATATATTTTGTATAATGCAAATTTTATCTAAAAGTATACTTTTAAAGGCTAAGACCTTATTAATATCCGGCTATCATTTTATTATTTTATATGATTTATATCTCCAATTGGTTAATATTTAATATACAAAGGATTACTATCGAACAGATACTATTGGCGGATATTTTTCGAGATAGAGTTACCACTACGCTATACTTAGGGCTTAGGGTGCCTGTCCATTGAAACGGAGCGAGGCAGCGGAGCGGAGAAACGGAGAAATATTAACTAATAGCCCTTGTCCACAGGAGCGGAGGGGAGTTTTTTTGCAATCCTATTGGTTAATATTTCTCACTTTCTCCGCTCCGCAGCCTCGCTCCGATTCAATGGACAGGCACCCTTAGGCGTCTGATGCCGTCGTAAGTTGATATTATCGTTTCTAGGGGTATTATCGTAGGGATGACTTATCAGAAACTTTTCTGTGTCACAACAAAAACACGTAGTTTACAAAAAGATTACGAGATTACGAGCGAAATTACAATATTTCTCGTAATCGTATTCAATTTATATTTTATATAGGAAGCTGTATACACAAGTTTTATTTTATTAAAGGAAATACCTCGGCAAATTTTCGAGACTTTTAATTAATGAACTCTCTTGTTATTAAATATAATTAGACAAAGACTGAATCTTGTCTGACTTTTCAGAGTACAATAAAAATTGTTAATGTTTTTGTGAAAGTTTGTTGTTGAAAGTAGACTAGAATTTGAGTTTTCATTTTCGTCGATTTAAGTATTTCGAAAGAATAAAAAACTTCCTTTCCTTCCTTCTAGAAATAAATCTTCTTTTCTATATTAGAAATTAATAATTCCATTGTTTTTAGAAGGCAAATTAATTTAAAATGTCGAAGGTATAATTATGACTGTAAATATGCAGTCATCAACATAAAAGTTGTGACGAAGGTGGAGCAGGAGTATAACAGTAATTAGTGTTATATCTATCAAATTAAATTTTGTGAAATATTTATTAGATCATTATTTTAATAATTATCAAGTAAGCATTTTATTTACTTATTTATAAAAAGGAAATATAATTTATTATTTAGTCGAAAATATCTGGAAACTTAAAAATTTACTTTTATGTAATAATTTATGTAATGACAGATATTAAAAAAAAATATGTAGACAGTTTTTGTTGTATATTTAGTAAACAAAAATTAATATTACCATTATTTTAAAACGGGGTATCCCGTACAGTTTCCTATGGCATTGTTTCGACTTTGCATAGTAAATAATAATTTGTAAATACACGATATAGAATAATTTTCGTGCGAATTTAACTTTCACTCGGACCGGTTGTTTTGTACATTTACGTACTGGATGGATGATAAAATAAACGTAAGTAAAATATTATCTTTTCTTTTATTACTTTATCCAATTTTAGAATCTAAAATTGTATATTTTGTATTTTTTTTTATTAACGTTGATACGTAGGTAATGTCACGTGATTCAAAGAAAGAAAAAAAGATAACAGGACAATTAGGAGAAAAAAACCACGTTTCTAAACAAAATTGCTTTTTTGCAATTCAAATGCTTTACGTGTTCCGTCTACCAATGATGTCATGAAAAGCAATGATTGTATAAGTATATAACAGTTGTACTGTGATAGCTTATAAATATTCAATTGTGAGGCAAATGTTATTCTATTTAGGAGAAAATAAAAGCTTAATAAGCAGTTCTTCTAAATTTGTAAACATGTCTCAGACTTTTTATCCAAAAGATTTTTTTTTTCTTTACGATGAGGACGAAAGTAAAAAAAGTCCGTCGGAAAAAAAAATCTCAGTGTCAGTTCGAATTTGAAGCGGTAATAGTTCAGTATCCATACGCATGTAATTTGACGACTAGTCGGCAGTGGTAACAGCAACTGGTGAAAACGGGAAAAGGAAAAGATAAGAAACGGGAAAAAGCACTATCGGACGCGTGTTCGGCCCCCACTCATGAAAAATGTTTATGCAGGTCATAAAAATGTTTGTCGTAGTTGAGTGTTTGTGTTTCTACTTTCTATTGTAGTTGTTTCGTTCACAGGATTATTATACTCCTGGAATCATTGAGTATCAGGTGTTTATTATTTATCCACTGATCAATTTTAAACAGAGCCGGTCTAAGGCGAAAATGGCGAGTGTGCAAGACTTATATTAAGGATGTTCATGGATGCCCCTAGGATAAAATTATGCCCCTTTTATGCCCCAATTGTATGCCCTCCGAAAAAGCTCGAGTGTGCTGCTGCATACTTCGCACGCCCTTAGGCCGGCCCTGATTTTAAATTAATTTTGATTGAACTCGACATGGATATATTAAATAAACACTTGTTACAAATTCTATTTTCATTAGAAGAATCAAATATCGATTTATCTCATTTATATTTCGTCTCAGTTATTTCATTTTACCGACCGATTTAGTTGCTTTGAATACACAGCAATATTCGAGCAACTATATAAAAATACTATTACTTTATCTAAATGCGAAAGTATATTTGTTTACATTGCTTGTTATTACAAGAAATATCTTGAAGTCGGTTCACAATTTTTTGTAGGATAAAACGAATTTTTTTTATGCACTTATCTCTGGATTACGAGAAATATACTTGAAATATTATTTTTGCATTATGTTACCTATTTATATAGGTAAGTTAGGTTAATCCATATCATGCTTTAGGCTTGCTTGCTTCTATGTCAGGAAAAAATTGAAAATGTCTATCATTAAGATAAGTACTGAGATTTAACGAGAGTGACCACGCGTCACATTAATTAGTATGTTACTGGAATTAATATTATTACATATGTGCTCATATTAACGACGATGTTTGTAAATGTATATATAATTTATATTATTACTTTTATTTACTTTTGACAGCATTGAAATTCCGTACAGCGAGAAAGTGACTAACTTAGGTGTTATGCTTGATCAAAAACTCTCTTGGTGTCCACAGATTCGTAAATAATAATAAGTCTTAAGGTTTTTCTGCTCTGGATTCAGTCCGTAGACTGAAAAATGTTCTTCCTACTTCCACCAAAATTGCACTTACACATAATCTTCTCTTCCCAATTCTCGATCATGCTGACAATTCGTATCTTGACGTTACTGAGGAGCAAATAATAAACTTGAGCGCATTGAAAATGAATGTATCCGTTTCATATTTGCAATCTTTGCAGGACTACACAAATTCTTATTCTGTTTTACTGTCTATTATGCAATCCTGCTACTCTTCTGAGCTAAAAGAATGGTAAGTATCTTAACGATTCGAAGTATCGTTAAGTATCTTAACGATTCGAAGAAGTAAGTACTAAGTAAACGTCCAATGACAATTTATTCCTTGAAATTCCTTCCGACTCCACTACTTTCTATACTAAATTGTTTACTATTCAAGCTGGCTTTGGAACTCCCTATCCTTGTCAATTAGACGTGCTCAATCCTTCACAATTTTTAGTAAGCCTGTAAAATTCTATTTCTTTTGATTTTAATCCTTTCTATTCATCCAATAATATAATTATTTCCTTTCATCACTTTGAGTAATATGTTAATAATTTCTTACCTATAGTATTTTTATGCATACATCTACCTATTTATCTATTTATTAAATTATTATTAGATTATTTTCACTATCTATCTAAATTTATTGTATGGTGTATAAAATAGAACTGTACACCTATACCATGACTACACAATATCCTCTGCCCTATGGTTACCTAGAATAGATCGCTCTTTAGCGATAAGGCCGCCTTTTGTACTTATTTCTGAATATTTTTCTAATGTTGCTTATTCTTGGTGTACAATAAAGAGTTATTATTATTATAACTTATTCTCAGTAAGACTCTATCTATCTATCTATATAGTATACGCAAAATATAATGTAACTAATGTAACACTGAAATTCCACACCTGCCTACTCTATAGAACGCTTAATAGAGATTGCTACATAATTTAATTTATTAATATATATAATTTACATATATCTACCATTACGAACCAATATTAATAAACCTCATTACTCTCAACAGCAAATTTGACAAATTAAGTTTGGAATATTTTATATGCCATACCATTTACAAAATTTTTTGGCAGCACATAATATATAAATTTTAAAAAAGTCAGAATATTATTCAGTTTCTTGTTCCTTGCCACCTACGCCCTGTAGTTTTGATGAATTATATTTATATTGGTTGTTTCTTTAATCACTTTTTTTTGCATCATTTATGACAACAGTAATATTAATATCGATCGACGACCGTTCTGGTGTAGTGGTGCGAATAGTCGCCTCAACGCCGTAATGTCTGTGCAAGTACTCAGTATTGACAAGCGTTGAACAGTCCGAAAGCAAAATGTCCGAGTGACTCGCCGGGATGGCGACAAGTTCGGCAGAAGTCGAGAGTGCCATCCTTCAGAAAGTGCTCTCGGTAGTTGTTCGTCTTAACCAGCTGATCCTGTATTTCACAGACAAAACCTTCGGTTTCCCCAAATAGGTCTCCCAATCGCAGCCACTACACGGAGGCCTTAATATTCACGTGAGGTGCGTGGAGTGCCTTGTAAAACCGTCCATGCAGCTTCTTCTCCATCTATATAGTCTCCCGGTCAGAGATGCTAAGTATAACCGGTCTTCGACATTCCTCTTTAGCCAGGGATAAGGGGATGAGACCTTTGTCACATAATACAACATTATCATGCATAGCGCTCTTCCTCCTCGTTTCAAAGTAGGCCTGTACGGCAACGTCCGTAATTATTCGATCAATTCGATACATTAATTTCTTTTTTAAGTAAAAGCTATATTATTGACATTAAAGTGTTTTTTTGTAATGTTTAAAGTTTACTAAATAGAATAAATATGTACTTAGACGATACTTTTACGGAAGGTAAAATTATTATAGCAAAGAAGATAGCTTTAAAATATGTATTTCTAGTACTAGTCTATGTATGAGTAGATTATAGAAAAAAATTCAAATTGATAAACAAAAAACGTAAAATAACATACGAATACAAAAAAAAATGTTCTAGGATTATTTTTCTGTTGCTTTTCGTAAATTTTTTGTACCGTAAAACCTATTTGTATACACAAAAAAAATTATTTCTTTTATATTAGGCAGGTATTAAGCTACATTAAAAAAGTTTTCTAATACCGATTAATCTTATAAATTATTTCATTACTTACACCTACTTAAATAATTAGAATTACTATTAACTAATTATCTTTAGTTTTACTGATACAAAATAAGCTTTACCGATTAACATAATTACTAAAAGTACCAATTACTTATTTTTTAATCTCTTATCGTTTAGGAAAATATTTATTCCCTAAGGTATAGCACGTATTTCCTTAAATATGCACAAATAATTAAGAGATTCATTTAATTAGTATAGGTAGTTTGTTTACTCTTAAAAAAATGTTTTCATTTACTGGTCATTTGAAAAATTGTAAGCATTTTTGAGTAACAGGTGATTTAAATTATGATTATTTTGAAGTGTTAATCGCTGTCATTACTTGTTAGAGCGTGGGATTACCTCTTACTGGGAAATGCTTTTCCTTTTATGGAAAAGAATAACCACGATGCTACACGGCGGGTTGGTCGATATGGATAAAAGTAGGTAGGTAGTAATTATCTTACGATATTTTCCAGCTGTTAGAAATTCATAACCTCTCGGTTACCACCAAGTATTTTCTAGCCGTTATGTAGTTTTGCTCGATTTTCTATTGTTTAATGTATTTTTTCATTGGTTTTTACATATAACATGGCAACAATTTAGGAATATAGAAAGGCAAGAAGATTTAACATGAAATAGTTTGTTGGCAATCTATATATATATAGGAGACTTTCTATAGATATAGTCACTCATCACGATATCTCTGGAACTATGAGACCTAAAAACTTGAAATTTGGTAGGAATATTTCTTTTGCCGAGTAGACGTCAGCTAAGAACGGATTTTACGAAATTCTACCTCTAAGGGGATGAAAAAGCGAGGCAAAGTTTGTATGGGACAACGTGATTCCTTGGTCCAATCTACTTCAAATTTTGCATAAATATTCTTTAACAGAATTTATTAAAGTCATGTTTCGTATTTTATCGAAATTCATCCCCTAACGGGGTTAAAAGGGGGTAGAAAGTTATTTTGATATAAATACTCCTTAGGATTTTTTTTTAATTACAATTTATTTTGACACATGTTTGACAATCCGTCTTTTATATAATATTTATATATTAGTATTGACGTAGGCGTAGATGATATATTTTTTTGGGTGCTCCTGGTGAAACAGGCAAGACTTTATATTAAATGTAACAAAATTGAGTTGTAAATATATCGTGTGATCGCTTTATTGTAAAATAGTGTTTTATATAATATTTTTTACTTCAATGTTGGTGTTGTTTTAAGTCAAGGGTTTTAAACTGAATAACTCATCAGCAAGGCATCTGTAGTTTACAATGATACAGATATAGAAGACACCAATGTGAACTTGGAAACATTTTTGAATTATACGGCATTAACATCCCAATTAGTACAGATTGGCACCACGGACTAATGTTGGAACAAATAAACCTATACCGAACACATATACCTAACTTTATCTTACACTAAAACTAAGAAGGAGGAGATAAAAGCTGTCTTGGACTATTATTAAATATAAATATATGTTTGACATACACACACGATCGTCTGTTCCTAAGGTAGGCAAGTTAATGCCTGTGTTTTAGGTAACAGCTGACTGATATACATTTTTTTATAAATATACATACAAATAATACATAAAGAAATAAATACATATTACACCCAAACTCGAGGCGAGAATCGAACCCATGATCCTGGAGCAGTAAGCAGGGTCACTACCAACTGTGGCGAGTCAATCAAAATTTAAAAAATAATTACTTGCGGGTTTATTCAAATCTAAGAAGCAAAATCGTATTAACTTGTGGTGTAAATATACCAACGATACAACGAACGAAGCATTGAACCGGTTCGAGATTCTGGTGTAGTGGTGCGAGTGGCTTAACGCGTCGCCTCAATGCCGGTGGTCGCGAGTTCGATTCCTGCTCGGGGCAATAATTTATATGTTATAACAAAATTAATAACGTAAAAAAAAAACAAATAAAAATCCTATTAGAACCATTTTCGACTTCTACGCGGACAAAGTCGCGGGCTAAAATATTGTTTGAGAACTCAATTCGTCTATTATAAAATATTGTCCAATATCGACGCAGGTGTGGGTGATAAAAAATATAAATTTATATTTTTTGAAATTTTAGTTAAATACCCGTGCGAAGCCGGGGCGGGCCGCTAGTTATTTATAAACGAATAACAGAAAACAGAACCTATTTAATACTGATTCTCGGGAATATTTGCGTTCTATTTCAGTACCAACCTATTTAAACGAATCTCGTTAATTAGGAATATTTAAAAATGTTACGTGTTTTTCAAGGTATTAAAAGTGGGTCGGTCGTTGGCATTTTCTGGTATGACTAAACGTACGAGTATGATGAGACGCAACGTAATATTGGCAGAGCATAGCGGGATACGAATATCCCTATATTATAAATTTGAAATGTAAGTTTGTTTATTACGCTTTCACGCGAAAAGTACTTAACCGATCATTATTAAACTTTCTACACATATTCTTGGAGATATTAATATATATCATGGAAGAATCCGTGGGAGACCTCAGCATTATGCTTAGTGACCTCAATGGTGTTTCCTAACTGGTGGGCCTTAAAAGAAACACGGAAAAGACAAAAACCATGTCGAATGTCCATGTCGTTCCTATACTGATATCAGTTGAAAATTCGACTTTCGAAGTTGTTGACAAGTACATCTACCAAGGACAAAAGATCCAATTTGGTACGTCCAACTTCAAGAACGATGTCAGTCGTCGAATTCAGTTAGAATAGGCAGCGTCCGGAAAGTTAAAAACGTCTGTTCATCCGTCATACCTCAGTGTCTGAAGTCGAAAGTCTTCGACCAGTGTGTGTTGCAGTGATAACATACGGATCTGAAACGTGGTCTCTGACTAGTCTTTTTAAACAAGCTCCAAGTTGCACAGTGAGCAATGGAGATGGCTACACTTGGTATTTCTTTGCGAGATAGAATCAGAAATGATGAAACCCGCAGACGAACAAAGGTTGCGAACATAGCCCAACGGATTTGCAAGCTGAAGTGGCAGTGGACAGGGCACATAGCTCGTAGAACTGACGGCCGATGGAGCAGAAAGATTATCAAGTCGAGACTACGTACTGGCAAGTGCAGCATTGGACGGCCGTCTTCGAGATGCACTTACGACTTGAGGAAAGTCGCCAGAAGCCGCAGTCGTAGCAAGTCGCAGATGGAGGCTGCTTCGAACCGGTCGTTCTGGAGATCAATGAAGGAAACCTACGCTCATCAGTCAATATCCAATGACTGACATTTTATAAGAAAGAAAGAAAGAAGAAAGAAAAACATTTATTTGGGACATAACACAGAATGACAGACAACAACAATTAAATTAAAAATAAAAACAAACTTGTAAAAATAAAAGGAAAAAAACAAAAAAAACAAAAATTAAAATATTAAAATATTATTATTTTGATTCTTATTTTTTTATATCTATGGTTATGCTTTCAGTTTATTTTACTTGATTTATTGAAATCTACAAAACCACTATAATATCATCAGGTATACGTTTTTTAAATATAAATGTAAATATATATAAGTTACTATTTAACCCTCTCCAAATTGTTTTATGGAAACAAAACATTTCTATCTATTCACCAATCTATTCAAAATATTCCATCAAGATTGTTAAACGGCGTAGGCGTGTCAATCTAACAAGTAAATAGGTATGCTTTTGATTTGATGATGTAAGTTTGAATTATATATGTATTTAATTTTCCAGAGTAGCGTACATAATTCTTTATTTGTTATCATTTTGGAGGAAACATTTACTTTGATCTTCGAATGTAGTGAACTGTGTCACATACGTTTCAGTTTTACATATAAATATTTTGTTAATATAATTTGTTCTTGTAATTCAAATACATATAAACGTCAAATGTAAGGTTTAAGGACAATATTTATCTGGCTTTTAGACTACAGGCTTTATGCGTTCTTCTTTGGTGAGTGACGTACGACGAGTACGACCAATTAACTCGTCGCGTATAATATGTATGTATTATGACTATTTGATATTTACAAGTCGTGTCATGTCTCGTCATGTTGTCACGTTTGCCGTTCACTTGGGATGATTGCTTGTACTGAAACGCTAATATAAATTTGAAGCGAAGTCAACTTAAAGCGTTACCTACATACGTCTGTTCTATTTATTTTTATAAAATTACTTACCTAGTGAAAGAAAGAAATAAAACTAAAGCATTTATTTAAAAAGTAAAATTAACGGCTTTTTACCAAATGTACGTAACCTAAAATGTGCTTTTAAATGTTTGTCTATCTATTTATTTGCTTATGCCGGCAAATCTTCGAAACAGCTGTATCTTTTTTGGCAGAACTTTTACTGACAAATAAGTAGCGATAAGTAACGAGTACATATTAATGTTACGCGGTGTAACTTGCATCATTTTATAGAAAATAAAAAGCTCTTGAAAAAAAATTAAAATCGTCTAATAGAAGACATGGTCCGATTCTATAGTCACTTCCCGCGGAAGAAGTCGAAGTTAGCTAATAAAATATTTTTATAACTTTCCTCGAATGGCATGATTTAAAAAATATTATATAAGCGACTAGTCTATGAATATTAAAGTAATCTTTTGACGGAGATAATCTTTCTTTTAATTAATTATTTTTATTATCAGTCACAAAAAATATTTTCAATGCTACGAGGCCTTAGGATTTAATTTGTCTTTGATATCTTATATTTAATCTGGTATAGTCTTTTTTTCTATTTAATTCCGAAGATCAAGTCGTTGCGTTATATATAGTATATCCTGTCTAATTCTTTATTTAGACTACATCGGTGCATTGTCATACATTCAGTCATCATTGAATCTAAAATTGGGTAAGAAATAAAATTATAACTTACCGTAATTCCGATTTCCTTTTCTATTAGTTTCAAATACTTGTTATAAGCTGAATTTTTCACCGCTTTATATTATCTAAAACAAAAAAAAAAGATTTTTTAATTTAATGTCAAAGAATTTAATGGCAGCACTTTCAGAAGCAAACCAAAGTGATTACATTAATAAAAAAACGGTTCATATCTAAAGTGATTATATAAACACACAAATGAAATTAGATCCACAAATAACAGATTAGTATTCAATTCTGAATTTCTAGAATACTAAGTAACAATTAGTATTCTCGAAATTCAGAATATTGTAACGAAATAAACAGATCAATTTTCACTAACCAAAATAGCAAATATCAAATTATTTAATGTTTACATCAAGTCATATTATAAGACTTGATGTAAACATTAAATAATTTGATATTGCCTCAATTATATATGTTATATATGTTACTGCTCTTAAGATATAAAAGAAACAATTGTTAAATCGGTTGACAGTATGCGACAATGTCAAATAAATTATAAAATAAATTTGAATAGTAAAAATTCCTAGTCCGTTAAAAATTAACGAGTCTTGAATAATTTTAATTTTTTACATAACAAAACCGACTTCAACAGGCGTGATGTTATATTGTGTGATTGTGTAAACAATGCATATAGGTGCATGTGATTGCAGCAAGCACGGCAGATTTGCTGTCATTTATTGAAGAGTTCCATTGCATGCCTCCTAAGATCTTCATCAGAACATCACCAAACTAGAAAGGGAGCACGGGGTACTCTTTTAAACTATTATATATAGTTTTATTTGTTCATTTTACATTGACAAGTAATAAAATGAGGACTTCATCAACGTAGTCAAAGTAAATTAAATGCGCATAATTAGGGATAACTCAAACATCAAAATCATCAAAATCGGTACACTCAGTAAAAGGTTATGAGGTAACACACAAAAAAAAATACAGTTGAATCGAGAACCTCCTAATTTTTTTGAAGTCAGTAAAAAGGGAATTATTTTGCCCCACAAGCAAATAACAAAGCATACATCACAGTTTTTCCGATAACATGACTCTCTCAAGATACAATACAATAATTCAAATTTATGATATTTTTGGAATATTCACGTAGTATTTTTAGGTAAAAAAACAGATTTTTTTTTCATTAATACAAAAGTCAATTAATTGTTCTCAAACATCTGTGTGTCAGGTGCTATCTACCATCAATGGAAATGTAAAAAAAAATGTGTAGATTCATGGACAATGGTCGTTCAATTTACATTAAACCGCTGTGCTTGTGATTATGTAGGTGTTAAAATATATATTCAACATTATTCACGAAAACGAATTATTCTATATAGTATTGTTGGAAGTTCTATATAAAGTTGATTTCTTTTTTTAAATTTTATATTCAAAAGTCATACTGTGCTATAACAGAATGTAAAAGTTAAAATTGAGGAAAAAATATTTTCCACTACGAGTAGAAGTATTGTAATTTATTTTGTCACGCTATACGAGTATAAGTATATACTCCATTACGAGTTATAAAATATCACGACTCAAAATTTCTTTCAAATCCGATTTCTTCATAACGTTTTTGTGACCGACGAGTATCTTATAAATATAGCTCTTGAAAACTCATCGTTGTTATCCCCCATTTAGACCTGCGATCGTCTGGTTTCGATTCACGTATTCTATTCACTGAGTTATCTTTTTTCATTATAATTATAATTATCAAATATTTTAATAGTATATAGTATACACGAATATATTTCACGCCTCTATTATGTCTGTGTAAAGGGACTTTAATTACTGGATTCCTATAAATCTCTTCAATTAAAATAATTGTCTGCGTAACCAACTTCAACTAATCAAACCCTTTGGTGATCAATCTTAATCGAGTGATTTGTTCTTAATTTCGTGTAAATGGCTTTACGCCAAAACTTTATGATTGGTTCTATAATGTAAAAACGTACGATCACGACCAGATTTATTAATCAATTAATTCATTATTGCCGCTGAAATAGTCCGATTATATTTGTGAAAATGCTAGAATGTAAATTCGTGATTTCACCTATGGTGTATTTATACTGTATTATACTGTTCTCTTATATTTACGCGAATTTTACTCATTTGATTAAAAGTCTATACCGGATTTTATCGCGTTTATTTAAAACTTTATATACTGAGGTGGTGGGTGTCCGAATAATTCCGAAAATTATTCGGACACCCACCACCTCAGTCCCCCGAGATCATGGACGCTGTAAAGGGTCCGAAACGTCGGGAAATAATTTAAAATATTGTAAAAAATATAAAGTTTCAAATAAACGCGATAAAATCCGGTATAGACTTTTAATCAAATTATACTGTATTATTTGAGATTTGGTTACTATTATCATTCATTCTTTTCACCCATTGTATTATGATACGGCGAGATGTTTTTATATAATCTATAACCTTCTTCAAATTAGCCGTATGTGTAATGCAAAATAGCATTTCTTATCAGTCTTGTAGATTGAGGAAACATAAACAAAAACAATTATTGTCTGTATTAGTTTAATATACTGAGATTAGTTCTCAAAAGATTAATTTCCACAGTATTTTTTATTAAAATAAAATTGAATGGTATTAAGGATAAGCATATAACCCAACGCTTACCCAAATCTTAGTTTAATATATGGGTAGAAAAATTATAATAAAAATTGCTATACAGCAGCGCTAGATTTTGTAATTATTGTGTAACATTTATTAAAAGGCACAATAATTAATTCCTTATTTTTTTTTTACGAATAGTTCTTGATTCAACCACTTATTAACTAAAATAATTATTAATTTAATCACATGTGTGAATAGCATTTGAGGGAGAATATTAATTTTGGTGTCGGCGCCTAATGCGTTTCGTACGTTTTGCTCTAATTAGCTTCATTCCAAGCCATTCACACGAGCGTCGTGACTGTCTGTCGACACGTGTTGAGTTACAAAGACGATTTTTTTATTATCACATGCTTCACATATGCTCTTATTGTGAATGTTTGATACCATTACTCGGTTTATGGCTGTCAAAAGGACAATAAGACAAAAACAATAAAATTTCAGTTAATGCATATGACCTTTAGAACTAAAATTAGTTTTAAGCCACAAAAACCAAGAATAATAAGTGACTTTCGTTATTATTAAGTAATGAATCGGGTACTTGAATTTTTTATTGACGTACATATTAGAGTGGTCATTACTCTCAAAATTTTCGAATTCTTAATCAGCCCATCTTATACATAAATAAAGACTAGGTTAGATATTTTTGATTGAAGACCTGCGACTGATAGAAGTTTACGAAAAGTATAAAATATATTTTTCATGGGCAGTTCTAAAGTTGTTGGTTTTTTTGTCGGTTTGTAGATTTAAATCTTATTAATATTTGTCGAAGTAACTTTAACTACGTCAGGATAACAGACATTAAGATTTACAGCAGATCCGGTTGCAGTCTTTAAATAAATCAGCCAGTTATAGCTATGCCGGTGTAACACGTGCTAACGTTAGTGCTATAAAAGTAATGAACAGAGATAAAATCTCTTCGAAAAGTGACAATAAATTGTGGCAAGGATATAGGGATTGATTTCCTGAGGTATACGAGTTATATAAAGCACTTACTGGTATTACAGGTAAAGCTTTGATAAAAAGAAATTCATAAATAAAATAGCCATGAAGTAATTGTTGATTTCTCTCGCTATTACAATTCGAATAAAATTAAAGAAAGTGTGACCACACTTTATTGTTTTTCTCAAGATATTTTTGTCAGTGATCATTTAATAAGGTTTTTTATCATTTTATTAGTACTGTGCCGCAATTAATTGAATACAAAGTTTATAATACGCGTACGTATATAATTATGTTGTAATTTGACAGTTGTCCTGCTTTTCGCTCCACGGTCGTCGGTTCGATTTCCACCCCGAGTTTGGGTGTAATATTTTTATATTATGTATATTTACTAAAATATATATATTTACGTAATATCGATTTAATAGTAAAAACACAGGCATTCAATTGCTTACCTTAGAAGCCATGTGTGTTAAATGTTATGTTAAAATATAATTATATTTATTTATTTAACAGGTACTATAAGTTTATGTTAGAGGAGGGTAAAGGTCAAATCGGGATTATTTTTTAAATAAATTTACAAGTCTGTGTTATACCGAGCAAATATTTAGTAAAATATTGTACAAAATTTTATTTAGGTAAATATTTTATTCCACGTTATACTAATATAATGATGGATTTGAATAAATTTGAATATGTTTTCGTAATTTAATTGAGTGACCCATCCGAATTTAAAAGTTCTTTTTGCCTTATTCTCGTATTTTAAGTAATCTGATCACGGCGAGCGGTAACTACAATAACAATATGACAAGAATGGTATCTCAATACTCGCTTTTTTCTAGAAGCAATATAAATATTAATTTTTATGATTTGCTTTTTTTTATTTATTTAAGCTCTTCACGTGGACATATTGATTTGTATAGTTTTAACGCGTTTAGCACGTGTGTTAACAGTCTTTGCATGGATTCGAGGCTTAGCTTACAAAAGTATTGTAGATAAGGTAAGACTACCGTGGTTCGAAAACGAAAAGTCATCGATCTCTGTTGCAATCAAAAGCACAGGACAATGATTGTTACCCTTGATAGAAAAATTATCCATCAACCCGTAGTAGAGTATTGCGGTGGAAAGCTCCAACACTTCCTGTAGAAGAGACTTTTAATTAGCCGTGGAACATTTTAAGGTTGAAGAAAATTAATGAAGTTGAAGAAAGAATGAGTTGAAGAAAGAAATTAACACATACTTAAATTTTTATATAATTATTATTATTTATGATTATGTACATATTGTACTATAACAGGATATAAATGTCAAAATGGCAACAAAACCTTTTCGCCTACGAGTAAAAGTGTTGTAATCTATTTCATCACGTTACTCCATTACGAGTTATAAAATATGACATGTCTTGGAATTTCTTTCGAATCCGATTTCCTCATAACGTTTCTGTAACCGATGACTATGAAAAAATGAATATTTTATAAATATAGTAATTTATAATTGTAGTTGTTAAATAACTAATAATATTATTTTAAAATCGTTTAAGTAATTATTAATAAGCCTAATAAAGGTTCGTAGCATTGCTTTCATAAAATCGATAATCATGTATATACCTACTTCATAAACGTCCTAAATAAACATAGTTAATAGATTAAGAAGAATGTTTGAAATCCAACTACTAGATCGCGACTTTAGCGTGTTAAAAACCTCTTTATATATAATATTAAAAAAAAGTTATATAAACACTGTAATCGTTGTCCTTGTCATCTATAATGATCATATATCGTTCCTATTATATCTGAAGGCAGGAACGGTTGAAACAGCTAGAGGAAAATTTATATACCATCCATGACATTGTAAGACAGAGTATAGTAGAATAGAAATTATTATTATTATTATATTACCCGTGTTTATTCGTATTAGTATTATGTAATATGATTAAATTATGTCAAAAACACTCTAGAAGCCTAGAATTAATTTAATTTCAAGGCAGAATTTGAGTCAAACATTATCAAATCTACGTTAATTAAAAAATAGCAATTTGGACAGTGAAGATAATTAATTAAAAATTAGAATGAAATAATCTTTATTAAATAGTACTGTCTGGTCTGTTTAAGCATAGTAGGTCAAGTGGACTAGGTAGCGTTTTAAAGGTAGGCTCCGTTTAAATTAGGTTATCATATCCTCGTACACCTAATTATATTTTACTTAGATATACACAACGTAACAGATACATCCCTACCTGATATACATATATATTTTCTCTTTCGAACGCTATAATTATGTTATTGTCTTTAAGTTATTCAATCAAGAATATTAAGTTTCTTATTTGAATTAGAAAGTGCGAGAAAATTGTTTATAATAAACTAGCAAACCCGGCGAACTCCGTTTCGCCACCAGATGGTTTCGTTTTTTGTAATATTTCGTTTGATATATATTGGTTTGTAGTACATGTTATGTATCAGAGATGGCGCTGTATGTGAAAAATGATTTTCCTTGTTTTCATGCTTTTCTGTTGAAATTTTTCCTGAATTTTGTTTGCTATAAACCTCACGGAGCCCGAGACCTTTCCAACGAATGCAAAACTGTGGAAATCGGTTCGTGTGTTCTGGAATTATAGCGTCAGGAAGGAAAACCCGACTTTTTTATATTATAGATTAAAACTAGCTGTTCCCTACGGTTTCAGTCGCACATTGACATATTACTAAATAGGTATACATAATAGTGATAATTTGGTAACGATATATTAATATGTTTAATTTTCCTCAAAGCCTCTCTTAAACAGAAGCCAAATAAACATATTCCATTCAAAACTTTAATAATGACAATTTTCTTACTTACATCCTCATTTTAACCTTTCCAACATGTTATTCCAAAAATGTTGTAATAGATCAGAACCTTAATACTAAATACTTCGATTAAATACTAATGTTCGAAATTTCGTGATTATTCAGTTAATGAGTGGGTGACCTTTCGCTTATATATAAATATATATTCTGAACTGTACCTACTGATAAAAACCGACGGTTTTACGTACTCTCCAAGGTACGGTGGGGATACCCACAAGGACATACACCCAGATCAGAAACAAATATTTGTACAAATATCTACCTCGAGCGGGAATCGAACCCGCGACTGAATCGATCTATACTGGTAGTTAGTTATACCAGACGTGCAATTTCCCTGGTCTTTGATAAAGAATATCAGTACCTATATAACTACGTAGTATTTTTATTTTAAAATTTTCTATGAAAATAGTCATTAATTAGGTAAATTCTTGACCGAAAAAAAAAACAACTAAAGAATCATCTAAATCAGATTTTCCTACATAAGTTACGTGTGGTAAAATTGTTTTAAAACCTAAAAATAATTTAATATGACTCATGACTAACTCTATTTCATAAATAAAAAAACAAAGTCAAATATACCAGTACAAAGTTGGGAGAATAAAGGTCGTCGTTTAACAGCTGAATATTCAGTGCGTAAGCAATCAATCTTCCTTAATTTTCTTACCCTTAGAGGTGAATTTTTATTCATATTAAATGGGACCAATTTTGATACCCTTGTCCAATAAAAATGAATTATCAAATCGGATTGTCATGTAACAAAGCTCGTAAAATATAGGGTCGTCCTATTTCAGTCGTCGGTTAAAATCACAAGGGTTTAATATTTTACTAAGACATAAATTAGACCAAAATATTTAATTGAATGTTCAATCAACGGATATTTTAGTTTTATAACCATATTAATTTATAGTAGGGCCACCGAGGACTGGGGGCCTGGGCTCGTTTTTGATTGTCATATTTTACAAATACTTATACGCCACGCTTGGCCGGCGTGTTGGCGAGCGCAGTATGTTATGTCAGGATATAGTAACGCTGCTGCCATCACCACCCTGGTCGGTTCACCCCGCTACGGCCTTAGTCGCCTGTTACGACACCTCGGCAAGAAAGAGGTCGGGATTATTCTTCTTTGTCGGTCACTGCACAGCCATGCATGGCATGATGCAAGATGGACAAAATACTTGAGGAAAGTCGCCGAAAGCCGTTTGGATTGGATGGAGGCTGCTTTGAACCGGTCGCTTTGGATGTCGATGGGGGAGGCTTACGTTCAGCAGTAGGCAGTACGCTGATGATGTCCGTTTTAAGTTAAATATTTTTTATTACGTACAATTATTCATGTTAAATCGTCTGTATAAATTAAATTAGTGAAATATGTTCGTAATTAAACATCGTTAATTATGAATTCCTGTAATTCTGATATGAAAATGATATTGAAAGAGTATAATGAAAACAATAAAACATATGTATTATACATTAGAGTGGCGAAAAAAACAGACTACTTTTTTTTTAATTTTTAAAAGGTCGCTCCAATTTTTTTTTAAATTTAAAAAATCGTCCAGAATCGATTTTTTTTCTCGTTATGGTATAATTTTATAGACCAAAAAAAAAGTTTCTAAAAGTTTCAGTTCAAAATTTTAATTTTGAAAGATCGCTTATATACTTTTTTTAAATTTCCTATTAAAAAAATATGTATTTGAAAAAAATTATGAGCGATTTCATTACCTTAGATTTTTTCGAGCGACCTTTTAATATTCAAATTAAAATTTCATACATTTTTTTACTAAGTACAATAATAATCAATAAAAATACACCAGGAGATGAACTAAAAATCAAGCACAATATAGAAAATATAATTTTCTTAATTTCATTATTTTATTAAAACAACTACGAGACTCAAAAAAAAAAGTCGGGTTTTTGTGCCACCCTAATATACATAATATATATACATACATACATATATAAATAAAATTGTCTGCAATAGAAAAAAACTTTCATCTAAAATACCATGTTCAAGTCACCCTTGGGAAAAAGATTTTCCGCGTAGAGCAGTTATTGACCTCTATATGGGTGTGAATTTGTATTGGTATATATTTTGTCAGTATTATGAATATCAATCAGTCAATTCGTTAACAAAGAAACGCATCCGAAAATTCTGGTTAATAGGTTAAAATCAGAGATTTAAATTGAAATACTAATTAACTGTATCAGACAAACACAACCTGAGTTTGACATAATATTATACAATTTATATTTTTCATCTTTAAAACACGTATTTCTTATAAAAATAATATTTTTATACAATGCAAAACTTAAAAAATAATTTACAGATAGTTAAGGTATTAAGTCATCTGGAAAGAATGCTGTTAGCAACAATTACGATACGCTGGACAAAAAAAAATTGCCCTACTATCATCATTAGAGGCTATGAGTCGTGAAAAGATAGTTTATAATTTAAATATCAGTTAGACTCAGTAACAAACTTATTCAAGTTAATACATAATTGTACAAATGTATAAGTTACCTTGTTACGGAGTTCTGAATAACTCGTTATTATTCTGAATAAATGAATCAATATAAGCCTTATAACTAACTGTACATCAAGACGTTTGCCGTTATTTTACTTGCGTAGAAGTTCGTCATATTGACATATATTTCAACTAAACTAAGACTTAAGTCCCCACCTCCATAACACTACCATTTTACCCCATCGCTGTCTAAATTTCTTAAAACACACGTGTGTTTATTGTTAATCAGAAACCTCAACATATATATTTGACACTTCTATCTTTAAAAAAAATCAGTGTCAATCAGGACATGTTACTTTATAAGTATAGACATCAATGTGAATTTTTTTAAACACAAATACAAAATAAATATATCCTCATATACCTCTATGTATAAATAAAGATATTTAAGTTAGTTTAACCGATAGAAAGAAGTTAATTATGACAAACGTGCTACCAACTACCAAGGAATTTATATACAAACTGGAATGCGCACGTGCACTCAAAAAACGTTTCTAAGAGAGGGATTGCATCTCTTTCTACCATGGATTCAAGGTAACTCGTAAGAAAGAGACAAAATACCAGTAGTCAACAAAATACTCGGAACGATTTCTTCACTTTACATGTTGGAAACAAATGTCAACCTTATGCCAATTATTTCAAGGTGCATATTTGAATATAATATTTTATTAAGTGAACGTTCCAGTTATGATATAAATTCCTTGCTTGTTACACATAAAAATGACACTTTCATTCTTTGTCAATCACTCAAACCCAAAACATCTAATATAGTCTAGAAGTATATTATATTATATATATGTATTAAATGGGTGGATGTAAAAAATATTAGCCATTATTGTACACCATAAAGAATATTACTTTTAAAATGCAATTAACTGAACGAGAAACTTAACACTAGATGCACAAAAAGGCAGTCGTATCACTAAGTAACGATCTCCTTCAGACAACCTTACAGGCTCGGAAACAAAGTCAACATATAATATTGAGTGTTGCTGCATGTAACAAATTTTATATTACACAAGCTCATATCGGTTCACAAATAAAATACATAGCATCCATAATTATTTTAGCAGTTATTGTAAATTACAGCAGTATTGAGGTGGTGATGCGAGTAGTCGAATTTAAGTTCGTTTCCCGTTAGGGACTGATATTTGTGTTTGTACAAACATTTGTTTCTTTTCTAGTTGTATGTCCTTGTGGGTCTCACCTGCATGCCTCGAAGGACACGTAAAGCCGTCGGTGTCGGTTATTATCAAGATCTGATAGCGACCGTTAGTCATGGTAGGGAAATTATCCGCTAACCCGCATTAGCAGCGTGGTGGATAAAGCTCGAAGCATTCTCGAATATGTAGAACAGACCTTTGCCCAGTAGTGGGACATTGATAGGCTGATCCAGTTCAGTTCATTATCGTAAAAAAAAAAATTAACGAGCGCAAAAATCTCTCACCGATGACGGGACTCGTCCCTCGCTGTCGCAAAGAATATTTACTACACATGCAAAGTCGGGGCGGGTCGCTAGTATTATAAGTAAATACATATGATAATTTAATACACATAAATATATAAAGAATTACATATGTATGTTTATATATGACACATTTAAATAGTCAATAATAAACATATAATACGAATTCCATTAGAAAGTAAATAGTTAAAGGGTAGCAACAGTGAGCGTAATGAGTTTATATTTAAGGAAATAATTGGATTTGTTTAATAATGTATAATTAATTAAGTTGTTTGTACGAATACCGAGAATAATATTTGTTTCGTAATTGTATCTGGTTGACACAAGGGATTCGGAATTACTCCTATTTTCAATTGCCGAGTGATGGAGATAAAATTATTTAGAAAGAGAATTTGAGTTTTTGCCATTGTCGGTCTCCCTATTGTGTAGAGATTGTCCGCCGAACCGTAATGAAACGGCGCGGCGGATGAAGCTTCAACTATTTTCGTATATGGAGAGGAGTCTACGTAGCACGTGTATATGTTGTTTCAGATCAGTTCATACAAACCTTCCGCCTATTATTGAAGCTGCCTTCAATTATTTACTGTGTTAACAATGTTAACTGTTTTACCTAAGGTAAGTTAAATATATATATATATATATATATATATATATATATATATATATATATATATATATATATATATATATATATATATATATATATATATATATATATAATTATACTAAGTTACTAGCTGCTGCCCGCGACATCGTCTGCATGAACGCTATTAGATTACACGTTGTTACAGAATGCGTTGAAGAAATAAAGGGTCACTGCTCGCTCCCGTAGGTGATAGCGTGATAATATGTAGCCTATATGTTGACCCGACTTCTTAATAATATTCGTGCCAAATTTGAAGTAAATCCATGCAGTACTTTTTGAGTTTATCCCGGACATACATACAGACAAACAGAAAAAACAGACAAACAGACAAAAATTGTAAAAACTATATTTTTGGCTTCGGTATCGATTGTAGATCACACCCCAAGTATTCTTTTAAAAAAATATTCAATGTACAGTTTTCACTTTCCTACCATTTTATTATATGTAGTATAGATATTTGTAATTGTATTTATTATTGTTACGTATTTTATGTAGTGTACGTATACTATTTATGTAATTCGTTGTTTCATATTATAGTGATTTGTATTGATTAGTTGTTTATGATTTTTTTTACTGTTATTTTTTTGTTTACTCTGTACACCCTCACTGCTTTTTATCACATTAATTCCTTCACGTTGGTTGTCTGGAAGAGATCGCTGCTTAGCTATAAGACTGCGTTTTGTACATATGTCTTTCATTTTATACTTAAACAGTTTGTTTCTTTTCGTGTGTATATAATAAAGAGTAAATAAATAAATATTAAATTTAATCTAGAATAGGGAATATATTGGAGAATTTTTTTGTCACATAAAAGACGTTTCTTTCGTTAAGTAAAAATTTAGGGCTTTTTTATTTTGTCATGTTATTTAAATATGTGTAAACACATTTTGCCAAAGTAAAAAAATACCCTGTTCTCTTATATTTATTTACGCTGTAAAGGTTCTGAAAATGTAAAATTGTAAAGTTTTTTTAAATAAAGGCGACAAAATCCGGTCTAAACTTTTAACTAAAAAAAATATCCTTTATATATAAATTTTTAATGTTTGTACCTATTAAGATTCTAAAGATATAGCCCTGTGATAGTAATAGGGTTCAATTGCAACCTTTTTGGCGATACAGAACTCTAAAAAATAAATCGGTAATATTGATGTGTTGTTTTTACTATATTCACGAAATCGTTAAAGAGGTGCCACAAATCCTAGTCGTTGAGGAAGCGCAACAGAGATAACCCTCTAATCGTTAAGCGCTCTTTTTAGGTCAGATGAACGAATACTGTCTGCTATGTCGAGAAAGCAATCAAGGGTTAATATTATCAATACCTACATAGCAACGAAAAATAGGTTTTGCATTTCTGATTTGTGTATATCTATGAAAGGAAGCGTAACAGGATGTGTTCTATATATTATTAATTTAGTATGAAGGAATTGATGACTGTTTTGGTGTAGTGAAATCATATCTCTGCTTAGAACGTCGCCGTGTACGTAAATTTCTTTATAAACTTTTATCACCTTTTAAAGAAAGACTATATTCCATACTCGTACCTATATCTTACATTCAGTACACACAGGATATCTGTGCATAAAACTATATTATTTATCAATGGTGAATTCTCTGATTTTAACATTTACTGTGATACTAGTGTAATGCGTCACGTCTGTCCTTATGTGAACGGAGGTATGCAAAAGTTTTAATGTCACATTATTTTGCGTCTCATGCGAGAAGCGCTCATACAGAAATTGTAAGCTTGAAAGCGATTTTAAAAAATTCTAGAAGTTACAGTCACTGAATTAAAAAAATTGGTTATCTGTAAAGTCGGTTTACGGACGATAATTTTAATTGCGTAGTAACGTCATAAGAAAACATTGATAAAAAACAAATTTAGACTAGGCTGTATGTACTATAATCCTTTCCCTATTGAGGATAAATTTTAAAACAACAACAACATTGAAAAAAATTGCATACTTTTGTGTGAATTATCATTATTTTGTATAATACAAAGGAGTTAATTCAATTAATTACAATTTTTTCGATAAATTAACATTTATTTGCACTCGTTAATTAAATTTTTTTTTAACTTAAATTATAAAGATTAATTACAAGTAACAATGTGCTATTACCAATTTATTTACAACTTCTATATCTTTTTTTTTCATTAAATACTAAATAAAAATAGTTGATTTTTTATACGATCGTTTATAACAATTTTTTTGTCAAAATTGTAATATAATCTATTATTACTGCACTCGCCGACCGATGCTACTTTTTTTTAATAATTAAAGAACAAATATATGAGATTATATTGTTAATCAAAACCTTAAAATGCAAGAATTAATGACCTTTTTTGCTGCAATTGTTGTTGTAATAAACAATGGATACCACATTAACTTTTCACTTCACTTTACAAACAATTGACAAAACAGTACGGTTGTAAATTGTGTGGCGTCTCGGTCTGCCGCTGTCTCTTCTCCTCAGACGCGTCATAAGTTAGGCCGATCGTCAGCCGAACGCTTAGGCCGATGGTGCATCTCTATAGCTTGTTTCGCGCTCTCGCTCGCGATTTGTGACTGTTATACCCTGTACAATGTAGCTTGATCTTTTTGACACATGTAAATTTTCTGTTCGACATAACTTTGCAATGACGAACATATTATTTTCAAATTTTAAATTTTTTTAAAAATCGTAAAAATATTAAAAAAATACATATAACACAAAAGTCCCTAAAGATTCAAGCGTTATCCGAAAATTTTAGGACTTTTTATTGCTTCAAAAGTAAAATTTAAATAAGAACACTGAAAATAATAGACGCTTGTACAATGTTACGTCGGTGGGTCGGATTTTTGTTTCGTCGTCTATTATTTTCAGTGTTCCTATTTAAATTTTACTTTAAAGCAATAAAAAGTTTTAAAATTTTCGTAGTTAGCTTGATTTTTTACAGACGGGCTAGTGATGGGAAACAGAAAATATCTAGTAGTCCAAAAAATAACGTTTTTTAAATATATGTATATGTAATATATAATATATGTATGTGGTGTATTATTTGTGAAATTCTTTATTGCACTAGACATATAAAACATTGGGTAGATAAGCGACGGTGGGTCAATATTCATAATAAGTACTATATTAACTTACATTAATATTACAGGGTTATTTTTGGACCTCAAAATGAGACCCTCCGTACGAAATCGACCACGTGATCGAGCAGTTTTCTATGGGAGGGTCGAATTTTTTTTCACTTTTCGTCCCATGTTTCTTTGGAAAAGTTGTTTAGTTTCATGTTCTGAACCACCTATTTAAATTTGACGGGAGGTCCAAAAATAATCCTGTATGTAAAAATTAAGGTTGAAAAATAAAATAGTTTTATCTTTAAAACAGTTTTTATTGAGGAAGAGGAGCACAGCCAAGATAATAATCACCAGAGTCGTCGGAGCTTGTGTCATCATCTCGAACTTCAATTATTATTTCGTGTTCAATAAAATTGTCGAAGTGGACGTCGCGCATCCAGTCCGATAATATTACTTCTTTGACGTGTCGTACTACATTCGCCCAGTTTTCAGCGGTCACTTGACCACAAGCTTCTTCCAATAAGCGGAGCATTTTGTTTGCGGTGAAGGGAGGAGATGTATTAGTAAGTGCTACATTTCCTGTGAATGAAATAAGTGATTGTTAAAATAATACTATTAATGAAATAGATGTTAAAGAATTTATCAAGAAAAAAGTTTTTTTTACTGACCTTTGATTTGTGCCCATATTAGCTCTATGGCATTATATTGACAATGATAGGGCGGCAATCTGATCACTGTGTGACCGCGTTGCTTTGCTGCTTCGTCCAGTAAATATACTGGCTCCCTCGGTTTGTGTGTGGCCACCAGGCCAAGCAATTCGTACTTGAGCATTGTCATGTCGGCATTTACGCCCTTGTTTATGAGCCACTTTATTATATCAGCTTTTTTGTTTGCCATCGTCGGAGCCTTGTCAAATTGCGCGGAATGATAGGATGCATTATCCATTATTATTATATGAGGACCATCCAGGTTGTCCATCATTTTATATAACCATTTCGAAAACGTTTCGAAGTTCATCTCTTCGTGATACTCATTCGTTTTTTTGGATTTAAATGCCAGTAAACAGTTTGGCACAAAACCTTGGGCAGTACCTGCGTGGCAAATTATCAGTCTCTCCCCTTTTCCTTCTGGTACTTTTGTAGACGATTGGACAGTACCATCGTTCCATGTTTTTTTAACAGTGTGATTGGCATTCAACCAAGTTTCATCTAAAAATACAACTTTTTCCCAATCGGTAATATTTTTGACTTTTCTTAAGAAATCAACTCGTTTGAGGGCAATGTCATTCCTTTCCATAAGGATCCTGCGGTTGTTGGATTTTTGGTAATGAAATCCAATTCTACGCAGTAGTTTTGACAGCGAGGTTCGACCGCCGTCATATAAATGAACTTCTCTTAGTGTCACCAGCAACTTGTCAAGTGTGGGCAATTCTTTTCTTGAATAATAACCATAAATGTGGTTCCGTATGGCCGCACATTGAAAATCGTCAAGATTGACGATAGGTTGGATACGCCTACGTTTTTTATTAGGAGACGACAGTTTATTCTCCTCGTTACCTTCTTTACCATATTTTTCCGTAGAGATTCGTGTCACAGTAGCTAATGCAATCAGCAAAGCGTCAGCTACATGTTGCCGCACTTGAGACAATGGCAATAATGGTCCCCCATTTTGTGACTCACGCTCAAAATAATCGCGTAAGCGAATTACAAACTCACGCATTTCACTGTTGAGTACAGTTTTTTTCGCCCTTTTAGGCATGTTTAACAAAAGTTCAAAACAAAAACTTAAATTCAACAATAATAATGTTACGGGCAGGTAGTCTTGCTTCCTCTTAACTTCTTCCTTTAACCTCTTCTTTCCTCTTGACTTTACTCCACACTACTGACCCCGAGTGTTCCCGAAGTTCGGCTTATATGGCCAGTCGATGGAACAATGGAACGCGTAGTTCAAATTAGAATACAATTTTTTTTAATCTTATTTTTCTAAAAAGAGTTATACCAGCTAAAGAGATCCCAACCACTAGCCAAAGAAACCCCAATCAAAAGGACCCCCGTTCGTAACAATAACTTAAAAATGATCTTTAATAATGATTTTTTGTAATCGATATTTATTAAATGTTTTTATAATTTTTAAAATCATTAAATTAAGAAAATAATATGTTCGTCATTGCAAAGTTATGTCAATCAAAAAAATTTACATCTGTCAAAAAGATCAAGCTAAATTGTACAAGGTATACTGTTGTTCGTGAAGTACCGGCTATCTTTCATCGATTTACTAGACTTTATCACGTCAAAAAGAGTCATTATTTATCACAGATGAAAAAATTACGATATTTACCCGTTTCATTAGTTTTTAATCATTTAAAAAACAAAAAGGTTTTTTCATACCTCTCATACATTTATCTAATCCGTGTACATATTCGTAACTTACCTTTATGAGTAAATTTAGACAGACTGGCGCCATTACGCGTTACGTAAGGAAGCGGTTTACCCTTTAAGAAGTTATTACTTCGAAAATAATGGCGGACATTTAAATTATAGATTCTGTTATAGATAATATAGTTCTACTTGATGTTATATTATAAGGATCACTTCACGTGGTTTTAATCCTATAGGCTTTGCGATTTTAGGCTTTGTGCATAGTCAGTAAATTGTTAAGCTGCGTACGCTTGGACGAAAACGAACATGGATCATCAAACGTTTGGTTAGTATGTTTGTGTGTAAATATTAGTAAGGCCAAGACGATTTCAAATAATTTTAAGAAAAACTTAGTATATTTTAGTTATAACTACGGTTATAACTATAATATACTAATCGAGTAGTATAAGCGTACTGACGCTGACGTTATCATTTGATGAACTTTCCTAACCGCAAATTCTGCGTAACTCAGTTACGCAGTCAGGGATGACAAATAGGAATTATACTGAAGTTTTGAATTTAAATATCTCTAGGAAAACTGTAGCGTAATTAATTAAATATAATTTATTCATTATTTAATATTAATTGACGTTTAACTATTATCTGAGCTAGCTTTCAAGCCCCCACCACACGCTCATCCACAAGCTCTGCACGAACATTCGGTATGTAACATTTGATAAATTTTGACGAAAATGTCCACACAGAATATAAAATTAAATAAAAACATATTCGAAAAATAGAGTGTAAGATGATATAGATACGCACACGCAAAACTATTTTATCGAACCTATGTTGTGTACCAAACGTTCTGTTACGCGGAACCTCCCGGTAGTCTTTAAAAAAAAGCACAAGTTGTTTAAACACTGATTTAGTTTATTATATCGTCCAAAACACTAACAGTAACTGTCCCTAAAACACCTTACTTTCCTTTTCTGGATGTAAAAAAAAATAGCTAGTGACGCGTTGGACAGTAAACGGTAACTCACTTGACCGCATGGAAAATTGGATAATAAAAGGAATTTAAATAGCGGCGTCAGCATTAATTGCGAATTAAATATAGGTACAAAATCACCAGTTCAAGTTAAACCAGTTCGATCTTGGTGTTCGTTAGTTGACCTGCTTAATATGTGGCCAATACATTAAGTTCGATTCTAGTATATTCACCGGTCGAAACATATGAGCAACATAATCCAGAACACAAAAATATGTATCAAAGGCGAACGAGGAAGTATGAGAACTGAGAGATTTTTGAAAATGATTTAGCTCAGTGGTCACTGTAATTGATAGCACAATCATTTACACAATGCAGTTGTTAACTTAATACTAAAGCAAACTTAATATAAATAGTAAATAAAACGTTATTATTGAGACAGAAAATGGTATATTTACTGTTTTCATCGTTGGTCATACATTCAACTACTATTTACTCTATATTTTTTAGAGAAATGGTTCATTTGAAGCTTTTAGCTTAGCTTAGCGTTTATGTTTTAGCGGTATTTTCATTATACGGTATTTACAGTCACTAAACCTTAAACGTTTCAATTTTGTTTGAAAATATATATCTGTATATTGTACGAGTAGATACCATAAACAGGGTTCTGCAAAAATATGTTAACTTACTGTCTCCCCGGGCAACGGGGTGTGCGGTCAGGTACATGTTTACCCGCCAAAAAAAAAGAGATATCTTAAACAGCCTTGATTAGAGCCCTTCTACGATTACGATCGGATTGTAATCGTAAAAAGCATTTTATTTAAAATACAATTAATTAATATAAAGCAATTAAATATATATTAAATAAATACCTTACACTTAATGTCTCCTAGGATAAAATTGTATAGTCTGGAAAAACAATACCTACACAAACGCCCAGACCACGACGACCAACACGCTCTTTATGACCTATACAAAAAAAAAGTTATGAGCAATCATCATCATCATCATATTAGCCATTGGATATCTACTGCTGAACGTAGGTCTCACCCATCGACTTCCAGAGACACCGGTTCGAAGCAGCCTCCAACCAACAGCTTCCGGCGACTCTCCTTAAGTCGTCTGATCATCTCGCGGACAGCCATCCGACGCTGTGCTTGCCGGTACGTGGTCTCCACTCGAGAACCTTTTGCTCCATCAGATGTTATTTCTACGAGCTATGTGCCCTGCCCACTGCCACTACAGCTTGCAAATCCATTGGGCTATGTCGGCAACCTTCATTCGTCTGCGTATTTTATCATTTTAGATTCAATCCCGCAGAGAAATACCAAGCATAGTCTTCTCGCTGTGGGACTTGGAGCTTGTTTAAAAGGCCCATAGCCAGAGACCACGTCTCAGATACAGAGATATAGATATAGAGAAATAATATAAAGCAAAAAAAAAAAACATTATTAGTACATAAAATTTGAAAAGGTGAGTTCTCAAAATGTTGTATAATTTACATTATATTATTTGGATATTTTAACACGTTTAATTTCACAGATCTACGAAATTAGGTATTCTATGAATAACAATTCCAGGTGGTATACAGTTAATCAGGTCAAGGTCGAATACAGGCCAGGGCGCTGAAAATGATAATGAAGCTTTAAGACTGAATATAAGTTCTATAATACACAGATTAAAATCTGTTATCATCATCAAATATATTGATGCCTCATCATTTTAACCTCCTTATAAATGACTAGTATTTGAAATTCTAATTGATTTTATTGCTTATTCGACCTTTTCCATACGTATTTTACGTTTTCAGTATAGACTAAAGCTAAATGATTTCTAACGATCCATTTTTTTTTCATATACGGAATTGATTTGTTTTTATAAAACTTTTTATAAAAAAAAAAATAATATTAAGTACAACGCCTCAGAAGTATTTTTATTCAATATAAAAATATATAACATTCACAAATAAAGACAATAAGAAAAATATTTGAGTGATATCTTATCTCTATATAAGGTCTCCAATTTCGATCTCGAGACTGATCGTCTTTCAAGATAAGGTATCTTACATTAATTTTAGATTAAATTATTATACCGATAAACATCCATTACACATAATAATTTGCTTTTAAAATTGTAATAATTTAGTTCAAAAAATATAATAATAATAATAATAATAATGTCGGGCGCCAACAAGGTCCGAGCTTATAACGGCTGGGTCATGCCCACTCTTTTGTACACATTTGGCGTGCTCAGATGGACTCAGACCGAACTCGACGCCCTGGACAGAAGAGTCCGCACGATTATGACTTACCATCGCATGCATCACCCGAAATCGTCGGTCATGAGACTGTACATCCCACGGAAGTGTGGTGGCCGAGGCCTATTAAGCGCCAAGTCCATGCATAACCGGGAGGTGTGCAGCCTCAGGGCCTACTTTGAGACGAGGAGGGAGAGCGCTATGCATGGTGATGTTATAGTATGTGACAAAGGTCTCACCCCGTTATCCCTGGCCAAAGAGGAATGGCGAAGACCGGTTGTACTTAGCACCTCTAACCGGGAGACCGTATGGATGGAGAAGGAGCTGCATGGACGGTTTTACAAGGCGCTCCACGCACCTCACGTGGATGTTAAGGCCTCCGTGCAGTGGCTGCGATTCGGGGACCTCTTTGGGGAAACCGAAGGTTTTGTCTGTGCAATACAGGATCAGGTGGTCAAGACGAACAACTACCGGAAGCACATTCTGAAGGATGGCACTCCCGACTTCTGTCGAGCTTGTCGTCATCCCGGCGAGTCACTCAGACATGTGCTTTCGGGGTGTTCAGCGCTTGCCAACACTGAGTACTTGCACAGACATAACCAAGTGGCCAAAATTCTTCATCAAGAGCTTGCTCTAATGTATTGTCTTCTGGAACAGAGGGTGCCGTACTACCAGTACACACCGGCGCCAGTACTCGAACGCAACGGAGTCCGGCTCTACTGGGACCGGCCTATCGCCACGGACAGGACGATACTGGCGAACAAGCCTGATATCGTGGTGATGGATAGGGCACAGTCGAGGGTGTTTTTAGTGGACATTACCATCCCGCATGACGAGAACCTCGTGAAAGCCGAAACAGAGAAAAAACGTAAATATCTGGATCTGGCGCACGAGATTGTCGACATGTGGGGTGTTGATTCCATTGAAATCATCCCTATCGTTATATCTGCCAACGGTTTGATCCCGGTTAGCCTCGCTCACCATCTGAGGCAGCTGGGTATCCGTGACGGTTCGCTCGCAGCCAGGATGCAGAAGGCGGTATTACTCGACTCGGCTAGGATTGTCCGCCGATTTCTCAGCCTACAGCCCTAACCCCCGGCCGTTTGATCTCCCTGCCGGGGCGTAATCCTCCACCCGCTTATATTTATCTAAGTAAGTTTATGTAAATTTATTATATTCCTTATATAAGTATTGTATTATATTTATTTATATGTGTATATGTATATCTTGAGCGGGTGGAGTGTAGCAATTAAAATAATAATAAATATTCTTTATTGTACACCAAAGAAAAATACAATATATTTAAATTAGACTTGGCTTTGTACAATAGGCGGCCTTATCGCTAAAAAGCGATCTCTACCAGGCAACCTTGTTGCTGAGGATAACTCAGTGAATACAGACAGGCGTAGGTGTACTTATAACAAATATAATGATGTTATTGTATATTTATATAATATATAAATAAATAATAATAAAATGATAAAAAAATAGACGTAAGGTACATATTTCTTATAATAAATATTAGTGACTAACAAATATCTATATTGATATACAGATACACTTAACTAAGGTAATGTAGGCCTTAATACGTGAGACAAATGGATGGGTTGCTAAAATTATGATTGCATTAACAGGGCTTAATTGATCAAGGATAGTTTAAGGAGGATAGAAGTGTGCTTTTACTAGCTTCTTAAATGTTTGTATTGTCTGAGCGCGTCTGATATGAAGCGGCAAGGAGTTCCAAAGCCGAACAGCTTCTACGGAGAAGGATTTGGAATAGAAGGAAGTTTTGTGAGATGGAATTTTTAGGACAAGGTTTTCATTGGATCGGATATATTATTTTATAAAAAAAAAATTATTACTTAATAAATGAAAGCTTCCATTGGAATTGAAAAAATAAGCCATACACACGCCCAGACAACATTTGTCATATGAGAGGACCGAACTCGCTAGCACTTTAACTGTGAAGAAACTCTCCTTAGCCACTGTGCTAACGCGTCTTCATTATAGTCAAAATTTACAATATTATAACATGAAACTGGTGCAAACCATATATTTATAAACTGTTACAGTATAAATTTTGTCTGCTGGGAATGGTGGCAAGAATGTCAGCAGTACCTATTTCCTAATTAAATCGCAGTTTCGCTTCTTTAGTTAAACCTTAAAGAATGTTGTTATCTTTAAGAATTTTCGTCAACACTCAAAATATATTTTTAACTCTGAATTGAATATAGAATTTGTTGCCAGCACATTCAAATGCAAAAGTATTTATTGTAATAACCTCAAAAAAAAATCCATTAAAAATTCGTATATAATGCCTCTCATATTAATAAATATTATAATATTGTATTATAATAGTGTGACTGAATTTTATTGAATTTTAATTTTAAACGGTAGCTGTTGAGTTTCTTTCCAATTATTCTCAGCAGAATCTACATTTTGAATCGGTGGCAGCTTCACAATAACTATAATTATTTAATTAAAAAATATTATATACTTTGTCAAATGACGATGCAAAAATACCTTTGAAGCCTACCAAAAAAAAACTTTATAATGCAGATATTTTGTAATATTTTGAATTAAAAAAAAAAAAAGAAAAAAACAATTTAAAAATATTATAATATGTAAAAAAATATACTTGACTGTACCTCTCGTACACAAACAATTATAATACTCGTATCTATAGTAGCGTGCATATGTCATCGTCTATATATCATAATCAAGGAATTTATATACAAACTGGAATGCTTACGTGCACTCAAAAAACGTTTCTGAACCCGGGATTGCATCTCTTTCTACCACAGATTCAGGCAAAACTCGTAAGAAAGAGACAAAACACCAGTTGTCAACGAAATGCTCGGAACAATTTTTCACTTTACATGTTGGTAAGAAATGTCAACCTTATGACGTTTATTTCAAGGTGCATATTTGAATATACAAGGTTACTAAGAGAACGTTCTAGTTACGATATAAATTATTTGATCATAATTATATATAATGTATGTATGTATAGACAAAATCTTCAAGGGTCTGAATCAGGATTCAAAAAGTTTTTACTAGAATTATAGTAAAAGGTTTTTTATACGAGTTTAGCTTTGAGTGCGAGGCGACATTCGTGTAATAACTTTCGAAACGATCTCGTTGATTCCGTCGTCAAATCTATCTAACTTTAGAGGTTTATGCAGACAGTTTTCGATTATATTTGTTAATAATATGATAAGAAGAATTTGAATTTATTAAAATATGTACTAACGACCGTTCTGGTGTAATGGTGCGAGTATTCGCCTAAAATCGCGCGCCGGTGGTCGTGGGTTCGAATCCCGCTCGGGACAGATATTTGTATTTGTAATATAAATATTTGTTTCCAGTCTGGGTGTATATCCTTGTGAGTCTCGCTACCGTGCCTCGGAGAGCACTTAAAGCCGTCGGTCCCGGTTGTTATCGGACACCTGATACCGATTGTTACTCATGGTAGGGAAATTATCCGCCAACCCGCAGTGGAGCAGCGTGGTGGATTAAGCTTCAACCCTTCTGCTATATGAAGAATTGGGTTGTTTACAGGCTGATACAGTACATAGTACATAGTTACATATCCCTAAAATTTTACTGTAACTACCGACCTAGTAACGACGACTTTCGACGTATCATCAAAAACCTCGATTGCGCCATGACAAGAGTCGCGTCAACTGCAGCATCTGCACAACGTGCACCGGATTATCGACGAATCATTGATGACCCCGATTGCACCATGAGACCAACGTCCACCCGCCGAGCCATTTACTCGTATACACCGAAACTAAGATTAATGAAGCACTCTGTTCTAACATCGAACTTAGTCACCATGTCTTAGTTTTAGGCAAGTTTGTAATTATTTTATAATTAAACTAGCGGCCCGCCCCGGCTTCGCACGGGTATTTAAATAAAATTTCAAAAAATATAAATTTATATTTTTTATCACCTACACCTGCGTCGATACTGGAAAATATTTCATAATAGACGGATTGAGTTGTCAAACATAATATTTTAGCCCGCGACTTCGTCCGCGTAGAAGTCGAAAATGGTTATAATAGGATTTTTATTTGTTTGTTTTTTTACGTTATTAATTTTGTTATAACATATAAATTATTATGTTAAAATATTTGAATACTTATAAAATATAACAATCTTTATTACAGAGTAGGGATTTAAAGTTTAAATAAACATTAAAATAAAAATATAAATTGTTATATTTTATGATTAAGAAGCTCTGCCTTTGATCTGGAGAAAGTTATATGGGGGTATTATCTTTTTACAACGAAATCGAAATACTACACCTTCCGTAGTATTTCGTTATAAACAATATTTTTTGTTTTTCGTTCGGATTGCTAGAATTACCAGGCTATTCTGGAATATGCCACATACAACTGACTGTGAGAGAAGCAGCTTTCGCTTAAGTATACTCCCGCTACAGTAAGAGTTTGACCTTAAGCTTTGTTTATGATAAATACATACTCATAAACACTCATACATTATATTATTATATGGTTCCCGGAAATCACCATTTCCTATTTTAAGCAACAGGTCTGAAAACTGTTCGGCAGTAACATCTCCCTTAGATGGACTCTCATATTTATAGTAAGGCTCCGTTTCGTCACTGCAGGCCACAAATGCTCCTGTACTGTAGTGTATCAGCCTGTAAATAACCCACTGCTGAGCGAAGGCCTTTTTTCCATATAGAAGAAGCGTTGGAGCTTAATCCACCACGCTGTGGTGGGGAAACCCACTATACACCCAGACCTGAAACAAATACAAATATCTGACCCGAGTGGGAATCGAACCCACGACCACCGCCATTGAGGCGAGGCGTTGAGGCGACTACTTGCACCACTACACCAGAACTGTCATCAATGCTTCGTTAGTTGTATCGTAGGTATAATTACACCACAAGTTAATACGATTTTGTCTCTTAGATTTGAATAAACCCGCAAATAATTATTTTTTAAATTGTAATTGACTCTGCACAGTTGGTAGTGACCCTGCTTTCTGCTCCAGGATCGTGGGTTCGATTCCCGCCTCATGTCTGGGTGTAATATGTATTTATTTCTATATGTATTATTTATATGTATATTTATAAAAGATGTATATCAGTCGGCTGTTACCTAAAACACAGGCATTATGTTGCCTACCTTAGGAACAAACAATCGTGTGTGTATCTCAATCATATATTTATATTTAATAATAGTCCAAGACAGCTTTTATCTCCTCCTTCTTAGTTTTAGTGTAAGATAAAGTTAAATGGGGTACATGATTTATAATGTTTTCTGATATTGTTCCAACATTAGTCCGTGGTGCCAATCTGTACTAATTGGGGTGATAATGCCGTATAATTTAAAAATGTTTCCAAGTTCACTTCGGTGTCTTCTATATCTGTATCATTGTGAACTACAGATGGCTTGCTGATGAGTCATTTAGTTTAATACCTTTGACTTAACACAACACCAACATTGAAGTAAAAAATCAGAAGCAATCACACGGTATATTTACAACTAAATTTTGTTACGTTTATTATAAAGTCTTGCCTGTTCCACCAGGAGCACCCAAAAAAAGATATTACCTACACCTGCGTCAATACTGGAAAATATTTTATAACAGACGGATTGGTTGTCAAACATGTGTCAAAATAAATTTTAATTTAAATCAAAATCACTATGGAGTATGTATATCAAAATAATTTTCTCCCCCCTTTTAACATCGTTAGAGGATGAATTTCGATAAAATACGAAACACGTCTTCAACCAATTCTGTTAAAGAATATTTATGCGAAATTTGAAGTAGATTGGACCAAGGAATCATGTTGTCCCATACAAACTTTGCCCCCCTTTTTCACCCCCTTAGAGGTAGAATTTCGTAAAATCCGTTCTTAGCTGACCTCTACTCGGTAAAAGGAATATTCCTACTAAATTTCAAGTCTCTGCGCCTTATAGTTTCAGAGATATCGTGATGAGTCAATGTATACGTGGAAATCTCTTTTATATATATAGATTAGTTTTAGAAGATATGTCATTCTTTTTCAACCCTCCCGGTTGTAGTCAACGTAACTTACTTATAGGTCGTGTCAGATGTTGTTTGTGCTATATACTCTCAGTAAAATACATTTAATGGAATTATTCTTAATCATAGTGTCTTAAAATTTATTTAGTGTGGAAATTTTTATAAAATGTCATTAAGTGTATCCAAGTTATTTAATAATTAGTAAAAATGTATGTAATAATTTTAAATAAATTATAATCTATGTATTAAAAGAATAAACTAAATAATTTATATGTTGGTTTGGACGAATTAAATTTAGGGTTTATCTGTGTGGCTAAAAGCTAAATTAAAAATTCCTCTTCCTTTGGGAATTCTATTTATTGAGGTAAGTTATGCCTATCAGACAGCGCAATAAGGACTCATCGGAGTGGAATAATGACTAAATACGTCAACGTAAGTGGTATAACTCAGGTATCTGACAATTGTAAAAAAATTTATATAATTTATAATATTTCATGTTTTCTCGTTTTTGCTTAGAATGAGAACTCACGGAACGATTTTTCGTTTGTAGCGGACGTTTCACCCGGTATTGATTCCGAGTAATTGCCCACGTTCAGATCTCTTTCCGAAAAACTTGCGGGCCCTTCAAAAATCATTTGCGGTGGTTATGTACGTATCGGCACAAATCCACTTTATGTAAAAAGCAACTTGTTTTATATTTACTATACTCTTAGTCGTTTTATTAAAAGCTATCTTACCAATAGTAAGTTACTATATTATATTAATTACAATTTTTTAAATTAATTATTTGTTACTAATTTCTATAATGTGACCTAGATTCAAAAGAGCAAATAATAAGCAAGCAATAACAGATTTACCGGTGGGAGGGATGCGCTGTGCCGCGCTCCCGGCTGCATGGGTACCACCATCTTGCTTGTTTCTTCCGTGAAACAGCTTTGCTGTGTTTCGGAAAGGGCAAGACAGGCAGTGTAATTACTGGCACCGAGACTTAACATCATCATCATCATTAGTTCCAGGTAAACTAGTTTATATTCATGGGCGACGTCGACCACTTACCATCAGGTGGCACGTCTGCCAGTTTGCCTATCCAACTAACATTAAAAAAAAGATTAAAATCGATCTGTGATAAAATGAATATAAAACTATGGATGTTTACTATGTAAAAATATTGTTGACAGTATGAACATTTATTATATGTACTGTTCAGTGGAAAAACTTATCCATAAAGGATATTACGAATAGATTTCTCTTTATGTCAAGACATCATATTTCTATATGAAATAGGTTAATGTACAACCCGTAATACTTCCGAACTACATAATCGTTATGTAAAATACAGAATACTTATATTCAATTTATTAATATTCTTCCCATCTTTTCACAGAGGAATTCCTGGAGGCTACAAATGGCTAACATCGTAATATCGTAATATTACTCATACTTTTAAGGGTCCTATGCGAGAAACTAAGAGAGTACCAATAATATAACTATGTATATTTTGATATCTAAAGACACGAATCCAGTTTACTGTCTGGATTTATATTATTAATACTATTTTATATTATCATGTAAAAAGACGAGCCGAACTTTTTTACTCTCGTTTATGGATTCATAAATCATAGGACATGTTTTATAGTTTAAAAAACTTGGAAACAGGCTTTCCGAAGCATTAATATATTTTTAATTATAACGAAAACCCTTAACGCTTACAATATGATACAATAATATGGACGAATAAAAATGACGACAACAATGACAAATAATGCTAATAGCCCAAAAGCCTGTGAACGTAAAAACGAACTAAAATTTTAATTTTTACGTGTCTGATTTTTTTTTCAGAATTTTTATACGAAATTTTTTACAGGGGCTTAAAAACACTAATTATATATATTTACATCATTTTAGAAATGTCTGTCTATCATGCCTTTTGTCTGTTTATTTCTTTGAACATAAAATCATTTATTTTAAAAAAATAGCATTAAAACCATATCCTTCGGTAATATTTAATCTTTATTTCATCAAAATCGCTTCACTCCTCTGTCAAAAGTTATTGTAAATTGAATTTTGTATTTTGATTGACGGCGTTAGAAAAGAGTAGGTAAGTTAATACATTTAAATATTATCCAAAAATAGTAATAACTTGTAATGTTTTTAGTTAAAATAAAATGTATATCATTTAAATGATAATCAATAATTATTTCTTTTTAACTCAAAAAATGAAACAATACAAAAAAAAATTACGTCAAAATGTCGGATCGCGATTTTTTCTTAAATATAAAGTACAATAGTTCGGAAAAAAAAATTGTTGTTTCAGCATCATCATCATCTACGAGCACACACAGTTTTGTTCGTGAATGTTAGTTCGTTGAGAGCAAAACTGTTGCTCAAATCAAATATATCTATATACAAAATTACACATAGTTGTTTCATATCTGCAAAGCATCCAAGGATGTATAGCTTTAATTAACATAAAATTTTAACATACAAAAACTGACAGAGATATTCTTCTTTATCTTGAATTTTATAACATAAAAGAAAAGGGGAAAAATGTATAGAGCAAAATACTTGTTATTTTTTCTAAACTAAAGAAGTCGGTGCTTGAATATTTTACCAAGATTAATGATGGAGGAAATTATTTTGTTTTGTTGCTGTTCTGCGGTTGAAGAGAGGCTCGTAATTGATTGTCGCGATTAAATGTCTCAGTCTGATAATAGATTGTTGGCATCGTCGTGGTGAACGCGCGAAAGCAGGTACGGCTAAAAATAAATTAATGGAATAAAATGAATTAACATTTATGTGTCTATTTCTTACTTCGTGCGACTGAATTATAATGAAATCATTGTTATTTATAACTTGAGACATACTTGGAAGTGATACTTATTTTTCATTATTTTTTTTTGTTTTTTAAATTTACTAGTTTAATTTGATTTAATATAAAAAAAATAGCGCTAAATGTTTGAAAATTTACAATTATAAAGACAAATAATTACGACTCAAGACTTAGGCCTACGAATACGCTCTAGTAGTCTATTTTTGATTTAAGATAAAAAAGACTATCCTATGTTCGAAATATAAACATAGTAAAAGTTACATACAAATTCTACACTTTAACGTCAAAATTCGTAATGTTTGTCCTTGACGTCTCTTTCTTGACCTAATATAACATGCAGTGTAATACGGTATTCATTTGAATAAGTACTTCAAAATGTTGATTTTCCTAAGAAAAAGCCACAAAAAATATATATTTCGGCAAAATAAACACGTTTTCACCAAAAACGTTCACGTTTCTTCACGTTTTTTCCAAAAATTTTATATAATTTTAAATATTTTTTATTCCTGCGAAAACGCTGTCAACCACTATGATGACGTAATATTGTTAAGGCTATGTTCCGATATACACCGATTGATTGTGAGAGCAGTGTGAGGTGCGAAGTCAATTCAGTACACTTCGAAGCTGCTCCTTTTTAGTTTTCTATACTGCACGATACTGGTTACTGATATTTAACATTGTTTTAAAATAAAAATATATATGTTTTCTGTTCAACAATAAACATTTATTATTTGAATATTGTTGACATTTTTTAATAACAATATTAATTAAAAATAACAACAATCATTTGCGCTGTTATATAGTTTGATCACGTGACTCGAAAGCGCCAGTGCTCACAGTACAAAAACGGCGGCTATTTATGACGTCATATATTTCTCTGTGGTACTGCAGCAGTGTACTGTCACTCCATAAATGAACGAATTTTTCACAAGTAAGAGCACTGACCGGTGATCGCAGTGTATATCGGAACGGAACATTGTCCTTACGAAGTCACACCGTGGCGGCTCGTTTTAGGTCACGCGACATGCAGATAAAAAATTACGACTTTTAATTTCAATATAATAAAACAATTATGTGCTTTTATGACTCAAAATCAGAATATTTAAGTCTATTTCAACATACATTTTTGTTTTTACCCGACTGCGACAGGAGGGTTATGTTTTTCGAGTGTATGTATGTATGTATGTATGTATATATGTATGTATGTATGTATGTATGTATGTATGTATGTCCATTTCTTTGGCACGCCCTACAGCCCAAACGGCTGGACTGTTTTTGACATATGAGGTGTCGTTGAATTTGTCTAAATTGTAGTAGTGACATAGGCTATATAAATTTTCAAAATGGCGCCCGTAAAAGGCGGAATGGGGGGGGGAGTTGAGTTTTTTTCTTACTGTAGCAATATGGATATCAAATGAAAGCTAGTAAATTGTTTTATTCTTTTTAGTTTATAATAAGAGAATTTTACGCAGTCGGGTTTTTATCAAATTTCACAATTTATTTGTCACTACCGAAAGTAGTGACAAATAAATAGAGAAGAGAGCAGTACAACAATAATAGACCTGATTGAGATTAATTGAAGTAAGAAACAATATGCAAGTGAAAATAACTAAACGTATGTACTACATATATATGTCACCACCTATAAGATAGTAACAAGTTATCATTAGGTAACTATATACTTTTTTTTTGTAATAAATATATTACATATATAAATAAATATATATTACAGCCAAACTCGGGGCGGGAATCGACCCACAAACCTGGAGCAGAAAGCAATCTGCCAATAACGCCAACGAGCCAATCAAAAAATACAAACAAAGTATTTTGTTAAGAATTCTGTCAAGCTTAAAAAACAATTTCATTTATAGCATTGCTTATTTCTGACTCACTGGTACGAATGATTAATTTTGTCGTAATTGCCGATATTGCCCTCTAATCGTATAAATAGAGTCCCATATAAATATTTCACAATTCTATACCAACATGATTATTAGCTACGCGTTCTCGACTTGTTTGTTCAAGAGTTGTTCCGTTCCTATATTTTTCGAATACGCTTTTCATATACATTCTATCAGAGATAAGGTTGTTACGTTGTTGTACATTTATTTTTATTCACACTACATTTCTATTCAAACGGAATGTTAGAAGAATGGTTTCCTTTAGTTCTTTTTTTTTTGTTTTTTTATTCAAATAATTTGATTCTACGAAGAAATGTCATCTAGTAATTGGATTAAGTGATGTGTGTTGATTAAAAATATAATAATATTATAGTAATTAAACGGTTTCAGTCTGTTGTTATCATTTATATATAAATTGTAACAAAATACAAAACCTGACGTTTAATTTCAAAGAGGACTCAATATCATTAATTTTAATGATGAATTAGAATCATGTACCGAGTATTCTCCTTAAATATTGATAGTAACTCACCATTTACTCTGTATATTACTTTTTTAGTATTTGTCGTTATAGAAGTCAAAAAGTAGTACATATTCTTTTTAAAAATTCAAGTTTTTACCTAACATGGTTTTAAATATATAATATATAATATTTAAAACCCTTTGAGAAGCAGACGAACAGAGGAGTTTTATTAAAAATATAATTTTGCGTACGGATAACTAAAATGAATAGAAAAAACACAATGTTTAACTCAACACGTTACATTATATAGGATGAGACTAGTATATCAAGCAAATGCGTATTTTCTAGTGCTTTCTCTTGTATCTAACTCTTTATGATCTGCACTTAGCTAGGATATGCTCGTAAATTAGAGAAAAAATAAATGTCGTCTGCCATATAAATTGCCATTTTTATTTTTTATACATATCGCGTCGTACAATTGTTTATATGAATGTATGTATATGACTGAAGTTTGTATCCAACTAACTTAAAAACGCTTATAATAATCACGAAGCAATTACAAATAATAATGCTCTAAAAAACCAATAAAGTTTAAATTTATAGTGAGGAATAAGCCCATATATTTGTCTCATGACCTTTCATATTTAATGTACTCAGTGGAACAGAGAACCAAAAACAAAATAAACATTGTATTTTTTTTTAAATATGTTTAACATACACACGAGGTCGTCTGTTCCTAAGGTAGGCAACTTAATGCCTTTTTTTGTCGCAGGGGAATCCATTTACGGATGATATCCAGGATGCCCGGGTCGGCCGTCCTAGACCTATGTCGGACTCGGCACTTTGGGAGTGCAATACGTACTAAATCCCTGCGGTAGCCTTCAGCCGCTTTAATTAGATGGTCCCGGATCAAGCTACTTAATGCCTGTGTTTTGGGTAACAGCCGACTGATATAGACTTTTTTCAAATAAATATACATATAAATAATACAATTATAAATAAACATATATTAGACCCAGGCTCGGGGCGGGAATCGAACCCACAACCTTTTGAGCAGAAAACAGGGTCCCTGCAAACTGCGCCAACGGGTCAGTCCAATTGGTGTCAATTTGATTGAAATTCTACTTAATGTACCTTTCTAAAGAAGATACACTTATAATACGCAGTTCAAAAGAAATGAAAAGAATCAAAAGAAATTTAATAATAGATATAATACGTAAAGGAAATGTTATTTCTTTTAAATTTATCTTTTTCGTAATCAGATTGATAATTATAAATACATTTTCGTCGGATAATAAATTCAACAGAGCGATTTATTTCAAATGTTAGTATATTTCTAGTCCTTTGCCTACAATACTAAATATGTCGCTTATATTTTCAATAACCAAATAAGTAACATTGTTATCGTGAATGATGGGTACATCTCTATAATGTATCATAGACAGTCGCTGAGGGCTAGACACATTATGTTTTAGTAAGTGAGTATATTTTAAGAGACTGAGGTTTTTTCATGTTTTAATGATCCATAAACACTGCGTGTATTACAGTGAACTACGTAAATGCGAACAACTTAATTAGATATTATCGTATTTCAAAGCGTCGACACGGTGCTACGTTTTATGTACATTATGATGTAATAGGTTTTCAAAGTGCCAGAACAGTTCCACTAAATCTCGGTTCCTATATTCAGAAAACGATTTGTTTTGCTTACGAACCGTTCAATTTCAAACGAATTTTAACGCAAAATATTCCAAAAATGTAACTATTTCATTTTTGATTGTCTCTCTGTCTGTATATTGACCTCTCATCGCGCAAAAACTACCAGATGATGAAACGGGGTATGATTTGAGTATGAACTCAACTGCAAGCAAAATATTATTTGGTTACAACTAATAAGTATTTATTAACGCCTAGTCCGATTTTATTCAATTTTTTTTTTTGTTAAAATAATAAATTAATTGGAACATTATGAGGATTTTCGAAAGCTTAAATATTTAAAGGTATTTATTTGGTTCGTTAGTTCAGAAATTACAGCCATCATAACACTCAGTATTAAATGTAAATAATTAGAAACCCGGAATGCACAGAAATCTTTGAACGCGTAAGTTCAAAGGTTTCTGAGATGAGAAAGAAAATGAAATTATTTATTTTACCGGCTTAATGAAATCGCGGATACAGATATTGTATAGATAAAGGAGCGATTTCTCAGGAACCTTTATGGCATAGTACGATGGACATCTAAGGCTTATAAGACATTGAAATGTGTCGATAAAGTCTCAACGACAAATATATATAATATACTTCTATATATAACTCGTAGTTTTTTTTTCTATATTCTTAAGCACTTTTGTATATTTTTGTAATAATAACACTGTAAAAAAAATCGGTAATTATTTCCGGCGTAAACTTGTGTCATCTCATCAGTCTTATTAAGAGGATAACATAGTTTATTATATCACTGAGTAAATATTGTTATATTTAAAGCCTTCAGTATGATAAATGAGGGTCAAAGAATTAAAATTAGTCTAGTCAAAATGCTACTTTGTCCATGAAATAAGGGTATGTTTTGCTTAGGATATTTTACTTAAATTATATTTGCATGCCAGACGTAAATAAATTAGGGTCATACTGACATGCGTTTAAAATTTATAATATAATATAATTTTTAAGCGTATTCATATCGTTCATGATTTGTGAGGATAGTAGCTTTGTTCTTTTTGATAAATTTTATAATATACAGAAGTTATGTTATTCAAACCCGCCTTTCTTTTCAATTTTGATATTTTTTATTATTATTCTGTAAAAAAAGTAAAGTGTAAGTATGAATGTTCATTATAATTATGAACACGTATTATATGCAAATTTTCGAAGCCGAATTCGATTTAATTAAAAGATTAATATATTGATGCATTTACGTGAATATTATCCGCTGCTTCAGCTTTTACCGAGGGTGATATCAGTCCATTACACCTTTTAAGTGAATTTTTTACCTTTTTATAATTGATGATATATATGATTGAATGATTTACCTTAAATATGTAAATAAATAAATTTACTTAATGGTTACGAAAAACGCTCAGATTTTTGCGCGAATTTAGATACATGTAGCAAATAACAGACAAAAACCTTTAAACATTTCACTGCTAGGCATAGTCCTCTTCTCTTTTAAAGGAGAAGAGTAGAAGATTAATCCGCCACGTTAATTTGTTACGGTTTAGCCAATATCATGTTTTAGAATTTCCGACAACCATTCTGGAGTAGTTGTGCGAGAAGTCACATCATAGTCAAGTAGAATTTAAGAAACTTTTATGCGTGATGTCTTTTTTCACTACGAGATAAGCAGAGATAAAGATAAATTGGCAATTGAATATATATATATATATATATATATATATATATATATATATATATATATATATTCCTGTATTTTAGGTAGTAGCTGACTGATACATATATATTAATATTACACCCAGATCGTGGGTGGGAATCGAACTCACAAACCTGGATCAGAAAGCAGGGTCACTACCCACTGTACCAATGAACCAGTCATATTATAGATGGTAAATTAATAAATAGCCTCATAAAATGAAGAGAAGACAGAAACTGGGTCAATCCTCAAATCGTTCAAAGTCCTAACATAAAACAAAGCTACGAGTACATCAAGTGCTTGTAACGAGAATTGTAATTAATCTTATCTTAATCCTGTTTTTTTTTACTAATTTTTATCCGATCGCTTATCTGAAGCACCCTCGTCAAGTTTTATCTTGTCCCTATCAATCTCCCGGGATGAGGACCTAAAAGGCTTAATTCTGAGATATCAAATGGATAAATTTCGTTGAATTAATCACGTTACGGACATTACGAATTAAAATTCAAACACATCATTGGCTAAATAATTTTAATTAATAAAATAATAAATTATGATTAAAAAAATTAAAAAAAAGTAATTTTAATGAACTTCTACACCAATTTTTTGATTATTTTTTTAAATTAATACCGTTGGTACTTTGGGAAAATTAAAATAAATGTGTGTGATCTCCGAACCAGTAAGTTATTTAACGAAAGGATATTATTAAGTAAAACGTAAGTAATTATATTAACCAGGCGACATACCTTATTGACACCATTAATGGCTAGTTATTACAATACATACATACAGATACTTAGGCCCTGCTTAATATAATTCTCTCTAGGTGTGAGATATTATGCTAATGAAGCATGCGAACATCTAATTAACACGTAAACCTACACCTATACCTTTTATATTATAAATTTATAATTATTTACAAAAAATATATACATTAATGCCCTAGGTTTCTCGACGATCTTTTTTTTATTTGATTATTTATTGGTTGGAATAAATAAAATAATGCGTGCGACTAATAATTTTACTAACATGTATTTTGTACATGAATTACCATTAGTTTTATTTTTTATTTTTTATATACTGACATCTTGAGGTTAAGGTTAAATTTTAATTAAAGAGTAAGCTAATAAATTTCGTTTATTCTAATTTAAAATACACATTAAGTGTTTTTTTTTTCAAACACTTTCATAAGTGAAGCTCGTAATGCATTTGAATAAATAATTATCATTCAATAGTAATTTTTCTAGTAATTTTAATAGTAATTTTTCTCTTCTGAGATCTTAACATCTTCGCTAAATCAATCAGATTTTATGCTTGATAGGTTAATTACATGAAATAATAATTTTAAATTATGAAGTAAATATAATAATTACAATTTTTAGTCAAATTTCTACGCTTCTATAAATGTCCTACATTTAAAATTTGAGACATTTTTGCGTTGAAAACAATGTATGAATTACTCCCTTGATTTATCGTTGTCGTACGTTGAACTTCAGTTCATTCCTCTATGTAGGGTGATACGACCTCGATCCCGATTTGTTTTAGGGAGGTTTAAAAAGCCATTTTAAATCCAGTAACAAATGGCAACCATTCTAAAATGTTACAGCTACGAAAAGGGGCAAATTGGTTACAGGTCATTAAGGCGCCTGTTATGCTAATTTTATTACTCAACTCGCGTGCATGTCTGTATAATTCCCACTGGTTTTTAGTACTAGCGATTATCCCCTAACGTATTTCATTGATACCTGATGATGATGGAATAAGACATTATGAAATTTTATATTTACATACATATATTCTTACTATTTGTAGTGCATTTATTTTGCCCCTTTCCCACAACTTCAACGCTAGTCCTCTGCCCAAAGGTTGCCTGGAAGAGATCGCTGTGTTGGCGATAAGGCCGCCTGATGCAACTGATGCAATGTGATTGATGTGATTTATATGTATTCTCTCTATTTTGTATTGGTGTGGAGAAGAATAAAAAATTAAAAAAATTAAATTTGAATAGTATATTTTTCCTGATACTTTTATTGCAGACAGTAAAGTTTCAATCACACGGACGATGGAGTACAAACATTTTTGCGCTGTCGGTAAGCGCTTGATTAGCATGAAAAATCGTTTCTTGTGGCTCCTAAATTACGATAAGCCTAGTGTAGATATAGTAGTCACTAGGGCGTTAAACAGGATGTTTAAGTAAATTTATAATTTATAAATATTACATATTATAATATATTCAATAAATAACGGTTTAAAAAAAATGAAAAATTAAGTTTTTTTTTACCTTTTCTTTTTAGAATCTGTATTCCAAACTGTTAGTAGCTTATTTTTAGTTAAGTTATTAGTTATTTTAATTAGTAAAAGATTAGTTTGTAAAAGTATTATTTTGTAAAAGTAAAGTTCAGTAAAAAAGCACGTTAAATCATACATGTATTTTTCTGTTTTGCATTTTAATTTTTCTTACAAAAAGTTCTTGAAACGTGGGATGAAGCTTAACGTCACGTAAGTGCGAGTGAAAAGGACGTAAGATAATAATTCTTCGAGATGAATTTGTGACCTACTTATAAGTTAGTAGTACATAATCCGAAACCTCCTTTTATTTATTAGTCGTAAGAACTTGAACGAATTAAGTTTGAGAATAATCAGGATGCAGACGTAATAATTTCAATACTTTATTACGTACCGTCTCCATCTTTATATAAATATCACAGTTAATTCTTGCCAATAAGGTCGGTATATTTTACGACTTATCAAATAGAATATTCGTGTCAATGAATTCTGAATATTATTTGGACATCGTTTTTTACTTAAGTATATTTTTAAATTACTTTTACAAACAAATGAGACAGCATTAGTCTAGGCAACATGTTCCATTCCTCCTCTTTTCGAATATTTTTTTAAATTTTAAAAATCTTAATTAGTTTTTAGGATATTTGCAAAAAACCCTTTTTATTTTTTTAGTTATTTGTTAATAACTTTTGCAATTTTTGCAAGTGGAACTTCATTTTTTTCAAAAATCATCTAGATGCCATTTCGACTCGAATGACACCTCAATTATAATTTTCGAAGACTGCTAAAAAAAGTTGACTAAAATGGCACATGTTGCCTAGACTACATAGCGTATGAGATAAAAATTTAGATGATTGAAGATTGAAATTGGGCTACCGCCACTAAATTTGAAAGAAGGTACATATGTTATAAATCCAGTATTTGATCTGAACTGAATTAAAAAAGCCTTTTAGCGTTCGACTGCTGGGCAAAGGACTTCACTCTTTATAGAAGAAGGATTGGAGCCTAGTCCGTCACGCTGCTCTACTGCGCAATAGGGGAACATTTACCTATCAAGAGTACGATCATCATTATAATATGTTTACGATAACGACCGTGATTGATGGGTTTACATAAGTGCTTTTTAAGACACCATTGACAAAAATTAAGACCTAACCACATTTGTATAAATACAGATATCTACTTCAAGCGGGAATCGAAACCGGGACCGTTCGCTTTCACACTACTACACCAGAAAGATTGCCATCTTTTATAAAAATCTATATATTCATGGGATAAAAAAGATGAAATAAAACAGTCTATAAAAGTCCCACAGCGAAGGGCTTGAAAAAGATCTTTCATGCAAAAACCATGAAAAATATCTCTCTCCATATAGGAAAAAGACTGCAGCTCACTCTCTAAGCATGGAATTTCAAAAAAATTAAGTAACTATTCACTTTTTATAAATGTGAGAATCGTACCACGCAGAATTAGTGACTACTAAATGTGTGAATATCAGAGTCCACTGATTTGATCATTGAATATGTGTATGTGTATTAGTGAGTATTCCCTAACTTGTTATTGAAATTCACTAATATGTAGTCAATACAAGCTGTATTCACAACAACTCAGAAACGTAATTAATGAAAATTTCACTCATCCATGTTTAAAGAGTAAGCCATTATCTACGCTGCCCCATTGAGACTATGCGGATATTATACCGAGTGTATATAGCACAAACAACATCTGACACGACCTATAAGTACTGTACTGTATCACCCTGTAAACAACCCAATTCTAAGCGAAGGCCTCTTGTTCATATAGAAGAATGAATGCTCCACTGCGGGTTGGCGGATAATTTCCGTACCATGAGTAATGATCGCTACCAGGTGTCTACGATAATAACCGGGTCTGACAGCTCTACGTGTTTTCCGAAGCACGGCGGGAAGAATCACAAAGACATACAGCCAGACAGGAAACAAATTAATATTTGTACAATTACAAATACCTTCCCCGAGCGGGAATCGAATTCAGAACTCAACAACGTTTATTTACCTATTATTATTTTATGTCGACACTTTTATGTAACCTCAAGTAAAATAACTATGTAAGGCTGAAAAATATAACAATTACGACATGAATGATAATAGAATTAGATATAATCTTTATTACAAAAACACTATTGTTAAAACTATTTACGATAAACGATATTCTAGTATAAAATAAAGATCTTTATCAATTCACCTCGTTTTTCATACTACGAGGAGGTAATAAGGCTCACTCTAGATTTTATATCGATGTTTATAGATACGGAGATATTTTCGATTACTGCTCATAATACTCACGGACATAGCCATACTATGTAATATAACGTATATTTGAAATTCTATATATATATAACAATGTCCATGTGGCTCTAGTAAAATAGATTTGAAATACGACAAGTCAATTTTATTTACATTATAATTTCAATAGATATGAGATACGATTGTAAATAATCATATATCGTAAATGCTTTCCCACTCATTGGATCTAACATTAACTTGCCATTGTAGTCGTCATATGCCTTGTAATTACTCCACCTTTCACAAGCTTAGCAGTCATTAAGTCATCAGTCACAGTCTTTACAATGTTTCTATTTAATGGTGCGTTATGTAAAGCTGATACGACTGAAATAGCTTTTGTTGTTTGTACCGTGCTGTACTAACATGTAAATATTCCAGAACGCATTCAAAGGTGCTAGTCCATATTTGAACCAAAGACCTTTTGATTGAGATGTGTGTAACCATGTGTTTCATGTACTGGTCAATCATCGCCTTTTTCTAGTTAAGAAGTCTTTAGTTGTTTTTTTTTTTGTGAAAATGTAGTTTAGAAAAGATTTTACTTGTTTTTTAGTATGTAAAAATAATTTATTAAAATTACTCCAAGGTGTAACTTTTCATAAGAAAATTGAAAAAAATTTATAAGTAAGTGTTTTTTTAAGTATCAATTATTGCTATCGCTTAATTTATTTTATTCGTTTTTGTAAAACTCATTTCAAGACAATTACGTGCTAAGAAGTAAGATTGTTTCGTAATTTTGCTTACAATTGTCAGAAGTTTTTAAGTTTTAATAGTAAGATTTTTCGACAGTTAATAATTAATTATAAATATAACGTCTAATATTTTTTGGTAATGTATTCATTTTTTTGGTTTTATAAAACAACGTAAGGAATCACGTGCAGTTTATAAAACGAAGTAAACAAAATACGAATTCGTAGAACGTAGAACTACGTTTTACATGAAAAGTGTAAATCTTTGACTGCTCCTAACTCTCCATAAAATAGTTACAGTTACTAATAGTAATAAGACAAACATTAATGTAGCTACAACTCAGTGTTTATTAACCGCTAAAGACACATGTCCTCACACGCTAATCCAATAAAATATTTAAGAGCCACTCATAATGGAAGTTGCATCATCGCGGACCCATTAAACTCATAGCAGTCGGTACTCTATATTTTTAATAAAGAACTAGGACAGCTTCATCTAGGCCACATTTAATGGACACCATTCTTATGATGGAAATCCCATGTCCATCTCGATGTGACGTAAAGATATTTTATCGTCATCATTAAGATATTAAAGGAATCCTAACGACCCTCGGGTCATTTATGATGGACTTGGTGTCCGTTTTATTGCCCCTTCATCATTTTGATGTCCCAAGGAATCGGTGGAAAAAGTGCCGAAAAAGGCTTTTTGGTATTCTTTAATTTATTAGATCAATTTGTATTTTCTATCGGATTATTGGTGTTACCAGATAAGTATTTGCGTTTTTTCGTTATTTTCATCAGAAGTATTTATAACTATATCAACGTTTACTATAAATTCTTAACTATCATATTCAATTATAAGTTTCTTAAGATATAATATAGAAATATGCGATAAAAATGCTATGAAAATATTTATGTTCTTTTCTTACGTCGAAAAGTTATTGACTAATAAACAATAACCAGTGGTCGCCCAGTGGTCGAAATTCGACCTATTCTATAATTGACAGCATTGTCAACATCATAAAAATATGACTGCGCATAACATGGTGAGCATATGCAGCAGTCATTGGACCTGTTTTGTGATATTAAATTTCGATAAAAATTCGTTGCAAGACCTGTATTTTAGACCGTGTTAACAACAGACTTTGACAATAAAAAAAATTTGTATCATTTTAAATATGTGTGAGTGCCGTAGTGTGTGTAGTGTTTTTTAAAATGAATTGAATGTATTTTTTGAGCATTATTATAAAAAATATTAGCATTCTGCACTTATTTCCTACATAAACTTTAACTGTGCCAAATTTCATACTTCGCTGCCCGCGTAATTTTCGTAAAAAGAAGTAAAAAGTTTTTGCTTCACGTATTCATATATAGATGACAATTATACACTAATTCGGGGTTATTTATACGATATATGTAAGATTATTTATTTATATGTATAAGTGTAATCTTAAAATAATAAAAATAAGGCCAAACAAATTGACTAATTTAGTTTTACTACAATAATTTATCGACTTTTTATTAATGACAAAGACGAATTTGATCGAATACACGTCATTACTGTAGCTCCTTAGATTTTTATATTAAATTTAATTTAAATTCACTATTTTATAAGTAGTATTAGTGTTAAAATTTTAAATACTATTAAAATAATTGTGTGTAAAGTATTGGAAACATCTACAAGCTCCTAAACAAGTGGAAATCTCAAAATTCTGTAATCGCTAATCCAGCTGTCAAGTTCAACGCCCGCTATTTGAACATAAGTTCGAATTTTCGTCGAAAACCCGGGGAGTATTGTTTGAAAATTCTTTTTACACTATCATAAGTACCTTATTACATTAATAGATAAATATTTGCATGTAATTTTATAGTATTGGTCTCACTTTGCTTTTGTTATAAAAAGCAAGCTGGTAGACTTGAAATAGTAGCTTAACGTAGTAGTCTTACAAAATATATATAACTTAAACAGATTCATATATAAATATTTATTTTAGACTAGAATTTCAGCAAATTCTATCTTTCTACACTTAAAATATTAAGTGAAGTAATAGATAGACATTTAAAAAAAACTACCCACTTTTTTATTAATAAATTTTTTTTATTTATTAATTTTTTTATTTATTAATTTTAAACTGATATCAAATACTGATTTTATTAGTTTTATTACTGATATTTAGATCTATTTAAAATAACAAAATATAAATTATATATACATATATCCATACATATTGATATTTATATATATATATATAATCTTACTTGTATTTTATTCACCATTATTTATTTGTTTCTAGTGTATTAAGGAAAAAACAAACAATGCTGACCCGTCGCAACGCTTTGGCTCGCCAGGAGGATACCAAACTCCACCAGGCTTTGCAGGAATTAAAGCGCATAAAGGAGCAGTGTGTTCTACTGGAAAATGAAAGAGAGGACAATGAAAAAGAGCTTATTAGTGTTTGTGAGAAAAACAATAAATTAAAATCGGAACTGTCTACACTACATGTTAGGTATGATAGTATTGTTGAGGAGCGGGACCAACTACAGTCAGTAGTAGACAGGTTTGACGAGTGCAGGGATGAGTATGAGCGGGCCTTGAGCAGGACCTCCCAGCTGGAACAGGAGCTGAGGGATGCCCATCTACGCATTGACGACCTCGAGGAGTCTGCACAGAAAGTCACTGCACAATACAACAACACGCTGTTTGATCAGCTAGTTAGCGGTGCCCCGCAGTTGGTTGCTTCTGCAAATACTTCTGGTTTGGACATTACTACTATTGATCTGACAAATGATACTTTTATTGGCCAAAATAAGTCTAAACCGGAATTTTGTAGTGGAAACAAACTAAAAAAATACTTAAAAATAAACAAAATTATTAAAAAATGTAAAAAACAATTAAAAACACATAATAATATAAAAAGTAGAAGTATTATAGCTAAAAATAACCTAAAACTAAAAGAAAAATTAAAATCTTGTATTAGTGAGTCTCAAATAAACTACTGTGAGTACCAAAAGGACATAGAATGTTTAGAATATAAAATAAAAAATCTTGAAACTCAACTAGAAAGCGTATCTAGTAAATATGTACTATCCCAGAGGTCGTTGGAAGAGTATTTGGTGGCAATGGATGACATAATTAAAACATCTCAGTACAATGAGGAGCGTTTTAAATCACTGATGAATAATCAGTGTTGTACTTGCTCTAATCCTCCAGAGTCACTTAGTGGGTCTGGTGCTCTGGGTCACTCCGTGACCACGGAGCCTCTGACCCATTTTGCTCCTTCATCTACCTCGTCCGTGGATACATTGTGTGTCAATTTGGTTAATCACAGGTCCTCTCCTAATAATATAGTAATGTACAGTGATTTTATCGGTAAAAGTATGGGCACAAAATTAAATGTATTAGGACATAAAATTATAAATAATTGCTATCCAAACTTAAATTATCTGGATATTATGAAGAACATATATAAATCTAAATTTGATTCAAATAGTATTATAATTCTACTAATTGCCAATAGGGGAAACATTAATAGTGAACAGTTAGTTAAACATTTAAATAAATTAAGTCATTTGCCAATTAAAAACATTGTAATGTTCACTTTTCCCTATTATAAGAATGCGCCAGATGCTGAAAATAATATAATTTATAAATTAAATCAGAAATTACATTTATTAAGTAATTATAACAATAAAATAAGTATTATTGACATAAATAGTATATTTAGTTCAGACTCTAACAGTAGTGTTAGTAAAAATAAATGTAATTTAAAATTGACCAAAGGAAGGACTTCCCTTCCTAGTTATTTATCAAGACGGATAGCTAAGTCGCTATCATATTTTTTACATATTACAGCTAAGAATTTAGCTAAACTATCTGCTTCTATTGAGCAGGATAAATTTAAATTTGACATTACCAATGCTTTGGAATTTGTTCCAAATCATTTAAATTAGTCAGTAAGACAACAGAGATTATTCCCTCTAGCGTTATACTGAATAGTAACACACAATTAGCTCATAATTGCCCTATAAATATTGTTAAATCAAATAAAATAAATAATATCAACCTGGTACATCAAAATATTTGTTGTTTAACACAGGGCAAAGAATTAGAGATGGAACTATTCATGAATTCAGAACAAATTGATATTTTATGTATTACAGAGCACTGGCGTAAGGGAACTGAACTCATCTTTAGTTTCAGCAACCACCGGGTTGGTAGTTCATTCTGCAGAGTCAACACAATACATGGGGGGTCGTTAATCTTATTAAAAAATAATATAAAATGTAAAGAACGGAAAGATATTGTGTCCCTCTCTGTAGAATGCACAATAGAGATGTCTTGTGTAGAACTTGAGCAATTCATAATAGTGTGCGTATACAGGCCTGGTTCCTCTGATTATTTTAAATTTGAGGAAGTTCTTGATCAAGCCTTAAGCAAATTGTCAAAATCTAATAAACATTTGATTGTATGTGGCGATTTCAACGTCGATATTCTTATTAATTGTTCACAGACTTACAACATCCTAAATTTATTTAAATCATATAACTTGTTTAACTTATTTTTGGAGCCAACTAGATATTGCAATACAATCTCAACATGCTTAGATAATATATACTGTAACATTAATCCTGATAGTAAGATAATATTCAATAAATTAGATTCAGACCATTGTGGTCAACTAGCAAGTTTTAGTGTAGAAAAAAAAGGTCAAGAAACGAAAAATAGTATGTAGGCCAATGACAGCAAGTCGCCTGAATCGTATGAGAGTAAATTTGTGTAATAAGCTTCCTTTCTTGAGTAATGACATGGACCCCAATTTAATGTATAAAATATTTTTTGAGACATTTTTAAATGAATTTAACTCCATATATAAATCCAAGGAGATTACAGTTTGTGACGCCCCAATATTTAGTGAGTGGGCTACTGTAGGTATATATAAGAGTAGACAGAGATTGTATGAGTTGTACGCAGAAAGACAGTTTAACACAACGGAAAAATTTCAAAATTATGTTAAATTATACTCAAAAACATTCAAAGTAGTCTGTCAAATTGCAAAGAAGAAATATATTAGTGATAAAATCTTAAATAGTGTCGACAAAGTGAAATCTACTTGGAAAATTATAAATGCGGAAACGGGTAAATTAAAAAGTAATGAGAGTGACTATAAAATTAATATTAATGGCAAAATCATTACTGAAGACCTAGAAATTGCCAACGAATTTGAAAAATTCTTCACTCGCATACCGGTAGAATTAACTAAAACCCTGAACTCATCTACTCCCATTGCAGAATCATTGTTGAAATCTAACGTACCTATGTGTAATGTAGAATTTAAATTTAGTCATGTGAATAAGTATTGTATTTTAAAGGCTTTTAAATTGTTAAATATAAAAAGAACACCAGATATCTGGAGCATTTCTGTACATCTTATAAATTCCCTAATTGAAATAGTTGCTCCAGAACTGGCTTTAATTTTTAATAATTGTATTGATAGTGGTGTGTTTCCTGACTTGATGAAATGTAGCAAGTTAATGCCTTTATTTAAATCTGGAAGTACCGCAGATCCTTCTAACTTTCGTCCAATATCGGTACTTCCCACTTTCAGTAAAATCTTTGAAAAAATTATCTTAAATCAACTTCAAAAACATTTTGAAAGTAATGTACTCTTACACAATAAACAATTTGGTTTTACTCGCGGCCGGTCTACTACTGATGCTGGAATAAAACTTTTAGAGACTATTTATGAGGCCTGGGATCAGTCACACGATGCCTATGGTGTATTCTGTGACCTTTCTAAGGCATTTGATTGTGTCCAGCATCAGACATTAATCAGGAAACTACATCATTATGGAATCCGGGGTACCGCTCTTGATTTTGTCACTTCTTATTTGAGTGGCAGGACCCAAAGCGTGGTGATCAACGACAAGCGGTCCCCCGGCTCTCTTGTAACAATGGGAGTACCTCAAGGTTCGATTTTAGGCCCCTTTCTATTTCTGGTTTATATTAATGACCTCCCTCATCTTGTTAGAGATGATCATGAGATAGTCTTGTTTGCAGATGATACATCTTTACTGTTTAAGGTTAAACGTGGACAAAATTCACTCGACGATGTAAACAGGGCTCTCTCTAAGATTATCCATTGGTTTAATGTAAATAATCTACTATTAAATGAATCCAAAACAAAATGTGTGAGATTCACTTTACCGAATGTTAAGTTGGCTACAACCAGTATCAGGATTAGGGATAAGGAAATAGAATTGGTCGATCAGGCTGTCTTTCTGGGTATAACCTTAGATTCAAAATTACAGTGGGGTCCTCATATTGGAAAGTTATCTGGCAGACTCAGCTCCGCAGCTTACGCAGTAAAAAAAATACGCCAGTTGACGGATATCAAAACCGCGCGATTAGTATATTTCAGCTATTTCCACAGCATCATGACTTATGGTTTACTGCTGTGGGGAAACGCTGCTGATATTCAATGTATATTTATTTTGCAAAAGAGAGCTGTCAGAGCTATGTACGGTATGGGTACCCGTGAGTCTTTACGAAATAAATTTAAGGAAATAAAAATACTAACTGTTTATTCTCAATATATTTTTGAAAATTTATTATACACACATAAAAACAAAAATAAATTTGTCAAGAACTGTGATAGACATAATATAAATTTAAGAAATAAAAATAAATTGGCAATTCCTAGTTTTAGGCTCCACAAAATAAGTAACTCTTTTGTAGGTAACTGTATACGCATGTACAATACACTGCCTGGTAATGTGCAAGACTTGTCCCTAAATAAATTTAAACACTTCATTAAATCCAAATTATGTAGTAAGGCATATTATAGCATTAAAGATTTTTTAAATGACAAGGCTGCTTGGCAGTGACATGATATGCTCGTTCTCTGTGAATATTTTTTTTATATTGTATGTACAAAATATGATATGGTAAAAAGAGTACCGAGAGTTTTTTTTCCTCCGGCTTTTTTTCTCTCGGCCTACACTAGGAACATTATTATATTATTGTAACATTTAGTAAAGCCGATGATGAAATTGTAGATGTCTACCGAGACATTTTTTTTTTTTTGACGTTCGTTGAGTGTGTGTAATCAATCACCTAATAACGAATAAAATATTTTGATTTTGATTTTGATTTTGAATTGACTAGGCATTACTCTGATTAATAATAATCTCTCTGATTACCCCGATTAAAAGGACAGAATTTTCGCCACAGCGGGTTTTGATCTAATTACCGATTCAACTGTATTGAGTTCTGCGGAGCTTAGAAGTTTATTTGATCTTCATGTTTGTACACCAATGTTACACAAAAAGTGTCGTATTTTATTTACAGTGCCGGCACAAAAAATTAACGAAGAGGTACGTTACGTACAACGGTACAGGATACAACGCTCTTAACAAGTTCATTTCAGAATAAATACTGTGTGAAGTTGTTTTATTAAATTATTGAAAATTGTCTTAAGTTCTTTGAGTTCTTTTAGATAAATAAAACACAAAAGTAAGGAGTAAAGGCTTCTTCCCCGGACAGATTGGTTAGTTTGTTGGTTTCTCTTTTATCTGCTACTCTGATTTAAATAATGTTATCAAGTTTCTTTGAATAGTAACAACAAATATGATTATAAAACTTCTACGAGCTATTATACCAGAGGAGTAATTAAAAATTTTAGCGCAGGAGAAACCGTTAGGGCTGACTAGTTTACCCATCACCTTCTACTAAAAGTAAACTTTAAGTTTTCTATACTAAAAATACCTTTGTTTGAATGGTAATTTTACTTCATGTAAATCATTTTGTAAGTGCATATTCTCGATACGAATACTTGTTCAGCTGAAATTAAGAGTAAGCGAAACATAATCATCTTGATATTTTTACCTTTTTTTTGTATTTTAATACTAAAGAATATATATATATAGAATGACTGGTAAATTACTGTCAATATTTAAGTAGAATACTCTATACGTGATTCTCATTCGAATTCTGTAAAAAAATAGGTACTTAATTTTTGACCAAATTTTCATAAATTTCAATTCAAATAAATGAAGCGTTGACACATTGCCAGTCATGCCGGCGGCACGTGCACAGGTGTTGTACTGTGGCGCTTGTTCACATCTAAAGATTGCCAATGTTCACATCATTTACCTAGTCAAAAAATTTGTTGTTTAAACGAGTAAAATATCTTAGTATTTTTGCCTATCCTAAGCCAGGATTATTATTATATTAACGGTGACTGGATCATGCTTGTTTATTCTGCTACCCTGTTAACACGTGGCGGCGTTTGGACGTAGGTAAACTACCTGTTTTGTGTCGAAAGTGCAGCTAGCTGCTAGGGTGTCCAGACGACGCGTAAATAATTGGATAATTGTTGAGTAACTTTACTTAAAAGTTTATTAATATTTACCTATTTTTTTTACATGATTCGAATGAGAATCATGTACCGAGTATTCTCCTTAAATATTGATAGTAATTTACCAGTCACCTGTGTATATTATTTTTTTTATTTAATATATGTATTTTTTTTTTATTTAATATATATATATTCATTTAATATATATATATATATATATATATATATATATATATATATATATATATATATATATATATATTAAATGAATGATCAACAAATTTAATCTAAGGCATAGGCCAGATATAGATCCTTTAATATTATTATTAATATAAACACTAAATTATTTTTAATAAGATTTCTGTAAGATTTATCTTCTTTCGAACTAATAAACTGAAGTTACCATTCAATGGTGGATAAAAAACTATTCTGACCAGTATCGAAATTACACCACATCTTTATTATTACTTTTAGTAGCATTATATATCGTACAAATGTTATTACCTATTTTATCTATTACTAGACAACTTTCAGTATCGATAACTGTTAGAATATGTGACCTTTATACTCGTAGTTCTTACTCACCTCCAGTAAATCGTAGCATGATTTTATAACCTAGAGTTTATCAACTTGAAAACTTTGTAGTAAATAAAATAAAGTTGAAAACTTTACTTATTTAAACGCGCTAATCCAAGTACATACTTAGCCGATTTAAAAAAAAATTTGGGCAGTAGAAAATCCGTTTACTGAAAAAAGATTTTCAGGGAATAAAGCAAGAATTCATTTATTGTTATATACTAATTAATGTACACATTTACTTATAATGGGTCGAATCGCAGTAATGTCATATTTGTCCCGTTCATAGTCGTGTTCGACGTTCGTCGAGTAAAGTTACATAACCTTTTTTTCGGTTTGGCGGGAAAAAATGTACCTAACCGCACATTACGTCATCCGGGGAGACAACGGGGTAGTGTGGGGCCCTCAACCACTAAAATAACAAGCCGTGCGCCCTCACCCGCCCTTACAAGGCGGACAACGGGTACCGCGTACGTTGCTCCGTGGCCCACAGGCGGCAGCCCAATCGGGCACTCTCTCCTGTGCGACGTCCCGCGCACTTGGGCATCGCATCTTCGCGGTAGGCAGTTAAGCGGACGGTGGGCAATCAAAGTTACATAACCTACCTCAACGCGAACGTAAAATAATATAGACGAAGATATAACCTCTTCGTTTTTTCGTAGATTCTAGTCCGTAAGCCCGTAGTACATATCTAAATATGGATATAATTGCCAAAATTAAACCTAACAAAATTAATGTGCATACTATTAATGAACTTCTTTTAAATTTAACTTGTTTAGGTATCTTTATAAACATATTTTAATATAATTATGTCGCACTTATTTACCGTTAAATAAACTATAAAAACGTAATAATAATATTTTAGAGTACAGTAAGAGCAATCTCTGAAGGATTTTCGTAATCAATTGAGCAAATGCTTTCTGAAGTTCTGCTGTTATTATGTCATCACGTGGCGCCTTGGTGTCTTTAGCTGTTTAGGAATCGTATTAATCTCAGTCTATCTGTTTTTGCTCATGTTCCACTTCATCCGATTATTGTTGAGACATCTGCTCTTCAAATTGTTGACGAATGTTACATACCAAAAATAGTGGAAAAATCGGTACTAGGGTCTCGATGGTGGATCTCGGACGACCTTTTTTTTGTTTAAGGAATTCGGATAGGCTACAGGGGTAAACATCGATGGTGGATCTCGGACGACCTTTTTTTTAGGTGTACGTATAGCCTGGCGGCTTTTTTCGTATGCACTTCCGATATAGGATAATTATGGATACTAAAACTCGATAATGTTTCTATTAACATCCTTAATATAAGTCTTGCACACTCGCCATTTTCGCCTAAGGCCGGCCCTGATGGGGATATAGGAGGCCTATAAGCTACAGTAAAAGACCATGAGTAGATGATACAGAACTGATTAAAATAATGCTTAACTTACTTACTTAAGCTAATTTTATTTTATAGAAATATAATAAACAGTTTTGGTGAAGGGATAAAAGATGAAAAGTTAAGTCTAGATATTACAGGTCTCAATTTCAGTTTGTTTTATAATACATTTCTCGTTTTATGAAATAAAACTAATACATTGTCACAAAATAGCTAAGCTAGTGTTAAGGCAGTAGCTTTACTCTAATATTTTCTGTTTGAATATAAGCGATTAAAAAAAAAAAAAAAAAACATTGATGAATCAATTTTCAATGATGCTTGTTGGGAACCCCACGTGTGTTTCTTTATATTTGAACAGAAAATGTTAGAGCACCTTGAACATAAAATCTTAAAAGAACAAAAAGACAGACGCTATCACATACAGGACCATCATCAAATCCATATAGTAGATATGTGTATCATATGTCTTTTTTAATATGTGTTTTGCAATCAATATTCGTACGCGATATTAATATGACCTTTGTATTTTTAGGACTTTTAGAAACTGTACAAGCACTCATTTTATAAGAGTATTAGTTTTTAATTCTAAGTCCAATAAATCGTATTTAACTTAGAAGTCTTAAATGACAATCTTAGTATTATATACCTCTATAAGATTTTTAACTATTTTTTCAATGCTGATGAAAGACGCAATATTATATTGTAAAGTTCCTTTGTGTAACAAGCGTCTAGAAATTAACTCATGCAAAATTGATAATTTAAATCACCTTGACGTAACACAAAACGCTGTAGGTATTATATATGCACAAATTTGTGGGTCTGTGTGTGTGTTAAAATGTTCTTATATTTTAGTACTATTGATTCGCACAGGCTTCGCATGGGTATCAAATCTGTTATAGGTAAGACCACGTCTACGTGCCAGCTAAACGGTACACTTTGAATGATTTTTTTAATTTAAAACTGTGACATCTTCTTATATTCGTTTGTACAGTAAAATGTGAAAAACAAAATTTGGAAATACCTTAACATTTTTTACTAGTTCGTAATAAAGATAGCTATCGTGACTGTACCCTATTATATAAACACATGCCATCGCGGATTTTCTACTACTTTGTTTTGATTTGTCTAAATCGAATGAAATGAAATGAAATTATTTATATTTAGTTCTATTCAGATAAAGCCACTGATAAACATGATTTTTTTTTTTAAATACACCGTCATAGTTCAGCTATTCGGAACAAAAATACAATTTATAGTAAAACTTTCTCATTTATAGCTCTTTTTATTGGTAAAATTGTATATGTACTCATAGCGTGAATAAAGATCACGAAGAAGTAAACAGACAGGAATATACTGCCTTTGTTACATTATATTTATAAGAGATAATATACAAGCGTCGGTTTGATAAACCTGAATGGGCCTGAATTGGTTCTATTTTTCTCTTATCAATCGCTTGCTATTCGCTGTCCACCGCAAAATGACCCCGTTGTTGAATTCTGATAGTTTTCATCTGGTCCCGATTAAAATGGGACCCTCAAACAAAAACAAAAAACGGTTTAACTAAAGGTTTTAATAAAAGTGAATAGTAAAAATATTCGATGGAAATGTCTCAGTATCATAGATTACATCGCATAAGATACACAAAATACCAGTCGGTATGAAAAATTTACCCTTTGGTTTTTCAGAAAAAAAAAACATTGCGTCATAAATCAATGTTGTTAATTTTTTATTTTTTCATTTATTTAATACCAATCTGTTCCATCACGATTCCTAAATTGAGTTACAAGTTTCCAAGAATCGTTCCACAATTTTCAATTATGATCGTGTTTTCGTCTACGGATGCAATTTCAGTAAAAGGTTGTACAAGTAATATGGAAATTAATAAAGGAGTTGGAAGGACTGTATTTGTATCTTCGGGCTTATTTTTTATTTGCTTATTATACTTTTATTTTAAAAAAAAAACTAAATATTTATTTACAAATAAAAGTTATGATAAAGTTATCAAGTTAGATATTTATAACAATAATAAATGATATTATACAAATTAAATAATGAGCGAAATATCACATATATATATATATATATACACAAATAAATAAATATCTTGTATAATAAGGTAAAAAAGTGAAAAAAAAAATGTTGATATATCTATAAAATACTCTGAGATATGAAATACGAAATTTCCAAAGTAAAATAAAATACCTGAAAATGATGTCATTTACGATTTGAGATTAAAATCAAATATAAACTTAAGCAAATTACAAAAGGAGAGAACAGGACATGTTAAGAGCAATTTATTTATTTATTCATAAATACGAAGTTTCCTAAGTGAAAACAAAGACCTGAAAATGATGTAATTTACGATTGAAGATTGAAATCAATTATAAATTTAAGCAAAGTACAAAAGGAGAGAACAGGATATGTTAAGAGCAATTACTTTGAAATTTCAAGTAGATTTCGTAAATATCTCCTGTTTGCCGACATAGGCGGATGACCCAAAAAGTCTACTTAACAAACTTATCAAAAGGTAAGGAAACTGAATAACTGAATTCACTGGAAATAATTTTATAACCGCAAACTCTGCTAGATTGTTTGACAGTGAACAGTTCAGCGAAGTTAATATTAAACTAATTTACATAAAATGACGGCGACTGTTATTACTTTTTAATGAATTAAGAACATCGTAACTTTATTATATTGAAAATATCATTGATTGCAGATTTTTGTTTGAAAATCAAACACAATATTTACACACATAACTTCAACCTATTTGTTTTTTATTAGTTTATAAAGTAATATATTAGGAAACATTTAACGATGATATTGCGATATATGCTTTTAATTGTTAAACAAACTGACAAGGATGATAAAGCAAATAATTTTGGCAAAAGGCAATGGCTTATTAGATATTAACAGACTTTATAATTTAGTTGTTTGTGCTATGTTTCAATTTTCAGTCATCACAATAGTAGTCAAAATGCGAATATAACTTTATCTGTCTGAATATTTCGCTAACACACAACCACACGGTCAAGAAGCTGAACATTTAATATGGACATAGTTTAAATTCTGGGGACGGACGGGATTAAGTATATTTAAACATACATATGCATAATATAATATGGGTAAGAACGAAATAGACGAGAAGTTGAGATTTCTACCCTTATGTGTTTAGGGTGACCATTAATATACATAATATACCTGTATATACTGCAATACGTAAACACTAAATATTTTCACAGAAAGCAGAATGTGTATTACTTATATATTGTTTAACAATAAATAATGAAAGTATGGTAGTGGTCCCTATAATATAAGAAACACATTCATTTCGTAATTTTTTATTATATTGTAGAAAAACTGTTATATAACTATAACAATTTGTAACTATACCGCAGCTGAGCAAAATTATTCTATGAATTCCTCCGATTGGAGTTTAATCTGAAACACTACGGGTTGGCGGATGTAAATGTTTCAGAATTATATGTTACAGGTATCGGGATGAATTTTAAACAAAATAAAAACTTAAAAACTCAGTGGAGCTAGACATACGCTATCGTTTCTTAAAAATAAAAATAAAAAATAAAAAAAAAACCTATCTAGCCCGAGTAGTACTGGGCTGTTTTTTTTCTTAACTCGATAATCATACACTAATTTTATTCACAAGCTGTATCTGTGACTTTTTTCGCGATTACAAATTTTGGGTTTCATCTCCTCTTCCAAGGGAACTGAATTTCAGGACAAAAAGTAAATAATAAATAAATAAATAAATAAATATGTTTAATACACACACAAGGTCGTCTGTTCCTAAAGTAGGCAACTTAATGCCTGTGTTTTAGGTAACAGCCGACTGATATAAGATTTTTTTAATAAATATACATATAAATAATACATATATAAATAAACATATATTACACCCAGACTCGGGGCGGGAATCGAACCCACAACTCTTGGAGCAGAAAACAGGGTCAGTGCAAACTGCGCCAACGGGTCAGTCAAAAAAGTACTCAGTGTCCTGGCTCACAAGTTTCACTTAAATCCATTGAGTAGTTTTGACGTAATGCGCGTAAATCCATTGAGTAGTTAGGACATGATGCGCGTAAGTTCATTGAGTAGTTATGACGTGATGCGCGTAAATTCATTGAGTAGTTAGGACGTGATGCGCGTAAGTTCATTGAGTAGTTAGGACGTGATGCGCGTAAGTTCATTGAGTAGTTAGGACGTGATGCGCGTAAGTTCATTGAGTAGTTAGGACGTGATGCGCGTAAGTTCATTGAGTAGTTAGGACGTGATGCGCGGTTAAGGTACAGACAGAGAGATAGACAAAAGTTAAAAAAAGAGAAATTTTTGGTTTTTTTTATTGATTAGATAGTGAGCTCAAAAAATGTCAATTATCTTAAATGTACAGATTAAACCTGTTTATATTTTTATTATAAGTATACAATACAATATAAATGAAATAGGAATATAATTTTTAAAATATATAGTTCTTTTTTGTAAATTATTTAATAATAGATTACAGTAAAATTTATTATATTCTGTAGGATATTCAATTTGGTTATGGTCGACTAATTCATTATAATGTTATTGGATATTCATGGTGTAATTTACGTTTTAATGCGTCTCACTGGGAAGCTTAGGTGACAGCTTGTAAATAAATACAAGATTAGTTTTTAAGGCAGGTTAAAATCAAGTTTTAATAATGGTTAACAACAGATATTAAATAATAATATTAAAAAAATAATATTACCATATGTACGGTATTTTAAATTTGTTATTGTACTAACACGAAATAAGAAAAAATTGTTACTAACACTATATGGGCTAGTCCCAAAATAAAGATTATTCTATTATTGACCTGCCCAAAGTAGAGTCGTGTAACAACAATACCTACTATTCTGATTTATATGCATTTCAACCATTTTATGCTTTATGATGAAGATTAGTACCAATAGATTGGAGCTAAATAATAGGAATAGACAAAGTATATATAATAAAAAAATCGTTATTAAATATTTGTATTAAATTAAAAAAGTTATGCAGTTGACTATTTTGATATACAGGCTGACTGGTGAATTACTATCAATATTTAAGAAGAATACTCGATACATGATTCTCATTCGAATTATGTAAAAATATAACATAAATATTAATAAACTTCTAAGTAAAGTTAACCAACAGTTATCTAATTATTTACGCGTCGTCTGTACATCCTAGCTGCGCTGTCGACACAAAATAGGTATGTAGGTAGGTACATTTAGTTATCGCGCGGTAGTTTACCTACGTTCAAACGCCGCCACGTATTAACAAGGTAGCAGGCTACTATTGATAAATAAGCATGATCCAATCCCCCTTCATACTTTAATCATGGCTTAGGACAGGCTTAGGACAGGACAAGAAAAATACCAAGATATTTCATTCGTTTAATAGCCTAATCGAATTAGTATTAGCCCGTTAATTATTTGCCCGTTTTTGAGCTAATCCGACTGGGGTGTAAGCAACAAATTTGTTGACTAGGCAAAAAATGTAGACTTTGGACAAAAATTAATGAAAATTAATAATATAAATTAAGAAAATGTGTCCACGCTTAAAATATTTAAAAATTAAGTACCTATTTCTTTACATAATTTGAATGAGAATCATGTACAGAGTATTTTCTTTAAATATTGATATTAATTCACCAGTCAGCCTGTATAAAATACACAGACGACAAAGACTCAGACAATCACTTAAGAATTGTTTCATTTATAACGACGTTTCCCATCTTGATGAAATGGTACAGATTTTATATAATTAAATTTGAGTTAGTAAATCAGTATTTCAAACCCGTCCTCGCCCACGCTTCCGGAAGCGTGAAATTTTCATCATAGAAGTAAATTGAACCTTTTAAGGCTTGAATCAAAAATGCATTGAAATAAAACTTTAAAGTAAAAAAAAAAAGATGTGGGTGTATTACTTTACAGTCGAAGTGTGCTTTATCAAATGAAGAGGCGGATTCTTAAAAAAAAAAACATTTTGATACTTAGGATTAAGTTGTTCGTTTGATCGTCTTTGGAATACTTAAGTTTTAAGATTTACCAGTCCGATGAAAAAAATTGATTTACGTTCGAAAGCCTGTTATTAAGGAAAGGCTATATAGAACACCAGCACTACGATTAATACGAAGGAAGCGATCACCATTACCGTGGGTAAAACTAAAACTGAGCTGTTCATCTAGTATTTTTTTTAAATTATTATTATTATTTAAGGCTAGAGATTTTATTTTAGAGAATTTTATAAAGGTCAAGGGCTTTAATATTTTATCGATTAATAATCGAGACACGATATCAACGACGTTTATTCACGCGTCACGCCAAATGCGAGATCTTTGACAGCAACAAGGATACAATTTTGGATACAACGTCGCACGGCGTATGAAAGTCATATAAAATTTATCTAAAAAAAATACTATGAATGATTTTGTTAGTGTTTTTGTTGTTAATATTTTATATTTTTATTAATATAGTAATTACATAATTATTATTTTTTTCTCTTTTAATTTTGTTTGTCTTTCCCGCTATACTCGTAAGACATTTTTTGTCACAACTGAAGGTTGACTGGAAGAGATCTCTTTTAAAGATAAGTCCAGCTTTCCCATCTGCCTTTAACATGAATAAAATATTTTTGTATCAATGTTTTTAAGTGTAATGAAGTATATAATCATACTACCAACTAAGCAAAAACTATATCCTACCTCTACACGGTAAGCGCTTGTATTGTAGATTTTGTGTAGAAAAGATTTGTATAATATACCAGTATACATATGTATATTATAAAATCCTTAGCAGTGCTTTAATGACATGAGAATTCGGTAATATGTTTTTAATAACTTACTATAGCTTAATGACGACTTTATATTGTCAGAAAAGGAACCTGTCATGACCCAGTTAAATAAAATTCAGTATTTTTACATCTTTTTATAATTTGATGGAATTTTTTATCGCATACCCTAATAAGAAAATATGTACAAGAAATAAATATGGATATATCAAATATGTAGATGTAGTAACATTATTTATTCAGAGATAGTTATATTAACTTCGTCTTTGTTGCCAATGTTTTGCCTATAAAAATTTATGGTTTCTGGAATGAAAATGTAAATAGTGTGTAAGTGACTGTTGTAGTAAAAATCTTATTATATCTTTAGACAGATATATATTCCTATATACATACAGTATTTACTAATATATGGACGACAACAAAATGGAATACAATCTATGGATAATGGAATACAATATATATATTTTTTGACGGCCGGCTGGTCGAGTGGTCAGGCAACTGGACACTTTACGCAGCGGTCGCGGGTTCGAATCCCGCCAGGTGCAGATAATTTGTATGACGAATATAGATGTCTGCATCGGGTCATGGATGTGTATGTATTTATTTAAATTTCTTAAATTTATTTTCCGTTCCTAGTACCTGTAACACAAGTTCTTACGAGCTTAGCACGGGGCTAGGTTAACGTGGTGTGATTGTTGATTAATATTATTATTATTATATTATTATTATTATCTAGTGGTCGCTCAGTGGTCGAAATTCAACTTAATTTATAATTGACAGCATTGTTAACATCATAAAATATGATTGCGCATAACATGGTGAGCGAGATATGCAGCAGTCATTGGACCTGATCTGTGATAAAAAATTTCGATATAAAATTCGTTGCAAGACCTGTATTTAAGACCGTGTTGACAACAAACTTTGACAATAAGCAAAATTTGTGTATATATGTGCATTATACATATGTGTATGTGTCGTAGTGTGTGTAGTGTTTTTTTTTTAAATTAAATTAATTTATTTTTGAGCATTATTATAAAAAATATTAGCATTCTGCACTTCATCTCCATATCACCTTTAACTGTGCCAAATTTTATACTTCTCTGTCCGCGTAATGTTCGTAAAAAGAGGTACAAAGTTTTTGCTTCACGTATTAATATATAGATTAATTCACGAAGAAAAATGATCCATTATGTGCTTATTATAATATATTTTTGAATGTTCAATGAGATTATTATAGTAACTATCCCTAAATGTCGATATTTCGATCCTAATAAATCATAACTCGATTTAAGCACCAATAATAATAAACCCAGACACTTTATTAGCGAACATTGTTTTCAATTGCCCGCTTTATTAAGCTCTCGCATGCACACGCTAACCATGGTGCATAAGTAGTTGAGTTCATTGAAAACAACACGATGCAACAATAAATCAGCATTTTTGTTTTACTATCAGTGATTGTAATACTAGTCTCTAGCTTCTATAGCTAAAATGTATTATTAATATTTGTATTATTTTTTTTTCTTGACGGCCAGCTGGTCGAGTGGTCAGGCAACTGGACACTTTACGCAGCGGTCGCGGGTTCGAATCCCGCCAGGTGCAGATAGTTTGTATGACGAATATAGATGTCTGCACCGGGTCATGGATGTGTATTTATGTATATATGTATTTATATAAATTTCTTAAATTTATTTTCGTTCCTAGTACCTGTAACACAAGTTCTTACGAACTTAGCACGGGGCTAGGTTAACTTGGTGTTATTGTTGGTTAATATTTATTTATTTATTTTTATTTCTCAGACACCAGCACATATTGTATAATTTGAAATACGTCTTATTTACTAGTCGTGTTTATATCGCTTCTTTCAATCATTATGTAATAATTTTAAGGAAGTATCTTTTCATACAATTATTTATCGTACGAATAACTATTTTGTTATTCATACGATTATCGTACTGAACTGAATCAGCCTGTTAACGTCCCACCGCTGGGCAAAGGGCTCTCCTTCATGTAGGAGAAGAGTTGGAGCTTAATTCACCACGCTGATCCACTGCGGTTTGGCGGATATTTACCTGTACCAGGAGAAATGACCGTTACAAGGTCTCTTTGATAGCAAACGGGACCGACGGCCTTACGTGCTGTCCGAGGCACGGCTGGGAAACCCACAAAGACATACACCCAGAACGAAAATAAATATTTACACAAATATTTATGATGAATCATATATTAAAAGTGTCCTGCGCTCTTTTACTTTAAATCTGTACTTCGAGGTATTAAGACGAGAATGGAATTTGATTCGTGTGGTAGTAAAACTTTCATCGCTTTTAAATTGTCCCGAGACTTCGAAACTTTGAACAGAACAGAGGAAACTTCATACTGCCTTTACGTAAATTTTGACACATCATTTTATTCGCGACTTTTGTCGTAGTGAACTTTCCGACTAAACTTTAGTCAACGCGCAGATATTTGAGTCACACAACCGATAAGGATTCCACATTCACACAGGCTGGAGACGCAGTGTTCGCACACCAATAAAATTATATACGTACATTTAACCTTGAAATTTAGATAAGACTAGCGGCCCGCCCCGACTTCGCACGGGTATTTAACTAAAATTTTAAAAATTATAAATTTATATTTTTTATCACCTACACCTGCGTCGATACTGGAAAATATTTTATAATAGATGGATTGAGTTGTCAAATCAACTTCGAAACAAAAGAAACCCCCTTTTAACCCCGTTAGGGGATGAATTTTGATAAAATACGAAACACGTCTTCAATCAATTCTGTTAAAGAATCGCGCTATTAAAATTTATTTTTGATTATATATAGTGTATTAATAAAACGGAGGCTTTAACAGATTTATTATTAGTATAGATATACTCGTAGATGTCACGACTACACTAAATATGAAAACGAAGAATGATTAGATAAAAATTATAAGTTCTAATAACTCTTTCCATGAAATAACAAATCTGTGTGGATCTTTTTACTTTATATTTACAATTTAAGTAATAATGTGCTTTTGTATATTTTTGTCACCAAAAACATTTTTTCGAAACGTATTTTATTTATTTATTTATTTACATATAGTTAGAACGGCAATGTCACACTAACTAGACGGTTATTAATAAATTATGAACTATATATTAACATAAAAAGTGAGTGAATAAACATAAAATTATTAACAATATTCTAATTGTATAACGACGACCGTTCTGGTGTTGACGAGCGTTCTGGTGTAGTGGTGCGAGTCGGTCGCGGATTCGATTCTCGCTCGGAACGGATATTTGTATCTGTACAAATGGTATGTATGGGTGTATGTCCTTGTGGGTCTCCCTATCGTGCCTCGGAGAGTACGTAAAGCCGTAAGTCCCGGTTGTTATCATAGACACCTGATAACGATCGTTATTCATGGTAGGGGAAATTATCCGCCAACCCGCAGTGGAGCAGCGTGCTGGATTAAGCTACAACCCTTCTTGTATATGGAGAAGAAGCCTTCTCTCAGTCGTGGGTTATTTACAGGCTGATACAGTACAGTATATTACAGTAATTGTATAAAATTAAATAATACTATCAAGGAATATATATTGAAGACATTCATTGTAAATAATACATAGGAGAACTAAAAAATATGATATATTTTGTGAATTATAAAATTGGACCATATACGAATATACATAATATATTCATGTGAATACATATAATAATATAATTTATACTTTATTTTCTTTCAAGGCGGAAAAAATAACCGCGTAAGACAAGCAAATGATGTTATTCAGAACCCTCATGACTTTACTCGCATTGACTTTTCATACTGTAAGATTGGTAGATATTTATCGTTACTACTACAAATGAGGTCCTTTAAGTCATAGACTGGCTCGTTGACCCTGCTTTCCGCTCCAGAGTTATGTGTTAGATTTCCGCCTCGAGTCTGGGTGTAATATTTGTATATTATGTATGTTATATGTATATAGTAATACATTTTGTATATTACAAATACATTTTTAATTAAAAATTTAAGCGTGGCTACAGTGACATTATTTAAATTATTTTTGTTTAGTATAAACAGTGTTGTAATAACCTGTAAACGAGCAGGTGATCTGCCTAATACTAATAGTATGTAATTATCACAGCTTATGAAATATATATTACAACAAACCCACAGAAAATTCAAATATATTAAGGGCTTGAACTGAACTGAAACAGCCTGTAATAGTTCCACTGCTGGGCTAAAGTCTCTTCTTCTACATAGAAGATAAATTGGAATTTAATGCGCCACGATACTCCATTATTCGTTGGCGTTCGTTTTAATATAACGATCGTCAGGTGCTTATAATATCAACCGGACCGATATCGTTATGTACTCTCCGTGGCGTTGTGGAGAGAATTACAAAGCCAAACGCTCAGATAAGAATGAAGTCTTTATATAAATACAAATATCCGTTTTGAGCGGAAATTGAACCTGCCACCGTGGGCGTTATTATAGAGGAACTAGATCAGAACGATCGTCAAACATTGTGGGTTTAAATGAATGTTAAAGAAAAGAAGGTAAAAATAGATAAAAATGATACTGGCAGCTTCCATTACAAAAATATATATATTTTTAATGGATAATTAATTAATACTACCTCGGTAAAACCAGTCATGCTGTAGTCATAAGGTTTCAGCTAGTATCTAAAGAAATGGCCTATTTAAAGCCCTTAGATTTGTTATAATATACCTTCTAGAATTTGTGTAATAATTAAAATACTAACATAATTATAGTAACATTACCGATTTTCTAAGGTATTTAATAAGTATAATATGTCAATAACGAAATAAGATTTGTATTTATGATAATTATTTTAAAATAATCAAGTAGCTATTAATTTTAAGTTTGTTTTAGAAAATTAGATAAAAGGATTACGATATCAGAGCTTATCTGTAGTTTATTATTATTTGAACTAAGAAACAAAAATACATAATACAGTAAATAGAAATATTTTATTTTATTTTATTTATAAAATGAGAGTATATATATATGACCTAAAACGTACGTATTATTCGAATTTGTAGGTCACTCGGTTAATTTTAGATTTGAGATATTTTCGAAATGTTTACGTTAAAGTTATTGATGGTTTCTCACTGATTAGCAAAATTTTAGAGTTATTATGAGTAAGTGAAAAGTAAATTTTAAAGTAAAAAATCACGCAATTACGTAATAATCGACGTAATGTCGATCGCTTGTTTCGCTTTAAATCTTTTCAAATTTATACTAGAGTCATTAAAGAAACTATTACACAACCGCTGTACAAACGTACGTACAAATTATTTCTATTTCTTATATTATAAATTAAACAAAAAAAAAAAAAAAAAACATTCGCTTAAGCTACTTTGATAATGCTCTTTACAATCAAAGCGTTTACATTATTCAATTCATATATCTCACATTCCCAGACGGAGTAAACGAAACCTCTTTCAGAAAATCTAGTTTTTTGTAAATCTTTGTTTATGGTCGACAAACTTACACCGTACGAATTGATTTCATTCAGACGTGTCGCAGCCGAATGAGACATGAGTTGGTGAATGTCAAATCGATAGTCGAAGCTCGGCACCTGCCACGCGGGATAAATGTTTGACTGTTATTAAAGATCAGCCAGATCGTTGGATGCACGCTCAGTGCATATAAATAAGTTAGCAAGGAAAATTTTTCAAACTTAAAATCGTTCTTTTCGTGAAACGTTACGAATTTACTGTGAATCAGAAAATGAAATATGTATTAGAAACTTCAACACTACATAGTCAACTAGAAAAAAAACGCGAGTTTATTGTACGAAAGTGACAACTTGAACGGGTTCCAGATATGTTTAAGTGTATTTAATTTTATAGTCTTATTTAACTGGCGCTGTCATAAAAACGTCGGCAAATCTAAGACTACTTCATGATAATTACTAGAACTTAATATGCGACTCGTGTTTATAATTTTACGACTTTTCCAAAGATAAAACTCGATCGTACAATGCAAGCTCGCCTGAACGTGCTCGAAACGTCATGATACGTTTTTATATTAATATTGTACTCAGCACTCATTTTATTTATATACGTTTTATTGCCGTTAACGGTAAGCGCCGTGTGGGATCCGTCCGTTACTCTCTACTCCATAGACATTATATAAACTTTTATTTATTGTACTCTTGGTTTATTGGGTTCTAAGATAAATAAAACGCCACGTGTTTGAAAAACAGTTACAGAGTACCAAATTTCTGAGTTATTTTCAGTACTTTATTATCAATTAACTGCTTTTAATACCGTCCTATAAAAATATTGTGGGAGATATATAAAAGCAATCCTGAACCATTTCAAAATGTAGTGTGTATAACGATATAATCGTACTATATTTAAAGTAGTTTTTTATTTTATTTTATATAAATTAAAAGCTAAAGAACTGAAAATAAAACAATAAAATAAATCTTATATTTAAATAAACAATTTTTTTTATTAAACTCTAAACTAAAATAACACAATTTTAACACTATAAATAGATTATATTCATATTATTTATAAAAATATTGGTTTGATTTCTTATCAAAGTTATTTTTTCTTATTCTCTAAGTTAAAAAATTAATTTTAACTTTCTACTTGAATATTTGTCTTCTCGAAAAAACCTGATATAATTTTAGTCAAATAGTTCCTTTATTATATTATATTTAATAAAAGCGTTTGCAATAATAATTTCGGAAAATAAAGCGGCGAAATCATTATGAACGCTATTACGGTTTTGTTCCCGTAAAAATAAATTTAGGCTAGGTTAGTGTCCACACTATCATGTACGCAGTAAAAATAACCACTAATAGGAACTGAGCAACGAAATATCTTGTCGTACGATTTCAGTATATGGCAATTTTTATATAAATCAAATTTATAGATATAGGTATCATTATCATTGAATGACGGTAATTATCCTTATATTAGTAATATGCCTTACTTAATAGTTATTACTTGGACCCCAAAATAATCATGACATTGTCCTCTATAAATTATATTCACTATAAGCGGCACCACATAGGTAGGAAGGAACCCCAGCATATTACAACGCTGTGCTTCTCAGCAAGGGGTCGTCGATTTCAGCTTCGTGATGCGTTGACTTATGTCTTTTTTATATTTTTCTCGTGATATCAGATTGTGTAGTTTCATCACTCTTTGTTGAAGTTAAATTCCTTTAAGATTTTTTGGAAATTACTCTCTATATTTAGGGCCAATTTCACCAATTGCTGTTAAGTTCCGGCTAACCTAACTGGCACTTTTTTGACAGGTAATTGTATGGGTTATCTGTCAAAATAAGTGCCAGTTAAGTTATCCGGAAGTTAATAGCAAGTGGTGAAACTGGCTCTTAAACTAATAAAATTTTACTCTTTACTTTTAATATAAGTGACGTGAACAGGCTGGAACCAGCCTGTAAACGTCTCACTACTGGGCAAAGGCTTCTTATCCATATAGGAGAAGGGTTGAAGCTTAACTGACCACGCTGCTCCATTGAGCTTAAATTTAAAAATAATTTCCCTGGTATGAGTAAATATCGGTATCAGGTATCTATGATAACAACCAGGACTGAGTTAACGTGCTCTCAAATTTACTTATGTTTTAGTATAAATTGTGATAATATTACTAATACTGAAAAAATAAAATGAATATTCCGTTATGATATTAAAGAAAACACATATTTAAATTTGAATTAGTTAAGTATGTAAGCAGTATTTGTATTGGTAAATCTTTCGTGTTACTTGTTCAAGTTAAATCCCTTTTAAATGAGCAACCGTGCACAAATACAAAAGCGATGAATAATTTCCTCAAAAGTTAGAAAACAAAGAGGTCTGGAATATAAATGAATTGAACACAGAAAAAAAATTATAACAGAAGTATCGTAGACAATACCTTTAATAATTTTGTTTTAACGACGTTCGTACCTATTTTTGTTGTGCAAGCTCATATTTTTAAAAAACAAATACGATTACTTAGATTCGATATAATAAAGTTTCTAGATATTTTGCATACAAATTAAAACGATAAAAGCTTATGTAAATTTTAGAAGTAACAGTAGAGTTAGAAAACTCTTCTTCATACGTACAAGGTAAGTAACAGTAGTCAAAAATTAACTCTTAAATTACTCTTAATTATTGACAAATCTCGACTTCTAGACAATTTTAAATAGTGTGGACTATATAAGTGTATTAATTTTGCATAAAACATTTATATTAATACACAAACTTAACTTTTTGTTTGTTTTTTGAACGTACTAAACTTAGGATATACCAGAAACCAATTAGTAAAATTAATGTTGCTTTATATTATATTAACTTTAAAATATTTAAACTCACGATGAGGTAGAGATAAGCGAATCCGCAAAAGAAGTCTAGTTATGGAATACAAGAGTTAAGACGGTGTCATTTTCGTAAGTTTTTTTAACTCAGTACATTTATTTTATAACTTTTCACATATCGTAAGAAATTTCACAGTTTACTTATGAATAATGGTTGAATAAGTTCGAAGAGGCGATGCTTTTAATATGTATATTTTCTTTCACAAACTGTTTATTTAAGATCAAGCAAGTTATCGTGATAAGTTAGCGAGTTGTTTATCAAGTGTAAAAGTATATAAGGTTAAAGTTATAAATAGTATAAAATATAAAGTAAAGTTATAAATAGTATATAAATAGTCTCTATCAATAGTTTATTAATAGGACTTGTCTGTAAGTAGGTTGGATATTAAGTTATGACATTTGGGTTACTAACTTTTCATTAAGATTCTATTGATATACATGTTTTTCATAATATTTTCTACATACAGTAATAAGATTACCTACAATAAATATTATCTCAGATTATATTGATATATAATATAATAATTATAAGTAAACGTCTCACGGTAAACTCAAGGTATTATTAAGGTAAAATCCTGTTGTGGGATCCGAAAACACACAACATGCACAAAAATTCCATCAATTATGCCATGTGTAAACATCTGTATGACATATTACAGTTGCTGGTTGCTGCGACCTCTACGCCGTAGTCTTACTAAAGAAAAACCTATTATATAATTGCTTTAAATTATTAAATATGCAATGTTATTTTTTTTATTTTTATTTAATGTAGTTAAAGTTGTAATTTTAACTTTAAAACGATTTATTTCGAATATCAAAAATATCGATTAAAAATCTGAATAATATTGCAATTAAAGCAATTAATTTAAATTAAATATATAAATATATATATATATATATATATATATATATATATATATATATATATATGTAAATGTAAAAAACAAAAAATGAAAATGTAAAAATAACATGTAGAGTTATACAGACTATTAATTGAGGTGAGTATGACCATTTATGAATTACTCACAAAAAGATAATTCATGAAGATCTTTCTCGGCCATTTCCTTTCTTGTATTGTTACCTAAGAGTATCATTAATCATATCCAAACAATGTGTTTCTTAGGTACTGTATTAGGTATTTCATTGTGTGATGTAATGTTACCGTGTGTGTTATGTTAAGTACAAGGTATAAACAATGAATAGCTATTTATTAACTTTGGATCAATATTCTTTCACAAAGTTTTTTTTTCCTCCGGCTTTTTTTCTCTCGGCCTACACTAGGAACATTATTATATTATTGGAATATTTAGTAAAGCCGATGATGAAATTGTAGATGTCTACCGAGACATTTTTTTTTGACGTTCGTTGAGTGTGTGTAATCAATCACCTAATAACGAATATAATATTTTGATTTTTTTTTTCAATGATTGTTATGCAGTTTTGATTTCCAATGTTTATTATATTGATCCCCATTGATGGTCACTGTTTTTAAGTTATAGCGTGATATTTAATGTTCTTTATAAATTAATAATAAATAAATTAAAAAAAAAATCAAATTATTCTGACTTCATACATAAATATATATGAGTACTAGTGGGCCCAGATATATAACGCGTTCGCTGCCCCATCTACCGGGTCTTAATGTAATTATAATATATTATTCTATATTAATATTCCTATATACAATAAAGATATCTGGTACTAAGAATTTCAAAGACGAGAATTAGTAACATTTTTGTGAAATATTATAAAATATACATCTATTAACTATTTTAAAATTTCCATTGCATCTCATACTGTTTTTTTTAATATCAATATACATAGAGTGCTCCGTTTTATGTAGCAGAACTTGAATTAAAAGCTTTATAAAATTAAATAGTCTTGTAGATGTTAGCGATTTCGATAGATCTAATTTAATATTACATTTTCTTGTCATTTGCGAATTCATTTACTAAAGAAAAAAAAATATTTTATTCAATAGTACAATCATTTCTCTTTGTAGATGCTAGCTACAGCGATAGGTCTAACTTAATATTACCATTTATTTTAAGGGAAAATTTTCTTTTGTTTAATAGTAGAATCATTCCTATCCATAATCATATCATAATAGTAAATCGTTTCAAACTAAAAACTTACAAACTGTGTACATATATTAATTGCTTTTACTTTTCCTGGAATATTTAATATAATAATGGACAGCGTATTCGTGATGGATTCCAATAATAATTCACGCTAGTGTGAATTCCGATTATTGTGTATACAAATATAATTTAACCTTGGTTCATTAGAATTGTATAATACATTTCCGAACAATTGCAATTAAAGTAATCGAGTACATTAGATCGCTGTAAAATTCTTGTATATTTTTTTTTTTGAAATAAATGAAATACTTTGAGCAAAAATTTTTGTTTCGATGAATTATAACTTTGATTAAAGTAAAATTCCCATTTTGACCTATGTATAAATCATGTTTTCTAAAGAAACGTATAAGTTGAAGGGATCAAAAGGGACGTAAACTGTTCCTACGCAATGCTTGATAAGATTGGAAAAGTATTTGATTGATACAAAATGCGGAACCTTTATTTATGTATTATCTATCCTTACATTAAAAAGCAAATACTTGTTTATTTATTTATTTGAACATTTGCAATTTTTTTGAATAAATGAAGAAGAATATAGGTTTTGAATCATCAAACTAGGGTTTCTTTGTAGAGCAACAGTAACTATATACATCGTCATATCAACATCACTCTCGTCAATAATGTTGTAGCGACATCTGTCTCGCCATATACGAACTAGAAGAAACTGACGTATCCTACATCGCGCTATCAAAGGTATCCAAGCGATTGAACATATATACAAGAACACGACAACAACCGTCGGGGCGCAGTAGCCCACCAGACACAACACCGTCTGGTTGGAGGATCCTTCCTTTTCAATGATGGATGGGAAAACTTCACACCCTGTTCCTCATTTCCCCCAAACTCGTGACCCCGACTTGATCAACGTCAGCGCAGCTCCCAAAAAGTGTAGCTTCCTTAGTTATAAAATAAAAGCTTAAAAGATTATTTATTTGAACGTGGTAATTATAGGATTCGACCGGTCCGATTAAGAAAACAGCTTTCTCGATTTAAAATCTGTTTATTCAGGAAGTTTATTTAGGCACAATTTTTAATTTTTTGCTTTATTTTATTACCCGATCGTGCATAGAATGAAAGCTTCAAGTTCCAACCTATTACAGTGACGGACAGATGGGAGAGCTTAGTAATAGAATATGTTGACACCCCGTGGGTGTCGAATACTGATGTTGAATAAATGAGTATCTTTCTTAACCTACTAGCCTACTATATGTACATTAAGGGCTTAAACTAGATTTCTTTTTATTTTTTTACAGTTTTATAAATTTAAAAACTATTTCTTAAATGTATATCCTCCTTTAACGTAGTCACTCTACACCCTCCTTTAACGTAGTCTGCTTACTCTTTGAAGTGAACATTAAAAACAATTAAAAGTGAGCAAAAAGCTATTGTTAAACATTTTTTCGCACTTTTGCATTCCCTACAAAAGTGCTGCTCGATTTCCTTGTAATGTAAAGATACAGAAATGCAGAAACATTTTTAATTAACGGTAAAAATCTTTCTAGGTTATTCCTTAATAAACGACTTTTAGAGTGGTATTTTAGACTCTAAAAGTCGTTTATTAAAGTTGTATATAGAGATCGAAAAAAAAAATTCAGCCCTTATGATATACATAATTTACTTTCATATTTTACTTTACTAAAGAGTTATATATATATATATATATATATATATATATATATATATATATATATAACTCTCTAATTTATCAACACTTAAATGTTTGAAATTGCTCTCCTGTAAAGTTGTGGTTTATAAAATATCACGTTATTGTTTTAGAGGCGATATATATGCCAAAATATATATATATATATATATATATATATATATATATATATATATATATATATATATATATATATATATATATAAATTTGGCAGGGATATTCCTTTTATCGAGTAGAGTTCAGCTGAGAACGGATTTTATGGGGTTATTGTGGATACAAGGAGTGTTGCGGGGGCGTAAACAATAATAGTGATAGTGATGTAGAAATGATCTAAGAGCGGTTTCTATGACAACCAACTCCCAATATGGATTGCGGAGGTAGGTGTTAACATGAAAATTTTAAATGTCCCAGTTATAGTTTCGATAGGCTCGAAATTTGGTCATATCTTTTATGAAAACAATTTTTTTGGTTCATTTTACGATATTTGTAAAAGGAAAGTTATTAGGACATTAAAAGTTGATGTATTCTAAGACATCTGAAGCTTTTGAACCAAGAGTTCAAATTTGGCGGTTTTTTAACGATAAGATTTGGCGGAAATCGACCCTATATGCAGGTTGCGTTAAAGTGGTGGGAAGTATAAGGATGATTTTTAAAAAAGGACATCTCTGTCTAACTGATTCAGCCTGTAAGCGTCCACTGCTGGGCAAAGGCCTCTTCTCCATATAGAAGCTTAATCCACCACGCTGTTCCACTGCAAGTCGGCAGATAATTTCCCTACAATGAGTAACGATCGCTATCAAATTGGCTTTACGTGCTCTCCGAGGCACGGTGTGGAGACCCACAAGGGCATACATCTGGGTGACCGGAAACAAATATTTATACAAATACAAATATCTTTCCCGAGCGAGAATCGAACCCGTGACCGCAGGCGTTGCCGCGACTACTCGCACCACTACACCAGAACGGTCTTCAAATACATATATTACGCAAAAAACAATTTAGTATAAGAGAAATATTTCAATCGCGTTTCAAGTCTAGATTTCGAAAATCAATTTTATCATACGCCTAGCGAAGCGGGCGGGAAACAGCTAGTATTATATAATTCGTTTTTATTTTTTATTTTTTTATTACAGTTATAATAATTGTCATTTTTTTAAGAAAGGGACACTTATCCTACGTAGAAGAATAATAGGAACTTAATCCGACACGTACTCCATTGCGGCAGTCTTAGAATTTTTCACAATGTTTTCCTTTACTGGCGAATAAGATTTACCATCAAAAATACATAAGAATGTAATAATCAATAGCATTAAAAAGCTATTTTAAAAATACTTTATAATATCTTTAACTAAAATAAGCTTTAAAGATTTAACTAATAACAAAAATACGTTTCAAACTCAAATATCAGTCAAATGATTGTAACTATTCTCTACTCACACCATGGAGAGAGATCATATAAAAAATCAAAAAAGAATTTGTAGTATGGCTCGTTTTATCGTTTAGTTAGTTAGGACCCGTTTTACGTTGTTTTTGTATTAACCAAGTTCTTTTAGAGTATCAGTGATCACAAGTTCAAATGATTATAAGAAATTAAATAAAACTTCGTAATGAGAATGTGTAAAAGTTGAAAAAAAAAAATCAAGACCCCGATCTCATTTTCTATTAACACCTCGTTAATATAGTTGCTAATAGAAGTAGCTCCTCTCCATCCCTACTTTATTAAAATAATAAAATAAAAAATTAAAGTATTTAAAAAAAATTAAAAGGAGGAGAGGAGGTAAACGGCCCCGCGCACTCGTCACTCGGAGGCAAAGTGATCGTACCAGATAGTCGTTTTATGTTTTATTTTTGATGACATATATAGATACGTTTCGATAACGTTTCAGAGTTTTTCGAACGACCGATGAGTCGACAGAGCGACTTTAACGGACTCACGGAATCACTTTACGTATCAAGTCAATACGAGGTCCTTCCATATCGTTCGTCGATCGCAGTTGAGGATGCCAACAGTGCTGTATGAAACACCCTACGAACGTACACGAAAGACTAATCGAACTTCAGAAACCCGATGACTAGACGTAACGACTTTACGCAAGTCCGGCGGTCGGCACAGTTTTACAAGTTGCATATATTGTATTCCAGCTCCCAAATAAATTTGCGAGACAGGTCTACAATATACAAAGTATAACAGATATTGGACCTAAGTGTATCGCCCCTTAAATCTATCGTACAAAACATTTCTTTGTCGGGATGATTCTCAATCATCTCACTGTACGTGTCGCTTCATCACGCACATTTATATTTTTATTTAATAGGACGGCAGCTGCCATTACCGTCTGTAATAACATTTAATGTTATTTGTTAATATTCTATTATGTATTTATTTGCCACTCTTATAATATTTATTTGTTAGGTAGTTGCCTGAAACAACATCCAACTTTGGGATTAAATTGTCATGCACCATATATTATGATACGAACCAATGTCGATATCAATAATTATTTAGACGGCCCCACATACCGTCAATACATATAAATATGTATATTTCAAAGGTAGACGCTCGTAGCATCTTCTATTATATTTTAATATTGCCAAGCATCACCATCATTTTGATACGAACCAATGTCGATATCAATATTTATTTAGACGGCCCACCATACCGTCAATACATATAAATATGTATATTTCAAAGGTAGACGCTCGTAGCATCTCCTATTATATTTTAATATTGTCATGCATCAACATTATTATGATACGAATCAATGTCGATATCAATATTTATTTAGACGGCCCCTCATACCGTCAATACATATAAATATGTATATTTCAAAGGTAGACGCTCATAGCATCTCCTATTATATTTTAATATTGCCATGCATCAACATTATTAGGGGATCAACTATAGTTAGCAGTCTTCGAGTCGCCCCGTCAAACCGCACCACTACAGTATTTTGGAGAGAATATGAGGCTGTTGTTGAAAAGGAAGGATCCTTCGACCAGACGGATGTGTCTGGTGGGCTACGCGCCACTTAACGTTTTTTGTCAGGTTCTTGTATATATATTCAATAGCTTTGAAAACTTTGATAGCGCGATGTAGGATACGTCAGTTCGTATGTGGCGAGATTGATGTCGCTACAGTATCATTTCCACACGTGGTAGAACAGACGTCAGAAGACGCGACTTTACGTGGGTAAATCAATAAGTTTTGAGACAAAAAAAAAACTATACAAGATATTAACAATATTTTTTTTTTACGATTTTTCGAAATACTATCCTTCATTATTTATGTAAACTTCCATTCGCCTAAACGAAGTATTAAAACACTTGCCAGTCTTGATCCGATAGGTCCGAAATTGCGACTTCGTAGACGTCCACGGTCTCTTCGGCACACGAAAAAAATTTCCCTTGATTTTTTTCCTTGATTATCGGGAACAAAAAGAAATCACAGGAAGCTAAATCAGGACTGTACGGTTGATGGGGCAAGTTTTCAACACCGTCTTCCTCAAGAAACGCCTTTGTTCTGAGGGACGTATGTGATAAAGCGTTGTCGTCATGCAGCATGATTTCCTGAAACCCAGTCTTTGCTCTCCTCTCTCGCAGAGCTTGGATATACTTGGATACTTTCGGCAATGCTACTGTTGTATACCATTTCGAGATCACACATCTATAATTTTCCAATATTGTTGTCGACACATGCCCGCTGTGAGAATAAATATTAGCAATCATTTTTTTTTACCAACGTCGACAACAACGAGGTCTTTGCAGTTTTGTTGGCAACTTTCCTTCTGAAAAGATACATACTGACGACTGTCTCTTATTTTCCGAATCATATTTATAAATCCACGTTTCGTCGCCTATGATGATTTGCAAAACACGTCTTGACGTTCCTTTTTCAAATCATAGACGCATTTCGTGGCACCAATACCCACGGGCCTGTCTTTCAGTGTCTGATAGCAAACGCGGGATCCAATGATAAAAAGCTTCCTCACTCCAAGATGCTGATGCAAAATAACTAACGCGAGCTAACGCTCCCCGAACTAACGCTAAGAATCTTTTTCATGTCGGAGTATGTAAATCGTGGGTCTTCTAGCACTATCATTACAGTAGTCCACACATTTTCTGTAGTTACCGTCGTTTATGGGCGACCACTTCTATGGCCATCTTCGACGTTTGTTTTACCCGTTTTAAATTCACTGAACCATCTAAAAACTGTTGCTCAAAATGGAGCAGACTCCCTTAATTGTAATCATCAAAGGCTAAGCTTTTCAGTTGAGGCCAAATTTAAAATCATAAAATTTCATAGCACGCAAATATTCGCGGTTAAACTCCATCGTTGAAAAAAAAACGCGAGAAACAACGTAGTTAAATGATTGGACCATAATTTTTTTTTTTAACTAGCAACCTGGCTATTTGCGTTTATTTCTTAAATAAATTTGCTTTTTAAAAATATATAATACGTGTGCGTGTGCGCGTGTTACATAATTGCAAAGCAAGGTCATACATACGAGTAGTATGGTACGGCGTAGTGAATTGAGTCCTTTAGATGAGAAATATTCTCTTTCAATTATGGAATCGTGAAAAGCTTTATAATTTTATTTTTTCATGGGAAGGAACCGCAAAATCTTTCTGCTCATAACCAATTACGCAAAACAAACAATATAGAAGTTTTATTTATACTTTTTTTAGAATTATTTGTACTTTACAAATAATGCTAGAAATTTCACGGGTTGTTACAAGTATAATCTAAACGAAGTAATTTTATTTCAACAATATTGAATATCCATATCTCTAGAACTACGAAATTTAACTATAAAATATTGTCGTCAATTATTTATCTTGTGAATGGTTCATTTGATGATTTGAAAAGACTCGAATTTGATAACTTTTGTCTTTTGTTAACTCCTACCCACTCCCCTTTGTCCCTTTGGCCAGAAACATATTTCTGCCTCCACTACTACTTAAAATTTCGTATATGGCGGTAATTACTTAACATCAGGCACATAGCCTTCAGTTGCTGAAAAAAAAACAACTCATTATCTTAACAATATTACTACAGATATTCAATACATGAGTCTAAAACAATTTGACCGATGTATATACATCACTTTCGGTGAAGTTATAAAGATAAGACTTATCTAATTAAACTCAGAGACAGTTTTAATTTATCTGTAATCGTTATAAAATAAATGTCACCGTCGCACGAACGCCATCCAAGTTCCAAGATAACATCAGTAAGGACAAACAAACTTGCTTTTGAACAAAGTAAGTAGTTATCTATGCAAATAAATGGTAGTTTAACTCAATATTTCAAGAAATTCTTTCGAAAATTGCGTATTATGTTTCATAACTTTGCTCAGCCTTATAAAGTACGCATTAGATTTGATAAACAAAGCAGAATAAACGAAAAACTACGAAAGCGGAATAATAATGTTATATGTACGAGTTATATTGTATATATCAATTTATTTTCTAAATCAATTACTGAAGTAAATTTATGTAGTCGTGATAATTTAAATATCATAAGAGCTCAAAAACCCTTTAAGTTCAGTTTTTTGATTATTTATGGACTTTATCTTGTGGTCTATCATTTATAAATTATCATATAGATCATAGAGGATCAGGGTCCCTTGTTTTTATAGCAGAAGAGACCTAACAACGGGATGTTTACAGGCTAGCACAGTACATCTATCTAATACTATTAAACGAAGAATTCTTATATATATAATCTAGATCTAGCTAGGATTCATTTTTAGAAAATGTCGTTTTATCCGTGTTTTCAGGTAATTAAAAAATATCATTAGAATACGAAGGTAAATTTCGTCACCAGCCGTAAGTTTATAATTATTCAGGTGGGAAATCGGGCGGTCTCGCAAACAGAAGACCCCGGTTCGAGTCCAGATGTCTCGAGTCTAATTTTTTCCTTTTTTTTTCAAGTTTCCTCTTTTGTGAGGAAAAATATTAGTGGGGGCCCCCACTACCTGGATGACCAAGCTTTGCTCGTTTTTTTTTTTTTTTTTTGTTGTAAATCCTGTTTTTTGGAAATCATATTTATATATTTTTAGTTTTTACTTAGCCGAAATTAATATTAGTACCGGGATGAACGAGCTTTGCTCGGTTAAATTATATATAGATACGAATTATAATATACTGATGTAATATGAATAATATTTTCGATCTTACCGACATAATAATAAAACAATAGAAACTGGTTATTTAAATAAAGAATTACGAGTGCAATTAAGTAGTTAATTTAACCGAGCAAAGCTCAGCCATCCAGGTACTAATAATAATTTTGGCTTGATAAAAACTGGATGAACCGAAACAGAAAAACTTACGGTAGAGACCGTAATATAGTAAATATAGTTAGATTAATATTACGACTATAATGTCAACCCATGTATAAATTATTAATTCTTTTAGTCGACTACTGATCTATTGTAAAAAATAAAATAGTCATAGTCTCGCGGAAATATTTTTTTTTTACCAAGCAGGACTATTCGATAGTATTAAAAAAAATGATATAATACAATCATAGCGTGATTAATAATTGCTCTTTTCAAATATTATTTGTATTGGAATTTGGTCAAAAAACAAGTATGTCTTAAAATAATCTTCCAACTGAAATAGATGGCTGGAACCTAATTATATTTTACCCGATCAATTGCTTACAAGAGGCAGAACGACAGTTAATTTAATTATCATTTTTCAATTACAATTCTAGTTCTATGACTACACAATACTTTTTCTTGCTCAGCTATTATAAATAGGGTGGAAGTCGTCGTTACACAATTTCTTATTACGATGACTTAAATCTAGCTCTTCATTATTTGTTAAGTAAATTAAGGACGTAAAATAAAATATTATTTGAAGACAATTTTTATTATAACATTTGTTCTAATAACTCTGTGCTACCACACAAAAATAATTATTTTAACAATATAAAAATGCGTATTTCTAATGGTGTTTTCTTCGATGCTCACAATTAAATATTTTCAGTACAATAATAATTTATGTATCATTAAATTTTATTTCACTTTAATGAAAGCAATATGATACGAACATAGACGATGTAAATTTATACATATATAATTAATAATAATAATAAATTAATATTTATAGCTTTATTAATTTATTATTATTATTATATAGTAAAGGCGAAGAGTTTATTTGTGACAATCTCAGGATCAATCAATCCATAGGTATCCTGTTGCAGATTATAATTCGTCATATTAAAACTCTTAGGGGCGGGATCCCGAACTTAATATATATATATATATATATGTATATATATATATATATATATATATATATATATATTTGATAGCCGTGTCAATTGTTTTACTATTTTCGAATACTTTTTTATAAGGTGTGACTTTGTGGCTTCATCTTAGTCGCTAAAGTAGATATATATATTATGTATGTATATTATAATTTTACCTTATCTATAGGACCAGTAAGGCATATGACAAGTCTCATAATTTTCGTTGCCATTTTGATTCTGTAGTTCGTACGGTGACTTCAAGTTTGAAACTATTGTGTAGGATTTCAGCTAATACACGGCGTGTCCCTTGTTCTTTCTAGGCGAGAATAATTTAATTCTCTGTAATATTGTTGTGCTATTTTTTATTGACGTCAAGATGTTGTAGACGATTTCTCTTGTTTATTAATCAACATCGGAAACACGGATGAGAGGTGACGACGCTACAGCAGTGTAGGAATCTTTTGGACTGTAAACGTTAACTTACATCCCTTTTTTATAATTTGAAATATGTAAAATATCGGTCATTATTTATTTATAGAAAAAAAAACCATAAAATTTAATTTTGTTGGTATTTATTTATATATATTTTAAACAGTTGAAAAGACAAACTGAATAGTTGCCTAACATATCAATAAATAAAAAACACAATTGAAACAAAAAGCGAACTTGATGCCACTCATTCTCTCCCAGTCAACATTTTACTTATTGGGGCTATCCCTTAAAATATCTCTATTTATTTGTATTATTACTAATTTTAAATCAATTTTAAAAATTATTTCATTAATATTATTCTCTTATGATGAGAAGAAGAAAGTTACGTCATGGTGTCGCAGCTTACTGTAGATATCCAAATATTTGCAAGAATTGGGTTAATATTTAAACCATTCAGTTTGTTTAAAGCATTAACACGCATCGGCCTCTGTTAACACACAGCTGTAGAGCGTATTCGAAATGAAGACTTTTAAATATTCACCAAATAAAAAGTTAATGGTATTCATAACGGTATCTCCAATTAAAACTGTACAAAAGCTTGAAATTCCTTAATTCTGGACAAAGGCCAAAGAAAGAGAATGTTTTCGTAATTTTGTCTTTGACCGGTAGTAGAAAGTTTAAGGGTCCGTTTAATGTATTGAGCAGTTTTGAGATCAGCGCAGAGCGTTATTTTTCACATAGGTACATTGAAATTGTTATTTACAAATATACGCTCGAAGTCAATCGAGCCAGTCACCTTGCCTCACTCGTTCATACATATACGATTAGAGCTAATATATAAGCGATAGCGCTAATATATAATATATAATAATAATTACAGAATTTCAAATATTTCTCTAGATTAAATCTAAATTAGGTATAACTTGATCTGAGCAAAAGCTACTCTATTTAGTAGAAGGATTTGAAAGATAATTTACCACGTTGCTTCATTACAGATTGACGATATACCTGTCGCAGACTTCAGACACATAAAGATTTTCTCCAGAAGTTTCCTTCATCTTAAAACATGAGATGAATTTATCAACATTAATTAAGCACTCGATTTCTTCAATTTTGTTTATGATTAGGTATTTTAAAACAGAGTATGTATCTGTATCAGCCTATAAATCACCCACTGCTGAGTGAAGGCCTCTTCTTCATAAAGAAGAAGGGCTGGAGCTTAATCCACCACGCTGCTTCACTGCGGGTAGGCGGATAATTTCCCTGCAATGGGTGAGAGTATATCGTCGTATCCTACGAATAAAGGCGTAACTGCAAATTGACAACTTTACAGGAGGAGGTTTTTTGTGTTTTATTAAAGCATTAAGAGAAATTTTTGAGTTGTTAACATTTGAAGTGTCGATAAACTGTTCGGGGATTGTTATAGAATCGTAAATATTACTTTTTTGTTATTATTTCTGTCAAATTTGTCCCTTATGTCTTTATTCTTCAGAATAAAATGTGTAAACTTGGAAATAACAGACGTTATGCCTTTTTTCGCCGGAAGATACCGGGTCGTAAGAGCATTAAGGGCTTTTTATCGTTTTAATTTAAAGAATCCTTACAATTTCTTGTCCTTATTACTACATAGAAAAAAGTTAAAGATGTGAAAATAGTAAAAGAAACAATTTATTAGGAAAAAGGCACTTTTGTTTCAATTTTTTTTTTATCAGTGACCTATTCATTGTAATTATAATGTTATAAATATTATTCATTATAATATAATGTTTGTAATATTAGTTTGTGGGTACTTAAACTAAAAACCAAAACAAGGAACATAATAATCTCAACCTCTAATAAAAATAAAAACTTGTATCACAACATGCAAATTCTGCGAAAGACAAAAATAAATATCTTTAATATTTATAATCGAATCACGCACTACTACAACTAATCATATTAAAAATAAAAATCTATAAACAATTAACTTATAAAATAGCAACGAAATCTAAACAACTTTTGGTTAAAATAATCAATCATAAGTATTTCCAAGGAACATAATTCTTTACGTAAGGTAAGATAACATAGTTGTTATTCTAAACTCCAAATTCCGATAAAGTCGATCGTTCAGTCTTGTTCACTCTCGTCATCATCGCTATTATTGCTTCTGTCGCCCTCAAGTTGATCACAAGGCAAGAATTTAAAATATGAATGAAACTCTTCAGGAATAATCTTTTTTTCACATAAATGTGTAAGATCTTTGTATTTACTAATTTTTAGGTTTGGCGTAGATTCAGAATCAGTGACAATATCAACGAATGAAATATCAACAGGTAGGTTATCTTCCACATTAGATTTCATTTTCTCTGTAATGGATTCGTCGGGAGATTGTAAAACGATGACTTTTTCTATTATGATATCTTCTACAATATCGTATTTTTGTGGGTTTAATGCAGAATGCATATTACCGTCGTTTAAGTTTGCTTCAGTAATAGTCTTACTGGCTGCTAAGCTAACCTGTTGACTAACAACTATCTCCAGCCCCTTATTGTTAATAATATCGCTAATATTGCTACAAAGTTCTTGTATAGTTGAATTTTGTGATGGCGATATTTTATTCAATATATTTTGAAGATCCTGCAAGGGTGTGTGACAATTTTTATCTTTAAGTGGTGATGATAGTGTGCTTATTTTTCCAACTTTCTTTGTAGCGCAAATTCCATCATATTCTTGATCCTGCGAACAATCACAAAGACTTAACGTTAATAGTAATACGGATACCTACTGTCTTGTGTTCTTTACGTAACCACGAAAGCGATAAATAAGAACACAACAGTAAAAAATGCTTGTAGGTAAGTAATGAAAATAAAAATTTAATATCAAAATAATTTAACTAACCGGCTGACTAACACCTGCCTCCAGCCCTTTCTCGCTAATAATATCGCCAACATTGTTGCAAAGTTCTTGTTCTGTTGAATTTTTTAACGACAGTGGTGTTTTATTTATTATATTTTGAAGATCGGTCAAAGATGTGTCACATTTTTTATATTTTTTTCGTAGTGATGGCAGTGTGGTTGTTGTGCCAACTTTCTTTGTAGTACAGTAGTACGCTATTATTTTCTTGATTCTGAAATCACAGAAACCTAACGTTAAAAGTAAATGTGGATGGTGTCTTGCGTTCTTTATGCAAGCAATCGTGATTGCAAAGCAAACAAAAGCACGCAACAACAGCCTTCTGACTGATAATAAATACACATGGAACTAAGTTGCTAATACTTAAATAAGTAGGTACCGAAAGTGTTTATAAGTAGGTACTTAATTGTATACTTACGCTATTATTAAGATCTTGTTCTAAACATTTTAGTAAATATGAAACTGTTCTTTCGTTTCCCTTAGGCACTGGAGACTGTTTTCGTTTCCCGATATCTAAAAATTAACACAAATTCATTCAGATTTGTTAGTAAAGCTAATAAAACGTTAGTTGTAAATATAAAAAATTCATTCAATATTTTTTACCACACACAATCCCTAATATTAAAAAGCCTCAACCGCCACTAAAGCTTTTAACAAAGCAATAAAATATGTGTTACTACTGTGTTATTTAATAATATCAATATTTTAGAGTACTTAAAATTGTTAATGAAGGTTAATTTAGTAAAAATAATATTAAATTCATGCATGCAAACTGCATAAAAATGTAAACAAAAAAACAAAATAAAATTTGTTCGGGGAATAAAGCCACAAAAGCGATTAGGGCTAAGAACTCTTCATACTAATACCATACGACAATTCCGTGGAACAAAGCCACAAATACCACAGCGCCTTTTTTCTACGGAGTTCCTATAATTATATTAAAAACAATGATTTTTATACGTTTCTCTCTACAACTGGGTAATATTCTTAACATTTCGATTTATACACTTCATAATCATAATATTGCATAGAATACTACGCATAATCCACTATAAAAAATAAGAAAAATAAATGAACTTTAACGCACAGGTGTAAACATTGTTTGTGGTACTTACTTCGTGTTGGCTTCTTTGACATTTCAACACGACTAATTTTATCCTTTGCCAGGGATATATTCACTAGTTTCCTTCTTCTTTGTTTCATTATAGTTTAAGTAAACGCTTAAGTATTGCGAAGTAATTAGCTATTATTGCAAACCAACGGCCCAACCGCGAAGCCACGGTGCAGTGCGCGTGCGAGTCCGCGGATTAACGGTGGAGTGGCGCCTGCGCCCGCCTTACCCCCGCGCGTGCTCAGTGCTCCCGGGACGAAAAAAGACACTGCGACTGTTATGGCTTTTTTCGTCGGATGATTCGAGAGGATAACAATAGTGGCTATTTTTAAACCTTTATTTTCTGGTGGATAAAATGTTATTTTCTGTGATTTTTGTAATTAAGGTGATGTAATAGGTGTAGCCGATATTAATTATGCAATAAAAATAGAAAGGCACAACGGCCATAGTGGCTTTATTCGTAGGATACGACGATATAAGTTTGTTAAAAAAAGAGCGTGTTTAACGTTGCGCTCAAATATCAAGCACAAATGTATTCCTAACACAAAAAATATTACACGATTAATCAAATTTTACAATCAATTTAACATATCATATATTTTGATTTATTGGCAGACGAAATTCTAAGCCGGTGTATTACTTTGTCTAACAGAGGCTCCGTGTAGCACTGATGTCCTTTTGAAATAGAACACAACACAACGTTTATCCAAGTATGATGTGAAGTGAGTATGCATCCAGTTTAGCATGTCGACACAAAATGTTCGAAACACTGAATGCGTATAACATTATTTTTAACCCTCGTTTAGTATTTCTTGCTGAAAATGTAGAATTAAATTTATATATTGTTTGGTTTACCTGGTCCTTAAACATTTTAGTCGTAATATTTTTTGAAGTAAAAGTACATTCTGGACGTTTAAGCAGTTTCAATTTTTATTTTAATCGAAACAGAACGTTATGTTGCTTAGAATTAAAACTCTTGTAATTTAAAGACTTCATTGTTCTCCGAGAAAAATAATTATTAAAATAGAAATTCTACTGGCATTCCACGAGAGAGGGAATTTATAAAAAAATTGAACTGATTATTTCAGACTTATTTAAATTAATTTCATAATTATGTGTATATATTTTGTATAAATAAAACTATATTACTTTATGAAATAGTTCATAAGAGTTATTCTACTGGATTGTTTGATTTTTAGTCTTCGCTTTTAATATATTCACCGGAAAAGTCGAAACATTGAATGGAATTACTTAATTAGTAGTTTTTTTTTTCTTGTGGAACACTTAAGAATGTGATATGTGTTGACAGTATTCTACTTGCGAGGGCTTAGACCAGCCGCTCAATAAACTGGCTTACTCTTTAGAAACGGATCACCTTAAGAACACCTGAAAATCGAATAGGTTGTTTATATTACAATATTTATTATTTATTTATTTATTTATACTTTTGCACACCAATACAATAAAGAGACAATACATATAAATTACATCAACATCAATCAGTTATAAACAAATTTTTTGTTCTTACTAAATAATATATTAGAAAGTATCGGATATCCGAAGGGCTCAAATTCAAACAAGAAGAAAATTGGACGTTTGTCAAAGTTAGCTTCATATGTCAATATAATAATTTCATGTTTGTTTTGTTACGTCAAATTAGTTTAGAGATCTGATATCAGTAACCATTTATGTTATAACTTGTATAATATATTAACTTTTTAATTTATTTATTTTCAGATAGATAGAAATTCTACTAAAAACAAAACGCGTAATGTTTAGCGAAAGTTTTCTTTATATCAACGGTTACTTGTAAAGAGGATATTTTCGTTAGTTTGGTTTTAATAGACAGTTTTTTAACTATCAACTTATTTTTTATTAAACTATGCTTTGGAAACCTTGAATATTTAAAATATGGTCTCTGATATCTACCAGAGATGGTTATTTTAACGTAACATTAATTATTCTAGCAACATTTTTGCAATACAATATACAATATATAAATATAGAATGCTCGATTCACAATTGTTTATAGACATAAATGGCACAAATACATGAACGGATTAATCGATATAATGATCAGTAAAATCAAATGTGAATGTTTCTGCATTGAAAGTGAATGACGTCAGAATGAATTTCTATAGTCCACTGAGACGTACGTTGTAAACATCGCTAATGACCGTCCCGGGGACCCTTTACGCAATCGTCAATTAATAATCCTGTAGAAAGCGGGATTATTCTAATTCAATATTTTTCTAGTACGTTTATTTATTCAGCCGAGGATGCCGTTGGATAGGACTGTAATTAAAAATGACTAATATTCGAATAAATATAGTTAAAGTAATTTAAGCGACCCTCATAAAATAACTTAAAATTATAAGCTCAGAAGAGGCTACTGAAGGATTATTTAATTCTATTATAAGTTTTGTTAAGTAAATTATTTCTTCGAAGTTAAGAAACGAGTACTTATTTAGAGTATAATACAAAAATAGAGGTAATTGCATAGAACTATAGTTTGAAATTGTTATTTTTTTCCTTTTAGTTATTACACTTTTTTAATATTTTTTCAACTTTAAAATTTATGTGAAAAATTCAAATAACCAAGTTTTTGGTTTTTTATTTTTAGAAAGTAGAGATTTCAACAAACAAAAAACCCACCGACTTTTAAAAAAAGCATATATTGCTGAAAACGGCAATAATATTCCTATCAACCCAATATTATGTTATTTTCAAGTTAGTCGCGGAGCTACACGAATCTTCAACAGTTCAAATATAGCGCTGAACGCTTAAGCACCAAATCACTCTCCATTACGGGTAGTAATAGGTTTTTCATTTAGTAGGGAAATGTGATATGCTACAAAATGCGATCAGATGACGGTACGTGTGATGATATTAAGAGAGACGTGTTATGTTTAATTTTATTAATGTATAATACGCGTTGAGTTAATACTTACATTAAATAATGTATGAATGTATTGTATATATTTTATATATTTATTTATTTTTATGTATAATTTATGTAATTAATGTTTATTCACTACAAATATTTATTTTTATTTTCGATTTATTTTATATAAGCTAGTGTATGTGTGTGTGTATGTATGTATATTTGTGTATAATGTATATGCATGTGTATATGTGGATACATATATTCTAGTATGCATTATATGGTATAATTTACTATTTGTATGTTTATCATTATAACGCTTGGTCCTTATAGCAATTCTTTATACACTACCTAAACCGCTTTTACTATTACGAGTTTTATACCCAAAGGTTGTCTGGAAGAGATAGGTCTTCTAGCGATGAGACCGCCTTTACATCTTTGCATTAAGTCTATCAAATAAATCAGTTGTATAGGTTAATAGATTTATTATAGTCGAATGTCTTTTTACGAAACCGTGCTTCTGTTGTAGGTTATTATTATGCACGAAAAAAAGGGATAAATAGCATTGTGGACTAGTCTCTCAAAGGACTTGGAGAGAACTGGTAAAATAGATATAGGCCTATAATTCTCTATATTACTTTTCGATCTACCCTTATATACAGGGACAATCCTGGCACTTTTCCATATTTTTTGGAAAATTCCATCAGAAATACATTTGTTATAAAGATAATGGAGCAGCTGACAAATCACTGTTACAGTTTCCCTAAAGAAAATGGAAAGTTTACTGTCAAATCCAGCACCCTTAGAGATATCAAGAGATTTTAACGACTTGCAACTTTCTGCTTTAGACAAATTTATATCGTTAATTACAAAATTAGACGTTTTTTTTATGATAAGCTAAGGTCGCTCTCTAATGAGCTCTCGACGCGCTCTCGACGCTAATGTCTAGATTATTGGGTAAAAAAAGAAGGCTGATAGACTGAAAGAAAGAATTTACTAAACAGATTACACGTATCATCGAGATTACCGGCATTTGACGTTTTATAATGCAAATTACTAGGAATATCTATGGATCGTTTCCGATGAGTTACATAACTCTAAAAATATTTTATATTTTCCTTTATACTAGTTTCTAATGAAGCCATATGGCTTTATTTTTTATTTATATTCACTGTAGCACTTTTCTGGCACAATCTTAAATTCCTATAAATGGAAAAAATATTATAGTTTGATTCATTATTTTTTAAAATCTTGATCCACGATTTTTTTTTCTTAAATAATCAAAACTCGGTCAAGGAAATAAAACAAATTTTAAATTTTTACAGCAGTTTGAATCTCGGTTAGTTACTACCGTACCGTAGTAGATGTGTAGATAAATTAAAATCAACGTGCGGGTTATGCCGCGGCCTCAACTAGTATACTATAAAAATAACTATAAGAATATGTATATTATATCTTTTCCAACATAAGCACAAATAAAGTCTAGTGAATTAATATTTTTTTTTTGAAGAACACTATAACTGATATTGAAATACATTTTTTTTCGGTATCATGGTCGTGCATCACGTCAAAACTACTGAGTGAATTTAATCGAAACTAAGCACAATTTGGGTGTATGTACTTAGTATTTTTTATTCCAAAATTCAGCACGGCTCCCTTAGGAAAAGGTATGGAAGTCAAAACGTGTACATGTAATGTGTTTGAATTCGTTAACGCGGAGTTCGATTTCATTCTTTTTTTTCACCAAAGAGATATCCTACTAATATTATAAATGCGAAAGTTTGTGAGTATGTATGTATGGATGTTTGTTACTCTTTCACGCAAATACTACTGAACCGATTACGATGGAATTTGGTATGTAGGTAGCTGAAGACCCAGAATAACACATAGGCTACTTTTTATCCCGGAGTTCCCGCGGGAATGATTCCTAATTGAAACATTTATCGCTTCTGAAAACTGAATGCGTGATCTAGCGGCACGGCGGCGCCGAAGGCGGTAGCGGGAGCGGGGACGGGGCGGGCGGTCCGACGAGCAGCGCGTGTGGTGGAAGAAGTCGCTCATAGGGTTTCCACGTGGACAAAGTTGCGGGCGGCATCTAGTCTATATATAAATCAATCTTCATTACAAGGTATTTGGTTTGATAGTTCAGAAATTACAGACCTTAGTATTAGGTCCTCAGTAAGCTGACTCAACATGAGCCATTAGGCCGAGACTCTACCAGAGCGGAGATGTGCGGAGATGTGTAAACAACCAATAGAAATTCGTTATTCACACACCTCGTCTTCCCTCCGCATCAGTGGATACCACTGAACGAAATTCTATTGGTTGTTAAAACATATCTCCGCACATCTCCGCTCTAGTGGAGTTTTAGCCTTAAAGTTCATTACTTTATTTAAAATTTATAGGCTAATGAAAAAGATGGCAATTGCAAACCAATTCACGGGAACGGCTATTATTAGATAATTTCGTAATTATTTAATACGATAATCGTGTAAAAGAAAGAAATTGCCATAGTAAATCGTGACTTTTAGTTAAAAGGAATTTTTATGTGTTCTCGTTTTACATATAATAATTAATTTATATATTAATAAGGTTCCATTATAATTATAATGTCTAATTTCATTAAATATAATATAAATTGTCTCTTTTATTATTCCTGAAAAGGCTTATTTCCTTTGAAATTACTTTCTTTCTCTTCGAATGAACTGAAGAGAATGAAGTCATTACAGGAAAAAATATACCCGTAAAATGAAGATGCTCCTATAAATGTCGGTTCTGTATTTTATTTAACTCAAGTTCGACGATTTCTTTTGTCGTATAAACGAGTGTATGATTTCGAATAAATATAATCATGTTAAATAAATTGAATATATCTCTAATCTCTTTTACTATACTTGTATACAATTATTTGTAGACTCGATTTAAAATTGGCAATACATAAAGTATTTACTACTGAGAATTAAACTAAGGTTGATGTTTTTAGTATTCTGTACGCATAGGATACTAACAGAGTCGTATTGTTAAGACTCCACTGCCCATCTAGCTGTCTGGCACAGGGATAATCTTATTTTTTATAAAAAAAATTATTGCTAGAGAGTACCTATATCTTTGAAACCGTATAAGGCAGTAATTAAAATTTGAATTTTTTATAGAATATGTACACATTACAAGAGAAATATACAAATTTTTAAACGATTTTACCACCTAAAAGCTTGTAAATTATATATGTGAGAACCTTTACATCAGATAAAACTAATGACCACGGTGTACAGCGGTATATTTTTCGTGGAAAACTGCATTAAAGAATTAAAAGTTGGAAATAGTACTACGAATAGGTAGTGTAAAATGTTAGCCTGTTTATCAATTTGAATAATTTTGACGTAATTCTGTTCCATTGAAAGTAAAAAAAATTATGATTTTTTTAGGAAAGAATTTTAATTATTAAAATAAACATAAACTTACAATTTATCTATAATTTTTTAATCTTTTTGATTTTGCTGTAAAGACAGTGATGGGTGGAAACTGCTTAAGTTCTTAATCTTAGTCCACAGTCATAGCCAAAGAGATTAACGGAAACGATAGAATTTCATTAATTCGCTGTACTTCTTAAGTATGGTGAATTAATGAAACTATACCAACTTTCAATTTATTCAGCTCTGGACTTAGGAACTGAGAAAACGAGATTCTATTGAGAACACTTGTATTCACGCTAGGTGCACTAGAATAATAACAATTTCCAACCTGCTTGAAACGAGCCGGATAAGGACATAGACAATTAATGTACTATACAAACAAATATCGCCCTAATTAAATGGTTTTTTAGATTTAAAATTCAATACCATTTTCAATTTTATGCATTTATTTTTCTTGTTGAGCAATTCATCAAATTATGTGTTAGGAAATAATGTTTTTCACTGTATGTCAAAGACGAATCACCTGTAATAACTTATATTGTATATGTTTTACTTTTTGAAATATTTTCGAAATGATACATGCATATCAACATAGTATTATGAGGTATATTTTAACACTTTTCGGTAAAAATATCCCTATCGGTTTCAACCGAATTCTCGAAAAATTTTGCTTACCATATATATAACCAAAATAACATAACTTTCTAACAGTGAAAGAACAATTAGCAGCAATAAATCAATAAATGAAACAAAATTATTCCTGATATTAGATATACCCAATAAGTATCGTTTTAATTGAAATTGTTAATTTGTGTAATCATACACTCAGTTGCGGAGGAAAACATCACGATCAATGCCATACGTTTCGGAAAACATTTTCCGAGGGATATATATATTATATACCGGTAGGTCACTCGATAAGTTTTGAGATGCTCGTAATTTAAAATCGGAATGTATATATATTATATATTTTAAAAAATCAAATTTATATCAAAATAGTACGCAAGTAGCCAGCTTGCTGGTTAAAAAAGAAAGTGTGTGTGTACTTATGTACGCACGTAAGAAGTTATACTTATAATAACATGCTTAAAACGTTTTATTATTCGATGTTCGATGCACCGATGGCGTGCATGGGTAGTGCACGCCATCTGTAATCAGACCCTGGTAACCATCTAAAAACAAAGTACTCGTCAAGACAAATCAAACGAGCTGAAACTCGATGGGGTTGCGTCATTTCATTACAGAGTTCCTATGGCCACATTCCAGCTCCATCATCAGTACCTGGTTATAATTGAAATACAAACTACTTGTCAAGACGATTCAAACGAGCCCAAACTCAATAAGGTTGTGTCGTTTCATTGCGAAGTTCCTATAGCCACCGTCTAGCTCCATCATCTGATCAGCACCATGTCATCATAATATTACACTGAAACACAATTTACACATGTATGCAAAATTTCAACTCAATCGGTAACCGGGAAGTGGATCAAATTTTATCTGCAAAATTTGATGACAAACATCGGGACAGACTGACATTCATGTCGTCACAGTGTGCGCGCACGTCGTAAAAATTTACTCTCATATTTTTTCCTTAACGCGCCAAAAGAAGTATAACTTCAAAAGTTATGATGTTCCAGTCATTAAACTACCACGGTTCCTCTGTTTTTCTTTGCAACGATGGAGTTTAACCGCGAACATTTGCGCGCTATGATATTTTATGATTTTAAATTTGGCCTCAACTGAAAAACTTAGCCTTTGATGATTAAAATTAAAGGAGTCTGCTCCATTTCGAGCAACAATTTTTAGATGTTTCAGTGAATTTAAAACGGGTAAAACAAACCTCGAAGATGACCATAAAAGTAGTCGCCCACACCGTTTGTGGGTAACTGCAGAATATGTGTGGACTACTGAAACGATGGTGCGAGATGACCCACGAATTACTTATATGGAAATCGAAAAGTTACTTGGCGTTAGTTCGAAGAGAATTAACATTAGTTTGCATCATTATCTTGGAGTAAGGAAGCTTTGTTGTCGTTGGATCCCACGTTTTCTCTCAGACACTGAAAAACAGGCCTGTGTGGATTGGTGCTACAAAATGCATCTACGATTTTAAAAAGGATGACGTTCCTTAGTCCTTATCCTATAGACGTGTGTCGGAAATCATCATAAGTGACGAAACGTGGATTTATAAATATGATCCGGAAAATTAAAAGGCAGTCGTCAGGATGGGTCTTTTCAAAAGGAACGTTACCGACAAAACCGCAAAGACCTCGTAACGTTGGTAAAAAAAAAATGGTGGCTAATATTTATTCTCGCAGTGGGCATGTGTCGACAACATTGTTGGAAAATTATAGATCTGTGAACTCGAAATGGTATACAACAGTAGCATATCCGATAGTATCCAAGCTGTGCGAGAGAGGGATCAATGACTGGGCTTCGGGGAATCATGCCACATCACGACAACGCTTCGTCACATACGTCCCTCAGAACAAGAGCGTTTCTTTAGGAATCTAATGTTGAAACCTTGCCCCATTCACCGTTCAGTCCTGATTTAGCTCCCTGTGATTTCTTTTTGTACCCGATAATCAAGGCAAAGATAAAAGATAATTTTTTTTCGTGTGCCAAAGAGGCCGTGGCCGCCTACGAAGTCGCAATTTCAGACTTATCGGATCAAGACTGACAAAAGTGGTTAAATAGTTGGTTTAGGCGAATGAAACTTTGCATAGAGAATGAAGGAGAGTATTTCGAAAAGATGTAAAATAAATATTGTTAATATCTTAAATAGGTTTATCTTGTCTCAAAACTTATCGAGTGACCTACGTATACGAAATGGCGCGATCTATACAGACATTTATTGACATGTGAATGCTCGAGCAAAATACGTAACATTAACATCACGAGCATATTCCTCGTTACACTAATATACAACTTAAATAATAATTTCACATAGTAAGTGATACCTAGAACGTTTCAAATTATTATTAAATGGGGAATTATTCGTAATTCGTATACCGCTTATCTCCGAAACCTCTGAGGATTTGAATTCCACGTTCGCATTGTGTAAATCATATTATCTACACAATTGTTACTATTCAATATTTAAGTTTTGTAAAAAAAAAAACAATGTTTAATGAAACGTAGTATGAAGCGCATTTGACATTGAGGTTACAAATGTGGCTGGGTTTCCATTCTACTAAGATTACGCGTTTCATTACGGAAAACATTAGAATTATAAATGTATCTAAAAGTTTAGTAATTATATCAATATGGTGAGAGAAATTTCTGAAATTGTACGTAAGCGGGAACGAACGAAATACAAACTACTGCTAGTTATTATTAAAAAAAAATTAAAGTGACATAATTTCATATGGACATGGACTATAAACCACATGGTAAGGCTAAAACATCCGGACCGGGTAAATCACAGTGCGAGGAAGTCTATTATTGTATATTATTTATATGTACGAAGGAAATGTATTTTCGGAAAAAGTTAATGTAAAAATTGATTTTTCTATGCAGAGTTCACAATCTCGAGTAATATGTAATAACTGTTGATAGCTTAATATGAGTATGTTCAAATCTGCCCTGATATGTACAGAAAATTGATATGTATTTTAAAGTTTACTTTATTAATTGAAACTAGATTTTTAATAATAGTCTAGAAGTGATCAAATATATTATTTATATTTAAATTTAAAAGAAAATATTTTTTGATTGTAATGTCATTCGTGCATATTATGACGTCAAGTTGACAACTTGAGTTACTTGACAGGAGAGATGCATGAAGTGAAGTGTATTTAGCCGGAAACAGATTTTTGTCGATTTTTTCACCCTAAATCTTCACAAAAATTACCTTCGATTTTTTTTTTTATACAAAAGGCGTTTTGATTATTGATATTCTGTATTTTTTGTATAATGTTAATATAAATTAATTAAAAATTATTACTGTTCGATTATTATTACTGTTTAGGATTATTCATTATTTACATCATTAATCATTTAATCATTTACGTGCATTTTAATAATGAAAGGTATATATTATTTACTTATAACATCGTATTGGATTTATACTGTTAGGATGTTATAATTGTGTCTTAAATAAATAAAAAAATAAATATTAATGCGAAAATGATAACAACTCTGGCGCATCGGTGAGCGCTATTTTATATTAAGCCGGAGGTCCCGGGTTCAATTACCGACAGGGTCATATTTTTTTTGTCTGGTCTTCTTCTTCTTCTTCTTGTCTACTATTTGTCTATCGACAAAGAATTATTAAACAGTAATATAAAAATAAATTTTCTATATATTTTAACTTATAATGAATAGGGAAAATATTACTCCGATAAACATCCGGTATTCGATATTTTATAGTAATTACAGCCATCTAATTATAGGTTTCTTTGTAATATGACCTCTTCCCACGTGAGCGTACCCGAGAGTGACAGCTAGTTCCCAATAAAAATATATGCTTAGCCCACTCACATTATTACACGAATATTGGGAAAAGTGTGTTATTAAAAGTTTTTTTTCTTAAAGAAGGATGTTCATAATTGGTTTCTTGAAGGAAAAGAAAATATCAACAATATATAAGAATTATAAGAATTTGAATGTTCGAGTTCGCAGCATTTGATTTCACATACCAGGTCGTTGACTTCAATCGTTTGAACTCCTGTCACTTTCAGTCGGTCCTCCGGTGCAAAGTCAAAAGTTCCGAAGTTTTCCATTTCCAATTTATCTATCTTAAAAACGTCTATTCAAATTAAATGTAGTTTGTATGTGCATATTTCAAACTTTCAATGTCAAATATTATATTAGATTTTGATCTTATTACCTATTCCTAGGCTGTAATAAGAACTTGATTAAGGATTTTTACGACTCTCACCTACCCTCACCGAACTATCCCAGACTCTTATTAGAGAACTGAGTGAGTAACTTTATATTTAAGAAAGTTTTGAATGCCCAAGTGCATTTTAATAAAATATTTCTATAACACTACATTTTTTGTATTGAGTAATTTAATTTGTACCAAAGAAGTTAAATTTTTATCGATACAAATCAAATATTTTAAATTATTAATTGACTTTTAAATCCTAATATAATATGATATTTCAGAACTGATCTTTTTAAGAAACCATTTACAAGATAGCGTATTGACAAATATGTAAGTAAGGATCTTTTATTGTTTATTCCAAGCGTTCGCGTTGATTTAATTTAAACCTTTTTTTTTTAAATCAGCCAGTAGGAAAAAATGGCTTATTTAAAACTCGTGGATAAGATGTTGTTTGAAAATATTAAAAAAAAAAACAAATCGTAGTTGGTGCTTATAAAACATCGCGTTAGTTTACATAATTGCATGCGCACCTGTTACCGTTTAATAGCTAAGCGACTATTACTAAAGAGATGATTGATTTTATGACACACGTTGTTGATAACAGTGCAAAACATCAATTAAAAACTTATAGGAGATAAACGGCAAGGTAACCTGTCAACCAGTCATAGACAAAGAATAGGTTTCTTTGTCTATGCAACCAGTTAAAAAAGTATCGAAAGTTGACGCGAAATCACACGATACGTCAAATAACATTACAATAAAAATATTATAGATATAATATACAGATTGTTTACAGTCGAAAAAATATTTTCTGAGGCATATTAAATGATATTTTTGTGCTGCGCTACTTGTAGCTGTCTACCTGACTCGGACGAGAAAGAGCTAATGGTTAATTATTGAGATGAATAAGAACATTTGTCTTGTTATAAAGAATATCGTTAAATAAAAAAATAATTAAGAAATGTTATTAATTAGCTTTATTTTAATATTATTGTACTGTATCAGCCTGTAAACCAACCACTGCTGAACGAAGGCCTCTTCTTCACATAGAAGAAGACATTTTAATATTATTAATATAGTTAAAGTACCAATCATTGTTGAAAGGTCGATCGATAAACCTTGATAAATTAATATTAAACCTTTATCACGCGAGAATCTGTTGTAAATATTTAGTTTCACTGATACGCAATTCACTTTGACCATTATATAATAAATAAATTAGTAGTGTAACAGCAATTATGAAATTAATTATCGACACAACCACCATTGCCATACCAGAAAAATATGCGTACAAAAAATATTTAAGTTTTTTTTTAAATTTCTGTGAAAAGATTAGTTATAAAAAGGTAAACGAATATGAAAATTTGTTATTTTAGAAAGTTGAGTAGATAATAAAAGTTTTAATGTTATTACGAAGCAATATTCTTAGGTTTCATAAATTAGATTAAATAAAAATTATACGCGCCATCCAAGCGACGAAATATGAAACTAAAAGATTTTCCAGTGTATAATTAAATTTATAAAGTGTATAATCTTTATGAATAGTTGAGTTATTCATTTAAATGTATTTTCATCTTCAAAAGATTTTTAAAGCAGTTCTTAGTATTTTTTTTTTGTTTATATTTTCATCATTTTTATACATAATACAATAAAATAAGAAATAACATGAAACATGAAAAACATTGTTTAGTTGAGCCTATATATATGTTTGTTATAAGCGTGGCTGTCGCCTGGGAAGCGGTATAGCAGCATAACTGCAGTTATCACTTATCACTGCACCAACGTTGTTTAATTTATAGACAAGTCACAATTTATGAGGAATCAAAACGTCATAGTACTTTTACTTGACGTGGTTAGACAACCTTTTAGCAATTGTCGATTAATTAATTAAATAACATAAATATTGATAAGTCAATTACATAAAACATCTTGTCAAGCCCAAACTTAGGTTAAGTCTCCTAAACGATACTCGTTTAAATTTTTTGTATTGTATATTAACAGATAAAGTAAGGTGAAAAAATATAAAAACACATTCTAAGTGTATTATTTATTTTTTTACACTTTATTGCACAACACAAAATTGAGTTGTACAAAAGACGGGCTTAATGCTAAAAGCATTATCTACCAGCCAACCCTAACGTACAAGAGCGGAAGTTAATTAAAGTTATTATAGTGTTTTAATAGTACAAAAAATGTAAAATTAGATCTTTATTTCTATCTCGTATTTTACGAATTAGAGGCGAAACTCATTTAAATTTATTTTATGCAAATTAAATTTAAAGACCTACTCGCTGAAAATACAGTTTTCTTGTTCTAAATCGCTGATATCTTGCAAACAAGTTTTCTGAACTTTATAATTGTACAAAGTAAAGAATTTTATATTGCATTCCTTGTAAAAAGTTTCAGCGAGCGTCTATGTAGGAAAATTACTAGGACGGTCTCGACTGACGAAAGTTTTTTTTTTATAGTTTTGCTTATGATAATTTTCTATGAATGATAAATAGAGTTATAAATTTTATTCGGTATTTTAAATAAAATAGAATCTTATAAATTTATATTCTTTATATATATATGTATATGTTTAATCGGGATAATATTACTAAACATAAGGGTGTTGAATTAATACTACCGACCTGTCTTTCTATAAATCGATAATTACGCAACCACCACAAGAATCTACTTCATCAAATCAAGAACCTTCCAAAAGTACATACGCCCAATATGCCATTACGTCCGTGAGTCGAATTAATGAACTTATCTACAATTTGGGTCTTTAATTAAATTAAATAATATTGGAAAATTGCTCCGTCAAGCCAGTGCTTAGGGATGCTTAAAGATGTTGTTTCTTTTCGAACACTAGTTTATATCAGATCCATAAGACTAAGTGCAGCAATGATAATTCCTACATTGTATACACTTGTTACTTTAGTGGATAGGCTTAAAGAATACATAGCAGCGACTAATAATATTCAGATACCTAAATAAAACTGCAGTTTAAATTCTGGCACACGCTTTTTAAACACTAAAAAATCTATTTAAATGAGGAGCTATGGAAATTCGTAAGAAACTTTCAAAGAATAAAATTACTATTGATGGTTGGTAGGTACGAGAAAAAAAACAACGCTTTCAATCGTGATGACGGATTTATTTTAATTCATACCCTGTAGTAAATAAATTTATACAAGATTCAATTTTCGCGCTAGCCGATTGTGCTAGTATGAACCTATAATGACAATAAATCCTATCCTATTATTAATTATTAATATATAATATTATAAATGCAAAAGTTTGTTTTAATATTTGTTACTCTTTCATGCAAAAACTACTGAATGGATTTAGATGAAACTTTACAGTAATATAGCTGATACATCAGAATAACACATAGGCCACAATTTATAAGGATGTAATTTTGCCATATTAAAACATAGTTTAAAAATTATCACGTATTAAGGCGTAAGTGACGCCTATTTCTCGGCGCTTACGACCTTCTTTTCGCGAGAATTCGATTGACCTGAATGGCACGCTATTAGGTGTATACTCGTACTATGTGTTCATTTTGAGGTTTTTCTTATAGCTAATTAAGATTCTCGAAGCGATTTATTACTTAGTACAGTGGACATAGAAATGTAGATAACTTTTTATTTAATTTCAGTCGTATTAGAATTGTTTGTTTTTTTAAGTAGGATTGTATTTTTAGTTATTTAGGTATAGTATCTAGTAATTTTGCTTGTATGTATGTTATATTTGTATAATATGCATACGAATCCTTACCTAGCATTATAAAAACGAAAGTAACATCTGTCTGACCTGAACATCTGTAGATTCTGCAGAGAAGAATCGGCAAGAAACTCCGCAGTTACTCTTTTGAAAATAATATATATACTGTGTTTTAGTACAAAATTAGTAATATCTTGCATGAAATACTAAGTCATTAGTATTAACGGCACTAAGTCCACAAATCTTTATCGACTAAGTAATCCTGCACTGAATAATACGCTTTATCTATAATTTTTTTTAATAAAAACTTTAAATAAGTTAAGTCAATGTCATTTACGTAAAAAAACGCTCAGAATTTTAAACGACTTGCCTCCGAAAGTAATAAATTAAATACTGTTTTTATTTTACATCGACAAATAATAAAATGAGAACATAATCAACGTAATCGTAGTCAATTAAATACGCATTATTAGGGATGACTTAAAAACTACTCGTTAGATCTCGCTCAAATTTTAATGGTATCATATTGTAAGCATCATTACAAGCATTAGCTTTTGAATATAAAAGAATCATCAAAATCAGTACACACAGTAAAAAGTTATGAGGTAACACATATAAGAAATACAGACGAATTGTGAACCTCTTACAGAGAACCTCTTACATTTTTTGAAGTCGTTTAAAAACTAAAATAATGTAAATAAATATTAGATTTTTTTTTTGCGTTTTTAGCTCGATCGCATACACTAATAGTGTTAAATATTATACAGCGGTAAAGAATTTCAATAAGGAACCGAATCGTAGTCGATCAAATCCAGTCAAATGAAATGAACCCTTTTATAGGAGACGTGTTTCACATTTGTAACTTAGACAAGGAACTTGCCAAATACGCATATATACTAGGTAACTTATAAATCATATCTGTTTTTAGCTAATAATCTTACGTAACAAATATCATCTAAAATTTTTAAATTAGATAATTCCAGATTAACGTGCTCAAATAAATAATTAACTTTAACTTTATTAACTTTGTTTATCTTTGTTTCGTTATTTAATTTACATAATTTAATTTAGTTTACATAAATTTGTAAGAATAAATTCGCAAATCACTAGAGCTTAAACCCCAAAAACAATGTGTTAGTTATTACACATACTACACACACACACACACACACACACATATACCTATATAGTAGTATAAAAAGGCTATAAAAGCAATCTACCAGCCAACCTCAGAACATATAGGAGATAATGTGCGAAAGAAATATACGTTTATATATATATATATATATATATATATATATATATATATATATATATACAACAAATCTGTGTTTTGATAAATATCTGGTACGATTATCTAAATCAAATAACGACTTAGAGCCTATTTTAAAAACTAAAAAGTAGTGTATGTGTTTTATAAATATTTTTCTTATACTAGATAAGATTTGTTTAAATCTTATGTATTGAAAGCAACCTAATCTATAAATAGAACGGCGAAATATTTCTCTATATGAAATATCTCGTAAACATAAATAAATACAAGAATCGAGTGATAAATACAAGAATACGTAAAGAAAAAGGAAAATCAACAAAAACTATCTAATGATACGTTTTTGTTACACCTAATACTGTGAAGACTACTTACGCTACATTATGTGGGAGCGTAAATATAGCAAATTAATTTTATTCATGAACCATGATCGAATATGATATACTTTGCATGCTAATGAAACGATATAACACAGAGGCCGTAAAAATAGACAAACTTTAAATATCATAAATATATGATATTATAATGTAACATACGTTCATCTGTAGTTATATGTACAAAAGAAATATCTAAATCAGTTAGATGTTAGAAGATCAAAAGGTTTTAAAAAAAAATAAACACCGTCTATGACTATAAATCGTGCGTCATTCGAAACGTTTCAAAATTAAATCACGTAGGAAGTGAAAAGTTGCTAACGTTGTATGGATTACGTTCATAATGAGAATTGTTACAGCAAACACATGGTAGGATGTAGAAAAACAAACCAAAACTCACGTTCTGTCTGGGAGCGAGGTGGTCGACTGCGAAGCTATTTCGAACTGCTTTATGCGTTTTGAATTCGTGCTTTGAATCCGCTTCCGTTCGTTGTCGTACGGGAAGCGTAAACACTAAGTACTAGTTACAAATCACTAGAATTATCCAAAACGATTACGTTTCAATCAGTTTCTCAAAATACGTTTGGCTCTCGAGTTCAAACAACAACACAATTATTGAAATATGTTAATCGTGTGGATTTCAACAGGTTTCTTTGTTATATTTCAAATAACAATTCAAATTTAATATAATGCAATAAGTTAGTTGTGTCGTTTTTATATATACTGTTTATTTTTAAATTTTTCGTAAACAAAAGAAACTATCGTTTAAACTAGGACCTAAAACACAAAACACTAATTATTCAGTTTTATTTAATCAAGAAAGAAAGTTTTGATGTCATATAAACTCGTCGATGTTATTTACGCGACGCGATGAGTTGCAAGCTTAAGGCAGTAACAACACATCCTACCTCAAACACGGCTCGACGCCGACTGACCGTTTCAGCGTTCAGAATGAAACGGGCGCTGAAAAATAAGAACACGTCGCAGTAGCTCAGCCTCCCGGCGTTTTTATGAAATGCCGCCTTGTCGGGTCAATCAACTTAGAGTGATGGAGACATATTTTCACGCTATGACTACGACTATTTATTATTTTGTTTAAAACAGTTTTTAAGCATAATATGTACTGTATGAATCTGTAAACCACCCACTGCTGAGCGAAGACCTCGAAGACCTCGAAGAAGAAGAAGAAGGGTTAAGAAAGAAGGGTTAGGGAATTAAACACATACTTTAGGGTAATTTTTAAATTGAGATTATTAATTAACGAAATTATAATAAATTCTTTGGGGTCGTCCTATTTACATTTTTATGACACCATCTACTATTCAAATATACTCCCTGCCCTTTACAACAGACGAAAAAAAAAGAAGTTTTCCATTCTAAACTTTTTGATGTACAACCAACCATGTACCTATAACTTTTTACTGCGTATCATAGCGATTTTAATTATTCTTTTTTATTAAATATTGTACATTACATGTATTAAGTGCGTTTGATACCTCGAAGGTAATTCTATTATAAAATACATCCCTAGAAGTATAAAAATGATAAATACGCATAAATGTCTGATTTATATGGTTTTTCTTAAAAGAGTATTTCTCAATCTTTTTTGGTTATTTTATTTATTTCAAAAATTAGTGAACAATAATATAGGCTTATCTATCACTTTTATGTTTCTGATTTCACCGTTTTTAGTTATTTTTGATGTTATAAGTCACATATTAGTTTATGAAACCTTATTTTCTTAGTATTTTTTTACCTAAAATATTGTAAAAATTTATTTATAATCACATGTTTAAATAAAATTTCAAACCATTTATTTGTCAATAAATTTTAATATTTAATTTTTATATGTTTATTCATGCTTACAAATAGAATATTGTATTTATATTGTATTACAACACTATTATAAAAATGTAAAATTATAAACAGTCAGGTGATATTTTCACATAAATAGTGGAAATGTATAAATTATTCATATTAAACTAAATTATATTTTAATATTTTTAGTAGTTAGTATTTATTTATTAGTTTTTTTCCTCCGGCTTTTTTCTCTCGGCCTACACTAGGAACATTATTATATTATTGTAATATTTAGTAAAGCCGATGATGAAATAAATGATGAAATTGTAGATGTCTACCGAGACATTTTTTTTGACGTTCGTTGAGTGTTTGTAATCACCTTATACCGAATAAAATTTTTTTGATTTGATTTTTTTGATTTTTTATTAATAAATAATTAAAAAAATAACAACGATATCATCTACCTATAAATTATATAATTTTTAGCTCAATAAATTAATTTAAACAAACAACAAAGAAAGTATATATAACAAGAAAATAAGTTGCAATACTCATTTATTAAAATTACTTCATTAAAAATATATATAAATAAATATTATCGAACTAAAATTTAGTTTAGAAATATTTAATTGGTTTATACAATTCAATAAATAGATTACATCACCAACTCGAAGGAATGATATACTTTCCTATTCTTAAGATTGTGTAAATTATGATGAAATATTGCGTTGTAAAACATTAGGAACGCCAGAACCTACAAAGTTGATATAATCAACTTGTAATGTAATGTTTTATTAATGTGAAATCTGAGGGTAAAGCTATTCAAATGTGAATGACAAGATCTTGATTTAATATTAAAATTAATAAGACAGGGCAGAAGAATCTTTTTGGAGTGAATTATCTTTGTGTAATGTTAATAGGTCATTACAGGCATGTCTTTGTTTTATTGTTAGTGTAATCATTTTGCAATAGCTCTGTTCATAATTCTGTCGACATAATTATATACTTAGTTCCCCTCGCATTCCTAATTTAAGAAATAAGAAATAGTGAAACTATTTGAATACGTTCTATGTTATCTATATATATATAAGAGATTTCCACGTATACATTGACTCATCACGATATCTCTGAAACTATAAGGCGCAGACACTTGAAATTTGGTGGGAATATTCCTTTTACCGAGTAGAGGTCAGCTAAGAACGGATTTTACGAAATTCTACCTCTAAGGGGGTGAAAAAGGGGAGCAAATTTTGTATGGGACAACATGATTCCTTGGTCCAATCTACTTCAAATTTCGTATAAATATTCTTTAACAGAATTGGTTGAAGACGTGTTTCGTATTTTATCGAAATTCATCCTCTAACGATTTTAAAAGGGGGGAGAAAATTATTTTGATATAAATACTCCATAGTGATGTTGATTTAAATTAAAATTTATTTTGACACATGTTTGACAACCAATCCGTCTGTTATAAAATATTTTCCAGTATTGACGCAGGTGTAGGTAATATCTTTTTTTTTGGGTGCTCCTGGTGGAACAGTATAAATTTATATTTTTTTGAAATTTCAGTTAAATACCCGTGTGAAGCCGGGGCGGGCCGCTAGTCACTTAATATTAAAGAATATTATAGAATACCGACCAAGCTGTACAATTATTTTCCATCATCAGTGCTTAATAAAGATGATAAATGTTATATGAATCCTTGAAATTTTTAGTAAATTTAAAAATCAAATTAAGAAGACTTGTGCTTTTGCTAATTATTTAATCGTAATGTAAGCTAAATCATAGTTTCTCGTGAAATGAAAAACCTAAATCCGTAGTGTTATTTTCAAGGTCAGTACTATTATGTTTATAGTTGAATTCAATTGGTTATATATATTATATTAAAAGTTTTTTTTCCTTTTTACGTGTAAATGCAATAAGTTACATTTATTGACATTCAACTTCATACTTTTGAATGAAATCAACTAGATTATTTGTATCTGGTTGAAGTGTGAAACATTATTACTTACAATAAAATAAATAAGGAGATATAAAATAATGAAAACATTTAGAATAAGATCTGTAATCACAAACAACAAATATTTTTTCACAACATAATAGTCGGTTTTTATTATTTTTTACAAAAAAAAAAAGTATCCTGTTGTTTTAAGATAGAGCAATACCTAAAAAAAATTATTACTTCAATAATATAAGATAGGGGCTATCTTCAGTACACATTTTAGTAAAACATATAAAAATAAACTACCATCTTGTCACCGTAGGTTATTGTTCGTGATACTAAGTTATTAAGTGTATTTTATTAAGTTAATTTCAAGTGTTGATTATAAAGGTGACAAAAGCTTTATCTCATTTTATAAGGATTACATCAACTACGAAGCATATAGTAGGTGTCATAATATTTTGAATTGCCCTGAATTCGATGGAGGCTATGATATTCGTATTTCGAATTACTTTTCATATTCCGTTTTAACGAAATGACGATCAAAAAACGTAGATAAAAAGAATCGTCGTGTTTTTCTAACTCAATGATAAGCTTTTGAAGAATTTTTAGAAATTCTTAATACATAAATAAATGAAAGAAAAATAAAACCAAAACAGTCTTCTGTCTGGTGGATACCATTATATATCAGATAACTATCTGCAACTTTAGTAGCAACCACTGAAATTGTCCCATTCGCTGCAGAAAGCAATTAGTGAGATTGAGAAAAAAAAATTGATTTAGAAAATTTAATTATTTAATCGAAATATTTTTTTATAACTTGCTATTTTAAATATTATGTACATATCGTCTACGTCATCGTCATCTTATATCTTTAAACGAGCAATTCTTGTATATATATATATATATAATCTGAATTTCGGAAACGGCTCCAACGATTTTCATGAAATTTAGTATACAGGGGGTTTCGGGGGCGATAAATCGATCTAGCTAGGATTTATTTTCAGAAAATGTTGTTTTATCCCTTTTTTCAGGGAATTAAAAAATATCGTTAGAATATGAAGGTAAATTTCGCTGTCATTGTTAAGTTTGTGGTAGCTCCGATGTGAACCGGGCGGATTCGAAATAAGAAGAGCCCTAGGTTCGAATCCAGATTTCTCCAGAACTATTTTTTTTTCTTTTTTTTTTTAAAGTTCCTTCTTTTGTGAGAAAAACTATTATTGGGAGCCCTTTACTAACTGGATGACCGAGCTTTGGTCGGTATTTTATTTTTTTATTTTTTGTAATTCGTGTTTTTTGGAAACTATATTTACATACGAATTATGAACTGATGATATATGAATAATATTTTTCGATCTTACCGAAATAATAATTAAAAAATATGAACTGGTTATTTAAATAAGAAATCACGAGTAGTAAAAACTGCTAGAATATTAGAATATTATTAGACCTAAATGCTCTTTAAACCTTATTTCGCTATAATCCACAAAGTTATAATAACTGAGGAGGGAAATCATACCTGGGTTCGAATCCCGATGCCTGAAGTCCCATTATTTTTTCTATTTTTTTTTTCAATTTCCCTCTTTTGTAAGAAAAACTATTATTGAGAGCCCTTTACTACCTGTATGACCGAGTTTTGCTCGGTATTTTTTTTCTTTGTAAATCGTTTTTTTTTTTTTTGGAAATTATATTTGGATACGATGTAACTGATGAAATATGAATACTATTTTTCGATCTTACTTATATAATAATATAGTATTTTGTGTCACAAGGGGATGAAAGTACTACTTTCTGTCCCTCATGTGAAATTGCCACCCAAGCCGAAGGCGAGGGCAGCAAACATACGTGAAAGGATGTAGTACTTTCGTCTCATGTTGCACATACTTTTTTTCCTACCTAGGACGAAAGTTCGGGTTTTGTCCCTGTGAAGCGGGGTCAGAAAGTGTAAATTTTGTCCTGCATCACTGGGACAAAAATCAAACTTTCGGCGGAGGTAGGAAAAAATATATAAACTGGTTATTTAAATAAAAAATCACGAGAGCAATTAAAAACTGCTAGAATATCATTAGAATACGAAGGTAAATATCGCCACTATCTATAAATTTATAATAGCTCAGGTAGGAATTCGGGCGGTCTCGAAAACGGAAGACCCCGGTTCGAGTCCAGGTGCCTCCAGATCAATTTTTTTTTTCAAGTTTCTTCTTTTGTAAGATAAACTATTATTGAGAGCTCTTTTTTTATTTAAATGACCAGTTCCTATTGTATTATTATTATGTCGGTAAGATCGAAAATATTATTTATATTTCATCAGTATGTAATTCGTATTTAAATCTTATATCTTTAAACGAGCAATTCTGGTATATATATATATCTAAATAAAAATATCTAAATCTCGGAAACGGCTCCAACGATTTTCATGAAATTTAGTATGCAGGGGGTTTCGGGCGCGATAAATCGATCCAGCTAGGATTTATTTTTAGAAAATGTCGTTTTATCCCTTTTTTCACGCAATTAAAATTCACTATTATTAATAAGTTTATAATAGCTCCGATCGGAAACGGGCGAATTCGAAATCAAAAGACCCGCATTCGAATCCAGGTGTCTACAGACCAGTTTTTTTTCCTTTTTTTTTTTAGTTTGTTCTTTTGTGAGAAAAACTATTATTGAGAGCTCTTTTTATTTTTTATTTAAATAACCAGTTCCTATTATTTTACTATTATGTCGGTAATATCTAAAATATTATTTATGTTTCATCAGTATGTAAGTAATGTATCTAAATATAATTTAACCGAGCAAAGCTCGGTCATCCAGGTACTTCTACTATAATAGATTATTTTTTTGTACAATATAGGTACATAACTTGCTGCTAACGTTGCTGATAAAATTTAAATAAAATATAATCAAAAATAAAATCAAATTAAAGTAAAGTAAAAAGTAAAAATATCATCAAAGTAACTGCTAGGCCTTTTCAGCAGGATGTAAAATAGGCTCTTAGGACTTTTCACCTCAAATAACATACTAAAACTTTTGAATCCACAGATAGCGAATATAAATATCTGACAGAAAAAGTGGAATTTGATGGTGAAAAAAATATATATATCTAAAACTTTTTTTTGATGGATATCGTTATACGTCAGATATTTTTATCAGCAACCGGTGAAACAGGTCTTTAGTGTTTCAAAAATCACCTCAGGCTCAGCGGTGAAGGAAAACATCGCGAAATATAACTTTTAAGCACGTTAAAATATCGTAAATTACATAATTTTTTCAGGTGGTCCATCGAGTTTATGGTTTAGCGCTTGCTGCAAAAGTATTGCTCGCGGCTTCACACGCGTGGGAAGATATCACGTTATACAAATTTTTATAATAGCACCGCTGTAATTAATACAACATATCAAATGTCGAAATAAAAATATTTTCAAATAAATGTTAAAATTGGAGTTGATTATGAATTAATTATTTTTTGGAAACTAGCTTTTAGTTCACGTGTCTTATTACGTGGACTAGCTGCAGCCCGCGACGTCAGCGTCGTCTGCGTGAACGCTATTAGATTACACGTTGTTACAGAATGCGTTGAAGAAATAAAGGTTCACTGCTCGTTCCCTGTAGGTAATAGTGTGATAATATGTAGCCTATATGTTGACCCGACTTCTTAATAATATTCGTGCCAAATTTGAAGTAAATCCTTGAAGTACTCTTTGAGTTTATCCCGGACATACCTACAGACAAACGGACAAACAGAAAAAAATTCTAAAAACTCTATTTTTGGCTCCGGTATCGACTGTAGGTATATCACACCCCAAGTATTCTTTTAAAAAAATATTCAATGTAGGTAGAGTTTTGACTTTCCTACCATTTTATTATATGTATAGATATGAATCATATAAAATATGAAATACATAAATTAAAGGTCTTTTCAAACAATGCTAGATATCAAATGGGGATCTAATCTAACTTTATAACAAACTGAGATAACACTTGATAAGGATGGTTACTTCTAGAAAGGAAATTATTCAACAAGCAGTAGAGCAGTAGAGCGTGGTGGATTAAGATGTATATAATATATAATAAATATTATAGGAGAGTGGCCCTTGCTCAAATTTGAGAAATATGTGTGAAAGTAAATGTACAGACGGTTTCAGTTCCATTCCGTCGTATCCTTTTTGAACTTTTAACCCTTAAGTCTATGTATCCATTTTTAATGGGTGATGAACGTTTGTATGTAAGTTACAATGAGAATTTTTTTTTTAAATATAATAGTAACCAATTCTTCAATCGCAATATAACTTTGTTTTACTGTACAACTTTGTCTCGACTCAAGATTGCGTATTAATTAATCGAAAAATATCATCGGGAACAATAAAACTGTCCGCTCAGCAGTCAGTATCAATTTGATATATCTATGGTAATAGCTTGGATTGAATTACGATAGCATTTTTTGTGATATATCGTTTTCTTCTGAATAATATAAGGATAATAAAAATTACATTTTTTGTGGATCAGGTAAATCGAAGATTTTACCAGCAATGTCTGATATAATTTTCGATGTGATTACGACACTTCGGCATAAATATGACCGTATTTCAGGGTATAGTTATAAGTCAAAACTTAAACTTCTGCCGTTACTTTTAAAACAAGTAAGTAATTACATTCCTTCGTTTTGCTATTGATAGATATTTTACGAGCCAAGTTACATTTAGGTTAAAACACTAAAATCAATATCAATGCAGTGTCGCATTTATTTTACAATACACTTAGTAAAAAGATATATTTACTGTTAATTATTAAATAAATAAGAATATAAACCTCATCTTTTGTGTAAATAGACTACTATTCACACGAAAGTTATTATATATGTTGTTATATATATTACTAGCTGTAAGTTTTCCAAAGTGTAAAAATAAATAAATAAATAAATAAATAAAATAAAGGTTAAGGCGATTTAATCTAAATAGGAAAAGAGTTGGTTTATCTTAAAACTTCTTTCTGTGGCCAAATAAATTCTGACACATAATTTCTAAGGCATATAATTCGTCGCCGTATCTCTCACTTGGAAATTGCTACACACTTTTTATACGATATAATCTTGCGCTAACTCACGTCAAAGGCTTAATTATATGCGGTCATGTACAAAAAAAAAAAAAAACGATGCTTACGTTACGAATAAAATTTTAATCCATTTCCTAAAGCTTTCCACATTACACGTACAAAATGAAAGTATTTGCTGTAATTTAAAATTCCATCAACATTTACACATTCCAACATTTTAAAATGTTATTTGAACACGTACACATTTTAATTCCTACTTGATTGGAGTGGTCTAATATAAAAAATTAATTAGCTGCCAACGGAACCATTTTTCTAAACCTTGACTTTCCATATCTACCATAGGGCTATATTTTTGGAACCGTTATAGATAGACACATGAAACTGTCACTGACTATGTATTACTGTAGCAGCTAAAGACAAATAAAGTTAAAGATTACTTGTACACTGAATAATTATGTGTATTTAAAAATGAAAGAAACAGAAAATGTAAAACATATGGAAACTTACACATACACGCACACACACACACACACATTTAATTTTGTAATAGCTTTATTACTAAATTTGTTGTAGCTTGTCTATCTTACCTCTCAGATGTGAACTAGAGGTGATTCAAAAGTGAAGATAATAAAAATGATATTAGGTGTTTATAGTTTGAAAATCGTTAATTTTTTTTGCAGTATCATTACAAATAATACACTAAGAGCCTGTTTCACCGATTGCTGTCAAAGTTTATCTCGCACATAAGTTACTGATAAGCTTTTTCAGCAGGAAGTATAGCAAGACCTCATGACGTTTTTCACCTCAACTAATAAACTACAACTATGGATTCACAGATTGCGAGTAGAAATATTACATATACACATATTGACAGATAAAGAGGAGTTTGATGATGAAAACGAAACATATATCAAAAACTTGGAACAGTTGGATACCGCTATACATCAGATAACCTTATCAGTAACCGGTGAATCAGGCTCTTAGTGTGTAAGGAATTACAACTTAGATTATAAAGTTCAATCGTCAAATAAGACTATTCGACCAATTTTTACACAGTTAAAAACTCACCATGGACATGAAACGCCACACATGGTTAATCATATACACAATAGATTTAATTATTAATATATTTGCTATTTTATACTGAAAATAATAATACTTATTTACTTATCGTCAATGAAAATGTTAATAACTTAGATTATTCGTATTAAAAGGTTAAGAAACATAATGAGCATTCAGAGTCAACTTAGATTTGTTTTACATGACAAGAAGTTATAAAAGAATTTAATAACCTAATCATTATATAGGAAGCTTTTTTTAAAGAATGCACACCAAGATTTTAATAGTCTAATCATTATATAGGAAGCTTTTTTAAAAGAATGCACACCAAGATTTTAATAATCTAATCATTATATAGGAAGCTTTTTTTAAAAGAATGCATACCAAATTTTTATTGTACAATACTAATCGATTACCTCAGAGAAAATCAAACTTAATATATTAGAAAACTAAGGCGGCAGTCGGCCTGTCGCATCTGTCGCAGAACCGATAACGGTTGAAGTATACATTTTGTTGGGCAGAGACCACGCCTTAGCAAAGATAGCACTAAACAAAACGAAGAGCTGAAGATCGAGGTCAGTGGTTTCCTATTGAGCGTTTTAACGCGTTTCCGTCTCTGTAACGTATGTAACGCCTGAAATCATGATATTGTTTTATTTATAAAAATAAGTGTTAAATATACATATTAACATTTCTTGAAATGTATAAAAAATTAATGATTACTGAATAATACGGACCATGTATAAAAATACATGGTCCGTATATATATATATATATATATATATATATATATATATATATATATATATATATATATATATATATATATATATATATATTAATCTAATATAATGTATGACGTATATATATATATATATATATACATTACAAATTTAATTACATTATATTAGATTAACTTAATAAAAATCACCTTAGTGGTACACGAACTGTGAAATCCATAACAATTATTGGAAAAACATGTTGTCTGGTTAACGCCGCAATTCCGTGCCGAGATTTTATTATAGGTATGGTCTCTGATTACTGGATCAAGGTCGGTTAATTTTTTACAAAAGTTATTTCACATTATCAATAACGGAACTATGAAAGCAACAAATTTTAGATATTAATCATATCATACTTTAAACATATTTCTGTCTATTTAAAACTATTTTTATCGTATATTAACATTTTTATATGTGTATTATTTCAAATAATTATATTCTCATTTCTCATCATAAAGTAATTTTAATTATCAATATGATGTCAAATAAGAGAAAAATTTATAACGACTACTTTTTGCAGTTCGGTTAATATCAATGTCATGGTTTTAGCTCCTTCCTGTTTCTGGGATTATGGAAGTTATCTAGTTTTAGCAGGAACTAAAATTAACGAATGTAAATATAGTTTTTATTATAATACACATGGTTTCCAGTGCAATTTTAATATCCGATTCGGCATTTGTTTTTATCATATTAACAGACATACAACGTTATATGAATACCTAATTAATAAACATTCTAACTGTGCTAATTAAAAATACCGGTCAAAATAGCATTAAATTTTTGTTTTTTACGGTACTATAACATCCCGTAAAAACACTGCAAACGTCTTTTCTTCTATGTAGGAAAAAACATTATATGTTTTTGTTATGTTATTGAATGTTAATTATTGAATGTTATGTTATTTATTATGTTTTTGAAGTGAAACTTCTTTAGAGTCGTTGTGATTTGAAACGGGATGCGACGGAAAAAACGACAGGTAAGAGACACAAATAAAAAAATGTGTAGGAGAGAATGAGATAGTATGATGTCGCGTATCCTAGCAACGCGTATCCTAGCAACGCGTAAACAACGCGTAAATAAGTAATAGAATGTTTAACTATTAATATTAATAAATTTTAAATTGAGTTTGCCAAAGATGTTTCACTTCTGACATGTGTACTCCGTACACACGACATTTTTTATTTTATTATTTTTATTGCGATACATTCACTTTTCGCATCGCTGAGTATGTAATGAGTTCATGAAAATTTAACAAAGGGCAAAAAGACTTTGTTTTTGTACTTGGCTATTGCGGCTATTGGGAAAAAAATAATGCAGGAATTTCTTTCATAACGTAAGTGAGCTCTTTGAAAGAAAAATTCCCTAAAGTATTCTCTAAATAAGGGACGTAAATTTATGTGGAATTTTCCTAATATTTGGAGTATATAGACAAGAACGGTATGACAACTAATGTACATATAAATAACGTGGTTATTATTTTTTATTTATGCTACAAAAGAAATACTTAAAATAAATCTTATCAGGTACATAACGTGTTGGAAATAAAATTTGTAAATGTAAAATAAAGATAATGTAAAATAAAAATAAAAATAAAGATAAATCTTACTGTTTATAATTGATATTTTACAGTAAATTTATATTGAAAACAAAAATATCCAGATCTTTTCATCAATTTCAAACCAAAATTGCTGAACAGTACATATTTTTAACGTAAATAGAATTTGAATTATATATTGCGCATCATTGTTTAACCAAAATTTAACTTTTCTTTGAGCGGAATTCTACACATGTCGGACGAAATTTAAAGACAATACCATTCGGACTGGATCACCGTGGGGGATTTAAATTTAATCCTTCTTATTAATCCACCCATATACCTCCTACTGCTGAACAATGACTCTGATGACCTTTAAGGGGTCTTTGTTAAACAGTGACATCTGCTGCCTGTCATATAATGTCATAGTACAATTTATTTATTTTTATTTATTTATTTATTTACTCTTTTTGCACACCAATACACAAAAGAACAATACATAGAATTTAAAACAATCAACTTGCATCAGTTACAACAGGCGGCCTTATCGCTAATACAGCGATCTCTTCCAGGCAACCTTTGGGCAGAGAACGTACAACTAGGGGAAGGGCGCAAAATTTTGTATATAAAAGAGGAACAATAAAAAAAAAAGATATAGATAAAATATTAATGATAGATTCTGAATACTTACAACATTATGTGTCTTATTATAATGACTAAACATAACAACATTTATAAAGTCTACACATAATTACGCAGTCACTATAATTTTAAACAATCTACGTTTCTCTATTAAGCAGACATGTTAAATGATGACGTTAAATTACCATGTTAAACGTATTACTTTGTTTGTTTAACACCAACAGATACGTATTTAAATTAGGTAACTACTTGCTAACATGTAAAACGCACATTTAATGGAAATTCGATTAAAGTCGAACTAAATTAATCAACTCTCTCAATTATATAAGGTAAATTTTCATGAAATTAAAAACATGGAAAAGTACTTTTGATAAAAGAAGTTGTAATTTCAGTCAGAGTTATGATATCAGTGTTAAATAGAGTATATTGCGGTTGAATTTTGTTTTTGTATATTATATAACCTCTATCATTTTCCTGGGTCTCGCCACCGTCTCTCGGTTAGCACGTGTAAAGCCGTTGGTGCCGGTTGGTAGCATATTCATCGAGACCTGTACGTCTACCATGAGTTTTTGTTACGAGCGCACATGACATAACTACAGTAGTAAACGTACAAACGCAATAGTAATGATAGTATCCGGTAGAGGCGCTGCTCAACTTTCCATACAAATTGTCTACTACACTCGCTAACGTGTATCGTCTCGGAAACTCATGGTAGACGTACTGATAAGGATCGTTACTCTTGGTAGATAAATTATCAGACAACTCACTGTAGAGCTGCGCGATGGATAAAGCTCTTCCCCTTCTCTTGTATAATAGAACAGGTTTTTGCCCAGCAGTTGGACACTTACAGCTTGTTTTAATTATTTTATTTATTTTTTGTTAGGAAGAGAAGAGTTTGTGTATACGAGCAGACTACGTATAGAAAAATGTCGTTTTTAGGTTTGATAACGTAATAATATTCGAAGGTTATTGAAATATTACTCAATTATGAGGTGGACTGTCATACAAACCACGATTTGTAAGTATACATATTAAGTATACATAATATTTTTTTCAGACGAAAATAAATAAATTCGAACACCTTTTTTGTTATGAAATTCGCCTTTATTCTTTTTTTATAATTATTTATTGTTATAGCCACATAGTAGAACACTCGTGAAAATACCAAGTTTCTACATCTTACATTTCTTACAATTCTAAAGTGTTCTGCAAGAAAGGAACGAACGGCCAACGGAGTCTTAATAAATGTTGCGGTTATTTGTAAATGGAATCCTAAATAGTAGGTACGTATCTATAAATTTTTCATTTGAAAAAGAATTTCAAACAAACGCCACAAAAATGAGGGCGAGAAGCTACTACTACTCGCATTTGTGTTGCACAAATATTTTAAAATATTTGTCCCGGTGATGTATTGTGGGGAATATAGTGGTCGACGTCAATTGTCATCAATAGCCACGCGGTTATGGAGTCTTTATAGTCGAGAGCTTGAATTACCTAACCCGATCCACGTATGAGTCCCTTGGGTGACGTTAACTAAACGAAAATAATATGTCGACGCCAGACCACATGCATCGCAAATATACAGTAAAGCAACCTATATGTGTATGTTTGTGTGTGTGTGTGTGTGCTCTTATAGTGTGATTTTTGCTTCACAGTTTTTGTTAAGCTTTGGCTTCATAAAGCAGTTAAAATTAAATTGTATTTAAAATAAACCATAAATCATATGAAGTTGGTGAAATACATTATTGCAAAGTTTATCCATTATCAACGATGAAAATACCTCGAATGAATCAAATAAACAACCATTTATGGAAACTTCTAAAACAACTATGATATTCTCGAGTTATATTGTTTTACGTACTTAGCAAATATAGTGACTACACTGTGTATGCATACTTCATATGTAAAGACGAAACGATATTTAAAAAACAAATTATTATATACCTATCTTTTAAAACATCGCACTAACAATTTATAATTACGAGTATTGCGGCGTCTCCAACTATATGTAAAATATCTCGTAGTAAAAAATTTTGGGAGAAAGAGATACCGATGTTATTACCTATTACTCCAATATAAAATGTATCCATGGCTACTTTAACATAAAATAACGAAAGTAAAATTCTTAAAATAAAAATAAAATACTTGTATGAGTACGCTTATTTAGCACGTATGTCTTAAAAAATCAAATAAATACAAGTAAAAAAAATAAAAATAAAAAACCTTGACGCACGTATATCGTTTCACGTTATGTCAACAAGGTTGTTTGACATGAGTGAAACACCGCTATTGGAAGCAAAAGAAAACTTACTACTACTACTAAAATTATATATATTTTTTTAAATAAATTCTTTATTTATACGTTTTTAATTGAGCCTTCGATAGAACATCATTTAGTTTCTTAAACAAAGACAATAATAAAATTAAAATACAAATATCTTCTGTAGAAATATTACAAATTTATACTGTACCTTATGAAAGAGTGTTATTAATATACTCTTCTCTTATGTTTACGCGAATTTTACTCATTTAATTCAAAGTCTAAAAACGGATTTTTTTGCGTTTATTTCTTTAAAAACTTTACAGTTTAACGATTTTTCAATCAAATTATTTCCCGACGTTTCGGACCCTTTACACCGTCCTTGATCTCGGGGGACTGAGGTGGTGGATGTTCGAATGATGAATTGTTCGGAAGGAATAATGAATCATTACACTATAAAGTTTTTAAACAAATTAACCGCGATAAAATCCGATAGTGTTATTAATATTTGTTAAAATATACGTTTTATAAATTAACTGTGAGAACAACTGACAGTAAAGTTAGTTTATAAGGTTATTTTTTGCTGTGCCAATTGGAATTTCAATATAATAATGCCTTATATATAAAGGTGCGAGTAGTTACTTCAATGCCGGCGGCTGCGAGTCGAATCGGTGTGCGGGAGGGAATAGAACCCATGTATAAGTTCATATACATATAAATGTTTAGTAGGTATTATTTTCAATAAATCATTTTCGTATAGATTTTACTATCTTATATAATATTTACGTTGAATATGTAAAACGTTTTTGCTCACTTTCTTACCTCAATTCATAGAATTTATCCCAAGCTTATATTATACGTTACATTTCTACTTTAGTCTAGACTCTAGACGAATACATGGCTGTTGGAAACACATTAAAAGATATATCCATATTTGAACAGAGCTTATTGTATTGAGTAGCTCGCGGGTATCTTAAATATTATGAAATACTGCATGCATTTAATTATCGTGACATAACATAATTTGGGTGTGATGATGTATTTGATATGAATTAAATTGTTAAATAAAACACATACATAGAGCTATTAACTATTTTAGAAATCGAAAAAAAAATATTAGTCATTTACACTGCTTGGAGACATTAAAAAAAACCGGTAATGTATTCTAAAAATAAAAAACAAACAAAACAAATAAATATAATACACAAAAAAAGAAACTTAAAATATCTTCACAATAGTGCAACAACAAAAAATGGAGAACTTGAAAAGTATTTTTCTTGATATAAGTTATATATATATATATATATATATATAAGTTATATATATATATATATATATATATTATATATATATATATATATTATATATTATTAAAGTTTTAGTTGCTTTTACATAAAAAAACTTTTGCAATATTATACATATTTACAATTCAAAACTTAAAATAATTATTTACAAACAGTTTTGGTATAAATCATGTCCGCGTGGAATGGTGCCAAGAATACTAGCAGCATTTCCCCGTTGAATCGCAATTCCGATTCTTTGGGCAAAAAATGCACCAGCCCTCTTGTCACCAGTGGAGGCTATGAGTCGTGGGGTTAATTCTTTTAGAAAATTTTTAGAACTGCTACTCCAAGGTCCAAGTGTTTCGACTGCAAACGGCACAAAAACATAACTTTGGATAAGTGACGAATATTTGTGCCGTTTAGTCATTTCAGCCTTCTCCGCAGCGGCTCCCATTCTAACAGCCGTTTCCCTGATATGAGACGGAGCCAATGTATCGACGCAGGTTGCGTCCCACAAAAGCGCCCGTCCCCTTTCCCAGGGAATCAGCGTTAAACCATCAGGCCTCTTGCCATCATCGCGACTAATTCCAGTAGGCTCAATAAGAGCAGGAACGTCGATGGTGGCAAGAGCCCTTTTAATGGTCTCATTCAGGGAACCGTGGCGGGAAAACCTACCTGAACTCTTGTTGCAAGAAAGGCCGTGTAGTCCGAAAGAATCAACCTGCTTTCCGCACGGACATCTGTGTTCACATACACAACACAGACGTGCTCCCAACCGGAGACCTATACAAATTCGAAAACTTTCATTATCTAAAAGTGTCCCAAGGTTTTTTGACGGCATTGCGTGTAATTAGTGACCTGACTCTTTACTTGATAAAGCTAGAAGCCTTGCACGGTTTTTGTCACTTGTAAGATTTTGCGTCAAATTTTTACGAGTATTGTGAACTAATGGCGCATACCAAAGTTTTTGTTTTGTAACTTCCTTGGGGATATCGTCATTAGGACACCTCAACTTCCAGTTTTCTACTGCATCTGTAGCATCTGTGATTTGGACTGAACTTGATTTTAAAATTTCAGAACAAAGACCTTTGATACTATGTACAGAAGCAAGAAAAGCAGGAAGAGCGACACTAGAAATTTTTCTCACGCCGATGCCACCATCTCTAATTGGTAAAGTAGCTTGGGTCCAAGAATTTTCATCAAAAGATAAATTTAGAATTTTTTCTAAAGAGCATTTTAGAGTGGCATCAATTTTATCGGTCAAGCCAGGGAATTTCCAAATTGGGCTCGTACGAAGTATGTACATTAATTTTGGGACAAAAAGACAATATTTCAAAATAGTATAGGTGTAGGGGAACTGGCGTAATATCCCTTACACGGATTTGCGTAATAATTATTTCTTTAAAGAAACAAAGAGAAAAAAATAAACTTGTGATCGTTTTGTGACTTTGCGTTTATTGCTTGTTCGTTAGTAAGTTACAAAATTTGAATGGTATATCGATTCTACCCTATATAATATTATTGGTTAGTGAAATTAAAAGTCTAAAAGTTTAACCGTCTTGAATAGAAAGCGCCACCGTCTGCTTCCTTAACTTGTCGGTAGATGGCACTGCGGATGCCCGAACATACCCCCGGCCTTGGAAGTCTTGACTTTCAATTGGTTTCAAACAGGGGACAGATTTTTGTACATGGGCGCCTAATGAGGCCCGTGTTGGTACGAATCTCAGCGACTCGTGTGATATTGTCCTTGCCGGGTATCGTTCGTGTCACACGTCCCAACTGCCACTTAAGAGGGGGAAGATTGTCATCTTTAATAACTACCAGCGTATTGGGCTTAAGGTCATCCATTTTCGTTCTCCATTTGTTGCGAATTTGAAGTTCACCAACGTACTCCTTCATCCAACGAGACCAGAAATGTTGTCGCATCTGTTCCACTCTTGGTAGCGTGTAAGCCGCAGCGTGTTTGCATATGTGAAATCTTCGCATGCCGGTGATGTTAAAGTTCGACCGACCAGAAAAATGAGCCGGGCTGAGAGGAAGATAATCCGTAGGATCCGAAGACATAGGTGATAAAGGCCGTGAATTGAGTATTGCTTCTATTTGCGCTAATACTGTACTCAATTCTTCATACGTGAGATTCGCATTTCCCACGACTCGACGGAGGTGGTATTTGCATGATCGCACCCCAGCTTCCCAAAGACCACCAAAATGAGCAGCATAAGGTACAATAAAGCGAAATTTAATTTGTTCTTTACTAGCGTAATTAATAATGTCTGAACTACATTTTGATAAAAACCTGGCAAAGTCATTCATGAGACCCACAAAGTTCCTACCATTATCGGAAAATATCTCGTCCGGTTTACCTCGACGAGAAATAAAGCGTTTTAAAGCTAAAAGATAACCATCGGACGTCAAATCAGTCACTAGCTCCAAGTGAACAGCACGCGTTACAAAACAAACAAATAAACAAATATAACATTTAATCTTACGCGCTCCTCTGCCCTTTCGGTTTAGCATGAAAATTGGACCCGCGTAATCGACACCGCATTTGAAAAAAGGGTAAGTGGGAGTAATACGTTCAATAGGTAAGTTGCCCATCTGAGGAGTAAGAGTTTTACCTCTTAGCCGTGTACATGTAACACATTCGTGCGTTATCTTACGCGCAAGATTCCTACCTCCTATTGGCCACCACTGTTCACGAATGCTATACAATAATGCTTGAGGCCCTGCATGTAATAATTTTACGTGTTCATAACGGAACAACAATTTGGTGAAGTGATGATTACTGCTTAATAAAATAGGGTGCCTTTTATTATATGAGAACGTATTTGAATATGTCAATCGGCCTCCAATGCGTAAAATACCGTCTTTATCAATAAAAATGTTAAGTTTACTCAGATTATGTTTAGACTGAAGTTTATGATTATTATGTAGTAAATTATATTCATTTGGAAATGATTCTATTTGTGATATTTTAGCTAATAATTTTTCCGATTCTCTTAACTCATCCACACTGATAACCTCGCCTCGCTTTTTATTTTTATTTTTATTGCGAACATTATGTATAAAACGCAACACGTAGGACACGGTGCGTAATAAGCGCATCTGATTTGAAAATCTTTCAAAATTAATAAATAAGTAGGATTGATTTTTATCAGTGGTTACGAATGTCAGCTGATACCTTTTCGTTTCGGGCAAGTCATCGGCTGGGAGGGCTGGCTGATATATGTTTGTAGTGTCAATATTAACATCGTGAAGAAACTCGGGCCCCGTCCACCATAGATTTGAATTCACTAATTCTTCTAACGCCATACCACGTGACACTAGATCAGCCGGATTATGTTTCCCGCTGACATGACGCCATGGCAGTTCTCCTGTTAGTTCGTGTATCTCGGCTACTCTGTTTTGGACAAATATTTGCAATAAATTAGGCGACATGCGTAACCAACCTAATACTATAGTTGAATCCGTCCAAAAGTTAATAGAATCGAACCTACGATGAATGGATGAAACTACCTTGTCGTATAGTCTCGCTCCTAATAGCGCGCCACACAGTTCTAAGCACGGTATGCTAACCGGCTTTAAAGGTGCTACCTTGCCCTTCGCGCAGAGCAATCGTACAGAAACATTTAAATCGTCACTAACTGTGCGAACATAAATACAAGTACCATAAGCTGTTTGTGAAGCGTCTGTAAATATGTGCAATTCCGTAAGAGTATGCTTATGGTTTTCTCCTAGTACATAACGCGGCACACGGATAGTATTGAGAACATTAGCGAGGGACGATACAAACCGGTTCCACGTACGAGTGACATCATCGGGCACTGCATCGTTCCAGTCAATTTTAAGTAGCCATAGACGCTGTAATAAAATCTTTGCTTGCATAATACTAGGGCTAATTAAACCAAGAGGATCGAATATTTGAGAAATATGAGATAAAATAATACGTTTAGTTATACATTTAGAATTATTATCATTAAAATCAATTTGTGTATTAAAATGAAGTTCGTCTGTCGTATTAAACCAACCTATACCTAATGTCTTATTACTACTATTATTGTTACAAGATAAATTATTTAATGCGTTATAATTATTTGATGCGTGGAGATTTTCTTGTGAAAAATTAAAGGTCCACTTTCGGAGTGGAAAACAACCTGACTGCAATGTTTTGGCGGTTTCATTGCACAAATACAACAAGTTCGTCTGGTCGTCATCGCCAGTAATAAAATCGTCAACGAAAAAATCTTCCCTTATTATTCTCTGGACGTCAGGATTCGCACTTTCGGTGCCCAGCTGTTTTAAACAACGTATACTTAAAAAAGGAGCAGATGCTGTACCATAAGTAACGGTGTTTAGACGGTAAATACCAAACGGCTGCGAAGGATCGTCCCGCCAGAGAATAAGTTGTAGATGACGCTGCTGCTCCTCAACCAGCACCTGCCGGTACATCTTCTCAACGTCAGCGCAGGCCACATACCGGTGTTGCCTGAAGCGTAAAAGGATAGCTAGTAAGTCACCTTGTATGGGCTCTCCTATACGCTGGATGTCGTTGAGAGATAAGCCTGAGCTGGAAGTGGCGCTGGCGTCAAATACCACACGCAACTTCGTAGTTACACTATGTTCACGTAAAACCCCATGATGAGGCATGAAATAGTGTGGGTTGCTATAAGATGTGATCTTAGTCATATGTCCCATATTTTCATATTCATGAATAAAATCGCTATAAAGTTTTTTGTATGTTTCTGAACGTTGTAATCGTTTTTCTAGCATTAAGAAGCGTCGTTCTGCTTGAGGAAACGTGTCTCCCAAGACCTCAGGTGACTGTTTGAAAGGAATACAAACGCAGAACCTACCGTCACTGTTTCGCGTAGTGGTTGTAACGAAATGATTCTCGCACGCTTGCTCCTCATCAGTCCGTGCGCCCCGACGCTTGGGTAGCTCCTCTAGTTCCCAGAACTGTCGTAATAATGTGTCTAATGTGCTTGAGTAGTTGCACTGGATACGAGTATGATCAAATCGATTGTGTGAATTGTAATGTATGGGACCTGATATTACCCAGCCAAATAATGTATTATGTAAATAAGGTCCATTATGTAGTTTTATTTTACCGTTAGTAAGCAAGTCCCAAAATATGTCTGCGCCAATCAGAATGTCTATATTTTGAGACTGTAGAAACTGTGGATCCGCCAATTGAATATTGTCTGGAATACAGAAATGTTTGTGTGAGAAATTATCAATAGCTGGTACCTTACAGGTAATTTCTGGTAGAACAAAACATTGAATAATTGTAGTGTAGGTATTTATGCGCGATTTTATTGTCAGCTCGCATCTTTCACTACATTGCGTAACTGAATTACCTACACCTCTAATCTCGTGAGTGGACTGTATTATATTTGCGTTTATTAAATCACAAAACGATTTTGTAACAAAACAGCGCTGACTACCGCTGTCCAATAAAGCGCGTGCGATGTATATACGATTGTCGCTGGCCACTTCGATGATAGCAGTCGACAGCAATACGGGTTGCAATGCATGTGAATGAGACGCAAGTGAATTTGTTTGTGGATCATTAGTATCGATAGGCTCGATCCCCATGTGTGCGTGATTTATAGAATAGGATTGAGCGGCGAGTACTGTCGCGCTGCGACGGCTCGGGTCTGTAGATCTCGATTCATCAGTTTGCATTGACGACTGCATCGTTACGGAGGTTGAATGTAAATTGTCAGTATGAATAAGTGTATTGTGTTTATTATTACATCTTTTACAGTGGCCGAATTTACACTGATCCACAGTATGCCCTGAACGCAAGCAATTTTTGCATAGGTTATTATCGCGTATTAGTTTTAATTTAGTATTTAAATTAGCTTCTAAGAACTTAGTACAAGAATAAAGCGGGTGAGTAAGTTTGCACATTAAACAAGGCCTGTAAATCTTATTAGTCGGTCGATCTTGTCCGTTATTGGTAGAAACGTTACAATGTGATCTGTGATGGTAATTAATATTGTGTTTTTTAACTTCACTCGGATCTTTGCTATGTGATGCTTGCAAAGTTTCTAACATATCAGCTCGACTATTTAGAAATTGTATTAGGTGGTTTAGCGATAACTTTATTTGACTATCGCTAGCGTAAAGAGTACCTTTGTGTTGTTCCCACTCGCGTTCAGTGATTTTATCTAGTTTAGACACCAAAATGTATATAATTAACGTATCCCAAGTGTCAGTCGGTTTGCCTAATAAATTCAAAGCTCTTAAATTCTTTAACGTGCAATCAATTAATGTTCTTATTAAAATATGTGATTCTTTTGATAACGATTGAATATTGAAAATGGATTTAATATGATTTTGAATTAACAACCTATTATTATTGTATCGATTTTGTAAAATCTCCCATGCGATTATATAATTATCAGATGTTAATTCTAACGTATTAATTATTAGCAATGCGCTGTCTAACAAGGACGTTTTTAAATAATAAAATTTTTGTACTTCACTAAGTTCGTTTGAATTGTGAACAAGTGAAATAAATGTGTCCCTAAATTCGAGCCAATTTTCATACGAACCATCAAATTTAGGTATAGTTATAGTCGGTAATCTTATGGATTGTAAGGCGTTAGGATTATTGCTATGACCTTGTGAGCTAGTGAAAGTGACATTTGAATTTATTAACGACTCGGCAAGAGCCTGGGCACTGTAAAAACTATTTTCAAATTGTTCCCGATGCAGTAGTTGTTCCTCGAGATTGGACTCGGGAACAGTTTCCTCGATTTTACTTTGAATATCGTTGAATTCACGAAATAAGGATGTAGCCCCCTCGGTGCGCAATTTTAATTCGGTAATTAAATTTGTAGGCTGTTCAGATCGCAAACTGGATAAATAAGTGGAGAACTTTGTAAGTCTCGCTTTGAGAATGCCACGTTTTTTGGCAAGGTCACGAATTAAAACCACGACATTTTCATCATCGATGCCCTTATATGGAGATTTATCGCGTTTATTAATGCTATCCATGCTCATTTTAGCAGTTTAAAGAAGCAAAGGATACTCACGTTTGTGCAAAATAAGATTATACCACCACAGCCTATGCTTGCTCCGGCACACAGCTGACTCCTGAGGTGACACACGGGAAATCCTTAGCGTATAATATGATTACTCCGATGTCCTGGCCTCTTTTAATGCGTATTTGGTTGGTAGGTACAGTCTTAAAAATCTGCATACGCGCCTTCCAGATTGCGAACGTTCTCCGCCGATTCTTTTAAATTCGGCTCGAAGACCAAAATTATGTAGGGGAACTGGCGTAATATCCCTTACACGGATTTGCGTAATAATTATTTCTTTAAAGAAACAAAGAGAAAAAAATAAACTTGTGATCGTTTTGTGACTTTGCGTTTATTGCTTGTTCGTTAGTAAGTTACAAAATTTGAATGGTATATCGATTCTACCCTATATAATATTATTGGTTAGTGAAATTAAAAGTCTAAAAGTTTAACCGTCTTGAATAGAAAGCGCCACCGTCTGCTTCCTTAACTTGTCGGTAGATGGCACTGCGGATGCCCGAACAATAGGCTATATGAGAATTTAGAGTACCCAATTTGTCAGTGTTGTCCAGGAAAATTTTAATTTTACTGTCTAAAATTGACTCTATGCCTTCATCAAAAAGTGGAGCACCTAGAAGACAAAGTGTATTTTTTTGAAGTATTTTCAAATTAGGTGCAATTTTATAAAATAATTTCGTTGCCAAATTAATTTTTTTAGGAGATAATATATCTGTGAAAAAAATTTCACATTTCGAAAAGTTTAGTTTGAAGCCAATGCTATCGAACTCGTTTTTAATTTTGATTAAATCTTCAATGACATCATCTACTTTGCTTCCTATGGTTCCATCATCTAGGTACCATATGTTAAATTTAGATTTTAAATTTGAAATGCATTTGTGGATACCTAGACTAAAAAGAGCCGGACCTAGTGGGTCCCCTTGCTGAACGCCGACATTAGAGAAAATTGTGTTTTCGCCAAAGAGTAATTTACATGGTGAACTGTAACATTGCCAAACATATGGATAAATTTCAGGAAGATTTAATGAGACTTCGTTAAGCAAGGTTGCTCTATCAAAAGAATTAAAAGCATTCTTTACATCAACTTTCAGCAGCACTTCCGCCTCATTTCCTTTTAAAAAGGTACGGGCCGAATGAACTGCTGCTTCACAGCCTCCTTTAATTCCAAAACCCACCTGTATTGGTTCAAACTTTGTTTTTAGAGTGGAGATTATGTGTTTACATGCTAATTTAGACGCCAAGCGGCGAAATGTGGTCCCAATAGCAATTGGACGGATGCTACCGTCTTTTTTATTAAGAGCACATAATCTTGCACCATAAATATGTGGCAAAAAAGATGAAGTCACCTTACCAGATAACATAAAATTACAAAGTTTAGTTATGTCATTCAAGAGAGCCCTGCCAGCGTCCCCAGCTGAAGCACTCACAAGATCTTTAAGATGTTGTGGTGTGATGCCGTCTATGCCGCTAGCAGAGCCGCTTGTGAACGACATAATTGCGGCATAGGTGTCTTCATCCTTAACCTGTAAAACATTATTTGAACAGGGTGGATCCGGAAGATTAAGATTTATTATTTATTATTAGATTCTTATTTAATTACGAAAAACAAACAAAAGTTTGTTAATCAGCACTGATTGCAGTCAGCAGAATCAGGGCAGCATTCAATTATAACAAGAGAACAATTTAAGTGGAAAATCTTAATTATCATTCTCGAAACCGACACATTTAAATTCCCTTTTAAAATTAGATTATATTTGTCGAAATCTATTTAAATCGAATTTGATCATATTAACAAGACAACTTTGCATGTCATTTTTTCTTCAATATGATTGTTATCAAGCAATTAATTATTAGCTAAAGTCAAAATGAAAATGTATTTATACGAGTAAAATCTAGCTACTGCAAGCGAACTACGAACCTAAAAATAAAATTTAAAAAATCTAAGTAATCGAACAAGAGTCGCGAATCGCAGATTAGATTTTAGATTACTTGAATTTGGAGACGCTACGTTGTTGGACGTTAAATACTTTACTTCTTTAAGTCGCAGCGTAATATTTTGTACTTTAAAAGCCAACTAGATAGACGTTTTAAAAAAAAGTATTTTAGATTTAACCCGAATTTATCTATTTTCTACCTAGGTTTTCAGTTGTTCTTTCGTTAAAAAAATTCATTTAGATTATCAAGTTGGACTTTTAAAAAATTCTAACGTAAGTTAGTATTTTTTTAAGTGTTACGCATACCAAAGTAACGCTTTATTTTTATTAAAAGACATAAATTTATAATAAACAGTCGATATTTCATTACATTATATAATTATTTATGCGCATATGTTAAAAATAGTATCAAATGTATCGTGGCGAAGAACTATACATTAAAATGTATATGTAATGGTATTTTCAATTCCACGTAGAGTGAAATTCTATCTTGAGATTCCAATCACAGCTTCTGTTATTACGATTGGATTAGATTTAGCTTTAGAAAGTACACATTATTATTTAACTTAATAGTAAAAATGAAATTCAAATATTAATAAAATTATATTTTTAGTAATAATTGTTTTAAAATATGTTAAAAATAATGTAATTTTTTTTCCATTCAATAAAACGTCTTTTTATAGTATTATAGTAAGCAATTTTATTTATTTAATATGTTAATTAAACTAGAACTTTAATCCGAGTATAAAATTAACTGAAAATTAATATTATGAAGTGACCTGTTGATGACCTACTTCTCCCCAGTTCTATCGAAACTAGCACATTGCATAGAATGCTAATGGCACAGACATAGTGTCTCCATGGGAAATACAGGCAATCTACATTATGACATGGCAGAGGACAGCGTTAAGAGTGCCAAACTCAAGTTGTGAAACCTAGTTTAGGGCTCATATTGGTGTCATTGACTTTAAGTTTCCTTGTAATACTTGGCATTGCATTCCCAAAATGATATGGTCTTACGAGAACAAGGAAAATAGATTTTGTCATAAAAAATGCAACATAAATTTTAGATATAAATTTTTATATTGTCTATATTTAGACCAAAGCGCGTTGCGACAGTGATTGTATGCAAATTTTACAATCAGGAACTTTTATTCGCACACATTCATTTGGTATCCACACCGAGTGTACTATGTACAAGGTCCCAATCCAACTCTTAATCCCTTGCAATCAGCATAAAGGCCATCGCTAACGTCAGACAATCGATGTACGTTCCTTTTTTTTTCAGGTAACAATAAGCCACCTTCAAAACGATTCTTCTAGTCAGAATGAAAATCAGCCTATCTGATTATCGGTGAAAAATACTGCGTTTGGAAATCAAATGAATTTCTTTTTTCTTCCTCTAAAAATAGACCTTATTTTTTAAATTTTGAAATAAGGCTCTACTAGTCAAATGACGGACTTACGCGTTGAGTAGATCTTGAAATTTTTAGTTAGAATCTGACGTAGGTGGCAGGAAAAAAAGGCGGGAGAATGCTGTGTGGATATTACAATACATAGTTTTCAATGGTTCATGGTATTTTTTTGTCAATTGATGGCGCTGTGTTATAACATAAATTGTGACATGACACCCTGTTTTCATATCGTTAATAAATATAATATTCTAATTTATAATATTATACCAACAAGTATATTTAAAGAGTAAAGCCAGGTAGGCAAGAAAAATTTGCCTCCAGCGATTTTTTAAAATCCGTATGGTTGGCTGCTCAACTTTTTATTGAATAAACTCGAGTGCTGTTTTAACTCGCGTGGATTTTTAATGGAAAAATTTAATTTTCATTTTTATTTTTTATTCTGGTATTATAATGTTATGAGCAATTGTGATAGACGGACGGACTGACAATATAAGACGTTGCTCTTGGTATGATTTAGGTAAAATGAAATGTCTGTTTTAATTCCGAATTTTTACACCGATATTGCTAAGTAGAAACTATAGATCAAAACCGATGGTCGCAGATTCCAATTCAGGCTAGCCCTACTAAAATTTCTACTGCTAAATTGGCGTATAATCGTATCGTGCTAAGGTATAAAATAATACAATCTGAGGAAGCCCAATTGTTTTGATAGAGATTCTGAGTTATTAATATACACCAGTAAAGCAGCGACGCAGCTTACGTCTTTATAATCCACCACGCTGCTCCACTGCGGTTTGGCGGATTATTTCCCTACTATGTGTAACGATCGCTATCAGGTGTCTATGATAACAACCGGGACCGACTGCTTTACGTGCTCTCCGTGGCACGGTGGGGAGACTCACATGCACATACATCCAGACTGAAAACAAATACTTGGACAAATACTTATATTTGCCCCGAACTGGAATCGAATTTGTAACCGCCGGCGTTAATTACAACAAAACGGTTGTCAGAATTTAGATATTACCATTTATTAAAACATTAATACTTTATATTCAGTATCGTGGACTTAAAAAGTTAAAAGCATTTTTATGCCTACTCTGTTATGGTATATTATTCAACATATTATAAAATTTCACATATTTATTAATATATTATGTTATTATCATCTCTTTTTGTGAATTTTTATTAAGCGATTATTTTTATAAATCTGAAGAGGTCACGAGAGTTCATCTTTTAAAATAATAAAAATAAAGAATAAAACGTCTATAATAAAACTATTATTACATTTCCATTTGCATAGTAATACGGGAAGAAACGTTACGACACAGACAAGCAATACGAAACAGGATGATTGTGCATAGATTATAAATTAAAAGCAGGAACTTGACAAATTGGCAGCTCGTTTCACTCATAAATGGCTCGTTGCGAATAAGGCCTAGGAAAATGAATGAAGTTGTCATCTCAAAAGGTGTGCTTATACACTTAATTGAGTGATAGGTGAATGTAGGAAAAGTTAAATTTTATTTTGTTAGATGTATTTTCGTTGCTTGTTCGTTATAATTGCTAACTTAATAATTACTAATGTCTGAATTCAGTAAAATCAAAATTATAATGATACTTCAAATACTTTATAACAGATTGTTTTTTTAAGAAAGTTATTATTAAGTTTATAATTCTTTAAGCCTTACTGTATAATAAAGTTTTCTAATTTAAGGACGATTTTCTAAAATTGGACATTAAATATAGAACATAGTAGGTAGATATCAGAATACCAAAATACTAAAATGATCATTAAAATAAAATTTAGTATTTTATATGATTACGAAGTATTTCTTTGAGAATAGAGAATTACTCAACTAAATTTTAGTTTAGTTTAGTATAGTTTGTCATTATGATATTTTTAATTGAAGATGTGGATAGTTTTCTCCAGTCAGTTTTCGACAGGAATCTGAACTCCGTGTAAATATAGATATGTTATATGTAAGACTATAAGACAAATATACAAACCAATTAAATTAAACATTCTGCCTCTGTATAATATATAGTATAATATAGGACTAAACAATAATATCAATCAATATCTCGCAAAAGTAACTGTTTCGCCATTTCCTTTGCGAATAGCTGTTGATATTTAAATCACTCGACGTGTCTTGATTTAACAAATTCATGTGTATTTAATATTCACGATGTGTTCAGTTTGTTACGGCCCTTTTGTGTATCCTCAGTGCCTCTTGGCAATTTGCAACCTCAAGTTAGTGAATTGAACTATCCAATGTGGATAATTTATATATTAATTAGCTTGAATGATTCGTTAATTGTTTATTTATTTATTTATTCACTATTGTACACAAAACAGACTACAATTAATAAATAATACAAACACTTTTTTATAATAGAGAACGTTAATAATAAATTTTAGGGTTTTATTATAGTCCTAAAGTATGTGCACAATTCTTGTTTTTAAACACTATTGACAAAACAGTATTTTATGAAGTTATTAAATATATTATATACTATTGTAGTAGTTTATTTATTATTCTATGCTGTTAAATCAGTCTTGTTAAGAATAGCTATGACCTCTCTAGTAAATTTACTTTTGTTAAAAATATCAATATGTTCATTATTTTCGGTGAAAATATCATTATATAATAAAGGCGACACATTCTAACGATAGGGTTATAAAATGATGTGTTATTAATATAGACATTTAAAATAAATGGCCTATTGAATCGGTTCTTGGATCTTGGTCTAATAGTCCAGTCATTTAAGCTTAAATTAGGTAAGAATCTCGGAATTCGAGATACCCAGCTGTAAGTCTGTAAATACTTGTATATTGACACCCTAAAAGTTGTCTCAAAAACTACATATGGTAGGGTGTAAGCAACTATTAAATTTCAAGGTCAAAGGTCACAAAAATCGGTTTTTTGCGCTTTCTTTGGAAATATCTCATTTCCTATGGGTTTTTTGTTATTTATATTTATTATCAATATTGTAGAATACAAAATTCTCTACAAATTTTGTTTAAAATTTTTTTTTATACGGTGAACCGTTTTCGAGATAGAGGGCGGAGAGCGCGCGGTCACAGCATCACTATAGTTGATGAAATGTCGATAAATCAATAATTATAAATATTTGTCGACTTTTATTAACTATTATATTATATTTTATCATTTTCTTCATGCATTAAATCTATATCCATTCAATAATACTGATAAAAATCATTTTTTATACTAACGAAAATATACGAACTAGCTGCAACATTTGAGGAAGAAAATTGTTCGGCCCAGAGATTTTTAGAGAGTGGAACTCAAACCTTACTGGCAGTTTATAATGCTCCGAAATCTGTGAAAAGTCTCGATCATCTTGGTTATATGCATTACGTCAAGTCTACAAAACATAATAAACCTGTGCAGCTTTCAAATATTCAACCAACAAGTGCAGCTGCTCATCAACATTTCAACCGTGTATATTATCAAGTTCAAACTTGGTTAGGACATGATTTGGAACCCCAAGTATGGGGCTGGGCAATGCGAAACGATTTTCTGGAGCCTATAATGATAATTTTACCACCTGCTCCAGAAGATTTGCTAAATACAATTTTCTACAACTGCAAGAGTGGTTGTGGTTCGCGATGCGGATGCAGGAAAGCGGGCTTGCAATGCTCTTGTAGCTTGTGGCCAATGTAATGGGCAAGCTTGTCTCAATGCTCTACCATATCAGAGCGACATTAACGAAGATGGAACCTTTGACCCCGAAATCATGGAAGAACTTGAGACAAATGTTGTTGAAGACAATAATGAAGACCAGTTTGAAATTTACCAGTAGCCAGAAGACGACGATGAAGAGGAAGAAGATGATTAAAATTATAAATTGTAGTTTTTTTACCCTTTATTCCATTTTTTTACTTTCAATAAAAATAAATGTATTGAATGATATTTTTTAATAAAAAGATTAATTCGTAATTTATTTGTTTTTTTTTCATCATGTAAGAAGTTATTACTATTAATTAGGTTAAAATTCAAATATAATTCCTATATTTTCATTAACAATTCTGCAATTACATGGGCAGGTAAGTGTTGTTAAATAAATTAATACTGAATAAAAAGTGGATAGGTTAGGAAAAAAATGATAAAATATAATATAATAGTTAATAAAAATTGACAAATATTTATAATCATTGATTTATCGATAGTTCATCAACTATAGTGATGCTGTGACCGCGCGCTCTCCGCCCTCTATCTCGAAAACGGTTCATCGTATAAAAAATTTTTGTAAACAAAATTTGTAGAGAATTTTGTATTCTACAATATTGATAATAAATATAAATAGCAAAAAACCCATAGGAAATGAGATATTTCCAAAAAAAGCGCAAAAAACCGATTTTTGTTACCTTTGACCTTGAAATTTAATAGTTGCTTACACCCTACCATATGTAGGTTTTGAGACAATTTTTAGGGTGTCAATATACAAGTATTTACAGACTTACAGCTAGGTATCTCGAATTCCGAGGTGAACTTACTATAATGACTGGACTATGTTAAAATTGATCAATGACAGAAGAGTCAGCGAATTTATTAAGCCATGTAGTATCTTGAACAAGTAAATTAGTTCGTGGTATTTACGCCGCAACTCTAGAAACATCACATTAAATTCTCGTAACCTTTTGGAATAACATGTCAGTTATCTATTTAGTTTGAGCCTAGGAGACAAAATATTCATAAATATTCTTTGCATTATTTCTATTATCTCAACGTGTACTTTATAAAATATATTATATATTTTTGTTTATTGTATTGTTTAACGCACAAATATGTGGTTTCAGACGTATGAGTATGTCTTTGAGTTTGCATAAAAATATATACAATTCACATGGTTTCACATGGTTATACTAAAAAGTACATATGACCCGTAGCGTGCTGCCTGTAACCTTCTTCGATAAACGGGTCTTCTAACGTAAAATAGTATTCAAATCAGGACCAGGAGATCAAACAACTAAATTGTTGCGCTTATAATATCGAGTTCGACGGTGAGCAGCACGCAGAGCAGACGTGTTACAAATCTTTATACTAAATCGTAAAATTACCTACAACTTAAATTCATTCTTAAGTGATAATAGTCAGTGAATATTTTAAAATAACCAACAATATTCCATTGTATAACCAATACATAGATCATAATGAGTGTACAAAGATCACCTACTAGAAGTGTCTCAACTCCAAAATTAAGTGGATCTCAGCCTAACTTATCCAATTGTACGAAAGTTGACCCCACTGATCATATCACTTTCCGCAACAAACGAAAATACATGGATGATGACGTTAAAACTGAATTATGTCAAATACGAGAACAAATGACTGAAATGATGGCTATGTTGAAATCATTAACAACAAATCAGAACAACTTTATTGCCAAGACCTCTGCAGATATTACAGTTATCAAGGAGCAAGTAAATGGTCTTAAATCCACGTTTGAATACCTTAGTTCTAAGCATAAGGTAATGAAATCCAACATTGCTCAGTTACTGGAAAAAAGTATTAGTACAGATAAAAAAGTAGAAGTACTAGAATCAGATGTGCAGCAAATGAAAGACTTACAATTAATGTCACCTCAATCTTTTAATCTTCAAATACAAGAAAATTTTATGGCGGAAGTAAATGACCGTAATTTAAGAAGTAAAAATATTGTGATCATTGGAGTACCTGAACCAAAAGCTACAAATAATATTGACAGAAAAGAAATGGACAAGAAAGAAGTAATGAAAATAATTACAATGATCAACTCTGAATGTTCTGAACCTGTAAATATTTTTCGTCTCGGCAAGTACAACTCGAATAAAAATCGCCCAATAAAAGTGTGCTTTAACAATTCAGAAATAACAAAACATATTCTGCGCAACCGGAAAAAAATGAATAACGACAAAATAAATATCTATTCGGATCAGACACCTCAGCAAAAATCATATCTGAAAACTGTTAAGAAAGAATATGAAAATCGAATAAAAAAAGGTGATAAAAATCTTGTAATAAAATATATTAAAGGTATACCTAAAATAATCGAAGTCTCCCCAAAAAACTACAATTAATGGCAAATGCAGATAATACTTCTATAACACATCCACATAACAACATAACTTATCAAATCACAGACCAATATCGAAACATCACTACAAAAAATAAATCTTTAAAATTTTTATATGCTAATGTTCGTAGTATAGTAGCACCGGGTAAATTCGACGAGCTAAAATGTATCATAAAGTCTTTCTCTTATCCTCTTCATGTAATTATTTTAACAGAAACGTGGATAAAGTCCAATGATGAAGCCAAAAGATTTTATATACCCAACTACTCTCACTATTATAGCTTTAGACCCGATTCAAGGGGAGGTGGAGTTTCAATTTACGCCCATGATAATCTTAAACATACTCTAATTGACGAATGCTGTCTCAACGATAGCCACTATATTTGGATCCATCTTGAAAACTTTTCTCTTGATGTTGGTGCTATATACATAAAACCTGAACAAACGAGCATCAAAAACTTCCTTGATATATACCCGACACAACTGCATGATAAGAAAAGAAACTTAGTCTTTGGCGATTTTAATATAAACTTGTTAAATACAAATCGTATAACGACAACATACATGGAAACCTTACAAGAATATGGACTTAGAATTATTAACCAAATTGATGAAAAGTTTTGTACTCGTGAAACCAATTCAACTAAAACCATAATCGATCACGTATGTTCAAATCTAAAAGAAAATCAGTTCCATATGGCGTTAATTGAGTCACCACTGTCGGACCACAAACAAATCTATCTGGAATTGCAACGCCACCACCCTGATTGTCTGAGTAGGGTTAAATATGAAGTAGTATCATATAATAAGCTAAATGAAGTAATGTCTATTATTGAAGAAAACCATGAAAATTCGGACTTTTCACAGTTAGAAGAAAGATTAGTAAGTAACATAAATAAAAGTAAAATAATTAAAACTAAAATCCTAAATCCACCAAGACAGGATTGGATTGATGGCACAATAATAGACCAAATTAATAACAGAAATATATTATGGAAAGCACATAAAATTAGCCCTAACGATGTTATCAAAGAAACAACATTTAAAAAGGCAAGAAATGAAGTGACGCTAAGTATACGAAAGAAAAAAGCAAAATACTATTGTAAAATGTTTGGTGACTGTAGAACAAATCCAGCGAAAATGTGGAGCCTCTTGAATAATCTTTGCGTCAATAAAGTAAAGGAAAAGTCAGTTCCGGAAAAACTTCAAACGTCAAACGGATACATTACGAACAAAAAAGAAATTTGTGAGTGTTTCAATAATTACTTCTCAACCATTGGCCTAACGTTAGCGAATAACATTAATAAAACAAATCATAATAACTCATTATTTATAACTAGCGCAAGTTCATCTGTTCCATACTCCCTTTCAAATCTTACTCCAGCAACTACTGACGAAATATTGAGCATACTAAATAATTTAAAAACTAACACAAGCTCTGGCCTAGATGGAATAAGTTCGAAGACCATAAAATGTATTAAACATCATATTCAATATGAGCTGACAGAATGTATTAACAAATGTCTAGAACAGGGAACCTTCCCAGATAGTCTCAAAATTGCTAAAGTTACTCCTATATATAAATCTGGTAGTAGGTATGATCCTGGTAATTACCGACCAATAAGTCTTGCCGGTGCTTTCGAAAATATTTGAAAGAGTGCTATATACACGTTTGGAAAAATACCTGTCGTTACAAAAATTTCTATACAAAAAACAATATGGTTTCAGATCTAAATCTAACACACTTTCTGCAACGATGGATTTAGTTACTAGAATTAAACTTAGTATCGATAACAAAGAAATAGTACTTGGGATATTCATAGATTTAAAAAAAGCTTTTGACACGGTAAGCCATGATATAATGTTGCGTAAACTAAATGACATTGGAATCACAGGCAGAGCCCTCGAAATATTTAAATCATATCTCGCAAATCGTTACCAAATTGTTAAAATCGGATCTCATCAAAGTGGCCCCGGCTTGATAACCTGTGGAATTCCTCAGGGATCTATATTGGGACCACTTTTGTTTCTCATTTATGTTAATAATATGGCAGATTTGAGCTTAAAAGGAGATATAACACTATATGCCGATGATACGTGTTTGTTTTACTTTGGTAACTCGATTGAATCTATTATGGCCGACGCACAAAAAGACCTTGATTTGTTGAATACCTGGCTTCAATCCAATCTTTTGACTATTAATATATCAAAAACTAAATACATTATTTTCGCGGCTAAAAATAAGAAAATTAGGAACTTTGTACCACCAGTAATAAATAAACAACCAATTAGTAAAGTAGATAACGAAAAATACCTTGGGCTAATTCTAGACAGTAAAATGAGTTGGAAGCCACATATCCAAAAAATCAAAACTAAATTAAGATCTTTGACAGGTCTATTACGCGGAACTGTAGGATGTTACCCACGTCAAGTGCGATATACAATATATAATTCCCTTGTCAAGCCTCATATCGATTATTTAATTCAACTATGGGGCACGGCAGCTAAAACTAATTTGAAATAATTACAAATAGCACAAAATAAATTAATAAAAATATTATTTAATTATGATTTTTTTACATCAACTAAAAAAATGTATAAAGAAACGCAACTATTAAACATTGAACAGACATACACATATTACACCTGCTTACTAATACGAAAAATATTAAATAAAGATATACATACACAGATCACATTTACAAAAAAAACAACAAATACATAACATGAGACTTAGAAACGCTAATGATTTAAATTTATACACTGCACGGACAAACTATGGTAAAAAAAGCATTATGTACGAAGGTGCACGCATTTATAATACGTTACCCAAAGATATTAAAATAGCTAAGTCCATGCCTACATTTAAAAAATTGCTTAAACATTACATAATAACAAAATTTAACAACCAATAAAATTGTCGCTTCTAGTGTAACGCACTCCGCGTTACCAATAGGTATGCATTCCTATGTGTTTTAACAAATACCCACTTTATTTTTTTATTTTTTTTTTCTATTCTATTGTATCTCGTTCTGTTTAAGTTGTAGGATCGTATCGAAGTTTTATTATATTTTTTATATCTATTTAAATTAGTGATTAAGCTCACCATTGTCTTTAAATGTTACTATGTCATAGAATAAGTTTTTCTCATGTAAGTGAATGAATGTATTTGTTCTTATGAGAAAATAAATTTATCTCAAACCTCAAAATATTAGTATAGTTATATAGGTATACATTACATAAAAAGCTAAAATTTTTGCTTTCTCACTTACCCCAGTAACTATGCAATGTTTCGTAGAGCACTCCGGTCTCGATTGTTATCACAGACACCAAATAACAATCACTGTTCAAAAAATCCTTCTTCTATACGGAGAAGAATCCTTTAACCTGGTAATTTTTACTAATTATTTTTTTTTAACTTGTCTTTAAGCAAATTAGATGTGTCGTTGACCCTGGAGTTATACTTTGTTTATTATAACTTTTTTTGCTGATAAATTGATGAAAGTGATTCGCGTGGTGTTAAATGACTAACCGCGTCCATAAACTTTTTTCACACCAAGCTACAAATGCATTGCACGGTAAAGGGGCCAAAAGCAGAAGAACTCACTCCTTTCCCTATTAGACGTAGCTATAGTAATTACTTGACATCGATATTCCATTCGATTGTGATACTAGACCTTTCGAACCAATTATATATGAACTTTAGTCAATTACGCATAGTAAGAATCGACAACTCTAAAAATTGTGTATCTTATAGGTAATTATTTAACGTTTAATATTTATTACATTAATTGCAACCTATAAATCTGTTTCAAAAAGATTGTTTCAAAAATTAAATAATAAAATATTATTTATTGCGATATCATCTTACTTTGCTTATAAAATAAAAATAAAAAGAGGTGTTACTTTAGCTGCAATATTTGTCAATTAACATGATTTAAATTGGTTGTTTGAAACGAAAAACCCTTCTTAAATACGGTATGGCCCAAAAATAAATTAATTTTAGTATTGCGCTTTTTGATAAACTTTATAAACGGATAATATAACAGAGATTCAATAAAGACAGTGCATAGCGCAGCCATGGCAATTTTAGTAACCATAAAAGTCTTTATGATAGAACAGCGCGCATTCTATATTCTCATCTATTTTGATCTTCAATCATATGTGGATGTTCGACTTTTCTGTATTAAATACAAACTACATCGATTTAAATTATACGAAAGTAGATTATGAGCTTTATGTAAAAAACAAATTTAACAGAGACACACAACCTCTGAAGGCCGCAAGTAAGTTAAACGTTGCGACGGAACTATTTCGGTTCGGATAACAAGTTCGGAAATTCTTACTTGCGAATCTAAGAATGTCAACTTAAGAGATTCTTCTTATCTAGAGGTCTCTGAAATTATAACCCAAAAAATTTCTGGAATTGCTAAAGGCGTGGTATCTCGGGACCGGAATTAAGTGGTATAATAATTAGAAGTAAACTAGAATATTGCAGTCAAATTTGGAATCCTTACTACAAAATCCATACTATTCGAATAGAAAAATTACTGTAGTGTACAGTTCGAATAGGAATCAAACTAATAATATCTACTTACGAAAGACAGTTGTTATTATATAATATAAGATTACATCACTAAAATCGCGTAGAAGTATATCAGACATGATATTTCTATTCAAAACACTCAATAACAGCATCGATTGTCCACCAATAGTTAAATAATTTAATTTTAATGTGCCATCAAAACTACCTTTGCAACTAGGATACAACTTGGGGAAATATTTTCTTTTAGCCAGACTAGCATGCACTTATAACGATCTATCCTCGAAAATTTCTGGCCTCGATATTTTTGGTGATAGCTTACCTACATTTATTGGGATCTTCACAGAAGATTCGTTACATACAGCTACGGCTCCACAGTACAGGATTGAATGAGTGTTAGATTTTGTGTATTTTATAAATATTGTTTTGACTTTTGAGATTTTATCCATAACATTTACTAACGCAAAATTATGTCTGTGTATAGGCAACGAGGTAATTTTGGTCTTATATTTGGTGGCATGAGCTTATATTTCAAAATAGCATCTTCCAAAGCTCTTCTCATATCCTCATTCTCCTGATTCCTTACCTTTTTTTTTTTTTTACGCAGGGGAATCCATTTACGGATGATATCCAGGACGCCCGGGTCGGCAGTCCTAGACCTATGTCGGACTCGGCACTTTGGGAGTGCAATACCGTACTAAACCCCTGCGGGAGCCTTCAGCCGCTTTAATTGGAGGGTCCCGGATCTGCAGGCAACAGGATCCCTCCAGCGACAGGCTGGCCTCGGCGAAAAGGCCAGACTTCTCCTCCATGGGGACTGTCCGGCTAACCTCTGAACAGTCCCGACGACGCCGTGTCTAGCAGGACCGGGTTCCCATCCCGGCCCGACACGGGCACAAGGGCGTTACAGTAGGCGCATTAAGTAGCGCCTCCTACGCACCCCCATTCGTCGCCCGCGGATGGAGGCCACGTCGGCAGCCTCCTCTCTCATCCGCTCGTCGGCCTCCTTCTGGGACATTACTGTCTCGCAGAAGGAGACCATCGCCTTCTAGGACTCGTCGTCGCCGAGCATCGCGGTGATGACGCTCGGGAGCGACAAGTCCCCTCCGACGACCGACGTCAGACCTTGACGCAGCACCGCCCATCTCGGGCACATCTCACCGCGATTGTTCGCTGCGCAGCGCGCAGCGCCGCCTTATTTTTCGCGGTGAGGCGATCCGCCCAAACCGGGGCACCGTACGTCACCATACTCCGGCAGACTCCGGAGTACAGCTGCCTGCAGGCGGCGCTGGGTCCTCCGAGGTTCGGGAGGAGTCTGCCCAGCGCATTCGCCGCCTTCACGACCTTCGGTCCCACCATCGCGAAATGTGGGCCGAAGGTCCACCCTCCGTCCAGGATGAGCCCGAGATACTTCATTTGCGGGCTCATCCTGACTCTCCCCTCTCCGACCTGAAGGGTAGCCCCCGATGGAGGTCCCTTGCGGCCGGTCCCGCGGAAGAGCAGGGCTTCGGTCTTGTCAATCCTGACACGAAGCCCTAAACTCTCTATGCGGCTGATCACGAGGTCGAGTCCGACCTCGGCCAGCCGTGCCGCCTCCTTGTAGTTTCGTCCTCGGGAATAAACGAGGGTGTCATCCGCGTAACAGATGACACCCATCCCGGGGAGGAGGCGGCCTCGCAGGACCAAGTCGTACCCGATGTCCCACAGGATCGGACCCAGAACGGATCCCTGCGGGACACCGCAGCCGACTCGCCACCACTCCACGGACCCCGACCGGTTCTCGAGGCCTACCCTTCGATCGGAGAGGTACGCCTCCAACAGCCTCCTTAGATACGAGGGCACTCCGAAGTATTTTAGTGCCTCCCGTATCACCGCGTGCGGCAGACTGTTGAAGGCGTTCGCGATGTCCAATGACACCGCGACCACCACTTCCCTTCCGTGTTCCGCCTCACCCGTCACCGCCCGCAGGCGTTTGAGGGCGTCGACGGTCGATCGACGTGCTCGGAACCCGAACTGGGATTCTGAAAGTCCGGGTCCCGAGCCCTCCTCCAGGTGCTGAACGAGCCGAGAGGCCACTATCTTCTCCAAGGCTTTCCCGGCTTCGTTCAGCAGCACCACCGGTCGCACCGCCGAAACCGAGTCCGGGGTCCGCCCTGCCTTAGGTAGTAGGCAGAGCCGACCTTCCTTCCAGGCCTCCGGGAACTGGCCAGACCGCAGGCAGCGGTCAAACAGCTCCCGGAGGCTGTCGCCGAGGTGCCCGAGAGCGATTGCAAGAACTCTCCCGTGCACCCCGTCTGGACCCGGCGCCCTCTTCTTACTTTGGAGGCGGGTAATAACCGCCTCCATTTCAGCCTCCGTGACGGGTGACGGAACACCCTCCTCCGTGTCCGGCGTCTGCCGAGCCATTCTGGGGGGAACGAAGTCCTCAGGTTCGTCGGGGAAGAGTTCCCCGACGATCCTCCCTAGTTGGTCCGGCTGGAGCGTATCGTTGATTGGGGCCGACTGGGCGCGAAGCTTGTTCCGCGCCCACATATACGGTCGGCCCCAGGGGTCCCTTTCTAGGCCCCCCACTAGCTCCAGCCAGGCCTCCTCCTTGGCTCGGCATATGGCCTGCTGCAGGATCTTCGTCTTCTCCACGTAGATCCTGCGCAGCCTATCGTCCCTGTCAACGTCCTGCGGGCGTCTCCGCCTGCTCCGGGTATATTCCCTCCTGGCCCCGTTGCAGGCGGCCCGGAGACCGGCTATCTCAGCCGACCACCAGTATAGTGCCCGCCGCGGGGGTGGACGCTTCGCGGGCGGCATGGCCGCTCTGCAGACAGCAGAAAATGCGTCGCAGAGCCGACTAGCCGCCTCATCCAACCCAAACTCCAATAGCGGCGGGAGGCTCCAGCGGCCGACGATAGCGGCCTCCTCTGCCAGTTCCCGGTCGAGCTTGGACAGTGCCCAACGCGGAAACTGGCTTCGCCCCCTGGACGACGTTGACGACGACGCCGGACGGACGGGAGCTGGAGACACCTCGAACCTTATGTACCGATGGTCCGAGAGAGTCTCCACTCCCGTCTCCACCCTCCACCCCTCCACTCTGCGCGCGATGGCCGGCGTGGCGAAGGTGACGTCCACCACGGAACCTCCCGACCAACGCACGCACGTCTGGACTGCCCCCACATTGAGTAGGGACAGTCCGGCAGCTAGCGCCCACTCCTCCACCTCCCTCCCTTTTGGGTTCGTAGCCGGATTACCCCAAGCCGTGGACTTGGCGTTGAGGTCGCCGGCCACGAACACCTGGAGGGGGGCTAGCTGCCCCACCAGCGGCCCCAGAACGTCGAGAAACCGTTCCAGGGCCGCCAGGTCACGGTTCGGGGAGAAGTAGACTCCGACGAAAGCCACCTCTCCCCGAACCGCCGCCACGTACCCGCGGCCCCTCGCCTTGACGACGAGAGGGGGGCCGGCTCCAGGCCTCACCACGATCGCCACCGAGTCCTCGGTGTCCCCCGCCCAGTCTCCTGATTCCTTACCGACAAATCAACACTGTTAGGAGGTAATACATTAAAATTTAATATTTGATTATGATGAAATGACGCAAATTTTACTCATTTAATTAAAAGTCTAATCGGATCTAAAAAAAATAAAAAATAAAAAAAATCGTTAAACTGTAAAGATTTAAAACAAATAAACGCGATAAAATCCGATTTAGACTTTTAATTAAATAACACTTTCTACTCGATATTTTACCAATTACCAATTTGACAATTTTACCTAATACAATATATTTGTCGTTTGACGCAAACAAATGAATATTAAACTGTTGTCAAGACGTCACACAAATATTTATTTATATTTTTATTAACATTTAACTACAGAAAAAGATTGTGACGACATATAATATTTCTGACGATCGTTCTGGTAAAGTGGTACAAGTAGTCAGTCGTCTAAACGCCGGCGGTCGCGGGTTCGTATCCCGCTCGGAGCAGATGTTTGTATTTGTATAAATATTTGTTTCCGGTCTGGGTGTATGTCCTTGTGGGTCTCTCTACCGTGCCTCGGAGAGTACGTAAAGCCGGCATTTCCGATTGTTATCATAGACATCTGATAACGATCGTTACTCATGTTAGAAAAATTATCTGTCAAGTGTCAACCCGCAGTGGAGCAGCGTGGTGGATTAAGCACCACACCCTTCTCCTAGATAGAGCCCTATGCTCAACAGTGGGACGTTTACAGGCTGATTCAGTTCATTCAGTTTAGTTTATAATATTTCTACCGAAACCTTTAGGTTTAACCTACCTTAAACGTATATTTATATACATTTCTTTCGTAAGAAAAATTTAAAATTTGTATATTTTAATTTGATTTTTACTTTTCGTCCTGTCCAACAGGGCTATTTTGGCAGAAGGGATGAAAGACAAAATGTGTACTCAGGTATAATTGATTAATTCGTAGTCAGATTTAATTTAATTTTATTTTATTGTTATTTATTTTGTTTGAAATACTTTAAATGTTATTCGGTAAATATTACAAGGTCTTTGGTTTGACAGTCCAGAAATTACAGAGATCGTAATCCTCAGTATTAGGTCCAAATAACTTGAAACTTGAAGCTCGGAATGTACATAAATCTTTGAACGTACGGCTCACTTAAGCAGGCATCGTAAGCCTGGTAAAGTACGTATTTTATCTTATATACTAATAAAAGGGATTGTAATCGCGAACAAAGTCGCGGGTAAAGTTAGTATGAGAATATATGTGTACTTACAACTATAGTAAAAATAATTATCGTATTGGTTTTATATATACTCGTATATTTTTATGCATAAGTCGTTAATATACTTCTATTAAAAGGGGATCAGGTCTTTAGAACATCATCTCGATACAATATTTTTCTTCTTGTTCTTTTCTTGTTCTTGTTCTTTGTATTTAGGAATACAATAGAAAAACATTAACATATACTATATGCTACCAAGGTATAAGTACTATGTGAAACGGTCAAACTGAAGTCTCGAAGTTATTTCGGTAAATTTGTATTAAATCAAATGCAAAGTGGGATGGAAATTCTCTTGGGCGTGATGCCTTAGACGGGGCTGAAGAAAGGGTCGAATTTATTGACTTTTGCGAGTGAACAACTTACCTCTGATTGAGATGTCGTATAATTATTGGTACATATGTAAATTGATCTTGATTTTTTTTTTCAAATACTTTTATCGTGTAACCTTTCAATTGTTGAGCTAAAATATATTACTAATTGTTCGATATGTATATTCATAATAATATTGATTATTATTTTCATAAAAATTGTGATAAAAATTTACATGCAGCAGTGTTAAGCTCTCATTTTATAAATACTTTAAGTGTATTTTAAATTCAAGAATTTATATGAATAAATAAAAATAAACATTTTATTAACCAGAGAGCAAATGCTTCAATATACCGGGTGTAATCGTTAAGTGTGCACAGGCGATTATTTCGTAACTATTACAGATATTAAAACACTTTATACTGATAACGAAAGTACTTTACCTAATGAGTAAAATGACAATTAAAACTTTTTTAAAATAAAACGAGAAATATCCAAAAATTTTACACTAAACACTCTCATACATTTAGTATGAGATAGTAGAAACGTTTAAGTTTCCTTATTTTAAGTGGAATAGTACCTACTCATTTTACCCTTATCATTTTATAATTATGTATGATATGATATTGATGATTTTTAAGTAGATTCACGTGTAGATTAATTATCTTACCACTTCAAATTAATAATAAACCTTGTTTCAATATCGTATTGATGTGAACTGGCTGAAAAGCATACTAAATAAAAACAAAAAGAAAGATACTACCTAGTTTACTAAACTGTGTTGACTATTACGTAGAACGTCTATTTTTTAATATTTAAAATGATTTATTTGAAACTTCTTAAAAAGCAATGGTTGAGTTTCTAGTAGTCGGTTCTCTTCAGCCGATCTTGCACTGCGAATTATAAAACTTATACATACGGTCTTTAAAGTGTATAAACGACATAAATTTATGTTTTATACCCGGTCCGCCTTGGAAATAGCACATATGTTTGAACATGAAAATAATATTTTGTACTTTGTAAAATTTTCTGGAGTCAGTTCTTCAATTATTATTTTTTTAAATAAAATAATTTTTAGTGTAAACAGTATTTTTAAAAACTATATATCATCAGCAGCTAGTAGTACCAACAAAAAAAAAAAAAAAATTTTATAACTAATAAGAGCTCGTTATTGCGTGGGTGCTCATTATGGGTCAACCTCTGACGAGAGCCATTGCAAATAAAAAACATTTTTTCAAATTGGCTAACAAATGATGAAGATAATTGTGAACATACAAAAAAATACATATAGAAAAAAGAAACCTTTTTTTAAAAGTCAGTTAATAACATAAACACGACACAATAATACTTTCAAAGCTTTGATTTGATTTGACGATTTGAATAATAAAAGCAACGTGAAACATTTATTAAATTTTTCCGGTTCGGTAGGAAATAAATGCTAATTTTGATTCGATGTTAGCTGTGTTATAACGCGTTATTTTTTATGGAAATTAAACATATTTATGAAGTTAGGCGTTATTTTAAAAATTACTTTATATATAATATAATAAGTACCTTACTGATTCATTCATCTTCGCTACAAAACAATTATGGTTACTAATAGTGTAATTAATAGTAAAATAATTATTTAAATTGGGTCAGTAGTTTCAGTACTTATCAAAAAACAAATTTATATTTATATAGATTTGAATGTCCTAACTTTATCTGTGTCACCGAAATCCATAGTATCAACTATAAACGACACCTGCGTATTATCAATTTACTGTTTAAATCATAACTTCAATCTGTTTCTCTGTTATTCAAACCAACTAAAAGCCATTAAAACAACAATTGACCTAAAATAATAAATATATGAGTAAAATCGTAATAAAAGGTGTATAATTTACATTTGCGGCGTTAAAATACTAGGTTCTTAATCTAATCGTGGAGTAGTTTTTTTGATGTAGGTGATTCATAAATGTAACATCAAAGGACTAATTTTAATTGTAATTTATCAATAGCACGAAAAAAAAAACAAATTTTAATACGAAAACTCAAACTATCAATTATACTAATATTATAGAACTAAAAAGGATGCTTCTTTGAACTCGCTTATCTCAGAAAAAGAGACTAGAAAATATTAAGTTGCGCCTTTACGACTGAAGTAAGTACTAAAAATAAAAGCCTGAGAAATTATTCAGGTAGTTTATTTTTATTTCAAAATATTCTCGATATATATGGTAAATGGCAAATGTAAATGTGATAATTGATTCAGTCAAAACTAAACCAATTTGATTAATTTGATTTGAAAACACTACCCTAAATAGCATTTAGACTTAAATGTAATTGTATTCCAAATGAACAAACGAAGCAATCCAAAAATTTATTAACATAACTAAACAATTCGTAACATTTGAAGTAAACTGCTGTGATGTTTGTTTTAAGGCAGCCTTTATCAATTCTTTTCATAGTCGTACCTATAGAAGGTTCTATGTATGATACTCGTCACTTACGCCTTTTTGCAAACCGGTACAATCATACTCAAGAAGTAATAATATCGCCCTCCTTCTAAACAAAGGCTTCTTCTATGAAGGAGAAGGGTTGAATCTTAATTCGCCATCCTGCTCCATTGTATTTTGGCGGATATACATAATTTAGAATTGCGTGCCAAACATTGTTTTGAACACACCATTGCCGCTTTTCTCACGATGTTCATCTCCATCGCTTAGTAAATTTTAAAACTTTTTTTAATTAATAAATTTTAGACATAAGTTTAGCACTTGAATATTCGGTGGCGCTATACTTTATTTAAATCCAAGACTGTCTGATTTCAAGGTGCTCAGCCTGCGAAGATTAAATTCGAATCGATTTTAATTACTGCTGGACACTACAACATTTTTAGGGTTTCTAACCCAAATGCAAAAAATAAAATAAAAATAGAAGTAAGTAATATACGCAGACAAATATAGTGTATTACAATATTTCTGCAGAAATATCAAGAGTTATTAAACCGATTTAACCGTATTCTCATAGCATTTTTCCTACCATCGCTTAGTTAAATTTTTGATTTTCGTAATTTTACTTTATCCACCAATGATAAATGGTCGTTAAGTTGGACTGATCAAATGCATTCAACTCATACGTACCCATATCCTTTTAGTATCGACATAATTTGATGTGAAACTAGTGTATATTTTAATTACAGTAATGAAAAATATTCATTTTTCATTTAGGTACTCTACTTATAGTTAAAATGCACAAACTTGTAGGTTACATACATTTATTTCGTATATTGTTCTCCCGTAATAGTTTTAATAATTCGAATTAAATTGCTAGAGAGGTAGTAGACAATGCATTACATAATAAAACATATTATAATCGTATATTTTGTAAGTACGCACTAATAATCCAAAATTCGTGTCGATAATTACGATAAGTAAAATGAAAAAGTAATTTAATCATGTTTCTAAAATTTTTATTTTAAAATTTTACAATTTTATACAAATTTACAAAGCAAAACTTAAACTATTTATTTACAGACAGTTTTGGTATAAATCATGTCCGCGTGGAATGGTGCCAAGGATACTGGCAGCCTTTCCCCGTTGAATCGCAATTCCGATATTCTGGGCAACAAAATGTACCAGCCCTCCTGTCACCAGTGGAGGCTATGAGATGTGGGAACTATTCTTTTAGTAATTTTATTCATATAAAAGTATTTATGTCAAATCACAAATTTCATAAATTCAAAAATGTATTTATTGTATTACACACACACCATATTGTTAATAATATTACATTCGTATAAAAATAGCAAGAATGGAAAGAATTCTTTACTTGTGGCTGATTATGTTTTAAAAGAAAGATTGTAAGAAATGTGTTATATCATTTCCATACAACGAATCCAGGCAAGTAACGTAGACAGTCCGTATTGATCTTCTTAAAATCTTCATTGTAAGGCCCAGCCGTCACTTTAGTGAAATTGTTAATTTGCCGTGGAGTAGCTCCACATATTGTAAATGTAGAACTAGAAGGCGTTTTCGTTAATACCTAAACTACTTTGCCATCTGTCTTCGTCAGAAAGAGTTCATGCTTCACCTGTACTCCCTCACCTTTTTTAATGATGGGCCAAAAGAATTTATTTGACATTTATGAAAAATAAGGGCAGTGTGCAGCTTGTTGAAATTATAGCCCAGTCGGATTAGCTCAAAAACGGGCAGACTTACAAAATTTTTTATCAGAAATTTTCCTTCAGAATTCGTTGGGGCCACTAGTAGTCTAAATTCAAAAAGTAGGAATACCAGAGTTTTCAATTCATCCGCCATCTTGATTTAAAGGGTTATTTTTATCTCCTGAATAACTCGTTCATTTTAAATTTTACACGGAAAATAGTTATTACAAAAGTTGCTTAAAATTAAATTTTCTACAATTTTGGTCGCATCAATTTTTTTGCAGGATCGATATTTTTCGATTTATACCCGAAAAGAGGGGGTTAATTTTTTGGTTATCGAATAATTCGTTTATTTTCAATTTCACGCGAAAAATTGTTATAAATAAAGTTGTTTAAATTTAAATTTCCTACAATTTGAATTGTTATAAATTTTTTCGTAGGATCGATATTTTTCGATTTATACCCGAAAAGAGGGGGTGAATTTTTGGTTATCGAGTAACTAGTTTATTTTCAATTTTACGAGAAAAAATTGTCATAAACAAAGGTTTTTTTTTTCTTCCAACTTAGTAATGAGGTTATCAGCTACATGTTTATGTATATTACAGAACAAAATTCGTTGTTACCATTTGCAAACGTTCTATGAAAAGTTTCGGTTTACTAAATACAAAAAAGGACAAAACTTAATAAAGACAATAAAAATAATAATAAAAAGAAAAAATAATAATAACAATAAATCGACTCTATTAATCTCTATACTCTTTGATTGAAATGAGCACACAATGTGTGCTCTTTTGGCGGACGTTTTTCACACGCTGATTGTGTATCTAGGGTTTTTTATAGATCAATGATAATATAATATATAATTATATTAAATATAAAAGAGTATTTATTTAAAGTTTACTAGTAGTTTTTCAATTAGGTAACAAACACAATTTCTATACACATCATACCTATATAATATTCGTAAATTGTAGATCTGTATTAAGGTAAATATGACATGCTGTAGAAACAGTATACGTAGAGAAAGAAAAAAGTATGTGTGACAATGTGTGCAAATAGCCATTAGTGAAAATTGTAAAAGCATTATCTTTGAATATTGCAGAAGAAAAACTATAAATGTCAGTTGAGCTAGTATAGCCAAAGTATTAATTACCAGTCTTGTAACTTTTAACTTACTTTTAACGCAAATAATTTTATTGCTAATATTTTACGACTACTTTTAATGAAGTATTTTATTTTTCGATATAAAAATATAATAAAATAGTTTTAGTAAAATTAGTTTAGAATAACAACAACAACGTCAACGTCAACAATACTGCGTAAAGCTTTATCTTTGAAGTTTGATTTGATGAAAATTTTATATAACCAAAAAGCATTTACTTTTAGGATTCATAGATATTAAAATCGTTTAATAAAATAACCAAACGAAAAATGGCGTGAAAAGTACTTAACTCATAAAATTATAGCCAGACGAGATTGACGAGAAAAAAAATTATATGTTACTATAATCATAAATTTGACAGTAGTTCCAGAGTGAAAATTGACACCTCTATAACTTTACCTTTTCTCACAAAATTCACCGTGTTTTTATAGTTTTTTTAAACGATGTTATAGAATTAAAATGAATAAAAGTTATATGTTAGATAAAACTAGAACGATGACATTAGAGTGTCTGGAGGCCAAAGGCGACTACGTTTTATATAATAAAAAAAAAAATGTAATTAGAAAATAAGTTGTTATTGTATAAGTTATAATAAAATATGTGACTCTGTAGTTACGTTTAAAGATGCAATAGTGTATAAATTAAGATTAATAATTGTAGTCGATTTTAAGTTTATATAAACTGAAAAAAATAAAAGTTATGTTTTCAATAAAAGTTTTACCCCCCCCCCCCCCACTCATTTTCCCAGAGTTTGTAGTTTTAAGTATAGAATAGATTATAGCCTTTTAATTTGAATATACCCTATAAAAATGACTATGGATGGATGATAGATGAAAATCAGTATGCAAGAGTACGAGCCGATTAATAAATATTAGATAGCATAATAAAGACTCCGAATAATGGACACTCGGAGGTGTAGTTTTTAAAATAAAAAAGACACTAGATTTACAGAGCTTTAATTCTATAAACAGTAGGTTATTAGTATTTTCATAAAATAAAGATATAAGCTTAGTATCTTATTGATGTACATAGAAAAAGAAGATTGAAAATTAGGTAGCCTGAATGAAAAAGCTAAAAACTGATTACTTTTTTTACAGTTCCTTTTCTTGTCATTTCATAATTTTACTCATTGATGAAAAAACATCGTAAATAAATTTACATCTCTCGGGAAAAGTTGTTCACAGAACAATAGTCGTCTTTCTTGCCGAGGTCGTAAAAGGCGACTAAAGTCATAGTGATGCGAATAAATCTACACTGACCAGGATGGTGATCGGCAGCAGTGTCACCAGATCCTGCCACAATACACCAGGCTCGCCAACCCCCCTACCAATCGTGGCGAGTATTGGAAAACTCCCCAGATCCAACATCTGATGTGGTGGTGGTGGTGTGGTGCAGGAAATAGTAGTATTTTTTAATTAACCCTTAACCTAAGAACAACACCAACATTTAAAATACAATGTACACACCAAAATATTGTTAGTAAATATCTACATGCAGTTCCATTATGTTAGAACAATCAACAAAACATATTTACTATTTAATTTTAATCCCTTTAAAATACACAAAGAAGACTGAACAGTGTGGTTCTAAATTGTCAAAATAATGGTAGAAATATTTCATGATCGCCCAACTCCTCCATCTATTGTGATTACTTCATATATCGCTATAGATAAGAAAAAGAAATCTTTAATCTGGCCACATTAAATATTGAATGAATAACGAAATGACAATTTGCGAAGACAATTGTTTGTAACAATAGTCATAGTATTGAGCATCCAATCTTCTGTTTACGACTAACTTCTACCGAAATTCCAGTCAGAAAATATTTATTATATCTTCTCGACAAAGACTTAAAACTATATAAGGTCTAGTACAGTGATTCTTAATCTTTTTTTTTTTTTTTTTTGTTGCGGCACACATTTAATTTTAACGATTTCAAAATTTGGCGGCACACAAAGATCAAGATAAAAATTATTTACTTACTACAACACACTGCATAAATAGTTTATGACAAAAATTTTAAAAATACGAAATAAACTAATATATACTACAATAATAACTAAACGTTTATTAAGGAAATATTTTTCTTTTTAAATGATATAATTTAATAATATTTAAATTATATCATTAACATTATTATATATTTGCAAAATTTGGCGGCACACTTTTAAAATCTGCGGTCATGTTAAATAATTTTGGCTTTTCATTATCATTAGCCGCTGAACAGGACATAGGCTTCTTGTAAGTACTTTTGAGTTTAAGATTTTTTGAGATCTTTTACCGAAAGTCTAAAGCACTTTACATCTGTGTTCAAATCGTGGTACCTATATGCAGGTAGGTGCATTCAACGCTTCTGTATTTACAGATCTATTTTTAGTTTATTAAAGCAAAGAGTGTATCAAACAATTAGACATATTTTCGTTACCAGAAATAGGGTACAACAGAGAGATGAAACGTTCTACTTTTAGCACGTATTAAGTCACGCGTCGTTCACATCGTCACGAATTGTTGATCCATGTTCCCGCATATCTAGAAACATAAGGGATGAATATATCTGTTGACTGTGTGTCTTGAAATTCAAAACAAAATTTGAGAGATAATAATAGAAACATCTTGTTAAAATAACTTTCAACCAAAAGTTAAGGTATACAAAAACGTCGTGGTAAATCATACAACAGTTATTAAGACTGAAACTAATCCAACTACCTGGTACATTTTACTTTTTAATAATAATTATATTTCCATTTCAAAAATAAATCGTCAATTATTTAATTTAATTTTTTTTTATTGTTATTTTTTATTAAGTATTTTTATGTATATGGAGCATTCCATGCCAACTCGTCCTACCAATGGATTTTGCATCTCCGATTTCGCTGAAATTTGGCCACTTTTTTGTACCCCTAGAAAAAGGTTTATAAGAATTTTTTCATACAGCCAATCGAGAGATGAATTTTTGAAGATTTCGGGACTTTATTTTTTTTAATAGTGTGTTTAATAATGTTCCTTAGAGACGTTAGATCAAGGAATTTATATCATAACTGGAACGCTCAGTTAATAAAATTGCACATTCAAATATGCACCTTGAAATATTTGACATTAGGTTGACATTGGCTTATAACATGTAAAGTGAAAAATCGTTCCGAGCATTTCGTTAACTACTGGTATTTTGTCTCTTTCTTACCAGAGTTGCCTTGAATTTATGGTAGAAAGAGACGCATTCCCGGCCGTAGGAACGTTTTTTGAGTGCACGTGAGCATTCCAGTTTGTATATAAATTCCTTGCGTTAGATTCACTCATTTTGACGAATAAAAAAACAATCGAAAAATAGCGGAAAAATGTTTTTTACATTTTCTTAATCTACTATATTTATTGATATTGAAACCAGCCAGATACAAATAGTACAACCAATGAGATATTTCTTCAATTTGATTTTGACTTTTTCTCAGACCTATTAATAATAGTTTCAAAATATGAACATACAAGTTTATAGTAGGTACCTACCAATGTATTCTAATAACATTTCAAGAAGATTCAGACGATTGTATAAACGTAGTTGGAGTGTAAAATATCGCGTAGAAAACTTTTATGCCTACATAAAACCATAATACCTAATGAGCCGTTGTATTATGACAAAAATGTTATGTATATCGACGTGAGAAACTAAACTATGGCACTAAGAAATATATATATTAATAGACATTTTAAATAAAAGTGATTATACTTGAAATACTAAACTATTTCAATACTTACTGAGTCAGACACATGCCCTATACGTATAGCAATAAATAATGCATTACCTATGTGATATATCCTATTCATGGTTCCGCATAAGTAGGAGAATCGAAGCGCTCCCATTTCCATTGGCCATTGAGTTGCCAATATAGTCTGATCGCGGAGCAGGAAGAATTTTGTACATTGACCTTTTACTACCTGTCTCTGTCACTCCCGCTTCCGTCCGTATATATATTGCGTCTTGCTCGTACAATATACGTACGAGCTACTTCTTTCTGCGAAATCTTCCTGCTCTGCGATCCGACTATAGCTATAAAATATAATAACAATATTTTAAGGTATGAGTAAACGAATAAATGTCCATTCCCTTTTCATTTTTATTAACTAGTTTTAAAGAATTTAAATATCACTTTAGTAAATTTAATTAAAAAATTATAAAATACTCCACTTCCACTTTCCCTGTAATTTAATTTTCTTTCTAGATATCGAAATTCGAAAGTGACAAACTAAACTTAATTAGACTTGAATTCGGTTGAATTGAGTAAAACATCAATTCGTATTCTGAATTTACACTTTTCAAGATATTTTACAATACCAGAATTGAAATGCTCAATTTATTTCAAGTAGGTAGTCACTTTCATATTCCGAAGAATAGATCTTGTATAAAAAATTTTAGAATGTCATTCTTATCAGGATTTAAATACTAAAAAAGTAAAATAAAGAAAAATTATATTCATATACGTAGTTTATTTTCTTAAAGAATTTTCGAGTACAAGGTAAAATACCTGTTTATGTATTTCTCGTAATTTGTAACTAAGGTATTTTTTAATGAAATTATATGTTTTTTTAGTTATGTATATAAATTTAAAAATATCATATACCTAACGGAAATGCTTATACTGTAATTTATCACGTAGATTAAAATAGTTTATATACAAAAAAAAAAAATCGATTGTAAGATTATGACTAACTTCATTTAAATCAATAATTGTTTTCAAAGTTAGTTTAACGTCAAAAATTCACATAATCAATTATTATGTGTATATATATATATATATATATATATATATATATATATATATATATATATATATATATATATATATATATATATATATATATATATAACTTAAGCCAAATTCGATATGGAATGTTTACCAACAAACCGTTGCTTAGCAACCAACCATAGGCAGATGCTAAAAACCTATTGGAAAATAATTATATTTTATAATATTTATACACAGTTGTACAAGCTACATAAAACTTGAAATAAATAAGTCAGGGGGTTAGATATATTTATATATTATCTCTAATTATCTGTTACAGAGGTAAAATTTACTTACATGATAAACGTGATAGTGACAGTGCCATCTCTTGCTTATAAAATATTTATACATTTTTTTGTTATTTATTATTGTCATTTGTATTATCCTCGTGGGTCTCTCTAACGTGCCACGGAGAGCACGTAGAGCAGTCAGTCACGGTTTTTATCACGCACAGCGGATAGCGATCGTAACTCATCGTAGGGAAATTGTCCGCCAACCCGTAGTGAAGCACCCGTTGGTGAATATCGTAATTATTACGATTACTTACAATTAGTGTTCATAATATACTTACCCTCTAACGTATGAAAATAATTTGACGACGCGTTGGTACAGAGGTCATAGCAACCGACTAATGCTCTAGCGGTCGCGGGTTCGATCCCCCCGTATATGACATATATTTATATAGACCATGCAGTGTTTGTGGCCTGGGTGTCTGTGCTTGTGAGTGGTGTTTCCAGAAGCGACACAGGATTCACATGCTGCTGGGGGCTGTTGAGTAAGAGGCGTTTATTATTTAATATAATTAATAGATGGCGCTAGTTGTATTTATGTCACACTCATGAAATGTTATGCAGTATAATTTATATGTAGGTAGGTACATATAAGACAATTGAATGGAATTCTAAGCTGATTACTAAATTAGCCCTTTTTTCAGACGATAATGAATTTTTCATAATACCTATGTCGATAATAATAATATTTCAGGTTGAAGGCGCTTTAATTCTTCAAAGTCCTGGAATATATTTATTCCAACCGAGACAGCTCTAGTTAAAAGTTTTTAAAAATAATAAACACGCGCTTACCTTTTATTTATTGACATCTTTTAAAAAATTTAATTTACATTTTTTTACATCTATCTCTTTCCCTTAATAGTTAGAGTTAGTTTTGCCACGCACAGGTATTATATGTGGCTACATTAATCAAATATAGCTACTACGCCCTGCCTTCGTAGAAAAATATTTAATTTTTTATCGTTCGTTACATTTTTTTTGTTGTGCTAATCTAGCACATTGGATATTGCACAGTGCTAATCTAGCACATATAATAATGAAGACAAAAAAAAATTGTGTGTGTCAGCTCCGACGCACGACTGGAGTTTACTCCTTAAGTACGATTGTCTAAACATACGCAAAAAGAGTTTATCCAACTGAAAATAAGATAAATACCATATGAAAGGGTAAATTAACAAATTAATGAAAATAATATACATATATAAATATATATTTATTCATTTTATATACATTTATTATAACTAATCGGCGAAATATTTTACATTAAACTTTTCACAATAGTCAATTTCAGATGTGCACAAATATTTCATTAGGAATGTTGATAAATTATGTAATTATTATTATCTGACAATTATCATTTATTTTTTAAATATTATTTTTCAATATTTAAATGTTCATACGGGGATTAACACGAAATTAACTTTACGGTAAAATATATTACCTTGAGGCCTGACGTTTCGGCTAGGTTACACTAGCCGTGGTCACAGGCAGACTGATCCAGCGATGTCACGACTCCGCCGTCGGGGTAAATGTTTCTTCATGAAGAAATATGATATATATGAAATGAATGTTTATATGTATGAAAATTTAAATATAATAATGCAACGCGAAAGTTTAAAAGTTGTTATTATTTTTCAATATTAATTAGAGCAACATTACTTTCGCACCGCACCGTAGGTGCGCGTGCACCGAAAAAGTAACGAGGTCATTCATCAGTACATTTTACCTCTCATATTTTTCTCATACCGGGCGCCTTATATACGAAAATCGATTCTTAAGGAGTAAACTCCAAAAAAATGGAAATTGGTCAGTTAGTGGTTGAAAACATAAGGTACGTTAAATTTTGAAAACAAAACAGTTGGAAAATACATTATTGAGCCTCAATCAAAAACAACGCAAACATAAATGTTAGTAAAATAATAGAAGTCACACTTAAGTTCTAGATATTTACATCATATATTTACAATTTAATATTATTACTTTTAATATATTTACATAAAAATGAACAGAAAAGGACTAAACACAAACATCAACAAACTTTTTACATCTATAGGACGAGGGTCTTTAGCTGGAAGGACATCATAAAGAGGATAAAGAAGTTTAGGACAGTTAAAAAGTATATAAGACATATTACCTTCGTCAAGGCCACATTCACATAATGAGTGGGCCTAAATTCTCATTCTGGCAAGATACTCCAAGTACATGCATAACCAATGACAGATTATTATTGATGCTATCTAACGATTCAATCGTCTATGACTATAGTCATAAAATAGCACTGATTATAAATGAATGCGGGTAAACATAAATTTGTGCAAATTATGACAAACAATTGACACGAATATTTTTACTTTTTTAGTGAATTTTTATTCAATTTAGTCTAATAATATGAGTTTTTCTTTCGTGTTTAAGCAAATGAAGGATGAGTTTTGAGACCGAAGAGTAAATAATTTTATTCAGGGTGCCATTAAAAAAGCCGTGTCTGCGAGCGACAGTGGGCGCTTCTGTCAATATTTTCAAACCGACATCTTGTTATAAGGCGTTAACCTTTTTTCGAGTACTCAGGAACCTTAGACTTTGCCAAGTGAATTTTTATTGAATATTTTTTGTTGGAAGTGACGGCTTTGAAGTGAACGTGTTGAAAGTATGTTTGTGAGATTATAAAATATTTGTAATAGGTATATGAAAATGCAGCTGTCCCCTGTCGAGTTTTGATACATGTCAAATTACTTGTATTCACTTGTAATACGTAGTATACTGACTCGCTCCTTACATCACACTGTAATTGTGTTTTATAGCGTATGGTCTTTGATAAATATTATATTTATTTCTCTATTTTTAAATTTAATTACTAATCCCTAAGATTGGCGAATTTCAACAAATGAACTCAGCTTTTTTTATTATAAACTAGACGACCAGCGCGGTTTCAGTTTCGTTTATATTTACTGTCGGCTTCTATGCGTCGCCGAAGCTTGATATTTTATGTCACATAATTGTGGTTTTTTTTTCTTTTTTTTTTCGATAAACAAGCTTTCTAATGTAAAATCCATTTTAAAAGCTAGTTCAGAAGATCCCCAGATTAGCATGCACAAAAAAACTATTATGTTAATCTTTGCTCACAGTGGGACATTAACAGGCTGAATCAGTTCAATTCAATTCCTTAATAAATGAAAATCAAGATTTCACACGCATTTATGTATACTGATGCGATTCTACGAGTAATTTTTTATAGCCTATAAGCTTCCCCAACAAACGTCATTTTTATCCCAAAAATAATTTTTAAAAAGGTCGTTTGAAAGAAGGAAAGAAAAAAACAATTTCTATATATTCCTTTCGTACTCCCGTATAAAGTTTAAATTTTCCCGTCACAAGTTGCGGGTGACCATAAGTATACGAGTAGCTTAAAACAATAGCCAGGACGCTACAATAATATGATAATAATATATAATATCAAACTCTAGTTTGTTAGAGCTTTTGTATATGAATTTCGTATTATTAATTTATTAATTTAAACTTAATTATGATCAATAAAACGTGTGGCAGAATTGATAAATAGAAAATTTATGACAATTAAACTTGTGTGTTACACGTGGCCATCAAAATAATGTAGTTACGTATGTATAATTTATCTAATTATTATTTATTATTAATTTAGTATCAGCGAACCTCAGCACGTTACCACCTATTAATTGCATGTATTGCATTGAAAGTTTGTTTGAGTAATTAGTTGAACATTTAATTTTAAAGGTTAATTTACTAAATATAAACAGGTTCATTGTTTTTACTACAGTTCCATAAGATAAATTAAATGTTCGACTTGTAAGTTTTAATTACAAGTTGCATGTGATATTGATTCATGTCGTATGATATACTCGTATAGGCCTTTTATATTATAGACCGTTTTATTTTTTAGACCTGTTAGCCGCCGTTAAGACGTTTGCACATAATATTTTCTTCTCCATAAAGTCAGTCAGCATTTGGTCCTTGTATTTCCATCGTCTGTTATAAAATTGATGCCACGTCAAACTTGTGTTGAAATATCTTATCAAAACGTACAAGACGTACGACGTACGTGAGGTACAGCCTCACCGTAGGGTGTGCCTACGTCAGCTGCGCCGTTTGCGCTGATGCCGGCAAACCGGCGTCGCACATTATGGGAGGACGGGAGTACCGCCCCCCAAAATCGAGGGTTAGAGCGGTCGCTAAGGCTCCGACCGCTCCCCAAAGTTCGCATCAGTCAACGGAGGAGACTGCGGCCATGTCATCATGACCTGCCGCAGTTTTCCCCGTTCGCCGGTCTCTGGTGCAGCGGAGATAGAGCGCTCACGGTGCCCGCGAGCGCTCTATGACCGAGGGCGGCCCGCGTAGGCGAGCCAACCGTCGGGGCGTCACGGTGGCATGCAACCGTGATCCCGTGGCGTCCTTGTACGACGAAGAGGGCACCGCTGGGTTTTAGTGGGTATTCTGACTTCGCAGTCAGCGAGTCCCACATACCCGTCACCTTCGGGCGGCGGGATACGTAAACGTATTTCCCAGCGTCAAAAAAAAAAAAAAAAAAAAAAGGGTGTGCCTACGTCAGTTTATATATTGGTGTTAGAAGATCTCGACGTTTACCACGTTTAACATGAACCAGGTAGGTGAAGTTGACTTTTAAGATCCTAGGATACATACATACAATAAAACTGTAAATTTGACATGTCTGTTTTTTTTCCAGAATTTTTGACGAAAAATAATATTTAATAGCATTTAAATACTAATAATTAATATTCATAGTTAAAACTCAGTAAACGAAAAAAAAAAGTCAAAATTTCAGATTACGATTTATTTTTATGCAATTTTAAGCGTTTTGAAGTACGATACCATCACAATTGATGGCGCTAGTGGTATCTGGATCGCGGTCAGCTACTAGCTTTAATTACACAACTACGAATATACTTAAGTAAAAGTTATGTGCAGGTGACACCGGGGGCATAACTAGTCTTACGATAAAATATCATGAAGTAATTACATACTGATTATATATATATATATATGAGGACGACGAAAAGGACAATATCTGTCGTTTTGTCTAAATCGTTTTTTGTCATTGTCTTTAATATGAAAATATTGAACTTATAACTGAAATCATTTTATTATATCATTATTTTGATATATTTCTTCTGTAAAATAACTTTTAAAGTTTTCTTATACCTACTAATTCGTTTTTTTTTTCCAACATTAAATACCCACCATCAAAACAAACTGGCACATCAATGACCGCTGATCCGTATGAAGTGCTTCGCTTACTTTTTATCTTATAGAAAATGGGTGATATAGTCCCTCTCCATTTCGAAATGATCATCCACCTAAAACCAACGGACGTTCCCTTGCATAATAATAATAAACTCTTTACTAATGCAGTTGGAATTTATAAATAAAATACTCTTATATTGGAATAATGTTTCTGTATCATATATTTTTAGAGTTTATAAATTTCATCAGTCGAATTTTATGTCAAATTATTTTATTTCAAATGTTACCTGTTACAGATTTACAACACAAATATTTTTTACCTTCTGATCTCTAAATCATCTGAGAACATTCCAGCAATACTTTAATTTAAAATTAGACAAAAATTAACCAATATTATTAGATTTTGGTTATAATAGTTGAAACAGACAGCTTTATTTGCATAACATGTTAACACTTCGTACTGTAGAGAGTAAAATATGTTTTAAGAAAACATTTGTTAAAACGAAAATATCTGCTCACAAGACTCTGTCAAAAGACACATTATTATTACTCCTAAAGTTATTCCTTGGAGTGTTCATACAACCTCGCATAATATGTATGTATTTGAATAATATAATATTCTGCGCAATTTCTGCCAGGACCTCTGACATTTGCAATTAATTTGCAATAGTCGAAGCGTTAAAGCATTCTTAATCATATCGATAAATAGCTTTTAATTAAAGATTTCCATAAAATTATACATAAGTTCAGAAGACCTTGTTATGTTGATATTGAAAAATGAAACCTTAAATTGAAATTGAGTGCACGATTAACACGATCGTTTAAATATTGCAACATTATACATTACTGCTTGTAATAAATTAAGAATAAAATAAAACTTCTCTTCTAAATAGACTTAAAAATCTAAATCGGATTTTATGGCGTTTATTTGTTTTAAAACTTTACAATTTAACGATTTTTAATTAAATTAAATTATTTCCCGACGTTTCGGACCCTTTACAGCGTCCATGATCTCGGGGGACTGAGGTGGTGGGTGTCCGAATCTTCGGACGGATAAAATCCGATTTAGACTTTTAATTAAATGAGTAAAATTCGCGTAAGAGAACAGTATTCTAAATAGACTACTTCAAATACTAATCAGATAAAAGAGTAAGACATTTAAAGAGTCTTTACGCTTCAAAAAACTGCTCATTGATATCAATTCAAATAGTCAAATTCGAACGTGACATTTAAACTCAATTGGATATAGTCGTCGAGACAAAATGGAAATCAAAGCTCTTCAGTAGATCCAGGACTACTATAAAATCAGAACATAAAATTTTTAATTACAATTCGGAACTAATATGGGATCCCTGATTGTCATCATTTTAAAAATAATAATTCAATACAAAAACAAATATGAAAATATATAAATATTGTTTCCTACAAAAAATTATAAATATTAACTAATTTACAAGTAATAACTTCAGTCGCTATATTTTTGTCCTTCCTTGGAGGATTATCTAACGTCGACTTGTCAAACTCCCTGGTAAAAAGAATTAGGTTCAGAGCCTAGAGATTCCGCTATCAATGAAGATGGGAGTTATCATCCCTTGTAGGTTCATAAGCATTAGTGACTCAAGATGTCCAAGAAGACAAATATGAATAACTACAATTATAAAGAGTTTTTAAGTGTAATTTTAAACACAAATAAAGAGAAACAGCAAAGATAATTCCGATGTTTTACCTCTTAACAAGGTTAACAGACATGACCTTGATTTGTTCGAATCTAAATTTGAGTATTAATAATCTAAATCGTTCACAAAATAGTTAATTATATAAATTAAATAAGGAGGTAGAACAAACAAAAATTTAGTTTAAAATTAGCCACCGATTGTAAATCCGAAACTGATTATGTGATGATTGTGATTTTTGAAAATATTTTTTAATTCAAATACACACAAACACTTATATTGTATTACACGAGATCTAAAAACGTAAAATATTTCTTCTTGTTGAGTTTCTTGGTACACTATTAAGTGCTCGATAATTGTTTAGTTACATTTTATAATGTAATAGACATATTATACAAGCGAAGAATATTAACTTTAAAAATAATTACACAAACTAATTCTGTGCGATAAACTATTTATTATATTAATCGCGTACTAAACCTTTTTTTTTTTTGTCGCAGGGGAATCCATTTACGGATGATATCCAGGATGTCCGGGTCGGCAGTCCTAGACTTATGTCGGACTCTGCACTTTGGGAGTGCAATACCGTAGTAAGCCCCTGCCTGCCTGGGTGCCTTCAGCCGCTTTAATTGCAGGGTTCCGGGCGACAGGCTAGCCTCGGCGAAAAGGCCAGACTTCTCCATGAGCGCGTACTGAACCCTGAAAAACTGATGAGTATTATGAAACTACACATAAAATATGATCAAATAATCGTGATGTTTACAACAATGTCACTAACATCAAACCATGACAATAACTTCGTACGAATATGAAGGCTATATTTTCCTAAAAAGGCAATTATGTTCAGATGACACTGAGAGCAAACAATAAATAAAAGCTCTCACTAGCGCCATATCTAAAATGAATCATTGACAATTTCAAAGGACTAATGGGTCCATTAGCTGGTTGGTATGAAATTCTCCACTACATTAAGTTTGGGCGTTATGTAAGCAATGCGTGCTTTAACTAAATAAAATAAGGAAAGGGTCGACAGGGTATTATAAGAAAACAGAGGGTGTTACGATAAGAAAAAGGATTATTTCGTGGTTAAGATCCTATCCCTTGAGAGATGCGTGACAAAAAGTGTTTTGGACAATACTCGTATAAACATTGTATAATATACTCTCGTACATCAGAATGACGTCGATTGATTCAATATGTTAAGTTGATTACTACAGAAAACCAATTTATTTTTGTTTTGAATATGTAAGTAAAATTTTCTAATTTAACTTAAATATAATTCTTCAACCGCTTTAATTGGAGGGTATGCAGATATGCAGGATATGCAGGCAACAGGATCTCTCTAGCGACAGGCTGGCCGCAGCGAAAAGAGCAGACTTCTCCTCATGGGGACTTTCCGCCTCAACCTATAAAATATAAGTAACGCTTCTTTACCGATCGCCATGAAATTCAACATGCACGTAATTTTCTACTCCAGAAAGGACATAGGCTGACATTCCGGGAAAATGCAGTTTCTTAGGTATTACAAAAAAAAAGTTTCAGGCTTTCAGGACTTTTCTTTGAATGTAGACTCAAAAATCTCACGATTTCAATGCAAATTAACTAAAGATACATCCAATTATGTCAAAAATTTATAAAGTTGCGCGTTTTTGAAATTTCACTACCGACCATCGTTACTAATATTACAAATCCGAAGATACCTTATCAAAAACAAACCAATCAAAGACAATTGTGAAAAGAAAATGAATATTGTTAATATCACTCTACTTGGTATGTCTAATTGTTAACTGGTGTTAAGCCTAGATTTTTAAGTATAATTACTATCCGTCACCATATAAATAATTTTAATATACCGGGTGTAATCGTTAAGTGTGCACAGGCGATTATTGCGTAACTATTACAGATATAAAAAAAAACTTTAAACTGATATCGAAAGTACTTTACCTAATGAGTAAAATGACAATAATAACTTTTTAAAAATAAAACGAGTAATATCCAAAAAAAAAATACATTAAACACTCCCATACATTTAGTATGAGATAGTTGAAAGGTTTCAGTTTCCTTATTTTAAATAAAATAGTAGTAATAGTATAGTTATTAACTACGTAGTAGATAATCCTCAAAAATCAACGCTTTCAGTGGCACGATTATTTCCAGTGTTCCATAATTATGTACACAAGTTATTAAAAAAAAAACACAACTTTAAAGCATTTAAGATAAAACCTACTAAAACGCTGCACAATGATGATCCTCCTCGTCGGCTGATCTATTGCAATTGGCTAGTCAATAATTATGTCAATGTAAGAATTATTTGTTAAGAGCCAAAACACATAACGGCGTTGCGGCGGCGCAACGCTAAAATCGGCGGTATGCGTTGCGGCGTTGCGGCGCCGCGAAAAAGAGCGTTGTTGTAGGGTAACCAGTTCTTCGTGATTTTTTATTGTGGATATTAATTTAATTATTTTAAATATTATAGTTCACGTGAAATTTGTTAATTATTGTTTGTGAAGTTGTTATTTAGTAGAATGCATAAAAAGTAATCCTTTGTACCGGAAATAATTTTGTGAATCAAGTTTGTATGCTGGTAGAATTTTAAACAACTTTTGTCTCATAAAGCCTAAACAAAATTGAAACAAAGTGATACATAAATTAATATCTTACTATATTAGTTTTATAGATTAAATATAAATAAATAGGTTTTGTCCGCGGCTCCGCTCGCATGGTACAGGCACCAACGGTAGTCGGTACGTAAAGTAGGTACTCTATGTCCTTTTCTGTACCCCAGACAACTGGTATGCAGAATTTCATGATGATCGTAATTCAGGTGAATAGTTAAAGCGTGAAAGCGTAAAACAAACAAAGAAACTCACTTTCGCGTTTATCATATGCATGAAATTAGCATTCCCCTATAATTGTGTAAGATAGAAAAAATATCACTATAATAACTTTTCGAAACGCTGCTTTATTACATATTTATAATTTAGGTAGGGGAGCGGGGGGCTAGTTGTAACAAGGGTAAGTAGTAACAAGCATTTTTTACCTAGATAATAGAAGAATATTCATTTGATTTTCAACCTAACTTACTATTTAATACCCATTCTATCATATGAGCGTGATCGGTGTCCCGCTGGAGGACGCAGAAGGCAGTGTTACGCAGGCGCTCCGATAAGACCACGTAATGTATTTTTTTTTATTTATACAAAATTGATTATTGTTGATTTCAAATTGTTTAGCACTTGTTGATTTATTCAAATACATTTAGCATTTGTTTACTTCGATTATATTAACTGTAATTTCATACTAAATAGGGGATATATTTTTTTATAGCAGTTATTTCAAAAAACCTTGCAGTGGGGTATGTTGTAACATTTTCGTGGGGCAAGTTGTAACAAATTACAACTTGCCCCGTATTGATTTATAATTTCTATGAATTCACGTGGGACTACTTAAATTTCTTCTTTTCATGTTTTGAATACTTTTTTGTTGAACTCAATTGATTTCATCCATTTCAGAATGAGACACTATAAAAAAAAACTGAAAGTGCTTCCCAAAGCCACGATGTGTACGAATTGGCTTCTGTTGAAGTCTTGTAAAATTAAACCAGTGTACGAAAAGCTGCAAAATACTTTAATTTAGGTTATGTGTCGCTATTTAGATATATGTAAAAAAAAGGAGTAACAAATCTCTATAATACTTTAATCAAAAGGCTGATTGATTACTTAAGAAGTTAAGATATTGTTGTTATAAATGGCTGAATATTTCTCTACTAGATTAAGAATAAAACTAAGTGCCAAAACTTTTTAATGCTAAATACGCTAAATGAACCAAAAATCTGTTTACTTAAGTAGTTAAGACTATAAATGGCTGTTATACTATAGTTCCTTTATAGTCTAAAAAAGAAATAACAAGTTTTTGTAAAATTTTGAATATTTTTTATTACATTAAGAATAAAACCTTAAAGTCGAAATCTGTTTTATCATGTCTACAGTTTCTAATGATAAATATGCTAAATAAACCTTTGAAAAATAGAAAACTAATTTTCAATTCCTACTGTTACAACTAGCCCCAATCACGGGGTAAGTTGTAACACTCGTCACTTTTTTTTCTAAGCCATTTTTACAAGAACTTGTCACAGCTTTGATCAAAATTTTATTTGAAATCACTAGTTGAATAGTTGCTCATTCAAATAGAACTGCTGCATTTCCTAAATACCTAACAAGTAAGCTTCCATAAGGTCCCAACGAAAAATTGTTACAACTAGCCCCTCGCTCCCCTACATCATACATGTCACTTGTTTGAACCGAGTCTTAAATTAGCTGTAAATCTAATAGTTAAAAGTAACAACATAACAACAATTGAGCTGAACTGTGAGCCGGTTCACAGCTCCGGTTCAAGCATATGGCTCATGAGCTTATCTGCAGTTCATAAAAATTCATTGAGATACCCATGTCTAATAAAGACACAAAAAAATAAAATATAAAAATAGACACAAAATGTCAATAAATCATGGTCAACAAGTATGACGTCACAACGCCGGAATTGGCGGTGCCGCGCCGCTAAAATTGGCGGTGACGCCACCGCCGATTTTAGCGTTGCGGCGCCGCAACGCCGTTATGTGTTTCGAGCCTAAATGTAAGAAAAAGAAGAATTTGAATTTAGAACGAACACCCAAGACTATCTTTCTTTTTGTTTTTATTTAGTATGTTGCTTTTCAGCCAGTTCAAATCAATACGATATTGAAACAAGTTTTATTATTAACTAGCGGCCCGCCCCGGCTTCGCACGGGTATTTAACTAAAATTTCAAAAAATATAAAATTATATTTTTTATCACCTACACCTGCGTCAATACTGGAAAATATTTTATAACAGACGGATTGGTTGTCAAACATGTGTCAAAATAAATTTTAATTTAAATCAAAATCACTATGATATAGTGATTTTGATTGTGATATAGTATTTATATCAAAATAATTTTCTCCCCCCTTTTAACATCGTTAGAGGTAGATTGGACCAAGGAATCATGTTGTCCCATACAAACTTTGCCCCCCTTTTTCACCCCCTTAGAGGTAGAATTTCGTAAAATCCGTTCTTAGCTGACCTCTACTCGGTAAAAGGAATATTCCTACCAAATTTCAAGTCTCTGCGCCTTATAGTTTCAGAGATATCGTGATGAGTCAATGTATACGTGGAAATCTCTGATTTGGTTGGTATATATTATATAGATTTGCAATGGTACGATAATTAATCTAGACGTATATCTACTTAAAATTCATTAATATTATATCAAACATAATTATAAAATGATAACGGTAAAATGAGTAGGTACTATTCCACTAATAAGAAAACTGAAACCTTTCTACTATCTCATACTAAATGTATGGGAGTGTTTAATGTAAAAATTTTAGATATTTCCCATTTTATTTAAAAAAAAAATATTATTGTCATTTTACTCACTAGGTAAAGTACTTTCGATATCAGTTTAAAGTTTTTTGATATCTGTAATAGTAACGGAATAATCGCCTGTGCACACTTAACGATTACACCCGGTATATACAAGTCAAATTTCATGTACCTAGTCAACTTCAGAAATAGAATTGGTAAATTACACATTTCATCATTGATTCCCTACACAAATAAATGAACGTTTGCAATTATACTTCTTTTCTGGCGCGTTAGGGAATAATGATGAGTGTAAATTTTGACGATGCGGGCGCACACTGTGACGACACCATGAGTGTCTGTCTGTCCCGATTTTTGTCATCAAATCTTGCAAATTAAATTTGATCCACTTCCCGGTTACCCATTGATCTGAAATTTTGCATACATGTGTAAATCGCGTGACAATGCAATATTATGATGACATGGTGCTGATCTGATGATGGAGCCCGAAGGTGGCCATAGAAACTTTGCAATGAAACGACACCCCATCGAGGTTGGGCTCATTCGAATCGTCTTGACGAGTAGTTTATATTTCAATGGTAACCAGGATCTGGTGATGGAACTGGAATGTGGTCATAGGAATTCTGTAATAAAACAATGCAACCCTATCGACTTTCTACTCGTTTAATTCGTCTTGACGAGTACTTTGTTTTTAGATGGTTACCAGGGTCTGATCTGATGATGGAGTTAGAAGGTGGCCATAGGAACTTCGCAATGAAATGACACAACCTCATCGAGTTCAGGCTTGTTTGAATCACCTCGACGAGTAGTTTGTCTTTCAATGGTAACCAGGGTCTGGTGATAGAGCTGGAATGTAGTCATAGGAACTCTGTAATGAAACGACGCAAAACTATTGAGTTTCGACTCGTTTAATTCGTCTTTACGAGTGCTTTGTTTTAAGATGGTTACCAGGGTCTGATTTGATGATGGAGCTGGAAGGTGGCCATAGGAACTTTGCACTGAAACGACACAACCTCAACGAATTTGGGCTCGTTTGAATCGTCTTGACGAGTAATTTGTCTTTCAATGATAACCAGAGTCTGATGATGGAGCTGGAAGGTGATCATAGGAACTCTGCAATGAAGCGACGCAACCCCAACGAGTTTCGGCTCGTTTAATTCGTCTTAATGAGTACTTTGTTTTTAGATGGTTACCAGGGTCTGATTACAGATTCGAAAATGAGAAATTCGGCGCATCGTTTTATTATAAGTATAACGTATTACATGCGTACATAAAGACATACACACTTTTTTAATAGTTTTTCTTTTGTTACTATGAAAAAAAATTTAATAGCTTAATATGGCCACTAAACTATTACCTATCAACTCATATTTGTTTATTTACTTTTTTGGCTCGCAGATCTTGGCTTAAATTATAAAATGGTCTAAAGAATTTTAAAGCTCATTTAGCATGAGAATCTGCTTCATATTAGTTTTAGTTTTTTTTTTTTGACATTCTAAATATTCTGGTGTAATGTCACGCTTATAATTTCACTCATTTGGATAAAAATACAGAATATATATTCAGGATGTACTTTAACTTCAATAATTAATAGTAAAAGTCTGACAATTTCGTCTGTTTCCAAAATTCAATTGTAACTAGTATCTCGACCGCACAGATCAATCTCAATCGTATCTTTTCCACCCCGCGTCACAATGGTGAAATCGATCGAGCTTCACCGGCACAACTGAAGGTCATCGAATTAATCAATCGAAAATTCTGAATAAAGTTAATTAATTTTAATAATTAATACTTTATTTTTAATTAAATATGTATATTTAATAGCTACATCGTAAATCTTACATTTAAGTAGGAATTTCAAAATATATTTTATATAACGATTTAATTTTTTTTTATTCAATAGGCTAATTAAAACAATTAAATTAGAATTTTATAAAATAACGTGTAATATTAAACACAATAAAATTTCTTGCAAAAAGGAAAATGATTAAGTCTTAATTACTTTATATTTATTTTTTATATAATGCCGAAAAATTGTATATCTAATAATATTTATTAAATTTTTATAAGACATAATATATTCTAAATGGTAGAAAAAAAAAGTTTAGATCAAATTAGTTTGTTTTACTCAGATTTTTTTCTGAACGACTTAATACGTAATTATTATAATATACAAGCTGTAACCGCGACTTCGTTCTCGATAACATATTTTGACTTACATGCTAATAAAACCGTTTGGAATTTCGGGATAAAAATATTTAGTGTAGGTATAGGTGTAGTATAGATTTAAAAATTACCAAGTTTCACTCCAATATATTCAGTACTTTAGGCTTGAAGCGTGGCCAAGGCAGAGGACTAGCGTATGTGTGGGAAGGGGCGCAAACCTATATAATATACGAACAGATTCAAAAAATCTAGTGATATTTATACATAAATACATACATACATAATTATACACATACATACACAATAACCTACATATAACTATACATAATAAGCAATTTGATATATGTTGTATGTAATATATGTTATGTAATATGTATGTGTTTTTGAAATTTTTGTCATTTGGTAATCATATCGCTTAAATAGTCCAATAAATTCCTGTTTTCTTTTTATTATTTACTGTATAAATTTATAATTCAGTCGTCTATTATAAGATCACGATCATTATTATATTCACGAAAAAAAAAAATCCCCAAAAATTGTTACTTCAAAAACAAAAAAGGTTAAATATTTTACATATACAAGTGTAAAGAGGAATAATATTTACTTTCAAAGGAAATCTAAATCAACATAGAACGTTAGCGCCTTTGTAAATTTTTATACAAACAATAGCTTGACACACTTACGTCTATATTTTGTGAGGCGTTCTGATTAGCTTAAATAACTTAGTTTCAAATATTTTTTCTATTCTATGTACTACGCTATTGCTTATTTTTGTGTTCGTTTAAAAAACTAAATCTCATGACATATAGATTAACTTAAATAATATTTATATATTACGCGATAGTTTTTCAGGCTGGACGAACATTTGTTATTCATTCACGCGAAAATTACTAAATAAAGAACTAATTAACTAAAAAAGAAATGGGTGAAACAATTACTATTACTTTTCTATTGAATTTCCCACGGAATCGGAACTTTGGAAAAAAAATCGTAGGCGCATCTGCACTTTAGTATATTTTTCTATATATTAGTAAGTATATAGTAAATTTCTTTATAACGTTAGTTATTGATCTTACTAATCATGCATTTTTATTTAACTTTGATAATAATAAATATTATGATAGTAAAATAATCGAATATTTTCAGTGGTTAATAACAGTTTATAAAAATAACGCCAAAATATTTTGTCTAAGGAGTTATAAATTTTGAGAAAATACTTCAAATACTCTGAACCATTACTCTTCGTTTGCTTGCCGCCTGCCAATTTGACTGACGTTAACAATTTTAAATTAATTAAATCAGAATAACGTCATTTTGTTAGAAAATGTTGTAGCAAAATAAAAATTTTTGATAGTCCAAGGACCATAAAATTTACGATATTTAAATTTATAATAATAATACAGACAGACATAACCGACTTTTGAATCTGTAGATTGACGCAGTGGCTACAACATCTGTCTATTGTGCTTGCAGTTGCGTTTTCGATCCCCGATTACAATAACTGTTTGCATAAGGCTTATACCATAAGCCATACAAATGTATGTCGTTTCCTTAATGTGTTAAGTGTGATTTTTTAGATTGAGTGTAAAGCATTTGTTTACATTTATTTATGTTTTAAAAATAAAAAGATTTGTACTTGTATTATTAGTAATTAAACAAAAAGAAAAGTGAAATATAGCTGATAAAACCACGAAGCAATTACAAAGAGGAGGTGTTGTAATCAATGTAGTCTAGCGTCCACCAATGTAGTCCTGACATCAAACCGTAGTAGATCTACTCACCACCAGTTGTCGCTTTCGTCAGTACAGCTGTCGTTGCCGGACAATTAAGTTGCTCTCGTGACTAACTCCTTTTTATATATTTAAAAAATATTCTCGACCCGCGCACATTGTGAACATGAAGTGCTTTGTTGTATCGTGTAGAAGTTACACGAACAAATCAAAATCAAATGGAATAAACATATCTTTCTTCTCGTAAGTAATATTTAAATTAAATATATTATTTATTTTGTCTAGAAAGTTCGGTGATTACAATGCCTCTATCGGCAAGTAGCAAAACTACAGGTCTAGCCAGGGCCGTACTTAGAATTGAAATGTATCTCTACAATACGATCCCAGATACTATTCAAAAGCTTTTAATTAAGTTTAAAAAAATTGTCAATGAGCGTATGTGGCTATCTTCAATAATTATTTTGTTATAACCTTCAGGTTATTACAAAATAATTATTGAAGATAGCTCACTCACTCAGCGAATAACCGCTCAACTGCCCGTCTCGACTACTAGTTGACAAGAGTTTACAAGCTAACCACAATAACTGCAAGCGCCCGTGTCATGTAATGGTCGCCATGGCTATATTGCCCATGTCAACTTTTTTTCGACACGGGCATTAGTACGCAAAGTGCACCTGTCAACTACAGGTTGATTAACGTATACTACATTATCACCGGTGGGAAATAACGTAACAAAACGTGAGAGGCCCTGGGCAGTTTTGTGCAGTTGGTAAACTGCATCCGCTTGAGTGTTCGGACAATGATCTTTTGATCATTGTTCGGACACTCAAGCGGAAAAGGTGTTCTTCCGAGGCAATTTCAGTCGAATTGTTGTAGTGAAAATTCTAATTATGTAATTTTATATTCTGGGCTAAGGTTCGAACCTATAGTAGTTGGTTTTGACGTTCAATATTTGAATTTGAATAATCTGATCTAATAAAAAATATTATTTCTTGCTATAATAAGAAATCTATCAGTATCTACAATTTATAATTGTTGTTTATGAAAATAAAAGCATGTTATGTATCATATTATGCAGCATTATTCCATTTTATTTACCTACACTACGTCTGGCTTGAGAAAAGGTTTACCAATTTTGGTGTCCTTTCCGTTTTTTTTTTTAATCACTCCGATGATAAAAACTTTATTGCATATGCAAAAGCAAACTGACTTTTAGTACGCAATTATCGACCAAAAGGTCGATAATTGCGTATTGAGAAAAATCTCAAATCGATATTACACATGGCTACATAATATCAAGCTTTAATTTTCCAGCATAGGATGACGACCTCTCATTGTACTAAAATCCTACAAAGCGAAATCAGCTTATCAATACAATAGTAAATCATGATAATATTATATAGCAGTGTTTGGCATCCAACTTCAAATTATATATATATATATATATATATATATATATATATATATATATATATATATATATGCTTAACTAAAAAAAATTGAGTACGGCCCTGGCAGACACCTAGTGACATATAGTAGAACAATTATAACGTCTGTCAATTTAGTCAATTACGTGTTTTAGCTACTGGTCGCTAGATGGCTTGCCGCTTTTGAAGCCCCTCGCACCCCCGCGCAGTTGCGACACTACATTATATGAATAAAGTTTCTTATGGCACCTCCTCTTTGTAATTGCTTCGTGGATAAAACCATTTTTTCAACGCTCAACGTAAATAAGGAGACGACGAAGTTAGCCAAAACAATTTAATGTCATAGTTATAAAAACAAAATTCGAAATAAATAGTAGAAATAATAATAGAATTTGTATGTATGTACATATACATACAAAAACTTAATATAAATGGGAGATTGCAATGGTCAAATTGTAACTAAAGGCAAAATAGAGTACTAAGAGAACAACTACTTGCATACAGAAACAAAACAAAAAATAGAAACAATGAGAATATCATTAACTATATACACTTTAAAACAACAAATCTTTTTAAATACCATATTCATGAAAACAAAAAAAAAAATGTGGACCTGGATTACGCCAAATGGAAAACTTATTAATTTTATTCGAAGAAGTACTGTACTGTACTGTAGCCCGTAAACAACCCACTGCTGAGCGAAGGCCTGTACTCCGTATAGAAGAAGGGTTGGAGCTTAATCCACTACGCTGCTCCACTGCGGAGTTGGCGAATAATTTCCCTACCATGAGTAACGATTATTATCACGTGGCTATGATAACAACCGGGACGGACGGCTTTACGTGCTCTCCGAGGTACGCATTTCCGTTATATGTTTTTCTTACGGTTTTAGTCTCACATTTTTGTCAGTTCGGTCGCGCAGCAAAACCCCTATCTCCTCCAAGCCTGCCGTAAGGAACTACGTTTCAAAAACTGTACTCTTATATCAGTGGGGCTTTAGAACAGGAGATAGCACGTTAACTGCTCTAGTTAAGGTTTGTGATAGCATACACTTTAATATGGATAACCAATTGCTTACTATTAGATTTACTAACGCATTTAATACTATCGACTATGATATACTTGTAACTCTTGGTATATCTAAAAGTATCATTTACTGGTTAAGCAGCTATTTTCGTAATCGTGTATTTTATCGCTATACTTAATAATATATTTTCTTCTCACGTTCACCTCGAGATAGCGTTCTCGTTTTCTTAAGGTCGCGTTCTCTCATCATTTATTTTTTCCGATTTTTATTTATTCCATTCCTCATTTTCTTTCTTCCTATCATTTATACACTCAATATCATTGGGGTGATTAGTAAATTAAACGCTGATTTTAGTAGTATTTCCAATTGGTTTAGATTTTATGGTCTCTGTTTGAATCCCGCAGAATCTCAAGTTTCTATCACGGATAATCCGATGCAAGTTTCTAAACTAGATATTAGCACTTTACCTCCAATGGCCTTAGATGTCTTTAGTTTAAGCGGTAATACATGTTTTAAGAACTTAGAGATACTCATTGATCTTTCTCTATATTGGTCTCCACAAATTGCGGAAGTAACTCGCAAGATAATAGGATGACTGAAACGATGGTTTAATGTTGGTTGATTGTTTGATGTTTGAGATTGAAGTTACTGCAATATAATTTTTTTAATCTTTCTATCTATCTATCTACTGTCAATTGCGTAACAGTTTATTTATAATATTATTAATAATATTGATTATTTTGACAAAATATAAATTTGTTACTGTACGAACTTTGCATTAACCGGATAAGGAATTATAACGTTTCAGGCTTGTATGTATAAATAATATCTATCAAACGTATTGAACAATAAAGAATTTAAATAAAATAAAATAAACTTGTTTAAATCCGTGTTTCCGACTTCGCAATTTAAATATTTTCTTTCTAGTGTAAGGTATTAGTGTATGTAATAAAATAAAAATTAAGAAAAAAACACTGTCAATAAATTAATATAAAGTGTATATGAAAATGTCTTCAATAGCCAAAGGATATTATTCAGTACAAGATTATGTAAATGAAAAAAGGAATGTTTATTATACAGGAGCCTTCCTCTGTAAGTTTTATTTTTTTTAATTGTTTTGTTTAGTAGATGTCTTTTGTAACAACAAATATAAATAGTGTTAAATATTTTACGATAACACGCGAAGCTCGTTATAATAACATTTAATAGATATTTTATTTGTAATTCATTTATAAAGACCACTTATTTTTGTGAGTGAATAGAATATTTTTGCTAATATTGTCCAGTGAGATCCCGCTGTCTTAATCGGGATGACCTGCTGTGAAAATCACTATTTGGTTTTATGATAACAACATCTACTCCGAAGCGGTGCATTTTAATAATTTCGACTATAACACTTTCCTTTCACGGCCCAAACATATGGTAGACAGTTTAATAGCCGAATATATATAGAACTTTATTCCTTTGTCTGTAATTTTGTCATTTCGGTTGCTCATAGTGTTCAAATATTGTATTTTGTTTAATGTGTTACATAAAATTTTATTTTAAACCTGATTAAATTTTTAATAAAATCTTAATCTGGGAAACAAATGAACAAAACACAAAAATTGTAAGGTTTTTATAAAAAAATATTATGATATATTTTATCTGAAACAAATATATCGTATATAGAAAAATCGGTTTTCCTAGTCTAATCTTATAAGATATTAGGAGGAGGCATTATGGCTTTCGGCTCTTTCGTAAAATGCAATTATAAAATAATTTAAAAAAGAGTGGTATAATATTCCGTTAGAGCCAACTGTAAATGAATTTCAGTAATTTGACTTCAACAAGACTATATCAAAATAACAATTTATATTACATGTATCTGTAAATTATAAAGGAGTCTTCAAGCAGATAAATAAATTAATTATTTTTATTCCATGTTCTAAATCGTTTATACCAAACTTTTTCATAAATAATAAAACATCTTTTTGGATCGAGAATAGCAATTGCCTTTAGGAAATATATGTGCCCATATAAATTATTCCACGTATCCCTTTATACGTAAATATGAAAACTAACACAAGTCATACAAATTTATGAGAATTCCTATTGCTTCTAGATATTTCTTTTTTTTTTCTCATATCAAGAAAAATATTATTTAATGTCAGTATAACATCCGTAACGTAAGTTAACGTAAGACTTCAACAAAAGACATCTTTTTATGCCATATTTTTCTCCGACATTAGGGATTCTTTATTGATTTTTATTTTATTTTATTTTATTTTATTTGGAACACCAACAGCACATAAGACATTATATGAGTACAAATTAAACATTTCGACTAAGCCATTTACAGGTATTCGCATATGGTTATTTAAATGATGAGACCACCAAAGAATGACAATAAATCAACAAAACAAAAACGAAAACAAAAATCACTGACGATGAGGAATATTTTAGTACTTATTTAATAATTTGTTGCACCCCCGACGCGGGGCCAAAAAACTCCAAAGCAAACAATCTATTCACATTCTGAGGTTTAGTACGGAACAATTCTAATTCGCTATTATTTATTGACAGTTTGTTAAAAAAGTTACTCGCTCGAATAATGAATGAATTGCGACGGTAATTAGTATTGACTTTAGGAATTGCTAGCGGTTGGGTACGTCTAGCTGGTAATCTGCGTGGAACCCTGATGCTAACTTTTTCCAGCAAATCGGGGCAATCAATGATGCCATTGACAATTTTTAATAGATATGTAATATCAAAAAGTTGCCGTCTTTTTTCCAAAGGTAAAAAGTGGTACCTACTGCATCTCACCTCATAACCGTGATCCAATTGCTTACACTTGTATTGTAGATACCTTAAGAACCTTTTCTGTACTGACTCAATACGGGAAATATACACGTTATATTGTGGATTCCAGACCATAGAGGCATACTCAAGGATACTGCGCACGTAAGCACAATAAAGTACTTTAATCGATTTAATAGATTTAAATTCATGTGTAGACCTTATAATGAAACCAAGAGCCCTGGAGGCCTTTTTCACTGCGTAATCAATGTGCTTATCAAATAAGAGTTTAGAATCTTGAATGAGCCCCAAGTCTTTCATAGATGTAACTTTGTTAAGCGACTTATTGTTAATTTTATACTGATAATTTATAGGGTTATATTTTCGAGAAAAAGTCATAGCAAAACACTTGGAAACATTCAAATCAAGTTTGTTTTGAGTACAATATTGCACAAAATTATTAAGATCGGACTGAAGGCGATCACAGTCACCAGAACTGTTAGTGGCCATAAAAATCTTAGTGTCGTCTGCGTATAACAAAACTCTGGCAAATTTGAAACATAAAGCAATGTCGTTGATAAATATGACGAAAAGCAAAGGCCCTAACAAAGAGCCTTGAGGCACGCCAGAAGGAATCGATATCCACGCAGACGTAAAACCATTTATTGCAACCGCCTGGGATCTATTACTGATATAAGAAGTAAACCATCTAAATAAATTACCATGTATACCGGCTTTATACAGTTTCTCGAGGAGCAGCAGGTGATCTATACGATCAAAAGCTTTACTGAAATCCGTAAAAATGCAATCGACCTGTAGCCCTGAGTCCATTTTTGAAGAGGTGTATTCATTAAAAACTAAAAGGTTGGACACCGTCGACCTCTGTCTCAAAAAACCATGTTGCTCTGGAGTAAAGGAAGACTGCAGTGCAGTATACACCTGACGGTAAACAACCTTCTCGAATATTTTGGCAAAGACACATAACTTAGATATAGGCCTATAATTTTTTACATTAGAACGATCACCGCTTTTATGTACGGGCGTGACGAATGCTGATTTCCAGGTCATCGGCACTATACCTTCTCTTAAGGAACGCTTGAAAATAATGCATAGAGGCGTAACCAGGCTATCTACGCACTGCCTTATAAAAAAGGGGGTTATACTATCGGGCCCAGCGCCCTTGTTCATGTCAGTAGTTTTCAGCAATATTTCAACCTCTTCCGGATCAATATTTATATCACCAATACTAAAGTTATTTTGACCCTGATTATCAAGATGAGGTGTACAGCTGTTAGTGTCGGGAACGAGAAAATTAGATTGAAAATATTCTGCAAATAAATTACACACTGATTGTCCAGTATCTCCAGATTGATCCTCATATGTCATCACAGATGGTAGCGCCCGGGAGGGTCCATTTAACGACTTTGTGTAAGACCAGAAACAATATATATAGTGGTTTGGTTGGTCTATAGGAAAAAGGCAACTTTAATTAAATTAATAAATAAAACTAAAGAGTTTGTCTATTAGTTTGTTTATTTACATGCACCAACATCGATGCTCTCAGAACTTGGCGGAGAGGACCAAGACGGCGTCTCACGACAAATAAATATGGGTGTCATCTCCAACTCAAACTAGCGTCACAAAGATAAATATAAAAATAAAAATAATACAAACTAGAGACACGGCGGTGGACGCCGCCACCTCCGAAACCAAAAGGAGTGAAGAACAAACCACGGATACCCCGGATACTCTGGTGACGTTCCAAGAATCACTCCACAGACTAGTCTTACCCATAAAAATTATGTCATACTCGCCTCACCTTGTTCCTAGACCCTCATATCAACAGACCGATAGGCGACGACTGTAAACGTCAATATAAAACCAAAAATATCAAATCTTTGATAATATCATACATACATAAATCTCAGGAGATATTGAAAAATGTTTTTATTTTCCGAATCTAAAATTTATACTTTAGGTATAACATTATTTTAGTAGACTAATATCATCATGCTACGTTCGCGAGTATTGAAATCAATTTATAAAAAAAATTAAGGGTTCTTTAAATTTTGACCGTCGACGATGAACTCCCTAAGTGTAAAAGTACTATAAATTTAAAATGTGTTTCATAAAGTTTCGAATTTTAAGGTCATTAAAATCCCAGTCTCCTCCTTGATAATCGTTTTGTTCCGAGTTTTCCTTAATAATTTTTAGGTAATTCTATACTTAATAAAATTGTTTCGGTTACTTAGGAATTATTTAAATCCCCTTTTGGTTATCTTATATTTTATATATAATACAAGATTTTACTGTAAACCGCAAAAAAAATTACAACAAAATTACTTGCTAGTATGAAAAATCACATTATTGAAATAGATCGTTATTGTCACTTCACGTGGAAACGTGACAGACAGCGTTACGTCTGCACAATTTAAGAGTAGACATTTTTTTAAAGGTATATATTATCATTATCATATCAGCCATTTGATGTCCACTGTTGAACGTAGGCTTCCCCCATCGACCTCCAGAGCGACCGGTTCAAAGCAGCCTCCATCCAACGGCTTCCGGCGACTTTCCTCAAGTCGTCTGTCCATCTCTCGGTCGTCCGACGCTGCGCTTGCCGGTACGTGGTCAGCCCGCAGTGGAGCAGCGTGGTGAATTAAGCTCCATCCCTTCTTCTAGAATAAAGAAGAGGCTTTCGCTCAGCAGTGGATTCTTTACAGGCTGATAGAGTACAGTATCATAAAAGTAATCAATTTCATTCAATCAATTCATTTCTGATAATAATAGTGTAGCGTTTTATATCCTAATCTTTTCGATTATAAGTCGACTTTCTAATTAGTTGATACTGAGATTTGCATAAATAAACATATTTTCACCTTTATAATATTAATTTAAATAAGCTTGAATGTACTTTTAAGCTCGTGACCGTTTGTGTAAATGTAAATTCTCTTATAAATAATATCTCATTTATCCGAAGCATACCCAAGATTTGTATTCTTGTGAATATTCATGTTAATACTTGTAAGCTCGAATGTCAGTTTGCTCGGGTCTTCTGTTAAATTACTTGAATCATTTTATATACTAATTTAATTTTTAATAAGATTTTAGTAAAGATTTTATTTGCTTTATTTTATTTAACATTTATAATTTCACGATTATATAAATGACAAGGTCGTTTTAATGGAATTATCTTTCATGCAGGATATAATTATTATTATTAACTATAATTAAATAATTTTAAAAATGTTCTTCCTTCAATTAAGAAATATTTGGTTTAATTTTTATTTGATCTCACACCAGATTATTTAAATTTATAAAAAGTATTATTTTCATTAAATTATATACTGAACTACAAATTATTATAATTATATTAAAATATTAATATTCCTTCTTTTAATACAATAGTAGAACAAAAATTAAGCCGAGAAAGGTGTCACTGGTAGGGTTGCCACCTCTCCGGGTTTGAACACAAAAAGAATTTTTGTGTTGGATAACAGTAATAGTAATTGTTTTGATAAATAGTGGCTCCTGAGATTAGCGCGTTCAAACAAACAAACAAACTCTTCAGCTTTATTATATTAGTATAGATTTGCCTATATCAGTGTGATTCTATTTTGGCCATATTCATACTATTTATTGTATCATAACGCTGTTAGATTGCCTAGTAAAATAAATAAATAAATAATAAATAACAGATTCACGTATTATTGATGTTGATATGCAATCAATATTGAAGAGAGAAACTGAGACTGAGAATAGAGGCAATCGAAATCATCTACGCTACTTAAGAGTATAATTACTTTTGCTTGCTGAAAGTGAAATTATTAAACGTTTTTAACCGTATACAAAGATGATGAGAAACTTGAATAAATTCTACGGTTTCGCAGTGGGTCTTCAGTTGAGAGAAATTGTGATATTATACAACAAAGCAAAAGGACGTTTCTGCTTGCAAATGAGAGTAGTTAATAATTCGAGGATTATATAGTAAACTGAGGTTAGTCAAAATTTATGACCTCCATAATGCTTCGCTTCTCTGCGAAATCCGTAATATTTGTGATAGAATTTATTGTTTGATGAATAATACAACGACTTATTTCCAACTTATTTCCATGTATACATAATTACTTTGGTCCTTCGGAAGTGGATAAAACCACTAAGTATCCTAAGACGTATGCTAATTAATTTTACGTATTAACAAATTTAATAGTTAAGTTTAATAAGTATTAAGATTTTTCGAAAGCTTAGAAAATAGATAAACTAATAATAATATTTTTTTAACTTTTCGTACAAAATACGACTTAATAAACTTAAATATTTTAATTATTGATTTTACTATTTATTTTCTATATGAAATTTATGTACAAAGTATTTCTTCCTTCGAGTATTGAGCTCCATCTACTGAGCGGCCCAAATGGTGAAATTTGGCCGATTAAAAAGTTGTCCAAATTGGTCACGAAGTGATCATAATTATAGTCAGTAATTTCTAATTGTGACTATTTTGAGATATATTTAAATAATTTTAGAACCAATTTGTCGGATTAATTTGAGCCGCCAAAATGTTATCAACTTTCTTGGATTTTTTTACCCTCTGTAATTATTGTAAATTGTCAAAGTATTGACCAATTACTAAAAATTACTAACCAAATATGACCATTTCGTGATCAATTTGGACCACTTTTTAATCGGCCATACTTCACCATTTGGGCCGCTCAACAGATGAAGCTAGAGTATTGGTATAAAAAGCGATTAAAATTTTCGATTGGATCTTCATGTAATAACAAGGATTGATTTTGTAAATATAAGGTTTCTTTATTCAATTACACTTTCGAGAAAAAAGGTAAGAGGCCAAATTTACTTCAGTATTTACTCTATCAAATGATTCGTCTTAGTATAAAAGATATTTTTCTTCTCTTAAAACGTCAATCTTTATACGTATTTTTTTATATAATATATTCTTACAAACAAGTTGTAAATTTATTCCAACAAAATTATTTGGATCCTTTTTTCGAATAAAATTTTTTTTAAACAAATCGTCGTCACGTTTATTTTTTGACGCGATAACGTCTAGTAAATCAATGAAAGCCGGCGGCACTTCACGAAGTTTGTCACAATCCGCGAGCGAGAGCGCGGAACAAGCGATAGAGAGGCACGATCGGCCTAACAGTGCTAATACACGGTAGAATTTGGTTCCTCCGAACCAAATCCCGAGAACCAAATTCCATGTCGCTACACACGATGACACAGAAAAAGAAATGTAGGGTCGTCACACTTTTATTAATTAAAATTATACATTAAAAATTTTACTCTAACACTGTTTCTAGAACTCAGCCGACAAATACATAATAAGAAAGAAAATCAGCTTATTACAAAAATTTACATATTTTTAATTACTAATATACATCTATCAACGTAACAACTCCAAATTTTAGCACAGATGGAAAAATTTCGCAGATAAGTAACATTTGTTTTTTTTTTTTAACAGTCGTTATATTTATTGTATAAGGTAAATTGTAATCGATTTTTATTCACAACTTTAAATATTATAATTATTATATTTAATTAACGTAAGTGAAGTAAAATAAATAATAAAAAAGAATGAGTGTCTGAACATAGATTAAAAATCATAATAAATTCATTTTAAATCAAATTCACTTCCCATCCACTTCGGACAGATTCATTAATTAAATATTAATACATAATAATATACAATCTACGAAATAACAACAGCGTTTTTTTATTTACTATTTATAATTACACTTTATAATACAATATATAATAAAAAGTAACGGTTTAAATCTGGATAATATTTTTGCAATATCTAAGACTTTTAAGATAATTTAATTATTGCAAAAACAATTTCTTTTTAATAAGAATATATCTCAGAAGACATTCATTATAAAATAATACGCTTCTATTAATACGTATCAAATCATATTTAAGAAAAGAAGAAGAAAGACGTTCAATCAGTCTCTTTACAACTTACTGGTCCGCATTTTACAGATGCAGTTTTTGGGTCAGATATTCTCAAAAATATTATAGCGCTCTTCGTATCCAGTAAGGTAATGTGTTTACAGGCCTGTTGGGATTGCTCCTTTATTATAGCTCATCAGGTATAGTCAGCCAGAGTGGACTTTTTTATACCATCACTAGCAAACCCGGCGAACTCCGTTTCGCCACCAGATGGCTTCGTTTTTAGTAACATTTCGTTTGGGGATTAAAAGATGAAGAAAAATTATATTTCTTGTGACATGCAAAACCATATTGGTTTGTAGTACATGCTATGTATAAGAGATGGCGCTGTATGTGAAAAATGATTTTCCCTGTAGTTTTCCTGCTTTCCTGTTGAAATTTTTCCTGAATTTTGTTTGCTATAAACCTCACGGAGCCCGAGACCTTTCCAACGAATGCAAAACCGTGGAAATTAGTTCGTGCGTTCTGGAATTATAGCGTCAGGAAGGAAAACCCGACTTATTTTTATATTATAGATATGCAAGCGGTGTGCGTCCCTGCTGCGCAGGATTCGGGCTAGTTCAGTTCAGTTAGTAGGGCTAGCCATGTTAGCGGATTTGAGTGTATGGACATGTTGCACTATTTCTCATGGGAAGCTTCTGTGACTCTTGTACTCAAATATATAAATAAATAATTCATTAGTTTAAATTTATACTAACATGAAATAAGTGTTTTTATTTACATATTCTAACAAAATGGGTCACTGTTACTTTTTTTTTATAATTTATGGAAAGTTATATTAACATACTTAACAAAAATTATTTACTTTTATTATAATTAAAATAATTTCAAATGTTATTATTTTAGATTGTATTTTTTGTAATTTTATTTATTTTAATAGTTTTATTTTTTATAATTGCAACAATATATATATAATGTTATGCTTTACCTATACAAAATGATGATATAATTACTATATTTAATTCAATAAATGCCTACAATTTTAATAAATGATTTGTGGTCAAATGACGTCAATATTTATATAAATGGGAATATTTTATGACTATTGTTACGTGTGTATTATTTTGAATAATCGGGTAGGGGGTCACGGTTGAATCCGAAAGCGACCCCGTGGCGCCCCACTACGACGATGAGGGCACCACTGGGTTTTAGTGAGGTATTGTGGCACTTTCTGCCGTGTCAGCGAGTGCCACATACCCGTCGCCTTGTGTGGTGGGATGCGTAAAAGCATTTTCCAGCGAAAAAAAAAGAAAGTGTAGTACGTGTGCCGGCATCTATACGAGCATACATCTAGTATCGATGGATAAATCTAAATTTATATTTCTAGGTGTTAATATTTGTTCAAACGGCTTTGTTTATTATCTCAAACAGTAGATGAAACGATGATCATTCAGGTTACTAACATATATACGAGATAATAAAAAATATATGAATCTAAATGATTAGATTGTCTTCATAGATATATATTTTCTGCAAAGAATAAGTTTTGAACTAGTTGAAAGTAAAAGTAAGTATACCCAGATAATAATCAAAAAGTGCTAGAAGAAGAAACAAAGTTGTTTCTATGGGTTTGATTACTATAATTAATTGCCTCTGATTAAGACTCAGTTCAAATAGATTTAGATAGAAAATACATAGTTGTTGTAAGTTACTCGGAGACAAAAAGGAATGCTCAGCCTTTTTTTTTTCTTTTTCTTTGTGAATGGTGAATAGACCTATATAGGTCTATTCACCCTGTTGTCACACAACAAAGAGGAAAATGAACGATAAAACGCCTACAATACAAATTTTAGTATTATCACTGGATACCTAAATATATGTAATCATTTTCTCATCTCTAAAATCAGGTAATATGTCGTTAAATGAGAAAGGATACAAGGATAAGATACGGTTATCATTATCGCTCAATGAAAGAACACCTTAAATTACCGAACAAATTTAATTACACTTTGTGAACAGTTTTCTCTATTAAACATCAGGGGGTAATCTAACCACGTAACACTCGTTAATTAAATTTTAAAGTAATATAGATCGTACGATGCGTATCAATATTAAAAGAACACATTAAAATGTTTTCACTTAAAAATCTATTAAGAGAGTTTTGAAAATTTTCAAATATTTTACTTTTATTGCTATTTAACTTCATTAATTTGCTTAAAAAAATTATTAATTGTTGTCAAATTCGTTTGTCAACATATCAATAGTCAATATGACATAGATATTTGATAAAATATCTAATGTTTGATATTTCCCTACACTTTGATTAGCCACTAAACGAATTAGTTAAATGTTAAAGTATTTTGTCTCGCACTCGATTTACGAAGCACCTTAAATGATAATCCGTATGTAATAAATGAAGGTAAAAATCACTCGTATCTGGAGCAGAACTCGATGTTTTCTTAGTACGTTATGAATTAAAGATCAGTTCTAAGTTACGGAGAAGTTTCTTCCGAAACCTACTTGAGTTAATCAATTACGTTTCTTTATACGGTTATATATTAATGTGATTTATTTTAAGTTTATGTGTGCGATTAATGGCTTATAACCTACAAATAAAAAGCATGGTTTAGTCAAATGTGTTAAAATAGACTTCGAATACTACTAAAATACTGGGCGTACTGATTTTTACAGTAAAATTAACCTAGATTCTAATAAAGTTATTATACGACGCAATAAAATTTTCATTACATTAATCGATTTAACAGATACCTATACAAAATTAAAATAACATTGATTTGAATTCATACGTATTATGTACAATAATAAAATCTTCATTTTAAAATTGTTTTGGCGTCGTAGCAGTAATACTACTACAAACATAATAAACACTGCATATCGAGCAAGTCGACCCACTTTCATATTCTCCGATAAATGTTACAGGCATTGAATTTTCATCCACATTTTATCCCTGGACTTAAGAGTGTATGCTACCTCAAATTGCTTATTTTCCACTCGGCAGGATGTCCATATCTTCCAAACTACTGAATATTTAAGTTTAAAATTGATGTATGGTAAAGTTCAGGACATAAACTATCTTTCATATGTTTCGAAAACACGATTCCATAAAATTTTATCGATACAAAAAAATCGCAAAGTTACCTCTATTTTTTTTATTAAATCCTTAATATCTCAGTAAATATAGAAGTTATGAACTTGAGATTAAGCATGGTAATTGAAATAAGTATGAAGAACATTTTATATGTTGCGTTTTTTAAAAAATAACTATTGATAAGGTTTGTGGGGAGAAAATACCTATAATTCGTGCGACGAACAACCAAGCGCTCTCAATTCTCATATTTGTCAGTACCGCTCCGGCTTTCGTAAGGGATACCTGTGTCGCTTGCGCTCGAATTGAACGGAGGACGGTACTATACTTTTTACTTTTTGAGCTTGTATACTTTCATTCAAAATCTATATACATATAATAAAATGGTAGGAAAGTCAAAACTGTACATTGAATATTTTTTTTAAAGAATACTTGGGGTGTAATCATGTTTTGAAAAGACGCGCGCGCTCCCCGCGAGCGTGTTGCGGTTGCGACGAAGTGGGGGTGAAATCTGAATTCGAGCTGAGGTAGGGTGGCCCCTTAAGCCAAATGTGTAAAAGTATACTGCAATTTAAATTGCAACAAAAACTACTAAGACACTGGCAACGAACATACTTTCGTGTCTTTAATAACAAATGTAGACTTTTTACGTTTTTGTAGTAAAAAGTTGGTATATGTTTTCTATCTTATTGACCTAAGATATACTTAATAAGAAATTTTGAGATCCGAAACATCATTTGATTTAGGAAACAGAATTTGAAGATTTTAAATATATTGAATTAGTTAACCTTGGTTTTTGATAGGCTCAATCTTAATTCTCTGGTTTTTCTTTGGGTTGAGAATTTTATTAGCCTCGAATTTTATGTATGAATTTGTTTTCAAACCACAAACTCCCGACTCAACTCGTTATTATGTACACTTAATACCCCATAAGAAATCGCTAAAGATTTAAGGCATTACCAGGACATCTAAGTATTAGTATTATCTTAGTATTAAGTAACACATAATAATAATTATTATTATTTATTATTATTATTTTTTAATTGCTACACTCCACCCGTTCAAGATATACATATACACATATAAATAAATATAATACAATACTTATATAAGGAGTATAATAAATTTACATAAACTTACTTAGATAAATATAAGCGGGTGGAGGATTACGCCCCGGCAGGGAGATCAAACGGCCGGGGGTTAGGGCTGTAGGCTGAGAAATCGGCGGACAATCCTAGCCGAGTCGAGTAATACCGCCTTCTGCATCCTGGCTGCGAGCGAACCGTCACGGATACCCAGCTGCCTCAGATGGTGAGCGAGGCTAACCGGGATCAAACCGTTGGCAGATATAACGATAGGGATGATTTCAGTGGAATCAACACCCCACATGTCGACAATCTCGTGCGCCAGATCCAGATATTTACGTTTTTTCTCTGTTTCGGCTTTCACGAGGTTCTCGTCATGCGGGATGGTAATGTCCACTAAAAACACCCTCGACTGTGCCCTATCCATCACCACGATATCAGGCTTGTTCGCCAGTATCGTCCTGTCCGTGGCGATAGGCCGGTCCCAGTAGAGCCGGACTCCGTCGCGTTCGAGTACTGGCGCCGGTGTGTACTGGTAGTACGGCACCCTCTGTTCCAGAAGACAATACATTAGAGCAAGCTCTTGATGAAGAATTTTGGCCACTTGATTATGTCTGTGCAAGTACTCAGTGTTGGCAAGCGCTGAACACCCCGAAAGCACATGTCTGAGTGACTCGCCGGGATGACGACAAGCTCGACAGAAGTCGGGAGTGCCATCCTTTTCCTTCATTCATTGCTTCCGGTAGTTGTTCGTCTTAACCACCTGATCCTGTATTGCACAGACAAAACCTTCGGTTTCCCCAAAGAGGTCCCCGAATCGCAGCCACTGCACGGAGGCCTTAACATCCACGTGAGGTGCGTGGAGCGCCTTGTAAAACCGTCCATGCAGCTCCTTCTCCATCCATACGGTCTCCCGGTTAGAGGTGCTAAATACAACCGGTCTTCGCCATTCCTCTTTGGCCAAGGATAACGGGGTGAGACCTTTGTCACATACTATAACTTCACCATGCATAGCGCTCTCCCCCCTCGTCTCAAAGTAGGCCCTGAGGCTGCACACCTCCCGGTTATGCATGGACTTGGCGCTTAATAGGCCTCGGCCACCACACTTCCGTGGGATGTACAGTCTCATGACTGACGATTTCGGGTGATGCATGCGATGGTAAGTCATAGTCGTGCGGACTCTTCTGTCCAGGGCGTCGAGTTCGGTCTGAGTCCATCTGAGCACGCCAAATGTGTACAAGAGAGTGGGCATGACCCAGCCGTTATAAGCTCGGACCTTGTTGGCGCCCGACAAGTAGCTCCGAAGAACTTTTGTCAGCCGTCCAGAAAAGGTTTTTGGGAAGTAAAGCATGGCGTCGGCGTCGGGTTCTCCAACTTCCTGTAGAACCTCTTCTGATCACTTATTATTATTATTATTATTATTTATTATTATTATTTATTATTATTATAATGAATTATTTTTACACTGAGCGGAAATATATAACATTTAATATGAGTTTGTCTTACACTTACCGAACAAAAATCTACACGATCTCTAGTGTGTCGAATGAATACGTAATTACAAATTTATTAATTATTTAAATTTATTAAAAATGTATAAATCAATTAATTAATATGATTTTTAGATATTTTTTTTATTTTACCGCAAAATTTAAACATTTCCCATGGTCATATTGATTTATATCTAAGTGAAATTCATTACATGTCATAAAACGGATATAAAGAGATAAACTTTTATAACAGCTAGAACAAATGAATTGCCTGCTTAGAACTTTGGAATATTTAAACGAATCACTTAAAAAGTCTCCGTAAACATCAACATTTTTTTAAATCAAACGTCATTCATTCCATTTTAATTACAACAAAAGTTTTATTAATTTTGCTCTCCCTATTTCTTTCACGAATATTGCTAACACGTGAACCTTACGTAAAGCCTAAAAGTGACTATTGATATTTAAAGGAAGTTTTTATACTCAATATATTATAAGGCTAATATTTATTATATTACTAGCTGTGCCCGTGGCGTCACCCACACATAATTTTTACTTTAATACACAAGTTATACATAGTTATAGTTAGACTTATAGTTATGTGGCTGATGTTAGTAAAAGAAAATAAAAAAATAATGCGCCATCAGCCCCAAACTATTATGATAGCACCGTACTTCAAAGTGCGCAACTTTGCGTAAAAATAAATCGTAATCCGAAATTTTGACGTTTTTTTTTGTCATTTTTTGTTTATTGTGTTTTGAATATACTATATTAATTATTATTATTTAAATGCTATAAACATTATTTTAAACAATTTTTTTATAATTTTTAAATTACATTTAAATGTATTAAGTCACCCACTCTTAACTTTAACGCCATCATTCAAAATACCAATAACTTTTGATAAAGTCAAACTATAATATTTTGATGAAATAAAGACTAAATAAATGCTATCTCAGAATATGCTTTATGATTTTCATGCTGATTTTTAATCTACTCGTACAATTAGTACTTGTGCTGTATAGCTGCGATGCGTGTTCAAACATACAGACAGAGACATTTATAAAAATAATAGAAATGTATATTAATAGTTTTTTAGCTCCTACAAATTTTTTCATTAAAAGTCAAAAAAAAATATAACAGTCAAATTATACAATTTTATTACACGTATAGAAAATAATAAACAAGAAGATAATAAACAATTATCTAAACATTGACTTTAAAAGTCTGTACAAAGCTTAAAATTAGTACGTAAACAATAATTAAAGAAATTATAAATTATTCTGTATTATAACAGTGGAAACTCAATCCATACTGAAGCATTTTACTTAATTAAGCAATCGTCCATGTTAATTTTTTTTAAATCAAAAGGTAGCTTTATCTTATGTATTATGGTTTATTAATTAATAGATTTAGCGGAATCAACATTAAAAATGTCCAGTTACAACGTCGTTTTTTTTTTTCATTTGATAATTTATTTTTCTACATAGATATACCTATTGATCTTGTATTTATCATATCGATAAAATGTCGCCAGCAGTAAACTTCGTACAAATTTTAACCATATAATTTCACGTGTCTGTTTCATTCAGATCAATTTGACGAAAATTATTGTAGTGTTCTAAAAACACATATATTATATTTCTATTATTTTTAAAAATCTTTGATTGTCTTTCGGCGCCTTTAATTTAGATTATCCATGTTATTTGTTTTTGGTAGTCTAATCATCTAACGTGATTGTTCAATATCGATTGATGTAGAACTGGTATTTGATCATAATTTTTAAGTAATCAGTTACTTTTACTTAGCATTAATTTTAAATCATGTAACATTAAGTGTACTGAACTAAACTGAATCCACGTCCCACTGTTGGGCAAAGGCTTCTTCTCCATGTAGGAGAAGGGTTGGAGCTTAATCCATCACGTTTATCCTCTGCGGGTTGGCGGATAATTTCCCTACTATGAGTAACGATCGTTACCAGGTGTTTATGATAACCACTGGGACCGACGGCTTTACGTGCTCTACGAGGCAAGTTGGAGGAACCCACAAGGACAAGGACATACACACAGACCGGAAACAAATATTTTCACAAGTACAAATATCTGCCCCGTGTGGGAATCGAATCTGCGACCTCCGGCGTGCGACCGCCACCACTATACCAGATAATGTTTGATAAACTAGAATGTATGATATGTATGAAGCCGTGAACCTTTCTTCTATATGGAAAAGAGGCCATCGCTCACCAGTGGGTTGTTTACAGGCTGATACAAATATGTTGTTTATAGTTATAAAAAAGTTTGAAGAATATGAACACAAATACATTTTTTTTTCCCTTTATGATATACTTCATTTTATTTACTACAGAATATTCCAATAGTCCGGTATCCTCTGGTTTTTAATAGTGTAGGATTAGTGCGATTCTACTGTAGTTTTTTTACTATTAAAAAGTAAGTTATTCAGCTAAGCCAGTGTACTACTTTAGAGAGAACATTGTTCAGTCGTCATAGTTTGTTTCTTATCTATGCAATTTAAATATTAATGAAGTATTATGAGCAAACAATAGAACCTCATGATTATTTTCCACTAAATATGGTAGATCGTTAATGTATAATAAAAATAAGAAAGGGCCCAGAATCGAGCCTTATGGGACCCCCATATAAACAAGAGACCCGGTACCCAGACGACCTAGATGTAACACTATATTTTACTTCAATCCTCTGAGTTATATGACTAAGATACAGAAGTTTTAGCGTGGTATTTTTAACGCCATAGTGACTGAGTTTCCTGATTAAAGTATCATGTTGTACACAGTAAAATGCCTTGGACAAATCACTGAACATACCCAAAGCATCCCGCGACTCCTCCCAAGCATCGACTATAGAAGGAAAAAACTCTACACCAGCATCAGTTGATGAGCGTCCTCCAGTAAAAACGAATTGTTTGTTATGTAAAAGTTTATTCGTTGTAAAATGATTTAGAAGCTAACAGACAATTAGTTTTTCAAAGTTTTTTTTACTACAGGCAGGTAAAATAGAAATAGGCCTGTAATTGGTCGGATTTACTATGCTTCATAAGATCAGGAAACTGACCACTCATAATACGCACATTAAATAATATTAAAAAATTATATTAATATAATGTAATAATAAAATAATTATTTAAATATAAAAATTTCGGAACCCATCCACTATCCTAGCTCGTAGTATGAAATCAAATCGTGCCCAGTTTCTTTCCAAAGTCATTCAGTAGTTTTGGTGTGATGCGCGGCCCCGATACAGACAGATAGACATAATTTTCATTTTGGATTTCAATATTGATTACAGAGTCATCGACGTTTTTTTTTTTCGAAATATCTTCAATCTAGAAAATTGGTTCTATTACAATTTTCTTATAAGTACAGTTATTAATATATAACACTAGCTTTTAGCCCACGACTTCGTCCGCTTAGGAGACGAAAATGGTTCTAATAGGATTTTAATAGGTTTTTTACGTTATTAATTTTGTTGTAACATATACATTATTATGTTAAAATGTTTGAATACTTATAAAATATAACATTATGTATTACAGAGTAGGGATTTAAAGTTAAAAAAAAAGACATTAAAATAATTTTCCTTCGGGGTGCTAAAATCATCGGGCTACTCTGGAACATGTCACATACAACTGGCTATGAGAGAGAGAAGCAGGCAGCTTTCGCTCAAGTATACTCCAGCTACATTAAGAGTTTGACCTTAAGCTTTGTTTATGGTAAATACATACTCATATACACTCATACATTATATTATTATTCCATAAGTAACGATTATTATAAGGTATCTATGATAACAAACGGGACCTACGGCTTTACGAGCTCTCCGGGGCACGGTGGGGAAACTCAAAAGGAGATACACCTAGACCTGAAACAAATATTAACACAAATACAAATATCTGCACCGAGCAGGAATCGAACCCGCGACCACCGGCATTGAGGCGAGGCGTTAAGGCCACTCGCACCAATACACCAGAACGGCTATCAATGCTTCGTTCGTTGTATCGTTGGTATAATTACACCACAAGTCAATACGATTTTGCCTCTTAGATTTGAATAAACCCGCAAGTAATTATTTTTTAAATTTTGATTGACTCGGCACAGTTGGTAGTGACCCTACTTACTGCTCCAGGATCATGGGTTCGATTCCCGCCTCGAGTCTGGGTGTAATATGTATTTATTTCTATATTTATTATTTATATGTATATTTATAATAAAAAAAAATTATATCAGTCGACTGTTACCTAAAACACAGGCATTAAGTTGCCAAACTTAGGAACAGACGATCGTGTGTGTATGTCAAACATATATTTATATTTAATAATAGTCCAAGACAGCTTTTATCCCCTCTTTCTTAATTTTAGTGTAAGATAAAGTTAAATGGGTACATGATTTATAATGTTTTCTGATCTTGTTCCAACATTAGTCCGTGATGCCAATCTGTACTAATTGGGGTGTTAATGCCGTATAATTCAAAAATGTTTCCAAGTTCACTTCGGTGTCTTCTATATCTGTATCATTGTGAACTACAGATGCGTTACTGATGAGTCATTTAGTTTAAAACCCTTGACTTTAAACAACACTAACATTGATGTAAAAAATATTATATAAAAACTATTTTACAATAAAGCGATCACACTATATATTTACAACTCAATTTTTTCACATTTAATATAAAGTCTTGTCTGTTCCACCAGGAGCACCAAAAAAAGATATCACCTACACCTGCGTCAATACTGGAAAATATTATATAATAGACGGATTGAGTTGTCAAACATGTGTCAAAATAAAATGTGATTAAAAAAAGCACTAAGGAGTATTTATATCAAAATAAATTTCTACCCTCTTTTAACCCCGTTAGGGGATGAATTTCGATAAAATACGAAATACGTCTTCAATAAATTCTGTTAAAGAATATTTATGCAAAATTTGAAGTAGATTGGAGCAAGGAATCACGTTGTCCCATACAAAGTTTGCCTTCCCTTTTCATCCCCTTAGAGTTAGAATTTCGTAAAATCCGTTTTTAGCTGACCTCTACTCGGCAAAAGGAACATTCCTACCAAATTTCGAGTCTCTAGGTCTTATAGTTTCAGAGATATCGTGATGAGTGACTATATTTATAGAAAGTCTCCTATATATATAGAAGATAACCTACTTATTATAAAAGTCGTTTACCTATTGTGATTAAGATATAATTAAAGTTCTGATACGGTAGTCGATAGAAAAACGGTGGAAATGTAATATTACCGAAGCTTTTTAAGTTGGACGAAGTTTTTAAGGTTCTGGATTTGGACGGATTTTACGTAAGCTTTAATGGCGATTAAATCACTTATCTTCGCTTTTCCGATCACATTGTCCTCGTGTTGATCTTAATACAATTCGTAATTACATCTAAATCATGTTCTCTACATGCAAAATTAATATTGTCTAATACTTATATTTTGCCCAATGTCTTTTGATTTAGTGATATTCATGATAACTTAAGGTTTCGTGACAGTCATTAATTATGAGCCATATGGGAAAACTTTGGTAAAAAAGCTATACTTGGCACTTCGCAGAATTTAATCTGACAAAGATAAATTTTCAATTGATTCTGTTTATAAATTCTTCTCGTACTTGACAGTAATATTTTATTTTACCAAGAAGAATTCAGATAATTAGAGCAAATTCAAAAACATGTTTTAACTTAAAGTTATAAGTACATATTCAATAACTAAAATTATTCTAATCGGGATATTTACCATGTTTTTTGTTTTCATTTGTTGGAGCTCGATATTTCGACATTATCTACGAATGTCTTCGATTCGTAGATTTCGTAGTTATAAAAATAACCATGTTAATTTACAATCATATCCAAGAAATCCGAAGAAAAGTATAAAGCTCAAAATTCTTCTCCTTTCTACATGACTAAGCCATCGTCTATCAGTGGAACATTAATATAAAGAGGTGGAGAGAGGCACTGAAAAATCTAGGAAAATTATTTGTATTTTTCTTCTTTAAATATTCTTTATGACAATATAATTATATTATTTTAATATATTGTCTATGAGTTTTAGTGAATAATCGAGCACTTGTCAAGTTGAAAGTTTCACTACGTATATATTATATTACAAATTTTAAGAATTCCAATAATAATTTTCATGTGTTTCTATTTATAAATATATTATATTTATGTACTCTTGTTAGTTTATACTTCAACGATATAAAAAGACAAGTTTTATCAATATCTAGTAATTAATCTCAATCAAACTAAAATAGTTACTGTTTAGTCAACCGAATTATCACCTAAGTTTGATATGTTCGCTCTGTGACACATCTCTGTTTTAATAATTATACCTATTTTAGGTTCAAATGAAAATTATAACGTATAATGGATGTATTCATCAAGCTAACGGGCGTGATAGCGAAATTGACTTTCAATATATTAAAGGCAGTAATTCAGGCAATACTTCAATCTTGCCTAGCAGCTATTATTATAGCAGCTGTCACCACCAATGGCTTTATTATAAACTATATGATTATAAGGTAAGTTAAGAGTTATTTTATCTACAATAATTATAATTAAATAATTTGTTTGATAGTAACAATAGTCTGAAGCTTCTGAAGCAATTTAAATAACTCTTTTATCCTTAGAAAGTTACGTTATCTTATTATATTAAGTGATATATACTAAACGTCACATTAAACCAAATGGTAAATTAAAAGAATGTATAAATATTAATGTAGTTAAAGCCGTGAGGGATGTATAGTAAAATACAATAGCTTTTATGTAGCTACTTATTTTGTTAGATGTATTGACAAGGCTCAGTGTAAGCAATATATTTTTACTACTGGGTTCGGATATAAGGGCAAATTACATATTGTTCAGGCAAACGCAAAGTTTGTGTGAAAAAATATTTAGTTATATATGTGTGAATATTTATATTCACTTAGGTATATATTACTACATACGTGTGAATGTTTGTGTTTGTTTTTTTTTTATCTTATCGAATTAATTCAAAGTTTTGAGATATAAATATAAAAGTATACGTTTATTTAAATAATATCTGTTACATAGCATTTAGTGTAATAACAGTATTTACCATAGTTCTTAGAGAAGGGATAGGAAATAAAATGTTATTTAACATATAAATATTTAAATAATCGATAATATTCTTTTAAGGTATTGCGATTGTAGCACATACAATTCTTTTGGATTCTTAGTGATTGTTGTGAGTTGGACAATTAATGGCTACGTAGTGTACAAAGTAATAAAACATTTTTTGTAAGTTTTTTAAGTAGGTAGGTATATAAAAGTATAACGTAGCTATTACATTATTTAATTTATATATTTTTAAGAATGTATATTATGTTCTACTAAATACATAAACTAATGTCTGTTACTTGTTTAAGAAGATTTCACTTTATATATATTTTTAAAATGTTTTTATTAATAAAATAAAATTGAAATGTTTTTTTTTTTTCATTTGTTTGATTGAGCTAATTTTTGCACCTACGGCTCCGATTTTACAAAAAATTGGTTGTTTTTAAAATCGGTTTACGGACGATAGTTTTACGTGATAACGTCATAAGAAAACTGTATACTTTTATGATTTGAATTTAATTATTATCACCGAATAATTATAATTTTGTATAATACAAAGAAGGAGTTAATTGAAAATTACAATTTTTTAGATAAATTATTAACATTTAATTGCACTCGTTAATTCAAATATTTTTTGACGTGATAACGTCTACTAAATTGATGATAGCTATCGGGTATTTTTTTCAAAAATGACGCCATTATGTCACGGGTCGCGAGCGAGTAAGAGCGCAGAACAAGCGATAGAGAGGCACGATTAGCCTAAGCTTTCTGTCATACACTCCATCGAACCGCGTTCGAGTAAAAGAATCAGTGGCGGTACGCAATCTACACGCGAACTGTTTTGTAAGGATGTTCATCGGAAAAAATTATCGATAATTATCGGATCAAAATTATCGAATAACACTTATCGATAATTATCGAATGGAAAATTATCGAGTAGTTACTAACTATCGATAATTATCGCACACCCCTACTGTTTTGTGATATGACAATTGTTTGATAGAGAGTAGGGATGTTCATCGATAAAAAATATCGATAATGTTACTATCGATTATTATCGAATCGTTTTATCGATAGTTATCGATAATTATCGAATGAACAGTTATCGATAATTATCGGAGGCAAAGTTATCGATAGTTGGCGACATTTATCGATAATTATCGGATAAAAATTACCGATAGTTGACGGAAGTTATCGATAATTATCGGTCGATAGTTATCGATATTTATTGAATGAAAAATTATTGATAATTATCGGATAAAAATTATCGAATAACACTTATCGATAATTATCGAATGGAAAATTATCGAGTAATTACGAATTATCGATAATTATCAACATTATCGATGAGTACCACTTGAAACACTCCCCTTGATTTCCTACTTTTCCTATCATCTTCCTATCCTTAACAAAATAACTCAGATTGGAAAATCTTGAATATCACACTATCTTGAATATTACACTTCATATTTCATTTCATAAAAGTACACAATTCTAGATCTATGTTTTCTTATGACGTTATCACGTAAAAATTATCGTCTTTAAACCGACTTTACAGACAACCATTTTTTTTTTCTTATACTCGGACGCATCGCTAATGGAGTATGGAGTAGGAGACAGATATATGCGTCACGAGTCAAAAATATTTTTCAGTTTGAAAGCATGTTTATTGGGGAAACCAATGAGACAACGATACAATTCAAATAATTGGAACAATAACTATTAACGTATGGTAAGTTATAATATATTATAAGACGACCGCTTTGATGTAGTAGTGACAAGTTCCATGAACGCCGACGATCACGTGTGTTGTGTGTTATTGTGCCTCGGATTGCACGTAAAGCCATTGGTTGTTCTCATAAGCATTTGATAACGATCGGTATTCTTGATAGTGATATTATTTGACAACCTGTAGTGTAGTAGCGTGAACAATTAAACTCCAACACTTCTATATAGAAGAACCCTTTACCTATAATTTGGGAAATTATAACCTGTTTCAGTTCAAGTTATATAATTTTACAAATGAAATACCGCAATCCTGAATGATGTTTAAATACCCGTATTTGGAAAATGTAGAGCCTTCGTGTTTCAATAGATTAAAATATTTAAATGAATCCTATTAAATTTATTTTAAATATTTATGATTTATTTTGTACCTACTACAAAACAGGTTATTTAAACGATTTAATTATACAAGGAGATTTATAATATACAAGGGGACTGCACGACCTCATAATTTTATTTGGGGATAAGACTTTATAGGTTTGTAGTATACCTTAATTGTACCTATCTATGCTGCAAACAATGATCTTAGAATAAAATTTTTCTTCTTAGATCATTGGCTTCAAAGCAAAAGTACTAGATGGCCAGTGGTTTGTGAAAATGAAGTTTCACCTACAGCTTATATACCAGTAAATTTACTTACGCAGCAGCATCATGTTTTATTTTTTTAATAAAAAATATATTCTTTTCGGAGAGATTTACTTCTTTTCTGTATTTTATGTCTTTTGGGTTAGTAGAAAAAAGAGAGTAAAAAACAAGGTCAAGATTTACCTAATTCCAAATCTGATGAATCACTACTAACAATAAGTGTTTCTAATTACATTGACACACCTTGAATAAGAACGCTAAAAAATTTACAGTGCTGAACAATAATTGCTGGGTCTGAATTAAGATTATACAACCTGGGCGTACTGATCTAAGATGGCCCAGTAGTTAAATTATATTAATTATCACAAGATGATTACAAATTTAGAACCGAGCTAGTTTTGTGAATTAATTGTACTGTATTATATCAACCTGTAAATCACCCATTGCTGAGCGAAGGCCTCTTCTCCATATAGAAGAGGGATTAGAGCTTAATCCACCACGCTGCTCCACTGTGGGTTAGCGGATAATTTATCTACCATGAGTACTGATCGTTATCAGATGTCTATGATTACAACCGGTACCGATGGCTTTACGTGCTCTCTGAGGCACGGTGAGGCCCCACAAGGACATATTCTCAGACCGGAAACAAATATTTGTACAAATACAAATATCTGTCAAGAGCGAAAATCGAACCCGTGACCGCCGGCGCGTGGTTTTGAGGCGACTACTCGCACGCCTACACCAGAACGGTCGTCAAAACGTCAAAAGTGCATTAATCGATTTACACACAAATATATGGATATTTATAACTTTTTCATAATGAAAGTAACTTTTACTTTTGATTAAATATTATCACTTCATTATTTAAATAAAATTATTAAAATCAAAATCATACTAAAGCGTTTAAAAAGTGAAATGAGAGATATTTTTACTACTATGTTGAGTTTGTCGGACCTTACGAACGGTCAGACGAGTCACAGATGTTAAGGAATCAGCGCGTACCATAAAATAAGATGCTGACTTAAAATGATGAACGAAAGTCATAAATGGATATCGACGAGTAAATTGAAGAGTTATTAAAGCTACTTTACGTGAATTTTCCCGACCATTTTGGTTATACCACTATTGAATCACCAGTATAGACTATTTTTATATTTTACTAGCTGTGCCCCGGGGTTTCATTCGCATTAATTTGAGGAAAAAACGTACTTAAATATTTTTAAACCATAACTCTAAGAGTGCCCGCCTCGTTGGTCGAGTGGTTGCAAGCGCTGCTGCAGAGCAAGGAGTCAAGTTCAATTCCTGGGTCGGTCAACATATTATTAGTTTTTTTATTTGTATTTTTCAAAAGTACTCAGTAAATAGCACGGAGTCTGGAATGGTGCCTTGTGTATGGCAATAGGCTCGCCCCCTATTACATGGGACTCATAACTGGCGAAAAGTGGGTTTTACATTTAATATGTGCGTCTCTGCCTACCCGTTAGGGAAAGGAAAAGCGTGATGTTATGTTTACTTTAAAACTGAAACTATATTTAAAAAAAAAGGTCTCGGGAAGAAGATTAATAAAGGAGGTAACGGAAGCTCTCAAAAAAATATACATATTTTTCCGTTTTTATCACGTTTCTCATTATTGATTAGCCCCTATCAGTTGTAGCGTGATTTTATGTAGCCTATAGTCTTTCTCGGTAAATGGACTATCCAACACAAAGAATTATTCAATTCCAACCAGTTCCTCAGTAGTTCCTGAGATTAGCGCGTTCAAACAAACTCTTCAGCTTTATAATATTATATTAGTATAAATCTGTATCAAACAAGAAAAAAAATAAATTTATACGAATCCTTTTTTAATTTTTGATTAAAAAAATGTAATTAAATAAAATCAAATAAATTATACTCGCGTTTAAAGTGTAGGCCATAAATCGATGAAAACTGAATTATGAAATACACGGAGGTAATGTATTTGGCTTTTTTGCAAATTAAACAATTGGATTTCGTTTGAGAATGATCAATTATATTTGATAAATGTTTTATTTCAATTTTTTTTCATTAGAAATATTTAGTATATAAATACAACAACATAATGTAAATTCAATATCAAACGAAAAACGTAATTTTTGCTTGATATTTCAACTGAACTTATCCATTTAGTTAAATCTTACAGCTGAGCAAATGACCCTTTCTCCTATAAGTATATTCGATGTGCTTTATCCACCAAGCTGCATTAATATTGATTTAAGAAAAACTACCATCCTCAAAAGAGCTTGCTTGAACAGCTTTGCTGTGTTTCGGAGAGAAGGGAAAGACAGGCAGTGTAATTACTGGCACCGAAACTTTAACATCTTATGTCTCTGGATAGGCAACACATAAATGAGTTGCCTGGGCTAGTTCCAGGTAAACTAGTTTATGTTCATGGGCGACGTTAACCACTTACCATCAGGTGGAACGTCTGCCAGTTTGCCTATTCACTTAACATTTAAAAAAAGAATAACTATCATTATCAAGTGTTTATGAAAACAAGCCGGACTGACGGCTTTACCAGCTCATCGAGACCCGACAAGACTGACAAGGACAAACACTCTCAAAAACAAATATAATATTTGTGCAAATACAAATATCCTCACCGAGCGGGATTATGAAATTTTTTTTACGAATGGAATTTTTTACAAATGGAACAACTAACTCCAGATTTTTGATAATATATTGTTAAAAAAAGCTACCTGTTTCAACTCTGTTTCTTGAAGGATAACAAAAATTTACGACCAAAAACTTTCATTACATAGTTCGAACGATTACACTAGTCTTGTATAAAGTTTGGAGAGACACAAAGGTTGCTTTGCGTTGCAAAATGGGATGTGTTTGGATATCTCGTTTTACTCGTAATACCGACTTATTTGCATAGTTATCACGTTTTACAAGGATGAAAAAAGATTGTCGTTAACGAAAAAATATTTGTGTAAGCAATCTTGATAACGATTGGTCGATGTTGAGTACATGTTTTTATTACCAAGTCAATAACAGACTATTAGGGATAATCTTGATAGTACTAAGAAATGGACTTAAGCGACAAACAGGGTAACGTATCGATCACTATAATAATGAAAAGAAACAATTCGTTTTAATGGTAATTTTTTTGGTTTAAAGCAGCTGCAATTAACCGTAGATCAAGAGGAATTTCTATTAGATAACATTCTAACGTAAACTGAAAGGCACTTTATATTTTATACTGTACTATACTGTATCATCCTGTTAACCAACCACTGCTGAGCGAAAGCCTCTTCTCCATATAGAAGAAGGGTTGCAGCTTAATCCAACACTCTGCTCCACTGCGGGTTGGCGGATAATTTCCCTATCATGAGTAACGATCGTTATTTTATTTATTTTATTTTATTTATTCAGAAAAACTTACAGCTATACATAACAAATTAGAAATACAATTAAGAAACAAAAAGCCATTTAGAAGTTTTTACAATTAACAACTAAAGTATCAGGTGTCTATGATAACAACTGGGACCGATGGCTTTACGTGTTCTCCGAGGCACGCTAGGGAGACCCACAAGGACATACAACCAGACCGGAAACAAATATTTTTACAAATACAAATATCTGTCCCAAGTGGGAATCGGACCCGCGACAGCCAGTGCGCGGCGTTGAGGCGACTACTCGCACCACTACACCAGAACGGTCGTCGTCGTCAATATTTTATACGTATATATTTAATACTGTAGCCCTAGGGATCGTACGGATGCGATTCGGTCATCTGTATAAGGCTTCTGAAATCGTTGATTACCAAGTCGAAATTACTGAAAACATATATTTAAAGATTCTAAAACTTTTTACAATATGCGGTGAAACATATCGATAAGGATTTATTATACGTTCGAGAAAATTGATCACAAGCTACCAGTGATTCACATATTATATGTCTAAAGAGAAAAAGGGCAAATTGATTTCGTCAAAAAAGGGCAGATTGTTTTGTTTTTACGATGTAAATAAAAAAAAAACCAATAACCTATACACTAAGCAAACGTCGTTGTTACACTGGTATTTAATGGTCACTTCTTCGCTCCTGTGCGGAATATCATGATGTTTTTTTATAGTTTATTTTTCCTATATATCCTATAGGTATATACTTCTACGCCTCCTCCTCATACTATCCTTAGTCTCCTATTCTATCTTATTTATCCTATATAGCCTTCCTCAAGGTTTTATTATGCAACCGAAAGATAAACTCTATTAAAAATACATTTATTAGCTTTATAATATTAGCGTAGATATAATAGAATTTTAACGGGCTGATATATGTTTATATTTTATATTTATTTATTTGTAGGTCTCAAACAAAAAATACACATCCTTGATTCACAAAATATAGACTGCGTATATCAGACAGAACATACCAGACAAATCGTTTTTTAGACCCAAAAACGCCCTTGATTACGTTGTAGACACGTTTCTGAGGTCGTCACGTTTTGAGTAAAAGACGTGCTCGTTTAATATTATAGAATATGAATTTCTATTATACAAACTACATTTAACAAAACTGAAACCGTGATTTTTTTTTGTATAAAAACACTTTTATATTTTTTTTACAATCATCGACATTGACATTGACTCGAGTCATCACTCGCCGAGACAAACAAGTTTAAACATGTACGAGTATGAGAAGTTAGACGTTGCGTAGTTGTGTCGAGTGGATATTCGGTGCTATTATAAATAAATATGTTATTAAAATATTATTTCATTGTTTGCTTTCTTAAATTAATTAAACTTTTAGTTTTATTACACTTCATCCTCCGCTTCATTTAATGCATGTTTTTATCAAGCATTATGAGTTGTGACTTGTGTAATGTTATTTTTTTTTTGTTTTGTTTTTTTTTTTATAAATAATTATTTTTATTATTATAAATCTAAAAAAGAAGTTTATTTAAAAGTATAATAATGTTGAAAAGTTTTGTGTTTGTTCGTATTTTTTTTCTGTGTTTTAATATTTTTATTTAGAATATTTTTATTTACTTGTGAAATACTGAAAATTGTGTGCAATAAAACTTATAACTGATTAATAATTTAAACTTTTAGTTTTATTACGCTTCATCTTCCGCTTCATTTAATGCATGTTTTTCTCTCGTATCTGTCGATCGTACTCGAGTGATTTGAGACCTCGAGTGACTCGAAAACCACTCGAGTGACTCGACCACTCGAGTGGTACTCGAGTGAAATTGCAAAATGACTCGAATGACTCGAGTGATAAAATTGGGCTTGAGTCGCATCACTAATCGGTATTGCACCATCGTTTTCATCTCCTATTATGCATAACAGCTCTCGAGCTCGCCGAGCTGCGATACGAGTTGGTTGTACGCGCCGAACTACTTCAACCTTTCTTTTTTGTTTTGGATGTAATTTTTTTAAATGCTGTAGTATTAAGGTTTTGTTAGATGTGTGATATAGGCCACATTCTTTACATGTTCTACTCGCCAATTTATCGTGGACTGACGGACAAAACCAATCGTAAGGAATTTGTTTGTGAAAAACAAAAAAACCCGTTGTGACGGATCGCAACGCCGCTAGAGTCGCGCCACAGAGCTAGCGCTCATGTCAAAAAATAATAAACCGCCCATTTAAAACGACAACGTGACATATCGAAAATTTCAAAAAAAATTTTTTTATTGTACCGGAATCGTCGTTTCTTACTTTATTTTTTGCAAAAATATGGTATTTTTTGAGCAAGAAACAATGTATTTATGAAAGAAAAAGAGAACCTCACTGTGCCTTATTGGGATGTAGCGTTATCTCTTTTGCATACCTGGTTCGATTCGACACCGTGACAGATAAGTTGTCATCTAGCGTAGTGCACCTAATTTGCAGAAAAAACGTGGCATAACGAGTTTAACCCAGTGATGATGATAAGGTATGTCTGACCCTACTAATTTGTTTTAATGTATCATCGTGGCAATGCTATTTATCACACTTTTGTTGTAAAACTAGTAAAACAAAACTAAAAGACATGTCACTTATAGCACATTGTTCTTGCAATTATTAAGATTTTTGATCCTGATAAATAAGGATAAAACATTGTTGATGTTGTATTTATTTTCTAAGAGAGTTTGATGTGTGGTTTATTTATTTTTGTTACGATTTTCTTGATAATTTATTTGATTTCAAACCTTAAGTTGTCAGTGTGTCACGTTATACATGCTAAAACAAATAACCTAATGAAACTAACTTTTTCGTAGATGGCATCGTGTTCTAGAAAAAATTTCGAATTAGCGACAAAAAGCAACGCTGAAGATGAGCAAGTGGATACCGAAAACTAGCCCGTTATTACTGGCATACATTTATATTAGTACGGTATTTTCGTGACTCTAAAATATTATGATATTTCTTTTTAGACTCTGATGACTCTGTGAAAGACTCAAACTATGTCGTCTTTAATATTACGGAAAATGAGGATTATGAATCAGATAATCAAACAGAGAATGAGACTAGCAAAATACACACTACACAACATAAATCAGGGAATAATACAGAAAACGAAGCTAGAACAAGCGCACAACATGAAATAGACAACACACCAACTAAAGAAGGGAAAAAAGACCAGGACAGGAAAACAAGTGGAAGAAAAACATAGCAAAAATATTTAAAAACTGTCGCAAATCGTATGAATCGCCAAAAACGAAGAGAACTGTTCTCGAACGTAAACTGACACCACCTTGCAAAGAAACGTGCCGATTTAAATGTCAATCTGACATCACAGAAGAGCAACGACAGCAACTCTTACGAGAATACTGACACGGATAATATAATACTACGATACTGATTTGATTAAAAAGCAAAAGTCATCACGGGTTATGCAAGACTGATTGTCATTAAACTTACTTTAGGTTCTTTGCTATTATTGTTTAGCGTAAGTATAAATAAAGCAGAGCTGCCGCTATCGGCTCTTCGACTGTGATAAAAGGTTCAAGCTGGTAACCGATCGCAGCGAAAACTGCAGACTTTGTGAAGTCCAGCGACACTATTGGTTTTATAGAAATACATAAAAACCAGTAGTGTCGCTGGGCTTCACGAAGTCTGCAGTTGTCGCTGCGGTCAGCCAACTTACACCTTTACGTTAAAAAAATAATATATTTAATTACCTAACTACGATGCTCATTAAATTTATAATATTACTAGCCATTACAGGCTATGCAAGACTGATTGTTATTAACCCTAGAGGAGGCGCATCTTTCCGCAGAACGTCAGTTGGCGCGTTGAGCATTTTGCCGCTAATTTTCGTTGACAATTTTTAAATAGGAATATTGCAATTTAATTTATTTTCTCAGGATTTAAGTAAAACACAAATAAGGAATGACAAATCAACATATTTATTGAATTTTGTTTAAGGAACTTTGGTTTACAATCGATTTCAGAAAATTTAAGATTTTTTAATTTAATTTTTTAAATGATCCCACATTATCCTACTATAATATTTATAAAAAAGGGTAAAAAAAAAAATGACAAAATTAAATATTTTCTAAATCTACAGAATATGCTTTGGCGAAAAAATCTTCACATAAGTATCTGCAATGTTCATTGCATAGTAATTTTGAGTATCTGCAACACCTTTTTTCGTGCTTATATTTTTCTTTGATGGACATATGCTGCATTTACCTTCCTTCTTTGAATATAATGATTTTTCTATAGGAACTAAGCGAGCAATTTGGTTCCTCAGAGAAATATTTGAGGTGTCTACAGAAGACCTCGCGGTCATATATGGCTTAACCAGGACTATCCAAATCTTCTTCAAATACTGTTGGCGTAGCAAGTGTCGAAAAATAACCTCATTGGCCATCTGTGAGTCATTCTACTAACAGAGTTCTCTTTTTTCATTTGGACCACGACATTAACACCACCTTTGGTTTCATTATAAAATGTAATAATTTCTTTCTCGTCGATTCTAAGATTCTCATGTAAAAATTGATAAAAGTAAATAGTATTACTACTTTTTTTTTTAACTTCTTGTTTGGAACATGAGACAGCAAAACTTTCTTCTCGCCAAACCCAAACATCGAAGATGGTTTCTTTCGATCTTTGGTGTTCAGAAAACAAGGTGTAATTTATTTTTTATTTTTACGTAGAGTTCCAACGATGGTCATTCTATGATCAGTTAGCAAATGATCTTACATCGCAAATAATATATAGCACAATTTTTACTTACGTGAGTATATGTTTTTTTTTTTTTTTTTTTATATGTTAGTTGAATAGGCAAACTGGCAGACGTGCCACCTGATGGTAAGTGGTCGACGTCGCCCATGAACATAAACTAGTTCACCTGGAACTAGCCCAGCCGACTCATTTATGTGTTGCCTATCCTGAGACATATGTTGTTAAGTCTCGGTGCCAGTAATTACACTGCCTGTCTTGCCCTTCTTTCCGAAACACAGCAAAGCTGTTTCACGGAAGAAATAAGCAAGATGGTGGTACCCATGCAGCCGGGAGCGCGGCACAGCGCATCCCTCCCACCGGAGTAGGCGCGCAGTTAGAAAAATTGCCGCTGAAACACTTCTGGTGATAACAATCTCAGAATGTGTTGGCAGGTATTAAGAAGCGCAATGTTTACATGCAATAGTTTTAAGAATTATTAACCTTTTTTTTGCAGAGGGCGGCAGAATGCTCATAGCACGCCCACTCTAGGGTTACATAACGTAGCTAGGTACTTGTTTTTAAAAAAAGGAGATTTATTATTGTTGCTTAGCTTATAAAAAGAACTAAGCTGCTGTCAGCCTCTACGTAAGAAAACACAACTCTGATACTAATTCGGTTATTAGCATCTTAGTCAGTCATAACTCGACACAGGCTACTCAAGACTGATAACATTAAACTAAAATATAGGCACTCGTTATAAGAAAACTCTTTTGGTAACATTGTTTTTTATTATATTATTATCAAAAACGATGTTTCTTAAATTGAACAGAGTGTTTTTTTTTAAATAACATGTGTAAACTTAGAAAAAAATATCATCAACAATGTGACAAATCAATTTACTGCATCACTTTCTGTCTAAATTTACAGGAAGAACGTGATATTTGGTCTACTTTTTTTTCAGTTGTCAAATTCAAAGCTTAAAAGATTAATTAGAAGGTTTGCTGTAGATTCTACGTAACAATCATAAGTTCTACCACTTATTTATTGTAAGCTCTTGGTAAAAAATTTATTTCTTACGAACTTATGATTTTTTTAAACTTTAAAACTCTTCTCCTGTAAAGTTGTCATTTTTGAGATAACACGTTGTCGTTTTAAATGGGCGAAACGGCGAACGTCACGTTGCCGTATACCCCCCGTCGCCCCTTGTCACATCTTGTCACACTCAGCCAGACCCTTCCCCTCCCCTTGTATGCGAACGTATTTTATGAACGGCCCCTAATTTAAATTTTACAGCTGTACCAAGAAAACGGAAAAAATGTTTAAGGTGTTAAAACTTTTAGAAAATCAAAATAAAATATTATTTACCTCTATATAAAAGCAAAAACGACGTTTAATAATTAAAACTCTTAAAATGTAGGTATGTGCAAACCGCAATGGAGCAGCGCTGTGGATTAATCTTTTTTCTTTTCAAATGTTTTGAAAATCAGTTTGTATAATTTTAAGAATAGTTTTCGAATTCGCAATGATAATAGGATAAAAATAAACTAAAACATAACTATGATATACTTTTTGTAAATTTTAATGTACAAAATTATGAAATATAATGAATCAGTTGGAAAAATTAGTATATAAAACTGAATTGAGAATGATCCTTTTGTACGGCAAGTCCTTTAAAGCGTTAAAAGATAATTCCAAAGTTATGACACAACCGGTCCATTTCCACGGTTTGAATGTGAAACAAAATTAAACCTTTTGAAATAATTAATATTTGAAGAATTCAATTACACTTGGCTGGAGTTGTCGCCTAAATGAAATTTAGTTGGAAGAATGTTTAAGAAATTTAATTTTTAAATCACGATGAATGACGATGTTATGTATATAAAAATTGTGTGTGTCAGCTCCGACGCACGACTGGAGTTTACTCCTTAAGTACGATTGTCTAAACATACGCAAAAAGAGTTTATCCAACTGAAAATAAGATTAATACCATATGAAAGGGTAAATTAACAAATTAATGAAAATAATATACATATATATATAATATATATTTATTCATTTTATATACATTTATTATAACTAATCGGCGAAATATTTTACATTAAACTTTTCACAATAGTCAATTTCAGATGTGCACAAATATTTCATTAGGAATGTTGATAAATTATGTAATTATTATTATCTGACAATTATCATTTATTTTTTAAATATTATTTTTCAATATTAATTAGAGCAACATTACTTTCGCACCGCACCATAGGTGCGCGTGCACCGAAAAAGTAACGAGGTCATTCATCAGTACATTTTACCTCTCATATTTTTCTCATACAGGGCCTTATATATGAAAATCGATTCTTAAGGAGTAAACTCCAATATTTTCAAATTCCGTTACTCCCATTTCGTAGATTTACAATTTATCTGCTTTATTTTCGTGATTTGTTAGGTTAAAAAGCTACCATTCGTTATACGTTATTTATTACTTTATTTATAGTAGTGAATAATAATGAGCCACTGTAATTAACCCGAATATGGACCAACAAATAAACAATAATATGCTAATTTTTCCTTTGATATAATTTATCGCTTTAATAAAGGATGAAAATGCAACAAATATTCATTATCAACATTATTTAATTAATAGTATTTACCCGAAAATTCGCCAGCGTGGTTTTTCACTGTTACGGACATTCTGTTTACATCGGTATTATTCCATACTAAATTACACATATAGGTACTCTTATTATTACTGCGACAGAAGGAGGGTTATGTTTTTCGAGTGTATGTATGTATGTATGTTTGTATGTTTGTATGTATGTATGTATGTATGTATGTATGTATGTATGTATGTATGTATGTTTGTATGTATGTATGTATGTATGTCCATTTCTTTGGCACGCCCTACAGCCCAAACGGCTGGACGGTTTTTGGTATATGAGGTGTCGTTGGATTTGTCTAAATTGTAGTAGTGACATAGGCTATATAAATTTTCAAAATGGCCCCCGCAAATGGCGGAATGAGGGGGAGGAGTTGAATTTTTTTTCTTACTGTAGCAATATGGGTATCAAATGAAAGCTAGTAAATTGTTTTATTCTTTATAGTTTATAATAAGAGTATTTTACGCAGTCGGGTTTTTTTATTTTTTTTATTAATTTATTTATTTATTTAACAATTTATGTACACTAGTATAACAATAGGAAATAGCACTTACAAATAATGTTAGTACAAAGGTACTACTTATCCCATGATGTAATTTCTTCCAGTAGTCCTGCAACAGGAAAATTATAAAACAGTCTCAAAATAAGCGTGTACAATCTCAACATATTTTCAATAAAAATATAATAAATGATAGATACCTACATAATTATACAATATATAAATGCATACATACATAATACACGTAGATAAAAATAATATAATACTTGTATATAGACGCATACACATGTACGATACATAATAGAATACCGGTGGGAGGGATGCGCTGTGCCGCGCTTCCGGCTGCATAGGTACGAACATCCTGCTTCTTTCTCTCGTGAAACAGCTTTGCTGTGTTTCGGAGAGAAGGTCAAGACAGGCAGTGTAATTACTGGCACCGAGACTTTACCACCTTATGTCTCTGTATAGGCAACACATAAATGGGTTGCCTGGGCTAGTTCCAGGTAAACTAGTTTGTGTTCATGGGCGACGTCAACCACTTACCATCAGGTGGAACGTCTGCCAGTTTACCTATCCAACTAACATAAAAAAACAAACGATATTTTCCAATATATTCGAATATATTCCAATGCGCATAAAGATATTTAATTAAATTGATTTTAAACTAGAATCGATTCAGGTAGAATTCTCTCACTCTTTTCTTAAATAGTGATAGTGTTTTGCAATCGAGAATTTCATACGGTAGGTAATTCCAAAGTCTAAGGGCGTTTGTGCACTACAAGGAATTTTAGTGTCCGGCATTTCAATTTTTCGGATCGGAATTCCGTCTAGTGCACAAACGCCCTAACGGACTGTACAGTAAGGCCCGATCCACATTACAGTGCTGGTCTCGGTTCGTTCTCGGTCCGATCTCAATCCGGTAAAATGTTTTGTATGACGAATCGTTGCTGGAGCGTGACTTGATCGGACCTTGACTGGCACGGATAGTATGAATACTCTCATTGTTTCTTGTGTAACAATATTTTACCGGATCGAGATCGGACCGAGAACGAACCGAGACCAGCACTGTAGTGTGGATCCGGCCTAAAGGATTGGATATTTGAAGAAGAGAACGATTATAATATCTGCACGAAGAATCATCATCACGAGAGAAAGAAAAGCGATCTCGTAGATACGAAGGGGAACAAGGATTAAAAAGAGTGTTAAAAAGGAGAGAAAGTAATCTAAAATTTCTACGATAGCGGATAGGTAGCCATTGGAATTGCTTACGAAAGTGACTTACTTGATCATATTTTTTTAAGCCGAAAATGAAACGCAAGCATAAATTTTGCTGTCGCTCAAGTATTTTAAGTAATTCATCGGTGACATCTAAACAGGTGATATCAGCGTAATCAACGATCGAATGTATGAGAGTTTGCATGAGAAACTTTCATTCTTCATTCCCTTCATTCCTCTTTAAGATTTTCAAGGCAAATAAAGCTAAAATTCCTGTTCAAACAAGACTAGATTTCCTTTAGTCAGTCTTTCACTGTTTAAGCAAGAAATTTGTGGAATGAAAAAAAAGCTCTCCTAATATTCAAAAGCTCCATTAAAATGCATTACCTAAATAATGGGGACGATTTAAAATATTATTATTACTTTTTTTTTGTTAATTTGACAATAAATCTATGAGTTACTATTGGTATATTTATTAATTTATTATGCTGTGTAGTGTACAATAATATAATATATATTTCTACAGTGTACTATATATTCCTGACTAGATATTTGTATGTAAGTTTATTATAGTATAACTACACTACCTACGCGTTATTTCGTAAACAAATTAAATACACCAACTTGTTTCCGGCTGTCTGGAGAGAAATTTCTAACTAACCATAAAACCTTCCCTTGTACTTTACAACTTGTAATTGTCATAAACCTCACTCGTTTGTTTTTTTTTTTTTAATAATATTTTTTAAATATAAATAATGTACAGAACGGTATTAGCCTATTAGGGCTACCATTCACAGGCGCGCCCATCCATCGTACTTGTCGCTGGCGACAAGTCCGCAGACAATTGTCTGCGTTTGAATGTATTCTCGGTTCGGCGCGCGAGTCACGGCTCGGCGCGGCGCTCGCCGTCTAGAGTGGCGAGCGCCGCGCCGCGCCGCACCCCAGCCGCGCCGGACAAATCCGTACATGTGTGTGTTTGAAAGGATTTAACGGTGAACTTGTTAGTCATTTGCCAACGCGCGCTAAGTACGTGCACGCAGTTTTGTGTTGTTTGTTCAACTCTAGTATAATAACATGTCGTTCCGACGATCATACCGACTACTAAAGCAACTTTTGTGCGTTTTGAAAGCACCGGTGCCATGGGAGGCAACCAACAACGATACGTGCTAGGCTCAAGTACACAAGCGACTGGACTGCAGCTCGGCGCTTGTGTATTGTGTGGACGACGACGGATTTGTCCACGGATGGGTACTACACGTAGGGGCTTGGGGCTCGGCTCGCGATGCGCGTAGTGAATGGTGGGCTTTAGTGTTATTGTTAGTGAGAAATACAACATAGTGTTCGTGTTATTTATTATATTTCCTTGAAGTTATCGTATATATGTTATAAGGTTTCAAAAATATCATAAATAAAATTTATTAAATTCAGTATTTTTCTACTGTTCTCTTATATTTACGCGAATTTTACTCATTTGATTAAAAGTCTATACCGGATTTTATTGCGTTTATTAAAAACTTTACAGTTTAACAATATTTTTTAAATTATTTCCCGACGTTTCGGACCCTTTACAGCGTCCATGATCTCGGGGGACTGAGGTGGTGGGTGTTCGAATAATGAATAAATTGTTACATACCCCGCTTTTTATACAATTTTAAATTATTACTATTAACCGTTCCGATTCATGCAGAATGAGCTTGTTGTGTCTGGAAGTCGTGCTGTGTTCTTATTTTCCTTGGGTTCAATTAATTTTAGTACTGGCTTCCAAGCTGGTGGTACGTTCCAACCATCCTCTCTATTGAAATTAGGATGTTTTTTGATTTCAATAGCCTCGCGAATCATCCTTGGTAGGAATCGGTGTTCTTTAGCGAGAATTTGTGGCTTATCAAATCTGATATAGTGGTTGGTACCTTGTTGAGTATGTTGATACACAGCAGACTTTGTCGACCTTTGGTGTTTCATGTCAGCTATGTGTTCTTTGACGCGTGTCTCTATACTCCGCTTAGTTTGCCCTATATATGAGAGACCACATTCACAGTCTAATTTGTAGACCCCCGCATCTTGTAAAGGTATTTGGCACTTGACAGATGGTAATCATTGACTTATCTTCGTTAGCGGCTTGTAGTAAGTTTTGATTGAAGCTCGCTTCAAGATGTAGCCAATCTTGACAGTGACTCCTTTGATATATGGTAGTACGGCAGGCTGGCGCTCAACTGTGGCTGTCTTCTTTCTCCGGGATCTGTGACGCTGACGTGGTGCTCGAAGGTTGTTGTCTCGCAGTACCTGCTTGACGTGCTGTAGCTCTGCGTCCAGGTGTTTCTCGTCACAGATCCCGCGAGCTCTCTGAAACAGAGACAAACCAACGGCAGAGAGTTGTCTAGGATGGTGGTGAGAAGCACCGTTTAAATACCTGTTAGTGTGGGTAGATATTTTTCTATACACAGAATGGCTTGAACTATGATCAGGATTTCTGATTATAAGTACATCTAGGAAAGCTAGTGTGCTATTTGCCTCTAACTCCATGGTAAATTGAATATTGTTATTTATGGAGTTAAGGTGTTCTAGGAATATGCAAGTACTGTCTGTTGGTAATATAGTGAGAGTGTCATCTACATACCTCTTGTAAAATCTAGGAGAGATAGGTGCTGTCTTTAGAGCTCGATCCTCGAAGTCCTCCATGTAGATGTCAGCCACTATGGGGGATACTGGAGAGCCCATAGCCACGCCATCCACCTGTATGTAGTATTTGTGGTTCTGTACTATTTACTATTTAATTTGTATATTTATAAGGAGACACTCGATAAACATGGATGTCAAGACGCTAGCCGGAACCAGAGAGAGCTTTGCCCTCTATGTCCACAGACCCGAAAAACTAAATGGAGTAATTCATAAACAATAGATATATAGAGCAGTTCCACAACAGGTAGCCAGTTGTAAGGCAGTGCTTGAGTATTATTGCATATTCCTCTGGCATGTCGTTCTCTACTAGTCTCCTTCGTACAATTTCAATGCAGTCTTGTACCGGCAAGCATGTGAATAAAGACTGTACATCGAAACTCACCATTGTTTCATTCTGAGTGAGTTGTAGGACTTTAATCTCACTCACAAATTGGTAAGAATCCTTCACATACGCTGTTGTGTTGCCTCTGAGTGGTGACAGTACCTTCACTACGTGCTGAGCCAGTTTGTAAGTTGGACTGTCGATCTGGCTTACAATTGGACGTAGAGGTACATTTGTTTTGTGTATTTTTGGTAGGCCATATAAGCGCGGTGATTTTGCACATGTGAGTAGTTTAACATTAATTTTTAATTTGTCGGAGTATTTCTTTATTAAATCATTTGTTTCTTTTAATATTTTATTCGTTGGATCTTTATTAACGATTTTATACGTACTTTTATCCGACAGAAGTTGTTCTATTTTTGTATTGTAATCTGATGTGTCCATGACTACTGTAGCGTTCCCTTTATCTGCGCAGAGTACTGTAATATCTGACCTCGCACGCAAGTTTTTTAGAGCAATTGATTCTTCCTTAGAGAGATTTGGTTTCGGCAATTTACTTCGACATAAGACGGAAGAAACATCTTGACGCATAGCCTCCATATCCTCTTTGCGTAAGTTGTTTTTTATCAAACAGTCTTCGACAATAAAAAAAGAAAATAAGAACACAGCACGACTTCCAGACACAACAAGCTCATTCTGCATGAATCGGAACGGTTAATAGTAATAATTTAAAATTGTATAAAAAGCGGGGTATGTAACAATTTATTCATTATTCGAACACCCACCACCTCAGTCCCCCGAGATCATGGACGCTGTAAAGGGTCCGAAACGTCGGGAAATAATTTAAAAAATATTGTTAAACTGTAAAGTTTTTAATAAACGCGATAAAATCCGGTATAGACTTTTAATCAAATCAGTATTTTTCTGTCTTTCTCAATTCGATGTATGTTATGAATTGCAAAGAAATATATAGAAAGGAATAAAAAAGGTACATTATGAATTGTGAAAGAAAAGTTACTTTTACCGGTTTCTCGTATTGATATAAAATAACCGATGATATACGATTACGTATGGACAATCAAGAAATTACGGTATTGACGTTACTCGATTTTAGTAACGCTTTCAATACTGTGGACTTTGATATCCTATGTGATACTTTGCGTTCTCTTAACATATCTCCTGAGGTTACTGATTGGTTTCAAAGTTACTTGCGGGGTCGCCGGCAGAGAATCAAATTGAATGATTCATATTCTAATTGGTCAATGGTTGATGCTGGTGTCCCGCAAGGTGGCGTGCTGTCTCCTCTTTTATTTTCAATATTTATTAATTCCATCTGTAATGTGATTTATTTATTTTATTTATTTTCCTTTATTTTCCTTTATTTTGGAAACAAACGGTATTACAAGAATATATAAAATAACAAACAAAATATTGTTACTTAACCACAAACAGTTTCCGATATTACAATATAACATAAAAAAGCTGAGAAGAGATGCCTAATATTAATAGTAAAATCAAAATTAAAATCAAAATAAATTCAAAATTAAAATCGAAATCAAAATAAACATAAAAAAAAACAAAATTAAAATCAATTTCAAAATAAAAATCGAAATCAAAATTAAAATTAAAATCAAAATCAAAATTAAAATCAAAATCAAAATTAAAATTAAAATTAAAATCAAAATCAAAATCAAAATTAAAATTAAAACAAAAATCAAAATCAAAATCATAATCAAAATCAAAATCAAAATTAAAATCAAGATCAAAATCAAAATCAAAATTAACATTAACATATCAATCACAGATACATTAATTAAATTAAGGCATTCGTGACATGCAATTTAAATTTATTGAGAGAGAGATGAAAAATGTCAATATTTATAAACAAATCGTTGTATTGGGCACAACATCTGTTAATAAAAGTATTTTTAGAAAATTTTTTTCTTGTAGCTGGGACGTCAAAGGTGACTTTATGTCTAGAATTCAAGCGTGGACATTTAAAATTTAATTTTGAAAGTAAATATGAAGAGTCAATTTCTTGGTTCACAATTTTATATAGTAGAACTTGATCTCGTTGAACACGCCGGTCAACGGCCGACATAGGTTTAATCAAAACATTCGTGTTATCCGAAGGAACTGCTATTAAATTCTTTAAGTACCTGTCGTGTATACGGTCAATTTTATGAATATGACATTTGTACTGAGGACTCCAAACAGAAGAGGCATACTCTAGAATAGATCTTACCAATGTGTTATATAAAAGAGTATGGGTTGAAGCATGCTTAAACTCTTTGGATATCCTGAGCACAAATCCCAATATACGATATGCTTTACTAGCTATATAATCGATGTGCTCATCGAAGAGTAATTTTGAGTCAATAATAATACCACCTCTATGATAACTTCTTTCTACCACCTCTATGCAGACGATCTCCAGATATACTCTCACTCCACTGTGAGTAACATAAATCAGTGTATATCATGTATAAATTGTGATTTATTAGCCATTAGTAAATGGAGTAAAGGTTACGGCTTAGTAATAAATCCAATTAAGACTAAGACTATAATTATAGGAAGTTCTAAATTACTTAGCCGTATAAATAAATCTCAATTGCCTCCTGTAACTTTTGATGGAGTTGAAATCCCATTTAGTGAAAGCGTAAAAAATCTAGGAGTTACTCTAGATCAACATCTTTCGTGGGCCCCGCAGATATGTGAGGTTAGTCGCAAGGTTTTTGCTTCAGCTGGTTCACTCCGCAGGCTGCGTAATTTACTTCCTATTCCTACTAAAATTGCTCTTGCACATAGTCTCCTCTTACCAATTCTTGATTATGCTGATACATGCTATCTTGACATTACTGAGGAGCAACTTAATAAACTTGAGCGCATTCAAAATTTATGTATACGATTCATATTTGGACTTCGCAAATATGATCATATTTCCGACTTTCGCAAAAAACTCAAGTGGCTCCCAATTCGCCTTCGCAGGAATACTCACATTCTAAATCTACTTTACTCTGTTCTATTTAATCCTGTTACACCACCATATCTAAAGGAACGATTTAAATTTCTTAGCGATTCCCATGAGCGCTGTCTGCGTTCCAATGATAATCTTCTCCTTAAAATCCCTTCTCACTCCTCTTCTTTTTATACTAAATCTTTCACAGTTGAAGCTTCTCGCCTTTGGAATTCATTACCTAAGCATATTAGACGTATCCAAACTCTTTCTCTTTTTAAAAAGACTGTAAGGAAGTATTTCCTTGAAATTCAACATTAGTCTAAATTACTTGTTTGTATGTGGTTATTTATGTATGTGAATATGTATGTATGTTTGTATGTAGTATATATGTATGTATGTATGTAAATATGTATGTATGCATGTATGTATGTATGTATGTACATATGTATTTATTTATCTATAATATAAAAATAAGTCGGGTTTTCCTTCCTGACGCTATAATTCCAGAACGCACGAACCGATTTCCACGGTTTTGCATTCGTTGCAAAGGTCTCGGGCTCCGTGAGCTTTATAGCAAACTAAATTCAGGAAAATTTTCAACAGAAAAGCAGGAAAACAGGGAAAATCATAATAATATAATCTTATACTCTCATAATAAACTGAAGTGCATTGAATCAACTTCTAAACAACACATTGCTTGGCAAAGGCCTCTTCTCCATATAGAAGAAAGGTCATCATTGATTCTCATTAAATGATTTAAAAATTATAAATTTTGTAATATTATCTATAATATAAAAATAAGTCGGGTTTTCCTTCCTGAAGCTATAATTCCAGAACACACGAACCGATTTCCACGGTTTTGCATTCGTTGGAAAGGTCTCGGGCTCCGTGAGCTTTATAGCAGACTAAATTCAGGAAAATTTTCAACAGCAAAGCAGGAAAACATGGAAAATCAATTTTCACATACAGCGCCATCTCTGATACATAGCATGTACTACAAACCAATATGGTTTTGCATGGCGGCAGTACGTGGTGTGAGTATCCCTCACGAAAATAAGTTGGTGGCGAAACGGAGTTCGCCGGGTTTGCTAGTGTATGTATGTAAATGTTAATATTCAATTTGTACACCTATGCCGACTATGAGTAAGACCATTCCCTCTGCCCCTAGGTTGCCTGGAAGAGATCGCTTTTCAGCGATAAGGCCGCCCTTTGTATAATACCTTGTTATATGTTCATGTTTTGCTTATGTAACATTTCTGTTTTGCTGTACAATAAAGTGTATTATTATTATTATTATTATTATTATAAAATATTTTATAAATAGGTTCTGGAAAGGCTCTTAAAATTCGCCGTACATGATAACAGCAATAGAAATCACTTGACATAACATTTTTTGCGAGTCGGACTCGCCCATGAAGGGTTCCGTAGCAGCAAGTAACATCATAATATAAAAGTTCTTGTAGTTTCTTATAACTTTGATCGATGTTTTAATAATAGTGTATTTTTTATTTTAAAAAAAATAACTACTTACTAGACCTCGTTTAAACCAATTTTCGTTGGAAGTTTGCATGGTAATGTACTTACATCAATAGAGTAAGAAATAAAAAAAAAACCAATCGTCAAGCACTAGGTCCATCAAGTGGACCAGAAATATTGATCTTCAAACGATTTAGATCTGCTTGGCCAAACATTGACCAGAATAAATTCAGTATAGTTTCTTAAGACTTTGACGCTTTAAGATGCGTAGAAAATATAGCAGGCAGCGCAATTTCATTTGCTGAAAAACAGCTAAATGATTATCAGCCACGTGACGATTACAAGGAAATGTTGACACTAACAATAATATTATTAGGCACACCTAATAAAGCGATATCATTCAGAGTTCTAGCAGGTCTTCATCGCGCACGATGGATGGCAAAAGTAATTTACTGCCTTAAGCTTTTTTGTTCAGAGACTAGCTTAAAGTGACAAAAAAGGACTTAAAGCCATTACTGAAATTTTCGTTTTCTTAGTTACGATTTATGTAAGATGCTGGTTCGAAGCTCCCGCGGCAACTTCAGCACCAAGGAATGACTTGTGACTGTTGAAAAAATCTTAAGAAATTTCTAAAATAAAAATAAAGCTATGTCCAAAAAAGCTCTAACGAAGTTCTCGGGGCATTTTTGGTATTTATTCGAAGAACTTGTTGCACTTGCTTTTTTTGATGACGAACTTTCTCTTGAAAGCATACAAAAAATGGTGATTACACTAAATAAGGAAGGTTCAACCTATAGGTACACTATGGGCTATAGCCCAAAGTGGACCCTGGATCTAAGTCACGTGGAAAAAATAAATAAAAATAATGAGCCATTCGCGACCAGCAACACCTTAAGATTTTTTAGAACCCTGGTAATTCCGTCTGCATTTCTGTAAAAATAACCTCGTCTTTGGGAAGAAGATGAAGACTACAAAGCTTCCAGAGAAATTGTACGTTCTATGATAGTGATAAACGACATTGCGGAAAGCGGTGTAACATTGATTGAAGAATTTAATAAAATAATTACCACAGACGACGAACAAAAAAAATTCCTTCTTTTGGTTGTAAAAAATTACGGGCAAAAGTACCCTGATACAAAGAAATCTACTTTATTAACATAAGTTACATTTTTTTTTAATCCTGATATTTATATGATTTGCGTATTCTTGTCTTTTTTAGAACTTAAAGAATTTTCAAAAATACTTTTTTTATTAAAGAAAATTAAAAAAAAATTCACTCGCTGGTAGCGACCCCTAAATATTACTATATAAGTTTGATTGCCTATCAACCTCATAAAAAAACAAAAAAAAAATTTTTTGCCCAATGAAGAAGCACCCTCATATATATACGAATAAATTCATTTGGCTGATGAAAACTTTTTGTTATGATAAAAAGCGGTTAAAAATTCAATAGATTCTCATAGAAAAACCGTATTTTTCGGTGTTTCTGTCTTGGTTTTAAAAATATAGAGGTTTAATTAAAAGTGTACAGGACAAAATCGTCGATCGAATCGAGTCGCTTTTGACCAATTTCTAATCGTTTCGAGTTATTTTACGATTAAATCTAAAAGACTTAAATTAACTTTTTAGAATTCTAATATTAACCTAACTTAAAACATTGTTTTTGTTCATTACATTATATATTAGATAGGTATTATGTTTATTTTATGTTATTTTATTTTATATAAACTCTTTTGCAAAAAAAACGGGCACTTAAGCAAAGAACTATTTTATAGTTACTATTAGTTTGTTTGACAATTTTAGGTATTGTTATCCTCAGAATTTTATAAATTAATTAGGAAGGAATAGTTTTCATCAGTTTTATCATAACATTTTAATTAAATTATTAAGAAATAATGTTTAAGCTCAAAACACTATGATTGTACCTGCTTGCTAAATAAAAATGAAACGCGTTAATTTCTTTGTTTTTCTTGAATACATTAAAAGCAGATAAAAGTTTAGTATTGAGTGTGACCCCCTCTTGCTGAAATCACAGCTTGCATTCGTCTGGGCATGCTAGTGAGTATATCTTTTATGGTTTCTTGGGGAATACGTTCCCACTCCGCGGTAATCACATTCTTTAGCTCTCTGATGGTCTGCGGAGCCGGCTGCACTGATCTCACTCGTCGCTTCAGAACGTCCCAGACATGCTCTATGGGATTGGGTCCGGACTTCTAGCTGGCCAGTCCAAACGACGAATTCCGACTTCTAGCATATACGCATCCACACCGCCAGACCGGTGGGCGCGAGCGTTGTCGTCCATAAAAATTGAGTTTTCGCCAAGAGCGGTTAAAGCGGGTTGTGCATAAGGAATTAGAACTTCCGTTATGTATCGGTGTCCAGTCAGTGTACCGTTTTCGATGAAGACTAACTCCGTACGATCCATAGAATTTATTCCTGCCCAAAACATAACAGAGCCCCTTCCATAAGGTGTGATTTCTTCAAAACATGCCTCTGCAAAGCGTTCTCCTCGTCTACGTAGCACTCGCCGACATCGGTCTTCACCATGCAGAGATATCCTGGCTTCATCGGAGAACAATACCCTATCCCAGTCTTCATGAGTCCATGACACACAATTTCGAGCGAAGCTAAGCCTGGCAACTCGATGTCCACGGAGTAATTTAGGGCCGCGTGCCGGGCGATGACTGTGTATATTAGCAGCGAGAAGCCTCCTCCTGACCGTCCATAGACTAATTTGCACATTTCTTACTTCTTCGAGGGTGTTCTTGAGGTCCACATAAGAAGATTTGCGATTTCTCAACGCTTGACTAACTAGAAAACGATCATCCCGTGGTTCGGTACATGTCTTTCTGCCAGAACCAGGCCTTCTCTTGACGGAACCGGTCTCTTGATAGCGCTGCCAGGTCCTTTGAACTGTCGACCGACTCACATTTAGCCTCTGAGCCACGAAGCATTGACTGCAACCTTCTTCAAGCAGCGCAATAATTTTGCTCGCTTTTATCACTTTATCTACCATTTTCGAGATTGCTAAACAGCAATAACAGTACTTTTAAATGTCAAGGACACCAGATAATTTAATAAAAATTGACAAAAAGTTAATTAGAGTCGATATTAACTATAGGGAATTCGCGCCACAAAATGTAGTTAAAAGTTATTTTCTTTGAAAACCAGGCTCAGTCAAAAATTTGAATTTGGAATGTACTCTTATAAACATTATGGCACTTTATAACTGGCCAGTAACATGTTTAAATGATTAAAACCTTCTTGGTATTTCATTTTTTTCAGCCAGGAAGAAAATCGAAACCGCCCGTTTTTTTTTTTGCAAATGAGTTGATTTAATTAATTCATGTTAATATTAAAATATAATTCACCAAAGATATTCACTTGGTCGACTGAGCTTTACTGTTAAACTTTGTGCTCAGCCACTCGCCAAAAAGACGCTTAGACGTTTTATAAGTGCTAGCCATCACATGGAACGGCTAATTTAACCAACTGGCTGCGACATAGACAAATTAAGGACTTTCCTTTAATCTATCTGTAAAACTGTTTAATTGTCGTACACAATACCCAAGCCTAGACCTCGACAAACGTCTTTATGGTTTATACAAATATCTGCCATGTACATCAGTCATATGCTGTGAGACCCCGCGTTGTCTTATATCGGTACAAAGATTATTCAAGTGCTAATCAAATGAATATTAATCTATTTTTTTAACTTCCTATTCCAAACCTATAACCTCCCACAGGAAACAAACGAACTAACATACTTTTGTATTTATTAAGTTGGCCTTCTGAATTTTTATAGCAGCGAGTTTAAATAAACAAACTCTTATACTATTTTATGTACTAGCTGAAACCCCGAAATCACTCATGAGAACACATTTTGACTTTTACTCAATTTCGGTATAAAAAGTACCCAATATCCTACTTTGTAGTATGAACTCAAATCATGCAAAGTTTGATTCAAATCAGCTAAGTAGTTTCAACTTGATGCACGACTAAGATACAGACTCATAGACATACACAATAAAAAAAAACAGTTTTGGCTTCAGTATCGATTATAGAGAAAAAAAATCAAACTAGATTTAATATATAGAATTTGAATTGCCACGATTTAATTATAAGTATAGATATAGATTTTTGTTGTTTTTTTTATGTGTATGTAACTTTTGGCCTTAGCAGCCTACACAGCGTCACCGATGGGGGAGCCGAGTACTGAGACCCAGCCATGAAAATTGGGAGCTCCCTAGTGGGGCTCAGACTGGACGTTCGTCCTAAGGGTGAATGGAGGGAGGCGCTGCGCGTAGCGTGGATCGAGCGAGCCATAGATATAGAGTATAACAAATGCATATGTCACATTCGTTTTCATCATACGCTGAACATTTGCAATTTATTTGACTATTTCTAATATAAAACCCAATAGAAAGAAAAAAGCAATAACTATTCGCATACTTCCTTTATCCATTGTCAACATCCGTATAACATTTATTACGCGTTTATTGTAACGAAATGATATAAAACGGATATAAATACTGTGTTTAAAAGGAAGGCATTCGTTCTTATTATTACTGTCTCTAAGAAAGTTGTAATGTTTGTGAGATATTATTAATAAAAATAGAATAAACAGAAATAAAAACAAATTCCGTTTATTATATAATAATAGCTAGAAAAACTATTTAGTACGCTAATCTCAAGATCTTAGCCCGACTTCAATAATTAAGGGATGTAATAGGCTATTAAGACCACGATACACGTGATTAAGTTCTTAAAGTCACAGCTTAGAAGCTATAACAATTTCAAAAAGCATATCAAATGAAGAAGATGGTGGTAAAATATTAAATAGGAAAATATAATAACGAAGGACAGGAACGGATTGATTTTTTGTTTGAGAATTGGTTTATTTGTTTTTTGGACGTTGAAACCTACTTTACGATGCTTATTTTTATTATTTTAACTAGTGTCCGACCGAAACAGGTTTTTCAGCCGAAACCGAAACCGAACTTTCGGCCTTGCTCTCAGTTTCGACCGAAACCGAAACCGAAACCAGCGTGGTGAAGTGTACCTACCTTAATACCTTCTGCCTTATATCATTAGTTATAGTAATCTGGCAACTTTGCTCCGTTTTATATATTTTTGTTTATATGGTCTTAGTATATACAAATAGTATTGCGCTTTCTTATAATAGTTTTATTAAATTACTATAAATTTACTACACTATAAATTTAAAATTAAAATTAATATTTATAATTTTAATATCGATAACAAAAGCGTGAAGTGCTACTTTTATTTTTAGCATATTCTAAAAACATTTTTCAACACTCTCCTAATTTTTTTTTTCCAATTCTGTCGAGAGAATTTTTTAAAATAATAAAAAATCGGAAATTTTACATACCTAAATGGGACATTACTCTCAAAATCGCGAACTTTGTCTTTAAATATCTCGTGATCTAAACCCTCAAAAATTATGAAATTTTAGGAATTCATAAATAAAGCTATTTTGAACCCGTGAAAAAATGTTTAGCCGAATCTGTCGAAAAGTGGTTTCATGCTGGAACTACCATATACATATTTAAAATTTTAATTGTAACTAACAACTAAAATCTAGTGTGTTTTTACCCGACTGCGCGACGCAAAGAAGAGTAATGTGTTTATCATTACCTAACTGCTCGACGCAAAGAATGGTAATGTGTTTATCATTACCCGACTGCGCGACGCAAAGAAGGATAATGTGTTTATCAGCCTATGTATGTATGTTTGTTCCTATGTGGCGTTGTAGAGATCAAACGCGTGGACCGATTTTAATGACTTTTACGTCAATCACTTCGTCCTAACTTCGCGAATGTCACTAAATATATGATAATAATAAATATTCACCACAGCCACAATGATGAATTACGTCAAGTGGGGTTTCGTTGCATAGGTATTCAAAAATGATTTTTAGGATTCTCTCATCATTTTTCATTTCAAATAATGATTTAGAATATATAACGATTTAAATTAAGTTTTAAACAACCAGTTTCGCTAATTTTCATACATAAAATAGGTACTTATATACTTACTTTATATTTAGTTATTCTGCCCTTATTAGGCGGGGATAGTAGCAGTGAACCTTTATTTCTTCAACGCATTCTGTAACAACGTGTAATCTACTCGTAATAGCGTTCACGCTGACGACGTCGCGGGCAGCAGCTACTAAGATAAAAAAATAATATTTCATAGATCACATATAAAATAAAATTACTGTAATAACTAATGAGGTAGGTACACGGCTTTCTATCTAAATTAAGGAAAATTCTAATAATGACATAATTATATGAACTCAAAAATGATGACCACGCTGGCAAAATGATGCGCGCTGTTGTATATTAAGCGGGAGATCCCGGGTTCAATCCCCGGCAGAGTAAATTTTCTTTCTCTGATCTGCTTTGGTAGGAGTCTTTGGTAGTGGCTAGTTACCACCCTATCGGCAAAGACCACCAAGCGATTGAGCGTTTTGCTACAATGCAGTGTAGAAACCGATTAGAGGGATAGGTTTAATATAGCTGCCAACTGAATAAAATAAAAAAACTTACGTACGGGAAGCGTGGAAGCCGTGGAGCGGGCAAACTATCTCAGCCAGTCGCTGTTATGATTTATTAGTGTTCTTTAATACTTTGCGTGATTTTGGTACAGCTAACACATGTCTCATTCTTGCTTTTTCATTCCGTTGACCATTTTACAGGTTACCTTTGAAGATAATTATATCTAGGTACCTATCTACACCTACTATTCCACTATATTATACTTACGGGTACATTGATTCATTCACTGCAAATGTAACTTTGTAATCCTATATATTTATATGGGATTACAAAGTTATTTATGCAGTTGGTGTATCTAGAAAACTGGACCGAAATTGCAAAATATTTGAATTTTTCCTTGGTTTATATACTAAACACTAATGGTATTCTAAATTTGAAGCTTCTATGTCTGCTAGAAGTGCCTTAGAGTTTTGATGATCGGTCAGTCAGTGAGTGACAAAATTCGAAACTTTGACTAATTATAATTCTTAAACTACTGGTTCAAATTGAATGAAATTTGAAATATACCGTGTTTATACAATGCCTGATTGGGTATTGAAAATTCAGACTTCTAGTTCTATCCACAACGAAGTTATAGGGGGTTGAAAATGGCCTAAGTTGCTTCGAGAAAAGGATAGTACGGCCGTGCCACTTTTTTTTGCTCGACTTGGCGGAGGCACTGCCGTGCCTCCAGATTAACAATTATGTTTTAGGTTGTCCTATATAAGTTGTCTTGTCAGACTTAGCAATGAAGCAAAGCTCGTCAATGTCAAATTTAATTGATAGAAATATCTATAGAAATACTTAGTATAATTTCAAGTTGAAATACTTTAAATAGCTTTTTAATAAAAGGAATTAAAATAATTAACCAAAATAAAAGAATTTAATAGTGAAATAAATTCAAATTTAGCTTTAATAGAATAAAGTGGAATTTTGTCGACGTTTTTATAATAATTTTTCAAATAATACAATATATGTAAAACAAAAATTGGTTTCTTTTATATTCGACAATGCGAATACCTTATTTCATTTGACAACGAGTTCAGTTATCGGTGACTAATCAAATGAAAGCATTCCGCTTATATGAAATTGAAAATGCAAAACATATGTACGAATACAACAGTTTACTTTTGTATATTATTATGTTGAAAAGAAAATACACACACTTGATAATACGAAATATATAGTAAAAATGTAGAAAATAAAAATTATGTAAATAAAAAGTGTGATTGAAACTTGAAATCCAAGTAATAATATGAAAAAAATATCGCAATTGCAAATTAATTTAAATTAGCGAAAATAAATAAAAATTAATACCTTTAAAAGACTTTTAATTGATATAATATTCTTAAAATTATATTAGAATAACGTGACACACTGACATTATAATGATGATGACGGACTTTATAAATTCTTATTGCATTCATGTTTTTATAACATAAAACGAATTAACAACATTTTTTTTAAATATTTCGCATTTCCTTCCTGCTTTTTTATACGCGTGTTAAATACACACCGAAAAGGACAAAAATACACTCGGATAGATAATATGTAAAATAGTACGTTTGTTTAAAAAATAAAAGAAGTGAATATTTAATTTGTTTTTTGAAACATTCCGAATCTGAAAGAATTATTCACGAAAGTTAAATGTTTCATCTAAATACATTTTTGCGAGTATTGATATTAAAATGTCCACACAATTTCACTCGTATTTTTTTCAGTTCTTGTTGATTAATTGACATATTTAATTATTATTTTGCTCCTATTTCTCTTATCAATCAAATATATTTGACAGCCTAAAGATTTTTTCAGTAAACATACTTTATAACCTTCATAACTTTATAAACAAAAATAGTTTAAAAAATCCAAAAATGCACACCTCATAATCTCATTTTTCACAATAAAATTGTTAAAAACTATTAAACCACATCGAATTAGACCTTGAAACTAAATAGGGTTTTATTCCTAACTATATTGATGCATAAGAAAAAAGAAAGAAAAAGGAACTCGATTAGTGAAGTCTTCCGGTCGTCCAAACTTTTTTAAACAGATTTTTAATTAGTTTAAATAACAAAAATAGCATTAAAAATATCACGAGTGTTAAAAATAGTGGTTTTTCTTAATATATGTGTGTATACATTATTTTACAATATACGATAAATAGAGACAAAATCACTCGTTTTGCGTGAAGTGAGAGTAGAACCCCGTACGCCCTCACCCGCCCTTACAATGCGGACCACGGGTACCGCAAGTGAAAATATTTATATGTGCATAAATAATATATTTAATTTTTATATTACAATTATTTCTTAGTATTGTTTTAAAAAATTTCGTCATGGAACACAATTGTGTTTATTTAAATCAACAAATATGATTTAAAATTACCAAATATATTAATATTTATCCACGAAAAGCCTTGTTATATGCAACAAAAACTATATTAATAATTATTTATTATTACTATATTAATAATAATTTTATTAGACATGTGTGAAGTATAAGAAGGCTGGAATTAAAATTGGCAATTTAAAACATTTTATTCTGATTATGTGTTAACAATATGACGAGAAACTTTAGCTGCATTTAAGGATAACATTGTTTTAGAGTTCCTATAACATCTTGTGCTTTGTCAGTTCTAGTCTTCTTCAGTCTGTTGCAGCTGAACACAATACAGAGGGTACGAGCTTTCAACTCTTGTGTAATATAACATCGTACCTCTTATAAAAGCTGTCTTACAATGTGTAGTAATGGAACTCTTTTTAGTTTTTTAGCCTTTTCCGTCGAAGTTTATTCTGTCTAAGAAGAATAATTTGATTTTGTTGCTGTTACTATCCATTTCCGATATATCAATAACCCGCGTTATGTATACGAGATGAACGCGAGTGGTTAATAAAGAAGTTATGATGTGCGGAGAGCGCGGGAACATTCAACATCCTTATTAAAGCCCGAGGGGACTGATAAACAAATAGCGGGTAACACTTCATTTCAAGGTGATGTGACATTTATATTCAGTCGAATTCGTGTCACAGGACCCAGGGGGGCTAGATAAAATTATGCAGTGATTGATAAAGTCGTTTGTCGACACTTCAAAATATAAAATGTTAAAAAGGTCAACTAACTTGCTAACGATTTCGACAAATTGCATATAATGCTATTCAGCGATCCAGGCGGTCTAAACCAAATGATTTAGCTATTGGGAATTTATTAACCCTCTCTTATTGAAATTCTCAGATAAATTCTGACCTACGGTTATTCGATTGGTGACGCCCATCTAGAGAAACTAAAACGCAAGGCTTAAAGGTCATATCAAAATTAAATAAAAGTTTTAAATATAGTGGCTAATCTTTTGATTTCTGTCCTTCCATTCCGTAGCGACACTTATTAAGGTGACAATAAAAAGTAGGTTTAAGATAGGGTACATACTTTTTTTTACATACATTATTATCCTTTTAGAATAAATTAGATCCAATATATTGTTATATAAGTTGATATCACATTAAATAAGTATTCATAAAATGATATACCTAGTGTTTTTAAAAACTTTATACGTTTTTCATGTATTAACAAATATTTACACATACATACATTCGTCAAATATTTCATAATATATGACCCGCGTGGCATTACTTGTATTGCTATTTATAGTTACTGTTTCGCATAGCCTTATATTATAACCTTGTTTAATGTGCAAACTTTGTAACAAAAACATTCCCAGGACCATTAAAGCTTAAGATTAGCGCGTTAAAAGAAAAAAAAAATACATACACAAACTCTAAATAAAAACTATTATTTGTAAATACAATGCATTTCTATGTAATCATACTTTTTATTCTTTTTACACAACACAATACAAAAAAAATACCTTGATTATTAATTAAAAGTCAAAAAAATATAAATAAAAAATTTCTAGATGCGAGTATCTTTGGGGGCATCCATTAATTACGTGAGACAATTTTGGCGACTTATTACACCCTTGTTGAGATTCCATGAGATTTTGCTCAAACCCCTTCCTCCTCTCCTAATCTAACTAGATTTTTTTTTGAATGCATATTTGTTATGTAAACGAGTTAACACGTGCTTGATTACTTATATTAGATTTATTTAAAAAAAAAATCATATACGCATTTTTTGTTTAATTCAAGACTAGTTAAGACTAGTGTTTAAGATTGTTAATTACGGAAAAAATATTACGTGATATTTGCCAAGACCAACCCCCCTCTCAGTCAATATTTAGCTCGACCTCCTCCCCCCTAAATGCCTCACGTATTTAATGGCCCCTTTAGTGCTATATTATAGTATATGTATTATTAGATATTTAAAATTCTAACATATGAAAATGCCATTTTTATTATAAAACTGCAGAAACGTCGTAAAATATGCACAGTCGTTTAGTTGCCTGTGTGCATTAACTTTATTGTTATTAAAATGAAAATGAGCTTACTCTTGGTTATAGTTTAATATTAGCAAAGCATTGTCTATCTATATAAAACTACCAATTTGCTTTTTCCATACATTTCATTATACTAACATATTTTTGTTGTTTTATCTACTCCCATGCTTTAAATCCTCTATAAAAGATTCTGAAACAGCTTATTGCCAACATAAAAACACCAAATGTATAATATAATAATAATAATAATAATAATAATAATAATAAAGTCTCCCACCTTCTCTACATGGATGACCTCAAGCTGCTGGCACCTAATCCTGCACGCCTTATGGAGTTGCTGAAAATCACTACTGAGTTCAGCGGCTCCATCAGGATGCAGCTTGGAGTGGATAAGTGTGCGGTCGTGCATGTGGACAGGGGACAGGTGACGCAATCGACTGAGATTAGCCTAGAACTTTCGAACTTCAAGACCCTTTCCGAAGCTGAATCTTACCGGTATCTGGGCATGTCACAATGCATAGGGGTGCAGGAGGTGGATATGAAACAGGCAGTTTGCGAGGTCTTTTTTGGACGGCTGACAAAAGTTCTCCGGAGCTACTTGTCGGGCGCCAACAAGGTCCGAGCTTATAACGGCTGGGTCATGCCCACTCTCTTGTACACATTTGGCGTGCTCAGATGGACTCAGACCGAACTAGACGCCCTGGACAGAAGAGTCCGCACGACTATGACTCACCATCGCATGCATCACCCGAAATCGTCGGTCATGAGACTGTACATCCCACGGAAGTGTGGTGGCCGAGGCCTATTAAGTGCCAAGTCCATGCATAACCGGGAGGTGTGCAGCCTCAGGGCCTACTTTGAGACGAGGAGGGAGAGCGCTATACATGGTGATGTTGTAGTATGTGACAAAGGTCTCACCCCCTTATCCCTGGCCAAAGAGGAATGGCGAAGACCGGTTGTACTTAGCACCTCCGACCGGGAGACCGTATGGATGGAGAAGGAGCTGCATGGACGGTTTTACAAGGCGCTCCACGCACCTCACGTGGATGTCAAGGCCTCCGTGCAGTGGCTGCGATTCGGGGACCTCTTTGGGGAAACCGAAGGTTTTGTCTGTGCAATACAAGATCAGGTGGTTAAGACGAACAACTACCGGAAGCACATTCTGAAGGATGGCACTCCCGACTTCTGTCGAGCTTGTCGTCATCCCGGTGAGTCACTCAGACATGTGCTTACGGGGTGTTCAGCGCTTGCCAACACTGAGTACTTGCACAGACATAACCAAGCGGCCAAGATTCTTCATCAAGAGCTTGCTCTAATGTATTGTCTCCTGGAACAGAGGATGCCGTACTACCAGTACACACCGGCGCCAGTACTCGAACGCGACGGAGTCCGGCTCTACTGGGACCTGCCTATCGCCACGGACAGGACGATACTGGCGAACAAGCCTGATATCGTGGTGATGGATAGGGCACAGTCGAGGGTGTTTTTAGTGGACATCACCATTCCGCATGACGAGAACCTCGTGAAAGCCGAAACAGAGAAAAAACGTAAATATCTGGATCTGGCGCACGAGATTGTCGACATGTGGGGTGTTGATTCCACTGAAATCATCCCTATCGTTATATCTGCCAACGGTTTGATCCCGGTTAGCCTCGCTCACCATCTGAGGCAGCTGGGTATCCGTGACGGTTCGCTCGCAGCCAGGATGCAAAAGGCGGTATTACTCGACTCGGCTAGGATTGTCCGCCGATTTCTCAGCCTACAGCCCTAACCCCCGGCCGTTTGATCCCCCTGCCGGGGCGTAATCCTCCACCCGCTTATATTTATCTAAGTAAATTTATGTAAATTTATTATATTCCTTATATATCGTATTATATTATATTATATATATTTATATGTGTATATGTATATATTGAACGGGTGGAGTGTAGCTATTGCGAAAATAATAATAATAATAATATATAAACGCCGTGTGGTTCCCGGCAGATTAGAATAGGACTAACCCATACTCAGCCTAGGGTGTCGTAAAAGGCGACTAAAGGCAACCAAAGCTGCATAAGACCGGCGCAGCCTCCTCGGGAAGCGTGAGCGACTCCCCGAGTGAGTACCTAACAGCTCAAAAACTTATGGATGGATACGAATAAAAGGAAAAGACTAGGGCCGCTACCTGGGGGGCGCCAGGGCGCGTCTGGAGCTGGCGCTGGACGTGGCAGCATGCGGGCCGCCAGCAACCCCCGCCGACCGGTACCAACACCTAGCCGGCCGGTGTATCCACCATCCCCACCAGTTGGCTTGGCGCCGACAGAGTCTCAAGGGACTCAGCATTCGGTGCCCGCCGCTGGTGGAGTACGCCGCATGAGATGGACAAATAATATGAACGAAAATGTCATGCGTGCGTATTATAGGGCTGTAGGAGGGGAAACCGGACGGACTGGCTACCGAGCGGTAATGCACCGCGAGTTCCTGCTGCTTGAGCCAAATTTAACTGTCACGGAACAGAACCTGGCAGATAGAGCTCGGTACATACAACGAAAGGGCGTATTCAACGCCGCCGAGCTCGAACGGATTCGACGTGAGGCTGCTCCTGAAGTAGAATCCGTATCTACAGAGCACAACGCAGTTATAACACAACAGACGATCGTTCGTAGCGAAGTGCCTGTGGATGCGATCGCTGAAGGAGTAGCCTCCCATAAAATAGAGCAGATGAGAGGGATTTTAGAGGAGGCGATTTCCGAGATCCGGAGCGCTCCTCTGGAACAGAGGCCACGACTCTCCCGTCTTCCTCTTAATGCTGCGACGCGTGGTGCCATTGAGGCAGCTAACAGGCTGCTACCTCCATATTTGGACGGCAGTCTGGGCTTGGACGATACGGGTTCTATTCTCTTTGGTGCAGCTCTGGCGGTACACCGCTTCATTGGAGCCAAAACCCAGGAGCCTGGACGCACTACTAATAAGAGTAGTGACGTACCAGCCTGGAAGAAGAGAATAGAACGCCGTATCGGCCTGGCCAGGGCCCTCATTGGCAGACTGCAAAGCTTCAGGTCGGGCAACACTAGGCCAAGGATTGTGCGCTCCGTCAGAATAGCGTTTAGTGGATTAGGCGTCAGGCTTGATCAGCCTGATATAGCTGAAAAACTGACGGAGCGCATCGACGGCCTGAAGCAAAGAATCGCGGCATGGGGGAAGCGCATTCGTAGGTACTCTGAGAGAGTTGAGCGCTTCCGACAAAATCGCCTCTTCGTGAGTGATCAGAAGAGGTTCTACAGGAAGTTGGAGAACCCGACGCCGTGCTCTACTTCCCCAAAACCGAATACGGCTGACCTCGCCGCCTTTTGGCGAAACATATGGTCACGGGAGGTAGAGCATGAGGAGGGCCCTTGGATTGCGGCGGTTCAGGAAGCATGTGCTAGAATCGAACCGATGAACCCAATCGCCATCTCTTCGGAGAACGTAGCTGATGCGGTCCGGCGGGCACCGAACTGGAAGAGTCCGGGGGCCGACGGCCTGCATCACTATTGGCTGAAAGGGTTCTCGGTATGCCATGCGACCTTGGCTCGACAATACCAAGAGGCGATAGAGCGGAAGACGCTTCCGAACCTCTTCACTACTGGGATCACTCACCTAGCTCCTAAGTCCACCAACACCGCGGATCCTACCAACTACCGCCCCATAACGTGTCTGACTTCCATCTACAAGACACTGACATCCGTTCTGAGCTGCAAGATCTCTCGTCATATTGACGAATTTAACATCTTGTCTGTAGCTCAGAACGGATGCCGTGGAGGCGGCCGCGGCACAAAGGAGCTCCTTATCATTGACTCTGTTGCGGGCCAGCTTGTCAAACGCAACCGTCGGAACTTCTCTGCTGCCTGGATCGACTACAAGAAGGCATTCGACTCGGTGCCTCATTCATGGCTTCTGAGGGTCCTCGAGCTGTACAAGATCGACGGTGCAGTTCGAGACTTCCTCGAAGTATGCATGGGGCAATGGAGCACGATCCTTTGTCTCCAGGGCGAGAGACTGACGACGGGTGCCGATGACCGAATACGGATACGAAGGGGTATTTTCCAGGGTGATTGTCTGAGCCCACTTTGGTTTTGCTTGTCCTTGAACCCTTTAAGCACTCTGCTGGAGCGTTCGGGGACAGGCTTTCAGTTTCGGAGAGGAGGTACTAAAGTCTCCCACCTTCTCTACATGGATGACCTCAAGCTGCTGGCACCTAATCCTGCACGCCTTATGGAGTTGCTGAAAATCACTACTGAGTTCAGCGGCTCCATCAGGATGCAGCTTGGAGTGGATAAGTGTGCGGTCGTGCATGTGGACAGGGGACAGGTGACGCAATCGGCTGAAATTAGCCTAGAGCTTTCTAACTTCAAGACCCTCTCCGAAGCTGAATCATACCGGTATCTGGGCATGTCACAATGCATAGGGGTGCAGGAGGTGGATATGAAACAGGCGGTTTGCGAGGTCTTTTTTGGACGGCTGACAAAAGTTCTTCGGAGCTACTTGTCGGGCGCCAACAAGGTCCGAGCTTATAACGGCTGGGTCATGCCCACTCTCTTGTACACATTTGGCGTGCTCAGATGGACTCAGACCGAACTCGACGCCCTGGACAGAAGAGTCCGCACGACTATGACTTACCATCGCATGCATCACCCGAAATCGTCGGTCATGAGACTGTACATCCCACGGAAGTGTGGTGGCCGAGGCCTATTAAGCGCCAAGTCCATGCATAACCGGGAGGTGTGCAGCCTCAGGGCCTATTTTGAAACGAGGAGGGAGAGCGCTATGCATGGTGATGTTGTAGTATGTGACAAAGGTCTCACTCCCTTATCCCTGGCCAAAGAGGAATGGCGAAGACCGGTTGTACTTAGCACCTCTGACCGGGAGACCGTATGGATGGAGAAGGAGCTGCATGGACGGTTTTACAAGGCGCTCCACGCACCTCACGTGGATGTTAAGGCCTCCGTGCAGTGGCTGCGATTCGGGGACCTCTTTGGGGAAACCGAAGGTTTTGTCTGTGCAATACAGGATCAGGTGGTAAAGACGAACAACTACCGAAAGCACATTCTGAAGGATGGCACTCCCGACTTCTGTCGAGCTTGTCGTCATCCCGGCGAGTCACTCAGACATGTGCTTTCGGGGTGTTCAGCGCTTGCCAACACTGAGTACTTGCACAGACATAATCAAGTGGCCAAAATTCTTCATCAAGAGCTTGCTCTTATGTATTGTTTCCTAGAACAGAGGATGCCGTATTACCAGTACACACCGGTGCCAGTACTCGAACGCGACGGAGTCCGGCTCTACTGGGACCTGCCTATTGCCACGGACAGGACGATACTGGCGAACAAGCCTGATATCGTGGTGATGGATAGGGCACAGTCGAGGGTGTTTTTAGTGGACATTACCATCCCTCATGACGAGAACCTCGTGAAAGCCGAAACAGAGAAAAAGCGTAAATATCTGGATTTGGCACACGAGATTGTCGACATGTGGGGTGTTGAGTCCACTGAAATCATCCCTATCGTGATATCTGCCAACGGTTTGATCCCGGTTAGCCTCGCTCACCACCTGAGGCAGCTGGGTATCTGTGACGGTTCGCTCGCAGCCAGGATGCAGAAGGCGGTATTACTCGACTCGGCTAGGATTGTCCGCCGATTTCTCAGCCTACAACCCTAACCCCCGGCCGTTTGATCTCCCTGCCGGGGCGTAATCCTCCACCCGCTTATATTTATCTATGTAAATTTAAGTAAATTTATTATATTCCTTATATAAGTATTGTATTATATTATATTTATTTATATGTGTATATGTATATATTAAACGGGTGGAGTGTAGCAATAAGAAAATAATAATAATAATAATAATTATATAATAATATAATAATAATAATAATAATCGCTGTGTGGTTCCCGGCAGAGTAGAATAGGACCAACCCATCCTCAGCCTAGGGTGTCGTAAAAGGCGACTAAAGGCAATCAAAGCTGCATTACACCGACGCAGCCTCCTCAGGGAGCGTGAGCGACTCCCCGAGTGAGTATTTTACTGCTCAAAAAAAAAAATTTTGATGATGGATACACATAAGAGAATGAGACTAGGGCCGCTACCTGGGGGGCGCCAGGGCGCGTCTGGAGCTGGCGCTGGACGTGGCAGCATGCGGGCCGCCAGCAACCCCCGCCGACCGGTACCACCACCTAGCCGGTCGGTGTATCCACCATCCCCACCAGTTGGCTTGGCGCCGACAGAGTCTCAAGGGACTCAGCATTCGGCGCCCGCCGCTGGTGGAGTACGCCGCATGCGATGGACACAAGAAATGAATAGAAATGTCATGCGCGCGTATTATAGGGCTGTAGGAAGGGAAACCGGACGGACTGGCTACCGAGCGGTAATGCACCGCGAGTTCCTGCTGCTCGAGCCAAATCTTACTGTCACGGAGCAAAACCTGGCAGATAGAGCTCGGTACATCCAACGAAAGGGCGTATTCAACGCCGCCGAGCTCGAACGATTACGACATGAGGCTGCTCCTGAAGTCGAACCCGTGTCGACAGAGCATAACGCACTTGTAACACAACAGGAAAGCGTTCGTAGCGAAGTGCCTGTGGATGCGATCGATGAAGGAGCAGTCTCCCAAAAAGTAGAGCAGATGAGAGGGATTTTGGAGGAGGCGATTTCCGAGATCCGGAGCACTCCTCTAGAACAGAGACCACGACTCTCCCGACTTCCCCTTAATGCTGCGACGCGGGGTGCCATTGAGGCAGCTAACAGGCTGCTACCTCCATATTTGGATGGCAGTCTGGGCTTGGATGATACGGGTTCTATTCTCTTCGGTGCCGCTCTAGCGGTACACCGCTTCACTGGAGCCAAGACCCAGGAGCCTGGACGCACTACTAATAAGAGTAGTGACGTACCAGCCTGGAAGAAGAGAATAGAACGCCGTATCAGCCTGGCCAGGGCCCTCATTGGCAGACTGCAAAGCTTCAGGTCGGGCAACACTAGGCCAAGGATTGTGCGCTCCGTTAGAATAGCTTTCAACGGGCTAGGTGTCAGGCTTGACCAGCCTGATATAGCTGAGAAACTGACGGAGCGCATCGACGGCCTGAAGCAGAGAATCGCGGCATGGGGGAAGCGTATTCGTAGGTACTCTGAGAGAGTTGAGCGCTTCCGACAAAATCGCCTCTTCGTGAGTGATCAGAAGAGGTTCTACAGGAAGTTGGAGAACCCGACGCCGTGCTCTACTTCCCCAAAACCGAATACGGCTGACCTCGTCGCCTTTTGGCGAAACATATGGTCACGGGAGGTAGAGCATGAGGAGGGCCCTTGGATTGCGGCGGTTCAGGAAGCATGTGCTAGAATCGAACCGATGAACCCAATCGCCATCTCTTCGGAGAACGTAGCTGATGCGGTCCGGCGGGCACCGAACTGGAAGAGTCCGGGGGCCGACGGCCTGCATCACTATTGGCTGAAAGGGTTCTCGGTATGCCATGCGACCTTGGCTCGACAATACCAAGAGGCGATAGAGCGGAAGACGCTTCCGAACCTCTTCACTACTGGGATCACTCACCTAGCTCCTAAGTCCACCAACACCGCGGATCCTACCAACTACCGCCCCATAACGTGTCTGACTTCCATCTACAAGACACTGACATCCGTTCTGAGCTGCAAGATCTCTCGTCATATTGACGAATTTAACATCTTGTCTGTAGCTCAGAACGGATGCCGTGGAGGCGGCCGCGGCACAAAGGAGCTCCTTATCATTGACTCTGTTGCGGGCCAGCTTGTCAAACGCAACCGTCGGAACTTCTCTGCTGCCTGGATCGACTACAAGAAGGCTTTCGACTCGGTGCCTCATTCATGGCTTCTGAGGGTCCTCGAGCTGTACAAGATCGACGGTGCAGTTCGAGACTTCCTCGAAGTATGCATGGGGCAATGGAGTACGATCCTTTGTCTCCAGGGCGAGAGACTGACGACGGGTGCCGATGACCGAATACGGATACGAAGGGGTATTTTCCAGGGTGATTGTCTGAGCCCACTTTGGTTTTGCTTGTCCTTGAACCCTTTAAGCACTCTGCTGGAGCGTTCGGGGACCGGCTTTCAGTTTCGGAGAGGAGGTACTAAAGTCTCCCACCTTCTCTACATGGATGACCTCAAGCTGCTGGCACCTAATCCTGCACGCCTTATGGAGTTGCTGAAAATCACTACTGAGTTCAGCGGCTCCATCAGGATGCAGCTTGGAGTGGATAAGTGTGCGGTCGTGCATGTGGACAGGGGACAGGTGACGCAATCGGCTGAAATTAGCCTAGAGCTTTCTAACTTCAAGACCCTCTCCGAAGCTGAATCATACCGGTATCTGGGCATGTCACAATGCATAGGGGTGCAGGAGGTGGATATGAAACAGGCGGTTTGCGAGGTCTTTTTTGGACGGCTGACAAAAGTTCTTCTGAGCTACTTGTCGGGCGCCAACAAGGTCCGAGCTTATAACGGCTGGGTCATGCCCACTCTCTTGTACACATTTGGCGTGCTCAGATGGACTCAGACCGAACTCGACGCCCTGGACAGAAGAGTCCGCACGACTATGACTTACCATCGCATGCATCACCCGAAATCGTCGGTCATGAGACTGTACATCCCACGGAAGTGTGGTGGCCGAGGCCTATTAAGCGCCAAGTCCATGCATAACCGGGAGGTGTGCAGCCTCAGGGCCTATTTTGAAACGAGGAGGGAGAGCGCTATGCATGGTGATGTTGTAGTATGTGACAAAGGTCTCACCCCCTTATCCCTGGCCAAAGAGGAATGGCGAAGACCGGTTGTACTTAGCACCTCTGACCGGGAGACCGTATGGATGGAGAAGGAGCTGCATGGACGGTTTTACAAGGCGCTCCACGCACCTCACGTGGATGTTAAGGCCTCCGTGCAGTGGCTGCGATTCGGGGACCTCTTTGGGGAAACCGAAGGTTTTGTCTGTGCAATACAGGATCAGGTGGTTAAGACGAACAACTACCGGAAGCACATTCTGAAGGATGGCACTCCCGACTTCTGTCGAGCTTGTCGTCATCCCGGCGAGTCACTCAGACATGTGCTTTCGGGGTGTTCAGCGCTTGCCAACACTGAGTACTTGCACAGACATAACCAAGCGGCCAAGATTCTTCATCAAGAGCTTGCTCTAATGTATTGTCTCCTGGAACAGAGGGTGCCGTACTACCAGTACACACCGGCGCCAGTACTCGAACGCGACGGAGTCCGGCTCTACTGGGACCTACCTATCGCCACGGACAGGACGATACTGGCGAACAAGCCTGATATCGTGGTGATGGATAGGGCACAGTCGAGGGTGTTTTTAGTGGACATTACCATCCCTCATGACGAGAACCTCGTGAAAGCCGAAACAGAGAAAAAGCGTAAATATCTGGATTTGGCACACGAGATTGTCGACATGTGGGGTGTTGAATCCACTGAAATCATCCCTATCGTGATATCTGCCAACGGTTTGATCCCGGTTAGCCTCGCTCACCATCTGAGGCAGCTGGGTATCCGTGACGGTTCGCTCGCAGCCAAGATGCAGAAGGCGGTATTACTCGACTCGGCTAGGATTGTCCGCCGATTCCTCAGCCTACAGCCCTAACCCCCGGCCGTTTGATCTCCCTGCCGGGGCGTAATCCTCCACCCGCTTATATTTATCTATGTAAATTTATGTAAATTTATTATATTCCTTATATAAGTATTGTATTATATTATATTTATTTATATGTGTATATGTATATATTAAACGGGTGGAGTGTAGCAATAAAATATAATAATAATAATTTAATAATAAAATAGATTTCTGAGATCCGGAGCACTCCTCTAGAACAGAGACCACGACTCTCCCGACTTCCCCTTAATGCTGCGACGCGGGGTGCCATTGAGGCAGCTAACAGGCTGCTACCTCCATATTTGGATGGCAGTCTGGGCTTGGATGATACGGGTTCTATTCTCTTCGGTGCAGCTCTAGCGGTACACCGCTTCATCGGAGCAAAAACCCAGGAGCCTGGACGCACTACTAATAAGAGTAGTGACGTACCAGCCTGGAAGAAGAGAATAGAACGCCGTATCAGCTTGGCCAGGGCCCTCATTGGCAGACTGCAAAGCTTCAGGTCGGGCAACACTAGGCCAAGGATTGTGCGCTCCGTTAGAATAGCTTTCAACGGGCTAGGTGTCAGACTAGACCAGCCTGATATAGCTGAGAAACTGACGGAGCGCATCGACGGCCTGAAGCAGAGAATCGCGGCATGGGGGAAGCGTATTCGTAGGTACTCTGAGAGAGTTGAGCGCTTCCGACAAAATCGCCTCTTTGTGAGTGATCAGAAGAGGTTCTACAGGAAGTTGGAGAACCCGACGCCATGCTCTACTTCCCAAAAACCAAATACGGCTGACCTCGTCGCCTTTTGGCGAAATATATGGTCACGGGAGGTAGAGCATGAGGAGGGCCCTTGGATTGCGGCGGTTCAGGAAGCATGTGCTAGAATCGAACCGATGAACCCGATCGCCATCTCTTCGGAGAACGTAGCTGATGCGGTCCGGCGGGCACCGAACTGGAAGAGCCCGGGGGCCGACGGCCTGCATCACTATTGGCTGAAAGGGTTCTCGGTATGCCATGCGACCTTGGCTCGACAATACCAAGAGGCGATAGAGCGGAAAACGCTTCCGAACCTCTTCACTACTGGGATCACTCACCTAGCTCCTAAGTCCACCAACACCGCGGACCCTACCAACTACCGCCCCATTACGTGTCTGACTTCCATCTATAAGACACTGACATCCGTTCTGAGCTGCAAGATCTCTCGTCATATTGACGAATTTAACATCTTGTCTGCAGCTCAGAACGGATGCCGTGGAGGCGGCCGCGGCACAAAGGAGCTCCTTATCATTGACTCTGTTGCGGGCCAGCTTGTCAAACGCAACCGTCGGAACTTCTCTGCTGCCTGGATCGACTACAAGAAGGCATTCGACTCGGTGCCTCATTCATGGCTTCTGAGGGTCCTCGAGCTGTACAAGATCGACGGTGCAGTTCGAGACTTCCTCGAAGTATGCATGGGGCAATGGAGTACGATCCTTTGTCTCCAGGGCGAGAGACTGACGACGGGTGCCGATGACCGAATCCGGATACGAAGGGGTATTTTCCAGGGTGATTGTCTGAGCCCACTTTGGTTTTGCTTGTCCTTGAACCCTTTAAGCACTCTGCTGGAGCGTTCGGGGACCGGCTTTCAGTTTCGGAGAGGAGGTACTAAAGTCTCCCACCTTCTCTACATGGATGACCTCAAGCTGCTGGCACCTAATCCTGCACGCCTTATGGAGTTGCTGAAAATCACTACTGAGTTCAGCGGCTCCATCAGGATGCAGCTTGGAGTGGATAAGTGTGCGGTCGTACATGTAGACAGGGGACAGGTGACGCAATCGGCTGAAATTAGCCTAGAGCTTTCGAACTTCAAGACCCTTTCCGAAGCTGAATCTTACCGGTATCTGGGCATGTCACAATGCATAGGGGTGCAGGAGGTGGATATGAAACAGGCGGTTTGCGAGGTCTTTTTTGGACGGCTGACAAAAGTTCTTCGGAGCTACTTGTCGGGCGCCAACAAGGTCCGAGCTTATAACGGCTGGGTCATACCCACTCTCTTGTACACATTTGGCGTGCTCAGATGGACTCAGACCGAGCTCGACGCCCTGGACAGAAGAGTCCGCACGACTATGACTTACCATCGCATGCATCACCCGAAATCGTCGGTCATGAGACTATACATCCCACGGAAGTGTGGTGGCCGAGGCCTATTAAGCGCCAAGTCCATGCATAACCGTGAGGTGTGCAGCCTCAGGGCCTACTTTGAGACGAGGAGGGAGAGCGCTATGCATGGTGAAGTTATAGTATGTGACAAAGGTCTCACCCCGTTATCCCTGGCCAAAGAGGAATGGCGAAGACCGGTTGTACTTAGCACCTCTAACCGGGAGACCGTATGGATGGAGAAGGAGCTGCATGGACGGTTTTACAAGGCGCTCCACGCACCTCACGTGGATGTTAAGGCCTCCGTGCAGTGGCTGCGATTCGGGGACCTCTTTGGGGAAACCGAAGGTTTTGTCTGTGCAATACAGGATCAGGTGGTTAAGACGAACAACTACCGGAAGCACATTCTGAAGGATGGCACTCCCGACTTCTGTCGAGCTTGTCGTCATCCCGGCGAGTCACTCAGACATGTGCTTTCGGGGTGTTCAGCGCTTGCCAACACTGAGTACTTGCACAGACATAATCAAGTGGCCAAAATTCTTCATCAAGAGCTTGCTCTAATGTATTGTCTTCTGGAACAGAGGGTGCCGTACTACCAGTACACACCGGCGCCAGTACTCGAACGCGACGGAGTCCGGCTCTACTGGGACCGGCCTATCGCCACGGACAGGACGATACTGGCGAACAAGCCTGATATCGTGGTGATGGATAGGGCACAGTCGAGGGTGTTTTTAGTGGACATTACCATCCCTCATGACGAGAACCTCGTGAAAGCCGAAACAGAGAAAAAACGTAAATATCTGGATCTGGCGCACGAGATTGTCGACATGTGGGGTGTTGATTCCACTGAAATCATCCCTATCGTTATATCTGCCAACGGTTTGATCCCGGTTAGCCTCGCTCACCATCTGAGGCAGCTGGGTATCCGTGACGGTTCGCTCGCAGCCAGGATGCAGAAGGCGGTATTACTCGACTCGGCTAGGATTGTCCGCCGATTTCTCAGCCTACAGCCCTAACCCCCGGCCGTTTGATCTCCCTGCCGGGGCGTAATCCTCCACCCGCTTATATAATATCTAAGTAAGTTTATGTAAATTTATTATACTCCTTATATAAGTATTGTATTATATTTATTTATATGTGTATATGTATATCTTGAACGGGTGGAGTGTAGCAATTAAAAAATAATAATAAGTGTTTTATTTACGATAACACACTGCCAATACTATACAATGAACATAACATTAGAGAAATATTAATACATTAAAATAAAAACCGAAATAAATGTACAAGTTCTAATGGTAAATGAAAAGAAAATAAGTAAAAAATGAAATTAAAACAGTTGAATTCAGAATTGAAAACAAAGATACATTTAAAATAATACTCACTAGTGAAGATAGCAGCGTGTCTCGCAAAAAGGTAAGTCCTCGGCTTCAGTTAGGTATGAACCCTAACACCGATTTTCAGGACCACCTATTGGTTCTTTTATTCTATCTTGGCGGCAGTGACACAGCCAGTGAATAAGTATAATACCATAAAATAAAATATACTTACACATGTACATATACGAATACTAAAAAACTACTTGATGCTTAAACAACTATATATGAATGAAATCAATATGTATATTGAGTTCATTCATATACAGTCACAGTATAAACATACACACACATAAATAAAATATATATATATATATATATATATATATATATATATATATACATACATACACACACATACACACATACACGCATACACACACATATATACACATATACATATACAACTATCACTGAGTACATGACATATGATATATCAACACCTTAAGTACGATTTTTTTTTGTCTCAGAATACCACAACCATAGATCCAGAACAGGACCCTCCCACGCACTCCACACACCCATCGACTCACACCCACACACACACACCGAATACCAGAGACACATAAAATAATATACAACATAATATAATAAGCGCAACTATAAATATAAGCTATAATAATTGCTTTTGCTCCATCAACAGATAATGCCTATAAAGGCGCTTAAAATTCATCTGCGTACCGATACTTCGAAGCGGAGGCGGGAGGTTGTTCCAGCACTTCGTAGCAGCATATTTAAAGCTGCCACGAAATGCTGCCGTGCGGTGAATGGGTATGCTCAGTGCATAGCTTTGGGATCTAGTACTGTGTGAAGTGTTAACGTCTCTTGCCCAGTTCAGCCTGTCAAACAGATATGCAGGCATCCTGTACTTAACAATACCGAAGAGCATTGTAGCTAGATGCAACCTCCTACGATTTTCCATTTTCAACATAGACGCTTGATTTATGTACGGAGTGACGTGATCTCGCCGCGGTATATTAAAGCAATAACGAATATAATAACATTATAACCATAATAACCATTATATCATCCAAACGGGTGATATAATGTTGTACTGGATAATGGATTTCATTATAACACTCCTTTGTTTTTTTTTCGATCCCTTCTGCGTAAAGGTTTAACAACAGACAGCCATATTCTTACCGTTCGATGTATGGTATCTCTATGAATTTCAAAAAAGAACATCTGTATGAATTTAAAAAAAAGAACAATGTCATTCACGCGAGTTTCACTACCAGAAAGTTGGTACCACTACCGGTCAGCAAGCAGAGACGCACTTCTCTCCTGGTCGACGCAGCAGACAGCCACTACGCAGCACTGCACCACCCCGACTCACTGGGGCATCACCGCAGACAGTTCCGACTCACCGTGAACTATGCGGCATCTGGTTCCGACTCACTGGAACATTCCACTGGCCCGGCAAGCATCACACACAAGATGTGTGGACCACTCAACCTGCTATCGACCTCCGGTCTCGGAGGAGGAGTGATGTAGCGACATCTGTCTCGAAGCATTTGAACTGACGTATCCTACATCTCGCTATCGAAGTTTTCAAAGCGATTGAATATATATACAAGAACCTGACAACAAACGTTAAGTGGCGCGTAGCCCACCAGACGCAAGACTGTCTGGTCGAAGGATCCTTCCTTTTCGAGGAACCTTGCGCCCTGTTCCTTACCTACCTCCAAATATATAAAACTAAAAAATGTACTATCATTCAAAGGTTCTTGCAAAAGTTATTTTCAACTAAATATATTTATAAGTAGTAGTAGGACCATCAATTACGATCAAAATAATCACGTCTCTTGACAGTTTGATAGGTATACAGGGGTGTAGCTACCGACGTAATAGCAGTGTCAATGATACGGGGCCCTCGGCCTACAGGGGCCCCGAACGTCCTTAAATAAAAATTTGTAAAATAAATAATAAAAAATATATTCTTAGCAATTAATTAACTTGATACAGAAAAATCTATATATATATATATACAAGAATTGCTCGTTTAAAGATATAAAATATAGGTATATAGTTACATACCCATGTGAAGCCAGGATGGAACACATCTCATAATAAAATTTAGAAATTAAAATTAAAGTTAGTAAGAGAATTCTGTTTTAAAAACCTAAGGTAATGTTTTATTTAATTACTAATTAAATTGCTAGTATTGTTGTTGTACGAATTAGATTGTTGTTTTTAAAACATTAGTAGATTCAGTTATACTATTGATAACGACATTATTTGTTCTCGTGTACATTTCGTCTTGTTTCGCCAATACCAAAATAAGATTAACAAAGTTCTCTATTTGCAGACAGGTAACCTAAGAGCTATTTTGTAAGTACTTAAATTAAATTCTCGACGATTTCTGCTTTTATGAAGACAATAAACAAATCAATGCCTATAGTACAATAAAAACTTACGTTTAATTTACTTTGTTTCGGTGCAAGGATTATATCGTTGTATTAATAAAAAAAGTATAATGGGATGAATAATTACGAGTATATTATAATTTTCTGGTACACCAATCAATGATAAATATATCCTAGCTTTCACATTAAACTTTTAATCATTTGTGTTAGGGTCTGTGTAAAATACATATAGCTTACAATATATTGATAGTAATTTATTAGTCAGACTGTATATATTTATTAAAAAACTATAGGCGATCTAACAAAAATTTTGGTTTGGTTGACCTATACAGACCTAACGTAGACCTATCGATTAAGGTAATTATGATTTCAAAAATCCTTCGATGGAGTGCTAAAATTGTGTATGTGGTCGAATATTTCGGGGCGTCACGGTGGCATGCGCCAGCGATCCCGTGGAGTCCTTGTACGACGACGAGGGCGCCGCTGCGTTTTAGTGGGTATTCTGACTTCGCAGTCAGCGAGTCCCACATACCTGTCGCCTCCGGGTGGCGGGATGCGTAAACGCATTTCTGAGCGTCAAAAAAAAACGTGGTCGAATATCGTTTGAATCGCGTATTATACGCGAGTCATCTCCGCGTCGTCTGCGCTTTTAAAATACGCCGTGTGTTTACACTCTTACGAACGTCGAACGTCATGCTGTAATTTTTGTCAGGCCAAATCAAACAAGCCAAAACTTAATAGGATTATTATTGTTTTTATACCAAAAAGATATTTAAGACGCTCTGTTTATAAAAATATTTCATACCTCAGTCCATAAGTTGAGGTTTTTGTTGATAGTCTTGTACACAATGAAATATTTTAGCTCTAGAGATAATGTCTTTAGATTTTGCATGAAAACTAAGTAAGACATAGGCGATTGATCTAACCAAGATTCGTGTACTTAGAACTTTTATGAGTTTTATGTTTTAATTTTTTCTATATCTACGTTTGCGTGCTAGGTAATTACGTATCTTATTGTTACAACATCCAATAAGTCTCGTAATTACTAGTAATGATGACTCATTACTATAATAAAATTCTTATGTAATAGTAACCTAATAGTTGCCCTAATTAATTTGGTAAAAGTACCGGAATTTAATGATCGAAATATAAACGATCCTAATTAAGGAATTTTATTCACAAAAAAATATATATATATTTATTATTATATTTGAAATAAACAGCCTTTTTTGTATCGCAGGGGAACCCATTTACGGGTGATATCCAGAACGCTCGGGTAGACAGTCTTAGTCCGTATGTCACACTCAGCACTTGGGGGCGCAATACCGTACTAAATCCCTCCGGGAGCCTTCAGACACTTTAATTGGAAGGTCCCGGATCTGCAGGCAACAGGATCCCTCTAGCGATAGGCTGACCTCGGCAAAAAGGCCAAACTTCTCCTCCATTGGGACTTTCCTTAGCTTACCTCTGAATAGTCCCGACGACGCCGTGTCTAGCAGGACTGGATTCCCATCCCGGCCCGACACAGGCACGAAGGCGTTACTGGAGGCGCATTAAATAGCGCCTTCTACGCACCCCCATTCGTCGCCCGCGGATGGAGGCCACGTCGGCGGCCTCCTCTCTCACCCGCTCCCGGCCTCCTTCTGGAACATTACTATCTCGCAGAAGGAGATCGCCTTCCAGGACTCGTCGTCTCCGAGCATCGCGGTTATGACGCTGGGGAGCGGCAAGTCCCCTCCGAGAACCGACGTCAGACCTTGATGAAGCGCCGCCCATCTCGGGCATTCGAAATAAACAGCCTTAAAGAAAGATACTTGGAAGTTCTACTTCAAAAGGAGTGAAATGGAAATAAAATAGCAAACCAATTTATTTTCAGCTAGAAGTATTAATTAGACCAGAGCTGTCCAGACAACGGCTCGCGAGCCGCATGCGGCCCGCGACTTGTTTTCATGCGGCCCCCGACGCGTGTAATGTTAATCAGAAAAATAGTTTTGGACATAAATAGTTTGTATAATAGAATTCTTTGTCAAAGCATAATTATATCAATATTTGGTATAATTTATTTATCTCTATTCTTGTAACATTAAATCCCCATGACAAATCGATGACGACTATGATGAAAACTGAAAATATTTTTTTCTGCGGCCCTCCAGCTTTTGTAGTAAATTTAATTAGCCCGCAAAGGTATATAGTTTGGACAGCCCTGAATTAGACAATCCAACAAGTAAAAGTAATTCGATCAAATGTTTGTAAAAAAATATCGAACGAAATAACAATTATTGTTTATATTGAACTGTCATTTTGATAAACAATGAAAAAAATATATATAAACCAATAAACAGTAAACAAGTAAAGGGTAATATGTACATAGATAAATATTAGAAATGATATAATTCAAGATAAAACGTCTTCGCGTCCCTAGACCAGTTGCGAACACGTCAGAAGGAAGAAAACAAGACATTATTTAACTCGCAAAGCCGTATATCACTACAACATCTCACCTCAATACTGACTCAGATTTACGACTTATAGTTTAGGGAAAAAAGATAAAACTCCAAGCGAATGGCAAATCGCGTAAGTCAGTGTTTCCCAACGTGGGGCCCACGCCCCACTGGGGGGCAATTTGATAGTTAAGGGGGGCAATTTAAAAATAGACTCGACACGACTTTAACCCTTTCGCTTTGGGTTATTTAAATGAAATGCTATACCTTTTCCAACCGTTTATAATCTTTTTGACAGCTTTTGTCTATAAATTTCAGTTTTTTTTTTCATTATATGTTTTGAATTTTCTTAAGGGAACAAAACAATTTTGAAGGTTAAAAATTGTGCATGGGGGCATAAAAAATTTAGAAATGTTAAGGTGGGGCATGGCCTAAAAAAGGTTGGGAAACACTGGCGTAAGTGTTTTTGTTACTTTGAACATCTTATATGAATTTTTGGGTTGAGCGCAGGATTACTGACAAGGAAAATTTTCTAGTTATAAAAGATCAATCTCGTGTGGTGATATCGTACAAAGTATATTTATTTTCGAAATTGATGTTAGATTGGTTCAGTTAAATTCGAATTTTTCAAGTAAAACAAAACTTATATATAAGTTATGAATATCAAGAAAACTCATTGACAGCACTCAGATTTACTTTTAATATATAATATTATAATGTTTAACGTATTTAAACTTAATTAAGAACATATCACTAGTGATAATAATTTAAAACATTTTAACAAATTGTAATGATTAAGTTTAACATTTACATAAATTGGTCATTCTACAAGCCATTGTAAAAGCTAAGTCAATATCAGGTAAGTTTCGACAAAATCAATGAACCACAATATCTAAAAAATAAAGTCTTAAATCGTAGAAAATTTACTTTTTTAAAAATGATATGGAAATATAAACTTTACTTGTTGAAAATAGTGTTCAAACTTAGTTGGATCAGTGTTTATGAATGACGCAGCCGGCATTGAAGAAATGAGTCATCCGTCCCGCTTACTCGATTCTTACAATGCGTGTGCGCATTGTGCGCTACTGATACATTCTGCCAGTGTTGTTCTGACATTCATAGTGTGGCAAATACCGTCGCTGACGATGCACGTGAATACGTGCAGAATAAAATTGGCGCGAATCTATTTATCGTTATAAATAAACATTGCGAAGTGATTTTATATTAAATATTTGTGATGACCGAGACATTAAAATATACGCTTCGGATTATCGTAGTAACGACGTTATATTATACATTAATAAGTGTGTTAAAGTCAATAAAACAGTATATGACTACACATTTAACGGGGACACAGTAATATTGGATTATTTACTAAGGTGAAAATTTGGTAAGTGGTTATTGATATTCATGCCTGAATCCGATTGTATAATTGAGTATGTGCGCTCGTTGTTATGGTAACTTGATGCAATATCCTCATATTTGCCTACATAAAATGCAATTTTTCCAGAGATATAATAAAAAGTATAATTTGACATTGTGTAATTTTCATGGAGCTTTTAAAAATTAATATCATAAATTGTAACACGAATGTTATTATTGAAAGTTCTTGAAACAACATTTTCAATTTACAAACACTTATATGTAGCATATTATTCATATTAAACCTAGTCCGATAATAATGTAAAACCACAGTCTAACTAACTATAGCTATCTATAACTATCTAAATATATTACTGTAAGCTGTTATAAAAAAAATGTTCTGTACTTTAACTGAATTCGTACATCTGGCTAAAACTACCTGCATTTTTTGCCTAACAAACCCTCAAACTATTTCAAAAATCAAAATCACGTAAGATAATTTAAAATTTATATTATAATATATATGCATAATAGAATAAAACTACTTTCTCTCCTTGCCTCTTATACATTTCTATTGTAAACATTTTACTGTGTACCTACTTGTAAAATTTTTGGTGTGAAATAAAAAGTACCTACTTTTTGTAGTAGGTACTTGTACTTAATTTTAATGAATTTATCCATATATTTAATTATTCATCTTATAACAAAATGTAAACACTTCTATTTCCCGATGAAACAAAAATAGCTTTCAAATAATGTGTATGTTTTGTTCTACTTTCAGTTACAAACCGCAGTTTTGGTTAACTTTAACGAATTAAGGAAGTCCGGTAAACTACTGAAATGGATTATAACGATCCATAAAAAGTTAAAATGTTTTTATAGCTAAGTTATTATCTACATTATTGTTATTATGTTGGCACACATGTAATTTTTACTGAATTTATTTTAAGCAATCGAAAGTTTGCTATTTTTTTTTTTTCAAACTACGAAAGTTCTGAGTTCATCCAATTCGGTTGAATGATTATCGAGAGTAGTATATTTTAAACTTTCGCTTCACTGTAACAGATTGATTATAACAAAAAAAAAATGTAATTTTTTTTTTAATGCAGCTAGTAGCAGTTTATTTAAATTTGTTAGTATTTGAAATTATTGTAGATAAATAACATTTGCCGATAACTTATAAAGTAATTTTAAATAATTTACATACAGTGATTACTTTTAATACATTCATGCTTTAAACAAATCACACAATTTTTATTTATCAATGCTTATTTTCAGTAAGCTTAATAAGCAATGAAAATTGTTATTTTTATTCGGTCATTATTAGTTTGCGTTTCACTTATCATAAGGTTTTTAGCGCTTTGTTAGTTGGTAGTAGGAGGTGGGTGATATCAAAATTAATTAGTAAATTTCTATGAAATAATATTATTAAAATATAATTTAATTAAAGATAACATATTTAATATTAATTAATTAGACTCAAAATAGAATATTGTAAGTTCGAGTAATTATTACCGAAACAATGAACTTATTTAACTTAATATTTTTATTTATATTAATTAATTCATGAATATTATGTAATCTTACTATTATATAATTATTCAAACATATTATATATATATATATATATATATATATATATTATGATGATCATAAGGACATTAGGAATTATTGCATCTTTCTAAATTACTGACTTAAATCTCGTATCACGTTAGCAATATACTCGTATTGACTGCGCTTATAGAGCTCTTGCTTGGTTTATCACTATATATCATGCCGTGATTTTTAATATTATTAAATGCATAAAACCAGAACAAATAAAATACAAAATTATTGCACAGAATGTTACTATATCAAATACAATATTTTTATCACGAGGTATAGTTTGTTACAATAAAATTGATTTTGTCTACATAAGACTTATTATTTCATTATTTGTAGCATAACATTTGTTAATATTTGCGATACACTATAAAATGCAATAGGGTAGAAAGCAAGAAATGGACAATAGGGTAAACGGAAGGAACCAAAAATATGAAAGCATTTTGTGACCTAAAAGATTTTTTTTATCTTTATCTTGCTTTGGTGTTAATAATCCTGGTCTTAAAACTGTACATAAGAAAAACCAGATACGGATACAGGACCTATAATTACGAGTACAGTATACCAAATTATAATTAAATAAAAAGCAAAGAATATGAAACAATATGAAAAATATTCACCTTACAAAAAATATCTATAATTTTTTTAAATTACGTAAATTTCATTCCTTACTAATTTTAAAATTTTCGTTTTTTTGTTTTTGTTTTTTTTTTGTGTTTTTTTTGTCTATAATCATGAGCAATAATCATTACCATGTGACCAGTGTACCAGTGTACCAGTGTGCATGATAACAACCGGGACCGACGGCTTTACGTGCTCTTCGAGGCATGGTGGGGAAACCCACAAGAACATACACCCAGATCGAAAACAAATATTTGCACAAGTACAAATATATGCCCCGGTAGGTAGTAGGTGACTAGGTACTTGCACGACTACACCAGAACGATCGAACCTATCCTACCTCTATATGGAGAAGAGGCCTTCGCTCAGCAGTGAGTTGTTTACAGGCTGATAATGTACAATACAGTATAGTACATTTGTCTATAAAAATTACCTTAAATTTATCATTTTATAGATATTCTAATTCATGACTTTATTCTTCAAAAAAAAAAAAAAAGTGATTTACATTCACGACGACGATATAAATTACACTTGCATTTATTGAGCTTCAATTCTACTGCAAATTGTATTAGTAAAAAAAAATATAAAACAGAGATGTGCAGTAAAGTAATAAGTGAAAGTCTGTTATAGCATGAAAAAAGATTTTAGTAGGCTATAAGCACTTGTATGAAACATTTTCAGGTGTACTCGATTTATCTACAAAATTATATTTTGATGCTGTCTTTCTTTCTACCTATGCAAAGTGTCACACGGAAACTGAAAAGTATTGAAGAAAATGTCGACACGCACTGTCTTGATACGGGACGCTGTACTCCCTGCTCTTATGCATTTCACCCTCGTATGCACTGCATAGATATGGGACGCTATACATTAAATATTGTCCAAGTCCTAAACCTTTTTATACCACTATGTCTGTTTGATCGTAAGCGGTTGCCGTAGCCGTAGACTGTGGACGCTTGAAACACCAGGAGCATTACAAGCCAACGTATTGCCGAACGTTAAACGAACGTTAGTGAACGTTAATTCATTTACTATAATATAACATGAGAAGTTTTATTCTATATATTTGGCATATTAGCCTTGAAAATACAAACTAATCTATCTCGAGCAGCATTAAAGAGAAGCTACAATTTATACAGAAACCAAATCAAACCGTATAATACGGGAAACGTCACAAATTACTTATATTACAATATATAGTTGTATTGACAATTTTTATGTTCCTATTCATCCTACTGTGAATAATGACCTGGATTCTACCAACGCAAACACATTTCACACAACTAGTGAAGCATGGGTGAAATCAATTTCTTTACGATATTGATTTAACTACATTTTTTAAGCTTATATCTTATCGATTTGCCTAGTTTATGTACATCGCAAAAAACTACGTGATGCGTGATGTTTTTTTTATGTCAATCCAATATGTTTGTCACAAACTTAACTTTATTTTTTCTATATTAAGACTGATAGATGTAGCGAAGCGGTCCCTAGCGATTTCATTCGAGTTTAGTCGGTAATTGTCAAATAGATTGATATTTTTTAGTGCTGTTCCGCTTTCATAACTCTTTTTTTTTTTTTTTTTTTTTTTTTTTTTTACTGTACATCCATAGGCTTTATTTGCCCATGCCTTTTTTTATGAACATTTTTAGAATTTTATTATTATTATCGTTAGTGCGTACTTATTAAGATAACGAGACTTAAACTACGCTTAGGATCTCTATATCGCGAGTCCTTGCACTGACCACAAATTTGCTTATTTAATCTATAAATATAAAACTTAACTAAAAATTTAAATAATAACTTAAATTAATTTTTTTTTTTTTTTTTTTTTTTTTTTTTTTTTTTTTTTTTTTTTTTTTTTTTTTTTTTTTTTTTTTTTAGGTTGTATTATGATAAGGTACCTTACTTTCTATTTACATCTATTCCTTAAAATACTAGCTATTTACATGCTTTAAGTCTACGTTTTTTTTTTTTATTTTTTTTTTTTTTTATTTTTTTTTTTTTTTTATTTATCCGACTCCGTCCCAGCCCTCCCAGAGGGACTTCTCAGCTGTCCGAGCACATCCTCGATGACGGCGGTATCTCTTTTTTGTATCGCCATCCTAAGGGTGTGCTCGAGTATTTCTTTTGATGTAGCCTCCACCGCTCTTTGGACAAAACGACCGATTGCATCACCACCGTCGTCGGTGTAGTAGACACAGGTCTTTGTGTGTCTAGTCACCGCTACCACAGCGTGCGGAATACTGTCATGAATCCGTAGCCTCCTAGTCTTGGTCTGGATGATGATGACTCCCTCGCGTGTCTGTCCCTGCGCCTCGTGGATAGTCATGACACTCGACCCCCGCCCGGTACCATATCCCTGGCTTAACAGCGTCTTCTTCTCCTCTTGTGTGAAAACCAGGTATAGGGTCCCGTCCTGTCTTTCAGGGATTCGAGTGCCAGTGAATCTCTCCATTCTCAGAGAGCGGACAATGGGGTTTGAGGAATAGATGTTTTTATAGACCTCGTTGATGGCGAGTGCAACATCCTTGGGGTTCCGATGCGTGCAAGACAACTCACATGTGATGTGTATGGTCATGTTGGGTCTACAGTACCGCATTATGAACAGGTTGTCCCTGTCGATATACGGTAACTGATTGATATCTCCGACGAGGACCACTTCCTTAGCCTCCGACAGTCGGGCGGCCATCACTATGGCCCCGAAGTGGTTCATGAGGGCTTCGTCCACCGTTAAACGGTTTATTTTTATGCTCTCATGAAAACCATTCACTAAGATAGAGGCCATAGTGCGCACCTTTGATTTGGCTTTTTTGCCATAGCGGTGCGCTAGCTTTTCTTTCAGGTCTTTGGCCGCTTCGAGTGTGGTGGTGGCTACTATTTCACCATCTTCGTCGAAGTTCCCGACTATATGTGTTGTCTTGCCGCACCCGGGAACCCCATTGATCCATTTCAGTGCCGGCAGTTCCCAGGCCCCGAAGACATCGCCGACTTCCGGACCACTCGTGATGGTTTTTGACATCTCAATTATGCGGTCGCCCAGCATCACTCTCGTGCACCTGGCCACTACCACCACTGGGTCCCCTTTAGGCGTATTAAATGTCTGAGGTCCTTCTTTTGGTCCCTCAGCCTCGACTGCGTCCACGAAGCCGGCTGTGGTGTTATAAGCGGCCATATACAATCCCGACATGTTGCCCTTAATTACTTGGCAGGTGTCGTTATTGTATATGGCTGCCTCGGCTTCATTGAGTTCCACCTCCAGCAGGCCTTCATGTCCGTACTGGTAGGTCTGCATGATTTTTTCGCAGATAGCCAGGCTTACCTGTCGGTTCGCTTTTGTGATGGCTAGGAACTCAATGTATGCATTTTCTGCATGTTGTTGTGGTGTAGACGCTGGTCGAAGCATTGGTGGTGTGACTTGCCCCTTGTCAGCTCTCGTTCGATTGGCTGGTGGCACTTGAGGGAGCTTCGGACTTTCATCTCTCATAAACCTTCTCAGTGCCCCCGATTGCCTTTCAACAGGAGATGCCGATTTTGGGGCAAGGTGGGACAGTCGGGTGCCTCTCTTTGGGGAGATCGTTGCCTGGATCACTGTTGCAATCGCCGTCAGACGGGACTTGGAGCTGCTATTACCATCCCTGGAGGTACGCGACTCGAGCTCCGCTCTTTGGGCCTCCACCTTTGCCTGTAATCGCTCCGATCCACTGAGCATAGTCTCTTCAAGAGCCGGCCTTTTAGGGGGTGAAGGTGTTCGAATCTGATCCTTTAGATATCCCAGATCCTCCCCCCTATCTTCGTAGACTATGACCTCGTGTATTTTCGAGGCCATTAGGCAACCGTATCTATCAGCTACGTCGCCTTTATCATAACCGACTCTCATAGAATCCACGCTTATTCTTCCGGGGGTCGCCCCTGGGAGCTCGCTCTGCCGCTGCAGCCACGAGCTTGCTTGCGCAAAAGCGGACTCCTCTCCCCACTCGAATAGAGCGATTGCCTTATTATGCAACCGCACCAGACGGTAGGTTGAATCATCGTCCTGTTTCTGCGCAAGTGCGTCGATCTTTTTACGCTTTAAGTTTGTTTTTTGCGTGCTGCCTTTTATCAGCAGGGCGAGCCCCGGCGAGACCACCAGCCGATCCAGTCCTTCAGAGCGACAAAAGCTTATTCCAATCCTCTCCGCTTCACTATCCATGAAGAGGGCCACGCATCTGGTTCTTATACCCACTTCCCCGCTCCCATTTCCCTCTCTGAGCAGAGACTCTAATGTTTTGCTTTGGGTGGGTGGCGGAGGTGTGTTTTGAGTGGTCCTCCCCTGAAACAGTTTCCGCAGAGCGGACGGTATGGCCTGTAATCTGAGACCCAGCGATACTCGAGTCGGGGATTCCTGAAGAGGAGCTGCGCTGCCTGTCTGTGTATTTGAGTTTTGTGTTGGATGTAGATGCGGGGTGGCTGTGATCGTGCTTTGGGCCTGTGGTACAGACAATGGAGCTGGTGGTAGAGCGGTCGATCCGTTTCTTCTCGCCGCTATCACGACGGCATGTCTTGCGAATGCGAGGAAAGACGTTCTGTCGGCTTCGTTTTCCATGATGGTATGGAGTGAAGGCTGGTCTAGTTTTCTCTGGAGTTTAATCTCCAGATCTAGCCTTCCTTTACCGAATCTCGGACATTCCAACACAATGTGGAGAACTGTCTCCTCGCAATTCGGATCGCAGACGCACGAAGGACTGTTCTTCAAGTGAAACCGGTGCAGATACGCCGCAAATCCTCCGTGGCCGGTCAGAATCTGTGTATCGACGGGTGTTAATGTCACTTTTCTTACCAGCTTGCAAGCGGTCTTTGCATCTGGCAAGAAGATTTTCGTGACCGAACCAGTTTGTGAAGAATTGTATCTGTCCTGCCACAATCGGACAGTCTCTTCCCGTATCTGCCTCCTGACGTACGATATTGGGACTTTGTTGTAGTCAGGGGCCGATTTTTTTGTGAGAGCCGCCTTTTTAGCCAGTTCGTCCGCTCTTTCATTGCCCGGTATTCCCACGTGAGCCTTCAACCAGAAGAACCGCACCGATCTATTTTCCTCTTGGATCTGCCTGATGCATCTCTTCATTTCCATGGCCAAAGGGTGAGTCGCCAATGGGCTCTTGAGCAAGTCGAGCGAGGATCTTGAGTCGCTCAAGATATTAATTGAGCTCTCTTTCGACTTTCTCACCATGTCCACAGCTCTGAAGAGCGCGTACATTTCCGATTGGAAGACCGTGTTGTGCGGTTCGAGCCGGAATGTGGAGTATCTTGCTTCCCTTCCTTGGTCCCACCACGTCAGGGCTGCACCGACTTTACCCTCTATTTTACTTCCGTCGGTGTAGATTAATGGCCCGTCGATGTGATGTTTCTCAAGAGTTTCATAACTCTTAGATGTATTTATAACTTTCACCAATAAACTCTTAGTTTCCGAGATTAACGCATTCAAATAAACTACATTATAATTGCAAAGCGAGTATATCGTTCATACTAATTAATATAATTACATATGTGTATTCAGTAAAATATCGAAATTAATCTAAAATAATATTTGGCATTATATAAAAACACCAAGTGCTAATACACAAAAGCTTAAAAATAAAACTCGCCCAAGGAAGAACTAAAAAATATAAAGCAAGCTAGTATTTCATTTAGACGTAATCGTAACATTCACTATATTGTAAATCTTCGGTATATAAAATAACTTTCATTTCAGAGATCAAGATAAAGTGGAAGGCCAACAAGCTTTCCTAAATTCCAATTTATAGTGATCTCCAAAGCACACATCACTTTTTTACGACCGTATCTTTTCGTTGGTTTGCAACAAATCTAATTTATCAATCGGCGACAGTTATGGGCAGTTTTAAAGGGATGAAATAACTGTTATTTCTTCTTCGAGGAAATCTTGACTCAGTTTGATATTAATATTATTTACTAAGAATATTCTAATTTTAATTAAACGTCACACTGATTTCCTGTTATTCGTGCGGTCAATAACATGAAATTCTATACTTAAATCTAATTTATCTAATGCATTAGGTACCACTTACTTGTCTATTATTTTCATTTATACTTAGCACTAATAGACAAGTAATATGACTGGCAGTAATTATGACTATGAGTCATGTTGGCGCAATTGCCAGTGACCCTTCTTTCTGCTCCAGGGTTGTTGGGTTCGATTTGCGCCCCTATACGAGTCTGTGCGTAATACATATTTATTTATATATGTACATTTGTACATTTATTATATGCAGCCGGCTGAAAAAAATGAGTTTGAATTTAGTACTGTTCTTGAAGTGAATTTACACACTATCATGTTTTAAGCGCTATGGAATTCACAAAACAATATTGCCTTAATCAACATTACTAACTGGCACATCACAGAAAGACGGGAATAGTAATAGCAGAGAACGCGCATATACGAGTAGATTTAACAGTATGCCAATGCTCGACTTTCCGATGTGGATAAGAACTTTTAGGAGGCGTTAGCTTTGCGAAGGCTGGTCACGTCGGGATCACCATTTTGAGGATGTGATGGACAGGGTGTAAAGTTCCTCATCCGCAATTGAAAAAGGAGGATCCTCCGACCAGACGGGTGTTGAGTCTGGTGGGCTACTGCCCCCGACGGTTGTTGTCGGGTTCTCGTATATATGTTCAATCGCTCGGATAACTTTGATAGCGCGATGTAGGATACGTCAGCTCATATATGTGGCGAGATAGATGTTGCTACAAACTTGTTAATCTATGCCAGACGGTCGCAGTCTTAAGTCTGTGCTAATACTAATTTTCAAGAGCTTTTGTTTTCAAATTTTTATTGTTACACGGCGGCAAAGGAAAACATCGTAAGGAAACATACACCTACATGTTTCGAAAAAAGTCTGTGACATATATTTATATTTTCTGAATCGAAGCGAAGTATCGAATTAAGTTCGACCCCTTTATAGGAGGACCTTTTATACCTTTATAGGAGAAGTGGCTGTTGACCAACTAGGAAATTCACAGGATACTTTAGTAAAGTGCTACTTCTAAGCCGATTAAGGCTATTGATTATCTGTCAGTCAGAGTTATTGTTTTGTGAACTAGATTTATAATTTTATAACTAATATAAATAATAGTGAAACGTAATATAAATCATACTTTCTTCAGTAAAAATAATAATCTTTTATGTATCAAGCTATAGGCTATATAAATAGGTTTTCGTGTCTCTACATTAGGCTGATACTAGGTTAATATTTGTCACTAGACCATAAAATATACTGCGAAGAATGTTGTGATCTAGTTTTATTTTTAGGGTTCCATACCAAAAGAGTAATAACTAAGCCCTGTTACTAACACTATTTCCTTTCAATAAACATCTATCACAGTGTTGTATCTTCGGAAACATTATGAAGAAAGCAGAAAAAGAAGCAGCGGAAATATGTTCAAATACTATTAATCAATTTATAAGTTATATAAAGTTTAGAAGTAACAAAAAATATAGTTAAAAAAAAATTGTTTTAAATTCATATATCATTTTAATTTATTTTACTATTATGTAATTTACATACATGTAATTATAATGGTTAAAAACAATATTTTGGTACATAATTATGACCTTCATTTAACAGTTAGATTTCATTTTTAAGTGGAAAAATTTCTGTCGATTTCATCTATTTTGTGTATGAATTTAATAATTCAAATTTTGCTGCCTCATATAAAACATTCAATATTAAATAATTTACGATTATGCAGAATCCTTCGTTTATTATGAATAAGCTCAATAGTTTATTCATAACACAAGTCTTCGTGAATTGTCTAATTCAAAGGTCAATATATACCATCTTCGTGGAATGACGGGTTTATCCTAGGTTCGACCAACGCCTTCCGGTAAACTCCGAAATTCTGATAGAATTCTGTTTCTTAGTAATTAAACTAAATATTCTTATAATTTTATCTCGTCCATGTCACGACATTGTCAAATTGACTTTTTTAGGAATTTTTCATTTCTATCTACTGCTTTTAGGAAAAGTTTTTAATTATTTTATTCTAATTAAATATGTTTTCTCACACTGAAACAAACTGAAACGTATCAATAAGCTGTACCAAATTATCGTGCTCTTGTGGCGATACAAAATACATACTATGTAACCGCATAAATATCTTTGTTTTACGTTAGCGTGCTTAGGTATACAATCATGATGGTTAAAATAAATTTGTTTGGATGATTTAAGATTGATAATTGATATATATATGTGTTATATAGTTTACAAAATATTCCTCGTGGCTGTACCTACTTACGTTAACGTACTTATATGGCTATTGTTCTGTTACTGAGTCTGAGTTAGTACTTCTTGATAATACTTCTAGTTCAGTAAAATTATCGTTAACAAAGAAAACAAATATTTTTCTTTTACCTTTTTTCAAAACTTTATTAAAGTTGAACGATTATATCATAATTTTAAATATTTGCTTTCTCATTACCTACTTCATTTCTATTTATTTGCTGTTATTATGAAAAATCTTTTCGACCTGTTGCATCATAAGAAATTATATTATATTTTTAGTTTCATACATCATTAAATTTTTTCATTTCCGTTAACAGTTCTAAGAATGCAAGGAATAGGTAAATTTTTTATAGAAAATTTTCTTTCAAAAACTCTTTCATTACCGATTCTATGAACAAAATATAGTTTATATTTATTACGTATATTATATATAACCGTTCTAGTGTAATAGTACAAGAAGTCGTTACTCAGGGTAGGGAAATTATCCGCCAACCCGCAGTGAAGCAGCATAGTTGATTACGCTCCAAACACTCCCACTATATTGAGAGGAGGTTTTTGCTCAACTGACGTTTACAGACTGATTCAGCAATATACACATTTTATACATTTACATTCATTAATTAAGCTGCATTACACATTAGTGACAGTTTGGGTTAATACGCAGAGTTTTCAAAACTGTTAGTAAATCACTTCGTAGTCACCAGTGAATGGAATCGTCCCGAGAAAACTAATTATCTTAGCAAAATGTTGGAGATATATTATACACTAAGTTGCAGAGGAACAGCGTGGCTAGTCAAGTTTTATACTTTTTCCCTGCCAGAAGACGAGAACTTTGCCCAACAATACATGTACTGCCATTAATCAAATTCTAATATATGACATACAGTTGCTAAACATTTAATAAAATATTAAAACGACATTAAATATTTAACCTTTATTTTGAATAATATATCGTAAGGACTCGTAATATGGAGTTGCAGCAAATATTTCCGGTTTACAATGAGAGCTATAAGAGTTTTCGTACAGCTTAGGCCCTTTTCGATAATAGCGTATCGAATGTTCATGATTTTATTATATGCAATCGCTTGCATAATTCCTTATTGCTAAACGTGGATAAATACTACTTAAATTCTTTAGATTTCTATCTTTAAATGATTAATTTTCCAATAGGTTTTCAGTACATTGAGTTTCGATACTTTTATGAATATATATTATATCCTTTGTCCAACCGTAATAATCTCTGAAGGGGTTAAAGAATTTATGTTATTGGCGCATTAATTCTAGTGAGTATACTCTGTACAAAGACACAACAGGAACTCCTCTCTAAATATATTGTTGAATAAAGATAAATCTAAAAAAAAAAACGGTTTAACTGTACGTCTTGTTGAAACAAAAAATAAAACACTAACGCTTTACAATATTTTGTATATATGTTTATTATTAAGTATGTATATTTGTACCTAATTAGATATTAATTATAACTTTATTTTTTCTCTCTTTCATGTAAATCATCTATATTTTTTTGCATTATACCACATTTACATTGTGTACATTTACAAGGACCAGGCAGTCCAAAGGCTTGGAGCTCTGTTCACGGTTTTCGCTTTATGTCTTATATTGTGAAAACGTGATTTTTATGTAATAAAGAATGAATAAAATAAAGAAATATTGTTGATCATAATGTCATTATGGATAAGGGGATTTATATGAAAATCATTTATAAAATAAGCGTACTTAAATCTTTCTAAGTCAAGAAATATAAAGTACACCGACGTAAGATGATAACTAATGCCATTGACTAATAAATTTATCAAAATACGTATTACGTATTTTGTATGTATTATCTACTTGTGTAATTATATTCTCTTCCTTATTTTTTATGTACTCTTTGTTTATAAAACATTGACCTCATTTAAAAGACAAATTAAAATAAAATAATAATTATATAAATAATATTATTATTTAGGAAATATTTGGGATTACATCCCCTTAAAAAAACTAAAACGACTTTTTATTCTTATTAAAGGTGGTTTTTTTTTTTTTTCATCGATGAGCACGATGATATCGTTATCAAGATTTTTCTTATCGCTCTAATATTAGGGATGTACTTTTTATTTTGTTTTCACGTTTCAACTTAACTTTCAACATACATCTGTCGTGATCATGAACAGAGGATTATACCTCGGATTTCGACGTCAAGTCTACGTAATTCTTTTACTTCTTCGTTTATCATCACAATATTAACTAATTCCCATCGCTTCTATTGCTAAATGCATACTTTTCTAACACTACTTGTAGGTACTGTCACACAGTCTAATATATATTTAGGTGTGTGTCCACATATACATATTATTCAAAGCGTCAAGTGACCTTATATGTTTCCCTTGACGTACATATGTTAGAAACCTTGATTTACTTTTAGTTGTTTTCCTTCCTTATGCTAATAATAAAATATGTAATATACAAAAATTTGCAATAGTATTGTGTTTTTTAAAAGTTTGGTCGTGTATATGTACTATAAAATTTCAATATCTACCTAGCTGATAAAAAAAAATTAGAATGCTTATTTATTAAAGAAATTTGTGGGCTTCTAACATTAAGCTAAGACTTAAGGGAGTGGGGTAATAATAATTATAAGCACGAAAAACACGAGGGCCTACGCTTACTGAATACTAATTGTTCACAGATTAAATCAGAAGATGAAAATCTTCGATAATGGCTTATAAAGCTTTGTTCGAGCAAGTTTAGAAATTATAGTTAAATAAGATAAAATTTCTTTTCGAAGTAGAAATCTTTAAAAACAAAATTTCCTGATATTGGAATTTAAAGCATAAAGTTTTCTTTATAAATACCTAAAGATCTCTACGAGAAGTAATTTTTCGCGGAAATGGTGGATTTCTTTTAAAATTGACTATCTAACTTATAAATTAAAACGTAATAAATATTTATATTATAATACTTTTAATTGATAATTCAATTTTATCCTATCGTTTTCTAAGTAACTAGTAATGCCTTAGAAGAAAGAAACTTTAAGCATAAATATTAAACCTTATGAAAAGTACCATAACTCAATGTGGATGAAATTTAGCGTGGCGTCTAGTGATAGGAACTCTGTGGATATATTTGAAGCAATAAACATATTATGTCATTAACCTTTCTAGGCTTGGAAACTCGCGGTTTTAAAACTTCCGTTGACCAGGGACCATGTAGGTAGTCCGTAATATCGACAAGTACTAAAAAACTTTTATCTTTAGAAATAAAACTAGGTATATGTTGGTTTAAAAATTCTCGAAAATACTTTTTAAAATAAACTATTTCAAAACTGTTATATTATTATTGGTTTTAACGCTTACATAATCAAAACCTATTTGATTACGATTGTGAATATCAATGTAAATATGATTTTATTTAATTATTCTGTCATTACTATTATATCTTACAGCGAAAACTTACTAAGCTCTGCGCTCAATAAAAATAGTACAAGTATGCTTAATTAAAAAAAATCAAAAAACCCGACTGCGTAAAATACTCTTATTATATACTAAAAAGAATAAAACAATTTACTAGCTTTCATTTGATACCCATATTGCTACAGTAAGAAAAAATATTCAACTCCCCCCCCCCCTCATTCGCCATTTGCGGGCGCCATTTTGAAAATTTATATAGCCTATGTCACTACTACAATTTATACAAATCCAACGACACCTCATATGTCAAAAACCGTCCAGCCGTTTGGGCTGTAGGGCGTGCCAAAGAAATGGACATACATACATACATACATACATACATACATACATACATACATACATACATACATATATACCTACATACATACATACATACACCCGAAAAACATAAACCTCCTTCTGTCGCAGTCGGGTAAAAAGAAGAATCAATTACATCTAAGTCTAAAATTATTAAAACAGATGATATACATATATTAAGAAGTGTTTATTATACTAGAATTTCCTTGAAGTTATTTCTATGAATAACGCGTTCAAAGTACATAAAATATTATAACTAAATTGCATATTACGAGACATATTTCTATATTTCTTAGTAATACATATCTACACAGTGACGTCACAGTTTTGTTTTGTATATAAATACATTTCATTCAGGTGATTTAATGTTAATAAATTTAAACAATTAATTACGAAGTTATTAATACAATAGACTTTCCTTGCAAGGTTCTGACCTTTAATGATATGTGTGACTAATTGCAAATACTTTATGTTCATCTTTATTTATGACTGTCGCAAATAGTGATAGTTCAATTACGACAGAGGTTATCTCAGCGTTTAGTGATTATGATGTTTATTGTTTCCTTAAATGATATATTTTATGTTTTTAAATTTAGAATTATATAATATATCTATATGTATGTGTGAAGGTAATCTCACGCGTATTAACGTTTTTTGTTGCTATTGTTCTTGTTGCTATTCAGGTTATTTTACGGACAAAAATGTACAAGTCACTATTATATCCAAAACTAGTAAGTATGTAGAGTACATTGATTACTCGTACCAGATTTTATTTAATAACACTAACCTTTTATAGATATTTAACCATTAGACACTTAAATTGACCACCTAGTGCATGGTCAAAAAACAATTTTTAAGGGGCCACCCTACCTCAGCTCGAATTCAGATTTCACCCCCACTTCGTCGCAACCGCAACACGCTCGCGGGGAGCGCGTGCGTCTTTTCGGAACATGATTACACCCCAAGTATTTTTTTAAAAAAAATATTCAATGTACAGTTTTGACTTTCCTACCATTTTATTATATGTATATAGATGTTGAATGAAAGTATACAAGCTCAAAAAGTAAAAAAGTATAGTACCGTCCTCCGTTCAATTCGAGCGCAAGCGACACAGATATCCCTTACGAAAGCCGGAGCGGTACTGACACATTAACACATATGAGAATTGAGAGCGCTTGGTTGTTCGTCGCACGAATTATAGGTATTTTCTCCCCACAACCCTTATCAATAGTTATTTTTTAAAAAACGCAACATATAAAATGTTCTTCATACTTATTTCAATTACCATGCTTAATCTCAAGTCCATAACTTCTATATTTACTGAGATATTAAGGATTTAATAAAAAAATAGAGGTAACTTTGCGATTTTTTTGTATCGATAAAATTTTATGGAATCGTGTTTTCGAAACATACGAAAGATAGTTTATGTCCTGAACTTTACCATACATAAATTTTAAACTTAAATATTCAGTAGTTTGGAAGATATACACATCCTGCCGAGTGGAAAATAAGCAATTTGAGGTAGCATACACTCTTAACTGAATTGAATCACCCTGTAAGCAAACTTTTTACATCTCCATCGAATCACTTCGTCGGCTTCGATATTTTCTTTCATTATAACATCTTCTACTAATTCTTGAATATGCTAATGCTTGCTGTCTTCTTCTTAGGAAGTAAGTAAATAAGCTAGATCTTCTTTTAAATATTTTGTATTCATGAATATAACCGACTTTCTTTGAAAAATATTTGATTTAAACTGTGTCTTATTTATTCAATAATTTCTGATACTAAGCCATATTAATAAAAAGCACGTAATCTGGAAATTGTAATAATACAATTCACCTCAAAGGTTCTGTACTTTAACATATTTAAATGTGTGGGTAAAGACTACCTGAATACAAATAAACGGTCATAAATATAATCCTTGCCATTTATCATTTAATTAAAGACGTATCAGGCTTAAATTACCTCGTAGTCATGAATTTCAATTAGTTTCAGAATAAGATATAAGTCACAATCTTACTTATATATTTTAGTCGTAAAAATTGAATACCATTTGAAAGAATATCATCCGTTGTAAACGGTTGAAATAACGGTTGAATAAATAATAATATTCATTTTATACCTTATGTAATATCATACTGAGGTCATATTAGAAAATATAAAACCTTATAAAAAGCTATGAGTCGCTACTGTCTGTTGATAACACGGTTTACGTTGTTATGATAATATTAAACTGTTATGCGATCTTTAAAAGGCATTTGTATAAATTCTAAGGAAGCTTTGTTTTCATTACGACCGACTTCGTGTGAGGTTGAGTACAAAGAAATGTTGTACAGATAGGTGCAAAAGATTAAAAATTACATAATGATAAGATATTTTGCGATTTCGTAATTTTTAATACTATTAATTTAAAAATGCTGTTTCTAGAATTTTTGCTAAAACTTTTCATTTTTATATCTTTGACTTTTATAATTATATTATAATAATGTATTCGTACTTCAGATTTACATTGACCTGGTGATACTTTTGCTATTCGCAGTAAAATCTTTGATAATTCTGTGACCGTTTCAAAGACAGTAAAAGTTTACTAGCGACTTCGTGAATTTTTATTCAACTTCTGATTACTGACAACATTAAAAAAGTTAGTTTTTTTATTCCCGATAACGTCATTAACAGCGAAGAGAGATGTGACAAATGTTGCCAAAAAAAAAAATCAGAAACATTATCTCTTTTCTTGTTTCTCCTTGTCGTTTTATCTGTGTATATATTATATAACATAAAATAGGCTTTAGAAGTGGATTATTTTGTTTAGAAATGAAATTTAATGTAACCTATTGCGATTCCATTTTTTTTTCATATGGAAGGTTATAGGCCCATAAAACAATACACTACAACTCATTTTAATAATGACAATCAACACAAGTTTTACCATCCGGATTGAGCAGTTAACAAAATTATGTAAAACTTCCAGACATATATATATATATATATATATATATATATATATATGTATTCATGGGTTTGTATCCGCAACTCGACGTCTACCGACTTCCAGACTTAACATTCTACAGATTTCCATCGTGGTCTGATGTTGTAAAGTAATTTGCGTAAAGGTCTTCAAATAAATAAATTGTGATCGCAGAACCAGAAATAACGATTTAGAGGAGATATTTCGATTATTTTTAGACTTAGTAATTACGTGGAAAATGAAAATGCGAAAGATATTTTCTCGAAAGATCAAAATGTCACAAATATAAATTTATTATTAAACCAATATCAAAAATATTAAACTTTGATAAAATAGATCAATTTGTAGTGTATGAAATATTATCATACAATCCGCAGTCGACTTTTAACATTAGGTATAAAATATTATTTTATTCTTGATATTTTGAAACGATATTATTGCTCAACATACAACCCTAGTGTTCCAAATATGAGATTTCTATAATAAAGCGTACAAAATATATTATTTGGGTGAAACAAACAAACGTCAAAGGTATGTTTGTAAATTATCTCCGATAAGAGGAAAATTTGACTAATAATACGGCAGTTGGAAAAGAAAAAGCGCTTAGTAACTTTGGAACTTTGGAATCTATCTGTCTTTGGGTACTTAAAGACACTTAACGAAATTTATTTGGCCGATTGATCAAAAATCACTTTCGCTTGTCGAATAACAGTCTGTTGACGTTTAAGTTCTACCTTTTTTTTCGATATCCCTGATATTAGGAAAATAAGAGCTATAAAATATCACTAATAATTTTCACGTTAAGTTATACTTTCTCCTTGAGTAGGTCGAAATTCTCAAATAGTAGCTGGTCAACCATTAAGTCAAAGCTAATTGAGCTTAATTTGTCTTAATATCTAACTAACTTGCCTAAATATAACATTATTAAAATACTTCAGATAAGCATCCAGGCTCGTAATTTAATGGTTTATTTTGACCCGACTTCGAAAAGCTTTTACTCTGTTTAACCCATACGTCTGTATAAGTTTACACTTTTCTTAGTTAATCTAACTTATACCAGAATTGCCATAAGATGGTATAATTGTCTGGAAGAGTTTCAATATGTGTAACTATAGGTCTCGTCAATAAAGAATTTTCTTATTAATTTGTGATTAACTTAATTTAAGAAGTCGACGTCAGCTCTTTCTGCAACACAACAAACTGAAACTTAAACTGAAACTGAATCTCTCAGAAAAAATTAAAACTGTCGCATAAGAGTTAATACCGAAGTAAAATTGCTTCATAAATGAGAAAACACTCTCCTTAATTAGGTACACAACTTCCCTCCACCAGCCTTTACCTATCTTTTCCTCCCGCCCAATTTAAGTTTTTACAAAGGTATTGACTAGCCTGTTGACGCAGTTGGCTGTGACCCTACTTGCCGTTCCAGGGTCGCGGATTCGATTCCCACCCCCAGTCTGGGTGTAATATTTATATATGTATGTGTTTATTAAAAATAAAAATAAAAAACAAATACATATTATTAAATTTGTATAACAGTCGGAACATAAAACACAAATATTAATTTGCCTACCCTTAGATCGTGTGTGTAAATTGAACAATATTTATATTTATTTATAATAAATATTGTTAAATTTTAATTTTAAATAAGTAAATTAATCATGTAGGTAAACTATTTATTATAATTACTAAATCACGTAATTATTAAAAAAAAACTTCTAAATTATATAACATTAATAAATTTTGGTAGATTATTTACAATTAAATAAATGAAACCGAATACTATACTTTTATGATGTGTCCTTTTCGGTTATTTAACATTTGCGGTTTATCATGTTAAATTTCAGTACCTACACCTACGTGGTAAATTGGTAGACGTTTATAGAAGGGACATAGCTATCGTCGTATCAACCGTATGAATTAAATGGGCCTTATGAGCTGCGGGGGCCCCACGCAGTTATATTTATAAAATACATAATCCTTTTAAGCTTTACACGATTTCATAGGTATATACCTTACATTTAATTTTCATATCATTACGTACGAACTATGTCATTGGCTTCCATTTACTTCGTCTAAATTACAGCGAAAACTTACTAAGCTATGATAAAATCATTGTAAAACATTGATAGCGTTAAAGACTGCCCTTGATATGGAATCATCAATAAATGTAGCAGTATATTGTGTAATTGTCGCATGGCCCGCATCGAATGTATTGTGCCCTCCCAAATGAACCCAATTAGTTTTAATTGTTGCTAACTGAACATGCAACCACAGTACTGGACGAGTCCCTTTTTTTATTTGTAAATATACTTATTAATATAAGCAATCCAAAATATTATTACGAACCTTATAAAATTAAAATATTATATTTAATACGATAAGAATGTTTTAAATATTATTAAAAACAAATTCGGAAGCGTATATTTTGTTTGAAATTTATGTCATTAATTAACATAGATGATTATGCTTTAGTTTTTTTTTTATTAATATTGTTTAATAATGTTATACCTATATACCTACTAGTATAGACCAGTTATTCTTAAAGTAGTTAATATCAAACTGGTAAAGGTATGCCTATTACTTTACACTTATTGTAATAAACAAAATATGGTAAAATTTATAATTATCTTTAAATATTTCTTGACTGTAACTTCATAATATGTTTACTTAAACTCGTTAAAATTTAGGTGAACAGGTGTAATGTGATAAGGAATAGATAGTAAAAAGTCGTGTATTAATATAATCTCGAATATTTTATTATTTTATAATTAAATATTAATTTAACGTCATTTCTACAATAAATTGTTGATCGAGTAACTTTAATCATGGCATTACTCATGGAAATATTTGAATGGTATTAGTCACTTTTAACATAGGTACCGGTTTTTTTTTTTTCGACAAAAAATCGTTTATCACACGTACAGGTTGACGAAATTCTTGTGTAGTGGATAAGGAAATTTCACGGGTTCGATTCTCACTTGGAACGTATATTTATATTTACAAATATAATTAATATATGTATGAAATACAATCTGTGTTTGTCCTTGTTCGTTGGGTTCTTGTCCTTGTCCAGGTCTCTTGACGGTGCCTCGAAAAGTACGGAAAGCTGGCGGTCCCGATTGTTATTGTAAATAGCTAATAACGATAACTCTAAGTCTACTTTTGTTATCTACGAGTATAAGAAGACGCAGTTGTCCAGAGCAAATGTTATAGGGTAATTTAGTTTAGTTTAGTTCATATATTTCATAATTTTAATTTTATATTTTAATAACATAATAATATGCCCTCTACTAATCAGTGTAATCAAAAATTATAGAAATTATTTAAATGTACAAGGATATGACCTCCGCAAAGGTGTCGTAATGATTTCGTAATGATATCTTATGGTTATCAGGAGAAACGTCATACGATTCCTATTCAATGACTCATTGCAGTGACGACACATTTTTTTTTATATAATAAATAAACCGTTATTTATCTTCAATTTTATTTTATTTGGTTAAGTAATGACGTTGGAGTTCTATTTCAGAGAAGTATTACCAATCACGTTCTGAGAAAATTTAAAAGATTATAAAACATTCAGTATTACGTTTATTTACTTAACGGATACTAATTGGTTCGTAATAATAATCCTAAGTTAACGAATAAACAGTAACGTAATTCTTTGAATTCTTCTTATCGATTGTCGTGCTCCTTGTATTTTCGAATGACTAGATAATCTACACGTTTTCACCCTTTTTGCCATTTACTGTAACTACTCCACTCCTTTGAGGATCAGGATAGATATCGTATAATCTGTTTATTGGGAAAGGGTATTAGAACATCACATTACAACGCCTAGAAGTGACAAAATGGCTGTTGAAATAACACAAAAAGTGCTGCTCATCTAGTTTATAAAATTGTATTAAAATTTAAAGCTTACTTTTTATAAAATCACTCTGTCGTAAAATTTAAAGATATATTCGAGAAACGTCTCATTTGTATGCACACTTCAAATCACTCTGCGCTGTAGACAAATGTCTTGCGCAAACTCTTGCATATTTTTTAAGAAATTCTTAAATACGTCACGGAGTTAGTATGAGGTGGTTGGTTAATTATATTTTATTGGTTAAAAGAAAACGTCAACTTATACTTCAATTAAAAATCTATTTCAACATTTATATTCTTAGCCAAAATATACTCATATTTAATAAAATAAAAAGAGAAATATTTGGTTTGTGATTACAAACCAAATTTATTAGAAATATATATTATATCTTTAGAAAAAAGAAACTAAAAATTTAGTTAGTTGTAGTAGTTAAATTTGTATTAAAAATAGACAAAATAATATTTGCGACAATTCACCTCATACTAGTTACATTTTAACATTAAATCGTCTTCGTCATAATCATATCAACGTTATCGAGGAACACTTAAATGTTTGGATTGGTGAATCCTCACTACACGTCACAATTTTGGGATATCGGGAGTGATAGGTTAAGGCCCGATCCACATTACAGTGCTGGTCTCGGTTCGTTCTCGGTCCGATCTCAATTCGGTAAAATGTTTTGTATGACGAATCGTTGCTGGAGCGTGACTTGATCGGACCTTGACTGGCACGGATAGTATGAATACTCTCATTGTTTCTTGTGTAACAATATTTTACCGGATCGAGATCGGACCGAGAACGAACCGAGACCAGCACTGTAGTGTGGATCCGGCCTAACAATTACGACACATCGCTAGCACGTAAGCTCCGCTGCTCGCTATAGAATCGTACGGTATACATATAAGGATGTGTGACGGACGATGTATGTTGTAACAACATACAACATGTGTTGTGAGTGTTGTGACTTGCGCAATCTGCCCTCGCCTCATGTCGCTTTATTATAAAGAAAAATAATAAATGTCCATTATCAAAAAGCTTATTTTTATGTTGATTTGCAAAAAAAAAAAATTTTTGTACGTTATTCTGTGGGATTACAAGAAAAAGTCACAAATCTGTTACAAAAAATATTATATTGTTTAAAATATATTTTATAATCACAAAAAAGGTCGTAAATTCTAATTCTAATAATCTCTAAAATCAGTAATGTGTCTTTAATTGAAAAAACATAAAGATGGTGTCGCTTCATTAAATCAAGGAAGGTATAGTTTTCATTATATATCATTAAATATATATGTGTTACGTCCCAAGACAGTCGATTACAATTGACAAAGGCATCACGCTATTGACAATCTTATATCTTTAAACGAGCAATTCTTGTATATATATATAATCTGAATCTCGGAAACGGCTCCAACGATTTTCATGAAATTTAGTATGCAGGGGGTTTCGGGGGCGATAAATCGATCAAGCTAGGATTTATTTTTAGAAAATGTCGTTTTATCCCTTTTTTCAGGCAATTAAAAAATATCGTTAGAATACGAAGGTAAATTTCGCTGTCATTGATAAGTTTATAATAGCTCCGATGTAAACCGGGCGGATTCGAAATAAGAAGATCCCCAGGTTCGAATCCAGATGTCTCCAGAACTATTTTTTTCTTTTTTTTTTTTTGAAGTTCCTTCTTTTGTGAGAAAAACTAATATTGGGAGCCCTTCACTAACTGGATGACCGAGCTTTGCTCGGTATTTTATTATTTTATTTTTTGTAATTCGTGTTTTTTGGAAACTATATATTACATACGATATTATTTATTTACATACGATTTACGAACTGATGGTATATGAATAATATTTTTCGATCTTACCGAAATAATAATAAAAAAATATGAACTGGTTATTTAAACAAAAAATCACGAGTACAATTAAAAACTGTTAGAATATTATTAGAATATGAAGGTAAATTTCGGCATAATCTACAAGGTTATAATAACTTAGGTGGGAAATCAGTATACCTGGGTTCGAATCCCGATGCCTCAAGTCCCACTTTTTTTTTGCTTTTTTTTTTCAGGTTCCCTCTTTTGTAAAAAAAAAGAAATATTATTTGAGAGCCCTGTACTACCTGGATTTCCAAGTTTTGCTCGGTATTTTTTAATTTTTTTTTTGTTAATCGTTCTTTTTTTTTTGGAAATTATATTTAGATACGATAGAACTGATGAAATATGAATAATATTTTTCGATCTTACCTATATAATAATATATTATTTTGTGTCACAAGGGGATGATAGTACTATTTTATTTATTTGTGACCCTCATATGAAATTGCCGAGCCGAAGGCGTGGGTAGCAAACATACAGGAATGGATGTAGTACTTTCGTCGCATGTTGCACGTACTTTTTTATTTCCTACCTTCGGACCTAGGACGAAAATTCAGATTTTCTCCCTGTGAAGCGGGGACAGAAAGTGTCACTTTTGTGCAGAGGTAGGAAAAAAATATATAAACTGGTTATTTAAATAAAAATCACGAGAGCAATTAAAAACTGCTAGAATATCATTAGAATAAGAAAGTAAATTTCGCCACCATCTATAAATTATAATAGCTCAGGTGGGAAATCGGGCGGTCTCGAAAACGGAAGATTTTTCCTTTTTTTTTTCAAGTCCCTTTTTTGGTGAGAAAAAATATTATTAGGATCTCTTTTTATTTTTTTATTTAAATAACCAGTGTCTATTGTTTTATTATTATATTGGTAAGATTGAAAATATTATTCATATTTTATCACTATGTAATTTGTGTCTAAATATAGTTTAACCGAGCAAAGCTCGGTCATCCAGGTACTATCAATTAAAGTAAACACACGCTTTGCAATGCAAATGATCAATGCCAATTGTCAATTACGTAGAATTTGCACGTTTGTCAAACCGCAAGAGATATTAAAAAAAATTTTTTTTAAACATTAATGATAATAAATACATGAAAAACATTAATCTGAAATTATTTAAATCGGGATATTTACCATGTTTTTTGTTTTCATTTGGTGGAGCTCGATATTTCGACATTATCTACGAATGTCTTGTTCACGAGTCAGAAAGTCAAAAAAAATGTTAGTCGAGAGTCAAAAAAAAAGCATTAATCTGATTTTAAGATTTCGTTTCCTAGTGGTATTTTATGTAAGGTTCCGTTTCTAATTTCAATATATGTTTTTAGAAAGGGATGCGAGGAAATCTCGGCAATTTGTAACGGAAACTATTCTTTAGGAGTTGACATCTTAATTTACCTGCCATGTAAATTGGGACGTGTCCCATTTCCTAAAACTGCTGAACGCAACATTACAAAATTACATTTAAATTTATAATTTATTAGGGTGAAACTGAAACGGTTAGGCTAATATCATCTAATATTGTAATTTTTATTTAATATTTATATATTATTACCATTTCATACGAGTATTTGGTTGATTTCCTACAAGAACAAAGCATTACAAAGTGTAGGTAGGTACCGAACAATTAATAATTCTATAATTTTTAATATATTTTTATTCCTAACTAGCGGCCCGCCCCGGCTTCGCACGGGTCTTTAAATAAAATTTTAAAAATTATACATTTATATTTTTTATCACCTACACCTGCGTCGATACTGGAAAATATTTTATAATAGACGGATTGAGTGACAGATTATTATATCTATATATATAGATAGTACGGATGAAACATTTGAACTGTTTTTTTATTAAATATTTTCTCATTGATGAATACCATATTTTAATAAGTATTATTCCCGACGAAGACAAATACAAAAACACAAAAATCATAAAAATCGTTCCACTCGTTCTCGAGTTATAAACGGTGTAACTAACACGACTTTATATATATATATATATATATATATATATATATATATATATATATATATACTGCTCAACAAAGTCTAGGGAACAAGCCAACTATATGACTTTATTTGTAAAATCTTCTTTAAAAAAGTACTGATCTCTTTGAGGTAAACAGGTAGGCTGAATGTTTATCAAACGTTGTTCGAATTTAAAAAAAAAAAATTAGAAACAAAAGAATTTTCGTAAAAGGCGGGAATCTTTCACTTTGATTGCTGTGTAGTGATACTGTATGAGAATTTTAAAGATAAAAATTTGTTTTATTGTTTTATGATTTTATTGAAAAACAAAATTAACTGTTGTTATTCGTAACTTTTGCGACTACGGCCATTATGTCACGACGTCATTTAACGCGGGAAGAAATGATTCGAGCTGTAGGAATGTTGGAAACTGGGCTACCCCAACGCGAAGTTGCAGCTGCTCTGAATTCTCACGCGAGCGTTATCTGCAGACTGTGGGTACGTTACAGACTTACTGGCGATGTAGCCGAAAGGCACAGAGGCAGGTATAGGGTTACTACGGAAAGGCAAGACCGTTTTTTGCAAAATGTCGCAAGGAGGCAACCCACCATTACGGCTCGTCAGTTGGTAGAAGACCTCCAGTCGCAGCACCAGGTTTCTATCAGTGACCAGACTGCTCGGAGGAGACTCCATGAAGCTAATTTTCGTGCTCGCAGACCACTAAGAGTGCCCGCGCTGCGTCATGGAAATCGAGGACGTCGATTATTGTGGGCACGTGAACATTTGCAGTGGACCGTAGATCAGTGGGCACATGTACTGTTCTCCGATGAATCTCGCTTCGGATTTCATCCAGATTCAAGAAGAGTGCGTGTTTGGCGGATTCCTGGTCGGCAGAGTCGGCTTCAAAACCCACAGGAGGTGCATCCCTACCAAGGTGGTACAATCATGGTGTGGGCTGGAATCCGCCTGGGTGGACGGACGGATCTCGTTTTGATCAGGGGAAATTTAAATGCAGAGCGATACTGCGAACAGGTAGTCCAATCCGTGGTTATCCCGCACCGACAAAATCTGGGCGCAGATTTTATTTTTATGCAAGATAATGCACGACCACATACTGCGAGTCAGGTGATGGATGTGTTCCGCGAGTACAACATCGAAGTGCTGGAGTGGCCTGCTCAGTCCGCGGACCTCAATCCCATTGAACACGCGTGGGATTTACTAAAGAGAAGGGCTTTTAGAAATCTCCCTCAAAATTTGAACACAGCAGATGAACTTTTTTCACATCTCTCCAGAGAATGGAGTCTTCTTCCACAAGAGACAATCGATAGTCTCATAATCAGTATGCCACGACGATGTCAAGCTGTTGTTAATGCCTTAGGGGGTCCAACTAATTATTAAAAAAGTCCCCGCATATTTGTTCTTAACTGTAATGTTTTAATTTTTAAGAAATTTTATTAAATTAAATTTCTTTGTTTAGTTCTGTAATACACTTTCTTTGTTTTTCATTAAAATTACCTCGTAATTCAAAAACTGAATCCTTTATTTATATACGCAACTAATTAAGCATTAAATTGCGCATCGATTGGTATATAAACTTTAAAACAAAAATATATAAAAATAAAAATATTCCCTAAAAACCTCCTGTTCCCTAGACTTTGTTGAGCAGTGTATATATATATATATATATATATATATATATATATATATATATATATATATATATAGATTACAACTTAAATAGCTATAACCATCCAACTTTGTACAATCAACAAACAAATAACGATAACATTCTATTCCTATCCGACATATTTAGTAAACTTTTAAGTTTAACAAAATAATAACTCAAATATAAGTTTTGTGAGTTTTAAAGATTCCTTAGACCAGATGGCGTTGGCGGCGTAGGTACCTATTTCTATTTTCTTAAATATTTATTTTTAAATTTAATTACAATGAAACAAAAACTAAATTATACTGTGAGTTATTTCCAATTTTTATGTATTAAAGTTATTAACATTGGTTTTGTACTTTTTACGTGATACGTGATCAGAGAAAAACACGATAAGAGATGGCGCTGATACAAAAAAATACGCGCTATTGAAATTTATTCTTGATGATATATAGTGTATTAATAAAACGGAGGTTTTAACAGATTTATTATTTGTATAGATTATTAACACATCGACAACGAACATATTACTTTTTATTTACATAAATATTCTTTTTTCAACATGTGTTCTTTTCATTTATTCAAAAAATCAAAAGAACACATCTTTATCAAATTGGAAAAATCATAAATAAACCGCTGAATGTTTAATTTTAAATTCGCCTCATGCTCGGTGAAAGAAAACGAGGAAAATTATGGGACTTTTGCTGACGTAATATAACAGAGGACGCCTTAATTATAATGTTGTGTTTATATAAAAATATATGTTATCCAATTTTATTTATTATACGAGTATTATAATAAAATTATTACTTAATCGTGGGATTTCTTTTCTTAGAACCAATCTTCACAGAACAACAATATAAAGTTTCATTTTATTTAATCAATGGTCTTACCTTGTCGGCCGTTCAATTAGTGTCAATATTTTATTATATAGTGTAGACGTCCCCCGCGGTTTCAATGACGTTTGAGATCATATACGTTTCAGATTAGTTATGAAATGAAATGAAAATATTTTTTTCGCCGTAAGGTGACTTTACACACTTAACGAATGTCAAAAAAAAAACATTTGAAATAAATACGTTCTGCTAACAAAAACATTATAGAAGCTTAAATAATGTACCCAATATTATCAGCTACCGTAAGTGAATTACTACTAATTAACTCTAAAAATTATTACAAGCTAATTTCTAGTTCCTCTGTAGACATCACCTTCCTATTATATCATTGGCTTTATTAAATATTACAATAAATAACTTAATTTAATGTCCCTAGTTTTGGTCGAGAGGGAAAAAAAGCCGGAGGAATAAAATCTATCGGTACTCTTTAAAAAAAAATTTATGTCAATATACAAAAATAAATAAATGATAAATAAATAATTCATGTTAACATTTATACTTCTCCACTGTTACTTTCATAGTGTAATAATAGCTGCTACTCACAACTTCTCTGACAAAAAATTAGCAAAACTGACCATAGAATCGGAATTGACTACATATTTCATCGATTTGTTTCTAGCCTTTTTACTTCTTTTTCATGACATTTCAGATGTCTGACAGACCTGTAAAATCGGTGCAGATGCTTTTGAAATTAGCCAGAATAAATACAGATGAAATTTCCAAAGATTGGTTTGAGTCTGTTTTTCGAGATAAATATTTATATACATTCAATAAGACCATACTATTTTGACATTAAAAGCAGATTTAAAATTTTAGTCAGTTTATTATGTAAAGAAATACTCTTTTTTAACAAACACAATCAAACAAAAAAAAGAGTTTTTTTTCTTTTTTCTTTGAAAAACTGAAAAATTTTGAGTAAAAAATTGCATAAGCGCTGTTAAAGAAAAAAATTAAATATCATAATTTTATATTGTTACAAGAGCGACCACCCATATGTGGGTTTCGTATTCCAGAACACGAAACAAGAAACATCAATGTTTAAATAAATAATGATGTAATTTGCAATATCATCATTCTTATTTGATAAATTAATTTGTATTCATTTTCTTATTTGTACATAGTAACAGCACAATGTTTATTATTATCTTCTTAAATTTTATTTTATTTTATTTTTATTTAGTTTTTTTCTTTTTTTTAGAAGAGGGGGCAAACGGACAGTCAGTCGGACACCTGGCAGTAAACGAAAGCGACATCTACAGATACCCGTTATATCAAAGGATTAGCAGGTGTGTTGCCAGCCATTCAAATAAGAGAACGCTCTTTTTGTTAGGTGATTCTTGTATAGCCTATTTAAAATTAAATAATATTATAAAACTAAAGTGTTCTTACACACGCTAACCAGTGGTTCAAAAAATCTGATTTCAATATTTTTTTCTGTTAGAAAGTATGTTTATTGATATGAATATTATAGCCATTAAAAATCATAAACCATAGAGTCAAACGATAACTAGTCGTATAAGCCTTAATACCTAATACAACATACATACCAATAGACAACATAATACCTGTAAAACCGCTAGGTTTGTCTAGTGATACAGGCTTTTATTTGTTTACTAGCAAACCCGGCGAACTCCGTTTCGCCACCAACTTATTTTCGTGAGGGATACTCACACCACGTACTGCTGCCATGCAAAACCATATTGGTTTGTAGTACATGCTATGTATCAGAGATGGCGCTGTATGTGAAAAATGATTTTATATGTATATCATAACTCTGAAGAAGATCTAAAATTTCACTTAGTGTCAGAACGCATTTTTTCGGACGTAACTGACAGAAAGATTTTTTTAATACTTTTTATAATATAAAAAAGACTATTTTTGTTAAGTAAGATATATTTTGATATCAATGGGAACAATTATTGTAAGCCCATCTTGTAATAACCATTTGCCGCATCAAAGTTCAACGACCTTTGATTCTTAAAAAATTAAAAATGTTCTAAACAAAGTTACAAACCTTTATAAAGCATATTCTTATAAAATAATTTGATTTAGTTAATGTATTAGGTGCTTTGCTATTGAACTTTCAGTCAACAAAATTCTTATTTACTTACCTTTTATTCTGATTTAAATATTAGATGCATTATCGTAATATATTCTTAATATATAACTCATTAGTTAATTTATTAAACAGTTAGTATAATTTAGGAAAATACAAAAATATTAGTGTTTTCATAGGATAAGCTAAAAAATAGTTGTGCAATACGATAATAGATAAGATACAAAATAAATTAGAAATAATAATAATAATAATTATAAAATACTAATTCTTTTATATCATAAAATCAACAGTTTATGATATATTTTTTTAATTAACAATTTTATTACTATATTATTACCATTTTAATGGCCTATTGTTTAGTTAAAGAATACGTTTGCATTTAATTACTTAATTTAAGCTTTTTTTTTTGTTCTAACAAAGATGCCATGATTTTAATTCGTATTTGCGATTATGCCTAATTAAAAGAAGTAAACGCTTCTTACTTAAATAATATCTGGAGGCACGGCAGTGCCTCCGCCAAGTCGAGCAAAAAAAAAAGTGGCACGGCCGTACTATCTTTTCTCGAAGCAACTCAGGCCATTTTCGACCCCCTATAACTTCGTTGTGGATAAAACTAGATGTCTGAATTTTCAATACCCAAGCAGGCATTGTATAAACACGGTATATTTCAAATTTCATTCAATTTGAACCAGTAGTTTAAGAATTATAATTAGTCAAAGTTTCGAATTTTGTCACTCACTGACTGACCGATCATCAAAACTCTAAGGCACTTCTAGCAGACATAAAAGCTTCAAATTTAGAATACCATTAGTGTTTAGTATATAAACCAAGGAAAAATTCAAATATTTTGCAATTTCGGTCCAGTTTTCTAGATACACCAACTGCATAAATAACTTTGTAATCCCATATAAATATATAGGATTACAAAGTTACATTTGCAGTGAATGAATCAATGTACCCGTACAAGTATAACATAGTGGAATAATAGGTGTAGATACCTATCTATCTATCTATCTAGGTACCTACCTAGATATAATTATCTTCAAAGGTAACCTGTAAAATGGTCAACGGAATGAAAAAGCAAGAATGGTTTCGCTTCCCGTACGTAAGTTATTTTATTTTATTCAGTTGGCAGCTATATTAAACCTATCCCTCTAATCGGTTTCTACACTGCATTGTAGCAAAACGCTCAATCGCTTGGCGGCACGTCTTTGCCGATAGGGTGGTAACTAGCCACTACCAAAGACTCCCACCAAAGCAGATCAGAGAAAGAAAATTTACTCTGCCGGGGATTGAACCCGGGATCTCCTGCTTAATATACAACAGCGCGCACCATTTCGCCAGCGTGATCATCATTTTTGAGTTCATATAATTATGTCATTATTAGAATGCACCTGATTGATTAAGTGAGTCATAACAGCAATAACTGTTAATTAATGTATATTAACATTAAATAAATAAAAATAAATATAGAAAATAAGGACTCAAAATAACTTTTGTATTTTAAAGCTATAACTTCTTGATGAGAGTAAATTTTTATACGATGCGCGTGTACTCTGTGACAAAAAATCGACAACATAAAGCTAAGTAGTAGGCGCCGCGCAATTGCGCTAACTTACTTCATTGCGCTGGATATGTCAACTCACTGTTTACAAGCTTTTATTTTGTTTCACCTGTCTCGATATTTGTCATCAAATCTTGCAAATTAAATTTGATCCAAAATAATAGTAAATCATGTGACAATGCAATATTATGATTACATGGTGCTGATTTGATGGAGGAGCTAGAAGGTAGCCAAAGGAAGGATTTTGGGCCCGTTTGAGTCCTTTAGACGAGTAAGTTTGTCTTTCAATGGTAACCAGGGTCTGGTGATGAAGTTGGAATGTGGTCATAGGAACTCAGTAATGAAACGACCAAACCCCATCGAGTTTTGGCTCGTTTGGTTCGTCTTAACGAATACTTTGTTTTGAAATGGTTACCAGGATCTGATCTGATAATAGAGCTGGAAGGTGGCTATAGGAACTTCGCAATGAAACGACACAAACTCATCGAGTTCGGGCTCGTTTGGATCGTCTTGATAAGTAGTTTGTCTTTCAATGGTAACCAGGGTCTGGTGATGTAGCTGGAATGTGGTAATAGGAACACTATAATGAAAACTACGCAACCCCATCGAGTTTCAGCTCGTTTTATTCGCCTTGACGAGTACTTTGTTTTTAGATGGTTACCAGGGTTTGATCGGATGATGGAGCTGTAAGGTGGCCATAGGAACTTCGCAATGAAACTAAACAACCTCATCGAGTTCGGGCTCGTTTCAATCCTCTTGACCAGTAGTTTATCTTTCAATGGTAATCAGGGTCTGATGATGTAGCTAAAAGGTGGTCAAAGGAAGTCAGTAATGAAACGATGTAACCCCATCGAGTTTCAGCTCGTTTAATTCGGCTTGACAAGTATTTTGTTTCAAGACGGTTACCAGGGTCTGATCTGATGATGGAGCTGAGAGGTGGCAATAGGAACTTTGCAATAAAACGACACAACCTCATCGAGTTCGGGCTCGTTTGAATCGTCTTGACGAGTAATTTATCTTCCAATGCTAACCAGGGTCTGATGATGGAGCTGGAAGGTGGTCATAGGAACTCTATAATGAAACGACGCAACCACAACGAATTTAGGCTCGTTGATTCGTCTTGATGAGTACTTAATTTTTAGACGGCTACCGGGGTCTGATCTGTTGATGGAGCTAGAAGGCAGGCAAAGGTACTTCGCAATGAAACGACAAAACATCATCGAGTTCGGGCTCGTTTGGATCATCTTGACGAGTAGTTTGTCTTTCATGGTAACCAGGGTCTGGTGATGGAGCTGAAAGGTGCTCATAGGAACTCTGTAATGAAACGACGCAACCCCATCGAGTTCGGGCTCGATTGAATTGTCTTGACGAGTAGTTTGTCTTTTAAAGGTAACTAGGGTCTGATGATGGAGCTGGAAGGTGATCGTAGGAACTCTATAATAAAACGTCGCAACCCCATCGAATTTTGGCTCGTTTGATTTGTCTTGACGTGTACTTTGTTTTTAGATAGTTACCAGGGTCTAATCTGATAATGGAGTTGGAACGCAGTCATAAGAACTTCGCAATGAAACGACACAGCCTCATCGAGTTCGGGCTCGTTTGAATCCTCTAGACGAGTAGTTTGTCTTTCAATAGTAACCAGGGTTTGATGATGTAGCTAGAAGGTGGTCATAGGAACTCTGTAATAAAACGACGCACCCCAATCGAGTTTTGGCTGATTTGATTCGTCTTGACGAGTACTTTGTTTTAGTGGGTTTTCAGGGTCTGTTTACAGAAGTATAACTTTTTACGTACGTACATAAGTATACATTCACTTTTTTAAATATTTTTCAAAAGTTTATTTTTATGGAAGTTTAGGTGTAAAAAATCGACAGCAATCTGACAACACTGTTTCCGGCTAAACATACTTCATTCATCTCTCTTGTCAAGTATTTCAAGTTGTCAACTTGAGATCACAATATGTATGACATGACAATCAAATTATATATCTGTATCGTATCGGAAAAGAAAAAGAGGAAGAATATCTACAAAAATAAGAAAAGCTCATTAGACCTAGCTAAAGCTTTAAGAAAATACGTTGTTGATATTAAAGAAGTAGACGACACCGGAAAGGAAAATAAGTAGGACTGTCTACAAAAAGAAATGAGATGCCATCAAAAACATAACTTGTAAAAAGAAACCAAGTCTCGCAACTCACTTCTTCTTCCGTAAAAAGTTGTGAGATCCATGTAATACCAAGTCGGCTAATTTATTCAAACCCTACTTAAGGGTTCTTCTGTTTTAAGTTATTACGTTAGTAGCTAACCTAACAACATCGTATAGTGATCATATCAATATTAAAAATCTTTGATGTTTTAAATAAATAGATTGACTTGGCAATCGCATGAAAACAATGTATCTAAGAAGTAACACATAGGAATATTATATTAAATTAGATTGCTTAGTGCGATTGGCAAGTCAGTCTATTTATTTAAAACATCAAAGATTTTTAATATTGATATGATCACTATACGATGTTGTTAGGTTAGCTACTAACGTAATAACTTAAAACAGAAGAACCCTTAAGTAGGGTTTGAATAAATTAGCCGACTTGGTATTACATGGATCTCACAACTTTTTACGGAAGAAGAAGTGAGTTGCGAGACTTGGTTTCTTTTTACAAGTTATGTTTTTGATGGCATTTTATATACTTTAAAGTTCTTGCGATGTTTACAATAGATATTCTTGTTATATGTTAATACTTTTTCTTATTTGTGACCTATAAACTCTGAAACGACTGAAATAATTTCAGTAACTCTTTCACCAATATTGAACTTCATTATTTGGAAGTGACAATGCCAGAAAACATCATATCGGCAATAATAAGTGTAAACTAAATATTACGTACTATTTTGTAAACTTACTAACTACGAACACTTTGTATACATATATTTATTTATGTCCGTATACGGGTTATTGCTACAATTATAATTTATTTGTGATATAATGATCTTGTTACTAAGTATTTTGTTTAAAAAATAGTAAGTAAGTAATTAGAAAAAAAAAGGAAAAAACTTAAAATACGAAGGATCTTATCGCTGACACTGTCCGATTGTGTATTTTTTTTTCTTATGCCAGACGTTTCTATTGAGTTCCATCTGTTGAGGTTTAGTGAATTGTTTATTATTTTCAGTTGTTAAATAAAGGTAAAGAAAAATAGGATCCTAAACAAAACGTTGCTGGTTTAAATACGGACTAATAGTGCCGACTTTTCGCATGCTGAATTTATTCAAAATTATCTAAAAACCGAAAATATTAAATAGTAAAAAAAGGTGTAAAAATATTAATCAGTTTAAAAAAGGTTTAACGTAGCAGTTAAAAAAGGTTTTTAAATATTTTAAAAACCTTTTTTAACTATTACAACATAATAGAGATACATATTAACTTTCTCTTCCATATTTTTAAGATCGACCTAAGAACGTTGAAAAAAACATATTTCTTGTTTACCAGAGAATAAGCATCAATTTTAGTAATAAAGTTCGGTTATCACCCCTTGCTATGGAACCCTTAAAACCTGTAATTTTTTTAGGTTTAATAGAATGTCTGATTTTAAATGAGTTTTAGTCAGAAGCTTATTTACAACGCCGTCTACAGGAGTGGCTTAGCCGTGGATTGTGCTCTAATCTTATGTTTCTAGAGGTAAACTACTGTGGCCTAGCCCATCTTTCTTTAAACATTTTTCTAAAACTTTACACTGTTTTTAAGTTTTAAACTGTGTAAGGGTGCCTGTCCATTGATGCGGAGTGAGGCGGCGGAGCGGAGAAACGGAGAAATATTAACCAATAGGATTGCAGAGCCCTTGTCCACTGGAGCGGAAGGGATTTTTTTTGCAATCCTATTGGTTAATATGTCTCCGTTTCTCCGCTCCGATGCCTCGCTCCGCATAAATAGACTGGCACCCACAAAACAAACACGGTATGCCCTGCACATGTGACGCACAAATGACATTACAAACTATGGCTTTAATTACAGAGCAGCGACCACTAAGCCGTGACGAATTCCTTGCTATTGTCGTGTTACTGTGAAAACGAATGCTTGAATAAACACCAAATAAAAACTGATGCTAGAAGTTTCATTTATAAAATTAAAATTATCTCACAAATAATGTTTAGTATATTTCATTTTTTCATTAGTAATAGGATTTTATTAATTGTGATTGATTTAAAAATATGTGACGGACTCGAATACATTCGCTGTTTTTTCGCACTTGAAATTTCTATAATTGTAAAACTGCTTAACATTAATGGTTAAGCACTTAGCTCGTCTCCTATAACTGTTTTCAGTAAATAAGTATAACAAACGGTCTATTTATAATAAGGATTATGCAAATTGGACTTTTAGATCCAAAGAGTGTTGACTCCCACAGCTGTAGCTACCTATATAATATTCAATTTGCTTTTGAATAATTATTTTCATCAGAAAATTTATATGCAAATATATAATTTGGGACTGCTTATTATACCTACTCGTACTTTTGGGATGATGTGCCACACATTTTAATTTTACGATTTTTGCATCGAGTTCTGTGATAACACATCAACACCATGGAATCTTCCTTACAGCTGCAAGACCTTCGATTCAGCTCTTACAATCACCATCCTCACACAACAATCCTCGAATCACTTGAAATATAAGTGTTGTGTTGTGATTTTTTCTGCTTCTTTGTACTTATAAAAAACTGCTAAAATAAAATTTACGTAAAATAATTTAGATGACTTTAAAAATTAAATCTGTAATTGTCAAATACACTTTCAATAATTGGATAATATTCTAAGCTATTAATTATGTAAATTAAAAATTAATTAGTCTTTTAAGCAAATGAGACACGTAGTTAATACAAGCAATTATTGGCTAGTGTCACGTTTTCCACTCGCCGCCTGATTCACCGATAGTGTTGAGTGTTGACTCAATCACATTCTCGTACCTGACTCATCACGATCGCAATGTTTAAGGCTTTGTAAACTGCTTTAAGTTAAATTTGTAAGAAGTTTTGTTTGTAACAAACAAAGCAGGATTTTTTTAAATTAAAGTATAGCAAATTTAATTTTATTATTTGTTATGTAAAGAGGATCTAATTTAATTTCTTTATATTAATTTCGTATTACTTTTTTTTAAGCAGATTTAATTTAGATTTGTAAGAAGTTTTGTTTGTAACAAACAAACCAGGATACAATTTTTATTTTTAATAAAAGCATAGCTTTAGTTTTATTGTTTGTTATGTAAAGAGAAGCTATTTTAATTTTTTTATATTATATTAATTTCTCATTACGTATTTTGCTGTATTACATCTGTTTTTAAAATGAGCAATTATAGGATAATATTTTTTGTAATACTCTACTACATCAATAACTTGTTTTAATAATAAAAGAAGGGATCATGCATAATCACGTGAGGCATGAAATGAGGGTTCGAAAAAATTACGAAAGATCACAAGAGTGTGTAGTAAGATATCGTGTATTTATTTTTTCGGTGAACACTACACCTTTTCTTTATTATTTTCACGCCAGTCAGAAACAACCGGTAACTTCAATGACTTTCGAGACATTTTTATCGCGATTCCTAATTTTCGATAATCAAATTAGATCATACCTGTATTTAAAAATAATATTCTGAGAGTTTTTAAGATGCTTTGGACCAAAAAAAGTACCAGTGATTTTGACTAGGGGAATTCTAAAACGGGAGAATATTAAATATTTGTTAACAAATCACGTGATTAATAGGCGACCTTTAAGGGATGAAAGTTTGTATGAAAGTCCGTTTTTTAAAGCAAATGTATAAGTGTATTTTAAGTTTTTGGTTGGATCAATAAGTACGTATCCAGCTTTAAGAAATGTTACCCTTAAAATTTAAGCATTTAAGTACTTTTTAGAGAAAACTTTGTCGACCAACATAATTATACCTATAATAAAATAAATGGGTTTCATAGTTAATTTATCGAATATAAAGAAACAAATTTGTCTTTACTTTTTATAATACTAGTTTTACATTGAAGTATACATTTAAAATACTGATGATAGGTTCGTAATAGGATGTCAAGTAGGCGACCTTAACACGCCAAGGTGAGGTAAATTGACAGTAGTAGCGTTTTCAAATCCATAATAAATACAAAAGTTAGATTAAAATAATTATAATTGTATCTATATTAAAAAGGGATATAGTATTTGTTGCTTTGTGAATTAAAAGAAATTCACTTTCGACGTGGTTACTTAACCGATGAGTAATATTAAAAATTCCGAATATTGTCTACAGAAGTATGTAGGATATTATTTAATTTATAACAATATTAAACATATACTATTATTATTTTATGAAAATAGCCAATAAACGACATTGTGAACCTCCTAGTGAGTAAGGGGCAGTTACCCCTTCCATAAGCATTTGCAATACTAGAGGATCTGCATAGTTTTTGCTAGAGGGGTATAGAGGAGCAGCATAGTAAAAAAGCGAAATTTTGTTTTCTCCGATTTTCTCACTTATCGTACTTAATGCAGCTACTGCACCATGATTTTCTATATGATACTACTTCATTCGAGTCTGCTATATGACACAAAGATTTGCCTAGAATTACCAACAGCAACGTTCTATTATAATGTGTTTTCCATAGCACTCTATTAAAATCTAAATATTTGTATATTTTTTATGTATGTATGTCAGAATATTTGTCACCGAATGTTCACTTGTCTCTGGCCACTGACAATGACAAGGTGTTAATTATACCAAAAGTTTATGAATACTATTTCGTCGAAAAAATCAATTTTTAAAATCTAGTACCTACCGTAAAGAGAAAATGAAATGTTGTAGAAAAGAAGTAGAATTTAAAATAGTTTTTGTGAGTTTGTCGTATTTACAGCAGTCCGTCGTGGTTACATCCTCGTTTATAATATAATGATCTTTTGTAGCCTACATTTGTCTGGAAATATGTACCTATCTAATAGTGTCTTATATTGTTATTATTACTTATTTTTCAAATAAGTGATGTTGTTTTAGAATTTAATTTGCAAAAACAAGTATCTCTTAAGCTCTTTTTATTAGTATAAATACTACGAGTATATCGAGGAGAGTTATGCTAGACCTAAATGCATATCATGTTACAAATGAAATAAAATGATATGGGCATAATAAGTTATACAGATTAAAAATATTTAATATTTCAAAAGAAATCTTGTCATCATTAAAAGAATCAAAATTAAGTTATTACTTCAATTAATGGATTCCAGCGTCAGTCTTTACAACTGTAAATAATAGACGATAAACTTTTGATGACGAACGTTTTAATAAACGATTTAATTAAATTGGACAGATTACAAAAGAATGAAAAGGTAATGAATTTTAGGTTTATGATAGAATAAAACACAGGGATCGTAATAGTTTAATATTAAAATTGATACTGGTGAAAAGGACTGGCTGATGTATAAAAATCTCCGTCTGGTCTTGCAGTGAATATGTTTTACGAGGTATTTTAATATGCAGTAAAATTATTGAACGAAAAATACCTTAAACGTCTTTCGTTTTACAGTCAATCAATCTTCATTGTTTCATTAGACTTCGAAGTTAAGGTAACGTTTTATCTTATTTTTAATTATAGTAATTACATCTTCAGGCATTTCTTTATAATCTATACTTGTACCTACGAGTATATCGTGTGTCATGTTTCATTTTTGAAAACTGTTTGACCGGCTTTGGATTGGCCGGTTTGACCTGGCTATTTTTTTTTTCACTATGTACTAGATTTGTAATGAACCATTTTTTATTGAAAAATTAACCGGTAAAATCGAAAATCGTGTCTTATTTGGATTTTATTTTTGGACGAAAATCTCTTAGTGCCCTTCTCTTTGATAATTTTGTAGCTACATGTTTCGAGAAGAACAAAGCTCGAAATGACTGATAAATGATGCACAACCTAAAAAACTGAAGATAAGGACATCCTATAAAAACATCTTCCCTAATATTATAAACGGAAGACTTCTTTATCTGTATGCATGTGCTTCAAGTTATAACTTTGTATACATTACACGTACGTATTTTGTATACAAATCCGATTTCATAAATTATTTTTCCATTAGAAAGCTGGGATTTTAGAAATGTTAAAAATATAAAATATGTTTAACTCGTTCTTAAATATAATATTTGAGAAATAACAAAATTTCAGCCATAACGCAAAATTATACCATTATACAGGGTTAATTCTAAAACACCAGCAACCTCGCAGGACAAGATAGCTAACATTATGTACAACAAAATTTGTTCTACCACTTTTGACATAACTCAATACATTAATTAAAAATGATTTTTTAAGCTTTTATTGTACTGCTCTGAAATTTAGAGTCTATGTTTCATTCATTATCGAAAGGATGACGCGACGCTCGGGCGCGCTTGCATAATAATAGTAATAACACTTTCTCTGCCCGATAATTCTAGTTAATAAAATTAATATAAATTGCTTGGTGGGTTTGTGGGCAGTATCATAGTATGTATATCGCAGTGACTTAAGTGAATAATCAAATTTCTGTTTTGTCATGTCCCTGCAATACGTAAACTGAGTCCACAATCCCTTCATACTTTACCAGGCTTAGAACTGGCTATATTAAACGATAAAAAACAAATAAATCGTATGTATAGGAGGGCAACACATCTGCATAACAACCAGTTGTGCGGTAGACATCCGGTACCTAGTCATCAAAAGGCTTCGACTGTCCGTATGCCCGCCAATACTATAAAAATGTAGGTATGTAGATTAGGTATCTGAATTCTGAACATAAAAAAATATGTGAAAATTATTAACGTAGGTAATTATTCTTTAACGTTTACTAAAGTCTAATTAAACCAATTTAATATCAAATATTGGTAGCTAGGTATTATTCACTTTTTATTGTTAAATACAGGCGGGCATAAGTATTTCAAAAGTGAAATCAGCGTATTTACAATAATTAAAAAATTAAAAAAATAATTGACAATAAAATAATATTTACAAACGAAATATTACCTCTAAGGTTAAAGTAACGCGCATGTCAGTGCGTATCGCGCACATAGCGTTCAAAATAATCACAACCAACACACAGACAACACCTAAAAATCAGCTGTTCACTAACACATGCTAACACTTCCGAATTAGTTTTAATTTGATTGAACGCACAAATTATTTTAGTTAACCGAACCAGTTACAAAAATTTACTCGTGCTAGTTTGTCAGATTCGGTGAGTTGACATTGTCTCACGGCTCGGTGTAGGTAAGTTCGAATATCTAGCTGCATATTGCCGACAGGCTTCCGACACATTGTAATCACACCTAGCCAGTATCCTCACCATTTCCGTGTATTCGACATTAGAATAGCGGCGGTACCATGGTTATAAAATAACTTTAGTACAGGTACAATACATCGATCGATACGAATAAAATAAATACGAGTAGCACACAAAATCATATGACGTGCGCGCATCAAAGTCGCCCGCCGCCGACTGCCGCGGCTGGCTAAATAGGTCAAGTTCAAAGGCGCCAGCGCCGCCCCGTTCCTACCTTTCCCCTCACATTAGTACGTGGTCGTTATTTACCTAATCTTTGGGACGCGCGTAGAGTTTATTGCATTCACGCGAAAAATTAAATTAATATTTATTTTTGTATGAAAATAAAATCTAACAAATTAACAAAAGTCGTAGAACAAATGTTGTTGTACATAATGTTAGGTATCTTGTCCTGCGAGGTTGCTGGTGTTTTAGAATTAACCCTGTATACCAATATTATACCCAAAGTAAAATGCTTTTACACGGACGTTACTTTTTGATGGTTATAGACACTACTATTTGAAAGGGTATTATGTTTTTTCTTTTTTTATATATTTATAAATGTTTAAAGAAAATTCATATAATATTTTTAAAGTAAAGTCTAAATTGTATTAATTAAAATTAATATTAGTTAATTTATTTTACTCGAATTAATAAAAATCACTATTAACATTTTTTTCTTTCTTTTTCATTTACTTATGATTCATTCCTTAATTCTTTGTTCCTTAAATTGTGTAACAGAAGAGATGATTTCGTAAATGTCATGTGGGATGGATGGATACCTGTTTTAGTTAATTTAGTTCTATCTGGCCAGACTTCAAAACAGAACCGAACAATTTCATTTTATTTTTATATTTCAATTCAACGAAAAGACATTGATTACTGAACCCAAAATATCTTGAACTAACTATTAACTATATAACTATTTTACTTAGTCGTAATTGAAAATGTAAAAACCAAAGCAATCATTCGGGTTCTTTTATAAAAATTATATATTCTTTGGATTCATATAATACTTCTTAGGACTCTCGAATAACTGCAACAATCATATTATCTGTACAGTAACGTTAAGTCATAAACAATAGTATAAAATAGACTAACAGATACAAAAATTTAAAATACTAAAAGTAGACGTATCGTAGGCGTTTCCTTTATTAAAGACAATGCTTAACCACTTAACATACGTCGTGTTAAACAAGTTAATTGTTGGTGCATCGCTCCCGCCGTATGATCGTAGGATATGATTCAGTCATTTTAAATTGTCACTGACGCCCACATGTAGTGAGCGGAATGACCTACAATTTAGAAAAATTTAACGAGTGGCAATGATATTTGTGGCTTCATGCATTGTATATTGGACAAAACGATCTCTAAAAGTAACGACGATCATACAAATATTATAAATGCGAAAGAAAGTTTGTTTGTTACGCTTTCACGCGAAAAATACTTAACCGATCATCATGAAACTTTGTACACATATTCTTAGAGGTATTAGAAGTAACATAGGATAAAATTTTTTGGTCGCGATCACCGATATCCAAGCGGGCGAAGTGACGGGCAGAAGCTAGTATAGAATATTCTGATTATGATAGTGAAATGTGTTATGGCTTGTACGCATTAGGCCGGTAGTTTTACAGTAACGTAGTAGCAAGTAATTTAGTAACTAAACTTAAATGAACACACTTTGAACATTCTTGAACTGACTTTTTTAATTACTATCATCGGACTCTATTAGGGTTAGTCAATTTGAATGTTTTCAAATATAATATCATCGCACGTCTGGTAAAATTAGAAATTCGCGCGTAAGAGGTCATCGAACCGACACCACAAAATACTTATAACATAAAAGTAATTGAATCGCATCGCATTAGATTTTAAACGTATTTCTATGTACATTTCTGTCAATATATCATTTATCATATTTATGATAATTATATTGAGTAGATATATCTTAATAATGCTTCTTTGTAATAAATGAAAGAATTACCTCTACTGAGGGTCTTGTTCCATTTTCCTAGTTGAATGTCTTAACAATAAAAATATTGTTTTACGAAATATATTTTTTTCTAATTAAATAGTCATCGGATATTTTTTTATTGAGGTAGTATTTTTCTAGACACATTTTATCTTATATAATATAGTCAGCAAAGAATATCTAAGTCTGTTATATGTTTGTAAGCACGATAAACAACATTTGAACCAATAGGGTTATATCCATCCTAAAGACGCTGAATATTTGCGAAACATTGCCTAAAATGTTTCACCGTATAAATAAAACATTACAGATAAGGAATCACTGAATTCGCAAAATCGTCGATATCATCGATTTTTCTCAATCCTTTGTACTTTTTCTAAATCTACTATTCCATAGTCGCGAATGTGTTGTTTTTAAATAATGTCTAACATACCAAAATTTATTGTTATCTAGTAAGACTTTTAATGCAAATTGAACTTTCATTTGAATATCTTTATCCTAAAACATACTGTATTAACAATATATTGTGTATTCGAAACACGTCCTACTGTCGTTATAATAACAAAGTATCAAATGTATATAATTTCGCTGCAACATTTGTTACGGGAATCTCTTTAACATCCTGTTCTTTCATATTTCTGTAAATAAATTTCCGTAAATAGTTCTTCCGTTCGTTCTGCGTTGCAGGAGAATGTTTGTCTATTAAAACAACTATTCTTATTTTATTTCAACAACTGTTTCTTGTATCTGTTAAAAGTATTAATCTTTCGTTCATAACAAAAACTTCCATTTGTTTCTTTTAAGCGATTAATAATTGTAGTTTTATATGTGTATTCTGTATGTTCCTTTAACTACTTTTAGTTTTAAGACGTCAAATTAAAAATCAATTTAAAATTGTTTTTGAACTAAAGGAAGTATCAAAAATGAAAAAGAAAAAACAATTGCAATATATTTAAACCGTTTGTTAAATCTCTATAGAGATTTACAGAACATATAGATAATAATATAATTACAGAACATACATTAGAATACTGAAATTTTTCATACATATTTCTTATAAAATCTACTTGTTTTTGTATCATTGTAATTTTAGTAAGCCGTGCCAAAAGTATAATGGTTTTAATGTTTAATGTCAGCAAGTAAATTTCATACTAGTACCAATAACTATGAATATATATTTGTATATTACATTTGTTCAAATTTGTTCCTTAATACGATGCGTCCTAAATTCCACTGTTTGGGAAATGGTAACGATGTCATTTCCCCGGTGACAACAATTCTCATCACATGCTTTGCTAAGAACGCGATATCTCGATTTACGATTTAGCTTTATTTACGACGTGTAGTTAAAAAGTAAAGTTAAATTAAACGTTAATGAGTGTTTTATTATTAGTATTTATTTCACTGTAAAATAATATGGATATATACATAATGGGTAGACCAATAAATACTTAAGCTCATACAATTTAATTGTAGAAAAAAAATGAATTGTAACACAGGTTCACCATCTGTAATTTTCTCATATCCAATGTGACCATCAGTGTTGAGTTTACAATAACTAAAAGTGTACTATTTAGTTTGTACGTAATGTCCTTGTTTGTAGTTCCAATTTATTTATTTTTTTTCAAAAACAGTTAGTACCAATTAATTAATAGATTAAAGAAATAAAACGATTAATTTCAAAAATAAATATTTTTTTGCGTATACTTGTAAAATCTGTACTAATAGTTATTATGTAGTAATCTGTATTAATTATATATAGGTTAAGCTTTTTATTTTATTTTTATTTTATTTGATAGACATATATTTTTTTGCTGATATTTACCAACAACACACACTCTTTGAGCTAATACACAAACTTTCTTTGATTTTCTTCAAATTCATATTATTTTTGATTTTTTTTTGTATTAAAATTTATATGTTAAAAGAAAAAATAAACAATTCTTAATATTAATTATTATTTAAAAATAACTATTCAACTGAAAAAATAAATAGAATATATCGATTCTACAATATGAAAGTAATTTCCTCATCCTTTTATAATTGATAGAAATTTAAATAACATTTATTTTATTTATATCACACCTTATACTTCGTTTCGTTTGAGTTTTATAGGCTAACATATCCAAAAATAGAGACTAGAAATACGAGGTCAAACACTTCCTTTTAAATTGCTTTATATACAAACAAACACATTGCTTTTCATTATGTCAAGTGGACTTGAAACTTCTAACGACTCTCGCGTGACCCCAAATGACTCCGAATAAATGAAGGAGATTTATTTTCTTACTTGTATAATCAACTAATTAATCCCCGAGATAAAAACAGCAGCTTCAAATAGAAATAAAATCTATCAATGTCAAAGAAACTATCGCTAGTTTTCTTTATAATTGTTAAGTGAATACCTCTTTGTTTTTTACTTTATACTAATAAATATTAGTATAAACTAAAAAACAAAGAGGAAGAATTACAGATTTTTTATTAAGTTATATATATATATATATATATGTGTGTATATATTATGTCATGTAGGCGACAACGGTACATATTCTGCGTAGTCTGGGTTGTCTGGAAGAAATCGCTACTTAGCGATAAGACCGCCTTTGTACATTAAAAATACTTTGTATAACAAATTTGTGTGCATAATCTAAAGTGGTGTAAAATAATGTTCATTCTGTCTATATATATATGAGCTCTTGACAAATATCTGTGCATTCATCTCTCTCATATAGTATTTGTCACGAACATTGGACCCACATTGGCGATCTAATCTATTTCATTTGGCACAACTAAAAGTCATCAAACCAAAAACTTACTTTCATTGAAATCGGACGTATATCGACGACTGTTCTCGTGTAGTGGTGCAAATAGTCGCCTCTACGCCGGCGGTGGCGGGTTCGATTCCCGCTCGGAGCAGATATTTCTATTTGTAAAAAAAAATCCGGTCTAGGTGTATGTCCTTGGGGGTTTTCTCACCGTGCCTCGGAGAGCACGTTAAGCCATCGGTCCCGGTTGTTATCATGGATACCTGGTAATGATCGTTACTCACGGTAGGGATTTTATCCGCCAACCTGAAGTAGAGCAGCGTGGTGGATTAAGCTCCAACCCTTCTTCTATATGGAAAAGAGGCCTTTGCTCAGCAGTAGGTTGTTTACAGAATGTACAGTATATATATACAGTACAGTACAAATTAGATATAAACGAGATCGACAACGTACAATATAACTACGTTTAAATTAACGTGTGTAAAACAAATTAATATAATGAAATGTCAGTTGTTGAAATTCTTACTAATAATTTAAAAACAACAATCAGTCGAGAAGAAAAAAACTTTTTTATACAGTACAGGTGGTGTTTTTTTGTAATTATAGCAGGTACATAATAGTTTTGTGTTTCAAAGAGAGAAAACATAAAACTATTTGAATATGTATTATTATTTAGTATTTTCTTTATATTTATTACTTGTTAAAATAAAAATTGAAAACGTATGTATACCTAAATATTAATATTCTAAATAACAAATAAAATAAAAATGAGATCGAAATATGTTAAGCTAATTTCTATGGTTTTTTTTCCTAAAAAAGATGAAAGAAGAAATATTAGCTTTAAATTTCTCAAAGCTAATATTTCTTATTTCTCGAGTAATTTTATCCGAGTATAAGTACAACGACCGATATTACGACCGGGTCTAGAACAAAACCGTTTACTATTGATTTTTTCAATCTTATTAATTACGTTGATTTTATTTTGATTAAAATATATTACGAGTATAATCTAACCTTATCTCTAATATTACTAAACCGATTTTAAGTATTCTCTTATTACAGTTGCAGAGAAAACCAGTACCTATTTTATTCTCCATGGTTGGTTAATAATGGCTTAAAAATATTTAAGTACGTTTTTTCTTTAATATAACGGGGGTGAAACCGCGGTGCACAGCTATTTATAATATATAACAATGCACTAAATAGCAGTAATTAAAAAAACATGTTTTGCCTAAAATAATTTATTGAGACCGACCTTAAGACATTACAACTCAAGAATATGTACGCGGATGAAACCGCTAGAAAAGACTAGTCTTAAAATATACGCACATTTAACGTTTTTCATCAGCTATTACATAACACTTAAAGAAATTCTACTAAATAATTATAATTAAAAGAAATGTGACCCTTTCACACGACTTCATTACATGAATTCTAACATGCATTTTAATTAGTACCTATTTAGTCTATCGAAGTTTATCGTTATAAGTTTTCTTAAATGTTGAACATTTTTAGTGACTCAAGCTTGGGCAACGAGCAGCGTTAAGTGCCTTAATTTGACTTTAAACAATCGCGAGTTCCTTCTAATTAGGATTCCTGTTCTTAGCTTTAATTGAACTCAATATTTTTATTAATATTTAACATTAGACCTTAACTTTTTCGATGAGTTGACTCGTACAAAAATTGCTTATTTCTTGTTGCAAGTTATCTCCACCATAAGAAATCTACGCTCATGTATCGTTATACGTTATTTAAATAAATTTAAAATGAGATTTATTCATTTTTTATGCAACATAATTATATTTTAACACAAAAATATAATTATGAGATATTATAATATTTTTAAAAACAGTTTTATCATCAATAATCTAAGCAAAAAATACATAAAAATAAAATAAATTTTATATTTCGAATGCTGAATCTAGCCAAGAAGTATATATTTACTTGTATCTTATTTAATTTCTCTCTCTTCATGTAATATATACGTAGTAATTTAATAATTTAGCCTCATAGCTAACAACTATACTCTGTCTGGCTAGACTGGCGACCTAAAATGAAACATTCTATTAAATCTATCGTACGTAACTCATATATATATATATATATATATATATATATATATATATATATATATATATATATATACTTATTATACAATACAGTTGTATTTAAATTGTACACATTTTTTCTGAAACTTTTAGTGAAAAGTTATTAAATTGAATTCAATATTATTTTAAGGCTTTAAATAAATAGAAGTATAAATGTAGTGCATTTTAATTATATATACTTTTATAATTAAACTTAAAGATTTTAAAGTCTTCTTGAATGAAATGTAATTGGCAAAGGGAGTTCAACTTGAGTCCCTTGTTAACACAGACTATTCATAACTGGTTTGTAAATCATTCAGTGTAAATAGGTCATGAGAAACAAGTATTTTTAAAGTTATATACTTGAAAAAAAAACCGTTTTGAATAATGACATTATCTATAAACTTCTACTTTTCTGCGCGGCTGTAAATAATATTAATGATTATTTTTCATATTTTTTACCCATCGATATTCTAAGCTATTATCAGATATTATACGATACTACTACTATTTATATCACGGTCTTATATACAGGCCTTGCAACGAAGCCCAATTTCAGTACTTAGAGATTAGTACAATCGTGTTATAACTTTATTATAAATATAGATATACATTATCATTACCTCCTATAATATAAACGTATTTTTTATCTGTAATATACCAATTATTTATCTTAATAGCACTTAACAAAATATGAAATATTTGACTTAATAATCTCCTATTTCTGTCCCCTTCGTACAAAAGGGTAGAGTTTGTTTTTGAAAAATTCTATTCACAATTCACAAAGGTATCACGAAACTTACACATAAATATATAAAAATACCGATGAATTTTAACCTCTTTTTTGAACTCGGTTAATAATCATATAGCCGTTTAAGAATCCACGTCCGAAATTCATATCGCAAAGTCCAAATAGTTTAATAGTGTATTTGACGCATGAAGATGAAATTACGTAAGCTTATTTTATTGGTAAGAGGTACATTTCTGAGTTTTATTACAGTGACCGCTCATTAAAAGGTTAAACGGTAAAGGTAGACAGTATAATGTTTCATCTACGTCCTTACGATTCAATTATACAAACATATATCGCCTTAATTGTATACTACATGTAAGATAAGTACGTATAACAGAAAATTTTAATTCTAAATCATTTTATTACTAAGTTTACACTATTTAATACATTTTTAATTTATTTATTTGTCACTATGTTTACTAAATTGTAATAATATATGAGAAAGATAATCCAGTATAAGTATCCTCCTGTTTATTAGGGCGAGACTCCACCAGAGCGGAGATGTGCGGAGATGTGTTTTAACAACCAATAGAATTTCGTTCAGTGGTATCCACTGAAGCGGAGGGGAGACGAGGCGTGTGAATAACGAAATTCTATTGGTTGTTTAAACACATCTCCGCTCTGGTGGAGTCTCGGCCTAACATTTGGCATCTACATAATTTGTAACAGTAGAACGGAACTGAATCATCGTTTAAACTTTCCACTAATGAGTAAAGGCCTCTTCTCCATATTGGAGGAGGGTTGCAGCTTAATTCACCACGCTGCTCCACTGCAGGTTTACGGATATTTTCCCTATCATGAGTAACGATCGCTGTCAGATGTCTATTATTACAACCGGGACGACGTCTTTACGTGCTCTCCGAGTTACAGTGGGGACACCCATAAGAACCCAGACCTGAACAAATATTTTTACAAATGCAAATATCTGCCCCGAGTGGGAATTAAAGAAAATATTTTAATGTTTAATTAATTTCAAGAAATTCATTTTATTAAAACGTTCACCGTCTACTATTCATATCAACGCAATAGGAAACCATACTGTACAAATATTGTAATAGTCTGTAAATGTCACATGGCTGCTAAAACTCACATCTCCTATCAAGGATAATGACTGACAATAACCATAAAATCCGGATAATCTAACAAGTGCCGAAATTTTACGCGGATAAAGCCATTACTATACAGAGATCTAAGCACGTACACTATGACACTATACAGGAGCCATTCATTTATTACGTAAGATGATTTTGGGGGGAGGGGGGTTGACCATGTCTTATTTTGTCTTACAAGGGGGGTGGGAGAGAGTCTCGATAGTTCTTACGTAAGATCACAAAAATGCGCAAAGATAAAATTATACTTTGAAAAAGCGCGGGCAACCGTACGAGTGCCGAGGTTCGCTCGGATGCGTATAGGTAAAACATATTAGAAATGTTCCAGTGGCAGATCCACTTTCCGAGTGGATTTTGAGTCCCTGGACTGAAAATCTTATGTAGGTAAAGATGAAAAATTAAAACCACGGTCTATAATACTAGACCATGATTAAAACCAAAGTTTATTACTAACAAAAAATAAAAATTAGTACTACCTTTGTAAGTATAAATAAACATTTCCAAAAATTGTTACTTAAACATTAAAACTAACCAAACGTGTATTCATTTTTTCCTTTAGATTCTTACGTAATAATTAATAAACAGGGGGGAAGGGGTTCAGTCTATTCTTTTTTTTTATTACAATAGGGGGGAGGGGATCGAAAACTAGCAAAATTCGTATTACGTAATAAATGAATGACCCCACACCTACCAGAAAATAGTGATAAATATTGGAAGCAATATCTGAGTCAAATCTTAATAAGGCGTGATACTTCTACAGACACTGTATTGTTAATTGTAATGTACAAGTATATTCGTTGTAATGAACCAGTTAGTAATGTTCAAGTAGATGAGGTAACACACCTAATTTCATTTTAGCGCTTGTTTGATGGCGGCATGGTATTTTTTTTATTTTGCTGAGACATAATTAACTTGTTGTTAATAATTTATGGAAGGAGAATATTCTTAATTCAAATGTCTCTTCTTTCATCTATTTCTTTGTGTATATATATACCGATAGTATATATATATATATATATATATATTTACCGATATCGTACACATTTTAATAGTTCTTCATTGAATAAATAAAATACCTCAAGGTCAAATTAAATTTTTTTACAAATAAAAACTCTTATGGATAAACTATCAAAACTATTAAGTATACAAATTTGTATTCTAAGTAAACTCAAACTCATTGCTACTGATCATTGTAATATCTTTCGCAAAACAAATCGTATTGATATTGTATTATAGAGGATATTACATAATAGATAGTAGATATTATATTATGTAATAGAAATGGCTGTTTCTTAATAAGGCCGGCAATTGTATGTATTATTTATATTGTACAAATGATATTATATTATTATAAGCATCCTGGGTAGTGGGTGTATTATTATTAAATATAATAAATTAATAAATTCCGTAAGTATAGTTTTATACTAGCTTTTGCTCGCGAGTTCGTTCGCGAATTTTTTTTAATGGTATGCCTTATGTTATCCCATGGAAACCTTGCTTAAATAGTAGCCGTGTGCTATTCCAGATTAAAACCTATGTCTTTGCTAAATTTCATCCAGATCCGTTCAGCCTCTCGGGGTGATTGAGTAGCAAATCTCCATCCATCTAGACTTTTGCTCTTAGTAATAAATTAATTATATATTATAGTAAGATAGAATTTTTATTACACTATAAATATCTTGTATTTTACTTACAGTTAAACTTTTAAATTTATAACACAGTTAAATTTATAACGCAAAATTCTTGAAATGCTAGCGAGAAATTAATGATACTATTTTACATATACTAATTCCACACGAAAGCAATAACATTTTCTTCCTGTTTACATCAACGGAAACGTACTTATTACCTTAATTTGCTTACAAAATGGACAGTCAAGCGTTAGATCACGTAGCCTTTTGTCAATTTACAAACCGTCGATTATATAATCCGTGGCTTTCAATTCATATAATTGTAGCTTATTATACAATGGCCATTGACACTAAAGGATTGTGTGGGTTCGGTGGAGCAAATCAAGGAGTGGTATAGGAGCGACCTGTCATGGAAAATAATGAATAAAATATACATACGAAACGAATGAAAAATATTATAAAACTCTTTATAAATTAAAATAACTTAATTAGTAAGTACAACGATCCCATTTAATTATAATAAACATATTTTTTATAAATGGAAAAACACGAAATACCTAATAAGGGTACTATTAATACGTTGAAATGAATGAAGATATACAAAATAGATACTAGTTACAATTTCAACAGAAATGATAATAATCTCGATTATTAGGTATTCAATTACAACAAACAAAAACAATTACATTAATCCGAAATTAATAGCAATGGTAGCCAAAAATCCAATTTAACGAGACATTAAGCTTCTTTATTAGGTAAATGTGCTTAATTTTTTTACGCTTACAATAATAACCAAATAATAGCATTTTCGCGATCAAAGGCGTTAATTTATGGTATAGTCAACTTAATTTCTTATTCATAGAAATGCAAATCGCATGTTTCGCGTTCATTTGTAACGCATCAGGTAATTTCTTGTAGCGTTGTATCGATTGACGTTCAAATGTCTTTTTTTTTTTAAATATTGTGCCCTGAGACGCAAACTTCTGTTTTAAGCCTACGAAAATGTTTAAATTTTATCATATATCTTATTATTTTAAAAATTTAGCTTCGTAAGATATAATACTTTGAAGTTAGAAGATTTTATTTCTCGGATAAAACTTCTGGGATTTGTATATCTGCAGGAGAGGAATGTGGCAAATTAAATCAAACAATTGATTTCGAACTATATATAATAATAAATGTTTTTTTTTTCTTGTTGTAATATTTATATGGTATATAGTTGGCATGTAAACTATATAGTTTTGGAATAAATATGGTCGCTTTGATGACAATTCCAAACGACAATCACAACAATTAAAAATTTTTAAAATTAACCTCAATTACCTTTAGGTTATTAAAAGTCCATTCACATAGATGAATTTGGTAGGTGATCATAGGACAAAGCCTTTTTTCCAGTCATACATACATACCGTACACGTTATAAAATAGCTAGATCCTTATAAAAGCATCCTGTCAAATGTTGAGTCATGATTGAGCATATAAAAAGGATATTTGGTTTAACACTTACAAAGTCCGTATATCGAGTACGTGGCGGAACTAGACAGTTAGAAAAGCAAATTGGTAAGGAGACGTTATGATCCTAATAATGCACAACGAACTATTATTAGAAAAAAAATAATCAACTATATACTGTCTAATACACTGAATAATCTTGAAATAAAATATATGTATTTATGAAATAAATTATGTGTAACTGTGAAATAAAATAAGTGTAGTCAATGTTTGAAATAAACAATAGATTAGCCTATGTATATAGCCTATTTTAACGGACTTCAAAAAAAAGAGGCTCCCAATTCGACTTTTTTTATGTATGTTAGTTACCTCATATATTTTTACTGGGTGTATCGATTTTGATGATTCTGTTTATATTCGAAAACTGGTGCTTGACATATGGTTCCATTTAAATTTTAGCGATATCTGACTAGTAGTTTTTTAAACCCTATTAATGCGTATTTAATTGACTTCGACTGCGTTGATGATGTTCTCATTTTATTACTTGTCGATGTAAAATGAACAAAAAAAATGTATTGGATGGTTTGGAAGAGTATCCCGTGGTCCCTTTATAGTTTAGTGATGTTCTGATGAAAATCTTCGGAGACACGCGACGTAAATCTTTAATAAATGACAACAAATCTGTCGTGGTTGCTTCAATCACATGTACACAATCACACAATATAACATCAACCTGTTGAAGTCGGTTTTTGTTTTTGTTAAAATTTTAAAATTTTATACTTAAAAATGTTAATTAGATTTCAGCAAAAAAAAAACATCTTGACAAAAGTAATACGTAAAATTTATAATTATCCTGTTGTTTTGTTCTCGTTTGTTTTGTTTTATAAAGTTCAGCACGTCTGTTGAGACACTTCTCGACAACTTCAAACTTTGAAATCGAGCACGATTTAATTAAATTTAAGTATAACTAGATTCTGTAAATACTTGCCTCTTGTTAAAAGATCATGAATAAAATATTTGCCAATATGAAAAATAATGTAATTTCTAACTGATCCTGATATGACGTCACACACTACTAAATATGTATGTCAGTAATTATAAAAAAAAAATACCAAAACTGAAGTTAGTTGACTTGAACGTTAACTGAAATTTGTTCGTTTAGACTTGGATGTTTTTGATTAAGATCTAAGAATACTTTTGCACATTATTATGTTAATTAAAATATACTTAAATATAAAATTATGCAAATATAAAACTTCACAGTTTCACCGGCGTTAATATAATTACGGCTACTGTAAGTCGGGTACGATATTTCACTTTATTATTTCCGGATAAAGTGGCTTTTAAATAATTAAATTTTTATAATGCATATATGCCTGCGTATTTATTTTGAAAACAATTGTTGACGTCATCGTCTTACAACAATTACGGAAAATCCCGGAGGCTACCATCGTTATCAGTGAACATTAATACCTCAAATTCACGTCGGGCGCAATGTCTGTATTGAATTAATTAAAAAAATTAAAAAAACCGACTGCGTAAAATACTCTTATTATAAACTAAAAAGAATAAAACAATTTACTAGCTTTCATTTGATACCCATATTGCTACAGTAAGAAAAAAAAATTCAACTCCCCTTCCCCCCTCATTCCGCCATTTACGGGCGCCATTAAAAAATATATATATAGCCTATGTCACTACTACAATTTAGACAAATCCAACGACACCTCATATGTCAAAAACCGTCCAGCCGTTTGGGCTGTAGGGCGTGCCAAAGAAATTGACATACATACATACATACATACACTCGAAAAACATAACCCTCCTTCTGTTGCAGTCGGGTAATAAGTTCTTTGATAGATTTTAAATTTATTTAATGTTAAAATAATAAATGTTATAAATATATATTAGTTATTTTAGAATAGAAATGTCTTATAAATTTTGTTTTTAACTCTATGATATCATTTTTCCATATTATACATTGTACAGGAGAAACATTCACCTCACTATACAGGTGATGATTTGTATCACGGTACAAATGTATGCTATATATACATTTAATGAAATTTGTACTTTGATATGAAAAAACGACCATAAAACCAAAACTAAAGCTCAAACAGTAAAGTGTTGTACCTCATTTGAATCAGCATTAAATGAGCAAAAAATTTTAATCCTGTATTAATCACTTTTCGGTAGTACATTTTTTTTTCACAGAATGCTCTTAAAGTGAGAAGTAATTTTTTGTATCGCTTCAAATCTTACGGAAAAAAGTTCATTGCTCGTTAAATTTGGTACCAAGAGCTGCAATACAATTTTTGTAGTATTGATACATTATCGAGTCATAGTAAAACACGTTTTGTTTTATTGTTTTTAATCAATTTAATTTTTTATTGATTAAATTGTTAAAAAAGTCGGTAGTTTCATTGAAAAAACAAAAATATTAATAACTTTTCGTGCAATGAAGTTATGGCCATGCTGTAGAAACATTTTTTGTTGGAAATTACCTTCTCTATCTCCCTGTTTCGTTTGATCCACGACTTTTTGACCAGCCTGTAGATATGACGATATAATTTGTTTCATTTAAGCAATGTCCCCAGTCTAAATATTAGAAAATAATAGACAGGAATTACAAAATTCCAGTCCACACTCATCATGAATCTTCAAAAGTTAATTAAATATTTTAATTTTACAAACATATTAAAATATAAATACAATACTAATACATTATAACATTTATATTTGTGATTATCGTATCGAATATAATAATTTACGGATAAGGCATTGTAGTTCAGATTCACCGACATACGAGGGTTACAAGCAAATTGTCCTGGTAACCTTAGATGATGTAACCGGCAGATGTTGACTTTTATTAAACTAATGAAACAGAAATTAAACTATTCAGAATTAAAATTGAATCTATTGTAGCTGGGTTTACAAGACAACTTACATTATATGACTTTATAATTATTCTTATTATAAAAAAAATTATAACAAGCTTTTTATTGTTATTTTTTACAAAATTTTATTTATTGTGATAAATAAATTGCAAATTAAATGACCGATTACTGATTAATAAATTATAGAAAAATAAATTGAGGATAGACAAACAAATGTTTTAATTATATTTTTCATTGTTCCAGATTTTAAAAATGGCTGACACAGATATTTTTAATTACACAGACGTTCAACAGAGTGAACTCTCAAAGTAAGTACATCAACTATTTATTTTAATAGTACAATTCCCGACGTTAGTCTCTTGCTTGTCTCTTTAAATTACTACACATAAAACAAAGTCCCTGTCGCCACTATCTGTCTGTCTATCTGTTCGCGGTAAACTCAAAAACTACTTAACGGATTTTAATGTGGTTCACACTGATAGATAGATTGATTCATCAGGAAGGTGGTAAATGTGGTAGGAAGGTGTATAACCTGTCAAGGTTTAAAATATGACGATAATTCTTCCAATTGTGGAAGTCAGTCCACCTGGGAGCTTTGAAGCTTTCCCATAAAAGCTCCCAGGCGACTTGTCAGAGAGCTTTCTGTTCGAGATATAACAAAATAATGTAAAATGAAATTATTTCACATTTATAAGTCTACAGAAAAGTCGTCGATGTCATAATATATCTGTCTTTTAAGTAAAATATTAAAGTATACCATCTATACTTATAAGATATTGTTTAAACTTCCCGAAAAAGGTTATAGACTTGCAAACACAAACTGTAAAAGTCTTGAATATAACCACTTTTGAAACTACAAGCAACGTCCAGATAAAAATAAAAGGTTCTTACATACTTTTTCATAATACCTAATTTTTTTTGTTTACTTGAACAACAAAAAAAAACAAAGCTCACGCATACGTGTGCTCATTTAAAACAAAAAAAATATATAATAATAATATTCATTATTCAGTACTCTTTATGCTTTGTTTTAAAATCTTTTTATTACCGCTGACACTTAATGCCTTGCTTATTTTCATATAATAGCAATAAAAACCTGGCACAAAAGACATCCGGCCACTCTCGGCAGTGCCTGTGGGTTATTTAAATTAATTGTATTAAGTCTGGGAATATACTTACGATTATTTTATCTCGATACGATTATCGGATTCAATTTAAATATAATAATTTTTTTATTAAATAAAGATTTTAATATTAGTTTCTAAAATACACTACCTACCTACATGAGATAAAGATTTAGATGGAATTTAATCGAAAACGCGTTTTTACCTTATCAACCAAAAAATAATAATTTGATAGTTTAATAAAATAAAGTGAGTTTAAAAACTTGCCCTAAGAATGATGACTGGCACTTGGTAGCTATCTGTTGTTAATTTAAAAAATATATATAATATGTTGGATGATATGGGAGCAAATAACGCACAATTTGATTTATCTAAAAATAGAAATATTTAATGTTATTATCAATTTACAATACTCAAATAATTGAAATTAGATGGTTACACACACAGTATACTAACCTAAAAATAGAAAAATCGACAATAATTAAAGGTTTTTACTTCCAATATTTTAGTAGATCAACACTATTACTTAACTTAACGACTATGAATGAAATACTTATGAAAAAATACTTATGAAATTTACTTCTAATCAAATTAAGAATTTTTAATATTAAATTATTTTATAAATCAAATAAACCACTTCACGAGTAGGCTTATATTCTATTACGTCTCATAACCAATCCACAGATTAAGTCTTAGTTATTACACTCTTCATTTAGACCCAGTTTCACCACTTGCTATTAAGTTCCGGCTAATTTAACTGGTACTTTTTTGACAGGTAATTGTATGGGTCATCTGTCAAAATAAGTGCCAGTTAGGTTATCCGGAACTTAATAGCAAGTAGTGAAACTGGCCCTTAATCTATTGTCCATATTGTAACGTCATACTTTAAGGCGGCGTTCACATAGCATAAGTGTTAAGCTGCGTACCCAACATACAGTATACAAAGCTTACATATATATATTTGAAATATAGTAAAAAATGTCGATATACGAAAAAAAAAACCTTAAAGGAATTTTATTTTGTTTCGGGAATATTTTAGTTATATTAGGGTCCTTACCACATATGAAATTGGCGTTTTGTCGTACTGACCACTTTGATCTCAAATATTTCATCTTTGGTTAGGAATTCCAAATTAAAATGTATACAACTATTTACTCATGCATTTGCGTTTTGAAAACCGTAATTTATTTCTTTTTTCCTCTTTTGTTTTTCATCTTTGCATCACTCAGTGTACAAAATAGTGGAAAACTTGAAATATTGTGTTATTTACGTGCCACCAGTGCTGCAGAAACGGTTCGAAGGATTAAAAATGTGTATGGCTGCGGTGTCACAAAAAAAAACACAGTGCGTTTTTGGTTCCTACGTTTTCATTCTGGAAATTTCGACCTGCAGAACAATCCCCGGGGACCTAATATAACCTCTTTATTTTTCGACATTATACTAAACTAAAATGGGCTTTTACATAATTTATACAAGATTTAAATTTTTATAAGAATTTTATAAATAAAAATCAAAAAAGGAGTAACCGAGAAAGAGTAAATTAATGATTTAATTATAATACTTATTACTTCAGCGTAAAATTTCATTATCTGTTTTAATTAAACCTTAAATCGTAATAATATAATTAAAATTATACGTGTATTTTCCTTTCGCTTAAACAATTGATATATATTTTTTATAAATCATTTTATCTTACCTATAATTAAATTCTTTAGCTTTCACAAAGTGTAGGTAGAACAAGGCGAACGTTGAAGCATAACCATTAATAGGATTTAAATAATAAAAACGTATTGGATTACTTCTCTCTTTGAGCACACTACAGTTTATTATTTCATACAAACGTTTCCTGCTGAACGCTTTTCAAAAACCAATCTCTTTTATTTAAATCAAATACCTGGTATAATTAAAACACACCAATAGGGCTCACTTTGAACAAAATTAAAGGAGCGCGGACGCAACAACTTAGCACGGTAAATTTAACTCAAGAGTTTTGCCATTCTGCCTGTTTTTATGCTATCTCTTTGAACTTGATTTAATACAGCAACAAAATCTGTCCATATATATAACTAATTGTAATAATTAATATAAATATATATAACTAATCTATTCTTCTACTTCAACTTCAAGCGAGTTAAAATAAAATTTTATCCGGAACTTATTACATCGGCCGCGGTACCTATATGGATTCTTATATAAGTTTTCAGTTATCACTTTATTTATTTTTTCAATCTCTGAACCTGCCATTCTGGCTTAAAAAGTATTATAAGTTTATTTTTCTTGCTTTTAAATTATTTTGCCTTTAATACAAACAAAGAATTATAACGGCTTTAATTTAATTTACTTTCTTTACAAATGTTAAAATTCAGATTAAATTTTCATCATTCTCTTTCATAGGACCAAATCTAACTTTTGTTTCGTAACAATGGAATTTTTCTCTCAGAATTCTCGTTATATTATATTTAAGAATTTAATTTTCGTTAATATTCCGTGTAGCCAGCCAACTAGACGAATAAGAGAAATTATATATCTTTTTATATATGTTGCTATTTTATTATACACATTACATAATTGTTAACTCATCTTACATCAGACTTGTCTGAGTATTTGACTTCAAATATTTAAGAATTTTATACATAAATACGTTGAATTTAAACAAAGATAATAGTTACTGGAGCGTGACATTAGAGTTTATTATAATTACTGTTAAATGTATGTTTTTATATAATTATTTTGTCTCCACTAAGAGTTAAGAATTCAAATTTTATTTACATAATTATGTTTAGGTCTTCTCCAGCGCTTCTTACAGTCGCGGCGGTCATCACAGCCATCATAATGGTGGTCGGTCTCTCCGGCAATCTCCTCACAGTCGTCGCCCTTCTGAAATGCCCTAAAGTAAGAAACGTGGCAGCTGCATTTATTATTAGGTGAGTACGTTTCTAACTAAGATCCTAAACTGACGCTATAAGTATATACATAAAAAAATTCAAGTGATAAATAATAATTTTTCAATTGCAACTTGACATTGACGTAGTATTAAACAAAAAAAAAGTTTATTTTGTAATAGGTATGTACTAATTAATATCCAGTTTTGTTCAAATATATTTATTTTTGTAATGAATTTTGATATCCATTTTTAGTCAATTTATTACGTAGATCACGGAACTAAGTTTTATTTGTACAAAAGCATAAATTCCTTAATTTAAGCAACTGTCATAAATATTAGTCAAGAAACAGAAATTTATATATCCTTCCTCTAATCTGGTACAAAAAAATGTTTTATATTACTCCCTCGTGCCAAAGTGAATATAACAAATAACGAGTGTCGTGGGCAATGAATTCTTAAAAAAATCTAGTTCAAAAAATAACAGACATTACGAAGTTTTGTTTTCTTTTTGTTATCTTTCAGCTCGTTTTTCTTTGAGATAAAAATAAGTTTAATGCAACGTCTGGTGTGTCTTCAAATCAGTTGTTTATTTTTCAATGAATTTAGTTTTTAAAGATAAACTAATATAAAATATTTTTGATATTATTGTATAAAACAATATTTCGCTTTTTGCGTTTTTTTTTTTCTTTTTATGTAACAAAAATGTTTATGTCAAAAATAATGACAATATTTTGCAACTATGGAAGTTAATGTATTTTGTAAAGCTAAATTATAATTTTTTTTTATTCCAGTTTATGCATAGCTGATTTTCTATTCTGTGCTGTAGTACTCCCGTTTGCTATATCGGGCTTCTGGACGAAGACCTGGTCTCATGGGGGAATCCTATGCAAGCTGGTACCGTTTCTACGATACGGGAATGTAGGAGTGTCCCTACTGAGTATAGCTCTCATTACCTTAAACAGGTAAGTCCCTTGTGAATTAAGTAACGTGTATATTTTTTGTATGTGAATATTAAAAAATATATATATATTAATAGACGGCCGGCTGGTCGAGTGGTCAGGCAACTGGACACTTAACGCAGCGGTCGCGGGTTCGAATCCCGCCAGGTGCAGATAATTTGTATGACGAATATAGATGTCTGCACCGGTTCATGGATGTCTATTTATGTATATATGTATTTATATAAATTTCTTAAATTTATTTCCGTTCCTAGTACCTATAACACAAGTTCTTACGAACTTAGCACGGGGCTAGGTTAACGTGGTGTTATTGTTGGTTAATATTTATTTATATTTATTTATATTTATTTATTATATAACTGTTAACGTGTTTCTGAATGTTAACTTATAATATTTATTTATTTTAGAAATCCTACTAGTACTTATTAATTTCACACATTTTTGTAAATTAAAATTTTAATTAGCAAACTCTTTTTATGATGTGTAAATATTTACCTATGAAATAATTTAATTTCTCTTCATTAGATGATATGTTACCTACGTATGTTAAAATTATTTTCCGATTTGTATCGAAATTATTTAATTGTAAAGTGTTTAATCTAACTGATGGATTACGGGGTCAGATTAAAACATATTCTATTTAATAGTATTATATACCATAAAATTAATAGAACTCAAATATTTTATTTATTATTATTTATATTATCTAATTTTAAATTTAAAATCAAAATTTCTATAATTATCATAATAATTTAAATCAATAAATAAAATTCTAAAGTATATTTTTTTAAAATAAAACATACTTTAAAACAATTATGTAGATACTTTATATAGTACAATTACATAATACATTAACTTAATAAATCATAACGAATTCTCATTTTATGGCAAAACTCCGATCACTGAGCTAACTGCAAACATTTGGGTTCCCCGTGGACGCAAAGAACTTATTTGATAGTTCCACAAAGAATAAACAAGCGCATAGTCCTGACGACCAAGTGATTCCATGTCAAATGGTACAAATATTAATTCCTTCTTTATACGTACCCTCCGGTTAAGATTTCACCCAGGCCGCCGCCGCCGTTTTGAAAGGTGCTGTCCTCAGAATGTGACCTGCCTAGTTTATAAAGTAAGAAAGTCATGCCGTTATGTCTTTCCTATATTTCCAAGCCAGGTCCATTGGCTCTAAGGATACCTGATTTTATATTGACAAGAAAATGACGGATAATATAAGTGCGTTATGAAGGGTGGAACGACCTAAACTTTTCAAACAAGAATGATTGTGGTGCCTCTCTGCTTTTGTTAACACTTTGTTCCCAGTGGCATGATGAGACTGGCTAATATTGATTATTGGCATCAAGCCTCAGTCCTATTGTGAGACCTAAGGGCGGTGTAGTCTAAAAGGTTTTTGCAGTTGCCGGAAGGGTAAATAAATAAACATTAGGCAAGTTTAGTCCTCAACTATAATATTTGATTCACAATTGATTATAGATATTTTTGAAAATGATATTTTCCCACAGGTTCGTACTGGAGTCTACCACCACTTAGTCGGCAGAATGTACTTAATACTGTCAAATTAAATCTAAAGCAAACCATTAAAAAATGAATTTTCAAATGTGATTATAGCGAAAAATCCATATATTTGTTTATTTTTTACATTAATAAAACCGAAAAATAAATAGATTCATGTTTTGAATTTCAGATCAGATCCGAATTTTTGTTGTCGTACATGAATATAAATTGTAATACAATGAATTAAAATTGATACAACAATTACATAAATCTATAAAGTTTCCAATAATAAACAATACATAAAAGAGCAAAATACACACGTTTATAAAAAATTCTCGAGAAAATACAATCAGAAATTTGAAAGAAAAGGTCAAGTTATAATAAAATTAATAAAGTAATAATCATGCGAACGACATATTTCATTAAATTCATTAATTATTTTAAATCAATCATGCGAACTACAGATTCAATATAATTATAAACAAATACTAAAAAATCTGAAAAACACAAACTTAACTACAATTCACGAATTATGTATAAATAATTATAATTAGATTACAACAACTTACATTTACTTTCACAGTTTGTTTTGTACATGTAGCAAAATCAATATTGAGAAAATATTTGTTGTACTTTTTACAAGCTCTAAGAATAAAATAGTTTTAGGCATATTTAGTTTTAGTTTTAGGTATATAAAAAAGGGACTGATTACGTGTATTTGTTTTGGGACATCATTGCTTAATATATAAGGGTAATTGACAAAATTACGGAGCGACATAAAACATATAGCGTATACTTATATCTACTTATTGGATTGTAAGAAAATTCACATTAATATTGCGTGTAATAGCGTATAATTATGTCAAGAATGTCATATCTATTGGCGACTGCGACCCTTAAGAGTCATATGTAGAATGTTGATGAGTAATAAAAAATTCATAACATGCAAACCTTTGTGATTTATTCTCTTTGGTTACAGCTTTGTTTCTCGTGTGTAGCTCAGGGAATAACGGTTACATTGTCTTTGTTTGTAACACTCGAAAGAACGCAAAACGAGATTTGCACACATGGCTACCTCTGTACGTGATTTTTTTACATTAATCCCGTTTTAATTATTGTTTATAATTCTTACTTCTATTTTAGCTAATCGACCGTAACCATAAGTACCTACCGTATAAATGACTTTGTCTATATAATTATTATGTTTTAACAGTTATAACTACTGTAAGTAACGTTTGAATCCAGACCCTCGCCGCGAGGGGAGCCATAAAATGCTTTTTAAATTCAAACTCTAGTGGTAAGAAATATTTGCTAAATGATAAGAACTACGTTCTTTTTACTAATCGATATCAACTTAGGCATAGGTGGCCAGAAACTTCACCTACTTATGTAAATATTCGTTGAAACTTCACCTACATATGTAAATATGGCGATTCTACTTCAATTAGGTACCTATATCTTAGTTTATCACGTACCTTAATTATGTTACGATACACATAGTATTTAAATCAGTCAAGGCATTATTATAGTTATGTCTGTATTACGTACTGTACTGTAATTTTATTATAAGACCGAATAACCATTAGAATTCATTAGATGACTCGACGCATTGAATTTGTAATAAAGTAATTTTTAATATTATTGTTATAACAACATTATAAATATACACATATTTCATTAATAACATATATAAATACTAAGTATACAAATATAAAGATACAAAGAACTACAATACATGTATGGAGATAGAAATTAAAAGCGGTGTTTTGCCTATGAATTCATTTACATAATTATATTGACTTTTAGAACTGAAAATGTTAACTAGTACCTACACATTTTTAATTTACACATACACATAAAAAACCTGGTTTAAAATGGAATTTTTGTGTTTTTATTTCTTAATCTTTATCATGCAAATTTTGAACAGACTAAGTGAAATATAATTTGATACAAAAATAATAATATAGTAATTTACTTGCATTATACGCAATGCTTGTATACTTTCGTAAGATACATGTTTCTGTTTTTATTGCAAAGAAACAACTCGCACAAACAAGAACAAAGTTAGTTACAAAATATACCTAGCATTGTATCGCAACTTTGAGCCTAGTAGCCGGTCGCACTTGCCAAAAAGGCGTCATAATATACAAAGAGTTTATCCCATATTTTACGTAAATAAAGAAATCGATATATATTCACAGGCACAGGTGCTAGTGATATTGTTGCAAATGAAAACGTATAAATAATTTTTTGCCTGTAGAAATACACGTTACTATGTATCCAATATTCTAAAGACACTCAATTTGTTACTCTGTGTAGTTTTTAATAAAGAAACTCGAGGCTTTCATGTTGGTCTTGATACCGGCGAATTTATTAGAAGTATAATAATTTAAGTAAAAGTTATAATATTTTATAACTTAAACATCTATTGCGATAAACACTAGTAAAATAATTATATTAAATTTTATAAAATAAACTATCTTATTTCTGAGTAATTCTAAAATATAAATCATAGTATTAAAAAAGCTAATTTTGAAAGTATCTATATACATATAATAAATCTCTTAAAACCTCCGTTTTATTAATTCACTATATATCATCAAGAATAAATTTTAATACCGCGATTTAATTTCAATCAGCGCCATCTCTTATAATTTTTTGTCTGTGCACGTATCACGTAAAAAGTACAAAACCAATGTAAATAACTTTAATACATAAAAATTATACATAACTTACAGTAACATTTAGTTTTTGTTTCGTTGTAATTAAATTTAAAAATAAATATTTAAGAAAATAGAAATAGGTACCTAATGTGACGCCATCTATTAACAGCTGGTCTAACGAATCGTAATAAGATAGATGGCGCAGTATACAAAATATAATTTTTTGAATCGCGCTGTCCAAAACTTCGGCCGAAAGAATGAGCCTCGCCCATATTTAAAAAAACGCTTTTTTTGCATTTAATACCTTGGTGTACTAAGGTCTTGGTTGTTTGTTTGTTGTTAAAATATTTGGTCGTTATTTGTTTGTTGATTGTAAAAAGTTGGATGGTTATAGCTATTTAAGTTGTAATAATCTTAATATACAAAAGCGAAAGGTCACTCACTCACTCACTCATCACGATATCTCTAGAATTTTAAGACCTAGAGACTTAAAATTTGATATAAATATTCCTTTTGCCGAGTAGAGATCAGCTAAGAACGAATTTTACGAAATTCTACCCCTAAGACGGTGAAAAAAGGGGGCAAAGTTTGTATAGGATAACGTGATTCCTTGGTCCAATCTACTCCAAATTTTGCATAAATATTCTTTAACAGAATTGATTGAAGACGTGTTTCGTATTTTATTAAAATTCATCTCCTAACGGTGTTAAAAGGGGGTTGAAAGTTATTTGTTTCGAAGTTGATATCAATACTCAGTGCTTTTTGCAGTTTGAGAACTCAATCAATCTATTATAAAATATTTTCCAGTATCGACGCAGGTGTATGTGGTAAAAAATATAAATTTATAATTTTTGAAATTTTAGTTAAATACCCGTGCGAAGCCAGGGCGGGCCGCTACTTCTGTAATAAAATTGACTGACCCGTTGGCGCAGTTAGCGGTGATTCTGCTTTCTGTTCCGGGATTGTGGGTTCGATTCCCACCCCAAGTTTGGGTGTAATATACATTTATTTATATATGTATTATTTATATGTATATATATCACAATAAAAATGTATATCAGTCGACTGTTAGCTAAAACACAAGCATTAAGTTGCCTACATTAAGAACAGACGATCATGTTTGTATATTAAACATATTTATTATTATTTTTTATGGTTTTAAATAAGCCTTATTATTAAAATACACAAATTAAAATATACGAACATATATTATACCAACTTTAAAATTAAATTTCAAATTTTCGCGAGTTACAACACGTTTAACTGATAACCTTATTTCAATTTAATATCCTCTTTGAGGTATATTTATAATTGACCTTAAATTTTTTCCTGAATCAATAATTGCTTATAAATTATTATTATTGAAATGAGTTTAACGTTATTTTTTGGCTTACGATGTAGTAACGGTTTTTTTCTATCCTAGGCAGGATGGAAAAAAACCGTAAAAAATATTTTATGATATTAAATTTAATTTTCCTCATTTTCTAAATTTTAATCCTTTATTTTAATAATATATTTGTTTGCAGGTATATCATGATAGCACATCACAGTTGGTACTCGCGTGTATACCGGAAACACAATATAGCACTAATGATCGTCTTCTCGTGGATGTTCTCGTACGGGATGCAGATACCAACACTCCTTGGAGTCTGGGGTAAGAGTAGTCACGATTCGCAGTTTATACGTTAAATTCAATAATTACCCATAACTCAACTATAAATGTCAATTAACCTAAGATTTATTGATTTTTACTTCTTTGCGTTTCATGATCTTTGATAGTTTATAGGTGCCACGTGCATACAAACGTAACGTAAAATAATTAATACTAGACGCTCCACGTTACTTCATCCACGTAGTCGTATACCTTAAAAATTAAAATTGGACTGATAGTTTCTAAGAGTCAAAGAGACGAACAATTCAAACTACGAACATACTCCTTATTAGTATCGATTATTTTAAATAGTACAAAATAATTTGTTGGAACGCACCACAGATCAACTCCAACGGATACCGCATAATTATCGAAAGTTTTGTTTAATTTCGAATTTGAGCACGGGACGCGCGGCGGACAGCACATGCGATGTACGCGTTCTTTCGGACGTTTATCGAAGTATGATAGGAAAACTAAATGTCGTCTTTATTGATAAAATATTTTAAAAAGTATCTTTGATATATTTTAGTTAATACTTTTCTTAACTTCGTTCAAATGAATTCTTTCCCTGTTCGTTTTGTGACCGTGAAAGCTTAAAAACTTAAAATTATTTTTTAAGTTTTTTTTTTCTATAATTAAATGAATAATTATGGATTGCTCTAATACTTTCTGATGCTTTTCACCATAACTTTAACTCCACTAGAATATTCGAATGAAATTTATTTTATTAATCAATAAAATATTACGCCTATATATTTTTACTAGAATTATTAGTTGATTTTCCAAATTAATATTATATAGCACAAAAAAAAAGATAATACAACTAAGACAATAGACAATTTAGCTTTATTTGCTCTAACGACATTTATTTAAACATTAAAATTAAAAATCGTATGCGTGACATAAAGCAAGTTGACAATTCGAGCATCGATATATATTTTAGTTGCTTAGGCATATTTGTGCTAATGTCTTGAGGGTGTAGTGTATTTTTAATGGGATATCTATTGGAGGTGATCTAGGGATGTATAAAACTGATTTGATAATTTTATTTTTGCGTTAAACAGTCTTTACTGAATTTATATGGGCTATAACAGATATGATGACAACAGTCACTAAAATACTCTACCAATCTGACAATAAAAAATCAAAGTAGAGTAGGTGAAATCGCGAGGGCAGTTTATATTTTATTAAATACACATGACAAAAACGACAAATAATGTACCATTATTTTTTTAAAATCATTTTTAAAAGTTACTAATACATTTGTGTTACATGTAGTACACAATACAATACACGGAGAAGCCGTTTATTTTAAGAACTGATGTCACAATTACTTTCGAGACGATTGTTTTATTCGTTCTAATGCCACCTACACTATCATCTTGGCCGTTGTTAATGCCGGAGAAGTAAAACTAAATAAACTGCAAAAACAATTTGTGTACAAAAAACGAAAAAAAAAAATCCTTAAGTATTTTAGTTAATTAGATGACTAAGTGTTCCACGGTGAAAACGCGCGAAAACTTGCGGCGGCAGATTTCGCGTGATGCCGAAAGTAACAAACAAATAAAATCGAAAAATAATTGTTTTGACTTTTATTACTTTAATCAAAATTTATTTTGTTTTATTTTAAATACTTAATTAACTAAAACATAGAAACGACATACGAGATATTTTACATTATTAATTGTAGTATTTCTTAAAAATATATTGAATTAATTAAAATTTGAGACTACAGTATAAGAAAATAAATTCAAAACACTAAAATAAGGAAATGAAAAAAAAACTTAATATTATAATACAATTTTTTTTTCAAATCTACATAGTCTATCGGAATTCGGAAAAGATATCTAACTATTACACATTTGGAATAATTCATTGTAGAATTTCAAACCATTGAACCACATCGGCCCCCACATCAGTGAACTGGAACCATATTTATTTCTTCGTTTCGGTATAAGTAGAAGTTTCTAATTAAATTAAAAGACCGATACAAAGACCATATAAAGACCGCCATAATTCGTTTTTCCTTAATATCTCTCATGTTATACATCGGCTGGTTTTAATCTATAATATAAAAATAAGTAGGGTTTTCCTTCCTGACGCTATAATTCCAAAACGCACGAACCGATTTCCACGGTTTTGCATTCGTTGGAAAGGTTTCGGGCTCCGTGAGGTTTATAGCAAACAAAATTCAGGAAAAATTTCAACAGAAAAGCAGGAAAACAGGGAAAATCATTTTTCACATACAGCGCCATCTCTGATACCATTTACTACAAAGCAATATGGTTTTGCATGGTGGTGGAGCAGATGGCGCCAGTACGTGGTGTGAGTATCCCTCACGAAAATGATATATCATTTGATTGAGATATCATTATCATTTGCAATACTCCGGGCGGAGCCGGGGCGGGCCGCTAGTTTTATTATATGTAATTATGTATAGATATAATTATATATGCATTTAAATACACAGATGTACGATAAGAAATAATTTCTAAAACCCTAATGTACATTTAGCTTTATCGTTAACTCAAAATGTAAACAGTCCTCACAAATGTTTTAATCTCTTGTAGCGCAGGGATTATTGTTACGACTTGACTGAAATTGATGTAATATAATATAAGCAGATGTAGTTTACTAATGAACGTATTAATTTTAATAGTAAGTCTTCATTTAGTTGGTTAATGAAAATTAAACTCTTCAGACTGTATACTAAGGCCTATTTTACGATTTTTACGATTATCTTTGTATTCCTAAGAGATGTATTTTACATTTCATCTGATATTGAAATGTTTCGGATTTAAATTAAATATGTTTATTTTAAGTATAAAGTTACTATTTCTTAATTTTATATAAAAATACTGTGTGTTCGTTTATTATTATTTTTTCAATTTCGTCAAGGAACTTTTGCATCTGTACCTATCTTTTCAAGACATTGTATGCAATTTATACATTAAAGAAAAATTTAAGTAGTCTGTAGATAAATTAAAACATATCATCTTAAATTTGTTAAATATTTGTTAGTTAACGTGATTTATTTATTTATTATTTCTTATAATTTTGTTGATTTCAAAAATTTCTCATGAGTTCAATATAAAATATATTTCCTGAGAAACTACATAAATATGAAACGATATTTACAATAATTAAATCATATTTAATATGTGACTACAAATCTCACGCAAATAGTATAATAAAATTATGTTCTAAAATAATATATCAAAAACTAATTTTTGACAATTATTTTTAAAAGTTTTTTTTTTACCTGGAGAGCATAGATCTTTTTAAATACTTAACCAAAATTAATAAGTCATATACCAGGTAATGTTATTTTCTTTTATTAATAACGATACGAGGGCAATCTGTTGACTGTGTATTCAATTCTATGAATAATTTTTGTAACTAATATGACAGCTATAGTATTATTTATATTTTATGCCAGTGTTTTTGAGCAATCACGCAAATTCATAAATATCGATGTAGATACATAATCGATCATATATATTATTTCTAAAAGGTGTTTTTAGAACATCAAAAACTCATACATTTACTTATTTTCACATTATATTAAACATTTATTAATTAACGACGCACGGGTCAGCTACTAAAAAAATGAAACTCGTTCTTATTTTCCCCTTATTCGGGATTGTAAACATTTTTAAATTAATGATGTAAAATCTATTCCCTAGGTAAATTCGATTACGATCCAGAATTGGGCACGTGTTCAATAGTGCCGGACGATAATGGCCGATCAGCGAAGACGGCACTCTTCGTCATTGCCTTCATCGTTCCAGCAATGCTGATCTTCATTTGTTACGCTAGAATATTTTGGGTAGTACACAGGTAAAATATTTAATATTCCTTAAATTTAAAGACCTACAAATTGTTAACCTTTCTTTATTCTTCTTTTTCCTATTCCTTAGTCTGTTTAAGTTAGCAACGCATTTGTTGCTCCTGTGGTACTGCAATTGTCATTGGCGATTGTGATTGCGAGCACTTAAAGTCTAATGATATTTGTTATCATAAAATAAAATAATAAATAACATTTATGGGATCAATTTTTTGATAAAAAAAATTCTATATTCCTTTGAACAAAATAGGTGTCATTCTTAAGTCATTGCTTTCAATGAGTATTTTGGTACATTTCGTTTCTTGCCGGAAAAGGCAGGTAATACGATTTTTTATGCTCTAAAGCGTTTTCCTTATCTTTATGGAGCGAGAACAAATGGGAAGCTGACGTTTTTATACTTTATTGAGTTTTATGAACTCATAAAATAGTATACCTTACGTATCTGTGAGGGTCAGGCTACAAGTGCTGTTTTGTGGTCATATAAAAAAGATACTATTTTTAAAATTGAAACATTTTAACTTCGAAGACTTTTCTTTAATTAAAAAAACAACGCCAAAGACTACACCTACTAATTTTACTAAATATCTATCTATCTCCTAGTTTACTATCGTATGCTAATATCTATTAAAGTCAGACAGTCGTTTGAAAAAATATTTCTGCATAAGTCGTATTTAGAGTAAAAATTTCTACATTTTAAATCGCTTATTATATTCCAGTTCAGAGCAAAGAATGCGTGAACATCAACGTACCCAGCACACGAAACCTAGTAGTACCTTGAACAATGGCACTGAGAAACGATCAACGATTAAGGATACGAGGGAAACAAAAGCGCGTCGCAACGAGTGGAGGATTACGAAGATGGTACTTGCTATCTTCCTGTCTTTCCTCGTCTGTTATCTGCCTATCACTATCGCGAAGGTCGCTGATAGTCACGTCCATTATCCTGGTAAATTATTTTTTTTTTTACGTTTTTATTAAAAAAAAAATATTCAGTAAATTTTGTTTTGCCTAAGGTCCATTAGGTCATTCCACTGTCAGGCAGCAATTTTCAGGCAGCGTATGGAAGTTTTACGTCTCTTATTATGATAATGAATAACTAAAGAATATCACTTATATTTACAATTAGCTATTTTTCTTACTTTGATACTATTAACATGAATACAATCTTAATTAAAAGTTAATATAACTTAGTTACAATAATATTGGTAGAAAAACACATGAAACATGAAGTCATCATTTCATTATCAAACCTTTCCTATTAATCATTCAACCGCTAATAAATTATAAAGCCTCTAAGGACTACGAAATCTAAAATTAGGTACACCGGTCATGAACAAGTAACCCTTCAATTTATTAACCGAAAACATGACTGTAATACGATACATACTGTTAACGGAATAGGACTGTGACGGTATGAAATATTTTCGTAAAAAAAATATGTGAAAATTGTTGAAGAACAAGTATAAATTATTATCGATATGAAGACATATGAAATTCTGTATTGTTCGTTTGTGAGTAGATCAATAGCAAAATTTGAAAGAAATTTAGCTAAAATTTATTAGGTATTGTGACTCCTTATGTCTTTTTATATTATAACGTATTAAAAATAATAAACACTTTTAAATATTAATCTAAAAGCTAAACTACAAATGCATTTCCTTACGAACTAAACCATGATATTTAATTTTATATAAAAGTGACCTGACCCGTTGGCGCATTTGGCAGTGACCCTGCTTTCTGCTCCAGGGTTGTGGCTTAGATTCCAGCTCCGACTCTGGGTGTAATATATAGGGCGAAACCCCTGAGCTGGGCCCGCACATCAGCTGGTCCAGGGGCCCAGTGGCTTGTGCACCTCCGCACCCAACCACTGCGCTTTCGCGCCACCGAATGGAGTGGGAGAGCGAGTCATCCCCCTCCTGCGCTTTCGTGCGCACCGCTGCTGTTTTGGTCCACGGGGGTCCGAAGACCCCGACCACTCGCGAGGCGTTCGAGTGGCTCCCATATCCGCCACCTGGGGGACGCGCCCAGTAGGAGACCAGTAACTCCCTTGGGAAAACACAGGCATTAAGTTAGGCAACTTTAACAACTACAACAACTTTAACAACCTTAGGGACAGATGACCGTGTGTATGTGTTAAACGTATTTATTTATTATTATTTAATTAAAGATAACTATTACATTTCAGTGTTCCACATCACCGGTTATCTCCTGCTGTACGCGAGCGCATGCGTGAACCCGATCATCTACGTGATAATGAACGCGCAGTACCGCGCGGCGTACGCGGCGGCGCTGTGCTGCCCGCTGTCGCGGCTGGCCGGCCTCACCAGCGGTGCGTATCCCTCATCGCCCGCATGCCACCACGTCAAGAGACCGGAGCGCACGTCCGCGCTAGCCTCATATATACGAACCTGAAGGTATCATTGCTTCGACCTTCTTGCGCACGGCGTTGGGCTTTATAAGTTTTGCATGGTAGACGTTTGTTTAGGTGTTGGTAGAAAAACTGTGTTTGAGAGTTTTTAACAAAAAAGACTAGTTTTCGTTCACCAGCCAAGAATCATTTATTCATGCATTTCCCCTAAGTAATATAATTAATGTAATTAAAATAAAAACTGACTGACTTCAATGGATACAATATCTATATATCGCTCATTTGGAGCGACAGTGACACAAATGCAAATTAGTTAACTTTACACCGGATCAGAATAAAGGTTATTTCATAGTTCAAAAGAAGATTCTGAAGCATTATTACGGCTAATTATTATTTTAAAATAGTTTTATTATAGCTGGATATTGTGGCATTTTCACTACCAACGCAGATGTTTATGCATAGTATTTTGGAATTAATAAGTGATTTTCGCGTATTTTTGCAAATGTGTCACTGTCGCTCCAAATGAACGATATATGTTTCAATCATTAAATCAAGCTTAATGTTCCCACTGTGAGCCCATATGTGACGATAAAGTTTCCCAGGACACAGCACAAAGCATTTTTTAGCTAAATCAAATGCACTGTATATCTTTCGGCTACCAGAATATCGTCGCTGTGAAATCAAACCGACATATGTGCAAAAAAATAGTTTTTGAGTTCTTGGTGTCCAAAAATTTCTTTTTTCCCGTCTATTTTTATGTCAAGCCGGCGCTCCGTATAGTTGAATAAAAATCCGTCAGATGGCACTGGGCTGGTAAGCATTTCCGTGGTGATGGCCGTTTTTTAAGAACTTTAAAGTGATCAGGTTAAAAATGTGCAATTGTTTGATTTCACAGCGACGATATGTCCGTTTTATACTATGTTATGTTGCATCTCGTACCAGTCTGCCAGTCTCATACTTATTGATTTGTTTCTATAAGTGCCAACTAATTTCATGTAACCTTTTAAAATGTTTTCTTATCGATAAAATATTTGAAGTAATCATAGCATCAAATAACTAGTTCCCAATTCTTTTAGAGAAATGGAACGAGCGTCACGGATACAGCTTCAGCAACACACGAACGGTTCTAAGCCAAGTGTCGCTGGGGGAGTCGAGGGCAGACCCTCGGGGGTCCCTGCCTACCGGAAGGTAGAACACTCGGGGGTGTTAAAGGTAGACCCTGTTAGGTCAACGGGGAGTGTACAAAGTCTACGTAGAAACGAAACGGTTACCAGCGGGCTAGCATCGCATAATATGAAGATCACGAAATTCGAAATGGACCAATATAGAACCTAAGTGTCGCTCTTTAACATGACTTACCAAAGATTTTTTAAACTGCACATTAGTGAGATTTTTATACATTTCATCAATATAATGACGTTATAAAAAGACATTTTATTTAGAATAATAATTTATGTTATTTAGCATCGAATCCGTCCTGCTAATGAACGACACTTGGGCACTGTACTAACCATTATGTATATAGTTAAGTTAATTAATAAGGATTATAATTTAATACAGAAAAAAATTCGATATATTCACAGTTGAATTATATTCGTCGAAGGTGCTCGAAATTGTGGTTTTTAATGTTAAAAACTGGAAATAATAACGGACATTTTAGATAATACAATCAATTCATAATTTCAATTAAGTAAATTAATTAATAAACCTAAGATACATTCCAAATTATAATATAAATATATACCTCGAGTAAAACAGCAATACATTCCAATATATTAGATATTTTGGATATTGTTAATTTTAAGACTGACCAAAGATTTTTTGCATATCGCCAGTTCTAAAATTCTGTTTTTTATTTCTTTTATGTGAAAAAATTGACAAATAATAGTATTCGGTATTAACTGTATTTAATTAAGGCCTAATAAAATTTTAATCACCATGACAAAAAATATATCTTTAGAATAATAATTTTATTTGTGAAGGAATATAAAAATTATATTTCTGACTAAGCATCAGTATTTTAGAACGTATCTGCATAAGATTATGAGTATATTTTAGCATGTAAATATTGATATTTCAACAATTGTATGTACCATAATGCCATATTAATGTTTAAGGATAATAAAATTTGTCTCGATCAATTCTTATGGTTATCTAGGTAATGTTATTTATTTTGTTTTTCACTATAAGTTATTATTGTAAAATTTTGGAGATTGTTATAATGAAATAAAATTAATATGAACAATGATAAGAATATTTTTATTTATTTTTCAGCACTTGAAGGGACGAACTTTTTAGTGTAGAAGATAATTTAATAATTAATGAATTATCAACTAAACAAATTACCGTGGATCAGTATTCAAATCGTATTTTAGAATTGGGCAAGTCCTATCTAGTCTGTCCCTAACAGTCTGACTGACTAGTCTCTTTCCCTGATTAATCAACAAGAATTGTAAAGAATCAATAATTCAATAATACCTATTTAATCTTCCTTACTAAACTATAAAATGCTGTTTCTTTGATTTTTAAGAACATTAAAAATAAAAGTAAATTAAGGTCTCAAATATAAAAACAGAATCTAGGCAAATTGCGAAACTTTCATGTGAAAATATTGATACAATGTCATAAAAGTCATTCAACTACATATTTTTTATTTTTTAATTTCATCTACCGGCCTTATTCCCAATTTTGATTGGGGTCGGCTCTCCAGATCATTTTTTACAGATATGGCGATTCTGAGTCATTTTTGGGTCAATGTTGTGACTCTTAAGGTCGTTTTCTACGGTCTTTATCCATGTGATTCGGGATCTCCCACGTCTTTTCAGCGCTGGCTCAAGTTTGAAGACTTTTTTTTTGTTAATTACAATTCCTCTATGAGCTTTCAGGCGCCCGTACACTTTTTATTGCCTTCTGATTCGATCTCGCAGAGAAATACCAAGCATAGCCCTCTTCATTGCACGCTGGGTGACTTGGAGGTTGTCTAAAAGGCCCATAGTCAAAAACCACGTCTCAGATTCGTTGTCATCACTGGTAACACAAATTGGTCGAAGACGTTCGACTTCAGGCACTGAGGTATGATGGATGAAAAGACGTTTTTTAACTTCGCGAACGCTGTCCATCCTAGCTGGATTCGACGATTGACCTCTCTCTCGAAGTTGGACCTACCAAGTTTGACATTTTTTCTTAGGTAGATGTACTCGTCAACAATTCGGAGAGTAGAATCTCCAACTGATATCGGGGTGGGCACGATATGGATATTCGATATGATTTTTGTCTTGTCCATATTCATTTTAAGGCCCACTCGTCGCGAAACTCTATTGAGGTTACTGAGCATAATGCTGATGTCTTCTAGGGATTTTGCCATAAGCACGATATCGTCGGCAAATTGAATGTGAGTGATGTACTCGCCGTTTATATTGATGCCGAATCCTTTCCATTCCAAAAGTTTGAAAGCCTGCTGCGGTAAAAAGTTTTGGAGAGATGACATATTCTCCCTGTCTCAAACCTGGCTGCATTGGAATAGCTCTCATGCTATGCTCCTGTACTCGAACCGACATACAAGCGTTATTGTACAACCACTTCAACACTTTGATATACCGGTAGTCAATGTGGCCCCGCTGGAGAGACTGCAGCACCGCCCAAGTTTCGATCGAATCGAAGGCTTACTCATAGTCCACAAACGCCAAGCACAATGGCCGATTATACTCCTCGGTCTTCTGTATAATCTGCCGCAGCGTTAGTATGTGGTCTATAGTACTATATAGACTTTTCGGAAACCGGCTTGTTCGGGAGGCTGGAAGTCATCAAACTTGCCCGTGACCGTAATGACCCTAGAGAACAGCTTATAAACGTGACTCAGAAACGAAATGGGCCTGTATTTTTTCTCTTTTTGAAGAAAAGCACCACTACGCTTCTGTTCCAGGCTTCCGGCGTTACGCCTTCGAGCAAGACGGCATGCCCTCTTCTTGATCCAAATTATACCATGGAATCTTGGCAATTGTCGCTTTCTTAACCTGAACTGACTTTGACATTCTTAAGTCAGCCACAATTAATCGATGTTGAGATATGTTAAAGGTTCACCAGGTATTGCTTTACAATTATTGCAGGTCCTTAGAAGTTTTTTGTCCACTAGAATATATGATAGTCGTGTGTGATCAGGTGTTCGTCACGTCTTAAAAAGGTGTTGATGATCGCCATATTAAAGGTAGCTGCGAAGTTTAGAATGTCATTGCCTTCAATACTTGCGCTGTCATAGTCATATTCATATGATAAAATTAGATAGGAACCGTCTAGAATTAAAAAAAAAAAGTTAAAAAATAAGGTAATAGCATTGTACTGTTGGATTGTAATTACTAGTGTTAAGAAAATGGTAAGTAAAATAAAAATACATGATGTAAATTAAATTATATAAATTCCTTGTTTTTCCTTACCACATGTATAGTTACTAGTCGTTAGATTAGCCTGTAGCTTAGTGGGAACCAACACAGTGTATGATAGAGGTGAGAGAATGTAATAAAGAAATAGTATGCAGGATGAGAGTACGAGAGGAATAAAAGAGAGAACCGGAATGGAAGAGTACTTTAGATAAAACAGGCTCCGATCCTCGTGTTGGAGGTTTCAAAAATAGTGTAATGTAGTTGTACATAAATTACTAACAGCGTGTTATAAATGATTGTTTTGTATCATATTTTAAATGTTTGTGTTCTTTTAGATAAAGGATAACTATAAAATACCTATTATTTCTTCGGTCTTAAAATTCTACTGAGGCTATAATCTCGACCCTCCGATTAATCTCATTCACGTCTACTATATGACATTGGTGAAGTCATTCCTGCTATTTGCCACCATTAGCAGACCTTATTCAAAATGAATGAATGATTATTCGATAGCCAGTAATAAATAAATATATAACTGCAAATTTTTTTTTTTTCTGATGCCTTTGAAAATGGTAAAGAGTGAAAAAATAATAGTTGGCTGAAACCTATTAAAAAAGGAAGAAAATATAACAAAAATGAAATGAAAAATAATTTACGGGGCGAACTGAGGTCGGGAAGTGGAAGGGGGTGAGTTTTTAAGGGTAAAAAACGGTTTATCTTGATTTACGACAAAACTACAAGTCAACAAGAAAAAAGTTAAATGGCAAAGTTGTAGGTAATAAAAAGATCTACAACTTTTGTATTTACACTTTTTTCATGTAACCCCAAAATTTATGTGAAATATTCAAATAACAGTTTTTGGTTTTTAATTTTTACTTTTTGTTAAAAAAGTTTTTGTCATAAAATTTGATGAAAACTTATCTTTTTATGTCCCAAACACAATTTAATTTGTTTTTTTTTTAGTAAAAATATTTATTTTTTACCTTATTTTGACTTAATATCGAATAAGCACCCTAATTTTCAATCGATAATTCTCATGTCATAATATGTTTTTTTTTAAGTTTTTTGGTTAGGTTAATATTTATTAATATTTTTTAATAATCAAATAACTTTTTTTTTTAATTTTTAGTTGGATGGTTTTGTTAAAAAAAATCTGCGGCATATCATAATAAATTATTTTAAAATATTATAATTACGTAAAACGAAGTTAACAAATAATAAAATATGCATAATATTTCCTGTAGCTTCAAAAGAACTCTTGATAAGTCATTTTACAATTGTCAAGTCATTTTTTTTTTCCGAAAACAACGTAGTATACTTTTGTAATTATGTACATTTGCGTTTTTTCGCTGCTATAGGTACAACAGTGATAATTAATATTGTTACAGCTCACATTGGTAAACACACAACTTTTAAAATTTAGAGGTGCATTGTCATGGATTTGAATCCGGGATATCTTTTTGCAACATATTAATCTTAATCGGGTATCGCAGCAGCAGGGATATAAAATGTAAATTATTAAACTTCTTTCCAATCATACAAATATACAGGTGACTGGTAAATTACTATCAATATCTAAGGAGAATACTCGATACATGATTCTCATTCGAATTGTGTATAAAAATAGGTACTTAATTTTTGACCAAATTTTCATAAATTTCAATTCAAATAAATGAAGCGTTGACACTTTTCCAGTCATGCCGGCGGCATTAACAAATTTGTTGCTTAAACGAGTAAAATATCTTAGTATTTTTGCCTATCCTAAGCCAGGATTAAAGTATTAAGGGGGACTGGATCATGCTTGTTTATCCTGCTCTGTTAACACGTGGCGGCGTTTGGACGCAGGTAAACTACCTATTTTGTGTCGAATGTGCAGCTAGCTGCTAGGGTGTCCAGACGACGCGTAAATAATTAGATAATTGTTGAATAACATTACTTAAAAGTTTATTAATATTTACCTATTTTTTTACTTAATTTGAATGAGAATCATGTACCAAGTATTCACCTTAAATATTGATAGTAATTTACCTCAAACTTATTAGTCAACCCATAATTATCGAATCACAAATATCAATACTTATCGGATCCAAAACCAATTATCGATAATTATCGGATTAAACAAAATTATGGATAATTATCGGATGAAAACTTATCGATAGTTATCGATAATAATCGGATCACAATTATCGAATGACACTTATCGATAACTATCGATAATTATCGAATGAAAAATAATCGAGTAGTTACGAATTATCGATAATTATCGGACACCCCTACTGTAAAGTCAAGTGTCAACTGTCACCTAAATGCCAATGGCTACATTTTAATTACCGATGTTGGTATTTTTCGATGAAATAAAAATTATATTACATCGAATGGTGCAAATTTAACGTATTTAATTGTGATTTCATTGTTTTTAAGAATATAACCCATAAAAAATGTTTATGTGATGGTATAATTACGTTTGTTTATAATTTTATTTTGTACGTGTTCATAAAATTCTTCAAAAATGGATGTTGTCGGCAGTGAAATTGGCCATAAGATGCGGGTAAATACTTAATTATTTAAAACCATTTTTTTTAAAGTAAAATTATAAATAATTTTGCCAGAGCTCACTCCCAATCTTATATTTATTAATTGTCTTTAGCGCATACCATTCCTAAAACCAGCTTTAAATCGATTATATATCTTTAATAATAGACTATTCTCGAATTACTACAATATAAAAGTTTATTGATTAAAATTGTTTATTTTCAGTCTGCAATCAAGGCCAAGCTGACTGAACTGGGTTGTTATGTTGGTAAGTTTTTTTTTTTTGTTTTGTTTATGTATTTGCTGCTTTAAAGGGCCAACAGAACCCAAATTAACTAGACTTACTCTTTAGAATATTAACTAGACTCTACTGTCCATCCATTTATATGTCTGACGTACTATCTGCATAGAGCTGTATCAAAAGAAATGTAATAGAGAGTAACTTAAAGTTTTCATAGATAATCTAAGACATTGATGGCGAAAGACAAATAATGAAATAAAATATACAGTACAATCTCACTAATACGGCACTATTAAAAACCAGAGCATACTGAATTATTGGAATGTTTAGATTACTGGATTGTATAGAAAAATTCATAGTAAATAAAAGAAAGTATTTCATAAAGGGAATACAATGTATTTGTGTTCATGTTTTATACTTTTTATGAGCACATAATATCTCATAATTAATTAATTAAGTAGTTTAAAATAATATTTAATTGAGGTTTGGTTTTGTGCAACCTGTAGTCCTTGTTTAAAAACCTTTTCTCGCATATGCTTAGGGTGCTGGAATAATGGACATGTTGGTTTATTGAAGTGCCCAATTAGTGATATTCTACTGTAGTTTTAAATTCAGCCATTTATGTTAATACTAATCGTTTATGTCCAATGATAAAATTAACAACTTCTAGACACACAAACCACTACTGTTTATTTTTTAATATATTTGTATTTTTGACACATGAACATGCCACACTTGTCTCTCTTCTAACAGTAGGTTTCATTATGTTATTCACCATTAAGGATGTCAATACAGAGTAACCTAGTATCTATATAGCGAATTCTGAGTCCCTCCATGTCATTGTTCCTGCTCTAGTCCTCTGAGTCATAGCATGGTGCTTAGTAGACTATTCATTAATGTGATAAATGGGTAATATAATAAAAACAATTTTTTTTTTCTTAAATGGATTAGAGCACAATTTCTAACTTGTTTTAATAAATGAACAAAGATACTCTTTAATTTAATATTAGTAATATAAAGTTATAAGTTTGTTTGTTAAGGCGTTAACTATTATAATTAAAATGAGATATCTATAATAAAATCAGATATCAATCAACAAGATGTAAAAATTAGTCAAAAAAAAATGATTTTTTTTTTATTAGCCTTTGAGATTGTAGTTAAGATAATAACTAGAGTTGGAAAAGTTGAAATCCCTAATCCTATCCTCTTATCCTATATTATAAATGTGAAATGTAAGTTTGTTACGCTTTCATGCAAAAACTACTTAACTGATCATCATTAAACTTTGTATACATATTCTTGGGGTATTAGAAGTAACATGGGATACTTTTCATTAAAAAAAATTATTTATCAATACACCCACGCGGGCGAAACCGCGGCTGGATACTAGTATTATAGTCAATGTATATGAGTAAAATGATGGAGACTTGCCGTTGTACATTCCTCCCAGAAGAATTACTGGATGGATTTCAATTAAGTCTTCTAAGTTTTATTTTTTTAGTCACTTAGCTCAATACTAAATAAACACAAATATTGTATATTTGTTTCCAATCTTTATGATAAAATAAACAACATAGACAAAGCCGCGGACGTCAGCTATTAAATATATAATAAATAAAATGTTCTTTACAGATGATGAGCTACCAGATTACGTGATGGTGATGGTAGCAAACAAACGTACCAGGTCACAGATGGAGGATGACTTGCAACTATTTCTTGGTGACAATACTGAATTATTTGTGAATTGGCTACACCAGGTGCTAAAGAAACTTCAGGAAGTTACAGTGACAGCACCATTGAGTAAGTTTATTAATATTTATATTCTTCAAACAAAAATGGATATCTACATAATGTTAATTAGACAGAGATTTAAATTAATAATGTTACATATTTTTGGAGATGAACCACATACTCATACCTAAACCAGAGAAAAAAATCAAAATCAGCCAAAAATAGTTACTATTTTATTGAAATTTATTTTTATTAATTATAATTAACTATAAATAATACAAAATTAATTTCACAAGAACTATCCATCTTGCAAAAGATGGTATTTTTTTTTAAATATATTCTTTACAAAAATTATCAAAATTAATTTAAATTAGTATGATTATTGTATAGAAATATAAATAGATGTTTCAATACATAACTAATTTTATTTTTGTTTATTATAACATCAGAAGTTGATGCTGAAAAAAATAAAGAGAGATCTACATCTAAAGACAGAAAAGATAAAAAAGACAAAGATAAATTAAAGAAGTCTGAATCATCTAAGAAGTCAAAGAAAAAGGAAAAAGAAAAAAAGGCTCGAAAGAAAGAAGAAAAGAAATCCAGTAAACACAAGAAAAAAAGTAAACATGAAATGATTCGTCCGAATATTCCGCCTTTACTCATGAATATGGAGAAAGAATCTGAACCATCCATTACTGATGTTTTTGCTGGTCAGATTTTAAAGAATCATGGGATATCTCTTGAACCTTATAAAGATGACCCGAAACAAGTTGAAAAAAAAACTTTAGTTAATGAAATAAAACGACCAATAGTGCCTATAATTGATCCTGCAACCATATCTTCACAAATCGAAACAACATCAACTTTGGAAAGTAATCAGAAAAATACTGATGAACTAAATAAAACTGCTCCCACAACAAATCCTAGAGAAGATAATATTAAGGAAATGAATAAGATTGAAGAAAAAATACAAGGTTTAAGGCAGAAGTTAGTTGAACAATTGGATTCTATGTCGGATGATGAGGACTTTTTGAATATAAGGACTGAGGCAGAGGAACTAATGAATGATTTTGCGGAAGATGTTTTTCAGGTTAGTTGAAACTATATTGAATAACACTACATACTTAGTTTTATTTATTAATTGGCTAACAAAAAATAATAATAATTTGTAAATTTATCAAAATCAATTTTATAAAACAAAAGGCAACAAATATCCATGCAAAATAATAAAAAATTACAACACCAAAAATAGTAAACCACATGTTACAAGTTCAAACAGTATATTTAAAGTCCCTGTCAATAAATGGTGTAATATTTATCAAGCTTTAGAATAATAATCACCTGGTATTAGATTTGTAGAGTGCTGTCACTGTCACACAAAACAATTATATTGGTGTATTTATAAAAGCTGTTACAACCTCATCTTTGCTTAGAAGATTTAGTAGAAATACATAAGAATAAATTTAATCTATAATTATAACTACTAATCGTCTAAATAGTTTTAATTTTTCATTGTGTGGTTACTGCATTTTCTCATAACATACAATTGTATTGTTTATGGTGAATATTTCAACAGTTTTCGGTAAATATAGTTATTAACAAAAGTGTAAATATACCTAAGTGTAAATGAGAGTGATGTCATTCTTCAAAATTGAAGCTAGCCGTCTATATCGTTCTATGACTTAATGTGAAATATCTTCTACTGTATACTATATGTTACTTTTAGATTAGTTAACAATTTACTCAATTCAACACTGAAAATGTTATTTCAGGAAATATCTCAACCGCCTCCGGTAACACCACCTTTAAATTCTAATAAAACACTAACACCCATCCAACAACCGTTAACCCAAAAACCAAATATACCAAAAGAACCGGAAACTCTACCCCAAATAGAATTGAATCTACCCAAAAGGCCGATACGCGAGAGATTGGGTATCCGTGAACCAACGGTTACCAGTCAAGAAGCTAAAGAAAATGTATCGACTAAAAAACCAGAAAGTCCTGAAAGGTTGTTAATTACAAACTCATTTAAGGTAGTAAGAAAAAACTTTTTCATTCCTAAGGTTTACGATCGGCATAATTTTGAGGTTATCGATATTTCCTTGTTTTGCTTTGTTTATTTATTTTATTATATATATATATTTGTTCAGTTATAATGTTAGGCATGTTATTTTGAGCATAATAACGTAGAACTGTTTTTTACTTAACTATATGTCAAATATATTTCTCGGTTGTGTTGTATTTGTATTTTAAAAAAAACTTTAGTATGATTACTGGAATTTTACAATGACAGTATAATTTACTCATCACAATGTTTAGTATAGTGCGTTCAACGAGACAAGATACCAAACGTAAACAAACCAACTGCTAGGTCATTCGCCTATGCAGGGTTTTGTCCTTTTTTACTTACACAAATTTATTGAAACTAGATATAAAAGCAACAAATAACAAAAACAACTAATACAACAAATAACAACTATAACTAAAACTAGTAACAAATAAGAATAATTAACGAAGATATTAACAGGAAATAACAGAGAACAAACAAAATTTATGTATCACCTCGAGCGCTTCAGGGACGGGATGAAATGAAAATAAATAAATAGCTACGAAATCAAAAGGACGCGCGAATGTTTTCAATCCCGCAATAGTCTCGTTGAACTTTGCCCGACCTTAGCCGAGAGCCGTGCAGCAGATAGCAAACAAACAAGATAGAAAGAGATAAACTATATTTTCATGTTTCGTCGGCATTGTTTACGTTTGGTATCTTGTCTCGTTGAACGCACTGTAGTTTTTGCTTGATGCACGCAATGACTATTGACAGTAGTTTTTGTCTTACTAGTAAAGTTTAATCCTTATTTGTATTGATGGAAAAAGTACCCTTTGATAAATAAACACATGTGTACATAGTTACCATGTTATTACGCTTTTAAAACTGAATATTATATATAATTTTATATTGCAACATCACTTTTTTTATATTGACTTTTTTTTAACCCTCTCTAGAAACCAGTTAAATCTTCTTTGCTATTTTGCATAAATAATACTCTTTAATAGCTTTTCGAGAATAATATTTGGTTGTTCAACATATTTTAAAAATAACATGTAAGGGAAAAATAATGTAATGTAAATTTAGTCTTTAATTTGTTTAAAAATCCATTATTACAATTTAATCATCTTAGCAAATAAATTTGTGAACTTGTAGAAATATAATGTCCAGAAGTCCAAGAAGTTTACAAGACTAGGTATTTGAGATTAGGTAACCCTCAAGGATTCAGTCACTTTTATAATTATTACTTCTTACCTATGAACACATCATGCTGCGACTCGATCTTATATAGCCTATAATTTTCCTTAGTAATGACACAAAAAGACAAAGAAATATTTACAATCAGACCAGAGTACATCCTGAAATAAGTTCAAATATATTAACTCAATTTCCAGTTTATTATATTAGTAAAGATTAAATAAAATTTTCAGATTTACTCCTGAAAAGGAAATTGATTTTCGTCCGCAGTCCAAGTCTGCAAAGAGTCGGTTAGGAAGCCAGAGTGAACCGCAAAGGAAACTCTCTACTTCGGAGGAAAATTCTGAAAAACTGGAGTCCAGCTCTAAGAGACTCACTTCAAAGTAAGTACACTTTAGAAGCTTAAATATTTTTAGAAGAATCTAACGTATTGATTTGTTATTTCAATGTTGACTTAATATTTGACATCAATGATGTGAAAATTATATTATACTAGCGGCACGCCCCGACTGCGCCCGGGGTATATATATATATATATATATATATATATATATATATATATATATATATATATATATATATATATATATATATATATATATATATATATATATTTATACCTAAACCGCCCTCGTGAATCACTCTATCTATTGGTAAAAACCGCATGATAATCTGTGCAGTAGTTTTTGATTTTATCGCTAACAGGCAGACATACGCGACAGGGGACTTTGTTTTATGATATGTAATGATCTTAGCATAATTTTCTTCTTTTTATTTTCTTTGTTATCATAAATATCATTTATGATAACAAAGAAAATAAAAAGAGCCATGCTAATACATTTAAATCAGTGTAGACAAGATTCATTATAGCTATATATTTCCTTAAATGTATTTTATTCTATTCTTTTGTAGAATGCCTTGACTTTCAACATTATATAAAATATTACACAAATGAAAGTATTAATATTATTTGAAATTAGTTACATTACACACCATTTATATGACATTTACTGTATATTGGATATGTATATAAACAAGTTTATTTCATACTCTGTATTATTTGTGTATTTTTAGTAAGTATAAATAAATATTTATACCTAATTGCTTATTCATAAAATCTATCAAAACAGCAATATTGTCTCAAAGGAATTGCTATAAAGCAATATTGATTCCATGTTTATACACGCACTATTTTATTCAATATATTCTTTTCGTAATGTTATTATTTCTTTAGCCTAGTATAGGTACATTAAATTTAGATAAATAAGTATTACTAGTGGAAAGGGCAATATACTCGTATACGTGATATGTATAATAATAGAGGATAAAACAGTCAATGAACTTGTTACAAATATGACGTTGTGGGCGTTAAGTTCTAGAAGGCGTAATAGAATCATTCATTATTCGAGACTAATATATTATTAATATGAACGTGATACGGACAGAAACTTATGTGTACCATTTATAAATAATGACAGAATTTGTTTGGACTTGAACTACTACCTACTAGGGTTATGTATTAAAAAAAGCTTTTACATGATCGGAAGTGATTAATAAATAATATATTTATTGCCATGCGGTGACCGGCAGAGAAGAATAGTCTCGACTTCTTTCTTGCCGTGGTGTCGTAAAAGGCGTTTAAGGCCATAATGGTGCGAACAACTGTACACCAACCGCAGCGCTGGATTTACAGGTCTGGAGGCCTCGGGGCAAAAAAGGAGTGGAGGCCCCTTGGCTAAAAAAAATAAATATGAAAAGTTGTTTACTAGTGTTTACTAGTCTGAATTTAATATCTTTTTTCTGAAGTCACTATTGTGGGGGCTCCTCTTTTGTGGAGGGCCCGGGGCTGTAGCCACGGTTGCCCGCCCCTAAATCTGGCCCTAACCAACCATATTGATGAGTAGCAGCATCATCATATCCTGCCACAACACACTGCGCTCGCCAACCCGTCTGCCAAGCGGGGCGAGTATTGGACAAATAGGTTATGGGGAGGCAAACGTTCAGCATTGGACCACTGATTTGGTGGTGAATTTTTGTTCTACCCTCAAAGACCTAATAACATCTATATCAGCTAGCAGAATTAATAAATCAAGCAAAGATATTTGATTGGTTCCTTAAAAAAATCTAAAATCTCTGCTTTATTACGAGAGAAGACTTAGTCCGAGGCTCCCGTACTATTGATACGGCAGATGTGGCTGAGAATGTGCACAATAATTAATAACCTTTGTCTATAACCGGCAAGCGCAGCGTCGGACGATCATTCCGAGATGGACAGACGACTTGAGGAGAGTCGCCAGATTAGGTGGAGGCTGCCTCGAACCGATCGCTCTGCAGGTCGATGGAGGATAAGGATCGAGGAGATTCGAAGGAGATCTATGTCAAGCAGTGGATATCCAATGGTTGATGTGATGATGATGATGATGTTATGAACCGACAATCGAATAGTCGGTAAAAGTCATAGTCCATCTATAATAAATTGTTATCAACATAATTAAAAGACAAGATAAATTAATTCCAAAATTGATTGCTTTTTCAATGTACGAAGACGGATGGAATTATGAAATAATTTTTTTCCTACCTCCGCCGAAAGTTCGATTTTCGTCCCTGTGAAACGGGACAAAAGTGACAAGTTTTTCCCCGCTTTACAAGGACAAAACCCGAACTTTCGGCCTAGGTAGGAAAAAAAGTATGTGCGACCCTTGCCTTCGGCTCGGCCGGCAATTTCACATGCGGGACAGAAAGTAGTACTTTCGTCCCTTGTGACACAAAATACTATGTATTACTCACACCTCCCTTTCAAAAAAAAAAAAAATTATTATTGCAATTATGTATATTTTTGGAAATTTATTATATTATTTAATTAAACAAAATACATCCAACGACTGATATGATGATGATGATGATGAGGATTACAATGAAGCGTGTCCGGCAGGGTGTCGTCGCTGGAGGGTCGCTGCGCGTCCGTGGTGCGCGTGCGGCCGCGCCCGCGCGCGTGCGCGCCCGCCTCCAGCCTGCTGCTGCGGGCCGTGGCCGACGCGCACAAGAGCCTGCTCAACGTGAGTGCACCTATATACACGCTTGCACACTGTTCGACTTCTATATTGATACCTTGTAAGGCCCCGTGTTATATCAATACATATTCAACATTGTTTTAAAAATTATGACCCACTGTTGTCATCCGACAACATATAAGAATGTCGTTCGTAATTTTGGAAATACTTGCCTTAGAGTACCTATCCATTGATGCTGAGCATGGCGGCGGAGCGGAGAAACGGAGAAATATTAACCAATAGGATTGCAAAAAATCTCCGCTCCAGTGGATAAGGGCTCTGCAATCCTATTGGTTAATATTTATCCGTTTCTCCGCTCCGCCGCCTCGCTCCGCATCATTGGATAGGCATCCTAATCCACGTTACTCTGATGAACGCGACTGGTTAGACTTCTAGTCAAATTTAAGTATCGTCGTTATCGAACCGATCACAGACGATCTGGTTAGTTCGCTTAAAATGAAGACAATTGCAGATCGACAAAAAAGTGGTTAGTTGAAATACATTCTAAGCAGAGATGTGACTTATTTAAGATACAAGTATCTGAAATACAGATACAAGATACAAAATACGTATTTTCATCTTGTATCTAAAATACTTTTTTAAAATGTATCTTGTATCTAAAATCCTTTTGTTTGGTATCTTAGTATTTTGTAAATACTATGTTTGGTAAAAATAAATACTTTTATAGTAATAGTTATTATATGCATTCATTCACAAAATATGACAATCCAGTGATTTTAGGCAATTTAAGCCCCCAATCTGCGGATAAATTCTAAGTGATCTGAATTTTTGTATACACTTTTATTACGGCGTTGTAATGAAGATGTGAAAAATTGACATTGATATCGTGCCGGGTAAAAAAGTTACAAAGGTCAAAGGTTTTGTTGCAAATATCTCGGGACCTATTGCTCGGAGGTCAATCGAGGTCGTCATAAAATTATCTACAAAAAATGTTTCATGCATTTTTCTGTAAAATTAATCGTTTTTGGAGTAGAACGCTGAGAAAGCGACTAGAATGTACTCACATACGGTTTTGTATACCACACACCAAGGCGTAAACTATATTGATTTTTATTTGGAGTTTTAACACAAAAACTTTTATTAACTATTTGTGAAACTCTGACAATTATACTGAGTCAGTTGAAAAATATTTCTTAAGTGTTAAAGACTTTATTTCATTAGTTTCATGCTCGTCAACAGATCAACCAATGATGAAAATAATAAAGATTTTGATTTAAATATAGGAATAAGACCACTCGACGTTTTGTCAGCAACTGTTAATGATATAAAAAACTGAAGATATCGACAATTATTGACAAAAAAAAAAATTATATACTATATATTATTTTTTCTGTATTTATCATTCAAATAAAAAATTATTCACTCTTAAAAAAAAACTATTATTAAATATCATGGTTCATACGGGGCAAACCATGTAAAAAAAAACGAACCTTGCATTCATCTCGAGGTAGGTAGTAAGGAAAAGTGCATGCAGTCGCTTTCTCCGCGCTCTACTCCAAAAACGGTTAATTTTACAGAAAAATGCAAGAGGCATTTTTTGTAGATAATTTTACGACAAACAGTTTTTATAATGATCTATATTGACCTCCGAGTAATAGGTAGCGTGATATTTGCGAAAAACTGATTTTCGTGACCTTTTGACCTTTATAACTTTTTTAGCCGGCACGATATCAATGTCGATTTTTCACATCTTCAATACAACGTAATAAAGGTGTATACAAAAAATCAGCTCACAAGGAATTTTTCCGCAGTTAAAACCTAAAATGACTGGGTTAAGTTTCTATGGTGACATTAATTTTAAATGTTTTAGAGGATTCTGATTCCTCTATTGTAAGTGGCGAAAACACAGGGTCTACTGGCAACACCGCTGACTTAAAAACACTGCAATACCTTAACAATAAATATACCAACTTAAAGAGTTTAAATGCTTACTCTACAATAAGAAAAATATTTTTCAAATATAACACCTGTTTGCCAAGTTCTGCTCCTGTGGAGCGACTCTTCTCTTTTGGAGGTATGATTATCAGGCCTCATCGAAGAAAAATGAGTGATAAAATGTTTGAAGAACTGGTTTTACTTAAGTCTCAATTAAAAACTTAATAATATAATATTTTATCTTCTCACTTTTACGCGATCAACGCGATGTAGGTATTTGTAAATAATTCACGTAAAAAATTAAACTTACATTCAATAAAATGTTATTTTCTTACAAAAGAATTTGTATCTTTAAAAAGTATTTGGAAGATACGTATTTTGTATCTAGTATTTCAGATACCATTCCAGAAAGGTATTTGTATCTGTATCTGAAATACTCGATTTTAAAGTATCTTGTATTTTGTATTCCAGATACTTTGTATAGGGTATCTTGTACATCACTGATTCTAAGGATAAGTCAACGTGGGCGGTAACTACTTGCCGCGTTTAGAAAAGAGGTAGGTAGTTGCGGACAGAATTAGAGGGTAGCAGGTTCGTAACAACGTACTTTAGGTACCTTGTTTTAAGCCTTGTTTTTCGCCAGCTGGCCCACGTTCCGACAGCGTGATTAAACGGAAAAGGACACTGGCCTGACTGTTGGCTTCCGATGGTGATGGCTTCTTCCAGTCCGCGCATGCGGGGAGATCTCCACCGGTATTATACAATCATAGGCCGGCCGGCCTCCGTCTACGTCCTTAGATGGTTACGACGTCGACGTGCAGTAGGTTGATAAGAAAAAAGTAAGGGTAGTGGTAATAGTAATCGTGATCCTGGAAGCGTAGAAGATTTCGTGTCAAGCCGTGAACAATTTAAAAGAACCAGTGTCCAAATAAAAATACGTATGACACTTAGAATAAGAACACCTTACAATTATTACGTGAATATCAGGAAACTTACCCCAGCGGGATTAGTAGTAGCTCGAGGTTAGGCCTCGAGGGTCGGCGTCAGTCCACCAAGAGTGATCAGAGGGAAAAGGGCCTCTTAGAAAGGTCGAGAGACCTCCCGTACCAAAACGTCACGTTTGAGAATTTATTACAGATTAAAAAACTGACATTTATGATTCAATAAAACTTTGCATAGATTTTCAACATTATATATTTTTTAACAATTTATAATTTAAAAATTAGGTTTAATTATTATAATTTTAATTATTAATTTTAGACAACGATTTATTAAAGATAGATATTTTTTAAACCACGAGTATTAGGATAAGAAGCGACATCTGTTATGATAATTAGAAAAAATGTTGACAGGTCGATAGCTAATGACACTGTCAATTTCAACAAGTTACGGAAAGATGGCGCTATTAGAAAGATTAGATAAAAGAAATTAGTAAAAATAAAAATTATTTTAATTTTTAGCTTGTGTACAGAGTAACGTGCCAGCACAACGTTACAGTACCCCGCCAAAAAGCGTAGGATTTTGCCTCCTACAGCAAAATCCGACTAAACTAACTAATTACTAAACTCACTGCAAGCTAATATAATTAATTGCAGACACACATACCATCTATGCATAACTAAACTTACTACACTTCCATCCCATACATACATCACAACCATACATACTTCACATCTATACATACTTCATATCTATTACATCACATACATACTTTCACCTCTCATGATCATCTTTAGTCGGCAGCCCGGCATAAAGATCCTCACACACAGAGTAAACAACTGCAGCACTATGTTGTTCACTCAATAAGCTAGTTCAAGAGTATTAAATAATTGTAGATTATCTAATACAGCATAGTTTAAGGTAGCAGATTATAATTATTAGAGTTTAAATTAACTTTAAGTTAGTTTTGTTAAGTAGTAGTTGTAGTTTAAGAGTATTAAATAATTTTAGATTATATAATACAGCATAGTTTAGATTATTAGTATTAGATTTTAAATATTTAGAGTTTTAAGTTAAGTTACGTTAGTTTTGTTAAAGTAGTTTATTTAGGTAGAAAATATGATTTAGTTTACTAATTAAATATCTTTAATATGGCAGTCACCTAGAGGTTTGCCTGACATATCAGAAAGTGTGTAAATAATCTGCTTGCGCAACCCGAGTACGGTTGAAATAGATTCCTCGCCTCTGATCAGTACCTCAAAAGTTAGTACATTTTTGTTTAGCAAAAAGAATTTAATGGGGTATGTTTCCATGATATTCAACGATCAAAATTATTAATTTTAAGTTATATAAAACAACAAGAAAATGTAGGTAATAGAATCTTAAATAGTTAAAAGATTACTAAAACAATAAGACAATGTAGGTTATAGAATTTTTAAATAGTTAAAAAGATTATTAAAACAATAAGGCAATGTAGGTTAAAGAATTTGAATACTTAAAGATTATTAAAACAATTATAAAACAATAAGGCAATGTAGGTTAAAGAATTTGAATACTTAAAGATTATTAAAACAATTATAAAACAATAAGGCAATGTAGGTTATAGAAATCTTAAATAGATTAAAGATCATTAAAAATAAATCAACTTTTTAATTGTAGGTATTACTAAATGGTGTTCTTTACAAAATATCCTACCTATTACCCACGTATAATTACGCTAAGTGACAAGTAAAATGCAAAAATAATTATAGAAAAGTTATGAATTTAAAAGTTAAAATAAGTAGGTATTCGAATAATTTGCAATTAGAACTTGAATTTACTAGATATTACTATATCCCTGCGAACTATTACGTTTTACAACAGCTATTTAGAATTTTGTAGTAATTTATAGTATTAAAGACAATAGATTAGGTAGCTACTTGTATTTAAATTTTGATGTTCAATACGGTCGATTCGAAACAAAAAAAATTATAGTAAAATATGACATAAAAACCAAACAAATTTATAAATTGTGATATAGATTTATAATTAAGCAAATAAGTACGTACCAGTTCGCTAGGCGGTAGGTCACCTTCACGTTCACACGTAGTATGCGTGGGTATGTTTAAGTTTACAAAATTAAAAAAAAAAACGCTAATTATTTTTGAAAATAAGCTATCAGAACGTGAGCAGGCCTTAGAAAATACACGTTTAGGGCGCCACTGCCGCGTTTAGAACTAGAGGTAGGTAGTTAGGTGCGGACAGAATTAGAGGGTAGCAGGTTCGTAACAACGTACTTTAGGTACCTTGTTTTAAGCCTTGTTTTTCGCCAGCTGGCCCACGTTCCGACAGCGTGATTAAACGGAAAAGGACACTGGCCTGACTGTTGGCTTCCGATGGTGATGGCTTCTTCCAGTCCGCGCATGCGGGGAGATCTCCACCGGTATTATACAATCATAGGCCGGCCGGCCTCCGTCTACGTCCTTAGATGGTTACGACGTCGACGTGCAGTAGGTTGATAAGAAAAAAGTAAGGGTAGTGGTAATAGTAATCGTGATCCTGGAAGCGTAGAAGATTTCGTGTCAAGCCGTGAACAATTTAAAAGAACCAGTGTCCAAATAAAAATACGTATGACACTTAGAATAAGAACACCTTACAATTATTACGTGAATATCAGGAAACTTACCCCAGCGGGATTAGTAGTAGCTCGAGGTTAGGCCTCGAGGGTCGGCGTCAGTCCACCAAGAGTGATCAGAGGGAAAAGGGCCTCTTAGAAAGGTCGAGAGACCTCCCGTACCAAAACGTCACGTTTGAGAATTTATTACAGATTAAAAAACTGACATTTATGATTCAATAAAACTTTGCATAGATTTTCAACATTATATATTTTTTAACAATTTATAATTTAAAAATTAGGTTTAATTATTATAATTTTAATTATTAATTTTAGACAACGATTTATTAAAGATAGATATTTTTTAAACCACGAGTATTAGGATAAGAAGCGACATCTGTTATGATAATTAGAAAAAATGTTGACAGGTCGATAGCTAATGACACTGTCAATTTCAACAAGTTACGGAAAGATGGCGCTATTAGAAAGATTAGATAAAAGAAATTAGTAAAAATAAAAATTATTTTAATTTTTAGCTTGTGTACAGAGTAACGTGCCAGCACAACGTTACATACTACACTATTTATATTGTCAGACAACAACATTGGGTGATAACTTCTTCAAACGCATTTAAATCGTGGGCCTTACGAGGTTAACATCGATATTATAAGAAATAATAGTTTGGAAAATCCAAAAGTGCACACCTCATAATCTCATTTTTCCCAATAAAACTTTTAAAAACAATTAAACCACATCGAATTAGACCGTGAAATTTAATAGGGTTCTATTCCTAACTATATTGAAGCGTAAGAAAAAAATCCCCGATTAGTCAAGTCTTTCGGTCGTTATCGTGACCACATACAGGATCCGCACATACAGACAAACGGACGTCCAATACAGAACTTTTTTAAACAGTTTTTTAATTAGTTTAAATAACAAAAATTGCATCAAAATTATCATGAGTGTTAAAAATGGTCATTTTTCTTAATATGTGTTATATATACGAAAAATAGAAACAGACTAGTTCGAAAAATCACTCGTTTTGCGTGAAGTAAGAGTAGAACCCACCTCAATGCTTCGCTTATGAGGTGTGCAATATTCATATTGATGTAGAATAAAGATAAGAAGAAGAATTTGTTTATTAGCTTATTGACTTTCAATCTACTAAACCGATCTTACCATTAGAAATCTACGTTCTCCAGAATTAACATAATATATCATTCACATAAAATATCATGGTGAACCTCATAAAGTGGTATTTTAATCTTCTAGAAAGTTTTTTTTAAATTATTGATATTAACTACTGCATATGCTATGTATCTCCCAATGACAATAGGAGCCCAGCCCAATGACAATAGGAGTTTTTACTATTAATCATTTGAATTTATTATGTTAATTTTACGAGTGAAAATACAAACAATTTTGTGAGTAATGCTTGATGCTGGGCTAAGATTTTTTCTCTTAGGTAACTAAACCGCAGTGGAACAGTGTATTATTATTATATATATATTTATAATGATCAGTAGATCAGATTCAGATCAATATGATCAGTTTTGTTATATATATAAAATAATCATAATATAATCATATAAAAAATAAAATTCGAAACAGATACCACCAAAAGTAGACTACGAGACGCAGAAAGTAAAACGTGCATTAGTGCTGCCAATGCGGCGTGCAGTGGAAGCTCAGAAGATTGTCATACAAGTGCCAATGGACACACACTCGGACAGCCAGGGAGATACGATAAGTTTGGGCGATATGGACAGCGAAGGAGATGATAAAACCTCCAAGTAAATATAATTTAAATTATAAATTATATCGATTTAATGTTATTTTTGTTTAAAGTTGTGTTTATCTTAAACATATAACAACCACATACTTTTGATTTGTGTAAAATAACGTTTTTAATACTTATACAAATTTTCAATACTTTTTTAAATTATTGTCAATATAAATCATACTAATATTATAAATGCGAAAGTAAGGTTGTTTGTTACGCTTTCACGCGGAAACTACTTAACCGACCAGCATGAAACTTTGTACATATATTCTTGGAGGTATTAGAAGTAACATAGGATACAATTTTTTGGTCGCGATCACCGATATCCACGCGGGCGAAGCCGCGAGCAGAAGCTAGTACATTATAAAAGACTAATTTACGTTGAAATTTCTGTTTATAAAAATTATTTTTTTATATTAAAAAAAAATTTTACCATTAACAAGAAAAAAAAAGTCATATGGTGATGAATAAGTAACAAATTAAATAGTGAATATTTTTAGAGGAATTCCAAATATTGTTACAGAAACACAAAGAACGATGCACACGTTCCACATATTATAACTAAAGTAATAAACAATACTGAATACACGCCAAGCAGAACGAATCGCCAAGACGATAATCTTATGGAAAACATGTAAGTTTAATAAAAATAAAAATAAATCTAATGTATATAATTATCACCGTTCTGGTGTAGTGGTGCGAGTAGTCGCCTAAAAGCCAGCGATCGTGCGTTCAATTCCCTCTCGGGGCAGATATTTGTATTTGTGCAAATATTTGTTTCCGGTCTAGGTGTATGTCCTTGGGGGTCTCCCCACCGTGCCTCGGAGAGCACAAATACGTCGATCCCGGTTGTTATCATAGACACCTGAAAGCGATCGTTACTCATGATAGGGACAATATCCGCCAACCCGCAGTAGAGCAGCGTATTAAGCTCCAACCCTGCTGTCTATAGGAGAATAAAGGCGTTTGCCCAGTAGTGGGTTGTTATCACCCTAATTCAGATAATATAATTATAGTCTACTATTTTTGATATCTTTATATAAACCTTTATATTTAAAAAAAAGGATCTTACTTAAAATATATCTCTTTAAATTTAACGCCTTATTTGTTGAAATTGTCTTGTTAAGTTTTAGATTATTAGAGATAAAAATCATTTTATTATACAATATTCCTTAAAAGTTCATTTTACAAAACTATCTAGTAATGTGTAACCAGTAAGCTAGTTTTCAATACTTATTTTATAAAGAGATGAACTTCGAAATTAATGAACAGATTTTAGGAACTCTTCCACAATTAGGAGTTTACATTATCGAAAAATAATACAGGGAAACATCATGCTACAGTTCATAGTAGCTAAACAGTAGTCGTAAATATCAAAGTGGATGAAATAACGAGAGATATCTAAAACATTATACTAATTTATCTTTTTAATCAATCTAACTTGTATTAGATCAACCATAATGCATAAATATTAAAATGCTCAATAAATAAATTGTTTCAGCACCATTCATAACACTACCGTCGATAAAGACAAAGGTACACAATTCATTGTCACAATGGATGGCTATCACCCGAACGCATTTCTAGCTAAGAAACTCATGACGGAAGGCCTCTTGGACGACGATGATCCTAAGGAAAAATCAAAAGAATCAGTAAAAACTAAGGAAAAAGAGACAAAACAAACCAAAGAAAATACTGTAAAAACACAAAGTACTAAAGAAACACCAATTAATCCTTCTAAGAAGAGATTATCTGATACAAGTGAAGAAAGTGACACCCAAGTCATTATCAAGACGGAACAAAGACAAACTGAAAAGAGAAAGACTACAGAACATATAGAATCTGGAGTCAATGACTCTCAATCCCCTCCAGTTAAGAAACGGAAAGCTTCACCAATAATATTTGACGTTGATAAGAAAGATAAGGAGAAAGAGAAAGAAAAAGAGAAAGAGAAAGAAAAAGATAAAGAGAGAATAAGAGAGAGGACTGTTAGCGCTAGCAGTGATAGCGTGACGCTGACTACGAATTCTAACACCCATAAATATGATGATTTGCCACCATGTAAGTGTTTTTCATTACATTTAACGTCTATCAATCATTATATTTAACACCTAATTGTCAAATGACATAGTAACTAAACCTAATAGAGCATTTAATTGCTTTGTTTTTTTTTTTTTTTTTTTTAATTAAGTTATCTACAAAAGGATCAGCCGTTGTTATCAGCTCTGGATATTATACAACGCTAATTTAGTTTGTCTAAAATCAATTTTTTTTTACTTTAAATAAAGTAGTAGAAGAAAGTAAAAAATTATACTTTGTCCATTTTATTAATGTTTTTTTGACTTAAGGACTTCAGGATTTAAAGAAGCATGGGAGTAGATAAAATGTATTAAAACTGCCTAATTTATACAGTGACGCAAGCGGAGCGTAAAGCGGTGTGGTGCCGGACGTTCCCGCTGTGTCGCTTCGGGCCGGCGTGCGCCTTCCAGCACCCGCGCTGCAAGTTCGCGGCCGCATGCACGCGCCGCGGCTGCCCGTACTCACACTCGCCACTCGCGCCTCTCGCCGCCCCCGCCCCTCTCGCGCCCCTCGTGCCCCTCGCGCCCCTAGCGCCCTTCGCTCCGACTGCCGGCGCGCCTCTCCTTGGTACATATTTTTTTTATTACTAGCTTTTACCCGCGGCTCCGCTCACATTGAATAAGTATCAGAGATCATTACAATAGAAATTAATCAATTACTGGAATGTTAGACGCTGTTGAAGTAGTTAGATTTTGAGATTTTTTGATGAACTATTTTTTTATCTTTTTATATTTTTTTAATAAAAAGTATCCTATGCTACTTCTAATACCTCCAAGAATATGTGTAAAAAGTTTCATGATGATCGGTTTCGTAGTTTTCGCGTGAAAGCGTAACAAACAAACTTACGTTTCTCATTTATAATATAGGATATTAGGGATTAGGGATTACAATATTCACTGTACTGGACGATATTTAACTTAGCTTGGCGTGTGTATGTGTAATGTTTGTATGTTTGTGTGTGTGTTATCGTAAAAATTCAGCTTTAATTACTATGACTGACAGTGAAACAGGGATACAAAACATTTACCAAAATCGATAATCGTGACTTAGTTGTAACTATAGAAAGAAGTCAGGCTATAATTGCTATAATTAAGAAATAACAAATAAAAACATGAATTCGTTAATTATTAACATTTTAAGACACACTTTTTTTTTGTTCTTTTTTTTCATAGTAACAAAAATAAACTTATGCTTTTTATTTGCTATACATTCAGTATTAAATTGTTGTTTTAAAATGTATCCCCAATAAGGCAAGGCAAAGTACTATAGTCCATATAGCCTAGTCTAAATTTGTAAATCCATTCCGATATAACAAAAGAACGGAGCCAAGTCTGAAGTAACTTCGTTTTTTCTTATTATCAAATATGTAAATCATATATATATATATATATATATATATATATATATATACATATATTATATATGATTATTATATTTTTTTTTCAGCTTCTCACGTAGTACCGGCAGCAAATTACAAAACCATATCAGCGATGGTACCACCCAGTATGTGCAAGTTCTACCCAAATTGCGTGAACCCTGCATGCCACTATTATCACCCTAAACCCTGCAGATTCGGCAAGGCTTGCACAAACAAACTCGAGTGTAATTTCTATCATAATGATATGCCTACAAAATGGAAATATTCTATTTAGAAATATATAAATTAGTGGAATTTTGTTGTTTCATTTATTATTTTGGTAGAAATTTAAAATTTAAGAAGAAAGCTTTGTGTCTCTATGATTGTTTGGTTTATTACCCATATTGTTTACGTTCAAGTAGAAACGCATCAGTAAACACTGAATCTACTATAATAAGAAAAAACATATTTAGGCTCTGGACAACGTATCTCTTCTACTGCATAAAACCAGAGGGTAAGGCTATCTCCCCAGAGTAGGGATGTTCATCGGAAAAAAATATCGATAATTTGATTATCGATAATTATCGAATGAACAGTTATCTATAATTATCGGATGAAAATTATCAATAGTTGGCGACAGTTATCTATAATTATCGGACGGGCTCCAGACTTATCGGATGATAACAAGTAACCATATTTTTGTCTATCGCAAGTAACGACAAAAAAAAAAAGATCGTCCAAGATTTGACATCGATATTTACCCCAGCAGCCTATCCCAATTCCTAAAAAAAAAAAAAAAAAAAGTCGTCCTCTCCCTGGCAAACTTATTACTCGATAATTATCGGCTGACATATACCCATGATTTTCGAATCCCAATTATCGATAATTATCGGATTAAAACAAATTATCGATAATTATCCGATGAAAAATTATCGATAGTTCACAAGTAAGAAATCACAATTACGAAAACCTAAATATTATCATTGCAAAGAATATGTGTACACGTTTAATGATAATAAATGATAAGAAAGTGCTCGTAGGCGAGAGGGGTAATTACGGACACGTAAGGAAAAAGTTTAATATTAAAAACACTAAAAAAAATTGTTAATTTATCAATTAATTATAAAGACAAAGGATTTATTTATTACCTTTAATCATAATACATATTTATAAAGGATATGGACAAAAATTGCCTAGTAGGAAAATGTCTTTTAATATACGTTTAAAAAAAGAGATTATATTTTTAGTATTATGCATATTTTATTAGAACTCGGGGAATAAATTACTATTTAAATACCTAGTTATGAATTGATTTATTATTTACGTGACGAGTGACGACCCGATTCGCCATAATTATAATCGTCGATCGATCGTCGATCAAATTACAAATTAAATCGATTTATATTAAAATCACCATTGTTTTTTTTTTCTTTAGTCCCATACCAGCTTTTGAAAAATTGGGAAAATATTATGTAAATATAAAAATAATAATATAACATTTTTTAAAATTATGTATGTAGATTCGATTTTTGTAATTATATCGATTTTGTTTGAAGGTTGTCTATTGCTCTGTCATTTGCATGAATGATGAATGTCATTATTGTCATTGGCAATTTACTTAATCGCATTTTTCATATTTTCATTTTTGGTTTTTGCAATATCTCGTATTGATTTGTGTTTTATGTTCTAAGTGCTTATTATGGGCTCCGTCCATCGCCTACACTACATTAACGCTGACACTCACATACGCAAACGAGGGCGAACCTCTAGCTTAATATTATTAACATTACAATTTAACATTAATATTAGTCTACGACTTGATAAACTCCGAAAGTAGGTTGGTCTACCTTCATCAATCCGCAGCAGGCATAACTTATACCCTTTTAAAGCATTATGCCTCCCGCGTTTTACACCACCCTTCTTAGAGCTATAAATACAAAGTAAGTAACAAAGCTAGTCGCTACTTACTTACTATCATACTACATGATAAAGTAATAAATACGAAACGATAATTTTTGCGCTAGCCCCTATGTTATTTCTAGTCTACAAATATGTTAGTTATGTAAAATTGCTATTACATTACAGTCAGGCGCTACATCCTATTTTGCGTTATTGCCAGCAAGCTCGAAGTTTCTCGACGCTACTAATGGTTGATTTTGAAAGAGTATAGCTATCAGATTTCATATTGACAAAACTATGGCTGCACATTTTTTTTTACCAGGCAATGCTCCATAGTAAATTCGTCTGTCGTTTAAAGTTTAAAGTTTAAGTAATTTTTTGATCAAAAAAGACAATTTTCGTGATCCACTCAAATCCGTGTGGTAATCCCGGATAGTGGTGCGATAATTACGTACAGTATCTACATTGTGAGACCCATTTCATCAACGTTAAATATACTATCAGCGTTGAAATGATGGCAGTTTAATAAAGTTTCTAAATTATCAAAAGTATTGTTAGTTTATGTGGATTAAATGCAGTTATTCTATTTAAGGAAGTAGCTTCTGGTTTTCTCGTTGAAATTTCAGGCTGTCTTTGATAATACCTGCCATTTGATTCTTATTTGTTTATTAGTTAGGTATATGTTTATTGTAAATTTGTGATTTTAGTTTTTTTTTTCTCCAAACTTATAAGCAATCTTCCGTACAGCTTCAACAGTCATTCCGTAGAATAGTTTACTACATTAGATAATAAAATACTCTTGCTAATTCTTTTTCTTGTGCTTCAGAAAATACAGATTTTCTTTTTGACTGAAATAAGACTTCTTTTTTTAAATGATCATGTATTTTGTATTTTAGCTGATCTTCTTATAGTAATTTCTTTTTACTTTTTACATATAGACTTATTGCACGTTCCAAATGGATTTAATCATTTTTTTTTCATATCATCATCTTTATATATTTTTGAGCCATCTCAAAAAAGCAAAATAAAAATTTAAAATTGTACAGTATGATTATCTTTATCGATGTGGGGTAGTTGCGAACGTCCGAGATCGTCATTGTCCACAACGTCAAACTATAAACTGTTAATTTTTTTTGAGGTTAGAAATAAACTAAAATAAATATTTCTGTCACAAATATTTTCTTAACTTCTACTTAACATTTATTTTATTTATTTATTTATTTATATTAATTCCTTGGGGAAGAGGACAGGCGCTTTTGTGAGATGCAACCTGCATGCATGTCGATAGGTACATTAGCTCCGTCTCATGTTAGAGAGAGAGCCTTAAGAGATAAATATTCGTCACATATCCGAAATTATGTATTATATGTGGCGTTTGCAGTCGAAACACTTGTACCTTGGATTGACCCTACGTCTCATAGCCTCCACTGGTGACAGGAGGACTGGTACATTTTTTTCCCAGAGAATCGGAATTGCGATTCAACAGGGAAATGCTGCCAGTATTCTTGGCACCATTCCACGCGGACATGATATATACCTATAATATATGAAAAGAACGGGATTATGTCACTACATGCAAGATAGCAACAAGCTATCGAACAAAATGGCACATATAAAGGTATTATAATTAAATGTTTTTTTTTTTTTTTAATTTACATATAAAATACAAAGAAACTTTTTTTTCCTTGACCTAATATAATACACGTGCGAACTCGGGGTAACATAATAAATTTTAAAGATAACTACCCATATTTAATTAAATCATATTATATTTTACGCTATTTAATATTTTTTAATTAAAAGGCAAAGTTACATACAATTAGTTTTTTTACTAAGTAAATAAATGAGTTATCATTATCGACAGAATTAAGTTTTTTTTTATATAATACTCATATTATACACGATTCATTTATAATGGAATATTACCATGTGGACAATATAAATAGTTATAAAGTAGTATCAAATCTTGGGACCTCTCATTCAATTGCTTTTAACCTTGGACCTAAAAGCAATTGGGCCTATTGTAGAGTTGATTAGTATTTCGGAATTGGTCTTCCTTGTTGCGTAAGTTAAAAGTGTCACTGTGTATAATGTTCTGTACCATGTTTTACTTGACCAGATTCACAGATGAATCACAATGTTTATGAATCTCAATCACATTCTTTTTTGCAGTAAAAATTTAATACGGTATAATTACCGTATATAATTTTTCTTTTTTTTTTAACAAAGGTGCTCTTATTTTTAGAAGCAAACTCTTCCAGCTAACCTGGTGTTGAGAAATAATGTCATAAAACAGGCAATGAACATGCAGTTATATTAATAAGATAAACCCTAGTAAAAAATAGATAATTAAATATTAAATGTTATACCATACCTCCCATCCATACTACATGCCATACATAATTGTGTATATACATATCTACATGCTACTAATTATATAGATTTATAAAGATCTACACAATAAAATACGTAATTATTATTATTATTATAATTAATTCATTAGTTAATAAAACTTCCTCAGTAGAATTATTAACAAAAAAATGCAATAAAACAATCGTCTACGACTACAAGTCTTAATTTAAAATTAAACATATTTCCTAATTATTTATAAAATATTATATAAAAAAAACATCATAAAAAATGAGTGTATATTTTAATTTAATAAATTTTTTAATAACAATGACTGGCTCTCTAGACAACGGAACAGCTCCCTACACTATGTACTGCAGCCGCGTGCGATCTGCGCTGGTTGACTTTAAACTTCATAGGTTGGAACATCGGGTACGTTCGCGGGCCCTCATCTAATTGCAGATTTCTTCACTTTGATAGGAGCGCATGCGCATGTCATACATTCAACATGCTCAACAACAATATGATGTACGCATGCGCTCCTACTAAAATAAAGCTACCTACAATTGTAACATGCTCTCTTCACATCATGTTGTTCCATTTCGGAGCATGTTGTATATATGACATGCGCATGCGCTCCTATCAAAGTGAAGAAATCTTCAATTAGAAGAGGGCCCGCGAACGTACCCATCGGCGCAGGGTTACCTGTTTGTTGATTTTCTAGAGGATATACTTTGAAGAGTGCGCTTAAGAACTATCCGGCCTTGTTCTCTCCTCACCTTTTTACTAGCTAACATCGCAAAGGTCTGCACCTTTTTAAAGTCGATATTCCGACTCGGACGCTTCAAAGCGCTGCACATCTTTGTTTCTAATACGAGCTCCTAGAATATGAAATACCCTCTCGGCTTACGTTTTTCCCTGTTAGTCACAGTATCGATACCTTCAAAAGAAGAGTGAATACTAGGGTGCTCTAAAATGAAGCACTCTAGTGAATACGTATCTTTTAGGCATGCGCGCTCCACCTTAGGCTCCATCAGTACTAATCACCACTGTGATAGTTTCTTGACTATCACACAGTGATAATATATCACAGGCATATATAGTTAAATAAAACGAATTGATAAGAAATTATTATTCTCAAGTATATACACAACTACCTAGTTGTGTATATACTATGCAACCTATGCGAAAATTTCGCACAATACTGTATTCAAATAATAAATATTAATACATACAACATGAAAATAAGTAGGTAAATGTATCAAAAACTATGTTCTAAAAAACACCTTTTAGAAATAATATACATATATGATCGTTCTTAGCAATTCAAAACGTAATCGCTTTATAGAATTAGGTTTCTATATTTGAGCCAAATTCGATATGGATTTTTTGTAAACAAACCAAAAGTCGTCGTCTATAGACTCTATAGGGTTGTCACACATTGTAATTTATCACCAATTTCCTAGTTATACGATAAACATTTTACTTTAAAACTGTTTCCTAGAATTAAGCCGCCAAATACGTAATATGCAAGAAAATCAACTTATAAATAAAATTAACAAATTTTTAAATACTAATATTTATCTAACAATCCTAAATTTTAGCACTGACAGATAAGCAACATCTGGTCTTTTTTTGATTAGTCGTTATATTGTTAAAGGTAAATTGTAATCGATTTTTATACATAACTTTAAATATTATAATTATTATGTTTATTCAACGTAAGTAAAGTAAAATAAATAATAAAAGAGAATGAGTGTCTGAATGATAGATTTTTAATCATAATATTTTAAAACAAATGTTGTTTTATTTTGAATGCTATTCAGGGATAGTGTACCTAGCTATTTTTAATAAAGGTATATAGGTACATTTTTATGAAAATATTTAGAAATCATTAAATGGGAAATTAGTTATACCCACGTTAACAAGTAAACTTTACCTCTATAACACATAATTATAGATAAAATATAAATATATCTAACTCCCTGACTTATTTATTTCAAGTTTTATGTAGCTTGTACTACTGTGTAGGTATAAATATAAAAAAAAAATATAATTTTTATAATTATTTTCCAATAGGTTGTTAACATTAAACAAAATTAGGTCAGAATGGTACTATGAACAGATTATTTAAAGAATATAACAGAATAACAAAAACCAACGAAATCGATGTGTATATATTTTCAGACAGCCTTCCAAAATTTAAGAGAAAAGTTATTGCAAGCTTTATTTCTTCTCCATCTTGATCATGTTCTGTATGTTTTTTCTGTATGTTTTTTCATGACACATACATCGTATGAGTGTATATTGTATATTTGGTGTGTAAGCTTTCTTTTAAATAATGTGTGACGTTGAGTATTTATTGTTTTTTATATATATATATTTTTTTTATTAGTTTTTTATTATGATATGATTTTTCTTTTTGAATAAAACTGTCCTTTACCATGACGTGACGGCTTTTAAATAAAACAACACTTAGCAGGTGATTGTAAGCGCTTTTGTTAAGTCAATATTAGTGTATGTTTTGTAAGTTGTCCTATAAAAATAAATAAAATAAATAAATAAACATCTGCCTATGGTTGGTTGCTAAGCAACAATTTTTTGGAAAACATTCCGTATCGAATTTGGCTTAAGTATACGTCGATATTTATTAATTTGCGCGATAGATCAAAAAACACTTGCATAAAATGTAAATAATGTCATAACTGTGATATTAGTTACAAAAAATTTTCATAGATGACACCCCATGTACTTATTGTTGTTATAGTGTAGATATAGTTTAATATACAGTCAACAGTTTTCGCTCTTATCGTTATTGATAAAAAAATAATTGTAATTATTTAATGAAATTTTTCTTATTATTATTTTTTTTATTTTTCGTTAATCAAAATCAAAATCAAAATCAAAAATAACTTTATTCAAATAGGCCCTACGAGCACTTTCGAATCGTCATTTTAAAAAATTAATATTGTAGTGATTATTATTATTTTTTGTAAAAGTAAAGCTACCACCGATTCGGAATGTAGATTCTGCAGAGAAGAATCGGCAAGAAACTCCGCAGTTACTCTTTTGAAAATAATATATAAACTGTGTTTTAGTACAAAATTAGTAATATCTTACATGAAATACAGCGCCACTAAGTCCACACGTCTTTATCAGCTAAATAATCCTGGACCGAATAATAAGCTCTATCTATTAACTTTTTCTTAATAAATTATTTAAATTTATTATGAGACAATTCCAGAATTGTTTGTGGGATTTTATTATACATGCAGAAAGGAGACGTTTACTTTGCGCAGTCGGAAGCTTGGAGTTACAATTTTGTTATTCCTTCTAGTGTTTACAGCGCGATTAATACTATTTATTTCAAAACAATGAATATTCTGGTGAATATATATAATATTGTTATAAATATACTGCGACGCAACCGTTAATATGTCTACCTTTGGAAAAACATCCCGTAGGGAGACTCGAGCTCCAAGATCGTAAATGCCGCGAATAGCAATTTTTTTGAAAATAAATACAGTCTCAATATCTGTAGCATTACCCCACAGTAACAGACCGTAAGACATTATACTATGGAAATAGCTAAAATATATTAAACGCGCAGTAGCAACGTCGGTCAGTTGTCGTATTTTTCTAACAGCGAAAGCTGCGGAGCTGAGTCTACCATTCAAGGATGACAAATGGGAATTCCACTGAAGTTTTGAGTCCAAATTTATCCCTAAGAATACTGTAGTATCATTGACAATAAGCCTCTCGTTATTTATTTTTAAATTATAATTTGGATGTTTAACATTAGGCAACGAAAATACAACGCACTTAGTTTTTTTGGCGTTCAAGACGAGGTTGTTTGTTTTAAACCAATCCTGAATTCGAGATAATAATAACAGGGAGTCGTCAATAACAGCTTTAAAATGGTATATCACAGAATTACCTATAGAATTACTACGACGAACACAACTTATAACAAATTTTAGTGAACTCATCCAGTGTGCAACTGAACAGATCTATATGGCATTCGGCCGCATTGAGCACGAGCGTGAACAGCGCGTTGAGCAGCAGGTTGGTACGCGTAGGCGGCAGTGCCAGCAGCGGTAGCCGCCATCGACGCTCGACACAGTCAGGTGGCGCTGCGAGCTTTTACTCTTCCAGACTTCTTAAGACATAATTATTTAGTTCATCTAGAAAAAAACATGGTCATTTTTCCTAATCACAATATGATAGTAAAGGATTTTTACATTTAGTAACAAATAAGGTAAAATTCCATTGAAAATAGTTTTTTCGGCTATTACAATCTCACATATCCCGATAAAAAGGAAATTAATAAAGGAGATAAATCAAATTGTCCCTAATAGAGGATTCATACAAAGGTCAGCAAAAGTAACTTAACTGAAGCGATTTATTTTCTTTGTATTAAAATATTGCTCATTGATCAAATTATAGAATAACCCCTATTTTACTCTGAATGACATTGTTCCATTAAAAGGACGTCCAAAATCCTTTTTTATTTTATTAGCTACGCGTCAAATACTGTTCTGTCCTTAGAGTTTAATAAAAAAATATTTATTTTAAGTAAATAATATAACTTAATATAATGTGAATATTTCAAGCGTCTACTGTTGCCGTTATCAATATCGAGCAAAAACGAGCAAAAAAAATCATGTTTGTTGTATGGGAGCCTCCCATCTTTTTCTAGTATTTGTTGTTATAGCGGCAACAGAAATATATCATCTGTGAAAATTTCAACTGTCTTGATGGACGGACAGCGAAGTCTTAGTAATAGGGTCTCGTTTTACCCTTTGGGTACGGAACCCTAAAAAACCGCTTAGTTTTACCGGAATTTTCCTTAACATCTTGACAACTTTTCTTTTTCTTTTTAAATAGAAACTTAATTGCTGTTTATTAAAAATATAAAATATAATATTAATAAATATAGGTAGATTAAAAATATATTAAAAATATCCCGTGTTGATCCGTAATCACACAAACAGTGTCACTTAGACACCATGACAGTTAGAGTTTTATACTTCAACATAATATGTAGTATATTTACAAAAAACGAAATATTATGTTTTTTTTAATAGTAAATTTTAAAAATTGCTTATTCATTATCATCGTTAGAAAACCATGAAAACTATTTTCATGTCAGTTATTTTCTTTTATACAGTTGTATTATCAAAATTACTTTAATGAACTTACTTAGATTAAATTTGAAAATATAAAAAAAAAATCGATTCAAAATGTCTCTGTCAACTTTACATATAGAGATCTTAACGCGCATAATAAAATAGAGTATGACATGACATCCGCGGGTCCCTGTCGTCCTGTAATCATTCATGTACCGACCGTTTTACTGTAATGAAATAAATCTGTGCTCAGTCTTCTAGCCTTCATATTTGACAGGATATCGGGACAAACAGAGGTACGTCCTTAGTACTTTATTAATATTCACATTATATTTTTACGAAGATATTTAAAATATTATAATGTATTATCTTTAATATTAACATTGATTATTAGATTTAATTCAAAAATTAATTCTCATAGTTTTACAATATTATACATATTTACAATGCAAAACTGAAACTAATTATACAGTTTTGGTATAAATCATCTCCGCATGGAATGGTACTAATACGTATTTATTCGATTAAAATTATATAATTATGTATAAGTTAGTGCATTAAATTATATGTTTAAACAATTTTTATTAATTTATTAAATCTCAGAATTTATTTTAAATTAATAAGTAAACCATTATAATCCAGAAATAATATCTGTAAAAATAAAAAACTCAGCTTTTTAAACTTACGATTTTTATTCACTTTATTTTAATGTCTCTACAAAAATATATAATATTATTTCAAATTTTAACACAACCTATAAACTAATAATTTGATATTAGTATATTACGTTATATAATTTATTTGTTTAACATTTTTAATACATGGACATATTTTATTTGTAACTACCAAGAAAACGACGTCGAGATCTGCGCAAATAATTTAATAATATTCCTTATCTATTTAGTGCAGTTCATTTACAATGTTTATCTATTGCATGCAATTGTAGAAATGCACATACATATATCAAAACATAAGTAGATTATTACAAAGTCAAAAATATTATATGAAATATAGAGGTAGTTATTGTATGGCTTAACAAAAAATTTCTACAAAATCGAGATAAAATTACCTTCGTGTGTATAAACATTATGACAAAACTTTACACACTTTATCATATATTATTTATTTATGTTATGAATTCTTTATTGGACGCATCACAAATATACAATTAAAAAAAATACATAATAAATAATAATATAAAATATCTCAGAAATATTATAATTAAAAATCCACACTCAATTTTCAAATAATCATTGCTGCGAAATAGGTAGGTGCGAGTACCTATGTATCGAGAATACCAAAAACCCTACTTTTTACCGGTTAATCTATTGGTGCTAAGTATTTGGGCGTTCTCAGTCTTATACATAATAATAAATTATACATAATACTAAATACAAAAGTAGTTTTATACTACGTTTGTCTGATAGTGATACGACAAAATGCTGAACTAATGTTAACAAACTTAAAAACGAACTTATCTTCGTTTTGATATATAATTTTTATATATTTTCATTCATAAATCACAAATATAGAACCGAACGAAAGAAAGTACAGCTATAGATTAAAAAGTTTTGTAGAATACAATTTTGTAGGTAGATAAATTTGATGCCATTTTTGAAAAAGTAGAGCAAGATCGGCATATAAGTAGTTAAGACATAGCCGAGAAACTGAGGATTGACAACAAAACAGTTTTGACCCATTTGAAAAAAGCTTGGTGTACAAAAAAGCTCGCCATCCGGGTGCACACGAGCTCACTGAAAGAAACCTAATGAATCGTGTACTCATTTGCGATTATCTATTAAAACGTAATGAAACTAAACCATTTTTTAAAAAGATTGATCACTGGTGATAAAAAATGAATCACCCACACACGTACGAAAGAACGTGCGAAAAAGATCATGGTCAAAGCGTAGTCAAGCTCCACAGACTGTAGCGAAACCCGGATTAACAGGCAATAAAGTGATGCTGTGTGAATGATGGGATTGGAAGGGCATTGTATGTAAGTAAATGTATAAAAGATTTAATAGTGGTTGAATTGGTCGCTTGTATTCATAAGTGCTTAGATGAAGGATCTTTTCCTGACAGCCTAAAAATAACTAAAGTTAGTCCCATTTACAAGTCCGACCTAAAAACTGACCCAAGTAACTATAGGCCTATATCTGTTCTACCAGTCCTCTCTAAAATATTTGAAAAGATACTTTACACGCGAATATATCAACATCTAAATGATATTAACTTTCTCTTTAAAAAACAATATGTATTTAGGCCGAAGTCAAATACTTTAGCAGCTACTATTGACTTAGTTACTAATATAAAAAATTCTATTGATAAAAAACAGGTGGCCGTAGGCATATTTATTGACATCAAAAAAGCATTTGACGCGGTGAGTCACCCACTCTTACTCAAGAAGCTTAGTTACCTTTATAGTGACACAGCATATAATATTCTAAAGTCTTACTTAGATAATCGATATCAAATAGTCAAAATTGGCGGCAGTAAAAGTACTATGGCTAAGATAACTCACGGTGTCCCGCAAGGATCCATATTAGGACCATTATTTTTCTTAATCTACATAAATAACATTAGTGAACTCGACCTAACTGGGGATTTAATATTATATGCAGATGACACATGCCTTTTCTACTATGGAGAGAATACAAATGAAATTTTGGCAAAAGCTCAAAAAGATCTTGACACTCTTGAAAAGTGGTTTAAATATAACCTTCTCAAAATTAATACAAGCAAAACAGCATACATAATTTTCGCCGCTAAAAACAAAAAAAAAATGATCAAAATTTTGCACTTAAAATAAATAATGACATTCTACGAATTTTACTACAACTACTAATTTTAGACAATAAGCTAACATGGAAACCCCACGTAATGAAAATACGAAAAAAACAAATTTCTTTGCTAGGTTGCTTAAGAAATCTATCCAAATGCATACCAGCAAAAATACGAATCGTTATATACAATGCCTTAGTAAAACCACATCTAGAGTATCTTACTGAGATATGAGGATGTGCAGCTAAGAGTAATGTACAACCTTTACAAAGAACACAAAATAAACTAATAAAAGTACTATATAAAAAAGACTTCTTGACACCTACAAAAGATGTTTACAAAATAACAAAGCTCCTTAATATAAAACAGATATATACCTACAATACATGCATGTTAGTCAGTAAAATACTCAAAGGAACACTACAAACACAGTTATGTTTTGATCTCAAACAGCCCAGTAATTATAGTAAGCTTTATTAAAAATACCAATTTAATACAGTTACCCAAAACCAGGACAAATTATGGTAAATTAAACATAAAATATGATGGAGCTAGAATGTATTATACATTACTTACCTGAATCTATAACTAACGTAAAGTCCGTGGCAAAATTCAAAACACTGCTAAAAAATTACATTCTTAATAAAATTGAATAAACATAATATTAACATACCTATATTATAACAGGCACTTAAGAAAAAAAATCAAATTCATTAATAATATTACATCAAGCACGCATACATAAAAATCACACACACATACACGCTAACATACGCGCGCATGCACCAACACAGAGCGCACGCACCAACACACGAGCATACGCACCAACATCCGCATATACACAAACACACATACATTCACAAACACACACAAACACAAACCCATACACACACGTACACACGCGCACACGCGCATATACACACACGCGCGCACACGCACACACACACACACACACACACACACACAACATGCGCACACGCACACAAACACACACACCGAAACATGTAGACACACGCACCGAACATTACTATACCTTTTTTTTTAAATATATTATTTTTAAGTTACTCATTTTAAGTGACTATATACTGAAATTGTATGTCTTATGAGAAATAAAGATTCTTTAAACCGATTGTTCATTATGAGCTCTTACCGCCGCTCAAAACCATCGATTCGGATCTCTTCTGGCAACATCTAATGAGACTCAAGCAAAAAATTAAGAAAAAAACGGATGAAATTGATCAAGAGAAAAGGAATGGTCTTTCATCATGATAACGAGAGACCACATTTATCTTTGGCCACAAATCAAAAATTAAGAAAGCTTAGTTAGGAAATGTTAATGCATCCACCAGAAAACGTACTTTAATATTTTTAAACAATTACTCTAAGAGTAGGTAGCTGCCTCATTGGTCGAGTGGTCGCAAGTGTTACTGCCGAGCAAGGGATCTCAGATTTGATTCCTGGGTCGTTCATTGTATTGTTGAGTTTTTTATTTTTCGAAAATTCTCAGTAAAAGAGTGATGTTATATTTACTTTAAAAGTGGAACTATAGTTAAAAAAATGTCTCGAGAAGAGAAATAATAAAGGACGCAATGGAAGCTCTCAAAAAGATTATATTTTCCCGTTTTTGTAACATTTCTTATTATTGCTCAGCCCCTATTGGTCGTAGCGTGATGTTATATGGCCTATAGCATTCCTCGGTAAATGGGCTATCCAACACAAAAAGAATTTTTCAATTCGAACCAGTAGTTCCTGAGATTAGCGCGTTCAAACAAACAAACAAACAAACTCTTCAGCTTTATAATATTAGTATAGATTAGCGGGAAAGTAGCCACAATTCAAATAAAGCTTGGAAGACATCTATTCTATTTTTGTTTTGTAAATATTTATTCATAAATCATAAAAATCGTCTATTAATGGCTAATCAACAAGGATTTCATAAACAATGATTTAACTGTATTCTATATTTATTTATTATTGTACTATAATAAAAATAGTAAAAAAAAAAAACGAAATATGCTATAGTTACTTTATCTCTATACTTTATATATATCCACAACGAGAATTTCATTAGAATATTGCAATCGCAAAATCGTACGCTTACTAGAATTATTAATATCGGTTCAATAATTCTATAGTTTATTGATTGCAAAGATAAAACGATTCTTAACAAACATAAAAAGGTCAATAGCTTGGTGTATTGATCGAGATAGCTTACTTACGATACATTCTACATGGGAAACTGTGCAAAAATGTAGTCGACAGTTTAGTCTTTTTAATAGTTAAAAATTAAAATACAGATTTAATTTAAATACAACCCAATAAAAAAGCGATTATATACAATCAAAAAATGTTACATATTCATTCCAATTCACCAAAATAGATTGTATAGGTATATTTTTAAAAATAAACAGCAATTTATTTTTAAATTTAAGACAATGATATTTTTAATATCAGAATAACAAGTTATAAAAAAAAAACAATATACTATATTTCAATACGGGTTAAAATTTTCCATTTACGCATTTCAGTTCCCGGACGTAAAATCGCAAAATTGATACATCAAGGTCAAATAGAAAATTCAAGAACTGTCAAGTAAATTTCGAAATGCTTACAGAGTTTGCTTTTGCAACCTTTCACTTATGTAGTGCACTTTTGTTTAAATTTGAGTACACTTCTTTTATTATATTTTTAATTGATTTTTATTTTTTGTTTATTCTTATTTTTGTTGATTTTAGGTTCGAAATGTTATCCTTATTACGTATAAGTAAGTTGCAATGAGACGTATTTCATTTCCCGGATGATATTTTTTGTTTATCAAACTAACTCTAGGCAAAACGCAACACATACCACTTCAAAAAAACTGTAGAATAACTACGAACATTTCATTAGATTGTAACCATCCAATGTCTGTACACGAATTAAAGAATGATCTTTATATTAAAAAAAAGTCAAAAAATATTTAATATACTCGTATTATACCTGTCTACGTTTTTATAGGATCCCATATCATATCACAGGTATTTTTTCAACTTGTCCTTGTTATTATTGTAACTAATAATTAGGTTAATATTATATGTATGTACAAAATCTTTGTTCGTTTTAATTATATAATTAATATTCATGTAAAATGCAAGTCGCTATTTGTTAAAGCATTTATCTAATTGTTATTATCAATTTTTTTTCCTTGTTACAAGATATCTATTAATTTGTTTATATTTTATTTTTGTGGCCCTTTTGGTTTTCATCAGTACATATAAAAGTTATCAGCCATCCATATACCAAAAAAACACATGATAAATAATTATATTTACTTAACAGTTAATTTCTGTACATAATAATAAGGCGTAAAACATAAACATATAATAATAATAATAATAATCTTGAATAATAAGATTAATAATAATCATGACTGAAAGAAAAATTCAGCCAGAAATGTTTCTCCATCATTTAGATATTTTACATAAAGATTGAAAGGGGTCCAATAAAGGAATATAATTAGGAATATAAAACACTTCATTAATAAAATATCGTATATTCACAAAATATTAATTTAAGAAAAAAACGTTTCGAATTTATTACAGATATGCAGTCAAATAATTTAGCTTCATCTGATTTTATATAGAATAATTTATAATATTAATTAATTATAATAGCAACATACTTCTATCGATATATGTATGTATATCGATATTTTTGAGAGTTGAGAATAGCAGACGTGTTTTTGTTTGTCTAATAATTAAATTTAAAATATTTGGTTACATTGGACCAATAAAAATATTTTTTTTCGCGTCGCCGGTCGCGTATATTAGGAATTTTCTTTAAAAATATTCTATTATCCTAACAAAGTGCTAAGTTTTAGTGCCGTATTTTAAGAAAAGAATTCTATTTCTCGTCGTTTAAGTTTGAAATTACCCTGGTTTTGTGAGTGATAAAAAATAATTCTAAACAAAGAACTGTCGTTTAATTTTATTGCAAAGAACTGAAGCGAGCGAGCCATTTAATGAGCGACGGTTGGTGCAGTTATATAGCTCCTAGTTTTTACCCAGAGCACTATTAACTCGCATTCGACCCAAGTTCAAATCCTCACACCCCGAGGCAACTTTTTTTAATTTGTAGAATCGTGTTTACTGATTCTTTCATACAAGATGAAGTATTGGTGTTGCGAATCGACAACAGGTGGCGCTACTGATACCATTAAGTGCATTAAATATAATCATCAATATAACTTGCAGTGCAACAAATCCTGGGTTTACTGTCACGTCGCAAGCAGGCGTGCACGGACCAGTTCGGGGAAGCGTATCAAACTTAAGAGAAGATGATAATATTAATCTTAGGGGTGGTACATCTACATCGAATTTGCGATATTTTCATGAAGAACCTGTTAGGGAGACTTCTCATTTGGAACGTTAGGAATGTCTCTTTAGTCGTCGTTAGTCCCTTTTAAAAATGAATTTAAGGTATTAAAAGACGAATTTTCAAGTATGAGAGAGTCAATAAATATAAATGTAAAATTTGATGATCTGTGCCCCAGAATTGACAAGTGCGAATCTAATCTATACAGTGTCGAGGTAATGTTCTGAGTTTAGTGACGTGACTTAAAAAAATTGAATTTATTGAGGCTGCCAATAACGACAGAGATCAGTGGTCCCGTAGATCAAACATTGACATATATGGAGTTCCTCAAAATAAATTTTTTAATACAATTTTAAATGATATTTCCGATAAATTTGGATATAATTTGAATCGATCAACTGATATTGACTTTATTACTAGAATAGCCTGGAAGAGTGAAGAAAAAAAAAACACAAACCGATTGTGGTAAAGTTTCTATGCAGATGGAAGAAGGATGATTTTCTAGAACAAGTGAAAAAGTTAAAATTAAAATGCAGTGATATTGGTTTTTCATCTAACGAAAACTTCATATATTTTAATGACCATTTAACTAGTAAAAATAAAATTTTATTACAGTCGGATACACTCTGAAAAACGTTTACTTTTTGAATGGATTTCCCCTTAATCGAGTAGATGAGATCAAGGATCTGGGATTTTATCTTGATAGCAAATTGACATTTAATTGTCATATTAATTATATTTCGATCAAGGCGTATCGTATTTTAGGTTTTGTTTTGAAAGTATGTAGAAATTTCAACAATCAAAGGAGCCTTGTTCTATTGTATCAGGTATGGGTACTGTGCTATTTACTATTTAATTTAAATATTTATAAGGAGACACACGATAAGCGTGCACGTCGAGACGCGAGCCGGAACCAGAGAGAGCGCTTTGCCCTCTATGTCCACAGACCCGAAAAACGCCGTTTGAACGTAGATAATAAGATTAAGAGACTAGAGATCTAAATGGAGTAATTCATAAACAATAGATATATAGAGCAGGTACACTCACTTCTTGAATATGCATCTATCGTTTGGAATCCGTAATATAAGTCTCATATAGCAACAGTTAAAAAAACAGTGCAAACTTTTAAAATATTTACAATACCGCAATTTTAGCACTGATCGAAATTTGTTAACTTTTTCTAGCCTTGAGAAACGTCGACAAATTAAGGATCAAATTTATTTGTTTAAGATTATTCGTGGTTCTATCGATTCTAGACGTGGAGTTCTGACGTGGAGAATCGATACAACCACATTACAACCACAAGTATGCTCAAAACTCTTATATAACAAGCTTGCAATAATAACAACAAATTGTTTAATTGTTTTGATATCTTTTGGAAAAACTAAAATTAATTAACATACATAAAAATTAATTAAAGTGCACCTACAAATGCTTTTTCATTTGCTATTTAAATATTCAACTAACCAATTCCGAAAATCTCGCGGTCTAAAATTTTAAGCCCCGATAAACTTATTTTAATTAATTACTTTTAAATAAATCTTCTCGGCAAAATTTATTCGTTTTTAACGGAAATTAATAATATTACATATGTATAACATTCAGCTTTGTTGTTTGTTAAATAAGCAATTTGGATTTTTATAGTTAATTATGCACATAGTAATCAAAAAGTATTTTGATACCAATTAAAATTATGCAAATGATTTATTTTGCTAGTACTTCATTTTCTCTTAAGACCTTGTTTTTTGAAAATAAGTCATAAAAAGCTATATAAAAAAATATAATTTTACAAAACTACTTAAAGCTTTAGAATATATAATATCATAATAAAATGCACCAGGGTCGATTTACTATATATGGTGTATTTTGAAATTTGTCGTTTCTTTTGTTTTAAAAAATAAATAAGTATATAAATATATTTATTAAATGGAAACTATTTTCATGTGAATTTAAAAACAAATATATACCGCATAGTTAAAATTTTATCTTATTATCTTAGTCTTATTATTATTTATAATAGGGCTGTTTAAGCGAGGCTGAAATTAAGAAAACAATTATACTCTTCCAGTCACTGTTATTGTAATATTTTCTTTACTAAGATTTTTATGAAACTGTCGTTCTACCTAGTAGTCTATTAAGAAGTTCGTGACAAGGGATAGCAAGGGAAGGCTATAGAATTAAACCAAACAAATCAAAACAAAACTGTTTTAATTTTTTTATAAAGTTAACAATATTACTAGCAATAATTTAAAGATACCTACAATCTCTGTCTTTAGTTTATTTAAACCTAACGAACTATTCTAAACAAAACTACCAAGATCCACTGGAATCAGCCACATACAGACTGTAGTTAATTCATCATATCAGCCGTTGGATGTCCACTGTTGCACGTAGGCCTCCCATTCCGTCCCATCTCATGGACGGCCGTCCGACGCTGCGCTTGCCGGTACGTGGTCTCCACTCGAGAACCTTTCTGCTCAATCGGCCGTCAGTTCTTCGAGCTATATGCCCTGCCCACTGCCACTTCAGTTTGCAAATCCGTTGGGTTATGTCGACAACCTTCGTTCGTCTGCGGATCTCATCATTTCTGATTCGATCTCGCAGAGAAATACCAAGCATAGCCCGCTCCATTGCACGCTGTGCGACTTGAAGCTTGTTTAAAAGGCCAATAGTCAGAGATCACGTCTTAGATCCGTATGTCATCACTGGTAACACACATTGGTCGAAGACTTTCGACTTCAAGCACTCAGGTATGTCAGATGAAAAGACGTTTTTCAACTTTCCGAACGCTGCCCAACCTAGCTGGATTCGACGATTGATCTCTTTCTCGAAGTTGGACCTACCAAGATGGACATTTTGTCCTAGGTAGATGTACTCGTCAAAAACTTCGAGTGTAGAAGAATCTCCAACCGATATTGGGGTGGGCACGACATGGATATTCGACATGATTTTTGTCTTTTCCATATTCATTTTAAGGCCCACCCGTCGGGAAACACCATCGAGGTCACTGAGCATAATACCGAGGTCCTCCAGGGATTTTTTTGTTATACCTAAACTCTACCACATTACATATCGTAAGTGTCAAAACTATGAATTACAGCTTGTTTTGTACCGGAATTCCTTATATGGAATTTCGCAGCCGAATTTCGAAAAAGTGGGAGGTTTTCAAAAAGATAAAATCAAGGATAAAATTTTATGTCGAAAGTGTATTGTTTTTAAATTTACAAATATATAATTTATTATAATACTTAATCGTATAAATTAAATGAACATAAGTACGGCAACACTGTTTTTTTTTTTTACAAAAGATTTTAATTAACTTTTGATTAAAATGTTTATAAGATAACAAAACAAACATGTTATCAAATATACATAATGATAATGCAGCATATTATTTCTTTTTGTTGCTAGATATATGATTAATAAAATCAATAGCTTTAAATAAAATAAAAATATTAATATTAAAAAAGTGACTAATTAATTTGTTAAATTACTGATTGTTCAACAGACAAAAGGAACAACCATTGTACAGCTTAAAATTAAGTTGTTCTTAATAATTATTAAAGTATTTATTAAATTTTTGATAAAAGATTAATTATCATTACTCGTTAGAAACAACCATTACTAATTAGGATTTCTTGTAACTAGGGTTTGGGTCCCGGGACGTCTCGTGTCTCGAAGTCCCGGGAATTTTTGTAATTTTAGTTGTCTCGAGTCCCGGGACTTTCAGGCCTAGACTCGAGACGAGACAAGGTTGTAGAAATTGTTATATAATCATTTTTATTTTCAAATAATCGAAGAAGCCTAGCGCTATCTGTTAGTTTAATGAATAATTACTTGGTCTACTATGTAACTACTGACTACACAACACAATAAATGCGTTACCCAAACGTAATGAAAACCCTAGCGAGATGATTTTATGCATGAACCACGCAATTCATCTAAAAATGGTAGATACATTTTATAAAAAGAAAGAGGCTCCTACCACATACACGGTCTCTAGCTGCGAAGATAGTGAGGATGAATTCATGGAGAACTCTACTGATGACGAAACGGACAACGAAACAAACTACCAAGCAATTGATAAAATTTATAAGAGTGCTTGATGAAACAATGTTTTTAGTGAAATTATTTCGAAAATGACCACTGAAAACAGCCAATTACAAAATTATTTGAAATCAGAATTTGGAAAAGAACTCAGTTTACTACTGGATGTTAAGAAAAGATGGAATTCCATCATTTTGATGACGGAAAGGTTTCTGAAGCTCAAAAATTGCATGAAGAAAGTGTTGATTGATTTAAACATGTCAGACAAGTGGAATGAAGACAATATTCTTCTTTTGCAGTCAATTGTTGATTTGTTGTAGGCAGTCGAAATAGTAGTAGAAGCATTAGAAGCTGACAAGACGCTTCATTACAGCCGAAGCAACAATTGACGTATTGCTCAAAAATATTCAATCAACAACAACTAATAATCATTTGGCGATTTTACTAAGATTTTCTGTTTAAAAAATGTTGATTTTTACAAAAAAATTAGCTTTTTTAATACGTTTCACCAGAAATTAACTGCATTAAAATTCTTCAAAAAAGGCTTACCCTCTAAAAAAAAGAGAATTTTTTTTCTTCTTAATAGTCTCGAAGTCCCGGGAATTCCCGGGACTTTGATTGTAGGCTGTCTCGTGTCCCGGGACTTTGAGATTGTCGGGAATTCCCAAACCATACTTGTAACTAAATGTATACTTTAGTTTTAGTACCTATTGTTCCTCTAGAAAAATCATTTTGTTAATAATTGACCTTATTTAAAAAATTGACAGATATAGGCCAAATTTTATATTTCGAAACTTTTATTTAAAAAAAAGGAATGTCGTTGATTATGTTTCCGGACAGCTATTTTTGTTTAAACTTAAAAAAGGAGAAGGTACTATATATGTTTATGCACCGATATTTTCGAGGATTTTAGATCGATTTGCCAAATTAGTTTCATGGAAATATAATGTAGAAATATACAACGGTACTCCTTAATGGTTATTACTAATTTTATTTTGACATGTATCTATATAAACAAATATGTTTAATTAAATAAAATAGATTACTGATTACTGTTTTTATTTAATTTTTATAATTCTTACAGTATTTATTCGTTATATAAACTACTGTGTAGACTATGTTTCGACACTATTAATTTTTAAAATTACATTAATTCTAAACATTTTTACCCGAGGTGACATATGAATAGAATACGCGAATCTGATAGTTTTGCTGTAATATTAACACACAAAACAACTCTATTTATATACATTAAAATAATGTTGATATTACCGTGATATTACCAGTGTATGTAATATGTATGTTATCAAAATTAATAGCTATGTATTGAGCGGTAATACTGCTTTTGATACACTGAATTTAAAATGTGACGTCAACGCAATAAGTGAAAATACGCAGGTTTTTCTGAAGGCTGGTATTCTTAGTAAAGTACAGTGACGCACCTTAGCTCTAATAAAATAAACTTTCCAGTCATAATTGAAGACGTCTGCCATCAAAGTACTATAAAGTCCTGACTTTATATAGTAATTCAATTGAATTGAATCAGCCTGTTAAGCGTCTTACTGCGGAGCAAAGGCTTCTTCTCCATATACGAGAAGGGTTGGAGCTTAATCTACCACGCTGCCCCACTGCGAGTTAGCGGATGATTTTCTTACCACGGACGCGGGCAGGCGGGTGCCAGGGGGTGCACTTGCACCCCTTGGGAATCTCGGGATCAACAGGAATTATTGAAATAAAAAGCCGTCTGTTGGAAATAATTTTTTTATTCACAATAATTAGTAGGCAGTAATTACACAATTCTCATTTAAAAAGCAACTGCAGCCGGCGGGGTTTTTGACAGAACTTATAAATAATGGCAAAGAGAAAGATTGTAAGAAAACTAAAATCTGCACCACCTGGAAATTATTTCTGCAGGCGCCCATGTTTCCTACCATGATTAAAGATCGTTCTTAGGTGTCTGTGATAACAAACAGGATCGACAACTTTACGAGCTCTCTAAGATACGGTGGGTGACACCCATAAGGACATAAACCCGGACAAGAAACATATCGCCTATGACTATTAAAAATGTCGGATATGAAAAAAAAATAACTTTACAGGAGAGCGATGCAAGGTGTAAATTTTATGCGTCTTTTACATATTTTTTTAAATACCGACATTTATAAATGAAGTGATTAAAAAACTATGCATAAAATAATATTTTTCTTTTCAGCTGATGTTAGACTTGCTTATTTTGGAACGTTTTATGTCAAATCAATCAAAAAAAATCGATTTTGCAGTTCCGACGATGTTAATAGTCACTAGAGAAATATTTGCAAAAATACAAATATCTGCCCCGAGCCGGAATCGACCGTGACCGCTGGCGTTGAGGCGACTACTCGCACCACTACACTCTAGCTCAGTTATTCAAGCTGCTTTATTTTATATAACAGCTGTTGTAAATTAAACTTTAAATTAACAATTAATTACATGCTATTTATTAGTTGTATTTTTTTAAATCACCATTTCAATACATGAAATAAATCCATACATGACGTCTTATAGATAAGCGACATATTCAGATGGCGGGGGCTTAGGCCGACCCCCGCCACGACCGGTATCCCGTGTAGCCTGGACTCCCTATTAGTTGTATTTAGACGACCGTTCTAGTGTAGTGGTGTGAGTAGTAGCCTCAACGTCACGCACCGGCGGTCGCAGGTTCGATTCCTGCTCAGGACAGATATTTGTATTTGTACAAATATTTGTTTCCGATCTGGGTGTATGTCCTTCTGGGTCTCCCGACCGTGCCTCGGAGAGTACATAAATCCGTCGGTCCCGGTTATTATCATAACCACCTGATAACGATCGTTACCCATAGTAGAGAAATTATCCACCAATTCGAGTTTGGAGCAGCGTGGTGGATTAAGCTCCAACCCTTCTTCTATATGGAGAAGAGGCCTTCACTCAGCAGTGGGTGGTTTACAGGCTGATACAGTACAGTATTTATTAGTAACTAATAAAAAGTATATTATATAACGAGAATAGGATGAGTCGGTCATAATCTTTACACTTCTCAACTTGTCTACATACATATATAATACTTCGGTATACATGTCATTGAAGTCAGCCCTTGACTTCACGTGCGAGCCTCTTCACAAATGCTTTTCCCTAGTAGGGCATTGACCGGAAGAGGAGATATATTCCACAAGAATAAAGTCATGTTAGCATATTACAATTTTTTTTAAGAGTAGCTTACAATTTTCTGATTTATTTTAATGATAGCCTAAATGTTTTTCTTTTTTTTTTTACGAAGCAGGTGTATGCATTTAGGATAAAAGGTTGTTTATGTTTGTTTGTATGTGCAGAAGAATGTTTCCTATTTTTTTTTTTTTTTGCTTATTAAAATTTCTCTACGAGCTTTCAGACGCCCGTACCCTTTTTACCGCCTTTATATATTGTTATTACACAGGCAATATTACATCAGCCGACAATATATTATCATTATTTAAATACCTTTGAACTATACTTCAAATCTCTAGTTCTGGAACCATGAGTCCATATTGACCACTTAATTCTAACACTTAATTTAATTATATATAGTTTCCTAATTCTAAATCAAATTTTAAAAAAAATCTTGTTTTTTTTTCTCTTTTTATATTGAGTCAGTTACGATATTAAAAAATACAAAGGTTTGTGGGAAATATCGAATTTATAATATGTGAAGATATCTAGCTTACCTAATACTTAGGTACTTACGTATTGTACCTTTAATATACTGTCGTATCAATTCATATTGTGTTAAGTGTATGACTAAGTAGGCTGTATTATTACGTACTTGACTTTTATTTCGTTGTTTACATAGAAAAACGAGTTCACCTTATCGAGAACTATAAAATTACTGATCGTTGACCTCACGATACTGCTTTTACTTAGTATTGAAATAATTTACAATTACGCTGAACTATTAAATTTTCTAATGAGGTAACTAATAAAAAGATGACTTCCGATATTACTGTAAATAACATGTAAGTCCAAGTATTTTGCGCGCAAAAAATTAAAGGGTTATTATAAAAGGAAGTTGAGTTAAACCCTTATTATTTTTTTTTGATATATCATTTATAAAAATAAATGTAAACTACCTTAAACTTTCATTAGTTTATATTACTTGTGTATATGACGTTATGACATACAATTTGTTTTTAATGAAATTTATTATCTTAACATTTATCTTTTTTTTTTTTTTTTGGTAAGCACAGTTTAATTTTGAGTCGGTACGTACATAATCGTACTATGTGAATAATAAGGATTGGTATTTTATTTTCTTTCGAACATATAAATATTCAAAAAACAATAATATCTATTTTAATTTGAGATTTAAGTAAGGTATAAAGGGGTATAAATAACATCTAATGTCACGTTATAAATTATAATTATGCTATAGTTATACTATGTTACACTTTAAATATATCAGAAAGGTCTAAAATAAACAGTGCATGAGTAAAATCTATGTTCCGTATCTAGTATTTTAAAACGACCCACACTCAACAGCCTCTAAGTACAAGGTCCTGTGGCATCGTGGACTCAATAAACACAACACAAAAATTTACATAAATAATATATAGTTTGATTAGTTGCTAAGGTTTGCTATAATAGGACATGTCAGTGAACTTTTTCTGTTTAAAGTAACATCTACTAAATAAATTATAATATTATTCATTATTCATTTATTAAGCTCAAAAGCTTAACAGCTTAAAAGAATGTCGATCTAATATATATCGATAAATATATAATCTATAGATCTAATATAATATATAACAGTTAAAGACTTCCACGATATTAATTAAAGTTATTTAACTAAAAAATAAACATTAAAAAACCCCTGTTTGATAATCAAGAATTTTATTGTACTGTAACGTACCAGCTTCGCGATTTGTGTACTTATGTTAACTTCGTGGGCGGAAGTAAATGTCAGAATAAATTAAGTCGGCAAACGTCGTTACATGTATACTGATTTTAAACAATAAAAGTCTAATGCAACTATCTCAATGTTTAATTATTGAGAATAAACGAAGCTGTTGTTAACCGGTCACGATGCATATTTAATTTCACAGAATTTATCTCCGGATTCATATCCGTTTATTATTATTATTATTTGTCGTTTAATGGGAATACCGATTTATAATTCGTGTTTTATTATTATTAAATAATTTATACAGTAGACAACTGTTATGATGTAATAGTAAAGTCATGTTCCTATGACGCCGACTGTAGAATAAATAATAGTTTTACAAAACATATAAAATGTTTTAACAATTAACATATCTATTAAAAATATTAAAATTTATCAACAATTTACTATGCAACTTATTGAATGTTTATAGTTAACGTTTTGATATATTTTGTCGAAATAACAAACGAATTTGTCTATTATAGCGCTTAAAATTTTAAGGTTCGGAAATTCGGAATAAAAGAATATCTCTATCTATCTCACACTCTACGTCTCACACTCAACGTCTCATACTCAACGGCCCCCAGTAGGATGTGAATCCTGTGTCAGGGGTCAAAATGCGTCTGCATATTATACAAAAGTAACTTAATTAAAATCTCCTAAAACATAGGGGAAGCAGTTGAGAACGTTTTGTATAATTCTAACTTAGGCTCAATTAGAATTCCTCGATTTGATATTTAATTTTCTCTAATTGCGACGACCTTTTTTTTTCGTTGTCGTGTGAACTTCCTATTTTGGAAAATACTCTTCTGGGAAACAAAATTTGAGATCAATGGGCCTCCAATCATTTGGTGCCGCGTGGCTTCCACACCTCTAAATCTGGCCCTGTCAAGATGCACCTAAAATGAAGCATTGTATGTATACTTGTATATGGCAAATCACACGAAGTTGTCGAAACTTACATATTCTATGTTGCCATTTTCATTATTTTTAATAAAAGGTACTAACTTCCTTTTTTTTTAAACACGAGATATTATCTTTAAAACTCCGCCCACTACTTTGTCCAGAAAAAAAGTCGCAATAATGAACACTGACCAATGGAAACGCGCAGAACTCGCTCTAATTTGTTACTAGCAACAAAATAATTTAACAAAATAAATAAATAAAAAGATTTTTTTTTAAATAAACTAAATATTTAGAAAAAAAAAATTATGCATTTATTTGTGTCTATTCTGCAGACTATCGTCTATTACTGGCTATGTTTCTTTTTATAACATTTAAGTTTTATTAAAAAAAAAAATATCTACAACTTTCAGAAATGTTTCAAATCATATACACTTATTACGTAACGACGAGGAAGTTTAATATAAACATAATATGTATATATTTACCAGCTATGATATTAATAGTATTATTTCCCCTTCTATAAGCATTAGCGGTGTCATATAGCCACATGTCATATATTATTTCTGGGTATTGATTTCTAATGGTATAATAATTATTAAATTCTGTACAAATAAATCTTTTCACATTACAATATTATTATTACTAAAAGCTAACAATGTAGGTCTTTTTTTGTTAGATGGAATATGTACTAGCCAACGAAAACATGCGAACTGAAAGTGTTGAAATGTAAGATTACTATATTTACTATTAGCGAGTTATAACCGCTTAACACAATTAGCTCTTATTTTAAACAAGCTGATACCCTTAACTTCTTGTATACGAGTATAATATATTGAGAAACTCAGAGCTTCAGTCTCGAGAGTGGACTATTAGTATTGAAGCCGAAGCTGCAATGGGGTGCATAGATAACTGAGATTATTATTTTTCCCCATATGCAAAGCTATCCGCACCGCACGTGTCTCTCTTCATGTCCATGTCCCCTGGATGGGGCAAAGGGCATCCACAGTACGCTGCCATCTCGCCTACGTGGCGTAGGCACGTGTCTACAGAACAATATTTACTTTATATATTTCTTTATGTATATATGCAACATGACATATGACGACCGTTCTGGTGTAGTGGTACGAGCAGTCGCCTTCACACTAGCGGTTGCGGATTCAAAAAGGGCTATCCGTTACATATATAAAATGAAATGTAAAGAATCACTGAGGGAAAAGTTTAAAGAGATCAATATTTTGATCTTTGCATCGCAATATATTTATGAAAATATAATGTATATACATATAAATAGGCATTTGTTTGTTAGCCGTAGTGATCATGCCTTGAATAATGTAACACTCAGGAACGGCCACAAACTAGTGCTTCCTAAATCTCGGCTCAGTAAAAAAAGTCGTTCCTTTATTGGAATGTCTATTATAATTTACAATAAAATACCGGTTGCGGTTCAATATCTGCCTTTACAGAAGTTTAAAAAAACTATTAAGCAAACTTTGTGTCGAAAAGCTTATTATGACATAAATGAATTTCTAAATGATAAAAAGCGCTAATAATTTCTAAATGATAAATGAAAAAAAAATTCTGAATGATAAATCCCATGCGGATTGAATATAACTCGGCCAGGCTATCAATATGCAAATTGTCATTAGATATAGTTATACAATTTTGTGAGCAGGTGGCATGTGGTGATTTCGGCATATACGATTGGCTGTCTCGTGTTTGTCCTAATCATTTCATGGTCATACTGTGCATTATTCATTTATTTTGTATGACGTTTAATTATTTAAAAGAGTACCGAGAGTTTTTTTCCTCCGGCTTTTTTTCCCTCTCGGCCAACACTAGGGACATTAGATTAAGTTATTTATTGTAACATTTAATAAAGCCGATGATATAATAGTAATGTTATGTCTACCGAGACATTAACTTAATAATTTCACGTATTTGTTTTAAATGAAATTTTTTTGACATTCGTTAAGTGTGTAAATCACCTTATGACAAAATAAAATATTTTCATTTCATTTCATTTCAATTCCTACTCCGGGCCAATATTTGTTCTTGTATAAATATTTGTTTCTGGTCTGGGTGTACGTCCATGTGGGTCCACCGTGACTCGGAAAGCTCGTAAAGCGGTTGGTCTCGGTTTTTATCATAGACACCTGATAGCGATCGCTATTCATGATGAAGAAAATTATCTGCTAATCCGCAGTGGCGCAGTGATACATTATTATAGGGTATTAAGCTCCAACTCTTCTCCTATATAGAGATCAGGTCTTTCCCAGCAGTTTACAGGCTGGTTTAATTCAGTACAGTTCAGTATATGTAGTTTTTTGCACATTCATATTTTTGAACGTTCTCCTTAAGAACTACACAAAACGCTACACAGAACAGTGTTGCCTATGTCTCAGCATATTGTCATTTTTCTGTGATGTGTCAGTCTTTTTTTACCGACCATTCTGGTGTAGTGGTGCGAATAGTTGCCTTAAAACCGCGCACCGACGGTCGCGGGTTCGATTCCCATTACAGGACAGATATTTGTATTCGTACCAATATTTGTTTCCGGTCTGGGTATACACCCTTACGTCTGTGTGGGTCTCCCCACCGTGCCTTGGAGAGCACGTAAAGCCATCGGTCCCGGATGTTATTATAGACATTTATCTGATAACGATCGTTACTCATGGTAGGGAAATTATCCGCCAACCTGCAGTGGAGCAGCGTGATGGATTTAGATCCAACCCTTCTTCTATAAGGAGAAGAGGCCTTCGCTCAGCAGTGGATTGTTTACAGGCTGATACAGTACAGTATCTCTCTCTCTTATAGTCGGTATCCTAAGTGCTGAGGGTCATGACCGCCACAAAGCGCTTTCCTTGTTATATCCCTCCAACGTTTGCGGTTTTCAGCACTTTTGAGAGCATCTTTGAAAGTAATGCCAAGATATGTCCGGATCTGATCGGACCAACGTACAGTAGATACAGTAACTACATGAGCCTTTATGCATACCACAGCTACACGATTGACTACAACGAATTGTAGAAAACCATTTAAAAGTTCCCCAATACTTGAACCGAATTTAAACCTGCTACTTTATGATTTAAACTAATATGTTTCATCCATTGAGCGAAAATTTTAACTTAAACTTATTTTAATTAAGTCTAGAGTTTTCAATCACTAAAATCTAAATAATCATAATCACAATATACTTTATTATTGCTATTAACGGCTACTTGTTTCACGAGTGCCAGTATATAATGCGTCTAAAAATAAGCTGTTGTTTTGTCAATTATCATATTTTAACGATATACGATTGTATTTTAGAGCATATAACATTTGAAAAGTTGTTCCTTGTAATTTATGTAAGAATAAAATAATGCAAAAAAATTGCAATAGTGTTTTTGTTTTATGTATAGTTTTTTAGGTTTTTGACGTTTAATTATCACGAAAAATAATGATTAAAAACTAGCTGCGAGAATTTTAATCTGTGTGATTATTGTAATAAATATTTAGTTTTTATTCCATTTTTAAAACTGACGCTTAAGTAATTTAATTCAATACCGATTTAAATTGATTTTAAAATGGTATTCTTTTTTTTATTTTTTTCCTATTTTTTTCATGTTACGATAGCTTAAAATAAATTCATCTTTTAATTACAATTATTTTAAAAAATATTTTTTATTATTAATACAAATACCAGTCTTAAATATGATTGTTTTGCTCGATGAATTTGTAATTTGCATAAAACATTAGCTAAATAACTTGAGAACAATATCGAAACCCAAAACTGAACTTCAGTAATACTATTTCAGTATTCGAGACTAGCCAATAAATCTAAGTTTATAATTAACATGAAGTCTATAGTCTGACTGTTACCGATAGGTTAGGCCAAGGTTGTAAATTATATAATTATTTCAAGTGCAATGATACTATATATTCTCGGTAATTTGGCTTTTTCTCTTTTTACGCCAAGGGATGTTTTATTTGTAAAACTACAGTTTGTTATTGTACTTATACGTATTTTACTTAAAAGTGGTTGTTATATCAATGGTCCATTAAAATTACTTCAAGCCAGATAACTAAACGAATTACCAAAAAATTATTATATTAAAAATAATTAAAAAAATGTTTGGAATCAAAAGTAAAATCAACCCTATTATTTCTGACTTTTTTTTTTAATTGTTCATATGAGTAAATTTATTATAATAACTAAATTATTCAAAATAATTATTCTAAGTTCTACGAATAATTGTAAAGAACATACTCGAACCAAAGTGGCATCTGTATTAATGGCGTTGTGAAGATTTTTGTGTCAAATCTAGAAAATTTAGAAAAACAAATAATTAACAAAAAAAAAAAAAAACATTTTCACATCACACAATCTAATATATTAAGTACATATTTAACTTTTAACGCTTATCATCAATAATATAATAAGTACCTGGATTACCGAACTTTGCTCATTCTTTTCCTTTTTTTTTAATTTGTGTTTTTTGGAAATTATATTTAGATACAAATTACATACTAATGAAATATGAATAATATTTTTCAATCTTGCCGACATAATAATAAAAAAATATAATAAGGGCTCGTAATAATAGTTTTTCTTACAAAAGAAGAAACTTGAAATAAAAGGGAAAAAATAATAATCGGACTACAGACTCGAACCGGGGTCTTCCAGTTTCGGGACCACCCGATTTCCCACCTGAGCTATTATAACCACATAAATGATGGCGAAATTTACCTTCGTATTCTAATGATATTGTAGCAATTTTTAATTGCACTCGTGATTTTTTATTTAAATAACCAGTTCATATTTTTTTTATTATTATGTCGATAAGATAGAAAAATATTATACATATTTCATCAGTTTGTAATTAGTACATATCTAAATATAATTTCTAAAAAACACGATTTACCAAAAATTAAAATACCGAGCAAAGCTCGGTCATCCAGGTAGTAAGGGGCTCCCAATAATTTATAAAAATGAATCCTAGCTAGATCGATTTATCGCCCCCGAAACCCTTTGCATTCTAAATGTCATGAAAATCATTGAAGCCGTTTCCGAGATTCAGATTATATACATACATATATTACAAGAATTGCTCATTTAAATGTATTAGATGTAAAATAATGAATAAACTAACTTCTAATTTCATGTACAAAAATGTTTTAATCAGAAAGAGAAAGATTTGCTTTTAATAGCTTTTATCGAGTTTAAAAAATTAACTGAATCAGTCTGCAAAAGCCTCACTGCTGAGCAAAGGCCTCTGCTCCTTATTGGAGAAGGATTGGAGCTTAATCCATCATGCTGTACAACTGCGGTTTAACAGACAATTTCCCTGCTATGAGTAAAAATAACTATCAAATGTCTTCGATAAAAATCGAAACCAACGATTTTACGTACTCACCGAGGCACAATGAGGAGACCCACAAGGACATACATCCAAACCAGAAACAAATATTTGTACAAATACAAATATCTGCCCGTAGCGGAAATCGAATCCACGAAAGCCGTCGTTACGGGATCTACTTGCACCACTATAACAGACGTCACTTTAGTTAGTATTAGTTCGTTTTTACTTACGACTAATTTGTTACAAATAATCATGCGGGATGTAGTACACACTTATACTTAAAGATTATGCTAGAACCTTACCTTATTGCGGAACTTTTGGTAATAGTCAAAAATTTGACTATAATGAATGTCTGACCTCAGAGACGATTCTGCTGTTAATCGTGTCGTAGTTGTTGTATTTCAATTATGATTTTCCGATTGCGTATCGGAAAAAATAAAAAAGGAAATAGCTCGGGCAAGACTGGGCAGTGAATTAACAGAGTTGACTCCACCGCAATTATTCCATTTGTTAGAAGTTTTTTATTAACCCAAAAACAACAAAAAACATTAATAATGATAAAATTACTTCCGAGTGTTTATAGTATTTATGTATATGTTTATTTTATAGAAATTAATTAATAAATATTTAAATATATTTATTTTTGACTAGAAATTTTTATCTGTGACAAAGGTACAATATGGGTGGAGGTGATATATATAAAAATATTACTTCTTCTTTTATCTTTAGTAAAAATTAACTTAAAGATTATCATAAAACTTATGCCATTGCCACTCTTAAGCAAAGCCTTAATCCTTCGATAACTGCAAATATATAATTATAAAAACGTATAACAACTTCATATTAGCATTAAACCAGAACAGATTATACCGACTTAAAATAGTGGAGGTCAATTTATGCAGATACAATGCAATTATATTTTCTATTGTGATTATGCACCTAGTGTTTAAATCTTAAAAGTAATTAAAGAATATCTCAGACATATACATGTATCGATTGTACAAAGTATATATCTTATTTTGGACTGTATAGTAATGATCCTTAAGTGTGCTACTGATGGGCAATGGCAACTTCTCCCAATAAAGAAAATACAATTAAATTACAACGCTCTATTGCGGGTTAGCGTATTTCAAAGCTTTACTTTACCTACAACTGCGAGGCGTTATTTGTGATAAATTCAGCACACACAAAAAATTTAGCGGCGAGGACTTAGATATAATAACAGAAGACTGCCACTTTTCGTTTACGATCCTCTTGTTTTCTCCATTGTATCAATTCAGGTTTCCTTGTAATTATTTCGAAACCTACGCAAGAGGAGCCCAGGGCAAAGCTAGTTAAATATTATAATAACGAACAAAGAATGTCAATATTCAAGGATAATTAATTAATAACAATCATATCGATGGTTGATAATACAAATCATATCGATGGCTGCGAACGCTTGCCAATTATTACGTTAACGCTCCGATTAGGTCTAGGTAGGCTTGCGGTACTCATAAATTTTCCGTAGATACTTACAATAATTGCAGTTATAAAAATTGCTATCGACTACTCTATTTTTAATTTGAAGTTATTCTCAAACAAAATTAAAAGTTTCAGTTAAAAAAAAGGAGGTGTTCCTTTTTCTAATTAGTAAATTGTATTAAAAAATAATTTTTAATTAATGAATTGTAACTGATGCCAATTTGTATGTACATGAGAGACATTTAAGAAAATAAATGTAATTGACTTATATGTGAGTAGTAATAGCCAAAAAAAGTATTTCGAATTCTAGTATGTCCGTTTATCTGTATTCCCGCGTCTTGCAAAAAGTAGTAACAGAAATTGGATGCGGTTTCATATTTGTTTTCTTAAAGGTCTAACTTAAAATTTGGTGTAGGTATGTCTTGTTTTGCTACGTTTTTACGCTGTCTAAAACTTGAACATGAATTTAATAATGGTTGTTAATTAATATAATTTATTTGAATAATTACTTTCTTTACAATTATTAGACACAGTATATATTTTATTTTTATTTTGTCGTTTTTAAGATTATGTGACTTCTGTAGACAGATGAAAAGACTTTTTAAAATAAAAAATAAAATAAAAGAACTTAATTCTAAATTTCACACTCAGGAAGTCACATAGTCTTAAAAACGACAAAATTATAATTATTTTATTGTTTAATAATATAAAAAAAAAGACATTTAATTAAATAACTCTATAAAAAGAGTTATTCAATATTTTACGTTTGTACAGGAATTTGCGTGACATTCGATCTATTAAATTACATAACGTCATAAAATTTTAATTGGTGATAAATTTAAAAAAATGATTTATTTTTTATCATACTAAATGGCGCTTTTTTGCATTGATATGCTTGCAACATTTATAAATTTCTCCAAAAAACATTTTTTTATTCAACTCGTATTACAGACATAATAACACACATTACAGAATATAATAATGCTGAATGTTGATTAAATGAATATTAAAACTATAAAAATTTATACATACTTTTTTTCTTAATAATAGTTACTAAGCGTACCGGCTATTTTACGCGTCCTAACATTGAATTTTTTTCGCCTATGTTAGCCATTTTATGTAACTTTTTTTTAATATATATATATATATATATATATATATATATATATATATATATATATTTTTTTTTTTTTTTTCATTTAATTAATAGTCTAAAAACGGATTTTATCGCGTTTATTTAAAGTTAGTGTTTAACAATATTTAATTTAAATTATTTCCCGACGTTTCGGACCCTTTACAGGCGTCCATGATCTCGGGGGACTGAGGTGGTGGGTGTCCGAATAATGGATTTAATAAACGCGATAAAATCCTTTTTAGACTTTTAATTAAATGAATAAAATTCGCGTAAATATAAGAGAACAATATATATTTTTTATCTGATTCATAAATCGCAAATTTACATTTAAAATAAATTCAAATATTTTATTTTTAGCCTGAACAGTTAAAAAAAATTACCTGTTAATAATATTACGTAAAAATAGCCTCAAGGATGATTCTTCTGAACAAAAATATTGATAAGCTAATTAACGTAATAAAATACTTTGTTAATTAAAATATATAAATATTTACATAAATACATTAAGGATTGCTATAATTACTATTTTATTGGATAATTTATTGTCAGTACAAAATATTTAGCTTATTTTTTTTACACACGTAACGATTGTATTAAGCGTTTGATATAGAGTTAAGGTTATCTCTGTGTATTAATTAAATTTTAAACGCTTATACGCATAATAACAATTTGAACATATTAAATAGCCTTGGATTTCATCCTTAATACTTCATAATCACGTAAAATATATAATTATTATAAAATTTATCCACGAGTATATAAATCAACATTATAGAAGTACACTTATTTAGGTATAAAGTTGTTGCTAAGAACCAAAACGAATTAAAAAAGGAATAAAAGTTAACTACCTACTGTACTATGCGTAACAGTTGACAGTAACCCTGCTTATTCTGCTCCAGTGTTGTGGGTGTGGTGGGTAATATATATACATTAGGAACAGAGGACAGTATGGGATATTTTTTTATTTATTTATAATAAGTGACGATTTAAAAGTACTTAAATACCCAAAAATATTAAAATCGTAAATTATCGGTACTAGATCATGTAAAAATTCAGGGATGTCAAAGATACGGCCCGCGGGCCGTATCAATTTATAGCTAGATTCTAGCTATTTATTATCCTACTAGTTTGTTAGATAAAAGATCTAGCTAGCAAACTAGTTAAATCTACCGTTAGACCTGGGCTCGTTGCGTTACAATGTGACCCATTAAGTTAAATAATTTTTTTTAAATTCTAAAGTTTAGAGATTGTGTTTTAGTTTGATACCCCTGATTGTAAATGGTAATGGTGGGTTTAATTGCGCTAACAAACAACAGAACAATGGACAACAACAGCAGAATTCCTTAATTTTCTCAGCAGAATCTGCATTCCGATTCGGCGTAAGTTTAAGTTTCTCAAGAAATTCCGACCTAGCCCTGGCAGACCCTGGCAACAGCGGGTATTAATAATGCCAGACAAAAGAAGAAGACAAATATTAATTGGGTGTTTGTCTTGCGGCATTTGGCTCTCCAAATGGGCTGAAAACAGGAGTGGCCCATCCTTGTTCAGAAGACAAACATCTATTGGTTTAGATATGTTAAGAGTAGATCGTATACCAACAGAAACAGGTAAAATTTATTCAGTCAAACCTCTGCTCACTAAAGAGGTTTTTTTTTAAATAAATTTATGTCCACGGGCTCATTTTTCCCATGCCTTTTTTATTCCAATTTGTTTTGTTAATTTTTAATTTAATATCTCTAATGTTGGACGTGAGTCCACCGAACCGAACCGAAAATTTATTCTTAAATCTATGTACATGCATTGTTCTTTTTTTTTGTTTTTTTTTTTGTGTTAAGTATATACGTTCATTAATAAATTTTAATATTATAAGACTTAATTAATAATATAAATATATAATCTATGCAGACATTTAATACATATTGCTTAACAAGTCTGCATTTATAAAATGTATGTAAACCTAGAGGTTTACATACATTTATAATATGTATAAAATGTATGTAAACCTAGAGGTTTACATACATTTTATAAATTAATTTGCTTTTTATTATTACATATATTTTATTTATTTTATCTATTTTTTCTCTCCGTCGTTTTTGTGACGACAATTTTTTTGTTTTGTTTTAGTAGTTTTACAGCTATTTGTTATAAATATATTCCTAAAACAACTATGTCCTCACACCGATACTTTTAGTTAACATATCGAGCACACTCTCAATGACGGCGGTATCTCTGTGATGAATCGCCATCTTGAGACTGTGCTCGAGGATTTCTTTTTCCGTGGTCTCCGTCGCCCTCGCCACAAAGCGACCATCACAGTCGTCGGTGTAATAGACACGGGTGTTGGTGTGTTTAGTCACCGCGACTACAGCGTGCGAAACGCTGTCGTGGATTCAGAGCCTCCTTGCCTTAGTCTGGAGGACAATGACGTCCTCGTAGGTCTGGCCCTATGCCTCATGGATGGTTAAGACGCGCGATTCCTCGCTGGACCCATATCCCTGGTCAGTCAGCAATCTCTTCGCATCTTGCGTAAAGACCAGGTATAGGGTCCCGTCCTACGGGGGTACGCGCGCATGTGAGGCTCTCCACTCGCAACGATCGGATCTTGGCGCTGGAGCTGTATATAGTCTCGTAGATCTCTCTGATGGCAAAGGCGACATCCTTGGAGTTGCGATCCGTGCATGACAACTCGCACGAGATGGTTGTTACCAGGGTAGGTCTACAATACCGCATTGCGATCAGGTTATCCCTGTCGATATACAGCAGCTGATTTATATCTCCGATGAGGATCACTTCCTCTGCACCGGATAGTCGGGCAGCCATTACTATGGCTTCGAAATGGTTCACGAGCCTCGTTGTTTTGCCCCACTTCCCCAATGATTAGTGTTTAAGATTTCAAATTTTGTCTCACTTTTAATTTTTAATTTTTTTTCCTTGCTTTATTTTTATTGTATTCTATGTCTTTATCCCTAATTTATGTTTAAAAGTTTTATTTGTTGTTTAGTTTTATTGCAAATGTTGTATACACCTATAAAGACGTATCTGTTATCATTAACTTTACATGTACCACTATAATTTTTTTTTTACTGATATTGTCGATGGTGTATCTTTTTATAAATAAATAAATAAAACCATTTATCAAAACAGAGGCCATAGTACGCACCTTTTGCTTGACTTTGTTGCCATAGCGGTGCGCCAGTTTTTCTTTGAAGTCTTTGGCCGCCTCGACTGTGGTCGTGATCACGACCTCCGTGTCCTCATCGAAGTCCCTTACTATGCGAGTTGTCTTGCTTCCTTGAGTTCTGCCTCCAATAAACTTTGATGGTCGTACCGGTAGGTCTGCATGATCTTATTGCAGATGGCCAGAATTACCTCGCGGTTTACCTTGTTATGGCCAGGAACTCGATTAAGGCGTTTTCTGCGTGTTGGAGCAGTGTGGACGCAGGTCAAAGTCTCGGTGTTGATACCTGTCCCATGTGGGCTCTAGTTCGAGCGGCCGGTGACACCTTCGGATGCCTCGGACTGTCGTCTTTGGTAAACCTGTTCAGCCCCTCCGCTTGCTGCTCGCCCTATTCCGCCTTTTTGGGAGAGGGATGATGTTGGGAGCTTGCCTTGTTTGGGGAAGATGGTAGCGTCACTAAAGAAGTTATCGCAACAGAGTACCCAAGTTTATTTCAAAGTATAAGTAAATTAAAATATTTTATACTAACTATTCCTGTTGACCCTAGTGTTAAACTAGTAGCTCAGCCTGTTAGAAGGCCACCATTTAATGTAAGACATATCGAGGAAAAACTTGTTAAAGAATTGCTTGACTATGACATTATAAAGCCTGTGACTGGACCTACCCCATGTGTGTCTCTATCCCACATTGTTAAAAAGAAAGAGAAAGATCAATACCGTGTAGTAAATTCATATTCACGACGATATAGATAGCAGCTTGGCGCAGTGGTCACACCAGTTAGTTGTTCCGCTAGTGGGCGCAGGTTCAATGAACATCATGATCATCATATCCGCCATTGGATGTCCACTGCTTAACGTAGGCCTTCTCCATCGACTTCGAGAGCGACCGGTTGATTATGACGGCTGCTTTGAACCGGTCGCTCTGGAGGTTCGATCAACACTCACATCAAATGTTATATAATAGGTCATAGAGATGTGAGGTTGAGGTTGATGATGAGATTTGATAGAGATGTTGAGGTCATAGAAATGCCAGAAATCTAAGCTGAAATGATTTTTACACTAAAAATCTGTGGTTAAGTTATGTACGACAAATATACGAATTTATAATATAGTATTTCATTTTTTTTTTAATATCATGATAGTATAAAGTAATTCTAAATTAAAACTGCATTCATTATCAAACATTACTATGTCATTCATACTCGTATATTACGTAATCTGTATTTATTGTAATAGCTTTTTCACACAACGAATGTCAATGACTGATATAAAAAGCTAAAAGAATGTTGGTACAACATAAAAAATTGTTTATATTTTTTTTTTTTTTTTTTTTTTTTTTTTTTTTTTTTTTTTTTTTTTTTTTTTTTTTTTTTTGTCGCAGGGGAATCCATTTACGGATGATATCCAGGATGCCCGGGTCGGCAGTCCTAGACCTATGTCGGACTCGGCACTTTGGGAGTGCAATACCGTACTAAACCCCTGCGGGAGCCTTCAGCCGCTTTAATTGGAGGGTCCCGGATCTGCAGGCAACAGGATCCCTCCAGCGACAGGCTGGCCTCGGCGAAAAGGCCAGACTTCTCCTCCATGGGGACTGTCCGGCTCACCTCTGAACAGTCCCGACGACGCCGTATCTAGCAGGACCGGGTTCCCATCCCGGCCCGATACGGGCACAGGGGCGTTACTGGAGGCGCACTAAGTAGCGCCTCCTACGCACCCCCATTCGTCGCCCGCGGATGGAGGCCACATCGGCGGCCTCCTCTCTCACCCGCTCGTCGGCCTCCTTCTGGGACATTACTGTCTCGCAGAAGGAGACCATCGCCTTCCAGGACTCGTCGTCACCGAGCATCGCGATGATAATGCTCGGAAGCGACAGGTCCCCTCCGAGGAGTTTATATTTTATATATGATGATGTGCCTTAATCCTAAAAATCCTTCTATATAAAAATATCACAGTATGATTATAGTGTAATTTAACATGTACCTATATCGTAAACTTAAAAACAACTTTTACTAAACGATTATATTTATACATGTAGTCGAAAATAGAATTTATGTCAACTGTATAATTTTTCAAGCTGCTTTGAGTGCTCTTAATTGTTTTGAGTAAATTCCCAAAAATATTTTTTGATTTTGTATAAAGTCTGTAGGTACACTATTAAATTGCGTCAATGTCATACGCATTAAATTTAAAGGAAGTGTTAAAAATACAAAATATATGTAATATGTTGGTAAGAAATTATATTATTACCTACTGGTTTTGAACTATAATACTTTATATAGGTAATATGGCTTATGGCCTTTTTAATTCATTTTAAAAAGTGGAAATGGCAAGTTAAGCCTAAGGGTATTCTTACATGATATGACGTCTAATTCACCAGTCACTCTGTATATACACGAATAACTTTTCTTAGTGACATTTGACCCCCTTTTAAAATTTCGATCGACTTGGACTTTCAATAGTTTTATTTGAATCGTAAAAGGAAGCTTTATATGCAAAATCATGCTTTCCCTTATTTTTTCCGAAATGATTATAGGTAATTACAGTTATACCTCTTCGTATAACTGTTATACATATTATATGGAATAAAACATGTTTGAAAGTATGATATGTAATTCTTATTTATGTTAGTATCCCAGTGTCATATTTTAACTGTGAAGTTTAACTATGTATATTCGACTTAACACACTTAACTTGCATTGCACTTGCTACATATAGGCTGATTTAAAGAGAGTAACTAAACTATAATAGATATATAAAAAATTATTTAATACACAATTGCAAACCTTCAAAGAGTGTCCGCGGTAGCAAAATTGTATCTCCTAACGTTATCTCATAATTATTATTATTATCTTTTTTTAAATGATTTTTTTTAAATTTATTTGTAAAGTATTTCTTTCCAATTTAGTATTATTTCGTAACGTTATAACTCTATATTATTTAACTCGTGATTTTGAAAGATATCACTGATTAAAAATTAAGCACGACCAAAACAATTTCGAAACGATTGAGCGGCACGCCGGCGCCACGACGTCGATGCTTTAATGGCGTACAATACCTAAATCTTCTACATAGGTTTTTAATATAATTTATAAAGAAGTGTTGATATTTAATATTTGTACAGGCTTAATGTACTTTACCAAATAAGAGAATACCTAGACATCCATGTACGCATCAAGTTGTGTGACTCCCTAGTTTTATCTTAATTTAATTACATAGACGTAGTATATACTATATAGTAAAATCGTTTATGTGCTAGCCCGTACACTTCGTCTAATTCAACGAGTCCATAAGGCATGTGCAAGATGTGATTGATGTGATTTTCTGATACCTTCCCACACGCACGTCACCATTTACGAGTTTATTAAGAATGAAAAAAATTAAAAAATTTGGATTGAACCAGCCTACGATTGGGTAACCTAACATTTAACGTTATCAAAGGTCGAATACCTTCATATCTTGCCCAAAAGTTAGTAAGGACATGTAAAATCAAAATTTAAAAAAAATCACGAGACCCGAATATGCTGTACTTACATCACACGACAATCGACATAAAACTTTCAAGTATGCCGCGTCATTTTGGAACGACATCTCCGCTACTGACCAAATTGAAGTCAACAATGATGTTATTTAAAAGCAAATACAAAATTTACTCCTTACTCATTTACTAATAAATTCTTGGTAAGGTATTCTTAATGCAAAAAGAATTTTTTTGATTTGAACTGGATATCTATTTCCTTGCCGTCGTCTATCAACGCTACTTATTAAGTGAACTTAAGAATTAAATATTACTTACTTACTCCTGGAATGACCAAACTACGCTCTCTCAATGTCGTCAGTGAGTCACGAGATGGGCTCACTGAAAACCAGCACCGCAGCTAAGCTGCGGTAATATGCTGAGTGAGACCCAATTTCTGGGCACTTTAATTAATTATTTAATTGTTCCACCATTGAAGAAGTGAAATCACATAGATATTTTAGGCTTAATAATAGATCTTAAGTACAGTTTACACAAGCACGTGAAACACGTTTGAATTACCGAATCAAATGATGCTATACAATTCTCTTGCAGAGTCGATCATATGTAACATATGAATTAAGCAGTTACCAGTACGGATGAACAGGCAAGACTTAACTACATCACATTTACAGATTACAACTCAAAATCTTAAAAAAGTTAAAATAGAAAACAACGAATATTTATTATTTAAAAAAGTAATGAATATTTTTGATAAAGTTGAATATTAACTTTTAAAAGAACAATATTTAAAATATATCGTTACAAAAAAATTGTTTTAATTTTTAAATTAAAAAAAAATTGTGTTACAAGAATTATTAACTAAAAATATATTATTAAAACACAAACCTGAATATTATCTTGGGAGACTTGTACAATAAGCAGAATATATGTTTTGTTGTTTACAAGGCATAGTTGCGCCTATTGTAGGTACCTACTTACTTATCGATACTCATAGAAATATTAAGAACAGGAGAACTGGCATGGGGGCGTGTCCGCGTAGACGCAACTTGCCCAAAACGCTCACATTATGCTTAAATGGCCGTCACTGCTAATCAGTATGATTTCGACCGCGAGCGAGAAAACAACTAACAATACCGTCTTGTTCAGTGGTTTCTTGTAAGAATAGAAGTCAAATTAAACATTTAATAAGTCATGGAATCAGTTACCACACGTAATACTGCGGCCACACACTCGACGAGTGACAAGGGAAATAGCGAGGGAAGTGGGCAGAGGAGTAGTGTGGCTGCGTTACTCGTTATGCTGCTCGTCATGCCGCTCATCCTGCCCGGCGATCCATTTTTTGTCGGTTTTTGTGGCGCGAGTCAAAAGAGCGGCAATACGAGCGCGAGTGACTAGCCACACATTCGCGCACTTACTTCGTCCTGTTACGATGAATCGATGTCACTCACCATCTCTTTTGACGAGGACGACGTCGTTTCAATACATTGTTTTGTAAAACCTTTAAATACTTCAATAAAGTATAAATGCATAAACGGCACGCTGCCGCAATGTTGTCATCAATTTCAAAGCGAGTACTGAAATGCGGAGCAACGCGATGAATGCCGCGAGTAGGGACTAGTGTGGCCGCTAGGGCAATTTTCACGGCAGAGCGACGAGCAGCGCGAGCAGCAGCGCGAGGAGCATAGTGTGGCTGAGGGGTTAATATTACTTTTTTACTATATTTTACTTAAAAATCGTAAAAAACGAGTATACGAGAAATATTTCTTGCTTCTACTACATTAGATACATTGCTTTCTAACCACTACCTCAGTATGTTGCGGAGTAACTGGACAAGCAATGTAAAATTTACACAACGATACCATCGTAATGGTAATGTCGCATATTTTACCGTTTTGTTTGTGCGATGAGATAGTGGTGTCCATACGGAGCAACAGGTGTAAGCTATCGACAACACGGCGATTATCGAATTAATTATTTATATTGAAGTTTATAATACATTTTGTGTATGTATGTTTTTAGTTAGATATGTATGTTGTATATACATACGTTGTGTTCTGTATACGTATTTGTAAAGCTTATTTAGTAAGAATGTATACTTTAAGCGTTTCTAATTATATTGTTTTGTCATAATTTTCAAATCTCTCTATGGCACTTAGGTTAGCTGTAAATTATGAGTTAAGCGTCTTTGTACATGTGCTATTCTATTGTATTTGAGTATGTTTGTTTAACGACAAAATATGTAAATTACACGTACATTTTTTTTGTAATCCATTATTGTTTAATATCATTTCAGATTCGTCAAGCTGAAAGACAAGAGAGGGTTGATATTTCCATCTGATGATGTAGTTAATATATGTAAAAACATGGAAATTATCATAAAAGAAACATTGATTAAAGAAGGAAAATTAAAATGCACACAAATATTAAAAAACAAGTAAATTCAATTATTATAATAGCCCTATTTAGTAGGATTATTTATTTTAATAAATATTTTTTTTGTACATTTGACGTATTCTGTTTTTGTAATAAATATTATTTTGTTTCACCCTTACACGAAGTACCTATATTGGTTAAAAATGAATAACATTCTCATCGCATGATTTTATCGATAAATGCGATGTCACATCCCTAAGGAGTTCACCGACGCTGTTTTTTTACGTGTGCGAGTGTATTCGTATAAATGTTTGTCGTAGTGTGCGAACCAATTAGAGGATTAGAACGCTAGTTGTGTCGGTAATGAAAACGCACACATCTTCAAAAGTGGCGACAGCGATACCGGAGTTATTTCGTGTTTAGGGCATATCTCCTTATTTCAAATATCTATGTCGATACTCCACTACAAAGAATATGTTGTTAAGTGTAACAAAAATAATTTCGATGGTGGCGCGGCCCCTATTCTTGGCGTCTGTGTGCGCCGCACACTTCGCACACAGTGCTTTTAGCTTTTTAGTTTTTCGTAGTAACGAGAGTATTCAATTTTATTTTAAAGTTTCACGGCAACACTACGCCAAGTTTCTTTGAATTTCGCTTAGTAGCTCACGTTTGATAAGACACAGAAAAACTTTGATAATACACTAGCGGAATTGTATAGTTTCATCTGCGTTAATGGCGACGGAGTGCTTTTATCTGCTGTAGCAGATTTTAATAGCTTATGACCCCCTCAATCAATATAGGTTCTAATTTTTGACGTGATAACGTCTTGTAAATCGATGAATGCCGGCTGCACGCACGAAGAAGTGTCACGTGACGCGAGCGGGAGCGCGGAACAAGCGATTGAGAGGCACGATCGGTCTAAGCATTCGACTTGTGAATGAAAAACAATAAGGCAAATTGGAGGATCTTAAATATCACATATGTATATAAGTTGTAAATAAATTGTTAATAGCACATTGTTACTTGTAATTATTAATTATGTAAAATTTAAGTAATAAAATATTTGAATTAACGAGTGCAAATAAATAAAATAAATATTAATTTATCGAAAAAAAATGTAATTTAACTCATTCTTTGTATTATACAAAATAATGATAACTTAGTGATAATCATTCAATTCAATTCATAAAAGTATGCAATTTTTTTTCAGTGTTTTCTTATGACGTTATCACGTAAAATTATCGTCCGTAAACCGACTTGACAGACAACCATTTTTTTTTTTAAATTGTTCTTGTGCATATAAAAAGCGTATACTGCGCTCAAACAAACAAATTTATCATCTTTATTCGTATAGGTACAATAGTACTTATTATAATTATATTGCAGATAATAACAATAATATGTTATATAGCTTATCTGTCCATGGCAATTTTATTCCACGGTTAAATGAAATTCAAGCAAAAGAATTTATTTAAATAAAACCACATTTACAGCAAATGTTTACTTCGTAACGCTACACCGGGGTGGCCATGGGGTGGATAGTGGTTTCAAGGGGGTTTACGCTCTGAATAGCACAAACTGAAAGAGCCTTTTATACTGAAATAAGACTTCTATATATGAATGTATATGTTACCGGCAAACCTGATTTCAGATTTAACTAGTTTAGTCTATAACAAACCGGTTTGACTAAAGCTATACTTGCTTAGAATTGAAATTTTATGAATAAAGTAAAATTATGAAAAAAATGTCGCCTACTGTACTTGATATTGCATTCTTGAGTGCAAAAATAAAAAGGCTCTCCCGCAGACTAAAAAGGGTGACCGGCAGAGAAGAATAGTCCTGACCTCCTTCTTGCGAAGATATCGAAAAAAGCAACTAATGACATAAAGGTTCAAACAAATGTGCACCAAACAAGATGTGAATGTGATGGGCAGCAGCATCACCATACTCTGCTGCAAAATACTGCGTTCGCCAACCCGCATGCTTTGCGTGACGAGTATTTGCCAACCCAAAGTGACCAGCAATACAGTGCCCAGGCGGTCGCTCTGAAAGTCGATAGGGGTGGCCTGTACTCAACAGTGGACATTTAATAGCTGATGTGTGACTATCATGATGATGATGATGGTGAGACAAAAAAATTTTAATATGACTAGTATTTAATTAAGATTAATACCTATAATAATTCAGTCACAATCGAAAACTGAGTTTATTTGTGTATATGTGTGTGTCTGTATGTGCGCGTACTTACGTCAGTGGGTCTGTCTGTGTGTTTTTTTTTCCTGCCTCTGGCCTCTTTTTTTCCTCCGCGGAACCGCCGTCAAGCATTACTTCACGGGGGGAGGCATTAGCTTTTGCTCTACCTCTTACGTATGAAACTACTTATTTCTTTCTTCTATTTAGTTCTTGTTTTGGCTCGCTCTCTTTCTGAGCACCGAAGCTGTAGGAGAACATCCGTCGCAAAGAAGCTAGTTGCCTCCCACGCCGTTTTCGATGATACCATCATATAGACTAGTGTATCTGGTCCTATTTTCTGTTTAAGAACATTTTCCAGAGCACGTCTCTCTATGTCAAAACGGGGGCAAGTGAAAAACACGTGCTCAGCATCTTCACTGAATCCAGGACAAGAAGGGCATTCAGGCGAATCTTCATGCTTAAGTCGATGAAGGTACGCTTGGAAGCAGCCATGTCCCGAAAGCATCTGCGTCAGATAATAATTGACCTCACCGTGTCTACGATTTAGCCAATCTTTTTATTGTGGTATGAGGCGTCTGTCTGTGTGTGTGTGTGTGTGTGTGTGTGTGTGTGTGTGAAGGTGGATGGATGGATGGGTATGTATGAATGTGTGTGGTTGTGTGTGTTAGAGCAATACAACTGACCTAGGACAAACTAGATTGGCCGTGAATTAAGTTCGGACGGTAACATGCACATTACACGGGTTCAGTTTACTCGTGCATAGCCTTTGGTAGATTAATAACTAGAGAGTGTATATCCATTAAACTTATGGCTTCAACCACTATGTTCATTGTAACAGCAAATCGAAAATTAAATATTTAAAGTAATGTTAGGATAACGATATATATCTTTGATTATAATTGTACTCGGTTTATTTAAAAAGAATTCAAAAAAATTCAGTATTTTTAAACGAAAAAAAAAAACGTCTTAATCAGAATGAAAAAAATTAATAGCAATATTATACACGATTTTATAACATATTTGACTTTTATATTCTTACCTAAAGCTAAAAATAAGCACACTGGCAATTAGTTCCTACTTTGCTCGAGTAAATTGTATTAATGTAGTTTTGTTGTTATGACTATATCAAACTTAATCATTGTATTGGGTATTAGATAATATCGTAGATATTACCTGATAGATACTGGATATATACATATATACCTTCTGTTTAAGATTTATTTTGATGTAAATCATAATTATGTTTAATTCCGTTTAGGCCGTGTGAGCGACGGAAAATAATCATGGTATAAATAAGAAATAAGTACACATTTATACAAACAAAAATATCGTTTTTATTTTATTTAAATATATCTTTGACATACACACATAGTCGTTTGTTCTTAAGGTAGGCAACGCCTGTGTTGTAGCTTAAAACCGACTGATATATATATATATATATATATATATATATATATATATATATATATATATATATATATATATATATATATATATATACATTCTGATTATATATAAATATATACAATGCATATATAAATATTACACTCAGATCCGGGGTAGGAATCGAACCCACAACCCTAGAGCGGAAAGCAGGACCACTACTAACTGCGCCAATGGACTAGTCTAAAACTACATAATATTTACTGTAATCATATAAAACTGCCCCCTCACGAACGTATACACAAGAAAAACTAAATTCTACCAACTATAATTTCTAAATGAAGAAAATAAAAATAAAATGACGAGTAAATTAAACGTAAATTATTTCAAACATAATTAGCGTTTTTTTTTAACTAGCTATTGTCGACATATTACAATCATGATCTCAGAACCAATTACTGGCGTAAATCGAAATTTTATTTCCATTAAAACGATGATAAGGGATTGTACTAGAAACTCCAAGAAAAATAGGTTTTTATTACAAGTACTTACCATGCTTATTCATTCGTAAAATACATAAAAAAGATTATTTTGTTTTTGTTCTAAGCAAAACTGAAAATATTCGGCACTTTTGTACGTCGAATTAAAATTTGAATGATTTAAATTACATATTTTTACTGTGTTGTTATTGCCAAGTTATCGAAATTCGACAAATAATATTTCGATTTTATACATTTTTTTACAAGCATTAATTATTATTAATTTGAAATAAATTGGGAAAAAAATATAAAGTATACCTTTTCGTTATGCTTAGTACCTTAGTAACTACGTCTAAGTAAGTTTTAATGAAGTTTGTGGGAAATTTTCCTTTCAACTCCTGCAAGTACATTTCAAAAGTTGGCCGATTATTATTACTCGTCAACTTGTTAAGCCTACCTGGCTATTATAGTTTTAATTTATTTATTTACTTGCGGCCCACCCCGGCTGCGCTCGGCGTATCTATATGTACCTAAACCTTCCTCATGTCTATTCTCACTCTGTCTGTTGGTGGAAACCGCATGAAAATCCGTGCAGTAGTTTTTGAGTATATCGTGAACAGACAGACAAATAGACGCGGTGGATCACTTTGTTTTTAAAAAATAGTTTTTATAGGTATTAAGAGTCTTTGGGCTAAATCGCAGACTAACTAACGGAAGGACCTAACGAAATTATAAGAGTTATTACTTATTGTTGATGACGGAAGAAATAAAAATAATAACGCGTTTTTTGACATTTCCTTGACAAATGACAGACTATTATATAATAATAAAATTACCGGTATGAACGTAAACAATGAATGTCTTGTTAGTAAATTTTTACTTCTTGCTTTTTTTCCTATAAACTTTAACTATTTCTTACAAACTTCTCTGTGCAAATCGTAAAAAATAAGCGAAATTTTCTTTTAAATATTATGAAACAAAATTTGTATTACCTTAATATTATTTAATTATTAATTATTAGTTAATAATAATGTTTTTCCAGCAGTTATTACAGTTATTACACAAAACATTTATTACAAAACAGTGTTCTGTTCTGTTTATAGTATTATGCTTAATCTAATTGCTCAACTTATGTAGGTAAACACCACATGCATATAATCTAATACAATCGGGAAAAAATGATCAGGCCTGATCATGCATGAAGAATGGCCACATGGAGGTGCATTAAGTAGCGCCTCCTACGTCACCCGCGGATAGAGGCCACGTCGGCGGCCTCCTCTCTCACCCGCTCGTCGGCCTCCTTCTGGGACATTACTGTCTCGCAGAAGGTGACCAGCGCCTTCCAGGACTCGTCGTCGCCGAGTATCGCGGTGATCACGCTCGGGAGCGACAAGTCCCCTCCAAGGACCGACGTCAGACTTCGACGCAGCGCCGCCCATCTCGGGCACTTCTCGAGGGTGTGCTGGGCAGAGTCCACCGCTGCGCCACAATCGTGATATTCAGTCGTCGGCTCCCTCTGGGCAGTCCGACATAGGTAGTCACCTGCGTCAGACGGAAGGTGAGGGGCTTGCGTTTTCGACACATCCACCGCTCAAGAACGTGGCGAATGGCAGCCGTTACGCGTTTGCCATATGGCTGCCCCACCAGGTCCTCCCCGCACCTCCGCATTAGCGCTTCCTGCCCTATCCGACGCGCCCGTAGAATCCCGTCCAACGTGAGATTCTCACCTCTCACCAAGAGCCTTCCTACCTGAGACGACAAAAACGCCACGAGCTCCCACGGGGGATCGCTGGCCAGAGCAGTAGCTGCAGCCCACGATACCTTACGGTACCCCCGGATCACCCTCACCGCGATGGTCCTCTGCGCAGAGCGTAGCGAGGCCCTATTCCACGCAGTGAGGCGATCCGCCCAAACCGGGGCACCGTACGTCGCCATACTGCGGCAGACACCGGAGTACAGTTGCCTACAGGCGGCGCTGGGTCCTCCGAGGTTCGGAGGATTCTGTCCAGTGTACTCGCCATCTTCACCACCTTCGGTCACACAATAGCAAAGTGTGGGCCGAAGATCCACCCTCCGTCGAGGATGAGCCCTAGATATTTGATTTGGGAGCTCATCCTGATCCTCCCCTCTCTGATCTGCAGGCTAGCCCCCGGTGGGAGTCCCTTGCGTCCGGTCCCGCGGAAGAGGACTTCGGTCTTGTTAATTCTGACACGAAGCCCTAAACTTTTTATGCGGCCGATCACGAGGTCGAGTTCGGCAGCTAGCGCCCACTCCTCCACCTCCCTCCCTTTTGGGGTCGTAACTGGTTTACCCCAAGCCGTGGACTTGGCGTTGAGGTCGCCGGCTACGAACACCTGGAGAGGAGCTAGCTGCCCTACCAGCGTCCCCAGAACGTCGAGAAACCGTTTTAGCGCCGCCAGGTCACGGTTCGGGAACAAGTAGACTCCAACGAAAGCCACCTGTCCCCGACCCGCCGCCACGTACCCGCGGCCTCTTGCCTTGACGACGAGGGGAGGGCCGGCTCCAGGCCTCACCAAGATCGCCACCGAGCCCTCGGTGTCCCCCGCCCAGTGTGGACTAGGGGGCACGGCGTATGGCTCGGCAACGATCGCGACGTCGACACCCCACTCCGCCATGGACTGCAGGAAAAGGTCCTGAGCCCCAGCGGAGTGGTTGACGTTCTGACGCCTGGAGGACGCTGAGATGCCTGGGCATTATTCGGCCATCTCAGCGTCTGCCGACACCACTCGGTTCCCCCCTTGGGATGTATGAACTTAGTTTCTAAATCGTTGAAATGTTTGCCAAAAATATCTATCCATTTGCTGTAGTGATTGTATATTTGACATAGCCAGAATAATATGTGAAACAGGCAAATTGAAGCCCAAAACCGAACTTCGAAAAGAAGGATGTAGGAGCATAATTGGTTTTCTCAGATATTTGTGAGGGATGTTGGATTTAAAATTTGATAGCAGTTCAGGGCAATCAATATTGTGGTGGAATAATTTAAACAAAAATAATCATTCAGATGAATTCATGCGCTTTTCTAATGACTCAATTTTAAAATATTTGAGGTGTTTATTTGAAACTTGTTTTTTTTTCTAGTATATGTATATTGCATTTTTATAATATGATTTATCTTATAAAAGATGTTCTGAAACAGATTGTTTTAACTAACAAAATGTGATATCTATCTTCTTACATTTAAGTCATTTGAGGGAGACATAAAATGTTTTTTACAGAATATCACTTATCTGATATAATTGTTTTCGTTATAATACCATTGTGTAATAACTATTTCGTGTCAATTAATTTTTTATTAATATACTAGAAATGAAATTCATCATCTTCATATGGATCTCCAATACTGAACATAGGCTTCCCACATCGACCAGTTTAAAGCAGTTTCCATCAAATGGCTTCATGCGACTTTTCTCAAGTCTGCCGTCTGACATTGCGCTTACCGATACGTGATCTCCACTTCAGAAACTTTCTCCTCCATCAGTCGTTATTTCTACGAGCTATGTGCCCTGACTAATGCCACTTCATTTTGTACATCTACTGGTTCCCGAGAGGCAACCTACGTTCTTTTGCGGATCTCATAATTCCTGATTCGAACTCTTACTAAGCATTCCATCGCTCGCTATTGTACTAACTGAAAACGCAAACTAAAAGGCCCATAGTTAGAGGCGACGTCTCAGATCCGTATGTCACCACTGGTAAAACACATTGGCCGAATATTTTCGACAAGGTAATAGCCAAATTTATTGGTTTTCAAGTGATGCTCTTCAAAATGACAAGTTGTGGAAAACTAATGGGTATATTTACAACTATATTTTAAAAAATATTATTATATACAGATGTATGGTGTAACTACGAGGTTGTTCGGAATCACCTGAAAAAAATAACTTATTGCACTCCAAAATTATTTTCCTAGTACTAATAGCATTTTTATTTCGTAGACAAAATACAAATTTAAAAAAAAATACAATTTGTATTGTTTAATTACAGTAAGGAGCAATTTTTCATGTAACGTAACAATATTCTACTAACACAGAAATCTATATCGAACAACGAAACATAATTAGAATGACGTGTTTAAAAATGCAATATTAATTAGCACAATCAATTACTATTACAGTATTAAATAACTGACCTTCCAAGTACCACAAAAAAGAACAATGCATTTAAAGCAAATATACAAATCATCTATTACAATGTAACTCTATTACGACCACAAAAACCTGAACGACATAACATAATTTAGCGGATTGGACTAAAATTAAGTTACTTTTGATCGAATTTCTTATTCTTGCACAAATTTCTATTTATGAAATTACTTAAAAAAACAAATGTTTATAAAATATTTTATGGCGAACGACGTTTACGATGAAGCTAATACTACTCTACTACTCTAGTCTAAACAACTCTCTCTACTCTAGTCTAAAGTCATTCTAAATTACACAATCTAGACTTTTAGTGTAGCACTTTTGACTACGCATGTTGCAAACGCACTACGCTAACTGACTGTTAGACCCCGTTCAGATGACAAGCGCTTAACGCGCGTTATGATAACGCGCGCTTACAACTACATACATTTTATTCAGGCCGTACACATGCTAACGCGCGTTTAACGCGCGTTAGCATGTGTACGGCCGTACGTACGGCATGTGTAGTTGTAAGCGCGCGTTATCATAACGCGCGTTAAGCGCTTGTCATCTGAACGGGGTCTTATACCTACATTCGCGTCATTCAAGTTTGTATCCTAGGTATATTTGTTTATAATTTTCGTTATTGAAATAAATGAATAAAGGAATTATTGCTTAAATTTTAAATCAGGACGAATCTTAATAATTATCTTATAATTTAGATATTGTAGAGATATTTGCATTCACGTATCATAACAAGTATTACAGATCTTCTCTTCTAAGAACAGTACGTATACCAACCAGTAATAATTTTTAGTTTCAACGAATGTACCCTAATTACGACTCACAAGAACTTATGTACGCGATCGAATTTAAGGAGGGGCAGGGCCGTCTTTAACCTATTGAAGGCCCTGGGCATATTAGGGTAATGGGGCCCCTATGATTTTGACAGAACACTATTTTCTTAGAATAGACAAAGAAGGTAAATAAACATGCTTCTATAAATTTTATTATTTTCAATTTGGAGAAGGAGCGTTCCCCACTACAGATAGTTACCATCATGCTTAAAAATAATTTAATACGATTTCTACATTTGAAAATATTTCTTCAATTTTATTTTCTTTCAAAATTTGATATATTTCCAATATAATATGGGTTCCTTCGATTTCACTGTGAACAATTTTCAAGTAGGTAACCTATTATTATAAGCAGACATTCCATTTATAACTCTTTCTCATTAACGTCTTCATAATCAAATTCTGCAAATTCTGAGTAAATTTCTTTCAACTCTTCGGAATTCAGAGCTTTCAAGCGAAAAAAATAAATCAAAACGTTTACTAACGTTCTTATACGATCTTAATCGCTGTTTTAGATGAAAGCTCAGAGTATCAATTAGGGGAAGAAAGGTTTCTATTTTGAATTTCTCTCTTCCATTCAGTTCAATTGACGTTGCAGAGACATCACAAAAGCTTATGCGTTTTGTTCTTTGAGATACGTCCTTGTAGTCAGATTCCGGGTTTTTTTCATTGACGGAATATTCAAATTAAAAAAACTTCTGTAATAAATATCGGTTATCGTTCAGTGATCTGGCAAGAACTAATGGGGCCCCTATTGATGACGGGGCCCTGGGCAAGTGCCCAGAGTGCCCAGTGGGAAAGATGGGTCTGAGGAGGGGATCCTTACCGTACCAAGAAAAACTAAATCTCCTCTGTTTGTTCTTCTGTCCATTTGTCCGTTTATCAGATTGCCATATCCTTATTCACACTTGTATATATTTTGTACATAAAAAAAGAACAAATCATTAATGTTATCGTCATTAAACAACTTCAACAAGTATAAATAATAAATGATTAACATTACAAACATTTCTCATATCACAAGTCTATGATTTTCATATATTTTTCTTAACCAGTGCTCAGATAGTGACACCACATCTGTTTTCATCTCTCTCTGACATCTATTAAAAATAACAACTTGTAATTACAAGTAATTTAAAATACGCTTACATGTAAACTTACTTACTTATTATTTATATCTGTCTAAGAATAATAAATCATTTTTTAATATTTATAAGAGATATTTAAGACATTATGACGTTGACAAATTCGTCATTCTAGTCGGGAATAATCATGTGTGTTAGCTACATCTCAGAAACGACCACATAACTGACATAGATAAATTATATTAAAGCTTAACCTATAGCAATTGACTTACATGGTAATAATATCCAGCTATTCTTACTAATACCCTTCTCTTGTTAATTCACTATGGATTATATCTTATTTATTTGAACGATGTTTTTTCCAGACTATAACTGTGAATATCGATGTCAAATCTCCAATTATAATCGAATTAAAATAAATCATTATGTACTATATCTGACTGTTATAATAATTTGAAATGTAGGATTGAGGAGAAGAGGAATTCAGTGTTTGATTATTTCATTATAATTTTATATTTTAGTACGTATATACAAATAACGAAATTATACAAGATTTGTGTTACCCGTGTAATTTTTTGTTTTATTTTTCCGTACCAACACTTAATTAATTCAACACTTAAACAGAACCTTGAATTTGATCTGTCACGCATTGTAATCGCCAATAATTACTGTCATACAGATAATTAAATTTGGTACAGTATATGCAAAATAAGGATTAGAATACTTAATTTTATGTGCTGGACTACTTTGATGCGGACTGTCGTATATGTATAATTAGACGCGTATGCCTCAGAATTACTCATTTTTTTTTTACTCATACAGGATTATTGACAAAGTTTTTAAGGACAAAAACTGCTTAAAATACGAAGTGTTAGAGATGACCTCAAATAGATCGAGAGAAAGAGAAGAGAAAAAAATCTAATCTAATCTAACTTTCAATGCATTTTTTTTAAATACATAATATTAATATACATATTTATGAACAGACGCACATATTATTAAACACCAATACTATGAGTGTGTGACGACCTTTTTTTTTAAATTAAGTAAAAAAATTGGTTTGGAGTTCCAAGGACCTGTTTCTTTTTTTATTTCGTGCGCACTTGCGATACAAAAAAAAATTATCTATAGTTTTCAGGCGATAATTATCGAACCCTTCCGATAATTATCGAATACATCCAATAATTATCGAATCACCCGATAATTATTGATAATTTCAACCGATAATTAACGATAACTATAAAAAAGTATCGATAACTTTCATCCGATAATTATCGATAACTTTCATCCGATAATTATCGATAACCATCGATAACACAATTCGATAATTATCGATAGTAATATTATCGATATTTTTTTCCGATGAATGTGCATTTCGTGCGTGACATTTGACGACTTGTCTTATTGCGATGCGTGAATTCGTTTAGTTATTACTGTACTATTATTTATTCTGTGTTATTACATCATATTGTGTTACTTATAGTTCTTACTTACTAAAAATATGAGGATATGGATAAAAGTTCTGTGGCAAATGAGATTGATTTTCAGGGTTCCGTAGCCAAATGGCTAAAACGGAACCCTTATGGATTCGTCATGTCTATCTGTCTGTCCGTCCGTATGTCACAGCCACTTTTTTTTGAAACTATAAGAACTATATTGTTGAAACTTGGTAAATAGATGTATTCTGTGAACCGCATTAACATTTTCACACAAAAATAGAAAAAAAAACAATAAAGTTTGGGGGTTCCCCATACTTAGAACTGAAACTCAAATATTATTTTTCATCAAACCTATACGTGTGAGTATCTATGGATAGGTCTTCAAAAATGATATTGAGGTTTCTAATTTCATTTTTTTTTTCTAAACTAAATAGTTTGCGCGAGAGACAATTCCAAAGTGGTAAAATGTGTGTCGCCCCCCCCTGTAACTTCTAAAATAAGAGAATGATAAAACTAAAAAAAATATATGATGTACATTACCATGCAAACTTCCACCGAAAATTGGTTTGAACGAGATCTAGTAAGTAGTTTTTTTATTAAAAAAATACACTATGATTAAAACATCGATTAAAGTTACAACGAACTAAAAGAACTTTTATATGATGTTACTTGCTGCTACGGAACCCTTCATGGGCGAGTCCGACTCGCATTTGTTTAATTTTATTTGAAAACTGCTCGCTTAAATCGGACTGCGAACTCTTACAAATAGTGGTCAGCAAACGCAAAATCGTATCCAATCCTTACAAAATTCGCTAAGATTTATCTATCGTCTCCTAGCAGTAGTGTATAATACAGTGAGCGGCTATTTTTAGAAACGGGTATTATTTATGAAGAAACATGCAGTCATTTGCTATCAACAAAAACTAAAAATTTGTTTTCATTCATCACAACTTGACACTAATAGATTTTAAGTATTAACATAGTTTTTTGTAAATAAAATAGATATATTTTTGAATAAAATTTGCGCTTTTTTTTTCTTGTTTTTCTTGTATTAGTTATTCGGCCGAATACCGAATATTAAAAAAGAGTAGCCGAATAGGCCGAATACCGAATAGTAGCCAAATATTCGTGGCATCTTTAATCTCGAACCGCCACCATTAGAGCAATGGCTTAAAAACAATAAGTACATTTTTTCCTCAAATTAACGCGGATGAAACCGCGGGGGCACATGTAGTAAGAATATAAATTTACAATTTTTTTTTTCAATAAAGGTCTTACAGGGATATATAATACAAACTAATTAGTATATATATTATTACATAAAATATAGTCTGTTTGTTTGAACGTGCCAATCTCAGTCTAATTCACAATACAGTTCATAGGGGTGGAACCATTATCGCCAACGCAAGTAAAACCGCTATATTATATTACATACTATTTATTATTACCAACGCAAGTAAAACCGCGAAATTATAATAATAATAAATATTTTTATAATAATAAATATTTATTTGCATAAGTATGTTACAAACAGTTCTTAAGAATAGATCATAAACAATATAAACAATTGTCAAAATTCATCATTATCTATGTCAGTTAATTCGATTAGTTGTACCTATATTTTTTGGTAATGTTAGCATGCATCCATTTTAAGATTGATATCCGAGACGGCCTTATAGATAAACAGCAGAAATTCGCAGGCATCTGAGCTCCGAGATTTTCAATTACATATTTTTAAGTTGCATGTGTTGATAAAAATTCTGAGACATGTGCATACTGGAGAAGCATGGTGGAAAAAAAAACAAACCTTTTTTATATGAAAGAGGTATGTGCTCAGTAATGAGATGATTACAGTATGTTGAAGTATAATTCAATAAAAAAAACTATGATATTGTATATAATTATTGCAAAAAAAGATAACATTAATAGAGAGCATAAAAATTTTATTACTTTCATATTAATTTTATGTCCAAATATGTAATATAAATATTGGAAATTAAATGCGTATTTGTATGACGTGTTTATGAGGTAACCTTCCAAGTGATTGGCATTGTGTCTCCTCTTAATTTTTGAAAATGTAAAAGTTCGCTTTATTATTGAAATGGTAATAAATTTTTATCGTTTATTTGATATATAGCCCGTTGGCGCAGTTGGCAGTGACCCTGTTTTCTGGTCCAGGGTCGTGGGTTCGATTCCCGTCCCGAGCCTATGTTTTATTTTAAATAAAACTATTACGTATACATAGATTTATTAAAAAATATTAATATATATATATCAGATGGTTATTTCCTAAAACGCAGGAAAGACGAACAGACGACTGTGTATATAAAAAAAAAATTAAATTAAATTATAAACTTGGTAAAAGCACTTTATTATAATAGGTATATATTAAGTATGTTTATTCGGTATCCTAATTTAATCATTCAGTGTCTAAATTTATATCTAAAATTAACATAATTGTACAGATAAAATGCAACCTCGGTGTAAAATATACAATAGATATGTTTATATTTAGATACATTTTTATCATTATTTTTTTATTAGATTATATATAATAGATATACATTTGAATAATTACCTAAATAAAAATTTTAATTGCGTTCAACAGTCTCAAAATTGAAATGTGTCAAGCTGTCAACATTTTTTATGAATGACTAGCTAATAGTCGCGACTTCGTCTGCCTTGCTTATTGTATTAACTGAGTATTATAATTTAGATTACTTAAAACGCAAAAATTATCAAAACAATTAAAAGCAAAAATTTAGTTTGCTTACAGAATTTCTCTGTAAAAACTTATAGTGCATATAAAATCATTATTTCTTAAAACTTTAATAACTTCATATTAAATGAAAATATCGCAATAATTTTCGCAGACTTCTATAATTTTATTAACTAATAAAACTACAATCTTTTTTAACTTTTCCACTTTTTTTTTGTGTGTGTAAAAAGTTTAAAAAGATTGTAGTTTTATTAGTAAACATGAATTTCCATCAAGAACCATCAGTACAATCATACTAATTATAACGAATGTGAAAGTAACATATAGGTAAAACAGGTAAAGTGTTTGTTCTAATTTAAAAATTACAAAAAAAAAATTATCCATTAGGTGTAATAAATTACTACTCTTTTTGAATTCTGAAAAACTAAAAATGGTGTTTGAATAACGAATTCATTTTTTTTACCTCATATTTCGGCAACGTTTGACCAATCATAACGACGACGCCGTGTTAGCGCAGTTATTAAGCAATATATAAAACTTAAACATAGTAATTCTAAAAATATAATTAATTAATGCATGAGCATTAATTAGTTTTATTTTTAACTTTGTTATCAATATGATATCTTACCTTGAAGCTACATTTAGTCGACTTCGTTACTTTTAATTAGAATTAATGACTTTCACTAGTGTTTACTACGAGAATAATCCCAAAAAGTGCATTATACCTAATTTATAAAACAATTATATAATTCAGTTCAACTGTACCGATTTTTTCCACGAAAGTAGAAATATGTATCTTAAACTCTTATTATGACATTGGTAATAGTGTAAGAAAATAACAACATCTAATATATTGTAATTTTGTTCTCGTATGTTTGTCATTGAACTCTGCTTAAACGAAACTCTTCGAAAACTTTTAAATGGATTTGATTAGATTGGGTTGCAATGGGTTTTCGATTTTTTAATATAACATACGTCTACAACAAATATTGTGTTTAAATAAAAATAAAATCTAGTTTTATTTGTTTTAATTACACACTGGAGAAGTCTTCAGTAATTACTTTTAAAGACGAGTATAACGTAGGAAACGTAACATAAGAAACAAAAATATTTTTTTATAACGCTTGGATTTAAAGTTCGGTTTTCAATTGTAATTTTAGAGATGAAAGTGCCACATTGTTTCCAGGCTAAATAATGAATTAATTTAGAGCGCATGTATCAACTTTCGTCCAAAGTTATGACAAATCGCATAGTTTAACCTCACAATTTCCTTGTCGTATCCGAAACAGAAAAACATTAATCTCCTAATTTACAGTTTTTGGTTATTTAAATACTTTTAAAATACTCTTTTTATCATCATAGATAGTTACATTAATAAATTAATAATACACTAATTTAATAATAATATACTAATTTAATAATAATATACCTTTTATTATTAAATAGAATAAAAATATTGACTTAAAAAAAATTATATTTTATTTTCTAATACAACGAATAATAAACTGTAATAAAATTATACAACATCTAATTATTATATTAATAGCAAAAAATTTGAATTTTTATTGTATGCAAATATACTTATTTAATTAACAATTATAGTAAGAACGATGTTATTTTAACAATTAATATCAAATTAAAAATTGAAAAAAAATTATCATTTTTTTTTTGTCATTACATTTACAATAATATTTTTTGTTTAATATAACGTTCTTAAAGTTTTTTTTTTTCATTGCTAGGATACGCGACATCATCGATAATATCACATGTGTGAGTAAATTAATATAAAAACCTTTTAATTACTAGTTTATCTATTTTAATTAAAACCGAACTTTCCATCCTAGCGTTATAATTTTTTTTAAACGTTACACGGGAGAGAATTGAGAGATGTCAACTTCGGATTTTTATTCCCCTCGCTTTCGGCTCGGGGAACAAAAATCCGGGTTGCAATGTCTCATTTCCCTCCCTAGTAACATAATATACGTATCATGGGGACGAAAGTTGACACATGCGCTCTAAATTAATTCATCATTTGACCGGGAAGCAATGTTGCACTTTCGTCCATGCATTATAAAAATTATTTTGTATGCGAGAATAATATTTTAATAAAATGATAATTAAAAATTAAATTATTAAATTCCTACTCCCATTCCTACTAAAGTAGCTCTTGCCCAATCCCTTCTTCCTAACTTGCTTACACTGACATTTGTTACCTGGACCTAAGGGAGGATCAACTGAATAAACTTGAGCGTCTTCAAAATCTGTGTATTCGGTTCACATTTCGACTTCGCAAGTATGACCATATCTCTGAATTTCGTAACAAGCTCAAGTGACTTCCTGTACACAAGAATACTCATATAATTTCCCTTCTTTAATTTGTTATACTTAATCTTGTTCTACCATTCTATTTAAAATAACGTTTTGAGTTTCTCTATATGACTCACATAAAACTCGTAGATTACTTCGTTCTATTGAAAATCTCACTTTAAAAATTCGTAGTCACTCTTCTTCTTTTTACATCGAGTTCTTCTGTATTGAAGCTGCACACTTATGGAATACCTTACCGTTGCCCATTAGATGTGCACCATCACTGAAATCCTTTAAATTTGCATCTTGTCATCTTGAAACTTTTACGTCATTAACTATGGAATATACTTTACGAGTATAATAATATATATATATGTATATATATATATATATATATATATATATATATATATATATATATATATATATATATATATATATATATATATATATATATATATATATATATAACTATGGATTTTTTTTGTGTGTGTACAGTAAAGAGTGAATAAATAAATTGTAACCAAAACGCTACTTGATAGGCGTTAGAAACATAACACTACAACTAAGAAGCACCTCTTTGTTGGAATTACTGTAACAGATATTTAAGTCAGGTTAAACCAAGCTGGTCGTCTACTACAAAGTTTTACAGAGTCTGTTTTATTTAAAAACACTGATCTTGGGATCTACAGGATCGATGAAAAAAAAATTGTGATTCAAAGTCTATTTTATTGGCGTTAACAGGTCATAAAACATCAACTTACAAGAGCGAAGTCATCATAACAATAAATATGGCTAACTAGTAACCAATCATACAAGTATTGACATTTGTTGCTTGTAAAACAGCAACCGTAAAATAAATAGACATTTATATACTAATCTGTCACGAAAGTACCAGGAAAAGATCAATAATACACAAACTCTTTGTTATTCATACAAAGGAGATGGGGACTTTTGGGCCAAAATGTAATAAGTAGAGATATGGTTTAAAAAATTGGTTATATTTTTTTATCTTACAATATAAAAAATCAATTTAATTCTGAATCTGGAAGCGGAGAAAAATGAAAAAGATTGTTTTCATCCAATTAATCGGGTATCGATTCAACTTAAATCGATTACAGAATTAAAAAAAGAAAGGTTTCTACTGGTTAATTAACTCAAAGTATTTAGATGCTCAATATTGAAGTTGTAAACGATAAAGTTCATTTAAATAAAGTTAGATTAAAAGCGAAAATATCATTTAATATTTGAAAATAATATCGATTTCGTATCGATTTAAAATAAATCATATCTTTAGTGACAGTTAACAACTGATTGACATTCATACTAGCCGTTTATTTTTTACCTACATTTCCTAGATGACATTTAAATAATAATAGAAGAAGAATTAAGTATGAAATACATTTAAAGATATTTTTTTAAATTCTGAACGATATTTATTAGTGTTTCAAGTTATTGATATTTGTAATGAGTTTTTAAACATTTTTCACTAAATATAAGAAACATTAGTGCTTTAAGAACTTAGTGATCGGGTTTTTTAATAGACATTGTAACATAACCTCATTTTTACAAAATGTTTAATAACTCCGCTCTCAGATAGCCAAAATATAGAGAATTTTCAGCGAGGGATCCATAAGCCTAAATGCATTAATTGATACCATTTTCATTTCATTACATTTTGGCCCAAGAATGTATGGAATCGTATCCATCTCCTTTATAAAATTTTTATGACGTTCAAAGTATGCTCCTTCAGAAACAATACACTCACACCAACGAATAATCCAATCATCAAAACCATTTTTTAAACCCTGTTTTCAGAATTGAGTTCGGTTCTTGTCTCGAATTCTCCTTTATGTCTTCTACCGATTGAAAACGGGTGCTACGAAGTCGTAATTTGAGCTTAGGAAAAAGAAAGAAGTCGGCTAGAGCCATATCTGGTGAATATAGTGGTTGCTCGATGGTATTTGTTGAGTGTCTGGTCAAAAATTCGTTTACAATGAAGGCGTTGTGGGTAGACGCATTATCATGCTGCAAAATGCAAGAATTTTCTTTCAACATATCTGGCCTTTTTCGTCTAATTTGCTCTCTTAAACGCCGCATAACGCTCAAGTAATATTCCTTATTTACCGTTTGACCTTCCGGCAAGAATTCCAAGTACACAACACCGCGATAATCAAAGAAAACACTCAAAATGACTTTTGACATTTGAACGAGTTAGGCATAGATTCACTTATATACTGGAGTTAGGTGTAGTTTTTTCGATTTCGGTTTAGTTGGAAGGCGCCACTCCGACGCTTGTTGACTAGTTTTCATGTCAAACTCGTAAACCCACGTCTCGTCATTCAGTGTTGCCAACTTCGGGGTTTTCCCCCTAAATTTAGGGGGAAAAAATGTCGACCGAGAGTTTTTTAGGGGGAAAAATATTTTAGGGGTGTTTTTAGGGGTATAATTTTCCGAACGGCGGATGACCTTTTTTATTTTTTTTATTTTTTTTTCGTCGTCCGACAATTGTGCCGATAGTAATCGATAATTTTTTCCGATGAACCCCTACCGTCGTTGTTTACTATCTGCCTAAATCCGGATAGGGTACGAAGGATAATGTTGATATTGGACGCCGTTTTTTTTTTTTCGTCGTCCGATAATTATCAATAACTTTGTCCCGATGAACACCCCTACCGTCAGGGGGTTTCAATTTAGTGGTTTTTGAGTGGGTTTTGAGGGAAAATGTAGGGGGATACTTTTCAAACAGTTGGCTACACTGTCGTCATTAGTAACAATACGTTTCATGAATATTAGGTCGGAATTGACTCGTTCTAGCATGTCCTCAGCGACTTTCATGCGATTCAGTTTTTGGAGAAAATTTAGGTCTTTTGGGACTAGCCGAGCGGCAACATATTTCAAACCCAAATGATTAGTTAAAATGGTACGGATCGACTCGTGAGATACACAAAATTCGGTGGCTATCTCTCTCAAAGTTGAATGAGGATTTTCAGTCACTGTTTCCTTCACTTTTGCGATGTTAACTTCAGTTGCAGACGTCTGACGTTGCTGACGTTGATGGCCTACCAGAACGAGGCAAATCTTCCATCATATTTCGACCGCTTTTGAACGCTTTGTACCACTCATAAGCATGGGTTTTTGATAAATTCGATTCACCGTAAGCCTTCTGTAACATTTTCATTGACTCCGGACACGAAATTACATTGGCGATGCAAAATTTAAGACAAACTCTTTGTTCGATGCTATTGTCCATTATGAAATTCGCAATACACACTAGATATGATATAACTAAAAAAACACTGTATTTAATACAAACAACAGATGCAACTCAAACGCCGCGGCAAAATGGAAAACAGTTGAGATTGGCTCAACAACAAAATTTTTTTTTTTATTTGAAACCATAAACAAATAATCCATTCCCGATAATTTTTTGACTGAATGTATACTAGCCGACTATACTACTAGTCGACCCGTTCCACTTATAACCAAGTTCTGACTGGGTATATTATAACTATACCAAGATTCGTTCAAATCGTTCCAGAACTAACCAAAATAAACTCCAACTCATTTCCTATATGGTGACGAGGACACTGCATGTTGGATGTTTATAAGCTGTTCCAGTTCTGTTCTATCGAGCACTTTTTTAATTTGCACGATCGACAAAAAAAGCATACAAAAAATTAATTTATAATCGTTATGACCACTTTCGCGTGAGTACATAACGTAACAATTATAGTTTTGAAAAAAAAAAAACAATATATAGAAATAACGTCATTGTGATTTTATAAAATGTATATATATATATGTATCGCAGGGGAACCCATTTACGGGTGATATCTAGAGCGCCCGGGTAGGTAGTCCTAGACCGTATGTCGGACTCAGCACTTGGGGGTGTAATATTGTACTAAACATCTGCGGGAGCCTTCAGCCGCTTTAATTAGAGGGTTCCGGATCTGCAGGCAACAGGATACCTCCAGCGACAGACTGGCCTCGGCGATAGGGCCAGACTTCTCCTCCATGGGGACGCACCCAGAGGTTCCCGTCCAACGTGGGGTTCTAACCAAGAGCCCTCCTACCCTTATGAGTAGGTCTCGGAAAGAATCTCCGCCATGAGCTCCCACGGGGGGTCGCCGGCTAGAGCAGTATCTGCAGCCCACGATACCTACGGTAGCCCCAGATCACCCTCACCACGATGGTCCTCTACGCAGAGCGCTGCGCAGCTCTATTCGTCGCAGTGAGGCGATCCGCCCAAACCGGGGCACACCGAACACGGTACAGCTGCCTGTAGATTATTTATAAATTAACAATCAAGTATTATATTTACTAGAAATAAGTCAGTGTTTAATTAGTCCATGAATATTTCAAGCTAATGTTTAACAAACAATAAAAACATTGTAAATCTTTTATATCTTAGATAGTCACCTGAAATCTACTAAAATACTTAAAAACACTACAAATAATATACGTTACATTTGCCTCACTTAACATAATTTAATTTAATTATTCAATCTGATTATATTTAAATGCGGTATTGAGTTCGATGTAAAAAAATTAAGAAACCGTTTCGCTACTAATTTAGATCCTTTTTTATGTTTGTTAACCTTGTATATTATGTTTTAAAGAACATAAATTATATTAACTACATATCTATATCTTACAGTCTAATATAAAATTAACAAAAGTAAGTAATAACAGAGACCCTTTATAGTATTATATTAGGTTCTTCTGCTGACTTGTAGGATAAATATACTCAAGTGGAAATTAATGCAATACGCGTACAATATGAGAATTAATTACAAATTCAATTCGGCCTACCGAGGCGTGTAATTGTATCAGGCATCTTTGCCGAAACTTAGAGACATTCCTAATATTTGAGCTGCAGTTAAAAATATCAGAGCAACGGTGATTAGTAGTTAATTTCTGTTTATCTTTCGATAGTAAAAATATTATTTTGGGGAAAAAGTCTTCGTATTTATTATATACAAATTCAAGACTTTTTCTAAAGTTTAATTACATTTAATTATAATATATATGTGGCATTTTGTTCGATAACTTGTTGCCACCTTGAAGGTAGTGTATATAATCCCGTTCCTGTAAAAATACTGGAATTTTTGAACAACAAAAAATGCAACAAATAGTTTTGACAGTTCTGTTTTCATGTTAACCTAACATCACCTAAAGAGTTCTGAAGAGACCGAAACAAGTGAAAAACTGAGGGTGCAAGGTCAGAACTATATGGTGGATGCATTAGCACTTCCTAACCAAACTCTCAATTTTTGATTTGTGGCCAATGTGTGTGGGGTCTGGCGTTTTCATAATGAAAGACCGCTCCTTTTCTGTTGATCTATTTAAGCCGTTATTTCTAAATTTCCTGCTCGAGTCTCATTAGTTGTTGGCAGTAGATATCCGAATCAATGGTTTTGCCCGGCGGTAAAAGTTCATAATGAACAATTCCCTTCCAATCCCACCATACACACAGCATCACCTAATTATTTAAAAAAATACGAAAAGACTTTTTACCCGACCTATTAATAAACACTTACATCGACTTTTAATTTGATATTCTATTGGAATCTACCAACACAGGTTCTCTTAAGGATCGATATGAATATATATCAGTTCAAAGACAATCTATCGGGAGATTATTTATTGGTACCTAATTATAAACGATGGATTAAAATTTATATAAATTCAAACTGTAGATAGATAGGATATTAAAAACTGCCCTTGATTTAATCAGGGCTCTTATAAGCTAAAGGATTGTACGTGGAGTCGATACAGGGCCAGCTACAACGCGCTAATTATGACTACAACCATAGAAATATTATTTCAAATATCTATTACTACAACACAATTGAAAATCTATTTAGTTTTAAAATATTAGTATCACACATAAGAAAGTAAGGCATCTTTTAACTTTTTGTAACGTAATGAAAATTTAACTTCAAATAAAAATAATTCTGATATTGTTTCTTAACAAGGTTCTTATTAAACAATATACAAGTACATAGAAAATTTATTTGTTCCACTTTCATACTTTCGTTTTAATTTAGGAAGAACATTGAGACCTGAAAAAAGACATAGGCAAACTTACATCCATTTAATAAATAGATACAATGAACTATGTGAAATAAGTTCAATATACATAATTATATGAAAATTATTTTTAGCGTAGAGGTCGGCGTAGATGTAAAGGTTGCGTCAGTAGAATTAATTATTTTAAAGTCAGAAAATTCGAGTACACTATTATGGAAAAGGCTTTATTTAATTGTTATTTATTAATTATTTATTGCACAATACACTAAATGGGTGTTTTGTACAAAATTCGGGTTACATATATAGTTATAAATATTAGCAAAATACGTTTCACTACGGGATTGAAAGAATACATATTCATATATACATACCCTTAATCATTACCAACTCTGATTGTTGGGGAATACCAAAAACCCTGGTCTTTTTTATATTAAACTTTAGAACAAGGTCCTTAAAACAATACCAATAAAAAAATACGACCTATTTTGTTATCCGTTCTTTGAATCTAGTTCTAGAACGCGCTTACCTACATACAGCCAGAGCGGCGCGGATATGAAAGGGACAGGAGTGCGGCGTTCAGTTTACAGCTTTATATAAAAGAAGCAAGATTTTGTAACCATTCCGACTTGGAATCTCGTCGCGATCCCATCGGGGTGCAAGCGAGAGCTGAGATCGATTCGCGCGCGAAAATTTATAGACGCGGTTTATTTATTTTTATTTAATTTTCCAAAATGGCGGTTAGAAATGCCACGAGCATTATCAATATGAAGGAGAAGGGACATTTCAATCATGAAAAAACAAGGATGGATAAATATACGGTAATTTTTTGTTACTTTTTTTTTTACATAAATATTATATTTAAGAAGAAACACGTGAAAAGGATTTTAAATATTTTTAATTCAGTTCTTTCCTTAAAATATATTTAACAATGAAACACATAAGACGATAATGTCTATTATTTTATTTACATTTTGGGGGGTAGATGCATACATTGCTACACCAATAAAAATAATAATCCATAAAAACAAGTATAAAATTAATGACTAGAAAGACGTTATAAAAATGTCAAAGACGTATTAACACCTAACTCTTTTTGATAATAGACAGTAAAAACCCATTTTAAACATTATTTATTACAACATAATATTATATTCATTTATTATTCTATTTTTTTTTTGTTTTTTTTTTTATTCAGTTAATATCAAAATGAAAATAAAAATATATTAATATAGATAATTTCATAATTAATTTTGAGGATAATTTTTTTTCGTAATTTTTAATTTTTTTCTGCCACCTAATAAGATTTATTTTAAATAATAATAAACTCATAATAATTGTCTAGGAACATCTAGAAAAAATATGTCTATCATAAGTCAATGTTCAGGATACGATTGTTATTTATATTGGCATTGTTATGTAAAACATATTTTAAGGACTTTAGGATTAAAACGAATAGAAATATTAGTTATGATTTGCACTGTCCTTACTATTATGTTCTTTTTAAAACGCGAAAGAAATAAAACTGCATAACTGACATTAACGGCCCAGGCAATAATAAAGATTGTATGCGTATTTATAATGTTTACCCTGAACTGAAGTGTACTGAATCAGTCTGTATACATCTCAATACTGGTCAAAGGCTTCCAAGCCTCTCAAGGAGAAAGATAATTGATCATTATAATAGAGAATTTTGAATGCCCGAACCAAAACGGAATCCTCTCGAATAGATTTGATATTAAATATTTAAAACTAATAAATAAAATATCATATATTATTATATATTATATATAAATAATAAACTAAATATTTTAATTAAACTTATAATGAATACTACTTCTAACACAAATATTGTGTGCGATTAACATTTCAGTTGCTTTAATACAGTCATTGAATATCTCTATAATTACAAATTTCGCTAAAAGCGACACAGTTAATTTAGTTATCTTTTTTTTAAACTAGTTTTATAATATTTAAATAAAAAACAAATACAAAAAATGAGGACTGAAATAAACAATACTTTTAACCTATTTAAAATTAATATAAAACGAAGCGATAAAAAAAATATATTTTGTTATATAACTTGACTAACATATTTGATACGATAATTTAATTAATGATTAATGATTCGATGTTTTTTGTAAAAACTCTTACATTATTTGCTTAATATCCTTGTTCGTTATATTCGGAAATATAAAATCTCAAAAAGTCAAATGATTGAACTTTACTTTCTGCTACATATAATTACATATATTTAAATTATTGAATGTATTTGTGAATTTGAAATGATATACTACACTTGTAAATGCCTCGGAATGTGTGAAAATAATATTTGACTTATTTTTTATTGAAGGTTCATTTGAAAAAAGTCCATTATACAATGATTTAGAATATTCATTTTGGCTTAAGGGCGGTAATATTCCTTTACCTTATAACAAAATGAAGTGAATGCAGTCCTGTCACCTAAAGTGACTTCAGATTCAAAATGTTTCGCATTGCAAAACCTGCATTGTAAATCCATTAATCCACATTCCACAATCATAGCTATGAAAAAGTCTTGAAATGAAATTTAGTGCACATTTAAAATAATGTTTCTCTCAAAATTAGTTCTTCATTTTGTATAATATTAACACTATTTTAATTTACCTACATGATACTCGTATTGTAAGTTAATTCAGATTACTGCTACACAATTTTCCTGATTGAGCAAGCTGTGTTTCACTAATAGCTAATATATTATATAAAGCACAAATATCTAATAGACAAACTAAGACTAGAAAAACAATATTAATCGCTTCTCAGTTTGACCAGATCTTAACCATGAAGAAAATAATATATACAGTATATTTGTGTATGTGTGTGTATGTGATAATTATGATTATTTTTGACATTCAGTAAGATCGTACACAAATAATATTACAGACCAATAATATTAATTTCTTCTCAGTTTTACTACAAAAGAGTATATATTTCTGTACATATATGTGTGTCAAACGCATGGTGGTGTGTATTTTTTTTAAAAATAAATTAATGTATTTTTTCAGAATTATTATAAAAAATATTAGCATTCTATTCACAAGTTTTAAAATAAAATTTCAGACTTTAAAAATATCGGTCATTAAATTCACTCCTTATATCTTACGAGTTAATTATCAAAAATAACTCCTTGTTTTTGTATTAATTTTTAAAAAGTTATGCTAACCAATTTATGTGTCGAACTTCAAAATATTAGGGTCAGGGATATGTTACTACTACCTACCTACCTACCTATGTCTAGTATGATAAATCATTGTAAATATAGTAAGCTAAGAACAGAACGAATAATATACGTGTAGTACTATTTCATATTCCAAAAACAATTATTTTTTTCCACCCCTATAACCGTACAGCGTTTGAAGCAAAAATATCAAAACATACCCAAAATTGTTTTTGAATTTTAACTTTGTTTTCCAAAGCAATAATATACAAAGAAACCCTTGTACTCATACATAATAATAAGAAATTTAAGATAGCTGACAAAATAATCAGCAGCCTACTCGGTTTCACAAATGGACTGTCGAAATGTTACTGACGACATCTACAAAAACAGGAAATAAAACTAGGCAACTTACACGATTTTTTTTTCACAAAATTAACTTTTAATAAATGTGTCTTAATATACTTTTTTTAAAAGTTATTTAATTTTTCAAAATAAAAATGTCAAGGCTACAATTAATCAGAATGCCTAAAAGTATATATCCTCATGTATCGAGACACAATGGAGAGATTGTGCTATTTAATGATTTGGCCTCGAATGTACTGATTAGAGTGAATACGGATAATAGGCTTTACAGGTCTGACAAATACACGTTTTATTCCTGTGAAATATTTAGCTACAATTATATCATAATACATATTATAATCCGAACAGTCTTAAACGTCCGAACAGAGTAGGAATTTATTTATTGACAAGTAGACAAAAGGTTCTTAATTAGTAAAATAATAATAATAATCATTTAATTATCATATTATTAAAATATTTTTCTTGCATAAAAAATAATTTATATAATGCCCGGATTGAAAGTTCAATTTTCAACTGTAATTTTAGGGATAATAACAAATAATAAACGTCCCACACTCAACGACCCCCAGTTGGATGTAAATCCTGTGTCGGGGGTCCGGAAACACACACAACACACAAGCACAAACGCCCAGACCACGACAAATATCTGTATGGCCTATACAAATATTTGTCATTTGCGGGGATCGAACCTGCGACCGCTAGCACATCAGCCAGTTGCTGTGACCACTGCGCCAACGCGTCGTCGAATAGTAAATTATTGAAGTAGAAAATGGAGAATAACTATAGACATATTCATAAATGCGTCAACTGATTTATATTTATGTAGAGACCGAAAAATAATACCTTCTTTTACATTTGCTATATATAAGATAAAGTCGACATATATACTTACTACAGCTTACATGAAATGCATTTCATAGGAACATTGCACCTCGCTGTATATTTAGATATTGGCAACGTACCAACTGCATCAATAAATTATATTTTTTGATCGTATATATTATATAGTTTTTGAACGCCATGTTTATACCTATAAACTAAAAATATAGTGAAATTGATATTGAATTTCATAATTGTTCCATTACTGACAAGATGTCACTCGTTGTGATATTTATGGTCACTGTTTCGTCGCGATAAACCGTAGCTTGATGTATTTCAGCCTATGTTCTTAATATTGTCTATTTTTTATATAGATTCCTTATTGTACTATACTATATCAAATTTTAATTTACAATAATAATAATTATACACTTTATTGTATACTACTATACACTGTTGTACACTTTGTAATGTTTGTAGAATTATGAAAATCGGTTTTACTGTTTCAAAGTTTATCGATTACAATAAAAAAAAAATTTGCCCTTTTTTAATATAAGTGAATGTAATAAATAACATTGATTTATATTGTTTAATTAATTATTACGGAAATGCGTTTTATATTTTTTTATACGCTTAATTAAAATCTTACTAATAGGTGCGTGTACTATAAAAACTAATTATTACCTAAACGTACGAAAACATATTATCTCGTGTTTTTATACTTAAAATACAAATAGATTTAAATGTCAAGTTATAGCTTTATACTTATTGTTAGTAAAATAATATAAGCAGCTTTTTTACACAATTTTCTTACTTAATTATCATAAAATTTAAAACTTCGTCATATTAAAAAATATTATAAGTAGTATTAGTAAACTATAAAATTTATATTAAAAATGAATTAATAAAATAATTTTAGAATTGTTATTCTAAATACAGAAGTCACCCAATTTGTATAAATAGTACATGTAAATTTATCAAAATCGAAAAATATTTTAATCCGGTTTAAATACCCGCTACAAACGGAACTAACAATACTCTTTGAATTTACTTCGACATCCTATTAAAAAACAATGTTTTTAATGACACAATGCAATTGCCGGACCTGTTACTAAAGCTGCTTATTTCTTAACTTAATTGTAATGTAGTGAGCTGCTGGCTAAACAATTTTTTGAAGAGAATTTTTATTAAATTTGTCCACTTCAAATATACATTTTGTATCTCCTAAATATAAACAAACAACAAAAACAGACCCTTCTTAGTTTGAATAAAAGTAGCAAATAATATAAATATGTATGACTTGGTACTATCCACTATCTGCAATGTCGCTAAGAAAATTGATTCACAAAATGAAATTGACGACAGAACAAAGAGAATGAGTTTTTCTTCGTCTACTCCGTCGAAAGCAATATATTTTTTAAAGTTATATAAAATAATCAGTGTTTACTCAATATTAATTACTTTACTATAATACTCGTGAGATCCATATTTAAATAATCATTTGACAAATAAAATTGTTTAAGATTTTATGAAATTGTAGATCCTCATATTTCTAATTAATTAGAATATTAGATAAAGACTCAGATAAGTAAATATATTTCAAACGAGACGTCACATTTAGGCTTAGATTTTAATACTTCTCTTAATTCCTATGAGTCGTTTTATATTTTTTATAAATATTAAAAAACGTAGACATTTTAAGTTTTCAAGTGTCTTTCTAACTTAGTTTACCATTGCTATAAAGACGAAATGTTATTTGATTGTTTGTAATTAAAAGTCTCTGAAAACAGTGAAGCGATTTTAATAATTCTCACCATTAGAAAAGTAAATTATTCAGAAACAACATAGATTACAAAATCTTTATTTATTTATTTATACTTTATTGCATAACACAATATTGAATTGTACAAAAGGCGGGCTTAATGCTTAAAATATTCTCTAACAACCTTAGGACAAGAGCGGACGGTTGTAGATGTGCATAATCGGAAATTACAAAAAAAAAATATTTTCAAAAAAGGCTAAATAAGATAATAATATTAATTACAATAATTATATTAAATACACGAGCAATTAATACATATAAATTATACTTACATATAAAATACATACATACACAAACAGATACATATATACATACATAGTACTTAACAAGCTGACGATAATTAGCAAAACACAAATATACAGTGTTTATTAAGTTCACCATATTAGGTTAAATTTTCTCATATTGGGTTAAATGTTATATTACTCATGTAAGCAGAACAGCTGTAGCCATTAACCACATATGCTCAACATACTCAACGAGTAAAACCACGATGGATGTCACTTTTAAGTTAACTATCATTGGATCCTAAGTTAATTGTTATTGGATCCTAACCTTTGTACTCATATTTTTTTAAACAACAAATAACCTATTTAATACCGACAATCACATCACTATTTGTTTAACTTTCAACTACAAAAGGTCAGGGATTTTACGACAAGTTTTATAACGATAAACACCGAGATTTAATTACGTTTCGACTCATTAAACAATAAGTTCCTAAGACCCGTTGACTCAGTGAGCGGACCTTGTTCACGATCACTATCAAGGTCTAAGTTCGATGATCGCCTTTCGCCTCGCTCGCGCTAAACACTTGTCAATCAGGTTTTATCGTTTTAAACAGTTCGTAGGGTGAGTACTACAACTAGGTAACTTTTTTTGTTGTATACTAAAAAAGTTTCATACAAAATTTTGTTCGATACACGACATAAATACTTCTAATCAAATAAAATTTAGAAATAGTAAAATAATATTTAGTCAAGTCTTGACAATCTCTAAAAATCTTAGTAAAACTTTAATTTGAGTTATTCTTGAAACAGCTGAATTATAGTTACCTAGTTGTACTCGTAGTATTCACCCCACGAGTTGTCTACTCTACCTTATTGTTAAGTGCAATAAGTTTAATTAATAGAGATAAAATTATTAATGTTTGTTCCTTTATTATCCTGCTAAAGAAACATTATACATATTTAAACACAGCGTATATAACTAAGTATATTAAAATATTTTCTTTAAAAATAGTCGGTTTATAGAAATAAATAAATGTAGGTTTACTAAATAGAATTATTCATTAAATAGCGTCGTGAATTCGAATTTCAGTTTAATCTTGACGGTCAAAAAAGGTATATTTGTATAGTATATTTGTCAGTCAGTTTATTTATTATTTAATTCCATAAACTCTTTATATAACTCCAATGACATACACGTTTTAGGTGTCATATCTTTCATCTATTCTATACTAATATTATAAAGAGGAAAACTTTGTTTGTTTGTTTGGATGTAATGAATAGGCTCAAAAACTACTGGACCGATTTTAAAAATTCTTTCACCATTTGAAAGCTACATTATCCACGAGTAACATAGGATATATTTTATTTTGGAAAAAAATAGGGTTCCGTAAGATATTTGGGTTTTTCGGACACAAGGTGTAAAAAATTAACCAGAAAAGTTACTTATTTTGCGTACGCTGCCTAAACTATAAAAGATAGATCCATAAAATGTTCCAATTAATTGTAGATCTTATAAATATCTACAATAAAGTCCGCGACACACTATACCTATCTATGTCGAGTGAGGCACAACAACCATTTTTTTATTTAAAAATCTTGAATTTTTTGGACTACATTTAAACGCGTTTATTTTACTCATGCTATTAATCCTTATCAAAATAAATTATTTCATCACTAAGTACAGTTTATGTAGATAATATTTGGTCCTTGAATGATTAAAATTGATTGACGTTTGGTTTTGAAGTTATGGCGAAATTAAAATATTACGATTTCTGCTGCACGGGCCGTTGCGAAGTGGGCGTCACGAAGGCTGGGGTGCGCGTGCGGGAAGGACATAGGATACTTTTTATCGCGAAAATAAGGATAGAAGGGGTTGAAATAGGGGACGAAAATTTGTATAGAAGTTCCTTATTGTCAAACATAAAAATAAATCATGTAAGATTGTTCAATTGTTTAAGACAAAGACAAAAAAGTGTGCACGGGGAAAGGGGGGTGTGCGTATCGGGCAGTAGGCTTACCATGTCGCGCGATATAACCGAATTCCACGCGGGCGAAGCCGCGGGTGGAAAGCTAGTACTAAATAATTCTATGAAGAAATGCAACGACGACTGTGTATTTATGTCATTTATATTTATTTCTAATATACTTTGAAGTCGTAGACCTGTCACTAGCCTGTGTCTAACATGTGTTATAAATAAGTAGTAGTAGTAATAGTATCTAATAGTAATATATATATAATTACTTTGTTATTACCGCCTACAATTTGAGGTTGACTGGAAGAGAATGCCACTAGACATTAAGTCCGCCTTTTGGTCCAATTGTCTTTTTTACACTGAGGGTCAATAAAGTGTTAAAATAAGTAAATAATATTAAGAGACTTGCCACGCTGAACAGAATTTGTTTTCTTAAAACAAACAATCTGAGATTAATTACTATTAAAATTATTATTTTTTTTCATTACGTCACTCGTTTGTTGGGGAAGGTTATGGATAAAAACATTTTTAGAAGCAGAGCAATTACATCATCGAATTACGCATTCTTATAGAGGTCATTACCCGCGAGATACAGCGAATATATTATATTAATAGTAAATGAAAATGAAAATAAGATTTTTGATAAGCGATCCAAACTCATTCATAAAAATAGTAAATAAGGAAAAAATCTATTTTATAGTCGAGTCAAGTTTTTTAATTATTTCGAACGTTTTATACATAGTAATATTACGATGAATACGAATTTTTTATTTTGTAATTGTGCTATTTACTATTTAATTTGTACATTTATAATGAGACACTCGATAAGCGTGGATGGAGTGGCGTGAACCAGAGAGAGCGCTTTGCCCTCTTTGTCCACAGACCCGAAAGACGCCGTTGATCTAAATTGAGTAATTCATAAACAATAGATATAAATATAGAGCAGTAATCAATAACCACTGTCACCATCAGAACATACTCCATAATACTAAAGGCTAAACCGCGAATGGCGGCTATAAAAACTTAATTTTAGTTCACAATAAGTAATTATAATATTCCATACTATGTATTTTAGTAGAATAAATGAAATAAATAGTTTATAAATTGCATTTGTAGTTTGTAATTTTATATAAATTGCCAATCTTAATTCCGATTCTTTTGAATTTTTCCACGTATTTCCTAGTCTATTGATTAAAAATAAATAATTTAGTAATAAAATATCTATAAAATAAATATTAAGATATTCGAATAAATGTTAAGCTTGAATTTATTTTGAAAAATCTAAAAAAAAATCTGACTACCTATGAAATATTATAAACGTGGGTTATGTTTTTATTATTATATAATACACATACATTACTGACTGAAGACGAAAGGGAGTAGGAGTAAGGAGCTCAGGACAGGAGAAATAGGATTGTCTCCTTTCAAATCTCAGAAGCCATACTAAAACAATTAGCAACTAGTTAACAATAATAGTAATTAGTAATACTAACTGTATAAAACAATTAGTTATAGTTTTTCTCAATAAGTGACGTATTGTCTTTAAATTAATAAAGTCTTAAACCATAAATCAGAAGTGATTCACGCCAGTTTCTTTTCAAAGGATTATTTTTGTTCAAGTTCGAATCACATTTTAAACTCTACCACAGTGATTTCCTCAAATTTTGTAACAATATTATAGTTATCCGCTAAGTTTTAAGTTGAATTTAAGTAGAAAATTAAGGTAAAAATTAATCTCAAATATATAATTTAATATTACTATTATCAGTGATGCAGTATTAGTATTACTATTATCTAGCCCTTCGACCTCGTATCAAAATATATTGAGATCCTGTTTATTCAGCTGTGAATAAAATCAAAAGGATCATGAATTCACTGAGTTCACAAGAGAACTCTGTAGCTACGCTCTTAACTATCATAATTATAGAAATACATATATATATTGGAAATCAACCCCTAAGACAACGTTATAAAATGTATACCTATTTGTACAGATTCAAGGAGTTTAATGAACTTAAAGCATATTTTGCTTAAAAGTTGTCTAAAATTTTGTTGAAGGTTCTTAAGGAATCAAAAATTAAAAGTAACTGGACAAAAAATATCGGAAAACTTCAGAAAACTTAACGACTACAATTTTACAACTATTACACTTCAAGCGTCTTGCATTTGACAGTTCGCCCGTTTGAATATTATGTATCAAAAAGCATTACAATAGACTTAAACCTTTTAATAAGTTTTCATAGGCATAAATATTAATATTTTATACATACAATGAGAAGTGAAATAAAAATAAATATTTATCTATAGTTATAATATCCGGCAAGAGTTCATAATAGTACGTGTATAAACTTAACAAAATAATTTTTATTTTACTTTGTTATAGCCTACTTTTATGTCTTTTTTAATTAAATATTGTTACTGTCAATTCAGTCGTAAAGTTTGCAAAGTAAATAAATGTAAATGTCTTTTAATATACAAATATTGTCGTCTCTTTTTAAAGTAAGCAATTCAATGTCTGTAAAGTTACAGATATAAGCAGCATCATTGTTAAATCACATTAAATTTAATGACACATATTAAAGCATTATATCGTATACTTCTAAAGGTCATCATAAGATCATCTTCGGATCTTTTATGCAATAACCTTGGTTGCTTATAATTTTAAGTAAACGATATCGTCCATCAATTTAATATAGGGGAGGTTTTTTATTTCGACATTAAAAAAAAAACAAACAAAATCATCAGTTCTATTATATTAAAATATAGAATAGAGACGAGGAAACCTTGGCCGTTTTACCCTATTCCTATAACTATTCCTGTGAATCACAACTAGGTATTATTCATATATTTTTAAGGCCCAATTTTTATTCTATAATAACATGTTTTAGTAAATAAATTAGAAACAAGATAACTTTTTAGTTTAATAATAATAATCGTATACATGAAAAAATTAGAATAATATTTAGATAGAAAGAAATGAAACAATAAAAATAAACAAACGACGCTATTTCGCTCCAAGTCACTGAACTAAAAACTCATCCTAGCTCTATACACAAACGAAAGTGCAGTAGAGCGTAAATAATACATAACGTCGCTATTTTTTAATCTGTAAATATATATACATTTTAATGTATTATTTTGTTTATGGTTATTATAGAACAGTGGGTCAAGTATGTGTGATATGGCGCTACTTAACGCGCCTCCAGTAACGCCCCTGTGCCCGTGTTGGGCCGGGATGGAAACCCGGTCCTGCTAGATACGGCGTCGTCGGGACTGTTCAGAGGTGAGCCGGACAGTCCCGACAGTGGAGGAGAAGTCTGGCCTTTTCGCCGAGGCCAGCATGTCGCTGGAGGGATCCTATTGCCTGCAGATCCGGGACCCTCCAATTAAAGCGGCTGAAGGCTCCCGCAGGGGTTTAGTATGGTATTGAACTCTCAAAGTGACGAGTCCGACATAGATCTAGGACTGCCGACCCGGGCATCCTGGATATCATCCGTAAATGGATTCCCCTGCTGAAAAAAAAAATGAAAAAAAAATGTGTTATGATATATGAATGATCAATGCAAAAAACATTGTCTACGCCCTTGCGATTTCATTAGCGGGGAGTTTTGAATTTTGGCGATATATGTCAGAGCCTTAATAATATAATATTTTAATACCCTTTCTGTTCAGACAACTTTTAATATAACATTAGCACGCAAAAAAAAAAATATATCGATAAGTTAAAATGTCACACATAAATTACTTACCAGCTACCCACGGTTTTGCCTGCTACGTGAAATTTATAATTTTTGTGCGAATTTTTTTTTTTTTTTCTAAAATAAGAGTGGACTAAGTTACTCCTGATAACATGAGGTTTCTGCTTGAAGCATTGGCAAAATCAGTACAGTTTTTTCGAAGACTAGAAGAAAAACATCAAAGTATTAAGAAAAATAGAATTTGTTATAAAATGTCAAAACAAAAGATCATGAAATCTTATCTTATCTTATATCTTTAAACGAGCAATTCTTGTATATATATATAATCTGAATCTCGGAAACGGCTCCAACGATTTTCATAAAATTTAGTATGCAGGGGGTTTCGGGGGCGATAAATCGATCTAGCTAGGATTTATTTTCAGAAAATGTCGTTTTATCCCTTTTTTCAGGGAATTAAAAAATATCGTTTGAATACGAAGGTAAATTTCGCTGTCATTGTTAAGTTTGTAGTAGCTCCGATGTGAACCGGGCGGATTCGAAATAAGAAGAACCCTAAGTTCGAATCCAGATTTCTCCAGAACTATTTTTTTTTCTTTTTTTTTAAAGTTCCTTCTTTTGTGAGAAAAACTATTATTGAGCCCTTTACTAACTGGATGACCGAGCTTTGCTCGGTATTTTATTTTTTTATTTTTTGTAATTCGTGTTTTTTGGAAACTATATTTACATACGAATTATGAACTGATGATATATGAATAAAATTTTTCTATCTTACCGAAATAATAATAAAAAAATATGAACTGGTTATTTAAATAAGAAATCACGAGTGCAATTAAAAACTGCTAGAATATTAGAATATTATTAGACCTAAATGCTCTTTAAACCTAATTTCGCCATAATCCACAAGGTTATAATAACTCAGGAGGGAAATCATACCTGGGTTCGAATCCCGATGCCTCAAGTCACATTATTTTTTCTTTTTTTTTTTTTCAATTCCCCTTTTTTGTAAGAAAAACTATTATATTTTTTCACGCAATTAAAATTCACTATTATTAAGTTTATAATAGCTCCGATCGGAAACGGGCGAATTCGAAATCAGAAGACCCACATTCGAATCCAGGTATCTACAGACCAGTTTTTTTTCCTTTTTTTTTAGTTTGTTCTTTTGTGAGAAAAACTATTATTGAGAGCTCTTTTTATTTTTTATTTAAATAACCAGTTCCTATTATTTTACTATTATGTCGGTAAGATCGAAAATATTATTTATGTTTCATCAGTATGTAAGTAATGTATCTAAATATAATTTAACCGAGCAAAGCTCGGTCATCCAGGTACTTTATCTTATATCTTTAAACGAGCAATTCTTGTATATATATAATCTGAATCTCGGAAACGGCTCCAACGATTTTCATGAAATTTAGTATGCAGGGGGTTTCGGGGGCGATAAATCGATCTAGCTAGGATTTATTTTTAGAAAATGTTGTTTTATCCCTTTTTTCAGGCAATTTAAAAATCTTATATCTTTAAACAAGCAATTCTTGTATATATATAATCGGAATCTCGGAAACGGCTCCAACGATTTTCATGAAATTTAGTATGCAGGGGGTTTCGGGGGCGATAAATCGATCTAGCTAGGACTTATTTTTAGAAAATGTTGTTTTATCCCTTTTTTCAGGCAATTTAAAAATATCGTTAGAATACGAAGGTAAATTTCGCAGTCATTGATAAATTTATAATAGCTCTGATGTGAACTGGACGGATTCGTAATAAGAAGACCCCCAGGTTCGAATTCAGATGTCTCAAGAACTTTTTTTTCTTTTTTTTTAACTTCCTTCTTTTGTGAGAAAAACTATTATAGGGAGCCCTTTACTAACTGGATGACCGAGCTTTGCTCGGTATTTTATATTTTATTTTTGTAATACGTGTTTTTTGGAAACTATATTTACATACGAATTACGAACTGATGATTTATGAATAATATTTTTCGATCATAACAAAATAATAATAAAAAATATGAACTGGTTATTTAAATAAAAAAATCACGAGTACAATTAAAAACTGTTAAAATATTATTAGAATACGAAGGTAAACGGCATAATCTACAAGGTTATAATAACTTAGGTGGGAAATCAGTATACATGGGTTCGAATCCCGATGGCTCAAATCCAACTTTTTTTTGCTTTTTTTTTTCAAGTTCCCTCTTTTGTAAGAAAAAGAACTATTATTGAGAGCCCTGTACTACCTGGATTTCCGAGTTTTGCTCGGTATTATTTTATTTTTTTGTTATTCGTTCTTTTTTTGGAAATTATATTTAGATACGATAGAACTGATGAAATATGAATAATATTTTTCGGTCTTACCTATATAATAATATAGTATTTTGTGTCACAAGGGGATGAAAGTACTATTTTTTTGACCCTCATATGAAATTGCCGAGCCGAAGGCGAGGGTAGTAAACATACGGGAATGGATGTAGTACTTTCGTCCCATATTGCACATATTTTTTTTTCCTACCTAGGACAAAAGTTCAGGTTTTGTCCCTATGAAGCGGGGACAGAAAGTGGCACTTTTGTCCCGCTTCACAGGGACGAAAATTGAACTTTCGGCAGAGGTAGGAAAAAAAAGATATAAACTGGTTATTTAAATAAAAATCACGAGAGCAATTAAAAACTGCTAGAATATCATTAGAATAAGAAAGTAAATTTCGCCACCATCTATAAATTTATAATAGCTCAGGTGGGAAATCGGGCGGTCTCGAAAACGGAAGATTTTTCCTTTTTTTTCAAGTTCCTTTTTTGGTGAAAAATATTATTATAATTTCTTTTTCTTTTTTTATATAGGTAACCAGTGACTATTGTTTTATTATTATATCGGTAAGATTGAAAATATTATTCATATATTATCACTGTGTAATTTGTGTCTAAATATAGTTTAACCGAGCAAAGCTCGGTCATCCAGGTACTAAAATATTATAACTGAAAATTTCACATTTAAAATTATTTGCTTAGGTACGTCTTTTTTACTGTTCTAGGAAATGATTTAAAAAAATTAACCTTGCAAATTATGATATTAAAATCCACATACATATAAGTATTTCTAGTGTAGTTAAAATTTTTTTTAATATAAAGTAAAACTAAGAAAAATCTACTAAACTAAATATTTTATATGTATTTAACAACAGTGTTTTATGCTAAAACGCGATACTTAACATAAAACTGACTATTTATACAAAGTATTTACAATCAGATATCGTTTATGTAAAATATTGCTTTATTATCATTTATTTCGATCAGTTTTCAATATCTAATTAGTGCCTTTAATTTAGTTGTTAAAGTACCTTTATATGTGTAATAAAGATGTTTATGTATTAATTTTATACAAACCAAAATAAAATTGATCGATAATATATTGATACTATACAACGCTGACGCTATGCGAAAGTTCCACGTACAAACCGTTTACTACCACTTATATTCTTACAAATATATTTTTACTAGCGACCCGCCCCGGCTCCGCACGAGTGCAATGCTGATACATAATCAATATCTGATACCAATCAGTCGGTACCTCCGCAGGCGCTATGTCGTTGCATTTTAAAACTGTAATATTTTCGATAATATTATTTAAATTACATACTATAAATGGACATATTGATCTATATTAAATGCACAGTGTATTTAAGGTACTTAGTTGGATAAGGATTAATGCTGTATTGCTTAAAATCGCTTCGTAAATAAGACATTATCGCCGAGTTGCACGAAACAAATTTTAAATTTAAGTGTTTGTTAAACTAATTTAATCACAAGAATCGTGATTATCTGTTGCACGAAACCTACATCTGATTAAGTTAACAAAAAAAAAAATAGTTTAATTAAAGACCTATCTAACGGATGATTAATTCCAACAGCTTTAAATTAATCATGAGATCAACTAATTTTAAGATTAATTGCAACTTAACTAACGGAAAGTTAGCGACGGTTTCGTGCAACTCGCCGTAAATCTCGTGAAAAGTAAAGGATCAAAAATTGTTATTATGGGTTATCCCTAAGAGTCCCTTCTTAAGGTGTACAATAATGTATTACATTATTTTGATCTATCTTGTAGGGTACAGCCAGCGTTTGCAATGTAAGCGCAAAAAAAAATGTGTTTATTTACGACATCACATTAGAAACCTCTGAAATTATCAGTGTTTATGTACTATATTATACATGTTATGTACATATTAACCTTCCTCTTGAATCACTCTATCTGTTGAAAAAACCCGCAAGGAAATCCGTTGCGTAGTTTTAAAGATCTAAGCATACATAGGGACAGAGAGAGCGGGAAGCGACTTTATTTTATACTTTGTAGTGATACTTAATGCTGCTTTTCTGTTCTTCTGTAACAAGGCAAAAATAATTCTCTTCAAAGCCTAGACACCCGCGGTTTTCAAACATAGTTTATTTTTTAAAGATAAAAACAAATTCATACCACGATATACTTTTTTGACGATTTTTGTCGATATTTCGGACCAGTTACATCAAAAGCATTACAAAAGAAGTAAATAGAGGGTAAAGAAATACTGCCCGTGCCGGCAGACAGTTGACACATCGCTCCACAGCAATCTCGTCGTGACCACGGATAATGTAACTGGTTCGAAATATCGACAAAAATCGACAAAAAATGATATCATGGTATAGGTACTAGTTTTTATCCTTAAAAATTCTCTTTAATCAAATTAGACACAATTAAAACCTACCACGAATAAAATCCTACTATCCATCTAGAGCAATCTCATCTCATCTCATCTCATCAGCCTATAGCAGTCCACTGCTGGACGTAGGCCTCCCCAAGCTCGCGCCAGACATCCCGGCTTTCCGCAATCCTCATCCAGCCAACACCGGCAATCCTGCGAAGATCGTCGGTCCAGCGGGTCGGAGGGCGTCCCACACTGCGTTTGCCAATACGTGGTCTCCACTCCAGGACACGTCTGCTCCAACGGCCATCGGTCCTACGACACAGGTGACCAGCCCACTGCCACTTCAGCGTGCTAATCCTCTGGGCTACGTCGGTCACTTTGGTTCTCTCGCGGATAGTCTCATTTCTGATCCTATCTTTGAGAGAAACGCCGAGCATAGCCCGTTCCATGGCACGTTGAGCGACTTTAAATCGGTGGACCAGTCCCTTCGTCAGTGTCCACGTTTCAGCACCGTATGTCAACACAGGTAGGACGCATTGCTCGAAGACTTTCGTCTTCAAGCTTTGCGGAATCTTCGAAGTGAAGACCCGACGAAGCCCGCCAAATGCCGCCCAGCCCAACTGAATCCTCCTCTCGGCTTCCTTCTCGAAGTTGTTTCGGCCCAGTTGGATGGTATGGCCTAGGTAGATATAATCCTGAACAACTTCGAGGAGGATACCATCAACCGATACCGGTCTCGGTATGACATGCTTGTTAAACATAACTTTCGTTTTATCAAGATTCATACCAAGACCGACTCGTCGGGAAGACTCATTTAGGCTGCTCAACATTTGGCCTAGCTCCTCCAACGTCTCCGCAAAGATGACGATATCGTCAGCGAAACGAAGGTGAGAGATGTAGTCGCCGTTGACGTTGATGCCTCGTCCCCCCCAGTCCAGGGTTTTAAAGACGTCCTCCAGCGCAGTGGTAAACAGTTTCGGTGATATGACATCGCCCTGTCTTACCCCGCGCCGAAGGAAAATCGGTCTTGTCTGCTGGTCCTGGATATGAACGGTCATCTTCGCCGCGTCGTACATACACCTCAACACCTCGATATATCGCCAGTCGATATGACATCTTTGCAGAGAGTCCAGAACAGCCCAGGTCTCGATGGAGTCGAAGGCCTTCTCGTAGTCCACAAAAGCCATACACAGCGGCTGATTATACTCTTCGGTCTTTTGTATAATCTGCCGAACAGTATGTATGTGGTCTACGGTGCTGTAGCCTTTTCGAAACCCAGCCTGCTCCGGTGGTTGGAAGTCGTCGAGCCTTGTGGCGAGACGATTCGTAACGACCCTCGAGAAGAGCTTATAGACGTGGCTCAGAAGTGAGATAGGTCTGTAGTTCTTCAAAAGAGACTTATCGCCTCTTTTGTAGAACAGTACCACCACACTCCTGGACCACGCCTCCGGTGTGGTACCTCGTTGGATGACGGCATTAAAGAGTCTAGCTAAGGCCTCCAGGACAGGTCGCCCTGCGGCCTTAAGAAGCTCAGTCGTAACGCCGTCATCCCCCGGGGCCCTCCCGTTTTTAAGCTGCCCGAGCGCCGCACTAATCTCGCCGACTTCGAAATCCGGGACGTCTTCCGAATAATGGCGCAGCAGTGGTGCACGTGGATCTTCGGCGCCCTGGGTCTCAGACTTCTGTACGCTCGACGAGTACAGCTGCCCATAAAATTTCTCAACCTCTTCTCGGATCTGAGGGCGGGAGCAAACGGTTCTGCCATCAGCTGTTTTTAGCTTCGCAAGAAGACTTCTTCCCAATGGTTTTCGGAAAACCTTTGACCCCCTATTCTGCTCAATTAGAGTCGTAATGTCTCTTGTATTTGAGCAGCGGAGGTCTCTGCGTATGAGTTTCCTCACCCGCTTGGAAAGAGCCTTCTGCTCTGGCGAAGCTGCTTGAGCCGCGGGCATCTCGCGCCTCCGCCTCATCAGATCCAAGGTTTCGGGAGAAATTTTGGACTGCTTAACTGGTCTCGTCGGCGTAAAATGTCTCCGACCCAGTGAATACACCGTCTTCACCACGTTGTCGGTCATCTGATCCACGTCGCCAGTGGTTTCCAGCGAATCGAATCGGTTTTGGAGTTCCAGTTGGAACTGCTCGGAACCACATAGTATTTGGGGCAGCGTGGGTCGGATAATAGATTTCATCAAGCGGACTCGCTCTTTGCGTAGACTTATATTCAGAGAGCCCCGCAGGAGCCGGTGGTCACTACCGGTGTTGAACCTATTAACCACTGAGACATCTCTGAATATATGCCTTTTGTCCGCTATGATGAAATCTATCTCGTTCCTCGTCACAGTATCCGGGCTCTGCCATGTCCACCGCCTTTGGGGCTTCTTCTGAAAGAACGAGTTCATCAAGAAGAGCCCCTCCGATTCGAGGAAGTCGACAAGCATCTGCCCCCTGCGATTTCTGCGCCCCAATCCGTGTGGTCCGATTACCGATTCGTCGCGGTCTTGTACTCCCACTTTAGCGTTAAAGTCTCCCATAACAACGTTGTAGAAAGCCGAGGTCGTGCCATGCAGAGCTTTCGATATATCCTCATACAAGGCTTCGACCTCATCGTCAGAGTGTGTCGAGGTCGGCGCATATACCTGTATCACTTTCAGGGAGTACCTGTCAGTGAGTTTAAGTACAAGGTACGCTACCCGGGTCGACACACTGCTGACCTCTACAACGTTGTTACTGAGAGTCTTGTGGACCAGAAAACCGACGCCACCTTGGGAAGGACCATCACCTTCACGGAAGTAGAATAAGTGTCCGGAGTCCAGGATCATCGTGTCCTCACCCTGTCTTCGGACCTCAGACAACCCCAGAATACTCCATTTTATATGGCTTAGTTCTACTTCGAGTTCGGTGAGGTGATGGTCCAGCCGTAGACTGCGACCATTATACGTTGCCAGGTTCGTCACAAAGCAGCCTCCCGTACCCCGGAGATTCTTGGCACCCTACCTCTAGAGCAATACAAAAATTAAAATGAGCCCTCCTGAAAATAATTCTACCGGCGCCAATTTGCAAAGTCGTCGCTTACAAAATGAAAATTGTCGTTACTTTTATAATAGTCTGTCGACGCAAATGAGGAGTAATGAATGAGTTTTTTAGTCAAAGAGAATGTTGTCATTTGCGTCGTAAATATTCTATCTCATTATCTTCTTCTTACTCGTCTTAGTATTATTTAAACTATGTTGAAGTTTATAGTGGGTACCTACTGATAGTTTTTCTAACTTTTAACAGTAATATAAATGCATATATACAATGGTTCGTATGAATAATAGTTTTAAATAGATTTATTTAGACGCGTGCATACTCATAATTGATTTTCTTGCGTCGATCGTCATGGTTAAACAATAACGTATGGCAAGATTTACGACAGCGTTAAACATTAATATTAGTATTTTCATTAAACCACGTGTTAGCCATAAATGACATTAGCGTGATCTTATTTTCATCTTTATTAGAGAGGTTCAAAGCAACTGTATCCGCGCTACTTCATTACTTGTCTAATTGATAAATATTTATGACCTTAACCGTAACATGTAACCTTTCTCAATAAATGTTTTAATTATTTACATTTTATTGAAACCACGTAAACACATAGACAAATAAAATCTGAAAACATTCATTATTACGTATGATAAACTTAAAGTCCGGAATTATTAGTATTCTTAAGCGCTTATAGCGCTAATAGTATAATTAAAGTTAAATAACTATGGTAAACAAATATTATATAAAGCTCCTAGATATAAAACAAATCTTGCTTAACAATTAAATATTTAAACTATAAATAAAACATTATTAAGTTCTAAGCATGGAGAGTGTTTTCTGTTGATACATAGCTAATTAAATTTGTGTATGTGTGTGTAATATATAATATATTATATACTATATACTATAATGTAATATATACTTAATAATAAAATGCAAAATAATGATTTAGAGAAACAGCTTGCGACCCGATTCCGCTATTACAATCGTGTTACAAAAGTACATAATATCATTTTTTTCCTGACAGTTTTGATATTTAATCAATGGAGTCGCAATGGCTTCAAAATGGTGTCATATAAATTGGAACAATAAAAAAAAAGTATCGCGCCCATAGACTTAGTCGTACTGCTAGTATATTTAATCCGCATTGACGTTTTTGAAAAAGTTGATTAGCAAACTTTCTCTTCACTTTTGGAAAATCAGACCAGATCTTACTGTCTTATATTAATAAAGACATAATGAGATCTTTTTTTTAGGTTATTAGCGGACCCGACAGAAATAGACCTGCAGAGCCCAGTTTTTAATGTAAACAATTCATGAACCAACACCAAAAGAATACAAAAATTTACATCAGTATTTCAGTTCGGTTTCAGTTCACACACTGTGTGTATAATTCGGTATATATATATGTTTACTGTACAGTATAATTATACATATAAAGGTATAACCAGTGGGAAACTATATTATGTAGGTATTATTTATTTTAATACTCATTATTTTTGCTTACTAAAAAAAAGTTCATTACGAATAGTTCTCGTTTGAAACTACATTCTCATTAATTCACTGTGTAAGTAGTACAGTAAGTAGGTTAAGCTTCAAATATTATTTGGCTTGTCGAAGCGATTTCGTAACTTGTAAGGGCGCTTCTCTGAGCATTGAAAGAATTTTCATTATTTGAATGTTGCAATCTCAGGATTGTTCATTGAGATTGATTATTTTGTTTATAAAATAGGCTATTCATCATAATACAACTAACTCGTAGAAGCGAAATAGTAGACATTAATAGCAACCAATTTGAAATATGTCGATATTCAACACCATTCAATCAACACGGACCGTTTAGTAATAAATAATTCCAATTAATTATAATATGCTAACCATAAATTCTTCACACACGATATATAACATTTATGTGACAAGCAATACTTATGTGATAACGAGAAGTGTTTTATCTTAAGACAATATATTTTTACAAGTTTCTCCGTAATCACACGTAGATAGTATTTCCGTCACACTGTCCTATGTTATTGTTGTCGTGTTGTCGTGACTAAACATCGACCTATCCTTACTTCCGACTAATTTATCAGCACGACAGCAGTCATTTAACGTCTTATATAAAATGACAAGGTAAAGATTTAGATAATTGTAGAGTAAATTAAATGTCGCCAATTGTTCGCTTTTTTTTTTAAATTAAAAACAGATAAGCACATGCTGCCTTATGTTTGCATAGGCTTCCTTAATAAAGGCCTTTCTTACACCAGAAGGAGACTGCGGAGCGGGCTAGGGAGGATGACACCTCTGCTGACCCGCTCCGACGCAGACGCACGGGGGTAAGGAGGAGACGGTTTGCCCACCTCCTCCCCCCCTCGTAATAATGGGGTCGCTGGCCGATAGTCGGGGGACTTCGGCCAACTTAACAGCGCGACCCCACATGTCTGAGGGGTGGCCTTTGTTGTGAGCAAGGCCGCCTACCTTGTGCCGGGGCCCGGATGTTCATCCGGGCCTACCGCCGGGGCGAGGTGGTGAATGCTAGCGCGACCCCATCTCGCCCCACCCAGGCGGATGACTGCTCACACGTGGGGTTTTTAGACCGCGGGAGTCGGGCATAATCACTTCGGTGCCCCCGCGCCGGAGTGGTATCCATTATGGATTTTCCCCACGTAAAAAAAAAAAAGGCCTTTCTTACACCCGTAAAACCGGCTGGTCTTACCAATAACAGAAACTAAAGTGCTAACGAGTTAAACCCTTATTAAAAAAAATTATTTATCTAATACTCGTGATTAAAAAAATATTTCTAACTCCTTCATTCTAAACAGCCGGCGTCGAATTAAAAATATAACTTCCATGGAGTTTATACTCTTTCCTAGTTACCAGAATATCCTCTATATATTATGAATGAAGTTATTAATAAATAGTAATTGTTAAGGATTTACCAATATATTTTACTAAGAATCCACCCGGATACAAATTATAAATATCAGAAAACTCCATTACTTCCTTTTGAAACTAGTGACTTATTTGTATTAATAAGAAAAATAAATTACATCAATTAAGTGATTGTCTCACCTGTATTCTTAGAAATTACCATTACGATAAAAACTATGAGGTCAACAAAAATTTAACCAATTCCACCAAATTTCTTCTTAGTCGGTGGCTATTTTTAGTTATCAAATTTAATTACATATTTTCGAAAACATGATTTATAACTTTCTTTTTTGATAAAAGTTAATTCATAAGTTATATTCATAATTATGTTCTATTTATTTATTTATTTATTTATTTATCAATACTTTATTGCACAACACAAAATTGAATTGTACAAAAGCCCGTCTACCAGCCAACCTTAGGACGTACAAGAGTGAAAGTTTTTAAGTGTGCAAAAATTGGAAATTGAGAAAATATATTTAGTTTGAAATGCAAAAACAAAAATTTAAAAAAATCGTAACAATTATTATATTAAATACATGAGCAATATATTTTCTATCATAGAAACTATAGCTTTATGGTAACTAAAATATGATATAATGTTTGTGATTCGATTTTTAAAAAATTACTTTAAGTAAATTATACACATTTATACACAAAACTAAAACACGTGTTAATCATATAGATATTACCAAACAAAAACACGAGTTGCTTTTATGTTAAAAAAAAAAATATATCTTTACTTATAGACTTTTGTACCACACTATCGAATATAATATCTGTGAATTATAATATAAAGGTAATCTATGGGTAAATATATTTTTTTAATATTTACATTCTTTTATAAACAATTAATTAATTCATTATTTTCATTTATTAAATTTAAACGATTTTTGTTAGTCTCTCAATTGAAAAAGCACTAAACGTTAAACTAAAAAAGTAAATCTTTTGCACAAAATACAAAACAGTTGAACTACCGGTAACCGGTAAATCATTTTGTACCTCTACACTTAATGGTTTTGAGTTTCTGCATAATGAACTCAAAACCATTAAGTGTAGAGGTGTTAATGCAGAAACTCAAAACGACGTTTGATAGCGTCTCTGTTACTTTAAATTTTCAGTTAAAATCAGACAAACTTATAACATTCGCTGGGAAATCTCGGCTCTATTACCTATTGATCATAAAACTAAATATTTATAGTTTGCCGCGACTTCAAGTTATTGAAATTGCTAAAAGTTGTAAAAGGTCAATGCTAAAAAAATAAATCAAATTTATTTTATGACAGCAGTCAAGGCAATAAATGAATTTCCGTACTTCATAACCATAATACAATGTTATAATGTAGGTAAAAGGGCAGCACGCACTTGCAGCACGACACGACAAGGGATCTTTATTTAACTAATAAAAATATAATTTATAAATATAGCAATTGAAATTTGTTAAACATTGATAAATATCAATGTTTTACAAATGATAATTGTCTTACGGCGAGTTGCACGAAACCGTCACTAACTTTCCGTTAGTTAAGTTGCAATTAATCTTAAAATTGGTTGATCTCATGATTAATTTAAAGCTGTTGGAATTAATCAACCGTTAGATAGGTCTTTAATTAAACTAATTTTTTTTGTTAACTTAATCAGATGTAGGTTTCGTGCAAGTTTAATAAACACTTAAATTTAAAATTTGTTTCATGCAACTCGGCGTTAGATACAAAAAAAAAATGCTGTGGTATATTTTAATATGCCTTTGGAACTTCTCGAAACGTATCGAATACTTTCAGGTTTCCGAGCAAGGTAGTGTGCGTTACAAAGTTGCATCCGTACACCGCTTATTTCATTCTTTTAATAATAGGTTCCCATCAAATTTTATGTACACACATATGAACTATTACTATTAATCGCATCGATATACCTGAGGACGTCGCGACATGCCTAAGGATGCCTCTGCATAATTGCTATTATTGTGTGGTTATACATAAGAGGATGTAGAAACATCCCCTGCGTTTATGGATATTTTGATTTGATCAGTTTTGTCGTTGTATTTAAGGATAATTCGTCGTTTACAAAACAAATTTACGATATATTTAAAATAAAAAATAAATAAATAAATAAATAAATAAATAAAGCGAATAGAAAGTTAAAAAAAAAGCCTGAAGCAAACAAATATCCAAACAAAGTCGTTATAAAGTTCGAAACAGACAGGCTCTATTTAAACCTAATGTACCTAGAAAAACTTTAAAACTTTGTTTAGATAACTCAAAATCTTATTCGACCAAAAAAAATTTTTTATTTTTTTATTGATAGGTTGTTAGGTCTTTTTTTTTGCTTTAATTCTAGTTTTAACAAAGGGATTTAGCAATAACTAGTTCTAACTAGGGAAAACGCATTCTACAAAAAAAAAAGACCTAACAATAACAAAAATAAAATTCTTGGGCGAATAGTTTCTTACGATACCTTATTATTGCTTTCTTTCATGTTTATTATTCATAAAAAACGTTTAAAAATTTTCAACCTGATCGAAGGAGGAGCCCCACTTTCGAATAATTACCTAACATACATTCAAAATAATAATAAATATAAGTTACATTAAAACATCATGTTATTCTCACTCAACACACTTAGTTAATTATTTAAATAATAATATTTTTACAGATAGTTAATTACATAAAAATTTTACTATTACAAAAATTACAATTACCTAAATAAATATATTGTGATCATTGAAATTGTAACTAATATTAACAATTAAAATATACGATAAAGAAATATAAATTAAATTCTTATATCAGTAATTACTTAATACTTACTTAATTATTTCATATAATAAAGTTAAAGTACAGTTTAAATTTATCTTAACACAGTATTACGTACAACAAAAGATATTTTAACTATCACAGCATGAAACAGATGCATATTTAACACTGTAGAATGCCTACCTAACCCACATTACAAAGGCTAGCTCTGAATAATACTGGAACACTGCACATACATTATAAATTCTGTTATGCAAATCTAAATCGTAAAGAACATATTTATAACGAATTAATTTGTGTGACAATTTTCGAAAATGACACATTATAGCATGGTTACCACCTCCAAGTCACGATTTCGTTACGTTTAGCAATTTTAGGGTTAAAGGGAGAGGTAGTTAAAACAATTATTTTAATTATGCGTTGTGTATTGTTTAAATTTAATGAATTAAATTGTATTTTCGTGTATAGTTTAATATTAAACTAGATTTGCTACGTGATTTTCTCAAGTTGTCATTGATGGCGGCGGTTTCGCTGTGATCTAGCGAGTTCCTTTATAAAATAAGACACTAACGGGGAATGCATTAATGATGAAAGAATCATCAAAAACAGTTCAAAAGATTATTTAATTAGTTTTTATTTATTTATTACAAACTATTTACTGTTTATTCTACATATAAAAGGGACATACAATTTAGAAAAATATCAGCAATATGCATTATGCAATATTATGCATAACATGATGACTTATCGCTCGAATCGCTCGCACACCAACGTCTTACAAACAACCAAGGTTAGGGTTAGGCTAAATGTTCAAGAAGGTTAATATGAAAGAAGGAGAGTAGAGCAGAAAGGGTGTAAACAGTATATATGTATATATAAACAACCTTAAACTTAACTTTGATAATATAAAATAACGTATTACAGTAATTTCAATGTTTATCGTACCTAAACAATCTAGTAAATATTTCACCTTTACAATAATGACATAAATGTAGAGCTGTAGATAGTCTAATATGTAACGCAAAAATGTCATTTCTTATTTACGATACAATACAAATAAATTTCATATTATGTATATCTATAAATTATTTTATGCAGCGGTTGTAATAAGACGGATCGGTGTCCTGTTTAAATTGAAGATGAGTAAGCATGTGACAATAAATCTCTTTGTCATGTCTTTTGTCCACCATATCGTGTTACGGTGTTACTCAAGCACAATATCCTATCATTCGGTCAGTTCGCATCACATATATTCCCGGGTTCAGACATTACTAGATTATTATTTATTACACAAAGTAAAGCATTGCATTAAATTTTTAAAACCATATTCCAAAAAAAGGTCAAAACCAATCAAAATATAATCAATCATATAATTATTTCAATAAAATAAACGTTAATTTGTAATTGTAGTTGGCCGACGAGCTGCCAGCGCAGCTTTCGGAGCTGCATCTTCGGCCGCGGACCATGACCCCTTCGTTCACCCTACGCAAGTTGACTCCAAAGGACAAGGAAGGAGCAATAGACTTCTTGAGGAGGTACCATCATATACATATATGTAATTAACGACTCTAATACATCTATACAATGATAGAAGTAGCGTTTCAAGAAATATTAACGATTTTTTGTAACGTGGTATAAATATTTTCTTTGTCAAACAAGAATTTGTTTCATAATTTCAAAGAAAATTTTAAGAGCGGAAATTATGGAATCTTAAGCTTTACCTTATGAAAGATGTAATTTTCTGTTTAATATCTGTGTGTTTATTACTTGGTTGGATCTAATATCTTGTTTGCTATAGAAATTTTCGGAGTAACGTAATCGTAGACAATATGGAGATTTTCAGGTCCTTGTTTTCGTAATTATAAATATATTTTTGCGTTATTCATCTATATTTTAGAAACAAAATTTTAGAAAATTTATAATATAATTACTTAATTATAAGTTTCATTTGAAGGCATCAAGCTTATTCTAACAAAATATTAATTAATTGATATATAGGTACATACAAAAATTCAAAAATTTTAAAGCGCAAATTAATCTGCCGCAATCGGTTAAAAGCTTATTAATTTGTCATGCATTAAAACTTCTGACGCAATTGTTCATAGATTTTTCTTCCTTGACGAGCCATTGAACCAAACAATCAACCTGCTGGAAACACCTGAATCTCGATGCTACGAACTAGAAGACTACGCGTCCAGTTCGTTAGCTGACGGCGTATCAGTCGCTGCAGTTGATGAAAATGGGGATTTCGTTGGAATCGTCATCAATGGACTTGCTAAAAGAGATGTAAGTACTCAATAATAATGTAAGAAACAAAAATAAGTAACGTAACATATGTATTTATATGTTACGGAGGTACAGTACGATTATTTCCACTTTGACACTCGGGATGTCTCGATTCAAATCGTAAAGGTTCGTGTTTTCGCGAATAATATATAAAATCCTAGAATATACTCACATAAAATATACCTAATATTAGTATAAAAATATAAATATATAATTGTATCATTAAGTTACTTTAATTTTGGCTCATGACCACGTCTGATACAATTCTGTAGAAACGGCGAATTAAAATAAAAGTCGTATATTTCATATTACCGAGATTAGTTCAAAATCAAAGTCCCAACCTGTTTTTGATCTATTGTGGAGTCTATTTTTTATAACATTCCATACGCAAAGAAACTCTATATAATTTTTTAAGGTTGTTATAATAAAATACAATACAGTGCTTATAAAAATAAAAAGGTTTGAATTTCACGAGAACGTAACAATTGTAAGCTATATGTGTGCGGTGAGAAGAATAGTCCCGAACACTTTCTTACCTAAATGTCGTAAAAGAAGACTAAGGCTAAAGTGTTGCGAACAACTGTACACCAACCAGTATGGTGATGGGAAGCAGGATCATCATAACGTCCTACTTCACTGCGCTCGCCAACCCGCCTGCCAAGCGTAGCGAGTATTGTCAAAGAGATAACGATGCCTACGTTCAGTAGTAGACATCCAACGGCTAATGTGGAATATGTTTCTGTAAGCTTATTAATGAGTAATGATGACGTCTGAACTAATTATGTATATTTGTAACAATAAAAAGAAATGGCACATGACTAAGATAAAACTCGAGATGGACTATTAAGAGTGAAATACGACACTGATACAAGTTGTCAGACACACTGGCATCGACTACGTCATTTTAATTCGTTAAGATCACATTTGATTCACGTTTATTTTATTTTTCCAGATAACTGTTGTTATTTATATTGATTATCAATAGTTTTATATATTTATTTTGACATTAAGGTTAAGGTAATAAATAAGATAGTAATTAAACAGTACGTATACAACGACTCACTTTGTATGATATTGTGTATCAGGGGTCCGAAAACAAACCTAACACAAAGCACAAATCAGACTTCGGCATACATCTATGTGACATTTTTTATAAGCGGCAATTGTGCTAGCTATCATAAGTGCAATCAATTGACTTCGTTTCATAGTCCCTCAAAATCCAAAATAATCCAAAATATGACACTTTTATGATGCAATTCTGATACGTCTATATTTCTACTAGTATATCAAAACTGTCAAAAAGAGCCATTATAAAGTAATTGATCGACTGCTTGCTAACGATAATAATGGCAGAATCCCGACCCAGCCAGTAACTGAATAATCTGCCAACTTCTCGAAATTGAAGCTTACATTAAGATATATTTTATCAAAATTATAATGGAATTGGAAATTACTCACCCATTGAATCAGAATTATACACAACACATATCTTAATAAAATACAATTTAAAAGGATTCGAAGTAGTTATCGATATTGTCAAAATTGTCGTACATATGAATAGACGTTAAGTTACGTTATAGAAAGGACGCTTTATAATATTATTTGGGGTCACAAGGGACTACTACTTTCTGTCCCGCATGTGAAATTGATGAAAAAAACATGCGGGAAAGGATGTAGTACTTTAGTCCTATGTTGCACATACTTTATTTTTCCTACCTAGGCCGAAAGTTCGGGTTTTGTCCCTGTGAAGTGGGGGGAAAAAGAAAGCGAAGAACAAAATGTGTCACTTTTGTCCCGCTTCACAGGGACAAAAATCGAACTTTCGGCGGAGTTAGGAAAAAAAATTAATAAACGTAATATAAATAAATATTCTCCTCAGCTTAGTCTCAATAACCCTTTCCAAAACTAAATGTAAGGTATTCGTTGCAAGATAAACACGAAACTTCCGCGCAGGTGTTGATTGAATGTCGCCAGACGCGGTATGATTTTTAATTGTCTATGTCTATTAACATTAAGCGATTGTTTTCGAAACCTACAATCTTGTATGCAAGTATGAGATAATCGCCCTGGACCTAACATAATAGGCCTTTATTACTGGTTTTGTTTGGAGAACGTTATCTTGTAAGCCTTGAGAGACATTTAATCCAATCTACGTGTTTAATTTATTTACTTTTTGTTAAAATTATAGATATTAAATTACATTTGAATTTGTTATTAGTTTCATTATTTTGACGTCCCGAGAATTAATTGACATTGATAAATTTATTTCCATCGAAATTTCCGAGGAATTTCTATAGAATAATTTATAAAGTGAATTGCGAGTGACAGAAAACCAATAAGTTGGGCTTAGGGTAACAGAGGACCAGAAAACGTTTCCCCGTCCCGGACCATATTCTTCGTGTTTTTGACATTATTCAATACAATTTTGTTAACTTCGTTTAATCATTGTTATAAAAAAAATATTTACAAAATGACATTAGATAGATGTAAACATTAAAAGAAATAGGTACCTAATAGTTGCAATAATTTTAAAGCCCCTTTTTTTTTGGTGTTGTCAAAATAATATTATCGAATCTGGTAAGTTTTATAAAATAAATTTTAAGACTTCTTATTTTGCTTGGCATCGTCACTCCCGGCTTTTATTGCCAAGGTCATAAATTACAGTTCCAGACAATGTATATAAAATTAAATTGTAAAAAAAAATTCAATTAATAAAATTATATATTTTAAAATAAACGCAAGTGTTTGTTACGGATATTTAATATACATCATTGAACGCCACGAGGAATTAGTCACGATCGTTTTGTGATTCGTTTATGTAACAGAATGAGTTGTAATTCAAACCGATACAGAACGGTTAGAACCGCTTTGTAGTATTTAATATTCTGAAATAAGACGTTTTAAAATATTGTACGAATAAAAGTCAAAGTCAAAATATTTTATTCACCATAAAATTATTTCAATTTCTTACTGAACGTCATGAGTCTACTACCAGTTCGGAAAGAAGAAGCCTCTGACCTGAGAAGAACTGGCGGAAGAAATTCAGCGGGACTAATTTTTTTTTTATCGTAATGGTTTTTTTTTTCAAAGCAAATTGAAATTAACAATAATTCTATAAGTTGAAATAGCCTGGTGGCGATCACATCATTCCCAAGGCGTACTGTCTACTAAAACGTAGTCGAAGTAAAGTTTAATATACTTGATTTTGTATTAGTAAATTCTACGCTTGCACGTTTCGGAAGAAATCCTAAAAAATGTATATCCAGCTACCTACATTGATGGAGATGAATATTATCTTCTAATACTTCTCCTAAATAGAAGAAGAAATGCCTCACCTTCTTCTTTGTTTTGTTTGTTTGTGCATGTTTTCTTACAGTCACAGACTAGCTACTACATTTCTAAGCTATTATTATTACAATGACCACAGTCCACAGATTTTATGTCACTAAAACCAAATTAAGTTTGTCAAGTTTGATCAGATTGCTAAATACTATTTCTCTTAGACTTGGTTATCGTACAATAATAAATGGATAATAAAAAACGAAACATAAATAAATAACGATATGACTAACATAAATAACGATAATTTTGTGACATTATACGATAATTTTATAACAATTATTTAATCCCATTTTGTTATAGGAAGTCGACTACACGGATAAGTCGGCAAACTGTCCAGATCCGAAGTTCCAGGTTATCTTGAAATTTCTCAGCGATCTCGATCGTCAGGCGCGTATTTGGGACAAGTTACCGCTATCGTGCCACACAGTCCTGGAGGTCAGGATAGCGTCTACCCACTCTGACTGGAGGGGAAGAGGGCTAATGAGAGCTTTATGTGAAGAATCAGAGTAAGTTGATACATAAAATTACATTATCATTTAAGACTAAACGTACGGTGATCACGTAGTACAGCATAGTAAAATATCGGGAGGTAGGGACAGTCGAGGTTATGTTGGTAAGAAAAAAAAATTCTCGTTGCTAATTCTATACTACGTTGTTCTGTTTACAATTTTATTAGTAAGCGTTCGATCTAGTCAACATTGGGCTAAAGACTCCTTTTTCGTTAAAAATGAGGATGCGAACGAAAAAACATCATTATGATTTATCGAAGGCTCTCGACAATTACAGTTTTTATCTACAAGTTCATTTTAGCATCTAAACGCAATTTTTATGTGACGCTGATATCGTAAAATGAAATGTTTTGTTAGTTCATTTTCATAACACAATTCTATTTCGAGTTATCAACTTATTACGTAATTGAAATATTACTGTATCCGTTATTGAAATCAAATAACAAGACATATTATTAAAAAGATACAAGTTTCGAGGGATCGAATAATCAAAAAACGTGCCTTAAAATATCCAACTTTGATTTAAAACATATTGATCGTTAAATGTTTAAAAAAAAAATTTAATATACTGTTTTCTTATATTTACGCGAATTTTATTCATAATTAAAAGTCTATATCGGATTTTATCGCGTTTATTTTTAAAACTTTACAGTTTAACAATATTTTAAATTATTTCCCGACGTTTCGGACCCTTTACAGCGTCCATTATTATAAAAAAATTTATAAATAAAATTAACAAGACAAGAACTTTATATTTTAAAGAAAATTACTGAATAATTTGGAATTATATAACATTTGTGTAATTACTTTACTGTAATAAATACCTCATGCAATATGTCTATGCGAAAAAAATTATATTGTTTATATAAACACACAAAGCGCATATTTAAATTATAAACATACCAAACATTTTCATTTTATTCCGGTATTGAGGGTGCTTATCGCATACATAACATAGTAGGTTTTAGTTACAAAGTTACAACCTTAGGTATGCACATATTTCTAAGATCCAGAGTCCAGAGTCGTTACCAACGTCGATTCGCACTAGTAAATCTATTAATATCTTTAAAAAAAAAGATAAAGGAGCATTTTTTGTCCCTGACATGATATTTTATAGTTTATAGATATGTATATATATATATATATATTTAAGTAATAATTTATGTCATGTATATGTATGTTATATATCTCTAGCGTATGCATATTTGATATAAATAAATATAGTATGTTCTATATCGTCGGTGATATTCTGAAACCGCGGAATTAACAGTGTTTAAAACCGCGTAAGTTAGGTGCAGTGAATTTTACAGGAACGAAGAAAAACGTAATATTTACTAAACCACTTGACTTTCTATTGTTTAAACTTTTTAATTGTCAAATTATAATATTTCTTTTAATATTGTAGGCATTAGTTATGTAAAATATTTACTAATGAATTAGAAAATCGACTTTCGCGGATTTATCATCACAAATAAAATCAAAATAAGATTTTTTTATGTCACTTACGCGGAATTGTCCGCCAAAATAAAACAAAAGATATAATCAAAATGTTATTACTATTTATTCAGTCAACTTCTTAGTTTAATTTTTGGCACATAATTATCATTGGTACATTAGGTAATTAACATTATACAGGAAAATAACACCATAAATCCCCATAATGTTAAATAAAATAGCTCTTTAAAGCTAAGTATGTTAAAAATACGTTGTTGTAGGGTACTTACTAATTAACAGTTAAAACTTAAAAAGTCTAATCAAAACGTTAAATAAAAATAAAATAGATAAAAATATTACTTCTGAATAGAATAATAATTGCACTTTGAGGTCTTTATTACAAAATGAGATCAATGAAACTTTACTTTTTCTTAAATGGCAAATTATCGTAAAATAAGTGGCAATCTGCAGGTATCACACTCTTTAATTGCTGTAAGTGCTGATACTTACTTTCAAATATAGGCAGTCTAGATGAATACAGGGGAGGTACATTATTTACTACAGCTGAAATAGGTTTCGGTCTCCGAGGTAGTGGGCAGAAATCATCTTTAAAGTGTTTTTTAAACTCTATTGTGCCGTTAGGATTATATTTTAAAACCCTCAGATCCACTACGCAATCATCTCCAGCAGAACGGCCAGGACGAATGGAATCGTAAATTTGGTATTCTTTTAGACTGTAGTCTTTAAAAAAGGTGTAATCTGGTTGAAACACTTGGTATGGAGAAGGATGCGGTAGTATTTAAATTAGTTGTAAGTTCTGTATTAGAGCTAGCATCACCTCTTCCTTCGCCTAACCAATAGCGTACAGTCCATTCCTTTATACCCAAAGTAGCTAGAAACGTTTTCAAGCAAACTCTCTCTTTCCTCCCATTGACTTGTAAATAGTAAAATTTAGTATTAGAACGTCTAGAGTTATGTCCTTTCTTCCCTCTTTGAACAGGTACTTTGTCAATCATTGAAATCACAAATATTTTCTTTTCTTGCCACTACTTACTCCAAAAATCTTCAAAAATAGATTTTTGTAAATCCTCCGTTAATTGTGAGCAAAACATTACTTTGCTTTTATTACAAAACGCTGAATTACATTTCGTTCCTATTGCTCTTTTAGGTCTTTTTTGTTTCTGAATAACGTTGTCAATTTTTTTTAAGCCTATGTACTCTTTTCCTAACATTCTATTTTTCTTATTAATTGACACTGCCCACGAACTTCGATCCGCCTTACTTTTTCTTGTACGTGACTCTTTGGCCACTTCAGGCTCAATTTCTCTCTCCACATACCATTCAACATTTTCATTAGAAACAGACTCAGATGGAGTAGCAATAGGCTGTAAATTTGTTATTTCGGATAATGGAACATAATCGGGATCATTATTTACATCATCCGAAGAAAAATCTAAAGCTTCTGGAATATTTGAAATCATTATAGATGATGCGCTAGGGCCAGGAGAAAGCTCAAAAACTGTTGTCAGAGTTTCACAGTATGCAATGCTATCATGAACATTTTCGGATGTAGAGGCATTTGGGAAACATGACAGTTGCGTCGCTGGAGACGGTTCAGTTAATATTTGGGGGATGTGTAAGTTAGTATTATTCAGTTTATCCAAGATGAGCTGCTTTTTACGTACAAGTTCGGCGCGACGTTTTGCTAGATCTCTTAAAGTGATAACAGACACATCCGCAGATTCATTTTCTTGCTCCATGACGTAAACTAAAAAAACAAAGGTAGGATCAGTTACCAAAACTATATTTAAATAGTAGTTGAATTCTCAAAGATAGGTTCAAAAGTTCCAGAGATAACTTTCTACAAACAGAAAAACTTTACCTTCTACCTACTTGGCTACAATTATTATCTACTACTAGGTATTAGTACAGACACATCCAGTCGCAGTGTACTTTTATGATACTAAATAAAACAAATTATCTTGAGTTACGAGTAGGTACACCAATTTTGCAACCGCGTATGTAACAGAAAACGAAAAACGTGAAGTGTTTTAAAACTGCGTATCTAACATCCAAAAAGTTAAAGACTTTTTTTAGGGTAAATATTAATAATTCAAATAAGAAACTATACTAAAAAGTAACTTAACCAATATAATATGGAATTATTGTGTTCACTTACCAGTTATTGCAGCATTTATAATAAAAACCACACTATTTCACGCACGCTTCGTTAAACAAACACACTTTTCCAGGGCCGTCTTTAACCTATTGAAGGCCCTGGGCATATTAGGGTAATGGGGCCCCTATGACTTTAACACTATTTTCTTAGAATAGACAAAGAAATATGTTTCTTTAGATTTTATTATTTTCAATTTGGAGAAGGAGTGTTCCCCACTGCAGATAGTTACCATCATGCTTAAAAAGAATTAAATACGATATCTACATTTGAAAATATGTCTTCAATTTTGTTTTCTTTAAAAATTATATATATGTCCAATATAATATGAGTTCCTTCGATTTCACTGTGAACAATTTTCAAGTAGGTACCACCTATTCTGTTATATGCAGATATTCCATTTATAACTATTTCTCATTAACCTCTTCATAATCAAATTCTGAAAATTCTAAGCAAATTTCTCTCAACTCTTCAGAATTCAGAGCTTTCAAGCAAACAAAATAAGTCAAAACGTTTACTAATGTTCTTATACGATCTAAATCGCTGTTTTAGATGAAAGCTCAGAGTATCATTTATGGGAAGAAAGGTTTCTATTTTGAATTTCTCTCTTCCATTTAGTTCAATTGACGTTGCAGAGCCATCAAAAAAGCTTCTGTGTTTTGTTCTTTGAGATAGGTCCTTGTAGTCAGATTCCGGGTTTTTTTTATTGGTGGACAATTAGAATTAAAAAAACTTCGGTAGTAAATATCGGTTATCGTTCAGTGATCTAGCAAGAACTAGTGGGGCCCCTATTGAACACGGGGCCCTGGGCAAGTGCCCAGAGTGCCCAGTGGGAAAGACGGGTCTGCACTTTTCATGTTATGATGCGTAGATTCGCGGTTTGGGCACAATAAACAATCACCTGACGTTTCGCGGTTTAAAAGACATTCGATTTCACGGCTTCCTATTGTATTTTCGGCCCGGCCAACATCACAGAAGGCAGCCAATCACTACAACGAAGCTAAGCCCGCGAAATCTCGATTTTGCTACTTTTGTAAATACGCGGTTTTAAAGACTGTTAGTTCCGCGGTTTCAGAATATCACCGACGATATTTCCTTCGCCCATAATTTTGCTTGTTAATGTAGTTCTAATTTCATTTCGTTTAATTTGATTTTTTTGTTTTACGTGTAATTGTACGTCTACCTTATCTGTTTTATATCTAAAATGATTCCTTTTCGGGTGTGCTGGAAGAAATCTCTCATAGGGATAAGCAAACCCTTCATACATTACATATTTCTGTGACTTGTACATTATTTTTGTAATTTACTGTACGTGTAAATAAATAAAAATAAATAAATAAGATAATGCTGCCCATATAAACGCGCAAACTCTATATCTTTCTGTTAAGTTTTCAAACTTAAAACGCTAAAAAAGATAGTGACCTGAAATGTATGAAATATAATTATAAAAAAAATCCTTATAAGGAAAGAAGGTATTGCGTAAAAAAACTTAAATTGCCGAAATTAACAAACATTTAATTTTGTTTAGATTACATATTTGTGTTTTTAAAAATTAGGTCATTATTCTAGACCTAGCTGTTTTAATTTTGCATTGATCAGGAAGTCACTTTCAGCTTCTTACGAGTATATTTAAATTGTTAAAACCAAAGCACGTGATGCCTTGATAAATTTTGTCTAACAATATTCTAAATATATCAACAGGAAATAATTTCCCAATTAGTTAATATCTTAACGCACCGTATATAAAGTTCTTAAAAAAACTCTGATTGGAGTCGATTCAACCTTGATATAAAAAGAACAGTCATTCTAGAATTACTTTAAGAATGATTTTGCATGTCGCAGTTAATTACATATTTTTTATTTATAAATAATTAATTTTCTTGCTTTTTATTTGAAATAATTCAGATCAGACATACATAATACATTTCAGAATAATTTTTCATAAAGATTAAAAGTTTAAATACTTTTAAATATACATTTTGATATTTCCAAGGTCTGAAAGTGCATGAAGTGTACGAATACATCGAACACACGTCAAAAACAGCTAAGTTTTGAATTTGAAAACTTAGCTGAGGATATTATAGTAGATTACATTTTCTCAGATATAGAAACTTATTACAATATTTATATTTGACGACGACGCGTTGGCGCAGTGGTCACAACAACTGGCCGATGCGCTGTCGGTCGCGGGTTCGATACCCGCACATGACAAATATTTGTATAGGCCATACAGATGTTTGTCGTGGTCTGGGCGTTTGTGCTTGTGTACCGTGTATGTTTCCGGACCCCCGACACAGGATTCACATCCTACTGTGGGCCGTTGAGTGTGAGGCGTTTATTATTATATTGTTTATTAACAGTCGGTCTTTTGATGTTTTTTGTCAATATACCTACTCGCAGTTTATATAAATAATTGTAATTTCAAAAGTAGGTAATTGTTGATTTAATAACAATTATTATTAGCTGAAATTTAAACTTAAACAAAGAAATATAGGTATATGCCAGACTAATAAAAATTGTTTTATAATATTTCATTCTAATAATATAAATATATTTAATATGATTGATCAGTAATAGGCATTTAATATAAAAACATACTGAATTTATGCGTTTACATTTAAAAAAATGTTATAACACTTGCTGTATCCGCGACTACTTCTGCAATTGCCATCTCTTTTATTATAATAAGTTAGTGTGTATGCCAGCTTAAGATACGTTCAAAGGTTTTTGTATATTTCGGGTTTCAAGTTATTTGAACGTAATACTGAGGGTTGTGATGTGAATATTTCTACACCAACGAACCAAATTCTTTAAAATATCTGCGGGACAATCTTTTGATATCTCTTTTCTAAGAAAAAAATAATGAGTCTAAAATGGATTTTATCGCATAAGTATATTTAAAACTTTACAGTTTAACAATTTTTAAAATTATTTCCCGACGTTTCGGATCCTTTACAACATCCATGGTCACGGGGGACTGAGGTGGTGGGTGTCCGGATACCTCCGTCCCCCACTCGTTTTAGACTTTTAATTAAATGTCGTTGTGTCTTTTAATTAAAAATTCGCATAAATATAAGAGAACAATAAAAAATAATGAACGAAATCGGACTACGCGATAATTAATGACAACTAAATACACATTTTCAATGTCAATATACCCTCTCCCATAAGAACCATCCTGAATTTCTGGATATAAATATAACTTGTTTGTTGACATGCCCGTTGGTGCAGATAGCACTGACCATGCTTTCTGCTCCAGGGTTATGGGTTCGATTCCGGTCCCGAGTCTGGGTGTCATATATAATTATTTATATATGCATTATTTGTATGTATAAAAATTAAAAAAATAAGTATATCTTTCGGCTGTTACCTAAAACATAGGCATTAAATTGCCTACATTAGGAACAAACGACCGTGTGTGTATGTTTAAACATATTTATTATTTAAAAAATATCCAGTGCCTTAGCTCGTAGTATGAATTCAATTTTGCCTAATTTCATTTGAATTAACTGAGTCGTTTCCGCGTGATGCGCTGCCAAAATAACAGTTAGACAAAAAAAGAAAATAAATAATATTTTGACTTCAGGATCGACTATAAAGTGCCTTATAAAATAATGTTTCATATTGTCTTAAACGTAAAGAATTCGATCTGCCACAGTTTTATTATACATATAGATGTAGGTCACGGTCAAGTCTACATGTGTAAATAATAGTAATAAAATAAAACCTTATTAATCTCGTCAACTTCCTTATACATGAATCCTATCGATCCTTTTATATTTACCGTAAATACAATTGAAGGAAGTATTATTTGCAACGTGTCTTGTCTAGTTTACCTTAGTATTTTTTTAGCTACAATGTACACAAATATGTCGCTTCCATGCATTCGATTGTCATACGCGGTAGTAATACAAGAGCTAACGTTTATGGCTGAAGGCTTCGAGGAACAAAATAATACATTCGTAAAGACCTTAATATTGCAATTGACATCAATTACCGTTGTCGCTTAACTCGTAATTATTAAAATCAAGTGTAATCAGAAGAATATTATTAAAATAAGTATTATTTATAATCGTTGAAAAACTTTTTTTTAATAAGTTGCAGTTAAAAAACTTATACATATTAAAATAACCTAACCTTTGAAAAAAATAACTCTTTGTTTTTTTTTTCATATAAAAAAATATAATTTAAATATATATAATATAATATAATTTTATGTAATCCCTATAATTTAATATTTTAATAGTATAGATCTATTTTAATTTAGTATTCAGTTTTCTTTATTTTACGTCAGTATATCATTGTACTTAGTTCTAATAATATCCCACGAGCGTTTATATATAATATATGTAATAATTTTATAATTAATTTAATGCTACAAAAAAAAATAACATTTTTACCATGTTTGGGTCATATTAAAATGTATTAAGTTACCTACTAATACTATTTGCTAACGCCGCCATTCAGATTATAATAAATTATGAGTGTGTAGCGATTTTGATGAAATAAAGACTAAATGTTATATCAGAATATGCTTTATGATATATATGCTAATTCTTTAACCCCTACTTACTTAGTAATTTAACAGTTATACGTGTTCAAACTAATATACAGACGAACAACCAGACAGACATTTCTAAAAATGGTAAAAATGTATATAATTAGTGTTTTTAAATCACGAAAATTTCAATCAGCAAATTATAAATCAAAATCAAAAACAACTTTATTCAAATAGGCCCATAGAGCACCTTCGAATCGTCATTTTACAAATTAACAGTTTAAATTGATTATTATTTTGTGATGGTAAAGCTACCACCGATTCGGAATGTAGATTCTGCAGAGAAAAATCGGCAAGAAACTCCGCAGTTACTCTTTTGAAAATAATATATAAACTGTGTTTTATATCTTGCATGAACTACAGCGCCACTAAGTCCACACATCTTTATCGACTGTAATCCAGCACCGAATAATACGCTTTATCTATTTATTTATTTTTTAACAAAATCTTTAAATTTATTATGAGACAATTCCAAAATAGAATACTAAACACGACACGTAACGTGAAATTTACAATTTTATTATTTGTAGGTATAGAAGATATTCTATCTCGTTTTCGTAATACTAAAACGTGCAATGTCACTAACAATGTGCAAGCTTGTTTCTAGGTTACGATAACAAAGATAGCTGTCCTCCGAACGAAACAACTTAATCTCCAGCTAAGCACTTAATTAATAAAGTAGCGTGAAACAATAAAATTGTATCATTACATTGTGCATTCCTCAAATGTAATTTAACAGTCGACTCTTAACAAGCTGTCGCAGAGTAAACATGACAGTATACCCACTTTGTACAATTACACGTCAACCTTTGTTATTTATAATCGTTTAGGAACATTGTATATAAATTGTTTTGTTTTTTGTTAAATTGATATAAATAAGACTGCTTTACATAATAGTATTTTAAGTGCGCACTCAAAAAATATGTTTTCAATTGCTCTATATTTAAAGATGGTCGAAATTAATAAAAAATACTGCACATCGATCATTTCTATATAACTTGTATATAATCAAAAATTATTTAAAACCCCGTAACTAAAATAGAAACAATACACAACAAAATAGACTGCGTTTTTTTATGTTTGTTACACTATAATAATAATAATAACCAATTGTTAACCATTTGTTTAATAATTTTTACAATTTATATTACATCAGATATACATATTATGTATATAAAGAATCATATTAATTTTGAGCAAAGCCTAAACTGGGGTATTATATAGATCGGTTTTTTATAAAAATCTTTTTTTGTTACATTTATCACTAAATAGTTTGCATTATTTTCTTGCAGTATTAATTTCATTTAGCCTACGAGTATGTAGCATTCATGACTTAACGTCGTTTATCACATTCCATTTCTCTAACGTTGCAATTCGCGCTTTATAATTAAAGTTAATAATTTCATTTCCATTACACGTTACTGAAAATTGTATGAATTTCATAAACAAAAGGTTTAATTTTTAAATGTTTTACTCGCAAAAATTCGTATGATATAATAATACTTTATAATTTATCTATAGGTACTAATATTAATAAACTAAAAGAAATTCAACATAATATAACTGATCTTGTGTATTGGCGCAAGTAGTCGCCGGCGGTTCCGGGTTCAATTCCCGAATATTATACCAATATTTGCTTCTGGTCTGTGCGTTAGTGCTTGAAGGTCTTACCGTTCCTCGGAGAGCAGGTAAAGCCGTAGATCCCGATTGTTATCATAGATACCTGATAGCGATCATTACTCTTAGTAGGGAAATTATCAAATTATATATATTATTGAATTGGTAAGGTTAAGACTAAAATATCACTCTGTGACTAACAGGAGTTGATTTACAATGTGAAAATATGAACAAAAATTTACGCCCGGGTTCAACGTTCAACGGCGCTGCATATCTAGGCGTTTATACTATAATTCATAGGTACTAAAGTATTTCTACTCTCGTTCTGTATTTTGGATTAGCGAATTTCTCAACATTTATTTTATTATTCATTAAATAATGTAAATGACTGAAATTTGTATAAAGAAAACAAGTGATACGAAGACTAGTTACTAAAAACAAAATGTAATATATGACACTTGAAGGTTACAATTACATTATTATGACAATATTAAAACAAAATCATGACATGGCAAACAGATAACAAAATGGCAATTGACAGACTGTTTTAACAGTCGATTGTTTCATTAATTTTAAAACTAGCCAAATTTTATTGGAACGAATGAAACAAAGATACTTACTCAGTCACAATTTCGACTGCTGTAAAAGTAAAAGTTTGAAAGAAGGACGGAGGAATGGCTACACCATGCGATAAACGGGAGGACGAAAGATTAGCGGAGGCGTCATTCACCTCAAAGGATCAAAAGGATCACCTGATGGTACACAAAAAATACAAAATTTTACTGAAGCTATCCTAATAATCTGTTTGTAGTCAAATATTATAAGCAGTTTAAAAATAAAATAATATTAGTTTCAGAGTAAATTTTTTATATTTTTATGTCTATCTAGTTATATTAATCAAAAATTTTCCGATTTTTTCTATTTAACTTATCACGCCAAATACTATACTTACTTTAGACTTTATTTTGTCAGATTTTAAATAATCCTTTTCAAAAAATTATATCAAGATTCTCTTATTTTTACCCGACTGCGACAGAAGGAGGGTTATGTTTTTCGAGTGTATGTATGTATGTATGTCCATTTCTTTGGCACGCCCTACAGTCCAAACGGCTGGACGGTTTTTGACATGAGATGTCGTTGGATTTGTCTAAATTGTAGTAGTGACATAGGCTATATAAATTTTTAAAATGATGCCCGCAAATGGCGGAATGAGGCGGGGGGAGTTGAACTTTTTTTTCTTACTGTAGCAATATGGGTATCAAATGAGAGCTAGTAAATTGTTTTATTCTTTTTAGTTTATAATAAGAGTATTTTACGCAGTCGGGTTTTTTGATTTTTTTAATTAAGCATACTTGTATACCTTGTAATTATGTTTATTTTCGTTATGGCTCTTCATGTCCTGCTTCATTTTTGATTTTATAACATAATACGGTCAGTATATTATTTTCACTATTCAAACTATGTTTCAAGACAAGCCAGCCCTGATAAATGTATGTTACATCTATTGTAAACATATTGTTATTCAACGTTTGACTTTGTAACAATCCTTCTAGTGCTAGATTAAAATTCTGGCCCTTAACTCCCAAGTGCATTCTGGGTCAACTATCAATGCAATAATATTATTCTCGTATAATTTTCACGAACCGTACGTCGGTTTGTAATTTTTATTAATAAAATACGTTTTTATAGCAAATTCTTCAAATTTGCACACATCCAATTATTATCATCCAGTGTTGACTCAATAATATTTAATGCGACCTTATTTAAATTCATTTATTACTTTCAGTATTACAACTATCTTAAACTGTAATATCAAAGTTTAAGTTTAAAATACCAAATACATAGATATTGTTATCCTCGAATCTCGTAGCATTGTCGTAGTTGTCGCTCACGCAATAAATCACCGCCCGACAAGATTTTAAAGCGTCTCACTTGTGCGTCTAGATTCTCTCATAACTTATAATTTATATAAATAATTTCGACGTTTATTAATACTTTATAATTATGCACCTGTCTTTGAAACGTATGAATTAAAAGTTAATTTTAATTTCGTTTCCTTTCATATACGAATATTATAAAGTTGACAAATTCGTATGTTTGCTTAGGTTTTATTTATTAGGAACTACTGCTCCACTTATAGAAATAAGTAGTATTCGTATAAACACTTTTAATAATGTCATAGTAAATAGTAATATGTTTATAGTCCGAGTTATAATGAAGTAGGTATAATTATAATGAATATAGAATTACTTAGAACTTTACAAGTTTATTCAAAATTGGTCGTCATTTTTAAGTATTGATGTTATATGTATAAACAGACAAACACAAAAAGAAATTTAAAAAAAATGTTTGGTAGGCAGTAACTAAAATCTGGAGTGAACGAAATTAACGAAGGTAGTTAAATTAAAAAAATAGTTATAAATAAATATAAATATATATAAATATTATTATAAAAATATATTTATAATATTATAATATAAATATATTAATATATAATAATATATAATATAAATATATTAATATATTAATATATAATATAAATATATAATATAAATATATTAATATATAAATATATTTATAATATTATATATAAATATTTTTTTATTAGTTAAATTAAAAAAGCCAAAAAATTTTTTTGTTATAAAATAAATTTACGACCGAATATCAAAATATTCAAAACCGCAAATATTATTTATTATAATTACTCTAATATGAAAATGGAATTACATTACAATCAAAATCAATCAGAATTATAATTATACAGGTAATATAATCCATACCGATTAAAATATTTAGATATATTTTTACACACACTTTTTACACACATTTATATATATATATATATATATATATATATATATATATATATATATATATATATATATATATATATATATATATATATATATATATATATATATATATATATATATATATATATATATATATATATATGATAAAATTGTCATCGGACGAAGTCCGACATGTGGCATTTTTAGAAAAACAAAAAAAAAATTGATGCGGTCACAATAGGGGATCGGACAGTAATCAGATTAAAATGTAAAATGTGCTTAGATAAAATAAATATACCGTTTTACGATTATTTACCTAATAATAATTTAATATAATTCATTTAAATATTTTTAAATGAAGAAATGAAATGTTGTTATTTTCAATATTTTTAAACAGTACCTACTGAAACACCAATCACAGTGCGTGACGTCATCTGTGGACAATCATTGACTGCATGGGTACTATCTACTTAGTTTACTCAGTTATTTCCATAATTTTGTTAAAATATAAAAGTTGCTAAAAGATTATTGATAAATTAGGATACGGTAATCGATTTAAAAGCTGTCACGTGATGTTTAACCAGTTTTTTTATAATGAAAACAGGATTTACGAAAGCCAACAATCGAAATCTTCCCAGAGTGAATACGTTTCTGATTTGCAATTTCTTTGCAAGTAATTCAGACTTTTGTGACAAAATTTGTGTTTTGAAATGTGAAAACTTCTGTATTACTATTATAAATATATAATAATATATTATTTGCCATAAATAGGTACTTGATAAAAGCCTAGCCTTGCCTAGGTACTTGAAAAAATACCTCCTTGAAAAATAACCTCTAATATTACACAATATATGTATTGTACCTACTGTACTGTACTAGCCTGTAAATCACCTACTGCTGAGCGAAGGCCTCTTCTCCATATAGACAAAGGGTTGGAGCTTAATCCACCACGCCGCTCCATTGTAGGTTGGCGAATAACATACTACTATGAGTAACGATCGCTATCAGGTGTATATGATAACAACCGGGACCGACGGCTTTACGTGCTCTCCGAGACACGGTGGGGAGAACCACAAGAACATACACCCAGACCGGAAACAAATATTTGTACAAATACAATTATTTGTCCCGAGCGGGAATCGAACCCGCGATCGCCGGCGCGGGGTGTTGAGGCTCGCACCACTACAAAAGAACGGTCGTCGCAAGTAGAATACTGTCAACACTATATCAAATTCTTTAGTGTTACAAAAAAAAAATGACAAAAAGAAAAAATTTATAGTAATAGTAGTAGACCGTAGAGAGAAAACAATATAATATATTTACTAAAAATTAATTTAAGCAAATTTCATTCTATTTATTTGTGTGTGTTTTATGTATATTTACGTGAAAATAATCTTCACAAAAGTAAATTGGTGAATTCATTTCGTTGAATTTTCTACTCGCTAAGTCTAACCATTTTTTTCGTTTATCTGCTTTTCTTGGCACATCAAATGAATATTTTATTTGGAGTACTTTTTGATGTGTTCGTATATGAGGTACTGCACACCAACGATATTTTTTGCGTTCCATAAGAACAAATAAAAAATCTACTCCACGAAACAAAACTTCTCGTGAACTTATGCTCATACAGCTGTTTTGTTATAGGCTATAGCCCCAGATGACGTCACGCACTCTCAGATGATATAGCGTGGCGTTTTGGCGGGATTTTTAAACAGACAATATTAAAACATGATTTTGAGTACTTAAACGGCTATAAAAAAATAAAGTTTTATTTTTTATGGGAATAAGTATCCATAAAGATTAATTTAAAACACTTTCAGAAAATTTGTCCGATCCCCTATTGTAATACTGGAGGTCTAACTTAAAACCTGACGTAGGTTTCATCTTGTTACACCATCTAGAAGTGGACTTATTATTTTACAAATAAATAAATATGAAACCGTAATATATTAGTTTCTTACACACATTTTTGTTTTATATATTACAAATGTTACTTTAATTATGAAATTTCCACGAGATCAGTATTTCCACAGGGTTAATTTTTATTCTGAAATTTTCACGTATCGAGGAATAATAAGAAATTTTATTTACATTATGAGAGAAATAAAGCAAAAATGTAACAATATATTAAATATCTAATGACGATTGCCTAATTGAAAAATCTCATACTCGATAGTGACCGAATATATTGTGAAAATACAGGTTGTATTTACCGTGACTATCGTAGGTACAACTTTAATTATTCTGTGTAACAAATTTTAAAGTATACTGTTCGGAGTTTCGTGTAGAAAAAATAAAAATATTTTCATTTAAAAATCTCTTACTTTTCTACGTATAATTAATTAATTATTCTTAAAAAGATATCGCAAATAATTTCATTATTATGACCTTACCTAATTACTTTTAGAAATATTACTTAGGCTTACTTTATTATTACATTTTAATTAAAATTAAAAATTAATACAGTTATTAAACAATTTAATCAATTATAATGTTACAGATATTTCCGTTAGGTATACAAATATGATTGACTTTTCCGCTGTAACTCTAACCTATAAAACAATATCATTTTTCATTTAACTTGATATATTATACATATATGTAAATAAGAAATCGTATTTAAACACTGGTTTGATATATGCACGCAATATACTACTATTTATTAACTTAATAAAATAAAAATAATTAGCAATAAAAATAATAATATGCTCTTTTACTGTAGGAACAAAATAATTGTTATAGATTTATTATCTTTTGGTGGTATATAAGACTTCAGGTAACAATCAATAAGATTTATACTTGATATTTTGCTTTCAATCATCTTTCAATATATTTATTTCAGAAGTCAAAATTACATGACTACAAACGTCAATCAACGTGTGGTATACCTACCATACCTCAAATTTCGCTTGTATTTTTAGTAAATATATTTTTAAATATTACACAATTCTATTTGTTTTCTTTTTATTTTTGTATCATTATTTATAAATTACATAATATATTTATTCTATGGCAGACAAATTCATTGCAGCTATCAGATTCAATTTACCACGTACAGACGTAATGATAGTGACAAAATAGAGACCTTGATTTAATAATTTTGATAAATTGTGGTTAGTAGTTGATGATAATGAAATTTCAATTTAAGATGTAACGTCAAAAAATCTGATGAACGATCTTTTCACATCTTTCTTCATTTTAGGAGATATTTTACAAATAAACTGCTGTGTTTGATAATTAAATTCTGTCATATATGATGTCATATATACGTCTTGTAGATAGCCGTGTATAAATAACTATTCATTAAAAAAAAGTAAATTTATCGGACCACATAATTTTATTTGCATCAATCAAAAGCAATACAAATATAGTTCGTATTACATTATTTTTATCATGAAAGTAACAGGAATTTCAAATCGAAATTAACAGGACCTAATTTATATATTTACATTTAATGCTATTAAATAGATTAGATCCAATCAAGTCTGGTACCATTTCGTCAGATATAGTTTATAATTATTTACTGTAAAACTTAAAATTGACACAAAAAATGTGAAATATACATTGTCCATATGAATTATTAATATTTATTAATGTAGAAAAGGAACGAAAAATGCAAAATGAAAATGTTATATTATATATCTTAATCACGGGTATAATATCAGTTGTAAGTCAGTATTGTTTTTTAATTATGTCTATTAGACAAATAGAGCATAACACGTACCTAACACTAACAGCATTAGCATGTCTTTGTTTTTTTGTTTTTTTTACCCAGAAGGCTACAGTTTCGTGAATGAAGTGAATAACGTTTCATGGTAACAAATTATTATCTATCGGTCATTTTAATAGCGTGATTTAAAATACACATTATTTTCAATAAGACAGCTTCTTTAGGCAACACGATTGAAAATTATGCGGATAATTAGTTAATAAACGCAAGCAAGAATCATTCAATGTCTTGACTAGAATAAATTATACCAAAATATAAATAAATATACCTGTCAGTCATACTCTCATAATTTTTGTATTTATTTACCAAACATGCGATGTTGGAAATAATTGTATTGTTCAGATAAATACAATTCTATCGTGTAGCTATATAAAAAATATTTAAATTAAATTAATGCCTTTAATATGGATCTTATTAAAAACTCTTATACTTTGTATTTACGTTATGATTATCCTATAAGTATTTAAATTGATGATAACGATCCAAAATTAAGATAATGTTAAAGTTAACTTTATATTTTATCGAATAGAATTACACTAGTGGTTGCCCAGTGGTAGTCGAAATTCGACCTAATCTATAATTAATAACATTGTCAACATCATAAAAATATGATTGCGCATAACATGGTGAGCATATGCAGCAGTCATTGAACCTGTTCTGTGATTAAAAAAATCGTTGCAAGACCTTTATTTAAAACCGTGTTTAATAAAAAATTCGTTGCAAGACCTGTATTTAAAACCGTGTTACAACAGACTTTAACAATAAACAAAATTTGTGTATATAATATGAACAGTACCTGGATGACCGAGCTTTGCTCGGTTAAACTATATTTAGACACAAATTACATAGTGATAAAATATGAATAATATTTTCAATCTTACTGATATAATAATAAAACAATAATCACTGGTTATATAAATAAAAAAATAAAAAGAGATCCTAATAATATTTTTTTTTACCAAATAAAGGAACTTGAAAGGAAAAAGGAAAATCTTCCGTTTTCAAGACCGCCCGATTTCCCACCTGAGCTATTATATATTTATAGATGATGGCAAAATTTACTTTTTTATTCTAATGATATTCTAGCAGTTTTTAATTGCTCTCGTGATTTTTATTTAAATAACCAGTTTATATCTTTTTTTCCTACCTCTGCCAAAAGTTCGATTTTCGTCCCTGTAAAGCGGGACAAAAGTGACACTTTCTGTCCCCGCTTCACAGGGACAAAACCTGAACTTTCCTAAGTAGGTTCCTAGGTAGGTAGGTTCCGTCCTAGGTAGGAAAAAAAAAGTATGTGCAACATGGGACGAAAGTACTACATCCATTTTATATGAGCAATTTCATATGAGGGTCAAAAAAATAGTACTTTCATCCCCTTGTGACACAAAATACTATATTATTATACAGATAAGACCGAAAAATATTATTCATATTTCATCAGTTCTATCGTATCTAAATATAATTTCCAAAAAAAAGAACGATTAACAAACAAAAAAAAAATACCGAGCAAAACTCGGAAATCCAGGTAGTACAGGGCTCTCAGTAATAGTTCTTTTTTTTTACAAAAGAGGGAACTTGAAAAAAAAGCAAAAAAAAAATGGGACTTGAGGCATCGGGATTCGAACCCAGGTATACTGATTTCCCACCTAAGTTATTATAACCTTGTAGATTATGCCGAAATTTACCTTCGTATTCTAATAATATTCTAACAGTTTTTAATAATTATACTCGTGATTTTTTATTTAAATAACCAGTTCATATTTTTTATTATTATTTCGGTAAGATCGAAAAATATTATTCATATATCATCAGTTCGTAATTCGTATGTAAATATACTTTCCAAAAAACACGAATTACAAAAAAAAAAAAAAAAATATCGAGCAAAGCTCGGTCATCCAGTTAGTAAAGGGCTCCCAATAATTGTTTTTCTCACAAAAGAAGGAAATTTAAAAAAAAAAGAAAGAAAAAGAAAAGTTCTGGAGATATCTGGATTCGAACCTGGAAGTCTTCTTAATTCGAATCCGCCGGTTCACATCGGAGCTATTACAAACTTATCAAAGACAGTGAAATTTACCTTCGTATTCTAACGATATTTTTTAATTGCCTGAAAAAAGGGATAAAACGACATTTTCTAAAAATAAATCCTACCTAGATCGATTTATCGCCCCCGAAACCCCCTGCATACTAAATTTCATGAAAATCGTTGGAGCCGTTTCCGAGATTCAGATTATATATATATATATATATATATATATATATATATATATATATATATATATATATATATATATATATATACAAGAATTGCTCGTTTAAAGATATAAGATACATATGTGTGGGTAGTGTTTTTTTTTTTTTTTTATTAATTTAGTGTATTTTTTGAGCATTATTATCAATGATGTTCTAGATAGTTCTTGATTATTATAAAAAATATTAGCATTCTGCACTTCTTCTCCATACAAACTTTAACTGTGCCAAATTTTATACTTCTCCGTCCGCGTAATTTCCGTAACAAGTATACTTAATTAAAAAAATCAAAAAACCCGACTGCGTAAAATACTCTTATTATAAACTAAAAAGAATAAAACAATTTACTAGCTTTCATTTGATACCCATATTGCTACAGTAAGAAAAAAAATTCAACTCCCACCCCTCATTCCGCCATTTGCGGGCGCCATTTTGAAAATTTATATAGCCTATGTCACTACTACAATTTAGACAAATCCAACGACACCTCATATGTCAAAAACCGTCCAGCCGTTTGGACTGTAGGGCGTGCCAAAGAAATGGACATACATACATACATAAATACATACATACATACACTCGAAAAACATAACACTCCTTCTGTCGCAGTCGGGTAAAAAGGGGTACAACGTTTTTGCTTCACGTATTAATATAGTATAGATAACTAAACTTTATTTTTTTGTTTATAGACGGATCGCAAAAGAAATCGGTGCAGGCGCCTTACGAATGGACACCACATCTGCTTTTTCAGCCGCAGTAGCTGACCGCTTGAAATATAAAAAAGTATACGACGTATTATATTCGGATATGCCCGACGCACCTCACCCTGATCCACCGCATCTTGAAGCGAGAGTTTACATTAAAGAATTTTAAGGTAATACATTTATTTATATTTTTATACTATTGAAAGAGGAAAAGGGTTTCATTTATTTGTTAATAATAATCCGATTTCATTAATTTTAATTATCAGAAAGTTCTGTTAGAAAGTTATATTAACACAGGCTATTAAATATCATGCTGCAACTCGTATCAGTTGCCATAAATATCAACAAGGTTTAGTTATTACATACAATTTTGTTGTTATGTGGTTTAGTTAATTTAGGGTGGGGGTGAGGGGGTTAATGAGCATAATATAAATAAAATAATAAATGAAATACTTTATTTAATCATTTCTAAAAAATAATTTTATACTTAAACAATACTATCATTTTTTTTTTCGTTCAAACAATAATAAACTTATTTAATTTGTTACAGGTCTTCTAATGTAATAATAGGAATAAAACCTAATTATAAAAATAATTATGTAAATTTTCCAAGGACATAAAATTATCACTATCCAATTCGAATAAAAAAGAAACACACGCACGTTAAAATTGCTTTGTAACTTCGTCGATTTTTATTATTTTATTGGGAGTAAAGTACTAAAAATCAAATTGCTAAAAAGAAGTTACATGAAAAGAAATCGGTGAAAAAGTGTTTTATTTTTATTAAATTCCTAAATAAAGTGACTATGCTGTGATACAATCAAAGATTATAACTTATCAATCTTTTAAACTGTAAAAATGCAATGTATTTATTTCATAATTTTTCTTTTGTATATAACTATATACTTATTGTGATTGTAATGTTAATGTTAATAAAATTACAAAAACTATATAATTAGATAATAAAAAATGTAAAACTATATAATAGGGTATTCTACTATGTTTGAAAAAGTATTTCAAAATGTTAATTTTCGTAATAAAAAGCCACAAAAAAAATTATATCGGCAAAATAAACACGCTTTCTTGCCATAAAATTAAATTAAATTTTAAACCTTTTTAATTCCCGCGAAAACGCGGACACCTATTTTGGTGACGTAATATGCGTAAAGTTGTGTTCCGCTATACACTGAGAGCACTCTGAGGTGTGACGTTAATTCAGTATACTGCGAAGCCGTTACTTTTTAGTTTGCTATACTGTGCTATACTGGTTACTGATAAAACGGAACGCAGTCCAGTATACTATCATCCTAATTTTTCGACATTGTTTTCAAATAAAATATTTATCAATTATACGTTTTCTGTTCAAAAATAAATTCAAAAATATTCAAAAATAATTTTTTGAATATTGTTGACATTTTTGAATAACAAATCATTCGTGCTGTTATATTTTTTAATCAGGTGATCAAAGTACTGAGATCACCTTACTTCGAAAGCGCCAGTGCTCACAGTACAAAAATTATGCTATTTATGACGTCATATATTTCTATATGGTATTGCGGCAGTGTACTAGCACTCAATAAAGAAACGAATTTTTCACTATTGAGAGCACTGAGGAGTGCTCGCAGTGTATATCGGAAACATTGTCTTTACGACGTCACATCATGGCGGCTCGTGTTTTAGGTCACGTGATATACAGATTAAATATTACGACTTTTCATTTCAATATAATAAAACAGTAATGTGCTTTTATGACTCAAAATCAGAATATTTAAGTATATTTCTACATAAATTTTAATTTTTATCAAATCTCATAATTTATTTTTCACTACCGAAAGTACCCTATTATGGCGTGTATAACGCCTGTATAAAAATAGTAACAAATTCGTTATAAGTTCCTGATCAAATGTTATAGCAAAATTGATTATATAAAAAACCGCTAAATAAGCTGCTGTGGGTTTGGGTAGCTATACTGTAGTTCCTTGTAGTATTTTTTATGAAATTATTAACTATGTATTATTATTGTAATGTAGTATTTATCGTCAATTGTGGCTGTAGTTAAAATTATCTGTAAAATGATTAATTTTAATTTAATCGTTTCGAATATGAAGACAAAATGTCTGTTTTACAATAAATTATACAAAAATTACATTGTTATTTTTATTAATTGCAACTTAATCATACTTCATTTTATATATAATATGAATAGTAACATAACGATATCTAATCATATATAATAGACAATAAATTGACAAGTAATATGAAAACAATTCATTCGTAATAAAAATAGGTGTTTACTTCAAAAATGTGTGAATCACTTGATACGGTATAAAAGCGAATGAAACAAATTAACTAATACCTAGTAACTGAAGAACAAACCAAAGAGGTTATTAATTTGACACCTTATTTTTATATTGGTAAGAGTATAAATGATAACGTACCTAGATATTTTTAAAAAGTATTTTAATAGATTTGATAACTCTTTTTTTTATTCCTTATAAAGCTAACCAAAAATTTTTAATTTCATTACTTTTGAATTTTATATTTATTATATATATTTTTTGCCGCCGGCTTTATTTATCGTATCAAACATACCTAGTTCAAATTAAAGATTTGTTATTCATGTTTACTATTTGATAAATTTATGAAATAGCAACAATATGATACGATAAAAATATTCATAGTGTATAAAAGACAACAGAAAATTCATGACGTGATTGGTTGCAACAATTTAAGGAGAATATCATTCAAAGATAATAACAGATAACATTTAAATAAATAAATTCTGTCAAAAAAACCCATTTTTATCCCTAAAAATAAACTTATGTTTGAAAATCGCTAAAATGAAGTTGAGCGACATTATCTTTAAGAAATTAATATTTTTCACTTAATTTATGTTTTCCAATTTATTTATTTTATAAATTTTAAATGTATAATATTAAACTTACAAAAGTAAGTGAATCAATAAAAATAATCAATAATATAATTTATGATTACGAATTAAGTTAAGACTAGTTCAAATTAAAGATTTTTGTCATTTTTTTTTAATGCGACACTATTTGTTTAGGCTTGTTGCTTGATAATAATATTCAAACTATATAATCACAGTAACTGATGGTATTGACCTTAACTTACCGAGTACTATTTTTATCATTCACCGTTAACACACGCATCGGGTCGTCAAAACAAGTTGGCCGTGTGGGCCTCAAGAACACAAACTGTCAAACATTGGATTTCAATAGTTAATGGCAATAAAAGGTACGTAAACAAGTATTTATTATATTGTCTTTATATCATACTAAAGTGTTGATTTAATACGACGTAGTTTCAATTATTTTAACATTCGTATGCTTTAGATAAATGTCGTTCGTCGTAAAATTATTGTAGTACTAGCGTTAAAAATATCGATGATAAAAATATTGTAACTGATTGCTTTTTTTATAGAAAGAAATCCATTTGCAAATAATAAACAATAAATTATAATATAGATATGACCTATAATGATCTTTATCTTTAATACTCATATATTTTAGTTTATCAAAAAAAAATTTTTTTTTGTGGTGAATCTACTTGTGCTTACATTATATAAAAAAATTTGGTTGTCTTTAAAGTCGGTTTACGGACGATAATTTTACGTGATAACGTCATAAGAAAACATTGACAAAAAATTGCATACTTTTATGAATTGAATTGAATCATTATTTTGTATGATACAAAGGAGTTAATTGAAAATTACATTTTTTTTTTTTTTTTTTGATAAATTACCATTTATTTGCACTGGTTAATTCAAATATTTTTCTCTTCTACTCGGATGCATCTGCCGATGGAGTGGAAGAGAGATAGATGCGTCACAAGCCGAACGCTTAGACCAATCGTGCCTCTCTATCGCTTGTTTCGTGCTTTCGAACGCGGTACGTGACAATGAGTCATACTTTTCGTGCGTGCAGCCGGTATTCATTGATTTATAAGACGTTATCACTTCAAAAAGTGTAATTAAAATAAAAATAAGATAAAATTACATAACTCTTTTGTTTAAATTAATATATTTAGTCGATGTTATAAATCAATAATGACAATTAAAGATATGTTTTTAAATAAAATAGTTTATTTGAAGAACAAAGCCGCGTAAAAATGTATTAAAATGTTCTATGTAAATAAGTATATATGTATATAATTAATTATTACTATAATTGTTACAAATTTTTCATAGGAACATAATCATGTCGAAAGAGAGAGCTTACACTATCAGTGCTGTAACTGAACAAGATGTTGAACCTGTAATGAAACTGTTGAAAAGGTATGAAAAATTTGTTATAATCGCTACAAGTATTTGCTTTAAAGTCTATACGAATATTATAGTTTTTTTGTTTGTCATCGATAAACTCTGAAACTACTGGACGGATTTGAATAAATCTTTCAACAAAAATAAGCTACAGTATTCAAGTATGGGACACATTCTGCGTCGACAATGGGTCTCAAGGGTAATGCTGAGGAAAAAGCGAAATCGACAAAACAAAGTAAATATTCTTTACTTATCTCAAAATAAATACTTGGACGCTCAAAAATGAGTTACTAAACACGACGATAGAGTCAAAGGAGCTGTACAGTAACCGTAACCATAGGCAATTTGACGTGTATCAAAAGTAAACTTTATAATGGATCGTGCATTTAAGGAAAATCGAATTACTATCTGTATTACCTTCACCTTCTAAGTAAAATAAACATATATTTGAATAGCTAAATATTATTTCCCACGATTCCCAAATAGAAAAAATGTTCTGTATGAAAATGTCGTCACTGATTCGTTTAAATCAGGGATTCCCAAAGGTACCGATATCGACCCCTTGGGGTCAAAATCGAACACTTAAACCTTATCCACTTAATCAACTTCAAAGTTTTTAAATTGGTAAGTATTTTGTATCAATAGGAAAAAAATCTAGAGGTAGTTAGTATTTTTAAGGTAATTTAGCTATGGAGGTCTGAAGTATCAGTTCATTTTGGAACAGGGTTCTCGTGCCCAAAATGGTTTGGGAATCCCTGGTTTAGAGTAATCGCCAAATTGTAATATCTGGGAGAAACGAATACAGGGTCATCTTTAACATATTTACTGGGAACCCCAAACATCTAATTGTAAGATTAATGAGGGCCACTAGGCACTTTAGGTATATTGAATGGTGCTTGAAAAACTGCTTTCATGCATGCCCTGTTAACAGGACTCTGAGTTCAGATCTGCTGAGGAGGTTGATCAATTATCATTTTTCGGTAATACAGTCATCCGAGAGATCTCAGTGCCCTCACCAGCTAGTCAATACCCGGTAAGCAGGCATCCTGAATGGCGAATCCTAATCAGCAAGACAGAATAACCTCGTTTAAAGCATGGGCGACAATTAAAAGATCAAACTCTGAGACGCCCAAGTACTCGCGCTGCACGGCTACATGCTACATGTAGTATTCTCATCGTCCAAATTCTACGTGCAATAGAATCTCGTATAAAAAAAGAGAAATTACTTAAATATATACCTTAGAGCAGTGTTCGGAACCGTACGATAATTATCGTACACATACGATAATTTTGTGCCTACGTACGATGTACGATAGCATATTATTATCGTACGCAGATTGTACGATAATTTCTATCATGATGCAAAATTTGAGAATTTATATTATTTCACTCTTGCGCTGATAGTATAAATCGCAGTAGCATGATTTTATTTTGTCCAATAAAATCTTGGGAAAATACCGGGAAATACAAGTTCTCTATTCCTATTGGTTCCTACGATTCGCTCTGCTAAGTTTCACCACTGCCGATACTGTAACTTTATCCAGCGCCTGCTGTACACGCTTTCTTATTGGTTAGTATAGCATCTACCAATGCGATTAAGAGAATATAAGTTCGATATTTCGATTATGTGCACACTTCATATGTATCGTATATTTTGTGTAGAAAAGTTGGCAGTCATTTCGTTATATTATTATGATTATACGTCTGTATTCGCTTTGACAAAAGGAATTATTCAAATTAAGTGAAAAAAGAATTAATTTTTTACACACTGTGTAATCAAAATTTTGCTGCTCTGACCAGCTGTGGTCTGTACCACGTGTAAAACATTTGGATTTCAGTGTTCTGTTTATTTGACAGCGGTGGTTTAAAAACGATAGACTATAGAGTACTTGCATGCATATCAATATTACAATTTATATTATTTATTTATCTATAATAGACATTATCCTAAAAAATACGATAATTTCGATTATTTTCGATCCATGTACGATAATTTTACGCCCCCTGGTACGATAGTCAGTCCACTTCAGGTTGTGAACACTGCCTTAGAGACGATATTACCGACATGCGGTTTGTAGACTGAATGATAATTGTTTCTATAGTCGAGTAATACAATAGCTTATTAGCGTAACGTGGCTGTTAGATAAAAGGTCGGTTACATAAGACAATGTTTCTTAAAACGACATTTATTGTGAATAGAGCCTGGAGACTTTACCGGCAACCTGGGCAACCAACTGCAACCGGACCAGAACGGTTTTATATATTTTTTATAAATAGAATAAAAATCTAATATTTATAAAACAAATCGGATATTGGGATATGATGGAAAGGATAAAAAAGTATAATAATAAATTATTTATTTCTAAAATAGAGAATTCAAGCTAACATGAAAACTACATATTATATAACAAAGTACTCCGCCACATTTGTCTGTCCGTCTATTCGAGATTAACTCAAAACCTACTGAACAGATTTTCATGCGGTTTTCACCAGTATACATAGTGATTTATGAGGACGATTTAGGTATGCAATTTTACCAAATTTGTTTTGTGTATGTTGATTAAAATATGACGATAGTTGTTGAAAATATCGGAATAAGTCAAGCCACCTAGGAGCCTTCATCGAAAACGCTGCCTTGCCTTGAGATAATCTCTTTGAGACATAACGAAACAATAAATGGTAGATTTTTCCTCTTTTGTAGGTCTAGAGAAAAGTAGTCCGTAATGTCATATATCTTTTAAGGATAGCTTCGATTCGAATGGAAAAATAATAATACGTCCATTCTAACTTCGGATGCGGTAATTGGAAAGCTATTTAGACTGATACAGTATTAATCCTCATCAACCTAAATACGTTACTTACCTTAAACATTTCATGCACATTATAACAATCCTTTATACTATATAATTTTAAATTATTGAAATTATTTGCGATTATCTCTTATTGCTTCTTTTGAGAGTTATCGCAAAATAAAAACTACGCGAAAATAAATAGCGCGGACCTCACACCGAGGACGGGACACGCTTATGTAGTCAGTAGGCATAATATGCCGGCTACTGCCTATGCAAAGCCGGGGCGGATCGCCAGTAGGTAATAGAAGAAATGATATACATAAATAATATATGTATAATAACTTTGCCGATTAACGTGGCCCTATACTGTATTATTTTAAATGTTTTAGTTATTAAAGTCACGATTAAAGGTAATTAAACTGTCCTTGTCATCATTACCTGCAACGTAAGTAATTAGCTCCAATAATATTTTTACACAAAATTATATTTTTTTTTCTTTTATTAATTTTAGGGACTTTTGTCATACATGAACACGCCAGTCCCATTGAAACTTTTACAACATAATTGCAACACGCAAAAAAAAAAACTTAAACAAAAATTTCTCAATTACTAAAATCTAATTAAATAAAGGATAACTTGTAAAAATCAAAAATCATTCTAGCAGATTCTGATAAGGGATTCGATAGAATACTTTGCACCGCCCCAACATCGAACAAAATTATATAAAAATTATAAATTAAAAATAAATTAATATCCATACCTATATTATAAATGTGAAATGTAAAAAAAAATTGAATAAATGATTTGAATCTGTAAAAACCATCAAGGATACTCGAATTAACCATTCTTTTAGACCTATCAATGACAATTGAAGGATTGTAAGTCTATAGGATCTAAGTGCCAATTTTATTATTTAGAGATATAACAGAAAAACGAAATAAAGTAAACAATTCAATGAAATAATTTTTTATTTGTACTAAATCAATTAAAAACACATCTTATTATAACAGGAAGTCGTAAAAAAATAATAATAAAGAATCCAACGAAGTACTACAAATTAAACATTCACTATTTTAGAACATTCTAAGTGCCATTTGAAGTAATACTGAAAATGGGCTAAGTGCCTTTATAAAAGATATTAAAAAAGTCCTCAGGCTTCGCTTTGATTAATTAAATGTTCATAGAATGCTTTATTTTCGTTCGGTATGTATGGTAGCATTTCCTTTAAGTCTTTAATTTTTTCTCTTGTAATATTATTTCGAGCTTCTAACGCTGGCAAAACGTAGTTTTTTAATTGGCTTGGAGTCTTGCTTTTTTTGAAAATGTTGATACTGTCCCACGGTATTGAGTCATTGTGCGATTCCATTAAATCAACGCGAGGTAACTTATCTCTTTCGATGCGGATCCAAGAAATAGTTGATATTTTTAACTTTGTAGTATTTAAGAACTCTGTGGAAGCCTTATTCAGGTCTTTAAAATCATTTTGGTTTAAATTAACCACTTCAAACGGATTTTTGTGACAAGATTCTCGTATCATTTTTTCTACATCCTTTGGTTCAAAACATTTAGTTACTTTCTTTCTTTTTTCAATTTGAGCAAAATCCCGATCGCAAGACATGAAGGAGTGACCACTGACCAAGTATTTATGATCAATAATATCATAAATGCCATTGGCTACTAAATAGATCAAGGCAAAAAGAACCATTCTGTTCTTGTTTTGTCCTATACAGTTATCACTCCAAATAACTGCGTGCTTTTTTAAAGTTTTAGATGACATCATGTTTAGTACCTTGAGTATGGAAGAGCCGACCTCGTTACCACCTCTTCCCGCATATGACTCATTCCAGAGGCACATGTAAGCCTGTTGATTGTCAGCAATATGAACACACAGGTTGAAGCATGATAGTTGCCTACTATAAAACATTTGACTATGAGTCAGTGTTGGTATGAAAATTACTTGTTGCATATCCATAGCCATCGTTAATGTGTTACTAGCTGGAGACTGAGATTCTATTGAATCAGCTTTCATAGCATTTTGTGCACTCTCAGATTTACGATGATGTAGTTCTAGCTCTACGGTATATTTTCTTTTATCTCCTCCTTGCGAACTTTTTATTTTCGCATGCAACAAATCGCACCTTGAACAAGTATCGGTTCTAAGACGTCCAAACTTCAAATTAGGAAACTTATTTTTAAAAATTAAATAGTAATATCTGTAGTTAACAAGAGAATCGGGATATTTTGCTTTAAATGCCATGAACAAACGGTTAATATTCAAATCAGGGCTTAGATAGAATTTTTGGGTATCGTGTCGACTGTAATGACTTTCCTGGTATGGGAATGATTTTATATGTTCTATTACAAGATTTTCTACATCTGGAGTAAATTTTCTCGGTTTGTTTCTTGATCCCCGGTTACCTTTATAAATATTTTCTCCACCTTTCTTTTTCTCTAACAAAGTCTGTACTTTCTTCTGGGTTATTGCAAATACTGCTTGAAACGTTTTTCTGCATACCTGAATGTGTTTACCGGTGCCATCAGGCAACGTATAGGCTACAGATGTCTGTCTGCGACTTTCCGATGGATCGACATATGTTCCATGACGTCTTCGACCTACAGGTGTTATTTGAATGAGGCCGAGTAAATATGTACCTGAAATAAAATATGTGTATTAAAATGTGTTAGTTTTCAGGTACTTTAAAATGTGTAAAATGAGCAATGAAATAAAAAAAAATAACTTTCATAATTAAATTTTAAATTAACGTAATAAAGTATTATTTAAATTTTATCTACCCTGCTTTATAGCGTCTCTTATACTATAGTAATCCTTAAAAATTACTTCTTTTCTACCGCGGGAGAGAAGCTTACATTGAAATTTGCACTTGCAATTCACCTGAAACATCATTTTTTATTAGAAAATGCATTTATAATATTCACACGAATGAATATTATTATTAAAAATATCTAGACTATAGAAACCGACAAATCTGTTGACCGTTACCGTTGTGATAACTTGAAGTTGATGTTTAAATCGACTCCGAACAAATACTAAACCATACTTCCCAGAGTTAAATTACAACAAGAAAATCAAAACATTAAAAACATATACATACCTCTTTTAATATTTTTTTTTGCGACTGTAACATTTTTTGATGTTCTGTACTCATCTCCATGTAAGCGACGTTTCTTTTGTTCGACCCTATAATTCGATTTGTTACGTTTTCTCTCACTGTTTTGATCACTTGAAGACGTAGCGTCCATGTTGTATCGCGTAGTTTAGTACACTATCCACACAAAAAAATAACGCTATGCTAACAGCCATCACCGCCCGCAACCTCGCCCCGCACACATACAGGCACAAACCCTTTAGAGCGAAAGACCGTTGGCACTTAGACCTCACTACAACTTTACATGTGTGTGGGTAAAAAATTAAAAGAAACCGGCACTTGGATCCATTTGGATATTATTAGGCATGGCACTTAGACTATATTTTCGTAAAAATATAGACTTTTGATTTTTTGGCACTTAGATCCTTTAGACTTACAACCCTTCAATTCTTTAGAAGTAAGAGTGACTTCTTTGAAAAAGGTTGTAAAGTAGTTAAACTGAATTTATAAATTAAAAAAAAAATCAAATTTTCTACAATAGTCATTTCCTTTATTTATTTATTTATTTATTTATACTTTCTTTTTTTATACTTTTACGTAACATTAGAAAATAAAATTCCAATAACTATTGAATATGTTCCTGAAATTATTTCTATTTTATTCAATAATCATTATTTTATGTGCTATAGTAATGACTATTAAGGAATTCCTTATCACGTTCAATGCAATTTTGACAATATTAAAAAAATTATAACTCAGATACAAGCTCGATTCCCTAGTTAAGATTTTCGGAGCTTCTTGGAAACAGAATAAAGTAACTTTCCTGAAAGTTTGAAACAATCGAAGTTCGGAGAAAAAGTTCTAGCTATTTAAAAACAGCGATTTTTTTTTTAATTTAACGGTTTTAAATAACTATAACTTTACAAAATCAGAGCAATTAAGCAAAAGCTGGGTAGATTCCATTGAAATATACCTTGTCAAAAGATATTAGCTGTTGGTCGACTCTCAACTTCAAATACGGTACCTACATATAATAGTGTTTTATAAATAGGTAAAATTTAACCAAAACAGTTGTTTAGTTGGAAGCTATTAGCTAAGTCCAATATAAGTTTAGACCTGATATCTATTTTTAATAAAAGTAGAAGTCTTACTGAGAAGAATGCCGCTGGGTAAGAGTCTTTAAGTTATAGAGAAGCTGAGATACAAATATTTGAAAATTAGTGAAAAATCAACTTTTTTAGAAATTCAAAAAAATCTCCAGCGGCCGGATTTGCACATAGCGAGCTCAAATGTTCAGGATTGACTCCTTTTTAGGTGTACTTTCGAGGAAAAAGTCAGCATATAAATCACCGACCCTCTACCGCAACTCTCGTCGAAAATTAATGCCCATATACTGTATATTAAAGTTACAGAAAAAAAAATTATCGACAGTATCTCGACAAACAAAACAGCCAAACCACAATAACAATCAAAGAAACCAAAAACTAAAATTTTGATAAGATAAAATCTTGAATAATCATGTTGATAAAAGATTATTTATTATAACGAATTATTTACCGTAACATATATATCTTTTTCTATTACTATTGAATTTTTAACGATTTATTTTATCTTATTGTTTAGTTTATGGACGGCTAATAGTACCTACCTAAATGTCTAAAATCAAAACTTTGTTTATAACAATAAAGTTAATTATAAGACCTAACAATATTCTATATAAGACATAAATCACACGTATATAAATTTAATAACGGTCGCTTGCATTCCATAAAAGCACATAGCAATTGCATAATTATTCTATAATAATAACTTGTGTCATTAATTTTAATTAAGGTTTGCATAAGCATTTTTTTTTTTTTTTGTTAAGAGTTACTACGTAACATTAATGACAAAATCAATGCCCTGTTGTCACGTTTCCTACCTATTAATAAAATATCTATTAATAAAATATCTATCATTAAAATTATTATTTCTTTATTTTCAGAACTTTTTACGTAGACGAACCCTTAAACCGTACTGTAGGCCTTTGCCCATCGGAGACAGATCCATGTCCCGAGCTTGATGAATATTGCAAAAGTTCAATCTTAGAAGGTCTCTCCTTCAAAGCTACAAATAGTGATGGAAACGTCATTGGAGCAATGATCAGTGGAATATGTCCTTTGAAAGAGGTGAAATTTTACAAATTTTTGTTTTTTATTTTATCTTTATTAGGAAAACAAACAGTTCTATAATGCCTTAATTTTAACACAAACTTAACTTTTACATTAACCAAACAAGTTTCCACATTTTTCAAATAAAAAATAATAAAAGAGCAGATGGCATTGATAAAATACACGAAACATCAGCAAAAATTACAAATAATAATAAAAAAGAGAATAGTTAGAAAGTTAATGAAAAAACTAATGTCAATAACTACAATACAAGTAAAAAAAATTATCCTAACATCTGATTAAAGTATAAACTACATATTTTTTTTTTAGTTTTTCGACAGATTCACAAAAGATATCAATACAATTAAACAATTTGTTTTGTATTTAACAAAATGTTTAATTCTTTTCTTCTTAAGTGCGTGCCGGAGATCCGGATACCAGAAAATGAATACAAAATCAAACAACTACAAATATCCATATCGCTCGAAACCATGATCATAAGCAGACAAGTCATTTGCAACTTGCCATTGCCTTAACTGTACTCTATCAACCTGTAAACCACCCACTGCTGAGCGAAGGCTTCTTCGACATGTAGAACATGTAGGGTTGGAGCTTAATCCACCACGCTGCTCCACTGCGGGTTGACGGATAATTTCCTTATAATGGGTAACGATCGTTATCAGGTGTCTATGATAACAACAGAGACCGACGGCTTTACGTGCTCTCCGAAGCACAGTGCGGAGGCCCACAAGAAACACAAACCCAGACCGGAAACAAATATTTGTACAAATACGAATATCTGTTCCCGGCGACCGCCGTGGCGCGCGGCGTTGAAGCAACTTCTCGCACCACTACACCAGAACGACCGTCGCCTTAACTAATTATGTATAAATAATTAATCATTTTATCTCTTTTATCTTATTATTTATCTTAGGATGATAATGGAAATGATTTGCTCAGCCAAGCTCAGCGATGTCCGAACCCGAAATTCCAAAAAATCCTTTATATATTGGCGCGGCGGGAGAGCGGCGCCAAACTGTGGGATAAATTTCCATACGATCAGAAATTAGTTGAAGTGAAAGTCGCAGCCACCGACAACAATTGGAGGAAAAGAGGAATCATGAATGCATTAACAGAAGAAACTGAGTAAGTTTCGGAAATATTCTACGGACTATAATTTACCTGATTTCGCAGATATGATATGATATACTTATATCATAGTATCAACATTTATTAAATATTGTGTTTCATGTTATAGTTAAAGATTTAGAAATATGATAGTTTGTATACAATAAAAAAGTTGTCATATGACAACAACCAATTAGAGAAAAAGCTCTAATAAGGGTCTATCTTCAAATTATTTTTATTTTGGCATAAGAAGTTAAATCCATTAAGACCACATAATATAACACAAGATGCACCCAAAAAAAAAAAAATTGAAGCTTATATTTGTTCGGGTGCTTACCGCGTTTATAATTATATTGAGGTCCCTATATTTCGGCGATGTTTCAATCGCCATGATCACGGGGAGACTGACCCCCCATCAGTCATCAGTTAAATTTAAATATGAATAGTGATCGCGTTAGTTTAAAACAATATATTGAAGCGTTTGAGAACAATTTTTTCTTGCTTCAAATACAAGAGAGCTGTGAAAATTTATTGAAGTACTTTTATAAATAAAAGCAGATTATTAGTTACCTCTTCGACAGTAAAAATTACATCATTAAGTCACGTTTGTCAGGTCATCATACTCCTATTAAATTACCAACTACATACAAACAAATACAGGATTAGTGTGTCGAATTGTAATGGACGTGTAATTAGTAACGCTTCTGCTATAGTACTTATGTAAATTTGAAAATGTATAAAAGAATTTTAAAATTTACGCGAATTTTGAAACAATGAACTAAAATTTCATGCAATTCAATTCTAGAATAATAGTTTTTGTGCTCATAAATTATACAAAAAAAAATTAAGAAAATATAAACATATTTGGATTACGTAGTCCCGAGTACGTATTCTGTATATTAGTACAAAAAAAAACTTGTGTGGATGGACGGATAGATCATCATCATCTTCTTCAATATCTTCAATCATTTTAAATCTCTCCAGTTTTCAAGCATTGAATAATACATCAAAATTTTCGGACATCATGATATTCGGAACAGACTTTTAAAAAAAATTAAATACATTTCAATAACTAAATAAACCGTAACATTTTTGAATCGTTGGGAGATTCGGAACGACTAAAAGCATCAAAGCAATAAAATATTTTCTACTAAACAAAACTTCTTAAATTTCAGAAAAACTATAAAAGAACGAGGTATTAGATTACTTCGCCTCGATACTTCTAGCGCGTATTCTGCAAAAACCGCTGAAAGATACGGCTTCACCTGTTACTATAGAGCGCTATACAAGGATATTAAGATGAACGGACAGCCGCTTATAGTACCGGAACCTCCGCATTTGTATGACAGTGTGTATGTTAAAGAATTATTTCCACTATCAGTAACACAATAAATTATATGAACATGCTTAATTGTTATATATATGTACTTAATTATTATTGTTATAATTATGTTAAGTATCCAAAAAATAAATGTTAAATGATTAATAAAAGTAGAATAATTTACACCTTTTCCTTACATAACTTTTTACTTTTACTTACTATAAAAATGTACCTACTGCAATCTCGCAAGACTTTAGATTAATTAAAAAATCAGAAGTAATATCGCGTTTCACATTTTTCTCGCTAAATTTTCATTTTTTTTTGATCCATTTTTTTTTCATTTGATCCATCTAATGTATTTACATCTCGAAAGCACCTAAAAAGCACTTGATTTTAATGATCTATTTATCATTTTTTTCATTTAAGTATGATGTAACTCTGTCAGCTTGATTTTTAGTAGGCAGTTCACATCAATAACAAAAAAATTTCAATTAAAAATTTGAGCATCTAATCTTAGATTTTGGCACCTAACTAGCACATAAAAAGCACCTTTTTTGAATATTTTGAAAATCCAATTTTGATCACTTTGCCCTGCGAGCGTGATGGAGATAATTATATCAGTCATAGCGTCAAAAGCAAATTTGAAAGCATTTCCGCAGTATTTACAAGTTATACGATCTTACACCATATCCGAAATTTTTCCCGAAATTTTTGATTTTGTTTCATCTTGATTGTTAGAAAGTGAAGATTCCCTATAAAAATATTTATGAATAAACAAGTAATATGTAATAATTGTCTTTATTAATTCATACAAAATTATTTTCGAGTTGTTTATAGGTAGATTCAGGGAAAAATCATCTTCTAATATTATGAACGGAACCATATTGTTGTCTGACGGATCTCTGAAATATTTTAACAGATTATTAATAATATGCCAAAACGTTCTTAACTTACTTGCGAAAATAATGTTCAGTTTTTCGCACATAGAATTTTTTACTGAGTATTTGAATTATTAAATTATGAAGTATAAAAATGAGTTAATAAAATTATATGTTGTTTAATATACGTATACAATTTCAGTATAAATTAAATATTTATTTAATCAACAATTTATACCAACAATATACCTATCATCATCATCATCATCATCATTATTTTACATATATTATTTCTAAAAGGTGTTTTTTCCTGGAGAGCCTAGATCTTTTGAAATACTTAACCAAAAATTATAATACATACACTATTTTAAAGCTTATGTTGCCTGCTTTTGACGAAAAATACAGAAATATTATTATTAATTAAATATTATTATTAATAACGGTACGAGCGTCATCTGTTGACTGCGCATTGAACTATAACTACACTACAACAACAACAAGTACTTGGGGCGCCATATATAAATAATTTTTGTAACTAATATCACAGCTATGACATTATTTACATTTTATGCGCAAATTAATCAAATCGACGTAGATACATCTCGACCTATATTGCGTCACAAGGCCGAACGTGCCTCTCTGTCGCTTGTTCCGCGCTCTCGCTCGGTGAACGTGACAATGAGTCATGCTTTTTCGTGAAGTACAGCCGGCTTTCATCCATGTACTAGACTTTATTACGTCAAAAAAATCATTAAAAAATATTATTATTAATAACCATACGAACGCCATCTGTTGACTGTGTAATGAACTATATCTACATTACAACAATAACGAGTACATGGGGCGCCATCTATGAATAATTTTTGTAACTAATATACTAAATCACAGCTATGCACGGATTTACATACAACTTCATGCAGCTATCCTTATGGTATTTTAAGCAAGTGTTTTTGATCTATCGCGCCAATTAATAAATATCGAATAAGATAAATAATTCTATAACGCGTTAACGTTTTGAATTACTAAAAACGATCATATACATTATTTCTACAAGATGTTTTTAAAACATCAATAACTCATACATTTACTTACTTTCACATTATATTAATATTTATAATTTGACTACAATATTGTGCAAAATTTTCGCATATGTCGATTAGTATAAATATAATAAAAATCAAACCTAAAGTAACCTATAACCTATATCACATGAAATAAGTCCAAAGGATTTTAAACTTATAACACTACTACACTTACCTGCATTAAAAACTAGGTTTGTTTTATACTCACATACATAAGTAAACAAGTACACTACACATACAGTAAGTCGAGTGTATACACAATTAAAACAGACATACGCAGACAAGCTTCTTGATATAAACGGATAAGCCGAATTTTATTACTCATTATTTATTTAAGGTCAGTAGGTTTATGTATCAGTATTAAGGTTGAGAAAAAAACTATATTTATATTTTATTATTATGTCAAAGTCACGTCGTTCTATTGTCTAGATCTAGAACAAGGATTCCCAAACTATTTTAAGCAAAAGACCCTTTTTCAAAATGAACTTATACCTCAGACCCCCATAGCCAAATTACTTTAAAAATCCTACCTTTAGTTTTTTCCTATTGATACAAAATACTTACCAATTTAAAAACTGCCGTCGGTCATTTCCACATCAAAATAAATTGACGTATCATTCAGTAAATATCAAGCGTAATTGATAATTATTAATACAAATTACGTTAAAATACTTAGGGACCATTCATTTATTATGTAAGACGAATTTTACTAGTTTTCGAACCCCCTCCTATTGTAAGAAAAAATAAGAATAGGCACCCGTCGCACTGTTTAATATTTATTACCTAAGAATACAAAGGAAAAAATGAATACACGTTTGGTTAGTTTTTATGTTTATTTTTTAAAAGTAATAATTTTTAGAAGTGTTTATTTGTACTTAAAAAGGTACTACTAATTTTTTTTTTGGTAGTAATAAACTTTGGTTTTAATTATTCATTTTTACCACCATAACATTTTTAGTCCAGGGGTTCAACCCGGGGTGCGAACCTCGGCACTCGTGCGGTTGCCCGCGGTTTTTTCAAAGTAGGTATAATTTTAACTTTGCGCATTTTTGTGATCTTTCGTAAGAACTATCGAGACTCCCTCCCATTCACACTTATTATCTTGTAAAGAAAATAAGACATGGTAAACTCTTCTGCCCCCTAAATAGTCTTACGTAATAAATGAATGGCCCCTTAAGTAGGTAATTATTTTTTGAAAAATATGTTAATTAATAGGGGTCGATTTTTAGACCTCGTCGACCCCCAAAATCAGTTTTCGTTTATGTCGATCTCCGGGAAACCGATTTCGACCCCACAGGATCGACTTCGACCACTTTGGTAATCCCTGGTCTAGAACATGGCAACCTTGATAATATGCAATAAACCTGATGCAATAAGTGCTTCATCTTTCCCATAATAGAATAAGAAGACGGTACCTAGCAATGGTCCATGTTAGTTCATTACTATTTAGACCGTATATGTCAAGCTGTCAGAGATTAACAGATATATCGTGATGAAATTAACACTAATCCTACTGAGCCCTTTCGTTACTAGCGCCGCAATGTGGCGGCAGTCACACAATGCCTCGTGTGTAGGTACGAGCGCCATACTCCCGAGCAAAACTTTCGCGCAAATTCCGGAATTTCAGACAAAATTTGACTTTTTCAGAATTTCTTAGCATTTTCAGACTTTATTTTCATTTTTGATAAGATTTTCAGAGGAATTCGAAATTTGTGCGAAAATTTCGCACGGGGCTTAGACGGCGTTAGCTTAAATGAGCGTAGTATCTGTTTTGCAAGTCGAAAAAAGTTTCTGCTGTGTTATATAAATTTAGGGGTGAAATATTTTGTAAATAAAAAAATTAAATATAACAAGATACAAGTAGGTAAAATTTCAATAAGAAAGTCCGAACCTCAGTTTACCAACGTGCAATGTGTGTCCGTTCAGTGGTGCCACTTTGCGGAGCAGACTGCCATAACGAAAGGGTCAATAGACAGAGGCCTTCGGCCAGCAGTGCAACAATAATACTGTTAAAATACAGTATACTTAGTACTAATTAAGAATTAGAAAATTAATAAATAAAAATATGCAACATACTTTTACAAATCTACTAAATTAAGTAATCCTTACGTCTTTTAGGTAATTATTTTTATTTTGTATATTGTACCTACACATAAATAAAATACATTTGAAAATACATATTTACAAAAATACTTCAACATCTACTATCTAAATACAGATATAAAATATTTACAGTAACGATTTAATATCAATAAAATATAACAATAAATTGTGTTGTAAATATTTAGCTATTCTTTTTTTTACTTTATTTTAATAAAAATATTCACTTTTTTTCATTGGCTAACGTTTGTCCTAGTGATGCTGTAGCGACGCTCGGATTCGACGCTGTCACAATTTTATCTAATAAAATTTGAGTTTGCATCTGAAACAATGAAGTTTTAACTTTCAGCAAACGATTTAATCCCCAATATTATAAATCTGAAATGTAAGTTTGTTTGTTACGCTTTCACGCGAAAACGACTTAACCGATGATCATGAAACTTTGGACACATATTGTTGGAGGTATTAAAAGTAACATAGGATACTTTTTTTGTCGCGACCGACATGCACGCGAGCGAAGCCGCCCGCAGGCAAAAGCTAGTTTTTTTATAAAGAACAAGCTTTGGCCTGCGACTTTATGTAGTTCTTTTCGGATCACAAGGAAACGAACATACAAATATCCAATAATATATGATTCTTCACATAATGTAGTAGTCAAAAAGTCAAAAGTCAAAATATTTTATTCAGCATAAAATTATTAAATTTTTTACTGAACGTCATGAGTCTACCACCAGTACGGAAAGAAGAAGCATCTGACCTGAGAAGATCTGGCGGAAGAAACTCTTAATATTCACATTATCTAAAATAATCTATTCGAGTAGGCTTTGAAAGCACTTTTGAACCATCATTTCACAAAGTTTATATATTTTTAATGAAATAATTATAGGTAATGAAGCTACCACCGATTCGAAATGTAGATTTTCCAAATATACATAATAAAATTGATTCAATCATCCTATTTTTAAAATTATTGTAGACCTTAGTTTACACTTATCGATAGATTTGTTGTTTTTTTTTCGTATTTGTAAAAGATTATTACTCTCTTTTTAATTTTTCAAGATTAAATTAATATTCAATATAATTTTGACATTTCTTCTCAGCAAAAGCTTTAGTCTGATTTTAGGTGTTCACATGACACGCGCTGGTCAGGCGTTGAACGCGCGTTGCCGCGGCCGCCATGGTTCAGTAGAGTTCTTGCATTTGTCGAAGATGGACTTAGAAACAGTTTTAACGGTGATTTTATATCGACGGCAGAAACGCGACAGAAAACGGAGATATTGCGTCCACCCAATTTTGTCACATAGGCTGACTGAAAGCCAGTATATAATTTTGTACCATAAATTAAGGCAATTTGGACTCAAATTTTTTTACTACTTCAGAATGTACATCAAGTCATTTAATGACTTACACACTCTCATAAATGATGAAGTACTTGCCATATCCCATATCGCAGGACATTTCTCTATTTCATCTATAAATAATTCCGTATTAAAAGCTTCGGTTTCCATTTCGAAAAATTTCTGGACGTACTGATACTGATGAACCCTAAAATACGTCAATCAGCAGCGTCGAAAGCGCGCGCTCAACTGAACGGTAACATAGAAATCCAATGATCTCAAAGCGCGCGTTGACGCGTGCTGACAACAGTCGAGCGCTAGCGCAGCGTTCAACGCGCGCTATATTAAAACGCGCGTTAGCATGTGTACGGCCTGAATAAAATTTATGTAGTTGTAAACGCGCGTTATCAAAACGCGCGTTAAGCGCTTGTCATCTGAACGTAGCCGTTTTAGTGTCAAGCTGACCGTCAGCGCTGACAGCTCAGCTCGTAGCTCGTCAGCGCTGACGATCAGCGCGGATCGTTTTAGTATCCTGCTGATGTGCTGATTGCCGCGGAGTGCAGACGCATACAAAAATGAGGAGACTCGTATTGATTGCACGCAATCGGCGCGTACGGTCAATACGATACTAAAAAGCTCGCTGAAGACAGAAGCGCGCGAGGGCTAGTCAGCGCCGACCGCTCAGCGACGCTGACGAGCGGCGCGTACAATGCGCATACGTCAAACGGTCGGCGTTATTCTAAAAGGTTTCTATAGCGTCCATACAGATTGCTAGGTGCTGAGCTGTCAGCGCTGACGGTCAGCTTGACACTAAAATCAGCCTTACGTCTTGCTTTACGTCCGTTAAATCACTAGAATGCTAAATCTATACTAATAATAAATCTGTTAAAACCTCCGTTTTATTAATACACTATATATCATCAAGAATAAATTTTAATAGCGCGATTTAATTTCAATCAGCGCCATCTCTTATAATTTTTTGTTGGTGCACGTATCACGTAAAAAGTACAAAACCAATGTAAATAACTTTAATACATAAAAATTATACATAACTCACAGTAACATTAAGTTTTTGTTTCATTGTAATTAAGTTTAAAAATTAATATTTAAGAAAATAGAAATACGCCTACGCGACATAGACGCCATTTCTGGTCTAACGAATCTTAAAAACTCACAAAACTTATTTTTGAGTTATTATTTTGTTAAACTTAAAAGTTTACTAAATATGTCGGATAGGAATAGAAATCGTTTTAATATTTTAGATAACCATCATTTTCAATTAATATACTATTATGTTAAATTATGTTAAATATCACTAAATATAAAAACGATATTCTACCATTACACGATAGATGGCGCAGAATATGTAATATAATTTTTTGAATCGCGCTGACCAAAACTTCGGCCAAAAGAATGACACTCGCCCGTATTTAAAAAAATGTTTTTTTTTTTGCATTTAATACCTTAGGGTACTACGGTCTTGATTGTTTGTTCGTTGTTAAAATATTTGGTCGTTATGTGTATGTCGATTGTACAAAGTTGGATGGTTATAGCTATTTAAGTTGTAATCTATATATATATATATATATATATATATATATATATATATATATATATATATATATATATATATATAAAGAAAGTCGTGTTAGTTACACCGTTTATAACTCGAGAACGAGTGGACCGATTTTTATGATTTTTGTGTTTTTAGATTTGCCTTCGTTGGGAATATGTTAATACTTATTAAAATGTGATCTTCATCAATGAAAAAATAATTAATAAAAAAATCAGTTCAAATGTTTCATCCGTACTATCTATACATATAATAAATCTGTTAACGAGTCCGTTTTATAATCTTAATCTTAATGAGACTTGAAATTTGGTAGGAATATTCCTTTTGCCGAGAAGAGGTTAGCTAAGAACGGATTTTACGAAATTCTACCCCTAAGGGGGCAAGAAAGGGGGGCAAAGTTTGTATGGGACAACGTAGTTCCTTGGTTCAATCTACTTCAAATTTTGTATAAAATATTCTTTAACAGAATTGATTGAAGACGTGTTTCGTATTTTATCAAAATTCATCTCCTAACGGGGTTAAAAGCGGGTTGCTTTTGCTTCGAAGTTGATTTGACAACTCAATCCGTCTATTATAAAATATTTTCCAGTATCGACGCAGGTGTAGGTGATAAAAAATATAAATTTATAATTTTTAAAATTTTAGTTAAATATGCGAAGCCGGGGCGGGCCGCTAGTATACAATAAATTCGAAAACCTAAAAAAAATAAAAATATATTTACATCTCTAGTTTTTCCTCTTGCAGTATCTCTAACCTTTTCTAGTTCTTCCGCCAACTTTATAGATTTCTCTTGGGTTCTTTTTCTATGTATGAGGTAGGATTCCCTGCAAAGTAACAATTAAAAAATTAAAAAGGAAATATGTTCAGTTGCGTCAAATCAATTAAAAATATTAATTTAGAGGCTGACAAACAAAACAGTAATTGAAGATAGATTTTCGAGGACATCATTTTACGAAATTTTTTAATATGTATCTACTTTAAAATTAGATTTAATAGTCATGTAAATCTAAAAATTTACTTATAGGAATGGCGCAGTACCGAAAAATGAGTAAAAAAAAACGTCTGAGTCAATGTCTGTGGAAAAATAAAACATAGATAAATAACTTAAATTATTTAAAACGGGATATTTACCATGTTTTTTATTTTTATCTGGTGGAGCTCGATATTTCGACATTATCTACTAAAATAATCTAATTAAATAATTTAAATAATAAAAATAACCATGTTAATTTAAAATATTATATAGATAAATAAATAAAGTAAAAACATAAGACAATCTTTAACTAATTTCAAAACAATAAGGAATAATTTTATTAATTATTAAAACTATCCCTATCTAAGTTTTCAAATCAATCTACCTATTTTTGCTTACAGTATTATAGTATTTTGCCACAATTTGTATGAAGTTAATGTTTAAACTTTATCTCTATTCATCAAAAAATGTTCTCAATCTATTTTATTATTAAAGTTTTTCATTTAATGTAAAAATTATCAAGCTTAGCAAACAAATCATTATGACAATTGACTATTGCAAGTTTATATACCTATTATTCTCATTAGATGCTAATATTATATTGTAATTATTTAAGTGATCATTTTCAAATCATTCGAATATATAGAAGTAGGTAGTAAAGTACAAAAATCCTTTAGTATTTGGTAAGTTTATTAGAAAAAGTTGTTAATGAGTAAAGATACACATAATTAGGCAATAGTCTACTAAATAGAATTTGTAACTCAAGGCAAAAAAATAACTTCTTTATTTTGATGCTAATAATTGAATCATTGATGTTATTATTACTTCTAATAAAATACATCTGTGGATTATTTATTAATTTTTGAATAAAATAATTAATTATTTTAATTAATTAATAATTAATATTCTAAATGAAACATGCACCAAGTCATGTCAGCTTCGCTTCATCTACTAGCTTTTTACATTGTCTATTTATGTTTCATGAAGTTAATAGTAGGCTATAAAATATGATGCTTAATAAATCTCTATGAAAATATCGCTTCAAGAATTGCCAAAGCGAGGGCAGCCTTATCTTAGTTGCGACCCATATGGAAGTCAGGGAAGCTGACACTACGAGTGAAACTCAAAATCTTTTGCTCTAACATTAAGACCGTTTTTCTGTACAGATGTGAGATTTGGAAGGTTACTAAATCCATCACACAGCCAATCCAAATCTTCATCAACCGATGTCTACGACAAATCATTGGTATTTGGTGCCCCGAAAAAACATCAAATACCGTCTGATGAAACTTTGCAAAGAGACCACAGGTCACCAGATAAAGCGGCGTAAATGAGTATGGATCGGTCACACCCTCCGAACGGATCCCTCTCACATACCGAGAAAAGCCTTAGAGTGGACTCCTCAAGGGAAAAGGAAATGTGGCCGCCCCAAGCAAACGTGGCGTCGCTCCGTCACCGCGGAGATGAAGAATGTCGGGCTTTCCGTTGAGTTTAAAAACATTTAGTAAATTATTATTTTATATTAAAATCACATACTGCTTACTTACTTGATTACAACCACTTGTAAAATGACTCCTATAATGGCTATACCAAAACATATCATAATAATGGCAGCATTTGATAGTTTTTTAATCCCCTTTACTCCATAGTATGAATTTGTTTTTGAGTTATAACTTTGAGAATTTGATTGTGAATTATGAGTATTGGTTCTCCAACTGAAAATAGAAATAGACATATTAATAACACAAAACATTGTTGTTTATAATTACAATATATACCTATTTAAATAAATAAAATAAAATAAATAAAATGTGAACAAGTAAGTGTGAGAGTGAATCAATGTGACTATAAGGATGAAACTTTAGGTAGAATTTCCTTTTATAAGATTGGTAGGCACTTAAATGTAATTAATGAAACAATAGTGGGAAAATTACACTTTTTTGATTTTCTCACTTTTTTTACTTAAAAAATATAAATAAATAAATATGTTTAAACATACACACACGGTCGACTGTCCCTAAGGTAGGCAACTTAATGCCTGTGTTTTAGGTAACAGTTGACTGATATACTTTTTTAAATAAATATACATATAAATAATACATATATAAATAAATACATAATACACCCAGACTTGGGGCGGGAATCGAACCCACAACCCTGGAGCAGAAAACAGGGCCACTGCTAACTGCGCCACGGGCCAGTCAATTAAAAGCCAAATAATTAAATAATATATTTAGGAGAACAATTAAATTGTATCAGAAATTTTTAATTGATCAAACAAAGATTATTTGCAGATAAGGGGGTATCCATTAATTACTTAAATTGTTTAGTAAAATTTTACTGAAAATTACATGGACATGTTGGTTCCAGTAGGCACTCTTGAGATCATGCATGAGTCTCTGTGAATTGAATTAGAGTGATTATTCTATTACGAATTTTAGTAGTTCCTACTTAAGTATTTCATTGTTTCATTTTCTTATTGTGATTCTATGCTACATCATAAAATATCTTAAATAATAGCCTTTACTAGTCTTATAACTAAAAAAAATATAAAAAAACAATTTTTTTTTAATAAATCTAATGTAATCAATTACATTACAAATACACATTTTAAAAAATCTCACGTGAGATTAAGGATGGAGGGAGGGGGTTGAACAAAATCTTACGACATCTTACCAAGGGGAGTGGGAGAGTCAAAAAATCGCCAAAACTGTCTCACGTAATTAATGGATGCCTCTTATTAGTGAACCTCGTATATAAATTAACTTCTGGTAACTTCTGACCTTGTGAACTTCATATAGAAATTAACATCTTAAGAATGTTTTGCAAAATATTTATGACAAAAAATGGATAAAGATATATGTTACTTTAATTTTAATTTCATGAGTTCATTAAAATAGCTAAAAAAAACTCACTCATAATGTGCACGAGACTTATAAACATATGTGTAACCACTTGTTTCTATGTCTGAAGTCTGGTCATATTGAGCTCTGCTGGTTGGTTTGCCCAGGATATTATACGCTTCGACAATACGCACGAAATTTTCTTGGGCTTTTGAACTCTTGTTTTTATCAGGATGATACTGAAATTTATTAGTTAATCATTACTATATTACATAATTTAAATTATTTGTAAACAAAGCCAAACAGTAACTGATTACATAGGTAGTAAAGTAGTTATAAGCACAATAAAAAAGGTTTGAATTATTTAACAGCTAATTGTTTAATTGGCATTTTAGACAATAATGTTTTCACCTCTTTGCTCATCTTAATAAATGCATCTTTAATCTCTTTATCCGTACAGTTTTTCTGTAAGTTGAGTACCTCATAGTGTGTCTTTTTACCTGAACTGTAAGAAAACTGTTATCGTCAAACAAATAACTTGTTTTAGAATCAAGTTTGTCATATTCTTTGGAAAAAAAATTATACATTACCTATACAGTCGTCTAAATTTACATGCTGAATTAAATAGAGTATTACTTTTAAATAAATACATTACGATTAAGACAGAAGTCAATATTTAATTTAGTATCATGATAAATATTTTTCATTGTATTTTTTGGTAATTTCCATTTTTGTCAAAAACGAAGTAGGTAGAGAAAGTCATTAATCAAACGTCATGAATTAATGATCAAAATAAACCGTCAAACGGGGTGAATAGGAACGATTTTGAAGTTCGACTCGAAACGCGCCTCTTCCCGCGGCCGTGCACCCCAAAGTTTTATTTTGTAAGGAAAGTTTAAGTGAAGTTTAAGTTGATTTTTTCGAAGTTAAAAATTATATATTTTTTGTTTTATTTACAGACAATATACACGATGACTGGTAAATTACTATCAATATTTAAGGAAGATACTCGGTACATGATTCTCATTAGAATTATGTAAAAAAAAATAGGTAAATATTAATAAACGTTTAAGTAAAGTTACTCAACAATTATCCAATTATGTACGCGTCGTCTGGACACCCTAGCAGCTAGCTGCACTTTCGAAACAAAACAGGTATTTTACCTACGTCCAAACGCCGCCAACAGGTTACTATTAACAGGGTAGCAGGATAAACAAGCATGATCCAGTCCCCCTTAATACCTTAATCCTGGTTTAGGATAGGCAAAAATACTAAGATATTTTATTCGTTTAAGCAACAAATTTGTTGACTAGGTAAATGATGTGAACTTTGGCAATTTTTAGATGTGAACAAGTGGCACAGTACAACACCTGTGCACGTGCCGCCGGCATGACTGGAAAAGTGTCAACGCTTCATTTATTTGAATTGAAATTTATGAAAATTTATTATTAAGTACCTATTTTTTTACATAATTCGAATGAGAATCATGTACAGAGTATTCTCCTTGAATATTGATAGTAATTTACCAGTCATTCTGTATATGTAGTTATTATAAACTTTGTTTGTTTTAATCTTCTCTTAAAAAAAAGTAGTTTGTAAGGCTAGGCTTCCGATCCGAAAGGGCTGGTTTCTGCAACTCGACACAAAAGAGTAGTATAATTTTGTTTTGTTTGTTATAAAAGTCTATTTTTTTTAAAAAAGAAGTGTAAGAAGACTGATACTCTCTAATTACTCTGTCCAAACGCCCGGGTTGTGGGCTCCGAAATCCGGGGTTTTCACATATCTTGTCCTGGTTGACAGATTTTTGAGATGGTTACCCTAATTCTGGGTAAACCCTTATTCAAAACGTAACTTTTCACCCCTTTACTGTGTCTTTTAATCTCGTATCAAATCGAAATAGGATAGGCTTCTGATATTTTATAATTTATCAAATAAATCCTTGTTATTAATGCTTACCTTTCTGTGGGTATATTTAATGATAAATTACTTGTAACTTAAACCTTTTTTTTTTTTGTTTAGTAAACACTAAAACTTTATTCTTATGACTCAAGTTTTCAAAGCCACTAAAAATATTAGTTCCAATAGCTATTTTTAAAATGCCGTGTAACTATTTTTTTTTTTTGCAAATTTTCCCTTGGTTTACATGGCAACAATAAAATAATTTTTATTAACGAATTATTATATGTGCAAGCTGGAACGGAGGGGGAGGGGTCGGAAAGTCCCTAGTGATTACAGCGGCTCTAAACGTTATTTTCTACTAAAGTCTGTTATTTTTCGCTACGGACTAAATTGACATAAGCTGTGTTGCTAGTTTTTTGCGGATCATTAATAGTGATTTGCCGCTACCGTAACTTTACGTAATTTACAATCTAGTATCGTTTTTCAGTAATAATTACAACGCCGTGTTTTCGTGTTTTATAGCATTGGCTACCTTAGTTTCTGTTAAAAACTTGTTACTGCGTATTCTTCAACAAACAAATAAATAATTTTCGTATTTACTTAGTGTAAAAAGTAATTAAAATTAATAAATATATATTTTTTATCTGTGATGCTTGATTACCGAGCTTGATTACCATGATTTTTAAAAGATTCATCTATTGTCAAAAAATAATAAAATTATTTGGTAAAAGTAAAAAGTTACGATTTATAAAACCGGTATCGTAGTTCAACACTATCACTAAAAAGCTGGTATCATTATTTCGAAAATTGACATTTGCATGTGTCAATTTAGTCCGTAGCGAAAAAAAACAGACTATAGGGCTAAGACAAAGTATCATCTTTATCTAAGCTATAGGGACATAATTTATAATTCCTATTATGTTGTTGCTAATTATTGCTTCATTAAATCTAAAACAATTGCCTAACCTTGCCCAAACTATGCCCTAACGATTGCAACAGTTGAAAAAATGATTACCTAAAGTTTCCTGATCTGTGCCCTAGCGATTTCTGTAATTATATAATTATAATCAAGAAATGATCATTTTACTTGATAAACCAAAGACCATAGAGTAAATGACAAGTGAATACCATAACAATACCTCCGATTGTTACTAATTATTGCTTCATAAAATCTAAAACAACTGCCTAATCTCGCCCAAACTATGCACTAACGAATGCAACAGTCATAACTTTAAACATTAACCTATTTCTGCTAACTATACGGTCAATGGCATAGATTATACACTTATATACTGGTAGTCAATGGTTTTTCATTAATTATAAACGAATTATTGTTGCCTAAAGTGAAAAAATGATTACCTAAAGTTGCCTGATCTGTGCCCTAATGATTTCTGTAATTATAATCAAGAAGTGATCATTTTACCTGCTAATTATACGGAGCTGACTGAGTCGCTAAAAATTAGAGGTGTGTGATTATTATCGATAATTCGTAACTACTGGATAATTTTTCATTCGATAATTATCGATAAGTGTCATTCGATAATTGTTATCCGATAATTATCGATAATTTTTCATTCAATAGTTATCGATAACTATCGATAAGTTTTCATCCGATAATTATCGATAAGTGTTTCTGGATCCGATAAGTATCGGTAATTGTGATTCGATAATTATGGGTAATGTCAGCCGATTATTATTGAGTAATAGTTGGAGAGGGAGAAGCGACGATCTTTTTTTTTTGGTATTCGCATAGGGTGCTGAGGTAAATATCAGTACAGAATGTTGGATGATCTTTTTTTTAGGTATTCGGATAGAGTACAGGGGGTAAAAGTCGGTTCCGAAAGGCGGATGATCTTTTTTTTTTTCGTCGTCACCTTACCAAATAATTATCGATACTTGTCATTCTTCATTCGATAATTCTGAAGTCTATCCGATAATTATCGAATCGCCCGATAATTGTCAATACTTTTCATCCGATAATTATCGATAACTGTCGCCTACTATCGATAACTTCTTTCCCAATAATTATCGATAACTGTTCATTGGATAATTATTTAAACAATACGATAATTATCATCCGTACTTTACTTTCACGATTGAAATCCTTAAAAACATCAATCATATATTTTATAGTAAAATAATATTTTTACGTTTTAAAGGATATGAAAATAATATACAACATTATTTTATAATTCTAATTTTTTTTAAATAGACCTACAAACTGAAATATATTAACTTCATATTTGTTAAGTTTTTCTTTCTGTTGCGGAACCATGACTGTTTATACCACGGTCGAGGGTTTATACTTTATAGGTACCTTTATAGGTACACTAGCAGTCTCAAAGGTACAAATTTTACCCGCGAAATTTCTTTAAATTAAAATAAAATAGTAGTAAATTAAATAATTACAAGCGAGTTGTTGATAAAATTATTTATAAAATATTTAAAAAATATGTATATTTGTAATCGACAAAGATCCAATGTAATCTGATCTAAATTCTTGTTTTTGTTAACAAATTCCTACAACTTGGTCTTGGTAATGGTAATAGGTATAGATTTTATTTATATACTAACTAATATTATATACTCTTTGCTAACTAACCAATGCTACTACTGGCTACTACAATATGTTTTTAATTATAATTTCGGATGGTTAGTTATTAAAGTTACTTAATCACTATCTATTTATAATACGGAGTGATACGGGGTAAGTATAATGGTACAATATATATTTTGATGACACAAATTGTAATTTAATGCTTTTGATTATAAACATGCAAATAAAAACAATCATAGCTTTTTAGCTGTTATGTGTAGTTCGCATTATGCTGGATGATGCTTCTTCTTCCTGTAGTAGTAGTATGTAACTATGTACTCAGTACTGTAATGTAATATATTTTCATTTTAAAATGTTAGTACCTCACCAAGTACCAAGTACTGACGCGAGTCTCGAGTTCTCGACACAATTGGCACGGCTCGGCGCAGTGTTCGCGCGGTAAACGGCGCGGGTGGACGTACGGTCATGCGAGAGGCGGCTGGTAGGATGGCCGAACTAGAGTTCGAGGCGCCGCTTGCCCAAATCGAAGAGGCGGATGACTGCCTTTCGACGGCAGACTACCCACAGAAGACTATAAATGGAAATGACATACGTCTTAACAATATCAACAATCTCAAGAATGGTATGGTAAAAATACAAACCGATTCCAACAAAATCAACGATAATGACGAGCCGAGACCGGTGAAGTGTAAACAGGATAATATGCAGAACTGTGAAGGCGACAATTTTACGGAAACTTTCTCCGGTTCGCTCGAAGATTTGGTGAACACTTTTGATGAGAAGATTACCAAGTGCTTTGGAAATTACGAAGAAAGCGTGGAAAAGCTGGCTCCAGTACAAGTTCGTTCTCAGGAGGAAATCATGAACGAATGCCAGTGAGTATTAATTATCACTAAATAAGTTATTAATTGGAACGAAAAAATATGATATCATCGATTCAGTCATCATTAGCATATTTTTGTAATTTTTTATATCTCGTTTATAGACGATCTACGTTCAATATAATATAAACTTTGCATAATCGTAATAGGGATAGCAAAGGTTTCTAAAGGTTTCTATTAGAAAAATTTTTGAACCATAAACAAAAAGGGCGGACTTTGCGCATGGCGTTAGTAGTTGCGGGATCGATCAATGTTTTGGTTGGGGGTGTTTGAGAGGGTGCGTGGAGGGTAGCGGTGACGCATCTAGTCGCGCCCTGCTTTGCACATCCAATCTAGGCGAAGATCTCTTATCATCACTGACATAATTAAAATGCTGTTCCGTCCAAATAATGTAATTAATTAATTATAATTATAGGTACGTTTTTTTATTTTAAAATACCCATCCCATATGCATATACCTAAATATTTTAAAAATTGATCATAATATAGAAGTAATTATAATTACATATTGACAAACGTATCTTAGATACATATGTATTAGTAAGTATATCAATTATAAAGTTAAAATGAGTAGGTAAAACAAAAAATAAAACAAATGAATAAATAAAACAAAAAATATGAGCGTGTAAAGTGAAGTTTTATCACAGATAGTAAATATTGTAACTTTAAAGAATAAACTACAACGAAAACGATGCTAAAATATGTTACCGGATCATGTAACTTGTCCGAAATATCGACAAAAGTCATAAAAAAATGTAGTTAGTTGGCATGTACTCGTTTTTATCTTTAAAAAATAAAATATATTAGTCGTGAAAGTCGATGAGATCAGATATATATATTTTTAAACTAGAAACTTTATTTTTCTTTATCATATAATATATGAACCGTGGTCGGCCAAGAGCACATATTCAACGCTTCATTATAAAGCTTCACCTATTATAAGAACACATAGCATTTCCATCAAAAGCTAAGCAAAGAATACATTCAAAAGACTCGTCGAGACTTCTTCATGGTCACCCTCATGTGTTCTTTTGCATTTATGAGAAACTAAACATAATAGCGGAGCTCCCACGAGTACCACATCTCTCCATTGTTTTACAAAGAGCTTTTTGTAATTACTTTTATATAAAATTATGCGAAGCCGTACACTTTTGATTGAACAGAAAATGTAGAATTACGAAGATCATACCAGACAAAAAACTAATTATTTATTATTTGGTTTAATAACTATCGAAGAAAGTACGAACTGTTGTTATTTATCTTTTTATTTTGTGCATAATTCTTCGATTATCTATAGTCTATAGAGCTCTATGAAATTTAAGTAGATAAAAAAATCGAATATCTCTAAAATATTTGGTATTGTAAACACAACTTTGTTCTTCTTATGTCAAACTAAACTTTTGGAACCAATCCAGATGACCTAAATGTTACTATGTCGAGGAAACCAATAAATTTTATAAATTGCGAACATTTTTTAAGGGATACAACGGCGTCTCTATTGACAGACGAATCACGTTTAAAAATCAATTAACCCATTTTTATAAATGAAAGCATAATTACGAGTAGGTACCTATGTTAAAAAATAAAATACTAACTGTCTATTATTTAAAACCATTTCTTTAGTCTTAAAATTGGACAAACTTCTGCTTATTGAAATTAATCTTAACGTTTCTGAGTGCCTACCTATCTTATCGGCCCGTCTATTTCTTTAAATAATGTTTTTTAAAGGTTTGATCTTTTAGATTGTAATATTTGTATTAGTTTGTATACAATATTTTTATTTGGTACAAGTATTTAGTAACTTTAGAATGTATTTTAAAAAATCTACCATTTGCATGGAAATATTATTTTATAAAAGTGCTTAATTGGCTGAATATCAAAATAGTCGAATAAAAATTTTAATAACAACAAGTAAATTGATAAAAATAAAGAAAATTGAGAACAAGCAATTGCTATAAATATGGTTCATTATGCGATAAAAAAAGACACAATTTGCAAGTCCGACATAATTTTAATTTTAAACAGGTGCAGCTGATGCTTTGATTCCGTAGTGATTCTTGTCGAATGCACACTGCGCAGATGTTGTTACCACCTTGTGTGATTCCAGGAACACCTTGCCGAATACTGAATAACCTCCTTATGGAGCCTTCGCAAATTACTTGAAAATATTTATAGATACAACCGCGACAATAATGTCCCAAAAGCTTAAAATATTACAATTAAAATGTATTTATTAACTAGAACGAGACGTCAAGTTCTATAATACGAGTATACGGGATTCAATACTAACAATATAAAATTATAGCTTATCTGTGTCTTAACGCGGCACTCTACTAGTCCGATTTTATTTAAAAAAATATTTCTGTGTTAGAAAGCCTGGTCGCCGGGGAAAGTTATTGTCTATAAATCAAGCACAAGTAAAAACAGAGCAATAAACATATACGCGAGTCGAACCGGATGGGTATCTAGTATAAAATATAATGATGTAATTATTTGCTTGTATGTAACCACAGAATGCAGAATCCAATAATTAATTATAATAAATTAATAATATGTTTTATTTGTAAATCGATTGGTCAAGTAAAAAGTTAGCGAACGTTCACATATGTCTAAAATAGGAACGAAATACACAATTGGAGATCATTATTAAAATTTAATGTATTTATTCACCAAGAAGTTACTATTCATGTTGCGGCGCCGTGTACTTAACAACTATCGCGGCACACGACGCACGTCCGTCTCGCTGCAGTTCCATTGAATACAAATAACGCCTATCACATTTGCAATATATTCGATTCGAGCTTTTACTTATATTTTATCCAACAGTTTTCATTAATTATTCAGCGATATAGAATAATTGGAATCTCAGAATAAATTATTTTTGAAACGATAGTAACAATAAATAATACTCGTAGATAAAATATTAAGTTTATTAGGTAATCTACATTGAATTACATTTACTAACATAAATAAAAATATCTTAATAAATGCTAAAACAGCGTAAATTATAGGCCAATTATCTATTATTATAAGTAAAATTAAGAATCAATAGATAAGATCTAAAACGAATAAGTATTCGTCTGAACTCTATATTTGTAAAAAACATCAACATTCTTGATTGAAAAGAGATTAATATTTCGATAAAGAGATAAATATGCACATTATCTCTTTAATTTATGATATAATATGTTAGCAATAATTATAAATAATATTTGAAAAAGTTTATGGTATAATAATCTTGAAAAAATATACATGTCACCGCGAGTAAACACTAGAATCTTGATCTTAGGAGAAACCTAGTAACTGATATATTGTGTATGAGCTATTTTCTAACCTAAACCTTGAACGCAATAACGGGCTAACGGTTTTTATTACATTATTTTCGATTACATTTTCGCAGAATGCAACAGTAATGCGTCTATATCCTCTGACCTTACAATTATTTTCGCGTGATCGATACAAATTTTACAACCGCAGTATAACGTTTTCGTCTCAATTTTCAAACACATTTTAAAGTAAACACTACCGATACAACGATAAATTATCGCATGTCTATTTTAATTACTTAATTGCGCTGGCCTTCCTAAATAACTTTCTAAAACAATATATATGCTAGTTATTAATATAGCTAACAATTTTAAAAGAAAAACTTTATTTATATACGTAGGTGTAAAAATTATGAAATATAATACCCGTTCGAATCGGCGTGGTGTGGTTATTTATACGAAAACATACAACGTAGACACATTAAATACAATCATAATAAAATCAGCAGAAATTAGATATCGTTATATCAATAACAATTGTAGCAAAGATAAATAATGAGTAACAACAAAAATTATCATAATATGCCACACTGTAATGTATTATTGGCAAATACGTAGACTATGTAGTACAACTACTTCCTAAATAAAGTATAATTAAAACATGCCTCGTTTATTTAAAATATACGTAAGTCTTATATAACTAGCGAGTAATTACAAAATAGCTTCGTATACTATCTTTTTGTAACAATTTGCATCGCTATCAGATGTTCCGGCACGGATGCACGTCCTAGATAATACACCACCAATCCGAGAGTCGAGCTCATTTTCTGTGCAGCTCGAAATTTGCACAAGTGTTATGGTTTTTGTGAATTTAGCAATTCAATGTTCCAGCTGTACTATTGTACTCGGCCGATATCATCTTTGTATAGTTTTTTTAATGCAGCTTTATTAAGCTGTTTACGTAATGAATACAAAATTTATGGTATTCGCTAAATAAACAATGACTTGTTTTGGTATGCAAATATAAATGTTTTAATTAACACAATTTTATTTACTGTTTAATACTGACTTGCTACTGCTTGAAGTTTTAAGAAGAAGTTTTTGTCGAATGACCGAGTGTTCGGTGTAATATATGTACATATTTGAGTACATTTCTTTCACGTCTCCCGACATAGACACATGTATTTTTTACATCAAATATTTATAACTATCAAATGAAGGCCAAGCCTGGACTCAAATTTTAAATCCTGTTTCAACTAGCAGTGTTGTGCAAGTTACAAATGCTCGTACAAAATAATGCATAATATGTAGGTATATTATGTAATACGATAATATTATTTGTAGTCGTAAAAGAAGAAATTTAATTAATTCGTCAACTTTTATTTACAAACGTATTCTTAATCAACATTAATGCAGTGAGAAGATAAATTAATATACACTATATCAATAAAATAGTCTCAATAAATTGTAAAAATAATGTTTTTATATTATAGTCATTTTTAGTAATTTAAATATTCTGTGACGATTGAATTTGCGATATATAAAGAATATCAATTTAAATCTATGGCTTAAGATTAAAGACTGGTCATCGCTTCACCCACTCATGCGGGCTAAGTTGAACGACCTGCATATTACAATTCGCGAACATCTACCCACATGAACACAGATTGCACGTCGATATATCTATAAGAAATGGTATTTAAACAAAACTTAATAATAATTTTTTTTTACGAATGTTTCAAAAACTCCAGCTATGTAATGGTATTACTTAAGACCCTTAGTTATGTCGACGAATCCGGTTTTGGAAGGTTCATTAGAATAAATAAATAAATATTAACCAACAATCACACCACGTTAACCTAGCCCCGTGCTAAGTTCGTAAGAACTTGTGTTACGGGTACTAGGAACGGAAATAAATTTAAGATATAAATACATATATAGATAAATACACATCCATGACCCGGTGCAGACATCTATATTCGTCATACAAATTATCTGCACCTGGCGGGATTCGAACCCGCGACCGCTGCGTCAAGTGTCCAGTTGCCTGACCACTCGACCAGCCGGCCGTCGATTAGAAAGTCGGTGTTAAACTTTTTAAGATATAGCGATGGGCGTAGCTTTTATTATTTATTCATTAGTTAACAATGAAATAAAATTTAATGTTAATTACTATCTAATATTTGTTAACGTTTTCACGATTTAATTTAACAGCCGTCGATATATTAGAGGTTGTATACCATCAATCTATAGATGGTTTAAATGTTTGAAAGTTACAAATGCAACACATTAGTAACGTTTAAAAATTAGAATATATCTACATAACCAAAATGTTACATAACAAATAAGATACCTATGTATATCTACTTAAATTAATTATTACTACTGATCTGAACTGAACTGAATGAGCCTATAAACGCGCCACTGCTGGACAAAGGTTTCTTCTCCATATACAAGAAGGTTTCGAGCTTAATCCACCACGCTGCTTCATTACGATTTGGCGGATAATTAGCCTAACATGAATAACGATCGCTATTAGATGTTTATGATAACAAACGGAGTCGACAGCTTTACGTGCTCTATGAGGCATCGTAGGGAGAACCACAACGAAATACGTTCAGACCAAAAACAAATATTTGTACAAATACAAATATCTTCATATGGAATCGAATCCGTGAGCGTTAAGGCGACTACTCGTACCACTACACCAGAACGGTTGTATTATAAACAAAATAAATTTATAATATACCCATAGCCTGAACTTTGATTATCGCATACATAACTATATTATTAACTTTTAATCACAATAAAATATGATCTCAGTATCACGTCTCGTTACATTATTTACTAAAAGTGACAACAGTTTTTTTTACATAAACGTGGACTCCAGAGAAATGTGACGTTTGATGGTCCGACAAACAGATGAATCGAAACGTTTATTACCTTTTACGCCTTTAACCCGAACAATGCTAACGTGGGTATGTAAATGGTATTGTGTAAATGTAAATGATTATTCGGATCTCTAACTAACGTGTATATAGTATGAAACAGCGTCGATATTATCAAGTCATCTATCTAGGTTAATTATAGGTGCATTTTTATGTGTAAGATATATTTTTGATGATGATAAGAGATTTTGACGACCGTGTAGTGGTGCGAGTAGTCGCCTCAAACCACGCGCCGGTAAATTATCCGCCGTGGAGCAGCGTGGTGGATTAAGCTCCAACCCTTCTATATGGAGAAGAGGCCTTCGCTCAGCAGTGGGTTGTTGTGGTTGAGATTTTGATATAAATACAAAGAAAAACAGCAAATGTATTAATAAAAATTAGTTTCTACAAGCGTTAACTAAATTAAACCGCAAAGAATACGGTGAAGAATATAAATCGACGAATAACTTCGGAATACAGCAGGTTTAACCTTTTCATTCCTCACAGGGGTTTTCTAAAAGATTTTCAGAACTGTATACCCACATTCAAAGTCGAGCACGAATAAATAAAAAATCTCCAGGAACTGTAAAACAATGTGTCTGGAGCATCGATGTATAATTCTATTATTAATTATACATCGATTGTCTGGAGTATGACAATTGAGTACAATTCCCCAAAAACTGCTATGAAACATTTATTTTAAGAAACAACTTACTATTACGCTTCCTTTAATAATGACAAAAGAAAAAAAAGCATGTAATATGCATATGAACGTACAGTCGCATCAATTACACGGTTGAGTAATGCAGTAAACGCTTTGTGTTTTCAATGGTGTAACTTTGAAAAGCATAATTAAGCTTATTTGATCATGAATTTTGATAAAAATTAATAAAGAATTACGAATATACGTATGAAATTTAAAATACTCAATTATTTTTCAAAAACATCTTTTAAAGTTATCTAACAAATAATTATATTATAATAGTATTTGTTTAATATAAATAAGTATGGCTGATCGGTTGTACCTGTATTGTTATTTTTATAAAGTTTAACATGCAAGACTAAGCACAACAGAAACAATTATAAGATCTTGAGTCTGAAAATAAAAATATATTTAGGGACTGTAAGTTGTAACTGTTTTTTTCTTAGCAAGTTAACCAACATATTTACAAAGATTTTACTTACTGTATGCTATTTCGAAATTTAGCTAGAATATAAAAATCTACATTATATCATAATTTACTTATAAAGAATATAATTAGTATAAGAAACATTTTTAGAATAATGTGTTTGTATAATCTTTTAAGGCCTGACCTTAATTATATTTTTTATCATGTCCAAATCTTTAAACAGAAAGATCCTATTTTATTTTCTATTTTTGTTTAAAACCAGTTTTAGTCCTGATGGGGACCATATCTTATAAACTTTATAATTATTTTTATAACGTCCAAAGTTCACAATAGATGTGAAACATAATATTCAGCGGGCTAGCATGGCGTTCACATGAGTGACGCATCTCCACCATATGGACGGTTTCCTTGAAGTCGCCAACGCGATAACCAATTTTATTATACTCACAGATTATTATTTAAAAATATTCGCATATTTAAATTTTTACGTTTCATTTATAATACTTATTCAAAAATTAAATATCACAAGACTACTTTTCTTAGATCATATTATAGTTTTTTCTATTATTTTTTTTTTTTGAATCTGGATATTAGTTTTTCGTCAGTTAATTCTATCATGTTTCAATCAAATAGGGCCTCAACACAGCATGTGTTAACTGCATTGAGCATTCCTGGTCCATCTCAACGCGTTGACCTTCCATTAATTTAAAATAGATTACGCTTGCGAGGGCAGCGGGAGGTAAATGTGGGATACGTAATTTCAATTTGCAATTATATCATATAGAACATCATTTTATAAAAAAAAACATTAATTGTAATCTTTGATATTTTATTTCATTATCGACTACATTTACAATAAACAGTATTTTGAAACGGAATCTAAATGTTAAGTTATCAGATTTCACGGCATACAAATATGATTGATGTTGTTAATGATAGTGACAATTTACTCCTCGCAATAGTTTTTGCTTAAAGTGATTGATGTCCAGACCGGTACTAGTAGACCGTTACGTAACGTAAAGCAGCATTTTAAAGAAATAGTTGTTTGAATTGGAACTTCTCTATTTTGAAATGTTTTCAGTAAATAAATATTAATTTTTTTAAGAGTTTCTATAAATAAAATTTTGTGGATAGAACAAGTAAAACGTTAATTAATTTAACGTTAAACGTCAATTTTTGTATTTTAAGTTTATCAGCTCGTGTAATATAATCAATAAGCTGTTCTTGCGTCTATTATTATATTTATTAATCTTCTTCTTATGAATTTAAGACAACCGCGAGAATTATTGTAACGGAAATAAAACCTAAATCATTACAAGAAATGCAACCTTATCTGAACTCACGATAGTTTAGTTAGGTTTCTATATTATTGGTTAAACCTGATTTTAGACTATACTAGTTTCTTGTAGGCTAAACTAGTATATATACAGATTCGTGTAAAATAAACTGTTTAATCACAATAAAAACTAGTTTGATTTAAAATCGGGTTTTGGCGAGTAACATATAAACAAAATCAATCACATGGTGTTTCTTAGGCACACGTGTATAGTAAAAAAATTACATAAACATGCTATTTGGACATTCTGTTTTGCATTTTGCTCTAACAGATTTTATTTAATTTTATTTTTAGTCTCTGTTTTCTTGTACAACAACCGCCTTACACATTACTCACATCATAACGCCTGGTTTTGTATTGTATCATTCCATGTATGACTAAAACTGTAACACTCACTACACATCATATTAATGAGTAATCACTTTTCAGAAGGGATCTAAATATTATGTGCTTTTGTTTCATTTACGAGCTATTTTTATGTCTTGCGTGAATAATTTTCAAAATAACGTTTTATACCAAGTATATTTATTTATAAGAAACTTCCTATGAAGTTAAATATGTAATTTATTTTAGTGTATCCTTATTTAAATGATTACTGAGTATGGACCTATATTTATTACTGAATCATTGCTTTGGATTTACCATATACGGTACTATCTATATACGGTTAACCTTGCAAAAACTCTTCAAGGACAATCTCCGTCGCGGTCTCATCCGGCCGTCATAAAAGACTTCTCCCCTCTCTTTCCACCCCATTACGTACGCCTGAAATTATTTCAAAGCTTGATGTTTCCAATTTAGTCTAAACATTCTTCAAAGAAATGATTTACGATCTATGTGCGTACCGACAAGTTTACCGCCCTAGCTTTAATTTGGTACGTTATTCGCTCATGTGTCGCGACATTTCTGCTCATCCCAACAACGTAAGACTGGACACGCTTCATTCGTTGTCTCTTTCTTTCATATAACCTTAACAACTTGAGAAAAACTTTTCTTAGGAATATTCTGCTTTCGTGCTTCAGAAACTTAACTTGGTCGTATCGTACCTATTGCCGTTTCTTTCACACGCGTATGCAATAAAGCAGTATCTCAAAAAGCACTTTTAGCTTTTAGCCGTGCACGCATACTTGTACGCATATTTGACTTTATTTGCTTTGTCTTAAAACATTCTATAAGAAGATATCTAATTGAATCGCCACTAAAATACATATGAATATTTCTATTAAACTAAAATCATTTATTTGGTAGATATAATATATGAGATTCGAGAATATGCTTAATGCTATTTTTTTACATGTAACGACAAATCTAAAACTTGATATTTTGATGTGAATAAACTAACACTTAACTAATTTTCATGCTTTAGTACATTAATATAATTATGTACGTACCTAAGATCATATTTTAATACCTATTACGTAGACACAGATACCTATATTATAATACAATGAACAGATTTTATTAATACAGGAACAATAAAACATTACGTTTCCTTTTTTTAATTTTAAAAACTGAATATTGTTATAAACCTAGAAATATCTTATTTAAATACATTAATATGTTATGTGTTAAGCCTTCGGTCAATTAAAAGGCGGTGGTTTTTGTTGTAAAGCTCGTATTAACCAAAGAAAGTCAGATCGTGCTTACCGTCGAACTGGATCCTACGATGGTCGACCGGTTTGACCGGCGCGAATCCTGGTAACACAGCTTACACTTGACTAGTTATGATCCGTGGTTTTGCTCACACAAAACTAGATCACATGCATAGACACAGAGTCACAGATATACATTTGATTACTTATACCCTAACTTATAACCTAAGATTACTTATCTAAATAAGTTTAGGTTATTTTTTTACTTCACCAAAATTTAAAATTAAGCTGAAACGCGTACTTAGAAATTTCTAAAACTGCCAAAACATGTTAATATTTATTTCAGGCTTAAAAATTAAGTATCATACTTCTCACTTATAAATAATGGATTTTAATTCAAGAGATGAATACTATTTCATTTCTCCAGAGATAGAATTTCTAAGAATTACTTATCTCATGTGCACTAATTTAGGATCGGCCACGGTGAATCGGTCAGTTAGTGCATATTATTTCATAAATGTATACGACCGAGAAATCCGTGGAATCTGTATCAAAATTCTGTAAAAGAAAAAAAATTAGTAAGTTTATATAACATTGCTGTAAATGCCTAACACGTTTAGCGAAAGTTTGCACGAAGCGGCATGGCTTGACTTTTTTTTTTTATTGCCCAGTTGTCCGAACAAAAAAGTGCGTGATTACTCCAATGACACTTAAAAAAATATTTCAAAGATAACTGAATAATACAGTTAAGAATATACATTATAGTTGTATATGAAATCGTCACATCTAACAAAACTCAGAAAATAAAATAAAATAAAAAATAAAACAATTCTCAAATAATAATATTTTTATTTACTTATTATATTTAATTATATTTGTGATTGTCATATTTGATGTCGAAAATGCTTGAAGGTCAATGTAATTATGCCTACATAAACAACATTATAGTTGTAGAAAAACTAAACAACTTAATATAAACTTAGTTTTAGCTGGATTCGCGGCGTCGTGTTGCCATGTCGTGATTAACTATGAAAGATAGGTACTACTGTTAATAATACAATTATTAAAATAGCAAACAACCTATAGTCCGAACAAACTTAATTAGGAATACGGAAGACAACAATAAACAACAACTCTATTGTAAACAACATTTATCTATCGCATTAGGTAATTTGGTATGCCTGAACAAACACATCCACAACGAATCTTGACACCGCAATTTGGAGAATGAAAATCATGTCTGCTAGCACTTACCTACTGATTGGGTGATGAGATTTTTGTATTGTTGTGTTTAATAATATTTACATAAAAATAAATGTTAAATATTATTCATTTTTGCTTATTGTATTTTAAGTATCGATTTTAATTATTTTATGGTACAAAAAATTAAAAAAAAAGTAATAGAGATAGGTCAAGTAAAGAAAAAAGTTTAAAATAGTTCGGTTCCCCCTTAACCAATTAGATTGACAGATGACGGAAGAAGCATTGCTATCATGCATGCAATACAGACATGTTGATGAATAAAATTAGGAAGGAATGACGACATAATATAATTATTGATTCCTAATTTTATACATCTTTGCGTGCATTTTTTTTTAAAGCATACAAAAAATTACGTTTGCTCATTTAGTATAATTATTATATAATTAAATTGTCACTATACTTTTTCCGCATTGATAAACCAAATCGGCATGTGGTTACTACTTCGCTCCTATGAATCGAAACGTGATTGTTTTCAGTCAATATCATTCATAAATAGGTTTTCTAAAACAAAAGGCAAAAATATATCTTCATATCTGTCTCGAAAATACGTTCATGTTCAAAGTAACAAACTTTTTATCTTTATTATATTATTATAGATTAACAAAAAGTCTTTAAGTCTAGACTTCTAGAGTACCTAATAGCCTCCTTTAAAGAGCATATAGGTCTAACGTTGTATTAGCATCACGTTCGTTTAAGAAACCTCATAAGAGCACGTGTGTGTCGTCACTGATTACGACACATGCTACTAAGTATAATACTATAGTATTTCTACGAAAAACGTATTAAGCATTGCATTTCACTTGGACAAGGACTTTCATTGTTTGGGCAAGGTATTTGCAGTTATTTTTATAATAAACATACGATTTAATATATTTTTTAATATTTCATTATACAATTCATACAATAACAACAATACTAACAAAAACAAATAACATCCGACATACTGAGCATTAAAACTTGAACACGAGGTTTTTTTATCAAATTGCTTTTTTTCACACGATCTAATGAAACTCGATAAGTTTATTATTAATTAAATACATTAACAGTCAATATGTATATATAATTAATATTGACCTGAATATATATTATAATAAATATTGGCCTGAAGTAGCCAATATAGATCGGTGAGTTTGATAACGTGAGTGAGAGAGTTGGAATCTATTATAAGTTCACCTTACCTCGCTTTCTCATTATAAACTCCTTCACTTCATAATCAGCGCCACATTTATTCTTGTTCCTCTGATGTTGCAAATGTTTTTGGGTGGAAATAATTACAAATCAGGTGACCCACTGGTTTGCTGGCTTCATCCCAATAAAATATAAATGTTATGCAAATGATACTGTTGATAGTCGTTCGTTGCTGAACATAGCAAGATTCTCCGATGCTCGCAGTCCTGCGCCGCAGTAAATCACTGACTCCCAGTGATTGTAAAGGTCACCTGTCCACCTGGTAGTACCTAGGTCTGCACATAATCTTATTATTCAAATGTACGTTGAAGTATGAGTGTGTGAGACTGTGAGTATTCTAATTTTAATAATATAAGTAGATAATAATTTGTTAAAAAAAAGTCTAACTAAACTAATAAAAGAGTATTTTAACAATAAGTATTCTTGAAAAATATTTTGTTTTATCTTTTAACCTAAACAAAATTGAAACGGCGAATAAAATAAACCAATAAACTCATACTAATATAAAAAAACAACATTCTTTAATATGTATTTCGTAACAAGTACGATTATTACAAAAAGTAAAGCCTGTTTAAGATAACTAAAACTTGAGCTTGAGAGAGCTTGATATTTATTATTCGAAAAAATATTTTAATTTAAATTATCACTAAAATTTCCATAAAATATTATAGGTATTACAACAAGATACCTATACTCTATCAATAAGAATGATCTCAATAATCTATCTATAAGTTTAAATATATACTGATTTAGGTATTAATATCTAGTATCATATTAATTTCACGTTATTTAATAGTATCCATAATCTGAGACCACTATTGATATCTTTACAATTACGCGTAAATATTAAAAATATGCCGCGTCTTGTACATTTCTCTTATAAACATTTTACTCCATATTTGTATTTTTTTTGTTGTGCAATTAAGAGTACTTGTATTGTATTGTAAAATTCAATTAAAAAACCCTTCTAAACCCCAAGCTGCAATTAACGTTTTGCATATTTACTCAAAAAAAAAATGTTATTTTTTTTTAATTACATCGTCTAATAAGCGCGGTCAACGGCCTTCTATCGCCGCTGCGATAATGCCAAACTAATCTAGATTTTCTTGTTTTATTTCCTTTGGAAATAAACGAAGATAAGGATATTTGTAATACGCGGATTTAAATATGTGGAATTCTATGATTTTGGTTTTATGTTTAACTAAGCAAATCATCAAATATCAAATCTATTCGTATATATGTATATTCAACTTCTCCGTTAAGACATTACCGTTACTTAAGTAAGTTCTAATAACTGCAGTGTATAGAATTTAGTAAAGTTTCCGACAGTAGGCACCTTTCTCTCGACAGTTCACGCCTATAAATAACTACTTATTGTATTGCTTCATGAAAATGATTTATAGTTAGGTATATAAATCAACTCGTTACCTATTAGGACGTCGCTCACATAATACATGTATGATTCCTAGACAAAAAAATATGTCTAATCGATAATAAACTTCCTGAGTTGCGTAGTCACGATAAATGGTGACGCGTGATTTCTTATGAATACAATACACTTCATACCACGTTTTCCTTTAAATCTACTTTCATTTACTATAATTATATTATATACATAATAACTTAAAGCCGGTTGAGTTGTTTGCAAAGGCCTGATAAAGATTTGTGGCGTTGGTTGGTATATAAATTATATACGGAAAAGACTTTTTCAACAGTTAATTAACTATTACAAGAAATATTTGAAACTTCAATAATGTTAATATAGAACATTTCAGTCAAACCTCTAAACGATTGTCCTTGGGCGTAAATAAAACAAATAGTCATGTTTGCTTAGAAAGAAGACAATTTATTGTGTAAATAAATATTAGAAAAAAGAATGTGTTATGAGTACACAAATATATTTTATACATGAAACAATATATTCACCTACTTTAAAATAATTTAATAGACTGCGTAAAATTAATTATTTTCAACTAGTTAAGCTTATAAATAAATATAAACTATACTTAAATTTGCTTTCAGACGGTTCATTAAAATATCATTATAATATTAATTACAATGTAAATGTATGTAAACGTCTATTTAAAAAATTAATGAATGTGTAAAAATAAAAATGTTTATATATGACGTCTTAAACGGTTTTATATGTATGTTCTGCTGTTTATTTTTATTTATTAATTAATACACATTAGTAATTGTTATTGTTATACAAATAAGGATAATTTTCAGCGCGATATCAGGATCTGTAGAGTTCGCAAAATTAATTTTGCCCTAGATAATTTAGGGAAGAAGATTATAGGTTGTAAAACTTCAACGTACGACCCTCACAGGCAAAGCAATAACAATTAACGTCTATATATCTCAAAAGTATCAAAATTTACTGCAGATATCAATTAACCGACATTAAGTCTACTAAGTTATAAAATTAATAGTTTATATGTAAATAGTAATTATACTATAATATGTTCTATGTATCCTAGTTACATCTAGTTTTAGGGTACCTGTCCATTGATGCAAAGCGAGGCGGCGGAGCGGAGAAACGGAGAAATATTAGCCAATAGGATTGCAGAGCCCTTATCCACTGCGGCGGAGGGGAGATTTTTTCGCAGTTAATATTTCTCCGTTTCTCTGCTCCGCCGCCTTGCTCCGCGTCAATGGACAGTCACCCTTATAGTAGCATTAGGCCCGGACTCCACCAGAGCGGAGATGTGTGAAAATGTGTTTTAAACAACCAATAGAATTTCGTTCAGCGGTATCCACTGAAGAAGAGGGGAGACGAGGTGTTTGAATAAAAAAATTCTATTGGTTGTTTAAACAAATCTTCGCGCCGCTCGTCTCGTCTCCGCTTTGGTCGAGTCTCGGCCTTACTGACAAGTTTTTAAATCAGAATCTTACGCATTTTAACAGGTTAACCTTCATAGTGTAAGTACAGCGCAACTGTATTTTAATTAAATTCTTATCAACTAAATATAAAACAATCATGGCGTCGACATGGTGACCCATACAACAGGAGGATAAAAATGGAAATATAAGACATCCGAAGTATTTTTTAATACCTTACGTTATTTTAAATTCGAAACTACAAAAGCTACGTAACTAGTCGCACCGAGTATATAATTTAGATATGCATCAGTAAATGACCTAAATATTAGCCACCATAACATAACATAACCATCTGCTAGGCGACGAAATTAAATATTTATGATGGTTATTTGATTAAACGTTATTTAAGCAATCATTTGTCATTGACCGATAGTCAGTCAGAATGTCATCGTCAATGTAGACCGGAGTAGGTGGTCCGACCTTATGTAGGCGTAAAAAATTGGAAGTGTGTACTTATAAGAACCATGCTGACGTACACACAATGATATCTTATTATTCAAAATTAAAAAAATAAGCACTAATTGTTTCAACGTACCTACAAGCCTTAGTACACACGAAACAAAGATAGTAGACATCAAGACGGAGTTCTTTTATTTGATCGCAAGATGCAGGTTTCGAATTTAACAAATTATAACATTGTTTTTTTATATTTAGATATGCGTAAAAAAAAAAGAATTATCAACTTTATAAATAGCGAAATAAGTATAACGTCGGCATTGAGGATGAACGTCGGTCGAAATATAGTTTTATAAAAATATATACAAAAGGATAAAGTCGAGTTAAATCGATTGTGATGATTAGATGTAAAAGACATAGTATAAAATATAATGTACTGTAACTTAAAATAAGTAAGCCATTAATGTTATGTGAGTATTGCGTGATAATTATATATTATAGTTATAGACAATTTGTTATGATGCCACTGAGCTTTATAGCAAAGAAGTCGATTTATTTAGACATTAATTAGAATTTTATGAAAGTACAATATTTTAATTTGCAGTCAAAACCAAGCTAACATATCAGCAGTATCAAAAATACGGAACTCCTAATGTATAGTTTTGTTGTCCTTAAGTGCACTGAAAAGATAATACATAATTATTTTACGTTTATCAAAACTGGTAGAAATGTACACTTAAAACTTTAAAATGACAGGTTTCTGCTATAAAGTGTTTAACAAACTGAATATATCTATATCTTTATATATTCTTACATAATTAGTTAAATACACAGTATGTAATTTACTACTAATGTAGTTTAGAAGTCCTTCCTAACAATGTCGTATGAACACAAGAAAGGCAAACAGTAGGCAGTCATACATAATGTTTGATAAGTGCGGCAAAGGCCGTATGCTAATGCGATTGGTCTCGTCTTGTTTTGGTTGACAAGTGCCATGCAGCAAACTAGCAGAGTAGCAGACACTTTTACTTTCAAAGACAACTTCATAATACGAAGACTGCTTTTATAAATTAAAATATATTTATTATTATATTAATTGTTAACAAATTTTAAAAGTATTTGTTTATATATTCATAATAATTTTACGTTATGCAATATTTTATAATGTACATAATAATATTATTTATTATTATTTATTTATTTATTTTATACTTTTGCACACCAATACAATAAAGAGACAATACATATAAATTACATCAATCTCACATCAATATTATGTTGCTATTACGAAATAGACTGTCTAATAGTTCTGTAAATAGTTGCTTAAATCTGTTGTATCCATTCTTGTATCATTCTTACTTACAATTAGAGATATTAAAATGAAGTGAAATAAAGTGTCTTAAGCAAACTATAAATATCTATTTTTTTTATTAAAGTGTATACAGTATACCTATCATCTGTATAACGTAAATTTGAGGAGAAGAGAAGATCGGCTTATAAATTTATACACCTATTTAATCAATCAAATAAAGGTTTATACTTATCAGTAGATTTAATCTCTCGATTCCTGCGGCATCATCTATCTAATAGATCTAAGCCAGAGAAATGTTAAAAAAAGAATAGGTACTATCTATATAAATGCTACGGCATCATTAATTATGGTGTAAGGTGTCCATTGACACACGACTTACCACTTCCTAACTATAAATTATTGTATTATAAACAAGATGAATATAAAAACCCGTTCTCGTATCGTTAAAGTTTTTCACGACGCCTTTAAAACGATTTAACTATTAGTTCAGTCATTATAAACGTAAAAATATTGGTTTAAAAAGTACTACGGATTATAAAAAAGTAGGGGAAAGATGGATACCTACTGGTTAACGGCTTCCTATCGGTATTTTAACGGAACTGTCATAAAGTTAATGTAGACGAGAAGAATATTTTTTCGTCAACAACTTTAATCCTTTACCTTTAAAGATAAACTATATGACGTATTTATAGCTCGGATAATTTCGTTTAGAACATGATGTTTTTATTTTAAATATTGTTCATTCCTTTCTCTTACAACTTATGTACATTATATTATAAGTATAAGGTGTATATTTTTATTATTACAGCTTAATAAATATTATATAGAACACCAATATAAAGCCGCATATCTAAATATAACCTTCCCCAATATATATTTTTAAAGAAAGTGGGTGGTAATAATAATGTAACAATCATAAACGCTAAGAAAAACCTTTAAAATATAAATATTGTTTAATAATCAATATGAAATAAACCAAAATCATTATTGAATAAATTAAAAATTTTAAACAACGTCGGTTCAATTAAAAAAATACACATATCTTTAGGTGTGTGATATGAGTCGAAAGTATTAACAATAAAACAAGATACGCGTAAAAATGGTTCCGTTATACAACAATAACGTTCAAAATTGAGCTTAGCTTTGAAACGAATCTGTTTAAAGAGGAAGTGGGCAACACCGATGGCCTGTCCACTACCTGCTGATCGGTTATGGGTATCTCGCACCTGCTTTACACAAAAAATGTATACAAACTGGTCTATTTTTGGGGACTATTATGATACCCAGACTTCGAGCCAATGAACTGTGAATTATTACTTAGACGTCATGTTTTTATAAAACTATAAAAGAAAAGCTATTTATATACATTCTCAGAGTTGCCATTCATTATACTTGTGTTTACTGGAATAAATTGAAAATGTTATCTCCTATTTTAAACCGTTAGAAAAATGTTTGTTTGTAATTTTTGGTCAGTAAATTATTATTAAGCAAATAAAATTTCTTTTAAACTAGAATGAAATTGAAAAAACGTAAGTGATTGTTACTTAGAAATGGGACATTTAGAAGCAAATATCCAATTTTAGAGCAACGACCTCTTCTGTATAAAACGAGTGAAGCTTAAATAATCCGCCACGCCTCTCTATTACTGATTAGCGGATAATTAACACATAATAATAGATAACTGATAATTAACGGATATGGAAACATATATTATACAATAGACAACTAACTGGTTTACGTGTTCTCCGAAGCAAGGTAGGGAAATGTAAAATGACAAATACACGGACCTGAAACAAAATTTTATACATAACTACAAATAACGGCTCCTAATAGTTGGAGAGCTAGTGGACCGTCCGAGTAACGGTATGTCTGTAAGGCTAGAAATTCTTATGGTGATGAGTCATAGCTTGCTTAGTACGGTAACCATCGCCTGGCACGCCTCAGCCCTGCACGTCATCAACCCCTATATTTTTGAAAGTGTAGGAAACATTTGAAAAAAAAACTTGTTGCTGTAAGCTTGAAAATTTTATACGATTTTACTTATTTATTGTAAAGTCTAAAAAAAAAAATTGACAGGCGTTTTCGATAAGCACAAGTACTTGACAGGTGAACCTAAAGGTGTGTTATATATAAATAAAAATAAACTTTATTCTGTAAAGTTGAAATTTACATACGTGTTTGGCGATGGCATGTGGCAGGCGATGGTTACCGTACTAAGCAAGCTATGACTCATCACCATAAGAATTTCTAGCCTTACAGACATACCGTTACTCGGACGTCCACTAGCTCTTGGATGGCATCTTTCCCCTCGCCTGTCAAGGACTTATGCTAGCCAGAACCGCCTGTCATTGTACCAACTTACTCTGAATCGCTTAGAGAAACACGTATATAAATTTCAACTTTACAGAATAAAGTTTATTTTTATTTATATATAACACACCTTTAGATTCACCTGTCAAGTACTTGTGCTTATCGAAAACGCCTGTCAATTTTTTTTTAGACTTTACAATAAATAAGTAAAATCGTATAAAATTTTCAAGCTTACAGCAACAAGTTTTTTTTTTTCAAATGTTTCCTACACTTTCAAAAATATAGGGGTTGATGACGTGCAGGGCTGAGGCGTGCCAGGCGATGGTTACCGTACTAAGCAAGCTATGACTCATCACCATAAGAATTTCTAGCCTTACAGACATACCGTTACTCGGACGGTCCACTAGCTCTTGGACTATAACGGAAGCGAACTACATAATAAGTATACATACTAAGTCAGACTATGAAAAGATTTAAAAGAAAAGTTGTTAGCGATGACACTATTCATATGCAGACGTTACGATGAGAAGAGTTAAAAAAAAAAGAATCGGACTGACTGATATAAAATTCTAAATTTGAATCTCCCCCGCCTTTTCTTAATAGAACGCCATGCTGTTATGTCACACGACGCGTTTTTTTATGAGGATGACACAGCGTTGGATTAGTTATTTTATTGGTTTCGCTATAAGTAATTTGTATAACATAATGGAAGATCGATTTAATTTCTCTCTATTAATATAGATTACATCTTTGTAATAGATATAATGACAAACAGCTTTCTATGTAATAAAGATCTTGATTAAATAGTTTTGATTCATCCGATACACGTTCGCTTTAGTAACCTGTTATGTACGTCAGTGTTTGTTTTATTTATTTATTCATTTATTTATTTGTAATAGAACTACTAACAAAATTATATGTTCCTTAAAATTAGACATTTAGGACCTTAGAGTACAATTTACATATAATTTCAATTATAGGTAGTCACAGCATGCATTTGATTCACAATAGTGAAATAACAAAGAATAAACTAATATTATTTTCTCTTTGATATACTTTTTAAAAGTTTACAATAAAGTATTAATTAAATTAAATAAATCAACGTCAATCAATAATTTTTTTTTTTTATTATTTATAGAAAATATAATTAGGAAAATAAAAATGGAATGTTGGAAATTATTTTTTTTTTCTCTTAATTTATATTATCAAGATTTTTTATGTTTTTAAATCTGGGTTTTTTAAAAGTTGATCAAATTGTAATCTCATCAAGATAAATTTAATATAAGGACGAAACACCAAATAATATTTTTTTATTTATAAGTGTGTATCAATAATGAGCTGTTTACTTCACATATTCATGTTGTCTAATAATAATTGTCAGTTTCAATAAATTAGATAACTGTTTGTGATATTTCATACTAGCAGTTAAAATTTTACATAATTAGTACGGGGATTTTATCAACATAATTATTACATGTTACTAATCAACCAAAGCTCTTGTAATATTTAACATAATATATACTGACCATAAATTATACTATTAACGACACATTTTTTTGTATAGAGATAATTATACCATTTATATTGAAAGAAGTGCTTCTCGCACGTAAAATAAACATTATACTTGAAAAATGTAAAAAAAAACATCTTGTATGATCATATTATCATAATGAACAATGCGCTAATAATTTATTTATTTATATATCGAACCTGTGTCGTTTTGAGTATTTTAAGTATATGGACTAATTAAAAAATATATGACTCATTGTATTGATCGAGTAGTTTATAGGTCGAGTGGGGATGTGTGTGTGATCACGAGGACAACCCCCTCCGGATCAATAGCAAAAATATAGGACAGTAATGAAACTGATTATTCGCCATGACTTTGTTGCACGCAATTCTTGTTAATTATCAGTTATGAACATAAACAAATAACTTGAATTATTGCCAACAATAATATTAGATACCAGAATAGGTATCTACTTATACGTTTAAAGGGAGTGTGTCGTTTCTTAACCACTCATTTTAAGGTAAAAATAACAACTAAATGTGATCTTAAAAATAAAAACAATATACTCCTTCTTCTTTTCTTCTTTTTTTACAGAAAAATATATAGTCTGATGTCTTATTCAGAGTATACATTTTTCTGTGAACAAACGCACTTGCGTTAAGCCATGAAATTAATTCTACAGACGCAACTAAGTTACAAATATTTTTTAGTTTGTATACCAAAGATGTACATCAATATCTTTAATTAATCTTTTTGCAAAAGTAGACTACATCAAATATTATCCTCCTGATGTTTTTAGGTAAATGAGTGTTTACGTTGAGGACTAGATTTTTATAGACTGAAATGGCTGAGATATCAAAATACATCAATCTACATAATAATGTAAATCACTTTTGCACTTCTGTATAGAGTGCTTTTGCTGCTGCTGCACAAAAACATTGTTTATTATAAAACTAACGTAAAAACAAACTTATTGACTATAGTATAATAAAATCTCTTTTAAAAAAATACTTTGTACCTTTTTACAATCTGTGAATATGATGAAAATTTTAAACAGTTTGTGGTTAGCCGTCTCTATGACAACGAGCTGTGGATCAATAGCACATCCAAGGGAATAGCTTGTAGCAAACAAACTTGTACTTGTACCTATAAGTCTTACGTTTATGGTTTTACCGACAATTATTCACTTTTTATGTAAAATACCAGGTTTTTAGTTATAACTAAATGTATGTTTTTAATTTTATTGAAATTGTAAACTAAATCTGACTCAATGGTCGGTTTTATTTATTCATCAGCCAATTCAAAAGCAAAGTATCACCAATTACCATATTTACCAATAAATAAATGTTCAACAATTGGACGAGTATCAAAATTTAAAGGCGAGTGAAACCACGAAGGACATCTAGTTATTGAAACGAGTGGTAATATTTATTCCGTCGCTGGTAAAAATTTAAATGCTATCATAATAAATGGTCTTAAACATTATTTATAATAAGATATATTTTGTGTCGCTGCATTTGTTGTGGGTTATCTATAATTAAAATTATTAAGATTAACAAATATTTACACTAACTATATTATTATTTAAACAAAATAAGATAATTTTTAATTCGATGTCAGTCGTGTATCACGCATTTAGTCATCTCATTAAACATGATCCCTTCTGATAAATTATTTTATCCTTTTACAAGAAATTACCTCAGCTTTAAAACCTGCCAACACTGTTGAATTTTTAAGACCTAGGTATATTTTGATTTAGTTTCAAATTTCATCACGTTCTTGGCGTTAAAGAAAACTCAGAAGACAAACTGTTCGTTAAATTGCGAAGCAGATTTAGTTCCAATTCTTCTCGTGAGGAGTAAATGTCCTTCGCCCAACCCGCCTAAACGAAAAAGTGGTCAGAAATATAACCCTGCTGGCTGTTATAATGATCCAGGAATAAAACAATATGAAATAAATTGAAGCCGTAGTTCTACACCATTCATGACTTTATTAACACTGGCATGCTTTAAATACATTTCGCTTTCATAATTCACGTATGAACTTTGTAAAAGTGACCCGAGTTCGTAAATGTCAAGATGGCATTTCAATGTTTGATTTATTAGCGCGCTCTCTGGATCTCGCTTCGGTCGACCTACTGAGCCATTGTATACTTTGATAACACAAATACCACGAACTTAACCCCGTTTCTTGTGTATCATACACATTACACACTCAAAGGTTTTCATGTATGTATGCGTTCATATCGTAAATGTTGTATATAAAATTTTGCTGCATTATCTTACGTGCTCTGGAGTAATTATCAACTTAAAAAATCATTATGTATAATAATGTCTAGAATATTTAAATTTTATTTTAACTTCGATTATATTGAGGAAAACTCATTATCCCTAATGTAATCGAACTAGCTAAGTGAAATTTAAGCATATTATTACAAGAGTTCGCGAGTTATAATCCATATAATAACTAGCAAACCCGGCGAACTCCGTTTCGCCACCAACTTATTTTCGTGAGGGATATTCACACCACGTACTGGCGCCATCTGCTCCACCACCATGTAAAACCATATTGGTTTGTAGTACATGCTATGTATCAGAGATGGCGCTGTATGTGAAAAATGATTTTCCCTATTTTCCTGCTTTTCTGTAGAACTTTTTCCTGAATTTTGTTTGCTATAAACCTCACGGAGCCCGAGACCTTTCCAACGAATGCAAAACCGTGAAAATCGGTTCGTGCGTTCTGGAATTATAGCGTCAGGAAGGAAAACCCGTCTTATTTTTATATTATAGATTTGCAATTGTTTATCTTTACATATTATAGGTAAAAAATAAAAGATAATAGATATAGCTCAGGTACACCTTCACTAAAGCCCACAAGCATTAATTTTTCTTATCACTTATAACATGGTGCTTAGATGTATTCAAGGGAAGAGTGTGTGTATAAAAAAATTGGTGTATAATTTTTTTTGTATAAAATTAGATCAATCGGTCTGAAATAAACTTATTTAAACAAACTTTCCTGCTTTAAAATATTATTATTTTTATACAAACTGTTTATAATTTCTTTAACTTTTTATGAAAATATATTATACAATCTACATACTTATATAATTATATAGAATCTTATTACGTGTCCGAGGTTACGTACTTTGTATTAACCGTTCCTTTTAGGGCTGCAGTGGAATGTTGCATCCAAAAGCAAGTTTTAAGTTCCGAGAACCGGAGAGGTAAAAAAATAATTGATGTTTCTTGAGAATTCTCATCTTTAACATTTTAAGAATATTTCGAAGTATATAAATTATATCAAATAGGAAAAACATTTCTTCTCTGAATCAATAAATCTTAATCTGAGTTAAGGTTTCGTTTAATTAAATTATGTTACTAATTGCTACGATACCCATATTGTAGCAATTAGTAAAAAAAATGGTCTATAGATATAGCAGAGTGGTGTCCTAGACATTACAAAATCAAAGGGAGACAACTTCGTAGGAGGGAGAACGATTTGAAAAGTATTAGGTATATTAGTAATAACTGGACCTGATACTTGGAGACAAAAAGTACTTAACCGAACACTACGGAAAACTCTAGGGGAGGCCTATGCTGGAAAGGTGAACTAGTTATTATACAAAAAAAAAAAAAATATTATTATCTAGTGCCCTTGCCATCAATATTCATTTTTTATTTTTCCAATTAAACCATAGCAAATTGTAAATACCTACTTATAACAATCAGTAAATACCTCAGCTACAAATCTGAGAATTCCCGCAAAGCGTCCAGACTACCGTCGAGCAGGAAATAAATTTTTAAACAAAGTAAGGACTTGATTTTTTTTTGTGATTACATTTCATGTGGCCTATCTACTGGGTCTTCTGGGCTATTATAGTAGAAAAAACAATACAACAGACGCGAACCGACGCAGTACCTAATATTTTATTTCAAATTAATTTAATAATTTAAATAATAAAATAAAAAATAGTTTCTGTGACCAATTACTTTTTACATAAATAGCATTCAATTCAATCAGGCGTACACTGTGTAATATCAGACTTAAAACAATCTCGCCACAGCTTAAAAGAACCGGTACATATGTATGTCTCAACAATCTAGCAAACCATAAAAAAGCGTATGTTGAAATCAAAACTTACAAGTTTACAACACACCTAAAATTATAAATATAAAATGATTGTGCAAAATTTCCTAAACATTTAATACTTTTACACACCCACGTAGGATAATTTAATAGTGTAGAAAATCGTGTTAACAAAACGATCGCTTGTCAATAAAGTTCGAGAAAAATATTTTGGTCGTTACACAAAAAATACGTAGTTGTTGAAATCATTATTTTAACTAGCGTGTGGGTACTATAATGGGAAAGTTTTAACTATTATTATTTTTTATTCTGTCTGTATGTCGTCACTATGTCAATAAATTTAAATAAACTTGACACGTTATTGACTGCAACTCCAAACTTGCGAAATTTAATCTTAAGACTTCCGGCCATATCTTTAACTACGAAATGTAAATAACATTTTAGCGATAAAAGCATAGTTACTTTGTAGTACATTGTCAGAAAGGTCAATTTCGCCAGCACCACACAATTGCCAAGTAAAAGTTGTAACTTTTCTGATAATTAACTAAGGTCGTTTCCAAATTCACAGCCTGAGAAAATATTTAGTTCACAGTTATTTTATTCATTTACCTTCTGAATCTTCTCACACTACAACAATAGGTCATATGTTGGTTGTTAGCGATGAGTTTAAAGCATACGCAACATAACTAACGGTAAAAATTACCATTGCCATATCGGTTTACCTACGTTGCGTGTTCTGGGACAGTCGTTACCTTTTTGGTAGACAACTAGGTACGCGATATCATTAGGAGATGTAACTTTCATTTCTTAATACAATAATATAATACAAATATCCGTAGTGATATCACAAGTTCAAAAGTATATTTCATTACTTCGTTCCCTTTAACTGGGAATAATTTAATTCGTAGTGTTTTATACATAAAATTATTAGATGCACCGAATTTTCTGTTACATCCCTTTATGATGTGTAGTAGAATGTTTTCTAGTAGTAAAAGTACATAACTTTACTTAAGATTTTTGTCTTATAACGTTAAAAAATTAAGTCCTTCAGTTACATAAGAATGGTATACATGCTATTTAGAGTAGAACTAAGTAGGTATAAGCCTAATAACACGAATCGTACACTTGACCAAGTTAACAAGATGTTTAATCAGGTGAGACCATATGAATGTCAAACGCAAGTGACTATGTAGTCTTTGAACAAAAACCAAGAGCTCTAAATTTAATATCTGTCTTCAAAACCGACAATCTTTGATGGAAATGTGTCACACGTACAAACTTATATGGATTAGAAATAACATATCCAATTAAATATAGATGTATCAAGATACAACTTGTCCGCACTAATTCAACTGTTTGGTAACATTAATTAGTGTCATAACTAATTCTTAAACATGTTGCGTTATCTTTAGCTTCCAAAGAAAACTACACACAAATTATTTCTAATAGACACACTCACACATATGATATGTATAGTTAATTTGATCAATTAATGTCTGATATCGATATGTGAATAATAATTAACATCAAATTCAACACTCATCGTTAATATATTCTCTTTGTGCATTATTATTTATCGGACTTAATATTTCTTAAGTGACCCAATGAAAACAAGCCGATTTTGGGTATTGGCATTAGGTACAAATTTGAGAATTCATTGAACTTTTCGAGACTTCAAGTTCACAATTGATTTGAATATAGCAAAAATAAACAGGATTTTTAATGGTAATATGCGTTTCAGACTTCATTATGTATAACGAAGTATTGTTCTCTTATATTTACGCGAATTTTACTCATTTGATTAAAAGTCTATACCGGATTTTATCGCGTTTATTAAAAACTTTACAGTTTAACAATAAATTTTTTTTAAATTATTTCCCGACGTTTCGGACCCTTTACAGCGTCCATGATCTCGGGGACTGAGGTGGTGGGTGTCCGAATAATCGTCGGAAATAATAAAAAAAAAAATTGTTAAACTGTAAAGTTTTTAATAAACGCGATAAAATCCGGTATAGCACCGGCTTTTAATCAAATATAACGAAGTATGTTCACTATTACAATAAAATCACGCGAAGTTAAGATAACATCACCTGAATAGCTAGCAACTTTCTTATACGCTTATGAAAAAAAAATCTCGTATATATAGAAAACACTCCCTTATATTGTTTAAATAAATTAGTATATTTATCGTATTGGTACAAAATATATATATTAACCGTACTTTAATGTTTTAAACTAAAAAAAAATTGCTTTACCCTTCTTGTGATAACTAGCATGTAAAAAAAATTGTACGGCATTTTGTAAATCTTAATCTGAATAGCGAATAGTCATCTGCAAACCACATACCATATGGCGCACTTACGTCAAAGGTCGTAATGACTACACCAGACCTCATGCTATTGAGATTGTCATTCGCAGACCAGTAACAAAGATAAAATATAAACAGATATACTACAAAACAAAACAACTATGCAGTTACATAGATCTGATTAATAATTATTGATTATAAAATTAAAAATGTAAATATTCTAGTATATATTATAAATATGAGACGAATAAATGATAACTAATTATGTAGATCATCATCATTTTAAAATATTTGGTTATATATCGCAAAATTAAAAATAAAATGTTTGGCGTGTCTTTACAGAATAAATAATATCTCAGGATCAGATTCAAGATGACTGTCAAAATTACAAAATCGACCATACAAACATAGGGACAAAAAAGAAACACGCATTATTATACTTTTTACTAGTATATTTATAATAACGTCTTACTCCTGCTCTAGGGTTTTGAATTCGATTCCTGCCCCGAGTCTGGGTGTAATATTTATTTATTTAAATATGTATTATTCACATCTATATTTATTTAAAAGAATGTACGTCAGTCGGCTGTTATCTAATACACGCCTTAAGTTGCCTATCTTTCTTAGGACTATACACCGTGTGTGTATGTTAAACATATTAATTTTTTGATTTGATTTTATTTTTGTAACGACGGTTCATGATTAAAACATGGAAGAATAGACAACGGAGTTTTAAGCATAGGGTTTTGATTAAAAACTCTTTAGGTACAAAATTCTAATTATGCAAAACCTATACTTTTGTAGATCAAGTTACTTCATCTAAGAAATCTAAGTCAGGTACGCACTGTAGGAAACGTGTCAAGACGCTCTCGACTCGCTCATTAGTAGTTGTCTTGACCGTTATAGCACAAGAACTAAAACTTAACTATTCTCACGCTGAAAACTTACATTCATTCTTATTATTTGTATGAAATAATTTAAAAATAAAACATTTGTTCCAAAGGCGCGTTCTCTTAAATGATACAATATGGTGAATTAAAATTAAAAAAAAGTCTTAAAATAAGATTTGCATGGCTAGTGATGAATTAGTTTAATAGAGAACTTACAAACATCTACTTCGAATGATTTATATATGCCTCCATTTAGGTGAAGTACGTGGCTAAAACCTGGTGCGACAAGCATTAATGAATGCTTCCAGATAAGCAAACTTTCTCAGTTGCTACTTTAAAAGGTCATCTTATTTTATCAGTGTTTATATTATATTTCATACTTGCGACGGATAAGGACGTTAAGTTAATATTTTGTACCTATAATATATTAATTTGTTGCGTGTGTCGTCGAAAAAATTTCTTATCAATTAATTATATTCATTATTTTATGCTTTCACGTTTTATGTAATTAAATACTTTTTTAAATACGATCTAATATATGAGTGGAATTAAAAAAAAAATCTATAATTGTATTATAAAAAGCCCATTAAACCCTCTTTAAAGTGCGCTATCTCTCAGCTCTCTAGCACTAATAGAACCAAAGTTATTGCAGATTTTAGATTTTAGCACACGTTAAAAACGCGGCATTTTGTGATTTTTAAAAATTTATAGCTAAAAAACTATCAGGGATAAAAAATCTTGAAAATTATATTTGTGTTCAAGATGTCAGAGAGTATAAATAAACCAAGTTTCAGCCAAATCTGAAATGGTCAAGTTGAAAACTTTTTTTTTATTGGTTGTTTTGACATGGAATGACCCAAGAAACAAAAAAGCCTTTATAAATAAATAGACCTTGTACTATATTGTCATACAGCGAATTATCTTCCGACTGTTATACAAATAACCGATTCAATTGCGTTCTACTCCTGTCATCGTTTATTGATATAAAGTAACGCTTGTATGTCATCGTCGGAGTCTACGTCTCTGATAAAACCACAGCGAGTGCGGACAACTTGCATGTAATGTAAAGTGACACATTCCTCAATTGAGCCGTGACGTACCGAGCGATCTCAAATTGACGCCAATTTGTGTCTCCGGCTGAGTCACAAGCGCTCGTGTGGTTTCATGTGCAGGGTTCCTGTGACCTCACTCTAAAACATTGAAATTTACTGCGTAATATTTTTACCTTAAATTTTTTCCATTCAAATATGTTTTGCTTAAAGCATTCCTATTATATAAGTGCACATTTTCTACTCGCCATTTAAAAAAAAAAGTAAAAAGAACATGCATGGCCTGTGATTGAATTCTTTCTTATGTAAAACTAACATATATACATTTGATTATACAAGAAGAATACTTTGATTATATAACAACCAGAAATAGCAAAATATGTGGTGCCTAGAAATAAAATCATCATCCTTCGCTGACCTTGTACGCAAATAATTGGGAAGATTGACGCAATTGCGCTGTTCCCAACATAAACCTCACGGGAAATACACAGAGAATTGTTTCACATCATACTTGCGGTCGTTTGTTGGCAAAACCATGGCCACATTCTATACACCAAACTGTGTTATATAGGATATAATACAAGACATAAACGACCCTTTGCGGTTTCAACCACATTTACTTTAAAAGGTTATTTTATTGCCTTGTCTATTAGGATTATTCCCAGAATTATCTGAAAGAATTTTTTTCCTAAAAATACTGGTTAACACCAAAAAAAATTCAAATCGATAAGGTAGGTCCTTAGACCAAAAAGTTTAAATAAAATCCAGTTTTATACTCCTAATAGAGACGAAACTGGAAAAATCTCAGTATTTATTATTAGGCGATTTAATATAATACTAAAGTTTAACGTATAGAAAACATGGATATAATTATTAGAACATCATCACAGTTACCTACATATTAAAAAATCCAATTAGATTGAAATACTTTAAACATTCTTAGTAAGATCGGAATCATATAAATACGGTTGACATAAATCTGACTAGTAAAAGCGAATCGGACATTTATTACAGCACTCGATAAATTATACGATATATGGCCGATTAAAGTTGTAATGAACGCTGATACTAAATATCTTGAGACAGGCCCTTAGGTATACTCTGTTTATTTTTATATGGATATCTCAAAATAACCAGGAAATCTCGTAATCTTTGTTATCGATACCTATTTGAGAATTTTATGAAACTAAGTGGGTAAATTTTGTTACAGAATGTGGTGGACAATCACTGGAAATTTCGGGAACATTCTACCGATTGACTGGACGAAGTCCTTTTCGAGGAAAATGCACATTCCAACATTGAATCTCAGCGATAAAAAGGTATAACATCAAATAAACAATAAATACGAAAAAAAAGAGTAGCCATGAAGGAAGTTTTGGGTTAAAATTTATTCGAAAAATAAATAAATCAGAATACTACGGTAGCTTAAAAAAATTTAGTTAACCTTATATCAGAAAAAAAAATACAGAATCAGTAGCCATAAAAAATTACATTAACCTTTTATTCGAAATTCGAAGAAAATAAATTAGAATAACGTTGTACTCATATAAAAAAGTTCTGGGTTGCCTTTTATTAGGTAATTTAAACATACATTTAATAATTACAATAAACATTTATAACAATAAAAATTTAAATGTTCATATTATTATTTTTCTTAAAATAAAATACGCGACTTAGATGAATCACGACTGCTCCAATTCCATACAGTGTATTAAAATCTAAGGTTGAGCGTATACTTGTTCCAATTGCAATTCATATCAACAAAGCACAATAAATTTCTTCATAACTCATAGCCCACAAAAGGATTTTTCCAAAAAAAGGTTTTATTATTGCAATTTGCAATCTGATATTACAATATTAAATGGTTAACATGAAATCTTTAAATTGAAATTTTGCTATTTTTATTTATTATTTTATCTATATTTTTATATATATATATATATATATATTTATATTATTATTTTATCTTTTCGACACTTATAACTAAAAAATACGTGATATTTTTTCATGACTGTAACTTTTCTATGCGACATTCATCACTGATTTGAGTATAAATTAGTGCTTGAAATGTTTAAATAATAGTCATCATCATCATATCAGCCATTGCATGTCCACTGCTGAACGTAGGCCTCCCCCATCGACCTCCAGAGTAGTCTAGAGTGACCGGTTCAAAGCAGCCTCCATCCAACGGCTTCCGACGACTTTACTAATAGTTACTTAAATAATAGTAAAGTTTAAAAATAAATTAAATCACATTTAGTACAACTTATTCATAATATCCGCCATTTACTTAAGTAGGTACAGCATTGAAGTTTGTTCTCGTTTTGCATAATACGCCATAGAAAAACATTTTAAGAGGTGGAAGTTATTCATTAGAAAACTTTTCGTCTATTGTTATTGTTACACAAATGTCGAGTTCACGGACCTCCAAATAGTGTTTTAGTGGGATTATTCAATTTTCTTGTTTATAATAGGTTTTGTAAGGTATATAATATTGTACTTAAAAGTTTTTATTAAATATTTGCTAACACGTTTCTTCTCAATACCTTTATAAGTATCTAAAGTGTGGATTTGTGTAATGTAAAAATTAAAAAGGGGAATGATTTGTTTATTTATTATCGATAAATTACTAATGAACCGACTTTAATTCGCCATTTGAAAGCTATGATAGTCAGAATTGATATGAACTATGAACATCATTATGAATTATCATAAACGCTAACACTCATTATAAATTATAATAAAATGTCAACCTGAGTAAAATCGCATGAGACGCTAAGTCAAAAATAATAAAACGATTAAATAAAGCTTGTTGTTTGCTGCTTAACAATAAAAAATAATTGCCGTTTCAAGCTAAGATAAAGTTACCCATTCATTATTTTTTATTAGTCAAAATAAATAATTATCTTTCAAAACGCTAAAGTTTATCATGATGCAGCGCGGCGTGGAGCGAGCGAAGCGGCGACGACTCGTAAGTAGGCAACCTTTTAGGCCCGACACGCACTTGACCGCTTGATATTTTTTTATCCTATTATTTCCCACTTGTTCTACTAGTTCCTTTAGGAAATTATACAAGATTATTTCGGAAATTGCTAAGTATTATTTGTCTTATAGGGCGCTATGACTCCAGACGATGAGATACATAGCTCTGAAGACGAAGCAGTCGCCTCTGATTTGGATATGCACGCCCTAATCTTGGGAGGTCTTCACCAGGATCATGAGTGCCCGGTGAAGACTGCGGATGAAGTGAGTAACACGACAAATTTTACTGCTATGTTCAATTGTAAGTATATCAACATACCTAACCCTCTTATATAAATAGACTTACAATTGATACTTTTAATTATTTCTTTATCAATAATATATTTTTAACGTTTGTTTTAAGTACATTGTTTCAGTACAGAACTCATTTTCAGTATATGTATGATAGAGTATGTAGTAGATGTAGTATTTTGTCAAAATTAAAGCATTTGCGGTTGTACTTGTTCCAATTAGTAATCAGTTACATCCATTACGATGATATTATGACACAATTGGAAAATTAGTTTACAAAACCTAAAGATAACCCTTATGAAACTACTCAACGACCTAGTGAGAGGTATATTGTAATAGTAGAAATGCCCTCTAGAGAAATACCTACTAAATATTGTCAAATACACACCAATAACATTTTTGCTATTGTAGGTGTTTTAATATAATTATAATATGTATTACAAAAAGATACTTTGTGAAATATTTCAGGTGATACAGGAAATAGATGATATGATGCAGGAGACTCCGTCGTCTGAAGGTGATCTAATAGAATACAATGAAGCTCTGGAGAAAGGGAAGGAGGTGCTCAATTCACCGCTATATGAAGACAGTAAGTTTTTTAGAATTTTACTAAATAATATAATCATCTGTTTATTCTATAATTATAAATCTATCAACAAAATATGTCTCCAATGTACCTACAACATTTTTCAAAATATTAAATGTAAGTGAGTTGTGGTCAAACGATAAGTTTAATATTATATTGCATCTTAAAGCTATACGATAAATGATAAGGTAGCTTGTTATATTTCTTTCAATAATAAAATTATACTATAATATATTTTTGTATTCGGAACAAAAAAAAATGAAAAATTTTAAAAACATCATACCATAAGGAAATTTTCTGGAAGGTTACAAATCGAATAAAGCTGGCAAGATAAGTAACCATGAAAATGGTAACATATGACTTTTATATATTTATTAAAATTTATATTTCTAATGTAAAAAAAAAATATTCTTTCCACATTCCTCTTATTTATCTGTACATATAAATAAAAACGCTTCACATTCGCATTTTCTAAATAAAATTTTCTATATATATATATTTTTGAACTTATATAGGGTAATGGCACCAGTGGTCAGCCTCATAACGACTTTTTGAAGTTTGGAAAGCTGTCTTTTTTACAGGATTCGTCGGATAATGAAACATAGTACATGATTGGATTAATTGTTTATTATAGTTTTTAGACAACATATGTCAAATACAATATTTTACTTTATAAAATATATATTTAAATTCAAACAAAAAATGGCACTTTTTGCCAGTGGTCAGCCTCTAAAATCCAATAATCAGCCTCGATGAACCCAGTATTCAGCCCTTATAACTGTGAATAAGCATTAGATCAAAATGAACATTATTTATATCAGAATCAACGATATTATTTAGGTATCTCTCATTTCATATAGCTAAATTATCAAAACAAAAAAATCACAGTACTTATTTATGTTCTTATTTTCTAGAACTTAATCATAAAAACATCAATATTTATTTATATGAAAATCAACGACATTAGTATGTATGCATACTTATATAATATATATTATGTAAATATTCCTCTCAGGTTTAAAACACATAGCACGAAAGAGAAATAGGTCTTACTTAACTTAGTAAAAAACTATTCTTACAATCAAATAATCACAGTCATAATCTTTCTATTTTTGTATATATCTCAACTCTCTTATATATCAACAAACATATTTGTCTTATACTCATATCTATCTAATCATCCGAACTGCTACCTACTTGTATTTAAGATATTCATTATTTCCCGGTCATTCATTAATGTTTTGAATACACTCACGTCAGCGGGTTGCATCATGTGCGTAGTGTTGGGTGGAAGTGCCAAGAGTATAATATTGTTATCATAAGAAAACTCAATTTCTTGTGGCCGTCAACAAAGAGTGTCACAGGTTTTTGCACATCATTATATTTAAGCTATTTATTGAATCCTCCACGAACATAATCATAGAATATGTCGGTTTTCATCCAGCCACTATCAGATTTCCCAAGGAACCAATTATCTGGCATACTAGACACAAGTTCTTTGGGAGGTTTTACATAAGGAAATACTACGCATCGTGGTAAAATATCTCGATCTGCTGAAAAAACCGCTAAAGTAGTTATCGTTTCCTTTTCACTTCCATTGACAATTTGATAAATGTTTTTATAGCCTCTAGGAGCAATCACTTTTCCAGTTTTTGGTCAAATAATAAAACTTCTTTCATCACCATTAAATATTCTCTTAGGATCATCCAGTATATCCAGAGCATCATGTTTTTTTTTTTTAAAATCTGTCAAGTCTTGAAACCACTTTCTTATAATTATATTCCCCTGTTATTACTGCTTGTCCCTTAGAAATTTCTTCCGCTGTTCGTATAGATAAGGAAGAGTTTCTTCGAAAAAAGGATTTAAGCCATTTTTTCCTGGTCTGTCGTTTACAAAAGGATTAGGTTTTCCGTCGGCGTTTACTATTGCTTAGACCGTATTTAATGAATTGTCAGTCTTTAAGGGAAACCCACATTTTGTTAATTTTTGATACCAATCCAACAGTGCAGCTTCGTTTGCCTTATTTAAAATGGAACCCATTTTTCTTGGTCCATCTGGGACACGTAGATGGAGCCGATCTTGTAGTATGACTCGAGGAACTCCAAACGTTCTACTAGCCTCTCTTATCAGCATTCGGTTTCGTATGGCTTCCATGGCGGAAGAGAGTTTCTCTGGAGGATACGTTTGTCTTGGCGGCATTTTGGGCTGAATTGAAAAATTATTGAAATCGCTGAAAAATTATTTACAATAGGTACCTTCACAATTACTGATATATAAAGTACCTAAATATATTTTATAGCTGTTTCAGATAAAAATAAAATTTAGTCTCCCGACGTCGTTAAAAATACTACCTAAATGAAATTCTATTCTATTCTAAATGGGTACAATCGAGGAAACTGTTAACTGTACATTTACAAACGAACATAAACCTTGTCGTAACGCGTTAACGTCTATGGGTGTCAGTTAACAGTATCTTCGTGTACCCAGCTAGATCGGGGCTGAATACTGGATCGAAAACACCTAGTGGTCAGCCGCGTAAAAATAAAATGTTTAATGCGGCTGACCACTGGGTTTTTTGAGGAATATGAAAGAACATGCCTTACTAAATTTACAAATTTAAATTTAACGGTTCTAATGGCCACCTTTTCTCGCAATTTTAAAAATAATTCAAAAACCCAGTAAACAGCCCCGGGGGCTGACCATTGGATCTTTTATAAAAAAGTAGTACCCAATGGTCAGCCCCCACAATATTCACGTAAATCAGCGATATTTTCTTCAAATTTAATATAATTCAATACACGAAGTACTACATAAAGCCAAATTGCATAAAAGACTTTCACATTTAATAATAAAACATGTTTTTTCTTACCTTTTAAGAGAACACCACGCGAAGTTTTAAATATGGCGTACATGACACTACTGCTCTTTTCAACCGCCGTCACCTATATGAACTAGTTTATTTCTCCCCCCTGATCCTCTGCCGCACCTATCGTGTGACATATTAACCAACGAGGAATCAAAGTTTCTATTTAATTACATGTGATTCGTTTATTATAATTGTAGCGATATTTATGACCAATAAACGACGCAAAAGGCTGACCACTGGCTCCTGGCTGGCCACTGGTGCTGTTACCCTACAAAGAGTTTAAATATATTTTATTTGTTTATTATTTATTAACTATAATTCAATGACAAGTATATCGGTCATCGGAATACACAAAAGTTATTGTAATACGGTACGCCTTGCATAAAACATATCGTCCAGTAGACGAACCTTCATAACTCGTTAACATAACGAATGCTTCACGACATAACAGAGACACGACTTCATCATTTTAACGGAATATCTTTACCATTCATCTGGATTTTTACGTATTTTGTCAATTATGTGTTTGTGTCCGTGTTTTTTAGTATTTCAAGTCTACATGTACACAATACGTAATTATAACCAAATCATTCTATATTTATTTAGTATTCAACGTACCAAGTTAATATGAAATATCGTTAAAAGCAAGTGATGCGGAACCTTCTATTGTATGATTTTACTCGATGTTGTCTGATTTTTTAGTAAAATTACTAAACAAAGCCTCCTGGTGTCATCTATAATATTATATTAAATATACAATCTCATTATCCCGGTCTTAAAAATTATATGAATGGACATCCTAGTCATAAAGAATCCTCAATCCTTCATAAACATTATGTCAAGAATAAATAAACATTTGGGAAACGGCGCGAGATATTCGATTGTTTGAAAGACAATCGATGCATCTGTATATTTATTTATTTTTATTGCATAAACAATGTGAAAAAGGGTTATGTTTTAAAATTTTAATAAACAAATTCATATTGTTGATAAATTGAAAAAAGAAGTTTACAAAAACTCACATAAATAATGTATATCCCTAACCAAAAATTTCAAGTATGTGCATCAGAACGCGTTGAACATTTGTTAGATGTACCGTTTGAAGTTTCTGTTTAAAACCTTATAAAGAGCTTATAAACCTTATAAACAACCTACACCTTTCGAAAGTCGACGAGTCTCAGAATTTAATACGAGGATGTTTCTTTTAATAATATGACGTTGTGTTTACAAATACGTCAAGAGAGCGTTCACCTCGAAATCTTAGATTAATTCGCACATCTTTTGATCACTCTCAATATAGACATCAAAGATACGGATAATTACTTTTTACAAATAGTTTCTGGCATTGAACTCTAAAGCGTAAATAGAAAGAGTTATGCCTTTCTCAAGGGTAGCGTTAAATATATTCTATTAAAATATAAAAAGCAATCTATAGAAAAAGTAATTTGCCATACTATGTTATTTTACAAATTACTACTATTAGGGTGAAAGGTAACTTTGGTACTTGGTAGCCGAGATAACTAATTAGTTTGAAATCTTGGTTCGGTACCAAAAAGGGGCATCCATTAATTACGTGTGGCGTTTATCTCACGCGTGGGAGACGGTGGTCCCGGCAAATATCACGTGATTTTTTTCCGTCATTAAAAATTTTAGGTAAACGGTACTAGTCTTTGTCTAATTGTTAAATTAAAAAATATATAAGAAAATTGTTTTTATTAAATATGTAAAATCTAATGTAATCGAGCACACTCGTTTACATTACAAATACGCATTTGAAAAAAACTCACGTGTGATTAGGGGAGGGGGAAGAGAGTCGAGCGAAATCTCACGACATCTTATCACGGGAGGAGGGGGAGTCGAATTATTGCCAAAGTCGTTCTCACAAAATTAATGGATACAAAGTCTTAAGCTGTAAAGTAGATTAACATAGCTAAATTTCTAAGTGTCATTTCGAAAGTTTGTTTGAAATTTCTCTCGTGCTTGGCGGTAAAAGGAAACATTATCAAGAAATCTGCTTATCTTAGGATAAATTCTACATGTTCGACAATCCCAAGTGAAGCATCGTGACTATATTAACTTCAAACTCTCTCTTTAATTGCTCAAGAGCCCTCTGCTCGTTAAGGCATTATCGGGCTGTCTGGTGGAGTGCACTCATCGATTTCGTAAAACTGAAAAGTACTCTTTATATAAATAAAATACTCATGCAAATTCCAAAAATTTCAGAACTACGCCAACTGTCACTAGCTCAACTTAACGAAATATTCATGGAACTCGAAGTGCTGATAAGAGAGTTTTCGGAGACGCTGATAGCGGAACTGGCTCTGAGGGATGAGCTCGAGTACGAGAAGGAACTGAAGAACACCTTCATATCGTTACTGCTGGCGGTGCAGAACAAGCGCCGGCAGTACCACATCGAGAAGAAGAAGCGGCCAGGTCCGCCGCGCTCGCCCAACTTGAACAACAGCCACTCCGAACCGAAGGTACATAAACTTTTAATCATTAATTCTTTATTCATATTATTAATTTACAAGCTAAAGAGTGACGATCGTTCTGGTATTGTTGTGCCGTCGTCTCAACCCCTGCGGTCGCGGGTTCGATTCCCACCGGAGCAGATATACGAGTATGTTGTATGTGTATGTGTATTTGTATACATTTTTTTTCCGGTCTGGGTGTATATCCTTGTGGATCTCCCTACCGTGCCTCCAAGTGCACGTAAAGCCGACGGTCCCGGTTGTCATCATAGAGATCTGATAACGATCGTTATTCATGGTAGAGTAATTATCCGCCAACCCGCAGTGGAGCAGCGTGGTGAATTAAGCTCCAACCCCAACATAACTTACGTGAGCGAAACCGCGAGGCGCTTATAGCTGAGCTCATATATGGTTTAATCAGGATTTCGTTATCACGATTTTCCAAGTATTTAGGTGCTAAATTCATCGAGCGCTTAGTAAGAAGAAAGAGTTTCAACGATGTCAATATCACCTTCGAAGTTTATATACACAAAATCGATTGTGAATGACCTTGAACTGTGACTATAGATTTAATGTATTCTTTCTAGATCTTAGAGATGCTGGTCTGTTGTAAATATGTCTAATAATCGATCTTATGTTAGACGTCATAATAGTTGGTTTGGTGCAAGGAATTTATATACAAACTGGAATGCTCACGTGCACTCAAAAAACGTTGCTGCGGCCGGGATTGTATCCCTTTCTACCATTAATTCAAGGCAACTCTCGTAAGAAAGAGACAAAATACCAGTAGTCAACGAAATGCTCGGAACGATTTTTCACTTTACATGTTATAAGCCAATGTCAACCTTATGTCAAATATTTCAAGATGCATATTTGAATATACAATTTTATTAAGTGAGCGTTCCAGTTATGATATAAATTCCTTGGTTTGATATTCTAAAATATTGTCATTATATTGTGTCATTATGGCATTTTATGACTGAGTCAGTAGATATTAAGAATTTTATATAACTTAAAGTTCATTTTTCTTTACAGTATTTGACCACAGTGATACCATTTCACATGGACAACGGGCCCCCTGACAATCAATCTCTACAAGTTCTTATCAAGAGTAAGTGTTGAAATTATGTAAAATAAATAAGAAATAAATTGCCTGCCTTACAAATGATACTTCTATAGAGTGAAACTTCGGTTTTAAAGTGGTATTGTATGAGCCTATTGTAAAAATAATTTTGGCATATTATGTTAAAGTTAAAAAGAATTGATTGATAAAATGTTAATAACACATTATTTATAAAAATCGTTAAAAAAAGAAAAAAAAATGTTTTTGTAAATAGTCTTAGGCGTTTTAATATATCAAGTATGAGATTATGAAACAATTAAATAGCTAAAATTCGTTTTGGGCAGTGTTAAAGAATAACAATCACATTTTCCACGAACCACTAACCCATAAAATGCTCTTTGATTTGAGAATCATGCCAATAGGGTACTTTCGGTAGTGAAAAATAAATTATGAGATTTGATAAATATTAAAATTTATGTAGAAATATACTTAAATATTCTGATTTTGAGACATAAAAGCACATTATTGTTTTATTATATTGAAATTAAAAGTCGTAATTTTTAATCTGTATATCACGTGATCTAAAACACGAGCCGCCATGGTGTGACGTCGTAAAGACAATGTTTCCGATGTACACTGCGAGCACTCCTCAGTGCTCTCACTAGTGAAAAATTCGTTCCTTTATTGAGTGCCAGTACACTGCCGCAATACCATGTAGAAATATATGAAGTCTTAAATAGCATAATTTTTGTACTGTGAGCACTGGCACTTTCGAGGTAAGGAGCTCTCAGTACTTTGATCACCTGATTAAAAAATATAACAGCACGAATGATTTGTAATTCAAAAATGTCAACAATATTAAAAAATTAATTTTTGAATATTGTTGAATTTTTTTTGAACAGAAAACGTTACATGATAAATATTTTACTTGAAAACAATGTCGAAAAATTGGGATGATAGTATACTGGACTGCGTTCCGTTTTATTAGTAACCAGTATAGCACAGTATAGCAAACTAAAAAGTAACGGCTTCGCAGTATTCTGAATTGACGTCACACCTCAGAGTGCTCTCAGTGTATATCGGAACACAACTTTACGCATATTACGTCACCAAAATAGGAGACCGCGTTTTCGCGGGAATTAAAAAGGTTTAAAATTTAATTTAATTTTATGGCAAGAAAGCGTGTTTATTTTGCCGGAATAATTTTTTTGTGGCTTTTTATTACGAAAATTAACATTTTGAAGTACTTTTTCAAACATAGTAGAATACCCTATTGTATGCAACAAAAATAGTTTAATAGACCTGGTTTTTGGATCGGTTTCAAGTTTTTTTCTTTGACAGTAATAAAAACTTATTTTCACCTGCTATAATACCATTAAATCAGGTCGGGTTATGCTTCCCAAAGTACGTTTAAGTTTGATTACTTTCTTGTTGTTGAGGAATCATCTATCACGTACTAAGATCATATTGGTAATATCAGCATTTTTGAGAAATTGCTATTTGAGTGTGTTTATTTTTTTTCCTACCTCCGCCGCAAGTTCGATTTTCTGTTCGATGTCCCTGTGACGCGACTCAGGACCCCGCTTTACAGGGCCAAAAATGGAACTTTCGGCCTAGGTAGGAAAATAGTGACACTTTTTCCTTCGCTTCATAGGGGCAAAACCCGAACCTTCGGCCTAGGCAGGAAAAAAAAGTATGTGCAACATGAGACGAAAGTACTACATCATTTCCCAAATGTTTGCTAAATTTCACATGCGGGACAGAAAGTAGTACTTTCGTCCCTTGTGACACAATATATAATACTATACACAATACTATTTTAATTCAATTTAATAATTTGTAACTTTATTTCCAGTTCTAAAAGCAATAAATGAAGACAGCCCCACCGTACCCACGTTGCTAACAGACTACATACTCAAAGTCTTGTGTCCGACGTAAACTCGCAAAAACTTACTGATTTAGTTTATAAAAAAAAATTGACTACATTTACGCTCATTCATGAATTTTTATTTGAAAATTTTGACGCACATCTCGGTCGAAAACAAATATAATATGGTTTTAGTTAATGATTTTAATAAAGAAAAGTTTAGGGGCGAAAATGTAGTTAGTTATGTTCATGGCGAATTTTAATAAAAAACCATTTCAACATTTCGATGTCAGCACATTCTATTTAATATTAAGTCATTATTTCATATCAAAAAAATATTGAAATGAAATCAGTGTATCGAAAACGCGATATTATAAGGAATTTTAAATATTTAAAAAAAGATAAATTTTTAAATTAAAAAAAAAATTATAAAAAAATGAACGAGTATAGAGTTAAAAATTGCTCGCAATCGCAAATCGCAACTGTGTCTATGCTCTCAATGTTGCCATGTGTATTATATTATATTAAAAAAAAACTTTATTTTGGTATCTTAAGTTAATATTGCCATAAAACTTATTCTCATATTCGATTTAATTTTGGCGTATATATGATTTTAATACTTTTTGCATAAATAAACTGTGATATCGTATTATGGTAGTTTGTTAATTATTGCTTCCTTTTAAGATTTACTTGTTCTGTGCTGTTTTCAATTCATTACATTATTTTATTAATTTAAGATGTCAATTATTTTTAACATTTTAATAAACAGTGGTGTCAATAATTATGATGATGGAAATAAACCGGAATTGTTGTCTCAAGATAAATATTTAGTGAATTTAGTTATTTTAAGAAGTGAGAGCTGGGGAGGCTTGTAAATAATAATGATCAGCTTTGCCTTCTTATAAGTATTATTATATGTTCTATTTTTAAAGAGCTACAATCTTATAAAAAAACATAACACAATGAATGGGTAAAAAGTCTCAAGCTATAGTTTTTAATATGTTAATTTGTGTACTTTATAAGTAAATTTTTTTTTTAAGGAACGAACAGTGAATTTATACCAACTTGGGTTAAAAGAAGCCTTACCGACAATACTGATATACTGTTTTAAACTTCCAATTTTGTTTTCTTTTTTTTTTACTTTTTAACGATAACGTATTAAAAATAATGATACATAAAGTAAACATAATCATGTGTAACAGTCAAATCAGTAAATGTCACTAACTGCGAGCATTATGCAATATAAAAGTAGTTTTAGGTTACAAAAATTAATAATATAGGTTTTATCTCTAGTCTCAACGATTCGTAGTCATAATTTTGTTAATATTATAAATATGTCATCAATTTATTAAATAAGAAAATTCTACAAACACTTTATACGATAGAAAGAGTGTGAAGATAATCTTACGAAATTATTTTATTTCATAACATTTTAAAGCCACGTTAAAATTTTCGTGAGATTATTTTTATATTTCATCGTTTTGACAGCTCGATAATTATATAAAATAAGGAATTAAATTAAAATGATAATATCATGATACTATGTGTAAAGTTGTTACTGTAATTTGAAAATGTTTTAAATAAATGAAACAAATATTTTTGTTCGCAATATAACGCGAAGGCTTATGTCGCACACTTTTAAATTTTCCTGTAGCAACACCAATTTGTTGTATCTGTAATTGTGTAGATAATGAATGAATAAAATGGGAACGAATGATATAATTGGAACGATAAAATATGTACTGACAATGGATATTATAAAATATTTGAATACTTGTGATATTATATCATCATCATTCACACCCCATTTGTCATCTTAAACAGTCACACGATGAGGAGATGAGAATGATAAAATTTATCAAAATTATCTAAATGAAAATATAGTAAAATTTTTGACATATGAAAACTAAGTCAGAAAATGCGCCGTATTAAAAAATAAAATTTTGGAAAAAAAACTAGTGGTTTTACAACATCGTGTGACTGAATAAGGCATATTGATTACATATTTTTATCATATAGGTAACTCTGTAAATGTCAATGAAATATTTTTAAAAGGTTATTGTTAAAAATATTTCATAGATATAATTAACTCGACTATCAGAATGGACGCGTGGTACCTGGTCAAAATAAAGGAGCTTGAAATAAAATGGTTGGTTTTTTTTTTACGAAAAATTTCTAGGATAAAAATATAGAATTAAAAAATAACAAACGTTGGTGGCAATTTTTCAAGTATATTAATTTTACTTATAGACCAGTGCCAAAACCTTTGAAAATGGTAAAAAGTGAAAGAAAAAAATAGTAGGATAGGTAGGGAAACCCATTGAAAAAGGAAGAGAATATAACAAAAATGCAGGGAAAAATAAATAACGGGCGATCTGAGGTCGGGAAGGGGAAGGAATGGGGTGGTTTAAGGGTAAGAAACAGTTTATCGCGATTTCTGGCAAAACTACAAGTCCTATGGAAAAAAGTTAATTCGCCAAGTTATAGGTAATAAAAAGATCTTCAACTTTTGTATTTACTTTTTTAATATAATCTTAAAATTTATGTGAAAAATTGAAATGACCAATCATTAAAATTTTAAATTAATTGGAGATCACAGTATTTAAATTTTTCCTTCAAATATCGAGGACTGGTTGGATTAAATAATATACAGTCCAGATGTGAAAGAATGTGCAGATTCAGCGAAGACAGGTAGCCTCTTGAGCTTAGAATAAAATTCAGAAATGTGGTCAATTTTCGTAACTCAAGTACGAACTTAATGGCAAGGCTTAGAGAAGCCACTCAAGTTTATTAAGGTAGTTCCAGCATGAAGCCACTTTTCGACAGATTCGGCAAAAAATTTTTCGCGAGTTCAGAATAGCTTTATTTATGAATTCCTAAAATTTCATAATTTTTGACGGTTTAGATCGCGAGATATTTAAAGACAAAGTTAGTGATTTTGAGAGTAATGTCCCATTTATGTATGTAAAATGTCCAATTTTTTATTATATTAAAAAATTCTCTCGACGGAATTGGAAAAAAAAACAACGAGTGTTGAAATTTTTTTTTGAATAAAAGAAAAAAATAAAAGTAGCACTTCACGGTTTTGTTATCGAGATATTAAAATAATAAATATTAATTTTAATTTTAGATTTATAGTGATCTAGCAACACTGCATAACTCTCTCATCTTTTTAATTTAATAAAACTATTATTAGAAAGCGCAATACTATTTGTATATACTAAGACCACGGTCCAGTGTTGCCACCTTAGCCCTTTTGGGGCTAGATCTAGCTCTTTTTACGATTGGATTTCTCCAGATTTCCTTATTTAGCCCTAAAAGAGCAATCTAGCCCTTTTTAATCATCACACAAAAACCTCTCTTGCCATACTTATTCGAGTTGATAAAAGATATTGAGCGCTTTGTGGCATAAAATTTGCCAGTGACCGTCAGCATTTTTTTTGTTTTCACTGTGGTAACTCTAGTTTTAGCGGTGAAAACCCTAAACACAAACTCTCCCATGTCATTATAAACCAAGTAATTTAAAATGCAATCACGACCGGTTCATAACATTTTAAATTAGGTGATTTTTTTCATAGTATTATAATACGGGTTTGTCATTGCGTTTTGATTACTGTTATATTGTTAAATTACTATTTATAATCATCTTGATCATTAAAATTGTATTTGAAACCAAAGTATTTCTTTTTTAGCCCTTTCTGGCCCCACTTTTTAAGACAGAATTTTTAAAATCTAGCCCTTTTTCGGTGCCCGGATAGCCCGTTTTCAAAAATCAAGGTGGCAACACTGCCACGGTCGTCCTATTTAGTACGTCCTATACACGGCCGTGACTGGCCGTGACTAAGACCATATAAACAAAAATATATACAAACAGAGCAACGTTGCCATATTACTATAACTAACGAAATAAGGCAGAAGGTATTAAGGTAGGACTACACTTCACCACGCTGGAACTACCTTTAAGTTGCTCTTCAGTGAAGTTAGCCTTAGTGGAAAAAAATCTCTGAAAAATGTATAAAAATTTCTACTAAATATGGATAATAATTCTGAAATTTTTATTTTCTCTTAGAATCTCTGAAAAAGTATTATTGAGTCAAAGAAACGTTTTATGTGGTTTAATAAGTCAAGAGTATTTGTAAGATTTGGAACTCTGCCTGTCTGGCGTTTGTGCTTGTCTATTGTGTGTGTTTCCGGCAAGGAATTTATATCATAACTGGAACGCTCACTAAATAAAATTGTATATTCAAATATGCACCTTGAATTATTTGACATAAGGTTGACATTGGCTTATAACATGTAAAGTGGCAAATCGTTCCGAGCATTTCGTTGACTACTGGTATTTTGTCTCTTTCTTACGAGAGTTGCCTTGAATCCAGGGTAGAAAGAGATGCAATCTCGGCCGTAGGAACGTTTTTTGAGTACACGTGAGAATTCCAGTTTGTATATAAATTCCTTGGTTTCCGGACTGTGTCGGAACAGGATTCAAATCCTACTGAGCTACGCAAAGTTAGCACCCCACTGAAGGATTTTTGAAATCAAAATGACTTTAATCGATAGGTCTACGTTAGGTCTGTATAGGTCCACCAAAATTTTTGTTAGGTCGCCTATTTTTTTTAATAAATATTTTTAATAAATAGGTCTATTTTTTCAAAAAAAAAAAAAAAAAAAAAACCTAACAACCTAAAAAAAGACCTAATAACCTATTATTGATAGGTTGTTAGGTCTTTTTTTTTTTTGTTGAAAAAATAGACCTATTTATTAAAAATATTTATTAAAAAAAATAGGCGACCTAACAAAAATTTTGGTGGACCTATACAGACCTAACGTAGACCTATCGATTAAAGTCATTTTGATTTCAAAAATCCTTCCATGGGGTGCTAACTTTGTGTAGCTATCCTACTGGAGGCCGTTGCATGTGAGTCGTTTATTATTTATTATCTATTATTATATTTGTTCTTTTTATTGGACTTTGCTAAAGCAAAGTGTCAAGATCGACCACATTGAGAACTTGAGAAGTGAGAGTTACATAAAGTGGAGTGAAAGATGTACTATAAGAACCCCCCAAAATTACATATTTATTATACTAAATTATAAACATACAAATTTACTGTAATAAATAATACCAAAACTATTATATATATAAAATATTACAACCAGAACAAAGAAAAAACAAATAAATAAATAAAAACAAAACATAAAAATACAATACATTATTGCAAAAAAAACTATTACTTAAATGTTTCGACTTATCTAAAGATTACAATGTATTAATCAAATTCCTTCAGTCAAATTATCAATTCGTTTGCGTATTATTTAAATGAGTTAATATGGTGAAACTGTCATAGCATTATTTTGATTTAATTAACGTATAGCGATAAATGTTATACGGATTAAGATAAGTATATTTATTTTAAAATGGATGTGATTAATTGGCCGATTAATTGATAAATTGTTAAAAATATTTTTATCTATAGTAATTAGTTTTTTTTAGGCCTCCGAACACAAAAGTGTTCCAAAGAAACATCATTACTAAGACTACAGAATTTTTGGAACCATAATCGGATTTTTGAAGTTAAGAAGTATAATTTTGAAAAATAGTATAAGTATTATTTTGGCACGTTAAGGAAAAATGATGATAGTAATTTTTTACGATGCGCGCACACACTGACGAAAAACCGACACCATAAAGTTAGCTAGTTGGAGATGGAGAGGCGCAATTGCGCTAACTCACTTCACTGCGCTGGATGTGTCAACTCAATTTTTACAAGCTTTTATTTAGTTTCTTCACCTGTTCCGATGTTTGCCATCAAATCGTGTAAATTACCCACTTCCCGGTTACCGATTAAGCTGAAATATGACGACATGGTGCTGATCGGATGATGAAGCTAGATGGTGGCCATAGAAACTGAAGATTTGAAAGAAAAATTACAGAGATATACGCCTAAATATTATTGCATAATAAGGCTTACTTTGGAACACTAAGGAGTGCTTTGTTTTTATTTTGATGTGTATATAAAATTACATATACTTATATAATTTTTGATGTGTTTTTTAATTTTAAGTATATATATATAACTTCGTACATAAGTACCTACACACATACTTTTCTACATTATGTGTATTACTATGGTCGTTATTAAGACAAATGTTTAAAATATTTTGGAAAATCCAAAAGTGCACGCCTCAGAATCTCATATTTTCACAATAAAATTGATTATTTGTAAAAGTGTATATTAGCAGTATATAAGTATATAATCTATGGTGTATATTTTAAAGTATCATAAATTATTATTTTTCTTAATAATTTATTTAATACAATCTGATAAAAACTCAGAGATTTAATACAAGGTGTAAACTGTAAAGTATCATAAATTATTATATTTTTTTTGGTCATCCATCTAATTATCTAATCAAAGACAGATTCCACATTCATTACAAACGGAACGAACGAACTCGATTTCCCCAAGATAGGGTCGCATATTCACGTACACCAAACCACCACCACTCACCACCCATCAAAATGGTCCACCTATTAAGACGAAACAAACTCGACGTATATGTACCCTCACAATTTAATGTTTTGACTTGTGTTGTGCTGTGTGATCAAGTCCATATAAGTAAAAACTGCTGTGTGATCAACATTAAATAAACAGAGACGGCTATGTGATCAAGTCTACATAAATAATGACGACTATGTGATTCAGTCCATATAAGTGAAGAACTAATAGCTATATGACATAATGATTTATTAAATAATACTTTCAAAAATAAGTACTAAAGGTATACATATAAAACGAAATGTGTTTATTACAATCGACATATTACTGGCGTACAATATAATAATTCCAGTATTCGGGGTTTAGCACTGGAAAACAGCAGAACAAGGGCCGTGGGTTGCGTCACGCCCTACACAGGATGGCCGTGTGTTATCATTATATCATGTATTCAATAGTCGCCCCAGGGTTATGACATAGTTAATAATTATTATTATGGTATAGCTTAGTGAATAAATCCAATAATTTCTAAAATTAATAATTAATATTCTTATTTATATTTAAATTCGTTTTATACTATAAATGTAATTAATCAATAATAATGAACTCTGAATTGATACGTTGGTAAAATTATATAAAAAGGTACTATATACTAGGGCAGGGATTCCCAAATTGGGTGCCGCGAAACCTAGGGGTTCCGTAGAATACTCAAGGGTTCCGCCTAAATTATTTATTATTAGCTGTTAAATAATACCATAGTTAACAAACATTATTTTGAAATAGCGCAAAATATGTGATGAGAAGAATTCATTACTTATTTATTTTATTTACGTAGCCAGATGTAGGGTTGAACGGACGTGTATCCGCCATAAAAGTGCTATTTTTTTAGTTTGCTTTTTATTATTTAATATGGGGTTCCATAAAATAAAAAGTATTTGGCTGGTGTTCCGTTATCTTTAAAGTTTAGGAAGCCCTGTACTAGGGTATTTTTAAAGCATTATTTTTTATTATTGCAATTGTCAACGACGTTACGCAGTTTTTTTTAAAATTATATATAGATTGTGATAATCGCTTTTGGCTATTTTAATTTTACAAACCCATTAGTGCATAACAGTTGTTTTGCAGTCATTATTTTAGTAAATATTTTTGTTATATATTATATAATAATAATAATAATAAAGCTTTATTTATCCCTTACATTTTACATTTTGATACATAATAGTTACAGATAAAATAATAATTATTTATTAGTACGGTTAGTATACTATCTTAATTCATATGTTAGTGTAAGATTAGTCGTAAGGGCCGCCAATGGCGGTAAAAGCCTCCTCCAAACCACTCCAGCAAGCTCTGTCCCGCGCCAGTCTGGTCCACAGTATTCCAGGTAGTATTTAATATAAAAAAGGATTTTGACATTTAAAAAGGAGGTTTATACACTATAAATGTTTTTTAATCTATTTTTTTTTTGCAAATTAATAGCAGTAAACGCCTGCCATTTTAGTATGAGCAATTATAAAATAATGACATTAAAAAATTTGGAGTAGCGTAGGGAAAGAAAGGATAACATTTTTATATCGCTATACTTCGTCTTAGGTTTATATAATATATATATTCTCAGAGAACAAAGATGTTTCAGTTTTTCCTAAATTAACTAATTTTTCGCTCTATTTTCTCAAATTTTCCAATAAGAGCCCAATTTAAAATAAAATAAAGATTTTAGAAAGAAAATACAAAAATCGATTTTATTTTAAATTATTTCGATTTTTGACTAGAGTCTGCATTTTCTAACATTTTAGTACACGTAATTGTTTATCTTTCATAGTGAATATAGATATATCTTTCATATCTTTTTAATGACTGTATTTGTTTTCTGCTATCATATTGAAATAAATAGTCAGTTTTAATATTAATATCACTTTAACCTTTGTACTGTCGATGATTATAAATTATAGGTACTACTAAATTATAGGTTTACTTGTTTCTTTGTTTGTTCACACTTATTTCGTGATCTACTAATATTAAAAAAAATCTTTTCCGTAAACTATATAAACTAAAAATAAAAAAAATCAACTAAAAATTTATAGTAAAAAAAATATATTTATTAAGATTAAAATAAAGCTTCGAATGAGTAAAAAGATTAGATCAAATTAAGTCTTTTAATACAAGTTAGTACAAGTGTTGAAGAATGAAGTCGTAGAAAGAGGTAACTCTGGCGAACGCGGACGGGTGGCCACCCTCGCAGTTGTTACTAGCAACGAATGAACTAATGCCCACCTGAAAAAATAAGAAAATTAATCAAGATGCTATCTACATAATCAAATTAATATATATTACAAATATCAGATTAAAATGTAGACTGATTTTGTTTTGCTTACGCATGCTTATTTAGTAAATACAGAGAATTATATAAGTTTTCTATTTTGCATTGTAATATCATGTGGATGTCCAATTGCTGTACAAACGATTCTCTAAATAAAGGAAAAATTTGAACTCTCCTACATGCTGCTACACGCGGTTTGGTAACATTAAGTTACAGTCGCCGCGTCAATAGTTTTGTCTTTAGTTGTAGTTTGTTTCAATCGTTATTTAGATTTAGAGTATTGATAAAAATAATCAATTGTTGCCTACAACCACGGCTACCTAAGCCACGGTTCCTATCAACGCCATTCATCAGATCGAGATCGTTGACGGGTGTGGTTTGAACATATAGCCTCTGTTTTATTTTGTAGAGGATTATTATAACAGATAATGATGTAAATATTAACTTACCAAAATATTCCGACCATTACGGTTGACAACGAGCGGACCGCCAGAGTCGCCGCCACAAATACCGACACTGCCGGTACCGGCCGTGCAAATGGTGCTCGGTTGAACAAAATTAGTTCCGAACACGGCGGCGCACTGTGACACTGTTATCACTCGAAGGTTAACGTGCCTCGATACTGTGTTCGAGGAGACACCTGCCTGTGCTGCGGGAAGAGAAAATAATCTGTATTAACAATTGTGACTGAAAAATATTTCAAAGAATCCCATCAACAAAATCTTTTGGAAAAATAAGATGAAATCGATTTTATTATTTATTTGCATTGCATTGCATTTCACAGAACATCTAAACATCGTACTGTAATTACACAATTTCCATTCAATATGCAATTATGTTCTTCGGACAAGATTTGTATTATGTAGGACTTCCCAAGCGGTTTCACCTGCATTTATGTTCCTTGCTCTACTTCTACGTGTCATATCGAGATGATTTATAGCTTATCACATACCCAATAACAGCCTTTATAAAGCCAAATGGATTGTTTAAGATCAAGTTCAAACAAAACGACAAACCTCTTCTGGCATTGCCGTGTACCTCGTGTAGCAGTTTATAATATTTAATAGTAAATGGAGTTTTACAAATGTCCGTAAGCTAATGTGTTGTGAAAGTAAGTACCTAATAAATGCGGAAAAATCGTGAATTACGTATTGACAAGGTTTGTTTACTAAATAGGACTGTTCTAAAAAATATAGAGTAGTATAGACATTAATACCACACTTGAGAAAAATTATAGAATTTAATAAGGGTTTGTTTTTAACATATATATTTTTCAATATTTATCAAGCTTTAGACCAATTGATTTAATTGTTAATCGATCTAATCCATTGAAAGATTAATAATATCCGACTATCACCTTCTTATTATTAATCATATAATTATTTATATAATTATTTATCATCTTCTTTATTATGATAATTTTATCACTCATATTTTCTTTTAAGCCATCGTTTTCTGTTTTTTATATATATAATTAAAATTCTAATTACCATCACTAGTCTTGCCATATCCAACAGCTGTAGCAATATCTCCCACAAAACTATCCCACAAATGATTGAAAGGCAGCTCAATTGGTTGAATTGATTCTGAAATATGATTTCAAATTATATATAATAATAGTAGCAAGAACATAAGCCTTAAACTCCAGTGTTTTTGTATATAAAATTCATATTCAATGTTGTATAAAATTAATTCACTATGGGAATATAAGTCAAATTCTTAAAATATTGTAACTCACAAATAAGATTCTAACATCAATAGATTGTTTTCCATAAAAAAATTAAATATAATAGACACTACAGGTTGAAGTGTTTTTAATATTTAATAGCATAATGTACACATTTCAATGAATAAACTTACGTGTGAGTGTGACTCTATATGGTAAGTAAATAATAGCTATATCATTTCTCAAATTCGAAGGTGACCAATTAGGGTGGACAACGACGTTAGATGTGGGTATTCTTGTGCCTCCGCTGAATAAGAAGTTGGATCCCAGCACTACTGTGAATTCTCTAACAATATATTGGCCGGGAACGTCCCAACAATGGGCTGCGGTCACCAGACGATCGACACTGATTAATGACGCGCCACATGCAGATCTGCCAGGGTTGTTGAAGAAGGTGATGACTAGACCGGCCTGTTTAACAGTTAATAATTACTGAACTGGAAAATTCACTTATTTTAAAATATAAAAATTTGTATAAATGTAATAAAAGACTCCACTTAGAAGTTAATGTAACGTATAACTAGTGATATGACATCTAACAGAAATCGCATGTTTTCTAAATTTTTAGAATTGACACACACACACTTTCCCCCGCTGGTCTTGGTCGATCTTGCGTCTCAGTAGTGAAACGACCACAGAAGGAGATAATATTTGAAAATATTTTTTTTTCTTATGCAAAATGGCAGAAAAAGGTAGGAAACGTCAATTACCGAGTTCCATAGAACTCTACTACTATTTTATTTCAGCAGCCACTGAACGAGAAAATAGACAGTGGTGGTATTGCGTATATTGCGTTACATCATAATGCTTAATGCATTATGATGTAACGCATATTATTTATTTATAATCACATTACTTAAAGTAATCACTTATTTTAGTTTGACAAAAAGATTTTGATACTTTAGTAATAACAAGACTTTCAATATAATTTAACTTTTGGAGTGCATCTTCGCTTTCACTCAAAGAAGATTCATAGCACCTTAATCGTTAACTACTTATTAGTAGTTACGTCTGTTAGACAAAATCGGAGTTGACTACTCTTTATCTTCTCATGGCCCCTTATTGTGTGCTATATTTTCGATAAGATCTTCAATTGAACGATTTAATAGGGTGCAACCTTTGATTATATTAATCAAAGGGTGCAACATTGTCATCAGTAGAAGTATATCCTGAAACCTGCTTTCTTAAAACAGTTTTATATTGTTTCTATTTTGGTGTATTAAACGGGATGACGAATCGTATAAAGCCTGATAATAATATATGAAAAAAAAATAACAAAAAAAATTCTTTCCACTTCCGTGTTTGATTTTAAGTCTAAATGTGAATTGCCGATTTTTCCCTATAAATTTTCCGCAAATGAAAAATCTCTATTAGCTATGAATTTTAAAAATACGAAGGTCGTTTGAATATTTTGTTGCCTAACATGGTTAGGAGCATGGTCTAAAACACCCTCATCAATCATTTCCTTATTTGCATTCGTTACGGTTTATCACACTGTAACGTCGAATAAGTAGTGATAATTTTAAAAAATGCATAAAATCTAATATCGTGCTGCAAATTAAATATTGGAAGAAGAAAGTTTAACAGCAAAAAAAATATGACGACATGTTAGCAACTTTAGGGGAATCTGGACCTTCGAATGCTACTGTCAAAATGTGGGTAGAGTTCAAACGTGGTCGAGACAGTGTCAAAGATGACCCACGTAGCGGTCGGCTATCGATCTCTACCACCGAAGAAAATATTGAAAAAAATTGTCATTTGATTTTATCTGACCGGATATCGACTGTTAAGAAGATATCTCGAATGCACCATATACATAACCACAGAGCTGCACTTTTCGAAGGTGTCTGCGCCGTGGGTGCCTCGGCTGCTTTTAGTTGAACAAAAACGCGTTCGACTAACGACTTTTCGACTGTTTGGAGCTGTTTGAGGCTGACCCAACTGAATTTATTGATACTCCACCATACTCCAAAGACAAAAATCAATCTATAATAAACAATGGAAAAGACCACAATCTCCAGCAAAAAAAAAGCTAAAGTGTTTTTGTCGGCCGGTAAAGTGATGGCGTCAGTTTTTTGTAATACAAATGGTGTAATCATAGTGGACTACTTAGAAAAAAGTCAAACAGTAAATTCGGCCTATTATTGTAAATTCCTCTTCGAATTAGAATAGAAAGAAATTTCGAAACTTCGATTTTTTACCACATGCATTCTCTTGTTCTCGCTCCATCTGACTTTTATCTATCTCTAAAGCTCAAAAACCACTTAGGAAGTCAAAAATTTTCTACAGATGAGGAGATTAAGGCTGCTGTCGACGCAAATTTTGAAGGTATGGGGCCGATGGAAGAACTGTAGGTATAAAACTTAGGGGAAAATATGTTGAAAAAAATAAATAAACATATTCTTATATTTTCATTTTCCTGGTAAGGCTACGAACTTTCCACATGCCTCTCGTTATCTTACAATGCCATCTTTACAACGTTTCTTCTTTTATGACTCTGAAATCTTAGATTAAAAAAAATCTTTTGCGTTGAGCATGGTGGCTATTTTGGCGTTTCCCCATAATGTCAATGTCCACCAAGTATTGATTAAAACTTTAAAATATAAGTCAGATAATATAGAAAGTTCGTTGCAAATTTGTGTTTGTATTATTTGCTGAATGTGTCAAATAATAACGGATTTGTCATTTTGTGAACATCTGTACGACCGTACTCTTACGTCAGTACATACTTATATATGAACGTAACTTGCATAGTTATTTGAGTTATTTTAACGTTATAAAGTTGGGGTTAAATTGTTGCACAAAGATTTGTATCGCAATAAAACTTCATTCGATTCTATAACGGACAATATTGACCTGTTACATGTTTAAATAACTTCGCATATAGTATAGGTAAGTATTTACTGCCCACGGGAGTTGCTGGATCTCCTACTGGGCGTCCCTGGGTGGCGGATAGGGGAACGCCACTCGCGCGACCCGACTCGCATGGCAGGTGGCAACAGATCCGCCTTGGTTGCCGTCGGTCAGGCATCCAACCGGGGGTGGTGTATCCAAGGGGCTATTGACGCTTGGAGCACTGGGGCGGTGTAATGGAGGAAGATCGAGTTCGCACACTTCCTTCATTACGGGGGGGGGAGAAGCGCGTAAGCGCTTGGACGGGTGGCATGATAGCGACTGGAGGGGTGCGAAAGCGCGGCGGAGGACGTGGTACTGATGTGCGACGGATGAGGGAGTGGCGCCGAGAGGGCGCGAAGGGGAATGGAGGGAGATCGAGCTCGCTCTCCCTCAACGAGGTAGTAGGGTTGGGCGGGTTTACTCACCCAAACCCGAACGGGGGCGCGGAAACGCACCGACACAAGCGCATCGATGGCGCCTAAGCGCGGTGATGTGTTCGGCACGGTGGTGCGGACGATGTGGGTGTGGCGCCGGGAGGGCGCGGAGAAATGACGGGGAGATCTTTCCTCCGATTTGATGGCAGGGGCGGGTTCGCTCGTTCACTCTGTGCAGGGGGCGCGTGGTGCACGGGCCGCCTGAGTCTAACCTGGCTCCCTGGGGTACTTGCGGGGCTGTCTGGGTGCGATCCGACGGCAGGGGTTGGGTCGCTCAATGCTGGAACTCCTTTGCTCTGAGAAGGAGGGCTGGCGGAGAGTGGCCTGGCTTCGGTAGTTGGGCCGTTCTTGGTTCTTCTCTCCCTCGCGCAGAGTAGACCGGTTGAGCGGCTCGGAGGCCGCAAGGCCAAGCGTCGGGACGTGACGGTTTTATGCGCAAGCGATCCCGTGGCGCCCTACTACGGCGCAGACGGTCGATGGTTTTTAGTGGGTATTCTGGCTTCGCAGTCAGCGAGTCCCACATACCCGTCGCCTTCGGGCGGCGGGATGCGTAAATGCATTTCCCATCGAAAAAAAAAAATGTAAGTACTCACTGAATATTTTATTTAAAATATGAGTCGTCGGTGAATCTTCATTATCTTGAAAAAATAATGAAAGTGTAATCAAAATCTTTATCGCCATGATCGTAATATCGTTAAAATTTTCTTTACGTTATTGTTGTTCTTATTATATTTATAAATGGGTAACTCAAACGAAATCTCCCGTGAGAGAGTAAGAATGCATTGTTATAAATCAAGAGCATGAAATCTGAAAACTACACAAATACAATAATTTTGAAGAATGACTTTATCAGATGTGTCAATACAACGCTATAATAAAAGTCTACAACAATCTTTGCGTAATCGCGACAATATGAAATAGCATTAAAGTACTTTAAACATTATGGGGATGGGCAGCAGCGTCTTCGGTGCGATAGAGCCGGCCCTGCGGTCACCAACCCGCATGCCCAGCGTGGTGACTATGGGCAATCACCCCCAATGAGTGCGTGCAGAAGGATACGGCCCTCAGTTCCCGGCGGCCCCACTATTCCCGGCCACGGCAGCGGCTGCGGTAACGGTGGGGCAGAGGGTGCCAAGAATCTCCGGGGTACGGGAGGCTGCTTTGTGACGAACCTGGCAACGTATAATGGTCGCAGTCTACGGCTGGACCATCACCTCACCGAACTCGAAGTAGAACTAAGCCATATAAAATGGAGTATTCTGGGGTTGTCTGAGGTCCGAAGACAGGGTGAGGACACGATGATCCTGGACTCCGGACACTTATTCTACTTCCGTGAAGGTGATGGTCCTTCCCAAGGTGGCGTCGGTTTTCTGGTCCACAAGACTCTCAGTAACAACGTTGTAGAGGTCAGCAGTGTGTCGACCCGGGTAGCGTACCTTGTACTTAAACTCACTGACAGGTACTCCCTGAAAGTGATACAGGTATATGCGCCGACCTCGACACACTCTGACGATGAGGTCGAAGCCTTGTATGAGGATATATCGAAAGCTCTGCATGGCACGACCTCGGCTTTCTACAACGTTGTTATGGGAGACTTTAACGCTAAAGTGGGAGTACAAGACCGCGACGAATCGGTAATCGGACCACACGGATTGGGGCGCAGAAATCGCAGGGGGCAGATGCTTGTCGACTTCCTCGAATCGGAGGGGCTCTTCTTGATGAACTCGTTCTTTCAGAAGAAGCCCCAAAGGCGGTGGACGTGGCAGAGCCCGGATACTGTGACGAGGAACGAGATAGATTTCATCATAGCGGACAAAAGGCATATATTCAGAGATGTCTCAGTGGTTAATAGGTTCAACACCGGTAGTGACCACCGGCTCCTGCGGGGCTCTCTGAATATAAGTCTACGCAAAGAGCGAGTCCGCTTGATGAAATCTATTATCCGACCCACGCTGCCCCAAATACTATGTGGTTCCGAGCAGTTCCAACTGGAACTCCAAAACCGATTCGATTCGCTGGAAACCACTGGCGACGTGGATCAGATGACCGACAACGTGGTGAAGACGGTGTATTCACTGGGTCGGAGACATTTTACGCCGACGAGACCAGTTAAGCAGTCCAAAATTTCTCCCGAAACCTTGGATCTGATGAGGCGGAGGCGCGAGATGCCCGCGGCTCAAGCAGCTTCGCCAGAGCAGAAGGCTCTTTCCAAGCGGGTGAGGAAACTCATACGCAGAGACCTCCGCTGCTCAAATACAAGAGACATTACGACTCTAATTGAGCAGAATAGGGGGTCAAAGGTTTTCCGAAAACCATTGGGAAGAAGTCTTCTTACGAAGCTAAAAACAGCTGATGGCAGAACCGTTTGCTCCCGCCCTCAGATCCGAGAAGAGGTTGAGAAATTTTATGGGCAGCTGTACTCGTCGAGCGTACAGAAGTCTGAGACCCAGGGCGCCGAAGATCCACGTGCACCACTGCTGCGCCATTATTCGGAAGACGTCCCGGATTTCGAAGTTGGCGAGATTAGTGCGGCGCTCGGGCAGCTTAAAAACGGGAGGGCCCCGGGGGATGACGGCGTTACGACTGAGCTTCTTAAGGCCGCAGGGCGACCTGTCCTGGAGGCCTTGGCTAGACTCTTTAATGCCGTCATCCAACGAGGTACCACACCGGAGGCGTGGTCCAGGAGTGTGGTGGTACTGTTCTACAAAAAAGGCGATAAGTCTCTTTTGAAGAACTACAGACCTATCTCACTTCTGAGCCACGTCTATAAGCTCTTCTCGAGGGTCGTTACGAATCGTCTCGCCACAAGGCTCGACGACTTCCAACCACCAGAGCAGGCTGGGTTTCGAAAAGGCTACAGCACCGTAGACCACATACATACTGTTCGGCAGATTATACAAAAGACCGAAGAGTATAATCAGCCGCTGTGTATGGCTTTTGTGGACTACGAGAAGGCCTTCGACTCCATCGAGACCTGGGCTGTTCTGGACTCTCTGCAGAGATGTCATATCGACTGGCGATATATCGAGGTGTTGAGGTGTATGTACGACGCGGCGAAGATGACCGTTCATATCCAGGACCAGCAGACAAGACCGATTTTCCTTCGGCGCGGGGTAAGACAGGGCGATGTCATATCACCGAAACTGTTTACCACTGCGCTGGAGGACGTCTTTAAAACCCTGGACTGGGGGGGACGAGGCATCAACGTCAACGGCGACTACATCTCTCACCTTCGTTTCGCTGACGATATCGTCATCTTTGCGGAGACGTTGGAGGAGCTAGGCCAAATGTTGAGCAGCCTAAATGAGTCTTCCCGACGAGTCGGTCTTGGTATGAATCTTGATAAAACGAAAGTTATGTTTAACAAGCATGTCATACCGAGACCGGTATCGGTTGATGGTATCCTCCTCGAAGTTGTTCAGGATTATATCTACCTAGGCCATACCATCCAACTGGGCCGAAACAACTTCGAGAAGGAAGCCGAGAGGAGGATTCAGTTGGGATGGGCGGCATTTGGCGGGCTTCGTCGGGTCTTCACTTCGAAGATTCCGCAAAGCTTGAAGACGAAAGTCTTCGAGCAATGCGTCCTACCTGTGTTGACATACGGTGCTGAAACGTGGACACTGACGAAGGGACTGGTCCACCGATTTAAAGTCGCTCAACGTGCCATGGAACGGGCTATGCTCGGCGTTTCTCTCAAAGATAGGATCAGAAATGAGACTATCCGCGAGAGAACCAAAGTGACCGACGTAGCCCAGAGGATTAGCACGCTGAAGTGGCAGTGGGCTGGTCACCTGTGTCGTAGGACCGATGGCCGTTGGAGCAGACGTGTCCTGGAGTGGAGACCACGTATTGGCAAACGCAGTGTGGGACGCCCTCCGACCCGCTGGACCGACGATCTTCGCAGGATTGCCGGTGTTGGCTGGATGAAGATTGCGGAAAGCCGGGATGTCTGGCGCGAGCTTGGGGAGGCCTACGTCCAGCAGTGGACTGCTATAGGCTGATGATGATGATGATGATGATGAAACATTACTTAACAATTTTATAGTTATTATCAAATATTATATTTAAAAAATTATCTTAATAATGCTTTAATTTAATATATCAGTGCACATGATACAATTCATTTGATTAAACTATGTTCCATTTTTTTATGTTTTTTTATCTTGAAGGGAAGTACAATGTATAAAATAATATTCCACGCTTTAGTCATCAAAAAATCAATTTCTCGTACAAATTATAGAATACCCAATCAATTAGAATAATAAAGGAACTTACCATATAGGGGTGACTACCAACAGGCACTGGATTACCACCAATAATTCGATCGTGAACATTTCCTCTGTTTGCCAAAATCTTGTCTTCGGCTTCCTTTATCCTGGTCGCTGTTGGGATGCCGATGTCCTTGTGGTAATTAATTGACACCTCGACGGTGGCCGAAGCCACCGCCACCAAACTGAGCCCCAAAAGTATAAAAAAGCGCATTTTTTACTGACGCACCAGCAGTATGATAAATAATTCTTTTATATATTTATATAGGTTCATGTTATCGCTATATCATATCAGAAATCAATGATATGTTATTTAATCCAGGATAATTATTTTTTTGTCGATGATGATCGATCACATTGTTTGATTACATTCTCTAGATTTATTACGCTAGTTGAAATTTACGGTTTCACTCGAGTTCGTATTCGTAAGAGAATCGTAGCATGTAGCGTAATTTAGAGGTCATTAGAAAAAATCGTAGTCATTAGATTCAGTAGTCAGTCTGTCAGTGAAAACAAACGAACGTTTCTAATCTTAAAATAATTATTAAAATCAGTTTGGTAATTTAAGGTTTGTGGATAAAAACAAAACATTATTAAAATCCATAATTAATCATCATCAATAGAATCGCAGTAATATAGGTTTATATTTTAAAATAACAATAAATGTTACATAATAATAATCGCCGTCTGGTTCCCGGCAGACTAGAATAGGGCCAACCCAGCCTCTGCTGCCAGCGCAGCCTTCTATGATATGAGTGCGTCTCCGAGTAACTTAGCACTGCAAACAATTATGGATGGAAAGAAAAAAAGAAAAGCGCATAGGGCCGCTGCCTGGGGCCAGGGCTCGTCTGGAGCTGGTGCTGGATGTGGCAGTATGCAGGCCGCCAGCAACCCCGCCGACTGGCACTACTACCTAGCCGGGCGGAGTATCCACCATACCCACTAGTTGGCTTGGCGCCGACAGAGTCTTAAGGGACTCAGCATTCGGTGCCCGCCACTGGTGGAGTACACCGCATGAGATGGACAATTTCGATGAACGAAAATGTCGTGCGTGCGTATTTTAGGTCTGTAGCGGGAAAGGTCGCACGGAATGGTTACCGAGCAGTAATGCACCGCGAGTAATGCTGCTCGAGCCAAATTTAACGGTCACGGAACAGAACCTAATAGATCGAGTTCGGTACGTTCAACGAATTGATGTATTCAACGCCGCTGAGCTCAAACGATTCTGACGTAAGGCTGCTCCTGAAGTCTAACCCCTGTCTGCAGAGCATAACGCAGCTGTAACGCAACGAGAGCGTTTGTAACGAAGTGCCTGTAGACGCGATCGCTGAGGAAGTAGTCTCACAAAAAGTACAACAAATTAGAGGGATTTTGCAAAAGACGATTTCTGAGATTCGGAGCACTCCTCTGGAAAAGAGGCCATGACTCTTCCGTCTTTCTCTCAATGCTGCGACACGGTATGCCATTGAGGCAGCTAACAGGCTGCTAACTCCATATTTGGATGGCAGTCTAGGCTTCGATAATACGGGTTTTATTCTCTTTGGTGCCGCTCTGGCGGTACACCGCCTCATTGGAGCCAAAACCCAGGAGCCTGGACGCACAATAATAAGAGTAGTGACGTATCAGCCTGGAAGAAGAATATATATGGTCACGGGAGGTAGAGCATGAGGTCCGGCGGTCACCAAACTGGAGGAGTCCGGGGGCCAACCGCCTGCATAACTATTGATTGAAAGGTTTCTTGCTCTGGCCATGCGACCTTGGCTTGACAATACCAAGAAGCGATAGAGCGGACGCTTTCGAACCTTTTCACTACTGGGATTACTCACTTAGCTCCTAAGACCACACCGCTGACCCTACCAACTACCGCCACATAACATGTCTGACTTTCATCTATAAGACACTAATATCCGTTCTGAGTTGCAAGATCTCTCGTCTTCAAGATATCTTGTCTGCAGCTCAGAACGGATATCGTAGAGGCAGTCGCGGCTCAAAGGAACTCCTTCCAATTAACTCTGTAGCGGGCCAGCTTATCAAACGCAACCGTCGGAACTTCACTGCTGCCTGGATTCGACTCGGTGCCTCATTCATGACTTCTGCGTGTCCTCGAGCTGTACAAGATCGATAGTGTAGTTTGAGAATTCCCCGGGGTATGCATAGGACAATGGATTACGATCCTCTGTCTCCAGGGCGAGCGACTGACGGGTGCCGATGACCGAGTCAGGGTACGGATGGGGGGGGACAATACCATCCGAAATCGTCGGTGATGAGCCTGAACACCTCACGGAAGGGTGGTGGTCTAGACCTTAATAGGACTTATGAGCTTAATAGGCCTAGGCCTATTAAGCTCATAAGTCCATGCACAAATGGGAAGTGTACAGCCTCACGACCTACAATAAAACGAGCAGGGAGAGCGCTATGCATGGTTATGTTATAATTCACTTGGATAGTAAAGGCATGCTGCGATTCGTGAACTTCGTTGGGGAGCCTTAACACCCGGCCGCTTGATCTCCCTGCCGGGGCGTAAGCCTTCTCTCGTTTATATTTATCTATGTAAATAATAATATTATTATTTACATATATATATATGTATGTATATATATATATACCTATCTACTTTAATCGGTTATCACGCATTGCTCAATTTGATGTTGAAGTACATAGTATAATGTGTGATGTGGTTATTTTGTGTGTAAAAAAATTACATTACTCAAAAATTAAATTGAGTTTATCTTATCCTAATTGAAGTCATGTGAGTTCGATAACGTGTCTAATTAAAATTTATTTTATTGCGAATATAGGTACACAAAGATATAATCAATTTAAAAAAATACGTGCACGTACCTACTAGCTATTATATTCAGCCGAATGTGTACCGAGCAACCATAAAATTAGAAATAAGAGCCCTACTGCTTGCCCGTTTCCTTAGGCCAGTTAAAACTCGGCGTCCGTGAATAAAAAAAATCTCATTTCAATGTCCACATTGAGTGCCATAGAAATGAGAATTTTGATTGGAGATTTTGAAAAGAGAAAAGGAAAATGAACGTACGAGATACTCTGATTTGAGTGGACGGCACCTAGCTAATGCACCTAGCCCTACTCGGATCCGAGTGGCCGGCAGCGAATGTGTTAAGTAGTCTTATACTAGAGTCACAGATCACCCACTAGAGTTTTTAAGAAACATAACATGTTAACGTGTGTTAAATGCTATTTTAATTTAAACTCAATAACTATTAATTAACTCATTCGACTGTAACAACCTCAATATCGCAAATTTTGCTTGCTTTTATAACAAAAAATGTTCTGAGTCAATGTGACTCTCTTCTGAATCATAGGATAAAAAAAAATTGTGCTTGTAGACTTGTCTGCGTGCTCTGTAAATTATTGCTGTAAAATCAAGCTATAATCAAACCAGTGTTTTGAAATGATGACGAAAAAGATGTACGCAAATATAGGCTCATTTTGATTGATTGATTCTATCGGTTTTTGCTAAAACTTTTTAGTCATTAAATTGTCAGTCATTCAATTCCTTTCAATCATTTTGTCTCTGAAAATTAACATTGATTCTTGCAAGGTAGGTCAATAACCACTAACTTATTATGACATCCACATTATGCGAAGCTATCGACGCATAGAAGAAAGTGGATACGATATACACAGATAAAAAAGTATTCGATATAGTACCTACACATGCGGGATTTTTTTCAAATTATCGTATTATGGTTACTCGGTACTCTAGTATTGTAATGACTATTGTATGGATTTATGTAGTCTTAAATGCTTTTAGCTCTCTATCAAATTACATCTGATATACCTCAGGGATCACATCTTAGTGCACTCCATTTTAATTTGTCTGTTTGACATTGACTTTTATTGTTCAAGAAAAAAAGAAGTAATTCGAAATATTTCGAAAATCAAAGAAGTACTTCCAAAAATTACTTTATCAGTTTTAAATTACTTTCAAATCTATATTTTAAACTAGTTACAAACCAGTTAGAAACTATTTTCAATCCAGTTTGACACCAGTTTTAAAAGTTTTTTTTTTTGTTTAATATACATATTTTTTTAACGCTCACAAACGGTCGTTTGTCCCTAAGATAGGCAACTTAATGTCTGTTTTAGGGAACGGCCGACTGATATACATACATATTTAATTAAATATACCTACATATAAACAATACATATATAAATAACTTATATTACACCCAGCAGGAATCAGCCAATTACGGGCAGGAATTGAACCCACAACCCAGGAGCAGAAAATAGGGTCACTGACAACGTCGCCAACGGGCCAGTCAAGTCAAGTTTGAATCTAGTTTTAAGTCAAGTTTCGAACCGCAGTTTAGTTCAAATGAACGTTGGTCGACATTTTTATGAATAAAAAATGAAAGATCGCATGATTTTAACGAAAAGTAAACTGAAGCAAAAAATATTTTTATGAAATCTTAAAGAGCATACGATTATAACGAATCGACGAAAGAACCGTCTCAAAAATTATGAAAGAATCCTCGAAATTTTCTGATAGAGCAATTTCTACTGATAACGCCGTTGATAACTGCGTTAAAGAAAATCAAAAATTGTTTTTATTTTAAGTTTTTACAATTATGTATTTAAACACAATTTAAAAACGGAAGCAGTTTATTATTTGTAAATAAAAAGTACAAAGAGAAATTATAAATATAAAGTGAATAAAAAATATATAAAGTAAATATAGTTCCTCCACAATACTTTGGTGTAAAGCACCAAGGTTTAAAAGAATTTATATCTGTCAGCCTTACTTATGTATAAGTTGTAAATAGAGAATTATCTACTAACTTACATATAAACTGTTATATTCAAAAGACCCGCGGCAACTGACCCCTATAGCAAGAAACCGCATGAAAGGAAAAAAAAAAACTCAAAATGAAATAAAATTTAAAATTATTATATTATTTATAATTTTTTAATAGTTATAAACACTGTTTATTTAATAGAAACGTAGAAAATAATAAAAATTCTTATATCTAAAGTGCTAGTCAAGTGTATTTGTTAATCGAGAACAATCCCCGTGACGTTACTTATCCAGTTTAAGTGGCGCTGCACGCGAGTAAAAACGGACGGCAGATCGCTATTACATCCACTTGTTGATACAAATGTCGCTACACCCACCTGGACAAAAACATGCATTATATTTTATTTCACTTTTCTGGAGCAAATCTCAATATACATTAACCAATAGCTGTAGTAATATTTAGTTGCCCACATCATGAAATGCGACCACTTCATGAAATCCTCGAGCATTTCATGATGTGGGCAATTCTACAATATAGCCACGACATATAGATAAAACGAGGGACTATTAAAATACAAAACCAAAATAACTGTAATTCTACCCTTAAATTAAAATTGAAGCGAAGACAATTTTGTATATTCATTATTTTTTCAAAACAATAAAACAATTGTAACATACTGTATTGTAATTTTTTTCTCTTTGTTCTTTTGTATAAACACGCAAATCTCAAAATGTATTGAATTTTCATGGAACTTATATATAGTGGAGCAGTAGTTGACACATGAACACGGGTAAAAAAAGCATAAGTTGACTAAATAATCAATAAAAGCTCAGTACGTCGCCTACCTACCACAGATAAGCTTTTTTTCTCAGGTGGGTAGTGAGACATAGTTGATTTTTCTATGGTGGACATAGAAGGTCGTAGGGTTTTGCACCTAGGTCCCCTGTCCCCCTATGTCCCCTTATGTCCCATATCCCCCTATGTCACCTATGTCCCCTACGCCCATGTCGTTACCGTTATAAAATGTATACTAAGATTATAGAGACTCCACACCAAATTGATATGTCTGTTAGTATATTCAATAAGTGATCATTAAGAAGGAACTATTACACTTAGTGTTCCACAAAGTATTACAAAGTGATTTTCCTATTGTATATGTAATTAGTGCAGAACTTACCAATATTGTTTCTTGCATTGAATTAGAAAATATTGTCATAGGGCCGCCATTGTCACCCTGAAACATTAGATTAATTAACAAAATCGTACTATATTATTATATAAATAAATAAATATTATATATTTTTAACATACACACGCGATCGTCTGTTCCTAGTGTACGCAACTTAATGGCTGTGTTTTAGGTAAGAGCTGACTGATATACACCCAAGCTCGGAACGGGAAATGAACTCACAACCCTGGTGCAGAAAGCAGGGTCACTTCCAACTGCGCCAAGGGGTCAGTCAAATATTATTATTTTATTGACTGATTCCAGTGACTACGACCTCGCATTGTAGGTACCTATATTCGGTTTGCCCGAGAATTATGTTATGAATTATAAAGACTTTTTTTTAAATTGATTCTTTTTTTCATACTTTAGGAGCTAATATTTAATAAAATCTATCAAATGTCACCTTAAGTACCTGGGTTTGGAAACAAACTCAATATATTTATATATTGAGTGGTACAGCATACCACAATTACTGGTGATGTTGTATTTTTTATGAGTATTAATGGTGCTTTGGCCTAGTGATGTTTTAATGGTTCGATCTCCGCTCACAATAGATAATTTTGGCCATAGAAATATTTGTCATAGACGTATTATTAGGTTTTCTGTTTCAAACACCGGACACAGAATGATACAAGCGTTTATAAATTGTATAAAACTTACCTTACAAGTACCAGAAGAATCTGAACTGAACCCGCATATAAAGTTAGGCGGCAAATTGTTAAAGTAAATGGTATTGCAAAGAGGGTCGCTCATCACTGTCATCAACTTTTCTCGAAGAGTTGGAGAAATAAATGTGACCCCTAGAGGAAACAAAATGTGTTCTAGTCAAAATTCAGTTTTAATAATAATAATAGTAAATTTTATTAAAGACAAATACAATCCACTTGTTAGTAGCAAAAGAAACCTAACAACGATGTTAGTAATATATAATATATAAATAAATAAATAAAAGTGTTAGTAACATTTTAAAACTTAAAAATTAATGTTAGTATGTAGTATAACACAATTTGGACTATTGTGCAGTCGCACCCACCGTTAGTCTGAATTCATATTATTACTTGAAACTAGTATACATATACTAAAAGTTGGTTTCCTCCAAATAAAGGTCCCAATAGAAAAATACATGAACTGAAACAGAACTGAATCAGCTTGTAAAGGTCCCACTGCTGGGCAAAGGCCTCTTCTCCATTTGAGAGAAAGGTTGGATCTTAATCCACCACACTGCTCTACTGCGAGTAATTCTTTTACCATAAGTACCTAGCGATCGCTATCAGATGTCTATGATAACAACCGGGACCGATGAATTTTCGTGCTCTTCGAGGCACGGTGTGGAGACCCACAAAGACATACACCCAGACTAGAAACAAATATTTGTATCAATACAAATATCTGGCCCGAACGGGAATCAAACCCGCGACCACTGGCGTTGAGGCGATTACTCGTACCACTAGCAGAACGGTTGTCAAAAGATAAATTACTTACATTTACCTAACTGACACAACTGTGTTCAAGTGAGTTTAACAATGAACATAATTTCATTTGTGTTTATCGTTATATATGTATAAAATTACTTACAGACTTTCGACTACTACAATAATTTTGCACTTATAATGAAAAAAACCTTTTTTTTTTGCAATATTGTGGTATAGCACTATGACGAAACGTTTTTTTAGCAAAAAAAGTCGTGATGTGTCTTTACACATAGATTACCTATTAAGCATTTATAATAAGGAAACGTTATACGCGAAACGAGAACCGAGCCTCTTCTCTACTGTAGAGTAGAGAAGAGGCTCGGTTCCTTTACTTTTAAGCAGAAAATACCTCTTCCTAACAGTAACACATTTAAAAGGTGAGGCATATGGAAACAATATTAAAACAGATGTCAAAATTATAATAAAATAATTGAATTAGCTCACCTTCTGAAGCAATTCCCCAGCCAGATGTAATAGCGCCGATGCCAGCAAAGTTAGATTCAACCATGCTTAGATACGGCAAACGGATGACGCCAATCGTTTCTATAGCAGAGGAATATTATTTTGTATAGCTTAACATTCTCATGTTATGTGTACCTATGTGTGTGACAATGTGTAGGCTTAAACAAATAAAAATAAATAATAGATATAGCATATTAAATATCGTTATCTATATCTACGAATACAAGTAGAATTCTTTGACGCGAGGAATATTATTTTTAGACGTTTAAAGCATCTATAAAATAAAAATAAATTTTTGTAGTAAACAAAATATAAATATTGACATATAATTCCAGGTTGATTAACATTACTTTCAGATTTTTAAGAAATAATGAATAAATCATATAATAAAAATAAGTTGAGCAATAAAGTAAGAAAAAAAAATCTCTATTTTTTTAATGTTTCATGTGCACATTGCATATAAATACAAAACATAAGATATAAATAGCGAAACTATTAAAGAAGTCAAGTTTTAAAAAAAAAGTACCAGAACTTTGCACCACATTCGACAGTCTTAAGAGAGCGAGATCATTAGCTAAAGTGCTCGGGTCCCAATCCGGATGTACGACGATTTCTTCTACATTGATCATTCGACGTCCGTTTTCATAACGGTCGTACAGTGAATAGGCTCCAAGCACAGCCTATAAAAATGAACAAAAACCGATAATAAATATGATCATCCAGGCGAAGGAGCGTAGTTACGGAATATAATTAACCTTGAAATATACAAACGTATAATATACGTTCGAAAAACATTACCGTTTTCTGTTTAAAACAGATAACTTAAATAAAAATCTTTTATTTTTATTCTTTCTAATTATAGAATGTAACTAATTACAAAATTATCTACGTTAAAAATATTTAATCATAGATAATCTTACCCGATAAAATATCAAAGTAATTCGAGAAACGTTTGTAACCTGACCTGCACATGCGTCACCTCCTCTTCCCCATGAAAGCCGCAGTGCGCAGCGGTTAGGACCCACTGCTGATGAATCAAAGACCCGCCGCAAAACCCTATCTCACCCAATGCGCCTACGCGTAGGTATAGAGCTACCTGGTTTACGATAGAAATATTACTTGATGATGACTTATTTAACTTAGTGTACTAAATATTTTCAGAAAGTTGCCATTAATAAAATAATAAAAAAACCCGACTGCATAAAATACTCTTATTATAAACTAAAAAGAATAAAACAATTTACTAGCTTTCATTTGATACCCATATTGCTACAGTAAGAAAAAAAAATTCAACTCCCCCCCCCCTCTCATTCCACCATTTGCGGGCGCCATTTTGACTACTTGGGGCCGATTATCGCGACCAAAAAAAGTATCCTATGTTACTTCTAATATATCCAAGAATATGTGTACAAAGTTATATGAGGATCGGTTAAGTAGTTTTCGCGTGAAAGCGTAACAAACAAACTTATATTTCACATTTATATAGGATATATAGGATTTATATAGGGTAGGATATGTTAATTAAAAAATAATTATTAAAAATTAACTTTTATGAAAAAGACTGAAATAATAGGTAAAACCAGAGTTTCAGGTAATATATAAATGGATACGATATAACGATATTATGATATATACCGGGTATTACTCAGACTTGATTTTTATCCCTTGACTTTCCTATTGATAAATATCCAACTTACTAGTTATTTACTCGAAAATAAGTGTCTGACTGTTTGACTCTACTAAAATTTAGTACGAAATAAAAACACTTTAAAGCCAAGCAAAGAATTTTTTATACATAAAATCCCATTACGGAAACAGATATTGGGTCTAGGATGGAGTATAAATTAATAAACTATTTAGTTGTCAAAAATAAACCACAAAAGGGATGAAATGAGAGACAAAACACTGTATAAGCCACAGATATTTGAAATATTTTTATGGTATGAGCGCTTAGTTGTTTTACGTGTCCTCAATGGTTCACTTGCATACTCCCGGTTGAAATGAATTTCTGCTGTAACGTATCTTAATGACCGTTAAACGACACGGGCAAATTTTTATTATATACATACATATACAGTGGCCGGCAAAAGTTAGTTGAAACTACAAAATATCAGGAATAATAATAGGAAACGTGCATAAAGGTTTATAAAATTAAATAAAAACATATTTCTTGTAAGATTATCTCCACTTTCTGATATTTATTAAATATACAAAATGATTAAATCTGAATTTACAATGAATTAAAAAAAATATTAAGTGCCAAAAGTTAGTTGAAATTACTTTAATTCTTTAATATCTGGTGTGTCTTTTACGCATTGATTCCAGTTTTTTTTTTTTTTTGATATTTGTTGGTAACTTTACCCATTGTTCTAATAAACACGCTTCAAAGTCAGTTTTATTTTAATTTTTTATTTTTTGGGATTCGACGATCCAGTTTCAACTGACTTTTGCCGGCCACTGTACATGACATTTATAGTATTAATTCGAAAACTTAAAGCATTATATAATACAGCAACATTTGACAACTGTTTCCACTTTTACATTAAGACATGGAGTGAACATGATAAACAATTCATCAAATATTTAAAAATCAATTTTTAATAATAATAAAATATTAAAAAAATCAACTTTTTGGTAGGTATGGAGATAGTCGGAAGATCGGATATATGTCCAACGGCATCAGCTGAAACTTTGTCTGTGTCTAACAGCTAGTAAATAATTTTTTTTTAAACAAAAACCTATCAGTAACATTTTCTTATTTTCTTATGTAGGTACTCGTATTGTGTGAATCATCATATTTTATGAATAATAACATGATTAGTAAATAGGTGGATAAGATCTTTTAAGATGCAGGCTTTGTTTGCTGGGCGCCTAATGAAAATAATTTAATTCAACAAATGTATGTATGTAAATAGATGAATTACAATTAGGTACACTGTACTGTTTAGTTACTATACTACAAACGGTATACGAGTATAATCACATTATTCACATTTTCTCATTTTCGTTTTAATTAATTATTAATTTGCTAAAATCCTTAAGCTCCAATTTTTATAAATGTTTCATGGTTGACTGTTCCTAAGGTCATATTAATGCATGCCTTAGGTAACGATGGCTGATATACATATTTGTAAATATATATTTTTTTATAGTAAATTTATATATACATAATACATACATATAAATCAAATAAACTTCTATAAAATAATTGAGAACAAGAATTGGTATAAAATTTCCATAATCAATTGACCTGCAACAAAATTATTTTAATCTTTATTTTTCTTTTATACTTAAATTAAGTACCTACTATTACTAGAATAAGTGCACTTCATCTCAAATCTATTTTATTTCCAGGCTATTTCCAGTTCATATAATAATCTACTTTTTTTTGTTAGCTTATATACTCACCACTACAAGGTCAGCATAAAAAATTATATAAATAGACCACAATGTCTGGACCCCACAGCGCTGCGCTTGCCGGTGGCCGAAGGAATAATTTTGGTGGAATACTTAGAAAAAGGAGCCATTAATACAGGCTCGCAATAAGTATACTAAATAAGATTGTGGAAGTCTATTAAAGAAAAAAGACGCGACAAACTGCGAGCTGGAGTGCTGTTTAAAAAAAAAACTTTGTAAGTTTTGTAAAGACAACGCTGGACAACGCACCCGCTCACAAAAGCGCAGTTGCCATAGCTGCCATTCAAGAAACAGAATTCGAATTACTTGAATACACACTCCAATCGCCAGATTTAGCCCCCAGTGATTTTTACATTTCTTCGAGAAGACGACCTTCGAGGTAAAAAAATCTGAAGACAATAGCAAAGTGATGGTCACTGTTGAGGCGTTTTGGGAGAGTCAAGAATTTTTTTCTAAGGGAATTCTAGGTTTAGCAAAAAGTTGGACTAAATGTATTGACTTGTTAGCATACCATGTAGAAAAGTAAATTATTTTTATGATAAAAATCACTCTTTTATTTGATTAAAAGTCTATACCGGATTTTATCGCGTTTATTAAAACTTTACAGTTTAACAATATTTTAAATTAAATTATTTCCCGACGTTTCGGACCCTTTACAGCGTTCATGATCTCGGGGGACTGAGGTGGTGGACGGTGGTGTTGGAACACCAACGTCGGGAAATAATTTAATTTAAAATATTGTTAAACTGTAAAGTTTTTAATAAACGCGATAAAATCCGGTATAGACTTTTAATCAAATGAGTAAAATTCGCGTAAATATAAGAGAACAGTATCACTCTTTTATATTCATTATCATTACTTTTGGATCACTCCTTGTATGTTTATATTAATTAATACATCTTCTCTTATTAATAAAATACAAACCAGCTTACTTGAAATGGCCTGGAATTGCGTTGACTTATCACTCCGCCAGTAATCCTTTGATCAGGTTGTGTGTCACAGGGTTCATGGTTACAAGAAATCGAAGTATTTATTAGAAATAAAAGTATCACAACGTCTAATATACTATTTTTACACATGTTTGAGAACTATAATTTTATTATTTAATAAAAATGTGTTCAATTTGTGTTAAAACTACTTCAATTGGTGTGTCACTATGAAATTAGGATGAGAAATTGTTTATCTTGAAGTTTGACGAATTTATCTTTTATCATCAAAAAGAATGTCATATCTTGTCGTCATAATATTTCGAGTGCCCGGATACTATGCTTTAATTTCGCTGTTACACACGATGGAACAGGATGAAATTTAAAATACAGTATTATTTGAAAACATCATTTATTATATTTTCCTCAAAAAGTAAAATTTTGAAATAAAATATTTAAACATAGTTATACATGCGGTAGTGTGACAAGAGGCGCAGGCGCAGAATTACATATTCAACACTCACACCCACACACGCGCAATCTATACAATAATCATAAACTAAGACAAAAAAACAGAACTAAAAACATGTGATCGTAATAATCTTATCTAATAAGGGTGAAATTCAAACGTATTTACGAGTAAGTAAATTATTAAATTTGTGAAATGTTGGCAGTAAAATAATTATTAAATTAAAATATAATAATATAAAGACATTATCTCTTAAAAGCACGATATGAGGCATAAAGCATACTTACAACTCTCTTTATAATAAAGATATACTTCAATATCGCTGTCCGCGGTACGCACCGTACCCGCTACCACCTAGACTACATACCACTTAACATTACCGAGGATCTATTAAGAAATATTTGATATAAATTTTAATTTTAAATGCGGCACTTATTTGCCGACAGCGAAGTCGAAGTTCGAACGAAGACATTTCACAATGGAAAATCGATTGTAGTCAATTACGTAGCTCGCGTCCGGAGTAAATATCGGCTCCGGCGATGTCAATAATTAAAACGACACTCAGTGTATAAATTAACTATGGGTTGTAAATGCGGTTACAATCACATCTATATATGTATATCTCTTCTATTATCAAATGCGTTCAGAATACCGTTTCGATCTCTGCTTGGTCTTCATCAGTAGTCTAATAAAACATCTAGGATACTTTAATTTTCGGCTCGATCGAACGTCATACATTTCTAGTTCAAATGAATTTACACTATAATTTATCAGTACATATATGAAATACGTATATAAATAAATAATTATTTTTTTTCATCTGAATTAAACACTAAAAAGTTATCTATTCATACATAGCGTCGCATTTAGAATTTCATAAATTGTTTTAAATTTATATTCGTTTTAAGATACAACAATTACACGTCGGGGTGGGATCGTATCATACACGAATAAAAATATATCTTTACTCGCTCGACGGACGAGCGATAAATACGATATCAGACGAAGGCGAACAATTCAAACACTCAATAATCGAACAGTCTTAAATAACGTTTTTGTACGCAACGAAATAATAACAAAACATTTTGACAGTCGTCAGTGCGGCCGCTCGACACAATTTCGTCATTAGCAAAGCTTACTATAGCAAGCATCGTGAGAAATATGCGGCGTCCGAGGTCCGGCCTGCGGCGTGCGCGGGCGCGAGCACGTGTCGCGAGCATGAGCACGCGTCGCGCGCACGTGTCGCGAGCACGCGCACGTGTCGCGAGCGCAGACTCGCGCCGGTCGGGGACGCGGCGTGCGTAATGAGAAACGTGATGCGGGCGTTACGAGCGGCTGTCCGAGGCTTCCTCGCCGCTTAGCTGTGGAACAATTCGGTTACGGTTAACTAATAGAACGTTGAAGAATAAAATCTTAATTTTGTTAGTAGTTACGTACATATTAGTAAAAAAAAAAAGCAGTATAACTAGCAATTTCTTAAAAGTGACCATCTTTTAAATCATATTCATAATAATTATTTAATCAAAATTTTATATAATATAATATTTAGTAAATAAATTGTTTTTTTAATCGGTCACATAATTTATAAGCGAATAAAAATAATTGTGTACAGATAGAGCAAATAAAAATGCTTCTATATGTAATGTATTAGAACATATTTTCGGCACTCCATGTATAACACCTTGTTTTTACACAACACACCGCGCCCATTGTTATTGAAAGTCGCATTCATTATTTCCCATAAAAACAAAGAATAAAAAATATTCATATGAATTATATTCTTAAGATTTAAACTCTTTTCAAACTATTTTCTTAGAATTTATAACTATTATAATTATGAGAAATAATAAATTATGTTCAAATACCAGACAATTACACCTTCCAACACTTAAATATCACTTCGGTCGCGCTCGTTGCGAAACGATCAAGAAAAGCAGAAGCTTTTAATATATAATCCAACATATCGAAAAGCTTGAAAGGTAATAATAAGCTTTACTGGTAATATTTATGTATATTAGTTTTCGAATTTTTCGTTACCTATATGATAATAATAATGTATATAGGTTGGCTACAATTACTTTTAATGCGCGTATATGTTGGATTTTATGAAGCACATGGAGGTTTTTTTATTTTATGTTTTGCATAATTTTGTTTAATAACTTAATACCTGCTTAAATAAAGAAAAAAAATTGTGTATGTGTGTATTAATGTACACACGTATGAAGTAAAACTTTTTATTATATATTTAACATTAATTGGTCAAGTGAGGTTTACGAAAAAAAAGCGTGTGTACTTATGTACGCACGCAGAAGTTATAATAAAACGATGCGCTGAATTAATGGGTAGTGCGCTGTATCTGTAATCAGACCCTGCTAACTATCTAAAAACAAAGTACTCGTCAACACGAATCAAACGAGCCAAAACTCGATGGGGTTGCGTCGTTTCATTAGAGTTCCTATGACCACCTTTCAGCTCCATCATCAGACCCTGGTTACTATTGAAAATCAAACTACTCGTCAAGACGATTCAAGCGAACTCTCGAACTCGAAAGGGTTGCGTCGCTTCATTACAGAGTTCCTATAACTACCTTCCAGCTCCATCATCAGACCCTGGTTACCATTGATAGACAAGCTACTCGTCAAGACGATTCAAACGAGCCTGAACTCGATGAGGTTGTGTCGTTTCATTACAGAGTTCCTATGACCACCTTACAACTCCATTATCAGACCCTGGTTACCACTGAAAGACAAACTACTCGTCAAGACGATTCAAACGAGCCTGAACTCGATGAGGTTGTGTCGTTTCATTACAGAGTTCCTATGACCACCTTACAACTCCATTATCAGACCCTGGTTACCATTGAAAGACAAACTACTCGTCAAGACGATTCAAACGAGCCTGAACTCGATGAGGTTGTGTCGTTTCATTACAGAGTTCCTATGACCACCTTACAACTCCATTATTAGACCCCGGTTACCATTGAAAGACAAACTACTCGTCAAGATGATTCAAACGAGCCTGAACTCAATGAGGTTGTGTCGTTTCATTACAGAGTTCCTATGACCACCTTACAACTCCATCATCAGACCCTGGTTACCATTGAAAGACAAACTACTCATCAAGAATGTTTAATCGAGCCCGAACTCGAAGAGGTTGTGTCGTTTCATTGCGAAGTTCCTATGGCCATCTTCCAAGCTCCATTATCAGATCAGACTCTTGTAACCATCTAAAAAACAAAGTATTCGTCAAGACGAATCAAACGAACCGTAACTTGATAGTGTTGCGTGGTTTCATTATATATATAGTACGCAGTCGCGAAATACAGTACAATACCATATATGGTCCGAAAATGTGACGGTCGTAGTGTGATAATTTTTGATTTTAACATCTATAAGATTTCTCCCATACGTCGATATAAAAATTTTACCTCATAAATAATTGTTCGTCTTTTCATATTAATCAAAGTAATATCATTTTAAATCGTAGATTTCATTGTGACAACGATAAGTTAGGTTTATTTTTTTAAATGTCGATAAGCCATTATGATAGCTAGTTTTATTTGGTCGCTAAACTTTCCATTATTTGTAACGACATTATTCAAAGTTTAATAATATTATTTTTCTGTTAAGGGGGTCATCCCATGTGATGGGCTCAAAAAATCGTTTTTTTTTTTTTCATAAATTGTTTTCTTAATATGTCTAGAATACAGTAGTAAAGTGATTTTTGAAAATTCGAAGTCATTTTAAAGATACAGCAGGTAGAAAAAGCAGCTGTTCGGAGCGCTGAATTGTCAGTCGTTAGTCGGCAGTGTTTACGGTGTGGTCAGCTTTATACCTGGTACCCTTTTATACAAATATACGTTCATACAAGTTTCTACAGGCTTAAAAAGGTATTTCTATAATTATTAAATATTTTACTGAAGTCATTTTAGTCTTGGTTCAACTTCGAAGAGTGCAACAACTAAAAATTATTTCTTTTCATAAGCAGTGGACGGAAAGGAAGTACGAGTGGAAATGTTCTTCAGATGAAAAACCTCAACATCAATTTTGTCCAGAAGGCGAGGACAGTTGGTGTAAATGGCGTAAGGCAGAAGCTAAGAATGAGCTTGATCAATTTCATCACGATTAACCACCTCTAATACCAGAAGTACAAGTAGCTATCAAACCTGTTTTCGAAGATTTATCGAAAGATAAACTATTAATTCGTTGTTTAGGAGTAGAGACACAAAACAATAACGAATCTTTTAATTCGCTGATTTGGACTTTTGCTCCTAAGCATCTCCATTCTGGCCCCAAGATAGTTGAAATTGCTAGCTACTTATCAGTTATCACTTTTAATGAAGGTTTTGAAGATGTTTTGAAAGTAATGTCGGTTATGGGATGCCCTATTGGCCGCGAATCCCATACTTATGTTAAGAAACGTGATGAAAAGCGAATCTCATGTTCTAAGCGGCGCGTAAGTGATGCCGTTAAACAAGCCAGGATTGACTCAAGAGTTAAACAATCTGCTTTGAAAGAGTTTCAAGAAGAAGAGGAAGTAATACTCTATGGACCAGGCATCACCGATTGTGGGTAAGTTGAGATTTTCATAGTTAAGCGGACTTGAAACTTTAAACGCGTTTTTCTCAAAACTGTGTTTTTCAAACTTTCCTCCATTGTATCTTAAAAACGGCTTGACCGATTGACTTGAAGTTTGAAGGGTTAGATTAAGCACATGTAAACGCATGGAATGAACTATTGGCGATCAAAAATTCCCAAATTTCGATTTTTTTATAGCAAAAAACAAAACAAAAAACGCAAAATATGAGACTTTTTTTTTCAAATGTCTACCAAAAGTCCACTTTTTGGTATATTCATTTGATGATAGTCCATTCCGTGCATTTAGGCTCACATATTAGGACGCCGTTTACTTTTTTGTTTCAGATAAGCCAATCAGCCAGAATCGTGGAGGAAGTGCGAGCCCATTTTTTCGAGGCGGAGTTGTTCAGAAGGCTGTAACTCGTGTTCTGCATCATATTTTTAACTCAAAATTTATATTGATACTGTCAAATATATGTGATTAATGATAATAAACTTAATAAAGCTCTATCTATTCACTGGTCGTAAAAAAAAAATCCTAAAAAATCCCTAAAAAACAGGCCGTCACATGGGATGACCCCCTTAATTTAGAAGTAAAGTAAAATTATTAAAAAAAAGTCTATGTCAATAGTAAAATATCAAGCTGATTAAAGAAAAATTATGCATTATGAAAATCGAAAGTTCCTCTCGTTACTCGGCGACACTCGGTGCTATGCGTCACGCGACCGCGACAGGAGAGACCGAGATTACCAATGATATAACTTGTCGCGGTCTCCTGTTTCTGTCTCTCCTGTCGCGATCGCGAACCGCCACCATAACTCGGCGCTATGCGACGTGCAAGTGCGCCAGAGTGCGAGTGCGTATGCGACAGAGAGCGAGAGCGAGAGCGAGCGCGACAGAGAGCGAGAGAGAGGCGGGCGGCCGGGAGCGTTACGGACGTGCTAGGGCGAGTATAGGTAGGAGAGGGCGCGCACTGACTTCTTCTTGAGCGTGAAGAAGGAGCGGCGCTTGGGCTCGGCGGCGTGCTGCGCGGGCAGCGTGTGCGAGCGCGGCGCGGGCGCGGCGGCGCGCGCGCGCAGCGCCTCCAGCCACGCGCCCATCTCGCCCTCGTCGTGCGCCTGCAGCAGGAACTCGGCGCCGCTGCTCAGTCTGCGGACAATAACCGGAAGATAAATTACCTTACTTCACACTTGGCTCCGGCCTTGTGTTGTACCGGAATTAAATTTACAAATTTAGTCTAGGCTGTATGGACTATAGTCCTTTGCCTTTCCCTATTGGGGATATATTTTAAAACAAAAATAACAATCAATCTGCGGAGACGAGGGTGGTTGACGTCATCTCGTGGGTCCACCGATATACTCGATATACAAAAATAATGTTATCGGATAGTCATGTCCTGAGAGCAGTGTAACAAACTTTTCTCTGTCGAGCCAGTTTTTCTTATATTAGTACAGTTATTTTTTGTTGCTATTCATCTAAAAGAAATAAATAGAGATACTATAACCTAATATCGATGATATAACTACAATTAGAATAGAAAAAAAAATGTTTATTAGTCCCCGATGTGATGTTTAAATGGAAAAATATCTAACTAATTTGAACAATTATTCAGTAAAAAAAGCTATATTATAAATAAGTACAACAGTCTATAAAAACATGACTCAACTCATGAGATATTATCTCGTAAATGAAACTGGAAATGAAGACACAAATAAACATTGTTATTATTAATTTACATTATTTAAAGTCTGTTTTTTTTCGCTACGGACTAAATTGACATAAGCTGTGTTGCTAGTTTTTTGCGAATCATTAATAGTGATTTGCCGCTACCGTAACTTTACGTAATTTACAATCTAGTATCGTTTTTCAGTAATAATTACAACGCCGTGTTTTCGTGTTTTATGGCATTGGCTACCTTAGTTTCTGTTAAAAACTTGTTACTGCGTATTATTCAACAAACAAATAAATAATTGTCGTATTTACTTAGTGTAAAAAGTAATTAAAATTAATAAATATACATTTTTTATCTGTGATGCTTGATTACCGTGCTTGATTACCATGATTTTTAAAAAATTCATCTATTGTCAAATAATAATAAAATTATTTGGTAAAAGTAAAAAGTTACGATTCATAAAACAAGTCAACACTATTACTAAAAAGCTGGTATCATTATTTCGAAAATTGACATTTGCATGTGTTTTTCATGTTTAACTAATTATTATTTTTATATTGTATGTTAGTTTTTTCTATTTTTTCCATTTTAATATGTCTAAGGAATTGGGTTCTGGCTGTAATATTAGATGTAAGTAAGAAATAAATAAATAAATTGCGAGTGTTACCTGAGACGGAACACGTGCTTCTTCTTGGTGTAGTTGGCGGCGACCTCCACGACGGCGCCGTTGAGGTCGAGCGGCGGCTCTCCGCGCCAGTGCTGCTCGGGCGTCGCCTTGTACGACTTCTGGTCCTTGTAGAACGACATGCGACCGTCCTTCGCGACCACGTACACTTTATCCCACGATCTGTGCGAAAACGATTTTGATTACTTATATACGATCGGTTTATTTGTTATGGAAGAGGGGGCAAACAGACAGTCGGTTCGCCTGGTGGTAAGAGGCCATCCATAAATTACGTCACACGTTAGGGGATGGGGAGGGGGTCGACGAAATGTGACATTGTGTGACAAGGGGTAGGGAGGGTCCTAAATTTCGTAACATCACATTACAAAATATAATATCTGAGTAATAAAACACAAAATTTGAATTACATACCTATTAACGAATAACATTAAAATATTTCCAACTCTATCTGCATGAGTATAAGTTATGTAGATTTATCAGCGGGTGATTTTAGCCTTTTTCCCCTTAGCGCGACATCTCCAGAGATAGGAAATTTGAAGATGAGAATAATTTTAAGACCGCTATAGGAACATCTCAAAAGATTTTTCTAAGAAGATAAAATTTGCTTGTTGTTGTTGTTGAACGAGTTTTTCATCGTGATTTCAAAAATAGCAAAAAACCACCGGAAAAATCTAGAAAATAGTCGGAAAATGTTCGTACGTTTTAACGGAAAACAATTACCTGTTGGAAGCCCGTTTAGCTGCAGACTCCCACTCGTGTTTACGAACTAGTGTACCCTCCACACCTTCATCTTCCCCGGCAGGACTGGCGCCCTCTGTGTAACACGAAATTTATAAATAATTCGTGATTCTGCTAAAATATAAACTTCTACTGAAGTAAAAAAAAAAAGTAATGAAAGTATAAAAGTCATGATTGAAGTTCATTTTTTAAAAATAATCGTAAATTTATCGTATTTTGTTTAAATAGTCTTATGTGAAAGACAATCATGACATAAGGAGTAAGAATAAGAAGAACACAGTAACAATAAAATAAAATAATATATTTTTTATAAATATTAAAATAACTATAATCACTAGTGATAGATTTGATACTAAACGTTTAAAGCTCTAATTGAAACGAGTCTTCTAAATAACAAAAATTTATTGCATTACACGATCAAAACACGTAACATTTTAAAATCATGCGCTCATAACACACAACAGCACACTCAAAGCATTCTTCGCGGACGTACAAATTTATTCGCTGGAGTGTAGATGTGGATGGGTAACGTTAAAATTACGATCGATTTTTTATTAACGACTGTTTGTAGACGAGTTTATGTTAAAATTTTATCTTTGGTAGTCACAATATCGGCCAGTTAGGATATTTAATACGACCGTTAAAGTTCACCCTAAACTTTTGTATAATATAATATTATTTAATATCAAAGGAGACGGAAGAGTGGAGTTCTCCATTTGTTAAAACGGATTAAGCTCACTTCATTAGCTTAATATTTTAGGTTCAATTAAAATTAGCTACAATTCGAATAACCGTTTATCGGTTCAACATAACAATTCACAAAACACGATACTCAAATCATTAATCGAACTAATATTAGCGCGATTAATTCCATTATGAGTAATATAAGACGCGATAATTTAAAATTTACTATTTGTTATCGGTATCTTATCCATCCACCTCAGTCACTGCCGTGGGTACCTTCATCGTCACTATGGTGGGCTCCCGTTAGCAGCTTCTTCGCAGTGCGCCAACGTAAACTGCGGAATGGCGACTTGCTTCGCGACCGTGACTTCACCTTACCAGAGGTGGACGGCGTGGTGGGCGTCGAGCTCGTGCCTGCGGCTGTACGGCGAGTGGGGGGCGAGGGAGATACGGGTGTGCGAAAGTACGTTGAGGTGCAAAATATGGGAATTCGTGCAAATATCACAGTATAGACATGTATCATAAATAAAGAAGAAATAGGATTTTTATCGATAGCGTTGAAGAGTAGATAAAATATTCGTGATTTCGGGATGAAAGTAATGAAAATGGAATGGGTAGGGTAAGGGGATAAAAAAAAAGAAAAAAATTCAAAGCAACATAAAAACAAAACAAAATTGCGTTGCAGCAAATAAACAAAAGCATTATCATGCTATTTTTTTTCTTATATAAAAACATTTGAAAACACTTAACAGTATGAACACCAGAAAACACAAATGTTAGAATTAAAAGTCATGCATCTATATAAATACACTGCGCGTCATTAGTAAAATGAGTACAGAATTAATAAAAGAAATTGTATTTATTGAAAATACATTCTAATGTTATGAGTCTACACAGTTTTACTCGCAGGTGGTTGATTCTGAGTAGGGATTAAGAATAAAATTAACTTTATGATATTTATTATATCAGCCGTGTGCCGAAACACAAAGCACTGTGAGGTGTGACGTCAATTCGGTATACTGCAAAGCCGTTCCTTTTTAGTTTGCTATACTGTGCTATACTGGTTAGTGTTTATAACGAATCGCAGTCCAGTATACTATCATCTTCATCCTCGATTTTTTTCAAATGAAAATATTTATCATGTACACGTTTTCTATTCAACAAAAAATATATTATTTGAATAATATTGACATTTTTGAATAACAATATTAATTAATAATTAAGTATAACAATCATTCGCGCTGTTACATTTTTTGATCACGTGATAACAATACTGAGAGCACCTTACCTCGAAAGCGCCAGTGCTCTCAGTATAAAAATGGCGGCGATTTATAACGTCATATTATCTATGGTACTGCGACAGTGTTCTTACTGGCAGTCTATAACGGAACGATTTTTGCAGCACTGACAGCGCTGAGCAGTGCTCGCAGTGTATATCGGAAAACGGCCATCATAAGATAATTAAGATTTGTTAAAAATTAAAAAAGAAGCCAGTCGCTTCAAGCAACCGCCCACCTGCTAAGTATCCGTTTAACTACGTGTCATACTCACTGGAGAGGCGTGCGGGTTTAGCTGGCGTCTGTTTCGACGAGGAGGGACGGGGCGTGTCCCGCAGCTCGAGGGCGGAGGCGGGGACGGGGGCGGGGCTAGGCGCCTCTGCATGCGTACATCTACGTGCTAGTTACGTCTAATCTACACGCTACGTGCGTACATGCTAGGTTATGCATGCTACGGATTGCATATGCGTGTCTATATCGAATACAATTGAACGGTTTAAAAATAGCTTATATTTTCGATTAACAGTACACGCATAAGCTGGTTGATTTTATTTAAACAGTCATGCATACTAACACAATATGCACTCAATGAGTTCATTGTTACAGATTACCTATCTATTATCCAAATTAGAAATATGTCAATTACTACCCCGTAAATTTTCATTTATAGAAATAACATATCATCTTGGTTACTAAATAAATTTAAGGTACTTAACGTGCTTAAAGCAATGCTTAGTTAAAGAATAAAAATAAAGTATAAAATAAATAACTGTAAGACATAAAGTATAGGTAAATAAAATTTTACTTTTTGTATAAACATATCAATATACACATGCAAAGCGAGCAACAAAATAAAGCCGTCCATACAAGTGTAGCAAATCAAGCTTACGCGGAAGCGATAAGTGATACCTACCTTCTACAGAGACGGCGTCATTGAAAGAGAAGAACACAGTATAAGTTGATAGCACGTTATTTAATATATTATTTTAATATAACGAAGATATGAAAATGGATAGTATCAAAACCATCACCGTGATTAGCGAATGAAATTATAAAATATAGGTATATAATATAATTATAACGGGTTTATATGAATGAGTTTTATTATCTTACGACAATGGCAGGTTAAATCGAATATAATAAATAAATAAACAGATATATGATCAAATAATTTTAATTCAAATGTAACCTGACATTGTCGTTCGCATATTTATATAATATTTTTATTTAAATATAAATGTATAGTAAATAAGTGTTAAAAATAATGTACGTTAAATTAGTGTTACAAAGTATTTAATAAGAATTTATTTTTAAAATTGAAACATTTTCAAATGATCGCTCTCTTGTAATATTAAGAGCGTTTCACCGGCTACTGGTAAAGTTTATCTAGCTAATAGTTACTGATAGATTTTATCAGCACAAGAAAAGAATGGTCCTTAGGGCTTTTTTACTCTCAACTAATAAAATACAACTTTTAAATTCACAGGTTGCAAATAGAAATATATAATAAACTATTATCTATTGGATACCGTTATACGTCAGATAGCTTTATAAGTAACCGGTGAAATAGGCCCTTAAAATTATTATCATGAATATTTTGTAACAGCTTATAATATATCGGAAATATTTAAATAAATAAAAAGTGAGATGATCTAAATCCTTCACCTAGAAAATGAGAAAGTGTCGTGAATACAGAAAAGGTGCAACGTTAAAAAAGTTGTGCTTAGACTTGTCTAACAGAGTCTAGAGTGAAACCGAGCCTAATACATGTTTTACAGCCTTTTGAAGCTTCTAAATAAAATAAAATTAAAAACAATCTACCCCGTGGCGTTACTAGTTTAGAGCGCAGTGTAACCCATCAAAATTAAGACACCCATTTAAGGACTACGATGTATAAGCTCATGCCTTACAGCTGGGTATCTTTTTAAATCGTTAAGTTTATATAAAGCGCTCTGGTTACCTGGCTGGGAATGTGGTCGCTCTTGGGCCTTCTCAGCCGCTTTAGTGGATGTTCTCCTTACGACTACGCGTGTGCATGTGTGGACAACACATCGGTAAGTAATGTCCCTTTTGTGTCACACGCGTGACTCGGTCCGCGAAAGTAATCGGCGACGGATAATTTTGAATACTAAGGCTTTGTTTCATAATTTGCTGATGTTATTATTTGGTACATAAGTCACTGATAGGAATTATCATCAGTAGATAAAACAGGCTCTTAGGGCCTGTTTTACCTCAACTAACATACTACAATTTTTGGATCCACAGGTTGTGAATAAAAATATCTGACAGATAAAATTGAGTGTGATTGTGAAAAAGAAAAATGTTATAAACTATTATTTGACGGATACCGTTATACGTCAGATAACTTTATCAGCAACAGGTGAAACAGGTCCTTAGAATTTGAAACTTTTAAGAAGAACTAGAAAGGCGACGAAATTGTTAAAAACTGTCTCATTAGTTGTCAAATGATCAAAGCAGTGGTTATCAACAATTAAATTATTTTGTCCTCCAGTTTTCTAGTAGTATTAGTTAAGCTAAGGATTTGGTATATCTGTATAAATATATTATATTATAACCACAGATAAAAGAAGAATCTTAAATTGACGAAATGAGAATTTTTTAACGACAAATTCGAACAATCGGTCCCAGATTCTTTCGCGGATCGAGCAAGCGATACAATAAGGGTAATTTCACATGGAAAGCGGCAAGCGACGCCGTAAGACTTTAGGCCTCGCAGTGCGAACGTGCAAAGTCTTTTATAACATTTTTATCGCTTCTTATTTTAAAATTATATACTTAAAATAGTGTTACTTTTACATTGCAAATTGCAAGCAGCATTCCACCAGTTAAATGGTGAAAATTAGTAAGTAGATATTATTGTATAATTTCGAAAGTTTGGTTCATCGACAGTGCTACAAGATACACATGCGTGCTTACATTGCAATCCGTGAGTCGAAGTGAGGTTAATTTTCAAAATTTTGTGTTTTCCATTATCATAATTGTTATTTAATTTATATCCTATATTTATATCAACCTTTATTACAAATTCTGTCAAATATTAAAAAAAAAACCAAATAAATTAACTACTAATTTCATTCTAACGAGTAAAAATATAAAATTTTATGATGAATCTTCGAAACTTTAGATTTAGTACAAAATAGAGATGCTATGGATTACATTTTAGATGCGCTACTAAGTTGATTTGATATAAAGATATATTCCATTTGAAACAAAACTTTTGTGAACATTATTTAAACATTTCACAATTGTTTTTATCATACATATACATAACACAGGCTTTATAATAGGCCCTTTCATCACACTTTTTTTTGTGTGTTCAATTGTGTTAATGTCAGCAATCTTTTTCGTACTGTTTTTTGTAAACAAGCATGTCAAAATATCAATCCCGACCCTCTAAAGCTATCAAAAATTTCAAAAAAATTATAAAACAATCAATAAAGTATTATATTATTCATTTAATAAGTAATAATTTCAGAATTATAAGCTTTATTTTGTCTATAGGTGGTCAAAGCAAGAACCTTATACCTTGTCCAACCATTTATTATCTTTTTGACAGCTTACGTCTATAAATTAGCGTTTTTTTTTCGGATTAATGTCCTAGAGTAATGTCGTACTTTATAGACGGGTAGTGAAGTACCCTGTGCATAACAAACAACCACAGACTATAAAACAGTTCTTGAAATATATCGATCGATAAATCGATCATATGATAAAAATAATTTGACTTCATATAAGTATTGTTTCTGTAAAATTAATTTAAAAAAATGAAATAAAAATAGTATCTCTAACTACAAGATTGATTATTTCCAAGGAATTAAGTTGAAATCTTGGAAATTAAGTCAAATCAAGAGTAAAGAACAATGAATCTGTTAATTCGTTTATTTATTTTTTGAAAGCTGCTAACTATGCACGCGTTAAAGAAAAACTAAGAAACAATTAATATTTAAACTAAAAATATTTTATTAAATCGACTGTAAGTTCTTCTTAAATAAAATCGATTATTATTTCAAATCGAATCGGTAACGTGTGAGGGTGTAACTAATGTCGAACTGTCAAAAAGATAATAAACGGTTGGACAAGGTATAGAAGAAGTTTACACGAAAATTATAAAAGAGTTGATATAGAAGAAGCAAATAGACCTACAACTATGGAAATAAACATAATAATTATTGAACAGGTAGAGAATAAATGTTGTAAAAATATGTATATTTAAATCAAATCTCTTTTTTTGTTTTTAATTGGCATAACTAAATAAATCATTTTTATAATTAGTATTATTAGTTTTTATTACTTTTCACATAGTAAACAAGTAGTAATAATTCTTTTTTGCGAATGTCCATGAAACTTTAACCACCTTTTTAATTTTTCACAATTACGTGCTTCTACATAGTTGTGAACCAGTGAAGCACAATCAATGATTTTTTCTAATAATTCATTAGGTTGTAGAGATAATATTGCTTTGCCAGCCATTGTTTATCAAAACAGTACGAAAATTTTAAATTACCGCTGTTTCAATATGGCGTCTGCGCATGCGCTCATCACATGATGAAAAAGCCTGTTGCCATATTTAAATCAAGTAGTGCATCCCAAAATGAATCTGTAGACACGAACATAGACCATATCTGAATTACAATATAATCTAACGTAGTATAACAAGCGACATCGGTGCCATTTATCCGTGTCCGTGTTCGCAGTTCGAAGAGTCACCTGATAGCACGTGAGCGGAGAAGATCATTCAAGTAACACCGGGCCGGGGCGCGACTAACACTTACAATATCGTGTACTGGAAATATATACGGGGAGAAAGACTTTTCGGCTCCGGTGCGCTCACGGCACGTCCTAACGTGAACGTGTTGCGCGGGCGCACGGAGACCAGTCGACAAGGGACTATTGTAAAATTAGTAGCTCGACCAAAACGACACGGACGGGACAAATTACAAAGCCCGACCACGGTGTGACGTGAATCACCTGCATACACCCACGTATAGCAGACGTTCGGATTCGGTCGGATTGAGATAGTTTCGGAGTCGCGGATCACGCTCAGTACTCACCCTGGGGCTGCGGCTCCGGCTCGGCGGCGCGGTCGACGGCGTCCTGCGCCGCCGCCGCGGCCGCGGCCTCTGCGGCCTCGCGCTCGCGCCTCTCGCGCTCCGCCGCCTCGGCCGCCTCTTGCCGCCTCTTCATCTCCTTCACCTCGAACTGTAGTCACATTCGATTTAGTCCATGTGTTACGCGGCTGATGAGACGAGAGGCTGTTTCGTGTTAGTGCCGTCGGGCTTGTGGTAGTTACAAATTTGGCATTCGATAAAAGTAGGCTTTTTTTTAAAAGAAGATACGTATTGATCGTGTAGCTATTTAATCATATAAGCAGATTTTTTAAAACAATTTTTTTTTTACTTAGACAAAACTATACTTGCACATACGGTCATTTTTTATTCTTTTTCTTTTTTTCACATGTATATAAGATTTTCAGACGTAAAATTCTTATGAAATAATCATGCAATAATTATCAATAATGCACATACAAAGCTCATGCGGTATACCAACTCCACACTTACACTATCCAAGTAGTTATAGTACCAAGCACCCTCCGGATGCAATAAACTGCGCGTTTGGGACAATAATAATAGGGAAGAGGAGAGAGGAATTGTTTTTATTTCCTTGCCTAAATCGTTAACAGCCTTCGTACTACTCGTCAAACCGGGTAGAGATAAGACGGCTACTTCAGTTTTCTGATCACTATCGGAAGATTTCTTCCTCGGAGATAACCTTTTCATTAACCCTTTTACACTGCCGGACATCGATGACGATTCGCTTTCACTCCTCGCAGGTCTCAGTAGGGATACGTTTGGGTATACACGCTGATAGGATAACCTTTCCCACAACATGAAATCTATTGTGGACAATTTGTCGTTTGTTCTATCATTTTCTGAATTGTATTCAAAGAAAATTGAGCTGTATATTTCAGGGGATAATGGAGTTTTCAGAGGGGTCATAGGCGGACTGCTCGTTTCAGATATTGTGGACAGACTAGTATTCGTAACGACAGACCAGAGGTATGAGTCGTTCTTTGTCACTGGTATATTGGAGTAATCTATGTTTAGGCTTCTTTTTTTAAACTTTTCGGGTAATTTGAATTTATCGTTTGTATTTATTATTTCGTATACCACTTCTCCGACCGGACGAGTAGTTTTATTGGCGGTTTTTAGTGATGTTTTTTCGTGCGTGGGAGGTGGATATTGGAAAATGAAGGATGATTCGTCACATTTATCCCAAGGTTGTGCGGGAGGCCATAGTGTTGCTGCATTCAGTTCAAGCTAGTAGTGAATTAAAGAAAAAGTAAATTATAATGATTCTACAAATTACAAATACTCATCAATTTACAACAAGCAATTAAAATCATATCACTTAAGATCTATGAAGATTAATGATATTTTTAAATATAAATGAAAATAATTGTATAAGATATCAAACATTCCAACTAACTACGGAGCAAAGAGGGCGTTCAAATTTTACGTAACGCAATTTTTTAAGATTCCAGTCTCCATATAGCAGCACCGCCCCACCTCTTCCCATGTAATGCGCCGTAACGTTTTACTATACTCCCCTCCCTAAACGTTACGTAACACCCAAGTTATCATTTTTACCTATACCCTGTACAAGTTAGCTTGATCTTTTTGACAGATGTAAATCGGTCGGACGGATTTTTGTTTCGACCGTTGTAACATTGTACAAGCGTCTATTATTTTCAGTGTTCCTATTTAAATTTTACTTTGAAGCAATGAAAAGTCTTAAAATTTTCGGACGACGCTTGAATCTTTAGGGACTTTTGTGTTATATGTATTTTTTTAATATTTTTACAATTTTTAAAATCATTTAAATTAATAAAATTATATGTTCGTCATTGCAAAGTTATGTCGATCAGAAAAATGTACATCTGTCAAAAAAATCAAGCTAACTTGTACATATAGTAAAAGACAATTATGTTGCGCAATATACCGTAAAGTCGGTAAAATACCTTTGTTATTATTTAAATCGCGTTTGCGGTAATAAAAAATAAAACAAGAGATTTCTAAGTCGTAATATATGGAAAACAAAATAACAACGAAAAGGGTTGCCAGCTTGGGAGACTTTAATTTCCTTATTTTTTTTATTTAAATTAAAAAAAATAACAATGATACATAACAACATAACGCATTGTATGAACCCCCTCCCACCCTTGTAACAAATCATAACGTTTTATAAGACACCACCCCCCCCCCCTCTAAATTGCGTTACGTAATACTTGAACGCCCCCGAATTATGTAAAAGCGACCAAGAATAAAAACAGAAAAGAAAAAACCATATCACTTTACTATTACATAGCTTCACTATTATCAAGATCGTGATATATTAAAACAATTAAATTTAAAGTGCTTTATAGATGTTTCAAATCATATTGATGCACGATGCTGTGTATGTTAAGCTTGTATGTATATATTAACTTTCTGTGTGACGAGAAGTACAGTCAAATATGTTTATTTTTGACTGTGTCAATTCCGTCTTTTCAAATTTAAAACCACGAAGAATAGATATACAGGAGAGCGAACGTAATGTTAAAAGAATGGCATCAATTTAGGTAGTAGATAATTATTTTGCCTCTGTGCGCTAGGATCGAAGTTGTAATTTACGCGGGAAGGCTTGTTGCTATTGACAGCTCTGAATTTTGAAAATTGAGTTATTAGTTCATTTTTAACCTTTCTATTGGTTGCTATAGGTGTGCGATTATTGATTTAAATAGTGAAATAATGTAATTTATAATTTTCGTCTCTCTAACATAATTATGATAAAAAAGTGAGACAAAAACATGCCGCCAGGCCACCATTTTAAAGATATTTGACATGTAGTCAACATGATAATATATCATAAGATTTTTCAATTATTTATATTGTTTTTATCTTTAAACTTTGTAGTAAATTCTTATTAATAACATTGATTCATCACCAACATAAAATACTCTTGGAGATTAAATTAAAGGTTAAACTTTTAGTTTAATAACAGGTACGTAATTTTTAAATTATTAAATAAATATTAAAAATATAATGTAATGTTAAAGATTAAGTATATTTGTTTAAAAAAAATTTATTTCATATTATATATTATATAAAGTTATTTTAATTAAATATTTAATAAATTATGATAATAGTAGTCAGTGAAAAATTTAATTTTTTTTTCAAAATAACATTATTTAGAATAATAAAATTATTGTTATTTTCATATATTTTTCAGCTATAAAATATCATAAGAAGCCTCGCAGACAATTCACATAATTAGCATAGCATCAATTATCATGCTCTACTACCTTTTATAGAGAAGAAATATCAATACCTACTTCTGTCCAAGAAATCAGATGATTTAGAGAATTCCAGATAAAATTACTATTAGTACAAAAATAAAAAACAATGTATTTTAATAAAATTTCTGAATTCGTTTTGTTTTATTTCATCTTCCAAAATATTAGCATTTAATACATAAAATTATATTTATTAAATATGCAACTAAAATAAAACTGTTCTAGAGAACTACTACCTATATTTAATTACACATATTATAATAACTAATATAATAATAGTATTGGTACTTCACGAATACTCGCGCACCTAGTGGCAAAAAAGAGAACTATGATCTTTGTTTATTTTTGTGTACATAAGTACCGTGAAATTTGTATAGAACTAGGTCCACCGTTCGCTCTCCTGTATATCCATTCTTCGTGTTTAAAACAATTAAACATCTCTACATCAAATATCAAGTTTTACATTTATTATCTGTACTTCCTTCACAAAGCTGCATATTTACAAACACCCGCACACACGGTGCCACCAGTCAATACGAGTTAAATTATAGGCTGACACACGAATCCTGAATCTGATTTTTTTTTTTTACTTCGTTATATTTAACTTTTGTTGGTCACAAGTGTCAAACTATAATGAGTGCACTAATATGAGCTACAAGAACAGCTGAGACAATTTTATTATTGTCATCGAAATTTTGCGATAAACTCATGTATAGCTTTCTCGTGTTATAGATTATGGGTGTGTTCCGATATACACTGTGACCACTGTAAGGTTCGATACCGTTTTCAAATGAAAATATTTGTCATGTAAATGTTTTGTTTTCAACAAGAAAAATTATTATTTGAATATTATTGACATTTTTGAAAAACAATATTCATTAATAATAATAACAATCATAATACTGAAAGTATCTTTCCGAAAGCGCCAGAGGTCACAGTACAAAAATGGCGGCGATTTATGACGTCATATATTTCTCTATGGTACTGCGGCAGTGTACTGACAGTTCATAAAGGAACGAATTTTTCACCAATAAGAGAACCGAGCAGTGCTCGCAATGTATATCGGGACACAGCCTGTATCTACAAACAGAACATCAGCACGAGAGTATTCAGGGTACAATCCCCACGCGCCAATGTCGTAAAGCGTCGTGCACACTGACCGTGGTGAGGCGCTGCAGCGCGCTGAAGCGGTCCTCCTGCGCAGCGGCGCTCTTCTCGAAGGCTTCGTGCTTCTTGATGAGGCTCTCCACCTCGTCGATGGTGTGGCCGAGCTCCTGCGACATGAGGTACGGCTCCTGCGCGATGAGCCACGCCTCCGCCACCGCCGCGTCGCGCGCGAACTGGTACACCTCCAGGACTGCGGGCGCGACGGTAGCCCGTTAGATGCGTACACCGTGCTTTAAGTGAACTGAACTAGCCTGTGACGTCCCACTGCTGGGCAAAGGCCTCTTCTCTATATAGAAGTGTTGGAGCTTAATCCATAGTGGGTTGGCGCATAATTTAACTACCATGAGTAACGATCGTCATCAGGTGTCTGTGGTAACAACCGGAATCGACAGCTTTAGGTGCTCTCCGAGGTACGGTGGGGAGACCCACAAGGACATACAGCCAGATCAGAAATAAATATTTGTACAAATATCTGCTCGAGCGGGAATCGAACCCGCGACCGCCGTCGTCGACGTTGATACGACGACTCGGACAAACGGTCGTCAATTGTTTAAGTGACGGTTAAATGCGATAGTAATGTTTTTTAGAATCGAGAATGAACTGACTGAGCTGCAGGTTCTCCCAGCGCTCCTCCCAGCGGCGCAGCAGCGCGTTCCGCTGGTTGGTGAGCGCCTGCAGCTTGTCGCGGATGTCGGGCGACGCGTAGTGCTGGCGCGCCAGCAGCTCGCGTCCGAGCCCGATGCACGCCGTGAACTTGTCCTCGCGCGTCTCGATCTCCGCCTTCAGCGACTGGTGGTTGTTCATCAGTAGCTCGACGCCGCTCACGTCGCTACAATCAGATGAGATCGATCGAGGCACGTTCTCTTGCGGGTGATTTATATTATAACACAATTTAAAAAAATATAATGTTTAGATTATATCATAAATATATATATTTTTTTATATAAATAAAATGTTCTCCTATCTCCACCGAAAGTTCGATTTTCGTTCCTGTGAAGCGGGACAAAAGAGATACTTTTCCCTTCCCCGCTTCACAGGGACAAAACCCAAGCATTCGGCCTAGGTAGAAAAAAAAAAGTATGTGTAACACGGGATGAAAGTACTACATCCTTTTCAGTAATTTCAAATTCGGGACAGAAAGTATTACTTTCGTCCCTTGTGACATAGAATACTATTAGATTAATTATTCGAACATTTTTGCAATTTATCATATCATGCATTTTATAATATATATGTATAATAATATATATCGAGCAAATGAATGAAATATTTAGGTATAGAAGTAGATAAATATCTGAGAACGAGGGTACTCACCGCGGCTTCTCGCCCGTGTTCATGGAGCGCACGACGTCGTCCATCCAGAGCGTGAGGTCGCGCACCTGGCTGAGGAAGCGGAACAGCTGGTCGGCGTCCTCCAGCTTGGCGCGGCGCGCGGCGCACGCGGCCTGCAGCGCGCGCCACGCCTCCGCCACCTCCGCCTCGCGCCGCGTGATCTCCGCCGCCTTGTCGCCCGCGTACGACGCGGCCAGCCGCGCGCACTCGCTGCTGATCGTCTCCACCTGCACCACACGAATATCGCGGCAGTGAACGAGCGGAACGAGACGGAGCTTCATACGAGCGCGCCGCGATACCTACACTACTAGGGGCTTGACGCGTGTACGCGTGTGTGCGCGACCACTCGCGCTCGCACTCGACGCGATCGATGCGATCGACAACAGCACCCGTCTCCCGAGTTCGATAGAAACTTTAAATGTCAGGCCGGCGTAGAGTGTCGAGAGTCGAGAGAGGACTGTAGCGACACACGTGGGCGATTTATTGGTGAACTCGGGAGTGAGGGATACTGTGTATTGAATGTGTTATAGGCTTCTTACTGCATGTAAGGCAGTATACTATCATGCAATGGTCTTCATATTAACTACGTCCGGGTTGCGCTGCCCAAAAAGTAATTAAAATATGATGTTCAACATATTACATACACAGCTGACACACTGAGACTTGCAACGTCATACAAGGTGGACATCTTATGTCCTCTATATTATGTCACATTAATTATTCGAACTACATGTTACAGAAACTATACGTAGATGTCGAACATGAGTTTATAATATATTATATAGTAAATGTGTATACAAGTTAATAATTCATTATGACGCAACTCCACTAGACAAGAAACATACCACCTAGTTCAGGATTACTCCCACTCCCAATAGTTATAGTAACGATCGTTCTGGTGAAGTGATGCGAGTAGTTGCCTCAACGCCGCATGCCGGCGGTCGGAAAAAAAAACCGGTCTGGATGTATGTTCTAGTGGGTCTCCCACCGTGCCTCGGAGAGTACGTAAAGCCGTCGGTTTCGGTTATTATCATAGACACCTGATAAGGATCGTTATTCATAATAGGGATATTATTCACCAACACGTAGTGGAACAGCGCGGTGGATTAAGCTAGAACCCATCTATATAGAGAAGAGGCCTTCTCTCAGCTGTGGTTTACAGGCTGATAGAGATACGATATGCGAATGCGAGTGCGAGTAGGAGCACAGACCTGCTGCTGCAGCGTGCTGAGGTCCTGCATGAAGTTGTGGTGCTTGCGCTGCAGCGCGCCGACGCTGATGGCGTCGCGGCCGAGCTCGTCGCTCACGCCGCGCGCCTTCTCGCTCACGCGCTGCAGCGTGTCCTTGCAGTCGTGGAAGTACTTGTGCAGCTCGCGCGACGCGGCCAGCATCTGCGGTCGTCGGTTTAGCATTTTAATGACAAATTATAAATAAAACTTTGTCTGTTAACCTCGTATGTCCTGTGTTTTTCAACAATGGTAGTCACATCCACCGGCTCTACTATACGAAGTACAAACTGAGAATAATGCTTCAGACGGAGACAAAAATTTTACGATTTTAGAGATTTTTTGAAGCAAAGCCTTGTTGTCTGTATTTTTTACGGTATGTCTATTATGTATAGCAACTCGACCATAGAATATAAAATGATAATGACCGTATTAATGCTACCGTTGTAAAAAAAAAACTACCTGGTAAATGGGGAGGGAAAAAATTGTATTTGCGTAAGTACATTAGGCAGTTACGCTATCTATATCCTTAAAATGTCAGGTCTGAACTACTATAGTTAATTTGTACTTGTAAAAGTACGCGGGAATTTACGAGGTTAAATATAGATGAATATATAGATGTTTCGAATCATCTCGGCACGCGGTATTATTTGCGGACGACTTTATTTATATTTACTGTATTAAAAAATGAAATAAATCGAAACTGAATATTTAAAGTAGTAGTCACCTGCGTCCTGGTGTCGATGAGCTCCAGCAGGTCCTGCCAGGTCTCGCGCAGGCCCTCCTTCCACTGCGCGATGGTCGCGTTGTCCGAGTGGCCCATGGCGATCATCTGGTCGGCGATGCGCTCCGCCGTGGCCACGCGCTCCGACCCCACCGCCTGCGTCTCGCGCGCGAACTCCTTGAACCTCTCCCATAGGAGCTGCGTACGTCCAAATATATGTCAAGTTATTTTCTCATATTATTTTATGCAAAAAAAAAAAATACTAAAAGATTAGTCCAGTAGCATTAGGCTAAGATTATGTTGTTGTGTATGTTATGTGTAATGTAAGTAAACTGTATTATGTATATTAGGCCTTCACCTTGATTGTCTAAAAAAGATAGCTCGCCTATAGTACCTTTTCTTTTTTTTTATAACTTAACTGTGTATTTATTTTATATGTATACAGTTAAGAGTAAATAAATAATATATGACAATCGATAGACCCAAGTCACGATTTATATCGAGGCGAACACTGCTGAGTTTTCAAATACTCAGCGGTAATGGCAAACATATAAAAAAACCTGCATATTGCGAGAAAAATTCGATTGATATATATCAATCAACGCTTAAACAAGCGTGACGCATTATGATGAAACTCTTATCCATATTAGAAGACTTAGTGGTGTAAAATTTATTATAGTACAGTATGCTCTATATATCTATTTTTTGTGAATGACTCTATTTAGATCTCTCGTTCTTATTATCTGCGCTCAAACGGCGTCTTTCGTGTCCGGCTCGCAACTACAAACAGCATATCGAGTGTCTCCCCACAAATATTTAAAATATAAAAGAATATATTACCACAGTACAGTGTACATTAATCTATCGATAGTTTCCGAGTCTGTTCCGAGCAGATATAATTTTTCCTACCGTAACATGATCGTAGTCCTGGCCCAGCTCCTGCGAGCTGGCGACCAGCTCCCTCTCCGTGATCCACTGCTCCAGGTCGTCGACCTCGCGCGACAGCTGGAACAGCCGCAGAGCCTCGTCCAGCTTGGCGCGCCTCTCACCGGCCAGGTCCTTGAGACCGGCGTATAGTTTGTCCACTTGGGACTGCTTTACCGAAATTTGTTCGCTGTAACGTAAATAATTTGAATTAAATTAACGCATAGTAAAAAATTGTTATAAAATATTAAATAATAGTGTACCATAATGGATCGCTAATGATGTTTGTAAAACCAAGAGAAAAAGATATAATGAGATGCTAAACAAATTAATAGATTAGTTATTTTTTATTTTTAAATTGAACTCTGATAAAATAGAAAAAGACTGAGTACTTAAACAAAGTTTATGGTGACTTACTCGATTTCTATATGACCTTTATGTAAATATTAATCGGCCTAAGACGACAATTGCAAGTGTACAAGGTCAGGGTAGTACCGGCCTAAGGGGAAAATGGCAAGTGTGCAAGGCTTATATTAGGGATGTTCATAGAAAACCTTATCAATTTTTATTATCCATAACTATCCTGTGTGGGAAGTGCACACGAAAAAAAGAAGGTCATCCCGTACCGATTTTTCCAACTACAGGCTATATGTATTCTTAAAAAAAAAAAAAGATCATCACTGGCACGTGAAATATGCCCCTAAGATGAAATTATGCTCTTTTTTATGCCCACTCCAAAAAGCTCGAGTGTGTGGCTGCAAACCTAGCACACCACTTAGGCCAGCCCTGATATTAATAAATAGCCGTCACAATAAAACTAAAATATGACACTGAAATATTTCAAGACAAAATACTACATGGTCATTTTACAACATATATCACAAAAATTAACCAAGGTGTACTAATAGAGGTTTTCTTTTTTTTTTTTCATTAAAACTCACCTTAAAGGATGTTCTTCACTAGTCAGCTGGCGAACAGTTTCTCCCAATTGACGGATTGTCTGTGCATAATCATCTACTGCCTGCTCCAATATCTCGTGTTTTTTCATCAGATTTTGAGCCGAAATCTCATCCTTGCCACGATCCTCTACCATCATGTAAAGTTCCTGTTCACTCATCCATGCTTCAGCTTCGTTGGCATCGAACAAATATTGTTGAGCCTTCTCCCATTGGGCCAAGTTGTCCTTACGTTGATCGATGGCATCTACAAAACAAAAGAAATTTTGGTATAATAACTTATTATATAATTTATATGTTATGACCGTTTTATAACTTACAAAAGCAATTTACCTTTAAGTTCTCGCCACCGTGCAGTGAGTTCCTCAATAAGGGTTTTGAATTCGGGCGCATCTTCGTGTCCCTCGTCAATCAACTTTTGTCCGTTGGAAATGACTGTCAATATTCTCGGCTCGTGGTTATCCGTCTCCGTCTTCAAAGATTGATTCTTCTTCTGTAGCATTTGAACATTAAACAATGAGTTTCCATAGTCGGTACTTGTGGCCAGAGGCATTTTTTCGTGTATCCATAATTTTTCATCCTCGACATCGCGGCGGAACTGGAACGCTTCCTTCTTCTTTGCAAGTTGACGTTGGCGCTCCAGCAGAGGCGCCTTGAGTTGCTCGAAACGATTTTCCACAGATGTTTTCTTCTGCTTTATCTCCTCCATTTTATCTGGAACGGTCTTTTGCAGGTATTCCGCTTGAGTTTCGAGTTCGGTAACCTGCTTAGCCTTCACGGCCATCTGAGTCTCGATCATCTGTTGCTTCTGCATTAGAATATTGACAGATGCCAGATCAGTGCCAGTGTCTGTGTTCTCGATTTGCTTTTCGAGCTCGTTCATCCATGAATCAATGTCGTCGCATGTCTGGTGAAGGAGCACCTCACGATTGGATTCAAAGAGGCGTTCACCCTTTTCTTTAGTCGTTGTTTGGAGGTTTTCGAATTGATCTTGTAATTCCGTCATCTTGGGTGAGATGATTTCAACGAACTCTGGTTTCTGTTTCATGAGTTCTTCAGCGGCATTCTGGACGGCAAAAAGACGTTCCTTGTTGGCCGCAATCTCAGCTTCGAAAGCTTGATGGCGAGTCCATTTGGAGTGGATGGTCTTTGCTGACCGGTAGGTATCATCTTGAGCAGTTACATTCTTCTCTTGTACCCATTCTCCAAGCTCATCGCAATCCTGAAGGAATTGATGAAGCTGTAGTTGATCCTGTAGTTTTTCCATCTGTTGGAGTGCCTTCTCACGGTTAGAATCCCGTCTCGCACGAATACTCTCAGCTTTGCGTTGAATTTTGTCAGCATCGAAGTGTCTCTCCTCAACGAGGCGGTTGGCGAATTGTACAACTGAGTTAATTTTGTCATCATTAGCTTCCATAGTTGTGAGGAAAGCTTCGTGCTCTTTTATAGCATTCTCCGCCTGTTCCAAGTTTGCAGGAGGCTCAGCTTTAGCAAGTCTAAAAAAATTAATGATTATATAAGTATAATTATATAATCATTATAAAGAGTTATTATTATTAATTCTACTTAAATCTAACAACACTTAATAGCATAGTGAATAGATTAATTAGAAGTTGCCATAAAATTAAATTTGGTATGTCGAGAGGTCAAATAGGCAAGTGGTGTAGAATCCCGGACCTGTGCTCCTGGTGCGACAGCAGCACCTCCGCCTGGCGCGCGTCACGCTGCAGCAGCTGCAGCTCGAGGCTCTGCGTCAGCAGCTGCTGCCGGTTCTCCCACATCTGCTGCAGCTCGGCCCAGCCCTCGCGCAGCGCCTTTAGCCGCTCGCGAAGGAACATGTACTGCGGGTCGTCTTGAGTGGATGGCTCCTGAAAAAAAAATTACCAGTTAAACACATGTCAAAGTCTAGCATATAAATGGTTCCGGTGCTATAATAGGTACCATTGAGTTTAGATCGAATTATTTACAACATAATACAATTCAAAAGATACAGCTATAGACGCACAGGCACACAAACAGCTACATAGCAAAGCCTTCGTAATTGGAAATCACTGGTAAATACGGAACCCTTAAGAAGAAACAAGAAAAGTTAAACTTAATGAGGTCCCATAAAACTATACCTAGTCCAACCGTTTATTATCTTTTTGACAGTTCAAGAAACTTCGACATTAGTGACATCCTCACATGCTACCAATCAGTGTTGGGCATTAGTCAATTGAAATTTCAATTGATTAATTAATTGATTAAAAAATTAATTGTGATCAAATTAATTGCAGTTAAAATTAGTTGCAATTAACTATTAATTGTACGCTGCAATTAATTTATTTAAATTAATCTATGTTAATTGTATCTTACAATTAAATCAATCACAATTAACTTTTTAATTGTTTTAAAAAAACAATTAAAATTAACAATTATTTTTTAAATAATATTATAAATATAAATTTAAATTGCATGTCACGAATGCCTTAATTTAATTAATGTATTTGTGATTCATATTTTGATATTAATTTTGATTTTGATCTTGATTTTAATTTTGATTATGTTTTTGATTTTGAATTTTAATATGAATTTAATTTTGATTTTGATTTTAATTTTAACTATTACTACTAAAATTACATTAAATTATGCCATTTTTCTGCATTGGACTTTTTCTTACATACATTTTTGGCTTCACTCATCATTGTTTTTCTCAAGTATTCTCATATTTTAGGTGTTTTTTTTTACTAACAAGCTCTTAAAATAAAAAAGGTAGGTATCTATCGAGGGACCCCCGTAAAACATAAATTAAAAGTTTACCAACTTGGGAGACTAATTTCCTCGATTTTTATTTAAGTTAAAAAAAAACAATGTTACACAACGCGTTATATGAACCCTCCTCCCATCCTTATAACGCATCATAACGTTTTACAAGATCCCCCCCCCTCCCTTCCCAAATTGCGTTACGTAATACTTGAACATACCTAAACAAAAATAAACACACGTTTAAAAGTGTTCATTAAATTTCATTATTTATGATACAAAACAGTTATCATAATATAAATATAATAATTACATAAGCAATTTAACATTTCTCAATTAGTAAATTAAAATATTATTTTCACTATCACCGTTATACAAAACAAAATAAAATTAATCCATATCGGCTTCTTCTTCATCACTAGACATGTCTTTAATTTCCATATTCTCCCCAGAATCTGACTCGTTTCCCAAGTTTATGATCAACCTGTCTATCACATTGTCATCAAGTTGGCAAATCTTTTCGTTTATGTTTTACGGGGAGTCCCTCGATAAATACGTTATTTTATTTTAAGAGTATATAAGTAAAAAAAAGGTTGTTAGTAGTTTATGTTTCAGCAGAGGGTGGTGTTAAAATTCAATCTTAACTATTATAAGAGTAGATTACTAAAATGTGATTGACAATTTTAAATTAAAACTAATATCTGATTCATAAAAATAACTTAAATTAACAAATTATTGAAAAAACTAAACTTAAATTAGTATGTTATTGACGAACGTTCTGGTGTAGTGGTGCGAGTAGTCGCCTTAAACCGCCCACCGGCGGTCACGGGTTCGATTCCCGTTCGAGACAGCTATTTGTATCTGTACAAATATTTTTTTCCGGTCTGGGTGTATGTCCTTGTGGGTCTCCCCACCGTGCCTCGGAAAGCACGTAAAGCCGTCGGTCCGGGTCATTATCATAGACACCTGATAACGATCGTTACTCATGGTAGGGAAATTATCCGCCAACCCGCAGTTGAGCAGCGTGGTGGATTAAACTCCAACCGTTCTTCTATATGGAGAAGAGGCCTTCGCTCAGCAGTGGGTTATTTACAGGCTGATACAGTACAGTACAATACAGTTATTGACATAATCAGACTTTGTTATATCTCATATTTTGCCATTATATTTAATATACGGATTTTTTTTTTACATATAATTAGTTACATATCTACTTATTTTATATATAACTTTTCATATAATAATTAGTTTTAATTGTTAGTTTTTAATTAAACATGTTAAAATAATTAATAACAAATTAATCGTTAATTATAAAACTCGATCACGATTAACAATTAATTAATTGTCAATTGCGAGTTTTCAAAATTACAACTAATTAATTGTTAATTGCGAGTTCTAACAATTACAATTAAATAATTGTTAATTGCAACAGTTGTGATTAACGATTAATTAATTGTTAATTGTTAATTGTTTTCACAATTTAATTTTGCCCAACACTGCTACCAATTCGCTTTGAAATAATAATCGATTTTATAAGAAGAACTTTCAATTGATTTAATGAAATATTTTTAGTTTAAATATTAATTATTCGTTTCTTAGTTTTTTTTTAACGCATAGTTACATTTTAAGGCAGTCGTCAAACAATAATTAAACTAATGAGCAAAGTTATAATAGATACTATTTTTATTTCCTTTTTTTATTAAATTTATAGAAATAATACTTTTATGAAGTCAAATTATTTTTATCATATGATCGATTTATCGTATTTCAAGAACTGTTTCATAGTCTGTGGTTGTTTGTTATGCACAGGGCACTTAACTACTCGTCAATAAAGTGCCATAAACGACAAGGTATAGATACTAATTATTCCGTAATACCATTTAACCAATATGAGGACTGAATAGTTAGTTTTTCAAAAAAAATAAGCTCTAGTATACTATATATATAGTAGTACCAGTGACTTAATGGAAATAGCAAAAATATGTTTAAAGGAAATAAAACTTACAGCAGTAATCTTCTCCCCATATTCCATCATTTTAGCGTATTCGTCCTTGTAATTGTCGATCTCTTCCTTGATTGTCTGGTGCTGAGACAACAACTTCTCTGCTTCCGGCAGACTTGCGGGTATATCTGACAATAGAGTTTCATTAAGGAGTTATCCATTAATTAAGTCACTCCAATTTCAATAGTTTTGAACAAATTATCCAAATTTTAGACAAAGATGGTCTCATTGTGAAATCTATTGCCGAGTGTGACATTATATATATTTTTCGACTTGTAATCAGAGGGCTCCATGACATATACACACAGACAAATAGAAGAATTATATACATAATAATCCTATTTGAAGTTTAAGTTTCCGTATGTTATCTGATATAACTGTATAAATTATTGATAACCATTCTCCATCTCTCGGGTCTCTTGTTATGAAATGATTTCGAGAAAAATAATATCTTCTTAAAGGAAATTACCTTCTGAAGCAACGTCGGTCTGCGTCTTTGTGAGCCAAGCTTGGAAGTGGTCGACAGAACGTAAGAAGCGGTGCAAGTCGCCTGCCTCTTCCAATTTCGCATCGCGTTCCTTGAGCTGTACAAAATAAAATATCTCGTTAACTTAGTATTTATAGAAGTATATAGTTTGATAGGGAAATATACATCACTTAAAGAGTTTTAAAATTAAGTAAATATAATAAAGTGTCAGTGTGTGTCAGTTACTGCTACCAAAAAAAAAAGTATCCTATGTTACTTCTAATACCTCCAAGAATATGTGTATAAAGTTTCATGGTGGTCGGTTAAGTAGTTTTCGCGTGAAAGCGTAACAAACAAACATAGAAACAAAATATTTTATGTGAGTAAATTCTAGTATTTTATATACTCTATGTGAAAACACGAACACTTACAATTTCCTTAACACTTACAAAGACCTCCTGAGTATTAAAGAGAAATTAATCGTCCAGTACTGACCATTTGCGTGAGCTGGTCCCAGTTGTCGGTGATGGTGTGTATGCGCTCGCGGATGAGGCGCGCGTCTTCCGGATGTTCGTCCTCGATGGCGCTGGCCTCGCTCTCCAGTGACGTGATCCGCGCCTGTATGGCGGCCAGGTCGCGCTCCATGCCCGACAGCCGACGTTGGAGGGTCATGACACCTGGAGGGATTGCTCCGATTCAGAAACCCACAACTCAAATATTTATATATCGGCCTGTAAGCCACCCACTGCCGAACGAAGGCCTCTTCTACTGCGGGTTGGCAGATAAATAATTTAACTACCACGGGTAACGATATTTATCAGGTGTCTATGATAACAACCGGGATCGACGGCTTTATGTGTTCTCCGAGACACGGTGGGGAGACCCACAAGGACATACACCCAGACTGAAAAGAAATATTTGTACAAATACAAATATCTGTCCCGAGCGGGAATCGAACCCGCGACCGCCAGCGCGCAGCTTTGAGCAACTACTCGCACCACTACACCAGAACGGTCGTCAAATATTTATTTAGGCCATCGCAATCGCGAACATTACAGACATCGATAAACACTAGTACAAATTCTATACATTGACGGACAAAATCATAAAACATAAAAAATTATGTTGTTAGTAAAAATAATGTTCAACAACAATTTTTTTTTTTTTTAATAATCGGCGTCATAGCTGATCAACTGATCATAAATAAACAAAGCTAACTTGTTGTGTTAAAAAATGTTAACTATAAAAAATGTTGTGCAGTTATGATATACGTTGTACCAAATGTTACGCATTACCAAAGGAGAATGATAAATACACTACAGGCTTAATACATGAAAAGAGAACTAAGAATGATGCGAGGAGGTGTTAGCTTTCAACTCTCTCACTTAATGTGCGAAAAGAATATTGAAGAAACTTCAAGCCGATTTGTTGTAAATATATTGATAACCATCAAGTCGAACTGTAGTCAATTGTTATAGCTAGGCTTTACAATAAAAACACTAAAATAAAATATTCCATTTGAAATACTGTTACTTATTATTCTGTTAACTTTCAAGAAATGAATTAATGCTGCTTACCATTGAGGTCCATTTCCAGATTGTCTGTCTGTTGCAAGATACGTTTTTTGTCTTCGATCCAAGACACGGTTTCGCGGCACTCGATATAGAACGTCTGGACGCCTTGTGCTGACTTCAAGTCGTCCTTCTTTGCTTCCGCCTGATATCAAAATTTTTTGTGTTAAAATTTGTTTAGAAAATAATTTGTTAGTTAAGAAAATTATTTGTAAAAATAAATGATTGATTTCTTGAATAAGTAACGCCTTACTCAACTGCCCCTGGTACTTATAATTTTAATGTAATGTGTTTCTGTTTGTATGTGTTTGTCTGTGATGAAATGAAATGAAAATATTTACAGACTTAACGTATGTCAAAAAAAATTTTCATTTAAAATAAATACGTCAAATTATTACACACTAATGTCTCGGTAGACATCTCATTACTATTATATCATCGGCTTTCGGAAAAAAGGCGGAGGAAAAAAACACTCAGGACTCCTTTAAAAAATAACGTCATTATACAAAATAAATAAATAATGCATGACATCATAACTTCCGAAAGGATAAACCGATTTCAGTACAATTTTTAAAATTATCGTATTGTTTTGCTGTGTGATATGCGAGACGATTAAAAAAAAAGCGTCAGTTACCTTCTCCCTGAGCGAGCTCCAGGCCTGGTTGAGCGCGGCCTGGCGCTCCTGTATGGCGGGCGCCTGCGGGTGCTCCACGTGTATGAGCTGCCGCGCGAGCTGGTTCACGACGGCCACGCGGGACGCGTTCGCGTTCATCTCCTTGTCGAAACCGTCGTAACTGATAAAAAAAAATTAAAAAAAACATTTATTTACACTCGTTAATTCATATATTTTTTCTCTTCTGGACGCATCTACCGATGGAGCGGAAGAGAACGCGTCACGAGCCGAACACTGAGGCCGGTCGTTCTTCTCTATCGCATGTTCCGCGCTTTCGCTCGCGGAACTTGACGAGTCATGCTTTTTCATACGTGCAGCCGGCGTTCATAGATTTATAAGACGTTATTACGTCAATATATATATTTATTTAGACATGTCTATTCAGTAAAAATATTTTGTTTTTGCAATATTTCGAAAAAGAACTTTACATTAAAAAAATTTAGAAAAAAAAACCTGGAAATATTATTATGACTCATGTGACATAATTACAATATAATGTACAATTAACCATTTTTACATACAATTACATCGAAATTTGAAAATCAAAAATGTTAAAAAATTAACAATGTCTAGTCTGATCTACTGTTACACTGTCACAGTAGTTAATTAAAAAAGAAAAAAATGTAAATTATTGGATGATGAAAAATAATTTATTGGATGTAAAATTTTTATCATGACTTTTCAGGCTTCGGCCTGACTATTATGGATTTGGTTTTGCCTATCATTTATGACAAAGAGTAAACGAAAATATATCTCAGATTTTCGTTATATTATCTTCAGATCTCGCCAATAATGGAATCAGAAGAAAAATGAAGTTACTTCAGACTCAGCTCCGGCCTTTTGTTACACCGGAATGAAATTTACAAAATTAAACTAGGCTGTATGGACTATAGTTCTTTGCCTTTCCCTATTGAGGATAACTTTTAAAACAACATTAAGATATCGCTCGTCGAAGGCGGAGTCGCACTGACCGGTGCTTCATAATCTCGACGTCGTCGATGTCCTTGGGCGGCAGCATGGTGTCGAGCATGCGGTCCTTCTCCGCGATCCACTGGTCGGCGGCGTCCGCCTCGGCCAGCAGCTTGCAGAGCGAGAGCGCGTCCAGCAGGCGCTGCTTGCGCAGGCGCGCCAGCTCCGCCAGCTCGCCGTGGCGCGCGTCGATGGCGGCCAGCCGCTCGCGCACCTCGCCGCTGTTGGCGTCCTCGGGGCTCAGCTCGCTCGCCTGCGTCGCGTACCAGTGTGGGATAAGTATCGATAATTCGTAGGTACTCGATAATTTTTCATTCGATAATTATAGAATTTTTTATGATCCGATATTATCGATACCTATCGCAAACTATCGATAATTTTCATCCGATAATTATCGATAACTGTTTATTCGTTAATTATCGATAACTACCGATACCAGGATACGATAATTATAGATGATAAAATTATCGATATTTTTTTCCGATCAACATCACTAGCGTGACGTCGAATTCGTTCGGTTATCTGTCTACATGTACGACTAAAAACGAAAATTTTACATGTATCCATCACTCTACTCCCAGACAACATCAGAGAGGTAGAGACTAAGGTTTCTTTTAAAAACCATCTCCGGGAACATTTGCTTAAAGCTCCGGATTCATAGACATTTCTACTACATGTGTGTTACAAAAATTTGTAATATTGATATTATTTATTTTTACTTCAATTATAAGTAAATCGATTTTTGTTTGTGTACGAGTATATAATTATATATGTATGTATATATATGTTTGTTGTTTGTGTGTTCTTTGTTATTACTACCAATTTTTTTTCTGGTTTACCTAAAAGATGATTTGAAGAGAAAGCCACTAGGCATTAAGTCCGCCTTTTGTATATATATTTTTTTTTTTACATTTTTGACAATAAATAATTTAAATAAAAATAAAAATAAATGCATCTTCGTATCAGAAATTTGTGAAAAAAAAAGCAATGGATTAATATAACCATTATATTAATTGCAATGGTTTGCAGAAATGTTGTCAGTAAATTTGTTTTAAATTGCTAAAGTACTAAGTTTATGTTTATACTTCTACGATAATAATGTGTCGCTATGTTAAAATAAAAATAAAACTTAATTTTAGTCTATATTTCATAAGAATCATTTAAATTTATCAAAAGTTAATGTAATATAATTGATTAGCGTGACTTAGTAAAATTTGTATTTTATTTTATTATTTTATTTCATAAAGCGTTGAGTTAGAACGTGATTGAAATACGTTGATTTTAGCTTAGCTCTTGTTAAGTACTATTTCAAGTCAAATTTACCTGTTGTTTAAGCTGCTGTATGACGTTAGCGTAGTGCTTGAGTTCGTCCGTGACATCTTTGTGTTTTTTCAACAAGCTCTGCACTTGCGCTTCATCTACACCCGTATCCTCGGAAGATACCAGTCTGTAAAATCATTAAAAATTTCACTAAGCCTATAATATACTATCAAAAATTGAAACAGAAATATAAACATTAACGCAGGGAAGTCTAGTGGTATACATACAAGAAATCTATTACGGGGGCGTACAAGTATTTACGTAACGCAATTTAGGTAGAGGGGGGGGGGGGGGGTCTTGTAAAACTTTACGATGCGTTACAAGGCCGGAAGGGGGGTTTCATACAACGCGTTATGTAGCATTGTTTTTTTTATATTGTAGCGACAACTATCTCGCCACATACGAACTGACGCATCCTACATCGCGCTATCAAAGTTTTCAAAGCGATTGAATACAAGAACCCGACAATAGACGTTAAGTGACGCGTAGCCCACCAGACGCAACACCGTCTGGTCAAAGGATCCTTCCTTTTCAATGGCAGCCTCTTCAACCCCTAAAATATTTACAACCCTTTTCGTTTATTTTTTACGTAGAGTCCCTCGAACGTATTGTAGGTCATTGTTATTTTGTTCTCCATGTATAACGAGTTGGAAATCTCTTGTTTTATTTTATTACCGCAAACGTGATTTAAACAACAATTAAGGTATTTTAGCGACTCTTTGCTACCTTGCACAATAAAATTGTGTCTTTTAGGTAAAAATAGTAACAGGTCAAAAATCTTCAAAAATTGCGTTACGTAATACTTGAATACCCCTAAACTTCAAATAGACAAAAAAAAAATTAATAAGTTTTTTTTTTCCTATATACCTTAGCGTGTCCAGCATCCAGTTGTCGATGTCGTCGGCGTCCGCGAACAGCTGGTGGTAGCGCACGGCCGCGTCCAGCCGGTTCTTGCGGAGCGACACCACGTCCAGCAGGTGGTTCCATTGGGACAAGATGTCGCGGAGACGTTCCTAACAAAAAGTTGTTTCCACATTACGAGCAAATTCAATGACTACACATTTGATCCATTAGAACTAAACCTACCAGAGAACCAGAACCTACCCATTAAAATTTTTAAATCATAGGTCTATATTTTTCTTTTTTAGGTTTCTTAATTAGTTATATATTATAGAAAAAGTTATAAAGTTTAAGAAAAATATAAACCTAGAATTAATTTTTTTTTATGAAAGTCTCAAAAGCGGTCATTTGACTGCTCTGGTAGGTTTAATGTTAGTAACGTTGCACGAATATCACGATTTCTGGTACCCAGGATCTGAATCTTATATATATTTATACTTTATATATATTTATTACACATATGTATTATTTATTTTTAAAAAATGTATATCAGTTGGCTGTTACCTAAAATATAGGCATTAAGTTGACTACCTTAGGAACAGACGACCTTGAGTGTATGGAAAAAAACCATCAAATATCAGTTCAGTTGCAGTGGGAATCAGAAGAAAAATGAAGTTACTTCAGACTTGGCTTCAGCCTTATGTTATACCGGAATGGCTGGGCCGGAACAGGCTGTATGGACTATAGTCCTTTGCCTTACCCTGATGGGGAGAAATTTGAAAACAACAAGAATCAGCCGAAGTGGGCGTTACCTGTATGCGGTCGGCGCCGAAGTGTCCCTGCGAGATGAGCTCGTCGCCGACGGCGGCCACGCTCATGAGCTGCGGCTCGTGCGCGTGCACGTCCGCCTCCAGCGCCTTGTGCTTCGAGATCAGCAGGTACACTGCACGCACACGACACACACGTCTTAACTTAGCGCAGCTGAATAATACTGGGTATATTTCTTAAGCTTGTAATGTAATGTATTGTTTCAGCCTGTGAACAACCCACTGCTGAGCGAAGGCCTATTCTCCGTATAGAAGTAAGGTTGGAGCTTCATCCCCCACCCACAGCAGGTTGGCGGATAATTTCCCTACCATGAGTAATGATCGTTATCAGGTGTCTATGATAACAATCGGGACCGACTGCTTTTCGTGCTCACCGAGGCAAGGTGGGGAGACCCACAAGGACATACACCCAGACCGGAAACAAATATTTGTACAAACACAAATATCAGTCCGTCGTCAGTAAGTCACAAAAAAGAGCTCAATCGGTAGGCCGAGTCTAGACAGAGACAAGAGGCGAACCAGCCAGAAACTTGTACTCGAAATTAAATTAGAAAATAATAACACTAACCCGTAGTGAGATCGTGACCGATATCGTCGACAGATACGATCTGCTCCTTCTCCTTGATCCAGTTCTCTTCATCAGCCATGTCCCAGTAGAACTGCCATAGCTTGCGACTGTCTTCGAGACGCTTTCTAGAGAGTTAAATAATATATTTTGTTACATACTAGCATTCATAAACAAAAATTATTAGTATGAATATATGAATAATTATGATTACTAGAAAAATTTAAAATTTTATGAATTTTTTTAACAATTATAAACTTGTAACACTTTTTTATGAAAGTACGATGATTTGCATACATATTAGAGAATAAAATAAAAAGTATTATGATGAAATTAATAAAAAACACAGTTTGACCGAATTAAAAATTAATTTGTATAATTTCACAAATATTAAAAGCACTCTATACATAAAAGGAATTAAGAGATTGTAACAAAACAGCCACTGAAGATTCACTCATTATTTTTATAAAAATTCCATGTACATTTAACATCCCTACTAATATTATAATATATGTGAATGTAAGTTTGTTTGTTACGCTTTCACGCGAAAAATACTATGCCAATCATCATGAAACTTTGAACACATATTTTTAGAGGTAATTAAAAATTATGAAGGATAAAAATATGTTTGTCAAAAAATCTCCAAATCTAGCTACTTCAACGCCATCTAACTTTCCAGTGATAAAGTTCTAACCCCAGGTTCTGTAATACCGTTGTACTGTATTACCGACGTTCACGTCAATATCCAATTAGATTTCTTATACTTTCAGCCCTTTTTTCCTCTTTAATTTAATGAAGGTTATAACCTCAACCGCACCGATCAATCTTATTCGTGTATTCTCCATTCTACGTGACATTGGCGAAATCATTTGTGCTCGTTTGGCACCAGTGAAAGCCACCAAACCAAAAGAAGTTGAAGTTAGATTCAGCTATTAGGATACTTTTATCAATATACCCACGAGGGCGAAGACGCGGGCGAATGCTAGTTCTTTTTATATATTTAAAGACTAAATCAAGTTGCTTCATGTTCCAGGAACCGCTGCCCCACACTGCAGAGGATCACGTGTAGTACCTGCGCTCCACGGCGAGGTGCACGAGCTCGGCGTACGCGTTCTCCAGCTGCTGGATGCGCTCCACTGTGATGGCGGGGTCGCACGGCCGGTAGCCGCCCTCCTCCTGCTCCAGGAACCGCTGCGACTGCCCCACCACCACCTGCAGACGATCCGGTATATCATATTTGAACTACACGTCACTCGCGTCTTCATTCGCGTTCCCATTGAGGTAGCTGTCGCAGTAGCATATGCGACTTTGAGGAATCAAGCTCTTGTCTAGCATTAACGGAAACACAAAACATAACTTTTATATAAAAAATTTATATACTTTTTAAATATTAGATATTTTATACTTTTTATTATTAAATATTATATACTTTTTAAATATTAGATATTTCTCAGGAGATTTTATAAACATTAACTCACTTTAATAACATACTGTTGAATACTGAGTATATTATTCACTACTGCATTTCTTATTATGATAGAGGATATGTTAAAAAAAGGAACTTTTTTACCTTAACCCGTTCTCCGAGTACATTGATGTCGGCTTCAACCAGAGCATGCTTTTGTAACAAGTCTTCGACACCCATAAGATGTTTGCCGTAGTCGTCTGTCAGCAGGCGCATCTTGATTTCTTCCATAGAGTCCAAAATATACAACATTTCCTGCAACAAAAAAATAGTTAATTAGTAAAATAATTATACATAGCAAGTATGACACTATAAATTCTAAAATAACTATTTAACCCTGTTTTAAATTTTAAAATACAACCACTGAATAAAAAAAAAACAAATTTCAAATTAACTTTAACTTAGGTGACATAGAAATGTTTAACATTTAAATGCATATTTAAAAAGAAATCAATGATGCGTATCAAAATTTAATCTTCCTAATATACTTTTGTATATTTTGTACAGACAATGATAATGATTTCTTGAATGAAGAGTGCAGACCAAAACTAAAAAAAAGAAAATGTTTCATAAAATATATAACATTTCTTCATTTTTTGACGACCGGCTGGTCGAGTGGTCAGGCAACTGGCACTTTACACAGCGGTCGCGGGTTCGAATCCCGCCAGGTGCAGATAATTTGTATGACGAATATAGATGTCTGCACCGGGTCATGGATGTGTATTTATGTATATATGTATTTATATAAATATATTAAATTTATTTCCGTACCTGTAACACAAGTTCTTACGAACTTAGCACGGGGCTAGGTTAACGTGGTGTGATTGTTGGTTAATATTTATTTATTTTATTTATTATTTCTATAATAATAATGATGATCCTAAAAATATAATGAGTTTTACATATATTTCTTGATCAAACCAAAAAATAATGGGCATGGTACGCCATTTATGGTAAATAGACGTTACAAAATTTCCGTTTCAAAATTTACTATGCCTTAAAACAACAACAAATAAGGTCATTTATTCACATTTGTATGTGTTCAGATCCCGACTAACTACTTGAGATTAAGTATAAATTTTTCATTATATAGAGCAAACCTCAATACAACGAAATTAAAGGGAATTAGAAAATATTCGTTATACTAAGTAATTCGTTATAAGGATATGTTTGTTATATAGAGGTTAGGTTGGACTACGATTCGTTTTAACAAGGTAAGAAAGTGGAATAAAGCGGAAATAATTAATAGGATACATTATATCAAGATTCTGAGTTGAAAAAATTCGTTAAATAGAGGTAAATACCTTCTTTCTATATTCTGCAATGAATAAAAATTCGTTATAAAGAGGTTTTTGATAAATGTTATTCGTAATGTAAAGAGGTATATTTTGTATCAAATCTTACGGACAGTTCTAGGGGATTTAAAAAATTCGTTAAATCAATTTCTCAAAATAGATTTATTTTTTTGTGAATTTTATCAATCATCAATTTTGCACACCCACAAACGTCTCCTCTTGTACGTCCTAAGGTTGGCTGGTAGAGAATGCTTTTAGCATTAAGCCCGTCTTTTGTACAATTCAATGTTTTGTGCAATTAAGTAGTAATAAATCATACTAATATTATAAATGCGAAAGTAAGTTTGTTTGTTACGCTTTCACGCGAAAACTACTTAACCGATTATCATGAAACTTTGTACATATATTCTTGGAGGTAATAGAAGTAACATAGAATACTTTTTTTGTCGCGATAGTTGACATCCATTCGGGGAAAGCCGCGGGTAAAAGCTAGTAAATAAATAAATTCTTTATACTGAGGCTCGTTATATCAAGGTTGTACTGTAGTCATTAGTGTTTTCACCTGGAAGTTCTGCTGCAGCTGCAAGGAGAGTTCGAGTCTCGCGCGGCGAGCCCGCAGCAGCTCCAGCAGGTAGGCCCACAGGCGCAGCACGTTGTCGCGACGCGCGCACACGCGCTCTATGTCGTGGTACCTGCGTATCGACATGCTCGTTACTTCTTCTACATCTATAAAGCTGATGTGTTATTTTTGCAGTAGTCTGAGGAATAACTGATACAATTTTAAAATAAAGGTATGTAAGAAGTAAGGTATACTACTCCACCATGGCAGAGCAACTAGAAATATCTGAATATTTAACCCGTGCGCAGGAGGTTTGCCGATAGCCTCATGATGTCACGCGGGTTGACAAAAAAAGGTCACATAAAGGTAGGTTATTATTGCATATATTTTTTATAAAACTAATAAAAATAGTCTCGGTCGAATTATAAATTATAGTGTAATTATAAATAGTAAATAAAAAACGCTGTTGTTATTACGTAGATTATATATTATTATGTATTCATATTTAATGAATGAATGAAACGAAGTCGTAAAATAATAGTTTAATGGTTCCAAGCAACGGAAACAAATAACAAAAAAAAAAAAATAAGTAAAACCTAACAAAATAACAATGAATTAATCCGGAGCGAAAGCAAAAAATTACACGTACGTCGGCTGCGTTGCTAGCGGTACCGACCAGACAAACGCGGGACGCGGTCGTCCGAAGTGGGAGGGGTAGACATCGGCAAACCTTCTGCGCACGGATAATAATCTCACTTACCTCTCAGTTTGTAACTCGGAGCAAACAGCCACAACTGCCTGTACACGTTCCTCATACGCAAATATATCAGTCTCGATAGCTTCATGTTTCTTAGCGGCAGCTTCAACTGCAGCGAGATCAAAGCCAAAGTTGTCTTGACTGACGAGCCGTTGGTTTTCAGAGAGCCAAGTCTCACGCATCTGAGCTTTACGGTTGAATCTGTAAATTGATATTTCTATTAGTGATATTTAGTTATGTGAAACCAAAGTGAACACGTACTGCTAGTTGATTGATAAAGTTGGAGTCTTATGTAAAACTATTGCATTAAAAGGGGCGTAGCTCGTTAAACATGGACAGAGCTTCTAGAATCGTCGTTGCCTACACTAGAAAAGTCATTGCTCCTAAGATTTATATCGTCTGTTATTCAGATATAATACAACGGAAGAGATTCTGTTTTTTTACCAGAAATTTCAAGCGATGACCGTTTTTCCGTTTACATTGTACATAGTAAAAGGGTAATTTTAACAAATATCAATAGAGATAGTTCATCAGATCTTGACGAGCAGCCCCGTATGTGTGTATTTGTATAGTATTGTCGGTAGTCAACGCGTGTAGTGCGGGCGGGTAGTGCGGGTAGTGCGGGTAGTGCGCGGCGAGACGCACCTGGCGGCCAGCTGCTCCAGCTTCTCCTGGCGGATGAGCTCCTCGCGCAGCGCCAGCTCGCGCTCGTGCTCGGCCTTCTCCAGGCGCTCCCAGGCGCGGTTGATGTCGTGGATCATGCGGCCCTCGCGCGGCGTGTACGGCCTCTGGTTCGCGGCGCGCATGCGCGATTGCAGCGTGAACAGTAGCACTTCCAAGTTACCCTTCTCGACGAACCTGTAAAGGGTAGTATTTTTTTGTAGTATGGGATCGTCCATTATTACGTACGTGAGGCTCGAAAGGGGGAAGAGGTTTAAAAAAAAAAAAAACGGTATATCATAAAAAAAATCACAAAAATTGTTTTGCAATTATTTCATTTTTATTTGTACCGATTTTTTTTTCCGTTTTTATCTGATTGGAGATACAATGATTGTTGGGAATTTTAACTATCAAATACTTTAATTGCAATATATGAAATGATTTCATTTAAATAATAATAAATAAATAAATATGTTTAACATACACACAAGTTCGTTTGTTCCTAAGGTAGGCAACTTAATGCCTGTGTTTTAGGTAACAGCCGAGTAATATACTTTTTTTTTTAAATAAATATACCTACATATAAATAATACATATATAAAAATACATACATATATTACACCCAGACTCGGGGCGGGAATCGAACCTACAACCCTTGGAGCAGAAAACAGGGTCTCTGATAACTGTGCCAACGGGTCAGCATTTGAATTATCATTTAATTTACAATAGTATGTCTTACTTTGATGCATATTAATTTATTATAGGCATTATTTAAATAACCTATGCACCACTTTAAGGCGATAAATAGTTTAGTATAGTATTATAAAAAAATAATAAATTACTATAAGAAGTATATACGACAGCCAATCTGGTGTAGTGGTGCGAGTAGTCTATTTAACCCCAGCGGTGGCGGGTTCGATTCCTGCTTGAGGCAGATATTTATATTTGTACAACTATTTGTTTCTGGTCTGGGTGTATGCCCATGTGGGTCTTCTCACCATGACTCGAAGAGCAAGTAGAGCCCTCTGTCCCAGTTATAATCATAGACACCTGACAGCAATCGTTAATCAAGGTTAGGAAAGTTATCTGCCGACCCGCATTTGAGCAGCATAGTGGATTAAGTTCCAACCCTTCTCCGATATAGAGAAGAGGCTTTTACCCAGCAGTTGGACGTTTACAGGCTAATTCAGTTCAGTTAATCTAGAAGTATATCTTACTTGGGTGGTTTCTCAACGGTACGGTAGTTAGCGAACTGTATGAGCTGTTGCCGCACGCCCTCTAACGAGTTCGCAAATGTTCTATCACCCAATGCTTCGATTGTTCGCTCGATCCATTGCAGGAGATCACTGAAACAAAATAACTTTTATAACCTAATTCCAGCAATATTTTATGGTCACTTACGTTTTAAACACCTATCGTAATGATTAATCAACCAAATAAATGCAAATATAATGAGCAATGATGTAATATTAAACTTTTTGTCAATATACCTACAAGTACTCGCACTTTTAAATACCGAGTAGCAATCATCTTAAGAAAATGATCCACCCATCTAATTCACTTCTAAATAGAAGACACCTCTAAGAGCAGTAAAACATTTACTAATACGAGTACATATAATTACAATATGCTACATAGTAACTTAATGAGTGATTCATACTTCTGCATTATCTCATTATTCATAGGATACCAAGCACTTGAACAATCCAAAAGTATAGATGATTTCTTTTAAAATGGAAAGCGTTTATTTTGGTTTCATTAAAAACACTTATATTGAAATTTACTATCCCGATGTATAAATTCTCCTTAAGGGCGCTTGTCCATTGACGCGGTGCGAGGCTGCGGAGCGGAGAAATTGAGAAATATAATAGCCCTTGTCCACTGGAGCTGAGTGGAGATTTTTTGCAATCCTATTGGTTAATATTTCTCCGTTTCTCTGTTCCGCAGCCTCGCACCGCGTCAATAGAGAGGCACCCTTATTTAGAGGCTATTAAACGACGCTACGACGCATATAAACAGAGACTGGTGCTCCATAGTTACCTGGTGAGCGACTCATACTCCTGCATCATCTTGTCATTCTCCATAGCGATGCCAACCACTTTACCAATCCTCTTACCCTGGACGGTTTCTTGCTTCATCTTGCTGAAGTAGTGGTAGTATGTGACCACGTATGTGATGATCGATCTTTCATCTGGATGCTCGACGGCGATATCTGGTAAAATAATTAGGTGATTAATATTAACTATCATACTAATATTATAAATGCGAAAGTAAGTTTGTTTGTTACGCTCCCACGCGAAAAATACTAAACCGATCATGACAAAACTTTGTACCTACATTTATTCTTGGAGGTATTAGAAGTAACATAGAATACTTTTTTTTGGTCGCGATAACCGATATCCACGCGGACGAAGCCGCGAGCAGAAGCTAGTAACTTATAAGTTATATTAGCATATTCTCTTCGTCATTATGAGTATAAAACTATTACAGTATCTACAAATTATTTCTCTGACATAATAAAAACAAAAAAAAATCCTAATTGTTCAATCTATTGTTTTTACTAATTGTAATTGTGTTGTGCCAATATAACTGAAACTAGAGACAATTTTACAATTGAATACTTTATAAGAAAAATGAAAGTAAATTTACAACAAAGCTTAGAGATATATAACTAGACAGTTAATGCTAGTCATTTTCCTAGCGACAGCTAGACCGTGACAAATTTACATACATAGAGTGGAATATTGTATCTCAACATATAAAATGGCATTAGGTCACTTTAAATAGAATTTATATTCCTACCATAAATTGTCGAGTTAAGCGAAAGTATCAAGACAAACCTTCAGCATCCAACAACTTGGTGAGTCCGAGTTTCTCCTCGGCCACATTGAAAGCATTGTTAAGATTGTGAATATGGTTGCTTCTGTGTAACTTCTCGAACTGTATGAGGTCCGGTCTGTGTTTGTGTATGATGGCGTTGAACGCCAACCCGTCCCGCCATGATGTTGTAAAGTTCCGTACATTTACATTGTTGTAACCAGCTGTTTTCATCTGACACCATAATAGCAGTGCGTCCTTAGCGGACTTTGTCTCTTTATTGTCTGTTTCTTCGATTGTTATGTCTTGAATCTGTAATGAACATAAATATTAATTCATTTAAAATTATCGTTAGCGGTCATTATATTTAGAAAAAAAAGTTACTATCATAACAGTCATTTTATTTAAAAAATATCTATGCATATTATAAACACAAAAAAAATATTGTTTAATTTTAACTCTTACAATAAAATTTATATTTCAATTTTTGGTTTATAAATATTCTTTAACTACTCTTATAAAGAAGTTATGTGGAGTAAAATAAACTCTAATTATGTTTTATGTCAATAATATTCTTAAAAATACCTTATATATAATAATAATAATTAATATTTACACCCAATATTAAGAGACAGGACTAGAAAATCCAAAAAAGTAATAACTTACCTGGAAACGAAGGATAATAGTCCAAATAAGACCCAGGTTGAGTCTCGCGTTGCCGTCGACGATATCGTGCGAGCCCATGTTCTCGAGGTGAACTCGCTGTTCCCGTAAAAACTGCAAAGCTTTGTCCACGTTTTCGAGGCAATGTATACGCATTTTGCCCTTCGTTGGTCGCGGCTGAAATTAAAATTACATAGATAAAAACAGATATTGCTACTGTATTTCTCACGTTACCTATGAACTTTTATTGTATTACGTGTATATACAATAAATTGTTTATATATTTAAATAACACGTCGCTATGTTTATGTGCTTGTTTATTTTTAAACATATGAGCGTACCCACTGCGGACGTAGTCTCAAATTACAAAAATACTAACAACACTAAATACTTTAGTTGCTATAAAGAATAAATCATATCATTTACTATTTCTAACGACTTATATAGGAGTATATTTAAATGTACAAAAAAAATTACAGTCTTTTGGACATTACGTCGTGCTTTAAACAGTAGTATATCAGCTGTTGACTAAGCATAAAGTAATACATATATGAGTACTAAATTAAATATCTTTCAAACATTTTACACTTTTGTTATATTGTTAAATTCTAGGTTTACATTTTTCTTGAACTTATGCGCGACTTTTTCTAATATAGCTACTTAGGAAACCTGTCAACCTAAGAAATAAGAAAGAAAAATGTGAAATATCTTTTGACCGCTCTGGTGGATTTAGTGTTAAAGTAACTAACCAATCTTTCCCCAGAGAGAACTTCCAGCAGCTTAATGAGCATCTTGCCGTCTCTCATGTCCACGTTGAGATCGTTTATGCGGCACCCCACTCGCACCAGGTGAGAGTTTACCCATTTTTGAAACGTCTTCTTCTGTACACTTTCTCGTTCGTCTGAAACAATAACATAATTATTACTACTCATCTACTTCGAGAACATTTAAAGTTAAAACTTATCCAGGAAAACTAATTTCAATAATTCAGCTAGCGCTAGAATATTATAAATATAAACTCCCGATAGTGATTATGTACTTAAATTGTAAATCTACACCAGCGTCTTGACATTTAGTTTTCTGATCTTATAAAAACCGCAAAGCCTTCAATATACGTAATGGATGATCGTTTTAAATGTACGTGTAAGTATAAAGAAAATGATTGTTAACACATTAGTCGCCAGTGGGGGCGACCGGGGCGAGGTACCCGCGACGACGCCGACCTGGACCGACCGCCATGGAGCAGGGCCATTGCAATAACTGAGCCCTACGTGTATCGAATACTAATGTCTACAGGTAATACGAGATGCAGATCGAGTTGCGTTAATGCTTTAGAGCGGAAACCGAGGTTATTCACAAAAAGCGTTATTATTCTAATTGGTGAAAGTTATTGATTAAATAAACATAATATTTAAAAGAAAATCTTACATTAATAAATTTCCTCATTATACGGCTTTTAGTTTGATAATGAGCTAATTAGACATAAATTATTTCGCCAATGTCATGTGGAATGAAGAAGATACAGTGGATTATTACATCTAATTCAACATCATTATCAATTGACAACAGAATGACACATATTTTAAATTTTCATAAAAACAATCAGCTCATTTTAACCAATATAATATTCTATAAATAATTTATTAATTATCTTTAATTACTTAGTATTCTTTTTTCGTCGCAAAGCACTCGTGTCACTTATCCTTATACTATAAAAATAATTATAATAATAGTTCCATTAAGAACACACCAACATATTTTTTTATGTATATTCAACAAACCTCTGAGTTCACACACAACTTTATCATAGTACAGTTCCAAGCCCGGCACTTCAATATCGACGCCGCGTCTTATGAGATCGTAACACTCCGTCGATGTCATATCACAAGCACGGATTGACTGAGGCGTTCGGCGAAAGATCGGGAAGAATTGGAGCGACAAAATACAACTGGTCACTGGACAAGGATATTCGATACGCACGTTCCAGGTGTCGACAACACTCGGCTAGGTTTAACGAACTAATGTTATCGTGAATATTAATATTTTTTTTTGCTAGATTTAAACTCACGGATTAAATTTTTGATACACTTTTAATTTCTTGTAATGAATAATTTCGACGAATCATAGTATTAAACGGATAGTCGCCGACATTTTATGACAATCACGTTGAAAAGAGATAACTGGTATAGTAAATGTAATCTAAATATAACTACGATATATCAGATCACTCGCGCGTTTAAGATAAAATCACTGAAAAGTTAACAAATTTTACTATACAACTATTCACGAACGAGTAACTACTAACGACACCACAACTGACAAATGTACATAATCCTGTCAATATGGGGAAAACGGATGCGGTAGCTATTGCAATATTGTGATAAGCTGCGTGCGCTAACAATAATAACCATAAGGTTATGTTATAATTGTGATCTATTCACAATTATAATTGAACGTACAAAAATATACATATACAAGTTACGAATAATTGAGTCATACTGTATTAAATTGAACAAATTATTTCAGCAAGCCTTATAAGTGAATTAAAGTTAATACTCGACCGTGTTATCGTTTACCTACATTGCCGTGTCCGTATTATTATCGCCTATAGATGTTCTTATCGCAGAGCATATCGCAACATTTAGGTACACACACATAAGTCAACCGAAGACATACAAAATATTAAGTCACGTTATATCTTATATACTAATTGAGGTTAGTATTATATAATATATCGATGCAAAATATAAATATGTCGAGTGTCGAACGTTTATTTAAAAGGTTCATGACCGGTCAATAGAATTAGCGTAGCACGACAAATCTCAGGCAGTCAAATTTTTTGTTTGTCTTTTTTAGCTGGATATGATTTAAATTATTTTTTTATTCATTCGTTTGAATTAATCAGGCAGGCTTGAATTAATCAGGCTTTCAAATAGTGCCAAAAAAGCACGTATGATTTCGCCAATGACACGTAGAATGGAGAAGACACGAAGTAGATTAAGGAGAGATCGGTACGGTCATCAATCTGTCAGATATTTATATTTGCAACCTGTGAAGCCAAAAGTTGTAACTTATTAATTGAAGTGGTGGACAGGCTCTAAGGGACTGTTTTATCTACTGCTGTTAAAGCTTATCAGTAACTTATTTACGAGATAAACTTTATCAGCAACCGGTGACACAGGCCCTTAGTATATTTACATGAAAAGGGCAAAAATGACTAAACACAAGCATCAACAAACATTCAATATTTAGAGGACGGGGGTTTAAGATAGAATATAATAGGATCAAGAATTTTAGGATATTTAAATAGGATGAACTTTCGTCGAGGCCTCATTTCCATAATGAGTGGTCGCGTACCTACCCTATCTAAATTATTTTAGCGACTCGACTTTACTAACAAACAATAATAACAACAATAGTAACAATTATAATTGAGCAGACCTTGCGTAGGGGGAAATTGCTCACGTGAATGGATAGGCGTGTTGGTTGTTCAATGTGGGTAGCATTGTTACACTGAATAGTTTAGTGGGGATCGGAGGAGGAGCCGCTCGGGGCCTTATAAAAGGACGGGCTCGGTAGAATCTTTCCTTTTTCTCGTCTCTTCGGTGCAGGGTGCGAATTGTTGGGGTCCGGGTAGGCGTACGGAGCGGTCGACACTGGCTCTTCCCACGTGGCGACTTCTGCGGGTGAACCTCGGACCCCAACAACAGGCTTTTTCTTGATCTCGCTACGAGAAGGAAGCAGGGGGGCAGGGAAGCCCATCCCTACAACCGTTCTACGGCGAGAGACGTCGAGCGTCGGACGGGGTACGCCGTCCACGTGTCCCGGCGCGCACATCCTGCCCGACACCTACACCAAGGCGGAGACCGGCTTGGGGTCATCCATGCTCCACGTGCCAATAGTTAAGTGCCCGTCCGGTTAACCTCTAGACCTGAACCAGGAATAGTTATTGAACCACGTAGCTCGTGATCTTTTAAAAATTAATAATAAACATTGTTATTGATAAACTTCTAACATTTTTGTAACTTGCCTACCTACATATATCACTATGAAAATAAATGTTGTAGTTTTGTTCATTTAATATTTTTTTATTTATTTCTCTCTTTTACTTAAATATCTCTTTATTGTTCGTCGATATAATATAAATATTATACCGCGACAACGATACGAATTATATTGAAAATAGCTATAAAATATGTTTTTTTTCACAAATAGGAGCATGCAGTTTAGCTAGAAAATCGTTCAAGGGTTCTTTGCATTCAGGCCTCTTTCTTATGTACTGTGAATAGAGCACGATCGTGGGATCAGCTTTGATATAGTGTACACTTCAAATGTTCTACACATCGATGTTCGTGAATAATCCAAGAATTATTTTAATTTGAGATGAATGGATCTTTAGTCAATATATCAAAATTAAAACTGTTTAAGATGGTGAAGTAGGTACTACATACATGGTTTAGAGCACGTAATCCTGGGATATACCAAACTGATAATTTAGATATTAATCTATATAAATAAAGTTAGTCTTGGTTAATCGGTACCTAAATACACTTGTAAAAGGCTGAACTGATAACTCTCAAACTCAAGTAAAGTTCTTAAGGAAAAGAAAAGTCTACCATTAAAAAAATTAACTAATACTCGGAAAATATAAAAAATTGCATTTTCGAATGGAATTTAAATTAGATGTCCGTCTGGTAAAGTTGAATTGATAAGCATAATGATATAACCTGCAAGCGCTTTGATGCGCGATCGTTCGAAAAGCCTTGATGAGGAGTTGCCGCCATCGTACTCGATCTCGTCGATGATCTCTTGGCCGTGGCCTATGGACGGGTCCCAGCGGGACACCGAGATGTCGGTCGTCATCGCGACCTACTGCACCTCACCACGCCACGCTCAAATATCTGAAAATGAATAAAAATATCCTATTAATTTAATTAATTACAAAGCGGTTCAGCCAGTCAAATAAAACATTTTTTTATTAATGAATTTAAAAAAAATACTGCTTCTAACTCTTAAATTAGACTACTAATTCGAGAAAGGCCAACATTATGACTTTTGAAATTTCAACAGGTAAAAGTTTCGACAAACCAACCATAAATTAATAATATCTTTTTTTAAAGAGTTCCAAAAGAATAAACACAACTACTGCAGGTTATATTTTTGTACATGCTTTTAAAAAGTCTAGTCATATAAAGATACAAAAAACCGTCCTAAGTATTTATCCGGAGGAGCCGATACACGCTGATAGGGTAAAAAGTCATTACGAGATACAACTTTAGAGTTTTTAAATAGTTCCAACGGACGTGTCGTCAACAAATAAATATTACAAAACACGTTTCACCTTGAATGTATTTCTCATATATTAACAAAGCCGCTAATGAAACAAAACACATGTGCAGTTGCCGTGTTACTACTTTTCGTTTATAAAACGAACTGTAAACTGGATCGGCTTACAAAATATTTTCTACACATAATATTTTACAATGTGCATGTTTATTTTCACTATACACCGGTCCCGACGAACTGCACTCTTTAAAAAAATTGTTATTTGCAGTGACGTCACTCCGTGATAAGATTAGATTATATATCTACATGTTTTAAAGTACTATCGACACGCCTTGTATATGTTTGGTATAATTTAATATAAAATATACGACGTTTTTATGGTGAAATGACAAAACAAAAAATATAGTGTCTTTATTTAATGACGTATTACGTTTCTTTAGACAATTGTATCTTAAGATTCAGCCACTCTTTTCAAGATTGAATTCGTTTAGAGAGTTTAATTGGTTGTAAGCCTCTGTCCTCAATAGAGGCGGCCTCTCGACGCCTGAGCTCATACGTGCAAACTGTTTTGTTGTTGCGAAATTAAACGCAATATACAGTCTTATATGTGTAGGTCAATTTCAAATTCCAATCAACCTAATTACTTAGATTATGATTTGTTTGTTAATAATCAATAAAATGAAACATAGGTACTGATTTTAATAATTCCAACGCGATTAGAAAGCTACATTCAGATATAACATAGGCCGTAAAACATCACGCCGTAGCACGAGTCGTAATTCATAGCAATATAAGTATAATATAACTTTAACGTTAATAAATAATTACATATTTCAATACATCCGCTATTAGCAGCGACCGATCAAAATCGTCCGGTGTTACCGATACCGACCGACCCATCCAGAAAAAAAATGAAAATTTTTTAATTTTAAAAAGTTTTCTATTTAAATGCGTTCACCATTAATTGTTTTAAAAATTTCATATTGATATAAAGCAGAAAGTAAACTTTTCACGCCTAGATGTTTAAATATTTTTCACAAAATAATTCTAATTAATTATTAATTTTAATTTCATAAATTACTTTATAAATTTTATAAATTAATAAATTAAGATTCTATAAATTTAGTAGATAATATGCTTAAACTAGGAGCTGAAGACGAGTATTTTCTCATGCGATATATTTAAAAATAATAACTACGGTGATTTTTGTAAAAAAAAAATCTCAATTTTTATTACCGAAGATGACTTTAAGTAGGAATTGATAGGAAGCTAGTTTTATAAAAAAACAAATCGATTTTATACCCATGATCAATCTATTGACAATTTAAATTATATTTTTACTCCTACTACTAATATTATAAAGCTAAGGTGAAGAATTTGTTTGTCAATACGCTAATACCAGAATACATTGAATAAAAAAAATCCTATAAGTTTGTTAATTAAGGAAGACTACGAGTATATGTAATAAATTATCATGTTAAAACTCATAAAAACGAAACAAATAATAATTTAAAAAAAAAATCAAACAATCTAACAAGCTATGCGGTTGAAACCGCGCGGTTCGTTTAGTACTATATAAATATGAAGAAAAAGCAAGAAACATTTCGTTCTATATATTAAATATTAATACATACGCCGAGTCAGTAATTCTTTTTATGGACAATGTATACGCTTATACAACAGGCTCCCAGAAAACGTTCAAAAAGTTTCTATTGCCAAATTTAAAAAAATTGTGAAAGAACGTTTGTGTACCAAAGGATATTATTCTATCAACGATTTTCTAGAAGACAGTACGCCTTGGGAATGACGTGATCGCCTCCAGGCTATTTCAACTTAAAGAGAATTATTGTTAATTTCAATATACTCTGGAAAAAAAAAATAACATTACGTAAAAAAAAATTATTAGTCCCGCTGAGTTTCTTTCGCCAGTTCTTCTCAGGTCAGAGGCTTCTTCTTTCCGAACTGGTGGTAGACTCATGACGTTCAGTAAATAATTGTAATAATTTTATGCTGAATAAAATATTTTGACTTTGACTTTGACATAGTGTTAAGGTTTTTGACCACATGCCCTTGACCGAGAAGTCGAAAGTATAGTGTTTCAAAGAAGTAGAACTAGTGTATTATACGAATATGAGTGACGTTGACATTCCGTTTGTTACGTCAAGTCAAAGTTAATTTAAAAATTTTATTTTTCTTACGATTCTGTAACCACTAACCAACCAAAAGTTACCAACAGAACCCTTACTAAACTCAGTCACAATCTTTAAAACTTTAATACTTTAAATCGTCAACAAAATATGTGTTACTAACTACTCGTACAGTTGCTATAACAATAAATAATAATACACATCACGTCACTAAGCCTGTGCCTCCTTCCTATCAGGAACCATCACTTTCAACTTCCACACAATTTTTAATTTCTATCTTAGTCGATAAGAAAAAAAAAAGTCTTTAATGTTCAATCATGCTAATTTATATACGGCGAGTTGCACGAAACCGTCGCTAACTTTCCGTTAGTTAAGTTGCAATTAATCTTAAAATTAGTTGATGTTATGATTAATTTTAAGCTGTTGGAATTAATCATCCGTTAGATAGGTCTTTAATTAAACTAAATTTTTTTGTTAACTTAATCAGATGTAGGTTTCGTGCAACAGATAATCACGATTCTTGTGATTAAATTAGTTTAATAAACACTTAAATTTAAAATTTGTTTCATGCAACTCGGCGATAGTAAGCTAGACTTGTAGTGTGACACAAGTCATTCAATATCAAGACCATCAAGTCAAATTGTCAATCAGTCAATTTTAATTTATAAAGTAGATTTTATCTCCCTAAAGTAGGTAACATGAACCATTTTTCAGTATAAATTTAAAGTAAATCTATTGTATTAATTTTCCATCCGAATTTATTTTTAGAAATTACGATTGGTCTCACATTTCTAAAATGCGCACTCATACTTCTAAAAATACTCCTTATTAGTCAACGATTTGATTGTTACTAATATACCTACATATAACCTTGACGAAAGAGTTTAGTATGGAGGAATATGATTTCATATGTCGGTATATTATTATATACTAAGTAAAATTCTAGTTAAAATCTATATAATTATTTTACGTTAGTTGTATAAAAATATCAATTAAATTTACCGTCGTGTATTTCTGTGCGTAGGCCTTTCATAGGAAACTATGGAAATAAACTTGTAATAAGGGTTAACATTAAAAACATTTATGTACAATTAAGATAATTTATAGTTATTATAGATTTGAATAGAATAAAAGATAACATATTTATACTAACAGTGCTTAAATTAATATTATATGAGTAAACAATATAAATAAAACTCGGAAAAGAACAACAATCATAATGACGTAAGTCTGACTCAGTCATCTCTACACGTACATAAAAAATATGATATAAAATAGATAAACAGATAAATGACCATCTTGAGAATAATTAGGAACATTAATTCGCTGCCAGAGTAAAAGCCAGAGTAAGAAGTCTATGAATAGTAGTGTAAGGTTTATATTGTGCAACAGTTTTTTAAACATCAAATGACTCGCGAACTTAGTAACATAACACAAAACAATGAACAACAAAAAGTTGTCTCGTGAGAAATCGACCAGGACACGTCAAGGTTTCTCATGTTAATCAAGATAAACATACATGATTTTTACTGTAAAATTGACACGTATTAATTCAAATACAAAACAACATAATACATTATAACGCTGTTAATGCAGTTTCGCAAACTTTTTTTTGTTAAATATTAAGACGTACGTAAGGGAAAGTACCCATACTACGTGATCCAATTTTACAATGTTAACTCTTCCTCCCCCTCTGTGTGTCTCTGTTTTTTTCCAAATTTAAAAAGTGAAATCAATAGTAGTGGTAGTGTAGCGTAGCGTTACCACCCGTGGGTTTAAAAACGCTAAACGCTGCGCGCCATATTTGAATATAGGTCGAAAAACCGGCCAAGTGCGATTCGGACTAGCGCACGAAGGGCTTCGTACATTATCTATAAAAATTGCGGTTTACGATTTATGACGTCTTAAAAAAACTACTTACGTTCAAACTAATTTTCGGTGGAAGTGTGCATGGTAATGTACATCATATTTTTTTTTTTTTTGTTTTATCATTCTCTTATTTTAGAAGTTACTTTACGTTTACCACTTTGGAAGTTTCTCTCGCGCAAACTATTCAGTTTAGAAAAAATATATATTAAAAACCTTAATATCATTTTTGAAAACCTATCCATAGATCCACATGTATGGGTTTGATGAAAAAAAAATTTGAGTGTCAGTTCTAAGTATGGGGAACCCCCAAAATTTATTGTTTTTTTTTTTCTATTTTTGTATGAAAATCTTAATGCGATTCACAGAATACATCTACTTACGAAGTTTCAACCGTATAGTTCTTACAGTTTCGGAAAAATGTGGCTGTGACATACGGACGGACGACAGACAGACAGACATGACGAATCCATAAGAGTTCCGTTTTTTACCATTTGGCTACGGAACCCTAGAAAGCGGGAGATTTCTCTAGAGGATATTGACTACGTGACGAAAACTTGAGAACCCTGTGACCAAGCGTGGTAATTTTTTGAAGACCCCCCTTCCCGCTGAACGGATCACGTAGTATGGGTATGTTCCCTAATAAGAAATCTTCAGTTTGGAATTACTATGTTTATTAGAATAAAACATGTTTATTAAGTAATGCGGGTAAATGGAAGCGATTTAACTTAGAAACAATAGTTAAAAACGCTGCTGCTCTCTATGTATGTCGTCCTAAAGCATATTTTTTTTACATTTAATTGCAGTGTTAGTTGAAAACCGTAACTCGTTTAAATAGGTCGCAAACATGGTAAAAAATAGTGCATTAACTTTAAAAAGCAGCGTACTTACGTACTTATACGCATTTTTATGTTTCAAACAATGTGTAAGTTCTGTTTCGGATTTTTTTTATAATATTAACCTGCTGATCTTTTAATTCATTACAATAGGTATTATACAATACAAGTAGAATTAATGTCTCGTAATCTGTCTTCATTTCAAGGAACAAATGACGGATAAAGCGAGCGTAGCCAATAGACAAGTGAGGACGTTGACCCGCCAGAGGCAGACATGGCGGCGGAACACGATGGGCAACATCAGGCAACATTAAAGAGCTACCATGCATGGGCGTATTACGTACCCTTCGGCAATTTCTAGTTGAACATTATTCTTAAAGCTATAAAAGAACCTGGTCGAGTAGTGACGTGTAAATATTTATTTTGTAAAAAGAAGGAAATATATTGATGGTGTGTGTGTGTGTAAGTTATTAGATAGAACTACGTGATATGAACTGTCTATGAATTTATTAAATTCAAAATTATATTAGTTTTAAAACAATATTATATGCTCCTCGCTCATTAAACATAAAACAATTGTTTAATTTTTTTTCTTTTTTATTTACAATATATTATTTAGTCAGAGCAAATTTTTATATTATATTAAGTTATTCGTTATAAAAAATCTCATTACACGTTTTTGAAACTCATATTTATGCTATGCAACAACTTTTTATGTGAATCATAATTCCTAAAAAATTACCATAATTTAACGAAGTAGAACATCAATGATATTTGCCGCAGTCGTTAAACACTTTCGAGGCCTTTCAGCTACCGTAACTTCCCCCGTACTTATCACATCAACCGAACCACTAGACGTCATGCAATCAAGGAGGGGACAAAATATAGTTTCCTCTGTCGCTAATCGCTATAACGCATACACAACTAGCAAAAAATATGTAGACGATTCCAACAAACAGAGTCATGGGAATAGAACTGAAAATTGCATGGCGTATTAAAAAAAAATCTTATAGTCACTACTTGGACGTCTCAAACGTATTCCGGTTTGGAAAACGGATATCCTGTCTGTGGCGTAGAAATAGTTCAGCAACATTAAGCACAGGTTGATAATGAGCGTGCTCAATAAAACGACTTGATCATTTGAAATATCGCCATATATATAATTATATATGTGTGTATTTATTTTGATAATGTATTTTTAACTAACTCTAAATTAGGGTATATAAAGAGAAAAAAAAAACTGAAAATTACTTAATATACATAGTTCTAAACGAAATTGGACTATATACCACTTCTACTTTATTGCTTAAGTCAACCCTATATTTCCTGTTGTCTAAAATAGCTTATGAGGCCACTAGTATTGGCATCTTCACTCCTATTTATAGCTAGCAAATTTAACGCAGGCCGTAAACTCGTTTAACCTAAATGCTAACCTAATGCATTTTAATATAATATTCATTTTAATACGAAACTCTAAATCTAATTATTAAAATCGTTTTATTTTAAGTTAGGTACAGTTGAATATTCATACTTCTTTTTAACAATTTATATCGCTATCATTTTTAGAAAGGATAAAAATAGTTCGATAGTATTATTAAAATAAATTTTAAAGTTAAATATAGGTCATTTTGAAAACCGCAATAAGAAATTGTAAAAAATACAATGCCCTACATTATTTAAATCATCATCATTATGAATATATATCACATGAATCGGAAATGCTAATGAAAGGTGAGCGTATCGTACTCACACACATCTGCTCACTAACCATTTCAAAAACAATGACGCGTCATTACTATGTGCATTTTGTACCGTTCATTCAAAACCGCGGGAAGCTATGCGATTTTAATCACGGTACCCTATTAACATTAGCTACATTACGGCTCTTAGTACTTCGTGTTAAAGTATGTTTTAAACGGGCCATTTAGAGTAACTGTTCCTGCGGATGCAGAACCTAGTTATTTACGGTTCGTCACAGTACGCCGCGTGCCTGCCACTAACAGCCTAACCGCTTCTGAATTTTAACCGCACTCCAATCTTTGTTTTGTTTGTTTTTGTAATCAACCGTCGACTTTTATTCCTATTCTAAAGCTAAGCTTGAAAGAAAATTGTACAATGTCAGTCATCGGCATTTTCGTTATTGTTAGTTCGTTGCTAGAAAATGATACAAAAGTATTTTAAATTTTAATATTATTTTAGCGTGAAACTGTGTGAGTGAATCATATTGCAAGACTACTTTTACACAATATAAAAATCGAAAGTCAGACACGCTAAGCAATTTTCTTAGCAATTTAAAATTTTTGCTATTACCAAAATACCTATTAAACCGAAATTGTTCTCACGGTCATAAAATTTTCGTGAAGTGATTAAATGAAGTAATTCGAAGCACGATTTCCAGCTACCAACGACTGTTGACATCAGACGGCGCTAAATATAGAATTATTAGCTCCCACTAGTAGAGTAGTAGAGTTCTCTTTGACTTTTCGCTGATTCGCTGGATATACGATTAGCCTTTTCATAAAATTTAAAACATTAGTAATAAGTTTCGATTTGTTTACAAAAAGAAAGAGAGAAAATAAAATAATAAACAAGAATAGTGAATAAAACTAAAAATAATTTTTACGAGCTTTTATTGAAACGTAAGTTTCTTTATTTACTAAAATACAATTCTTAAAAACTTAAGAATCGATCTTATAATACGAAAAGAAATAAAAGCCAGGCAAATTTCTTTATAATAATACTACAGTGAAATAAAGTTCATGAAATGAAAATGGGACGCGGCGAGTCGGTCTTACGTGGTTTGCGCCAGTGTTGATAATTTATGTAGAAGACGTACGTTTAGCTGTAGATGAAATTTAACTGAAGAGGAAGATGAAATAAAGTTTAGGATTTACGCTACAAATATATAATCCACTCAAACTTTATACGCAGTAAAGGTCTACACAATTTAACCGAGGTTGGAACGAATTAACGGACGAACTAACAACTAACAGGTACTTCCCATGTTGGTTACGGAGCGCGGACGAATCTATTAACCCAAATATAGACCGCGCCTGAGCCTTGTATGCCTTCTACCATAAAATATTCGTTCTCTTTCTAATGTATCTATGAAAAAACTATACAATGTACACATATACTCGTATTAAGTTAATGTATGGTACACGGCATTGACCATTGCCCTTCAATTTTAACAATTATTCTGCGAAAATACGAACACGTATGTAAACTACAACTAAGAAGCAGTTTCATATAAATCTCCAACGTAAATGTTCGAATATACACAAACGTGTCGTGACGATCGAAAACGTGATGCTTCACAGAAACAAAGGGATGTCCGGTCAACACTGCCACCTCCAAATAGAAATCGTTTTAGTTACGGAAAAGTTCACGATCATTGGAATACATACACCTTTAATTTTACAAAAGAGTTAAATAAAAAGATTTGTGTCATTGAAATGGTTTTCAACCTATTATCATTTAAATCAATATAGGAATCATCAATATATTGATATCAACACCTGTTAAACTAGTTTTAGAAAACCTGAAAACATTTTCGCTTTTAATTATCTTCCTCGCGAGTGATAATAGAATTTATTTTCACTTATCAAACGGATTTGTCTCTATTTCCCGATTTATTTCGGGAGATGATTTTCACGTATAAACTCGATGATTTTATTTTTAAATCCGCGTAGGTATATTGCTCTCAATATTGAGATTGAATGAAACAAGGCACAATTATTGTTTATGGTTTTAATTCTAACTCAAACATAACGTTAATGCTACATTCTATACTTCAAAACGAGGCATTAACGTGGAAAGTATTAACATCTGCTATGATTAATATTGTTTATTTTTTAGAATATGAGTAAAAAAAAATACAAAAATATGTTCCATGGAAGTCTGTACTTTTTTTTTCATTAAGAGGAACAATTACGTCATTCATTGAAATAAATTGGTCGTCATTATTATTATGACTGCACCATCTCATACCGGGCGGGTGAGTTATAAGTCAATGAGACCGCGTGTGGGTGTCGGCACTGAACTCTAGTCGGCAGGATGAATTTCATTAGTTGCCAACCACATACATACCTTGAATAAACGTTTCTGTGGCGCTTGACATTTAAAATTATTTTCTAGACCTTATTATTCTTTTAAATTTTCTTTTAAAATGATGTAAATGTCAACTTCCAATTTATTCACATAATTATGAAAAAGAATCTCGTCATCGATATAAATCATTCACACTATTACCCTGCTTTTATTTCTATTTTCAGTTATTCATGCGGAACGAATCATCCGCGGTTCTGAGAAGATCGTGCTTACATGTGAAGCGTGAATGTGTGAGACTTGCATGTTGGCAGCCGCATCCAGTTTTTATTATGATCATGATAGATTTGCAATTCATCGCATGTCTCCAAAGGGCATAGGCATGCAGATTTGTTTGAAACTGTGATGTTACGAGTATGACATAAGCGCGCTGACGTCAGCGGGCGTTGTCGGTTCTCTGCAATATGGCGAAGGCCGGCTGTGTTTCGAGCGTCTGACCGGTTTTACAGCGAGCAGCGACACATGCACTACGTTAAACGATGTTGGCTTGCAAGTTAGCAAGTTATAATATATCGTTATTTCAAACGCTGTAAGCTGAATCGCACAGCATCCTTATATTTATCTTATTCTAACTATTTCTCAAATAAATTTTAACTGGACGATATTATCTGTAAAGCAATCTTTAACATATTTTGCTCGAACGTCTGTAAAATTCAAGCCTTCGTTATGAGGTGTTAATAATTTCAAAATAGTAAAGATATGAAAAATCTCACTTATAAAGTAATTTTCCTCCGAGAGGAAATTGCTATTAATCATATTGGAATCATGTTTAGTTCACCGAGTAATGGCCACGCCCTACGCGTTCTTCGCGTCTGTAGTATGTATTGCGATGACGTTATCCATATATTTAGGTCAATATAACACATTCATTAATATCATAAAACAACAGTTTGTTAAACTACAAGTGCCTTTAATAAAATTAAAATAATATTATCACGTAGGACTACACTATTGTTTAGCTGTATGTAAGTAAACAAACAAAATAAAATATGTAACAAACTTGCCTTTTGCTACATACATTATGTTCAATAATCATATACAAAATTGATACTGTTCGCGATTATCTATCGCGTATTGGATTACAAAAAAAACAAAAGCACATATTGTTGTGACTAACATACCCACATAATAACATATCGTTTAAATGAAATCATGTGCTACTTAATCGTAAATGTTTATTTAAAGATTTTAATTAAAAATAAGTTGTAATTTTACGTTCAAATTTTTGGCTCTGCTGCCAATGAGGTTATCATAATGCTGCAAAACCTTTACAAAATGTTAAGAAAAACTTAAGGTAATTCAATTTGGCAAAATTGATAATATTCAGCATATTCACAATCGAAACCGAGTGCTTTTTATTATAATAAACTATAAATGTGAGAAATGACGTACGAAACACAAACCATACACTATTAGCCGGACGTGATGAAAGTTGTGAGGGTTCTTAATAAGTAAAGAAACCTTAGAAGTTATCGAAGCGTTCAAATTTAAAGGTGTAACGTAAACGAAACGAAAGAGAGAATAATACATTTGTTCAACCGTTCGTCTTTACTAGCAGAGTATGAATTATTTACTAGGTAAAGAATATCTCTACAATACTAACTCTATTATTGTTTTCTATTTTTCGAAAATTTTAATTCTTAGTGTTATTTTATTATAGTAGTTTAAAATTAATTAAATAATAAACCTAAGGAGTAATTTTTTGAAAATGTTTTTTAACAAAAAAAACTTCTCAAGTTAAATGTTATGAGTTGTTTTAGTATGAAAAAAAAAAGATAAAAATAAATAATTAATAATTTAGGGAAAAATTATCTACACCAACACTAATAGGTAGGACCTTTTTTACATATGAAAAGGGAGGGCAATCGAGCAGACAGCACCACCTGCTGTTAAATGATTACAGCCGCCCATGGACATCCGTAACTTTAGAGGCAACGCATCCAGCGTTGCCGGCCTTGTTGTAATATTAACTTATAATTTAATAATTGTGTCCTATTGCCCTATTTTCAAAGGACTTGTCTCAGTTAAGAACTTGATTTGTCCTAATCAACTTTCCATCAGCGTCTGGTACTTGTCATGACACCAAGGAAACAGACATTTGAAGTATTCATTTAACATCACATTATTCACATTTCATTTGACTAAAGGGTTGGCGTAGAGGTTACATCAACTGGCTGTTATGCTGTTCGAACCCCGCTCAGGACAAATATTTATATAAGTTTAATAGCTGATGGTTGTCGTAGTCTGGGCGTAGGTATTTGTATTTTGTGTTTACCGTGGGGACACGGGATTTCATCGCACTGGGGATCATTGCGAGTGAGGGGGTTTAAAAACAATGTATTAATTTATAAAGTTTAAAATAATTTGCGAAGTACCATCATACTAATAAATTATTGAACAAAATAGCTTAAAAGTTGATATTACATTAATCTTTAGTTGTAGACATGTGCAGAAGCAAATCAAGAAAACAATTTAGCTTTGTCTCGAGATGACATGTTCATTTTCGTAAACAGATGATTACAAGTTAAATGACTGCCTTTAACTAATAAGATTTTATATTTTCTTACGTGGCACCTATAAACTATGACCAATATCGTTATCTTATCTGTATATCGAATGTTCAATCTTGCATGAATAAATTAAACACTGTAGTAATGTAGTTAGTAAAACTTCACGGGAAATAGAGCAATTTAATTGAACTATTCACATCGCGAATCATATTTATTATCAGGTTAGTTATATTATTGAACTGTAAACTTCCCACTGTCTGGCAAAGGCCTCTTTCATACAGGAGAAGGGTTGGAACTTAATCCACCACGCCGCTCCATTGCGGGTTGGCGGATAATTTCCCTACGCTGAATAATGGTCTTTATCAGGTGTCTATGATAACAACCGGAAGCAACGGCTTTTTGTGCTCTTCGAGACATGGTGGGGAGTCCAACAAGAACATACACTCAGACTTAAAATAAAGAAGAACTGCAGTTTAAGCTATGTTACCTTGAGAACAAACATGAAAGACATAAGAGTTACATATTTGTTCCTTACCACTAAAATGAAGTCAGTTAGAAATTCTTAGTACGTATACACTGTATTAACAGACCCGTAGAATCAAATAGGTCAAGCGTAACTGTAAGCGTTACTTGGAAAAGTAAAAAGAACTGTTTGTTTTAAGCTAAAGAAGCGCAAGGTTTAAATGTCTTCCATTTAAGTTTGACCTCGCTGCCATATTACTTGTTATGTAGCGAATATATGCCAATTAACAATAAAGTTGTTAAGACCAAAGTTGAAGGTTGGGATCTTCTTATTTAATTTTTCTGTAGTTCACTTGCATTTAAAACAAAATCTTTAAGACAATTATTCTTTATACTATCTACTATTTTTTACAAAAAAAAAAAAAATATTTTTTTTTGAGGGTTAATAATTCTAATGGTGTAACTTATATAGAATTCGCTAATTAGTACGATTGTGGTTTGCAAAAGTATAACTCGTTGTAATTAGACGGAATGATGAGGAAGTGAAAAGAAAATCTCAAAGGGTTACACAACAGAACTCACACACTCTCGTGACATGGAAACGAAAACCGCTTTGATCATCTCTTAAAGGCGATAATTAAATTAATCTATTTTTAGGTTTACAAAGGGTTAGATTAGGATTTCAACTTCATTTAAGCACATCAAAACATTGTAGGTTAATACAGGTCTATGTCAAAGTTTTATGGGTTTAACATGGTTATTATATTAAAAAATATTTATTACCGTATTAATAGTACAAAATGAAATCAAGAAAATGTTATTTAGACCTGTATTATATTATATATATTTCAAAAACTTTAAAATCAAAATTACAAAAATCTCTAGAACTAGTAACACGTATAAAAGTAAGGAGTTTTCTACGGTGAACTTTAAATTGACAAATACATACTTATATTACTTACTAATCAATTGGAAATGTCAATTATTCATATTAATTACCTTTAAGTGGATGGATGTTTCATCTCGGGCGTTTTTGTAAAAGGAAAAATTCCTTAATTACTTAACAGCGAATATAATTATTACATTCACAAGGCATTTAGTAATAAAATAATTAAAAAAAAAAAAAACAAGTTATGAATGTATCAACGAACTTATTTACCTACATTCTGAAAGTTGCAAAAATTACTAATTTTTTATTGACATTTACATTTAAATACGTTTTTATCTTCTTCAATTTTAATAAATAAAATTGCAAAAACAAAATTACTTTTTCTTTAATTATTTATTTATAAAATATTAAAAAACATAGCACACACACACACTTATATATATATATATATATATATATATATATATATATACATATATATATACATATATATGTATATCATTACTTAATTATGTAGTTACACATACGTACATGCGTTTATAAGTGTATTTTTTAATATTATGTCAATTTACCACTACTTTTGTAGCTATTCAAAGAAATCTTAAACATATTTTTGTAATTATCTTTAAGATCAGAAAGTACATTCTTCATTGTGAAATTATTTTATTAGTATTAGGATCATAAATTTCAACAACTCAACGTATATAGATAATAAAAGTAATCATAAAATAATTTTAAGTAAAAACGGTCCAGTTCGAGTCGTAATGGCATACAGTGTTTTATACCAACATAGTTTATTCAAAAGCGCATATTATGTGACTTCCTATTAGAGTTCCAAAGATATAGAGCCCTGTGACGGACACGTAAAGCGGAGTCTCATTGATAGGGCGGAGCCTCATTGATAGGGTTTTGTTCACATTCTTAAAGTACGGAATCCTAAAACAAAATAAATATAAATATCGTCCATGACGATTGTGTATCTTCAATTTATTGCATCATAGTTCATTCATAAAATGATATCACAGTTACTAGTAGGAGGATGACAGTAAGACAGCTTGATTGCCACAAATTGCTGACCAACAGCCGGCAAATTGTTCTTGTGGATTGAATGCTCATGCTCTATTCTATTTTAATTTAACTCTTGCTTAGTTTAAGCATAAATGACACGTTGTTATTTTAATTTTTATATAGGTACATAGATTTACAATTAATTTAATATTAGTGTATAAGGTTAATAAATTTTACTAAAATGTGTTTTTATCGAAGTAAAATATTCAAGTAATCTTCTATAGATTTCTTATATAAAATATACTTATACTTAACACTACATAATTCTTGAAATATTTTTGTTCTAATGTCAATTTTATTAAAATTACGTAAGCGACTTAAGGGTATCTAATAAAAATACTAGATAATTACATTACCCAAAATACGAGTCGTGGTATTTAGTCCATATGACCCACGGATTAGCATTTGATTGTATCTGGGCTATATCAATATAGGATATTATGTTAGAGGCGTATTCAGAAAGCGGTTGGTTACGTGAGGCGGCGAGTGCAAGACGGACTGGCTCGGAGGTCGACGACCCCGATAGAGGATTCAGGACTCAGCTGAATATGAAATGTTTTTTTAAAACAATGAATTTTAATTTCATTTCAAAGAGAAGTATACTTTAAAATGAAATCCGGGAAATGAATAATTATTATTTTTAAAATGGAAATGATAACAGTACTTTTGAAAAGACATAAAAACAATAGCCCAGATTAATTTTCAGCGCGACCTCCTTTTAAGCACTTGCTTCAGTTTCATTTTAATAATTCTTGTGAAAATGAAATATTATCAAAGATATAGAAATAACATTAAAGTTACGTTTATATTGGTTTATATTAAGCCATGTTTACCAAATAACAAAATATATTTTTACAAATTCAAACACTTACGTCATGTAATATGTATTAACTAAATGTATTTCGTATACATATCGTATTGCTCAATAATAACGTAATATAAAACTCCGAAATTCCGTATAAGCGCAAATCCACTCAACTCCACAAAAGCTTTATTAGCATTCAATCATCGTGTAGCTTCATAACAGTACCTATACAAAGTTACATTATAAAATTCAAGTCGGAAACGGGTTCTTTACGGAGTAATGGTACTCCACAATGGCACCATTGCAGTTAGAATACTTTAGAAAGTCCGTTCGTACGAACGTTTTGTTAGCACAATTAACGTTCTGGTTGCTCAGCTATGAAAATAAGGGATTTGTGATGCGGGCAGTTTGATTTTTAAAGAATCGTAAGAAAGCGGAAACTACCGTGACTAAACGTAACTAATTCTAATACTTTATGTAATATTTTTTTATTTAAAAAAATATATTTTTATTTATCAGCTAAGTCAATCGAATATTTCGATCGATATAATTTATTTATACTACTTAGGAGTGAAACCAAGACATTTTATTGCTACGAGAATATGTAAACTTTAGATTTTACTAGCAAACCCGACGAACTCCGTTTCGCCACCAGATGGCTTCGTTTTTTGTAAAATCATATTGGTTTGTAGTACATGCATCAGAGATGGCGCTGTATGTGAAAAATGATTTTCCCTGTTTTCCTGCTTTTCTGTTGAAATTTTTCCTAATTTTGTTTGCTATAAAGCTCACGGAGCCCGAGACCTTTCTAACGAATGCAAAACCGTGGAAATCGGTTCGTGCGTTCTGGAATTATAGCGTCAGGAAGGAAAACCCGACTTATTTTTATATATAAGATTACACAAATATAATCACTAATTAAATTATATATTTTGTTTCCAAATTAAATCCTAATGACATTAGATATTTTTTAGGAATCAATTTAATGATAGTAGGTGGCCACCATCGCAAGTGATCTAGTTTGAAGTTTCAGAAGTTTTATATAATTATAATATACCTGAATACAATAAAAATACTGTACTATCTATAACCTAGTAGTATAAACTATAGTTTAATAGATACTATGTAATATCTGGAGGCACGGCAGTGCCTCCGCCAAGTCGAGCAAAAAAAAAAAGTGGCACGGCCGTACTATCTTTTCTCGAAGCAACTCAGGCCATTTTCGACCCCCTATAACTTTGTTGTGGATAAAACTAGAAGTCTGAATTTTCAATACCCAAGCAGGCATTCTATAAACACGGTATATTTCAAATTTCATTCAATTTGAACCAGTAGTTTAAGAATTATAATTAGTCAAAGTTTCGAATTTTGTCACTCACTGACTGACCGATCATCAAAACTCTAAGGCACTTCTAGCAGACATAAAAGCTTCAAATTTAGAATACCATTAGTGTTTAGTATATAAACCAAGGAAAAATTCAAATATTTTGCAATTTCGGTCCAGTTTTCTAGATACACCAACTGCATAAATAACTTTGTAATCCCATATAAATATATAGGATTACAAAGTTACATTTGCAGTGAATGAATCAATGTACCCGTACAAGTATAACATAGTGGAATAATAGGTGTAGATAGGTACCTAGATATAATTATCTTCAAAGGTAACCTGTAAAATGGTCAACGGAATGAAAAAGCAAGAATGGGATGTGTATTATGTAGCTGTACCAAAATCACGCAAAGTATTAAAGAACACTAATAAATCATAACCGCGACTGGCTGAGGTGATTTGCCCGTTCCACGGCTTCCACGCTTCCCGTACGTAAGTTATTTTATTTTATTCAGTTGGCAGCTATATTAAACCTATCCCTCTAATCGGTTTCTACACTGCATTGTAGCAAAACGCTCAATCGCTTGGCGCCACGTCTTTGCCGATAGGGTGGTAACTAGCCACTACCAAAGACTCCCATCAAAGCAGATCAGAGAAAGAAAATTTACTCTGCCGGGGATTGAACCCGGAATCTCCCGCTTAATATACAACAGCGCGCACCATTTCGCCAGCGTGATCATCATTTTTGAGTTCATATAATTATGGCATTATTAGAATGCAATTCAAATGCTAATTGCCAAGTCAGTCTATTTATTTAAAACATCAAAGATTTTTAATATTGATATGATCACTATACGATGTTGTTAGGTTAGCTACTAACGTAATAACTTAAAACAGAAGAACCCTTAAGTAGGGTTTGAATAAATAAGCCGACTTGGTATTACATGGATCTCACAACTTTTTACGGAAGAAGAAGTGAGTTGCGAGACTTGGTTTCTTTTTACAAGTTATGTTTTTGATGGCATAGTTTTATATCAATTACTATTGTCTAGCGCACTTATATTTAGACGACTATAGGTATATTATATGAAGCTGTAACGGGCAACATTGTGTGACGTTGGGCGGAGAGCAGTGTGAGGGAGCAGAGGCGGTGAGGTGTGGAGAGAAGGGGTGAGGTGTGGAGAGGAGGGGTGAGGTGTGGAGAGGAGGGGTGAAGTGTGGTGAGGAGAGGATAGTCGAGCAGCTGAGCATTCCTTTTGGCGAGAGCGAAGTGATCGGACAAGACATTATTTTCTATTAAATTATTTGTAAATTCAATCAAGAAATAAACCAATTTAATTGTCATTACGTTTTTATTTTTAGCTACTCGAATAACGGCGTTACATATCAGAAGAGGGATCAGCCCAAAATGAAGAGGAAGCAATGAACATCCAGGTCGGGCTGTACGAGCAAAGAGGAACCGGGACTGGCACGTAAGCGAATCCAATATTAATAACTTTAATAGTAAAACTAATTCTGCTTCTATAAACAATTTGATAAAATGAGGGTAGATAAAATAGTTAAAGAATGTTTGAATAATGATGGTGATACGTTAAAATATAGATACCCTCGCTTACAAAATACTGAGAAATTAGTTCCTGACTATGATCCGGATAGTCGTGATTTACATATAAAAGGCTGTATTAAGAAAATTAAACAATTAGGCATAATTTACAATTGGGACGATGAAACAAAATCATTTATTTTACAATCAAAGTTACAAGGCCAGGCGAGGCAGTGGTTTAATAGATTAGATTCTTATGATTATTCCTGAGAGGAATGGAAAGCTATGATCATACGAGCTTTTCCACGTCATCATGATTATGCTTCTTTGTTAGATGAACTTATGTATAGAAAGAAACTTTCATCAGAATCTATGACTAAGTATTTTCAAGAAAAATTAGCAATGTGTTATAGATGTCAACTGAGCGATCAAGCTGCCGTATCTTGTATTGTGCGAGGGCTGCCACAAGAACTCAGGGCGAATGCACTAACATTCCAATGCCGTACTCCAGACGAGCTGTACGAAGGTTTTCTATCTACCTTTGATTCTTACCAGATTAATCACCAGAAATTACAGAATGATCCTGCTAAGTCACTCGGATTGAATAAAGCTTCCAGCGGAGAAGGGTCCAAAACTCAGCTTCACGGAAGATAATCGCCGGTTTGCTACTGCTGTAATGAAGTAGGACGCGTGGCAACTATCTGTAATTTACCTGATAAACGTAAGTGTTTAAGATGTAGTAAACTAGGTCACATGGCGAGTGCGTGCCATACAGCAAAAGATGATCACCAGAGCAGCGCGAAGGCGGTCCACCAGATATCAAGTTTGAACAACATGTACTCGTACCAGAAGAGTTTTAAGGTAATGACATGTTTATCAAAGCTTATATAAAGATACTGGCAGCGAACTCAATGTAATCTCTAAGGGGGCGTCCGATGCTTTGCAACTGAGGGTAGACCCCACCAATATTGTTTTGAAGGGCTTTAATAGTAGCTCAGTTCATCCAATAGGAGAAGTTCAGTTTGACCTTTTGGTAGATAAGCAGTTAATTAAAACCACAGCTATCGTAACTGACGTAGATATGGGAGATATCACCTTATTTATTAGACAAACTATTATAAACCGCGAAGATATGACTTTAAAAGTTTCTAAATATGGAGTCACTTTATCTAGAATGTCTAATCCACCTAACGACTTAACGAATATAAATGTATGTGATGAAGCGAGTAGTTTCAGAGTTTAACTAATTGAAGGCACAACTGTACCGGTCCGAGACAACCTAGTTCGATGGTTCAAGGAGCTGGATGAGGAGACTAAATTGTACGAAGCCAAAACAAACCAGTATACGCAGCATTATGGACGCTATAGCCAGCGCAGTACTTCAAAAGGGTGAAGGCTACGTCAGGGTCTGCAACATAGGATCAGATGCAATTAGATGGAAGAAGGGCATGACGATTACCAGAGCTGAGAAGTGTACATCAGACTTTGAGGTGAGTGAAAATAATTTAGAATTGAGGAGAGATGAGTTAGTAAAAAAAAAAAATTTGATAAAGAGTTAGAGACATTAGAGATAGGCAACATAGGAGAATTTTACAATTGCGCATTTATTAAACTTTTAAATCATATAGAATTGGTTTTGCTAGTTTAGTACTAGGGAAGGGAAATAGGTTGCACTAATTTGGGTGAAATGAATATTATATATTAGTATATATTAGAGATTATCCCTATAGATTAGCACATTCAGAGAGACAATTGTAACGAAATTAGTCGATGATTTAATGAGTGGGGGAATTATAAGGTAATTCAATTCAGAGTATGCGTTTCCGATTATCCTTGTGCGTAAGAAAAATAGTGACTATAGACTCGTGTGTGGATTATAGGGATTTAAATGCAATTACAATCAAAGATAACGATCTATTATTTATTATTTTCTATTTATTATTTATTTTTTTTATTTATTTTTTATTTATTATTTTCTATGTTCCACATTGACGATCAATTAGCTAAGTTGTCAGGTAAAAGTTGTTTCACGAGCTTGGATCTGTTTTCGGGCTAATAAACCGTCGGTCGTTATTAAAAAAATTAATAAACCTTGTAGGTAGTAATGAAATCGTTACATTTATGGATGACATGTTATTATCTACTTCTTGTATCTCTGATGGTTTGAAATTACTTGAAAAAGTTTTTATTCGATTAAAGAAAGCGATTTAAAATTAAGTTTAAAGAAATGTTCGTTTCTTAAGTCTAGTGTTTCTTTTCATGGCCACGAAATTAGTTCGAATGGTATTAGAGCGGGTAGTCAAAAAAAGTAACGAAGTATTTAATTTTCCTAAGCCTAGTAATTTACATCAATTACGTCAATTCATAGGTTTATGTAGTTATTTTAGCAAGTACATAAATAAATTTGCTCTTATAGTAAAACCATTAACCGATTTGATAAAAATGTGTGTTCGTTAGAAACAAGACCATAGTTTTAATGAAATAAAACAAAATTTATGTTCACGACCAGTTCTTGCTCTATATGATCCATTGTTACCTTGTGAAATTCACACAGACGCGAGTAAGATCGGTATTGCGGGTATATTATTTCAGTTACAAAATGAACGCGAATTAAAACCGATATTTTATTTCAGTAGAGTAACTTCACGTGAAGAATCAATGTTTCATAGTTACGAACTAGAAACATTAGCTTTTGTAGATTCATTAAAATATTTTTGAGTGTATGTACTGGGACATTATTGATCAAAGTAGTCACGGATTGCTCCGCCCTTGTTACCCTTTTAAAGAAAGTTTAGTTCCTCGCATATCTCGCTGGTGGCTTAGGATTCCGGAGTTCGATACTAAGATCGAGTATAGACCTGGAGACCGTATGAAACATGTCGACGCTCTGAGTTGTTACCCATCAACCGATATAGTAGCTCCAATAAATCCTTCCTCCTTTTCCTTGATCCTTTGATCGTATTATTAACATTAATATGATATCCAGCTATGACTGGATCCGTACTTGACAGTACGGTACGGTAGGAAATGTTTGTAATGATGTTAAAAACAATTATAAAATTAAAAACGATAGATAATATACGTACGTACTTATCGAAGTGCCCCAAAACCTAGCGAGACTAGCAGTGATGATGACGTCGTTACTAGGGATGACTTGATTGATTTAGTAGAAAGTTAAAATCTGTGTATGTTGCACCAATTGCGGTGCAATTGTTTCAGGATGGCCGACTGTAACGGGCAACATTGTGTGACGTTGGGCGGAGAGCAGTGTGAGGGAGCAGAGGCGGTGAGGTGTGGAGAGAAGGGGTGAGGTGTGGAGAGGAGGGGTGAGGTGTGGAGAGGAGGGGTGAAGTGTGGTGAGGAGAGGATAGTCGAGCAGCTGAGCATTCCTTTTGGCGAGAGCGAAGTGATCGGACAAGACATTATTTTCTATTAAATTATTTGTAAATTCAATCAAGAAATAAACCAATTTAATTGTCATTACGTTTTTATTTTTAGCTACTCGAATAACGGCGTTACAAAGCAGATTCTTGAAGTCATAGCAATGGGATGTGTAATGTTTGTTTAATGGAATATTTAAAATATTAGTGAAAAAGCAAAATAGTATTTTGTTTACATAATCTTTATTATTCAATTTAAAACATAAATGAAACGCCTAACACTCAATGGCCCCCAGTAGAATGTGAATCCTGTGTCGGGGGTCCGGAAACACGTACAAAGCACAAGCACTAACGTCCAGACCACAGCAAAAATTTGTATGGCCTATACATATTATATTTGTCAAAGCATAAATAACAGAAAGCGATTTTTATTACTTAGTATAACATTAACAAATAATTGATTTAATCAAACAAAATAAATATACAGATTTTTAAAATAAGAATGAATTGTATAAACTTCGACACAAATAACTCTAATATAAAATTTTCGATGACGCTCTCAATGTTTGAATAAAAGATAAAGTAAGGTACATATTATATTTGCTTAAAAAATCACTTTTACCGTTTTCTTTAAGCCACATTCATATTCATTATATTCATGTCATTGCCAGTCTAAATTAAGAATGTTATGTCACATGATCTCAGAGGTCAATAGACAGTTCAAACAGCGGGAGATAATAACTCAGCCGAATTTCTTGATATAACTCGCAGCGCAATGTGTATAAGTAAACATAGTGATCATTTATTGAATATTTATCATTATATATTTATAATTTTTTATGTAGTACAAAATGCAGATAAGGTTAATAAAAGAACAGGATAACTGCTTAATATTAATCTACATGCTAAGAGATATAAAGAAGAAATGATGATTTCCTCCGTAGACAAGACTTAGGGCCTGCACCGATTGCAGATAAAATTATTTGACGTAGAACGTATCTAACAGATAACACTTTAATATATTTTTCTTTTACACAATTAAACTCTACTTCACCTGTCAGATATTTGTATTCGCAGCCTGGGAACCCAAAAGTTGTAGTTTTTCAGGCCCATATGGTGGTTTTTCCTTCTGTTGATACATCCTATCAATAACTTATGTTCTTATACTTTATCAACAACCACATATGAACTATAAAGTATTAAAATTAACGAAAATTTGATTATACGGATAAATTTTTGAATCAAGTCAATTGTTTCATTACATTTTCTAGGTTCACTGGCATGTTTGCGACTTCGTTGCAAAACAGCGATAAATTTCTATAGGATTAGGTAAAATTACTTATAACATAGTCATTTCATAATCTCAATAAACCTATAATTACTTTTGTTACTATTCATTTTTAAAACATTTAAAATTAATATACTCGTATAGGTATCATAATATCTTAGAACGGAGCTTCATTTAAATTCATCGAGTGAATTACTTGATGTACTACACTTACATAAACTCGTAGACAATTTATTTTTTATTGTCTTTCAGTTACGCTAATAATGCCATTGAATTATCATGTCAATGGTAGGTACACGGCCTTGTTACAAGTGAATCGTTTGTGAATCTAGTCATTTTGTTTTACTTCATACTGAAATCGTCGATTTACTATTGTCATCCTGTAGACTAACAGAAAAATTACTATAATAATTTTAATACAACCAAATTAAAACTAAAAATGCATTACTCTGTACTTAAACTATAAAGATTAGAATATTGTAAACAGTTTCTAACAAACAGATGCATTGACGCAACACACCAGATTCTAATGTGTGACAATAAACAATATTATAATAACGAATAAAATGAAGGTCGCTTTTTAAAAAAATTACCCGCGAGTCATCAAGTAACAACGATACGAAAAAATATAAGTTCGTACATATACTTTTTATATCGCATATCTAATTTATTTAATTACAATATACTGACGATTGTGAACAAAATTAATCGTAGGTATAGAGGCTGAATGGTGAGTTACTATCAATATTTAAGGAGAATACTGGGTACATGATTCTCATTCGAATGATGTAAAAAAATAGGTACTCAATTTTTGAACAAATTTTTATAAATTTCAATTCAAATAAATGAAGCGTTGACAGTTTTTCAGTCATGCCGGCGGCACGTACACAGATGCTGTACCTGTATATATATAGTTATATAAGTACCAAAAATTAATTTCAATTTATAAATCGAGTAAAATATTACACTATATTTAACAAAACCTACACATAAAATATTACTTGTAATACTTACAACTGTTGTTAAGATTAAATATGTACAATTACTGGCAGCTTATACGAGTAAAAAATGTGTATTTATGTGTAAAATAGTTTAGATATTAAGTACTTTAACTATATTAAGAAAATAAAGTTATCATTTTAATATTAACGTCACAAAAACAAAAATTAAAATTAATACGAATTTAATCACTTTAAATTAAAACAATACATCTAACGGATCATTTTTGATGTTAGTTTATAATTGGAATTTTCGGTTAATTTCATCATTCATAATAATGAATATATGTATAATAAGCAGAAAAGCTTAAGCTTAGAAATAGAAGAGAATAGCTTAAAAGCTATATATATAATAAGCAGAAAAGCTTTTGTAATCCAAAAATGTGTTGCGTAAAAAGACCGGATCATATAATATTGTTTCAGGCTTCTTGTTGTTTAATGAATCACATCAATGAAAAGTAGGTGTATGGACAGTTAATGTACATATATGATATAATAATATCATATATGTACTGGTTAAATCAGATAATTACCAAGATTTTTTTTAGTGAATAAAGAGCAACTTATAAGTAAAAAATCGATTCGATAGAGGTTTCGTCAGGTACATCTCATTTAGGCAATGCAAGTGAAACCGGATTTGCAACTATTTCAACATTGCATGGCCGTTACATTAGTATGTAACTCTTAAACAAACAGTCGTTCGTTTTAAATCGTACGATGATATCATATTTTTATATCATCACAAACAAGCCAAGTATGCCCGAATGTACTTGACTCACTAAATTAGCGAAAGAACATAGTAACAGCGTTTTTTTTTTACTACACTCGAACTAGAACAACGTACAGCAATACGCATATTTTTTGTGTTTATAATTTATATTACATAACTTCATTGGATTGCAATATTATATACAATTACATATTTGCGTATAAAAAAAATTGGTTGTCTGTTAAGTTGGTTTACGGACGATAATTATTCGTGATGTCATAAAAAAACATTGATAAAAAAATTGCATACTTTTATTAATTGAATAAATATCACTGAGTTATTATTATTTTGTATAATACAAAGAATTAGTTAATTCAATTAATTACATTTTTTTTCGATAAATTAATATTTTCACTCGTTAATTAAAATATTTTATTACTTAAATTATACAGATTAATTACAAGTAACAACGTGCTATTACCAATTTATTGGCAACTTATATAAATGTGTGTAATTTAAGATCCTCCAATCTGCGTTATTGTTTTTCATCCACAAGCCGAACGCTTAGGCCGATCTATCACTTGTTCCGCGCTCTCGCTCGCGAAACGTGACAATAGTTCGTGCGTGCAGCCGGCATTCATCGATTTACAAGACGTTATCACGTCAAAATATGTTTACATAGATATATTTCGAACATGTTATTCATTCCAAGACCTTCGTCACTCAAATCGTTTTATAGCGTCAAGAACCAAATGTTTAAAATTTCGTCATCAAATGTCTGTCTGTTGTGTCACCAGTCGGTCTGTCATACCTTTATTTATTTTGTTTTCTGCATAAACGCATGAAATTTCGTAATTACGTTATCAATAAATAATTCTACAAGCAATAAACTAACAAAGTATTGCGATAAAGTCTCTTTAAAATATTCGACTAGATTTCTTTTACTGGACTCAAGCTTACATAGTGCCTACCATTAAAATTGCTTACCCTAAATTAAAAATAAAAATACTTGCTTTTTAAAAATCATTATCAATAACTTATTGGTAGAGCTGTTTTATAATGGACTAATGTCCATTTAAAACGTATACAAAATAACTCTATATAATATATTTTTTTATTTCTTTAACCATAGGTGTCCCTGAATGTGTAAATTCGTTCTTGAAAAAATCTCGGAAATCATAAGCGAGCCTAGGTCATCCAAATATATAATTTGATGTAATTTTTTGTGTAGGAGATTAAAAAGATGCGAAAATTAGTACGATATCATACCGTAGCATTGATGCATAAAGGAAAAATAAATGCATTGTATTATATTATGACATCATCAAGGATGACACGGTCTACTAAACATTTTTGATGTTATCAGCATTACAACTGCCGTTGTCATTATTACGTTGATAACTGACCGCTTGATTAGTTGGTCAAGAATTTAAAGTTATTTTAAATATATATGATATTTTTTGATGCTAGATCGCGTGAAACATATTAAAGCTTTATTTTTCAACAGCTCCGCGACTATCTGAAAATTTTTATAAACAAAAAATGTTTAGGAGTAGGTATCAAAAATTATCACGTATCATTTGATACATTACGTTCAGCAATTTTTGAATCATCCGACAAATTATTTGACGAAATGATCCCCGGTATTTTAATTTAGATTTTCTAATCAATTTAACAGAGCCAAAAGACCTAATAATCACCATTTAACCAACACCAACTAACAATGAACCTTTTAAAGCTACTCAACAAGTAAAGTAGTCAAAGTACTAAAATAATTTTGTTATGTATAAAGTATATATTCAAGTTAGGTTATTATACTTAACTAAACTTATAATACTACTAACTTAAAATAGTAGTATCTCATTTTATTGTATTAGACTTTCAAAATACATATTACAAACTTTTTGTATTTTGTGATACAGTTCCAGATCTCAAATTATAGACGTCAGCACAAATTTTTTCTAGTATTTTTATATAGATTGTTATGGCATCCGTATACCGTATACATGACCTAGATAGCTGTGGGAGACGAACAAGCATTCCGATTTGAGATGATTCCGAGACGAGACGAGATTGATATCCGTCTAATATCCGTTGCGAGGAATAAAACCGTTTCGCTTAGCGAGATTTCGTCTGGATTTTTTTTTACCGTTTTTATCTATATATTAATGGCCAAACGAGTGAATACACGCAACTATCTATTCGCTGCAGTTTTGCTTAAAAAAAAACTAAAGTTAACTATTTATTAAATTAAATATGTTGTATTCCAATAGGATGTCTTGAAAGTTCGTACGATTTATTTCTTAACGTTTATTGCAGGATTTAGCTTCCATGGTTTTTTATAGTAAATGAAAGATAGATTTTATTTAGCGAATTACTAAAATCAATAAATATCAAAATTGATAAAACATTGCATCAAATATTTCTGATACACTGATTTATGTCGGTCAGTTCATCCTAAATTCAAATAAGTTTTATAGAAATACATAATTATGTTATGTTAGATTGCATCTCTGCGACAGAAATATACATAGTAAATATTGATAACTCAAAAAATGAGCTAAGATTACGTCACTTTATCTTTACGGACTTAATTACGCTTGTAATGTAATTAAAAGTGTCTACTTGTATACTGATAACAAAAAACTTACTCTAACATTATCATGTTTCTTATGACATAACATTAACCAGATTATGTGCAATAAAAAACTTCCATTTTCGATATACATGAATGTTCAATAAACTAAATACAGTTTGCTGCAATTTGAAAATAAAATGTCTGTTATAAAAACATGTTGAGCTGCAAACCAGAAGACTAATTACTATAATTGACCTTTTAATTGGATGTGAAAAATGTTCCTCGATGTGACTCATCACATTGTGCTCAAGAAAAGAATTGTTCGGTTGAGAAATTATTCTGTCTGTAGGTCCAGGTCCGCGCCTGCTCTCTATATCTCACTATATCTATTTTGCTAGTTTTCTAGGTCATCGGGGGGCGTGGAAAGAGACAGCAAACAAATTAAATTGACAAGTTAATGCGGAAATTTCGATTAAGACTAATAGGATGATACGATTATTCCATAATAAGATTTTAGAAAATGTCCATATAGCAATATTAACTGCTACTGCACTGCTAACTACAATGCATGAAAATCCGAATAGTAGCAAATAATGAAATAAGGACTAATTTGTTTTATGTCTGAAAACCTTCAAGAGCATTTAAGCTTAAAAATAGGCTAATAACTCACACCTACAGACTTCCTAATTTACGTACAACTTATGACATCACCAGTCAAACTATCGATCTTTTCGGCTGGTTTTCGCACAAATTTTCTTCATTATCCAGTAATATTAATTGACCACTACGTACCAATAATAATCGACGACTATCTCATATCCGCACATCCAATAAGGAGTACACGACACAGATTCTATTAGTTTTAAAAGGTACGAACACACGGACCGGGCGCGTTCAACGCACGTTCTCGTCGCGACACAGTTTGCTCGGAGTGAGCGGCTCGGGCCCACAATATCGATCGGGAACTCCTGGCGCCGGCGGTCCGCATATCCCTAGTACACGCACGCCCCTCCCACTTTTGTTGCCAACTTGCCACCCCACAATACCTTACTCACCACCCTTGCTCGCGGCGAATTAATAGCGTGACTTTTAAACGTTAGAAAAAAAATAAATTATTATCAAAACAAAAAAAATATGTGGAGTAAAATATGATACATCAAAAATATTTCTTAATCTTTATCATATAACTTAACTATTCCATTTTCAAACATAATTAACCAATAATATTTACTTTATAGACAGTTGTCAATAATTTTAATTTAATTAAATTCATAGTGTGGTAATAGTATTAACTATGGCAACATTATAATCCCCTCGCACGACCTTGTCATTTTCTCTCAAACGCCTCGCCTATTCCCCATCCACTTCAACTTGGAAATTGTGTTATGTCCGAAATCAGAAAATAGGTAGCCATGCCATTGAACTTTAAGCAATGACTGGATACAAAAGTTCGTTTTTTTTTTAATGTTCTAAATATTTCGGCAAATTTATATTTAGGTAATATATTTATTGGTTTAGTCATTTTTGTTATGGTTTTTGATTTTACGACAAACTTGTTATTAAAATTTTAAAAAATTATATAAAATACCTATTAAGTATTTTAAAATATAAAATTAATAAGTAATAAATGAGAAAATATATTGTGTAAATGTTTTTTAATTACAGTTTTGTGTGGAGCAGCGTGGTAGATTAAGCTCTAACCTTTCTTCTATATGGAGAAGAGGCCTTCGCTCAGCTGTGAGTGGTTTACAGGTGATAAAAAAAAAAGTGATATTGATCCATTTTAAGGATCAATATTTGCTAATTGGCCCAAACGAGTTTTTGTATATTAAAATAAATCACTATTTTCTTTTCTAACTTTTTTTATTTAATACCTACTTTAGTATTATACCTGTCATTTAACTTTCAGAAAAGTAATTTAATAAATACCAAATAAATCCATATAAATAAATACCAAATAAAGCATTAATCATAGGTAGTAAACGCATTCGCTCTCAACTTAATATAGCAGAACTACCTCCTATTACCGTCGACGACGTCCCTATTACTTTTTCCGACTCGGCTAAGAACTTAGATGTTGTTTTTTATTCCAATCTTAACTGGAATGCTTATATCAATGAGATCAGTCGTAAGGTATACTTTTCGCTCCATTCTCTAAAATCATTGCAAAACTTTTTACCCTTCAAGACTAAAGTTTCTGTCATGCAAACTCTCATACATCCGATCATTGATTACGCTGATGTCACTTGTTTAGATGTCACCGAAGAATCACTTAACAGACTTGAGCGACAACAAAAGTTATGCTTGCGTTTCATTAAAAAAATATGATCATGTAAGTCACTTTCGTAAGCAACTCCAATAGCTACCTATCCGCCATCGTAGAAATTTTAGAATACTTTGTTTCCTTTTTAAGACTCTTTTTAATCCTTGTTCTCCTTCGTATCTACGGGACCGCTTTTCTTTCTCTCATGATGATGATTCTCCATGCAGATCTCATAAACGTTCTCTTCTTCAGATACCCACCCACCGTACCGATTTTTATTCCTACTCCTTTAATGTACATTCCGTTAGACTTTGGAATTCCCTACCATATGAAATTCGCGTTTGCAAAACACTATCTCTATTTAAGAAAAGAGTGAGAAAATTCTACCTGAATCAATCCTAGTCTAAAACCAATTTAATTAAGTATCTTCATGCATATTGGAATATATTATTGTATGTATTATACTATGTATCATATATGTGTATGCGTGTATGTAGAAGTATAAGTATTATTATATATTATTTGTATCTACGTGTGTATACATTATTATGTAGGTATATATGTAATTATATATTGTATAATTATGTTTATTATTATATCTATTTATTATTATATATTATATTTTTATTCACAATATGTTTAGTTTGTACACATTAATTTTTGCGACTCTTTTACAATTTTCCTGTGGCAGGACTACTGGAAGAGATTCCATCATGGGATAAGTAATGTAGTACCAGCATTGTTTTATAAGTGCTTTTTCCTATTTGCATTCTAGTGTGCATAAATTGTTAAATAAATAAATAAATAAAAATATTGTAGCCTTGAGTCATATTTCCTACCGGGGAAAAGATTCCTGAACATCTTTTTTTTCATAACAAAACTTATAGTAAAGTTGGCCCGAACGTTTGATATGTATGCCAGATACTAATATTTAAACTAATAGTTACTAATATATAAACTAATAGTTATTAAAATAATCAAGTCCAAATTCATACTTGAAATTTGAAGAAAGCCTATTAGGCATATTATTTCCTGCCATCATTAGTCTGTCATTTTTATGACAGGATAGGGACAACTAGACAGGCTAATGACAACAATGCGGGATAATGACTACTTGTATTTACTGTGTGTTACATATACTTTGATTTTGCTTATATTCATAAGATTTCAATTAATAGAGTTTTATTAATGATTAAAAAGGAGTAAAAAGTATTTTTCCGAAATGTTTGTGTTTAATTAAATTATTCTTTTGTTATGTTATTGATTAGATTGATTAGTCGTCTTTAGTGACGTAGTAAAAAAATATGAAAGTTAAGTGTAAGTAAATATGGTTATGTCCATTAAAATAACTAAGTAGTTAAGACTTATTCCTTGCCTGCTCACTGAAATAGCTTAAACTAAACTCAGCAGTGTTAAATTTCTTATTTCCTAATAATATCTTCATATTATTTACATTCGCTTGTCATGATCCTGTCATGATGTCATTAATGTGTAATTTATAATTTGTATTACTCATTTACTCATATCAAAACCACAGTATCATTTCGATTTTCCATTTAAAAGTTTATTTTAGTGATGTTTAGGTCTTATTTCACAATAAATAGTTTGATTTTAATTTTGGTTGTCATTATCCTGTCATTATGTCACTTTCCTATCATGGCAGTTTGCAAATATCTTTATATTATTAGTAAAATAGGCTAAAGTTAAGGTAATGTGCGTTTTTAGAATATAATACACGATATTACAACTTTTACAATAAACTTAAAAGTATCAATAGAATTTAAAAAAAAATAAAAAAATTAAAGTAGGCTCATTTAGGCCAATTAGCTGAAATATTGACCCATAAAGAAAATCAAGAAAAGACAAGTAGGTATTCAAGATTCACAATGAATAGTGTAATAATGAGTCATCAATTTTTAAATTCAGTCCATTTAGAGGCTTTTTTTACTTACTATTTCAAAATATGGAAAATGATAAGAAAAAATAATAAAACATAGGTTTATCAGGAAAAGTTTTTGTCTGCAAATTATACAATACATTACAAAATTTGATTATCATAATTAAGTATTACAGAAACTTACAAAAATTTTAATTCAAATCACTGACATAATAAATAGACAAATAAAAAAAAACACCAACAAGACCACTGTCTTGTTTTGGTTCTTACTAAATATCTAAAGAACTCGTAAGAGGATTTATTTCAATATATTATAAAGGAATGAGTAAATAAAACTAGGTTCTAGCAAATAGTAAAATTAATTATGCATGCCACAATGCCTATATGTGGCATGCATTATGCGAGCAAGTCCTTGAAATACTTACTCAGAATCACATAAACATCTGGTGTTTTAATAATAATGATTTAAATATAGAACATAAATTAATTTGAAATACGACAATGTATATTATATTACAATAAGTTAAAATATATTATATAATTTATAATTATAGAGTAAATTGTATATTTTTGTCAACTATGAAGTATGAAGAACTAAATGGAGTCTAAAAAAATTTAAAACTAAATATAAAATTTTAATGAACTCTTTTAATTTTAATTTGGAGCATTAATTAAACAATAAAGGTTAAAAATTAAATACTAAAATGGATTTAAAAATATTTGTTACATCACATACTCGAGCAGACTACTTCTCCTATACAGGAGCTATGGCAACTATTTAAACTATTAACTAGAGCTTATTTTTCGACATTGCTCCACTGAATGTTGGGATGTATTGGCGCTCTCAAGACTAATAATTGTTAATAGATGCTTATGATAACAACGGAATCTGATAACATTACATGCTCTCTGAAGCAGGGTAAAAAAACACAACAACAAGCACCAGAAATAAATAATTATACAAGTACAAATATCAGCTGCGAACAGAAATCAAATCCATGACTAAGGTAATGAATTTTTTTTTAACTAATACAACAGAATGGACAATAATTATTTTGTTTCAGTTAACTGCTTACCCAAAATTATAGAAACAGAATACTATCATATACTTAAAAATTAGAACTGGTGGGTGATTCTTGCACGACCAACATCACTTGACCCCTCTATTTTTTTATTTTTTTTACTACCCTAGACCCTAACCTACCCTTAGCCTACCTCTAAACCCATTTCGAAACCTATTATTGACATTGACACATAAAAATAAAATTACTACCTACTTATTTTTTTACGAGTAAAGATACTATAGTTGTATAAGAACAGTCACTATTTATATAGTTCCTCATATTTTTATGGGAGAAAATTTTATATTATGGAAATAAATAAAAGAATTTAAGTAGATCATGTGTCTCAATTTTCTTATTAAAATGTAACATTATTTTCTAATAAGAATATATAAAAAATCTCTTATTATACTATATCATTTGGTGTAATGTAAAATTTAAATGAATTACTAATTACAATTGTTACAATGTAACCCGCTGTATGATATGAATACTTATAAATTTGGTAGAGATTCTTATCATTACAATAAATAATATCTAAATGATAATAGAATATCTTTTCTATTCGTAAAATAGATAATTTTTTTAGAGGAACAATTATAAGAAATAGCTAGTGTTATTTAGAAATCAATTTTATATTAACTAAATTATTAACAATAATATAAGAATTGTCAAAGTTTTCATTTTAAGTTCATCTAAATAAATAAGAGCAACTGATATCAATGGCCTTCAAATGTCATATCATACTCGGCACCTTCAGCATTTCTTATTTACAAGTATTAAGTAATGTAGTAGTATTTTTAAATGTAACAGATTCTATCATAATTTTAATCATTATTTTGACATTTGGTCAAATTATAGTACAATGAAATTTAACTAATTAGTTTTTTGAAACTCTTAAAATATTAAAACTATTAATCTATTTTTAATAATTAGGCAATTAGACACTCTTATTTCGTTACTAAATTAAGATGGAAGAATAAAATATTAGATTCAAGTTAAGGTTTTAGAGTTAAACCAAGGTAAAAGATTTATTTATATTTATATGCTTAATAAATAGCTGACCTTGTTGCATAACAATGGACTGCTATCATAATGGTTTAAATACTTAGCAACATGATAGTCACAACCCATTAGCTGCAAGTGCAAGCGATAAATTAATCATTATCATATTCATAGAGGTAGAGGACCTATATAACAATCTATCTAACTAAAAATCTTAATTATATTCTTAGCCATGTCGAAGTATTCGGTCAGTCATTATTAAGTATTTGTAAATTTCCAAAAACAATGCTTTAATTACATAATATACTCATCCTGTACTCATCTTTGGGTAATAATGTTGTGATTTTTTTTACTTCATTAAAGAAAATTGTTTTTATTTATAAAACAATATTAAATCAAACGCATCATTAAGTCACCTCTATGGACTCCTAGCCCTAGTAATTAAAAATCGAAACTGAATCCAATTGTTGTGAACGGCACTACATTCTTATTTTAGTATTTATGTGGAGTGGTATCAAGTGGTATCTTACCTTCAATAAGAAATAATAAGTAACGCCTCTCAGCACAGTTGACACACATAAACGTCGACACTCACAAAATATCACTCCAGTTTCCCGGACAACCACGAATTTTCAGGTCAAATAAATAACACAATTATTAATGTTTCTTTGCCGGCTTTTTATCGTTAATTTAAGCCCGGTCACTTCATAAGAAACAAACTTATAAATACTCGCTATTCATATATAAACCGTCAAAATATCATCCGCGACTGCGAGTACGTACACGGCGTCCAAGGCAAGGCAAAAGATCGCCGCGAAAGCATCACCTTACCGCAAAGACCTTACCGCCCATGTCATAGATTAAATGTATCACAGAGGTAATAATAGGTAATAATTATGACAGTTGAGAAAATGATATGAGTTCATTATTTTTTTAAATGAATAACCAATATACTGTTATTTTTTATTTATAATTATATATAATTTTTAATTTGCTTAAATAAAAATGTAATTAAATAAGTATGAGACCGAAAAACTAGGTCATATATGATTATAATTATATATGGTCTAGTTTTTTAGGTTAGCTTATTATTTTAATAAATAGTTTCAAAAAATAATTATATTTTAAAGTTAACTAGCTAAGTAGATAATAAGCCTTTTTTATTTTTTCATATTTTTAATACCAATATTGTAATTTGTTACTTATTGATTAAAATAATATAAGTACAATAAAATTATTATATATTAATTGTTTATCGGATTTATTATTATATTTAATAATTGTTACACTCCACCCGTTCAAGATATACATATACACATATAAATAAATATAATATAATACAATATTTATATAAGGAATATAATAAATTTACATAAGCTAAAATAATTATTATTAACTAAAATTTATTATTATAATTTTTTTTTCGACAAATCGTTTTTAAATTTTATAATTTGTAACTTCTGATTTGAATGATTTTTTATTATTATTCTTTGATCGAATGATGTCATACACTAGCATAGACAGAATGGAGAAACCACAAACCAATCCAAGTTTTGTCTATGAATATTATCGGATAATCGAATAAACTTAAAAAATATTTACATATATTTTGTTGCATTCATATTTAATTGTTTATTAGCGTCAGTTTTTTTGTTTATTGTGTGTATTTAATATTGATTAAAAATATATTTAATTTGTTTCACAGAGTAAAACAGAACTACATAACATATGCTCACAGCCATATGTTAATAACGCCTGAAAATATGTTCATAGTTATAGATTACCTTTAATAATAACTATTTGATTGAATAAATACTCAAAAACATTGTTCTTGAATTTCTAATGAATGCATAACTTCGTAAAAACATAAAAAAGTATATGTACAATCATTGTCCATGCATTCGAATAATCTATAAGCACCCTGAGCAAACGCACAAATTTTTATTTATTTATTTTTTGTTTTTCAGTGACATTTAGTAAAAAACCAAAAATATTCTCGAATTGCTGCCAATTGAAAATCAAATCGGAATTGTGCAATTTGTCAAGTACACATTTTTTTCAACATACATACATACATACATACATACATACATATAATCACACCTCTTTCCCGTAGGGGTAGGCAGAGACCATTTCTTTCCACTTGCTACGATCCTTACATACTTGTTTCGCTTCGTCCATTTTCATTATTCCCATCATACATGCTCTTCGGTTTAGGGTACTCTTGACCTGGCCTTTTTTCAAGACGTTCATGATTTGATCTTGAAACGTCCGCCTAGGTCTACTCCTTCCAACACTTTCATTCACACTCGCCTTATACACTTTTTCGTCAATCGTTCTTCATTCATTCTCTCGACAAGGCCAAACCATCGCAGCATACCTTTCTCAATTTTTGTCACTACATCTTCTTTCAGACCACAACGTTTCCTTAACTCACTTTTTCTTATCCTGTCACTCAGTTTAACTCCTATCATACTTCTTAACGCTCTCATCTCAACTGCATTTGCTGCTTTCATGTTTCTTCTGCCATACCCAACTTTCACTTCTGTACATGAGTGTCGGCACCAACACCCCCTCATGAATATCCAAACGAGCCTTGTTAGACACTTTCCGACTCCTCATAAAGGAGTGCAAAGCTCCATTCACCATGTTTCCTTCATTCACTCTTCTTTCAATATCATTCTCACACTTTTCCCTATATTTCCTACCCTCTCTGCCAATCCAACGTCTGCCGTGCGGATGGATGCATGCCTAGGGGCAAGCCTAGTCGTTAGCGTGCCAATTACATTTTTTCAATTTAATTAAAAAATATTTATGAATCAATTGAGTACCTACCTATTCCGTGTAATAAATAATACAATTAAGAAAAGGAATATAGCATATGAAAACATGATTTCTAAAGTAAAAATAAACCAATGGAGTTTTATACTTAATTTGAGGGTTTATTGTTATATTTAAAAAAAAACACAACGAGCTGTGTCGTGGGACACCTGCAGATAGGAGCGAAGTTTCTTATTACATAAATATGAGTATTAATATTTCAAGTTCTGGTCGAAGTAATAAAACAAAATTTTAACAAAAAACATTAACCGACTTCAAAGCAAAAAAAAGAACGGTAAAACAAAAATGCACTAAAAAGTAAAAAAATAATTACGTATTCTTTTGTCTGTAATCAAATTATTACGATAATATAATGTACAATTATTGTTGTTATTGGAGTCGGTGTCAGCCAACGTAGTTTAACATTACAATAGGTGTACCGGCCTACACTATTACGCACTCTTTTCCTTATTTCCTTGGCTAACACCGACTCCAATAACAACAATAATTGTACATTATATTATCGTAATAATTTGATTACAGACAAAAGAATACGTAATTATTTTTTTACTTTTTAGTGCATTTTTGTTTTACCGTTCTTTTTTTTGCTTTGAAGTCGGTTAATGTTTTTTGTTAAAATTTTGTTTTATTTCTTGATTTTTAGTGAATCTGTAGTTCGATAACTGATTTATTTATATAAAGCTGGGCGGTTACAGTTCACAAGCTACAGGTACCACCCTCGAAAAATTGACAATGCCCAATTTGTTAACGATAAAGGAATGCCACTCGGACGCAAGTAATAACGATATTAATTTAAGTTGTATAACATAATATAATATATTGTATTTTATAAAAGAGGATATTAAAAATACATCCTAAAAATATTTTGCATTATGTTTAGCATATTTTATAATATGTTATACAACTTAAATTAATATCGTTATTACCTGCGTCCGAGTGGCATCCCTTTATGAATAAAAAATTGGGCATTGTCACATTCCTTAGGCGTAAAAAAAAAAGAACTAGTGAACTATAGAACAAAAAACCCGAAAAAAATCTGCTCAACATGTGCGGCAGTGCGGTGCGCGCGGGGTGAGGCGGCCGAGTATGAGAGGCATAGAATGACGCCGTATATTGTTTATATTCTGCCTATTGAATTACATTAAGCAAACGTAATGAGACCAACGGCATAACTCATAACGTGCCTTCCTTTCTGCCTTTCATTAGGTATTTGATATTATACATTATGTTATAAACATTTAAGTTAAATTATTATTTATTTAATTTAAGTTGTTTATTTATTTCATTCCAATGCCACCCAAGATTCTGTCATTACTTTCCTGAGATTACATCATAAAAGATTCCGCTGCTAATAGGTAAACTTGTTGCACACACAATATCACATTTAAGATTTTAGTCTATGAAAAATGACGCAAAATGGTGTCCGTTAAATATTTTGACAAATTGAAAATTTTTAAAACAATTAGTAACAGTTAGTAAACAGTTAGTCTAGTTATTCACCGATGAAAAGTTATTCCTTTACATTTTGCCGTATAACTATTTTTGAGATATGATCTTTTAAATACAGGACGCGCTTTGAAACGTGCTATCAGGCTATCTCAAAGTTCAGCGCAACATAACTCTACACCTGAGTCGTAATCTGAGAAACAAAATATAATATTGTATAGTTTAACTCGTAGTAAACATAAAAAACATAATACGTGATAATCTTCCGAAACAAATTAAGCCTCAAGGAACGATAGTGTGCAACGCGACCCGCGCAGCGACGCGCGGTATCAGGAACAAATATACGCATTATTAAGGATTACTCAAAAACTACTAGTCACATCTCGCTCAAATTAAAATGGGACCACATGACGAGCACTAGCTTTTGAATATAAAAAGAATCATTAAAATCGGTACACCCAGTAACAAGTTATGAGGTAACACACATAAAAAAAAAAAAAAAAAAAAAAAAAAAAAATACAGACGAATTGAGAACCTCCTCCTTTTTTTGAAGTCGGTTAAAAAGAAAATAATTATTCGAGAATAATTTTTTTATTATGTTTTTTTTATCGCTAAAAATCATAAACTATTTTATAAAATTATCTTAAAACTTTTATTTTACTTATGATTCACAAAAATATATGAAAAACGCCTTCTATACTTGAGCCAAATTCGATGTGGAATTTATGTAAACAAACCAAATGTCATCGTGTATAGGGTTGTCACACTTTTAGTAAGAAAAATTGTAATTTATCACCAATTTCCTAGTTATACATTAATAATTTTACTTTAACATTGTTTCCTAGAGCTTAACTTAACCCCCCCCTCCCCCTTATGAAAATATTTCTCTGAAAAAACTCTGAAAAAGTCTTCAGAAGTCAGAAAATTACTTTTTGAAAGTCTTACTTTCTCTGAAAAAAAGAAAATAAGTCTTATCATAGGTAAAAAATCTCTGAAAATTGCTGACAAAAATCTGAAAAGTCAAATATTGTCTGAAAATTCGGACTTTTTAAAAGAGTTATAAAGACTTAGTAAGATTTACTTAATTCATTAAATTATTGATATCAGAAAGACTTTTTCAGAGTTTTGAAGTATCAAAAAGATTTCTTACGTAAAACTTGTTTAATTAACTAAAAATATTCCAGTAAAAAATAACTTTGGCACACTGCAGTAAAAATAAAAATTTTTTTTTTTTATCGTATATTTTTATTCACTTATATTCACGTATATTACGTATTTGGCCAAATACGTAATATACAAGAAAATTTGCTTATAACAAAAATTAACAAATTTGTAATTACTAATATACATCTAACAACACGACGAGTGCGGCGTAACATACTAGAAGTTCCAATGTCAGTTAGAGAGAATATGATGTTATTATATTGTGAAGATACGATGAAGGATTACTGAAATTAAAGATAAACAGAGTTATATGTTTTGTATAAATGTTTATTTATCTTAACAATTATTTATTATTGTAAACTTATTAGTTTCCATAGGTCCTTACACAATATTATAGCAATTATTAGTCTTCATCCTCTGTATCAAAATGATAATTATCTATCGTTTCAGTTTTCTGGAAAGGAATAAAATTTGTAACCTACCTATCGAAATAAAAAAACGAAAACTTTTTATTTTTCAAATATCATATATTTCCTTTAGTTTAAAAATTAAACCGCCTACACTCAACACCTCAGTAGAATGAGGATCCTGTGTGTGGGGACGATACAAACAACTACATGTGACACAGTACACGCGACCTTTGGCATAGCTTAACTCATCCTTTATAAATAGATTTAGTTAGCCTGTAGTTTAATGGGAACCTACCCAGTGAGTGGAAGGGAAAAATACAAAGAAGATTTAGTATGAGTAATAATAATAGTGAGAACTGGTATCGAAGTGTAAATTAGGCGATACAGGCTCCGATCCACATGTCGGAGGTTTTAGAATACACAAAAAAGAAAGACCTTTGGCATAACAGCCAGTTTATAAGACACTTTTTTTTTCGCTGGGAAATGCATTTACGCATCCCGCCGCCCGAAGGCGACGGGTATGTGGGACTCGCTGGCACGGCAGAACGTGCCAGAATACCGCACTAAAACCCAGCGGTGTCCTCGTCGTCGTAGTGAGACGCCACGGGATCGCTTTCGCATGCAACCGTGACGCCCCGATAGTTTATAAGACACTGCGCCAACCGCCGTCGTTAAATTAGTTTTCAGGTCATAAAATTAAAGACATCGTTAATTTTTGTATTTATTGTAAGTATAAAAAATACATACAACTCAAGTCTTCTGAAAATTTATTACATTATCACATTAATTTGATCAATATTCTACGACATAGTTAAATATAAATTATTAAATAAAATTGTTTTCGAGGAGATGCTAATGTTTTAATACTAAGAACTACAAAAATAGCAACATCCAACACCTTACTTTCCCTTACTTATTAAGTAAACTTTTACAAGAGCATTCCCTCAAATTGCTAACTTTTAATATAGTTTCTCTAGCTTTAAATAATTATTATAACCACACACATGTTCTTTTGTTCTTAAATGATATATTTTGTTTACCTACTATATAATATTATATCAAAAGGATTGTAAAATGGGAGAAATTTCATTTAAAGTTATATAGGTGGTGGCGCTACATGTTTCTTAAAAAGTAAATATTATAATACTACGACGTAAATAAGGCTATGCAATGATTATATTTATGCAGGGCCTCCAGACAATATATAACTAAAAAGACTATATTATACACTATGTTTTTTATGATTCATTCTATTTATTACACCGTACTCTTGTACTTTGAGTCTTTGCACAGATCTGGGACATTTACATACTAATATTGTTTCAGGACAGTTCAGTTCAATATAATACCTGTCTGAACTTGGCGACAAGAAATTAGTTTTTTTGCAATTTTTTTTTAAATCATAATCACAATCATCATCATAACAACCACTACCACCACTAAAACCACCTCTAAAAAAATCAGCCCAATTATGGTTGGTGGCGCGATACCGAATATTTACCAAATATTAAATAATAATATAAAAACGATCGAACAAATAATTTAATTAATCGAACAAAATATAAAAAAGCTATCGATTAAGAAAAAAAAGTTGGATTTGGGTTATGTTGCGCCAACTTAAGAGAGTAAATTTATTTGATTTTTTATAAATAAAAAATAGTCGAACAAAATAATTTTTTTGACAAACAATTAAGAACAAACGACGAACAAACAATTAGATTAAAGAAAATTGCAAAAACTAATTTCTTGTCGCCAAGTTCAGTCAGGTCAATATAATAGGTGTATTTGTAGTAGTAGCGCCATCTAGGTTACTTTTCACGGAACAACCCATTCAAAATCACTTTTTCTCAGGATTAGATAATTATGATTTTTAATTATTTATAATGATATTTAAGTATTTAAATTATCAAGCTTATTCTCTATTTATGTAGTATTACACATTTGTTGATTATTAATAAATAAAATCATTTATAGATTTTTCATAAAGATAACAGTCAGACTCCATAAGTCAGAGACAGTCAGAGAGCAAGTAAATAAATTATTTAAATGTCATTCATTGAATTTTGACGAGTAACAACATAATTTAAAAAAAAAGCCTTTTTTATTTTTATACTAATTTAACAAGCGTTTTTAAATTTAAAACGCCCTATTATATGGCCAGTTATTGCTAGATGAAGAATGGTGATCTAAATACGGACTATCAGTCAAGAGAAGTTTGCTTCCACTCAATCCGGAACTACTGCTCCCACTAGAAGAGAACATACTCTTACTACCGGTGTAGAAAGAGAGAGATGTATGTATTGGTTCTCGGGTATCTCTCCGTCTCGCTCGCACAAGTGATGCGAAAGCGATTGCAATCGCGCAAAGGAATATAATCCCTAAAATGCAAAATGCAAGAGCCATTTTACCAGGTGAAAGACAAATTGTTTTGTCGCCAGGAGAGAATCCTCGTACAAACTCTTCATCCCCGTTTGCTCTTTTTGATCCTGAGGAAATGTTTTATGTTACAATTTGTTTGTTTATAGTAATAATATTAAGCATAATTTCATATCCATTTACTAGTAAATATTTAAGTCAAACCAAAATCAAAAATGTTTATATTCAAGTAGGCATCGACACATTCGCTGCCAGCCACTCAGATCCGAGTAGGGCTAGGTGCATTAGCTAGGTGTCGTCCACTCGGATCCGAGTATCTTGCACGTTCATTTTCCTTAGGGCTTGAGTGGACGGCACCTAGCTAATGTGGCAGCGAATGTGTTAAAAGCACATTTGAATCGACATTTTACAAAGCATATATTTTTTAAATTAATTTATTATAGTTAGTCTGAAGGCTGAAAAGGTTTGGCAAGAAAATCAACAAATACATTTTTATAAAAATAAAAAATAAAAAACCGTCAATACAATATTCAATAATTAAAAATTCAGCTATATGTTCTGCATCAAAGACAACGTCACTAAATCCATTACAACTTTGTCATTTAAATGAGTATAAGCTTGTGCAGATTATGTTAGATTATTTGTGTCATTAAAGACTGATATAAGCTTTAAATTTATTAATTGGCAATTGTACTCGTAAAACCGTTTCTAGAATTTTATTATTTATGCGTGTACCTTGACTCATTAAGGAAACGTTTACTTTGCGTTTTCAGAAAAAGGAACCTTTTCGTGTTAACACTTTTGTTATTGTGTCTGTCAAAGAAATCGATATTTTTATGGATACCAAGGAATTTATATAATAACTGGAACGCTCACTTAATAATTTTTTTTTATTCAAATATGCACGTTGAAATAACTGATATAAGGTTAACATCTGTTTCTAACATGTAAAGTGAAAAAATCGTTCCGAGCATTTCGTTGACTACTGGTATTTTATCTCTTTCTTACGAGTTGCCTTGAATCCATGGTAAAATTAATAAAAAATAAAAAAACCCGACTGCGTAAAATACTCTTATTATAAACTAAAAAGAATAAAACAATTTACTAGCTTTCATTTGATACCCATATTGCTAGAGTAAGAAAAAAAATTCAACTCCCCCCCCTCATTCCGCCATTTGCGGGCGTCGTTTTGAAAATTTATATAGCCTTTGTAACTACTACAATTTAGATAAATCCAACGACACCTCATATGTCAAAAACCGTCCAGCCGTTTGGGCTGTAGGGCATGCCAAAGAAATGTACAATGGACATACATACATACATGCACTCGAAAAACATAACCCTCCTTCTGTCGCAGTCGGGTAAAAAGATGCAATCCCTCTCTTAGGAACGTTTTTTAAGTGCACGTGCGCATTCCGGTTTGTATATAAATTGCTTGGAATACACATAATATGATTAAAATATACTGTGTACTATGCAATTGTAAGTATATTATTTACCTCTTATAGAAGCTTCATCTTCCAACTCAATGTTCGGTGCGAGAACTTCAATACTGTTGTACACTTCTAGTCTATCTATCACTACTCCTCTAGCCTCTTTGTCTAAGCGAGCCTTCCGTACTAGACCGTCTTTAGTATGCTGTGGTTTCTGAAGAGATTTACAGTCAATATGAGGACAAACGCCTTTACACAACTCTATACCACAGGAAAGATGCAATTTTGCTCTATCGGGAAACTTGAAAGCGGCAAATGTAGTCACAGCGTGTTGGTACGTCATCATATTCTTGATGACGTAATCGGGATCAGATTTATCTAGAGGCAAATTTAATTCATTGACTAGTTCTAGATCCGAGGATTCAATTTCGCCTTTTTGTTTGTGCTTATGTAGGGTAGGTTTGTCGAATATCGCTTCGTCTATAGGACAGCCGGCTTCATCTAATAGTTTCTGTGACGCTTCACCTAAGCCGTCGTGAGCTATGCAATTCGTTACGCGAAGACCGACTCCAACTGGAATTAGAAATTAAAAATTAAAGTAAAATAGTATAGTATTTGTAAAATTGCAATTGTGACCACACTATGTCTATATAGTTTAGTAAATTCTATTATTCTACTAGGTAATATTCCGACTTGGGCAACTGCAGCAACAACTAATTCCTGTACTAATTGCGCAAAACTGTCGTGAAATAATAGATGTAGAGCTCTTTCTTGCACCATATACTCGTAATAGATCGGAGGTCTTTTCGTATTTCGTATTCATAAAATTGAAAAAAAAAACTTTGGTTGTAATGTTTGTATCTGGCTGGTTTTAATATCAATCGATATAGGACATTAAGAAAAAGAGAAATAAACCAGTAAAACACACTTTCCTGCCATTTTTCAATTGTTTTTCTGTCCGTAAAATTAATGAATCTAATAAAGAAATTTGATACATTCTGAAATTTTATTACAAAAATGGGAAAAATACGACTCAATTTTTTTTGAGTTTTATGGATCTAATGCAGTGTCAGTAAGAGTAGCACAAAGTTGGTTCAAGCGTCATCAGTCTGGAAATTTTGATGTCAAAGATATAGCTCGCTCTGGTTGCACTCATACGGTTAAACTTGATGCTATTTTTAAAAAAGGGAAGCTAAATCGGCGTATTACTAGTTACGACATAGCCGAGGAACTGAGGATAAAGCACAAAATAGTTTTGATCTATTTGAAAAAGTCTGGCTATACAAAAAAGGTCGATATTTGGATGCCTCACGAGCTCACTGAAAGAAACCTAATGAATCGTGTACTCATTTGCGATTCTCTAATGAAACTGAACCATTTTTGAAAAGATTTGTAACTGTTGATGAAAAGTGGGTCACCTACGACAAAAATGTGCGAAAAAGATCATGGTCAAAGGGTAGTCAAGCTTCACAGACTGTAGCGAAACCCGGATTGTCAATCCCTCAATTGGGATTGGATATTTTCGCGTAAAAACTGTAAAATAGGCGATAAGTGTTATTCTGTGTCACATACGAATTATTTGTGTCTATTTAGAGAATCTTTCTCAAGGAGTAAACTCCAGTCGTGCGTCGGAGCTAATACACACAGTTTTTTATTTAACATACGAGAAGATACATATATTATATTAAAATATTCGAATGGTGGTGAGGTAAATAACTAGTGACCTGGTAAGGTGCACTGTATGAGCAGCCTAGTCGGCTGGCCCACCTCGACGGTGGCAGGTTCGGAGCCGGCGACGGTGGGCGCTAGCTCCATCCAAGCGCGCGCCGACTCCAGCAGTAGCTGTCTCTGTTCCATTTCAGCAGTTTGCTCCCAGCCGTGGCGGTTTCTTCCCGTCCTGAAAATTGTAACTGGGCTGTAGTGGAACAGCTTCTTTTTTGTATTTTTTGTTACTTCATATTATTATATTTATATCATCCGGATTATGTGTATGTTATAATGTACTGTCTGTTTTATGTATGTTATGTATAAAAATAGTATGTCATTTTTACCCGACTGCGACAGAAGGAGGGTTATGTTTTTCGAGTGTATGTATGTATGTATGTATGTATGTATGTATGTATGTATGTATGTATGTATGTATGTATGTATGTATGTACATTTCTTTGGCACGCCCTACAGCCCAAACGGCTGGACGGTTTTTGACATATGAGGTGTCGTTGGATTTGTCTAAATTGTAGTAGTGACATAGGCTATATAAATTTACAAAATGGCGCCCGCAAATGGCGGAATGAGGGGGGGGGGAGTTGAATTTTTTTCTTACTGTAGCAATATGGGTATCAAATGAAAGCTAGTAAATTGTTTTCTTTTTAGTTTATAATAAGAGTATTTTACGCAGTCGGGTTTTTTGATTTTTTTAATTAAGCATACTTGTTAATATATTTAATTTTCTATTATTTTGTAGTGTCTTATCACATTTTTCTTTTATCATAATATATGCACATCCTGACGAGCGTTCTGGTGTAATAGTGCGAGTAGTCGCCTCAAACCACGCGCCGGCGGTCGCGGGTTTGATTCCCGCTCGGGACAAATATTTGTATTTGTACAAATATTTGTTTCCGGTCGAGGTATTGTATGTCCTTGTGGGTCTCCCCACCGTGCCACGGAGAGCACGTAAAGCCGTCGGTCCCGGTTGTTATCTTAGACACCTGAAAACGATCGTTAGTGGAATCTAGGTGCACTACTACTAATATGGTAGAGAAGTTATCCGCCAACCCGCAATGGAGTAGCGTGGTGGATTAAGCTCCAACCCTTCTTCTATATGGAGAAGAGACCTTCGCTCAGCAGTGAGTTGATTACAGGCTGATACAGTACATTACAGTGCAGTATGCACATCCTTGTCCAGCATGATTATTTGTTATTATTATCGTTTGCCAAGCCGGTCGCCTGGAAGAGATCGCTCTATTAGCGGTAAGGCCACCGGCTGTTTATCTTTTATGTGTTAAATATTAATTTAAATTTATCTTTGTACATTAAAGTATATCTCAGTCATTTAATTCAACATCTAAATGTCTCACTGGAAAAAGACCAAAGCTGATTATCTAATAAAAAAATTAATAAATATTGAGTTAATAACTGTTCCAATGCATGTTGACGGATATATGACATAATTATATCTGCAAGACTAATTTTAGAGACATGTTTTCCACTTGAAATGTAATGGCGCCAGCCCGGATTTGAACCGGCAATCATCTGGTAACGTGTCACGTTTTCTTTTCACTGGAGCATCCTAGCTCAATCTCGTCAAGATAATAGTAAATGTTTCCTGTATTACGGAAATGCTTCTCTAAGTGTTCGAGAAGTACAATTATAATATTTACAGGGTTCCAAAGTCATACAAATAATATTTAAGGATAAGGTGTAAACTGTTTATGTAAAATTAACTTTAGTTTAGTATTAATTAGATCGAGGGTTAAAACAAAAAAAAAAAAGTGTCAGATATATAAGTTTAATAAAAAAATGACGATTTGTATATTTAAAAAAAAATCATTAGACCTGAAAAATGTTTTTTTTTAATTACAAAATAATGTCAGGTTTCATTTCGATTAATATTTTTTTTTAATTTCTACCATAATTATCCATTATATTTAATCTAAGCATTGGCAATTGAATCCAAGGTCCAATCATAATTATAATATATACCAAGAATATGATTACCTCGTGCGTTTTCCTTCTTGTCCAGTCATTTCTTGTAATTTGGACTTAATGACGCCCTCCAGCGCGGAACTGCTTATTCGTACCGCACGCGGTTGCAATTTACACCTGTGAAATTTAAAAATTTTTGTTTACATATATGTATACTAATGTACACAGTTTCATTACTTTACTTTATGTTGCTGTAACGAAATGTAAATGTTCACCTATTGGGTTAAAACCATTTATTTTGTTTTAAGGAAATATACAGCTTACGGCGAGTTGCACGAAACCGTCGCTAACTTTCCGTTAGTTAAGTTGCAATTAATCTTAAAATTAGTTGATCTCATGATTAATTTAAAGCTGTTGGAATTAATCATCCGTTAGATAGGTCTTTAATTAAACTAAATTTTTTTGTTAACTTAATCAGATGTAGGTTTTGTGCAACAGATAATCACGATTCTTGTGATTAAATTAGTTTAATAAACACTTAAATTTAAAATTTGTTTCGTGCAACTCGGCGTTAATCCGTTATATTTCTCAACGACAAATATTCACGTCTCTGAATTTCTCCAGACAATTACACTTTTCCTCACAATGTTTACCTTTATTGCTGAATTTGAGATGAATTTTAATATTAATACTATTAACGATGCTATCGTTAAATTAAAGCCCGTGGCCGTAGGTTATTGTATTTGTGACTTCTACTTACTGCGGTCACCTCGACTCTTTAATAAAACTATTAAATATATTAAATAATTATTCAAAAATAGTATATCAGTCAAAATATGTATTTTAAATTAATACTTTACAAATATGGATTTTTTAATTCCAGTCACGGCTGACGGTCTTGACTTCACTGTGAACACTGTGTTCGTGGAAACACTGTGTAAACCACGTCTGTTCCACAATGTTTTTACCGTGTATTTGTTCCATTCAAACACTGTGTTTCCACAGTAGTTTCTCGCAGAACCTACGGCGCTCAACACCAAATCATAGTATACATTCGAGTTCCATAGATGGCGTTGTAGGGCGCTTGAATCGCACTATGGTTTCGTTAACAGAAAACAACATAAGGCGGATGAATTAGTTAATTTCCCTTCGGCGACAGCGTGAAAGCCCGTCGCTCGCTCTCCATCCCCTTGAGTGTAGTGACTATGATAATACTGTGGAAATACTGTGTACTCATGGCATAAATACACAGTGAGAACACAGTGTCTCCACTGTGTTTTTACCGGGATGTCAAGACCGTGAGGGTTGCCAGAAAAATCATATATCAGTTAATAAAAACTTATTTGATTCACAAGCAAAGTCACTCATAAGTTATAGATCCTTAATATGTCTCAAGTAAATTCATGGTGATAATTTGTCTAAAGATTGATGGAGTTACTTGAAAGGGTTATTACGTTCGGTTCCCCATTACCACGCCTAACCTTTATCAATAGCAAATGTCAAGGTTTACCAAATACTGACACGTTGCTTATAAAGCAACGTTCTTATCGACCACTTTATCATGTTTTATTGTAGTATTTATTCCGTGTGATAAGTCAACAATTTTAAAAAAAATGTTATTGACACTAAGAAAAAAGGCCTATTTATTTTTATTAGATAAACTTTAAAATGGGCGATTATAAATAATTTAAATGAAAACGCTTTAAACAAAATTCGTTCAAGCGTATCGTAATCTCAAATCAACGTGAGGTATACCACCCGCCCCAAAAAGTCTAAATAAATTTGATTTAAATTAAAGGCTTAAAAGCGTAGCATGGTATTATTTGCTAAAGTCGATTTATTGTATAATTAACCAAAGAGTATAGTTAACGCTTGATTAGCTGTAACAATTATAATATGAAGTGAGTAGATTTCGTGAATTTCTTTTGGGTGTTATCGCTCTATTTTATCTAATATAAAAAGTAGGTACCTGACGAATTATCTATTTCACAGAGTTACCTGACTATTATTTCCTGATCTGAAGACTGCTGCAGCTGCCTATCCATTTGAACGATCAGTTCCACAGTGTAGTACAAGACGTCGTTGTCGCCTGGTTCTTCAACTGTAGTATTTAAGGTGGATGTTCTGACACCACACGCATTTGATGGCAATTGAATAGAAACTTTCGGATGCATTTGACCTATAATTTAAAAATAAATAAAAATAATTTATTCCTACCCAAAATAGTTATTACTAAAAATGTTGTTTAATAAGTTTATTAAAATTACTTGAGCTATTAGTCACTAAAATTATATTGTAAAAACTAAACGAATATTAAAAAGTTATCTAACATAATATAAATTATTTCCTTAGAAGAACGTAACCTAGAAAAGAAGAAAAAAATTTTCAAAAATTATGGAAAATTAATATATAAGTACAAAAATAATTGTGATGAAACATATCGGATTCGGTATATAGTGAAAATAGAAACTGAATGCTGATATAAATTATTATTTTTTAGTTTTTATCGCCACTGTTTCAAAATTGGATACTTTAATGAAAAACAATTTTATTGGTATTATTAATCTGAATTTTCCTTAAGTGTCTGTACTTCCCCTATTCTTGCATATAAAGGTATTTTAAAGTAATAATAGTTTATACATATTGCATAAATAGATACATATATTATACAAATACATTTGTGTTAAATGCGGTAAATATTTTAATTCAAAATAAAATTCTTTATTGACTTATTAAAATTTCTTTCTATTAATTAGAAAATGTCTATACAATATGTAGTTTTTGACTTAGCTATAGTAAGTAACAAAAAGTAAAATGAATAAAGATGTCCTCGTACTTAAAGAAATGAGAGGTTTTAACACGAACCTTGTACTCGACATTCTCTAGAGAAATCCTTGCTGAAAACAAGACCTTTGAAAGGCTTTTCCATTTCAAGTTGAATGCTAATAGAGTTCTTATCGCAAGACGTCGCCACGTCCTTAACCCGATTGGAACGAGCATGGATACTCGATATCATCAGGGTTGTGATCAGTATTGGACGCCACATGACGCGCCCTGTAAACAAAATTAACTATAATGAAATTACGTCGAAACATCAGAAATATACTATCGCACGGTAGAAGTTGCGGTTAGATTAGTGGTCAAAGCGACGGAAATGAAAGCAATTCGAAACAATTTTCTGTACACTAGATTAAAGGACTGATTGTCGCAATCCAGACGCGTAAAAATAGCTATAATTCCAAGAAAAACATTTTTCTAAACGTAGCTAGTGATTTGAGATCAGTGACCACAGAATAATTATTACCTATAAATAGTTTTTACTGAGTGTAATCTTGAAAAGCGATTTTAAGTTAGTTTTATGTTTCGAACGGAAAATAACCGAAATAGAGTTTTAATTTGTTTAAAAATTAGAATAAATTAATGTCATTAAAAAAAGAAACAATTTTTAACTACTTTATAAGCCTATTTGAATGTGAATTAATATAAATTCTGGAAAGCAATCTCGCATGGTAAACGATTTCCAACAAAATTCAATCCTTCCTTTACACAGCTCTACAATATTATGATTCTCCAAAGATTAATTAGAGGCGGATTTTTTAATAAAATTTTAGCAAAATCTTGGCAAAAAATGATAGGCGGAAAACGAACAGAAGATAGATTTTATTATTAAAATTTGTTCCTCATCGAGGACACTATTGGTTGGTGTGAAATAGGTACATCAGCGAGTTCGATTCCTGTCCAAGAAAACATTTTTGTTGAAATTATAATTTTGCCTTTCTAAACTGGCATGAGTCTCTTGTGTTTTTTGCGATATTCCCTATAACTTCCGATTAGATTAGTGTCAATGTTGTTTTCTCGGTTTTAAAGATGTTACATAATAAAATCAAGAAATGCTGTTTAATTTTTATTCCATTTAATTTTTCTATTAAACGAGACATTCTTAACAAAAATCTACTTATAAAATAAACAGTTTAATTGAACCACTCACACTGCTAATCGAAATGGGCTATCAAAGATTGTTAGCGAAGAACGGAAGTTTAGTGGACTAACGGTGTATAACAGACATGCCTTGTTTTCTATGATAGCTTTCAATTGTTCTATAAAATGGTCAAATTCATCATAGCACAGAGTTCTATACATTATGGTTTCATAGCAGTAAAAACTGTATGTAACAAGGATACCTACTAAATATGAGTATAACGGTAGAATAGCCAGCGAACCGAAAATCGCAGACATTTTCGAAGTTTTGAATTGTTGATCCAAGCCTTTTTGTGAGTTTACTTACCTATATCTATATGATGATTAAAAATAATATCATGTACTTATAAAAGCCAATTTATATTTTTATAACCCAATAAAAAACAATTATTTGTAATTTGAAATTAAGAGTAAAATCTATATAATTCATTTAACTCGGTTTATATTCTATGTAGGGTTTTAGTATTTAAAATGTCTACTTTATTGATAAGCATTTAGAACAATTCCGTCTACAAATTGTTTTAGGGTATTCAGTATCAAATCAGATAAACCAATACAATAGTAACAATACGTAATATATCGCCTGTGCTTGTTTAAAAGTGTTATTACGTATAAATGCGTAATCTGTTACAACCCGTAATTAAAACTTTAAATGTTCACAATGAGTGCGTCATACATGCGAATAAAAAACTTTAAATTAATATTTAATGAAACGAAAAGAACAGTTAACATTTTAGAAACAGTCTTAAGATTTACTTACAGGCATTACACCAATAAAAGCAAGATTATTTTTAGAATTTCGTTTTGCTTCGTTTAATAATATTAAAATCAAAATATCTATCTTATTAATATTACGGAATTATTTTATACAAGTACTTTAAAGCTATTTGACGGCTGTTTAATATGTCTTTAAAATACTTCTACTTTTGCAGAAACATGTGTAGTTATATAGATCATAACGGGCACATGCTGTGATTACCATTTTAAAGTAGCACGAATTTTGATTTGTAAGATATTTAAATTTAATTTACTGATTAGATTTAGAATGTAACGGATGCTTTTATTAATGTACATAGTGCATACCGTTATAAACCCTACCAATAATAAGAGAAAGTAGGTGCAATATCATACAGTACTATCGTAACGTCTCTAATCAATTTAGATGTAGAGCGTACTATCTTGGATTTCAATTAATGTACATTTTATTTCAAGTTAATTGTAATATAATAAGCGAGGTCACATTATTTTTTTTTCTCATTTGTAAATTGAATGTCGATATCATCTTTTACAACTTTTTTAAAATATTTTTTTGATCTATCGAAATTAATATCGTATTTTGACTTTTAAATTAGAAACTAAAATGTTCGAGATATGAATAAAACCAATGTTTCTTAAAAAGCGAAAGTGAGAAAGAGCGGAGATAAAATGTTTGTTTTAATTTTTTTTTTGTATTTAAAATTTTATTTTTAGTTATAATTTTGGAGTTATTAATTCTGACCTGTGATCTATGAGTGCCAGTTATAAAAAAAGTCAGTTATTTAAATATAAAAATAAAATTGACGAACCACAGCATTTAAAAAGTTAATAATAAGTTACAAACCAACCCACGCAATTTTATTCGCATAAAAAATTCAATTAAACTTTTTATCGTACGAGTAATTATAGGATCAGTCTATTCAATAAGAAAATTTAATGCTTATTATAAATAGTTGTATAGATCAGGGATGGCGAACCTTTATATCAACGTGCCATTTTTTTCTAAATAGATATTTACTGAGACCATAGGTGTGCCATCAAACAATTTTGACTTTATAATTATTGGGAAAATAATAAATTGTGTCAATCAACTCAAAAGTCTTTATCCTGTGTCGGAAGTGCACACGAAAAAAAAAGGTCATCCTTGTACTGATGTTTACACCTCCAGGCTATGCGTATTCCGAAAAAAAAAAAGTCACGTGACCCCCGTACCGTTGTGTACACGTCCATGCTATGCGTAGGTATTAATAAAAAAAGGTCGTCGCTTCGCTTCTGCTTGTCGATATTACTCGATAATTATCGGATAAAATGATGCTCCAATTGTATGACCCCCTTTTTTTCTTAGTGCATTATGAATTTCGTGATCGGTGACGTGCCGAAAATATTGTGTCGCGTGCCATTGGTTCGTCATCCCTGATATAGATAATATCAAATGGCGATCGAAAATTTAATCCCAGCTGATTACGAATATTTTTATTGATCATAAATACGAATGTTTGTTAACTACTGTAAAGTTTAATATTATATTAAACCAATATAAATAAAAATCATATTTTTGAGACATTATTATCATTTAATTAAAAGTCTAAATCGGATTTTATCGCGTTTATTTGTTTTAAAACTTTACAGTTTAAATAATTTAAAATTATTCGGACACCCACCATCTCAGTCCCCCGAGATCATGGACGCTGTAAAGGGTCCGAAACGTCGGGAAATAATTTAATTCAATTAAAAATCGTTAAACTGTAAAGTTTTAAAACAAATAAACGCGATAAAATCCGATTTAGACTTTTAATTAAATGAGTAATATTCGCGTAAATATAAGAGAAAAGTACATTATTATCAATTCAGAATGAACATTCGTTTTACAAAAACTTACCATAAACTTCCATGAAGTTTTTTTTTACATTTTAGCTTCATAAGTGTTCACTTATTTTAATGTAATGGATTTACGTGTTTCGGCTAATGGCCTGCTTTTTAAATTTTAAATTTAAATGATAATCTTGTAGTCGTAGGCATCTTCCTATGAGACTTACGTGATTTTAATAACACAATTGATTACATGAGCAGGGGTATCGCGTTAGTCCAAAGATATCATAAATCCCATCGTAATAACATGTCAGAAGATAATAGCATTTATAATTTTCACCTCGCGCCATATTATTACGTAGCTGCGCTGCGGGCCAAGTTCAATGCCGCCCAATTTTGAACCAGCCGTAATTACCAATTTTCTTTAAGTACAATTATTTATGTGGTTACGTTGTTATGGATTATTGTCTATTAGTTATTACAGGGTTTTTTGGTTAGAACAGTTTTGTGTAATTCGGAAATAGACTGAAACGATTACAACGATTAAAAGACAACATTTTGCTTTTCAATTTTATAATTGTAAAAACTTACTCGGATTTTATTGTGATCACTTCCAAAATAACATTTGAATGACTACCGTAAACCTTAGTAGTTAGGGCTACTTTGACTTTGCGGATTACTTTGACAGTTTTTGGGGTTAATTTGACACGACGCGATTTTGGTCATTTGGTGCGCTTTTTCGGCTGCGGCCGGTGCGTGGCGGAGCGCGGGGTTTTTCCTCTCCTGTAGAATAAACAATCTTCCACAAACCAGAAGCTCAAGTGATAAACAATGAGTCATTGTCCTCTGAGCCCATCCAGGTAGTGGCGGATACTATGCCTATTGAATACGATGACAATCTGAGTGGTGATCTTGTACTGGATGAACCTGTATCTCATGAATTTGATAGAGTTGAGTCTCCTAAGTTGACTAAAGAAATATCCATGTACATCTTGACTCAAGGAATCATCCTTCAACATCTGGATTAGCAAAATAATCACAACCATACCAAAATAAAAGTTTAATACGTAAACCAAAACGAAGACGACTTGCCTTTAAGTTAATTCAAAACAAAGCCGATAAAAATGAAGAGGATGGAAACCTGTGCGCTATTTGCAAATGTGAATGTGATTCTTTCTAACTTTACATTCGTTTTATTCTATAAACAAGCGACTGCCCGCGACGTCGTCTGCGTGAACGCTATTAGATTACACGTTGTTAAAGAATGCGTTGAAGAAATAAAGGTTCACTGCTCATTTCCCGTAGGTGATAGCGTGATAATATATAGCTTATATGTTCACCCGACTTCTTAATAATATTCGTGCTAAATTTGAAGTAAATCCATGCAGCACTTTTTGAGTTTATCCTGGACATACATACAGACAAACAGACAAAAATTCTAAAAATTATATTTTTGGCTTCGGTGTCGATTGTAGATCACACCCCAAGTATTCTTTAAAAAAAATATTCAATGTACAGTTTTGACTTTCCTACCATTTTATTATATGTATAGATAAGTCTGAAATATATGAAAAACTATGTAAAATTTATATATTTTTTTTTTGTTTTAAAGATTTCGAAGAAACCTGCACTACAATTATCATTGACTTTCAGGCAAATTTAATGAGATGTAAAAGTAACCCCACACTAGAGATTACTTGACACCTTTTTTTTAAATATATAAAATGAATGGGTCTTAGACTGCTGTATAGCACACATTTGAAAGCTTGGCTTTGACTTCAAGTGTTCTGATAAAGAAAAAAAAACTTGTATTGCAAGCATATATTTTCGTGTAATGTTCAAAAACTTCTAAAATCATGTCTAAGTAGCCCCAGTACGGTACATCATTAGAAATAGTAATTTTTTGATGTTTCTAGAACACCATTAGTGAGAAAAATTGCCAAACTTACGTTTATTTCTATTCAGTAGATTCGTGCCGTAAATTTAATGTGGCATAAATGTTTTTTTATTTTGACATACAATCGAGAAGCCTATACAAACATAAAAAAACTTGGATTGTTTGTCTGTTGGTACGTGTGTGAAATGATTGTTAAACAGAAATTTAAGAAATGGTACCAATATCAAAAATCATATTTTAAGACTATGCCCATCTTGCCAAAACTAAATTACAAAAGAGTTAAAGTGATTTTGATGAAACTAAAACAGTCTTACTATGACAGTTTTGTAACATGTAGATTATACTATTTTGAAAAAATAAAAAACTAGGCTTTTAAATTAAGATTAAGTTGTTACTAAATTTAAATTTACGAAAATATATTAATCTGTATTATATCAGCTAATTATTACTAATGTTATAAAGATGAAAGTTTATTTTTTTGTTTTTTATCGATAAACTCTAAACTTTTGAACCAAAAAGAAGTCCAGAATTAGTAGGTATAGTTTAAAAAACATCACACTACGACTTACAATATTAGAACATTAGTCAAAATAAAAAATATTTTTATTAAATATATTTATTTTTTTGTGCAGAGATCACAGGAACTGGCTTTTATGCTGTCGCGGTTTCGATCTCACATATGCTTTTGACAAATGTTTGTGGTAGGTCATATAGATATTTGTCGTTGTCCGGGAGTTTGTGCTGTGAGTATGTGACCCCGAGACAGTTTTTTATCCTACTGGGGGCCGTTGACGACGATCGTTCTGGTGTAGTGGTGCGAGTAGTCACCAAACGTCGCTCGCCGGCGGTCGCGGGTTCGATTCCCGGTCGGGACAGATATTTGTATTTGTACAAATATTTGTTTCCGGTCTGGGTGTATGTCCTCGTGGGTTTCCCCACCGTACCTCAGAGAGCACGTAAAGCCGTCGGTCCCGGTTGTTATCATAGACGCCTGATAACGATCTTTATTCATGGTAGGGAAATTATCCGCCAACGCCAATAAGTGGAGCAGCGTGGTGGATTAAGCTCCAACCCTTCTTCTATATGGAGAAGAGGCCTTCGCTCAGCAGTGGGTTGTTTACAGGCTAGTATAGTACAGGAGGCCATTAAGTGTGAAACTGTTGAAGCGTTTATTTAAAAAAAAAAATTGTCAAACCAAAACCGCGAGCAACATCTAGATTTAGGTATATAAATTGCTCGCGCTGTCATTAGTCTAAAACGTTCTTAATGCTGAAAACCGTTACTAACATCGTCGTGAACATCGTCGATTTAAATTATTTCGACGATTACAGTTAAACGGATAGATTCTAGGTGATCTATTAAATAAAACATTTGAACCCACGACCAGAAGGTTTAAATCTATATTGGGACAAAGAAGTTTTCAAGTGTAATAGTCTTTAAAATTTATTTCAGCGATGTTGGAAAATATCCTAAGAATACATTTTTCAGAAGAAATAAAATAAGTATACCCGCCAACTCACAATGCGAGTATCGAATCAAACTCCAATATTTCTCCTTTATTGGAGAAGAGGCCCTTGCCCAGCAGTTAAAAGTTACAAGTAATTACAGTACAGTAAAGTACTTAGAGCGCATAATGGATAGAATTTGGAGCGAAACCAATGGTAGCATGTTTAAGTATAAGACCCATTATTTCCGAGTTTTCAATTGAAATGAATGAGTTTTGAACTAAATTATTTTTTTAATTAATTACAGGTTCCGTACCATAAGGTATGTTTAGTTAGTTAATATAGTTGCACAGAATTAAACCTGTTACAGTTTTGTTATATGCATATATTTTATGCCATCAAAAACATAACTTGTAAAAAATCCAAGTCTCGCAACTCAGTTCTTCTACCGTAAAAAGTCGTGAGATCTATGTATTACCAAGTCGGCTAATTTATTCGATCCCTACTTAAGGGTTCTTCTGTCTTAAGCTATTACGTAATTAGCTAACCTAACAACATATTATAGTGACCATATCAATATTACAAATCTTTTATGTTTTAAATAGATAGATTGACTTGGCAATCGCACTAAACAATCTAATTTAATACAATACTCGTATGCATTACTTGTGAGATACATTGTGTTTTCATGCGATTGCCAAGTCAATATATCTATTTAAAACATTAAAGATTTTTAATATTGATATGGTCACTATAATATGTTTTTAGGTTAGCTAATTACGTAATAGCTTAAGACAGAAGAACCCTTAAGTAGGGATCGAATAAATTAGCCGACTTGGTAATACATAGATCTCACGACTTTTTACGGTAGAAGAACTGAGTTGCGAGACTTGGATTTTTTACAAGTTATGTTTTTGATGGCATCTCATTTCTTTTTGTAGATAGTCCTACTTGTTTTCCTTTCCAGTGTCTTCTACTTCTTGAATACAAACAATGAATTTTCTTAAAACCTACGCTCTGTCTTATGATCTTTTCTTATTTTTGTAGATAATCTTCGTCTTTTTCTTTTCCTGTACTACTTCTTGAGTTTCAGCTATAACTGGTATAGATAGTACTGATACGCAAGAGTTTTTTGTTTCTTGCAGGAATACGATTAACAGATATAAATACGATAAATAAAATTTAAAAATAAAAAATCTTTTATTTGATCGTCATGTCATACATATTGTGATGTCAAGTTGACAACTTAAGATACTTGACAAGAGAGATAAATGAAGTATGTTTAGCCAGAAACAGTTTTATCAGATTGCTGTCAATTTTTTACACCTAATTCTCCTAAAAAATAAACTTTAAAAAAATATTTAAAAAAGTGTATGTGTACTTATATACGCACGTAAGAAGTTATACTTACAATAAATCGATGCTCCGAGTTAACGGTTAGTGCGCGCCATGTATAATAAGACCCTGATAACCCACTAAAAAAAGTACTCGTCAAACGAATCAAACGAGCCGAAGCTCGATGGGGTTTCGTCATTTCATTACAAAGTTCCTATGACCACCTTCCAGTTCCATCATCAGATCCTAGTTACCATAGAAACACAAACTACTCGTCAAGGCGATTCAAACGAGCCCGATTTCGATGAGGTTGTTTCATTTCATTGCGAAGTTCTTATGGCCACCTTGCAGCTCCATCATCAGAACAGACCCTGGTAACCATCTAAAAACAAATTTCTCGTCAAGACGATTCAAACGAGCCTGAACTCGATGTGGTTGTGTCGTTTCATTACAAAGTTCCTATGACCACATTCCAACTCCATCACCAGACCCTGGTTAACATTGAAAGATAAACTCCTCGTCAAGACGATTCAAAAGAGCCTGAACTCGATGTGGTTGTGTCGTTTCATTGCGAAGTTCCTATGGCCACCTTCCAGCTCCATCATCAGACCCTGGTTACTATATAGCACCAAAGTACTCGTCAAGACGCATCAAACGAGCCTATATTCGATGTGATTATGTCGTTTAGTTACTGAGTTCGTATGGCCATCTTCCAGCTCCATCATCGGACCCTGGTTTCAAACGAGCCCAAACTCGGTGAGGTTTTGTCGTTTCATTGCGAAGTATCTATGGCCACCTTCCAGCTCCATTATCAGGTCGGACCCTGGTAACCATCTAAAAACAAAGTACTCATCAAGATGAATTAAACAAGCGGAAACTCGATGGGGTTGCGTCATTTAATTACAGAGTTTCTATGACCAGATTCCAGATCCATCACCAGACTCTGGTTACTTTTGAAAGGCAAACTACTCGTCAAGACGATTGACACGAACCCGAACTCGATGATGTTGTGTCATTTTATTGAGAAGTTGCAATGGCCATCTTCCAGCTCCATCATCAAATCAGACCCTAGTAAACATCTAAAAATAAATTACTTCTCAAGACGAATTAAAAGAGCTGAAAGTCTTGGGGTTATGTCGTTTCATTACAGAGTTCTTATGACCACCTTCCAGCTCCATTGATAATGGTCAGAACCTGGTAAACATTTAAAAACAAAGTACTCGTCAAGACGAATTAAACAACCCCAAAGTCGTAGGGATTGCGTCTTTTCATTACAGAGTTCCTATTACCACATTCCAGCTCCATCACCAGACCGTAGTTAACATTGAAATATAAACTTCTCGTCAAGACAATTTAACCGACCCAGAACGCAATTTGGTTGTGTCGTTTTATTGCGAAGTTTCTATGGCCACCTCCCAGCTCCATTATCAGGTCAGACCCTGGTAACCATCTGAAAACAAAGTACTCGTCAAGACGAATTAAACAAGCCGAAAGTCGTTGGGATTGCATCTTTTCATTACAGAGTTCCTATGACCACATTCCAGCTCCATCACCAGACCCTAATTAACATTGAAATACAAACTTCTCATCAAGATGATTTAAACGACCCAGAACGCAATTCGGTTGTGTCGTTTCATTGCGAAGTTTCTATGGCCACCTCCCAGCTCCATTGTCAGGTCAGACCCTGGTAACCATCTAAAAACAAACTACTCGTCAAGACAAATCAAACGTGCCGAAACTCGATGGGGTTGCGTCGTTTCATTACGGAGTTCCTATGACCATATTCCAGCTACATCACCAGACCCTAGTTTACATTGAATGACAAACTACTCGTCAAGACGATTCAAACGAGCCCAAACTCGATGTGGTTGTGTTGTTTCATTGCGAAGTTCTTATGGCCACTTTCCAGCTCCATTATCAGGTCAGAGCCTGGTAACCATTTAAGAACGAAGTACTCGTCAAGATGAATCAAACGAGCCGAAACTAGATGGGGTTGCGTCGTTTCATTACAGAGCTCCTATGACCACGTTCCAGCTCCATCACCAGACACTAGTTAACATTGAAAGACAAACTACTCGTCAAGATGATTCAAACGAACCCGAACTCGATGAGGTTGTGTCGTTTCATTGCGAAGTTCCTATGGCCACCTTTCAGCTCCATCATCCGATCAGACCCCGGTAATCATTTAAAAATAAAGTAGTCGTCAAGACGAATCAAACGAGCCGAAACTCGTTGAGGTTGCGTTGTTTTATTATATAGTTCCTATGACCACCTTCCAGCTCCATCATCAGACCTTGGTTACCATTGAAAGACAAACTACTCGTCAAGAAGATTCAGACGAGCCCACTCGATGAGTTTGTGTCGTTGCATTGCGAAGTTCTTATGGCCACCTTCTAGCTCCTCCATCATATTAGCACCATGTCATCATAATATTGCATTATCACACGGTTATTATTATTATTATTTTGGATCAAATTTAATTTGCAAGATTTGATGACAAACATCGGGACAGGTGAAACTAAATAAAATCTTGTTGAGCTGACACATCAGACCAATGAAGTAAGTTAGTGTGATTGCGCGGCGCCTACTATTTAACTTCATGTTGTCTGTTTTATTATTTTTGTCACAGTGTGCGCGCGTATCGTAAAAATTTACTCTCATCAAGAAGTATAACTTCAAAATACAAAAGTTATTTTGAGTAGTACTTATTATTAGTACTTATTATTTCTTTTTTTTTTTTCAATTTTGTCTACTTTAATTCTTTTCTTGATTTTGGTACAATTTCATAAGACATGTTCCATTCATGCTTTTTCATTCCGTTGACCATTTTAAAAGTTCTTTACTTTTATTTACATTAATTCATCCACTGCATATGTAACTTTGTAATCCTATATATTTATATGGGTTTACAAAGTTATTTATGCAGTTGGTGTATCTAGAAAACTGGACCGAAATTACACAATATTTGAATTTTTCCTTGGTTTATATACTAAACACTAATGGTATTCTAAATTTGAAGCTTCTATGTCTGCTAGAAGTGCCTTAGAGTTTTGATGATCGGTCAGTCAGTGAGTGACAAAATTAGAAACTTTGACTAATTATAATTCTTAAACTACTGGTTCAAATCGAATGAAATTTGAAATATACCGTGTTTATACAATGCCTGCTTGGGTATTGAAAATTCAGACTTCTAGTTTTATCCGCAACGAAGTTATAGGGGGTCGAAAATGGCCTGAGTTGCTTCGAGAAAAGGATAGTACGGCCGTGCCACTTTTTTTTTCTGCTCGACTTGGCGGAGGCACTGCCGTGCCTCCAGATACACGTTTAGTTTTGACAAATTTGACACGCATATTTAAATCCATTATATAAAACTTAATTAATACTTAAAGGAAGTATTACAAGTGTAATTACGCATAACAGTAATTGTACAATTATGTTTTTTTAAAATGAAATTTACGTAATGAACATAGGTAATTAATCGTTTATATCCGGTTAAGTAATAGGCTTTTTAAGCAAAAAAGAAGAATTTAAATTTCATATTTTTTGTTCCTTTAAATTACACATATTTTAATGTAACTTTATTTTTATTGGTTTTATCTTTATAAATTACTTTAAAAAAACGATTTCAAATTATAAAAAGAGAATTATTTTAGGTGTTTACTGCTCTTAAGATTAGTTTATTAATAAGAAACCACTATATACCTTCCAAACAAACTGACTGTCTTTATGTTCATTTATTCGTTTAGGTACCTATTTATTAAATTGTATAGGTACGGGGGCGTCCATAAATTACGTGAGGTGTTTTTTTTTAATTTCTGTCCCTCCCTCTCCCCTGGTGAGATGTCGTGAGATTTTATTCAACTCCCTCCCCCATCCCCCAATCTCACGTGAGATTTTTCAAATGTGGGTTTCTTAAATATGTAAACGCGTTAGATTGTTATTGTAAAAAGAAAAAAAATTGCAGTTTGAAACCAAAAGACGGGCTGCACTGTATCGTAAATTCAGATTAAATTGAGCTATTTGGTATAAAACAAACATGGTGGTTTGACAGTCAGTAGTAATGTATAACGTCGAAGAATGAATGAAATTATTTTCTTTCGAACAAATTATTGAATGATCTTAATCGTATTACGATTACGCTTAAAATTAAATTTTAAGCATGTACAATCTGGATAATGGACCAGAATAGTATATATTTTTTTGTTTAATCTAAAAAAAAATTGCGTGATATTTGCCACCCCCCCCCCCTCTCTCCAACGTAAGATTAGATGAGATTTGACTCGACCCCCTCTCCCCTTTAAACATCTCACGTAATTTGTGGACGCCCCCTACTTATTTTGTCTTGAAGTGTCACGGAATATAAAATATTTGAAAAAAAATGATACGGCAGTTTGGGTTGAAAAATACACACAACTTTTAATTAATTAAGAAAAATATCTGTCCTGCAGTTAAATAAAAAAAATGCTTATTCACGAAAACAGATAAGCCAGAGAATATTTGAGAGTAGAAAATATAGAGACTTAACATATAAATCTATAGAAATAAAATGGTATAATCGCAGTCGGATTTATAACTTTTTGCATAAAATTTTAATATTATTTTAAGTATATAAAATCAAACTAGTTTTAGTTTTTTTTTGGACAGTCGTAATTACTATTACGTTCATAAGAGGAAGAGGGGGAGGACTCGCAGGCGTAATGTTTTACAAGATACAAACGAGATACATATAAACTAACTTGCTTAATAAACTAACTAAAATACGCAAAAGATTTTTTTTCAAGACCGATAGAGATGAATGACGAATGTATGAATGAGAAATCAACCTTTTTCGCTCTACAATATTAATATACGTAGTTTTCTGTGTTTTGTTTCAATACAAAATTATTTCTCACAGTCACTGTGAACAAGTTTCTTTGACATTGGCTCCGTAACAATCGATGAGTTTCGCCTTTTTGTATCATCTACAAGAATGGCAAGTAACATCGGTGTATACGAATTATTTGTAATTATTCAACAGAAACTCGATAAACAAGTTGGTACAATAGTCACGGTAAAGTGTTAATGATCTTCAAGATTTAATAGCATTATGTTTTTTTTTCTTTTTTTTAATAACGGCGTCCCGCGTGATAAATGGTATTTTTAAGTTTTAATTAAAAAAATGAACAATGATTCTTCCATATCAACACCCTACCTAACCTTAATTTCTTAAGTACATACCGACATTATCTGTGGACATTTTTTATCCACAGTTTCAGGCTATGCAATCATTATCAGACAGTTATTCATAAATCTTTATCAAGAAGAAAAAAAATGTATTAATATATTTATATATAAGTATGGAAAATTAATAACTGCAGCGGTGTGAGTGCTACTATCATCTTTTAATGACATCATTAGGGTGTGACTAGAGAATACAATACCGAAATACTATACAATACGATACCCGAGATTCGGAATCTCGGGATCCCGACCGTTTTCTGGCCCCGAAAATCCCGGCACTGTACTTGGCTAATCTCGGGATTTTCGGGATTACTACAAACAAGTCTAGTTTGTAGTCCGTTGCGCTTTGACATGAACCTTGCCTAGATTATATTAATATCATTTACTGTACCTGTATAGTGTATAGTATGTAGGTACAATACGTACCTACATACTATACACTACACAAGTACAGTGTTTCTCGTAGAACTTAGGAAGGACTTTACAAAATCCACGGATGGATGATGAAAATCAGTTATTATCGGATTTGGAATGGCATGACTTATTTCCAGTTCCGACACAGGCTTTAGTGAGGACGAAAATAAAAAGTATTGTTAAAAGACTTAATATTCGAGATGACACTCAGGAAGAAGAAAGGTCAGGATCACAAACAGATGATGAGCTAAGGTCAGGAACCTCCCAACCCCAATTGACATTAAAGGAAAAGTTACAGCTGGAAATTAATAAGAGTATGAATTCCCCAGATCCTGAAACACAAGTACAAAATGAAATGGGGTTGGCAAATAGTATTAGACATGAAATGAGCCTGTTCGAAAATGGAGGAGTTCATGGATATCACTTAGACACAGCATATAAGTATCTATTGTTTATTCCTCCAACCAGCGTAGAACCTGAGCGAGTATTTTCAGCTGCTGCTTGTGTCGGCAATAAACTACGAAGCAAGCTTGGAAATCAAACCTTGAATGCTTTGATATTTCTGCGATTATATTTTCGAAAATTTAATTAGTTTTTTTTGTGTTATGTTTTTGATTTCTTGCAAAAGTATAGATTTCTGGTTTTTTCTTTTTTCTTTTCTTATTTTATTGTGATTTGTGTTGTGCGAAGACATTAATTTTTTTTTATTGACTCAAGATAATTTTTCCTTAAAATAATTAATAATTATAAACCACATAGTCTAATCCCGGGATAGCCCCGGAATCCCGGGATTACGCTTTAAAAATCCCGTAATCCCGGGATTGAATAACGTGCCCGGGATTGTATTCTCTAGGTGTGACTCTACCGGAGCGGAGATGTGTTTTAAACAACCAATAGAATTTCGTTCAGTGGTATTCATTGAAGCGGAGGGGAGACGAGGTGTGTGAATAACGAAATTCTATTGGTTGTTTTAACACATCTCCGGACATCTGCGCTCTGATGGAGTCCGGGCCTAATAATTGGTTTTGACAGTTTTCCATTTGTCGACCACTGATTTAATATTATGACACGATTGTTAAACTCGCACTTCAGGCCTCGAGTATTGCGTCAAGTTTTCAGTACTAATTAAGTAGAGTGCAGGGGTTGACGGCCTTTTGTATAACATGGGGCAAAATATCTTTCAACAGTTCACCTTAAAAGCCTTTACCGAGATTATATTTCTTATATTTTTATCTTTAGATATACTTGCATTCTTTATTTTTAAATAGCTATGTCCTCTGATTTACCCACATATAAGTCCTATTTTATTATATTGTTATGTAGGTGATTGAAGGTACAAATATGAAAAAGCTCGGTAGTTACAATACATCAAAAAATCTAAACTCTTTACATAAAATAAGAATTGAAATTTTGATAGATAGGACCATACATAACAACCCTATGTAAAACAACAATCGACAACGGATCTGCGCAAAGTCCTAGCGAAGTGGTTCGTAACTTTTTCAATATTGTTACCCCTGTGACCTATGAGGAAAACTGATTTTACCCCGCCTTTAAAATGTAATAATGTATGAAATATAATAATGTATGAAAATAAACAATACAAGCAAATACAAACATCCTTATTGACCGTAAATTGCACACAGCCTTACAATCAGGCCCGTCCTAAGGTGAAAATTGCAAGTGTGTAAGACTCACATTTTAAGACCCTACCGGGGGGTCTAGGAGTTTCTGGGGTATGGAGGTAATACCCGATTTTTTTTGAAATTTAAGGTCTAAAAACACAGTTTTTGTTTCACATAATTATAAAATATACAAGCACGCAAAATTTCCATTTTTATTACATGAAATTATTTCTAATTAACATCATCGATCATTATGAATTGCAAAATCTATAAAGAAAATTTGATATTTGACAAATAGTTAAAATTACAAACCAAGTATTAATTTACCTTTTTTGCTTAAACTTTAATTTAAAATATATATATATATATATATATATATATATATATATCATTCAATACATTGAAATCAGATTATTGCGTACATGAAAATATATTATATTTCATACATTCTCATTAAAGTGATTGGCTCTCGGACCTTTTAAAGGTCTAACTAATTTATAATTATGATCAATCATAGAGATTGCGTAAGTTCAAAAGTCAACTGTAATAATCTTAAAGTCGAATCATTAATTAGGGGAAGGCCGGGCAAAGTGAATACCCCGCCCAAAGCGAATAGTCCCCACTACTCATAAACTATTCGTTCGATATTCATCACGCCACCGTAGTGGGGTCCCGCCATCTTGTTTAGTGCGTGGCAAACACTACAGCGAGAGGCCGCGTCACGTGCCGTCTTTAGGAAGGAGATTTGTGATATCGTGAAAAAAAGATTGATTTTACAAGGTAAGTGTATTGGTATTATTTCCAATGTTATTAGTTCTTGATCTTTAGGAATATTTTGATTCAGTAGCATGTCAAAGTAGGTTTTTATTGTATCTTTCACAGAAGGTTAGAATTGTTAGTTTTTGTATAAAGTTTGATAACCATAAAAGTTACCTAGTCGGGCAAAGAGAATAGGGCAAAGTGAATATGGTATCCACTTTGCCCGCCTTTTATGATTATTGACTTGTGTTTTGATAATGTTGTTCGTTTGTTTCAGATGGTTAATAAATATAAAAAAAAAAGTAACCAAGGTTCGTGGGATGAAAATGTCATGGAAACAGCTATTAATTTGTGCAAAGCTGGAGAATCCATAAAGAGCACAGCTAAAAAGTATGGGTTGGCCTATGCAACCTTGTACAGGCACGTGAAAACCGGTGCCACTGCTCCAAAACTGGGTCGATTCCGGCCTGTTTTCAATGAAGATCAGGAGATGGAGTTAGTGACATACCTCAAGGATATGGATTCTGTATTTTTTGGCCTAACACGAGACGAGTTCAAAAACTTGGTTTTCATCTACGCTAAGAAAAATAGTTTGAACTACCCGAAAAACTGGGACAAATACGAAAGAGCAGGAGATGACTGGCTGTCGTCATTTTTGTCTCGTCACAAAAATATTTCCCTGAGGACTCCAGAAGCAACTTCAGTTGCAAGGGCAAAAGGATTCAATAGACATCAAGTTGGACGTTTTTATGAAAATCTTGAAGCTTTGACTGCAAAATATGATATTGATGCATCAAGATTTTACAACATGGATGAGACCGGTATATCGACGACTACCAATAAGCCACCTAAAGTGTTATCAACAAAAGGAAAGAAACAGGTGGGCATAATTGCCAGTGCAGAGCGTGGTCAATTAACGACGGTGATCGGATGCTGTAATGCCGCTGGTTCGTTTCTCCCACCATTCCTAATCTTCGCCAGAAAAAAGATGCAACCCAGACTACTTGATGGCACGCCTCCCGGTACTCAAGGAACTTGTACTCCAAATGGTTGGACTACAGGAGAGGTATTCCTTGATTGGATGCGTTTCTTTGTGGAACATGTTCGGCCTACCCCTGAGAAAAAGATACTTCTACTATTGGATAACCACGAGAGCCATAAGTATTACCCAGCTTTGGATTACGCTAGCAAGAACAACGTCGTAATTTTATCCTTGGCACCACATTCAACGCATAAGATGCAGCCCATGGATGTAGCTATTTACGGCCCATTGAAAACATATTTTGAAAGGGAGGTAAATGCTTTTCAAAAGGCTCACCCAGGACGCATTATAAATCAATACGATGTGGCCAGACTGCTATCACCAGCTTTTCTGAAATGTGCAGTAGCTATAAATGCAGTTCATGGTTTTGAAAGACCTGGTATATGGCCAGTGAATAAATATGCTTTTGGTGATGAGGATTACGAACCAGCTGCTGTGATTGCAGGCACATCTAACATGAATATTCGCACAGAAGGTACAAAATCCCCAGAGCCAGAAAGGGTTATTTCCGATTTTTTTGCAGAAACTTCGTCAACCCCCTCTCCTTCAATTCTTGAAGAATTTATTCCTTCAAGTCCCGTGGATCCTCTAGTAGAAGTAATTCCATCTCAAAACAGAGCTACCCCTTCTGTGCTTCAAGCCCCTGGTACGCCAATTATAGACTATTTTAAAACACCTGAAAAGATTCGTAGTGACGTTGAATGCACACCAGAACCTAAAACTGGATGTTCCCAAATTGCCTCCGCTGTTGATCTAGATATAGCAACAAATGCTCAGAAAAGTGACACAATGCCGCCAGAGACCGAAGAAGATAATCAACGAAATACGAGCCGCGACAAATCCCCCAGCCCGAAACCTGGATGCTCAACCTCCCACTATAGTCCCTTCGTTTTGAGACCTATACCAAATCATGCCAAATCAATCACCACTCGTAAACGAAACTTACAAAAATCGGAAATATTAACGAGTACGCCGATCAAGGAAGACCAAAAAGAGAAATTTGAGAAAAATAAAATTAAGAAGGTTACTAAAAGACTGGATGATAAATCAGCAAATGTTCCTATTAAGATTGTTCCTAAGAAAACTAAGACTGGCAAGAAAAACCAAAAAACCGCTAAAAAAGCTAAACAGTCAAATAAATTTAAGGAATTTAAGGATATTTCATGCATTTTTTGCGGCGAAATTTATATTGAAGAAGATGATAATCCCATTGAAAATTGGATTCGATGTGACATTTGTCAACAATGGTGTCACGAAGAATGTTCCGCTTTCGATGGTACTCAAGAGTATATTTGTGACTCTTGCCAGTCTTAATTTACTAATTATTGAAGTTAAATAATGTTTTATTTCAGTTTATTAAGTTTGTTACTCACGTTTTCGGACATATTAACATGGGTATTTACTTTGCCCAGATCTGTATCCGCTTTACCCATGGGTCCGGGCAAAGTGAACACTTTCGTATTTTTTTTAATTTTATTTCGCGTTAATAATTCTTTAAATATTTAAGTTAACTGATTATGGTATTTGTAAGAGCAATCAATAAAGACTGATTTGTGCTAGTTTTTTTGTTTTTATATCTTATATCTTTTCTGCTGCAACCTCAAATATCTTAAGGTATCCACTTTACCCGGCCTTCCCCTAACCGTTTCATTTAATAATTTTATTATATCTTTAATCTTTATTTATTATCTTTATACTTTAATAAGTTATGTTAAATAACTGATACCTGAAGCTGCCACAGACAACAAAAATCATGAATAGAATAGGATATATTATATCACGAATGAATAGATTGTAAAATCATGAAAATGAGATGCTCAAAAGGCGCGCCGATAATAGGCAAATAAAGGAGGCAAATTAATGAGTTTGTAGAAGACATTCAATACTCGAAAGTCTATCCTTATTAAAAATTTAATAATGGTTTTCTAAGACTATACAAAAAAAAAATGTAATTAGTAATGTAATCCTATTTAGACATTACATTACTACATTCATGTACTGTGCCACACTATTGTTGAACGTTTTAATTTTGGGTAGTTGTTACGCCTGGCCGTAATCATACCCCAGTAACCCCCACATAGACGCCAGTAACCCATTAAACGAATAACTAGCACACAACCACCGGAATGTTCTGTGATTCTAACAGTACCAAGGCAACGGTTCCGTTACCTGGTAATGAGTCTTGCCGCTGTGGGACGACGGAAACCCGAGAAATGTGTTTTCTCGTAAACACCGCGCTAACGGCAGAATATAAGTTAAATAATATAAATTTTCCATAACAGGAACAGCGACTCGGCCTATTCATTTTAATGTAAAAGTATCTGTTATTCATTCTTATTATTTATGTGCATCTTGAAGTTAATGTTACACATATGTTACTGACATTAAAAAAATATTGGTATGTTTTGAGAAATATTTGGATAGATAGATTAAATTTGTAGAGTACATATATAGTATGGAGTAAATTTTAGCGAGAAGCTTTTGAAGGATAAAGGTGCCAATGAGACAACGGTGTCAATTATTATTTACCACTGTCCAAATTAAACTAAATCGAATGTATTTTATATTGGAAAACATACTGGTATTTTGATTTCTAACTAGAATAATACTAGTATTTTTATTTCTAAGTAAGAGAAATAAAAGTTCTACTAGAGTAGTTACTTCTAGAGTAATAGTAGTCTATAAAGACTTTAAATGAACGTTAGTTTGTTTTACAGTTAGTTAGTTTAACATTGTTAATAATTTGACAAAAGACAATTTTCTAGTTTTCATTTCATTAGCTTTGAATTTAAATACTAAATCAAATTTTATTCGATTTCTTGACATAGATTTTTGTTTTACTAATTCCGAATACTCACGATTATTTTTTGTGAATGTCGAGTAGGGAAAGTATGCGTTACAGTGCATTTGTAAATCGAGGCTAACAATCTGTCCACCTGTCAGCGTATTATTCGTAGTCATCCATCTTTCAGTATTGCTCATATCATTAAGCGATGATCTTAGCGAATGGTAATGTGAGCCAAGAGATACAATATTTTTATGAAAAAGACAGGAATAGGAAAATTATTATATCTAATGTGTTTAATTTCAATTTTATTTATAAGCAAAGTAACATGGTAACAAAGTAACTGGTCGGTCTATAGGCAGACAGCGTTGAACTGACTAGTGAATGATAATTAATTAATATATGTTATCGCTACCTAATATATTTAATATTTTTATAATCTTATCTTCCTATCATATTATTTTTAGTACTAAGTTATCTAATAATATGTATTTACTGGATATTAACGAAACTGATGTCCGGTAAAACTCGAATGAGTTTATGTGACATCTTACTGATGTTTGTAATTTATATCCTTCTTTAATTCAATAAATAAATATAAAAAAAAACATGAGGTTTACTCAAGCTTTTTTAAAATTCTACAATATCTATTATTGGTATCCAGGGAGTAGCCCTATGACAAATTTATATATACATACAAATCTACATCGTTGTATTTCTTCGGTATTTTGTAAAGTTACCAATAGATTTCATTGTCATACATTATAATTAGAAAGAAAGTTACCGTCACGTTTATAGTTTTATAGGTAATCACAAATACAATTGTCGTCAGAAAATAAAAGATCTTATCATTTTCGCTATTAATTAATTTTGACTGACTAATAAATTAGATCCATAAAGATGTTAAAAGAAATAGAGCCGTTTTGTAGCTCTGCCATCAAAACTATACAGGGTGACTGGTGAATTACCATCGACATTCGGGGAGAGCGCTCGGCGCACGGTTCCCACTCGAATCATGTAAAAAAAATAGGTAAATATTAATAAACTTTTAAGTAAAGTTACTCAACAATTATCCAATTATTTACGCATCGTCTGGACACCCTAGCAGCTAGCTGCACTTTCGACACAAAACAGGTAGTTTATCTACGTCCAAACGCCGCCACGTGTAAACAGGGTAGCAGGATAAACAAGCATGATCCAGTCCCCCTTAATACTTTAATCCTGGCTTAGGAAAGGCAAAAATACTAAGATATTTTACTCGTTTAAGCAACAAATTTGTTGACTAGGTAAATTATGTGACTTTGGCAATTTTTAGGTGTGAACAAGCGACACATTACAACACCTGTGCATGTGCCGCCGGCATGACTGGAAAAGTGTCATCGCTTCATTTATTTGAATTGAAATTTATGAAAATTTGGTCAAAAATTAAGTATCTATTTTTATTGCATGACCCGAATGGGAACCGCGCGCCGAGCGTTCTCCCCAAATATCGATGGTAATTCACCAGTCACCCTGTATAATCAAATCATCAAACTATATATTAAAACTAGCAATATAAAGATATTAGTTTTAAAAAAGTGGATATATATAGTATAATCTGTAAGAGGAATTTGAAAATAGAGCGTTTGAATTTTTTTTTATAAGATAATCAATAGATGCTTGTGAAAAAAAAATGCATAAGTGTATAAGTATTAATAATATTCAGTTACTTTTAGTAATTTGTTTAATTTTAACCGATTATACTTCTTCTGATACTATCGTCGCTTTAAATAGTAAATAAAAGAAAATTATATGTACATTCCTTTATCAGGAATAAAACAGCAAAAAACATAATTTCATTTGATACTAAGTTGCATACAACCACAGCAACGGGTTCATTCTGGAGTCTAGACTCTAGGTTTATCTAACGTTAAGCCATTTACGGACTGCTCGTTCCTAAGTATGCGTTTATTAAAATACGTTGTACTTACAAATCGTGTACACGTTTATTAAATAGATTATGTTTTCGTGTTTAACACAGCTGTAGGTACTTAGCGGCAAGGAACGCGCAGTATGTAGACGTGTTTACATTTTTACAAACTTACGGAGAACTTGTAGGAAAGGTTAATAAAAAGTTATAGTTTTGATTTAGATACCTCCTTTTTTATTTTATTTTGTTAATTATTTTGTAGATAATTACCTTCTTACCGTGGTATAGGTGCTAGGCTATATTACAAGCGATATATACGGTAGCTTACCTCAGTTTTTTAGTCAGATAATTTATTTATAGTTATATGTTACCCATTATTATTATACAGTGCTTTTAATTTCTAAAAGTTGTAAGCCACATTTTGTTTTTACCTTACCTTACCTCTTATAATTTAAAAATATTACGAATAGTTATAATTTGTCGTCAGTTACGCAACAATATATTATGGTTTGAAAACTACATATGATGGAAATATTTGAATACGGCGTTATGTAATAACTTATTAGTGGGTTAAAGGATTTGGTTTTGTGAGGCTATCGGAATTAAATTTTAATAATTTATAAACATTTTGACATGGGTGACTGATAGACTAGCAGTTTATAATTTATTATATCTTTATATCATGCCGATGAATACTTAAGAAAACATGTTTTGATGTTCCTGCTCTAAATGTAGACTTTTCACCGGGAAGGAACACGAGTAGTACCAGATGAAAAACAACACTGACGAGGCGAGAATATAACAATGAGATAATGCCATCACTTAACTAATAAAATATACTCACTAATTAAACCATTTAAACTTTTACATAAGAAATCGACGATAAAATCAGTTAACTTAAAAGCTATTGTGAAGACTCGTGGTTCTTTCACCACGGACACCTGTCAATTTGTCCGCCCATCAAGATGGATCTCTTTTGTTGTACCCGTAGAGGCATAAGAAATAAAAACATTAAAGTTTTCTCTTCATAAATAAAGTTGTTTGTTTGTATCCTAGTGTTGTAATACCGTTAGATGTCATTAAGAATGTTAGTACGTTTTTGTGATGTTTTTTTATTATTTAGTATACGTTCCGTTATTAATGTTACGTTTTTATTACCTAAAAGTGGCTCGAGTACCTACAAGTAAATTAAAATGTACCGATTCGACTTTATTACAAACTACATTTATTAATTTTATTTTGATAGTAGGTATATAACGTTTTGCTATTTTTTTTTAACTTATTAATCAAATCGATACCAAAAAAGTACATTCATATGCGTAATAAATGCGTAATAAGTAATAAATCATGCAAATATATGCGTAAAAGTTTTCATATGATTGAGGTAATGAAAATGACTAATATGAACATAAAATTATAATTTTATCATCCTCATAATTATTCAAGGAAAATCGGATGAGATCTTGACGTAACTGAGGCTGATCACATGTGAATCCGGCGGAACGCTTTCACTCTCGCGGGTTCGTGCGATTGTTAACTAACTGGGGCCAGGCAAACACTGCTTAACGCTTAAATTATAATAATATATCACAGTGACGAGCATTTATCACTATATTTTAACTTAAAATATCTGGTAGAATTAAGTGGTCAATGTGCATTCATGGTTCCGGAACTAGAGATTCTAAGTATAGTTCATAGGTAAATAATGATAATATATTGTCTGCTGATGTAATAATGCCTGTGTAATAACAATATATAAAGACAATAAAAAGGGTACGGGCGTCTGAAAGCTTGTAGAGGATTTGTAATTAAAAAAAAAAAAATATTGTTGTCTGTAAAGTAGTTTTACGGATGATAATTTTTACGTGATAGCGTCATAAGCGATATTTAAGATATAATTACTAAAATATTCGACTTTGTTTGTGCAATTTCTGTTCTCTCAATTATTGTATCTTTTTTTTTTTTATAAAACTAAAACTTGAACAAACCTCTTTTATTTATATCGTATAAATCAAATCTGTCTCTAGTTACTGTAGAAATTAAATGTAATAAAATTTTTGCACATTCGCTAGGCACATAATTTATTTTTAAAAATTTTAATTATCTAAAAACATAAAGGATAAATATTTTATATTATAAAAAGGAAAACGTAAATATATTAATATTTAAAGGAGAAATATAAATACTTTGTATATATAACAACCAAAAACAAAGAAACAAAAAATCTGAATTCGAGCTTTGTGAAATTAGCAATTATTTTTAAATAAGCAGTAGGTATCATCTCTTGTTTCCCATCGAAGCGAGACCGAGCGAAACACAACCGCTAATTAATATCACGGTTTCTCATGACGACGAGCTTCAAGTTGTATTCCTGTATTTGATGAGTTGTATGTCTACAATACAATGTTGTATGGTATAGTACAGACATTTCTCATCTCATGATCATATGAAAATATTTTACACTAGAACAATGTAGCTATAACCAAGTAATTATCGTATAAATATTTAGTTTGTACTGTGGTAAAGAAAAATATCGGTTAAACCTGAATGGAAATGTGATGTGAATTATGCTCCTACCTTTTTCCTTCAGTGCGAGAAAAGTTCCTTGACCAGCAGTGGGACATTTCTTGCCTGTTACGATACGACAAAATACAGCATACTTATTAATTGGAAAGCATGTTTATAAATTTATATCAATTTATAATAAAAATGTAAGTTGATAATTTTTTTTTACTAAATATAATTTTTTGGAAAAAGCAGGATTCTTTATGATAAACTCTATCTTCCAGAAGCCGCCTCAGAGGAATGGGTCTGGATGAGTCCTAATGGTTCCACTAGGAAGAGATAGAGTTCATCACGACCACTATATACAACAAATATTCAATGACGTCTCCGTGATCCATTGGGTAAAAACCGATCAAACAACCTGCTTTTAGCTCGGCTGAAGATCTGAAAGCCGAGCTTACTCGACATTATTCCGAAGATTTCTCGGACATCAGCTTGCACTAAATTAGTATGACTCTGGGACAGCTTAAAAACAATAAGGCACCGGGCGAGGATGGTATTACGTCTGAACTTCTGAAAGCTGGTGCAACACCGGTACTTAAAGCCCTTCAGAAATTCTTTAATGCCGTCTTGCTTAAGAGCGTAATGCTGGAAGACTGGAACAGAAAGGTGGTGGACTTCTTCTTCAAGAAGGACGATAACACCTTGTTGAAGAATTGCAGGCTCATTTCGCTTCTGAGCCACGTTTATAAGCTGTTCTCTCATTTCATTATGAATCATTTAACGGGCAAATTTGATGAATTTCCGCCCCCCGAGCAATCCGGTTTCGGAAATCGCTATAGTTCCAAAGACCATATAAATACGCTGTGGCAGATCCAGTGTGTTTGGCATTTGTGAACTAGGGGAAAGCCTTCGATTCGATCGAAACTTGGGCGACAGTGTTTGAACAATTAACCCTAGTATGTAGGCTTAATAGCAAGGATGCCAATGCAAACGAAGTCGCGAGTATTTGTGCATTTTATGCCAGTAGCGACACATAAAATATGCCCGCTTGTCATCATCATCATATCAGCCATTGGATGTCCACTGCTGAAAGTAGGCTTCCCTTATCGACAATCAGAGCGACCTCCATCCAAGCCAGCCCAATTATACTTCATAGTAATTTTGAATTTGTCTACTTCAAAGTAAACTTTATTAAGGTGGCAGCTCTGGTTCGTTGATTTAAACTTTGAGAGCATTCGGTGTCAACTTTTCTTGCACAGACCAAATCCAAAGCCACTTCTGATATGGTAAAAAATCTTGTTTATAAAAAATTACCCGTTTGTCCTTTTTCATAGACACCATAATACTAAAAGTGCGTGTGAAACGTTTATTTATCATATTTATCATACATTAAGGGAAATGTTTCTTTAAGGAAACTGCCATTATGAAGATAATCTGTGATAGACGAAGCTTAAGGTCCCTGTTTCTGCGAAAGTATATTAAAATCCAGTTATCTGTAATGAAGTCTTTAAAGTAATATGATTTTTCTAGTAATGTGGTTTTAATTTGGTTCACTTATAAGCGCGATAAAAGCGTAACATTTGAATTAAGTACGTAGGTAATATTTATAAGGTGTGTTTATTGTTGATTATAATATTCAAGAATTCATTTCGATTTTTTTTGCCTTATTGAAATTTGCGAATCAACGGAATATCTTTATTTAATCGGTGTGTTAAAATTGTAAGTTTTAATGTACACATTAAACAAGTAATATATAAAAAAAAAATTAAACCAATTCCTACTTACAATTAGATCAACAAAGAAAATTTGTTTTTTCTCAAATATAAAACTAAAATTAATTAAATTAATAAATTAATATTTGAAAAAATTATATTTACATCAAGTTCCACCACTACAAGTTTGAAATAATATATTTGAACTTAAGGTGGACATGCATAGGTCGACTTTCATACATTTTTATTTTTGATTATTCTTGAAATGTATACATTTTTTTAAACATTTAATTTGTTTTATCATTTCTTTAGAGCTTTTTATATGAGCAATGTTCATGTCAGGCAAATATTTACATTGTTTATAGTATAAAATCGGCATTCAAAAAGTGACAGATTTACGTATGTGTGAGTTCTGAAGTTTACATTAGCATTGATAGATGTCGCCCGTGTCGCACAAATAATCATAGACGTATTATACCTCTATGCAAATAATGCGTCGAAAATCATTTTTTTGCGCCACCTATCGTTAAAGTGTAAAAGTACTTCGCTGTTACATGATATTTTTATAGGAAAAGGTAAGGTTCATAGGTATCTAAGAGGATTGTGAAATCACATTCAAATTTCAAAATTATCAAATGGTTTGATAAGGTTTAAATTAATTTAAACTTTTTAATGGTAGGTATTATTTAAATGTGACCTTACTCTGCAAATATGACTCAATTCAAAAATTAAGTTTTATTATTATTTTATCGTTATTTATTATATATCGTTATTTTTTATTATATATACATATTTAATATCTGTATGACCAAGCTTTGTTCGGTATTTTTTTTGGTAAATCGTGTTTTGGGATTAATATCCCAAAACACAATTTACGTATCAAATATAATTATTTAGATATGATTAAATAGTGATGAAATATGAGTAACTACCTAATATTTTTCGATCTTACCGATATAATAATAATAATAATATATATGAACTGGTTATTGAAATAAAAAATAAAAAGATCTTCGAATAATAGTTTTTCTCACAAAAGAAGGAACTTGATAAAAAAGGGGAAAAAACTGAACTGGAGACAGGTGAATTCGAACCAGGGTCGCCCGAGTCGCCTTGAGTCGAGACCATCCCGCCTGAGCTATCGTTACCTAATAGTTAATGGCGAATATTACATTCCTATTCTAATTGTAGGAGTTTTTAATTGCATGAAAACAAATAAGACGACATTTTCTAAAAATGGATCCAAGCTAAATCGATTCACACCGGAAACGCTCTGCACACTAAACGGGTTGGCGGATAATTTCCCTACCATGACCATGAGTAACGATCGTTATCAAGTATCTATGATAACAACTGGAACTGACGGCTTTACGTGCTTTCCGAGGCACGGTGGGAGACCCACAAGGACATACACCTAGACCGGAAAATATTTGTACAAATACAAATATCTGTCCCGAACAGGAATCGAACCCGCGACCGCCGCCTGCGCGCAGCGTTTAGGCGACTAATCGCACCACTACACCAGAACAGTCGTCAATTACTTTTTTTTATACTTCTCTTTTAGGAATTCTTTACATCCCATTTTATAAATCTATATCTGTAAAAACTACACATCATAAATAAAAAAGAAACAAACGCCTGTACGTAAATCGCTCCCCTCACAGTATAATATGGTAATGTGGTAGGTACTACGACAGTTTTCGTTTTATTGCATAATGGTGTTTAGAGTATTAATTACCATCTTGTATATATGTACCGTAATGAACATACAATATTATTCTCATAAAATATAAATACAATTTTTGCACGAATAATACAATATTATTGAATTGTAACTTATAACTCTGCAAATAAGACTCAATTTCAAAATGAAGTTTTATATTTATTTTATTGTTATTTATTATAAGTATGTATATTTAATATCTGAATGACCAATCTTTTTTTTGGTAAATCGTGTTTTGAGATATTATAAATAGATACGATTTACATACTTACTGATGAAATATGATTAATATTTTTCGATCTTACCGACATAATAATAAAAAAATATGAACTGGTTATTGAAATAAAAAATAAAAAGAGCTCCAAATAATAGTTTTTCTCACAAAAGAAGGAACTTTAGGATAAAAAAGGAAAAAACTGAACTGGAGACACCAGGATTCGAACCCGGGTCGCCGAGTATCTCGACTCAAGGCGCGAGTCGCCTTGAGTCGAGATCATCCCACCTGAGCTATATACTATAATACGACATTTTCTAAAAATGAATCCAAGCTAGATATATACGTGTGTAATATTATTGGAACTGTAAAATAATCAAATAAATGACAATCTATTAGAGCTTTCAAACATAATATGTATATGTATGTTTGTCCTTACATTTCTCCGAAAATATGCGACCGCTCATTTTACTGGCTTACATTTATTTCAACATAGGGAACAAGTTTCATTAAAATAGTTTTAATAGTTTTTAAGATTTGGACAAGTGTTCGTTGTGTTTGATAGTCCATTTACAGAGGAAGGCTATAGGCTATATAACATCACGCTACGACCAATAGTAGCTGAGCATTCATAAGAAACATTACAAAAACGGGAAAAACATTATTTTTTGAGAGATTCCGTTACGTAAGCTGCGCAAACAGTTAAAGTTATGCAAAAATTATGTACAACGGAATTTGTTAACATTAAAAGTTCAAAAAAAAGTCCGCGACAGCATATATCTATCTCTTGAGGTTGACTCAATATAACCATTTTTATAGTAATCAAGTATGTTCTAAAATAATGTGTTATTTGCGAAGGTGGTTTTATAGACATGATATAAATCCTTATCCAAATAAATCTTCATCACAAATATGCCTTTTTGAACGAAATTGTCCTTAACATCATTTGATTTCAATGAATTATCTTAGAAGATATCATAGTTTTAAAATAACTCCGCAACGAAATAATGATCATAAAAAATTAAATATTACTTCATCAACGAGGCAACTATATGAAAATAAACTTTGTCTTTTATAGCATTTAATTTGAACGCATAATTTAGAAGATAATGTAAAATCATATGAAACTATGTAAGTCACGCCGCGCGCAGACACAAGTCGCCTGAGTTATCGTTTGCTGTAACAATTAATGAAGCACATGGGCAAACATTTAAACACATACCTATATAGAAATCGATTTATGTCAAGACTTCTTTTCACGCGGAGAACTATATGTTGCCTAATCGAGATCAGGTTGCGGAGAAAACCAGTATTTTCTTCTCCTTGGTTGGTTAATATTGGTTTTAAAATATTTAAGTACGTTTTTCCTTCAAATTAACGCGGGTGAAACCGCGGGGCACAGCTATATTAGTAAATAAAAAACGCTGTTGTTATTGTGTAGATTATTACTGTACTGTATTGTATCTGCCTGTAAACAATCCACTGCTGAGCGAAGGCCTCTTCTCCATAAAGAAGAAGGGTTGGAGCTTAATCCACCACGCTGCTCCACTGCGGGTTAGCGGATAATTTCCCTACCATGAGTAACGATCGTTATCAAGTGTCTATGATAACAACCGGAACTGACGGCTTTACGTGCTATCCGAGGCACGGTGGGAGACCCACAAGGACATACACCCAGACCGGAAACAAATATTAGTACAAATACAAATTTCTGTCCCAAACGGGAATCGGACCCACGACCGCCAGCGGCGCGCGGCTTTGAGGCGACTACTCACACCACACCACCACACCACTAGACCAGAACGGTCGTCAATTTGTTTTTTTTTTTTTAACCAATATAACCTATTGTAAACATTGTAAACATTTGGTAAATATAGTTTTTCTTTGTTAGAATAAATAATTAAACGTTGACCAGTCAGAAAATGTAGCTGCAATTCCCAGAACTTGTATATTAAAAATAATATTTCTTTATATTACATAATTACCTACTTCAAATCACTCAATAATATGGTATTACCTCAATTATAAGCAATTTCATAAATTTTAAGATTTCTTTTTCAATCCCGGGATTCCCGACCGATGTTTCCCGGGATCGAGAATGGGTATTTTCCGAAACCCTAATCAGAAACCACAGACGTTCCGTAGGTACTAAAATACGTAAACTTCAATAATCTATTTCAAAGTAATTTATTGGTAGATTAAAAAAAAATGCAGTGATTGATTAGTTTTGATCTATATTTTAATACCATTACGTTGAATATAATATTAACAACATCATAAAACTTCTCCAAGATCGTTATCATGTCTATGATAACAACCGGGACTGACGGCTTTACGTGCTCTCCGAGGCACGGTGGGGAGACCCACAAGGACATACACCCAGACCGGAAACAAATATTTGTACCAATACAAATATCTGTCACGAGCGGGAATCAAACACGCGACCGTCGGCGCGCGGCGCAGCGACTACTCGCACCACTACACCAGAATGGTCGTATATATATTATTATATGATTTATATGTAAATAAATTAATATATAATAAATGAATTAAATGAAGACGTAAATTAATAGTTTAAAATTAAAATCCATTAATCAGACATAACTGAATACACATTCAGTAAGTAAAACTTGTAAAAACAACAAAGAATTAATTCGGAGCGAAACTGCGAAAGTAAAACATTCATTCGGTTCATATCGGCTGCGTGGCTATCGACATATACACTAAAATACCGAATAGACGAGCGCGGGACGCGGTATGAAGCGGGAGGAGTATTATATCCGAACTAAATTTTAAAAAATACGAAACAAAACGAGACAGTTTTTGTCGCAATGCCATCTAGTTCAATTTTATAGTAAACAATTCGTGATTTATGTAAGAACCACAGAATTTGGATAACAACTCTGATGTCAGTGTGTGCGTGAGTGTTGCGTATATACAGTAATCGATATGACAGATATTATTATTAGACTATTTCACTAAATGGCTCCGTTTTAAAGTAAACTAATGATGTGATAAAATAATAGGCATTGATATACATCCGCTAAGTGTAATATTTTTAAAATCTTTGCATAGCAACATTGCAAAAATATCAAAAACCTGTCGAAAGCCCGAACAGCGCCATCTAGCGGGAATATGTCCAGGAGGAGACGTTGTAATGACCCTTAAGTAAATAAATAAAAAGTATTTTTTTGACAATTGAGAATTTTAACAAGGTATACTCTTATATATGGAGAGTGTGAATTATAATAGGAATTGAAAAATAAGCGATAAAGCATAACTAAACTATCATACTATAGGTTGTTTAAAAAACAGTTTATCGTGCTTAAAAAAAAACCTTTTATTTTAAAACTGGCTCACGCTCCGCGTTAAACGGACTGCGATCCCGCTACGTCGCATAATTATAAAATTACATATCCTTATCACGTATCAAACATGTCTAGAGCACCATTGCTTATAACTTATTGAAGTTTGAAAAATATTCTACGTCTTTGAGACAGAGTTCAAAATTGAATGATCTGGATGGGGAATGTGGTACAGGATTGATCAGTATGGTTTCCTCGTGACGACCCCTTGTGCTTGTGACCTACAGAACCTTGACTTTTGGATCGTGAAAGTTGAGAAAGATCATAATTGGTTTAATATTAGTAAATCTATTTCTGGTTGCAATTGTAGGCTTAATATAGTTTAGTTTGACTATCTTGGTCCTAAAATGTTACTGATAGAGATTGCGATACTGAGTTTTTCAGTGAATATTTTTCTTCAAACTAATCATTATGATTCGAATATACATATTTTAAAAGTTAATATTTATATACTTTTAGTTTTTGTTTTGAATAAAATGAGAAAAGAGCAGTAAAGATAATAATAATGGGTTCAAATAGAAGTAACGACTGAAATTTTCTAAATATACCTTTACAAATTGTAAAATATAAATAAGTATATGTGATATTGGCAAAGATATGGAGATATAGAAATCTATTCGTAGAATTTGCTTAAAGAAAGTAAAATTGACAAATCTTGTTTAATTGACAAAACGTTCATCTGTTTTATTGATATAGTACCCGGATGACCGAGCTTTGCTCGGTTAAATTATATTTAGATACATTACATATTGATGAAACATAAATAATATTTTCGATCTTACCGACATAAAAGTAAAATAATAGGAACTGGTTATTAAAATAAAAAATAAAAAGAGCTCTTAATTCAAAAAAAAAAATGAAAATAAGATTGGTAGAATCCTGGATTCGAACTCAGGTTTTCTGGTTTCGAATCCGCCCGATTCCTATCCGAGCTAATAGAAGTTTGTCAATGACAGCGAAATTTACCTTCGTATTCTAATGGTATTTTTTAATTGCGTAAAAAAAGGGATAAAACAACATTTTCTGCAAATAAATCCTAGCTAGATCGATTTATCGCCCCCGAAACCCCCTGCATACTAAATTTCATGAAAATCGTTGGAGCCGTTTCCGAGATTCCGATTATATATATATATATACAAGAATTGCTCGTTTAAAGATATAAGATATAAGATTTGATTTGTTTACGTTTTCGAATACATAATAATACTATAACTTTTTCTCGTCACACCGATTATATAAAAATAACACTCTATATTAGAGTTTGGGTGCTAAGATAAATACGGAACTCATCATAGAAGTGAAACTTAAAAAATGAATAACATACATAAAATATACTAGGTAATTTTTATAATTTTTTAGTTCTTAATATTATGTTTATTTCAACGACTAACGAGCTACGTCAATACATGAGATGTTTCTCTTAGACTTTTGCTTTTTATTTTCCGCGATATTTTCTCCAATTATCATCAAACCAATGAACCAATTTTAGTTTTTTTTTAAATTAAATAGATATATGATAATATAAACTCTTAACACAATTTGCAACACCAAGGATAAAAACAGGAGACTACTAAAGTCGGTTTATTTAGAAAAAAATTATTTACTTTGCATTTTTCTTTTACTTACACTAAATGCAACATAGACATACAACATAGTTTTTAAAAGTATGAACTCGAGTAAACTGTACCTTACACTCTCAATCATCAATTAGGTACTACCTATAAGATTTATTTCAAAACCAAACATCAACACAGCGAACTCGTGAGTTCTTATTAATATTTGTTTTGGTTTGCTTGATAAATCCCACGAGGTCACAGTCCTTGGCATAGCTTATTTATTCGACTCACGCTATGCTTGAATTAAGTGCCCGAATGACTTCGTTACTCAAATGCAATCGAAATCAATACTAATTGTGTCATACTTTTTAAGACTTAAACGTATAAACTAGAGTGGATCTCATCACGAATCATGAGATCATTAAGGAATCTTCGTCCAAAAGGCCCGATTAAGTACTAGTAAAACAAGGTAGGCTTTGCTTTGACTGTTATCTAGTAGGAATGATCAACATTTTCTAGCAAAGCTTGTTTAATTAATACAGCAAGAAAACGTTTATAACTATCATAACAGGAATATAAAATTGTTTATAAGCCAGACTGTGGTTTAGTTCGCGTAGAAGATCATTTAATACCAGGGCCGGCCTAAGGGATGTGCGAAGTATGCAGCCGCACACTGGAGCTTTTTGGAAAGGCATACAATTGGGGCATAAAAAGGGGCATAATTTTATCCTAGGGGCATCCATGAACATCCTTAATATAAGTCTTGCACACTCACCATTTTCGCTTTGTTTTCTGATCGAAAGATTGAAAATAAATATTTGTTTACATTTTATTTTAAATTATAAAAAAAAAGGAAAAAATGAACTGAAATAAGTTGTAATAATAATTTTACCATAACTTCTTACTATTTTTTTTAGTCTTATCATTAATAACAGTAGATACATTACCTACTGTTCTTTGTTCAAGAACTACCATCGCGTTACCTGTATTATTTTGTTAAAACAATAATGTTTATTATTAAGGAGTTGCTTATAAACATAATAAGTAGTATCGAATAATTTAAGAATTTAATTTCAAATTCTATATTTATGATAACATTAATTAAAATGAAAAGATGAATGAAAAACTATTGTAGGATTACTTAATTCTTACAAGCAATCGTAATCTGATTAAATCTATATATACACTCGTCAATAAATTTTATAGACACAAACTAGAGGATGACTTTTATTCCGTGATAAAACCATAACGCCTTTGAAGTTCACCGGACCCTTTACTAGGGCATAACTCACCGTTACTTGACCGTGACCGCCCAGAACGATGACTTGCTCTATAGTCTGCTACCTATGACTGGTATTACCTAAGAAAATATGCCACGCCATATTGATCTTTATATCCTTAATACCAAGATCAATGTCATGCTAAAAAACTAGACTTGTCATGAACACGTGTCATGATGTAATGAAGCCCTGATGTAGGTCAATCGTTCCGTTAGATGTTGAACTTGTCTTTGCATAGTACGGTATCGGCTGCATTATAATTATGTGAAAACAAGAAAAACGCGATATTCTATATTTAGCTTTGTCGTCAATAAAAGAGCTATGCCTAGGTACTCATGAATTTCATAATATAATATATTCTTTAGGTATATATTAAATATATACCTAAAGAATTTCGAAACAACTATCTCTTATCTATATTATTTCAATACAAATATTTATAAATTATTACCTCAAAAGTATCCACAAAATATAAACAGACTAAAATAATTTTAAGATAAGTTTATATTCCTATTAATATATATATTTTTATCTCCATAAAAAAGTAATTTAAAAATTAATTATCACTAGTAAATTAAAAAGCAAACGGCTGATTGCTCCACCAGTTATAAAAGTAGGAGTTAACAACAAATTTGTTACTTATCTCTTTAATACCGTTTAATGAAAGTGATATAAATCTTAGAAATATATACAGTTCGTGTAATGATATCGTATTATAATAATATTTATGTATTATGATTGAAATATGTATTATGATTGAAATATTTGATTATCTTTTTATTATTAAAACTGTCGTAGCATATTAAAAGAGTAATTATATTTTTAATCCATTCCTTTTACTTTGGCTATTATTATAATATTCAATTTTTTTAAAGATTATTAAAAGCATTCAAAATGTAAACTTCTTTAAAACTTCATACGGTAAAAAAAGACCTCGTCCTGTAATAAAAAATACAAGTATGTAATTAAAATTTAAAAAATAACATAATCAAATAATAAACAAAAAACTATGCTTTAATAAAAACAAACTTGAAAGTCATTAAATTAATTGTTAACAAAAAATATTAGCACTTACGTATGTTAGGTTACTAGAAGTATTCCGCGGTTTCGTCCGAGAGAAATTTTGCTAAATCTAACAACTGATATACTTACATATATAATATATAAAACTATATAAAATATAATCGGTTAAGATAATTAATTTAAGCGAAGATGTATATGTACTGTAATTGAAATAATTCCTTATTATTATTCTCTTCTGGGTTTATTACCGTTCAAGTCAATTGCAATGATTAACATTTATGATTATAACTCCGCTACATGAATCGCAGTTTCATATTTTGTACCTTATAAACTTCTTATACATGAGCTATCTAAATAAATATTTCATATATAGATAGTACAAATAAAAAATAAAAATTAGATTGAAATTTTATTTTCCATAACACAGCTTGTGTTATGAAATTAACCAACAAACAAACTAATCTAGTTCATAAGTATAAATAAATAATAATAATATATGTATTCTGTATAATATTCTTCCCAAGATGAAGTAAATACGAGTACATACTATAATTTGCTAACCACACACTAACGCAGAACGTCCAGTTTGGAATGTTATATCGTTATGAAGTAAGCACAGGTATATCATAGCAAAATGTGTGGGACGGTTAACATATCCCATAGGCTTGAAACAGGAGCGCAAATTGCAATAAAATATGCGCAGATTTCACATTAGCATATAGAGAAATAAATTACTTTGCTTATTCAATCACGTGCATATAATGGTCGGATGAACTAGGAAGTAATACGTAGTAATACGTTTTCAGGCTCTAGCCTGAGGCTAGAAAATTAAAATTCAATACATACAAATCGTCTAATAGATATAGCTCTTTTTCATTTATTATTAATTATTTTTCTTGGATTTTCATTGTATCACAAATTCACAATATAATTATCACAATCTATTCAGTTAGTAAAACGCGTTCCAGGTTTTTTAGTAAAACAAACCATATAATGGTTTGTTCTACTAAAAAAAATTACCAACATCCCATAATCGGCAATAATATTCACGACGAGTCTTTCAGTTACAATTAAGAAATCGTAATAATAAATGATAATCGCACAGTAAGCGCGCTATCAATTGCTTTACGTCAATTACAGTTGTGTTATTAAATATTTTGAATTGAAATTGCATACCTGTACGACTTTTGATGGATACTCATCTTCAGGAGGATTATATCAGCAAAAACACTTACATTATGTCTCTTATCTAGTCTGTCCTATAGAATTCATTTACACCTTACTATACTCAAATGACGGTTCGAATTTGTTAGACTTAAAAATGACGGTCCGAATTTGTTGTACTTTGTTACATGATAAAGATCCCTTTTCCGATCATGCTTTTCAATATTTTGTCCAAAAAACTTATACAGTAGAATGTTGTTGTTTCTGGAACTTACTACATCTATCCATAAGTAGTTCATCGTTAACGAAATTTGAGAAACATTTCAATTATATTTATCATCTTAAAGTACAAAAAAAAAAAAAAAACTTGTATGATGAGTAATCTTAAACTTTCAAACATTACCGTCTTTATTACTTTTGAATAACGGTGACGGAACAATTTAACTGCTGCTATAAGCTATCAATTTAACTCAACAAGAATATACTAACAATAGTCTGAGTAAAGGAAAGCGCTTTGAAATAACTGTAACGATAATAGTCTAATAAATAGCCTTAAGACAGCCGGTTCCCGTTACACAGGCCCTACAGATCACGACGGCAATTTGATAGGGCGCGATGTACCGGCGAACGGGCGAACCTCTATCGGTGTTTCCATGACTATGAGTACCGTGTCCGTTATAAAATATTAAACTTTTCTTGTTATGCATATTGAAATATCAGAAATCAAAACATTGGTTTTTATTAACAAAAATCAATAAACGAATTTTAATATACACATAAACGTTTTGACAATACACTTTTCAAGTAATGAAGTGTATATTACTATTAATACATTAACGTCTTTAAGATCATACATTGGAATGCCTTCATATGATTTCCTGAACTCATTATCAAAAGATAAATATAAAACATATATCCATAAAATTGTCTGAACACATAAGATATTTACATAAGAAATTTTGATAAGATTTGATGATTGAGAGAAGTTGTGATGGTCATAAAATATAATTAAAAAACACGAATAACCAAATAATAATAATAATAAAATTACTAATATTATATATAAATGTATATTAAATTAAGAGCATTAAACGCGTTGTTTTCGGGAAAGACTAAACAATTAAAACAATACAAGTAAATATCTCACATTCAACGAGGCCGTTAAACTTAGGTTCGCGTGATACAACTGGCGGAAGTACAAGGCCTAAGCCATTCGCAGTCAAGTGCAATCAACCTGAACCTCATTGTTCAGCAGATAAACTGTTATCGAAGCATTCTCTACCTCCTGTGAAGCGAGCTGGGACTACATGGTAATGTATGTTTTGTCTTCTTAATGGCCAATATTAATAGTCCATATTTTAGTATTCTTGGCACCATTCTACGCGAACATGATTCGTACTAAAACTGTGTGTAAATAATTAGTTTAAGTTTTTAGTTTTGCATTGTAAATATGTATAATATAGTACAATTATTAATAAAATATGTATTAATTTAATTCAATTGATTTTATAAGGTGAATCTAAGTATATTATAAGGGGCGATATTCGAATATGTGGTTTTTTTTTTATTCAAAAGAAAAAGGGCTTTGTTGCATAAGCGAACATGCCGCCCTGGTTGAGGATTAATACAAAACTAGCATAATTATAACTTAAGACTAACTTAATTAATAGGTCTATGACTTAATTTGGACAACATTTGAATATGTGGTGCTTATTCATTATCGCTTATCTAAAAAACCTTTGCCTTATCCTTGTTAAAGTATACAAGTAAAAAAGCGTTCTAATTGAAGACAATAGTAGATAGCACATAATAGTCTTAACCAAACTAAACTGAATCAGTCTGTAAGCGTCCCATTCCTGGGCAAAGGTTTTTTTTCATATAGAAGAAGTTATGGAGCTTAATTCAACACGCTGTTCAACTGTAGGTTGGCGGATAATGTTCCTACCATAAATAACGATCGTCGACTTTACGGTGGAGAGACCCATAAGGACATACACCCAGACCAGAAACCAATATTTATACAAATACAAATATCTGCCCAAAGTAGGAATCGAACTCGTGACCGCCGTTGTTGAGACGACTAGTCGCACCACTACACCAGAACGGTTGTTAGAGAGGTTAATTTGTTATATTTATATGTATTTATATAATGCAATATTTGGTACTCAATATCCTTTTCGATAAATTTAGAATAGTTACAAAATTTAAAAAACAACTGACAGGAAGGCCACTTATGAAACTAGATACGTTGAAATATTATAGGTATATCGAACATTATTACCGCCTTAAAAGTTACACATCAACCCAGTTAAAGAAATATAATTTATTTATTAAAAAAGTATAATTATATGATATACCTACTCGTATTAGAAAATAATCCTTGTTACTGAAAACTACTGAAATTTATTTTGTTTTTACAATTACGTGTCAATGAAGGATGATTATTTTTCTCCTTAAAAAGTTATCGCATTTAACACATTCATGTAACATTCGCTTTATTCATAGAGAAAGGTGCAAGTAGGCGTTCAATGTAGGTCCAGTTTAAAGTTAGTATTTGCTGGATGCACGAACCAGATAGTAGCAAATAAATTGGAAAATTTATAGCGTTCGGGTTTAGTTCCACAATAATTGGATGTCGCTATCGGTAAGTGGGACCGGCTAGTGTGAGAATATACTCATTTTGACAATCGAGTATATTTCGCGGAAATTAATATACCTACTGACCATATTTAGAATATATGATCAGCTTTGGAATCTCGACCGACTGCTGGGCGCGCCGAAATGACACCTGAATAACGCCATGACATCAAAATCGGAGTTGCCAAGCACGACGAAGACTGGCTCGAGAATATTAAGCAGAAAAAGCCCCATCTCTTCCAGCGGATTCGCGATTTGTGTGCAATCGATGTGGCAAGAAATGCCGGGCCGCAATAGGGCTCTATAGCCATCAACGACGATGTGGGATCCTACCAACCCACTAGCACTGCAACAACCATCTACTATAGATGCTGTGGCCAATATACATATAATATACTGAACTGATTTATCGAGGCCGAGCGTTTAACGGTTACAATATTTATAGATCAACTGTATCTGGTTTATTTACATATATATGTGATTATTTGTTCTACAAGCGTAGATGCGTTTGATTTTAATACTTTCCAGGGCCGGCCTAAGGCGAAAATGGCGAGTGTGAAAGACTTATATTAAGGATGTTCATGGAAAACATTATCGAGTTTTATTATCCATAATTATCCTGTGTTGGAAGTGCATACCAGAAAAAAAAACTGCCAGGCTATACGTATTCCGAAAACAAAAAAAAAACGGTCTTCGCGATCTCCGTGTAGATATTTCCACCGCCAGGTTATACGTTTTCTAAAAAATAAGGTCATCACTTGTACATGAAAAATGCCCCTAGGATAAAATTCTACCCCTTTTTATGCCCCAATATACTTCGCACATCCCTTAGGCCGGCCCTGTTACTTCCAATTTGTTTTTATTAATATTAAATTTATTAATGAGTGTTATGTCATTCATTATATTTTCGTTATATCTCAGTTTTAATTAGATTCCAGTTTTCATATAAAGGAATGCGGTTGTGCGGTTTAGCCTTTGAGAAAAATAAAAAATTACTCAGTAATTAATTATTATAAAAATGTAAGTAATTTGTTTTATGATTATGTAAACAAAAAAGAAAATGAAGATATTTCCTTCGGTAAAAAAGTTTCTTTAAGCCCTAAAGTATGCGACCGTGAGTCGCTATGGTGCTGGAGTAAATAGGGCACCGTTATGTACACAGCATTCCAATGTTACAGTCTATGGTTTTTGTAGTGACTGTCGTCTTTCCTTATGGTCAATAGGAATTTGCAAATCTATACTTTCAACTTGGAATTGGTAACAATTTCTTGCGCATAAAATATTTTACGTTACAAATAAATAGAACGAAAGTGAAGAAATGAATGAACGATTTTATTTTGCTTTCGTTCTTTTGATATACTTATTGAGACCTTACGAACGTAAACGCTATAAATATGTCTTTCTAACGTTTGGTGGATATAAATATTGAATACTTTATTTGATAAATATTTTTGTACACATGATCGGATACTCAAGACTCCGAAATAAATAAAGATAAATGATGTGAAATTTTAGCGTTCGCAACAAAATTTCGATATCATAGCTAATTTATTAAAAGCAATGCAGAATATTTTTTTTTTGTATTTTTTTTTATTCAAATTTATTAAGCTTTTTCTTTATTACATAGTAAAAACGATGCAGAAGAATTAAATAAATATTTTTGTAATTTAATGTTTTTTTTAATGATATTTATTGGGCTTTTTCTTTATTACACAATAAAAACGATACAGAAGAACAATGTAATAAACAATAAACGGTCAAAGTAAGTAATTTTTCGTGTTTCAATACATTACAAAGTCATTATAGACACGATAAATTATCATAAATACAGATAATTAATTAAAAAAATACTTGACAAAGTAATTAACCTTGTCATATTTTTTCAGTAAAATATCTTTTAAAAATTAGGTTAATTTAGAATCGCATGCGACGTTATTAATCATAATTAACACAGTCATAGTCTTACGGACGAAAATTAAAACTGAAAAAGCGCGGGTACTGAAAAAAAAATGTTGGTGTAGATTACCTAAATTATTGCTTCACCTAGTACTAATAACATAGGTAGTTAAAGAACCCTTTTTTAACTGTATATAGGCTTTACTTTATTACTGTGTATAGGCTTCAAATTCAGCCTAATATGAAAAATATATTTTCAAATGCGAATTATCCAGCATTTACTTTTAAATGATATGATGAATAACTTTTACATTGCAATGTCATAAAACTCCACCATTTCAAAGCCATTAACTAATCAATTTTAGGATCTAATCACGTCGGACATACAAGCAATTCAAAGATTTATCAAATAATTATCATTAATAAGTCTATGTACTAAATAATATAATTATGGAATAAAAACATTCAAATACATTTATTTAAGAATCAGTCGTCGCATGTTGCGTAAGAGATGAAAGCGTGCGTCGCTGCGACATCGCTCTATCTGCATTTCATATGAGATTTACTTACAGCAAGTGCACTGAGACGCATCACGTATGAATTACAAATGTTAGATCATCTTTGGAAAAATGAGAGGAGGAAAGTTATGTTTTCTATAAGATTTCTTAAATATCACCGCGGTATCAACGCAATGACACTTGACAGCCGTTCTGCTGTAGTGGTGCGAGTAGTCGACTTAACACAGGCGATCGTAGGTTCGATTTCCGCTCGGGGCAGATATTTGTATTTGTACAAATATTTTTTACCGGTCTGGGTGTATGTTCTTGTGTACTGTATGTATCTCGGAGAGCACGTAAAGCCGTCGATTCCGGTAGAAAAATTATCCACCAATCCGCAGTGAATCAGCGTGGTAAATTAAGCTCCCAATCTTCTCTTAAGAAGATGCCTTTGCACAGCAGTGGGTCTTTTATAGGCTAATACAGTTCAGTTCGGTTCAATAACACTTATGTTAGCGGCCGTTATTCAAAGTACAAAAAAAAATTTATAGTCAATACTGATGTTTAAAAAAAATTGTTATATAAATAAATATAATTATTTTTTCTTGCATTTCCTTTATATTTTTATAATGCGTATTAACCATTTTCATATTTTTCATAAACTTGGAAAAGTGACATAGACGATACTGTAAAGGCTAAATAATGAAAAATCTAACGGTTTATTTACCAATATGATTTTTTCTTTTTAATATTTGACTATATTGAATTATTTAAATGATTTGTACTATAATTGCTAAAATGGACTGGAATTATTGTTATGTTTTTTTTTTAAGTCCAAAAATACAGTGGATTATTATACACAATAATGTTTATATGTGCACATTATAATGTTTGTAATCAACGTCTAACGCATTGGGTTAACCTGTAATGTTGGATGTAAGTTTATGGCTTAAATAAATAAAAAATAAATAAATAATTATTTGTTTTAAAGCTCTTTCTTTCGAATACCATTAACAAATAATGCTTAAAATGAACACAGTCATGATGCTTTTGTAAAGAAAAAAATTCACGTAAGACTAGATTTAAATTCAAGATGCGGTCTAGAAAGTACTCGTAAGTCTTAGATGCTAAATCGATGCAGGTACCTACATTTAACATGAATACAAGTGTTGATTTCGAATGAGTGTGCAAATACTTTATTTAAGAGTGATTATTACATAATATCGATTTTAAGCGGTCTCGTGTTTGTTCAAATCTTTGAATCGCCAAGTAGCTTTATATTGGCCAAATATTTTATGAGATTGGTTGTTACATAAGCGAAATTTTAGCTGTATATAACGATCATTATATTTATATATGAGGTGTACATACTATTATCAAATGACACACGTAATAATATGTATGATTACCTAAGCTTACGGTATAGTTTTCTATAAACTATCTACTAGAGACAGAGTTTTAATATAAAACGACAAATTCAAACACAATTCTATTGTATCAAAATCGCTATTAATAAAAAATATAGATTATTTATTAACGGTTTTACTGTTCTGATTTTTTCAAACACCCAATTATAATGTTTAGTGCAAGTATATAGCTTGATATTTATGTTGTAAAAACCGTGCGAAAACAATATAAGTAAAAAATAATCATTACCTGCCCGTTACATACATTTTATAATTTATTTTTATGGTTTCATAGCGAACGGAAGATCATTACTAAGATTCCACTATCCGTACCTTCGTTTGTCCGTGTGTCTGTTCGTCTGTCACAGAACTGTCTGTATATAGACAAATAATAAAAAAAAATGAAATGGGTTTAGGAAATGTGTTTTTATTTTTCAGCGTTTTTAATTTGTATGTATTGGTTGAGAACCGTTGTGATGTAGTGGTGCGAGTAAAGTCGTCGGTCACGGGTTCATCACTGTTCGGAGCAAATATTTCTGTTTATACAAATATTTATTTCCTGTCTAGGTGTATGTCTTTGTATGTCTCTCGTACTTCGGAATGCATGTAAAGACGTCAGCCTCGGTTGTCCTTATCAAACATTATTACATTATTATATCTACAATAATGTAAATATACGCAATTCAGTAAATTATGATTACTAAGTAGGAAACTATATAATATAATAAGTATGTAAATTCCTTTTATTTTCAAATAAAACAAGCGTACACTACACTCACACTTCGATAACAATCATACAAAAATAACAAAAAATCCCTTGATAATCGATACCTAAGAGTTGATAAATATGTAATCCGACTTTTAAATTCTAATAATAAAACTCTTATTTTTTAATACTACCTTCCAATAATACAAATGTGAAAAAATATTAACTAGTTTTGTATAGCTAATAAATTCTTATTACGTAATTTTTAATGGAATTTGTACGATAGATATACGATACATTTCCTTTTAACTTCCTCAAGAACAATATATCAAATATATTTAGTTGATTAATAATTAACTTAGCTGTATTAGTATTCCTTTCAACTTCGATATATATACTCGAACTTTTTTTTATAACCAAAAACAAGTATTAATCTGGCAAGGGTGGAAACACCAGATAAAAAATAGAATCTACTTAAAAATTTGCAAACAGATCTCTAAATAGATATATAGGTCCACATGGAATATTTTTTGAATCCAATATATACACGCACACCATAAGAGAAAAAACAAAACAAAAAACTGACGATTTGAGAACCTCCTCCTTTTTTGAAGTCGGTTAAAAATAGAACCCACTTTACACGTAAAAATGTGACCAAAAAAAATTTTTTTTTTTAAACTTTATATTGTCATTTGATCTTCTTTCTAGTAAGAACGTAGACAAAGTGTTAAAAAAAACTAAGCTAATAAATAGTCCTTGTTTAATACGTGGCTCTAAAAAGCAAACTGTCTATGTCACACGAATAGTGCCCGATCTAAAGGGAGGCAAGCCGGTACGTTTATAATATAGGTGGTAGGGATAGTAGTATTTTCAAATATTATAATTAAAGCTTATCTATTAATAGCCTTAGGGACTATACTCAAGGCCGGATTTAGAGTTGTGGGGGCCCGGGGCAATGGATCAGTGGAGGCTCCGTGATTTGAAACTGAATTGTTCTTTTTTTCTTCCTGCTGAAAAAATGAAGACGAAAAAAAAAGGTCGTCGCGATCTCGTGCCAATATAAAAAAAAAGTCGTCGCGGTCTTACGCCCATATATGTATAGTATTATCGTTGCCGAGTCAAAAAAAAACCCGCTCGCCCTCCCCTAAATCCGGCCCTGACTATACTGTCCTTTTAAACTCTCTTTATCTCTGTTCTTGGTGATTACGAGGTTTACTGTAAGTACAAATGTACCAATGTTATTGCCTCTTTGAATGTTAATGATCACACTTGAATTCTCGAATAACTAGAAGAATCCAACGCCTTTATATACGCTGCACTAAAGTTAAAGAAATATTACTTTGAATTTTATTATTTAAAGAAATGTTAACACTTATCTTAACATTGCTTACAGTTTGTAAGATAATGTGGTAATAGGGTACTTTATGGACACAATATCATCTCTATAATACGGTTAAGATATACGTATACAAATACATTTACGTATGTTGTACTTTTACTACCTTTTTTATTTATACATAATCATGATTTAACGTTTAGTCAAAATTGCATACTCGTAAAGAGGACATACACAGGAAAATCCCTAATAAATTATTCAGCTTAGCTTATTCAGCCGGTCAATAATAGGTATTAGGTATAGATTTAGTAATTGCGGTAGGTACACGAAATTTCTAAAATAAATCGATTGCATAAGTGAACTTTCGGTACCTATGTCGTATACAAAATACTTAAACACGTATTAGTAGTTTTACTCTCAATGTGACTATTGTTAAGTGTTACTTCACATCATTTGTTTAACTCAACATCGTCACGTAAAGCTATTTTTTTAACACGACTTTGTTTGTTAAATTTTTTCTCATTTAAAATGAACTGTCACGAAACATTTCAATCGGTAAGACTTGTTGATCGACGGTATCCATATTTACATAATATATTACGTATAAGTACAATCGCTAAAAGAGAATAAACTATGTTAACTTAATTTTAGTCACTTTTTTTTTAAATATAGCTACGTAATATTTATTTTCATTCCACATATGCAAATTACGTATATGAGCATTTTATTCAAGGTTGATTTACTTTTAATTAATAAACTTGTAATAAAAATAAAATTTAATAATTAAATATTAGAAACGAATTTTGTAGGTTTTAAAGAAATAAATAATGAAAACTCAATTAATTGAGTAATTTTATCTCAATTATTTGTATAATTTCTTAGTTTAACTAACTTTTATGATAATAGGTTTTAAATCATGTTAAATTAAGGGTGGCTAATAAAATATATACATATACATGATTTTGTAAGTAGATATCAATGTTCTAACGAACACATTGTAAGATGGTCTACAATAGGATCGATACAATGGTCGAAGGTAGCGGATATTTTGTAAATCTCTATCGCACAATTGCTACACACGATAACCTCAATTCAACTAATACAGTTTCTACAATAATTAACCTTGCGGTATTTTGTTGTAATAATAATGTGTATAAATTAAGACATTAAAATATTTTGTGACAACAATTTGTTTATAGTCACAGATTAAAAGAAAAAGAATATGTAAATAAACTTACTCGTAGCTATCGCCAATTTGACAAATTATTGCCAATGTTATGTGGGATAGAGAAGACCAAGTAATTTTTATCTCGTATATAAATTCTTCGCAGAAGACACAGTGGAGTTTGTCCGGAAAGAGTTAACGTTATAGAAAAAAACAATTTAAAAATGCAAGTTTAGAGCCAGTTCGCAATGTGACGGTTTCAAATAAATAGATTACAAACTTTTAATATTTACAATAATGCTTTGTCAAAAGTATATGTATATGTATAAAAGTTATCCGTTAACATCTATAAAGTACTACAAAAAAGTAAATCTCACATGTTGGTGCATTTCTGAAGTATCAAAATAATTATTAGATAAATTGCTATCCCTTGAAAAGGGCTAGTCTAATATCTAAGTTTAAATTAAAAATACTAAAAAAATTATAAAACATAGAATATTGTGGTTAGTAACAATTAGCTCTACGAGTTGCTCTATCACAATTCTCGAATGGAATATAAAAGTTAAATTGGATAAACTTCCGAAAAGTGGATACCGAATTTCGTCATGAAATTTCGCTCAGACATTCCATAACTACCTACCAAACCTACCTACCTAAATAACCTACCTAATAAATGTTCGATCAAGGTATGTATTTTATTTTATTTTAGAGATTCTACCCCAAATTAAATCGTGTCATTATGATTTAACTGTGGCGTACCAATGAAACTGAAACTCGCATAATATATTATGTCACTGGTCGTTCATTAGACACCAATGAAATTGTAGAAGCGCGAATCTAATTTTGCCACATTTTTTTCAATTCACCAGATAAATGTAAATACTTTTCTGAATAATTGCTAATTAAATCACAAGCACTCGGGACAAAATCTAGATACTATTCACAAAGTAATCTCTAATTATTATATGCTATATAGGGAGTCTACGATACACTACCGCGTTCAATCTAGGAGTAACTAAGTGGGTTAATTAGACTACTGTATAATTTCATTGTAAGACTACATCTAGTTTAGTTAGCCGTTTATATCTATCTAAGCAATAAATATAACCGCGGTTAAGCTTAATAGTTAATACATACAAACATAACGAGTGCACGAATAACGGCTTTTAAAACTTTTTTAACTTTTAAGATTTCATATAAAAAATTGTTTTGAATAATTTAATGTTCTTTGTTTTGATAATATATTTTGATAATGTAACTCATTGATACTCTCTTTTGTGTTAGGATAATATTCTCCTAAATATATTTATCATAATGCTGTATTTAGTGTATAAATGCACACAGATGGACTTGGGTAGGGTCCGTTCATAAGTAGTTTTTAGTATCTTACTTTTCATACTAGGATAATAATAATAATGCATAAAAGAGGGAGGGGAAAAGAATTGATAAAGAAGGACAGGGTTGTCTAAGAAAATGTGACACAGTTCGACACTTTTTACTTTATTGTACTTTTGTGACTTAATATTTGAAGAGGAGTTACGAAATTGTAACGTAGTGTGACGAGAAAAGGGGAGATGGTCCAAAAAAGTTAACATTATAAAAGTTAACGAATTAACAGCCCTAAGAGTAGTCAGCAAATGAAGTTCAACAGCACGAGTAGACTCCGTCAATTAATCTTTCATCATTACAATCTCGCAGAAAAGCAATACAATTAGATGATTTAATTGAAACTTCAGAATTGCATCGTAAATGTTTTTTAGTATTATCATATATAAAATTCGATAGATGCTGGTTTGTTATTAATAAGTATTATTACATCGGTAGTTAAATATTTGATGAGCAATGCAAGTTGTTACATCCGAACGTTTTACGACGGGTTCTAACGATAAATCCATAATTAAGAAAATTCCTTCTACTTATCCGAATAGCAATCAGTATGTACCATAAACTTTTAACGAACTTTAAGTAACGCGTATGGAGTCCTATTATTAAATTATTAAAAAATTTACACAGATTATATTGATAAATGTTTACGAGTAGTACCTTACTTTTCATAATATTCTGAATTATATATACCTGTTATAAAATGTAATAGATAAACAAAAAAAAAAATTTGGACATAAGTACGTACATACGAACAAACTTTAATTTAGTTAATTATTATCATTACTAGAAACAACTGATTAAATTAACTCTGTCCCACGTGTTTTGTTTAATGTAATGTTAAAACGAAAATATAAAAAAATTCCAGAAAATGGGCAGTAAATTGATTTTGTGGATGCTTTAACTAGAGCGTGATTACCTAAAGGAAAGACATGGAAACAAAAGCACATGAGTAAATAAACCTTATTTATTTACTCATGTGACAAGAGTTAAAAAAAATCAAAATTTATGTAGGTAGGTATATATTACAAAATTTATGTATGATATTGCTTTATCGTAATATGAATTTAGTCTCTTGAATCTTTAAGCAAAATCCCAAGTAAAATCAACTCAGGGAAATTACTCCTCTCAAAAAAAAAAAAAATCTAAGTATAACATTCAATTTCCGCTTCAGAAAAATGGACGCGTTTAACGTTTACCTAGGCGAAGTTACTTTAATATAATTCGTGTTTCTCTTTCTTCGATAAATATGTACATAATATTTTTTTTTTAATTATATTAATGTTGTTATGGAATGGTATATTAAATACGGCTCTCTAACTTTTTTAAAAGGTCTGTTATCTTATCCCGTGATTGACCATAATATAAGCATAATCATTACAATGTTTACATAATTTCCTCTTCCTGCACCTTGCTCCGTCTGAATAATAAACAACTACCTATTAGCGATACCCTCAGCGGAACGGAACGAATGCTCAAACGACGTCCCTATTAGATGTGTATACTACAATGTCTATTGCTTTCGGATGGCGAATTTTTTATGAAAAAAGTGATAGGGATTTTTATTGAAAATTCTCCACACCTTTTTGAAACATAAAATATTAAGTTCTTGTTTCTATAATTTTTAGTCGAGTTAAAAGTTACTGAAATTTATTTTTGTTATAATTTAGATTTTATCTTTAGACAATTTATCACTGATTAAACAAAATGATTTAAAATGATTAAAAATTTTAATCATTTTAAATCATTAAAATATGATTGAAAATGATTAAAAATGATTAAAAATTTTTAATCATTTCAATCATTTTTGATTATTAAAATATGATCGGAAATTATTTAAAATGATTAAAAATTTTTTAATCATCTCAAATCATTTTTCTCAAATCATAAGAGGTGACAGAAATTCACAAAGTATTTTATGATTAGAAATGATTCAATATGATTAAAAATTTTTAATCCTAACTGAATCATTTTAAATCATAAGAGGTGACAGAAATTCACAAAGCTATTTTATTTATGATTAGAAATGATTCAATATGATTAAAAATGATTAAAAAATTAATCATTTTTAATCATTTCAAATCATTTTGTTTAATCAGGGATACCTAATCAACACTCTCTCTCTCTCACTAATCGCCGTAACAAATAATGCCAGTAATCTTCACGTTAAAATAAAAGGAATTATTTTAAATATCAATGACCTTTGTCAAACGTTTTGTGAACCTATCATGTAAAGCTTCTAAAACTCTTTCAGTTTTCACAAATAAAATAATTAAATAACATTTTTTACTACTTACTGTACACTGTATTATAAAAAAATGTTTAAATTAAAATATCAATAAATTGTGATAGTATTTAGCTATCAAATAATAATAATAATATGTAAATGTTTTTTTATATATGTATACAAAGAGATTCTTAGTTTGAGACTGAATGTTTTTTTTCTGTAGTTTACGCGGTTTAATCAATTGTAAAACGACTTTAAAATCTTATACAACAAAATAGGGTAAGTTATCATTCTAAATATATATACCTACCTATAGTTTATTTTTAAGAAATCGCAACGTTTTTTTTATTGCACTCATACATAAGGTTTTTATCAATACCAGCTATTCAACTATAGTTGCAAATAAAAAATAAATAAAAAACATCGGACCAAATCGTTAAATTTTTTACACGCATATTTTTTTACATTTTCTATAAGCTCACGAATCTCGACGAAATAGAAATACGAAAGTATAATAATACTTTTACTATTGTTGGGATTACAGGATGGCTTGTTTTTATTAGAAACTCAATAAACTTGTATAAAGTATATGTATTTATAAATCATCCAAGGTTTTCATCTAAATGAAATTTTTCAATTACCGATTTAATGCAATTAGATACATGTTTAGAAAAAAATCGTTATTCATTAATATTAATATAATATGCATATATGTATATAAATTGAAACTCATTATAGTGTAAAGAAAACAAAAAAGAAATACTTGCCTTTACAAATTACTACTGGGAAATAATCCACATCAACTTAATCTGTATAATTACAGCACTGAATATATTTAAAATAATTTCTTTACACGAAATCACAATTATACAATCTTAACATTTTTCCCGCGCGTCTTTAAATGAACGCGGCAATCTTTTCACGTGTGGCGCGTCGCTCGCTTGTCTTTGAACTGAATGTTTTCGAAGTATCTTACTTCCAAGCTCTTGCGTTCTTAACAATTTTAACAGGATGCGCTAGCGCATGAGTACCTATATGGTTATTTGGTAACAACGATTTCATTGATAAAAATATTGAAATATATCCAAGTTTAATAAAAATATGGTGCCTGCATCTGTATTTGTGGGTATGTACCTATATAGATAAAAATCAAACAACAATTGTAGAAAACAAGTTTATTTCATATTTAATTCTTAGTGCATATGTAAAGATATTACATAGTAGTTAAAATTAAATCTTAACTGTATGTAATGTTACTTAAAAATATTTTAGGTTGAGGCTTCTACTATCACAACTACTTAAAACAAATAATGCCATAATATATACCCTGGCTTAATGTATATAAATTTTCTACCACATTAATTTTTATTACATAAATGAGTAAAAAATGCAAATTTGTATAACACTTGATTTTATTGTTAGAATAAGGAACTAATAAAGTTGACTACAATTTTCGTACCATCAAAATAAAGCCTGATTTTATACCACCACCATTTCAATTTCAGTCTAATAATTACATAATATTTAATTTATCACAAATTTTTATTCTAACATAAATATTGAGAAGTTATACACTATTACAAAAGAGAAGGATATTTAATCCATTAAATCAATTAATTCATTTATATAAATGGTAATAGATTCAAAGAAAATAATGAAGAGAAAATGAAAGAGCACTGTTCATAATGACAAAAATTAGAATAATGAAACAGTAAAAACATTTATTAATTAATATATATTAATTTTATTTTTCTATTATTTGCTTTTAATTAAATTCTATTAAAATAGAATATTAAAATACAGAATGAAATATCATAAGAAATTTTTAAAATAATTATTTAAAATATCAACATAATTATCGTATAACATACATATTATAATATACGACTATTATTTTATTTATTACTATTTAAACATCAATATAAAAAAAATACCCAACATCTAAATACATATTTCTAAATTAGAATTTTCTTATAAATTCATTATTTTTCAAACAAAAAAATGTATTTTATTATTTATGTTTCTTCAATGTTTGGGTTTTCTGAGAATAACTGGTGGTCATTATAGGTGCGGAGGTATTTTCTCGTAAATATGTACAACAGTAGACCCCATTTAAGCATCATGAAGGCCCATATCATACGGATGATTATGCTTGTTTGTATGGGTAATATATCTGAAGATTAAAATGAAAATTTTAATTCATATACTCAAACAAGTCTATATTATATTCAAATATACAAACAATACTTACCAGCCTGGTAGTAGATCTCTAAAAACAAATAAAACAATGTAAGAGCCGATCCAGATATAAAACCGACCATACCAAAGTCTCCAATATATTGGAGGGCTTTTCGAGAAAAGTTGACATGTAGCGATTCTTTCAAATAGTGCCAGTGTAGCATACAACTCAAAGATGCATGTAAGCCTGAAATATAATAAGCGATGAAACTGACAATTTTAATAAAAATAATATTTTATACATTACATTATACTACTTTTAAATGCTGATTCATACATTGAGATCATAGATAAAGAAAAAACATTGAAAATTTACAACAATAAACATTGCGTTGTTATCTACAGATTAGTACATAATAATTATGCTATGTGATTTTGAAAAGAAAGTAGAATAAGATTTGCATATTAATCTTGAGTTAAAATCAATCACTTACCGGATAATAACGCCCACATCCCTGCTTCAATGTTTGCGTAAACAATGCAAAAACATATAAAAGCTGACAATCCTAATACTGCACCTATAGCGCTTAGCGCTATATGAATTTTGGTGCGCAACATACTTTCTTAATAATATATTCTAATTTCAAGCTAAATGTAACACACAGCTTTACGTATATTACAATAAACAAAAATAAAGAAAAATTCTCGATAAACTCAATTTCAAAGCTCAATTTCTGTGATAAGCTTTGACATTTCACATTTGACAACAAAATAAATCTGTTATTGACGTTTAATAAAGTCGGTAATATCACAGCGTAAAAATATGAAGTAGAGACTGTGGTATGGTTTTTATTTTATAGTTTATTTATTAAGCACCCGCACTACAGGTTTGGTATTATAAACTACCTATTGAAAATGCTGAGACATAATTATAAGAGAAATAATTATTTGAATTATTGAGGCAGAATTATGTCTCAGCCAGCGAATTTATAAATAAATTCCCTAGCTAAGACATAATTATTTGACATTTTCCTAGAAATGTTTTTTTTTTTTGACGTGATAACGTCTTATAAATCAATGAACGTCGGCAGCACGCACGAAAAAGGATCACTCAGTGTCACGTTCCACGGGCGAGAGCGCGGAACAAGCGATAGAGAGGCAGGCAGATAAACCTTAGCGTTCGGCTTGTGGCGCATCTATCTTTTTTACACTCCCTCAACAGATGCGGCCGAGTAGAAGAAACATAATATATTTGAATTAACGAGTGCAAATAAATATTAAAATATCGAAAAAATTGTAATTTTCAGTAAAATCCTTCTTTGTATTATACACAATAATGATAATTCGGTGATCATAATTTAATTCATAAAAGCATGTATCAATATATCATATCGCACCTTTAGAATTGAAGTGACTTAACTAAAAATTTTAAGAAAATGACTTTTATACATTAAACGACTTATAAACATGTATTCTATCAGTTTATTAAATTTATACAGACTATTTTAGCCCAGAAAAGGACAAACTTACAATTTCCGTCTCTTTTAAATCACGCGCCTTCAGCGCGTCTCTCACTATTAAAAGACCCTATTCGGTTTTGCATGGATAGTGCTAAACGTTGAATGCCGCGCGGTTGCTCCGTAAGCGACGTAAATTGTAATCCGCCGTTTCAATGCTAAATTTAAGGTAAGTTATTCATTCGACATTTATTTTTGTAATAAATCTTTTTGGTTTTGGTCGTTTCAGTACTAAATGCTTATCATATTGTGGTGTCGTATTTGTACTGCCGTCACTTTATTACTAATGGATGGAGCCCTATTTTATACTATGGCTTTACTTTACTAACCGATTTTGTAACTGCGGAGACATATATTTAAATATGCTTATTCTTTACTGAATGATGTGTGACTTAGAAAGCTTTATTTTAATTGAGTTATTTTATGTTTATTTCTGTTAAAGTTTAAAATCAATAATGAAAATAAGAGTAGATCTTATTTTGCAACTATTAAACCAGAAATAAAATGCAAGAACAGTGTGAAGGGATGAGAACAGCAAGTACCGAAGGTCATACTAGTGTTCAAAGTAAATCCAAAGAGTGTGATAGGGAAAACTTTTCGAAACTACCTTTGGATAAGGCGACAGATTGAAGTCTTAGTATGAATCCTGAAATTTTACCGCAAGTGAAAACTGAACAACGGATTCTAAAAGATGTTACCAATACGTCGAAAATAAGTGGTGCTGGTAGGTATAACGTTGGTTCAACTAATGAAGAACAAACATCACAAAACATAGATCGGTCCAATAGTACATCATCATCCAGTTCTTTTACGTCGTCATCTTCAAGTTCCAGCATATCATCATCAAAGTCTTCTTCATTGGCGGGAAAAAACGGAGGCGAAACAAACTGTCAATAGCCAAAGAATTCGCGTATGTAAAACCTTTTTTATTTATACATTAGATATAACAGAGACAAATAAGAACTGTGAAAATGAAAACGAATTCCAATGGTTTCGTAGAAGATCTTAGAGGGCGTTCTATAAGCCGAACACCGATTGACCCAAGTCTTGTACAAGATATTTAAAAACCATTTTAATAGTATACGGCGCATAGAGTCCCATTATCTAAGATTTTCTACTACAAGAGAATATATTGATAGTAGCAAGAGTATAAAAGAACAAAAACCGAATCAAACCAAAGAAAACAAACCTCACGCCCCATACTGAGTTGTTTAATTAATATTTACAACTGAATTTAATATTAGTTTTTTTAAGCCCAAAAAGGATTTGTTTAAACAATGTACAATATATGAATTAGCATCAGTAGATGAAAAGTTAGGTATTCAAAAAACGTATGAGAAGCATATTAAAGAAAAAAATCTGTGCCGAGAGGAAAAGAGAAGTGAACGCTATAATATTAACGTAACTAATATTTGAGCTGTGTATTTTGGCCTATTTTGAAAACATTCAATCAATAACGCATAAATATTTGATTAAAGGACATACACAGAAAGAGAGGGACAATGCAAATAGTTTAATAGAAAAAGAAATAAAGAGAAACCTAAGATCTGGTCCTATTTATATAACTCAACAATATGTGCTTTTACTAAGAAGTGCTAGAAAAATGGGCACTCCGTTCAGAGTAAAAGAGTTAGATTACAAATTTTTTTAAAGACTTCAAAGTGTTGCAGAAAGAATGGGGGTAAAACTTTAATCAGGATGTTGATAAAAATGCAGTGGCAACGCACTCAAATAGCTCTCAGAGGGACCTTAAATAGCGAGATAAAATCGTTAAAATTTGCTAAGGACGAATTATTATTTTTTTTATTTACTATAAAAATTCATACGCTGAAAAAGATTTAAGAAAGTAAATATGCGCAATAAAAGAAATAAAATGAAACAAGCGGGTGAAATTATACTATCGAAAGCTTATAGTAACAAAATAGAGCTTGCAGAAAATAAAAAGAAAAATATGTGTTATTTTATAAGAACTAAAACTATCCCTAGTACATACGCCTGGTTTTATGACTTAATTAATGACTACATTAGTCATATATTTTGATCTCATTTTAGTTTTGAAGCAATTTATGTTTTTTGCCACTTTGCTTGTTTTGCTTTCTTAAATGTGTTTTTGTTAGGTATTTTAATTCTTTCTTAGTTATGTTTATAAGCATTTTATAGCTAGTTATTCAACTGTAACTAAATAACTTTTGGTTTATTAGTGTTTAATAAGTGTTTTAATTGTTTTATATTCTTTTATCAAAAGTTTACTATTTGCAGATTATTTAAAACTATTGATTGTTTTATAAACTTAAACTAATGTATGACAAATATTGCGTTAAACCATTTGTTGGGAAATAATACTCAGTTCTAATAAGCATTCATAAGACCAAAATATATTTTGCTAAGTGACATGATATTGTTGCGTTGATTAGTGTTTAAGGATGGTTAGTGAGCCAAAATTTCAAAATACACGATTATGAAAGCAGACTCTGTTTTTCATTTTCCTTAAATTTAGCGATTCATTTAAAATTAAACTAGCATATTGCAAAATTAGTCACCAAGCAAAAATATAACATCGGAAATTAATCGCCTCTTTTTTAAATAGTCACAATTGTTTTTTGTATTGTAAAGTAAATGAAAGACACAAAGTCAAATAAGCCAATAACATTAAATTGTTTTCAGAAAATAAGTAACTCTTTTTTTTCAATGATTAATTAATAAAGGTTCTTATTAGTTATACCTATAGGTTTAGTATTCAATCATTAAAATAATTCCTAGTCTAAGGTTAATGACTAAAATTGTGACATAAACCATTTAACCTAGAGTATTATAATCGAAAAACTAAAAAATAGCCAATTCTTCAGTTACATTTTTGGCGTTTACCAAAAAACAAGAATTTTGGATTAAGTCACTTCAATTCTAAAGGTGCGATATGTATCAAAGTATCAATGTTTTCTTATGACGTTATCGTTCATAAACCGACTTTTCACACAACCAATTTTCACAACTTTTATTCTATTTTAGAACTATATAATTAAATTTAAATTTTAACCGTAACAGTTAAATTTCTCACCAGATGCTGTTAATTTGTTCCGTTCTTACCTTTATGATCGAACACAATGTATCCGAACCATTGAAAAGGTTTCTTCATGCAGCCCTCTCCGAGCCGGAGTACCTCAGGGTGGTGTTCTTTTCCCTCTTCTGTTCTTCATATTTATTAATTCTATAACTTATCTCCTTTTCTTCCTTTTCATTTATATGCCGATGACTTGCAGATTTACCTGATAGGTAGTTCTATACAGCTTTCTAAGGTTAATGTTTCCTGTCTTCCTCCTATCTGTTTTGATGGCTCAAAATTAGAATTTTATAACACGATAAAAAATCTAGGTCTTATTCTTGATAGCACACTTTCTTGGAAACCTCAAGTTGCTGAGGTAAGCCGTAAAATATACGCTGCCATCGGCACGTTGAGAAAATGGAAAAATTTCTTGCCCATCAAAACAAAGATATCACTTGCCCACACACTTCTTTTTTCTATTCTTGACTACGCTGATGTCTGTTATTCTGACCTATCTGAAACTCTCCTTAATAAACTTGAACGCCTTCAAAACATGATCATCAGGTTCATATTTGGTTTGAGAAAGTACGATCATATCTCAGATTATCGAGCACGACTTAACTTGCTTAAAATAAGAGAACGCCGTAACTTACATCTCCTATCTTCTCTCTACTCTATCCTCTTCCATCCTAGTACTTCTCCATATCTAAAGGAACGCTTTACTTTTCTTGGTTCGGACGTCCCTAGTACGCTAAACCTTCGTTCCCAAGTCGACAATAAATTAAAACATCCGTTTTCTCATAGTCACTGCTACAGTGAATCTTTCACTGTTAAAGCTGTGAAATTGTGGACTGCCCTCCCACGAGACATACGCCAAGCGCAGTCGATACGTATTTTTAGGCGATCTGTCAAAAAACATTATTTATCTACATATAGTTAAAAATTTGTATGATATTTTTATACTGTTTTAGGTAAATAAGTACCTACTTATTTAAGTATTATATGATATAATATGTATGTAAATATTTTTATGTAAATGTATGTAGTTGTGTTTGTTTATGTATATGTATGTTAATGATTATGTATATATGTGTATGTGTTTATGTATGTGTAATTGTTTATGTATACCTTTAAGTGTATTGTATGCTGTACATATATTTGTATCTTATACTAAAGACAAAGTTTTACTTGTTTTTTTTAGATATATAATTAACTTATGTTATTATATTTTAAACGTTTGATTTAAAAAACAAACTAATAGCACCGTTTGCCTATCTTATTACCGGAATGTCCTATATAGACAAGAGTTGTCTGGAAGAAATCACTATCAGTGATAAGACCGCCTTTGCACTCTATTTTGTATATTTCTCTTTGTTACTTTTTTATGTATTACTTAAGTGTGCAATAAAGTATATAAATAAATAAATAGAATTTATATTGGGAATAATTTCCATTTTCATAAGGGTAAAAACAATAGGCAGAGTAGTAAGTCTTGCCTGTGTTGAATATAGCGCCAAGAGGTAGACATGGACGAAAGGGCTAGTAACAAATTTAAAGTCACTCTCAAGGATAAAATCAGAAATGAGGTTATCCGCGAGAGAACCAAAACCAACGTAACAGACATAGCCCGTAGAATCAGCAAGTTGAAATGGCAGTGGGCTTCTGTCTCACCTCGAGGTCTTGACTTCACGGTGAAAACACTGTGGATACATTGTGTAAGCCACGTAGGTTTCACAACATTTCTACCGTATGTTTTCCATTCGAACACCGTGTTTCCACAGTAGTTTCTCGCAGAACCCACGGCACGGCATTCAACACGAAGTACGAGAATGTTAGATAAAAATACTTTTTTTTATTATTTATTTATTGAAAATGACTTACAAGTTAATAAATGTTAAACAGTTGAAGGTATTTAAAAAAAACAGTATGCAATTTTAAGAACAATATGTAAACAAACATCTATTTTCATACGATACAAAGCCAGAACGAAATTATTGAATATTGCTCATACACATTTGTAACTTTGCTACCACATTAACGTTTTTCGAGCGTGCACGTTGCTCAATAGCTTCATCATCATATCATGCATTGGATGTCCACTGGTAAAAGGTGTGGTTCGAAGCAGCTTGCATCCAACGGCTTTCGGCGGCTCACTTTAAGTTGTCTCTGTCCATCTCGTGAATGGCGATTGACCTCTTTCTTAAAGTTAAAGCTACCAAGTTGGACCTTTTGTCCTATGTATGTACTCATCAACAAATTAGAGAATGGAGTTCCTAACTGATATCGGGCCGGGCGCGACGTGGACATTCGACATTGATTTCGTCTTGTCCATGTTCATCTTAAGGCCCACCCTTTGGGAAACTCCATCGAGGTCACCGAGCATTGTGCTGATATCTTCCAGGGGTTCTGCCATGACCACGACATCGTCGGCAAATCGAAGGTGAGTGATGTACTAGCCGGTATTGATATTGATGCGGAATCCTTTCCATTCCAGAAGTTTAAAAACATCTACCAATGCAGCGGTAAACAGTTTCGTACATAGAATATAACATCTCTTAGTCTCTATCGCTTAAGCTGCGCTAACGCAGCACACATGCGGTGTTTTCCGTTGCGTAACTACCTGAATAACGCCAGTTTTCCTACTCCAAAAAAGGACCGGTAGGTAATGCTATGTGCTTGAAGCACACGCTCAATGATGGAAAGCACACGTTCGACAAACGCTAAAATGTAAAAGCAGTTTAAGACGCAAGTACGAGTAAAAATTTTGAACTAAAGACTGTGTAACAAAACTTTTATAAAACAAAATTATTAGTGTGTTTGGAGAATTAGCATGGTCCAATGGAGAACAAATGAATACGAAATTTGATCGTGCATGCCGTTTGCAATTTTTGAACCAACTTTTCACATAAATTACAACAAGATCTTGATTATTTGTACACCGCTCTTATAAATTGAAGGACCTCATTATACAAGTTTTACAAACTGACGTTCTGGCCCTGTACAGAATGGAAAACGGAAATATTTACATAATAATTATATTTCTACATTTAACAAACAATTTACTCTATAAAATAAACTTTTCTTTTTAAATATTTAACAATCTTTTAAATTGTGACCAATTCATATTAATACTTATAAACAACATATATGTACTAAATATCTACAACATATATATAATTATAATTGCACCAATTTTAATATAACTTTTTTTATACGTTTTAGCAACTAAACTAGATTTCAGGCCAGACCAGTTTGTCTCAGAATAAGTTGGTTTTCCGTCTGCACATCAGGGTAAATTAGTTTGACTAAACTTAACCTTTATTCTATTATGAATTTCATAATTTAAGAATTATAATAGAAATTACTTTGAAAAAAATATTTTTTGGTCAGAGCGAGAGAAGAAAAATAGTTATCACCTGCTTCAACAAATCACAGGCAGCAAACCAAAGGCGTCAAGACCTGCTTATACAGTAACATTAATAACCTGTATTAGTATGGTCTAGGACAAACTAGTTAAGTCACAAATCAAGTTATGGCTGATAATATATACAGATATAACCTATTATGAATTAAAAAAAAAAAACAATAAAAGAAAATTTATGTGGTAGTATACCTATATAATAAGTATGTTACTCACTTCTTTAAAAGTAAAAATTAAAATATCTCTCTTTTTAGCTTTTTTTTACTTTAAATTCTTTTTTTAACATAAGATTAATATTTGCTATTTTTACATTTGAGTAGTAATATAGCGTCTTAATAATCTTATTTATATCAATAGGCTTTTTTGTTGTTAAAAGTAAAAAAGTAATTAACAGAAATATTATATATCTCTAAAAATTATGTATAATATTTTTTATTTCTTTAGAAATAAGAATAATTATTAAATGTTTCATTAATTGCACACTAATATAGTGTTATGATCACATATTCATTTACAATGAATACACAATTTAAAATAGTTATGCTTTGAGCAGTCTTAAGTAATTTGGTCTCAGTTTGCTCAAAGTGGCTGCATCAAGTTCAGACCTTTTATGTATTCTGAGGTGGCTCTTCATATTGCATCGCTGAGCATAACCTCTGCCACATATAGGACATTTGAATGGAGTTTCACCAGTGTGGAGTCTCATGTGTTCTTTTAAATAGTCTTCATGATAGAAACTGCTCCCACATACAGAACAAACGGCAGGTCTTTGACCTAGAAAAAAGATTAGTTGTCTGTAAATTCGGTTTACGGACGATAATTTTACGTGATAATGTTATTAAAAAAAACATTGATGAAAAATTGCATACTTTTATAAATCGATTTGAATTATTATCACTGAATTATTATTTTTTTGTATAATACAAAGGAGTTAATTGAAAATTACAATTTTTTCGATAAATTAACATTTATTTGCACTAGGTATTTCAATTATTTTTTCTCTTCTACTCGGACGCATCTGCCAATGGATTGGAAGAGAGATACATGCATCACAAGCCGAGCGCTTAGGCCGATCGTGCCTATCACTTGTTTCGCACTCTCGTTCGCGGAACGTGACAATGAGTCATGCTTTTTCGTGCGTGCGACCGGCATTCATTAATTTATAAGCCTTTATCACATCAAAGCCTTTATTTATTTATACTTTATTGCACAACACAACATTGAATTGTACAAAGGCGGGCTAAAAGCATTCTCTACCAGCCAACCTTAGGACGTACAAGAGCGAAAGTTAGCCTTATAGAACAAAAATAAAAATTAATCAAAAATTATTAAATAAAATACTAAAATATCACCTGTGTGAGCTGATCTTTCATGTACCGTCACAGATTTGCCGCACTTGTATATTTTATTACAAAAACTACATTTATATTGTTTCTTTGGTTTCAAGTGTTTGTCATGTACATTCCTATTGTGACTACTCAGTTCACCTTTGAAGGCAAAACCTCGCCCACATATATCACAAACAAATTTCTTATCTTCATTATGTTTTCTTTTCATGTGTCTTTTTAAGTAGTAATCAGATACAAATACTCTCGAACAGTGTACACATTTCACGGGCTTTCTAAAATGAACATTTTTCTTATGAACAGATAATTTGTCTGCATTCCTAAATACTTCACCACAAAGGTCACACAGTTTAGGTGGTTTTGGTTCCTTTTTTTTTGGTATTTTTATTTTAATCCTCTTTCGATTTTCAGTTTTAGATTTCAGCAATAGTTTTGATTTTTCTTGTGATATTTGTTTATTTTTTCCAGAGTTTAAACTGAAAGTAATAAGTAATTATTATTTTATAAAAGACTATACCTACTATTTATTTCAGGGTTCGAGGATATATATCAATGGATATATATCATGATATGTATCCGATATATATCAAATGATTTTTTATGATATATATCAATACAAAATTGGTTTAAATTTTTTATATTATTAAGTAATTTTTGGCGTTTGTTACTGTATTTATACTTCCCAAATGTAGAAGGCATTGGAGTAGAGTTAAAACAAATTCCCTAATATGGCATTATTTTATTATTTTATTTTGAAAATTAACAGTGTATTACAAATGACTGATAACTGATTTGATAACTAAAAGACTTATTTGATTATATTCTAGAGTTATTATTTGTAATGTTTATTGTTTTATAATAATAAATACCTTTAATTCAGGACTAGCCCATATAGTGTTAATTACAAAGTTTTCTTATAACCGTTAATAATAACAAATTTAAATCGAAATTAAATCAATGACAAAATTCAATCACCTAAAAATTAAAAATCATCATACTCAAAATCAATACCAAAATTCATTGAAAATTACAAATTAAAATTAAGAATTCAAAATCAATACTAAAATTCAGTCAAAAACTAGAATTACTACGATTCAATTAAAGTCACAATTAAAATTAAAATCTAAATCCAATCAATACCTATTAAGTTTAAATTACAATTCAATCAAAATTAAAATTCAAAAAATTCAAAAATTAAAACCAAAACAAAAATTAAAATCAAAATCAAGACCAAAATCAAAATCAAAATTAAAATTAAAAGTAAATCAAAATCAAAATTAAAAACTTGTTTTATTACCTAAGTGTAGGTATGACCATTGACTGATAAGAATTTATAAAAAGGTTTTATATTTTTAAGTAGATTTTTTAATATTTTAGATTTTATGTTTTGGTTTTATTTGTCAGATTTTTAAGTACCTAAATAAATAAAACATTAAAAGCATTTTAGTTTTTTTTTTTAATAATTCATTATGTTTATGTAACACATATACAAATAGTATACATAAATAATACAATAAATGAATAATATAGCTTTCATACAAAATGGATTTATATCAAAATTTTGATATATATCGGATATAAATCATAAATATCCGATATTTTGATATTTATAATAAATATCGGATATTTTCAAACCCTGATTTATTTATATGTACCTATATAATTAATGTATTTACGTATATTCACTATGGTTTATTATTGATTTTTTTTTATATACAATAGCATATGTATGTATTCGCATATGTAAATATATGTGTGTATATATAATTATATATTCTAGTATTCATTACCTGTTATATTTTACTATTTTTATGTTTATCATTATAACACTTGATTATTATATGAATTCATTGTACATATATACAATGTTATATTATACATTTATAAGTGTGTTAAAGTCAATAAAACAGTAAATGACTACACATTTAACCGGGACACAGTAATATTGGATTATTTACTAAGGTGAAAATTTGGTAAGTGGTTGATGATATTTACTCCTGAGTCCGATCGTATAATTGAGTGTATGCACTTGTTATTATGACAACTTGATGCAATTATTAGATTCAAATTATTAGCTTGTCTGGAAGAGATTGCTGTTCTTGTACCTTTTGTAGAGTCTTTTTTTATTTATTACAAGTTTTTTTCTTGTCTTATCATTAGTGGTATGCAATAAAAAGTACTATTATTAAAAAAGAAATCATTTTATGATAATAAAGAAAAAATATTAAATTAAAATTCTGCTTGTTTGAATTATTAAAAAATAGTTGACCCAGTTTCACCAACCATCATGTTGACTACTCGGTTTCCATGTATAAGTATGATATTTTAAGGTCTAGAAGCCTATCAGACTTTCTTTTGCAACTTTTTAAATTGGATCAGTATATGATAGAATTTTTTATCTTGAATTTTTGTCAATAATTTACGGTGGGTGATGCAACATGTTCTGAGTATGTCAGCAGTGAAAAGCTTAATCTATAGTAATATTATAATGATAGTTTTTTTGTTTAGACATGTTAAAGTTTAGTTCTAGAAGTCTACAAGTTATAGAAGTAGTGATTATAGAGTTTAGTATAGATTAAAATAAATAAACTGTAAATTAAATAAATGTTATAAGTGCTTTAAAGTAAAACAATCAATGTTAGTAATTTAGGCTATAAATTACTTTGTATATACATATTATATGTATATATTATTGTGTGTGTGGGTATGTGTTAAAACAAAACAAAAAAAAAACAAAAAGCTAAATTTATATTACCACCAAGTGTCCCCGTTCCATTCGAATTCACCTTCTAATATAGATGAGGCTATTTTGTTAGTGATCTGTTTACTATTTACTTTTCCAGTAGAACGTTTTGTTCTTTTTAAAATTTTGGAAACTTTTTCTTTCTCTAACTTAAATTTTATTTTTAAAGGTTTTAAAACCTCGTGTTGATCATCATCGTTTATATATTCATATTTAATATTATCTATTTCAATTTCCTCTTCTGATTGATCTTTATAACATAAACTATCCAGGTCTTCATCTTCGTGTTTCAAAATTTCTAAGCCATTTTCTAATATTTTACATGTATCTTTGTATTTGTTAATAAAATTACACGTCGCATCTAATGTATCACTGCATTTCTGACATATACAACGTGGATAGCCGTCTATATCTTCTATCTGTAAATAAAAATAATATTAAGAAATTTAACCTCAGCAATTTTTTTCCTATTATCTAAAATACACCTGCCTTTTCCTTCAAACATAAGGAAAGTTTAGATTGTATATCATTGCTTTCGTCTTCATTCTTTTCAAAGATAGGCAGATTGGCCCCAGTTTCTAAGCATATTCTGCACAACAAAGTTTTTTCGTCCATACTATTCAGACAAGACGGAAGATTACTTATAAATTTTGTTAACGTTTTTTATAATAAATATGTTTTATCCATTCTTTTAGATTTCATTGTGAAAATACTTTTTTATTTATAACATTTTATCAGTGCCAGTTACGGATATAACTTGTTTGGCAACAAAACTTTATTGCTTTGACATCGAAAATCCAAATGGATATGTCATATGACAAATAAGTGTCAAACCTAGTGCCAAACTGATGACATTTACATTCTTAACCACGGTCGAGGTATCTCTCGGCCGTGTTCTTAACCCATAGTGAGCACTATAAAAAAAATATTAATATGAATTACTTAATAAAACCTATTTTGTGACCTAAAATATAACAAGTAAAACATAAATAGATATCACAATTGAATTTAACATAAATATTTAGATAAATGTATTGCAATTCCCATTAAATTATTATAAACAGTATAAATCGGATACACATACTAGATTAAAGATTTAATGAGTAAGATCACAAGACCAACCATAGACAAACATTTATCACCAACTTGTCTTCTGTCATCAGGTGATTGGGATTGGGAGTAAAAATCCTGAAAAGGGAAAAAACGCCAATATTTTCCTAAATCAATATGTCTGGAAAAGATAAATTAGCAATTTTCCCGTCTCGGGGGTAAGTTTATCATCGATATTTAACAATATTAGTACTATAATTTGTTACAAAATAATATAAGATAATATGGTTTAATTTTTTGCGTTTTAGGGCTCAAATGTTAATAAAAGCCCGTCTAGCAGGAGCACAGAAAGGCCATGGCCTCTTGAAAAAGAAAGCAGATGCTCTACAAGTTAGATTCCGTATGATCTTGGGCAAAATTATTGAGGTAAGACAGTAATTATTTTGTCACTGCAGTATAATGATAATTTTTACATAATGTGGAAAAAAAATGTGGATTAATGTTTTAAAATTATTAAACATCTTTATTTTTTATTTATGATTATATCTACATAAATTTGTATATTTTATATAATGTTAAATTGATTAAAATTTCTAAACAACAACATTTTAACATTTTTAGATTAATTAATTAGTTTTTGATATTTCATGTATTTAGTCATGAATGAAATGATTTTTCATGGTGTATTTTATCTGTGTAAATAGAGTGTTAATTTTTTTTAAAAATGTTTGAACAATTATTTATAATTCAAATAAATTTTCCATTATAATTATTTGATATATTTTTAAGGAATTCTCATAATCTTAAATAACTTCTAATTGAATAATTAAAATATGTTACTCATAGTATATCAGCATCAGCTAATTGAGAGGGAGTCTTGTTATGTTTAGTTCTGCCATTTTGTAGATAAAGTAAAAAAAATTAAATATTAAAAATTATTTTAAAAATATAAGTACCGTGTAGAAAAAAAACTGTTATTACAAAAAGAAAGCTCAAATTTATATATTTGTGCTACTTTTTGTGAAAGTTTTGAGAAAGTGTTTTTATTATTATATGATATTATATCGCCCATGACTATTAACATTGTCGGAACTGCAAAATCGATTTTTTTTTGATTGATTTCATAAAACGTTCCTAAATAACTAAGTCTAACATCGGCTGAAAAGAAAAATATTATTTTATGCATAGTTCTTTAATCACTTAATTTATAAATGTTGGTATTTTAAAAAAATATGTAAAAAGACGCATGCAATTTACACTTTGCATCGCTCTCCTGTAAAGTTATTTTTTTTTTTGTCATGGGCGATATATACATTAATAAGCTTTTAATATTTTTTATTTGTAAACATTATTATACTTCTATATACCTTATCACATAACATTAGAAAATCATTTTACAGTAGAATTAGGGAAAAAAAACTGTACAGATTGCAAAAGTGATTAGCAAAATAATGTGAATCAGATAATAGTTTTTTTTTGATATTTCTTTCCATTTTTACTTTCCTGTTCTGTTTGTTATTTTCAGACTAAAACCCTTATGGGTGAAGTGATGAAAGAGGCTGCATTTTCACTAGCAGAAGCCAAGTTCACCACAGGTGACTTCAACCAAGTAGTCTTGCAAAATGTCACTAAGGCTCAAATTAAAATCCGATCTAAGAAGGATAATGTTGCTGGTAAGTTCTATTTTGTCAATCGATGTTGAATATTTCTTGTTTAGTTTAGACCTTTATTCAATTAAGAATTGTAGTGCTATAGTTTTTTCTTATACTTCTAGTATTTTATACTTAATAACAAGTGTTCTGGTGTATTGGTGCGAGTAGTCACCTCAACGCCGGCAGTTGCTGGTTTAATTCCCGCTCGTGCAGATATTTGTATTTGTATAAATATTTGTTTCCGATCTGGGTTTATGTCCTTTTGCGTCTCTCCAGCATGCCTTGGAGAGCATGTGAAGCCGACGGTCCCGGTTGTTATCATACACGCCTGATAGCGATTGTTACTTATGATATGGAAAATTATCTGCCAACCCATAGTAGAGTAGCATGATGGATTAAACTCCAAACCATCTCCAATACAGAGAAGAGGCCGTTGCCCAGTTGTGGGGCGCTTATAGGCTGATTCAGTTCAGTTCAATAGTTAATAAGAAAAAGAAGCTGCCACTACCTCAGACAATTCATATAGTAATTGAGAGATAGCAAGAAACTAAATAATTATGCTTTTTATTTAAAAAAAAAAAAAAAAAAAATTTTATTATTTACAAACCAGATTAAAAAACACGTGAATAACAAACAATCTTCGAGAGAATGATATGCTTTACTTAATAGTAATTAATTATTTACAAAATTTGTAATTTTATAATAATGTATTAAAATGCTAGATAGAAAAGGGTAGATGTGATATAAATTTTGTGCATATTTATTATATATATAATGTCTTAATTTATAATTATATTTGGATATTCTGGTGATCAATAAAACTATAATTGTGTTGCTCTGAAAAGAGATGTTTTTATTTCATTACATAAATTACTTTTTACAAAAATCCCATTCAATATTAAATTATTATAATCTCACCTGAAAAGAGAAACAACATTTAAAGCTGTTGCTTCACCAGTCCTTATTAGTCACTACTTTTTAAATATTTAATATTTAAATTATTATATAATTTTCACAATCGATTCAAAATATAACAACAGCTCCATAGCAACCAATTCACACAGATAAATTATTTAAAAAAAGAAATATTTCAAATTATAGTAATAACTACTTAAACAAAGTGTCACGCACTTTGTTTACATATATATATGTATTTACAATTACTACTACAGTTTTAAAACTAACCTGTCTTAAACTTGTCACATAAAATCAAGAAATCGAAAAAACATTCAATATCAAAATTTTCTTTAAAATGCAAATTTGTCTAGCTTCTTTGCTTGGGTATTTATTTAGTTAGATTAAACCTAAAAATATTCGTTTATTTAACTATATAATATAACATAACGCTAATGCAAACAACATTCATTGAATGCATTACATAATAATTGAGCAAGCACTCAAATTCAACATTACATTCTGTAGCTGCAAATCTTGATTCTGTATACTGGAAAATGAAGGCAAATAAAATAATGGCATATATTGAAATTAGGGCTTGAGTTATACTTTATTATTATTCCACTTAACTTTTATTATATTTCATGATTTTTGTATGAAAATTTAAATGCATTAATTACCTCTTACTTACCATTATCTCTTCATCACAATATTCGAATTAAAATAACTTTTAAAAGAGTAAGCTGCTTTTATATTGATGTTATATTTATTAATAAAATAGAGTCATTTGATAACTTGTATGATTTTAACATGTTCAAAGTAATTTTTTAGTCAGTAATAAGTTTATTTATCGACTTTTTAATGTAGGAAAATTACTTACATTTTGATGACCAATAAATTTGTTATGAAATTGAAAAATAGTGATGAAATAATTTTTTTAGTATTATTTTTGTTAAGGTCCTCAATAGAAATTCTTTATAATAATTTTTATAGGTGTCACACTCCCAATCTTCGAGTCATACCAAGATGGTTCTGATACATACGAGTTAGCTGGTCTGGCTCGAGGAGGTCAACAGCTTTCCAAGCTTAAGAAGAACTTCCAAAGTGCGGTGAAACTGCTCGTTGAACTGGCTTCCTTGCAGACCTCCTTCGTCACCTTAGATGAGGTCATCAAGGTTACTAATAGACGTGTTAATGCTATTGAGCACGGTAAATATAAAAATTCATTTAAAAAAAAACTTTTTAATTAATCTGTGTTTATTTATTTAATCTGTGTTTAATCATACAGAGTTAAGGTAGTTATCATTCCACTATTTTAATAGTATTGTTTTAAAATTGTAGAATGATCAATTATTGTTATCTACCCTTGAAATATATATATTTTTAAATAAATTAAAGTATTACCTTGAAGATAACATAAAAAATGTATATAGTGTCCATGGTTTTTTTATTAGGGTGGAACATTTTGGGCCCAGTGAAAGGAGTGGCTTAATATACGTAAAAATGGCCAAATGATTTTTGTTACACCTTAGAAACCAAAATACTTTTATTATATTGGCCATATTTCATCTGAGCGCTTAATTTTTAGATTTTGATATGTGTATATAAAAATCTAAATGATATAATTATAATTTGTTTAAAGTGATCATCCCACGACTGGAGCGTACTCTTGCATACATCATCTCAGAGCTGGACGAGTTGGAGCGTGAGGAATTCTACCGGCTCAAGAAGATTCAGGACAAGAAGAAAATTATCAAGGATAAGGCGGAAAAGGTAAGAATACTGTGCTATAACAATACAGACTATTAAATTGAGTCATATTATAAATATTTTTAATACAAAACGTATTAAAGATACGATAGAACGGAATCAGGGCTTCAAAGTGTTCTCAAGGGATTCGTCTATTGGTCAAAGCAGTCAAGCAGAAGACGGAGGTACAGCGTCGACCAGAGTCGAGATAATAAGGGAGGTCGAGAAGTTTTACGGACAGTTGTATACCTCGGTCAACCAACCTTTTCGTAACTCGGAACTGAAGAGCCAAATTTTATTTATTTATTTATTTATTTATTTATTTATATATTTACCCGACATTATTTCGAAGATATCCCGGACACCAGCTTGCACGAGATTAGTATGGCTCTCTGACAGCTTAAAAACAATAAGGCACCATGCGAGGACGGTATTACGTCAAAGCTTCTGAATGCAGGTGGAACACCGATACTTAAAGTCCTTCAGAAGCTCTTTAATGGCGTCTTGCTTGAGGGCGTAACGCCGGAAGTCTGGAACAGAAGCTTTTCTTCAAGAAGGGCAATAACACCTTTTTGAAGTGTAATTCTTCAACCATTTCGCTTCTGAGCCAAGTTTATAAGCTGTTCTCTAGGGTAATTAAGAATCGTCTGAATGGCAAGTTTGATGATTTCCAGCCTCTCGAATAAGCCGGCTTCCGAAAAGGCTATAGTACCGTACATATATACGCTGCGGTATATTATACAAAAGACCGAGGAGTATAATCGGCTATTGTGCCTGGCATTTGTGGTCTATGAGAAAGTCATTGACTCGATCGAAACTTGGGTGTTACTGCAGTCTCTCCAGCTGTGCCACATTGACTATCGGTATATCAAAGTAATCTTCTGGAATGGAAAGGATTCCGCATCAATCTAAATGGCGAGTACATCACTAATCTTCGATTTTCCGACGATATCGTGTTAATGGTGGAAACCCCGGAAGACCTCAGTATTATACTTGGTGACCTCGATGGAGCTTCCCAACGGGTGGACCTTAAAATGAACATTGACAAGACGAAAATCATGTCGAATGTCCATGTCGTGCCCACCCTAATATCAGCTGGCAATTCTACTTTCAAAGTTGTTGACAAGTACACCTTGGACAAAAGGTCCAACTTCGAGGGAGAAGTCAATTGTCGAATCCAGTTAGGATGGGCAGCATTCGGGAGATTAAAAAACGTCTTTTCATCCGTCATGCCTCAGTGCCTGAAGTCGAAAGTCTTCGACCATTGTGTGTTAGCAGTGATGACATACGGATCTGAGACGTGGTCTCTGAATATGGGTTTTTTCAATTTTCAAATTTCAATCTCCAAGTCGCACAGCGAGCAATGGAAAGGACTATGCTTGGTGTTTCTCTGTGAGATCGAATCAGAAATTATGAGATTCACAGATGAACGAAGGTTGCCGACATAGCCAAATGGATTTACAAGCTGAAGTGGCAGTGGGTAGGGCACATAGCTCGTAGAACTGATGCCTGTAAGCGCCGGTAAGCGCGAGATAGACGAACACTTGAGGAGAGTCACCGGAAGCCATTAGATGGAGGCAGCTTCGAACCGCTCACTCTGGAGGTCTATGGGGAAGGCCTACGTTCAACAGTGGACATCCAATGGCTGATATGATGATGATGATGATGATGATGATGATGATGATACTATTATTGTCAAAAATTCCTACAAACGCCTCTTTTGCTTTACAGGTTTGGGCATGATTTCATTGCTCAATTTTAAGTTATCGAAAATCATATAAAAAGAAATGCTACGTATAAAAATCGATAAACTTTTGTTATACCAGTAAAATTAATACATATTACCTATCAATTCTGTTACAGAAAAAAGCTGAACTGCTCGCAGCAAGCAAAGACGTGCGTGACAACGTTGCGAACTTACTCGACGAAGGAGACGAAGACTTGCTCTTCTAAATTCCGTTTAGAGACCTTCTATTTAATTCTTGTAGTGTTTGCAGTCAATTTGGAACCAATTTTTGATATAACTTTATAATTTTACCTTATACTTTTTTGGTGCTGATATTTTAAATACCGTTGTGCAATTCGTTATAATTTTTAATCAACTTTCAGCTTGGCACATAATTTTTATTGTTTTACAGTATTATTGTTAATAATAGGTCTTGATTATATTCTTATTTTTATATAATAAGGAAAATTTTATTGGATTTTTTGATAAGTTTTGTCCAATATTTAATCGTAAAAACTACAGCAGGTTTCCCATTTTGACTGCGTAAAGAAATTAAATGATATTACAGTGTTCATAGCCCTGTACATATATTGTTGTTGTTCACTTGAAATTATAACTTATCACCTCGTGTTATGGTTTAAAATCAGATGGTACGTAAACATTGGCTGCCATGCATAAATGTAGGTTCTTGTATGTAAGCATTCCAGCAATTTTGTTTAGTTTATATACTTAAGATTTTATTTATCAAACTACAAAAAAAGATAATGTTCGTTAATTATTATCTGTAGCCATATTTTATCTGTGTATGAATTTGTATTATCTGTAACATCTGTAGTTTAAAATAAAACCTTAAGATCGATCTTAAATCGTTTAAGCTTCAATGTAATGCTTAAAAGCATAAATCTGTTTTAAGTACACCCGAAATATTTATGGTTTTTTGAATTGTTGTTTGATAATAGATCAATATATTTTAAGTAATTATGTAAATACAAAGTTGGTGAAATATTAAATATGATTATTGACGAAATTGTTTTTGATTTTACCTTTTTAATAATACAATAAAAACAATATATAATTTATTTTTGATTATAGACGTTTTTTTTATTTCTAATTTTATTTAGGGACTTTTTTCAACACAGATGAAAATGCGAATCCCATCGTTCCCAAACCTCAATCCACAGATCAACCTCGTATAATGACGTCTTAATTAAATTTAAAACTTTATAGCATCTTGGCTACCTCAGATGTAAGAGCCGCCAATATGCTTTGAAAAATTCTTGTACAATTTAAATTCATATAATTTTTTTAAATTAATTCTTGTGTCCTTCCTTTACATTCCGGACACATTAAATCCACAAAATGTTAAACATCTACGTCACACCTGTGACAATAAGATGAACCAAACTTCGTTATCGATTCAAAGTTATTCAGAGAAATATGATCTAAACGAAGTTGTAAGACCAGCAAAATTTATTGACAAGTTATCCGAAATAAACATATATCCGTAACCATAACTGTTATGGAATTTTTCGAAAAACTTCGGACAGAGTTTAATGTGACATTTTTATTTTAGCCTGGTAAACTTGACACGCTAGCCACACGAATCTCTTGTATTGCTTATTATTTCTATAACTTTACTGTCACTAGTTAGCCGTTGTGGTTGCATTAAAATTTTACCTTGACGACCGTTCTTGTGTAGTGGTGCAAGTCGCCTTAACTCCAACGGTTGGGGGTTTGATTCCCGCTCGGGGCAGATATTTGTATTTTGTACAAATATTTGTTTCTGGTCTGGGTGTGTGTCCTTGTAGGTCTCCCGATCGTGTCTCAGAGACCATGTAAAGCCGTCGATCCCGGTTGTTATATCATACACATCTGTTAGCGACCGTTACTCATGGTAGGAAAATAATATGGAGGTGGCACTCACCGCTCGGAACAAAGCCCTCTTGAGGAGGCCTCAGAGGGTCATAGCGGTGAGGGCGATACGTGGATACCGTACAGTGTCATGGACGGCGGCAACACTTCTCGCGAGCGATCCGCCCTGGGAACTCCAGGCGGAGGTGCTTGCGGAAGTGTACCGTTTCCGGTCGAGCCTCAGAGCTAGAGGACAAGTCCCATGTGCGGACCAGACGGCTCAGATCAGGACTCAGGCTCAGAGGGTCCTGATCCATTGGTGGAAGGAGGACCTGGAGTCCCCAGTGCGAGGAGGGAAGTTACCCCTGCCTGCCACGAGTGCGGCGCGTCTATAGACACGGCGCGTCACACTCTCGAGTAGTGCGCCGCTTGGGGGCCCCAGCGCCATGCCCTGGTGGCCGTGATAGGCGGAGATCTTTCGTTGTCGAGCGTGGTCCACTGCATGCTCGGCAGCGAGAGGTGCTGGTCGGCCGTGGTCTCCTTTTGCGAGGAGGTCATGGGTCTGAAGGAGGCTGCGGAGCGGGAACGTGAAGCAGACGTTAACGCTGACCCGCTCCGCAGGAGACGACCGGGGGGAAGGAGACGCCGCTATGCGCTCCTACACCCTCCGCACTAGAGTGGGAGGGGCACCTATAATCTTCCCACTCGCCACCAGGGCAATAGAGCGCTCCCGGTGCCCGCGAGCGCTCTATAAGCGAAGGCGGCCCGCATAGGCGGGCCAACCGTCGGGGCGTCACGGTTGCATGCGCGAGCGATTCCGTGGCGCCCCATTACGATGATGAGGGCACCGCTGGGTTTGAGCGGGTATTCTGGCACGTTCTGCGTGCCAGCGAGTCCCACATACCCGCCGCCTCCCCGCGGCGGGATGCGTAAATGCATTTCCCAGCGATAAAAATAAAAAAATGGTAGGAAAATCATCCGCTAGTCCGCAGTGGAGCAGCGTGGCGGATTAAGCTCCAAACCTTTTTCTGTACGGAGAAGAGGGTCTTGGCCAACTTGGGTTTAATAATCTATGTCTTGTATCAGAGAACCACCGATCATCTTTCTAGAGCATCTTTTTAGATACATATTTTATTTAATCTAGTTTAAGTAGAAGTTATAACTACTAAGTCCGACGATGGTCCTGACGTAGTAATAATCAGTGCTTTCACTGGTAGTGGGACATTATTTATTCTGATTATGAGATTCTTGGTTGAAACATTTAGCCTGATGAGTGTATTCGTTGTAACTTGTTCCTTAGCCACTCCACTGTCCGTGTCAACTACTAGTTGACAAGAGTTTACAAACTAACCGCAATAACCGCAAACGCCCGTGTCCTTGTTATGGTCGCTATGGCTATATTGCTCATGTCAACTTTTTTCGATACGGTCATTAGTACGCGAAGTGCACCTGTCAACTACAGGTTGATTAACGTATATTACACTATCACCGGTGGGAAATTACGTAACAAAACGTGAGAGGCCTTGGGTAGTTTTGTGCAGTTGGTAAACTAAACGGTCATTGCCCGGGGCACTCGAGCGGTTAGACAGATATTGCTCCGTGTAAGAATTGGTTACCAGTCTGACCTAGACTAAAACAATGTGTAGATTCTACTTGTAGTAAAAAACTTTTTTTATTTCTAATTATGTAATATTTTCAAAAAATCACCTCCACTCAATATGACAATAAGAATATGAAAAAAAACAAGACATGGGGCATGGTCATGACAGTTAAAGGTTTTATGTTACAAAAAATTTTGATCTAGTGTCATTATTCAGGTCGAAAACAGTCGACTACGTTTGTATGGAGAAAGAGCCGGTATCCTTTCCTCTCAATCGTTATAATTGAATTTATCATTAATAATTATTTAGTATGACTCCGTCTTGATTTTAAGGATTGATAATAAGTCTTATTGTAAAGATAAAACAAAACTTTTTTTTTTTGTATTTTACACAAGTCAGAAGAATTACATGTAAAATCGCAACCGTATTTTTTGATAAATAGGTATTACCTACTAACTGCATAATCTTCTTACCAGCAAATTAAATAACTTTTAAATCAAGGTATACCATACCTACTGTTAATGATAATATCAAACCTTGCATAATTATATTAGTTGTAGGTATTATCTGTTCGTAATTTCAATGACAAAATATGTTTTCGAATATTTTATTAAATAATATAAATATGACTCAATTTTTATTTTGTAAGAATTGTAAAATTCATATATTTTCTTAAATCCATAACGAACAACTATTTCAATAAATGAGATAATCTTAAGTGCATATTTCTAGCGTTCTTCGCTAAAACACAAGAAAATTCCCCCGCCACGTATCCATAAGAGGCACAAAAGCTTGTTCTACATTCATCGCGGAGTACGCCCGCGTCATAGTAAATGAAGTCGCAATAATTCACCCCCCGGTTACCGGATACGTTCCTTTCGTTGAACGAACGACGACTAGTTGTGCAACTTGTTTATTGATTTATCAAGTTCCACAAGTAAGTAAGTAAGTAAGATAATTTGAAAATTACTATTTATAAAATGCTGATAAGAATCTAATTCATATTTTGGTCATGTTAAATACGAAATTCTTTTTCTACAAGTAGGTACCTACGAATTACAATTTACAAGTAATTCAAATAAATTTTATTTTACTTAATTATACAACGCAGTTTTTTATTTCTAATGAAACCTTAAAATGAATTTTCATTACTGACAGAATTATACGTCTTTGTCATATTAAATTTTTATTATATCCGCGCCAAAAAAATTGCAAAATATATTTAACGTAATATTTAAATTAATTGTATGAAAAATGAAATGTATGCGTTCAAACTCGTTTTTAAGTTTATGTACATCATGTTGTTCAGGAAAGAATGTTCGAGGAAAATTAAATTATAACAGAATAAGGCACGGACTGAAGAGATCCATACCAGCGGCGATAGTTCTATGGGCGTTTCATAAGATTCCTTCAAAAGAGGGTTTAACTTCACGAAGAGTAATAGGTTTTCTGAAACGCCATTACAAAGTGGCCGACAACCCACAAAGAACGGGAAAATCTATAAGCAAAATTTTAAGATGTGCTGTCGAGTTTGGCCTTATAAAGAAACGTGGTAATAGATATTTTCTTACACACAAAAATAAATAAATTAATTAAAAAATTGTGTATTGTTTTTAAAAAAAAACCTTTTAAAATCGTGCTGTGAGTTTAAATTTGTTATATGTATTTGATTATTCTAAATCATAATTATAATAAAACAGATTTTAAATAAATACCTTTTCTTATTTACATAATGATATTTATTTCGTTAAGTTTCGTTTAACAACAATAATTATGTTTTATTTTAAATATTCAAGACTTTATGTTGCTTTTCAAGTAATATTGTTTTTTTCTGTGGTACCTACTAATGACAGGACATGACTACTCTTATTATTACTAAGTAATATAACATTAACATCGAGACAAGTCAATAACCTTTCGATAAAATAGGTTTTCTATACAAATGCGTGAACTCTTATCAATGCTGTATATAATATAATATACAAGAAGACACGCGCGGTTTCGGTTGACTAACTATAAAGGTTAACGCTCCGCCCCTATGAATCGTATAGTGTTATCTTATATCCTACCTTCCTCAAACAGGCTTTCTATCGCAAAACAAATTCCCCGGATTCATTTAATATAGGTAGATGCCTGAAACTATTAAAACACGTATGAATAATTTGAATTATGAAATGTAAATATTTATTTATATTATAAATTTAATATATAATTATATTTCTACGTATTTTTAAACTTAAAGGGCCTTATCACAGACAAACAGACATACAAATCAAGCTCAAGCTGAAATAGTTTTATAATGTACTTCATATAGATTTTTGAAGTCGATTTTCCAAAATTTATTTTTATTTATTTAACAATTTTCTTTATTATATTTAACAGACACGGATTATTTTCTGTGTAGATCAACTTATGTATTTAAAAATAAGTTGATCAACATGCAAAGAAATAAATTAGTAGTATTAGTAAAGTAAAACTAATAGTAGGTAAATAAAATACATTGTAATAAACGTACATCGACAAAGGTAAGCGGGTGGAGGATTAAGCCGCGATAGAGACCAGACGGACGGGAGTATGCGTGTAAGCTATGAAACCGTCTCACTATTCTAGCAAAGTTAAAGCAAGCAATACCACTTTCTACATCCTGGCTGCGAGCGAACCGTCACAGAGCCGTCTCAGAATTCAGATAGAGAGTGAAACGAACCGGGTTCAAACCGTAGGCAAATATTATAATAAGTATTATTTCAGTGGACTTTACACTTCACTCTTTGACATTGACGAGGTTTTCGTCATTTGGAATCGTAATATCTATTTAAAACAACCTCGACTGTTTTCGGTGCAACTTCACGACATAAGTTTTCTAGTCTTAGCTTATATCTATTCTGTCCGTGACTATATCCTCTGTAGACCCGAACATCCGATGTGTGAGAGATGAGATGACTGTTACTAGTAAGTATAACTTGGCTGCTTGGCTGTCTCTGTTTAAGTACTCGGTATTGGGAAGCGTTGAACAACCTGAAAATAATTGTCTGAGTAACTCACCGGGATCGCAATCGGGATTGCAAGGGGCTCTTCATCTTTAATTGAGCAGACAAAGCTTTTGGTTTCTCCAAAGGAAAATCGAATCACAACCCCTGGACGGAAGGTTTACTGAGCGTGTGTAGCGAATAGAGCGCCTTGAAAAATCATTTATGTACATCACTACTTTTCCATCCTTACACTTTCTGAGATAAAAAGATAAAAGGATCTAAGTATGACCGGCCTCTACGGGTAAGTATCGGGAAGAAGGTATTCTTTAGCCACGGATGACGAACGACCATGAAAGTAATAAGTACTTTTACATTATTGTGTACAGTTATGGTTCTTAAAATAGGCCTCAACCACCACATTTCACTTAGATGTTCAATTTCAAAATTGATTGAGTTTAAGAAAAGTTTACTTTTCTATCTACCTTACCTACCTAAGAAAGCCAAATTTAAGAGTGTGAAGTTAATTATATTTTTGTTCTATGTTTCTATACTAGAAATTAGTTCTGAAACTGTTCCATTTTTGGGTTTCAAATAAACATATTTATACATCACAGGCGTCATCTAGTATATCACTCTTAAGACAAGTTATTTTTCTAGAAAAATGCTATATTCAATATTATCACCCCACTAGTGTGCGACTGCTTCCAAATACGTAGAATAAAGTACTATATGTTATCGGATGCGTAAATAATTATTTCCATCCAAATAAATAAACTTATACCTACTACGTTTTATACGGACCAGTAATTTTATTCGGATATAAATAATTTCATCAATTTCCTAGAATGATAAGTAGGCTATTTTTACACTAAGGTTAGTGTACTAACAATAAGGTAAGCTTAGGTATAGGTATAAGTATGACGTCTGACCATGTTTTTATGTCGCGTTTTGTAAATAACAGGATTTAATGCAAAGGTAATTTGATATATTTTTCACAATATTACCTTTACATTTATCCTAATAATATAAGTTTTTTTTTTATTAAATCCTTTCGAATATAGAAAATAGAGTACGATATATTATTTTTCCTATGTAAAGAATACTTACACGTAACAATAGAAGTACTCTTTTTGATTCTTTTCTAATTATCTATTAACTAGTAGGTAATATTGCCTAATATTTTTTTTACATTTTCAGACACTCATTCAAAAAAATAATTACGCATATTTACAAAAAAAAAAAAAAAAAACGAGAACGTAGGGGCATAGCTGAAGGTTTTTTTAGTTACATAAAAGAAAATAGGCATGTTTTGGGGTGGAAATAGTCGACTACGAAATGCTATTTTGGTCAATAATTATCTACCTAAAACGGTTTGAGCTGAAGTTGTCCCTTTCTTCCTTGTTTGTGGATAGGTCTGCGAGAGCGAGACAGGAACATTTTATTCAAATACCTATTTTTCAAAAGTCTCTAAGGTTCCTTTTCCTCTTAATATGTACATGCCGTATAATTTAGGCCTTACAAATAGTCAGTGAAATACATAAATTATTTCGCAACATTTACTAGAACTAGACCAATATTTGCTTCTGACTATACTCGTATAGGTTTATTGACATCTTGAAAATCTGAATCAATTGCTTGTCACTAACACTGTTAGGTAGCTATATTCTATTCTCAATATTTTGTTGCGTTTTATAGTTTATTATTACAGGGTTAACTAAATATTCACGATTTTGTATATTTATACTATTTATTATATAGTAAATAATATTAGCTGTTATTTTGTCAAGTTAATGAGTATGATAACGCTTTGATTGATTATTGTCTTGTATTGTTACTATAATTAAATATAGTATTTTTACTTCCAATTTTACCGGCGTGATTTGATGATTATTGTCTATAATCGTTATTAATTTTAAATTGATTTTTAGATATTTCTTGTCGTTAATTATTATTAAATGTAAAAGGATCAATTCTCAAAAGTATAACTGAGCTTTTTATAAACTGATTAAATATAATACTAATAAATTATATCCTTACATTTTAAAGTCATTTATTCTTTGATATATTTATAATTAATCGATATATCAATCAGATTAAAAAAAAGGTTATTTCGAAGATACGAGAAGGGGGAATGGACAATTTTCATAAGTAATATCTAAAATGATTTACTTAAAGTATTAAATTGCATATATTTATTACTATATATTATACTGTTCTCTTATATTTACGCGAATTTTACTCATTTAATTAAAAGTCTATATCGGATTTTATCGCGTTTATTTAAAACTTTACAGTTTAACAATTTTTTTTTTTTAAATAAATGTTTAAGAAACTAATGATGCTTTAAGCGTTTGTTTTACTCTGTTTCACTTTAGATTTAACGAATTTATATTTAATCGCTTTACCATTTCCGTAAAGATAAGAACACTTCTGTGGTAATTATTCTCAATATTCCTCTCCTTAATAATAAGGAAATTACGAAGCGTTTTTGTTAAATATTATTATTGTCTGTTACTTAAGTACCTAGAATTTTTATGACATGTACAAAACTTTATAAACGAGTGAACTAAACTGATCTGAATCAGTCTGTAAGCGGCCTATTGCAGGGCAAAGGTCTTTTCCCCATATAGAAGAAGGGTTGGACCTTAATCCACCACGCTGCTCCACTGCGAATTGGCGGATAATTTTCTACCATTAGTAACGGTCGCTATCATGTGTATATGGTAACAACCGGGGGATGGTGACTCAAAAATAAATATTCTATGATAATAAACTTATACCGATAGTGAAAGATGAAAACCATTAGAATTTTGATACCAATTTTAGAACTATCTTACGTCTTAGATAATATTTGGGTTTAATAATTATTATATTCTATGATCGCCCTTTACTCGTAGTTGTGTCATTCATGTCTCCTGAGTGGATGTCCAACGCTCGCGGTCTTGTTTCTTTAAAATTCACCTGGTTATCTGATGAGAGTTGTTCCTACGATACGATTTTGTAAAAGATATTTAATATATTTTGTATAGGTAAAAAAACTGAGTACATAGGTAGTTGCACATAAACTTTTTATATAAAAATAAAAAGTTTATGTGCAATTTCTACATGTGTAAGCGTATCAAAGCTCGAAGAAATATTATTTTAAGTTTGTTGTATTCCTCATCTAGAAACTTGTATTTATTCTAAAATAGATTAGAATTTGCTTAAATTCTATTTAATCACTTAAGCTTCCCAAGCAAACAACAACAATGTTGTATAATGACTAGTAGAACTAACAAAACAATCGTAAAATCTGAGCCGGTGTGTTCTAAGATATCTTTAAATAATACGAAATAAAATCTGGATTTTACTATGTGCTTGATGCCTATTACTTCTAAACATTTTTTTTTATGAATTTGAACGTAGTATTTTAATATGATATATACTCATATATTATTAAAGAAATTATAGAGAGTTACTTACCGATATCATTGCCACCGAGTGCTCAAAGAAATGCCTCCAAAAATACGTAACATATAATTACGAGTATGTCTGTCAATCCACTATCGAGCAGTGGTTATACGAGCTTCGTCAAATTCTCCCCATCTGAGGAAAACGTAGACGACCGTAGGATATTCATGGGTTATTTTCATTACTTGTTTACTGCTTATACAAGTTATTCTGGGAAATTATTATTAATGAATCTATTATTTTACAAAGATATAGCATTGTTATGATTCAGTACAGTGAACGAGTGTACGTACGGAGACAAAGAAATATATGTATTTATATACATATATTTCTTTGTCTCCATCGAACTCACAACCCTGAAGCGGAAAACAGGGTCACTGTCAACAGCGCAGATGGGAAAATCATATATGTAATATGTATATATATTATATATATTTTTTTAAATGTAGAAATAATAATATCTAGGTACGAGTATGTCAGTCGGCTGTTATATAAAACACAGGTGTTGATTTGACATTTTTTATTTATTATATTAATAAACGGTTTTATAGCATAGACAGTATAAAAATTCATATTGACAAAAAGGAATATTCTGCTAATGATATATAATAGAATGATTGTGATGTTTTCGATAGTAAAAAGTGTAAATATTCAATATATATATATATATATATAATATATACAACTATACATATGTTATACACACACATACATTACTCGTATGTATAAATTTTTATGAGTACTACAATAAATGATTCCTAAGCATGAACAGATCTGTTTACGAGTAATAAATGCATAACGTTTGTAATATCGTTGAAAATATTGCATGAAAATTCTCTAGTAATCTGCCTTATTTCTTGGCAGCTAGGGGAGGCTGGGCGTGGCAGGCGGGAGCAGGGGTGGCGTGAGTGTTGTTCCCTGTAAACGTCACGAGTGATCATCGTTTGAAAGCCTCTGATCTACGTAGAGCTTTGTAAAAAAATATTTATACTATTTAAAAATTCGTGTACGTTTTTGTACTTCGATTTAAAATTTTATTTAAAGAAAATTTTAAGCTAGTGCAGTATTTCTATAGCTTTTCTAAGATTTCGGGTACAAAAGCTAATTTATTTCAAAAGTTAATAAAAGTAAAAGTTGGTTTTATTAGCATAAATGTAAACATGAACCAAACATAACAATAATATAAAACGTATTGTAAATATTTCGTATCAATATAATAATTATATCTATTTGTTTCAACGCCATAATCTCGGAATTTACTGAACTACACAGAAAAAAAATATTTTGTTAAAAGCCTGTTTGACTGTCGAAAATTATATGATTTAACACTAGATCCTACTACTAGGATTTTAGTAGCAATAACTGTTAATACAAGTGTCACCGGGCGGATTATTTAGTTATTTTTAATATTAATTATTATTATTGTACAGAATATCTTATAAAACCTATTGGACACAGATATTGCGTCTGATCGAATTGGGGATAGAGAGAATTATTAAAGGCAAGCCAAGTAAGGCAAAGTCAATATTAAATTTGTATTTCAATTCTATATGGGATAAGCAGGTATAAGATACTCCGAGCTCTATTGATCTTCGGCAGCGGTTTCAAAACTTTTTTCTTTCCACATAGTTTGGTGAAGTTATTTAGAAATGTAAATTGCTTGTACTGATAACATTTTAGTATAGTAACACTGTTTAAACGCTAAATATTTGCTAATGACTCAAGTTGAGTGTTTCAAAAGCCAGTATTTATAAATGAACGAAATTGCATGCATACTCAAGTACATAATTCGCAAATGAAAATTTGAAAATACGTAATTATACAGTTATATGTATAGCACCTTGATTTTTAATAAAATGTTGCGGGTTCAATGTATGTAACTGGAGTAAAACCAACAAAATGGAGTTTAATTATGCTAAATTTTCAGCGTTGTGCTTTAGTATAATTCGGTTTACTTTGATTTTTGAGTAAAAAATGGATTACTTTCTTGTTAGAAACAATTAAAAAAGGGAAGAGATTTGAGCTGGCTTGGGCTTCATTTCCGAAACCAAATTAACATTCCGAGACCATATAAATACAGAAGAGAAAGAGTGCAAGAGTAATGACTCTTGCACTCTTTCTCTTCCAAATCCAAAGATTAGAATTTGTACAGCGCAACTTTCGGAAGTTTCATAGTCCTTTATTAATACGGCTACTACATATATTGTTTTAATCCGAAGTACAAATTGAAACAAGCGCCTGCGTCTGGCACCTGAAAAAAGTATGGGCTCATATAAAAAAAAAGTGCAAAAAGCCTTCCTAAGATACTTGTTCAAACGTTCCTATGGACGACATATGACTCATTCTTATATCAAACTAAAAATCATCTTGGTTGTTTCAACTCCTTAGAGGTCAGACAGAATTACGACATAAATTATATGCTGAATTTTGCAAGGAGATATTAAATGTCCAGATTTTCGTGCCAAACTATGTAATTTAAAGTTCCCAAAATTCTTATCTTCGAATGAATATTTCGCGGTTTCAAATTGTCACACTGTTGCTTGAACTAAGGCACCAATACCGCGTTCATTGGCACCTTTCGACACGCTTTTGGACAATAATGCTTAATGGGATTCATTAATAATATTCTAGTTAGTCTAAGTGTATTTCAATAAAATATATATAAAATAGCAGTGTCACTTTTTTTTGTGCTAATTATGACAAAAGATTTTTTTAACTTCTTGAAGGAAAATCATAAATATTTCGCTCGTAATAAGGTGGGCTGTTTTTCTTGCCAAGCTATGTCGTAAGTGTATCCTAGATGATAAATAAGTGCAGTCAACATCCAATATATTTTCAAAATTTAAAACTCTTTTCTCGGTTTTTACTTTCGACAGAGGCTTACTTTAAATATACGAGTATTACAACAACGTGAATTTAATCTTTGTCAATGTCAGAAAGCCGATAAAATGATTTAGAAGGTCAAGGTTATAGATATGAAAACTAGAAAAGTTATAACCCACTTCCATAAGTTGATTTAGGTTACCTTTTATTTTTTTATACAGACATTAAAAAAATACACGTTATACTTTAAAATCATAAGTTGCCATCGTTTGTCTTGGATTTTTTTTTATATATTTATAATAATACTATCGCAATAGATTTCAAATCATCACTTTATATTTTAGTCTGTAAGGAGTTGTAAAAACTTAATAAATGAATTTTATTTTTTAATATTTGTTTATATTTCAACTCTGTACAAGTTGAAAATAGTCGCGTTTCTACTCTGATTGTACGCCGACGTCCGTGTTCATTAGGATTTACGATACCATTGCTGTGATACAAGTTATGTCCAAGTATATTCAGATTTCAGATTTTTCTCGGTCTGAGTGTATTGTCTTGGAGTGGAGACCGCGTCTCGGCAAAGGCAGTGTGGGGCTTGTTCTTGCCCGAGGCGAAGGCTTGATGAGGAATGGGATAGGAGAGGGCAAACGGGATACTTAACGCGAACTTGAGAAGGTCTATATCTAGCCGTTGTATTGTGTCAATGGGGACAAATATGTATCTATAACGAAAAATAAACGATACAGTTAAGTATAGATGTAGAGGTTTTAAATAAATTTGGTGTAATCACCAAAATTATTAGTATATAGGTATAGGTATAGTAGCCTATTTATACTAAGAATGCATATTGAATGTAACAAATTACTGCAACCACAAATAAAAAATAAAAAAACTAAGACTCGACATAAAGTTGTCTTATTTTTATTATGATAAAAACATGTATTGCTTAGACGAAGACTGCCAAGTTACTGCAAATAATATAAATTTTACTTTTAAAATTTAGGGGTATAAACACAAGGGGGAGGGGTGAAATACTAAGTTGATTTCTTCGAAACAAATTGTATTAAATAGCTTAGGTTATAATTACTATATTTTTTTTGTAGCAATATTTTAGGATAATAAGTTAGTTTTAAGTTGGAAACAGTGAAAATATTGTACTTTTTCCTCTTTTAAAAATCGGGTTTAAGCTATATTTAGACATCATTATAATATTGTAATATCCATCATCACGATATCATGCTTGTTCACCAGTATCGTCCTGTACCTGACGATAGGCTAGTCCCAGTAATGCCGAACTCCGTCTCGTTCGAGTACTGTGGCACCGGTGTGTACTGATAATACGGTATCCTCTGTTCCAAGAGACCGTACATAAGTGCAAGCTCTTGATAAAGAATATTAGCCGCTTGGTTGTGTGTATTCAAGTATTCAGTAAACTCGGTAGAACTCTATTAGATCTCGGTAGAAGATGCTTTTGGTAGTTGTTCGTATAACATCACCAACCTTAGCGCTGTCTCTTCTCGTTTCAAAGTAGGTTCCGAGGCTACACTGATTCAAAACCGGAGTTTTGCATGGACTTGGCGCTTAATAAGCTTCGACACCTTAACTTTCGTGGGATTTACAGTCTCATATCCTATTGCATCACTATTAGCTGAAAGGATTCTTGATCTGATCGACAATACCAAGAGGCAACGAAACGAAGGATGCTTCTGAACTTTTTCATTACTAGGATCACTCAATTAGCTCCTAAGGTCACTAACACCGCTGTTCGTACTGACTATCGCCCCAAACGTATCTGAATTCCGCCTATAAAACAGTGACATCCTTTCTAAGTTGCAAGATGTTTCGTCATATTAACGATTTTAATATTTTATCTACAGCTCAGAATTAATGTCGTGAAGACAGTCGCGGCAAAAAGATACATTAGACACATTGACACTGTTGCAGACCAAATTGTCACACGCAACCGTCGGAACTTCTCCTGTGTTAGAAGAAGGCATTCGACTCGGTGCCTCATTCATGGCTTCTGAGGTTCCTCAAGCTATACGACAAGATTAAACTATATAAGTATCGACGAAGTAGTAGTTTTACTTTCAGGTTAATTAGGTCGATGATTGTAATATAAAATTAATTTAGTTATACATACATACATATATACTTACATGGAATGGAAGAACTCTATAATCTTAATCAATTACCGGTATTTCCCTTGAGTTTCGATGGCCTATCGTCATGGACCGTTTAATTGAGGCACTAACATACAACCGTTTTCTGTTTAAGTTAAAGAGATGTCATGAATTTCTTTGAGAAACAATTTGTTGTTGTTTTTGTTAAAATCTGTGTTTACTGTTACGTGTCTGTGTGTAATTGCTTGATATTTTTTTAGCGTGTAGAGGTATTCCGATATAATCAGACTTTCTGTGGAAAAATATATATTGATCTTGAATAACATATTTATATAGAGAAACAAATTTTGAGCTCATTTGATTAAAAGTCTATACCGGATTTTATCGCGTTTATTTAAAACTTTATAGTTTTACAACATTTTAAATTATTCCCCGACGTTTCGGACCCTTAACAGCGTCCATGATCTCGGGGGACTGAGGTGGTGGGTGTCCGAATAATTACCGATTATTTACAAAAACGTGAAATGTTACAACTTTTCCTACTAAAAGACAATCCACGTCACACAATCGGTAACCGACTATTTCCTTGGCGTAAATAAAACACCGAATTTCATAAGCGTAAGCGTACAAGTTCTACAAAAATTCATCTCTGGCGTCAGGAAATCGCATCTCTGGATTTTTGTCAGAGCCTAGCAGGGCCTATAGACTATAGACTAGACCATTAGTTACCCATAAAATTGTAACCTATAGATGGCAAATAAACGTATTGAGTACTGAATTATTATTTTTTACTTTATACTTAAAAACCCATAGCAGATCAAGGGCTCTTTGAAAGAATTAGCTACGGGCCCCGCGCTTGTTGGGTAGCGGTAGGGCAGGGGCTGCGAAGAATCTCCGGGTGAGATTTCGCTGCCACCAACAACGATACCTGATCCTGGTAACCCACAACATTCGTACTTCGAGGTCTGATGAAGAGATTATAAGTCGTCTGTCTGTCCGACGAGAGGGCGAGGACAAGATAACCGTGCAATCCGGTACTACCTGGAGGGCGACCAACAGTAAAGGAAGGAGGTGTCGGGCTTATGGTCCGTGGGTCCCTCATTGGCAACATTATGACTATCGGAAGTGTGTCGAACAGGATTGCGCTGAAGGTCATAGAGGTATACGCACCGACCTCGGCACACGTAAATGAAGAAGTAGTGGCTATGTATGAGGATATCAGTAGGTATATACATACGAACATTTCCCAGCGTTAAAAAAAGGGTTATACATACGTAAAAAAACATACTTCAATGTTATTATGGGAGATTTTAACACGAAGATAGATCGTTACTCATGTTAGAAAAATTATTACAACCCGCAGTGGAGCAGTCTGGTGGAAAGCTCCAGTCCTTGTCTTATACGGAGAAAAGGCCTTTTGGCACTACTGGGAGTACCACATTTACAGGCAGATAAATATATTTGTAGTATACACTGGCAAGCGCTGTGTCGGACGGCTATCTGCGAGATGAATAGATGACTTAAATAGAGTCGCTGGAAGTCGTTAGATGGAGGCGGACCGGTCGCTCTGAAGGTCGATGGGGAAACCCCATACCCCCGTTGATATGATGGTAATGATGATGAAATGTTGTTGTAACCTTTTCTATAACATATTTTGGGAAGTTTTTTTTTCGGCCCTGGATTTTGTTTTTTTAATCATATTTGATGCAACTGATATATTATGTTATCTGTAATATAAAGATACTATATTTTTTTCTGTACTAGTTTATTGTTTATTTTACTGTAACAGTAAGTTCGTATTGTCTGTTTACTGTACTTTATACCCTGGACCGCAAATAAAAAGGGTCCTAATAAAAAAACCTAGTAAAAAGTATGCCAAATCGCAAATAGCAGTGCGAGCTCGCGGAGGCAGCACAAAGGACTACAATGCGTGAAAACGGCACATCTGTAACCAATCTACATATACGAAAATGCTGGAAAAACTACGCATTTTTATTTATTTTACATTTATTAAAAATAAAAATCAAGCTGTTTTTTATTTTAATTTAAGAATACTGTTCTCTTATATTTACCCGAATTTTACTCATTTAATTAAAAGTCTAGACCGGATTTTATCGCGTTTATTTGTTTAAATTTTTTTACAGTTTAACGATTTTTATATTATTTCCCGACGTTTCGGACCCTTTACACCGTCAATGGTCTCGGGGGACTTTAAAAATCGTTAAACTGTAAAGTTTTTTAAACAAATAAACGCGATAAAATCCGGTCTAGATTTTTAATTAAATTAATTTAAGTACATTAAAATATTCTTTAATTTAGTCCTTATTTCATAAAGCTAGGTCAGCTACTTTTGAAGATATTGAAGATTTTCTAACCGACCCTTTTTTGTTGCGGTCCAGTTTACATTGTCGTTAATTTAAATAAAAATTAAAAAATAAAAATACAATTAATAACAAGTTTCATACACACTGATCGATAATTACCTGTTAACGAAACCTCAATTTTCCGTGCTTCCATAATTTTTTTTACAATCTGCGTATTTTAAGAGGCATATTATATTACAAGTCTATGAAATAGCACCAGGTCATAACCAGGTAGCCAGGTACTATATATTACCAGGTCATTAAATAGGAAATTGTGGAGTATATTTTTGACTATAATAAAGATAAAGATTATCACGAATAAAATAGTTAAATTAGTTTGTAGAATACCTAACCTAAAGCCTATCAGTAACTTATGTGTGAGATAAACTATATCAGCGACCGGTGTAACAGGCCCTTAGTCTATAATGTAAAAGATTGTTGACCAAAAGTGGGAAATCAACGGCTTCAGTCAAATATCTTGATATATGATTCGTTGTACTATTTTAAAATTGTATTATAATATGTTATACAATGTTTTTGAAGTTCGAAATTGATACTATAGACTCAACGGTTTTACCTGCATTAACATTTATGGCTAATGTTTCGCTACTATGAAGTATAATATGATTGTCTATATTGTATACTGTATAATTTATTTTTAATTCAGATTATTTAAATTAAGTCAGTAATTTCACACTTAATCGATTACAAAAACAAAGTCGTTTCAGTGTTTTTCCTGTTATTTTCCAGCTTTTCTTTTTAATATTAGTACAAATGAATACAAAGAGATTTTAAGATACAGAAAATTAAAATCGTAAATTCGTGTATATGATGAGATAGTAACGCTAATGGTCAATATCCGTTGTCCCAAATGATCTGGCAAATTACCGGGACGGAACGACGACGGAGTCAGTGAAAGTTTAAGCCCGAAGCAATATAGTGTATACCACAAATCTTTATGTCGTAAAAATGTATATACAAGTATGTAAGCCAAATTCTGTCCGCGACTTTATCTAGTGGTTAGGATCGTTGATATATTTTTACACCGTCAAACTGTCGTCATCCTAGAGAAATGAAATACACGAGCGGAAATCAAACCCGCGATCGCCGGCGTTAAGGCAGCTATATCGTGACGTCATACTTATCGTGATGTCATTAATCTTTTCTCTGTTGTTGAAAGGAACATATCCAAGTTTCGGCACAGACAAACGACAGTACTCGGCCTCAGGCAACTTAGTGTGTTTCGCGTTGCAAAAAACGGTAAACGCTGTTTATAATTATTCAACGAACAATAGAGCTACTCCGAGGCATCGGTTTTGAAGTGCCACAGAACGAGCTTCGAAATGTTTTAAAGGCACTGTTTTTTCTTAGTACATAATATATTAATATTTATAATATGATATGATGATATATACAGAATATTATAGAAAAAGAAGAGATTTTTAATATCAAATTACGTTTTACGTAACATTGCTTAGATTGAGGAAATGTCTATTTTTAGGTATATCTTAATGTTTCCGTTAAAATTACGGGCAATTAGACATAATATAGTAGATTATATAACAGTTATATTTTAAAGCGAAATTATATAGTAAGAAAAAGTTTTTATAACTTATATGATATATCAAGTAATTTAAACTAGAAATTATTTAAAAAAACATTATAAAATGATTTTCAACAAATAATTTGTAATAAAGTTTTTCAGATAACGATTTATATTTACAAATTAACCGTTGACAAATCAATTAAACCTTAAGTATGTATAAGGTTAATTACGTACATAATAAAATACATAGGTACTTAATAGTACTTATATACACGCTCACACATGCAAATCTAATTATATATGTTATTTAATCTAAAATTGGCGGACAATAATACTACGAACAAAGCTTAAAATTCAATAGACAATAAATTATCGATATATATGTATTTATATATCGTATCTATAAAAGCATTCGAATTTCCCCCGATTTATCCACACGTGTTTTGCCCCTCGGCCTTTTAGCTACAAATTTCGATACGATACCGTCGTAACTATTACAGGGGGTACGGTGTAACGGGGTCGAGACGACATGTGGCGAAGCAGACTAGTTTGACGACTGGTTGCATGATTTAATCGCATTTTATCGCGATAGTTTTAACTTTATTTATTGTTTTGTATCTTAATACTTTATGTGAACCTTTCAAAGGATTACCCAACCATTTATAATACTTATATTAATTTACATATCTTAATTAATAATATAATAATTTAAGAAAAACAAACTTTCAAAGTAATTTTTCCGGATAGATTAAGCGGTAATTTTTCCTAAGTAAGGATCAGTTCGTCATTATACAAATGCTTATGTAGAACAATATTTTGATTCCCGATGCAAATAGTACGTCTATTTTAGTACTGGACATGTGATCCCACATAATATGTACTTACAAACGCGAAGCGTTGCATTCGACGCGTGTAAGGCAATCATAACAAGCAACAATGTATATTTCACACAAGTAAAACCTCGACATTTGCTCCTGGTAAATGAAAATAGAGGAGCTTAGACTATTGCGCATGAAAATTTGAAATATTTTTACTATACCCTTACCTGATATATGATGATAATCTCGTAAAGGCGGAAAAAGAAAAATTAAATTAATATTTGGACCTTGCCCACGAGATTACCGGCAAGTGGAATGTGGATTCAATAATAATTGTTCATTTTGTCGTGTCGGTCAATGGCTTATTAGTGAAGAGTTTCGACCAACACATTAAGAAACTCTCGCTAGACTGTTGGATCAAGAGTCGGATATAAAAGGCAGTGTTGAGACGGCACGCATTGTGAGGAGGTCCCTCATCCTAGTGCCCTAACTACCGGTGGCCTGGCCCTCAACTTGCCAACGGAGGAGAACTATTTTTGCTATTTTTTTATTTTTATTTCTATTTTATGAATATATTTAAAAATGTATAAGGTAAGTTAAATAAAAAATAAACAATGATTAGAATTTTATTAATAAACCAATATTGTTAAAGGTCCACCATTATAAAAGGCCTAAGAAAGTTGTGCCTGGCACAACTTTCTTAGGCAATTATTAAAATATTTAAAGTGGAACACGCTTTATTAAGTAAATTCTCGAGTAAATTATTTATCTATTGATAAAACTAGAATAAGGCTGTACACAGTCTTTTATTAATAAAATAAAAATCACATCACTTATGATGTACGTTTAAAACGATTTAAATAAGAAAAACAAATTTAAATAAAATTTTTTTTCGTAAATCACAGAAATATTTTTGAATGGTGTCTCAGGAAATATTAAAGAACTTTAATGAGCGAGGACGAAAATACAAAAATCACATCATTTAGCTAAGTCTGCGACAGATAAAAATTCGTCTCCTCATAAAGGCACCGTTTTCACCTTTTTGTGGTACGTGGAGTTTTCGAGAGGGAAAAAAAGACCTGCTCAACGACAGAATCTCACTGCTAACGCCCGTCTGATATCAGGTCAGTATACACTACACATATTGTGCTATAATATTCATAGAATTTAGAAAATAGTTTGGAAAATCCAAAAGTGATTATTTGTAAAAGTACATATGAGTACGTAGATGCACTCATTCTCATGTGCCAATTATTTAAAATCAATTAAACTACATTGAATTAGACCGTGAAATTAAATAGGGTTCTATTCCTAACTATACTGAAGCGTAAACAAAAAAGTACTCGATTAGTCAAGTCTTTTGGTCGTTATCGTGACCACATAGGTACAGGATCCACACATACAGACACACGGACATCTAAGACAGAACTTTTTTAAACACTTTTTTAATTAGTTTAAATAACAAAAGTGGCATTAAAAGTATCATGCGTGTTAAAAATAGAGTTTTTCTTAATATGTGTGTGTATACATTATTTTACAAGTGCAATATACGATAAATGGAGACATTTTAAGTTCGAAAAATCACTCGTTTTGTGTGAAGTGAGAGTAGAAGCCACCTCAACGCTTCGCTTATGAGGCGTGCAATAAATGCAGTAAAAACAACAATTGTAGCTATCTACTACGTACATATAATTTGACAGTAAATATAAATCATAAATAAGAATTAATTAAAATATACAATAACACTTTAAAAAAAATTTTAATTATTACGATGAATAATAAAATTAACTTTTAGGAAAAAAACAAAAACCGACTTCAAGATTATATATATATATGTACAAACTTGAACTAAAAAGTAGAAAATAATATTTTAATTACATACTTCAAAACAAAGAGCATTCCTTTAATGATCAACGAAATCATCGATACTTATATATATTTATATTCTATTCACAATTTATGATCACTTATTTTTAGAGTCGGTGCCAACCAATGCAAACAAATCGAAGGAAAGCTGATATTTGTAAAGAAGTGCATAAAAATTTGTATGCATTTAGTTACCACCGTCAACGTCGTCTGCCCTCATACGTCTGCCCGTGTTCGCTCAGGCATATATAGGCACATCCTCCACTATTAGTAGTTACTTTCGCATTTATAATATTAGTATTTATATGGGTAGGCCTACTGAATGCGCTGCACAAATGAGACAGCGCCGTTTGGAAGAAAGTAGGACCGAGGAGGAAGATCGCATAAAGAAAAAAAAATAATATTATTATTATTATTATATTATTAAATTTCATTAATTTTTTTTTGTTTCTGTTGATTTTTTTTCATATTAATTGTTTTTGTTGGTTATACTTAAAAGCTAAGTTGATTGAGCTAGATTGATTCCGATAAAATTTTCTATGAGACCACCTCTGAAGTATAACCTTCCAATTAAAAAAATAATAATCAAAATCGATTCATAATTGACGGAGTAATAGCGTAACAAACATACAAAAAAAAAACCAGACGAATTAAGAACCTCCTTTTTTTTAAGTCGGTTAAAAAGTAAATTTAATTTAATTTACATCTAACTGGTAAAATTCTAAGTGGATTAAAAAAAATACATCATGATATAATTATCGTATATGTATTTTCTATATTTAATAATTATTTATTATTGTTTTACTATCTCGAACTTTACAAAGCAATATTTCCTCTCGTCGCTATCTGGCAGACATTTCTTAAATAATAATAGAGTGTTATAATAACTAATTAGTAAAAACGAATCTTATTAGAATTAGTAATAGTTCTTCTTGCAGTAGGGTGACAGCTTTGCGGACCGTCATAGACGTCTGCGCGGTTATTTTGTTCTCTTTCTCCAAATAACGTAATAACCTAGTGGTACTTGTGATATCAAGCAGTATATGTATATGGTCAGTAATCTTTTCCATATTTTGCGTTTCCTCACATTTATATATACCTAAATTAATTATCACTTGTAACTATTTTCCGTATCGAAGCGTCCTATATTATTATAAGCTTTGATGCATGCTATGTTAGGATGCTTCATTTTAGAGCTACATTTTTTTTTCTCAAACTCCCACTAGAAAATATTGTATTCGATAAAAGAAACAAAAACATTGAGCTATAACATAGCCCTTAATTTTGGCCCTAAAAAGTGGACTTTAAGGTAATTGAATATTGTTTAAAGAATTGAATAGCAACATACGAAAAAAAGATCTTACTGTGCGAGCGGAAGAAGAAATGAATAAAAATGGTTTTTTTTAAAGTTTTTGTATGGAAAACTTACTATTTGATGAGCAACGGCTTAAAATCAAAATTAAGGGCTTTAATTTAATTTATTTGTTATAGCTCAAAATTTTTGTTTCTTTTTTATCGACTACAAGATTTTCAGATGGGACTTTGAGAAAAAAATTGTTGCTCTAAAACGAAGGAGCCTAATGCTATGTATTTATACGATTATTATTATTGAATCGATGTAACGTATTTAGAATCATCATTATAAGAATATTAATTTAATTATTTAAATACTTTATTGACTAACAAAATTCAAAAGTTGGAGCACAGACGGACTTAACGTCGAGTGGCACATTCTCTTTTAGTGAACATTCAGGTCAAACAGACAATATATTATAGATAGAAACAGCAAAAGTAATAAATAAGGACGTATGTACATAGATGATATATGTACATACATACAGCGATACCAACACAATATATATATATATATATATATATATATATATATATATATATATATATATATATAAATGTTTCCGAAGGTGGTGTTTAAAGGAAGATGTTAAAATATTATTGTAACGTTATTAAAAAATTATGGCTGCCAGATAAAAGGTTTTCGCCTACTCGCTATCTGGCTGCTGGCTCTATTCAGCTCTAATACGGTCCACGCAATACTTCACCGTATTTAACATACCTACCTACACATTGGATTTAGAGAGTTCAAAGGCTAATACTTTGATGATGGTGTCTTTTCGATAAGAACATGATATTACGTCATACCTACATGATTTGTTCAGTATTAAAATTTGTGATTAAATTGTTAATACCTATGTAGAATATAGGATTTATACAAAATAAACTTTTATAAATCGCTATTAAAGTTACCAAACATATAGTATTGTCTGCCGTATTAACGTAATTAACTTTTTTAATTTTATAACGACGACCGTTATGGTGTAGTGGTGCGAGTAGTGCGGTCGTGGGTTCGATTCCCGCTCGGGGCAGATATTTGTATTTGTTTCTCCGCCGTGTCTCGGAGAGCACGTAAAGCCCTTACTCCTGGTAGGGAAATTATACGCCAACTCGCAGTGGCCCAGCGTGGTGGATTAAAGTCCAACCCTTCTTCTTCATGGAGAAAAGACCTTTGCCCAGCAGTGGGACGTTTACAGGCTGATTCAGTTCAGTTCAATTCAGTAACCTTTTTCGATAAGATTTCGTCTGTTTTCTCCCGCTATGTTACCTGCTCCGCTCGTGACTCAAGTGCTGTTTTATCATAATATATATCTTTTTTTTTCAGTAAAATATAATCTTCCTAAAAACATACCTACTTTATTTTTTTAAACTTCTATTATATAATAAAATAATAAATAAGGTCAAAATAATATAGACCTTAAATTTGTTTTATGTGTATGCTGTAGTTTGTCAATTTATTAAAATATTATTTATAGACTTATTTCGAATACACACACTCTGAATTATAATTTCGCGAACACAGTGTTGTTCCAGGTAAACTAGTTTATGTTCATGGGCGACGTTAACCACTTACCATCAGGTGGAACGTCTGTCAGTTTGCCTATTCACTTAACATTAAAAAAAAAAAAAAAAAAAAAAAAAAAAACATTTTTGTGTTTGTAATCAAAATATGTATTTTCCGATTTACTGGTATTAAGTAATCCAAATATGAGATTTTCAGTTAGAAAGTATAAGAAGTTATAATTGGGTTTTTAAATTTAACTTTTTCTTTTCTCGATAAAATGTTTAATGATACAATTATATAAATTTTCCCGTTAGCAACATTTTATCATTGGATAAACATATCATTATGAATATGTTAACAATTATTAAAATAATAAAAAAATGGTTGTGTATTATTATTTTTAAAGTGAAATAACAAACGCAGTAATCTGATGTATAACATCATTCTGTAATTTGATGTATCACATTCCTATCATATTTATAAAGACATCTCTCTAGTTACAAAATAACAAAAGAATATTTTACTATCAAAGCTAATTTTAAAACGAAGTTTAGTCAAGAAAATTTTATATACTGAACATAATTATTTGGTAAGGATCTTGCGTTCTAAGAGCTAGGCTACCAACGAATGCCTAGACATTTCTTTTATCATTTTCTAGGTTTCAGTTTTACAAAAGACGCTGCTCACAATGCGTACGAATAAAAAGCTGTTGTCTTAGGCACAAAGTCGCCGTATTTCACTATAGTCACCGTGTACAATTACGATGGCCCACACTTCTGTAATTTAATAATGGCAACCGAAAATGAACTTTGTCTTATAAACATAAGGTTTTATTTAGTCGAAATACGTTTTAGTCCCTTTCAAGTCAGGTAATAATAAAATAAGAGATTACATCTTTGCGTAAGCAACAATAGGGCTCCCACTTATTTTATTAGGGTCGGTCTTCGATGTGAAAATAAATTTTATATCTGTTAAATTAGAGTGTGTTTTCGTTTCGACATTTACGAGTTTTGATTATAACAAAGTTGATATGTTGTGATAGGTTATCGAGTGTTTTAACATTTCGTACGCCACCTGTTTGAGCCGCATGGAGAATATTGTTTAATAGTCTTGTTACAATAATATTTTTAACCTTCGATGCGTATGAGACGTGTTGAAAGTTTGGTCTCGTGTCTGTCTATCTGCTTATCAGTATATTGCACCGTGTTCCAAATGAACGGACCGTTTTAAACGCCATTTTGTATCAGAGGAATCTTTCTAATCGTTATGACTTTTATTAGATAAGAAATTATTGCTGTAATATGCAGTTAAAGCCTGTAATGTTATTGGGAAAAGGATTAAAACCCTTATCCACGACGTGCAACACTAGACTGGCGATCACATTGATGTAATAGGTATAAATCTAAATATCGATTATCATATACATATACATATCTATCAAAAATGTAAACTGATTTTTCTTAACATTACGACATTCTCTTTCATAACCAATCACAAGATGATTTTTAAACATATTTTCGTTCTAGAAAATCCAGTGTTACTAGTTACGATTTAAACCCACAACCTTAAAAATAATGTAATTCTTCAACATTATAATTTCTATGAGTTGTAGCGTGATGATTTATAGACAAACTCCCTCAAGAAACCAATTTTTAATATAAAACACGAAACCAATAATTCCTAACATAAGCGTGTGCAATTAATTCTTTTTTTTTTATATTACTGTGAATGTAATGTATGAGTGCGCTTTTATCTAGTTCGATAATATAAGTTTATATGTTAGTAAATACTTACACGCATAGATGTTCTGGTGAAAATGAAAAAAAAATTGTTATTATGGTTGGATATCCCGAATGCGAATTTTATTTTTAATTTTTTTAATTTATTTAATACGATTAATGACTTTTATCACGTGGGATGTAGAATATACCTAGGTAGAGAGAACGGGTCGGTGCGGTAAAGAATTATAATTATGTATCTAGTTAAATTTTGAATATAGAAAAATTGATAGTATAGTTAACCCCTAACTTAGAACAACACGAACATTGAAGTTAGAAATATATTGCGTTATGGTTAGACGATTAAAAATGTGTTTACTAAGAAGTAAGAAGTATTTAAAACTTTTTAATGAAATAACTATTTTCATGAATATATCATAGATGGCATTAGTAGTCTTTGAAATCGAATCGTAGGTATGTTGAGTTAGATTGTATACTCGTATTTGTTTAAGTTTTGCTCGCTTTATTATTAATTCGCTATTTTATGATCTATCCAACAAGTAAGCAGTAGTTACATATTTTAAAAGAACAAAATAAATCTAGAACATAATTAATATTTATATAAGTTTTATTTTGTGATAAAAATTAAAGGTTTTGTATGTACTTCAATAGTGTGTTTGCAATAAAAGGCATTTTTTCGTAGGCTACAAAAGTAGTTCGTAGTTCGTAGGGTACAAAGGAAAAGATTATATTACATAGAATGTTACCTACAGTTGAAGGTCAAAAATGTTTTGTGAATTAGTTTTTAAGCGGCATTTTAAAATTATTTTTAATGGTTGAAGTTTAAGTATAGGTATTTCACATTTATGACATTTAATAATTAAATTTCATTAATTAATTCTTTTTAGAGTTTTGAATGAATTTAAATAGTTTTTTATATCATTTCATATCAAATAATAACCAGTTTAAAGATATTTATACCTCGAAGGATAATTTTCCTTCACATCAGCGATTATTATAATCACTTTTTATTTATCGGAAGAAAATGATTTTAATAATAGATAATAAAAAATATTGAAAAAAAAATATAATATTATAATAATATAAACAATTAAAACCTACAACAATTTTAATTAAAAAAATCTCCGCAATGTAACGATAGATGGCGGTAGTAGTTGAATATAAAAGTTTTACAATGAATATACTTGAACTGTATTAAAATATTAGTAAATATAGACTTTTTAAAAGTATGTTAATTAATAACATGTACGTTGGTCGTATATTCGCCAATATTTACTAGGTCCGCAGTACTTAGTGGTACCATAGAATTCAGGACGTCAAAAAAATAGCTTTATATTATATTAGGATATCGTCAGAACCCATATTAAGTCAAAACTCAAACTGAACGCGTCTTTACAAGTTGTATCTAGCTTAAACGAGATCTTTTTTTTTAAGTAATTTATATTTAGCAAAAATGAATTAAATGAAAACTAGTTAAAACAAGACAAAACACGCTGTATCTAACAAAGTTAGTAAAAACTACGGTTTAAAATTATTATTAGTAGCATTATCTGTTGTAACAAAAACATCTTTATAACGTCAAAGCTTATTATAAAAGTTTGGTTTCTTTTACTAATTACTAATTACAATCCATACATTGTTATTTTATAACGTTAGCTACAGCCTTTTCATATATTAATACGTCGGTATTTAGAGGTTTATAAATTATTATAAATGGTTGTTATAAATATAATATTACTTTTCTTTCTGTTTTCGATCTTAAAACTTCAATGTAGGAAGGTTCCTAAAGCTATAGCAAAGGAGTACCTGAGGTTATAAACGTGTGTTTTTTGTTAATTTCCAACTTTATGTTTGTCAAAGGACTCTGGTTTAATCAATACGGATTATATAGCTTTGTTGCCAAATAACCGTCCGTAAAACAAAACTTGTACTTAAAAAATAAATTAAAAAATAAATTGTTAACTCTTCAATAATTGTTTAAATTAAAATAAATCCTTTTTTTTTGTTTACAGTAAATATGAAAATTATTCTTATTGTTATATTATAACATTTCTTTATTTATTTTTTCATAGAAATAAAAGCAAATAAAATAAAATATTTAAATTATTATATTTTATATTTTAAATTATTTTCTACAAATTTCTTAGTTAAATTGGTTTTATCTTTTGTTTGATATTATAATTAGTTTAATCTAAATCTGAACGCGTACAACAGTCATCTCTAGTGTTTACTAGATTTATTTAATTGTTAGAAAACTGGTTGTCCCCGCGACTTCGCTTGAGATTGCCATCCCTTTCATTAAACTTTTCAATAACATAAAGTATAAACGCTAGCTTCTGTATATTCCTGGTTCCATTTGTTTAGGCTTATTACTAAGCGTTACGATGTCCGTAATTTCTGAAATGTCAAATCCAATACCTTGAAATACGACACAATCGTTAAAATATTTAGTTTCTAAAAAAAATTGATGAAGTCGTCTTAAGCATTATTAATTACAACTAACGATAGTAACACATGTTTTTTTTCATTCCTTCTCCCAAGGGAAACGTAGAATTTTGGGATACAAAGTATCCAGTGTCTTAACTCGTCGTATAAACTGAAATCGTACCCAGTTTCATTTACTCTTCGGCCAAAATACATACATTCAGCGAGGCAGATAGACAAAGAGAAAATAGAGAAACAATTTAAAAAAAAAAAATTTGGTTTCAATATCGATTACAAAGTGATCTCCAAAGAAATTTCAAAATATCTTCAATATAAAGAATTATATCTGATAGGTACAGTTTTATCAACTAGTTTCATCTGGTAAAAATTTCGATTAAAACAAGTTTATGCTTAGACATATTACATATTATTATTATTATAATACGTCAAATAAATTTTAATTCGTTTTTCTATTAGTAACTGCGACGATACATACATATACATACATATTTTAATTAGAACAATACCTATGTGTAGTAAATTTTTCTAGTTGTAAAAATAAAACTATATTGAATGTTTTCATTGATAAATTAGTGTAAATTTTTTGCTATTTTATTGGAAAAATATTTATATTTGTGTCGTTCTTTAGCACGAAAAAATTAACGATATTTATTTATCCAAGCTAAGTACGTAAAATTAATATAAACACATCGTTTTTCTGATTTCGGAAAACTCATTTTCCACACCGCTGCACGAATCCTCTCTTGTTTATTGTTTTTCGTCTTAGAATACTGATAGTCTTCATCTAAAGAAATGGCAGGTGTATAAGTATCATTTTTCTTTCTGACGCTCTAAGCCGATCAATAAAATATAATAATATTTCAACATTAAACATTTGAAAGAAAAATGCCAAAGATTTTTGAGCAGGTGACATCTCTTAATAATACTGTATAATTTCTGAAAACAAATTTATATTTTTATGACCATTACATGTGAAATGGGATGATGAATAAAAATAGATTTTCATAATAAACAATATCTATAGCTGTTTACTTAATATCTCTAATGTTGTTGTTGTTTGTGTTGTGTTTGTTTTTGTACTACCTATAATTATCTTATCCCTACTATAATTATCTTATCTTACTATCTATAACTATCTTATCTCCAATTTAAGTTGAAAGATGATATAAAAACCAATTTATCAACAAATAAATATGTATCAACTTTTTCTCTCTCTACGACTCTCATTACGTTGATGAAATATTTGAAAACAGTTGTAAATTGTAATGTATTCTAGTTACCGAAATCCATTAGACACGTCGACACAGAAGTCGAAGTGTAAGTGAAAAAAAAATATAAAAAAATTTAGAAACGGATACGGGACGGGCGAAGAATGCATGGCGATAGTGATGTGAGTCATCCCATCATTGGCCACCACGAAGTTGTCATTTCCACGCTTAAATTAGCCCTCGAGCAATCAAAATTCGTTCTTATTACTAAAACATAAGATTTACAAAAAAGTTCGAGATTAATCGGTCAATGTAACAAGCTTTCACCAAATCCGTCTACGATTACCGAAGTACGTTTTGAAGGATTGCTGTACGATTTTAAATCTTATTAAGCGAGAATAGAGACTGCAGTGAAATTGATTTCATTTTGTCAGCGACGGAGATATTTTGTCGTCAGTGTAACAGAAGTTTAGACTACATTCCGCTCGTGATAACCCTGGTATTGTTCTTGCATTTTCAACGTTTTAAATTAAAGTTTAAGTAATCAAGTTATGACAAGGCCGTTAAGTTGGGCCTTGGAAAAACAAAAGCTATGAAAATTAATACATTCGTTTAATTATCACACGATATACATTATCGAAACATGTACACACGTACAATGATGTATGTTGTATCCCTTTGTTTTTATTGATACATGTTTTTTTACAAGATATGTTATTTTGAAATATAATTTTACAAGGTTGTAGGTAACATGATTAATATTTTTGTTTTTAGTTTTGTATTTAAACTTGTCAGATTCATATACATTAGCAATATTTTATGTTTTTATTTAATTCAATCAAGGACCAACTACCAACAAAAATATTTAAATTTGCACATCTTAAAAATACAATGTCTTTAAACTTTAAATATTTAAATATCGAATTCTATTTAAACGCATCATCGCCGTAACGCGTTTCCGTTGCATTGTCGTCGTCCAAAAAATTCAGTTACCCCCGCCTAAAGAAGTTTTACTTCAATATTTGTTACATATGTAATTTATTTCATATTTAAGCACTTACTTATATAATCGTTAGTTTTGTGCACAACAGCCATTCTGTCGTGACTAAAATATGAACTCTTTAATGAAAAGCATTTCATAAATTGACTGGTCCATTGGCACAGTTGTCAGTGGCCGTGCTTACCGCTTCAGGGTTGTGGGTTCGATGCCTGCCCCGAGTCGGGGTGTAAAATTTATATATGTATTATATATATTTACATTTATTAACAAAAAAAAAATATGTATATCGATCGGCCGTTACCTTGAAACACAGGACCTTAACAACTGATACCTCTCAACGCCATAGGAGCAACAACCGTGTATATAAAACATATTTATTTATTTATAAATTAGGAGCTAGTATTATAGTAGGTAGTCTAAAAATCTGCCAATGTGAGTCGGGCTTTATGATTTAGAATATTTTAATTGTATGGTTTCGTGGCCATATTGACACACTGAAAAAATTTACGCGTCCACTTGTACAAAATCCTGTAGATACAGAACGGGCGAAAAGCAAACTTTAGTAAAACAAAACAATTAATATCCTTTACGATACGTAACCCTAAAACACATGTTACAAACTCGAATAAAATTATTCAAAGACATACACGTATCACTGAATCGATGTAATACAAATTACTACAAGTTTTTTTTTTAAAGTTTTTTTTAACTCTGTGCACTATTTGTTTTTTCACATTAGGTTGAGAGAGCGGATAGTGCACAGAATTGTCCGCTCCTTCACGTTGGTTGTCTGGAAGAGATTGCTGCTATAAGACCGCCGTACGTACATAGTTATTTTATATTATACTTAAACATTATGTTTTTTTAGTGTGTACTATAGAGAGTAAATAAATAAAAATAAATATAAGTAATAACATAAATTCAATATACGATATATTAATAGCAAACGAATATGAAATTATAAAACTCAGCCTCGAATTACATGTACTGCATACATCCATGATCATGATCCTTTATGATTTGCACTAATTGGCTGCAGGGCTATTTCGAAGAATTCGTTGAATTTTCTCTTTGCTTTTACAAATATTTTTATTTTATTAACGTATTTTTTATTGTAATTTTATTTTCAAATAAATTTACTAATACACAATACTAGACGAACGGCGCGGTTATACCTGCGGTGTCTGAGATTAGCGAGTTGAGCTTGATTTTTAACTATGAAGTAGAAAAGTTAGTTCAGTTTTTATACGTCGAATATTTTAGTGTTGTAATGATTTTTTTTTGTTTTTTTGAAAAATAAAAAGTAACTTTTGGTTTTACTTCATAAGGTTATTGGTGCTAGAAAATAATGTGTATATAAAATTTTATTTTCCTGAGCACTGTGCTGGACTCGTGCCGGAACCGAGCCATTCACGAGCCCAATCGTTTCCACCAGACTAGTTCATGTTACACCAGATTGTTTACATTTCTGCTCGGAATCTAGATGACGTCAGTAAGGTGTACCTTAGTACAGTAGCATTCCGATAAATATATTACTAATAAACTTATCTTGTGCCTACATAAATATTCACGTTACGACAAGTCCTTACTAGATCGGGTCAGAATTGAGGAAAAATAATCCCCGAACTCTGGAAGATAAGTAATATGAATCATCGTTTAGTAATGAAGTATATTCGACTTAGCAGACGCTATAGAATATTTTTGGCATCTCCGGTCCGTAATTTTACAAACATATTTTAGATATGATCTATGATTTTACGAGTAGGTATATGACTATATGCAATGTATTTTTTTACCTCTAATTGTTTCTAAAACGTTTCTGTTAATTATTTTTCTTTCACTAAGTATAAAAAAATCCTTTTTCCTTCTCAGGATTTGATATATCTCTATAATTAAATGAAAAAATATGGACAAGTCAAGACATGTTATAATTGTAACACCAGAAAGTGTGTAAATTCAATAATATTATTTTTAAATACGCAAATCTAAAATTTGCAGTGAAGTTTTCATTGTCCTTGCAAATTCTTTTTCGTCAGACGATATAACTATGCGATTGATCCGTTCGCTTTTAATATAATCTCAAAAGTCATGCGATGGAACGCAGATGCCAATCTCCATGTCTAAGCTCTTTTGACTTATTATTCAACTATTTCTTGCATGCTTTTCGAACTATTAGTGGTGATTTACCATAAGAGCAATTAGTTTATGAGGTAGTATTGATTTTTGTTTATTAACGACACCAAAATTTTATTATATTAGGTATATATTTTTTTTTGTGTTTAATTTTAAAAGATTTTACTTTTTGATTGAAAAAAATACGTGTTATTAGCATGTAAAAAGTGATTCATTTAACCATAATTAAACGTGAGAGTTCAGTAAAAATTGATTTAAAAATTATAGTTTATCGATAGCGAATTTTATAATGTGCTAAGAATTAAACCAAGCTGTTCAAATACGCCATAAATAGATACGAACATCACTATTATAAACATCAACAATTAATAAGCTTTATAATAAACAAGGCTTATGTAATTTAATGTTCGTTAGGAATGTGTCTTTCCCGTTTAATATTTAATTAATAGAAAGCTTAAGTACCTCTTAGTTCTAATCAAAAGAGTCCTTAACTTCGACACCTACAACCGTTGGATTTTAAAATAAGTTTAAAAGCGATTTGATAATAGGGCTCTGTACATTTGATTCCTTAACAATAATAATACCTTAATCTGCTAAGAAATGAATCTATAAACACTATTATCTATGTTATTCGTTGCAATCAAAAATAGAGAAAGAAAAAAGATTTAAATTTTTTTTTGTTCATAATTTAAATGTAATATATTATAGATGTTTTCAGACTTCGTCAATAAAATTGAAGATTTAATTTTAATCATATGATTTTAATGAGCAATCACTATCATCAGTAGTATTCGTCAGTTTTGTCTTTAAATCAGTTTGATTGCATATTTATACAATTTTTATCCATAGTTAACTAATATAGCTTTCTATAATAATCGTCGCGATGTATAAATAATATTTTCTATTATATAATTTGTAGATATACATCTACCATGATTCTTCTCTATCAGAATTTAAGAAACAAAATAGGAAATTATTTTAACAGTGTAACAACTAATTTATTATAACGGTATTTCCGATATATGAAATACATTAGGTAACAATTTTTATTTTTAAAATAAACAAATTTATTACAGAAATTTTACAATATTATACATATTTACAATTCAAAACTTAAAATAATTATTTACATTATTATTATCATTTTGATATCAATAGAAACGGAATTTCGATAATATGCTTCATTTGGAATTAAAAATGATTTTTAAAATAACGATATAAAACTACCGAGAATAGACCTCTAAATACTATACTTAGAATAAAGTATACATTATACTCTGACAACCTTTCTGGTGTAGTGGTTCGAGTAGTTATCTCAAGGTTGATGGTCGCGTGTTCGATTTGCAGATATTTGTATTTTATATAAAAATATTTGTATCTGGGTATATATCCTTGTGGGTCTCCCCATCATGCTTCGAAGAGCACATAAAGCCGTCGGTCCCGGTTGTTATCATAAGCATCTGATAGCGATTGTTACCTATACCTATACATGGTAGGGAAATTGAATTGAATCTGCCAACCAGCAGTGGAGAAGCGTGGTGGATTAAGCTCCAACCCTTCTATATGGATAAAAGACCTTTGTCCAATAGACGATTACAGGCTGGTTCAGTAAAGTACTTCTACATAGGTTTTAGATACTTAAATTTAATGTTCAGTTCACATATTGAATTTAATCAACTAAAACCTATGTAAAAGTATTTTAATGTATAGTAGAGAATCTCAGATGTATTGTTAAAATACATTATTGTTGAAATTCTCAAGTTTATTGTATCTCCTAAAATGTAAAAAATTTAACTTATACTTGATTCCAGCCTCAAAATCAGGGATGCTAACAATGTAAATGCTCAAAAGTTTATTTTTAAGAAAAGTTTTTTATAATCACTCATAGGCGAAATTGATGACTCTCTCTCTCTCTCTCTCTCTCTAATTTGAGATTGCCACTAGACTTAGTAACAATATTTGTATTATATCTGTATGAATAGTAAATTACAAACTGAACAGTGAACAACTATGAAAATACTCAGTTATTTGAAAACCGTCTAACATAATACACAGTAATCTATATCTGTATATTTATATTTCTATCGCATGCCACTCCCCTTCTTATATTGTTCTCGATTTAGCCGTGAGGAAGGGATTTCAATCCGACTTTGTTTTTATCTATCCGAGCCCTATTTTACACGCGCCTATATGAAACACCTTTTTCGAATTACAAACGTTTTAATATTTTTAAGATTTTATTTAAAATTGATTATCGGAACAAAATTTATCGATATTCAATTTTTATTTATCTATCATTAATCGCTTTATATTTTAGGTTTTTTTTTAACTGTCTCAATTAGTACAAAAAACAAAGAAAAAAAAAACGCAATGAAACCTCTTTGTATTTAAAGGAAATTGAAATACTTAACAAATATAATCTGTATCTCAATATTGACAATTTCAGATAATGTGACTATGAATACATCAAGCAGAGGTTAATCAACCCGGGGTGCATAATTATCCATACATAGAGCACGAACATAGACGATGAGCTTACTGAGATAAAAAAATAAATTTGTTACTTGAATTTGTTACTCCTGAAATTGAATTACTCTTAATATATAGCCATAGCGTGTTTATAAGGCTTCTGTTATTTATATTAAGTGTAATAAAAACATATTTAAGCAATTATGGTGTCATTATCGTTACTAATTATTAAATATTCTTTTTTCGAAAGAAAAAAAACATAACTTGAAATTAAATTTTCATTAAAATATAATAAAACAACGATTAATTTAACTTCAATATATTAAACTTGGTTGGACGAGAAAAGATCCATTATAAAATAATAATCATAGAAATTGTAACAAAGTTTTAATTAATATATAAAGTGTTAGAGTTATTCTTTACTACAAACACTATAAAAAAAAAATAAAGATATAAATAAGAATAATTAAACAAAAAAAAAATCATATATGAAAAGCCTCTATTTAACTAATAAAAATATGATTGCATAATTACTTACAAAGTTTATTTCTATATTTACGCGTTGATAAAATTATTTGTAACACAACAATATACAATGATTTACAAGAGGGCTTGCTGTCCTCTTTTATTAAGTTCGCATCCCCGCGGTGTAAAAGTAGTCGAGTATAATCTGTATTTCTTTATAGTCGGGATAGATCATCCCTAAACGAAGGTCAGTCAACCCGCGGTGCACCGCTGCATCTCGTGAAGGGAGAACGAGGAAATGCTAAACCACTGCGTTGGGGTGACAATTCAACTTATAATGTCAACTTCGAATGATGCCTTGTTTGTCCTTTGTCTAGTTAAAACGAAGTAGTTATTTATTGTTTTCAATTTATGAAATGGTATCAGTAATTGTGTTAGTAAATATTGTAATGAATTGAATTCTGACAATATGTAAAAATTTAATTTCTTACATAAATTACAACGTAACTGGAAAATAAAAAAAAAAATTAGTCACTGCGCATTTTATCCTGTACAAAAGAACGTTTGGAGTTTAAGCCGTCACTACAGACTAACGAACTCACTAACTTAACTAACTTTAATATTTTATTAATTAAGATAACGAAACAAAAACTAAATATACAAAATTTTATTATATAAATTATATATTCCCATTATCAATTTATGTTTAAAATTACAATATACAAAACAAATAAGTGGTTAATCTAAATAAACAACATAAAATTCGATTTTCAGATCTCAAAGTTTCGCGCCAAAAATTCGTAATCCGTTCCGTATGTCCACCCTACTTATGGTTCTATGGGGTATCGATTATTCTGCACCGCGCCGCCGCACCGCGTCCCCTTCATCTCCACCTAGCGATTATGAGGCAGACACACAGACAATACTTTGCGATGCCTAGCGCTGATAAATATTGTTGCCTCTCTCTCTAGACATAACTTTATTTTATAAAACTAAATACTTGAAGTTCAATCAATTTCAATTTAATTTTTTATATTATTGTTATAAATTCGCTTAATAAGCAAATATTTCTATGACTGTAACTTCATTCTATTAAAAATCTGGCTTAAAAATAGTGAGACGTGCGTAGTTTGAAAATATTTAATTTATTTATATATATTATTATAATTACATAAACTAAATAAATATCGATGCATCAATTTTAATTGATAATTTATTTAAATACATTTATAAAAGTTGTAAATAAGATAGATGTAATAAGTTTTTGGCGAGATAAATCTGTGTGTTACATTCAGTAGAGCTTCAGCTTTATATCCTTGCCAAGTATAAATAATTTCGCGCCTTACCGCTTCTCAATTGAGTGTTTTTTTTTTATTTTTATAAAATCGCCTGTGATGGCGGTCATTACCATTTTTCGCGGATTTCGGGGCCGATTTAATAATGTTAAATTTACGAATGTTAATTGTACTTTTCATTTTTTTAACTTCAAAGTTTTAAGCTTAATAATATTAACATTTGTCATAATGTTCATTGTTTTCTATTTATTTATTACCACTAAATAAATATTTTATTTTATAGTTCTGTACCTAAATGTCATCAACGAAACGCCAGTCCGTCTGTCTGTCACAAAATTGTATATAGCTATACAAGAAATGGTTTTTACAGCGTTTTCAGTTCGATAATATATTATATTCAGTATTAACTATTTTAAAGTGGTATTTAAACTACTGTATCAATATTTATTTTGTAAAAAAATATTTTAATTATTAACTTTTGACATACAAATAAAATTAAATGTTTTCAAGAAAAAATATTCACACTGTTCAATGAACGATTCATTTCTTGTCACTACATTTAGACTTAAGGAATCATGAATTTAAATGAGTCGCAGATGTTTTCGAATCAGATCATAATAATGTCGTTACGTTGTACTCGCCACTGTAGAATACGCGATTCATATCCATGTAAAATATTATAAGTGCGAAAGTTTGTGAGGATGACTCTTTGTTGATCTTTCATGCTAAAACTACTAAACTGTTTTTGAAGTAACTTGGTATGCTGATAATTGAAGATCCTACTCTACTTTACTCTACTACTTTTTATTTAGATATTATTACTACAAAACCACGTGGAACGGCTAATGAATTAATAAACCAGCTTTTACTCATGACTTCTTTTGATAGAAGCCCAAAAATAATGGATCGGGAAGAATTTACGCAAACTGGGTGTGAGAACAGCAGAAATTTACGAAAACGTTGTCAAAAGTGGATATTTGAATAATTTTTATGTTTAAAAAAAAAATTGGTGTATTAGCTTAATAAGCAAAACATCAAAGAAAATATTATAATTTGTATGAGTATTTTTAATGAATCGAAAAAGTCTTTATTTTAATCACATTTAATTAAAAAATATATACCTATAATTGTGTGCCCTGTGCTAAAGATTCTGACCCATTTTTTTCTTTCCCATTCACCTGGTTCATTCTAGTTTCATAATCATGGGTTGTGGTAATCACTTGGTCCGGTTATTGACCTTCGGCCATAATAATGTAAATGTACATAAATTATGTAAAGGATTATATATTACTTTTTCTTTATAAAAAATGTGTTATTCAATAAATTCAAAAAAAAAAAAAAAAACAATCGATTGTAATTAAATCAATGGTCACTGTATTTTATTTACTACAATTCCATCGTACATACATGCATGTTAGACTAGACTTGTTATTTTTTGAAAAGTTCTGTATACCTAATATTTAGTTTTCATAGGGTTTAATCAAATTTAAATGGGATCAATTTCAGTTTTGTAATGAAATTTTCTCATATTTTTGAGCTTTCATAAAAAAATGTATTACTAGGTACGCAGTGTACGGTCCGTGTAGTTCCATGTCTTCTTTTCTTTGCACACCAGACTGTTGACGCCCAGCTCGGTATCCTACGCGCATTTTTTCCTTTGTTTACTTTCTAATTCATTTAAGTTCTGCAGAACTATTGACCTAAATGGCAGAGATGAAAGAATTTATAGTTAATAAGCATTGAATCTTTTCCCAGATATTTAGAAGTTAAACCACATTTCATACTTTAGTTAACTTTTAGAACCAGCGCGCATGGTTACATACTTTTTTTTAATGATATACCGACCGCAAGTTTTCGTAGTTACGTGTACTGTTGCATATATACATTAAGACTAATTAATAACAAATATCTGTGTGTTTGTTCGTGATACAAACGTGCTAAATTTCAAGTGACTTTTAAGGTAACAGATTAGTTCTATTTAAATTGGTTTACGAAAAAAAATTTAATTTAAAGCATTGTAAGTCTGTTTATCATTCGTACAAAGTCTCGGGGACAGCTAGTCTTTTTAATACTAGTGTTATAAGTATAGGCGTTAGGCTCGTTCTAATTTCACAATGGATGTCGTGAAGAATTAGTCTGGTGGTAAATCTCATTGGAAACGCGTCTGGAATCTGCTTTCCACTTACTAAACAGTATAATTATTTACTGCAGTAGAAAAGTGAATATAATTGTGTGTATCTAATGGATAAAATTTGAGGTCATTATTGATTTAAATATTATTTGGTATTCTTAAAAGCTTAATAAATATTTATACACGAATCATGAGATGTTATTGATATAATTATTATATATATAAAAAAAGTTTTTATAGTTTTGTTCCACAATATTCAAATTTCACAAATTTCTTTTCGAAATATTTTATTTTTCTTTATTCCAGTTCACTTTTCTAACCACTTTTGGATTTTCGTTTTACATGTTAATTTTAGCTATAGGTATGTGAAAATCTACCCACTCCGAACGTAGTCTCTATAAAATAGAGTCAGCAATACAAACTAATTTGTATATAAATAGCATTTAAATTTGAACTTTTTGAAAGAATAATACACATTATTTTCATGCCTCTTTTCTATTAAATTATTCATACATTAATTAAATAGTTTTAACGCAGGCTTATAAGTTATATGATAGCAAATGTAAACCTGTCTGAAAAATAAGTCAAAACATTCTGTCTGCGTAATTATGAAAGAGGTTTCGAATTTCAAAACGAGTTGAACTAAAAAATAAAAACTTTTTAAATTAGCATGAAAACAAATGAAATAATGACAATGCGTAGGTATACGTAATTACGAAATTTGCAATTGAAGCTAAAAATAATTCATGTAGGGTAAGCTGTATAATGATTGGCCCTTTAAGCAGAACATTGACTTTAAAATTTTATTCCGTCGAATTAAGGGTCAAAAATAAATAACATTTGCTGGAAAGGTGTTGAGGAACAATCTGATTGATTCGAATAAACCACAATTGTGATAGTATTACGTCTCTTTATATACTTTATTGAAAGAAACTTAAAAATGAAGCCAAAAGTACAATCATTGGCCTAGGAGTACAGTGAATGGCATACCAAAAGTTAATGATTGACATGTCAATCATTATACTTTTGTATACATTTGCACTGCCAATCTTAATAAAGTGTTAGTGCCAATCACTAGTTAGACTCTTTTTCTACCAATTAAGGTATATAAACCTAAAATCAATAATAAATAACCTATAGGAATGAAATAAAATGAAAGAAAACAGGAAATTTACATTTAAAAAGTACTAACTTCTTATGATTTTCGTAATAATCTACACCGTTTACATGCACGCTGCTAAACATTTTTTTTTTCAAGTACCTATTGCTAACTGATATTTACTATAGCTTACCCTATATAGTATTTTTCTGACAGCTTTTATTTTATACTACTTAGTTTATATTTTATCATAATAAAATAATAATATAACAAATAAATATTACTCAGTGCATAAATCAATTTACTTGTCATAATTAAAAATTGATTGTGCGATTGGAGTGACGACGGCTCTCTACCAGTTCGAACCTAACGAGTTATTGCGAAGGCAACAATGAAAAATATTTAATTTATCAAAACAATGACCACTACAAGCGACGAGTGTTATGAAATAGATCACTCTAACTTGTTGTATATGTAACGAGGTTAATTCAAACTATTTCCATATGAATTGCGATAACATTTTAAGTAAATAATATTTACACAGAACGATTATACCTAGCCTTAAAACAAATTATTTGGAATAACGAAATGATTTGATAAAAATATCTAAATTAATGTAGATCGCTAAAACTTTAAATAAGATATCTATTTTGAAGAGTATAGGATTCATGAGTTTATAGTGAGCAAATTACATTTATACATAATAAAATAGTCTTCTAAAACCATACTCGTACTTATTTGAAAAGCAGTTTATTGAATGATTTATCATCGTATAGCCGAAGTTACCGTAGGTGGAAAAATGAAATTTGTAGTTTGGAAGGCTTTCGAAGGATGTTGGAGAGGGGTTTTTAATATCCCGGTTTACACCTGACATTTTTTATATTACGGATAAAACAGGTTAAATGAAAGATATATAATGTAAGTACATATCGTTACTACAAAATGAACAATATTGTTGTATCTAGTATAATTATAGTTTTTGTATAGCGAGCCATCGAGACTCAACCTAAGGGCTATCAGGGCTTTCTATGCTCAGAAATATCACCCCTTGTCACATGCACACATTAGTCGCATATAACAATTACGTCTGATCAGTTAATTAAATTACATAGATAGTCATTGTCTATATATCTATTAATAAAATAAAGTTTTTATGATCTGTTAATGATATAGTAGTAAATTATTTACGAATATAATTAACAAGAATTACAAAGAGTTATTAAACGCCTGATTTCTTAAATTATTTTTTGAAGTTTACTCCTTAAGAATCGATTTTCATATAAAGCTCCCGGTATGAAAATGAGGAGTAAAATCTACTGATCGAATGACCTCGTTACGTTATATTTGTATTTATATTTATATAAATATTTGTTTCCGATCTGGGTGTATGTCCTTGTGGGTCTCCCCAAAGTGCTTCAGAGAGCATATAAAGCCGGCGATCCAGGTTGTTATCATGTTTCTCTGATAACGATTGTTACTCATTGTAGGGAAATTATCTCATGGACGGTGGCAACACTTCTCGCTAGTGATCCGCCCTGGAAACTCCAGGCGGAGGTGCTCGCGGAAGTGTACCGTTTCCGGTCGAGGCTCAGAGCTAGAGGACAAGTCCCAAGTGCGGACCAGACGGCTAGGATCGGGGCTCAGGATCACAGAGGTCTGCTCCATCGGTGAAAAGAGGACTTGGAGTCCCCAGCGGCGGGCCCAGCGACGGTGGACGCTATACGTCCCCATCTTCATCGCTGGGTCAGAAGGGATGAAGACCTTCCGACTGACGCAGGTATTTACCGGGTAAGGGTGCTTTGGTAAGTACCTGCATTAAATTGCAGGAAGGGAAGCCACCCCTGCCTGCCATGAGTGTGACGCGTCGATAGACACGGTGCGTCACACTCTCGAGGAGTGCGCCGCTTGGGTGCCCCAGCGCCATGCACTGGTGGCCGTGATAGGCGCAGACCTCTCATTGTCGAGCGTGGTCCGCTACATGCTCGGCAGCGAGCGGTGCTGGTCGGCCGTGGCCTCCTTTTGCGAGGAGATCATGGCTTTAAAGGAGGCCGCTGAGCGGGAACTTGAAGCAAACATTAATGCTAACCCGCTTTGCAGGAGACGACCGGGGAGAGAGAGACGCCGCTACGAGCTTCTTCACCCTCCGCAATAGAGTGGTAGGGGCACCTAAAATTCTGCCACTCGCCACTGGGGCAATAGAGCGCTCACAGTGCCCGCGAGCGCTCTATAGGCGAAGGCGGCCCCCATAGGTGGGCCAACCGTCGGGGCGTCACGATTACATGTGCGAGCGATCCCGTGGCGCCCCATTACGACGATGAGGGCACCGCTGGGTTTTAGCGGGTATTCTGGCACGTTCTGCATGCCAGTGAGTCCCTTATATTGGTAGCCTCTCCACGGCGGCATGTGTAAATGCATTCCCCAGCTTTAAAAAAAAATATGGTAGGAAAATTATCTGCCAACACGAAGTGGAGCAGCGTAGTGGATTAAGTTCTAACCCTTCTTCTAGATGGAGAAGAGACGTTTGCCCAACAGTGGGACGTTAACATGACGCTGATTCAGTTCTGTAATATTAATATGAGTTACACATATGGACGTTATTATTTTAGTTGAAGTTGTTCTGCAGACCATCTTGATTATATAGTACAATATTATGACTTATGCAAAAATAAATTATATATATATATATATATATATATACATATATACATATAAATACGATAATATATATTTTTATAATTAACTGTTTGTAACATGTTATTTTCGTAAAAATATTTTTTGTCATTGATGTGATGATGTCATGTATATTATTTTTGTATTCATCAATATAGCCGTGATATTGGTCTTTTTTAAATATAAGAAGTTGTATTCCAGGGTTTTCACTTACATTTCACGCGATAATTAATTAATGCTACATTTATACACCTCAATTACGTGATAATGTGTATAGATATTAACCCTGTTAACAAACGAATTATTAATTTTGAGGTTAAAAAGCTTCTTAACAAATTTTTAGTAGTATTCGTCCTAAATTTCACCGATTTTAAAATATAGTTTTTAAATACCGGAATTATTTGGTATTACAGTTGTATCAGAATGTGTGTCAAGTGGGAGACATTGACCCGAGCCGGCAAAACCTCTTCGATGCTAAGGCACTGCGCACACGTAGGACCTTTAGTCAATGCTACCGTCAACTTTTTATAACTTTTCGTTAGCAGTTACCAGTTACCGAAACTAGAGACCTGTTTGATGCCTAACAACACAAAACCGGTTGCAATCTGTCTACCTAACGTTTTTTATTGTTATACCCGTGTTTTCGCGATGGTCATTAGGATAAAGTGAAACGTATTGTGCCTATGGATATACCTATTTAAAGAGATTTATTATTTAGTGAAGGTATTATTTTTAATGGACTCTAACTAGAGTAACAATTATTAATAACTTTTTAACAATTACAATATGCTTAAAATTGTTTAAAAATCTCTTTAATATCATAATAATTGTTAACAGTATCTCTTCAAAAGGACTTTAAAAACACTACCGCTACTTTCGAGTGTGCTATATTTTAACTTATTCAAAAAATATGGTACCCGGTTTGACCCGTATGTATCATAAAAAATGAACATAATTTCACATTTTAGCACTTTTTATGACGCATTTTAATAAATGCAACATATCCTCTTTTGTTTAAGTTGCCGCCTCATATATTACGTAACAAAGTATCAGTAATTATATTTCCTTAATGCTCTATAAAAATTCACGATACGATCTAAAGTACAATTAGGGAAAAATGACTCTCACACGGAACATGGCTCTTCCGGGATATTAATTTGATCGTCCTTTATTACAAATTCCTAATTCGTTCCGAACTTTTTTTGCATAATTTTATATCTACTAGAATTACTGAGATGTAAATATTTTACTTTGTTATTTAAAAATATATCTTTGGAAATATTTTCGTCTAATTTCCATTCTGATGACGACCGTTCTGGTGGTAGTAGTCGCCTCAACGCTGACGGTCGCGGGTTCGATTTCCGCTCGGAACAGATATTTGTATTTGTACAAATATTTGTTTCCGGTCTGGGTCCTTGTGGGTCTCCCTACCGTGCCTCCGAGAGCACGTAAAGTCGTCGGTCCCGGTTGATATCAAGGACACCTGATACTATCGTTACTCATGGTAGGGGAATTATCCACCAACCCGCAGTAAAGCAGCGTGGTGGATTAAGCTCCAATCCTTCTTCTATTTATATGGAGAAGAGACCTTCGCTCAGCGGTGAGTTGTTTAATAATTTTCATTGCTTCCATATCTAATATTAACTAATTAGGATCTCAACATTTGATATGAATTTGTAAGTGATATAAATTCGTATTCGACCGCGCTTACTCTGGCCCACATTACTTTCAGTGGATGTTTACGACTTGCGGTGAAAGGAAAACTAAAAGATTGAATGGAATACATGATATTCGATGAAATTACGTAACGAGGGATCGATTGAATTAAATAATTTTGCTTATTATTTAAATATTAAGTTAGTATTCGACGATAGCTTTAGGCATAATTATATTTATGACCTGTTTTTTATATACTTGTTGACATTTTAAAGAATTTTTATTGAAAATTACCAAAAAATGTATATTATGTTTTCTATTTTATAATGGTTTTAATGTCAATATTATTAAAATTAATGTAAGTAATATCTTCACAATATTTATACCTATAATAAGCGAAGTTTTGTTTTCAATTTTACTTAGGATTTTTTGTGTTTGGAAATTATAAAGTTTTTGCATGAAATAAGGATTATAGTTAATAGGTACTAATGCTAAACATTTCTTTCATTTGCACACAACCAGTGATACTTTTATATGTCGATTAAATTAATATGCTTAAAAAATTGGAGTCTTACATTTCAAATTAAAATAAAAGTACATTTTTATATTTGAATGTATTTTCAATTTGATGTATTTTATCTTTTAATAGGTAAATTAATTTAAATATGAGTGCTTATTATTTTCCACCTCTTGCTTAAAAAGGTCATGTAAATAAATAAATATTTAATGAAAATGTGCAACAAATAAGTGTTATTCTGTATCATAACTATTACTTGATATTCTAGCTTCCCTAATTAAATTCCTCTCATAGCTCTCATAAAATGGACTAAAATAACGTAGCCTTTATGCTCGGCACTGCTATTTGATGAGGGAATATTCCAGGAAATCATTTTAGAGCTAGAGGGGCTCGCCATGAACACCCACAGACCCTCTACAGGTATAATTATAATTACGTTTGTAAGCGAATTGACGTGATTTTTTGAAGTATCCGTGGAATATGAAATACACGGATATTTGATTTAATATTCTGAGTATAAGGGATTCATTTCATTTTAAAAATTTGTTTATTTATAGTAAATTAATAAATCAATATATAATATGTATTGCTTTACAATATCTGTAATGGAAAAAATCTATAAATAAATTATGTAAGCTGTTTTTATAGTTGTGATGAAAATGTTTATTAGACAAAAGGGAAAGTTTACGGCTTTTAAATTATTATTAATTTAAAGTTTTATCAAATAATTTAGAGTTTTGCGGAATCATTATTGATACTATGCTATATTAAAAAAAAAGTCTGTCGCTGAATGTATACACTATTTTTCATATTAAAATGAATATGTATAAGCAGGACAATGTTGGGGGTAGTCCTCTACTATGAAGAAGAAAAAGAAGGTTGAACGTTGTGGTTGGTTGTTGGTAGATATATATTTCTAGGAATTTATTCCGAAGAGATAGCCCAGTAGACAAACTACGATAATAATCGATACGATTTTTATGAATAAAATAAGAAGAAAAAAAAAGCGCGAGAACACTATTGACATTTCTCTATGGCTCACAATGACTTGATTGGCTTTGTAACGCTGATAATGTAGAGCATAACTAAAAAAACATAACTTTAATCATTCTGATTCTGGGTACTAATATTATTCCCTACAATCAATAAAAGTCAATGTAAAATGTATAAGGTACATAAAAATATCATGCTAAGTATACGATAAGTTATCTCTTTGATACATTACACAATGTTTTAAATAATTATCAGTAGCTATTATTATAATAAAATACTAAGTGTAGACAGGTCCGTTGTAATTTTATTTTATCCATAGATGATGGAGTAAATTACGCATGTCATAAAGTCGTACAGTTCTCAGAAATATGGACCCTTTAGACGGCTTACATTTATTGTTACGGTCTCGAACCCCAGTACCGCTATACGCATAAATTGTTCGAGGGCGTATTTCAAGATTTATATTAATTAGACTGCCTGTCTATTACGTTGTAAGGTGATATTTTCTTTTGAAATAGTCTTGGGTACGATTGATATATCAACTATCGTACCATGCAATGTACCTTTTTGCAAATCTTCACACTGCATAGCACTGTATCGCACAACATTGCACTGCACTACTTCGCTTCGCACCCCTTCGCATCGCTCGGCACCTCTTCGTACCAATAAGTAACGCATCGCACCGCATCGCACCTCCCCACTCCGCTCCGCATCGTACTTTATGTTCGATCACAAATAGCTACAATATTTTGTAATGATTAAAGCCTGAATATTCAGTACATTTTTCGTAAAAGTTTCACAGGTTTCAACCAAAATTATTAATAATTTTAAATCGTTTTCTTAGTTTAAATGGCTTTTTATTTCTCTCCTATCTTTAATACTTATCTTCTCGTTCTTTTTATTAAAAAAAAAAAAAAACATTGAATTCCTTGTTCCAACAATTAGACAAATAGTTTTTATTCTTTACTAAATTGTATTTTTACTTTTTAATTTAGTTTTGTCTGCCACAAAATAACTAAACTTTTTTTTTTGTATCTGTAATTGGAACAAAAAGTTTATATAATGTTTAATCAAAGAAATAACTTTACTAGTGAAATTAACATGCTGTTATATTAAGATTAAAGGTGTTCGGATAAATCTATTACAAATTATGTTATTACAGTTATGAAGCTAAAGATTTTGTTTGAATACTAAACTGATACTAAACTTCTTCTATGTAGAAATATTTGAGTTTCACACGCTACATTTTTCCAATACAGGATAAAGCGATTGGAATATATAAATTTTAAAAGTAAATAATCCATATACTTATATAAACATTTCTGGTATTCATAGTATCCATATTGCATCTAGTAGTTGGCTAAGTAGCGCTTGATTTCATGTAGGAAATAAGAGTTTATAATGGATGCGTAATGTATTCATGGATTTTAAAAGGGTAAATGTTGAGTTTTTGGCGATTCTTCTCAGCACTATCTACATTCCTAATCGGTGGTAGCCAAGGAATTTATATATACAAACTACGAATGCACACGTGCACTCATAAAACGTTCCGATAACGAGAGGAACGAGAGAAACGAGAGGAATTGCATCTCTTTCTACCATGGATTCAAGGCAACTCGTAAGAAAGAGACAAAATACCAGTAATCTATGAAATGCTTGGAACGATTTTTTCACTTTACATGTTGGAAACAAATGTCAACCTTATGTCAGTTATTTCAAGATGCATATTTGAATATACAATTTTTATTAAGTGAGCGTTCCAGTTATGATATATATTCCGTGGTGGTAGCTTCACATTGAATGAATGAATGAATCAACCTGTAAACATCCCACAGCTGGGCAAAGGCCTCTTCTTCATCTAAAAGAAGACGTCCGGTCTGGTGTAGTGGTGCGAGTAGTCGCCTCAACGCTGACGGTCGTGGGTTCGATTCCCGCTCGGGGCAGATATTTGTATTTGTGCAAATATTTGTTACCGTTCTAGGTGTATGTTCTTGTAGGTTCCTCCCCGTGCCTCGGAGAGCACGTTAAGCCGTCGGTCCTAGTTGTTATCATAGACGCCTGGTAACGATCGTTGGTACGATATTATCCGCCAAACCGTAGTGGAGCAGCGTGGTGGATTAAGCTCCAACTCTTCTAGATGGAGCTTTACATTAACTAGGATAAATTAATTAAAAATATTATATAATTTGTCAAATTATGATTCAAAAGTTATTTTTGAAGTGTCCTTAAATAAACAATTTTTTGATTTGGTTTGATTATAAATGTCGACTAACAACACAACAGAAAAAATATTTATTAAAATTAATAAGAATGAAACCACGAGGGGTGTTATGTATTTTAATAAGCAAAATCCTTACATATACGTACAACGTAAAAGCAAAGAGATCCCGTTTAATCAAAGTTTACTAATAAGGTCGCATCTATATTAGGAAATTAAATTACAACTTGATTTAATTTATACCAAGAGTTTTTGTTTTTAATTATTTAGATAAAAATATATACTCGAAATGATATATAAGTTATATTACATCAGTTTTTATTAGATAGCATTTTCGTTGTTAAAAATGTTTACTTTTACCATCAATAAATATTTATGGAAATATATTAACAATATATAGTATACGTTGAATTTGCTATGTCAAAGAATGTAATGTGTAATATATTAAGTATTTTATTGTTTAGTAACTATATTTAAGTTCAAATTAAAACTGAATAATAGTATATATTTTTTATCTGTTATTTTTATTATATCGTACATTTGTATTTTTATTATTATTTTTAATAATATTTCTTTTGTGTTATTTTATATATTTATGTACCACCCACCATTTTACTCCGGCTATGTTTCAATTCCTCACAACGTAAGGTTGTTTGTAACAGATTGCTTATAAGCATAAGACCGCCTTATTGCGCAATAATATTTAGGCACATATCCTATTCTTAATATTTCTATGCATATATCTCTGTAATTTTTCTGTCAAAAGTGGTGTACAATAAGGAATTATAAATTATAAATAAATAAATAATAATACTAATTATTATGTCTAAAATATTAAATAGTATTCTATATTATTTATTTATTATGTCTAAAATATTAAATAGTATTCTATATTAGGTATTTATTTATATAAACTTTATTGAACATCATATTATATAAAAGCATAACACGAATTAAACGCAACAAACATCAAGAAAATGAGAACGATGACAAAAATTGTTAAAAATAAATCTCTTCTAGTCAAGAATTAGTAATTAATTACTCTTCTTTAATTTCGTCCATCTATCAAGACGATAATAGATCATCCTAAACTCATAGAGCCAAAAGCCAAACTTAGTGACAATATTTTCCTATCTCAATCTTACGACTGATTCTCTTCTGCCTTAAGGTTATTGTTCTTACGAACTTATTTTACTTTTTGTATTATTAAGTTTCTATCCATACGAATGATTTGTAATTAATAACTATTACAAGTAGGAATATTCCTAAGCTTTTCGTCCCTCGCGGTTTCACGATGAGTTTCGATTTTCGTTTATACATAATAATAAATAATAAACGTCTCACACTCAATGGCGCTCAGTAGGATATGAATCCTATGTCGGGGGTCCGGAAACATACACATTATACAAGCACAAACGCCCAGACCACGACAAACATCTGTATGGCCTATACAAATATTTGTCATGTGCGGGGATCGAACCGACGACCGAAAGCGCATCAGTCAGGTGCTGTGACCACAGCGCCAACGAGTAATCAATAACACTTTTTATTTTTATTTTATGTTAGTTGGATAGGCAAACTGGCAGACGTTCCACCTGATGGTAAGTGGTCGACGTCGCCCATGAACATAAACTAGTTTACCTGGAACTAGCCCAGCCGACTCATTTATGTGTTGCCTATCCTGAGATATATGATGTTAAGTCTCGGTGCCAGTAATTACACTGCCTGTCTTACCCTTCTTTCCGAAACACAGCTAAGCTGTTTCACGGAAGAAACAAACATACATAACACATACATCGACCTCTATATAATATTGATATTAATAATAATAAGTAGTAGACATCTGAGCTTACTTCCACGGAAAGAAATTGGCAATAACGGAGTATTTGTAATAACTTGATTATATTCGAAATCTATCTATAACGTTCCTGTTATCATTCACCAGATCGATACACTTATCTCTGTTTCCGACACAACATTTTTTGTGAGTACTATACGAGTATACTTATAAAGTATTTAAGTAACCATAATTGCGTGATTTCAAGTCTTATTTTAAATAATAACTTCAAACACTTAAATAATCGCATTAATTTAGACAAATTAGTCATTGTTATTTAATAAGTGTCTCAGAAATTCGTTTTACAGATCTAGTGGCGGTAACATATTTTATTTCGTGCGAAACACTCGGGATTATTCCCTCTGCCGTAAAATGTTCAATTAATCCGACGACTGGTCGAGCGACTAGTCGAGGAACTAGTTCACTAGATGCTCGACGGCCTCTATATAATACAACCGACATAAGTTGACCCACCACTCCCTTAGCGATGCTCGAAACTCTAGGTATACAAAGTAGGGTCTATTGAAAATCCGCAGCTCTACGAATATCGGTACTACAAAGCGGACCGTAAGATTTTACGAAAATTAACTTTAAGGGGTACTTCAATGTAAACCTTTAGGAGATTAGGGTTATCACGTAAGCGTTATACATTAAGCAGGTTTTGGTCACTCGTGTGGTTTTGTCTCACTACTGAGAAGGAAATTCAACCTTCAAGACTGAAAGTATATTATAAATACTTTGTCAATAATAACGTGCAGTGCTTTAGAACCTCATCGCGTTCATATGTTAATAATTAACAAACAACCTGCGAATTAATACTGAAGCGGTAAAATTAAGATCAAGTAATAAATCTATATAAGAGTAAATACTACAACACTTGGCCTTAACGCGATGCTTATTTATTTACTATAAACTGAACTATTGCGTAAACATCGTATCGATTACTAATATGATCGATAAAGAATTTTTCTCTGGCGGAAATCGAACTCGCAACGTTTTTCATAAAAGGAAAGTATATCCCTTTTTATACAGATAAGGTTATTAATTAATTTCGTAAAAGAGTTTGATACTACATTAACATTTTTCTCTAAAAGCATTAAACAGGTTTTAATTCAAGTAAAACTTTTGACTATAAGGAGGCGTACACAAATTACGTGAGATGTTTAAAGGGGAGAGGGGGTCGAGTCAAATCTCATCTAATTTTACGTTGGAGAGAGGGGGGGGGGGTCTCGGCAAATATCACGCAATTTTTTTTTAGATTAAACAAAATATATACTATTTTGGTCCATTCTCCAGATTGTACATGCTTAAAATTTAATTTTAAGCGTAATCGTAATACGATTAAGATCATTCACTAATTCGTTCGAAAGAAAATTATTTCATTCATACTTCGACGTTATACATTACTACTGACTGTCAAACCACCATAATTATTTGTTTTATACCAAATAGCTCAATTTAATCTGCATTTACGATACAGTGCAGCCCGTCCTTTGGTTTCAAACTGTAATTTTTTTTTTCTTTTTACAATAACAATCTATAGCGTTTACATATTTAAGAAACCCACATTTTGAAAAATCTCACGTGAGATTGGGGGTTGGGGGAGGGGGTTGAATAAAATCTCACGACATCTCACCAGGGGGGAGGGAGGGATAGAAATTTAAAAAAAACACCTCACGTAATTTATGGACGCCGCCTAACTGTTTTAGATAGACTATGAAGCCATCAGGTTATAAAAACCGGCCAAGGCGAGTTGATCACACAAAACACAAATACACACACACATCTTCATACAGTATTAAATATTACATTTTTTTTTAATTTTAATACGTGTTGTTGTAGCGAAAATAATAAGACATAACTACCACACCAGCCGTTGAATGTCTCTCTCGTTATCTCTGGGGTGTTTGCCAATACTCGTCACGCACTGTGTTTTGGCAGGATATGGTGACGTTGCTGCCCATCACCATCCTGGTTGGTGTACAGTTGTTCACACTACTTTGGTCTTGTTTGCCTTTAACGACACGAGAAAGAGTAGATATTAAAGAAAATAATAAGTAGGTAGATTTTTACATTTCCAAATATAAAAATCTAAATCTAAGTTTAAGGAATATTCCTGAAGTAACCCTAAAATGGAGTTTAATAGGTAATTAAATATCAACAGCAAATGACGGCTTTGATGAGCATAATAATTAGTCTTTTTTTATAAGAGAAACGGGTATGTGATGATTTTTTGCAAGATTTCATTATTAACCAAAAGGGTTTTAATATCCTATTTAAATTCAGAACGCGTTGGTGCAGTGGTCACAGCACAGGCTGTGTTGCTTGAGGTCGCGCGACCCTCACTCATGACAAATATTTGTATATATATTTGTAATGTTATATGACATGGTACATGATACATTATATATGTATATATTTGTCTGGGCGTTAGTGCTTGCGTTGTGTTTCCAGATCCTCGACACAGGATTTTAAATTTACTGGGGGTTGCTAAGTATGAGATATTTATTATTAAATTTTTTTTAAAGAAGGATATATATGTAAATAAATATATAATTTGTAATAGTTTTGACAATTCACATTCTTTTACGCGTCTTAATTTGAATACATTGTGATGTGAAACAGGTCAGTCTAGGTGAAATCTGAACTTGTTAAATTACGCTTTCGTAATAAAATACATATTGTATAGAAAACGCGTTGTAGCGTATATTAAAGTTAATGTCGGATGTTAGTGAACTAGTTTTTATAATAGACTTCGCGTCGAAATTGGAATTAGGTATATTTGTGTTTATTTTCATAAATATATAAATTTATATACACAAAACAAAACGTGTCTGATAAATTATAAAGAAAATTCATTATTAAATAGGTCTTAAATTGAACAATGATTATTTTTACATTATTGATGTAACTTCTAGACGGTGATAAAGATAAACCAGGCATCAGATATTCAGCTAGATATACCGAAATATATACAATTGAAAAATCTATTCGATATTTGTGTAATACTTTTGTGAGGTAGAAAAACATACAGAAAGACAGACATATTGCGGGAAAAAATTCTTGAAATAAAAATTTATAACTACTATTTATTTTATTATAAACTCTACTATTATTCGTTTTTCTTAATTATTTACTATGCTTGTACATAAGGTAGTTAATTCGTCATTTAAAAATTTAATGTATATATATATATATAAATATATATGATATATATGTTTTGATGGTTAGTATTTATGCTTGTCACTTCAATTGGCTTATTTTTTTTATCTCAAAAGCATTTCTATACCCCACGAACCTAATAAACATGGTATCGACACAAAAAATTTTTTTTTGTTTTCAAATCGTGTCTATAGATCCCTATATTAGCAAAAACAAACAAACTCTTAAGGCTTCTCATGCAATAATATATATACATATATACAAAAATATCTTAAAAAGCATGCGATGCTTTTTAAAATTTAATGTGTGTGATGTGATTTGATTGATTGTGATTGTAACTGTGATTTTTACGATGTATATATACTTTTTTAAAGACGTTTCCATAACGACTCTACTTTTAACAATATTTGCCGATAACGAATTACAACAATTGACATCAAACACGCTTTTCTACAATAAAATAAATATTTTTGTTCTATGTTTATTTTATTGTAGAAAAAAAGACATTGAACCTAATAAATATATATATACATATTAGGGTCCTTCATTTTAGAGCAACATTTTTTTTCTCAAAGTCCCAAAATAGTGTGTTGTTTGACCATAGGCTGATTAACACCACGCTATGACTCATAGTGGCTTAAATAACCAATTATAAGGGATGACTATCTTGATCGAAATTTAATTTGAGCTTTAAACCATAAAGCTATATATTACCCATATGTTATACATGTATTTTTTTTCTCTTCGGTCATGACATATACATACATGTGAATTTATAAATAATTTGTAACATTAGCTTACATTATAAAAACAATAAAAAATTGATAAGCATATTTAGCATCCAAACTATCAGCAGTCCTAGTACACAAAAAATATAATAATATACAAGTACTCGTACAAAACACTTTATCAATATAAAATCTGTCTTAGTCAATACAATTGTCAAATCAGAAAATACTATAAAAGAGCTTTTCTCGCTTCTATGTACGTATTTAATTCATTGACGACCGCTCGAAATAGCAATACTCGATCACGCCATGGCTATTTCCTACCGATCTGCTCATTTCTTCTGGACGAAAAATAACCCAGTTTTCTCATATATCAATTTCGTAAGCTAAATACAAAATATTTTCTTGAGTCGATATCTGTTAATCTATAATATAAAAATAAGTCGGGTTTTCCTTCCTGACGCGATAATTCCAGAATGCACGAACCGATTTCCACGGTTTTGCATTCGTTTGAAAGGTCTCGGGCTCCGTGAGGTTTATAGCAAACAAAATTTAGGAAAAATTTCAACAGAAAAGCAGGAAAATAGGGAAAATCATTTTTCACATACAGCGCCATCTCTGATACATAGCATGTACTACTTCATCTTTTAATCCCCAAACGAAATGTTACAAAAAACGAAGCCATCTGGTGGCGAAACGGGGTTCGCCGGGTTTGCTAGTCTACTATAAAATTATTTTATGATATAATATGGTGTCAGCTCTTTTTAGTAGATTTTACATACAGGGCTATACATTTTTATCAATTGCAATGAACTGAACTGAATCGAATCAGACTGTAAACGGCTCACTACTGGGCAAAGGTCTCTCCTCCATATAGGAGTAGGGTTGGAGCTTCATCCACGACGCTGCTCCACTGCGGGTTGGCAGATAATTTCCCTAACATGAGTAACGATCGTTATCTGGTGTCCATGATAACAAACGGGACCACTGGCTTTACGTGCTCTCCAAGGCACGATGGGGAGACCCACAAGGACATATATCTAGATCGTAAACAAATATAAATACAAATACCTGCTCCGAGCGGGAATCGAATCCGCCACCGCCAGTATTGAGACGACTAATATAACTATAAATTAAGTACCTGGATGACCGAGCTTTGCTCGGTTAAATTATATTTAGATACATTACATACTGATGAAACATAAATACTATTTTCGATCTTACCGACATAATAGTAAAATAATAGGAATTGGTTATTTAAATAAAAAATAAAAAGTAAAAAGAGCTCTTAATTCGAAAGAAAAAAAAAGGAAAAAAATGGTCTGTAAACACCTGGATTCGAAGCCAGGTTTTCTGATTTCGAATCCGCCCGATTCCCATCCGAGCTGTTAGAAGCTTGTCAATGACAGCGAAATTTACCTTCATATTCTAATGATATTTTTTAATTGCGTAAAAAAGGGATAAAACGACATTTTCTAAAAATCAATCCTAGCTAGATCGATTTATCGCCCCCGAAACCCCCTGCATACTAAATTTCATGAAAATCGTTGGAGCCGTTTCCGAGATTCAGATTATATATATACATATATACAAGAATTGCTCGTTTAAAGATATAAGATATGTCATTATTTCAATATTTAATTGATTTTCATGTGAGTAAAACTCGACTTATCTCTGACCTCCATAACTGGACTAAAGATTGCCTTTGAGGCTTTGACATTTAATTTAAATGAAATAAAATTTTATACAAAAGCTTATGATTTTATGTCGCGTTACAAATTATTGGTTGAAATAATCAGTTTGTTACTTTTTTACGGTCAAACCTGGCGGATTGTGATGACATGAATATGGAGTTAAATATAGAATATATAATACGGTATACCCATGTTGGGAACGAACGCAATAAGCTGAGCTGAAGTGACCATCTGTAAATGTCCCACTGCTGGGTACAGACTTCTTCATACGGCAGGAGGGTTAAAGTTTAATCATTTACGTTATTTTAATGTTGTTGGAATTGGAATGGGGACGATTTCCTACAAAGAGTAACGATCTGTTATATACCGGCGGATGCTGGTATATTGATTTCTCTTGATGATCTTCTTTGTCAGGATAATAAAAGTAACGTAGTTTGAATTAATTATATATTCAAATATATTTATACGTTACAATTTAAATTGAAGAGAGCGTTACACACTATAGGTTACAGAGGCGTTTGTTATTAAGGACTGATATGTTCAGTCTGTAACGGATGGATTGAGTCTTGAGTCTGCCGCTAACCAATGGATATTCGGTATTTATTAACAAGATAAACAACTCCAACTACTCCCGGTTTCTTGCATTAGTTTCGTTTAACGGACGATTACGAATTATGAGCTGATGACGAAAAAGGGATTATTGGATTATTGTTTATAGTCCATAAAAGTCAGCGTGTTTGACAAGTTCAAAAACTAATACGAATTATGACCTGATAACATTAAAATTAAAAGGGACTGTTACTTAATGTTCTTATTAATTTCAATATGTTGACGGATTCAAGAGCTTGGGGCTTAAAGAGCGAGTTAAGTACGAATAACGTTATAAAAAAAGGCTGTGCCGATCATGTACACAGATTTCGAAGAAATAACAAAACTAATAAGTTAAATATAATGAACGTATGCGTATGAAGTAGGTACATAACAAATTGTTATGATAACAACCGGGACCAACAGTTTCACGTGCAAGAAGTGAACTTAGCATGACACGGCAACGGCACGAGTTGAAATTCCATGAAGACGAACTAGCAGTTGTCTTGTGTGTCTGATAAATAGTAAAATATAAACGAAAATTACAGATGTAAAGGAGATAGCTATCTGCCAAACAGCGTTAAGGCTAAATGAGGCGCTCAGAGAAAGAGCCGTCTAATCCATAAAAAAAAGTGAGTATGAAGTTAAAATTACGAAATCACGTGATTTTTTTATATCTAAGAAACCTGAGATTTATGTGTATATATTCTAAGTTTAAGATACATTTTTGGTCTTTATTTATATAAAGTTACTATTGACAAGTCATAGACATGATAAAGTGGTTATCTACTGGTGTTAAATTAAAAAGCATAAGTATCGAAATCTTACTTTTGATAATTAAATAATTATATTATTTCTCAATAAATATTTCTTGTTTCTTCACCAACTTTAAAATTGTCACTTCTGCAATTTTTTTTCTAAATACATATTATTATTTTGGGCCAATAATAGTCTTCTACTCTTAATCGTCGTGAAGGATAATTTTAAAAATAATCGCATGAGGTTAAACAAATTTTTGCTTTTTTTTAAATATCTGAAACAATTCTTATTTTGATTTTGTAAATAATTAGTTATTCAAATATGGTGCTGGTTTCTTAGCTTTTTTCTTTTTTTAAAACAATAATATATGAAATTATATATTTATACCACAATTATCTAAAAAATATAGTTTTTTAGTTTTGCATTGAAATATAAAATTATAATATTGTAAAATTTCGAAATTAATATATTAAAAAAAATTTAAATTGATATAATATATTTTTCAAACTGACAATGACACTGCTAAAATTATAATATTTATATAGGTATATACAAAATATCATGCGAACGAAGTCACGGGTGAAGCTTATTACATATAAACATCAATTTTACTAAGAATTCGTATGTATAAAGATACTTTGTAGGAATCAGGAGTGACCTACTAAATAATGAAATGTTATAAACTAAGCACAATTAATATACACGTAGGTACCTATGTATTTTTGAATATTAAATACACATATAATTATATACATATTAGAAATTTACAAAATTTTAAAAATAAAGGATCTACGCGGTATCCTATCATATTTTAAAATGTATAGTTAAAAAGAAGCAAAAAAGCCCGGACTCTTATCCCCGATCCCCTAACGCACATGTTGTCACATCTCAGGGGTTAGTGACCGAGTCGGATGTTTGCGACCCTCCGTCCCGGGTTCGATATCCGGTCCGGTTCCGCTCCTAGGCGCCCTTGACAATCATCCGGATACATTACTTTATAATGATTTTAAATTCTTAGTTTAAGTTTTCTATAATGATATTAATCTTATAATATTTCCCTTTAGTAAAATTATTGGCAAAAAAAAAATTACACCCACCTCAATATATACCTTTTGATCGTTCGATCGGGTCGTTCGATTTATAAGCTTAGTCTGTGCATGGTTATCATTCAGTCAGTATTGCGCTGTTAAGATATAGATTTATATATGTATACCTACTATTTACTTAAGGTTACAATCGTTATTTAAATTATTATAAGTTAAACAATATTCTTATCATATGGATTAATAACGACAGTGAAATTCGTATGAATTATCAATAAAATAATGTAATTAAAAGTTAGGTCCACATCATTGCTCGTAATTGGAATACAAGTTTTTCCCACTGGTGAGACATTTAGGTACAGGGCGTTAACCTAAGACTTGAAAATTTTCAATTTACTGATTAATGTATTTTTTCCCATGGAATTGCAAGCAAGTCATTTTCCTTTGATAGTGCAAATAGCTTCTATTCGTGTAGATAACATTTTCATTTCAGTTTATAAGCAAAGAATACTAACTAAGCTAGCGATAGTCGAATACTGAGCTTTGACTTTATTGCTTATGTAAAATACCTTTTATTTGTATATCAAATAGTAAAAAAAAATCAATGTAATACTGATGAGTTTATATTTTAACCCTACTTATAATGTACATCTACAAAGTAACGAAACAAAGATCAGTAAACAAATAATTAGGTATTTTTTGTGTAGCTTATACCTATGTAGTGTTAAAACAAAAAAAAACTTTACGATTTTTATTAATATAGGTATAATTTAATTATGAAGTATTTTAACATTTAAAACTATAAATAACTATTCATTTATTCGTTTGGTTTAATGGCTTTGAATGGTGACAAAGAACACCGATTATTTCGCCAATGTCACGTAGAATGGAGAAAACGAAGGAGATTAATTGGAGCGGTCGATATTATACCTTAAAATATGTAAATATAGGATATAGTAGTATTATTACTACTATTTAACACAACACATTACACACACATTTTACTGCAAAATTCATAAGCGCCATATTGGATTTCTTCTGACGTCATAAGTAATTTTATTTAGCAAAAATTTCCACTAACATAACGAAATTCCGTTTATCTAAACTAGTGTTGTCATTTTATGTCCCTGGCTTATTATATTATTTGAAATTCTTTATAATATTTAACGAAATATTAACAAGTAAATTCTTTATTACCTACTTTTATTTTGCTTACTATAAACAAATAGTAAAATAGTGTCGTTTTTTTTACTTTTTTTGTAATTGATATATTGGTATACAATATACATAGATTAATGTGTTAATAATATTAATGCATTAGCCATGTTATTGAGCGAAGGAGAGTGGAAAGAGACATTTTTAAACTCGGTAATAGTGACAGCCCATAAATGTTCCGTTACGAAGGCGGTAAATACTCCTCGTCATTCTGGGTTTAATCTGAGAGATTTCTGATTTTGTTGTTTTTTATGTTCTGATTTTTGTAAACACAAAAAAAATTATAAATGTATTGATTGGGAAATTTTATAAATATAATTTAAATTTTATAATTACAGTTTATTAAAAATATACTACCTATTGATTATTATTATATCACTTAAGAGTAAAATGAATGTATTATGCCTTTCAAACTAATAAAATTATAGTACTTGCGTATAAGAAATTAAGAACCCAATATCGAGCATTTCTATTTCTATACATATTATAAGGCGTGGCGATATTTATGAATAACTGTCTGTAACAAGTATTTTATCTTTAGGTCTATTTGATCAAAAGTTGAGCTTTAAAATGACTTGAGAAGCTCGTTTATGACCTTTACGTGTGTCGGTCCCTGATGATTAACTCTTCTCAGATCTTAATAAAACTTTTATTTGAAACATATTCTGTGTGTTTTGGGTGAGTGTTTTGTGTTTTGAGTGAGGAGAATTTTGGGTGAGTAGTGTTATATAATATAATATAGTACCTACTATACAGGGTGGTCAAAAAGTCGTGGATCAAACGAAACAGGAAGATAGAGGAGGTAATTTCCAACAAAAAATGTTTCTACAGCATGGCCATAACTTCATTGCACGAAAAGTTATTAATATTTTTGTTTTTTCAATGAAACTACCGACTTTTTTAACAATTTAATCAATAAAAAATTAAATTGATTAAAAACAATAAAACAAAAAGTGTTTTACTATGACTCGATAATGTATCAATACTACAAAAATTGTATTGCAGCTCTTGGTACCAAATTTAACGAGAAATGAATTTTTTTCCGTAAGATTTGAAGCGATACAAAAAATTACTTCTCACTTTAAGAGCATCCTGTGAAAAAAAAAATGTACTACCGAAAAGTGACCCTGTATTAAAATTTTTTGCTCATTTAATGCTGATTCAAATGAGGTACAACACTTTACTGTTTGAGCTTTAGTTTTGGTTTTATGGTTGTTTTTTCATATCAAAGTGCAAATTTCATTAAATTTGCCTTATTCAAAATAATTTATTAGTTTATCATAAACGGCCAGTTTTTTGTACGTTGGAATGCTATAACTGTTCTGTTCTTGTCACAATTAGGGAACCGCTCGTTCAAATGTCCTTGAACTGAAAAAATTAGGCCGGGCGCCGTCTTGTTGCAGCCACATTTCTGAAAAATCTTAACTTCGTTGAGTATTTGATTCAAATTATTTTATGAAAAATTCAAATACAGAGCATCATTCAGCCTTGGTGGCATTTCATGTAGCACAAACTGCTGGTCAATTGTTCTAGCCCACATGTTTATACCAAAAAGATGCTGGAATCGATCATTTCTGATGAAATGTGGGTTCACTCTGGAGTAGAAGTTTAAATTGTGGATGTTAAAAATTCCCATCCTTCTAAAATTTGACTCATCGGTCCATAACACTTTGTTGAAAAACTTCGGATCCTCTCTGTTTCGTCTAAACATCTTTCTGCAAAATCTCACCCAAGGTCCACAGTCAGCAGGCAGCAAAGCTTGCACTCTTTGCACGAAGTAAGCTTGATATTTATTTCTTTTAATAATTAGGTGCACCGTCGATCGTCAAATCCCGAAATTTCCTGATATTTGGCGTTAGCTAATACCAGGGTCCAGTCTTAACTGTCTCAGTATTTGCTCTTCATTGTCAAATCGTACTACTGGTCTACCTGTTCTCGCAGCATGCTCACCGGGTAAGGTTCCCCCATGTACACATTATGCACGCGTATAAAGACCCTGTAGTCCGGGAAACGGTCTCAGTTAGTGTAGATTTGTCGATATCTTCTGGCAGTAGCTCGAGTATTGCCTTCACAATAGCCATAGAGATAATGCATTTCTGCATACTCCCGTTGGGTGTATGCTCTCCTCGCAGCAGCTATCTTCCACTTATCTAGCCAATCCGTAGCGAAAGAGTGTCTGTCCATTTCATAAATCCTAAATGTGACAAGAACAGAACAGTTATAGCATTTATTTCAACGTACAAAAAACTGGCCGTTTATGATAAACTAATAAATTATTTTGAATAAGGCAAATTTAATGAAATTTGCACTTTGATATGAAAAAACAACCATAAAACCAAAACTAAAGCTCAAACAGTAAAGTGTTGTACCTCATTTGAATCAGCATTAAATGAGCAAAAAATTTTAATACAGGGTCACTTTTCGGTAGTACATTTTTTTTTTCACAGGATGCTCTTAAAGTGAGAAGTAATTTTTTGTATCGCTTCAAATCTTACGGAAAAAAATTCATTTCTCGTTAAATTTGGTACCAAGAGCTGCAATACAATTTTTGTAGTATTGATACATTATCGAGTCATAGTAAAACACTTTTTGTTTTATTGTTTTTAATCAATTTAATTTTTTATTGATTAAATTGTTAAAAAAGTCGGTAGTTTCATTGAAAAAACAAAAATATTAATAACTTTTCGTGCAATGAAGTTATGGCCATGCTGTAGAAACATTTTTTGTTGGAAATTACCTCCTCTATCTTCCTGTTTCGTTTGATCCACGACTTTTTGACCACCCTGTATAAATGTTCAATGGACGTGTACATTTTTATAGGCTACTAGCTTCCACTCGCGGCTTCGCCCGAGTGGATGTCGGTTATCGCGACAAAAAAAAAGTATCATATGTTACTTCTAAAAACTCCAAGAATATCTATACAAAGTTTCATGATGATCGGTTAAGTTGTTAGTTTTCGCGTGAAAGCGTAACAAATAAATTTACTTTCGCATTTATAATATTAGTATTATTATTTGTATGTTGTGTACAATAAAACGTTAATAAATAAATAAACGTTCACATTACTAAACCAGAATGGTTGTCAGTATATCGTTAGTTCGGTTCTTCTAAAGATCTAATTTCTGATTCATTCGTGTTGAGATACCTACGCGAACTCTTTTCATCGCCCGCGGTGTGAACACAAAAAATATGTATCTTCAGTGATACATGCATGTCTGATATAAAGGACATACTAATATAATTTTAATTAGGTATAATAATAATATTCAGTAGTTGATATAGCAGAGTTTTAAATAAATATTGGAATAACGTTATTGTAATACAAAATAATTGAAAAATGTGTTATGAGGCCAAATTAAGAATAATATAAATGCACAATAATAAAGAAACGCCAGTCGCCTATCACAAAAACGTAATCGTGAACAAAAGTGGTTTGAACATCATCATGATACCGAATGCAAAACAAGTAGTAACCACCCATACATATACTATTAATCATGAATACAAATTTAATCCCTACTCACCGTCCATTGCTGCTTTATTAATATCACTTATAAAATACGTGAAAACGATCTTCAATGGAATCCAAATAATTCGAAATGTTAGAGATGGAATTCGCATGCGCCGCGGTCGTCTCGAGGGCGTACGGTCGTATATTTGTTAAAGAGCTTATTTCCGTATTTATGATTAACTAATATATACCCTGTGTCAGGCTATCTAAGACTTAGAATTGTTTGATTAATGTATTTAAATAGGGTGTTTAGCAACATATGGAGCTGTGTCGTTGGTAATCGTCCGCATTCGGGTGTCGCCGCCCGTCGCGCACGTGCGCTCCCTGGAATGGAATATGTAATATTTATTAACTTGTACAATTTATAGTTTTATACACAAAGTTGTTGAGCACGTATGATTACGATTAAAATGTAATCAATTAAACGATGAATACGAAACGATTATTTAAATAAATTATGTTCGATTTAATATTACTTGTTTAAACAAATACCTTCTGAATATAAATTGGTTTATTCTAAATCTTAGTACTTAAGTCGGTAAGCTAACCCTTTGGGAATACTCGGCTTTTAGGTTATAACTTTATTACATATTGGGCCAAATAGCCTATGTGACTTACAAATATTAAATATTTAGTCAATAGGGTATACAAAAGATATCTAATAAACTAATAAAGTAAGAAAACGAAATATAATTTACTAATTTACGAAATTTCATGAATGATTATATTTTATTGTACTAAAATTAATATCATAAGTATATGTGAAAAAAAATACGGATAAACGATCATCAAAAGAGAAAATATCACAACGTATGTTAACATGATACTTAAATTTTAGCCAAAAAAAAAAAAATTGGTTGTCTGTAAAGTCGGTTTACACTTTTACAGACGATAATTTTACGTGATAACGTAATAAGAAAACATTGCTTACTTTTATGAATTTATTTGAATTATTATCACTGAGTTATCAGTATTTTGTATAATACACAGAATGAGTTAATTCAATTAATTATATTTTTTTTCGATAAATTTACATTTATTTGCACTCGTTTATTCAAATATTTTATTACTTAAATTATACAGATTACAAGTAAAAATGTGCTATTAACAATTTATTTACAACTTATATACATACATGTGTGATATTTAAGATCCTCCAATCTGCGTTATTGTTTTTCATTTACAAGCCGAACGCTTAGGCCGATCGTGACTTTCTATCGCTTATTCCGCGGTCTCGCTCGCGACACGTGACACTTCTTCGTGCGTGCAGCCGGCATTCATCGTTTTACAAGACGTTATCACGTCAAAAAAAAATAACTTAGTAATCGTTTACTTCTTTTCTTATTTAAATGTTTCTGCCTCACAATGATAATATGTTCTTGGTCATCATTGGTCGATAATCATCCACTGCTGATGATGATACAATGACATAGGTTTCTACGTAGAATAGACAGACGCAGCAAGACACTCGCAGTTTTATTCCTTCAAAAAACAACGATACTTCGCGACCCTTTTGACACGGTTGTTTGTCCATCTTTGTCTTTTTGAATCGCCGAAGAGTATATACAATAGACGGGGCTACCATTTCAGATTTTTGTATCATAACGGCAATTCTTCGAACTATGTACTATTCTGGTGCTTACTCTGGTTCTCTTTCATTTTCTATGGATCTCCTCTTTTCCCATTGGATCGCGTCGAATTTCGTCGTTTATTCCTCACTGTATAAAGATGAAAGTCGTCGAACAGTACATAATTATGATATATATCTGTATGAGTGATGACAATGGTTCCCAGATATGATCGCTCACTATGAAGTAGTTATTTAGTAAATTCAGACGATATTAAATTATAAGAACTTTTGAAATAATATTAAAGCTATTAAGATTTTTATTTTCTAAATATAAGAGAAAAAAAAAATAAAGATGATGAATAATGATTATGATGACTTATATCTTACTAAATTTTCAATAAAACATTTTGTTATGTTTTCTTTACCTTAACAAAACGTATATTATGTACCTTAGACATATTTAATAAATTGAGACTACGTATAGATATACTATAGATAAACGTATTTAAATATAGTAAACAAATTAAATATAAACCGACAACCGTTCTGGTGGTTCTGGTGGCAGATATTTGTACCTATTTGTGCAAATATTTGTTTCTAGTCTGGGTTATTTGTATGTCCTTGAAGGTCTCCCCACCGTGCCCCGGAGACCACGTAAAGCCGTCGGCCCCGGTTGTTACGATAGACATCTAATAGCGAATGTTACTCATGGTGGGAAATTATCCGCCAACTCGCAGTGGAGCAGCGTGGTATATTAAGCTCCAACCATTCTTCTACATGGAGAAGAAGCCTTTGCCCAGTAGTAATTTGTTTACAGGCTGATACAGTACAGTACGTTATATATACACGAAACAAACACAATATTAATATAGTACATAAATAAATTCGGTATGTGTATGTAATAACCTTGGTATATAGATTTTTACATTAAAATTCCCATCACGAACGAAACCTTTCGCGTGGAGTGAAAATTGAAAAAAAAGCTTGATATTTTTTATTTACTGATAAAATACAAAATCATAATACGTATTGGTCTTGATTTATTGCGATATGAAAAGGGGACAAAAGGACAAGTGCACCTGTGTCACCTGCAACATAAAGAGAGTTGCTGGTCCGCTGCGCTGCCTCGAATTGCATTGAATCGGTACCAATATTATGGAATAAACCGTTAAAAACGTTAAAGCCGTTGGATGGAGGCTGCTTCAAACCGGTCGCCCAGGAGGTCGATGGGTGAGGTCTACGTTCAGCAGTGGACATCCAATGGCTGATATGATGATGATTATGGAATTATTTCATAAGGATGATGCAGCTATGACCGAAGCTTATGATACCTATACTATGATATCACGACTCGTTTGGTGATGACATTGAAACGTACCACCGAGAAAGATAGATAAAACGATTACGCTTTTAACGAATCGTTTTGTTGACGAGTTAATACTAAGCCTGTGGCAAAAAATTAATACGTTACTTCGGAAGTAAATGTCGTTTCTATACACTTTGATATGTTGGCAAATTAATTCAACACTTCCTTAATCAGTATTTCTAGTCCCGACATACCGACGTTGATTCGAGGTGTTATTTTTCCTTTTTAACTGATCAATATGCTGGCCAACATTTTATAATTTATTTATGTATATTTTAAGAAGATTCTTCTATCTTGTCTCAGATTCTCTGGTGGCTGGTAGATGTGAATCTTAACTAAAATGTTGCATATTTAAATATGATCCGGCAACGCCAAGTTTTCAAAACTAGAATTTGTTTTAATTTATATTGTTCTTAGTGAAAGGAAAACTTGGATCACTGGGGAAAAACTCCAGGACATCAGATAATATTACACTCCAACCATTTTCCTAAAGAAATCTTTGCCCACCCATAGGATATTTATTTACAAATTATGTTTTAGAACACATTCACATTCGACTATAGATTTAAAATGTTGTTGAGGCAACACTTATTGTGATTTAAGGAGATGATTTCATTCGTGAAAGGCGCACAACCGCCCACTTGTATAACAAGGTAAGTTGTATTTTATTAAGATTGTATTGCTGTTGTTATGTTTATCATGTTAAGATATGTTTTCCTATAACAGTGTTTTTAATAATAAATACATATTTTCGACTTTGATAAATTTTTGTAACCTTGTTTTATAATAAGCGAAAGATTTGAAGTTGTAGATGTTCTGCATGTAATTTTATTTATTTGTTTGTCAACCATTTGTATACATTTATCATATAATAATTTCTTAATATATTTAGCAAATTGAATAAACTAATTATTTCTAAATACGTTGCAATTTCTCGGTTTGGTAAAATATTAAAACTTTATATCACGCGACTCGTGTGTAGTTTGTGTGGATCATAAGCTAGATATACTTTATCATAAACACAATATTTATATCAAGTAATATAAATATTGATTTTATATTTTTATTAGCGTCTATAGCGGTATCACTCACCTTGAGATTATTATGGCTATTTTTTTGCTATTATACGTTCTGGATAAGATGAGTGTCTAAGGTAAGAAGAATTAGTAAAATCAGCCAAATTCAGATGTTTTCGAGCTTATATAAAACAAATAAATGAAAAAATATTTTTTTATTATGTATAAGTAAGTGTATAATACATGTTTTTTTTATAATTACCCAACTAAAGCAAAATGACATGAAGGTTTCATTCGTTACTCTGTCTCGGTTTATGCTATTAAGTGGTTTTCCTCATATCTTCGAGGGCGCCGGCAGGCTATTTGTATCGTTTAGGGTAACTGAGATCGGTGCGATGAGGTTGCTAATAGTGTTTCTCAGGCCAGCCTGTCGCTGGAGGGATCCTGTTGCCTGCAGATCCGGGACCCTCCAATAAAAGCGGCTGAAGGCACCCGCATGGGGTTTAGTGCGGTATTGCACTCCCAAAGTTCCGAGTCCGACATAGGTCTAGGACTGCCTATCCAGGCGTTCTGGATATCATCCGTCAATGGATTCCCCTGCGATACAAAAAAAGGCAGTATATTTTCTCCTTTATTATTTCCTATTTTTATTAACTCAGTTACATAATTTTTAAAATATGAGTACCACCTTTACGCCGATGACTTGAAACTATCAGTTTTATTAATCAAGATCTAATGCATATACACAACTGGTCATTAAATCGTGGTCTTGTTGTTAATGCCAATTATTGTGTGTCAATTATTGTGGATAGTTCTCGGCAACCAGCTTTAATTCATTCAAAATCTTTACCGAAACTAATTTTTAATAGATACGCAATACCATTTACTACAAATGTTAAGGACATAGTCATAATTATTAATAAGTCCCTTACTTGGTCAGATATAGTAAATAAAGTTTCTCGCAAATTATAATGCACGTATTTTACCTTTAACATGGTTATCTATCCATGAACGTCTCTACGTTAAGTTTCTACTTGTCTGTTTATTCTTTACTCTGTATTATATATATTTAATATTTCACTGATTCTCATGCAGTACCCCTCCACTCTATAAATAACCTATCTCTATCCAATCTTATTAATCGGTCTAAGTTTATGCCTTATTCATTTGCTTTGTCTACTGTTCATCTCTGCAATATGTAACAAGATTCTATTAGTAAGGTTCTTTTAAGTTAAAATTGAAGTCAATACTGTTAGCTCTATAAACGCTTTTTATTTGTATTTAGATAATTGTCAATAGCTTGTTACGTATTAAGTATATATGTATGTCTGTATGTATCTGTTTATGTATGTATTTACTTCCTGTGTGTTTAATATAATGATTGTTACTTATTTTATAATCTTCTTTTGCCTTTTTGGAAAATGAATTTATTCTTTTTGTTTCCGATTTTGCATACCTACTAACGTCCGCTTTTGTAGGTCCTAAGGTTGGCTACCTTTATTATTTTGTTTGAGTCTCTTTACTTACAAAACAGGACTTTAGTCACTACAATATATAGGAGCGGAGCAATGACCTTGAATTTCAAACCATCGATACTCAGTACAGATTAAACCATTATGAACGTCAAATCAAATAATAATAAAAGTTCTACATTTTTCTTAATTGGTAATGAATGAATAATTGAGTGAATGTTATTTTTACAAGAAATGTAATTTTTCGTTGAGTATACATTTTTATTTTCCAACATCACACGGGTGGATATTCGTGGTTTGAATACGTAATCAGTTTTTGATAATCTGCGTAATATTTTTTGTATATTCAATATACTCGTAGATCGAGCCGAAACACCTTAACTTACCTACTTTAAATTAACATATATATATATGTTAATTTATATATATATATATATATATATAAATTAACGTCCTATATATATATATATATATAGGACGTGCAAGGTCTTTCCACCGTGCCGGTTATAATAAGCACCGGATAAGTATTGCTATTATTGATAGAAAAATGTTATAAGTTAAAGCTCTAATCCGTACCTATCCTATGTGCATTAGTGGGACGTTACAGACTATTTTCTGTTGGATCGTCAAGGCATTCATCTTTTACCTGTAAGGTATGTAATTTCATTTAATATTTTTAATCCGAACGATTAAAATAAATAAGTATTATCTATATTACGTGAGGATAAGTTTAAGGTGAAGTTTTACAGGTTTTAAGTGATACATAGTAGAACTGTCTAATAATAATATCTATTAATAACTTTTAATAATTAATTAAAATAGCCATTATAAAGTAAATGATCTACCTTTGTTATTTAAATATTGTAGTAGTATCGACCTCCAAATTGACTGGCTACCTTAGAAGAGAAGTGGAGGAGAGATTGTTTTCCAGCTGCGAGAGACCGCAAATTGTGAACACCCAGGCAGTAGGTATATGTCCAACAATAAATGTGCATAAACCGCTGAAGAAGACGAAAAAGAATAAAATTAAATTAAAGCAATTAAAATGTGTTTTTAATACATACAAAACGTTGATGCGAGCTTTTCAAATGACGTCAATGCGTACAAACTATCTTGTAATTGACCATGTACTCGTAACCTTAACCCAGTCAGTGTTTATTTTGTTTACTAAATACATATATACTACATAAATAAACATATGAATAAATGATAAAAAACGTCACGAATTTGTGTATCATTTACTTACTTTTGTTATTCAACAAGAAGTTAAAATGAATGTACTAACCTTATTTGAATTGATTGGTTTCTTAATTTAGGTAATTATCTTTTTTAAGGGCAAAAATATTAAAAATGTTGGTATTTAATAATGTCAAATTATTGTTTGATGTTTATTTTTCAAAATTTGCAAATCAAGTTCTATGAAGTTAAAAATGTAGTAAAAACTGTTTATCTATGTTTTATGGGTTTATAGAGACATTATTTCGTGATCAAACACGAAACTACGAATATAAAAATAATTAAAATCAAATACCGAATCATTGTTTTTTGTATAAAGTAATATCAAGATCTAAACATCTTACTATATAAACGGATAAGCGTGCAGTAGGACGCATTAGAGCTTTTAAATTATTACAAGTCTGAATGCAAAACTTATTCATCAAATTGTTTCAACAATACAACGTACAAATGACCTCCGCCTCCCACGAACGAGGTGAATCAATCAATTCAAGGTCTGCTTCCCAGTAAAAGGTACGACCATTTTGTGGACTCGTTTAGGAACATTTCTTCGTATACAACAAGAGAAGATACGGTTCTTTCAAAGTGGTTACAATAACTAGATATAAGATTGAAGGTGTCTTGCGTGTTCAGTCATGCTTATATAAGCATATTGTACCTGTATTATGGATACATTATGAAAATTTAATTCAGCAATCCATTAACTCGTATCATTGGGTATTTTGATAATTTTTTTTAATACATTATTACTCGTTAGTAAAAAAATTAGACAAAGAGGAAGGGAAGAGGGTGGTTTTTGATTTCACACAAATAAGAAAAATATTTATTAATTCAACATCGGATATACATATATGACTGCAACACATTGTGATTAATATTATTTAAGTCGAAATGTTCCAAGTTGTTGTTAAAAACATTGAAAAAATATTGATAAACACTATTTTTTGTTGTTATGAATTGAAGATAGTCGAGAATCGTACAAACAATTCATAGGAATTTTGATATATCATTCTTATAATATTGAAAAGATTATTTCTTTTTCATTTACAATAAATGTCGCAAAACTCAATATGAATTGTAATATTGTATCATCAAGTTCGTGAACAATTGATAGGTTTATGAGAGTATATATTTCAGCACTGGCTTTAGATTCACAAGTCGAATCATAAATCTCAAAGGTTATGTCAAAGCTTCATTGTACACGTACGCAGATTAAGCGATGTCGAACGATGATTTCTTAAGAATTCTAATTTTATTCTTAGCGAAAGGCTTTGAAAACATATTCGTATGCCCTTTTATACTTTTAAACTTTCATTTACTCCTGATTGAGCATTAAATTGAGGTTCTAGATTCTGCCAGAATAACCACATAGTCGGCAAATCGTAGATAATATATGGTTGACTTCCAATACAGCGGTAAATAAAGTATTGTGCATATTGTTGAAAACCGTTCTGGTGTAGTAGTGCGAATATGTAGTAACTTCAACTCCTCCTCTCGGGTTCGATTTCCGCTCGGAGCATATATATTTGTAAAAATATTTGTTTCTGGTCAGGGTTCTTCTGGGTCTTCGAACCGTGCCTCGGAGAGCATGTAAAGCCGTCAGCCCCAGTTTTTATCATAGACATCTCGAAAATATCCGCCAACCCGCAGTGAAGCAACATGGTGGATTAAGTTTCACCATTCTCCAGTATAAAGAAGGGACCTTTGCCCAATAGTGGGATGTTTATTCAGTTCAGTTCAGTTCAGCATATCGATGCGTATACTTTCGCGTTAAAACACTTTCGACTGTGTCATTCTAATCTAATTCTTAATTCTAAGTATTCTCTATCAAACTGTATAAATAAGCCCACCGTATTTTTATAGCCGCCTATTTAGTTGCCTATATAGTCTGTTAAAACATAGTAGAAGACTATTAAATATGATAAAATTATATACAATACACATTAAAAAATAAAAACTATATGTTTAATTAGTAACAAACATATTAACCATACCAATCTAACAAACTAATTTCAACATCAATCCATTTAGTGGTTTCTCATAAATCCCGGTAATTAGACTGAAATTAATCTATATCTAATTATTTTAAATGAAACAGGAAATTGAATATTAAATAATTTATATTCATCATTTCAATAAAAATATTGACGGCTGACTGATTTAACAAACTTAGTAGTAGGTACAGTAATGATTTGATTAACTAATCGTTATCATTAGAATAATTGAATATATGAAAAATCCTATATAATATATGAAATATCTCATGGATGGATGGCACTAGGTACCCTGCCCTTTGCCACTTCAGCTTGTAAATACGTTGGGCTATGTCGGTAACGACGGTAAAATTCGTTCGTCTGCGGATTTCATCATTGCTGATTCGATCTCGCAGAGAAATCAGCAATGAGTAGCAAGTCAGAGACCACGTCTCAGTTCCGTATGTTATCACTGGTAACACACATTGGTCGAAGACTTACAAGTTCAAGTACTGAGGTATGAAGTATTTTAGTTGTAAAATATTAGTGGTACAATTAGTATTTTAATTTTATTTAAAAGCTTTGAAAATTGTCATTTCACGTTGTAATACCTAAATCACTTTTGGTGTTTATGTACATACACTTATGTACGAATGTACATAAGTGTATGTTTTAGTTTTGGCTGTGGTAGAATACGAGCATTGGTTAATAATAATTATTAAGTGTGCGATACCAAACCTAAAAGATAAGGCTGTAGTGTACTGTATTTGAATTATTGACAGAATTTGAAATAATTTAAAATGTTATTCATTATCTGTTATAAAATGAGTAGTAGCTTTACGTTACGTCCATTGCATTACATGTGATAGAATGTCTTCTGTCCATCAGGACCTTAGCATCAGCTCCTTCTCTTCCTAAAGTTGTCCTTTACTGCTGAGTACAAGTCACAAAGTATGTGTACCCGTGTAAAACTTAGAATTCGAAAACTTAGCAGTCGATATTAGTCGAGATTTTATTAAAAAAAAATACTTACATATAAATTGAAAACACCTTAGTAAAATATTTTCCAAGTTATGATAATAACCTTTATTGATGTGCCATGTGTTATATTAGGCGTTATACGCCTTCATGGTGCCATGGCACCCGTGGCTGGTCTAGATAGACGACTATGTACCTTAGCGTAAAGTTTGTCGGGAATAGTAGCGCGGCGTTGTCAGTTATTATGAGCTATAAATCGCTCATCTGTGCAAATGTGTTTTGATACCTTTACTATAAAAGGTTTATCGTGTATGATAATAGTTTTGCAGAATAATAATATTTATCGCTGAGGATCCTATGAGGTCTAGGTACTTATTTACTTTTGAAATAAATCATTATTAATACTATTTTTTAAGTATTTTATAATTGTTAACAAATATTATAATAATTTTTTATCTTAATAAAATTATAAATGTGAAAGTTAATGGATATGTTTTGGATCTTTGTCAATCAAGGTTAACCGGAAATAGCTAAAATATAACACACATACATATTAATGTACCCTTTATACATGTATATTGTATCTGTTAAGTTAGATTAATATTTTTATTCCGTTTCCTTTCAAATGAAATTATTATTCAATCCTCTTGGATTAATTATAAAGTCTACGCAGGCGAAGCTGCAATCAGAAAGATATTTTTAATAATTAATATTAACACTTTTAAAACATTTTTGTATTCTTTAAAGACAATAGATTTCATCTGAAATGATAAATATAATTTTGAACAAAATCCCTTAAAATTATTTTCATCTACCAATCTCATGAGTTATAATTTGTAAAATTACATTCGCTTTAAATAGTATATTTGTTGAGAAACGATGTAGGTTATAATCTGTCTGTATCTGTATCAGCCTTTAAACTACCCACTGCTGAGCGAAGGCCTCTTCTTCATATAGAAGAAAGGTTGGAGCTTAATTCACCACGCTGCTCCACGGTGGGTAGGCGGATAATTTCCCTACCATGAGTAACAATCGTTATCAGGCGTCTATGATAACAACCGGGATCGACGACTTTATGTGCTCTCCGAAACAAGAAGCAAGAGACCCACAAGGACATACACCCAAACACAAATATCTGTCCCGAGTGGGTATCGAACCCGCGACCGCCGGTGCGCAGTGTTGAGACGACTTCTCGCACCACTACACCAGAACGGTCCTCATAGGGTATAAAACATCACAATATGACTTATATGAGCGCAGTAGTGACGTAAATGAGATCTAACGTAATAAGTCTTGAACGGCAATACATAGAAACCAAGTAGATGAATACTGAAATAAAGGAGATGAATCGATTTGGGACCGTTTATCCTGTTCCAAAACAGCGTGAATTCTAATCCAAAATTCAATTTCCATAATAGAATAATCGTTGTGAAGGCATGAAATAAATTCAAAGATTGGTATTGTTTAAAACTTAAAGAGTATTTAAAATATTGTTAGTAAAATAAGGATGTGTGATACTGTTTTTCTTTTTTAATCTAATTTCCATGTTCAATATATCACAAAGTAGCCATTGATCGGTCGTGGAGATATACTTCGGCCATTTCAACTTTTTATCAGGGGCGCCTTGCTCGGTGTTAGCCTCTGTTGAATATTTATACAGAACCCTCCCTTCGAAACGATGTGTTGTAATCTGTTTACAGTAAAAACTATATATGTTTGCTTAGTGTCCTCTGTGTTAGTTTTTGTTCATTTGGGCTATGGGAAGTATGCTAATTTTTTAAAGCATTGTCTTTTTATTGCTCTTTAGTAACGTCTTAAGAATTTAAAGTATGGTTTTAACTGACTGTTGTAAAGTACGTTTAATATTTAACTGGAATTCAACTCTAAGAGAAACGGCTATTCTAAAACGCCGTATTTTTCAAATGACTCTCGAGAGGTCCTCAAAATAAAAAGAACCTAAACCCAAATCAAAAGTAAAAATCGTTTCATAGTACATTATCTATTTAGGGAATTCTATTTTATTTAACTAAACACAGCCCGCAATTTTATTCAGTAGGATGATCGATTTTAGCTACTTACATTGTTTTTAGTATGTTTTACCTTCATCTATAACTAACGGTAATAGAAATTATATTTTTACTATAATAACACGGAGAAACTTTTATTTATTTATTTATTTAAATCCTCGTAGTTATACCACTAAATATCATAAATTAAAACTAAACATTAATAAAATATTTAACTAACATAAGTATTATTCGAAGTGATATGTCTTTAAAGATGTAAACAACATTGATTATAAATATACTAGCTCCTGCCCGTGGCGTCGCCCGCGTGGATTCGTTCGTTGTCGGTTATCGCGACCAAAAAAAAAAGTATCCTATGTTACTTCTAATACCTCCAAGAATATATGTACAATGTTTGATGATAATTGGTTAAGTAAGTTTTCGCGTGAAAACGTAACAAAAAAACTTACATTTCACATTTATAATATTAAGGATATATAAATTACTTTTTCTGTTTTTTCAAGAAGTATTAAGGCTTCATTCTATCTATTCCCTGTGTGTTTATTTGTGTGTGTGTCTGTGTGTGTGTGTGTGTGTGTTTAATTTAAAACTTTAGGCCAATTCTTATTGTTAGATGACCATGTCTCAGAATTTCTCCGGTGACATGCAGGTTCACTATGTTTTCCTTTTCCGCTGGGCATGAGATGAATTTTAAACAAAAGGGAAAACTAGTGAGATAGCAATCGCCCTACTTTATAAAAAGTAGTTACGTAGGCAAATACTTATTCAACAACTAGATCAAGGAATGTTCTAATAAGAAGAGCCAAGAGGGTCTCAGAAATTAATCTAATTTGATATCATAAAATAAAATTTGATAGCCTGTTTATCCAGAACAGTTAGGATAAAAAAAACATGGCGCTATGGCTTAAAGTAACGTTGTAGTAATAGCATAAACCACAAAGGTGTATTTCTGATATTCGTACCTATCGAAATCTATGAAGTACCTCACCATCTGCCAAAATATTGCATGGTATTTAAATACATTAATATGGTATATCATATGGCTATAGACCGGTAGTATAAATAAGATAAAACTAAGCACACCGTACCCCACCTGTCGTCAACTCCCACCTGTCCAATACTGAGGCCAGACAAGTTTTTATGGTCTAATAACACATCTTTAAGTTCAATAAAGTACATGATTTTTATACTACAACTTCAACCCGACTTTGTCTTTTTTTCAAAATAGCTATTGCTTAAAACTTTTTACCGATGTATTGAATTTGTCAATTCATTGACGATATATTTATTTTAAATTAACATGATTATTTTTATAACTAAAATCATTTATATTAACAATAAACTATTATTTGAATTCTATGATAACCCATAAAATAGTAGATAAAAAAAATTGTTGTTGCATTTTTTTTAAACACGAAACTAGCTGTCCAACGTCTCCCGTCGACTCTAGAAGCGCAGAAGTAACCACACTTTTCCCCTAATCAGACCAGAATCAAAATGTCTAATTTATAATGTAAAGCGATTTAGAAAACTTTTAAACTACTAAAATTAATCAAAAATGACAAATACTTTTAAGAAAATGGGTCCAATAGACTTCTTACAATTTAAAACTTGTTCCTTTGGTTTTCCATAATTTACTCTTTTCCTAAACTACCTAACTAAAAAAAATCAAATCAGTTGAGGCTTTATCGAGTATTTGTTAGACTAACGCACGGCAATTGATTTTTATATATACATTACGTTAGAATGTTGAGTACATAAAATACCTGATAGCAGTTTTCGTTAGTAACGTTTTACACTTTTTCAAATAAAATGAATATTTTTATATTGAAAATATATTTTAGATTTGAATGAATAACTGAATTAATCAATGTTTATAACGTTATTACGCCGATGAATCGTCAAAGAGATAGCTCTTAATTAATTAAAAGAATTTTATATATATATATATATATATATATATATATATATATATATATATATATATAAATTTCTCTTTTACTACATTTAATTTACTTGTTTTTGACGTACTAGATTCCCTTCACGATTTCTCCCGTGGTTATATCGATATTTATACACAATTATCTGAATTAATGTATCTTTCAAACAGTAAAAGAATATTTTTAAACAATTTCAATGCCTATATAGTTCATCTTCTATATGCAATAAACTGACAAAAAAAACAGGAAAAAAAAAAATAAATAAACTGCCTCTCACAGCTCACTTGTAATATATTGGTATAGATATCATAGCAATATATAACAAAATTTAAAAGGTGGACATTACATAACTTCGCCATTATTTAGAATAGTGCATAATAGACTTATAATAAAAATTACAACATTATCCAGACAATTGTTTTTGAATTCTGTGAGATATATACGTAATATACCTACTTATGTGTGACATGTATATATAGATGTATAATATAATACATACATGTACGTAATAAGATAGATACGTAACTATGGACGTCATGCCAAAATTTAAGTCGCAGGGAACTGTAAAAACAAATAATTACGTCGAAATCGAAGAATAAAAATGTTTTTCCATGTTTGTTATATTTCTGTGTACCTATATTATCACTTGTCAACCTACATTCGTAACTTTCACATCAATAAATGACTTCCAAAAGCACTAAAATTATAAGTTATTTTATATTCGTATATGATATTATAGTTTTCTGATAACATGAGATGACCACTTGCAAAACATGCAATACTAACAAATTACGAAGATAATTTTGTTCGAAGCATGCGAGATTATTAAAAGATCTTAAAATCGAACGAGTTATAAAGCAAATATTTGATCAAATATTGGTGTAAACGTATAAAAACGGCTTCACAACGCGGCAAGAAAATGAAACAGAACATGATTACCAACGTAGTAAAACAGCTGCTCGCTGAGAACTCGATAAAATGTTCAAAGTAAATTTACAAGTTTAACATACATTGCTGTTTTTGATGTCGAATGTTTAATGATAATCCTTGCTAACATGTTAATGTATCATTAAACGAGAAAATATATAGTCAATAAATTGTACGTAGTACAAGTCACAATACAACATACAAACAATGATTTAACACACACATATAAGGAAAGCCCTCTTTTGAGACAGAATAAAAGAACCTATTTACACGGGGTATCTATTGACGTAAAATGATAAATCATTCTTTATTGCTATACGCTTAAGGTGTAAATTTTATTTGGAATTGTTTTTAGATGGAAAATAAGGGCAAATGTATAAGACGAACTAGGCGTAGCTTTGACATCGATGTTAAATTGTGATCCCTAACTTAATTACTTGTTAAAAAATATATTTATGCTTCTTTTACAAGACAAGTTTAACAAGACTTTGTTTTTTTGTATCAAATCTTTTAATATTAAAGTATAATTATTAATTAATATTAATAACATTAAAATTAAAATTTTACAATATTATACATATTTACAACGCGACATTTAAACTACCTACTCGTACCTAATTATTTACAGACAATTTTAGTATAAATCATGTCCGCGTGGAATGGTGCCAAGAATACTGGCAGCATTTCCCCGTTGAATCGCAATACCGATTCTCTGGGCAAAAAAATTCACCAGCCCAGCTCCTGTTAAAGTGGAGGCTATGAGACGTGGGGTTAATTCTTTAAAAAATATATTAAAGTAGATACTGAACAATGATTTGTCATTTTAAATTTAAATTATTCTTTTTCAGGTAGGTCTCTGAACGATTTACGATCTTCTACACTACTTATACATAATGTTTTGGCTGCTTTAGTTTTGTTTTACATGTTTAATATTCAATACAACTGAGTTCGATTCAGGTAAAACATCCGGTCTACTAATCGCCTCTGTTATATTTATGACATATTTAGATAGGTGGCGCCTTTACGCCCGTCTGTGGAATTTGTAACATAAGGTCGAAAACATACTAAACTATAATTTTTTTGTTTTTTATAATTCCCATAAGAAGAATAATTTTATGTATTTGATTGATTAGGATTTCATTAGACTGAAATCAGACTGCTATTTATTTACAAACATTTTTTATTTATTTATTGTTATTTATTAAAATAAATCTTTAGCAAAAAATGTTTATATTGTAAAATATAGTCATAACTTATGTCTATTTGAAAAGTAATGAGGCTTAAAAAGAATATACAGATGGCACCACCGGTATTATAAACCAATGTTGACGAACGACACTTTCACCTGCGTTGATTTAAATTTGTCAGATTGGTTGTCACACGCCCAATGAGTCATACCATGATAATTTATAGCCTATAACCTTCCTAATCAAGTCAAAGATTATTCGATGGATCTTCTATAATATAAGAGCTTTAAAAAATAAAGAAACAAACTCCGTAGATGTTAATATTATAATTAAAATAACGTTTAAATTTATTAGTTATTAATACTAATAGTAGAACCCCATAACTTTTTTATTAACCCCTTTTCCAATCCTCGTCTAGTGTATGATCGCCCTAATACAATAGCTGCCAACGGGAGACAGTACGTGACATTTTCGTTAACAGTCACACCTTAATGTTTTCGTATAATAATTGAGCAGCAATAAACATATAATAGAATACATTCTACACATTAGGCAATAACAACATTGCCTCAAAAGATTTTTTTTTATCGAGTAAGACAGTTACTGTTTTGCATGAATCTAATAAAGAGGCCATTCACTTTACGACAATCATTCATCGTTCCGCACACACTGATTCAGTTTGGTAAAAACAGGGCTGCACTTCACGAGCCGATGGATTCCTGTGAAGGCCTCTTAAAAATTGTAATAAATCACTTGATTATACAAAAATAAACCTACTTTATTTTTTGGGAGAGAAAAAAAATAAAATTTTACTAATTTTATGTCAATCAACTTGACAAATTTACGATCGAAGATCTGGCAATACAATTATGATGAGTTAGACAATCATTGCGGCAGTTGGAATTTGCAAGGGACAATTACGGCTTATTTTTTTAATTTCTAATTACAACTTGTCACTATAAAATAAAAAAATATGTTGAACATACACACACGGTCGTCTCTACTTACCTAACAGGGTAAGCAACTCAATACCTGTGTTTTATGTAGGTAATATCCGACTGATATATATATATTTGGTTTTTTTCGTAAATATTATAACATTCTTAATCTGGCCATAAATACTGTTACAAATTAAATTTGAATTTGGAATCTGTCATTTTTATATGATTGTTGTTGAGCGTGGAACTGTTTGTATTTTAGATACCCAGTAACTAAATTGTTTCAAATAAATTCACTATTCTCTTATCTGTGTTTGCACTTAGTTTTTTAAATTATCTAAGAGAATCTTTCGGAAAATTAAAACATACGTATAACATGTCTATAAAACCACCTTCGCAAATAACACATTATTTGAGAACAAACTTGATTATCATAAAAAAGGTTATATGTAATGAGTCCACCTTAAGAGATAGATATACTATATGCCGTCGGCGTCGCGAACTTTTTTTTTAGAACTTTTAATGTCATTCAATTCCGTCATACATGATTTTTGCGTAACTTTAACCGTTTACGGAAGCTCTCGAAAAATAATGTTTGTTCCCGTTTTGCAACGTTTCTTACTAATGCTCAGCTCCTATTGGTCATAGCGTGATGTTATAGAGCCTATAGCCTTCCTCGGTAAATGGACTATCCAACACAAAAATAATTTTTCAATTCGAACCAGTAGTTCCTGAGATTAGCGTGTTCAAACAAACAAACTCTTCAGCTTTATAATATCACATAATATAGATTCGTCCCGTTTAGCACCGTCTCGCGCTGTTTCGCGCGCCTGTAACATTTCATAGTAAAACTAGTGCTATTCTATTTGTCATTATTAATCTTTGTTTTTATTTATAATTAATAAACATAGAACAAATGTGTCATCAGTAGTAAACATATATTTATATGAAATGTGATAAATGTACGTTGGCTTTGATCAATGCGAGACGACGCGAAACATAGCAATTCAACGTTAGACGAAGGCAGACCACAAGGTATGCGAAATTTATACATGAGTTTACCAAAGTAATAACTACTCTATTCACAGAGAAATATAGTTGAATATAGTATAATCCTTGAGAACTTTTTACACTAAACATGGGAGGGATGAGTATTAAAATTTTACCATATAAATTTCGATTCTTGCCCATCCAATCTCTCTTGCCTCATCGGAAACCAACCAGCCTTACATTTTTAACACTAGCAACAAAAAAAATACAGACGAATTGAGAACCTCCTCCTTTTTTTAAAGTCGGTTAAAAATAATATCATACGGAATTGTATATCTTACAATACGTAGACACGTAAATCTAAATCGTTTCAACACTTAAGATGCAATTTCAGTACATTGCTACCACGCGAAGCCGGACGGGTCGATAGTTTAACAATAAGCTTGTTTTATTCGCAAGTTTCTTTTTCTTCTTTAATTAATTTTTTAAAACAATAAAAGAATTTAAATAATCAGTAACTTGTATTTGTTTTATTCTTAATATCCTGTTAACATTCAAAATTATAAATAAAATTGTTATTGCTGTTTAATTAATTGATGTCGAAATAGGGAATGGATTCGTCTCTCTATTTACAATATCGATGATATGTGAGTATAAAGTGATATACATATTATAATTTTTATTTATTTCTATATAATATTATAAAGATAAATAGCTTGTTTCTTTATAACGCACTGATGTAAAGTATAACTGGTCCGATTTTAAAAATTATTCTTAAAGAATAAAATTAAATTATTAGTTTTGTTTGTAATTTGATTGATACATAAATAATATCTACCCAATTTTTTTTTTTTCCGAGGTTACAAATTTACTCATATGGGTCATCGTGTGATGTTTTGTCGCCTATACCTAATTTGTAAAGGTTTTCAATTTTTTTTTATGATTATTGTAGTTTATTGTAGTTTACTATTTTACCTCGGTAAAAAAAATCCAATATAACCCTCGGGTCATATTTATAATTACTGTTATACATATTACTCTCGGTTGTACCTTAATGTTTTTTTTTTTTTTTGTACTAGACATCCATCTCATCAGAAGGAGACTGTCTTTACAATTTATATTAATTAACTTTTTCATACACAGCTCTCGCAAGTATTCTGCTCGCACTTTCTAATATACTAATTTTCTTCTAGCATCCATCATCTTTTACACATTTGGGTATATTCCCACTAAGGCTATGTCTACTTTTCACTTTTTTTCTATTTAACACGGGGACAATGAGGGGGATGACAAAAATATCTATATTTTATTAAATTTTACAATTTTCCTTATTATCTCACACTGACACCGCACGGATCACTTAGTTTGGAGTTCACAACAAAATCCTAACGTAGAGAAAAATTAGAGAAAAAAAAGGTCAAACGTAAGTAGTTCTTGTATAAATATGTAAAAGATATTCTTTATTTGTTAATCTATACAGAATAGTAGGTATATTTATTAATACTATATATTAAAATTTATTTAGAAATTTTACAATATTATACATATTTACAATTCAAAACTTAAAATAATTATTTACAAACAGTTTTGGTATAAATCATGTCCGCGTGGAATGGTGCCAAGAATACTAGCAGCATTTCCCCGTTGAATCGCAATTCCGATTCTTTGGGCAAAAAATGCACCAGCCCTCTTGTCACCAGTGGAGGCTATGAGTCGTGGGGTTAATTCTTTTAGAAAATTTTTAGCACTGCTACTCCAAGGTCCAAGTGTTTCGACTGCAAACGGCACAAAAATATAACTTTGGATAAGTGACGAATATTTGTGCCGTTTAGTCATTTCAGCCTTCTCCGCAGCGGCTCCCATTCTTACAGCCGTTTCCCTGATATGAGACGGAGCCAATGTATCGACGCAGGTTGCGTCCCACAAAAGCGCCCGTCCCCTTTATATAAATGTAAATAATAATATTATAATTTTTGTATAAATATTGGTTATATTAAAAAGTATTAAAATCATAATAATACTTTTTATTGACTCTCAATTACAACGCAACTTTAATTTTGTTTGTTTTATATATTATTTAATAACAAAATTAATTTTTAAGATTTAAAAAAAATCCATTTGTATTTTAAACTTGGACTAAAAACAGTACCTAAAAGAAAAACATCTAAGACACGCAGGGTCAAATTTTTGAATTCGAGGACACGAGTAAGTTTCTTACATCGTTGTAGTATACCGTTAAGGTTCCGTTTAGGTTCGTATGTTTAATAATAATTGTTGTATAAATAATGTCAGCGTGAAATGTGGTGAGAATGCTAGCAACGCTACCAGATTTAATTAACCGAAATAACTTTCCGTAGGCCTAAACAAGAATTTTTTTAAGGGTATTTACTATTTATCAATAGTAGTTAAATACTCTATTTATATATATTATTACATTATTGTATGTATAATATTAAATAAAATAATTAATCGTACTGCAACCAACTATTAAACCCGTTACATTCTTTGTTTTTTTTTTCTTCTTTTTTTCTTTTTTTTTTATATTTCATACCTTAAACGCTTATAAATGATACGGCAAAATATAAAGGCTTAAAAATATTAAATACTTATTTTTAATTAACGTCATTATAATATTAGTTGTAAGAACACTTTATTTATTAACTAATTTAAGATGTGATTATAAGTATAAAACTTCGTTAAAATAGATAAATTTTTAAAAGTACTTAATTGTTTTTTTTTTTTAAATAAGTAACTAAATAATAAATATCTTAGATATTACTTATAAAATTTTCTGTGTTGTTGTTTAATTATTTAAGTACTCATTACTAAGTACATAAAGTTTGAAACGTTTGTAAGGGTTTATACATATCCAATGAAAACGTATCATCCACCTCCACCTAAATTAAACGGGAGACTTCATACAGATTAATATGTCATTAATACGTTATTCAAATACAAAAAAAAAAACAACACGAATTTGTGTTTTATTTACAAGATCAAAAGAACTAATTTCCTCTAAACAAAAATATGACGAAACTTCCAAAAATTTTACAAAACGCAGAATATATCTTGTGTTCTTGTATTAAGGTCAAATTTTGAATGTGCGATGATAAAGGCCATTGCCACAACACACAGGCCAATGCCACAAACACATGTTGGTGCTGCATCACCACCTTACTTGACCTACCTCGCCTCCTTCTTTGAGGCCGAACGCTTAAGAATACAGGGTAAAATGGGTTGAAGTGCGGGTCATACTGGTTGGTTCGCGTTATATGAGTCAAGCCGGGGGGCGCAGGGACGGAATCAATGAACTCAGTCGACTCGACCGACAAAAGGACGTTTCGCTTGGCAGGTAATTAACTTAATATCAATCCTTTTTTTTCTAAAACATAATATGCTTAAGCACTTTAACACACCACTTGGGTCTCACTTCGATTATCTTTAAGTTTTAGGAATAATATTATTTTAGAATGAGTGTTATTCTGAATAATTTGTTTTACAAATTTAAATAGGTGCCAAATCAATGATTATATTTGAAGGCCGTTCTGGTACTAACGGAAATTACGGACATTCAACTTAAAAGCTTTCCGCGAATCTGTATATGTATGAATATGACGTAAGTTTTAACAATGGTACAACATGTCGACAAATGATTGGCGTCTTGTGACGACCCTCGTCATTTTTATAAAAGAATTCTTGTACTGCACACTACAATTCGGCAAAAATAACACATATCTGTCTAAAATATAGTCTCCGTTACAAGTACGAATAACTTTACATCTATAAAACAAATACTTCTTGACTTCTTGGTCTTCTTGAATTGCTATACAATCCTAAGTTATCGTTTTGATTCAAGTTTAAAGGACGCAACTCCTTGTCTCCTTTCAAATCACGACTAGTAAGCTACCCTGAGTGATATACATAGGTTTTCGAGTAACATTTTGACTTATTTCTTATGATTATTGGACTGTTAAGTATGATGTTTATGTTCACCACTATGTTAGTGAACTGTGACTTTTTTTAATATATACAGTTCTTATTACATAGGAATGAAGTTTACAAAGTGTATGTGTACGTTATTTATACAATGATTTATAGAATGAGATGCGGTCAAAAGCTAGTTTAAGAATGCGATGTCTTCTCTCGATTACAACTAGTTACTGGCTCGGACTGCTTCGAATCCTATAACTAGCTTTTACCTGCGACTTCGTCCGCGAGGAATTTACTTCGTTACGATTTCACTAAAATAGTTTATAGAGTTATAACTCCACTTCTAGACGGTGTATTAAGATGAAGCCTACATCAGAGTTTTAGTTAGAACTCCAGCATCACTATTTTGTTATTTAATTTTAACCAATTTCGTGCAACATATTTTGCGCGATACCTGAACAAACACACAGACATACAGACAGACTTACATAAAATTCTAAAAATTATTGTTATTTATTTATTTATTATTTATTTAATGTTTATTAGAGAAGACATACAGTTTGATATAAGTACATTAAAATAAATTTAAATGACATACATTTACCAGTTAAGTGTTCACATAATAATTGCACAAATAATAGCGATATCAATATATAATAGGTATATGTTTATCAATATGTTATGTTTTGGCTTCTATTGCCCTTATGGGTCTTCACCCATATAATTAGTTTTTCATAAATATCTCCTATGTGCAGACATAGCCGATTACAATTCTATATAGTTAATTTTTATTATATATAGATTAGACATCACTCGCAGTTTCACTCGCAATTCTCATGACTGCAGTTCCGCTACGATGAGTCGTAGCGGGATGTATTATAAGTTATGTTGCTTCTTGATAATAAAGCTTTCTAATTGTGAGAGTTATTAAAGTTTTATCAGTTGTTTCAGAGTAATTCGCTTAAGAACAAGATTTTTTATATTTTTATAATATTTATATGAAAAAAAAAAACAATTACAATTTTGTTGTGTGAAATTAAAAAAAAAAATTATAAGTATTGTTATATCTATTTTGTATTTGTATTGTTTGTATTATTTATACTGTATTGTACTTTATCAGTCTGTAAGCAACCCATTACTGAGCGAAGGCCTCTTCTCCATATAGAAGAAATGTTGGAGCTTATTTTAATTATCCTCCATACTGCTCCACTGCTGGTTGGCGGATAATTTCCCTAACATAGTAGTAAGTATAAGAGTAGCTTAGCCAAACTTAATCCAATAGTTACAGTAGTTAGTGCAGTATTTTTATATAATGTGATTCTTTATAATGTAAGCAGATAAAGAGAGACAAATGAGAAAAAGAGCTAAGAAATCGAAAAAATAATCACTTTAAATTTGTACACAGATATTTGAAATTAATATTTCTATGAATTTTTATCTTTTAAAACATGTAAATAAGCACGTTATTACCCTAGTATTACTTTTATTAAAATAAACGGAACAGTACGTTTTTTCTGCTTACTCAAAATATAGGTACTTTAAATTCATTTAATAGTTTAAGTTATAGAAAAAAACTATGACTTTTACAGTGTCTTACTGACTGTAACAGGTTTATGGACTTGTTAGACGAGATTGTAAGCATTGGATAGAATCAGGCGTTACTTTGCGGAAGTTCATGATTAGCAAGAAAAGGTTAAAATTATTTTGCTATAATCCGCCATCAGAAAATCAAACTTAAGTATTGACTAGACAATACAGCATTGTAAAGTCGATATCTCCTGAGGATGCTCCGGTGTCGGAGCGAAACGTGCGTCGAGAGTAGTGTTAGAGTCTTGTGTGGTGGTGCATGTGAATGGTGGTGGTATTGCTTGCTTGGGAACTTGGCTTTCTGGCTTGGTTGGGAAGGTGAGCGGTGCTTAGCTTTTAATTGCATTTTGACCATACAGATTCTTCTGATGGCGGATTATAGCAAAATAATTTTAACCTTTTCTTGCTGAGATTGTAAGCGTTAAGTTAATTGTACGAGTACCTTTTTTAAATATTAAGTTACAGAAAATATTAATATTTTGGTTTAAGCGTAAATAATGGTAGACTTATTGTCTCTTATTATTTATTAAAGTGAAAATGTCACTTAAGATATTCGTTAAGAATAAAATCCAAGAACAAAGATCCACGACCTGAGAATAGAAGGGAAAGTTGCTATAGAACAATGTTGCTATCTCCAATACCGTATTTTGACAAATTATTTGATGTTAATTTATAATGAAATTATTTTAACTTAAATATTATGAAATTTTCCATGTTATTTTATATACAATGACGGTAAAATAAGTAATTGAATAAATCCGTCACTATATTTATTTATCGTTATTTTATTATTTTATTTGCTTGTGTGTGTATTACCTTAATCGGACTATTGAACTTTTTATCTTCCAATAATTCAATACGCTGTATTATTGCATAGTTTGATACTATTGTTATTAGGGGAAAACTCTTTAATAGTGACAAAAAGCCTCTAAATTTCTAACTGGAGTTCAATCCGCCACATTATTCCATTGCGGGTTGATAGTTTGCTACCAACAATAGCGATCGTTATCAGATGTTTATCGCCTATGACTATTAAAAATGTCGGATATGAAAAAAAACAACTTTACATGAGAGCGATGCAAAGTGTAAATTGCATGCGTCTTTTTACATATTTTTTTTAAATACCGACATTTATAAATTAAGTGATTAAAAAACTATGCATAAAATAATATTTTTCTTTTCAGCTGATGTTAGTTAGACTTGGTTATTTTGGAACGTTTTATGAAATCAATAAAAAAAAATCGATTTTGCAGTTCCGATGATGTTAATAGTCACTAGAGTTATGATAACAATCAGGACTGACAGCTTTTGCATGATTAGGAAGCATGTCGGGCAGACTAACAAGAACTAACACCCATCTCATCTCATCTCTCTGAGAGAGAGAGACAGACTTGTTAGACTCGGGCAGAGAGACAGACTTGTTAGACTCGGGCAGACTAACAAGAACTAACACCCAGACCAAAAATAAATATTCGTACAAAAACAAGTATATATTCCGAGCGGGAATTGAACTCGTGACTATTGGTGTTAGATGGTGATAGAAAAATCTGACTTAGAAGATTATGAAAAACGAGTATCATCTGTATTTGTTCACTGTATGAAAATACTCCAGATAAACAACGCACTTGAATTTCAAGTGTTGATTTGTACTTGACCTAGTCCATGGATAGTAAAATTCTTTCAATTATATAACGTATGTTTAAAATTATAAATTATTTCGTTGGTAGCCAATAATCGCAAATTCCTTGTCATATAAAATATATTTATTTCCTTTAGTAGTTTTTTTTTATATATCTTATATATAATTATAGTAATGAGTTTCTGGTTAAATTTAAACATTTTTGTACAATTAAATAAAAGACAAATGCTTTTTCTTACCCAATACGAAATGATGGTGTCCCACAAATATCCCTTCTGTGAAATTGTTTCTGACGATCGACGACGTTTCTGATTGATCCCTATGATGAGTGAGATTGTTTGATATTTCTTTATTTAAGAAGTAAAGACCTTTTATATATTACCCTAGGTAATAAATCTAGTTAATACGTGTAAAACAGCGTGGTTAAACTAGTCATGCGCAAAATATAACACGTATCAAATGATTTTTGGTTGAGAAATTTAAGGGCAAAGTGTAGCATAAATGATAACGTTATATTTTCGTTAACAACGCGACGAGTGAAAGTGACAGAACAAATTATTATTACGCACACACTAGTTTTTGCTCGTGACTTTACTCAATCGTACCGTTCTCTTTGAGAAAGTTAAATAGTTTCGTTTGCGGTCTAAAACATTGCTTATTATCTAGAGTTTATTTAAATTTTCTACGTAGCTTGGTTATGTATTTTTACTCTACTCCCGAAGGAGAGTTATATTTTATGAGCAAATATTTATATGTACATATAAGGATCTATATATCTTAACGACCGTTCTAGTGTAGTAGTATGAAGTTCGATTACGGGTTCAATTCCTGCTCGGAGCGAATATTTGTATTTTTGTAAATATGTGTTTCAGTCGGTCCCAGTTGTTATCACAGATAACAATCAACGATCACAGATACACAGATATAAATCAACACACAACAATCACAGATATAAATCAACGATCGCTTCACCTATTAATAATCTGCGAACTCTCTGCGGAGTAGCGTGGCGTATTAAGTCCAGACTTTTCTCCTGTATAGACTTTGCCCAGCAATAAGATAATTATTTACATTTGAATTTAGTTGATAAACATTGACACGATCACACAAATCTAACTTTGCGATAATAGTACAAGTGGCTTGAGTACGTAAGAACTTGACTTTTATATAGACATATTCCTTAAAAAAAAACAATTAATTATATAGAGTTTTATTTCAAACGTTGTCACAAAAAAACATTATTTATTTCCAATTAAAATGAAGTACCTGGATGACCGAGCTTTGCTCGGTTAAATTATATTTAGATGAAATGAAATGAATGAAACATAAATAATATTTTCGATCTGACTGACATAATAGTAAAATAATAGGAACTGGTTATTTAAATAAAAAATAAAAAGAGCTCTCAATAATAGTTTTTCTCACAAAAAAAGAAACTTGAAAAAAAAAATGAAAAAAAAATCGGTTTGTAGACCTGGATTCGAACCCGGGTTTTCTGGTTTCAAATCCGCCCGATACCCATCCGAGCTATTATAAGATTATAAATGACAGCGAAATTTACCTTCGTATTCTAATGATATTTTTTAATTACGTAAAAAAAGGGATAAAACGACATTTTCTAAAAATAAATCTTAGCTAGATCGATTTATCACCCCCGAAAATCCCTGCATACTAAATTTCAAGAAAATCGTTGGAGCCGTTTCCGAGATTCAGATTATATATATATATACAAGAATTGCTCGTTTAAAGATATAAGATATAATGAATTTCAAAGTGATTCGAATGAATGAAATTGTACCCTCGCTCAATTTTCTCTTTCGTCTTTTACGTCATTACCGTGTTCAAAGGTTGGTGTGAATTGAAGTAGTACGTAATAAATACTTTAATAAGATAATAATTGGTAAACACGCCCTTAATACTGTGATAAGTGTAAACAACTATATACATATACTATAGATTGACATTATTTGATCCTTTTTCTAGAATGTCCCATTAAGTTTCTTTTTTAAATAGCCAGCAAGCGACCCCGCGGGAGAGGATTCACAAAGGCATTGCTGACTCGGTAGACTACCGTTATATAGATCTCGTTATGTAGCAACTCGTTTTTTTATCCTATTATAAATGCAAAATTATTAATATTATAAATGCAAAAGTTTGTGAGTATGTATGGCTGTTTGTTACTCTTTCACGCAAATACTATTGAACCGATTACCATGAAATTTGGTATGTAGGTAGCTGAAGACCTAGAATAACACATAGGCTACTTTTTATCCCGGAGTTCCCGCGTGATTGATTCCTAATTGAAAATAGATACATTTATCGCTTCTGAAAACTGAATGCGCGATCTAGCGGCACGGCGACACCGAAGGCGGTAGCGGGAGCGGGGGCGGGGCGGGCGGTCCGACGAGCGGCGCGTGAGGTGGGGGAAGAAGTCGCTCATAGGGTTTCCACGCGGACGAAGTCACGAGCGGCCTCTAGTCATAAGATAGTATAAGAAAGTATTTAAAATACATTGATTTGGCTCGCGATATTATTTAGGTAGTTGGAGTTTATACTTGCATATTGTTCATAGACAACGAGTGGGACTCGGGGCAGAAATTTATATTTAATATATTTGTCCAAATATTTATTTATAATCTGGATTTATGTTGTTATGGGTTGTGCCTCAGAGAGCATGTAAAGCTGTTGGTCCCGGTTGTTATCATGGACTTTTAGCGTTTAAATTAAATATATTAGATATTCACAATTTTATTTTTATTAAAAATCATCAAATAACGTCTCTCTCTAGTCTCTGTCAAAATCCTGATCATGCGCTGTGAGCTCTTTCTAGATTGTTCCATCTCCAAATTTAAATCTGTATAAAAATCACGAATGTAAGAGCTAATGTCATAAAGTATACTACGGGTATCGCGCGGATATGCTTGTTTAATAAATATATATAAAATATTATTTTATAAATTAAATATTAATAGTTAATAAATATGTAATATAAATAAATTATAAATGCTAGGTAGCCTACACCACCCCCCTCCAGAGACCGTCAAGGGCGATAAAAATCTGGAAATTGAACTCGACGTCCAGAACGAGTTGTATACTGTTTCTGAATATCTGGCAAAGTTTCTGGTTCAGGATTTGTTGGGTCAGACAGTATAAAGGCCGGCTTAATGCGGTCTATTGATACCGTGACCTCTTTGCCCTTTAATAGGATTTTGAAAACTTTGTCATCCCTCGACAAAACCTTATGGGGGCCTGAATATGCAGGTTGGAGAGAACCACGCGATGCGTCTTCGCGAAGGAAAATGTGATCGGTGGTTGTCAGTTCTTTATAAACAAAGACTTTCGGGCTAGCGTGACGAGAAGCGGGCGAAGGTTTCAATCGTAATGCGATCTGTTTAAGGCGAGCGGAGAACTCAGACAGATCTGTTGTACCACCGTCAGCAGGTTGGAAGAATTCGCCCGGTAACCTTAACGGCTCCCCGTATACAAGCTCGGCAGATGAGCACCGAAGATCCTCTTTGAAGGCACTACGAATGCCTAGGAGAACCCACGGTAGAGATTCCGTCCACCTATCATTAGCATGGCAAACGATTGCAGTTTTCAGTTGGCGGTGAAATCTTTCCACCATGCCATTACACGCTGGATGGTACGCAGTCGTGCGCTTATGCTCGAAACCAGCAGTCTTTGAGAGGTACTGAAATAACGTAGACTCAAATTGACGACCACGGTCGGTTGTAATTGTAGATGGACAACCGAATCGAGCGATCCAAGTTGACAGGAGTGCTTGGGCCACTGTTTCCGCAGTAATATCTGCGATCGGCACTGCTTCCGGCCACCGAGTAAATCGGTCTACTGCCGTCAGACAATACCGATAGCCTTGCGAAAGTGGTAAAGGGCCAATAAGGTCAATGTGGATTTGGGTGAAACGCACTTTAGGCAAGGTGTATGTACCGAGAGGTGCAGTGACGTGTCGGTTAACCTTGGCCTTTTGACATGCTAGACATGTGCGAGTCCATTCACGGCAGTCTTTGCGTATCCCAGGCCAGACGAATCGTTCTGCAACGAGTTTTATAGTTGCACTAGCGCCAGGATGACTCAGCGAGTGAAGGCTCTCAAAGACTTGCTTGCGAAAAATCTTAGGTACATAGGGCCTAGAGGTCGGTGTACTGACATCGCAGTACAGCGGAACTCGACTTCCAGTTACCGTCAGCTTCTCTAAACGCAAAGACGAACCTGCTGTTAGAAGAGTTTGGAGCTCTGGGTCACACAATTGGGCTTGTGCTATGTTCTCAATACTCACCGGCGTACCTAGTTCTTCAATCCTTGACAAGGTATCGGCAACTACGTTACTCTTTCCAGATATATGTCGGATATCGGATGTGAACTGAGCGATAAAATCGAGATGTCTATATTGCCTAGGTGAACAGTTTTTCTTCCTTTCATGGAATGCAAAACTGATCGGCTTATGGTCAGTATAGATGGTGAAATGCCGGGCCTCGAGCATATATCTAAAATATTTAATGCCTTCATATATGGCTAGCAATTCCCTGTCGTATGGTGAATATTTCATATGTGAAGGGCTCAGCTTCCGCGAGAAGAAGGCTAGTGGCTGCCATGCTCCGTTCTTGTACTGTTGCAGGACTGCACCGATTGCCTTATCGGAGGCATCTGTCACCAAAGCAAGTTTAGCAGTACAGTCGGGGTGAGCTAATAAAGCTGCATCTGCTAAGCTGTTCTTACATGCAATGAAGGCTTCAAGGGCCTCCCCAGTGAGATTTATAGGCTGTGACCCTTTGACAGAACCCGTTAGCAACGCATGTAGTGGAGCCTGGACTGCAGCTGCTCGAGGAAGAAATCTCCTGTAAAAATTGAGCATGCCCAAGAATGCCTTGAGTTGACGCACAGTAGTTGGAGTTGGGAACTCTTTAATCGTCTGTACTTTGGAGTCTAAAGGCTTGGAGCCGCTCTCAGAGATTGAGTAACCTAAAAAGTTTACCTCTGGCACACCAAAAACGCATTTTGCCGTATTCACTATCAAGCCATATTCTCTTAGCTTAGTGAAAACTTGACGGAGATGGTGTTCATGCTGCTGCTCATCCTTGGAAAAGACTAAGATGTCATCTAGATAAACAAAGACAAAGTCTAGACCTCTGGTGACTTCGTCTAGAAATCTCTGGAAGGTCTGACCCGCATTCCGGAGTCCGAAGGTCATAAAAGGGAATTCATATAAACCGAATGGAGTAGTAATCGCGGTCTTCGGAATGTCTGCTGGATTGACAGGTATCTGATTGTACGCCTTCAGTAAGTCGATGGTGCTGAAAATTTTGCAGCCCACAAGATTGTGTGCGAAGTCGTGGATGTGTTTAATCGGATACCTGTCGGGTACAGTTCGGGCATTTAGCATACGGTAGTCACCACAGGGACGCCAACCGTTGTCCTTTTTAGGCGCAAGGTGAAGAGGAGATGCCCAAGGACTCTGTGAAGGCCGAGCCGTCCCGTTAGCAAGCATAGCCTCGAACTCCTGCTGAGCAATTTTGAGTTTATCGGGTGCTAATCGACGTGGAGTACAAGAGACTGGAGGGCCTGGTGTTGTGCGAATATGGTGTACAGTATTGTGTTTAATGTCGCGATGTGTACCAGTTGGACGGGTGATTTCGGGAAACTCCTCAAGAATTTTGTGATACCGAGTCTCACCAGTCAAGATTTTGACAGAGGCTATATTACAACAACTAACGACTTTGGCTGTGGATGAAATGGAAGTTATACTATCTGACAGGCATTTGTTGCGACAATCAACAATGAGACCATAAAAATTCAAAAAGTCTACGCCTATTATAGGTTTAGTTATATCGGCTACAACAAATTGCCAATTAAACAATCTTCGCAAGCCAAAGTCCAGATTAAAATGTATATAACCATACGTGGCTATGGTAGAACCATTTGCAGCACAGAGATGGTAGTCCGTTTTGGCACGACGATCTCGAAGAAAGGACCGAGGGTAGACACTCAGGTCGCTTCCTGTGTCGATCAAAAACTGCACCTTCGAAGATCGATCCGTGAGAAACAGGCGACCAGTAGTAGAAGATGGGCAGTCAGCAGTCGCCATTATTGACCGCCCCTGGCGTTTCCCTTCTTGAAGTCGCAGGGGTTTACGCATTTGCTGGCTTTCACTCCAAACTTCTTGTGGTACCAGCAAAGTGGGTACTTCCTGAAGTTCGACTGGGATCGTCTAGACCTGGATGCCGATCTGCGCTGAGATGATCTTGCGAATCTGATGTTAGATCTGCTTCTTCTTCCCGACGCCAGTTGCTGGAACTGCCTCCGAAGTTCGGCGACTTCTCTTGTTAGCACTTCAAAAGCTGAACCGGAACTGGGCTGTGGTTGGCTGGCAGACGCCACCGCGGGTGACGGAGTAGCCAACTCGTGGACACGATCAGCCAAATCTGCCAAATCGTCGATGTAGGTTGAAGATGGTTGGCTTGCAAGCACTGTCTGGATTCCGTGCGAGAGACGACTAATCCAAATGGTCCGTAGGAAGTCATCAGGAACATTGGCACCAGCAAGACTTTTCAAATGGCGCAAAAACTGGGAGGGTTTACGGTCTCCAAGCTCCTCATGCATCAAAAGCTGCTTAATCTTTTTTTCCTTAGATGATGTTAAGCGTTTAATCAGTTCGGTCTTTAGCTTCAAATATTTGTTAGTAAGTGGTGGACTAGTAATTATATCTTTTACCTCTCTGGAAAATTCCATGTCGAGCTGTCCAACTATATAATAAAATTTGGTAGCGTCACTTGTGATCCCAGATATGGTGAATTGCCCTTCCACTTGCGCGAACCAAAGCTCGGGTTCCTCCGGCCAGAACGGGGGAAGTCTGACGCCGACTTTAAAAATCTCGATATCAGATGACGACATACACGTATCACTATTATCGAGAGGTTTTGCTTTGGGCACGGTACCGCTACGTGCATCTTGAAATTCCTTATCCATGGTTCAAAAGCGGGGTCACCAATTTAGCGTTTAAATTAAATATGATATATATAGATATTCACAATTGTATTTTTATTAAAATCATCAAATAACGTGTCTCTCTAGTCTCTGTCAAAATCCTGATCATGCGCTGTGAGCTCTTTCTAGATTGTTCCATCTCCAAATTTAAATCTGTATAAAAATCACGAATGTAAGAGCTAATGTCATAAAGTATACTACGGGTATCGCGCGGATATGCTTGTTTAATAAATATATATAAAATATTATTTTATAAATTAAATATTAATAGTTAATAAATATGTAATATAAATAAATTATAAATGCTAGGTAGCCTACAGACTGTTGATAGCAATCGTTACTCATGGTAGGAGATTATCCGCCAACCCGCAATGGAAGAGCTTGGTTAATTAAGCTCCAAACCTTCTATATGAGGAGGAGACGTTTGCCCAGCAGTGGGATATTAACTATATTATACTGATTCTGTTCCCTTCATATATTGTTTTAATAATAACCATGTCTCTTTAGTGCTTTAGTGATCGTAAATTTAACTGAGTAGCTACAATGATGTGAAATATCACGCTTTGTTCTCTTTGGATACGTTTTATTGAAATATTCTCTTATTAATAAGTCGTTAATTATGATTAGGTATAAATATTTTTCTATAATAGAAATGTTGGTAATATAAATTATTTGAAAAATAAAATTGGTAAAGGGATAGTCATAAGATTAATTTAAAACATCGAAAACAAGAAACCTTAAAAGTGATTTATGATCGAAGTAATTTCATTTTAGTGCTTCGTAAAAGGAGTAAAGATATATTAGATATGGTTTTTTAGATTATTTTTAGTAGAATACGAAACATTGCGATTCCACTTCTAAGAACTAAATAAAGCTAATTCCCAAAAACGTAAAGACTTTTATTAGACAATCGTGACTAACGATTAGCTATGTGATTAATCGTAATCGTTTGTTTGTCTGTTCGCAATAAACTCAAAAACTGTTGCACGGATTTTCATGCAGTTTTCACCAATAGATAGAGTGATTAATGAGGAAGGTTTAGGTACATACACATACCCCGAGGGCAGCCGAGGCGGGCCGATAGTTATTTTATATATTATGTTATTAACGCATGTAGTGCGGTGACCGGCAGAAAAGAATAGTGCCGACATATTTCTTGCCGAGGTGTTGTAAAAAATGACTAAGGTCATAGTATTGCGAACAACTGTACACCAACTGGGATGGTCACGAGCAGCAGCTTCACCATATCCTGTGACAACAGACTACGCTTGCCAAGCGTGGCGAGAGGCAGCAGGCTAAATCAAATTAAAAAATATTAACGCTCCTTAATTATATTTCATTAAACTCATATTATTTATGTAATTAACATGATTAGCATTTTTAGTTTAATCTGAATAATACTTTTTTGTCAATTGATTAGAAAATTATTCAGAATATTATTTATCCAACTTTGAGGAGAGTACACCAAGAGGCTTAAATAATGGGATATGTAGAGGTATTGTATGTATGAGTATTATATCAATTATGTAATATGAAATGAAAAATAATAAAAGGCAGATTTCAACATAATTTTAATAAATAAAGTTTTTGTTAATAAATACCAAGAAGGCTTATGAGGAAAAATTACGACTTCATATACATATATTATTTCAATCGTCTAAAAATTTTAATGGAACAACTTAATAAAAATGATTTAATCAAATATTTTCATTGTACCTTAAATAATTATCAATGATATAAACAAAGTTTATATGTTTATTACTAAATCAAGAATTAATAGAAGAACAGAATGAGTTTAAAATTAAAAGGTTATCTAGTTTCTTTATTCAAATGTAGAATGAATGAATTAATTGAATAATCTGTTTCCTACACTATAAATTCTAGTTCATCAATCTTCGCGATTCACGAACGAAAATCTAATGCTTACTTTATGATAACATAAATCTTTTTTTTTATATTAAGTTATAGGCGAGTCATTATTTTCTTCGAGTTGTAGAGACGTTTTTAAAAAACGTGAAAGGAGGTATCGATAAGCTAAGAAAATTGACTCCAATTTGACCAAAAAATTCAACTATATATTATTTTATGTTTCTCATTTTTTTATTAAAATACAGGACACTGACTTAACACTGAAATAAATTAAAAGTCCAAATAATTACGTTTTCTTCACGAAATAAATCAACAAAACCGAGGTCAAAGTGGCTTTTTTTGTAAAATTGTACCTTTTTATTACTCTATCGAGTTGTTTTAGATATGAGCGCATTGTTTTAGCAGTTTAATTTTTGTGTTCACATATTTGTTGACGTCTAAAGAACAACATATAAAAAATCATGATGCTAAAAAAAATGCGCTCATCGTAAAATAAAACTTTCAATAATCTTGAGCATTCGTATTCAAAAAATATTATCGTACATTATTACTGATATCTTGATTTTAACCACTGAAGAATTACGATTTATGACTTTAGATGACTACTAGCTGCTGCCCGCGACGTCGTCCGCGTGAACGCTATACAGCACCAAAAATACCTACGATTATACCTTTTAAAATAATATTCATTTACCCGTTTCTTCTTTACATATTTTCATATCTACAGAAAGCGCAGTAACAGAGGGAGACTGTCTTTTGTAAAATTGACCTTCAAAAAGTGGTTATTTTTAGCCTGCTTTGAATAAATGACTTTATGGTGATTCTGCTGAATTAAGTCATAAGTTGTGACTGAAACAGATGGAGAAAATAATGAATAAGGAATACAGAATAGGGTAAAAATACATACTTATAAGACTTCTCGATAAACAACATTAGTGGTTTGGCTCTCCGCAGCCAAAATGTAAAGATAGTCAGGGCTGGTGACGCGGGAGCAAGCGACGTACAGCTGCCCGTGTGAGAAGCAGCTCGTCCTGAGGTCGACACCAGCTACACTCACTGTTTGCCCCTGCGACTTATTAATGGTCATCGCGAAGCAAACACTCACGGAGAATTGTACGCGCTTGAACTGGAACGGGAAGTTACGAGGTATGAAGGGAATGCGTGGTATAAATACTGCCTCGCTGAAGCCACAACCCGTAAGAATTTCCGCCTCAATGGTGTGTCTATGGAGCGAGATGACTTTAAGGTGGATCCCGTTACACAACTTCGGAGGAAATAGGTTCCGAAGAAGCATAAGCATTTCTTAACTTTATGATATATATGGCATACTTAATTTTCCTTTTTCTTCGTTATTTAGCTCAAATTGCTTACAGCAATAGCGTGCCGTTTTCGAGTTTAAATTTTGTTATACATCTATGCAGTTCTTTTTGAGTTCTGTTTGTTATTACATACAGACAAACTCGATGAATTTTATAAGACATAGATGAAGCAGCTTAAAACTTATATAAACACATTTTTTTAAATTGTCTTGCTCATCTCTGAAACGAATTAACGATACAATTTTTAAGAAGAAAATGCACAACTCCATCTATGACTTTTAAAAACAACTATTAACCTCGCCAACATGATCAAATTTAAATTATTTATATCCAAAAAGGGTTTACACATGTAATTCGACTTGATGTTTTTGAAATCTCATAGATGGCGCTGCTCTAAAATTGTCTTGATACTACTTATATTAATTTCTTATATTACATTCATTCTTACATTCATTATGTTTATCAGCCTAAGTTACTTATATTTCGTGATTTTTATAGTGTGAAGATAGCTTATAGCATAAGCATGGTTATTAACAACATTCAAATATGCGTCGTTAGATTACACGTTGTTGCAGAATGCTTTGAAGGAATAAAGATTCACTGCTCGTTCCCCGTAGGTGATAGCGTGATAATATGTAGCCTATATCATGACCCGACTTCTTAATAATATTCGTGCCAAATTTGAAGTAAATCCATGCAGTACTTTTTGAGTTTATCCCGGACATACATACAGACAAACAGACAAACAGACAAACAGACAAAAATTCTAAAAACTATATTTTTGGCTTCGGTATCGATTGTAGATCACACCCCAAGTATTCTTTTAAAAAAATATTCAATGTACAGTTTTGACTTTCCTACCATTTTATTATATGTATAGATATGACTTGGCTTGTTTTAATTATAAGTCATATAGTCACCCACATAGTAGTCGTCCACCACTGCTGGCAGTGCCGACGGCCAGGACCAACCTGTTGGCCAAGACACCGCTTACCCGAACAATCCATACATTAAATAACGTACTTGACAGACTCGACATATTCTCATATCGAATCAGTGAGTTCGTAAAAGTTATGTATTTTCTATCTTATAATAAGTAATAATTGTTTAATGATTAAAGTACAAGTGATTAATGTTTGAGTATTGAGCTTGATTGCTACCCTATCGCATTAGGTATAAACATGTTATGATAGGCGTGAAGTAATAAGTAAATAAATAAATATACTAAGGAATAACTCTAGATGCTGAATGCTACTTCTAGATGATAATGAAATCTAGATGCTCAACGACTTTACACGATTGCCATTCACCGTGAAAACAATAATATTATAAGAGTAAAAATACAGTTACGACATGTCTCCTCTAAGTAATATCATCTTACTAACATTTCGGGTTGGTATTGTCAATGTAAGGTAGGAGCTCGTACTGTTGGCTTCTGTGCTCACACAGTAGTATGGTATTTATCATAATATCAAAGACATGAAACTAACGTACAACGTATCATCGAATATAGTCAGTTCGGGCAGGACGCAGCAGTGAAAACTTCCAAGTGCGGGTGGTCAGATGATTATAATATAATACAGAATAGATAATTAGATATCATTCGTAAAATATGTTGTTTGATTTTTGTTGTAAGTTATAATTTACTTATTGCATGCTAAACCTACAAATCTAAGTTTAATTCAAAATATATTATACTGTTACATACTTATTTGATTCCTGTTCTAAAAAATAAAAGATATTCCTGGAAAATGAATTACATTTTCTTTACGTATAAGGCTCATACTATTCGAAAAACATAGTTTTCAAAATTTTTTAGAGGGGTCATTTTTCTTAGCTTATCGATACCCCTCCTTTCTAACTCTAATATTTTATACTCTTAATGTTTATTTAGCATGTTATAAAAATTTGGGCGATAAACTAATTTTAATTTATATTTTTTTTATGAATATTTATTTACATAAAAATTTGAATTTATTCTAACTCGTAAACATTTTCTTGTTCTCGAACAAGACGTTATTATGGACTGTATCCGTACATGTTGCCCTGACGACGACTGAGGCGTCACTCATCACTGTCACATAAATAAATAAATAAATAATAAATAAATAAATATTAATCAACAATCACACCACGTTAACCTAGCCCTGTGTTAAGTTCGTAAGAACTTGTGTTACAGGTACTAGGAACGGAAATAAATTTAAGATATAAATACATATATACATAAATACACATCCATGACCCGGTGCAGAAATCTATATTCGTCATACAGATTATCTGCACCTGGCGGGATTCGAACCGCGACCGCAGCGTAAAGTGTCCAGTTGCCTGACCACTCGACCAGCCGGCCGTCAAATGAAAAATGAAAGATGTATACCAATTATTATCAATGTATACTTAAAGCCTCGCGCACACGTAAACCTGTTGGCCCAGATGAGTTGAAGTAGCTTATTCCTTCGTCTTATCTAACATATTTATTATTTTTTAATTCGTTACATATTACTTACTTTTTAATTTTTAGAGTGTTAACAAAAAAATTAACCATACGGTTAATTAAAAATTTATTTATTGATTAGTTTTGTCTCAAATCTTTCATCCGTATTTTTCAAACTAAATATTGAAATTTAAGGATTAAGAAAATACAAGATATAATGTTCAAAACGATAAATTATAAAAAAAGTAATTAAAGTTTATTAGAACAAAAAGTAAGTCATAAGTAAGTGCCTTTTTAAATAAAAATAACAGCGAAAATATATTGTTTAGCGTTGAACTGAAAACTAGACATTCATTAAGTGAAATAATGACTGAAAAATTCAATAGAATGAATCAAATAGACTAGACGCACGTATTATTCGTTTATATTACATGAATTCTAAACTACGAGGCTATAAATTAGACGGGATTAAATTGCTCTAGATAGGGGACGACACGAATTTGACCTAGAAAGATGAGAAACGGGAGTGAAACACGAAAAAAATGGCTGCCTCGATACTCGAATATCAGGGCCCCAAGTCTGTTATTGCAGTCTTTCACAATGATCGATCATTGGGCGATCATCGACGTCATAATAGTTACTTTGACAGCTTTATTAATATATGGTGTCTTGATTATATCATAATGGTGCTATAATGTCACCATACTACTACTACTGGTACAAAATAGAATAAATTATTTACATAAATTATTACATGTTTAACATTTTAATTAAGTTTCTGGGGGATGTTGATGACGTTAATATAATTGAATTTAAAAACTCTTGGCAATATCAAGCGTATTATAAAACATTGGTTGCTAATCGCGGTGTTTTTTCGCCTTGAACTACGTTACAAAACGTTTTTTTAACAAAATAGATAATTTAAAACTTTAATCGCAAACTCTTTATAAAATTTATATATAAATACCAATCATTACATATATAAATATATATAATAATATACAGTATATATTCTTCTTTAAAATATAGTTTTTCAATAGTTAAAGAGATATTAAAATCTGTTTAATAGTTCGGATTTTATCGATTACCAACACATCATGCGTCATTCTTTCACCTTTATAACATATTATATTAAAATACATTTATTTGTGAAAATATTATATCTTCTCAAAATCAACTTCTAATAAAAGAATTAATATGATAATTTACTTGATATGGAGACTAGAGATAATGGATGAGTCTTAATTTTAACTTTTATGTCAATAGATTTCTTAATAACTGTAATATAAAAATATGTGAACTCACATTTAAAATTATTTTCTTATGCAAAAGAAAATTAAGAAAAATAGAGTTTCCTAGAAAATATTTCCTCGTGTAGTATAAATATAATTTAATTTGGATAATTCTGTAAACAAAGCAATCTCTAATCTCATTCAATTATTTTGTTACTTAAACTAAACGTGTCCTTGAAACATAGATAAAGAAATAACAACACACTTTTATTTTTATTTTTTATTTTATTTTGTAAAACTATTATTATTCTAAGAAACGTAAAATAATTTATGAAATAATTATTTACGTTGTTAGAGTTTATTTATTAAATTAAGATATTAATCGAAAATATAATTTAAAAAGTACTGCTTTTGAACCGATTTCGAAAAAGTAGGAGGTTCAGCTGTAGTTGTAGCTGTAGGTATTCTGTTTTTGTATATTCACCAGTATTTTAGTTATTTGATCTTGAAATATATAATTTCGTTTAAAAATGAGAAAAGAGTATGTAATATTACATAGACTGTCCCATATTCACCAAATCTTTATATGATGGTCACTCTCAGAAAAATTGAGGCAACTCTACAAAATAACACATCTAATGCTTTTTTTGTGTATACATATGTTTATACATAAATGTGGTCAAGGTTTCTAGGTCGATTGGGGTCATTCATATTTTTTTTAGGTACCTAAGGTCTACTGATAAACCCTAGATATATTGGATATAAATCTCTTAATTGATAATAGTACCTAAATCAAAAGTGATTTAAGATTATAGCTACAGGTAATTATTACTTTATAAAAATATTGGTTACACAAATAAGTTTTCGAAATAAAGACAATTTCGAAAAACCCTTCCAACTGACGAACGAGATACATAATGCGTATTTTTCTATGATCGTATACTTAAAAAGCCTAGTGTCTAAGAACACAAACTACTTTGTACATTGTAGGTTTTCGAAGTTGGTTTTTTTTTTATAAAATCTCATTTTCATACAATTTTACAAAAATACCTATTTAAAATAGCACGATCCCATTCGTCTAGAAAATTCAGTTCTGCTTCAGATTTGTACTCGCGACCAATTAGAGTACAATAAAAGATAATACTACCTGAGTCGAAATTTAGAGCCGATTTAGCGCCGCCTACGATAGGACTTATGCTGGACCTCTGGGCTAAAAATCGGTCCTAACCCATGTTAAATAAGGTTCGACTTAGCACCCAAAAATTGCACGAATTTCCGTTTTTTCCACTTTACGACTAAAATCAGACTGAGAGACACAGAAACAGACAGAGAGGCTTTAAATTTCGACTCGGGTATAAATAGGTTTTTTTTTTATCATTAAACCCTTAAATAAAACTGATTTTTTATATCTCAAGTGTCATATTGACAAAATTACTAATAATAATAAAAAATGCTTCCTCATATATATGACAGGTAATTTATTGTGTTATACAGAAATTGCAATAAAATTAAATGAACGGTGATCATTAATTATTGCAATAGTGCCAACAATAATAAATAATTCAGTTTAAATTTTGCAACGAATAATCAGTAACTATATAATGTTTATATCAATTATTATATTAACTTATTTTTTTATTATATATAATACTATTTTATTTTTTATAATAAAAACTAATCCCATTAGATTAAAAGCTTACGGTCTAACTGAAAACGGTAGACGAAAACTGTTATCAAAGAATCTTCCAAAAATCATGACAGCGATTTACACGAGAACAAGTAAGTTAACTGTTTCTTAGACGCTAGGTGTCGACTGTTGAGAAACTTTGCTAAGGTCTAGATAGACAAATCGTTCAATTGAAACTCTTTGACTGTTTACAAGATAAACTTCTCTGGCCGGCTTTGAAGAACCTAACTTGCTAGTACTGAGTAATTTTATCATAAACTTCATATGAATTCATAAACATTTTATTAGGTATTTTGATTTAATTGAAAAATGAATTTTAAAATGTTTTAGAATGTTTCTTTTTGGCGTATGAAGACTAGGGTATTCTACTACGTTTGAAAAAGTACTTCAAAATATTGATTTCCCTAATAAAAAGCCACAAAAAAAATATTTCAGTAAAATAAACACGCTTTCTTGCCATAAAATTTAATTAAATTTTAAACCTTATTTATTCCCGCGAAAACGCTGTCAGACATTATGATGACGTAATATTGTTATGGTTGTGTTCCGATATACACTAAGAGCAGTGTGAGGTGTGACGTCAATTCAGTATACTGTGAAGCCGTTCCTTTTTAGTTTGCTATACTGTGCTATACTGGTTACTAAATTTTTGACATTGTTTTCAAATAAAAATATATACGTTTTCTGTTCAACAAGAAAATTTATTTTTTGAATATTGTTGACATTTTTGAATAATAATATTAATTAATAATAATAACAATAATTCTCGCTGTTATATTTTTTGATCACGTGATCAAAATACTGAGAGCACCTTCCTCGAAAGTGTCAGTGCTCACACTACAAATATGGCTATTTATGACGTCATATATTTCTCCATGGTACTGCAGCAGTGTACTGGCACTCCATAAATGAACGAATTTTTCACAAGAAAGAGCACTGAGCGGTGCTTGTAGTGTATATCAGAACGGAACATTATCCTTCCGAACGTCACACCATAGCGGCTCGTGTTTTAGGTCACGTGATATACAGATTAAAAACTACGACTTTTATTTTCAATATAATTAAACAATAATGTGCTTTTATGACTCTAAATCAGAATATTTAAGTATATTTCTATATATGTACATTTTTGTTTTTATCAAATTTCATAATTTATTTTTCAGTACCGAAAGTACCCTGATCTAAAAATTTAATTTTTAATCCTAATGCATGTTACTTTTTAAAATAATTTACTTTTTTTTTAAATTTTTTGTTCCTTGTTAGTTCGGCTCGGAGTGAAAATTCTCTGTTAATATATTGCTATAATACTTTACACCGATTTCCATGCATATCTAAAAGTGTGGGACTACTCTAATCGACCGAGCCAGTGTAGAAACTTAATTAATTAGCTACAGTTTGGTTTTACGAAAATTAAAAGATAATTTTAAGATTTTCAATTACCTAAGATTTCAAAATATTGTTATATTGAAATTATTGTTATTTTAATTTTTTTACATATTTTCACTCGTTCAATATGTACCTAGTTGATTCTTAACGACCCAAGCCGTTTTGCCTATGTTGAGTTTTTTATACTAATGGGACAGCAAACGCTTAAAATAGTTAATTATTTATTAAATTTTACTAAAAATATTTTGGGCTCTATTTCAAGTTAACAGATACTAATTTTCCCCCATATCGTCTTTGACTCCTTGGAAATGAAATATCGATAATTCACTTCCTAATTACCCTGTAACCTCACGTTTTTACAGTCAGTAATTGCAGCTGTACGATGATTATTCCGTCCATAGAACTTCAAATATCTATGATTCTAGTAGAAGATCCGAACCTAAATCGACCTTCACCGAGGTGGTAATAGAATGAGACCTATTTTATAATAAATTTAGTCTTAAATTTAGTATTAAAAAATGTATTAAAAATGGGTTAGCTGTTTATAACATACCTACTTACAAATAATACCAATTACGTTTACTGCAGCCGATGGATCAAAAAAAAAAAAACCAAATTTACTTAAAAATTAGGTTCTTTAATTAATTAATTAATTAAAAAAAAATTACAACTAGGGATATAAAACCTATTCGAAGTTGGAATTAGGAATGACAATATTTTATTTAAAATTAATTTGTGATATTCAAAAATAATTGAAATTGTAGCAATGGTAAGTAGCATATAGTTTTTTTTCAATGTAAATACATATTGATGAATCTAAAGGAGACAATTTTCTTCGCTTACTAGCTACAGTAAAATTACGTGCACCACTACAACAAAACGGTGGTCAATTTGTATTTAGTAAATTGTATTTTTTTATTTTTCAAAACGATGCTATACAAATTATTTTTGTTTAACCAAAAAAAAGGCTGACTGATATATTTCAAACAATAATGCACTCAAACAGTCAGAAGTGTAAGAGTAGATTTTATTCTATCACCAGTGGTACAAATCGACTCAATTACAACCTATTATCACATAAATAAAACACTCAAATATACAGCAATAATCGTACTATATTAATTTTGTATATAACCAAGATTTTCATTGATACTGCGCTCAGAATATTGCATGTGACAGTTTTGAAATGCTCATACTATTGAACAATGAAACCGAATCATTACAACATTGTTAGGGTATTTTAAAAGCAAACGTTAATGCGAAAAGCGCTGTTTGGATTGTGTTTTCAATTTCTTTAGACAAATTTAAGTTTGTAGTGTATCAATTTCTGTTCATCATTTTGTGTTAGTTTACAATTTTTGAAGCGCGGTGACCGGCAAAAAAGAATAGTCTCGACCACTTTCTCGCCGAGATGTTGTAAAAGGCGACGAAGGCCATAATGATGCGAAAACTGCATACCAACCAGGATGGTGATGGGCAGCAGCATCACCCACATCCACAATACACTGCGCTCGCCAACCTGCCTACCAAACATGGCGAGTATTGGTAAACCCCCAGAGATGAGAGAGCGGCATACGTTCAGCAGTGGACATTCAACGGTTGATGTGGTGGCGGTGGTTACTATTTTCTGACAACTATTGAACTCCAACCCTTATCCTGTTTGGAAACGAGGCCTGAGCTCAGTAGGAGGACGCCAACAGGCTGATTCAGATAGCTTACCATTTTTTCCGAAGTAGAATTTAAATTGCTAGAAGCATATTGAGAACGTAACTGACTGTTTATACAAATATTTGCTGCTGGGCTTTGTGAATCTCCTATATCGGAGAGCAGGTAAAGGTGTCCTTGTTGTCATAATAAACATTTCATAGCGTTAACGATCTTTACTAATCAATGTATCGAAATATTCACCAACCCGTAGTGGAGAGAATAACATGGAGAGAAGGATTATTAGCCCAGTGATAGGACATTTACGGATTTCAGTTCAGTTTAGTTCATTTAACTAACATAATATAGTCACGCTAAATGTAACTATGTTCACGCGACTGGACACATCTAGGATTTGCATTTCAACCTAACCTACATTTCAACGCTTTTCAATTCTAGCTGAAAGAATCGTCTGAGAGAGTTAAATTTTTTATCATTTTATTTATATTTTAACGTTTGCGTTTGATGTTATCTCATTACAAGGTGTTTAACCTGATATTAAGATAACAATAAATCAAAATTAAATAAACAATGGCTTAAGTTTAATTACCCTTGATAAAGAAACAAGCTTCTTAAATTTTAATGATTTTAAAGACTTAATTTTTTATAAAAATACTAATGATTATAAGACAAACGCAGGGAAGAGTAGGTACCCGTTACAACAACACTAAAATAACATTAATTTATTTCTTTTAGTGTTAAAACAATAAATTATTTTACTAAATGTTCAGATTTATTTAGGTAGTCTCTCATTAATATTATTATAATTAATAAACATGAATATTTTTTGTTACATATATATCAAAAATAAATTATAAATATATATTTTTTATTAAGGACATTAATAATTATATATAATGTTCTCCCACGGTAGATCTACAGCGTTAAAAAATTTATGTTATCAGTAATGTTTTCTAACTATACACATATATATGTATAATTATAATACACGTGTTATAATTAACTCCTTAATATGATATATTTTTATTTATGAAAAAGTTTTAAATTTACGCGTGTTAACATGAAGTCATAGCAATAGCCATTAATATGGTTTCCATGAAACTATTGAAATATATAAACAGATATATAATATACTCCGGTGATAACATCTTGATAGTAAAAACTTCTGATACAATTGTTGGTTAATATTTATTTATTATTTATTTATTATGAAAAAATAATGAAGAATTTTGAAATACATCTAACAATCGTCTAAATCATCAAAGCGGTTGTCAAAGGCAATAAACCACGATCACACAGCACCTGAGACTATTTTAATTATCGAAAGTAAACACTATGGATCTGTTACGGGAGTTCATAAATGTAAATTGGAGGCGCGCATCCCGTTTAACGTCCCCTTCCTCCACTTACCCCCACACCTTCATGCCCCATTTACATTATACGACTTCGCAGACACAGTACCTACTCGACGCCATTTGAAAAAAGAAAGCGAAAGACTGCACTCGGTACTTTTCTAACGCATGGTTTTTATTATGCATCTTGTCGGTAGGATGTCGTATCGTTGTCGTGTGATGGAAAGGGTCCGCATTGAAACGGGGCCGGCTGTCGGCGAACTGCGGTGGCCTACCATCCGACTATTCAAAAGAAATCAAGTTCGACGGTCAAATAGCTATGAATTTAGTATGTATTGTGTGAACCAAGTGTGAACGGTTTCATTTGCTTGAAACGGAATTTGTCTTCTTTAAATATTTTTTCCACGCGACAATTTTAAGTCTTTAGTTAAAATCTGTATATTGATATTTAAAAAAATAACTTAATTTATAAGAATAGAGACTTGAATATGTTTTAACTATATTTCTTTTCATTTAGTTAGTATGTTTAAGCCATTGAAGTAATTAATATATATACTAACGTACAGTACATTATACCTCAATGGTTTTAACCACTACGAGTAAATAAAAAAAATCTTTATTAAAGAGCGAAACTTATGATATCATTATGTGTCGTTTAAGAACTGATCGTTCATGTTCTTCTCTTGTTAGATCCACTCGTCAATATCCCTATTGCGGTATCTACTAGTTATTATTTGAAATATTCGTGTTTTTATATAGAACAGATATTGAATTAAATTAATTCTTATTAATACTAGTAATCAAAATATGTTATGATCATTTAATGTAATGATTCGATTGTGTAATTAAAAATAATAATATTTTAATTATTATTTGTTTTTTACAATATGCCTTACTCGTGATTATGGAGTTTTATAAAAAGCTTTTTGAAGTAAAATATTGCGTCATAAATAAATGACTTGTATTTTACAAAATGTTGTTGTGTGTGAGCTATTAATAGCGTGTATTTGAATATAAAGATATATAGAAACGTATTATATCTATTTGTAATTATGATAAGTATTATATTATATAAAATTAGATAACGAAGTATTGATGAATCGTATGTAAAAAATATTTGTATGAGACGTAAAATCAGCTTCAATATATTTGAGTAATATACTCGTAATATACATTTAAATAGGTAAATATATAATATGTATTGATTAATACTTAGTGACACTATCATCCCTTACATGTGTTATTATGTACGAAATGATATAAAATTATTGATAAATTGTAAGCGTGTCCCGACCGACGCGGCGTGGGAACTTGCTTTACGAGTTCAGTTGGATAGAGTTCCCATATAGGTACTGCGCTACTATGGACGTGACGCCATTATAATACAGCTATAACTCTGAAGTGTATAATTCTTTCCTTTATTTGATTGACATATGTAGGCGATATTATTTGTAGCATAGGAAATAATATAGATTTATTCTTTACTATATCTTTCAGAAAATTGACTTTAAATGGACTTGGATGGATATTTATCTACGGTAGAAGGTTTTCCCAGGTGAAAGAGAGCCGAAGTTAACAGTTATCTTAGTAGAGGTCTCTATCCATAGTTTCAAAAGCCATCAAAACATTTGAGGCTCCTCTGCTGTTGCAAATATTTGTGGACGGCGATAATCACTTACCATTTATTGCACTAGCTGTCCGTTTCCTGAACATTTCCATAAAAATACTTATATGCATATAATTTACGAGAGTGGTTTACTTTTTGTTACGCTTGGTAGTCTAAACCGTTTTGATGTATATCGCCATGTATGGTTTCATTCAATTCGTCTATTTGTGGCGGTCATAAGGATGTTGATATTTTAATGAAAATAGAGGAATACAAAGTTTATACTCAATTTAGATTTTTTTTAAACTACTTTTTGTACTTTCAGCAAATTCATATATAAATAAAATTTGTTAATGTTTGACTTTAATGCTTTGATTATGTGTGTTGAAACAACATTTGCGATCAATTCTCAATTTCTAATTTTATGAATATCGTCGAATAAATTAACAGACTTAACCTTTTTTTTTTGTCTATTATTCACTTGATGTAAACTGTTTATTAGTGTCAATATCTATATATAGTATTTCTTATGATAAATTCCAAGTGTTTTTAAAAATTAAAGAGTAACATGCAACGACCGTTCATTCACATGCGAATAGTTGCCTCAAAGCCTCGCGCCGCGGCGGTCTCGGGTTCGATTCCCGCTCGGGACAGATGTTTGTATTTCTACAAATATTTGTTTCCGGTCTGGGTCTGCACTTGTGGGTCTCCCAACCGTGCCTCGGAGAGCACGTAAAGCCTTCGGTCCCGGTTGTTATCATAGACACCTGAACGATCGTTACCCATTATAAGGAAATTATTAGCCAACCAGCAGTGGAGCAGCGTGGTGGATTAAGCTCCCAACCCTTCTTCTACATGGAGAAGAGGTCTTCGCTCAGCAGTGGGTGGTTTACTGGCTGATACCTGCAACAAGTACCTATATTATAATCTTGATATATAAACTTCTAATAATATTGAGTACAGAAACACATAACACACACTATCTGTTATTTAAATCGACACTCGATGGCCTCCAGTAGGATAAAAAATCTGTGTCGGGGGTCCATTCCAGAAACCTATGCAAATATTTTATATGAGCGGAAATCGAACCTTCTACCTCTAGCGCAGCAGCCAGTGCTGTGAGTACAGCACGATTTTTTTCGAACACTTTTTAAACATCAATCACTGATAGATTGATTTATCTATAAAATCTCTATGCTTTTGTCGAAATTGTTAAAGCCTTATCAAACTATCGTATAAATTTACTAATACCAACGTATTAGTATTACTTTCTATATTTTTTTCATTCAAATTTCTCTAAAAATAATATGTAAGTAGGAAATATTTTATTGGTTGTATTTCTGATAGCAGCCATATTACTATGAAATGTTAAAACTTACGGAAAGACAAATCAGATTTCTAGATATTGTATTAAATCGCGTTCTCTCATTGATAATGTGCTCACGATATTGTGAAAGATTTGAAATGTTTTGATAATATGTTTTATTAGCATTTTATAACTTGCATTTTGTTCTTGTTATTCAAACAGTTTATCCGAAAAAAGAATTTAACTTAATTTACTAATGATAAATAGTATATTTCGAAATCACTGAGCCCCCAAGCCGTTTTGGTACATATTTCCCCTCCATAACTCGAAAAATTAAATTTTACCTCTGTATCTCGAACATAGCAATGTTTTATTTTACAACCTTTACAACTCGATTATTTAAGACTTATTATCTATATAGTTCAAAGAGAAATAAGTTACCGACTTAAAAAAATTCGCCGACAGTGTAAGTACACCATTGTTTCTATAATAAATAAAAATGTGTGTCACCTCTGCAACTTGAATTTTTATTTCTTTTTACCTCTCTAACTCAAATTTTATAAGAATGAATCTCAACCTCTTTATGTCGAATCAAAATCCGCCTAAGTCGAAATTCTCTATAAGTCGAAAACTCTATAACTCGAATTTTGTGGCGTCTCCTTTGATTTTCTACTTATAGAGGTTCTACTGTATTATAATATTTATAAATATAAATTATCTCCTGAATGAAAATCAGAAAAGTATATTATAAATATAACATGACTCTACCTATAGTAGAAACAAAATCTTGGAACTGTTCCTAGAATGACCTTTTAGCGCAGTCGATTATAATGAAAAAGAAATCAGCATAACAAAAGGCTCTAAATCCACGCTAATAGAATAAAGTTGAACCGATTGTTTGTTTAAAAGCACTCAAGAATACCCAGCTCAATTGAAATTTTTTTTTTTTAAATCGGGTAACATTTTTATTGAGTACTCTACTTTTTATTAATAAAATTACAAATAAACACGTTTTTGAGAAAATATATTGGTAAATTGACGACGCGTTAGCACATTGATTACAGGGACTGTTATATTAGGTTTGAACTCCGCTTATGGTAATGTTTACCATAGCATTTGATGGTTTCATGGTCATACAAATGTTTGTCATGGTCTGTGCTTTAAGTTTGTTTTGTGTGTGTTTCCGGACCCAGTACACAGAATTACATCCTACTCCGTTGAATGTGAGCCATTTTAATGTGAATGGATGGACGGATATGGCTATCCAAATACGTTACGAAATTAGCAAGGCGCAGCTAAAAACATCACGTTTTGAATTGTAATGGTGGTAAAGTGACTATAACATATATATGTTAACAACGATTCAGAATTGAACGTAAAAATTAAAAAAAAAATCAATTACACACACACAAAATAAAAGACACACAGTTAATAATAAAGATAGTGCAATTGCAGAAAAAAGAACGTTTATACTTAATGAAAGTATTAAGAGTAAAGGTTTATCAATTATAAATTTTAATTTAAAGAATCTTGTTTATTTGAGCATTTCATCTCATTTTTTCTTTTATTCCATAGAGTGCAAGCTTTTAAATCGTATTGAGATTCATAGCTAAACGCAGACGTGATTGGGATCACGTAGACGGGAGTAGAATTTGTGAATACCTGTATTTATGTACTCTGATTCAGGGATTTTAATCCAGACTAATATTATAAATGCAATCGTTATTCTGTCTGTCTGCTACGTATTCATGTCGAAATCACGGAATCAATGTGTATATATTGTTATAGATATATCACACCTAAGAGAAGGTCATACGGTACTTTTATTATAAAAATGTAAAAATAATATCTTTAAGACGGGTATATATAAAATATTAAAGTTTACTTGTTATTAAGTTACTTTAATTTCAGTAAAATTAGTCCTCGATGCAAAATGTTATTCTAAATAACTAGCCTAAGAGCTACAGAACCATCCGAGTAACCCCTTTTCCCATTTATTATCTCTTTCTGACACTGGAACTTCAAGTATGTTGCACTCGCTCTCCTATCGAGCGTCATGAGTCATTACTATTATATACTCGACTGGTAGACACTTGCAACCATCAAAATAGTCTGGCTGTTTACATGTACTTTTTAAATTATTGATAGAATATTCCCTTAAATTTTCAGCCTTGTGTTCAGCCAAAGCAGGTTGTGAATTATTATCCTGATAACAACTTTACTATCGTCTGGCACTTACTTGCAACCCTCAAAATAGATTGGCATTTTTTTTACACTTAATCTTATGTAAATTACAACGTGTAACCTTGTGGGAGAAGATTTAAAAAATTTTTTTTGACATTTTCTAATATTTAAGGGTTGATGACCACGAGATGCCTGCCAGACTTGCAATTTCATAATTGACCGATAATAAAACATAATTTAAAAAATTTCTAGCTTTGAGGAAAACGGGTTACTCGGATGGTTCAGTAGCTCTCCTGCTAAACTATTATACGCAGACAGTCTTGCGGATATAAGCTAATGTGTTATACATTTTTAATCTGTATTCCTACGTCGGTATACGCTCATCAATTTACATAAATTCTCCTTTTAAATTTCTAAATGCTACAAATCTTAAAATTTAAATATAAAATTATAATCAAATTTATATTATATTACAACGTTTTAGTAGATACTCATTCGTAATTAGAAAAATTAATATCACAAATCAAAGAATCAGGAGAGGAAACTTGAAATTTTCGTCTTAAGATTTGTTATTATAAATCAAAATATACTTAATTCAAGTACACCGTAGAAAAAGCTTTTGAATCGTCTAAACAAGAATTATTTTAATAAATATCTAATATCTAATATATATAAGAAGCTATCATAGGTTCGGGTAACAAGGAACTCATTAGTTTCTCTTTTTAAATAAATTAATAAAGGCATATAATATTACCTTAGGGACAGACGACCCTGTGTGTATGTTAAACATATTTATATTTTATTTATTTATTTAAAAAAATATATATATTATTCTTTGTATGTATATAAAATTTGAATGTACAGATAAATGTACGTTATAGTAAAAGGCTCCAATTTTAATAAAAATTTCTTGATCTTTCATCACAACTAAAGAACTTCTATAATTATAGTAATCAACTATTACTGAAATAGTAATGCGAAAAATTTAAATCTTAGATTTTTAAAGGTTTTATTTCGTAATGATATTTTTGCTTTAATAGTGAAAGGAATAAAAGAAATACTGCAATCTTCTGTAAGAATCGAGTTTAAAGCGGATACGGTGTAGCTTTTATGTCCTAAGAGTCTGAACGTTTGAAATTTAAAATAAAAGGTATAAAATTATAATAAATATCAACGTTAACGAAGAATCGGTGCAATTATCTTTTTAATATATACGACTATAAAAATTCTAGTTGTTAACCACGACTTAATCATGATATGTAGTCTTCAAACTACTCGTATTTTCATATTTAAGTTCATTATAATCAGCCCAGTGGTTTCGCTGTAAAATTTACAATTAGACAAACAGAAACAAAGAGCTATTTTGTATTTATAAAATTGGTATAGATAAGTGTGTTAATTTTTAAGTAATTTATTTATTATTTTCGATATTATTAACCGAACGCGTGAAATACGTAGATATTATGTAATTAAATTAAGAAGACACTTCGTGGTCACATCCAAGGAATTTATATCATAACTGGAACGCTCACTTGTTAAAATTGTATATTCAAATATGCACCTTGAAATAACTGACATAAGGTTGACATTTGCTTCCAACATGTAAAGTGAAAAAATCATTCCGAGCATTTTGTTGATACTACTAGCACTACTGGTATTTTGTCTCTTTCTTACGAGTTGCCTTGAATCCATGGTAGAAAGAGATGCAATTCCTCTCTTAGGAACGTTTTTTGAGTGCACGTGAACATTTCAGTTTGTATATAAAATCCTTGGTCACATTACATAGGTACAATTGGATTCGTGGAAAACAAAACTGTCAAAAAAATATATTTTAAAGTTTAATATAATAGAGGAATATGGGGCCAGAGTGTGTCGATTTATTTATAACTAAAATAAAGTATGTTATTTTAGTTATAAATAAATCGAGCAAGTACCTTTTTATTTTTAAAGCCGCTTTAAGCACACCTGCTTTTTTTAATAACGATCCGGATTCGATTGCCGGTTCGTTCAAATTAGTTCCGGTTTGCGTTATTCGTTTATAATGTGGTCTAAAATCTCATTGTGGAATGTTTAATAAAGGTTCGCTAAATTATGTGCTAGTGTGTGTGAGGACTTCACGTTTACACGCATAACACAAATGAAATAGTCCATTGTTATACGCATTCAGCAGAAATTTGATTTTAGTAACTATCCCATTTTAAATGTCTGACCAAATTAAGTTGTGGGTGTAGTATCTCTTGATTATCTTGTTTATATTTTTTTAAATTATTAAGTGATTATTACGTTTTAATACCTAAAATGCACACTTATTCGAAATATGCTTTCAGGTATTATATCTAAACATTAAAATACATTTTATTGCTTGTTACTTTACATTATTGTAACTACCGTTTGAATTATAGCGTGATAGAACTTAAAAAGTTCCATCAACATCAGTTCAGTACTTTTAGGCGATACTCAAACAAAATACCAAAGACAGTTTTATGCCAATAAAGGAAAATATACAAATAGATATGATCATTCATGTTCATTATATAAAAATCAAACTATATCAAACAAGTTCTTCGTCTAAAAACTCATGGAATCTAACGAAAAAAATACGTTACGTTTAAAACGAGCCATCAAGGTCTTATTTTATGAAATAAGACAATACTGAAGGGCTCAGCCCACCGTGCGGCAGGTAGAATAATTAATGCCCCCCCCCCACCCTCCATGAGGGGGCTCATACAAACGTTCACAAATTGGTATGGCACGCTTAGTTGTGCTTCACTCCTCGATATTAAACTTAGGCTTTTACATTTATTAAAGCCTTCTTAATGCAATTTTGGATTAACTTGTATAATCAAGGCGAATTAAAAGGCATTTGTTTTTAAATCAAAATATAAATCTGTTTAGGAATACTTAGACTTACTTAACAATTTTCTTCAGTTAATACTATGAATTAACAAAACTATGTATTATTTCTATGTCCGATATGATATCCAAATTAAATTTCTTTTAAAATCACACAAATCCCGCTAAAAACGTTCCAAAATCACCTGATCCTATGGTCAAAGTTATGAATTATAATGTTTTATTTATTTATTTAAATTATTTATTATGCAATTTTATATGGCCCTTCGGCGTAGTTGGCATTGATCCTGCTTTCTTCTCCAGAATTGTGGGTTCGATTCCCGCTTTGAGTCTGGGTGTAATATGTATTTATTTATAGGTATATTTATTATTTATATGTATATTTATTATTTATATGTATATTTATTACAAAAAAAAAGTATATCAGTCTGCTGTTACCTGAAACACAGGCATTACGCTAATATAGGCAATATTAAGAACAGATGACTTTTGTGTATGTTAAACATATTTTACTAAAAATATTTTATTTATAGATAAAAGGAATGGAAGGAACTAGTAACATACATTGAGGGTAATTTTTTTTTTGTATTATCAGTACACTGTCAACTACTACTATAGTCAAAGACTTCTATGTATACTACGTAGTATACATCTATTTATTTATTTATTTAATCATAGGTTTATCGCTAACATCACAGGTAACCCCAATTCGTTAGTGTACCTTATTCATTTAAATTATTTTATATTTATATAAATTCAAATACTAAGTCAATTACAATCAATTTTCAATCTTAAGTTAATTTATACATAGAAGTCTTTGACTATAAGTACACTAATTGCTCCTTAACTCTTCTTTTTTTTTTAATAAAGTATCGCAACCGTTGAGCTTCTTATTAATTAGAACGGATTCAAATGTACCTACTTGAAAAACCTACTGAAATCCTACTAATAATATTAAAATAAAATTTGTTTTATATTTATATACGTCTGTTTATATAACTGTTGTGTTGTTCGCTAAGATTACTAAGCCGCTTACTGTAAAACTCGATATGTTCGTAGTTGAAGACCCTTTTTTTGTATCGCAGGGGAACCCATTTACAAATGATATCCAGGACGCCCGGTTAGGCAGTCCTAGACCTCGGGGCGTCTCGGTTGCATGCGCGAGCGATTCCGTGGCGCCCCATTACGATGATGAGCGCACCGCTGGGTTTTAGTGGGTATTCTGACACGTTCTGCGTGCCAGTGAGTCCCATATACCCGCCGCCTCTCCGCGGCGGGATGCGTAAATGCATATACCAGCGATAAAAAAAGACAGTCCTAGACCGTATGTCGGACTCAGCACTTGGGGGTTTTAGGGGTCACTTTGGGGGTTTAGTACGGTATTGCAATACCGTACTAAACCCCTGCGGGAGCCTTCAGCCGATTTAATTGGAGGGTCCCGGATCTGCAGGTAACAGGATCCCTCCAGCAACAGACTGGCCTCGGCGAAAAGGCGAGACTTCTCCTCCATGGGGACTGTCTGGCTCTACCTATGAACAGTCCCGACGACGCCGTGTTTAACAGGACCGGGTTCCCATCCCGGCCCGACACGGGCACAGGGGCGTTACTGGAGGCGCATTAAACGTAGCTGAAGACCCAAATAAACCAAAAGTCTACTTTTTTGTTGATTTATAAAACTTATTGCTTGTTTTTTTACTATTAAAAATATGGATTTGTCACCATGAGTTGTCTGTTATAAAAAATTAATTAAAAAAAGACTTTTTATATTTTTATAAACATTTTATATTTTTATAAATATTAATAATAATAAAAAATAAATGGCATAAATAGTATCCATTTTATTTCGAAAAAAAGATATATAAATTATCAAATTTATTATAAACACAATTAAACCAAGTTTCTTGAATTATATTTCAAGATATAATTTAGGTCATAGTTAATACTAGAACAAGATATACAAGCTAAAGTTTTAAACACCAACATCACGCTAACAAAGTAGCTCTAGTTCTTTGGCTTTCTTAAAGTATGCCACTTGTTCGGTAACAAGCTGTGAAATATGTATATTACAAAATTTTCATCACAAGTCGCAGAATTTTTTAAATTAAACTTTTTAAATTACTTATATTATTATATAATTAACTTAGATATAGATAACTTAGATATAGATGAAAAACGATAATCTTTCTTCAGGCCAGTCAAATAATCAAAATAAAAATGTATTTTTTCAAGAAGGAAGGAAAAGTACTTAAATCATTTTATAGAGTAAAAATGACTATTTAATTAGTAATTTTAGCTAATGTGGATCTACATCGGATGCTATATGTAGATTCTGCAAAGAGGAACCGACCAGAACGTCAACAGATATGTACTGTTTTAAAAACCGTTAATACATTATAAATTTAATTATATGTCTGCAAAACATAATTTTAAGATCGCTATTATTATGTTTTTTTTTGGTTAAGAGAAAAGGCAAACTGGCAGACGTTCCACCTGATGGTAAGTGTTAAACATCGCCCATGAACATAAACTAGTTTACCTGGAACTAGCCCAGCCAACTCATTTATGTGTTGCCTATCCAGAGACATAAGGTGTTAAAGTCTCGGTGCCAGTAATTACACTGCCTGTCTTGCCCTTCTCTTCGAAACACAGCAAAGCTGTTCACGGGAGCAAGCAAGCAAGCAAGCAAGATGGTGGTACCCATGCAGCCAGGAGCGTGGCACGGCGCATCCCTCCCACCGGAAAAGCGTATGTATAATATTGTAACGTAACATAATATAAATTTCTCACAACTGGCCAAAGTCCTCTTCTCCTATTATGGAAAAGGATTGCAGCGTAATCTCCTACCCTGTTCCACGGCGAATTGATGTTGATAAACATTTTAGCTTTTTCCAAATATAAAATGTAATAAAATATTAAAAGTATGTTGTTGACCCAGCAGTGAACCTGTTTTCTGCTCCTGGGTGTAGGTTCGATTCGCGCTCACAGTTTGGGTGTAAATATACATATGAATGAATGTATTATTTATATGTATATCTAAAACAGAGGCATTAAGTTGCCTATCTTAGTAACAACGAATGATCGTGTGTGTACTCATATGTTAAGCATATTTATTTATTAACAGTGACAAGAATATTATGTATAAACTAACATATAGTAGAAACAAAATTTTAATATTAAATGTACTAATAATATTTAAATTAACAAATTATTTTTCATAAGTAAATAAGTTATGCCAATAAAAAAGGTTTGTAATACGAGTCGATTAAATAAAAATATCTGGTTAATTATTTCTATTACAAAAATCCTACTGAATTTTAATAAACAAGTTGTAAACGAAATGTATACAAAACGTCTCGACTATATTTTGATTAACCTCAAACGGCTGAATTAGGCTTGAGAGAGCTACGTAATTTCTTTTGAGTTTAACGTTTTAATCCGACTTTTTCATTTGCGACTTATTCAGTGTTATCGTGTTTCGTAAAATGGATGTTTCATACTTTCTATGGATTATTTTGTTGCTAAAAATTTTGTTTAAAGTTTATGTGTCCTATTTAAATAAAAGAATTTAGGTTTTAGGGATTTTAGCCAAATTCTAAAATTGTGTTTACGATACTTCTCGCTCTCTAAACTGAAGAAGACACTGTGATTTGTTCACCTCCTGAATGTCACGGTGAAATAGCTTTTAAGATTAAGTAACATATTCCTTTCTTTATTAATAGATGACCCAACAGTAGGACATTTACTAGGCAATTACTACTCGTAGAAATCGTTTAGTACTGTTTTAGATATTGGCCAAGGAAATATGTTTAATTTGATTTTGATACGACCACCTAGTCCAAGTTTTTAGTTGTTGTTGTCGAATTTATCTTCACAGTGTCTTTAAAAAGGGATCTTCAATGCAAAACACTTTCATTATAAAAATATAACAGTATTTATTACTAAACTATATCATTACGTACTTAGAGGGTACAGGAGTCCAAGAGTATAATACCAACGAAATTTATTTTATATAATGTTTAGGTACAACAAATAATAGAAAAAGATCTATGCAGAGTACAAGTAAGCGACGGTACCCGTGAATTAAAACTTTTGCCTCCTCCTGTTTGAACACCTCACAGCGTGGTGTATCCCAGGGGTGACTTTGTTGTACGACTATCTACAGAGTTATCTTCGTAATGAATCGTTCTATTTTAAATTACATCATGTATATGCTAATTTACCAAACTGTTAATGTAAAGCAGCTGGGTAAAATAAATAAAAAATACGATTAAATAAGTGGAAAAAAAATTGGAACTATTTCGAAAAAAATAAAAAATTCAACTATAACAGAAAGTATAAAATATGCAATTTTAAAATTTGACGAGACATACACAGCGTCTGTCTTGGTAACCTCAGCTTTGCACAGGTCCAAACTACAACCTATATCAAAGAGATTTTTTTTTATCCCCTTTTTAAAATGTTCATTAATTTTTTTTTGTTGAATTTTTTTTTAAAAGATGAAATCTTTCACATAATAATTAACATAAATTATGAACCATAATTTATATGTTTTTTTGTAACATTATAGTAGAGCTTTGTTTAAATTAATAAATCATTAAATAATTATTAAATCGATTTGAACTTTACAATCACTCATTCTCATTTAAGCCATAATAATTAAATTTTTATCTTATTATTTAGAAAAATATTTTTAGAGTAATAATATTATTTACAGCGATATTTCTTAAATTGTCGTCAAAAATAAAAATATCTAATTATCTCTGAAATATAGTACAGTACAATATTTTTACTCAATGACTTTTATTTTACTTTTCTTTTTCAGAACAGCCGGTGATCCCTACATAGGGCCTCCATGCCATCGAAGCCGTAGCAATAACATTATAGTGACACTATGAATGTGTTCGAAGTACATAGTGTATAGTACGAGTATGTTATGTAATAATATATGCATACCCGTTGATGAATTATAGAACCTTTAACCTGTATTCAATGTACTAAATAAATAATTGTTTAAAATCCGCTAAAAACTTACATTAATCTTAAAAAAATCAATTATTGCAATTCCGAATAATATTTTTTCCAATATAACATTAAGTAAGAAAATTATAATTCATTAACAAGCATTTCAAACATTAACCTTTAAGTATCCTAGACATTTCTCGCTCATTAATGATTTTTTAATACCTACCAAAAATATTCCTATCCAGAACTAAATTATAATTGATTCTTTCATTAGTTTTTATATTCTGACAAAACAAAAATGATTATTTAATAGCTAAATAATCAAAATACTTATCAGATTTTAGAGCAGCTTGCCTAAAAAGTCTTTATCCTAATACACTTTGTAATCTCCAATTAGACTTAAAAACTTGCTGAAAATATAACTCCATTCATGATAGAGTTCTTAATAATTCAGCTCGCATTCTTTTCTTTAGCGATGCTCTCGTACCGTTCGATAATAAAACGCTGGAAGCTGTGCATGAAAAGCATTCCTCGTCATATCCAGCCTCTTTACACCCAATTAAGGTTCAAGATGAGGATATGTTGTTATTATGTCATTCTCTATGGTAATGAAATTCAGGATCTGCTGGTGGTAGAGACGGTATCCACCACATAATCTTAAAAAACTTGTGGTTTAAGTGGAGACGGTAGTAAAACTCACAAGAGTGATAAAACAAAGCTCTATAATAAGGTTACACCATACATACCTCAATACCTATATAAATTATTACCTTAATAACAGGTAGAGAAATAATTCCGTACCAATAAAAAAAAATCAAGTAAGTTTTGGACGTGAAAAATCCTGTCAAGCAGAAGTTAATTCCATGTGTACCTTTTTGAAAGGAAGTTAGGCAAAAGTGCTGATATAAGTTTATAGAAAGAATTGTTTTACCTCAAAGCATTGATCTTTAACGAAGTCTATATTTTCCAGAAATCTAAATTGAACATATTTGGAATATAGGTTATTTCATTAAAAGTTTAATTAAACCTTAAAATATTATAATAGTTTTATTAGATGCATAAATTGGCCTTAAATTATTTAGACATTGGAATAGCAAACGAATATAGAAAAGAAATGAAAATCTACAAGATATAACCTTACGACTCATATCCTCCACAACCACCATTTGATTGCAGGGCTGGTTTATTTTTTGTTCAGAGAATCGGAATTGCGCTTCAACGGGAAATGCTGCCGGCATTCTAACAATCTTTCTACGTGCACGTGATTTGTATAATTATAATCTAAATAATATATTTTTTAAGTTTTCCGCTGTAAATATGTATACTATTGTAATTTATATCAGATTTTTTTTTTTTTTTGTATTTAACTTCTAGCGTTAGTCTCTAATTTATTTAAAGTTATTTATCTAAGTATTCTAAGTCTATGCAACTACTGTAAATTACTGTCGTTATTGGATTTTGACGAATGTCGATAAAATGCTTCTTTATAGATAAACACAAAATATAAAGATAAGTATGATGAATATATACTCTTACTAAACTACAAAACTAACAACAACAGTACAAACAACAATCCAACTAAATCAACCAATAACATTGCTAACTAACGCTTTTAAATCAATGTAATGAAATTTGATAATTTGATAAAATGCTAATAAATGTTCGTAGAGTATGAAAGAGGATAGAAATACCCGGGAGTCCTATGATAGATTAAAACATTTGGCGACGCGTTTATCAGTGATCACAAATGACTGTAATAATAATAGATATGGGTTTGATTCCATTTACGATAAATGTTTACATACAGAAGAATATAGAATAAGAAGAAGAAAAAAAGAATTTTGTTTGTGTTTTGGGTGTAGTCCTAGTCCTGTTGGGTGTAGTACCCGATTACGCAGTCTTATCCTACCAAAATTATTAAGTTTTAGACATTTAATTAGTAACATTATTAGTACATAAATATTCTTTTAGAACCAATTTTCATGTAAAAGACTTATTTTATTAAGATAATATCATACCGCTTAAAATCTTAAAAAAATAGATGAACGAGGAATGAACAATAACTTAATGATAGCCTTTTAAATGGAATCGTTGGGTTCGATGATTATTCGTTTTGTAATTGAAACTTTTTCCGATATTTAACTCTCAATCATTTTCATCCGATTTTAACTTTTAAGTTAGTGACGATTGAATTGTTAATTTTATGCCTTTTAATTACACGTACAGATAGCTGACTCATAAATTTAGTAAAGATTACAAAGTACAATTTCTAGAGCACTTGATTTAATCAATTAATAAACATTAATTTTAAAAAAATGGTTCTCATTCAATGACCCCCAGTGGGATCGAAATTCTATGTCGGGGGTCTGAAAACATGAACGTCGAACACAATCACAATCGCCCAGACCACGACAAATATCTTCGTCACGTGCGGAGACCGAACTCGTCAAAGTCGTCGTCTAATTAATAAAGCTATTAGAAAATATTTATGTATTTATATACTTATTAGAGATGGTAAAAAAAGCCGTTGAAAATTAAGCTATTTTATTTAACTGAATTATTTATTAAATCTATACTAATATTATAAAGAGGAAAACTTTGTTTGTTTGTTTGGTTGTAATGAATAGGCTCAAAAACTACTGGACCGATTTTAAAAATTCTTTCACCATTTGAAAGCTACATTATCTACGAGTAACATAGGATATATTTTATTTTGAAAAAAAATAGGGTTCCGTAAGATATTTGGGTTTTTCGGACACAAGGTGTAAAAAATTAACCAGAAAAGTTACTTATTTTGCGTACGCTGCCTAAACTATAAAAGTTAGATCCATAAAATGTTCCAATTAATTGTAGATCTTATAAATATCTACAATAAAGTCCGCGACACACTATACCTATCTATGTCGAGTGAGGCACAACAACCATTTTTTAATTTAAAAATCTTGAATTTTTTGGACTACATTTAAACGCGTTTATTTTACTCATGCTATTAATCCTTATCAAAATAAATTATTTCATCACTAAGTACAGTTTATGTAGATAATATTTGGTCTTTGAATGATTAAAATTTGACGTTTGGTTTTGAAGTTATGGCGAAATTAAAATATTACAATTTCTGCTGCACGGGCCGTTGCGAAGTGGGCGTCACCAAGGCTGGGGTGCGCGTGCGGGAAAGACATAGGATACTTTTTATCGCGAAAATAAGGGTAGAAGGGGTTGAAATAGGGGACGAAAATTTGAATTGAAGTTCCTTATTGTCAAACATAAAAATAAATCATGTAAGATTGTTCAATTGTTTAAGACAAAGACAAAAAAGCGTGCACGGGAAAAGGGGGGGGGGGCGTATCGGGCAGTAGGCTTACCATGTCGCGCGATATAACCGAATTCCACGCGGGCGAAGCCGCGGGCGGAAAGCTAGTTAAGTATATAGAACAAACATGCAAATAAAAAAAGGAAAAACGAAAAACAAACAATATGATAAAACCGAAAAAAGAAAAGTTTTTTTATATATTGGGTTTGACTCATTTTCAGTATCAAAATTAATATTGAGCTACCTGCCATTATATACAAAAATAAATAAAGATATATCAAATTCATTAAACATTAATAATAATGGTTTAATTTTATTTTAATTTGGAATTTCATCCTAAACAGGTGTGTACCTACTTTTGATATTTTATTTGATATATTTTTCAAGTAACAATTTACAGATTTATGTGCAAAATTTTAAACTTATCACTATTTTTATGTATATTTCCACTGGGTTGATTTCAATTAGCATGTCACTTACATTACTTTGTAACAAACAATAATAAGCATATTTCTGCTACAACAATTTTTTGATTATTGATTTTATGAACAAATACAAAAAAAATGCGTATATACCTGTACGATGATACATTTTATACTATGCATGTACCTGGCTGCCGCTTGTTCAATAATTGTGCTCAGAATAAATTCAGGTAGGTGGTTCTTAATACATTCAATTTTTCATTTCAATTTTAGCGCATTGTAAAAGCTTTCAGTCAAAACAAGATCGTTAACCTAATTGTTACAACACGGCCTTAAAATGTTTAAATACAGAAATATTCTTTTCATCTTTTTGATAATGACTTGACTAACCCGTTGGCGCAGTTGTCATACTCCAGGGTTGTAAGTTCGATTTCCACCCCGAGTAATGTAAATTTATTTATATAATATGTAGTATTTACATGTGTCTTAATTACATATGGGGCATTCCATGCGAAATCGTCCTACCAATGGATTTTGCATCTCAAATTTCACTGAAATTTGGTCACGTTTTTGTACCCCTAGAAAAAGGTTTTTTTAATATTTTTTTTTCAAATTTTTCATCCATCCAATCGGGAGATGATTTTTTTAAGATTTCGGGTTTTTTTTTTAAATAGCCACATCTTAGTAGAAAATTGTCCGATTTGGGTTTTTTAATTTTTTCAAATTCGTGTTTTGAGGAACTTTCTAAAAAATGTATGCAAAAAATTATTCATTATGAATTTGACTGTATTTTTTTTAAACTTAAAACAGCGATTTTAAGATTGTTTGTATTCTTCGACTTTTTTTTTAAGAATTTTCAAAAATACTACTTCCTGATACACAAATTTTGACCTTAGTCTCGTAATGGGATAATGATGGGCTATAATTTTTTTTTTTAAATTTTGAAATTAATTATTTTTGTTTTTGTTTTTTATTTACTAGGACCGTCGTATATCTGAAACATTTTTTCTTTTAATACTAAAGACAAGCTATACACGTAACTTCGTTCGCAATTACTACCCGTCGCATTAGCCTATGAGATAAAGTAAGACCTAAAAGAAGAAGAAGAAGGCTAGAAGGCTAGAAGTTATTTTTATCAGCAGAAATCTTAATACAAGTATATTCTAAAGTCTTATTACAAGTATAGATTAATATTTAAATCACGGTTTTATGTTTAAAAGGTAATAGTGTAAATATGATTATTTAATATGTTTTGATACAAGTAGATAACATTTATGTTCGACATGATTTTTAGCTGCCATAAAGTAACTTCTTGGCAATACCGGACTATAAACAGCTATGAAAATGGCGCGATTACCCAATAAAGAAGACGGGTGACATTTTAAATTAGCTACACTAGGGCTAGCCTGCGGTTTGGCTCGCGTTTTAGCGTTATTGTAAATGTTATGTTTATGTTATTTCGTATAATAATGCACGCTAATAAACTTTGTATAATGAATATTTGGTTACATTCTAGTAAATTGTTAGTAAAACCATTAAAGCCTGATTTGAAAATAATAATGTTTCAGTACAATCTTTTTTCTACTGTAATAAGTTTAGGTGAGTTCCTAACTACGAACTTTTTTGTCGGTTCTTTTCGGTAGAATCCACATTTCAAATAGTAGTTCCACGTACAACCGTAACAGAGTCAATGTAAGTAAATGTAATTACTTTAAATGCTAGTTTAAAATACGAGTTAGAATTTTTTTAAATAAAGTATTTTCTATTTACCTGTGTATGTTTGTACATGTTTAAACTACTACTTTATGTACTTTTTTATCTATACTATAGTGGTTTCTATTAATATTAAAAAAAAAGTATTCATTATTAAATTTTCAATCATGTCAATTCTTATCTATTATTTTTTATTTTCAAAAACACTGTTATACTAATTGAAATCAATATAATGCCAATTATGTTCTAAATTTGATCATTTATTTGTTAGTATGATTTTTTTTATGCCGGCTGTCGCGTATTCGATTTCCGCTTGGCATTGGCATTTATTTGTATTGTCTCTGGTCTGGGTTTATGCCTTTATGGATATTCCCTCCGTGCCTCGCAGAGCCATCAGGCTCAGTTGCTGTCATTGACACATGATAGCGATCGTTACTCACGGTAAAGAAATTATCCGCCAACCCACAGTAGAGCAGCGTGGTGGTTTAAGCTCCAACCCTTCGCCTATATAGAGAAGATATCGTTGCTAATAGTGGATGTTTTACAAGCTGATTCAATTCAATTCAGTTCAGATTTTTTTTGCTAAGACTACCACTTGATATTTTTTATCGTGTTTTAGGATATATCGTACAAATTATTGATTCGCCAAAAAATTATTAGAAATATAATCTCGAAGTTGCACATGGTTTATTGTCATACTCTCTATAATATATACATATAACTATATATATAACTCGGATGCCCTGATACCTTGATTTTATACTTTTAAGTTCGAGTTTGGTTCTATGGTTTATATGCGTAACGGCGGATGTTTTCAATAGTCCGAAATAACGAAAACTCAGATTGTTTTATATATAAATCATCTTAGGGGCCATGAAAGCTTAAAAACTTATCGAGTTTTGTTGTTTGCTTTATTTCTTATACATATGAACGCACTTATCTCAAATATTTTGGTTCGACAGCTTATTTATGGAGAAATATTAAAAGACTACTATTAATATAAAAGATCTTCATGTCTGTGAAGTGGTACTATACACAAAAGTCAATGATTTTGACATAATCGAATGACATAATTTTTTAATTTTTTTTTATTTGTTTATTTATAAAATATATGTTTAACATTACCGGTGGGAGGGATGCGCTGTGCCGCGCTCCCGGCTGTATGGGTACCACCATCTTGCTTGTTTCTCCCGTGAAACAGCTTTGCTGTGTTTCGGAGAGAAGGGCAAGACAGGCAGTGTAATTACTGGCACCGAGACTTTAACACCTTATGTCTCTGGATAGGCAACACATAAATGAGTTGCCTGGGCTAGTTCCAGGTAAACTAGTTTATGTTCATGGGCGACGTTAACCACTTACCATCAGGTGGAACGTCTGCCAGTTTGCCTATTCACTTAACATTAAAAAAAAAAAAAACATACACACACGGTCGTCTGTTTCTAAATTAGCCAACTTGATGTCTGTGTTTTAGGTAACAGCCGACTAATTTACATTTTTTTTAAATAAATGTAAAGTATATAAATAATAATACATATATAAATAAATATATATTACAACTACATAGACTGTCTGAGATCAATTAAATATATATTACAACTACATAGAATAGGGGTGGGAATCGAACTCATAACCCTGTAGCAGAAAGCAGGGTCACTGCCAAGTCCACCAACAGGCAGTTAATTATATAAATACAATAATTGATTTAAAAAATATACTTAGCGGAATTCAGTAAATCCTCTTTTCTATAAAACACAGAGAACTGTTTAAAAGAAATATTAAAACTTTTTAGAAAATTATGACATTGAACAGCTTGTGTAAGAGCAGTCATGGCACCTGGTTATTGAGTTGCAGTTAATATCCGCTGAGCTATCAGAGACCTTGAAGAAAATATTGAAAAAGATAAAAACTCGATTATCAGGTTGTCGTTTAGTAAACATTGTATCAGAGTTGGTTTTATTCGTAATTTACAATTTTTGATTTGTTGTCTTTCAATGTAATTAAAGTAAAATTACAATTGATAGTATTATTAGTTCAAAACGAACATATCCCTGCACAATGCGCCAACTCTAAAGAAATCATGGTTTAAACGACTTTTCACTGGAGTAATTGTGTAAGAGCATTACATGAAACATCAAACGCTAAGCTGAAATCAAAATAAGTTCTTCAAAATTATATTCGAAGAAGTACTATAAAATTATAAACGTCTCATAACATTATCCCATTGAATTATTATTTGTCTGAGATCAATTAATGTTCCCCAAATGTAATAGCAGACTTAGGGTGCCTCTCCATTGAAGTGGAGCGAGGCTGCGGAGCGGAGAAACGGAGAATTGGAGAAATATTAACCAATAGCCCTTGTCCACTGGAACGGAGAGAAAATTTTTTGCAATTCTATTGGTTAATATTTCTCCGTTTCTCCGCTCCGTAGCCTCGCTCCGGTTCAATAAGCAGGCACCCTTAAGGCACTTTTTACAGTTTATTGATAAAGTTTATCTAGCACACAAGTTATTGATAGTCTGTCAGCGACTAATAAATTACAACTTTTGGTATGATATTGGTGAACAGAAATATCTGATGGATAAATTGAAGATAGTAATGAAAATGAGGAACTATATCAAAAACTTATATCTGTTGGATACCGTTACACATCGAATAACTATCTGAAATTCATCAGTTTTATGTGCGTTTACTTATAGTAAAAATATAAACACTATATATTTTACTAATCGATATAAGACTTTAATAATATCCAAGGAATTAAAACAGTAAAAATTGACTAATACAAATATCTAATCACACATCGCTTATATTAGTTTTCAAACTTATTTCCTATCCATATTAGTTTTCAAACTTATTTCCTATTTCACACCAAGATCACATTGTGTTACAGAAATACAGAGGAACAAAAGCTAATAAATAATTTGTAAGTTTAATTTGATACACATATGGTACATAAAATTGCATGTCAATTTATGATATGTTGAAACAACGAGCTTTAACAAATTAATTAAAATTATCCCACAAATATTCGCGTAATTTAAATTAATTGTCGGTAGATCATAAATATTTTCGATAATCCAAATTTTGTCAAATCGTCCGATGTTCGACAAGCACGACTAATATTTATTTGAAATTATCCGATAAATTTGATATTACTATTATTTTATTTAGTTTCAGCCAGTCTTTTTTAATTTATACTATTAAACAATCCTTACTAATAATATTATAAATGGGAAAGTGAGTTTGTTTGTATGTTTGTTCCGCTTTCACGCCGTAACTACTGAACCGATTGCTTTGAAATTTTGCAGACGTAAAGTTAGAAGTCCGGATTAAATAATAGGGTACTTTTTATCCTGAAAAAGTTTGATTTTCCCGAGGGAAAACAAAAATATTGTTAGTTCGGAGATAGATGGCGCTGTGTGTAGTTTAAAACAAAGTTATGTTTTGCATACGAATATACACAGTGTAAACTTAGAAGGTAAATGATATGATAATTAATCCCCGAAAATGAGGAATTTGGTTTATCTTCTAAACTGGTTTTTTACATCTACTAATCCTGTGTATTTAGTAATTTTCTTTGCAAAAACTTCTGTTATTATTTACCTACCCTTTATCCTGGTATAATACTGTTCCAGAGGGTTTACAAAAGTGAAGAAATTTCAAAAAAGTAGATTATTCCGTGCAAATATGACAAATATACTGAAATAAGTATAAAGTATTAGCAGTTACGCTATTTAGTTCTTAAGGTATGCGATAGATGGCGCTTGGTGGTTTTTAAAACGTGGTATCGTTGTGTTTTCTAAGATGCGACCATTAATAAAGCACAAGGTCAAACTCTAAGGGTTGCTGGAGTACACTTAGAAAAGCATTGTTTTTCGCATGGCCAGCTCTATGTAGCGTGTTCCCGGGTATCCAGTGCCCAAAATTTGCATGTTTTTGCTCCCCAACGTAAAACATATAATATAGTTTACCACGCAGTTTTGGTTTAAAAACTCTAAACTCTATATATACGGGAAAACTTAGAAGCGCGATATAACCGAATTCATAACCGAATTCCACGCGGGCGAAGCCGCGGGTAAAAGCTAGTTTCTATATATTTAAAAAAAGAATAAATGAATTTAAAATAATGATATGCATACACTTGCACACTAATAAATAATTCCATAGCTATAATTTTTCAAGCTCGTAGTTTAGGTTCTAAATCCAGGTTCATACAACGAATAATATATTCTGAACTAGAAATTCTGAGCAACTACTGGCACCACTACACCAGAACGGTCGTCGAAAATCCCGTTTCTTTTATATTATTTTAGTCGAAACTTAGTTTGATCGATGCTTTTTTTTAAAAATAATGTATTAGTTATTTTATAAAATATCGTATATACATATATATATATATATATATATATATATATATATATATATATATATATATATATATATATATATATACCTCCATGAAACATTTAAAATAACATGTTGTGGTAATGAATATATAAACTCTTTAGTATAAGCTAAAACCTAGATAAGTATATGAAGAAAAAGACTTTAAATTTTTTTAAGTTAATTTTAAATGTATTTTTTAATATTAAATAATTAAAATACATCCTTTTAAAACTTACAATTTAAGTCGTCCGTCTTGTATTTCAAATAACGCCACGGAACAAACACTACTTTAAAGTAGGTATTTTGTTAGGATGTTTTAATATAATAGGTATTTCAAGGTTTACAATTTTAGAATTTTAATACTATTAAATAATATTCCAATAAAGTATATTTTGATACTTATTACATTTGATATTTCATCCAATGACTCATAGCTTAGAGCCAAAACACATAACGGCGTTGCGGCGACGCAACCCTAAAATCGGCGGTATGCGTTGCGGCGTTGCGGCGCCGCGAAAAAGAGCGTTGTTGTAGGGTAACCAGTTCTTCGTGATTTTTTATTGTGGATATTAATTTAATTATTTTAAATATTATAGTTCACGTGAAATTTGTTAATTATTGTTTGTGAAGTTGTTATTTAGTAGAATGCATAAAAAGTAATCCTTTGTACCGGAAATAATTTTGTGAATCAAGTTTGTATGCTGGTAGAATTTTAAACAACTTTTGTCTCATAAAGCCTAAACAAAATTGAAACAAAGTGATACATAAATTATTATCTTACTATATTAGTTTTATAGATTAAATATAAATAAATAGGTTTTGTCCGCGGCTCCGCTCGCATGGTACAGGCACCAACGGTAGTCGGTACGTAAAGTAGGTACTCTATGTCCTTTTCTGTACCCCAGACAACTGGTATGCAGAATTTCATGATGATCGTAATTCAGGTGAATAGTTAAAGCGTGAAAGCGTAACAAACAAAGAAACTCACTTTAGCGTTTATCATATGCATGAAATTAGCATTCCCCTATAATTGTGTAAGATAGAAAAAATATCACTATAATAACTTTTCGAAACGCTGCTTTATTACATATTTATAATTTAGGTACATCATACATGTCACTTGTTTGAACCGAGTCTTAAATTAGCTGTAAATCTAATAGTTAAAAGTAACAACATAACAACAATTGAGCTGAACTGTGAGCCGGTTCACAGCTCCGGTTCAAGCAATGGCTCATGAGCTTATCTGCAGTTCATAAAAATTCATTGAGATACCCATGTCTAATAAAGACACAAAAAAATAAAATATAAAAATAGACACAAAATTTCAATAAATCATGGTCAACAAGTATGACGTCACAACGCCGGAATTGGCGGTGCCGCGCCGCTAAAATTGGCGGTGACGCCACCGCCGATTTTAGCGTTGCGGCGCCGCAACGCCGTTATGTGTTTTGGCCCTTAATGTTTTAAAAACTATGACCTTCCTTAATAAATAGGTCATCTCGATGCAACAATAATTTTTCGAGACAATTTTCTTTTTATCATTAGTGTATTTCAGTACTCCTAAATAACTTAATTATATTAATAAATTATACCTTTTTTTATTTAGTTTATAACTGTTTATAAAATATTGTCCATCATCCTAAATCGTCGAGTATTAGGCATTTTGGTTGAAAGCTCAATGTTCAATGACCTCGCGTTCGCGCCAACCTTGCGCGGACCGAACTCGGCGCGTCGCTCGAAACTCAAACGAGACAATCACTCCATTTTGTTTTCCTTTTATTAATATTTATAATATTTTTATTTATGTCCAGCACAAGAATGACTTAAAAACTAAGTTTTATTTATAATTAAGAAAGTATATATCTATTTACATACGCACGTACGTATATAACTATGGAATGTATTAACACGTTTTATACGATTAAATACGTTGTTATTCTTTACATATTAATAAAAATGGTAATTCTACCGTTTCAAATAAGTAGGAAAGGAAAAAATTTTCTTTATTGGACTGGATAAGATATTGCAATATTTTGATTAATATGATAAATAGTACCTAATTAATTATCTGTAATACAGTTATTAGGCAAGGTTTCGTGTCATTCTAATATCCATTATGTTTATGCGGTATGCCATGATCCGAGGAAGTCGGTGTGTTCCGGTTGAACGGTCTAGTAGTTTAACATTTTACGAGAGCAATAAAAACCGGCTTTTTTAATGACATTGTGATATACGACGAGGTGTTCTATGTCTAAGTGGTATGAGCATTTTTATTTATTTAATTCTTATTGAATTGAATTCGAATAAAAGAAAATAATTTGATTATCAAGAGTGCCTGTAATCTTGTTCTGATAGAATCCTTCTAAGTCTATACTCACAATAATTTATACTTATAATAAAATTGTAAAAGGTTCAATTATAAACATTGAAATTTTTATTCTATAATCGATACTGAAGCCAAAAATGTAGTTTTTTTTTTCATTTTTATGCCTGTCCCCGTGTGTCTTAGCCGCGCATGACGTCTAAACAACTGGATGTATTTGAATGAAACTTGGTATGATTTGAAACTATAGTACAAGCTATGATACTGCATTTTTTTATCGCGAATATCTGTTCAGTTTCCTTAAGAGAACGAATAAAAGTCACAATATGTAATCGCAAATAAAGTAACAGGTAAGGCTAGTTAAAAAACATTCAATAATTAAACAAAACGGTATTATTCTGTTTAAAACTACACATTTATCGAATATCGAGTTAAGAACGTCACAAACATAAAGGAGATGGATACGATTCCATACATTCTTGGGCCAAAATGTAATGAAATGAAAATGGTATCAATTAATACATTCAGGCTTATAGATTCCTCGCTGAAAATTCTCTATATTTTGGCTATCTGAGAGCGGAGTTATTAAACGTTTTGTAAAAATGAGGTTATGTTACAATGTCTATGAAAAAACGCGATCACTAAGTTCTTAAAGCACTAATGTTTCTTACATTTAGTGAAGAATGTTTGAAAACTCATTACAAATATCAATAACTTGAAACACTAATCAATATAAGAATAAAAAAAACCTTTGAATGTATTTCATACTTAATTCTTCTTCTATTATTATTAAAATGTCATCTAGGAAATGTAGGTAAAAAATAAACGGCTAGTATCAATGTCAGTCAGTTGTTAGCTGTCACTAAAATTATTAAAAAATAAATAATAAAGTATTTTAAATCAATACGAAATCGATATTATTTTCAAATATTAAATGATATTTTCGCTATTAATGTAACTTTATTTAAATGAACTTTATCGTTTACAACTTCGATATTGTGCATCTAAATACTTTGAGTTAATTAACTAGTAGAAACCTTTCTTTTTTTTAATTCTGTAATCGATTTTAGTTGAATCGATACCCAATTAATTTGATGAAAACAATTTTTTTCATTTTTTTCCGCTCCCAGATTCAGAATTAAGTTGATTTTTTATATTGTAAGATAAAAAAATATAACCAATTTTTTTAACCATATCCTCTACTTATTACATTTTGGCCCAAAAGTCCCCATCTCCTTTCTAAAAAGAATTATTTTATAATTTTTGTATAAATTTCAAGTATACTTACTATTGTTATAAAGATACAGTAAATAAATAATAAATAAATAAACGTAACACACTCAACGGCCCCCAGTAGGATGTGAATCCTATGTCGGGGGTCCGGAAACACACACAATACACAAGCACAAACGCCCAGACCATGACAAACATCTGTATGGCCTATACAAATATTTGTCATAGAGAGCAGTATATATACCTACTGTAATAATATAACTAATTAATTACTAATACCACTAATTATATTTATTTATGTATTATTTAAAATGACAAAAATCGGTTACTACATTCTCAAAAATAAAACAAAAAACTATAAAAATGACAAGCATTATTTTGCTAGACTAGACGTCCCTTGCGACTTTTATTATTTGTTGTTGTTTTTTTTTTTTTAATTATGTTTGTCAATTTCTGGGATACCTACAAATGATTACACAGAAACAAACTCATTCGCTATATTATATTGTGCTGATATTTATGACTGGACCGACTTTTATACGATTTAGGATGGTACACATTATTAAAAAACTAAAATATTTTCGTATCTTAAAATCAAAATAAAAACGTTCTATATTCAAATAGGCTACAAAAGTACTTTTGAATAGTCATTTATAAAAGTATATATGTATTGTTTATTTTTAATTAATAATTTGAATCTATCATCGATTCGGAATGTAGATTCTGCTGAAAAGAATCCGTAAGAAACTCACCAGTTACTCTTAAAAAAACTGTCAAGACATAACTCAAAAATTATGTTTTTAATCATAATATGTCCTGCACGAAAGTTATATAATCTTGTACAGAGTAATATGCTTAATACATAAGTACTTTAAATTTATTAATTGAAAATGTATATCAACTGCGATATTATTTATGGGATTTTATTATATATTATTAAAACTGAAGATATATGCTTTTAAAATATATAGGGACTTCTCTACTCTTGACGACCGTTCTGGTGTAGTGGTGCAAGTAGTTGCCTCAACACCGCGCGCCAGCGGTCGTGGGTTCGATTCCCGCTCGGGACAGATATTTGTATTTGTACAAATATTTGTTTCCGGTCTGGGCGTATGTTCTTGTGGGTCTCTACGTGCCTCGGAGAGCACGTAAGGCCTTCGGCACGGTTGTTATCATAGACACCTGGTAACGATCGTTACCCATGGGAGAGAAATTATCCGCCAACCCGCAGTGGATCAGGGTGGTGGATTAAGCTCCAACCCTTCTTCTATATGTGGAGAAGAGGCCTTCGCTCAGCAGTAGGTGCTTTACAGGCTGATACAGCAAGATCTTAAGTATTATCTGCCTATAATTGCCACAATGAACTTAATTAGGTACTTTGATTAGAGCAGAACCTAACTGATTTAAAATACGTGAATCTACTTTTATATAATATTAATTATATAAAAGTAGTTTCACGTATTAAATTATTAATAATCCAACCGTATAATATAATTATATATTAAAAATATTTTTTGGAAATAATACTTTTTGACCTTTATATAAAATTTTATTTTTATTTATATTTACGGTTATGGGTTAGTAATTTATATATTATAATAATATATAAATTACTAACCCATAACCGAGCCTTTTCCTAATAATATACCTTAAGGCCTTTGAAATTTAAATATATTCATATTTAACTTTTTATTTACAGGTATTTATATTCATCAAATATATCTCAATAATGATTAATACGCAAGAAAGAAAGAAAGATGGAAGGAAAAAAATTATAAATTATTTTATTTTTTGATGCTCACAGATACACGTAGCGGATTGATGATTATATTTACACAGAAGATAAAACCAAGTTGGACACCTCTTGACACTTGCAGGAACAGATAACGCTAGTAATGCTTACAATGATGTACTCGTTAAGGAATTTATATCATAACTGGAACGCTCACTTAATAAAATTGTATATTCAAATATACACCTTGAAATAACTTACATAAGGTTGACATTTGTTTCCAACATGTAAAGTGAAAAAAATCGTTTCGAGGATTTTGTCTCTTTCTTGCGAGTTGCCTTGAATACGTGGTAGAAAGAGATGCAATCCCTCTCTAAGGAACGTTTTTTGAGTGCACGTGCGCATTCCAGTTTGTATATAAATTCCTTGGATATATATAATATGATTGTAACTACATTATAATGATTCAAGCGACGCTTGCAAGCTGATAAACGAATATGTAACTGATGCTGTACTTCCTCAACTAACCATTAAATAAAGCATATCATTTAATTATTAGTTATCGAATTTAATAACAAATTAAAATGAGTTAATAAAAGATAATATACATATACATAAGATAAGAACAACTCAATACTAAAAGCAATTAACATCACCGACTACTTTGATTTACAGATTACGTTATTTGACATGAAATATACAAAATTACTGAAAATTGATTTTAAAAAAATACTTATAAATGTTTTTTTTTTAATTTCCTACGTTCTCCTATAGGTTACTAGTAACTGCAGAATTGTTTAAAACTAGGTGTAATATACAGTCTTTAGCACCATTCTCGCGTAGGTAAACAACACCCACTTTTATTAGCTCATAGTAAGGAAAACAATATCATATTGAATGAGTTGGAAGATTTTGAATTCCAAATTATTTTTATCGATTCTGTAACTAACCTTTTCATATAACTGAACTGAATTGAAACCTGAGAATGAAGTTGTAATCCTTAACATAGAGCTCTACCATGTAATAGAAATTTCAAATAAAATCAAATCAAAAATTTCTTTATTCAAGTAGGCTTCATATGTACTTTTTAATCGTTATTTTCCAAAGTATATATTTATATTAAATATTTATAGCTAATGTGATGAAGAATCTGCAAGAAACTCAACAGTTACTCTTTTAAATAATCAATAATATAATATTCAATCATTAAAAAATCATTTGACAGCGCTACTAAACCTACTTACTCTGCTACGAGGCACGATGTGAAGATCCACAATTACCAACACCTACACCAGAAACAATTATTTGTATGAATACAAACACAATGGTTAAGGGCATTAATAGAAATCTTGTTACTTCAAAACAGGGATTTCCAAACTATTTTGGGCAAGAGAAATTCTAAAATGAACTGTGATACCTCTGACCCCTATAGCCAAATTACTTTAAAAATTATATTTTAATTTTTTTTTATTGTTAGAAAATACTTAACAATTTAAAAACTTTGCGGTTAGTTAAGTTAGTAATTAAGTATTAAGTAAGAATTAATAATCATTTTCAATCAATTAGATCAATGATACTTCCTACTAAAATATTAGTAATTCTTATAACATGTTGGTACACTAACACAACTTATACAGTATCTTGAATGTTACAAATAAGAACTTGTGTTAATTAATTCACACAAGTCAGTTTTCTTTTATGTCGACCCTTAGGAAACTGATTTCGACCAGCAGGAGTCGATATCGACCGCATTAGTAATCACTGCTCTAGAATAATAATCGCTCCCAATAAGCAGCCTATCAAATGTGAAAGAATTTCCTAAATCGAACTAGTAACTACCAAATTCTTAAATTTGATTGTAATACCACAATAATTTTCTTTTTTCTACCTTTATAGATAAAGAAGAAAATTTTCAATTATAAATAAATTACATACTTAATTTACATTGCAATCTATATGTTGTTACATATGGTTAAGTATGATTGTATAATACTTGTTAAATGATAGTTTTTATTGACATGACAAAACTAGCACTAAGCCTTGGCGCTTGCATTCCGTTAAGTATTTATACAAAATTGTTAATTTCTAAATAATAATAATAAATAATAAATATTAGGACACAATAAAGTAATGTTAAAAGTAATTAAGAGTTAATTTAAATATAATTGAAATTAAGAATCAGATTTTTTTATTATTATTTTACAAGTTCATAAAGAATGTGCAATTAATTAAATAAAACAAAAATTTAAGTAAAAAAATCAGTACTCAAAAGTTAATTGTTAAATTAAATATTGTTACTTATAAAACATTTAACCTTATTATATCAAAAAGTTATTATATATATGATTTAAAGTGTATACTATACATCGTATCAGTCTTTTACATCCACTAATTTTCTTTAAAAACAGTATTTTCAATATAAAGTTGGTATTTATAAAATATATCAGTTATTGCACTAACATGATAAGACCGGTCACGCTCGCTTAAGGCCGTTGCTTGCGGTCACTGTTGCGGTTCAAGGATCACTTAAAACTATACTCCAGTAACATACGTCATGAGCTCTCGATTAACTACTACTGATTAGCATTGAACGGTCTGAGTACACTTTATTATTTTGTTTTAATGTTGAAAACCGTTGCACTGATATAAGAGTAGCCGCGATGAGGTAAGGGCTTCGAGCTTGCGATTCACTTCATATACTACTCGATTTTATATTTGCCTGGTACTTGTACTATTGTTAATTATTTTAATTGCCTAATTTTCTAACAATGCAAAAATTAAACATTAATAATCGACGGTTCCGTTTTGTAGAAGATTTTAATACATTTTCTATACATAAATTTATAAATCAAATATTTATTACGTTTAGAATGTTCTTCATGCTATCCAGACTAACAGGACTAGTAGTAGTACATTACTCTGAGGCTCTAAGTCTATCGATAACTCCAAGTGGACATATGTCGTGTACGTCCGTAGACATTCCATATCTGTCAAACACGTATCATTTGACTCACTTGTGCGTTGATTTGGACAAGCTTCATAACGATATACATATTTTCGATATGCGTTTTTTATTAAAAGTTGTACCTAATACTGATATGACATGATCGTCCAGCCTAGTGTTAGGGTGTCTGTCGGTTGTAGTCTTTTGCTTTCTACGATCGACGAAAACTTAAACTCTTCAACTCACTATGAGTTCATAATAGCCTGTTACTCAAAAAATATTAAATTGTGTTATACGATTATAAGTACAATTTTATTTAATTATTAATATTGCTTAGTCACAATATTGCAGACTTTGTGTATAATACATCATTTTACTATAAAAATAAATATAACTATGTTATTAATATAGCAATTTGTAAAATATATTCTTGCCTTCATTTGGTTCAAATATCCCCGCAACAATGTCAGTAATGTGATGTCGTGCCACCGGCCGATACGGAGTTACTCGCCTACTCTGTAACGATTATAATAATATTCAACTGGATTACCAAGTAACAATACCAGCAAAATAATTTTTGTTTAGTAGAATTTCGTTAGAGTAACATAGATTTTTATGAAATGCTCTATATTATTATAATTTAAATGTAAAGTATTTATCTAGGATATCTGTTATGACAATAAAAATAAAAAATATTTATTTATATTATTAGCATTTTTACGTACGTGTATGTAACTAACTGTTTCTGCGACTTTGTTCGCGATTGCCATCCCTCTCATTATAGCTATATGAATATATGTATAGATAAAGTAAGTACGCCAACTTAAGGACTAAGGTGAGTCATATATTCAAAGGTTTCTGTAAATTTCGAGTTCTTAGTTATTTGGACTATAGTAATAACTAATGGTTATGATTTATGATGTCTGCATTTTCTGAACTTACAAACCAAAACATTAAAATATTGACAGGACAATATTTAAAATATAGGACATTTTCTAGAAAAATTATGATTGAAATTGGAAGCGTAAATAAATTAACAACTAAGTGAACATTTTGATTCTCATCCCTACTCCCAATGGGATCATACTGAATCTTCGGATAAAAATATTTACTATTCCAGCTCGACGTATGAATACAAATCATGCCCAGTTTTATTTCAATTTATCCAGTAGTTTGGGCGTGATTCGCGACCAAGATACACACAGACAGACAAACAAAAAAAAACATTATTGGCTTTAGTATTGATAATAGAATGGCCTCCAAAAAATATTTCAAATGTACATAAGTACTAGGACCTATTACAATTTTAATATAATAACAAACAGAATTATTATAATAATTGACTATCGATTACTTAATGTGTTAGAAGAATTTTGCTCTGGTTTAATTGTTAAATTTAAAACATTAACCTAACAGCACATCGGATTCAATTGATATGGAATGTCAGACGTCAGGCAGGCACTTGTGAAAGTGTTGTAATCGCGGTCAGCCGTACAACCTCATGCAAGGGGCCGACCAAATATAATACTCTACAATACGCATAATGTCTACGTCCTTCCGCTTCGCAATTCGTGTTAAGTCAGCTGCTTGCAAACAGCCTGTATATACGGAACTCGATTTGTATTGCCAACATTATTTATGTTATTAGGTACTTTGTTTTAATACATTTTAAATCATTCTGTATAATAAGGTAAAACTAATGACATTTATAGTTATGTAAATGGTAATTATTCCCAAAGCTCAGACACTGTATGTTAATGAGTAAACTTTACTACTACTTGTAACTAAACTACTGTCAAAAATTTATAAATTAAGCAAACAACTGTTAGCTAACACGTTGGTATGCATATCTACGCGACTGCGCGACGCAAAGGAGGTAATGTGTTTATCAGTCTGTGGCGTTGTAGAGACCAAACGCGTTGATATATTTTGATGATTCTTACGTCAATCGATTCGTCTTAATCTCGCGAGTGTCACTTAATACATGACAATCATTAATATTCACCACAGTAACAACCAGACGCTATATTATTACAATGAAAAAATTAAGTAAAATGACGAATCACGTCAAGTGGAGTAATCGTTGAATAGGTATTCAAAAATTATTTTTAGGTTCCTTTCCTCATTTTTTATTTCAAGTAATAGTTTAGAACATATAACTATTTAAAGTTGTTTAAACAACCAGTTTCTCTGATTTTCATACATAAAACAGGTAAATACACTTTAGTATTTCCTTATTATGCCCTTTTTACGCGGGGATAGTAGCAGTGATAGCCTAATGGTAGTGGTATGACCGCAGACTGCGAAAGTAGGGGTCGTTTTCAAATCCAAGGCACATAGGAAGGGGCGCGGGACTCGGTGGCTCAGGCGTCGAGCTGTGATTGCGAAATTTACCATTTTATAATTCTAATAACGAAATCAATGAATCCAAACTAAAAAATGTAAATAAAAAGAATAATTTAAGAAAAAAACGATTGCAATCCGCATGCAAAAATTGCAAAAGTTACAAACAATTAACTAAAAAACAAAAAGGGGTTTTTACTTTTTGGTTTTACTTTTTTCAAATATCCAAAAACTAATTGAGATTGTTTAAATCTAAAAAATATTCAAAAAGATGAGAAAATTTGCTAAAGAAAATATAAGCTTCCGGAATTGTAAGACAAATATTTATAATTTTCCCACAGGGATGAAAATACGGCCAAAAACAGGTGCTCTGGCTTACGCAAGCCACGCCCATTTATCAATTAAAAGTTATTTAAACATATTAAATATTAAATTTTAGAAATAATAAAATTCAGGGGCTTACTGCATAGATAAATAAACAATAATCCGCCGGATTTTTTAATCGCAATTTTTCATTTAGTTATTCAATAGTTAATCAATAATTTTTTTTACTGCTTATACATGAACATTGCAAGTGTGTAATAATTGTTAGACTATAAATTTGAGATTTCTTTTCTTTCTTAGAGCTATTCTTGAAAGTCTCCAGAATATTATTTGTATCTTATTTTTTCAAAATTCATCTTTATGCTATTTAACTATATAGAAAAATGTACAGCCATTAAGTTGATAACTCTCGCTTATTGAACACAGAGTTATGTGACATCATAAACCAATCGGCATCCCATGCAAGCGTTTAAAGCAAGTAGCCGGATCAGGCGCGCTACAGTTCAGTACAGATCTGCCAACTGCCACATCACATTCACACGGGGTTCATTCCACCACAGTAACGTCACAGCGATTTCAGGCCAAGACGCTGCGCCGGCGGCGCGTCGTAACGTGCGAGAAAGAGAGAGTGCGCCACATTTTCGATGCCTGATAGTGCACAGGTGTGCAGGCAACCCATCAGCTGTTCGACTCGCTCGTGCCCGTTGCTCGAATACCGCGTGCACTGCGGACAGGCACTAGGCAGTCGGGCACAGACAAGGCAGTCTTTGTCGATAACCGCCCGCGGGCAGACGTGCGACCCCACCGCCTGTCTCGCTGCGTCTCGCTACCGACCGACTCTACCGACTCGTTTCCCGCTGTCGACCGAATCCACTCATGTGTTAGTGTGCATGTTTGTGTATCGTGTTGTCACCGACGCGGCGATCGAGCTCTTTGTCTAATTAGCAGGTAGGCAAATGCTCCAACTTTTTTTCGCTTCGGACACAAACGGACTACTTTTGAATTTGTTTCGACTTTTGATATGATATTATGTCCGGTATTGAGAGCAATTTGCCATGATTTATTCGATTTCTTAATTAGTATACTTGCATTTTCTTTTAATGAAACAAAGTATACTTATTAGCCACAACAAAAAGAACCGAAACAGGTTTTTCGTGGAAAGGCATCTGGCACACTAATTGATATCGCATTAACTCGACTGACGTTTGTAATTATTATGAGTTAAAGTAGAGCGGGATATGCGGTCCTGTAGTGGAATTAAAGTATTTTTAGGTTGTTTAATAACTGACATTTATTAATAAATACTCTATTTTTTAATAACGCTTAATATAAAAAGTAGAAGATAAAAAAATAATAATAACTTGACATAACAAATTAAGTATTAACCTTGTACATGTTTTAATCTTCAACAGCCTACTTGAAATTTTTATTGCTATGTAAATAAGGGCTATTTTCAAAAGATCGACGATAAGATGGTGTACAATAATGGACTTTATCATCAATTAAATTAACATACATATTATTTGTTTTGCAACGCCATTTATTTATTACGTGGAAAAAAAGTAAATAACACTAGTTTTGTTAATAATCAGTATATATTATGATTGATAACAGGGAATGGTAGGGGTGGGCGGGGAGGTGAGGGGGTTCGTAACGCCCATGACGTAACCAATTGGTATGCGATGGTGCGGACAAAGAAATTAGTGTTAGATACAAAACTTTCCCTTACAGTTAATACACGGTCTTGCACATAAATATTCCTAATTGATGATCATTAAATAATTGGCTTCTTTTTTAATTGCCACGTTATATAATAGTCATATATTAATGAGACAATTAAGTCCGTTGAACTTCTAAATAGAAGAAATGTTTTTTTTTTTAATTTAAATATGTTTTTTAACTAATATGTAATAATAATTTTTATGTAACCAAAATGAGCATGTTAACAGATATAAAACAAATTTTACTTTTTAATAAATAAAGTATTCGCTTTTGATGAATACGGATTGATTATTCACTGAGATATGAATACGAACGAAAAGTCCTTAAATCATAAGGAATAAGACTGATATTATAGAAAACGTAATTTACCCTTAAGTCCTTACGTAGTTCACGTTCCAGCGATTTAAAATTTATTACACCGCTTTAGTCTGAACATAGGGATTTTACTAATGATTAATCAAAACTTTGTTATAAATGAAAAATTATAATGTTATATTCTACCAAAATTTTCACTTGAAATAGTTCATTCAATTTTAAAATATTGTTTCCTTAAAATTCAATTTAAAAACAAATTAAGATCACGAAAGCAGCCTATCTGTATTCATAACTTCGATAAGAACAATTAGTTTCTCGCCGACTTGCTATGGCAATGTTAATTATATAACATACAAAGCGACGCACCAGGTTTCACACGGTTGAAAATTATAGGCCGCGCGCCAGTAGACGATGTGGATAAAATTTTAAAACTATGGTATCTTCTAAAGTATTCATTTAAAAGAAATAAAGAAAGTATTTATTATCTACATTAAAAGTCCAAGGTTATTATCACAACTATTTAAATAAGAATTAATATCGAATTTTAGAAATTAACTTTGGAAATCACCTCCTTTATGTAATTAAAATTACAACTTAAAAGATAAAAATGGTTATCATGAGTGAACCTTAGTGATAAAGTTAATAATTGAAGGAATTTCCCTATTCCCTAAGACATTATTTTGATATACGTGAGTGCTCAAAAACCCTTTTTTTGGCGACTTGATTAAGTCTTAAACCATTTATTGGGAATGGTCCAAAAAGAACAAGTATGCATGTATGGCAAACGCAATATTCACTATTAGTTTTATAATTAATAATAAATTAATCCAAACATGTCATAAACCAGGTATATAAACAATATTTTTTACGCTATATGTTTCTTTTAAATCGGTTACACCTATATTGTTTCGCCCTTAGCCGATGTAGCACGAAACACTTATAATTTTAAAATGTAAGCATATTTGATTATTTAGACTTGTAATGATATGATTTTATGTATTTAATTTAAGAAAATGATAATAATGATATAGCACTGGCTGGACATCCAGTCAACCAGTGCGATTTCAACCAGTGTTATAACTATAAAGCAGTAACTACTGCTCTGTTGATACTGTTCTATATATACTTTCTACATACTCGTAGACTTGAGTCGTAGTGTATTTTTCAATTCCTATTACTATTAGTTTACATACTCCCTCTATAGATTTATATATCTGGTTCAAATTGTATATAATTAATAAAATACTTTTTATTCATCCATTCAATTTCAAATACATCTTCTTAAACTTGTAGTGAATCAAACTTGATATTAATACAGTTTTTTCAAATATTTATTCATTAATTAAATTGTATTAATTAATTTTAGTTTTATATGGGAGAAAAAAATCTTTGTTGTCCTAAGTATAGGAATTGTCATTAAATTTTGTTTTATATTACTTGTACTTATATGATATAGATAATGCTTATATCCGCTTTCCGAACACTGAATGCGTTCAAAGAAAATCTCTATAATATACAATAACAATATTACAAAAAATTTAAAATAAGTTTATCTACAGGTTTTCATAATCTTAACTACAAGGAAGATACTTAAATATTTGTATTTAATTATATATATAATAATAATAATAAATTTAATAATAAAAAATTTAAATATTTGTATTAATTATATAAAGGTTATTTGTATAATTGTATTTTAAAGTATTTTAAACAGTTTTCATAACTTTATTATTTTTAAACGATTATATACATAATAATATATGTGTGTGTGTGTGTGTGTATAGTAATGCATATATTCAATACAATTTATGGGATAAAAAAATTCCCTACATAAATACTCAATTTGATTTTGTGTTAATATAATTTAACAAGGTTTTAAACGTTGTTTTAAACTACATAAAGTATGTAGAATATATAAGAATGCAGCTAAATTTTCTGGATATGAAAAGCGTGCGGTAAATATATCCCCACGCTGTTAGACCAATATACAACTAGCTATCCTATATAAAAATACACTGTTTATTTTAACCAATGATCTTTTTCTTCTAAGATCATTGATTTTAACATATCTGACAAACAAAACATATCTGACAAACAATAGTTCTATCATTTTCCATTCATTTCATTGATATTGGTAAAGAAATAAGAAACTTTTATTTATAAATGTTGTGTTGTTTTATATTAATAAGTTACATTTATTTAGATGCGATTGTACCAGACTTGTATTAACGTTACCATTTCGATCATATTTGGCGTTATTGTAGAGCAGCAAATGAGACTCAATGACACGTCCATAAGGATTTCAACCTTACTACTTAAAAATACGGTTGAAATTTATTTGCACAACTATAGATACTTTAATAAGGGCGGGGAACGTCTCGTAAAATAGGGTGCAGCCAGATCTCGCTGAAATCCATATCACGCTTCCAAACACTATTCTTTAGTTTCTTGTAAATATGAAGCATGTTCGCTCTTATATTCTTCGTAGTAAATATTAATATTGTATTAGTTTATTATATAACTTAAAAAAAGAATAAAAAAAGAAATCAGTAAAAATAAAGACATTTTTCGTTAAGTTGTGAAGAATAAATAATAAGCTTAATAAAATTTAATCAAGTTCTATTAGAATAAATTCTGAAAAAAAGAATTGTTGTTTTGTTTATATATCTATGATATATATATGTATACATATTTATAATTATATAATATTAGTAGCTGCTTGAATATGTAAAAGATATACATAATTTTACACTATCTAGTTCTTCTTTAAATTAACTTGTCTCTCAACGAGAGGTACTTACAGTAATAACACTGCATTTGCATGCTCTATATATGTATTTTATTCCTCTTTTTGTATTTTAATTAATTAATAATTAAATAATGTTAAATTAATATATAATATAATTACTATTCCTATGCAAAACATGAATTAACTTTAAAATATACACTATATTTAATGGTATGCTTCAGTTCGTGATTTTGAATTCAATAACTAAATTTCACAAGGTAACAGTTGTGAAAAATCTAAACGTGGATTCCCCTGTCAAGATAAGCCTCAGTATTATCCTATTCCCTTCCCCGGTGACGCGGTAAAGGTTAATAAGTAAAACAACGATACTCATTTCGAATATATTTTATGTTTACACTGACACATCAATGGTTATCCATTATGATACCGACTAGAATTAATAACCAGACTTTAATAACGCTGCATTAAAAATGAACAAGAACCAACATGTTTATTGTGAGTAAAAATAAACATTCATTAACTTTTTATTTTTAATACGAGGTTAATATTCTTTTTTTACCTCTGCTGTTTTACTCTTCGAACAATTTTATAATTTTTGTGGAACAACATTATAACTTATTTATTTTTTGATAAATAAATAATACGACGGGTGATTAAGTAACTGTGTTTACTTTACATTTACTATTTATTTATTAGTTCCTTTATATTATTGTATACTTATCGGTCTTACTACCCAATTTGCCATCTCCTAGTACATTGTGTTTTTTATGGCTATTCTATGACAACCGTAAGGACAAATGTGGTAACCATCTTTAGATTAAGATAATAAAGATGGATATTATAAGTTAAATTGTATACATGCTAATTAATATGTTTTGTTCTATAAAATTTCTTTTATTTATAAAATATTCTTACTTTAAAAAAATAATAACTGATTTTTAAGCTTCATGTTCATTCTTCTCAGCAGAACATGCATTTCAAGGCAGTGCTAGCTTGCTAACGACTATTAAATATTGTACATAACTTGATCATTTAAAACTGGTTTACACGCCTATTTAATTATTATTATTATGTTTTTTTTGTTTGTTTGATTTATATGTCATTATGATTATATTAATGTTACTTTAAAAATAAAAATTAAACTAAACGATAGTTAAAGTATTTTAGTTTATTATAGGTTAAAGAAATAATACCTACGTTATTAGTTAAACTTTACGTCAGTTGTGGAATTTTTAAATAATATTTTTACCATTAATTGTTTGCCTCCACAACGTTACATCGATCGACCTGTTCCTGACAGGTGTCAGAAACGCATTTCTTACAACAGCTAAACTATAAGTGATTTTTCATTAATAAGCCATTTTGAATTAATTTAATGAATATAAATATTAATTTATACATAGACTTAATTTTTTTTCTTCTAAATTTGATTTAGAAGAAAAAAAAAATTCATTTCAAGTTCACGGTGACATCGCCCATTATCAGTTGATCAATTATGGAATAATACACAGACTACTGCTGTGTTTGTTTTCTCTAATTATTTGTTAACTCGTTGGTTAATGTTATTTGAACTAATTTTAATCACCGTTATTTAAAACTAATAGTTTACTTTTGATATATGTAATTTGTTTATATGCTAAACTTAAGTTGAAGCACATAATTTTGTCTTATCTGACTTACTGTACACTAATTTGTAATAGCAAAACTAATTCGTTGTCATTAGTATGAAATATTAGGTGTAATATTTTCTCAGCTCTACAATTAGTTACTCGCTTTCAAGAGATGCCGCTTACACTTTCCTTAGCTAATGCAAATGCCTTAATATATTAACGTTTAAGTAATCAGCTTAAGGCACACACATACGATTTTTATTACATTGTAGTATCGAAAACTTCAAGTACTACTCAGTCTACTACGACACAAATGTCAGAGACTAATAACTGTAATATTGACACTAACGCATACGTTGCATAAATTGATTATTGTGTCGCAAGAAATATCTTTCCATAACGCGTTATTGATTGTTGTGTCCCGATTTTAGTCGCTACTCGGTGTTTACACAGTGTATGCAAGACAGTCGACAGTGTTCAGGACATTTAAATGTACATTCAAAGTTTTTAGAGTAATTCTGTACGATACATGCACATTGTTACAAAAGCTGAAAATATGTATAGTTAAAGTAGACATTATTGAAAACTAAAACTTAAATAAAACGATTTATTCCAGAACATAATTATGTTATACTTTTTTTACAGTCACAGTTGATGACATCGACTTTGACTTGACGTTGACTAAAGTGAGAGAGCATACAGGCCGCTAAAAGTACAGATTTTGTGACACAACGAACAGGAAAGCCGATGGTAGGTCTGAAGATCAATGCCATTTACAAATATCTCCTCTTTAACTTGTGACATAAAAAAAATATTCATATTTTCTTATATACCTATTATATAACAATATAAACTACTAGAGTATCATGTGACCTAATATGTACATACATTTCAATGAATTATTATAATTATTATATTTGTGGTGGAATTAAGGAATTTATACATATACAGGAAGCATGAAAATACTAGATTTTTGAACAATTTCCACTTATTAATTAATTTCTTACTTTTACTTACAACTTAAACTTACTTTTACTTTACTTTTTTATCTACAATAAACAATTCGTATTAACTAACAATAAAACAAAATAATTATTCAAGTGGTAATGAATCGCATCATAAAGGTACTTATTTATTTAAAAGACTAACTTTCTATAATCTGTATGTTATGTGTCATTAGTTACTTTACATTTCTATGTCAAATAACTTATTTTATTTACAAAATACAGTGGTTCTTTTAGTTAAAATAATATCATATTATTTTTTCTTATGCTCAGTAATTAAAACGTCATTAAAACGGATTACTTAATTAATATAGACCAACCCTCGCTGGAAGGTATATGATAATTTGGAGATTAGTTGTGTCATAGTTTACAACCATGAATATTTTTTTTTTCATAATTTTTCATAATGTTAATCATTTTACAAAGTGTTTAAAAAATGCTAAAATATCGTTTAATAAGTTTTATTAGCGTTCATTTATGTAATCTAATTGCTTTAATTTACTACTTAATTATAATAAATATTCTATTTTAATGGATTAAATATTTATATAAATGCTATATAAGAACGTTTTGTATATTAAATTAAAATTTGAGAGTCGCTTGAGAACACTCGAAACAATGACAACCTTATCTAAAATATAAACCCGTCCATTCTCTACTGAAAAGTTTAATGCCTACTGGCTCCTAACAATATGACTAAATTGTAAATCGTCAAAGCTAAAACATGAATGGGGCAGCGAACGCTCATCCTGAAGATTAGCGAAAAAAATCGTGGCTAACGATGATTAATGGATTAAAAGGATACGTATATTCTATAATATAAACCAGCTTACTGACTAGCAGAACTGACAATATTTTTAATTTATATTTTAATTTGACTAAGGTAATAATATATACGAGGTATTTTAATATGAGTAGGTAAGTATGCCAAACCCAATCGATACCAAAACGGTTGTAGATTCAAATCCGGATTAACAGCGCTGCGTGTTCGTCTGAGAAGAAATAAATCATGACAGAAAACGAATATTTCGCAAGAAATTTTAAGACATCAATATTAGACAATATGCAGCCGAACAGTGTGGCGAATAAAATTTCAACCCTTTTCCTTAATTACAGAAAAGACTTTAAATAGGACAATTACTGGCTGTTAAAATACACAACGTTATAGTAAATGATTGCGCAGTACACGTTATCATACGGATATATAATTTAAAACATTTCTTTTACTAGTAAGAAGTTGAAATGCTAAACATAATTTAACCTTTTACCCAAATTATTATTTATTACAGACGTTTTACAAACAGAAAAACGGAATTCGGAGAAAAAAAACTAGTTTTAAAAGAATACTTTCACTCAATCGCAATAACCAAACCTATAGTAGGTAGCGAACTTACCTATTACAATAATTTTTACACGTTTACAAGTTGACGTGTTAAAGTTATTATTTACTTTGTGGAATGGCGTACACTTTTTCTGGAATTGTCTACCTGAGTAAAAATTGTTTAATACTTTAGAATATTTTAATGCAAAGAAAATTCCTTTAACGGATAAATTACACTGTCCAAAATAGATTACATTGTCTATCTGTACGTAACTACGTACTCATGTAGAATGCATAAAAAAACTCAGTTTTCAATCGCCTCGTTTATAAAGTATTAAAACTGCCTTTAACGACTTTTTATGTAACAAAATATAAAGACAACGCTTATATTACTTATAAAAGTAAAGATAGTAAATCATTGAAATTATTTAATAAAATTTTAATTAAAATATTGTTATTGAATATAAATCATCAGGTAAAATGTATGCTTCGAATACGTCGACGGTGTCTATAAAACGTAGGTATTAGAGAAAAAGTTTAGTACTGTAGTACTAATTGCAAGGATCAATTACTTAAAGCAATTTCGACTTGATAATGATTACGTAAGAGATAAAACGTAGGACATTACGCGAGGAAGATCATTCGTATTCATGAAATCAATGTCAAAGAGCACATTTCCTCAATCTAAAACGAAGGAACACAGAAACTCATCTTAATAGATGACTCAATTTTGATAAGTTAACTAGTAACAACTACTTTTGAGACGTAGATGTATTTTGTTTTTGCTTGCGTTCTTGCTCGCTTGATTTAAAACTTTAAATTCACAGGTTAACATTTTTAAATTAAAATAAAACGGATTTTAACAGTAATCTATTCATTTTATCTATGGATCACAAAGTAAATGGAGACGCTTTAAAAAATAATAATAATAAACGATAAATAGATACCAACAAATGCAACAACTTTTAAACAGCAATATTTATTTAAATATACGATAAATATGATAAAACATTGATCCTAAAGACTTCTAGTATAATTTGAGACGATGTTTTAGATAATCAAATATAACTAAGCTTGCTAAGTAAAATTAGAAATTGTAGTAGGTATACAAAACTGATTTTATTAATCCAGAGCCGTTTGTGAGTCTTTAATTTAGTAGAGTTTTTCTCATTGCAATATTAAATGAAACGAAAAATCGACTGATATGTTCAACACAATGAAACATTAAAAATTTGCTAATAACACAAAAATGCAAGGATACATGAAATTCAATTAGCAATAAAATGTTAACGGAACTGTGATGAGCGTTGTTACAACACTTAAAAAGATATGAAGAATAATTGACAGGAATCTGAACAAATAATTAAACTTCAAGATACAAAAGAGTAACTTAATGATGCCCTGTCTCTTTGCGCTCACAATAATATCGTTTTATTTCCCCCAAACCGTACTCTGACACTGTTATAAAGCGGAAACTTTTCTACAAAGTATCCAACAACTTGTAGGACAACCGGTCGGTGGATCGTGATACGTGACGTGAGAACTTACACGCTCGCCCGCTAGAGGGCGTTACCGGTCGAAATGAGACAATTTAGGCCGACTGGTCCTTTGATTGATCTATAAGTATTAGTTAGTTATAGTATTCGTTACATTTTTAATTACTTTATAGTATCTCTTATAGTATAGCCATTGTTCAATAAACTCTAAGGACAATTGTAGTAGGGATACCGTACGTATAAATAATTGTAAATAATAATATGTAAAGTTTGTCATCATAGCGAATTTATTTTCTACCGACTACGTAAGGCCTTTAAATTTCTTTCGTTACAAATTCTCTATATTTTCAAATTCGATTGTACATGTAACGCTTGGGTGTGTTGTGTTCGTTGACACAATATCGTAGTAGTTGTTATTTCCCAGAGTTAGACCAATCAGCTGCAAATAAGATTACGCGTGGGTAAGCGATACGTAACTTCATAATATTGAAGGCGAAACATCGTACTTCATTTGTTCCATATTTTAAAATGCAGTAGAATTATAACGCTGTTAAAATTATGATTGCATTTTTATTATAACGATGACATTTTTTTTCCGACAAACTATAAAAATTATACTTTTATTATTAAGCAACGACACTTTTTTTTAAGAGAGAGACTGTTGGACATTCGAAATTGTGTCTGCATTTATAAAGTACTATAGAATATTGGATAGTATCGCAAAGTTTTATAAATACAATAAACATAATGCTCCTCAGTTGATACCTCACGATTTCATTGAGCCAATGTAGTCGATGTTGACAAACGCGCTGTGACGACATCGCTTAAACCATTTCTATTCCATTCAAAGTCCTACGTAACAATACCATGATTTATTCCATCAATATAATACTTCGATTTTTACCACAAACATTACTCATTGGATAACTACGATCTAAAATTCTTTTAATTCAAACCGAGCAATGGATAATGTTATGATTTTGATGCCGTTTCATGTTTCCTCTCGACGACCTTGCTCGATACCTACAAACCGCGAGTAATAACAAAAACTTTGTTTTGTTTCGTGAATTGTTTTTTTAAAGAGGTAATTGTTAAAGTAGCTAGCGATTCGTTTTTGATAGTTTCAACAAAGAACGTAGTTTTATGCTTAATGAAGACAGTAAACAGTTTATATCGCCCAGAGAAAACGTTGCGTCGTAGAGACTAAGAAATTGTTTTTCGTTAAATTTATGGTACATAAAAATGCTCAATATTGGTACTTTTGTTTTAACTGTGCGGAAATAATTGTAATTTTTTGTTTCCTGTGGTATCCTTTACGATTTTTATTCAAATTTCAATTCTGATTATAACTGAGCCGGTCCGAATACAGAAAGATAATATAGGTACCGCAGAACAAATGAATCTTACTCCAGATAAATGAAAACTATCTGATATCAATATTCAGCCGTTCCATATCAATTAATAAAACAAAAAAAAATGTGCATTGCGGTTTTTATATTCGGCTGAACGAAATCAAATTAGTGCAGGTCGAAGTAATATTTCTGCAATCTTCGAAATTTAAGCTTCGCATAATAGTGAATGTAATTATTCGGTAGAAGATATCTTATATTGAATTTTTAGATTGTAACGAATCGGTAACAGTATTCTGCTGAACCGTTATGTTATCTAAACTGTCCTATCCCCACAAATCGTCTGAAATTTAATTTTAACTTTTTTCGGTTATGTAGGTACCTACCGGTAACGTGTTATTATTAAATGTTATATCACCAAAATTTCCACCAGATTCTATAAAATCATTCGCCGACAACAAGATTAAAATAAATTTAAAAGCTTTCAGCACCTTAATATAATGGTTGCCGAAAAAGGGTTTACTATAGTATCGTTATTAATTACAATTAATCTATGTGGCTTCTAGAAAGAAAAATATAATCTTGTTTTTAAACTATATTAATATTAAATTTAGTTCTAAATTATAAGATTGTTGATATACATTTAAGTGATAATAAAAAACGTGAAGTACTTCTATTAACCGTACTAGTTTATAAGTATACAGGGTGACTGGTGAATTACCATCGACATTCGGGGAGAGCGCTCGGCGCACGGTTCCCACTCGAATCATGTAAAAAAAATAGGTAAATATTAATAAACTTTTAAGTAAAGTTACTCAACAATTATCCAATTATTTACGCATCGTCTGGACACCCTAGCAGCTAGCTGCACTTTCGACACAAAACAGGTAGTTTATCTACGTCCAAACGCCGCCACGTGTAAACAGGGTAGCAGGATAAACAAGCATGATCCAGTCCCCCTTAATACTTTAATCCTGGCTTAGGAAAGGCAAAAATACTAAGATATTTTACTCGTTTAAGCAACAAATTTGTTGACTAGGTAAATTATGTGACTTTGGCAATTTTTAGATGTGAACAAGCGACACATTACAACACCTGTGCATGTGCCGCCGGCATGACTGGAAAAGTGTCATCGCTTCATTTATTTGAATTGAAATTTATGAAAATTTGGTCAAAAATTAAGTACCTATTTTTATTGCATGACCCGAATGGGAACCGCGCGCCGAGCGTTCTCCCCAAATATCGATGGTAATTCACCAGTCACCCTGTATATATTAGCTAAATATAACACTCAAAAGTAAATTCAATTTTAAGATTAATAAGGTCACAGTGGGCGATGATCAAGATTATACCAGATTAAATTCTAAATATAAATATTTTTAATGCGTTCTTCATTTGACAAGATTACGATTGCTTGCATATGAATTTAATGTATAAAAATGTCGACAAAATCATCTTATCGAAATAGTAAACGTTACGAAGGCACGCTCACAGACACGCTTACACTAGTCGTACATATTAAAAACATTTTATTACAGCTGTCTTAAGTGTCCACAGATAAGCAACGTTATTTAAAGGTTATTTTTTTCCATCGATGGTGCCGCTATTTGGTTGTAGGAAGCGTCGCGACCTCAGTGACGTCACGAGGCCGCGCCGCTCTCTCTGGCTATGAACTACATAGCTGCTTATTTATTTATCAAATTTGACTTCACCCTCCACTTCGCTCCAGTTTTTCGGCTTTTCCACGGCATTATTAAAGTCATAGATCATAATTCATATCCATTCTGTTTATTTAATACATTTCTGAGTAGACATTTTTAATAACAGAAATATCAAAGAAAATTATACAGACGATGTTAATATAATTAATTGTATCATTTTAATAAATTTATTATATTTTAATAGGATTTAATAACTTGTGAAGTGCTGAATGAATCGAAATTAAACTTTCACTCGTCGCAAACAGAAATCGCGGTTATATTATTAGTTTTTCATCGCATCGTAAAGAAAAAAATTAATTCATTCGAGAAAATCGTTAATTGGAGGCTAATGTAGAATATTTTAGGTAAACTTCACATTAAAAACAAAAGTGGTGGTTAAGTGACGACCCTGAATCCGGCTGACATTTAGATCTCGTTTATAATTACTTTCTGATATGAGATGAGAATTAATATGATGACATTTATTCAGATGAGATATTATTAAGCTATTAAGTTAAGAAGGGGTCTATTAATTATTAATTGTGTTTTGAATCGAAATCACTATATATACTTTTAAACAACTAATAGCATAAAATTTATTTTTGCCCAATTCGCCAAATTGAAAATTAAATGCAATATACATTACGGACATAACTTTTACAAATTAACACCGGAAAATTTAAATCTATTTTTATCGTGCTACAGTAGATTTTGTGAACATGTCGCTTTTATACGACTTCTTTAGATACTTGTTAAACAGTATATACATATTTATATTACGCGACAGGAAATCCCAATATTAAAGATTCGTATCTTTACATTTAACATGTTAGAGCCTATTTGACTGACTTCTTGGGTTTAAACCAAGGAATTTATATACAAACTGGAATGTTCACGTGCACTCAAAAAACGTTCCTACGGCCGGGATTGCATCTCTTTCTACCATGGATTCAAGGCAACTCTCGTAAGAAAGAGACAAAATACCGGTTGTCAACGAAATACTCAGAACGATTTTTCACTTTACATGTTATAAGCCAATGTCAACCTTATGTCAAAAATTTCAAGGTGCATATTTGAATATACAATTTTATTAAGTGAGCGTTCCAGTTATGATATAAATTCCTTGGTTTAAACAGAGAAAACAATTTTCCCAAGATATTATTTTATTTTATTTATTTAAAATAGTAGTGGTAACACCATAAATTTATCACTAAACATTAACAAAATATTGAACTAATACAGTATTATTTGAAGTGATACGTCTTCAAAGGTGTAAACAATATTGACTATAAACATACAAGGAAAACTAAGCTAATATACTTTAAAAAATTAAATATTTACAAATGATAATCTATTTAAAATAGATCTAGATCTATTTAAAGCCCCGTAAACTCTTATATTGCAGATTTCATCGAAATTGTTGCTAGTCGTTTCCGAAAACATGATAATAAATATACATCATACATATATGTATATCCAAATATTGAATACTAAAGGTTATCTACATTGGATGACAATTTTTTTTTATTCTTTTGTAATACAATTTTAAAAAAAGTGATATCGCTATCAATTAACCATTGTCATATAACAATGTAAGTAATCCTTAATACTTAAAGTTAATCTACAATAACTGTATTGTTTACGGTAGTAATCGCTTCATCGCGACACTGCTACTTGTATGGCCGGTTATATGTGTTTTTTGGAAAATAAACTTTAAGTCTAAATTAATAAGGTTGAAATAGATATACATGCGAGTTGTTCGTACTTGCGAGGTGGTTCATGGTTGCGAGCGACGATTCAAATATTATTTATTCAAGATAAGACTCCGAACATGCGCTTCTATTGGTTCGGTTTCGTGCTCTCAAAACACGTAATCCACGAAGGTTGTCTTAATAAATATTTGTTAAGACAGTGAAATTGATCAGACAAAGTTAAACGATTTGAATTTCAGAATTGTTTATTAAATAAAATTAAAAAAAAATTGCATACTTTTATGAATTGAATTGAATTTTTATCACTGAGTTATCATTAATTTGTATAATACAAAGAATGAGTTAATTCAATTAATTACAATTTTTTTTCGATAAATTAAGTAACAATGTGCTATTAACAATTTATTTACAACTTATATGTATACATGTGTGATATTTAACAATAAGATCCTCCAATCTGCGTTATTGTTTTTCATTTACAAGCCGAACGCTTAGGCCGATCGGGCCTCTCTATCGCTTGTTCCGCGCTCTCGCTCGCGAAACGTGACACTTCTTCGTGCGCGCAGCTGGCTTTCATCGATTTACACGACGTTATCACGTCAAAAAAAGCTATTGTTATATAAAAATACATTTTGATTAACTTACAATTGACTTTATACTATACTGCACTGTACCAGCCTGTAAACAACCCACTGCTGAGCGAAGGCCACTTCTTCATATAGAAGAAGGGTTGGTGCTTAATCAACCACGCCGCTCACTACGGATTAGATTAGACTTTATATTCAATGATATTTTCAAATAAAATAATTGTTAATAAAAGTTATAGTAATATATTTTGATATTAAACAATAACTACGATAACGTAAGCATATTATTCAGTACAAGATTATATAAATGATTTAATATAGATGTGTGGGTGTAACGCTAGCTTTCATACAAAACATATGACTACATTTATAACTGCTAAAGTGATGTATTGACAATTTTTATAAGACTGACCGTTGAGTTTCTTGCCAGTTCTTTTTAGCAGAAACAACATTCCGGATACCGGATCCGTTACATTTAATATAAAGCTTTTAATGCCTACTTGAATCGAATAGTCATAGCAATAAACTTAATAGCAACAAAACACATAGAAAACTGTATAATAGAAAATAGAAAAAAAAGGGCTACGATGTGAAAATAAATTGTGATTTAGAATTTTTGATAAGTAAAGTTATTTAGTTATTTAAAATTTTAATCATATTTTCACAAATAGATCGATGTAAAAACCAACGAGCATTAATTGCGATCCTTTCAATAAGATGTCGTTCGTGTTTTAATTTAAAAGTTTATTTATTAATTTAAAAGAAGCAATAGGAAAATTGACACGATCTAAATGAGTAAGCACTATGAGAAAAGTTATTTTTAATTACAAAGATAAACCTCTAACTTTTTTTGTTTTCTCTTCTTGAATATTAAAAAAAAGAAACTATAGGTAGGTACATTTGATTGAACACTTGACAAACATTTTTCCGTAATTATATAGGTAGGTATTTCTAAGGTATTATTTTTTAGTTAAAAATATAAGATATAAACAATTGACAGTTATTAAATTTAAGTACCTAATACAATGTGATTAATGACAACGACAAAAGAGTTGCTTACTTAACGCGCTAGCCATTCAAAATTTTGCGGGCAAGGTTACAGTGAAGAACTTGTGCACACCGTTATAATGGAACTTAATACTTTTTATCGCAGCATTAGCACAAAACCCATGTAGAGTTCGATGCGCAAAGTAGTTACGCGCCCAGTTTGAACAAGACAATCCTTGATATACCAATACAATTATTATTCAGCTTAGATTCAAGATATCATAACCAATAAATAACAAAATTGATGTAAATAAAATCAAAGTCACCAATAAAACTAATTTTAAATATTTACACAATCAATCTGTTAATTATTATTTAAGTTCTGCAAGTAGATATTTTATTTAGTCAAGTCAATTAGCTTCATTTCAATAAAAGTAATGATGACAGCTATTAAATAAAATGGAAGCATTATAAGCAATATCGAACAATATTTCCATAAAAGTTGATCGATTTAACCCACATTGAGTAATAAAAAAAAAACGTCTAGTTGAGAACGTCTCCTTTTTTATTACAATTATTTTGTATAAAAAAGAAGACTATGGTTATTTAAGTATTATATATATTATCCTGACGACATTAAAAACTAAACACTCGCTTGTCTATTACAATGTACTCTTATATAATATTAAAATTAGTATGTAGTAATATTGTTACAATGGCATTTTCTATTTATTCTGTGTTCCAGTTTTTACATGTTTTTTATAATATTTATTTTATATTTATTTTTTTTATAACGATTCTAAATATTCTTAATACATACAATAAAAATGTATTACTATCTTAAAGAAATGTGTGAAGACATTTGAACTCGTGTCTTTTAAAGATTTTGATGGTGCATGTTAACCTTTAAAGGCTATTTGATTGTATGTGACACACAAATTTATGATTCCTACAAATCTATGATTATTTTATATCTATGATTATTTCCTACAAATCTATGATTATTTTATATCTATGATTATTTCCTACAAATCTATGATTATTTTAATTTTATATAAATTTTTGTTCATCTGATTTTTATAATAATACTAGACAATCCACGCAATGTTGACACGATCTCTTTTATCAATCGTAACACAATGTGTGACTATTATAACCACAGATATTATTCTGTTCTTAATATTTCTATGATTGTAACCTTCCTCAAACTTTCTAAAGCGAAAATAAAAATTTATTAAAATCAATCTGGTAGATTGTATAGGATTATCGCGTTCAAATAAATTCTTCAAGTTTATATTATTAATATAGATAAAATAATAAATAACGTTTAAAAAGAAATACATAGATAATAGAGAAACGAACTATTTAAATGTAGTTATGCATACATACTAAGTTATCGTACCGGCGTCCTTGTTTGTGTTTATCTGTAACTTCTGTAAGTCAATTACTGAATGCAATACACAAATGGAACTCGCCATAGATTAATAATAATTACTGGCCGTCACTTTTATTTACATTTTCGAACAACGAATCAATCTCGAACGAATTAAAAAAGTAACGCCCTTTTTAAAATTGATGATTTTTCGTATTAGACATTTGTCGCGTTATTGTATAATGTAACAAAATGCATTTGTAATTTATTTTACAATTCTGAATAATTTATATATCTTTTGTTGTTAATACGTATTTATTTTTTATACTTGTTACAGGTAATTCAGCTGTCCTTGACATAGTGCTTTAGAATACCTACGTAAGTAATTGTGGAACAGATTTCTGATTTAAAATTAATAACATAATAAATTTTATAAATAAGAATATCAAAATTGCTAATAATGTAAATGTCGTTAAATATATAAAATAAACAAATGAATTAGGCTGGTACCAAAAATAAATTAATATAATGTAATAAAGTAATGAATTTGTATTACACATGCAATTCAAAATATTGATGTAGGCATCGAAATATTCGTTAATTTGTTGCAATAAAGTACGATTTTGCTAAATATTATGAAACACATTTTCGATTTTAATACTATTATTAACGCTCTTTTGTCATACAAGATAATTATGTTCTAAGCAGGCTTTAAATGTATATAAAGAAATTACATAGGTACTTTTAAAACCTATATTATGTTTTTATTTTTAATAAATACTTTACTAAGATTTTTCTAACTGAAATTTCATAGTTTGAAAGTCATGAGTTAAGTCCTTTTTTATTCATAAAAAAGTAAAAACTATTTAAATTTTGTCTTCATTTTTCAGAATATTTTTCTTAAATTTTATTACCGACTTCGACGGCCTTCGTTACATACATAGATTATAAAATCGTTTACTAATCCGTAATGTATCTACTTATGATACAACAGACAGAGTTTGAAACAAAGCGATTACAATTTTGATCTCTCCACGAGTCAAGGACAAAAGTATAACAAAAATTATTGGAATTAGATTATTTATAAACAATGTTAACATATAAGTTATAAGAGCATATAATTACCATCGACACGATTCGACAGTAATTACGATCATTTTATACGTAAACCTCGCGTAAACGATATTTCTTAACAATTCGGCCTTGACTCGTGTCGGAAACGCACAACCCACTACCCACTGCAAACCTGTAATGACAATAATATGTTTGTAAAATATAGTATGCTCTATTTTTATCTTATATCTTTAAACGAGCAATTCTTGTATATATATAATCTGAATCTCGGAAACGGCTCCAACGATTTTCATGAAATTTAGTATGCAGGAGGTTTCGGGGGCGATAAATCGATCTAGCTAGGATTTATTTTTAGAAAATGTCGTTTTCTTATATCTTTAAACGAGCAATTCTTGTATATATATAATCTGAATCTCGGAAACGGCTCCAACGATTTTCATGAAATTTAGTATGCAGGAGGTTTCGGGGGCGATAAATCGATCTAGCTAGGATTTATTTTTAGAAAATGTCGTTTTCTTATATCTTTAAACGAGCAATTCTTGTATATATATAATCTGAATCTCGGAAACGGCTCCAACGATTTTCATGAAATTTAGTATGCAGGAGGTTTCGGGGGCGATAAATCGATCTAGCTAGGATTTATTTTTAGAAAATGTCGTTTTATCCCTTTTTTTACACAATTAAAAAATATCATTAGAATACGAAGGTAAATTTCGCTGTCATTAATAAGTTTAAAATAGCTCCGATGGGAATCGGGCGGATTCAATGCCAGAAAATCCGAGTTCGAATCCCGGTTTCTACAGACTAAATTTTTTCCTTTTTTTTTTCAAGTTTCTTTTTTGTGAGAAAAACTATTATTGAGAGCTCCTTTTATTTTTTATTTTTTATTTAAATAACCATTTCCTATTGTTTTACTATTATGTCGGTAAGATCGAAAATATTATTTATGTTTAATCAGTATGTAATGTATCTAAATATAATTTAACCGAGCAAAGCTCGGTCATCCAGGTACTTAGTGCTTATACAACAAAAACTAACTTATGCAGAAATGTATAATAATTATTAGTTATTTTTAGTGTTGGTTTTCGGCCGGTGTGATATCGGTGCGTGAATCGCTAGTACCAGGGGAATGACTGCGATAAACGACCTACAAAATGTTCGTGTTAAAGTGGGTCGACCTCCAACCGTACTCGGCATCAATATTCGTAATTAAAGAATTTCATTGTTTCGTTGTCCTGTCTCCTGACGGATATTGCATAGACCTTTTTAATTTTTTATTTGAATATTATTATTTTTTTTTTTAAATATTTTTGACATAATCACAAACACGGTCTTCGGTTCCTAAGGTAAGTGCTGGCCTATGTTTTAGGTAACAGCCGACTGATAATTATTACTGGAGGTGGGAATCGAACCCATAATCTTAGCAGAAAGCAGGGGTCAACTGCGACAAACGGCCGGCCTGTATATTATGTTCTTTTTACTTAATCGATATTTCTTCGTTACAAAAAAATACATCGTTCCATTTTATCTTATCACAATACAAGAATTTATAAATAAATGTTTTTATTATAATTTTTTTTACATTAATGTAAAATGTTTGAAAATGAAATAGTTTTTACCAATTCATTAATTATTTACCAAAGCAATCTTATTAAGTACGATTTTCAAGAATCATTTTATGTTCGCGTGAAACAGATGATGATTAAATTCGTAGGTATAAAAAGTTAAACAATAAACTTTTACGATTGATGAATTATTATTTGAAATGGAAATTATTCGCCGCACAGACAGGCTTAAAATCATTTAATAATGTTCTGTTCCGCGTGTTGCTGTACTGTATTTTACTTATATTTTCCGCATACATTTTCGCCTTTAAATTTTTAAAACGAAATTAATTTCAACGAATGAACTTCGCTTTTTCGTTGAAAGTAATTTAGTTTTCTTTCCATCTGTAATAGACAAACCTTTGAAGAAACATCGTAAAATTATACTGGTCGATATTTAATCTTTAAAATGTTTTAAAAAGTAATTAAAATAAAATAAAAAATCTATCTGAATATCAAATTAATGGACTGTAGTAATCGATAAACCACGAAGTTAAAATCAATGTACATTACTTGTTAGTTGTAGTCGATTGTAAGAATGCGTAAAATTGAGAGAGCGTGAAATTTAAACGTTCCTATCCTTCGGTATTTGCTTTAATGTTTCGGTATTGCTGTAATATAATGTATAAAAATATTATAGTTATTTGAAACAAAACAATACTGCTTTTTTTAAAATAAAATTCCTTTCTTTTTAACACCCTCATCTGGCTAACTGGAATTATATATTAGTCAGGTAATTCTGCTAATTATTATGTTAGAAGTTAAACCAAGCGACATTTAATTTTTACTTACTTTACTACATCCCTATAATATGTTCATAATACAATAAGGTTACCGTCATTTAATTTAAACTATTAAAATAGCATTAAAATATTTTAATTATATTTTTCATAAACAAGATACTTTTCCCAAAGACGCTAACTAGAGAAGATGAAGTTTAATTTCAGTTGCAGATCCGAATTTACATTAATATTAGGTTTCCTATAACACACGTAGTACGAAGATAAGAAAATAGAGCGATACACTATATAATATATATATATATATATATATATATATATATATATATATATATATATATATATATATATATATATATATATATATATATATATATATATATTTTTCAACATACATACTCGAATACTGTAAAATGATTTCCTAACTGTAAAAATATTACTTAATTAAACCTTAAATAAACAACGTCGCGTCTCAATCCCTTAAAACATTTTTTTACGTTTTAAACATTCGAAATTTTACTGCGATAAGATATAATGGTATAACATTATCAACAATAGTTAATAATCTGTCCCACACGTGATGTTTTACTCATGCATACATATGCATTATTTGTGTATACATATGTATGCATAAGTGTGTATTCATATACTTTGTCCTTTGTTTTTGTATAAAGAGAAAGGAAGACAATAAAACCTTTATTATGTAATACACGAGTTATACTTTTTGCGTGGTTATGACGGTATGTGGCGAAATAATGAGTTGTCTAGAAACGTGGAAGATACGAAAATAAGAAAAGGGATGAGGTGGTTGGTTGTGATACGCATCTCGAAAAGAATAATAAAGTAAATGATAAATAAACATCTTTATAAAATCTGAAACTAGCAAAAATACGAGTAAGACTTTTTTTTTTTTTTTGAGTACTAACAGTTAAACGAAAAGAAATTAAAATAGCCTTAACTTACAATCACGTATACATAATGAATACTTAATTTTAATTTTTGACAGTAATAAGAATATTTTTTGTTTTGCGTTTGTTTAATTCAATTAATTAATATCACTTTACGAAAATGATAAATCTTGGTTGCATATTTAAAATGCCGTGGTAAATACATCGATGCATTTCGTCCTCAAGGGCACTTAGCGTCTCTTGAAAAATCCCGTCATTGCTCTATGGGAATGAGGGGTCTGAGAGGGGATTTCGCGTTACTTCTATAAAACACATTTTTACCGATATACATATATTTCGAGCTACGTAAAAGAGTCGATTTCAACTTTCTAACGATAATATTTCGTCGATTGCATAGTTTAATTGTTTTGAGTTGAGAATATAAAAGTAGGTCAGACAAGACTTTTTAATTTTAATACGAAAAAAATAAATAAATACAGTTTCACTAGTCATTGTAACGATGTATATTTTAAAATATGTATAGGTATATACTGCCTTATATATTATACACATATCTACATTACTCGATATAACCTAGATTCTATCTATATGATCGTGTGATAGAATAAGGAAGCTATTTATGAAATGTGATAAAATAGCAGTCGAGTAAGAATATACACTAGTTTTTTTTTTTTTTTTTTTTTTTTTTTTTTAACACGTCGTCTGCGCCTAAGCTAGGCATAAGGCAGCAACTCAATGCCCGTGCTTTAGGTAACTGCCGACTGATATACTTATATATACATATACACACATAAGATATAGGTAAGTATTACACCCAGACTCGGGGCGAAAAATCTAACCCATGACTCTAGAGTGGAAAGCAATGGTCACTGTCATTTATAAAGAAATATTATTCTCTAATATCATTTATATATTATAGCTGTGTAATTTCAATTTAAATATACTTTTTTTATATAAACTCGGCACGGAGCGGCGCGTTCTTCGCGACAGAAAGCTATAATTTACATCTTAATAACGGTCCACAATACTTACTATTTTGTTTAAATCTGAATTTCTGTTACCAATTTATTCTTAAGATATGCTGTTATCGTGAACTTTTTTAATCATATATTTATAATAGATTCAAAGTAAAAAATTTTTTTATTCCCAAAAATATGCAGTCACTGTCATTGTAATTTGAAAGCGATCTCGCTATTAGTAATAGTAAGTCACGCTTAATTTTCAATTTATGTGTAAACGATATATGTCACAATCAATACTGTAAATATGTGATAAGTTCATCAACTGTAAACAACAAACACAACACTGTAAATGTGTTGATAATTTATGCACAGATACACTTAGATTTGCTGTACAAGATTACACACATATAAACATATTAATTTAAATTTAATATACATATATACCTCGTCAAAAACTATTTTTGTTTATTTTGAAGTCACAGTTGACCATTTAAATTCAATTAGCAACTGCAATCTCAGCGTATAATCAAAATCATTTAAGTAAACAACCCTATTCTGTAATTTCAACTCGCATTCGATATTCGGAAAGGGGCGAAAGACGTAATTAATCGAGCAACTTCTGTCAGTACCCCGGTACCTTCCCCTGCCGTGTAAACTTCCAACGGACTGGGGCCAGTGAAATGTGTCCCTAATTTTAGCGATATAATTTTAACTCCGTGAATTTTGAACCGTATTCGGAACTAATAAGGTTCATTTTTATTTTACCGTTTAATGTTTGCAAGCAAAGGGCACTTTTTCAAATATATAATTGCTAGGGATTGTGGCTATTAACCACTGACAATTATATTACTGACTATTGTATTGATTTAATACAATTATTTAAATAACTTCATTGCGTTTCAATAAACAACTCTCATATTTGTTGAGTTTATACAATTCATCTTTGAAAAAAAAATCATTTGTTTAATTTTTGGCATGTCAAAGATTAAAATTAAAAAAAAAAACATGCCTAAAAACAAAAACAACATATTTCAACGAATCTATTAACCTCTTCCTGTCTATTAGGCAAAACCATGTGATAAACATTTTAGCAATATTCAAAACAACACTTAAAATTTCATTCATAATAGAAAGAATAAGATTATAATTTAAAAAAAAAAAACAATAGTCTATATCAGCGATAGCGTTTCTGCTCCGCAATCGGACTGATAAGATAAAAAAGTCAACGCTCGCTTAAACAAACCATGATAAAGTACATGGCAATAGTCCAATATGTATGTTTAATCCACACTGCATAACAAGTAACTTGAGACAATCCGGCCGCCATTTTCAAGGATTCCCTTGACTTGATTTAGGTTGTTGTACCGTTAGATTAGACTTATTGAATTGAACCTAAAGTTCTAGGATTTTACTCATTTTCTTTACGTACATAACGTACATTACGTACATAACAACGTCTCTAGTTCATTTATAATTGTGCTACAAGTAAAATCTTGTTGATTATATCTGCAATACTTTTGTCGCAATTATGAGCTTAAAATAATAAAACATTTGAAAATAGAACGCCGCAATTATATTCATTTACAATAAATTCTGATTGCCTCTGCGTTTCAATTATTAATAATTTGTAATTCCCCTAGAATCCTGCAGCGGATTCTTGCATTGTAGTAAGTCATTAAACTCAATACGGCCGCATAACGGTCCGGAGCGTCCTGCACAGCGCTTGAGCTCAGTTGATGTTACTTTATGAACTCCGAACGCGACCAACGCGTCGGCTGAGACCACTCCTACACTGGTGGGACAGATATGACGCCTTACAGTAAACTTTTTTAAAAGTTAACCAATTATGAAAACAGTTTTTGATATTTTTTCATTACAATTAGTATATATAATCCATAATTTCGTTGAATCCATAAGATCTTATGAGTCTCTCACACAAGGTAAACTCATTTCGCTACAAATTCAAAAATAGAACTATTAATTATTTACAGGAAATGGAGCAATAAGTCCGCCTCTAACTTTTTATTGGTAGCTTTTAGATATCGTAATACATTAAATATATAGATTATTTTAATATTTATTTAAATTGTATTATCTATTAAATTTAACAAAATATATTATTATGCTTATTGGCATAAACGGTAGTAACAGTAAGAGACTTGTTATTTAATTTGTATGCAATTACGTTCCTATATGGACTCGGCTTGCGCTTGGCCACGCTCTTGTATTGTTCATGGCATTTTGACATTTATTGACATCACAATAACGGCTATTATAATATGGTAATATAGCATCGTATTACATGTTTTGAAAGCATATTGTAGCTGACGCTCAGCATTCTGTAATCTAACATAGTACTTAAAAAAATTATATAAAAATGTGTACATCTCAGTATATAAAAACAAGTGAATATTAAAGTTTTTACTTCACAATTTCAAACATGATTAAGTTGTTTAGCTTTGTATATAGTATGTTTTTGTACTGATGAATATATAAATAAATTAAAAGAGATACTACGAGTGTATTTGTTTTGAATATTTTAAATTACATGACTGTGATAACGATAACCCGATGATGATTGACGTATTTAAAAAAGATGGGAAGAGAAAACAATAGAGTTACAAAAATTATAGTCAAGCTAAAAGATTACCCACGCTTCAACGCACTGCACGCGGAGAAAGCGTTCGTTTTCAATAATACAGGTAAATTTAACTGTACGCATGAAGGACGCTTTTACTCGCAGCCACTGGCAGACGGCCATCTTTTTAAAAGCGAACTTCGATTAGTATTCTACGTTATTTTGCACGCTCGATCGAGAGATTTTAATCGAACTATTATGTAACTATTTAAATTAATTCTATTTGCATTTTAGCGAACATTCACTTAACGTCACGCGGCAAAATCGTGATAACTGTTCCATAATTGTTAAAGATACACATGCCCCACTTCGGTCACCGCATCGATTTTAAAAATAGAATGTCGGTGCGTTTCCGAAGCGCGCCTCTACAGATAACATAAACTCATTACATTACCGCCTTTAACGCTTTAATAAACCTGCATTCGATATTTCGTCCTTTTTTAGTCTAATCAGTTACTGTACATGAAAACCATAAATTATGTTTTGGTAATTGTTATTACTTGATAAAATATCGAGTTTGCTCGCTCTAGGAGAGTAATAGAGTTCTTTATCGCACACAAATATAAATAGATATCAGCCGTTTTACGTGCTCGTTAAAAGGATGGATGAAGTGAGACGATATGTTTTTTGACTTTGAATTTAGAATCAAATTAATAACGGTAATTTAAATTGTACTTATTGATATCAATTTTTTAAGTTTAATAGAAAGAGGTTTTACTAATAAAATAGCGTTAATTTTATGTGCACTAACACATAATAATAATAAAAAATCTATATTTATATCAGAATTATTATTATTATTATTATATTAATATTAATGTATCCTTAAAAAGTTTTGTCTGATTTACTTGTGAGAGACGATATTAGCTAACGAAACCAGTTCTACGGCGAGGCGCAGTGGCTCGAATGCCGCATTAATAATATATCACTTGTGATGTAGTCTTAATCCAATGTCCTAAAGTTTTGAAAACAAGTAGATTTTCACAGAACCTACATTTAAGTTGTACTCCGACTGAGACTTATAAAATGTATAAAAATATGATTATATATGTTAGAACAAGTGAAACGAAGCAATAGACTCGGTCTAGAATCTAGATGTTACATAATTAATCTAGCTTCGACGTAAAGCAGATATTATAACATCTAATTATGTCTCCATCTTCATCAGACCGTAAAATCAATGTTATATTTTAATGTATTATTAATTTCTATAATAGAATTTAAAATATAAGTTTATAATTATTATTTCTTAAGATATTCTTAGAAATTTTGATAAATTGTAATTAATATATTTGTGTAAACGTTTCTCTAAACCAATCACTTTTACAGTCGCTCTACCTCTGTAAGCGAATACGCCCTTAAAATCGATTCGTGATACAACAACTTACCTTAGACAAAATTTTAATATCGAAAATATTGAATCTGTAGGTATTTTAAAGAAAAGTTTTAATTTATTAAAGTATCTTAACTTTTATTAAATATGTCTTTAAATTTTAATTACACAAATAGGTAATTATATTTGTAAGAATATTATTTACATTGTACATATATACATGACACATTTGAAAAAAAGTTACAGCTAAAATAAAAAATAGATACTATTATAAATTAAATAATAACAACTTTTACACAAAACATTACGTAGTATAACTACGTAATATTTTAGATTATAAAACAAAGATGGCGAAGCACAAAGCGAGGCGTACCTTTTGAAGCTCTGACTTCGCTAGAGTAAATATGTCTATAGCATTAGAGGCATAAAATGTTTACTTCGGTACTTTTTTAATTTGTACTCTGTGGTTGATGCATGTACTAAATGAGCTACGGTATTCAGCCAATACATTACTCGAAAACGGAAGAAGATAAATTATGTATTATAGGTAGCTTTTACACGCTGTCATCAATGAAATAAGCTTTATAAATTATAAATTTTATTTCAATAGTTTTGACTTTTATTTGGGTAATTATACTTTTTATGATTGTTTATAAAAAAGAATAAGAAAAGAACTAAATTAGTTAATTTAAAAATTAGTATCTAGTTTCTATTAGGATCTCATTTGTTAGATTGAATGAAAATTATTTTTAAAAAAATTATCGCAGTATTAAATATGGTTTATTAATATTGTGATAATTAAGTACGGTAAGTTTACCAATCATTGAAATTATATTATAAAATAATAACGTTCTACGTAAGATGGATGGTAGTAGTTATTGCTATCTCCCTCACACATTTCAAGTTTATAGAATAAAAATCTTTATCCTTTTTACGTTACGCCTCCATGTAAACCTTAACGTATATTCCGGACCGTGTTTACTTCACTCCTATTTAATTTGTTATCTGCTTCAGAAGTGTTCCTTTACCCTTAACGTAGTGCGTACATGATCATAAAGTTTTTTCCTTTATTAAATCCTCAGAAATTTTAACTCGTAGGTTCTAGATCGCTAAATATTTTAAACGAATTAAATCTACCAATGAAGTAATAATGATTTCATAATTTTAAAAAAATGACCAACTATCTGTTCTATTGTTTATTGACCCATTTTATGTACTCTTTTTTAATTCTCACTTCTCTTCTTCTTCCTGTATTATTTATTTACTAATATTATTATTTATCGCGACACACAACAAGCGAAGTTGTAATAACAAAGTTAATATCGGCTTCCCATTCACCAGTTATACGAGGTACCATGCATGCGATTTTGATGTAATCGCGATGCTACGTTCGCAAAAACGCGTCGAAGCGGGGAAAGTGACGCGTCAAGATCGTAAAAGGTACTTAGTTAGACGTTAACCAGTCTTAGTCGATCCGTTTCGACGCCCCCTACATTCATACGACTTTTAATATCGAACAGCTGCACTACAGAGACGACCTATTGCTAATTATAATTTGTTTTAAACGCACACACAGCGATTACGAACGGAAATTGCGATATTAGTACGAGAATATATTTAACAATAATTTAATGTTTTTCACTCACTACAAGTATTTATAACTATGTAGAGTACAAAAGTTTGAATCATATCTGATAACAAATTTCCAAAATGTCTTATTCGATGTTAAGACAGTTCGTAGTCTATGTCACGAAATTGTCGGATTGGTGTAGTGCAACCAATTTGGGAAAGTTCTCAGTAGTTTGGTGGAAGTAACTTACGATACTAGTGCCCGGAATTCGAACTACTTTCGCGTAATCTGTTCGAAGCAAGACCGAAAAGCCCTACTTCACAAAGATTTTTTAGTATTAATATTTCATTACAGACGAATATCTTTATCGAATCTATTAAAGACAATTATTTCAAATTAAAAATGGTTTTTAATATTTGGTTTCTTATAAAATAAATTAATATTAGGAAATGACGGAACTAATTACAGTTACTTCAACTCTTAAATTCTCTTTAAAACTTTTCTTAACATTTACAAAACTTTGTTTTTAAACAAAACAAACTCCGTAACTTATCGTACTCTCAATTGCGCTAACTTTTATTACGATTTTACGTAATAAAGATTATGTCAGTGATTGTTATAATATTAAAAAATTATAACAGAAAAAATATTATAAACATTTTTCATGTCAATAAGGTTCAAATTTAACACACAATTTAACGCTTGGTTAAGCATTATACTTTTCTTAATAACATTTTCTATTTTCGTATATCATTTTCTCTATCATCTTCCGCGTTGATTTTTCATTTGCCGTTAAAATGGGTATTAAGACTGATTTTACTAAAATAATCGTCTTACCTGTCACATATTAAAGAATATGATCGATAATTACAATATTATTATATCGCTACGCTTATATTAAAAAATACATTGAAATGTAAGCTAATATAATAAAGCTGGAGTGTATATTTTTTTTTACGAACTAATATATGTAGTTTATTTAGAATAGCAATGGCTTCTAAGTCGACATAGATATGTAGTATTTCGTCGAAATGTTTCTTATTTAGTATTACAATTAGGACATCTTGACCAGGTTTTGAGCTGTCTTATATGTGCATAATATTTAATTAAAAGATTCCAATGTAGCGATGTAATTTTAAAGAATGTTTAGATATCGTGGAAATGTGAAAGGAGTATGTTATGTAGATCATATTACCGTTAGTTCTGTAAGTTCTTGATAACATAAAACTATATTTTATATTACTATATTAATAATTGATAAAAGAGTGATGAAAAATTAGAGTACCTTCTATTAAATTTGGACAGTTAAATATGTATAGAACAGTTCTTAGTAATTTGGGGTTAGAGAGGCTGCTATTGAAAAGGAAGGATCCTTCGACCAGACGGATGTGTCTGGTGGGCTATGCGCCACTTAACGTTTGTTGTCGGGTTGTTGTATATATACGCAATCGCTTTGAAAACTTCGATAGCGGGATGTAGGATTCGTTAGTTTCTTCTAGTTCGTATATGGCGAGATAGATGTCGCTATAGTAAAACATTTCAAATTATCAAAATTTTTAACGTTATCATATAACTAAATAGATAAAAAAATGCCCAACACTCAAGGGTAATACTGAACTGAGTCAACCTGTAAACGTCCCACTGTTGGGCAATAGTCTCTCCTCCATATTGGAGAAGGGTTGGAACTCAATCCGCGCTGCTTTACTGCGGGTTGGCGGATACTTTCCATACCTATATATAATATATTTTTTTATTAATATTAATAATTGCTTTAATTAATAGTAATAAATAATATATATGATAACAATCGGGACCGACGGTTTTACGTGATCTCTGAGATACAGTGAAGGGATTTACATAGACATACACATAGACCAGAAACAAATAATCGTACAAATACAAATATCTGCCCCGAGCGAAAATCGAACCCACAACCGCCTGCGTGAAGGCGACTTTATGCACCACTACACCAGAATTTTTGTCAAGTCAGTACTGAGTACCTAACTCAGAAATTATCAGTCGAGGGTTCGGAAACATACACAATACCCAGACCACGGCTAATATCTGTTCTATAGCAAGAATCGAACTCGCGACCGCTAGTACAACAGTCAGTTGCTGGAACCACTGCGATATCTCGTCGTTAAGTGCCTTAATTTAAATGTATTATACATATCCCTTAACCTGTTTCTTTTGGACAAAAAAGTTTAACATAAAGTTATTTCACCAAACGGGTAATAATAAAGACAACGAATACGAAAACAACCAGTGGATTAAATAAAACTACAAATAATAATTTTTTTCAATAATATTTTGAGTCATAATATTTTTTTTAAGTTAATTAATGTTTAAAATTTTCATAAAGTACGAACAAACCAGATAAAACAAAAAGACAGTAGACAAAAGATACAATTCGTGAATTCAAAAATTTGTTTATTAAAATAAATAAATTGGAGTTACTTCACAGACATGTCGAGAACGCTCCGCTGTTCGTTATTTTAGAGGAATGAGCTGTGAATGTAACTATCTTCAGACTTCGGGCTTTATATTTCATGGAAGCTACATATATTAAATTATGCTTTTTAATTTTTTTTGACACACTTCATTTCCATAACACGCTACAAAAAACTGGGAATGACATATTAGTGGGATTTCTTAAACAAACAAAGAAACTACAATATAAGTAATTGTATCTACGCATTAATTTCATTTTCTAAAAAAAAAAATCCGGGGAATGGATCCACTAAGATTGCAAGTTCTTAATGGATAATATTATTTTAAATATAAGGACATGAAATGTAAAAAGCATAAAAAGAAAAGTTTTAATTGACTACTCTTGAATAAAACAAGTGACTGCTGTAATTAAAAAGCTAAAGCAATTTGATACATAGTCGTAGAATACGCTAGGCGAAGTACTATGGCCTATTACATTCCAACCGCCGCACAAAAGCCTACTTTTATAATAGAAGGGTTTGCAGCACAAACAACGGTGTTCTAATGCGGCATAAAGATAAACACATGTATACGAATGCTATGTTTTTACTTAAAATATATATTTTCTGGGACAGTTTTTCATATTATAACGGAAACGTTTTGTCTAGACTGTAAAAATACGTGGAAATTGAAGGTAACTTTCGTGTTGAAATTATTACAATTTTATATCTAGCTATACTACTTTCTGCGATCAAACTGAAATGGGTCGTAAATAACTTTCGGCAACGCGTCGTAAACATTCCAATGTGTTTACTTTGACTTTATGCGTGTGTTAATACCTGCTAAACTAACTGTCTCTGGAGCGAATTAATATATGAGATCTTCAATTGAATCCCTTTTCTCGTCAAACGAACGCACCTGCCCCTCTCCCCTTTATCCCGGGCATCTTTGAAGCATCGTTATATTATAGTAGTCTTCGCAAAGACCCGAGCGAACCTATCCACAGATGTCATCGCCGCTGCGTCCAACTCGTCACGCGATCGATCCGCGTTCTAAGCTCGGGACAAAGAAATCAGATTGAAATTGGCGCACTAGTCTGCCAACTGATCCACCAACTGTTTAGTAATCCACTGCGTTACGCAACTTGTTCACGGATTTATCCAGCTATGTTATATATTTATACATAGCTGCTTAATTTACGATGATGAAGATAATACCGCCGTTAAATTTCCTGTAATAGTGTCTTTTTGGCAATTTTTTTTATCTGTGGATATATCATTAATTATTCTATATCTAATTTAGTGAATTTTGTTGAAACATGAAAGTTATAGAGTCAGATAGGCTCGTTTTCGTGACATGACGCCTCACTTCCGAGAGATTATCATTAGTAGCTAAAATAGTAGTGACAAAAATGCTTAATTATTGAAATATAACAAAAAACAAACGTTTCTATAAAAATAAATAAACATGTATTTCAGCGTTAGCCAAAATTTGTCAAAAAGTAATTTACAATAAAAAAAATACAATTTTATTATTATTCAATAAAATTTGTCAACGACTTTATAAATATAAATAAAATAGACATTACATTTTTGTGTATCTGAAATAAAATAATTTAGGTCACGGGATATCAAGTATTCGCATAGTTTCAAAACCAATCAGAGGTCCTTAATCACGAACATCGTATAGCGGTGCAATGAAAACATGAGGAATTACGGTACGCTCGTCATGCCTATGTTTTGCGTCGGCTAAATAAATTACACTACATTAGTCAACTGTAAACTTTATTTTGTGAGATCTAAGGACTAGAATGTACTAAACTTAACCCTTGCCAATAACGTTAGCACTTGCCGTTGAAGGGACTTTTCGATTTTTATTTAGGTTTTTTAGTGTGCATTTTATATGAATGATTAAAGTGTTGTTGTGGTTTAATATGTAAGTTATTACATATGAGGAACCTATTCAAGTACATTTTCATCTACTTGAATAGATTTCTAATATGTAAATAAAACAGGACATTTAACAAGTTATATCTTATATGTATGTACTATGTATATGTTATATATGTTTAACATACACACAATGCCTGTGTTTTACGTAACAGCCAACTGATATACATTTGTTTAATAAATATACATCTATAAATAATATATCCAGACCCGGGGCGAGAACCCTGGAACCCTGGAACAGAAAGCAGGGTCACTACCGACTGCGCAATCTGGCCAGTCAATCTTGAAATGTACGAGTATCCCTTGTAGAGTCAAATCGATTGTTTTTAAAAAGGCTTGCGAAACTACAAATTATTCATTGTAAAAAAATTATTGAAATTAATGTTTAGTAGTCGTAAGCATAACTTAATGTTGATACATGTATTGAAATATTTTTAATAAAAAAATTCAATTAATTTTCAAATTAGGTAGGTATCTATTTACGTTTTTCAAGAGCAGTTGTCGAAATTTCAAATGCAACTGCACTTGTTTTTTATTTACAACTTTTAATTTACATCTTAAGATAGCTTTAATGAAATGGTGTCATACCCGACCAGTGTAATTTAGCGTCGATTTAAAAAAAATCAGTAAAACACCCGATAATAATTAAAAAAATATACTATTTGTAAAGCAACTAAAAAAAGGATTTATTAAATATTTTTAAATCAAATATCAAATAACCTGTAATTATTTCATTATTTGTAATTACGGCAGTTATCAGATTTTTTCTACGATGTCTAGTACAAGCGGTCATTCATATTCTTGGTCTTGTCTTGGTTAGGGCACATCGAGCAGTCAGTGAACCTTCGCGCCAGACCGCCGTCAGGTCTAGACTAGTTCCAGACCGAATACTGCTCTAAGTTACCCACATTTTTCTCATTTTGATCAACGAGTTAGTTAAAATGAAGCAATTTATGCAACGTAACAAGAGTTTCATTTTTACATATTTCTAACATATACTGGTGATCATATTTATGTTTTTCTTTTTTTTTCTTTAATTATCTAAAATATAGTTACGTCACTATTTTTTACCATTATGCGTAATTCAATGTCTTAAAACATATCTTTAACTACTTACATATTGAGAAATTAGTGTCAATTAAAAGCACATAAAACTACACGAGTTACATCAATCATAAAAGAATAGAATTCACAATTTTATTGCACTTTCGTTTGTCACACATAATAAAATACTTATTATCACTAATGACCATTATGTCCGCGTACAAAATACATAAATTACGGTGTTAAAAAATTTCTAAAAACATCACCGTAAGAGATAAAAAGTAATTTAGGCAACACTTTCGACTCGTTCTCGCTGTCGTACTTCTTTCAAGCGGGAGCTAGGTCAACAGCCTTCAATATCATCCTGTGAACGAACTACCAAAATGTAGCCCTTAAAACTTCGCAAAAATTCAGTTTCGACTTTAATTTAAGACACTGCATTGCTGTATTCATACGTTTTAGTCCATATTCGAGTTGTGTGATATTTTCTACATTTCGTTTACTTTAATTTAGTAGCTTATGTAGGTAGTAAGAAGAGCATATTCCAGATCGTAGGTCAAGGCCTTTTACGTCATACGATACAAATATACATAATAAATTCTAAATATGTTTTTCTTTTTTATCACCACTAACTAATACTACAAAAAAAATCTACTGATTTTATAAACGACTTTTAGGCGACAAAACCAAATCTGAAACTAGTATTGATAATTTGAAAAATAAATCAATGCATACAAGGCTGTTTTTATTTTTCTGGGGGCCTTGGGTGCTTTAAAATAACGGGGCCTTATTACATATAATCAGTTATTATCAATTTCGCAAAATAGACATGTTGGCGCATCGGTTACTGTTACCTGTTACTGGCAGCAACTAGAGGGCCACATTGATTGCGAGGCCCTGAACTACCCGGAATGCCAAGTGGATATGAGAGCCTAAATCCAAGTGCGACTTGCATACGAAGGTTTCCATGCTATAGACCAATTAAAATCGAGAAAAAACAATAACAAAGAAACAAGTTTATGTTTCAGAACCTATTTAATGTTTAACTTTATTTCATTATTTGACGTTATAGCTGTTATAGCAATACACATACATAAAAAAAACAAATGTGTACCAATTACAGTTCGAAAGTTACATTACTATGACAGAGTCCCTTCAGCAACCTTTAGATGCGGTACTCTCAAAATTGTTATTAATTTTTAATTCATTTTAATACATGTCATTTCTAACTACCATTAAATCATAATAAAATACTGTTTATTAATCTATAATTATTGTCCTTGATAAGAGAGACATTAACCCAGTATAACATTTTCGGGCTGAAGCTACTTACTACCAGTAAAAATTTAAATAAATCATAATATATAACTACATTGAGTTTAATAACATTCAGATATTTTTATCAATAAAGCGATTAGTGTCAAGTATATTGACCGAGCACACTGCGAACCCTGGCTTTTATCTTTAGGTAACACCTTACTTTGTCGCTTGTCAAAATACTCACGCATAATGAGCTAAATGATGAGTAATAAAACATAAAGATTAACTTTTAACTCGATGGTCGCGGTTAGTGCTCTTCTTCTACGTATATATAGCGATATTTATTAGTAATAACGTTTCTAATCAAACAGACGATATTATGCACAAATATTGTTTCTGATGCTTCAAATATTAAATAGAAAAAGTTATAACATTTTGTTTTAAACATATTTTATGTAAACAAACATTTATTTCTTAACTAGGTAGTTAAATTTTAATTACTACAACTCAGTGTTGCCGGATTTATGTTAGTACACTTTTTATTTTCTAATAAATTAATGAAATGAATTATACAATAGCACAATAAAGTCAAGGGTATTTACTCGTAATTAATTGTATCAAAGCTCTTAAAAATTTGACCTAAATATTTCAACTTTTTATTTATTACTAAAAGTAAAATATTTTTATTATCACGCTTAGATGTGTGAATAAAATCAAAACATAATTTGTGTTCTTAAATAATTTACTATGAATTTTAATTAAATTCAAAAAACAGTAAGCTAAATAATAATAATTACTTATAAAAATTCATAATTTATCATTACAATTGTTTTTGCTAATATTAACTTTTATTGAAAACAAAATTATTCTATTAAAAAATATTATTGAAGTAAAAACGGTAGAGCTTTAAGCCTACATATGCAATGTCATTAAATACTTAAAATCCTATCTCTCGGATAAATCTCTCCTAATCTTCGGAGCATTATTATTCTAGGATCTTAGTGCAATAGCCATTAGTTGCTAGTACCTATATGTAACTCTCGTCAAAAGTTTATCTTCCTTTATCATTAAATATCAATTAAATAATAGATATTTTGTCAAGTAACTCTATGTTTACCTGAATCAAATTTATCTTTTTTGCCTCAACAATAATAAATTGTTTTTATGATAAAACAACCGTTCTGGTGTTGTGGTGCGAGTAGTCACCTCAACACTGACGGTCACGGGTTCGATTACCGCTCGAGATAGATATTTGTTTTGTACAAATATTTTTTTCTTTGTCTGACTGTGTATCCTTGTAGATTTCCACACCGTGTCTCGTAGAGCAAGTTAAATCGTCGGTCCCGGTTTTTATCATGATGACGATCGCTACTCACAGTAGGGAAATTATCCGCCCACCCGGATTGGAGCATTGTGGTTACCCTTCTCGTATGGAGAAGAGGTCTGTCCAGCAGTGGGACGTTTACAGACTTATTCAGTTCAGATTATGATATAGTATGGTAAGAAGATATTAAGTAGGCATATCAAACTTTTGTTAAGAAAATAAAAAATATACGTCTTCATTGTACACTACACTATTGAAGATTGTTGTACACTATAATATTTAAGGAAAACATAAAAAATACAAAAGATCAATAAAAGAGAAAAAAAATATGGTAGCAAAATGGCGGCTTTGACGCTTGTCGTTTTCTGGGTAAACTAGAGGTTCAAAATGTGTTAAACAAAAATGAGTGGGTCGTGAAAATAATAATTTAATAATACCCGCAAAGTATATTTTTTATGAATAAAGCTTATCTTATCTTAAATTTACATGCCACAAGTTTGGCTCAAATATTAGGCACAAAGATGCACATTTTACATTTACATTTTACTTGCTATATAATATTATATAGCTATATAGATATATCATAAAGAAATTTTGTTTTTTATCTTATCTTTTACTGGAAGTTGTTTTTTATAAAACATTTACTGAATTAATTTTAGAGTGAAAATTTCTAACAATGTCCCGACTTCTAGACGAAAAGTGTAGCTTAATTTTGTGCACGTGCTCGTAACAAGGGTGAGGGCGTTGTTTTGTATTTGTTGTGTGAATCACCATACAAATAGCTCTTCGTTAATTATTATTATTGCAAAATATTAACAATATTAAGAACATGAAGATCCGCAATGTTTTGAAAGGTAATAGTACCTATTCATAAATTTTAAAGGAAAACCTATCCCAAAAGTACAAAAAATTTGTTAGTAATGCAACATGACTTTCCCACATTTTCATTTTACATTTTTTAATACAATTTTATATTGTACGTACAGGTCCTTACAATATAGAGATATTTATATAAATGTATATATCTTCTAATGTATTTAGTGTTCGGAAAAATTGTTCTCCATTGTAGTAGTCGTCCTTTTTAGGGTTCCGTATCCATAGGATAAAACGGGACCCTATTTCTAAGACTCCGCTGTCCGTCCGTCCGTCCGTCCGTCCGCCCGTCCCCGTCCGTCCGTCCGTAATCACCAGGCTGTATCTCATGAACCGTGATAGTTGGACAGTTGAAATTTCACAGATGATGTATTTCTGTTGCCACTATAACAACAAATACTAAAAAACTGAATAAAAAAAAATATTTAAGGGGGCTCCCATATAACAAACGTGATTTTTTTGCTCGTTTTTGCTCGATATTGATACCGCCAACAGGTAGACGCTTGAAATATTTACAGAATATTGTTTTATAATGTTTTTACAGATAATGGTACGGAACCTTTCGTGCGCGAGTCCGACTCGCACTTGGCCGGTTTTTTTTTAAATAACCTTGCATACTACAGTAATAAATAAATGTTTTTTTTTTATTATTTATTTTTTGTTTTTTTTTTTTTATTATTTATTTTATACTACAGTAATACTGGCAGTATGACTGACATTTTGAATAGATATCTAATTAGTTAGTACATTGGTGTGTTATCATTCAAAGTCGTTTTTGAAAGACTTAAGATGTTAGAAAAATAACTACTTATGGGAAGTTTGTTTTATGTAATTTGCTATAAAATATTATTACCGGTTAGTAAATATTTACTATATCGTACATGAAGTAACGTAATAAATTATTTATTAAAGTCTCTGTGGTTTTGAATTATTAACACGTCAATAGCGGGTAACATCTTATAGATTTTTCTAATCATATTGACGTGTTATGTATGTAAAGCTTATTAAAAATATTATAAATAACTATTTGTGAGATGGGTTTTTATATTGGTATATATATTACACTAAAAAAGCAAATCGAATATCTTAATTTCTTATTTGACAATATTTAATCCCTACCTACCTTTAATTATAATATATTATAAATGTGAAATGGAAGTTTCTTACGCCTTCACGCGAAAACTACTTAACCGATCATCATGAAACTCTGTACACATATTCTTGGAGGTATTAGAAGTAACATTTATATATAAATTTATTATAATACAAAACAATACGATCAAAAAATCGTATACAATTTAATAACAGTCACTGTATTTCGAAATACAGATTTAATCATATTAAATATGTTATTAACCGTTAAGTCTTATTTTAGTAACTTTTTTAAATCATGTAGATACCCACATCTCTAGAGTAAAACCAGGCGGTACACTAAGTATATTATTATATTTTAAAATAAGTTTGATCCGTTTTTTTATAATGATACGTGTATTAAATGCTTATAATAAATATGACCACACAATATCGGGAATTGAATAACTAAGTTTCAAATCAAAATATGTCATATTATACTGTACAAATAGCACATTATCCCAGACGAAACATTTATAGTACAAATATTATTTGTCTATTTGAGTTTCACCTCACCAACTGTACGAAAACATTCGCCTTAGGGATAAGAACTCTATTACGTGTTGATTCATGCCTTGATCTCAAAACTTCACGACTAATTTCAGTAATGTAATTGCTCAAAGACATCCGTTATGGCGTTACAAATTTTCTTTTTCTTTATTTTACAATATAAAATAGAAAAGGGTCTATTAAAACCACCAACGAAATGTTCTGTAGTACATACATTTCACATATTCTAATGTTTATATTAAATTACAGAGATATTAAAGCTTTATTGATCCTATATAGGTATGTATATACATATAACAAAGAGTTTTTTTTTAATTAACAAATTTTTATCCTTAATTATCAATATATTTCATTCTTACTTATAAATTATAGTCATTACAATCAAAAACTTCTTTTCTATAGGTATCTAACAATAACATTAATATCATAATCATGGTTTAGTTAATTAATAATACACACGTAACTAGCCTCAAAACTATTAATAAAATAAAGCCGTGTCGTATTTAAATATCGTTGGTAATCAATTCGATACTCTTGTAAAACGTTTCGTTAGTTTTTTTTTTTCGTCGTAGGACTTACAACAGTTTCATACAAGCAGGTGTGACATGACTGTGCTATGAAGTCGTTGACACTTTCTCATGTGATATTTACAACTAAAATTAAATTTTTTAGCACTTTACGTTTACGTCAAAAACGCAATTTGTATTGCGTCAAAATCATTTTCCTCTTTGACTAATTATACTATTACGTTATTTCGTTATTAGTAATTTACGAAAATGGTGTTATTATTAAATGATTTATCAATAACACTCGATGTTACTAGAATAAACTTGTGATTTCATCACGGGAGTGCATAGCCACGAGCGTGTTCGTTCGAAGCGTACCTACTTTGATGGTTACTATATATATCTTAATATCTTATTTGCTATAAGATATATTTTTTTTATTATATTATTTTATTATCGTTATATTTTATTATTGTCTATAAATACAAGTTAATGATTACCGGCTTTATATTTCATTTTAGAGAATGAGCTTAGAAGCTCTTGTTAAAAACGGTGTTAATTAAATATTTATACTAAAATGCCTGTTTCTGTCTCGCATATTATGTCTCGTTTACATTTATTTCTGAATGACTTTGAATGTGGCTTTAATAAGCATCTAACGATGCAAAAGTGGTTACGTAATTCATACTGTTTGTCTATTTATCGTTTTAATCTTTTTGCTTTATTTTTGTAGAATTATATTTGAATTGTTCATATGTTACTTTTTATTATTTATTTTCATTATTAAATTATACATTATATTTAGTTTCAATTTTATATTCTTTATATTATCAATATCATTTCTTATACTATACTCGTTAATTTAAATTTTATTTCTTACTTCATGTAGTAAATATGTACATTCGGTTCAGATTGCAGTTTTAAAAAAGTATTTATAATTCAGACTGCGTACTTAATTACACATTTTAATAGATATACGTACAAAATATTAGGCTGTCTATTGTAACCCCTTTGTACTTGGTCAACGACCTCAAAATCTTAAATCATTGTTAGTTAAGCTTTACACCTTGTCGACAGTAAATTGAAACTGATTTATTTACGAGGATTACCTTTTTTAGCTTATCGAATAAAAAGTATGATTGTATGGATATTCTTTCTGAATACAAATGACTTTTGAGTATAGGTAATAACATAGTGTTGAGGGGCCAAACTTAAGGTTTTTGCTTTATTATAAATACAATTGCTTAAAATTTTTAATATAAACGTCCCTTGTTATGTATATTACCTTAATGACGTTCTATTAAAATTGTGTGATATACTCTATTAAAATTACTTTTGTTATCTTTAAAATTCTAATTTACAAGTTTTCGTAATTTCAGACTTATTAATTAACTACAATGATTTCTAAATAATGATGATGAAATCAATGTGAGTTTGTATCAAAAGAATTCGAATGAACTCACAAATTAAATTATTTACCTATTAGTTAAGTAGGTAACTTAGTCAAGATAATATACTTCTATACTACAATACTTAATCAAATCCCTAACCAATCACTGCCATCGTAATCAGCATAAAAAAATTGATGCGACAGTTGTAACTTGTAAGTACTGTCACTAAAAATTTTCAATAATCAAGGACTGGCCTGTCGGCTATCACCGTGATGTAAACTATAGGAGGAGACTGAGTTCTACTTTAGCATTTATTACAACGTATTAAAGTATAAATTAGCTCAATTCGGTTTTATTGTAGTACGACGTATATCGGTGCCAGCTGTTCGTGAGATTCCGGCGATCATCGGTCGTCTTCGAGCAACGAGCGTCTTTGTTCCCGTTGGATCGTAAACGCTGCTTCGTTTCTTTAATGGCGCAAATGTAAACAAACTAGGTATTTTGTAATCAACTTGACTTGCCGTGATTGCGGCGGTAATAAATTCGTAAGCTATTAGAGTTATACTTATTGCTTTTAAATGGATTTAGTTTAGTTATAAAGAAAATATTTAATGCTAATAAAATAGAAATACATAATTATATAAATTAACGACTTAACAAGTACTGTAAAGTATATTTAGTTCACGAGATAACGTCAACTAGGTACACTATTACATTGACAACTTAATATCTCAAAAAACTGTTTAATAAAATGAAGTTTTTGAACGTGCAAAAAAATTAAAAAAAAAACTTTGCAGCGAAACGAATACAATTACGCGTTAATTGTTTTAATGCAAAAAGTTATTATAATGTCAGTTAAGTTATTAAAATTATATAGATAATCTATCGCTTTACTCGTACTATATTTTATATATTACACAAGCTGTGATCATAATTACTTAACAGTCTCTTCACACAATGATTAATTATTACAACAACATTGCAGCTCTATCGATTTTGAGGCCGTGAATATGCCTACATTCATATGCCATTTACTTGATTATTTTATACTCGACTGTTAATACCCAATGATCATTCTGTTTCTGTTCGATTAATTTTCTATCGTGTTCAAAACTATTAATTTATATTTAAAAAGGTAGACTTTAAGGTTAAGGAACAAAGGTTAAATGGTAATAAATAAGTATACAGTATCTTTTTTGTAATGTTTTGTAGATGTAAATGCAAATAAAATCATTTAACAATCAATAAAAATACACGTTAAATGTTTTTCTACTAATTCCATTAAATAGAAACAAAACTTTTACGTATATTTTATTTATTAAGCCGTACTATCTTTAATAACAAACTGTTTAAGAGATAATTATTCCGTTGACACCCGTCCTACCTAGTTAGTGTTGTATACGGTGTATACCTGAGATGTTGAAAAACATTTATAAGATCAACTGCGTTCTGTTTGTCTTGGAAATTTCCAAACAAAACATTTCACGTCACGAGAGTTCAATATTTTAAAAGTAAATACGGTTGAATGTTTTGTGGTTACTAGAACACTTCGTCTATTTATACTTTAAAAGTTGAAACGTCTCGAATTTGGATTCTGATTTTCAAATGTCAGTAAATTGATTTATCTTTGGCAATATTATTAATTCTGTAACTAGGTATAAAACTATTGTACTAACCTACGCTCATTAGTGAAAGTTATGATTATATAAGAGTTCTTTATATATTTCTTTTTAATAGAAATAAATTTATTAACTCTCTGTTGTTATTATGTGTAGATTATACACGGTAAATTATTGTTTAATGTTCACGTTAGAATTTTCACGTGTCATTTGCTTAGAGATAACGGTGTTATCGAACGTGACTCTTATCACTGAATATCGTAGTGGCTATTTTGCGATAAGAGATAATTCGAGAAAAATAATTTCAAACTAGTTTCAGCTTAAATTTTATCGGTCATTGTCTCTGTGTTTACGGAGGGTTTTAAACGACAGATCTTTAAAGATTATTATTTAAGTGACCAAATATTGTTATTATTCGATAACATACATCACACATTTTTACTATGCAAGTATATTTTGATTGACTGGTAGAGTAAGTTCAATTGTAAATGGTTTTCTTTGACCGAACGTACTATAACTCCGGATATTTATTTTAATAAAAATACAATTGTACTGTTTTCCCAAGACTATTATGAGACTAGGGTATTCAGAATGTCAGGTTAACATTTCGCACGTGCCTGCGCTCCAGTTTATTTAAATATAATGGAGTCTTGAGTCTTGAGCCATCATCTCTATTAAAAGCATCGATTTAACGAGCGGAATGAGATCGTACTACTGTTGTCCGTACCTAAATATGCGTCGGCTGGCGTGTAAACTTGTTCGGTACCACGTCCCAAAGCAGGTAATGAAAAACAATAGCCGACTCATAATAGGAATGTTCTTTGTTTCGACATAAAACTAAGACCCATCTATAAAATATCTTTAGAATTTTACTAGACATCTGTAGCTAATAATAAAGTGAAATGAGTTATCGACACACGTAACTTAAGTATACCAGAGAAAGTCAGCAGTATAAGCCATTATTAAAGAAATATGTCAAATTATCAAATCTAATTCGAGTGCTTCTACTTATGACACTTAATTAAATTATGTAATTCAAAAATGAGATCGCAATACTAGCCGAAACTCGGATTGCAAAAACGATCTCGCAGTAGTGTCGCGTGGCGCGAGGTGAGGCGCGGAAGTACGGGGAACGGTGCGGCCTTGCGCGGTCGCGCGCCGAAGGTGAAAGTCTTGGCGAGCGATTATTGAGCCTCGGATCAACATCCTCCTGCTTTCGGCCTAATGGTGCCATGGATAACACCCAATTCCTCACATGACCTATATAAGGTCGAATGACGATGACAATTTGACACTGATGTTGGTGTCGTTGATTTTAATAATTAACTGAATTAAATATAATTCAGTTTAAGATTTCAACTTTGATTGGACATTCCCTAAATACAGAAAAGTAGTCGTTACATGTTGCGGTAAATTTTTAGTTAGTAGGTACACTTGTTAGCGGCTTCACAAATAATCAGGCAACCTTCATAAAACAAGTAATTGTAAATAATAGCAGTAATATGAAGTTTATTATAGCCCACGACGCAATCCACCTTCACGCATGATTGGGTAAGGCGATTTGAGGGTCGGGCAGCTGCTTGTCACCATTTGGCTCTCATTCAAATCTATTGTAATGCACAGGATGCATTAAAAGTGAAGTTATGATGATGGGACATCTTAATAGAAATTTAAATTACTACGAGACTTACAAAGAAAGTAGACTGAGACATTAATATTTTTAAATAAGGGAAGTATGAAAAAATGATACGAATCCGTTCCTATTATGTTTTAATATATCAAAGTCCCGGATCGTTTACGAAAAACAAAGGAACGTGTGGTGCCAAGACAAACTGATCTCATCGTCAGGAAGGAAAATTTTAAATCTCAATTTCTTGTATTCTGTATGTTTGTATGAAATTTCTAAATAGTGGATCATTATATATAACATTTCAAATGTACGTATGTATCTTTTACTGTTGAATTTAAAAATCAGAAATGTTTACGTAATTTATATCGAATATTTTCTAATTTATTGTAAATAGTAAAATATGACTTTGTTTTAAAAGGTATTCAAAAACATTTTTAAATTTAAACAAGAGACTGTTTTCGAAATTTACATAAACACCCAAAAACAACTAAAAATTAGAAAATCGTATCATGCAGCTGGTGTACGAATATTGGCATGGAATAGAGATTGCTCTGAAAAAACTGCTTTTTTTGCGTCGTTTTAACGTATTCATTCGTCATTATTTAGATGTTTTAAGTGATATTTTTACTTTTTGTAATTAAACTACAATTATAGAGGTACTGATGTGGCTATAGCCTTGAATATCAATATTGAGCAGCGTTACTGCCTAGCAAGGGGTCTTAGGTTTGATTTCTGGGTCGTTCAACGTATTATTGAGTTTTTTTTTTCGAAATTTCTCAGTAAAAGAGTAATTTTATATTTACTTTAAAAGTTTCCACTTTTAAAGTATATAGTTAAAAATTGTCTCGAGAAGAGAAATAATAAAGGACGCACCGGAAGCTCTCAAAAAAGATTATTTTTCCTGTTTTTGTAACATTTCTTATTATTGCTCAGCCCCTATTGATCGTAGCGTGATGTTATATGGCCTACAGACTTCCTCAAAAAAAGATTTTTTTAATTCGAGCCAGTAGTTCTTGAGATTAGCGCGTTCAAACAAACAAACAAACTCTTCAGCTTTATAATATTAATATAGATTGAAGTAAAAACAAATTCAAATATTTTCATGTCGTGTTTCAATTTTTACGACGTAGTCCGCCGAAAACTGCCTCCATCGACGCCCACTCTGGGCAATGTTGTATGTATACATCTGAAAAAAATAAATAAAATATATCCTTAATCTGTATGAGTATTGAGAGAGTAGCAGAATTAGTACTTAAAAATTTTTTGTTACGAAATGGCGGCCTGTTAAACTTTGATTAACGATTTTTCAATTTTTTTTTGGATATGTAACGAGTTATAAAATTTGGGCAAAATTATTGTTCGACTCAATTCTGCTACCAGTCCTCAGAAAGAGTCTAATGAAGGCATGTGCAAAATTTGAGCTCAATCGGTCAATTATAGTTGAATTTTTTTTCGTTTTTGAATATAGATGCATTCGTAAATAAATACATGTGTAAGATTTCATCAAGACAACTTCAACGGTTTCAAAGTTATTACAACCCAAAATTACGTCAAAAATCTAGCTACCTCCTTAAACTGAGCATGTACAATTTCATATTCTATCACATCTAGTTTAACAGAAAAACTACTTATAATAAATTATTTATTGTATATTTATTAAAAACGAACAATTCTAGTAATTCAACTATATATCTTAGAAAACTAAACGCCTCATTAGTAACCGAAAGATGATATTCAAAAAAGGTCACCACAAGCGCTATAAATAAAAAATGATTAAAGGCGATGGATTACAGTAAATATAATGAGGTATCCTTAAAGGGTCGTATAGCTTCAGCCCGTAGGACTGGGGTGTTTCCCAGTGCGCCCTCTGCCATCGGAGAAGTTTCTGAACGAACGCCAGCACCGCCATTACGCCACGCGCGGCAGGCGGTCGCTAGTGCTGACTGCTGTCAGTTTGGCGCGCGAAGCCGTGTTATACGCACGTATATGCTACTTTCTCAATCCAGTTATGTAGTGTTCGCCTGTTTGGACAAGTGTGAAGTTGATTGTTTCATGTGATACAGCTTGTTGAGATTGACGTTATGTTTGAATTAAGAGCTTTTTTAAATAGTTAAGTGAACTTTTGAATTTTACAATTAGTGTTTAATATTTTTGGAGTGCTCTTTGATATTTTAAAGGTATTATTTTTACTTCGATATTTTTTTTGTATGACATTTTTTAATGAAACTATTACTTTTACTTTTTCTGTCTTAATTATAATAATAGGCTCAATTTATTTTCATCAATGTATTGTAATAGAATTATTAGGTTTACTTAAAAGAAATTTTTTCTTTTGGTAATTATAAAAATGAAAAAATATTTAAATAAGATCTTCAGTCACCCTTATCCCAGTACATGGCATACTCAACGTCTACTCTTGACTTTAATCCCTTTAAATATTAGTTTAAATATCCAGCGCAAATAAAATTAAGCTTCGAATGAGGTCATTAAATACTTTACAGTCTACACATCCCAAGACTTTTGAATAAGACGTTAAATATGACGAAAAGGTACTTTTTCGAAGTTATTTTAACAATAACAATAGGAGCTTTGCGAGCTCATTGATGATAATATGTTTTTTAAACCGACACGTTTGTCATTTCTACCTGACCAATTGTTCGTAACGGAGTAGCGATCTCTTTCACTCACAGGAGTACGACGGCATGACGGCCTATTCTGGGATCATGGAATAGAAATTTTAAACGCAAAACGGTTAAAATATTTTTCTTATCTTTGTCTATTGATGTGTTCATTACCTCCGTCTTAATGATACAAAGCTGATGGTATTTACATTTTTATTTTGATTTCGTTCTTTTTATTACATCTGCCTTAATAATACAATTCTGCGTACTACGTCTTTTGTATCCCTTTTTTTGTTGATTGAAATTTTTCCCAAATGAGTGTCTATGACTACTCATTGGGAAGACTCAACCACAATGTATTTGTATAAGATTTAGAAACAATAAAACTTTTTTTTTTTAAATCAAAAAATGTAATTGTCAATTTATATTGTCTACGAAGGTAACTTTAACTTCGTGGACTTCGTATACTTTTAACTAGTATTGGTAAAATATATATTTAAAAAAAAAAATAATGATTAAAAATTATTTTATGGATTTGTAAACGATTTTGTAACTGCTTTTTCTAATTCACAAAAGATCATTTTTCCTTTTAACCAGGAAATTGGTTCGCCACGAGTTCCTTTGAAATCGCGTAACGATATGTTAGACTTAGAAATAGGTAGAATGACGTCTTATTTTTACTAAATTTGTTTATAATATAATCACTAATTTTTAATTCCAAATTTTTATTATTTATCGTAATACATATTGAAAATAAAATTATTATTTATAAATGATCTTATAATGTCTTTGTCTATAAACTAATATAGATGTTATTATTTAATTATATCTACTTACTTAAATTGTAACTGACCACGCCTATCCGCTGTAAATCAAGGCCATTTTCTATTATAACTAAACTTTATTATCTGTAACGCGCTATCTTTTGATAACAAAGAGTATACAAATTTGCATAAAAGCGAATATTGTCAAATCAACCGATGATCTGAAATATAGCGTTCAAATATCTGTCAAAAATGGTAATGACTTATATTCATAACCAAAAATATGTTTTAAACTAAAAACCTAAAGTGTATTAAGAGGTGTAATGTTTTAATGTTTAATTTATGATAGTAAATGAAAAACACCACTGCTTAAATCCGATAAGATGAAAAAACAAAGTATCATAAAGTTAGAATAATAAATATTAGAAGATGGCATTCATTATTCAAGTTTCAAATGTCTCCGAATTATATACATGTTGTATGTACACCTACTCGTTCTTTATAATTATGTACCATTTTACTTATACAATTGATAAAATTGCGAACGACCACATTTCGTATTATCATCGTATTATATTTTGTGGTAAATTTATTTTGTTTTACTTAATGTTGATTTTCCACTATAAATTAAGTAATATGCACAGTCAATAACTCTTGAGCGCGTCGGCTGCGATGCCATTACTTGTGATTTATTCCCGTTGTGTCGTGTCCATTGTCTACTGTGGCCTATTAACTTTATGTGTGCCTTTCCAAAGCGGGTAAGGTATATCGTTTTCATTATATGGTTATTCTGATTAGCTCTATTTAATAAGCTAAATGCTATTTAACTATAGTTATTTTTAGTTATATTTTAACGGTATACGTGCACAAAAAAATAATGTAACAAAAACAAAAATTATGTAAATTGTGACGTATGGAGGTGACGAAAATTATTGAACAAGAACATTCTCTTACGTTTGAACTTTTTATAATTTACTAGCTTCTGACCGCGGCTTCGCCCGCATAGATGCCGGCTATCGCAACCAAAAAAATTATCCTATGTTACTTCTAATACCTCCAAGAATATGTGTACAGAGTTTCACACAAACTTACTTTTCACATAATATTAGAGATTACTTACTGCAATTGGGTGAATTGCCGTAGTCAATTAAACCATAAATTAGGTACGTTAATATTAAAAATCTGCCAACAATGAGGTAGGTATATCAGTCTTTGTTACATAATACGCGTTATCAACACATTTGATAAGCTGTTTGAAATAGCTATGTAAGTTCTTTTGTTTATAAATGTTTTATCAGAAGTTCCTAGAAAATGGAAGTAATTATTAGATGAAATCTCTATTTCCTAAGTAATTGTTTTAAAAAAAAACTAAAACGATCAATACAATATCTTTAGTGACTGTCGGGTGTTAAGAGATAAGAAACGACATCAACAAAGATAAATAGTTTATCGAAAGAAGTAAATTTCAAGCAATCTTTTAGAGTTGCACTTAAAATCCCGAAATGAAAAATTAGGACCTAGAAATTCGTAATTATTCTGCATCATGTTATTATATTAATTTATATGCAAAAATAGTTACTATTGAAAGATGACGCTATAGCTGCTATTATGTTTAGTAAAAAAATCGTATGTTCCGATCGAGATCACATTCGTGTAGGTTTAACACGAGCATGTGGGAGTTACCTCTGCCCTTTCCATGACTAACAATGCGTTTGAAATTTTTTATATGTATGACAGTTTTACTCGAAAACTAGGCAAATAAAACTTTCTTTAAATCAACTTGTCATCATTATTACATTACTGCAGTTTTTTGTACGCAGAGTTAAGAATTATATAATTATAACTAATCTTTGTGGGGTCACTGAAAGTAATTTCAGACAATTGTTTAATAAAATGTAAGTTTGTTTTAATATTGCGTCGTTTTGTCGTAGAGTATTACTGTTTATGCTTACAGTACCGTTTCACGCCTACATTCCACGATCAATCATATGTGAGACCTCTTTCAAGAATGCGCTACTAACTACATTTTGAGACCTTGAGGGTTAAAATGCTAAGCCATACTGCTTTTATTCTTGTATTAATGCAAAAGTATTAATGTATTAAATAATACCATATTTTATTTATAATAAAAAAAAAATTTCATTTTAAAATAAATTTTTAGTTTAAATTAAATTTTAAACTATAGTTTTTATTTATTTATAAATTTTGATATATCCTTATAATTGTTACGACGTCTTATTTTTATTTAATAAATGATTGATTTCGGAAGCCATCGTCGAATGCAAGCCAATAACTGAGTGGTGTATACGCCATTTCTATTCGACAAAATTCGGACGCGAGGGTCGCTCGGTCGTTGTACTGTCGAAAACCAGAACAATCTAAACGAATAACGCTCCTGACTCAATATATATTTCACACTGATATTAACTCTTGTTTTGGACATAATAACGGTAACACGTACACATTACTGCAAATTGATAATTATAAAAATTAAGAAATATTAATACTGATGTTCAATCAAAGAAAATTTGTTAAAAAAATCAATATAAATTAGGTTTTGAGATAATTTCACTTTGAGGTAGATTCTCTAAATCTGTCGTCATTTATCACTCTAACATGTTTCGGTAGAATGTCATTTGGTTTCATGCTTCCATGCATGTAACTTGTAAGACAGAGAAAAGAAAGTGCAGGTAGTGGGTAACCTCGAGGCGATCGGTGTAGGATTTATTAGATCGTAACTGTAGGGGTCGGCAACATGCAGCCGACTGTCGCGCTTTCGTCTCAAAAAGTAAAAACTAAAAACAGATCGACGTGCTAGTGAGCTATGTCAATCGTTGGTTTATTGCCTTTCCTCATTTTAGTGTAAGTTGGAATATGTAAACAATTGTACATGCTATATTATATTTACATTCCAAACTTAAATAAAATATATATATTTAATATATATTAAAATATATATTAAATATAATAAAAATATTTTATTAATAAATTATTGCAAAAGTACATCCGACGATTATAAAATTAAAAATAAATTCTGACTTATAGTTTAGGATAATTTACTCAAACAGTTTTTGCAAAATAAAGTGAATCTAATATTTAAATATGTTGTACATTATCCATTTATTTAGTAAAAACTTTCACTGTTTTGTAATTGGTTTGGGCTTTCAATATTTCAGAATCAGAAATAACTGCAAAAGTTTTCATAACAAACTATAATTTGGGATTAGACATTAATGATCTCACGTAACATCTTGTGCGTTTAAACATCGCCGCTAATTTTATTATTAAACCGTTATATTTTCGACGGTCTCTGTAACAAAGAAGTTTATAATTAATTCAAATTAATGATTCTTAATAACTATTTTTTGTAAACTAAAGTTCTTCAAGTCAGTTGATTCTTTTTAAATGTGGAAGGACAAAACAAGTATTGTAAGAGTTGAATTTCGTTAAAGTTGTTATGTAGGGAAATGTCTCAGAACTTTGTCAAATCTCAAGTGGACCCAATATGTTACAAGAAGTACTAAAGAGAACACTTCTCCGTTATTTAAAGAATTTTTCAAGCTATTGTTTTAGACAAGACTACAGTGTTTCTTATCAATTTCATGATTAACATAAAAATGTGGTTTTCTTATCTACTTCCTTATTTCGCATATCTGCAGATACTCAAAGAAGATTTTATTTCAATTTTTTTTTATCTGCTAACGTTATTATAATTTTACATGCATTATTTATCGATCACTTATATTTTTTCATTTTTTAATATATACAATAATTGAATATGTAAAAGTTAACGCTATTACTTTTAGTTTTGAATAGACTATAAGTACCATTCTTTCAAGAACTAGAATTAGTAAAGTGATTTTCCTTAATTTGTTTTCATTTGTAATAATAAAAGAGGTACTAAACAAAAACAAGCACCTACTGCGTGAAACGAGATCTTTTCATTGATTTCCTTATAAGTTCTGATTTGTGCTATGAACTCATTATTGATACTTTGGATCCAGTTTCGCCAATTCAAATCTACGCTAAATTCTTTTAATAGATAACTTTCTTGCATTCTTTTCGGTCCTTTACAATCAGGTGCGATGGATTTTAAGTGATTAACTCGTCGTTGAAAGCTTTTGTGTCGTAAACAAATAGAACGAGTCATGATAGTCAACAGCGTCTAAATGACGGTTTACAGTCTACGTCACCCGCTTCCTCTCCGCACGTACGTAGTTGTACACGGGTGACGCAATTGGCTTTTTCAATGTCTTATCTACAGTGAAGTATACTGTCATTCGTCGAGTGGTCGTCGAGTTGCGCGCGCGCTTCTCTCGCGCGGCTCGTAATTCCGTTTCACTTGTTTGTTACCTTTATACTAGCTCACCGAGGACGAGTGACGAATTGCGATCTTTCTGTGCTTGTGTTTTGAACTTTTTGTGTTATTTAAATTTAACGTGTTACTTGCTATTAATTAGTAAGATGTATATGTCTGGATTTTTAATTATTTCTTCTGAATTGTCAGCGAGGTAGGTAAAAAATAATTATAGATCACCTGTTATATTTAAAATGTGTTTACTTAGTTCCCACTGGCATTATATTATGATACGATTACAACTACGGATGGATTATAATATCAAGTCTGAATCTTATTGGCCCGTTTAGGCATCGAGGCATTGTTCTTTGACCTAGTACTTGCGTCGGCTCAGTTTATTATTAAATGGTATGCGTTCCGTGATACGTTAATATACATTTATGGATACGGCAACTTTTACATTTTTAACGCCTTAATTTCAAGTTCGGATAATGACATTTGGAATAAATATTTTCAATTCATTTTTATTATTTTGCTATAATATGGATAATGTCGGTTTTAATTTATCAATTTGTTTATGTGCAATAAAGCTTAAATGAAATTATCATTGTTGCAGAATGACGCCGCAAGAAGAGCGGGAGAATTCGCGAGGAGCGGAGATTGCCGACGCTTTTGAGGACGACATGTTCGGTCCGCCGCGAACCGAGCCCACCGCTGCCAGACCTAAACTCTCCATGATCTCCGCCCGCCTCCGAGCCAACGAGGAGCGCAAGCGAGTTATAGAAATTTGCTCACAGAAATTGGAAAATATCGAAGACCCTGCACGAGATCTCCGACGCTCTGTCTGTATTAATAACACATACTGCCGTCTTAGCGAGGAAGCACGTAAGGAAAAGGAAGCCAGAAGACGGCGGGCGAGAGAAGAGTGCGACGATTCTTGGATAGGAAAGAAAGCACGCCGCGCCGTAGAGGATGAGTGCCTCGCGTTATTGGACGCGATTCCCGAACTAGGTGATGCGAACCTCGGCTGTGCACAGTTAGCGCGACAGATGCAGGACGGTTCGCTACCAGACGTCCTTTTGCCACCTGGACTTCTCGCTGTGCTGGACTCATGACCACGCCGCTCCGCGCACTTACATTCCTCGCTGTGATCCCAGCGTCCCGAGTAAAGTACTCACGCGAGCCAAAGGCGCTCGAGTCGCGCTGATCGAGTTACCGGACGCATTCAGAACAAACTCGCCCAAACGTGCACAATGCGTTCCGAATCGCGGACGAGCGCAACTCGCAACCTGACCACTGGACATCTCATCGATGGAATTCTCGTTACCCTAAAGCGGACGTTTAACGTTTAGCCAATTATTTGTTATTTAAGAGAAGTACTTTGTTAGTGTGTTTTTATTATTTAGTGAAAGTTGCTCAGCTGCTGCCGACGGGCACGGTCTAATTAGTGATTCGACGATCACTTCTTTAATCGGAGGACCCGCAGTGTTGTTTCGTTCGTTGATATGTCAGGTCTCGAGTCAGACCAGGAGATGATATAGTGAGAACGTTCAACGGTTAACATTGGATTTTAGATTTTAAGTCATAATTATTAATGCACTGTAATTAAATAAATTCGTGATTAAGGTATAGTTCAAAGTAAATGGGAACGGTTGCGTGAATTTGTTGAGGTACATATTTTATAAACTTTTATAAGTTCTTTTTTTTTTTCTTTACCTATAGAGAAAACGCGCTCACGACCTCTATTAGTGTACGGCCTGAGTGCACGCTCGACTTAAGCGTTCGGCGGGGCGGAGCGTGCAGCGTTCGTCTTAAACATATGCAAACACTCGCGAGTGTCCTGAGTGCAGCCGAGCGGCGCGGCGCGGGGAGCGTGCATGTTTGCGGTGTACCGAGCGTCGAGCGTGGCGTCGCGTGCAAGTTCAAACCAGTTTGTGTTTTGCAGCGGTGACGAAAGCGTTCGCGCCATGTCGTTTGAAGATATTATTGTAGAGATTTAACTTAAACCAGAATTATGGTCTCACTCATGCCTTTTATAAAAATAGAAAAAAAATGTAGAAGGAATTAGCAGTAAAACTAGGAATTGAAGGTATCATCAGTTTTTCCGCAGGAGTTATATTATAATCCGATGTATGAAAATTTTTCTCGTCTGTTTTAATCGTGACTCAATCTTTTTAAGTACCTATATAGTCAAAAGTTGTCACCGTCATCCTAGTGTACTTATAGAAATTATCTTCATTTAATCTCAAAGTTTCATACAACGTAGAAAACTCCCCATACAACCTTCTTTGTTTAATTATCTCACTTGGACCTTGTCTCGAGTTATAAGAATATTTTAACCACACATTTTCTTCTATAATCATTATTAATTCATATCAATAATATCGTACGACCCCGACGACATCATGAAAAATGTGACCAGCTTACACAAACGCTAAGCGTGCACTAAGGCCACTCTGCGAACGCTCTTTCGCCGCTTGCACGCAACGCTGAACGCTCCGCCGGACGCTTTTTCACTCAGGCCGTACACTTACGAAGACAATATATAATCTTAAACTCCAATATTTCGCATCCGATAAAATTCGAAAGTAAAAGCCAAATGCGCTTCGCTGTGATGGCCGAGTGAGACGGCACGCTTATTAAGAAATACTTGGAGTACAGTGGGCAAACGAATGTTACGTATTATCAACGTATCGTATACCCGTAACAAAAGAAAAAAACCTTATAAGTGATGACGTATGGCCGTCGTCGACACTCAACTACAGATGAGCGTATGTGACCTTACTCGTGTGGATTTGCAAGGCCAAACGTTGGCCCAACTATCCAAAGTTTGGTCGAACGTGCATTTTAATAAGTCTGATTTTTCATACGACTGTTATTTAGCTCATATCATTTTATGTTTTAATTTGTATATTTTGTATTTTATGTTACCTTATCTCACAATTTACGTTTTGTTACCATTATGATTTATCAAATTGGTTAAATGATGCGATTGTACTTATCGTTACTTAGCAAATACATTTTAAGTGTGTTGTCATTGTTAATTTATTATAGACGAATGATTTAGTTTAAACTATCAAAAGATAAAGTAGGTTGTGCAATTAGTTTCGGTATATCGTGCAATGAAATGACTATGAATATTTTATTAAAATCTTAATTGTCGCAAAATATATTGGCAGTAGCCCGTTTCGCCCCCCTTTGAATAGTAAATACCTGGAGAAGGGCGGGAAGGGCGTAGCGACGTAGGGGGGCGAAGGGGTGGCGGAGTGGGGCGCACCGTTCCCAGTACCTCCTGTGATATTAGCCTAGCCTGTATGTCGTATTTGTATTCTGTGCTAGTTTCTTCATCCGATTTTTTGAAATTAACGCTGAATATAAAAAAAAACGCTTATTAAAATTGATTCCTTTTCTATATCGGCTATTTTATACTGATTAACCGGTTTTTCGAGTCATGTACCCGACGGTAGTGCGTTTAGATGTTTACGACACTATTGTAATGAAATGTGGTAGTTTCATTTTTTTTTTGTATGGAATTTGTGTTGATAAGAGTTGTATATTGTAAAATAAGAGCTTGTATCACTTTGCGGCCGGATAGCTTCCGGCATTTGATTAACAAATGAACTCAAAACGAAGAAAATATTACGTTATTCAAAAAGTTACTTGGTAGCGTTTTTAAAACGCGGTAACATCCCTTTCACTCGACAAAGTCGACCTTACGAAAGAAAAGGACAAATATAGAGCCGCCTTTGCTATCGAGTCGCTTTCTTGAATACGTGTCCCAGATCATGTTCATTAGTTGTTAAATCAGAAACTACCGAATGTATGTTTAAAATACACTGTAAAACGCACATTATTATGTATTATGAGTTGAAATTTATTATTTTACAATTTACAAAGCGGAAAAGTTATCGTTTGAAGTATTTTATACTTGTTTTACTTTTAAAATATCGCCTCTTTAATAACAAGCTGTTGTAATTTCATACACGTAATCAATTAATTGTAATATTTATATTTCAACAATAGTGTGAAAACAAATAAACATGTTTGTCAACGAAACAGATTCTTTTCTGTTTAGATTGTATAGAACAATTTAATAAAAAATCTTATTTGAATTATTTTGATTTTAGTTAGTAGTAACCTTTTTTGTTTTGTACATAATATAAATAAGAATAAAACTGCTATATAAAATGCTATAATATAATTTAAAAAAAAATCTTGTCAAAAATAAACTTCAAAGAAGCAAAAATATTTAAAAGTTCTTAATCATTATCCTCAGTAGTCAGTGTTTGTCCTTAATATGCTTAACCTAATTTATTCGGGTAACTAATGTCGATGACTAAAACAATAACAGAAGTACCTTACAAAGAACTTTAGTAAGTACTAAAAATGTTAGTCACACATTGAAGAATAACAATAACTGCAATTTACACTCCTTTCGTGCGACTTAGTCTTTAATGAACAATTATGTTTACACAGTTTGACAAAAGAGTTTTGACAAAACTATTGAAATTTTTCATTTTTAAAAATTATTTGCTACACAAATTAATTGAAGATATGTAAACAATATGCATTTAGTAGGTATCGAGATTATTAAATGCAACAGATAGTCAAATTTATTTTAAATTTTGAATTAATAAATGCTAATCAGAACCGAAGATCTATATAATCTGCGACATTCCCGCGCGTCATTACAGACTACAGTGGTACATCTAGCTTATTATCGGAGGTTAATGAGCCGACTTTAAGCCGAGCGAAGAAATTAAACGCATTTTAAAGTCGTTAGCAAACAAATACATTGCCAAGCTGAAGCGTTCGGCTATTTAAGAACCATATTATCGTGTATTGTGAACATAAAATACTTGATTATTAACTATTAATTACATACATAGTTACTCATTACATATGTTTCGTCTAGAACTTTTTAAATAGGCTTATAATTCTTAAAACGCAATTAGAATTTCCAAACGCAATACATTGTTTAAGATATATTGTATCCTGTTTTGATGAACGGTTGGATATAAAGAGGCGATGTAAGCTATTTAAAACAATAAATATAAGAGTTTTTGTAAATGTTATTATATTGTGATTAGCTACTATTTTATAAATGTTTCCTGTCTTAGGTTAAGAGATGATCATTAAATAAATATAAATTAAAAAGATTTATTTGTTTAATTTTAGTAATAAATACGTCGTCACCTGCTGATAATCGTGCACTTCGTTTCCTTATACTAAAAAGTTGTTAAAAAAAAATACAATTTCGCGCGTTTTCCTAGATTACCTAGATACCAGTCTTGATGATTATAGGATACATTATTCGATTATTTTCCATTTTTATTAGAAGAATAAATTTATTTAGTTGCTTTCACGTGATGAAATCTTAAAAATATTTTAATGTAACTTTCAGAATAATTGATAGTTATTAAAAGCCATTTCTTAGAGAATGACAAATATAATTTAACAATATCATTTATATAAAAAAGTAAGAACACATGGTATGAAAGTGTATACATAATTTTTTTATAATGAATTTTGTTCACAATAACGTTTTTTTTTTTTTTGCGAGCAAACAATTTTTTTTTTCTGAAATAAAAATGTAGCTTTCGTCAAAATTCGTTCAGCTTTTATGGAAATAAGCAGGAGTAAACCACCTCACACAGCCACATCAGCCGTTGAATGTTCACAGCTGAAAAGGCGCACTTGGCAGGCGGGTTGTCGAGCGCAGCGTTTTGTGGCAGGATATGGTGACTCTGCTGCCCGCCCATCAACATCCTGGTTGTTGTTCACACCACAATTCCTTAGTCGCCTTTTACGACACCTCCAAAGAGGACTATCATTCTCTGCCTGTCACCGCACGGTATCAGGAGTAAACAGTCAGACAAACAAGTATGCTGAATTAAAAAAATCAAAAAACCCGACTGCGTAAAATACTCTTATTATAAACTAAAAAGAATAAAACAATTTACTAGCTTTCATTTGATACCCATATTGCTACAGTAAGAAAAAAAAAATTCAACTCCCCCCCTCATTCCGCCATTTGCGGGCGCCATTTTGAAAATTTATATAGCCTATGTCACTACTATAATTTAGACGAATCCAACGACACCTCATATGTCAAAAACCGTGCAGCCGTTTAGGCTGTAGGGCGTGCCAAAGAAATGGACATACATACATACATACATACATACATACATACATACATACATACACTCGAAAAACATAACCCTCCTTCTGTCGCAGTCGGATAAATATGAGATAGTTTTTTTTAGTGTATCCTTTAAGGACGCTATCACATTTTTCCACAAATATCAGTGATTTTCAGGTACCATTTTAATTAATTAGGAGTCACACTGCGAGGATATCTTGGTTTCAAATGAAAGATAATATATTCATCTCCAGAGTAACACCATAAAAAATCTATAGCCCCATACACATTTTTTACACAAATTCGTTTTAACCATCACAGTAATCGCAAAAAATTAAAAAAAGAGGGGTCTGAATAGGAACCAATATAGCTAAATAAACTGCACTAAGAAAAATAAATATACTAAGAAATTGTTGCTTATTTAGTCCTCTGTACGAATAGCTAAATATATTAAATAAAAATAAATAATATTTCCATTTATGAGAAAAATAAGAAACGCTCTCAAATTTCTTCATACAATTTTTACTCCTGAACAATCGTCGTTCGTCATTCTGCGCCCAAACGCGCTCGTGGAAGCACGGGTGTATCGCTTCAGCGCAATTAATAATTACGTAAAAAAGGGCGTGCCTTGTGTATACTGTGCTTGAACGAAATTGATACTTTTTCGGACCGACATAAAATAATTGTCTTTGCGATGCATTTGGTTTATATTAAAAAATAAAATAAAAGGAACAACATAACAATCTCGCAATCTGTTGTCTTTACACTGCTTTTTTTTTAATATTTTATAATTACTATTGTACAAAGTTTTTAAATAGTAGTTTTATATAGATAACCGAATTTATGCTTTTGTCCTCTATTGGTATCTATTCTATTGTAATCTATTGTCTTAGAGTATTAGAAAGTAAATTAATAATAATAATAATAATAAAAAGCGTTCGTGGCGAAGTGCCTGTGGATGCGATCACTGAAGAAGCAGTCTCCCAAAAAGTAGAGCAGATGAGAAGGATTTTGGAGGAGGCGATTTCCGAGACCCGGAGCGCTCCTCTGGAACAGAGGCCACGACTCTCCCGTCTTCCTCTTAATGCTGCGACGCGGGGTGCCATTGAGGCAGCTAACAGACTGCTACCTCCATATTTGGATGGCAGTCTGGGCTTGGATGATACGGGTTCTATTCTCTTTGGTGCCGCTCTAGCGGTACACCGCTTCATTGGAGCCAAAACCCAGGAGCCTGGACGCACTACTAATAATAGTAGTGACGTACCAGCCTGGAAGAAGAGAACAGAACGCCGTATCAGCCTGGCCAGGGCCCTCATTGGCAGACTGCAAAGCTTCAGGTCGGGCAACACTAGGCCAAGGATTGTGCGCTCCGTCAGAATAGCTTTTAATGGATTAGGCGTCAGGCTTGACCAGCCTGATGTAGCTGAAAAACTGACGGAGCGCATCGACGGCCTGAAGCAAAGAATCGCGGCATGGGGGAAGCGCATTCGTAGGTACTCTGAGAGAGTTGAGCGCTTCCGGCAAAATCGCCTCTTCCTGAGTGATCAGAAGAGGTTCTACAGGAAGTTGGAGAACCCGACGCCATGCTCTACTTCCCAAAAACCGAATACGGCTGACCTCGTCGCCTTTTGGCGAAATATATGGTCACGGGAGGTGGAGCATGAGGAGGGGCCTTGGATTGCGGCGGTTCAGGAAGCATGTGCTAGAATCGAACCGATGAACCCGATCGCCATCTCTTCGGAGAACGTAGCTGATGCGGTCCGGCGGGCACCGAACTGGAAGAGTCCGGGGGCCGACGGCCTGCATCACTATTGGCTGAAAGGGTTCTCGGTATGCCATGCGACCTTGGCTCGACAATACCAAGAGGCGATAGAGCGGAAGACGCTTCCGAACCTCTTCACTACTGGGATCACTCACCTAGCTCCTAAGTCCACCAACACCGCGGATCCTACCAACTACCGCCCCATAACGTGTCTGACTTCCATCTACAAGACACTGACATCCGTTCTGAGCTGCAAGATCTCTCGTCATATTGACGAATTTAACATCTTGTCTGCAGCTCAGAACGGATGCCGTGGAGGCAGCCGCGGCACAAAGGACATCCTTATCATTGACTCTGTTGCGGGCCAGCTTGTCAAACGCAACCGTCGGAACTTCTCTGCTGCCTGGATCGACTACAAGAAGGCATTCGACTCGGTGCCTCATTCATGGCTTCTGAGGGTCCTCGAGCTGTACAAGATCGACGGTGCAGTTCGAGACTTCCTCGAAGTATGCATGGGGCAATGGAGTACGATCCTTTGTCTCCAGGGCGAGAGACTGACGACGGGTGCCGATGACCGAATCCGGATACGAAGGGGTATTTTCCAGGGTGATTGTCTGAGCCCACTTTGGTTTTGCTTGTCCTTGAACCCTTTAAGCACTCTGCTGGAGCGTTCGGGGACAGGCTTTCAGTTTCGGAGAGGAGGTACTAAAGTCTCCCACCTTCTCTACATGGATGACCTCAAGCTGCTGGCACCTAATCCTGCACGCCTTATGGAGTTGCTGAAAATCACTACTGAGTTCAGCGGCTCCATCAGGATGCAGCTTGGAGTGGACAAGTGTGCGGTCGTGCATGTAGATAGGGGACAGGTGACGCAATCGGCTGAAATTAGCCTAGAGCTTTCTAACTTCAAGACCCTCTCCGAAGCTGAATCTTACCGGTATCTGGGCATGTCACAATGCATAGGGGTGCAGGAGGTGGATATGAAACAGGCTGTTTGCGAGGTCTTTTTTGGACGGCTGACAAAAGTTCTTCGGAGCTACTTGTCGGGCGCCAACAAGGTCCGAGCTTATAACGGCTGGGTCATGCCCACTCTCTTGTACACATTTGGCGTGCTCAGATGGACTCAGACCGAACTCGACGCCCTGGACAGAAGAGTCCGCACGACTATGACTCACCATCGCATGCATCACCCGAAATCGTCGGTCATGAGACTGTACATCCCACGGAAGTGTGGTGGCCGAGGCCTATTAAGCGCCAAGTCCATGCATAACCGGGAGGTGTGCAGCCTCAGGACCTACTTTGAGACGAGGAGGGAGAGCGCTATCCATGGTGATGTTGTAGTATGTGACAAAGGTCTCACCCCCTTATCCCTGGCCAAAGAGGAATGGCGAAGACCGGTAGTGCTTAGCACCTCTGACCGGGAGACCGTATGGATAGAGAAGGAGCTGCATGGACGGTTTTACAAGGCGCTCCACGCACCTCACGTGGATGTTAAGGCCTCCGTGCAGTGGCTGCGATTCGGGGACCTCTTTGGGGAAACCGAAGGTTTTGTCTGTGCAATACAGGATCAGGTGGTTAAGACGAACAACTACCGGAAGCACATTCTGAAGGATGGCACTCCCGACTTCTGTCGAGCTTGTCGTCATCCCGGCGAGTCACTCAGACATGTGCTTTCGGGGTGTTCAGCGCTTGCCAACACTGAGTACTTGCACAGACATAACCAAGTGGCCAAAATTCTTCATCAAGAGCTTGCTCTTATGTATTGTTTCTTGGAACAGAGGATGCCGTATTACCAGTACACACCGGTGCCAGTACTCGAACGCGACGGAGTCCGGCTCTACTGGGACCTGCCTATTGCCACGGACAGGACGATACTGGCGAACAAGCCTGATATCGTGGTGATGGATAGGGCACAGTCGAGGGTGTTTTTAGTGGACATTACCATCCCTCATGACGAGAACCTCGTGAAAGCCGAAACAGAGAAAAAGCGTAAATATCTGGATTTGGCACACGAGATTGTCGACATGTGGGGTGTTGAGTCCACTGAAATCATCCCTATCGTGATATCTGCCAACGGTTTGATCCCGGTTAGCCTCGCTCACCACCTGAGGCAGCTGGGTATCTGTGACGGTTCGCTCGCAGCCAGGATGCAGAAGGCGGTATTACTCGACTCGGCTAGGGTTGTCCGCCGATTTCTCAGCCTACAACCCTAACCCCCGGCCGTTTGATCTCCCTGCCGGGGCGTAATCCTCCACCCGCTTATATTTATCTGTGTAAATTTATGTAAATTTATTATATTCCTTATATATTGTATTATATTATATTATATATGTGTATATGTATATATTGAACGGGTGGAGTGTAGCTATTGTGATAATAATAATAAATTAATTTATTACGCAATACTCAACTTCGCAACACTCTTTGTTACCTTTTTTTTTAAATTTTTTTTTTTTCGCTGGGAAATGCATTTACGTATCCCGGCGCCCGAGGGCGACGGGTATGTGGGACTCGCTGACACGGCAGAACGTGCCAGAATACCGCACTAAAACCCAGCGGTGCCCTCATCGTCGTAGTGGGGCGCTACGGGATCGCTTTCGCATGCAACCGTGACGCCCCGACGGTTGGCCCACCTATGCGGACCGCCTTCGCCTATAGAGCGCTCGCGGGCACTGTGAGCGCTCTATTGCCCTGGTGGCGAGTGGAAGGATGTGGTGCCCTCTCCCACTCTATTGCGGAGGGTGGAAGAGTGCGTATTGACGTCTCCTCCTCCCTGGTCGTCTTCTGCGGGGCGAGTCAGCGTGTGCGGCTGCTTCCCGCCCTCGCTCCGCGGCCTCCTTCAGTGCCATGACCTCCTCACAATATGAGGTCACGGCCGTATACGTGGTGGCACAATATGAGGTGACAGCGAGAGGTCTCCACCTATCACTGCCACCAGGGCCCTGCGCTGGGGTTCCCAAGCGGCGCATTCCTCCAGGATGTGACGCGCCGAGTCGATTGGCGCGCCACACTCGTGGCAGGCAGGGGTGGCTTCTCGCCTAGCGATTTGGTAAAGGTACTTACCGAAGCAACCGTGCCCGGTAAGCACCTGCGACAGCCGGAACGTAAGCACCCCATGCCGCCTGTTGACCCAGCGACGAAGGTGAGGACGTATAGCGTCCACCGTCACTGAGCCCGCCGCTGGACCCCAGATCCTCCTTCCACCATTGGATCAGTGCTCTCTGAGCTAGAGCCCTGATCCTGCCGACTTGGTCCACACTTGGACGTTCGCCATTCGCTCTCTGCCCGGACCGGAACTGGTAGACCTTCGCGAGCACCTCCGCCTGGAGTTCCCAGGGCGGATCGCCCGCGAGAAGTAATGCCGCCGTCCAGGACACCGTACGGTATCCCCGTATCACTCTTACCGCTATGACCCTCTGGGGTCTCCTCAGGAGAGCCTTGTTATGAGCGCTAAGGGCGTCGACCCATAAGGGAGCACCGTACAGTGCCATGCTCCGCACTATACCGGCGTATAAGCGCCGGCAAGGGGAGTCCGGTCCGCCTACGTTGTGGAGGAGTCGTCCCAACGCAGCGGCGGCGTTCTGCAGCCTCGGAGCGAGCTGGTCGAAGTATGGACCAAAACTCCATCGCCCGTCCAGGGTTAGGCCCAGGTATCTCATCTGAGCCCGAACCTCCACCTCCGTTCCCTGGACGGCGATCCGCGCACCTCGGGGGGGGCCTCTGCGTGGGCGATGGAATAGGAGGGCCTCTGATTTGGATATAGAGATCCTCAGGCCCAGCATCTCGATACGGTCGACCGTTATCGTTGTGCCGGCTTCTGCTTAGCGGGCCGCCTCTTCGAAGCTCCTCGCCCGGGCCGTGAGCAAGGTGTCGTCAGCATAACAGATGACCCTCAGCCCGGGCGGTAGAGGTGCCCGCAGCAGCCAGTCGAAGCCGACGTTCCACAGAGTTGGTCCCAGGACGGAGCCCTGTGGAACGCCGCAGCCAACGCGACGTCGATAGAGTCGACCGTCGCCCCCCTCCCAGAGGACCTCTCTCTCCTGAAGGTACGCCTACAACAGCCTCTGGAGATAGTGGGGCACTTCATGGAACTTCAGTGCCTCCACAATCGAACACTCTTTGTTACCTACTCCTACTCCTACTCCTACCTCCTACTCCTTTATTACCTAATTATCTACGTAAAATACAAGATGTTTAAATTATATATAACTTGTATGTGGTTCTGAATTATTAAAAATAAAGCGTATTATTATCTATTATATTTTATTGTATAGAGGGGCGAACGAGTAGTAGATACCCTGACGCCTTTAGACATCCTCATAAGGGGCCATTCATTTATTACGTAAGATTTTTTTTTTGCTACAAATTTTGCTAGTTTTCGACCCTCTCCCCCTATTATAAGAAAAAATAAGAATAGGCCAACCCCCTCTCCCCTGTTAAATATTTATTACGTAAGAATCAAAAGTAAAAAAAAAATCAATAAATGTTGGTTTGGTGTTAATAAATGTTTAAAAATTTGTTTAATGTTTATTTTTCAAAGTAACAATTTTTAGAAGTGTTTATTTGTTTTTACAAAGGTACTATTAATTTTTAGTTTTTGGTAGTAATAAAATTTGGTTTTAATTATTCATCTTTACCTACAATAAAAGAAGTCCATGAAAAAATCAAAACCCACTCAGAAAGTGGATCTGCCATTGAAAAATCTCTAATCCGAAGAACATGCGAGAGAACATCGGCACTCGTGCGTTTGCCCTCGTTTTTTCAAAGAATAATTTTAACTTTGCGCATTTTTGTGATCTTACGTAAGAACTATCGAGACTCCCTCCCACCCCCTTGTAAGAGAAAATAAGACATGGTCGACCCCCCTCCCCCCTAAATCGTGTTACGTTATAAATGAATGACTCCTAAATCATCAATTTATGATCTTTGAGGGCGTCGGAACAATCTGCCCTCAGAATATTCCACCCGTGCCCCTCTCTGCGATACCTTTAAAAACGGTGGGGTAAGTTAAATACTATAGTCGGATCGCGGAGCACGAAGAATTTTGTACATTGACCTTTTATTACGGTCAATGTACAAAATTCTTCCTGCCTCGCGATCCGACTATAGTTAAATACTTTTACTTAATCAATACCAGTAAAATTAAAAATTAATACTTTCAAGTACCAAGATTAGTTACGTCAGTATAAAATCGAGCGTAAAGCGGTTTCAATGTGTGCGTGTACGCGTTATGTTATTGTGTTGCGATTTAGATACCTAAACTTAAGCGAGCTCAAAATGTAATAGCGTCCTTAAGTATTCAAATACATGAAATTGTGTATTGTATAAAAGTTGCTATTTGTAGTATTTAGTGTGGACGTGTTTTAATCATAATAACGAATTACCTTATTTTTTACTTTGACTGGCGCGTTGTCACAGTTGACAGTGACCCTGATAACTATATGCTCCAGGTCCAGAGTTATAGGCTTACTATTTATATGTATATTTATTGAAAAAATAATGTATCGGTCGGCTTTTACCTAAAATACAAGCATTAAGGTACCCACTAAGATGGAGCACACGACTAAATGTGAATGTAAAATTGTAAACATAATTATTTATTTTGAGAGTTCTATATACGAATTTAAAACAAACATTAATGAAATAACTATCAATAGATAGATACTCGAATACAAATTAACGTACGAAATCAAATTTTTGTTTTATGGGCTCCTTTTTTGCAACCAACCTTTCGTACCATGTATTAAAATGTTCATATGAATATTTAAAACCCTCTAAAATGAGATTTAAAATATACAATTAATATACATGTATATATATACTAATACTTAATTAAAGCTGTAGATATTTCAAAACAGATAATTTGAGTTGATTTCCTGTATAGAATATGTTCTTTCTCATCTAAATTATTTGGATTATGCAAGATTGTAGATAATAATATTTTGTTGCAATGTTTATATTTTATTATAAAACTTTTTATAAGAATTAAAATTCGAAGCCAAGTAAAAATAACTTTATAGAGATTAAACTCTTGAAAATTTATTATTTAAATATAAAACAAAATAACCAAACTCCAAAAATAAATATAAATCAGTGCAATAATTCAAACCTAGTCCACTGCTCAGCGGTTACATAAACAACAAGTCCAGATAGTGCAACCGCTGAGAATTCTTCTATGTAACGTAATGTGTTATACAAACATAAACGCTGGCTACATTTTATATGTATGACATCACTGAAATCGCTCGTGTACCGTCGCCTGTGCCGTCGCCGTCGCTTATAGCATTTATGATAGGCTATCACATTATATGACTATATATTATTATAAATTATTTAGGTGTATTAAGTAGAGATGCCGCGAATACTCGCTATTATTCGGTATTCGGCATTAATCGAAATTTTTTTGTTATTCGTCGAATACCGAATAATGATTTCTTTAACTTGATTGTTTTCTTTAGAAAATTTTTAGATTACAGTAACAAATAAATGATTGGCAAGTTCAAGACTACTACAAGCGTGATATTATTATTTGATAACAAATAAATTATTTTTTATATTTCTTTTTTATGTCAAATAATAATGGCGAGTTATTCGACTATTCGCCATAAGGAAAGGCGATTAATCGGTATTCGACTATTCCCTATAACAACTATTCGCGGCATCTCTAGTATTAAGGTATAAGCATGGGTGTACAGAATGTAGGTATCTGTCGATCGGTCGGCAACGCGATTGTCATACTGTCGATGTTACAGGCGTCTGTGCCTATACTTTACGGTAACCGCTTACCATCAACCTGACCGTACGCTTGTCACCATGGAGGTATAAAAAAAGGACTTGATATATCTCGCCAAGATAATAAGAGTGAATGTATTGTATTTTTATGTGATACTAGGCGTCAAGCGTGGAACGCAAAGGCTTAGGAATTTTTAAGGGACCTCAAGGATAAATCGAAGTATAATAAGTAGGATATGTAAAGCTAAAGTTTTAATTTAATTTATTACAATATCTTAAAATATTCTTATTATTCGTATATAATGAACGAACCGTTTTATTAAAATATAAGTTACGCATTTGTAATTACATTGTTTCTTAATATGTCTACTGTGTATATAATTTTTCTAAGTTTTTTTTAAATATCAATTTATTTTATCGTCACCTTGTTACAATAAAACAAAGAAAGTTCTACTCATTCTCGGTTGTGAAACTTTATGCAATCTTTCGAAATGAAATAAAAACTCAAGAATTTATCAGTGTTTTTATCTATGGTAACATACTCTGATATATATATATATATATATAATCAAAACCTGAGTGTGTGTTATGATTTCTAATAATTTCATTAAAATTTAATGCAGATTCATGTACAATTTTATTTTTCTTTTGCTTTGTAATGAGTGTTCGAGTTTTTATAAACTTATATAATGTACGTAAAAAATAATGTTGAATATAAATAATATTTATAGTCTTTATAAGAACATATAATTTAAAATTTTAATAACTTGTAAATAACGATAAGCAAGAGATTCGCACGGAGCGAAGAGCGCGTGGGCGACTTGGGATGGGAGCTGACGATTTCTTAAAACTAATCTTATCAATAAGACTACGTCACTGCGTACAATACATTTACAAATTTCATTACGAAAAGGTTCCGAAATCTTAACATCTTTATCTATAATGTTGAACATCTTTAGCTATAATGTTGAGTTCTATTTTTAAATTCATCTATTTTTTTTTGTCTTGACCACATTATATCTATATATAACATTAATACGTGAAACAAAAACTTTTGTACCCCTTTTACGAAAATTACGCGGACGGAGAAGTATGAAATTTGGCACAGTTAAAAGGTTATACAGAGAAGAAGTGCAGAATGCTCATATTTTTTATAATAATGCTCAAAAAATACATTAAATTAATTTTTTAAAAAAACACCACTCACTACGACACACACACACATATGTACAATGTACATATATTCACAAATTTTGTTTATTGTCAAAGTCTGTTGTCAACACGGTCTTAAATACAGGTCTTGCTACGAATTTTTTATAGATTTTTTTTATCACTGATCTGGGCCCTTACCACAATCTCTTATAGCATTATTAAATTATTAATACATTCATACATTGAATTTTCATACCACAACGTACTTAAAACAATCTTACTATAAGCTTGAAAACGATCATACTTTCTGAGCGGTTTTGGTGTCGTCATCTCAATAACAAAACATTACAACCTATAGTTACAAAATATCAAAAATGTAAAGAAATACGTTTATATATGTAGAAGTACTAATTTTAATACTGACTGCTATCCTTCTAGTATTATAAAAGTAAAAGCTTGGGGATGGATGTATAGAAGTTTGTATCGTTTTTCGTTTACATAAAAATTACTTAAGGAATATATTATATGCATGATACTACAGAAATACTGCTTATATATCAGAATAAGTTATAGGTAATTAAAGATAAGAATTACGGGGGCTATAGCCTATATTAACGCTAGTCAAACACAGGACTGCTAGTTATTTATAAACTTTATCTTACCTTGGTTCCATGGTTCCCGAATACAAAATAATTCTCGATTGAATGAGCATGTTTAACACGTAACTTACAAAGTTATTTTTAATTTTTGTTGTCACTTTTGTTTTTGTGCACTTAAAACTATAAATTATACAAAGGCAATTATGTTTATCGTAAATAAAAACTTTTTAAAGGTTATGTTTATGTTAGGCGTATGCGCCACAGAGTACATTGTAATGGTAGGTATGCGCTGATTGTAAGAGACACTAATTAGGGATGGCGATTCTTCTCAAAAAAGATCGATTTTTAAATCGATTCGAATCGCAACATGATGAATCGATTCTTAAAAAAATTGAAGTCTAAAAGATCGATTTCTCAAAAATCGATATTTTAATCTATTAAGAATAATATTTCTATTTTATGTAAAATGATCATGCCAGCAAGTGTTTAGAAAAATGAATTAGAAATTGTTGCTGATTTTAATTGTAAAAAATGCTTTTAGCATCAAGCTCGTCTGTTGTATACATACATGTCGCTGCTTTGCACGAATAACCGCACAATACAAAAAACACACATCTTACAGGGTAGCTATTTGAAAATTAAACAAAATATTTACTGTTATAACTTTTCATGTATTTGATCAATAGAAGAATAGAATGTATAAATCGAAAGGGCATTAATCAAGGTTTAATTTAAATTTAAATGTTTAGGTTTTAAGCTGCGAATACCTTAATTAATAATTAAAAACTGTGCATTGTTCGACTTGTTACAAAATGAGTTTTGATATATTATCATGAATAGGAACATAAATCGAAATAATATAGTTGAGTGGTTCTCTAATTTAGTTTTAGAATGGTATAACTGGTAATATGATCTAAAAGATATTTAAAAAAATCTGTAATAGTAACACAATTACGAATAAAATTATATTAATGAAAAGTATGTTCAGAACCAAATCAATTTATTAGTTTTATGTTGAAGAAATCGGAACGATTTTTTCTATAGAACAACACATTTTTGTTTATCATTTTAGTGCATTATGCTAATTAACATAAAATTCAGAGATTAAACAAACCTATGGAAAAGTATTTTTAGAAGAAATGCTGTCATACAAAATATATTACATAAAAAATTAATAGGAACATCAAAATAGTCCACAATTTGTAGTATGACCATCACCCAGATACCTACCAGTACGGACATCAAAATGACCACCCTTAACATTAAGAATATTAGGAACCACAAACATAAAACAAATTTATCAAACAATACCTAGTATGCTTCTTAAGGCTGTTCCCTGACCGAAAGTGGCGCCGCGGTGAATTTTATTTTATATTGTATTTCTAATCCACAATTTTAATAAAACTTTACGAGGAATTTTTAGGGCCCATAGTCTAGTATTTTAGAGGGTATCATTACATTCCCTCGTAGTCACTGCTAGAAGCAAATAGCAAAACTGCTAAAAGTGGCCGTTTTTGACACATTTGCTATCTACTTCTACGAATGAGTGTGAAGGAATGTACTGATACCTTCTAAAAATACTAGACTATGAGCCCTAAATATTCTTCGTAAAGATTTTTTTTAAATCCTATTCTATTATAAAATTATTAAATAAAAACCTCTGAGGGCACCACTTTTGGTCGGGGTACCGCCTTAAAAGTAATTAGGAAAAATAACATTATGAACCATAAACATAAAAAAAATTAACAAATTTTTGCTTTTTAAAAATATTTAGGAACATTATGAACCATAAACAAAAAAAATATCAACGAACTAAAAATAATTAGGAACATTATGAATCCATACTTAAACATAAAAAAATGTAACAACCTTTTGCTTTTTTAAAATAAATAGGTACATTAGTTACCATAAATAAAAAAATCTAACAAACTTATCCTCCATTATGCTTCTTTTTAAAACTATTTGGCAACTACCGCATAATCAGTCTCTTCAGGTACATAATAAAAATTAGAGATTCTCAAAAAACGGTTTATAAAATCTTGGTACAATATTATTCCTAATAAGGTCTAGCAAACCCTTCTTCTTCTTCTCACATATTGGAAATTTTTCTCTGTATGCCTTTTTAACAGTGATATTATTGGCAGTGTTTCTTGTTTTACCAATTTTATCAATAATGACTGTTTTAAACTCTGTGTCCTCGTACGACGTTTTGTAGGAAAAACAGTAATTAGAGTCATTAGATTCCACCTTTAAAATTTTGACGTCTCCTAGCTTTAACGTTTCTTTGTCCATATTCTTAGAAAAATTTTTGCCTATCGATGAAGCCAACGCTTTTATATCAAAAAAATCTTCGTGTACTAATTCATTAACTTGATATGCTTTACCAGATTTTTTAGCGTTTCTTATAATGTGCACGTACTGGTCAGGTGTATATATGGGTCCAGACTTCAGAGCTTTCCCTATTCCTCTTCCAATGAGGGAATGGACACTATCACCCTCATTTTGAGTGTGCCCTTTTATTAGGTATTTGTGTGTTATTGAATTAATAAAATCGAGATGGTAAACTGCATATACATAAAGAGCTATTATATACTGGTTCTTTTGTTGGCCGCAGCAATTGTCGGAATAAAAAATTATATCTAATTTTGAATCTAGTTCTTCAGCTTTAATCTTTAAATTCTGTATGTATTTGAGCAAACAAGATCCTATCTCTATAGCTCCGCGTTTAGCTTCACCTTCATGCCAGACATAACATGCAGTGTCTTTAGATTTGATATCGCATATTGTTAAATTATACGTATTTAATTTTGATACGTAATAAAAGTTTGATGCATCTCCTCTAGGACAAGGCATTGCAGCCTGAAGATCATAAACTGCTACAATACAATTATCAGGAGTAAAGTTTTTGTCATCTTCTTTATTTGGCCTTGACAAATCTTTCCCTTTTAAATGCCTATCAAACTTTTCTTTCAGTTCTACTTTATCGTTTTCTGTGGCATTACTGTATGATGTACAATCCTCACACTGATCTTTTTTCGGTTGGAAAAAGGCTATATTGAATTCGTTGCTAAAGATCTTGTAATACATAAGGTAATTGGCGCTTGGTAGACTTTTTGACTGACAGTCGACTTCGTAATCCCTATGTAAGTCTGCTACAGTTTTGCCACCATCAATATAAAGCCGTTTTGTGTCTGCACGACAGTAGTGATTTTCAATTTTTGGAATTGAGTTGATGTGTTGAATAATACCTTCTTTAATAGCCGGATCTACGTGAAAATGTTGGCTGTGTTTGCCACGATTATCCAAATCTAACATGCCACATGAATTCTTCTTCTTTTGAAGAACAGTTCGGATAGAGGCATGAGTTATATCTAGAGTAGCTTTAAAAAATACTTTACACACTCGAATTCTCTCATTATCAATGGTCAAATAAAAAGCATTGTTTTTCCCCCGGTTACTATTATGCATCTTGTATGAATATCGAGGTTCAATGACGGAAAGATGGCGTAAAATAAACTCTCTTTGCCTTTGTAGATCTCACATGCCCCAAAAGCATTCAAAAATTTCTTTGCGTTGTAATTCTGTAATATATTGCGTACACTTTTGTTTGCATTTATCAGTACACGGTGTTTTTAGACACTTTGCAGGCACAACGCTTTTTCCTTTTTTAGAATTGGATATATAGGACTTACCAGAGTTTCTTAGGATTTTAGCCTTGTTACGCAACCAGTTATTAGGCGTACATTTTCGTTTTCGTCCCTTATTTGAGCTGATATTGTCTTCACAATGAAGATTTGTAGAATTGGTATGTAAAGTTGAAGCTACTGGCTCAATCGAATCATAGCGCGAAGTATCATCTTCGATGCAGTTAGCTGTTGTAGGAAATATGTTACTGTCTACCCTAGACTGAACCACTGCTGTTAAACGTTCATTATTCAATTGATTGTCTGATGAACTCTCGGAATCTGATGAACTAGATCCATCGCTTGAGCTGGATGAACTAGATCCATCGCTTGAGCTGCTACTAGATTCTGGCATAGGTTATTGGTGAACTTGTTTGGTTTATGGTGGAAACATTAAACGTAAAACGTTACTGAAATCGTCATATTGTTTTTCATTCAAATCTATTTCACTCATTAAATTTTTAAAAACTTCTCGGCGTTCATTTCTCAAAAGAGACCTTTTCGTAGAACAGGTAGTATTGATATCTACATAATCAGGATCCTTCACACTATCATCTGAGCAAAAGTCTTCACTAACATTAGATAAATCTTTATTTTCAATGTTATCTTTAGGCTTGGGAGATAAAATGAACTGTTCCTTTTCAGTGAATTGTACGGAAGTTGAAGTCGTAGGTGATTCATTTTGTATAATAACTTCATTAACTTGTTTGAGGTTCCGTATTATTTGTAGGGTACGGGGATTCGGCACTGTAAATAATAAGAACAATTCATAAAATAACGAACCACACCATACTGTGCCGTGCCATGTCAGCCACGCACACACCACAATACAACACACCACAGCACAACACACCACAATACAACACACCACAGCACAACACACCACACCATACGATACCACACTACAACACACCACACCACTCCATACCACACCACATCATGCCAAATCACACCGTACATACCATACTACACCACAACACAACGCAATATAGCATCATGCCTGTAATAACCGAAGGTGTAGGCAGAGGTGATAAATTCAACCGCGTTTCGCCGGCAATGTTTTTTAGGTCTCATGGTTACGTTTTATGGGCGAGACCTTTGCCGTTCATCGAGCACAATTTCTAACTCCGATTAGCTATTAAGACTTTTCTAAATTAGAAATGACGATTACCACCTTTGCTGCTCGACCCAGGATTCGAACCCGGGATATCGTGGTTAAATAAACTACGAGGCAGCAAAAAAATATCAAAACACATTATAATTATATTATATCGTTAAAAGTAACTTAACTTGCTTTCGGTTCTAAATTATTGAGCTTCATTTCTTAGCAATAATAACCTATTTCGTAAATATGTTAAAAGATTTTGTTATTTCTATCTTGAATAAACAAATAAAACTTAATAGGTATTATTGTCTTACTTACTCTTTCGTGAAGAATGTTGTAGCACTAAATGCAGCACTTTTCAACAAAAAAAATATCGAAAATTGTGAGAATTTTCGCGCCATTTTTGTCGCCACGGCATGCGTCACCACGCCAGAAATCGGTTTTACGTGCGCCTATAGATGTTTCACATCAAAAATCGAATGTCGATTATCGAGGGTAAAATATCGATTCACTGGATCGATTCAGTACTAAATATCGATCCAAAAATCGATCTTTTTGGCTCGAAAAATCGATTCTTCGATTAATCGATCTCAGATCGCCATCCCTAACACTAATGACTAATCGTTAAAATTCGGTACTACGATTTGTTCCGAAGTGAGAAAGGGATAACGCTATATAATAAATAGCGCTATTTCCGTCTCTCTAAATAAGTTATAGACAAATCATTCGTTCTTTCACATCGCTCAGCGATAATAAAACAATCATGCTCGGTTAAGATCGTGGTACGAATTTGAGTATTATTACAATACGCCGGAATTAAAACGCGACCGTAATAAGCTTACTTTGTTAAAGATTGTGGTAAGGCCTGACTGCTGCATATATCGCTCACCATGATATGCGCAATCATATTTTTATGACGTTGGATATGCTGTCAATTATAGATAAGGTCGAATTTCGACCACTGGGCGACCACTAGTATAATATAAACGCTTCACACTCAACGGCCTCCAGAATGAAAATATATACATATCGGGAGTCTGAAAATACAATCAATAACACAATTGTCCAGACAATGATACACGTTCTGTAGGGCCTACACAAGTATTTCATCACATCAGCATCATCACTGTTGAACGTAGACCTCCCCCATCGACCTCCAGAGCGACCGGTTCAAACCAGCCTCCATCCAACGGCTTCCGGCGTTTCTCCTCAAGTCGTCTGTCTATTTCGTGGACGACCGTCCGACGTTGCGCTTGCCGGTACGTGGTCTCCACTCGAGGACCTTTCTGCTCCATCGGCCGTTAGTTCTACGAACTATGTGCCCTGCTTACTGCCACTTCAGCTTGCAAATTCGTTGGGCTATTTTGGCAACCTTCGTTCGTCTCCGGATCTCATCATTTCTGATGCGATCTCACAGGGAAATACCAAGCATAAGCATAACCCTCTCCATTGCACGCTGTGCGACTTGGAGCTTGTTTAAAAGACCCATAGTCAGATATACAAGTATTTGTTATGAGCAAATATTAATTAGCACAACAGCCAGTGATCTGACAACTGCGATATTACACACATTAATACTTTCAAATTTTTTAGATAACGAAATAAAAGATAAATATTATACATTGTTAAAATTATTTCAAAACGTTATTCATGTCTCTCGTTAAATGAATAACGACATTGTGTCGTTAACTAATAGAGGTTTAAGTATTTGTTTGAAATATTCCGAAACAAAGTAAACGTTAATTGATCCTTGCGATAATTTGACTAATTATTATTAGACAATTATTTCACAATTACTATCACAGCTGTGAATAATGGCGAACAATCGATTAGAGTAACTATTGCTTCACAGAATGTTTTATACAAATATGCGTGTGCTATGCTCATATTTTTGCAAAATACTCCGACAAACTTAAAAAGATTTACAAAATGTATATACTTTACTAGAGTCTGTTATTTTCCCACAGTTGGGCAAATACACCTTCTCATATTAAGAAAAAACTGATTGTGAGATGGATTGAAGCCTAATCCACGGTCCACCATGCTGTTAAACTACGATTCGGTTAACATACATGCATGAGATAGTTTTTTTTTTTTTTTTTTGTTTTTTGAAACACGTATATTTCCTTATATTTGTCTTCACAAATCATCATCATAAAATGAAGACTGGTACTCAGCTAACACGATTGTGAACAAGCGACCATCTGATATCGATTCATGTATTCTATGCGTTGGGCTATTTCACCTCTTTGTAAAAAGTGTTTTAACAAAAAAAAGGGACAGAGCCGATTTAGTGAAGCACATCCAAGATGCCGGATCGTTTTAGTGATGCGACTCGAGTCACTTTTACTCGAGTGACTCGAGTTGAGTACGGAAAAAATCATACTCGAGTGAAAAAAATATTGACTCGAGTTAACTTGGACTCGAGTTATCACTCGTCGAGACAAACAAGTAAAAATATGTACAGTTATCGATAAGTGTAATTCGATAATTTTCATGTTGTGCGATTCAATAATTATTGATAATTTCGTGTTATTCGTTAATTATCGGTAATTGGTTTTGGATCCGATAGGTATTGATAATTGTGATTCGATAATTATGGTTCGGCGGATGACCTTTTTTTTAGGTATTCGGATAAGGCTAGGGCGTAAACGTCAGTACTGGAGGCCAGATGACCTTTTTTTTTTTTTTTTTTTTTTTTTTTTTTTTTTTTTTTTTTTTTTTTTTTTTTTTTTTTTTTTTTTTTTTTCGTCGTCCGAAAATGTCAGTAATTACTCGAGTCACTCGAGTGACTCTAAACTACTCGAGTGACTCGACCACTCGAGTGGTACTCGAGTAACATTGCAAAACTTTTTACTTGTTTGTCTCGACGAGTGATAACTCGAGTCCAAGTTAACTCGAGTCAATATTTTTTTCACTCGAGTATGATTTTTTCCGTACTCAACTCGAGTCACTCGAGTAAAAGTGACTCGAGTCGCATCACTACCCCACATGTCGACAATCTCGTGTGCCAAATCCAGATATTTACGCTTTTTCTCTGTTTCGGCTTTCACGAGGTTCTCGTCATGAGGGATGGTAATGTCCACTAAAAACACCCTCGACTGTGCCCTATCCATCACCACGATATCAGGCTTGTTCGCCAGTATCGTCCTGTCCGTGGCAATAGGCAGGTCCCAGTAGAGCCGGACTCCGTCGCGTTCGAGTACTGGCACCGGTGTGTACTGGTAATACGGCATCCTCTGTTCTAGGAAACAATACATAAGAGCAAGCTCTTGATGAAGAATTTTGGCCACTTGATTATGTCTGTGCAAGTACTCAGTGTTGGCAAGCGCTGAACACCCCGAAAGCACATGGATGAGTGACTCGCCGGGATGACGACAAGCTCGACAGAAGTCGGGAGTGCCATCCTTCAGAATGTGCTTTCGGTAGTTGTTCGTCTTTACCACCTGATCCTGTATTGCACAGACAAAACCTTCGGTTTCCCCAAAGAGGTCCCCGAATCGCAGCCACTGCACGGAGGCCTTAACATCCACGTGAGGTGCGTGGAGCGCCTTGTAAAACCGTCCATGCAGCTCCTTCTCCATCCATACGGTCTCCCGGTCAGAGGTGCTAAGTACAACCGGTCTTCGCCATTCCTCTTTGGCCAGGGATAAGGGGGTGAGACCTTTGTCACATACTACAACATCACCATGCATAGCGCTCTCCCTCCTCGTTTCAAAATAGGCCCTGAGGCTGCACACCTCCCGGTTATGCATGGACTTGGCGCTTAATAGGCCTCGGCCACCACACTTCCGTGGGATGTACAGTCTCATGACCGACGATTTCGGGTGATGCATGCGATGGTAAGTCATAGTCGTGCGGACTCTTCTGTCCAGGGCGTCGAGTTCGGTCTGAGTCCATCTGAGCACGCCAAATGTGTACAAGAGAGTGGGCATGACCCAGCCGTTATAAGCTCGGACCTTGTTGGCGCCCGACAAGTAGCTCCGAAGAACTTTTGTCAGCCGTCCAAAAAAGACCTCGCAAACCGCCTGTTTCATATCCACCTCCTGCACCCCTATGCATTGTGACATGCCCAGATACCGGTATGATTCAGCTTCGGAGAGGGTCTTGAAGTTAGAAAGCTCTAGGCTAATTTCAGCCGATTGCGTCACCTGTCCCCTGTCCACATGCACGACCGCACACTTATCCACTCCAAGCTGCATCCTGATGGAGCCGCTGAACTCAGTAGTGATTTTCAGCAACTCCATAAGGCGTGCAGGATTAGGTGCCAGCAGCTTGAGGTCATCCATGTAGAGAAGGTGGGAGACTTTAGTACCTCCTCTCCGAAACTGAAAGCCTGTCCCCGAACGCTCCAGCAGAGTGCTTAAAGGGTTCAAGGACAAGCAAAACCAAAGTGGGCTCAGACAATCACCCTGGAAAATACCCCTTCGTATCCGTATTCGGTCATCGGCACCCATCGTCAGTCTCTCGCCCTGGAGACAAAGGATCGTGCTCCATTGCCCCATGCATACTTCGAGGAAGTCTCGAACTGCACCGTCGATCTTGTACAGCTCGAGGACCCTCAGAAACCATGAATGAGGCACCGAGTCGAATGCCTTCTTGTAGTCGATCCAGGCAGCAGAGAAGTTCCGACGGTTGCGTTTGACAAGCTGGCCCGCAACAGAGTCAATGATAAGGAGCTCCTTTGTGCCGCGGCCGCCTCCACGGCATCCGTTCTGAGCTACAGACAAGATGTTAAATTCGTCAATATGACGAGAGATCTTGCAGCTCAGAACGGATGTCAGTGTCTTGTAGATGGAAGTCAGACACGTTATGGGGCGGTAGTTGGTAGGATCCGCGGTGTTGGTGGACTTAGGAGCTAGGTGAGTGATCCCAGTAGTGAAGAGGTTCGGAAGCGTCTTCCGCTCTATCGCCTCTTGGTATTGTCGAGCCAAGGTCGCATGGCATACCGAGAACCCTTTCAGCCAATAGTGATGCAGGCCGTCGGCCCCCGGACTCTTCCAGTTCGGTGCCCGCCGGACCGCATCAGCTACGTTCTCCGAAGAGATGGCGATTGGGTTCATCGGTTCGATTCTAGCACATGCTTCCTGAACCGCCGCAATCCAAGGGCCCTCCTCATGCTCTACCTCCCGTGACCATATGTTTCGCCAAAAGGCGGCGAGGTCAGCCGTATTCGGTTTTGGGGAAGTAGAGCGCGGCGTCGGGTTCTCCAACTTCCTGTAGAACCTCTTCTGATCACTCACGAAGAGGCGATTTTGTCGGAAGCGCTCAACTCTCTCAGAGTACCTACGAATGCGCTTCCCCCATGCCGCGATTCTTTGCTTCAGGCCGTCGATGCGCTCCGTCAGTTTTTCAGCTATATCAGGCTGATCAAGCCTGACGCCTAATCCACTAAACGCTATTCTGACGGAGCGCACAATCCTTGGCCTAGTGTTGCCCGACCTGAAGCTTTGCAGTCTGCCAATGAGGGCCCTGGCCAGGCCGATACGGCGTTCTATTCTCTTCTTCCAGGCTGGTACGTCACTACTCTTATTAGTAGTGCGTCCAGGCTCCTGGGTTTTGGCTCCAATGAAGCGGTGTACCGCCAGAGCTGCACCAAAGAGAATAGAACCCGTATCGTCCAAGCCCAGACTGCCGTCCAAATATGGAGGTAGCAGCCTGTTAGCTGCCTCAATGGCACCACGCGTCGCAGCATTAAGAGGAAGACGGGAGAGTCGTGGCCTCTGTTCCAGAGGAGCGCTCCGGATCTCGGAAATCGCCTCCTCTAAAATCCCTCTCATCTGCTCTATTTTATGGGAGGCTGCTCCTTCAGCGATCGCATCCACAAGCACTTCGCTACGGACGATCGTCTGTTGTGTTATAACTGCGTTGTGCTCTGTAGATACGGATTCTACTTCAGGAGCAGCCTCACGTCGAATCCGTTCGAGCTCGGCGGCGTTGAATACGCCCTTTCGTTGTATGTACCGAGCTCTATCTGCCAGGTTCTGTTCCGTGACAGTTAAATTTGGCTCAAGCAGCAGGAACTCGCGGTGCATTACCGCTCGGTAGCCAGTCCGTCCGGTTTCCCCTCCTACAGCCCTATAATACGCACGCATGACATTTTCGTTCATATTATTTGTCCATCTCATGCGGCGTACTCCACCAGCGGCGGGCACCGAATGCTGAGTCCCTTGAGACTCTGTCGGCGCCAAGCCAACTGGTGGGGATGGTGGATACACCGGCCGGCTAGGTGTTGGTACCGGTCGGCGGGGGTTGCTGGCGGCCCGCATGCTGCCACGTCCAGCGCCAGCTCCAGACGCGCCCTGGCGCCCCCCAGGTAGCGGCCCTAGTCTTTTCCTTTTATTCGTATCCATCCATAAGTTTTTGAGCTGTTAGGTACTCACTCGGGGAGTCGCTCACGCTTCCCGAGGAGGCTGCGCCGGTCTTATGCAGCTTTGGTTGCCTTTAGTCGCCTTTTACGACACCCTAGGCTGAGTATGGGTTAGTCCTATTCTAATCTGCCGGGAACCACACGGCGTATTATTATTGTTATTATTATTATCTATTATTATTGAACATTTCTGAATGTTTAAATTAATTTAAGATTGAAAATTGATTGTAATTGACTTAAGTATTTAAATTTATATAAATATAAAATAATTTAAATGAATAAGGTACACTAACGAATTGGGATTACCTGTGATGTTAGTGATAAACCTATGATTAAATAAATAAATAAATAAATATATGTTACTGTATTATTATGATAACCGTTCTGGTGTAATGGTGGTAATAGTCATATTAACGCTGGCGGTCAATGGTTCGATTCTCACTCGGGGCAGATATTTGTATTTGTCCAAGTACCTATTTGTTTCCGATTTGAGTGTATAATGTATATCCTTGTCTCCCCACCGTGCTTCGGAGAGCACGTAACTTCTATAGAAGAGACCTTTTCCCAACTGTGCAATGTTCACAGGCTGACTCAGTTTAGTATAATTGTGGTAAAATAAGAATTATTTTGTAATAATTTTATTGCAACCGCTAACTCGTGAATTGCTGGAATATTAATCCCTGTTTTTTGTTCATCACTTAGGACGGTTCACAACTTTAAACTTTGTAACGGTTCGGTTGGAAACTGATTACGCACGTTAATGTAATAAAAATATATATTCGTTGAAATTAACGCTTCTTAGTAATTAATTATTTAAATTTTAGACTAAAGTCTTTAACAACCTCTTCTCGACAAACTTCTGTTTGTTGTTCCTCGGTTGTTGGGTGGACAAAAGTTATCTTTTATTAAATTGCTTTATAGCTAATACTCTTTCTTGTTAAACAGGCTTTTTTTGTAAAGGAATTTTTATAATTGGTCCGATAGATCCTGAAACAACCACATTTATACAAACAAACTCAGAAGCTTCATCATTTTCCTTCTTTTTCGTTTTTAAATTCATCTACATACGAGTACAAACTTTGGTACAATCTTCTTAAGTCTAGAAGGAATACAATAAGAAGGGATACATCTCCGTAAATTAAAAAAAAAACCGAATTAACGTAACTAAGCCAAGCGTAACTAAAAAAGTTTCCTAATTTGTTTTCTCTTAACCCGGTTTAATTATTTGTAAACTATATTAGAGTAACTACCCGCTCGATTTTGCACCGCATCAAATTATTTTATAGGCCGACATAACCGCGCGGCGTGCCAGCCTTTCGTCCATCGTTTCTCTGTTTGATTTGTTTGTTTGCAAGTAATTTTAAAACTACATATTATATTTTCTAGTGTTCGTTTATGTAATAATCTAAAGGGCGTCTTCACGCTCAACTGAATCTTCCTAGTGTGTTAACGTATTTATTTCGATAAGTAGGTATTAATAATAAATTAAAAATAGCTTTTCAAATGACCTTATATTTTAAAGAAGTGAAAATATTATTATTACAACTATTATTCTTCTAACATTCTCCTTTTCAATTTCTTAATTGCATCAGTCTAATCTATAGTCAGTTTCGACTATAATTTCGATTATAAAAAGCTAGTTTAGAATCTGCTCATTCTCACCCACTTGAAAAATTACTTGTACTTACCTATAAGTTAACACCGTTTGACTGACCCGTTGGCGTTGTTAGCAGTAACCCTGCTTTACTGCACTCCAGGGTTGTGGGTTCGATTCCCGCTCCGAGTGTAGGTGTAATATATATTTATTTATATGCATATGTTTTCCAAAAAAAAGAAAAAGAAAAGTATATCGCTGTAGTCGACTGTTACCTAAAACAGACAATAAATTGTCCACCTTAGGAACAGATGATACTCGCATAAGATTAAACAATCATTGTTGTAAATAACTATTAAATATAATGTATTTTCAAGTAAGTAATTACAATATAACATTACAACGGTATAATATATATCTACCGTCTACGTTTATTTTGCCAATAAATTAAAGATTTAATAATAGTTAAAAAGAAGAAAAAATATTTTAAATATTGATAATAATTTTACTTGTTTCGTTAATTATTCATTGTACTTCCCCAAAACGTTAATACTTAATAGATACAACGTGCTCAATTTACCTCGTCATGATTCACACTGCGTTCTATAAGGATCGGTGATGTTTCATACGTTATACTCGTATATATGTCATTACAAGGTAAATACATATGTATATATAATATATAGAGATATATTATATCTCTACAAATTTGTACGACTTTACCCACGTCGTAGCTCATGATTACTTCTTTAACTCTATGAGTCGTACCGTAATGTTCTAATAGCCTTTTTTGTTGCGTCTCGAAACTCGAGACTGTAGACTCCGCAGGCGAGTAGGTTACCACGAGGCTACCGCCCGCTTATGTTACTTCTAATAGCCTTTCTTAATAAACATTATCTTAATAAAAAAAAAATCTTTCATATAAGATTGGTAACATTTGATATTTAGAACATATCTATAAAATTCAAACCTATTTCTATTTAAATATCAGATAATATATTTTATTGATTTTAATTACTGCTTTTATATGATTGGACAATAAATAATTGACGAAATTGAAAGTAGCTACGCAAATATGTGAATACGTAATGATTCTTCGTAATAGGTCGTTAATTTCCAAAATGTATAGTTAAATTATAATTATATTTTCTTGTAACACAGATATTTATAATTTATTTGGGTTCAGTATCGAGAGGATGCGACGAGCCCCGATTAACAAAGTTCTTTTGTATGTCACTCCGATAATCTGTCACAGGTAGGAAGCATAGTCCCGAATCATTACATCGATCTCAGAATTGGAAAATAATGTAAAGCCCAATACATAAAGTAAACATAATTGTTATTTTGAAACTGTATTATTTTTGCTTATCTTATTTTGTTAAGACTCAATCCTGAAAGAAGGGAACCAACACTTTGTGGGGACTTTTACAAACTTACATTTGCCGCTGGAAGAATCTGATTTCTACGCATCAATGTATTATAGGTACATCGATGTTTCTACGAGTAATCTGTTGTATATAATTCGGAATTAAAGAGATATTACGCTTTTAGTAAGTAAAATACTTTCTTATATCTAAAATCTAGACTTAAGTTTGACTTAAGCTACTAGGAAAACAGAGATATAAAAATGTTTAACAGAACGCATAAAAAAATAGCGTAGGGTGAGAGTTAAAATGTATCGTTGAATGTAAGGGACTAACGGCGAGTTGCACGAAACCGTCGCTAACTTTCCGTTAGTTAAGTTGCAATTAATCTTAAAATTAGTTGATCTCATGAGTAATTTAAAGCTGTTGGAATTAATCATCCGTTAGATAGGTCTTTAATTAAACTAAATTTTTTTGTTAACTTAATCAGATGTAGGTTTCGTGCAACAGATAAACACGATTCTTGTGATTAAATTAGTTTAATAAACACTTAAATTTAAAATTTGTTTGGTGCAACTCGGCGTAAATGCGGGCGGAGAGAACGGATTAACGCGAAATGTCTAGAGATTAAAATATTTATGTTAAAGTGTGTTCAAAATTACTTCGTTTAGAACTTTGACAGTTTTAGAGTGGAGCTCTGCTTATTGATCTGAATATATTTTAAATATTTAAAAAAAATACAAAAAAATATATTTAAATTTTTTTTTTGCTTTGGTATGTATATGTCTGAATTTATAAAGCAACTATTATAGATAACATAACCTCCATTGGTTACGGGAGATACCAGAGAATCGGAATTGCGAATCAAATGGGAAATGTTACCAGTATTCTCTCTCCTATTTTCTCAGTTCTTATACCCATGAACATGATTTATATCATAATTATATAGTTTTGTATTGTAAATGAATTTAATGATGAGTTTTTTACTAAAAGAAAAATATGTTAATGTAAAAAAAATATTATTTAACATAATATATGAATTATTATTAATAAATGTATTATTACAAAATATAAGAAATTTTTTAAAACCATTAAAATCAGTGCAATATTATTAGTTTTAATATATTAATAGCAAGAACTTGATTCTTTAATTATTATAATCTTAGTATTCAAAATGATTCAACGGAACCCCTTGTTTATTGAAACCCTGACGGAAAACGAGGGGTGTTATAAGTCTTTGTTCGTCTGTCTCTATATCTGTCTGTGGCCTCGTAGCCCCGAAAATACAAAGAACGTGACTGTCCAATTTATTTTTTTATTTATTTATTTGTAAGGCGTTTAATCATAATAGTTTTAATTGTTAAAATTGTATTGTAAAATCGGGGAAATTAAAATTTACTCAGATCTGAACTAAACTGAATTGTATCAGCCTATAAACGACCAACTCTCCATTTTGTATCGGATTGGATTTATACTGTTAGGGTGTTATAATTTTTTCTTAAATAAATAAATAAATAAATTTAGAAGAAGAGGTTTTTGCCGCTGGGCAGGCAGCAGGTCTATTAAAGATCATAAGAAGTTTATTCAAGATTGTATCTAAGCATCGCTAAGTTTGACTTCTTACTGAGTAACCTTATATTACGTATGAGTAGCATGTTAAGGGATAAATTCTGAAGATAAGAAGAGACCAATTCACAGTGGATCAGTGTGTCTGATTATAGTCTAAACCTTCTCCATAACATGAACAAAGAACTTTACCCAGCTGTGGGTCAATTACAGCGTTTTAACTCTATCTGTACGTCTACCATGAGTTTCCAGAGACGATAGTTCACGATACACGCCAGCGAGTGTAGTAGACAATTTGTATAGAAAGTTGAGCAGCGCCTCTCGCGGATACTGTCATTACTATTGCGTTTCTACGTTTACTACTGTAGTTATGTCATGTGCGCTTGTAACAAAAACTCATGATAGACGTACTGGTCATGCAATAAATATCTGTAACAGTCATAGTTTTTATTTTATTGAGTTTTATTTCTCATATTAAACTTCGAGTTCCGGAATCGAGTTTAGTAGCAATACAGTAAATATATCCATGAGACAGAATTGTATATGTTGTTTTTAATAGTCAATTAATTGTAAATTCTTGTAACAATGACAATGTAAAATAGAATATAATTTGTTTAGTACATACGCTTATATAAGCTTCATATTTATTATATTAATAGTAATTTTAGTTGTTTTCTTCAACTCTGTAATGCCCCATGATTTATCGGTCAGATTATAAAAATTGATTTTGAGTTACTGAGCCTTGTTTATTGTGGAATAAGCTATTTAATATCATTTGACTCACAGCAGTAGAGCTAGAGTGACTTGACTTAAAGAGTACTACTTAACTCAGTGAGTAGAGCGACCCACAGAGTTAAGTAATCAACAACTAACACCAGGCTAGTTAAAATATAATTATGTTTGTTGTTTTTCTAATGAATATTGTCGTTAATCTCAAATATTCAAAATATGATAGCTATTCAATATAATGACTCTAACGGCTAGCCGATTTAGTGTATTTGTAAAGTTTCATTAACTCCAACTATCGAAGATTCGATTCCGAATCAATATAGTTTAATGATCTCGATGATTATCATTGTTGGTCTTGTCACTGTATCTCTCTGTATATCAAGTGGATAACGACTCTTGTTATGCGTCACCTCGCAATTAAGCAGCGTGGCGGATTAAGCTCTTACCATTCTCCTTTACAGGAAAAGTAGCGTGACATTTACAGGTTGTTGTTAGTGAATTAGTGCAGTTTATTTTACTATCAGCAGTATGTGTAACACTGTTTAAACTAATGTACAATTTGGTTATGACCCGGATAATAATCAATAAGCAAACCATATTTCGGTTGATATCACTAACAATAACGAGACCGATTCGAACCCAGCAAGTGATTCGACACCATCCTACGGCACACTATTCCCCGCATCTTACTACAAGGGCAGAGCCCTTTGTATTGTGTTTATCACGAGGGTAACTTTTATTATCCACCAGCCCACTTGACCTGCCGCATGCCATTCATAACCGCCGTATAATAAGACCAGACGGAAGCGACCGAGGGGGGTGGGGTAGGTCAGAGTAACTGGCGGACATAACTATTGAACGATACGTGAGTTAATGGTTTGCGAAGTAAATTGATTTTACAAGTCACACATTTGGTTATTAAGGCCTGCAATTAAGACTGTTTAGTTAAACGTTGCGTTACAGAAGCTTATCGAAAATATCATATAATTTTAAAACTGCTTTATTACTTATTTACAGAAATATCCGCTTATTTGTCTGTCTGTTTGAACACCCATCACTGCTATACAATCTTAAAAATACATAACAAACATGGCATGGATATATACTGGAAATACTGGACCTTATATAAACCTTGTACTGGAAAATCATGTTTCAATAAAAATAGTTTACTCTATCAAAAGTTTTGTAATATGAATGACGTACCTACGTGAAATAAAAATACCGGCGAAGCCACGTTTTTAGTCATGATTCTCTTTAATAAATTTTTAATTTTTTTTTATTTTTTATTGCCAGAATAAGAATAACTCTCCTTATAAGTTATAGTTATTCCTTAACAGTATCGAAAACGTGTGGGTGAAAAGAAAATAATTATTCGGGTATAAGCTTTTTTATTAGGTTTTTTTAATCGATAAAAATTAAAACAAATTTACAAAATTATCTTTACACTTTTATTTATTTCAATTCATAAAAATATATATAATAATAATATAGGTACAAAGAAACACCTATTTACTTATTATTTATTCGTTCCAAAAATTAATTGACGATTTGAAATACCAGCTGAACTTAACTGAGTTAGACTAAATGTCTCATGGCTGGACAAAGGCTTCTTTTCCATGTAGGAGAAGGGTTGTTAGCTTAATCCACCACGCAGCTTCATTGCAGGTTGGCGGCTAATTTCACTACCACGAGTAACGATCGTTACTAGGTGTATATGATAACAAACGAGAACGACGGCTTTACGTGCTCTCCGAGGCACGGTGGGAAAACATACAAGGATAAACACCCAGACTGGAAACAAATATTTGCACCAATACAAATATCTGCTTAGAGCGGAAATCGAACCCGCGACCGCCGGCGTTGAGGTGACTACGTTCACCACTACACCCGAACGGTCGTCAGTCTAGTCTTGTTTTATGACATTAAATAAACGATAACACGAAAAGATAATTTCAAATCGAGCCAGTAGTATAGTAGCTTCCTAAAATTAGTATGCTTAAATTAATAAACTCTTGCTCAAAACGTTAATAATACCTAATCACTGAATTGATTTCATTATGACGCACTAAAAACCGTTTACTAATGATCGTTTTGTCATGATTCATTTACATTGTTTCAATAAGGAATGACAGTCAATGAAAATTTTGTATATAATTATATTTAGTAATACTCCGAACTGACGCGATAGGCGGGACTGAGTCGCAACCGCGTAAGGCCCGGACTCTACCAAAGCGAAGATGTGCGGAGATGTCTGAAGCGGCGCGCTGTTTTTTCGCCGGCGAAGAGAAGATATGTTTTTCAGCTACAATGTATCCACCGGAACCGTGCGGAGATGCGTACTGGCTTGAGCCTTGAGCTTGGAGCAGGGATGTATGCTGGCTAGGGCGGAGATGTGCGCTGGCTATAGCGGAACTGAGCTGCGTGCGTTGAGAGTTGGGAACGCACAGTTTAACGTGATCTGAAACGAAAGGTGTCTGTCACGTTACTATTACAAAAACAGTATCTTCTTTTACTTGAAGAAGAACTAGAGTCTGAAGAAGAAGAATTGATTGATTTATACGTTGCCAGCTTGCGTGGCAAAGCTCACATCTCCGCTTAGTTCCGCCGAGCCACGCCGCCCAGCTCAATCTAAGCGAAGCAAAGCTCACATCTCCGCTTCCATCGCGCCATACAAATATGATACATCTCCGCTCAGTGCTATCCACTGAATCTGAATGGAGACGAGATGTGTGAATAACGAAGATCTATTGGTTTTTTAAAACACATCTCTGCCCCGTTGGTCTCCTCTCCGCTTTGGTGGAGTCCGGGCCTAAGTCGAAATACAGCATTGCATGTGTATAAACCCGACGAAGAATGCAGTTTCATTCGTGACTAATTTCTCTGCTATATTATAAATAATAATTTAGAGTAAAGTTGTGTCATAAGAGTGATAATACATTAAAAAAAGTACAAAATAATTTAAAAAAAATTTCAATTTAATAATTCTAAAACGGTCTTAATTCGAGAGAGACATGTGGATCTTAACATCTCAAAAGTTGAGCGTTAATAAATAAATAAATAAAATTTACGTAGATTACGTAGACTGAAAAAGGAAATACTTAAAAAAAACCTTAAATATTAATTAATAAATAATATGTAAAATTATATGATAAAAAAATATGGAGCAGTTCCGCAGTTTCAGTTCATCATACAAAATAAACGGTAAAAACGAAATGATTCTATTTGGCATCGACCACAATGCACAACAAGGGTTGTTGTGTATTGTTGTATGCAATCAACAATGATGTGATTATACACAACAATACACGACAATGATGTGTGATCAAGTACGAAGTGGGGTAATTTAAGGAACTGTCCGAAAATTAACTTCATTTATATTTTTCAACAATATCTATTAATATAACTTCAATTCTCTTGTATCACAAGATCATCTATTGTGTATTTAATTTGTAATAATTTTGATAGTCTTTGTTCAAAATTAAACATTCAAGTAATCTTTTCTTAATGTGTTTTAAATGTAAATTTTTAATATTTATTTATAATCTTCCTTATTTGCCATAAATTACTATTTTACATATTTTATTATTATTGTTTGGTACTAAATGCGTTAACTTACCTATACTATTGATAATAATTAGTTAACTTTACTCAATATCAAAATATCGTCATTAATTCAAATCACTATAACTTTGATAAAACTAATAGATATTAAAGAAATAAATACTAAAAATAAGTAGTACTTAAGACAGGACGAACGGACAGACAGATATTTCCAAAAATCATTATATATAGGTAAAGGTAGATCGGTATCATAAAATTGTTTTTGGATGAGCGAAATTAAAATATAATTTGTACTTTTACCCTCGCGTTTTGAGTTCAACATCAATTGTTAAAAAAACAATAAGTTCAACTATATTAAGATTTGATATTTTAGTTGATTATGAGTCAAGAATTATGACCTTTGCTTAATAAAGACATAATTACAGGCTGTTAGTACAGTGCTATTGTAGTTATGTCAGAATGGTAGAACAATAAAATTATTAGATTACCAAAACTACTAATCAATATCTTGTTACTGATCAACCACTGAAATACGATTGAAATAGCATAATCGTGCTTCACATTCGGCAAAGCTTCAGACTAAACGAATAATACAGACGATTTAAAACAAAGATGTGAAGCCAAATTAGACACACCTACACACTGAGCGAAGCTTATGTATTTGTAAGGTTGTGAGTGTGTGCATCGACCGGCGTTTAACACGATAAATAGACAATATAATTATGGTCTAAAACCTTTAAAATATATTTATAAATATTGATGAAAATTTTAATTTTAATAAAATTTATTTTTTAATATATTAAATAAAGTATATATTAATAAATTAAAATATTTTCAATTGATAAAGTACCTATATAAATAATTAATTATCGTTATATGTAATATGTTTTATTTTAAGTATTTAAAAGTTAAAAAAATATATTTATTTTACAGAAGATTATCCTAAAAATTAACCAAAAAAATAATAATTCTGTAATTTCGTTTGGTAGTGCCATTTATTGTTATCACAGAGATGTTAAAAAACTTTCATAGGTAGGTACATCATTTTACTTTGTCCTATTACTGCACATATTAGCAGTGTAAACACCGTACGGCTTGTTTGAGGTTTTGTATTTAAAATTTTTTACAATTAAAAGACTAATAATTTATTTTAAAAAAATTGCTTATAAAATGACTAAATCATATTTCTATTTTTTGTTTGTAAATGTACTTAACATTGTTTTGCCACATAATATGACAATCTTTAGGTAAAATTTTTTCACGAGTTCGCTCGATCGCGACTCGCGGACACTGCGATTGGATTTAGTACAGGCCAATCATTATAGACGTAAAACGTTCGAGAGCTTAGGGAAAAGTAAGGGAAAGTTGGTTTTTTATATAAATTTCGTTCCTCTACGATTCGTTTTGGTTGCAAAAGTCCGCGTCGATTTGAGTGCTGCTAAACTTTTTACGCGAGTTCAAAGGTCGAACAGAATAGTTTTTCGTCAATAACTTTTATTTTGTAATATTGCTTGTTCTTAGTGTGCAATAAAGAGTTATTATTATTAATACATATTTATAATATATACAAATTATTATACTATTAATAATATTATTAAAATGTAATTAATATACGAAAATTTGATAGTTTGTTAATTTTTTACAAATTAATCAAATTATCATTTCTTCGGCCATTCCTGCAATTTTTTGCGAATTGCGTTTCGTTTACGTATCGTTTCTTTACTCTAAGCACAAAACATGTATTTGTTGTTCAGGAACAGATAACAAGAAAGGTCCTAAAAGTTTTGCCATGTTCGTTCGCCTGTCTACCTGTCCGCGGCTAAGCTTAAAGGTTCTTTGTACTAGAAAGTTGTGATTTGTCAGGGCTATACAATTAAACGGCTAAGGTTTACAAAAAATGCACCTTTTCCAAATTTCGCGTGGTACAATTTACAAATAAAGATAAATATGACATTAGGAAATTCTTTTAACCTTTTTTTAAATATTTTTGTTGATCGGTACTCGGTAGTATTATATTTTAAAGTAATTACAATGTTGAAGTAGTTTCTTTAATCAAAGAAATATACTCGTAAAACACGTTTTAAAATCGAACGACATTTCAGTTTCATACAAAAGAGAATAATTTTTTATTATTTTTTATTTTTATTTTTTCTTCGCGTGTGTAGTTTTTATTTTATTATTAATCGTTATAAGTCTTAGATATGGAACCAAATTTATTATTTCTACCAAAAATAGCACTCAGTCATTGAAAGAAATATAAAATAAATTATTTAAAAAAAATTTTACTCATTTTTATTTCCCGTGTGTTACGGTTTAGTTTATTGAACTGAATCAAGCTATAAACGTCCCACTGGCGTATAAAATCCTCTCCGCCATATAGGAGAAGGATTGAAGATTAATACACATCGCTGCTCCACTGCGGGTTGGCAGATAATTTCCCTACCTTGAGTCATGATCGCTATTAATTATCAAATATTTATGATAACCACCGGGACCACCGGCTTTACGTGCTCTCTGAGGCAGGGTGAGGAGACCCACAAGGACATACACCCAGACCGGAAACAAATATTTATAAAAATAAAAATCTCTACTTCGAGCGGAAATTCAACCCGCGACCGCCGGCGTTGAGGCGACTACTCGCACCACTACACCAGAACGGTCGTCAGGTTAGTTTATTATGAAGCACTTTATACTACTTTTATCATATGAAACAGTAAAAAAACTTTTATCTATTCTTTAAATTTTGAAATAAATAAACATCATTTAACAGAAAACTATCGCAGTTTTGTTAGAAAATTCGTAACTAAATGAACCTTAATGTTTTGTAGTTGGATTTTAATAAAATTTCAAGAGCGATTTCTCAAGGTAAGTAAGTAATTAAATAAGTGTCAATAAAGCATGCTTTTTTGAAATATACATAAATATTATTAAAAAATGTTAATTCCAAATTATTTGTATTTATATTAAGATAATTTCTCACGACTACGGAAACTAAGTCGTTTTTTTTTAAATTATTAATAATATAAAATTGTATTTAAATGTAATTTAAATAAGTAAGGTTTCATAGTGAAAAAATATATAACGGTATGTTAATTTCCCACTGTTGGGTAAATACTTCTCCTGAATATAGGAGTATAGTTGAAGTTTAACCCACCATGCTGCCTTATTGGAGTTATTGGGATAGGTGAATGTACATGTCTTAGAATTCGTATGTCTCTAGAATTGAAAGTTTCCTCATATTGATCTTTTTCACTACTGAGAACGCTACGCATTTTGAAAACAAATTAATACACACATTCAATTAATAAACACATTTATTGAGAGATTTTTCTTAATATTTCTTATAAAAATATTTTAAATCTTAGCTTATTATTAAATATTCAGAAATTTTAAGTGTTTGATACGTTGTCGTTGGAAAAAAACTACACAGTTTGTTTAAGCAGTTTACGATAAGCCGTGACGTCAAATCAAGATGGCGTCATTCAGAAATTCCAAAGACTATTGTTGTTTTCGGAATAGGTAAGCCGAGTACCGAAATTATAAGGAAAATAAATCTATACTGTACAAATAAAATTAAAATCTCCTTTTTTTTTAAAGAAAATCGGGTTTTTTAAATTTCTTTATTTATATACAAAAAGTAACTCAGTTGTCACTATAATAATTATCCTCTTTTTTACTTTTTTTTTTTGTATCGCAGGGAACCCATTTACAGGTGATATCATGGACACCCGGGTAGGCAGTCCTAGACCGTATGTCGAACTCATCACTTGGGGGTGCAATACCGTACTAAACCCATGCCCAGGCTCCTGGCCTTCAGCTGCTTTAATTTGAGGGTCCCGGATCTGCAGGCAACAAGATCCCTCCAGCGACAGGTTGGCGTCGGCGAAAAGGCCAGACTTCTCCTCCATGGGGACTGTCCAGCTGACCTGCGAAACTATATCTAATATTAACCCTGATATCTCTATAGTTAATATAAGAGTTGCATATTATAACTCTAAATAGATAGATTTACTAGGCTAGATAGATTTGCCTTCTGGAAGACAAGAATTTAAAACATAAGTATTACATTATTTCGCAATTAACAATGAAAGAGAGAGGTTCATTTTCTGTGTTCGGAAAAATTAAGATATTACCTAAAAAAATATAACTCACCTAAAAATATAATGACGACCGTCCTGGTTTTGTGGTGTGAGTAGTTGCCTCAACATTCGTGGTCGCGGGTTCGATTAGCGCTCGGAGCACATATTTCATCATCACATTATCATCACACCAGCCATTGGATGTCCATTACTGAACGTAGGCCTCACCCATCGACCTCCAGAGCGAGCGGTTCAAAGCATCCAACGGCTTCCGGCGACTTTCCTCAAGTCGTCTGTCCATCTCGTAGACGGCCGTCCGACGCTGCGCTTGCCGGTACGTGGTCTCCACTCGAGAACCTTTCTGCTCCATCGTCCGTCAGTTCTACGAGCTATGTGCCGTGCCCACTATCACTTCAGCTTGCAAATCCGTTAGGTTATGTCGGCAACCTTTGTTCGTCTGCGGATCTCATCATTTCTAATTCGATCTCACGGGGCCAAGCGCCAAGCGTAGAATCTCCATTGCACGCTGTGCAACTTGGAGCTTGTTTAAAAGACCCAAAGTCAGAGACTTAAGACTATAAATATTTATTTCTGGTCTGGGTGTATGTCCTTGTCGGTCTCCCCGCCGTGCCTCGGAGAGCTCGTAAAGCCGGCGGTCTCGGTTGTTATCATAGTCATGTGGTAACGATCGTTATTCATGGTAGAGAAATTATCCGCCAACCCGCAGTGGAGCAACGTGGTGGATTAAGGTCCAAACCTTCTCAGATATTGAGAAGAGGTCTTTTTCCAGCCGTGGGACGTTTACAGGCTGTTTCATTTCAGTTCAATAATATAATGTAATATGATTAATATGTATGTATATGATAATTATATGTATTATTACGCTTTTGTGTTGTATGCTCGATTTTAATTATTATAAAAGAATTTATCTTTTAACAAAGTGTTTTACAATTATATTTCTAAATATTTTTTATTACCTTAATATTTTAAACTAAACATTTATCTATTCGATTTTGAATATTTAAAAGTGTTTTACCATCAATCTACGTCACGTAAATAACGTTATGGTTACTAATACGTTATGGTAAATTTGTTATAAAATCTTTCGCAATATTTAAATAATGTAAAAAACAAGTGATTCACATCTAGCCTCGAAATGAGAATTGAACAGTCAACATGTTTAACAGCTAAATTTAAATTATACGACCCTCAGACCATACCACGTAGTATTAGCTTTAAAAGTATATAGGAATAAACAAAAATAATCAAATATTCCAATCTTAAAATAAAAGAAACGATGCAATATTAAGTAATTAATCTTATCTTGTAATACAATAATAACTTATTTGTAAAATATTGATTTTAATCGTTTTTAAATGTGTTTTTTTTTTTTCGTGTTACGAGATTTTTTAATTGTGAACCGACTATGTTACATCTTTTATTAACCAATAGTGAACATTTATGTCCATAGTGTTCCGATGTAAATAATAATAATAATTATTAACACTTTCGCTGCGTTAGGAGATTTATTCGATCTCTTGCGAGACTTTCGTATTGTGCGGCCGCTAAAATTGTGTTTTTTCACTCTGTGCGGGAGGTCCTAACGTCTAAAGTTCTTTGTATATAAGTAAGACAAATATACGTATTTGCTTCCTATTCAAAATTAGATCCAATGGCATTAAAAAAAAATTTTGAGATGTATTAGGTCTCCAACGCACTGTAGTATAAAATTTTTCATTTCTTGCGTTAGGAGACGTGTTAGTACTCGTGAATCGTAGACCTCATAGCCGCAAGTAAGGGAAGGCGGGGAGCGCTGGTGCAACGTGTCTTTGTTTTAGTGTCGTTTAACTATCGATGCGGACGTTCGCGAGCACATTTGGAAAAAATACACGTGTATAGATATCTTAAATACATTTTGAAGTTTATTGGTGAACAATGAGTTTTTGTAAAAGAATTAAGTGTAAAAAGTCAATTTATTTTGGCGAAAAGGCTACGAATAAATAATATTTGGAAATAAATAGTAAAAAATAAAACAAAAAATCAATGCCGGATTATACTGCTGCATCGACCAGTAAAATTAAAATTTTAGAAAATGTTCAAATGTTCTCTCCATTAACTGATAGTGGCAGTGATTCTGATTACTATTATATATTCTGATTATCTGATACACATTTAAAACAATCGTATATACAGGTAAAGAAGGAAATAGACAAGAACAGAATCATAGGATAAATGTAGTTATGAAGCGTTCATTTGTGCGCAATGAAACCAATCAATATGCTTACCATGTTTCAATGAAAAGCACTTATCTTAAGTTACCCACTTTTTTTATATAAAACTTTTTCTATCGACAACTGAGATTTTATTTTATTCCCATCACTAGTCGCTACACAAATTGAACTATCTTCGGTTGCGGTACGAGGTATAATCGATACCTAATTTTTGTTTTGTATTTGTAGTTTATCCTAATGTGATAACTGCGTGCGAACCTATCAAAAGATAGAACAATAGGCTATCTTGAACCTACAAGAAATTCATAAATATATCATTGGTTTTGAGGAAGATATAAATTATTTTCAAAACTGCTTTTTTAGGAGACTGATCAGGTCTCATACGCAGTTTACTCATACGTTAGTTTCGAGATCTTTTAGATCTCCAACTCACCAGAATAAAGTTCTTTGAAAATAATGCCGCAAGGAACGTGTTAAACAATAAGGTAAATAGTACCACGGTAATTTTTTTACATTACAAACTATACAAAATTACAATTTACATTTTGACACTGTAAATCCATGCCCTCAGCACATCTAACCGTTATTGCTGAACTTCATATGATAAACTAGCTGCGCGTCGCGGTTTTACCCACGTACCTTCGATCTCGTCGGACCGAACAGAAAAGCTATCTACTCCTATGTGCTAATTTTCACAAAACTTAACAATCATTCATTCGAAGTTTTGCATTTTTATGGATTTATATTATAGCATTGGGTAAAGAATATTTTTCATAATAATGTTAACTACATAAAATATTATAAATACGAAAAAAAAAAAAAATTGTGTGTGTCAGCTCCGACGCACGACTGGAGTTTACTCCTTAAGTACGATTGTCTAAACATACGCAAAAAGAGTTTATCCAACTGAAAATAAGATTAATACCATATGAAAGAGTAAATTAACAAATTAATGAAAATAATATACATATATAAATATATATTTATTCATTTTATATACATTTATTATAACTAATCGGCGAAATATTTTACATTAAACTTTTCACAATAGTCAATTTCAGATGTGCACAAATATTTCATTAGGAATGTTGATAAATTATGTAATTATTATTATCTGACAATTATCATTTATTTTTTAAATATTATTTTTCAATATTAATTAGAGCAACATTACTTTCGCACCGCACCATAGGTGCGCGCGCACCGAAAAAGTAACGAGGTCATTCATCAGTAGATTTTACCTCTCATATTTTTCTCATACCGGGCGCCTTATATATGAAAATCGATTCTTAAGGAGTAAACTCCAATAAACTCCAAAAAAAAAAAAAATTCAAGATCGCTAAATTTATGCAACGCTTCTATAGTTCTTATATACATTTTTATATCACACAGATTCATGTCGATGTTCCGAAGCATTTGTCTCTCACTTTCATTTCACGTATGAAATGAAAATATTAAATAAATAAAAAGAAACTTTCAAACGGTAAAAATTTTGACTTTCTATAATCGAATGCTAATAAGATAAAAAAAATAATTAAGGATTGAGTGCTGTGTCAAGGTCTGTTTTCATGTGTCACTGTCAGATGAAATAAGAGTTAAACAACGGTTCAGCCAAACGTCTAACTAAACAAAACCTTCAATACTACAGCTAGACGGTGTCTGTCCGTTGTTTTACGTGAACGATTAATACTTAAGAGCGCGATGCGATATGATGCGAAAATATCAAATCTTATTTATATCTTAAGATATCCTACGACCCTACGTCATTGCGTAAATTCACGTCACTGAGGCGTTATACTGTTTGACTACGACAACAACTTAGCAAACCGTTTAAACGTCATGTCACTTAAATGTTACATATTTTTACCCGACTGCGACAGAAAGAGGGTTATGTTTTTCGAGTGTATGTATGTATGTATGTATGTATGTCCATTTCTTTGGCACGCCCTATAGCCTAAACGGCTGGACGGTTTTTGACAATATGAGGTGTCGTTGGATTTGTCTAAATTGTAGTAGTGACATAGACTATATAAATTTTCAAAATGGCATCCACAAATGGCGGAATGAGGGGGGGGGGGAGTTGAATTTTTTTTTCTTACTGTAGCAATATGGGTATCAAATGAAAGCTAGTAAATTGTTTTATTCTTTTTAGTTTATAATAAGAGTATTTTACGCAGTCGGGTTTTTTGATTTTTTTAATTAAGCATACTTGTCACCTCAGTATTCAACCTTGTCAATATTATTGCTTCAAAAAAGCTAGTATTATTGTAAATCAAAATAATATTATACCAAGTAAAATGAACGAATGTCAAAATTTTATATTACGCATTTTAAGCAAGAAACGCTGTAAAAATGCTCATACAAAATAACGCGTTAATTTATGCATAACTTATTAAAAGGGATTATAAATATATACTAAAATATACCACACACACGTACATTTGTCTATTCAGGACGGTACACTTGGTTTCTTCACAAGACGAAAAGTAATTACGAGTACATATTATTATAGGCTATATAGATACAACAGTTGCAAGATATCCATATGGATAGCACTACGTAGTGTAGTTTTTAATTACTATAATTTACTAAACTACACACATTATTCTGCTAACAAAGATATGTATACTACAATATAGCCTTTTAAAATACTGTTGACTACCGACCGACCAACGTATTCAGTATGGCGCTCCACCAGCGTTGCCAGACGTCCTGATTTTGGCGGGATGACCCGATTTTTAAAACAAAATTAAATGTCCCGCGCGGGACATGCCCAGTCCCGCTTTTCGGGGATAACTCGACCATGTGTGTAGCGTGCTGAGGAAGCGTGGGCGGGTGACACAGACAAGTGTGAACTGACCGCCCGCACTTTTATTTCAGAACGAAAAAAAACTCAACTATTTAACTATTTTAGATATGGTAAATCTGATTTCAAATATTATATTTTTATTAAAATACATTTCCTATGGCTATTTTTGCTATCTATTGCCAGGTAAACGTAATTTGGATTCAAATAAAAAAGATTAATATTTAAAAACTTCTGATAGGTATATACGTTTTTTTACTATGTTCCGCTTTCGACGATATATTATTTCGCTCAAAAAGTTCCAAAATCCCGACTTGGCAAAAAAATCTGGCAACGCTGCACTCCACGCACATTAGACGATTATTATTTAATCGGCGAACTCAACCGATGACCGATAACTATTGGTCGATAAAAAGTTTGCAATCTCAGGGGCTTCAGATCTAATCTGAAACTAAAAGAAAGTTAAATATTCATTTCTATTTGTACCTGTCTATATCAACAAATAAATAGTTCAATGTCTAATAATTTGACTACTATGATTTTAGTTAAAATAATGAGGCAAATATACAAAAAAAAAAAAAAATCTTAACAAAATCCTTTTTACGAAAAAACTACCTACGCTGAATGTTTGCGTCCAAAAGAAGGATTGTAAGAAACTCAACGCTAACTACAAACAACGGAGAAGCCACGAGGGGCTTAGCTTAATGTATATTCGATATCAAAGATATATATAAAATATTCCTGTACTCCTTTATATGATACGTAATGCCTATTTTCATAATCAACAGTATTATCGTCAACATTGATTTGACATGATTCGAAACTAAAAAATCTTCATAACTTTGCTATTCCATGACTTTTTATAATCTTACTTCTAAAACTCGAAAAGAACACTTGTGATATTTGAGGATTCAACTAGATGTTTTTTATTTAATGTTATATATTGTTTTTGTAGGTTTTAATCCTGTAGTCATAATTTTTTTAATAATTGTTGTAATGTTTTATAGTCATACTAGCGGCCCGCCCCGGCTTCGCACGGGTATTTAACTAAAATTTCAAAAAATATAAATTTATATTCTTTATCACCTACACCTGCGTCGATACTGAAAAATATTTCATAATAGACGGATTGAGTTGTCAAACATAATATTTTAGCCCGCGACTTTGTCCGCGTAGAAGTCGAAAATGGTTATAATAGGATTTTTATTTGTTTCTTTTTACGTTATTAATTTTGTTATAAAATATAAATTATTATGTTAAAATATTTGAATACTTATAAAATATAACAATCTTTATTATAGAGTAGGGATTTAAAGTTTAAATAAACATTAAAATAAAAATAAAAATTGTTATATTTTATGATCAAGAAACTCTGCATTTGATCTGGAGAAAGTTACACGGGGGTATTATTTTTTTACAACGAAATCGAAATACTACACCTTCTGTATATTTCTTTATAAACTTTTTTTTTTCGTTCGGAGTGCTAGAATTACCAGGCTATTCTGGAATATGCCACATACAACTGACTATGACCTTAAGCTTTGTTTATGGTAATTAATTACTCATATACACTCATACATCATATTATCATTACATGGTTCCTGGAAAACACCATTTCCTATTTTAAGCAACAGGTCTGAGAACTGTCCGGCAGTAACATCTCCCCTTAGATGGACTCTAATATTTATGGTAAGGCTCAGTTTCGTCACTGCAGGCCACAAATGCTCCTGTACTGTAGTGTATTGTATCAGCCTGTAAATAACATGTATATCAGTGGGCTTTTACCTAAAATACAGACATTAAGTTGCCTACCTTAGGAACAGACGATCATGTCTGTATGTCAACAAATATATTTATATTTAATAATACGCCAAGACAGCTTTTATCTTCTCCTTCTTAGTTTTAGTGTAAGATAAAATTAAATGGGTACATGATTTATAATGTTTTCTGACCTTGTTCCAACATTAGTCCGTAGTGCCAATCTGTACTAATTGGGGTGCTAATGCCGTATAATTCAAAAATGTTTCCAAGTTAACTTTGGTGTCTTCTATATCTGTATCATTGTGAACTACAGATGCCTTGCTGATGAACCATTTAGGTAAAAATCAATGACCTAACACAGCACCAAAATTGAAGTAAAAAATATTATATAAGACACGATTTTACAATAAATCGATCACACGGTATATTTACAACTCAATTTTGTTACGTTTACTATAAAGTCTTGCCTGTTCCATCAGAAGCACCCCAAAAAAAGATATCACCTACACGTCAATACTGGAAAATATAATTATTATAATAGACGGATTGATTGTCAAACATGTGTCGAAATAAAATGTAATTAAAATCAAAAGCACTAAGGAGTATTTATATCAAAATAACTTTCTACCCCCTTTTAACTCCGTTAGGGAATGAATTTCGATAAAATACGAAATACGACTTCAATCAATTCTGTTAAAGAATATTTATGCAAAATTTGAAGTAGATTGGACCAAGGAATCACGTTGTCCCATACAAACTTTACCTCCCTTTTTCATCCCCTTAGAGGGAGAATTTCGTAAAATCCGTTCTTAGCTGACCTCTACTTGTCAGAAGGAATATTCCTACCAAATTTCAAGTTTTTAGGTCTCATAGTTCCAGAGATATCGTGATGAGTGACTATATCTATAGAAAGTCTCCTATATATATATAGATTACTAAAATAAAATAATTTCCGGCAAGGGCTACGAAACTTCAGCTGGCTCTGATCTGGTTTTCGCCAGCTGTTAATAAGATTTAAACGTCGTGATGCTTATGTCTACATTGTGTCTCACCAGTATGCTAGCTATTAATTACCAAGCAAGAAACAAATACACAGCCAGTAAATACTGTAACTGTAAGAAGTATTGATTTCATAATTTCACATTAATATTTTAGATAATTTTTTATTTAGCTTTAGAAACACCAGCAGCAGATAACGCCAATATGTGTCATAGACAAGATATTTATTTTTTTGATTGGCACACTGGTAATTTAATATCTACTACATGATTACATTTTTGATACAGTTTTTTCAATATTACGTCATAATGAAAAAAATTTTTTTATTTAATCCTTTTTTTTTTTAAATAAACGAATAAAATACATTTAAATATAATTATGATCATGGATACACTAAAAATGGTCTAGTCCCAAAAGACCATTGACACAATTAGTTTTGATTTATTTTAGAGATAACCGAACAGTAAATACTGTGAAATATTTATTTACTAATAGAGACAATATCAATTCAACTACATTAAGATTTTAATTGTTGTACTTACGTGCTTATAATGTAATTATTATGTAGTATTTCTGTTTTGGTGTAAAGGTATCTCCTAATAAATCTTCTAAAAAAATGCCTATTTATGTGTATTGTTCCAAAAATATCGAATCGTTTGTTTGTTTGTACCTGCCTATTATGTTATTGTTAAAAAGGTTTCTTGGGACCTTATAATTATGGTTGTCAATTTTTTGTTTGAAAAGCGAAAAGCTACCACTAGTTGAACCAAGTCCAATATTTTATATTTTGTGTTTTATAATCTACATAATATGTACTACAGCTGTACACTGTGACACTACTTGTACATATTATATTCTTAAAACTATGCATGTTATAAAATTATTTTCTTTAAGTTTTGTAGAAAAAAATGACATTTTTGTTTCGAAATGTGTATAACTGTTGGCCCTAGTGGCCTTCACAGCGTCAACGGTAGGGAAGCCGAGTACTAAGTATAAAAATTAGGCTACATATAATCGGACAAATTTGATGATGTTCAACTCCTACCACATCGAGGTGTGATTTAATCCTAATCATTAACCGTAATATTAATATTTTTTCAGATGCGATTTAATATGTTTATAAGGAAAAAATCCAAAAGAGGTGTCGAAAATGCAATGCGACAAAGTTTATCATTTAAATATAAAAATGATTCCAACAAGTTCTCGGAGAGCTCATTTGTTATTGTTTTAAGAATAAAGATTACGTATTACACATCAATATTTATAATACATAAATAATTTGAACTTTAAACAGGAGATTGTATATGGGATACTGAAACTGTTACGACTATTAGGATGGTTTTAAAAGACATTATTTTTTAATTCTTATTATTTTGTTAACAAGGAATTTTTTATTTATATACATATATAAGATAAATAAACATCCAAACTCCTTTTAGATACGTGTATGTATTTTGTAAGAATCGTGATCTTTATAATTATTGTGATAACGTGCGTTTTGCCGTGGAAAATACTAGTCTATGTCATTCTTCCCAAAATTGTCACTATGTGCTCTGTGAAAAACCATATTTTTCCGAGATAAAAGGTTCCATTCCTTCTATTCTAAACTAATCTATCTAGAATAAAAGGAAGAAACTGTTCTAAATTACATCTAGATTGGTTAAGTTGTTCTGGCGTGATTAGGTAACGAACATTTTTGGATGTGTGCTCGGATGTTCGATGACTCTACGAGAGTTTATAGCTATAATATTTATCTATATATATATATATATATATATGTTGGATTTTTATAACTGTATCACTCGATAAGGAAGACCATAACTTATGATTTTTTTAACGGAGTATAAGTCACCATACGAGCAAAGTCACGGGAAATCATATTTCTATCTTATGGGCTTTTATTGGAAAATTAACAGTATGTCGGTTATTATATGGTTTAATTTTGAAAATTAATTAATTTTCTATTAAATAAACACTATTCAGAGGTTTTTTTTAAGTTCAATAACCTATTAACTCAGTTTGTTAGACAATATAACTGTTTTTATAACGTTGTTTTTTACTAGTATGATGTTAATTGATTACACATGAATTTATGCTTTTCAGAAGTAAAAAACTGTAACATTGTGATTAATTTACGGAAAGTTTTAAACTGAATTGAGAAGTAATGATCAAAATTACTCATAAAATAGTTAACATACCTTGATGGCTGTAAACTAAAAATTAAATAAACAAAGGCAATTTAATTGCTCGTATCAACTAACGCCATCTGTATAGACGTACGTATCTTTAGCCGCCATCTTATTGTTAGTTGAAAACATCGTCTGCGTATTCAGTTTTTATTTTCAAATATTTTTATTCAAAGTTACCCAATTTTAATAGATGGCATTGTTAACACAAAAGCTTTAAAAATATTTGCTTTTGTATATCTCATAACCGCTAGATGGCATTATGGATTCTAATGCAGTTATGCTGTTTGACAATAGATGGCGCTTATTGAGTAACTAAAAGCGATTGCTTTACAAATTTTTATTTATTTTTTAACAGATTCATTGTGATTTATATTATTTTAATCATGTATAGCTTTAGATCCATCATCAGATTACATTATCAAAACTGTATCTGATTTGAATAATTAATTGACGTGATTAATTGATGTAAATTAATTTAATACTTGAATGCGTTTGAACAATACATATTTAACAATACATTAATAATGTAATACAGCGCATAAACTATATTATTTCAATCACGCAGATCGATGTAACCAATTTAATTAAAAAAATAATGTTTTTCTTTATACAGATATCTAATAATTATTATATTTTGTAACATTATATTAACCAATATTTATCATCCCCAAGAGTATTTATTTCAATGTCCCACAGATATAGATAATAAAAAAGATTTTATACAATATACATAGATATACGTATATAAGTAGATTAGAGTTTATATTAGATTAGAGGCGTATTCGGTCACGCACAGAAACGGCTGTGTTTCAACACAGGGCATCACAGTAGAGCACTTGCTCATGGAACGTCCTGCGGACTTGCGAATTAACAGTCTCAGATATATGTACGTGTCTCGTAAGTTTTGCTGATACTTGCATTCACACAGAAGCACTTACATTTCAGCGGAGCTAGTCTGGATTTGAAGTTATTTGAACCCACGATTTGTTGTTTGAAACCAATGAAATTTGGCTCTACATAGTCTAGTAGTCCGACTCTAATAGAGTAGTCTCCGAAAATTATGATTGAGGTGTCGTTCGGTTAGGAATGGCATTTAAACGACTTTTGAAAAAAAATTAAGTTCCTGGCGTCTCCTTCTCCCCGGTCGTCTCCTGCGGAGCGGGTCAGCGTTAACGTCTGCTTCACGATTCCGCTCCGCAGCCTCCTTAAAAGCCATGACCTCCTCGCAAAAGGAGGTCACGGCCGACCAGCACCTCTCGCTGCCGAGCATGCAGCGGATCACGCTCGACAACGAGAGATCTCCGCCTATCACGGCCACCAGGGCATGGGGCCCCCAGGCGGCGCACTCCTCGAGAGTGTGACGCGCCGTGTCTATCGGTGCGCCACACTCGTGACAGGCAGGTGTGGCTTCCCTTCTTGTATGTACTAGATAACCTATGTGCTAGATAACCTATGTAATAGATAACCTTTATACTAGATATCCTATGTACTAGATAACCCATGTATTAGATATCCTATGTACTAGATGTCCTTTGTACTAGTACAAAGGACATCTAATATATACAAAATAGTCCTATGTACAAAATAGCCTATGTACTAGACAACCTATGTTTTAGATAGCCTATGTACTAGATAAACTATGTACATGATAACCCACGTACTACATAACCTATGTACTAGATAACCTGTGTACGAGATAACATATGTACGAGATAACCTATGTACTTGGTAACTTAGGTACTAGATATCCTATGTACTAGATAACCTATAATATTAATAGGTACTACAAAGGATCGTTTCCATCATCCAGAAGAATGTCGCCAACGATTCTCGAAATTAAAAAATTGGTAAGGAAGAGATTTAGAAAATTGTTTTAAAAATATTGGCGTTAATCCATCAGATCCACAACCCTTGCTGACATGCAGATTCTCTAAATATATATTTTCGCACACTAAGAATAGATAGATCAATGCGGCTAATATTAAAATTAAATTCACTACTATACTATAAAAAGCTATCGCGGACCGATTACTGGTTAGCAACACAAACTCCGATTTAGTATAATTATTAAAAAGAGTACATACCTTCATCTATTCGTAAGTAATATGGTCACAAAGTAATACATTATCAGGTATCCCAAATCACCATGGATGGATATAGCATTCATAGAGTTTTCTATTCGGGCAACGTACCGCACGCTTCGCACATTTACGGTCGCCATAATCGTCCTACTGAGAGTACTATTCTCAAGGTGGTTGATAAATTTGAGTCCACTGGTTCAGTAAACGATCGACTAACACACGTACGTCAACGACACGCAAGACCTGCCGATAACATCGCCGCTATTCATGAGAGTGTGCAAGTGAATCCGAGGCAGTCAAATTTCGCGTCGTTCATAAGAACTCGGCCTTTCACAGACCACAACTTGGCGAATTTTGCGTCGTGACATGGCCCTGCATCCATACAAAATTCAACTAACTTAGGAACTGAAGGTAAACGACCATAGACCACGACGTGTTTTCGATGAATGGGCTCTGAAACAGTTGACAACTGACCCTAATTTTTATCAAAAAATCATCTTCAGCGATGAGGCCCATTTCTGGATACAAATCCATATTAATTGTAAGAGCGTCGAATGCATCCCTAAAAAGTCACTGCTTGGTTTTGGTCTGGCGGCTTCATCGGTCTATATTATGTATCACTGTCAAAGGTCTATGATTACCAACTTATTTTAGCCTGAATCTAACCGGAATGGATAATCTGGACACCAAAGACATGTGGTTTCAACAAGACGGCGCTACGTGCCACACAGCTTAAGCCACATTGGATTTGAGGACACGGTCATCTTACGTGGAGGTGATGTGAATTGGCCACTGAGATCGTGCGATTTAACTCCGTTAGATTTGTTCTTGTGGGGTTTTCTTACATCGCAGGTGTATGCGAATAAGCCACGATCTACAGTGATTTTCAAAGCCAACATAACCCATGCCATCGGTCAAATTTAGCCTGATTCATGCGCCAAAGTCATGGAAAATTGGACATTTCGAATGCGCGACACCTAAGCCACACCAAAGCTGCGGTGGACATTTGCAGGGTGTAATATTCCATATACATAATGGCATCAATAGAACTTTCAAACGAATATAAAATTTCGATGATATCTCACACACACTTTGTTTTATTTAAAAAAAAGATAAGAAGCGCTTAAAGAAAGTTCCGAATAAAACGTATCGTAGTTAGTTAATGTGTTATACAATTTCCATTTTTTTGTGATACTTTAATTTCTCTTTAGTCAATTGAATTAAAGCGCGGGAATACCAGATTTATAAATTTAAAAGCTTAATCAGAAATTATTGAATTAATAACCCGATAGAAGGTATACGGCCCGAGAGGTATCAAACTCGTCAAAAATTTACTAGTAATCAATCAACGCACTGTATAGCGTCATTATATAAATATATTTAACACAAACACACGGTCGTCCGTTCCTAAGGTAGGCAATCTAATGCCTGTGTTTTAGGTACCAGCCGACTGATATACACTTTTTTTAAAATAAATATACATATATAAAGAAATACACATTACACCCAGACTCGGGGCGGGAATCGAACCCACAAACCGAATATATAACCTAATCATAGTCAGCCTGTCTGTACATTGTACAATCGTATTTTAAGTGGCATAAAAATATCCCGTTTGAGGTTAAGACCCGCACTATGAATAAATAAATGACGCGGTATGGTAAGCACCTTCTCCTATTAAGATATTTTACTTCTCTCTACCAAAAAGTCATGGATGCAAATTTTATTATTAAGTCAGGAAGTCAAACGCTGTTATTAAAGACTATATTGTGTTAAATATGTAAGTACATTATTTATGTATTTTATTATTTAATCAGTCTATTATTTAATCAAGTCAAAATTAAGGAGCTGCGATTGGAATGTCTCCGACACTCACCATATTTACACACCAACTTTTTCTGGAATTTGGACAATTACTGACAAGAAAAAAAAAATTAAATAAGGTAATCAAACCCGCCTTCTAAGATTGTATTGACTTTCACTCCCACAATATTTTGAAGCTAAACGAATTACAACGAATAACCTATTCAATGATGAAAGTACATAAATAAGTTTGTTACACATAAGCATATTTTGTGTTTTCTATATTACAATGTCAATTTCATAATTATACGTGTCTTGCTTAAGTGATCTTAAAGGCTAGAGAAACATATAAAGCATTAATTTTTCTTTTAACTATGTATAATATAGTTAATTTCAGCTGTAAGAAAAGCCTTCGTTTAAACTATTTTCATTAAATAAGAACGCACTAAAACTAAAAACGTATTTTACAGTAATAATAGTAGTGCAATTGGCCGGTTAGCCGGGCTAGCCCTTTTATTTAAGGACGCAATTTAACCAAACGTCTACATAATGATTAGATGTTATTCAGTCGAGTAGCGGAACACAACACTCAACAGCAAGACAACGCTAAGCCAACTGGCTAAATATCTATTTTGAATCATAGATATCACTTTTATATAAATAAATTACCAAAAAATGGGGAAACTATGGGGGACAATAACAGGAAATGTTGTTTATGTTTACTTATATACATAGGTATTTTTTTATGCAAATTACAAATAAATATTTTTATTTGCACGATTTATGAAATATATGCGAGCTTTTCATTTGTTTGAGTTTGCAACTGCTAAATAAAGCACACATTTTTTAGGTTCTCCTAAATTAAATATATTATACATCAATAGTATTGTAGCTAAAATAGTAGTTAATTTATACATTTGTCATAATTGGAATTATAAAATCATATAAACAGTTACAGATGCAAACGATAAATATTTGTTATCAAAATTTTATAAGGAGCAATTCACAATAATTCAGTACTTTAGAATACACTTTTTCTGGATCTAATCAACATACAAAACGTGTCTTCTGTCTTTAAATTTAATCTAGTGCTTGATGTGAAGAGGAACTTCGTGACGATACAATTTATATAATAGATTAATAGTGTCTGCAGATTTGATTGCGTTGAAACCTATATTGTTCTATAATAAATGATATAAATAAATTAAAAAACGCTTTATAGTCAACGGCCTCGAGTAGGATGTTGAATTCTGTGTCGAGGGACCGGAAACATGCACAACACAAGAACAAACGCAACAATAAACATCTGTATGACATATACAAATATTTATATGTTTTTAACCGGCTTAAAAAAATTAGGAGGTTCTGAATTCGACCGTGTTTTTTTTGTATGTATCAGATGATGTTAATTATGAATCGATTTTCATGTTTTTAATCAGTAGGTCATACTTCAGAGGTGGTCCTATTGAAATTTTATTGGAATCAATTTAGCACTTTTTAAAAAAAATCAACAAATAAAAAAAACCAAAGCTTGTAAATGTAGGTATAATCTTGAAGATGGGCCGGAATGGGATCCCAGTCCTGCTAGACACGGCGTCGTCGGGACTGTTCAGAGGTGAGCCGGACAGCCCCCATGGGGGAGAAGTCTGGCCTTTTCGCCGAGGCCAGCCTGTCACTGGAGGGATCCTGTTGCCTGTAGATCCGGGACCCTCCAATTAAACTTAGGTTTAGTACGGTATTGAACTCCCAAAGTGCCGAGTCCGACATAGGTCTAGGACTGGTTACCCGGGCGTCCTGGATATCATCCGTAAATGGATTCCCCTGCACCACAAAAAAGAAAAAGAAAACAAAAGTATAATATCTTGAAGTTGGGTTTTGTTTTTTAAACCTTTAATTATTGTTAATCAAACCTGCGACAACTAGCGCATCCTGTCGTCTATTTAATGCTCTGTAGGATTTGAAAATCTGATACAACATGTGACTATTTTGTTTATGAATCAAAGCCTAAATAAGGTTTCATTAAATGAATTTAAAAGTACTGGACTTTCATATAAACTTTTATCGCCTGTTGCAGCCTTTTGATGGCAAAACTTTTTAAAATTCTTCGATATTGGGTTTTTAACTTACTAAAAGTAAAAGAATTATTGAAATCAATTAAGTATTCATTGAAATTTTTTAAAGTTTAGATGGGAATGACATAAGTTGTCTTTTTAATCATTTAGATACTTTTTTGAAAAGTTAATCTCATAATTTTCGATTTTTTAAATGATTTGGCTTTTTGATTTGTTAATTCTTAAAATATTACATATCGCTCATTTGGAGCGACAGTGACACAATTGTAAATTAGTTAACTTCAAGTATACTTTGTAAAATATAGCATGAGTCCTATGACAGATGTGAATATGACTTTACTAGGGATGTGCCAGTGTGTAAATAATCGAAACGGGAGCTATCGATAAATTGATTTGGATAATTAAAACTGCACAAAAATAAAACACATTTATGTCTTATCTAACAAAACAAAACAATAACAAAAACTTAACGAAACTAGTAACAAAACAAATGATTTTTTGGTTAAAAACACAAAACAAACTAACAAAGACAGGTGACAACAAGACTATATGCACTCGCACAGCCACTGAAGTGTTGCGCGCGTTACACTAAACAAAATTGCGGCTACAATGTTACCGCTAGAATAAATGTGTATTTATAATTAAATTGGCATACATTAATTTAGTCGATATTTGTCTGTTGGTCGATTTTACATCCCTACTAGTCTTCAAGAAGCATTTATAAAGTAAGCTAACGAAAAAAAAGATACTTATGAAAAAATTAAAATCACTTAAATTACCTATGTTTTAACTAACCTAACATGTTTATTTTTAAATATACGTTCGTATAGTAATAAGAAGCGTTGAATTATACACGAAAATTTATTATAAATATTTAAAAAAAAACGAATTGTCTTTAAAAACGAAATCGTAACTGTCTTTAAAAACGAAATCGTCAATGTCATAGGACTCATGCTATATTTTACAAAGTAGGGTAAACTATACAATGATTGGCACTTTAAGGATTCTTTGATCTTTAAGATTTCTTTAAGATATGATCTGATGTTCTACATTTTATTGAGCACTAATAAATGTTTCTTTGATCTATGTTTGCTTAAATAAAAAGGTATTTAGTGTTTTATTTATAAGGATTTAATAAAAATTAAAGAAAATCTCTAAATCGGTCCAAAAGTACAATTATTGGCACCAAAGTTACAATTATTATCACATGAGAATCAGTCATTGGCACTTAGTATTTATTAACATTTTTATGCATAATTAGCCATTAATTAACACATTTAATTAAAATTCGCTATTATAAAATTTACAATAAATTCAACAGTTATATTTTACTTAAGTTACCATATCTTTAAGAATCTTAATCGGTAAAACTTGCGACTAAGTATCATCAGAACTATCATTGTTTTGATATTTGTTTAAAAAATCCGACAGCTCTTTCTCATTACTGAAAGTATCTGTTCTCTCCAACACTTTTTTGTGATTAGGTTTAGGCAAGGCGAACTCCTTTGTAATAGCAAATTTATAGTTTTCATAACTAATGACATTCAATTTACTGATAATATCATTAGGATTTGGTTTAACTAGCTGTATTTAAGATTTAATTTTGATTTTTCTACGTAGTTTCTGAATAAAATTTTCAGTATTTTCTCGTTCAGTAGGAATTTGTTTAGGCATATTAAGAATAGTTTGTGACTTATTAACTTTTTTATCAGGACTTTTTGTAATAATTATAGGTAGGTACTTTATCAATTACAGTTAAATTTTTAGTTCTATCAGTCATTTTTACAGTGTTATTATTTTCAGTATTTTTTTCTACTACTTTTTTCTTCTTATTAGACTCATGGGCTTTATTTTTTATCTTCTTTTCTTCTCTTTAGCGTTTACGTTTTTCTTTATCGTTTTCTTTTTTCTCTTTCTCTTCAATTATATTTTTTTCTATTTCTAACCATTTGCTGCTAGTCAATACAAATACAGGTTTATTTGCTAACTGTCGACCTTTGCGTACAGGTGTCTTATTAGGCCATATTAAACTGAACTTCAAATTTGTTTTTTCTGGAGTGTGATGTTCGTCAATGTTCGCATGTGGGAAGGGTCTTGTAAAATGTCGAAACAGTCACTTTCTTTCAAGTGTTGTTCAATTTGAATAAACCATTGCCTTATATTGGCTTCGGAAACATTGGCACTTGCTGCTGTTACAGCTTCTGAAGTCCTGATGGAAATTTCTGGATGTCGTTTTAAAAATAAACGATACCAGCCATAACCCGGTTTGTTATTGATTAAAACAATTTTGTCGCGGATTTTTATTTAAAAATAGTTCTACACTCAACATTATGTCTTCTTAAATGTGTTAAAAAATACACTAAAGAAGACATATTATGTCTCTTAATATGTCTTCTTTAGTTTATTTTTTTGAATAAGAAGCAGCACCTCTACTTATTTTTGGCATTATGAGAAACTATAAAAAAACTTGAAAATAAATAACTTCGAATTATTAATTATTGGCAGGTACCAATAGTACAATGATTGGCATCAATTAAGTCATCATTAATGATTGGCACCCAACATTTGTATAGTGAATGGCAGTGCCAAAAATTAAACGCGGAGCAAGTTTTATAAAATATAAGAACGTTTTATGTTCCTACACACAATCATATTAATTTGGCGTTTTTATATTAAAAGTAATATAGCATAAACGAAATTCAATGATTGGCATGGGTGCCAATTAATTGTATTTTTGTTTAAAACTTGAACTAGTAAGTAGCACCATATTATTTTGAATTTCTAACGAAAAAATGATGCAATAAAGTACTGAAAATCCTTACTTATTACATAACCAAGCATTAAAACATAGTAACCTACGTTCACTACACGTTTAATTCAAAATAAGAATAGGTTCATCATACCTTGTACCTTGTTGGATCCTTTAAAAAAATCGAATTAATCGTCACAACCACTTCACACCGTTAATACATTTTTATTTAGCGTTGCCAGGTAATCGTGTTAGAAAAGTTAGCGTTGAATTTTAAAAAAGTTGAGATTGTAGATTTAAAAAAATATACTTTTACGCTTTTTATATAACAGCAATCCTTAATATTTTTGTTTAAAATCCAAAGTGCCAATGACTAATGAGGTGCCAACAATAGTCCAGCTTACCCTATAGTTCAAAAGAAGATTCTGAAGCATTATTACGGCTAATTATTATTTTAAAATTGTTTTACTATAGCTGGGTATTGTTGCATTTTCACTGCCAACGTAGATGTTTATGCATAGTATTTTGGAATTATTAAGTCATTTTCACGTATTTTTGCAAATGTGTCACTGTCGCTCCAAATGAGCGATATATAAAAATTGAAAAATGCCTATAAAATCCTTTTTGCTCAAAACTCTTCAACAAAACTTTATGACTTCTAATCGTTATGATCCAACCACCCTTGAGCCAGATTCTCGTTAATGCGTGATAAAAAATTCAGGAATCATTAAAAAATATTGTACCTACAAACTTTCGTAAAGCCTCAAGTATCTTTCGAATGATGTCTGCCAGTTCTCGAAATGTTTAATGTACCTATTTCTGGTATACACAGGATTCATTCTAATAATTTACATAAATTAAAAAAAAAAGTAAAATAGAAAAAAATTAGGTACAACTTTTTACTACTTTTAAATTACTTATTTCTTTGAAAAAATTTAGGCTATTTTCATTTTACAACTAAATATTAATTTATAATATGATTTTAATTATAATTAGAGATGCCACGAATAGTGATTTGGCCGAATACCGAATATTCGGCTACGCTCTTGGCCGAAGCGCCGAATATTCTGCGACCGAATATTGGGCACCAGATGTGTGTGTGCATTTCGTGCGTGACACGTTAAGGCTTGTCTTATTGCAATGCGTGCGTTCATTTAGTTATTACATAATATTGTGTTACTTATAGTTCTTACCAAAAAATATACGGATGTAGATAAAAGTTCTATGGCAAATTAGATTGTTTTTATTGAAAACTAGCAAACCCGGCGAACTCCGTTTCGCCACCAGATGGCTTCGTTTTTTGTAACATTTCGTTTGATATATATTGGTTTGTAGTACATGCTATGTATCAGTGATGGCGCTGTATGTAAAAAATGATTTCCCCTGTTTTCCTGCTTTTCTGTTGAAATTTTTCCTGAATTTTGTTTTTCCTTCCAACGAATGCAAAACCGTGGAACGGTGGAAATCGGTTCGTGCGTTCTGGAATTATAGCGTCAGGAAGGAAAACCCGACTTATTTTTATATTATAGATTGCCTGCTTAAATCGGACGGCGAACTGTTACAAATGGTGGTCAGCAAACGCAAAACCGTATCCAAGCCTTACGAAATTCGCTCAGCTTTATCTATCGTCTCCTGGCAGTAGTTTATCTAATGAGAGGATATTTTTAGAATCGGGTTTTATTTATGAAGAAAAATGCAGTCGTTTGCTATCAACAAATACTGAAAAAATTGTTTTCATTCATCACAACTTGCCACTGATAGATTTTAAGTATTAAACTATTTTTTTGTGATTAAAATAGATATATTTTTGAATAAAATTTGCGTTTTTTTTTTCATTTTTTAATATTCTGTATTCGGCCGAATACTTTATGCTATTACCACTATTTATAAATAGTGGCCAAATATTCGTGGCATCTCTAACTGTAATCATCAAAATAGATTTTTTAATATGTGTCAGTAGTAGATGTAATTAGGGATGTAGTAAAATAATATGTATTATTCAATTGTGTGGCACCCCATAATTGTAATTGTGATAAATAATATAAGGCTACTAATAATTAAATGGATACACTACTATGATTAAGAAATTTGTGTTATTTATTTTATTTATTTATTTATATTACAAATCAAACGTAATATCTAGAATAATAAAGTGCTAGAGCTTTTTTTTTTCTCTAATTTCCGAACCTAATGAACTGAAGAATTCTTTCTCATTCTAAATTTATTTCCTTTTAAACGTTATAAGACTTGAAATCACCAATACGTGCGGGGGAAACGTTATCAAAACCGCGCAAGTCTAGTGCATTATAATTAAATTTTAAAATGTTGTAATGTAAATAGGATGAGGCTAATATCGCCATTAACAACACCAATATTTAAATTCCTATTTATTGATTCAATTTGAACTTCGAACTCACAATAAAATGTAGCATAGGAAACACAAAAAATTTCAAACCATTTATTATATTCTCAAAATACGTGAAACAGTGATTTGAAATTACATAAACCAGGGTTAAAACTACGAACATCGAATATTGTTGACATCGAAATATTAAACATTGAATACAGATCATCCTTCAATACCGACGAGAAACAGCTGATTTTGAGCAAAAAGTTTTGTTAAAAAAATAAGTGGTCGGCTCGTTACTTAGTTATTAGTAAAAATACAGCGGTTACTTGATGCAGGATTAGACTTACGTTATACAGTGAGTAAACTTACGTAAATGCCGTACAAGCCACGGGCGGGCGCTAACTAAACCTCTATTCACTTTGACGCGATTATAGCGCCATCTCTCGGTGTTGGCTGGAACTAAGACGTCACATATTACAAACGCGTCTAAGTGAAGAGAGGACAGCGCCTCAGCGCATCTGATATGACTTCCTTAACGTAGCAGCGCCAGTTCGCCCGTAAACAAATAGAGTTAGTGTATATAAATTAGCTTATGTAACAAATAAGCTTAAATGTATATAATACTGAGGCAGAATTACATCTTAACTACGGCGTAACATTAAGAATGGTACGTGGGAATAGACACGAGCGCAAGCCCTTACATTAATCGGACGAATGCAATATATAATTATATTTTGCTTTATATCTATGTATCTGACGCTAAAACATCTATATAATGTATTACTTTTGTACATCTACTTATATAATAACCGTACATACACTCACTAAGCTTAACTGCTTCGGCATCACTGAGTACCCAATGTGCGCAGATAACCGTAGATAAACCCATTTTAGACGCACCCCTTTTTGACTAGATCATACGAAGCTCCTCACAATGAACTTCACGAAATACGAATCGCTCATATTTATTTTATGCCTTTTCCGCACACGTTGAGTACACAGTCCTCTCCTATCGGGAACTATGAGTATTGTCCCGCGGGTAAACGAAGAAAGATGAAGGGGGAAAGAGACAGAAGTATGTATCCGAGACACATCTCGACGCGACCACGAGAGTGATCGCTCAAGTGCCTCGGATCGAAGGTTTTCAAGTTTTGACTAGAAGAGTAGGTACTACAGAGGCTAAGCGTTCACCCGCGCCGGCTTTGCCGCCCGTCCCATTGCTAAGTACACATATAATTATTAAAATATATTTTCGCATTTTATTACATAAAATTCACGTTATGTTCTACCTACGTTAGAAAAAGAAAGCGGGCATTAAGAATAAGTAAATTTAGGTTCGAATTTGTACGCGGAGTCTATATACACAGCGTACCATGGACGTTTGTTCCACAGAATCGAGGGACAACGCACAGTGAAATAACGCGAAAAACAAATATTAGAAGTATCGTCTTAAAGTGAGATGAATATCGAAACATTGTAATGTGATTTTAAATAAAAAAACAATATCAAAAATTGAGTTTTTGTTTTCAGTGTGCATTATCACTCGAGACGCGGTCTCGTAAACTTAATTTAAATAACTCCACTACAAGGTGAAACTTATGAACTCTAGGATACTATACGAAACTTAGACCTAATCTTAAATTCAAATAAATATTTTGGTGCAAACATAAAAAAATAACATGTAAAACAATATAAATTCTAATATCAGTAATGTTTAGTTTGACTGACTGCGAGAAATCGCAAAAAATATGTTGACTAATCACACAAGCTTTATTATTACAATGAACGTTTAGAACATTTATTTGCCATCAGGCCCGCCTTACGGTCGAAGAACAGTTCACTTAATCTTCACACACATTCATTCCATAAAGAATTAATTATTCGAGGAAATAGATATAAGGATAGGGTACAGAGATGAGGGATTATCTAGCACACATCACAAATAAGTTTAAAAGGTTAATCTTATTCCCTTTCATCGGTTCAAATGAGTTCAACAGAAACGAAATTTGAAATAAAAATCAAATTCTAGCTTTAATGTCGATAGATGGCGTTGTGGTGATATTAATTGTAGAATATTTTGTATCTGGTTTAAATAGCAGAATGAGATCTTATTTGCTTTTAGTTACAAATGTAATATTCTCAAATGAACCTCGAGGGAATGACAAGCAAAACGAGATCTCAACTAGATATTTTCTATACTTGTCGTGCTAACGCTTCCCGAAATAAGAAAGATTGTAAGGCAGGTCTGATGGAGGATGGGATGGAGGAGGAGATTTACTCCTTGACTTCAAAGTATTTGTAGGTAGGGTTTTCGTAGCCATTGATCTGCATGTTGGCCACGTGTCGCTCTTCAGGTGTAGGAGCGACAGCACCGGTCTGTTCGACCTGGAAATTTAAAATTCTTCATCAGTACCGTAAGAATAAAAAACGCAAAAGAAAACTTGATAGAAAAGTTATAATATACAGAATTATTTATCTTTAGAATAAACTTGCAAAGATGACGCCTTAAATTTTAACTAGCCACTCTGCGACATAAATATATACCATAGAGGCTACAAAATTTTGATATAGGAAGCGTGATATCTTGGTTATCATAGTCTTGCTGAAAACGACAATATATGACCGTTGACAATATCTCATGTATTTTAATAGAAAATAGTAATATAAAATAGTTGCAACGCTCACAACCGTTTTGTTGTAAAGGTATCTTCTAATTAACACTGAGGATCATTTGTTCGATTCCCATCAGGTATTTGGTTTTATAAAATATTTATTTCTAGTCTGACAGTGTTTATTTTTGTAAGTCTCCTGACCATGCCTCGAAAAAATGTAAAGCCATCGGTCCCAGTTGTTATCATGAATACCTGATAATGACCGTTACTCATGGTACGGAAATTGTCCGCTAACCCGCAATGGAGCTGCGTGATAGATTAAGCTCCAACTCTTCTTATACATAGAGAAGAGGCCTTCGCCCAGTAGTGGGACGTTTATAAATAAATAAACGTCTCATACTCCATGGCCCCCAGGAGGATTTATATCCTGTATCGGGGATCCAGAAACATACACAACGCATAAGAACAAACGCCTAGACCACGAAAATTATGGCCTATAAAATTTTTTGTCATATGCGGGGATCGAATTAGCGACCGCTAGCGCATAAACCAGTTGGTGTGACCGCTGCGCCAACGCGTCGTCGAAACAGTTTATAGGTTGATTCAGTTCAGTTCATGTTTGTATATACTTATATACACAGGCATTAAGTTGGACGACCACGTGTGTATGTTGAATATACATAGTTAATAATCCCTAATATTATAAATGTGAAATGTAAGTTTGTTTGTTACGCTTTCACGCGAAAACTACTCAACCGATCTAGTTATTAGAAGTAACATAGGATACTTTTTTCTGGTCGCGATAACCGACATCCACGCGCGCGAAGCTGCGGGCAGAAGCTAGTATTTGATAATATTTAATATTAGTTTTCAGGCGACGCTCGTCGCTCGCTAACCTGCACGAAGCCCTGCGCGGAGGGCGCGCGGTCGCGGCGGCGCGCGACGGCGAGCGCGACGGCGGCGGCGGCCGCCAGCGCGGCGCCGCCCACGCACAGCGCGGGGTACAGCGCGCCCGACCCGCTGCCGCTCGGGCTGGCGCCGCGGACCTTGTACTCCTGGAACGTCACGAGTTTTAATACATATTTTATACCAGATATATAGTATATGGTTAAAGATAATTTACTTATCATTAGAATAACAATTCACTTACTGACAAACTCTATTAATAATAACAATACAAATTAGGGTACAATGCGATATGGCATCGTTGTTGCGTATTTAACTATTTATTTTAATTTAAATATATAAACAAATATAAACTTATTTTTTAGTCAAACATTTAAATATGTACTTGATCGAGAACGAAATATTTTAGTTTACGTTTGAAGCTACGCATGCTTTGGGAAGATTTGACATAATCTGGTAATTTATTATAGAGTTGTACTCCTTCATAGATAAATAGTACATAGTTAATTATTAAAATAGTTATTTCTAATTTTATCGACTCGAATTAAATAAATATTTAATTACGTTATAGATTATTGCATGACAGAAAAATTTCCCGCATCGAAATCTTAGAAACCTGGAATAACGACCCGCTCTCGTTTGTTTTAAGTTTTTTAGGGAGTGATTTACTATAAAATCCTTTCTATATTCTCTCTCTCTCTCTCTCTCTCTAAAGATCTTGTGCAAAAATTCATATGCATTCAAGTTAAAAAGTAAAGAAGATGTTAATTTTTACTTTCCATTACAGCAGCGGTCATTAATTAAAGCACGTCGTGTGATATATTTTGAAGTCCGTATTTAACATTAAAAAAAACTACCCTAACGCCTATAAAGAAAAAAAAAATTCTTTTGTAAATTTATTCTAAAACTAATATCATAAACACTTACAGGCTGGGAATGTTGCAGTTCATGCTTGAGAGCATGTGCTGGTGGGGGCGGCGCCCTTTCCTCCGCTTGTTCCAAGGCAGCGCGTAAGCCTTCACCTTCCGTCTAGAACAGTACAGAATGTTATAGCACTAATAAATAATACTAACTTAAAATTTTGATAACGTCTCATATAAAAACAATTATAGTGGCGTCTGAAAACTTTAATTTGCTGGGACAAAAAATATTACAAGTATGCTTAATTAAAAAAATCAAAAAACCCGACTGCGTAAAATACTCTTATTATAAACTAAAAAGAATAAAATAATTTACTAGCTTTCATTTGATACCCATATTGCTACGTAAGAAAAAAAAATTCAACTCCTCCCCCTCATTCAGCCATTTGCGGGCGCCATTTTGAAAATTTATATAGCCTATGTCACTACTACAATTTAGACAAATCCAACGACACCTCATATGTCAAAAACCGTCCAGCCGTTTGGGCTGTAGGGCGTGCCAAAGAAATGGACATACATACATACATACATACATACATACATACATATATACATATATACATACATACACTCGAAAAACATAACCCTCCTTCTGTCGCAGTCGGGTAAAAATAAACCTTATACTGACGAAGTGGTAATAAAGCTATCAGTTTTCTGAATAAGAAAAAAAAAATTAACAAGGAATTTTATGCTTAAAAAAAAAAAAAAAACAGTACATGGACAATTTTATGAACAGTCACCTCGCTAGTGGATCGTCGGCTGGATGTTTCGCTAACTTCACTGGTTTCGGTTTCACTCTCTGGAGCGTCGGTCATCGTGCTTGTAACGATTTCCTGTAAATGCAAGAGATTATTATATGAATATAGAATATATAATATTGTATCGAGTAACACGTTTTTGAGTGCTGTACGGGCCTTTAATTTGCATGAATACTGTGTATGTTTATTATTAGAAGTAAGATTTTGCAAAACATTGTATGTTATACTGTTGGTGTATCAATAAATAAAAAATAAAATAAAATATAATATAAATATTTGATAAGATATTCAACAGTATTGCTCTTAGAACAGTTTTATGTAAAGGATAAATATATTATGTTATAAACAAAATACATTTTTTTACATTAAGATTAAATATTGAAAGAACGATTATTTTAACATAGCTATACTTTCACAAAGTTTTTCAGGTGCAAGTTTTTATTTTATTTTTGTCTTTTATCTCTGTATAGTAGCTGTAGAAAAAAATATAATTATTGGAAAGTGTAATTTTCAAAAATTTACAAGTGTTGAACCCAACTTTAGTTCCATTATTTAAATCGATACTCACAAATGTAGTGGTTTCTGGAGTGAAAGCCGACCGTGTGGTGAGATCGTGTACGGACACAGACGCCGAAGGGGAGGGAGACGCGGAAGGTGCAGGGGAGGTCTGGGTTGTGGTGACAGTGGTGTTATCTTCCGTCTCATTAATTTCACTGGCTTCGTCATCTGTTTCCTCGCTCTCTTTCACGCCATTGGAAGTCTAGAATATATTAAAGTATTAAACATATTTGCTATAATATTTGCAGGTATTGCATGTTTGGGGTGCTACAGTCGGTGACCTCCGCGTGGTGCACCCTGGAAACGTAGGCAGCAGCAGCTGCACAGTTGCGATTGCGTAACTGCTGCTGCCTACGGCTAACGACCGACTCGGGGGAACGCCGGGTATGCGATTTAGCGCTCCGGGGACTTCTCTGTTACGCAGAGTTGCCCCGTTGAGCGGCCGCATGGCGTATTGGGGATAGTCGTCTCCACGGGGGCTCCGGTGCCACTGCGTTCGCGCGTGGTGAAGCAACGGAGGCGGACGGGTCTGATGTGCACTCACACTGCCGTCAGACAGAACGGCTAAGCTTGTCTTAGTTGTTCACCGTCCTCTCGTAATCCCGCTACGTGGTGTCGTGGTCATGTCTCGCGGCTACGTGCGGGACCGAGGGTCTTGCCTTAACCGGCCGGACCGCGAGGAAGAAAACCTCTATAAAAAATTACCCCGAATCCTAAGCGGCGACGCAGCGCGAGGGGATGCATGGCTGACGGGTGGATCAGTCTCGACTGCGATCCTCGTCCGGGTACCGGCCGACACCCGCGACGAGTTACGCTAGGCTTACCCAGGTACAGGGGGCACTGCCTGGGCGGACCGTCTTTCCCCCATACTCGTGGGATCAAAATGGAACCTTATAAATTAAAATTTTATAGACAGAAGGATGCGGGAGAGGAGTCGGCTGCGCTCGACTCCGACGATTTTAGTTCGGCGGCGACAGCCAGCGAAGGTGAAAGGAGGGGCAAGCGGCCTCACGGAAGTCCGCGGTCGTCCGGCGGGGGGAGCTCAACTCTCGCCGGCTGTAAGAGGCGGATACTCAGGCAGGATGAGGCTTGCACCGAGGCCGAAAAGGCCATACTCGAGCAAGCAAAGGTGGCCGAAGAGGGGCGCAGAGCGATGGGCGTCATAACTGGAGACTCTCTCGCGGAGGAAGTGCGTCGGCTCCAGGCGGAGAACTCCCGCCTGAGACGCGACCTCGAGGACCTCCGTAGACAGGTAGTGGAGCTACGAGAGCAGAACTCGTCGAATGCCGCTCCCACCTGTCTGCCAAGACGAGAAGAGGGCCTCGCTGAGGAGGTGAGCGCATCGGTTATTCGGTCGGTGGGGCGGATGATTGATGCCCGCTTCGCCGGCCTTGAAGACCGCCTCCTGCCGGCGAAGACGCTCCGTCCACCGCTTGCGGCGGACAGACGGAAGGAGAAGACTACGCAGAAGGCGCCGTCTTCTAGTGCCAAGCCCGCTCCGGTTCGTAGGAGACGACCACACGCGAGCGAGGAATTGGCACCCGCAGTCGAGGCTGGCGACGGTGAGTGGACTACCGTCGCCAAGCGGAAGAGGAAGAAGGCGCCGAAAAGCTATGCCGCCGCCGCCGCCGCCGCTACTCCGGCCCCGAAGGGACCGCAGCCGCAGCCGCCGGCGAAAAAGAAGAAGAAGGCCAAAAAGCCTAAGCTGGCTGCCCCCCGCTCTCCGGCAGTGCTCGTCACGCTTGACGAGTACGCCGAGAGCAAGGGCATCACGTACTGCCACCTGCTCAAGCGGGCGGCAGATACGATTGACCTGGCCGAACTAGGCATCGTCGGTGGTCTCAAGCTGCGGCGCGCCGCGACCGGGGCTAGACTGTTGGAGCTGCCGAAGGGGCAGACCCCGGAAGTGGCGGGACGCCTGGCCGAGGCCATGCAGGAGGCGTTAGGTAGTTTGGCGAAAGTCGTCCAACCCATGAAGCTCGCGGGTGTGCGAATCTCTGGGCTGGACGACTCCGTCTCCTGTGAGATGGTGGCCGCAGCGGTGGCGAAGGTGGGCCGGTGCGATGCCGGCGCTATCAAGACCGGCGCAATCACAGTCGGACCGGGTGGGTTGGGGTGCACAGTCGTGCGATGCCCGATCCCAGCCGCCAAGGCCCTGGCCGAGGCTGGCAGGCTCCTAGTCGGCTGGACCTCGGCCAGAGTGCAGGTCTTAGAGCAGCGCCCCATGCGCTGCTTTAAATGCTTGGGAATCGGGCACACTCGCCCGACCTGTCCGGCTGCGGTTGACCGCAGCGGCGCGTGCTTCCGGTGTGGCCTTGAGGGGCACATCGCCCGCAATTGCACAGGGGCACTGCACTGCGCCGTTTGTGCTGCCGCCGGCAAACCGGCGTCGCACTTGATGGGGGGACGGGACTGCCGGCCCCCCAAATCGAGAGGTAGAGCGGCCGCGAAGACCCCGGCCGCTCCCCAAAGTCCAATTCTCCAGGACACGGAGGAGACTGCGGCGATGTCGTCATGACCTGCCGCAGTTTCCCCCGTTCGCCGGTCCCTGGAGCAGCGGAGATAGAGCGCTCACGGTGCCCGCGAGTGCTCTATGACTGAAGACGGCCCGCGTAGGCGAGCCAACCGTCGGGGCGTCACGGTGGCATGCGCCAGCGATCCCGTGGCGTCCTTGTACGACGACGAGGGCACCGCTGTGTTTTAGTGGGTATTCTGACTTCGCAGTCAGCGAGTCCCACATACCCGTCGCCTGCGGGTGGCGGGATGCGTAAACGCATTTCACAGCGTCAAAAAAAAAAAAAAAAAAAAAAAAAAAAAAGGTATTGCATGGTTCTTCTCTATTGAATCTTCTAAGCAAATATTTTAACGATTCAAATAAAGCAACTTCTGTTGTGAATTCTTAGTCTACAAGGAATTTTTACTAATTGAGAAATTTTTACTATGTCCCAGAAGTAAATAAGAGGGAGAAAATATTTTTATTAAATCACGCTTACTTGTTGATAATATTAATTGGGATAGTAAAATTTGGTTCTTTAAAAACATGCGTCACAGTATCTATAATACGGTCTTGTTCGCTACGCGTAAATATAATGAAATTTAAGTAAAAAAATATCCATAAGTTTATACATAATACATAAAATCGTGAAAAACGAATACCTTAATTTGTCATGTAATCTATACCTATAATAAAGTAATAGGTCCAGTGTAGGTACATAACATTAAAGATGTTTCGAAAAAATTTTTGGAGTGCACTTTGTTATCAAAACTGCTACCAAAAATGCAACATTTTTCATTTTTGTCTCTCTTTACCTTTGCCGGGCATCACCGTAAAATTACCGGAACAATTTGAATTAAACTGGTTACGATTGAAGTTCATACTACGAGCTGGATACATTCTATCTCGAAATTCGGCTTAATAAATATAATAATACTTTGTTGTAACATATTAACGCGTTGTCCGTTTTCATTCTTTTTTTGTTACAAAGGAGATTATTTAAAGATTGTCTCGTTAACATTTCAAGGTCTTTTGAGCTTAGAGTCTTTAGAGTTCCGAATATATAGTCCTTTTTACCTTCATTATTACGTATAAAATAACTAGAAATCCACAATATACATACAGAAAGCTTTGACTGTACGTATCAACGTAAGCTGCCGTGCTTTGCTTTATTCTATAGACCCAATGAAAGAGATGACAATCAAGAACGAAGTCCCGGGTACAAAGATTAAAAACCAATATTTAAAAGTAAAAAGTCCCCTTACCCTGACACGTTCGTTCTGAATGTCCTGTCGTTGACGAGTGCGCTGATCCCTCTTCGCGTTAAGTTGCTCACGAGCAGCTTGTTCCCTTTGCACTTCAGCTTCGATGCGGTCCAGAAGGAGTTCCTCGGCCTCAGGAGTCATGGACATTAAGGAAACAGCCATGTCGTCCTTTGATTGCATTGACTGGAATAATGTTTTACGTTATTTAAAGTATGTAAAGTTTACAGGCTTTAAGTATTTAACTTTAAAAAAATCTGAAAATGTTTCTTAGAATGTTATCCTCCAACCATTCAAGACTGGAAAGTGAATGAAGCCTTTTTGAATTTTTGTTTCAATTAATTCCATTTGAAATATTATGTTTCCTAAACTTTTCATTTTGTTATATATAAGGTTGAAAAATTAATACCTGAACGTAATCCTCAATAGCAGTACCGATGCTGGCATAGAGATGTGGACGACGGCGGAGAGAGGTCAGAGCACGTTGTAAAGCACGGTCGGCATCCTATTGATTAGAGATGAAAAATATATTTTTGTATAAACATTTATCGATATTATATATAATTTTATAAAATTATGACTTTAAATTTATAAGAAAATCGTCTGTTTTGGTAAATTGTGTTGTAAAATTCTTATTTGCCCCTAAATAAATCTAAAAATATTATAAAACTAAGCGCCTATAACCTGTAGTCTGTCAGCAGCACTAGCGCGTTCAGCAGCAGCAGCCTCGCGTCCGGCGGCAGCGGCACGACGCCACGCGGCTAGAGCACCACTTCGTTCGGCAGCCAGAGCGCGGACTAAACGTTGCAGACATTTCTGAACGCGGTGGGCCTGGAAGGTTTTAAATTATTATTACACTGAAAAAAATGTGAAGATCTAAAATTAGTGTTAAGTCGTGATAAATCTAAGAAAATAATTATTGTACTGTTCTCTTATATTTACGCGAATTTTACTCATTTAATTAAAAGTCTAAATCGGATTTTATCGCGTTTATTTGTTTTAAAACTTTACAGTTTAACGATTTTTAATTAAATTAAATTATTTCCCGACGTTTCGGACCCTTTACAGCGTCCATCCATATGGATAATCCGATTTAGACTTTTAATTAAATAAATAATTATTGACATTTCATTATTAATAGAATGCAAAAATATCTGAAATCTACTAAGAATTTAACTGTGTAAAACATTCATGATATGGATTTCACTAACATAAGAATCTTAAGGTATTTATTGAAAACTAGTTTTTGCCCGCGGCTTCGCCCGCGTGGATGTCGGACGGCGACCAAAAAAAATATTCTATGTTACTTCTAATACCTCTAAGAATATATGTACAAAGTTTCATGATGATCGGTTAAGTAATTTTCGCGTGAAAGCGTAACAAACAAACTTGCTTTCGCATTTATAATATTAGTATGTTGTGTTACTATGTAGGTACACATTTAGACAGTGGTCGGTCAAGCCGGTCATACGAACGTTAGGAGGCGTGTCCCTCAGGGAGCGCGTGTAGCAGGCGAGCGCGGTGCGGCGGCGCTGCGCGAGGTGCGCGAGCACGCGCTGCTGGTGCAGGGCGGCGAGCCGGCGCCGCTCCGACACCCCTTCCTCCTCCAGCGACTGTTGACAATATTATCTATTTAGTATTCCGTATCGAATTGATAAACATTTACATTATTGTGCTGTATGTACTGTACTGTATCAGCCTGTTAACAACCCACTGCTGAGCGAAGGCCTCCTCTCCATGTAGAAGAAGGGTTAGACCTTAATCCACCATGCTGCTTCACTGCGGGTTGGCGGATAATTTTCCTACTATGTGTAAGTGTAACGATCGTTATCAGGTGTCTATGATAACAATCGGGAGCGACAGCTTTACGTGCTCTCCGGGGCAGAGTAGGGAGACCCACAAGGACATACACCCCGACCAGAAAAAACTATTTGTACAATTCACAACCGCCGGTGCGCGGTTTGAGGCGACTACTTGCACCACTACACCAGAACGGTCGTCCACATTTACGTCATTACGACACTTTTATTCTGCACTTTTTCCATCTCGGGGCTGTATCTTTGGAACACACAAAGAATCACAGAATGTGTACTATGGTAATTTATTATTATAACCAACAAATAATAAAAATAAAGCTATCAAGGAACGACCTATTTCTCCCCTCCATGAACCCTTCATGAGCGAATACAATTTATTCTTAGCAGGGCTGTGCTTAATTTAATTTTGCTTGATTGATAGCAGAGATGAGATCTACGCTGTGATGCGCTTGTGCAGAAAATGACTAAGTCGTTACGTAAATTTACTTCATAATGAAAACTCTTTCTGAGTCAATTTTTGGGTATAATTAGAAGTTATAATGTAGAAAACACCGTTTTGATATTTTAGTTACAAAACCTTGTCTAATGTTACTACTTTCAATCATCATACTTTTGAGATTCGTTTGACGAGGGTTTACCTGGATGTTAGCTTGGAACTTAGCAGTCATGCGTTGCCGGAAAGTCTGCGCGGCAGATGGGTCTGACGTCATCATCTGTTGGTAACGGTCTTCCAGTTCTGACCATTCACGCATTACTTTTGTAATCTGAAAAACGGATCTTACGTCAGAGAAATATTCTGAAACGATATACATATAATATTAATAGTAAATAGAATGTTCCATGCCTTTTCACGATGAGTTTCCTCCAGACGTTGCTGCGCGTCTTTGTAGCTCTGATGTTCGGTTCGGGGGTCAAAATGTGAGAAGTAGGGGTCGGAGGTAGCAGTAGAAGCCTGTACAATATGCACCTGTTATTTTTATTGGTAACTTTATATGGCGAAACAAGATAGTCGACAATCCTGGTACAGAAGTAGCGAAATTTATATATCTCATAAAATGAGGTTTAAAGCAAGTAAGCAATTACCTACTGTAAGTATCAATATTGATACTTTTATAATGAGTAACTAATTATCTGCACAAGGCTTGTAAAAAGTGTTAGTTAATAAGTAATACTAACCGTAGTAGTAGTCGTAGTGGTAGTGGTAGTCGAAGTGGTGGTAGAGGGAGATGCAGAAGATTCCGGTCGTGGCCAGGCGGAGTCGTCACCGTCCGTGTAGTCATCGTCTTCAGCGTCGTCATCACGGGATAAGTCTGCGTCTTCATCTTCATCCATATCTATAAAAAATAATATACATTTTTAATTTTTTGAATTTTACACATTAAGATACAACAAATGTGCTAAAAGGATATTCAGACATCCTATATATATTATACAAAACCTAAGAATTTTACGAAAATTTTCCTGAAATTAAAGTTATTGCTGTATGTCATTTCCTGTTGACATGATAATCCCTTTCTATTTCTATGATTTCATTTAATATTAACAACACGAGTGAATGTTTAGTTAAGTGTATATCAAATTAGAGTTTGAAGTTATATTAATTCAATTAACATTACACAAGTATTACCATCATCAGTGTCGTCGTCATCATCATCGTCACTGAGGTTAAGAGTATCGTCATCGTCATCGATCAAAGAGTCCTCATCATCAAGGAGTTCGTCATCTCGTTCATCCATAGCAGCAGAAGCAGCTAACATCTCTTCACCTCCAGGGCTTACTGGAACGCCGACGTCCATGGGCTTGTGCATTTTGACATTCTCTATAAAAATGAAAATATTTATTGACTACATTATTTACAAGAAAAAAAAATTATGTATAAATTAGAAATAAAATGTCTAACGACAAACAATTATATTTTATATTCACGACTTTTAAATAGTAATCGCAGCTAAAGTCAATTAATCGAGAACCTTGCAGATATTTTCAATTTATGTAATTCATTATCTAAAATACAAACTTCATTTACGTAAGCTTACATACAATGAATCACAGGAAAATATTTTTTGAAATATTTTAAAACATTGAAATATTATTAGCTTGAAATGCTAGCTAAATGAAAGAAATTATAACTTACCTTTAAAATGCTTAGGGCAGCACACGAATTCAACTCCAGAGAATAGGCTGATACCGCAAGGCAGGAGCATAGCGAAAGTACGTAATCGGAGTCCACGTTGAGCGCACGCGCGTCCGGCGGTTGCATTCCAGCGGGAGAACTGCCAGCACCGACTTTGGTTGTGGATGTGGTCGAAGAGACAGCTTTCGGGCACCAGCAGCGCATCCGATTGGAATGGGCCTTCTGCCGCCAAATACTCTTTGTAGATAACGGGAAAATATTATGTGGCAAAAAACATTACCCTACATTGATAATTTAAAGTTTTTTTAGTTCTAAAATATCTTGAGAAATAAAATCAAAATGTTTTATTAACAGTGTATACAAGAAGTGGATCAGTTTCATAGACCAATCTAGAATTAATTAGTGCGTAATTTAAATGAATAAAATATGCGAAATATACTTAGTTCTACATCGTGTCACACTTACCAAGACAACGGAAGGGTTTCACCCATCTGGTAACTTTGCATTTGGCTGCGTTGCTGGATCCCAGCTTGCACCAGTTGCTAACCTTGACGTAGTGGGACGCTTCGACGATGTTAGTTATGTCGTGGCTCGGATAGACCTGGAAAATATGAATTTCACTAAGAAAGGCGTATGATTAACTTCATAACAAGTAATCATGAAAATGCTTTCTCTATTGTATTGATAAATTCCTCTATAGAGGTATTATAATAACGATATTTAACAGGACTTAGATAAAATATATTGTTATCTTTAGATTTACTTTACAATTATCAAATCTATTATTTTATGTAAATGTTCTTATTATTTTTTATCAAAACTATAACAACGAAAGTATTCAAAATTTCCAGAATATCGCATAAATTTAGTTGAAGAGGAATCTGTACAGCAAACAACCACAACTTTTCCCATAATGACAAAAGTTTTCCTACACTCACGAAATTGGATTGAATATTCTATTTGAACAAAGAAATACCGATTCCCGCAAAAGTTTTATCTGTTCAGGCATTCCTTTTATTTTTATATGATCACCCGTTTTTCATTGTCTAGTGTTTAACTAAAACTCTAGTTTGAGAGTTCTAACTCTATCATGCAAATCACTTTAATTAATGATTTAACCTTTTTATAAGATGTTATCGGTTTAATTTTAATGTTGGTCTTTTATTCTAAATAATAATAAAAAATGACCAATTCTTAGCTGTCACAATATTAATACAGTAAAATATTTAAATATTAATTTATTAACGTATTAAATAGCAATTAATTTTATTTAACAACCAAGTGACAATGCAACAAAAACATGAATACAAAAATTTGTTCGTTCTATGTCTCACCTTTTTGCAGTAATCGAGTATTTCCATTTTGTCTTTCAAGCAGTTGTGCGGCTTGGTGGTGAGATCGGGTGTCCATCTTCCGGCAGCGGACATATATTGGGGGTGGTACGTCGCGCCGGCTTCACATAGCACTGCGACTTGGGGCTCTGCACCACTTGTCGCCTGTGAGAGAGAAATAGCAATTCGTTAAAATACGTTAAAATTTTCTTGATATGGAAACCTAAAGCTAATATCATACACTAATATATTATATTCATAATGCAATAAAAAACTTTATGGTTTTTTTATCGACGTATTATTGAAATAATAATGTTTATTAAAATCTACTCCCCAGACCGGACCTTGAGGCAATTTAAAAAAGCTAAAATCACACGAATAAAAATTATTGAAATGAATTTTTCTAGTCAGGAATTAGACCCTGATTATGAGATGGCGAGATTAGAAAAAGGTGACAGACCGTATAAGCTAGAAAAAGCTTGTTTAGAATTTACTCATCCACGCCCACTTGAAAAATCACTTGTAACTTGTAAGTTATTACTTTGACGTTTGTCTGTCCCGTTGGTGCAGTTGGCAGTGATCCTGCTTTCTGCTAAAGGGTTATGGATTCAATTTCCGCCACGAATCTCGGTATAATATACTATTATTCATATGTATATTTATTCCAAAAAATGTACATATATCAGTCGGCTGTTACCTAAAAGACATTACATTGCCTATCATAGGGACAGACGACCGTGTGTACATGTGTTAAACATATTTATTTATTTTTATAATAATTTACCAATGTTTTATATATAACAGCGATTGCAAACAACATCAATATTTTTTAATCAATATAAATCTATTTTTAAATGGATCCCGAGCTGGAGCATAAGTTATAAAAATAGTGTCTGTCCGGAACGTCTAGACGTCCTGGAAGGGTAGTTTTCCGATTAAGGAAACACTGAATAAAGGGGTCGACGAACGGAGAAATAATTGATGATCGTTGGTAAAATAAACCTTGTACCGTTCGTTACCTAGCGCGTGTAAGTGAATATCCGACACGGTTTTATTGATTTAATCTTTGTACTATATTAACTTTTGTTAGTGAAAACCACTACAATATACCATTAATATTATTTTCCATGAAGTAGGAAGTTAAACAAAAACAATTCTTGTAAGTTCGCAAAGTTTTTAATATGTGTTAAAGCATAACTAGTATGCACTGTAAATTGTACTAGTATGCACTAAATTAATTTCTACAAAGAAAATAGGTACCTTATTATTATTATACTGACTTGAAATTTCGGAATGAAGGTTTTTAACGATATAAATATTCATATATATTTTGTGAAACATTACGGCGTACGTTTAATGTTATATGTTATATTTATCACTATAATAGTATTACAGTAGTTTCAAAAATGATATTAGAATCTAAAAATTATATGGACAACTACAGTGTACTACACACGTGACTTCGTTTGCGATTACTATTCCTTTCATCAAGCCAGCTTAAGATTAATTGTCTGATCAAAAATTTTTTACTACTCGGACCTAATACTGAAGCTTATGATGTCTGTAATTCCTGAACTATCAAACCAAGAAGCTTGAATTATTTACGGGCCAATCCTATTAATGTGCTTTCTACCAAAAATGCGCGACCAAGATATAATTATATAAGGCAGTGAGTGAGACAGAAAGAGAAAAACTCACTCTTGATTACATTGTTCTCTAAAAAAATTTCAATGTACAGACTTGGATATATTACAGTTTTATTATAAGTATAGTAAATAGTGGATAATAATATCTGGATCAACAGGTTTATTCTTATATATATTTTATATATAGTTATAGACCACTAAACATCATAGGAGCTATTAAAAAAACATCAGAATGTACACAGGTTGTCTTGCATAAATATGCATAGTAATGTTAGCCATGTGGACACGTCACATATTTCGATATCTTAAAAAAAGTCTTCGAGTAATTTATCTTTGAGAAAGTCGAGAGTATTTAATAAAAATAAAAATAAACTAAATAAAATAATCACGACAGCTGTAAGTTCATTTACGGCAAATTATTTGAGCTGTAAAAGGAGATACTCTGCATGTGGTTGATAGTGCATACGCTTGCATGGCGTGCTGTGATGATTCACAGTAGTTCTTTTCAGAACTAAATGCATCTTGTTTCTCGGTAAGGGTAAAGGTTTCGCTAAAGGTTTGTGGTAGCCACAATTTCATAGATACACCATCGACACGTCATAAAAACATTGTAGGTATTGGAAATAACACATCCATACGAGTACATATCATTCTATATGATTTGTCTTTATAGGTAAAATTATAATAAGGAATATAATAATTCTAATAATAACACTAAAAATATAGTATTTCAGCAGTGTCGACGGAATGACACCTTTACCAAACAAAATATATTATAGTATTATTTCGTAACTGGTAATAAAACCATACCCTGAAACAATACGCTCGGGTTTTTAATTAAAAACGTAACTTTTAACGATTTAAAACAAAAGAAGTTCAATGCCCCTTGCTCCGTTTATGTTGCCCATTAGTAAATGATACTTCTAACGTAGAATACTCGTAGTCTTTGGATTGAATCTGAAATCAACGAACTAATAAAGAACTAACAAAAGTAAAGCCACTCTCTGTGATTAGATGGAGAGAGATACTGACATTTGTACAACTAATATCAGTAAGTATGTGTAGTATATTAATCATATAGTTAACTGCGTGTTTTTGTTGTTCTGATAACATAATTTATTATTAAAATATATATTTTTATTTTATTATGAGACAAAAAAAAATTGTACTGTACTGAATAACGAGGAAGATTTTTTTTTTTTGTTTGTATCAATATATTCTGAAATTACTGAACTTATTAAATTTATTTTAATTTATTCTCATAAAATAAGGACTGAAGCCTCATCCGTACTGCAGGTTTGATGATGTCAAAATTTCTTCCGAAATATTCAAACGATGTTTTTTTTTCGCCGCAGTTGTTTTCTTTCACTCACATTCTCTCTCAACAACTCGGCCTATAATCATAGGCTTAAATCTGTATTTGAAATTAGATGAATTTTGGTTAGCACGGATTTGAGGCCAGGAATGTTTAGTATTGATTTACGTGTTCTACGTTCTGAGTCATTTCAACTTCACACACTCATTAAATCATTTCGTAATTATGTTAATGTCACCATAACATTACATCTATTGTAAACTGTTTCTTATTGATGAAAAACAATAGAAAGATAATGTCATTGCTAGATTGTCTCAAGGCGAGCGAGCTTAGTAAGCGTGTCCTGACAGTGACCATCTCGCACCAGATGAATATAAATTTGTTTATATTTAAAGTAAGTAAAGTACAAGAGCAAGTTTTTATGCTGAACTTGGTCCCGAGTGACTTAATTCAGATATTGATGCAAAAGCAAACTTGATGGTCAACGTGTGCTATCCCAAAAGAAAAAAAAATTTCTTCTTTTTCCAACTCAGTCTCGGAATACGCTACATCACTCTCTTCTCTCCATTTCGAATTTGCTAAGTTTTGAAGTGATCCCTATTAATTCGAACCAACTTCTTCCTATGCTAAGGTACTTATCCGCATTATGGAATTGAGGGTACCTAATATAGAAACAGCACCAAAACTACGCTAACTTTTAATAATTGATGTAAGTTTTGTACCAGTTCACAATTTGACGGCTTACGTTGAATATATTACAAAGCAACAATGTTCACGATAATACGCTAATATAAATACGATCTCCAAATATTTGAAATACAAAAGTAACATACCGTTACGTATCAAACAAAGTCGAACGAATACGCATTTAATTAAGTTCAATCAAAAATATACTTTCGGAATTGCTATGGTTTTTAATTAAATTTCATTAATACGTCGATTCGAATATTTCAGCGAACATACTGTGATTAACAGGAAATAAATTGTTTGCCGCGATTTTCCCGATATTATATTATTAATAAGGATTTACAATATTTAATAATCGATATGATTGTAAATCTTTTTGACAGACATTACGATAACCACATATAATGCTCATATAAGTTGCTGTATTTAATTTTAATATTTATTACATACAAACGATCCGCCCCCGGCTCGCACGGGTATAATTAACTGCTGAATAAGTTGTCTTTGACATTAACTTCGATTTTGTTGAATTCAATTCTTTATTATATGGCTTTTAATAGTGACACAAATTATTTCGCCAATGTCATGTGGGATGGAGAAGACAAGTGGAGATTTTTCGGAGCTGTCGAGAACCCAACATCAATCAAATTTTGAAGATATTTTAAAATATAATATAATACACATTGCACATTAGATGTATACAAATTAAAGATAAACTTAAAAGTTGTTCTTATATAATGTCTGTAACAGTAGAATTATTGTCAAACGATATTTAATTAAAAAAAATAATCAATTTTGTATAATTTGTAATATATATATATTACAAATTATACAAAATTGACAACCAAAGGATTCTGTGTGATATGTCATCATAATGTTATCTTACAGTAACCTGAAAAACTAAAAACCTTAAAAAAAAGAAAAATGATATCTCTCGAACTAAGCAATTCTTTCTAACTTTTCGGTACGGTTTTTGCCACGAATAAAACAATAATCTTTAACTCGTTGACACAAATAAATTATTAATTTGTGAGTTGGTGTTGTAAATTTACTAATTTTTTTTTTCATATAAAATCCGTTATGAGAATCAAGGAAATAAATATACCTACATAATAAAATCAGAAAAAATGCAAAATTTCAAGCGATGATCTTTATGTGGCAAATGGTTTTATACAGGTAACTTTTAGGAAAATGTATCGATAACAATTTTCACTAAAAATACTTAATAGTTTTTTACGTGTCACTGAATAAATGATTAATTTTATAACAATATTAAATTAAAAAATTTAAATTATAAAGCAATATGGCACTTTCGTGAAATTTTATTTAATTAGTAGAATGTATCTTCTAAACAACAGTGCCATATTACTTCATAGGGACTGATAAGGGACAGATCTGCGGTCGGGTAGAGAGTCAAATTTCAGGACTAACTCCATAAATTATTTTCTTCTAATTATTTTAACCATATTTATTATGATATCATTATTATATTTGTGTTATAAAATCAACCATATGTTAACAAAGCCTATGTTTATTAAGTTTGCACATAATTTTTTCCAAACACGACCAATGAGAAGAATCTTGGTTCGTAGTAAAATTAAACTGAATAAGTTATGTTTAAAGACTTAAAAGATATTCTTAAATAAAATGTTATTTTTCAGCTGACATTTCTGGTTGATCTGGATTATATAGGCCTTACAAGTTTGTCGTAGGCTGATCACAGTTTAGTGTTGTTTCCCGACCACCATTACAAGCTAACTCTAATGGGTATATAATAAACGCAACACACTCATGTAGCGTTTATTCTGTAATTATCTTAGATATAAGATGCTCTTGATTATTAATTGGAACAGTTATAGAACATACAAGTCAACAGAAAATACATCAGAATTTCCGAATAGAATTTCGTAATTATTAAATCATTGGAATCGCTCGTAAACACCGAAGTCAAACTCGTTACGATGTAACTCGTAACTCGTACTCTCAACGCGCTCGTATCTCTCATCGCCTCCGAAGCTGTTTCGCTGCTTCGCTTAATTAGCTACTTTTCGCTCCGTTATTTCACTTTTCCATTTCCTTTTTGGGTAATTAAATAAAGTGCACTCGCTTTAAACTATAAAGTCATTTCTATTTTCGCTCAGTGAAATGCAATGAAGAGGGTTCAACACTGAAATTTTTTTACACCTATTTTATGTTATTATTTAATAAAAGCTTGCTGCCTGTATTCAAGCTTGGATTTTTTTATATTTTAATTTTTTTTATGACGTATTTTTCTATTTTATAGTAATAAAAGAGCAATGCTTTTAAAACATGGGTGGGATTATAATGAAAACTTGGGATTTAAGCTACAATAATCGATCTATATTCCGAACTTATCCCTGGAAAATTCATTTTAGCTAGATACTTTAATGACTTGGAGTGCTTTGATTATGTTGGAGGTTATTTCTTCTAGTGCCAGATAACAGACGGTACTAAATTCTTTATGTTCCATTTAAATCATTTTAGCATTTTTTAATTACTATTCTAAAAGAAACGTTTTTAAGAAATAAAAAAAGGTACGGATAAAGACGACAAAGGTAATCAACACCTGAAGTTGATGAAAGTTAACGTCTGCACCAAAATCAGCAGCGTGTACTAACTAACATCTTAAAAAGTAAATGTTATGCAACACTAACGAGTATTGCGCTCACGATCAGCAGTTAATTGCGTTTCGTCAGGCCAAGAGACAGCAGAGTAAACAATTCGAAATAGGAACATACCGTTATTTTATCTTCACTAACTGAAAAAACGCGATAGTTTAAAAAATGTTTTTACAACCAAAATAATAAATAATAAATAAACGCCTTACACTTAACGGCCCCCAGTAAAATGTGAATCCTGTGTCGGGGGTCAGGGAATACAGGAAACATGAGCACAAAACCCCAGATCACGACAAACATCGGTACTGCATATACAAAGATTTTTCAAGTGCGGGGAGCGAACCCGTGACCGCTAGTGCATCAGCTAGTTGATGTGAGCACTGCGCCAACGCATCATCGTTTTCTTTTAGCATTTGAAATCATTAATTTCGAATTAATTTACCATTTGACATTATTATGTTTTAGATTAAATACTTTATATAATAAATATGTTTATATACTTGTTTATATAATAATTATAACTACACAAAATCAACGTTAATACACATAAGTGAAAAATGAAATCAATTTAGAAACATAAGGCGTTGATATTTTATATAACATGCAGACTCTTTACCAGTAGATGTAACCTATTCATTACAATTAATTTTCAGAATTCACAATCGACAAAGATATCACGTAACATTCACATAAACCGAAAAACAAATAAAATTACAGTTGACGAGCTTACAACCTCCTTTTTTGAGGTTGGTTATAAATTTAATTTCCTCGTTACCGAATTTGTGTTATTAAATCATCTGTCTCGATACACATCACGCCATTATACCTGCGTTACTCGGCTATAGCCTGCCTTTTCGCACATTACAAATTTATCTTTCAATATATAAGTAATTAAACTTTAAAACACGTTATCACAGTATAAATTAAGAAATATTTTTTTTTTTTTTTTTTTATAAATATCAACCAACAATCACACCACCTAGCCCCGTGCTAAGTTCGTAAGAACTTGTGTTACAGGTACTAGGAACGGAAATAAATTTAATAGATTTATATAAATACATATATACATAAATACACATCCATGACCCGGTGCAGACATCTATATTCGTCATACAAATTATCTGCACCTGGCGGGATTCGAACCCGCGACCGCTGCGTAAAGTGCCAGTTGCCTGACAACACGACCAGCCGGCCGTCAATTAAATAAATGATTAAATTATGCGTGTTAAGTGATCAACCCCTAGATCCATATGTTTAACCCTTTCACACCCATTCCAATTGTACCGCCCTCGGTGTAGGAAAATCCATAAATGTATGGAAATTGCCTTATTTCGTACAGACCCGTCCGTCACTCGATGATCACTGCGTGATATGGGTCGCTCCTGAATATTCTGAATGTATACCTATTGAAATTCTGAAGGCGTTTTATATCAAATTAGAGTTAAATTTAGGAACGCGAGTTCCTTTAGTATTATACATGACACTGTTTCTATATTTTTGATTAAATTCTTTATATAATAAAGTTTATACACTTGTTTATAATATATATTTATAATTACATAAAAGCAAAAAACAGTTTCAAAATATCGCCAGAAATATCATTGTCGATATAAAAAGCGCTCAATACTTTAATTTTTAAATAGAACAAAATGAATTACATAATGTTGCTTTTAACAGGCTACAATACTTCCACCAAGATTAGCTGCTCATATAGTAGAATTCATGTCTCTTTTTCAGTTATATTTTTTTTTAAACTTGAAATAGTATGTTTTAAGAGATGATTATAACATTGAAACTATCCCGATATTTTTATTTTATTTAACACTTTACACCATTACATTTTACACCACATAATAAAATATAGCAATTAAAATTTTAAAAGATATAAACACAATACAACTGGCGGTCTTATTGCTTTGTAGCAATCTCTTCCTCACCTTACATCACCTAAGTTTGTAATGTACCTAATGTTACAATGTAGCAATTTTTAAATTATATGTTAATTTTGCTACCATGACGTAGTTATTTCATACTTATTGTTAGATTTTTTTTTGACATTCGTTAAGTGTGTGTAATCCAAGGAATTTATATACAAACTGGAATGCGTATGTGCACTCAAAAAACGTTCATATGAGAGGGATTGCATCTCTTTCTACCATGGATTCAAGGCAACTCGTAAGAAAGAAACAAAATACCAGTAGTCGACGAAATGCTCGGAACGATTTTTTCACTTTACATGTTAGAAACAAATGTCAACTTTATGGCAGTTATTTTAAGGTGCATATTTGAATATACAATTTAATTAAGTGAGTGTTCCAGTTATGATATAAATTCCTTGGTGTAATCACCTTATAGCGAAATAAATAATTTCATTTCATTTCAACCATGGGATATAGAATATGCTAGTGGAAAGATGGTATGACCTTATAGTATAGACCAATTTAACAAACATTGGAACTAAGCCCGAATGAAATAGCAAGGTCTACAATAAATAATTATCATGATTTTTGTGGTAACAAACACATAAAACATATTGACCCAGAATAAAAAAAAATTATTAAACAAATAAGTATGAGGTCAACGTCCTCGTTTAGGAATAATAAACTCCATGTGGAATTTCATTAGAATGAACGAAATACCCTCCAACTTTCGCTTTACAAATTATGGTTGGAATTCGAGTAAGTTAAGGATTAGTTGTGGTTTCTAGGGCACGTTCCGTTTTGTGCAACTTGGCTCGTTAGCTGACTGACAAGCTTCGAAGTTCGTAAGACCTAACCCACAATCGTGATTTGTAGTACTAAAATACCAAACGTTATTTATACGTAGATGACTTAGAATGCTGAGTTTGATTGAGCGAGTATACTTACGTGTAAATAAACTAACTAATACTAAACTAATTGATAAAGTTTTGAATTACTTATTTGTCTTCTATTTTACATTTTAATGGAAAAAAAATCGCCAAAGAAATCTTTAAGTATATTTCTACCAGTACATATATTATTTCCAAATTTTATAACGTTATTTTAATTTAAATGGCAAATATGTGACAATTTTTATTGAAATTGTTAGTCCGAGGTTGAAAATCCGGTGATCAGTCATACAGAACAACCAAGTACTTCAAGACTTTCAGAGGAAAATTATATTGTAGACTTCTCTAATCTATCTCTCTTGTCTATTATTATTTATCATACTTTGCAAATCGATATTCATTCATTTATTCGGTTTAATGACTATCAATAGTGCCAAAAATAGCACAGATGATCTCGAAATCTTTATGTTCAAGTTCACAAATATTTATATTAATCTTATATCTTTAAACGAGCAATTCTTGTATATATATATATAATCCGAATCTCGGAAACGGCTCCAACGATTTTCATGAAATTTAGTATGCAGGGGGTTTCGGGGGCGATAAATCGATCTAGCTAGGATTTATTTTTAGAAAATGTCGTTTTATCCCTTTTTTCAGGCAATTAAAAAATATCGTTAGAATACGAAGGTAAATTTCGCTGTCATTGATAAGTTTATAATAGCTCTGATGTGAACCGGGCGGATTCAAAATAAGAAGATCCCCAGGTTCGTATCCAGATGTCTCCAGAACTATTTTTTTTCTTTTTTTTTTTTTAAGTTTCAGTTTTTGTGAGAAAAACTATTATTGGGAGCCCTTTACTAACTGTATGACCGAGCTTTGCTCGGTATTTTATTTTTTTTATTTTTTGTAATTCATGTTTTTGGAAACTATATTTACATACGAATTACGAACTGATGATATATAAATAATATTTTTCGATCTTAACGAAATAATAATAAAAAAATATGAACTGGTTATTTAAAAAAAATCACGAGTACAATTAAAAACTGTTAGAATATTATTAGAATACGAAGGTAAATTTCGGCATAATCTACAAGGTTATAATAACTTAGGTGGGAAATCAGTATACCTGGGTTCGAATCCCGATGCCTCAAGTCCCATTTTTTTGCTTTTTTTTTAAGTTCCCTCTTTTGTAAAAAAAATAACTATTATTGAGAGCCCTGTACACTACCTGGATGTCCGAGTTTTGTTCGGTATTTTTTATTTATTTATTTGTTAATCGTTCTTTTTTTGGGAATTATATTTAGATACGATAGAACTGATGAAATATGAATAATATTTTTCGATCTTATCTATATAATAATATAGTATTTTGTGTCACAGGGGGATGAACGTACTATTTTTTTGACCCTCATGTGAAATTGCCGCCCGAGCCGAAGGCGAGGGTAGCAAACATTCCGTATAATGGATGTAGTACTTTCGTCCCATGTTACACATACTTTTTTTTCCTCCCTAGGACGAAAGTTCAGGTTTTGTCCCTGTGAAGCAGGGACAGAAAATGTCACTTTTGTCCCGCTTCACAGGGACGAAAATCGAACTTTCGGCAGAGGTAGGAAAAAAAAATATAAACTGGTTATTTAAATAAAAATCTCGAGAGCAATTAAAAACTGCTAGAATATCATTAGAATAAGAAAGTAAGTTTCGCCACCATCTTAGATAAATTTATAATAGCTCAGGTGGGAAATCGGGCGGTCTCGAAAACGGAAGATTTTTCCTTTTTTTCAAGTTCCTTTTTTGGTGAGAAAAAATATTACTAGGATCTCTTTTTTTTTTTTTTTTTAATAACCAGTGACTATTGTTTTATTATTATATCGGTAAGATTGAAAATATTATTCATATTTTATCAGTATGTAATTTGTGTCTAAATATAGTTTAACCGAGCAAGGCTCGGTCATCCAGGTACTATTAGTTTTAATTGTCAATTGCTTAATAGTTATGTTTGACAACTTATCTGTCAGCATTACATAATTAATTTTTACATATCAATCGTCTAAGCTGTCTCGTATTAATCTGCAAGTATTTTACTATTAATTTCACGTTTCTTTCATATTCATTTTATCAATCAAATACAGAATTTAAAATTTTAAAATGTCGTATTGATTATTTTAAAACGTCTAGACAGGTGAATAATAAATGAATTTAAAAGAGTGAAGAACGGAATATTCCACTTAATTCATATTTTACTGAAAGGTATACTAATAATCGTTCATAGACAATGTAACTGTAAATCTATACAAATAATAAATCTGTTAAAAGTTAAAACCTCCGTTTTATTAATACACTATATATCATCAAGAATAAATTTCAATAGCGCGTATTTTTTTGTATCAGCGCCATCTCTTATCGTGTTTTTCTCTGATCACGTATCACGTAAAAAGTACAAAACCAATGTTAATAACTTTAATACATAAAAATTAGAAATAATTCACAGTATAATTTAGTTTTTGTTTCATTGTAATTAAATTTAAAAATAAATATTTAAGAAAATAGAAATAGGTACCTACGCCGCCAACGCCATCTGGTCTAAGGAATCTTTAAAACTCACAAAACTTATATTTGAGTTATTATTTTGTTAAACTTAAAAGTTTACTAAATATGTCGGATAGGAATAGAAATCGTTTTAATATTTTAGATAAACATTATTTTCAATTAATATACTATTATGTTAAATATTAATTATGTTAAATGTCACTAAATATAAAAACGATATTCTACAATTATACGATAGATGGCGCAGTATACAAAATATAATTTTCTGAATCGCGCTGACCAAAACTTCGGCCAGAAGAATGACACTCGCCCGTATTTAAAAATCTGTTTTTCTTTTTTGTATATAATTAAATACTTTAGGGTACTACGGTCTTGATTGTTTGTTCGTTGTTAAAATTTAAAATATTTGGTCGTTATTTGTTTGTTGATTGTACAAAGTTGGATGGTTATAGCTATTTAAAGTCGGGTTAGTTACACCGTTTATAACTCGAGAACGAGTGGAACGATTTTTATGATTTTTGGATTTGTCTTCGTCGGGAATAATACTTATTGAAATATGGTATTCATCAATGAGAAAATAATTAATAAAAAAAAACAGTTCAAATGTTTCATCCGTACTATCTATATACATATATATGTATGTATGTATGTATGTATGTATGTATGTATGTATATAGATATAATAAATCTGTCACTCAATCCGTCTATTATAAAATATTTTCCAGTATCGACGCAGGTGTAGGTGATAAAAAATATAAATGTATAATTTTTAAAATTTTAGTTAAAGACCCGTGCGAAGCCGGGGCGGGCCGCTAGTATTTAATAAATTAATATTAATATTGCGATGCTCACAAGAAAATTATCATATAAAAAATCAAAATGGCTTCTACGATAAGCAATATTACGGTTCTTGTACTGGGTAAGACATCGTTTTTTCTCTTTAGATGTTGGCATTATATATTTATTATTTTATTTTTGTAAAATAATAAATATTATTTTAAATAATATATATAATATTATATATATAATATAATAATATTTATTTTTGCTGATTTTGATAAGAGTGATAGAATTTTGACATTAAATTAAAATGGTAGAAACTTAAACTCGTAGAAAATAAATATTATTAATATAAAAAGTCAAAAATCTCGTTCAAGTGTCCCTAAAGAAACGCGTAATCCATAAAATATAAAATTCAAATGACTTACATTTCATACGTAACGCCATTCTTTCGTTCTTGTCGAGTAAGACCCCGCGTGCTATCGGGGACACGGAGGGGGACTAAGTGCAAACTCTAGTACGGGGTGGAAAGTTCTAGAGAGTTACGAGTGATCTGATGTGCCACTGTTATTTTATTCTATGCACTCTGTTAGATAAATATTCCTTTTACTGTGTAGTGTTTCCTAAATGAAATAAAAAAGGTTAGAAACCTTTTCTTTTTTTTCCTCTTATTTCAAGAGATTTATAATTTTATAATTTCAAGTGTTGTAAATTGATGCTAAAAAGGTTTTTGTTTATAATCTACAAAAGTCTAGCCCACAGAATATAATAATAATAATATAAAACCGTTATCTTGTGCTACAATTAAATATACTAAATACTTATTAATATTATTAAAAAAAAGATCAAATATAAATGTCGAAATGTCATAGTGTCACAGATTAAGTATGAGCGTGATTTTGTGATATTAATATCGGTTTAAATTTTATTATTTACTCTACAAACGAGAAGTCAAATTTTCAAATTTTTGATAAAAACTTGCTACACACTATCATATTGTAAAACAATTTTTAATTTTTTTTCTTCATTTCCTTTTTAATTATAAACGGTAATAAATATGTTTGACAAACATACACGATATATACACACGATCGTCTGATCCTAAGGTAGGGTAAGGTAACTTAATGCCTGTGTTTTAGGTAACAGCCGACTGATATACATTTTTTATTTAAATAAATATACATATAAATGATACATATAGAAATAAATTCGTACTACACCCATACTCGAGGCGGAAATCGAACCCATGACCCTGGAGCAGAAAGCAGGGTCACTGCCAACTGCACCAACGGGTCAGTCGTATTAAGACCGTTGAATGTACTTCACACAATTTGGAATATCCTTAATATTATCGATAACATAATATATGTAAACAACATAATTACGATACCAAAACTTTCGACATAAAACCGAACATGTTACTAATGCCGTCGATAAATATAACCTAACTCGTAAAATTGATTAGAAATACACATGCCATCAATATTCTAATTTGTCGACGGAACATAAATCTCATCGTCTTATGCCAATAAATTATTGAGTTAACAAAGAGATTAAGTAAGGTCGGATCGACCGCATTAATCATACACGGTATATACGGTAACCATACAACCTTATAAAAAGCTAAGTCAGTTTCGGGTTGACAGCGATACGCTGTGTTGCGTAGTAAGTAACGGTAACTGAAGTATATAAATTTTATAGCTAAATATTTTAACGTTAAGAGAATTAGTTTGAAAACTAATCAAATATAATATGATAATACCGAAATTGCAGTCAGTCATATTAAACTTATCTTAAAAATGCATATCATTTAATTATTCTGGTGTAGTAAGCATTCTCTCTACTCTCTCCCTCTCTATACTCTCCCCTACAGAGCGAGGCCATATTTGATAGCCTACTCGTTAATGTTCTTATGTTATTGAATACCGATTTTATCGATAGTTTGCTATTTTATCTTGCCAGATATAAAAAAAAATCTCTTCGTAATATTTACCAACATCTGGCAAGTATTTGTTTTTTGACTAAACGATATTAATCCGATCAGCATTTATAATATATAATATTATCTATATTCTGTACTTTTTATTGTTTTTATGTAGATTAGTTAAAATAAATGCGTAAGGTACAGGTATGAAACTGTTGAAATCAATAGAAAGGGAAAAGGTTGGATGTACTTATTTCGTAAATAAAATTGAAAATAGTAATAATATATAAGTATTGTATTGTCTTGAAGTTTTGAAATTAAATGCTTGACCATTGGGCCTTGATCGCCATGGTATGTTGTGCAAAAGTATTACAAGTACAATAAATTTTTAATTACTGGTTAAGACTGTTTAAAACGACTCGATATCGTTTCTAACGTTTTATTATTATTATTATTTTTATTTATTCAAAAATGAGATTTGCTTGTATTTGATGTTCCATTTTAATTTTTATTCAGTCATAATGAACTTCTTTTCTTTTTATCATAAATAAAACGATTTCAATAGCGAAATGCTGAATAAAGATTTTTTATATACTAGTATAACTAAAATTTTAACTTCGAAAACTAGAACAGAAGACATGTTTATTTATATATTTTTGTGTACTTATTCTAAATAATGTTTTATTTAAATAATAAATGTTACCGTCACAAAGTATCGGTCCTTTTAAGAGCTTATTCAACAAAACACGATTTGGCAACGATTTGAATTCGAGAGAGAATTAGTTAATATTTATGTGAATTTACAATTTCTGTAGAGAAGATTTACTAACTTTACAAACAGTATTACAGTCAACAGTACTTAGTTTAATTTGATGACTGTCAAATATTTCAATATTACACCCAAAAGACAACTTACAAAAATTTTGTACATTAATGAATACTCGTAGCATCAAAAGTTAAGAATGAACCATTACATGCCGGAAATTATAATATGTAAGTTTTGCAACTTCTCCAAATGCCGGAGTACTTGACTGCAAACGCCACAAAGACAATGAGAAATACAAATAGTTGCGATAATTAGCCGACGTAACTTATTGCGTCATCCCATTAACTTCTGTATAATAAGCTAAGTACATCGACACATAAAAGCGCCTGTTGCAATTCCCAACGAACATCAATCTTGTAACAAGAAAGCCCTTTCTAAGGTCCATATGAATCGACTTTCGGATCGGAAGCTTTTATTGTCTAAATCTAAAAGGTTCCCGTATGTTTCACGGCATTAAACGCTATCGCAGTGACCAGTCTCTTTATTAATGACAAGGTTAGAAGCCTACATGATTTTGTCACTTGTTAGATGGATCCAAGTTCAATCAACATCCACGATATTTTCCCAGGTAAAATTGGATGCATAATATTATGTATTTTGTTGGTGATCTAATAAATAAATAAATAAATAAATAAATAAATAAATAAATAAGTTTTGTGATCTGTTGGCGGAAAAAAAAAATTGTAATAAAACCTTTCATTCCGTAAATAGGGTTCGGTGGCGTAGAAACTGCATAATTTATTTGTTCTTTTATGAATATAGCCCGGACTTTCAGAGAGATACGTTAATATTGTTTAGTTTTATACCGTACATATTTTTTACTTTTATATCGCCTCCATTGAAGAAGATACGCATTTTCGCTAAAATTTATACGATATGAAATGTTTACCTTAAAGATCATTGACCTCAAACCTTAGCTCTTTGGGTTTTCATGGTACTAAAGAAACAGTGAGTTCCCCTTATAGACAGAGTAAAGGAACGATTTTGATTACTTTCGATAAATGCAAATATTAACAGACCCATTGACAATCCATTTCTCATTCATAGTAACTTTTGAATGAGAAAAAAATTACCACGAATAGGTATTATAACTAGTTTTGAACTAGTGAAAAATCTAGTTAGTAAAGTTAAAATGAAATCTTCAACACCTACGTAGGAAAGTGAAGTTGAAAGTTAGTAGCAATTTGAGCACAAGTTAACGAAAGCGACTACCAAATCACAGTTCTAAGTTTCGATGCAAATGCATGCAAATCTGTCGAGCGGTATTAAATGTAACTCGTTGCGAGAATTATAAAGACGTTTTCTATTTTCTCACGGATTCGAAGGAACTTACACGAATAATTGTATAACAGGCAGAAACTTGTGTGCAAACTCTTTATGAGAAATGAAACAACATTATTATATTATGACTTACTTTTATTGTTTGGTTGTTATGTTTTCCTAGTAGCTGAAATAACTTTGTCTTTATGGTGTAACAATTAAGATTTCTTGCTGTTATAATATTTTTATAAATATCGCTAAATACAAGAACATAATATTATTATCAAAAATCTTAAAATTTTTACTACATCTTCTTTTATTTATTATATATCACAGAAAAAAAAATTAACACATTAATCTTTGGCGTGTATAAATTTGATTTTAAAAATGTCGTATTGTTCAAAATGATAAGGATCGCACTATTGGGAGGGAGTGATAAATATAAATGTTACTGATACCACATACCGCTACAACCTAACTAGTATTTAATTACGATAGAACTAAGAATATTAATTGATATCAGAATTTTATAATGAGCAATAAAATTATAAAATTATGGTTTCTACCCAATAACTGCAGCATGCAATGGCAATATGTCCAATACACCTGGAATTTAAATTTTTTTGTAAATATATTTTCACAACAAATACATTCCCACATTCGAAACAAATACTTTCTTTTTAAAAGTATCTTTATTTGACAGATGACAAAGGTGATAATTTATGAAGCACTGAGTTCCATCTTGAAAATTCTCAAGAGTTCATAAACAGCACTTTGGTTTGTATTCAAATGTATGTAAATTTTGTACCACAGACTGCTTGTGCCTCTCGTACTGAAGCATCTCTATATAATTAAAGTGACAAAGGTTAATTTCATAATCACTGTCAATTTCAGTTTACACTTATACCTATTTAAAAAAAAAATTTAAAAAAATAGACAAAATGTAATATAAACTTTTTTCAACTCTTTCCAAGTCCTGCACATAAGCGCTATAAGCTATGCGTATAACAGTCGTACATTAGCGGTAATTGAACACATATTGTGTACAATATTTTACAATACAAAACTTTTATAAACAGATTTGAAGTAAAAAGCAGAAAAATCCTCTTTTAAAAATATCAAACAATAAATCCTTAACGTTTAGTTTTCGATAAAATTTCACGTTCAAATTCATATAAAACTGACGAAAACTCCACAAAGGCGAGTTTTATGAAAACCCATGTAGCGATGTTGTTATTCGAAGCAAAAGCGCGGTCTGTCAGCTTTATACACAAACACATTCCCCCTTTGACCTCTGAAATTCACGCCTTTGAAAACGACGACACCAATACATCCCCTAAACATGATAAATGGCTGAACTTGACGTTGGAACCATTTGTCTCTGAACAGCAACGCGAAGGAAAAATTCGCCTTTATTTGCATAATATAATGCTGTTTAAATAGCCGCCATGTTGCGGTTAATACGAATTCGAAAGCCTTTCAGCTCTTACGGATAACACTAAGACGAAAACATATTTTCACCGCGACGTCGAGACAATGTTTTGTAAATGCTATAAAATTTAATACCCTCGTATACGTAAGTGACGCACGTTGAGATTAAGCGAGTAAACAGTATCGGTCTATTAATCGTTTACTTAATATACAGATGTAGCTGTAATTAAGAGGTTGTCTTATTATTGATTATATTTCATTAAGTTATACTTAAGATATTTCAAATATATTCGAATCGAATCATCAGCTTAAAACTTAATCTTGTATTCCATGAAGGATTACACAATTGATTCGTAAAAAGAACTAGGAAAAAACTCAATATATACTATTTCAAAGGTTTATGTTTACACAACATATATCTACATATAATTGATTATATGTATAATACATATTTTATAGTAATATTTATAATACATATTTTATAACTTATACAATCGTTTATTCAAATCAACATTTCGGTCCTTTTGCTAATTAAGATTATTTGTAATTTATTCAGTTATATTTATGTGTAAATGATTTGTACTATTTATAATCAAAAATTCAAACACCTTCAAATATAATAAACCTCTTTTTCTAAATTACTGTTAGACAAAATTACAGACAGATAAAATACTAAAAACGAAAATAGCGAAGTGTGATATGAAGTAATAGTTTACGAAGGATGGTATTTTTGGTGGATGGTTCCTTTCGATAATGCCTGTTTCGCGGCTCGGCCCTTCCAAGTGTTTATAACTCGGCACAAGTTGGTAAGTTTCGCTATAATGAAATCTATGTACGCCCTGGTTTATCGTTGTCCTTTGAAGTTTTAATTAAATTGTATTGGAAACGTTTTTGTTGATAGGTTTTAAGGGAATAAGGATTTATTGAGAATTTTGAGCTATATATATATTTTTTTTTAATATTAAGATAGGCTTGCGTTTGACCACTATTTCACCTGATGAACGCGACTTAAATTTATTCAATTTCTTTCAATTCTTCTTTATTCTTCTTTTTTACAGCTATTAAAAGTAGACTGTTTGTCAAATGTCTCTCTTGTTTAGGCGAAAAATTGAAGTTTATTTCCCAACTAGCGGCCCGCCCCGGCTTCGCACGGGTCTTTAACTAAAATTTTAGAAATTATACATTTATATTTTTTATCACCTACACCTGCGTCGATACTGGAAAATATTTTATAATAGACGGATTGAGTGACAGATTTATTATATCTATATACATACATACATACATACATACATACATACATACTAGGGGTGTGCGATAATTATCGATAATTCGTAACTACTCGATAATTTTTCATTCGATAATTATCGATAATTATCGATAAGTGTTATTCGATAATTTTGATTCGATAATTATCGATAATTGTTCATTCGATAATTATCGATAATTATCGATAATTATCGATAAGTTTTCATTCGATAATTATCGATAATTTGTTGCGATTCGATAATTATCGATAATTTTTTTCGATCCGAAAATTATCGATAATTTTTTCCGATGTGATAATTATCGATATTTTTGTGTCATCCGATAACTATCGATAGATTATGTCGATACCGGACGGCGGCTGAGCTTTTTTTTTGTTTTTTAGGTATTCTGATAGGGAACGGAGGATTATAGGAATACGGGACGGCGGACGACGTTTTTTTTTTTAAGGTATTCTGATAGGGAATGGAGGATTATCTCAGTACGGGACGCTGGATGACCTTTTTTTTTTTTTTTTTTTTTTTTTTCGTCGTCCAAAAATTGTGCCGACAATTATGGATAACTTTTGTGAACTATCGATAATTTTTCTCCGATAATTATCGATAACTTTCGTGAACTATCGATAATTTTTATCCGATAATTATCGATAACTCTCGCCACTACCGATAATTTTTTATCCGATAATTATCGATAACTGTTCATTCGATAATTATCGATAACTATCGATAAGTCAATACGATAATTATCGATAATACAATTATCGATAATTTTTTGTGATGAACACCCCTAATACATACATACATACATAAATATGTATAAAGATAGTACGGATAGTACTCTTAAATACTACTTATTTTTAGTATTTATTTCTTTAACTAGCGGCCCGCCCCGGCTTCGCACGGGTCTTTAACTAAAATTTTAAAAATTATACATTTATATTTTTTATCACCTACACCTGCGTCGATACTGAAAAATATTTTATAATAGACGGATTGAGTGGCAGATTTATTATATCTATATACATACATACATACATACATACATACATACATACATACATACATATATATGTATATAGATAGTACGGATGAAACATTTGAACTGTTTTTTTTTTAAATTATTTTCTCATTGATGAATACCATATTTTAATAAGTATCTATTATTCCCGACGAAGACAAATCCAAAAACACAAAAATCATAAAAATCGTTCCACTCCTTCTCGAGTTATAAACGGTGTAACTAACCCGACTTTATATAGATATATATAGATTACAACTTAAATAGCTATAACCATCCAACTTTGTACAATCAACAAACAAATAACGACCAAATATTTTAAATTTTAACAACGAACAAACAATCAAGACCGTAGTACCCTAAAGTATTTAATTATATACAAAAAAAGAAAAACAGATTTTTAAATACGGGTGAGTGTCATTCTTCTGGCCGAAGTTTTGGTCAGCGCGATTCAGAAAATTATATTTTGTATACTGCGCCATCTATCGTATAATTGTAGAATATCGTTTTTATATTTAGTGACATTTAACATAATAGTATATTAATTGAAAATGATGTTTGTCTAAAATATTAAAACGATTTCTATTCCTATCCGACATATTTAGTAAACTTTTAAGTTTAACAAAATAATAACTCAAATACATATAAGTTTTGTGAGTTTTAAAGATTCCTTAGACCAGATGGCGTTGGCGGCGCAGGTACCTATTTCTATTTTCTTAAATATTTATTTTTAAATTTAATTACAATGAAACAAAAACTAAATTATACTGTGAATTATTTCTAATTTTTATGTATTAAAGTTATTAACATTGGTTTTGTACTTTTTACGTGATACGTGATCAGAGAAAAACACGATAAGAGATGGCGCTGATACAAAAAAATACGCGCTATTGAAATTTATTCTTGATGATATATAGTGTATTAATAAAACGGAGGTTTAACAGATTTATTATTTGTATAAAATAGATGTTATTCTACCGGGGATTGACGGATATTATTAGTGTTGTATATTTCGAGAGACATAATAGTTTACACTAGTGATGCGACTCGAGTCCAATTTTACCACTCGAGTCATTCGAGTCATTTTGCAATGTCACTCGAGTACCACTCGAGTGGTCGAGTCACTCGAGTACTTTTGGAGTCACTCGAGTGACTCGAGTTATTGCTAAGATTTTCGGACGACGAAAAAAAAAAAAAAAAAAAAAAAAAAACAAAGAACAAGTACATCTGGCCTCCCCTACCGACGTTTACGCCCTAGCCCTATCCTAATACCTAAAAAAAGTCATCCGCCGAACCATAATTATCGAATCACAATTATCAATACTTCTCGGATCCAAAACCAATTATCACACCCTACTAACGGCTTGTCACACTCGTACATACTTAAACTTGTTTGTCTCGACGAGTGATAACTCGAGTCCAAATGAACTCGAGTCAATATTTTTTTCACTCGAGTATGATTTTTTCCGTAGTCAACTCGAGTCACTCGAGTAAAAGTGACTCGAGTCGCATCACTAGTTTACACAACAGAACATTTTTTTTTGCACAGCTTACAGCTATGAACTTTTAAACAGATTTAGCAATTCGAAAATTCATTGAGAACTAAAACCGCGACTTTTAAAAATACACTTATTTCATCTGTATTATCCAGTGATAATGTCGACTCAACAGATTTTACTATAAAAAAAAAAGTTAACGCACCGTTTGAAAGCAACCATTGGAGGATTAAGAGTAATTTTATTCAACGCAACCAACTTACAATAACTACAAAGAAAACGAAGTAAGAATTCGCTTTAGAAAATAAAAACACGCTAAGACATTTTAATTTCCGTCTTGGCGTAGAAAATTTTTCAAGGAGTAAAATGTATAGACGGTCGTATTTTATATGCAAGGAATAATTTCTATAAAATTTCCGATATTTCTCAAAGAAAACCAGGAAATAAACTGTCATTTACAAACGCAAAATGCAATCGACGTGCCATGATACTTACTATTTTTGCAACCACAATGCAAATATCAATTTAAATGTCTTTTAAATTTAATCAGTGAATTTTATATTATTTAATTTTTTTAACCTACGCGTACTTTAATATATTTTTTATTTCGATTGTGTACTTAATTTCTTTTTAGAATCGAAAGCCTTTCTGACCTAAAAACTAACCTGAGTCAAATCACAAAACAAAAAAACTGGTATCTTCTACAATTTTCTTAAGAAATAAATAAAATTTGCTTAACAAAATACGATTATTTTTGTATTTTTGAAACGTTAACACGTTGACATGTTAAAGCCAATTAATTTTTTAAATGTTTTCTTTTATGTTTTACGCTACAGCTTTAAAATAATACAATAATCTGAATATTAATTTTTGATAATTATAAAAATGCATAACACTGTAATTATTATTAAAAATAAATAAATAAAAATAAATATACTTAACACACACACGGTCGTCTGTTCCTAAGGTAAGCAACTTAATGCCTGTGTTTTAGGTAATAGCCTACTGATATACTTTTTTTTTAATAATTATACATATAAAAATACATATATAAATCGACATGTATTACACCCAGACTCGGGGCGGGAATCGAACCCACAACCCTTGGAGTAGAAAACAGGATCACTGCAAATTGCGCCCACGGGTCAGTCAAAAATAAATAAATAAACTGTTTACTTTTTATAAATTTGTAAATTCCTACCTTTTTATCTGAAAAAAAAAATCAGATTACATCATACAAAAATCAAGTCACTCCTGTATTTGTCACATTATTTAAAACATGCATGATAGCGAGAAGTAAAGATATATTATATGAGAGATAGCCTACGCGATTGTCTTTATGGAGCTGATTAAATGAATCTTATCGCCTGAAGGGAAAGCGTCCCTAGTCGGAGCGTCTTGAAAAACTTTGCAATATACAGTATGAAAAATTCAATCCGCGTGAGCAATATGTCGTTCATTTTGTTCATATCACGGATTCGTATCTGACAAACAGCACGTACTGAATATTGAAACTAGTCGAAAAAGAATAATATTACGTTTCATAATAGATTTGATGAAAGATGTCGCGAGTATGTGCTTTATACCCATCTATACTATATTAAAACAAGACTTTAGATCTTTTTTTACTTTTTGAACACGCTTAAGATTTGATGGTTGTAGGATCTGAAACATTACTCCTTTATTCAGGGGCCATAAAAGTGTGTGAAACTACGCGGGTCCTCGAGTTTCATATAAAATAATAACTAAGAGCTAAAAATAAAAATAGCAACTTAAAATGATTTAAATATTATAACCTAAATCACTTGCTCCGTTAAGATAAATTTAACGACACTTCATGTGTCAACATTAATAAAAATTGTTAGCTTACAAAATGTGGTAAAAAAATACAAACATTAAACATATAAACTCGTTTACGAAAACACCCAAAATCTTCACATCAAAGTTTTGAATTTCATTCTAATATCGGTCCTTCCTTTATGGTACGTAATGGAACTTTTTGTAATTTTAATCACGTGCCGCGAGAAGTCTTTAGAATTAATTGGGTTTTATGGGATCACTCCTAATAACCGGAGTACTTGTTTTGAATGACAATGTGTATTATAATTGTTTGTGCCTTTTTTAATGATGAAACCACTTATTTACGAGTGAGAAATATGAACCTTTTATAAAAAAATACGAAACGGCTTTAGGGGAGATGTGACTCATATTTCTCTGTCTATTTTGCATTTTTTCTTACTATCTATTTGGAGAACGTATTGTATTGCTCAAAAAAGTCGATTTAATTTATCAAAAAAACTTGGTAGTAATCCTACAATAATTTTATAGTATTATAATACTAAACTGAATTGTTATCTATTATTATTATTCTTATATTTTTTAATCAAATATTTTTATTAAATCTTATATTTCATTTAATTTTTTTTTTTTACAAAGATTATATTGTATATGTGAACTTTTACTACGTAAAACTACGAAAAAAAAATTATAGTTCACAATTAACAATTCAATTATAGTTTATATTATAATTCACATTGTTTAATCGTATATTTCGGTAGATGACGAAAAAAAACTTAATGTAATTAATTATTGAATGCAATGAACAAATAGCTGAAATAGAATTTAAATTTAATAATAATTAAGCGTTTAAATTTCAATTATAAAATGTAACACCAGATCAAATACTGACACCTATAGGTATTTAATTAATTTCAATTAAACACATAATGCTAACTGCAACTCCCATTCGTAGTAGTTAATTGTGACTGTACTTAGAATGTTATTTACATTCATTTGTACATACGTCGTTCAAACACAAGCAAACTGTGAAAAGTTACACAGTAAGAAGAACTAATTAATTTTAAGTTGCTTAAATTATTGTACACACACACATGTGTGTGTGTACAATAATTAAGTGTATTGTACACATGTTCCTACATATGTGTGTGTGCTGCGTCAGACAGCATAATATGAATGTTAGTTTATTAACGTATTTGGTAATCACTACATATTATAAAACAAAGCCGCGTCTGGCTGTTCGCGATATACACAAAAACTACTGCACAGATTTCCATGCGGTTTTCACCAATAGATAGAGTGATTATTTAGGATAGTTTAGGCCAATATACATAACCCAGACGCAGCTGGGACGTGCCGCTAGTAAGTTTTATGTATCACAATTCACGTTCCTTGTTTAGATTAATTTTATTATTTCTTTTATAAAATAATAAATAATATTTTTGATATAATGTTAATTTTTTTAAATAAATTTACCCGGTGAATAGAGACAAGTTAATTTTTAAGAGTAGCATCTGCTACTCCGAATTAACTGTTTTAAGAAGATGTATTTTAACACAAAATTACTTAATAACTCATTGGCATTTGATTTTTTTTTAAGCAACCGTTTGCTAAGCGTTTGAAAGTCTTGATTTTTTTTTTTGAATATATGATGATATTTCCATTAACTCTTATATAAATTTCATTTCAAGATATATTGTATCTAAGAGGGTTTACCCAAGCATTTGTCATTGTATAAATCATTTTTATTTTGAAGTGTAGGTACAATATTTTTTGTATTACAAAATAAAAAAAAAGAAATGAAAACGATTTACCTAAAAGTTAATATATCTTTGTCTAGTTGGATCCCAAGTGGTTGCAGAGTTATAACTTGTCAGATATAGATTCAAATAACAATAAAATCCTTGCTAATAAAATTGTACGGAAAACGATACGCAAGTTACCAATAAAACGCAGAACACACATAGAGGGCAACGAGCCATCTGTTATCTGATACTATAACGTTTCGACTCGAACATACAATAAAATATTATATAAAATATTTACCTTTTTTTTTTCGTATAGAAGTAACCAACAAATCGATTTGCAAACTCTTCTACAAAATATTACTATAATGATATAAAAAATACCTTATAAGCCTTTAGAAATTTTTGTAAAAGTTCACCTACCATGGAGTTCCATTTAACTGAAAAAATAAACGAGCATTAAAAGGAAACATCAACGAAATTAACAACTTTAACACCTCGACAGAAACAACCATATTCAACTGTTTTCATTACGAATTCAAATGGCACTGGGCCCCTTTGAATTTGCAAATCTTAGCGACTTATTAATTAATCATGCCCTATAGATACCTTCTCTAGGCAAGTGCCGATACCACGACAAAACGTCGATAATTTAATCACTTGACTATTATAAAGCTATTAAGCAACATTGAAGTCGAATTACTGATAGGCATGTGCTAGTAATTGGATTTTAACGTCCTATGTCTAGGCTTTTAAAACTAAAAGTTGAATTTGTAATGCAGTTTATTCTATATACATAATTATAATAAACTTTATATTTAATTAAATAATTTTCACGAGGTTTCTCCACATAAAACAGTATTAAATGTTCTAAGATGCGGGAAGTTAAGAGAAATTTATATGCGCGATTAAAGTGATTTTATTTCACAAGCTTGTTTAGTTTCTTAGTCTTTATAGGTACATAATATAATATAATATAATATAATACCATACAAAATTGTTCTCACTAAGCCAATTTTGTAGGTTTAATATATGTATGTATATTGAAGTGTCTTTTTATAAAAACGCATAACTATTAAAACGCATGTATTACTTAGAATTTATGATATTAAAATTTGCCAGGTCTGACTCCACAGTCATACAAACACACAAGTGTGTACTTCCACTCCCTATAATTTGTCATGTTGATTTTATTTTACGGTTTCTTACATTTATACCACCTACATGTTATATCGTAAAGTTTTATGGACTATAAACTCTATAAGACAAAAACATTAATTTAAATCATTGAGATTATAATGTACATTAACAAATATTTTCTTAATATATCATATAATAATAATTATAATTATATATAATTACTATTTAATTATCGATAGACTGTGACATCTCTACATCGTATATTTGTGCGTAACATTAACCGTATTGATTTTGTTTGCGCGCGCAACCCTAATCCCCACCTCTGAGCGGGTGGGGGTGAAAGGAACAAGGGTGAACGACGTTTCGATTCCAACCTTTTTATAGGAGTGCCTGAATCCCTAAGGTTTAATTCTACGATACATTACACTCAAAGAATACTTATAATTTACACTTTAAGTGGGTAACTGTACTTTATAGTACTTTAAGACGAACATTTTTTATTCTTCTGTGTCATGAAGGCAATTTAAGCACTGATATAGTGTTTCAAATTGTAGCACCAACTTGTAACACAACTTTGAGTACTAGTGATATAATTTGTATAACAGCTAAACTTTTAAATATATTTTTTCAATTACGCATTAAAAAAAACACGTTATTTCTATCTAATAAAAAGCAATTTATAAAAATAAAATTATAATGTACACTAAACGTTGTTACTTCATTGGTTTCCTTTGAAATATCGAATACATGATTTAACGTCACATATAATTTTAAGAGTACTTTCAAACTTATAATTTTTAATAATATATTCGGAAGTATTTTGTTTCTTAAATTATTTTCATGAAATAATACTAAACAATATAAAACAAAAAGTTAAAACATTATGGAAGTCTATTGTTCCGTTATCTCCTCAGATTTCAAATCAGTTCCATGAAAAGCGCTCCGATGATAATAGACTTGATTGCTTCAATGAGAACGCTTTTAAACGAGATCAATGTTTTGCCGCTAAATTGTTAACATTTAATTACATCTTCAATACTGTTTTATGTATTAGATAAAATTAAACATAGCGACTACTTTTGGTGATTTTGTTTTGTTAATTGAGTATAATGTAATTATGATTATGTACTTTATTTATAAATTTTACTTGTATCTTATTCACTTTCTATATATATTTATATTATTTAGTTAAAGAGGTCTGTTTTAATATGTTTATCTTAGTTTCATCCATTCTAATTTAACCAAATAAGTATTAATGGGGCATTCCATGCCAACTCGTCCTCTACCAATGGATTTTGCATCTCCGATTTCGCTGAAATTTGGTCACTTTTAAGTACCCCCAGAAAAAGGTTATAATAAATTTGTTCAAAATTTTTTCCTCCAGCTAATCGGGATATATGATTTTTTTAAGATTTTGGGGAGTAATATTGGCGACAGATAATAAGAATGAAAAACTATCTAAATGGTAAAAGTTTAAGTAAATAAGATAAAAAATTAATAAATAGTTAAAAAAAATTATAACAAAATAAAAAAAAATAACCTATCATTACGCGACTAGATTCAAAATTCATGTTTTGGGCAGTAATATTTTTGAAAATTAAAAAAAGAATGGAATGATACAAACAATCTTAAAATCGTTAAGTTTAAAATATATAAAAAAATTAAATTCATAAGGAATAAATTTTTGCATAATTTTTTTGCAAAAAATATGAATTAAAAAAAGACCGAAATCGAACAATTTTCCGCTACGTTATGGCTATAAAAAATATATCTGCGAAATCTTAAAAAAATAATATAAGTTATTGAAATTGTTAATTAATTATAGTTACACTAAACGCATCTATAACTGAAATAGCTATGAATATGTTTTATACATTTAAGAGTTTTATATTAAAAATATGTTTCCATTTTCATGATGTTATCTAACCTTGTATATCATCAACTTAACACGACACGATACTCGATTTTATGTGCAAAACAAATAACACTAACGCGTTTAAAACCACATTATACGCTCCATGCCTCCAATATCGTTATACGTACATACTATAAATCCTCGCTTATGTAATCTAGATATCCTGACTGCATGCTGATGACATGTTAAATAGACTAAAATTCATACATTTTAAAATCGATGTGCATCCGACGTAGGCGAAATGCGGGTTGGATTATCCGGTTTAGAATCTGAGTCGTTATTTAAATCATTCGAAATGACTTTGTAAAATTTAATTTGTATAAATCCATTTTAATATGTATTATAAATAAATAATACGAAAGTAGTTTCGTTTCTCTGTTTATAATCATACAATAAGCCCTATAACCCAAAACCCAAATCTGAATCAGTTTCAATAAATTATATGATTACTAAAATTACTAAAATCTTATATAAAAAAATATATGATCTCATAAATTTTTACCGGGAAAATAAAACTTGAAAGGGCTGAAACAAAAGTTGTAAATTTGTGCCGTGAACCCATTATTTTTCAACAGGGGAATAAAATTTTCGTATTTATAAATTAGGTAAGAAAACAAGCATTAAAATTCAAAAGACGATTTCAGAAGAAATAAATAAACTGCTCAAAATATTAATTCTTGAGTACCACTAGTGTTGATATTTCTGTAAATTTATTATGATTTAAGACATTATAACGTAAGATACCGATACATATCATAATAAAACCAACAACATCATACGACATAATAATATCTAATATAACACAATATACTTGCTATTTTTCTGAATAAAATGAAATTTATTGCGTCATCTGGTTTTTAATATATTTCTATAATTCCTTGAATCGTATTAAGACCCTTTTCTGGGAATATAAATGTGTTTTATATTTAAACTTATATACAGTATTGATATGCTTATAAAAGTTATAGAGAATTTTAATGACAGTAATAGATTGAACAACCGTTCTGGTGTAGTGATGCGAGTAGTCGCCTCAACGCCGGCGTTCGCTGGTTCGATTCCCGCTCGGGGCAGATATTTGTATAAGTGCTAATATTTGTTTCCGGTCTAGGTGTATATGTCTGTGGGTTTCCCCACCGTGCCTCAAAGTCGTTAAACCGTCGGTCCCGGTTGTTATCATCGACACCTGGTAACTATCGTTACTCACGGTAGGGATATTATCCTCCAACCCTTCTCCTACGTGAAGAAGAGGCCTTTGCCCAGCAGTAGGACGTTGACAGGCTGATTCAGTTCAGTTGAGTTCAATAGACTAAATATTTTGTCTTTGACCATTTTTATCAAATATCCATCGATAAAATAAATAAAAATAAAGGTGAAAAACAAGTAACGTGTATAAATTAACGCGAAATACGATCTAGTTTGCAGAGCAGTGCAGGAAATTGGCAATTTCTCGTCGAACGGACCGACGGACGGACGACCGGCTATGAATATAATAAACCTAAGTTAGGACGTCTATTGGCAACTTGATTGCAACGCAAATTGCATTGCGTGAAAAACTTTGTTCGTACGATATAACTATATTTTGATTTATCGCTGTTACGTTATGACTAAACGCAAAAGCAATTTAAAGACTAAAAAATTATTATTTGTTTAAAAATTTAGTATAACTTTGCTGTAAACTAGCACTTATAACCAATGCTCTTTACTGATTTAGTTGTTAGAGCTCTACTAATCTCATTGTTAGGTGCTACTGGTCGAATATTAAAACTAGCTTTGAGTTAAAAACCCGCTTTACCAACAAATAGAATAGTTTATAAAATATCATGCTATGATCGGAAGAGGTGGCGGAGTAACCATAAATATGAGCCTAAATAACGCAGTTAATAATAGTAATGTAGGGCTAATTCACTTTTTTTTTTTGTTTTATTATATATAATACAAAGTAAGCAAACTGAACCAGATATATTTAATATTATAATTTTTGTCACTAGGTATGATAGGAAATTTTATTAAGTATAAATATCGAAAATTTTAAAAGTAATAAGAGTTATCAAGGTAATATTAAAGTTATATAGACATTCCATTATCAAAGTATTTAATACCATAAAATTAAAATAGACCAAGTTCTTAAGAACTTTGAAATGGAAATTGTCCTGAGAGTGACGTTAACGGCGAACGGAAAATCTTTTGATATTATTTTATAATGGAAGATTCAAAAGTTTTCAGCGACTCCGATAAATGTACAACTTGCTTCCTCTATTAGCTCTTGGCAGAACACTTAAATTATAATATACAATCAATTACAACAGTCATTTCGACTCTTCCAATATAATTTTTTTTTCTACATTTGATACTACTAAATTAAAAACATGAAAAAAACAATGAAAATACTAAAAAATTAAAAACTATTTTCTTAAAGAAAACATGAATTATCTTTAATAAGATTTTGTTAAATAAATAAAATTCTCTCTGTATTGTATTTATTTTACAGTTTAAAAATAAAGTCCCTATTTATTAATTTTTTAAACTGGGCCTATATGTCGAGAAAAAAAAGAAAAAGTAGAAATTTTAATTATAACCCTATGACAAATGAGACGTGGACCGCATTGCGGGAGTGTAAGAGTATCTGTATCTGAGAATTGGCACAAAAGACACATGCAATGAATACAAATACAGAAACTTAATCCCACACACAAGGATACTAAAAGCTGAACACAAGTCGTCACTTTCTTTTTACACACACTCTTCCTTGTCATTTTGTATTTTCATTCTAAATTATACTGTAACTACACGACAAATTTTTTTACTTGTTTATTTTTATGATCCACCATTAAACGACTCAAGACCATATTTCAAGATGTCAACTACACTGGCCCTACCGGCCATAGGATACATTGAAGGAGATAAGGAAACCCTTTACCCTACCCCTTTTTTCAGCATTAATTTATATCATTTAATAGCACTCTTAGGCGTTATATTATATATATTCAAGTAGACTTCAAAAGCCCTTGTGAATCGTCATTGTACAAAGTAGATTATATTATCTATATATTAATACGTGAAGAAAAAAAATTGTACACCTTTTGCGAAAATTACGCGGACGGAAAAGTATTAAATTTGGCATAGTTAAAGTTTATATGGAGAAAAAGTGCAGAATGCTAATATTTTTTTATAATTAAGCTCAAAAAATACATGAAATCAATAAAAAAAAAATAAACACACTACGACACACACACAAAATGTACAATGTACATATATACACAAATTTTGTTTATTGTCAAAGTCTGTTGCCAACACGGTTTTAAATACAGGTCTTGCAACGAATTTTTTATCGAATTTTTTATCACAAATCAGGTCTAATGACTGCTGCATATGCTCACCATGTTATGCGCAATCATATTTTTATGATGTTGACAATGCTGTCAATTGTAGATTAGGTCGAATTGTGACCACTAAGCGACCACTAGTTTAGTTAATTAACCATAATCGATGTAAAGCTACTACCGTATCGGAATGTACATTTTGCTGAGAAGTATCGATAAGAAGCTCAACAGTTACTCTCTTAAAAACTGTCAGTATACTGTCAACCTATGAACTTAGACATAAGACCTGTATGAAAGCCAGCACTACTAAACCCACATGTCTTTGGCATTTATATAATATTATAGTAAATAATGTGCTTAAATACCTATGTGTTCAAATCCGATGTTATATAATTCCCAATAATATTTAACGCACATACTTTATTTTGTTTTATAACATTCTGTGACGCAATCTAACGCAATGATAATCTGTTTAAAGGATTAGAGGTCAAAACTCACTGCAATGCGCCGCTTGAAGCTGCCAGTTGTTTTTAGTATAAAATTCATCAATCCAGATGATACATGGAAATCTCATTTAGTGCTATGTTTATAGGGAAATTTATGTGTTATAAGTATCCGTAGCACACAAACATACGTAAATAAAATAAATTATTATTTAATACGATGCGATTAGGTATATAACACATCCAATGGCTGTAAGATTAGTACTTCAAGGTTTTAAGTGTACTTTAGCAGATATGCCTAAATATACATATATGTAAGAATATCGTTATATTTGCAAAGAAGTTAAATAGATGATCAATCTTGAAAAGCTTATCTACGTTGGAAATCGTATGTCAAAGAAAATGTACTACGTAATGTAATATGTAATAATTTTGCTGAGCTAATGATTTTAAATTGTTCATTTTAATGTATAGTAGGTACTTAAATTTACTTGCGTTATAAAAGTCCATGGATTGATAAATGTTAAAGACATTAAAATAACGCTACGACTCGTGAGTAGAGAAGTGATAAATGTCAACGTGGGTTAGAAGTTTAGAACTTCCCAGTAAGGGCAAGTAACCGTACATGACACATTTTTTATAATTTTCTACCCTCTCCCCCTATCGGTGATCACCCGTAATATTTGCTTAGACTTACCTTCTCCTCAAACTTTCACGTAGTAATTCATTAATATGTTTTTAAATGATTTTTTGCAAACAGAAAGTTTAAAAAGTGTAGTCAGTTGTAGTAGTAGTGCAACACAACACTGCGTGCCATATGTGAATATACACTCCGCGACAAAACTTTAGCACACTACACATTTTTTCATTACAACTCTTAATAAAAATAAAAAAATTAGACTTTTGATTCTACGATTAAAAACAGTTAGTCAAGACATTAATGTAGAAATTAGAAAGAATTTACTTAAAAATTAAAAAAATAAATAAAAAACTCATGGATATTTTTATTTTTTATGTTAGTTATGAGAACATCCTCCTGTATTTTTCACAACTTCAATCAGTCTCTTCGTTCTTTCGTATAACCTATAATTTAACATTAACATTAACATTTAACATAATCTTGATCTAACTTTTTCCACTCTTCTTGGATAGCATACTTTAATTGTTTAACACTGTTAAATTGTTTACCATTTACACAGCACGTGCTAGATTACCCCAACAATTTTCAATAATATTTAGATCAGGAGAGCGTGCTGGCCACTCCAAAATTTGTATATGTTTTAGTTCTTATGTTTACACGAATGCCTTGACTAACCCTCTTTAATCGTAGAATTAAAAGGCAAAAAAAAATATTTTTATTAAGAGTTGTATTGAAAAATATGTACCTAGTATGCTAAAGTTTTGTCGCGGTGTGGAGCTCGAAAAAGCGCAAGATTTTTCTAGAGGACATTGAATACGTGATGAAAACTAGAGATGCAACGGATATCCGGTAACTATCCGGTATCCGGCCTATCCGGCCTTGTTTTCACTATCCGGCCGGATACCGGATAGTAATTCAGTATCCGGCCGGATACCGGATAGTAAAATTCAAAAAAATATCATTATTTTACACAAGGCAAATCAATAAATAATAATATAATACCACAATAGGTTATGGACACCGTTTATTTATTTAACCGCACGTCAAAAATGTTTGTGTTATTAATCAGTTTAGTACACAAAATTAACAAGAGGCAAATCGTAGTGAATGAATACCAGATTTTCTGCATTTGTTGGTAAGAGGCGACTCCGCTTGCCTTTGTATACCAGACAAACTTCTGAAAATAACCTTTCGCTGTAAACGCTACTGCCAGGTGCTAAAAGATAAATTCTAGCAAACGTTGACAACTGCGGGTACTGATTCAAATTAACTGACCACCAAATGTATGTTTCGTGATTGCGATCAATTCGAGATGCCTTTAATAAAAAGTAAGCAAGTCCATATGTCGGATTTCACTGAAATAGCGAATGCACTCGAAATTTTACGTTTGATTTTCTCGTAAATTCTGTCATATACATATATCAGGAACGATTTTTCGCTACGCAAGTGTGTGTGTGCGATGCCAAACGGTTTAAGGTAGTTCCAGCGTGGGGAAGTGTAGTCCTACCTTAATACCTTCTGCCTTATATCGTTAGTTATAGTAATCTGGCAACGTTGCTCTGACTGTTTTATATAATTTTGTTTATATGGTCTTACTATATACAAATAGTATTGCGCTTTCTAATAATAGTTTTATTAAATTAAAAAGATGAGAGCGTTGTGCACAGTGTTGCCAGATCACTATAAATTTAAAATTAAAATTAATATATATTGTTTTAATATCTAGATAACAAAACTTTTTTTTTTCAATTCTGTCGAGAGAATTTTTTAATATAATAAAAAATCGGACATTTTTACATACATAAATGGGACATTACTCTCAAAATCGCGAACTTTGTCTTTAAATATCTCGCGATCTAAACCGTCAAAAATTATGAAATTTTAGTAATTCATAAATAAAGCTATTCTGAACCCGTGAAAAAATTTTTTGCCGAATCTGTGGAAAAGTGGTTTAATGATGGAACTACCTTAAAACCAAACGGTTTAAAACCAAACGGCTAAGTTCCGCCGGATATCCGGCGGCCGGATATCCGGCTATCCGGCCACATGGTTGGCCGAATATCCGGTATCCGGTATCCGGCCAAACTGCTATCCGTTTCATCTCTAATGAAAACCTAAGACCACCCCCTGCCCCAGTGACCAAGAGTGGTATTTTTGAAGACCCCCTCTTGAACAGATCACGTAGTTGGGTACGTTCCCTAATCTAATGTTGTTTCTATGTAGTTGTCAATAGTACAATCATCAGTCTTGTAATCCCTCAATCCGTCTTAGTGTGTGTGTTAGCATATGTTAATAAAGAGACGTTATTACCTATACAAACAAAATTGGATAAGCTATGAGATTGTCAAGAAGAGATCATTATTCAGCGTTGTCATCTAATAACTTAAAATTTTACTAATTAAGGGCTAATTTCTAAGTTAAACGTGATATAATGAAAATAAAATAAAACTTTATTTCCATTAATTCTCACGATAACTGTGAAAGATAATTTTAAAATGTTGCGTTACATTTCTCAATTAGTTCGAAGTAGCAAAGGCACTTTACTCATTAAGCGAGTGATGTGTACCCTTTATGATAAGGTATCGGGTAATCACGTTAGTGCATCGATCATACCTTGTATAAAGTAATTAACGCCCTCAGTATGTATCTATTTTTAAATAGGTAATTCTGCAATAGTTTTTAGTGATAATTACGAGTATGTATAATTTATCATGCACCTACTTTAATTATATGAGTGTATAAGTGTACACTGTACATAGATATACACATTATACACAATGTTTCTTTGACAGATTTCTTAAGAATTGCAAATGATTGTGCACATCTGATACGGAGTAATAAAGAACGATAAGGTTTATAAATTGAAACTATATAACATTTACTGTCGAAGGAATAGAAGTTAAAAGAAATTTTAAGAATCGGTTTTCCGTCTGAACCAAGGTACTGCTCATGGGAATTGCTTAAATCGTTCTTTTAAATAAAGATTGTACAATATAGAATAAGATAAATTAAGAATGTGAAGACATCTATTGGTGTAAGCATAAACTAAAAAGAGTTTTTCCATATACCTAAATATAGGTAACATAATATAGGAGGATTGGAGCTTACTCCACCACGTTGCTCTATTGAGAATTGGCGGACAATTTTCCTACCGTGAGTAAAAATAGCTGTCAGGTGTCTGATAACAATCGTGACCGACGGCTTTACACGCTCTCTGAAGCACGGAGGAGAAACCCACAAGGACATTAACCCAGACCAGACCAGAAACAAATATTTGTACAAATCCAAATATCTGCTCCTAGCGGGAATCAAACCCGCGACCGCTGGCATTAAAGCGACTAGTCGCACCACTACACCAGAACGTTTGTCAATTCTGAATGTACTTAGAAAAGTTATTTTTTTAAAATGTAATGTCAAGATAAGAAGTGTGATTTAGTTAAAGTTTAGTAGAAATATGAACGAAATATCCGCAGCGATTCAATTAAGATGAAAAAAAAAAATTTAAGCTATCCCATATCAGTTGTCAAACCTAACAAAAAATTACAATTTTTTTACATGGAATTTTATCTTTATCGGAATTTCATTTTGATGGATATTCAAAATTTATTACATTCCCGAAAGTACAATAAAATTATTAAAACTTATTAAATTTAGTACAATAAATATAAAACATATATAACGTCCTTCATATATATTATATATATAAGAACATCGTTTACGATATGCCATGACTAGTTAGGTTCCTACGGTTTCACCATGATTTCAACTTTTGTCAAATGAATTGATATTTTTCGTCCCCAATCTTGTGATTCGTCACTTAATCATATTTAGCCTATATCAATATTACAACTATCCTGATCGAATAGCCTTTTCGCTTTAGCTTTATAATTATTAATATAGACCGCATCGATTAATTAAAACAGTTTTAATTAAACCATAACAATTGTTCATTATGCTACACTGATTCATCATTCACATTGTAATTTCGTAATTAAACTAATACTATAGCGAATACATTATCATATATTAGCAAAGTTTAATACAAGCTTTAAATCTCATCGATTAGCGCGACCACTCAGTAATTATTAGTCTAACCATGTATGAACGGACGGCTGCGCAACGCTTTTGTAGCGTTCAGTAGGGCAAATGAGTTTTAATTTGTATGTATGTGTGTATGTAATAACAGCAAGTACACGCACATAGTCGAATGATTCCGATACGATTTTGATTGTTATGTTTAGATATGAAATGGTTTATTCACTATTAAATGTGTGACAGTGTTATCATTTTCATTAAATGTACTTTAAATTATTTTAAAATTTTAAACTTATTCAATTTACTTGGCCGTGCGGTTACCGACAGAGAAGAACAGTCCCGACCTCTTTCTTGCCGAAGTTGAGTGTCGTAAAAAGCGATTAAGGCCATAGCGGTGCGAACAACTGTGCACCGACCAGGGTGATGACAGACAGCAGCGTCTCCATTTCCAGACAAAACACACTGCGCCTCGCCGACACGCCTGCCAAGCGTGGCGAGTATTGGCAAACCATAGCAAAGCATATAAATGGGGGAGGCCTACGTTCAGCAGTAGACATCCAATGACTGATATGATGATGATGATGAAATTTACTTCAATAAATTACTATGAGTGTAATAAGTACTAGAGAAGAGATAAAAAAAAAGTCGTGATCCAATGACCCGTTTCAAAAATATTTATATTATATGTTTTTATACATTATACAGTATATTTATTGAAAAAAAGTTTATAGGCTATATAAAATCACGCTGTGACTTATAGGATGTCCGCAAAACCCAAAAATATTAAACAATATGAAATGTTTTGAAAACGGGACCGAAACCGAGTGGTGTGACTAAATAATTTTTGATATCCATTTAACTATTAACCCTTCTATTCCCATATCTAAATTAGTTAGAAAAATATTTTCTTTTTAAATAAAATAGCTTAGATACATTTGAATAAGACCAAAAATATAGAAAAAATATCTAAACTAAGAAATCATCTACAGGGGACACTGGGCACTGTGCAGTTAACACTGAAGAAAACGCGATTTCTTTTATTCTTTCGGTAGCAAAAAGACATCAGTTTTTGTAATAATATTTATTTATATGAAAAAAAAAATAATATTTGTTTATTATGAAAGCTGTACCAACACTAACTGTAAGCCAATATTGCACTCGGCACATATTTTTCTAGTGCGTTGGTGACAATATCCGCATCTTCGTTGAGAGCAGTCGATTTTTATTATTATTTTATTGAATTTCACTCATTTATTTTTAGAGCGTAATTGGCTATGCTACAAAGGTGGTAGAATTTTAACAATAAAATTTTCGTGTGGTAGATAATAAATAATAAATTTCTGTCACCTGCAAGTGACATTGGGAATTAAAGGGTTAATACTTTCATTTAAACGACACTACCCGTGACCATGTCGTCTGCAACTTCACCGAAATATCAGTATTCTCAAAATAATAATCGCGTTAAGTCCTGTTTAAATAAAAGTTTTTTTTTTATAATTCTTTCGTTCCACCCGCTTAACATAAACATAAATGAAGTTCATTCATTATTGTAATATATTATTGATACATGTTAATGTGACAGAATTATTTAAAAAAAAAAAACAATAATATAATACCGATGAATATTCGGGAAATCACTTCCGTATCATAAAGAAATTCGTAGCATTGTAGCAATATATTTTTTACACATCATTTATCATTTTCGGAAAATAAATCAATGTAAGTACAAAGAAAACACAGTCAATATATATTTTTTTTCCGCTTATGTTTTGTTATAGAAATTGTATTTCAATGTCACCATGACACAACAGCTTATAATAGATTAGATCGGACACTTAGGAGTTATTGATTAGGTGTGTCTATCCATCTATTACTTGCGGTTGAACGCATCGCTGCACAACCCTCTCGTGGAGTTGTAGTCTTCTGTGGGTCAAATTAATTACAATTATTTTTAGAACACTACTTTTATACCCTACACTGAATATCTCACCTGATAAAATGTAATGTTATGATAACCATTCAAGCTTAGTTGTGTTATATTTGTGTTAAAATTACCAAAACAAAGTTTATTAAGATTAGTTCCAAACATACATTTCTATACTGTAACAGCTCCTATTGTCATTTAAAGAGAAAGATTGGGGCCTAATCTGCCGCTCAACTGCCACTCCACTGCTGATTGGTGAGGATATATCTCTCATCTCATCTCATCTCATCAGCCTATAGCAGTCCACTGCTGGACGTAGGCCTCCCCAAGCTCGCGCCAGACATCTGGCGCGAGGATATATATATATATATATATATATATATATATATATATATATATATATATAATAAGCATCTCAGAATATCTACCGGCAGATACAACTCAACGGTGATAGTCCGGCTTTCAACTCGTGGCCTGTAGGTAAAGACAAACGTTATCTGTGCACAAGCTTATGTCGGGTCTAACACACCTCGATGTCTTATCAATACTACGAGTATTTACAATTCAAGATTTTAAACCAAAGTAGTTCACTTCACTCGTTCTGATATATAATGGCTACTATTACCTATAACTAATTTTAATTTGATTTATTCTTTAAATTGCTCTCAACTAAGCTATGTAAGTGGCCGAAACCACCGTGCCTCGGAGAGCACATAACGCCGTCGGTCGCAGTTGTTATTGTATACACCTTATAATGATCATTACTTAGTAGATCAAATTTATTATCAGGAAACCCGCTGTAGCAGATTAAGCTCAAACTGTCTTTAATATGGAGAAGATGTCATTATCCCGCAGTCGAACATTTACAGTCTGATTGAATTCAAGTTTTTTTTTTGTTATTATTATTAATAATAAACCCGACCCACTAGGTTAAACACATGAATCGAGAAACAAATACTTATACGAATAAAAGTATGTACTCGAAGCGAGATTTAAACAAAAATACAATATACTAGCAAAAACTTTAAATATTTACAAATCGTGGAATTCATGCTCTACGACCCGGTCACAACATTCACGACGATAGAGGACAAAGAATGAGTCAGCAAATTATCCAGCAACTAATATCATTGAATCACACAAATCGATAGCCCCGTCTAGACTCAATGAATCAGGTACCTTATTTGTTTTACGCACGGTTTTCCATTACTGCGAAACTGTTACGAGTGACAAATAAATAAACGAGCTTCCGAACGACTACGGATAGAAAGTGCTATAGAACTCCATATATGAGTATTTTCTTTTAAATGTAACATATTCCTTTAAATGTAACCGTATACGCTGTAAATAAAATAATAATAATACTTTTGAGAATAGAATCACTATCTTACTGTTTTAAATACGAATATTAGGCTGGACGTATGTACGTTATGAGTAAACAATTATTACTCTTTCAATCAAAATCTGCTAAACTTGTGTAGAAACTTGGTAGGTGCGCAGAAGGTTTAAAAAAAAAAATTTAACGCCACGGTAAAAAACACGATGCAGAGCTAGTATATTAATTTATTAACTAAAGCACACATTTTAATAAAATTAGTAAGAATTTACATTGAGATATTTTTACATTAATTTATTTGTACAGTTATAAAAATATACAACAATACTGTTCCTTTGACACATGGAAAATAAACAAACAAACTCATATACTAAATCAAAGTCGAATAAATGTTTTCGACGGCTCGTAAAAACAATACTCGTTCGTGAAAAACAAAAAATAATGGAAATAAAACATTCGTTATGCAAACACATTAAAACGCAATAGATTGAGCAATTAGTGCCCAACCCTGATGAGCGGAATGTCGCACAAAATACAGTAAAAAATATTGAAAATTTCGGCTCGAATATAAATGCAACGCTATCCACAATATTAAATTAAAAAAATTCTCGTGAGAATACATAAAAAATGATTTATTATTAATCAGGGATGATTAAAATAGTTTTCGTTACGTCACTGCAATAATAAAAAAACTATTAAAATGAATGAATTTATTAACTTTTTTTTTATATAAGACGCACCGATAATTGAAAACATTTTCTTGTATTATAATTTATTAATTGAAACAAAGAATTATCACACTTCACATACTCCATTGTTCCGTGACAAGTTAATAAGCTCAATACAATCACAAACTCGCACGGATGAAAGTCATTCGGCTTTACATTCGAAAAATAATCCAGTATTTTTCGAAATGATTGGGATCGTGCTGGGGTGTGTTCCTCCCTCCACTCACAGTCGAGTGGGAAAATGAATGATAACGGAAAGCTGTTTAATTGATGTCATAAACAGTCGGAAGTTGAACTGTAGGTATTGAAAATTAGCTCTTTATTACATTCATAGATTAGAATCACTTACCGAGCTAATAATGTTACTTATTTGTTTTATTAAGTAATGCTTAGGAATATTGTTTGAATCATTTTGTTTAGATTGTCAATATGATTACGAAAAGGTAAAATTATTATTACTGGATATGATTTCTCCTTTTCATTTACCCGCCTTTTTAGAAGCATATTTTATTTGAACTGAATTGAATTACGACCTTTCTGGTGTGAGTAGTTGCCTCGACGCCGCGCGCCGAAGCGGTCGCGGGTTCGATTCCCGCTCGGGACAGATATTTGTATTTGTACAAATATTTGTTTCCAGTCTGGGTTTACGTCCTTGTGGGTCTCCCCACCGTGCCTCGGACAGCACGAATAGCCGTCGGTCCCGGTGATTATCACAGACACCTGATAATGATCGTTACCCATTATAAGGAAATTATCCGTCAATCCGCAGTGGAGCAGCGTGGTGGATTAAGCTCCAACCCTTCGTCTACATGGAGAAGAGACCTTCGCTCAACAATGGGTGGTTTACAGGCTGATACAGTATACAGTACAGAATTGAATTTGCCTATAAACATCCCACTACTGGGCAAAGGCCTCCTGTTTATATTGAAGAAAGATTGGAGTCTAATTCACCACGTTGCTCTACTGTGGGTTGACGGATTTCCATACCATAAGTAACGTTTCTAGTCGTTTCTAGTCTTTAATTCGATTGTTTATAAACACAATAGGTACACAAGACATAAGACACGTGACTAGTTTACGTCGTTAGTTACGTTTAAAAGAATAACGAGATTTTATTTAGAATCCAATTTAAATATTGATGTTAAATTTAAAATAAATATAGTAGAGATTTTCTTAATAAAATCCACAGGGAATGCGATATCAAAGAGCGTCGTATTCAGATCTTTAAAAAAACTACACTTCAGTATAAATACAGAATATTGTATAGCGAAAAAAGATCCCGGTTCCAGGGCAGTTGTCGCTCTGTTGATTGAATTGTCCCCGATCTGATCGGTTTAAAATATCGACAGGTGAAGTTTGAAAATACTAACAGTTAGCAAAACAGTGATTTCATTAAAGTTAAAATGACAGATTAAAACATAAAATCAAAATCATAATCAAAAACAATTTTATTGAAATAAATTGTGCCCCACGAGCACCTCCGAATCGTCATTTTACAAATTAACACTTTAAACTGATTATTGATTGATTATTTTTGCAAAAGTAAAGCTACCACCGATTTGGAATGTAGATTCTGCAGAGAAGAATCGGCAAGAAACTCCGCAGTTACTCTTTTGAAAATAATATATAAACTGTATTTTAGTACAAAATTAGTAATATCTTGCATGAAATACAGCGCCACTAAGTCCACACATTTTTATCGATTAAGTAATATAATATGATACAATTTAACGCATTAACGTTAAATCTGTCGTAAAATGGGATAATTTTACGACTTAATATTAATATTAATTACGTTACTGAATAAGTACTTTGTTATTATTTTCTATTTGCAGGTTAAATTCCATTATTGGAATTAAAATTGATATTATTGTATAAAATTATAGAATAGTTACTAACTTACTTAACTATATTACTAACTTAACTATTCTAATATATATTCTAATATAATATAATATATAAAATAAGTCTTAAATTTTATAAAACAATATTTTGAAAAAAGTAATGATGCTTGTTATCAAAATGAATTGTTGTCAACTTAATATTTAAGAAGTAATAGGACACATTTTAAGGTTTTATTCCTGGACCTATAACACTTTAGAGTTTGAATATTATTAATATACCTAGTTGTATGTCATATATCTAATTTACAGACAAAGAAAAATAAATACTGTTACTTTACTTAATTATTGTTAGTATTAGATTGTATTCTATTAAAAATTAGTGTTTAATTATATATTACTTATTAAATAAAATATAAGTGACGACGCAAAAAATACCGCGCCAAGAACCAATCGCCCAATTGAATTTTGTGCAAGCGAATGTGATTGGTCCAACAATATTACGAGAAGCGATGGATGGTTTCAAAATTGTCTATATTCAATTTTCCATTCAGTACAGAAATACTAGTACTTTAAACTGCCATCTACGGTATTTCCGAACCGATACGACTTAGGGACCTTCAAGAAAAGAGCATAAACCCATTTAAAAGGCCGGCAACGCACCTGCTAATCCTCTGATTTGGCGGGTGTCTTTGGATGTCGCGTACACTACCATCAGGTGAACCGACTGTCCGTTTGCCCCCTCTTACATTAAAAAAAATGTCTATCATCGATTATATTAGTTTCTCTAGATCGAAGTTGAGAAAATTATATAAATAAATATTATTTTTTCAAATAAAACACACTGAAACAGATTATAAACATTTCACTCAAAAGAAGGTAAGGTTGTTTTAAGAAAATAAGTGAATATTGTCATAAAAGCAATATATCTTAGCTATAATCTGTTTAGTTACAGAAACCCAGTTTTGCACGGCAGTGCGCATTTAATGGCTTTCAATAAATGCCAAATAAATATTTTCATTGATACTATTTTACTCTTATACTTTTATTCTTATTTTTTCATTTACCTATATGTTATATTATTTTATAGTTGTAAAAGATAACGAAAGTTTATTGCTATTAAAAGTCAGTACGCACTAAAAATATTTCTACGAATGAATTTGAAGTCAACAACAACAAGGTTATTTTAAGTCAACAGGTCAAAAAGTACCTTATGCTTCTCATAAAAGCGTTTTCAATTTCCCTCAGAGGCTTAGAATTCGAACGCAGTTACAAAGCAACAATCATTTCGATTCCAACGCTTGCCACAAACGTTCGATTGACTGTCGACATCAGTGTGTCATCCACTGATTGGAAGGCTGTCTGTTGAGCGCATAATGATTGCTTCTCTTGTACTGCGTTATAAAGGAAACACCTCGTTTTATTACTGACACAAAAATGATTTTTTCTTATTCGTGACAATTGTCAAATAGCGAAAAAGCTGAAGCTTTGATTCGTTGATTGATGATCGGCAAATACCTATTTCAGTATTTGTGAATAAATTATATTTACTTTTGTTAAAAATTTCTTTAGTATTTTTATTTCAATGGAATTTAAGTTTTACATCCTCTTCAAACTATTAAGGACTTGTTGACTGAATGTATTTGTCCCGGTAATTGTCATTTATGGAAAAAAAATTGGGTAACAGAAATATCATTCGTATTTTTTGCCGAAATTGATTCAGGAATATTCAATTTAATCTTGTATGATATTGGCGTACTCCTCGGAAACATTCGAACGAAGTTTTATCATCAGTTGATTGAAATTCACAATTCTGACATGTATCTGTATATATGTATAGAATATTCATACATTTCTAGTACCTCCCTTTATTTTTAGTATATCGATAGAAAATATTTTTAAATAAAAAAAAATGTTTTTGAAGAATATATTGATATTTCATTCGATACATCTTAAGTAAAATCTATTAGTGCGATCGAATCAGAGATAAATTTTTGTTTCTCTGCCTGTAATTGATATTTGAATGTTGTAGACATCAATATTGCACCTTAGGCTTTGAATGTAAGTTCAATCTGTCTTCTATTGACATATCATAGTATCCAATTCGATTCCATCAAACACGATATATTCATCTCTCAGTCGTGATTTCATATAAAGACTGAAAATATATTTTATGCAACTGTATACTTTTGTTCTTTACGCTCAATTATAACTAAAAAAGATACGTAAGTGAAAAAATAACCGTATAATGAAGATAATTGATACCTATAATGAGGAAAATTTATCATTTTTCAAGATTTACATTATTCTCAAAGTTTTTTAAATATAAAGTTTACATTATTCTCAAACTTTTAATAATATATTTTTTTATGAAAATTTAAAAGAAACAACTGAGTTAAAGTTAGTGTAATTAACAAAATAAATAAACTTTGTAATAATAAATGTTATGTTTCCAAATTAAATGTTATTTATTTTTGTGATGTCTCCATTTATATTTTCCGACAATTTGGTTCGACGTCAAAAATGAACAAAAAAAACCGTTCGTATGTTTCAAGTATTAAAGCTTGGGCGTATATTGATTGCTTCCACAATACCGCACAGGAAACGTTTGGTGAACTTTTTTTTATTTCAGAGCTCCCGATCGTTTCAAAACTACGACCGATTCTAATCGAGATTTAAAATCGCTCAACCGTATGGAGATGGATTCATTTTAAACCATATTTCTATTTATGTGTGCAATACGATATGAATCCTGCAACTAAAGACCTTTACTCACAAAGCGTTTAATGTTAATTGTTTTTACATACTACATCATTTAGAAGTATATATAGTAACTATTTATATCGATACGGATGAAACTGCTAGAGAAAAACACGCCTAGTCATTAAAATATATAAAATTATAAAAATAAAATGTTAATTGTTGGTAAGGTACATCAATTAAGACTGGATGTATAAATTTATGTTTATTGTTGTTACATATAGTATTCAAATTCTGACGTATTTATTTTAACATAGTAAAAAGCAAAACATATACACATATATCGACGGTCCCTACGTACAATCCCCTATGTGGTAGATCCGTGATTTGCATTTTTTGTTTCCGTGACCTTCAGGCCACCCTATACTATCGTTTAGTTAAATAAAAATAAATCTAAGATGCCAAATTGAACTTGAAATTCACACACAAACATTTCCCGTAACTACAATATCCGACAAAAAACAACAGTAGTGGTAGTTCAGTAATTTTACGTTTGATAATATCAATCGTATCCCCGCGCGTCACCCCGCAACTGGCACTTGCGGGACATTGAGTCTAGGCGACGGTCATACTATGTTTGCCGCGTGTATGTTATGTAATTATACGAAATAAATATGCCTAGAAGGAAAACTACCACAAAATATCGTAAGTTGCAACCGCGTTATGTAAAGAAACACAGATATGAGAATAAAAAAGAACAGTTTTTCCGTCAAAACTCGTAAAGGTAAGCGAATTTTGAAAGTATTTTTATTTAAGTGTATCTTCAATCAAGTTTATAGTTATTTTTATATGTATTTCAAATAGATAAATACTTAAATTTTCAGTTTTTATAAGAATTAAACTAATTTTGCAGCATTCCAGCGTAATTGTCTGTATGTGGTAGTTACGTTATTTTACATCGGAAAATTGAAAAGTAAGTTGCAGTAAGTGGTAAATAAGTGACTTTACACTGGAAAATAAATACAGATTTTATTCATAACTACTACTTACGAAATTTTACTTCGGGAATGTTATTTCGATCTTTTACGTAATTACCATTTCCGTTATTTTAAGTGTATAATTCTCTTTTTTTTTTCAGAACCGCGTCTTGACAAATCAAAAGTTTTTCATTGTCAAACAAGATGAAAACAAAGAAAATATTATTGAAGCTGTCGCTCAGTTGCATACAAAAGAAGCTTCTACCCTGGATTTAGCTCATGAAGAGACCATTTTTCGCTCCTGCAATGTTGCCGCTCTATCGGATTCGATGATTATAAGTATTAGAATCATCGCAGCAAAGATTAGAATCTACCCTCTTACAGCCAACTAATATATTTCTTCCGCGTTATGCTTGACTCCAGTTTTACGATCTAACACAGACGATAAGGTTGAGAAAGGTATACTTTCTTCTTCAAAGTCACTTTTTGATCTGACTTTACGGCAAAACTCTGCCACTCAAGTTTTTGAATCAGACCTAGCTCATGAAAAGATGAATACAACCATTTTCGCTCATTCCAATCTCGCTGTTTTTTTGTAATCCTGGAATAATAGCTGAAGAGGTTACTTCTTATATAGAAGTAGAGCCACCTGTCATTAGTCATTATTCTCAGGAAATTATTGTTAGAACGTCGCATGGTCCAGATGACAACATAATTATAGAAGAAATCGCCTTTCCCGATTCCGAGCAACCTTTAGATACAAGTACTCCCTTAGGATCTGCTTCTATATCCACTATAATGCAGCATGTTGAATCAGAAACTTTAAATTCATTTAATATTTATTTATTTATTTAAATAGGACACCAGCAGTACACAAGTTATTACATTTTTGTAATAGAAAATGCAAATTCATTCTGTGTGCACCTTTGTAGGTGACACAGCGTTCACATGTTAGAGTAAGTTGCATAATAATTATGAATAGAAAATAGCTAATAGTAATTTCTATAATGAATTAAATAAAAGTGAACAAATAAACTAAATAAGTAAAAACTGGACCAAGGATGAGAGGAATCTTAAAGTAATGTGGTCTAGAGTTAGAGAAATCTATGTGTCCTCTTCTGAGCCAGACGTGCTTAAATACAAAAATAAATTTATTGAACCCTACCGTCGCATATTTGTCAGAAGAAGTCAAAGCCGGAGGCTTCAAAATCAACCAGATGATGAGTTGAGCCAGGCTTACACTGGGCCTTTATCAATCCCGAATGCAAAATTAATAGATGTCATGTATCTTTGTGAAAATAACATAATTCCTAGACAGTATCACGGATTTTATAATTCACTTTCTTCTGGTGATGTAATTGTTTCAAGTTCCGATGAAGAGAAGTAGTATTTTTAACTATTAGTTTGCTAATTGTACTTTTAGTTTGCTAATGGTGACGATTCTGTTGCACACAAATATGTAAACTAAATTGACGTGTCTAAAAGCAGCACTGTCCTTTTCAGACTGTATTTCCTGGAACAGGATAGTAGTATTTTTAAACATGCCAATTTAGTTCAGTTTACAGATTTATGTATCAGAATTGGTACCTATCTACATTATCTGGCTAGGTCGCATTGCTTTTTGAAAAGTTATTTTTTATTACCTAATTAATCATGTTCCTACCAATTGCAATACAAATATAATAATATATTTTTGTATAAGATGTTTTGAGAAAAAGAATGTTAGTATTATTACTGGTCAGATTTGTAATTATAATAATATTGATCTCTTAAAATACTTACTAAGCACTAACTTGTAGCACCAGGTATGTCAGACGTACCAGTTTCTTGGTACACATACCAGTTTTTAGGGTCACGTACCATGTACCAAGATTATTAATCCTGGTACGCAAAAAATACCAAGATTTGGCTGTGGACCGACAAAGATACCTACTCGGTCGTTGATTCCGTATTAGAGCTAAAAAAAAAAAGGTCGTCAGTTCTACATATAGCTAAAAAAAAAGGTCATCAACTTCACATGAAACCTAAAAAAAAAGGTCGTCAGTTCTACATATAGCTAAAAAAAACAAAAAAAGGTCATCAACTTCACATGAGACCTAAAAAAAAAAGGTCGTCGAATCTATAAAAAAAAGGTCATCGCTTTTACATATCGATATATTATATCAATGTTGACAACACAGCTCAGGCGTACCAGTTTTTCGTCATCGGTACCAACTTTTCAGCCTGCTCGGTACCAGGAATTTTGAGTGGCCGTCTGACATCCCTGTGTAGCACTGAAAACAAGACTGATCAATAAATAATAAAGACTGGTATGGTATACTGGTGGTGGTATTTTTGTCATACTGTTGATAAATAAAAATTAAAACTTTGTAAAGCAACTTTTGTTAAATTTTTTCAGCCTGTTCATTTATAATTTAAGGTGTATAAATTTGTGACTTATAAATCGACTGTCCCTACGTATACTATCGAAACTGAAAAAAGGTACTTTACAGGAAAGCACTTTTAAGTTAATTTTGTGTACAAAATTGTCATTTATTTGTTATGTATCGATATTATACTCATGAAAAATGTGGTTTAGTTATGTATTTGTATGTATATTTTAGCTTATTCTCTTTTTTTGTATGAAAACATATATTTAAAGGAGTTTCTTAGTGCAATAAAAAAAATCGCAAATTTTCAGTTTCGATACTGTACGTAGGGACAGTCGAAACACTAATGTGCAAAATTCCTCTGTGATTCAATAAACGTTTTTAACTTTATTGTACCTAGAAGGTATGTACAATAAATTTACCTATCCTGTATCGCCGGTTTTTGAGAAAAATTTCCCGACCTTGCTCTTTCGGTAAAGTTACTCAGTTGTGTGTCAACCACTGAAATACCACCTACATCATTTTTATACCCACGTATAATTTCATAAATGGCAATTACGACTCAGCTTAATTTTAATACTACCACGTAAAAGTCAATAAGTGCCACTTAAGCTTTTTGCAATAGTGATTATTGCCATGTACAAGGAAGTAAGTGACGAATAATACACTAAAAGTGATTTTTCTTAGCTATCATTTTATTTTTCATAAACTATATCATCTTAGAAAACTTTATACCAAATTTCAAGACTTAAGGTTAAGTAGAACATGAAATGCACATGTTTGAAACTTTAAAACGCTCTCCTGTAAAATTTGTCATTTGTAGTTAGGGGATTGTACGTAGGGACCGTCGATATTATTAATCTCGATAATTTTCAATTACCACAGAATAATAATTTATATATAAATGAATAACGCGCTTTCGTTTTATATCTGAAAAAGTTAAATTACCTTTTTAAATTAAAACCGTTACATAATTTTTCACTTCGTTTTAAGAACTCACGTTTCGTAAAATTTGTAAAGAAGAAAATTTTGTTAATTAGATTTGTTTAAAATTCAGCAAGATATCTTTTCAGCAAGGCTCCATTTGTAAAATAATAATTAATTTTTCGAGACTTATTTCATTTATGTCAATCAATGTCTAAGAAATGAAAAATATATAATTATATATACTCGTATAAAGAATCTTAATTAATTTAAATTTTAAACAAAACTACAATATTATAAAGAATCAGCTTATCATAACTTCTTTCAATACAGTATGAGAATAACTTCTTTCAATACAGTATGAGCAATATTGGAATCATTTTTTCTTCATCTATTTTTTGAACATTACTATGGTTAATTTTGGCGATACTACATATAAGTATGTTAATATGTAAGTCTTCTGTGCGTGTGTGATTGAACTTTTCCAAAACGGTTGGACCGATTTTGATGAAATTTTTTGTGTGTGTTATCAGGTGTATTCGAGAATGGTTTAGATTCGATTAGATTAGATTTTTTTAAATAATTGTATTATTTATACGATGTTGTTGATCTTGGAATGCTTTACATTGGATCCGGCAGACAGCGCTGCGATCGCAATGTCGGATATTCAAATATATTTTACTAGCGGCTTCGCACGGGTATTTAACTAATATTTCAAAAATTATAAATTTATATTTTTTATCACCTACACCTATATATATTATGATCGTATCGATTTGTCGATTGATTGATCGATTGATCTGAACTGAAATGGAACAGTCTGTAAACGTCCCACTGCTGGACAAAAACCTTCTCTCTGTGTTAGAAAAAAATATACAAAAAAATATTAATGTAAGATAATAATTTCATTTTATTATAGAAAATTTGATAATTTCACGCATAGAAATCCAAAAAAGATAAAAAGCACTCATAAAACTGCAATTACCAAAACCTCACCCTATCATTTCTTTAGACGTTTTTTTTTTGTATGTTTGCGTGCAGATAACATTATGATTTTAATAAACGAAGACCATGTCTTATTACGTGTACAGAAAAATTAATATCGAAACACGGAAAACGAATCAGATAGAAAATTATTTATTAGATTCTATATATTTATATATATATATATATATATATATATATATATATATATATATGTGTATATATCTTACTTGTTATTTACAAATTCTATCGTAGAAGTTCTTAATCCCTTTTTTATTTCATATTCTACGTAGCTACATAGAACGAACGTTTGTAATCAAACACAATGAAGACAATAATAAGAAAAATATTTTATTAGAAAATTTTGAATATGTAAATATATATATTTTAATATTATTTTTCTCTTCTATTTTATCACCTATTTATCGAGCCGCTAAAACCTATAGATTTGCGTTGTAACTCAATAATTATTATTATTGTCGTGGATCTGAGACCAATATTTCAGTATATTAATTTACATGCACTATTATCAAAGACGTAAAACATGTTGATAACTTATACTAGTTATATAAATGTAGCCAAAATTAAACAGTATTATTTTTAGTATCATAATTAACGAGAAATCGGTGCAGTCATTAAAGCAGATGGAGCCGGGAAATTATTAAACAATATACGTACCTTTATAATATAATCGTTCGTTATTTATGTGTTAAATAATGAACAATAAGCATCACACCCACATACACAACACATATGTGTACAATTTGTACTGCATAAGTAAGTGTAAATATTTTATTATAATACTAGAAGACTCACATGGTTTCATACTTGTTTAAAGTTACAGATTCTCTTCTGAGAAGTAATGTGATATTTTATGATATTCCACAGTAAAAAGGCTAACTTAAGCAAAAATAATTGGTACCGGTCTTATATATACTTATATCCCTAAACCTCTCTATAATATTGTTAGTAGTTATAAGAAACCATGGAAGTCCAAGCCACAAAGTATTGATTTAAAAGACCTATATAATTGTAGGTAAAAACACGATAACGCTACCGATGTTTATAGGGAAAACAACCCCATATCGCCCCCCTGGTTGAGTCACTCGCCTGGAACAAAGAGGCCATACGTCACACTTCGACCGTTGTTATTAGGTTATCTGTTGTTCATTATGTTGTGTTCAAGGAATTTATATACAAACTGGAATGCTCACGTGCACTCAAAAAACGTTCCTTAACCCGGGATTGCGTCTCTTTCTTCCATAGATTCAAGGAAAAACTCGTAAGAAAGAGACAAAGCACCAGTTGTCAACAAAATGCTCGGAACAATTTTTCACTTTACACATTGGTAAGAAATGTCAACCTTATGTTGTTTATTTCAAGGTGCATATTTGAATATACAAGTTTACTAAGTGAGCGTTCTAGTTATGATATAAATTCTTTGGTTGTGTTATAACAGATGGTAAATTGAATTATTACCTGGATATAAATACTAGTCTGTACCGCTCGGATAGGTTATTAGGATTTGGTATCGTCTTTGTTCAAACGAATTCCATCATAAAGCTACACCATTTAGAAATACAAGCCAATCTTTAAAATCAAATTATCATGTCTATGATGATACTGTACTTAATGGTTTTAGGACAAGTAATGTTTTCAATAAATAAATAAATAAACTTCTCACACTCAACGGCCCGCAGTAGGATGTGAATCCTGTGTCGGGGGTCAGGAAACACACACAATACACGAGCACAAACGCCCAGACCACGACAAACATCTGTATGGCCTATACAAATATTTGTCATGTGCGGGGATCAAACCCGCGACCGCTAGCGCATCAGCCAGTTGCTGTGACCACTGCGCCAACGCGTCGTCGATAGTTCAGTTTAACATTCCACACTAATCAGACGCTATGTCATAATAAAATTTACTCCCACATTGATGTTTTGTTTTGAATATTGTTGATATATGTCACTTGTTATTAGTAAATCGACTAAAAAAATGTTATTTCGAGGTGGAGTCACTCAATACCGCAGTGACCGTGAACTACACCAGTACACTCCCATTAAAATATTCTGTCGTAAAGCCACAGAACATGCAAACTCTAAACGATATATTAAATCGCAATTTTGATTCATATTACGAGTACTACAGCATAATCATTTTGATATTTTGACACTATTTCGTAGTAGTTATGATTTTCCGTCTTTACAATAAACCTTATCTAACAATCTTTTCTTTGTGTGATAAATTATGGTAAAACATTATTTACAAGGTCATAAGTTATTTATTTTTTACTAGCCACCCACCCCAGTTTTACGTAAAGCATTTACTAGTGAAAAATAATTAATAATGATTTTTTTTTGTGTTAATTTTAAGTCAATATATATAGTTGTTTTGTTCCCTCTACAATCTCTGTCATCCTTTTTCAATCCTTTAGCTGTCTGCTCCTCAAAAATACTTTTTCCTTACATTTTAATTTGTAGCCGTTTTCTTCACAGTCTTCGTCTGTCTGTCAGAAAAGTTGTATTCATAGCAAACATTTTTTTAAATGACGTTTTAATTCCAATAAAAAAATAGTATTTCCTATAATATTAATCCTAAAATTCATTTAATTTGCAACAATTCGAAACTATTCTAAAATAAAGTACGATAAAAAGTAACAAAAAGCAATACCTATACATTTTCGTTTCACAGCCCGACAGCGTAGTACAAAAGCAATGTGTTTTTAACATCAACGTCGGCTGGTCCTATCACGGAACTACGCCTCGATGCTCCTTTGTCTATATCCATAGAGATCGGACATATTTTAAAACTTCAATAAATAAACATTATTCGTATATATGTTTATACTAGCTGATGCCTGAATACTAAAAAAACTCGAAAATAATATTTCATACTTCAAAATAGCAGCGTCTTACACAAAAATTTATCTCCTCTTTCACCCAGAGTTCAGAGTAGAATTTCCAAAAATCTTTCTTTAATGAGTAGTTTAGAAGAGCCGTACCTAAGAAAATATTACCTAAAGAATAATATATCTTAAATTTCATGAGGCTCGGTGATGATTAACCAGTTAGTTTGTCAGACAGTGCTGATGTCATAGTTATCACATTTGTTAGTAATATATTGTTCCATTTATGATCCTAACACGATAATTTGTAATAAAAAAGAACTTTAAATATACAACAGGATATAGAGGTAGCAAATAAAAAAAACTGGCGAAAACATAATTAAAAAAGCTTTTATTCTAAGTAAACAACCGCGCAAAGAAAAGAAAGTAAAACACACACATACACTGAAAGAAAAAAGTGAGTAAATATTCTAAAGTACTGAAAAAAAATCTATCCATCGATATTGCAATCTCATCAAAAACTGTCACAAAATCACCTTGAAAATATAAAAAAAAGGTTATACCTTCACAAAAGACAAAATGTAAATGAGAGTAGCGCACTGCAAAACTGAATATGTGCGAGCTCCGTAATGCCTCTTAATGAAGCTCCGCTTACGCTGAATTTCTCTAGCTAATGAATTCAGAAAACTCTGCCGTTACACTCATCAAAGTCTTCGCGCTTCGGCTGTTAAAACGCAGTCACGTGTAAGAAGACGCCCACGTTTATTTTAAATGTTTTTCACGCTAAACATGGTAAACTGAAGGACATAAATTTGATTTAAAAACAATTTATATATTTTATGCATACCTTGCAAAACTTTTAGGGTCATGCTTTCTTATACGATTCCGGCATTTGTGACGTTTGATTGAGCTCGGTAGTCATGTACTTTTTCAATGTCTTTAGACATGTTCAAATTTTATTTCTTTTAATTTTTTGTTGCACTTAAAAATATAACATAGTTCTCGTTATTTTAATGCTATAATTTTGTTTTTTGGTATGTTTATAAATATATCGTTAAATAATTCGTCTAATAGGATTTGTGCGTGATATGCACTTCAGTTTTACTCGCGTATGTATAGGTATCGCGTACGATTTGTAGGTTGATTACTTTTACGCTCCAATAAAATATGCTTTTGTATATAACATTTAAAAAATTTAAAAATTGAAATATGATATTTAAAAAATTTAAAAATTGAAATATAATTCCTATGTCAGGGAATTCAAAAAACCATTTTTTTCCGATCATTATATTAGTAGTAGAAATTCTAACTACATGCGTCTATATCTCTCTATATGTAAAATAAGGTGAAGGTAAATATGATTATAATTTATAACGTTCGTAATATAAATCTGCTTAAAGTAACTTTTTAAAATACATAAATGATTATTTAAAATTTAAAGTATGTTAAAAGTTACATATTTCAATTTATGAACAGGTAAATTATATAAGTTTTCTTACAAGTTACAAAATAATTTTTCAAGTTCATCATGCCCTCGGAGATCCATAAACCAGACGAGTGCAACTTCAGCCGTAAATAATAACTTGGAAAACTAATTCAACCAAAAACGGTTTTACGGCTAATCGTAAATCTCACGTATTTTATGAAAAGTTTTCACTGAATCCCGTTGGAATTCTAGAATTAAGTCTCGAGCTGTTCCATGGTTTAAATGGAATATTATGAAATCTAAATTACGTGGCATTTTGTATATATTAAATTAAATGAAACCATAAAAATGTTATACTCTTATAAGTTCTTAAAAAATGCGCTTTTTTAATTTAATATTTGTATTTAATTTAATGTACCTGTGATTGTTTCAATAATAGCTCAGTTAATAACATCTATATACAAATAATAAATCTGTTAAAACCTTCGTTTTATTACACTATATATCATCAAGAATAAATTTTAATAGCGCGTTTTTTTTCAATCAGCGCCATCTCTTATCGGTTTTTTTTTGTGTTCACGTATCACGTAAAAAGTACAAAACCAATGTAAATAACTTTAATACATAAAAATTATACATAACTAGGAATAGAAAGCGTTTCAATATTTTAGATAAACATCATTTTCAATTAATATAGGTACTATTATGTTAAATGTCACTAAATATAAAAACGATATTCTAACATTATACGATAGATGGCGCATGTAGGTGATAAAAAATATAAATTTATAATTTTTAAAATTTTAGTTAAATACCCGTGCGAAGCCGGGGCGGGCCGCTAGTTTGTAACTAAAAACAGATATTTAGTTTCGCTTTTAATAGTATATTTTTTAAATGGAAAATATTTATTTATTCAGTTACGTAAATAAATTTTCTACAAACTTTTAATTGAAATATTTACATCTTACTCAAGATTTGTTGTTCTGCTGCCAAGGTTTTACATATAAGTTAAGGGTGGATTTATTTCAAAACAGTAAATTTTTAATAGTAAATGAATTTTAAATAAAAAAATATGCGCAATTATATTTAAAATACAAAATTGAACAAAATAAATCTGAGTATTATTATAGTTTTACCATTTACAGACGTAGAGAACATATTTTTTGTACAATTAAAATTTTAATGTATACTACAAAAACAGTTATCAGTATTTGTTTACAGCAACAGTGACGATAATTTATTTAAAAAAAAAATCTTAAATTTTTTTTTAAAGATTCTTAATTTTATTCCTACAAAGACTTCAGTTCAGGAGTGAATTTCAATTATAAATTTAACCTACATTGACAACGTGAGTCCTCTGATCTCGACCCTTTCACGAGCTGATTGATTTTACGTACCCTCACGACCTTCGAGATTAATTACACTTAAAGCAGTTGTCACTCATTCAAAATTTCAATCCAATTGAAATGCTACTGTCTATAAAGGAATTGTATTTTTACAACTAACAATAAGACCTAAACACTGTAATTCAAGATAACTGTCATTTTTTACAACAACTAAAATGAAAAATAATTGATATTTATATAATATATATAAGAGTAAATTAGTAGAAATGTAACTAAATATATATAACAACCATTAATAAGATAAACAAATAAAGATATTATTAAACATAATTGCAATAATTTCCACATGTAAAATTATATTACAAAAAAAAAAAGTGATGTTTTTATACGAAACACCGTTTAGAAAAAAATGTAGAATGATTGTATTAAAACAGAAGCTCTTACAATAGGACAAAAATCTATTAACTGCCATACTCGTGAAAAAGTTTAAACCTATCGCTTGAAATTTTATTGTAAACTACGAGTATGTACAATATTCCTGCTACTGACGACAGACGAATAAAATCCAATCCTATTTGTGAAGATGCTTGACCTAATATTGCCTTTGTAAAGTTCTTTTTACTCTCAATGTATGAGACAGAGTTGCATGGTGTAGGTATAGAATGGGCGGTCAAATCGAGAATCACTTTATGTTCCCAGAATCACTTTTCATATCAACCTCAAATTGAGTTTAAGGAAAATGAACAAATACTTCATTTCACTGATATTTTTAGTAAAAAAATCACCTGTAAACAACATTTTGTTATATCCAATTTTCTTTTCACTTCCACTTCTAATTTACTTCAGTTAAAAAAAATCTCAATCTTAAAGCAATGAAATTTCAATAACAATGAAATTTAATTTAGTTTGAAACGAAGAGTACTCTTTTAATTAAAACTTCTAAAATAATTTTAGACGCGGGATCCTTTTTAAGGTACAAGCAAATTCAGTATAATTTTCTTGAATTGATATAAAGTCAAGTCAAAAGTATGCTATACAAGTCTCAAAATCACACACTTATCTAACTAATAGTGTAATTCTGAAGAAATCATGTTTGTTTGGACGAGCTAATATCGGAACGTACCATGTAATAAAATATGTAATAAAATTATATATATTTATATTATGTATATTTCATGTGCCTGTTTTTTTTTTACAAGTTTTGGCGAAATTTTTGTACTGATCTAAAAACAAAAATTTTATATAGATCTCTATCATTTTTAGAATTATTATGTCTGTATATCTGTTTGTTTGAACACGCATCACAGCTAAAATTCTAAGTGGAGGTTAATAAAATCATAAAGCATATCCTGTGGTAACATTCAGTCTTTATTTCATCAAAATCGCTTTATTCTTTCACATGTTCATATGTAATATTTTAATTTCGTATATTGAATAATGGTTCGAAAAGAGTAGGAGAGTTAATACATTTAAATGTGATTCAAAAATAGTTATAACGTTGTATAAAATTATTAATTATAGCATTTAATTAGTAATAATCAGTAATAATTAATATTTATATTCAAAACTCAGTAAACGAAAAAACACGATAAAAACGTCAAAATCTCAGATTGCTTTTTTACAGTCAAGAGGCCGTACTACGTCTGCTACACAAATGTCGATATTAAGCGCGGAGCCATCTCGGTTATCACAGTACAACAGTTTAAAGTACAACACTATCATAATAGATAGCGCTAATGGCGCTTTCTGGCCATTGCAGTTAGTACCTTCAATCCCTTACAACTTTTTTTTAAATCAAAAAATTTGAGTGCGTTTGACCTCTATCTTGTCTGACAACGATGAAGTCTAAGGTGGAGCACGCAAACTCAAATAATGCCTGTTCACTCTTGCCTTAAAAATCCCTAAATTATATGTATCGGAAAACAGTGACGCAGAAAGAGAATTCCATTCCTTTGCAGTTCTAATAATAAAGGAAGATGCGAGCCGCGAGTTCGGTTCGCGAACCGGAGGGATGTCGACCACGTATGGATGAAATCCCCGTCCACGTCGTGTCGTCCGATGGTGGAACTACATACTAAAGTCAGTGTTTTTTTGTATTACTATACTTGTACTCATCACTTCAATAGAAAAAAAAAAATTTGTTCTTCATGTATTTTGAAATAAAGTTGATATAACATATAAACACGAACACCTTTTTCCTTATATTTATTTAAATTTAATATCCGCGTGGAACATTGACAGACAACCCGACAGACTGACAATATAAATATCCGATGAGTATTTACGTTTACCTTACGAATAAAAAACGGTTCGGTATCTCCAAAGTGAAAAGTTTGACACTAGAGATCGGGCTGATCAAAATATCGATAAAACATATTTTTTTAAAGGGACCTCCTTACTACTTATCGTTATAGCAGCTATAGTTACACATAGTATGTAAAATATTCAAGAATCGACGTACTAAGGTTACAAATATAGAGTTCTGTAACAAGTGGACGGTTAAATTAATAGCAGTCTTAGTAATAGCGTTCTGTTGGCATCTTTTTTATACCAAAATCTAAAATGGTGAGTTACGTGTAAATATTGCTATACTTACCCTTATATATAATATAGAACGTCGGTTTACCGGTAAAACAGGTAACAAAAAATATATGATAATTGATCAATACTTAAATTTGTAAAGCACAAAAATATTATTTTTAATTTAATTTTTTTTTACTACTTTTAAAACAGCATTATATCATCAGAATATAATTATGCATATTCAAAAACAAGTGTAAATTACAAAAGCAATGACATGAACATAGATCAGCAGGTTATTTTACAATGTAAATAACTATTAAGAAAAGATTCTTGAAAATGGAGTAAGCCCTATAAAGGTTGTGAAATGGGATATAGGAGTTTTAATTTTTCATGTTGATAATTCTTTATTGTACACCAAGAAAAACCAACATTATAAAAATAGAAAGAAAATAAGTACAAAAGGCGGCCTTATCCCTAAAGAGCGACCTCTTCCAGGCAACTTTAGTTGGTAGGTAGATACATTAAAGGAAATGGTACTTGTATATTGTTAATAAGTTAATTAAAGTTAAAAATATGCATTTCAATTGAACAATTTAATTCAACATTTTCATTATAAAATCATTTTCTACTCGTTCATAGCCGCACTAAGCATTGTTTTATATAATTTGTTAAACATAAATAATTTTGATTTTCAAATATAATATTGCTTTTAGTTTTGTTCCATGCTTTAATTATTGCACTATTCAATGGCGATTGAATATAAATCCGTTACGAAATTTCACATAAAATGTTAAACAATAGCCGTCGGTGAGGCAGCGTCAAACAATCCGATTTAGAATTTGTTTGTGCATGAAACATTTAATTTAACCTACACCGACGTTGAAATATTCGTATTTTTTAACGTCGATACGACAAACATGGCGATGTTTATATTTAATAAAAGTGATAGGACTTTTTTATAATTTTAAATTCTTTAACGCAATTGGTTGTTTTAGGTGAGGTTCAAATAGGTAGGTAGCAGGTACAAAATATGTTTCATAACAAAAATTAATAATATAAATTGAAATATTGTCTTAATATTAATATAATATAGCAATAATAGTGAATATAGAAGTATAGTATAAGTAAATAAATATGTTTCCGTAGTCGTGTCTCCGAGGAGCAATTAGCAAAACCAATTAAATGTCTAACGCCGTCTGCACCGGCGACGTTTGTTTGTCCCATAACTAGCTCAGCCCGGGGCTTCGGCCGACGAACTCTTTAATTATACTCGACAAAACGTACTTCAGTGCTTAATTAAATATTTCAAATTTTAAACGTTATTTTATTAACGAATTTGTAGAACGACTTGAAAGCTGTGACATAAAATTCATCAAATTGTTGTTTTTTTATAACAGATTGTATATAGACGACCTAATTGACCGACCGACCGACGACAAGCGAATTTGCGAGCGCAATGTGTTGTGGCAGGATATGGTGATGCTGCTGCCCCTTAGTCACCTTTTACGACACCTCGGCAAGAAAGGTGTCGGGTCTATTCTTTGCTGTTCACCGCACGGTGGCTAAGGAAGGCCTACGTTCAGCAGTGGACATCCAATGACTGATAGGATCATGACGATAATGATATAAAAAATAAGTTTTCCATGAAAAAACAACTGAATCTGAAACTTATTTTTGTCAGTATATGCAGTTACTTTCATTACCGCAACTAAGCGTAGATCAAACAGCAGAGTTACCGGGTTTATTTATTAGTGGAGTGATGCAGCACTTACCACGACGGTGAGTGATTACACCGGGATGCCGAGTGGTGCATCGTAGATTAGTACGGATACTATAAAACGTAAATATTTATTAGGTTGAAAATCATGTGGCGTGGAAAAAGTATTTTTATCGTTAAAATATTATGTGCTGCTACCCGTACGTGATTTAGGAAAGAGCTTTCTTTTACAAGAAAAGAGATTCGTGGACATTAGGTTTTATCGTGTACAATACAATAAGTTGTCTGTTAAATTTCGCGGTTAATACGTTCCTTTTTATGTAGTAATTATAATGAAACCGCTACTTCAAACATTTCGTTATCGAAAAACTCAGACAAACTCAAAAATTATCTTTTCTACTGATTTCAAATATCGTAATACATATTAATGATTCCATCAGCGACTTTTATACCTATTTCCTCCATTTCCATATTTACAAATGATAAAGAACTATAAATAATCAATGTAAAATACCGTATTCAAAAAGTTAAGAGGTTAAGTCTTTAACTGTATTTGTAATTTACTACAGCACCCTGTCAATATCAACTGCTGAACTTAATCTTCGAAGGAATAGAGTGAACTCTAGCGAAGCGAAGGAATAGAGTGAACTCTATTCCTTCGCGGATTTACATGACTCAGAATTTCTCTAGAGATATGCAGATCCTTGCAATGTTGGGCTTTACTCGGCGGAGTACGAGATAAATTTAGGATTTAATTGAGCACTTAAAATTTAGCTATGCTCGCCCAAATTTGAACTTGTTATTTAAAATCCGTTTTTTCTGTCCACTGAATTATCTAGACTCTTGTATTGAGCTATGTTTGTATTTATAATTTCATACTTCTTATAATCTACCTATCTGGACTACATTACGTTGTCTGATGTCAGTCAGACTTTAAGGTGTTATTAAGTTACAAAGTTTCAATCTGGATTTCTTCAGCGCTACCAAAACATGATAATAAAATTAAACTACATATGTCAAGTCGAAATACATGCTATTTAATTTAAATTCCATTTAATATGTGTAGAATTCTGAAGTTCGAAATTCGCTTACGTACCAACTTTCCGACGGAAAATTCGAAGCTAATTTTAAAATTAATATAACTTTAGCCTTCCACGTTTATCAAACTGAGCATGTTTTGCGGAAACGTAAGATTATTTATTAGTGACAAAGTGGTGTACAATTTAGCACGAGTGTCGAGTTCCCATAACATCCCAATACGCCATGAATCATGGTGAGTGGCGTGAATAATAGAGGATAAATATTCAAGCTGATATAAATCCACGTCGCTCATACCCCATGCATGACTCGCTCGTTGAAAGTGTTATCATGATCAAATTGAATCATATTGGATCCTCTGCTAAAAATATTGAAGCTTTAATCATTTTAGAAATGGGAAAAGAGAATAGGATTAGTATACTTTTTATTTTTTTATTTTTGTGATACTTTTTGTTATTTCATAATATTGATAATAAATATTAAGGACGTATAAAAATAATTGTTACTCGTGAAAAGATTGCATTTTTGCACACACTTCTTTGTGCCAAAGTGTTTTTTCGTTGAAGCTTTGATCATTTTACAAAACTATTAATATTTGTCTGGAAAACTATAAATATCATGAAAAACTATTCTATTCGACCTTTGATTTCTGATAAAATTTGCATCAGAACGAAGCGGGATTTTACAGTTACATTAAAAAACCGTAATTAAAAATAGTTGCAAGTATACATAATTCTAATGACTGTCCTATTATAATTTAAAGGATTTTATTTAAATATCATAGATAAAATAAGTAATATATTATTATTTTGTAATAATTATTTAAATATAAAACGTTTTATAGATTACTAAACATCTGACACGGTTTTACTCGCTTCGAGGGTTGGTACTTATAAAATTATTTGACATTTTTGTTTATTGATACCGTTATGTATGTATATATTGTGTTATCATGCTATTTTTTAGTATATAATAAACATGCTTTCCGTAATAAACATGATATCTAATTTAAAAAATCATAACAACCCTGTACACCACCAAATTAGAGTGTTAAAGCTTCTCCCATGTTATATTAATCTAGATATAAATTTCCAGGTATAAAGATAAAAACAGTCCCATTGCATTTAGATTCTCTGAAATAATATAGTATTTCATATAGGAGACTTCGTCTCTACCATCCTAAAACATAAATATGATCATGTCGTAAATGAAAACGCAATCGAAAATACATTAATGGTTTGGAAAAAACGATGTCTAAAAAGGAAAGTTTTTCACGACTCATTATCGAATTGGCAGCGGCACAACCAAAAAGTTTCATTAGTGGGAGAGCCAATGTTTTCACGTCCCTTTGTCGTCGCGAAAAAGATAAAAGACCAGAATGCTCTCGCTCCAGTTTTTCTTTCTTTGCTTCAGAAATAGCAAGGGTTGCTACAGAAATAATGAAGCTGTGTGCCTTAGGAATATTATCTCTTTGTGTCGTTCACTACCTACGTTCGAAAAAGGCTTCTGTTCCAATAGTATCTCGTCATTACAAAATTGTCAATAGTTACAAATACAACAATGTAAATTATTGATTGGTATGTAAAGACTCCCCAAACGTACCACGAAAAGCGCGTAATGTTGTCGCTTTTAGTTGTTATAATAAATATATCATTATTCTGCTTACAGACCGTAAATAGAATTAGGTCAAGGAAATTATTCTTATCTTAATATTTTGATAACCATTGCTTGGTTGCATAAGGCAGATGAGATTTGATATGTGGAACCTATCAAATCCAAGTAAATACAATAAGCGAACACATATAGAGGAGCAGAAAAAAAAATAACTTTTTATTCTCATAACGTTTTACAGTGTTTTTCCAAAGTGTACTTGTAATTCTAGTTTAAACTCCTGTTTTAGCTCCGGGTCAAAAAGTCTACATGCTCTCCGAGACTTTGTCTGGAAACTAACACCAAAAAATGTACGATCGTTTAATTTACGAAAACAAAATAATATGATTTCTGAACGCTGTGAGATAATTATTATTTTAGTAATTACACTCCCTTTCTATTTATTTAGATAGTATGCTGTCATAAAAGAAATATCTAATTATATTTAGTCTGGCCCATGTAACATTAATAACTTAGTTAAATCCATTACATTTCAAGCGAGTAAAAATGAAAATCGTCTTTACGATCAAATATACAATGTTGATTTTCCCTTGGGATTCATCAGCTGAAAAGAATCTGGAGTACTGGACTGCGAACTAGTCCTAAATGACATCGCATTGACTATGTATGACTACTTAGTTCAAGTGCGACTGTTCGAGGGAACGACCAGTTCTTAAGATATTGGACAAACTGTCTGTATTACAATATCTGAACATGATACATGAACTGGGGAAATAATTTATAAATATATTTAAGACGATTTCAAATGCGTCTATTGCTGCTGTGATCTTATTGGCGAGTGTTGTTTTTAGTCCTTAATTTTTCTTAATAAACTGGGTTTCATAGTTACAAAATAATTCTAAAAATCAGATCATAGATCTTAAGATTAATGTATGTATGATTCAAACAAAATAACAAATCTAAGTATATAATTTTCAGTAAATATATGTAACGTATTATACGTAGGTACTTATGTTTTTACAACAAGTATGGTTAACTCGTTCCAGTACTTTCGACTTTAGACATATTATTAACCAGTCATGATCGTGCTAAGATCAAAGATATGAGTTCGTTGAATTTATGCAAATTTATGGTAATAAATTCAATTTATAATTATACCGTAGGGTCGGTCGAAACGGGGTATTGTGATTTTTACCAAACATCGTCATAATATATAGATATCTAATAGTTTAAGTTTATTTTGAAGTTACGTAGTTTACCGTCTGATCTATAATAATATTATGAAATGGAAATATTTGTTTTATTTTTATTTATTTTAAAATGCTCAATATCATTATCGAATTATATAACATTAAGTTGATGTGTCCTGTCCAACCACAAAGTCGGCTAGACATAAATTTTGAGAAACCACGAAAATGTACGTTTTTATATTGATTACCATTTCTTTATAAATAATTATTTATTTATCTTGAATAAAATAACTAGCAAATAAACAATGTCCTTGTATTGTATAAAAATATGCTAATAATAATAACACTTTACTTTACACCAAGATAGAAATATTACTTAGAAAAAGAACATAACAAAGTATCGTAGGTACGGTACAAAGGGCGACCTTATCGCTGAAAAGCGATCTCTTCCAATCTTGGGGTAGAAACGGTAGGAGTAAAGGAAAAAGGAAATGGTCTTGTGACGGTGTAGGAGTATAAGTTTTTTTACGTTTTGATGCATATATATATTTCAATCAAGGTAATGTTTCCGAACAACCCTTGAAAAAAATGCAAGACCTTGTACAGGACTCATAGGCAAGAGTGTAGTAATACTATCAAAACGGAGACAGCGCTCATTGGAATCGCCAAGAAATTTTAATCGAAAAATAATACTAAAATATATTATAAAAATAATATCTCTTACAATTAATCGGATATCAAATCTTTAATATTTAAAAAATACATTAAATATTCAGCTGCAGTTAAATTTCGCCAGTAAAAAGTCCAAAGAGTGCAAATTAAAGAGTGCCCCATATCGAGCCTTGTAAAACGCGATTGTAAAGTGCCCCATAAAATGTACTAACGACCACTAAGACAACAGTTGCAACCATTGGAATGCTTGCCAAACTACCGAAACAAGCGGAATATGCTGCCAACGATAGGTATGAGGCTCTATTTCTATTCCATTTATACTAAATATTTGTTGCAAAAATTCTTTAATTTATGTAACTAATTACAAATATTCCTTGGCTTGGTTTAAATTACAAAAAGTCGTCGTCTTAAATTAAGAACTAGAAGATTATGTTTACATGGATGACCGTGTTGCCACATACAAATTTACTATTGTTAACTTACTTTTAACTTGTCAAATTAAATTGACTGCTTTGAGTCGTTGCGTGTAGTTTAAACATAGAGGTATTTTAGATAGAGTAGGGAAGACATTGCCTGTAAGCGGAAACGTCCAACGGTTAAAAAGAGAGAGAAGATCGCGGTACCCCATTACTACCCCATATTTTTTTTTGTGAACATCAATTATTACTTAGGTACTTCTATTTTAATTTTTCGACTACAAACAAATCTTAGTAACAACTCTAATATGCACAGTAATATTATATTGGAATGTAATTCAACCGATACCGCGATCGTCTCTCTCTTTCTAACCGAGGGACAGCTGGAGGCCTGGCTCCCCTGCTCTATTTATAATACTTCTATGAGTTTAAAACCTAATCTTCTAAAAATCATCTAAAAAAAGGCTTCGTAATTCACAATTAAAATTAGTGCTTTAAAATAAAAAGACATCCTATGGCATTTCTGTATTAATATAAGTAAAAAAAGAAATTTAATGATAAATTGTTTATTTGCAAATGTGATTTTTATAGTAAAAATTAATTCCTTTATGTAAAATACTATGTAAATACTCATTATTTAATCGCATATATTTTAATAATACTGATACAATTACTATAAATCTTATTATTGTTATGTTTAGTTATAAAAACTGTAACACGAGCAAATTATTAAAAAAAAAATAATAATAATTGGTGGGTATTCTATAATTTAGTCAGTCTGCAATTGCCAGCTATCTGGCCGCGCATTCCTCCGAAACTAATGAATGGATTTGAATAAATGTTGCCACGATTTAAGTCCATACTATGAGCTAAGACGCTTGATACTTTTTATCCCGAAAATCTGCACATATCCTTTGAAAAAGGGAATGAAATCCAAAATTTGTAATCGTGAATAAGTCGCTGGTACAGTTGGTTTTATATAAAAATAAATTCAATTAATAAGTTAAGCTTACATAATATTTCCGCAAGATATTTATATATACTCGTATTTACTTAAATACATTCACATACTACCAGGGATAATAGATTAAATCAGTGTTTCCCAACGTGGGGCCCACGCCCCACTGGGGGGCAATTTGATAGTTAAGGGGGGCAATTTAAAAATGGACTCGACACGACTTTAACCCTTTCGCTTTGGATAATTTAAATGCAATGCTATACCTTGTCCAACCGTTTATTATCTTTTTGAGAGCTTACATCTATAAATTTCAGTTTTTTTTTTCATTATATGTTTTGAAATTTTACTTACGATGTTTTGATAACAATTTCATAGTGATTTCTTCCTAAAACTTATAATTTATATTTCTTAAGGGAACAAAACAATTTTAAAGGTTAAAAATTATGCATGGGGGCATAAAAAATTTAGAAATGTTAAGGTGGGGCAAAAAAGGTTTGGAAACACTGGATTAAATAAATAATATCTTGAAATGTCACAATCTAATTGAAAGACCATTTATATAATTACGCCATTACGAGTATAACTGCGAGGTCAGAATCGGTAACCGATAAAAAATGTAAAGTTTAGCACATATTATAAGTTTTGGAAAAAAAACTAATATAAACGGTAAGCAAATGAAAATGGGTACCGTACCCATACATTTAATTTTGGACCTATAACGCTTAAAAAATCTGCTAGGAAATTCTAGTGAGCTTAATAAACGCTTGACGTCACGTTAGAACTTTTTAACCGAAGTTTCTGATGATGTGCGGTACTCCTAAATCTGTCCTAGTTTCGCCCTCAATTCTATTGGTTGATTTTGATAGCTATCTCGCGTATGGCTCGGGACACGCAATGCGGATTTTTTGTCACGTATTCACACTATCGATATAAAAGAAAATATAAATTCTTTTCATTTCCCTTTTACTGTTCTACTTATGAAGTATTTTTTCCTGAAAAAACATTATATACTTATATATGAATTGGATTCGAAGTATCGTATAACGAGTCTCTACAGTATACGATACATTATTCTCTATAACAATTGTAGCGACATTTTATTTGAGCATTTGGGCATGGCTTTGGCATTCTAAAATCGATATAGAAGCCAATTTTTTTGTCTGTCTGTCTGTCTGTCTATCTACTGACACTACTGCTATTTAATGGATTTAAACGGAATTTGACATGATTTTAATTCTTGCTACGAGATAACACACTGAATATTTTTTATTCCGAATTCAGTACGCTTCCCTTGGGAGAGGGGTAAATTTCAAAATGTGTAATCGCGAAGTATAGCTAATTCTATAATAAAATTTTATCATATTGTACAATATTCACAAAAATTGTATATATACATACAAAATATTATTTTTATCAACTAACTTGGATTTCTATTTTATTTGGGATTGCATATATATTAAGTAATTCAATTCTTGGTAGTTTAGACTATTTTGAATTAATTTTCGCTGCACCTAAATGAGCTATCGCAACTCTTTTATAAATCGGTAGTGAAAACGTATAAATTAAACGTGGTCCGACAGACGCATATAATTTTTTATTACTTTTTTCCCAACCAAATAAGAAAATATATATTTATTTGTTATCAAAGCAAATGTCTGCAAACTTATACTATAAAAATATATAAAACTATACCTACGTTAATACGTAGAGTAGAGAATAAATTAGTACACACAATATATATATATATATATATTGTGTGTACTAATTACTTCTTTCCTAATTTTATAATCATAAAATTCACGAATAATGTCATACCGTAGCTAATCTTAAGGAAATTCTATATTTAACAGGTAATAATAGGTCCAATTACGTACATATATTGAAACTATTTCAAAAGTACTAAATGGATTTGAATGAATCTTGGCATGATTTGAGTTCATACCACGAGCTAGGACACTGAATACTTTTTATCCAGAAATTCAGTATTGATATCCCTATCAATATTGAATTTCTATCCCTTGGGAGAATAAATAAAAGCCAAAAGTAAGTAATAGCGAACAAGTAATCAAAAATCAAAATCAAAATCAAAAACAACTTTATTCAAATAGGTCCCACGAGCACCTTCGAATCCTGCAGAGAAGAATCGGCAAGAAACTCCGCAGTTACTCTTTTGAAAATAATATATAAATTTTGTTTTAGTACAAAATTAGTAATATCTTGCATGAAATACAGCGACGAATCGCAAACGAATCGATGATAAACCTAATTAACATATATTTATAACACTTTAAAAACATTTTTTAGATTCTGTTATATTTTAAAAATAGAAAATTCTATCTGTCAACAACATTTTTTACATTATTTCATAAACTCCAATTTCCATATAAAGTCGATTCCGAGTACATCGGAGTAAACATAATAATCTCGGCTCGGAGCGTACTTTGTGAAAATATGAAACATCCGTATATTCTCGGGTTAAATTCGTTTTTTCTTAAGCTTACTCGACTTTATTGCGTTATATGGGGGGACGCGCTTTTAAAAATTTGAAACGCTTATCGCTAAATCTTTTGATGCAACTAAAGTATCTTAAGTCAATTGTTTTCCATATACTATACTTAAAGCAATACCAAAATTAAATATTAAACTTTCTTCTGTGTCAGCCTAACGTGGCAAGAAATGACAAGAAATTATATTATTAATATTTAAAATATTTTTATTATGTTTATATGATTTAGATTTAGGATTAATATAGAATTGCAATAAACCGTAAAACGTAAGGTGGTCGCATTAAGTCATATTTTTTGCAAAAAATAAAATCATAAAAAAACACATTTGCTTACACTGGCATACAATTAAATTAAACTAATTTTTTACTTCTAAAATAATACAAACCGAACAAGTGTAAAAGCGATTTTAATGAAAACATACAACAGCTAACAAACCACAGCTCCAACATTTGCATTTACACTCTTGACAATGACGAAGAATTTTACCCTCAAACACGTCTCGGGTTGACTGCAAATGAATAGGTTTTTGTATTGATTTACTTACACGCCTTATCCCTGCAGGACTACAAAATATAGTCTCGATTTAATATAACCTTTATTGCGCTACCCATAAGATGCACCAGTAACGATCCAAGGACACAAGGGTAATAGTTCCTATGGGACTTCGCCCTTCCGCCCTTGTTTGAAATCAAAGACAAACGAAAATCCACCCTAGTCTTAATCACTTTTACTTTGATCACCCTATTGACGTTTCGCATTTTATTCTTCGTGGCAATGAGTTTTAAATTGGATTTTTAAAAGTTATTATAATAAATTTTATTTTAACAAATTTATTTATTGTTTTCGTTAAATTTATGAATTGATTTAAATAATTTATTTTATAATTAATAGACGATGAGGGTGATAATAAAATGACAACAAAAATTGCTTGTGATCAACGCAATATTGTAAAGGCTTTTTTAAAAAGCATTTTTTTCTTTAAAAAGCATTTTAACAAGAACCGGACTATTCGATCGATATTTACTTTTTTTTGTTATATACATTTATTTTTACATAGTCTTTGTAATAACATATATGTATATAGATAATATAATAAAAAGTTAAATTTTCACGAGCAGCTTCATGCACTAGCAACAAAGTGTAACAACCACTAAACTTTATGATAGGAAACTAAAGCCGGGAGATAAACCGAATAGCCATCGCTCTCAAGTTTAATCCACGACAGATATGGGGACAGGGATATACGCCGAGATATTGACGTCGGTGAAGTTTAGGAGCTTATATGACTTCGAGATTATGCTTACTAAAACTAAATTAATTAAATTAGAGCAAAAAAATTATAGATATTCTAGTAAAATATACCTGTCTCTAACAAAAATTAATTTATTTCTTAATTGATGATGTTACTTCTTATGTATCCAAACAAATTTAAGATAATTATATATTAATATTAATATTGATTATTTAATATTAATAAACATTAAGTAAATAAATAAATTTCCAATTTTACACACCTACCTCCTAAAGTTGACTGGTAGAGAATGCTTTAAGCATTAAGTACGACTTTTATACAATTCAATATTGTGTTGTGCAATAAAATATGAATAAATAATTTAATAACGTTTCCATAATTTAGCTACAAAAAAGCATTATAATATTTTAAATATTAAAAACAATCTTTTACGGTTTAAGATATGTCTATTTAAGCATTTAAATCATTATAAAATAATTTATATTTTTTCTTGAACTAGCTTAACCCATACAAATATTAATAAAAACTATAGAGTTTATTGGTTTGTATATTCGCTTGAATGCGCTTATTCCTATCCATCTTTGCGTTAGATTACTTTTTATACACAAAATAAAAAATATTTACAGTATAGTCGATAAGTATAGAGCACTATACCACATTAATTATTGAAACTGAATGCAATTGAACCCGCGACGGATATCTAGTATACACATAAAAAAGAACAGACCGTGGCAAATACAATTTAAGAGGTACATAAAGCGGACATAAACGTAAATCCTTTTCGCATTGAATGGAAGGGCTGTAATAGAAAATTATCTGTAATCAAACTGGATCTCGAAGAGACCAATGAGCCGAATTATTTGCCTCGCAAAAAGAAGGAAGTGTAAAATTTTTACGTCCTTAATAAAATTGGCGATCGGTCATGGTTTCAAAAATAGCGCCATCAGCGCAATGGGCGATATGAGATTTTAGACATTTTGCGCAGTATTAAATTAATTTTCGTGGTTTTATAACTTTCCTTGAATCCTTTTTGACTTATGTAATTAAACATTGAAGTTACAAGAATATTGCAACGCCTAAAATCAAATACAAACAAAATAGAAAAAGAATAAAAAACGTTAGCTAATTTCGTCTTATATTCTAGACGATGAATTGTTATTTTCGAATCGGTGTCATTCGAAATTAAAGCTTTTCAATAAATAAACAAACAGAAAAACTCTTTAGCATTTTATATTCATTTGAATACAGATATTATTTATGATTAAAAATGTGAAAAATTGTGAAAAGTGTGTAAGTATTATACATTACATGCTTAAAAAAATTATTAAGAAATATTTACAGTCAAAATTACACATGATTTAAACAAAAACAAGTTATTTTATTACATATATATTAGACTTAATACCGAATAACATATTAAACTATAAAAGGAAAGGAAATTACTAAAGGATCTTACATCTTATTCCCGACGTTTAATTAACTCTACCAAAACTCTAACCCCTCTTACAAAACATGTTGAGTTATAATATTTATCGTGGATTGTAAATCTCACACTACTTGAGTAGTTAAACAAACTTCAATACGCACTATCGCCTAAATTAACTGGTACAAATCATACGCAAATAACGTAGGTACATATACCGACATCTACCGGATTTGTTTGCTTCCATTAACACTTGACGTAATTTACGTCAAGCTTCAACGTGCTTTCCTCTAATCTCGTCTATTTGAACTACCCAACTATATTCTATTACAAGTCAACGCTGCATACACCTAGGATTCAAATTCAATTATACTATATACTAGCTGTACCGCGGCGACTCCGTTCGCGCTTGCCATAGCTTTAATTAAGGCTATAAGAGAAAACATGAATGCGCTTAAGATGAGATCTACGTTTAAAGGTTTCTCTACATTCCGGGTTCCAAGGTATTTTAGATTAATACTGATCGTTATAATGTATGTAATTTTTGAAGTATACTATACATATATATATATATATATATATATATATATATATATATATATATATATATATATATATATATATATATATATATATATATATGAAATATTTACGGAACTATCTTTAAAAAAGGAGATCTTTTTAACGAAAAAATGTTGACTACGCGTCAATGAATTACAACAAAGTATATGTTTTGACTATTATACTCTCTTCCAAGGAAACCGTGCAACGCATACATACTCGTAGTAGGTATAATACATACCTACTATATATTAACTTTAAACATACCCAGTTGCATTAAAAATCATTCAGTTGTTTTGGCATGGTGTTCGGCCGCATACCCAACATAAAGAGATTTACAAGAATTAAAAAAAAATATTTTTGCCTTCATTATCGATTATAGATTGTTCTCAAAAATTTATACATTTATAGTATAGGCCACACTGATATTTGTCGTGTCTGGGCGTTTTTGTTTGTATTGTTTATATCTCCCCTCATTTTTTTTGTTTTTTTTTGTCGCAGTGGAATCCATTTGCGGATGATATCCAGGATGCCCGGGTCGGCAGTCCTAGACTTAGACTATATCGAACTCGGCACCTTGGGAGTGCAATACCGTACTAAACCCCTGCGGGAGCCTTCAGCCGCTTTTATTGGAAGGTCCCGCATCTGCAGGCAACAGGATCCCTCCAACGACAGGCTGGCCTCGGCGAAAAGGCCAGACTGCTCCTCCATGGGGACTGTCCGGCTAACCTCTGAATAGTCCCGAATATCTCCCCCCCCCTCCTTTCATACCCCTCGACATAGTTTTCTCATTCTAATGGGAGCCGTTGAGTGTAAGGCATTTATTTATTTTATTTTAACATGACATTTCTCGATATCCGGTCACCGGTCAAGTTAAATCGACTGCGGTTTCTATTTGTATTGTTTATTTCATCTGTATTGCCGAGATACGCAGTCCTATTTCATTGCTAATGGCTTAATAAACCCTTGGGGTTGTTCACCCTCTTTACGGGAGTTTTAATGCACACGATATACGATAAACGTTTATATTGTTCGCCATTTGTCCCAAAGCGTCCGCCTCCAACTTTCTCCCTATTGTTAATACACCCATTTGTTATTATCAGGTAAAAGCCATTTTTCTGCAGTCACGGTGGCGTAACAGTCGTAACACTACTTAATTAATGTAATATAATAAAGAAATTATCTTACCGTTTTTATCACGTTACTATCTACTACATGAATCCTTAAATATAAAATTTGCTTAAAAGGACGCGTTTTATTATTATTTAAATAAGGCTCTAGCGATTTAAAGCGACGCACTAAAACGTTTAATGGAACGTACTTTTAAATGGTTAGAAATGATATTAGAAAAGTTTTAAGATCAACAAAATTTAGAAAAGAATTTAATATAACCTCTTTTCGTGTTACATCAAACATTTTATATAAAGTTCAGTTCAAGTTTATTCTTCATATAAATGAAAACTTCATCTTTGGTGTGTGAAAAAAAAAAAGTATGATAAGAGTCTAGAAGCGAGTGTGAACAGTTTCACAGACGATTTTCTCCAGAGCGCCATAAGCGCGTAATCTCCAAGAAACGACACGGAAACTGCAATACGCAAATTTCGCAAGCGTTGAAACGGGTATTCTATTTTTAAACGTGTACATTCAATTTTTATGAATTTTGATGATAAAAATTTCACATATTTTTATCATTGCTAGATATTTTTATAAATATTATTTATTTTTTAATTCCTGATATTTTATTTTTACCGTAATCTTTTTAAAAAAAAATAAACAATTCATGCTATTTTTTATAATCAAACAAAAAAGAAGTTTTAAATTCACAACTTTTGCTTCAAACAGAGATCTCTTTAAAATCATAGATAATATCTAAATTTAAATTAAATTGAGAATTTCTTTTCGGATTGTTCCTTTTCCTACCGCGTTAATTAAAAACTCGTAGATTCTTCGAGAACTTCGTACAGCACTTACCTGAAAAAGAAAGAATAATTTTTATAATACGATAAAAAGTTATAAAATTAAGTCTTTCAAAATTTCTAGGTTATTTCGATAGATAGATGTAGTTTAGTAAAAAAATTAAAAGTATTTATATGTTTAAATATTTCAAATATCAACATATACATAATATATACTATTAAACATCATGGATGTTTTAGAAAAACATAAAAACCTCAGGAATGAAGCCGTGACGATATGTATTAATTATTAAACTTTTTAATTACGTATTAATACTTAAATATGATATGTGTACTATTTATTAATCCATTACATAGGTAAGTATATAATACATACGATCAAGATTATATAAATCCGCAATGTATGCACTAACAACACCAATCACAGACGGTGAAAATGACTTCATATCGTCACTAAATACGTACATCAGCTTATTTAAATTCATAATAGGATTCAACTATGAAATATTTTACTTTGTGCAAACTTAAACAAGTGCTGAGAGCGGTGCAAATGAGTTCATAATGCCGCGAAATTGCTAAGGTAGCCTACGTTGCTTTTTGTTAAGTTTACTTGAATGACATTGTTCACGGGACAAGTTAGGAAATGACAAATTACTTATTACACATAAAAACTTTATAAATGTAATTTTTATAAGTTTTGCTTCGCATTGTAAGTGAATTATGACTGCATTAATAGTAAAAAAAATACAATTATCATATAATATTCGTAAGAGATATTTATTATTTATATTACCTTAATTGGAATGTGTTGAAATAGTTTATTTAGATGTAGGCGCAGGGTTAAAATAATCCAATTGATTTTTATTTTATAGCGATGAATATAAATTATTTTTACTACACAATAACGACGTGTAATTTTCCCACTGCTGGGCCAAGTCTTTTTCTCATATTTAAGTAGAAGGGTCGGAACTCAATCAACTATGATTGATTACGATGATTTTCGAATAGCGGAACATATTCACTCAAAACCTTTTTCATTTATCCAGCTATTAATATTATATATGCGAAATTTCCCATCCATTGTCATAAATGGATAGTTGAACGTATGGATATATGGATGGATGGATGTTTTTTTACTCTTTCATCTAAATACTAATGAGCGAATTATGATTAAATTTTGTTTACAATTTTACACCCAGAAATAATATCACATAAATTACTTTTTATTCCGAAATGCTTATGGTAATGTAATGTTATATTAATGATTGTAATATTAATTTAATTAAATCAAATTTTAATCAGTGACGTTTTATACCAAGTGTTGCAAGTTTGAACATTTTAGAAGTAAGACGTCATTGTTATATCACAATCAACTTCAACTTTCGAGTAGGGTCACATTATATACATGGTACGTAACATTTTATTTAAATATATAATTTTAACTTCTTTTTTTTTTTATACCACGACGGTGGCAATCAAGCATACGGCCCGCCTGATGGTAAGCGGTTACCGTAGCCTATGGACGCCTGCAACACCAGGGGCATCACATGCGCGTTGCCGACCCTTTAAAAACCTATTTACTCCCCTCTTGAAGGACCCCATACTGTAGTCCTGTGGGAAAACCTCGGCAGGGAGTTCATTCCACAGCCGAATGGTCCGTGGGAGGAAATTCCTCTGATACCGAACTGTACGGGACCATTTGGGCTGCAATGTGTGAGCATGAATTCCCTGTCGATGGCGAGCGGTGCGATGATAAAAAGTGGCCGTTGGCACCATTTCGAACAATTCTTCGGAACACAACCCATTATACAAACGATATAGCACGCATAGGGATGCAACATCTCTTCTAAGACTTAAGGGCTCGATATCGCTCGTCAGTATTGGATCGTCGACAATTCTCACAGCTCTCCTTTGAACCGAGTCAAGAGGGCCAAGCTGGTATGCCGGTGCTCCCGCCCAGAGATGAGAGCAGTACTCCATATAGGGGCGGACTTGCGATTTATACAGAAGCAGTCTTTGCCCCGGCGTGAAGTACCGCTTCGCTCTGTTAAGCACACCGAGTTTTTTAGATGCCATCTTGACCTTGTCCTCCAGGTGACATCGGAACTGGACGTCGCTGGATATGTCGACACCAAGGATACCAATACTGATAGAGATGGTAAGGGTTGTGTCCTGGAATTGAGGGGCCACAGTGAATGGGGTTTTCTTAGCGGTGAACGCACAAACTTGTGTCTTGGAGGGGTTGAATTGGACTAAATTGTCTCGACCCCAATCGGAGACTTTGGAAAGACTACTCTCGATTTGAGACACAAGTTGTTCGCGACTTTCTACCACAGCGGAACGAGGGATGTTTGCACGGCCTGTGTAGAACGCGTCTCCAGTGCTATCGTCCGCATAGCAATGAATGCCATCAATAGACAGTAAGTCATTGATATGCAGGAGAAACAGCGTTGGAGACAGCACAGAACCTTGCGGGACGCCAGCGTTTAAGTCTAGTTTTGCGGAGGAGCAGCCATCTACAACGGCTCGTATGCATCGACCAGACAAAAAACTGGCAACCCATTTGCACAAACACTCGGGTAGTCCGTACGATGGCAATTTCGAGAGAAGACCCCGGTGCCAGACCCGATCGAACGCCTTCGCCTTATCTAGGCTAACTGCTAATGCCTCACCTTGACTCTCGATGGCTGAAGCCCATTTTTTTTTGTAAAGTATTTAAAAATGTTTTGTAAAGAAAATTGGCCAAGTTTACACTGCGTAAAAATTTTCATTTCCGAGAGTCTCTATGATGAAACGGCGTATAACATCTTACTTTTGCTATATGTTTATAATGAAAAACGACAAGGAAATAAAATTAATTTTAGATCTTTAAACATGGTACACGTATTACGTTTTCAATACACATAAATTTTATTTTCTTATGTTGTTTCTCCTATATGTCATCCTTCATATCGAATTTAAAGCTACCAATGCATTTTCTGATCCTCTGGTGTTGTATAAGCGCAGAGGTCATTGAAATTTGGTCGTTGTTATCAACATTACCAGATGACCCAACAGATCTGAATCAAACTGAACTGAATTGAAAAAGCCTTTTAATGCCCCACCCCACATTTTCCATTACCTCCTCTTCTTCACAGGAAAAGGGTAGAGACTTAACGGTATTAATAATATTTTGGTAAAATATATACAAGAAGAAAAATATTGAACCGTCTGCAGTGTCAGATTGAAATACTTAAATTAAAAAAAATTTATCTGTAAATTTATTTTAATGAATTGGTATGAGTATGAATCATACCAATTCATTAAAATAAATTTCATACCAATTCATTAAAAAAAACGTATTACTAATTCTTATATTTAAGAAATTCAGTAAAAAAAAATATTTTTGTATTACTAGATGTCACGTGAAGTTTCTCTTGCATTGAGATTTGTGGCTAGAGATCACTACTAGGGGTTGTAAACTTGTAGCGTTATATTTCAGCGTAGGTCACTTTTAGATAGTGAAACTATTTATTGGTAAAATAACTAATCAATTCACCTTACTATTTTCAAGTTTTGTCTATCACAAACAAACGATATAATCTTTTATCTTCAATAATAATAGTATAGATGAATTATATGTACATATATATTAATAATCCCACAATGCAAAATACAATAGCATTCAAATGTTTGTTGTAACTGGAACGGAAAACTATACAGGATAAATAGCAACTCATTTTATAGCATATTTCTTTCCATTACCCCCATAAAGCCTGCTATTACCATAATGGCTATCATTGCCGTGTATTTACAGTACCGACTACCGCTACCGTGTTTGTATCATAGCGGCTAGTAATAAACTACTACTACTACTTATAATTACAAGATAAAAGCTATGTAATGGGCAGCATTTTAATTCTAGTGTAATTTTTTTAAACTCGTACATATTTTTTTTAAATAAATATTTATTATAATGGCACTTAAAAATATTTCAAGATAATGTGTATGATGTCAAAAATTTGTACCTCCGATTTAAAATATTAGTATTTAATGATCTAATAGTAAAACTCAGAGAGTTTGTATTGTAAGAATTTTTTTTTCTTTAATTGATAATGTATAGGTACTTATAACATACTATAACAGGACCAATTCTGTAAATTGAAAATATATTAAAAACTTTTTTAAGGGTTATCTATAATCAACACTGAAGCCAAAAATGTATTTTTTACATTTTACTATGTCTGTAACTTGGTTGCGTATTACGTCAAAACTACTGAATTAATTTTAATGAAACTAGACACTAATAATTTAAGTCCATACTACGAGCTAGGATACCGCATACTTTTTATCCCAAATTTTAGTGCGTTCCCTTGAGAGAGTTGATGGAATTCAAAATGTGTAATCGAGAACGAACTCTTTAAATGACAATAAAAAAACGTTTTAGTACCAATAACAATATATTCATATTTATATCGAGCAAACGACTTACGAAAATCAAAATCCGTATAAAGAAAACAACAAAACATTGTTCTCATATACAACACAAATCCAATCGAGCATTCGACACACATGCAATAAAAAACATTAGCATAGACGGCGTCTCGGCTCATATTTTACGAACAACAAAACCTATGTCGACATACAATAGAATAACATCGTACACAAATTTAGATCTACTAACTACACACACAAGGTCTATATACCCTTGCATACTTTTTATTTAGATGTATAGCGTCATATAAAATTCCTTCCAGCTATGTTTCAGTTGTAGATATAAAGAACTTGATTGCTAATAAATTGTTTCATTATGAACCTAATTACATTCACTGAAGGCTCAATATACGTTGTACTTCAATTGATAGCTAGTAGCGAAGTAAATTAAACCTTATTGCTTCAATGTATACGTAAGTTTTTCCCTGAAGCAATTCCCTTGAGGCGTCTCACAAGGCTGTATAGAAAGTTTACTTCTGAAGAAGAACACAATTTTATTGGCATGAGATAAGGATACACTACACTTTACTTAAATAGTGTTTTCTATATAAATAAGTTTACATTTAAATCAACATAAGAATGAACTGTATAGTATGGATTTAATTGATAATAAATAATTAACAACAGATAGCCTACTCGACATAGAATCGACGTGTTTGTATGGAAGATGCATACCTATATAAGTAAAAGCTTTCATTAATTATGTTCTGAAAAGGGGTAAATATAGGGCATTCACATAAATTACAAAACCTAGTAATATTAATCTTTTTTTATAATATAAAATCCTGTATTTATTTTTTGCTGCCATTTGTATATTAAAATAATAATTCAACAAACATTTTTATCATATTTTTCTAATAAATCTTAAATACACAATGATGTCATCGTATAGTATAAAATACGAGTACTGTAGCAAAAAGTACATATAAAAAAGGTTATCCCTACAAAAAACTTATAAAGTCGCTAAATTGTTTGTTCTCTTGGCCTGAAAATGCCTGAACTTAGCCCAACTTCCCTTCGAGAAGTCAAAAAAGTCCTCGACAGTTTGTGGTGACTTCCAAACGCCCCGTTTGACCTAAAAAGATATAACTGCGATAAAACAACCTTTTACAATTTCGTTATGGAAATCTCACTTTACCAAGAAAACCGTGGTATCCGTATAGAAAAAATTAAATAAAAAAGATATACATTACATATACATATTTTTCTTTTTCTTTCTTTTTTTGTATGGTTTATCAATTCTTACCAATTTTTTTTTTTTCCTTTTTGTATAATCTAAAATGTATATTGTAATGTGTAAAATGTGTGAGTTTACTCTTTATATTCTGGTAGTGGCTACGTCTGTCAAGTGTATGTCATGTCATTAGTGTCTTCACGATGTAACTTTACTTTTGTTGGTTGTTTTCTCTTTCTTATCTTTATAGTTTAATTGATTTTTGTATATTCCTTTGCAGCTGGCGGGTGTATGGACGTCATTTTTGGGCTTTTAATTATTATTATTATATTTTTTTCTCTTTTTTATTGTGTTTTTTGTTGCTATTACTTTTTATTTATATACTATATAATATATATTTTTATTCTTATCATCATTTTATTTTGTTATTATTATTTATATATATATATTTTGCATATAATTATATACATTTAACTAAATATATATTCATTGAATCTTTATATATATTTTTTATTACTTGTTCCCTGCTTTTTTTTTTTTTTTTTTTTTTTTAAATTGTGAGTTTATTTATTTATGACTAGTGACAATGACGATACGTTTCATTCTCTTTCCTTTTCTACTTCTGAGGTGTGCAGCGAGGACCTCAGCTTCCTTAGTATTCCTTCTTTAAGTGAAACTCTTGACTCTCAATTCCTTGATGTACCGAAAAACTTAAATATCATCCATATTAATGCTCAGAGTATTCCTGCTCATTATCCCGATATGTTGTCCTCTTTACAAAATAAAAATATTCATGGGATCTTGGTGAGTGAATCCTGGCTTAAGCCCTGCTTATCATCAATTTCCTATTCCCTCCCTGGCTACCACTTAATTCGTAGCGACCGTATTGGGCGACCTGGAGGTGGTGTTGCCATCTATCTTCGTTCGCACATTCCCTTCAACATCATCAGCCAATCCATTTCCCACGATGGGCATGGCCCAGATCACCTCTTTTTAGAAATCCGCCTGTGTAACACAAAGGTCCTTCTGGGTGTTTACTATAGCCCGTCGCCCGCTGTTGACTATTTTGCGTCTCTTGAGAATCTCTTAGAAATATTTACACCGCAATATGGTCACACGGTTGTGATGGGTGATTTTAACACCTGTCTCCTTAAACGGGACTGCAGAGCTTTACGTCTTTGCTCTCTCGTAAACTCTGCAAACATGCACATCCTTCCCTTGAACGCCACCCATACCGTACCCAATTGTTCTCCGTCTCTCCTTGATTTGATACTTGTCTCCTCTCCAGATTTTGTTGTTAAGCATGGACAGTGCCCGGCCGATGCATTCTCTCACCACGATCTCATATACCTTTCGTATAAAATCAGACCACCTAAGGCAAAGTCAAGAATCCTTCTGCAGCGGAATTTTGGTGGCATGGAGCTGAATCACCTGCGTGAGGATGCTGCTAGAATTGATTGGACTGAGATATTTAGCACGTCTGCGGTGGATGAAAAGATAAATATGTTTAATTCTCGCCTGACTCAGCTTTACGATGTACATGCTCCTGTTCGACCTGTGCGTATAAGACACCTTCCTGCTCCCTGGCTTACAGCGGAAATTAAGACATTGCAGCTTCTAAAGTGCAAAGCCAAAGCTAAATATAAATCTGACCCGAGCCCGTTGAATAGGGAGAAGTATAGAACATCTCGGAATCGCTGCAACAAGGCATGTAGAGACGCACAACGACGCCATATCCACAATTCTGTTTTAGAGGAATCAAACTCTGCGAAAATTTGGAAATTCCTCAAATCACTAGGAGTTGGCAAGATTAAACAAAATACAGCTTCTAATTCATTTGACCTTAACCAACTTAATAAACATTTCACTTCTTCTGTCACTATAGACTCTACGACTAAATCTAACACACTTAATCAACTTTCTGCTATTAGAACTCCTTTGTCATCTTCTTTTACTTTCTCTCAATTGACCGTATGTGATGTCAAGAAGAGCATATTAGCTGTTAGTTCAGATGCCGTAGGATCTGATTCCATTAGCCGTAATATGATCATTCCTGTCTTAGATACCCTCCTACCCGTTATAACTCATATCTTTAATGAATCCTTGATTTCCAACACCTTTCCTGCCTGCTGGAAAGACGCTCAAATTATTCCTCTACCTAAGAAACCTAACTCCAACGCATTTTCCGATCTTCGCCCAATATCAATCCTTCCTTTCTTGTCTAAAGCCTTAGAGCGTCTTGTCCATCAGCAGCTATCACTGTTCCTCCATTCAAATAATCTCCTAAGTCCTTTTCAGTCCGGTTTCCGTCAAGGTCATAGTACGGTTACGGCTCTTGTTAAAATCACTGACGACATTAGACTAGCGATGGACAAACAAAATCTCACAGTGTTGACCTTGCTGGACTTTAGCAACGCGTTTAATACTGTGGATTTTGATATACTACTGGCTATATTGTGTTCTATTGGCATATCTCCATCGGCAATTGACTGGTTTCATAGTTACTTGTGCGGACGGCGGCAACGTTTGCGTGTTGAGTATTCTTATTCAGACTGGCTGAACGTAAATGCTGGCGTTCCACAAGGTGGCGTGTTGTCTCCTCTCCTATTTTCGATCTTCATAAACTCTCTCGTCCCTCACATATCTTCTCTCTACCATTTGTATGCAGACGATCTCCAGATTTACTCCCACTCAAAACTAATTGACTTACCGACTTCCATTAGTAACCTAAATAACGACTTGAACAACATTCATAGTTGGAGTAAATCATACGGACTAAACATTAATCCTTCTAAGAGTCAAGTCATTATCATCGGTAGTTCAAAACTTGTATCTCGAATTGACTGGTCACTTATACCACCCGTCATTTTTAATAACACAGTGATTAATTATAGCGATAAAGTAAAAAATCTCGGTGTAATATTTGACAGCCACCTCTCGTGGATACCTCAACTAAGCGAGTTGAGTCGAAAATTATTTGCAGCTATTGGATCTCTCCGCCGGCTCCAATACTTTCTTCCTTTGTCTACCAAGATTGCGTTAGCACAGTCACTCCTGCTACCGATTCTTGACTATGCTGATACTTGTTACCTAGATCTTAAAGAGGAGCAGTTAAATAAGCTTGAGCGTCTCCAAAATCTCTGCATACGGTTCATATTTGGCCTTCGCAAATATGACCATGTCTCCGATTTTCGTACTCAACTCAAGTGGCTCCCTATCCGCCTTCGCAGGAATACTCACATCCTTTGTTTACTTTATCGCGTACTTTTCCATCTTGATACTCCCCTTTACCTCAAAAACCGCTTTGAATTTCTCTGTGATACTCACGAGCGTTCCCTTAGATCATCTTCAACTTTAACGCTTAAAACTCCTTCCCATACTACTTCCTTTTATTCAAACTCCTTTTCTGTTAAAGCTGTGCAACTTTGGAACTCTCTTCCTCTTTCTATAAGACGAGCTCAATCTCTTTCTTGTTTCAAAAAATATCTGAAAGCACATTTTTTGTCACTAAATACGTCATAAATATCCTACCATCCTGACAATATATTATTTGATTATTATTTTTTTATATGTATGGCTATAGGTAGTATACGTATTTATAGTGTATGTATGTATGTTTATATGTATATTTGTGTTTACATGTATTTGTAGTATATATATGTATATATGTATCTATGTATGTATGTATGTATGTATGTATATGTATGTGTATTTGTATGTGTATGTGTGTATGCATTATTTATATATGTATTTGCAGTATGTATGTATGTGTATATTGTAAATTTAATGCTAACCTTTTATCAACTCTTGTACACTTCCCTACCGTTTCTTATTCTCTATGCCCTGTCCTATGCCCAAAGGTTGTCTGGAAGAGATCGCTCTTAGCGATAAGACCGCCTTTGTACATCTTTCTTTGTATATATTAATTTTGTATTGTATGTTTCTTTATGGTGTACAATAAAGAGTATTTATTATTATTATTATTATTACATTTTTTCTCTTAACCCATTTTAATTTAGATAAATTAATATTTAAATAACTCTTAGAATTTTAATGACACTTTCCATTTTATTATGCACAAAGGACAAAGGATTAAAAATTAATAACTTGTTATTTTGCTGTAAAAACCTTTTTCCTAAAACTTTGTGCTTCTGAAGTTCATTTGTTTAAATACTTTATTTTGTTCTTTTACTATGTTATGTATCTAATCATAAGAAAGTAACAAATAAATTGTTGTTTTAAAAACGCTTCGTTGTCCGTCGTAAAACATTTAAAGAACTAAAACATACACTTGATGAAATGCAAATAGGAGGCACTGGGGCGGTTTATTTATTCCGTGCAGATGGCGCAGCTTCATTCGAAATCGACATGTCGAACAAAGCATTTCAAAAGATATAGTCATACCCAATGACGATAAAATTATTTATCGTAAAATATACCCCATGTCATTGGAATTGAGTACAAAATTCTTTACATGTAAGTCTCTTTTGTAAATGTTCGTTGCTTCTACGTGCTCATATTGTTCAGCTGACGTCGATGGACTTCAATTCAAGATACAGGGAAGGTAATAGGTCCCTTTTGATAGTGAGGGCCCTTTAATGTTCACCTACGAGATCACAGTCAGTAGTTTTATTCAATAGAGGTGAATAACGTTGATATTTTTGTAATAAGTTCATATATTGTTAAGGATAAAACCCAAAAATAATGATATCTTGAAAGACTACATAACTTATAATTTGATAACTAGACATTTTATCAATTTGATTCTTATTAAGTTTAAGAAATTAAATATTACTATATTGGTATTTTGGAAACAAAATCTTATTAAGAATCTGTCTAGAATCTTTTAATCTAAATTAGGTATGTTGGTATGTTGTTAAATTAAGAAATTTTACTATAAGGAGAAAAATAAATTAGAATATTTACTTTGCTTAAAGAAAATATTCTGTAATGAATAATTAGCATTTTGACTTTGTGCTAATATATCCGTCCAATTAAAGGACTAATGGCTCACTGGGCGCTCAGTGAAGCGATTACGCTCTTCCAACTACCCGCATGGATTATTACAGAAAAAGAAATTCTTTTCTAAGAATCTTCTTTGACCAATATCAACTGATTCATTGTTACGTACATTTCATACATGTCTCACATAACTTCCAATAAAGAAAATATATAATATATATTATTTATTACAGAAATCTGTAAAAAAATATATTATATTATTATTTAAAATACCAGCGCGGAGTATTGCGTTCCGTCAGATTGTCGTTTATGATAACTTCTCACCCGCAATGAGTCATGGGGTAATGCTTAAAGCCTACCCTCTTCCTTCCTTCCAATAAGTTTTCGACAATGCGGCAAAAATAAATTAAAGATATTTATATTTTTTTACTAATGAGAATTGTTTTTTTTTTTGCTACGTGCTCACTTTTTCCTCAAACCTTGCTAATTTTTGCGATGCATAAAGTTATTAGGAATAGCAACCTACATCATCGTACCTCTTAGAACAACAAAAACGTTATTATATTGTTGAATACGCTATGGTAAAGCTAAGTAGTGATAAGGATATGCCCAATTTTCTAAAAGGTGTCTTTAAATAATTTGCATGTAGCTGTAATATTTTTAATATTTTTATTCTAATTAATTCACGCAAATGTTTGCCTATTAGGGCGTAAAAGGTCGATTGAACACTTACTGGTCCGTAAACGACTAAATGCCACGCCCTTTTAGTACATGCTTATTATATACTCAATTATTTATTTGTAAGTCTTAATTAATTTTTAATAAAATTATTTAATATTAAATCACATTTAATAAAATAATCCAAGTGTATCCTATGTAAAAAAACTACTTACATTACTTTTATACCATGTCATTTATATTATACGGTTTCATCCGGATCGATATTTGATAGTTGACTTTGTAGTCATATATGGCATTTGTTTCACCCCATATTTCCCCAATAAACAGTTTTATTCGTATTCAATTGTCGCTGGTTTTCCATTGTTACTGACGAATAGTCTCAATTCGAAAAGTATTTTCAATTAGGGCTGGTATATAAAGTAACTGTTTAACTAATGTTTATTTTTATTGCAGATAGTAAGATTAGGTAGAGAGGTAACACCAAAAGAGAAAACCTAAACTAAGACCACGATTGATAGATGAACTATTAACAAACTCACCACTGAAATTCTAGGTTCCAGTTAAATACTTTTCCTTTTTTTAATAATGAAAATATAATAAAATATATTATTCGTTTATAGCGTTTAAGTATTCATCATGAGTCTCATCGCTTTAATTTAAGAGTAATTAATTTCCATCTTTTTTAATAATATTATTATTCACTGAATTTATATTTTCATTAAAATAAGACATTTGTAATAAAGTCTTTGATATTACGTTAGAAATATTTTGAAGGACGCACGAAGTCAGGGCCACTTAAGTAATATTGTATAAAGGCTCGCGTGACTGGACCGAAACGTTTTCCAACTAAGCTTAGCTGAAGGTTATGGAGACGCCGCTGTGTCGCTCAGCTCATACAGTGGAGAGCACACACGTGACAGTGTCTTTTAAAACGAATTCGTCAAACGCCTTTTGTGTGTTGCCTCGTTAAGATAACGAACGTACTAGAAAAAGAGGTCATATTTTTCATACCAGTAAAAACTAATTTTACGGATTGTGCCTTATATTCAACATTTTTTCTGTTCACATTATTTGTGTTCAGTTTTATGAAAAGCAATGTAATAGTTATTCTCAGTGTATGAGTATACTTGCAATATCTTTGGAAGTTTGTTCGAGTACTCGACATCAGTAGAAACTACATTAAGGTACGAGTACTTGTGCTTTGACCTAATAACCGAGCTGACTCCATTCAACGGAACTCACTGAATCACCTATTGGGTCTTTTCAAATTATAATCATTTGTGCCAGTGCTGTGACCTCGTTCTGTCTTATGTTTTGTCAGATGTACCTTAAAAATTAAAAAAATGTATCAAATAAAATACGGGAAAATCCGTTTCAAAGAACAAAAATAACTTTTTATTAACTATTTCAACGAAAATCTCAATTTACCTCACGGCTAATAATTAAATGGATTGAGATATCAATTAGCCAAACCTTAAACACACTGAAAAATTTAAGTCTGTAAGTTTATAATAAATTTGGATTAAAATAAAAACTAAATTAAATGCAAAAAAAATCTTATAAATTTGAAAACCAAATGTTTGTTTCCTATTTTCAAACAATAAATGCGACGATGATGTCTCTTACATTCGTTATAATAGCTTCAAATAAAACAATACGAACACAACGGTAAAAGAATATTTAGTTATAGGAGTAATATTTTGCATATATTATCCTTTATTCTGATGTCGGTGGTCGCTTGGGGCTGGAGTTATAGATCCCTTTTAAATAAATCTTTGGTCAGTAACATGCCGTTCCTCTATCCCATATGATTTATGTTTGATAGCCCTTCAGCCTAAAGGATAAAAATCGTACGTAATGGTGAGATCTAAAGTCCTTAGAGGCTTTAGATGAATGACATACTTCTTGACGATTTGCCTTCGAAAATTTACGAACAATGATGAATACTTGAGATAAATTTTGTTTAAATATTTGTTCGCCTTTTATAATAAATACTTTCTGAATACTTTTAATTCATTTTACATTATTTTTTTATTAACGAGACGTCCTGTGTGGTTTAATTTGCGTTGTTGTTTCTTTTATTTTCGTTGTTTCGTAATGTATAACTCACAAAGGAGGCTCGTAACTTTTTAAAAATGTCTATACTTTTATAATATTAATATAGATTCGATGTATACATCGTATAACGATCGTTCTGGTGTTGTGGTGCGAGTAGTCGCCTCAAACCGCGCGCGGTCGTCGCGCTCGGGACAGATATTTGTATTTGTTCAGATATTTGTTTCCGGTCTGGATGTATGTCCTTGTGGGTCTCCCCACCGTGCCTCGGAGAGCACATAAAGCCGTCGGTCACGGTTGTTATCATAGACAACTGATAACGACGTTACTCATGGTAGAGAAATTATGCGTCAACCCGCAGTGGAGCAGCGTGGTGGATTAAGCTCCAGCCCTTCTTCTATATGGAGAAGAGGACTTCGCTCGGCAATGGGTTGTTTACAGGCTGATACAATATAGTACAATGTATACATATATCTCGGAATAGGACTCCAATAGCATGTTATGCATGTTATCTTCAAAAAAGTAAAACACTAAAAAGGTTAATTAAAATAAATCAAAAACTTAATATAAAATAACATTAATTTTAAAAGCTTTTGTCTACTACAGCTGTTGTATATTTTAAATAAATTCTTGAAGAACCCAAAGAATTTTAAAAAAAATCAGAAAGTACCGTCAAACTAGGGGTGTTCATCGGAAAAAATTATCGATAATTTTATTATCGATAATTATCGTATTGAGTTATCGATAGTTATCGATAATTATCGAATGAACAGTTATCGATAATTATCGGATAAAAAATTATCGATAGTGACGAGAATTATCGATAATTATCGGATAAAAGTTATCGATACTTCCCAAAAATTATCGATAATTATCGGCACAATTTTCGGACGACGAAAAAGAAAAAAAAAAAAAAAAAAAAAAAAAAAAAAAAAAAAAAAAAAAAAAGGTCATCCGCCGTCCCGTATTTATATAATCCTTCGTTCCCTATCAGAATACCTAAAAAAAAAAAAAAAGGTCATCCGCCGTCCCGTATTTATATAATCCTCCGTTCCCTATCAGAATACCTAAACAAAAAAAAAAAAAAAGGTCATCCGCCGTCCCGTATTTATATAATCCTTCGTTCCCTATCAGAATACCTAAAAAAAAAAAAAAAAAAGGTCATCCGCCATCCGATATCAAAATAATCTATCGATAATTATCGGATCACACATAAATCTCGATAATTATCGGATCGGAAAAAATTATCGATAATTATCGGATCGGAAAAAAATTTTCGATAATTATCGAATGAAAACTTATCGATAATTATCGATAATTATCGAATAAACAATTATCGATAATTATCGAATCAAAATTATCGAATAACACTTATCGATAATTATCGATAATTATCGAATGAAAAATTATCGAGTAGTTATGAATTATCGATAATTATCGCACACCCCTACGTCAAACATAAACTAGGTTGAAAAAAAATCGATAGACCGATAGATCGATAAAGAGATAGATCGATAAAGAGGTTTTCTAAAAAAAATAAGTGAGTTCCTACGGAATCGTCATGTCGCCGCATTTTCATATCCTTGAATGATATGGAGATTGAGATGCAACGTTCACACGACAATCTTACCTTTCAAAGCGTAAATATTAATGAAGTACTCTTACATCAGTTTACATGACGATCTGTTGAAAAGTGACTGAAAAAGATCTAATCTTATTTTTGAATCTAATTAAATTTAAGTTTTACCTTTTCTCATGGGTATTAAAATATACATATTATAAAAAATATGAATGCGCCAGACCACTATCTCTTCTAGAATGTAGAGACGAGGTCTATGTAGACGTGGAGTCTAAGTAAACGTCTTTCTGAATTTTTATTTGAAGGTTAACATTACAACTAGGCCAAAATAACTTCGAGAAGGAAGCCGATAGGAGGATTCAGTTGGGCTGGGAGGCATTTGGTAGGCTTCGTCGAGTATTCGATTTGAAGATTCCGCAACGCTTAAAGACAAAAAAAAAGTCTTCGAGCAGTGCGTTCTACCTGTGTTGACATATGGCGCCGAAATGTGGACTCTAACGACGGGATTAGTACACTTTAAAGTCACTCAACTTGCCGTGGAACAGGCTGTGCTTGGAGACTCTCTCAAGAATAATATCAGAAATGAGATTATCCGCGAGAGAACCAAAGTAGCCGACATACCCCGTAAAAGCAGCAAATTGAAGTGGCGGGGGGCTGGTCACGAATGTTGCAGGACCGATAGCCGCTTGAGAAGACGTGTCCTGGAGTGACGACCGCGTATTGGTAAACTCAGTGTCGGGCATCCTTCCGGTGTCTGGCTTCAGATATCTGATGCGAACTTGAGGAGATCTATGTCCAGCAGTGGACTGTGATAGGGTGAAGCGAAGCGAAGCAAAGTGAAGGAAATATAATTTTTACTAAAGATTTATTCAATAGATTTTATTAATTTTTGTTTATAAAGTAACATCTAAAATAAAATATGTTTAATAAATTTCAGCGCAATTTATATTTTGGTTGCTAATAATGATTATTAACTTAATATTATTTTTTATTTTCGCTATGATACTATCTCCTTAGTATTATACTAAGGTGATTAGGTTCTAGCTAAGTACACTTATAATATAGTACCAGTGTTGGTGAACTTGTTATATTAGTCGGCCCACGCACGACCCACGCTTTTGCGTATTTCTGTCCTCTTGTTACCTACACAGATATTGTATTTCTTATTTTATTATCATTTGATTGGTATATAAACATTTCCAGACGATTGTCATTGCGTAATCGAATATTAAGTAAAAGGTAAAAAAGGAGACAAGGGGCAAAAAAAAAAAAATTTTATTTTTATTTATAAATAAGACAGAGTTTGAGACATTTTTATTGTAGTATTTACTAATGTATTTTAAATATTTATAGGGAGACACTCGATATACATGGATGTAGACGCGAGCCGGCACCAGAAAGAGCGCTTTTCCTCTATGTCCACAGATACGAAAACGCCGTGTTTTAGCGCATATAAACAATAGATATATGGAGCAGTTATAAGGAATGGAGTCTAGAATAAATAAAGAAAAAACATATATAAATTTACGGCTCAATATAATTTATAGTCGTCTAAGGTTAGCTCAGTGCCTCAGTATAATAAAATATCGCTTACTTTAATGAAAGCGATAACAGAACTACGGTCTATCAGAAAGATAGGTCGGTAAATAAAAGCTGAGAATATTACTACATAATAAAAGAAGATTTGATAGTATATGTTCGAACACTTCAGTTTATTTCTAGGAAATTTAAAAGCTAAGGTGTATTTTTTTACCTAAGCAGCAGTAACTAGATGAAACCGAAAGAAATAAAGAAAGAAAGAATAGTACGAGTAATAATAGTTAGATTAAGGTAATCTAAAGTGTTCCTTACGTGTGTATCTATCGAAATGATTAATTAAGAACCTCAATATCAATATTAATATACACTATTTTTTTTAAGTTATGGGAAAAAGGAGTCTTGGTAAGATTGCTGATGTATGACGAATTATATTGATTAAATAATAAATAAGAAAAACGTGTTTACAATTTTATCCAGTCAGATTATTTTAAAGTAATACTTAATGTATTCATTTTAATAAAAAGAGCAAATTTTAAATCTACTTCATCTTTATAGTATAATTAATTCTATGGAAACCTTAAAAAATCTACTCCCACTCAGTCTGTCTAACAGAGCATAGAAAGTCGATAATGGACCGGTCCTGAGCATTCCTGTCTAAGCTATATCTAGAATGAAACGTTCCCACGCATCGATAATCAAATAAAAGCTAATCCTGGCAGCTGTTTATAATAACACATTTTGCAACAAAGTAATAATTCAGCTAATTCCTTATCGATATCTTTAAAAAAAAATCTTAATAAGAGAAGATTCTAATCGGTATAAACGCTTCAATGAAAAAATATCAAATTTAACTTTGTAATTTATATATAAAAAATACTAAGATATTCTTTAAAATAAAAGTTACAGTATGAAACATGTTACCAATTTAAAACTTTAATCGAATGATGGATAAAATTATTTTACAAGTCATGCCTCGTGGGATGGTAGCATAAATTCAAGCAGCGTTTACTCCTTACGTCGAAATTCCAATTTTTTTTTCAAGGTTAAATTTAGTATTATACCTTATATTTTATAACTATAAATATTTCAAAATATTTAATAACGCTAAAGTCAATTTTAAAAAATCTATCAGTATTATATTAATATAAATCTCTTATTAATGAATTCATATATATTTTACAATTTTTGAACAAATTTGAGTTACTTGAAAATTTTTAGAGTCCAGACTAAACCTGACGGATTATTAGTACAATCTGTATTACGGATGGTCAGCTAACCGCCTCCATGAACATATCTTTATTTATGTCACTAATCGGTATAGCGAGGCGTTGACATTTTAACAAAAATAAATGTTAAAAAAGAGAAAAGAAAAGAAAAATTAAGGTATGTCTGCGTGTGAGTGTGTATATCTATTATTATACGTCAAGAAATACGGTAACGAGTTATTATATTTTATATCATAAAAGTTGAATATATTTTCCAGGAACGTATTTGCAAATACATAGATATAAAATTGTGAATCCCGACTGACAGTTTAGAATATTTTATAGATATTCAAACGCGTTATCCCTCACGTAAAATATCACGATCCGTCGTCCATTATCGAGTGGGACATTGCTATGTGACTTTCAAATAAAGCGCATTTGTCTCCACTAGGAATAATACTTGATGTCTTCTTGATATTCTCGTGAACAACGAACATAAGAAATGAAAATATTTGTTGCAGTGACTTAGACGACGTTATATAACGATGTGGAAACGACGAGTCAGTCGAGATTTGCCTTTTATTTAATAATATAAATTTTCTTTGTTTTCTATATTTTGTTATTTAATTTGCGTAAGATATTGATATTTTTTACCGTTCTGGTGTAGTGGTGCGAGTAATCCTTAACACCGGTGGCAGCGTGTTCGATGCCCTCTTGGGCCACAGATATTTGTATTTGTACAAATATTTTTTCTGGTCTGGATATGCCCCACAGTGCCTCTGAAAACACCTAAAGGTGTCGGTCGCGGTCGTCATAGCGGATACCTGATAGCGATATATACGAATATAGATCGTTACACGCGATAGGGAAATTATCCAACCCGCAGTGGAGCAGCGTGGTGGATGGCCTTTAACCAGTAGTGGAACATTTACAGGCTGAATCAGTTCAATCTATATTTATAATGGGTTGCTTCCTCTTGCATTCACCAACAGTCTAATAAAATAAAGCCAAGGTCAATAACTAAATAGGAAACAGTAAAAATACACTAGTAGTTCCTGTGTTTGAGTAATATTTTTGATCCGAAATAGTAACCATTGTCTTTAGTGTCAGCTTATCTATGAAAATATTCATACAAACAAACAACGGTCGACGACAATAAGCGAGTTGGAAACCAGGTCATTGGTAATTTTTTTTTTCATATTTTTGGGTGCTTCTATTTTGTGCCTTTGTCCATATGTGCTTTGTACAAAACACCTTTTTAATGCTTTATTTCAAGGAATATATTTAAATTCCTTGAAATAAAGCATTAAAAATATTTTTATGTTTTCAATATATTTATATTCCTTGAAATAAAGCAATAAGTATTTTTCATTCTCATCATTTCATTTTCATTCCCTCATAATAAAATCTTCGAAGCTATAATAATTTTATATGACTGATATTTAGTAGACACTCGCTATTTTGCGACGACTCTGCTGCGTGTTTTGAATAATTTAATTACTAACAGGCTTAAAAATATATGAATCATAACGTTAAATTATCATTAAGTTTTAAATAATCTATTCCACTTGCTATTCGCTTTCTTTGTTTAACAAAATCGATAGCCCTAATTGAAAGTGAAAAATAATAGAAACTTAAAAATTATTTTTTAACACTTAAGAAGTATAAGTGCATACGAGTATATGGTTTTTTATTAAATATTTATTTCGTTACTAAGATAAAAGTCTTTAGCTAAATGTTAATTGTTACTTCAATAAGACGCCGATTAATAAATATTAACGGGATTTGTTATTGTTTCTTTCATTATCTTTATATTTTGTAAAAAAGAAATATTTATAATCACAAAAAATAATTAAAAATCGTAATGGAAATCAATAATATAGTTGCGAAAACTTAAATTTCACTGAAACTATAAAATCAATATCTAATGTTTGTGTGTAATTAAAATATGTTTTTAGAAAATATAATAGTATATTATGTACAATGAGTATCACATTTGATACCTTTGGTAGCGTAGTTTTACTTCGAATCGCGATGCATTGACTTATTAATTTTAACTTGGACAACGGGTAAATTGCCATAATGAGATTAAAAAATACAAATTAAAAATAATATGGTTGTTATGTAATATTTGCAGCAGAAAACTAATTCCAATCCTTGCAATTTCTTATATACCTTCACAAAGTCTTGATATTTGCCAATAAAACATACCTCATTCACAAATATCCGAAATTGACGTCGGTCAACAGCTGACCCGGTGCGGCCCGGATCAATCCATTTGTCTTCAGGTCCAATATTGAGATATTAAAGGTAAAGGCCATTCCATGGATTCTTTGCATATCGAGTTATATATGTACTACAATGTTAATAGTAACATCTACATTGTTGACAACTATTATGATAAGGAAGCATCTGTCGCTTTTGATATTTAATTTAATTTTTCTCTGTAAATAAAAGGTTGTTAATGAAGTAACGTAAGGTATTAAACAATTTTTTTTAGTCATATATCACAAGTTTTACGATGGCAGGCTTTATAAAAATAATTAAGTCCAAGCGCGGGATGAAAGTGAGAGAAAAATTCAAGAGACTTTAATAAACCTCATACTATTCCGTACCTCGAATTAATGCTCCAAATATTCTCGCAGTATTTACGGCATACTAGTGATGTAAAACGAGTTGTAAGCATCGATAAAGCCGGGTATTTATAATGGCAATAAACATCCAATCCAGAAGTTGATATTCGCAATAATTCATCAATTTATTAAAGTTTTTAATCAGTAAAGATAAAGAATTTTATTGTATGGGAAACATATAAATATGAATGTATTTTTTCATCGAAATATGATCAGAAGTAGTTAAATTAACTGCGAATTTTCTTATTTGAAATAATATAATATATACATATTCATACTCTACACCCATATCCAGGGCCGGATTTAGTTGTTGTAGGTTGCAGAAAAAAAATGACGACGTAAAAAAAAATTACCGGGTGGACATATTCCTAAAAGAACTAAAAAGGTCATCACCTATTTCTACTTCTAAAAAAAAAGACTCCGGACCGCTCCAACCCGATTGCCTTAACTCTTTTGTGGATGTGTTGGTGGATGTGTGTGATGTGCCCCTCTTATGTAGGGGCCCGGGGCAGTTACTCCGCTTGTCCTCCCCTAAATCCGGCCCTGCCCATAACACGTCATTTCTAATAAATGCGCAAAAAAATCTAAAGCGATTAAATATACCGATATCAACCTACATTACGTAGACTTCCCTAGCTCTAACACGTACCGCTCCAGGAATTTTTCATTTAGTGCCACGAATCTATGCACCTCAACACTTTCGTAAGAAAAGGAAATGGGAGATTTTTAGCAGAGGTGTGGGGCGTTCAACGGAATGGGGTCTCTTTTAGGCTTTATGATGGCATGTTTTTGCCTATCACATGTTTGAAATAAAAACTTTGTTGCTATTTATGCTTTTGAAATAGTACAGCTTTTCATCTCTAGTTTTTGCAAGCACACTAATGTCACTCCTTTTTAATGACTTTCGTATTTCCACTAATTATTATTTTAATGTTTAATAAAAAAAAATTAATTGTAACTTTCAAATTTCATCTATTATAAATAAATAACTTTCATTAAGGTATATTTAGATGTTTATTTTACTTTAATTTTATTTGAATAAGCGTTAAAATGTTGAAATCTGACATAATTAGAATTTGTACGATGAATGTATCACCGGAAAATTAATTACAAACAAAGTTTGCGAAGACGTTTGCAGAGGTGAAAATATTTTAATTACGAGTTAAATTAATTAAATTTATTTCACTTAATTGTTCAAAGACAATTCATAAAGGAATATAAAGAGAAATGCGTATTCAGCTTGTAAAATTTAATCCCTAGAGCTACGGTTTTTGTTTAATACTTATTGTTTGGAATATACACGAGTACATATTATTATAATAATATGTGTATTTGAAAGGGGTTAAACCTTCGATGCCGTTTTTAAGCGACAACTACACCGCCTTCTAAAAGTAGGTAATTTCTAAAGATGTGATTTTATTGAAATTAAATTCATATATGTATATACTTATATACTATATATAAAAATAATTTTAGGTGAAGCATAAATTTTTGTAAATTCTAAAAACAAACACAATATAACGTTTATAAACTTTAATATGGACAGGCTCATGATACGTAAGTAGTACATACGTAGGTACTAATAATACGTACGTATACATAATAATGTCACATTAAAATGTAACAGAATATTTAGTTAAGTCATTAAAAGATGTAGCAATTTATTAACAATTTTAAATTTAAAAATATGTTTTACAATTTTCGACGACGATCCACTAACGAGTATTATAAACGATGACTGGCCACATACAAAAGCCCGTAACAAGGTTAACAATATATTGCCCGAATAAGGCCAAAAATTCTCAATTTTAATAGTAACCAAAGCGGAAACACGTAGTAACGTAAATTAAAGCGTTCAAACTGGACAACTCACGGTTCAAATAGATTTATAGCGACAACCGTGAGCGATGTAACTACAGGATAAAAGTGGACAATTAATACACACATCGGTGGACTGCTCATGTCACGTAATGATCCATCGAATTTTTTATATATAATGATTTTGACGAGTTTGTGCAGTAGTCACAGTAAGAGACTTTCGCGCTAGTGTTCGCTGGCTGGTTACACATGTTTATGTACACCATACAGATGCTTGTTATTTTCTGGGCGTATGTGTTTGTGTTGTGTATGTTTTCGAACACAGGAAACACTGGGGCTTTATTGGCCGATGTGAGTTCAAACTACCGACACAGGACTCACTGGTGCCCCACTGGAGGCCCGTGAGTTTAGGGGGGTTAATTTCATACCGCTATGAATGATCCATCTAAACATCACCTGTCATTGAAAATTATTCTCTGACGATATTAAAACATGTTAATTTTTAGTGTTTAAAAAAGTCTGTTTATATTTTATTTGTCTTTATTATTACTAAAATAATCGTCGTTTTTATTAACTAAAAAAAAAAAAATTATACACTTTTTAATATTTCTATAAAATTCAATGAAGTCACTTCTATAAAATTTTATAGCGTTAGTCTAGACTGCATCGTAAAATATGGGGGCGTATATTACCAGGAGACAGACCGCATTGCATCCTAACACTTGCAATCTGTCGCTATGAAACGAGGAATATTCTCGAATTACATTATGAAATATTGCAAATAGTCAAATGAAATTGATTCTACTTCTGTACCTGTCATGTAACTTTTAAGGCTATGTCAAACATATTACTTTTCGAACACATGTTCTCGCTTACGTAAAGTTTAAAAACAAAAGTACAATAAGGTACAGCTTAAAATTCTGTATTGTCTGTAAAGGTGACAAAGAAATAAAATTTAAAACGAGATTTTTTTTAAATCTATAATTAAAGTTGAACATTTTATGATATTGATTTATTTATTTAAGACAGACACAGTTATAACATCCTAACAGTTAAATCCAATACGATGTTATAAGCATATATGTACATATACATTATATAATTTAAAATAAAAAACAAATAAAAAAAAACACAATAAAAAAAAAAACAGAAAAAAAAACAAAAATCAGCGAAATAAAATTTATATATTTTTACTATAACATGTACCTTACTTATCGAAGAAAAGTAAGGTATGATATTTTAATAGATATAAAAATATCATCACAAATATCACCGTAAGTCCACTAGAATATAAGCCTCTTATCGTATTAAGGAAAGGATTTTTGGATTGGTGTATATGCACCTATCTAAAAGTCTTCGGATTTGCAGGCAGGTTTTCTCACAATTTTGAATTGACCGAACGAGCACAAGAATAATTTTTAGGTATTAATAGGTAAAATAAAAAAAAACTTCGTCTAGTACTTTATCTAACAACTAACTGGTCGTGAAATTGAGTTAAAAAGACGAATCGAATGTCTTATAATTTAATCCTTTACATAACAATCATAAGTAAAAAACAGTTTTCTGCACTCAAGTTCACACGTAATAACAAAAAATAATATAGAAAAAACAAAGTTTTTGCGTAAAACTCGGTTCCCACTACGGGATTATAACGATGGAACAGTGTAGATTTTTTTTTTTTTAAGTAATGTAATTTTAAAACGAAAACGCAAAATACCCACTGGGAAAAAATTTGTCGGGAAATACACAAACATTTTGGAGACAGTGTCTAAATAAAAGAACATTTGGTGAGATAAAAAAATAAATATTGTTTAAAACTACCTTTGTGGAAATAGAGAATTTCACTATGTCATCGCGACAAAACTGAGCATTTATTACATGCAAGATTCGTTTTGGTACCGCATTTTTGCGGTTTTGATACGAAAAACAAAGGGACTCATATATACCACAAAGTTTTATTGTGCTTTAGATATTTCAGTGTTAAAAATAATAAAAACACGGTTTAATTTATACACAATATAACTTTCGTCGGCTAGAGATAGACTGATGCATGGATGAATATATATAATATGTGTATAATATATATATATTATACATTTTCTATTACTATGAAACTTGGTATGTAAATACCTGGAAAGACATAAGATATAGGCTATTTAATTCCGAAATTCTTACAAGAACAATAGTTAATCGAGTAAAACAACAACATGCCGCTAGTATTAAATAACAACACTGAACCGTAATGTATGTGTAAGTAATTCGTTCGTTTTCTTGTCCATTTCTTATCACAACGATAAGACTATAATATAAACGAGGGAAGTAAGAGGGTAGAGAGTGATTACTCACCGTTAAGGGTGAGGGAGTCCCATGATAAGCCTCTAGGGTGTAATGCGTTGGGTAACAATTCAACATCGCGACAATAACATGTGGCATTTGTAATTATGCTCCGGTGAATATGATACATGATGTTACCGGACATTTGTGGGAGTAATTAAGTAAACAAACTCAATGGGATATAACCGACGTTACGTGATTATATTATTTACTAATCATTTTAACAATTACAATTGCCTACGTGTTGGTGAAATAACAACCGTTCTGGTGTAGTGGTGCGAGTAGTCGCGTCAATACCGGCGGTCGCGGGTTCGATTCCCTCAGGCCAGATATTTATATTTGTATAAATATTTTGTTCCCGGTCTAGGTGTATGTCCTCCTCCCCGTGCCTCGGAGAGCACGTAAAGCCGTCGGTCCCGGTTGTAATTATAAACAACTGATAGCGATCGTTACTCATGATAGGGAAAATTATCTGCCAACCCGAAGTGGGGCAGCGTGGCGGATTATGCTCTAACCCTTCTCCTAGATAGAGAAGAGGACTTTGCCCAGTAGTGGGACGTTTACAGGCTAATTAAGTTTAGCTCAGTTGGTGAAATGTTCATAGTAATTGGCTATTGTAATTGCGGTCGCGGTTACCATACTCGCTCGTGATATTGTATTGTCAAATGTTTGTATTGGCAGCACAAACGATTGTCGTGGTCGAAGCGTTTGAATTTATGTTGTTTATGTTTAAGAACCCATGCACACACACTATTTTATCTAATTTGATACCGTTGAGTGTAAGACGTTGCTGAATTTATTAAATATTTCGGACTTATATATTGAGAAAAAAAAATTTAAAAGTCCTTAATTTTTCATACCAGTTTCGTTGTGTATTTATATGTAGCTATGTAAGATGAAAGAGAGATAAGGAAGATTCAACGAAAATCCTAAAATACATTGAGTATAGCGAAGAAGTGACTCTTTTAATTTTGAAAATATTTATTTAAAACGAAGGAAATTTTATATTAAATACTTTGTTCAAATTACCAAACCAAAAATTTAATAGGAGTTACAAAGAGTTCGATTGGTATGTGTAATTATTCCGAGCAGGCGAAGGCGTCGGCTTGTAAAATTTTAAAAGTTATGAAGTACCAACACTTCCGATGATAAACTCGGAAGGAAGGCGTAAGGGTCCTCGAGATAAGACTCGAAAAGGCGGCATAATGAAAGTGTGGCAAGCGGCATAATCATTTCGGAGTCACGAGCGGGTGAAATATATTTTTTTGTCAAACTTGACATGCTAGGCTATTGCATAATTGATAGACACAGTCAACTTTAAAGTTCTACTTAAACCTCTATATCTAATTAAAAAAAGAAAGCAAGCTCGTCTTAAGACCCTTACGTTGATTCACGCATTTTTCTTAATTATATATATGTAAAACTAGAAAACAGTCTTCCAGTCACAGTCAGAAATTAGTTTTTTGAATAAATAACTAATATGTCCTTCCAAGTTATCCTTATCATCTTAACAATATATTTTATATTTTCGATCTTTAAAAAAATCATTCGGTGTACTTATTTATAAAAAACAAAAGCAAAATATTATAGTTTTTAAACGGTAGTATCGAGACAATCGTATCGTGATAATAATACGTTAATACCCACCTATATCTATCAAATTCAAATGATAAATAATTAAGAAGTTACATTTATTCACAAAACTTAATAATTCTTATTTGAGTGCTTATAATTATTAACTTTTATAATAAATATTCCAAATATATATATATATATATATATATATATATATATATATATATATATATATTGATCAACAGTACGTGTTCTAGATATAGAATAAAAAACCGACCGTGTCCTAATAGATTATGTATATAGTCATTCGCCTCTCGTTATGTATGTAAGTCATTAACAAGTTGACCCTTATCACCCGATCTGCTAACTATCGACACCAGATCAATTACCTGTAAATGTTATTGATTACGCTCATTAAATATTAGTGGCCGCGATTATTTTATATCGGGATATTGATGTAACGTTAAATACATTTATCGAAAAGTTCGAGATTTTTCTTATTTTCTGTATCAAAATTAAGTCTAGAATTTATAAACAAAGAACAGATCATAAATTAAAAACGAAAAATAATTAAATGACTTAAGTATTTTACGTCTCTAAACAATATCAAAAAATTAAACTCTTTAAAAATTCTCATCGTTTGCCGCAATCCCTTTTCTGGACATAATCTTAATCGCTAGCCTTTTTTCGCTAAAAATATTTATTCAAACAACGAGTACCTCCTTAATAGCTTAATTGTTGAAACAAGAGCATCGCTGCTTCGTCGCTTCGCCAAATATTTCATGTATTTTTTATTCGTTTAATATTATCTTCATTTACATAATTTAATTAAAATAAGATGATCTAGTTTATAGACGTCGACATCGGATCTTTGTCGTAAAATAAGTGATTATTAAAAATATTACTGATGATAATTAAATATTACAATATAGTACTTTTTTAATATATTTTTTTAATATATTTAACACACACATAAGGTCGTCTGTTCCTAAGGAAGACAACTTAATGCCTGTGTTTTAGGTAACAGCCGACTGATATACATTTTTTTTTAAATAAATATACATATAAATAATACATATATATAAATAAACATATATTACACCCAGACTCGGGGCGGGAATCGAACCCTTGAGCCCTTTGAGCAGAAAATAGGATCACTGTAAACTGCGCCAACGGGACTTTAAAAAAAATAAAGTGTTTTTTATGTTGTTTCTAATTCGATTTACATAAATGTTTGTTTTTCTTAAACTTAATTAATTTAAATGCAATAATTTGATTAGATTTTCTTTTTTCTTACTATTTTTTTGCTAAGTTCAATTAACATTATGCTATTATCCAAATTCTATAAGTATTTACCTTCATATAGCGAATAATTATTTTGAAAAAAAAAAAAACAAAGAAAATTAATTTTTATAAAGCTTTGCAAGGCAAAGTTTTGTGCTAAAGCGTTTCAATAATTATTTTATAGAGAAATGTAAAAGTTATTCGATTATAGAAATTTCTATATTAAAAATAATACTACCGCATAAAAGCGGAACGATTCAAACGCGAATGAAAAAAGCACCGTATTTTTTTATTTATTTATTAAATCTAGTGGCTATCGCTCCCTATTTATTAAACTCGCTGGCATTTCGGAGCAAATAACTGCTTTCACGTTAACTGGAGTAATATTGAATATCAAAGTAAATATTCTAACTATCAGACCGCTGTGGCCTCTTTTTGCGAGGTGTCTTTTGAAATTATGGCCTTTGATTCAAAGCGCGAGTTTTCCCAAGAGTAAGTCAGTATCAGGGTTGGCATCAGTCGAACATAATATAAATAAATTTTCGTATACACCAAAGACTGTACATTTCAGAAGTGACATTCCACTATAAATAGTAGATTACGACGGCTAAAATAAAGTAATTCATTAAAAAAAAAGCCTGGAACGAGCTCGATGCTTTCAGAGAAATATGCGAACAAAACCGCTCGTTTTATAAACAACAGTCCCCATTAATGATTTCAGTAACAAGTTTAAAACTCGCCCCAGTTTATCAAAAACGGCAACCTTAACTTGGCAGTTATAGAAAACGAGGCAGTGTGCCAGGGACGCTCTCGAGATAGTACGTACATAGTCTCAAAGCGCCGGTAATGAGAGCTTAGGGCAGTCATGGCGGGGATAAGTGAATTCGCTGAATAAAATTTACCAAGGTTTTTGGAGCATGTGGGTCAGTCAGATTTATTTGATGAGGCTTTTAAATGTGCATTAGATATTAGATAAACGACTTTTCTTTTGTTTATTTCTGGATTTTTACACAAAAAAGTAAAATAGCGAATACGACTTAAACGTTTGACTGAAAATATATGTTATATAGACTGAAATATTGAAAAAAAATGATGGGACTTAATCATCCAAATACAAGTACTCCTTCCACATTTACATTTCTGTTTTTTTGATATTTTCAACAAAATATTTTTCACGTAAATGTTTGACTGAAAATATATGTTATATAGACTGAAACATTGAAAAATAAAATGATGGGACTTAATCATCCAAATACAAGTACTCCTTCCACATTTACATTTCTGTTTTTTTTGATATTTTCAACAAAATATTTTTCACGTAAATGTTTGACTGAAAATATATGTTATATAGACTGAAACATTGAAAAAAAAATGATGGGACTTAATCATCCAAATACAAGTACTCCTTCCACATTTACATTTCTGTTTTTTTTTTTTGTTGATATTTTCAACAAAATATTTTTCACGTAAACGAGTAGGTACATGAAAGTATTAAAGTATTTTCTAAGTTAACAAAAAGAACAAACTAAAAAATAAACGAGCCATGTATTAGAAAAGGACATTCTTAATTATAATAAATATTATATTCATTATAATTTCCAGCCAGATTCTAAACATTTACGTGGTTTTAACTATAACCCAACTTATGAACTAAAATTTACAGAAATTCTACGATAAACTTTGAAATTAACAAAGTAAATTTAATTAAAAGTAATGATTAGTATCAAGCCTAAAACTTCCAGACTTGAAGTAAATATAACTAATATTTATGTATACATATCTTGTCTTAATAATAAAATAAGGTCTGAATTAGACGAGCAAATAGTAAAAAGTTTCCAGGGAGCTAATTAAGTAGGTCGTTTCAGAGCTCGAAAGCATAAACCTGGCCATACACTGTATGCTAAAGCGGTCCTATCGAATTCTTAAGTTTACGAAATGAAGGAATATTGTCGTCCAAGTGACTTAGAAATTTTCTAAGAGAAAACTTCCATTATATAACTTTAACTCAGTGGTTTATTAAAAACCCTTTCAGCATCAATTCTTCCTGCCAAATATAACATCAGTACCTTCAAGTTCAAGAAGAGTGAACAGGCATTTACTAGCCTGACGCACTCAAATACATAATAAAAAGTTGCAATATTACATAAAGAAACAGTAAAATTTTAATGTACATAAATGTTTTTACAAATATTTTATTATAGCCAAAGTTTTATCTGCAAATTTCCAAAAGAAAATTCTTACAGTGTGCGACCGAATACCTTAATGAGAAAATGTGTCGTCAGCACAAACAAGTTGAGATAATCTTCGGGTAATTTATTCGCAAAGAGACGAGTCAGCTCCTCCGGGACGTGTGAGATCATGTGACTTTGTGAATTGTTTACGTCAGTAGATTGTAATCGGGGTGATGTAGGGTGACTTCTATTTTTAATTGCTTGAAATCTAATTTTCGTTAAGGAAGTAAAATAGGAGCTTATTACGAGAATCTGACATGGGGTTAGCTAAGCTAAATTCATATACTATTGTCATACTTATATACATTACACATATTATTATGTTACAAGGTTGTATATCTATACATATACCTAAATAAACGTGTATTATATTATTGTGGCAGTATAATATATAATTTTTTTTTATTATTATTTAAATATTCGAATTTGATTTAATAGAATATAAGTATTCAAATTTGATTACGATATATCAGGATCAATTTTGATAAAAAAAATTGTTAGAAAAGGTAACAGGCCTATGAAATATCACGTTACGAATTATAATTTATAACAAAATTATAATATTACTTATTAATAATATTATAATATTATTATTATTAATAATAATAAAATTATAAGTATTTAGTCCGATTGGACAGGTTATTATAATGAGTAGTAAGTAGCTTAATTATTTGCTTTGGATAACCATGGTTTTGAAAAAGGTTATATAATATATTAATCTGACAAATCACAGGTAAAGCTACGTGAAAAGCCTTGTAAAAATAAAAATCACTAACAGTTTTAGAATGTCACTATATTAAAAGATTGACACTCTATAAAATACACGTAACACAAAGTATGTTATGTGAACATATATTCAATATTCTCTCCGTTATCTAAGGAAGCATGTCATTTATCTCACTCAAGACCGTACTGGGATCATTTTCTTCATGACGATCGATTTTATGGGTGGGACGTGGAAAAATTTTCATATACTATGAAATCTGTCTTTGAAAATATATTGAATGGGCGTTACAGATATTATTAAAGGACATCGATATATATAAAGGACACGATTTTCACACCTACGATTTTATATTACTTTTTTTTAATCAACCAAATTTCGTTTCAGTTCGATTGATAGAGATATTGACATTCACACCCTCTAGGTCGGGCTATTGAACAACTCTCACAGAAAATCAATTGATGTCTTCAAATATCGGTACCTATATTTGTACATAATAACGCCTTTCAACATAAAATACCTTTTTCACTTTTACTATTGAAAGAAAATAATAAAGAAAAAATATTTAAAAATAACATTTTTCAAATTCTTTGTAATACTGTCTAATCTTAGATTAGCTATAGCTACTGAACTCAATTCATTATTATTTAGCTTAAAGTCATAATTTAACGCACATTGGTTTTTTGTAAATTGGTCGCTGATGATTAATCTCTTTGGGCGTCAAAATTTTGTAAACCGAATTAGTCTTATTCTTTATACACGAAATATATTTAATCATAAATTTATATCTTAAAGTAAAGATAAAGCTTAAATGATATATAATATGAAATCTAAAACCATGACTTAACTCATTTTTTCTTAGTTCTTGTTATTGGTAAGGAGTTTACAAAATAAATATTCTTTAAAAAATTTAAACATCAATTTTGCTACCAAGTTTTTTAAATACTAAAAAATACTAATTAAACTTTAATTCACAGTAGATAGACTTTATGTGTAAATGAAACATCAAACTTTAAAGGAAATAGGAAAAAGTTAAATTGAGAATTTTAGATCTTACTTTACAGTATAAAGTTTGCTTCAAGAATGTTCTCGAATCAAACTTCTTTATTGATTGATGAGAGAGAAAGAAACACGAGACCATTTTTAAAGCACATATTTTTGACTAGAAATATATATATGTTTTATACTCAGCAACGTTTTTTTTATTATTTTTTAAATGCATAATACATTAAGTAAAATTTAATGAGCATTCGAATAGGAATTTATTTCAGATTGGCACAATGGCTTCAAAGGCACTTCGCAAAGCCAATATTCACGTAAACGCTTTATTTTACGCTCAAAACACCGCGCAAACTTGCACGGCACTACACCTCACAGAATACACCGAAAAGCTCGCTTTAAATCTTTATTAACGTTAATTAAAATATTTATTAATCTAATTAAATGAAAAATTATACGATAATTATATACCTATAAAAATTAAATAATAAACAATAATATTTGTATTTTTTAAAGAGACTTTAATACTTAAAACATTTTTACAATATTTTCTCAGAATAGATTTTGTAATTTACATAATAAGTAGCATTAATTCAAGCAGATTTGAAACAACAAAAGAATACGTTTTTAAATACGTTCGTTCTATACTACTTTTGTAATTTAAGTCCAGCTGCATATTAAACAAACTAATGACCAGGAAACAATAGGACAACGGATTAAATGGGAGCAAACACACCCTTAAACACGACTCGTAACCACGGCGATGAAAACTAAGACGCAGTGCAGCATCTTTTATACACACGTTTGTAGAATAAACATTATCTTTATATGCTATATTTTCTTTTATTCAAAATGTTTTTGTATTTTTTTTTAAGATAAAGTGTCGAGTGTTCTATGTGCGTATCAATATTTTATAATAAATTTATAATACAAATTTTATAGGATTGCGAGGCAGATGAGATAGAAATAAGTAAAAACAACTAATCTAAATGTCTGCTATAAAAAGCTTCTTGATGAAGGTTTTAATTTGATCTCAGATCAGTGCCAGCGTAATCGCAGTTATAAATGGCTATTGTACTGACAGTCTGATTGTCATTTATCGATCAATTTAAAATAATGTTTGTCGTAATAATATCGCAGAGTCTAAAATATCATAGAAGTAATCTAAATATATACGTAATATTCACGACAGTATGATACTTTAAATCTACAGAAAAATATGCAGAATTAGCAAAATTTACTACACAATTATATACATGATCTTCGCCAAATTTTATATCAAAAAACGCAATTTGCTAAGAAAATTCTATACTTCTTAAATAATATGTCAAAATTCCACTCTTAAAGGGTCAAAATGAACGATGCGTTTTTGTAAAAATTCCGTCATTTTATAGTTAGAACGTATGAAACTTTATTTGAGGAATGTTGATTAGAAAAAAATATGGCTGTGCTTTAGGAGTTAGTAAAATTCCAAATGTTAAGTATTTAGTCAAAATGTAAAAGCTTTTTTGTTCTTTAATTCAAAAAAATCGTGTGTGTGTTTGTGTGTGTGTGTACTTATCTACGCACCAGTGGCGTATCGTGACTTAGATGGGCCCTGTATCAAAATCTGTAAAGGGGCCCCAATGAAGGGTAAAGATTTTTCAATAACGGAACAAAAGCACTTAATACACGGATTGAGAGGTGTGGAGGCCCGGGGCAACAGACGAGTGGAGGTCCTGTGATCTGAAATTTTGGTTCCCAATATATTTCTTTGCGTACGACGACGAAAAAAAAAAAGGTCGTCGCAACTCCGGACCGCTGGTATTTACTTCGTTGGGTCTCTATGTATTCCTAAAAAAAAGGTCGTCGCAACTCCGGACCAATTTCTGTACCCAACTCTATTGTGGGGGGCCCTGTAGACCGAGGGCCTCGTATCATTGATACGGCTGATACGGCGGTAGTTACGCCCTTGCTACGCACGCAAGAAGTTATACTTAACGATGCGCCGAGTTAATGGATAGTGCGCGCCATCTGTAATTTTCACTTACAAGCTTGTAGCATAACTTAATTGTTAGCAACTAGCGACAGATGGCGGTTATGGAAATCAATTTGAATATCTTACATTTTATCTTAAATTTTTTACTATTTATTTTATCAATAAATTAATTATTATTAATTAAATTTAAGTAAATGTAAATCAGCAATTTATAAATACTAAAATGTTGACTAGCTAACTTCAGGGTGTAGTTTAACTTCAAAAAAGCCAACGTCACGCGGTGTTTCCAAGCAGTCACCCATCCAACTAATGACCGCGCCCGACGTTGCTTAACTTCGGTGATCCGACGAGAACCGGTGTATGGACGTCGGTAATTCATACGTTCAATAGCTAACTTCAGGGTGACAGAGTGCGCGCGCATTTTAAAAATTTACTCTCATTTTTCTCTAACGCGCCAAAAGAAGTGTAACTTCAAAAATCAACATACATTTTCAACGAATTAAAATAGCGCTTGTAAGTCTAAGAGCTCTGTCATTTTTGAAGTTAGCAGAAGTTAAATAGTTTATTAGCGTTATTATATTAATATTTGATTAAGACGAAAATAAAACAGCTATTATATACAAGAAAATTTAAATAACGAATTTAGTATTGATACGTGACTATGAGATAAAACGCTGAAAATTTAATAAATTCTACGTCAAAGGCGATATCACAAAGATTCGTATGGGAAATAGAATTTACAAGCGTAATTAAATTCCTACGCGAGTAGCAAAGTACTTTGTATTGAGGAGTCTCTTTTTATTATTTCTTTATACTAAACTTGAGACCCGTCAACTTCGAGCTCCTGAAACTACGTTTACTACTTTGTATGTGTGTCCCTTAATATAATATGTAGGAACATTATATAGAAGTTAAGCAAGTTACATCCACGTTAAGAAAGTGAATTTTGTTTATCGTCTAGTTTATAGCGGAATTCGAACATCAATAATATGAACAACATAAGGAAACGGTTATTATAGAGTTACCCTAAAAATGACACATTGTAATAGGTACACTGTTGAGGATTGCTCTGAATGTGTGCTAGTTACTTTGAACGCAATAATGACATATGAATGAATGAATTAATGAATGAATCAGCCCGTAAACATCCCACTGATGATGACACCCACCATGAGTAACATCGCTATCAGGTGTTTATGATAACAACCGGAACCGACGGCTTTACGTGCTCTCCGAGGCACGGTGGGAAGACCCACAAGGACATACACCCAGACCGGAAACAAATACTTGTTTCCGGTATAACCCGCGACCGCCGGCGTTGAGGTAACAACGGGCACCACTACACACTTAAAATACACACATTACAAATTAAAAAAAAAAAATTAAACACTGAAATGTGTGCCCACAACATACACAAAACTTTTTTAAACACCTACCATCTACACCTGTCACCTACGGTATTTTCGAACCGATACGACTTAGGGACCTTCAAGAAAAGAGCATACTCATATTTGAAAAGCCGGCAACGCACTTGCTAATCCCCTGATGTAGCGGGTGTCAATGGATGTTGCCTTGACTTACCACCGACCGACGACCGACGACCACGAACCGACTGTCTGTTTGCCTCCTCTTGCATAAAATAAAATAATAATAAAAAACACAAGCGCTACGGAAGCCTACCTGTAGGAGTCCGACTTGCACCTGGTTAGTTTTTTATAATACCATCAAAGCTTTAAAAATTGTATTTCATTAATGCTAGCGCAAAAAAAAAAGAAATTTTTGCACCTTGATGAAAAAACAATTGGATTTAATTACAAATGTGTACATTTAAGCTACTCGACTTTACTTTTAAAATTAAAATACCAAAGTAAAAAGAAAATACACACTGATTAATCACCTTTGAAGCTGGGAAAATCACGCAATCTGAGGTAAATAACTGTGAAAACAGAGAAAGGCTCCAGTAGTTCCATTCGAAGTATAATCAAACAAGTCAATTGGCCGGCACATGTGCAAATGTCCAACAAAACAACCCTAAACTAACAATGGGGACGATTCCGTACAGCCGGTCTTTATTTCACGTTTAATGACCAACCTCGTTTAGATACAAATTCGTAAGAACGATATACGAGTAAGTTTTAAAACTTAAATAGTCATTAATAGGTATTATGTTTTATATGCAAAATGGTATAAGTACCATATTTGCTGTGGGTCATTTTGTGTTTCCAATATTTCGGCACTATTTCAATTGTCATGGTAACGGATGCATTCACATGGCTCTACGTAAGAACGGATTATTATTTTTCTTTACTCAAGTCTAAGTAATAAATAGGTAGGTACTTGTATAGTATGTAAAAATACATACTTGAAAAATATATATAATGAATAATATAGATAATAATTATAAATGTCACTTATTAGCTTTTTTTTTTCGTTAAAACGTCACACAAGATTTCAGTTTCTAAAGAATATTGTGGATCTTTAAAGGGTTATAACTATCTAAATCAAGAGACATAAATAAATAAATACAAAAACATGAAATAAAAAATAAAAATTTGGTTTCATTTTTCGTTTTGATAAATATAATTTAAACGAAATTCAAACAAGCGTGAAATCTATTTTTCCGTTGAAATGCAGTGTGGTCACGTGAGTAATTCGAGCAGTACTTTGTCATCCAATGCAAATACGAGTACGTGGACAATAGCCACCGCATTTCGTTTGTTACAAACGGAATTATTCCTTTTTAATCCTGTTCTATTTTTTTACCTACATAGCTCATCAGGTTTTATAATAACCCTAGACGATATTCATGATCAATCGGATTAAATGACACTCTTCATTGTTTCGTTTATGTTTACTACGTGACTTCTCAGGAGTCGCAGCAGGAGGCAAATTAAAAAAAAAAACTTATTAGAAAAATATTTTTAAAATTATCTTTAAAAAAATACTTTGGAATTAGTGCGTTCAACTAAAACAAATATACTCTACCTCTTGGTTATAATAATATACTTTATTTTAAAATAACTTATAATGTAAATTAAATAGGTTATGACAAAAAAAATATATAAACATTAGTCATATTGTAACTGAAGAAATGTTAATTAATTTTCTATAGAAAACTAGCTGAAGATTACATAAAAATTAAACTGATATCCTTTTTCATAATAAAAAAACATTTCGTTATTCCGCTTTAAATATTCATAATAATATTATGCTTATCCTCTTTCGGAGAACAAATTATTATTTGTATCAAAATGTTTTTAGTGTTTGAATAAAGAAAAATCATCAAAATATATATTAACTGCGTTAGAAACGGTTGTAATGTATGTAATTTATATTTGACGAGTATTCTATATCAGGCTCTGATGACAGAAATTCTTTAAAAGTGGGCAGTGTTTCAGGATAGTGACTTCAAAATAAAAAGTTAGTTACAATTCTCAGGAGTGTAGTTCTCATAATTGATTACAATATTTCATTTAGCTCTTACAATACTTGCAAAGTTGAAATGCAATTGGCTTACTATTGGTAGCGTAGTGAATTCGATCCAGGTCTAGCATCTAGCTTATCTTCTCTAATTTTTCCCAAAAAATCCATAAAATATATTCTTAGATAATTTAATATATTTATTTATAATAAACCTTTTTTCAATGAGAGTGAGCACAATATAACGCAACAGATACACCCAAGCTAAACTGCTTGACGCACTCAAACAGTAATTATTGCAATTATAACATAATGTCAATTCTGATCGTAAGCCAAAGTAATCTATTTCTTCAATCTGCTATATTTGTTTTAGTTTGATCAGTCAAGTTGTCAATTGTTACAATTATCAAGAAAAGACCACAACACTTATGTAGGATAAACTTAATAAAACTTATGGTTCAAAGTAAAGACTTTTTCGGCAATTGGGTATAAATATAATAATTCTTCTAGCACTTCTGTATAATTATGTTTTATTCAAAATATATTTCATCACAATAATGAAACCTTTCTAATTTACTAAAATAAAGTTAGAGCAAAAGAGAAGTTGAAGTGAGTATAAGTTAATGTTGTCTTCGAAATTACAATGGTATAAATACAATTGTAGATATGAAGTTAGGTATACAGCCTATTTCCATTATCCAATATCCATACAACTATCTAAGCTATAAAAATCTATCATAATAAACTAATTTTCACATGATATGATAATTATTCTAACAGATAATGGAAAGTACATTAAATTTTACTTAAGATTACAAAATTTATTAAAAAAAAAGTTAATAAGTAATAGTTATATCTTCAGGATAAAAGATATTGATTTTCACCTAGTTTATCATTCGTAAAATACAGTGACTTCTCTAGCATTGTCCAGCAGTATAACATTATTAATCGTTAAATTAACCACGAAAAGATAATAAAAAAATTAAAATTATAAAATTAATTTAAAAATTATATTAATTATTAATTATTTTTTATTAATTTATTATTTATTCTTAAATTATAATTCGAGCGTGAGTTCTAATGCCACGCCTCGTTTTTATGGCCACAATAAAAAGCAAAACAACACATCCATCTAACGGATGAAATCTGAAATGAGCACTTCAGGGGAAATCATTTTCACAAAACGTTAGAATGTCAGAGAAACTCAACACATTTTTCTTAAATAGTAGGCCCTTAAATATTATGGTTTAACGTGTTCTTTGATATTTTTAAATTACCTCAATGTATATCTGATGTAACATTGTACGTATGTTTCTTTGTAATAACGAGCTAATTTCGAGATCTTATGTGAAAAAGTTAAAGTGGTCACTAAAAATAAATAACTTCATTAAAATAACTGGTGAACTTTTAAAATAGTTGTCGTATTTTATATATATTTATATTAAAATAACGTATTATTATTATTACGTATTATATTATTTATCTAAATAACGCTACAAAACATATATTTTCGCTTCCGTATTTCAGTCACTAATTGTACCTACTCGTAAGATGGCGTCCTGATTAAAACCGTATAAATAAACCTCGTTCATTTCATCAAAGTAATCAAAGGAAAGAGCAAAGAAACAGTGACAAAGACATCATTTGATTTGCTTAAAACCTACGTTGATAGAGATACGCATCTCCACAACTCATTACTGAAAATTAGGTTAGAGAGCCTCTAGAAAAACGGCGGGATCTCCTGCTGAATGAATATTCACGACCGCCGACACGGAGTCGTTGCGATAATTAAAAATAATTACGTGGCCACAGAAATGTATTGAACTAATGGCGAAAACGTTTTTGGGATTTAATATTAGCAAAGTTTACATTTTAAGTTACTAATAAAAACTATTTCGAGACCAATCTTACTAGTGTTTTTGTTGGTATTAATTGTAATAGAACCTATTTAAATCTAATTTTGGTAAAATTAAAAAAAAAATTTTTTTTCGTCACTTATCCCAAGTTATGTTTTTGTGCCGTTTGCAGTCGAAACACTTGGACCTTGGAGTAGCAGTGCAAAAAAAATCTAAAAGAATTGACCCAACGTCTCATAGCCTCCACTGGCGACAGAACCACTGGTGCATTTTTTGCCCAGAGAATCGGAATTGCGATTCAACAATGAAATGCTGCCAGTATTCTTGGCAGAATTCCACGTGGACATGATTTATACCAAAACTGTCTCTAAATAATTAGTTTAAGTTTAGCAGTTTAATATTAACATTGTTAATAAAAATTTGAAATTAAAAAATATAAATAGGTAATATTAATTTATGATAACTGAAATAGCCCTTAATTTGTCCCACTGCTGTGCAAAGTTCTCTTTTCTATGTAGCAGAAGACTTAAAGCTTAATCCGCCATGCTGCTCAACTACAGGTTGGCGGATAATTTCTCTACCAAGAATAACGATCGTTGTCGAGTGTTTATAATCGACCACTTTACGTACTCTCCGAGGCACTGCATGGAGACCAAGGGCAAACGCTCAGACCAGAAACAAATATATGTATAAACATAAAATCCGTTCGAAGCGTGAATCGAAATTCGACTATAAATTAACCAGAACGGTAATCTACACAAATAAAATAACTTTCATTTGAAGCTTTAAAAAATTCAGGCAAATCAACTTAGTCCATTAAACAAGAAGAGATTTTTGTTTTTAATGTAAACTCAAATCCTAGAATGAAGTTCTAATTGACAATGCTTATATATTTTATAAAACATATTACATAATTTAATCGAAAGCTAGAAACATTCTAAGTATTGCTTTAACAAAGCATGTTTTAAGCAATACCACATTTATTAATGTTATAAAACAATTAGCAAACCGCATGCATCATGATATTGTCCTTATTTGACTTTTTAATAACCAAGAATTATTTGTTTAACTTACAAAATAAAGTTTAAATAACTCGTGACTAAATTATAAAGCGAATCTGGAATATTGCAAACGATTTATAATAATATTTCGTATATTAAAACAACAGCATAAGTTGGCAACAAAAAACATCCATAAAATAGGGCAGGGCACAAGGGGTGTTGTTATGTTAAAACTTGATGTCCTACATATGTTTGCCAACCAGCCTGGAGACTTGCCAGGACGACCTGGTTGTAATCCACTATCGGTTGATAATAAGAACATGTCTTATTTTCAATGCACTATAGTTGAAAATTGTATTAAAGAATTTAATTATATCAATCGTATTTATTCAATTGGTTCAGACTATTATTATGCAAATTATTTGCTATAAAAACAAGACTAAATTACTAACGAGTACCTACTTAGTACTTGGAGTATGTTACTATTTTTAAATTTTTTACTAGAAGTGGCATAGCTTTATGATGAAAGAAATAGTTTTTCAATAAAAACAAATTACATTTAAACCATCAAAAAGGAAATACAAAATTAGGGTTTTAAAAATAGCCAGTCATTTCTGAATACAATTTTTCCGTGCTTATTGGACGGCTGGGCTTCCGTCGACGGCCAGGAAATGAGTTTTGCCACCTCCCCCATCCCTTCTTTAACCCCTCTCATAGGACAAGCAAACCAAACTCATTATTAACTTGTCGGAAACCTTTATGTTTTAAGAAATTATGTTTCTTGTTTTTTATAGAAATAAAATTAAAGTCTGTTCTGTCCATTGCGCGTTGTTATTTTTAACGAAGGACGATTCCATAACAATAAAAAAATCAATAAACTTCAGACTACCATTTTTTGTAAAATAATGGAAAAAATTTATACATCTTCTTAATTATTGCTGAATTTGAACTTCTGGTATATGAATACGACAATATAATTATGAGTACTCTGATTAAAAAAGTGTTGAGGGTCATTAAGTATGACATGCGACTTAGATTATGGTCTACACATTTGTAATGAAATATTTGATGAATGAATTGAATGTTATAAGAAAAGAGTAAAATCACATAAGAAAATTACAGAGAATAATAAAATTCAAAATTCAATCTAAATGTCTAACAAAAGAAATCAGAAAAAAATTGAAAAAAAAATTATCAGAAGTCGACACCTAAAGACGTATCGTAACACAACGTTCTCACACCGATCCTACGGCAGGTTCCAGGCAACATTGAGTGGAAGGAGATAGGGCGAAGAGGAGATGCACAAAACGCTAGTGCGCCACGAGCCCTCGAGTCGCGTGCCGCCAAGGGCCGGCAGTGATTAGAGCGCGCTAACAAAGCGTGAAGGGCTCTTAACCTACATGCTCCGTTTCACAGCAGCGCCGGTAACACTCCTACAACCACTGCGCGCCTGGTACAGAGCCTCTTGTTGCAGGTTCATCCTTCTTTATATTTCTTTTCTTACATTTAAGGATGATACTTAAAGTATAAATCATACTAAGAAAAATACAAACATAAAACAGTATTATGTTATGTAATTGTTTATATCCAAATTAAAATTGAAGCATCAATACAGATCGAGTTAATCTTCCAAATTAGTCAGATGTGACAATGAGATAACTTACTTCAAATATCTGAATTGAACTGAACTGAATCAGCATATAAACGTCCCACTGCTGGGCATAGGCCTCATCTCCATGTAGAAGATGGGTTGAAGCTTAATCCACCACGCTGCTCCAATGCGGGTTGGTGGATAATTTCTTTATCATGAGTAACGATCGTTACCAAGTGTCTATGATAACGACCGGGACCGACCGCTTCACATGCTCTCCGAAGCTCGCTAGAGAAAACCTACAAAGACATACAATCAAACAGGAAACAAATATTTGCACAGATACAAATATCTACCCGAGCGGGAATCGAAGCGTTGACGCTTACTACACAGTACACCAGAACGGTTGTTGGATGTTTGGACAAAATCAACTGTAAAGTCGTTTAATAAAAAAGAGCTTACATAAACTTTAATACGTGTTAAATAAAATATGGGCATCGTAGCAAAACGGTAGCTGTAGATTTCCTATAAACCTTTAACACTGAGGTGACGCAGTAATTCAGTTTTACTTTACAAAAGTAATTGTAGCCTAAAGTTTATAGTCCTGGGAGCAATAATAAAAAGTAACCTAACAAAAATACGGCTTTTATGGCTGGTACTACATATTAGTAGTAAATTTTTGTGGGTAGGGGCTATTTTTACGTTATTAAGTTAAAACCCCCGAGGTAGGAAAACATGACGTTATTGATTCAAAAGAAACCAGTTCTGGCAACACGTCAAGTAATAAAGCTGTTATCTATGCTCGTTTGCGCCAAAACGGAACTGTGATATGGCTTGTGTTCTGCAGTAAAATGGCGTGAGCTCGAAGGGGACATTAGGGTAAACGCCACAGTAATTACTCGTGAACTTGTAAGGTGCGAGCAACTTTGTTCTCGTAATTTGTTCCTAAACTTGCTTAATATTCCCCTTGACAAGATAAATTTATTAAAGGCACCGGTGACGAGCGCTCCAAAACGAAGCAACTGAATGGCAACGGTCCTTGTAATCACGTCGTTAATATTTAGGAATGCGAGGATATACCCAGAAGCCACGAACGATTAAGGCCTAAGCGAAATCCTTATATTGAAACTTTTACCGAAAGCTATATAAATCTCTTATTTTACACTCATTTTTTTTCTTTCTTCTCTTTTTTCGCTTTTCCTTTCTTCCTTTCCTTTTTGTTTTTAAAGACTATTTCAATACACCCAAATTATTTAATTCATTTCGATGGTAAGAAAACCATTGTTATAAAATGCCTAAATAAATAAAGTACGTCTTTCAATATAATCTGAAATCAATCTTCAAAGCCAGAACAGAAACCTCATCCATTAGAAGACGATGCAGATTATCAATCGCTTAGTCTGAAGCAATCGTGTCTCAGAATCCATCAGAGAGATCACGCCGTGTGGAACCGCATTAAACTTTTACAATGCCATTAGGTTGCGACGGTGAACGAACGCATCATTGCCCTCTTAAGGACCTAGGTTTATAATGGAGATACTTCAGCTTTCAACATTGGAATGCTTTTATTGAATACTTTACTATCTTTATATATAACATAGTATGGTCCATTGTCGTTATAGTACTCAGTCTATTATTAAAATTTCGTATCTTATCACGTTTAAGCTAACGTAAAGTAATGGCAAGGTAAGGTAAGTTTCTCGTTAATGGAATAGACTCTTATTTGAACTAAAATAGATGAAGATTTGCTGAACATATTAGTAGTAATATTCTCACATAAACGTCTTCAATATTTTTCACTGTTTACTGTTTCACATTACATACTAATTAATAGTTTGAAAGACTTGAAAGTGTAGTTACTGTTTACAGAACTAAAAACTACAAATACATTTAAAAAAATTGCCTTCGTTAAAATACTAATGGTAATACTACCTAATAAAATTTTCTAATTTTATTTTTATAGTATCTATAGTTTTTATACTATCAAAATATGTGCTCTTATATCTTTAAACGAGCAATTCTTGTATATATATATATAATCTGAATCTCGGAAACGGCTCCAACGATTTTCATGAAATTTAGTATGCAGGGGGTTCCGGGGGCGATAAATCGATCTAGCTAGGATTTATTTTTAGAAAATGTCGCTTTATCCCTTTTTTCAGGCAATTAAAAAATATCGTTAGAATACGAAGGTAAATTTCGCTGTCATTGATAAGTTTATAATAGCTCTGATGTGAACCGGCGGATTCAAAATAAGAAGATCCCCAGGTTCGAATCCAGATGTCTCCAGATCTATTTTTTTTCTTTTTTTTTTTAAGTTTCATCTTTTGTAAGAAAAACTATTATTGGGAGCCCTTTACTAACTGTATGACCGAGCTTTGCTCGGTATTTTATTTTTTTTTTATTTTTTGTAATTCATGTTTTTGGAAACTATATTTACATACGAATTACGAACTGATGATATATAAATAATATTTTTCGATCTTAACGAAATAATAATAAAAAAATATGAACTGGTTATTAAAAAAATCACGAGTACAATTAAAAACTGTTAGAATATTATTAGAATGCGAAGGTAAATTTCGGCATAATCAACAAGGTTATAATAACTTAGGTGGGAAATCAGTATACCTGGGTTCGAATCCCGATGCCTCAAGTCCCATTTTTTTTTTGCTTTTTTTTTTAAGTTCCCTCTTTTGTAGAAAAAATAACTATTTTTGAGACCCCTGTACTACCTGGATGTCCGAGTTTTGTTCGGTATTTTTTATTTATTTATTTGTTAATCGTTCTTTTTTTTGGGAATTATATTTAGATACGATAGAACTGATGAAATATGAATAATATATTTCGATCTTATCTATATAATAATATAGTATTTTGTGTCACAAGGGGATGAACGTACTATTTTTTTGACCCTCATGTGAAATTGCCGCCCGAGCCGAAGGCGAGGGTAGCAAACATTCCGTATAATGGATGTAGTACTTTCGTCCCATGTTGCACATACTTTTTTTTCCTACCTAGGACGAAAGTTCAGGTTTTGTTCCTGTGAAGCGGGGACAGGAAGTGTCACTTTTGTTCCGCTTCACAGGGACGAAAATCAAACTTTCGGCAGAGGTAGGAAAAAAAATATAAACTGGTTATTTAAATAAAAATCTCGAGAGCAATTAAAAACTGCTAGAATATCATTAGAATAAGAAAGTAAGTTTCGCCACCATCTTAGATAAATTTATAATAGCTCAGGTGGGAAATCGGGCGGTCTCGAAAACGGAAGATTTTTCCTTTTTTTCAAGTTCCTTTTTTGGTGAGAAAAAATATTACTAGGATCTCTTTTTTTTTTTTAATAACCAGTGACTATTGTTTTATTATAATATCGGTAAGATTGAGAATATTATTCATATTTTACCAGTATGTAATTTGTGTCTAAATATAGTTTAACCGAGCAAGGCTCGGTCATCCAGGTACTAGTTTTTATACTATCAAAATATGTGCTAAAATTGCATTAATCTGCAGTTGAGTGATTTACAGGATTAAATAGGATACGACGTGAAAGTATGAATTACTAATTAGTCATTGTATACAAGTAACACATCCTACGTTGTCGTGTGAAGGAGAGCTAATAATGCATTTTTACCGTTTTCGCCTATACGAAAAAAAAGTTTTCAAACAGATAGTTTCCGTGAAACTTTGATCAATATATGACTATTATACAGTCACCCGCAGTGGAGAAGCTTGGTGTATTAAACCCCAATCCTTATCCTATATAGCTTTTGTCCAGCCGTGGAAAATTTATTGATTATTTCAGTTCAGTTAATTAGACTTTTATAAAGTATATATAATAAATAATATTTTGAAACATATGTATACATTTAAAAACTTCGTCCGTGAAATTTATAACACAAAATTATGGAATAAGTAACTTTATATTAAAAAAAATTAAGAAACTAACCTCAGGACTAAAAAGCTTGAGTAATTGAAAAATCTCTGCATTCGTTTTATATTCGGTTTTCACAAAATTGAGCATGTTTCCTCCTTTCGTTTTCGTCTCAAGTGGCTTCCTATCAGATATAGTCGAAATCTTTATGTGCTACTTCTTCTATACTCTGTTTTATACAACCAAAATTCACGTTCCTATCTAAAAGAACGTTTCTATTTTCTCGGTTCAGACAATATTAGTCAATTAGAACTTCGGTCTCGTGATGACAATCGTCTTCGGATGGCTACATGTATAACAATTATTTTACGATAAAAGCTCTCAAATTATGGAACTAACTGCCATCTGATATTCGTCAGTCCGAATCATGTACTGTTTTTAAATGTCGCTTGTTTAAGTATTACTTAACAAAGGTGGTGTAGCAATATTATTTCTATAATAATTACTAAATATTACTTACTAGCTTTTACCCGCGGCTTCGCCCGCATGGAATTCGGTTATGAATTCGGTTATATCGCGCTTCTTAGTTTTCCCGTATATATAGAGTTTAGAGTTTTTAAACCAAAACTGCGTGGTAAACTATATTATATGTTTTACGTTGGGGAGCAAAAACATGCAATGGGCACTGGATACCCGGGAACACGCTACATCGAGCTGGCCATGCGAAAAACAATGCTTTTCTAAGTGTACTCCAGCAACCCTTAGAGTTTGACCTTGTGCTTTATTAATGGTCATAGCAAATGAAACCCTTATAGGAAATTGAAGTCTTTTAAACTGAAATGGGAGGTCTGTTGGAATAATCGGAATCCGAGGAATGAGTACACTTTCACCCTTTGCAGCGCCAGTTATTTATTTATTTATTATTTTATTTATTTATTTATTTATTTAACAATTACAAGTTTAGATAAATATAAATTTAAGGTACAACATAAGCTTACAATGAAACTTTACTGTGTACCATTTATTGCCGATAAAATAAAATAAGAAATAAAAAACTATATCTAAATTACATCTAAACAATACACATAATTCGAGACAGCGATCGACACGAGTACGAGTTCTATGTATTATTAAACTAAATATTTTTTTTAAATTAGAATAATATATTATAAATTATTATATACATGTGGCCATTTTATTTGCTATCTCTATATGTTGGTTTAAAAAGAATTTTTTAAGTATGTTTTTATAGTTTTTTTTTTTTGAATTTTTTCTTTTAAATCTGATGGCAGATTATTTATTAACAAAGGAATAATATATTCAAGTGTACGTTTTCCATAAAAATTAGTATGTCTAGGTATTTGTAATATTTGATTTGTAATATTTCTGGTTATTTTCTTATGATTTAAATTGATTTGAATGTTAGAATTAAAATATTGTTCGAAAAAATAGTTAAAATAGTGGCGGTAATAATATTCCGCCCAAGGTGAGTGACACGCAGCCTGGTACCATTGCACAGTCTAGGGGCATCGAGATTACGCATGAGCATCACCGGAACCCCTACTTTTAATTTTAATTTATGTGATGGCACCCTACTACTATTTTCTGAGTCTATAACCGTGTCTACAGATAAATATTCAGTAGTTTCTCCCATAACTTCATCCAAAATATTTTCTTTTTTTTTTAGTGACCGTTTCGTTTTTTGGTGCTAATATTGCGCGTTCGCAGAGCCATTGGTCAAACAAAACAAAAAATATTTATAAAACGAACTGAAAAAAAACTATAGTGAAATTAGGTTAAACAGCAAATAAATGAGTCGAAAAGTGCACCGAATAAGTATAGGTAGCGTATGAGCTATAGGTTAAAGCGCGAGATGTAATTCCACTACTTACGCATCTTAGAAAACACAACGATACCACGTTTTAAAAACCACCAAGTGGCATCTATCGCATACCTTAAGAACTAAATAGCGTAACTGCTAATACTTTATACTTATTTCAGTATATTTGTCATATTTGCACGTAATAATCTACTTTTTTGAAATTTCTTCACTTTTGTAAACCCTCTGGAACAGTATTATACCAGGATAAAGGGTAAGTAAATAATAACAGAAGTTTTTGCAATGAAAATTACTAAGTACACAGGATTAGTAGATGTAAAAAACCAGTTTAGAAGATAAACCAAATTCCTCATTTTCGGGGATTAATTATCATATCATTTACCTTCTAAGTTTACATTGTGTATATTCGTATGCAAAACATAACTTTGTTTTAAACTACACACAGCGCTATCTATCTCCGAACTAACAATATTTTTGTTTTCCCTCGGGAAAATCAAACTTTTTCGGGATAAAAAGTACCCTATTATTTAATCCGGACTTCTAACTTTACGTCTGCAAAGTTTCAAAGCAATCGGTTCAGTAGTTACGGCGTGAAAGCGGAACAAACATACAAACAAACTCACTTTCCCATTTATAATATTAAGTAAGGATTTTTTATATAGTAGTACTTTTATCATATATAAATAGTATAGTAAGTATAGCATATATAAACTTAATGTATTTATATATAATTATTACGTACAAATTTACGTAGTACAACAAGACCGTAACTTCACTTACGTACGTATAGAACAATATTAAATGAAGGTGCCGTGTGTCATTTTGTCTGGATCTGCCATAATATTCGCGATACATGTGAAAAGTTTTAGAATCATCGTAACCTGCATAATAAAAACTTGTTTTAATACATTGTATGGAATACTTTATAATTTTACACGAAATGTTATAAAGTATGTTTATATTGTCTTCATAGAAGGCGTGTTGTGTATACGTTTGTACTATGTATAAAATATACTACATAGATAGGTAGTTATAAAACTATGAAAATATATTGTTAAATCTGCAAAATCATCGTGATTAATTTTATAATTAACATAATATACATAGATTTTTTTTAAACAAAATTATGAAAATTTATAAACACTTTAACCTCTCTCTGTTTCCCACACAATATTTCTCTCTCTCTTTCTCTACAACTTAGCCTCTGTTTGTATTTAAAATATTGAAAATTCGCACTAAATAGCAACTTTCAATTTTCTTTTGAAAACTGTGCTGGCACGTTTACGAAAACTTATAAAATTCTCGAAAATTTTCCTTTGTGCAAAATACGGAAAAAGTCTTAGACGAGGTCGCTAAGGAAACACAATACAAGATACTGAATAAAAATTAAAGAAGACTGTAAAGCGTTTTGCGCGGGTGGGCAACAGAGAATAAGGTTGTCATGCACGGATCGGTTCTAGTTTGGATAACTTGGGACTGTTGGGAGGGATTTTCAATAAAATTAATAGGGTTTTACTTAGTGTTTTTGTCAGGGGAAACCTAATTGAATTTTAAAAAAAAAGCAATTAATGGTAAGAAATACTATAAAAAATAGTTGGCCATTTACTCAAGCTCAGAAAGCATGTACTTTTTATCTAAGGTAACGAGAGAATTTATAACAATCATTAATTTTTTTTCTATAAAACATTTTCTATGGATGCGTCTTTTTTAAATTCAAGAAAATGTTTTCAATATTTTTTCAAGATATCCTTATTCACAATTAGAGGAAGAAAAGAAAAACGAGAAAAATAAATATCTAATAAAAACAGAGCAGTTCCTTCATTAATTAACCTAGTTATTTGTTTACAAGTACAAAACAGAACAACGACTAGAACAACATAATTAACTGAAAACTTCATATATAATTAGTATATAGCATTTAAAACGAGATACATATATATGTATAATAAAATTATATAATGTATAACTTGAATGAGTACCAATCGTCTATAGAACTCGAACGAGCTCTCATACTCCTATTGATCGGAAGTTAATTTGGTTCTTACTAACATACGGGTATGATTAGTCTTTGACTGGAGTAATTTGCTTTTCTAATTGAATAATGTAATTACCTCCACCCTTTAAATTCATTATATATATATTAACGTTTGGGTTTTATTTAGTTTATTATTTTGTGTTCTTGGGTATTTGGTTTTATCATGAACTATGACATATTTTTACTTTTTTTTGCGGAAATAGCCAGAAAACTAACTACCTGTTGATTATAAAAACTTTCAACACCGAAGTAATCGTAGCAAATTCTTCGCTAGCTAATGAAAAACATGGTATTCTCTTTGAGGAATAGTTAAAAGAAAAACAGAGAGAGGAGTTAAAGGAAAAAAAAATGATTTGATTTCCAAGTCAGTCAAAGTACTAAACGCAGCTGTAGAAGTTATCTCACGCCGATTTATGTGAGAGTATGTACCTTAATTAGGCCTTGAATGAGGTTTGGTCTCTTATCTGCAGTAATTAATCAAAAAAAATGTATATTTTAATAAAAAGTTTGTATATATTATTTTTTCCTAGCTAAAGATTAAGCTAACCTGACATAAGCCAATTTATGCCTACATCTTAACATATTACATTACTGTATTTAATTTAATTATTATTGCCAAAAAATAATTTAAATTTCCATCATAGTTATACAAATGACCTATAGAATTTAAATTTCGTCTTTTAATTGAATCGTATCTACATTGATACTATTGTTCACTGCAGTCGACAGATATCCGAACAGAAATCGTGTACCAATGTTATATAGACCGCAGAATATCCAATGAATCTTAGAAGCCACTCGGCCGGTACATAGTGAGAAGCTGTGTTCCAACTAAATACACATCCTACGGGATTTCTGTATGCTCTTAGTAAATACCAAACCTTCGAGTTCTGGATTATCTATAGTAGATATATTACATTGATCCGTCTACGTTCAAGTGAACTTAATTGTAGAGCTAATGTTATCAAGATATATTATGTGTTATTATGTGATAATTGTAGAATTTATCGATTAATTAACTAAAACGATAGGCATTTCCAATAATATAATGTAATTACTGTGATAGAATTATTACCATGTTAGTTAATAAACAATATAATAATATTATCCTCAGTTTAGGTATAGACAGGTATTTGACGACGCGTTGGCGCAGTGGTCACAACAACTGGCTGATGCGCTAGCGGTCGCGGGTTCGATCCCCGCACATGACAAATATCTGTATAGGCCATACAGATATTTGTCGTGGTCTGGGCGTTTGTGCTTGTGTATTGTGTGTGTTTCCGGAGCCCCGACACAGGATTCAAGTCCTACTGGGGACCGTTGAGTGTGAGACGTTTATTATTGTTGACGTTTATAGAATTATAATAACACTACATATATATAATTTTAACAAGGATTATCAAATAAAACTACTTATATTTGTATCGTTTTATACTTTTAACATCAATTAAGATAGAAATATGATAATTTCATACATGTGTGCTTTAGAAAGTTACATGCATATATCAAAAACGATATTTTATTTAAAATCGAATAAAATGAAAAGTCATACTAATCAAGAAACTCGTTATTGTGACTTTAATTTATAAGATGTATATTCAGGTTATCGGGTAAAAGAAATTGCTTCTTAGTAATAAGATCGCCTGGTTGTGCAACGGTTTTGTTATCGACTCTATCTAGCACTGAATTTGCAAAACACTATATGACATGATTATATCAAGATATTTTACAATTGGGAATAAATGATTGAAAAAAAATGTATTGGCTTAGTAACGCTAGCTGTAATGTAGGACATATGACTGAATTAATAATGGTTGAATATTAGATTGACATTTTTTTAAAGCGTAACTGTTGAGTTTCTTGCTAATAATTTCTTACTTTTCAGTAGAATCTACGTTCCGAATCGGTGGTAGCTTCACATTAGGTATAATTAATGAAGCAATAAAATTAATCTGTAAAACGGCAATTCAAAAGTGAAACCTACTTGAAATAATAAATTTTAGATTTTGATCGTTTCTGGCTTTGACGATGGTGGTTCTCTTCAGGCAGGAATCTTATTTTCTTCAACTTGGTTTGTTGCGACTGTAATTTTGAATTGTTGAGTAACGTTTGTCAAATAATAAGAAGCTTATGACACTCGTTAAAATGTTGCTTCCTGTTAGAAAAATGATTTTAAATATCGAATCAGCCTATTACAACGACAACGAAGATCAAATTCACGAACTCACTTCACCTCTTAATTATATTGTTACTCTTGTATTCATAATCATTTCTTTAAAAATACGTACGCACGATTATTTTAAAATTTGAGAAGTTTTTACACGCTGAAGTTTTGTATATTTTTATAGTATTTTACATTTTTATTCTTTCCAAGATAAAAAATACTTAACTAATTTCTTTCAAAAGGAAATTTTGCGATAATATTTTTATTTTATCATTTCCTTTAGAATACAAAAAAAACTAAGACATAAATAACAACACAAAAATAATAATACCGTAACAACGCCGAGTTGATTTTCTTCAAAAATAAATTCGTTGACTCGAGAGGCAAATAAGCACGCAATAAGAAGCAGCGAAAAGTAAATTATTCAACCTCAATTTACCCTCCTCCGAGCGGTGAACAACCTCAAAATTCATTTTTCACGGGTCTCGGTATGAAATAAAATTTCGAGGATTAGTTCGTCCTATGGCTGGCGATGTAAGGTCGCCAAGTAGAGCAGAAGACCGTATTTGCTGCCCCATTGGACATTTTGTGGCGCTGACTCAATTAACTGCTATGGAGTATTATATAGCTACAACGAAATTATTGCAAGACGAACGAACCTCGAGCTACATCTAAGAGAAATATTGTGGTTTTAAGATTTTTTGGATATACCCATTTATATCGTTTTAAAATAGCACAAGTAACAACAATGGACAAGTTATTTAAACTTTACACACTTTCACACACTATATATAATTATCTCGGAAACGGTTCCACCGATTTTCGTGAAATTTAGTATGCAGGGAGTTTCGGTGGCGATAAATCGATATAGCTAGGATTCATTTTTAGAAAATGTTGTTTTAACCGTGTTTTCAGGCAAATAAAAAATATTATTAAATTACGAAGATAGACTGGGAAAGAATGCCACTAGGCATTTAAGCCCTCTATTTGTTCCAACTGTTTTTTGCATTGTTTCTCTCTGTAATTAATTCTCTGTAAACAGAAGTTTTTTTTATATATTTATAATAAAAAATTCTTTATTTATTCAATTAAGGCTTCCTTGTTTAGTTTAAAAATAAAAATAAATATATACAAATTCTAAAACCCAAAACAGACAAATAATATACTTAATTGAACATTAATTAAGAAACCAAACGCCTACAACAAAATCTTTATGCGAATTATTTCTAATAAATATTACCGTAGGAATAAAAAAATAGATAAAAAAAACCGTTTAACGAGTCTTTCTAGTCATACAGGTGACGCCTAAGATACTTGGAGCCTGAGAACCATTACAAAAACTCTACGAACGTAACTTTTTACCATCTAGTGCAGGGCTGTCCAGGCAACTGCCCGCAGGCCGCTTGTGGCCCGCGGCTTGTTTACATGCGGCCCGCGACGCGTTTTAATCAGAAAATAGTTTTGGAAATAAATAGTTTGGATTGTAGAATTCTTGTTTTCTTTGCATTTTTTTAACTTGCAAACTGAAAATAATTTTTTCTATAGCCCTCCAGCTTTTGTAGTAAATTTAATTAGCCTGCAAAAGTATGTAGTTTGGACAACCCTGATCTAGTGTACACTGGCATCTCATAGTATATAGTAGTTGTTTTTATTAAACTAATGAGATAAACCGTAGTTTCTTTAAAATAGCCTTTATATCCATTACAACAAAGTTTAAAATCAAATAGGTTAATTTTGGATTTAATTCTCCCTACGGTACTCGATAGCAGATAGTAATCTTATAAAATGAGAAGGACGGGTTTGATCTAGATAATTCCATACCGTTGTCCTTGGTTGGTCTGTTGTACTTTAATCGATTCATGTGACATTGGTATGCTACATAAATCGTTTACTATCTTCTATAGTAACTCGTAATAAGAATTAATTAGAATTGATAACTGTCAAAAATTAAATTTAAAAAAAAATATATAATTTGTGCTTATTGTCTGTTTTTCTTGATTGATTAAAGGTATTTTAAAAATGGAATAAAATTTTAAAAGATATGAATAAAAACAAAATAATAATGCACTTTATTGTACTCCAAGAAAAGACGACATTAAAAAACATTTGAAATAAGTACAAAAGGCGGCCTTATCGCTAAAAAGCGATCTCTTCCAAGCAACCTTATTAACAATTCTTGGCTTACACGCGAATAGCTTTACCAACGAGTCTCATTGGTCACAGCAACTGGGTACCACTAGCAGTCGCTGGTTTGATCCAATTTAAACAAATATTTTCATTTTTGTTGGTATTTTATGTGTTTAATAACCCCGATACCGGATTAGTATCTTAATAGGTGCTTGAGTTTGTAAAGTTTATTTATTTATTTATTATTTCCAAATTAAAACTATTGAATGATTATATAGAGCTTGATCTAGATAATATAGCAATCGTTTTAATATAACCATCAGTTAGTATACTAATAATAACATTCGTCATGTATTAAACGTGATAAAATTTAAAGCTGTTTTAAATAAAACTTTTAGTCCGTGTACCAACACGTGAAGCGAAGAGAAAATATTATGAAAAATCCTTTTAAATGATGTTCGCCACGTTTCGACGGAGCTGGCGAGTAATCCTCTTAGACTACAATAGTGTAGGCAGCTGCGGCCTACATGCGAAGAAAAGTTTAATGCTGACGTACTATGATACGGTATGATACATTCAATATCGCGATTACAATATAAAATATTAAGAAATGATCTATATATCTTAGTTGGGCAAGAAAATCTAAAAGGTTTCCATCATATCTATATATAGTCATTTTCCGTTTTACGGCTCTTATTGTATTTATTATACATCGGGTTATTAGTAACAAATAAAGTTTATCATTTACGTAATAAAATGTATAATAAATGTAAATTTCACTTGTCTATTTTTTTAAAGATTTGTTTCAGGAAACTTTTTCTATGATTCTAAAACACTCATAATATTATTTTTAGAAATATCTGTCTGCCTGTCTGTTTGTTGAACACGCATGCTAGCGCAGCTAAAATACTAAGTGTAGGTTAAAAAAACAGCATGAAAATCCTTAAACATATCCTGAGTTAGCATTTAATCTTTATTTCATAAAAATCGTTTCACTCTATTAAAATTATTGTGATTCAAATTTTGTATTTTGAATGATGGCGTTAAATGCAAAGAGAATGTGAGTTAAAACATTTATTTATATGTGATCTAAAAATTGCACTAACTTTATTTAAAAAAAAAGTATTACAGCATTTAATGAAAAATAATAATTAGTACGAGTATTCATATTCAAAATTCAGTGAACAAAAGTGATGTAAATAAAAGTCAAAATGACGGATTGCGATTTATTTTTCAGCAAAGTACGTTATGAAGTACGACATTATCATAATAGATGGAGCTAATAGCGCTCTTGCGCGGTTAGTTAGTACCTTCAATCGCACAACTACATACTAAAGTAAAACGTTAAGGATCCCTGTCCATTGGAACGGAGCGAGGCTGCGGAGCGGGGAAACGGGGAAATATTAACCAATAGCCCTTGTCCACTGGAGCGAGGGGGAGATTTTTTGTAATCCTATTGGTTTATATTTCTCCGTTTCTCCGCTCCGCAGCCTCGCTCCGCTTCAATGGACAGGCACCCTAAGTGATGTGCGAATGACGCCGCGAGCACATTAGTTAAAAGGATAAGAAAAACCTGTGATTATATATATACAGGGTGACTGGTGAATTACCATCAATATTCAAGGAGAATACCCGGCACATGATCCTCATTCGAATTATGTAAAAAAAATAGGAACTTAATTTTGGACCAAATTTTCATAAATTTCAATTCAAATAAAAGACGCGTTGTCACTTTTCCAGTCATGCCGGCGGCGCGTGCGACTCGGTGTTGTACTATGCTGCCAGTACCCGCACCCCCGCCCCGCGGCTAATCGCTTATTCGATCGACGAATCACGTTACTAGGTCACTAGGTCAGTAGGCTAGCGCCAACGTATGGTTTGGACGTCTGTTTTGTGTTTTCCCGCGCGTGCGCCTAGCGTTCGATATTCCGAGTATACCTAATCTGTCGTGTGTGAGTGTGACCCTTAATTAGGTATGGCTTATCAGTACACAAATGAAGAGTACTTGAATATGGTTCGTGTTAATGTAATGATAGCTTACCGGGTACTATCAATTTGTACCGGGAGATGTTCCCCAATCGCAGAGTACCTACTGTTAGCGTAATATTAAGCACTAATCCAAGACTACGAGTATGATTCCATTTTTAAATACGCCGGGAATACCAAGATAGGTGAACAGTTAATATTATTTTATTTTTGTTCCAAGTTTACATCATTTACCTAGTCAATAAATCTGTTGCTCATCACATCAAAATCAAATGGAATAAACATATCTTTCAACTCGTAAGTAATATTTAAATTAAATTATTTATTTTGTCTAGAAAGTTCGGTGATTAGTATGCCTCTATCGGCAAGTAGCAAAACTACTGGTCCGCAAGGACCGTAGTTCCTTGCTTTTATTTAATAAACAACAGTTGGCTGTTCAACAATTCACAAAGTTTATTTTTGTTGTGTTTTTTTTTTAATATTTTCAAAAGTAACTTTATAATTTTTCAACATATTAAAAAAATTATTCTATCAAATCTGATCTTTATCTAGCGACACCTAGTGGTTTACTTGTCATTTACGTCGTACATTACAAACTTGTACTTTTATTTACAGCTAGATGGCTCTGTTTAAGAGATCGTGTCTAAAATTGATTTTATTACTTTAATTCATCTTGAATACTAGTTTTATTTACTAGAATATTTTTTTCGAGAATAAATAAGTGGCTTAGCACTGTTTTAGTTAAAAAAATATGACAAGTCCTTATTTATGAACGACATCATTGTCCACTTTATCTGTGTGTTCTTATTAAATTAAAGCGATATCTCAATTGAAATTCTTCATCCGTAATTTTTCCTACGCCTTAAGTTTCTGGGTAGGGATATATTAAAAATAAAATCCATTGCTTCCAAATCAGACTCTGAGGAGCTGCTCGTATTCATTATGCTAACACTGATTGTTTTTTACCCGACTGCGACAGAAGGAGGGTTATGTTTTTCGAATGTATGTATGTAATATGTATGTATGTATGTCCATTTCTTTGGCACGCCCTACAGCCCTAACGGCTGGACGGTTTTTGACATATGAGGTGTCGTTGGATTTGTCTAAATTGTAGTAGTGACATAGGCTATATAAATTTTCAAAATGGCGCCCGCAAATGGCGGAATGAAGGGGGGGGGGGTTGATTTTTTTCTTACTGTAGCAATATGGGTTTCAAATGAAAACTAGTAAATTGTTTTATTCTTTTTTGTTTATAATAAGAGTATTTTACGCAGTTGGGTTTTTTGTTTGTGTGTTTTTTGCGTGTGTCTTCCCGGCTCCTGCGCGCCTAGCGATCGATCATACGCGTATACCTAATCTGTCGTGTGTTAGTGTAATCTGTCATTAGTAATTAGGTATGGCTTATCAATACACAAATGCAGAATCACCATTGCTTTCGAAACTGTTAAAAGTGACTGTGTGTGTGTTAGTGTAGTTATGTAGGTAAATAGGTAGTTTAATGATTGAAAATCGTTGTAAATAATTCGTTAATATCATTAAATGAAAACACGACACGCGACGTTCTGGTGTAGTGGTGCGAGTAGTTGCCTCAACTGCAACGCCACGCGCTGGTGGTCGCGGGTTCGATTCCCGCTTGGGACAGATATTTGTACAAATATTTTTTTCCGGTCTGGGTGTATGTCCTTGTGGATCCCTACCGTGCCTCGGAGAGCACGTACAGCCGTCGATCACTGTTGTTATCATAGACAAGATAACGATCGTTACTTATGTTAGGGAATTAACCGCCAACCCTCTTAACACTTGGCGGTGTTTGGACGTAATTAACTACCGCGTGGAAACTAGGGTGTCCAGACGACGCGTAAATAATTAGATAACTGTTGGGCAACTTTACTTAGAAGCTTATCAATATTTATGTTATATTTTTACATAATTCGAATGAGAACCATGCACCGAGCACTCTCCTTAAACACCGATAGTATCTCGCCAGTCACCCTGTATATATATATGTATACGTCATTAAAAATAAATTAATAAGTGATATAAGAAAGGTAAAACTGATTATTTTATTAATGAATCTTAATATAGATATTAGAATGACTAATTATTGTATTCTACTGAACTCAAGTCCTTAGTCCGTAAATATCCCATTCCTGGGTAAAGGTCTTCACTGCTGTTATGGAAAAAGTATAAACCCTTATCCGCAAAGCTACACCACTGCGGATTAACGAATATGAATTTACTGTCGTCAAATTAATTGATGCTAGCAATAAGTTTTTCCTTTAAAGCTAAAAGACAAAATGACGAACTGAATCCGTATCATATTATACTTATAAGTTTTTAAACGACTTCACGAAGTTTCTTCTATTTCCGAAACCAAGAAGACACTTCTTTCATTCGTCGTCCATTACGCTGTAAACGATACGAAAATAGTTTCCTGTAAAAAAGATCTTAAAAGCGAAATGATGCCAATTAAAAGGGACCTTTATACACCGACTTCAAACAATAAGACGACATAAATGCAACTAGAATAAAAATTACGAGTCCGAACAAAACGTGAGCGCCGGTAAATTGTGATATCATTGTGAAAGGGTGGTGTGGGGGCCATAAAATAGTAGCTTCGCCCAACTCCGTTCATACGTATCTTCCCAAGCGCACTTTGCGAACAAAAGACTACATGCAAACTACTGTAAAGTTCCGCTGAATACGTCTCAAGGAGGCTTCTGGCTATGAAACCGGCGAAAATCAAGTTATATCAATTATGCTCGCATATATTAGCTAGAAGATTTTGAAAGATATTGAAATAATTAATTATTATCAATCGCCAATTTAATGAAAAAATTTTGCAGTCACACTTACACAGAAATACGTAGTTATTACTGGATCAATCGCCTATTCTATTATCACATTAAAATTAAAGAAGGAATTGTTATTGTTTCCTATATTTTATAAATAGATTTCTTACATCAAACTTAGAACTTTTTGAACGTTTAACGATATAATTAAAATTTACTTTGTAATTTTTTTTCATATATGATTCTAAATATGAATAAAAATCTGTAACATTCACTTTTAATGAAAAACATAACGTGTGAGATTTTAATATAATTCATATTCATTAATTCATATTTCTTATATATTATGATATTCAGTCTCTCGAGTTCTCATAAAATAAGGGTACAGTGTACATTCTTCCCAGATCGCCATTTCCGTGGCTCGTTCCATCTCAAGGCTTAGGACGGTTCCATCTTGCGGATAGAGATTAAACATTAAAGAACCGCTCCATATGTCAGTGTATGCTATCAAATGTAGAATAAAGTTATGAATTTTTTAAACAAAAGTTAAGTTATTGGCCTTTACTCGTATAACTTGCCTTTGAGGTCAATAATTGTGGGTTTTAATTTATTGAGAAATTTCATACTGACTACATTATTTACTTTGGATATTTCTGTTGCGGATCTCCCCAATTTGCTTCGAAAAACAGATTAAGTCCACCTTATTCAATTACAGTAAGCTCTTTTGGGTTGTTGTCATAGCGACCTAAATAATATAAGCTCTTGACAGAAAAACTATTGCAATTTATAACTTCAAAATCGAAACGTAAACTAATAAGTCTGTCAGATCTAAGATTAGTTTAATTAGAAGATCCTGGATCGTTATTACCATACCAAAGAAGTTCTATCAAAGAAATTTATTCAAGAGATGATGGTTATTTTCTATCTAAAATAAGACTAGTCCGTTAATCGCCTGAAAGTTATTTAATGACTAAAACGATTGCCATTTTAGAGTTTGATCCTCAAGATTAAACACTTTTAACGGTACTAATGAAACGACAACGTTCAAAAATATTGGCAAAAAAGGAAATTAAGTAACTTTTTTTTTTCATCTTTACGTCGTTATCAAAAGGTATTAAAAGGTAAAAACAAAACGAGATTTAAAAATATTTTAAATTCAAAATAAAAATGCAAAGAATAATCTCAAAATAATTCTCTTTTAGTATTTAAACATTTATGTGATTGTATACTTTTAGTACCGAGCTCATCTCGCCAAGAGGTCAAATTAAGCGCATTGCAGGTGCACAAAAACTTGTCTAGAAACTAGTTCGGTTAGAAAAAGCCGTCGATACGCTTTATGTATAGGTTTTACACCTTTTTCTTACGCAACAATAAAATAAATAATCCTTAGTAATCGATAAAGACTATATTGAGAGTTTGTGAATTTTTTTTAAAATAAAACATGATTAAGGCGAAAGATTATAACAATAAATGGTGTTATACAAACACTAAAATTTAGCATTTAGATAATTGAAGACCCGGATTGAAACATAACTTTTATCCTATAATTCACACAAGATTAAGACCTACTCATTTGAATGCGACAAATATTTTTACCAGACAAACCACGCATCGAGGATTCGAATACAAAGTAACATAACCGTATTTTCACATAGTACATTTGTGTTTAAAATTAATTTGTACTGCATAGTAAAAACAACTTAGCGAGAAAACTTACTCGTCTCGGGGGAAATTTTAAAACATATACATCTGACAATCAGTCAGCGAGATGCGTGACACTTCACTATTTATCTTCATAACAGAAGAGATCGTTGCTCTTGGATCGGATAATTAGAGACTGTCGTCTACTATTTATCGAGAGCACTTTAAAAATGTCATTTATTTTATATTTATTCTTAATTTTATTTAAAGAATTCAATAATTTTAAATATGATTGCATTTTGCATTTTAAATGTAAATAGTATATTTTCTATTTGATCCCTTATAACAGCATAAAAAATGTTTTAAGCCATCTCGCGGACGGCCGTCCGACGCTGCGCTTGCCGGTACGTGGTCTTCACTCGAGAACCTTTCTGCTTCATCGGCCGTCAGTTCTACGAGCTTTGTGCCTTGCCCACGGCGTTCGTCTGAGGATCTCATAATTTCTGATTCGATCTCGCAGATAAATACCAAGCATAGCCCTCTCCGTTGCTCGCTGTGCGATTTGGAGCTTGTTTAAAAGGGCCATAGTCAGAGACCACGTCTCAGATCCGTATGTCATCACTGGCAACACACATCAGTCAAAGACTTTTGACTTTGGGCACTGAGGTATGACGGATAAAAAATAACGTTTTTTAACGTCCCGAACGCTGCTCATCCAAACTGGATTCGACGATTGACCTCTCTCGCGAAGTTGCATCTACGAAGTTGGACCTTTTGTCCTAGGTAGATGTACTGGAGAGTATATATATGTCCTTACAAAATTTAAAAGGGCCATAAAACGCGAGATAAACACGACAGTAAGACAATGGGTTTTTTATTACGTAAGTAATAAACATCGAATGTTAGCCCAAATCTAACTTTGTTTTGTATTAAATGATACAGCCCATTAAATCTAGTACAGATATACGAACGAAGAAACAGGCTTAAAGGCTTAGTAAGAGAGTCATGACACAATTCATTAGATATAATAGAATCATAAATACATTTCGATTGTGCCACGATGAGTTAAGTTAAAGAATAAAGCCGACTTTAGCTAACAATGACAGAAAAAAAAACAATGTTATTGTAACTTGAGTAAATCCGATTTGAGATAATGGGAAACAAGATTAATTTTTCGTCCTATTGCTGTAGTTTATTACAATCATTGGTTAAATGTCGGAAACATTGGAGAATATTGAGCGACGGTGGAGGAATTAATTATATTCTGGTTAATTTAATAATACAATATTATTTATACAGTAAAACGTCATTCCAATTTTAATTGAAGGATATTCTGTGTATATACTTGGACCGATTTTGATGAAATTATTTCTGTATTCAAGTGAGTTCGGAGATAGTTTAGATTCGATTCGATCTAATTCGAAATGCTTTTTTATTTATTTATTTATTTATGAGTTGTTGTTGATCTTGGAATGTTTAACATTGAATCCGGCAGACAGCGTTGCGATCACGGTATCGAATATTAAAAAGTACTAGTAGTCGCCCAGTGGTCGAAATTCGACCTAATCATGCATATGCAGCAGTCATTGGACCTGATCTGTGATAGTAAATTTTGATAAAAAATTCGTTGCAAGACCTGTATTTAAGACCGTGTTGACAACAGACTTTGACAATTAACAAATTTTGTGTATATATGTCATTGTACATATGTGTGTGTGCCGTAGTGTGTGCAGAGATTTTTAAATGAGTTTAATGTGTTTTTTGATCATTATTATAAAAAATATTATCATTCTGCACTTCTTCTCCATATAAACTTTAACTGTGCAAAATTTCATATTTCTTCGTCCGCGTAATTTTCTTCAAAAGAGGTAAAAAGTTTTTGCTTCACGTATTAATATATAGATTTTATTTTACTTCCAGTTTGTCCCGATAATTGGTGCTGCGTTCATATTTAGGAGTATTTCGTAATTTTGTGTTATTATTGTGTTAAAATAAATCACGTACTAATTGACATATTACATTCAGTAACTCTATGGAATAGTTGACAACTTCATCAAGATCAAAAACAGTATCAATTGATTTAAATGTAATTTCATTACAGGGCAATGACTGTTGTATTTAAAAATTGAAGGCGTCAGTCAATATCTAAATTTTTTGCGGCTAAAATAGCTTGAGTTTTATCTTTTTTCCGCTTTAATTAAAACAAATTTAAGTTTCTATTCAACATAGCGTCTATATTTAACATACATAGCTCATAGTATACACATACACACAATCGATAGGTTGAATCACTGGTAATCGTAGACCTGATGAAGTCAGGTATTGTAATTTTTTTTATAAAAAAATTCATCAAAACCGTCCAGATTGTTACAACTTATTCAAAAAAGTTTGAAATTTTCGGGTTTAAGACGTGTGTAAAAGATAACATCTATCGGGTCCGCTAGTCATATATAGGGCCAGTTTCACCACTTGCTATTAAGTTCCGGATAACCTAACTGGTACTTATTTTGATAGATAACCCATAAAATTACCTGTCAAAAAGTGCCAGTTAGTTTAGGTGGAACTTGATAGGTTGAGTGGTGAAACTGGGTCTAAATCTATAATATAAAAATAAGTCGGGTTTTCCTTCCTGACGCTATAATTCCAGAACGCATGAACCGATTTCCACGGTTTTGCATTCGTTGGAAAGGTCTCAGGCTCCGTGAGGTTTATAGCAAACAAAATTCAGGAAAAATTTCAACAGAAAAGCAGGAAAACAGGGAAAATCATTTTTCACATACAGCGCCATCTCTGATACATAGCATGTACTACAAACCAATATGGTTTTGCATGGTGGTGGAGCAGATGGCGCCAGTACGTGGTGTGAGTATCCCTCACGAAAATAAGTTGGTGGCGAAACGGAGTTCAACGGGTTTGCTAGTAATGTGTAATAATCAAAATAATAATGCAATTATTAAACTTTGTTTTCCGTTTCAAATTGTAAAAGGAGTCCATAAGCCTTTTTGGAAATAGTTCATGCTCATTTAAACGATTAACGGCATTTTTAGTGCCCATTTACAAAGTTAGCTTCATTTCGGGCGTGAGTTACATGAAAACTTCGTTATATGATCATGAAATTTGCTGTATTTCTTCTGGAAGCATATTACGTTGCACATATCTTCTAATAATTCTGTAAATGTTTTATTTTAAAGTAATTATCAAGTTTATGTAAGTTTTTATTAGTTTATGTACATTATTTTTGTTTATTTCAATTATATTTTGACGGAGAGAGTTAGTGCCGTCCAGTTGCTGGCAGAGAAGAATATCTACCTCTTTCTTGCTGAGATAATGTGTTAGTGACTAATAAAGAGAACAAAAAGCAACAACGAGAAATCGGGAGGAAAAGGAGAAAAGGAAAAAAATACAGCGTTAATCTTCTGACTACATTAAGAACGGAATAGATTTAAAAAAAACATACACATGTTAAACCCCAGTATTATAGTTAATACAACTCACTAATTATTCGAAACAATGTTACTTTGTAATTATATGTTCCAGTATGAATGACATATTATAATTGCAGACACAAAAGAAATCTTGTACAACATCGTCGACTCCGCATTAATAATGTATGATGAGTTATACCTAAGGACATACCCAAAAGATATTTTGGATGGACTTGAGTTTACTGTTTAACTCATCAAATTTGAAATCAAGTATACGTAAAAAAATCTAATCTTTTTATTTTGTTCCACAAAAGAAAATTTAATCTCTTAAACGAATCTGGATTTTTCTTTTCTTTCGTGCCAGTGAAATTATTTGCCTCATTTTAATTAAATGCGTGTACTCAAAATAGTTTTACTGTTTTTATCCCAACAAAATATCCTCTTGTGAAAAAATTCCATTCGGGGAAAGGCTCAAATCCTAATGATCGCATGGCTTATACAATGATTATACGGTGTCGCTGTAATACCTACGTCTGTACAAAGATGACTTTTAATTAAATGAACCAATAATTTATCTATACTAATATTATAAAGATTTGTTTGTTTGTTGTGGATAAATTATGAAATCAGTGAACCGATTTTATCGCGATAAGTTCCAGACCTAATGAACTAATACAGGCTATAAAACATCAAGTTATGACATACAGTAGTGACAAAGTAGCCAAAAATGTCAATAGCGGCGATACCGCGAGGAAGATCTAGTCTCATATTAAAATAACCAATAACTATAGCACTAACATAATTTGAACGTCAAAATATCCTGTATTTTTTTTTTAGTTTTCGGAGTCGGTGTCAGCCAACGTAGTTTAACATTACAATAGGTGTACACTATTACGCACTCTTTTCCTTATTTCCTTGGCTGAATGTCCCGTTAAATTTAAATGGAATGCAGATAATTTAAAAAGAATGTTATTCCCGTGTTTTTACTAGAAAAACCTTTCTTATTTAAATAAATTCCATCAATTTCCTCTAAAGTAGCGCTTTTTCCACGCCCTCATTAATGCCTCCGATGTGCTTGACACGTTCAACACTGCCAATTAATTATGTGGAGCTTATTTCATTTTTCATGGCAAAATTAATGTGTTCTTATAAATAAACGATGTTACAGTTTTATTTTGTTAAATTATATTATGCTTAGATTAAAATTTCAACGAAAAGATCTGTTATTTTATATTTTTACCGATAGAAATAAAATATCGATACCTCATGGTATTAACTAACAATTGAAAATATAAGACCTGAAAAAATATAAGTCCATAGTTAGTTTTAACATAGTATATTATACTCGTATCATTTTTAAAATTTATCAATTTTCTGGGAATGAACAATGAAAATTTCAAATCAAGGAAAATAACATCAAGAGCTAGTATTTTTTTTCTGTCTTTAACTTCGAATTTCTTCAAAATTATTCTGATTATATTGAATTTAATAACAAAATTTTATTTATAAATTTATTAAGAAGTTTAAACTCCAATTGTAAAATCAGAGGCACCATTAAACGTATGAAAGTCGTTATTATGAACGTCATATTATTCAACAGCTTGCACCGGAAACAGTTCAAGTCACACTCGCTACAGCAGTAGCTTTATTTAACTAAAAGCGGCTAACAGATAAGCACACAAGTCTGCTCGTAAATGTGTACTAAAACTTGAGAGTTTAGGATCCACTAACACTAACAACGAGGCACTGCGTGGTCATATGACCAAAGTTACGTAATAGCTTAATAAAAGCTCAAATTGTTAGTAGTAAGCTAATTTCTAGAGGAAGAATCAAGAATTGTTTTAATATTTTTTTTAATTAATAAGTATATAATAATATATAGAGCCATTTTTTATGCCAGTGTACGAATACAAAGTAAATCAATTTTCATGTTTCGCAAACGTTTATATAGCTTTTACCCGGACGCTTCGAACCGAAAGCTTCGAAAGCTCTCGTCCGCCGGTGATGACAGCTTTGCAAAAAGTTGACGTATAAAGAATTTAAAATTAAATTCCGATTTAAAATATTTGAGAATATTTATTCAATTCATGTCCGTGTATTTAAAATAAATTGACAGCTATTATAGTGAGTTAGGCGTTATTAAAAAAAATATAATAGACTACTGCCAAATGCTAAAATATTTCAATCTCTCAACAAGGAGTACTTATTTATTAGTTATTTTCTAAAATTATTTGCGGTTTGGTTTTGTATTACTTATATTATTATTTATTTATATTACGCTATTTAAACATATTTATTTTAATTTAATTACAATTGTGAAATAAAAATATCACCCGGAAAATCAGATATTTAAATAGGAAAACATTATTCTTATATTATGGATATTTTATTCGTCATTTTACAGAAATATTTGACGTAAGTATAGTTCAACTTATGTAGAAACGTAATCAATATGGTCTCGCTGAGCGAACGTGGCTCGACTTCCAATGATCACCGTCTTTTGTTCTATTTCTCTCAGAATATATTAGATCTCATTTTATCACTAGTTCAGAAACGAGTGAATAATTTCATTTTATGTGTTACGTGTTAGATCTTTTGAAGGATATTCGAAATTTATATACTAAGTGGATATAAAAATATTACAAAGATGTGAACTAACAAATTCTCATACTTTCTAGAAGTGAGTAGTTGTGATTGTTTTTGAGTTTTTCTTTTTATATGTTATAGGCTTAGATTATATACATGTCTCTATGTAATCTAAGGTTATGGGTAGGTACTACTTTAGACTTTATAATATTAAGATTTTAATTAAATATTTCGATAAAGTTATCGATTACAAATTACGTAGTTCTAGTAGTTATATTTATTTACCGATCAATATTTGAGGCTATTACTAAGAAAATATATGTATATAGCTTTACCAGTAAAATAAAGCTTAAGTGCTTGTTGATTTGAAAGCAATTATGTTCCGGAATATCTAGCAGTAAAATTATATTTTCATTAGAAAATATCATTATTGAATTTGGTTATAAGCTATAAAATATCGCATTGTGACTCATAGGTGAATAACCTTTACGGTAAACGTAAAATCTAAAAGTTTTCATTTAAATTTTCATTGAATAGTGTCCCATATTCCATGAAAAAAAAATGTTTTATATATTATGTAGTTTTAAAAGTAATTAAAATGAAATAATTATTTAAAAATATTATAAATAATTATACCAAGAGTAAAAATATACTAAGATTTACTTAGATTACTTCTTTTTTATAATACAAAATTTGTATTACAATTCGTTTTTTTTTTTAATTTTATTTCGTTCTTCAATTCATTGGCATATTTCTAAGCTTAGTTTAGTTAATTCATAGTTCATTTAAATAAATGTATGATTTTTTTCAAGACTGTAAACACAAAAAGATAGCGATCTTTTAAAAGTTATCTTGTCATTGCCGACGGCAGTAAAATTTATACAAGTAAAAAATGCACTAATTATTTTAGCGCCTTATACGTTAAAATAATTATAAATGAATACAATACTAATATTTCTGTTATTTTAATTTTGGTTAGAAAATTATTTTCAATTGAAATTCTTCACACTTTGTAAACTCTTTTAATATATTGCTTTTACAGTTTTAAATGTATGTTTCATGTATTTTAGAGGTTCTCTTTCTTTCTTTTACCTAATAAGGGTGGATCTGGTATTAACTGCTTAAATTTGAATTACTATTTATTAAATTACTATTTTTTATATTTTTATATTTACATATTTAAATCCGTATAAAAATAATATTTTTTTTTTTTTTTTGTTACGCAATAGAATGTTATATAAAAAGTTGTAAAACTATGTTCCTTTTAATGACGCATTTCATATAGTTACATATTTATTTTCTTGAAATTAATATAAAGCTAATTGACAAAATATATCTGCGTATTAAATTATCTATATATTCCTAAAATATATAATGTAAGACTTTTCCGGACTTAAAAAGTATTGCTGTTTATATTACGCAATCTCTGCATTGAATAAAGTAACAAAAAAACCTCTTACAGTAGGTGTTACTATCGAAAAACTTTTATGGTATCCGCAGCTGAAAACAGCCGGCTACGCTATTTAACGCCTGACTTAAAAACATTTCCGAACGCGTTAATCGATTTTAGACTTAATGGCCCCGGCTTCACGCCGCAGTGCTCCAGCCCAGAATATACCCTAAAACACGACGAAATAAATACTAAACTTACCTGGCTAGCGTGCAGGTCGTCCAAAAATATCATAAAAACACTAATAAAAAGCACGGCACGCGACATGATTGCGGCCGCGATGATACGCTCGGGTTCCCGTCTCGCTACTGACGTTTGTGCTAGACGCCAGAAACCTGCGTACTAGTCGGTTGGTACGACACAGTACGCGTACCTAGCGTCGTATATATCGACCCTCCCGGGAGCGAGTGGGACGGAGACCGTGCTAAGCGAGTTAGAAAAGGAGAACTGAGCCTATACGACGCATGCGTGGTGCTGTTAAAACGCAAAGCAAGAGGACTTCGTCTATAACGAAGCGAATCACGAATGCTGTCTTCGTCTACCCCTGTCTGGGTTTCCCGATGATGAGGCATCAGTTTTTAACAAAAAGCTACGCGATATTCGTCCTAAATCCGCTATCAATAGCCGCTAATTACACATAACACATGAATGCTATTCGTTTTACACATTTCTCAGATTTCTATCAGCTGAATTTCGAAAAGTCTTACACTTAATGAGTCATCGTAGAGTTCGATTAAAAAGTAACTTGAAAGGTCAAAGGACATCCATTTTAAAACAAATTATGTTTAAAATCGATTTAACGAGAATGTAGGTGTAGGATATTAGATATAATATATTATAAAAAATAATAATCAAGATACACGTTGTTTTATACTATTAAAGATGTCAAAACGTGTTATATACACTTTGAAATTTACTGGGTGATATATTACATCGTGGATGAGAGCTTGGAGCTGGCACAAAGCCCAAGAAACGTTATGGGATACCTATCACCGCAATCACGCCGCCTTTGTCCGTCCTTTGTATCCTTACCCACACCGCCGGGTCATTTACTTTAAAATTAAAACTCATTTAATGTAGGTACATATATTCTTATGAAAGAAAATATTATAGTAACATGAATTCACATTAAAATGGCAACTAAATGCTGATACAGTACAGTACAGTACATTAAAATTTAGTTTTACTATGAAATCGTCGCCTTGATTAGACATGCGTCTAGACTGTTTTGCTGATTTAGTAATTATTTTAATATTCTATGAAATAGTACGTTTTTTTTCTTCTAATATAAATTATTATTTATATATACTTATAAAAAAGTGAAGATATATTGAATAATTTTAAGGAGGACATATAATCGATACTGGAAGCTAAAAATATATTTTTTCTTTTTGGCTGTGTGTATCTTGGCCACCCAACAGGCCACTATTATTGAACCAATTTAAACTAAGTTGGACACAACTTGATCTCATACTACGAGCTAGGACACTTGGTACTTTTATTCCCAAATATGGCACGGTTCCCCTGGGATAGAATTCAAAATATGTACTCAATTATAATTCATTAACACAATGTCCGATTTCATTTATTATTTTTATTAGAAATTTATTAGAAAAGCTATATTGTTAATAATATCCTTTAAAAATTACAATGTCTTTAATATTTATTACTGACATCGTAACCCTCGGTATTACGTCCAAATAACTTGAAACCCGAAATGTAGAGAAATCTTTGAACTTACAGCTCATCTTAAGCTGCTTTTTATACTTTATCAACTAATGAAATGGATGGAGGATAAATGAAGAATTGGGCATCACGAACGAAGGCCCGCGTTTAGCTAATTTTTATTAAAAATATGAACCATATGGTTCTAATTCGTTACATCCATCAATCCGCAGTGTATCATCATCATATTAGCCATTGGATGTCCAGTGCTGAACGTAGTCCTCCCCCATTGACTTCCAGAGCGACCCGTTTGTAGTGTATCAGCGTGGCAGTTAGTATTCTCCTGCTCTTCGATACGAGAAGAAACTTTTACTTGGTAGTGGGATATTTACAGGTTATTACAGTTCATTACTTAGGATATAAATATTTGACGTCATTTTAAGCTTAATACGCCCGGGTTGAAATTATGTATCCGTCAGATTGGGTCACATCCAGGATTTATCCTCTATTCTTATAAGTCGAAGCATGATGGTTTACACCCACTTTTTATAAGTGGACTTTTGATCGCAAAATATTTTTTTTTAAATCGTAGAATTCCGAGATTAACATAGTTTTAAGTAATCGTTAGTAGTTTTTTTGAAAAGCAAGAGTACATTTTTCGAACTACTAACTACTTTCTCTAATATCTTATTACAAAAAATAGAAAATTCACTATTATTATTTTCTTTAAATAAAACGAAGATGGATTATTTATAAATATTTTGGTATAGCAGTTACATTAACTATCTTTCAGCTTATGTTTAGATTTCCTATCTCCAATATAATTAATGTACTATTATACTCAAAGCAGTGAATAATAGAAATGGTTTACGTAAAAAATGCAATAATAAGGAATACGTAGAATAAGGTAATATTATCAAGTAAGTATAAATAATAAAACCTATTTCCTAATTATGAATAGACAAATCTGTTTTAATTAATAATCGCAAGTACACTACTGGCGCTCGTTCCGTTCTGTTCGAGTTATTTTCTATTGCGACAAGATAATGCGTATGGACGTATGGAAACTTGTACCATGTTGCATCACAATTAATTTTTAAGACTATAACATTACATAGTGAATAATAAAGATATATAATATTAATATCTACAGTTGATTTCTTTTATTTTTTGTTAACTTCACTTCAACGTTGCTTTTACAACTTAAAAAACAAAAATAATTCAAGTCAGACCAAAATTGATTTAATGAAAACGGAATTTTTTTTGTGAGAAAAAATAAATTAAATGAAAGGTAAATTAAAAATAAATCCGAGTTCAATATTCATTTGTAAAAAAAAGAATCGAGAATATACGCTGTAAAAAGTTCAATGTTCCCCAAATATCCGAAGTTTTTGGCTTCGCTCGGAATGGTAATGTATCATTATTATTTTTTTAACATATGTAAATATGATTTTATATTATTTTAATCAAGAGCTCGAATCTCTCGAGCTTATAATCGAGGATGACGTGAGGGTCAAGTGGCGAATCTAAATTAGCCTTTAAGGTTTACCTTTTGTTTGTTATTACACTATGGGCAAATTATAATTGTCTGTTTTGAATATGACATACGTCACTTGAAAGGTTCTTGTTCGTACGCGGACGTTATTGCACATGCATCGTTAAACCTGATACTGATATTACATTTTGTGAAAAGCGTGAAGAGGATCGGCGCACACAAGAAGACTTCCACTTCGCCATTCAAGTTACTCCTACCAACTATTACTGTTCCAAGTATTTATGCATTTCATAACAATCATTGCGATGTAGTAGTGCGAAAAGCTCTATTACGCTGACGGTCGCGGGTTTTATTCCTTCTCAGAGTAGTTGTGTTTATATAAACATTTGTTTCTGGTCTGGTTCTTCCTACATTATATTAGTATTCATAATTTATATTGTGAAGCAACATAATTTCCGCGCTAACTCTCAATTTTAATATGTGAGTTGGGACCCGGGGAGGCTTCAGTATATTCAGGAACTGGACCGGATAATGAATGGTATAATCGGTGTTTATCACAGCGTCGACGGATTTATATTGATATTAGACCCCTTCGAATAATCTCAAAAGTATTTCATTTATGACTGAGGCTTGTTCGTTTTTTTGGGCACGATCGCATAACCATTCTGCAGATTTATCGTGAATATTTTTAATGTGCGGGTAAATTTTAGCTATAACCTCTTCTACAGTGGAAACAATTGTACCTAACTCTATACGGAGGATTATATATAGATAGATACACTTTATTGCACTTATATAAAAGTATACACAAAATAATGAAATACACAGTAATAAAAAAAAAAGAAAATGGTGCAAGGGTGGCCTTATCACTAAAAGTGATTTCTTACAGGCAACCTTTTGAATGAATTAAATGAAAATAGGACAGGTGGAAACAAAAAAGAGTGAATTCTATAAATACGTAATTATATAACTCATATACATACACTCATACATTATATTAATAGGTATCCAATACCGAGAAATCACCGTTTTCTATTTTAAACAACAGGTCTGAGAACTATCCGACATAACATCTAACCCAAATAACAGATGGACTCATATTTTTGATAAGGCTCAATTTTGTCACTGAAAGTCACAAATAAAACCGCTTCACGCATGCTTTAACTTCGTCCGCTCGCGTTCCTAGTAGTGCCCAGAGGGGCACTACTCGTAAAGTCTGCCGGAAATCGCCTGCTAACAATACAGTAACTCATCCCATTTGACAATTATTATTCCTAATATCTTTTAAAGATCTATTTAGTACTTCTGCCATATTACTTTGTTTGGGTATATTTCAGAAAGGGCTTTCGGTTTGGATCAAATTTTGGTTTTACCTCCTTCCAGCAGCGTAGCAGCAATTCCGGACAATCCGGCCGCTAAGGCGATATCACGATTGCCTAGCACTTGGATCAACTGTAAATTTAATAGAAAAGTCTTACCTGTTCCACCAGAAGTATCCAAAATAAAGATATCACATACACCTACGTCGATACTGGAAAACATTTTATAATAGACGTCGAGTTTTCAAACATTTGTCAAAATGTGATTTAAATCAAAAGCACTAAGGAGTATTGATATAGCTAATTTCACACAAAATAACTTTTTTTAACTTTGTACCCGTTTTTATCCCCGTCAGGGGATATATTTTAATAAAATACGAAAGACGTCTTCAATCAATTTTGTTAAAGAACATTTTGTGCAAAATTTGAAGTAGATTGGACTAAGGAACCACGTTGTTCCGTACAAACTTTACCACCCTTTTTCACTCCCTTAGGGGTGTAGTAGAATTTTGAAAAATGCTTTCTTATTGGATGCCTACATCATACAAAGAACAGTGATCAAGTGAAGAAGTGATCAGCGGGTTAGGCTGTGCGTTGATCCGTCAGTCACTCAGTCATTCAGGACAAAGCATTATATATATATATATATAGTAGGCGTATATATAATTATATTGCGACGCTGTGCTTGCTCCACCAACCTTTCTGCTTCATCGGCCGTCAATTCTACGAGCTATGTGTCCTGCCCACTGCCACTTCAGCTTGCAAATATGTTGATCAATGTCGGCAACCTTCGTTCGTCTGAGGATCTCATCATTTCTCATTCGATCTCGCAGAGAAATACCAAGCATTGCTCGCTGTGCGAGTTGAAGCTTGTTTAAAATGCCCATACTCACAGACCACATCTCAGATCCGTATGTCATCACTGATAACACATATTGGAAGACTTTCGATTGTAGTTTATTTTTATATTGTATTGTTTTTTATATTTACATGTTTCCTGCTGCGAATTTTACTTCACGCAGTTGTAACACACTTTATCACTTTCTTTGTACACTTTCATACCGCTTGTACTTTGCCGTGTCCTTTAAACAAAGAGTGTCTGGAAAAATCCAGACTATTGAATATTTCTCTGTTATTGTCTATAACACCATTACTTCCTTTAGAGTGCGTAAAGTCGTCGGTATCGATTGTTGTCAGACATGCCAACATATTAAAAATGAAACGATCGTGATTTTAGCTCGACAAATCATCCGTCAATCCGCAGTTCAAATACCATTAATATTTTGAAACCCACCATGGGTGCTGACTCAAAGACAACTGAACGCATAACAAGAATCTGAATACAAATCATTTATATCCATCAAGTGAGGTGCAAGTTTGGTGTCCACGGGAAGTATAATATTAAAAATAACAGATTATTTACAAAACATTAAAATATTAGAAGAATTATTAATCATTCATTATAGTTCAATAACAGATTAAGCAAAGCCTACACTGCATGTCAGTTTTTGAAATACATATCAATTTCCTAAAATTACGAAAATAAAAAAAGTAAAGGATAGATTTCATATGATTTCGAGTCAAAAACAAATTTATTAGGGTTCACTTCTACCGTACACTCTGTTCTGAGCTTATTCACGTTATTTATTTGATTGGTTCCGTCCCTTTGCTCTTCATGCAAATTTATTGCACGTTTAACGCTTACCACACGATACCGCTTAAACCCGACAATTCTATATGAAAATTTTCACAAATAGACATTATTTACGTACCCGAAATAATCAACTTTTACCATTGAAAATTTGTTATTATGTACACGAATACAATAAAGAGATATCTCGTTCATATATGTATATTTGAGTAGTCTAATATGTTTAAGATCTATTCGGATCATACTGTGGTTTTTTGTGACAGTCATAAAATGTCACACTAATGGGTACATACGCTTATTATTCTAAAAAGGAATGGTTGGAACTTGAACATTACAGGTTCAAACATATGCATTTTCCATAATTTCTTCCGAAACACAAGCGTCAACAAAATTTAAAAAGAAATTAAGTCTTTTCATCAGGATCTTACTTTGTGACTTTAAATGTTCTTTTTGCTTCGTAATGCCTAAATTTTGAGGAAGATTAAATTTTACAATAAATCTGGGAATCGAACCCGAGCCTCCTGGGTGAGAACCAGGTATCTATCTCTCTATCTATATATCACAAATCTATAATTTAAAAAGTACACGATATAATAATATAGTCATTGAATAGATAACATTATTACCATGAGATTATTAGACAATTACTGTACTGGACTCTATCAACCTGTAAACAACATTTGCTGAGCAAAGGCCTCTTCTCCGATTAGAAGAAGGGTTGGAGATTAATCTACCACGCTGCTTCACTGCGGGTTAGCGGATAATTTCCCTACCATCAGTAACAAACGTTGTCAGGAGTCTATGATAACAACTGATAGAGAATTAACTTTTAGTATATTAATTTTTTATGTCAATAAAAATATTTAAAAAAAATTATGTAAATATATATATTATTATAATAATTAGAAACGTTTAAGTTATTAACGAAAATCTAAGCCTATCTACATCCTATACAATATGCTCTATAGGTAGCCTGTAAGGACTTATCTGGATATATGCTACTCAATCTCCAGATATCCTGTCAGTTATGAGTTATAACGAGCGTGTTAACGTCAGTGGTCCCTCATCGATAATTGATAATCAAATTTGCAATAACAATCAGTCTTCATTGTGTTACGAAATAATTTAATTTTGTAGTTAATATTATATATGTGTATCTAAGTAGTTTTCAAATACTACGATTTCAAGAGCACTCGACAAATAGTTATAAATACGAATTAATATTTTCTATTGTCTTAGAAAGTAAAAATTAAAAACAATGTGATTTTAATGGTAAACAATTTATTATATTAAATTTATATTATTAAAATAAGTAAGTAATTAACTTGTATAAATATAGAATATATTAATAATTTATTATCCCGATCTCAAACCCAAGTAATCATATCGCAAAAACCGTCGTATCATTGATATCCGTAATGTAATTGATATGGTCTTTGATATAATTATGTTTCGATTTGACAGTTTTGGTAATCTATTAACGTACATACGTCAATATGGTGGTATTGGCATTATGTAACTGTAATTGAATAGGTACATATTATATCAGAATGACAACCATTCTGGTGTAGTGATACACGTAGTCGCCTCAATACCGAGAGTCGCGGCTTTGATTTCCGCTCGCGGAATATATTACTTATATTTATACAAATATTTGTTTCTGATCTGGGTGTATGTCCATGTGAGTCTCCCCACAGTGCCTCGGAGAACACGTTGTCATAGACACCTGATAGCGATCGTTACTCATGGTAGAGAAAATATCCAATAACCCGCAGTGGAGCAGTGTAGTGGATTCAACCCTTCTACTATATGAAGAAGGGACCTTTGCCCAATAGTGGGACGTCTACAGGCTGTTCAGCTTAGCTCAGTACAGATATATCAGTTTCGGACAAATATATAAAATATTTTTTAAAATCCTAGTAAGAATGAGTGTTGATACATTATGTGTATTTGAAATTGCAATTCAAACTGTAATTGTCAGTCGTGAGCCAAGTTTAGTCTCTAAGTAGGAGGACGTACATACGACTACAAATAACAATACATACATATATATGAATGAGAGAGCGTTTCCTGTAAGGACGTGAAGAGAGTGATGTCTTAATTAAACGCATTCCACATCTAAGATATTGTGTTCCTTTAGATTTATAACAATAATTTCAATAGATACTTATTTAAAACGAGTAGGTACTCGCATTTAAATTTTTATTATTCATACTGTCAGCCTGTAAACAACCCACCGCTGAGCGAAGGCCTCTTCTCCATATAGAAGAAAAGTTAGAGCTTAATCTACCACGCTGCTCCACTGCGGGTTGGCAGATAATATCCCTACCATGAGTAACAATCATTAACAGGTGTCATGAGAACAACCGGGACCCACAATACATACACATAAAACAAACACCCAAACCGAAAACAAATATTTGCACAAATACAAATATCTGCCCCGAGCGTGAATCAAACCTTCGACGGGAGGCGTTGAAGTGACTACTCGCACCACTATACCAGAACGGTCGTCACTATTTTTACATAATTATTATAGTTATAATAAAACTGTTACAGATCCATTTTTGAAAAATTTTTGCAGGGCGCTCTATAATTGATCGCTGAAGCCAACTGTCATACTTTTTTCATTTTGTCTGTCTGTGTCTTAACAGACATCACGCCAAAAATGCTGCATGGACTTTAGTGAAACTGGCTATGATTTGAGTTCATACTACGAGGTAGGGCACTGGGTACTTTTTATGCCGAATTTTATTCCGGTTCCCTTAGGAGAGGGGGTGAAAATCAAAACGCAAAGTCGTGAACAAAGTCGCACGTAAGGCATGTATATTATAAACCTTATATGAACATATAACTGAACTTAAAAATATACACAAATTTTTTTACATTAAATAATTATGTAATAAAAAATATATACTCTCAAAGTCGATTTAGGGAATAAAATATTGGCCCGTATGTTTCAAAGAATACGACTGCAGTTAGACGCTATACGCAAGCTGTCTTGAATGTTCCAGATATTTGCATATGAGACGAATGATATCACGCGCCTCTCAGACGGTCCGGTATTCGACCTTAAGGACATTGCCTATCGTTTCAGTATTTAAAAATGCAATATATGTCTAACTAATTTTATACTTATAACAATTTTAAGGTATAGTAAGATGTTTTCTTGACACATCTAAAAACAGAGAAATAAGAGATCGAATTTGGATATACAACAATATATATACTTATATTGTTGTATATCCGAATTTTGACTGACCCGTTGGCGGAGTTTGCAGTGACCCGGTTTTCTGCTCCAAGGGTTGTGGGTTCGATTCCCGCCCCGAGTCTGGGTGTAATATATGTTTATTTATATATGTATTATTTATAAGTATATTTATTTAAAAAAAAATGTATATCAGTCGGCTGTTACCTAAAACACAGACATTAAGTTGCCTACCTTAGGAACAGACGGCCTTGTGTGTGTGTTAAAACATATATATATATATATATATATATATATATATATATATATATATATATATATATATATATATATATATATATAAATAAATAAATAAATATTAACCAACAATCACACCACGTTAACCTAGCCCCGTGGTAAGTTCGTAAGAACTTGTGTTACAGGTACTAGGAACGGAAATAAATTGAAGAAATTTATATAAATACATATATACATAAATACACATCCATGACCCGGTGCAGACATCTATATTCGTCATACAAATTATCTGCACCTGGCGGGATTCGAACCCGCGACCGCTGCGTAAAGTGTCCAGTTGCCTGACCACTCGACCAGTCGGCCGTCATATATATATATATATATATATATATATATATAGTCTTGTCCTAAATATTGTTACAAATAAAAAAACATTTTTTCAGTGTGTTAGTTTAATTATTAATATAAAACCATTAAAAATATATAAAGCTAAGCGTATAAAAATTCTCTTTTAATTTTTTAAAATTCTCTTTTACACACAAAACGATTATATAAAAATGACATATTATTCCAAATTCAAATGTAATATTTTGTTTATTTTTAATTGTAACAGTATTTATTTCCAGACTATATGTTATATAATATACATATATATTACTATTTCGTATCCTTTCTTCTCATCTCCTAATCTGATTAATAGTTAAAGATTATTTAATTAAGTATATTATAAATTTGATACTTCTCTATCCATACTTAAATACAGAATATTAAAAAAAAATGAAAAACAAATACAATATCATAATTTAGTCATCTATATTATTTATTAACAAATTACAATATCATTATATTATAAAGGTTTTCATCTGAAGTAGCTTTAACTACTTTATTATTGAGGCAGTGTTGAAAGAGGGTAGGGCTGTCGACCGTCTGGGATCTCCCGGATTTGTCTTTTTCTGTACAATCCAATTTCCTTAAACTTTAGGAACCAATGCTATAAATATTTATAGCCTTATTAATATAATTTTAAGCGGCGTATAAATAAATATATTTCTATTATTCATTATCTTTTTTTTGCTCTTTAAAAATTGGCATTGTGTTAAAGTTTATGTAAATACTTGCATAATGCTTTTATTGTTACGGTGCTTTTATTATTAGCGGGTGAGAGAGGAGGCCGCTGACGTGGCCTCCATGCGCGGGCGACGAATGGGGGTGCGTAGGAGGCGCTACTTAATGCGCCTCCAATAACGCCCCTGCACCCGTGTCGGGCCGGGATAGGAACCCAGTCCTGCTAGACACGGCGTCGTCGGGAGTGTTCAGAGGTTAGCCGGACAGTCCCCATGTAGGAGAAGTCTGTCCTTTTCGCCGAGGCCAGCCTGTCGCTGGAGGGGTCCTGTTGCCTGCAGATCCGGGACCCTCCAATTAAAGCGGCTGAAGGCTCTCGCAGGGGTTTAGTACGGTATTACACTTCCAAAGTGCCGAGTCCGACATAGGTCTAGGACTGCCGACCCGGGCGCCCTGGATATCATCCGTAAATGGAATCTCCTGCGATAAAAAAAAGGATACGAGAACATTATATAAAGTAAGAAATCTTACATACATATTTTAGTGACTTGAAACTATCAAACGAACCGTTTAAAAGCCATATAGGCTTTAATTAAGGCCTAATGATGATTAATTTGCACCCATCACTAATAGCAACAGTGATGCATTGCACTGTCTATTTAGTAGTGATTTCAGTGAGATTACAATTTATGATACGAGAGGAATTAATTTGCAATCGATTCATTGGACGCTTTGACTTCTAAAAGTTATCTGTCAGTATGAAATAACTGAAATGTTTTGTACAATTAATTAAAATCTGTTTCTGGAATATTTTAATGATGTTTTTAAAATAAGAGAGAGAAAACAATTAACAAAGTAAACGTCGATATAAATTACGTATTCTATTACAAAACGATCCTGGGTAGTGATTTAGAATATTCAATAAGTTTTGTTTGTATGAATGCGGTTATTCCGAATTCTACTAGACAGATTTGAAGATTTTCTAATTGCATAAGGTAGTATTATTATTTAAAAAGCTAGTAATAACCAAAATGTCTACCGATTTAACACCTATGAAAACTAAGCCCAAGTTAAGATACGAGAAACAGTATTGTATTTTAATATGTAAACAAGTATGCTTAATTTAAAAAAATCAAAAAACCCGACTGCGTAAAATACTCTTATTATAAACTAAAAAGAATAAAACAATTTACTAGCTTTCATTTGATACCCATATTGCTACAGTAAGAAAAAAAATTCAACTCGCCCCCCTCATTCCGCCATTTGCGGGCGCCATTTTGAAAATTTATATAGCCTATGTCACTACTACAATTTAGACAAATCCAACGACACCTCATATGTCAAAAACCGTCCAGCCGTTTGGGCTGTAGGGCGTGCCAAAGAAATGGACATACATACATACATACATACATACATATATACATACATACACGCGAAAAACATAACCCTCCTTCTGTCTCAGTCGGGTAAAAAAGCATGTTTTGTCGTATTGTTAAATAAGTGTATCTTTTTTTTTTTGAAAATAATAACCGGATTTTCACTTCAACGTCGTCGGCCGAATTAATTTTCAAAATATAAATTATATGTATCTATTGAAGAATAACGTTATTATTTTTTACTCCTCTCCTCCTTATCCTTTAGGACTTTTACATCGCAACATAAATTCCATCTTATATTCCAGTGAAATAACCTAATGTTCATTAAGGTTCCCCTGACTCGATGGCTGAAATTCTAGTATAATATATGACATGAACTTAACTGAATCAGCCTATAAAGGTCCCACAGCTGGACAAAGGCCTCTTCTCCACATAGGAGAATGGTTGAAGCTTAATCCACCACGCTGCTCCTGAAGTGTGTATTAATTATGATGTTAGAAAGTATGTATGCGACTGTACCCGCACTAAGCTATGTAAGCAATATTTTTTATTAGTATTATATTTTTATTCATATGAGTGAGTCTAATAAAAGCCACGATACCGTAAACAGTTGTTTCTTTTACTAGAGACTAAGGTTCCCACATCACACTCCACTCTATATCTATGAGTACAACTGGAACCGCGGCTTTACATACTCTCTGAGGTACGGCAAAGAGATCCACAAGGACATATACCCAGACCTAAACAAATATTTATATAAATACAAATATCTGCCTCGAGCCTAAAATCAAACTTGCACTATACCAGAACGGTTGTCATCTATACAAATAATAAATCTGTTAAAACCTCCTTTTTTTTCGGAAGGACTAATGCTGTTGGCCTTATTGGCCTTTACAGCGACACCGGGCGGGGGGGCGGACACTTTAAGGTCCAGCCTAGAAAAGAGAGCCTCCTTATGGGCGGCTCTGAAGTGCTATACGCGTCGGTTGGCCGGCTTAAGCGGCGCTATGCGGAGCGCTAAGGTGAACGAACTACTGCTCTACGTGCCTAGGCGCGTACGAGCCGTTGAACCCTATTTCTTCGTCTCCGTCGGCGGAGACGGTGTAGGTGAGTAGTGTGGTGTGTGGTGCGGTTGTGTACTGTACCTATCGGGGGGGGGGTTGGCTAGAGAAATCGGGTCGTCTGGGTCGGTGAGCACATGAAGGGGGCGTCTACAGCGGTTTTTGAAATTACCGCGTAGTGTATTGTAGACGCATGACTGGGCTATAAGGGGGTTCGGATGGTTGCGCACTTTCTCGAAGTAGTTAGCGTTTTGATATGCTTGGCGATCGAATCGATTTCAAAATCCCTATGGAGATCTATATTACGAATGTACCACGGGGAGGCCGTGGCCTTCCGTAAGAATCTATTTTGTATGACCTGGAGTTTCTGAAGGAGCCCGGGCTCGCACCAGGCGAAAACTGGGCAACCGTATGTTAGTATAGGTCTAACACAGGTTTTGTATAGTGTCGTCTTATTTCTAAAAGACATTTTACTTTTACCGTCGATCATGAAATAGAGTCGGCTCAGCACGTGGGCGGCCTTGTTACGGACACATGTAATGTGTTTATTAAACGTGAGTCGTTTATCGAGAGTGACACCTAGGTAGGTGACTTGATCGGACCATTTGATGGGGGTACCGTAGAGAGTAATCTCATCCGGTCGGCCTGGGTAGTTCACTACCTTAACGAAAAACTCAGCTGTGCTCTTATCCGGGTTTATTTCGATTCGCCACGTCCGAAACCAGTCGCCTAGTGCGTCTGTTACGGATTGTAGTCGACTCTGTTAAAACCTCCGTTTTATTAATACACTATATATCATCAAGAATAAATTTTAATAGCGCGATTTAATTTCAATCAGCGCCATCTCTTATCATTTTTTGTTCGTGCACGTATCACGTAAAAAGTACAAAACCAATGTAAATAACTTTAATACATAAAAAATATACATAACTCACAGTATAATTTAGTTTTTGTTTCATTGTAATTAAATTTAAAAATAAATATTTAAGAAAATAGAAATACGCCTAGACGCGACATAGACGCCATCTGGTCTAACGAATCTTAAAAACTCACAAAACTTATTTTTGAGTTATTATTTTGTTAAACTTAAAAGTTTACTAAATATGTCGGATAGGAATAGAAATCGTTTTAATATTTTAGATAAACATCATTATCAATTAATATAGGTACTATTATGTTAAATGTCACTAAATATAAAAACGACATTCTACCATTATACGATAGATGGCGCATGTAGGTGATAAAAAATATATATTTATAATTTTTAATATTTTAGTTAAATAGCCGTGCGAAGCCGGGGCGGGCCGCTAGTAATATATAAGACTAGTAAAAATCAAATAACCAAAATTCTAAAAGCTTTCTACGGTAACTTACCTTTTAATTGTTAAAGAAATTTAATATCTACTCCCTGAAATCTAGAAAACTCGTTCATTTGACGTAACTCGTAACGAGTTAACATGTTATACCATGTTCACTCATGGTCACTCTCTGACTTTAAAATCAGACTTACATTAAAAAATTTACTATACGGGAACTAACTAAATGAGATGAGATTTGAGAAAATTCATAATAACTTTTGATGAAATATACAGTAGAAAGCTAGAGTAGGAGTCACGATGTGACTTGTGACCACGATGGATGCAACTCCAGACCAAAAAATAAAAAATAGATAAAAAGAAATAAAAGAAGAGAAATATAAAAGATACTTAATATTACCGCCTAACAAAGCCTATAAGCTAAAAACGCCGACTGAGCTTGTTTCTTACAATCCCCCAAATACTTTACCTAATTCTAATTACTATGTCCTTTTACGATTCCAAAGAAAAAACCCTGTGAGCGACGAAAAAACTGACCATACATTATCGAAGTCTTATTATAGGGTTCTGGTGCCCCTTAGACATAAAACTCTACATATTATCAGAAATATGTACTTCTTATAATATATTATGTACTTCAAAATATCATCCTTATAATTTACTTCCTTTTTATATATATCATAACTTCATACAAGTACAATACATTCGAAATGATTTTATAGCACATTCGCAGACCATTTACTTGAAGATTTAAGTACATAAACCATTGACATACTTAGGCAGTTCCGCAATAATGTGGGCAAAGACGCGGGCAGACTGCCAGTGTGGAAGTTACATTCGTTATCTCAGAAAAGGCTCGTGATGATGAAAAACTTCATAACCTTTGTAAGATTCGGCCCCAGGACTAAGACTACAAACATATATCGACATTTTTATTAAAATATTACCGAAATAATAGAATATTATATCGTGCAAAGAAATTAATGTAAAATTTTATTCTTAACATTACATAACTATGTTGCAGAGTCTAAATTGCGTCACTACGTGTAAGTTATCGATTTAAGGCTAAATGTAGGCTATAAATAAACTTATTGAGTACGTGAATGAAATTAAGTAACTCTTAAGCATGATAGTTGTAGGCTATTGGAAATACTACATTATAAATATTTCGTTTGTGCTACTTAATTTAATTATTGATATTTATATCACAAATGCTCCGAATCTTTTTTATTCATTCGTAGCGTGATGTTTTTAGCTTACCTCGATAAACAGACTTTCTAAAAATAAGGATTTTTTTTTATTCTTCTGAGATGTACCGAGATTGGAACGTTACATAAAATAGACAAACTCATTCAATCACTTTATTTTCACTCATTAAAAAAAATTGTCGTCATAAAAAAAGTACAAATTAACACTAAAGCATAGCGGAAAATCATAAATATAAAAAAAATATCCCAACATAGTCATTGTTACTACTTTTTAATTATAATTAAAAATTTAATTATTTTTGTGTTGTTTTGATCGTTTTTTTTTTTTTAAATACTGTATATAAACTCTCATCATCATCGTACACTGCTGAACGTAGGCCTTCGACCTCGAGAGAGACCGGTCTGGAGAGAGGCAGTTTCAATTCAACGGCTTCCGTCGTTTCTCTTCATCTGTCCATCTTTCGGACGGCCCGTCCGACGATGCACTTGTCGATACGTTACTTCTACGAGCTATGTGCCCTGCCCACTGCTACTTCAGCTTACAAACCCACTGAACTATGTTGTCAACCTTCGTTCGTCTGTGGATTCCATCATTTCCGATTCGACCTCGCAGAAAAATATCAAGGATACCTGAGCCGCTACCGTAGCCAGGAATAGTGGGGAACCGGGGGCTGGGCTTTATTGTACTGGTCATGACTGGTGAGGCTTGCCAATATTCACCACGCTTAGAAAGCGGGTCGGAAAGCGCAGTTTGTTGTGGCTGGATATGATGACGCTTGTGCCCAGCAACAGCCTGGCTGGTGTACAATCGTTCGCAACACTATGGCCTCAGTCGCCTTTTACGACACCTTGGCAAAAGAGAGATTTGGACTGTTCTCCTCTGCTGGTCACCACACGACATGCGGCATTGTATATTCTACTAAATGATAAATATGATTAAATGCGTGTGTTTCAATTGTAAAGGAAATAAGGTATCACACGCAGATCAATTAAAGTTTATGATTACTTCTCAACTCCTTTTTTTTAACCTGTACCTCAAAAAACAAGTTTAAATACAAAAAAAGAAATATAACAGGCATCACTTAACATTGATACGCTTAAACCAACAAACAAATTTTGATAAGCTTATCTTAATAATTAAGTGTTTTAAGTTTTATGTTGTGTAAAGTAGAAAATTTTCGAAAATATTCTTTCTTGCTAATGTGATGTAAAAATAGGTACAAAAACTTGAATGATTTAATCAGTATTTTAAAATAATATTTATAGTAGATTTATGTTAAGTTCAAGGCACGTACAATTAGTTCTGATACGCGTTACGTGTTTGGCTTTAATTTACAAAAGTGATACAAAAAGACCACCCCATTATTAAGTAACAGTTGTGTAACTGCACACTGCGTCTGTGAGTCACTCATCGATCGATATAACCACAAGTTAACGAATAACTTCGAACTACCGAATCAGAATTAACAATATTGATTATGACTCGTTTTGCCTGTGGTTTCGCACGCGTAAAATATTGCCTATATCGGCCATGTAGGCTCATTTTAAAGTTTGGTTCATACAAACGACATCACAAAATTAAATGTAGTGATTATAAATTTTAATTATCCTATTTATTATTTACTAGATGCTGGCCGCGACGTCGTCTGCGTGAACGCTATTAGATTGACACGTTGTTACAGAATGCGTTGAAGAAATAAAGGTTCACTGCCCGTAGGTGATAGCGTGATAATATGTAGCCTATATGTTGACCCGACTTCTATAATATGTAAGAAAATAATATTCGTGCCAAATTTGAAGTAAATCCATGCAGTACTTTTTGAGTTTATCCCGGACATACAAACAGAAAAACAGACAAACAGAAAAAAATTCTAAAAACTATATTTTTGGCTTCGGTATCGATTGTAGATCACACCCCAAGTATTCTTTTAAAAAAATATTCAATGTACAGTTTTGACTTTCCTAACATTTTATTATAGGTATGTATAGATACAGATTAGTTATTACAGACATTGACAGTTATTTCTACAGATTTTAATTTTAATTCCTTTCAATGCGACGTTTTTTTCATATGTGATATATAGGTACATACGTATTTCGTATTAAACTAGTTCATAATTATTATGCTAACCTTTCACTAACTTACTAAATTATTTACTGTAAAAAAATAAACATAGAAAAATCGTTGACTGTTGTAAGTATTGTGTATTAAAAAGAACCTATTAAATTCATACAAAATAACTTTCATATCGATAAGACTTTACTTTTTTATAAAACGTGCAAGCATTTTAGGTTAAAATTGGTAAAAAACGTTTATGATTTTAACATCGAAGTAGAGGTTAAACCTGAGCTATTCAAGGGCGCGTAAACTTTGTTAGACGTAGATCTTAAAGTTAATTTGCTAATGGGTAGCTGAATTCAGAATTAAATTACATACCTCATTCATACTTTCGACATTACTCATAAAGTTTATTAAATATAATTTTGAATCGAATACATTTGATATTTTATATAGAAATGAACAAAATACAATTTAAATCACACGTAAGGACTGATAAAACTGAAAAACCGATTTAAAAAAAATTTATTTAATTCAAAATTATTTTTTTTTGTTTGGGTTATTTTTTTTTATGTTAGTGAAAAACATTTTTCATAACATCATTTTAATCCCTTTCAAATCTTACTCAAACCACTTTCTCTACTAATATAATCTCTAATAAAGTATTGTTTCTTACATTATTTTATGTAGTAAGCAATAAAATAATTAAATTAAAAATAAAATTTGAAGTTATAATTTTGGATAATCACTATTTATTTTAAAGCTAAATGTGAGATAATAGGAATATATCAGTTTTTATTACACATTTCACTGTTATTGTACCTTAACGCTAAGTATACAGTATTCAACATATTTACATAATAAATTGACATATAACAAGAGGTACTTAGCAAGTTTCAATAAATTTAACATAATGGGCAGTTAACGCCACTTGCAATTTATAAAGATTAAAAAAATGGAAGTTCTATAGACGAAGGTAGAATTGGCAGAGCTAGAGCTTTTTTAATCATCTAAAAGATATATATCATCTAAAACTTTGTCATTTAAAAATGATAAACAATACAGTTTATAACGTGTCTTTCTTAATTTAGCAACCTTAGCTATTTAAATAGATATACTCGTTTTTAAATGCATTTGATATTATGTCATACGATACCTGCGTTTGCTTATTCAACCAATATTTGTTAACTTGCCAAAACAGGGGGCCCAGTGGGTAAAGCCACCCCTTGAAATGATATCTCCCTAAAAACTGGCTTCAAATAAAACAATGTTTTAAATTCTATAAAAGCAACTACAAAACGAACTTATTATTTCTAAAATTATTTTTCTTTTGTCGTAAAAAAAACGAGGCTGTTTTCGTACTACGACGCTGATGATCTTAGAAATAATAATGAAGATAGCAAAACCTAGCAGATTATCACTCACGATGAATAAACTCGTATTCAATGAGTGAAATAACACTTTGCAAGACTCTGGAATTATTTGCAAGCTACGTGAAATATTCTTGTCAAAATATAACAATTTTTTTTTACTTTATTCATGAGAAGACAAGAAGTAAAGACAATAAGTTTTAGGTGTTAGTACCTATTTGAATTCAATATCGTCTTTATTTTTCTTCCTTTTTACAAAATCAACGGTTACATCTTTTTAAATTGATTTTTTTGCACCTATATCCATTAATTCCAAATAAAAATCGATTAGCCAGATATTAGAAATAAATATATTTAATTAATCAATTAATAAAATTAACTTTCATTTTCGCACAACCTAGATGTCATAAGCTATGCTTTAGGTAGTTCGAATACAAAACTAACGAACGCTTAAGGCAGCCATTAATAATTCTGCCTTTGTGCTTGCAGCAGTGTTAATGTCGACCGACCGACCCACCCTCGCCAGGGGACATGACGAACTCTCTTTGGCAAAATGTCAAACTTGCCAGCAAAACTACGCTTGTGACCTTAACGATATAGGTATGTATAATATTACCGTGTTTTCACCGAAATTATTTTGTATTAACATAACACTAGACTATTCGTGCTACTTGACCCACGTTTGTTATTATTATTAGGATGATTCTCAAAAACAAAATAATCTTTAAAATCGTGTTTTACAGTAGACATCACTATATTGTGTACTATCACATCACTTAAGTTTTTTTATTTATTATATTAGTAAGTGTAGATAGTAATTTAATCAAAAGTTGTGTATTGCAGAAATCGAACTTGGATCAAAGCTCTGAGTTCCATGCCAAATTAACTTTGTGATTTATAGTTCTAAAATGTGGTAATACCCTAATATATATATACACTGAAACTGTGACTAAAACTAATGATAATAAAGTTAAAAAAAAATGTAAAGCGATTATTAGGTATATATATGTATAAGTATATTCATGATTTTTTTTAACAAAGTATATTCTAGTATATTTAAAAATGTAAAATTGAAAAATTATTTTTGGACTTTGCAGAAATACTTTAAGCCAAAATAGAATATTCTTGTAGTGACATCTAGCGAAATTTTACGAAGTTCGCCGTGTGAAAATTTAGTTATTACGCTACGCAGGAAAACTTAACGCGCATTGTCACCGTTCTACGACAGATGGTGAGTTAGGAATTACTTCCATAGATGATTTCAGCAAATCAATTGTAAAAATTAAAAGCTTAGACAAATCATGTAGTACAGGTATCGACGGCATTAATACAAAATCACTTATCTGCATATGAAATAAAAATTATGCATAAAAATTTAACAGATTGTATAAATAAATCTTTGGCTACAGGAACTTTTCCAAACAGTTTAAAAATAGCAAAAATAACTCCGATATACAAATCTGGACCAAAAACTGATCCGGGTAACTACCGTCCGATTTCAGTGTTGCCTGTGATATCAAAAGTTTTTGAAAGTGTCATATATAGGCGCCTAATGACACACCTGGAGAGCTTAAATTTCCTTTCTGCGCAACAATACGGTTTCCGTCAAAAATCCGGAACGGTATCAGCAGTAATTGATTTAATAACTAAAATAAATACAGAAATTGATAAAAAAAAACTTTTGTCTTGGTATCTTCATCGACCTTCAGAAAGCTTTTAATACCGTTAGTCATTCCTTACAGCTAGCCAAGTTAAAAAATTTAGGGTTTTCCGGACCTGCTTACGATATATTTCAATCATACTTAGAAACTCGAACACAAGTTGTAAAAATAGGAACACCAGGCTACACAAGTAATCCCCAACATATAACCTGCGGTATTCCACAGGGATCCGTAATAGGACCATTATTATTTCTCATTTACGTCAACAATGTGACTAATATTAATCTAACTGGACATATTACACTATATATGCTGACGATACATGTTTTTTTTTTACTTCGGAAAGGACCTAACAGAATTGGTCAAACAAGCACAGCAAGATCTACGCCAATACAGCATTTGGTGTCAATGTAATCTATTAACAGTCAATGCAAAAAAAGTTCTTACATGATTTTTAGTGCAAAAAACAAAAAAAAATACCTGACGATATATCACTAAATATTAACGACGAAATTCCTTGTAGATCACACCAGGAAAAGTACCTTGGCTTAATTTTGGACGATAAATTGACAAGGCGACCCCACATAGAACACGTGAAAAATAAACTTACACAATTCATTGGGGCACTACGGAGGATGTCTTCTTATATACCACCTAAAATACGATATATGCTGAACAATGCGGTTATTAGGATTTTCAATTTTAAAAAGGTGAAAATATTTTTTTATCTGCCCGTCTAGCGGCGAGTTGAACGAAACCGTCGCTAATTTTCCGTTAGTTAAGTTGAAATTAATCTTAAAATTAGTTGATCTCATAATTAATTTAAAGCTGTTGGAATTAATCATCCGTTAGATAGGTCTTTAATTAAACTAAATTTTTTTGTTTACTTAATCAGATGTAGGTTTCGTGCAACAGATAATCACGATTCTTGGGATTAAATTAGTTTAATAAACACTTAAATTTTAAAATTTGTTTCGTGCAACTCGGCGTAGGACTTTTAAAAAAAAGATATGGTATCGTGGTAGTGTTGTGACCTCGAAAATCGGTCAAAATATCGATACTATTACGACATTATTTTTCAATCGTCCCAGTAGTCAAATTCAGAAATTGAAAGCAAAGTATTATTTTGGTATTTGTACCTCGCCGTGTGGTCCACGTGGTCTTGTGGGATCGATTTTCAAGGGAAGGAATGAATCGAGTAAGTTGTAATGTTCCTCATATGAACGAAGGTATAATATTATAATTGATGTACCTATATTTAATGATTTGTTTTTTTTTTATATATAGGTATAATAGTAAGTATTACATTAGTTAGGTAAGGCCAGTGAAATAGTAATTCAATAATTTTATTTTGAATCCTTTATAACGGGATTAAGTTTGTTGCAGCAGCCGATCCGGGATCCCCATATTTCTGTATAAATATTCTTAATACGATTTAACTCGACAGTTATATATAATTCAACGTACCTTATCTCTATAACCACAGGCCAAAATATTTTTCACAGTTTGATCTTAATATTTTTTCGTCGTTTATGAGATATGTAATAATAATAATAATAATAATTCGAATTAATATGAATAACGCTTCCGAACCTCTTCACTACTGGGATCACTCACCTAGCTCCTAAGTCCACCAACACTGCGGATCCTACCAACTACCGCCCCATAACGTGTCTGACTTCCATCTACAAGACACTGACATCCGTTCTGAGCTGCAAGATTTCTCGTCATACTGACGAATTTAACATCTTGTCTGCAGCTCAGAACGGATGCCGTGGAGGCGGCCGCGGCACAAAGGAGCTCCTTATCATTGACTCTGTTGCGGGCCAGCTTGTCAAACGCAACCGTCGGAACTTCTCTGCTGCCTGGATCGACTACAAGAAGGCATTCGACTCGGTGCCTCATTCATGGCTTCTGAGGGTCCTCGAGCTGTACAAGATCGACGGTGCAGTTCGAGACTTCCTCGAAGTATGCATGGGGCAATGGAGTACGATCCTTTGTCTCCAGGGCGAGAGACTGACGACGGGTGCCGATGACCGAATCCGGATACGAAGGGGTATTTTCCAGGGTGATTGTCTGAGCCCACTTTGGTTTTGCTTGTCCTTGAACCCTTTAAGCACTCTGCTGGAGCGTTCGGGGACAGGCTTTCAGTTTCGGAGAGGAGGTACTAAAGTCTCTCACCTTCTCTACATGGATGACCTCAAGCTGCTGGCACCTAATCCTGCACGCCTTATGGAGTTGCTGAAAATCACTACTGAGTTCAGCGGCTCCATCAGGATGCAGCTTGGAGTGGATAAGTGTGCGGTCGTGCATGTAGACAGGGGACAGGTGACGCAATCGGCTGAAATTAGCCTAGAGCTTTCTAACTTCAAGACCCTCTCCGAAGCTGAATCATACCGGTATCTGGGCATGTCACAATGCATAGGAGTGCAGGAGGTGGATATGAAACAGGCGGTTTGCGAGGTCTTTTTTGGACGGCTGACAAAAGTTCTTCGGAGCTACTTGTCGGGCGCCAACAAGGTCCGAGCTTATAACGGCTGGGTCATGCCCACTCTCTTGTACACATTTGGCGTGCTCAGATGGACTCAGACCGAACTCGACGCTCTGGACAGAAGAGTCCGCACGACTATGACTCACCATCGCATGCATCACCCGAAATCGTCGGTCATGAGACTGTACATCCCACGGAAGTGTGGTGGCCGAGGCCTATTAAGCGCCAAGTCCATGCATAACCGGGAGGTGTGCAGCCTCAGGGCCTACTTTGAGACGAGGAGGGAGAGCGCTATGCATGGTGATGTTATAGTATGTGACAAAGGTCTCACCCCGTTATCCCTGGCCAAAGAGGAATGGCGAAGACCGGTTGTACTTAGCACCTCCGACCGGGAGACCGTATGGATGGAGAAGGAACTGCATGGACGGTTTTACAAGGCGCTCCACGCACCTCACGTGGATGTCAAGGCCTCCGTGCAGTGGCTGCGATTCGGGGACCTCTTTGGGGAAACCGAAGGTTTTGTCTGTGCAATACAGGATCAGGTGGTTAAGACGAACAACTACCGGAAGCACATTCTGAAGGATGGCACTCCCGACTTCTGTCGAGCTTGTCGTCATCCCGGCGAGTCACTCAGACATGTGCTTACGGGGTGTTCAGCGCTTGCCAACACTGAGTACTTGCATAGACATAACCAAGCGGCCAAGATTCTTCATCAAGAGCTTGCTCTAATGTATTGTCTCCTGGAACAGAGGATGCCGTACTACCAGTACACACCGGCGCCAGTACTCGAACGCGACGGAGTCCGGCTCTACTGGGACCTGCCTATCGCCACGGACAGGACGATACTGGCGAAGAAGCCTGATATCGTGGTGATGGATAGGGCAAAGTCGAGGGTGTTTCTAGTGGACATCACCATTCCGCATGACGAGAACCTCGTGAAAGCCGAAACAGAGAAAAAACGTAAATATCTGGATCTGGCGCACGAGATTGTCGACATGACATGTGGGGTGTTGATTCCACTGAAATCATCCCTATCGTTATATCTGCCAACGGTTTGATCCCGGTTAGCCTCGCTCACCATCTGAGGCAACTGGGTATCCGTGACGGTTCGCTCGCAGCCAGGATGCAAAAGGCGGTGTTACTCGACTCGGCTAGGATTGTCCGCCGATTTCTCAGCCTACAGCCCTAACACCAGGCCGTTTGATCTCCCTGCCGGGGCGTAATCCTCCACCCGCTTATATTTATCTAAGTAAATTTATGTAAATTTATTATATTCCTTATATATTGTATTATATTATATTTATGTATATGTATATATTGAACGGGTGGAGTGTAGCACTAAAAAATAATAAGAAATAATAATAATACTCTTTATTGCACACCACAAAAAGATACAATATTTGTAATGAACAAAGAAAGATGTACAAAGGCGGTCTTATCGCTAGTAGAGCGATCTCTTCCAGACAACCTTTGGGTATAGGACTTGTCAATAGTAAAAGCGGTTTAGGTAGTGTACATAGAATTACTATAAGGAACAAGCGTTATAATAATAAAGATACAAGAAGTAATTTGTATCATACAATGCATAAATACAAATAGTAATAATACATACTAAAATATATACACATACATACATATATACACACACATATACACACATACACATACATACATATATATATACATATCATATACACATAAATACATGAATAAGCGTAGTGAATAAACGTAGATACATTAATAACATAGGTAGATTATACATAAAAATAAATAAATACAATACATAACTACGATAGATTTATACGTTATATAAAATTTTTATAATGGCAATTTTGACGTATTTAGCGACAAATAGTGCGCTTTAAGGTATTTTTTAAAGCAGGAGTGAGATTGAGCTTGTCGTATAGGAAGGGGAAGGGAGTTCCAAAGTTGAACAGCTTTAGCAGTGAAAGAATTAGAGTAGAATGAAGTAGTACGAGACGGAGTTTTAAGAATTAAATTGGACTCGGACCTAAGGGAGCGATCATGAGTATTACAAAGAAACTCAAAGCGTTCTTTGAGGTAAGGAGGTGTATCTGGATGGAAAAGTACACAATATAGTAGCGAGAGGATGTGAGTATCCCTGCGAAAGCGAATCGGGAGCCACTTGAGTTGGTTGCGAAAATTGGAGACATGGTCATATTTGCGAAGACCAAATATGAACCTTATGCAAAGATTCTGAAGGCGCTCAAGTTTATTTAATTGCTCCTCTTTAAGGTCAAGAAAGCAAGTATCATGTACATTCAGGAATAGGTTTATTTTTTCAGTAGAAATCATAAATGATGTTTTTTGTGTGTTTATGGTTCATAAATTACATTGAAACTATTCATTTAGCTTATCGAGATCCTTCTGAGCGTCCGTTACGATATCGTGAATTAACTTGTCGAAATAAAAGAAACTAGTATCGTCTGCATATAAGATATCCTGTTAGAGCCATCTTGTTCATATTGTTCATATAAATTAAAAACATTAAAGGACTGATTATGAGCCCTGCGGAATACCAAATGTCACTATTCTGATAAGCTTACGAAGTTATCAATTTTTACAACTTGTCTCAAGTTCTGCGCCTACAACCCCAATGTTAACTTCTATTAGAGCTTTTGGTGGCTTATCGCGTTGAAAGCTTTTTTTTAGGTCAATAAAAATCCCTAATGTGATATTCTTTTGATCTATGCGTTTTTATTTTTGATATTAAGTCTATTGCGGCTGAGAGAGTGCTTGACTTTCGTCCGTTCGTGACAAATTAGTGTATAGGTACAAATTTTTATTGTGGGCAGAGCATGTTTTCCTACCATACCGACGTAGGATTTCGTCTCACTGAGGAGCGTTGAGTATTAGGCATTTTCACTTATTTGTGCGGTCACGAAACCCATGAAAGATGTGGAAGCTTTGAGGACAAAGACAGTAAATGGTCTAATCATTTAAAATCGATCAACAATAATACACAGATACGCACAGGAAACAAGTTATTAAGTTATGAGTTTTTATTATTGAGGCTTACTTTTTTAATTTTACTTTTTTTGTTGTTGTTAAAAAGTAGAAAAAATTTAATATTCATGATTTTAAATTATTTATTACACATCTAAAAAATATACAATTTATAACGAATAAAAATATTCTTAATAAAATATTATTTTGATTTTTAAAGGAACAGTTCGATTGCAGGTTACACATAAATTCATCTATTACAAAATAAACTCTTCATTATGACACTAACTTTCAACAATAAATTATGTAACAAATCTAAATAAAAATGGTAATTAACTTCTTTTACATTTTCACATCTATACTTTTTTTTCCACTTATGCTATGCTTTTTTATACTATATAAATAGAAAACTATAAGGATTTTTTATATAGTTTTGATTTCATGACACAAAAATGTAAAATTACATTTACTTTATACTTTTATGTATTTAATACAATCCACATACTCTGTTTGCTGGCACCGCTTTATCTGTAAAAAAAATTGCCATAATAATATTAAATATGCTATATTTATTTTTCTAGTTCCTACTTCGTTTACTATAAATTAAATAAATTTTACAAGGTATTTAATTCATTTGTCATTCTAATATGAGAGTGAAAGATGCAAATTTTGCGGATGTTTCTTACTCTTTCACGGAAAAACTAGTGAACCAATTGCAACGAAACTTGTTACATGGATATCTGGAGATATAGGAGGTACTTTTTATTCCGATATTCCCAAAAACGATCGCTTATATCCTATGTAACCCGGGTAAAACCACGAGACGCACCTAGTTGAATATAAAAACATTAGCTTTTGAAAACACACTGAAAACTCGATTAACAGTAATAACTGTACCTGATAATCCTTGTACATAAAGTACCTAGAAAAGCAATAACTTTTTCTATTAACTTTATTTATCAGATTTGGACAATTTTATGTTCTGTTAAAGGTTCTCACAGATAATAATAGTCCAGAAATCATTTAATCACCATATTGACTAATAAATTTGTCTCTACCTTCAACCTTCCTCAAAAAATCCTACTGATCGTAATTTCACGCACAATGAATAATATCCACTAATACAAAGTCATCACTTTGAAATCAGGCGAGAGAACAGGCCAATATAAAACTGATACACATAGTGTACACACATAATAGAAACCTTAAGCTTAAAGAATATTGTTCTTTAGCTTGTCTGTGGAACCAATCAGCTTCTTAAACACACCTTTACAGTAGAATATTTAGGTCCAGTTTCACCAGTTGCTATTAAGTTCCGAAAAACCTAACTAGCACTTATTTTGACAGATAATCCATACAATTACCTGTCAAAAAAGTGTCAGTTAGGTTAGCCGGAACTTAATAGCAAGTGGTGAAACTGGGTCTTAAAGTTAAGAATAATTATATGTCAGAATGTTATAATATATATGCTGGAATTATTGGATGGTGTTCAGTACCTACAAGTCAGATTTCTTGGAACACAGTTTGTATGCAGGTGTAGCGACATCTATCTCGCCACATACGAAATAAAAAATCTGATATATCCTACATCGCGCTATCAAAAATTATCAGAACGATCGAACATAATATATACAAGCACAGCACACCAGACTCAACACCCGTCTGGTCGGAGGATCCTCCATTTTCAATCGTGGATGAGGAACTTTGCATCCTGTTCCTCACTCCCCCAAACAGGCTTAATACAAACACCAAATGTAAATATCTATCTGTGCATACTAGCTTTTAGTAAAAGCCGAACAGCAGTTTTGAGAATTTTTCAAAAAAGTTTTGAGGATATAAAGGAATGATTCTACAAGTAGAACATAAGATCGAGTTCCAGTAAATCAATCCAACCAGTCGACAGTTAAACCAATAGTTAAGAAGGAAATAGAAGCATATGCACATAAGTTGAATTGCAGTCAAGAAAGAGAGAGAGAGAGATCCTAACCAGCTGCTGACTCATATTACCAAACCGTATATATTTATAATATAAACCATTTGAAACAACTCATGGTCATCAAACTCGGCTACAATAACTGAGCCCATAATATTATTAGCTATCTGTGATGGAACCGTTCTGGCGTAATAGTGAAAAAAGTATGGAACTTTTGAAGATACTCGTTCCCTGATTCCCGATTGAACTTTTGTACTTATACAAGTATTTGTTTTTGGTCTAAGTTTATCCTTGTAAGAAAAATACAAAAGACTATACTCAAATAATATAAAACTCAAAAAATAAAAATGTACCTTTGTGAAGTGGGTAGTCACTATAAACATTATTTTAAAAACTTTTGAGACTTTATTATAGAAACGTGCGACTAGTTGACGAACAATGACCTATAAACTTGAGAAATTAAAATGTAGAAGAAATAAGTCAAACTTACCAATCATTTTCGGGTAAGGTAAATTTAAATTCTTCATAATCTCAATAAATTCATTCAAAGGTTTAGTCAATCTTGGATTATACTTTTTCTCTTCTAATACAGTTGTTGCGGTTTGTCCTTTATAGTCATGAGCCGGGTAAAGAGTATAATTGTCGGGCAAAGTGAATATTTTAGTGTGCACTGAATTGTATAAAGACTCAGACGATCCTTCTTGAAAATCCGTTCGGCCACATCCTCTGATCAACAGTGTATCGCCTGTGAAGGCAATGCCCTAAAAAAAAATTAAAAAAAAAAATGGTTGTCTGTAAAGTCGGTTTATAGACGATTATTTTACGTAATAACGTCATAAGAAAACATTGATGAAAAATTGCAAACTTTTATGATTTGAATTGAATTATTATCAGTGAATTATCATTATTTTGTATAATACAAAGAAGGAGTAAATTGAAAATTACAATTTTTTCGATAAATTAACATTTATTTGCACTCGTTAATTCAAATATGTATTTTTTCTCTTCTACTCAGACCCATCTGTCGATGGAATGGAAGAGAGATAGATGCGTCACAAGCCGAACGTTTAGGCCGATCGTGCCTCTCTATCGCTTGTTCCGCACTCTCGCTCGCGGAACGTGACAATGAGTCATGCTATTTCGTGCGTGTAGCCGGCTTTTATCGATTTATAAGACGTTATCACGTCAAAAAATAATTATAAAAACAATTTTATTAAATTTGAATCCTGTACATGAGAGAAATTTAGGAGATAGAAATTATGGTTCTTTAGGAGAACAATAGAAACCAAAACATTTTTTTTTCGAATTTTTGTTTATTTCGGCTTCACGCAAAATCTGCAACATTAAATTGGATGTGGTTTTAATAGTAATGGCCCTGGAGGTCTACCTTAAAATCTGGTGTAAGTTTAATCTTGATATACTGTCTTACAGTAGAGTGCAGTTAATCTACAGGTAAACAATTATAGTGAATTTATAATTCCTAATTTCACACATACAAAGTCACGAGTAAAAGCTAGTATAAACATCAAATAATTAATATATATTATGTAGATGGTGAAAAATAGGTTAACTACCTACCCAGCTACAAGGTTAACATTTTTAATGTTAAATATTTTGGGGCAGTTCATTACCCTTATTTAACACACGGTCTTGATTTTGTGTGTGTTTAACTTGTTATTTAATCACCACAATATGAAAATTTCTGTAAAATTTCTACCTATAAGATTCAAAAGAAATGGCCCTACAACAAACATTCATTGTAATATCACCCATTATTAGATAGAAAAAGATATGAAAGAAAAGATATATTAAATAAGTAATAAGATTCATTTTCTTACAAAACATTATAAAGAAAAAAGTATTCTAATCAGTCTAATCAAGCGACTTACAAATAAACATAATTTATTAATATAAATAATTAAAATTACCTGTTCATGGCAAATATATGTTAGACATCCATTTGTATGTCCAGGTGTCGCAGCTGCTAACAGCTGGTGACGACCGAAGCAGACCAAGTCGCCATCCACTAAGTGAATATCAGCTTTAGCACCAGACGCCTTGCCTATCACACTCTTTGATCCAGGGATGAGTGATTTCAGCTTCCCTGTACCAGTTATATGGTCAGCATGCATATGAGTGTTCACTGAAAACAAAAAAAAAATTGCTATAAATGTCAAAAGTTTGATTTTCAGCCATAAATACTGATACTTTTTGATAAATTAAAAATAATGATTATGAGTGCTCCTATTAGTAATAACGATTTCTTTTAGGCTTTCAAATACAATCGTTTTGGTGTGGTGGTACATTTTGGTGTAGTAGTAGAGGTTGGTGGTGTAGTAGTGACAAGTACTCGCCTCAACGCCGCCGGTCGCAGGTTCGATTACCGCTCTAGGCAGATATTTGTACAAATATATGTTTCCGGTCAGGGTGTATGTCCTAGTGGGTCTCCCCCTGTGCCTCGGAGTCGGAGAGCACTTAAAGCCGTCAGTTCCGGTTGTTATCATAGAACCTGTTAGCGATCATAGAAAATTATCTATCAACCCACATTGGAGCAGCATTATTATAGCGGATTGAGCTCCAACTCTTCTCATATATGGAGAAGAGGCTTGTTCCCAGCTGTGGGACATTTAGAGACTAATTCAGTTCAGTTCTCATTCAATTCTTATTCAAATACAAAAAATACATAAATACATATTTATTGTTTAAATGTTTATTTATTTTCTTTAAAACGTTACATAACTTTCTCAAAAAGTAAATTTAAGATTTATTTAAGTGTTTGGTAATGTGGTAAAATCTACATATATTAATTACTGTATTGTAGCTGGTTAGAAATCTAAAAATAACTGCTTCTAAGTGTAACATGGTCTCATTTTAAACATGGGAAAGTTATTGCACTTTATGGATCTTAAATTAAATTTTTTTAGAAATAAATATATGTGGAGCATACTTGCATAAATTAATTTAAAACCAAGTTCCTTTATCAGAGCGGCATCTCTCTCTGCATGTTCCAGGACTGGATCAATCAACACAGCTTCCTTTGTCTTCAAGTCCCCCAGCAAATAGGTATATGTGCTGCTAACTGTATCGAATAACTGTAAAATATAATAATGCAATTTAAGTCAACACACACAGAACAGAGTAGGGGATGTATTGCAATGTATTATTGGAAGGTCTTTGTCCAAGTGTGACATTTACTGGTTACTTGTTTTAGTTTAATTTAAGTCATGGAAGATTATGCTCACTTAGTTAACTTAATAGACTAGTACAGTGATTCTCAACCACTGTGCTGCGGCACTTTTGTGTGCCGCCAAATTTCAAAAGTGTGCCGCCAATTTTGCAAATATATAATAATGTTAATATTATTAAATTATATCATTTAAAAAGAAAAATATTTCCTTAATAAACGTTTAGTTATTATTGTAGTATATATTAGTTTATTTCGTATATTTAAAAATTTTGTCATAAACTATTTATGCAGTGTGTTGTAGTAAGTAAATAATTTTTTTCTTTTTCTTTGTGTGCCGCCAAATTTTGAAATGGGGCCGTTCATAAAATACGTTCACATACAAGGGGAGGGGAGGGGTCTAGCTGAGTGTGACAAGATGTGACAACGGGGGACGGGGGGTATACGGCAACGTGACGTTCGCATCGTCTATCGCAGCTCGGCGAGCTCGAGAGCTGTTATGCATAATAGGAGATGAAAACGATGGTACGGAAGATGTAGAATGGTTAGATGGCGATGAAGTGGACGGTAGTTTTGAAGATGAAGAAGAAGATGGTGCAATACCGATTGTAGATATTTCGGCCCATGTAGAAAATCCTTGGACTTCTGAATAATAGAAATATTATTTATTATTTATATGTTCGTTATGAAAGATATTTATTAATTGATTTAAATTTTATTATAATAACTAAATAAATATTTTTAATTTTCAGAATTTGTGTACTATCATTTAGAATTTATCATACTCAGCAGGGGGGGAGGTCTTAGTTTTTGTGACGAAATATTTCTAGGGGGGTCATAAAAAGTGACACAGCGTGACAATGGGGGGAGGGGGTCAAAAAAAGCTGATTTTAGTGTGACGTATTTTATGAACGGCCCCAATCGTTAAATATGTGCTGCAACAAAAAAAAAGGTTTAGAATCACTGGACTAGTAGTATCTAGGTGATCTTGATCAAAAATCAAAAACATATTTTTAGTATCTTTAAATAGCATCATATTGGTTTCAAATTAAAAAAAAAAAACTTAAATATTGTTAGTATTTTGTAACTAAGTTTTTAACTCATACTAAAACTATAATATACAGCCTTCAATCTTACTACTAAGATACACTAAAACCAAATGAAAAGAAAAAAAATAACCACTACAATATGCTAGGCTACACTGTTTATTAAAAAGAACATTAAAAAAAGTGGTTCAAAAATAAAATGTAGATTACAAATTAATATAAACCACATTTAAATTAACTCCGAAATGATAAAATTAAAATATCATACCTGTCTGAAAAAGAAATTTGAATCCTTCTGCATCCCTATAGACATCCACCTAACTTTTCCGACATTGGAGACTAAAAACAACTTTTCTACATTCCTCAATGTGCATAATGATAATTTCGATGTCATCCTGTTGAATATTATTTTACAATTAAATGTAACATACCACCAGTGGCAGCTATAGTTAATTAATGTCAGTTGTTTACTGAGAGGACTGTATTGCTGAGTCATGAGCATCGTCTACTATAAAACATAAAATGAATTACCTATTGTTCTCATGTTTACTTCATGTTTCAAAACTGAATGTTACAATTAAAGTACTTAAATATTTAATGTAGTTTTTATACTTTCTATTCACAAATGCAGCAAAAATTTTAGTTTTCTTTTTAAAAAGTACATAATTTAATAATTTTGCCTTATTTAAGATCTACAATTTTAGAACTTAAAGTTTATTTTATTGTGGTATAATACATAAAAATATATTCTTAAAAATTCAGACACATAAAATATTAATATTTGCTACCTACATAAAAGTTTTTTTTTTAAGTTTAAGAAAAATTGAAAAGAAGATTATTTTTAACTATTTAATGTGCTTTAAAATAATAATCAAACATAACAAGTAACTTATCAGTAATCGATTATTATCTCAGGTCACCGATTCTCAGAAGGGTAACATTTTAATTTTATTATAAGAAAGTGTCTATTAATATGAATATTGGAAGATTAATTATTTTTTACTAATGCAACAAACATGTTTATAGTTTTTTTTTTAATTTTTTATTTATATGTTGTATTTTAAATTAATTAAAAAATATTAATTCATTCTTTTTTTTATTATTTTTAAACTAATTGTATGAGTAGACTGTTTTAATTTCCGTATGATTATTAGGAGCCCTTTTATAGAAATCATTTTTTTTTTTACAATTTTTAACAATAATATAAGGAATAAGAAATCAAAAATTTTAAACTCTCTGGCACACAATATATTAATTAAATATTAATAACATCAAAAGTTACTATTACATACTACCCATAATGTACAAATTCAAGAACAAATTGGTTAAGAACAATGATATCATTAACAGATTTTTTTCTATTAAAAATTATTAATTAATAAAAATTAAAAACAAATATTTTACCTGATTCGGTTTATCCGACAAAGACCTTAGAAACCGCTGTTTATCTAAGTTTATAACAATTAGGTATATCTGAATCTGAATCGATAATTTTTATCAGATAATAGCAATATAAGATGAAAAACAACAAATATTTGACACTTAAAAATAAAGAATTAAACCTAAAATACCACGCAAAAGAAAGATATATATCTAAAATACATATAAAATGTGCGTTAATTTCTTTTGTTTTCTTCGTAAGATGTACATTTTTACGTTTTTAAGTCACACTTTTTTTAAATAACGCAATAATTCAACAATATTATATATGCCATAGACAACATTCATTATCTATCAAAGAGTATATTTACCTATTTCATTTTTAATTTATGACACACGGATGCAATCAGATATCTTAAAAATTAAAAATACACATTGAAAAATCGATTTTAATTTTTATCGAAAAAAAAACTAGGAGAGTTAAAGAAAAAACTACGTTTACAAAGGTAGATAGCCTTTTAGCTTTTTATCTTCATTATTGTTTTTTCATTTTTTTATGCCATATAATTAGTGTTTGTGTTTAAAAAATTTCGTTATTGCTCATTAACTCCTTTTTATGCTAGAATCAAGTTAAAATTGATTAAGAGATAAAGATAAGCTTAAGAAAAACATAAAAACTTCTGTGGGATTTAGATATTTTGAAGTTAAAAATAATTATGAAATTTTATTTCCAAGTCTTAATAATTTATTAATTATTAATTTATTTTATTTTCAAGTCCTTTAAAGAAATAAAAACCAAATATTTTAGCGTTTTAGGAAATTTTACAATAATAGGGCAAAATATAGGTTTTGAGATAAATTTCTAGTGTCGCTCTTCCTGCTTTTCTTGCTTCTGTACATAGTATCAAAGGTCTATGTTCCGAAATTTTAAAATCAAATTCAGTGCAAATTACAGATGCAACAGACGCAGAAGAAAACTGGAAGTTGAGGTGTCCTAATGATGATATCCCCAAGGAAAATACAAAACAAAAACTTTGGAATGCGCCATTGGTTCACAATACTCGTGAAAATTTGACGCAAAATCGTACAAGTGACAAAAACCGTGCAAGGCTTCTAGCTTTATCAAGTAAAGGACACTTTTAGACAATGAAAGTTTTCGAATTTGGATAGGTCTCCGGTTGGGAGCACGTCTGTGTTTTGAACACAGATGTTCGTGCGGAAAGGAGGTTGATTCTTTCGGACTACACGGCTTTTCTTGCACAACAAGAGTTCAGGTAGGTTTTCCCGCCATGGTTCCCTGAATGAGACTATTAAAAGGGCTCTTGCCACCATCGACGTTCCTGCTCTTATTGAGCCTACTGGAATCAGTCGCGATGATGGCAAGAGGCCTGATGGTTTAACACTGATTCCCTTGGAAAGAGGACGGGCGCTTTTGTGGGACGCAACCTGCGTCGATACATTGGCTCCGTCTCATGTCGGGGAAACGGCTTTAAGAATGGGAGCCGCTGCAGAGAAGGCTGAAATGACTAAACGGCACAAATATTCGTCACTTATCCAAAGTTATTTTTTTGTGCCGTTTGCAGTCGAAACATTTGGACCTTGGAGTAGCAGTGCAAAAAAAAATCTAAAAGAATTAACCCCACGTCTCATAGCCTCCACTGGTGATGGGAGGGCTGGTGCATTTTTTGCCCAAAGAATCTGAATTGCGATTCAACGGGGAAATGCGGCTAGTATTCTTGACACCATTCCACGCGGACATGATTTATACCAAAACTGTTTGTAAATAATTATTTTAAATTTTGAATTGTAAATATGTATAATATTGTAAAATAGAATTTGTAACCACGGTCTTATACACAGGTCTCGCAACGTCTAATAGGGATTCGTCGGCCTAATGATGGCTGTTCTTTTCAATTTTCAGCTGCCAGAGGAACGACGATAGATGAGTCTTCTGTGCAAACAAGTCAAATCATCTTTTAAACAATGTCAAATCCAAACAAAACAAAATTAACAACAAAATCGCAAACATTTATTTAATAACACAATACTTGGGAGAAAAAAATACACGCCGTATGATGGATAATGAAAAATGAGATTGAGTCGCTTACAATCGCTCGTCACTCAACCGGCGTGCGCAGTACGCACTGCGTACCGCATCCATCGATAGCAACGACGTACAGCGGCGTTGACGCGAAAGAAAAGTTTTTTCAAGATCGTATTAATCTCACAGTACTGAAATTGGGCTTCGTTACATGACCTGTATATAAGACCGCGGCTAAAACTTAATTTGGAATTGTTTTTTTTTTTTAATTTGTAAAGTTAAAAGTCCAAAAACTTATTTTTAGGCTGAAGAGTAAAAATTAATATTATATGAACACGTATTTCAAAATTTTTAATACATCGCTATAGCGTTCAGTTTGGGACTTCACTCCATGTTACTTTTAAACGTTGATTAGGCATTACAATTTTGACATGGATCCAGTTTTATGAATAATAGTAGTTCTGCTGGTCAATCAGAGATTCATTTTAGATTGTCCAAATGCTCGTTAATTTTTTTTTACTGGCCAGTAAATTCTTTAAAAGTGTTGATCGAGTCAAATCCTATTTTTTATATTGTTATGCAGAATACCTTTTAATAATCCAATTCTCAGTTGTTAAATGATGAAATTTAAACATTTTTATATTATAGTCACTTTAATAGCTTTGATATACATTTTAGTTTATTAAGAAATCATGACAATGATAATTATTATTGTCGTGGCACTGGCCGAAAAATATTATAAACATTTTTTTTATTTGACATTATAACATAAATTTTCGTAACATTCCTGAAAATCAAAATCAAAACATGGTTTAATTATTTTAGTAAAATCTTTCATATTTTTTAAATTTATAGTAACAATCAAAAGAAAGTTGGGAAGACCATTGGTAATTATGCATTTAAAAATAAATAAATTTATGTGTCTATTAAAATCAATATTGTTATTGATTATATGAATTCTGGCTAGTTTTACTTAACAGATATTTGTCAAACTAAAAGTAAAAATGTTACTTGCGTGCTTAGATAAAGAATTTTTGTCTTAGCTTGCATGTAAAGATTTATATTGTCTATGCTGAAACTATCATTTCTTATCTGGTAACGTCATTGACCTTTTCCATCCCCTCTACAGCACTAGTCAATATTTTACTATTACACACAAACAAAATTTATGTGTGAGTGAAAACTGGTATTGCGTCTGTGCAATGTATTGATGTAAACATTCACTTGTCATTTTATTTCAGAGCGTTTGGAAGAACGTATGGAAATTTTTGAGACGAATCTGAAAAACATGTAAACTGTTGATACAGATGAAAGCATATTATAGTTTTATCGTGACAGTGATTTGTTTTTTCGTATTATAAAAAAAAGTGTGATATTACTCTTTGTTTACGAGTGCTCTAGTTTTTATTCTTTACTATTTACATTTAAGTGTTTTTAAAGATATTTCCATTGTTATGAGAAGTGCGAACGGAAAAATTTTAATTTTTCATTGGAAATATAATATAAATGAGTAAAAAGCTACGCTAAAGCTTGTAACCGTAAGTACATTATTTCATTGTACATTATTCATTTTTATTCGTTTTTGCTGCATGGTATAATTATAATAATATGTAACAACCGTATTAGCAAAACAAGTTTTCACTCATGTGTAATACATTATATATATTAGAATACAAAGTACAAGGATTTTTTTTTCTTTGTTAATGAAATAAGTTAAAAATATTTTAAATACAAGCTGTAAAAAAATATTTTTTAAATATAAAAACACAAGTTATTTTTAAACATTTTATTATATACCTCTTTGTATTTCAATAATGAGTAAAATCATACAATTATTTCATAAATATTCTATTTGAAACATTACTTTTATTTTCTTCTTAATAAAATTAAATTTTAAAATAATGTACCTATGTATTACAAATTAATATATCGTAACTTCTGTGGCAATATTAATTTGATTAATTAGTGAAATTTCACAAAACAGTGTATGACCTATTTATCTACGTTACAAAATAAAAAATAGAAAAAAGAAACATGTTTTATAATTTAAACAAAACAACTACGAAAAGAACTCTTTTAGTAATAATAAAAGTTATCGTTTCCATTTTTAAAAGCACAACGTAAAATTCCCGCGCATTTCATAATCCTCGTTCAGAAATAGAGAGCCGTCCTTGCTAACGTTACTAGCGAAATCAACTTGGTGTACCGCAAGCCGTTCAATATTTAATCCGAATCGTTATGATCTCATTGTTTTAACTAGATGGTGTATAAATTTCACGATATATTTCAAAGTAATAACCTTAATCCTTTAAAGATTCTGTGACTTATGCGACTTACAAAACAAAAAAAAAGAGGAAACTCAATAAATTGAATACTTTATTTATTGCTCTAAATGTATATAATAAAAATAATGAACAAAGAATAAATAAGTAATTTTCAGTTTTCGTAATGATATCTCTATATAGTTTTTTTAGGTTAAACTTTTCCACGAAACAAACGATTCAAAATTTAATAATAAAAGACTACCTATTGCAATATAATAAAAGACAGGGACGACTAGTTGCGATTGTGCGTCGTCAGTTTCGTCTATATCTTTGTGACGCGTTCAAGGATAAAGCTATGAGTGTTTACATTTTGTATATTTGTATACATATAGTCACTTAGAATTCTTTATCGTTTAACTAGCTCTGCCCCGCGGTTTCATCCGCGTTAATTTGAGGAAAAAACGTATTTAAATATTTTTAAACAATTACTCTAAGAGTAGGTACCTGCCTCGTTGGTCGAGTGGTCGCAAGCATTACTGCCGAGCAAGGGGTCTCAGACTTGATTCCTGGGTCATTCAACGTAGTATTGAGTTTTTTTATTTTTCGAAAATTCTCAGTAAAAGAGTCATGTTATATTTACTTTAAAAATGGAACTATAGTTAAAAAATGTCTCGAGAAGAGAAATAATAAAGGACGCAACAGAAGCTTTCAAAAAAGATTATTTTTTCCCGTTTTTGTAACATTTCTTACTATTGCTCAGCCCCTATTGGTCGTAGCCTGATGTTATATAGCCTATAGCCTTCCCCGGTAAATGGGCTATCCAACACAAAAATAATTTTTAATTCGAACTAGTAGTTCCTGAGATTAGCGCGTTCAAATAAACAATCAAACTCGCTTTATAATAATATTATAGTATCGTTAATATATACCTATGCCATGCATAAATTTTGAATCAAAATAAACTTATCGTTGTCCTTCAAATCAGTTTATCATTATTTTTTGAATTTCGATTTCATTATCTATTAAAAACGTCAATTATTTTTCACAATGTTTGTAAAGATATTCGTTCCATTACGACTCCTATAATTGTACATTTTTGTAGAGAACTTTATATAAAGATGCATGTCTAATTAAATAATGTTTTGGGCAGTTTTATAAAGATCCTATAGTATTTACGAACCGGTAATACGCCATTTCAAACTTCAATTGTAAATATTACGCCTCACTTAAATTTCCCTCCATTTTTTCGATTTAGAGTCTTTATTATCTTTACAAGTAGGTACTTAATTATGAAAAATACAATTATAACTACACGTAATTATAATAATTCTATTATAATTACGTGTAGTTATAATTGTATTTAGGAACGGCTATTTAACCGTTCCTCGCAATATTACCCGCGTATCTTCCAATCCCTTGGGAGTATTATGATAAAAAGTGATACATGACTGTGTTATCGTGGATTTAGAGGTATCTACGTAGGTTCCCAGTTTTATTAAAAATCGTTTAAATAGTTTTGCGTATAATAGTAATAATATCTATCCAAACTCGCATTAAGGGGGTGGTCGGGATTTATTGCAGTTAAAGAAATTCATATTCAGCAAAAGTACTGCGATTTCTCGTATTTAAAAAATATGCATAGAAATCTTCAAGATATTTACTGTTTCGGTGAAATTACGAAAACACGATAGAAATAACTTCATTCGATAGAAAATAATCACAAAGTAAGGTCTTTGAAATGGTTTGAAACGGTTTAAATAAAGAAAGCAAACGAGCAACCACCTAAAAGTTTTCTCAGAATATTAAACATGTTAAAATTGAATTATTTGATGTTGGGTTTTCGATATTTTTGTACTTTTCATTCATGATTTATCAATATTATAATTTGTCGGTTACGCCATCCATTCCGAGCGATTTCAAATCGGTTCTCCTTCACTTACTCGCTGCGTTCGACAGTGACAGTCTAAACGTGATGCTAAATAGACGTGTGTCGCTTTAGTCTCCAAACGCGCTTCGTATATTCACGAAAATACAGAACAAATACTAGTAAAATGGGCAATAAAGAGCTAAAAAAAAAGAAGAGGAACCAGAAGGGCCCGAAAAAATAAAGGTTTACATATGGTAAAAGTGCAAAGGTAAGTAATAAATTATTATAATTTATTAATTAACTAGTTAATCAATTGCTGTTAGTGTACCTTTATTTCACTAATATCTGCATTGACAGCGTTGCTTTGTGGTCTGGCGACAGAATCAAGTTTTTGAGACGTTAGGTTCGATCCTCAAAAAAATTTTAGTTTTGGTAGAATTATGTTTTTGTTTATTTTTTTTTTATGCAGTTACTTGTGTGTGTAGGAAAAATACTTATATATCTTACTTATTTTTTTAATCAATTTTTTTTTACCCGACTGCGACAGAAGGAGAGTTATGTTTTTCGAGTGTATGTATGTATGTGTGTATGTGTGTATGTGTGTGCGTGTGCGTGTGCGTGTGTGTGTGTGTGTGTGTGTGTGTGTGTGTGTGTGTGTATGTATGTATGTATGTATGTATATATGTATGTATGTATGTATTTATGTATGTATGTATGTATGTCCATTTCGCGGCGCCCGCACATGGCGGAATGAGGGGGGGGGGGAGTTGAATTTTTTTTCTTACTGTAGCAATATGGGTATCAAATGAAAGTTAGTAAATTGTTTTATTCTTTTTAGTTTATAATAAGAGTATTTTACGCAGTCGGGTTTTTTTGATTTTTTTTAATTAAGCATACTTGTGAAATAAAGATCATACTTTGATATATAATTAAAATTTCCAGAAAACGACGGTGTATTTCTGAAGATGATGCAATAGACACTGGAACAACCGCTACCACCACTCGCATGTATGTACAATTCGATGTAAACCGAATATTATTGCTCGCGTACGGTGGGTCACTCGCTAAATATAAACCACCAGTGCAATATGAGCTAATATCACTATGGATAAGCTCGACGGGGAACTGGCAGAGGAAGTCGCAATCATCGGCCGCTGGAGTCTCCCGCCGCTTTCGGAGCTTGGGGTGGATGAGGCGGCTAGCCGGCTCTGCGACGCATTCACTACTGTCTGCAGAGCGGCCATGCCGCCCACGAAGCGTCCATCCTCACGGCGGGCACTCTACAGGTGGTCGGCTGAGATAGCTGGCCTCCGGGCCGCCTGCAACGGGGCCAGGAGACAATTACCCGGAGCAGGCGGAGACGCTCCCAGGACGTGGACAGGGACGATAGGCTGCGCAGGATCTACGTGTAGAAAACGAAGATCCTGCGGTAGGCCATATGCCGAGCCAAGGAGGAATCTTGGCTGGAGTTAGTTGGGGGTCTGGAGAGAGACCTCCGGGGCCGAACGTATAATTGGGCGCGGAACAAGCTCCGCACCCAGTCGGCCCCCATCAGCGAAACGCTCCAGCCGGACCGACTGGAGAGGGACCCGAGCGCTTTGTTCCCTCAGAATGGCTCGGCAGATGCCGGACGAGGAGGAGGGTGTTCCGCCACCCGTCACAGAGGCTGCAATGGAGGCAGTGATTACCCGCCTCCAAAATAAGAAGAGGGCGCCGGGTCCAGACGGGGTGCACGGGAGAGTCCTTGCGACCGCTCTCGGGCACCTCGGCGACAGCCTCCGGGAGCTATTTGACCGCTGCCTGCGGTCTGGCCAGTTCCCGGGGGTCTGGAAAGACGGTCGGCTCTGCCTATTTCCTTAGGCAGGTCGGACCCCGGACTCGGCATCGGTGGTGCGACCGGTGGTTTTGCTGAACGAAGCTAGGAAGGCCTTGGAGAAGATAATCCCTACCTATACCTCCCGACCTCTCCGATCGGAGGGTAGGGTTAGAGGGTTTAGGGCTCCGTGTCAGGATTGACAAGACCGAAGCCCTACTATTCCGCGGGACCGGCCGCAAGGGACCTCCACCGGGGGCTACCCTGCAGATTGGAGAGGGAAGGGTCAGGATGAGCCCCCAAGTGAAATGTCTGGGGCTCATCCTTGACGGAGGGTGGACCTTCGGCCCACATTTAGCTATGGTAGGACCGAGGTTCATGAAGGCGGCGAGTGCGCTAGGCAGACTCCTCCCGAACCTCGGAGGACCCAGCGCCGCCTGCAGGCAGCTGTATTCTGGAGTCTGCCGGAGTATGGCGACGTACGGTGCCCCGATTTTGGGCGGTTCGCCTCACCGCGAGAAATAAAGCAGCGCTGCGCGCTGCGCTGAGGGCAATCGCGGTGAGGGTGATTCGGGGGTACTGTACGGTATCGTGGGCTGCAGCTACTGCTCTAGCCGGCGACCCCCCGTGGGAGCTCGTGGCGGAGGTTCTTGCCGAGACCTACTCATATATCTCGGGTAGGAGGGCTCTTGGTGAGAACCCTACGTTGGACGGGATCCTACGGGTGCGTCGGATAGGGCAGGAAGCGCTTATGCGGAGGTGGGGGAAGGACCTGGCGGGGCAGCCGTACGGTACATGCGTAACGACTGCCATTCGCCCAGTCCTTGAGCGGTGGATGCGTCGAAAACGCAAGCCCCTCAACTTCCGTCGGACGCAGGTTCTCACCGGGCACGGTTGCTTTGGTGACTACCTGTGCCGGACGGCCCAGAGGGAGCTGACGACTGAATGTTATGATTGTGGCGCGGCGGTGGATTCTGCCCAGCACACCCTCGAGGTGTGCCCGAGATGGGCGGCGCTGCGTCAAGGTCTGACGTCGGTCCTCGGTGGGGACTTGTCGCTCCCGAGCGTCATCACCGCGATGCTCGGTGACGACGAGTCCTGGAAGGCGATAGTCTTCTTCTGCGAGACAGTAATGTCCCAGAAGGAGGCCGACGAGTGGGTGAGAGAGGAAGCCGCCGACGTGGCCTCCATCCGCGGGCGACGAATGGGGGTGCGTAGGAGGCGCTACTTAATGCGCCTCCAGTAACGCCCCTGTGTCCGTATTGGGCTGTGATGGGAACCCGGTCCTACTAGACACGGCGTCGTCGGGACTGTTCAGAGTTTATAGCCCGTCGTGGTAAACCACGCACGATTTTATCCGATAGTGAAACTAATTTTGTAGGCACCTGTAATGAACTAAATACTTTTTTGCAGACGTTTAATCTTGACTCGTGTGTTGCACAGGAAGGCATCGAGTTTAGTTTCACGCCACCTTATTCTCCCCATTTCAATGGCGTTGCAGAGGCCGCCGTGCGGTCGATCAAGCATCATTTAATTCGACTGCTGCACCAGCATCACTTCACGTACGAAGAGCTGTATACGTGTCTTACACAAATTGAATCAATTTTAAACTCCCGACCTCTAACTCCTCTGTCCTCCGATCCTCTTGACTTCTCTGCCTTAACACCTGCCCACTTTTTGATTAGACGACCACTAACATCTGTACCTTATCCACAGTTAACAGAAATCAGTATCGGCCGACTAGGACGCTTCCAAAGGGTGGAGCAGCTTAAACAACATTTTTGGAACAGGTACCATACGGAGTACATACATCTACTGCAACAGAAGACCAAGCGGTCTACATCTTCCAGTGACATTAAAGTAGGATCTCTTGTACTCATAAAAGAAAAGGCCCTGCCTCCTCTATTGTGGTGTCTTTGACGTATTGTGCAAGTGTATCCAGGAGGTGACGGAGCGACGAGAGTGGCGGATATCAAGACAAAGAAGGGCGTGATACGGCGCGTCTTCAACAACATTTGCCCACTACCTCTTTGAAGTTTACCCTTCAACCCGGGGAGCTTGTTCGAGCGATATTGCCCGCGCGCTGCGACGGGGATACAGCGGGTAGCGGGCGGGGGCCGTAGCACGGCCAATAGCTCCACGCAGTACGAGACTTGCATCGGGACACCACCGGCGACGCACGTTTAACCTATCTTATAATATTATTTTTGTACGGTCAATATACCAGCCTACATACAGTCCACTAGTCTTATTTATTTCTCTTTTAGTCATAGGACCCTAACAAATAGAATAGAATTTTATTGAGAGATATTTATACACTGTTACACATAAAAATTAAATAATTTAATACACAATAAAAGAAATACTTAAAAAAAAGGTAAAAAAATATATAATAAATAATAATATATAATATATAATAAATATATAATAATATTTATACAAAAAAAGAATAAAATATACGTAGTTCAATTTAAAAAAAAAAAAAACAAAAGAAGTATTTGTGTATACAATTAAAGCAACAAACATACAAAATTACAAATACATTTAATACATACAATAACATATAAAATTACAAATACTTAAATTAAGTTACAAAAAAAAAGAATTGACAAAATATATATAAATATGCGCTTGAATATGATATTGTAAAAAAATTACCGAGAGCCCTGTCGTACCTGCTAAAGTTCTGGTCGTAGACATCCATATTGCAATCTAGGTAATAAAATTTTGTAAGTAATACCAGCCCTCCCATATACTTACGTACAACATACTTCCATAAACATTATTTTTTAGAACTGAAGAAAATATTGATATTTTGTTGATACATATTTTGTTACCTGCTTTATGATCAACGGTCGTAAGTTTACAGATGATTTTATTACATAATAAATGTTTAGTGGATATTACATAAATTATTTTCAAAAGATTTTTATTATTATTATATTGTCTAATGTCACTTTTAATTTTTGTTTGTTTTTTATAGTTTTATTATTAAAAGTCATTTTTCATAAAAAGAAACTTTACATTTAGATTGTGTATGTAATGGGTTCGCATTAGGAGCAAAAAACGAATGTTGAACCTGTGCGTTCGGGCAGCGAGGGGCAGGTAAGGTGTTGGGAGGAGATGCGGAACTCAAACGCTCAAGGTCATTCGCTCATCTAAGCCCCTTAATAGTAGATATTAGTAGGATTACGTGGGTCTCTCGATAAGTTTTGAGATGCTCGTAATTAAAAAACGGAACGCATATGTATTATATATTTTTAAAAAGCAAATTTATTTAATAATAGAACCTAAGTAGCCAGGTTTCTGGTTTAAAAAAATTTTGCTGTTCCCATAATTTAGGCACTAACTACGACGATTCCCGCGTTTTTCACACGTAAACGACAATATTTACAATAATATAGTAAATACTTACAAAAGTAATAAAAAAAAACTTTACGACGCAAAATCATGGAAAATATTTCAAGACGCGGAAACAATAATTATTTATTAACTTATTTATCTACTGCGCAATACAGTTATTCGTTTTATCGCTACGGTGTTCGCAAACAGTTTTTTAATAACGTTGACGAAGGACGCGAGGACGATTTTGTCACGCCTCAGCACGGTACGTGCGATTAGTAATAATAATAATATACTTGATTGCACACCAAAACAGAGAACAATATTAAAGACACAAGCTAACATCATTAAATAAGCTGTAGGTACAATCAGGCGGCTTGCTAAATAGCAATTTTGCCAGACAACCTGAGTATGACAGGAATATTGAATTTGCTGATGGGCCGGTGGTATAACAATAATAAAAGTGAAATAATAAATAAGCAAATAGACTCCTGTAAATAATACATAAAATACATATAATTAAATAACATAGACAAATATAATACACATAAATATAATTTCGTTACGATTTCAATTCGATTGTTTATAGAGATATGACTCTACTTCTAGACCGTGTATCAAGATAAAACACACGAGATATTAAGCTAAACATCCAATACCATATAAGTGAAAACCGCAAAAAATTTTGTAGAGCATATTTGCATGTTGCCGAAACAAACAGACAGACAGGCAGACAAGTGTTTTAAAAATAATTGATTTTGCTTCTATTGTTCCTAGAAAAACCCATGTAATTCGTTTTTCCTGAATATCTCTCGCGTACAGATAAGTCGGTTACAATTTTATTATATGTATATATACTCGTAGATGTAACCTTGACCTTTTTTGTCACATTTATGCTAATGATTATGTTCTAACAGATTGTTTCGTTTCAAATTTAAAACGCAGTTTATCGATGTTTTTTCGATATTTTGAATAATAAATAAACTCCTTATCGACGACCGTTCTGGTGTGGTGGTATGAGTAGTCGCCTCAACTCGGCGCGCCGACGGTTGCGGGTTCGATTCCCGCTCGGGACAGATATTTGTATCTGTACAAACATTTGTTTCCGGTCTGGGTGTATGTCCTTGTAGGTCTCCCCACCGGTCCTCGGAAAGCACGTAAAGCCGTCTGTCCCTGTTGTTATAGACACCTGATCAGGATCGTTACTCATGGTACGGAAATTATCCGCCAACCAGCAGTTGAACAGCGTGGTGGATTAAGATCCAATCCTTCTTCTATATGGGGAACAGGCCTTCGCTCAGCAGTGGGTTGTTTACAGGCTGATACAGTATACAGTAAATAAACAGTTCAACTTAACGATAGTAGGATGAAATGCTTTGTCGAGTGTCCGTAATCACGCAACACAGGCACAAACGCCCAGACCACGACAAATATCTATATCCACCAGCACCACCTCATCAGCCGTTGGATGTCCACTGTTAAACGTAGAACTCATCCTTTATCTGTGGGGGGTTTGCCAGACATTGCCATTTGGCAGGCGCGTTGTCGAGCGCAGTTGTTCACTCCACTATGGCTTTAGTCGCCTTTTACAACACCTTGACAAGAAACAGGTCGGGACTTATCTTCTTTAGTGGTCAAATCGCGGCAATAGCGGTAGCAATACACTAGCAATAGCGTGCGCCGGCACGACGCAATATCTGTATAGTATAGCCAATAAAAACATGTCAATGCAACCGCTGCGGTAGCATATGACATGTTTTTATGCGGTAGTACCGCAACGGCCAATTCCTGTGATCCGTCGTTAAATAATTTGTCTTAACAAATAATATCAAGTTTTAGCATTGTTGCCTATGTATATTAGGAACGATTAATTATTACGCATTACAAATATTTAATTTAAAAGAAAACATTCTACGCCTCATTTTGACCTGGTATTATCACCTGTCAACCGAGATATTCTATGGACTAAAGTATACTATACTATTTAAATATACATTAATAGTTATTGTAATTCAAAGATTTAATCGTTTAGAAGGATTGACGAAAAAAAGGAATTAATATATTTTCCAGTCAGTTTATAATTGGAGAAGATCTCATTCTTCAGTTCCAAGACGCGTGAAAACATTGTATTTTTTATAATAATTTGATGATTATAGATACATTACTAACAGGATGTTTTTCTATTTCAGTATTTGTGAGTGTAGGTAGTATGGTTGATGTCATCGGTTATTGCTCCCATCTTATTATTGTTGGTGTGATTGTTTAATGATGGCTTTTGTGCCAGCAGTCACAGGTTCGATTACCGCTCATGACTAATGTTTGTACAGATCATACAGATGCTTGTCGTAGTTCGAAATGTGTTTGTGTTTTGAGTTTCCTGACCCCTGACACGGGATTACATCTTACTGGAGTGGTTGAGCGCGAAGCGTTCCTTTATTTCATCGTATACTTTTTTTTTATCATCTTTAAATATTACCTATTATTAAATATTAAAAAATAATTGCATGTTGTGATTACCTCTAAAAAGATACAATTTATTACACTTTTCTTATTTTATTATGTAAATATTTTTTGTATTACTGTGTTCATTTATGTTGGTAATTCTAATAAATAAATAAAGAAGTAAAGAACATTTCCCAATCACTATAAAACATAATTCTTTAAATGAGTTCCGTAACAAATAATAAACTTTTTCTCATGTTTTATAATATTCATATATATATATATATATATATATATATATATATATATATATATATATATATATATATATATATATATACAGACATTCTAATCGATTAGTTATAGTAAGGCCTCGGCAAAGAACAAAGGAAGCAGACTCCAGACTAGACGTTAAGGTTCGCCGCCCTCCGTCGCGTCGTCGCGGCGGGGTGTGCTCTGAGTGGCGTACGAGATTTAATACCTTTATATGCTAATAATTAGCTACAGCTGAGCCTTGCGGTTTCACTTGCCTTAAATTTGAATAACTACCTACCTACACGTCAGATTAGTTTATAGTATTGTTTGTTTTAATTATATAAGCAATTGTGTGTTAGTTTCAAACTTGCGATCTCTCTTTTTATTATTATTATTCTGGTTTTTTTAACATATAGGTACACATGGTCGAGTTTTCCTAAGGTACCTAAATGCCTGTGATTAAGCTAACAGCCTACTGATACATATCTATAATATATTTTTTTAAATAAACATATATACATATACATACATATAAATATTATATCCAGACTCTGAAGCGGAAAGTAGGATAACAACTAACTGCGCCAACGGCCCAGTGAATTTAAAATCGGGTCAGTTAAATCAAAATTATTAATCAGGATCGTTTTACCTGGAAGAGTTTTTTGTAGTTTTAGGTTTCTGTGTTCGAAAAATTTACCTTTGAGTTTTGTACATAATATAACTTTGAGGTGCCGGGCCGGTCCTCTTCACTTACAACTTTAAATCCAATCTTGATTTATTTTACAAAATATAATATGTTACCATAAGGTTCACAATATCTTGGTAACCTACCAAAATACTGAATGTTTTGTTTTCTTTTATTAACCAGTAGTCCAGTTTTTTAAGGCTTCATATAGAAGAAATCAAGTAAATAAACTCGAATAACGTTTAATAATTAGTTAAAAATTAAAGAAAAACGCACACATACAAAGGCACTACACATACAAAACTAAAAGGAAAATACAATATCTGCTTAGCCTTTCTGTAATCAGAATAGTATAAGTTAACTAAGTTTCCAGTTTCCACGGTCGTATACCTATACGTAATTTAAAATAAATAAAAACGACTAATTATGAAGTTCGGTTAAAATCTTTGAAATTTTTTTTTTAACATCATAAAACGACATAATAAAAATTGCATTAAGTCATTATTTATGAAATGCTATCGTAAAATAAATCATTATGGGACCTTGGATAACCTGAATAACGCATTAAGGTCAGCGCTTTTAAATGAAAACCTTTCAGATTAATTTAAAACAAAATAGTTCTAAAGAATGGATGAAATTGTCTTATAACTATTAATATTTTTTTTAATAAATATAAAGTACTGATATTTATCTTCTAACATTGTTTAATATTCAAGTTTATGTCGAAATTTATCTTCTATAATTAAAAAGGACCTGGATGACCGAGCTTTGCTCGGTTCAATTATATGTATATAGATGCATTACATACAGATGAAACATAAATAATATTTTCGATCTTACCGACATAATAGTAAAATAATAGAAACTGGTTATTGAAATAAAAAATAAAAAATAAAAAGAGCTATTAATTCAAAAGAAAAAAAAGGAAAAAAAGATTGGTCTGTAGAAACCTGGATTCGAACCCAGGTTTTCTGATTTCGAATCCGCCCGATTCCCATCCGAGCTATTAGAAGCTTGTTAATGACAGCGAAATTTACATTCGTATTCTAATGGTATTTTTTAATTGCGTAAAAAAAGGGATAAAACAACATTTTACAAAATTAAATCCTAGCTAGATCGATTTATCGCCCTCGAAACCCCCTGCATACTAAATTTCATGAAAATCGTTGGAGCCGTTTCCGAGATTCCGATTATATATATATATATACAAGAATTGCTCGTTTAAAGATATAAGATTTATTATCTTAAAAATAAATATCAAATCTACTTTTCGGTTAGTAAGATTATGTTTCAATAATTAATTAAATAAACTAACCATGTTTCTATTGAAACGTGAAAAGGATATTTATACTATACTAGCGGCCCGCCCCCGACTGCGCCCCGGGGTATTTATATGTACCTAAATCTTCCTCATAAATCACTCTATCTATTGGTGAAAAGCGCATGAAAATCCGTGCATTACTTTTTGAGTTTATCACGAACAGACAGAGACAAACGCGACGGAGGACTTTGTTTTATAATATGTAGTGATAATTTATTTATTTTTATTTTGTAGTAAATATTATAAAAAATCTTAAGCTTTTGAAGTATATATTGAGAAGACTTGTAGTACCGTCTGCATCTTTATCGACGTAGGTATCAAATATTTGCATTGAATATGAGACCTCTATCAACGTATGTTTATTTTTTATTATTTTTTTATTGCATATTTCACAATCAATTTCAAAGTGCAACATAGACATTGTTTCTATCCTTTTTTTAAATACTTTAGTATGATTTCGTCAATACAAATAAGACGTCGGAAACCACGCCAATGTTATTACAGTTTTTAGTTCTTATCATTCGAAAGTAACTCGTACCTACTGAGATTATTTCACGAGAATTGAATGTTTTGTCGAGCTAATTTATATAATCTATTCCAATACAATAAAATTTGATGACATTTGATGACTTTTGTTGGTTTGTTCATTCACTTATTATATAGGCCAGTATAGTAGCTACTCTAGCTAAATTACATACGGTCAGTAAGATAACGATTAGCCATCATCCCCCTTCTTTCCAGCTTTAGCTCTTTTCTACTTTTCTTCATTCCTTGAAGCAGTGAAGTACATATTGCTCATATAGTACTGCAAGAATTTGCTTAGGTACGGGCAGCAATGATAACTTGATCCTTATCTTTTATATATTTTATTATATTAATAAAAAAAATATAAATCCTTAATTGTTATAGATCCTTAATTGTTTATTTAAGGATTAGTAATATACCCTGTTCTATAAATAATTTGACATCAACTTTTGAATATATTAGTTTACTCTTGTTTTGATTTTTTTTTACGTTTTAAACTAATAATAATTGTAATTAACTAATTAGTATTGTACCGTGACATATTTATAGATCTTTCTGAAATCTACATTTCGTAAAGTCAGTCGGTAATAAGCATAAAGCGTTTGCAACAATTTTGTCACCTCGCAGCGGTCGTCGCGAAAGTGCCTAGACTGGAATATTTTCTCCAACTAAGTAGAAATTATACTTTTCAAATTTGTGTTTTAATATACACTGACTATACTATATATTTGACTGACCCGTTGGCGCAGTTTGCAGTGACCCTGTTTTCTGCTCAAAGGGTTGTGGGTTCGATTCCCGCCTCGAGTCTGGGTGTAATATATGTTTATTTATATATGTATTATTTATATGTATATTGATTTAAAAAAAAAGTATATCAGTCGGCTGTTACCTAAAACACAGGCATTAAGTTGCCTACCTTAGGAACAGACGACCGTGTGTGTGTGTTAAACATATTTATTTATTTATTTATTTATTACTCATATGGTTAATTACAATACAGCATTAGGTTATATCATGATTTCGTACATAAAACTAAAAATATTAAAACAAAAAATTTAAGAGTTCAACATATAAACGTAGCACGTATCACTAAGGTCGCAAAAAATACTAAAACTCTAATTTTTTTCTCGTTTCCTCCCTTTAAATTTCCATAATTAAACATATATGAAATTTTCTACAGAAAAACATGTGTACACTTGTGTTTTATACATCTACTTTGTTTTAATATTATAAAATAAATGTCAAGTATAAATACGTAAGGACTATATAAATAGACAATCTTTTTTATATAAACTGAAAACAACAACAACAAGTACTCTTTATTGCACATCAAAAAATTTTTTTACAAATACAGAGTAAAATTTTTATGAGAGAAGTGTACAAGAGGCGGCCTTATTGCTAAAGCAGCAATCTCTTTCAGGCAACCTTAGGTAGAGAATATAAATAGAACGGTAGGGGTGTACAAAACATATCCACATTATACATACATACATACATGCATATACTTATACATACACACATACACATTAAATATATATACATACATACAAATACACACCACTGAACACACTACTGAAAACTATTTTTTGATTGCAACATAAGCTCTATCGCATTGAAAAACAAACATTTATTCGTGTTTTGTTTTCCACGACGGCGACGCGCCATCTAGCTGTAAGTACCATTCAGTCTCTGTGACTTTTGCTTTGTGTCTCAAAAGGTGCTATTTCTGTTACACAATATGAGCACTGCATTTCAACGGGGTGTAAAGAATATACCTACTATTATCCTAGCGTTTTTTATTCACAATACCCCGATATATATGGATGAAAGGGACTAGTTATTTAAGTAGTAAGGTTGAGCAAAGGCAACATTAACATTTAAACTTTTATTGAAAAAAGCCTCGTAGAAAAACTAGTTACATGAGCAACAATTAGGTTTATTCGAATCTCGGTTATACTAAAATCACAAAAAAAGCCTAAGTCATGTAAATACATTTTTCCATACTTTCAACCACAGAAATAGTAATAATATTACTATTTCTGTGCTTTCAACTCTAGAAAAACAAATGCGATTTACACAAATCCGGCATGAAAGTACTAAATCGTAATTAGGTATACAAAGTTGTGTTCAGACTTGCGCGCACTCGATGTATTAATTATCCATTGTGTAACTTCAAGGAGGGGTTAATGTAGTTGAATACTTAAACAATAAACAAAAGTTAAATAATGTATGTTAAAATACAGGATTACCTATATTGTAGCGATTGTTATCAGTAGCTTTGATTTTTTTTTATCGTTTCTATCATCAATTATATCTTATTAAATAAATTTTATAGATAGTGAAATTAAAGCTGGCATAAGTCAGGATGGTGGGAGTTTTTATAAAAATAATTATTAAATTGTAAAAAATAAATTATTACTGCTATATCATTCCATCGTCTTTTCGAGAATTCCTTTTATGTTTTGTAAAGTATTTGTATATATAATAAAAAGGTGGTAGACATCTACAACTCTGATTTTAGATGTAATATAAAAAACATATATGACATATTTTATTTCTTTTTCTTTTATAATTTTAATGTACTCGTAGTAGTTTTATTATTAGCTCTCTAGCTATCAGATTAGCTAAAATATTTTTTAATTAATTCGATAGTTAAAAAGTCAAAATGTATAAAAATGATATAGACTTTCGATATTTTGATATTTCTATATTTTTTGTGATGTGCCAACCTTCAATCAAGTGCCAACAAATGAATTCATCAATTCCTAAATTATTTCGTGTAGCAATATATCTAGTAATCATCATAATTAAATAGTATAAAGTCTCTACAAACGTCTAGTATTTTATTTTGCACATAGTGTATTATGTTTACTTTTATTGAGATAAATTTTGGTAATCATATCGCCAAAAAAAATTACACAGAAGAGATTACACAGCTAACGCTTAAAATTATTTGACTTCCATCCATCTATTTCTGAATGAATTGTAGTTCTTCAAACAGCTTAAATAGAAGTCCGTGATGACGTATTTCTGATTGCTAAGGTTACTCAAACTATTATTTTTACTATAGCATTAATAATATTATTTTTCCGAAGCTATATTATACAATTCAGTATTAACACTTATCTAAATAACTATGGCCTTAATATTTTTTTTAATGTTAGTTGGATAGGCAAACTGGCAGACGTTCCACCTGATGGTAAGTGGTTGACGTCGCCCATGAACATAAACTAGTTTACCTGGAACTAGCCCAGGCACCTCATTTATGTGTTGCCTATCCAGAGACATAAGGTGTTAAAGTCTCGGTGCCAGTAATTACACTGCCTGTCTTGCCCTTCTCTCCGAAACACAGCAAAGCTGTTTCACAGGAAAAACAAGCAAGCAAGATGGTGGTACCCATGCAGCCGGGAGCACGGCACAGCGCATCCCTCCCACCGGTAAAATCGTTCGAGTAAGCCGAGTATTTCATTTATATGAAATATTTCAAAAGATTATTCTAATCGTAAGAATGGGACGTTGCTACGAGTGGCTTATAATTTGCAATCGTGCGAAGCCGGGTAGGTGTGAGCACTATATGTAATAGAATAATAATAACGTACATATTCTTTATGTATCGCACATAGAAGATTTAACTAACATAACAAAACCGATTTGCTAAAACTATGGTTTTATATTAATAAAAAATATTTTATCAAAATAAAACCAACTTAATAACTTTCAACACTAATGGGATACCTTCATATAATCGTTAGTAGAAGTGTTTTCTGAATCAAATGAATAATACCCAAACCCACAAAAACAATAATTTTACTCTACGAGTATATAATATTACTGTAAATGTAGATCTGTAGATGTAGAGACATAGAGATGGTATAAAGAAAAATATAGTATTTTTCTTTTGCTAGGAACACAACTTTCTTCATTAGTAAATTACACACGTGCGAATCCGATTCTGGTCGCTAGTACCTATTTATGTTATTAACACTCTTTATTACACAATAGTGATAAACAAAAACAAGAATTGAGACAAAATAACAAAGAAAGATGTAGGTACAACGGTCTTATCTATCATCACCACCAAAAAGCTGAACGTTCTCTACCAGACGACCTTTGGCATAGGACACGACATAATAAGAGTCTATTATTGTTATTATTATAAGATTAATAAGAGTCTATTACTACGTCTCTTATGTATATATAGTAGTATTATTATATTTTTTCAACTATATGAATTAATTAATAACGTGTATAGAGATAATTAGTTTAATTTTTTATACTAAAATTCTTAAATAAATATTAAAATTGTGATTCAATTGCAATATTATTTCCTCGTGTTTATCAACAGTTAAGGAAGTACAATTTTAGCTTAATGGTAATTCAGCTTTATTATTTTAATTAGTGTGAATTCGAGTCTTGATGTCGGTAATCAAAACTAATTCTATGATTTATTTTTTGATTTAAAAAATACATATATTATATACATATCAAACACATATTATTCCTACACAAAATATTACATATTTTTTTCTTTATTTATAAAAATACAAATATATTCTATAACATATTGTATAGTATCAAGTACCATCAAGGTTTATGCAGCTGTTTCTTTAATAAGATTAATATCATGAACCTAGTCCATTGTTTAGCTCGCGTCGCCCCACTAATTGAATTCTTAGGCGTCGCGTCGTCTGTAGTTCGTAAGACAGGCAATTAAGGATTTTAATTTAAATATAAGAAAAGTAGCTTTAAACACTGGTTCTACAATAGTAAAATTTCGATAAATCTTATTTAAAAATTCTCATTATAACGAAAATAATATGCTAAATCTAGAAAAAATCTTAACTGGTTTGATTTCTAGGAACTAAATTTGAAACTATGAAGAGTTTTTAAGAAAGCCATTAACTTTTCATCATCATCATCATCATCATATCAGCCGTTGAATGTCCACTGTTGAACGTAGGCCTCCCCCATTGACCTCCAGAGCGAAAAAAAGCAGCCTCCATCCAACGGCTTCCGGCCACTTTCTTCAAGTCGTCTGTCCATCTCGTGGACGGCTGTCCGACGCTGCGCTTGTCGGTACGTGGTCTCCACTCGAGAACCTTTGTGCTCCATCGGCCGTCTGTTCTTCGAGCTATGTGCCCTGCCACATGTGCACATGGTGCACATGGGCACAAGTCGGCAACCTTCGTTTGTCTGCGGATCTCATCATTTCTGATTCGATCTCGCAGAGAAATACCAAGAATAGCCCTCTCCATTGCACGCTGTGCGACTTGGAGCTTGTTTAAAAGGCCCATAGTAATATAACATAGTATATTAACTTTTAGTGCTATAGGTAATTTTAATAACACTGGAAAAACACCTTCGATTAAACATTAGTGGTCGTTTCCATCGCTTACTTTCACGTTACATGTAAGGTCGCAATTCTTAATAAAATATGGATCGTAAAAAAAACAAACATAGTTAATTGGCCTTATAATGTACCAACACGATCGATTGGTGATGACCTTGACTAAAGTCACGAAACTACTTATTGTATGTCTTGCTTTAATAATCTAACCCTTCTAAAACAATTGACAATTATACTCAGCAATACGATATAAAAAGCTTTGACTGTAGCAGCGGTGCGATGTATGTGAATACCTTAAATAACAATCGTAACAACTGCTATTATTTATTAATTATAAAAATTTGCGTTCCATAAATGAACAAATTAAAAGGGAAATAAAAACAAATATATGACAGAGGTAGATAACAGTGATAGGAAATACACTTTTAATGATAATAATAATTAACAAATCGTTAAAACATAATTTAGCAAACAATCAACAAAACCAACGCAGCGATCTGATATTTAATTTCTATGATTAGAAAAACTAAATTATAATAAGTAATAAAATAATAATAATAAATTTTATCCACATATATATCAACTAGTATAAAAAAGCACTAACATGCAAAGAAAAATGGAAACGGTTAATATTTATATTCATGTGTACATGGTTATAGGAAATATGTACTCGTCGTCTCGACGTTTATGTTATCGCATATGTTTCAATATTATCTATAAAATATAGATATAGAGAAATCTGCGTTACATATAAAATAAAATTTTAAATTTGATAATAGAACTAAAATGTATGAATTTATTTAGTATTATTGAACCATATAAGTAATCATGCACTATAACCTTACCCTTTAACCCGGCATTTTAATGCTTTAATAAAATAATCTATTCGGTTTTTTATGTTTGATTGACAGCGTTGCAAAAAGCAATAATTTTTTGTTGCGCATGCAATAATTACAAAGGAAATTTGCGTCATGTACGTTTATAATGAAACTCTAAATAGTATTGATAATTTATTAGTCTTCATTTACGGCTTCAAAAATCCTAGAATCTATAAGTTAAATTGGTATATAATAAAATATTTGATAAATTTTCTTCACAGGTCAAAATGCCGTCGCTTCTAGAAGCATTGGAGCGAAAGTATGGTGCGAAAGGTGAAGTCCATCCGCCTATAGATGATATGCCAGTCGCCATCTTCGTGCCCAAACGGTCGCCTAGACTCAGTGTTCCCACACTTTTGGTATTGAACGATTGCGATATAGACTGCGCTGGAGACTCTAGTGCCTTAGCTGATAAATGTGCTGACGTGGTTGAACTAGATCTTGCCCATAACAAATTGACTGATTGGAAAGAGGTAAGGTATAAAAAGAGTACCGCAGTACTGTAAAAAAATGAGCAATAGCTTATTCTTAGAAAATACTAAAATTAATTATTATAAGAAGCAACATAATAGAAACATTCTCTTTTTATAGTGTAAATCTGCGAGTTAATGATATGATTATAACGTAATTATGAATGCAATTTTATTGTCAACCACAGACTTCCTTATTTATTATATAATCCGCAAACATAAATTATTATTCATAAAACAGCTCGAATCTGACTTACTTACTTGACTTATCTTTATTTATAGGTATTTGCTGTACTAGAACAGACTCCGCGTGTCCGATTTCTGAATTTAAGCTTCAACCGGCTTTCCGCGCAACTTCAAGCCGCGCAGGCACTTCAGCCCCGCTGGGATAGTCTCAGCAATCTCGTTTTAAACTCCACCTATATTCGTTGGCCGAGTGTCCATGGATTGCTCAAGGCTCTGCCAGCTCTCGAAGAGTTGCACTTGAGCCTTAATGAGTTTTCCTATGTAAATTTGAGTGGAAAGGAGGTTGAGGAAAACGATTTTTGTGAGGGATGCACTCGACTTAACATGGACGTGACAGAACCGATACACGAAAACCTAAAACAACTTCATTTCTCCGGAAACCCAATTAGCAGCTGGCGGGAAGTTTCCAAACTCGGCTACGCTTTCCCTAACTTGGAATCATTATTGGTAAACGAGTGCCCTATAACAACTTTGGAACCAGATCCGTGTGATAAGTGCGATGATGATAGTAATGGCAACAAAAAGAGTCACGACGCCTTCCAGTAAGTATTACTGAAATTGGTAACATTGTCCAAATATAGTCCCAATTCAAATATAGTGTGAATAAATATTAAAAGTACCTACATAAGTTATCAACTAAATTTCAATGTTGAATTCACCAGCGCGTGATAAGTCTATTTCATAATTATCATTGACGTACTTGACCTGCATGATCAAATGATAGTGTAGCTTCATTATGACATACGTATTGTTTCACGTCTGCAGGCACCTGCGATTTTTAAATTTAAACAACACGTGCTTATCGACGTGGGACGAAGTGGACAGACTTGCCAAGTTTCCTGCCCTCAAGAGTTTAAGAGTACAAGTGAGTAATTTGAAATTATTTTTGTATAAACTGAATTGAATCAGCCTGTAAACGACCCACTGCTGGGCAAAGGCCTCTTCTCCATATAGCAGAAAGGTTGGAACATTACCCGCCACGCTGCTCCACTTCTGGTTGGCAGATATTTTCTCACGATCTCTATCAGGTATTTATGAAAACAACCCCCATCCACACAACACCCCACACACACCACCAACGACCCACAAGGATATAACCCAGACCGGAAACAAATATTTGTACAAATACAAATATTGGCCCCGAGTGGGAATCGAACCCGCGACCGCCGGCGTTAAGGCGACTCGCACCACTATACCAGAACGGTCGTCCGTTTTTTTATGTAATTATATTATAACTTTCGACTGATCTTATCTGAATCCTCGACCGAACTCCCGGATGTTCGATAGAGAAAACCTTGCGATTTCATTAGATCTTGTATTTTGAAATAACTGTCTGGTAACCATGGCTAAAATATTTTTACAGCTTATTTATATTACTGAACCAATTACCGGATTTCGCTCGAGGTTAGGCGCTGTGAATTACAATTTCACTTTTATTTTTATTTTGTGTTTTAGTATCACCTTCAATCTCTATCGCTGTGATTTCGTAAACAATTTATATAATTATTGTATTAATTTTTGAATAGATTAAATTATTAAAATTAAAATATTCTACCAATACAAAAAAGTTATATACATAAGAATGAATGATCGTGTTTAATTGGTATAGTGGTATAACAATATATAAAAAATAATAAATCCTTAACAACAACAAAAATGATGATATTATGACGCGACAGATTCAACAAACTAACAATAAGTTAGAGACCAATAAATTCCCTGTTATTTCAACGGTCTCAGTTTACACGTCTATTAATTAATGTTTTCGTATATTATTTGTTTATACGGTAATAAAAAATACACACTTTTTGTACCAAAACTATTTAAATTATATAATAATATTATTATTAGACCCAGTTTCACCGCTTGCTATTAAGTTCTTTCTAACCTAACTGGCACTTTTTTGACAGGTAATTGTATGGGTTATCTGTCAAAATAAGTGCCAGTTGGCTTATTCGGAACTTAATAGCAAGTGGTGAAACTGGCCCTAATTATTATTTTTTAATATAAAACACTATTCTGTTATTAACAAAGCGAGCAAAAGTCCGTTTTAGTTGTCTTATGTACACAATAGATGCTATGGTGGAACTTAAAAACTAGTTAAAATAAACATTTGTATTAAGTTTGTGATTAAAAGCTTTCCACACAGATTGCCCGACTTTGCCCTCATGACCCTTTGGCGTGATCTCATCGCATAAGTCTACGTCTCTTAGCAAAACAGAGATTATTAAAATATCTAAAATTATTTTATCACACATTGTCTTTTTGCTACATTGTATAGCTTTGATTGTTTTTAATTGCTATTTTTATTTAATTTTTTATTTATTTTGTAATTTGACTACTTAAATACCGTTTTGTTTGGAGGAAAATAGGAGCTGTAAGCTTAAACACAGGCTTCCTAGTTCTTCTGAGGCTATCCGCTATCACCATGATATTGTGTATGAATAGTTAAATTACTTTAAGATAAATATTATGTTCATATATTTTATTATTATGTTAATATTAACTAACTATAAACAACTTGGAACGCTTCTTAAGTTATTATTTTGGCAATTATTTGTATAACTTAACTATTACATTTTCTATTTAATCGAAACTAATACTATTTAAAACAAAAAAAAAGATTAGTTTTCTATTTATATTCAACTGATCTATGAAATATTTAATCGATTTTAATATATATTTACTATCAGTATGTAGGAAGCTACATTATTTAGCAGTCAAATCAATTATAGCGGAATTTGACGTTTACGGTTACTCAAAAGTCCAAGCGGGTCCGCAAGAGACGTCTAGTTTATTTAAAACATTGTTGTTTTCCAATAACGCTTATTCAATCATAATAATGTTTTCGAAATTAGTGCAGACTAGCGGCCCGCCCCGACTGCGTCCGGGCTATGTATACCTTCCTCGTGAATCACTCATTGATGAAAACCGCATGAAAATCCGTGCAGTAGTTTTTGAGTTTACCGCGAACAGACAGGCAGACGCGACGGAGGACTTTGTTTATAATGAGTAGTGATAAATCATAATATGTGTATATAATTATCCTCTCAGAATTCTTATCCTATGGGAGGCCGTTGAGTGTGAGATATATTATTGTAAGTAATTCTCAATATTATTATTGAAAAGATTTTCTTAATGAGTCCTCTTAGTGATAGGCGAGGTATCTCGTATCTATTATTGCAAGTTGCAACTGCATACTCAATCACACGCGCCAATCGTTACATCATCGCTTATGCGTTTAGAACGTCTAATGTACACTCGTATCGCAACTTTATGTTTTATATGATTTATTTTTTATTATATTTATGATATATAGTATTATTTCAATCGGTACTGTGACTGATTTATAAACGAGTTAATAAGTATAATTGATAGCAAAAATACCTCTAACCATATTCTATATACCTAGAGTCTTTGACTGGAAACTTCGTAATAAATTAATATGGATTTTAATAATATAACGTACCGAAGAAGGTGTTCAATTGCTATTTCATTTTAAGAAACACACAAACTACATAAATAAAATCAAATTTTCCGTTAACTCCATTCGAACGAAATATCATGGATCCATCCATGGAAACTCACTCATTTTACAATAAATAATGTTTTTAAAGTTTGATGTAACGATTTCGTTTTCAAATATAATTTTAAAAATTATAACGCTTAAAACTTACGTAAGATTAGCATTTTTCATAACTTTCTCGTAAATCCTACGTGTTAAATATTCAGTAATTATCTTATGTTTACATTCTTACGTATGCTTTGAATAATATTTTATTACATATTATAGTTGATTCAATAGGAAGTAATATTGTGATTTGTCTTCTATTCCCGACCGTACCGAAAGCAATTAAAACATTGTACGTAACGCGAGTAACGTCCCTCGGGAACCCGAAATGAAATGGGTGAAGGTCTTCCGGATTTAGTACTGTTCTACTTAGCGCCGGCCTGCGCTTGCGCAACGCGCCTGAATGTAACTCTCTTTCGCATATTATTTCAACATTGTGTAAATCGTTTGTGTTATACGTTTGTTTGCTAAATTATAATGTGTAAACTTTACAACTACTAACGTCGTTTAAGATTTTTTTAATAATACAATGCAAACGTAATGCATTTTACAGCGCCATTTATTTGAGTTAACGTATATTTGTGATTAATTATATTAATAATATTAATGATGATGAGCGTGCTTCAACTATAAAAACTGTTACTTTCACCTACAATAATCTTATACCTATTTGGCGTATTTTTCGTAAAAGCTTGCACTTTGAAAATACACTCTACTCGATGGCTGAAGCCATGACAGCACGTCAATGGACATGGAATTTAGAAATACTGGGCGTTCGTGCATAATTTTTTTCCAAAATCCAGTCAGGGTCATTTGACTGATTTATTTTTTACAATTAAATAAATGTATTGAGTATTTTATTTTCTATTTATAAACAAAAAAATATATTTATTAAGAACATAAAAAAAAATTATTTGTTTATTGTATTACTAGTAACTTACTAGCGTAGCGTACAAACAAACAAACTTTTATTACTAAAATAAATATTACATTTATTGTTAAATGTTCAATATATGTATTTTTAATGAATGTTAATTTTTAATAAAAAATGAAACATTAATTGGATCAATTTTAACCACATTCTACATATGAATTGTTAATATCGATTTCGTATTTTTAAAGATAACGAATGATCTTGATCTTAATACCATATGACAATCGTATATTCTACATATTTTAATTATTCAATGAATATTTTAATCTTAAAATCGGAATATAAAATTAGAACCAACAATTACGACACGCCCGTCACGGTACAGGCGACGTGAAAGTGTTACTGCATTAGTTAGTTTGTGATGTTCGCTCTGAATGACACGCATAAAAAACCTAACAGCCATGGAGCCTCAATACTATTACGTAATATTATGAAATTTATTCGTAAATACCATATTAAATTGGATGGCATGTGATTTCTTCATCGGTACTCTGTAGAAACTATTTTAGTTTCAAATTGATGAATACCCTCATTTTTGTAGTTTTTGCACAGAATATTCTATCATTTCGGCATTTTGTATATTTTAAATAAAACTACCTGTTGCCCGTGACTTCGTTCGCATGGAAATCTATCCCACGGGAACCGTGTATTCTTCAGGGATAAAATCTCTGTTCTAAATTTCATCCAGATCCGTGATGAGTAACAAACATCCATACATACATATTTATGAGTATGCATTTTGTCTGTCTGTCTGTCTGTCGTCTGTCTTTATAAAACGAAAAAGTGTTTTCCTTCAAGGAAGCTTATAAATTCTCATAGGTAGTGTATATATTATGGATGTTGAATTGTTGAAGCGGTTTACAAAATGAAACAAAAATTTAAATCGCGGGTTGAATTTTGCGGCAAAAATAAAATATACAAACTCGGTAGCGTGCCTGTAAAATACAGAAACTTTGAACTCATCTACGAATAAAAAAATGTATAATTTTTTTAACTTATACCATAAAAGCATGTGGTAGGCATTGTTTTGTTGGATGAGAAATAAAATAAAAGGATCGCGAAGGGGTTCGACCGATGATTCACTTCGAAATGAAATAATGCGTCACTATGCAGTTCGTTAACATTCACTATATATGTATTTATATAATTGTATATTGACTGCGTTGTTATTCTCTGAGAACATCCTCAAATCTCGTTGAAAATAAAATTGTTATTATTATGGTTACAAGCTATGTTGATATTTTAATTGTATTAAAGTATCTATATCAACATAGCTTGCAATAATTGCATAGCATTATTTCATTCGATCGCTGGTCAACAATATTGGTACTCTACATTTTACCATCGAATTTGTCGTCAAATAAATTTCGCTTTATTGTACGGAAATAATACATAAGATAATTAATACGTAATACATAAGACTTATATCCAAAATATACAATACATCAAATATTGATAATGTAATTATTATCATAATATCGTTTTTAATGACATCGCGGAAAATATGTTTTTATCTTTCTAATTTATTTCATTGCTTCGAATTTTTATTACTAATTGTATGTATTGATGAGAAAAGTGACGCAAGCCATAGAGGTGTCACGCTTCGTATTGTTTTATACGTGTTATAGTACCTATTAATCAGGACTTGCTGTCGTATATGTATTATACATATGATACAAATCAACAATCGAGTTTCGAATATATTCTCACAGAATAAAGTACCAGTCGACCTTCCTTCTACCTTTCACGATGAATGCTCATCTCGACGAGGAAGCTCGAGAATTGCATATCGCCTTATAAGACTGATGTAGTAAACATTACGCTAATGTCTTTACAAAGAATAGATTAATACAATGAGGTAGTTTCAACATTTACGAAAAAGGAGATGCAAATTTTCCGTTTTATCTATTAAACAGATGAGTTGACACAATATTGCAACTGTTGCATTAAAAGTCGTGATTTCAATCTTCTCTCATTGAAATAAAAATATATAAACCACATGATGGTTGTCGTGTTCTGGATGATTTTGGTGTATCTTTGTGTGGTTTCGTCTTTCGTCACACAATATAATCGGTATCCTGTCGAAGATACCAAAAAGATAAAACGTTTGTTTATTAATTAAATTAGAATACATATTATACATATTTATATATATATATATATATATATATAAGATCTTTATAAAATATTATTTAAATTTAGAAGAAGAAAAAAATCCCAACAGTGTGGAATGACATTAAATAACATCGTCAAACGTTTAATTTGTTACCTTCATACTAAGTTCTAGAAATTATTTTAATAATTAACAATAATTTATTAAAAGTACTTTCTTGATACATTAATCGTTATTTACTATTTTTGTTGCAACGAAATTTTATTACCTCTAATGACGATAAAATAAATGACAATTATATAGGATTTATTATAACGGACATCGTTAAGGCTGTTCCAGTAATTTAAGTCCAGTTAATTGCCTGGAATCCAAGAAACTGCCGCAACTTCGCTATTGCAAAGCTGACGTAGATCGAAGATTATTACAGATACGTTTCTATTCTACGAATTTATAATACAATTAATGATTTAATTATATACATCTTAGTATAGTTTGTATTTGTTTACTTTGTCTAAATAAATTAATACTTTTTGGATCAAACTCTTACACTTACGCACCAAACTGCGTGACAGCTTGTCGGCGGGATCAGCGTTATTAAATATATTTGGTTCTGTTAATATTACATTTTTTACTGAGCAAATAAATTAATTTTATCAAATTATTCAACTAATGTAGTAAAAGTAAATTATACAATTAACGAGTAATCTTAAGCGAATGTAGTTAATTGTACAATTGGATGCTTTCATATCTTTTGATATTTTTCAGTATATCGTTTTCTTATCTTGGGGTACCTTATAAATAATCACTTTTTGAAAAAACCACGATACGATAGATTAGTTAAATGAAAAGAGAAATGGTTACATCATTGAGTTTAGAGTATTTTATAATTTCTAATAAGGATCGCACATATTTACATTGAAATATTCATCGTATTTCATTGTTTTCTTATTTCCCTTTCTTAGTATTTCCTTGTGCATATCGTATAATAATCAAAAATTTCGCAAAAACTTGGAACCTTTTAACAAAATTAAGTAGGAAAAAATGAAATCGTCAAATTATAAGCTAAAATTGCGTAATCATCATTTTTTACTTCCTGATGAATACTCGTATATTTCGTAACGAAACTATCAAACAAAACGAATTGATAACCCAAAGGCATTTGAAAAATCTGAATGTCATCAGTCTCAATTTAAACTTCTATATATACGTGCTCTATCGTAGCTTGACACTAGTTTAATTAAGCGTTGATAACTAAACGTTATGAGAAATCGTTCGTTCTGTTTTCTTAATTAAAAACACATGTCTGGGAATTTCTATTGCGATATTTGCGTACGTTATTGTGTTACAGCGGTTTAGGAGCTAGAACGAACTTGACCTATTTACATCAACTGCAGACATTCGAAGCGTACTGTAAAATTAACAAATCGTCCTTGAACGAATAATCAAGTGAGGTCGTAAACGTTAACTTTTTATCGCTTTGTATTAAACGTTTCCGTATGTAATGATGCTACAATGACGTTGATTTAGAATTTTAGAATTATGAATTATAAAAATTGGACATTTCGTATCGTTAGAATCACATTGTAAATACCGTTAGTGATGTTATTACTAAAATAATATAAAATTAATACTATTGGACCCGTCACATATGACAGTAACTTGAATTTTTTTTTTTACATAACGTCTAATAGTTTACATAGTATATATAACTAGATAAACGTGAGAGAAGTAAGTTGTTTCGTTAACACTGATATTACTATGCTAATACGGAACATAAACCTTGTAGCGACCAATTTTTATTCAAATCAGTTCAATGAATTGTGAAAACATTAGCTTTCCTAATATTAGTGAGTGTGTATGTGTGTTTGTGTGTGAATGGTGTTCGATATATTTCATTACCAAAAGCGACATTTACTTATAGCAGAAACAATATTTTTGTATTTTTTTTTATACCGGTCCGAACAATTGGTCGGAAACAAAAATGAACAGAAAAGATTAATTGATCTCGGCCATATGGATTATAATTCTTTTCTTTTTTATATCTGAACTGACCTGAACTCAGTCAGCCTATAATCGCCCCAATGCTGAGCAAAAGCTTGTTCACCATGGCTTATCGTGTTGCGTAATACTTTAAATTTCTAGGGACGTGCACTTAATAGTGACGTAATTTTTTCGCCCTTGACCTTTGTTAGTATGCACCTTGACGGCCGACTGGTCGAGTGGTCAGACAACTGGACACTTTACGCATCGGTCGCGGGTTCGAATCCCGCCAGGTGCAGGTAATCTGTATGACGAATATAGATGTCTGCACCGGGTCATGGATGTGTATTTATGTATATATATGTATTTATAACTTAAATTGATTTCCATTCCTAGTACCTGTAACACAAGTTCTTACGAACTTAGCACGGGGCTACGTTAACGTGGTGTGATTGTTGGTTAATATTTATTTATTTATTTATTTATTTAATTATAACTTGAGAAAATATTTTACCGTATAATCACTAACCATAAGTTATTGACATAAATAATGACATACAAATTATAATATAAACAACACACAACTCATAATATACCTACCAATTAAAATAAACGCGTATTATTATGAAAAAAAAAATGTTTAATTTACACTTTTCTAGGTCCATTTTTTATTTTCACAATTTTTATTTGACACTTTTCTAGGTCCATTTATATTTAAAAAAAAGTATCCTATGTTACTTCTAATACGTCCAATAATATGTGTACAAAGTTTCATGATGATCGGTTAAGTAGTTTTCGCGTGAAAACGTAACAAACAAACTTACTTTCGCATTTATAATATTAGTACCTATAATTTGTCACTGTAAGTAATGTAATTTTTTTTTCTTAATTTTAAGTTAACTTAAGTGTATATTTGGGGTCTTTGGGGATTTGACTTAGACCTTATCCTATTGTTACATATCGAGTATATTGTTACATATTCTGTATAAAGTCTCTTTGTTATTTATAATTTTATACAATATGACATAAATTAACATAATAAAAAAGTTCAAGTTTTAAAAGTAGGTAATGTCGTTACGAGACATCTTCCAACGCACCCAAAAAAGAATAATAAGAGAGAAACCCTAAACATCCTCTATGGATAATGAAATCTGGTGGATTTTGTGATAAATGCATTCAAACAGACAAAAAGCTATTTAGCTTTAAAATTAGTACAGTATACAAGTATACATACATAAGAATTTTAAAACGCAATACACACGGGTAGGAAGACCATAAACGATTTAATGTGTGAATAATATTTTAGCAAATTGAAAGATTACCGGAGTTCAAAGAAACCGGTTATATGAGACACGTGACTCAGTTTGACCGATCAACGGTTTTCGTTTCACTCCTACGCCCCGCACTGATATTCAAATGTCTTGAAAACGTTATTATGAATCTGAAAATTAACAAAATAATAATTTTTTTTACATCCTTCTTTAATCTGTGAAAAAATTCAACTCAAAAGCATAAAATAGTTATATTTTTTTTAATTACAAATAAAACTTCATTTGCAAAAAAAACTATAGCGTTTAATTATCTTCAATATTGTCTTTTAACCTTATACTGCAATACCACATAGAAATACTTTTTTGAGTAACAAAATTACTAATTCGATGTTTTGTACATGGCATTAATCAATATTAATTATTTATGTCGTTTGAATTATTATTATATGATTAGGGGCAAGTGCTGTACCTATGGACGCTTGTACCTGTGGACACAATCGATTCCGTCGAAATTAGTAACCCTAAAATTCTAATTTAAACCTGACCGTAAAGCTTAATGACGGCCGGCTGGTCGAGTGGTCAGGCAACTGGACACTTTACGAGGCGGTCGCGGGTTCGAATCCCGCCAGGTGCAGATAATTTGTATGACGAATATAGATGTCTGCACCGGGTCATGGATGTGTATTTATGTATATATGTATTTATATCTTAAATTTATTTCCGTTCCTAGTACCCGTAACACAAGTTCTTACGAACTTAGCACGGGGCTAGGTTAACGTGGTGTGATTGTTGGTTAATATTTATATTTTTATTTATAAAAAGCTTTGTCTATGGTTGACTGTTTGGACGTATTACTATCTTTGTTTTCGGTATGGTTGATATTGTGCTGGTTATGAAAGTTTTTTTCGTCAAAAAGTAAGTTTTTTTGCTTAATTTAAATGTGTTTTACCGTCAAAATACTTATGATATCAGATAGATCGTGTTTGCTGTATAATGGGCGTTGTTTATCGTTTAGTTGGTGGCTATCTCATGTCTTTAAGTCTGTTTTGTTATCAAAGTTTGATCTGTTTTATTTTATAAGTCTCAATTTGTACCTGTGGACAAACATACGAGTGTACCTGTGGACTGTCCACAAGTACAAAAGTGTTATAATGTTTACTTACAAAATATGATCAGTCGTTTTACTTGATTTGTTATTTCTTATATTAAAGTCACCGGAACTTATTAAGAAACACCAACGGTTAATTTAGATAAATTAGATTACAGCAACCAGTTGAGCAGATTTCCAGCCAAATCTATCCTATCTGGAAGACTTGGATCGAAACGACCTATTTGCAGATCCTATTATTCAGACTATCACATAACCAATCTTGCTTATCCAGAAGGATAATCGGCTGATACCAGAACAATCTGGATTTCGCACCCCGCTGGATTATTGATCTACAAATAACACCCGAAACCGTCCGCCCATTTGAAAAAGCTGGCCTACGAAAGTGTGTTCAACGTGGATAAAAGCCCAGAAGAATTTAAAAAAAGCCAAAAAGAAGGAAATAGTAGGCCCGGAAAATGGACAAAAAAAATTCTGCTTAAAAAACAATTGTTATCAAAGCTTTTTCTGGTTCCTCTAAAGGCGATGCTAGTTGCTCAAAATGTCATCCAAACCCTCTGTTAGCTAATAATCTTTCTGAAACTAGTCCTTCCAAAGCACTTTTGAATGAAAACACTGAGAAATCCGGCAAAAAAATGATTAAAATAATTTAACAAGAGAAGTTATCGTTTGTTAGATGTTTGAAGTGTAAAACTTATTCCAAAGACAAAAACCAAATACTCATATGTTGTTTTTGCAATCATATCTATCACATTTGTTGTGTTTCGAAGTCATACAGATAAAATTTTGAGTCTGATGATGAGAGTGAAGATTTTGAATGCGTGGCCTGCATCGTATTGGACAACATGACGATAGTGATGAATTTACTGAAAAACTGTTCGAAGCTTTTCGTAATAAATATAATTAAAAATACTCTATTATTTTTACGTTTGTTTGAAGTTGTTTTTAGAAGTATAGGTATAATAATTATTTTTTTATTTTTATTTTCAAATTAACTTGAACTGTCCACAGGTACAATTTTACTGTCCATAGGTACAATCGTCTGTTGAACCTGTGGACAAATGTGGTGTTTTTTAAGAAAAGTGATTATTTTTGTAAGTATAGGTGATATTAAGACTAGAATTTTAGTTTAAGAAAGGCTGATTATCTCTTAAGATATGTGATATGTTAAAAATAAATAAAACTTATCTAATTCAGATATAAAAAATGTTTTATTCCAAATTCTGGAAAGTGTCCACATGTTCCGCACTTGCCCATATAAACTCAAAATTAGTCTCTCCATATTATTAGGTTGATTAAGCTTTACAGTTTCTCTCATTAAGGGGGTGGTCGGGATTTATTGCAGTTAAAGAAATTCATATTCAGCAAAAGTACTGCGATTTCTCGTATTTAAAAAATATGCATAGAAATCTTCAAGATATTTACTGTTTCGGTGAAATTACGAAAACACGATAGAAATAACTTCATTCGATAGAAAATAATCACAAAGTAAGGTCTTTGAAATGGTTTGAAACGGTTTAAATAAAGAAAGCAAACGAGCAACCACCTAAAAGTTTTCTCAGAATATTAAACATGTTAAAATTGAATTATTTGATGTTGGGTTTTCGATATTTTTGTACTTTTCATTCATGATTTATCAATATTATAATTTGTCGGTTACGCCATCCATTCCGAGCGATTTCAAATCGGTTCTCCTTCACTTACTCGCTGCGTTCGACAGTAGAGATGGGTCGTCGACGCATTTTTCGTTAACGAAACTAGACCGTCCATTTCCGTTCATCGACTAGTCGATCAACTAGTTGAATTCGTCGACTAGTCGACGCGATAGTGACAGGCGTTCAATTCAATCGACTAAGCGCGGCGTCTAAATCTGGTCTAGTCTACAAAAGCAACGCTACGACGACGGTGTCTTTAGTCTAATTTTACGCATTATTTGACATTCAAATGAACTGCAAAGTTACAAAAAAGTACAATCAATCAATTTAATCTTCCCTTCATACTTTTCTAGGCTTAGGACTGGCTGAATACGTTTTGAAAGATATAATATCGTATTTCAGGCGTATTTAGAAGATCAACTGATTTTATATACATTTTTAATTATTTACATTTTTATTTATTTTTATTTTTTATTTTTTACTACCGACGATACTATTTCAACAAACGCATGAACTTGTATTAACCGGATACGTTTACGCGTCGTCGTCGCGTTGTCAGTAGATAAGAACGCTGTGGACTCTCAGTTTAGCCGTCTATGAATTCGACTAGTTCACGAATGAACTGTAGACCGTCGCAGCGTCGATTGAACGTAGACCGTCTATTTTAACCGTTCGTTGATTCAACGCCCATCGCTATTCGACAGTGACAGTCTAAACGTGATGCTAAATAGACGTGTGTCGCTTTAGTCTCCAAACGCGCTTCGTATATTCACGAAAATACAGAACAAATACTAGTAAAATGGGCAATAAAGAGCTAAAAAAAAAAGAAGAGGAACCAGAAGGGCCCGAAAAAATAAAGGTTTACATATGGTAAAAGTGCAAAGGTAAGTAATAAATTATTATAATTTATTAATTAACTAGTTAATCAATTGCTGTTAGTGTACCTTTATTTCACTAATATCTGCATTGACAGCGTTGCTTTGTGGTCTGGCGACAGAATCAAGTTTTTGAGACGTTAGGTTCGATCCTCAAAAAAATTTTAGTTTTGGTAGAATTATGTTTTTGTTTATTATTTTTTTTATGCAGTTACTTGTGTGTGTAGGAAAAATACTTATATATCTTACTTATTTTTTTAATCAATTTTTTTTTACCCGACTGCGACAGAAGGAGAGTTATGTTTTTCGAGTGTATGTATGTATGTGTGTATGTGTGTATGTGTGTATGTGTGTATGTGTGTGCGTGTGCGTGTGCGTGTGCGTGTGCGTGTGCGTGTGCGTGTGCGTGTGCGTGTGCGTGTGCGTGTGTGTGTATGTATGTATGTATGTATATATGTATGTATGTATGTATTTATGTATGTATGTATGTATGTCCATTTCGCGGCGCCCGCAAATGGCGGAATGAGGGGGGGGGGGGGGGGAGTTGAATTTTTTTTCTTACTGTAGCAATATGGGTATCAAATGAAAGTTAGTAAATTGTTTTATTCTTTTTAGTTTATAATAAGAGTATTTACGCAGTCGGGTTTTTTTGATTTTTTTTAATTAAGCATACTTGTGAAATAAAGATCATACTTTGATATATAATTAAAATTTCCAGAAAACGACGGTGTATTTCTGAAGATGATGCAATAGACACTGGAACAACCGCTACCACCACTCGCATGTATGTACAATTCGATGTAAACCGAATATTATTGCTCGCGTACGGTGGGTCACTCGCTAAATATAAACCACCAGTGCAATATGAGCTAATATCACTATGGATAAGCTCGACGGGGAACTGGCAGAGGAAGTCGCAATCGTCGGCCGCTGGAGTCTCCCGCCGCTTTCGGAGCTTGGGGTGGATGAGGCGGCTAGCCGGCTCTGCGACGCATTCACTGCTGTCTGCAGAGCGGCCATGCCGCCCACGAAGCGTCCATCCCCACGGCGGGCACTCTACAGGTGGTCGGCTGAGATAGCTGGCCTCCGGGCCGCCTGCGACGGGGCCAGGAGACAATTACCCGGAGCAGGCGGAGACGCTCCCAGGACGTGGACAGGGACGATAGGCTGCGCAGGATCTACGTGTAGAAAACGAAGATCCTGCGGTAGGCCATATGCCGAGCCAAGGAGGAATCTTGGCTGGAGTTAGTTGGGGGTCTGGAGAGAGACCCCCGGGGCCGAACGTATAATTGGGCGCGGAACAAGCTCCGCACCCAGTCGGCCCCCATCAGCGAAACGCTCCAGCCGGACCGACTGGGGAGGGACCCGAGCGCTTTGTTCCCTCAGAATGGCTCGGCAGATGCCGGACGAGGAGGAGGGTGTTCCGCCACCCGTCACAGAGGCTTAAGAGGCAATGGAGGCGGTGATTACCCGCCTCCAAAATAAGAAGAGGGCGCCGGGTCCAGACGGGGTGCACGGGAGAGTCCTTGCGACCGCTCTCGGGCACCTCGGCGACAGCCTCCGGGAGCTATTTGACCGCTGCCTGCGGTCTGGCCAGTTCCCGGGGGTCTGGAAAGACGGTCGGCTCTGCCTATTTCCTTAGGCAGGTCGGACCCCGGACTCGGCTTCGGTGGTGCGACCGGTGGTTTTGCTGAACGAAGCTAGGAAGGCCTTGGAGAAGATAATCCCTACCTATACCTCCCGACCTCTCCGATCGGAGGGTAGGGTTAGAGGGTTTAGGGCTCCGTGTCAGGATTGACAAGACCGAAGCCCTACTATTCCGCGGGACCGGCCGCAAGGGACCTCCACCGGGGGCTACCCTGCAGATTGGAGAGGGAAGGGTCAGGATGAGCCCCCAAGTGAAATGTCTGGGGCTCATCCTTGACGGAGGGTGGACCTTCGGCCCACATTTAGCTATGGTAGGACCGAGGTTCATGAAGGCGGCGAGTGCGCTAGGCAGACTCCTCCCGAACCTCGGAGGACCCAGCGCCGCCTGCAGGCAGCTGTATTCTGGAGTCTGCCGAAGTATGGCGACGTACAGTGCCCCGATTTTGGGCGGTTCGCCTCACCGCGAGAAATAAAGCAGCGCTGCGCGCTGCGCTGAGGGCAATCGCGGTGAGGGTGATTCGGGGGTACTGTACGGTATCGTGGGCTGCAGCTACTGCTCTAGCCGGCGACCCCCCGTGGGAGCTCGTGGCGGAAGTTCTTGCCGAGACCTACTCATATATCTCGGGTAGGAGGGCTCTTGGTGAGAACCCTACGTTGGACGGGATCCTACGGGTGCGTCGGATAGGGCAGGAAGCGCTTATGCGGAGGTGGGGGAAGGACCTGGCGGGGCAGCCGTACGGTACATGCGTAACAACTGCCATTCGCCCAGTCCTTGAGCGGTGGATGCGTCGAAAACGCAAGCCCCTCAACTTCCGTCGGACGCAGGTTCTCACCGGGCACGGTTGCTTTGGTGACTACCTGTGCCGGACGGCCCAGAGGGAGCTGACGACTGAATGTTATGATTGTGGCGCGGCGGTGGACTCTGCCCAGCATACCCTCGAGGTGTGCCCGAGATGGGCGGCGCTGCGTCAAGGTCTGACGTCGGCCCTCGGTGGGGACTTGTCGCTTCCGAGCGTCATCACCGCGATGCTCGGTGACGACGAGTCCTGGAAGGCGATAGTCTTCTTCTGCGAGACAGTAATGTCCCAGAAAGAGGCCGACGAGTGGGTGAGAGAGGAAGCCGCCGACGTGGCCTCCATCCGCGGGCGACGAATGGGGGTGCGTAGGAGGCGCTACTTAATGCGCCTCCAGTAACGCCCCTGTGTCCGTATTGGGCTGTGATGGGAACCCGGTCCTACTAGACACGGCGTCGTCGGGACTGTTCAGAGTTTACCTACATACTACTACACTACACTACCTCTTTGAAGTTTACCCTTCAACCCGGGGAGCTTGTTAGAGCGATAATGCCCGCGCGCTGCGACGGGGATACAGCGGGTAGCAGGCGGGGGCCGTAGCACGGCCAATAGCTCCAGGCAGTACGAGACTTGCATCGGGACACCACCAGCGACGCACGTTTAACCTATCTTATAATATTATTTTTGTACGGTCAATATACCAGCCTACATACAGGCCACTAGTCTTATTTATTTCTCTTTTAGTCATAGGACCCTAACAAATAGAATAGAATTTTATTGAGAGATATTTATACACTGTTACACATAAAAATTAAATAATTTAATACACAATAAAAGAAATACTTTAAAAAAAGGTAAAAAATATATAATAAATAATAATATATAATAAATATATAATAATATTTATACAAAAAAAAGAATAAAATATACGTAGTTCAATTTAAAAAAAATAAACAAAAGAAGTATTTGTGTATACAATTAAAGCAACAAACATACAAAATTACAAATACATTTAATACATACAATAACATATAAAATTACAAATACTTAAATTAAGTTACAAAAAAAAAAAAAGAATTGACAAAATATATATAAATATGCGCTTGAATATGATATTGTAAAAAAATTACCGAGAGCCCTGTCGTACCTGCTAAAGTTCTGGTCGTAGACATCCATATTGCAATCTAGGTAATAAAATTTTGTAAGTAATACCAGCCCTCCCATATACTTACGTACAACATACTTCCATAAACATTATTTTTTAGAACTGAAGAAAATATTGATATTTTGTTGATACATATTTTGTTACCTGCTTTATGATCAACGGTCGTAAGTTTACAGATGATTTTATTACAAAATAAATGTTTAGTGGATATTACATAAATTACTTTCAAAAGATTTTTATTATTATTATATTGTCTAATGTCACTTTTAATTTTTGTTTGTTTTTTATAGTTTTATTATTAAAAGTCATTTTTCATAAAAAGAAACTTTACATTTAGATTGTGTATGTAATGGGTTCGCATTAGGAGCAAAAAACGAAAAAGTTTTATAGATATTATATAGAGGGCTCGGAACCTAAAATTCCTTATTTAGCGAAGAGATGGCGTTAGTTAAAAAGGTTCGTTGAACCTGTGCGTTCGGGCAGCGAGGGGCAGGTAAGGTGTTGGGAGGAGATGCGGAACTCAAACGCTCAAGGTCATTCGCTCATCTAAGCCCCTTAAACATTTATCCTCAATTTGAGTTGAGTCAGAAATAAGATAATTTAAATGTAGATTAACAGTAATATTATGAAACGATTTACAAGAAAGTTTAATTAAAGTTTAGTTAATTATTTATGTTTCTTGAACGTAGAGACGTAAAGATTTTCATATTCTTTAAAAAAAAAATTAGGTTGTATAAATATTTGCCCGTGCTTGTATTAGTATGTCATCATGTCATCATTATAAAGTCATCTCCCGGAATTTATCTTTGCTTCGTCAATGCAAATCTAACGTTTGAGCTTAGTATACTTATTTAAATTAAAACCCTGCGTATCTACTTATCGTAATATTTCATTTACCAGAAATGAGTACCTAATCGAAAATAACTTATTGTTAAAATGAATAATATTGATCATTACAGATTACTGTTTATATCTATTTTTAAAAGTGAACACAAAACAATCACCGAGTCATTAAATAACATGAACTAAATAATTTTATTGCTAAATATCACCGCTAATAAATCAAGAAATAAACGTAATGATAGTTTAACTTACTTCTAGTGACTTGACCTAAAAACTCCCCTCATAATAAATCCCCGGCTTCGAGTTGAAAGGCAAGGAAATACCTACGAGACTCGAAGTAACTCACGTGCTCCGTCTTTTGTCTCATACTACAACACGGCAGACTTGTTTTCATACACTGTTGTCTCGTCAGTTGGATGTGTTTGTGTTTGCTATGTACTATTATTGTAGGCGATGTTTTTTCTTTAGAAAACAATATCCAAAACTAGACTTAAGGCTTTTCTTTATTTATATGCAAAGATAATTCGAACAGTGAGAACTAAAGTGACCGAATTTTAAATTTCTAAAAGATCTTTTATAAAAAAAATTAAAAAAAATCTTTAAATTAGTAACATTTTTTTAAATAAATAAATATGTTTAACACACACACAAGGTCGTCTGTTCCTAAGGTACGCAACTTAATGCCTGTGTTTTAGGTAACAGCCGACTGATATACATTTTTTTAAAAATAAATATACATATAAATAAACATATATATTACAACCAGACTCGGGGCGGGAATCGAACCCACAACCCTTGGAGCAGAAAACAGGTCAAATGCTGTTTGGGTTATAACTACCCGTTGAAAACAGTCTAAAAATATGTATAAGTACTACATATAAACAGAAGACATACTTTATTTGGAACTCCCTAAAATACGAATACAATTTTGTTATTTCCCACATAATGTAAATTTTGTATTATGTCCCTTCTATTCTCGCAACGTGAATTGATTCTAAAATACCTACTCGTTTTCTAGAACGCAAGGTATCCATTGGCCAGCGTAGTGTTGTGTTGTGACCTATGCATGCATTTACCTTAATAGCTAGGTCAACTGTACTTTCTTAGACATATCTATTTCGTCCCATTTACACAACAATAAAGCTGTCGCCTATGTAAAATGTAAGTCCTATGTCATCTTTGTAAATGGTTTTACTATGCGAAGAAATTACGTATTAAATTTATTATTGCGTAGTATATAATCACAATTTCGTGACATAAGGTTATATAAATGAATAAAAACAAAACCAAATATTATCTTACAGAAAGTATTAATAAAAATAAATTATGTGCAGTTGTGCTATTAAAAATACAGGCGCAAAACGGTGCCCATTACGAGTTGGTACTGGAACGGGTGTGATGTGTGAAAATTCGTATCTACTCAAATGCAGTCCCGCTTCACGCAATAGTAATAAATTGGGGTTAGCATGCGTGTGCGCTATATATCCTGTTCGGACTAATAAATGCGCGGGACGTGTTCGATGCAGATGTTTCCGGTTAATTTATATAATCGATTCTGTTTTGATCGAATTTTAATGTTAAATAGTTCTAGTAAAAATTTGTGTCGTTATTTTACCTACCTCTATTTATACTTTAACTCATAGTATATGACTGTTCATTAAAACCCGATCAAAAAAATAAAACATCTTTTTGCATCAAAAGTTATAACCTTAATGCGTATATCTCTCATCTCTAACATCGCAGCTCTCAAACAGATGAACCGATTTTTATCTAGTTTTATTGTTTGAAACAACACGAGTTATGGCAAAGTTTTATTTCTAGTCTGCAAATACTTTACAGAGACGTGTAATGTTTACTTAAAATGCATTTTGGTCGGAGTTCTTATTAGTTGAAATCAACAAAAGATAGTAGTTTATCAAATTTATAAGCGTTATTATTTGAGTATACAGAAAATACAGTACATTTCCAAGCCCAAAAATATTTTCACGTTACACGCGATTTGCGACAAGCACGGCAAACCTGCATTTTTAAATTGTTTTACACAAATTATACTCGCTCGGAATCTTTTCTTCTCCCATTTCTATTGTTATTTTATTCAAAATTTATATAAATCATGGCGTTTGTGGAAGATGTTTTATATTTTTAATATTATGTAATCACGTTTGGATAAAGCATCACCAAAATTTTTTGCAATTTATATCTAATCTTTAAATCATGTCGACGAAAAATAAATGTCCCAATATAATATGCTTACATGAATTATCATAGTTTTATACTACCGTATAAAAAAATTCATATAAAAGGTTAGGTATAAAGCATTAATACGTACTAATTTAATATCGAGTTCGAGTGCCTATTAAAGTTTTTAAAATGCGGTAATCACAATTCCTTTGATTCTAATTCATGCATACTCGTATCTCGTATCGCATTTTCCGCGTTCCGTTTTCGGTCAAAACAAGATAGCGAGGTTGAACGCACGCATGCAAGAAACAAAGGGATATTTTAATATACTTACTTCTTTTTACGTATTATCTTTTAAATGAATCATACAATTTCTGCTTTCGTTTTTCTATGTTCGAGGGCATTTACTTTGTTGCATACTTGAGAAAATTAGAATATCTTAATTGTAATGACGTATTTTAATGACATTATATGGACTATCTAATAACGTTGATTATCTTACTACTATTATAAATTCAAAAGATTCGATGGTTGATGTTTGTTACTCGATCACGCCAAAACATAACGAATTAAATGAACCACAGAGGTAGGTTATAGTCTGCAATAACAAAAGGCTACCCTATTGAAAAAAAATCTCATAGTATCCCATTAAAAGCGACAAAAATTTTCTATGCGGCTTTTGCGTTTTTAATACGATCCTATGAGATGTTTTCAATAGGGTATTTTTATCCCGGAAAATCTAAGATTTCCGAGGGATGGAATTTCACGAGAACGAAATCACAAGCAGCATCTAGGATGTTATAACAACAAAAAATAATATAGTAGCTATAACTTAAAACATTTAAAAAAATATCTGCTGAAAATCAAGGACGAAAAAGTCAAGAAAAGGTGAACCGTGTTGCAGTTTAAATACCTTTGGGTTTATATGTATTTTAGCAATAAAAGGCAAACATTACAAATGATTTTAACAAGCAAACAAGGTTTCATTACCTGCAACACACACACACATACACACACATATATATATAAATAATCAAATGATTTTATATTTATCTAAGGATTAATTATCTTTATATGGAGATATTTGATAAAATTTTTTGCATTGATAAAACGCGTTATATTATTTATATCATCATAATTGTACAATTATTTTTCTTGTTTCATAAAACCATCAAAAGGAGTCGAAAACTGTTTACCCAATAAATAAAAATATAAGTTATATGGTCGCATTTCTGAATGATAAATTCGCAAACGTTTGTACCTAATTCTATTTTTGAACAATGATCTCAACCAACGGACATTAATCTCAATATAAATTATATGTACATACGAGTGCCAATAAATTGATTTCAATTAGATTTACTGGTCTTAAATGAATCATTTTTGAACTTAGGATACGTACTTTTATTTTTACCCAATGCTATCTTTTAGGGTTTTATTTCGCATTAAGGTAATCGCTGTAAACTGTGTCAGTTATGATGAAATTAAGATTATTCCTCAATTTAAACCATTGACATGCATAATTACATATATTAAATAAACTTAGTATAAACTATCGAACGTATTTATATAGGTATAAGTCGGCATAAACACAAAACAAACTGATGTGACCAGTATGTTATAAAATAACATCCGTGAGGGACCCCTCACACATCCTTGATTTAATTTTGTACTCTATAAAGTATACTTTTATCATTCCTACAAACATGTTTCAATATACCAGAATTATATGAGCAATCGAGTATTATCTGTTCGAAGGCCAGCGGCGGGCATTTTTTTAAATGATGTCTCTTAATGGAAACTAGTATTAAAAACTTGTGATGAGCAAAAACTTATAGAATAAGACATGACTTATTTTTTTGTATAATTATTATAAGGATACCGTCTCGTCAACCCCATAACTGACTCGTGACTGCTTAATTCAACAAATAATATTGTAAACACTTTTTGTTTATAGTCAGTAAGAAGTGTTTCATGAATTTTAATTTATACACACTTAAATACGAGTGATTATCCTTTTTGATAATAAATCTTAGAATTCAAGCACAAAAGGAAATAATAATGATATATTAATACTGTAATCTAATTAATAGCTACAGTATAAAACATTACTATATTTCTGTGAGGTGTTCTCGCTTTTTGATAATAGTCTAGGCAACATGTGCCATTTTAATTTTTAAATCTTTTTTTAAAATTTTAAAAATCTTAATTAGTTAAGATATTTGCAAAAAACTAAACCCCTTGTTATTTTTTTTAGTTATTTCTTAATAGCTTTTGCAATTTTTGCAAGCGAAACTTATTTTCAAAAATCATCTAAATGCCATTCCGAATCGAATGACACCTCAATCATAATTTTCGGAGACTACTGAAAAAGTTGACTAAAATGGCGCATGTTGCCTAGACTATAAGTGGTCAATCCTAAAAAGAAAGGAGTAGTTCATCCAATTATTCATAAGATTGTTCGCCTGTTCCCCGAAGCTACACAAAGTTAGCACCCCATGGAAGGATTTTTGAAATCAAAATGACTTTAATCGATAGGTCTACGTTAGGTCTGTATAGGTCCACCAAAATTTTTGTTAGGTCGCGTATTTTTTTTAATAAATATTTTTAATAAATAGGTCTATTTTTTCAACAAAAAAAAAAAAAGACCTAACAACCTATCAATAATAGGTTATTAGGTCTTTTTTTAGGTTGTTAGGTTTTTTTTTTTTTTTTTGTTGAAAAAATAGACCTATTTATTAAAAATATTTATTAAAAAAAATACGCGACCTAACAAAAATTTTGGTGGACCTATACAGACCTAACGTAGACCTATCGATTGAAGTCATTTTGATTTCAAAAATCCTTCAGTGGGGTGCTAACTTTGCGTAGCTGTTCCCCGAAAGGTTGTCAATACAATTTCGCTTACTTAATTCATCCTGTTGATTTACATGCCCTAATAATCTCTTTTATAAATAATATTCCATTCATTTTCACTAAAAGCAAGTTAATTAATTTCCAGGGTTGGCCGTTATGGGAGCGGTTCGAGTCAACAGAGCACGAACGGCGATTACTGTTGGTGGCGCGGTTACCACACGTTAGGACACTGAACGGCGGAGGGACGGTCCCTCCGGAGGAAAGAGACGCGGCCGAACGCGCCTTCATCAGATATTATATGGAGAAACCGGAATCTGATAGGCCTGACAAGTAAGTTAATGCAGAACTTTGACATGGCATTAGTTTCTCATTAATATGGTTTGAATATAGTTAATCAAACTGGAACACCGTACGATAGGCTTACATATAACCTGATTTTTTTAACCGTGCGCCTGTCAACGTCAAAATATTAGCATGTTTATAGCTTTGGAAGCGTCAGCAACATCATTTTTTTTATTCTACATAATCTAGGCATGTATCTCATTAATTTAAGAAGTGTCTGTGCCTTTCATAACCGTGTTTAATGATAAGGACAGACTTTTATCCAACGACCAATCTAACGACTTTGACAGCTCCGAGCGCACAGTTATAAAAATCGGGTTATACCTACTACCTAAATCGATGAATATTGGGTAGATGGCAAATTTTCGAATATATTATTCGATTCTATAAAAAAATAATACTTTCCAGTTAAAAGAAAATTCATTCGATAACATGATTAAACTATCTTAAATGGTCGTTCCCTTCAACCTACAGCGCCCTGAATATTATGAATATACCTTCGTGAATAAAATTTATTAAAAAATGTTTATCTCGCGCATAAGTTATTGATAGGGTTTATCAGCAGGAGTCAAAACAGGCCTTTAGAGCCTGTTTCACTCCAACTAATAAACTACAACTTGAGCATTCACAGGTTGTGAATAGAAAATATTTGACAGATAAAGTGGAGTTTGATTGTGAAAAATAATATAAACTTTTATCTGTTGCATACCGTTTAACGTCATATAACTTAATCAGTAACCGGTCGAACGGAGAGTCCGTTGTTGTTAATGTCTGAAAAATAGGGTATATATATTACCACCCTATTAGGTACATTGTTTTAATCACTTGGTTCTAAATTTAAATAATGCATGCATTGTATATATGCATATCACAATAACAAATTAATTTTAACAGTCAAACGTTAATGCAATTCCACTATAATTTACGATTATGCAAATTTACACTTTGTCCGAGAAAAAATGAGAAAGGACACCTCTTGATTAGGAAAGGCAGGCGAAGGTCCGATTTATAAGGAGAATGTAGGTGGGCCGATAATGTGAAATTATATTAACCTCGATTTCTAAATGAATACGAGTGAAGATGGCTATATATATATTTTAAATTTGACTTTTTTTTCTGCACTTGAAAAGTTACAAAAAGCAGCAAAGATATTATACATATGTGTGTATACCTGATTAAAATTAATACGAGTTTATAAACTTTGTAAAATAATAATTTTACACTTTAGTATTATAATACAATACGAAAATTATTATTTCTTAATAAAAAGTGATATAATAGTATTTTGTGTTACAAACATGCGGGAAAGGATGTAGTACTTTCGTCCCATGTTGCACATACTTTTTTTTTCTACCTAGGCCGAAAGTTCGGGTTTTGTCCCTGTTATTCGGGGGAAAAAGTGTTTCTTTGTCCAACTTCACAGGGACGAAAATCGAACTTTCGGCGGATGTAGGAAAAAAAACTTTTTACTTTTTTTCCAGGTATTGGGAACTAGTTGGAGTACACGGCAAGCTAGACCCTCTAGTATCAGTAGATCTGAGGCCGGAAAAGCGCGTGCAGATCACGTTCACCTGCGGCGACATCAGAGAAGTTCGAACCGTCGATGTCTACAGGTAGTTATCATTCGTGGTACGCTTTACAGAAAAATACTTGATATATATATATATATATATATATATATATATATATATATATACTAGCTTCTCCCCGCAGCTTCGCCCGCGTGGATGTCGGTAATCGCGACCAAAAAAAAGTATCCTATGTTACTTTTAATACCTACAAGAATATGTGTACAAAGTTTCATGATGATCGGTTAAGTAGATTTCGCGTGAAACCGCAACAAACAAAATTACATTTCACATTTATAGTATTAAGGATATATACGCTTAAAATTAAATATGGTACTGTGTATGTTAGGTCCTTAGATATGATATTGGAATTGATATATTAAAAGCTAGAAACGTGTTTATACTGTCTCGTCGGAATTGATTCTTTTTGACGTGATAACGTCTTATAAATCGATGAACGCCGGCTGCACGCACGATAAGCATTACATTACGCGAGCGAGAGCGCAGATCAAGCGATAGAGAGAAACGATCGGCCTAAGCGTTCGGCTTGTGACGCATCTATCTCTCTTACACCCCATTGGCAGATGCGTCCGAGTAGAAGAGAAAAAATATTTCAATTAACAAGTGCATATAAATATTAATTTATCGGAAAAATTTATAAATTTTCAATTAACTCCTTTTTTCTTTTATACAAAATAATGATAATTCAGTGATAATAATTCAATTCCTAAAAGTATGCCATATTTTATGACGTTATCACGTAAAATTATCGTCCGTAAACCGACTTTACAGACAACCAATTTTATTTTTTTTCATAAACTGTTCAACTTCCAGAGAAAATGATAATCTGTTGAAGTAAGCTCCATAGAATATTGTAGGTGTCGGTGACATTTCAATCGCATCATTCTCCTCTAATTTAGCGATTGTCTGTTATGCGGTGTATGGTCTAGCGTTGTCCTGAACCCGCAAAAGCTAGATCAATCGACCAGTCACGATTGTTTAATGCCTAGACTTTCCATCATGATTTGCAGATGTTGACAATACAGTTCTTCCATAATCGTTTGACCATATCTTAGGAAACTGTAGTATGACAATAGCTCTGGCCTAACAGACACTTACCAGTACTTTTTTCCGAGTCAAAATTCGCTCGGGGTAGGATTTAGCCGCCAAATATTTGAAATCAAAATGGCCACTTTGACAAAAGTAATTTCATAAGTAAGGACCATATATCAGTACATTATATCTTGCATTTTATTATTACAGAACCGTGTCTGATCTAAAGACAAAACTAGAACGACTTGCAGGATTTCCCGCTTCAAAAATGCGACTTTTTTACGTCGACCAGGATTTAAGAGATATGCAAATAGTAAGTTTTTTTTTAATATCAAATTAGCAAAAGAAATAAAAAATAACTTATCTCGAAAAATATAAAATAATACAACCTCATTACTACCTAAACATATTTTTTTTAATATTTATACAAATTAATTAAATTTTTTGAAATAAATTTTTCGTAACAAATATTTTAATTATTTTTATCCAGGGCCCTGAGGAGATGAGATTCCCAACAAAGCAGCTATACTCGTACAACATCAGATCGGGCGACGAAATAATCATCGTTTCCAAATTAACGCTTAAACACTCAATTTCAGTAAATTCGACTGCATGAAGCAACGCAAAAAATTAAAACTACCGTCATATGTCCAATAAATAAACCAAAAACTGAAACATCCAAAAACTGATTCAAGCAACTGCAACTTTTAAATTTGATTATTTATTTGCTTAAATATTCAAATTCGATAAATATTCAAAAGATATTATTTATAGTGCCAAAAAGTTAATTCCTAGGTCAGAGAATGGAGGCTCTCAAAGTACCTACTTAGTACTGCGAATGGCTAACTACTATAAAACAAATGTAATGTTAATCAGTCACAGATGATTGTTGCAGCACATGAGATACGTTTTCGAATTATACGATATTTTAAGACTTTTTAAAATTATAAAATTTACAAAAAGTGATTGACAAATAAAAATCAACGTTTATTCGCAGATTTAAAAAAATACTATTTGATTCATGGAAAAGATGGAAATTGCTTTTAATACCTCTTTCCGTTTCTGGACCTGTTACATAATATATTATATATATTTAGATAGATTATGCAGTTTATTTGACATAATTTGTCGTATATTTCTTAACGATTATTCAGTGACAATTTTGTTGAATTTACTATTATGGTGTGGATATAGCGTTGAGAATTGGGATCAGATCTTTAAAACGATTACAGTATATTCAATATTTTCTCCATTTTACTGCAACTGTCAGTTGTATAACGATGCTTGAAGTGACGGTCGTTTTATTGAGAAAATTAAACATTTAGGTATGTAATAGATTCATGTCATAAAGCTATGTATAACGTAATGAAACCTTCTACCTACTAATCTATTACATTTTATTTGTATAATAGAAACTTTTAAATGATTATCGTTGTGTATTATAAATTCAATTAATTGTTGTCACAAAACAATTAGTTTTTAAGTAATTGTCGAAGCTGAGAGCTTTGTAAGAATATTTTGCACAACTATTTTTCTTTATTTTTACATAATTTGAAATGTTATATTTTTTTTTTGCAATAAGCATCTGTGATAATAAATTATAAATAAAAGAATGGTACACATTCAAGATTGACTTATTGATTGTATGTAACAACTCGATGTATTTTAAAATGTATCTAATTATGTGTGTAATTTATTGTGATCAAAAGTCACTGGCCATTGAATACATAAAATGCTTATTATTAACACAAAGTGATACTAACTGCCATTTTGCAATCTTAGTTGTTAAAATACAATAAGAATTACCATTACCAATCCATTGGGTGCGAATTTCAAGATTTGTTTATTTTTTTATTTTTTTGTTTCTTGCAGAATAACAAAATAACTCATCTGCCAAATAAGAATTGTATGTAGTTATAGTTTACAAATAGCAAATGGGCAGTATGTTATAAATGTTCAAATGTCAATATTCATTTGATGCAGCTCTTTAGTATTAATAGCAAATACGAAATAAACGAAATTATTAATTTTTTTGTTTTAATGACTTCTATCCCATAACTGGTATTAAATATTTTTTAAGTACACATTGTGCTCAAATTTGGTAGCAACACGTAACAGAAATGATAACATACACAAATCTATCCTTTATTTTATTGAACTAGTTAGTGAGGGGGCAGAAGAAAGACTCCACAATTCTTTTAAGTTTTATTTACTAATCATTTATCCATAATTTTTTTCCATAAACAGCTATCATTGCATTTTGTACTTCTTCAATAACTTGTTCCTGCACCTCATACCAAATGTCATCATTAATTTCCTTTATCCTTCTTCTCATAAAATTCACTAAAATATAAAGCTTATGTATATTTTTATTTATTACCATTTCTCGCATATATGCAGATATTAAATTAATGTCGCAAAGTTTTGGCATCTGTCCACTATCAAACCATGCCCTTAGCAATTCTCGTACTTTATCCCAAGGTAGGCCAAGCAATCCTTCTTGTTTTATTTCTTCCTGTTTAGGTTTAACTATTACGTATTCCTCTCTTTTAATTCCTTTGTTAGCACTAACTTCGTCAAATAATGGTTGTCCTTGAAGAAATTTATTTATTAGATTCTGAGAAGTGGAAGCTGGAACTTTTGTACTTTTAGGAGGTCTACCTTTTGTTTTTAATATAGGTGATTTTATTTTACCTATTATAGGCGATTGTTTTTTCGGCGATATATTTTGCTTTTTTGGTGTGGTTAGTACGCTCGTATCAATTTCAGGTTTTTGAAAGTCCAACTTTGTTTTTTCTGTTTTAACTGACGTTTTATTTATGAAAAATTTATCTATGGACCTTTTAACTGGTTTTGTATTAATAGATTCTAATTTTGTTAGCTGTATACCAATTCCTCTCATTTCTTTGGGATCTATGTTTTGTTTTCTGCATATAGATATCACCTCTTTTGTTATAGTTGTAACATCATTAGTAGCAGTTGGAAGGGTAGTGGACTTATTAATTACATCACAAAACCCATGGCCCATAAATTTGGCAGTTTCCACAGGAGCATTTTCAGCTCTAATCATAAGTTTAAGTGTGATACATTTACCCATTACTTTGAACTGTTGCATTCTAGATTGGACCTCTATCGAAAGTTGTCTTAAAAAGTCTTCACATTGAACATTATTTTCGAATCGAATACCATAATTTACTTCTGCTGACACGGATTTTCTAACAGTTTGATACACTAGGGGATTTGGGTCATGTCCTCGGCATTGATCATATAATTGTAATCCAGTTTTATTACCCAAATGCTTTTGAAGGAAATTTCGCGATACACTTTGAAGAGATCCACATGTCTGATGTCCTAAAGACTCTAATTTGTGAGATGTTTGCCTACCAACACCTGGTAAATCTTTAAGATTAACAGAAAATATAAAACTATCTACAATATCTGATGTTAGAAAGAATTGACCATCTGGTTTTGCTTGTTTCGTAGCTAGTCTTGCTTGCAATCGGTTTCCACCAAAACCTGTAGAACATGGGCAACCTGTTTTACTTTTTATTTCTTCCCTCAGAGCTGTTGCAAAATCATTAACACTCACATTAAGGTCATCTAATAACTCAGTACAATCCACATACATTTCATCACAAGACATTGCTTCTATATCTAAAGTATATTGTGCTATTGTGTTATACAAAGTATATGCCACTTCTTTATATTCCTCAAAATCATAAGGTATAGTTTGTAAATCAGGACACAACCTTAAAGCTGCACCCATAAACATTCCATTAGAGATTCCTTTTGCTCTTGCTTCATAAGAACAGGAAGCAATTTCACTCATCGATCCAAATTGACTATCTTCTTCACTAATACTGTCTACCCTTGTCTCAATTTCAATATCTTCTTCAGGGATACCGGCCGCTTTACTTACCTTTTTAACTTGTTTTTGCTTATACAAGTTAAATTCAGTTATCCTGTCAACCCCTGACCTTTTAGATTGTCTTTGTCCACCTTTTGAATGAGTAACAGCAACAGGTTTACCCCTTAATTCAGGTCTTTTACGTAAACCCACAGAAACAAAGAAACAGTCCATATCGATATGCATAATTATTTTTCCATTATGAAAATCGGTTTTTGTTAATTTATTACTGAAATTGTTTAGTGAAAGTATTGTCTTTTTAATATTACTACGAGTTATAAAACTGAAGTTACTATTATCTCTGAGGTCATTAACATACTGCTTGAAACATGCTCCAAGTTGTGAAATATGGTGTAACCGAGAATTATTATAAAACTCTAAAATGAAGTTGGGATCTACTGCTGTTTTTGCAATATCTTCATTTTTTTTGTGTATTTCTGATGAGATATTTTTATTATTACTACATTCCTGATCATTGGTTGTTTCTGATATTTTGTTTTCCACATGAACAATGGGATATGGATCAAATTTTTCTTTTGACTTTGTTAAAACATCAACATTACCTATTTGTTTAAAGTTTAGTCTCGCTTGTGATTTTGAGTTTCGATATAGTAAGTACTCTTTGTAATCCAATACACGTTGAGCATTGATACTGTCTGTTATCCATTGTGGCTTAACAACTTTTGTTAATGACATATTTTTTACTTTTGTATCTGGTAAGTTAGATGCTATTATAAAATCTTCACTTCTTTGATAAACATGATAAACACCCCCATATTTAGCCATTAATTCCTTTAACTCGTCCGCCGACGGTATTGTGAACCCATTTACATATATACTTATCCCATTGAATAGATTAGACTGCTTACATTCTTTACCAATTCCAGCAGAAAATTGCTCCTCCAATTTTGCCTTTTTTGCTTGCATATACCCACCCCAAGCTTCAAAACCATTATCGGGAAATTTTTCATCTCTACGGTGCATATTAATTTAAAAAATTTAATTTCCATATATCATGACAAAGTTACGTTTCTAATAACCGGCGTTTGAAAAATATATTCATACCATGTAAAGAATAAAAGCCTGCTTGATGAAATTATTGGAAATTATACTGTAATTCTTATTAGTTATTACTTGGTAATTACTATCACAGAACACTATTACTTCTACCGGAGATTACTATATGGGCCTAGTAATTACTTTATAGTAGATACAAACTAAACTACGAATCCTATTATTTTGTATTTTCGTTTGAACTTTGATGATATTTTTTTTTTTTTTTGGATTTTATGACCTGGTATCTACAACCTTTAGGTCAATTTGATGATATTAATTATTAACCACAGAGTATATAATAATATTAACTATTAATATTTACTTTATAGTTTCGTTCTGAAATTTTTAAAAGATGTTTTAAGTTGGTTGCACTTTCTTATATGAATAAGTTACATTTTAGTTATTGAAAATATTTCTAAAAGACTCTAAATATTAAGTTTTTAATTTTAAACATCACAAAAAGTATTAAAGTATAAGCACATTTAAAAGTCCCCTGATATTTTTTAATCTATTATATACTGTGATAGACAATTGGTCACACGATTTGAATATAAAACGTAAATCAGTAAATGTCATTAACGATCATTTCAAATTAAAAACAGTAAACAAAGACATTAAATAAATTTAAAATTTTATTTAATAAATTACATTAATTTAATACATTATGTCATGTTACAATGTCAGCTTCTGATGAAGATTATATTATAGCTCCTTGGGTTGGCCCTTCATGTTTTAAAAATAGTTTGACCGTTGCAGTACTTTCTTTAAACCGTGATATTATTGAAAGTTTATCAGAAGCAGTTATTGACGTTCATACGAAAGGTGATTATAGGTGGAAGTTGGTGGTATTACGTTCATTTACCCTGGAAGATATCGTTAGACAGTCAGATTTAACAGGCAGAGTAGCGATAGACTTTGTTGTGATTGCAATAGATACGAGTAGAATATTTTGTTTAGAATGGGCAAAGAAAGTCCTTGAACAGGTTCATCCTGACCTCAGAATTCGTCGTGTTATTCTTGTGAATGCAAGTGGCCTTCCTGTTAATACGATGGCTGTTAACGCAAGTGAAGTTATCACATTTTGTTCAGAAAACAGACTTGAAATGTTAAATGGAAATATGTCTAAATCTGAAGATGCTCAGTTTGTTGCTCGCAGATTATTGAAATATCTTGAAGTGACTGTTGGTGTAAGGACTGGTATTCCTAATTTAAATATTTGATATGCTTTTTTAAGAAGTGCATATTATAAAATGAAAAGTAAGAATAAATAATTACAACTACATATTTTTTAATTTAACATTGCTTATGAGTAGTTTAGAGTAAATATCATTGTTACCATTTCTTTTTATGTAATTATTGTCAAATGTGAAATGTAATTAAAAAGAAATTATATTCATAGGTAGGCCTTAGAATTTATTTTATGCCTATTATAATACTCAATACTTAGATTGTCAACTTTATTGTCGCCCAGATTATAGACTTGTGATTAACACATAGTTTTGAATTTTAATAAATTCAAAATTGAGCGAAATTTTCAATATACAGTATTGGGAGGTTATTTGTAATTAGGCGGGTCAGCTTGTTCAAAGAAATGTTTACACATATTCCGACTCTCCCGTTTTGCTTGAATCATTGTTATATTTTGAAGAACATACAGAATTCATTATTTATATTATATATCAATGAACTTTTTCATTAAGGTTCCTAATTGTAATTGTAAAATAATTTTAGAAAAAATGCTAAAAATAAATAAATAATTATTAATACACATTTTGAAATCATTTATTTATACTTCAATTGTACTACAAAATAATAGGAAGTTTTCTACAATTACAATTATATATTACATTAATAAGAAAACCATTACATTCTCATATAACAGTTCTCATGTATGTCAAATCTCAGTGTTTATATCAACACTTTCTATTAATTTTTATTGAAACAAAAATAAATCAGTTAAATACAATCAGATAAAAAATTATCTTATACACTATTGAAATACTGTTCATTTATTATACTTTGTGTAAAACTAACTAATGTATAGTAAGCATAAAATATATCGTCATAGTCGTAGAATAGTGACGGATCTTGCAGATTTGAAACTTTGCAGGGCAGACGTTTCAAACAGATATTTTGTTGTTGTTGTATATTTGAAATGTCTGCCCTGTGTGGTTTTGAATTTTTGGGATCCGTCGCTATTCTACGACTATCAAGAAACACCAACAAAACATATAACAACAATATAGTTGTTTGAAGTGTCTGCCCCGTAAAGTTTTAAATTTGTAAGATCTGTCACTATTCTACGACTATGACGATATGATGATGTATGAAAATCAACATTCAAAATGTTTCGATATTTAAAATAATCTAATAATAAAAGAAACCTTAAAATTTTTCTTCCTATTACACTGGTATAATTATTAATCTAAATTATATATATAATAAGTATAATAATTGCCGATTCTAATATATTAAAGTCATAATGGCGACTCATTAAAATAAACGTATACAAAAATTTAAGATAAAGCAATATCACAACTAAAACACCTGTTAGCCAGGTTAATAAATAAAATACTCAATTATACATCAACTAACACATGATAAAATACAACAACCATTTCATTACGAACATCAGAGAAGGACACAATATATGAAATAAGAAAATTACATATATATATTTACTAAACATATAATTTTGGAATGATAAATTATTCTTTGATCTTATATGTTATATTGCTTATAAATCATATTATAAATATTTAACAAAATCGTCAAATAGTGATTTTAAACCAAATCAAATTACAAAAATTTTGGTGTGGTCAAAATAGAGAGCAAAACATAAAAAAAACAACTTGAAGTACTCGATCATGCAAAGCTAAAAATTAATACATCAATTTTAGTATATATACGGACAGGTTTTCAATATTATAGTTACTCAGTTCTACAGTGTGTTCTACTATGTTCGTAGATGTGATATACATAATAGTATTTATCGCAACACTAAGATGGTAAACACACAGAAGTTACTAATTTACTGACGTATCATAGCTTATTCCTAATTTCCTGTACTGAGAGATATAGTTAAAATTGTCAAGCTGACACTAAAGCCACCCATAGGTATTTTATGAAGTTTAATAGTTTCATCAAATGCCAATGGGAATGCTTAACATTTCAATATTTTACGTAACATATAAATCATGAGCTTCAATTTTTGCTTTATAGAAATTATTTAAGAGTAAGAATCAAGTGTGTGAATGTCTTATACATTACATATTTACATCTATTATTTGAAAATAACTGTAAGAAATACAATGTTGTTTACATTGAATTTCATCTATATTATTATATTATGTATTACTCTCCTTTATGCAGGTTTGTTTATTAATTCAAACTAAATATGTTTTTAAACACATTTTGTTTGAACACTTACATAATGTATTATACTCATACTAATGTTAAAATTTGACCCTTGTGCGAATAATACTAGGGTTCACCTAGGCTGTTTTGATCAGGAGATTCTTGATATGTAACTGCAGTCACCTCACAAATGAAACAATTTGTACGAATTTTTTGTATTACTGGGTAGTATACACGGAGAACAAAATGAGATTCATGATATGTGGTAGCGACATGCAAGCCTGAAGGTATCATTAAACAGTATGGAGTTAAAATCACTTATAAAATGATTAAATACAACTATAATAAGCCGTTGAGTAGAGCTGGTCCAGCCATTTGACACCACAATATGTTCAGCTTATTGGGCTCAAAAACATAGCACCTTAACATTCACTGTACACATAGGTCAATTATACACCAGGAATCTGAAACAATTATCCAAATATGTTACATACTCAGAGTAAATTTAATGAATACTTACAGATGAAGTAATTTTGTAGTATGGTAATCATTAAATCGGATCTAATTGTTACCTCTATTTGAGAGAGAAGTTGATTCAATCTCTAAGTGTACGGCCTGAGTGAAAAAGCGTCCAACGGAGCGTTCAGCGTTGCGTGCGAGCGGCGAAAGAGCGTTCGCAGAGTGGCCTTAGTGCACGCTTGTTGTAGTTGTAAGCTGGTCACATTTTTCATGATGTGGTCGGGGTCGTACGATATTATTGATATGAATTAATAATGATTATAGAAGAAAATGTGTGGTTAAAATATTCTTATAACTCGAGACAAGGTCCAAGTGAGATAATAATTAAACAAAGAAGGCTGTATGGGGAGTTTCCTACGTTGTATGAAACTTTGAGATTAAATGAAGATAAATTCTATAAGTACACTAGGATGACGGTGACAACTTTTGACTATACAGGTACTTAAAAAGATTGAGTCACGATTAAAACTGACGAGAACAAATTTTCATGCATCGGATTAAAATATAACCCCTGTGGAAAAACTGATGGTACCTTCAATTCCTAGTTTTACTGCTAGTTCCTTCTACATTTTTTGTTTAATTATTCTATTTTTATATAAGGCATTAGTTGTAGACCATAATTCTGGTTTAAGTTAAATCTCTACAATAATATCTTCAAACGACATGGCGCGAACGCTTTCGTCGCCGCTGCAAAACACAAACTGGTTTGAACTTGCACGCGACGCCACGCTCGACGCTCGGCACACCGCAAACAGGCACGCTCCCCGCGCCGCGCCGCTCGGCTGCACTCGGGACACTCGCGAGTGTTTGCATCTGTTTAACACGAACGATGCACGCTCCGCCCCGCCGAACGCTTAAGTCGAGCGTGCACTCAGGCCGTACACTAAGATGTAGTAGAAGATCAACTGCATTTATATATGCTACATGATTAACAATTTTAATTGATCATCCGGATCATGGACACGACGTCTTGCTAGGCATCATCTCGCGCGCGCAAAATACGTTACGTTATGTTACTTTTATTTTTTTTAAACTAGACCATCGACTTGGCCAGAAGGAGACTATTTTTACAATTTTTATTTAGTTACCCTTTCATACATAGTTCACGCAATAATTTCTCTCTTATTTTCATGCCAGCATACTTATTTTTTTCTTTCATCCATCCTCTTTCACACTCCGGGTAAGTTCCCACTAAGGCTGAAGGCCATTTTCTTTTACAGACTAATTTACTCGGGGACAATGAGGGGGAAGCGAAGTTAACTATTTATTAAGTTTTATAATTTTTTCCTTGAGAAGTAATTACTATATGATCTAAATATACCAAAATTGTTCTTCGTTATTCGTTACGTTACGGTACTGACCCAGTCTAGTCCGAGTCGAGGTTGACGACGTCGGCGGGCGGCTGCTGGTCGAGGCGGCCGCCGGGCGGGCGGCCGCGCGGGCGGGACCTCTCGCCCAGCATCATCTCGCGCGCGCCGCGCTGCTGCATCGCGATGGCGATGGGGTCCCGGCTGCCGAGCCCGCCTGCGTACAGCTTTGCGCCCATCTGCTACGAGTAGCGATTTGTTGCGATTATAAACACGCTTAGCTAACGACGCCGCTTTGCGCTATCCGCTTTCCAAACTTACTAAATTGAATGAATCGGCTCATTCGGAATAGTTCTTAGTCTGTACTTGTTAAATTTATAAAATTTGTATTTGGGCATCTGGTGATCAAAAATACTGAAGAAATAAAAAAAGCGTATTTATCGTCAGACAATATCGTTAACTAAGCGATGCAAAAATGATAATTTCAAATGAAGGTCAAATCAAGTTTAATTGAAGAACTCAGTGAAAGAATGATCCATTGGATAACAATTTGAACATTGAGATAAAAATTACCAAATTACATTGAAAAAAGTGATATAAAAATTTTAGAAAAAAATTGATTGTCTGTAAAGTCGGTTTACTGACGATAATTTTACGTGATAACGTCATAAGAAAATATTGATGAAAAATTGCATACTTTTATGAATTGAATTATTATCACTGAATTACAATTATTTTGTATAATACAAAGAACGAGTTAATTGAAAATTACAATTTTTTCGATAAATTAACATTTATCAAAATTCAAATACTTATTTTTTTGTTAATTTAAATATTTTTTTCTCTTCTACTGGGACACATCTGCCGGATGGAGTGTAAGAGATATAGATGCGTCACAAGCCGAACGCTTGGACCGATAGTGCCTCTCTATCGCTCGCAGAACGTGACAATGTATCACGTTTCGCGAGCTTTTTCGTGCATGCAGCCGGCGTTCATCGATTACGACGATTATTAGACGTTATCACGTAAAAAAATTGCATAACTGGTAATTTAAACTCGATGCTAATACTCCCGCCGAGCGGCACTCGTGTATACAAAGCGACGCACGTTCTGGTGCTGCATCATCTGCTGCATGCGTATCTGCTGCTGGCGCTGCCAGGGCGGCTCGTAGTGCAGCCCGCTGCTGCCGCCGAGCGCCATGCCGCCGCTCATGGCGCCTGCTACACACGTTTATTATATACTAGCTTCCGCCCGCGGCTTTGCTCGCGTGGTTGAATTGACAAGAAGTGGCCTATGTCCTTTCCTAGGCTTCGGACTATCCGTATCGAATTCTTACAACAGCTCGTTAACAGACTCCCAAACAAAAAACGTTCCTCCACGCTTGAAGACTAATATAATCCAATCGGCACTTAGTGAATAATAAATAATAAGATATTAATAAATAATAATAAGAATGTCGTAAGTGCCATGAAATTGGCGTCACTTACGCGTTTTCGCGTGATATTTTTTAAACTATGTAATATTATTGCCAAATTACACAAAATCTGTATAAATTGTAGCCTATGTGTTATTCTGTTGTATAAGCTATATTAGTGTAAAGTTTCATGTAAATCCGTTCAGAAGTTTTTGCGTGAAAGAGTAACAAACATCCAGACAAACTTTCCCATTTATAATAAAGGATTGATGGCTATTTCAATGAAAAATGACATGTTAACGCCAACCAAACGTCTTAATGTGAAAAAAAAAACCAAGTGATTAAAACATTCAAGACCACTATTATCACTACGTTGCTTTGCCAACCAAGAATCATATACCAATTATATATAAATTAATTACTGGTTAAATATTTATGTGACAATTATATTAAAAAATTGACCAGATGAAATATTTCATAAAATATTATTTGATTAAAGTTATTAAGTATATATTTAAACATTTTAACAAATGAGAGTACCATAATAAAATAGAAAAATAATATCTACCTGGATTCATAACTGCATTCATCATTCCAGGATTCATCATACTCGGGTTGGCATATTTGTACATTTCACCCATTTTCTGCATCAACTGTTTAAAAGAAACACCACAGATTAACACAATATATACAGATACTTATTTAAGCGTGGGAAAATTTACTACTCAAAACAAAATAAAGGCCATTCCGATGCTACGATTTATATTATTCATGTTTAAATTGAAGTATGTTTATATTATTTTTATAAATACAATTATATAAAATCAATATTTATGAATTATCCAATAACATATAAAAAAGAAAAAGCTACTCATTCTGTAAACAATATACTTTAATCACAATTATTAACGAATTTTACATTCGCCGGTCATAGTGAGTGGCGTACATTTTGTTTTAAGTGGTATATATTTATATATATGTATATCTATGGTATATAGAAACTGATTACATGCTCTGGCTACATGGCGTACATAAACGTAAAACATAAAAGATCTATACAAATATCGCTAGTAACTTACGCCATAATCATATCCACCGAACATCTAAACAAATAAATTTCAAACATTTGAATATGTTATATGAATTTATAACTTTCATAGAACTTAAATTAATGTTTATTTAAAATTTAAGTTATTGCAAAGTTATAGAAAACATTTATTATACTGAATTTTATAAGTTCCTTTTCACTCGGTTTCATTTATGACAGTGAATTTTAATTTTTTTCTTCAAACCCTTTTTTTAGCATCATTTTTTTAATATAACATAAATACACTCCTTGGTATCTAAAGTACCTTAATAAATCCTATTACATAAAAAACCCACTAAAAATACACTATATATAACAGATAATATTAAATAGTTTGTATAAAACATGAAACCCTTAAGATTGATATTTTCGATCATCTAATCTGATGAGTGCAAGAAAAATTATTTATAAACTACATAAATGTCATTACATAATGTATAGATGATATTTTTTAATTTAATGACAACCCACAGTGGGTTGTCATTAAATTAAAAGTGTTCAATTAAAAATGACAACACAAACTTATAATTATAGTAATACTGACCGCAGGATTGGCACTGTACAACAAGGGCATCATATCTCGTATCTGATTCTCTGTTATATTGGGCATGTCCTTTTGCAGCAGTGCCGTTAGTGCAGCAAACGCCATTTGCTGACTGTGTTGCTGTTGTGCGAACAGGCCTGGCACTAGAAAAATTTAGACATTATTATACAGTAGTCAAATTTCAGTTTCTTTGTCTGCAGTAAACTCTGGATGTATAAAATTAGTTTGAAAATCATGGCTTTACGTGCTTTTCGAGGCACGGTGGGGAGACTTACAAGGACATACATTAAGACCGGCAACAAATATTTGTACAAATACAAATATCTGTCCGGAGTGGGAATCAAACCCGCAACCGCCGGCGCGTGGCTTCGAGGCGACTACTCGCACCACTACACTAGAACGGTTGTCAAAAAAAAACCACAACCGTAGGGTATCCATTTACGTGCTGGAGCCTAAATCCCAGGCGTTAGTGAGTAATGGTGGCGGTTCGCGCCCGCGAGAGGAGACGGAGACAAGAGACCGCGACAAGTTATATCGATTCTGTTGTCTCTGTCTCTCCTGTCGCGGGCGCGAACTGCCACCATAATAATGCAGATCGGAGGGTAGTCTCACTCATGCCGTTCTGCAGGGCGTAGGCGGAGAAGGGCACGGGCGGAGGGCGCGTCTTCTCATTCTCGAAGTCCTCCCAGGCCGCCTTCCGCTCCTCCTCCGTCAGCGTCTCCTCCTCCTTGTTCTCCAGCAGCGAGTCGTGCTCGTGATACTTGTAGATCTGCGAAACCAAATATATGTGAGTTCAACTACTACGAATAAAGACCAAGAGCCCACGACGGCCAGACCGTTGGTATTTTATAAAAGCTGAAATTTTTCTGTGCATGTCCACTAAACATCTAAAAACGATCAACGACTATAGAGTTTGGAGCTAGCGAGTTTAGCAGATAACAGGTAAAGGTGTATAAAATAGTACCAGAAAAACTTTCAATTTTTGTAAAATAACGAAGGTCTGGCCGTCGTGGGCTCTTGGGCTTATATGTTCGTATAGTGGTAGTGGGGTGGACGTGTCATATTTTAGGTATTGGCGCTATGTCATGTGTGAGTAAAGCTCGTACAAATAAACTAAATGTGTGTGCGTGCACAGGTACGTTCGATAAAGTGTTTGTTTAATATGTAAGAAAAAAGGCTTTATAATTATTATAAATAATAATACGAAACTTTTAAATAGCAATATAAAAATAATGTATCATAGATGTCATTAAAAGTAATGATAGCTTCATCACAAAACATCTATATTTATATTTAACTCATAAACTTAACATGACTTATTTTTAAGGGGGTCATCCCATGTGATGGGCTAAAAAATCGATATTTTTTTTTCATAAATTGCTTTCTTAATATGTCTCGAATACGGTAGTAAAGTGATTTTTGAAAATTCGAAGTCGTTTTAAAGATACAGCAGGTAGAAGAAGCAGCTGTTCGGAGCGCTGAGTTGGCACTAGCAGTGTGTACGGTCGGCTTTATATATATTTATATAAGGGTGCCAGCCTTTTATACAAATACACGTTCATACAAGTTTCTACAGGCTTAAAAAGGAATTTCTATAATTATTAAATATTTTACTGAAGTTATTTTAGTCTTGGTTCAACTTCGAAGAGTGCAACAACTAATGAGTGGACGGAAAGGAAGTACGAGTGGAAATTTTCTTCAGATGAAAACCCTCAACATCAATTTTCTCCAGAAGGCGAAGACAGTTGATGTAAATGGCGTAAGGCAGAAGCTAAGAATGAGCTCGACCAATTTCATCACGATAAATAAAAACCTCTAATACCACAAGTACAAGTAGCTATCAAACGTGTTTTCAAAGATTTATCGAAAGATGAACTATTAATTCGTTGTTTAGGAGCAGAGACACAAAACAATACCGAATCTTTTAATTCGCTGATTTGGACTTTTGCTCCTAAGCATCTCCATTCTGGCCCCAAGATAGTTGAAATTGCTAGCTACTTATCAGTTATCATCTTTAATGAAGGTTTTGAAGATGTTTTGAAAGTAATGTCGGTTACGGGATGTCCTATTGGCCGCGAAACCCATACTTATGTTGAGGAACGTGATGAAAAGCGAATCTCACGTTCTGAGCGGCGCGTAAGTGAAGCCGTTAAACAAGCCAGGATTGACTCAAGAGCTGAACAATCTGCTTTGAAAGAGTTTCAAGAAGAAGAGGAAGGAATACTCTATGGACCAGGCATCACCGATTTAAAGGTAAGTTGATATTTTCATAGTTAAGCGGACTTGAAACTTTAAACACGTTTTTCTCAAAACTGTATTTTTCAAACTTACCTCCATTGTATCTTAAAAACGGTTTGACCGAATGACTTGAAATTTGAAGGTTTGGATTTAGCACATGTAAACGCATGGAATGAACTATTGGCGATCAAAAATTCCCAAAATTTCGATTTTTTTTATAGCAAAAAACAAAAAACAATTCGCAAAATTCGCGACTTTTTTTTTCAAATTTCTACCAAAAGTCCAATTTTTGGTATATTCATTTGATGATAGTTCATTCCGTGCATTTAGGCTCACAGATTAAAACGCCGTTAACTTTTTTGTTTCAGATAAGCCAATCAGCCGGAATCGTGGAGGAAGTGCGAGCCCATTTTTTCGAGGCGGAGTTGTTCAGAACCCTGTAACTCGTGTTCTACATCATATTTTTAACTCAAAGTTTATATTGATACTGTCAAAATATATGTTAATAAATGATAATAAACTTAATAAAGCTCAATCTACTTACTGGTCGTAAAAAAAAAATCTTGAAAAATCCCTAAAAAAACAGGCCGTCACATGGGATGACCCCCTTAAATCATAAAATCGATTTCAAAGTTTTAAATGCTTATCCAGAAAAATTGCATTTTTGCAAGTGACGTTGTCGCACCGGGGGTGCGTATGCTACTAAAAAAGACATGTACCAGTAAAACAGAAAACACAAGCAGGTTAGTTTGTTATAAATATTATAAATCATCATCACTGTTTTTAAAAGTGATTAATAGATATAAATAATAATAATTAATTTCAGTATTAAATAGTTCAAGTTAGATTAGTTTAAGTTATCACTTCCGAGACGCACACTCGGTTGATCTCGTGTCGTGAGTACGGCGCAGGGCGCTCACCTGCGCCTCGTGCTCGCGGAGCATCTCGGCGAAGAGGCGGTCCTTGGGCAGCGGCGGCAGCTCGCGCGGCGCGGCGGGGCGCGGCTCGAACTTGTACAGCTCGGCGAGGTCGTTCTCGGCGTAGTGCCGGTCGATCTGCTGCTCGTCGATCACGCGCTTCGATATCGCCTGCTTCGTCACCTGCCGCTCGTAGATCTTCTCCTCCATCGTACCCTGCGGGTGGCGGCGGTGTAACGGTGGCGGCTCGTGCCCGCGACACGCGACCGCGACAGGAGAGACAGAGACTAGAGACCGCGACAGGTTATATCATTGGTCGTCTCGGTTCTGTTGTCTCTGTCTCCCCTGTCGCGGTCGCGTGTCGCGGCGCGAGCTACTACCATAACGTTACACTCTGACACATTGTAGCAGAACGACGTTTATAGCTATAATCGCAGCGCGAGTCAAACCACGATTGGACGTCTCTGTTTTATATGTTTAGTCCGTTAGGGAAACGCATTTATAATACCGTAATATAAAAGTAGGTACTCTTCTCCTTTATAGAAAAACTAGCGGCCCGCCCCGACTGCGCCCGGTGTATGTATATGTACCTAAACCTTCCTCATAAATCACGATCTATTGATGAAAGCCGCATGAAAATCCGTGCAGTAGATTTTCAGTTTATCGCGAAAAATTACATACACGGCGGAAGACTTTGTTTTATAATATGTAGTGATTTCGTTTGACTATGGGACAATTATATTGTGGTTATGTATAACATAACTTATCATAAGCGGAGCCGTATGATGACAGTTTGGAGCAGTGATTACAGCTACTGGCTGTGCTGTTAGCGGTCGCGGGTTCGATCATCACTCATGACCGACGTTTGTATAAAATATCCATACGTTCTCGTGCGAAATTTTCGCACAAATTCGGAAATTTCAAACAAAATTTGATTTTTTCAGAATTTATCGGCATTTTTCAGTTCTTTTATGATAAGACTCAGGGTCTTTTCAGTCTCAAAAATCTCTGAAAAACACTGAACAAGTCAAATATCGAGGAGGACGTCGAGAGAGAGGCGTCTACTAACCATGGCGAGGAAGCGGTAGATGTAGCAGGGCTTCTTCTGCCCGAAGCGGTAGACGCGGAATATGCTCTGCACGTCGTGCGACGGGTTCCACGACACGTCGAAGATGACGACGCGGTTGGCGGCCACCAGGTTGATGCCGAGCCCGCCCGCGCGCGTCGAGATCAGGAACAGTCTGCGGGACACGCGCACCATCACTGACATACGCTGTAGCCACGGCCGGATTTAGAGGGCTGGAGGCCTCGGGGCGACAAAAGGAGTGAAGGACCCTTTTTCAATTTTTTTCAGTCGAGTTTTCCAATGAAAATGAAAGGAAAGGATGTATAGTATACTAGTCTGAGGTCTCTATTTTGAGGGCCGGTCTTTTGTGGAAGCCCCGAGGCTGTAGCCCCGGTTGCCCTCCCCTAAATCCGTCCCTGACTTTATTGTACACCAAGAATAAGCAATATTACAAAAAAAAAAAGGAAATAAATACAAAAGGCGGCCTTATCGCTAAAGAGCGACCTCTTCAACCTAGGGCAGAGAAAATGGTATAAAGATAGATGGTAAGTGTAGTTTTATTTTATACAAATATATAAAAATAGATATAATATGGAGACATGAATGTATTAAATAGATACACATACAGACAGATTAGCACTTATGCATTAACCCTTTCCCGGCCGTCACCGTAATATTCCGTGTTTTACTGTTAATGCCTGTGGCGCCAAGCCCGTAATATTACGTTCTATTTTTTCTATGTCTATTTCTTGATTAGATATAAAAAATATGAAGAAATTTTATATTATTTATAATACTTCAGGATGTGTACTTTACAATAATCCAACTTTAAAACAATAGGCTTAACATTCTGATACATAAAAATGCAATTTAAATGCAATAGTCAAATTAGGCGCTATCACAACCCTAACACACAGGGCCGAACCCGTAATTTTACGTAGGCTAGTGATGCACTAGTAAAAACTAAATAATAGAGAAGACTTCCTTTTGAATTATTAATTCTCTTGTTAATACACGTCTAGACTATAAATTAATTATTTAATGTGTTTTTTAAACCTTTTATTTGAATAATAAACCATAATTAAAGAGAATCGGTAGAAAATTACGAAACCAAAAAAATATATATTCTTGATCTCGATATTATTTTGGGACGTCACTAATACAGTTACTGCCCGACGATCATTTGCGGCCATCACCGTGATTTTCCGTGCGGCGCAAGCGACACGGTCGGCATAGTTGTTTGTAAACATCAGTACCTGCAGAGCCGTCCCCGTAATAACACGTTAACTTCATATGCCTAGTGCTGTACAACATTATGTTGGACGACGACGAATTATTGAATATATTACAAGGAGATATCAACAACGACAGTAATTCCAGTTTAAGTAGTACAAGTGATGAAGAATCGGTAATATATATCGGTCCGCGTGGAAATATATGTAAAATAAATATTCGGCGGGAAACTAATGCAAACTATTATAAAAATAGTTTAAGATCCGAACTAGACACGATCTTCACCATATTTTTACTTGGTTAGCTTGGATCTCCTACTAATTATAAGTATAGGTAATATTAGTTTTTCAATTCGCGCGCTTTTTGTTTCTATGGGGATTACCCTAATTGCGGAGAAACTGAACTACTGTGGATATTTATTTTAAAGACGAAAATTAAAAAAGTAATGTATTTTTACCCGACTGCGACAGAAGGAGGGTTACGTTTTTCGAGTGTATGTATGTATGTATGTATTATTAAATGGTTTTTATTTTTATAATTTATTTATGAGTGTTTTATTTTAGATTAATTTATATTCTCCGTTCTGTTCACCGTGGCACAGGTAGATTATACCACTGATGGTACTGTCAATATACATATAACTACTTACTGTTCATTGACACAATCTCCTTTATAGGCTTAAAACAAATTCGTACGATATCGCAGACAAAAGTTAACTATATCTATACTAATAATAAATCTGTTAAACCTCCGTTTCATTAATACACTATATATCATCAAGAATAAATTTTAATAGCGCGCTTTTATTTCGATCAGCGCCATCTCTTATCGTGTTTTTCTCTGTGCACGTATCACGTAAAAAGTACAAAACCAATGTAAATAACTTTAATACATAAAAATTAGACATAGCTCACAGTATAATTTAGTTTTTGTTTCATTGTAATTAAATTTAAAAATAAATATTTAAGAAAATAGAAATACGCCTAGACGCGACATAGACGCCGTCTGGTCTAACGAATCTTAAAAACTCACAAAACTTATTTTTGAGTTATTATTTTGTTAAACTTAAAAGTTTAATAAATATGTCGGATAGAAATAGAAATCGTTTTAATATTTTAGATAAACATCATTTTCAATTAATATACTATTAAGTTAAATATTAATTATGTTAAATGTCACTAAATATAAAAACGATATTCTACAATTATACGATAGATAGCGCAGATAATTTTCTGAATCGCGCTGACCAAAACTTCGGCCAAAAGAATGACACTCGCCCGTATTTAGAAAACTGTTTTTCTTTTTTGCATTCAATTAAATACTTTAAGGTACTACGGTCTTGATTGTTTGTTCGTTGTTAAAATTTAAAATATTTGGTCGTTATTTGTTTGTTGATTTTACAAAGTTGGATGGTTTTTTTTTTTTTTTTTTACTATACTTCCACAGGCTTTATTTGCCCATGCCTTTTTTTATTTACATTTTTATATTGTTATTGTTATGTTTCATGCGTACTTAATTAGACAACGAAACTTAAGCTAAGCTTAGGATCTCTATCTATCGCGAGTCCTTGCACTGACCACAAATTCGCTTATTTAATATATAAAAATAAACTTAACTTACTTAAAAATAAACTTAACTTACTTAAAAAATAAACTTAACTTAATATATTTTTTTTTTTTTTTATTTTTATTTTTTTTTTTCTTATATCTATTTATTTACATTTTTTTTTTTAAATTCTATTGTGTATATAGGTACTTTGTTTTCTTTCGTTTACATGCTTGAGTTATATTTATCTAATTTTTGTAACCAACATACCAGATTATTTTGTCTAGTTTTCAGCCATCACATCTTCACCACCAGTCTTGGTTTGCAATCTTCGTTTTACATTTTTTTTTTCTTTTTTTTTTTTTTTCATTTATCCGACTCCGTCCCAGTCTTCCCCGAGAGACTCCTCAGCTGTTCGAGCACATTCTCAATGACGGCGGTGTCTCTTTTTTGTATCGCCATCTTGAGGGTGTGCTCGAGTATTTCCTTTGATGTAGCCTCCACCGCCTTTTGAACAAAATGACCGATTGCGTCACCACCGTCGTCGGTGTAGTAGATACAGGTCTTTGTGTGTCTAGTCACCGCGACCACAGCATGCGGAACACTGTCATGAATCCGCAGCCTCCTAGCCTTGGTCTGGACGATGATGACTCTCTCGCGTGTCTGTCCCTGCGCCTCGTGGATAGTCATGACGCTCGACCCCCGCCCTGTACCATATCCCTGGTTTAACAGCGTCTTCTTCTCCTCTTGTGTGAAAACCAGGTATAGGGTCCCGTCCTCTCTTTCAGGGATTCGAGCGCCAGTGAACCTCTCCATTCTCAGAGAGTGGACAATGGAGTTTGAGGAATAGATGTTTTTATAGACCTCGTTGATGGCGAGAGCAACATCCTTGGGGTTCCGATGAGTGCAAGACAACTCACATGTGATGTGTGTGGTCATGTTGGGTCTGCAGTACCGCATTACGAACAGGTTGTCCCTGTCGATATATGGCAACTGATTGATATCTCCGACGAGGACCACTTCCTTAGCCTCCGACAATCGGGCGGCCATGACTATGGCCCCGAAGTGGTTCATGAGGGCTTCGTCCACCGTTAAACGGTTTATTTTTACGCCCTCATGAAAACCATTCACTAAGATAGAGGCCATAGTGCGCACCTTTGATTTGGCTTTTTTGCCATAGCGGTGCGTTAGCTTTTCTTTCAGGTCTTTGGCCGCTTCGAGTGTGGTTGTGGCTACTATTTCACCTTCCTCGTCGAAGTTCCCGACTATATGTGTTGTCTTGCCGCACCCGGGAACTCCATTGATCCATTTCAGTGCCGGCAGTTCCCAAGACCCGAAGACATCGCCGACTTCCGGATCGCTCGTGATGGTTTTTGCCATCTCAATTATCCGGTCGCCTAGCATCACCCTCGTGCATCTGGCCACTACCACCACTGCGTCCCCTTTAGGCGTGTTAAATTTCTGAGGTCCTTCTTTTAGTCCCTCAGCCTCGACTGCGCTCACGAAGCCGGCTGTGGTGTTATAAGCGGCCATATACAATCCCGACATGTTGCCCTTGATTACTTGGCAAGTGTCGTTATTGTATATGGCTGCCTCGGCTTCATCGAGTTCCACCTCTAGCAGGCCTTCATGTCCATACTGGTAGGTCTGCATGATTTTTTCGCAGATGGCCTGGCTTACCTCTCGGTTCGCCTTTGTGATAGCCAGGAACTCAATGTATGCATTTTCCGCATGTTGTTGTGGTGTGGACGCTGGTCGAAGCTTTGGTGGTGTGACTTGCCCCTTGTCAGCCCTCGTTCGATTGACTGGTGGCATCTGAGGGGGCTTCGGACTTTTGTCACTTATAAACCTTCTCAGTGCCTCCGATTGCCTTTCATCCGGAGATGCCGGTTTTGGGGCAAGGTGGGACAGTCGAGTACCTTTCTTTGGAGAGATCGTTGCTTGGATCACTTTTGCAAACGCCATCAGATGGGACTTGGAGCTGCTATTAGCATCTCCGGAGGTACGCGACTCGAGCTCCATTTTTTGGGCCTCCGCCTTAGCCTGTAATCGCTCCGAACCACTGAGCATGGTCTCTTCGAGAATCGGTCTTTTAGGGGGTGAAGGTGTTCGAATCTGAGCCTTTAGATATCCCAGATCCTCCCCCCTATCCTCGTAGACTATGACCTCGTGTATTTTCGAGACCATTAGGCAACCGTATCTATCTGCTACGTCTCCTTTGTCATAACCGACCCTCATAGAGTCCACGCTTATTCTTCCGGGGGTCGCATCGGGGAGTTCACCTTGCCGCTGCAGCCACGAGCTTGCTTGCGCAAAAGCGGACTCCTCTCCCCACTCGAATAGAGCGATTGCCTTGTTGTGCAGCCACACCAGACGGTAGGTTGAATCATCGTCCTGTTTCTGTACAAGCGCGTCGATCTTCGTACGCTTAAAGCTTGTTTTTCTCGTGCTACCTTTTATGAGCCGAGCGAGCCCCGGTGAAACTACCAGCCGATCCAGCCCCTCGGAGCGACAAAAGCTTATTCCAATTCTCTCTGCTTCACCGTCCATAAATAGGGCCACGCATCTGGTTCTTATACCCACTTCCCCGCTCCCATTCCCCTCTCCGAGCAGGGACTCTAATGTTTTGCTTTGGGTGGGTGGCGGAGGTGTGTTTTGAGTGGTCCTCCCTTGAAACAGTTTCTGCAGAGCGGACGGTATGGCCTGTAATCTGAGACTCAGCGATGCTCGAGTCGGGGATTCCTGGAGAGGAGTTGCGCTGCCTGTCTGTGTATTTGGGTTTGGTGTTGGATGTAGATGCGGGATGGCTGTGATTGTGTTTTGGGCCTGTGGTACAGACAATGGAGTTGGTGGTAGAGCGGTCGATCCATTTCTTTTCGCCGCTATCACGACGGCATGTCTTGCGAATGCGAGGAAAGACGTTCTGTCGGCTTCGTTCTCCAGGATGGTATGGAGTGAAGGCTGGTCTAGTTTTCTCTGGATTTTAATTTCCAGATCCATCCTTCCTTTGTCGAACCTCGGACATTCCAACAATATGTGGAGAACTGTCTCCTCGCAATTCGGATCGCAGACACACGAAGGACTGTCCTTTAAGTGAAACCGGTGCAGATACGCCGCAAATCCTCCGTGGCCGGTCAGAATCTGTGTATCGACAGGTGTTAATGTCACTTTCCTTACCAGCTTGCAAGCGGTCTTTGCATCTGACAAGAAGATTTTCGTGACCGAACCAGTTTGTGAAGAATTGTATCTATCCTGCCACAATCGGACAGTCTCTTCCCGTATCTGCCTCCTGACGTACGATATTGGTACTTTGTCGTAGTCAGGGGCCGATTTCTTCATGAGAGCCGCCTTTTTAGCCAGCTCGTCCGCTCTTTCATTGCCCGGTGTTCCCACGTGGGCCTTCAGCCAGAAGAACCGCACCGATCTATTTTCCTCGTGGATCTGCCTGATGCATCTCTTCATCTCTATGGCCAGAGGGTGAGTCGCTAATGGGCTCTTTAGCAGGTCGAGCGAGGATCTTGAGTCGCTCAGGATGTTGATTGAGCTTTCTTTTGACTTTCTCACCATGTCCACAGCTCTGAAGAGCGCGTACATTTCTGATTGGAAGACCGTGTTGTGCGGTTCAAGCCGGAATGTGGAGTATCTTACTTCCCTTCCTTGGTCCCACCACGTCAGGGCTGCACCGACTTTACCATCTATCTTACTTCCGTCGGTATATATTAATGGTCCAACAATGTGGTGTTCCTCAAGGGTTTCGGGGTTCAGACTCAACAAGCACTCATACTCAGTTGTTTTGAGTTGAGATGGGTGGGGATTCTGTAATGGTCCCACCCTGCGCTCCAGTTCCCTTCCCGGCGGCAGAAGGTCCTCGTATTGACCCTTTTTGGTCTTATAGAGTATAGCGGCTTCCCGGATCCGAAGGTCAAGTGGGAGTAAGCCAGCTAGGACAAGTGCCGATGTCAGAGACACCGTTCTGTACGCTTTGCAAATTTTCTGGGCAAAGCCTCTCTGCAGTGAGTTTAATTGTTTTCTTATCGATAATTTCTCTGCTGCATGAGACCATGCACTTGCCGCGTACAGGACGATGGGCTCTATCACCGCCACGTATATGATTCTCACTATTTCCCCATTCAGACCCCAAGACACTCTCGCCGCGCATGCGAGTTGTTTATATATATCTGCTGCTTTTTTACATATTGCAGACACATGCGCGTTGAAAGTGAGCTTTGAGTCTATTATGAGCCCCAGCAGTTTAATCTCTTCTACAAGCCTCAACCGAGTGCCGGACATGTGGACTATCGGGGTATTGTATTTGCGCTTTTTCGTCAAAACCATCGCATTTGTTTTGTGTGCGGCGAAGTTCAACTTGTTACGCTTACCCCAGTCCTGAACGGCAGCTAAGGTGGTTTCGGCTGAAGCTTGCAGGTTGCTGGTTTGGTGGCTCGAGAATACGAGGACAACGTCATCTGCAAAGGCTTGGCAGTATACTCCCATATTGTTAACTTCTCTCAGAAGCGAGTCCAAGATAAGGTTCCAGAAGGTCGGTCCACCAATGGATCCCTGGACACAGCCCTTCGTGGTTTTCCTCTCACTGGATGCTCTGGCATAGTTAACTATGACCCTTCGGTCCTGTAGATAGGATGCCACCATGGCATACAAGTTCTTCGGGCAATGTTTTTCCACTAGCTGCTTTTTGAGAGCCGGCCACCACGCATTATCGAAGGCACCCTCAATGTCGAGCGATACCAGGAGTACTATCTTTTTTAATCTTATTTCCTCTCTGATATGCCCAATGAGGTCGTAGAGAGCGTCCTCCGTTCCCCTATGTGGCATAAATCCATACTGACTACGGTGTAGCCTTGGGAAGAGTCTCCACTGAAGTCTACCTATGAGCATTTTCTCAACTGTCTTCCCTAGGATCGACAGGAGTCCTATAGGTCTGTAGGACTTCGGGTGGGTGTAATCCTCTTTGGCTGGTTTGCGGAGTATGCATACGTGAGCGACCTTCCACTGCTTGGGGAAGTATGAAAGCGACAAGCATTTATTTGCCAGCGCTAGAAACACTTCCTTGTTGCAGTTTATTGCCGCTGCGCATATGTCGGACGTTAAACCGTCGGGGCCTGGAGCTTTCTTTGGATTTGGGCTCGAGAGAACCATTTCCAGCTCTGCGGTCGTAAAAGGAGGGTCATTGTCCGACAGATCTTGTAAATCCGCTGGAATTCCGCAGTCGACGGCTTCTCTGACCTGCTTGTGATAAGCGGTGTCGGTCGTCACAGAGTCGTCCGGGTAGAATGTCTTCGCGAGGAGTTCAGCCGACTGATCTGGTGTAAGTGTTTCACCAGCTGCGCTCCTCAGCAGCATGTCATCCTGCCTCCGAGAGGTTTTCCGAATGACTCTGTAGATACCGTCCCACACAGTCCCACAAGTTGGATGGTTATAGCTATTTAAGTTGTAATCTATATATATATATATATATATAAAGTCGTGTTAGTTACACCGTTTATAACTCGAGAACGAGTGGTACGATTTTTATGATTTTTGTGTTTTTGGATTTGTCTTCGTCGGGAATAATACTTATTAAGATATGGTATTCATCAATGAGAAAATAATTAATAAAAAAAACAGTTCGAATGTTTCATCCATACTATCTATATATATATATATATATATATATATATATATATATATATATATATATATATATATATAAAATCACTCAATCCGTCTATTAAAGAATATTTTCCAGTATCGACGCAGGTGTAGGTGATAAAAAATATAAATGCATAATTTTTAAAATTTTAGTTAAATACGAAGCCGGGGCGGGCCGCTAGTGTGTAATATCGATAAAAATTATTCAGATGTCCCATCACTGTTTGAAATTATACCTAAAGTCGTCTGGCCGTGGGGGCACGATTACTGTACCAAAATCTGGCCGGGAAAGGGTTAAATATTATAGACATACACAAAATAAAAATAACATACACTGTTACACTTGTGAAATTATATTTTTAAAAATACAAATTGTATGTATATATATTTATTTCAAAGTTTGTAAGATTGTTTTGTAACACCATCTAGATTTAGCTGTATATACCGTATGTGTAAAAGTATACAGTCATTGTGAAACCAGACTTGCGTTTTAAGAATATTGTGAACATATAAATGTATATTCAATTTTTGAAATATGGAAAATGTGGCAGTAGTCACATCCTTTTATCTTCATTTTAAGCAAATTATAGAATAGAGTTTATTAATATCATAGCTGCTACTACAGTGTGCCATAAAATAGTATTATACTAATCTACTTTTGTATTACCTGGCTCTAGGATTATCTTCTCTGTTAAAATTCTTGCACCAAATCGACCGATTCTCACATGATGTTGAGCCATCCAATCTGAAGTAATCTACACCAGGGGACCATGACCCTAAAAAACATTAATATTAATATGTATAATATGTCCAAGTCAACAAAAAGTAATCTTTGTTTGTTGTTTTGTAAGTATCTTAAAATTAATTCAAAATAATTAGGTCTCAAAAAAATAATAAATTTTCATAATGATTCCTGAAGACAAATTTTAATACGAGTCTTTTTCTTAATGTACAGTACATTTTAGATCAATGCCTATGTTAAAAATCATTCATTAACTAAGTTCACTGTACATAATTGTTTCAATGATAAAATGACATGTAACTCCAACTTCACATAAAGCTAACGACTTAATAATCATTTATGTAATATGTTTATTAATATTTATATATTTATATATTATATGATTAATTATTAAAAAATCATATATGTTATATGTTACAATGGACTTGAAGTGTGTTTCATACTTCAAGTCTATTGTAAAAAAAAAATATTTTATTGATATTGCAAAATTAAAAAAAAAAGATTTTTTAATAATTAATTAAAAATATCCTGTCCAGGATTTTTTCCAGCAAACCCATTATTAATACATTTTTTAATAGACAAAATTAATTATAAAATAGGTCTCATTCTATTATTACCCCGGTGAAGGTCGATTTAGGTTCGGATCTTCTACTATTATCATGAATGGACTATAGTTAGATATTAATATTACATAATATAATGCAAACTAGTGGCCCGCCCCGACTACGCCCGGGCTATGTATATGTACCTAAAGCTTCCTCATGAATCACTCTATCTATACTTGAAAACCGCATAAAAATCCGTGCAGTAGTTTTTGAGTTTATCGCGAACAAACATACAGAGGCGGAGGACTTTGTTTTATAACATGTAGTTATGTAATGGCAAAATACTCCTACTTTTAACTAGGGCTGCATCGATACGCATTTCGGCCGATACGATACCGATACCTATAAAAAAGTTTCGCTGATACCGATAACGATACTTATGAAAAAGTATCGCCAATACAAAACCGTTACGGACAGCGAATATTCAAAGAAAGCTTGAAAGGTATAAAAAGCAGAATATTAATAACAGATAAAATTACTCTTACTTGTTATAATATTTATTAAGAATAATAATTGATAACAGCTCAAAGAGCAGAAAAATTTATAATTAAAATTGACATATTGCTTTTGAATTATTAGATGTGCTTACTTCAAAATGCTACATAGATTTTTTTTTTGTTTCGAAACTGAAATAATTATCTTTTAAAATGATTACGTGCAACAAAAAAAAATCACGTTACAATAACAATCACTAAGAAATTAAATTTTTTACACACCAAAAGCAACTTGCGAAATGGGAAATGGATGTGAGGTGGACAACCGCAATCAAAATCAAAATCAAAAACAACTTTATTCAAATATGCCCAACAAGCACCTTCGAATCGTCATTTTTCAAATTAAAACTTTAAAGTGATTACTATTTTTGTAAAAGTAAAGCTACCGCCGATTCGGAATGTAGATTCTGCAGAGAAGAAGCGGCAATAAATTCCGCAGTTACTCTTTTGAAAATAAAAAAGTACAAAATAGTAACTACGCAAGTCAAAGAAAGAATATAATTTGAGATTCCCCGAGCGTAGACGAATTGTGCTGCGTTTACATGAACCAATTAAGCGCAGTGATAGCGCGTTCATAAGTGTTATCCGTAACGCGCTAAATTAAAAATGTATCGGTGTATCGGCAAATTAATATCGCCGATTCCGATATATCGGAAAACTCGCAATATCGCCGATATATCGGTATCGGTATCGGATGCATCCTTACTTTTAGCCCTGTAACGTTTCGATTTTCCACAAAGTTTATATCGGACTAACTATTTAGATATGTACACTTATAAAATATATAATAAATCGTTACAATATTAAACAAAATATACAACTTACCAACATGCCCATTCAGTTTCTCATCAACCCTTCCCTCTTGTGTCGCTTCGTCGACCTTACTCAAGAAATGTTCTATTAGATCTAACGAATATAGCGACTGTGAGAACACCAAACTGGAATAAAAAAATTGTAATGAGAAATATTATTAAATTATAAAACAAAATTCTTTGTTTTGTGTTTTGATTTCCTTGTTTTGTTATTATTATTGCTTTGTTGGCATTTTATTATTGTGATTTTTAATTGAATTTATCAGTTATTAGTTATATGATTATATATATAATATATATATATATATATAATATTTTTACTATTGAATCTAGTAATAATTGATTATATTTTTATCATTTCTATTAATATTCCCTTGACTTACCATTTGAATTTTTTATATAAATGTAATTAATGATTTTTTAAGTAATTTTTTTGTTTATCAGTAGGACATTATTTATATTTGAATTTCGATGTACAATAATTTTAAATATACCTACTTGCTTCAGTGACATTACGGTATTGTAGAATGTTGTGTACTCCGTAATGGGATGCATATTAGATATTAATTTAATATTGGCTCGATGTAATGTGTTATATGTATTCTGTGGATGTACCTATTAAATAAATAAATAAATAAATAAATAAATAAATATGATATAACTCAATGACTAACAAAAATTAAAAAAAAATTAATAGTTTTATTGAAAAATTTAATGTATTGGTATTAGTAGATCATCGACTAGTTCGAATTAGTTCGGTAAAATGTGAAGTTCGAGATATAGTGTAAACTGTAAATAAATAAATATAAATATGTTTAGCATTCACACATGGTCTTCTGTTCCTAAGGTAGGCAACTTAATGCCTGTTTTAGGTAGCAGCTGACTGTTATAGATTTTTTTTATTTTTTTTAATTAAATAATACATACATCACACTAATATTAATAATGTGAAATGTAAGTTTGTTTGTTACGCTTTCACACGAAAACTACTTAACCGACCATCATGAAACTTTGTACTTACACATATTCTTGGAGGTCTTAGAAGTAACATAGGATACTTTTTTTGGTCGCGATAACCGACATCCACGCGGACGAAGCCGCGGGCAAAAGCTAGTAAATAAATATATATTACACCCAGACTCGGGGCGGGAATCGAACCCACAACGTCACTGCCAACTGCGCCAATGGACCAGTCAAAACTGTCAGCGGGTGAGAAAGAGAGAGAGACAGAGAGAGTGCACGCACAGCTTGTCTCCGATGGCGTCACACTGACGCAGGATGTCGAAGAGCAGCACCAGCTTGTGCGAGTGGCGCATATCGTCCAGGTCGTCGTCGTTCACCAGCGACATCCACCACTCCGTGGGGTTCTCGTTGCGCGCCTCCGCCTCGGGCTCCGCCTCCACCTCCGGTTCCGCCTCCACTGCACACACACACACACCCGCGTTATAGGAGACCGAGACCTGTCCACTGCACCAGTACATGTACTGCATGTACTGGTGCAGAAGAGACCGAGACGACACTTGTCGCGGCCTTCTGTCTCTGATCTCGGTCTCCTGTCGAACCGCCACCATTATTATTGTTTAATGTATAACTAGCTAAGTCGTTTCAGACTACAAGCAAAGAAAACTTTTCTTTTCACAATATTGTTTAGTATAGATAACTAAGTAAGCGATATATAATGCGCTTTTTTTATTGCGATTCCTTTTTTCAATATAAAATGTATTTACAAATTATTATTTACCAGCAAACGACAATTCGAGCAACCGAACGCGCGATAGCTTCGCAATTATTGCAAATTGTCGGTAGCAACAAGTCACAGAAGCCCTCGAAAAATCCGACTTTAGGAGTTTTAGATAGCTTCTATATTTGCTTTACGTTTCACAATTTGTTACCAGTGAAACGATTCAACATAGGTAAAAGATCCCTTGGGGCCTATACAATCCTATTGTAATATCGAATATAATGTCTTCTTTGGAAAAATAAATCGAGCGAATGTCATTAGGTATCTTGGAGTTCTGGTGGACCAACAGCTAAATTTTAAAGACCACATCGAACAGCTTTCTGGACGAGTGAGGAAAATAACATACATAATGCGTCAGTTGCGGGATGTAACATCACTAAGTCTTCTAAAATCTATTTATTTTGCCTTATGTCAATATTGTATAGTTGTTTGGGGAAGTTCGACTAAGACCAGTATTATACAATTGGAGAGAGCGCAACGTTCGGTTCTAAAGGTGATGTTACGAAAACCATACAAATATCCAACCTGCCTCGTGTATACAGAAAGTAAACTTCTTAGCGTCCGAAAACTGTTTATCTGTATCTACCCACAAAATAGTTTTAAGGTCTAAAGATTATGATAATATGTTGCAATGGCGTCTTTTCAAAATTCCAATACCAGCTGTAAACTCGAGTTTTGCAAAACGGTTTGGCCCCTTTATAACCTCTTCTATATACAATAAAGTTACCAGTGTATGTAATATTAAATTCTGCAATGCGAAAAAAGCAAAAAACATGATACATGAATGGTTAGCTACTCTTACCTACGATGAGACTTAACGATTATTGATGACTATGGTGTAATGTTATAAACTTTCATTAAATTTACACAGCTACGTGTCAGTGTCGTGTTAATTTACTTCAGTTAAATCAACGTAACCTTTATAGAAATATATGGTCATTAAAAATGCGTAATATATGTGTATTGGAATGTATATGTTGTATGTGTGTATATGTATATGTGTGTGTATGTATGTATATATATATGATATCAGCAAGTATGTATAAATTGCTGTTATTCATTGTAAATATTTCATGTCCTATTATTTAGTCAAAACTACTACTAGTATTAAATCTATTTTGATCGTTAGACGAGGTAGCGACTCCTTTTTGGAAATCACTTTCGGAATCCACGATACAAGTTCCCCATAGGGGTTTACTTAGTGTGGACTCTTTTGGTAATTTTAAGCTAAATTGTACAATATGTGTAAATTTTAAATTGTGTAAAGTGTACTTACTAACTTGTTTTTTGGAAAAATAAATAAATATTTAATATTTTCTAATATTCGTAGTGACCTTATTTATGCATAAATCCTTAATGTCTAATCATACTAATATTATAAATGCGAAAGTAAGTTTGTAACCATGAAACTTTGTACACATATTCTTGGAGGTATTAGAGGAATATAAGATACTTTTTTTTTTTTTTGTAGCGTAACTTATATTATAAGTCCTTATATTATAAATGTGAAATCTAAGTTTGTTACGCCTTCACGCGAAACCCTTATTCTTGGAGGTATTAAAAGTAACATAGGATACTTTTTTTTTTGTCGCGATAACCGACATCCACGCTGGCTAAGCAGCGGGCAGAAGTTAATACACAATAAAGGAACAAATAATAAAATAATGTGAAATGTTTTTACCGATGCCTGGATTCGCCCTCGTACCCCGTCGTGTTGTTACTTTACTATCTTTCCCTTTACCCTTTTTGGTTAATTTCTTTTTTTTATCCTTTTTTCTGCTATCATCGCTCATATCTGATAGACTATCGGATGAGTCTTCAAATGAAGATTCCTGTGAGAAAAATTGAATTGTATTATTAACGATTAAATGTATGTCTCGTTGTTTAGAGTTCCGTAATTAACAGTAAAAAAAATTGTGAAGAAACTTTAAGCGTACATTATCGTCTAAATGAATTTGAGCACACTTAGGATTTTAATATAAATCTTAAGAAAAAAGTTTGATACCCTAAAAGTGACGGATCTCAATAATTTTACCATGTAACCCATTGTGATTATGCCACGAATATTCGGTTATTATTCGGCATTCGGCCACTTTTTTAAATATTCGGTATTCGGCTGAATAGCATACACTATTCGGCCGAACACCGAATATTAAAAAAAAAAAAAAAACGCAAATTTTATTCAAAAATATTTCTATTTTAATCACAAAAAATATTTTAATAATTAAAATCTATCAGTGGCAAGTTGTGATGAATGAAAACAATTTTTGATTTTGATTTTTGATTAAAAAACAACATTTTCAGTATTTGTTGATAGCAAACGACTGCATTTTTCTTCATAAATAATCATAAAATTAAAATCAATCTCATTTGCCACAGAACTTTTATCTACATATATCAAGAACTATAAGTAACACAATATGATGTAATAACTAAATGAACGCACGCATCGCAATAAGTCGTAACATTCGGTCGCTGAATATTCGGCGCTTCGACCAAGAGCGAAGCCGAATATTCGGTACTCGGTATTCGGCCAAATCACTATTCGTGGCATCTCTAGTTTAAAACGCCTAAAATACACAATTTAGGTGTATCAATTTTTAATATATTTATTTTATTACATAGGCTTTGTTAAAGTTTATATTGAGATTTAGTTGAAAGAAATGTTTATTACATATTAAAATACATTTTATAGCATATATTTGTTAAGATCTATAATTATTGAGTTACAATCGAATTGCAACAGCACTCTCAAACTTTTATTTTAGAACATTACAAAAGCACATATACAAAATAAATTTACTTACCTCTGGTGTAGACTCGTCATCTATAAAATCATTTAAAGAGCCCGCAGAATCTTCTTCCTCTTCTTCCCTTTCTCTCTAAAACAAATAAGAAGACATCTCGTAAGGTGGCGATTAGATAATTGTTAAGAAAACAGAAAAAATAAATAATGATAAAAAATGAATAAAGGCTAATGTTATACTATTTACGTATTAGATATTAAAAGACACATTTCTGAGGATATCTTCAATATTCTCTATTGAGAATATTGGAATCATTTTACCAAGTTATATTATACTTTGTGGACATGTGTCGGAATTTCTTGCCAAGTAAGTATACTCATGTCTTCATTTATCACTGAGCATGAGGTAAAATTTTAAACATTGGCATTTAAAACTAACTTCTGATAAAGAATTCTTGGATTAGTTACATTTTTTTTTACCTGCGGTTTTGATTCAAATGTTTTTATTCAGTGGATAAATTTAACTCTCATTACATTTTATTACAAATGGATAATTTAAATAGAAACAAAGTACACATTTTCTTATATACCATTCATTCACTATATATATTCATCACTTATAATTCTACCTTCTTTTGTTGCATGATTTCGTATCTGTCCGAGTTATATTTAAGCACAAGGGGATGTGTCCATATCCTCTGTAACGATTGAAAGTCAGGGAAAAGGAACCCTGAAGATTTTCCTGGTAAAGGTCTGCAAATATAAAGAAAAAAAGGTTATATAAAAAGTATGAATAAACAGACATTTATTGTTGGTTATTATTTTTGACTACTGGGATAAAAACTTTAAAGTAAGAAAGAAAAAAAAATTACAGATGATACATCAATATATAAAGTATATATAAATATGCTCAACATACACACACGGTCGTCTGTTCCTAAGGTAAGCCAACTTAATGCCTGTGTTTTAAGTAAAAGCCGACTGATATACTTTTTTTTTCTTGAAAATATATACACAATACATATATAAATAAATATACGTTACACCCAGACCCGGGGCGGGAATCGAACCCACAACCGTAGAGCAGAAATCAGGGTCACTGCCAACTGCGCCAACGATCCAGTCAAATATACAATGTTGTAGTATACAATTTGAACAGAGTTAAAAATGCAAGGAATATTCTGCTATTAATATTTTAAATATGTACAATCATTTATTTAACGTTAAAATGTAAAACTTTTTGAAAACCCAGGCTTCAAACTGTCGGTATATTCAACTAACATTATAATTGGCTTGTCATTTGGCAATAAAAGTAACCTACAGGAGGTACAATGATTTATAATACTACTATAGATAATGTACTAACTTTCTTGAATAGTTGTCCAGGTAATGCTGATATAGTTTGATTTGCACATCGGAGAGTGTGATGAACAGGACATACTCGTGCTTCGGAGGCAGGAAGGGTGCCAGGACCCCATAGTCTCTTCGCTGAGAATTAAAATATATATGTAGTCAAAATAGTAGTAGTTTATAATAGTTAAAAAAATCACAAATACATATTCAATAGAATCTCACTAATCTGGCACTGTTAAAGATCAGAGGGTGCCGGATTATTGGAATGTTTGAATTACTGGATCGTATAGTAAAATTCAAAGTAAATAAAATAAAGCATTTCATAAAGTGAATACAATGTATTTTTGTTCATGTTCTACGCGTTTTTTTTTTATAAACACAAAACATATCTCACAATTAACTAGTTAGTTTAAAAATAATCTTTGATTGAGGTTTGTTTTTGTACAACTTGTCGTTCTTGTTAAAAAACCCTTTTCTCGCTTGTACAGGGGGTGCCGGATTATTGGACGTGTCAGTTTATTGAAGTACCAGATTAGTTAAAATCTACTGTAAACACAAAAAAAAAAATACTAAAATGTTTATTTTCACCTGCACAGCTCCATCAAGCATTTTATGCAAAACGTGGGCACGTCTCTTCATAACTCTTATATCATGCTCTGTGGAATCCGTGTATTGACCGTTGGTGATGGGATTCACGAAACGATTCAAGTACTCATTGTATTTCCCGAGAAGATTTGGTTTCACAAACTGTACCATGCAATAGTCTGTAGAAGAATAAACTTTGTTTTATTAAATGTAATTCTCTATCTTTAATCTTAAGTAAAATATGAAGTTATTCGATAGAACAAATAAAGTAAAATTTTTATTTTTGATTTAGTAAAATGCCTTTTTTTTTTCTTTAAATATATTTAAGACAGTGTTTTTTACTTTTCTGTATAGTCCGCGCGCGAGCTTCGAGGAATTATAAGGAATGTTGACATAATAAGCTAGAGTTGTGATTTAGTCGATGCTGTATTATCGATACTATACCCTGTACAAGTTAGCATGATCTTTTTGACAGATGTAAATTTTTCTGATCGACATAATTTTGGAATGACGAACATATTATTTTCTTAATTTAAATGATTTTAAAAATTGTAAAAATATTTAAAATATATAATATATAACACAAAAGTCCCTAAAGATTTAAGCGTCGTCCGAAAGTTTTAAGACTTTTCATTGCTTCAAAGTAAATTTAAACAAGTACACTGTAAATAATAGACGCTTGTACAATGTTACAACGGTCGAAACAAAAATCCGACCCACCGATGTAACATTGTACAAGCGTCTATTATTTTCAGTGTTCCTATTTAAATTTTACTTTGAAGCAATAAAAAGTCTTAAAATTTTGGGACAACGCTTGAATCTTTAGGGACTTTTGTGTTATACGTATTTTTTTAATATTTTTACAATTTTTAAAATCATTTAAATTAAGAAAATAATATGTTCGTCATTTCAAAGTTATGTCTATCAGAAAATTTACATCTGTCAAAAAGATCAAGCTATCTTGTACAGGGTATAACACATTTTAAGTGTCCTCCGCGCGAGTGTAAATTATGAGATAATTCTATGAGGGTATTATGTACTTCAAATAAAAAAATTAAAAAAACAATTGTATCACGTATGTATTTAATTTAAGACAGTTGCTATTCATACGATTGTCGTAAAAAGAAAATAATTATTCGTATGACTATTAAAAAAAATGATTTATACGATAATCGTATTAATAAAAAATAATTTAATAATTAAAATCCAAAATAAATAAATGATTTAATATTAATTAATTAATAAAGACTCGATTAGCGTGCTCTCACGTCAAGGTCGTCACTAGTAGTGTGAAAGTGCGCGGTATGGACGACGGGCGGGCGCGGCGCACGCCCGCCCGCTTCCTCGGAGCGCGCGCGCGGACTATACCATATTTCGCCTATTGTACATAGTTAAGTCTATTTGTACGTGTCAATGTATTGTATTAGCCGTGCGGTGACCGGCAAAGAATAGTCCTGAACTCTTTCTTGCCGAGGTGGAGTAAAAGGCGACTAAGGTCATAGTGTTACGAACAACTGTGCACGAACTAGGGTGGTGATGGACAGTAGCGTTATCATATCCTGACATAACACACTAGCTTCGCCAATACACCTACCAAGCGTGACGAATATTGGCAAATTCCCCCCATATAACAAGTAAAAATGAGCTCAGGCTCCCAGTCCCCGGTGGCCATACTATTTCCAGCTATGGCAGCGACTTTGTTGATGGTAGGGCAGAGGCTGTGAAGAATCTCCAGGTGAGATTCCACTGCCACCCACGACGACACCAGGCCCTGGTTTATTTTTGGAGATCTACGTTCAGCAGTGGACATCCAATGGCTGATATGATGATGATGATGATGATGAATGTATTGTATTTGTCCTTGGTGTATAATAAAGTCAAACACATTAAAAGTTATTGTCTTAATTTAAAACAACTTATATATGGTTCTTCTGAGATATACAGATTTTCTTACAATGTTTATTAGCGATACTTTAAAATTATTCAACTACTAAACATATCATAACGCTATTCAGAGGTACCAGCTTGGATTTAAACCCGAAAAAACTATATAAGAAAGTGTCCCTTAAAACAACGTCATTTAGCATGTTTTATCAGTGTGGATGACATAAGTAAAACAGGTTATATAACATGTTTTACAAATTTCGGATTGGATCACGCGAGTGTGGCACACAAAGCGAGAACAGCAGACATGTTACTTACATCGACGACCGTTCTGGTGTAGTGGTGCGAGTAGTCGCCTCAACACCGCGGGTTCGATTCCCGCTCGGGACAGATATTTGTATTTGTACAAATATTTGTTTCCGGTCTGGGTATATATCCTTGTGGGTCTCCCCACTGTGCCTCGGAGAGCACGTAAAGCCGTCGGTCTCGGCTGTTATCATAGACACCTGATAACAATCGTTACTCACGATAGGGAAATTATCCGCCAACCTGCAGTGGAGCAGCGTGGCTTTAAGCTTCAACCCTTCTTCTATATGGTGAAGAGGCCTTCGCTGAGCAGTGGGTTGTTTACAGGCTGGTACAGTACAGTAGTGTGTGGCTCACAAAGCGAGACAGCAGACGCGGTACTCACACTCCTTGAGGTTGTTCTGCAGCGGCGTCCCGGTGAGCACGATGCGGCGCAGCGTCTTGACGCGGTTCATGGCCTGCGACAGGCTCGTCTTCTCGTTCTTCAGCAGGTGGCCCTCGTCGCACACCACCAGGTCCGGGCCTGCGCCGCAATCGGACCGTGTTAGGATCATCTACGTCTACTTATGTTAACTGTTACTACTAATGCCGTCAACATCTACCCGCAAACTTCAATCTCGTGAACAAGACATTCGTAGATAATGTCGAAATATCGAGCTCCACAAAATAAAAATAAAAAACATGATAAATATCCCGTTTTAAATAATTTTTATAATAAAAGTAATGATGTTAATTTTAAATCTGAACTGTTACTTTTTCTATATTCTGAAATAGATTCGTTTTTATCACAAACAGTTACTTTTTTTGCTACGTAAAACAAAAACATTCCTATAAAAACCTATTGCGAGCAAAATTGCTAGGGGCCTGATACATAAAAATTCACTTTTTCCTATTCTTATTGCATCATTTGAACACAATCATCATCAACGAAAGGCAAAAGTAGAGAATGCTTTTAGTATTAAGCCCGCCTTTTGTACAATTATTTAATATATTGTGCAATAAATTCCTGATCCTATAATATAAATGTGAAATGTAAGTTTGTTCGTTACGTTTTCACGTGAAAACTGCTAAAACTATATTCTTAGAGGTATTAGAAGTAACATAGGATACTTATATTCAAGAAAAAAAAAAATTTTTTTTTAGGAAAGACAAAAAAATTATTTGTCAAAAAATCTCAAAATCTAACTACTTGAATGGCCACTAGCATTCCAGTAATTGATTCATTTCTATTATAATGATCTCTGATACTTATTTAATGGCTTCAATGCGAGAGAAGCCGCGGGTAAAAGCTAGTAAATAAATAAAGGTAAGATGCAGGTGTCGGTAGTCGCAGTAGGGAGAGACGCCCGAGTACCCGGATCGACGAGCGCCTCCTGGAAGCTGCGCAGCATCTTCTTTTTGAACTTCTTGCCGTTGTCGGCGGAGAGGTTGCGGAACATCTCGTATCCCAGCACGCAGACTCCGCCGCCCGCCACCCACTGCTGCAGCTGCCAGGCGCGCTCCGAGTTCTGCTTGTACCTGAGCATGAAGCGGACGTTACTCTATATCCTCACCGACTATAACCTACTATCACATGAGTAAAGAAACGGAACAGAGACAAAGTTTTTAAGGAGCGAGCGAAATTTATATCTATTTTGGTAGGGTTAGCACAGGAGGATAAAATTTAGGATAGATAAAAAATGATATGTTTTTATTTTTTCTATTATTGCACATACTGTACAGTAACCCATATTTACAGTTTTATATTAACACACTACTAAAATTACATTAAAACACTATTTAAATTATTAAATTAACATTAAATGTACACTCGACGCGCGACGTGTACCGCAGCCCTTGAGTTTGAGCGCTCTCCGAGCCGCTACCGGCCGCTCCCTCTCCGCACGCGACGGAGCGCGAGTGCTCGCACACATGCGACTCGAGCTCGTAGTAGTGCATCTATCGTAGCGCGATCGTATGAAGCTTTGTCTCTTCCGTTTCTTTACTCATGTGGTTACGTACAGTGCGACGACTATTCTGGTGTAGTGGTGCGAGTAGTTGCCTCGATGTCGCGCAACGACAGTCGCGGGTTCAATTCCTGCTCGCGACAGATACGATAGATACGCGTCAGACAGTCCTTGTGGGTCCCCCACCGTGCCTTGGAGCACATAAAGCCGTCGGTCCCGGTTGTTATCATAGACACCTGATAACGTAACCCATAGTTGGGAAATTATCCACCAACCCACAGTGGAGCAGTGTTGTGGATTAAGCTCCAACCCTTCTTCCATTTGGAGAAGAGGCCTTCGGTCAGCAGTGGGTAGTTTACAGGCTGATACAGTACAGTATAGTACTACATAATTAAGTCCTTTTTATTACCCCCCTTGTCCTGAGTGAAACAAACAAAACTAAACCCGTTTTTACAATAATACATTAATTTCGTAGTTTTTGCGATAGAACTAAATATATCATAGTGTAAAATAAATATATTTCTTATAGCAATATATATGCAATATAATAATATATACTGATTCTAAGGAAACATTAATGAATTGCTCAATTTCGTATAATAAGTTGCCTTCAGATAATTAAGACAAACTCTAACACTAACCTAGAGAGCTCATAGACGTCCACTTCATAGTCAGTTACAGTGTGTTTTAGCCATATACGGAACTCATTAACCCAGTTAAGTACAGTGGACAACGGACACACAACTAGCACTCGGTTGACCCCTGTCAGGGAACTGTGGGTCAGCAGTGTGTGGGTCAGTGAGACAACCTGGAAAATTATATTATTACTATAGTAGTTTTTTTTTTCATTATTATTACATACTAAACGGTGACAACGATAAATATAAATTCATACATTTCTGTTTCAAAATGTGAAGTAAAGAGCTCCTTTTAAGTTTAAAAAGATAACCTTTGCCAGGAGTTCTCGCTCTTCCAAGTATATATATGTTTAGTCATTTCTACAAAATAAGACAGATAAATTAGATACAATTTAATATAGAAAATTATATTTATCTATACAAATAATAAATCTGTTAAAACCTCCGTTTTATTAATACACTATATATCATCAAGAATAAATTTTAATAGCGCGTTTTTTTTTTTGAATCAGCGCCATCTCTTATCGTTTTTTGTTCGTGCACGTATCACGTAAAAAGTACAAAACCAATTTAAATAACTTTAATACATAAAAATTAAACATAATTCACAGTATAATTTAGTTTTTGTTTCATTGTAATTAAATTTAAAAATAAATATTTAAGAAAATAGAAATAGGTACCTACGCTGCCAACGCCATCTGGTTTAAGGAATCTTATAAACTCACAAAACTTATTTTTGAGTTATTATTTTGTTAAACTTAAAAGTTTACTAAATATGTCGGATAGGAATAGAAATCGTTTTAATATTTTATATAAACATCATTTTCAATTAATATAGGTACTATTATGTTAAATGTCACTAAATATAAAAACTATAATATTACCATTATACGATAGATGGCGCATGTAGGTGGTAAAAAATATAAATTTATAATTTTTAAAATTTTAGTTAAATACCCGTGCGAAGCCGGGGCGGGCCGCTAGTATTTAATAAACATGCAGCAGTGTGTGTTTGTGATACTTTATTTATAGAAATTGTTTATACCAGTTCTCTATTCTAGACGATACATTAACTGGTGTTTATATTTATTATTCGGCTATGAGTTGTAATATATTTATTTATTTATAATATTATATAACTTTATTGTACACCACTTTTTGAAAAAAAAATACAGATATATATGCCTTAAGATTATTGCACAATAAGGCGGAATTATTTCTAATAAGCAATCTCTTCCAGGCAACCTTATATTGTAATTGAAATATAGCCAGAATAAAATGGAGGGTGGTGCATAAATATATGATATAACACAAAAGAGATATAATAAAATATAATATTCTATAGCCTATAATCTTTTCAATCATTTGATTTTCAAAAAAAATAGTTTTCGACAAGAAAGATTACCAGGGAAGATTACACATAGTATAAAACATCACTCCAAGATGCATAGTAACGGTACAGTAAGCATAAATCTTAGAGCATATACTACTGGAGGCAGCTTCTCGTAGACCGAAAGTGTAGACGAGATTGTAGAGAGAGACAGACATATCGGACTACATGCTCTCTCTAGTCGCACACGATTGGCTGTTGATTTTCTCCCTTCATGGCATAAACCATTTCTATTCAGTGAAGCAGTGCGGAGTCACCTGTGCTGTGACCAATCGCGTGCGATATGCTCTAAGGCATAAATGTGGTTTAAATGCATAGGTCGTCTATTCTACTATGAAATATAAATGTGAATCATAGCAACCTGCAATGTCTTTCCGAGACCCATGCAATGCGCCAGTATGCATCCAGATCCCTTATCCTTCTTGATTCGCTTTACACTCTCAAAACACGCGTTCCACATGAACTTAATACCGTTTGCCTGAAATAAATTTTAACAATGTTAATAAAAAAAATCTACTTTGATAAGCTTCCACCAACTACCACCATACGAGGTAATGTACTTGAACCTCACTGGAATTAAAAAAACTATAATTTCATTGGCATTTTGTAGTGTTTTCTTCTATTCTATAAACTCGTAAATACAAATTTTATTCTTATCTTTGTTTTTGTTAATAAAATAGACGTTTTATATACATTCACTTTCTAAGGTTACAAAAATAATTCTAACAAATGCCATTGTTTTATAAATTTTAGCAGATTTCCTAAATTTAAACATAATAATCTATGTTTAAATTATATCAAGTTATGATGTATGCACAATATTGTGAAAGTATGAGCAATACATTCGCCAATCCTCAGTAGATCATTGTGGCAGACAAAACAATATGTTCATTTTAAGTAAAAACAAAATGTCTTTGCCAAAAGGTGATATAATTTTTAGAGTAACAGCAATTTTGTATTTTTAATTTTTGTTTTATTATTAAATATAACTTTTAAATATTATAAATAAATTAATGCAATCATATCTAAAGTAATACCTGATGAGGTTTTAGTTTCTTGACGAGCCCTTTATCAACCTCTATCAGAGGCTCCTTGGTCTCCGGATCAAAGTCTAAAACAACTTTATCTAGAACAACTTCATCTGGTTTACCAGATTCATCAAACTCCAAATTATTGTACTGGAATAAAAACATTACATTTTAATATTGTTAACTGAAAATAAATTAAATATAATTGATCTAATAGGACATTAAAAAAAAATTAAAAATATATTTACTAATTTAGGATGGTACAGAAAAAATTATGATAGATGATTGATGAATTATATTAAAAGAATCAATCAAAGTAGCAAATTTTTTTTATTTTTTTTTTTTGAAAATTATATTTATAATTAATCTATATTAGATCATTGTAAAAAAATGAATAGATAATCTTCTTTTTAAAGTTAGAATAAGTTCTATAAACCGGTTTTTATTTACCAATTTTTGTCTTTCAGCTATTCGAGCAATCCTTTCCTTTTCTTCGCGTGCCGCTTTTTTAGTTGCCTCTTCTAGTTGATTTTTACCCATGACCTTAAAACATTGAAAGTTAATTTACTCATATTATGATCTTAATTCTTTTAGAATTTCATTCATTTATAGTGACTGAACACTGAGCTGCGCCCGGGGTATGTATTTGTACCTAAAAATTCCTCATGAATCACTATCTATTGGAGAAAACCGCATGAAAATCCGTGCAGTCGTTTTTGAGTTTATCGCGAACAGATAGACAGACAGACGTGGCGGAGGACTTTTTAAAATATGAAGTGATATAAGAAATATAAAATCATTATAAATAATAAACAATTTAGCAATGTTTGAGTATTTCTTATTGTTGTGTATGGTGCTCCGCGCACTATAAGTATATCGGTGTGAACTGTCAATAAATCAGTGTGCAAACTAACTAGCTTTAAGAAATATTGGCTTTACATCTGGCTTCAAGTGCAGTTTAATTGTATATTTATTAAACTACCCGAGACTATTAGAGAAAACCCTGGGAAACATTTTAAATAAATCTTCCGCGACATTTAAATCACTTCCTTTGAGCGCATGCGAGTAAACAGCGGGCACGGGTGCGCTCGAGCGCGTCATCACTAACTCGAGATCGAATTCCCGTATGAAATCCATAGAGGTATTATGTAATCGCGTCCAAACAGCGACGGACCGTTATTTCGTACGACAAACACAGATAAAACTCGCGTGCGCTCTTTATACGATATTGACAATAAAACTATTAGATACTAACAGAGCGGTACACGTCAATCAAACGAGCACTACTAACTTACTACTTAAAATTTGGTAGTGTTTGAAAAGGAGGACAATATCTTTTTTTTTTTCAATATAAATTTCTGATAGAGTTAATGCAATATACCTTTCGGATGTTCTTCCTGCCATGCTTATTTCTACCCTCATTTTCAGTCTCAGATCCCGAAGCGTCGCTGTCATCTACATGTTTTATTCGTCGCCGCTTCTTTTTACTGTTTGTAAAATTTTTATTTTAGTATAATTATTTTACCATTCAAATATAACGCTATTGTGCAACCATATTAAAACACATATATAGTTACCAAGTAGAAAAATATATTTATACATATCTAATATATAATTTTAATAATTAAGAATATCCTTTACGCTCCTTTATGAAAAATTCAGTCCAATATTTGTCGATACAAATTACATTAATAATAATATTATAGGAATCTTTAATATTTAAAAGTCAACAACAGGAACAGACAAGAAGATAATAATATAATTTTTTTTTTGGTTCAAGTACCGTGTATTTATTATTCATGTTTTTCGTAGAGTTATTTACTTCGATATCATAAACAGGTGCAGTCGAGTACCTCCCCTTCTCACACACTTACTTATACTTGAGAATAACACTGTTGATGCGAAATATAAGGTACTTTTTTTAACGCGTCCGCCAAGTAGCGTTTGGCGTAACCATAGACACCATATTCATAGACACCTAATAACGATCTACGACTATATAGAAGAAGAGGCCTTCGCTCAGCAGTGGGTTGTTTACAGGCTGATACAGTGCACAAGTATCCATTACCTTCCCTCGAGCGAGGATCCGTTCGAGGCGTCGCTCTCGCTCCCTTTCTTCTTCTTGCGCTTGTTCCTCGCGGGCTCTGAGTGCTCATCATCAGAGTCCTCGAAGTCACTCATTCTCCGATCCTTCTTACGCGAGCCGCCCGCTTCCGAATCGGATGATATCGCGTTCGCTTTGCGACGCTTTGACTTAATGCTGGAATTTTTATAATCCTATTATTAATCATACTAATATTATAAATGCGAAAGTAAGTTTGTTTGTTACGCTTTCACGCGTAATTTACTTAACCGATCATCATGAAACTTTGTATACATATTCTTGGAGGTATTAGAAGTAACATAGGATACTTTTCTTTTTTAGTCGCGATTACCGACATCCACGCAGGTGCAGTCGCGGGCAGAAGCTAATTAATGTTATATAAATGCAAGTTTGTACGGATGGATGTTTGTTACTCTTTCATGCAAAAACTACTGAACGGATTTAGATGAAACTTCACAGTAATATAGCTTATAGGTACATCAGAATAACACATAGGCTACAATTTATAAAGATTTTGTGTAATTTGGCCATAATATAAAATAGTTTAAAAATTATCACGCGAAAACCCGTAAGTGACGCCTATACCATGTCGAATGGGAGTATTTATTAATTTGCACTCTGCGAGCGTGGAGGAAAGTTTTTTGTATGAAAATCCTTGTTACGGAGCTGTTTTAAGAATTTTATACCAATAGTCTGAAGCCTGGGGAGACATAGTCTACTTTTTGTCAATACGACCACGTAGGCGAAGCCGCGGGCCGAAAGTAGTAAATATATACATTTTATTTGTTTTTTAAATGTTAGTTGGATAAGCAAACTGGCAGGCGTTCCACCTGATGGTAAGTAGTTGACATCGCCCATGAACATAAACTAGTTTACCTGGAACTAGCCCAGCCAACAAATCTATGTGTTGCCTATCCAGAGACATAAGGTGTTAAAGTCTCAGTGTCAGTAATTACACTGCCTGCCTTGGCCTTCTCTCCGAAAAACAGTAAAGCTGTTTTACGGGAGAAACAAGCATATATTACTTATAAGAGTTCCGGACTTCCAAGTATAGAAAAATGGGATTCGGTAAAACAGCAGGCTTTTTTTTTTCAATCTCTACTATTAGTTCAAACTCTCCTATATATGTTTTGTTAAAATTTTCAATCGTTAATAAAATACTCTTTATTCGTCCACTCAAGTTCAAATACATTTTTTTAACTTGTAATGGATGACGATTGATGTTTAATTTTTTTTTTTCAAATATTAATTTATTACTTATATTTAATTAATTAATTTTAGTTAAAGATGAAAGAAAAAAAAAACATCTTTATTGACCTAAGTAGGAATTTACTTTAATTTTTTTTTAAATATTACTTGTTTAGTTTACAGCTTGTTCTAATAAAATGTCATGTTTAAATATTAAGTGGTAGAGAAACCTTCGTTTGTGAATACGATTCACAGTTCGACGGATTTTTTCAATTAAAACTGCATTCATAGATTTTTAAATAATTTCCTGGTTGAACCGGGAATCGAACCCACTATATGAGAAAAATAATTGACAAAAAAATAACCGACTTCAACAGGCGTGATGTTATATTGTGTGATTGTGTAAGCAATGCGTATACATATGCAGCAACCACGAGAGATTTGCTGTCATTTATTGAAGAGTTCTGTTGCATGTCTCCGAAGGTCTTCATAAGAACATTACCAAACTAGAAAGGGACCACGGGATGCTCTTCCAAACCATCATATAGTTTTTAATTTTTTTGTTCATTATACATCGATAAGTTATAAAATGAGACAAATCAAAGATAACTCAAAAAATACTCGTCTAATCTCGCTCAAATTAAAATATTATCACATGACAAGCATCGGCTTTCGATTATAAAAAGAATCATCAAAATCGGTACACCCAGTAACAAGTATGCTTAATTAAAAAAATCAAAAAAACCCGACTGCGTAAAATACTCTTATTATAAACTAAAAAGAATAAAACAATTTACTAGCTTTCATTTGATACCCATATTGCTACAGTAAGAAAAAAAAATTCAACTCCCCCCCTCATTCCGCCATTTGCGGGCGCCATTTTGAAAATTTATATAGCCTATGTCACTACTACAATTTAGACAAATCCAACGACACCTCATATGTCAAAAACCGTCCAGCCGTTTGGGCTGTAGGGCGTGCCAAAGAAATGGACATACATACATACATACATATATACATACATACATACATACATACATACATACATACACTCGAAAAACATAACCCTCCTTCTGTCGCAGTCGGGTAAAAAGTTATGAGGTAGCACACATTAAAAAAATACAGACGAATTTAGAACTTCTATCTTTTGAAGTCTGTTAAAAAATTACCCTGCTTTATCATACCGATCGAAAGGCTTCATCATAAGGATAATTTTTTGTTAAATAACATAGTAGGTATTTAAATTAGAGGAATACCATGAATTTTAATATTTGATGTAAAATTTTGTTCAGAAAAATAAAAAGCTGACATTGCTGTAAGGACATACAACTGACATTATCATTTTAAATTAATTACCTATCAATGATCAACCACTTGAGATGGACACAGAATTACCCTATTATAATTTATAAGTGCATGATAAATAATAAAGAGATACGTAATTAGTAGGTACCGGTTGTATGCAACATTTTTGTCTATCACAATGCGGCTGGCTGATTTTGTAAAATAACTAGCGACCCGCCCCGGCTCCGCACGGGTGAAATGCTGATACATAATCGGTATCTGATACAAATCGGTCGGTACCTCCGCAAACGCTATGTCGTTGCATTTTAAAAACTGTAATATCTTCGAAGATATTCATTTAAATTACATACTGTAAAGGGCCATATTGATCTATATTAAATGCACAATCTATTTAAGGTACTGAATTGGATAAGGATTAATGCTGTATTGCTTAAAATCGCTTCGTGAATAAGCCATTATTTCTCGTGAAAAGTAAAGGAACAAAAATATTGTGGGTTATCCCTAAGAGATGGACATATACCATCGCGGACTTTTTTGTAAACTTTTTTAGGTGTACAATAATGTATTACATTATTTTGATCAATCTTGTAGGGTTCAGCCAGCGTTTGCAATGTAAACGCAAGAAAATGTGTTTATTTACGACATCATATTAGAAACCTCTGAAATTATCAGTGTTTCTCTACTATATTATGCATGTTATATACATATAAACCTTCCTCTTGAATCACTCTATCTATTTAAAAAAAAAACGCAACAAAATCCGTTGCGTAGTTTTAAAGATCTAAGCATACGTAGGGACAGACAGCGGGAAGCGACTTTGTTTTATACTATGTAGTGATAAAAAAATGTGTGTTCCATTTTCAAGCGTTTATTCTATTGGTTTCATAGGTGGTATCAATATAAAACGAAGTACAAAAACGATAGCGAATGGCTACTGATCGTACATGAAAGTAAAAGATAAAATTATTTTTATTATTGAGATTACATCTCGTGACGTGAACGTGATTTTTACCATGTTTGTCGACACATGTTTTTCATTTACATCATGGGCACATTAAATAAATATAGGGTTTTACTTCACAATAATAATGCTAATGAATACGAAAGTTTACAAAGTTAAACTTACTTTTCACTATCGGATTCATCTTCTTTCTTAGCATCCTGTAACAAAAAAAAAAAATTAATTGTTTCTTTTAAATACCTAAAATATTTATGAAAAGAGATGAATGATATATAAAAAGTGTGCGTTGTTAATAAATATAAATATCAACTTTACCTGTGAACTTTTGTTGTGAGAGCTAGAAGAGTCACTCTCTTCCAGCAGGTCGTCTCTAGCGAGATGGTCAATACCGTCCCCGTTTATGCTACCTATAGATACGGCTGGTATTTCCACCTCTATAACAAATAAATCAACCATAAATATTAATTCATATCAAATCATACGCACTAATAATTCTTTATATAATAATTTTACCAATTATAACAATAGGTAAATTTTAAAATAATATAAATTTAAACCCTAAAAAGTAAATATAAATTTTAGACTTTTCTTGTTTTATTAATAACGCCTAATTTTGTCAGGAATTTAATTCCTGCAATTAACGATAGTTTTTACTATATTACTTGACCGTTGTTTTGCATGTAATTTGTTGGTGTTCTGTTAAATACTAGGTAGCTATTTATTAAACACACATAAAACTAAATATTAAACACATTATTTTATGACTACGGAAGACGTAACTATTGAGACCAAATGCTGACTGATCGACTTCTCTAAGTTGAACTATTTAAGGAACTATCCACATAGGAATTGGACCCCAGTGAACCTCGACTGTTGCACAAGAAACGATATAGACTTCATCATGTCAACGAAACGGACAAACTATACAATGATACACTTCATGGTACAAATAATTTTGAATTTTAGTATAAAGCTGTTGAAGTCTACGACGAACTCGAATTGAATAACTATTTCAAATGCTTGCAGAACCACATTTCCGCCGACGAAGTCAAGTGGAAATTTAAAACCGAAATCGAATAAAAGACCTAAAGAACCAAAAAGTTTTCGAATCACTCTTAAACTCAAGGCGATAATTGGCGCTTCCTTCAGTCATGTGTCTGTTGGCAGAATAATATTGTAGATAAATCTCAATTAAAATTTCATGACCTGCATAGTTTTAATACTGACCGTATTAAGACTAAAATCAAGTAGAAAATGCACTCACGTGTTTGCAAGCGATCCCCGCATGGAGCTATATAATTCGGCCGATGACCGATAACAGCGCTATAATTTCTTCTAAGCCTGAGATCTTGAGAGGGGTCGATAAGGTCTACAACTTTTTTTTTTTTTTTTTTACGCAGGGGAATCCATTTACGGATGATATCCAGGATGCCCGGGTCGGCAGTCCTAGACCTATGTCGGACTCGGCACTTTGGGAGTGCAATACCGTACTAAACCCCTGCGGGAGCCTTCAGCCGCTTTAATTGGAGGGTCCCGGATCTGCAGGCAACAGGATCCCTCCAGCGACAGGCTGGCCTTGGCGAAAAGGCCAGACTTCTCCTCCATGGGGACTGTCCGGCTAACCTCTGAACAGTCCCGACGACGCCGTGTCTAGCAGGACCGGGTTCCCATCCCGGCCCGACACGGGCACAAGGGCGTTACAGGAGGCGCATTAAGTAGCGCCTCCTACGCACCCCCATTCGTCGCCCGCGGATGGAGGCCACGTCGGCGGCCTCCTCTCTCATCCGCTCGTCGGCCTCCTTCTGGGACATTACTGTCTCGCAGAAGGAGACCATCGCCTTCCAGGACTCGTCGTCGCCGAGCATCGCGGTGATGACGCTCGGGAGCGACAAGTCCCCTCCGATGACCGACGTCAGACCTTGACGCAGCACCGCCCATCTCGGGCACACCTCGAGGGTGTGCTGGGCAGAGTCCACCGCTGCGCCACAATCGTGACACTCAGTCGTCGGCTCCCTTTGGGCCGTCCGACACAGGTAGTCACCAAAGCAACCGTGCCCGGTGAAAATCTGTGTCAGACGGAAGGTGAGGAGCTTGCGTTTTCGACGCATCCACCGCTCAAGGACCGGGCGAATGGCAGCCGTTACGCGTGTGCCATATGGCTGCACCGCCAGGTCCTCCCCCCACCTCCGCATTAGCGCTTCCTGCCCTATCCGACGCACACGTAGGATCCCGTCCAACGTGGGGTTCTCACCAAGAGCCCTCCTACCCGAGACGTATGAGTAGGTATCGGCAAGAACCTCCGCCACGAGCTCCCACGGGGGGTCGCCGGCTAGAGCAGTAGCTGCAGCCCACGATACCGTACGGTACCCCCGAATCACCCTCACCGCGATTGTTCGCTGCGCAGCGCGCAGCGCCGCCTTATTTTTCGCGGTGAGGCGATCCGCCCAAACCGGGGCACCGTACGTCGCCATACTCCGGCAGACTCCGGAGTACAGCTGCCTGCAGGCGGCGCTGGGTCCTCCGAGGTTCGGGAGGAGTCTGCCCAGCGCACTCGCCGCCTTCACGACCTTCGGTCCCACCATCGCGAAATGTGGGCCGAAGGTCCACCCTCCGTCCAGGATGAGCCCGAGATACTTCATTTGCGGGCTCATCCTGACTCTCCCCTCTCCGACCTGAAGGGTAGCCCCCGGTGGAGGTCCCTTGCGGCCGGTCCCGCGGAAGAGCAGGGCTTCGGTCTTGTCAATCCTGACACGAAGCCCTAAACTCTCTATGCGGCTGATCACGAGGTCGAGTCCGACCTCGGCCAGCCGCGCCGCCTCCTTGTAGTTTCGTCCCCGGGAATAAACGAGGGTGTCATCCGCGTAGCAGATGACACCCATCCCGGGGAGGAGGCGGCCTCGCAGGACCCAGTCGTACCCGATGTCCCACAGGATCGGACCCAGAACGGATCCCTGCGGGACACCGCAGCCGACTCGCCACCACTCCACGGACCCTGACCGGTTCTCGAGGCCTACCCTTCGATCGGACGATAAGGTCTACAACTAGTTATATACTACAACAACAAAAAAAAAAGTGTTTTCGAGAATCATCAGTCATCGAATCATCACGATCGTTGATTAGACAACTTCCAGCCTCACAAAAAAAAAAAGCCGGATTCTGAAAAGGTTTTAGCATCGCGGACCAAATCCATACACTGCGGCAGATTATACATTAGACCGAAGAATATAACCTGCAATATTGCTTAGCGAAAGGTAACTATTAAAATAGACTATCGATACATTTGTGTTAAAGTGTTTACTTGAAAGTCTGTATACATAATTAGATTACACTGCGAAAGACGTCTTAAAGCTTCGGAATTGGAACAGATTTTGCATTAACATCACTATGAGTGCACGAATTTCGGATAGTCGATGAAATGTTTATATTAGCAGGGATTCTGAAAGACCTAACATAACAAAGCTAGGGTTATTTCTCCAACACTTATATTTTCGCTTTATCGGGTAATAGTTGAGAACTCTGAACAAAAATTATCGATGATTACAGAATGTTAGATGACACACGACCCATGGTTGTGACGCGAAACCGATGGTTGTTGTGGTCCCAAAATGCTGGAATGGCGACCCAAAATTTTGAAGCTCAATGTCAGCAAACAAACACGTCCATTAGATGGATAACCAATATTAAACGCATTGCTAATAATATCTAGTCCTTGGCGAAACAAGACCGTAATTATTAAAAGATAATGCAAGACCCTGGGTCCAGCAGTTGATAACCGTCAGTTAATGATAGCACCAATAAACGAAAACATAAATCTATGAGGATATATTCAAATATTGAAGTTGAAGGACTGCTATTCTTGCTCAATCGCCAGTTCGGCGGTTATTAAATATGAAATAATTAAAAATGCAAAAACTAAAAAAGTCTAACCTTCCCCGACATCACTGTCCGCCAAAGATGCCGCGTCGGAACTTGTCTCTGCTTTAAGAAAGCCTTCTTCGCTGAAACGCGGTGCCTTGGGCATTTTGTTTGACTTGGAACTTGAGCTTTGAGTGCGGTCGGTAGAAGTTGAACGCCGCCGCCGATTCTTTTGAGTAATTGTTTTCAGATTTGTTAACCTAAAACAAATAAATTTATTAAAAAATATCACTCATTAAAGCTTCTTCTTTTTTCATGTCATCTATGAGGTAATAGTTATACCCACCTTATCGAAAATTCGTATTAATATCGATAAATAATCCGTTTCAGATGAGTCTGAGAACACGATATATCAATGTTTGGAACACAGGAATCAGGATTTATAATTTTGGACGATGTTGTTAAGAAAAATATTTTTTATTATTGCTCAGGAAACGACAAGAACTCTTTGAACCTACTTTTAATATTGTATCTTAATTAACAAGAAACTGTACTAGTATAATACAATAAATACTATATATATTTTGACTGACCCGTTGGCGCAGTTTGCAGTGACCCTGTTTTCTGCTCCAAGGGTTGTGGGTTCGATTCCCACCCCGAGTCTGGGTGTAATATATGTTTATTTATATAATTTATGTATTATTTATATGTATATTTATTTGAAAAAATGTGTATCAGTCGGCTGTTACCTAAAACACAGGCATTAAGTTGCCTACCTTAGGGACAGTCGACCGTGTGTGTATGGTAAACATATTTATTATTTTTACTACACTCTTAAATAGGTTTAGATATATCTTGTAATAATACTTTTTTGGATAATTATATGGAAACTATAGCTTCAAAATCCTATTGATGGAGCCTTATATTTGGATCATTTGGTTAAGGAACCCTAAATATTACAATGTGTTTCTCTTTTACTACTGCATATAATTTTCATAGGCAGGTATTTGTTTTAATAACTAGACATGCTAAAGTCGCGGGTGATGTAAGTAGCATAGCACAATTCCGTTCACGTAAATATATCAGTATAAAGTTAATCTATTCGACTATAATATATCTATATAATTATATGGACAGCAAAAAAGTAAACCTTTAGTTTGAAATGTTATCTAATTTTCTTATACTAGAATGGTGACGATTCAAGAAACAGCCTGTAAACGTCCCACTGCTGCGCGAAGGCCTCTTCTTCATATAAGGGTTGGAGCTAAATCCATCACGCTGTTCAACTGCATGTTGGTAGATAATTTCCCTACCTTCGTTAGGTGGTAGATAGGTTACCTACATTCGTTATCAGATGCCTATGATAAGAACCGGAACTAATGGTTTTACATACACTCCAAGACACGGTGAACAAATATTCTTACATATACAAATATCTGTTCCAAGCGGGAATTAGGCTCGCAACCCCAGTGGTTGCGAGCTTAATTGCGACTAGTCGCACCACTACACCAGAATGGTTGTCATACTAAAATAGTCAGCTCATTTTTAAGTAGATCATTCTCATTCATTAATTCATTTGGAACATATAATAATTCGTCAATGTAACATAGAAATGCGACATGAAAGAGATTAATCAGCGAGGTTGAAATTAAAATAGCAATAGGACAACAGCAGTGCAAACAATTCTCGCAGTGTCCTTCATAGGTTTAAAAATGAAACATTAAGAATATATATATATGTTGTTAGTTAGCAGGGAAGAGGACATCAGGTACCAATCAAAAACACCAATTGCAAATTCATGCGACGTTTCGATCCTTTATTGGACCTTCTTCAGGCATCTACAAATTTATTGTTATACCTACATGAGTGAAAGGCCATACATATAATTTACAAAATATAGGCAATAAGCGAGGTGAACAAACTTTATCAAATTATTTTTTATTAAAGTTTTGTTCACTTATTTTTTAAATAGTAATTTAAATAACAGGAGCTTAACCTTTAAAATCTGGTCATTTTATCGTGTCATGTTCAAAATACAATATAATAAAATTTATATACTACAAAAAAGCTTTGAAATGTGTTTTTAGAAAAAAAAAAACTTGTTAAAATGATGCCTAAAATGTTTTAATCAATGGAAAATAAACTACTACAGATGGTTCGATTCTTTTTTGTATCAAAGTAAAATTTTTAAATGTTATTTATCATCATCATCATCATATCAGCCATTGGATGTTCACTACTGAACGTAGACCTCCCCATCGACCTCCAAAGCAACCGGTTCGAACAGCCTCCATCCAACGGCTTTCGGCGACTCTCCTCAAGTCGTCTGTCCATCTCGCGGACGGCCGTCCGAAGCTGCGCTTGCCTTACGTGGTCTCAACTCGAGGACTTTTCTGCTCCATCGGCCGTCAGTTCTATAAACTATGTGCCCTTCCCACTGCCACATCAGCTTGCACACCCTTTGGGCTATGTCGGTAACCTTCGTTCGTCTGCGGATCTCATCATTTCTGATTCGGTCGCGCAAAGAAATATCAAGCATAGCCCTCTCCATTCCAGAAGCTTGAATACGTCTTCCAATGCTACGGTACAGTTTCGAAAAGATGACATCTCCCTGTCTCACACCTCGATGCATTTAAATCGCTCTCACACTATGCTCTTGTATTCGAACCTATGGTGGTCTATGGTACTACAGCCTGTAATTCTTCAACAAAGTATTATCACCCTTTTTTGAATAAGAGCACCACCACGCTCCTGTTTCAGGATTCCGGCGTTACGCCCTCAAGCAAGACAGCATTAAAGAGCTTATGAATGGCTTTTGAATGACAGAAGCGGGTGCAACACTGGTACTAAGTGCCATTTTAATCACCCGCTTTCAGAAGCTCTTGACATAATAGCATCCTCGCCCGGTACCTTAATAGTTTTTAAGTTGTCCCAATACCACACTAATTTTGTGCAAGCTGATGTCCAGGTTACCTTCGGAATAATGTCGAGTAAGTTCGGCTCTTGGATCTTCAGCCGAGCTGCAAACAGGTTGATTGACCAAGGTGTACAACTGTCCGTTGAAATCCTCGATTTCACTCAATATCTCGGCTCTGGTCGACGCTGTACTTTAATCCTCTGTTTTCAGCTTCGACAACCGGCTTTGACCAATAGACGAATCCCTTGAAAACACTCTGGAGCCCTGATTCCGCTCTATTGTATCTTTAATACGTTTTTTTAGTAGAGACACGTTTATTGTGTCTCAGAGATTTCCATATTTGTCTGTAGATCCGCCTATATGTTTCAGCGTCACCAGAAGACTGAAGGTTTAATACGCATCGCTCTTCCACGATATCTCAAGTTTGGTCACAGAGCTTTAGGTGTCCACTTTTACGACGGGGTCTGTAAAATTGGCCACTGTGACGGCGACTGTATGGACAGTGTTCACCAACCTGTTGTTTATATCGTCCACAGTAACGCAATCGTCAAGGCAATCGAAACGTTTAGATAACTCGAGCTGAAAGCTCTCAGGGTTTTGGATATGTGCGTTAAATGGTCGGTGTGTAGACTATCAGGTGAGACAACATCAGGTAGAAAAGTCTAATTTTTAGGGTCAGCAGCTCTACTTACCCGATAAAAACTAAAAAAAATGTGCTAATATTCTGCAATTTTGTAATGAAACTCCTAATTTTACACATTAATGGCTATAGGTCGGTATTTTTACGATATAAAGTAGATAGTATGCTACTATTAGGTGTACAAATAAGTTTTAGGACACTTTTTTAAAAATTCAAAATTTCTTAAAAAATAAATATAACTCTTTTAATCATCAAAATAATCTCCATCACTTTGTATAACCTTGAGCCATCTGTTAGGTAATTCACGGATGCCTTCTGCAAAGAAAATTTCATCTTGCGAGGCGAGGAAGACTTCCACCCATTTTTGCACTTCTTCAAATGTTTTGAAATGTACATCAGACAATTCGTTTTGCATTTTCCGAAACAAGTGAAAATCGGTTGGAGCGATGTCCGGTGAATACGCCGGGTGTGGCATAACCTGCCATCCAAGAGCCATTAACGTATCCTTGACCAGTTTACTAACATGAGGTCTGGCATTGTCATGGAGCAGTATTACTGGACGTTTTCCTTTGCCAGTAAACGGACGTTTTCGTTCGATTTCATGGTTGAGTCGTATCAATTGTTGATGATAGCGATCTGCAGTAACTGTCTGGCCAGGTTTAAGAAGTTCATGATAGAGTATACCTTTCATGTCCCACCATATACACAGCATTACTTTGTTACAGTGAATACCGCGTTTTGCCGTCGATGTTGTCGGCTCGCCGGGGTCGACCCAGTGATATTTGCGTTTTGGATTTTCAAAATACCCATTTTTCATCGCCGGTTACAATCTTCCACAAAAAAGATTTTCTATGTTGCTTGTTATAAAGACTTAAACAGATGTCAAGACGGCTATTTTTTTTTTCTTGAGTCAAATCGTGTTGCACCCATTTTGATCTTTTTCGAATCTTTCCCATTGCTTTTAAGCGGTTGGAAACAGTTTGCTGAGTTACCTCAAGTTGTTCTGCAAGTTGTTTTTGCGTCTGACAAGAGTTTTCATCCAGCAACGCTTGCAGTTCCTGGTCGTGTCCCCTTACAGGGGCTCCGGTACGTTCACGATCAGAAACATCGAAATCACCTTCTTTAAATCGCTTAAACCAATACTCACATGTACTTTTAGACACTATGTTGTCCCCGAGAACAGAACAGATAGATTCACATGCTTTTCGAACACTTTTTCCTTGATGGAATTCATAGCGAATGCAGTGTCTAATAAATAGCTTATCAGTTTGCATGTTTTATTCACAAATTTAGAGGTTATACTTAAAATTCTTTTACGTTACGATACTACATAATTGGCGTCAAAATATTATATTTGAGCGGTAGTTTTGAATTGACGTTTAACTTTTTTTTTAACATGGATCGCAAGTGTCCTAAAACTTATTTGTACACCTAATATTTCAGAATTCTTATAATGTAGGCTATTTTTTCAAGTGGTTGGCTAAGACAACTTCCATAAATTTTTTTTACACTACAGGTGCTTAAACTTAACATTAAACAAACATTATTAGAAAACATATTAAAAGAAAAAAAAACGAACTAGGCCTCAAATAGTAGATGTAGTGACCACAAATGTGAGAAAAACTGGAAATTTTTAATTTTTTATAAAAAAAATGGTCTAGACCGCGAAGTATTTGGGATAGACTTTTTTTGGTGTGAGAACCCAACTCCTCCCCTCCCCCTCACACACACGTGAAGTTTTATCCACCAATTCTGGGAAGCCCTGTATATATATATATTTAGAATCAATAAATTCAATTGGTAAATGATAAAAACATTTACATTCATCAATAACCATAACTTAAGGAGTATCTAAAAAAAATTATAACTTTATTAAATACTTCATGCCAATTGTTTTGAAAATATACCAACACCCAAAATTCAAAACAGTATTTACATATTTTTGAAGTGAAAACTTCTTTAGCGGTGTTGTGCACTTTTTGTGATGGGTAAAAAATGTTAAACTCGCGTCAGGACACGATCCTGATCGAAAATTCGTAAAACAATTAAAAAAAACAGACGTGTACCAGGAAAACAGAAAACAAAAGCAGTTTATTTTATATAAAAGCAGGTTATGAATATTATAAATTAACTTAAACTTATTTTGTTTAATTAATAAAACATAATAATGCAATAAAAAAAACAGACATGTACAGGAAAACAGAAAACACAAGCAGTTTAGTTCGTTGTGAATATTATAAATTAACAACCTAAACCTACATTTTTTACCTAAATATTTATAATACCTAGTTCTGAAGTGTTAAATTTTTAGTGTAATATAAATTGTCATGTTTGTGTATGATAAATGAATATTGTATTTTACCACATAAATGATAGTACTTTTGTACTGATAATTAAAGCAATTCATGAAAAATTATTCCCCAACAATTCCAAAATATCAAAAATGCACAACGTTAATATTTAAGTTTTCACTTCTGCCGGCACTCCCGGAGTGCAACCCGTTTTTTTAAAAAAAATGAAAACACCATGCAACATTAGTTTTACATAACAAATAGTTGAAAAAACTTAATCCTTTTATTATTACAATTGTTTATTTTGACTTTAATATATAGAACCTATGTATGCTTCTTTTATGAGAAAATACATCCCACACACAAATATAATTTTCCCTTGCCCTAATTGAAAATATTTACCTATCTATGTCTTTTTCTAATGATTCTTGAGTATCTGAATTTTGACTGCTGCTATCACTCGGATTACTTTTAGAACGGCCCATCTGTAATAATTGTAACGTCTTTTTGAGTCTAGGCAACAACTAACCTTAGCATTAAATCTGAAATTACCTTTTTTCTGTTTCTTTATTTGCCAATATAAAATGAAAGACCAAATATTGGAATAAATTTTAATGTCATAATTACTATATAGACATTTTATTTATATATATATGTATGACTATTAACTATTAAATACATCTTAAATAATTTTAAAACACATCTATAATGAAATGCATTTAAAAAAAAAACCTTAAATAGCATTAGACAAAAGCTAATTCAGATATTATTTGTAATACATATTAAAAGCTAGTATATATAATAAAGTTCACTGACTCCTAACCTTTTCAGAACATGTATTAGACTTTTCTTCAATATTTTCATCAACTTGACTGTTTGTATCCTTAACAGATGTATTGTTATCTGAAGCTAAATCTTCTTGTTCCTTTTCGCTTGGCTCCACAGCACACTGCTCAGATGTATTTTCAGACTCTTTCTCTTTTTCATGATTATCTTCATCACTAGAATTACCTTTAAGTAGAGTATCTCGTATTTCTTTTAATGCGTTTCTTAGTTGCTCATCATCAGTATCGGAACTGGATGAATATGTTAGTAACATTTTTTTCGCATGCATACTTTCCATTATATGTTTCCTTTTAGATCGAGGTGGAGACAATTCATCACTTAGAATTTTTCTTTTCTTAGTAGGAGTTTTAGAGTCATCTGTTGAATCATATAGTAATGCAGATTTTATTTTATTATTATCTAAATTATTATCACCTATATCTTTTGAAGATGGTGGTGTATTACTTCTGCTTTTACTTTTACTATTTTTTCTAGACCTAACTTTTTCACAGTCAGATGACCTGTTTTCCTGATTTTTGCTGGAGTGTAAGCCATTTTGACTATCTTTTGTATTGTTTTCTGAGTCTGAATCATTAAGGAGGGCATGCTTTGATCTATCAACATTATCAGTATCAGATTCATTTAACAAAGCATTTTTAACAGTATTTATATCAGCCGTTTTATTTGATTTATCTTCAGATCGATTTTCATTTTCTGTTTCCATAGGTGCTTCACATATTACTAATCCATTTTGAGTTATTTTTCTCAAGTTATTTTTATGTAAATATTTTAATGTGAACTTGGGTAACTGAGTTACATTTATTACAAACTTTTTGGGTTTAAATAATTTTACTTCTTTCCTTTTCTGTATCCAATAGTCTTCATCATCAGTTTTATTAGCATCTTTGTCAGAACATGCTGAATCTCTTTTATGTCTTTTATTTAATTTACTTTTACTTTTATTTAACTTACTTTTTCCCTTATGTCTATTCTTTTTAAAGTCTAAATCTTTCTCTTTGTCACTATCGCTATCAGTTATTTCAATTAGAGACACATTTGTCTTTGGTAATTTATCTTTCCTTAATAATTTATTTATATTGACACATTTTATGAATGGTTTTGATTCATTTGAACTTTGACTATTTTCATTTTCTAAAGTTGGTTTACTAACATCACAAGCTGTTCTATCTTTTTCATCTTCTTCAACTTTATTGAGACAATCTTCTCTCTTAGTAGAATTATCTGTACTTTCATTTATTTTTTCTGCACATATAGATTCCTTTTCCATATTCATTTCAGGGGAACGTTCATCGTAATTACTTTGATATTCTATCTTATCATCTGTATTTCTTGTCTCATTTTTATTGCCAGATATCTCTTCAGTATTATCCCTAATATCATCTTGCACAATTGTGCTGGAATTATTCAATTCAATTGTTTGCAATGTGATGTCATTGTCTTTTGGCATACCTGTCTGTACTTCATTATGCAATTCACTTTCATCCTGATCAGATTCCCCTCGACTATCTTGAACATCATTTGATGTATAAACTTGATCATTATTTTTTTCACTTGTAGTAGAAACTTGACTATGTTTTTTTTCTAAATTATCATCACCTTCTGTCTCATTTTTATTTATTCCTTCTTTATTAGTTTCATTACAATCTTTTACAGATTTTTTTATATCAGGGTCTGAAATAGTTTTTTCTTTATTCTCTTGTACATTTTTCCCATGTGTCTCTGTTTCACTATCTGAACTGTCAAACACTTTAATATGTTTAAATTTTTTCCTTTTTTCACTGACAGAACATTGATTTTGACCATTGTCATTATCTTTTATTTTTTTTCTTAAACCTTCTGTGTGTGAGCTCTCGTATGTTTCATTTCTTTCATTGTTTAAAATATCTTTATCTTTTTTTGCAGAATGTACATCACATTCATCTAAGGATTTTTTATCTTCTGATGAATTGTGACCTTTACTTAAATCATCCTGTTTATTTGTATTATAAACTTCATTGACAGTAAAATTATTGTCACTATTCACATTATTTGAATCAATAGATTTTGGTTCTTCTTTATCTTTCCGTTCTTTTTTTCTTAAGCGATATAATTTACATTTATAATATACAGGATATTTCTCTTGCATTAATGTTGACATGGGTTTAGCTAATACTTTAACTGAAGTGTAATGTTTTATATTCACTTTATCGCGCATTTTTAATTTACGAGATTCATGTTCAAAGTATTCATACTTGATATCATTAGATGTATCACTTTTTTCAATACTTTTCCCGTCACAGTCAACTGAGGCCTGCGAGGCATCGATTTGTGTTAATATTTTTTTGACGCCGACTTCAACGTTCTCAATTGACTTTTTTGACAATTCACAAATCAAAAGCACTTTACCAGCGGCTTTTTGCACTGCGTGGACATTCTTAAGTTTTTCTTTTCTTAACCTTTTCTCCTTTAGGCTCTCTGAACGGACTCGTAAGTTCGAACCGAGTTTAGACAAATACTCCATAGCCTCACGCAAGACATCGCAAACGGGTGCCGCGTCCGCCATTTCACTTTGTTTGTACTACGATAACCACAATTAACTCAAGTGCATTTCTCAAAACAAGTCACTTAGAGAGAATAACGTGTAATAATTATTTATCCAATAAGAATAACATAAAATTTTAGCTGAAAATATTCGCGCTATCTCTATCGTAAAAATAGAAATAAAACCACAGACTAAAAAAAAAAAGTATTCTTTAAATGCATTGACAACCTTTCTTTCGGCATAGGTACATAATATCATATCACAATTCAAAACTAATAACAAACAATATTTATTAAGTCATCAATCAACATTTTACACTACCCAAGCTTATTGATTTTAATGCACAATTCATTTTAGGAGTATCTTAAGCAAGATAAAATAGCTTTGCTTGAACAAAACCGCGCAGACATTTAACACTGGAAACCTATGTTGCATAGTTTGGAACGTAACTTACTCAACCCCTCTTGCATTTGGTCGGGTTATACGAATAACTATATACAAATATACCACAAAATAGCGGCAATGTTATACATAGGAATAATATAATATATGACAATACATGCATAATTTCTTACGATTTTCTTGTAACATAAACAGTAATAATAATGAAGCTTGTTTTGATATTTACGAACTCTGTGAACGCTGATGTTACGCTGTAACTAACATTTTAGACCAAAACAAAAAATATCGAAGTACCAATTTTTTGTACTTACCTTTCATGTAAATGGCTGATCTAGCGTTTAACGACGATATATTCAAAACACTAAATTCAACTATAATCAGAACACATTATTGTACTTATAAGTACAAAATATTCTTCAAATCATACACATTTTCCAATTCTATTCTGAAAAATCGGCGAAATAAGCAAGGTAGGTAAACTATCCAAAACAGTCGTGAAAAAGATCCATAGACAACTAAGACACTGCGAAAGTTAAATTATACAGACATAGAATAAAAAGAGAATGAAAGCAGTCCGTGTGTTTATTTAAGCGATTTATGTTTTGCAAAAATACCAATAAATGAATTGATTCATAAAGCTCTTACATTTTTTTTTGGTAATTATTAGTTTTCCTAGGAACCTTAAAATTCAATAATTTTGACTGCAAGCTAGGGGGAGAGGTCTTTAAAAATATACCTACTACACTTGGTTACTGGGACAGGGGGGCTCTCTTAGATTTTCGTTACGTAGTCAATGTCCTATAGAGAAATCTCACGCTTTTTTTCGACTTATATTTAACCCTAGAAAGATAATCATATTTAGATGTACATAAAAGATAATCATGCGTAAAAATGACTCACTTTTAACTAGCAGTAGGTAATGTTGTGTTTTATTTATTTACTTTAATAATCCCATAGATATTCGTTTTTTATATACATCAATAAAATATTAATTGCCATAATTTATGTAATTATATTTATTTATTATATAAAAAAGTACAGAAAAATTAAATTATCCATAAACTAACAATTTTATAACATTTATTTTATTTTATCACAATTATTTTTTTATTACTTATAATCAGGTATTTTATTTTCTCTACTAAGAAATTAAGCTATTATCTATTAATACGTACATTTAATTATTTAGGAATCAGTCCGATACAACTTTATTGATATGTTATCAATAATATGTTCATGACAAATAACTTTTTTTACATTTATTGCACGATGCGCTTGCCTTTCGCCTTAATTTAGAAGGGCAATAGTTACAGTAAATCCGGTTTTTTTTTATGCGGGCTCTCCTGAATTATCGTTTGATGTAGTGGGTACATCTTTTGGTAATATAGCGGAGATCTTATCCCGCAAATATCTCTTCAAAATTGGAGCTTCTAAGTGCTTGTTCATGATCGGCGATGTTAGAGACTTACTAAGACTTTTCATAAAATGTTTGCGAATTAATGCTTTATCAACTTTGCTGAGAACATTGAGATTGTATATATAATATTTATTTATACCAGTAATGTTTACGATTCCGTAGAGTAAAGCCACAGGCCATCTATTCGTTTTTCTATAACAGAACGTCAAAGAGCACATTTGGTGCAGTGTATCTACTTCACCTTTAGTTTGATTATAGTACATAATAATTTCAGGTTTCCCGGTAACTTCACTGAAAGAAGCGTTTTCGTTACAAGATGATAACAGATAAATTATTTTAGCCGGCTTTGGTTTATAAGAGACTAATGTAAGGGGTCCGTCAAAACAAAACATCGATGTTCCCACCGGTCTCGATCGACTGTTTTTAGTTCTTCTGGTATCTCTCGTTTGTTCTAGAAGTAAGGCAGTAAAAAAAGGATTGAAGCATAAAACAGGATCATACAGGTTACGACACATGCGCTTCGTACCTCTTTGAGACCTAACAATGTTCTGTTGTAAGACTCGGCCACGCCTTGTTGCTTTTGAAGTCGACCAACATTTTCTTCGGCCAAGTGTTCATTTTCGCTAGATGTGGGTACTTCTTCTCTCTCTTCTTCTACAAAAACTTCCTCTACGTCACTCTGCATGTCGTCTTCAATTTACTGGTTTTCAATCTCACTATCAGTTTCCTCACAGGTGAATTCTTTATCAAAATTCAAAAGAGCTGCCACGATATCATCTTCTTCTAAACTTCGATTCCCTATTATAACGTTTTCAACTCAGTATATCTATATATAAAATAAATAAAAAACTTGAAATCACAAAACAACCGATAGCAAATAAAAACACAACCAAAATAGTCATTAAGTAAAAATATTAGAAAGTCATAAAAGTCACTTAAAAGATAATCATGCGTCATTTTGACTCACAGGGTGCTCCTGTTGCGAAATTGGTGGCACTTATCTTAGTGACAAAACTGCCTTGTGGAAGCTTCAAGCGACGACAGAGATGTCTTAATCGCACAGCGACGTATTTGCGTTATTGAAAAAGATAGAGCAATATTTCGTACCTGCATGCGTCAATTTTACGCAGACTATCTTTCTAGGGTTAAATAAATGGCGCGCAGTGTTTAGCGCTTTTAAGCTCACAGTTAAAGACACTACGCTACACTACCATTACTAATACTGACTACACTTTTTTAACTTTATTTGCAAAAAATCATTTAAATTAAAAACTTATTCATGAATACGTGAAAATTTGAGGAGAAGGGGGGGATTCTTAACAAATACTACGAGTGGTCACCAGTGCGGAGTCGTGGTAGAAATTTGTAAAAAAATAGATCACGTAGTATGGGTACTTTTCCTTAACACTGTTTCCTAGACTTGATTTTTTTTCTAATTGTGTATTATTGTTGGCCCTAGCGGCATCTACAGCGTACCTACTTAGGAGCATGCCTCTTCTACGAGAGGATTGGGATGGCAACGTGATTTCTCAAAGTATGCCGTCGAAAGCATCTTGAGATTTTTCGCAATTGAATCGATCTTGAAGTCTTTGTGGAGGTCGATGTTCCGCACGTACCTTGGTGAAGCCGTGGCCGTGCGTAGAAATCGGTTCTGTATAACTTAGAGCCGCTGTATCTAAGCGGACTTGCAGTGAGCGAAGACAGGGCTCGCGTAGGTCATGATGGGACGTACGCTGGTCTTGTATAATGTCAACTTATTTCTAAGTAACATCTTACTCCTTCCACATATCATCACATACAGCCTACTGAGTACGAACCGTGCCTTGTAACGTATGCGGTTTATATGAAATCGAAACGGCAGCTTGCTGTCAAGGGTGACACCTAGATATTTGATCTCTTTCTGCCATGGGATCGGTGTCCCGAAGAGCTCGACTCGGGTTCGAGTTACGTACAAAGTACACTGCGGCACCTTTGTCTACGCTGACTTCGATTCTCCACTTCCTAAATAACATGCCTAGCGCGGTGGTTACGGACTGGAGGCGTCTAGTCAACACTTTCATCGAAGTGGACGTGGTGAATAATGCAGTGTCATCTGCAAAGAGGGTGAGTTTAGTGGTTCCGCTCTTAAGCGGGGATAGGAATGTCGTTCGTGTAGAGCGAGAAAAGCGGAGCCTTGTGGAACTCCGGCTCGGGTTCGTCTAGACTCTAGATGAAGAGAGTGTCCCTTCGACGCGATATCGAAAGATGCGATTCGACAAGTAGTCTCGTATAATACGCACGAGTCTGTCTGAAAATCCGTATTGGTATAGTTTATAAACTAGACCGATATGCCAGACTTTGTCGAAAGCCTTAGCGATATCGAAGAATATAACCCCGGTCGTGTAAAAGCTATGTAGAACTTTGGCGACACACTTTTTAAAATCTTCAGTACTTAACATTTTGGGGAGAAACAGAATGCTTCTTCATATGACTAATATTATTGTACTAATTAGTTACATACTAATTGCTTTGTATAAATAATTTTAAGAATAATCTTACAGAACCTTTATTAACGGCTCGTTTGAAAAGAAATAAAAGAACAAATCATTAGTCTTGTTATCTCTGACGTTCTAAAAAGGACTATGGTCTATATATAATATATCTAAAAGGTATATGAAATAGACGAATCATGCGTTAAAACTAATGCATTAGTTTTTAGAATTAATGTAAAGGTATATATAGCGAAGGCCATGAAGAATTATCTTTCTTCTTGATTATAACTAACTTTGCCAACTTGTATGTTATGTTGTCTGTAGGTTTATTCTCTATCTTCGTCATATATTTTTAACTTTTGGGCCTATTTTTCTTATCTAATCAACCAATAATGTCTCTCAAAGCTTGTGTTTGGTAATTTTCAAGTTTTTATGTCTCTGTAGCACCTGAACATACCTGTGTGGAGTTATGAACTAAAATTTAAAATTAACTATACCTAGTTACTCCAAATATATATTTTTATGATAATACAGAAACATTAAGGCCAGTATATCCCAAATCACCTGTTTTTGATAGAGTTTTAAACATAGTAATATTCATTTTTTTGATCCGTTAAAAATATATGTTATAGTTTAACAAACGTTCTTGATTATTCAACGGTTCAAAACACGATAATTGTAACTTGACTCGATAAAAAAAAAACATAAAGAAAGGATGTTTTTGATTATTTTTCGAGTTGTATTCGAAGAATATCAGATTTTAAGTTACAATATTCACATGTAAAAATAGGTAATAACTTTTAGTAGAACATTTAACGGTTACTTTTTTAAATAAATGTTTCTATTTTTTTTAAATATTAAATATTTAAATTATATAAGAAAACGGCCCGCGCGCCTCGCTTTAGAGTTTAGTTGCCTGCGAGGCGTCATCGAAGTAGGACCTGTATCTCTGCTGTCTGGCGGCGTCCCCCCCCCCTCTAAAGATTGGATTTTTTTTTTATAACAAAAATATCCACGGGCTTATATTTGCCCGTGCCTTTTTTAAATTAAATGTCTAAGATTGTTAATATAGTTTCATGCGTACTATTTTAGACTTACATTAGCTAGACTTATTGTCAGGATCTCTATGACGCGAGTCCGTATACTGACCATTATTTATTTATTATTATTATAATTTTTTTTAATACATATAATCATATTTACATACATATAATCATTTTTAATAAACATAATCTTTATTTACAAATATAATTTACATATAAAAATATACACAAATACATATATATACATGTACATATACACACACACACACATATATATTATATATATATATATATATATATATATATATATATATATATATATATATATATATATATATATATATATAATTTTATTTTGTCTTTTTTTTTCTTACATCTAATTACATCATGTTTCTTATTTTCTATGTACATGCCTTTATTCCTTGATCTAATATAATCTAATATTTCTTTGCTTGTTAGTACATACATACCAGCCACCACATTTTTACGGCTTGTCTACATTTACATTTGGGCTCTTTATTTTTGTATTATTTATTGGAGACTCTGCCGCAGCCATCCCCCGAGGGAAGCTGTTCGAGCACATCCTCAATGACGGCGGTGTCTCTTTTATGTATAGCCATCTTGAGGGTGTGCTCGAGTATTTCCTTTGTTGTGGCCTCCACCGAGGCCGACAAAACGACCGATTGCATCACCACCGTCGTCGGTGTAGTAGACACAGGTCTTTGTGTGCCTGGTCACCGCGACCACAGCATGCGGAACACTGTCATGAATCCGCAGCCTCCTAGTCTTTGTCTGGACGATGATGACTGCCTCGCGTGTCTGTCCCTGTGCCTCGTGGATAGTCATGACGCTCGATCCCTGTCCGGTGCCGTATCCCTTGTCTATCAACGTCTTCTTTTCCTCTTGTGTGAAAACCGATGTATAGGGTCCGGTCTTGTCTCTTAGGAATTCGAGCGCCAGTGAACCTCTCTATCCTCAGAGAATGGATAGTGTGGTTTGAGAAATAGATTGGATAATTTTATTTAGTACTAACTGTGCCCCGCGGTTTCACCCGCGTTAATTTGAGGGAAAAACGTACTTAAATATTTTCGCCTCGTTGGTCCAGTGGTACCAAGCGTTACTGCCGAGCAAGGGGTCTCAGGTTTGATTCTTGGGTCGTTCAACATATTACTGAGTTTTTTTTTGAAAATTTACAGTAAAAGAGTGATGTTATATTTACTTTAAAAGTGGAACTATAATTAAAAAATGTCTTGAGAAGAGAAATAATAAAGGACGCAACGGAAGCTCTCAAAAAAGATTATTTTTTCCCGTTTTTGTAACATTTCTTATTATTACTCAGCCCCTATTAGTCGTAGCGTGATGTTATATAGCTTAAATTCTTCCTCAGTAAATGGACTATCCAACGCAAAAAGAATTTTTAAATTTGAACCAGTGGTTCATGAGATTAGCGCGTTCAAACAAACAAACTCTTCAGTTTTATCTATTAGTATAGATTATTATTGATTATTTTATTAGATTAGTTTAGTTAGTACTCTAACAACGTTGGAAGTGTTTTTACTGTATAGCAGTGTAGTGTAGATATAAAATGGGGAATAAAACTAGAAATAAAAAGAAAATATCTAGACGTGAACTACGTAAGCTTAGAAAAGCGATCAGATAAGTACTCGTAAGTTTAATGAACACTCAATCTATTTTTAGCTAGAATATAATGATTGTCATCGATATCTTAGACCGATATATTAGCATATCCAAAATTTCAATCAGTTATATTAGTATTTTCACCTAACAGCGGCTAGCTAGCAGCTAGCGGCAATTGAAGATTCTTCGACGGTCAGCGAATGGCGATGGGTCCCAACCAGGCTAAACGTAGCCGACGACGCGGCGCGGGACGTACCAGCGGGATTCAGCAGTGGTCACAGATAGTACACAGGTCCTGAATTTCCTTATCATCCGGAGTCCACCTGGCCCACGGAAACGTCCGCCTTGTCGTCGTCAACCGAACCTACAGGCGAAGAAAAAACTCATCACGTCACCGATCGTAAACAGCCGCGACTCAAAGAAGGGTTACCAGACTGCACACGGTACTCCAGCTGGAACAGACTCCGCTACACGACGGCTCGAGTGCTACAGTTTATAGAACTCTGTCGAGCCAATACACAACGAGTCAACTATAAAAGGACTAAGAAAAGCGCGTTAAAAGACCCAGACTGGAAAAGGACGAACAAGAAGCTGAAAACACGCCAGAAAATAAGAGTAGAGCTCGAAGAAACTTTGGAGGTTCGTCCGGTCTCCGCGGAACTTATCAGGAAAGCTGAAGACCTATTCATGAGAACAGTCCAAGAAGAATCTTTCCCAAATGAAGTAGAAAGCATTAAAGACGGGAAGTCGTTTACCCGAAACAGTCGCCTCAAGCAGCTGAGCATCGAGTGTGCAGAGAGAGCCCTCCGAGTCCGTAGTCGTATTAACGCCGCGGAGCAACTATCAACGCCATCTAAAAACCCGATGATACTAGATAGAAATCATCACACAGTGAAGTTGTGGATCATAGCGATGCATAGAACGAGGCATCACACGGGAGTCGAGGCGACTGTGAACGAATGTCGACAGCACTACTGGATACTACGCCTGCGGCCCGTCACAAGAACGCTCTTTCCACAGTGTCTACACTGCCGGATTAGGGCAGCGATCCCGCCACACCCGAGAACAGGAGACCTACCTGCGTTTCGCCTAGCTCACCATCAGCGACCCTTCACATACACAGGGGTGGACTACTTCAGACCATTAACAGTCACCGTGGGACGCAGCCAACAGAAACGTTACGTGGCAGTATTCACGTGCCTCACTGTAAGAACGATCCACCTAGAGATAGCGACGTCACTGAGCACAGACTCAGTGATAATGAATTTAAGAAGAATGAAAGCTCGACGAGGACAACCTGCTCAAATCTGGTCCGACAATGGGACTAACCTGCGAGGCGCCGACAACGAATTGAGACAGGCAATGGACAGAGCGTCGCTGGGTCAACAGGCGGCATAGGGTCCTTACGTTTCGGCTGTCGCCGGTGCTTACCGGGCACGGTTGCTTCGGTAAGTACCTGCACCAAATCGCTAGGCGAGAAGCCACCCCTGATTTTGCCACGAGTGTAGCGCGCCAATCGACTCGGCGCGTCACACCCTGGAGGAATGCGCCGCTTGGGAGCCCCAGCGCAGGGCCCTGGTGGCAGTAATAGGTGGAACATAAACATTTAATACCTAAGAGAAGAAATAAAGTTTAAATCTACTTCTCTTAGGTATTAAATGTTGTAAAGTGTATTAATTAACAAAAAAAAAAAAAATTACTGATAATTAATATAAATTAAAATATTAATAGTAATTTTTTTTTTTAGCTATAAACCCATAAAAAATTAAATAATGGTTTTTATCTACTTCTCTTAGGTATTAAATGTTTATGTTGCATTTTATACTGTGCCTTCAGGATCGAAAACAAAACTGAATTATGAAATAACCTAAACTAAAAAAAAAACCTAGTAAGTTACTGTAAAATTATATATTTAATTATTTCCGTGCGCCGTCGCCGCGCGCGGGGTCATCGAGAGTTCATTTGATCGGAGACTTCGCGTAACTAGTCGCGCGGGGAGGGAGGTAGCGCTAAATACCTACAACGCTCGAATATACTGGCCTTAACAACGACAAAATTTATATCTGCCCGAGGTTTCACCTGCTTGGATTTCGGTTATCGCGACCAAAAAAAAAATGTATTCTATGCTACTTCTAATACCTCCAAGAATATGTGTACAAAGTTTCATGATTATCGGTTAAATTGTTTTCGAGTGAAAGCGTAACAAACAAACTTAACTTACATTTCACTTATATAATATTAGGGATATTTAGTATCAATATAGTTTGATTGTCTGATTAGCAAATTACTTTGTTTTAAAATGATTTAAATAACATAGTATATTTTAATTTATTTAATTAAATATGTATACTGTATAAGTAACTTATAATTAAATAATTTTTATCTATCACATTAAATGAAAAAATAAAAATATTTGACATTGACACATGTTTCTCATATTTTCTCTGATATTTTCGAATCTAATTGGAGAATTGGAATGTATGATTGTGTAACAATATCAAACTAATCTCTGAATTCTCTGAATAAAAATAAGGATGTTTGCTAGAAAAGGATTGAGAAACATTTTATCAAATAAATTTACAAGATTTTATAGCCAAGGAACGAATCAAAGTCAAGGAACAGTATCATCTTCAGTACCACCACCAGTTTCTAAAGTAAACGCTAATGTTCCTGGTCTCAGCGATGCCGTCGTTCGCCAAGCAACCGAACCTTTGGGACCTGGTGTAGATCCTAATAAAAATGGGCCATATAAAGTGCCAGAATATTTCTGTTACGACAATATGAGTTTCTTCGAAGCAGAAATTGAGATGTCTAAATTCAGGTGTCCACAACCATCTGCATTAAAGAAGTAAATAAATATCATGTTTTGTCATCATTTAGCTTAGAACAATTAATGATAACTATTGAATAATAAATTATTGTTTCATTGCTGTTTTATTATTTTTTTGATAATAAAATTTTTCGATCCTAATGTATATATTTGTTATAGAATATAACAAGAGGTAATTTTTCTATTTTTTTTTACTTTTTATGGGCTACATAAAAAATTAAGATATCCTAATATTAAAACTAAAACAAAAGAAATAAATTAATATACATGAAATAAAAACAAAAATAAATAATACCTACCTAAGATTGTAAATTTGATTATATTGAGGCAGTATACATAAAATACTGCATTATTTGTTAGTTTAGTTAGTTTGTTTGTTACATTTTTACACGATAACTACTTAACATTATGACATCATTAAACTTTGTACACATATTCTTGGAGGTATTAAAGTAACATACGATAGTTTTTTTTTTGGTCACGATAACCGACATCCACATGGGCAGAAGCTAGTCTTTTATAATGATAGGCTATAATATCGACCGAGGTACACACCATTAATTTGATATAGAATCAACAATTCACAACAAAAATTTCTTATAAAAAATATTGTTGATACTGCTGTCCACCGCCATTCTGGTTGGTGTACTTTCCGCCATTCTGGTTGGTTACTTTTTAATTCGCACAACTATGGCCGTAGTCTCCTTTTATGACACCTCGACAATAGGTTGGGACTATTGTTCTCTGCCAGTCACCGCACGGCAATAGCCTATTCTATTTTAAGGAAATTATATGGGTACAATCTTTTGTTATTTTATTACAATTGATATATCATTGATACATCAACATGTTTTTTTTTGGGATATACAGACATTATTTTCTTTTTATTGTGGATAAAAAGATCAATTTGAAACTTAATCAAAAATATTGGAATAATATCAGAGATTATATAATGAATATTAGAATACATCATTCTAAAAATATGCTATTAACTTAAAATAACAAACTCTGTTTTGACTATTTGTTACATATTAGATACAAAAATGTATGACAATATATTTTTTTTTAAATCAATTTCAGGTTATAGGGGTGAAATAAAAAATCCATATGTGTTCAAGTTTTATTGAAACTGATTCTCGTACATACTAACCCCTACAAACTAAGTAACATAAAATGCATCATACAGATTTTTTTTATTTTTTATTTAAACATAAATTTATACACTTTTCAAAATGCTTACTCGACAAACAAATGCTAAATAGCAACTGAAGTAACCCCGCTTATTAAAACTGCAGTTTCATCATCAGAAAGAGTAGGTGCGGGCTCCAGGCTTTCAGCATACTCTTTCTTGGCCTCATGTTACTTCTTTTTAGTAAGTTTTTCTGACAAATCATCAAAGGAGGGATCTTGAAGGTTAATCATTAAACTATTGCCAGGAAGGAATACTCTATTCTGAGATTGAGCAATCATTCTGGAAATACTCTGAGCAGCACGGATTTTTCTAAGTTTTAAGTATCCAGGGTTCATTCCCATAGCTTTACCCAACATCTCAGCAGCTTCTGCTTCTCCCTCAGCCTGCACAATTTTCTGTTGACGCTCCTGCTTAGCTCTTTCAACAACGAAAGCAGCACGCTGAGCCTCCTGTTGGGCCACTTGTTTGGCTTCCACAGCAGCCGTATATTCCTTTCCAAAACTCAACTCTGTGAGTGACACATCATCTAAAATAATATTGAAATCAGCTGCTCTTTCGACCAGTTCTCTTCTAATTAGTAACGACACTTGTTGACGCTGAGTGATAAGCTGTGATGCGTTGAATTTAGCTACGACCGACTTAAGAACTTCGTTACAAATTGAGGGCAACACTTTTTCATCATAATCAGTACCAAGTTGTCTGTACATAATAGCCAGGTTGTTTGCGTCAGGGCGCGATAATACTCTCAATGAGATGTTTACCATTTGCAAATCCTTTGAGCCAGTGGGAGACGAAATTTTGCGAGGTCTAGATCTGATATCATAAATAATGGGATATTGGAACCACGGGATACGGAAGTGTAAACCTTCAGTCATTACAGTCTGTTGCACTCCTCCTATTCTATTAAACATGATTGCACGATGTCCACCCTCAACAGTAAATAAGGACTGTGAAATACCATAAGCCCCAACGCCCAGTACCGCTGCAACTTTTAAGCCAATTCCAAGACCAGGTGGTCCTCCTTTTGCAAACTTTCCTGCCATATCATTCAACTTACTCTGAGCCATTTTTATTTGCGACTGTGAGATTTCTGGGATATTAATAAAAATTTATAACCTAACCTGGCGCATTAATTGTGCAACACTCGAAATGAACCACAGATTACGACAAATCAAAGAGTATATATGCGTGACATCACGGCCGTGTTGACATAATAGGGTACGTTCGCGGGCCCTCTTCTAACCCAGGGGCCACACTAGCGGGAAACGTCAATGCCTATCATCGCGGTAGACATTCCGATAATTTTAGCGCGATGAAGTGAGTGGCTACACTTGAAAGTTCAACGTCAAAGCCCATTCTTGGCGATAAAATTGGCGCTAATGTTATTTGAATTTCAAGCAAGATAGACGTTGACGGTGCAACTCTGTATTTGATGAGTGTAATTTTTTTGTATAAATAATAAATAAATAAATATGTTTAAGACACACACACGGTCGTCTGTAAGGTAGGCAACCTAATGCCTGTGTTTTAGGTAACAGCCGACTGATATACATTTTTTTTTAAATAAATATACATATAAATAATACATATATGAATACACATACATTACACCCAGACTCGGGGCGGGAATCGAACCCACAACCCTTGGAGCAGAAAACAGGGTCACTGTAAACTGCGCCAACGGGTCAGTCATCATGAACATATGCATGCCATCAACTTCCCGGCTATCTGAGATTAAATAAGAAACATATAATAATAAGTATTAATTATGTATATCTATAAATATTATTGAACGGGTGCAGTGAAGCAGTTGTTGTTTTGCCAGACAACCTGAGATTGACAGTAATATTGCATTTGCAGATGGGCAGATGGCATAACAATAATAATATATAATAAATATATGTTATACAAAATAATGATAATTCAGTGATAACAAATAATTCAATTCCGTTCATAAAAGTATGTAATTTATCATCAATGTTTTCTTATGACGTCAACACGTAAAAATTATTTATCGTCCGTAAACCGACTTTACAGACGAACATTTTTTATTAAGAGTTATTATATCTATTATTACTATTATCTATTCAATTAATTTGAAACAACATTTTTATACTTTACAAAATAAAACAACATACTCTGTATTTACCTGTGTCTTTCATTTATTTATATATTTCAGGCAATTGGAATAATATTAATGATACATGTGATTATATTACTGTTCAATTTTTAAGTGCAATAAAGAATAAATTAAAGTAATTAATGTGGCTTTTACATAATTTTTCGATCTTTTATTATCTTTATTTCACCGAAAGTCAAAGTTGTTGGTTGTTTTAAAAGGTAATAATTAAGGTAAATATTCGTCGCTAAGCATCATTTTGTGACGCACGATTCTTATAAATTTTGAATCTCGAATCCGTAAACGTAATTACTTTTTCGTTACTCCACTCCATAGTCATAGTATAGAGGGAGGTATTTATCGAAAACAAACACGTGCGATTCCGTCGCGCTCACGGTGCACAATGAACAATGACATATGTTCGTAGTGTGCTGTGTGGCCGCTTCAACGTATTAAGGGGTCTGGCCACCCTGGATTATTTTTTTTCATTTTTATTTTTTTATTTTTTTTAATAAACCCTGAACTGTAAAGGACATTTTAAGACCTGTTGCGTATCGAAACACTCAAAATTGGTCAAGTTACAGGCATCTTAATTTATATTATTACACACTTATTTTTTAATATTTTCAAATAAAATTTTACAATGTTATTTTTGAAGCCCTTTTGTGATATTGAGTAAAAAAATAAAAATATTCCGGCCCATAGTTTCGAATTTATTAATTTAATTAAAAAAACAGTGCATTTTTTATTCCGCCAGGGTGGCCAGACCCCTTAACTCTCGCGGTTATCTCTTTGATGTACCGCCACTTGAACTATCGCCCAACGTCCAACGGCAATGTGAATGCCGTTGTAAAATTGTCGCGATGAGTCGTGGCCACACCTACGTTCATCGCCACAGTAAACGGCATTTCCCGGTAAGTCGTGGCTACACCTACGTTCATCGCCATAGTAAACGGCATTGCCCGCTAGTGTGGCTGCAACTATCGCCCAACGTCCAACGGCAATGTGAATGCCGTTGTCTAATTATTGCGATGAGTCGTGGCCACACCTACGTTCAACGCCACAGTCAACGGCATTTCCCGCTAGTGTGGCCCCAGTATAATTGATAATTCATCACTTTTATAGGATTTTTTTAATCTATGCATTCCACAGACCACATGCGCGATTCCATCCATGATTCTAAGACAAAGTATCCTGTAAGATACTTTGTCTTAGCCATGATTTCATAATTATCCTATTATTACTATATGTATTATCTATGGCACGTTACAAAGAGTTGGCATGTTATCGCTTCCTTAATTCGCGTTTTCACTATTCGCGGATTAAAAAATTTCGACCCAATTCCTATATTCGCGCCTAAAGATTTTTTTATTCGCGGATCTAATTGGTACATATTAGGGGTGTGCGATAATTATCGATAATTCGTAATTACTCGATAATTTTTCATTCGATAATTATCGATAATTATCGATAAGTGTTTTTCGATAATTTTGATTCTATAATTATCGATAATTTTTTATTCGATAATTATCGATAACTATCGATAAGTTTTTATTCGATAATTAGCGATAATTTTTTGCGATTCGATAATTATCGATAATTTTGAGCGATCCGATAATTATCGATAATATTGTGGTATTCGATAATAATTGAAAATTGTTTTAGGATACAGTAAATATCGACAATTATGGTAGGGCGGATGACCTTTTTTCCGAAAATCGAACCGATAATTATCGATAACTATCGTCAACTATCGATAATTTTTATCCAATAATTATCGAGAACTATCCCCAACTATCGATAACTTTTTATCCGATAATTATCGATAAGTGTTCATTCGATAATTATCGATAACTATCGATAACACAATACGATAATTATCGATAATAAAATTATCGATATTTTTTTCCGATGAACACCCCTAGTACATATTATAAAAAGGATTCGGTATCCTTTGTAAACGTGTTGGCAAATAGACTACTAAAAAAGTAAAACAGACCTTATTACAACAACAAGGTGCTCTTTAGTGGTCCTACTGTCCGGGAGAAGGCAAAACGTCTTTACGCACATTTAAAAAAACCTGGTGGTGTTGAATGTACAAATAGAGACGAAACGTTATTTCAATAAATTTAAGTTGCAATAATCATGCATAGCACTAAAATCGTTGGAGAAGCTGCATCTGTGACACAGCTGCAGCAGAAAGATATCCACAATTTGTACATGCATAGCATTAAAATCGTTGGAGAAGCTGCATCTGTAGACACAGCTGCAGCAGAAAGATATCCACAATTTGTAAATCTAGTAACTGATGGAAGATCTTAACCTGATCAAGTATTATAAGTAGACGAAACTTCACTGTTTTGGAAGAGAATGCCAAACAAAACATTCATTTCTAAAAGCGAAAAGTACGCCCCTGGATTTAAGGCAGCAAAAGATAGAGTTACACTGCTGCTATGCATGACGATAATAATTAATCAATATAGTCAAAAAGTTTAAATAATTTTTTTTTAAATATATTTTTGTTTTTTAATTTGCCACCTAAGAACGTATCCCCTATAATCCCATATAAATTACCATTCCATATTCACGGTTTCTCTATTCACGGCATATTTACGAAACGCAAACCCCGCGAATAAAGAGCTTTTACTGTATATATATGTATATTTTTTTATCATTTTAGTATAGGCGGAAAAAAAAACTGTGTTAGTTCCTCGCACGACTGGAGTGTACTCCTTAAGAACGATTCTCTAAGTAGGCACAAATAATTCAAATGTGACACAGAATAACACTTATCACCTATTTTACAGTTTTTACGCGAAAACGTAGCATAGATTTCTGAGGCAATAAATTGTCAGTTATTAATTTAGCTTCATCCTCAAAATTATTCGATAATCGATGAAAATCGATTCTTTAATCGATGAAGTAAACTTCAAAAACTCATTGTTTTGCATATTCTTGAAGGTGTGTGAACTTCAAAATCGTACCCAGTGCAGCGTCAGTCATTTTGTAAGGTGTGGCTACCAACTTTCAATTTCTGTAAAAATTGGTAGCATTGTTTGTCAAAATCAAAAATTGATACGTCAAAGAGTATGTCGATACGTCACTTCGATAAAAAATCAAAAATGGCCGCTGACTTGCTATTTAAAAAGTTAATTAAACAACAAACATTTTCCTTCCAACCGGTAGGTGTTTACGAATTTGTTATTCATTCAAAGTCTCCGAAGACCTTTGTTTAGATGCTCGTTCTTTTGTTTTATTGCTAAGACTCGTGTTGATACTATACTAGGTAAAAGAAAACTGCTTGTTGACAATATATTTACACATTTTACATTTTTTTTTTTAAATTTTAATTATGGGCTTTAAATTTATTAATTTTGTATGTGACTAAGTTATTTTGATGAAAAAAGTACGTTATTCTTATGTATTCAGTTAAAAATACATGTGAAACAACACTTTACAGTTTTTCGTTGATATAAATACGGAAATACCACATGTATAAAAATACTTTTTCTTGTTGTTCCATAGAATAAATAATACTTTAGATATTTTGATTCCTCACAATAACACATTATTCAAAGTTTCATAGTTTCTTTTATCTATTTATTTACTATGTTTAGTATATTATACACCTCTGTTTAACATTAGAATCTTATCTTTATGAAATTCATCCATTGCTTGAAACCACTGTATGGTATTAAAGGTGTATTTATTCAAGTACACATGCCTCCTGTATCTAATTTATTTTAAACAAATATCTGGTTGATCTGAATTGGTGTGTAAAAAAACAAAATACCTAAAACACTATAACATATAGGTTAGGTTAGGTAAGGTTAGAAACTGAAATATTAAACATTAAACATAATCAATAATTAACTTGCATTAATATTTTCTACAGTAATTAAAGATGATATTTTTTAATTATCATTGACAATTTTGTATGTGTATTGCAAAATCACATCAATTGGAGTATCTAAGTAATAATTTGATATTATATATTGTAAGTAAATAATAACTTGACCAAACTATTACAACAGCAAGGAGAATGGACAGCTAAACATGATGAGTACCATTAGATGAGTCCATTGATGCAATTCCCTCTTCGCATCTTAAAAGCATAAAATAAGAAACCATCAGAAACTATATAGAGGTAAGGTGATTTTTTTACATTTTTAGTATTATTATCTTAGCATAATTCTGGATGAATAGCATTTTAAAGTTATGTGTTGTATAGTATAAATAGTTCTGTAGTCTTGATATTGGTTTGGCCATTTTACTACTTCTATTTATATTTGCTTACAAAAAGCTGCATAAGTTTCAAAACTTTATGATTTAAATATATTTTTATATACATGTGGTTATAACAAAATACAATAATTTTATTGTATCATAGTATCTTCCCTTTTTTCTATATGGAGAAGAGGCCTTTGCTCAGCAGTGGGTTGTTTACAGGCTGATACAGTACAGTACTTAGTAACTTGCTTATTATAATCACCTCACCAAACAGGACTTCATGTGTATTAAAAAAATTTGTACTTTAATTTTTTTTTTTTTTTTTTGGTAATTAGTAAACATGCATCTTAATCGACTATTGCATAAATTTAAGTCTAAATAACAAAGTAAACACTTAACAGATGAAAAATAAATTTTACAATTATAATAATAAATTTAAAGGAAACATTTAGGTATGTACAATAATGTATCTTATCTATAAACTCTTAAATAAGAAACATTGAATTTTGTATTTGATTATCAAGCATTTTTTATGTATTTAAATCTTGATTACCACAAACTATAGTTGACATTAGCACAGTTGATAAAAGATAAATTAATTACATTTATTTACCAAACTCACATTTTTATTTCAGTTCTTCAAGATGTAACTAATATATAAGGAAGGTGACCATTCAAAATACTATCTGTAACTTACAAAAAGTGAGTGTTTTTTTTTTTTAATTTATCATTATTATAGTACAAAACATACAGATGTATTACAGTTTGGTACAATATGTGTTAAACAGACTGTTGACCTTAAAACTTAAATTAATTCATATACAATCTTGAAGTTATTATTTCAATATTTGACTACAACATGGTAAACAACACATTGACAAATGAAAACATTCAAAATTAACTATTTTAGTTGTATGATAAAATTTGATTTAATCTGCAGTCAATCATTTTTCAGAATCACATTATTTTTCTGTCTTATTGTTTCTGTCCTGTACAAATTATAATTAATAAATTATTGATAAATAATAAACGACTGGTCTCTTAGCACAGTTTCATTATACTCCAGGGTCGTGGGTTCGATTCCCATCCTGAATCTGGGTGTAATATTTGTATATTATATATTCATATGCATATTTACTAAAAAAAGTTATATATTTGTAGCAGTCAGTTGTTACCAGAAACACGGTCATTGAGTTGCCTATCTTAGGAACATGGGACTGTGTGTGTGTTGAAACATTTATTTATTTGATTTATTTAAATCACTTTGTTATTAATATCAAAGTATTTCATTAGATGGTTCTCTCATAAAAATCCTGTATTAATAGATTATTTTAAATAAATATTATTGACAAATCCTTTTAACTTCTATATGTTATATAAAAGTTGAGACTTTTACCAATTAATGAGTCAATAAAAAAAAATTTTGGTTTGAAAGTTATTTTATAATAAAAATCACCTATAGCCTATCACTAATTAAATTAATAATTTTGAATTTGTTATTTTGTTAAACCAATCGAAATTAGAAACTATAAACTGTATTTAAAAAGTTTAAATTTCAAAGAAATAATCTTGTAATTAATTGAATTTTCAGACATAAGAGGTTCATAGCTACACCACACCCTCTTCTCCCAAGGATCTTGGTGCATGTATCTACCGCGCTAACTAATAATTCTAGGTAAGAATAAAGTTATACTTACATATAATTTTCTAATGGCTGGTTGAATAACAAATCTACATTTAACAATTTGTTAAATTAGGTAAAACATAAAGCACATACGACATGTGTATGTTTCAAAAAGTAAGATAAATTGGCATTTCTACTTTCAACATTGATCTTTCTTTAGGAGGGCTCAGTTTTAACTAAAGATAAAAAAAAGCAATAAAAAAATTTGAAATATTTCAATATTAATATTTGTATGACGAATATAGATGTGCACCGGGTCATGGATGTGTATTTATGTATATATGTATTTATACAAATTTCTTAAATTTATTTACATTCCTAGTACCTGTAACACAAGTTCTTACAAAATTAGCACGGGGCTAGGTTAATGTGGTGTGATTGTTGGTTAATATTTATTTATTATTTATTTATATTTGTCTAAAATCAGCAATCTGTCCAAATCTTCATAAAAAATATTTAAAAAAAATGATAATTTTATATAAAATAGTAGGTTATTTAGTAATGAAATTGATAATGGCACATAATTATGTATGATGTATATTATACATATTGTATACCATTTTAACAGAAATATTTCATCAAGATGATGAAATTATATCATTATTCCTATTTTTTTTATGAAGGCTATTCGTCTACATCAAATATAGTTATTTCCTTCGAGATTTAAAACTGAAAAATAAAAATAGCCAGTTAATATTTTATTGGTAACAAAAATGTATATTTTTAATGTATGTATATAATACTTTTTGATATATTTTTACATTTAGATTATTTCTAATTTCAGATTCTACATCAACTGCATTGGTCATTCTTCAGATCAAGCATTTAATGAAAAATTGTTTGAAGCTCGTTAAGCGATTACTAAATATATTATATTATAATTTTAAAGAAATATTATAAAAAGCAGTTATACTAAACAATAGTTGCCTATTTAAAGCATTTGACTATTTTTTGAGTTTTTACTAGTCAGTAAATAATGCTTATATAAACTTGTAACATTGTAAACATTGAGATTTCTACTTAGATTTACTCAGGTTTTAAATACAACAATTAAATTTTGCTATTTTCTGACAAGTACTGTTTATATGTAGTTGGCTATCATAAAATCTCTACATCTATAATATTTCTATATTTTACATGTTTTAAAAATGTAAAATTGCTGTTTTGTGTTTTTACTGCCAACAATTATAATATTTTGAGCATTCCTTTCAATATTTACAATTTTTTAATTGTAAAAAAAATATTTTTATTATCTTCTGCCAAATACTGTTAGCAATAATGACTTATTTATTATACAATGTTTTAAAAATTTTCATTATTTGAGTATATTTACATGAATATTAACATTTTTAGATTGTATAATTACTATTTATTAATTCCTGCCAAATACTGCTTGCAGTAATTGTTTATTTTACAAAGTTTTCTAAATTTAAATATTTTTAGTAGATTTCTGTCTATATTTATATATTCTTACAATGGAAAACTTTACTTTTGTATTTTACAACGAAAAAATTGTTTAAATATTACAGTATTTACTAATTTTCTAAGACGACAGTTCTGATTATACAGTCTAATCTTAAGTCTTATATCATTCTGTAAGGTAAAATTTTTTGTGAAAGGCTAAAATATTACAATATGATCATTATGCTAGTATCATTATCTTGTTTTATACCAGTGTAGTATCTTAGTAAGATGATTAAAATGCGCGGATCATTAATATTGTCTTTAAGAGTGTGTCTCCACCAGAGCAGAGATGTGCTGAGATGTGTTTTAAACAACCAATAGAATTTCGTTCAGTGTTCCACTGAAGCGGAGGGGAGACGAGGTGTGTGAATAACGAAATTCTATGGTTGTTTTAACACATCTCCACACATCCCCGCTCTGGTGGAGTTCGGGCCTAAAACTGTAATACTCAAGTGGAACTAGTAATAATAAAAAAATAAAATATTTAGTTATTTATTGATCTTTATGTATCAGCAAGTAGCTAACTAATAAGATAGGGTACAGGGTAAAGTTAAGTTTGTAAAGTAAAGTTATATTGTTTAATATTTTTTGAGAATGACTTTATAATGAGAGTATTTCTTATGTAAATGCTCTTTAGAATAGTAATTTTCTTAGTTGATATCTGTAAAAATATTTTTCATGTTATGCTTGTAAATGATATTTAATATATTTTGAGAATGACTGTATAATTAGAGTGTTTCTTGTGTAAATGCTCTTTGAAATTGTATTTTTCTCAGTTGATATCTGTAAATATTTTCATGTTATGCTTGTAAATTATATTATTTGATATTTTTTGAGAATTACTGTCTATTGAGAGTGTTTTTTACTCTTTGGATTTGTATTTTTCTCAGTTGATATCTGTAAATATTTTCATGTTATGCTTGTAAATCATATTATTTAATATTTTTGAGAATGACTGTATAATGAGAGTGTTTCTTGGCTAAATGCTTTTTGGAATTTTATTTTTCTCAGTTAATATCTGTAAATATTTTCGTGTTATGCTTGTAAATCATATTCTTTAATATTTTTTGAGAATGACTGTATAATAAGAATGTCTTTTATGTAATACTCTTTGGACTTGTATTTTTCTCAGTTGATATCTGTAAATATTTTCATGTTATGCTTGTAAATCATAATATTTAATATTTTTTTAGAATTACTGTATATTGATAGTGTTTTTTATGTAATACTCTTTGGACTTGTATTTTTCTCAGTTGATATCTGTAAATATTTTCATGTTATGCTTGTAAATCATAATATTTAATATTTTTTTAGAATTACTGTATATTGATAGTGTTTTTTATGTAATACTCTTTGGACTTGTATTTTTCTCAGTTGATATCTGTAAATATTTTCATGTTATGCTTGTAAAGCATATTATTTAATATTTATTGAGAATTACTTTATATTGAGAGTGTTTCTTGTGTAAATGTTCTTTGAAATTTTATTTTTCTCAGTTGATATCTGTAAATATTTTCATGTTATGCTTGTAAATTATATTATTTAATTTTTTTTTGAGAATTACTTGTACAATGGATGTTTCTCATGTAATGCTCTTTGGAATTCTATTTTTTTAACTTGATATCTGATTTTCATATTATGTTTGTAAATCATATTATTTTTGAAAATCATTGCATAATGAGAGTGTATTTTATGTAATGCTCTTTAGACTTGTATTTTTCTCAGTTGATATCTGTAAATATATTCATGTGTTTGTGAATCATATTATCATATTAAAATATAAATAATAAAACAAAAAATGTGTTTTATTTACAATATGCACAAATATATATATAAAGGAAGCACGTGCTCAAAAGTATCGATAGTTTTATCGATAATTTTCCACACTAGTATCGACATCTGGTACGATAAAATAGGGACAACACTATGCTTCAGTACTACCAAATTAATGGAAAAAAGAACTCGACCGTAATGTTGCATTATTTACTTACAAAACGATTTTTAGCTCAACTCTATGTTCGAAGCTTCACCTCTTTATTTTTATACTCTTTGATCGTACCTATTCACCCTGTTTTACGGTACTCTTTGAACAACAGATTATTATAAAAAAATGGTAAAAGCACGTAAAAGGTGTTGAAAAACGAAAGAAAATTTTTGTTTTGAGCAAAAAAAATTAAGTATTAGGCTAAATGTAACAATATTTAGCGTTTGTGATAACGTATCAATTGTATAGACTGTTCTGTGTATGTTAAACAATAGGTAAAATTATTAGTTTTACCATTGGATAATTCGTGTAAACAGCTAAAAGCAATGGATTCATGCCTGGGAGTTGAACAAGATTTAGACAAAGCTACAATTAAATTCACTGCTTTAAACGATCACGCGAAGAAAGTTTTAGAAGACGTAATTAACCAAGTAGAAGAGCTTAAAAAAGAAATTGCGAAACGTAAGTAAAAATGTTTTTCTTTGACTTTCTTTGTACCTCAATGATTTGGCATTTCTTCTTTTGTAACATATTAGCTTTTTATACAACATATAATTAAAGTAGCACCAATTATTTAAATAATATAGACTGACTTAATTTAAACAGAAGTGTTATGTGCTATGTGTGATATGTAAACAAAACTTTATTTTTTTTTAAAACCAAATGAGAAAATATTCGGGTCTACGCAAATTGATATTATAAATTATGTTATACATATACACACATACTTTACAATAATAAGATCAGATAAATGAGAGCTTATTTTTTTGTTTTCCTGTCATACATATAGTATGAAAATTCTACTAATCACTTTCAAGTTTACTATCCTTTGTAATAATATATACTTTTATTAGAACAAAACCTTAAGTTGTGTAATAGTGTTAATGTTTTGTATAATTATCGAGGGTAAATTGTTGTTATTATATTTTTATATTTTCAGAACCTCCCAATACACAACTGTCACAAAGCCAAGCAAAAATTGTGAGTGATTTAGCAGCTTCCGTTAAACAGAATGTTTTTCAACTATCCACAGGTATGAGAAGATACATTAAACAAGTATGCTTAATTAAAAAAAATCAAAAACCCGACTGCGTAAAATACTCTTATTATAAACTAAAAAGAATAAAACAATTTACTAGCTTTCATTTGATACCCATATTGCTACAGTAAGAAAAAAAAATTCAACCCCCCCCCTCATTCCGCCATTTGCGGGCGCCATTTTGAAAATTAATATAGCCTATGTCACTACTACAATTTAGACAAATCCAACGACACCTCATATGTCAAAAACCGTCCAGCCGTTTGGGCTGTAGGGCGTGCCAAAGAAATGGACATACATACATACATACATACATACATACATACCTACATACATACCTACATACATACATACATACATACACTCGAAAAACATAACCCTCCTGTCGCAGTCGGGTAAAAAAAGAGGTCAAAACAATTCATTTGTCATGCTTATATTACTTACGTATAATATTGGTAATCAAAAATAATTAGATTAAATTATTAAAATTATCATAATCATCATTATATTATCAGATCATAAACTATTTAACATATAAAAAAAATTACAGATATATGATACTAAATGTAAGATTTTTTGAATTCAAGCTATTTCATACATTAAAACAGGCTTTTTTTAACTAATGGCCTTTAAATTAATAAAGTTTCGGTTAAATTATGTCTCTCTAATCACAAAGATCTATTATATTTTTAAGGAGAAAAGTTAATGGCATTTAATATTGTTATTTTTTTTTTTTTCATATATTAAGTAACTTTTGAACAGTAGTAGTAATACTAGCTATAATCGTTCATTTTTGTAGTATATGTCTCAAACCCATGGTAATTGTACAATAAAAAGTTTATATGTTAGTCTGGGTCTGATAAACATAAAGATTCTGTATTTATATTATTTGTACCTAGAGAAATGCCAATTAGGATTCTAAAAGAAAAAAAAAATCATAATAAATTAAACAATCCAAATATAAAAATAAAAAAATTAAAAAATATTTAAGGATTATTTTTTTAAATTGTAAGTTTGTTTTGACTATAAAATAGTAAGTAGGTACAAATTTTAATAAAAAAACAATAAATAAAGAGATTTCAATAATTTTTTAGATCACCGTGAGTTACATGCAACAGTGTCTAGAGTGGGCAAATCCATTGATAGACATTTCATAGCAGACTATGCAGCCGTCGCACCAAAGGCTGAGACATTTTGTTCTGATGCTAATAGGCCTATTATGGAACAGGCTATTGCTCAACATTTGTATAGACAGGTGAATTAGATTTATATGATTTTACACAACATTTATATTAAGATTTGCATCATCTCATAGCATTCATGCATAGAAGTTTTATTAAGAAGTTAAATTACTGACAAATTTTATTTTAATAGGCTTTACATTCAATGTAAACATAAATAATTGTATATATAGTTGTATTAAAAAATCTCATTGAAATTTATAAAATAATATTACTATATTGCATTAAGTAGGTACATATTTATTACTCAAGGGTGTGGAACTATAACAAATAGATTGTAACGTGTAACGCGCGTTTGCAGGGTCTCGACGAGGTGGGCGACTCGCTGGTGGCGGAGGCAGGTGTGACGGCGGAGCGCGGCAGCACGTTCGCGCAGCTGCAGCGTTGCGCGGCTGCACTGGCGGCCGGCGACCCCGCGCCCGCGCTCGCCTGGGCCGCGGCGCGCGAGCACGACCTGGCGCACTCGCCCCTACCCTTCGCGCTGCACCGCATGCAAGCGCTCAAGGTGACCGCAACCATAATGATGATGAAAGTGCAGTGTTTCTTATGAAAACAGTGTAAATACTTATGATGCAGGAATACGGAATAGTATTCTGACCTCTCCAACGTCTGAGGAAGCAAGAATGCTCTATAAATTGGTGTTAATAGGATTAAGATGTCGACGTTTGTAATAAATAGATTAATAATAATAATAATCTTTATTGCCATGGAACTATACAATGGTACTTATTTCCAACGGTATCTGCATTAAGCACAACTTGTATCACAGATGCCAGGCATACAATTACCAGATGAATAGTTCCTTAGACACAACTCGAGCAGATATAAACTATTTTATATACAAATACAACATATTCTCATTGTGTGCGAGTGTTTATGGATCTATGTATGTGTGTGATTGTATTAGAGGTTACTTGTATAGAAGCTGCTCCTACAGGGGTGATATGATCACTTCCTGTTTGTGACCAAACTCCTTTAATCAAATAAAGATTTAAAAGAAGATGAACATATCTTACTCCTGTGTTGAAGTACTCCATTCTTACTATTGTTAGTGTATGGCCAATGGACATTACATTGGACTTTACACAAGTATGCTACACTAAACTAGATTGGACGATGATTACATCATGTTGAAGACGGATTTGTGCGGCTTAACCCACTGTTGTGCTTGTGGTCGCGGATTCTTTCCCATTCATGACAAATGTGTCTATACGTCTTAAAGATGTTTGTTCTGATAGAGGATTTCAAAATATAATAAATCAGACAGATATTACAAGAGGCAGACAGATGAGCGTTGTACAGTGCAACCTCGATATAACGGAACTGAAGGGAATTAGAAAATATTCGTTATATCAAGTAATTCGTCATAATGAGGTTTGTTATAGAGAGGTTAGATTGGACTACGATTCGTTTTAATAAGGTAAGAAAGTGGAATGAAGTGGAAATAATTAAAAGGATACATTATATCAAGGTTCTAAGTTGAAAAAATTTGTTAAATAGAGGTAAATACCTTCTACCTATATTCTGCAACGATTAAAAATTCGTTATAAAGAGGTTTTTGATAAATGTTATTCGTAATGTAGAGGTATATTTTGTATTAACTCTTACGGGCAGTTCTAGGGGATTTCAAAAAATTCGTTCAATCGATTAATTCGTTATATTGAGGCTCGTTATATCAAGGTTGTACTGTAGTAAGAAATAGTTTAGGAACTGGTCATGTAGATAGTAGCTAGTTAAACGATAAGTTGCCAATTTGCAGTGGAGCAATGTTGTGGATTAAGTTCTAACGGTCTAACCCTTCTCTTTCATAGCAAATGTGGTCAATGCCCTGCAGTAGGAGGAGTAAAGGCTGTAAAATGTACATTAATGTGCAACCATCATATCCTGTAAATAGAATTTGCTAACATCATGTTCTCTCAAATTTTTATTCTTATATACTTCTTTTTGTTTGTTTTATGCATGTAGTATTAAATTTACAAAATATCTATATTGAGTTAATCTAATACCTATGTTAGAGTTATGTGCCATGCGGTGACCGGCAGAGAAGAATAGTTCCGACCTCTTTCGTGCCGAGGTGGAGTAAAAGATGACTTAAGGCCATAGTGGTGCAAACACCTGTACACCAACCGGGATGTTGATAGGCAGCAGTGTTAACATATCCTGCCACAAAACACTGCATTCTTTAACCCGCCTACCAAGCACGGCGCGTATTGGCAAAACCCCCTAGAAAAGATGGGGGAGGCCTAAGTTCATTATTAAATATTCAACAGCTGTTGTCACATCAGTGATGTGATGGTGGTTTTTTTTATTATACCCTCAAATTGTTAAATACATTTACATCAGTAGGTTAAATCTATCAATAAATCAAAATCAATATGTTAGAATTTTCGCCGAATCCATAATCTATTATGCAAAGAATTATGTGCGGTTGGTCAAAATTTTACTGGTATTGTCTCGCTCGTCATTGTACATAATGTTACTTTAAGTTTATATAGTATAAGTATCTACACTTTATTTGGTTCTGTTTTGTATACAGCTGTGCTGCACCACAATAATATTTTTTTGATAATATTGTAAATTTATTTATCTCATTATAAGTGAACACCCATTCTCATGAGAATAAATGTTTTAAACCTTAGAGCAAATACTATTGGCTGTTGATTTTCTCCCTTCATGGCATAAACCATTTCTATTCGGTAAAGCAGTGCGGAGTCAACTGTTCTGTGACCAATCGCGTGCGACTAGAGAGAGATAGCATGTAGTCCGATATGTCTGTCTCTCTCTACAACCTCGTCTACACTTTCGGCCTACGGGAAGTTGCCTGCAGTAGTATATGCTAAGTCTTAAACCGAAGAAGTATACGAATACAATGTCATCTAATAAAGCTTATAAACGTCGCAGCTGGCGCGCGAGGAGGGAGTGTGCGCGGCGATCGCGTACGCGCGCGCGCAGTTCCCGGCGCACGCGGCGCGCCACGAGCGGCAGCTGCAGGCGGCCGTGTGCGCGCTGGCGTGGTGCTCGCCCGGCGCGCCGCCGCCGCCGCCGCACTACGCGCACCTGCTCGACCCCAAGGCGCTGGGTACGTGCCGCCATCTCTCTCTCTCTCTCTCTCCCTCTAAAGTTTTTTCGTCTCTGTATCAGCCTGTAAACAACCCACTGCTGACCGAAGGCCTCTTGATTTAGAAGAAAGGTTGGAGTTAATCCACCATGCTGTTCCACTGCGGGTTGCCGACTAATTTCCCTACCATAAGTAACGATCGTTATCGGGTGTCTATGATAACAACTGGGATCGACGGCTTTACGTGTTCTCCGAGGCACGGTGGGGAGACCCAGAAGGACATACAACCAGACCAGAAACAAACACTTGTACACAAATATCTGTCCTGAGCGGTAGTCGAACCCGCGACTGTCGGTGCGTGGCGTTGAGGCGACTACTCGCACCTCTACTACATGAGTAAAGAAATGGAACAGAGACAAAGCTTCTAAGGAGCGAGCAAAATTTTTACCTATTTGGGTAAGGATGACACAGGAGGATAAAAGTATTGTTCATACACACTGTACAGTAAACTATATTTATACTTTTATATTATAACACTATTAAAATATATCAAATTATAATCAACATTATTAAATGAAAACTCGACGCGTCACGCCCTGAGTTTGAACACTCGCCGAGCCACTACAGGCCGGTTTCTCTCCGTGCGTGACGAAGCGTGAGTGAGTGCTCACCCACACGTGAGCCTCGAGTTCGTAGTAGTGTACCTATCGTGGCGCGCTCGTATGAAGCTTTGTCTCTTCCGTTTCTTTAGTCATGTGCAGTCAGACCGGTCGTCATTTTAGTTCTCATATAAATGTAATTCGCGGTGCGGGCAGGCGCCGAGGCCGCGGAGCTGTTCGTGCGCGAGGCGTGCGCGCTGCTGCGGCTGGCGCCGCACTCGCCGCTGGCGGGCGCCGTGCTGGCGGGCGCGCGCGTGCTGCCCGCGCTGCACGACATCCGCGCCAAGATGTCGCACCCGCACGTGCTGGCCGCCTGGGCCGACGACGAACTGCCGCTCGAGGTCACTCGACTCTCTCTTTCTCTCTCCCTCCCTTTCGTTCTTTCCTCTTCTAATTCACTTACAATTCCAATCGATACTCGGACGAAGGGACCGCTCTCGATAAGCTCAAGTGAGCAAATTAAATTATTTGAGAAAACTTATTAAACCAAATTCTTTTTCATTTTAGTGTTAATGGCGTCAACAACAGATGTTGTAGTGGCACTTTTAAAGCATATATACCTAGCGGCTTCGCCCGCGTGGATGTCGATTATCACGACCAAAAAAAAAGTATCCTATGTTACTTCTAATACCTCCAAGAATATGTGTACAAAGTTTCATAATGATCGGATGAAAGTTACAAACAAAGTAACATTTGACATTTATAATATTAGTATGACGAATGACGATGTACGAGTGAGTGTCGCGGCCGCAGGTGGAGCTGGGCGAGGAGGGCGGCGGCTACCACTCGGTGTTCGCGTGCCCCATCCTGCGCCAGCAGGCGTCCGAGCACAACCCGCCCATGCGCCTGCTCTGCGGACACGTCATCTCGCGCGACGCGCTCAACAAGCTCGCCATGGGCGTCAAGTACGGTCGCCCCCTCCACTCGTCCCCCACTACCCGGTGGATTATTACGTAACTTGCGCGATCGCGAGAAATCGCTGTCGTGTCGAATTTCAATACTAGCTAAACCTCTATTAGTTCAACTGTAATAACTTTAGCAATGGTAATTTTTAATTCAAGCTCACTTTAATTTCGCTAAATAATAGCACAAGCGCTAAATAATAGTGCTAGCTACTACAACCATTAGTATCACGATAAAAATTTGGCAGTAGCAAAGAAAATCAAAAGTAGTATATATCCAAGTACATACCAGCTGAGCCTCAATTAGTATTGAAATTCCACACCACAACGATCATTGAGTTTTTGTATTTTTTAGTAAATTGATTTTTCATTTATTTGTTGTTATAATGTTGTGACAAAGTAATGGGACCAAACGATATATTGAAATTGATCTACGATTGTAACACGATGTAAATGCAGTCTCACTGATGATTAAATTTTTGACGTGATAACGTCTAGTAAATTGATGATAGGGTGCCCGTTCGAAGAAGATGACGTCATCATTGTCACAATTAGTGAGCGAGAGCGCGGAACAAGCGGTAGAGAGGTACGATCGGCTCGGCCTAAGCGTTCGCTCACGATCGGCGGTCGGCCTAACTTACGACGCGTCCGAGTAGAAATGACAGCGGCAAATGGCGGGAAACTGTTTTGTCAATACATAATAAACTGTTATATCAATACGAAGTAACGTCAATTTATTATTTTTAAAGTTACAATAGTGACAACAATTGCAGCAAAAAAGGTAATTAATTCTTGCATTTTAAGAATTTGATTAGCGATATAATTTCATATATTTGTTATTTGATTAACAATAAAGTAACATCGGTCGGCGAGTGCAGTAGGTAATATAAGGTTATATTACAATTTTGATTAAAAACTTATTAGGACTCATATAATTACGATCGTATAAAAATTTAGCTGCTGCTTTTATTTAGTATATTTTTACTCTTTTAAGTTAATTAAACTTAACTTCTTTATTAAACTTGATTATTTCTTGTATTACATATTTTCAAAGTATTTAACTTTATTTCGCTTTTATATTAAATACAATTAATTACCTGTATATGTTATACAAAACAATGATAATTCAGTAATAATAATTCAATTCAATTCAATTCATGTTTTCTTATGACGTTATCACGTAAAAATTACAGACAACCAATTTTTTTAGATATGATGAAATAAATTCTATTTCCTTGTTCATATTTAATTTTAAGTTGTCCTAATGGAATTCTGTTTTTATATTAATGTGACTTTTTATAGAAAATGTTCAAAAATTAAATCTTGTTTCCAGGTTGAAGTGTCCCTACTGCCCCATGGAACAGTCGCCGTCAGAAGCACGACAAATATACTTCTCTTAAATATTCAGAAATATCTGCGACATACGATATTTGTATTAATTTTACACTCAAATGTTAGATGTTACCACAGAATTTCTGTAAGGAACTTGCAACAAGAGTCAAAGTCGTAGAATAAAAATGGTATCAAATAAATACAGGAGTTGTCTTTGATTATGAATATGTGAGTGTTATTTGATGTTTTAATTAATTGTGAAAAGAAAGAAAGGGCAGCTTTCTTTCAAAAGAGGAAGTTAAACTTCATGTTTTACAAGCAGGTTTACATTTTATATTATTTATATTGACAATAGAGGCCAATTTTTCGTAACTAAATGTTATCTTTGATTTCGTATAAAAATATAAGGAGATGTTATATTCGTAAAGAAAATAGTTCAGTCTTGTTTCATAGTCTTGCACAATTTTCTGATCTATATATAAAAAAATAAAAAAAAGCTGTTTTATAATATTACCACATGCTTTTATACATTTTGAAATTTAATTATTAAGAAATATTTTGTAAAAAAAAAAGAAAAGAAAAATTATAGCTTAGCAGTCTTTATAAATATTTTTAAAAATTATAATAGTTAAGGACCATTCGAAGCAGATACGTAGTTATATGACGAAGTATAAACTAGATCTATACATATAAATATATAATTACGAATTGTTATATAGTTACTATAAAAGGTTTATTTCAGTTTGATAATTTTCATTACAAAGACTCGATGTAAAATATAATTATGTAGAATGTATGTATTTTAATTTATTATATATATTTTAGATTTATACTTATTGCTAATAGTAACGAAAACGAAATTTAAATAAAATAGGACGTATTGTTACTCATTGTTTTTTAGAAAATAATAATATAATTTATTATTAAAATATTAAAAACAATAATAAATTCTTCATACAATAATATAACTTCATTATAGTGAATATGTCTCTCATTTAACTAAGAACATTGAATAGAGTAGTGAAAGTTTAAAAATTTAAAAGTTTCAATTAAAATCTCTTCTAGAAAATTAACAATAGATATTCTTGTATTATATTTTATGAAGTCAAAATCATTTCTATATGTTAGTAGTAGTCAGCGTCATCACTGTAAATATTAGTCGAGCGAGTTACTGTAAAGATTATTTGTATAATTTTTTAAATAAATTGAATTAGGTATAAGTTTGTTTATTTTTTACATCGCATTACATCAGCGTATCGCAGTCCACCGCTATACATAGGCCTCCAAGTTTGCGCCAAATACCCGTGGAACTATTACGTAACTTGCGCGATCGCGAGAAATTACTGTGGTGTCGAATTTCATTACTAATTGAGGATCAGCTAGTATTTAAATTAGATACCACAGCGATTACTCGCAATCGCGCAAGTTAACGTAATAGCGCACCGGTTGTCCGCAATCCTCATAAAGGTGATCCTTGCGATGTGGGTCCTGTCGATATACGGCAGCTGGTTTATGTCTCCGACGAGGACCACCTTCCTCCGACAGCCGGATGGTCATTACTTTAAAAATTATTCATGAGGACTTCGTCCACCATTAGACGGCTTATTCTTACTCAGGAAAACCGTTCACCAAGATGGAGGCCATAGTGCGCACCTTTGATTTGGCTTTATCGCCATAGCGGTGTGCCAGCTTTTCCTTAAGGTCTTTAGCCGCCTCAACTGTGGTGGCTACGGCCTCATTATCCTCGTCGAAGTTCCCGATTATGTGACTTGTCTTGCCGTACCCAGGAACCCCATTATCCATTCAGCGTTGGTATTTCCCAGGCCTAGTAAGCGTCACCGACGTCAGGATCACCTGTTTTATGGTTTTCGCCATCTCGAGAATCCGTTTGTCCAGCATCAATCTTATACACTTGGTCACCACCACCACTGGGTCCACTTTTAGTGTTTTAAAGGTTTGAGGCCCTCTGTTCTGCCCCTCGGCGTCGACCACGTCCACGAAGCCTTGTTTGGTGTTGTAAGCAGTCATATATCGTCCCGACATGTTCCCCTCAATTACTTGTTTTGTTATCTAGGGATATTTACTAAACAGAAAATTTTGTTTAAGCCTTATACAATTGAGACGTTATAAGCCACATAGTGAGCTTTAATAAGATATAATAAAAATGATGTATCTGTATTTTACCGTTACAGCCCGACATTAAAGTAATCACGATTTCGGATATTGATTCCATCGCTCTCTTCCTTATAATGGCTTAGTTTTTTTTTTTTCCAGTAAATGATGACATTCGAAAAATTATTCTCTCCATAACATCTAATGCTACTGGTGTTGACTTCATCAATCGCTCTATGATTATTCAATATTGTCAATTTTTCTCTTGCGTCTGGGGTCTTTCCTGCACTCAGGAGTTTACGTTGCTGTAGGCAAGCTTACGGTTTTCTTCTCCCTAAGGTTTCTTACCCTTGCCAGCTAAATCACATTAGGCCTATCTCCATCTTTTCATTTCTTGTCGAAAATCTTAGAAGCATGTGTCTATAAGCAAGTTTCTTCTTTCGTGTATAAAAATAATATTATCAGTACGCTTCAGTCCGGTTTTAGAGCTGGTCACAGTACCGTCACCGCTCTTCTGAAGGTTACTTAAGATACTCGAGTAGGCATGGAAAAAAGATTGATCACCATACCTGGTTTCAATCGATTTCCCCATGCATTTAATGTGGTTGATCATGATATTGTTCTTGCCATACTTTAAATACCTAAAGTTTTCATCATCAGTTCTGGATTGGTTCTCTTCATATTTTCGCGATCAACAGTGGGCTGTTCGATTTGATCATGTCTCATCCGATTGGCTTGAACTGTCAACTGGCGTTCCTCAAGGTGTTTTCTTGTATCCCCTTATTTTATCTCTTTTTATTAATTCACTCGCACCTTTCATATAGGCACTGCTCTTACCATTTTTTCGCCGACGATTTGCATCTTTATGTAAACGCCAAGTTAGATAACATAAATACAGCTGTAACTAGGATTAAGCAGAATCTTTTAAATGTAAACACTTGGTCTAATAAATTTGGCATCCTGATTAATCCTACAAAGAGTCAGGCGATCATTATTGGTAGCTCTCGCCTTGTTTCTACTATCGACCTAGCCTCTATACCATCTGTCATGTTTTTGGAAGTATTGTTGTTTTTGAATAAAAGTCGAATGTCGAATAAGTAATTTATTAATATCGTAGGGCTTTTATATATAAATGAATGGTTACAAAAAAGTAAAATTAACCAATGACAATGCCTACATTATTTTATAAACAAAATACAATTTTAGATAGCCAATAAGATTGGCTACATTATCGCCGTAGCCATTGGCTAGTAAATCTTGCGAGAATTTCGGTTTCGCGTGATTTCCGTCCGATGATTCGATTATCCGTTTCCGCGCCGCTCGATATGTAGATCTGTGGCTTCATCTCGGTCGTCATATCGCTATAAATACGCAATGACGCGCGTTGCTCAAGTATGACCAGACGCCTTCAATCCGCAACCACCTTCGCCAGACTTCAACCCTATCCACTTTTTTATTTGGGGATTTTACAAGGATCTGGTGTACGCACGGAGTCGATAATGAAGAAGAATTAAAAGAAAATCTGGAAATAGCTGCAAGAAAAATTAAAGAAGATTATTCCCGCTCTTTCAGACAGTTGAATCATAACTTTTTAAAACGTTGTCGTCTTTGTATTGAAGTAGAACGACGTCATTTTGAAAACTTGCTTTAATAAAGAATTAAAATAATTAATTTTCGTTTATTTTTTTGATATCATACAAAAATATGCCCAAATGGCCGTAAAATTTTATGACACCTTATTTTTTTGAATTTTTCAAATTATCATCTTCATTACTTAATTAGTGTATCTACATTTAAATGCAGTTGAGAATTTCTCACTATTTGACGTAAGAATAACAAAAAAGGCAAAATAATTACTTAGTTTTCAAAAAAAATGTGGATTTTTAGCCTATCCTCTTTCGAAGGCCTATTACAGTGAACAATAGCCAATTAAGTATCATTTTTTTTTACTTTTCGGATGGCTTAAGGACCTGCAAAGTTCTTAAAGTCAGCTAGAACCTATGGAAACTAGTCTAGGCAACATGTGCCATTTTAGTCAACTTTTTTCAGCAGACTCCGAAAATTATGATTGAGGTGTCATTCGATTCGGAATGGCATCAAGATGATTTTTGAAAAAAAAAAAGTTCCGATTGCAGTAATTGCAAAAGTTATTAACAAATAACTAAAAAAATAAAAAGGGCTTTAATTTTTTGCAAATATCTCAAAAGAAATAAGATTTTTAAAATTTAAAAAAGATTCAAAAAGAAGAAATTTTCTAATAAAAAAAAAGATCCAGCTCTCGGAACTGTAGGAAAAATATTTATAATTTTTCCAGAGTGATGAAAATACGGCCTAAAATGGGGCTCTGGCTTGCGTAAGTCACGCCTACTTTGGATACTTTATTTATAAAAAAATATTTTAACATATTAAATATAAAATTTAAGAAATAAAAAAATATAGGAGGTTATTGGATAGATAAATAAACTATAATCCGCCTGAATAAAATTTAAATCACAATTTATCAATTATGTAGATGCAATAGTTAGTTAAAAAAAGTTTCTGTTTGAACATATTTCAAATCTGATAATTGTTAAACTATTTTTTTCCTTTCTTGGAGCTTGTGTATACGATTTATTACAAACTATGCCAAAAGGGTTGCATACATTTAAATCATTAAGGAATTTTTCAAATTTTCGAAACAGCATGATGGTTAGTTTTGTTTTTATTTTACTTACAATCATGTCAGCCGATATGTTCAATGGTTAAATAAAACTCATTATGATCTTCAGTACATAATTTATTTAATGGATATGTACACAGACAAAAAAATTTAGGACAAATAAAAATTTGGCAATAACTTTTAACAAGAGCAATAATTAATTTTGTAGTTCGCAAGCCGGATAAATTATCAACAACAACAATGATCTTTGACTTAACTATAGTTCGGACATAACATATTTCTAATTTCTAGCAATTATTGGCGTTATCGATGTAGTTTGGGACATTAAAGACTTGCAAATATTATAAGTCTGATATAAGATGTTTATAGAAGAATACGCGCAACAGTGGGACGTTTACTAAAGTTGATCTCACATCATATTGTGTTAACATTATAGGAGACTTTCGTCTATGTTTACAAGGATAACGCCATTAAATTATATAAAACGATTATTTCAAACAAAACAAGCAAACCCGAAACTACTGGTTCGAAGAATCGTTTTACAATCCAATTACATATTATAAAAACCAATAACAACTTACAAACTAATTAAAATAAATTAATCGATAAATTATTTCTGATAAGGTATGAGCCGCAACAATTTTAATATCATATTATTGATATAACTTTTTTCAGTAATTTTGATCACACAAGCATTTACACCAAATCATTTTAACTGTGGGTAACTTTCCATGATACCAAAATGATCCACAGTCGATAAATTCTTGGTTTATTAAATAAACGTAGGTGCCGATGCCGTAATGCATTTAAAATTTTATTTAAATATAGCACTTATTAAATAAATCGTAGTTTATCACACAATTATACATGTAGCATCTACCAGCGAAGTCCTACATTAGGTACTAATTATTGCTGTAAAATTTTATCTACACATTTATACCACCAAAAGAAAGGCTAGTGAGTTGACAATCGCAGAGAAAAGTCCATGGGAAACCCGTAACAAAACACAGCAAAATGATCTGGCGATCGTTTAGAGACATTATAATTCAGGGATGTCAAATACAAGGCTCGGGGGCCGTATCAATTTATATAGCTAGATTCTAGATATTTATTATCTTACTAGTTTGCTAGATAAAAGATCTAGCTAGCAAACTAGTTAGATCTACCGATAGACCTAAGCTAGTTGTGTTACAATGTGGCCAATTCTGTTAAATACAATCTCTTAAAGTCTAAAGTTTAGAGATTGTATTTAAGTTTGACACCCCTGCATTATATCCTTGGCTTAAAATCTAATCCATATTTTATTAACATGGACATTCATCTGCGACTGTTCGTAATCTAATAGAATCAATGAGTAAGATGGAAGACGCTTCTAAATACAGCAAAAATTTATGTATTTAATTTAGCTTTAATTATGTAACTATAATATCACTTATAACCTAATCTAAGTATGCGTTATATATTTCCTTTAATTAATATATAAATACACTCATATTTCTGGTACCTATTTATTTGGATTTGCTCGTTTACGGTATAACAACATATTTTTTAATTTTTATAATTTGGCACACAGCGAATTAAAAATTACAGTGTTAATACGACAATATTATATTTTGTATTTGTGAATATTATGAAATAAATGTCTTGCAATTTATTGAATTAATTTATAGAATAATAAGAATTTTCTATATTGCATTTTTACTAAAACGCAAATTTAATTTACTAATAAATAATATTGCTTCAGAAATCAGTCATGGCTCAGTCTAGAGAACTCGTAATTACACTAAACCTCACATTTAAATGAATCGAGAGATAGAAAATTATTTGGGTACATGAATCTTTGGATACAAGCATTCAGATTTTAAAATGTTTACGTTTTTTTACGTTACATAATAAAATTCAAATACAGATTAAGTAGATATTAAATGGCAACACATATAGTAGGCACTTAATTACTATTCCAATAAATTTAGAATGTAAATTATATTATTATTATTACTTATTTATTATTGTGATAAAATATTCAAATTAAAATGATATAAAATGAAAACTGGTAAAAAGTGTTGCCAAATAAAATAAGTAGTTAACATTGATTCATTTGCTTATTAAAATTAGTTTTAAAATAGCATTCTCTTTTACATATGCGAGTATGCAAGACATTATGGATATTTCATAATGTTTTAAGCGACAGTTATAGATCACATGCTCATGAACACAAAAAATAGCTTGCTTATAGCTATATCTAATATATCTTATACTTTTATAATATGTATATATTATTTTTAAAGACTGTATCACTTTAAAAGTAGACAAAGAAGTTTGGTTCTTATTAATTAAATATTAATAAATTCACACGTAAACTGACACACAATCTAGGTTATAGGTAAAAAGTTCAATATGAAGTTAAAATTAATATTGGATTTAATAATTTTTTTTTCTATTTTACCTGATATATATTCATAGATAATTTTCTTAATTCAAAGTTTTGTTATTTGTATTTTTAATAATTTATAAAAGCTGTACTAAAAAAAGTTGTAGGGTTTTCTTGAGAAATATTATAAATTTTAGAGTATTTTAACTAAAATAAAATAATTTAAACGAAGGTTTACCTTTAACATTTTATGAGTGATACCATAAGAAAAGTTTTAAGCTTTTTGTAACTCATTTAAAGTTAAATTTATATACAAAGAGCTAGACTTAGTCTATTTGGTGTTAATGACAAATTTATAAGTGAGCCATTTTAAAATAATATTGACAAAATGATCGCCAAAGATCGTTTGTATTTTATTACGTGATATATACTAAATAATTATATAAAATATATTTTATTTAGCCCTGTATATATATTTGTATAGTTGATAGCATTCAGATCACATATGTTTACACACACAAACACACACGTGTACACGTTACCTATATTGCTCAGTTTAGAATAAGATTTTCATAATTTTATTTTATAATTCAACACAGCAACGAACTAAGGAAAATAAATTATTATAACTTAATACTACAGTGTTTCAATATTCCCGTTGTATTTCATCCGAGAAATGAATCGGGAAATGTGTAACACTTTTACTTAGGATAGTAATAATTGGGTTCTTAACAATATTATGAATGTTCGACTATAGTCAAAGGAAAACCTAAATGCAGGAAATCTATTGAACTTTTCCATTCTTTTATATGAATACCTTTATTAACACATCTATTTATTAATTAGCTACGTAATTTGTAATCGAGATAATTATTTATTTTATAAATGTTAAATAACTGTAATATTTAACTACATAATTTTATTTAGAATTGTATTATAAAGGCAAGTATTTTCTACATGTGATGTATCCAGATTAAAGTATAAAAAATAGAATGGAAATAGTCAGGTCTTAACTAACGAGTGAGCCTTAATTTATTTCATTAAATAGCATGATTTATTAAATGAAATAATTTATATAAGTTTTAAAATAACAGTAAACATTGTGTATACATCACTGAACTTTGTTTATGAATTTTCTTAATCCGACTAGAGAATGGTAAACATTAATTTTGTCTATTCTTATTCCTTAATGATCATAGACAAATATAATGTGCCGAGAAACATGAGATATCAAACGTTTTTTTTTTGTTCTATGAACGTATATGTGAAAGATCACTTCCCGAGGCTTTGCCCCGATGGTGAACTGAATACACTATGAAATATCATATGTACATAACTTAGAATTATCGCTTTAAAAACAAAACATTTGAGCAGTACACACAATAAATCAATTATATGCTATTATAGAACTTATTTAAAAGCAGGTCTTTATTAGCATACTCGAGACATAAATAAAGTAAAATATTGGTTTTTCGAGGGTAATTTGAAAAAAGTAAAATGTGTTTAAAATGTTATAAACAAAGTTATGTATATAATACCGAAACGATACGGCATAGCAAAGTAAATATTTCGTAGGCAGATTAAAGTTTTTCGATTAAGAAGCATAGCTTTCCTTAGGAAGACTTACATTTGATGTTACCGTCCCCACAACCGCGTATCCGAGTACTACTGGATATTACTTGAGATATCACCCATCATCCATACTCACCTGCAATAAATTATAATAATTAATTTAAAAAGTAAAGTTTTCTTAATACAATAACCGCTATATTGCACTCAACAAGTCTTATACTCGTATATCTAATATGATATATATATATATATATATATATATATACAGGTGAATGGTGAGTTACTATCAATATTTAACGAGAATACTCGGTACATGATTATCATTCAAATTATGTAAAAAAAGGTAAATATTAATAATTTCTTAAGTAAAGTTACTCAACAATTATCTAATTATTTACGCGTCGTCTTGACACCCTAGCAGCTAGCTGCACTTTCGACACAAAACAGGTAGTTTACCTACGTCCAAACGCAGCCACGTGTTAACAGGGTAGCAGGATAAACAAGCATGATCCAGTCCCCGTTAATACTTTAATCCTGGCTTAGGATAGGCAAGAAATATTAAGATATTTTACTTGTTTAAGCAACAAATTTGTTGACTAATTAAATGATGTGAACTTGACAATTTTTAGATGTGAACAAGCGGCACAGTACAACACCTGTGCACGTGCCGCCGGCATGACTGGAAAAGTGTCAACGCTTCATTTATTTGAATTGAAATTTATGAAAATTTGGTCAAAAATTAAATACCTATTTTTTACATAATTCGAATGAGAATCATGTAGCGAGTATTGTCCTTAAATATTGATAGTGACTCACCAGTCATCCTGTATATATTAAAATAATTTATTCTAATAAAAACATGCACCAGGTGGCATTAAAGAACAAATTTCTAATTATTTTAAAATTCCTAAATCTTTTAGTCATGATTGTGTATTAGATCAGCATCAGTTGCCCATGAAACCGTCCACTGGCAGAGCGTGACGTCACAGTGACGTACGAATGACATGTGTCCCTATATATATAGGTCGTGTTTCAAAATACACTGCGAGTACTGATCCAGTGCTGTTACTGGTTAAAAATCGTTCCGTTAGGGAACTGTCCATTAAAGCGGAGCAGGCTACGGAGCGGAGAAACGAAGAAATATTAACCAATAGTCCTTGCCAACTGGAGCGGATTTTTGCAATCCTATTGGGTAATATTTCTCCGTTTCTCCGCAACGCTTCAATGGACAGGCACCCTTATAGACTGCCAGTACACTGCCGCAGTACCATAGAGAAATATATGACGTCATAAATCGGCGCCATTTTTGTACTGAGAGCACTGGCGATTTCGAGGTAACGAGCTTCGCAATACTGTAATGACGTCACACCTCACAGTGCTCCAGTGTATATCGGAACACGGCCATAGTAACATCGACACACGAGACTCACGCGGGCGCGCTAGCTGGGCGCGTGCGCGTGCGCAGACACGCCGGCCAGGTTGAGCAGCGCCTCGGCCGTGCGCCGCTCCTCGCCACCGCTGTACGAGTGCTCGTCGCGCGCGCACCGCGAGATCACGAGGTGCGCCTCGGGCGGGAGCTGCGAGAATGAAGTCACGTTAGCTTAGGGTACTGTTACATATGCTCATTACTAGTATGCTTATAAGCATGCTCTTCAAACTGAAACATTTACTCTTGTTTAGCATACCTTTTATTAGTATTTTTTTTTGTTCATATAATTCAATAAAGAAACCTGTTCTGACGTGCTAAAAGCACGCCCCCTTCCACGCACGCTGCAGATAGCATGCTCAAATATCGCACGGGCGTCGACTTTTGAGCATGCTCGAAATTAGCATGCTCATTACTAGCAATGTTTTGACATGACATCATGTATATGATCGGGCACTAAGAATAATTATTAAAGTATCTTTAACAGCTAATGTTACACTAAGGGGGCGTAGTAGGGCGTAGCGTAGGTACCCCCCCCCCCCCGACTTCCCCCAAACGTTACGTTATACCCAAGTTACCATTTTTACCTAAAAGACATAATTATGTTGCGCAAGGTATCGGAAAGTTTCTAAAATATCTTTGTTATTGTTTTAATCACATTTGCAATAATAATAAATAAAACAAGAGATTTAGGTTGCCAACTTGGGAGACTTTAATTTCCTAGCTTTTTTTAATAAAAAAAAAACAATGTTACATAAGGTGTTATATGAACCCCCTCTGGCCTTTGTAACGCATCGTAACGTTTTTCAAGACCCCCTTGGAATGCGTTACGTAATACTTGAGTCTTGAACGGCCCCCCTACATGACGAGTCTCTTCTCCGCTTTGGGAGAAAAATTAGAGTTCAAGCACGCAACATAGTTCCACTGAGGACTGGTGTTGAAACATCATATTAATATTATAAATGCGAAAGTAAGTTTGTTTGTTACGCTTTCACGCGAAAACTACTTAACCGATCATCATGAAACTTTGTACACATATTCTTCGAGGTATTAGAAGTAACATAGGATACTTTTCTTTTTTTGGTCGCGATTACCGACATCCACGCTGGCGAAGCTGCGGGCGGAGGCTAGAAAAAGGATATATATCTTACCTGGTCGAGCACGGCGGGACCGTACTTCATGGCGAGAACGGTGGCAGCGGCGAGGTATTCGTCGGCTCCAGGCGGCGCACGCGCATCTGCCAAGCGGCGCGCCAGGTACGGGAACAGCTGCGGATCGGGCGCGTTCCGCTCGCTCTCCGGCTCCGCTTCTGCCGGCGGCACCGGCTGCCGCCCGAACGCCTGCACATTTTTAACACACGTGATAACGTCTTGTAAATCGATGAACGCCGGCTGCACTCACAAAAAGCATGACTCATTGTCACGTTCCGCGAGTGAGAGCGTGGAAATAGCGATAGAGAGGCACGATCGGCTTCAGCGTTCGGCTTGTGACGCATCTATCTGCCTGACACTCCATCGGCAGATGCGTCCGAATAGAAGAAAAAAATATTTGAATTACCGAGTGCAAATAAATGTTAATTTATCGAAAAAAATGTAATTTTCAATTAATTTCTTCTTTGTGTTATACAAAATAATGATAATTCTGTGATAATACTCCAATTCATAAAAGTATGCATTTTTTTTCTTATGACGTTATCACGTAAAATAATCGTCCGAAAACCGTCTTTTTTTGTTTTCGAAATATGTTGGACCCTAGCGGCTTTACAGCGTCACCGATGGGGGAGCCGAGTACTGAGAATTAGCCTGGAAAAGGAGTACTCTCTATGGCTCAGAATGGACGTTCGTCCTAAGGCTGTCTCCTAGCGAGATTGCAACTCGGCTTAGAAGGTCGTCGGAGTGAGCCTGCATAAACGATGTGAAGGGTTTTATATCGTTACCATTTATTAACGACTGGATGACCCGCCCGACACACTACCTGTGAGTTGTAGCGTGTTTTCTAGCGTATAACCTTGACCTTGAAAACGGGTTAACTAGCAAAAATATTTTTTTTCAAATTGGTTAATTAGATTCCAAGATTAATACATAACTCTTGTTTTTTTTTTTAAATATTAAATATAGATTTTAAAAAGTATATACTGGAAAGCATTAGCTAAATTAGTATGTATGAGTTCCCAAACTTTGTTATTAAAGCTATATATAATAGGTTGATAAGTTTATCTTATTACATAAAATAAAATGCTAACCTGTAATAATGTCGAGCGGTGTTGTGGGTCTACCGTCCATAGTGAACCTTTACCGAGTCCTGGAGCTGCCGCAACCTGCAAAATGACAATATTAAAAACATGATCGAAAAAAACAAAAATAAAAAAAATTGATATATTACAATATAAAGTATGATAGATTACCTTGTGGAAGCATTTATTTAGGGACAAGTTATGCCGTACGCTATTCTTCCACCCCTGAGGCGCGTGTTTGAAGTATGGAAAGTGTCGAATGATCCAAGCATAGATCTCCTTTACTGGGAGCGCTCGCGCAGGTGCCGCTTCTATAGCCATGAAGATGAGGCAGGAGAAAGAATAAGGGGGTTTTGTGTGGGTGTTCACAGCTGGGGGGGAAGGAGGTGCCTTACAAGGGGTGCGAGGAGGAGAGGGGATACGACTAGTTGGCGGTGGCGTCTTTGACTCTGTCTGTTGACAAAGAATTGTGTATTTAATTAGTATTTCTATCATTTTTGTTTGTCACTGCCTGTGTGATTTTAATCGCATAATACTCGTGTTTGTAATTTTTTATTTATTTGAGAAAACATTTTAATTTGGAGTCGATGTAAGAAAATGATCTGTTTGGTGCATTTGTATGAAAAGATAAAAATAGAAAATATATGTATGATGGTTAATAAGAAAATAATAACTATGATTATTATTCAATTAATTTTAATAAGTTACAGTTAAAAATGAAACATGTGTTCATTTATAACTTACATTATTGATAAATACAATGTAAGGAATCATCTGTACAAACAGTGTTCTGTACTGTGTTAGTAGTGTGTAGTATACTGTGTTACTATAGTCTGTTCGCGTTAAGAAAATAGTGACTCATCAAAGTCAAGGCGTATTCATTCTGGGGCAAAAATTAAACCATTATATTAAAGCAAACTTTTTATGACAGTATTTTAAAATATTAAAATTAAGTAGTTATTACATTAAAAAAATGATTAGAATTGTCAGAACCGTATTTTCAGAAACACCGCATGCACTAGCCTTTTTCACTACTATACTCTCCATAGTTACGTTTTGGTCACCACACTGTTTAAAGTACTTAAAAACATTGTAAATCACTCGTCTTTCTCCGCTATGTAATATTTATCCACTATTATTTTTAAGAATAGGTGAGGTATTCATTTTTAAAATTGGCAAAGAACACGTCCGTATTGTCTGAAGGGCTTCAACTGTTCAAAGTGAACACGACTTTATAATTTACTGTGATCCTATTGGTCAAGAGGCGTGGCTAAGCTGAGTGACAACGATGAGTCACTATTTTCTTAACGCGAACAGACTATAGTTTCGAAAGATTTAACGCGAATATTGCTAGGGTAACCATTGCTTTTTCAATAAAAGTAATAATTTTAATTATAGAATTTGACTACTTTTTCAAACATCTTGTTAAATGTTACCCTTGATGAGAACATTAATATTTTGAGAAATCAATTAACTGTTTGTATAAATCCTTAGTTCCCAAAGTGGTCCAGGTGTACCCCCACAACGGTCCACGGCAGACTCGACGGGGGGTCTACGATGGCGTGACAAAAAAAAATATGGGTTCACAATTTGTAAGCGGGGGTCCACGAAAATTTATCTGCTTTCGATAGTGAAGAATTAGTGTTGGCTTGGCTTCACCTATCAATTTAGGCTGATCATATTTTAAGAAGCTCAGCGAATGTTACTTGTTAAAAACTTGATTATTTCATATTCAGTACTGTTACTGTATAGCACAGTATTATATTTTCACAGTATATTTCGTCAATAATCGATGCATTTGATATAGCGATTATTTTTTTAAGGATTGGGCCTAGGTTACTATTGATATATATTCGATAGGTGGAGGTGAAGACATTTTTTTTTACGAATACGTAGAGGTCCATATATTGATACGGGGACGCGATTACCTTTTTTTTTCTTCTGCGAATTGAGAATATGGTAGAAATGTAGCTGCAGGGTGTCCACCTGAACCAAGCTTAATGTTGAACGTGATCTATGAAAAACAAAGTCTGGGGATCTCTGATATAAAGGATAATTTAAAGATAAATAAAATATGTTCTTATTAAATTTTACCAAGTTTTATAAATACGAATATTTTCTCAAGTTAACGCAACTAATCTATAATACGTCGTTATTTATACTACTTGAATAGGTAATTAGGACAATTTTCGTTTTTTTATAATTAAATTAACGATACTTCAATCGGCTCTACTTATTATACGCCGTCATATGTTTTTATATAACTACTTCGCTATGTCTAATATTGATTTAACAAACCCTCGGCTGTCTTAGATATATTAACTCAACGTAGTTACTTGGCAGTTTTGTGTGTAATCATGATTTCATACTTACACTGTGTATGAAATTTTATTATTACATATTTTTTCCAACAGTTTATCTTAAATAATTATATTTATGTTATATAAAAGTGTTTATTTAAAGTTACTTGGATTTATGTTGAAATTGATATTGTTTATTTCTTTTAATAAAATCGTGACGTATGCGTCGTGTATTGGGCCGGTGGTCACATAAACTGTCTGAAGCTCTAGCGATCGCAACTTCGATTCCCGCACATGACAAATACTTATATAGAAGACCATACAGATATTTGTCGTGATCAATGCGTTTGTGCCTCTGTGTTGAGGTGTTTTTTTGCGGAACCTCGACACAGAATTTACATCCCACAACACGGCACGGCCACGTTGGTTGAGTTTATTAAGGGGAGTAGGATTTTAGATTTTAAAAAATCCTTTTTTTTTTTTTTTAAATAAATATTTCAAAAATATATTCTCAAAATTTCAAGTCAATCCGAGCCGTTAGTCTCCGCTCCTTCAATCTAATTTCGGACAGCTGCGGACGCCCAGAACGTCAAAGCACAGCACCAACATAATTATATAGGCCGTAAATTATTTAATTATTTTACACGTGTATAATATTTTTAAAGGACACGAGCGTCAGCGAGTTGTGGATCCTTCGATCATGCGCTTGTATATGAAATCGATGAGTCAGTGTAAGTCGAAAAAAAAAAAACTGTTTTCTTCACTTTTTTAGCTTCTAAAACGCACGTTTTTCTTTAAATACCTACTAGACCAATTCATTTCAAATTTGGTACACATATTCTGCATGTAAAATGCCTCCCCCCCCCCTTTTTTTTTTGACGCTGGGAAATACGTTTACGTATCCCGCCGCCCGAAGGTGACGGGTATGTGGGACTCGCTGACTGCGAAGTCAGAATACCCACTAAAACCCAGCGGTGCCCTCATCGTCATACAAGGACGCCACGAGATCGCGGTTGCATGCCACCGTGACGCCCCGACGGTTGGCTCGCCTACGCGGGCCGCCCTCGGTCATCTCTATCTCCGCAAAATGCCTCCCCCTAACGGTTCGTTTACAAAATGGTAGAATTTTTCCTGAAAAATAGTACTTTTCATTTTTAAATGGCCGACAATATTTAATCGGAAAAAAAAAATCTGAAATTGTTGGGGGGAGGATTTATTAATATTAATACTTAGACTAAATTCCAATTTTTTTTTATTTCACATAATTTTCAGCTGAGATATAGTAAACACAGCAAATCTTTTTTTTTCCAAAGGCGTTCTGGGAAAAGTTCTGTTGACGGCTTGTTTGTGAATATTTTAGAATCAAAATTTCACAGATTATTCTTAAACTATACCTAATAATGTACAAAAGGTTTTAACATATTTACTCAAGCCACTTTATTAAAAATAAAAAAAACATAATATGTATTTTTTCACGCTGACACCCTAAAACTCCCCCTAAACAAAATAGAGACGTTTACGTAACTTAAAATTACAAAAAAAATACTGTATCATTTATTATAATTTAAATTATACTCTATATTTGAATTGGTAAAGGCCTTTATAAGTATTTAGTATTGGAATAAAGATGATAGTATATAAGTTACATATTATTTATCATACGAGAAAATATAAAATCGCCTTTTTTGGTCAACAACGGTATATAATTTACGTACATTCAATTACAATATTTCAAGCTCACGCATTAAAACTGTTTGACGTTTGTTAACACGTAGGTGGACAATAATTTAAATTTTATTTTTAGACTCAAATTCGTTATTATACACGTACATTCATCTGTACTTATAATATAAATGTAACAGGTCCAATTCAGTAAAATTAAGATACTTTAAAAAAATAATAATTTCGTAGCCATTCTAAAATTCTCTTTGTGTCTCTCTTTCTGTCTGTCGGTATCTTAGGGGCCATTCATTTATTACGTAAGACGAATTTTGCTACATTTCGGCCCCCTCCCCCCTGTTTAATATTTAGTACGTAAGAATCTAAAGAAATAAAGGTAACGATTTTTAGAAATGTTTAATTGTATTTACAAAGGTACTAATAATTTTGAGTTTTTGGTAGTAATAAACTTTGGTTTTAATTATAATTCAATTACTATTTAACTAAAATATTAAAATCATCAACGCAATAACGAGTGTTGTTTACGGAAACAAGTGAAGACTAGTCCAGTGTTCCGCAAAGTGGTGGTGGTTGTACCGTGGTCGTTAATTGGTGTGCCTTGAAAAAATAAGTTTATCTTATAAACTTATTTTAAGTAAATAAGTAAGGGTAAGAAAAATACTTAGGTACACAATTCACGCGAGCACACGTGCGAGGCGTTTTTGTTTCGTTCATCTTATTCAGATATCATCCTAGGTTAGTATCCTTAGCTGTGCATTACTTCAAATGAAAAGTGGCATGATTTTAGTTTATACTATATATTTTTGACGGCCGGCTGGTCGAGTGGTCAGGCAACTGGACACTTTACGCAGCGGTAGCGGGTTCGAATCCCGCCAGGTGCAGATAATCTGTATGACGAATATAGATGTCTGCACCGGGTCATGGATGTGTATTTATGTATATATGTATTTATATCTTAAACTTATTTCCGTTCCTAGTACCTGTAACACAAGTTCTTACGAACTTACCACGGGGCTAGGTTAACGTGGTGTGATTGTTGGTTAATATTTATTATTATTTATTATACTACGAGCTTGGACACTGAATACTTTTTATCCCAAAATTTAAAATGTTTTATGTGTACTCCATCTAAATCCTTTACTCCATCTAAATATACTCTATCTAAATCCTTTTATAATAATTTATGATACAAAATAATTTCCATATGCAACCAACCTATATTTCGGTGTTGATTTTTTTACCTTTAAGTATCTGTTAAGGATAATATCACAAAATCAAAGTTTATCGGGTTATATATAACCACAGTTTTTACTATGAAGTTTGTCATATTTATATGTATAGTTGTTTATTTTTATTGGAAAATATCTATAAAGAATAAAGCTGGTCTGACTGAAGCTGGTGGACTGGTCAGAAAAACACGATTTAAAAAACAATTATACAATGTTTATACGAGTATATAATTATATTATATTTTTTATTTTCGTTGTCGGCCTTCATTCTAGTTCAATGACAACCGCCCATCGTAGTTTTGTCAATATCATTTTATATAGCTCGTTCCCTTAAGAAACCTGTACTAGCAAACTAATAAAACACAAACACTGTTATAATCTCCTTGTATACTATTTTTACTAGGACAATAATTTGTAGCTTTAAGAGTCTTTTTGTAAAAAGTGTGTGTTTTATTCGTGTTATTTTTTTTTTTTTTTTTTTATGAAATAATTTGAGCGCGTTTGACTTCTATCTTGTCTGATGGTAAACAAAGATGAAGTCTAAGGCGGAGCACGCAAACTCAAATAGTGCCTGTTCACTCTTGCCTTAAAAATCCCTAAATTGTACGTATCGGGAAACAGCGTTATTCACATAAAGCGATAATCATTTAAGTATTAATTTCGGGGACTGTTGAACCGATTAGAAAAATCATTTTTGCATTTAAAAAAAGACTGTTTATCGGAGAAAGTTACGAGTAATGAGCACATCACGCTGCGACTCATGGAGAGAGCAGTAAACAAAAAACTTGAATAAAACCGTGTTATCTATTCTAAGGCAATACGATATCTAATGAATAATAATAAAAAAAAAAAGAAGTAAGTTTTAGGTATTATCTATCTATAAAAATTAAACAGTTTTATCCTTTTTGTCTCCATGATTAGTCCAAGAATGTCATAATTTTCGGACGATAATACAAATTTTCATTTTCCTAAGTCAAACTTCAAATTAAGACCAAATCCAGCCGTTCGCATGTGATGGTCTTATTATCGAACAAAGTTATATTATATGTCTACACATTAAAATGAGGACACGTTCGTCAATAATTACGACAAATTATTATGACAGAAATATAAAAATTATGGTAAACAATTAAAATCTTACCTTTACAATCACTTGACTGCTTATCATTTTTGTATCTTCCATATCGGCTTTTGTAAGATTTATACCTGAAATATATATAATGAACTTTAATAAATAACCAATGCAAGAGATTTAGGATGAGGATACATTTTAATATCTAATTATACATATTATCACATGCTAGTTGACCCGATAGAAGTCTTCCTGTCTAAGCTATGAATATTTAATTCTAACTGGAATAAATAAATAAAAAAAACAGTGTTTGTAATGCTTTTTAATACACAACATTTAAACGCGCTAACTGTTAAGCGCGTTAATTATGTACTATATACTATTATATTTTATATATTTATGGGAGACACTCGACATGAATTTATGTAGTCGCGAGCCGGAACCAGAGAGGGCGCTTTTCGTATGTACCCACAGACACAAAAGACGCCGTTTGAAATTTAAATAGAATCAATTATAAACAATAGATATATAGAGCAAAGTATATATATTTTTTAAATAATAGTCAATATTTTTTTGAAATTTTCTAAATTTCCTTAATTTGTTATTCCGTAAGAAACCTCTACGAAATGTAAAGTTAGTAAAAAAAAGTTGAATGAAAACGGTAAATACGTTCTATGTTGTGATTAAGGGAAATAAGGATTCATTTTTATACATATAATTTTTATCATATTGTACATTTAAGTGCTAAGAATGTTTTGTGTGTACTATGTGCTTAAAAATACAACCAAAATTAACAAATACGTAATTTATGTCTGTAGGTTAATCTTTAAAAAAATAAATAAAAAAATAGTTTAAAAACGTTATGTTAATGATAATATATTGTGTGAACTCTGCCCACATTTTATTTTAACCCACAAATGTATGTTGTAGTTCTTAAAATCACATTATAAACTAGTGCTCGTAAAAACTATTTTGTCGTTATTTTATAACCATATAAAGTTATAAAAAATAATAATAATAATGTATACATCAGCTAACGAGTGTTTTTTTAACTAATCTACAATATATTACGAATAAAGAAATAAAATTATTTACACAAGGGTTGAAACATTTTTCTGATAATACGTTATTCTAAAGGCTAATAAATCGACGCTATAAAACTAAATTGCGTCATAGCGTTCTGTCAGCGACCTGCGCTGTTAAAGAAGTAATCGGATAAAGCCAAGCGAAATAGTTCAACTTCAAATAGCGTGGCTATAAAGATTAGGTATTTTCAGACTTTCAACCATTTAATAATCTGTAATGTCTGGTATCAGTACTAAATAACTAACGATCGTTATATATCAGGATCGTTCAATTATATTAAAAAAGTAATAATATATGAGATTTCCGTAACTAATACAAAGCGATACATTTTATAAATTATTTTAATTTGGAACAATCCGTAAATTTCGTCACATGTCAAGTTTGAGTCAAAAAGTGTGACATCGTTTGACAAGGTGTGGAAAACTGGAAATTATTTTCTTGTTAGAACATCTAAAATATTAAAAATGTACCTAAGTTCAAAAAGAAGAAAAATATGTAGTCAATTTGGAGAAGGAGCAAAAATTACGAAGTCGTGTCACACTATAATATATGGAATTACAAAAGATATTTGAAATTAATGACAAAAGGTTATGTGATCAGGTGTATTACGTACCTCTAAGTAAATTTCTGTCTTGTAACCAACTTAAGCTCGTCAGGTCGTCGTCGTGATCGGCCGGTGGTAAGTTGCCAGCATTGCCACCACATGCCACGCTGTGGTAACAACGAATAATATGCAATTATAAACACAAATTATAATTGTTCCATTGGATGACATTTTAAGACAAAACATCAAAATAAAATGACTAATTTCAAAACGTTTTCGTGTATAATGTTGTGAAAATATTATGCTATTTTTAGTATAATACCACGCTCATAGGAGTTCATAATTATACAGTTCAATAAATTTGAAAATATCAAATCTATAATATAATGTTTTTTTTTTTTTTTTTTTTTATATAAATGTATGTCCACGGGCTCATTTTGCCCATGCCTTTTTTATTCCAGATTTAGGTATACTTAGTACAATGGTAGCTGCTTACATTATTAAGGACTAAATTAAAAACTTAATGTCTCTTATAATATAATGTTGTTAAGGGTCATGTAGACGATGAAAGGTATAGTTGTTTATAAATATGGAACAGTTACGCTGTGTCAGCTGTGTGGGTACGTATTAGTTAAGACTAAAAAATCTAAAACAAAAAACCTACGGAATTGAGAATTCGAACGACAGAACATTACAAAACTATTCTATAGCAAACAAAATTCAACAAACGCTTATAAATCATTTTGTACACCTGAGCAAGCACAGTGTATAGAAATTCACCGCCGCAATTCAGAAAACAAACATCGTACGCATCTATTGATACAGAGATATTCAATTATTTCGTAACACAACGGCGCCAGCTAACGTTTTTACACTTATGTCATTAAAATTACAATAACTTTTTGACATAAATAATAAACATTACTGAAATATATGATTAATGTTTTACGAGTACTTTCTGATTTTTCGTTACAAAAACAGACAGCTGAACAGAATTTCCAAAAATGATAGCAGTATTATAACTTTCTTCAGTAGATGGGACTTTTTTCACTGAATTCTAAAAGGTATACTGTTTTTAGGGTTCCATACCCAAAGGGTAAAACGGGACCCTATTACTAGGACTCTGCTGTCCGTCCGTCAGTTTGTCTGTTACCAGGCTGTATCTCATAAACTGTGATAGTTAGACAATTGAAAATTTCACAGATGATGTATTTCTGTTGCCAATAAATACTAAAAAACAGAATAAAAGAAATATTTAAGGGGGTCTCCCATACAATAAACGTGATTTTTTTTTTGCACGTTTTTGCTCCATATTGATAACAGCAACAGGTAAACGCTTGAAATATTCACAGAATATTATATTATTCACATTAAAAATAAATAATTAAAACAAGTTAATATTTAAGGGGGCTCCCATACAACAGACATGATTTCTTTTGCCGTTTCTACAGATAACAGCCGATGGTTTTTTGGTATTATGTATTTCACGTTTTATTCTGTATTTACCATAGCATTATTGCAAAAAAAAAAAATGCGAGTAATGCCTTTCTTATGTTAGTTAAGCGCTGTGCATGTAATGCCTTATAACACGATAAAGAAATACACAAACTTTACACATATGTATCTAATATTTTATTTGTATTGGTACATATATTCCTTTTTTTTTATTTCGTTCTGTCCTAAAAGATAATAAAGGAGATGGAAACGATTCCATACATTCTTCGGCCAGAATGTAATGAAACGAAAATGGTATCAATTAATGCATTTAGTCTTATGGATACCTTGCTGAAATTTCTCTATATTTTGGCTATCTGAGAGCTGAGTTATTAGACGTTTTGTAAAAGTGAAGTTACGTTACAATGTCTATTAAAAGACCCGATCACTTTCTCGTTCGATTCATAAAGCACTAATGTTTATTATATTTAATGAAGAATGTTATGAATAATATGAATTTAGTGAAACTCATTACAAATATCAATAACTTGAAACCATAAATAAAAATCGTCCAGAATAAAAAAAAACCTTTGAATGTATTTCATACTTTATTCTTCTTCTATTATTATTAAAATGTCATCTAGGAAATGTAGGTAAAAAATAAACGGCTAGTATCAATGTCAGTCAGCTGTCAAAGCTGTCACTAAAATAGGATTTATTTTAAATCAATACGAAATCAATATTATTTTCAAATATTAATTAATATTTTCGCTATCAATGTAACTTTATTTAAATGAACTTTATTTTTTACAACTTCAATTGTGCATCTTAAATACTTTGCGTTAATTCTGCGCAAAACATTTTTTTTAAATTCTGTAATCGATTTTAGTTGAATCGATACCCAATTAATTTGACTAAATTACTAAAACGATCTTTCTCATTTTTATTCGCTCCCAGATTCAGAATTGAGCAGATTTTTTATATTTTAAAATAAAAAGATATGACCAATTTTTTAAACTAAAACCTCTTTAAAAAGTAATTTTGATCCAGCCAGTTTATATTTTCATTTTTCCTAGCGAAAATATCAATAAAGCGTTGCACCTTGAATTTTTAAATTTAGAACGCCTAGTGAGTCGGTGAACTAGCAGCAGATTTATTGTGAACTAAAATTGCATGTTCGTTTCGCTTCTATTGCAAATTGTGTAAGTTGTGTGTAGTGTGTAAGTGTTGTTGCAAATAGTGTGTGCGGATGGGGGCGCCTGTGAATGGTGGCCATGTGGATTTGTCTGCGGACTTGTCGCTGGCGACAAGTTTGCAGACAAATCTGCGTGTGAATGTATTTCGGCGTCCGGCTCCCCGGGCGTCCCGGCGGTAGTGTGTGGACGACGACGGATTTGTCCACGGATGGGTGCGCGGATCGGTGCGCCTAGTGAATGGTGGGCTTTAGAGTTACATTTATTTTTTATTAAAAAAACATTATAATTGCTGTGATTAGAATTATATATCGTTATTATGTACTTACTTATATTAGTTTTTTAATTAAAACAGACTTTGGCGTACAAGAGAAAAACTTTTAAATGTTCCTTACATTACGTCACAACTGGGCGAAAGTAATGATTGCCATTGTAATGATTGCCTTGCCATAGTAATGATTTAAAAAAAAAATAATAATAAATAATAACGGCATGTAGTTTAACATGTATTTCATAGTAAACGATTATTTATCAGGTGTGCGTGATAATTATTGTAATTCGCGGAGTGGGAAATACAAACAACTAATTACTCAAGGTTTTATTCTCAAATCAAGAGTAGGTAACTACCTGCTCTTTTTTAATAAAATAAAATAATAATAAAGAAAAATTAAATTTTATTGTCGTTATTATAAGTATACACATTCATAAAACAAAACTGTTGCACATTACTATGGAAGTAGACTTTTTACCCGACTGCGACAGAAGGAGGGTTATGTTTTTCGAGTGTATGTATGTATGTATGTCCATTTCTTTGGCACGCCATACAGCCCAAACGGCTGGACGGTTTTTGACATATGAGGTGTCGTTGGATTTGTCTTAATTGTAGTAGTGACATAGGCTATATAAATTTTCAAAATGGCGCCCGCAAATGGCGGAATGAGAGGGGGGAGTTGAATTTTTTTTCTTACTGTAGCAATATGGGTATCAAATGAAAGCTAGTAAGTTGTTTTATTCTTTTTAGTTTATAATAAGAGTATTTTACGCAGTCGGGTTTTTGATTCTTTAATTAAGCATACTTGTTTTAGTTTATTATTAATGAAATTAGATAATATGAGATTTCAGTAATATTATTATTTAAAAATCCAAGGAGGAAAACATTTAATATATCTGTAAATTTTCATAATATTATTATAATTATGTTATCTACTTTCTACGTGACATTGGCACAAAGCTAGGTACCAACCACCCGGTTATTTATTTTGAGAATGTACCTACTGATAATTTAGAAATAATTACTATTAAAGATATTTTAAATTTAATAATGTAATATATTTTATACATACTAGTGGAAAAAAAATTACGGGATCAAAAAAAATCCAAATCTTTAGAGAACTTTGTGAAAAATAGCCTTATCGGAACCATAAAAAAAAAAGTAATTTGAAGCTTGAAGTCTTTAGTTACAAGATTTTGGGATGAATAATTTTTTCGAGTAACGAATATTTTTTTTTTTATCGCAGGGGAATCCATTTACGGATGATATCCAGGACGCCCGGGTCGGCAGTCCTAGACCTATGTCGGACTTGGCACTTTGGGAGTGCAATACCGTACCAAACCCCTGCGGGGGCCTTCAGCCGCTTTAATTGGAGGGTCCCGGATCTGCAGGCAACAGGATCCCTCCAGCGACAGGCTGGCCTCGGCGAAAAGACCAGACTTCTCCTCCATGGGGACTGTCCGGCTAACCTCTGAACAGTCCCGACGACGCCGTGTCTAGCAGGACCAGGTTCCCATCCCGGCCCGACACGGGCACAAAGGCGTTACAGGAGGCGCATTAAGTAGCGCCTCCTACGCACCCCCATTCGTCGCCCGCGGATGGAGGCCACGTCGGCGGCCTCCTCTCTCATCCGCTCGTCGGCCTCCTTCTGGGACATTACTGTCTCGCAGAAGGAGACCATCGCCTTTCGTCGTCGCCGAGCATCGCGGTGATGACGTTCGGGAGCGACAAGTCCCCTCCGACGACCGACGTCAGACCTTGACGCAGCACCGCCCATCTCGGGCACACCTCGAGGGTGTGCTGGGCAGAGTCCACCGCTGCGCCACAATCGTGACACTCAGTCGTCGGCTCCCTTTGGGGCGTCCGACACAGGTAGTCACCAAAGCAACCATGCCCGGTGAGAACCTGTGTCAGACGGAAGGTGAGGGGCTTGCGTTTTCGACGCATCCACCGCTCAGAGTAACGAATATCGTGCAACCCTAATGAGTACCATAAATAAAAAAAAAACGCTTTTTTTTTCTGTCCACGGACTTGAAAAAAATTATGTGGACTAAACTGTATGGATCAGACAGGCAGTTAATCCAGCTTTGTTTTTTTTTTAAGTTTCAATACGACATATTTCTTTTCTGACTGACTTATTGACTTTGTGAATGGAAATGGATCATTTTGTCTTTGTTCACCAATATCTCAACATTCAATGGACCTACAGAGAATTGAAGATGGGTTTCAGAAATTTGAAAAAATTCTCTACAAGGTTTGGCCAACGTTTTTAAAAAAAATTTTTTTTTGAACATAATTTTGAAAAATCACGAAAATATAGGCTTTTTGAGGTTTTTTGGAAAATCACGCGCTGAATTAAGAATATTGCGAAAACGACTAATGTTGAGTGTGCCTTTTACAGATAAATTTACCCACAAAAACCTTACAAAGTTTCAGTTCGATCCATCCAGCTGATTCTTTTTTATTCGATTTAATTTTTGAAAAAATTTAAGGATCACGTTTCTTTCTCTTAAACGCTGATAATCTCAGAAAAATAAACGAAAATAAATTAACGTGATCCATTTTCAGATCCATCACATTTTTATTATAACGAACATTTAAAGTAATGAAAAGAAAAAAATAATAATTGAAAGCTGACTGGAAGTTATCTGGTAGTTACCGCAGTGGAATTTTCATTAATTACGTTAGTGAAGATATATACACTACATATCAGTGAATTTCAATAACAAGTTAGTGAATACTCACTATTACAAATACAAATATTCAGTAATCAAATCAGTGGACTCTGATATTCATATATTCATACATCGAATAATAGTCACTTATGTATAAAAGTGAAATTTCAGTGATTCACGTTTAGAGAGTACATAAAATTATAAATCCAAAGAAATAATACATAATAATAATAGATTTCCTCTTATTATTTCACAAGATTTTGTTCTTGGGACCCGTCTTCTGTGCAATAGAAAATTTAACATATCGCTGATATGAAAACTTATGAATATTGTTTAAGACGCATCAATCACGCATTTTTGTTTTATCAAGTTATTTCCTTACCCAGTAACCTAAAATATGATAACAGCACATTATCACGTAACGCCAGTTTGGTCACTTGTCATTGATCGATGATAAAGTATACAAATTGTATGAAACTAGATTAAAAAAATGGCTTAATATTACTGCGTGTGAATTCACGAAGATATGATAAGTTAGCAACCGTGATATCAATATTGATTTCCCTTTATCAAATCTCATTATTATTAATGATGTATTTTACGTTATTTAAAGTATAAATAATTAAATGCGTTATTCGTAGGGCTACCAGCATGTCCCTACAATATAGGTACTACAGATATTTTTCTGAAGACACTCGAAAAACCCAAGTTATTTTTTTAAAATAATGAATATTTAACTACGATTTGTTTAGTATTTTAATATACTATACTATACTATATCGTTAAATTAATTAGTTTTCCCTGACAACAAAAATATTTCTCCAGGAGTTCGACGATTTTGAAAACCTCTCACAGTTGTTTACCGGACTCCCTCCAAACTAGACAATCCGAGGAAAGGGAGACGCAAGGAGAATGACAACTATACGAGTTTGTCACGAGAATTAAACTCGTAGTTTGAACATAAATTGAGACATACACATTGTGCGGCGTTATAATGTCAATGTCTTGTATATTGTATTCATTATTAATTTAATTTTGTGAGGAAGCCATTATTATTTTTTTATGGTATTAATTAAAAGGTTTTTAATGCTAAGTAGGTTCTTATTTATAAATTTTTTATACATAAACATATAACATTATAGAGATATAGTATCTTTTTCTGTATTTCTTCGATTTAAACTGAATATAATACCGAAGTAGCGCCATGCTGCTTGCAACTGAATGAAATACTCGCGTACTTAACACCGACGTGAAATGACGGCACTGTCGTCGTGTTTCGTTCGGTTTGTAAGAGATCCGGTGGCCCATCCCTTCCTTTCGCTCCACAGATCCGGTGGAACATCCCTCTCCTCCCTATAGGCCGGCAACGCACCCGCTAATCCTCTGATGTAGCGGGTGTCTATGGATGTCGATTTTACCTACCACCAGGTGAATCGACTGTCCGTTTGCCCCATCTTATATATATATTAAAAAAAAAAAAAACTGAATATTGTCTAAAAATTACTTCGAAACTGTATTTAAAAATCCATGGCATTGGTACAACTAAGTATTACAATTATTTTTTCTATATATGACTAGACAATTACTAACATTAACAGTAAATAAATCAGTATAATGATTTATGGGTATTAAGTATTACTATTTTATTATTAATTATTACTTATAGGAATTGTGAAAATTATTTCCGCTTTAACATATAAGTCATAGAGGAAGTACGAAGCCTTTGGAATGCAAGTGTCGGTTAGCGATTTGAAAGTGAAATGTTATAGAAATTGAAATTGTTGAAATTTAAAGCAATCTTAAATCAAGGCTATGGAAATCGAGTAACATAGTTATAAAATCAATGAAATAATATTTAAATGAAGAATCGGCGAAGTGCGAGTCGCACACGAAGAATTCCAAATATAGACTATTTATAAAATATGTATTTTGCATTATTTTATTTGTACCATATATCATTTTAGCGCTTTCCAAAGATACATATGCATATGCTCTATGTGACTGACAGTTGAACAACAAAGTCGTAGTAAAAAAGTTCCGTTGAAACTCTTTTGGATACGTATTCCTAAAAGAGGATTTCTTTTAATTTATACAATACTGCATTGTTCTGACAATTGTTACAGATTTTATAAGTGAAACTTAGGTCGCTCTAGTTTTTAAAAGACAATGTATGTTATTCATTTTAAGACAGAACTCGATTTTTTTAATAATATTAATGTCGATTTGGTTCTCATGAGCTCATATAAATTGGGATAGCACAAAAATAAGTGGGGTAGTCTTCAATAGAGAACAATATCGAATTGAACCTTGTTACAATGGCAACTAGATCCAAATTCAAACGATCTGTAGATACGCATTATGCGTATTTCGACTTTTCCTAACATGTAATGTAACTTACGCAGGCTGCGATGTATCCACGTCCGACTCGTCGGAACCATCATCAATGTCGTCGAAGTTGTCTATGACTCGTCCGGACACCTCGAGCCGGCGTAGAGACCGGCCGCTGGAGGCCACATGACGCGCGATCTGGCGGATGAGGCGGCGCGGGAGCGGTAGTGACGCACGGGCCCCTCTGGCTGGCGAGCCCCCACGTTCGCCGCGCATCGGCGCCATCTAGTAAAAATTATAAATATATTATATACAACAAACATCAAAATTATATAAAACAAACAAATCTAAACTAAAAAGTGACAATTCTGAAATAATCGTGAAAGGTATAGAAATTCTCGAAACCGCTGCAATAGGTTGTGAAGGGATGCATTTCACCACATTCACAAATCAGTTGAGAATAAATAAGTAGTAAATAAATAAAGATCCTGCTAAAGTGTGGAAATTTCTCAAATCCATGGGATCTGGTAAATCATTAAATCCGCAAAGTCTTCCGATCACTTTGAATCTTGATCTCCTTAATAATCATTTTTCTTCTTGTAATGTGCTAGATAGCATTACTAAAACGACTACGATTGATTTTTTTTCTCATCTTCAAACTCCTGATTATCCAACATTTAGTTTTATGGTTAGAGAGCTGGCTTAAAGCTGACAACACATACTTTACGACACCTGGAATTTCGTCTAGTGATACTGCTATACCCAGTGAACAAGCAATGGGTACTAGCTAAGCCCGGCCGCGGTAGGTTTGGTGTCCCTCGGGTTAGCCAGGTTGAAAATTAAGCAAATTTTTAAAGTATTTTACGGCGTCTGCCGTTTTAATATGTTATAATATACCTCTTGAAGAATTGAAAAATAACTATGGCTGCTGATTTTAAGGGTTGCAACATCACGGCAGACACTTTTCAAAATTCGAAAAAAAAAATTTTTTTAAAGTATTTTACGGCGTCTGCCATTTTAATATATTATTTATTGAACTGTTTTAAGCTTATATTGTAAATGGCTGCACTTTTGTCCGGTTGTAACTATCCGGTTTACAGCGAAACCTTACCTGCAGTCCGTGCATACGTATATCCATAGTTGCTATTTTCCAATTCGTAGAATTTATATAACATGGAAATTACATTAGTAAATGTAAAACATCTTATAAGTATACAAATAAACGAACACATCTACTACTCTAAATGTGCATAATAAGGAAAAAATGTATATTGTAATGCCGTAGCAAATGGGGAAGTTTACTTGGCCCTATCCTTTACCTAGTCTTCACTGCAGATTTACCGACTACTGATGGCGTCTTAATAGGTACTTTTGCTGATGACACTGCGGCCCTGAGTACACATGATAAACCAGCACAAGCAAGTAACATGATGTAGCGCTCTCTAACAGCATCACGGAATGGTTAGCTACCTGGCGGATAAAAGCAAACGAATCTAAGTCAGTGCAAGTAACCTTTACGACCCGAGGCGATACATGTCCCCCTGTGAAGCTCAACGGAGTACAGATACCTCAAGCAAATGAAGCCAGATATCTTGGGCTTTATCTCGATCGTCGTCTCACTTGGAAAAAACACATTTTCACCAAGCGAAAAGCATTGGGGATTCAATTGAGAAAAATGTACTGGATGCTCGGAAAAAAAATCACAGTTGTCAATGAATAATAAACTCTTATTATACAAGTGTATCCTTAAGCCAATGTGGACTTACGGAATCCAACTCTGGGGAACAGCTGCCAACTCAAACCAGGAAATACTCCAGAGGTTCCAGTCAAAAATGCTGAGGATAATCACAGACGCTCCATGGTTTGTAACAAACCAACAATTACACCACGACCTTGAAATCAGAACAGTCCAAGAGGAGATCAAACACTCAATGAAATCCTACAGGAATAGACTAGAAAACCATCCAAACATACTGACTGTGCACTTAATGAATAACATTACAATGGTCAAAAGACTCAAAAGAAAGTCCCCTAGAGATTTATAGAGATTGTCAAACATAAAGGGCGTGTGTCGCTGGACAGACTGCCCTTCAAGACAATATATAGTAGTTTACGAAACAGATTGCATTGCTGACATATATTTAAAAAAAGAAAATAATGCCGTAGCAAATATGAAATTAAATTTGAAATTGAGCATTTTTCCAAATGCTGGAAATATAATGCGTAATTAAAACTTGTTTATACAATCACAAAAAGCTTGCATCAAAGCTCTGAAGTTTTTATTAAAATTTTCTTTCATATCTACAGCCTTCTTAATTAATTAATTTATTATTATTAATTTTTTATTTGTTAATAAAAATAGCTGAAACCTCTCGTCATCAACATCGATGGTTAGCATTGTACATACCGACACTTTTTTAAAGTTTCCTCACAAAATAAAAGCATTTTCTCTTCTTGTTCCGAGGCACAAATAACACACTTTAAATTATAAGCTATACTGATAAAGTAATGGAAAAGAAATTTATAATCAATAAATCAAATGAAAACTTCTATTCACAATATTATGTCTCAATACTTTCAACATACAACTCGCATTCTGTATGAATTGGAGATGCGCGTAATACAGGTGCGACGTGTTGTTCGCAATATTAAGATCGCAACTTTAACTATGAATGAATATATAATATGCACTGTTTGACTTAAATTTGGTATTTACTATAAGGTTATTTGAAATATATTTTGTCTAAAATAGTAATTAAACGTAATATAAAAATCATATGTACTTACTTAATGAATATATATTATCGAAAAACTTTATTTATATATATCAAAATTATATTTATACAGGTAGGTACATCAAAACTAAAAAAAGAAATTATTATTTTTATTTTATTTTACACCTACATTACATTGTTTTACAACAATGTAATTACAACGGCTTACTAGTAACGCATCCTTTTTAGCTGAACATATCATGATAGTCCAGTATATAATAGGTTTTACCACAGATATTGGAAATATAATATTTCTATGGGTTTTACACACTACCCTTTACATTTTTATATCGCGTTTCTGGCTTATGTTCGCGGTCGTCGATAAAGTAATTCGTTGTTACATATTATATATCCTGATGAGTTTGAATGCCTCTGTGATAGTCGTCGATATGTCGTAGACATCCGTCATCTTAAAATGTTCGGTCAATGTAATCTGTTTAATATAAAAGTATGGAAGTAGGATAAACTACTACTCTTACTGTATTACATGTTTTCTAAGCACGGACTGCAAGTAAGGTTTCGCTGTAAACCGGATTACAACAAATGCTCAATTTCAAATTTAATTTCATATTTGCTACGGCATTACAATATACATTTTTTCCTTATTATGCACATTTAGAGTAGTAGATGTGTTCGTTTATTTGTATATTTATAAGATGTTTTACATTTACTAATGTAATTTCCATGTTATATAAATTCTACGAATGGGAAAATAACAACTATTTATATACGTATGCAGGGACCGCAGGTAAAGTTTCGCTGTAAATCGGATAGTTACAACCGGACAAAAGTGCAGCCATTTACAATATAAGCTTAAAATAGTTCAATAAATAATATATTAAAATGGCAGACGCCGTAAAATACTTTAAAAAAATTTTTTTTTTCGAATTTTGAAAAGTGTCTGCCGTGATGTTGCAACCCTTAAAATCAGCAGCCATAGTTATTTTTCAATTCTTCTAGAGGTATATTATAACATATTGAAACGGCAGACGCCGTAAAATACTTTAAAAATTTGCTTAATTTTCAACCTGGCTAACCCGAGGGACACCAATCCTACCGCGGCCGGGCTTAGCTAGTACCCATTGCTTGTTCACTGGGTATAGCAGTATCACTAGACGAAATTCCAGGTGTCGTAAAGTATGTGTTGTCAGCTTTAAGCCAGCTCTCTAACTATTAGTCAGTTTGTCGAGAGTGATGGTAGAAGGAACATAATGTCTATTGCATCTAATGCAGTGGACTATGATAGTATTAGTCGTAAGATGATCAATCCCATTCTAGATTTAATCTGTCCTATTATTACAAATATCCTAAATTCATCCCTTATGTCTGGCACAATTCACCGGGACTGGAAATTGGCTAAAATTATTCCCATCCCCAAAAAATGTAAACCATCTGATTTCTCCTATTTCCGACCTATTTCAATTCTACCATTTTTTTCTAAAATCCTAGAACGCCTTGTTTATCAACAGATTAGCCTGTTAACAAAAACAACACTACGACTACCGCTCTCGTTAAAATCACTGATGACATTCGCTCTGCCATGGACAATAAGCAGCTTACTTTACTGGTTAGACTTCAGCAATGCTTTTAGCAGTGTTGATTCTAATGTTCTAATGAGTGTGCTCAGTTCTCTTAACATATCTTCTATACCCGCCGACTGTTTTCGTAGCTACCTGCAACGACGTTGACAGCGTATTTAGATTGACGAAAGTTTTTCCGCGTGTTGAGACGCCAAGGCCGGTGTTCCTCAAGGTGGTGTGCTGTCTCCTCTCCTCTTTTCGGTTTTTATAAATTCTATTACTTCCAATCCTAAACTCACCAAAAACTCAAGCTATCCTAATTGGAGGTCATAAATTATTAGTAATTATATATAATTAGTAAATTAGTAATTATATTATATATTATTAGTAAAAAAATTAACAACGTAAAAACACCAGCTGTTTCTCTGAATGGGTTAAATTACCATATTTGGATAAGGTGAAGATTCTGGGGATATACTTTGATCAAACACTGTCTTGGACTCACCAGATCAGTGAAGTGAGAAGGAATATGTTTTTGGGCGCAGGATCACTGAGGCGGCTGCTTAGTTTTCTTCCAATTTCCAACAAAATTGCGTTAGCACATTCTCGTTTGCTTTCGATTTTGGAGTACGCCGTTGCCTGCTATCTTAACCTCACCGAAAATCAGTTTAATAAACTTGAGCGACTTCAAAATGTTGCGATCCGGTTCATATTTGGCTTACGTAAATATCAGAATTTCGTAAAAAGCTCAACTGGTCACCCATTCGTCTTAGCCGGAATTCTCATAATTTATCTCTTATGTACTGTGTATTATTTTGACAAATCTACATCTGCTCACCTAAAGGAGAAGTTTAAATTTCTTGGTAATCATAGTGAAGTTTTGAGGTCATCTGAAAATACCCGTTACCATAAGACGTGCCCAAAATATATGTATTTTTAAAAAGCTCCTAAAATAATACTACCTTAGTCAATAAATTATCCCACATTCAAATAATAATCATCCAATTCGCCTTATTGTATATATTTATTTATATGTATTGTATTTGTATATTTTATTTAATTATATGCATTTTATATAATTATTATTACAGGTATCTATTTGTTTAGTTATTATTATATTATTAATATTGTTATACCACCTGCCCATCTGCAAGTGTCATATTTCTGTCACAAAGTCAAAGTCAAAATATTTTATTCAGCATAAAATTATTACAATTATTTACTGAACGTCATGAGTCTACCACCAGTTCGGAAAGAAGAAGTAGTAAGTAGTTAAGTTAGTAATAAGACCGCCTTGATTGTACAGCTTAAATGATGTTACACACACAAACTCTTGGAATACCCTTTTTGAATTGAACACTAAAACCATTCCTTTTCAAGAGATGATCTGTATCAATGAATTTTATTTAATTTTTATTTATATAAGATTGTTTTTACAAATTAAATCTCAGCACGATCTCCTTGGATAAATATTGTTAGCTGACGTTAATTCTTCTCACTTAATACGATTATTTTAATTGCCAATGATCAAGAAACGTGAAATATCTAATTTATAAATTTAACAAACTCTCACGGTTGTTGCATTGCGTGAGCATTGAGTTACTCATTATCATCTTTTTAGTACATATAACAACACTTTTCAAATAATTTTAACAAATTAACTTTAAAGGGAATATCCGAAGGGGAATTTAAACATTTCGTATTTTTGTCGTTTTATGTAGTTAATGCATTTTTTGTTTGGTTACGTATTTAAAAATACTGTAATAATCATAAAATTTTAACCAAAAATCACTATGAATCCGGCCATGCAAGCTATAATTACTATTTTAACCCTTTCAACGCCAACGTCGCCTTAAGGCGACAAACGTAATCGGCCGCTAGAACGCCAACGTCGCCGTAAGGCGACAAATAGATGGGCTACTTTGTTAACTGATATTATACAAAATATGTAAAAGGATAATTTTTCTTTTATTTTGTCGTCTTATCCATATGTCACTAAATGATTTTGAACCAAAATTAAGCTAGATATTTGTACTATTAATTCGAAATTTGAATTTGTTTTAAGCAAAGATAAGACCTAAAAATATACGTTCACCACATGCCATTGTTGCTTTAAGGCGACACTAGTGATGTGGCCACAGTCGATAATTTTTGAAACCAAAAAAATAATATTAGTATAATGAAGCCCATTGGAAAAGGAAGAGAATATAACAAGAATGAAAGGAAAAGTAATTTACGGGTGATATGAGGTCGGGAAGTGGAAGGGGTTGGGGGTTGGGTTAAGAGTATAAAGCCGTTTATCTCGATTTCCGGCAAAACCACAAGTCCTATGGAAAAAAGTTAAATGGCAAAGCTGTAAGTAATAAAAAGATCTACAACTTTTGTGTTTACATTTTTTTCACATAATCTCAAAATTTATGTGAAAATTCAAATAACAAAGATTTTGTTTTTTATTTGTATCTTTTACAAAAATAATTTTATTTTCACGAAATTTGGTGAAAACATACCATAAAAAGGTATCAACCACATTGTAATTTTTTTTGATATATAATATTTTAAATATTAATTTTTTTACCGCCCTCCACTTCCCGACCTCAGATCTCCCGTAAATTATTTTCCTTGCATTTTTGTTATATATTTTCTTCCTTTTCCAATGGGTTTCATTTTACTATTATTTTTTTTTCTATTTTTACCATTTTCAAAGGCTTCAGCTGCACTGGTCTGGGGTATTTAACCTTCTACAATTTATTTATTTATTCATTTATTTCTCAACCATAAATACATTGTACTTATGAAATACGTAAGATAATTGTGGACCCCGCAGGGCACGTAATATTCAGGTACAGAGGAAGCTCTTTTTTTTTTTTATAATTCTTTATTGTACACCACTGTTGAAACAAAATTACAGAGATATATGCTTAAATATTATTGCACAATAAGGCGGTCTTATTGCTAATAAGCAATCTCTTCCAGACAACCTTACGTTGTGAGGAATTGAAACATAGCCGGAGTAAAATGGAGGGTGGTGCATAAATATATCAAATAACACAAAATAAATATAATTAGAAATAATAATAAAAATAAGAATATACGATATAATAGAAATATATACTGTAATTCAGTTTTACTTTGAACTAAAATATAGTTATTAATAAACAATAAAATACTCAATATGGGTATATATACACATGCAAAGAGCGATAGAACAAAAAAAAAAAAAAAGATACCGCACAGTTAATCTGCATTAGTTAAATAAAAATGTTTAAGGTGATTTTTAAAAATTTGAAGTGTCTGAGATTCTCTTATGCGTAAAGGTAATGAATTCCATAATAAGATGGAGTGAACCGTGAAAGATTTTTTGTAAAATTTAGATGTGTGTGTTGGTATCTTGAGAAGAAGTCGACGACATGATCTTACATTAGTTCTATTTTCTTCCAAAAAAACAAATTTCTCTTTTAAATACGAAGGACTATTTGGATTAAATAGGATGCAATACAAAAGTGAGAGTATGTGTAGATTCCGGCGAAGACGGATAGGTAGCCACTTGAGTTGAGTGCGATATTGAGACACATGGTCATATTTGCGTAAGCCAAATATGAACCGGATTGACATGTTTTGAAGACGCTCAAGTTTATTTAGCTGTTCTTCAGTAATATTAATATAGCTTGCGTCAGCATAGTCAAGAATAGGAAGAAGGAGTGTATTTGCTAGCGTAATCTTGGTGGCAGTTGGAAGAAAAGAACGCAATCGTCGCAAGGAATTCATGGTTGCAAATGTCTTCTTACTCAATACTCTTAGCTGTTCTGTCCAAGATAAAGTGCTATCAAGGTATATCCCAAGATCTTTTACAGTTTTGCTATACGGTATTATGACACCATCAAATAAAATTGGCGGTAAGTCTGCCCAAACAACTCTTGAAATAATATTTTGACTACCTATGATGATGGATTGTGATTTGTTAGGATTTACCTTCAAACCGTAGGAGTTACTCCACTGTAAAATTGTCTCTAAGTCTTTATTGATACAAGAAACAGCATTAGAGATACTTTCAAGGGACGATTGTGCGTAAATTTGAACATCATCTGCATACATGTGATAGGGAGAAGAAATGCAATGAGTTATTGTATTAATGAAGATAGAAAAGAGCAAAGGTGACAACACGCCTCCTTGAGGAACACCGGCATGGACATCGCACCACGATGAGAAGGACTCTTCAAATCGAATGCGCTGCCGGCGGCCCCGAAGGTAATTATGAAACCAGTCGATTGCTGATGGAGAAATGTTAAGAGAACGGAACAAACTCAATATGATGTCAAAATCAACCATGTTAAAGGCATTGCTAAAATCTAATAATGCCAGAATGGTGAGTTGTCTGTTGTCCATACCTAAGCGAATATCATCGGTAACTTTTATCAAAGCAGTAGCCGTACTATAACCACTACGAAAGCCGGATTGCAAGGGGTTAAGAAGATTATTCTTATTTAAGAAAAGGTCTAATTGTTGATATATTAATTTTTCTAGGACTTTGGATAAAAAAGGAAGTATCGAAATAGGACGGAAATCAGAATTGATTGTTGGATTAGCTTTTTTTGGGAGAGGAATAATGTGGGCATCTTTCCATGCTTCAGGAAATTTACTGGTAGTAACAGATTCATTAAGAATATGTGTAATGACAGGAGTAACAATATCAAGGAGTGGAATTATCATACTACGGCTAATACCATCATTACCGATGGCATTCGATGATATAGACAAGATGCTCTTCTTAACATTGCATTCAGAAAATCGACTAAAATTAAACGGAGGAAAGTTGGGAGTTGGTAATGATGAAAGATAATTTAATGTACGCGTTTTTTCAAAATTGTTAAAGTTGCGTGAAGAACAGGAAAAATGCTGGTTTAACAGCTCTAGATCAACTGCTGTTGAATTAATATGGGTCTGTTTTCCAACTCCTAGTGTACGTAGAAATTTCCACACTCGGGAAGTGTCGCCGTTTTCGACTTGTTGGTGGATATGGCGTCGTTGTGCATCCCTACACATAGTATTGCAGCGATTTCTAGCTTTATTATATTTGACACGATTGGCTACCGAATCGCTTGCTTTTAATTTTGCTTTTGCTGAATTTTTCTTATTTATAGCAGCTTTTATATCATCTGTAAGCCTGTTTATTTTAACTAAACGTAGCGGGGCATGAACATCGTACAATTTAGTAAGTAAAGAGTTGAACACATTAACTTTACCATCGACAGTTGTTGTTGCAGTGACTTCAGACCAATCAATTGCACTAGCATCTTGAAGCAAGCGATTTATATCCATTCCACCAAAACTACGCCGCAGAAGTGTTTTTACTTTGGCTTTAGGGGGACGTAAATTATAGGAGAGATAGATTAAGTCATGGAAAGAGAATGCATCAGCAGAGCACTGACCATACTTAGAAACAAAATCTGGAGAAGAAACCATAATAAGGTCGAGAAGAGAAGGTGCACAGTTAGGAATTTTATGTGTTGCTGATAAAGACAAAATTTCAAGGTTACAAGAATCTATAATTGACAATAGCTGTCGGGATCGGCTGTCACTTTTTAATAGGCAGGTATTAAAATCTCCCATTATTATAGTATGACTATATAAGGGTAACAAATTTTCTAAGATGTTTTCAAAGGATGAGAAATAATTAACGTGGAGGTTTGGACTATAAAACACGCCAAGTAGAATCTTATTATGAGACAAGGAAATTTCAATAAGTATATGCTCTGCCGTATCTGCAGGTGGTGGTTGAACTGACGAACTAACAACTGTGAAAGGTATATAAGATCTGAGATAGATCGCAACTCCTCCACCACCCTTGCCGATACGATCATTGCGAATAAGATTGAAACCAGGCAAAGAATAAGAAGAAGATGGGAGACAGGGCTTAAGCCAGGACTCAGAAACAAGGATAGCATGAATAGTTTGACTCTGAAATGACGCAAGCATGTCAGGATAATGTGCCGGAATGCTTTGGGCATTTATGTGAACTACGTTAAAATTTTTAGAAGAATTTAAAAAATATGAATCAAGGGTATCGTTGAGGGAAAGATAATTAATACTGCGGTAACTATCTTCACTAGAACACTCATCATCTGATGACAATGAATGAAATTCATCGCTATGCATACTATTATTTTCAGACATAGAGAAATAAACAATTATAGTATATTCAAAGTAAAATTAAACAATTATTATAATAATAACCTAAAAAAAAAAAATAATAATAATAATAAGAACACCTACTTAATATATAAATATGTAATATAATATATAAATATAATAATATATTTCAATTACCCACCAGCTATTTGATGAATATCAAGTTAAACTAAAACTAAAACTAAACAATACATATATAATACTCTTTGTTAGGTAAATATAATTATTTACATTACTAATTACATATCATCAATCACCTCGATTGCGGCATGACAAGAGTCGCGTCATCTGCAAAACGTGCACCAGATTGCACTATTGCACCATGAGACTAACGTCACCGGCCGAGCCCTTTATATACAGAAACTAAGAATAATGAAGCACTCTGTTCTAACATCGAACTTGTCACCATGTTTTAGTTTTATAATAATTTGTAATTATTTTATAATTAAATTACTTTTAGAAAAAATGTCATTCTTTTTCGACCCTCACGGTTGTAGTCAACGTAACTTACTTTTAATATATATATTGTTTATCATTAAAATATTCATTTATATCATAATAACATTTATTAATTAATACATTCTTTACTTTATTTATAAATTTATAATCACATTCTTCTTGATTCCACTCTAGGTACCTATTTTATTTTTATTTTTTTAACGATGGGAAATGCATTTAAGCATCCCGTCGCTCGCAGGAGACGGATATGTGGGACTCGCTAGCTGCGAAGCCAGAATATCCACTAAAACCCATCGACTGTCTGCGCCGTAGTGGGGCGCCACGGGATCGCTCGCGCATACAACCGTGACGCCCCGACGCTTAGCCCGGTGGCCCCTCCGTATGTGATTGGGACCGCTCGACTGATCCACTCTGCTAATCCAGAGAGGTACCAGGAGCGGCCCCACCACCGAAATCTCCGCGCCCTCTCGGCTCCACTCCCTCACCAGCCGCACCTCCTGTGCCAACACTCTCACCGCACTTTCGCGCTCCACCTACCACTAGACCCCAGCTACCCCAGACGGCGAAACCCCTGAGCTGGGTCTGCACATCAGCTGGTCCAGGGGCCCAGTGGCTTGTGCGCCTCCGCACCAAACCACTAAGCTTTTGCGCCCACTTCAACGGAACGGACAACCGAAGCCTCCCGCTTCTTTCTCCGCACCATCCCGGCACCACGCCCTCGCCGACTGCACCTCCTGTGCCCACACTCTCACCGAGCTTTCGCGCCCCGCCCACTACTGGACGCCCAGCTACCCCGGACGGCGAGCCCCCGCTGATGGGTCCACACATCAGCTGGTCCAGGGAGCCCAGTGGCTTGTGCGCCTCCGCGCCTACACTACCACGCTTTAGCTTCACCGAATGGAGGGGGAGAGCGAGTCATCCCCCTCCTGCGCTTTCACGCCCACTGCTGCTGATTTTGGTCCGCGGGGGTCCGAAGACCCCTACCACTCGCGAGGCATTCGAGTGGCGTTCCCCTATCCACCACTGGGGAACGCGCCCAGTAGGAGACCAGCAACTCCCTTGAAACCCACTCTAGGTACCTAGTTTATTGTATATTTTTATCGACTGTCTCTCATGTATGAGCAGGCCTGAAATTAGACATCATGTCTGATCAGGTCTGTTCATGCATGATCATATCTGAAGAGTAAAAATACGTTCAGGCCTGATCATACATAGTCACGCCAACTCATACCTGATATCAGACACCATCATACCTGTTCATGTATGAGCAGGCCTGAAATTAGACATGATCATGCCTGTTCATGTCTGATCAGGCCTGTTCACGCCCGGTTATTTTTCATATATTATCAGGCCTGATCATTTTTCCCGGGAAGGCAACTCAGTGTGAAGAATGTTTCGTGAATTAAAGACGAACATCCGAGTTAAATCCGATCCGAATAAAAATGAATCTCGATGCACTCTTATTTCCGAGATTTGTATGTAAATGACCTTCAGATAATATTAACGAATATTTTTCTAGTTAAGTTGTCGTAATACAACAGCTAGCTATTAAACGTGTTCATTATATTTTATATTTATTTATATTTTATTATTTTATGTATTATTATTGTACATGTTTAACCATGACCACATCCCTAAAATAATCATATTTTCTTTGAAGCCATACGCCATTGTCGCTTTAAAGCGACAAATATTGACGTCACTCTCATTTTAGGGATGGGCTTTGTTCGATAAAAACTTTTTTCGGTTAAGTTTGTTAATTCGGTTATTTCATTTATGGAACTTAATTAATGCTACTATTGCAACGTTTAATTGATAAATTTAATGCCCATATATAAATTTAACACCTATATATGGAAAAACTATTACAGCAGGAGTGATAAATATTTATCGATATTTGTGAAAGTCTCATCACTAGCATTTTGTAGGTATTTAATAGTAAAAAAAAAGGCTTGGCGTGGAGGGCACGCTTTCCATGCGCTGCGCTTGGCGGTCAAAGGGTTAAAATAAATGTCGTATGATCCCTATAAATACAATGGTAACAAGCGAAGACTAATTTCGCTGGTACATTTATATACCTACTTCATTAAAATTCGTCAATCTATTTTAATAAACAGATTTTTTATCGTTTCGGTATTTTTATATTTTAATGGAAAGAATATATATTTGTAGGATTTCGCTGTTTAATTAACGCTTGAAGTAATTCACTTAAAGACACAAATAGGCTTTCAATAAACATAATATAATGTTACTAAATAAAACCGAGCAAATTTTCTATAAAAAGCATACTAAATAATTTACCCGACCTTGACTCGCTAGGATTAATATTATTAATCGATGCAATCCTAAATATAGGACCGGCTCAATAGACAATTTCGAATTACTATTTATTTTCTAACATGTCTATATTTACGGCACACTGACCGACTAACTGACATTCCTAGTTGTTGGCACAAAACGTAGCAACGTTTTGATATAACAATTTTTACGGATGTCGAGATCTTATAGATATTTTTCGACGTTACGTAATAGATCGATAACGTAAAGGCTGTAATGTTATACTTACTTTCTGTTAGAAAAAGATTGCACCTTATCATCATAATTATAACAAATATTTATTTGTTAACGTGATAAATATTTAGCATATACAATATGAAACCGTCGTGATGTCGCAATGCAATTGAACGGTCGCAGACATCCTTCTATAGGATATAAGTGATATAACGCAGCATAGGTTGATCTGTTTGCCCCCTCTTGTAAATTGAACGTTACGGAGTTATTATTCGATGGGAAAATGAATTTGTATAGATTATTCAAGTATTATATAATTTTTCAATCGATTGTTTAAAAATTGAAGAAACTGATGAAATAATTGTTATTAAATTATATTTTAAACAACTAAATATTATCGATAAAAAGCGTTTGTCATCGTTGTGATAGAGTCGAATTAAATTGTAAGCGAATAATGATTTTTTGAAGATATTCGCAATAACAAATCGAACCGATTTATTTATAATCTAATAAATACGTTCCATCCCCGTACACTAGCAATAAGGAAGATTACTTTATTCAAATCACGAGCTCCTGGATATTTTGTTCGCAAAAGGTTTTATAATATTATCTCTGAAAAATAGCGTAACATATCAGTTTGGTGGTAATTATTTATTGGTGTTTGGTTTTTATAACATATCCTATATATACCATATATTAAAATTATTTTGTTTTTGACTAAAATCCGAAAATGGTCCGAATAATACTGGAGACACAGTTGGCAGTGGCCCTGCTTTTTGGTTATGGGTTCGATTTCCGAAATGAACGAAATTTATTATTTATATGTATACCTACAAATGCATTAAGTTGCCAATATAGATGGGCAAACCACCGGGTTTAAACCCGGTGCTTTGATAAAAACCCGATAAACACCCGCAAGCACCCATAAACACCCAGAAAATTGGGTGTTTATTTGATTTGATGAAATTAAATTAGTAATGTTATAAAATATGTTTTAAAAGTGATTATCATTCATTTTATTTCATTCTAGGCAACATTAGTTATATCAGGGAGGGAAAAATAAAATGGTACAAGATAAAAACTAAGCTTCAAAAATCACATTTTATATTATTTCAGCTTTTGAATAGCTTATTTTATGTTGTAGTGTGTAATTAGCGTTTCGTAAGCGTTTTAGTTGTCATATTCTTAATTTTTACCCGACTGCGACAGAAGGAGGGTTATGTTTTTCCGAGTGTATGTATGTATGTTTGTCCATTTCTTTGGCACGCCCTACAGCCCAAACGGCTAGACGGTTTTTGACATATGAGGTGTCGTTGGATTTGTCTAAATTGTAGTAGTGACGTAGACTATATAAATTTTCAAAATGGCGCCCGCAAATGGCGGAATGAGGGGGCGGGACTTGAATTTTTTTTCTTACTGTAGCAATATGGGTATCAAATGAAAGCTAATAAATTGTTTTATTCTTTTTAGTTTATAATAAGAGTATTTTACGCAGTCGGGTTTTTTGATTTTTTTAATTTGCATCCTTACCTTTCTCTTTTATCGCTTTTTAAGTTTATTTACATGATACCCCAGCTTCATGTAAATACTTTAAGATTTGTTTATTGCATTTGGTGCGCTCACATGGCTTAATATACTTAAATTCCTCCGCCAATAATTTTCTGAAGAGCTTATTACTTTTTGTCTTCTCCCTCTCCATGCTTTATGCACATTCTGAACAATTAGACTTCTTAACTGCGTCATCTTTTAATTATATCCTTCTTTTTATACCCGTGGGGACAGAAAGAATAGATGGAGAACTTGGTCTATGTAGCTTTGTTGATGACGGTAAATCATCTAAACATTGTGTCTCACTATCTAAAATGTTTGGCGACCGGTTCCGATAGCAAAGTCTGTTCTTTTTCTCTCCTACGATTACATAATAAAAATGAAATTAAACTGGGCTATAATACCTACATAATATTGCAGAAGAATTATAAGTATGTATCTAATTTATTTATAATACTCACGTAGTTTTGTTTCAATCATCTGCTTTAATGCAACATTTTTATCATCACTTTGGTTGCCTTCTATTCTGCTTAGCAACAAATTTTACCCTTAGCTCGTTGATCGTATTCATTTTACGCTTAGCTCGTTGATCGTATTCATTTTACGCTTAGCTCGTTGATCGTATTCATTTTACGCTTAACTTCGAAACTACTACTAAAGACTAAATTCGCTACTGAACAAATTGAGTCATAACCAGGATTCAACATGAACATTAAAACTACCTTGTGTAACTAGATGGGAAAGTCACGTTATTTCGTTAAAAAGTTTAAAAACAAACAAGATAGCCTTGCAAAGAATGGCTGTTAGTGAAGATGTGCTGATTGCAAGGAATATTAAAAATCTAATTTTAAGGAAAGAAGATCGATGAATGTATAAGTATTCTAGAACCTATTACTGAAAGCATATTTAACTTGGAGGGAGATCAGTTTGGTATCCACAAAATATACATTACGTTTAATGATATACTGGCTAAAATACGTTTTACACTGCCTCATACTTCAATGTTGAACGAAGAAGGCAAACAGAAAATTCTGACATCAGTCGCTGAAAGGAGCAAAATGTCCATTAGACCAATTCATTTGGCAGCGTATATGCTGGATCCTTCAGCTCAGGATGTTGAACTTACTCAAGATGAAGAACTTCAGGCTATGGATAAAATGTAATGGCTGAACTGGCTTGTTACAAAGCTAAAGAAAACTTTTGGGCCAGACAATTTATATGCAATTCAGTGCGTAACATTGAGCCCATTGTGTGGGGAAAGGAATCTGTAGTTCGATTGAGCTAAGCAAAGTAGCGGCATGCATCCTGTCAGCTCCGTGTACATTAGCAGCAACTGTGCGTTCCTTCAGTATTCAAGGATATATACATAACTAGCAAACCCGGCGAACTCCGTTTCGCCACCAGAGGCTTCGTTTTTTGTAACATTTCGTTTGGGGATTAAACCACCATGCAAAACCATATTGGTTTGTAGTACATGCTATGTATCAGAGATGGCGCTGTATGTGAAAAATGATTTTCCCTGATTTCCTGCTTTTCTCTTGAAATTTTTCCTGAATTTTGTTTGCTATAAACCTCACGGAGCCCGAGACCTTTCCAACGAATGCAAAACCGTGAAAATCGGTTCATGCGTTCTGGAATTATAGCGTCAGGAAGGAAAACTCGACTTATTTTTATATTATAAAAAATCGAAATCGGCTTTAACGGAAAAAGCAAAAATCCCTACTAATATATAAATGCGAAAGTAACTCTGTCTGTCTGTTACGCTTTCACACCTAAACCACTGAACCGATTTTGATGAAATTTATTATGAAGATAGAACTGAATTTGGGAAAGGACATAGGATACGGCGCCAACTAGCCCCCGCGCGTTTCTGTCTTGAGTGAGCGTTTTAGTATCATATTGACCGTACGCGCCGATTGCGTACAACCATGCCTCATTTTTGTATGTGTCTGCACTCCGCGGCAATCAGCACATCAGCAGGATATTAAAACGATCCGCACTGATCGTCAGCGCTGACGAGCTACGGGCTGAGCTGTCAGCGCTGACGGCCAGCTTGACATTAAAATCAGCATTACATTTTTTTCGTCTGTAAAAATGATAATGGAGAATCCGATAGTGAGTGATTGTTAAGTACCTAGGTCATTTTTTTTTATTAGTACCAGAAAAAAGATTTTTTTTGCATTATTTTATTTCACCTAATTATGTATAATTTAATAAAAGAATAATAATTAAAAACTAAATGTCATTTATGTATAAAAATCATTTACACCCGAAATTTGGGTGGAAATCGGGTGTTTATCCTAAAACACCCAAAACACCCGGTTTAAACCCACCTGGGTTTAAACCCGGGTGGGTGGATTGCCCATCTATAGTTGCCAACCTTGGGAATAGACGACCGCGTATGTATCTTAAACATTATTTTTTTTACTTATGTTTATAATAACATGAAAACGTTTAAAATATAAACAACAATTCTCAATTAAATTTGCTTTAATATTAGTTGTATGGTTTCTATTATTCATACAAATCATCATTATCATCATATCAGTCATTGGATTTTGTTCTTCAAAAAATAAAAATAAAAATGGATGTCCACGCCCAAACGTAGGCCTCCTACATCGACCTTCATAGCGACCGCTTCGAAGAAGCCTCCCATCCAATGGCTTGCGGCGACTCTCCTCAAGTTGTCTGTCCATCTCGCGGACGGCCGTCCGACGCTGCGCTTGTCGATATGTGATCTCCACTCGAGAATTTTTCTACTCCATCGGCCGTCAGTTTTACGAGCTATGTGCCCTGCCCACTGCCACTTCAGCTTGCAAATCTGTTGGGCTATGTCGGCAGCCTTCGTTCGTCAGCGGATCACATCATTTCTGATTCGATCTCGCAAAGAAATACCAAGCATAGCCATCTTCATTACTCACCGTGACTTGGAGCATGTTTGAAAACGACCATCGTCACAGACTACGTCTCAAAACCGTATGTTATGATTGGTAACGGACATTGGTCGAAGACGTTCGACTTAAGGCACTGATGAAAAGACGTTTTTTAACTTCTCGATTGCTGCCTATCCTGATTGGATTCGACAATTGACCTCTCTCTCTCGAAATTGGATCTACCAAATTGGGTTTACCAATCTCCTGGGTTACCAACTGATATCGGGGTGGGTAGGTACGACATGGACATCCGACATAACTTTCGTCTTGTCCATGTTCATTTTATGGCCCAGTCGTTGGGAAACTCTCGAGGTCACTGAGCTTAATGCTTCAGCATTATTCCAGGGTTTCAGCTATCAGCACGATATCGTCTGTTAATCGAATGTGAGTGATGTACTCGCCACTTATGTTGATGCCGAATCCTTGCAATTCTAGAAGCTTGAAAGCATCTTCCAATGTTGCAGTAAAAAATTACGGAGATATGACATCTCCATGCATTCACACTTCGCTGCAACGGCTCTCTTGGAATCGCTCTCGTGATATGCTCCTGTACTCGAACCCACATACTAGCGTTATTGTACAAATACTGCAACACTTTTGATATTTCGGTAGTCAATCTCATGTTTCGATCGAATCGAAAGCTTTCTTATAGTCCACAAACGCCGAGTACAATGACCGATTCTACTCCTCGGTATTTTGTATAATCTGCCGCAGCGTATGTATGTGGTCTATGGTAAAATAGCCTTTTCGGGAACCGGCTTGTTCGAGAGGCTGGATGTCATCAAACTTGCCCGTCAGACGATTCGACATGACCATAGAGAACAGCTTATAAAGATGGTTAAGAAGAGAAATAGGCCTTCAATTCTTCAACAAGGTGTTATAGCCCTTTTTAAAAAAGAGCCCTCAAGCAAGCCGGCATTAAAAAGCTTCTAAATGGCTTTAAGTACCGGTGTTTCACCTGCTTTCAAAAGCTCTGGGGTAATACCGTCCTCGCCCGGTGCTTTATTGTTTTTAAGCTGTCTCAAAGTGCGTGCTCGTGCAAGTTGATGTCCGGAACAATATAGTGTAATCTCAGCTTTCGGAACTTCAGCCGGACTACGGACACGTTGGTTGACCAAGGTATAAAACTGTCCGTAAAACTTCTCGACGTCATGCATGAAAATCTGTTCAGTAGTTTTCAAGTTTAACACGAACAGACAAAACAGACAAACGCAGTGAAGAATTAATTTTTTATAGAATGTATTTATTTATTATGAAGGCAAATATTATTTCTTTACCTAAAACGCGGTAAATTAACTAAGTAGACCATTCCGTAAACAACAACAAACAATACTCGGCGTAAACAACAATAACCTGTTCTTAGTGATTAGTTTAGCATTTAGAATAATACGATTCATAAATTGGAAACATGTTACAACCTAACTTACCGGATATTCGTATACATCATGCAGGATTTACGTAAGACAATGCAGATAAAAATTTATATACGTCGTACAGGATCATATTTTATATAATGATTGTTTCAATAATTATCTAGTATTATAAATCATATCACGATTTCAAGACATGCGAATGAGTACGTAGTAGTGATACCTACGAAACAACAGAAGTCAAATCAGTCGAACAGAGATATTTTTTCAGTCTAGCGCTCTCTATTATGATGAATTGTCATATATTTGAATCTGTATAAACTTTCACCTTTACTTAAGCACTAATAAATATTTTTTTTCTCATTGCTAGCTACAAATGAACTTTTATGGAGATCTCAATCCAGTTACTGTCGGTTACAATAATTTATCCATATCTGATATTGCTTACGTCAAAATTCTATATCTTGAAAGCATAATCAGAGACAGACAGATTACTGAAACCGGCCTTTGCTGATTTAGGTTACCCTATTAGATTTTTATTATGTAGGCGAATGAAAAATATACGCGGCGACAATGTGTGAGTACCTGTAGACCTTTAATCTTAAATGTTTACGTAATTTATCTTACGGATCTAGAATGTATAAATGACGAGACAAAATTACGTCATCTTAATGTGAAACGGTAAATGTTACAATACGAGTTAAAGAAAACGAACTTCCGTTTAGTAATTTGATCACGTGAATTTTAATATTTTTTAATAATATATAATAATTTAATATGCGTAAATAAAACTCGTCTCATTTTTTTAAATTAATTTTTATTTTTATTTACATTTCGGTTCGATTTCTAAAGAACCTCATCGTTTTGCAGATTTTAAGCTAATTTAATTCATTTAATTTAAATGGTTTCAATTTTCAAGTGTTTATAATATTAATGTAAGTTTCCAAGTTTTAATAATTTTATTACAATGTTTATTTATTCTTGTTGCTAATCCACTAACGGTTGACGGAAACTATATGGAAACGTATGACGTATTTCATTCTTATTTATAAATTAATATGCCTGTGAAGTCGTAAGGTATCTATTCGTATTTTTGTTCCCCTAATTATCAGTAGCTTTAAACTGTGATATTGAGATCAGATGCGATTCTATTAAACGAGTTCAATTACACCTTTCTATTTTAATCAGGTAATTGAGAAATGTCTTGCAACGAGATTTGCTAGATGTATGTAACCTTCACTTTATTAAAAGTATTTATTACAATTTACAGTTCTGTTTACAATTAAACTAAATATAAATTTTTGAATAAAACGGAATGAAAGAGGTCACACCTACGAAAGGCGTGTATCCCAGGTAAGATTATTAAACAATTACTTTCTAATCTAGTTAAGTTTATTATTAAAATATAATGTATATATTTTTATTGATTATTATCAAGTGATATTATTTTATTAATTTATATTCGTCGTTCCTCGCGTTCCACGTGACATGTTACCTTTCTACCGTGATGAGTCGTAGCGTACCTATTTATTAATCCTATTTACTTTTAGATTACGTAACGCTTACATTTAAGAATTATTAAAAATTTGAGCAAACATGTCATTATCCCGTGAAATTTTTGATAACTCCTTTAAGCGAAATTCTTTATGCACGTATAGTTTCCCTCAATAACAGAAGAGATCTTCGTACTGCAGTATTAAAAAGGCTTAATGAGTAAAGTAAATTAGAACACTAAACATGATGGAAGCGGGTATGAGAAAGTGACATGGCACCTGTCCAATTGGTATGCGAAGCTGCGCTGTAACAACTAGTAACGTGTTCATCTAATAGTGTAAAATCAGTACTTCCGTCCTTGCAAAAAACATTGTGACCGCATTACCGATATTAAATTTGAGGTAGGTATTAATCTTATCTTTATAAACAAAATATCGAAACCAATAAATCAAATGAATAATATCTATGTAATAATTGATTTTTTAAAAATTTTTACTAATTCGCAATTACTACCAATTATTTTTTTACTTGAAATTTTTTTTGAAGATTGTTAGCTCGTTCGCAATGATTAATCTTCTTCGTGTATTCTCCATCATACGTGACATTGGCGAAATCATCTGCACTATTGAAAGCAAAACAAAAAAAAAATTGAATTAAAAAAAAATATAAGCAGGATATTATAATTAAATATGCCGTAATTGAAGAACTGTATTGACAAACATTAAGCGTGGAAATCATGCGACATGCATATCGATCAGTTTTGTCGTATATGAAATGAACGAAGCCTTGATAGACATCGAAAGTATCAAATACCTAAGTACAACAAACGACTTGGATGACGAGGTAATTTCCGTCATCATTCTATTTTACGCAACGTACGTGTCTCACACGGACATAGACAATGAATCACGTAGGTATAATCCTTTTTTGCGTCTTTGTATTATTTCTGTTTCCTTGAAGGTAATAAAGTGTTAGTTTTAAGAAAACTTCTACAAACATGACACGAATAATATTCTTCATTTACTGTTAGGTATTAAGAGTTTATTATCTTATTTATCGAAGAGTTTATAAACAATCGCTGAATCAAACAAAAAAATTTAAAATTTCGTTATAGAAAGCCCGATTATTGAAGTAGACGTATGCTATAAAACCACTATAACTAAACCACAGGAGCAACCACAAATACAGATAAAACTGTGAAGTATGTCTCGTTCTTGATTAAAAGGACTTTAAATAATTATAGTATCAAATACACTAATTTATCTGCAAGAGAAATTTGAAATTATGTTCTTTTAAAACTGTGTTAGGTTTCAAAAAAACATTAATTTATTTATTTACCTAAATGATAATACAAAAATTGTTGTATCTTTTTAATCCAACAAAAAATGATAAGTGAAATGTCTGCAAAACCATTTATAAAAACTAAAATATTCTATGTTGAATAAACAGCAATACAAAAATTTTGACTCATTTTTCTTATCTAATTAATTAATTGTTATTATTATCCTTATTTTGAATATATTGAACCTTGCTTTTAATTATGGGTATTTTTAAAGACATAAATGTACTATACTAACATTTAAAACGCCACCATAGTAGTGTCTCTGGGTAAAGGCCACATATAAATGTCAGCTAAAAATGAGTTTAATACAATAAAAACATTGTACAAACAATTGATAAAGAATTGTAAGTTGATATAAAGAGTAAATATTAAAATATAACCATAAAACATCTCCAGAATTTAAATAAAAGTTGAATTTTAATACATTTGCTTTATTTATAAGCAAAAATTCTTATCTTGAGATAGTTAAAAACAATCATTGTGACGTCTTAATTAAAATTATATTATATGTTACCAAATATTTCATTTACCTTATCCCTTAGAAAAACTTTTACTTATAATCAAGTTATTTTGTTATATTTGATTATTAATTAAGTAAAAGAAAAAAGTAATAAAAATTAAAGATAATTGTGTTTAAATAGGTAGGACTAAATATAAAATACTATTTATTATGTAATTACAATGTTTCGTTTTTATATTAACCTTTATCATTAGTATTTTTCAAGTTAGATAACATATATTCTTTTATCCTAAAGTTTGTAGAAATGTTTATTAAGAAAAAAAAGGAAAAAATATATTTTATCATATATTTTTTAACAGTTTCAAGTAACTTTTACTACATTACGTGTGATGGTGATATCCTAAATTTATCTAGACCTAGTTATCACGAAAAAAAGATTATGTGGCCTTGGTATCATTGATATTGATATAGCATAATATAGCAAGTTTAAGTCAAATATTGATAAATTTAACAAAAAATATTTATTCAAATTTAGAATACTGTGGTTTGATAGTAGAGCATTGTTTTCTAGGTGACAATTATTTTTAGAATTCCTTCAGGAAGTAAGAAGGTATAAGAAAATAAAAACTAGGTCATGCAAAGGTCTGAGTATTATTAATAGATTTTTAGAGCATACTTTAAAATGAAATAATGTCACAATTTTTTTATGAAGTAATGGTCTATATATGAAGGTCATGGTTTAATCATAAATGTTACTTACCACTTATGTATACCAATGAGGACAGGCACAAAGATTACGCACAGAATAATCAAAAACAAAACTTCTTATTGAATTGTCATTTTATCTTTAAATATACCTAATTTCGTAGCAGTACATAATACGCAAAAATACTGACGCGTGGTAGGTGTGATGTAACAATGATTACCATGTGTTTTTGTATTCATTGGGTCAGCAGTGGCGTCAACAGCGTGTTGCTAGGAAACTGGATTTCGGAGTGCGACCGCGTGCGCGATGAACCTTCTACGTGGACCGCCGCGTGCAACGCCGTATGCACGTGCCGACGCGTTATACTAAGGGCCATTACATAACTGGAGGGATAACTTATTTTCACTACACCTCGGAGGATATCGCAAATACGAGTCGCATGACACTAGTTCCATATTTAGATGGAACGCCAGCTCTACTACCTCTCTACATTCCTCATGCGTCTCGACACATTTTTAGAACCCCGTGTAAACGATACCAATTGCCTCATGTTTTGTTAGCAGACACAACGTGATCTCAATTATTACCTATTGCGAGAGCAAAATTCAAAATGCGCAAATAGATATGAATGCGTCTTTTTATTAATGAACAAAAATTCAAATCTCACAAAATTCTCTCGACATTAAGTCCAACCATTTAAAAGAGAATTATAAATTTAATAACTCACCTTGTTGATGAGTTGTTTGTTGTATGCACAAATTAGAAATTAATAATAAACAGCATTCCGCGGCCTCCGTACATGAAATCAACACTCAACAAACACTTAACACCCAATCTAACCATAAACTAAAGAGTAACCTACATAAATAAACATATGATCTATACTTGTCTTTACTATGATTATTGACAGCTCAATATTATTCTTAAGACGTACGCATGATAAAAGCCAACCAAGTTTCACGATGTTGTATTAGACTACTAATAATGTATAATGTATTATTAAATGTTCATACATTAAAGGTTGACGTAGTTAAACGCATTTTTTCTAGTTTTCTATTGATTAACAACGAGTTAAAATTTAAAGAGAAATACTAATATAATAAGTCTTAGATTCAAATATTTATACAGAATAGCATTAACTTTTAACATAATAGTCTTAAGTTTTTATCTTTATGTATATACCTATTTAAAATATAGAATATTAAGAACGTAAGAATATTTTGGCATTGACGTCTTAAGCTATGGTTTGATACACAAAAGTTTCATCAGAAAAAGCACGAGAATCTAAAAAATAAAATTATACTTAAATCACTGCTACACCTGCTTCTAACTCAGTTTGATACTTTAGTGCTATAAATATATATATTATTTCCATATTTTGTTTTTACATAAAACTAATATTATTTGTAATTCCCATTTCTAGGAGTTGTAAAATTAATTTGAACTAAAAATATTCTTTTTACTCAAAGATTAATAAAAAAGTAAATTTCAAATTAATTTAGCGCACTAGCACTTTTGTGACGACTATATTTCAATGTTACCATGTAAAAATTTCTTAATTAGGGTAGGCTTATATGATAATTATATATCATTTACATACGTACATATTACAATATATACGATTATTAATTTTTTAATGGTATTGCATTTATGCTGGACTCCAATTTAACAAAAGATATATTTTAGACAGGTGAACTTAAATATTTTCCATCATACAATATAATATGATTGTAAAACAAAAATAGGAACAAAGTGTACCTATATAAATAATAAGAATTCTTCACTTTTCCGAAATCTCTAGAATCTAGATACTACATTTACAACTGGCAATAACATCGTCGGCCAAAAAGAAGAAAACACGTTAAACTTGACGTGGACTAAAGTAGCTGGCCCACTTTATAAAATAATAATGTACAATACATCGTTAATATTTAATCATTAAAACTAAAGAAATACATAAGATTAAGAAAGTGGATGTGTTTTTGTAAAAGAAAACTGCTCCTATTATCGTAAGTGCAAAAGTTTTCGCAAAACATTATACCGCATTGACAGATATAATTTTTCGAAACATTGTATTTTCGGTATTCGATATATTAAGTTAGTTTTACTATTTTCACAGAAAATGTGTAGAATATTGTGTTTGGCGATACTACCATTACTTTTAAGTCAGTATGTGGATGCGGCTGCTGTGATATCCATCGATTTGGGATCGGAATGGATGAAAGTTGGTATCGTGTCACCTGGAGTTCCTATGGAGATTGTTTTGAATAAAGAGTCAAAGAGAAAAACACCAGCTGTAGTTGCATTTAGAGATGATGTGAGGACATTCGGAGAAGATGCTGTGACAGTTGGTGTTCGGTTCCCAAAGAATGCTTACAAATACTTATTGGATTTACTTGGAAAGCCATATGATCATCCTTTAGTGCAAGCATACAAGTAAGAAAATTTCAGTACTTGTATCTTTCATTGTGTTATTTATTAAAAATCTACATAATTATACCTATATAACAAATGTATTAAATATAATTAACCATATTACATTTAGTGAATATTTCTATAAAATTCTAGATGTTTCCTAATCAAATTTATTTTTGGTATAAGATTTATTTATTATCCTTATCTAATTTTTTTTTCTAATTATATGCTTATATGAAAAAAAGGATCTTAATATAATATTAGTTATTAAAAAAGCATAATTTATTAAAGAAATATTTAACTTATTAACATTTATTTGTGATTGAACTACTTTTTAAAGTTATTATTTAAGTGTGAAAAGTTAAGGATATTATTAATTTTCTCTTTTGTTGATTTATATTTTTTCGCTCTTTATATGTCTAACTGTGTATGATGAAATTTCTGACTATAGTTACATTGCTTATTTTTGTTATTGACTATTAGGTTTTTTTTTAATTAATTTATTTATGTGTATCTATTATAACAGTGATCAGCAAGGCTCTACTTGCTTCCTGTGACTTTTTTTACACTGCGTGATATTGCTTAATAAATAATTAGTTATTACAATTATGTAATTAAATACATAAAGGATGCAATTATAAATGTGATTTCACAATAATGGCCCTCTCTTTTTTCTCTATTACTACCTTGTGGCCCTTTGTTTAAAAGTGGTCTACTGCTGGACTGAACTGATAGAATGATGTACCTTTTTACTCGACTGCGACAGAAGCAGGGTTATATTTTTCAAGAATATGTATATATGTATAAATAATTGTTTGTCGCTCTGCAGCCTGAATGGATCAATGGATTTTAGCTTGAGAGGTGTCATTAGATTCATATTTACAGTGTGAGTGACACTGGGATATATCAGAAAAAATAAAAAAATAAATTTCATTTCTACATTACACAGCTATGCTCTTGGGTTTTTTAAGTTTTTAAAATTATTTTGACTTGTTAATGACCAAAGAATTTGACAAGTAAAAGCAGTAAAGTATCCAGAAATGGAATGAAGAAGAAATTAATAAATATTAGTATTAATTTAAATGTAATTAGTTAAGATATAAAGTTAGTGGTGACTGTCTGACTGACAATCAAATTTTTCAATAAATTCTAAAAACAATTTAATTTGCTCAATATTTTATTTAATAATTACTGTTTTTATGTACAGTAGAGGTAAAATGGGACTAAAAGTACAATTTCAGTATTTAAATGCAGGGTTCCTATGAAAGATGAAAATTTTTAGTTTGTATCTCAAATGGTTTAAAGAATTATTTTTTTCTTTTTTTTAGGGAGAGATTTCCTTATTATGAAATAGCACCAACAGATAGAGGCACACCAGAGTTTATACATGGGGAAAACATTAAGTACACACCTGAAGAAATAGTAGCACAGCTTCTGGCAAAGGCAAAGGAGTTTGCTGAAATTAGTCATGGTAAGAAATTTTCGACATTTCTTTGTAAATAACTATTTATAGGTACTTATGATAAAACTAACCGGCACTTTTTCCTAAACTAACATCTTTAAAGGTAGAGAGATTGCTATAAGCGATAAGGCCGCCTTTCCATATATATTTGTTTGTACCTAGTAGTTCTAAATTGTATCTTTTTTTTTGTGTGCAATAAAGGCTTAATAAATAAAACTAACTGAATCAATACTGTACATTGAAGATATTTAGTTTGGAGGGTATTCTATGATCAATATTGAATCCTAAACAAACTTATACTTTCTTCATATATTTTCCATGTATCATGCCGAAATTACTGAATACATTTGAATGATGGCATGGTTTGGCATGATTTGAGTGCATATTGTAAACTAGGACATTTGATACATATCCCAAAATTCTTCATGGTTCCCTCGGGAGAGGGGGTGGAAGTCATGTATAATCTGGAACAAAAATCTCTTTTTTTTTAATTTTAGGTCAACAAATTACTGAATGTGTGATCACCATACCTGGATATTTCAACCAAGCTGAGCGAAAAGCAATGAAAGAGGCTGCCTCTCTTGCTGGTCTGAATGTATTGCAACTGATCAATGATTACACAGCTATTGCAATCAACTATGGTATATTTAGGAGAAAGGTTCATATTCATTTAAATAATTTAATAAAGCCTGCGATAATTGTGTTGCATGTTATTGAATATTATGTTCATAATCATATTTATTTTTATAGGAAATAAATGAAACAGCTTGGCATGCATTGTTCTTCGACATGGGTGCAGCTTCCACAAAGGCTGCTCTAGTTGAATACAAAACTGTTAAGATAAAGGAGAAAGGCTATGTTGAAACAGTGCCTCAATTACAGGTCATCGGTGTAGGCTATGATAGGTAATTATTATATGTATAGAGATATATTAAAATTTTAAAGTTCATGATCTCGGGGGACCGAGGTGGTGGGTTATTCGGACACCCACAACCTCAGTCCCCCGAGATCGTGGACCCTGTAAAGGGTCCGAAATGTCGGGAAAAATTTTAATTAAATTAAAAATCGTTAAACTGTAAAGTTTTTAAAACAAAAAAACGCGATAAAATCCGATTTAGACTTTTAATTAAATGAGTGAAATTCGCGTAAATATAAAAGAACATTATTCTAAACTTCATGTCTCAGTTTTTTTTCAAAAGGCTCTAAAAGCACCATCATTTTTAGAATTGTCTGTCTGTCTTTTTAACTCATATCATTGCTAAAGTCTTATCATTTTTCCTATTAACAATGTAACCAATGTGACTAAATATTAAAAGTCATTGAGGCTGAAACTGGGAGAAATGTATATTCATATGACACTAGCTGTGCCGCGATTTCGAAAAACGTATAATTAAACGTAAATATTTTACAATTAAGAGTAGGTACCCGCCTCGTTGGTCGAGTGGTCGCAAGCGCTACTGTCAAGCAAGGGGTCTCAGGTTTGATTCCTGGGTCGCTCAACGTATTATTGAGTGTTTTTATTTTTCGAAAACTCTCAGTAAGAGTGATTTTATATTTACTTTAAAAGTTGAACTATAGTTAAAAAATGTCTCGGGAAGAGAAATAACAAAGGACGCAACGGAAGCTCTCAAAAAAGATTATATGCCGGCCGGCTGGTCGAGTGGTCAGGCAACTGGACACTCTACGCAGCGGTCGCGGGTTTGAATCCCGCCAGGTGCAGATAATCTGTATGACAAATATAGATGTCTGCACCGAGTCATGGATGTGTATTTATGTATATATGTATTTATATCTTAAATTTATTTCCGTTCCTAGTACCTGTAACACAAGTTCTTACGAACTTAGCACGGGGCTAGGTTAACGTGGTGTGATTGTTGGTTAATATTTATTTATTTATTTATACTTTCCCGTTTTTGTAACATTTCTTATTATTGCTCAGCCCCTATTGGTCGTTGCGTTATGTTATATAGCCTATAGCCTTCCTCGATAAATGGGCTATACAACACAAAAATAAGTTTTCAATTCGAGGCATTTTTTTTACATTGTAACACAACAAATAAAACTTTTTTGTTTCAGAACTCTAGGAGGATTGGAAATGACTTTGAGGTTACGGGAGCATCTCATTAAAGCTTGGGAAGCTAATGGAGGCGGCGATGTTAGGTCTTCACCTCGTGCTATGGAGAAACTGTTACGAGAGGCTGAGAGATTGAAAATTGTGCTTTCAGCTAACACGGAACATTATGCACAGATTGAGAGCTTATTGGATGATAAAGACTTTAAGCATTTGGTAATTTCTTTAATACTTTTATTTTTGAAGTGAATACTTCTTTAGAATCGGTGTGATTTGAAATTCGAAGTAACAAAAAATGCATCATGATAAAGAAACAAACACATAAATGTGTAGGAGAGAATGAGATAGTAAATATAGATTTGATATTCTCGATGATGTCGCGTACCCTAGCAACGCGTAACTAAGCAATAGAATGTTTAACTATTAATTAATAATTTTTAAATTGAGTTTGCCAAAAATGTTACATTTCTGACGTATGTACTCTGTACACACAAGTTTTTTTTTTTACATTTAAGCATAAGAATAGACATAATTAATATCTTTGAATAATGTTTATAGTATTTATTTACCTAGAGTTTACTTCTTGTAATAATAAGTAATGAAAGTGTACCACTTTCACTGTCAATAGCACCCAGTAGCATGAAAATCGTCTGTCGAGACTTTGGGAACAATACATGCACAAATGCCCAGTGTGCATAATGAAAAAAAAAAAAACTGTTTGTCAACTCCGACGCACGACTGGAGTTTATTCCTTGAGAACGATTCTCTAAATAGGCACAAATAGGTGATGTGATCGTATGTGACACAGAATAACCCTTATCGCCTATTTTAAAGCTTTTAAGCGAAATTATAGCATACTTTAGATTTCTGAGGCAATAAATGTATTTTTGATGTGTAATTGTAAAATATGTGTAATAACGTATTTTTGATGGCTTCATCATCAAAAAGACTCGATAAGCATGCTCTCACGTCAAGGTCGTCACTAGTAGTGGGAGAGTGCGGGGTATGATGTGACGGTCGGCGTACACCACCCGCCCGCTTCCTCAACCACCGATTCCTCGGAGCTCACGCACGGACTATACGTCTTAATACTCACGACTGAAAAGTGAAAATAGGTTGCGCACAAAAAGCGTTACGAAGTCTTTCGATCAGTAGAAGTTACTCCTCATATTTTTTTCATACCAGGGGCCATATATGAAAATCGATTTTTAAGGAGAAAACTCCAAAACAAAAAAATTACTTTGCCATAGTTTTTTTTTTTGTTTGCAATAAACAGATGCAAATTATAACAATACGTAATTAAAATTTTATATGAAAACTGTAAAGTATTAATATTTTAAAAATGAAATAATTTTCAATTTGTCTTTCTTTAACATATAAAACATATTATTAAATAGCGAACTGAAAATGCATATTAATTAGCTATAGCTAACATATATATTAGGTGTAACAAGTGATTGAGTGTGATAAAAGGTGATTTTGTCTAGATATATTCTTCTAGTTTGCATATCGCCTTTGCGTGAAAGCTAACATATCAGCCCCATAGAACATCAAAATATGTTTTCTTCATATTCTAGGCTATTGGCTATATACAGCGCTTCAATAGTACTACTACTACTAAAACCACTACTATTGAAATTAGGACATTATAAGATTGCTCAACATTGACGGTTACTGCTCCACTTCTGTGATGTTTTACAGTCTTAGTAGTTTCATAGTCTACTTTTGATAATGTGATCTTTATAATGGCGAAAGAATTAAACCTCATTTCAGAGTTTATACATTAGAAGAAAATAGAAACAAACAAATTGTATGTAAAATTTATCTACTTTAAAATATTAGCATTGTTAAATTGTAACAAATTCATAGCCCTTTCTCAAACATCACTATACGACCAGGTGACTCGAGCTGACTTCGAAGCTCTGTGCTCCGACCTGTGGCCTCGTGTGTCGGGTGTGATACAGCGAGCCGTGGCTGCAGCAGCCGGGTCCGGCAGCGGAGCCCGACTTATTGTAGCAGGGGGCGCATCCAGGGTGCCCGCTGTGCAGGAAGTACTGAGGACAGCTGTGGGACTTGAACCATCAAGATCTATCAATGCCGATGAAGCTGCTACACTCGGTGCAGTATACAGGTATTATTGTCCTTGTTCAATTATCGAGACACCATTGAGTAATATCATAAGTTTTGATTTATCAAGGTTAATTAAAGTATTATAGACTAAGTTGACATGCGCAATTAGTACTTTTTAAAGTAATGCATTAGCATTTCAATTTTATTTTGCTAACAGTTTGGGCAATGAGGATCCGTAACGTTTTTAGTTGAGAATGCAGATTTATAGAGCTAAGAAATCCTTAAGATACAGTGAAAAAATTTTTGTTCTACGACAAAAATTGACGAAGTTATGATCAAATTACTAGCGGAGTTCACTAACCGGCCGGCACGATAGGCTGTGACGTCACAGTGTCCGAACCCGTTGTCAGCGATAAGGCGCGTAGGTGTTTTCATTGGTTTATTGTGTCTTTGAAACAAATTAAGTGTCCGATTTGTGTCTAATTCTCCTTTCTAACTATGTATGAATATTGTATAGTGCCGTAATGTACAAATACTTCTTTTAAAAAGCCTGAAAAACTCTTTTTATACGTGCCGAAAGACCCAAAACTACGTGAAAAATACTATGCCGTTGTGAAAATAGATGATAAAACTCCACCTTCTTCCCGGGCTACAAGACATTGTTGCGAAGATAATTTCGATGTAAGTACCTACATAACTACCTATACCTATATTATTTAGTTAATATGAATATAAGTTGGTACCTACTACAACGTGTCATGTACTTAAGTATTCATTCATCTTAAGCCTGCTGTATTAATAAAAACATACCTACTTACTTTTTCTGTGTTTTGTGGATAAACCTAAGTACTTACCTATTCGCCCGTTCCGATTTCTATATAATATTCCAAGGTCAAAACAATGACACAGGGATGTACTCGGGTAAAAAAACAAAGAGTAAAGGCCGCGGCGCCGGCGTGATCCGAAAAGAGTAAGTCCTTCCGGGCCCTCTCCGCCGCCTCTTTCTGCGAGATGACGTTCTCGCAGAAGATGGCGACCGCGGTCCAGGCCCTATTACCGCCAACCAAAGCTCGCGCAACGGCCGGCGGCGACAGGTCCTCTCCAATGACTGCAGCGAGATCCCGGCGCTGCTCAGCCCAGGCCGGGCACGACACGCTCGTATCTCGCGTATGTTGCCCGGAGTCCTCACAGCAGTCACTATGGTGGCAGTCCGGAGTAGTCTCCCTCCTTGCGACGACGTGCAAGTATTTGCCGAAGCAGCCATGCCCCGACAACACTTGCACGAGTCGGAAGGTGAGAACTCCGTGCTGCCGCACCGTCCACTCCTCCAATATCGGCTGAAGCGCCCCGATGGCCCAAAGACCAACCCGAGACGTCTCCAGCCGAGCCTTCCACCGTGTGAAGGTGGTGCGGCGGGTGTCATCCCACCATGCGGTGAATTTGATCGGCGGGGGATTAGTGCCCCCCGTCCACGCCGCCGACACCCGCCGATAAACTTCGGCGAGCGCTTCCATCTCCAAGTCCCATTGGGGGGTTCCGGCCAATGCGCAGGAGGCCTCAGCAACTACCGTGCGGTAGCCGCGTATGGCCCTGACCGCCACGACCCTCTGTGGACGTCACAGACGGGATCTATTGTGGGCAGTCAGGCACTCTGCCTACACGGGGGCGCCGTACAGCGGCATTGACCGGACCACCCCGGCGTAGAGTCGTTGGTACGCTAGACTTTTTCCGCCCATATTCGACATTAGCCGACCGAGGGCGGACGCCGTGCCGACGAGCTTTGGTGCTAGTTGGCGAAAGTGCTCGTCGAAGCACCACCTTCCGTCAAGTACCAGGCCCAGATATTTCATGTGGGCTCGGATACCGATCACAGTATTGTCAACCGTATATGTAACGTAACCGTACCATTATCGAAGTACTGGCGGGTGGATCACATCGAGACCCATGGAAAAGCAGGGCCTTAAATTTGTTAAGGACCACCCTAAGCCCCAGTGCCTCGATCCTCCTGACCACCTCCGCGGTACCTGAGGTGGCCAGAGATGCCGCCTCCACGAAGGTCCCGCCCCGAGCTGTAACCAGAGTGTCATCGGCGTAACAAATCAATCCCAGCCCAGGGGGGGGGCGGCCACGGAGGACTCAGTCGTACCCGATGTCCCCCAGGAGCGATCCGAGAACAGAACCCTGTGGGACGCCACACGACATGGACCTCCTGACAACGTCCCCTTCACGAAGAGTTCACGAAGAGGACATTGCGACCATCAAGGTAGTCTGCCACTAGCCGCCTTAGGTAGAGGGCACTCCATGGAACCGGAGTGCCTCCGTGATGCAGCCGAATGGCAGACTATTGAATGTGTTGCACTCCCTTCAAGGCGACGGCCTCCGAAGCCACGATCTTCAGATGCAGAATGGCGTCGACCGACCAGCCCGAAACCCGAGCCGGATGTCGGACAGGTCAGGGCCGACCCGCGTGAGGTGCTGGACGATGCGAGAAGTACTACCCTCTCCAACAGCTTGCGTACCTCGTTCAGCAGCACGATGGGCCTGAAGCCAACGACTGATGTCGAAGGCCTTCCCGGCTTCGGCAGTAGCACGAGATTCCCCTCCTTCCAGCTGTGAGGGAATCGTCCGGACACCAGTCTAGTGTCGAGCAGTACCCTGATGCGGGACTTCATGTGGTCGAGGACCAGGACCAGGCTACGGGTACCCCATTCGGCCAGGGAGCGGCGCTTTTCCGCATACGGCTCGCCGTGTGTGAGTTCCAACTCCAAACCTATAACAGAGGAAGTATTGCAAACAGAGAGAATTGGTGCTATAAAAGAAGCATATGGAAGTTGAGAGACTTCAAAATGATCGGACCTGACGCATGTGTCGATATTTCGTACATAAATTTTTTGGATAATATTGTAACAAAAGCCTGTAGTTTAGTTAATTTACAGGATTGTCTATTTAGTAATCAAGTTTAAAAATAAAAATGCTTTTCTTTCTTTTATAGAGTTTTATTTCTAAATCTTGCATAATAAAAAGCACATGTCATATTATTAATAGAAGATTAATTTCAAATCTCAATTCGTTTCGGAAATATTGATGTTTTCCAAAAATGCGTTGACTCCTCTAAAATATCAGTACAATAGTTTTCATCATAATCTTCGAATATTTCTTCTTTGTTTCTTGCACCAAACCATCTTCTACTTTATTAGTACGATTAGTAAATACGTTTTATATTTAAATATCAGAAAATTACACTTTATAACAACACTATATTTAAATAAATTTCAAATAAAACGACCAACCGCGTCGCCGCCGCCGCTCCGTTGATTCGTGAACTGCGCTCGTTCGGGCACAATGACGTCACACGCACCCGCGTACACTAACTTTTAGCGGCAGGAAGGTATAATGTTTATAACTTAATATCTTCGTAAGTAATGGTCCGATTTGGATAATTCAAAAAGGAATATCATTCTTATGTCATAGAGAATAACGTGGATACTAGTTCTATTGAATTTGCTATACCTTTACTGATCCTCATTAGGTGAAGTTTCATAAATCTGAAATTTTTTCATAAAAAAAAAAGTATCTATTCATACGATTTTTTTTTGTTATTCTAATGATGATTCTAATGATGATTCTAATGATAACTCCCTCTGTGATATTTCGTGATTTTTTCGAACCCCTTCACCTTTTTCGAGCCTCACGTGATTAATGGATGATCCCTAAAACCGAATTATTTTAAAACCCTGGGAAATTATAAAATGGAATGGTATAAAAAATTTCAATTAATATTTTGATGAAAAATCAAAAAGTAAAGGAATTTGGTTTAAAACTTTACAATGTGAGCCTTCTCGAATCCCACGGGATTCTCTGATACAAGATTAACTCGTCAACAAATTGTGTTGGCCTTAAACTTCGTTCTGATCACATTCCTCCGAATACGTTAGAATATATGATGAAGAAAGTTAGTTCATCTAATTGTGACATTTGTGCCGCAGAAAAAGATATTCAACATTTTTGGTAGAATGTGTTTGGAACAGAGACAGGTGGAAAGAGTTAATGAAAAAAAAAAATGAAGATATAAATAGTATAGGAATATTTTAAAGTACATTACCGACCCCTATGTCTGTTGATTGTAGTTAGGGAACCATGGGACTGGCACTTTCATCTTTGTTGAAAAAAGTCCCTAAATAAAATTATAAAAAAAAATGTGATCTTGGTTAATAAGTTGTAGGAAGTATTCTTGGATGCGTTTGTGATGTCAAAGGTGATTGATAATTATAATCAGTACAATTCGTCACGATGAGTATCTGTTTTTAACCAAGGCGGCAGCCAATGTACCTTGTATACTTTTTATATATCCTATTAGTAATTTTATCTTTATAACATGATTTATGTATTTTTTACAAATTTAAATAATCTGAGGTCTTATCAACATTTCACGTGTTAACTAACGTATCTAAAGCAAAGTGTTAATTAAGTTTAAAATTTAATAGTTCTGATACTAATTACTTTCCTGTACTTATTTATAGAGCGGCATCACTTGCAACTGGTTACAAGGTTGCAGCGTTAAACGTACGCGATGCTGTTATCCTTCCGATTCAAGTTGTATTCACGCGACACGTAGATGGCAATGATAAACTGGTGAGTTAAAATTAATTTTTAATTATTAATTTTTTAATGTTTAAAATTTTGTTTTAAATTAATAATTTTTTAATGTTAATATTTTAAATATTTAATTAATAAAAATTTTTGCTTCCAGGAATATGTAAGTTTTTGCATTAATTTTTATATAACAAAATATCATTATTTTTTATGATAATATTATTGTAGATTTAGTTTTATTTTACGACCAGTGTTATTAGCCAGAATTTCATGATATGAAATTGTTACAGATCAAGAGAACCCTCTTCGGTCCAATGAATCCCTATCCACAGAAAAAGGTAATAACGTTCAATAAACACACAGATGATTTCAGTTTCAATGTAAACTATGCAGAATTAGACCATATACCTTCCAATGAACTGAAAAATATTGGAACATTAAATTTGACACAAGTTGTACTAAGCGGTGTCAGCGAGGCCCTAGCAAAGAATTCAGGCGAAAATATCGAACATAAAGGTATTAAGGCACATTTCAATTTAGATGATTCAGGTATTCTGAACTTAGTTAATGTAGAATTTGTTGCTGAGAAAACTGTTACTGAGGAAGATGATAAAGATAGCACTTTGTCTAAAATTGGTAGTACTATCAGTAAATTGTTTGGATCTGACTCCGAATTACCAGAAAAAGCTGAGGATAAACCAGGGGAACAACCACAGGAAGCAGAAAAGAATGATACTGTTAAAGCAAATGAAACAACAACTGAGAAACAGAATGCTACAGAAGCAGAAACGAAGCCAAAACCTAAGATTATTGTGCTGAAAGAGCCTATCAAAACAGAAGAACAAGTTTTAAACATAGAACCCTTATCTCCTGAAGAATTTAAGTTATCTAAAGCGAAGATTACTGAGTTGAATAATATTGATAGAAAACGAGTGGAAAGGGAAACAGCTCTTAATAACTTGGAAGCATTTGTTGTTGATGCTCAAATGAAGATTGAAATGGAGGAATATGCAGAATGTGGAACTCCAGAACAAATAGAGGAAATCAAAAAAATGTGCTCTGAAACCTCTGAATGGCTATACGACGATGGATATGAAGCGCCAACCGAAATGTATGATCAGAAATTGTCATTGCTTAAAGAAAAGACTAATCCCATATGGTATAAACATTGGGAACATAGAGAGAGGCCGGATGCGGTAGCTGCTATCCGTAATCTTATTAAGAGTGCAAAAGAATTCCTCAAAACGGCCAAGAACTATACTAAAGAAGCAAACTCTGAAAGGGATGTATTTACTGATGTAGAAATAACAGTTCTTGAGAAAAAAATTGAGGAGACAGAATCATGGCTTGAAAAGACTATTGAGGAGCAAAATGCATTGAAAAAGAATGAAGATATTAAGTTGACTGTTGATAGCATTAGAGAGAAAATGAGTAACTTGGATAGAGAAGTCAAGTACCTATTAAACAAAATGAAAATATGGAAGCCAAAAAAGCCGGCTAAAAAAGAAAGTGAAAACAAAAATGAGACCGTCATAAACGCTGATGAAGAAGGTTCAAATGGTGAAGCAGAGAAACCTGAAGAAAATGGCGAATCAGAGAAAGTTGGAGAAAACGGAGAGAATCAAGGAGAGAAACCAGTGACAGAAGCGAAATCTGAAGATGATTCCGGTGGGGAGGAAACGGAAATACCCCAAATAGGTGAAGAAGTTGAACATTCCGAATTATAATAGTGATGTGTGGAATATGTTAATTTATTAAGTCTAATTTATTTTTTACTTTGAAACTTAGGTGTGGTGTGTTCCCTTTTTGTACTGATTTTACCCGAAGCACAATTTTTAATATACTCTGATACTCTAATCGTAATTTATTGAATTTATTAAACTATAACATAACACTAGTTATGTTAAGAGGCTTAATTACTTAATAAGTGTAACTTATTATTTGTGTTTTATATAATTAAGAATTTCATTCTCTCTCAATTAAAGTATCCTAATATAATAGCTAATTACTTATAGAATGATAAATTAGTGCAAAAAGCGAACTCGTCATTGAATTCTATTCATAAAATCTCAAACTGGATTACCACATTTTATTTTTTTACTTATAAATTGACTATTAGGAAAAATAAATTTACATGCTAGAAATTACTTGTACAATGAACATTATTACACATTATTAAATGTATCAATGCCATTCTAATATAACTCTTTGGAAGCACAAATAATTACATCCATTAAATTTTAATAATGTAATACTTCTACGTTATTAACCAAAGCGTGGTAAGTTGTGAGTAAACAGCGATTACAATAAAGAACTAATCTGGTTGTTATTTAGCTATTTGATAGCTCTTAAATCAGTGAATTTGGTGCTAACTTGCAATGAAACACAAATAATTTTTAGTGTGTAAATAAGTTTCATGTTATCGGGTCTCGTTTTTGATTCTTTATTAAAATGTTTTTATGGTCTAAGTTTGTTATTCGAGTTATTGAAGTGGCTCCTATTCAAATAATTCAGCATTGACCCCAAAATGATCGCGAGATTACATTATATTTATTAATGTAAAATTTTATGTGATATATAATAAATATAAAGCTTTTGAAAGTGAACAGTTCGGTTTTTCTGGTACTGGCTTATATAGATATAATTTAAGTGAAATGAAACTGCATAAATTAAAATAATAAAAAAAAAAAGAAAAAATGTATACTATTGATGGTTGAATGTGATCTTGGAATGTAATGTTGTCTTGTAATAGTATTAACTGCGTGAAATATATTTTAACGTATTCTAGGTACCAGGGAAACAGTTTGAATGGTATTATGTAAAGTTGTGAGATATGTTGAATACCCAGTCGCAAATAAAGAGATAAATAAATTAATAAATGAACAAATATTGTTGTTTTAGTAATTAAAAACCTTAATGTTAAATGCTCAGTTATACGACGATATATGTATATAAAATAAAATATAAAAATGTAGCTATATATACATTTAAAAATAATAATTAAAAATAAAATTCTATTAGTATGAAAAGAGGATCAAAATTCCCTCTAGATAATTTAAACAGCATTAGAGGTTCAAAATGAAAACAATCTTACACTATTATAGTTTTTAAAATTAACTTAAAAATAAAGGAATTAATACCGTATTTAGAGTGATATAATTTTAACTCTGTTCTGGAAAATTGTTTATTCTAAATAAAATTAACTCAAATACGGTTTAAAAGACTAAAATGTGTGAGAGACGTCTGGCATAATCATTTGATTGACTTTTGCGTCAGAAAAGAGCACATACTTTTGGTTTTACTATAATAATAATATCTTTATTTGCATGAATATGGTACAAAAGATATCAAATTTACATTTTATCCAGCATATTCTACCGATTTTTTCGGCGTGCAAATAATAATAATAATAATATTTAAAATAACCAAAAATTTTGTGTACAATTGTCCACATTAGATAAATTATGTCAATATTGAAATACAAAGTAATGGAAATAATAGCAGTAACATGAAGCAGCAATCAAAAAATAAATAAAAAAGTCTTGTGAAATGAAACAACAACCAATACAATAATTAGAAACAATTAGTAAACTTAAAAACTTTAGTCATATTTTGTCATTCAAGTAGTCATTAATACTGTAACACAATTTATTTAGTAAGAATTCATAAAAAGATTTCTTAAATGGTACTGATAAATCTATACTAATATTATAAAGCTGAAGAGTTTGTTTGTTTGAACGCGCTAATCTCAGGAACTACTGGTTTGAATTGAAAAATTATTTTTGTGTTTGATAGCCCATTTACCGGGGAAGGCTATAGGCTATATAACATCACGCTACGACCAATAGGGGCTGAACAATAATAAGAAATGTTACAAAAACGGGAAAAAAACAATCTTTTTTGAGAGCTTCCATTGCGTCCTTTATTATTTCTCTTGTCAAGACATTTTTTTACTATAGTTCCACTTTTAAAGTAAATATAACAAACATCACACTTTCACTGAGAATTTTCGAAAAAAAAAAACTCAATACGTTGAACGACCCAGGAATCAAACCTGAGACCCCTTACTTGCGATCACTCAACCAACGAGGCGGGTACCTACTCTTAGAGTAATTGTTTAAAAATATTTAACTACGTTTTTCCTTAAAATTAACGCGGGTGAAACCGCGGGGCACAGCTAGTAAATAATAAAATTAAAAAATGATTATAACATCGACATAGTCGATAGATTATAAACACATTTTCATTTTTATGTATAACTTCTCTCAAATTGTATTTTTACAGAGCTGTATCTATAGAGTTGTTGGTATCTCTAGTGGGATTTTAATATTGTTTTATCCTTACAAGCATAAACCTGAAAGTGACTAATAAACTGTAGCCTATGTGTTATTCTGATGTATAAGTTATGTTATTGTAAAGTTTACATGAGCCTGTAACTTTGATGTTATTGATGATATGAATAAATTGACAGCAACTTTTTTATATAGTTTTAAAAGTACAACAAATTTGCCATTTAACATTTTTGTCTAATTCTTACAGTTTAGCTAAAAATGCAAAAAAAAAAAAAACGGAAATTTGAATTTCAAAGCTATATAACCAGGGTTGGCATTGTTTTAAACAATTGTTTAAAACAAGTGTTTTAAACAGTGTTTAAAACACTTAGAAAAACGTATAGGTGTTTAAAACATGTTTTAAAACAATTTGTTTTAAACGTGTTTTAAACACTCATAAAAAACACTAATGTTTTTTTTATCTTTTTTTACGTGTAGTGACTAATAGAATGCATCCAAATTTTTTGGTAGATTTTATCTGTAAAGCTACCAACTCTCATTTTTCTATTACTGGCCTTACATTCCCAAAACACAGAAATAAGGGGTGGCTCGTGTATATGGACGGATGAGATTTGAGTGTGTACGACGTCCGTGTGCGTGTGGGTTAGCAAGTAAATGTGTCAGGTGATTGTTTGTTAGACGTTTCTTGTTGGAATTACGTTAGAAATTGTTTTTGACTAGGATATTGTATATATATAAACAATTATGTATGGTGTGAATAGATATAAATATTTTATTGACAGGTATAATACCTATAAGTAGAAGGATTATCATTTTAATAATATCTTAAAAAGCACCCCACGCTTTTTTAGGGTTCCGTACCCAAATGGCAAAAACGGAACCCTTATGGATTCGGCATATCTGTCTGTCTGTCTGTCCGTTCGTATGTCACAGCTACTTTTTTCCGAAACTATAAGGACTATACTGTTGAAACTTAGTAAGTAGATTTATTATGTAAACCGCATTAAGATTTTCACACACAAAAAAATACATTTTGGGGGTTCACCATACTTAAAACTGAAACTCAAAATTTTTTTTTCATCAAACCCATATGTGTTGGGTATCTATGGATAGGTCTTCAAAAATGATATTGAGGTTTCTGTCATTTTTTTCTAAACTGAATAGTTTGCGCGAGAGACACTTCCAAAGTGGTAAAATGTGTCCCCCCACCCCGTAACTTCTAAAATAAGAGAATGATAAAACTAAAAAAAAATATAGGTATGATGTACATTACCTTGCAAACTTCCACCGAAAATCTAGTAAATATTTTTTTTTTATATAAAAAATATACTATTATTAAAACATCGACCAAAGTTACAAAGAACTACAAGAACATTTATATGATGTTACTTGCTGCTACGGAACCCTTCATGGGCGAGTCCGACTCGCACTTGTTTAATTTTTTACAATAAAATACATTTTTTTCTTATGTACACTATAATTAATTAAAATTTATTTTTTATTACTTTTATTTTTTTATAAAAGTATGTTTTTTTAGTTTTTTTTTTAACTACAGTAGAACCTTTATAAGTCGAACATCAAGGGAGACGCCAAAACGCCGTTTTCTACTTATAGAGAATTTCGACTTATGCGGATTTTGATTCGACATAAGGAGGTTGAGATTAATTCTTATAAAGAGTTAGAGAGGTAAAATAAATAAAACATTCAAGTTGCAGAGGTGACACACATATTTTTATTTATTATAAATCAACATTATTTCAAAACATACTTAAAATAAAGTAGCATTAAAAAACCAGTATTTTTTGCTTTAGATAATTCGGTTGTTCTCTATCTATAGCATTGTCTAAGGTTTAAAGAGCAGAAAATTCTTGTTCTTCAGAGTTGCTCTTCAGAGAGCTTGAAATCCGTTTAACGAAAACCGAGATTAGAATCGAACTGTGAACTCGATTAAGTAAAACGTAGTTTTATTAAACTTGGTTTCGAATACAAATAGTGAAATCGGCCCTAAATTGCTTTCTAAGAAACAATGGTGTACTTACACTGTCGGTGAATTCTCGCCGGTCGGTAAGTTGGTAACTTATTTATTTTCGAACAATAGAGGTAATATGTCTCAAATAATCGAGTTGTAAAAATTGTAAAATAAAACATTGCTATGTTCGAGATACAGAGGTAAAATTTAATTTTTCGAGTTAAGGAGGGAAAATATGTAATAAAATGGCTTGGAGGGACTCACTGATTATTTCGACTAATAGAAGGTTGAGATATCGAGTAATGGAAGTTTTGGTGTTTAAAGGGAAGGGAACAAAACATTTTTTCGAGATTTGGAGGTTTTCAACTTATCGAGGTTCGACTTAACGAGGTTGTACTATTTTTTTTTTTTTTTTTGTTGAATTTTCTATAAAAGAGTTTTTTTAGTTTTTTTTTACTATTTATTATTTATTTTATTCAAGGTCATAACTTATCCGCGAAATAAGTTATTTGGGCTCCTGCTGTTTTCTCGGTTGAAAAAGCTGGTTTTCAGATTAGTCAGTAACTTATACGAGAAATTGGTGATCGAGTAATGAATAACAAATCGCTAATCCTAAAGATTCTGGTAAGGATAACAGAGCTAACTATTTAAATTATTACATTGTCATCAGTCCCGAAGTCGGTAACTTATCCGAGAAATAGGTGATCGAGTAATGAAAAACAAATCGCTAATCCTGAATATCCTGGTAAGGATAAGAGGACTATTTAAATTAGTGCATTGTCATCGATCCTTCGATAAGTCTACTAAGTTTATATGAAATCTGAACGTTTGAAGTAGGTCAAAATGACGTCTAAAGGAGTTGGTTACAAACATACAAACAAACAAACAAACAAACAACAGGTGAAGCTAATAAAAATAGTGTAATAAAAAAGATTCGCTTTGGCGACATTTTAGTGATTTTAATGCTGGAGGTGGTGGTGAAAATGGTACAGTAGGTATAGAACTTTGTACAGGAGATCGAAAAAGAAACTTCATTAGCGAGGGTATGTTTCTTGGGTACAGTTGTTCAGTATGACCAGGAGATCATGTCGTTAAAATATCATCGATTGTCCCAGACTTAACCAGTATATTAGAGTAGAAGTAATATGGCTGTTTTACTAATAAGATATACATACATTCTTATTAATTAATTTAAAACAATGTTTTAAACATGTTTAAAACGTGTTTTAAACAGCTGCATAAAAAACAAAATATTTTTTTGTTTAAAACATGTTTTTTTTTAATATTTTGTTTTAAACATGATGTTTTGTTCTTTTTTAAAAAAATTGTTTTTTTTCCAACCCTGTATATAACAAATCAAATATTGAAGATAGAAATTCGATTCCAGAGAATTTTTTGTACCAAATTTAATAATATAAAAGGGCCATTCATTCGCTTTTTACCCGACTGCGACAGAAGGAGGGTTATGTTTTTCGAGTGTTTGTATGTATGTCCTTTTCTTTGGCACGCCCTACAGCCCAAACGGCTGGACGGCTTTTGACATATGAGGTGTCGTTGGATTTGTCTAAATTGTAGTAGTGACATGACACAAATGGCGGAATGAGGGGCGGAGTTGAATTTTTTCTTCTTACTGTAGCAATATGGGTGTCAAATGAAAGCTAGTAATTTGTTTTATTCTTTTTAGTTTATAATAAAAGTATTTTACGCAGTCGGGTTTTTTGATTTTCTAATTAAGCATACTTGTTAAAAAAATAATTTTATCACAGTTTGCAGGACAAAAAAGTAATAAAAAATCATGTTTCCCATGTTATTTAAATGGAAAAACTTTAATACGACTTACGCAAGCTCGCCGACGGAGGCTGGATGAGGATTGCGGAAAACCGGGATATTTGGCGGGAGGTTAGGGAGGCCTATGTCCAGCAGTGGACTGCGATAGGCTGACGCGAAAAGGATACGTAATATTTATCTAAAAATATACCTAGTTCAATAATATAAAACGTATTCTTAAAAATAAGTACAAATACTCCACTAATGTGAATATTGGCCTTGCATTTTTTTGGAAAGTACGGATAAATTAGGTATGTATGATGTATTTTTTAATTTGAGGCACGATTCCAAGCTCATCTTATTGATATCAGCCGATTTCTTGATTAACTCTTGGTAAAGATCATGCTTTAAAATGATTGTTCACATCAATATGTAGACCCCAAAAATAAAAATAACATCAAAATCTAGTTTTTTTGAGTTGATTATATGAGTCAGGTATTTCTGTGTTAAACATCAACATATCTTTTCTCTCCAGATCTTTTTCTCTAATAGATCGGACTCAGCATAAAGACCCTCGAATTCCTGTAGTTATTACTATGCTCTGTGCGCTCGAATTTTGAGCATCACAATTCTTAATTTTTTAAAACCAGCAACTGCATTTCAAAGCTGCCAATATCAATAATAAAAGCTGAAAAATTAATTTATCTACTTCCATGCTTTAAATCTTCTATAAAAGATTCTGAAACAGTTAACTTATGCCAACATTAAAACACCCAATGTCATAATACCTAAACATTATACCATCCAAACGGATGATATAATGTTGTAGTACCCATGGCCTAGTTATTTTTTCCTAGATCGTGGTTGAACTTACTGGATTTCATTATAATTTATAACACTTCTTTTTTTTTCTATCTCTTCTGCGCAAAGGGTTAACAACAGACAGCCACATTCTTACTGCTCGATGCATGGTATATATGTATATGAATTTAAAAAAAAAAAGCTGTATGAATTAAAAAAAAAAAGATGCGCTCTGTAAAAAAAGAGGAAATTTAGACAAGACTGTATGGACTATATTCCTTTGCCTTTCCGAATCCCCAACATTATTCTTCGATATTATTATTGTTTTGTTTAGATTTAAAGCATAGGAGTAGATAAAGTCTTGTATGCAACTGTTGATAATTAGGTATTAAAACACTCATGTGATACTATTATCACACTCTGCTTCGCCTCGTGTGATAAATCCACATTCGTGTTTTAATACTCCTTATCATACAAAAGTTGCATAAATAGCTATTATATTACCGTGGCATTCAGTGGTTTTATTACAAAAGCTAACGTCGCTTTGCTGTATCCTAACTCTTTGAACCTAGTGAGACAAGCTTCCTCCATATTTATCAGTGTTGTTTTAAAATAGCAAATGTGAATTTTAGACTTACTTTCTCGACAATATTTTAATAAGCATGTAAAGTGAATTAGGGTTTCTCTTTCAAAATCTTTAGCAAAAAGAGACAATTTGTTTTCGAATGAAATTACTTCTTCTAACATTAAAAAAAAAATGCGTTTTCTTTTCTTTGTATCTTACGATTAAGTTGATTTAGATGAGAACTAACATATACCATGAAATAAAATTTTTGGATTTACTGATCATTATTATTAGATTAGAAATTCTTTAAATTGGCGATGGTAAAGAGCTTTAGCTACAATAGAGTTTATGATCTTAATCTCCAATTTCATTACTTTGCGTTTTTTTTTTTTCAAGAAATGTCTGTGCACATAGTGCTTGCTTCGTCTGTTGATATCTAGACAATTTTTTCTAATGAGATTTGATGTTTTTAGAAGTTTACTCAATTACAATATTTGCTATATCAAGTCCACGAGTTTCTCCTTTGAGTGCCGATATTCCCAAAAGTTCATCTTTCGGGCCTATTGATAAATCGCACAAAAAGAGAAACTTGCGCTCCGTCATTTGTATCACAAGATTCTTCAACCGCTATTAACAGAGTGGAAGCCAATTTGAAATCTTTGTTGGTTTGTTATGTTTGCTGCAGACATTTTTGCTGTCCTGTCTTTCACTGTTTTAGCAGACAAAGGAATCTCTCGTTTGTTTTTGAAATGTCTGTTTAATTCTTAGATTTTAAGAATCTCAAAAAGATCTTCTTTCATTTTGATTCACTTAAACTCTCTATATAGTTTCCATCCGTATAATGCTTTTACAATGGGTGATTTTGTTGAGCTAAGAACTTGTATCAAATTTTGTTTGCGGAAAAAATATTCTTGTGAGGACACGTTGAAAATGTTGCGGAAGGCCTTTGGTGATCAAACTATGGCACAAAAAATGTTTATAAGTGGTACAACGAGTTCAGTGCGGGCCGAGAACGCGTTGAAGACTAACCGCGTTCTGGACGACCATAAACGTCTACCGACGAGGGCCACGTCCAAAAAATCAAAGATTAGGTGCTTGAAAATCGTCGATTGACAGTTAGAGAGACCTTGCTGATAGTGTTGGAATATCATTTGGCTCAGTCCAAACCAATTTGAAGAATGTTTTGTGTCTCAAACGCGTCAAGTCTCGTTTGGTGGCAAAATCGCTCATTTTTTATTGAAAAAAAAAACGGTCGCGTTGATGTGTGTGAAACTTTGCTGTTTGACTATCGGGACCACTTGAAATGCACCATTACTGGAGACGAGACTTGGATTTACGCATACGACCCTGAAACCTCCGACCAATCCAGCAAATATCGTGCAAAAGTTGAAGCAAGACCGAAAAGAACACAGCAAAGTCGATCGAAGATCAAGGTGAGGTTGACAGTTTTCTTTTTTTTATCGTGGTGTGGTTCTCTATGAATTCCTTCTGCCGGGCCAAACTGTCAACAAAGAATATTATTTCAGCGTTATGCGTCGTTTGCGTGAAGCTATTCGTTTGAAACGGTCGGAATTATGGGAGAAAAACTCTTGGTTCTTTCATCACTATAATGCACCATGTCATACTGCATTGGTTCTGTGCGACTTTTTTATCAAAAACTCGACTCATATCGTTCCACAACCACCGTATTTGCCTGATTTGGCTCCGTGCGACTTCTGGCTATTCAGCAAACTCAAATCGCCAACGCGGGGACGCCGTTTTGACACGATTGAGGAGATAAAAACCGAATCGAAGAAGGTCTTGAAGACTATACCGGAAAAAGACTATTCCAATTGTATCGAGGACTGGAAAAAGCGTTGGGAAAAGAATTTACATTTTATAAACAAATTCACCTTACTTTTTGACTACAGTTAGTACATTAAATACAATTAAAAAGAAGTAAACAAGTACATTAAATAATTGTGGAATTTGTAGATGGAAAATTACACGTACAACTACTAATATATATGTCGGAGATTCGATATAAATGGGCTTGATGACAGAAATTCTTTAAAAATAGGTAGTGTTTCAGGATAGGGACTTCGAAATAAAACTTTTATTTCATTTCTCAAGCGTGTGCTTACTTCTCTTAACTGATTACCTACAATATTTCATTTATAAAAATGAATATATTTTTATATAAAAATTAGTTTTATATATAAATTAAAAAGGGTAATTAGAAAATAAGTTGTTCTTGTATATGATACGTTATGATAAAAAATGTGCCTCAATAGTATAAGATTTAGAATGTAATAGTGTATAAATTAAGTTTAAACAAATAAAGTGAAATAAGAAAAATGTTGTTAAGAATAAAATTATTAAAGAGAACTAAGTAGATTCAAAAATATTAAATGTAGAGACAGTCTCCCCAAACCATATCGGAGGTGAATGTATATATAAAAAAAAAATCATTTAGTTAATACAATACTTGCAATGCAATTGAATTACTATTGGTAGCGTGGTGAATTCGATGTAGGCTTGGTAATTAGCTTATCTTTTCGAACTGTCCTCAAAAATACCATCAAATATCATCATCATCATATCAGCCATTGGATGTCTACTGCTGAATGTAGGCCTTCCCCATCGACCTCCAGCGACCGGTTCAAAGCAGCTTCCATACAACTGCTTCCGGCGACTTTACACAAGTCGTCTGTCCATGTCGTGGACGGCCGTCCACGCTTGTCGATACGTGGTCTCTACTCGAGAATCGTTCTGCTCCATCGCGATCGGCATATATTCTCAGACATATTATCATCCATCAAATATATTCTCAAATAGTTAAATGACAACTCTGCTTTTTCATATCTATAGCAACCTCAAACCTGCCATTCTATTCTGCAAAGAATTGCTATGACAATGGGATATTATATATGTATACTAGCAAACCCGGCGAACTCCGTTTCGCCACCAACTTATTTTCGTGAGGAATACTCACACCACGTACTGCCGCCATGCAAAACCATATTGGTTTGTAGTACATGCTATGTATTAGAGATGGCGCTGTATGTGAAAAATGATTTTCCCTGTTTTCCTGCTTTTCTGTTGAAAATTTTCCTCAATTTAGTTTGCTATAAAGCTCACGGAGCCCGAGACCTTTCCAACGAATGCAAAACCGTGGAAATCGGTTCGTGCGTTCTGGAATTATAGCGTCAGGAAGGAAAACCCGACTTATTTTTATATTATAGATAATTTTATGAATACGAGTATATATTTAGATACACTTTTATGTCACTCAAAATATTTACGGATGATAATTTAATTACAAGTGAATAGTGAGACTGTTGATAGAGTAATAGTAATCTGACTGACCGAATAATGGTACAAATTGTAAAAAAAAAAAAAATAATAATTTAGCTATGTCGGTTTGTTTTTTTAGTTACTTACTGCCCGCCGAAAAAATATTTTTTAGCGAGGAATTAGGCGGAGATAATGAATAATACATTTGTTTGCCAGCGCTTATCCGTGCTAAACAATAGTTGCTTGCATTTCAAAAAAAATTACTCGTATCTTACGAGGCAAGATAATAAGTAATATTTCGTGCCTGCACTAAACATTTCGTGGAACAGCCGCAGTCGAGAAGTCAGAGTTCAGTATTCAGTATTTCTAAATTTTACCTCTGAGAGCGTGAAATTAAATAAATATTTTTTTATAATTCAAGTTATTCAAATGTATTGAGTTACTTTTAGTATTAATATAATATTGATATAATGTAATCTTTAATTATATCGAGATCTAACGTTAAATACTAATATATGTATAATTTAATGGAAAATATATAAGTAGTAATTTTATTATTAAAATATAATATATTTCATTAATTTAAAAAGATTTTTAAAATAGGTAGATGTCTAATAAATACTTTATTATAAACTGTACCATAGTTTCATCCGCAGTGTATACAAAATGACCTCTTTACAATTTCACTAAAATTGTTTATAGAGTAATAACTTCACTTCTAGACGTGTATGATCAAGATGAAAGCTATGCCAGATTTTAAGTTGTATCACAACTATAAAAACGGCATCTAATTTCGTGCAGGATATTATGCGTGAAGCCAGAATCAACATACAAATGGACAAAAATCAATAAAATAAATGTTTTGGCTCTACTCTCTATATTCCTGAATAACTTAATGTGCAGACATCAGATGTCTACAATTTTAATATATGTACTGTAATATATCAGCTTGTAAACATCCCACTGCTGAGCGAAGCCCTCTTCATAGAAGAAGGGTTGGAGCTTAATCCACCACGCTGCTCCACTTTGGGTTGGCGGATATCTCCTTACCATGAGTATCGATCGCTACCTAATGTCAACCGTGATATGATAACCGGGACCGACGTCTTTACGTGCTCTCCGAGGCACGGTGGGGAAACCCACTAGTACATACACCCAGACCGGAAACAAATATTTGCACAAATACAAATATCTGCCTCGAGCGCGAATCGAACCTGCGACCGCCGGTGTTGAGGCGACCACTCGCACCACTACACCAGAACGGTTGTCAATATATGTCCATAAAAATTATGTTGCGTAATCGTGTAATACACAGTTTGACACTAAACATTATTATTTCATTGCTTAAAGAGTTAAAGTTATACCTTTATAATCTTTTCGTTTCATAAAGGTAAAAAAAAAATCAACCCAATTGAAGGACGAGCCTCACTGCCGAATACTTACCGAAATTAAAATATTTAATGATATTATTTTTCTGAGATTTTCGAAATTAACGAAGTTAAAAAAAAACCGAATTTATTAACAATTGAAAAAAAAAATTGAAAAAATAAACGTTCTGCACAACAATTTTACTATGTGCTTACTGTGATTTTCTTTGGTTAAATATTTTCTTGATAATAATTAGAGGAACTGCAGCATATTTGGGATACTGCAGGTAACTTGGAATACTTCGATATCTAAATCAATATAAATGCCATTTGTGTATTTTTGTCGTAAACATAACGTCATATGAGACATGAAGCCATTGAGTATTAAAGGCAGGATGCAATCTTGACAATCCGGCTACAAACCCCAAGAGAACGAAACGCCTGATTTGAAAACTTATTCGGTAAGAATGCAATCAGCGATAATCATTTACTGTAATACATTAAATCTTCATTACAATTATTTAAAATGTTAAGTGACCTTATTAGTTTACGATGTTACTATGATTCTGTGAATATTTCTAGAATTAAAAATGTGACATGGAATTTTAGGTTATGCTGGTATGTTGTTAATTTGGAATAGGTACCGAAAGTGAGTGAGTTCCATTCTGTTTTTTTTTTTTTTTTTGATAATGGCAACATTTCACAAATATAAAAGAGGGTGAGAAAAGGAAGAAGTGGCCGCTGCTCTTGGCGCTATTAGAGAAAAGAGAAATGGGACACTTAAAGGCAGCTAAACAATTCAACGTTCCCAGGTCAATACTTTTTCGATATGTAAATAATAAAGACTCTCCGATTGAATCGATAGCAAATAAAGTTATTAGTCAAAGGCCAGTTTTTGGTCAAGATATGAAAACCTGCTGGTAGAGTACATATTAATTATGGAGAATAAGATTTATGGGCTCACCAGAATGGATTTGGCATATCGACTAGCTCTAAAAATAATATAAAAAAAATCTTTTAATGGGTGGGTTTGCTGGGAGATACTGGCTCAAAAGATTTTTGGAACGACATTAGGAAGATTTGTCCATCCGACAGCCAACCGGAACTATGGATAATACGGGATATGGGTATGGATTTACTAAACAAAAAATGAACGAATTTTAATTATTTCATATTTTTTTAAACAAAATAAGGCTATTTTTTTATTTAAAAAGATTGGTTAGCTACAGAACTAAAGAATATAAAGCTGTTACAAAAATATGAAATTATTAATTTCTAAGAAAAAGTGTTAGCAATTGTCAAAGAAAAAATGGGAATATAATTTGGAATACTATATTCCAAATTACCTGCACCTAAAGTCAAATCCCATTTTTGGAGTTTTTTAGTTTGATAGGCATTTTGATAGGGTTTTTGGTTTTTGTTATGTTTGATTTTTTTTATTATTAAAGTTTAATAATTTTACAATAATTTAGTGTATTTTTTATTGAGCCATACCGTTTCTCATTAAATATATTCTCAAAAAACAAACTAGTATTCCAAATATGCTGCAGTTACTCTATTATGATCGATTCTTTAAAGAAATCTGTAAATACGAGATACATGCGCCTACACAGTCATCATATAAATGCTGACTGGTTCATTACAGTTGGATGACCATTAAAGGTAGATGCAGGTAGTTTTTGTTATAATTTCATTGAGTCGTGTGCTTGATTGCAATAAAATATAGTGTATAAGAAACAAAGTAATGTTATTATCTCTTTCATAATGTATCTGTGTGGTTTAATGTTCTTTAAAAAAGTGACACTATCTTCTTAATGATAGGTATAAGATTAAACTAATTATAAATATTTTTACAATTTGCGATAAAATAATTGTCAAATCTATAAACAAACAAATAATTTTTGTTTGTATAAAAATTATGATGAAGCGGGTATGGTATGATTAAATTTGACTCTTTCCCTAAATTAAGCACATACATAGGTATCTAATTTCATTCTATGAGAAAAATGTTTTAAAATCTTTTTACTAACTACCTATTGGCTATTACCTAACGAATCAGTTTATTTTTTCTAGGAATACAATTCAAAAATCGTTAAGTATTAAAACATAATATTTAAAAATAGAAATAAATATGATCGTTCAAATGAAGATTACGAAAAAGTTTCCAATCTAAAGTTAGTCTAAATAATGACACAAGAAAATGTGGATTTTTACACAATTCGTATGCTAAATCAATAATTATGTTACTGACTGAAAAATTATAATTTCTTGACAGCCACCTGAGGCCAAAAGCTCCATGACCAGTAACTTGTTTCAATAGAGCTTTTGTTTTGTTGAATCCCATCCCGGAGGAAGAAGTCGGCGCCCGCGCATTGGCGCCTTTCTCTAAACGAGCGAGATAGCATATCTCCCGACTGGAGCGAGAAAGAGATAAAACAATAGCATTCCGCGTCGGACAGACAAGTCCAATGAATCCAGTTTACTTGTTATACTCCAGTCATCCGCTTGTGTATTTAGTTAGTTGTGTAGCATTTTTTTTCGGTAGTGATGTAAAACAAAGCGGAATATTTCGTGTGTGTTTGAAAACAGTAAGACGTGGAGACTAGTAAAGATGTGTTAAGTGGATCCTGTTTTTTTAGTGGATGTTTTCAGTCAAAGCGGTAAGAATAAATAAGAATGCAACCTAATCCCTCCCGTCCCTCTTTTAAGAATGCAGTGCACCGTGTTCGTCTCAGGCGCACCTTGCTATGTTCGTGGTCCCGAAACTACCGAATCAATACAATTACGACGATAATCGATTGTTTTGTAACAGAGTGCCATCGGGTCAGGAATAGGGTTAAATTTCAGTTGGGACATTAACCTTAGTACTCGTAATATAAAAGCAATCAATACATTCATTTATTGATCACTAAATAATCTCTTTGTTTTGATACTTAAAAGTTTAAATAATTAAAGAACAACACCAATATTAAAGTGGTTAATTGTTTCATATATATATTTTTATTGTAGATACTAAAGAAATTATAGTTTTAAGATTTATATAAATATTGAGTATATAATATATAAGTTAAACACATTAGCCAATAGCTATAATTTAGACAAATGGCTTATTATGTAATAAATATTCTTACGACTTCGTGTTCTGGTTATGAACGAAAAGGTTAAGCTTTTGGTATCAAATAAAAACTAATTTATAAGCCGGCGCAAAAAATAAAAAAGACTGCTGTAACGACACATGATAAAGGTATAAATAAAAGGAAATACAAAGTCAAGAAACTCTTTTTCGGCGTTTTTAAATTGATTTAGAAATCACTACATATCATAAAACACAATTTTACTTGTGACAAATTCAAAAACTGCTGCATGGATTTTCATGCGGTTTTCAGCAATAGATAGAGTGATTCATGAGGAAGGTTTAGGTAGATATAGCCCGGGCGCAGCCGGGGCGGGCCGCTACTATGTATATATTTCTACATTGTGTATAGTGAGATTTACACTACACCTAATTGTTAAAAAAGACAAAAATAATTATCACAAAGTAGAAAAATAGTACGACGATAAGGTTATAACTGATTTAATGACTGATGACGGCCGGCTGGTCGAGTGGTCAGGCAACTGGACACTTTACGCAGCGGTCGCGGGTTCGAATCCCGCCAGGTGCAGATAATCTGTATGACGAATATAGATGTCTGCACCGGGTCATGGATGTGTATTTATGTATATATGTATTTATATCTTAAATTTATTTCCGTTCCTAGTACCCGTAACACAAGTTCTTACGAACTTACCACGGGGCTAGGTTAACGTGGTGTGATTGTTGGTAAATATTTATTTATTTATATTTATTTAACTTTAGTAAAAATAATATATTAATGTATTTTAATATCTACAGTTAATGTAAGTTTTCAGATATTTTCGATTAAATGAGATTTTTCAAGAACTTTCTGGATCGCCTCAACCATGTTATACTTAAATAATTAACGTACCTTCTTATACGTTAATGTAATAGTTATTTTTATATTTATATTATCAAAGTATATAGTAGTACCAAACTCTCTGGCGACCCCCCGTGGGAGCTCGTGGCGGAGATTCTTGCCGAGACGTACTCATACGTCTCGGGTAGGAGGGCTCTTGGCGAGAACCCTACGTTGGACGGGATCCTACGGGTGCGTCGGATAGGGCAGGAAGCGCTTATGCGGAGGTGGGAGGAGGACCTGGCGGGGCAGCCGTACGGCACACGCGTAACGGCAGCCATTCGTCGGTCTTGCGTTGGATGCGTCGAAAACGCAAGCCTCTCACCTTCCGTCTGACGCAGGTTCTCACCGGGCACGGTTGCTTTGGTGACTACCTGTGTCGGACGGCCCAGAGGGAGCCGACGACTGAATATTACGATTGTGGCGCGGCGGTGGACTCTACCCAGCAAACCCTCGAGGTGTGCCCGAGATGGGCGGTGCTGTGTCAAGGTCTGTCCGTCTGACGTCGGTCCTCGGAGGGGACTTGTCGCTCCCGAGCATCATCACCGCGATGCTCGGCGACGACGAGTCCTGGAAGGCGATGGTCTCCTTCTGCGAGACAGTAATGTCCCAGAAGGAGGCCGACGAGCGGGTGAGAGAGGAGGCCGCCGACGTGGCCTCCATCCGCGGGCGACGAATGGGGGTGCGTAGGAGGCGCTACTTAATGCGCCTCCAGTGACGCCCCTGTGCCCGTGTCGGGCCGGGATGGGAACCCGGTCCTGCTAGGGCGTCGTCGGGACTGTTCAGAGGTGAGCCGGACAGTCCCCATGGAGGAGAAGTCTGGCCTTTTCGCCGAAGCCAGGCTGTTGCTGGAGGGATCCTGTTGCCTGCAGATCCGGGACCCTCCAATTAAAGCGGCTGAAGGCTCCCGCAGGGTTTTAGTACGGTATTGCACTCCCAAAGTGCCGAGTCCGACATAGGTCTAGGACTGCCGACCCTGGCATCCTGGATATCATCCGTAAATGGATTCCCCTGCAACAAAAAAAAAGTACCAAACTCTCTACTTGCTAGTAAAAATTCTGTTCAAATCAGTTCAGCTATTTCGGAAATATTAAGATCAGCCCGGCTAGCATGCGCGCACGACAAAATTTTGTCTACCCCTTTTCTCGTGTTATATCTCTACATTAAGTTTTAGATATCTGTGGTATTTATTTTTACGTGAGCTAACATAACATAGTAATTTTGTAGAATTTTGACGTGATTTTGACGTTTGAAGAATAATATTATCGACGAGATAAAGTAACTAGCATTAATTTTCTTCGGAAGAGAATTTTGTCTCTCGTAGTGCGCATGTTAGCGTAATTGAGAAAATACTTGATGTAGACACATTATCTCTCTCTCTCGTCAAGAGATATCTAGCCCGGCAGGTAGACAGGCAAAAATTCAATGGTTTGGAGTGTGCAAACAACCGAATAGAAGTAATTAAAATATTGGATAGATATGTATTTTGAACACAGACACTATTTACACTTGTTCATTTGTTAGATCATTGTAACAGACTCCACAAAACTTTTGAAATTGTACCTAGGTTTTTATGAAGGGTTAATATCTAACATACTTTATTCTGTAAAATGAAGTTAGATTATTATCAATCTATTATAAAATAAGTAAGAATCCAAAAAGTTATTTTCCATTTTTTATAACCGTCAGGTCATTAAAAGGGCGACCCTAAAATTATTTACATACGATTTACGAAATATTTAAATTGACTGTCTAAAGATAGTTCATGAATTATTTATGTTTATATGCTTCCGAAGCAATAAAAAATCAAAACCCGTTACATTTTAATTTTATCGAGTAGACGTTTAATGTGAAAACGACTGAGAATTTCTTAACGTTATTTACATAGATACATACGCTGTGTCAAGTTCAAGCAAAACATTAATACATTACATTTTACATATTATACGATACATTGCAGTGACATAACACAGTTGTATTGTATTACTAAGTAATAGCTACGTTGGCATTTATAAACTTGAGCTTTCATAGTTTTATCCGTATATCTATTGTATTATTTATAAACACAATAGTTTGACAAATATGTGTGTAACTAAAACGTACAAAGCAGGGAACTAACATACGAGTATTAGTAGATTTTAATTTCTATAATTATTTTAAAACTATTTCGGTAATACAAGTGCAGTCGCGCAGGGGCGTATACGTCATACAAACTGGAATAATATGTTAACCTCGGAACAGCATCTTAAAGACGCATTGTTATCTTTTGTGCGATTGACCTTACAGATTGCGTGAAAGGACCGAGATTTTATTTAGGAATATATTCAAAAGAGATTTTTTGGTAGGTTTTTAAAATGTGTTATTTACACAAATATATGTATGTATATGATATATATAATTCAACTCATAACTCACACATCAAGTAATTTTCAACGTTGTAAGTTATTGCTACTCAATTTAGCGAATAAACATGGAATGTTGAATGAAACGCCCGGACCATCCGGCTAGTCTTTTGTTTTCAAAATATTTTCGGAACGCGTCCAGGCGATAAATTACGAAACAAGTATACATTAAACATTTCAGTTACGTTAATACCTTCCCTCTGTTATAGACTCTATTGTTTAGTAAACATTGTCGAGAGTTGCGTGAGTTAATTTGACTGATCGTTCAAAACATTCGTTTTCGGCTAACAATGGAATATCGTGCGAAATGCTCGGTTACATCCCGAAATTGGAAATGTAAAATCCTAAATGTTAATATCCGTATACGAAATTCCAGCTTTGTTAAATGTTTTAAATATATGTTACTCGATAATCAGGAGCACTTCTCATTCATAACCGATTCATTGATAGAAGTTAGCTGAACTTAACGTATTTATATTAACTTTAGTTTTGACCTCACGTCATCGACCGCATTACTAAACTGAGTAGTTTTCTTGACAACGCCGACGAATTAAATGTTAAGTAACTATTTTTACGTCTTTTAATATTTGCAAACATTCACTGTTAAAGGAAATTTTCCGTTTCGTCTCTTAATATTTTGTGTAAATATAATAAGGTACATAGATGTAAATGGATTAGAACGGTTACATAAATTGCGATATTTATGAAAGGATTTTTTTTCGGTGAGACCCAAGATATAGTTTTTGTACAATTACATGTAAATAAAAAATTTTCTTCGCTTTATTGATTATAGTTGTGAGGTATTTACATTTACGATGTATTATGTATACTAACTTACTAAGACTATTTATAACACATTAAATGCTGATAAGAAGATGCCTACGTGATTTATGAGACATACGCCGAGTTGCACGAAACAAATTTTAAATTTAAGTGTTTATTAAACTAATTTAATCACAAGAATCGTGATTATCTGTTGCACGAAACCTACATAGTTAACAAAAAAATTTAGTTTAATTAAAGACCTATCTAACGGATGATTAATTCCAACAGCTTTAAATTAATCATAAGATCAACTAATTTTAAGATTAATTGCAGCTTAACTAACGGAAAGTTAGCGACGGTTTTGTGCAACTCGCCGATAGGCTCTTATTGGTAAAGAAAATGGAAACAGAAAGCTGATGTTTTTTTATGAATATTTTGTATGTTATATCACTACAATATTTACGATAACAATGTTTATTACGATAAAGTGACGTGTGGTTTGGTGAATTTTGTTTCCTCTTTAAACTTTTATGTTAATCTTTATAAAGAGATCGTTCAAATACTTATCGACATAGAAGAAATATTTTCGGTTTAAAACGGTTATATTTTCTGAAATAGGTACTATAAATATTTACAATGATTTTAATATTAATTTTATTTTGAAAATTTTAATATTAAAAGGTGGTTATTCCGAATTAAGTAATTTCAAGACCGATGATAATGTTTTAATTTATTCAGGCAACTGAAATAATTAAAGATGAAATCAGCTGAATTTATCAATAAACCACTTAATGAGGTATTCTGTATGCAAAAAGCGGCAATCCAGTTCTCCGAAAATAAAACATTCGTCGAAATAATTGAATCAATGGTAATTGTTGAAGTGTTTACAGCTAATTGTACGCTATAGCTTCGTATATTTCAATTAATCTGGTCATAACCGGAGAACAGCCGATAAATTGTTATAATAATCTGTGTCGTTTTTTGGACTGCACCTGCAAATGTTATACGGATATAGGATTTCATCGATGTTGAAGTCTTTTGATTACCTATTTCATATTCATTTGATAAAGTCATAACGAATATTATTTTTGTAATTTTTGCACATGTTTTGTCAGTTTGTCATTTTTTTTATAATTAGTTTGGCTCTCTGAAAAGAGATTGGAATTAATGGCAAGAATTTGCAGAGATCCGTCTAACAGCAGATAGCAACCTGTCATTTTTCATAGAATGGATAAGTCACATGATATTAAAAATATCAGAGAAATATTATTGCTGTAATACAACCAGGGCCGGCCTTAGGCGAAAATTACGAGTGTGCAAGACTTATATTAGGGATGTTCATAGAAAACATTATCGATTTTTATTATCCATAATTATCCTGAGTCGGGAGTGCACGCGAAAAAAAAAGGTCAACGCGACCCCCGTACCGATGTTTCCACCGCCGGGCTATACGTATTCCTAAAAAATAAAATAAAAAAGATCATCGCGACCCCGTACCGATGTTTCCACATGTTTTTTAAGTTTTAAAGTATTTACACATGAAGTGAGCCGTTATGTCATTATATAGTACAAAATATAGTACAACTTCTGAACCATACACCGGGCTTTAAAAAAATCACTGTCAAGAAAAAGAAATTCAGAGAAGGATTTTATGTCCAAAATAATCGTGTAATAAAGTTTTGATGGAGAAATTACGTTTCGAAAATGATTTTCGAAGAAGGTACTAATATTATATTAAGCTAGCTACAAACAAATTCTGTAGGTCCTACTTCTAAAGAATTGTCAATTGTATAAATACAAAGAAAAAAGTCGGCAGAAGAAAGTTTATCTCCTAATGTTTTAAAATAAATATAAATATTTATAAAATGTATTATATAAATTATACTTTTTTATCTATAAAAAATAAAATAAAATGAAAAAATATCAAATTACTGGCAGAAATATTTTCTCCAATAAGTTACATTGGGCATTTAAATGTTAATACATAGTAAAAATAGCTTACTCTAATTGTTATTTAAATTAATCTATATCTATACAAATAATAAATCTGTTAACCTCCGTTTTATTAATACACTATATATCATCAAGAATAAATTTAAATAGCGCGTTTTTTTTTTGTATCAGCGCCATCTCTTATCGTTTTTTTCTGTGTTCACGTATCACGTAAAAAGTAGAAAACCAATGTAAATAACTTTAATACATAAAAATTAAACATAACTCACAGTATAATTTAGTTTTTATTTCATTGTAATTAAATTTAAGAATAAATATTTAAGAAAATAGAAATAGGTACCTACGCCGCCAACGCCATCTGGTCTAAGGAATCTTAAAAACTCACAAAACTTATTTTTGAGTTATTATTTTGTTAAACTTAAAAGTTTACTAAATATGTCGGATAGGAATAGAAATCGTTTTAATATTTTAGATAAACATCATTTTCAAATAATATAGGTACTATTATGTTAAATGTCACTAAATATAAAAACGATATTCTACCATTATACGATAGATGGCGTATGTAGGTGATAAAAATTATAAATTTATAATTTTTAAAATTTTTGTTAAATACCCGTGCGAAGCCGGGGCGGGCCGCTAGTCCTTAATAAGGTATTACAATTTCAAAATTATGCGAAACCGCGCCAGGGTTTCGAAGATTTTATAATGTAATTTGCAACCGTGCCACATCCATCGCAAATTATCAACAAAAATATTATATGAAAAAGTTAGTTCTAATTATATATATAATGATTGATTAGGTCGGGGAAAAAGTTTCTTTGTATTTTATATACAAATGCAAGATTTTTTTTCAAAAATTAATTACATTTAATTATAATATGTATATAATATGTGTCAGTTTATTCGATAACTTGTTGCCATCTTGTAGTTAGTGATATATACCCGTTCCTGTAGAAATCTTGGCATTTTTGATCAAAACTCTCTTGATGTTAACTTAACACTACCCAAAGAATTCTGAACAGATCAACACAGGTGAAAATCAAAAAAGGTTAAGGACTATGATACATTAACACTTCCAAACCAAGCTTTCTCAATTTTTGATTTGTGGCCAAATACTATAATATGTGTGTGGTCATGATGAAATACCACTCCTTTTATGTTGATCAATTCCAGCCTTTTTTACCCGACTGCGACAGAAGGAGGGTTATGTTTTTCGAGTGTATGTATGTATGTATCAGTGGCGTGACTAGTACTTGAGAACAGGGCAAGCCCGACATACATTTTTTGTTTATGATTCGATTTTTTTTTTTATAAATTTCATGACAATTTATAAATTCCATGAAATTTTGCAACCCTTCACTCTTCAGTCTTCATAATCATTGCCGTCGGCGAGTTTTAACAAAGCACACTGAAGGCATGTTACTACTAGACAGAAAATCACAAACATGTCAGCATTGACAAAACCCCACGTGTTCTGTTACAAACCTACATCACAAACTAACAAACAAAAAAAAACACATGAAAAGTTAAAGCGCTATTACAGAGGCATTAAAAAAGCTTATGATAGGTATCGAAAACTGCACGATAGACTTTTGAAAAATTTATTGGTTGTTTAACGTAATAATAAGATAAAGTAATTTGAAACAAATTTTGTAATTTTGATCTCAAACTCGATGCGAGATTTTATTACATAGGCTACGAAATGAATGATATCATTTTGAATTTTATTCGATAAATAACTAGGCCCCGGTTTGCCACTATCTTGTTGTTGCATATGTTTTTCTAAAACAAGGTCGTGAAAATATGCAACACCAACAATACAATTTATTGGAATGAGAGCAACCTACAATCCAATGAGTCTTGTATACTGATCTATTAAACTTTTGTGAGACTTATTTGTTTGCGAAATACACAAATCCGGTGTATTAGGTTATTCCGAAGCTATGTTTTTTTTTCTCCGTGAAAGATAAAGATTTCACCTTTTCCTCGCCTATTAAAACTTTCACACACTTTAAATTCTTACAAGGAACAATAAGATTTCTATCTGAACTCATTTTAAAATCAAAATCACGAAAATGAAAAATGTATCAGTTATCCGCTCAATCACTAAACAAAATGTATATCATCATTATAAATATTTACACTCTTTGACATGTACCGTGAAATTTGAAAACAAAAACCAACTTCGTGGCGCTAATACTGTGGCGCTAGTTTGTGACTAACTTCTTAGTGAAAGCCGGGCTTATTCTTCCATACTAATTGCTATAGAAACACACAGTAGTTATATCTATAGACATAGCACTTTTTCATAGGTTAGAACGGTGCAGATATACACGCCGGCGAAGCCCCGTTGCAAGCCAATGAGTGTGAGCGAGATGCATATGGCCGTCAACGCTACGTAGTATTTGGCGGCCGGCGGGCGCGGCGCGTTCGGACACTACTTATAATAGTCATAGATAAAAAACAAAACGAAGTGAAAGAATTGGCGCGCGAAAATTTAAATATGAAGGTCAATGTTTTCGGTCGGTACGGAATTTGAAGTAGGGCAAGCCCGGCTTTTTGGCTTGTATGAAGCTACCGCCACTGGTATGTATGTATGTATGTCCATTTCTTTGGCACGCCCTACAGCCCAAACGGCTGGACGGTTTTTGAAATATGAGGTGTCGTTGGATTTGTCTAAATTGTAGTAGTGACATAGGCTATATAAATTTTCAAAATGGCGCCCGCAAATGGCGGAATGAAGGGGGGGGGGGGGTTGAATTTTTTTTTTACTGTAGCAATATGGGTATCAAATGAAAGCTAGTAAATTGTTTTATTCTTTTTAGTTTATAATAAGAGTATTTTACGCAGTCGGGTTTTTTGATTATTTTAATTAAGCATACTTGTTCTCAATTTATTGTTTGTCTCATTAGTTGTTGGCTGTAGAGATTCGAATCGGTTCGGTTCGTCGTTTCGAATTCGGAATGGTTTTGTCCGGCGGTAAAAGCTCATAATGAACGATGCCCTTCCAATCCCACCATACACACACAGCATCATCTTATTGCATGTTAATCTGGGTTTCGCTACAGCCTGTGGAGCTTGACTACCCTTTCACCATGATCTTTTCCGCACGGTCTAGTCGTAGGTGATCCACTTTTCATCACCAGTGATCAAATAATAAATCAAATAAGCGGTTTAAGATTACACAAGAATTAGACACGTGTTTAACAATTAAATACATTCATGTATCTGACAATTTAATATTATAAATTATGATGATATCTCATACGATTTATGGTTTCATACCCTGTGATTAATTTGAGATGGCTTTACTGAAGGACGGTGTCTGTCGACGGTATCGGATGTCTTCATCTACCGCGATTAATTAGATACTTTATACCTTAGAAACATATATTATGATATGCTATTTTATGTGTGTAACTATCTGAAAACCTTGAGGAATATTTTAATTATGTTATTCGATCTAATTGTAGAATAATCGCTTTTCTCTTTTAGAAAACTTTGGCTGTCTCTAATTCAAATAAGCTAGAAAGAGTGTATAGCTTTTTTGAGATAAGTTGACTTATCATCCTTAAATCTATGCAGCTTATTCATAACTGTCCTTTTATGCTGTATATTATACATATTAAAACAGAAAATTTTCTATCCTATAAAGCATCCAGTTTGAAAAGCATATCCGGTCTGACTTATTATATTAGGACCTTTTTAAATCTGAAAATAACTACAAATTATCCTTTTCATTCGCTTCAGCTCAGTTAAAAAATATAGATACTAAAAATGTCACCTTTTCAAGACTACGAAAATATTCAGGTTTATTCAGGACTTGGCGACTCGAATTAATTGATTTACACGTTACGATTCTGTATTGCCAATAGGGCGAGTTTTCATAACTCTTCAAAGCTGGCATGCACGTGTGGATGACACTTAAGCACGTGCTGCGGAAAAAAAACTTTGCTAATATTAGAACTGGCGGCGCAATTTTGAACTCTATCGCTTATACGACGAAGAATTTTCGTAACTTCCTGTTTCACGGTGGCCCCTTTAAAGCAGGAAAAGTCCAAAGTGGTCTGATTCTGTAAATGGGAAACGAGTTGCAGTTGAAGTGGTTAATGATACTTTGATAACTGCAACGTGGTACGGTGGTCTGGTCTTGGTCGCAGAATGGGCGAAATATAATAATTTGTAAATTTCAGTAGCTAGCTAATAGGAAGATTTGTGGTTAATTTAGGAGTCCATTCGTCGATTATGTCAGGAGTACGTTATTATAATAATAATTATTCGAAACGGGCCGACTATAATCTACTTCGGCTAGGCGAGAAGTCGGTTGCAAAAAAGGCTGACTAGTCGGCCTTCATGACTTTGTTTGTTAAAATTTTTTATAATATAATAATAATAATAATAATAAGTTATATAATAAGGTTCTGGTTTGTCTTACTTTGTTAAATACAAATGAGTACTTCCTATCTCTGATTTGTTTTTAAGTTAATGATAGTAAAACACCTATAAAACCACAAATATTAATTGAAATACTAATAATATATATGATTGAATAATTGCAATTTTAAAATAAACAATAAGCAATAAGTTAGGTATAAAATAATTGTATTCTTTATTTAAAATGTTAGAAGCTTACGTTTGAGAATAACTATTTTGTTTTAATAAGTACAATAATTTAATTTCAGTTCCTGTAATAAAAATGCTAGATTGATATTTTATTTATTTATAACTAAATGCATATATGCGTAAATTAAGCCAACTTGTTCTGAAGAAATCATTGAAATAACTGGATTTATATATTAAAAGCAAAAACTTAACGTCACACCTTCAGAGGTATAATTTTAAAATACGTTGAAATGCGCATTTTTTTTTTTAAATCTAACAACCAAATAACAATGTTTTTATATTTTTAATTAAATTAATAAGTGTCGGAGTTCCCATAATTGTACGAAAGCTCTGTTTTAAAGCTCCATTTCACACTTGAAAGACTGGAATTTATAAAAACGATAAAACACATATTTATTTATTTTTATTCAAAAGCTTAATACTCATATTTCATACTTGAAAATAACAAATTTTTATTGTCTATTTCATTTCTTTAGATGTAGAATTTCGAAAAATCCTTATTTATCGCGTGTGTATTGAAAAATATTACCCCCGACGAAATTTCATTTATGTTGCTTCAACACTCGACGACAGTGATTTTATTAATCAGTTACGAGATCTTATTTTATAAGCATAGATAAAGTTTGGGGTTTCATTTTCAATACCTTTGGAGTTCGGGCGTACAAAAATGCAAAAAGTAATTTGCCGACTGTATTTTTTTGCCTATCAATCCCCGACTAGTCGCCGAATATGTTCGGATAATCGGCTTTATTAACAAGTCGTCGTCTAGGCGGCGCAAAATGGATCCAAATTATAATTTTTTTATGTTTCAGACTTACTCACCTTTATTATGTTATTATTATTATTATAATCAAAATTTTATTTTTTAGAATTTTGATGAATTACTATTTAGCACTCAATGTAACATTTTCAACATTCTTTTATACATTTCAGCAACGTTGAATGGCAAGTATAATATATAATACGTAAATATTTTACTGGAATTCTAGAGATAAGAAGTTAAATTAAAATTATATTTATTCTATCTAATTTAACTAAAATAAATAAACTTTAACAAATAAAATTTATACTAAAATTTTTATTAATTTATATTTGCAAAAAAAAAAAAAAAATTTTTTTTCGAATATATTTTTGTTTGCAAAAATAATGACTATTTTTGTTTTATTATTTACTGTTTATATACCACGAAGTTACTCACAAGAGTCAGATCGATATATTGTTATTTAGATGAAAGAAGATACAATTACAGAGTCAATAATACATTTAGTAATCTAAACAATAACTCTAAATAATATTTATACGATATTAATACACAACAACCCTGTTACAAACATTAATTATCAAAGCAGTATAAAATTTGTTGAACTTACAATTATGAAAACGCTACATCATTCAGAAGCTGCGATTCTAACGTCATAAAAGCGGCTGAGCGCGAGTTGAACTTCTCTCGCGAATGGTTCCGTAGCATTGTAATATTTATTGCTACATTTTTGTAAAGATCATGTAAAGAATGTAGTAAAAACACGTTTTATGTTGAATATTCGGCTATTCGATATATTATTCGTTGTGAAATCAATATTTTTGTTTCCTTTTTTTCAAAGCTTTGCATTAAAATTCATAATAAAATTACGCCATATGAAAAGGTCGCTGCGAATTTTTGCGGTATATCGATGTTTTTTGTAAAAGTAACTGACTTTTACTTTCGCTTTAGGTAGATTGAAGAATCGTATTTGCATTATTTTTAGCAAGTTAAGTAAAAGTTAATACTTCAACTAATTATTTTAGTTGTTCGTGAAGAAACTGGCTATGTAAGAGTGTGTTATCGTAATTTCGTCGGCTTTGAATTCGAAGAAGGCGTATTTTTTATTTATTAGCAGATACTTAACTATCTATCATACTTTAGGTAACATATTCTTTGAGACAATTGCATATTTGTGGAATAATAATAATATTATAACTTTAACTCATATCATCCCAACCATAGTAAAATAGGTCCAATTTTTATGAAAATCGGATTGGGGTACCTTTATGGAAGTATAATGATACCTACATATTTAAAAAAAATGTATCTCATTTACATTTTTAGTTTTGTAACCGTTCCAATAATGGAACACTAGGCTTATACATACATGTAAGATACTATTAGTGCCTTTGGATTTCGTTTGGAAATAAAATAATTTTATTCACATTTTTTATTTCTTGTATTTGCAAAAAATTAGATAAACTTACATATATTTTAAATCTTATAATTATCACGTAACAATTATTGTTAGATATGTTATTCAGTATGAAAAAAAATGGAATATTTGTTATGTAATGCAACATTACATTTGATACACTTCATTGTTGTATTTTTATAGCATAAACCACATCGCGTTTGTTTATTTTGTTTATCAATTAGATGTCCTTTGCCATCCAATCTAATAGCATCGGGCACACGTTTTATTACTGCTAGTGAAGATCTAGGATTTGACATGGTTGAAGTATTAGGGTCTGAATCTTTCATTAGAAAGTATGTAGAAACAATATCTCTCGTAAATGATAAAAGATCATGTGGCGTACCGTTATGTTTTTTTGCAGCTTTTTTTGTAGAACCTTTTTGGATTCCATTTTTCTCTGTTTCTGATCGGAGTAATTCAAACACCTCTTTATCATAAAAAAGTTCGAAAAACTGAATAGGATTTTGAAGGTTTTCTAAGAAATCTGGTTCAAGTGCTCTTTTAAAGCCTTTTCTGGAATATCTACAAAACTCCACTTTCTTGTGACTTCAACGCGTTTTCTTTTTGGCGATGGCTGTGTCACTGACGACAAGGAGCTGGGCAGTGGAGACTGCGTCACTGACGATGTGGAAGGTATTGGATCCACTTTAGCTTCATCTCCAACGAGCTCGTTCACTATCGTAGATTCAGCCTGAGATGATCTGGTGACCCGAAGTTCAGCTTCTGCAAGTAACTGATGTGTTGACAAATTATTTATATTTGCAAACTTTTCGTCACCACTGTCTTCGTCGCTATTTTGCCAATTATCAGGAGGTGTGACGAAAATATCAGCCGAAAACACATCGTCATCTTCTTCTAAATACGAGATTATTTGATCCACATTCAATCTGTAATAAAATAATACACAATTTTGAGGCAATACTGATAAAGTTTAAATCTCAATTTATAAAAATTACATGTGCATATGTTCCTACTGCTCAAATAATGGAACGGTACATTATCATCACACTTACCCACAAATAACGACTTTTTTTTGTGAAAACGTATTATGACACGATATAACATTTATGTAAGATGTGCATAAACCATAAATACTCATAGTATATTATAAAACATTATAATTACTTACTTTTTTCTGTTCGCCATAATTTCCACTAAAAACTTCCAAACAAAATTATGTATATGGATAGAAAAAACCGCGCGAAGTGAAATGACATTTATTCAACTGATAGCTAGTATTGTTAGTAATACTAAGATAAAAATATTAATTTAAAGATGCGTTCAGAAATACCAATAAAAAATAAAAAAGTAACCGTTTTAAAAATGGAACACTGGGATGATATGAGTTAATTGCGCCACACTGTTTCATCAATGTTTATAATACCTAGTTTGGACAAGCCTTTTAATGCCTTTCTCAATAAACTTTTATAACCCAAATATAATTTTGAAATCTAGTATATCCATCGCATCATACCGTTAGTTACAAATCTAATAAAAATTTATGAAACTCTTGCAGAGATATAAAGTAATTTTTAGAGGTTTTTCGTCGACTAAGTAACGACGCTTTAGTTCGAGGCCAAAGTTTATCGGACAGTTCATGAATTATTTTTCACTAATGTTTTTTTTTTCTGCGAATGGAGACGAGGGTTTGTAGCGTTTCTGCTTAATATACCGGAACATCAACATGGAAGCGTTCGTGAGGAATATTTAGGGAAGTTTTTGGGCTAATGTCTTGAGTCTTAAACGCCTCTGTAATATTTTCCTTGTTCTATACTTAACTGTATTTTCAACGAAACTAATGTTGCAAACAGTTACATAGACGAAAATGCAGAAACACATATTGTAATTAACCTTTTTTAAAATGAAATATTAAATTCTTGTCTTAAAAATTAACATACGAATAGTATTGAACATGAATTTAAAAATATAGAAGTCGCAACCGACGAACAAAATATAATTTACCACAATTTTCCTCTAACCCACCGTCGGTCTACGTTCCTTAACAACCGGTCCGGTCAATATGAACTTTTCTAGCATTTTACATCTGCTATATTGTGAATTTGAAAAGACCGGTAGTGAGCAAAAGTACGCCGTTAAATTTAAAATACGTGAGCGTATTGTTACACAGGCTCGTGGTGTTTTGTTGCTGTTCTTGGTAAAATTAGCTCGAGTTTTACTGCGGAATTGTTGCCTCGACGAGCTGAAACTACAGGCCTTGTGTTTAAATTGAACTAATTACAAAAGCATATTTAGTTTGCTAATAAAAGTAAACTTTTCGTTGAAAGTTAAGGGTTTTTGTTTTATTAGTAGAATTGGGTAGGAATAACATTAGAAGTCTATACGTTTAGTTTACAATATCATTATTTGTTAATTGTTAATTCATCAAAATATGATTTAGTTTAGATTTCAATTAGATTTTACTTTTATTTAAAATTCGATTTGCAATCAAATAACTCAAAATGATACTTACGGTCTTATCGCTTTATATATTTTAATAAACTTGCTATAGCAATGAACGTAACCATTTTTTTTAATAGCCCAGCGAACATTTCGGAAATGTCTGTTTATTAGTTAACATTCGGGTTTCCTATGCAAATTTCTTTACGCATTACGCGCACTTATTCTTAAAGTAAGTTTATATTAACATAAGTTTACCCAAACAAACCCGAAGCTAAGTTTGCTGTTCTTTTTTTAAATCGTAATAATTGTTTACTTTTGCTTATTAGTAAATTTGTTAGAAAACATCATCTGGAATCCTTGGATTTGGGGTTATAGGTTGATTTCAAGATTATCAAGAAACGAATGTAAGATTTAGGGTAAAAGGATTAATAATGGTAATTAATAAATCGAAATCAAAATATAGGTAAAACGGAAAAAAGTTGAAATAAACTCTGTCACCTGACATTTCTAAGTACTTTACAGATTAATCCATTTACGGCGAGTTGCACGAAACCCTTGCTAATTTTCCGTTAGTTAAGTTGAAATAAATCTTAAAATTAGTTGATCTCATGATTAATTTAAAGCTGTTGGAATTAATCATCCGTTAGATAGGTCTTTAATTAAACTAAATTTTTTTTGTTAACTTAATCAGATGTAGGTTTCGTGCAACAGATAATCACGATTCTTGTGATTAAATTAGTTTAATAAACACTTAAATTTTAAAATTTGTTTCGTGCAACTCGGCGTTAGTCTTAGATTTTTATTTCTAATTACATTAGAATGTTTTGAGATTGAAACCATGTGATGTACTCAAGATCACCTTAAATTAATGCCGAATAACAAGTGCTTACTTGACGTGGTCGTTATAGCTATTCCTCATGATATCAGCATACACTCGCAACCTTATTAGTGTAAACGAAAAAGAGGTAGTACAATTGTGATTTATCTACATTAATGTTTAACTTTTTTGTATGTTTATTTGACGTGGTTGTAATAGCTAGCTACTCCTTATGACATCGGCACACATTCTCGCATCCTGAAAAACAAGTGGTGGAATTGCGATGTATCTATTCATATTGTTTATCCTAAAATTTTTCCTCAACCCCTTCTTCTTATACTCTTATCATATTATTGATACCATCAACTATTTATCGAATTCACGCTTCGGGTAATTCGGGTAATAATTTTCGGGGTAAAATTTCGGGTAAATACCAAAATTCTTCTATTTGTTTTTACAGGCCTACTGTACGGTTTACTTCTCCAATCTTGACAATCCCTCAGATTATACTTAGCGACCTTTTGTCAATGATGTGAATCTATTTCCCTTCCAGTTAAACCCGGGTAAGTCGTAGGCAACAATGGCTTTAGAATCTAAACATAGTTTTAAGAATTGACAGGAGGAGTGCTTCTCACGATATATTATTTTAAAAAAAAAGATATTATTGTCACACATTACAATAATTTTGTAAGAAATTTCTACATTTACTTGAATATATATTGTCCTAGGCGCATCATAATAAGGACATTCATTAAAAGGACATTTGCAGTGATACGATCTTTACGGCGTTAACAGTCTTTTTTACTATCCTAAAGCCATGTTTGCACAATTCTTACTACTTTAGTTTCTTAACTTTGCTGACGCATTTATCCTAATCTCCCTAAACAATTAGGTTAACTTGAGCGACTACATGACAATAAAATTTCTTTCTGTAATCTGTAATAATTTATGTAAATTAAAATACGAAAAAAAAAGTCAAGGTATTACTTACTCGATTTAATAAAAGGTGTTAATTTTTAAAATAATATGGTAGTTAAGAGCCAGTCGCATGCGAGATTAATTCACACTTAGTTTGGTATATACCATATACCACTATTACAAAATACATTTTGTATTAAGACCTATCAATATAAATAACTCTAAACTTCGACATTGATTTATGCCTGATAGACACAATAATGTATGTATATTTCACAGGATTATAAAATATCAGTAATAAATAAAATCGAATGTACGGAACCCAAAAATCATAATTTTTAGTGCTATTTTCTTATAAGTTATTTTTTAATAATATGGTGATCACTAACTACTACGATTCCTTTTTAACTACTAAATACGAAAGGTAAAATATTTTCTCAACAGAGGTAGGAGAAGATTTTCAAAATATTGCTAAAAATGTGATTTTATTTATGCATGGGGTAAATTAATAATAATCGATATTTAAGCGTATCAAGGATATTTAATTTTCAGCTTCAAACTCGTACAGGCTTCAACATAAGCGTTAATCGTTATAATTCCATTGTATAAAATAATATGCGTTAAAGGCACGTTCCTTGAACAGTGTTGTGAATTTTGATCTTACTAGTTATTTGTAAAGTAAACTAAGTGCCGTTATATTCCGAAACGTTTTGTGGGGGCTTTTGTATTCTCAGGTTTTCGCTACTTAGTAACTACTCGAGAAACCGTGCAAATATAGTTGGAAAATAACAATTATTGTTATTTGTATTTGTATAAGTGGTAACAATCCGTTAATTTCTAGTTCTTGAACAATATTTTGTTCATTTAAGATTAAACCTATTGATACGCAGAAATTTTCGATAATCTGAGGTATAGCAGGGTGTCGGATTACGTTATATATTCTTTTCGTTAACAGAAGATATTTCACACTAATTCACACAATTTCACATTAAATAATAAATCAAAATTATGTTGATAACAACACACATTTCCATAACGATCCTGTGGCATTTCGTTAACTTGGAGTAATAAAAGTCTTAATAAATATCTAACAGAACTTTACTGAATACTGCGCTAAGCGATTATTAATATGCCTCAATCCAAGAGTATTGAAGCTCATTTGTTAGAACTGTTTCCAAGTTTCAATTTACTTTCAATCAAGCGAGTCGATTCGATCAATTGAATCGGGAATGATATCTCTAACATGTGGGACTTACAACCACTTACACATATTACTAAGTCTTCTTATCATTCGTAGATGTCAATTTAATATAGGAAACATATGAATGCACATTTATTATACATTGTTAAAATGTTTAGCGACTATTTTTTATTAAGATTGATTGCAGTTAATATTTAGTCAGCTATCGAAAGTTTTTTTCACTAAAAAAAACGATGTACACTTCTACAAAGTTAGTTTTTGTTAAACTTAAATTACAATACGCCTGTGTTGTTAAATGTTAAAATAAGTTAGACATAATGTCGTACCTTCTTTCTATTACTTCATCCGCTTACAAGATGGAAGTTACGTTCAAATGTCAAAGAAATTTATCCTTTCAATATTCTTTCAGAACAATGAGGCTTTTATTAATGTCACATCTAAAGGAATTTTAAAATGCTTTAAACCGTTTTCTTTTATGCCAACTTAATGAAGAAAAATTAAGTGAGAAATTCAAAGGTTCATTCTATGCGGGCTCACAATTGTTTAGATCATATTATGAGCCATTATAAAATAGACATCTTAATATAACTTTATAGGGTTATCACATAAAGATTCGCCGGTTTATGATGTTGAAAAATAGAACGAAAATTAACGACCGTGCCTGTAACAATAGATCCGTTAGGATTTAACGATTTCGGTTAAGTATTTTGTATCTTAGTGTTTTTAACCTACTTATTATATTTTTTATTTAATGCGTGTTCTTATATAAACATATTAAACCTGACGTGATATGTTGAAACAATTCGACTTTTATTTAGTTTTCATTATTAATTATATTGGGTTCATGCTTACACTTAAAAATTTTATAATTAAAATATTATAATATTAATTTAAATAAGTTAGCAACCGTCTTAAGTTTAAATCAATATTTTCTAAATTACATATTTGCTATTTTACTATACCGTTATTTTGTTGGCAACAATGAAAGTCATTAATTCTAATGAACGAATGAATCCTTCCTGATTGATAGTATGTTTACCCATATCTATACTCCATGTGTATCTATACTCCATGTGTTTACCATAAAACTAAATATCATTTTATATTCTCCATCCCACATGACTTTGGTAAAAGCATCTGTGCTATTTTGGCACTATTGAAAGCCATCAAACGAATGAGTCAATGAATGAATAGATAACATTTTGTATCTGTATCAACAATTCATATAGCTATGAGGCTTTTACTTGTCTACATTATCGTTTAATAATCTCGTAAATGTCACTTTAATTAATAAATCGAGTTGCAATGAAGTGATGCACATTTATACTGAATGCTGATTTACTCGGTACTAATTTTGGAACCAAATGTGATTCCTATATCAGATGCACTATTGTTTGATTACTGTATGATTTGTTTTGCCTGCATATATTTGTCATTGTTTAACGGACAAACTATTATATACTGTGGTAAAGCAGAATATGTTACGATTTGATATGAAATATTTATGACCTTTGAAATCATATTAATGAATATGTATATTAATGTTTATAATTTTCATAATTAACTAATTGACGGTAGTTAAAAGTTAAGTTAAACGTAAACACGTTTTTTAAGTTTTAAATGTCGGAAATTTAATATACTATGAGTATCTTATCTATTTTTAAAGTTTTGACACACCTTTTAAAGTGATAAATGGTTGTAAAGAGACTTTCATAAATTATTCCGAGTCTTGACCACAAATCGATAATATTATACAAATTTTTTAACCATACGTCAGTTGCAGGTGCTAAAAATGTCACTGAATATTAATTGTGTGCTATAAGTTGTTACAAAAACATGTTGAAGCTGCCTTTGAAGAGGATGTACATTTAATTATTTAAATAGCCCGTCATTAATATTATTCGCTCTTATTAAAATGCATAGGATTTAACCATCGAACAAAGACTTAGAACTGGTACGACTGTGGAACGTAAGGATTATGTAAATTAATTGTCAATTTGTAGTCAAATTGGTATAGATGTCGACGTCTTTAATTAACTATTTTAGCTTCAATGCATATCAATATGTTTTACTAAGAGCTGACGCATTAATAATTTTGGATGTCACTCGTGTTTAATGGGTATAATTAAAGGTACAAAGTTAGTGCCGAATTTAAGTCGATTAACGAACATGTACAACGTAATAGTACAATTATTATAAACTAATAACATACTGTATTTAAGAATATATTAAAGTATATGTATGTATGCGTATGTATGTAGACATATGGCTATTTGTGTATGGTATATATATTTAATGTGTATGCATGTATGTATGTAGGTATGTATATACTATATTGTGGATGTTTTGTACAGTGTACACCCCTACCGTTCTATTTAAGGTCCTATCTAAGGTTGCCTGGAAGAGATTGCTGCTTTAGCAATAAGGCCGCCTCTTGTACATTTTTCTTATAAAAATTTTACTCTATATTTGTATTTTTTTTTTTTGGTGTGCCATAAAGAGAACTTGTATTGTATTGTATTGTATTTTACGCTAAAAGATAATATTGAGTAAAAATATGAAAAATGTAAATAAAAAATAACATCGTACCTTTTATTGCAAATGACGTTTTGATGTATAAAAAAATAAAAAATATTAATTCATTATACATTGTACAATATTACGTTAAAATTATGTAATGTTAAAATTTGTCGAATTAGCTTAATAAAGTTGTGATTAATATTTAGGACAAATACAAAAATATAAAACTTATATCTGCGCCTGCAACATGTTAATTAACAACGTCAATCATAAATGAAAATGATCCAAGTCCTGTTAGTGAATCAAGCTCCAGATATTCCGGATATCTTTGTTGGGATACCTATCAACTGTCCGACTGACTGTCACTCAATAAAAACATCCGATTGCCTTGTAGAGTACGCATCCGATAACCGTGACTCAGTCTTTGTTCAAGGATGCATTAAATAAAGCCGTGCCTAAACTGTTAGGATTAGCGAGGATTCGTCAATACGAGTGTAAATTACACTCGGACTCGAGAGTCGTGGCGGGAATATTAAGTTACTTTATTACTACGCCGTACTGATTGTTGAATATTAAACAATGATGCTTGTTAAAATCAAACATTCTTATGAATGACTATCCAGGAATAAAGGAGACGATTAGAACTCGATTAACATTCGCGTCCACGTGTTTTATATTGTTTAGCGAAGCAATTTATTATTTAAGAAGTTTTACATATTCTCTTGAGCGCTTATTAATGAATCAGTTTTCTGATTTATTGTTATACCTTATTTTACTTAACAATGGATTAGAGTATTATTCCACTGAATATGAAAAAACAAAATGACGTAACTACTATTTTGAGATTTAGAATATTTCATTAATTGATTTTATTTATCAGCCATACTCAGCTTAAGAGAGAAAAAAAGATTTTAATTCTTAATTTTCGTAAGGCTCATTTTGATTACTATCTTCAAGTGGTTAACGACAGAGGTCTGTAGTCCAGTAGAGCCAGTTAGCTGTAGCCTGTAAGTAACATTACAGATGAATATTCGTAATGAATGATAACAGGCTTATAGAACATTAAAAAAATGTTTTCTACAACAATGGCGTGAGCTGTTTTAAAATTCAAAATATAGTAGTTGTAATTTAAATTATTAATGATTTTTGATAATATTTTTTGTCAGTAAGTATTAGTTTACCATTTAAATTATAATAAGAATTATTAGAGATAGAACACTTGCATCAATGTGAGTAATTGTTCAATTAGTCTTAATAGTTCAATCGGTTTCCCACATCAATTAATTAAATCATCTATTTTACTATTCTTGTAGGTATTATATCGTAAATAAAATATACCTATGTATATATTATACAGCATATTGCCTATGTATTCAAGTTATATAACATATTGGTTTCCATCGTTTTTGCTTATAAATGTGTGTTTGTATTATGTATGTGTGTATATATTATTTTGTGATATAATAAATTTGGTCGGGGAAAAAGTCTTTTCATATTTTGTATTTATCTCTGGTTGTACTGTTTGTGACTGAACTGAAAAGAACTGAATCAGCCTGTAAACAACTCACTGCTGGGCGAAGGCCTCTTTTTCATAAAGAAGGGTTAGAGCTTAATCCACCACGCTGCTCCACTGCGGGTTGGCAGGCATTTTTCTACCACGAGGAACGATCGTTACCAGGTGTCTGTTATAACAACCAGGACCGAAGGCTTTACGTGCTCTCCGAGGCACGGCGGGGTGACCCACAAGGACATACACCCAGACCGGAAACAAATATTTGAACAAATACAAATATTTGTCCTGAGCGGGAATCGAATCCGCGACGTTGAGGCAATTACTACTCGCACTACACCAGAACGGTCGTAACATTCTATCGCTGAACAAAAGCTTCTTATATTAAGATCAAAGATTGGAATTTTAATTATCATGTTGCTCCACTGCGAAGTGGAGTATACATATATGCCAGTTGCTCGAGATACTGTGCGGAGATCCACGGGGCATACACCCAGACTAGAAACAAATATTTGCACAAATACAATCTGCCCCGAGCGGGAATAGAACCCGTGACCGCAGAACGGTTGTTTGTATCTAGCTGGTTAAAAATATTTAAAAATAAAAAGTAAAAAATACTTTCCCGCCATTTTTCTATTGTTTTTCAGTCGGTGGAAAAAAAACGGCTGGAATTAATCAACAGGCCTGTGATGTGATGCTGATCTTTGGTAATGAAGTGTTAATGCATCAATGATATAGTCCTGACCTTGCACCTCTTCAGAATTCTTAGTGGTAGGTAGTGTTAGGTTAGCATCAAGAGAGGACTGACAAAATTATTTGATGCATTTATTTGATTAAAAATCCCAAGATTTCTACAGGGACGGGATTATGTACTACACTACCTACAAGATGGCAACAAGTTTTAGAAAAAAAAAATGGCACAAAACATGTAATATGATTAAAAGTAATTAAACTTTGAAAAAAAAAAAGGCTTGAATTTGTATATAAAATACGAAAAAACTTTTTCTCCGACCTAATATTTATTTATTTATTATCTATGGTACACCTTCTTTACGATTTATTCTCTTCATGTTCTTTTCCCAAAGGTTTTCTGGAAAAGATCGCTCTTATAGCAAAAAGTACTTTTTATTTAATTTTATGTATCTTTTGGTGTACAATAAACTTTATTTTTATTTGTACATTCAGAATTATATATTTTTTAATTATATTATTTATTTATAAGTACATTAAAATATATGCATAGTCCGGTCATAATACTGTCACAATTAAAAATAAACAAAATATGTATTACATTTCAATTTGGAATCCGTTTTTTTTTTAATGATTGTTTATTGTGTTTTCTCATTTTCGCGCCAATACATTGTAAAATATTTTGTGATATTAAAATGGAGTGGGGTGATAAAAAGAACCGAATCGCTGTGATTGCATTACACAAAGTAGGTATGTACCCAAATACAATTTTTTAAACTCTCCATACTTGTATTTATTTATTGGGACATAAAACAGTTACACAATATGGTTATAAAATCAAAAGAAAAGAGAAAAAATTCACAAGTGTAAGTAAACGTGTACGGTATAGTATAACCCACACCAATGTCCGCAGAATAATTTACAAGACAGTTGTCACAATGACAGTAGTTAAATCTTTGTGTACCGGGCTATTGATAGGTACAATGAAACCTTTTCTCTTTGTGACAGAAAACAATCTGGCCGTCTACGTAGTGTTCGTACGAAAAAGGCAATCAAAGCAGTAAGGGAAAGAATTCGAAGAAATCCTGTCCGAAAGCAAAAGATTTTATCTCGGGATATGAAGATAGCACCTAGAACCATGTCGCGTATTTTAAAAGATGACTTAGGACTAGGATGACTTAGGATTAACTGATAATTAAAAAAAAAAGGGTTTGTAAAATCAAAAAAACTACTTAAGCAATATGCAAAGGGAGGTCACAGAAAATTTTTGTTTACGGATGAGAATTTTTTTTAAATTGAGCAATATTTTAACAAACAAAATGACCGTATTTATGCTCAAAGCTCTAAGGAAACTTCCCTATTAGTCAACAGAGTACAGCGTGGGTATTATCCGACTTCAGTGATGGTTTTGTATGGTGTTAGCTGTGAAGGAGTGACTGAGCCATATTTTTGTGAAAAAGGTATCAAAACATCGGCACAAGTGTATCAAGATACCAACTGCAATAAACAATATACAAACTGTAATAGTAATAAATGTTAAGTGCAATAGAAAAAATGTTTATTTCTTTGTAACAATATTTAGGAAAAGACTGTGTACATACACGCAGTGCCCCATAAACAAAATTTGATTTACCGTGCACTGTACGTAGGTAATAATATCATAAAATTATATTAGAATATAGTCTAAATATAAAGCTAGAATTGATCCGTCCATCGTATCAACGCCGCCAGCATAACCGACGTCTAGACAAAGCTCTATAAAGTAATGTTTGAGTTTGTTTATAATTTTTTTTCATTCATTTCGAGTTATTGGCAATGAATTCATTAAAGCAGGAACAATATAAGTGATATTTGCCATAGTTATTGTCTTTGAGGATGTCTAAAAAAAAATAAAAAACACAAAAAAAAACACTATGTAATTATACAATTTCAGAATAACTCAATTTAGCTATACTAGTTAAAATACAACCCCCTAGAACGCCGGCCATCACATACGATTATCTACCCATACTACGTTTGGTCCGCTAACTTGTTCTGAAAAGTTAGTAATTAAAAAGTGCTCGTGCACAAATACTGGTTTTATGTTTCCTATTACGTTCCTGATAAGTAACAAGCTAGATTATTGAAGTGAAACTAGATATCAGATAAAATATAAATCGTTCAATTTTCTAAGATCAACTAACCGGAAGGAATAGTTCATTCTGTTCATTGTGTCGAGTGTTCTATATGGGGAATGTGAAAATACATGTCCCAATACTAAAATGTAACTATCAAAACTAAAAATATTAATAAAGTGGTGTCGATGTTTTTTTGATTACTTAAAAATTTAGGTTTATCCACACAATTTGCATTATATATATACTAGAGTCAGCTTTGTTTTTATAATATACATAAATAATATACTTATTTTTATTACTCCTACGAATTTTCATATTATTTTACCACAAATTCCATTTATTACATATTTAAGGAAACGGTGACAAAACAACGAATTATTTTACTATAACTATTAAATATGTATATATTAAATTTTCAATCAATTGCCTGACTTTAGTAAAAGTTATTTGTTTAGAAAAGATATTCCGCTTCTGTTGGCTTTTCTCATCTTATTTCTTGTCTAAGATACAAAGTACCTACATAGAATTTCAAATTCAGTCTGTAGTTGCTGTCAGCGTTTGTATTTTGGAAAGACTTTATATTTCCCTTTATTTGCAGTCGATTTAAAATTTATTATTTTTAATATTATTATATTAAATATTAAAACTATTATTATATTATATAAGATGAATATTGATTGATCGATATAAACTATACATTGAGTTAGACTAAAAAAAATAAAATATAGCAAGAAATCTGATGGTTTGACGCTAGTTCCTCAGGAAAGGACATGGGAAATTTTGTAAGACGCAATTTGCATCGATATATTGTCTCATGTCAGATAGACAGCATCAATGGCTTAAGCTGTTGCGGTTGAATCTGAAAAGCTGAATCGTCTAAACTCTATGTGGTTACAGTAGAGACACTTGATACTTAGAGTTTTTTTTAATGTTAGTTGGATAGGCAAACTGGCAGACGTTCCACCTGATGGTAAGTGGTTGACGTCGCTCATGAACATAAATCAGTTTACCTGGAACTAGCCCAGGCAACTTATTTATGTGTTGCCTATCCAGAGACATAAGGTGTTAAAGTCTCGGTGCCAGTAATTACACTGCCTGTCTTGCCTTTCTCTCCGAAACACAGCAAGCTGTTTCACAGGAGAAACAAACAAGCAAGATGGTGGTACCTATGCAGCGCTGAACAGAAATCTGAATTTTGTAAGATTTGCGTAACTTATAGCCTCCACTGGTGACAGAAAGGATCGTTCGTCTTTAGCCCAGATATAGTAATCAGAATTGCGATTCAACGAGCAAATTATATCAGTATTCTTAATACTGATATAATTTGATATATCTCATATATATAAATTGATTCATATCATAATCATCTGATACTACCTTCTACCCGCGGCTTCGCCCGCGTGAATGTTGGTTATTGCGACCAAAAAAAGTATCCTATGTTATTTACCGGTGGGAGGGATGCGCTGTGCCGCGCTCCCGGCTGCATGGGTACCACCATCTTGCTTATTTCTTCCGTGAAACAGCTTTGCTGTGTTTCGGAAAGAAGGGCAAGACAGGCAGTGTAATTACTGGCACCGAGACTTAACATCATATGTCTCAGGATAGGCAACACATAAATGAGTTGGCTGGGCTAGTTCCAGGTAAACTAGTTTATGTTCATGGGCGACGTCGACCACTTACCATCAGGTGGCACGTCTGCCAGTTTGCCTATTCAACTAACATATTAAAAAAAAAAAAAAAAAAACATATTTCTAATACCTCCAAGAATATGTGTACAAAGTTTCATGACGATCGGTTAAGTTGTTTTCGCGTGAAAGCGTTACAAACAAACTTACTTTCGCATTTATATTAAAGAATAGCATAATATTAATATGATAATAAGGCTCACATACACATTTCAGTATAAAAGCCCTTACAAAAATATATTTTTTTTTTAAATGCATCTTAAAAATGCGACATAATATTATAATCACAATTTTTAATAATATCTAATAAAAAACAGGCTCGTTACTTTATAACTTTTTGTAAATAGCAACTTTCTTTAATTTTTATAGTCACGCATCGATGTATAATAATTATAAGTATAGTATAAGTATAATTATAGTATTATACATCAATGTAGTCACGTACTTCGGTGCAAGCTTTGTGAAAATACACAATTAAATACAATAAAATTTGACTGGCCCGTGGAGCAGTTGGCAGTGGCCCTGTTTTCTGCTCCAGGGTTGTGGGTTCGATTCCCGCCCCGAGTCTGTGTGTAATATGTATTTATTTATATATGTATATTTATTAAAAAAAAATTATTTCAGTCAACTGTTACCTAAAACACAGGCATTAAGTTGCCTAGCTTAGGAACAGATGACCGTGTGTGTATGTTTAACATATAAACATATATATACAACACAAAGTTTTACAATCTTATGGCTGTCCGGTGTTTATGCCCTTTTAATTTATCGAAACAAAGTTCTAAAATAAGTTATTTTTTAAGAACAGTAGGTTTATCTCTCATAATAAAATCTCGTTGCCTAAATTAGATTATGCTTACTTACATAGAAATTATTTAGATCTTTAACAAAAACGGCTTAAATATTACGGCATATAAGAAATGTTTATTTAAAAGGTGCTTTAACTATAATTTAATAACGGCAATATGTAGTATTATTAATTTAGAACGCGATTCAAGTCACTAATGATATAGCGAACAAATTGATAATTAGAATTTGCATCCGATTTAAATATAAATTGCTTCAGCATAAGGCAATTTTCAGTCCGGTTTCTGTAAACTATCTGTGATTTAGCTTATTAAAGATAGGATTTTCAAACAAATTGTATAGAGTTTATGTTAAAATTCTATCTGTAGTGAGTAAAATCACAGATAGTTAATAGAAACCGGCCGTTAGACGATCAAGATACAATCAATTAATGTAACTGACTATTAGCAGTAAATAACTGGGCGGCAATTTCTTCTTTATTGCTCCGTATATTAGTGTCCAACTCAAATGATATGTAGTTTAAAATACAGCTTTTTGCGAGACACAGCTGTGAAACATTCTGTGCCATAATTTTATGTCTTTATGTTTTTTTTAGATAGCTAATGAATTTTATACTTTCCGTTTAATGGCTTCAAGATTGTTTGTGTCCGTGTCCTTATTTTTTTTGGTACAAAATCGAACTCTGTTTTAAACAAATAACAAGTAAGTCATGTTCGTCTGAATTGTTTTAATCCAAATTATTTGGGAAGCAATTGCAATAAAATTCTTCTTGCCATCTTATTATATTTTTAATGAGGTATCTTTCCCAGTAGTTTTATAAAAAAATGCATCTTTTAATCTTTTAAATAAATTAAAATCGTATATCATCGCGCAATATTTAATTAACTTTTTCTAATATGATTAAAAAAACATCTTTTTAATTCATTGTTTGTTGTGTATATAATTAAAAATATCCCAAAATAAACTATTATAGTAGGAAGTGAGTTTGCAGAAATTATAGTCATCTTTAGGATGGTAATAATCTCGTACCTATAATTCGGATAACCATGACTCATTTTAAGCGAATGCATAGATTAATTTTATACATATTTTATATGCGAGTATAGTGATATCTAATAAGTGAATGGGTTTGGTTCTCAAAAGGTCCTTAATTATAATTACGTCACTGTTTTATCGAAATATACTTGTATATTGGTTACAGTCATGATTGTTGAACGCGGTTCTTTATAGCTTTTGGTATGTTTCAGCATTTTATCTAATTTATTGTATGTAACACAAAATCAGAAGTAGAATTGGGCAGACGCTATTTAATTAAATAAAATATCAAAAGTCAAAGCTTTTGATGTTTTATTTAATTTAAAATTGTTCATTTCATTTGTCGTTCGTTTCATTCGTTTCATTTTGAAGTGGATTAATTTTATCTATACTTTTAAATAAGTATTTAATATGACTCGTTAATACGAGTACGTTACATATTAGTTAATTTAAATATGATAAATATTTTAATTTGGTTATTATTTACAGATCGTTCTAATTGGTTTTGAGCGTTATCTGAGTATTATAACTTTTTCAATGATTTTCAAGATTAAATTAAGTTCAAATGGTTGCACGATTACTAACGCTTACCGCAACTTTACGGAATGGATTTTAGTTAATTACGGAAATTAATCTTAGGTTGCTAGTAAATTTATGGTACCTTGAATGGTTAAGTTAATGCCTGACACAAATAGTGTCTATCTTGAAGATTTACTTTCGTCTGTGTGTCTCACACTATTTTAAGACTAAATTTTATTTATTAAAACAATGGATTAATTAATTTTTTTGGAAACCTTCGACTGTTAATTAGTAAAAAACCCAAGAAAATCTTAAGTATAAAAATAATCGTTATTTAAATTTCTTCATCTTTACGTGACTGTTTAGTAACACTGTATTTTATTTGAAATTAAGAAAAGATATGGCAATTAAAGGTTACTTAGAATAAAGTTAGTAGAAAGATCTATTTCTTGAAAACTTCTCAAATAAACGAAGTTATACCTAGTAATAATTCACAGAGTACTTGGAAAACTTAAGATATTATAATAAATGTAAACATTGATTTATTCAAAAACTTTCAACTAACGTAAACAATATAAATATATAACCAGATTATTTATTTGAGACATTTAATTATGTATTCAATTAAAAGAACATGCTATAATTATACGATTATGATTTAGTACTAATTTAAACCTGCGGTCAAACGTGCTAATGTTTATATTGTAATGGTCTAACGGCCGAAATTAATAATGTATCTCTTATCCAAGATGTAATGCTATCTTAGATCACTGCTTATCGTTCGGTCTATCTCCTATCCGCGTGCCAATAACTAAACTCTGCAACACCAATCTTTTTTCGACGCCAGATTGCCGGCTATCCTTTCCCTCTTGATCGTTCCGTTTTATATAGAATCTTAATTTGCACAATAGTTCCTTTTTTGTTTTTTAAAAATAAATCATGCGTAAAACTACTTTAAAATGATGTTCGCAATAAAACAATTTATTAAACACCCGAGAACGTGCAGAAATTGCGATTATAGTAACATATTTCAGCTGAATATAATCATTTATAAAATAAAATGGAACGTCCATTAGTGTTTTTGTTTGACGTGCGTGTCAAATGTCAATTCACTGTGCGTGGGCGACTGTTTAGTGTTTGCATTTTTCAATATTATATTTATTCGTATTGTAATAAAAACATAATTAAAATAATGGAGTCCGAACTCGTAAGTATCTATCCATCAGTACCTACTTATATATTGTTATTTGATATTTCAAGTACATGAGCCATTCAGGTGACGCTCGTATTCCCGCTTAAAATAATTTGTAAGTAAACATTTTATGTTTTTCATTATTAGGTAAAAGGAAGACCTCTTACAAAAGAGGAAACTACATTTTTGCTGGAGCTAATTGAAGGTAGCAAAATTATTACAACAAAAACCACCAATGCCAGCAATAATAAATTAAAGAATATGGAGTGGATTCGTCTGGCTGAGCGTTTTAATGCCACAGCAACAAATTGCCCAAGGACACCGCAGCAATTGCGTTTGAAATGGGAAAATTTAAAAAAACCTCACGCAAACGTAGCACCAAAATAAGGATGAACCAAATTAAGGTAGGCACCTCCATCACTTATCTTTTCCAACGGCGTTGCCGAGTAGTCAATGTAATGTTATATAATATTGTATTACTGTTTACAGACAGGTGGCGGGTCCTGCAGATTTTATACCCCCGGATGATATTTTGGACAGAGTGACCGGTTTACTGGGAAGTACAGCCACTGGATTCACTGTGCCATTTGGGGGTGACAGGGAAGTAGATGGTGAAATTGGTGGTGGTGGTGGTGGTAGTGGTGACGGTGAAAGTAGTGGTGATGGCGCATTTAGGGATGCTAGGGTGACATTGGTGGAGGTGAATGAGGGCCCACTCGTGATACCATTGCCTGTTGACAGTGGTATTGAACCTACAGTGGTCACCAAACATTGTGAGTTGGATGTTATTGACTGCAATAGCATAACACCAAATAAAAGGCTCACATTTAGCACACCTAGAACGGGTAAAAAAATATAATATTTATTTTGATAATTTGATTTTTGATTTGATAGTTTTAATATTTATTTTGACATAGACTCACAGTTTGCCAGTTGATCAGTTAGGAAATCTAAAAAAACATTGACATATTAAAGTGTCTTTAATAATCCTATTTGCAGAAAAAAAATATCATTTATCATGAATATTAATATTATACAAATAGAAAGTTTTTTATTCAATATCATATAATATCTTGACTAACACTGTTTCTGGATTAAGAGCTATTGTCAATTCTTTCACAGACATTTTTATATTCACTAAAGTATGTACATATTATACATAATATTCTTTATTATATGTATAGTAGTAAGTTATGTAGGTATGTTATCACTAATAGTAAATTGGTTTAAAATCAAACTGAAAAAGTGTATTATATTGTGTATTATTTTATTTTTGCCCACATGTCCAAAAGGTATCATGCAAAATAGTTACACAATATGAGTTTGCCTATTCATTTTAAGTTAATTTTATACTTCCAGTGAAGAAGAAAAAAACAGATGACACCAGAAGTACCAGAAAAACTTGAAAAAAAAAAAATGAAAAACTCCTGTTGGAAATAGAAAAATTAAAATTTGAATTAGAAAAGTTAAAGAGGCAGTTATAATTAGTGTATTCTATAAATTTATATAACACTTTGTTTTGTATTTTACTTGTGTTCAGTTTAAAATAAATTTTATTCATATAAAAACTTCACAGTTATTTTGTAATCTTATATATAAAATTCTCATGTCACAATGTTAGTTATCTTACTCCTCCGAAACGGCTTTATTGATTTTTACCAAATTTTATATGCATATTTAGTAGGTCTGAGAATGGGCTACTATCTATTTTTCATACCCCTAAGTGATAAGGTTTGTTCACCCTTAACATTTTTTTTTTAATTTTAGGACAAAATTTTTTGTTTTTATTATTTTATAATGTGGCATTAAAAAATACATACAACCCTAAATTTTTACCCTTTTATCACCAACTCCCTGAGCTTATGGCAAATCTAAATAACTTATATAGCAAAACAACGTTTGCCAGGTCAGCTAGTAATAATATATTTATTTCAGATCAAAATCTTTATCATGTTAGTCCCAAAATATACTTATAACTAATGTTAGTGGGTACTGAAGCTTACATAATTTTATATATTAATAATTTTCAATATTTCCATTTTCATTATTAATAAGATTGTCCAATTACATTTCATTATAAGTACAGATATTAATTAGTAGTAGAAGTTTAAATTACATTTAAGTATTTATGTTGTTTTTAAATCATAATTATTACATTAATGTTAATAAAATAAATATTTGTAATTTTAATCATATAAAATTAAGATAAGAACCATTAGAAGTGTTCCTTATTATTTCCTGATATTGTATAAATAAATCGAAAAAAATATATCATTGTTTATTATCATACCCATATGTAAGTATAAAATAGCTATAACTTCAATTGAAATGTTAAGGATAAGAATGAAAGAACTTTTACTAACTAAAATAATTATTTATTAAGGATGCTCTTTCACTGACATCTTGGACATTCATATTTTGCAAGTCTTCAATTATATCTGCTGGTGGCAACTCAACTTCTGCAGGAACTTCCTCTAGGTTATTACTCCTACAAATATTATGTAGCACTGCAGTAGCAATTATTATTGCTTGAACCTTGGGCAGTGATAAACGCATTGTTAGTGCCACAACTGGGAAGCGTCGCTTCCATATTCCAAATGTTCTGAAAATACCAGTTTTTATATAATATAATCAATATTGATTAGTCGTTAAAGGTAAAGAAGTTTGTTTTGTAGGGGTTACTGTAGCCTGTGTAATCCTGCTATTTCAAATATAAAAAATAAATAAAAAAATAAGTTTATATATATATATATATATATATATATATTTATAAAATTTATATATAAGGTACCTTTCTATTGTATTCCTGGTTTTAATATGTGCTTCATTATAATGGTGTTCACCTCCAGTATTTGGAGTTAGAATTGGTGTTAATAAATATGGTCTGTTTGGGTAAGCACTGTCACCAAGCAGCCACCGGTTACCAAACTGACCTGCATCACATTGAGCTGTAAACAAGGGCATTGTATAGTAAAGTACCTACCAAATACATTAAATACTAGTCATCACCCTTTCCTAATCATCACCCTTTTTATCCCTACTGCAGTTAGCCTTATGTTTCTCATGCTTATTTTGTGTAGTTTTTTGAACATGTCCAAAATATATTATGTTATTTAGGTATGTAGCATTCTAATAGGGAAAGGATTTTCAAAATCAGTCCAATAGTTATTTAATTTATACATTACCAACAAAGATACAAAGCTTTTATATTTTTAATAGGTATAACCATGCAATTGATTTAAAATTATAAAAAATACCTCTAAGAATTGAATTGTTAAATATTGTGGCATCATGTGCAGAACCTGGCCAACGAGCCACCACATTCATAAATTTTAAATCGGCATCACATATAGCTTGCACATTTAAGGAAAAGTATCCCTTACGGTTCCTAAATTCTTCACCTACTACATGACCTAAAAACAACATAAGTAATATAGGTAAAATACTTTAAGACTATCATTATTTACAAAATAATTATACAATTTATGTTATGATATACTTACATGGAGACTGGATTCGTATGTGAGTGCAATCAATTGCAGCAAGAACTCGGGGAAATCCAGCAATTTGGTAAAATTTTTCAGCGCTTTGTTGGTGAACAATAATATATTCATCATACATATTTGCAATAGCTGATGATATGTCACGCACTATTCTACCTGCTGTAGATATGGATACCCCAACAAAGTCAGCTACCGAAATCAGCATAGTGCCCAATGCATAAAACCTTAGTGTCAATAGTAGCTGATGAAGAGGCGAAACACCATGATTCCTGAAAAAAGCAATTAATATCACCTTATCCCGTAGATTTCAAGCTTAACTGCATAATTATTAACATTTACCTACCTTGCGGAGGTTACGCGGACGAACGGCATCAATTGGGTTAATAGTAATTGCACTAAGGATTTATTTAACCTAAATCTAAAGGTGAACTCGGCGTCATCCAAACTTTGCATAAAGTTAATCCTTTTATAACCCCGTGAAGCCGCACGAATTTCTCCATCAGAGTCGCTGTCGGTATTACTTTCCCAATCGGATAACTGTTCTAAAACCTCCAAATCACTTTCACTATCACTAGAAAACATTGTTAATGCCAATTTTCTTTTAACAAATCTTATCGATAAACACTAATATTTACTGATCCCAGGAATCTCTTGGATTGAAATCTGCGATAGTTTTGACTGATCGAACAATATGTCAACACGCGCAGATAGGTTATTGACAAGCAGAATCTGTCATTTTCGAACAGAGGCCAATCTTTAATCTTTGATCTGTCCTCTCACGGATAGTACGATTCTATAGATTGCAAATGCTATCTACGGATTGGATATTGGCACGCTTTATCCAAAAAATGGATGGTAATATCTATCTTAGATAGCAAAAATTGGATTAGGATTGATTATTAATTTCGGGCGTAAATGACCATGACCTGGCAAATATGGATTTTAATGGACTTACAAATCATATGGTCCGGATTGAATGATAGAAACTAATTTGTGTTAAATATTTAATTTAATTTAGTGTTATGCGTTTGTTAAATGAAATTTATGTTTTCCGTTTCTATTTAAACGCGATAATTTGTAATAGGAGTTGGTTAAAGTGACCGAATAAATAAATTCCTCGTAGTTTCACCCGGTTAATTATTACAGCTACTGTTCCTGTGCAACGAGTCTTAGCTTTGTTTCCTTGTGTTATGTTTCATTGCTGCTTCTAGCTTATTTCGTGATAATGTAGCATTATCATGTTAAAACTAGTACAGTTTTACTAGTTTTAAAGTTTATCAATTAAAAATAAATAAATCTTAAAAATAATCTTAAAATAGTAAGTTTAAGTAGTAAAGATATATTTAATCTCACTTTCATTACTATCGGCGAGTTGCACGAAACCGTCGCTAACTTTCCGTTAGTTAAGTTGCAATTAATCTTAAAATTAGTTGATCTCATGATTAATTTAAAGCTGTTGGAATTAATCATCCGTTAGATAGGTCTTTAATTAAACTAAATTTTTTTGTTAACTTAATCAGATGTAGGTTTCGTGCAACAGATAATCACGATTCTTGTGATTAAATTAGTTTAATAAACACTTAAATTTAAAATTTGTTTCGTGCAACTCGGCGTATAAGATTTAATTTTAAGTGTAGGAGTAGGGTAATCAGAGAATTTTTAAAGTTATTAATATCAATCGAAATTCAGTAAGTAACAACAACGACAACAATAAGTTCTCTTTATTGCACACCAAAATATTTTACAAGTACAGAGTAAGAATGTTTACAATAGTAATCTACAAGAGGTGGCTTTAATGCTAAAACAGCAATATATATATATTACAACATAAATATACATGATATATAAATACCCATATGCCTACATACATTATACTTAAATATAAACTGAAACAAAGCTGTAGCGTAAGATAATATTCTTTTATTATATATTTAAATACTGTGTAGTAGGTACTTGATATTAATTAATAAACATCAACAATAAATAGACAATGAATTTGTATAACTATTGCACTTGTTTGAAATACGTGACACATTTAAAACGTGGTGAAAATTGAATTTGTTTAAAATATACTTTCAAAGCAAGCAGTATTGGAAAAATGTCAGATTTTTATACAAGGACATTTAGTTACGACGGAATATTGAACAAAAATATATATAATAAAAATATACAAAACAAATAGCAGTGCAAGAAAAAAATATAAAAGAATTGACCCCACGTCTCATAGCCTCCACTGGTGACAGAAGGGCTGGTGCACTTTTTGCCCAGAGAATCGGAATTGCGATTCAACGGGGAAATGCTGCCAGTATTCATGGCATCATTCCACGCGGACATGATTTATACCAAAACTAAATATTTAGCTTAAGTTTTACCTGCGGTCTTTGATTGCAATAAACTTGCGACTCGCCGTGACCTGTAGGTAGTCTGTACATTTGACGGGGTGTCTAGCGATACAACCTTTCCCAGTGCTGGTTCACCATTTCAGCATCTGGCATTTCTCATCTTTACTCAATTTAATTAAATAACCGGTTGGGACAAAACATCAACATTTGACATAAATTTAGTTTTCCTTTAGACTGCGAGTTAAAAAAACTCTTTGAAATAATTGAGCATTGTATTCAGGCTCCAGAGTAGGGGTGTGCGATAATTATCGATAATTCGTAACTACTCGATAATTTTTCATTCGATAATTATCGATAATTATCGAAAAGTATTATTCGATAATTTTCATTCGATAATTATCGATAATTTTTTGCGATCCGATAATTATCGATAATTTTTTGCGATCCGATAATTATCGATAATTTTGTGCGGTCCGATACGTATCGATAAATTTGTGGGATCCGATAATTATCGGTAATTGTTTTTGGATCCGATAAGTATCGATAATTGTGATTTGATAATTATGGTATGGCGGATGACCTTTTGTTTTGTTTTTTTTTAGGTATTCGGATAGGGTACGGAGAAAAATGTCGCTAGTAGTTGGTGGACGACGTTTTTTTTTTTTAGGTATTTTGATAGGATACGGAGGATTATGTCGAGGCTGGACGGCGGATGACTTTTTTTTTTTTTTTCGTCCGATAATTGGAACAATAATTATCGATAATTTTTATCCGATAATTATCGATAATTGTCGCCAGCTATCGATAATTTTTTATCCGATAATTATCGATAACTGTTCGTTCGATGATTATCGATAACTATCGATAACACAATATGATAATTTTTTCCGCTGAACACCCCTACTCCAGAGTCTATACCAATATGATTACGTGGTCAGCAATCCGAATATGAGTTGTATTCTCGCCATTGATGAAGATGTTAAATTCGTTAAATTGAAGGCAGCACTCAATCACTTTGGGTCGATGACGTATGAGTATTCACGTGTGTTTCTATGGTAGTGAAATTCTTAGAAATCCACCTTGTTCGGGAGTCTGGCAGTCGTCAAACCTAGAAATGAGACATTTCGATATCTTGAAAACACTAATAGTAGATATGACTTACCAACGAGATACCTAGACATATCGTTACTACCCGTGAATGGTGGACTAAAAAATAGCTGATAAACTATCAAGATCGGTTATCTAGCCGCAAAATCGGAATGTTGTGGTTCCGTCATCATTTGATGACGGAACCACAACATGATTGATAATTTCATATACTATGATATTCAGGCTATTGTCTGTATAGTGGCAGGCTATTTTACCGTCCGTAGTAAGTCGCAGGCTTGAGTCTCGCTCATAGCAGATAATCATGTCATGGAACGAAAATTATTCGCCAATCCGCAGTGAAGTAGCGGCGGAACGATCTCCAAACCTTCTTCTATCTATTTTCTTCTTCTATATCTAATGCTTATTCTTTTTTCTATATCAAAGGCTTTTGCTTAGTATTGGAAAGCTTTCAGGATGTCGCAGTGGCGGGTCAGTTTAGCTTCAGGAACGTTACCTTAATCGTCCACAATCGTTGTCTTGTGGTATACATTTATCAGCTGAAATTATTAACCTCTCACAATTTCAAGCTTGTAAGAAATAAGACGGCCATTATTGGTCTCCAGGCGTATCAGTTGGCTGTGTCCAATAGGATTACCTTGCTAATTTTTGAAATCCACAAATTTAAGACGCTCGGAAAAAATATATAATTGTACTATTTTTTTAAGCTATTCAACTTAAAAACTGGCATTTAATAAAAACAGTTGCTTAAGTCAGACACGGTCTTTTATATAAATCGTATTACAAACTCTTTGCAGTAAAGTACTGTAAGATGCAATCGAAATAAACGTGAGACAGTGACTTTCAAGAGCTTTCTACATTTAAGATTCCAAGTTACTGTTAATAATCAATTTATTAGACACAACTAAGCACTTTACACTTGAAACCAATTACTTGATACATTAATATTTATTGGAAAGTACTTGAAATCTGTGACTTGGATTCCGTATTTAGAAGACACTAATCTTCTAACTTGTCTAGATTTTGCAAGGTAATTAAAGATATCAAAGCAAGGTTCATTCCAATAAATACAGTTGCCTTTTTCTCAATTTAAATAATAAAGAAAGCCTACAGTAAAAAATTCTAATTGTAAATAAAAATAAATATATAATAAAGTTCATTATACTGTAAAAGATTATTTTTATGATAAACGAGCCCCACTGGCTTTTTATTGGTTCTTTAGCAGAATTTTGCATCCAATATAGTAGTTAAAACTAAAGTATTATTTTGTAAATAATTCATAAGTGCTCAAATTAGCTAACAAGAATAAAGTATAGCTTAAAATTTGAATTGTATCTGCATTTAAATATTTATAACACGTACAAGGTCGTATCTAAATATTTATTCGTCCGCTTGTATTAATGCCACCAAATGCGGACATGATTTGTACTGTAACTATCTGTAAATGTTTAGCTGAGTTTAATTTTTTCCAAATGAAACAATCAAATTGAAAGAAAAAAAAATATACAGATTAAAATAATAATTATTTTTATACAATTGTAAAAGCTTTCTTTATAAATCATCTGTCGCAATCTGCGAAAATATTTCGATCCATCTGGGTTATGTTTTTGCATGTGATTTCATTTTTTATTAGACTTCGCTAAATGTTATTATTACATTATCATATTAACAATTTTTACTGCTTGTTTTATGCATTTATTGTTTTGTTAACTATTTTTCAATTCCTACTATTAGTTCACACTTTATATAATAATATATACATATATATTCAATCGTCAATAAAATACTTTTTTATTCATCTACTCAAGTTCAAATAATTAAATAAAGTTTTTTTTTATTTCAAATATTCATCAATTATATTAAATTAATTAATTTTAGTTTCATATGGGAGAAATAAAATAATTTTCTTTGTTGACCTAATTAGAAATTGACTTTAATTTGTTTTTTTTTATATTACTTGTTATTTTTAAAATTTTCTAATAAGACCCATCATTAATTTCATTATCTCCTTTTTTCAGAGAGCAAGATGGCGTTGAAAGTTCTGATACAAGTTATTGTGGCGATCCTCGTACCTGTTATTGCTGGTATGTGTACATTAAAAACCTCCTTCATTTGTTTAGATAGCCTATAAGAATAACTATATCTGGTTTTCTCAATGGTATCCATATATGTATATACTATAAGTATATAACTAAAAGTAGATTTAAATGACAGTGTTAACTTGTTTTTAGTAAACATATATTACATTTATGTATGCCACATTAATTAGTGCATTTTATTTAACTATTGATTTGCTACTTATTACTATTACGAAAATAAAGTAATAAAAGTAACAAAAAATATCTCTATTTGAAAATTTCATTTATTAAATTTTGTTCTTTCGTTCAAAGCGTATTCACAATATTATTATTGGAGGTAGGTACTTAGGTAGTTGGTATTTTTATGCATATTTAAGATTTTTGGAAAAATAAAACATTTAAAATGTTAATAAATAGCGTTATATATACACAATATCTAGTAAGTGATCTCTTTACATTGACCATAGTTGGTTCTACTTCAAAAGAAGAATAATGTGCGTAATCTGTAATACAAAAATTATTTACATACTTATTTAAAAAAAATACCGAAATAGAACATTTTTTTGATAACTCACAGGTAAAGGACTTGTTACAAAAAAAAAAACTGTTACAATTTGTCCGGATTATAAGCGCTTGCAGTGATGAATGTTAAGATGACAGTTCTTTTATGACCAATTAAATAATTCCTAAGAAAGCTGCTCTATTTACGATTTTATCTCTGCAAGTTAAAGTATTTGCTTTTATTTAGAGGATCTCGATTTGTTTACTCATTAAAATTAATTGCCAACGTAATTATCTACGTTGTTAATCCCAACAAATTGATGGGACCCGTCTCTCTGAATCGTCCCGTTTCACCCGATAACTATCGCTCCAGCGTGACTTTTAAATTGTTCATTGTACATTGTCGCGTAATCCCGGACGTATTCCAGCTTGTTAGTAACTGAAGCGGCATTGAATGCGATAGAAGTGGTAAATGTGTGTAGTAATTTTTTTGTTTTTTTATTTTTTTATTTTTGAATTGGTCCGTGACGTTCGCTCCCGGCGGATGCGGCAGGTAGACACGCACACATTGACAGCTCGTTTATTGTCGGTTAAATAAAAGCACTAATCCAGTAGCGGTTCCGTAGATAAATATGAAGATATATTATACGCTTTCCTTGTTGGTCTTTTTTAAAACTTGTTTGCATTCGAGCGGTTGATGTATTTATAACGCGCGTGAACTAAGTGTTTTGTAAATAATTTGTTTTAAAAAGTTCGTCGAAATTTCTCTACGCTTCGTAAGAAATATCTGTGAAACTTTTTGAAGTATTTCTTCTTTGTAATTTTATAGATTACATGTTGTTTTTATCTTACAAATATTACAAGTATTCAGGTCGGAAAATATTTACATACATTAAAAGTTTATGTAAAGATTTTAAGTTTTTTTTTTATAACTGATAAAAAATTTAGAATTATCGATTACGAATAAACAAAAAAATTTTTTTTTCTTTATGATATACTTAATACATTAAAATATATTTGTTACTCAAATCTTGACAGTCAAATATATTTTTTTGTTTTGTTATTTGCGGATCTCAAAACTAAAAACCGGTCAATAGAATAGGGAACTCGGCAGCCATTAATGGATATATGTAATTGTATTTGTGTGTGTTGTGTACACAGCAATTTCACAGTAACTCGACATAATGTTCCTTCGTAGGGGAAGTGATTTGTTTGTCCTACCTGTCGTTTTCGGTTTAAATTCTTTTTAAGGTGTCGGATAATATAAAATAGATTACAATATTCTGATACTATATTTTTACTCAATAAAAATGTTGTTTGCTTAAAAGGCCCATAGTCAAAGATCACGTCTCAGATCCGTATCTCATCACTGGTAACACACATTGGTCGAAGACTTTCGACTTCAGACACTGAGGTATGACGGATGAAAAGAAGTTTTTTAACTTTGCGAACGCTGCCTAACTTAACTGGGTTTGCCGATTGACCGAATCCTTTATATTCCAGGAGCTTGATTAGATATATTTTTTTAATATTATAAATAATTTTTAATTACATTTATTACTAACTGCTGCCTACACGTCGTCTGCGTGAATGCTATTAGATTACACGTTGAATGCGTTGAAGAAATAAAGGTTCACTGCTCGTTCCCCGTAGGTGATAGCGTGATAATATGTAGCCTATGTTGACCCGACTTCTTAATAATATTCGTGCCAAATTTGAAGTAAATCAATGCAGTAATTTTTAGTATATAACGGACATACATACAGACTAACAGAGACAAACAGACAAAAAATGGTAAAAATTGGGTCGCACTAAGTAAATTAATATTTTACTAGGCTATTTGCTGATGTTATAAAGTGGGCTGTTACAGTTTTACAATGTTTACAAGAAGCCTTGTCTTTATAGACTGAATCGTTTAAGTAAAATGAAGCACTCGTAATTATGATGAGAGATGAGTTTTTTTTTATCTCGATTGTAAAAGCAGGCTAAAATATTGCTTGTAAATAAAATAAGCTTTAAAGCGGACAAATTGTTATCTGTTTTCTTTAATGTTTGTTTTTATTGCGCTTCGCTTGGCTCTTTTCAATTTCATTATTATGATATAGCATGATATTATGTCCAAATCGAGAAAAATAAATTAATAAACAGCTGTTTTAAGCGCATAAAATAAGGTTTTTTCGTTCATTTTTATTTTATAATATAAATTGAGAAGTGATATAATCTAAATTCATTTTTGATTTACTAATTATGAGAGTTTTACTGAACTTAATCAGCCTGTAAACGACCATTTTTTAGGAAAAAGTCTCTTCTTCATATAAGAGAGTTTTACGAACAGTTACTTTGTTTAACTTTGTACGTAATAAATAATCTATACTAATATAATAAATCTGAAGAGTTTGTTTGTTTGTTTGTTTGTTTGTTTGAACGCGCTAATCTCAGGAACTACTGGTTCGAATTGAAAAATTCTTTTTGTGTTGGATAGCCCATTTACCGAGGAAGGCTATAAGCTATAACATCACGCTACGACAAGTAGGGGCTGAGCAATAATAAGAAATGTTACAAAAAATAATCTTTTTTATTATTTCTCTTCTCGAGACATTTTTTAAGTATAGTTCCACTTTAAAAGTAAATATAACATCACTCTTTTACTGAGAATTTTCGAAAAATAAAAAAGTCAATAATACGTTGAACGACCCAGGAATCAAACCTGAGACCTCTTGCTCGGCAGTAACGCTTGCGACCACTCGACCAACGAGGCGGGTACCTACTCTTAATTGTAAAATATTTACGTTTAATTATAGGTTTTTCCCTCAAATTAACTCGGGTGAAACCGCGGGGCACAGCTAGTGTAATAATAAATAAGCGTTTAATTTTCATAATTTTGTTTGATTTCATTGATTTTTTGATAGAGTTGATTAATTAACGCTCTACATAGCATCATTCGAGCAACTAAGAAGTTAACATATCTCTCTAGCTATAACTTCCTATTTCAATAGCAATAAAATATAATTTTAAGAATAAAACACACTTTACACAAATTATCATCTGCATATAAATTAACATAAGACAATGCAGTGCTTATATACTCGTACTATGAGATGAGAACAACGAAATCATCTTCCCTTCCTGTGAAAAGATATTCACGGCGATGTGAAATAAGATAGCGTGTGCAATCATAAAGTAATCAAAACTTTGTCTGTGAAGGGCCTCTTGTAGACCCGTATTAGTCTAATTCATAATCTAACCGCTTTTTCTTCCGTCATATTTCAAAATTATCTTTTATATATGCGAATGAGTTCACTTGTCTTATTAAAGGTTCTAAAACATGAAAATTTTTAATCGGAAAGTTAGTTGCGCTGGGTTTTGGGGTAAGATAATTGTGAATTAATCCTATAGTAATAAACAAAGTACAATACAGATTAAGTACAGTAGATTTTTTTTTGTATTTGATGAAATGTCTTCTAAGAAACTATTATGTACTGTATCAGGCTGTAAACCACCCACTGATGAGTGAAGGCCTCTTCGCAATATAGAAGAAGGGTTGGAGCTTAATCCACCACGCTGCTCCACGGCGGGTTGGCGGATAATTTCCCTACCGTGAGTAACGATAGTTATCAGGTGTCTATGATAACAACCGGGACCGACGGTTTTACGTGCTCTCCGAGGCACGGTGGGGACGCCCACAAGGACACATCCAGACCGGAAACAAATATTTGTACAAATAAAAATATCTGTCCCGAGCGGTTATCGAACCCGCGACCGCCGGCTTGCGGTTTGAGGCGACTACTCGCACCACTACACCAGAACGGTCGTCTTTTATGTATACGAAAAGAAAAATATTTATATTTTATTTTTTGTAATTATTCTCTGTCAGTGATTCAACAAGAAGATATTAATAAATTTTTCAAATCATTTAGACGCCCATTGCTACACTCATAAGAAGCATCCGATAAAATCATAAAATAAATTCTAAATGTCACATTTACTAGATCAACGGTAATTAGAATTCAACTTACCGTCTTCAGGTTTAAGATCTACTTTTGGGGCTTAAGTAAAATAAAATATTAATCAAGGCAGATAAGATGCGTCATTCACATTTCAAGATCAAAATGTGTGGATAATAATGTTTCAAGGACGTCGAGGTACGTTTCATTTGTTAGCTGCTTATGATCGGCGGAATGCTGATAAAAAATATCAGATTGTCTTTATTTCATCTATACTCGGAGTTTTTGATTACGTAACAACGTTTGGTCAAAAACTCGTCAATATGCATTTCGAAGTTTATCAGCACTTGATTATTAAATAGTGCTTTTAATTCTGGTTTTTGGGTTGAGTGTATTGCAGCTGAATGTGTGTCTTTTTTGTATCTCGATTAAAAGTAGTCTATTTGGGACTTATGACATTTGTAGGTAAACTTGCGTAATGTCCTTTAGGATGTTAGGAACCATATTTTATTACCAATTGTTATTGTGATTGTAATTAAGTGGAAAGATAAATAAATAATAATTAATAATACTTAATATTAAACTATATATTATATATATAAAGATATAACTCAACTTTAATATAGAGAAACTACAATGTAACATATCTAAAGATTGTATACTTCTTAATTATTTATTCAATGATAGTAGCTTTTATTAAAATTGCGTCACGAATGCTTAGAAACCTTTTTCATTCTCGACAGTATTTCGTCCCTGATATACGAGAGCGACGCCAATAGATTTTTCATTTAATGACACGTTACTGACTCTACTACTCTACAAAATTCAAGCTGTCAATTCATTACTTGTGAATCTTTCATCCCCGGAATCAGAGTCGTGTCGTCACATGGAAAAGCTTAATGGTGATATTGATGTCACTTCAGTAGGTACATCAAATAAAAAAAAAAGTTATAACATTGAATTCATTAATGATTGGATATATATGTTCTGGCGAGTCATATTTAGAATAATTATAACTTTAATTCACAGAAATCGAAATGGAATTCACCAAGTATCCAGAGTCGGTGACAGCACCTGTGGGGGATGAAGTCACGTTCGAATGTGCTGTGAGGGTACCTGGGGAGCGCCTCACGTGGAGGTATCGACCTGACAACGACCGATGGACCGATTGGAATAATGTTGATGGAAACAGCGACAAAGATAGCGTCTCTACACGTCTGGTTGTCCAGATTAAAGAAAATACCGCTAGCGCCTTGTATCAGGTGAGAGTGATATCAATTTTAAATTAATATATTACTATTATAATAAATATACTTAGTTTTGTGTAGCAATAAATTTTAAGAAGGAATTATAATTTTATATGTTGTTTTCTTTTAGAGAATTTCGCTTAGTATTATTATTTTTTTTTTACAAATAAATAAATAAATCTCTTTTATCGCTCTGATTAAATTTATTTATTTGATATTTATCTTAGGAGTTTTTGAATGCTTACAATAATTTAAGTCGATAATTTTAAGTTGGTACAAGAATATTTACAGACATATACAAGTTAAAATAAATTATATAATGTTTTAATTTTACAAGACACACAACAAGACCACATTCTTTATTTACAAATGTTACCAGAAGCCAATCAAACGAACCACAATTCGGGTACACCGGATTCGTCGAAATATTCTCGGAATGAGATTTAATAGTATTGAGTCAACGCAAGACGAAAAGAATGTTGGAATCGATCACTTGGTGTAATTATTGTTAAGATTTCGTACAAAAAACATTCGCAACTAAATGTTTAAATTAATCAAATAAGAAATACCGACATCGATGACTCACTCATCATCAATGTCCCGGATTGGAAACATCAATCGTTCGTATATTTTATATTCAATAATTGACTGATTGATAACACTAGTGATTCCAGCGATTTTAAGTCGATGACAACAAGAAACACTTTAAATAATGATATTTTTATGAAATGTTTATTTTCAGTGCATTGTGTGGTATGGTGCGATCAGTTTAGTTTCTATCCCGGCGCGTCTTTCAATTGCAAAAGTTGATCTCAGCAAGAATACTCAAGAGAAACGGGTTATAACTGCTCCTCTTTACAATACTGTCGTATTGCATTGTAAGGAGCCACTCTCAGAACCTCCAGCTAGATTGAGTTGGTGGAAGGAAACAAAGGTACTTTATAATTACATTAATATTTAAGTGAGTTTTCGAATTATCATTCTGTTAATCGTTCTGCAATGGTAAATGGTTAGTTAATTTAACTTGAGAAAAGTTTTTGTTTAAGTTTATGTCGGGGACTGAGGATTTACTAAGAGGCAAAATTTAATTGATTTAAATATCTATATTTTATATTTGACTTTTTGTTGATAAACGTGTTTAATTTTATTTTACTTCTTTTGTGTTAATGAATAGATAAGACAGAATAAAATAATTTTAATATTCGAATTGTTACTGAATTGAGAATATTTTTTTTATTAATTTAAGGGTTCCAGAAAATCAATAGAAACTCCATACGGTGTTCTAGTAATAAATAACGCTACAACCGAAGATAGTGGTACTTATGGCTGCATGGCGACCAACGACATAAGCGACCAAACTGTTGAGTTACCTGAAAGAACATATCTGAAGGTGCAACATGAAGGACATGGTGGATATAGGTAAAATTGTAGTTTCAACTACAGGCGGATTAAGTTCAAACTATTCTCGTTCATAGGAGTAGAAGCCTCTAATGAGCAGTTTAATGTATTTTAGGTTTTTATCGTATATGATTATATAATATTTATATTTGCAAAAATTTTAATAAACATCTTTGATTTAAGACTCAATACCAACATCTGATTTAAATTTTTGACGTTAGTAGGTAATGATACCAATTATTACGATTTTTTTTTGGGTTCATAAAATAATAATAAATAAACTTTTAGACATAAATCTTTTAATAAAATGTAAGCATTATATATTTTTTTTTACTGTAAAAGCTGTTCAAAAAGTTTGTAATTTATTGTTGTTTCATGTAAATTCTGAATAATCTTTTGTTTTATTTATAAGGTTTCTGGAATCAAAAGAATACGTTGGGATTGTGGATCAGGAAGATGTGCTAACTGTACCAGTTGCACCTGACGGTTCGTTGCGATTGTGGTGCGGACTTGTGGGAACACCACCACCACGAATAGAATGGAGCAAAGGCAACGATATTATATCGGGAAACTCAAAGAGTCTGATCGTGGAACCATTTACTGCTGAACACGAGGTATTTTAGCAATTTAGAAGGCAAGATAATGCCAATTGTTTTTGAGTTGCAAATGTCACCAGTGATGTTTAGGGAACAGCACCGTACGCCATCAAATTAGAATAACTCAAAGTTATGCTTATGATAAATAGATGCGACTCATTAAAATTATAATATCACATGCAAATTCGAGGTCGTACAATTATATACTTTTCGTGTTCAATACAAAACAATAGTGTTTTGAATTAGCTTATGATTTCAGTTTTAAGTCTCATTCTAATATTAAAATCTATCTTTAAATTTTAAATAAATCTACATTTTCCCGGCTTGAAGTTTTTTAAGTAGGTATTCTGTTTTTTCAAACGAGTTAATTAAGGAGTTTCTTAAGAATAGGGTTTACTGCTCATAAACATATATTTAAATATGTTTTTACGTGCTAACGTCTTATAAGTCGTTGAACGCCGGCTACACTCACGAAAAAGCATGACTCATTGTCACGTTCCGCGAGCGAGAGCGCGAAACAAGCGATAGAGAAGCAAGATCGGCCAGAGCATTCGGTTTGTGACGCATCTATCTCTCTTCCACTAAATCGGCAGATGTTTCCGAGTAGAAGAGAAAAAATATTTGAATTAACGAGTTCAAATAAATGTTAATTAATCGAAAAAAAAAATGTAATTTTCAGTTCTTTGTATTATACAAGATAATGACAATTCAGAGTTAATAATTTTATTCAATTAAATTCATAAAAGTATGCAATTTTTCATTAATGTTATTATGACGTTATCATGTAAAATTATTTATATTTTATAAATGTCATTGCACATAGTACAAAGCTACTCTTCCTCAGGGAATTTACTCGTGTTCAGCGAACGGTATTCGACGCTCCTGGAAGGTGATTGCACTCCAGCCGCCACACTGGGAGGGTTCGGCCATCAGTACCAATGTCAGCGAAGGTTCATCAGCTCGCATCAATTGTGGGATCCCGCATGGACAGCCAGTTCCAACTGTGCAATGGTTCTTGAACGCAGAACTGATTATTACTGGGAAGGGGGTTAAAGCTACAGGTAATTGTTACATTGTCATCGATCTGTACCCAACCCACTGCTGAGCGAAGGTTTCATCTCCATATAGAAGAAGGGTTGGAGCTTAATCCACCATGCTGCTCCACTTCGGGTTGGCGGATAATTTTCCCACCATAAGTAACGATCGTTATCAGGTGTTTATGATAACAACCGGGACCGACGGCTTTACCTGTTCTCCAAGGCACGGTGGGGAGAACCACAAGGACACACACCCAGGCCGGAAACAAATATTGGTTGCCAATACTCGCCTCGCTTGGCAGGCGGGTTGGCGAGCGCAGTGTTTTGTGGCAGGATATGGTGACGTTACTGCCTATCACCATCTTGGTTAGTGTACAGTTGTTCGCACCACTATGGCCTTAGTCGCCTTTTACGACGTCGGAAAGAGGTTGATCTATTCTTTTTTGCCGGTCACCGCACGGCAAACTGGATTCTGAACGCTAAACTAATTTCTTTTGAAGAATTAATAATGGGCAGGGATATTTTTTTTATCTAGATAAAAAAAATATCCTATATATATATCTAATAGTCAGATATGAATAAAGTAAATATTTCATATAATACTTAATACGAAGTGCATTTGAGAATTTCGTAGCCTAATCAGGAAAAATGAACAGATAGGAATTTATTTATTATTTATTTTTCAACATATAAAAATCACGTTATAATATAAAATATAGGACTAATAATAAATATTGTACAATCTAAACATAACGACTTAACGAGCTAGTGAAACTGTGAGGAGCGTCTGGTTCTGCAAATGTTTTAAAAATTTTGAAGTCGTTAATAAAATGAAATGCAAGGAGATAAAATTTTATTGTAATTTATTAACTCTTTGTATTGTTTACGACACCGAAGTTAAGTTCAAAAGTGCTAGCACAAGAAACTTTAAAGAAGTTATTTAAAGCTGACTCGGACACGGAGCTCGCTTCCTTTCTCCGCTCCATAATTATAGAGGTTTTTCTTTGACCTCAATTTAAACTAAATTTAAACAAAGTAAAATGATTTAGACGTAAATTATAATTTATATTTAACATTTAATTTTATAACTATATTGAACTAAGCGTTTTTTTAATTTAATTTTGAATAAAACAACACCAAATTTTAAATCGAATATCCAAATTGATATTATATTATATATGTTTTAGAACTCTTTAGTAGTTATTGTAAAGCTTAAAATGATTTTATTTAACAAAAAATAAACAGCTAATTTGGTAATTATTCATTTAATATTTTGTAACACAATTTTTATCATATCAGTCTGAAGACAATATTATTAGGTTATTTTATTATAGCACAAAGAGTAGAAGGAATTAGTATTTAAAAAAGGGTAGCTTCGTTTAGGATTACGTTGTGGCTCAGCGTGAAAATATAATTATGAATATACGAATTTCTGTACTGAAAACAAAGAAATTTATCACCAGAAATGCATTCTCCTTTTTTTTTCGAAAGTTACTGTTATTTTAGCAATGTAGATGAAATTATTTTTAAATGGAATACCAAGATTTAAAATGAATGTTTCTTTAAAATAATAACAATAGCTCTCTTTATTTAGGTGATTTATAACATATATAAATTATAAATAAATGATTATATATAATACTAGCTGCTGCCCGCGACGTCGTCTGCGTGAAAGATATTAGATTACACGTTACAGAATGCGTTGAAAAAATAAAGGTTCACTGTTCGTTCCCCATAGGTGATAGCGTGATAATATGTAGCCTATATGTTGCCCCGACTTCTTAATAATATTCGTGCCAAAATTGAAGTAAATCCATGCAGTACTTTTTGAGTTTATTCCGGACATACATACAGACAAACTGACAAACAGACAAAAATTCTAAAAACTATATTATTGAATTCACACAGTTAGTCATACCTACCTACTAAAGGTAAATACGTAAAACAATTACAACATCATAGAAATAAAAATTCTAATCTGTGCAATATCTACGACTTATTTATTAGCATTACCTAAAATAAAATATTTTTGGATCAATATGTCTTGTCATTGTGTCTATTGGTGTTTAATAAAATTTGAACTCGTCGAAACGCTCAGTCGAATTGGACTAAAGTCGAATTGGATAGAATAATTAATTCTTAATTAATCGATGTCAGCTATAGGCTTTAAGTTTTCGAGTGTTTTTGTTTAAATTGTGACTCGTTCTCGGCAGTGAAAGAACACATCGTAAGGCTATGTCTGAGAAATTCTAAGACATGTAGTTATATAGTTATATACTCTTAGTAGAGTGGCGTGGTTGTACGTATATTTATTTATAGTCGTAACTTACTCCGTAACAGGTGATATTATGTTCGTGATTACGGTTTAAGGTTCACATTTAAAGGCTGTTACAGTAGTATACAATATGTTTATTGAAGAAGGTTATAAGACTGGAAACTTTTGGACATTTGCAAACAGTTTATATAGTTATTATATTGAATAGGTTTTGTATTTTTTTAATCTCAAGATTCCGAACTTGTGATCGAGCGCTCGGAGAAAAGGCACGCTGGCATCGTGCAGTGCTTCGCTTGCAATGCGCTGGGATGTGCATACGATGCTGCGCTGCTCACCGTTGTACCTGTCCAGATATCAGACCAGGTTCATATTATTAAATATTCTTATTACAACTATATATATGTATGTATGTATGGGTCATGACGAATGTTTGTATAGTTTGTCGTGATCTTTACGATTGTGTGTGTGTGTGTGTGTGTGTGTGTGTGTGTGTGTGTGTGTGTGTGTGTGTGTGTGTGTGTGTGTGTGCGCTTGCGTGTGTGTGTGTGTGTGTGTGTGTGTGTGTGTGTGTGTGTGTGTGTGTGTGTGTGTGTGTATTGAGACATTCAATACAGAACTTCATCCTGCTTAGGATCATTGAAAGTGAGATGTTATGTTATTTTAATTAATAATTAAGAAGAATAAATAGTCACGGCCAAATCCATATTATTAAGTAAGGATTACAGAACGTAGACCTTTAGTTTATGCCTGCTATAATACATGTTTTTTTTAAAAATGATAAACAGTTTTACATCATATATGACCATGGAAATTACGCAAATAATAATTCCAACTGTAGAACATCACGAAGTCATAATAAACGAAGTGTTTTTTGCAAACATAGTTTTAACAATAGGTACATTTTCTCATATTTTACTTCTTTAATAACTAAACTTCATAAATAACTAAACGTATATGACTTTTATCTTCACTTAACATCATTGTGAAAAGGGAAAAACAATTTTGCGATTTATAATCAAAAATAACATTTGAAAATGTTGGACACCACAGATAATAGAGTTTTTGATATTCATAAAACAAAGTTCAGAAAACTATTATAATAATATTATAAAATAGTTTTCCCAATGAAATCAAAAACTATAATACATAGTTATAAAGCTTGCTATTAAAATGTAAAAGACAAAATGTTTGTTCTGTTCATTTAAATTTTTTAACCGTTGCGATTCATATTATGGATATTAATAATATGTTGTGTAATTGTATTCATATATATAAAAAAAATCTCCTTAATCAGGAGAATATTGGTCGCAATGACTGAGCTGGAATAACGTCATATTATTTAATCACTTTTTATATTTGATTACATTATATTATAATCTTTTGTATTATATTGTATTATAATTCATTATATTATGTTATGTTATATAATATAATATAATACTATTTGTACACACTATACTTTCTTGCACATACCAAGGTTGGCTGGTAGAAAATACATAAATATTAAGCTCGCCTTTTATACACACTTGTTTTAGTGTATATATTGTACAATAAAGAATTTATATAAAATAATGAAAATATCAGGTATTTTCGAGCCCGAATTTTCTAAAGATTTGCATTAGAACAAAAAGTACATTAATGATTCAACTGTTTTAAAAGAAATATAACATTTTTAATAATAGCTTGTATTTCAATTTACAAGGAAATATAACGAAGAAAAAAAAAAACAATTTAATGGACAAATTGGACTTGTTTTTATAATACAGTAATATTTTTTAGGATTACTCAATGCAGACGCCGAAGACAATGTATATACCTTCTCAACAACCGAAGAGACATAATAGAAAAAATTCTAGAAAACACAAAGGTATTATTACATCTTATTTTTATTCTAGAAGTTACGATTTCCCGAATAACGCAAAAAACTAATTTAACTTACCCCGACGTAACACTCTGTACTGTTGCTAGAACACGCTACACTTTGTTATGCTTTTAAAACAATTCGTATCTCGTATTTTAGCTAGGATTATAAACTTCTTATTTAAAGAACTGAACCGCTTTGTTAATTTAAACATATTATTTGTTTAAATTAAAAATGTTTTAAAATACTAGTAGTGTATACTAACATAATTAGGTCGAAGAGTTTATCTGTACGTAATACTACCAAAGATTTCAACTAGTTGTCATAAAATCTGTGTCCCAGATAAAGCCTGTTAATTGATGAAAGTTTTCGGTTATAAATCATCTCGCTACAAGTTACAGAGATGAAGTAGTTACGATGAAATATTGGTATACGGTTATTCAATAGCTGTAATAGTACTATTGCTTATTTAAAAAAATGTCAGTAATCTTATAGTAGTGACTTTTAGAAGATTTTCGTGTTATACATAATCTTGGAGCTCGAGATTCTTTCAGGATGTTTTTAATATAATACCTACCTACCTAAGTATAATAATATTACAATATATTAACACAACTACATAATGTTAACAGAAATGAACATGCTGGATATATTATCCCGTGTAAGATTATTTAGATTCATATAATTTCAGCTATTTATTCTGCTTTATACTGTAAACATATGTGTTTTAGAAAACTTTCTGTTAAAACATACTAACTTGAGTTTCTTATCCTTTTTTCTCAGCGGAATCTGTTTTTCGAGGCGGTGATACTGTCTTAAGACGAAAGAATACCGGCTCTTTCTCTATACAAACGAAGTCGACTGTTTCCTCCCCGGATAATGACATTAAATTATATATTTTTGTAACATAAAACCTGTAACTGCCATGACCATTCCTCCTATGTCTTGTTTTTTTTTTTTCATATTTTTATTATCATAGAGAGTAGGAGTCTTCAAAAACTAGAAATATTGCCTAATTTTTTATATATCTTCAGACACTCATTCTAAAAAGTTACGCATATTTACAAAAAACGAGAACATAGGTAGCATAAACATAGCATAGCTGAAGGTTTTTTTAGTTACTTAAAAAAAAAAAAATTGGCATGTTTTGGGGAGGAAATAGTCAACTACAAAATGCAATAATTATTTACCTAAAACTTCTTTCTTGCTGTTTGTGGATAGGTACAACGAGATATGAACATTTTATTCAAATATGTATTTTTCAAAAGTCTCTCAGGTACCCTTTCCTCTTAATACTGTACATAAGTTGACGATTTAAAAGTGCTCTTACAAACAAATCTTCAATAAAGTATATTTCGATTGTATGCATCAGTTACTTAATATAGTATAATTGCAGCGGTTTTGATTCCCCCATCACGACCAAACGTGACGCGGTTGTCCGATGAAAGTGTCATGGTGTCTTGGTCTCATGATAACCATGGTCTTCCTATACAGTTCTACAAGGTTAGTATTATTATTACTTTAAAAATCAGTTTAGTTATGTTACATTGATCTTATATTTTATGCTATAATTTATTATTATTCGACGAAATTATTATTATGAAGAAAATATTATTCGAATAACTTAGACAAAAAAAAAAAAAAAACTTTAAGCCTGTGTTGTTACGTAGTAAAGTAAGTATGTTAGTAGTGAAGTTCAAAAGTTTAAAAAAAAAATTGCATGTTACAAAACATACTGATTATTTCTTTAATACATAATATAGTTTATTATTTTCAGGTCCAGTACAGAGAAGTGACGAATTCATCAAACTTCCAGTGGCACACCGAAAATAATGAAATTCGTGCTCACATAAACTCTTTTGAGATTGACGGACTCACACCTGATAAATACTATAAGTAAGTTCTTGGTTCGTCCTCTTTATGAAGTGTTGGAGCGTAATCCGCCACGCTTTTTTTCTGCGGCCCGGTTTATATACATATCTCACCACTCACCGGCTAGAACGAGATTTTTAAAAAACTTAAAAAACTAGTAGTAATATACAGATTTGATTTAAGACCCGTGATCGTCTGGTATTGCTCGTAAATCGTACGTACCTACTATAATTCACTAATTATATCATTTCAACTCAATCGCTGTTAATTTGCTTTTACTAATAGGTATATTTTTTTGCTTATGAGAGAAAATAGTATAGTTAGTAGAACTACACAAGAAAAAGTAATTTTAAAAACTATTACTACTACTATTGTCAGGTATTAAACAATAATTGAGCAATTTTTCAAGTCACGCTAGTAAAACTAAAATGGCACATCAGTTAGGAGGATATTAGAAGATTTAATGTCAACTCAAAATCGAGAATATGATCGTAAGAATAACCATAAACGACCAAATAACGATCGGTATAACATATCTATATTTAACGGCTCATAATATTTAATAATAACTAGTTCTAACACTCTAAAACATATGAAATAAAATTGAATTAAATTGTATTTTTGAAAAGAATTTTCTATTTTATTTAATAACATTGAAATTTTAATTACTATTCAATAATTGCTAAACCACAGTGCTGTGAAAGTAAATAGATTTGTTACGCATAGTGACAGTAAACCTATTTGTTGCCGATAATCAAATTTCTGCTGGTTTCTATTAGCGGAAAATAACTATTAACAACTAAAACAGAGTATAATTTCGTTTTCAATATTTTTTAAAATTGGTTTTATGTTGCAAAAACATTTATCAATTTTATTTTTAATTGAATAAAATGCTATTTGAGTTCTAATATTTACAGATTTATAAAAACAGCATTTAAAAGTTTGAATCCTTTTGAGAGAATAATTTAAAATAAAAGCCTTTATTTATTATCTTTCTATCTGGATTCTTCATTATTGGATATATAAAAGATACCAACTGGATCTTTTAATGACACATCATTCTCAATTGTGTCAGGGTTCGGATGAGGGTACACTCCAGATTCGATCTACTGTAGAGTCTGTAAGATAGTACAATTATTGTTTATCACTTTATCATCCTATAGTTAATTAATTTAGTTAGTGAACGTTCTCGCGTGCTCGTAATATTGTAATTTGAGTTAATATTTCAAAATGTTTCGTGGTCAAGTCGCGACCACGGTTCATGCAACTGAATCGGTTCAGAATTAACCTGATCTATATCTTTGTATTTATTCGTTTATCACTACATATTATAAAACAAAGTCTTCTGCAGCGTCTGTCTGTCTGTCTGTTCGCGATAAACTCAAAAACTACTGCACAGATTTTCATGCGGTTTTCACCAATAGGTAGAGTCATGAGGAAGGTTTAGGGACATGAATGTACCCCGGGCGCAGCCGCGGAGGGTCGCTAGTTAGATTATAATATTTACTTATGACAATGAAGTAACTCTTAAATATATTTTGAGTCTTTAACAAATGAATTTGAAATTGAAAAAACAATGAATTGCTATATCACAATTTCACAATGGCCAAGACCGGGCATGTACTTGTATCGAAAGTTCCGTTATCAGCGACGGTTGCGGATTCTAATTCCGCTTGGAGCGGATGTACATTTACTTTTCTGTTTGTGTTTATTTTGTGTTTTGATATATATCATATTCGACGGCCGGCTGGTCTAGTGGTCAGGCAACTGGACACTTTACGCAGCGGTCGCGGGTTCGAATCCCGCCAGGTGCAGATAATCTGTATGACGAATATAGATGTCTGCACCGGGTCATGGATGTGTATTTATGTATATATGTATTTATATCTTAAATTTATTTCCGTTCCTAGTACCTGTAACACAAGTTCTTACGAACTTATCACGGTGCTAGGTTAACGTGGTGTGATTGTTGGTTAATATTTATATTTATATTTATATCAATATATTTTCATCCGATATATATCGAGTAGTATAGTATTTCATCCGATATAATATATCGATATGTAGAAGCGATGACCTTTTTTGATGAGTATGCTTAGGTTACAATCGATATAATTATATTCGATAGATAGAGGCGACGAAATTTTTTTAGGAATACCCAGAGCCTAGAAGTCTATATATCAAAAAGTATCGATATTTTTATACGATATATCGAAAAGTATCGATATATTTATCCGATAAAACGCAAAGTATCGATATTTTTATCCAATATATCGGACGTATCGATATATTTATCCGATATATCTGAAAGTATCGATAAAACGATTCGACATATAATATCGAAAAAATATCGATCCTTTTTGTCCTGGAACATCCCTACTTTTTACCCCGTGTCTTGGAGAGCACATAAAGTTTTCAGTCCTGGTTGTTGTCCTAAAATAATTATTAAAGTAGAAAAATAATTGAATAACTCAATTGTTATTGGCATACCCTTAAGAGTAGCAAAAATCAGTGACTTGGAAATTTAGATTCGATATATAAAAACTCTCAGCTCTCAGTGAGCTCTTGTCAGAACAATGTTATAGCGATTTTTTGGGTTGATTATTGGGTATTAAAATCGAAAAATCCTGATTAACATAATAATCAGGATTTTTCGATTTATAATTTTCATTAATTGATGAAAAACATAACTCGTTCCTAGGTTCCGTATAGCAGCAGTGTATTCAAACCAGGACAATAAACTAGGCCGGAGTAGTAGCAAGTTCTACTTGCAGCGGGGAGGTTTCCAAAGTCCGAAGGCTCCGGTCCTCGAAAAGGCTGTTGCTTTGTCTCCACACAGTATACAAATCAATTGGACGGTAAGTACTTCTATGTATTTTTATAAAACAAAAGTACACACCACATACACAGAGGGTAAATTAAGGATAAGTTTTGAAGTGTGTATTCAGGGCCGGATTTAGGGGACGGCCAGCGGGGCTCCACAAAAGAGTGATGACCGAGTTGTAGTGGTCCGGAGTTGGGACGACATTTTTTTTAGGAATACATACTTATAGCCCGACGGAGTAAACAGCAGCGGGTTGGGACGACATTTTTTTTCTCTGTTGCCCCGGGCCTTCACACCTCTAAATCCGGCCCTGTGTAACACACACATACATTTGAACAAATAGTATGTTCTGTATTGTAACGAATTTACTAAAAACTTTTTATGTGCGAATATTAGAAGTCGATTCGTTACTTTTTATATAAGGTATACTTTACAATTTTTTAATTAAAAACAATAATAAGAAAAAAAAAATGGAATAATAAAAATTAAATGTGTGTAAAAAAATTATTCTTTTATTGGTACATCTTTAAACGAAGGTACAGTATGATTAAATAAAGCTGGCACGTGCTGTGGTCTACTCATTCGCATATTCCTTATGTGGCTGTGGGAAGCATACAGCATGACGTCACATTGCTTACGCAACACGAAACTTTTCTCTTCCTCTCTTGCACGCGGTCTTATGAGCGAGACAGAGATCGATAATGTTTTGCTTTGGACTAATATTACGAAATACAGCTGATGTGCTTTTTTTGAGTCATCTATCAGTTCATAAATAAATAAATAAATATGTTTTAACCTACACACACGGTCATCTGTTCCTAATGTAGGCAATTTAATGCCTGTGTTTAAGGTAACAGTTGACTGATATACATTTTTTTTCATAAATATACATATAAATAATACATATATAAATATATACATATTACACCCAGGCTCGGGGCGGGAATCGAACCCACAACCCTGGAACAGAAAACAGGGCCACTGCCAACTGCGCCACGGGCCAGTCATTATCATGATTTATTTAGATATGTCCTTCACTTAATATAAAATGTTATCTTTTTTTTCCTACCTCCGTCGAAAGTTCGAGTTTTGTCCCTGTGAAGCGGGACAAAAGTGACACTTTTTTCCTCCTTTAACAGGGACATAACTCGAATTTTCGGTCTAGGTAGGAAAAAACTAATATGCACATATTAGATAACACGAGACGAAAGTACTACATCCTATTCCGCATGTTGCCACCCTCGCCTTCAATCGGGCAATTTCAAATGCGGGACAGAATGCTGTACTTTCGTCCCTTGTGACACAATATAGGTACTATTTTAAATGTGAGTAGAACTGTGAACGTGCCAGCTTTAGATAAATGACCTATACATGATTTGAATAATAACTCTTTATTGTACACCAAGGATAAACAATATTACAAAACAAAAATAGGAAATAAGTACAAAAGGCGGCATTATCGCTAAAAAACGACAAATATAAACCTTATGTACTTAAGCGCAGCGTTCATAAAACATGCACAGTAGACACGAATCGCTCTTTCTAAGCAAAATGGTAAAATATGCGACATTACCATTATGATAGTATCGTTTTGTAACTTTTACATTGCTTGTCCATTTACTGCGCAACGTATTGAGGTAGTGGTTAAAAAGCAATGTATTTGATGTACTATAAGCCAGAAATATTTCTCGTATACTTGTTTTTTTTTTAATGATTTTTAAGTAAAATATAGTAAAAAAGTAATATTTAGATGTGGTAACTGATTCCATGACTTGTTAAATGTTTGATTTTACTTATTTTCTTACAACAAACCACTGAACAAGACGGCATTGTTAAATGTTTTCTCGCCCGCGGGTGGAATCACACTGATTTGCAGTGACGGCCATTTAAGAAATATGTGCGCGTTTTGCGCAGGTAGCGTCTACGCGGACACGCCCTCATGCCACTTCTCCTGTTCTTAATATTTCTATGTGTTTTACAGACTTCTTAAAAATTGAAAAGGATAGAATGTATATTGAGTGATGACATTGTCCGCAGTGGTCGGCGCAAGGGCAGGGCGTGCAGGCGGAGGGCTTCTACGTGTACTACCGCGCGGTGTCGTCGGCCGGCGCGTACGAGAAGGTGTCGGCGCGCGGCGCGGCGCGCAGCCTCACGCTGCAGCACCTCGCGCCCGACACCGCCTACGAGCTCAAGCTGCAGGCGTACGCGGCGCAGGCGGCCTCCGACTTCAGCGCGATCCTGGTCAGTACATTACGATTAATACTTGTTTTATTCATCATCAGGGACCATCCATAAGAGAATTCATTTCAAGATTTTTCGATCCATTCTCCCGTTCTTGTCACAGCTGGTTACATTTGTGAGACCTCTTTTTTTTGTAACGATGGGAAATGCATTTACGCATTCCGCCGCCCGCAGGCGACGGGTATGTGGGACTCGCTGGCTGCGAAGCCAGAATACCCACTAAAACCTATCGACCGTCTGCGCCGTAGTGGGGCGCCACGGGATCGCTCGCGCATACAACCGTGGCGTCCCGACGCTTGGCCCGGAGGCCCCTCCGCATGTGATTGGAGCCACTCGACTGGTCCACTCTGCTGATTCAGAGAAGTACCAGGAGCGGCCCCACCACCGAAATCTCCGCGCCTTCTCGGCGCCACGCCCTCACCGGCCGCACCTCCCGTACCCACACTCTCACCGCGCTTTCGCGCTCCGCCCACCACTGGGCCCCAGCTACCTCAGACGTCGAACCCCCTGAGCTGGGCCCGTACATCAGCTGATCCAGGGGGCCAGTGGGTTGTCTCCGCACCCAACCATTGCGCTTTTGCGTCATCCCCCTCCTGTGCTTTCGCGCCCACCGCTGCTGGTTTTGGTCCACGGAGGTCCGAAGACCCCGACCACTCGAGAGGCGTTCGAGTGGCTTCCCCTGTTGCCACCCGGGGGACGCACCCGGTAGGAGACCAGCAACTCCCTTGGGATACCCCCCCTACCTCTTTGACGTCACATATTCATATTTTGCATTTTACACATAGAAATTACTTCTTTACCTCATATATGCTTGTTTGTGTAGGCTTTATTTGATGGAAAATATATGTAATGTATTTCTCACTATTGGTGTGTAGTAAGATTAAACTTAGTTTTACTGAAAATTTGAGTAATTCCTGAGTAAATGCACTGGACTAAAACGACTGTTTTATACTCTTACTAGTTTTGTTGAGCTGAGGCAAGTATATGTATTTTTTTGAAGTGAAACTTCTTTATCGGGGTTGGAAAGATTTTTTCGTTTTCGTTACGCGCTATCTTGCGTTACGCGCCATCTTGTTCTTGATTATTGCGTATTTCAGTCGTTTTTCAATAAACACATGCGCAAGGAAGATTCCGAGTGGTAGTAGATGAAATCCTATATATATAAATAAATAGTTAAACTAAACAAATCAAATTTCAAATTTTGAATGCTACAAAATATGGCTCTCGCAGGGTTTTGAACTTGCAGCTCTCGAGCGATATACGAAATTCAATTCGCGTTGGCAGCCACTGCGGTAGCAATCTCTAAGATTTTTGAGTGAAATTAAGTATCACTATATAGAAGTTTGCAGTTATTGTATGATGTATTCTATAGTGAGTAGGTAATTCGAATATAAATATGTCCGAACGCAAACACAGGACTCATATAATTATGATCGTATAAAAAGTAAACTGTTTTTATTATAAGTTTCACTTCTTACGAGTGTACGCTAGTACACGCAATTTAATTTTTTTATTCTTTGAAAGTAATTGGAATACTTCGAAATCGAGGGTGGAAAACATTTAAATACTAAAGATTTTCAGTAGAATTTTAATTACTTTATAATACGGACCTTATTGTAACTTGTAAAGATTAGTTCTTTTCATCTATTCTAATAAACCTTAAAAGCGTTTTATATTTGAAAATGTTCTTAATAACGTTGATGTCACTTAATAATGAAAATTTAATTTGATTGCTTGATTTTCACCAGACCGCGAAAAGAGAGTTATGTCTTTGAACTTACACAATTCGTTCGCGATTGTCATCCCTTAAATTAATTAGACTATAAGATAAAGTACGTAAGTGTACGTGCCCAGTTTTCGTTTTAGTATCGATTATAAAAAAATATATATATTCAAATTTTTCAATGTACAGAATTCAATAATATAGTTTTACGGTCCTAATACAGTTTTATTTTAAGAATAGATTATTTATGATTAGTTAGAAATTGGAAATATGTAAAAGGTTGGTTTAAGTTCGTGTATTTATAGTCACTTGACTATAAATACAGAAACTTAAATCAACCTAGAAAATTGACAGATGTGAACAAAACAATATATCGTTGTTTTCCGGCTTGGTTGAAATTGAAATGTCTGGTTTGGGTCGTGTTATCGTTACCACAATGAAGGGACTGATGTTATGTTTCCTCATACTTAATAATTTTGATATATAAAGGAAAATGATGGTTCGTATAAAAATAACTGTTTGATTTGTTAATAGATTTCGCTTCTTCTTTTTGTTGGTTCAAATTTTTTTTTCTTTGGCTTATTTTAAATTACTTTATTATGGATTTTTAGCATCCTCGTGAAACTTCAGATGTTTAAAAAAATAAAAAATTTATCTGAGAATTTCATATCCTTATATTGCAAAAAAACTGTTATTTTTCTTTCATTAAAGTAAGAATTTTATTTAAAAATCCATAAAATATTTTGGGTTGGGTAAAAAAAATTGAAAAAATTCTAAAAAACCTCTTTCGGGGGATAGAAAAATAGAAAATTTTCAACGAAATCGAAGGGGGTCGAGTAAAAATTTATCGATTTGCCATGAAATGATCCATATTTTCTACCACTATACCAGTTTAAAAAGGGTGGCGTGACCGCGACCAGGAGAGACAGAGACAAGAGACCGCGACAAGTTGTATTATTGGTCGTTGTTTCTGACCGCCACCATAATAAGTTTTTAACAAATTCTATCGTAAACAGATGGCGAAAACCCAGCGACTGGCGGGCGCGGCGGGCGGGACGGGTACGGGCGCGGCGGGCAGCACGGAGGCGGCGCCGACGGACGAGCCGCGCGGCCCGCCCGCCCTCGTCACGGCGGGCGGCGCGGTGGGCGCGACCGCGCTGGTGCTGCTGCTGGCCGTCACGCTGCTGCTGTGCCGCCGCGCGAGGCGACCCGCGCCCAGTCAGTACCCCCACATTCTATCACATAACTTAGCACTTGTCTACTACTGTGTCAGCCTCTAAACAACCCACTGCTGAGCGAAGGCCTCTTTTCCGTATAGAAGATGGGTTGGAGCTAATCCACCACGCTGCTCCATTGCGGGTTGGCGGATAATTCTCTAGTATAAGTAACGATTTTTATCAGGTGTCTATGATAACAACCGGGATCGACGGCTTTACGTACTCTCCGATCCACGGTGGGGAGACCCACAAGCGTATACACCCAGATCGGAAACAAATATTTGTACAAATACAAATATCTGTCCCGAGCGGGAATCGAACCCGCGACCGCTGGCGCGTGGCTTAAGGGCTACTCACACCACTACACCAGAACGGTCGACTACTACGTTACTCTTTAAATATGAATCAGTGGAATTTAACTAATCTTATATGTGACTATTCACTTTTTATCAATTTGAGAATCGTACCACGCAGAATTGGTGACTATTCAATGTATGAATATGTGAATATGAGTCCACTGATTCACTAGTATTAGTGAGTGTGCTCTAATTTGTCATTGAAATTTACTGATATGTAGTGAATACAGCTTCACTAACGTAATTAATGAAAAATACACTGATTCATACTTAGAGAGTACCGACACATTTTATCGGTTAAACTTAGCACTTGTCTACTACGAGTATATACGGTATTGTAAAACGACACCGCGTGTTGTAGCCGATGTTGTTACACTGCTGCTCTGTTCTAATATATTAATATTATTCAACAATTATTGTCGCACTGTGGCTCGTATGACATACTCGTAAATCATGTGTCACTGTGGGCGGCATGAGTAACTTCTCACTGACTATGGTCGTGTTCCGATATACACTGCAAGTACTGCTCAGTGCTTTTACTGGTGAAAAAATTCGTTCATTTATGGACTGCGAGTACACTGCCGCAGTAACACACACACACACATATATATATATATATATATATATATATATATATATATATATCTGTTATAATTCATCATAATATGATGTCATAAATCGCCGCTATTTTTGTACTGTGAACACTGGCGCTTTCAAGGTAAAATGCTCTGAGTACTTTGATCACGTGATCAAAAAATATAACAGCGCGAATGATTGTTACTATTATTATTTTTTAATATTGTTATTCAAAAATGTCAACAACACAAATAATAATTTTTCTTGTTGGACAGAAAACGTGGATGATAGTATAGTGGACTGCGTTCTATTTTAAATAGTAACCAGTATAGCACAGTATAGCAAACTAAAAAGGAACGGCTTTGCAGTGTACTGAATTGACGTCAAACCTTTCAGTCCTCGCAGTGTATATCGGAACACGGCCTATATGATTGACTTCTATATAATTAGGATGGTGCTGACAACTTGTGTATGTGTTTTCGAATTATTGTTACGTTAAATGATTATTCGATTTCCAATTTGGATATGCTCTATGGCTCTATTCTAAATGGCTTTCATAATTACAAAAAAAAACAAGGAAAATGTTGCATTGCGATTGGGTTGGTGTACATACAATATAATATATATTAATATACCCCTATAAATTTGGGGGTGGAGGTCACCGCAGTCGATGTGTCCACAACCGTTCTGGTGTAGTGGTGTGAGTAGTTTCCTGTACGTCGGCAGTCGCGGGTTCGATTTCAGGCTCGGGGCAGATATTTGTATTTGTGCAAATATTATTTTCTTGTCCGGGTGTATGTCTATGTGGGTTTCCTCACCGTGCCTCGGAGAGCATGTAAAGCCTGCGGTACCGGTTGTTACGATTTGTTAAGATTTGTTGGTTTGGATTGATAAGATTGCTACTCATATTAGGGAAGTTATCCACCAACCCACAATGGAGTAGCGTATTGGATTAAGCTCCAACCCTTCTCTTATATGGAGAAGAGGCCTTGTTTAAAGGCTAATTCAGTTGAGGTCATCGCAGTCGATGTGTAGTTTTCGTATCAGTAAACGTATAAATTCTATAAGCATTCGAGTGACGGAGCATTTTATAGCATATCATCAATTTCTTGACCTTTTTGCTGAGCCGTGATATTTCCCTTTATCCGAAGATTTTTTTATGATATATAAATTTATTTTACTTGAACTTTCTCTAGAATAATCAATCAATCGAAATTTTTCAAATAAGTATAATTATGTTCAGTTCAAAGAAATTTGAAAATAGTGAGCGATTAGTATTTTGTTATTTTGATTTGTTTGATATTTATTTTCACAAAACTTAATTGTGTGAATAAAATTCAACGTCATTTACATCAAAATTGTGACATGAGTTACCGAGTCCAACCCGCAACACCGTGTTTGTTTGATCAGCATTACATGTCATAAATTAAACGTTCGAATATACTCTACAATCGTTCGTTTGTTCTTGTTTTCATGTTGTTGATGTTTTATGTGTTTTTGTATTAATCATATGAATATAATAAACTGGAATATAATTTGAGTAACGCACTTATTTATATATCATGAATTTACATAAACTTATGCTTAGGGAGCTTCAGCCTCAAGAGTTCTCCTTAAATTCTTTCATTCAGTGGCAGTAGCACTGTTTTCTGCTCCAGGGTTGTGGGTTCGATTCCCGCCCCGAGTCTGGGTGTATTATGTATTTATTTATATATGTATCATTTATATGTATATTTATTAAAAATATACATATAATTTTTTATATCAGTCGGCTGTTACCTAAAACACAGGCATTAAGTTGCCTACCTTAGGAACAGACGACCGTGTGTGTATGTTAAACATATTTATTTATATTTATTTATTTAATATTAACAAATTCTTTTAATAAACTAAAAAGAAACATGAGTAATTATGTCATATATTAAATAGCAGTCGTATCTTTATGTTCATGAATTCTAAGCTATTGTAAGAAACATTAACCGTTCATTACATTGATAATGTGCTGTCGACTATAGGATCTAAATTGTTGTCCCCTGTTCCTGTAATTACACTAGGTAACTAACACGTAATGGTGGTACACTGTAATACAAATTATTGTAAATTGGCGTAACAATTATTGACGTAAGGTTTGTAGTAGCACACCGACGGTGGAAACAAGATTTGATGATATTAGAAACATGAATGAAGGACAAAAGCTGAGAGCATGACGTTACGTTTTATCGAGTAAGAACTTCGCAGCAACGAAAGAAACAAAACTTGAGTCGAAAGATAAAGAAGCGGTATGCAATATTATTGTTATTATTCTGAAAAGTGAAATAAAAATTAGTTTTATCTTTTTATCACACCGTCTTCATGAACATAATACAGAGTGAGAACAAGACAAGATTTTTAACTAATTAGTTTTTTTTTAATAGCCTCTCTAAAGGTTAAATCTAACATTGATATAATACGACATATTTTATGTCCCCCTAAATCATTGTGAGGTTTATCAATTGCTACTCGTGTATTAATCAGGAGTATATGTGGTATATGTTAACATATATTTTCAACAACATTCACGTTGTCCTGGCCAGACACAAAATTACGTTAAATTCTTGAAATTGAACATATTGTTATCGCGTCGCGACAAACGCCGGTCTAATTGGGTACTTCGCAGGAACACTTCTGGCACAGTCGTCAGCCATAACTACACTTGGGAACTCAGTTTCCACGTGTGTGCGGCTAAAAATAAACATTTCGCTCGCATCATGTCGCGTTGACTTTAAAAACTTTTCCATGCGCGGATTTCCTGTTTGTACAAAAACATTCTCAGTACCAGATTGTAAATGCTAGTAAAAATATAAGTTCCTAGGGACTCTTGTTTACTAAAGGAACGGGTTGGATTGTTTGTTTAGGATAAGAACTGTGATTATAGAGGAAAGTGCCTTCCAGACCCATTCATATCGTTGTTTCTGAGAAAATTAGAGCGGTAGAGTGCAGTTGGCTAATGTTCGCCTCTGTCCTCGATTTAGAGAAACTTGTTTGTTGTTAGTTGTATGCGAAATACTCAAATTTACCTTACCAAAAAAAGAAATATGATGAATTTTCCTTATAATTATTTAATTCGTTATTATATGTAGGTGTACAATATTCCGAAAATGTGCGAATGTTTTTATATCGAATTTGTGAGAGGAAAAGCCAGATAAATGCCACGCATCCATTCATCGTAACTTTATTAGCGTTTGAATTGGATTTCGTGTGTATCTGCTTTATCCCATCCATAACTCTGCCGTTTAAATCCTGTATATCACTTTAGTACGCCTATACCTTTTGCGTCAATTATTAATCTTCGCCCATATTGGAATTTCATAACCGGTAAAGCGAGGAATGAATGAATAAATGAACGACCGAAACAGGGAGTAATAAATGTCCGGAAGAACGAATGTGTATCGATAAACGAACGATTGGAGGCGTAATGGACGTGTTTTGTGCACGTTTAAGTGCTACGTGCAGGTTTTCATTTTCCACTATGAAAAAATTGCTACGCTCACATACAGCACGTTTAATTGGGACTATTATATTGCCTTTATATTACTGTGAACATTTCGTAACTCTGTGTGATTGTTCTGTAATAAAAACTTTGTTACTTTAAGCATTATTTACTATTTTTGTTTATTATTTCTTATTTCTTACTTTTTGAAAATACTATGATTGATGTATGATGTATAGCGGAGTTAAATAATATTATAAATCTGATTTAAGCAATGCGAAAAAATATAATAAGTTAAATTTTATTATTATTTTTATATACAGTACTCTGAAGTCAAACGTTATTCCAGAACATAAACAATAAAAGTAAAATCTCGTATAGTCATTCTTGTCGTAAAGTCAACGAAAATAGATGGTATAGTGTCAAGTTGCGGGTAATGAGGTCAACAGTTTATAGGCGAAAGTATCGCTCTTATAGCTTTTGACCTCTCTGTCTTGACTTCTTTTGTTTAGTATTCGCTAGTCGCTACAGCATTCCCTGCTACGAGCTATTTGATACTAGTAAAGACTTTTCCGTCTCGTTTTATAATAAAATGAAATGCGAAATTTCATTAGTAAATTAGTTATAATTCTATCATGAAACACTGTAGTTATTTGTAGTATATTTAAAAAATTATTTCATACGCTTTTGTTCCTTGTTATTATTTTATTAAACAGCTATTGAGTTTATAGTGAAATACGAGTACATAGTTATTTATCTGATTAATCACCTGTCTTAATGTCAGTCGTTTCTCGCAAAGTACGAAATATTACCGTACAACCGTTGCTCGTCGATATGACTTACGTTCATTACCCGTTGAAACGTAACTTGTTAAATCCCTTGTGTAATCATTTTGTAATTACAGCGGCTTACTCTCTCTTCACTGAAACGTTACATTGTACGTCAGTATATGGAAAGCAGTGTTACACATCCTGATGAGATTTGAAATGGTCTAGGTTAACATTATGGGCTGAAGAAAACATCGAATAATCATATAGAATATGACTTGTTCAATAAAACGAAGTATAATGTATTTGAGCAATTCATAATTTTGAGACTAAATCGTAGCTAATATAACTATAATAAACAGTTTTAAATTGACATCCATACGTCTAATTTTTTGGCAAGATAGCGTATTTAATATTAAAATAAACAACTTTGTTGATGTTTATACTTTTTTTTTAAATATTGGTTTGTTTTGTATATTTTATTAATTGTTATAATAATAGCAATCACTCTTTTAAAATATGTTCTTTAATTTAATGCAAGTCTTGGGCTTATTGAAATTGATAAAAAAGCTTTATATTAGAGAGAAAGAGAGAGAGAGAAAAAAAGTTATTAAAAGTACAGTTTAGTATAATCAAAGAAAAATTGTTTATATGAGAGAAATGGTTAACTTGACTCAAGCTAAAGTATTAAAATTATATACAGAAACCATGCCTTTTTTTGTCTCAGGGGAATCCATTTACGGATGATATCCAGGACGCCCGGGTGGCAGTCCTAGACCTATGTCGGACTCGGCACTTTGGGAGTGCAATACCGTACTAAACCCCTGTGGGAGCCTTCAGCCGCTTTAATTGGAGGGTCCCGGATCTGCAGGCAACAGGATCCCTCCAGCGACAGGCTGGCCTCGGCGAAAAAGCCAGACTTCTCCTCCATGGGGACTGTCCGGCTCACCTCTGAACAGTCCCAACGACGCCGTGTCTATCAGGACCGGGTTCCCATCCCGGCCCGACATGGGCACAGGGGCGTCACTGGAGGCGCATTAAGTAGCGCCTCCTACGCACCCCCATTCGTCGCCCGCGGATGGAGGCCACGTCGGCGGCCTCCTCTCTCACCCGCTCGTCGGCCTCCTTCTGGGACATTATGGTCTCGCAGAAGGAGTCCAGGACTAGTCGTCGCCGAGCATTGCGGTGATGATGCTCGGAAGCGACAAGTCCCCTCCGAGGACTGACGTCAGACCCCGACGCAGCGCCACCCATCTCGGGCACACCTCGAGGGTGTGCTGGGCAGAGTCCGCCGCCGCGCCACAATCGTGGCATTCAGTCGTCGGCTCCCTTTGGGCCATCCGACACAGGTAGTCACCAAAGCAACCGAGCCCGGTGAGAACCTGTGTCAGACGGAAGGTGAGTGGCTTGCTCAGCGCATCCACCGCTCAAGGACCGAGCGCAACCGTAACGCGTGTGCCGTACGGCTGCACCGCCAGGTCCTCCCACCACCTCCGCATTAGCGCTTCCTGTCTTATCCGATGCACCCGTAGGATCTCGTCCAACGTTGGGTTCTCACCAAGAGCCCTCCTACCCGAGACGTATGAGTAGGTCTCGGCAAGAACCTCTGCCACGAGATCCCACGGGGAGTCGCCGGCTAGAGCAGTAGCTGCAGCCCACGATACCGTACGGTACCGCCAGCCGCGCCAAAGCAGCCGACTCACCGCCACTCCACGGACCCCGACCGGTTCTCGAGGCCTACCCTCCGATCGGAGAGGTACGCCTCCAACAGCCTCCTTAGATACGGGGGCACTCCGAAGTATTTTAGTGCCTCCCGTATCACCGCGTGAGGGAGGCTATTGAAGGCGTTCGCGATGTTCAACGACACCGCGACCACCACTTCCCTTCCGTGTTCCGCCTCACTCGTCACCGCCCGCAGGCGTTTGAGGGCGTCGACGGTGGACTGACGTGCTCCGAACCCGAACTGGGATTCTGAAAGTCCGGGTATCGATCCCTCTTCCAGGTGCTGAACGAGCCGGGAGACCACTATCTTCTCCAAGGCCTTCCCGGCTTCGTTCAGCAACACCACCGGTCGCACCGCCGAAGCCGAGTCCGGGGTCCGCCCTGCCTTAGGAGCCGACCCTCCTTCCATGCCCCCGGGAACTGGCCAGACCGCAGGCAGCGGTCAAACAGCTCCCGGAGGCTGTCGCCGAGTTGCCCGAGAGCGATTGCAAGAACTCTCCCGTGCACCCCGTCTGGACCCGGCGCCCTCTTACTCTGGAGGCGGGTAATAGCCTCCATTTCAGCTCCCGTGACGGGTGGTGGAACACCCTCCTCCGTGTCCGGCGTCTGCCGAGCCATTCTGGGAGGAACGAAGCCCTCGACAGAAACCATACCTTGTTATCACAAGCTGTAACTTCTTATGAGGGAGAAAAAACTACTTCACTTTAGAATCAATGCTTAACCATTGATGTCAATAGACAATACTCGACTGTTAGTTGTTTAATTCATCAGATAAAAAATAAGCACCAGGTATTCTTTAAGAACAAAACTATGACGTCACACTCTAATTTAATTTAAAAAAAAAATCACAAATGTTTGCTATAGGAAGACTCTTAAGAATTTTTACGAGCGGTTAGTAGGTCAGTATGATCATGTGTCAGTCATGAATATTTAATTTTCTTTTAGTACGCCGACGCTATTCTTTTAGGGACGTTATTATTGCTGCCTACGCGCCGTTTTGATTTATTTTTGTTTTTCTTTTTTTGTGATTAGACACCGAAATTTGTGTTGTTAATAAAGCCATAGTACTTTTATTGACATAGCACATAAAAGTTGCCGTATTATATATAAGTATAATAATTGTTGCCGTATTTTCACGTAGGTCAGCGGACGTCTTTACAAAAATGGTGTTTACATTTTACATTGCTAAATTAGTCATTTAAATTGTTTGAAAAGTATGTTTTCCATTGTATTATTTCGAATTAACAATGAGCATGAATAGTTTGCGTCTCCCTTTACCTACCGGTCACATCGATATTGTATGTAATGCGTTAACTTTTCAATGTTTTTTACACAACTTTTCGATAGTTTATTCTCTTGCAAAACCAATGTTCATAATAATATACTTATATATTTGTAAAAAATAAAGTGTTTCTCACGGTATAAAACATAATAATTACTTTATTATAATATCTGTTACTCATATTCGTCCGTATCGGACTAAAATAAATACATTTATTTTCAGAGGAGAAAAGCTCGACGGAGGGCGGCGCGAACGGCTACCTGCCGGCGAAAGTGCCCATCACCATTACAGCTAACCCTATGCACGGAGAGGTATCTTATTTAATAGCAAACTCAAAATATATTTTTAGAAATTTTTATGATTTTTTTTTTGCTTAAGAACTATAACGAACGTTTACGTTAAATTTAAAATTACCTGTCTTTGAATAATAAGGTGAATTTTTTTTTACCCTGCAATAATACATTTTTTGTTGTTTTACTTTGTCTACTACAAACTTTTAACATCACTCATAACATCAGACGAGTCTCGGTTTCACTCGCAATAAACACAACAAAAAAAAAAAAAAAATCTTTCTGTCAATTTAAAAACAATTTTCACAATAAAAAGGCTATTTAGTTTTTAAAAAAATCTATAACGGGCTTGCCGTTTAGGTAAAACAAACTTTGCTTTTATCATACATTTTTAGACATACGTCTTTAGGATCTAGGAAGTAAAAAATTATTTAATATATATGTTTTTTGTTTCTAAGGGTGGCGATGGTGGAGTAGAAATGTCGTTTCTTCACAACAATAACTGTGGCAATACTACCAGTAGTGACGATACATTGCCGCACCCAAGGAAAAATGGCCCCGCGAGGCAGTATGTGTGATACAAGCTCAATTAAAACTGGACTGTTTATTGTACTGTATGTAGGTCACAAGGCTTAAAATAGGCAAAATTTTTTAGTTGCCAGTTCCATTAACTTCTACCATTTTGGTATAGTATGATTTTTTGTTAGTAATTATTAAAATAGCAAAATGGTAATATTGCTTTAGAGTCTGTTTATGATAAATACTACTTACTGGCTTTGAAAAATTTAGATGACATCAGTTCAATTTATAAAAATCGTACATTTACCAATATGGTAGTTTTATGGCGTTTTCGAAATTCTATTGTGATATCTATCGCGTGAAGTGCGTGGACTCTTGAGAGTACAAAAATATATTTATTGCTTCTTTAGTGTATGTTTTATGTGAGATGTGTGGGATTCGGTGTTTTGGCATTTATTTGATTTTACTAGTTTTTAAAGACTATTTAAAGTAAGGTTACATAAGTTGTTTTATATTTGAGACTTTGATTAAGAAATTGAATTGTATGAATCTTATTATAGATACTGAAAGTTCAAAAGTGGCTTAAATTTTTACTTACAAATAAAAAGTGTGTGCGTACTTATGTACGCACGTAAGAAATTATACTTCTTTGGCGTAACAAGACAAAAATGTTTCTACTAATTATCTTTCGCGTTATTTTACGGTAGTAGAAAATAAAAAATACGACACTAAGAATAGAAAAAAAGGTATTCAATACATTTAAAGTTTTATTATAATCATTATTTAGTTAAATAAAATATATTTAAATATCATTAAAAAAAAAAAAAAAACTAAAATGTTGACTAGCTAACTTCATGATGTTTTTGTGACAGTGTGCGCGCGCATCGTAAAAATTGACACCCATAATTTTTCCCTAACGCGCCAAAAGAAGTATAACTTAAAAATTTCAGAAGTCGACAAATTAACGAATTTTTTTAAATATATAATAGTTTTGCTGTATTTTATGAGTAAAAACTATTGTCAAAGTTGTCGTTCATTTACATAAAAATAAAATATAAAATTTTACAATTTAAAATTAATAATTTTTTCATTGTTTTTTATCAAATAAAAAGTCATAAGCTATTTTTGAACAATATTTTTTATTACATATAAACGCTTATTTAATGTAAAGATCTGATTACACTCTTAAGCTGCATTCCCATTAAAAGTATTGATTTATATTTAGGCATAAAAATATATTTTTATGGGAATTCTCGTTATAGACGCATTAGCTTAAAATAATTCAAGTTATAACTAATTGATTATTTTAAATAACAGGTCACAAAATATGGATCAATACAACCAATCCACAAAATACGCTATTTTTAAACAAATTAAAAATCTTTGTATCGATTTGAATTCAAACATTACACACATAATGAAAATAATAATATATAATCGATTTTCTGTATTAATGTTTTGTTTTTGAAAAAAAAAAAAAAATAAGAACGCGGTTTTTAAATTGCAAGAACACACAGATTATATATAAACTTTAAAAAATGTTAATTGATTAATGAGTGTTACACGTTTTTAATATTTGATTAAATTTTTGGCGTCGTACTTAAATTAAACTTTGTAATAATATTGATATACACGATCGAGATATAAATATTTTTGTTTTTTTATATTAATTTATTTAGGTTTAATACATTAAAACAAAATCAAATAATCTCTTTATGGTTGTGAGATTGGATTTATATACAGTCACCGAACATCGTATTTTCGTTTCATCATTGCGGTTTAAAAACCTGTGAGGCAAACATTCTCTGTAGTTACATTTTATATAAATACAATCTGTTTCATCCGCGTCATGTTATTGAAGTGCCGTTTCCATTTAAATTTTTTATTAATATTACACCGAGCCGTTAACAGGGTATGTTAATTTAAAAAAATATAGCTGCCTTAGTCAAATAATGCATTTTTAAAATGACAATTACCTACTATGTTTAGAATAGGTAGACACGAAACGATATAGTTGCATGAGAAAAGTTTCAAACATGTGTTTCATAACATATTAGTACTATAGTAGTTTCGCCTAAATTATTTTAAGTTCGTCTAATGAGCATATTCGTGAAAGTCATTACTTGAGCAATTATATCGTTACGAGTATGTGTGAAGAGCATATTTTTGTAAAGTAATATCTCAAACTTACGCGATTGTTACGCTGAGTTCCCACTACGCCGGACCGGCGAAATCGCCGGAAACCGGATCCCGGTAGGAGGTGTTCACATTACACCGGATCGGAAAAAACACAAAACACCGGATCCGGTGTTTTCTAGGGAACCGGATAAATGTGAACAGCTTCATATAAAATGTATGGCCACTAGCCTTTCCGGCAGTTTCACCAATCCGGCGTCCGGCGTAGTGGGAACGAGGCCTTAGGGCCGAGCTCTAACCGCGTAAGTCAAATTGGCGTAAATCGAAGTACAGCATTGTATATGTATAAACTTGACGTATCATCCGGTTTTATACTTGACGAATTCCTTTATTGCAATATAAATAATATAAAGAACATGTGTTATAATTTGACAATAAGAGAAACGATATGAATAAAAAAATAAATCTACTGTAAGATCACGTAAGTCCGGTTTTACGTCAGTCGGTGAACTGTAATTCGAGGTATTACTGTATTAATTTGTAAAATCGATTTCTTCAGTAACAATAGTGTAAAAATTTTCCTCTTATCATGGTAATTATTTCATAGCGATGCTTATTTTTGTTTTTTATTAAATTTCAAACAAGAAGTAGAAAAAAATAACAATAATGGTAATATTATTATTTTTTCTGCTATAGTAATATAATTACTATTAAATATAAATAAAAATTCGCAATAAATTAAATAGAATCAACTCATGCTTTCGTTAATTGATTTTTTTATTGCGTAAGTACGTATTTTTAATTAATGAATTTTGTATTCGTTTATTTTTTCAACTCATTAAAAATGTTTTGACATGTATGCAACATTTTAGCTTATAGTTATCGCGTTATATAACATTCATTGACTATTTATTATATACATAAAGAAATTTGCGAAATATGATACGATAAAATATTTTCCATGTAAAAATATTTTTAATGAGAGGTGTCAACATACTAGAGATGTCAACAGACTGAATATTATTTGTAAAATATACTTAATAAATAAAAAGTTTTTAATTAAAAATTTTAAGTGTATTGTATTATTTTTTCAATTTAAATATTAGCGAATAAAAATAAAATAGTCACTTCTTTTAATGTTATTCATACAGATATATTACTGTACTCCTCAGCTGTGAAGGCGCTTCACACTCAATAGCCCCCCCCCCCGTAGGATAATGAGTAATAATGGGCTATGTTTGCGGCCCCTTCTAAGTGAAGATTTTATTCACTTTGATAAGAGCACATTGAATGTACGAGGTGCGCATGTACACTTATCAAAGTGAAGAAAATCTTCACTTAAAAGAGGGCCGCGAACATAGCCTTATATTACACAAATATATTTTAATATACATATATAGATGATGATTGATGTCGTTACTGCAGGAATTTGAACCTTAGACGCTTTCGGGAAACGATCAAATTTTCTATGAATTAAATTATGTATATCATTAAGTGAATTTCCTCCAATATGATTTCCTTAAGTGCTTGTATGTGATAATATGAAATAATAAAATCCTTATACCTAAATATACATGTCTTTACGAGTGGACATTAATAGCTTCTACTCCTCTATTGCGGGTCGTAACTTAATATTTAATAGCTTATGGGTTTTTGGATGATGCAATAAATACATTTTGTAATGGTAAAATAACTGTCCGCGTAGAAATTTCCGAGATTATCGATTTCAAATAAACGAATTAATTATACGTTGTTCTTTCTATTATCTACTATATTCTACTCAACTGGATTGAATTGAACTGAAACTGCCTGTCTTCTTAAGAAAAGGGTTGAAGCTTAATCTACTACGCTTCTCCACTGCATGTTGGCGGATAATTTTTCAACCACGAGTAATGATTGTTATCAGGTGTCTGTTATAACAACTGGTATTGACGGCTTTACTTGTTCTGCCCCACTCACTTACAGGGACTTACATCAAGACCAGAAACAAATATTAGCACAAATACAAATGCCCCTGCCCCGAGCAGGATCGAAGCCGCGATCACCGGCGTTGAGGCGCCTACTCGCACCACTACACCAGAACGGTTGTCATATATATATTCTACTATGAAATAATAATTATAATATAAATTATAGAACTATGAAATAACGATTCATCCTCTCTAGTGTAATAATTATTTCAGTACATAATTTTGTATGGAAGTTTTTATCTAGAATTTGAAATCGAAAATATTTTCAAAAAAAAAAATTGTTTAATCTGCTAGATTTAAACAAAATAACAGGACTTTGAACACTTAAAAAGTAAATTCTTACATTGGCAATTACTAAAGGCCTGTTCCCTGAAATTCTTCTTTAGGGATTAAAGAGCGGGCGGGCGTCCAGCCAAATCGGCTTTTGTCCAGGTGTCGATGGTCGACAAAGATTGAAGAGACACTGCTTTAAATTAGTCCGTAGCCTCCAGTGCGCCGTGCAGCTCCTGCAGTTAATTGGAATATATATACGGTTTATTGAACAATTTACTGCATGCGGCAGATGCATATAATTGATTTGGTAATAATCGACACGTATTCTAGTTGTACACATGTATGATTGTAGTTATTACATAATAATTTTAGTTTTTTTGATATAAATACTATAATGACTTAATAATATTTGAGTAATTTATTATTTTCTCCCCTTCTTGGCTATCACGGGCGGATATCAGACGAAAAAAGGCGCACAATGAATTTCGTTGCTTATAGGATGTATAAAAGATTGCTTAAAACTGTTCCATATAACTTTCGGTTTAAGATAAAAAATGATAACATAACTTATTTGGCTTTTTTTTGTAAATCAAACATTAGGTAGGCAATGATTTCAAGAGATGTCGATGTTCAAGAGCTCAGTATAAGTGCTATTTGAAACAGATACACTTAGGAAGTAGAAAAAGAATAAGAGCTAACCCACTACGGGTTTGCGCATATACATGTCGATTATCGATACACTGGGCTGTCTCGGTTTAAATTTTGAAATATAATTGAGATTGAATATTTATTTAATATGTTCCAGGTAATTGTTTTAAATTTAGATATAAATTTAATCCAACAACGTTTAAAGGTACTCGTTGTCATTAAGTCAGTGTGCATTGCATACAGTCAAAGTTTTTTACATATAACGAGAAAGTCTAAGAATCTATACGATATTTAGTCGTAAGGAATTATTTCAGTTTAAAGAAGGTTGTTTCTTTCAGATTACATATCATTTCTTGTTTGAGAATTCCTGTAGGTTTTCCTGCCAGGGAGATCACCTTACACGAAATAAGTATAGTTCTGAGACAACTTTAAAACAGTAGGGCACCAGGCAAAGACGCTATTACGGCAGAGCTTCTGGAAGCAGGTGGAACATCGGTAATTAAAGTTTTTCAGAAGCTCTTTAATACCGTCTTGCTTGAGGGCGTAACACCGGAAGCCTGGAACGGAAGCGGCGATAGCAACTTCTTGAAAAATTACATGCCCATTTCGTTTCTGGGCCACGTTTATAAGCTGTTCTCAAGGGTTATTACGAACTATCTGACGGGTGAGTTTGATGACTTCCAGTCTCCCGAACAAGCCAGTTTCAAAAAAGGCTATAGTACCATGGACCATTTATTTACGCTACAGTAGAATATACAAAATACCGAAGAGTATAATGGGCCATTGTGCTCGGCATTTGTGGACTATGAGAAAGCTTTTGATTCGCTCGAAACTTGGGCAATACTGCAGTCTCTCCAGCAGTACCACTTTGACTACCGGTATATCAAAGTGTTGCAGTGCTTCTAAAATAACGCTACTTAGAATTCATCATTTGATCTCAATCAAATGATGAATGATGAGATCAGCAGATTAAAGAAGGTTGCTGACATATCTCAACGGATTTGCAAGATAAAGTGGCAGTGGCATTGCTCGTAGAACTAACAGCCGATGGAACAGAAAGGTTCTCGAGTGGAGATCACGTACCAGCAAGCGGAGCATTGAACGGCCGTCCACGAGGTTGACAGACAATTTGAGGAGACTCGCCGGAAGCCCTTGGATGGAGGTCGATGGGGGGAGCCTACGTTTAGCAGTGGACATTCAATGGCTGATATGATGAGAATAGTAATAATCTTGAATCATTTTAGATAGGTTCCCTTCGGCCTATCGCTGTCCTTAAAATTCATAATCTTACGCATTTGATTTTTACAATACAGCTAGGCTTTTTTGAAATAGACAAAAAAAACTTAAAATCCGCTCCACTGCCCGTGTCAACTACTAGTTGACAAGAGTTTACAAACTATTAACTGCAATAACCACAAGCGCCCGTGTCAAGTGATGGTCGCCATGGCTATATTGCCCATGTCAACTTTTTTTCGACATTTTTTTTTTCATCAATATGAGCCCAATCACTGTGGCCAACCACAAACATAAATAATTATATATATTTGTTAGATTTCAGTAAAAATAAACAATCAGGTTTTAATTACGCCGTTGGTGTACATTTGGTTTTGGCCCATGCCATCAACTTCCCGGCTCTCTGAGAATAAATAAGAATCATATAATAATAAGTATTACTTATCTATATCTATATATATTATTGAACGGGTGGAGTGAAGCAGTTAGATAATAATAATATACTTTATTGTACACCAAAACAGAGAACTAAATTAAGGACACAAACTAACATCATTATAAGCTGTAGGTACAACCAAGCGGTATTATTGCTAAAGATCGATTTCTGTCAGACAACCTGAGAGTGATAATTGCATTTGCAGATGGGCAGATGGTATAACAAGAAAAATATATAATGAATATATATTGTACAAAATAATGATAATTCAGTGATAATAATTCAATTCCATTCATAAAAGTATGCAATTTTTCATCAATGTTTTCTTATGACGTTATCACGTAAAAATTATCGTCCGTAAACCGACTTTACAGACGACCATTTTATATAGAATAACATAGCTGTAGCTATAAATAACAAATTGAGTACAAGGGTGTAACCCGTTGGTGGTTAAGGACAAATATGAATAAGAATAAGCCGTGTCGAATCGTAATTGTCTGGTGTAAAACGTATCCATTTGATTTAATAGATATCTGAAATCGACATCACATTGCATAAATAGATGTCAACTACAAACCCTCATTCGGTCTAATTGACGAAACTGCGATCGCATGATCAAATGAAGTGATTAATTGTGTATAGATTATATGGAACAACAACATATTTTAGTTACACAACATCAATTGATTAAAACGCCTAAATAGTCCTTTATTGTTGAATAAACTCTTACAAAAAAAAAAAAAACACGTTTCATCGCTAAGTATAAATCTCGGTGTCTAGAATGAAACAAGTTTATAACGAATGTTATAATGTATATTAAAACTTTTCTGATCTCGATTTATTAAAAAAGTTGTACTGAAAGATGTTGCAATAGGCTTAAAAAAATAAAAATATATTTATAACAAGAAAATAAGAGCTAATTTCCTCTGTCGATGTTGCACATTTGTTCGCCCTAGATTGAATATATTTCCATTAAAAAATGTAAATACGCGAGCGTCATCGTATTTAGTAGCAGTAATGGGATCCAGCGCTGGATATTAAGTAAGCTGCTATAGTAAATCACGAATTTATTCGCAAATTAGCTTTTACGACCGACGTTTATGTTTGTGTACTTATGTTGTTTCGTTTTTGGCTCGATTTTTTTTTCGTTACATTTACCTTATTATCTGAAATTTTATTGCACTGATAGAATCTATAAAATGCATAAGCGGAATACAAAATTATATTGGAGAATCAAATCTTAGATACATTAGGAAGATTTATGATTATGAGATGAGATATAATTATGAAAACATTTTCTATAATATATCGATACGGTACATACCAATATCTTGTTGTCCAAATTAACAAAATAATGTTAAGGAAACATACATATTTTCTACAATTATTTTATAATGAGAACTATTAGAGATAAAAAACTTAAACTAATCAATATTAGTCTAGACTAGACACGTTTCATTCTACAAATTAATATATTTTTCGAAAATACATTACGCATATACCTACATTACGCATATACATTAATATTAATAATTTAAGAAATAAAAACACGCCTATACTGCGGCGTATTCCTTACTCCTTCAATTTATTTCCCAATTTTTATTTTGACACAAATTTACACCCAGGCGAGATAAGTTTATGTTTCATAAATTAAATTTTCATTCAAAACAATTTTGACATTGTTGTAGATTCGAACGATATACACCTACGACAGATGATTGATCGATTGGTGGTCATCTAATTTAATTAACTTAATCAAATTAACCACCTAACAATGAAATTGTAATCTGATCAAAATGTGGCGAAAAGCATTGTCTTCTAATGAATACCAATTAATAAATACTAAAAAAAAAAAAAAAATTGCTCACCACAATACAAACTTTAACAATAATAGTAACATGTCCATCAGCCTGGGACAATAATTGAATCTTAATCTACCATTTAAAAACTGTTTTGTTTACATTTTTTTGATGGAAATATTTAAAAATGTATTGTATGTAATGTATCAGCCTGTAAATAACCCATCAAAACTAACCCATTGCTGAGCGAAGGCCTCTTCTCCATATATAAGAAGGGTTGGAGCTTAATCCACCACGCTGCTCCACTGCGGTTTGGCGGATATTATCCCTACCATAAGTAACGATTATTACCAGGTGTCCATGATAAAAACCGGGACCGACGGACTTACGTGCTCTCCGAGGTACGGTGGGGAAATCCACAAGTACATACACCCAGACGAGAAACAAATATTTGCACAAATACAAATATCTGCTCCGAGCAGGAATCGAACCCGCGACCGCCAGCGTTGAGGTTACTACTCGCACTACTATACCAGAACGGTCGTGTATTACATAAAGTGTATTACATAGATTAAACACAATTATAAAAGGAATAATAAGGCGGGTGAAAAACTTAAATTCGGCGCACTTGTAGTCAAATAGCAATTTCCGCCAGACAAACTTTTGGGTTTTGAAATTGTAAAGTGTATTAGTTTTCCCCACTCGGATTCAATGAACTTTACAATCAAACAAAATAGCAAAACGATGTTTCATTCAGAAAAAAACTTCTGACGAAGGTATAACCAAAGTGTGACGATAGCAAAACAAATACTATCGAATTTTCGACAGGTCACTCTTTTTTACGTGCTTTTTTCGTTTTTATGTTGTTGATTCGGATTTTTTACTGTTTCGTCTGTGCAGTTTTCACGATTCAGCTGTTTAGAAATAGCGCGCAAAAAAAGTTAGTTTTCAGTAGAAATAATGAAACAGCTTGCCTAAAAATAAAAGAAATAAAAACGCTAAGCAACTTTTAATTGGTAAGTCGTGTAAATGTTACGTACGTATTCAGCTATTACAGTAGAATTTGGTATTTTATTTCACAGTGAAGAAAAATGCTGTACTATTAACTATTATAAATCTGTAGTATATAGGTGATATTATAAAAATCTATGTAGATGAAAAAAATAAACGGCACAAATTCATCCCTGCATTAATTTAAGGTAAAGATATAGATATAATTGTTTATTTACTCATTAAATTCCGTTTTATTAAGTAGCTAGTTAGAGCGTCCATTCTAACGTACTCGTAATTTATAAAGGTAAAGAAAGATGCCTATTAAAGCATTCAAAGTTAGAAAATAGAAATCCCAGATAATTATTTTTAAAAATATTTACATTTTTATTTATATTTACAAAGCGAAAGTTAAGCACGTTACACACATTCGAAGTCAAGTTAGCGCAGTGCTCACTGCAACTAGCTGATGCGCTAGCGTTCGGGGGTTCGATCCCTGCTCATGACAAATGTTTGTATAAGCCATACAGATGTTTGTCTTAGTTTGGGCGTTAGTGTTTGTATTATCTGTTTCTGGACCCCCGATACAGAATTCTTATCCTACTGAGGCTCGTTGAGTATAAAGCATTAAATAAATATATTTATTTATTATAATTTACATATAATTTTCGCAGGAATTATATCTGCATTAAATGCTGACGAAAATGCAGTTAACATTTCCTCGTTGAATAACAATTTCGATTATTTTAGAAAAAAAAAGTAACTATCTTGCACTATTAGATACTAGGAGCCGTTGTGTATGTTTAGAAATTTTTGAATAATAGTACTTCAAGATCCTTGTGTTTTGGCTGTATACAGTACAAAACATATAATTTTATCTAAACGATGAATGTTTGCACCGTTTAACCGCTTTAGACACAGTTGGTTCCAGCCAATCAGGTAGGTAGCCTTTGAGGCTGTCTTCCTAACATGACGACGACGTATCGATGGAGATTGCATCGTACAGAAGTGCCACTTCCGATTTCCCAGGGAACCAGCGTCAAAATATTAGGTCTATTACTATTATAACGTTTGATTCCTGTAAACTCAATAAGAGCATGAACGTGGATGGTGCCTAAATTTCTTCTATTTTATTTTAAGGAACCGTTTGGGGAAAGGTTATCAATCTATATAATTATTAAATCTTATTAACGGAAGGTTATCTTTATCAAAACAATTAACCTCCTATCCGAACGGATATGAAAAGATTTTTTTTTAGAAAATAAGTTTATTTAAAATACTTTTTTATCTGTTAAGGCCACTTTTCGCATCATTACAACAAAAAGGGTAACGGGAAAAAGAATTATGGTGATATACATAAAATACCAGAATTTTATTATAAATGAAAATGTTTTATGTACGGATCAATCAATTAATTTTAATTAAATCTAAACTTTTATTATAAAGCGCAGAAGTTGGTTCTGAATATATACGGGTCATAAACAAAAATCGAAAAAAAAGTGTTCCTTCAACATAAAACCGTTATCATGGTAATAAATTTACAATAACTACTTTTAATAGTTATTCCTTATTGATATGGTATCTAATTTAAAAAAAATGTACAAATAAATGCAAGAAAGATATTTTTTTTCTGTTTCTAAAACTTTCAAAATCTCCTTCTGTAGACTGTTCGCATGCTAAGTAATTGAGATTAGGCGTCAATAACAAATACAGTTTATTTTTTTATACTGTTATTTCATTCCAAAACATCTAATATATTATCAAAAATTATGTTACACAAAATAATAAAAATAAAATCTTTGTAAAATGTGATTTATCGTATTTAAATAAGTCGTTCGCAAAATGTAGGTCTACTCCTGTAGACACATAAAACACACATATAATTGATTAAACTAAACTCATCAAAAATATTTTATTTCTTCATTTGGTAGCAGTGCGTTCTCTTTCATTAAAAATAAATTCAGAAATGATTATCACCAATTATTTGAACATTGTAAAATAATGCCTATACATGATAAGATTAAACTCACTTTATTAAGTGAAGAATATTTTAACGATAAATTAAAAATATTGAATAAAGTAGACACTAACAGTATTATTACCCGACAAAAAAGTAACGCTATATTACTGCTACCGAAATATAATAACCTATACGGTAAAAGAAAATTAAGTTACATAATACCACATCTTATAAACGAACTTCCCATAATTTTACGGGAATCATTAACAACAAGAACCTTCCTTAGAGGTGGTTGTTGAAAATTTCATAAATGACCTAAATTTGGTAGACAAACAGCCAATCAGCAATATCAAGAAAGTATGGATATACGACAACTACCTAACATCACGTCTTACCTGGCCTTTTCTGGTTTACGACATCGGTAAAACCCTCTTAAACAAGTTAGACGCTAAGGTTATAAAGAATTTGAAGTTATGGTTTGGACTGGCCCAATCAGCTGATCCCTCAGCTTTATTCAGGGATCAAAATAATTTCGGGATGAAACTAAAGAAACCTTCGGAACTCTACAAACACCTTCGAGTAACCAAAATGCTTGTCTTAGGAAAATCACAAGACAAATTAATCAAATCACTGCCAAAAGATAAAAGTACATTAGAGCTAGAATCAAGACTTCAATTCCATAAACAATTTATGGCTGGCGCTCAGACCAGTAAAGTAGGGTTAGGTGCGAGAAGGAAAAAGGAAGACAAAGACATAGTGAAATCATTTCTGCAACAGGATGAAAACGACCGCTATAAAGTTCATGCTTTAAATCTGGAAATCCAAAACGACTGGTTAAATATAGGTGAGTTCTGTATCCCCTTGGCTCTGAAATGGCGCACCTTGTTGTATGACTGGTCTCCTGCCTTAATCAAATTCTATCTAAATGCCTTCCAAATGACTTTACCTGATCAAAGTAACTTAGTACGATGGGGAAAAGCCTCTGAAAAAAGTTGTTTTGCATGTGGTGAGGTGATATGTACGGCGAAGCACTTATTGGTAGGATGCAGGGAGCTACTAGAAAGAGGTCATTACTCACGCCGTCATGACAGAGTACTTGAAATCATACGTGAGGCAGTAAGCCTTTCGGTAGCTAGAGCGCAAAAAGGATTGACCACGAACATTAGACAAATAAACTTCGTAAAAGAGGGTTCAAGGGCAACGGCCAAGAACAAGCCCTACTCAATCCTAGGAGCTGCACATGATTGGATTATTTTAATGGACACGTATGAGAAACACTATAAAATACCAGATGATGTGGGTGTCTCGTCTTCCAGGCCAGACATATTCCTTTTCTCAAGAAGTACTAAACGCATAGTACTTGTAGAGCTTACCGTGCCGTGGGAAACCAATATACCTAAAGACCACGCAATGAAACAGAATAAATACTACGACCTAAGAAACGAATTAACGAGGAACGGTTATGTAGTAAACCTATATGCTGTAGAAGTAGGAGCGAGAGGTATACCAGCTAAGTCTCTCTACAATTTACTAAAGGACCTTGGATTATCTAGGACTGCGGTAAGTTCTTTATTAAAACGTGCATCTAAAGCTGCGGTCGAAGGTTCATACCGGATTTGGCTGGCCAGGGAGAGAGGTATGGGTGAATAAGGGGAGTGTTGTCAGACGTAAAGGGGCCCCTTAACCCTGCACCCGGCTCACAAGCTCCGGGGTTCACTCGTGCCTCTCTTCCCCGGCCACACAATGGACCCGGCACCCGCACGGAGAAACCATTGAATGCTAAGAAGTTTGTCTCATATATTACAGACAGCCCGGAGAGACGGGATGACGCTGGAAAGACAGATGGCTGATGGAAGAGACATCTGACTTATGGAAAGACATATGACTGCTGGAAAGTCAGCCGAGGGCAATGGCCTAGCAAGCCATGCCCAGGAATTAATCGCTATAAGTCGGAAAAAGAAAAATACCCCTGGGACAGTCCGAGAGGAGGGGCGGAAGAACTGTCCACTGGCTGATATTGCAAATGACCCTAGCGAGAATACGGATTTGAGATGCCCTACGTGCGGGAAAACATACAAGAGACGAGCCTGGTACAATAAACATTTAAAGACACATGATGGTGTTGAAGCACGACAGTCGTCGGTCAGTCCTTCAACTTCCACTACGGATAGAGTTGACCCTCATACATCCCAAGGTGAACCATCAGGTGAAATTTACCAGGAGTCCATAGTCATCAGGACACGTCTTAGCATACCCAGCCTAAGAAACTCCAGCTGGAAAGTACACGACGAAAACTTGGCAATCCTATTGGAATACCCAGGACGCAAACAAGATCTGAATAGCCAAGTAGATACTTTTCAGGATAAAATTTATACATACTTTTCTGAGCATTACCCATCACCTCCTTGCTATGCTCAAAAGAACAAAGAAAATGCTTTTAAAGTGAAAATGAGGAGGAAGAAAAGAGAATTAATAAAGAAACTTCGTATAGCTAAAACCATGGGCGATAAACATCTTTGTCACCAACTGTCCAGGGCTTTAAGGTCAATCCTTAAACTTATAAAAGGAATATCACAGCAAATCGCAAATAACAGTGATAACCTAAATAGAGCTAAACACGAAGCGGACTTTGATAAAAACCCTTTTCAGTACTCGAAAAATATTTTCAAAGATCACAGTGGTAAGCTTCTCTTGACCACTGAGCAAACTTACGACCACTTTAAGACTACATATGATGTACCTAAGACTGGAAGTTCTTACATAGACCCGAACAAGCAGAGACCTGTGAAACCTAGGGTTGCCTTCGAAAGCTCTCCACCTAATATAGAGGAAATAGACTATCAAATTCAAAAGAAAGCATCAAAATCTGCTCCAGGCCCAGATGGCATTCCCTACATAGTGTACAAAAAATGTCCTTCGGTGCGTAAACACATCATGAACATTTTCAGTAGGATCTGGTCAAGTAAGCAAATACCATCAACATTTGGCAAAGCAATCTTTGTCCTGATACCGAAAACACATGAAGCAACTCACCCAAAAGATACCAGACCGATAGCCCTTACAAACACAATCTCCAAGATCTTCTTTAGTGTACTTCAGTCAAGGATGTCAAGATTCATGATCGAGAATGGGTATTTTGGGCTCAATCACCAGAAAGGGTTCTTACCTGGTATTTCTGGATGCCTTGAACATAATACCCTACTAGCAGAATGTCTGAAAGATGCCAGGTTGCATGAGAGACAAGTAACAGTCTGCTGGATAGATCTTGAAAATGCTTTTGGTTCTGTGCACCTTGAATTGTTGATATTTGCTCTGAGATGGTATAATTTTCCTCCTTTGGTACTAAGCATGATCACCTCATATTACTCACAACTAAAATTTGTCATAGCAGTAAACAAAGAATACACAATGCCTTTGAACTACAATGTGGGCTTGTTTCAGGGTTGCTGCTTATCACCAATAGTATTTAACATAGTGATTAATATCTTAGTGGACAAACTAATAAACCATGAAAGGAAATGGGGTTATCGATTTAAAACGAACAACAAGTATACTGAATCCATCTTGGCATTTGCAGATGACATTGCACTGCTAACTAGAAATCCAAAGCAATGTCAAGCACTACTAAGGGAAGTGGAAGAGTTTTGTTCATGGACCGGTGGACTTAGGATAAAGCCAAGTAAATGTCATTGCTTGTGTCTGGGAAGACGGGACACCAAATACACATCTTACGACCCAGAACTCTCTATAAATGGGCAAAAAGTAGCCACCGTTGCAGAATTGGTCCCTTTTAAATTCCTTGGCAGAAAAATTGATTACAAAGGACGCACACCTTCCTTAGAGGTGGTTGTTGAAAATTTCATAAATGACCTAAATTTGGTAGACAAACAGCCAATCAGCAATATCAAGAAAGTATGGATATACGACAACTACCTAACATCACGTCTTACCTGGCCTTTTCTGGTTTACGACATCGGTAAAACCCTCTTAAACAAGTTAGACGCTAAGGTTATAAAGAATTTGAAGTTATGGTTTGGACTGGCCCAATCAGCTGATCCCTCAGCTTTATTCAGGGATCAAAATAATTTCGGGATGAAACTAAAGAAACCTTCGGAACTCTACAAACACCTTCGAGTAACCAAAATGCTTGTCTTAGGAAAATCACAAGACAAATTAATCAAATCACTGCCAAAAGATAAAAGTACATTAGAGCTAGAATCAAGACTTCAATTCCATAAACAATTTATGGCTGGCGCTCAGACCAGTAAAGTAGGGTTAGGTGCGAGAAGGAAAAAGGAAGACAAAGACATAGTGAAATCATTTCTGCAACAGGATGAAAACGACCGCTATAAAGTTCATGCTTTAAATCTGGAAATCCAAAACGACTGGTTAAATATAGGTGAGTTCTGTATCCCCTTGGCTCTGAAATGGCGCACCTTGTTGTATGACTGGTCTCCTGCCTTAATCAAATTCTATCTAAATGCCTTCCAAATGACTTTACCTGATCAAAGTAACTTAGTACGATGGGGAAAAGCCTCTGAAAAAAGTTGTTTTGCATGTGGTGAGGTGATATGTACGGCGAAGCACTTATTGGTAGGATGCAGGGAGCTACTAGAAAGAGGTCATTACTCACGCCGTCATGACAGAGTACTTGAAATCATACGTGAGGCAGTAAGCCTTTCGGTAGCTAGAGCGCAAAAAGGATTGACCACGAACATTAGACAAATAAACTTCGTAAAAGAGGGTTCAAGGGCAACGGCCAAGAACAAGCCCTACTCAATCCTAGGAGCTGCACATGATTGGATTATTTTAATGGACACGTATGAGAAACACTATAAAATACCAGATGATGTGGGTGTCTCGTCTTCCAGGCCAGACATATTCCTTTTCTCAAGAAGTACTAAACGCATAGTACTTGTAGAGCTTACCGTGCCGTGGGAAACCAATATACCTAAAGACCACGCAATGAAACAGAATAAATACTACGACCTAAGAAACGAATTAACGAGGAACGGTTATGTAGTAAACCTATATGCTGTAGAAGTAGGAGCGAGAGGTATACCAGCTAAGTCTCTCTACAATTTACTAAAGGACCTTGGATTATCTAGGACTGCGGTAAGTTCTTTATTAGAACGTGCATCTAAAGCTGCGGTCGAAGGTTCATACCGGATTTGGCTGGCCAGGGAGAGAGGTATGGGTGAATAAGGGGAGTGTTGTCAGACGTAAAGGGGCCCCTTAACCCTGCACCCGGCTCACAAGCTCCGGGGTTCACTCGTGCCTCTCTTCCCCGGCCACACAATGGACCCGGCACCCGCACGGAGAAACCATTGAATGCTAAGAAGTTTGTCTCTCTTAAAAAGATCCCTTAAAAAACATTTTATTAATAATACCATTACATCAAATTTTTAACTTAAATAAGTAATACATAACTAGATAAAATAATAATAAAATAAATTCAAATGATATATAAAACTTATGAATAAATAAAAATTTACTAAACTTTTGCTATACTATACAAAAAAAAAAAAAAAAAAAACTTTTCTCAGTTAATAATTAATTTAAACTTAATCTTAAATATAATATTATATTATATAACATCACCCTCGCTTCCACTTAAACTGGTTGGTCGGTCTATAGGCAGACGGCGTTGAACTGACTAGTTCTAGACTAGACTAGTTAGGACTGACTAGATAATTAATTAATATAATATGTTATCGCTACCTAACATATTTTGTAATTTTATAATCTAATCTTCCTATCATAATATTTTTAGTACTAAGTTATCTAATAATATATACTTACTTGATATTAACTAAACTGATGTCCGGTAAAACTCGAATGAGTTTATGTGACATCTTACTGATGTTTGTAATTATATCCTCCTTTAATTCAATAAATAAATAATAATAATAATAATTTGCTCGTTTTAAATTTGACGTCAAGTCCGTGTGGCGACAGAAAAACATAATTAAAATTCATTAAACAAGTTTTCGGTCAAGATCAGTGTTTCTCTTCTGTGCTGAGTATATCTAAATAAGTACCCTTTTCAAAACAATAAAAATATCAGCATATCATATACGGCAGGGTGGCATGTGGCATTATATTATTACATAAGTTTTAACCTCTTGTAGTGGGCCGCCACCTTTGCTTCTGTTACAAAATGTCTCTCCTGTAGACATCTTTTCTGTAGATCTAGTGTCTACAGAAGAGATACATGTCTACATAAGAGAATTAACAAGGAAACTTCGGTACAGATTTATGTCATATTATAGTGTCAATTGTGTCATATTGACAGAAAACAAAAACCACCAAAGAATTTTATTTTATTTGGGATGATTCTGACTCAGATAACATTTTTTAATATGACTACAGACGGTATAATCCGTTCTGTGGACATTTTACTTACATTTTTTTTTAATTGAAATGGTAATTTTTTTTTGATTATGTCTTAATTTAAAATGAAAAAGAAGTCGATTTTGAGTAACCCTTTGCTTTTATTTAAAATTTTCTGATTGCCACAAGCACTTTAGTTCTATATTTGTTGTTTTCTGTAGACTACGTAGTCTCTTCTGTTGGCGAATAAAAACTAAAAATGTGATTTTTTCAGAAAATATCTAAGTCTGATCTATTGTGATATTATTATAATAAGATTATTAAGCCAATAAACATTAGTACATAATTTCATAGCAATGTATGGAGTTTTATTATCTTGACTTTGATATATCCTCATTTTGTTTTTGACCCATACATAAACATATTAGCTCGTTAACCTGTGCTTATTGCATTTCATTTCGTAGAACTGTTCTATTTTGCAACTCACCGATCTTTAAACTTATAAGACTTTATAAAAGTCTTGTGCTTGTTCGGACAATGTTGGGTACACACTCTACTCGTACAGTTCGAAAAGTGTACTAGTACACCTTATTTGTAGTATTAGTACTTTTGGAGCCAGTTTTAAACAGTATAATATAAAAGTCATAATAGTGTCTTGATATTGATGAATTATTTTTTATTTTAACTTTGAAGCCAAGATTTTGTTATAGTGAGTCGGAACTACAAATAGATTCGACTATGAAGCAATAAATAAAAAATATGAATATATTATGTAAATAGTTTGATTTTCCTTCATACTTTAACAGGATTAGGAAATAATGTTAAAATTAAAGATTGTCACCATATTATCACTAAATAAAAAATAGGTCTTGCACACAAAATTACAAAAAAAAAAACCGTTTTTTTCTTTAAAACATTTGTTGTATTTGTAGATTTATCCAATGTCAAAATCGTTGGTGAATTTAATAACTAAAATAAAATAATGTATATTTACACATCTTACGAATATTTATGTATATTCGTATAAGCGTGATTTTTATTCTTTTTTATCTTTTACATTTTGAAGTGCTTATAAAGCGTTTTGTAAGAAAACCTACTTCTATTGTGAGAATTTAATGTAGGTACTCGTAAGTAACGCCAATGTGACATCCTCTAAATGTAATCACGAGCTATTTACATGTAGATATGCGTTGCGTCATTTGCATCCGAATTGGAAATTTGATGTGTTAAGAAAATTGATATCAAAGCGGAAAATATATATAAAGTGACAGCTCTTGTTTTAAAGAAAATTACTTTTTCAGTAATTTAACGTAGCTTAAGAATGTAGATACATCAAAATTGAAAATTTATTAATAAATCGTCACCGTCTTGCACTTTTATAAACTAGCGACTCCCCGGGACTCTCTATCTAGTTTGAGATCATGTTGGCGCCTTGGGTCCTCTATAACCAACTATAAGATAAAATCGGTAATTATTCGGTATCGCGTCACCACCGATTTTGAGGCTTTTTTTTTCTACAGGTCCGTTATGACTTCAAAACATCATAACTATAATGACCTTTTTTGTCGTAAAAAAAATCTAAAATTTTTTTTCGTACGAATAATTTTTTTACTCATACGATTATCGAAAGATTTTTTCTTTTATTGTTATGTTGTTAGAGGTATTTTTTTTATTGATAGGTTGTTAGGTCTTTTTTTTTTAGTTACAACCATAAAGGTATTTATACCTCTATAGTTACAACGCGTCGTCCCTAGTTAAAAAACTAGTTATTGATAAAAGTCTATGTTAAAACTAGAAGTAACGCTCAAAAAAAAAAAGACCTAACAACCTATCAATAAAAAAAAAAAACTTAATATAACATTAAAAACATATCTTTCGATAATTGTATAACAAAAAAATTATTCGTACTATAATTTTTAAAAATTTTTTTTCAAGTCAAAAAAGGTCATGCGCCAGTGCATCACGATATCTCTGGAACTATAAGACCTAGAGACTTGAAATTTGGTAGGAATATTCCTTTTGCCGAGGAGAGGTCAGCTAAGAACGGATTTTATGAAATTCTACCCCTAAGGGGGCAAAAAAGGGGGGCAACGTTTGTATGGGACAACGTAGTTCCTTGGTCCAATCTACTTCAAATTTTGCATAAAATATTCTTTAACTGAATTTATTATTATTATTTTATCAAAATTCATCCCCTAATGGGGTTAAAAGGGGGTTGCTTTTTCTTCGAAATTGATTTGACAACTCAATCCGTCTATTATAAAATATTTTCCAGTATCGACGCAGATGTAGGTGATAAAAAATATAAATTTATAATTTTTAAAATTTTAGTTAAATACCCGTACGAAGCCGGGGCGGGCCGCTAGTATATATATAAAAATATTTACACGTATTCTAATTTAATTTATAAACAAACAAAACAACAAAATGGCAAACAAACAAAATGGCCAACCATTGTGAACAAAGTCGCAGTCACAGCTAGTATCTAAAACACAAAAGTATTTATCAAATCTTACAAGCAAATTTAGAGGTAAGAGAGTCTTGAATGTATGTATCATTCTTCTTCTTAAATCATTTTATTATATTATAATTTTTCTTCTTCTTAAACAAGTTTAAATAAAAATATAATTAAATATTTGATGTTTTTTTTATAAATCTAAAAAAGACCTTAAATTATTTTGTTATTTAAAAATAAATCCAATAAGTATCTTATTATAACACAATGTTTATAAATACATCCACGATGGTTAGAACTAAAACGAAAAGTTGATGTTGACTAGCTCTAATATAATTCAGTCCGTCTTTCTTGTCCATTGGTCATTAGTACCGGCTTGAGCTAACTTGCGTTGACTAATTTCCCGCCTGTCGCCTTCGCTACCTGGTTAAGCTTTACATATAACGCGGATTAACATGTAATTGAGTTGCAAGCATTGTCATTTATTATTATATTAATAATTAATTTGATAAGGCTATGCCCATAGATTATACACTTGCTATGCCTATCATGAACGTCTATTATAATAATAACTGGAACGATATATGCGATAACTACTACAATCCATAGAGGTGATGTTATTATTTGTATTGCTTAAGTGTATATCACCAGACTACGAAGCTGAAATTTTTAAATTTCTTCTTGATGGATAGTGTCCCGTTTCCCAATAACGGCATCTTTGAGTTCCTGGAGAGTCATGAGAGCAGGACCATTAGACCAAACCTTGCATTTTAAATGATCCCATAGGTGCTCTATCAGGTTCAGGTCTGGACTTCTCACTGGCCACTGCATGACAGAGATCCCTACCTCTTGAAGGAAGTTGCGCGCAATCTTTGCAGTGTGAGTACGAGCGTTGTCATGTATCAATGTGAACCCCTTGCCAACAAAACCGACATAGGGGACCACTCGTTCTTTTCTCTGTGATGTACCGATGATCAGTCAGCGATCCCTGCCTGCAAGCATCTCGAGCCCGGGAGACGCAAACAAGGTTGGTTTTACTGTCGGTCAACATGCCGCTCCAGAAAATATAAGAATCGCCTCCATATACCACTGTCTCCTGAATGCAGGCTTGGGCGAAACGTTCACCCTGTCTTATATACACTCTTTTGCGTCTGTCGTTGCAGAAAAGGAATACTCTTCTTGTCTAAGAAGAGAACAGTATTGTTCAAGGGTCAAATTAATGTGGTCGATTCTAAATGCTCTGCGGTCAATTTTGTATCCATACTAGCTCTTCGTGTCACAATTTTCCTCTCCCCAGTCTTCGTCTAACCGTAGACAAACTCACGGTTCTTCTTTTAGCTGTCTGGAGCTGCTGTTTGAACTCAACATCGTTTAAGAATCGATTTTTCAAAGCCATTGAAACAATGAATCAGTCGTTTCTCTCCGACGTGCACCGACGTCTACTATACCCATACCTTTCGACGTAGCCACCGGTCTCCAGGAAATGCTGGTACACTTTTCGAAGCGAAAAATGGCTCAAGTTGAGTTGCCGAGCGACACACACTACCGTATGCCTGATTGCAGTAGTGCCATCATTTCGGCGACTTGATCATAAGTAGTAGCCATCTTTAAGGATATTTTTCTTAGGAATGAGCTTCTTGTATGTCCACATCAATGCAACGGTTGGATAGCGAATGATCCCGATCAAACCTGTATTGACCCTTTTATACCAACAAAAGGTAGCGCAACTAGCGACTGTTTTAAGGAGCAAACTTGCAAGTATTTTGTATACTTCTTTTTTTGTGCTCTTCCAGTAAAAGAAAAATTATTAATTGAATCGTTTTGTGATCTTCATTTCATTGCCTTTCAAATGATATCCAACATTATTGATGCAAAATATACTTTAAAATTGTTTGAAGTAGATTTTTTAGAGGTGCGATTTTTTTGACGCCAAGTGGTTTTAATTTAATGCCAAGGTGGAAACAGAGAAAAAAAAATTTAGACAAAAATAAATAAGAATTAATTAACTTTTAGGGTAAAATTAAAGGCTCTTAAATTTAAAGGATAACCTTTATGGTGGTCATCACACTCGATTAAAATACTTAAAAGATTTATACTTGAACACGTAAGTAAATATATGGACATAAATATCTAGTAATCAAGTGGATAAAGAGCTGCAAAATCTTAAAAAAGATTCTTTTTTATTATGTTCTTCTACATCTGAACAGAGATTTATTTTCTCTCTTACATTCCATCTTTCGAAAATTAATGCAAAAAATTTGCTGGCAATTTTTTGAAACAATAAAATGTTTTTTAAACATCCACATTGTTTTTGAACTTTTTTGTTAAAGATTAACCGATCTTTTTTAAAACTTAATAACTTAAGCAATCTTACAACATTGAAAAAAAAATGTATTGCGACCGGCTGGTCGAGTGGTCAGGCAACTGGACACTCTACGCAGCGGTCGCGGGTTCGAATCCCGCCAGGTGCAGATAATCTGTATGACGAATATAGATGTCTGCACCGGGTCATGGATGTGTATTTATGTATATATGTATTTATATCTTAAATTTATTTCCGTTCCTAGTACCTGTAACACAAGTTCTTACGAACTTACCACGGGGCTAGGTTAACGTGGTGTGATTGTTGGTTAATATTATGTTAATATTATTTATATTGCAATCAGAATTAATCATGCACAATTGATTATGTCAGTTTCGAGACTCAGATGAACTAAAAAAAAATATTAGAATGTTTTTTGAGATGTAAACGACAGTATATAATTACTTAGTAAGAAAGTTTTGAAGTACCTATATCTGTTTCTTTGTTTGCGTTGAAATTTGAAAACCCAATTTATTTATAAAAGGAAGCAAAAAGTGTATTAAGTATGCATTACATTAATTCAAATTTAAAATCCAGGTCGAGTAAAATGATATTCAAATTCATTACTTCTCGTATAATTTAAGCGTTCATTGGCGCTGTAGCTGAATGTTTCGTGTTTCACACTCCTCGCGAATCATGTTTTTTTAAAATACCCTTGATTTATGTTAAGCTTATTCACGGCAATTAGCTAGGGTAGTTAATTTCCATTAGGAGCTGTTGTTATTTCAAATAATAGAATTCTTCTTGCGGTCCGGTCAATTAGCTGAGCGTGCAGAGCAGTGAGCTAAACAGTTAAGTTTATATGTACTCGTATCTAAACTAACATTGTGAAGCCAAAGAGTTTGATTGTTGGTTTGTTTAAGAGCTATTTTCGGGAAGCGGTCTAATTTGAAATCTGTTTTAACGTTATATGGTATATTTATTGCGGACAATTGTAAGGTATGGTAATTTTAAATTACGACAAGAAGGATATTCAATAAACACCCTAAATGGGTGTTTATTGAATGTCCTTCATCATGTAATAAATAATGAATCATCATGTAATAATAAATGAATGTAAATCGTGTGTAGTAGTGTAATCGTGTAATCGTAAACGTGTATTGATTTTTTTTTGGACAAAGTATACGGAATCTAACTCAAATTGAAATAGCCCATGATTGTCACACAGCTGAGCTGGGCTATTTTTCTAAATAAGACGAGGTAAGTTTATCTTAAAGGCTTATTAATTAGAATCAATAGCTTTTATTAGCACGAAAGTAGCACAGATGATTTGGTCAATGTCAAGAAGAAGAAGGTAATTTAATCGGACTTTAATACGTTTTTCTGCTATTAATAATTTAAATATTATTAATAGCAGAATCATTTATCGTAATTTAAAGCATTAATAAACTTTTTAAAATATTAATTAATTAGCCTATGAACGTCCCACTACTGGGCAAAGAGCTCTTCTCCATATTTGAGAAGGGTTTTTTAAACACATATAAAAGTTTGTTTTAAATTATTAAACAATGAACCGCTTAAACCATATTAATATTTCGATTGAATATCGAAAATATTATAATTTTAACGATTACTCGAGAACACATATATAATAGTTGTGTTTTTTTGCGATTATTATTGTATTATTTTAATTTATGAAATTAATATCAAGTAGTGTGAATTTGTTTTAACGTTATATGGTATATTTATTGCGGACAATTGTAAGGTATGGTAATTTTAAATTACGACAAGAAGGATATTCAATAAACACCCTAAATGGGTGTTTATTGAATGTCCTTCATCATGTAATAAATAATGAATCATCATGTAATAATAAATGAATGTAAATCGTGTGTAGTAGTGTAATCGTGTAATCGTAAACGTGTATTGATTTTTTTTTGGACAAAGTATACGGAATCTAACTCAAATTGAAATAGCCCATGATTGTCACACAGCTGAGCTGGGCTATTTTTCTAAATAAGACGAGGTAAGTTTATCTTAAAGGCTTATTAATTAGAATCAATAGCTTTTATTAGCACGAAAGTAGCACAGATGATTTGGTCAATGTCAAGAAGAAGAAGGTAATTTAATCGGACTTTAATACGTTTTTCTGCTATTAATAATTTAAATATTATTAATAGCAGAATCATTTATCGTAATTTAAAGCATTAATAAACTTTTTAAAATATTAATTAATTAGCCTATGAACGTCCCACTACTGGGCAAAGAGCTCTTCTCCATATTTGAGAAGGGTTTTTTAAACACATATAAAAGTTTGTTTTAAATTATTAAACAATGAACCGCTTAAACCATATTAATATTTCGATTGAATATCGAAAATATTATAATTTTAACGATTACTCGAGAACACATATATAATAGTTGTGTTTTTTTGCGATTATTATTGTATTATTTTAATTTATGAAATTAATATCAAGTAGTGTGAATTTGTTTAGGAGCATGAGAGCCAGTTTGACCTGTTGATATTTAAGAACGTGATAGCTTATCAGTTACTCACTTGCGAGATAAACAACAACTTTTAGGTTCCATAGTTTGCGAATATAAATATTTAGCGGATGAAGTTTGATGGTGAAATAGACAAAACATACCTGAGAATTTTTTCTGTTTAAAACTGTTATGTGTCAGATAACTATCTGAAACTTTATCAGCAATCGGTTAAAGTGGTCCTAAATTTGCTCTTTTAATATATCTACTTTATTTTATAGAACACTAGTACATTGTGATTTTTATATAAAAGAATGCATTCTCTACATCTTTTCGTTTACTTAGTCTATGGTAGTAGCACTCAGAGCACGTAGCAATTACTTCAGTAATTAAAACGAAAATACAAAACACCAATACGAAAAGTATTTTTTTTTAACAATCCTTTGTCTACTTTTACAGCGCAAACATGCGTTTTATTTATTTTAATCTTCTGAAAGCATACCGCGAATAAGTAAATAAGGTAAGTAAGTATTTGATTGATATTTAAAGGAGTTATTAATTTTTTTCTTAAATTATTTCAGTATTTTGTTTACAGCTAAGATATTATAAGATTAATGTGATGAGTAAATATTTTTTATTATTAAGTGATTGATTAAGAAGAAAAATTCTTGTCTTAAATGTAGGTAACCGTCAAATTTTAAAATTTAATATTCTTTTTTTAGAGTTTTTTAACATTAAAAACAAGAAATAAAATAGTAAATTTTGTGTAAAACACTCAACACGCTTATAAAATTACATGCCTTGACGGTTGCGTGAAGAAATGCACTCTTTATTGCACTAAAAATAACATCGTCCAGTTATGGCTACATTAGTGCGATTAGTATGATTTATCAACAGATTTTGCGGCATGAATAATGGAACAGGCGCTAAACTATAAGCTGTAGCTTCATGACGTCATATTTATTACGATTATTGTCATCACACGAAACAGATCGAGCAGGAGATTAGAGCACAAAAAAAAATGCACATATACATTTTGACAACACATTATTTTAAATAATTGTTTTTCTAAAGTTAGTTAGAATTGCAATGTATTTTATACCATGATTTGTTTTTTTGTTAAAAAAGTGTAATGAATTAAGTAGAAATATGTATGCAAGTATTGTGACATGTATTTATGATCATGTATAGAATATTCGCTCATTATTAAAAAAAGTAATTAACCAATTTTGATAAATAAGGTACTTTTCACTACGATCGTCTTTGACAATCGATTAAAGATAATAAAGACCGTTTTTAATTGCAGTCGTCATAAAATAATAATCGTAAAATTTTAGAGCTAGCGTTGCTAAAGTAAGTAGAGCTAGCTAGATAAAGGGTTGTCTAGCTTAATGTTGGTTACTGTTGTTAAAAATGATTAACATTATGAGAAAACACTATGAAGTTAATCGATTATAGATGGCAACGGTGTTTAATAAAGATGGCAACGTGGTTAAATATAATATATATTATATTATTTCTGTCACAGAATCAATGTTTTAGCTGTTGAAATTTAATTAATATTATGATAAAAAAAATGAAATGATCGTACTAGTAACCATAAACTGTTTAATTGTCAAACTGTACTGTACTGTACTGTACTGTACTGTACTGTACTGTACTGTACTGTACTGTACTGTACTGTACTGTATCAGCCTGTAAACAACCCATTGCTGAGCGAAGACCTCTTCTCCATATAGAAGAAGGGTTGGAGCCTTATCCACCGCTGCTCCAAGTACCTACCTATTTTTTAAGTACCTATTTTTTTTTTACATAATTCGAATGAGAATCATGTACCGAGTATTCTCCTTAAATATTGACAGTAACTCACCATTCATTCTGTATATTAAAATTTACCAAAAACCTGTATTAGTCTTAGTGAAATATAGCATAAGGAAACTGTATTTTATTTTAGTTTTAAATATACAAAGAGCCCTGTAATAGCTTTAGTGAAGTAGATACAAGATATTGTTAAATAGCGATTAAGAAAACAGAATAATAGCACTGTAAAATAAAAATAAAATAAAACCTAACCTTTCCATTTATTTCCCTCATGTGTTCATTAGATATAGTTAAATAGATAAATATAAAAACTAAAGGATAGGATGAGAACCTACCCATAGTGTGATAGACGATGTGTGAAAGAAAGACAACAATATGTGCGTGAACTAGTATGAATGAGTACCTAGTGAGTAGTACCTACATATAAACACTGTCTCCAATCATGTTGGAGAATTAGTAAAAAAAAAAGCAACCCGCCGCGTCGTGACATGAGTGGCAGAGGACCTTGTATTTAATAATATGTAGTGATTAATTACCCTCTTACCTGCCGCCAGGAATAGTAGGAGATTAAAAAGATCGCTTATATCAACATATGGCACAATTTTAATTAAAGAGTTAAGACTTTTTTCCACTAAACCTTTTCCAAGCTTTACAGCAAAGATTACTCAAAGTATTCGCTTTCAACTAATCAAGCAAATAGGTCGTCATGTTAAACCAAAACTCGCTAAATCCCACAAAGCTTGCGTTTTGTAATTCACTTCAATGTTATTTACGCACGAAGAAAGTTTTCTCTCATAAATTACAGGAGATTGAAACTGTACTCGTAAATCTAATGCTCCGACAGACATGCTGTTTTTGATTTCCCCGGGAATAAGGATAGGACTGTATATTTTTATGGGAACTTAGAGAAATACTGAAAAAATGAATCGTTAGAAATAAAAATTAAAAACGCCAGATTTTTCTACAAGTATTAAAACATTTAAATTACATATGTACTCACGATGTAGTATTTAAATATGAATGTTTCATTTTTAGTTAATAAATATCGGTAAAATTTATAGGTTGTATTATTTATTAATGAATTTGTATTATAAAATAATTCATGTTTTAATATGGGTAAATTTTTTCGAAAATAAATATATCGACCACAAACTTTATACATGGTTAAATCACAAAATATCGGCTACGTAATATCCCGGCGGACAGCCTGCTATTATCCTTTGGCCGCCTTTTAAAATTATCTGTCCATTGTACTGTTGGTCCTACATACGCTTTCTTAAACGCAGTATCCGCTTAAGCACTCCTCAGCAAAGTTACCCATGAATTAATTATAATATATTTCATGGTAATTTGTATCATATCTCGCAAATTTTTGTAAGTACGAGATCCTTATCGAACAAGTGATGTTGCGCGCTAACTCTCTCTCACTCTAACTTTAATATTTCGCATCTTTAACAGCGAGCAACCCTTATTTGCGCTGAGGTTTTGTTAGGCAACCATATATCATAATGAACATAAAAAAAATTAGCTTTCGTTTGATGTGTAAATCTAAAATTAAATGCAAGTCATGAAGGCATAAATGTAACAAAATCAGACCTGTTAACACCTGACTGCGAAGAGCTGCGGCCAAGTGCCCAATAGCAACCATGGTTTTTCAGTCTTTATATATATTGCTGTGAAGTGGATGGTATTTTATTTAAATAATAAGTGAATGAAATTTTATTCCAAAAAACTATTAATAATAAATTAGTTAAAAATAGTAGCGGCCACTTTTTGATAGGCAATCCGGTACATTTGTATTCTCCTAATCATAAATGTATGAAAAAATTAGGTTTTCAGCAAACGTTCGATGAGAGCACTATAGCAGGACCAGTTCTGTCTTGAGAGAGAGTACAAAAATCTAAATATGTAAAGACATTAGACACGAAGTAAATAACTTTTGCACATCACTAAGAAAATAAAAATAATTGTGACAAACAAAGGAAGATGTACAAAAGCGGTCTTGTACCTTTTTTGTTAGAAAGGATATGACAAATATTTGTATAGGACATATAGGTGTTTGTCGTGATTTTTCATACTAATGGGATTTTCACCCGAACGGGGGCCGTTGAGTGTAAGGCGTTTATTTAAAACCCTTGCTGCATTTAATTTTATTTTAAAATAATTTTAAAAAGTCAAATAATATGGCATTCTTACATATTTTCCTGATAGCTTAATTTTATATATATTCCCATGGAAAAAAAAAGAATATTTGTCTAAAAATTTCAGTGGCTATTGAAAATGAGATACTTTGTAAATTTACTAAATGACAATTTTAACAGAGTTGTACGTTTCGAAAAATGTGCATTTCGAAGCGGATTCAGTGCACAACCGACCTTTATTTCAATTCGTGTTACTTTAGTTTTCTAGAACTTTTCACCTGCATAGCGTTGCCAAAAGAGAGTAACTTTTTACGTTTGCGTTATTTTTTAGTAACAGACTAGGGGATTCGTTTTGTAAATGTTCTGCGTATATTTTTTACACGTCATTAGACTTGTTTTAGTTTTTATAACATAAAATAGGCGTACTCTGTTAATTTAAAATAAATTTATTGATACCATAAAAATTAGCATATTATTTGTATAATACAAGCGTGTCAAAAATTGAGATATATTAGAGATTATGCAAAAAAAAAATCTACATTAAATTGCAATTTCGATTATTTAGGCGTTTATATACCTGCTCTACAGTCCTAACCTATGGAGGCAATGAAACAGGGAGTTAAATGTTCTAGGAATTTCTTAGCAATGTTACTCCAAGGTTAGAATATTTCAATCGCAAGCAGTTTAAAAATATAATAACTAAGAAGTGACGAATATTTGTACATTTTAATCGATTCAGTTTTTTTAGCAGCAATTCCAGCTTTTTAGGCTAAATAGTTTGTTATCAAAAGCCGTTTTTTTTTCGGACGGAACGAATGGATTCAAAAATATGTTTGATCGATAAAGTTTAAAGCGACATGATCAAGAAACAATAAACTTTTTAGGATATATTTACCTACATATCTGTCTTATTTTGTGTCGACAGTGCAGCTAGCGTGCTTAGACGACGCGTAAAAAATTAGATAACTGTTGGTTCACTGTACTTAGAAGTTTATTCATATTTATGTTATATTTTTATATGTAATTTTCCGAGTATTTTCCTTAAATATTGATTGTAATTCACCAGTCATCCTATATATATATATATATATATATATAAAAATATTCTAGATTTTTGATAGAAAGTAAGTTTCAGGCCACTTTCTTAGGCGGCTTCAATATGGCGGTACACCCGTAAAAATGACGAAAAACTGATGATAATAATATATATATGTAACTAGTAATGTGTATGTATGTATTAAAATAGCTGTATATGGTATATAGTATGATTTGTATGTAAGATAATGCAATGTGGAATAAAGAATATAATAAAATGTCGGAAATGGATGTGGGTACTGTATATGAATATTATTTGTATACTACATTGGTTTCGTTTAATTTTTTTTTCAGATTTTCCGATAGTTTCGGTTATCTAAGTTAAAGATATTTGAGTTTATGGGACTCAGACAATTGAAGTAAAATATAAATAGGTCGGTAATGATGTGACTTTATTTTTTGGTTATCATTATTTTGGAACCGCAATCAGTTATGTAAGTAATTATTATAGGTACTTATCTTGAATCCCTAAAATAAACCAAAAAATATGTTAAAATTACTTTGACGCAACGTAAACTGAGAGTACAGTAACTTTAAGGTAAGAGGTGTGAAACAAAATGATATGAAATTACTTCTCCTGCATTGGGTCGGCGGCCACTAGATTTATACATTTGTCTTCCAGACGAAATCACAAAAAATAAGAAAAGCTTACGAATTTGCGTACAAAGTGTAAAAATCTCATTGGTTGGAGAAATCTATACGTAAATAATGATTTAGGTAAGAAAGCAACAACAATACCACACAATATAACGTTTGGACTTTTGATTTTGATTTGATTTAGCCTGTTGATGTTATTGCTTGTAAATATTTAGGGTAGAATGGAAAAATCCACACCACATCAACCGTTGGATGTCCACAGTTGAACGTAGGTCTGCCCCATAATCTCTGGGAGGGTTTGCCAATATTCACCACTCTTGGAAGGTGGAAGACGAGCGCAGTGTGTTGGGATAGGATGATACTACTGCCTATCTCCATCCTGGTTTGTGTACAGATTATATATTTGTATATAATCTGTACACAAACCATTATATATATTATATATTTGTATAAGAAAATTTCTTTAAAAATAGAATACAAGTAGCAAGGTTGCTGGTTAAAAAAATATGAGGTTCTAGTCATTTAACTACGACAGTTCTCGCGTTTTTCTTTGCAACGATGGAGCTTAACCACGATCATTTGCACGCTATAATATTTTATGATTCTTGGTTTAACTGAAAAATTACTTAGCCTTCAACGATTACAATCAGTGTTACGAGAGTCTGCCTCATCTTGAGCAACAGGTTTTAGTTGACTAAGCGAATTTAAAAGGGGTAAAACAAATCTCGAAAATGACCACAGAAGTAACGGCACACGGCAGTAACTGCAGAAAATATGTGCACTACTGAAACGATGGTACGAGTTGACCCACGAATTACTTACTTGAACATCGAGAAGATTCTTGGCGTTAGTTCAGGGAGAGTTAACATTATTGTGAATCAGCATCTTGGAATGAGAACGCTTTGTTGTAGTTAGATTGCGTATTTGCTCTCAGACACTGAAAAACAAACCCGTGTGGGTTGGTGCTGCGAAATGCGTCTACGATTTGAAAACGGAACGTCAAGACGTATTTTCGAAATCATCACAGGCGACGAAACGTGGATTTATTAATATGATCCGGAAAATAAGAGACAGTCGTCAGTATCAGTATTTTCAGAAGGAAAGTTGCCGATAAAACTGCAAAGACCTCAAAACGTTAGTAAAATAATGGTGACTAGTTTTTTCTTCTCGCAGCTTGCATGTGTCGACATCAATGTTGGAAAATCAAAGATCTGTTAACTCGGAATGGTATACAACACAGTAGCATTATCGAAAATTTTCCAAGCTCTCCTAGAGCGGAGACCAAAGACTGGGCTTCGGGAAATCATTCTGCACACGACAACGCTTCGGAATCCGGTGTTGAGATCTTGCCTCATTCCACCATACAGTTCTGATTTAGCTCCCTGTGATTTCTTTTTGTTCCGATATTTAAGGAAAAAAATAAGGAGGAATTTTTTTCGTGTGCCGAATAGGCCGTGGCTACCTACGAAGTCGCAATTTCAGACCTATCAGATCAAGACCAGCAAAAGTGTTTTAATAGTTGGCTTAGGCGAATGGAACTTTGCATAGAGAATGAAGGAGAGTATTTCGAAAAAATTTAAAAAAAATATTGTTAATATCTTGTATAATTGTTTCTTGTCTCAAAATTTATCTATATAGTTACCTACGTGTTAATAGTAGGGTGTGTAATGTGTAATAGGGTTAAGGGTAAGCGTAGAATATTTAAATTGAAAATACCGTATAAGCATTGAAAAGCACTTTGAAGACGTCAATTTATAAGTCAATTTGCGAAGATGCTACCGACTTCAAAATGTTATTTACAAGAAATCCCGCAATGAACGTAAACTATTTTCTAAATATAACTTTCGTCTGAATTCTAATATGGATTCGCAAACAAACTTCAACGGTAGTATAGACCACAATTGTTTTGGAGTTTGCTTCCGCGTCCTCAGTTGTTTCGCAGTAATTTAAACTGTAGGTAGGTAGGTGTAAGGGTAGGGTCGCTAAACAACTCAGTACCATTTTCATATACGGTTTTATAAAAAAAAAAAATATAAGAACAGATCGAATTAATATTATTCAAATTTAAAATATTTAAAAATGAATAAAAATATAATAATATATTTTTTTGTTTATTGCTAAATACCCTATTTATAATGCATTAGAATTACCTCTACAAAAACTTGATACAACGAAAAACCTGTCAAAAAATTTTTGTTGCTTTTTACTTTAATTATGAAGGCTTCTTTTTAGTCCGAGTCTGTAATTAATACTTTTAATAAATAACTTGCATATTCAAATTTCCCAATAAAATTATCTTAGTAATGAAGTATGTTGTTAATATCTCTTGCAGGTAAGTAAAATAAATCCTAGTGTTTTATTATTACTTTTTTTTATTATATTTCATGGTAATGTTTTGTAGATCATAGTTGTAAATCAATTATAACAAATAAATTACGCACAGTATCTTTCCTTTCTAAGAGTGTTTTGTCAATAACAATTAAAGTCAATCCAGTTTTTTAATCGACTTGAAAAAAAGGAGGAGGTTCTCAACTTGTCTATTTTTTTTTGTAAGTTTGTTACGCGATTATTAATCGATTTTGATGATTCTTTTTTTAATTGGTAGGTCATACTTCAGAGGTGGTCTTATAAATTTATATTTATTGGAATCAATGTAGCGCTTTTAAGGAAAATCAACAAAAATAATGAATTGGTAAAAAAATCAACAGAAAAAAATTGAAAATTTAATGAGATTAAATAATTATAACTACGAATATAATAATAATACAATACTACTACTACTATTTTTTTCTCCTTTAAACGGTCTTCTTTCTCGTCCCTACTTTCTTCCAAACGGCGCTGTCTCATTTGTGCAGCGCATTTAGTAGGCCTACCCATATCCATACTAATATTATAAATGCGAAAGTAACTGTCTGTTACGCTTTCACACCTAAACTACTCAACGGATTTTGATGAAATTTGGCACAGGTATAGCGACCTTGAATTGACCTTGGGAAATGACATAGGCTAAATTTTATCGCAAAAAAAGGCTTGAAGGGGTTGAAATATGGGATGAAAATTTGTATGGAAGTTCGTCATTGTCGAAGACAAAAACATGAACCATTGTATTTAAGTACTTCATAAGAGAGAAAAAAAAGTGTGTGTATTAATGTACACACGTATGAAGTGAAACTTTTAATTATATATTTAACATTAATTGGTCAAGTCAGGTTTACGAAAAAAAAGTGTGTTACTTAAAATACTTATGTATGCACGTAAGATGTTATACTTATAATAAAACGATGCGCCGAGTTCATGGGTAGTGCGCGCCATCTGTAATCAGACTCTGGTAACTATCTAAAAACAAAGTACTCGTCAAGACGAATTAAACGAGCTGAAACTCGATGGGGTTGCGTCGTTTCATTACTGAGTTCCTATGATCAGTTTACAGCTCCATCATCAGACCCTGGTTACCGTTGAAAAACAAACTACTCGTCAAGACGATTCAATCGAGCTCGAAGTCGATAGGGTTGTGTCGTTTCATTACAGAGTTCCTATGACTACCTTCCAGCTCCATCATCAGACGTTGGTAACCGTCTAAAAACAAAGTACTCGCCAAGATGAATCAAAAGAGCCGACTACATGGAGACGAAATATGAGAGGTGAGTGTTCGTATGGAAGTCCAAAAAAATCTGTCTAACTTTATCTGTCTATTATCTATTATTACTAATGAAACGCAGACAACATCGCGTATTTCACTTAGCTATATATATCTATGCAGTTGCAGTACTCGAACACGGGCAGACGCATTAGGGCAGACGTCATTGACGGTTGTATCTGAATGCATAAAATTTTGATGCACTTCTTTACAATTATCAGCTTTCCTTCGGTTTCTATTTGCTTTGGTTCTGATCATAAATTGTAAATAGGTTATAAGTATCGATAATTCCGTTGATCGTCGATTTAATGTTCTTTGTTTAGAAGTAATTAAAAATTATTTTCTACTTTTTTGTTCAAGTTTACATATACAGGTATAATCTTGAAGTCGGTTTTTGTTATTTTACTAAAAATTAATTTTATTTGTAATTAAAATTCGCAATAAATTTTTTGTGTTGTTTTATTGTTTATAGTTTTAGACACCAATTTTCTAAGGATTTAATTTACTTTTGTAATTCTATACAATCTTCTTATTGACATTGAATTATTCTATAGATTTTAATAACAATAGCATATAAGTGACAAGAAGACTTTATATTTGTAGTTATAACATTTCAGTATATTATAAACTTTTAATTTTTCAAAGCTTAAAAATGAGAAAAAAATTGATTAGTCTTTCATTTCATGTATAATGCATAGAAAATTAAAAAAATATGGTAGACTTATTACTCGAAACTAATAAATGGCGAGTACATAACAGCTTATTGTGTAAAATAGAATTATGTATAATTATGCCTAAATTACCAGGATACTATGATATGAATAATAACTACAAATTAATAATTTGATATTAATTCATTTTAATAATATTTGTCAACGGCCAACAGCTTACTTTAATTTTAACAAAATTGGAATGAATGTTTATTATTAAAGGAATTGTCTATTTTATGTCTCTGAAATATAAGCGTGGGATTAAATTAATTATAAATTCTTGAAACTCGTCGTTAATAAAGTACGATTGTTTTTTACTTAATTACGCTAATTCATCTTGAATAACGAAATAGTTTGTAATATTAATGTTAATTCGTAAGCATCGTAATTCAATATGGTTTTTAAATATGGATGATACTAAAACGACATTTAGGATGTGATACTTTAATAGTACGAAATAATAAATCTACAGTAAGCATACAAAGTTTTCTAATCTTGAGACTTTGATAATCACAGTTTTTTTTACCATGACCTTAATAAGATCTCCTGGGACTCCTGGTGTGCTCAGATATGAATGACAATTTTTTTTAACTCCATTTTAAGTTAGTTATTTGATATGCACGCTCCTTTTCGACTGAATTAAAATTAAGCACCTAACAGCACAGTGGTGTTCAGAAAAAAATAAATTACTCATGCTGAAAGTAACTCTGCCAAATCATAATATAAAAATAATCCCTTAATATCAACTTAAACAAGTATAATCTATTACAAGTATATCTTATTTAATTTCAGTTACTGCAGTTGAAGTGAAAAAGCATATATCTCGGAGAGTACGTAAAGGCATCGGTCCCGGTTGTGATCATAGACACCTGATAGCGACCGTTACTCATGGTAGGGAAATATTCCGCCAACACACAGTGGGGAAGCGTGGCGAATTAAGCTCCAACCTCTTTTATATATGGAGAAGAGGTCTTTGTCCATCAACGGTATGCTTACAGGCTGATTCAGTTTAGTTCAGATCAAGTTACTATTGTTATCCATCTTGATTCTAACGTATTTAACTCTGTAGACGTCGATATCCTCCTTGCATTTTTAAAGTGTATAAAAATTTCATCATATTGTCATCTCTGTGCTGGTGTGCTACAAGAAGGTGTACTCTCACCCTTATTTTTTTTGTATTTTCATAAGTTCTCTAACTCAACATCTAAGTATTGTAGGCATACATGATGCCTATTGTGGCGGAGGTTCTTGCCGAGACCTACTCCTACGTCTCGGGTGGGAGGGCTCTTGGTGAGAACCCCACGTTGGAAGGGATCCTACGGGTGCGTCGGATAGGGCAGGAAGCGCTAATACGGAGGTGGAGGGAGGACCTGGCGGAGCAGCCATATGCACACGTGTAACGGCTGCCCTACGCCCGGTTCTTGAGTGGTGGATGCGTCAAAAACGCAAGCCCCTCACCTTCCGTCTGACGCAGGTTCTCACCGGGCACGGTTGCTTTGGTGACTACCTGTGTCGGACGGCCCAAACCGAACCGACGACTGAATGTCACGATTAACACGATGACAGAATTCTATATAGAACCTTGTGATGTCCAATATTAGTACGAATAAGTGGTAATTGATAACTATAAATATTTGACAGACGACTACTAGAACGTGGGATCTTAAAGTAGATTTTATTTAAAAAGTTTGGACAGATCATTAAACCATGTATAATTTTGTATAAAGTCAAAATATCTGCTATTATCCGACGAGTACTTATGGTATACAGGTAATTTTGCCCTCATATTGTTACGTTAAAATTGTTTTTCTATAAAATAATTATACCTCCTTAACATCTTACCTGTTATTTGCGAAACAACATGAAATAATATTCATATATCGATAAATTAAATTTCAATTAGCGTTTAACATAATTTAAAACTAAATGAAATAGCCACGTCAGTTTAAATATTACTAGCCGAGCCAACTTTTAGATGGGCGTCAGCTTTTATTGAAAGCTCGTATATTGGAAATTAAATGTAGTAATGCACTATATTATTATATGTATGTAATAATTATATGGAATTGTTTACCTATATTTTATAATTGCATTAGGCAATTCGTCACGTTTTAACGCTCAAAAAATTTAACTTTTCTAGAAATCTAGATTAATGATTTGTCTTTGTCTGGTTGGTCTGAATGTTTTCTCTTTGTCAGTTAGTTTTAAATAACAAAAGACAATAAAAAAATAATCGTTGTATTAATTTTTAAAAATTTAACATTTTAAAATACTCAAAAAATGCTAACAAATAAATAACTATGTTACAATTCGCAGAACGTTTTAATACTTATATACGCAAACTTTTTTTTCGAAGATATATTGATAGTCGAAAGATTTAATAAAATGTTACGCGCAAACTATTCAGACGAGTCGGCGTGTTTCGTACACATACTGCATATTTATGAGTTAATCAACCGTTGCAGCTGTTGCTCATAGAACATTACCTTACATGCATATAACATGTGTCTTAGAAGCTCTCCTTTGTGATGGTATTGCTTTCAATGACCGTTTTTGAATGGAATCTTTAATGGCCCATTCGAGTTCAACCTATTTTACCTTTATCGATAGTTTTGATATGAAATATTTTGCTTCGCCTCTATGAAAATTATAAGGAAGAAAGTTTTAGATACATGAGGGTTGTACATTATTGATTTTTTTTTAAGTTTCAGACGTACTTAATAATGGTACTATAAACTTTAAAATAGCTCTGTCTATCTCATGTTTTCATAAATCACTGAATTATTTTGTAAAACGGCTTACAGATACATCGAAATTAGTCGTAAAAATAAAACTTAAAGACAGCTAAAACAGGGGTCGAAAGCTCGTACAGAAAAATCATAATTTCTCAAGAATATTTATGCTTTTTTGGTAAGTAGTAAGGTAAGCTATTCAATATTATTACACACACGAAGTTACAGGTATCATCTGTATATAAATAGGAATTCATTTTAACCACAGCTTCTTTGGCGACGTTTGATTTAGTATAGTAGTAAAGTATTCTTTTAGGATACGATCAAGAGAAGAGCCTAAGACACTATTACCCGATTTTGTTTTTAATATGAAAATGATAATATATAAAATAAATAAATAAATATTAACCAACAATCACACCACGTTAACCTAGCCCCGTGCTAAGTTCGTAAGAACTTGTGTTACAGGTACTAGGAACGGAAATAAATTTAAGATATAAATACATATATACATAAATACACATCCATGACCCGGTGCAGACATCTATATTCGTCATACAAATTATCTGCACCTGGCGGGATTAGAACCCGCGACCGCTGCGTAAAGTGTCCAGTTGCCTGACCACTCGACTAGCCGGCCGTCATATATAAAAATAATAATACGTTTAACTTGTACACTTTCGTCATCTGTCCCTAAGATGGGCAACATAATCCCTGTGTTTTTAGGTAACAGCCGACTGATATACTTTTTTTTTGTTATAGGTACTCGTGTATAACAAACAAATACGTAGTTCCCTAGCTAAGAAATGTATATATTACATTTACCATTGCAAGTAAAATAATATCTTAGTTTTTAGAAACAGTTTAACAATTATACACATACATACAATAATAAATTAATACCCTTAAGTGGGTACATTTTATTTTTTCGTCTGTCGTATTAATATGAAAACAATAATCGAAATTTGTATAATTAATTACATGGGACTGACGTGCCTATCTTGGACAAAAGTCCCTACATTAAAAAATATTAATTATTTTATGATAGTAATATTTTGAACAAAAATGTCATCAACGTCAAAAAGTTCCTATCATCATCGTTACAAAATTTTCTACCAAAAAATACATCCTTAAAAATAACATCAATAATATTACAAATAAGGGTAACGGAAATATTTATCTAAATACAAATGCTTTAAATCTTATCTCGAGTTTAGTAATTCGAAAAGTGGCAAATAAAAAGTGTATAAAAATGATTTTTAATTATAAAAAGGCAAGCAAAAACATTTGTCAAATATTGCATTGTCTGCCCCAAATTAAAGTACGTATCTACTTAAACAAATAAACAAAAGCTTTATAATACTATTATTAATTGAAAATATTACTCGATCTTATTTATATATTTCATTTACAATAGAATTATTTTTAACTTCACTGTACAAGAGCATTAGGAATAAACTAGCTGAATGCAGAGAATGTAATTGTAGAATTGCGTACGGGTGTAGCTATTTATTAGCTCCACTGGATGTTAGCTAATAAGATGATTCTAAATAAGATTTTTTTTTGTTATTAAAAATGATGTTACGTTTAATATTAGACTGTTAGACATAAATCTATAAACGACAAAAATTAAAATTAAAATATGAATGAAAACAAAAGAAATTAAAGGATTAAAATAATTCAAAATAAAATAAACTAAAAACGAAATTAATTACAGAGCATATTGCATTTTATAATAATTGTTATAATCGTATGTATTTAAAATATACATGTACCTTAATTAATTTTCGTTACAATTATAATAAGATAGCTATAGGTTTAAATATAAAACTTCGAATTTTGAATTTAACGATTTGAATATCATTATGATAGTTTCAACATTATCTGTTTGTAATAGAATATGTACTGAAACTTATTAACATTTCATATCTAAAATGTAAATTACTTTTGTAAACATTTTATTTTTATATATTTTATGATGTATATGACGTAACTTAAGTTAACTAGCAAATAATTTTATGAAGGCACTATATCAGAGATTAAGATTTATTAAATTGTTAATTATCTGTTGTAAATCTCTAATTTAAACGTGGAATAAAGTGTGATTTCTACATAATAATGTTCAAAATTTCAGCCAGATCGCGTTGCTGCGGTAACTGTTAGATGTTGTTACGGAGACGCGAGGGAATTCGCAGACACCGTGATAAGTTTGTCTAGCCCGTTGCAAGGAGTCTTGTTTAATTAAATGGTTGTGTATTTATTGAAATTTAATGCAATAGATATTATTTGAATGCAATAATACTATATTTAAGACTACACTAATATATGTATATAATATATGTAATTTATGAACATATTCGACTGATTTTAAAAATAATTCTACCTTATAAATTTTGTTAATCGGAAAACTAGGAGGCTATAAAACATTACAACATGACGCAAAGAAGATAACCATAAAGAGGGTAAACCTTACTAGTTGTCTAGTTTAACTTTTTAATTAAAGCTTAAGTAGACTTTGCCAACATACTGACGAAACCTTCTTAATAAAGGCTGATGTTATCGTAGTTTTGAAGCACCTTGACACGCTCAAACAGAATTTATTAAACTAATATTCTTTAGAAGAGGAAACGTGGTTTTCGTTATTAAATTAGGTAGTACCTAAATAAATCACATTCTACTCTCATTTGGAGTGTCCTTGAAAAATAATAATAATATCTCCATTTTCTTTTAGGGAAAATAAGTAAGGGGATTTAATTAGCGTTTCTCTATTTAAAATAAAATATATAAACATTATCTTAGAAATTTAAAAATGTTTATAAGTTTTACATGAATCAAAAACATAAGAGAGACGGCATTTAAATACCTATTTATATGTATATGAATAGTTTTCAAAAGATCTTTTGTTAAAATCTCTTCATTCAAATAGTCACATATGTGGACACAGACTCTGAAGTCAGATGTCCAGTTAAGATAACCGTACATGTCCATTCAGACGTAAATACGTGGAAATATTCAAAGCACCAAATAAAGCCACTAGGGTAGGAAATGTACCTTTTCGAGGCCTACGAGTATATGCAAATACGTCTGACCTTAGTGATAACATCAAAGCACTTTATGTGAATATTTAAACTTGGCTAAGGTAAATAGTGACTTTATTTAACGTCATGTTATCATAAACTGTGACATGCGAGACATTAACTTATAATTTAACTGTTATGCTTTACATTTATAGCACATTTTGTCGAAGCGTGTAAAACTGTAAAGTGTATGATTTGAAATATTTGTATAAATATTTCAAATCATACACTTGATAGCACACAGCATGCGATTTTGCTATTATTGGAATCGTTGTGTCGTCCTCGTGTCGAAAAAGTAGAAAAGTATTCGATCAATAATATTATAATTTTCTATAATTCTTGATTCTTTCTTATCTTAAAACTAAATTTAATTATTTCTAGGATGATTAGTCAAGGCAGCTATGTTAAATCGTTCATCCAATAATCTTATCCTATTTATACCTTTTCACGAATCTGGTTATGTCTAAACTATTTCATTATTAGTGCAATAAGACTGTGGAATAAATTACCGGTAATCATCGGAGGTACTCTTGCCTCTAAATTGCTAGAGATTTTTTTAAGAAACATTAAAATAAATACCTAAACAAACTTAATTTTATTTTTCCTTTTTTCTTTTATATACGCTTGTCTTGCTTGATTAATTATGATTGTCATGACATATATTGTGTGTATATGTATGGATGTTTGTTCATAAGTATTGGTGTATGTATGGTATGTATATATATGTAAGAATGTATGTATGTATATATATGTAACTTAATGTGTTAGTGTCTCTTAACTAGTGATGGCCGAATAACCGTATTCGTAACCGTGACTTTTTTGGCGGATCTTTTTCGGATCTTTTTCGGATCTTTTAAATAAATAAATAAATATGTTTAACATACACACACGGTCGTCTGTCCCTAAGGTAGGTAACTTAATGCTTTTATCTTATTAATTTTGAATACATAGATGAAATTCTATATAAGATGATTATATTTTTAATGAAAAACTATTCGGTAAGTGTTAGTAACACTATTAACAGAAACATTTTTTTCTGGCCAACGTCGAAATGAAAAAAAATTTGGTCCTCCATTTAAATGACCGATCAACTGAAACTCACTAGTTTCACTACTAAACCCAAACGTCATCTATGACGCGCAGTGTCACACTAAACTATAAACAAAATACAAAAAAAAGAACCGTGGAGCGCAAGTAGAAAACTCGAAACATGTACTGACCTGTCTGGCACGTGTCAACGGCAAAGCGTCAAGTGGCGACAATTATCAAGATCACGCGCTCCGATTGTGTAAGAAAGTTAAGATCCATATCCGTATCCGTATCCGTATCCGCGGATCTTGACATCAAATATCCGTATTCGGATCCGTATCCGCGGATATACCTACTTTGTTAATGATCCGGCACATCACTAGATAAAAAATAAAAATACAAATATTGGCCCTAAGTATACATACGAGTTATACATGATAAAATAAGCGAGTAAGGTCTACAGGCTGTGACAGCTACTTTTGTGTTTGTATTGTATATGCTTGTCTCTGTTTGTGTTTGCATGTTCGTGCAAATGTCATAGTATGTGTCATATATGTATGGATATTGATCTTGATGTGTGTCTCGGTGCGCAACAATTGAACGCGAAATAGTGGTAAAAGTTTTTATAACATAATTTTTAAAATACATTCGGGACGCACAAAATATAGTGTGATCGTCAAAATTTTCTTTGCCTACTATAGGTATGTATGTAAGCTATATACAAGAAAGTTCTTTATATAATTTGTTCAATTTCTAACCTACTCCGTGTTTTAAACGTACGTGGAACAGATTAGCATGCCTTGTGCGCTTTAGAGAGATAGATAGATGTATAATTATAGTCCTCAATTCGCTGCAGTGTCACCATCTTGTCTGCCACAGTGCTACGATTTTCGACCGTGAACAAGTTACGAAATTTACAAGGAGTATACTCTGAGCCAAAGTTTTCGCTCGAGATTTCAGGAACTGACTAATTACTCTCTTGTTCAACAAATAAATTATTCGAATGAGTGAATAAAATACTTGGAATATTAATAACATCCGGTAAAATATTGATGTATTGTGAAGTCATATAACGGAAAATGTTTATGGAAGCAATTATTTTATTTTATTTTATTTATTTAATTTTGAGGAGGAACAACAGCTACAATGTTTTCACGAATACACAATTTACATAGAAACATAAAGCTAATAATAGTTCCCCACATATAGAAACAGCAATTATAACAGAAAATTGATTGTATGATGAGAAATTTATTGTACAGACAGTATGTACGGTATATAAATTGAAAATATTGTATATATAGCAATTTAATTCAAATTAAGGACGCATGTGTTTCAATTGTATCGTTTGCTATTAAATTATTAGTGCAATGAAATATTACATTTTACCATTAAATAAATCGTGTCAATTTTAAATAACATTTAAGTTAAAAGGCAATATGGCTCAGTGGATAAAACACATGGATCTTAACTCATTATCTCAGATTTGAATGAAACGAAAATTCTCTTCGGCGTTGAGAGCAAATATTATGAGAAAATATACACATGTGTCATCTACCATCTATCTAATCTATGAGTAATTTCACAATTCTTGGTAGATCAGCATGAAGGATTAAGTTCAGTATTCTTGTTCTTAGTTAAACTAAGACCTAGTTGTAGCCGAAAATTCAAGTTTATAACTTATTAAAAATAATATTTATTACTACCAATCTGATTTCCCAAGCATACTCACGTAATATAAATCTTCTTTATTTTATCGAATGGTATTCAGTTCAGCGTTTGTTAAGAGTTAAGCCCAAATAAAGATTCATTTTAATCCTAAACTTGTAACTTAAACTTGTAAGTAAAGTTACTCAACAATTATCTAATTATTTACACGTCGTCTGGACACCCTAGCAGCTAGCTGCACTTTCGACACAAAACAGGTAGTTTACCTACGTCCAAACGCCGCCACGTGTTAACAGGGTAGCGGGATAAACAAGCATGATCCAGTCCCCGTTAATACTTTAATCCTGGCTTAGTATAGGCAAAAATACTAAGATATTTTACTCGTTTAAGCAACAAATTTGTTGACTAGGTAAATGATGTGAACTTTGGCAATTTTTAGGTGTGAAAAAGCGGAACAGTACAACACCTGTGCACGCGCCGCACGCCGGCATGACTGGAAAAGTGTCAACGCTTCATTTATTTGAATTGAAATTTATGAAAATTTGGTAAAAAAATTAAGTACCTATTTTTTACATAATTCGAATGAGAATCATGTACCGAGTATTCTCTTTAAATATTGATAGTGACTCACCAGTCATCCTGTAAATATATATATTTCTAAGGCACAAACGTTAGGCAGCCAAATGTACTTACACTTTTACTAATCAGCCGTACTGAATAATTCATAATAGTATTACGTTAAACGTAATACTATTCTAAGTTTTACTGAAGTGGACCTATTAATATAATTATCATGATTTCATAAATATTTTAAACATTTATATATATATCATAATAATGTTATGAGAAAAACATTTATGTGGTGTTCATTTCTATTCGTAATGTGTACGCAACGGTATGTTGTTATAATTACGTCTTCCAAATATGTAATTTGTTTACGTTTTTACTTTTATCTTATTTAATTAAACATACCGTTTTATAGCATAATTATGATATTTATGTAAGTATACGTTAACATCTTTTCACCCAAGGATTACCTTTGTCGATAAATCAAACAATAATAAATTAAGATTACAAGGTCATTAAAAAGCACAGCAGTATCACACAGCACATACATTAACTATATGTTAGACAAAGCGAGGGACACAGTGTATTATCAATTGAAGTTGTATATAATAACCTCAACTTCGATGTCAAAGTACAATTAATTTACACTCATTATCATTATCAAAATCGCAACGCAAAACATCTCACCCCACATTAGCCTAGGCGTCTTGTTTCAATATCGAATCATCAAGAATTTGTTAGAGTACATTCCATCATAGTCGTAGAATAGTGACGGATCTTACAAATTTAAAACTTTACAGGGCAGACACTTCAAACAACTATGTTGTTGTTGTTGTTGATTCTACGACTATGACGATTCAGTTTGGTGTATACATAACTCCGTAAAAAATAACTGTATAATATGATAGTTAGGGGAGACCGGGGATAGTTGCCTATAGGGGTAGGTTTATTTTTTTTTTTTTTTTTATACCACGACGGTGGCAATCAAGCATACGGCCCGCCTGATGGTAAGCGGTTACAGTAGCCTATGGACGCCTGCAACACCAGGGGCATCACATGCGCGTTGCCGACCCTTTAAAAACCTATTTACTCCCCTCTTGAAGGACCCCATACTGTAGTCCTGCGGGAAAACCTCGGCAGGGAGTTCATTCCACAACCGAATGGTCCGTGGGAGGAAATTCCTCTGATACCGAACTGTACGGGACCATTGGGGCTGCAATGTGTGAGCATGAATTCCCTGTCGATGGCGAGCGGTGCGATGATAAAAAGTGGCCGTTGGCACCATTTCGAACAATTCTTCGGAACACAACCCATTATACAAGCGATAGAGCACGCATAGGGATGCAACATCTCTTCTTAGACTTAAGGGCTCGATATCGCTCGTCAGTATTGGATCGTCGACAATTCTCACAGCTCTTCTTTGAACCGAGTCAAGAGGGCCAAGTTGGTATGCCGGTGCTCCCGCCCAGAGATGAGAGCAGTACTCCATATGGGGGCGGACTTGCGATTTATACAGATAGATATATAGATATATATATTATTATTTAGGTAGGTAGACTAATCGAAAAAAACTCGTCACTGGTACAAGTTTTGCGTCTTCCTCTCACAGTCATGTATTACGCTCCGTACCCCGCTCATTTGTCCAAAACACCACATCGCGGAGACACTTCGTTTTGGAGCAGTGACATGTTTTTTGTTTTCTTACAATGAAAGTAAAATTTCTACATTGCATATTTTTTTATCTGATGCCTACACATTTTGTGTAAATCATTTTTTTATTAATCAGAGTCATTAATGAGTACATATTAAACATATCTCATGTCTTATTTTTCATGTCGATGACAGTGTCAAGGTTAACCATGCCTAAAAAACAAAAAATAGCTTCCGGGGTTGGTAGACCTATTTCTTTCGGGGCTGGTTGACAAAGGTAGTCAACCAACTATATGGATAAGAAACAAAACCAAACACGAAGAGAAAGTTTTAAGAAAAGAAAAAAGAGATAACCTTGCGCTACAGAAGACCAAAATTGGAAAAGAAAAAGGATGGCAAGGGAAAAGGAAATTAAAAGAAGGAAATGTAATATTTATTGAATACAAACATTGTATTTCTGCTATTGAAGACTGATTATTTAATTTTTAATTTTCTGTAAATAAAAACGAACATGATACTGACAATAAGTTTACTTAAAATATATTTATATATATCATTACTTTTGAAAAAACAAGTATTAAGTTACTGAGTTTTAAAAAAAACCTATATGCTTAAATTTAGAAATTTAAACGAACGACCCAATTTCTTTTTTTTTTTTGTGACAAAGAGGCAATAACGGTCGTTGATTTATTTAATAGCATTAGAAAAGTTAAATAAAAAATGTTATTAAATGATGAAAATTGTTTCAAAAATAAAAGTTGATAATTTTGTTAATAACTCTATTAGAAATATGTGTATCTGATTAAATTTTGTTTTAAGATGTTTATCTTAAGCTGCTTAGCTCAGTTATATTCAGATAAAGGTTTAATTTTTTCCCTCTTCTCATGATTTAAGATTTATTGGTACATAAGTCTACTTACCCCGGACCTGGGGTAGATTGACTAAGATTTTGTGTGCTGTAAAATGTATTATATCTTCACCATTATATTAAACTAAGACCTGGATATTATATTTTGTATTAGTTTAATAGTTTTTCTATCGAATAATGTGGTTTTATTTTGTACTTATATTAAAACACAAAAAATATGTATGATTTAGTTAAAAAGTAGTCAACTATCCCCGGTCTCCCCTACGTATATAATAATAATTATTACTCATAAGTTCTGATTCAAAAATATAAAAACAGTAGGTATACTAAAGTCGCAATTGTTACCTATGTATATATTGTTCACATTATATACACATGAATTTGTTTACAAAATAATCGTAAACAATTTAATCTTCGCCCGTAGATAGAATGATGACCTTATACTTTCTCAAATGCAATAAAGTTTTATAAGCGACTGATGAGAACGAACTAACTCCCGTCAGTCGACAAAGTTTTACAAAGACGTACATTACTTTTATAAAAATCTCTGCTTTCTAAGAATAAGTAAGATCCATACAAAATAATTATTTGCTGAGAGATTCATTTATTGTATTTAAAATTATTTATAATATATATTAATTATATATAATATATTAGTAACTAAAAGTGGAGATGATCCTCTACAATCTGAATGTGTCGCCCCCGGTGTTGGTCGAAACAGTGTTACAATGGCCTATATTGCTCTCTCTCCTTCTCCATATCTGTTTTCTACTATTACAAAATATTCTACTGACTAGAAAAACAAATCAACCAATCTTTCGATATGAGTAATTATTTCATATACATTGTTATTGTATCAAATAACTTTTATTTGAGTTGATCTCCTAACATATGAACGTATCAGGCGATACTTTCCAGTCGGGTAATTATATTTATAACATCTACATATATACCTATATTAACACGTGAAGCAAAAACTTTGTACCACTTTTTACGAAAATTACGCGGACGGAATAGTATGAAATTTGGCACAGTTAAAGTTTATAAGGAGAAGAAGTGCAGAATGCTAATATTTATTATAATAATGCTCAAGAAATAGATTAAATTAATTAGAAAAAAAAAACACTACAACACACAAAGATATATACAATGTACATAATTATATACACAAATTTTATTTATTGTCAAATTGTCTGTTGTCAACACGGTCTTAAATACAGGTCTTGCAATAAATTTTTAATCAAAATATTTTATCACAGATCAAATCCACTAACTGATTCATATGCTCACCATGTTATGCGCAATCATATTTTTATGATGTTGACAATGCTGTCAATTATAGATTAAGTTGGATTTCGACGACTGGGCGACCACTAGTATTTATAATTATTTAATACTTCATTTATTCTTGTAGTATCATTAATTCGATGTTACGTCGTAATGCTTATATTTAATTAATTAATGGTAAGAACATGAATCATTGTATACGGTCCATTAACACATATTTATTTATTTACAGATGCGTGGGTGGAGTCAGTGTGGGTCGTAACACTAAGCGCAGTCGGAATATGAAATTAATATTTGGGATAAGGAGCTGTGGTTCTGTCAATTTCAATATAAAAATGTGCCACTAATCGTGTTGAGGAAGAAAAAAAAATACTAAATCTATTCTCTAAACATGAATCAGTAGAATTATTATTAATTACGTTAGTGAATCTGTTTTCACTACATATCAGTAAATTTCAATAACAAGTTAGAGAATACTTACTAATACACATACAAATATTCAATGATCAAATCGATATTTACATATACAGAATGAATGGTGAGTTACTATCAATATTGAAGGAGAATACTCGGTACATGATTCTCATTCGAATTATGATTCGAATGAGAATCATGTACCGAGTACCAAATTTCCATAAATTTCAATTCAAATAAATGAAGCATGGACACTTTTCCAATTACGCCGGCGGATTATATATTATTATAGATAGCTGTAGAATAAAATAAGGAAAGAAAATGATAATAAAATAAAAACGTAATAATGGACAAATAACGAAACGAAAGAATGAATAAAAAAAAAATGAAAAGGTACAGGTATTATTCGTGGCAGTACTTTCTTATCAGTTTACATAAATTACTCGTAATATTTTTTAATTTTACTTTTATATACTGTTATGTCGCTAGTATAGCTGTTCTTCAGGACATGAAATTCTTTTCTTCCCTACTTTACCTTCCCTTTTCTTCTTTATTATACGGCAGATGTTCACAACCTATTAATATATTAAACAATAGTGTGTCTAAATATCTATAAATTGCATTGCTTTTTCAGTGAGTTTTAATAGTTTTATAGAAGTAGATTATAAAAAAAAAACCAAATTAGACTCAAAGTGAGTCAGAGTGTGTGCGAAAACATTACATAATATTCAATCTAGCTCTTAGAAACAAGAAGTTTCTAGATATACTGTTAGAAGCTGTGCGTAGTTAAAACAGTCGGTCACACTATCAGTTGGTCAGTGTGCTACAATTAATAATAAAAAAATAAAAAAGTTCCTTGCGATTTCACTAGACATTTTTATTTCCCCTTAAGTGGGTTTCGTACGTGTCATGAGTAATATATGTCAAATTGTCGATGAATTTGATACCGGTAAGTGATCCCGTCCCATAGCTCGTAAAGTGATATTTTATAATCGAACTGTCAGCCCAACTTTTTATATGCACTACTCGCGATGCGATTGCCATACATTTCTTTAAGTCTATAAGATAAAGTATGTACGCTAGCTTAAGATGAGGCGTACATTCAATGGTTTCTGTAATATTAATAATAATAATAATACTCTTTATTACATACCAATATGTAATAAATGTAGATATATATATTATTTGGACCAAATATGTATTATTTGGACATCTTACTGAGGGTTATAAAGTATGTTTAATTTATGAACAAACATAATAAAAACTTAAACTTGAAATATTTTTCGGACCATCTTAAAAGTATCTCATTACAAACAAAAAAAAAAAACTCTCCGAAACACAGCAAAGCTGTTTCACGGGAGAAATAAGCAAGATGGTGGTACCCATGCAGCCGGGAGCGCGGCACAGCGCATCCCTCCCACCGGGATAAGTGATGAATATTTGTGCCGTTTTAGTCATTTCAGCTTTCTCCGCAGCGGCTGCCGCTCTTAAAGCTGTCTCCCTGACATGAGACGGAGCTAATGTATCGACGCAGGTTGCGTCCCACACAAGCGCCCGTCCCCTTTCCCAGGGAATTAGTGGTAAAGCATCAGGTCTCTTGCCATCATCGCGACTAATTCCAGTAGGCTCAATAAGAGCAGGAACGGCGATGGTGGCAAGAGTTCTTTTAATGGTTTCATTCAGGGAACTGTGGTGGGAAAATCTACCTGAACTCTCATTGCAAGAAAAGCTGTGTACTCCGAAAAAATCAACCTCCTTTCCGCACGGACATCTGTGTTCAAAACACAGTGGTGCTCACAAGCGAAGACCTACACAAATCCGAAAACTTTCAGTATCTAAAAGAATTGTAGAGTATCCTTCAAAAAGATTTTCAAATATATCTTCAGTGTACAGAATCGGACCTGTTACAGTTTTATATAATAATATATTAATGTATTTAATAATATAACTAAACTGAACTAGCTTGTAAGCGTCCCACTGCTGGGTAAAGGCCTCTTCTTCATATAGGAGAAAGGTTGGACCATAATCCACCATGCTGCTCCACTGCGAGTTGGCGGATAATTTACCTCCGGTGTTAAGACAACTATTCGTACCACTACACCAGATCGGTTGTCGATACAACACATTTTTTTTAAATATTTTTTAGTAATATAATTATTGAAGTATAATTTTTGGCAAAATAAAACAAATAAATTATACGTTGCAGTTAGAAGTCCCTTTTCTGGAATACTCTCTGTCCATGTTCAGTATTTAGTGTTGTAAGCAAACATCTGAATAACTTAGCTGTACCCATTATTTCCTTTTAAAGTGACGCGTGGGAATTCTAGACGCTTCTCTAAATATATTTGTCCATTGCAACGATTTCAAATAATTTATTCTTAACAAATTGTCCTTAGAATTATTCTATAATAGTAATCCCTTCCCGATTCGTTGGGAATTAGTCTAAGAAGACAAATTTATAGATAATTTTTCATTTTCAAATTAATTTTCAATTATAATAATATATATAATAAGTCGAGAAAATTGTTAAAGATACTAAAATTCTGAAGAGTAATATGATTTCAATCTTCGTCGTCAATTTAATTTTCTTTTAACATTTTCTCAACATGATTCACCCACAGCCATAAACTTACCTGTTAGCATTACAACTTCTTTATTTTTAATTCGAAATAAACAGGGATCGTAATATTTTCATTAAAGTAATCTCTATATAAAGTTTCAGCATTAACAATATGAATGAGCTGAAAATAATTATTTTAAATCTAAATGAAAATTAATCACTTTAAATTTTTTAATTACAGTAACGAACGTTAAACCGATTAAGCAGTTATACAATAATAATGTATAAGTAATTCACCTAGCGTTTGTGAATTTTTTAAATAAATCGGGAAGAAAGCACTCATCATCATCATTGATAATTAAATAATCAATACCACCCCGTTCGACAGTAAACATAAAATATTTCAGCCCGAACGTCCTGATGCGAATTATATTAGATGTAATTCCTGCCGACAAAATATTTTTATTAATTTTGTAACTGAAATTAACAAATACTAATGAATAAGCCTCAATACCCCGTGCACCGTCAGAGAAGAATAGTCCCTAACTCTTTCTTGCTTAGGTCTGAGGTTTCGTAAAAGGCGACTAAGGCTAAAGTGGTGCGAACAACATTACACTAACCAGTTTTTTTTCTTTTTTTGTCGCAGGGGAATCCATTTATGGATGATATCCAGGACACCCAGGTCGGCAGTCCTAGACCTATGTCGGACTCGGCACTTTGAAAGTGCAATACCGTATTAAACCCCTGCGGGAGCCTTCAGCCGATTTAATTGGAGGGTCCCGGATCTGCAGGCAACTCCAGGCCAGACTTCTCCTCTATGGGGACTGTCCGGCTCACCTCTGAACAGTCCCAAGGACGCCGTTTCTAGCAGAACCGGGTTCCCATCTCGGCCCGGCACGGGCACAAGGGCGTTACTGGAGGCGCATTAAGTAGCGCCTCCTACGCACCCCCATTCGTCACCCGTGGATGGAGGCCCCGTCGGCGGTCTCCTCTCTCACCCGCTCACCCGTCTACAACATGGACGTTTACGTGTGGGACGTTTGTTATTGTAGCGACATCTTTCTAGCCACATACGAACTGACTTTTTTTTTGTCGCAGGGGAATCTATTTACGGATGATATCCAGTACGCACGGGTCTACATCGCGCTATTAAAGTTATCCGAGCGATTGAACAATATATACAAGAATCCGACAACAACCGTTGGGGCTGTAGCCCACCAGACATCAACTCCCGTCTGTTCGGAGGATCCTCCATTTTCATCGGTGGACCCTGTACCTCGCACACCCAAAGTATTATTCAGTTCGATTGCTTTACTTAGAGAACAATTTTGAAAAAAATTAGGACTATATCAAAACAAGTTATTATTAGCCTGAACATAAAAAAAAGTGACAGAATCGAAATATTAGGAGAAAAATTCATGTACTTGTTTCTTAATGTTGAAGTAATTCTACACGTTACAGTTTTTGGTTTTGTTTTTACTTTATTACCTATTTTATTATTTACGTTTAGATTCCTCGAAAGAGTTAATAAAGTTTGCAAGAACAACCATCAATGAGGTTGTTACACGTTGTACGCAAAATCGTATATTTTTTATAGGAACATGGATTGTCGACTTTTTGCATCATTTATGTTCTTTATATTTTACTTACTAAACGTTTAAGTTTGAAACTTAAAGTCTTACTAAAATAAATAGGATATCGTGGTGTGGATAATACATGACATTGTTGTGTGCTTTTTTTTAAATAAAGATTTAGTACGTTATAAAACGACTAAAATATGTTTATGCATGTGACAGGCAGATATGTTGTACTACTTAAATGACTACAAGTTGAGCCAGGTATTTTAAATCACCCATTAATTAAAAATGTCAAACATATCCACTAAAAACGGAAACCCTTAAAAAATTTTATAGACTGTTATTTTCCATCATTCTATATATTATATAAGCTGTGAGCTGTCATTTCGAATTTGTTAAAATGTTCATAAACAAGTCATTTTGTTTCACAATAATTATCCTGACAGTACTCGTAATTTATAAACAGGGAATTACATTAAATGTTATAGACATGTAAACAACTACAACTGTAAACAACACCAAATTATTTAAAAAGTATTGAAATTGCTTACAAGTCTAATATTTATTTATGTGCAAATACTAAATAGTGAATTCATTGTGATTGTTTTTTAATTTTTTATTAATAAACCTAAAGCTAATAACGATAAAGAACCTTGCAGCCGTTCGGAAGATAAATGTATAAAATCTAGTGCTAGCCGACGCAATTCATGAGAAGTAATGGCATATCATTGTGTTTCACAACTTTTACCTTAAAGTTGCTGTATTTGAGATTTTAACATATACCACGCTATTTGATCTCCCATGAAATGAATCAGAATGTATTATAGACATATATTATAGACACATGGTTTTGGGGTATTCAAAGGAGATGAATTTCTAATGATAAATAATTTATTTCATAAAAATTAATGAATATATTTTATAATTATACGCGTTTTTTTAGAGAGATTTTAAGATTAAGGAAAAGAAAAGTTGCCTTTAATGTAAATATAACGAGCGTAAATATCCATTAGTATAACTTTAAATAAATCTAAGTAAAGATTAATGACTGTTAGCAGAGTTAAAGTAAAGATTAATGACCTTATAAGTAGGTATTTTACATTTCACCTTGTTTTAACATGTGAACTCATCAAGTCAAATGACTGAGGGTATTCACAGTTCTGAATCGAGATGTCGAGTTAAGATAGACTGGCATGCTTTAAGATTCCAGTACCTGTCCATTCAGGTGGACAAATAAAGTTTTATTTGATGCAAAACTTTTCTAAAGCAATGACTACGTCTGGGCAAATAACCTTAATGACTGACCTTCCAATAGATGAGAAGTTGAGTATAAAGAGAATGGTTCGACGGACGAATGGGCTGCGAATTTTTAACGTCGATTTTTATCTATAATATTTGCAGATGTTATGATTTACTTTTCAAATGTTAGATGAGAAATATTTATTTCAAATCATATTCGATTTAGGAAAGAAATAAGGAAAAACGACCCAATTTTAATAAATTTATTTGTAATAACAGTATGTATACATAGCTATTTAATATACTTATATACTCTATATGAAATATAAGAACATTTTCTTGTACTTGTTTTTTTTTTGTCTTTAAATATGTTAAAAAAATATATAGCAAGGAAATCCAAAGTCATTTGTTGGTTTTAGTTAGTAGTTCTTCTAACATTTGAACGTGATAATGTCTAGTAAATCGATGAAAGCCGGCTGTACTTCACGTTAATCATGACTCATTGTCACGTTCCGCGAGTGAAAGCGCGGAACAAGCGATAGAGAGGCACGATCGGCTTAAGCGTTCGGCTTGTGACGTATCTATCGATGCGTCCGAGTAAAAGAAAGAGCGGCAGCACGCAACCTACACACTGTTTTTAAGGAAGCTTTTACTAATAAAAGATGACTAGTATATATGATACTGCTATTGCATTTTATTTCTCAGTTTTTATTATTTTATATACAGAAATAGGTTTCTTTTTCCAATGTGTTAGTTTTATTAAATTACTTTGAAGTTCTTATCAGTTGAACGATATTTTGATAAAATAAAGTTAAAAATTTAAGATAAAATTGTAAGATATTAAAATTAATTTCCATTACCGCCACCTGTTGCTAGTTGCTAATAACTTCAATAACAATTACGTTTCGCTACAAGCTTGTAAGTGAAAATTACAGATGGTGCGCGCCACTATCTCGGCGCATCGTTTTATTATAAGGTATAACTTCTTACGTGCGTACATAATTACACACACACTTTTTTGATCAATGTTTTCTTATGACGTTATCATATAAAGTTATCGTCCGTAAGTCAACTTTACAGACAACCAATTTTTATTTATATTTTATTTTGCTGATTGGTTTTTATTTAAATGCATAAAAGTATTTAGGAAATTTAGTATTTTAGAAAATAACGCTTTATTACACACACACACTTTTTAATCAATGTTTTCTTATGACGTTATCACGTAAAATTATCGTCCGTAAACCAACTTTACAGACAACCGATACAATTACATTGAGAATTTTATATTACAACAATAAAACAAAGTTTTATATTTTTAAACTAATGAGTACTACTTTATTTCCGTGTAAAAATACATCAGTAGAAGCTTTGAATCTAATTAAAAATACACTAAAAAATTAAGTTCTTTGATGGGTTTTAAAATAAATATTTTATATAAGTAATGATAAATCACTGTTAATAATATATACTTTGGAATAATAAACGTACACTTAATATTTTCACACTAAGTAGTAGTTAGAGAATACAGTGCCATTTCTACGGTTAACGAGAAGGATATGGAGCTTAAAGGATACGCTGTCTTAATAGACGATGTTGTTCTACTGTGGGTTGGCACATCCGTGTTTGTCTTGAGTTACTTCCTAAACAGGTTTGCAAATAATTATTATCGTGTGTTTTGTCTACTATTCACGACATTAATTGAAATCGTGGCGACTTAAAAATACAGGATGCAGGTTTGGGATTTTTGTCAACTCCAATAGTCGTGGATGCTGTTCCTTAGGAAGTTTTGGTATTGAGGCACGCGTGTTTTGTTACGTCGTAAATTAGTTAATAATATTAATATATTATTTTATGTTATTATCTTTATTTTCAGCTAAAACAAGCGTAAAAAAAACTTGTAAACTAATGCAGCACTCATGAAATGTTAAAATGTATATTTTAGTACAATTAGGAATTTTCCTTAAATTTATTCGTTAATGTCTATTTAAATGTTAGTATACATAATTATATATCTCAGTTAAATTAAATGTATGACATTTATCACAACACGCACACGCACACGCGCACATACACGTGCACACACATACGCTCACAAACACGCGCGTGTACACCCACGCGCTCACTCACGCGCGTGTACACCCACGCGCTCACTCACGCGCGTGTACACCCACGCGCATACACACAAGCGCACATACACTCGTACACACACACACACACAAACACGCACAGCAACACGCGCACACACACTAACACGTGCACACACACGCCGCAGGTAAAAATAGACATTGCGTGTATTTAGATAAAAAACTTTTATCAAATTTTTGATTTTAAGAATTTAATATGATGTTACTTTTTAAAATTTGGTAATCATACATCTTTTTTCTTTTGGTAAAAGTTAAGAGAATTAATTTCCATCAAGGCTACTGAAAATATCTTATCTTTGGTAGTTTTTGGGTGATTATTACGTATAAGTTGAATTTAAATGTTTCACCACATTTTAAATGTTATAATATAATTATTGTGAAATTACAGTAGTTTAAATTTTATTAATTGCCTTAGGAAGATAATTGTTAAAATACATTATATCGATTATAAATATCTATTAGAAAACACTAAGATGTGGCCTCTTTCATTTTTAATATTTAGTTTTTTTTTTTCAATTTAAATGATAAATTGTTCAAGATATTATTTCTAAGGTACTATTCAAATATATTGGCACGTTTATGACGTATAAGTTGATGTGGGTGTGACAGCGGACAAAGGCAGATGTTCTTGTTTGTATTTTACTAATTATTGAGCAGCTTACTGCCATGGATTTATCCCCTATTCTCAGATGGATAGAGAAGTGGGTTATGTACTTATTGACATTACTTTATCATGGTGACGGTTGATAAAATAACGGATTTCACTAAGATAATAGATGGGTAAGTACATCAGTTTAACAAACGTCTTATAAATAATTCTATATTAAAAAAAAATAGCTATTGGGTGGTTCGTAGAAAACATGTATCCTAATCGAAAGATTGCGGGTCCTTAGCCAAAATTATTACCGTTACTGTTACTTAGAAAATCTAAGTAAATTATTTTTTTAAATCGTCTTTGTCATTAAATGAAAACATTTTGAGCTTTTTAATTTTTTTTCTCAATAAAAGAAGAAGCCTTTATCCAGGAATGAAACTGAAATGATAACCAAATTCTCAAATTTAGATGTATAGAATACAATTTATTGTATAGCACTTTCGATTACACATATAATTATATAAAGTATTTTTAATGTACAAGGGCGGTCATATCACTAAGTAGCGATTTCGAGAAATGAAATAAATTATATCTATTCGTACCAATATCTTTCATATTTACTGTAAAGGTATTGAAATATTTCTTCAGAAATAAGGAGAGCTCGCATCTGAGATATTTTAATATCGTGAATAGTTCGAAGAAAAATGAAGGCTTCATATTCAATTCCATCTAAAAATAATTCTATTGCTAAAAGACCGTGATGTACACCATGTACCTTAAGCTTTAACGCCTCGGGCGACGCTCGTGTGGAGCTCTCTCAACTGTTTACTATTTTTCTTTTGATAAAATAAAATTCCAAGCCGAAAATAGCTCTAGGGAAATTTCTAAACTTGAGGCGGACTAAGAAAGCGAAATAGGTTTGCTATGATAAATTTATAAGTATGTACAAGACGTTCATGGCCTTTTATTTCTAACGTCTACATTTATATCGCTTATTAATTTAATGGGTTTTTCATGAACTTAGGCTTTCGTGCAATCCTGAAAGTTAAATTCAATAATCGGAATTATTAACATATATCATGAAGAGTTAAGAATATTCGTAATATGTTTTTAAATTTTATCAGGGATCCCTCTTGGCTTAGGCCTTTTTTATAAAAAAGGAAGGATTGGAGCCTAATTCGTTATATTGCTCTGCTGTGGGTTGACAGGTATAGATGTCTCTGATTTTAATTTAAAAGGCTTCTGCATGAATGAATAAATTAATAAATGAAATATACTTTATTGTACACTAAACATAAATAAAAAATAAAAAAGTTAAGAAATAATAAAAAAGAAACAGTATACAATCGAAGGCTTTATCGCTAATAACGCAATCTCTTCCGTGCTAGGCAATGGACATTATTGTAATTTAAAATTCTGAAAAAAAAATTATCACTATCATCATCACCATATTAGTCATAGAATACCCACTGTTGTACGTATATATATCGACTTTCGAAATGATCGGTTCGAAGCAATTTCCATCCAATGGATACCAGCGACTCTCTTCAAGTCGTTTGCCTCATCTCGCGGGCGGCTATCTGACGCGCGTTTGCCAGTGCGTGGCTTTCACACGAGAACCTGTCTGCTCCGTGTGCCATCAGTTCTATGAGCTAAGTGCCACTGCCATTTTAGCTTACAAATTCGCTGGTCTATGTCTGCGATCTTTGTTTGTCTCCAGATCTCATCATTTTTTATTCGATCTCACAGAGAAATAACAAGCGTAACCCACTCCATTAGTTGCTGTGCGACTCGGAGCTTGTTTAAAAAGCTCATAATTAGAGATCATGTCTCAGATGTGTATGTTATCATCACAGATAACACACATTGGTCGAACACTGTCGACTTAAGGCACTGAGATATGACGGATGAAAATAAATTTAGCACTCAAAAAAATAGGGGATCAGTTCGGATTTAAAACCGCACATCTCGAGTCGATTCACGCATTCTACAAGACAATCTACACAAGAATACAAAGTAACAATATACATTACCGTAAAAAGTAGAATTACTTCTAAGTAGCATGGCTAGTGTAACAAAAACAGACACTAATAGCGGACAGCGAATTTCACTCCATTCAATTCAGGGCCGGCCGAGCCTAATAAATTGTTACGATTTTTCTTTGACGCCTATAGAATGTTTATGTTGTGTGTCCCAATTTTAAATCTGTAGCGAAAAGTTGGTATAGTTTATCAATATTAACTCTTGTTCCTAATTTGTATAACATATATTTCGTTTATTTCTACAAATCGATTTAAAAATTTAATTAAGTATGAAGGCCACATAAAACTGGAAAATCGTCAACTCAATACTGCGTTAATGCAATCGTTATAAAGCTGAATCAATGGAATGCACGTTTTAAGTTTATAAGGCTATACTGTGAGGTAATACGGAAGGAAATGATATTAGTCTTATTTATAACGTGCGATACAAATCTTTTATTTACTGACGAGCATTAATTTTAAAAAGACAAGGAGAACTTAAGAAACTATTATACATTACCACTTATGTCCATACCCAGTTGAATATATGACTATTAAACTTATAAATTTCACTGCAGAGCCATAATTCATTCTTAACTTTACGAAAGAGATTTACTGCTTGACGTGGACTTCATATAACTACGCAGAAAAGAATGGATAATTTAAACATTAGAAGACTAAATTTCTTAGTGTAATTAACTAGATGACTTGCTAGGTTTCACCCGCATCGACTTTTGCGATAAAATATTGCGTCGCTTCAACAGGTTTTATATAATTATTTTATACACAGCTCATTTTATGTATTGCAGCTTCTCTCAATAAAACTAAGCTTCTCAACATTTAAATAAAGATAATTTTTATGCTAAAGATAATATAATTATTACATACGGGAACGAAAAAAGACTTGGTTTTTATAAGTTCAATTCACAGAATAATAAATAATACATAAAATACGTTATAACAATTTATTATATTTATTATAAAATCTTGTACCACGAACTGATTTATACCGTTGTTAGTATTTGCCTGCTACACTCAACCGGAATGTTAAGAATTGAAAGTTTAACCTTTAACCGTGAAAGGAGGGCGTTGAAACAATTTTTTAGTTTTCCACCAAATTGAATTCAACGATACAATAATTTTATCACGTTTCCTATTTCGTTGATGTAGGAAATGTTTTTGATTATACTTTGCTTAGCTTGAAATTTAGATATAGATAGTCATTTCGATAGAAGAATTAAATCGTAACCGACGATTTCAAATCCAAATCCGGGTTAACAATTTCTTATTCTCTACGGTGAAGGAAATACCTGACAGAAACCTACATGTTTTAAACGATGTTTATCAGGCAATGTGTAGTAGAGCAATGTGTCAAATTGAGGTCAAATCTTTTTCTTTATAAATGAGGCTCTAACGCGTGATGATAATGCCAGTGGGGTTTTGAGTGATAGATATGTACACATTATTACACCACAATAAGTATAATTTTAAATAAAAAATCAATATTAAAATATTATGTTATTGTAGACCATAACGATTTTTATATGTAAATGGAATGAGAACGTCATATTTGCTGATATCGCTTTTCATTTATAGTGCCAGACTTACAGAATATTTTAGTAATTTTTAAAAACTAGTTTATTACTTTTAAAAATAGCATAATTTAGTTAATATTTCGTGAACCAAACCGAAATTAAACTTTTATTGAAAAAAAAAATATCAATAAAGATAATTTAGCTGCAATTTGATAAATAGAACTTATGAAGACAATATAAACGAGAAAAGATCTGGTCATAAGGTAGCGTATTTTTTAAAAATAATATCCACATCTATCTAGGGATCTTTTCTACTTTCTTATAATAATTTCAGCCATAGAAATTCTCGGATTTCAGACTGAGTATAGATAAAATGTTAAAATTATCTTTGCCTCAAAGAGGTTTTATATATTTATATAAGATCTACCCGATCTGAGCTATAAGCGTAAGTAGGTAATTACTTTAAAGAGCTGTCATTTATCGGATGGAAAGCAATTAGACATTTCCCTTTGAATTAAGGTGAGCAGAAACACTTATCACTACTTTGTAATGGGATTAAATATTTTTATGAGAATTGTGAAAATAAATTGAATCATAAATCGTAAGTAGTTTATACTATAATAAATTTAAAAAAAAATATTTTAGCTGAAAGGAAGCACTTCAAAAATATAGTGTACTCTTACGTTAATTGAAATCGAAATAATTGATAAAATTACGTCATAATGCTTTTGGTTCGTATGTAACAGTTAAATTTATTAAACTAAATAATTACACGTGAACAAAAAATTATAAAAGAATACAATATTATTAAATTTATTATAGATATTTGAACTGACTCAGCCTGTTAATATCCCATTTCTGGGTAAAGGCCTCTTCTCTATATATAAGAAAGTTGGAGCTTAATGCACTACGCTTCTCTACTGCGGGTGGGCGGATGATTTCCTTACCATGAACAACAATAATTATCAGGTGTCAATGATAACGACCGGGACCGAATGCTTTACGTGATCTCCGAGGGTACGGTGGGTAGACCCACATAGACATACCACTGGATCAGAAACAAATATTTGTAAAAAAACAATACACAAATATTTGTTAAAAAACTATTACAAATATCAACCCCGAGCGGAAATCAAACCCGCAACCGCCGGTATTAAGGCGACTACTCGCACCACTACACCAGAACGGTTGTCTGTTCATTTATAATGTTCGTTCATTTCAGAAAATTGTAAAACTTGTTTTATTTAAAAATAAAACATGAAATCCCATTTCGTTGATTACTCTAAAAGAAAAAAATAAATAAATAATACGACAATAATATTACTCTCGTAAAATAATTAATTGGATCTCTTAATTAAGTATATTTAAATTGAAACAAAAGCAAGTTACAAGTGGAACGAAAATAAATATGAAAATGTAGTTTAATAACATTCCGGCGACCTCATTACAAAATTATCACGACCTGATGAAGTTCTGAAGAGCTCTTACAAACGGTTTTACAATACACAAGCTATGTCATATGTTTAAAATATATATTTATAATAAGTGACTTTTTGAATTGAAGTCAAGTTAACGAGTACCTTTGTATTAAATAAAAAAGGGATGTTTTTGTAGGTACGGTCAAGTAATAATAAATATTTATACAATAAAGCTGCAGTTCTTATTTGTCCGAAAATCTTAGGGTCTACTAGATAAGTTTAAAGAAAATATTAGAAAGTTCATTAATTCAGGAATGCTTAAGGCAATTAATCATCATACTGCGATTCACAGGAGCGGAGTAGGAAAACGTAAATAATAAACATTGTGACATGTAAAAGATTATAGCATGGATGAAAATGAACAGATTGTATTAACGACGAATTATTTTATTTGCTGTACAGGTGTTTGTCGCGGTGGAGTGTTTTTGTGTTGTGTGTTTCCGGATCACAGGATTTCATTATAATGCAAGCCGTTGAATGGCAGGTGTTTATTATTTACTACCTAATTGTTTATATGTATGTGTATATCAATATTTTAAGGTTAAATGTACAATTACTGAATCATTATCATTACCTATAGACTCAAATTCCCTGTAGACCCAAATTCTCTATAGACCCATATAGTAATTTTGTTCTGTTATTTCAACCTCCCTGTGCTCTAATTTTTTGAACAATTGGTCTTGATTATGATGGCTTAGTAATTATTATTTTTTACGTGATATTAAGGAAATAGTCGGAAATCGCTTCGTATAATTGAAATTTATTAAGTAAATTGACGATACGAGTAACATGTACATAGCATTAGTGTTTCAGAAAAGGGTCCTACGAAATAAATAACTTTAAATAATAAACAAATCGCTTATGACTAACTGACTTAAAATCGTCGGAACTGCAAAATCGATTTTTTTATTAATTTCATAAAACGTTCCTAAATAACCGAATCTATCTGAAAAGAAAAATATTATTTTATGCATAGTTTTTTAAACACTTAATTTAAAAATGTCAATATTTAAAAAAATATATGTATAAAGACGCATGCAATTTCCACTTTTCATCGCTCTCCTGTAAAGTTGTTTTTTTTTTCATATCCGACATTTTTAATAGTCATAGGCGAAATTAAAACTAATAAGTTTTTTAATAAATAATAATAAATTATCCATCCACCCACAACTACAAGAACTGGATCAGAAATAAATATTTGTAAAAAAAAATTGCTTTATTCTATCGTACTATATGTAAATGTTTTATAATTGCAAAACCTATTTTTATAAGTTAAAAAAGTTTTATATTGTATGCTCGTTTGCTATAGATTATACTTGCAAATTGGTATGGCATTTATATTTATTTAAGTAAGCAAAAAATGAGTAGTCTGTTATTTCTGTTCTTTTTTTTTTGTTTTGAAATATCTTGATATTTTGAAATAACGCACTTGTAAGATGTCTTTTAAGTGTGGTGTTAACCACTTTTTATAGTTTAACAATTTTAATGAATGTTCAAAAGCAGTCATTTGTGCGCTCTGTTAGGTTTAGTGCTAAAAAGGTACGTGCTGAAGGAATGTAACTGTTCTCTACTCACACGATGGAGAGAAATCATATAACAAAAATTTGTAGTATGGCTCGTTATATCGTTTAGTTATATTGTCACAATCAACCCCCTAAATTCTATGCAGTTTATCGGAATAGAATAGAACTAATAACAGACATAATTAAGCCCTTTATATAATATTATATGTAAATTACACTTAACAAAAGTTTTATAATTAAACGTTTTATACTCGCTTATTATTGTTGAGTAATATATCTTAATACAGTACACTTTTTATTATTTTATTTAATTTTATGATGGCCTCCCAACACCCCCCTGACCTTAAGTGTCCGAAAATTCCTTTGTGACATCTAACATATTACCAACCCCCAAATCTTAAGATTCTTATAATCATTATAAACCTACAAATCACTTCAGACTCTTTCCATTTCACGGACAACAAATTGTAGGCAAAAGCCTATATATATACGAGTATTTAATTTTAAGCCGTATTGACCATCCTGGTCATGGCACCAAATTGTAACTGTTCTCTACTCACACCATGGAGAGAAATCATATAAAAAAAATTGTAGTATGGCTCGTTATATCGTTTAGTTATATTGTCACAATTGCTACTTCACAGCTTTTTTACTTCCGAAATCTATTGGTATTGGTTATAATTTTGTTTTCAGCGTGGAAATTATGTGCGTATTTGGTAAATTAGATGCCAAGCGGCAAAATGTAGTCCTTATAGCAATTGGGCGGGTGTTATCGTCTTCTTGTTTTAAAAGCACATAATCTTGCACAATAAATATGTGACAAATAATATAATATTGCTTAATAAAGTTAAACTGAGTATGAAAAATAATTCTTAGTTAACCAACTTAATCATTCCAATAAATTAAATATGGTAATTACACGTCATTATCAAAATTAATACTGGTTGCAAATTTCGTTGTAAATATTATAGGAAATTATTGGTATAATAATTAAAAAATGTTTTCATTATGTATGAATTTCATAAAGTTTGGTCATCAAATTCGCTAAAAAATATATTCATTATCAAATTCATAAAAAAAAACAACACCAAAAAATGTTATTTAACTAGTCGCAGAATACATCGATTGAAATATAAGCGAAATAAATGAATTTAAAATAAAACACTAGTCAAATTCTAGTCAACTAGACAAACTATAGTCACAAAAATCAAAATACCCGTATATTATAAACAAAAATTAGGTATATCGAAACAAAACATGAGTATTTTAAGCCGCTAAGGATAACTGGTATCATATAAAACAAACTCAAAAACAAAAGTAAAAAAAAAAACTGTGTGGCCACGTCTGCATGAATCATGTCTATCATTCTTGTGAAATTTCAATCAAACTACTCACGATTATTAAGAGTTACAGGTGTCGCATGGCACTTCCTAAAGCTTAGATTAAGCCTCTGTTTCATTTGGCTCAATTCCATCCTACTATGGTCCAAATAGATAACATAAAAAAACCTACCGTCCAGTTCATTATATAGCGTAATTTTTAAGATTGTGACTACTTTTTCTAACGCTATTTAGTATACGTAAATAAATTATAAAAGCACTTTATTTTCATAAAAATAAATTGACTAGTCGACAGCGTAGTCCTATATAACCTTAATACAGTTTTTAAAGTTATAAGTAAGAAATAAGTTTTAAGAGAACTTTTTTTAACATGACGAATATATTACTGAGATTATTTAGTTTTTTGTTCGATTCCAGAATATTATGTAAAATATTAAATTATAACCAGAAATTATCACACTTTAAATATATAGCTTCATATATTTTTTAATACATGGTGGTTTGACTCAAAGGGACGGTTAACCAAACTAAGCATTTATAATTACAAATATTTGCTCCCTAGAGAGCAAAAATGTAACGATCGTCGAAGTCGATAAAGGTACACGTCATACGTGTGTTTATGTTGTTCGGAACAACATAAACACACGTATGACGTGTACCTTTATTTGTTCCATAACAAAATTCTTACAATTCCTATTACTCTCGAATTTTCTTTATGCCTCATAAAATAGTTTAAATAAGGGTGGGTAGCTAAATTAGTGGTAGTATGAACGTAACAATATTAGGCACATTATTTAATGCTTTATGCTGTAAGTAAAGTTGGTATATCGTAACTTTTGGTATAATTTTAAATTTACAATGCAAAGCGTTGTTATAATGTTGCGTGTTCGTTGAATTCGTGTGAGCATTATGTTTTTGAATAAAAGTTGTAAAAATCTGAAACAAGTTAAACGTAAATTGTAATTGAACAATTAATGTTTTATATTATTTATTTTTGTTGCCGTGTGGCTCTGGCAGGAAAAAAAAAACACTCGAGGAGTAGCGCTTAGGTCTAATAGTGGGCAAATATACAAACTATTAAATTACACGTTTGACTATATATATATATATATATGAAAAGTTTTTTTTTTTATAAATATGTTTAACACACACATAAGGTCGTCTGTTCTTAAGGTAGGCAACTTAATGCCTGTGTTTTAGGTAACAGCCGACTGATATACATTTTTTTAAATAATACATATATAAATAAACATATATTACACCCAGACTCGGGGCGGGAATCGAACCCACAACCCTTTGAGCAGAAAACAGGGTCACTGCAAACTGCGCCAACGGGTTAGTTGAACTGTTTGTTGTGCTTCTACACAAGTATACAAAGGCTTTATACAAATAAAATGACAGCTTCTCACTGGTGAACCGTTCAGATAAACTGCGTATTTTCGAATGAACGTTAATTTAAAACCGAATGAAATATGTGTCGTTATTTTTACTGTTTGCTTGTTTATTTAGCTTTAAAGTGTTGAATTAATAAAAATAATTAAATGCTTTTGAGCCTTCGGTCCCGGCGCGGAGGGCCTGTGCCATGGCCAGCTCGCTCTCCAAAACTCACGCCACTGGACTTTTATTTATAGGGGGAAGGTAAAACGTCTCGTGTATGCTACAGTGTATGCAAACATAGATGAGTTGTAATTAAAAATCACCAGTGCTTTCGAAACTGTTAAAAGTGACCCATTCGTGTTAAATCGTGTTAAAGACGATATGCGTAAAAGTGCCGAATGGTGTATCAGTGAGTTCTTTCTCCTAGAAAGAGCTCACTTTGAACATTTGTTAAGGTTAGTGTAGTTAGTGTATTAGGTAAATAGGTAGTTTAATGATTGGCAATCGTTGTAAATGATTCCATTTTTAAATAGGCCGGAAATACCAAGATAGGTAAACAGTTCATATTAATTTTTGTCCTAAGTTCACATCATTTACCTAGTCAAAATTGCTTAAACGAGTGAAATATTTTGGTATTTTTGCCTAGTTTAAGCCAGGATTAACGTAAGAAGGGGGATTAGATTATGCTTGTTTATCAAAGTTAGCCTGCTATCCTGTTAACAAGTGGCGGCGTTTGGTCGTAGGTAAACTATTACGCGATAACTAAATATACCTACATACCTGTTTTGTGTCGACAGCGCAGCTATGTTTAGACGACGCGTAATTAATTACATAACTAGAAGAATACTACTTCTTACTACTTAGAATTTTATTAATATTTTTTATGTTATATGTATTTTTTTTGTCATATATGATCTTCAAGTAACACGTCCTCAAGTATCGGTAGTATTCAAACAGTATAACTGTCTTTTTACCTTGACTTAGAATTGCTATTTGGATAATCAGATTGTGTTGAAGAACTTACATATCTATATAAATAATAAATCTGTTAAAACCTCCGTTTCATTAATACACTATATATCATCAAGAATAAATTTCAATAGCGCGTTTTTTTTCGTATCAGCGCCATCTCTTATCGTGTTTTTCTTTGTTGACGTATCACGTAAAAAGTACAAAAATAATGTAAATAACTTTAATACATAAAAATTAGACATAACTCACAGTATAATTTAGTTTTTGTTTCATTGTAATTAAATTTAAAAATAAATATTTAAGAAAATAGAAATAGGTACCTACGCCGCCAACGCCATCTGGTCTAAGGAATCTTAAAAACTCACAAAACTTATTTTTGAGTTATTATTTTGCTAAACTTTAAAGTTTACTAAATATGTCGGATAGGAAATAGAAATCGTTTTAATATTTTAGATAAACATCATTTTCAATTAATATAGGTACTATTATGTTAAATGTCACTAAATATAAAAACGATATTCTACTATTATACGATAGATGGCGCATGTAGGTGATAAAAAATATAAATTTATAATTTTTAAAATTTTAGTTAAATACCCGTGCGAAGCCGGGGCGGGCCGCTAGTATAACATAAAAAAAACGAGAATACTGCAATTACCAAAGTTTCAATTTATATCTTCTTTTTCTTATCTTCATAGCTTTTTGAATAAAATATTTAACTATGTGTGTATGTGTGTATTATTATATACGCATATGCGTCAAAAACATAATCCTCCTTTTTGGTTTAACCGCATTCAGAGAACAAAGGATAATCCGAAAAATATGATATTTACGTAATGATAATTTATAAATTGGCACTTTATATCAATAATTACGGCATTAACTAAAATATACATTTTCGATGATATTTTTTGTTATTATAATCTATTTTTATTATAGACATATAAACTCAGTTTTAAATTTTGAAATAAAAATGAGATTGCGAGCAAAACCATTGATAGTAATTGAATGGTCAGACTGTGCAATATTTTTTCAATATGTTATAATAGAAACTGGTGAAGTTCGTTATACAAACAATCAAAAAAGATTTTTCCATTTATTATCTAATATTTTATTTTTATTTTTTATGTATTAGCTAATGGTATTTTTAACTAAATAAACAAAACAATATTTTGTTATTAATTTTATTGCTAAATTAAAAATAGTTAAAAGTGCTTATATTTAGATTTTAAAATGTACTTGTGGTAAAACTTTTATTATTTTTATTAATTGAATATACATTTTTTTTCTAAAGTAATTGGTATTTTTACTATCAGTTTCCGAACACTAATTGAGTTATGTAATTGTTTTCAAGTCCGACTCATGCGGATCGCTACATTTTGTACGACAGCGAACAATTTATTGCATATATCGGTTTTAAGCTGTGGAATTAATTTAACTTACACTAGACGTTTTACATAACTTTCTTCGAAATGCAGAAAATTAGACGACGATATCGTTTATTTTTCAATAAAACATTCCATAATATAATTTGACAGATAATATTGTCCAAGTCTCGTTGAAAAACGATTTACCGCTTCTAAATTTTTTGTATTTTCCGCGTGCCTTTTTTAAATGTGTCTAAGTTCCATAAAAATGATTGAATATTAGTGCAATTTAATTTGCTACTATTACATTTTGGAAAATTTCTGTAATATAGAAAATTCATTTACTAATTTGTACTTTAGCTTTCATTACATGTGTATTTTTATTGACTATACATATATATTTGTTTGGCCCGTGGCGCCCCTAGTGGGTTCGATTCCCGCCCTTAGTCTGGGTGTATTATGTATTTATTTATATGTATATTTATTAAAAAAAATGTATATCAGTCAACTGTTACCTAAAACACAGGCATTAAGTTGCCTGCCTTAGGAACAGACGACCATGTGTGTATGTTAAACATATTTATTTATTTATTTTACTTTGTGTATATTATTATTACTAATTATTTTTTTTTATATATTTTATTAGATTATGCAAATTAACTACACAGGTCTTAAATTTCTGATTTCGACAAAATAAATTACGTCTTACGGAAGAAAATATTATTCTACACGAGCTAGCATTTTCTTAACCGTATAATGACTTTACAAAGTCAACTCAGCCTTTGAAGCTAAGCTTTGTTTAACACATAGAAGTAATTTAATATAACATTTATTAAAGATAAATATACTGTATACAAATGATGTTCTTATTTTGTGGTATCTTGTTATATAAACAAGCTAAATATTTACTCTTCAAACGAAGCATATAACATTTGAAGTATTTTATTGAAGATGCTAAAACTCATAGTTACAGTAGGCAAGTAATATACTCGTATATAGCTAATACTTTTCATGCAATTTTGATCTTTATTTTAAAAGTTTATGTACGACAATTGCATGTATTGCTTATTATACCATATTTGCTCAGCTGGCCGAATTTCTTTGGGTTAAGTAAATATGTTGAAAAGTAGGAGTGAAATTATGTGACTTATGTTGGTTGATATTTGAACACAGAGACTATAACTTATGTGACACTATGAATAAATGTGTTTTGCATATTTTGCAGTAAATATTTTGGAATTATTTGCATTACATCTGAACATTTTGAGATATTATTTTTAAATTATTGAAATAAAATAATGAAGAATAATTTTTTATGTTTATTCTTATCAGAAAGAAACAATAAAAAATCGTCGCCTAATCTTTCTTTTTACAGACGAATACGACGGCGTTAAAAAAGCTTTCAAACGATTTGCTATTATGTTTGAATGTTTCATGCTTTAAGAGATTTATTAGCATTAAAGGATTTATAAAAACTTTTTTTTTATTTAAAAAACAAAGACTATTATTTACTTTGATATTGCTTTTAGAGACAGTGTCAGCGTTATCTTAAGTGATCCCATATTTTAAAATATTAATCATAAAAGTCGTTCTTTCAATTTATAAAGTGTGGTATGGTGTGTTAAACATTAAAGCAAAAGATGAAAAACTGGCTGTCAATTTATAATTTTTTTTCTATTTATTTACAACTAAATATTAAATCTTTGATCATTATTAGAACCATTTACTTGATGAACTGAAATTTTTACCCGAAAATAAATTGCCTCAAAAGGCCTAAAAATTTGTAGTAGAAAGTGAACTTGCATCGAGCAGAAACTACTAACGAGGCACTTACGAAGATTTATGGAGATCGGTTGAGCGCGCAAAAACTGCGGGCACAGGCCGCTACGGGCTAATGGACGAACCAACAGTATGCGAAACAGCAGCTAGGGCTCATGCTCTGGCTCGCGACTACATCAACGCAATTCGAGTAGTATATATATATATATATATATATATATATATATATATATATATATATATGTAGAATATAGTACAGCTCAGGCGAGTGTTCGAATGATTGGTAGAGCTCTCACCTTCATTTACACTTATTTTTAACCGGCTTAAAGCGTTTGTATATATCATTCACTTTTTTGTATATATGGTAACAAAAGATTTTTTTATTAATACTTCTTTTATGAAATGTTTAAGTATTATGAAAACTATATAATTAAAATAGAGGATGGAAATCTTTATCTCTTATATATAAAAAAACGTATGAAACTAATGTTGTATTAATGTTGTACTATGTAATATCATATATTATTTTTACAATATTATAAATACGAAAAATAAGTTTCTACTTAGCAGATGAATTTGAAATGGTTGTAGCAGAATTTAATTTGGAACTATATAGTTCCATATTAAATAAAAATATTAAAATGATAAATACAAAAGAATTTGTTGCTAATTTAATAGTAATGTATGTAATATATTGTTAACGTAAAATAAATTGCGCACACAAAGAAGAATATTCGCTTACAAACAAAAGGATTTGTAAATAGTCAAGTATCCAAATGCTTCAGAAGTGCTACGCCAGCGCTACGCCACCGCTTCGTCATTTGATTTAGTGCCGACAAAGAACCTAGTAGTTACGTAACTTGTATGTTAGAGTCGATTGAATGTGCTACGAACAGCCACATTCGTAGCTTACTACATCTGCTACGTATGTGTTACTTACAACATAATTTTATATTTGTCTATATTTTATTATTGCTATTGTCTTTTTAATTTTATTATTTATATTATATTTTATTAGAAGGAATCAAACTGACCTGAATCAGCCTGTAAACGTCTCACTGCTGGGTGAAGGCCGCTTCTCCGTACAGGAGAAGGGTTGGGGCTTAATCCACCACACCGCTCCACTGCGGGTTGTTGAATAATTTCCCTACTATGAGTAACGATCGCTATTAGGCGTTTATGAAAACAACCGGAAACAACGGCTTTATGATCCCTCAGAAGTACGGTGGGAACACATACAAGTATATACACCCAAACCAGAAATAAATATTTATGCAAATACAAATATCTGCCACGAGCAGGAATCCAACCCGCGACCTCTGGCGTTAAGGCGACCACTCGCACCACTAGAACAGAACGGTTGTCATATAAGAAAGAAACTAAAAAATCATTTTATACCTTGCTTTCGATCTGGATAAAAAATCAATCATTAAGTGTAAAAATCACATCAAGTTCAGATGAAACTGACATTGAACTTACCGAAGACGAGATTATTCGTAACTTCGATGATGAAGCCAAATTAATAACGGACAATTTAAAGCCTCAGAAATCTACGCTATATTTTCGCATCAAACAGTAAAATAGGCGATAAGTGTTATTCTGTGTCACATAAAAATTATGATTTTTGCCTATTTAGAGAATCATTCTTAAGAAATTTGCAAAAAGCAGTCCAACGTACGACTGGAGTTTTCCAGTCGTACGTTGGACTGCTTTTTTTTTAGTAAGATTTATATAACTCATATTGATTTCAATAAATGTCGCTCTGTATAGCATATGTTAGGAAGCTTAGTTCACAACGCTGTTACATTGATATACATTTCTCAAAACTCTTTTGACACGTGTAAGTTTCCTAACGACGTTTCCCTAAATGGAACGTTATATAGAATTTTGATATCATATATATTTTTTAGCTTTTTATGTGAAGAATTTAAGTTGGTAGAAATATAACTGGCACATACATTTGTATTTCTATTTATATTTTGGCTTTCATCTCATCTCTCAAAAGAACTGTAATGAATTTCATGATAAATACTTTTCATCCTAAAATTATATTGTGTCTTAGTGTCTTAGTTCTTATATGGAGTTAAATTGTGCTAATTGTATTATGTAATATGATATTTAATTATATGGATCTGTTTTAGTTTTAGTTATTAAGTTAATATTTTTTAGTGCAGTTGAGTTTTAAGTATACTAGTGGTCGCCCAGTGGTCGAAATTCGACCTGATATATAATTGACACCATTGTCATCATCATAAAAATATGATTGCGCATAACACGGTGAGCGACATATGCAGCAGTCATTGACCTGATGTGTAAAAATTTCGATAAAAAATTCGTTGCATGACCTCTATTTAAGACCGTGTTGACAACAGACTTTGACAATAAACAAATTTGTGTATATATGTACATTGTACATAATATGTGTGTATGTCGTAGTACATGTAGTGTCTTTTTTAATTAATTTAATGTATTTTTTTAATTATTATTATAAAAAAATATTAGCATTCTACACTTCTTCTCCATATAAACTTTAACTGTGCAAAATTTCATACTTCACCGTCCGCGTCATTTTCGTAAAAAAGCGTTACAAAGTTTTTGGTTCACGTATTAATATATAGATTCTATATTTTTAGTTGCATTGGTAAAGTAAATAAATACTCGCATATAAATCAAAAACGCGCTTCGTTTACAAACAATACACAAACTAGACACAATAGGCTGCGAGTTTGTATCAAATATTATTTTTCAACAGAATAATAAATATATTGTAGAATTCTCTTCGTTGAAAGTACTTATAAAGATATATGCTCTTGTCAGTATTGTGATAGTTGTGTGTTGACTAAATTGAAAAACGTTGTAGTTTTATCTATACTTATATTATAAATAGGTAAAGTTTGTGACTTTGGATGTGAGGGTAATATCCGCTACTATTGATCCGATTTTTAAAGTTATTTCAGTGATAGAAAGGTATATTATCCCTGAGTGTTATAGACTTCTTTTTATTTTGGTAAATATATATTTTTTTTCAATAATTAATTACAATAAATGTATTTGAAGTCTGCTAAAATTCTATAATTTGGTAATGCGTTGCCTGAAATAAAATTACATTTATTATTACATTACTTTTTTACTTAGACTTTACAAAAAAAGCTTTACAAAAAAGTCCACGACACTACATATTTAAGTGGGTTTTATTATTAAAAATATTTTTTTTTTAGATTAAGTTTGGATGCAGGTTTCACGTATACTTTACAAATTTTTATTAAAACAAATACATAGTTAAATCAAAATAGAAATTTCATGGAGATAAAGTTTATTTTTACAGCATGATAATTGATATATATAGTTGGTCAGAAAATAATGCGAAATAAAAACTATAAGGCGGTAAAGTTATTACGTTGTCGCATCCACTGGCCGTGTGAGAATATTAAGTGGAGCGTTATAAATATTACACCCGTGCGAAGCCGGGACGGGTGACTAGTAGTATAATATAATGATGACCTGTCTTGACTAACTTATCTAGTTAAGTTAGTAGTCTTGACTAACTAGATAGACAATCGAGATGTATTTATGGTATTTATGAACTTAACTCAATTGAATCAGCCTGTAAACGTCCCATTACTGAGCAAAGGGGGATAATATCCCTACCATGAGTAACGATCGTTATCAGGTGTCTATGATAACAACTGGGACCGACGGCTTTACGTGCTCTCCGAGGCACGGTGGGGAAATCCATAAGGACATGGTATTTATATTTAACTAGCGGCCCGCCCCGGCTTCGCACGGGTATTTAAGTAAAATTTTAAAAATTATACATTTATATTTTTAATCACCTACACCTGCGTCGATACTGGAAAATATTTTATAATAGACGGATTGAGTGACAGATTTATTATATCTATATATATAGATAGTACGGATGAAAAATTTGAACTGTTTTTTTATTAATTATTTTCTCATTGATGAATACCATATTTTAATAAGTATTATTCCCGACGAAGACAAATCCAAAAACACAAAAATCATAAAAATCGTTCCACTCGTTCTCGAGTTATAAACGGTGTAACTAACACGACTTTATATATATATATATATATATATATATATATATATATATATATATATATATATATATATATATATATATATATAGATTACAACTTGAATAGCTATAACCATCCAACTTTGTACAATCAACAAACAAATAACGACCAAATAATTTAAATTTTAACAACGAACAAACAATCAAGACCGTAGTACCCTAAAGTATTTAATGCAAAAAAAGAAAAACAGTTTTCTAAATACGGGCGAGTGTCATTCTTTTGGCCGAAGTTTTGGTCAGCGCGATTCAGAAAATTATCTGCGCCATCTATCGTATAATTGTAGAATATCGTTTTTATATTTAGTGACATTTAACATAATTAATATTTAAATTAATAGTATATTAATTGAAAATGATGTTTATCTAAAATATTAAAACGATTTCTATTCCTATCCGACATATTTAGTAAACTTTCAAGTTTAACAAAATAATAACTCAAAAATAAGTTTTGTGAGTTTTTAAGATTCCTTAGACCAGATGGTGTTGGCGGCGTAGGTACCTATTTCTATTTCCTTAAATATTTATTTTTAAATTTAATTACAATGAAACAAAAACTAAATTATACTATTCATTATTAGTTGTTGTTGATTGAATATTTTTTGAGCAACACGTCAATTGTTGCTTCGGCTGTAATGAAGCATTTTGTCAGCTTCTAAAGCTTCTACAACTATCTTGACTGGCTACAACAAATCAACAATTGACTGAAAAAGAAGATTGTCTTCATTCCACTTGTCTGACATGTTTAAATCAATCAACGCTTTTTTCATGCAATTTTTGAGCTTCAGAAACCTTTCCGTCATCAAAATGATAGAATTCCATCTTTTCTTAACACCCTTGAGTGTTTTGAGTTCTTTCCCAAATCCTGATTTCAAATAATTCTGTAATTGGCTGTTTTTCAATGGACATTTTCTAAATAATTTCACTAAAAACCTTGTTTCATCAAACACTCTTTTAATTTCATCTATTGGTTGGTTCTCCATGAATTCGTCCTCACTATCTTCGCACCTAGAGACTGTGTATGTGGTAGGAGCCTCTTTCTTTTTATAAAATGTATCTACCATTCCTAGATGAATTGCATTGTTCATGCATAAAATCATCTCGCTAGGGTTTTCATTACGTTTGGGCAACGCATTTATTGTGTTGTGTTGTCAGTAGTTACATAGTAGACCAAGTAATTATTCATTAAACTAACAGATGGCGCTAAGCTCCTTCAATTATTTGAAAATAAAAATGATTACATAACAATTTCGACAATCTTGTCTCGTCTCGAGTCTCGACCCGAAAGTCCCGGGACTCGAGGCAACTAAAATTACGAAAATTCCCGGGACTTCGAGACACGAGACGTCCCGGGACCCAAACCCTACCAGTATCTTTATCATTTAGGTATTATTTTATTGAATAATATGCTTTGGCCTATAAAGATTTTTACCCGACTGCGACAGAAGGAGGGTTATGTTTTTCGAGTGTATGTATGTATGTATGTCTATTTCTTTTTCACGCCCTACAGCCCAAACGGCTGGACGGTTTTTGACATATGAGGTGTCGTTGGATTTGTCTAAATTGTAGTAGTGACATAGGCTATATAAATTTTCAAAATGGCGCCCGACAATGGCGGAATGAGGGGGGGGGGGGAGTTGAATTTTTTACCCAACTGCGACAGAAGGAGGGTTATGTTTTTCGAGTGTATGTATGTATGTATGTATATATGTATGTATGTATGTATGTGTGTATGTATGTATGTGTGTATGTATGTATGTATGTATGTATGTCAATTTCTTTGGCACGCCCTACAGCCCAAACGGCTGGACGGTTTTTGACATATGAGGTGTCGTTGGATTTGCCTAAATTGTAGTAGTGACATAGGCTATATATAAATTATCAAAATGGCGCCCGCAAATGGCGGAATGAGGGGGGGGAGTTGAATTTTTTTTCTTACTGTAGCAATATGGGTATCAAATGAAAGCTAGTAAATTGTTTTATTCTTTTTAGTTAATAATAAGAGTATTTTACGCAGTCGGGTTTTTTTGATTTTTTTAATTAAGCATACTTGTTTTTCTTACTGTAGCAATATGGGTATCAAATGAAAGCTAGTAAATTGTTTTATTCTTTTTAGTTTATAATAAGAATATTTTACGCAGTCGGGTTTTTTGATTTTTTTAAATTAATTTAAATATTTATTAATAAGACTTTCTATTATTTATATATGTATATAATATCTTTTATCTATTATACATATACATATATAATCTGAATCTCGGAAACGGCTCCAACGATTTTCATGAAATTTAGTATGCAGGGGGTTTTGGGAGCGATAAATGATCTAGCTAAAATTTATTTTTAGAAAATGTCGTTTTAGCCCTTTTTTCACAAAATTAAAAAATATCATTAGAATATGAAGGTAAATATCGCTGTCTAAAGAATAGGCTTATAATAGCTCGGATGGGAATCGGGTGCATTCGAAATCAGAAAACCCGGGTTCGAATCCAGGTATCTACAGACCAAATTTTTTTCCTTTTTTTTTCAAGTTTCTTCTTTTGTGAGAAAAACAATAAAATTATTATGAGCTCTTTTTATTTTTTATTTTTTATTTAAATAACCAGTTCCTATTATTTTACTATTATGTCGGTAAGATCGAAATTTTATTTATGTTTCATCAGTATGTAATGTATCTAAATATATAATTTTACCGAGCAAAGCTCGGTCATCCAGGTACTATAAATATATATAAATTTATATTAATAAAGTAGTATTATACAATAGTAAACAATGTACTCTCAACTTACTAGTATGAATCATAGGTATATTATTGGTTTATAGTCTGTACTTACGACGTTTGTTCCATTCGTTGATATAATTACTCCGCTCCTAAGAAATAAAGATAAACGTTTTTTAGTTAGTTTTATAGCATTTATTAATAAACAGTCATAGTCTGTAATACTGAAAAAAAAAATACGGCTAAACAAGAGTCGTACTCACTCATATAGACTTCGTATTGAGGGAGATAAATTATACAAAATTGATTACTAGTTTTATATATCGGCACTGAAAATAATGAAATGGGATCCATATTTGAAAGTAAAGATTACAATATCTTTTATTATCGAATATCTTTTAAAGGTAAGAATAGGTACAATTCTTTTTGATAGTCTGTTATAAAGATAAATATATAATATTAAATCAGTTTTATTTTCGAGAAAATGTAAATGATATCCATGTTTTTTTCATTACATTCTCTCTACTTACAAAGGGAGACTACATTTAAATTCTTGTTCATACATTTCATATTAAAAAGGTACAATTAGGTCAATGTAACGAGCAATTCAGAAAATACAAAGGTGGATGAGAAACAAGATCTCAGAAACGTCATTATAGTTGAAAATAATAGAAACGTAAACGAATCGAAAACAGACAAATTGAAAGCATCGAAAGAGATGCTTTTAAATAACTTTATAGTGAACTAAATGCGTCGACCGTCGTTCAAAGGATACGACATACTCTTTGAATAGTCTTTCATTTCCATTCTTTCTATCACTAAAAGCAACTCTGGAACTTCCCATTTGTGCAATTAAAAATTATGCTAGAAATTAAAGAAAGCGCAGAATTGTCATTAAAATAAACAGTCGGCATAGTACGAGTTAAACTTGCGTATACGAAGGAATCCTTATATTCTATAAAATTACATATTATTTTCTTCAAGAAACAGAATTCAATAGACAAAAAATATGTTTTTTATATAGGGAAACCCTTGATTTTTTCTTCATTATATTTATTGTATCTGTTGTAGCGACTATAATAATACGTATTGTGTGAAGATTTTATGTATATTACAATTCAAAGGATACAGAAATATGACAGACAAACGATTTGGATTGGACAGCGGAGCCTTAAGTCTTTCCCTTTGAGTGCTTACAATACTTTAAATTCAATTGTATATTTTGGAATATTTTCGAAGTTGAAATGGCAGACACAAATTGCTTTTTAAGCAATAAGAACGTAACTGATTGTACAGCTTATAATAATTATTATTATAATAGTTTTTTTTTTTTTGTATAAATAAGAAATTTTATACATTTATTTTAAAATTTTACAAAATTATACATATTTACAACGCAAAACTTAAACTAATTATTTACAAACAGTTTTGGTATAAATCATGTCCGCGTGGAATGGTGCCAAGAATACTAGCAGCATTTCCCCGTTGAATCGCAATTCCGATTCTCTGGGCAAAAAATGCACCAGCCCTTTTGTCAGCAGTGGAGGCTATGAGACGTGGGTTTAATTATTTTAGATTTTTTTGCACTGCTACTCCAAGGTCCAAGCGTTTCGACTGAAAACGGCACAAAAACTTAAGTTTGTATAAGTGACGAATATTTGTGCCGTTTAGTCACTTCAGCCTTCTCCGCAGCGGCTCCCACTCTTAAAGCTGTCTCCCTGACATGAGACGGAGCCAATGTATCGACGCAGGTTGCGTCCCATAAAAGCACCCGTCCCCTTTGCCAGGGAATCAGTGTTAAACCATAAAGGCCTCTTGCCATCATAGCGACTAATTCCAGTAAGCTCAATAAGTGCAGGAACGTCGATGGTGGCAAGAGCGCTGTTAATGGTCTCATTCAGGGAACCATGGCGGGAAAGCCTACTTGAACTCTTGTTGCAAGAAAAGCCGTGTAGTCCGAAAGAATCAACCTCCTTTCCGCAAGGACATCTGTGTTCGAAACACAGTGGTGCTCCCAACCGGAGACCTACACAAATTCGAAAACTTTTATTATCTAAAAGTATCCCAAGCTTTTTTGACGGTATTGCGTTTAACCAGTGACCTGAGTCTTTACTTGATAAATGTAGAAGCCTTGCATAGTTTTTGTCACTTGTAAGATTTTGCGTCAAATTTTCACGAGTATTGTGAACCAATGGCGCATCCCAAAGTTTTTGTTTTGTGACTTCCTTGGGCATATCGTCATTAGGACGCCTCAACCTACAGTTTTCTACTGCGTCTGTAGCATCTGTAATTTGGACTGAACTTGATTTTAAAATTTCGGAACATAGGCTTTTGATACTATGCACAGAAGCAAGAAAAGCAGGAAGAGCGACACTAGAAATTTTTCTCACGCCGATGCCACCATCTCCAATTGGTAAAGTAGTTTGGGTCCAGGAATTTTCATCAAAAGACAAATTTAGATTTTTTTCTAAAGAGAATTTCAGAGTGGCATCAATTTTATCGGTAAATATACACTCATTAGAAAAAAAAAACGGGCGGTTTCGATTTTCTTCCTGGCTGAAAAAAATAAAATACCAAAAAGGTTTTAATCATTTGAACATGTTACTGGCCAGTTATAAAAGTGCCATAATGTTTATAAGAGTACATTCCAAATTCAAATTTTTGACTGAGCCTGGTTTTCAAAGAAAATAACTTTTAACTACATTTTGTGGCGCGAATTCCCTATAGTTAATATCGACTCTAATTAACTTTTTGTCAATTTTTATTAAATTATCTGGTGTCCTTGACATTTAAAAGTATTGTTATTGCTGTTTAGCAATCTCGAAAATGGTAGATAAAGTGATAAAAGCGAGCAAAATTATTGCGCTGCTTGAAGAAGGTTGCAGTCAATGCTTCGTGGCTCAGAGGCTAAATGTGAGTCGGTCGACAGTTCAAAGGACCTGGCAGCGCTATCAAGAGACCGGTTCCGTCAAGAGAAGGCCTGTTTCTGGCAGAGAGACATGTACCGAACCACGGGATGATCGTTTTCTAGTTAGTCAAGCGTTGAGAAATCGCAAATCTTCTTATGTGGACCTCAAGAACACCCTCGAAGAAGTAAGAAATGTGCAAATTAGTCTATGGACGGTCAGGAGGAGGCTTTTCGCTGCTAATATACACAGTCATCGCCCGGCACGCGGCCCTAAATTACTCCGTGGACATCGAGTTGCCAGGCTTAGCTTCGCTCGAAATTGTGTGTCATGGACTCATGAAGACTGGGATAGGGTATTGTTCTCCGATGAAGCCAGGATATCTCTGCATGGTGAAGACCGACGTCGGCGAGTGCTACGTAGACGAGGAGAACGCTTTGCAGAGGCATGTTTTGAAGAAATCACACCTTATGGAGGGGGCTCTGTTATGTTTTGGGCAGGAATAAATTCTATGGATCGTACGGAGTTAGTCTTCATCGAAAACGGTACACTGACTGGACACCGATACATAACGGAAGTTCTAATTCCTTATTCACAACCCGCTATAACCGCTCTTGGCGAAAACTCAATTTTTATGGACGACAACGCTTGCGCCCACCGGTCTGGCGGTGTGGATGCGTATATGCTAGAAGTCGGAATTCGTTGTTTGGACTGGCCAGCTAGAAGTCCGGACCTCAATCCCATAGAGCATGTCTGGGACGTTCTGAAGCGACGAGTGAGATCAGTGCAGCCGGCTCCGCAGACCATCAGAGAGCTAAAGAATGTGATTACCGCGGAGTGGGAACGTATTCCCCAAGAAACCATAAAAGATATACTCACTAGCATGCCCAGACGAATGCAAGCTGTGATTTCAGCAAGAGGGGGTCACACTCAATACTAAACTTTTATCTGCTTTTAATGTATTCAAGAAAAACAAAGAAATTAACGCGTTTCATTTTTATTTAGCGAGCAGGTACAATCATAGTGTTTTGAGCTTAAACATTATTTCTTAATAATTTAATTAAAATGTTATGATAAAACTGATGAAAACTATTCCTTCCTAATTAATTTATAAAATTCTGAGGATAACAATACCTAAAATTGTCAAACAAACTAATAGTAACTATAAAATAGTTCTTTGCTTAAGTGCCCGTTTTTTTTGCAAAAGAGTTTAGTTTATAATAGTTTGTATTTTTAATTATGTTCTTTGTTTTGGTGTGCAATCATGTATATTATAATAATAATAATAGTTATTATTATATGAACTGAACTGAATCAGTTTATAAACAGTCCACTGCTGGACGAAGGCCTTTTTTCAATATAGAAGAAGGTTTTGAGCTTAATCCACCACACTACTTCACTGTGGGTTGACGGATAATTTCCCTACAATGAGTAGCGGTCGCCATCAGCCGCCAGGTGCTATCATATAAATACTGGGACCGATTTTACGTGCTCTCCGAGACTCGTGGGGGTAGACCCACAAGGACATACACTCAAAGAAGAACAATATAGATATATATTTGACTGATCTGAATGATATTATAACTATTCACTACGTTCGCATCCGCTCTAATCGATAATAGTTAGTAATATTTTTTTTAATTCTGAAAATTCATACATATTACATTATAATTTGTCAGTGTAAATAAACCAGATATTGCTACATTCAATTGGATAAATGGTAGTGAATACGGTTACATTATTCATGTGTCAAAACTGTATTTCAAAATGTAAATGAAATGTAGTATGTAAAGGTATATTAGTATATCTTTTTTTTTTTACAATATTATACGAGTACATTTTTACAATCGAAAACTTAAACTAATTATTTACAGATAGTTTTGGTATCATTTAAGTTTGGCAGCATTTCTCCATTGAATCGCAATTCCGATTCTCTTGGCGAAAAAAACACCAGCCCTCCTGTTACCAGTGGAGGCTATGAGACGTGGGGTCAATTTTTATATTTATTTATTTATTATATTTATTTATTTATCATATTTATTTTTTGTAAAATTATTATAATTCCTACAATAATAAAGTATAATATTAGTACTGAGCGATGTATTTTTCAATTAAAGCATGCGATATTTATTGTCGAAAAATACCGAGAAATAAAAAACTGCAACTAGGGCGGTTACCGACCAGTGCTAAAAGAATGCGTTCAATTCGAATTAATAATAATAACAATCAATGAATATAATCACATTTACATATAAAATATGATACACAATAAACTTACGATATATACTTATCCATTTGGATACTGTGGACTGTGAACGTGTTAATTTAGATTAAAAGTAATTATTTTCACCTCATTTATATTTTTTATGTTGAGGCTTTACATAGATATTATTTTAATGAAAATATTATGATCCCTATTTGTTTTCTAGGTCATAATAAAGAAGATGTGATACTAACAGAGAAGTTTATGGCAGGGGGTGACAATCTGCAACTATTCGAGAAAACGATAGAAGAAAATCAAATTGGTAACGAAGATTGAAATGATATTCTTCAGGATTTTACTATCTGTGGCAATTTTCTTAATTTGTTGGTTTATTATGTTTATTATTGTTAGTTGAAAATTATTTTGAAATAGAAAATATTATTATCTAAAAATTGAAGTCTTCTGAGACTCAGCGAAGCGGGCAGAGATTCTAGTTTAAACAATATTCTATTTACGTGAAATTGTTGGAAATAGAATAATTATAAGTAATTGTTCGCAGCCATCAATAACATTGAATCTAAATTTCGTTTAATTTAATAAACAATTTTGTTAATTTTGTTAGTTTAATCTTTCGATTATTAGAATATCGAATGTGGAAATCACTGCTGTAATACCATAATATTTGTTTCGAAGTTATGTCCGGAACGGATATTAGTTTCAGGCATTCAGAAATATTGGCGCGATGCCACAGTCTATAGTCATATTATTATATCGTGTGATATATTTCACGTTAATTCTTTATAGTATGGTTTGTAGGTAAGTATTGGTTAGTACATGTCAAGTAAGTCAATACGACTTACATTTCAAATTGTGGATTACTTATGATGTTGCTTTGAAAAGTATATATTAGCACCAATTAAAATTAAGCATTGGAAGACGCCTTCAAGCTTCTGAAATAGAAAGGATTCGGCATCAACATAAACGGCGAGTACATCTCTCACCCTCGATTTACTGACGATATTGTACTTATGGTAGAAGCCAGTAAGACCTCAGCATTATGCTCTTTGACCACGATGGAATTTCTCAACAGGTGGATCTTAAAATGAAAATAATCATTCGAATGTCCATCCATGTCCGTGCCCACCAAGATATCGCTTGGAAATTTTGTTGACGAGTACATCTACCTAGGACAAAAGATCCAACTTGGTAGATCTAACTTCGACAGAGAAGTCAATCTAAGATCGGCAGCGTTCGTGAAGTTAAAAAACGTCTTTTCATCCATCATACTTCAGTGCCTGAAGTCGAAAGTCTTAAAAAAAACCAAATTGTTTTCATTTGTTATTTCGATAAACGAAAAGAAAGAGATAATTGTCTAATATCGGTGTTTAGAACTTCGTCACCTAGCGTGTCTTCGGCACAGCGGGCCGGAGGACGCCCCACACCGCGTTTGCCGATACGCAGTCTCTACTCCAGGACACGTCTGCCCCAGCGGTTATCGGTCCTGCGACATATGTGACTAGTCCTGCCACTTCAACTTGCTGATTTTATATTGCGCGGTGACAATGACCGTCTAAATCCAGGATCAACGTATAGACCCATTCACCTTTATAACAGGGTAAGACAGGTCTATGTAATGTCCCCGAAAATGTTTACGAACGCGATGGAGGATATCTTTAAGACTTTGGGCTTGAGTTGACAAGGAATAAATGTCAATGGCGAATGCATCTCACACCTTCGTTTCAATACTGATATCGTCATCTATGCGGAGACATTGGAGAAGCTACGCCAAATGTGACCTGAATGAGTTATCCTGACTGGTCGGTCTCGGTATGAATTTGGACAAGGCAAAAGTTATGTTCAATAAATAAGTCATGCTGAGACCGATATCTGTCGATGGTACCCTTCTCAAAGTTTTAAATGATTATGTCTACCTAGGTCACACAATCCAACTAAGTAGAAAAAACTTCGTGAAGGAAGCCGATAGGAGGATTCAGTTAAGCTGGTCGTCATTTGGTAGGCTTCGTCAAATCGCGACGGAAATACCGCAATGCTTAAAAAGAAAAAAAAAGTCTTCTAGCAGTGCGTTATTCCTGTTTTGACATATGGCGGAGAGACGTGGACACTGACAATGGGATTAGCACACAAATTTGAATCACCCGACGTGCTATGGAACGGCTTATGCTTGGAGTCTCTCTCAAAGATTAATTGAAGTTTAAAATTTGTGAGTATATTAGTTATATTAGCTATAACAGAAAAACGAGACCTGATCGAGTTAAAATAATAATGGTGTTAAATCGATTTTATAATATATATATATATATATATATATATATATATATATATATATATATATATAACTATAATAAATAATAAATATATATATATATATATATATATATATATATATATATATAACTATTAAATCTTGTCGAAGACTTAGTGATTGTAACAGCTTTTGATCTCTACAAAGCTGAATCTAGTCGATTCTCATTCTATTCTCTTCATGTTAGTGTCATATTAATTGGTAAGTACCGTATTTCAATTCGTAATTAAATAGGAAAAATTTTAGCTGACGTTATTAAACTCTACGTTAGATGCGTTCTTTAGAATACAAAAATTATTACTCAAAATGAGTATTTCAATTCTACCGTAAAGTATAATTAAGAAATGTCACTTCGGCACACGAAATGACGTTTGATAGAGTTAAACTAAATTTTGGTATCATTTTGTTCTATTACGAAAGGAAATGTATGGATATAAGCTTGAAGAAATGTTTTTTTTTTTAATTCATAAAACTACACACACTTTGAGGTAAATAGTGATCTCTTATTGATTCCGTAAATGATTATTAAAAATGTCTTCAAATTTAAATAATGTCGTTCATTGTTACTTTAGTTATGACGAAATTGGGGTGCTATGTTGGTGACCTCCTCGAGGATTCCCCTGCGACAAAAAAAATACCTCCTCGTGGTGTATCCTGGGTAACGTAGTCAGCGACAACCTTAGCCAAGTTGTTATTGGCTGCGGCTTATAGGAGCGCGAAAAAGTAGTTAATGGGCGCGGAGGCGCACAAGCCGCTGAGCCTCTGAACCAGCTGATGTGCGGGCTCCACTCAGGGGCTCGTCATCTGAGGTAGCTAGGTGTCCAGTGGTGTGTGAAAGCACGGTAGGGTGTGTGGGCACGGGGGCGCATACAGAGAGGGCGCATACAGAGAGGGCGCCGAGAAGGTGCGGAGAAATGAGGGAAAGATTTTTTCCCCCATTCTTTGGCAGGAGCGGGCGGATTCGCTCGTCCGCTCTGTGCAGGGGGCACGTGGTGCGCGGGCTGCTGGCTGCGTCTGCTTTACGGAGGAGAGCCGGTGGCGAGTGGCCTGACCTCGGGAGTTGGGCCGCTCTCGGTATTTCCTCTGTCTCGCGCAGAGAAGACTGGTCGCGGACTCGGAGGGGCCGCAAAGCCAAGCGTCGGGGCGTCATGGTCACTACGGCGCCGACGGTATCGATGGGTTTTTGTGGATATTCGGCCTACCAGACTGACGTGCAGTTCTGGCGTTCGGCCGTGAGTCCCACATACCTACACGCCATCTCACGGCGGGATGCGTAAATGCATTTGCTAAAATAAAAAAACTTAATAAATAAAACTAAACTTTAACTTAATAGTAAAACTTATGACAAAATTGAGTACAGAATTAAATGTTTAATATATGGATATTGTTGAGATTATATTATAAAAAAAGTTTGTAATTTATTATATTAGTAAACTAGCAGCCCGCCCAGCTATGCCCGGGGTATGTATATATATCTAAACCTTCCTCATGAATCACTTTCTATTGGTAAAAATTGCATGAAAATCCGTGCAGTATTTTTTTGAGTTTATCGCGAACAGACAGACAGACGCGGCGGAGGATTTTGTTTTATAATATGTAGTGATTTGATGGTTTCAAGTAGCTGGATATGGATCTAATTATCATCTATATATTGATTTTTGACTTTACTGTATTATATTGTACGATACCTCTGTATTAACTAAGAGTATCCCATAAGTGTTTATGATACTTAAGTGAATTATTCTTTATCACTTATAAATATGCCGACGTATCGCCATATCAAGCTTTCGTAAGATAATTTTAAAAGTCAATTTAAAACGTCATAAGAACAGGCCAGTCTGCAGGATTTTGATTTCGGAGCACGTCATTTGTTATAAGTATACTAACTAAATTAATAAATTAAACATTATAACCATCACATGTATATTAAATCAACTAAATCTAAATTTTTTTATATATTTTAATTTTTACACTTCACTTATTTGCGTTTTTATTAATCTAAAATCAATAATTATTTTCATGTAGAAGCATATCTTATAAAACTGGTAGGAAAAGTAACCCATATATTACGTAAACCTACAATTAAAAATATTCTCGGAGCATCCAATTAAAAAAAAGAAAAAAAAAAACCAAAGTCGATTGCATAACAACTTTGATATCTATATTTATAAACCTTTTAACTTTTAAAATAAAAATAAAACTAACGATAATTACAACAATACAAAAATTAGACAGAGTAACGCTATAACAAAGACAACCGTTCTATGAGAGCGCATACCGACGAAAGAGGGCCGGTAGCGTTGAGCAAGCCGTTTTTATATGTACGGGGCGGGGAGACGTCATCAGGCGATCAGTCTTTTCCCAACACGGCCTCTCCTGACGTGGCTGTGTCCTCGCAGCCCATGCGTGAGCTAGCCGCAGCGGGAACGGCAGCGGCGGTCCCGGTGATGTTGTCACCTTCATCGTGAGCTGGTGGCGTCGCATCATCTGGATACGGAGTGGATGCTGGTGCTGAAGTGTCGCCTTTACGCTATATTGACCGTCGACCGCACCGTCGTGACGAACACCATCTATTTCATCGCAGCCTAAAGCAAGCGAAGCATAACATAAGCAAAGAGTTAACGTTCACTTAACCATCTGAGTCGTTATATTTAAATACGAAACGCATTGTAGTTACCATCGATTTAGGCATGTGTGTGGATTATAAAAAACGTTACGGCCACAATTGAACTAAGCTTTTCGAAGGATTTACACAGGTCTCTACCTAGAAATAACATCGATGCTCAATGAGAATTAACTCAGAGACTGACACGACACGTCTAGGGCAACCCAGATACCTCTAAACCGAAATAGGATTTACACAGGTCTCTTCCTAGAAATAACATCGATGCTCAATGAGAATTAACTCAGAGACTGACACGACACGTCTAGGGCAACCCAGATACCTCTAAACCGAAATAGGATTTACACAGGTCTCTTCCTAGAAATAACATCGATGCTCAATGAGAATTAACTCAGAGACTGACACGACACGTCTAGGGCAACCCAGATACCTCTAAACCGAAATAGGATTTACACAGGTCTCTTCCTAGAAATAACATCGATGCTCAATGAGAATTAACTCAGAGACTGACACGACACGTCTAGGGCAACCCAGATACCTCTAAACCGAAATAGGATTTACACAGGTCTCTTCCTAGAAATAACATCGATGCTCAATGAGAATTAACTCAGAGACTGACACGACACGTCTAGGGCAACCCAGATACCTCTAAACCGAAATAGGATTTACACAGGTCTCTTCCTAGAAATAACATCGATGCTCAATGAGAATTAACTCAGAGACTGACACGACACGTCTAGGGCAACCCAGATACCTCTAAACCGAAATAGGATTTACACAGGTCTCTTCCTAGAAATAACATCGATGCTCAATGAGAATTAACTCAGAGACTGACACGACACGTCTAGGGCAACCCAGATACCTCTAAACCGAAATAGGATTTACACAGGTCTCTTCCTGCGCAACCGAATACCCATAACACATGTGCACACACCAGGATTTACATCGGTCTCTAACAGGTCAACCCGATACCCACTAAATAAACACGGAAGGTTTTATACTGTTCCCTATTTTATGATCGCTCGGTCTAACCTGACCCTGGCTAATAATTCTACCTAGATATTTCATTGGTGAAAGAAGTACACTTTTTTAAATTTATTGAGAAACCCGCTTCAGACAACGTCTTTAATACGGAATCGAGTAATATGAGGTTATCTTCAATTGTGTCAGTCAGTAGGAGTACGTCATCTATGTACACTAATCAATTCGACCGGTAACGTAACTAAAGATTTCGCCTCGATTTTCTTACACCCTAGGCCTCGTAATAATTCGTACGTCGTTTTTACTCGACAAGCAAAATGTTTTAATAAACATGAGGATAATAGTGAAACACAAGAGCCACTATCAATAAACACATCAACAGGCAATCCCCAATATAACCGTGGTAACAACGTCACGATTTTTAGATATACCCTCATTTTCGCGACAAAAACGAACACCGCTTTTTTTTTCTCGAATCTACTCGCTCTTTTAATAAAAACACTTTCTAAATGCCCAACCTTCCTACAAAAATTTTACTTGTCAACTTGAGAAGACGTTGGGGTGCGGTTATCAACATTATTTCCAGTAACGGTTTTCGTCTTTTTTAAAACAATTTACACTTTACGACTGAACTGATTACACTCATAACATCTTATATTTTTATCTAAGCCAAGTGCAAGATTCGCCCTTTAAACAGTGTCCCACCGATAATGAACATCGTGAATTGAGGGATCAAAATCAGAGACAAAATAATGGCTTGGTCTCACCGGATTAAGAGCGGTAATAGCATCCACCAGTCGTTCCACGACGTCGGTTAAAGCAGCAAGCGCAGTGAGGACAGGCGCAGCGACCGGAGCTGTCGTGACGGAGACCGAGTGCGAGCTCGCTGAGCGGCGTGGTAACGCCGACCTCGCTAGCGACCGACGCCTGCGAGCTGCCAAGGCGCCGATCCAGCGCAGCCGGTGGCGCATAGCCTCCAATGCACCTAATCGGTCCAAAATAGCTCCGAGTTGCTGCCCAATATTGGGCGGCGGCGGTGTGCGCTCCCTGTCGCGTTTTTATTTTCTACCCGCGGATGGCATTTTCGATAATTTAGACAAATAGGGATCAGACAATGTCTACAGCGGACTGGCAATACGTCGTCCGATCCCACTTCTGAATTTATAAACCTTTTAACTTTTAAAATAAAAATAAAACTAACGATAATTACAACAATACAAAAATTAGACAGAGTAACGCTATAACAAAGACAACCGTTCTATGAGAGCGCATACCGACGAAAGAGGGCCGGTAGCGTTGAGCAAGCCGTTTTTATATGTACGGGGCGGGGAGACGTCATCAGGCGATCAGTCTTTTCCCAACACTATTTATAACATGTTAAAACGCCTCTTATCACTTACTCGTAAAACCATTTGTAGTAGTAGTTGATAGTAATGCTGAAATTTCTACTTTGTTGTTAACAGTGTTAAAACGAACTGTCATTGAAGTTAGCTGTTTAAATACCATAACTTGCGCCACTTTATGATTACAAAAATAACAACTAATATTGGATTTGTTTTATTATACGGCTGTCGTGCAAATCTAGATAAAATACATTTTATAAAATTTTCTCAAATTTTGCTTATAACTATAAAGACAAGGGAGTTACTTTTTTAGTAATAATTGAGTCGACGACCGATCTGTTGTAGTGGTGCGAGTAGTCGCCTCAATGCCGCGCGCTGGCGGTCGCGGCTTCGATTTCCGCTCGGGACACATATTTGTTTTGTTTTTGTTTCCGGTTTGGGTGTATTTCCTTGTGGGTCTACTCACCGTGCATCGGAGAGATCGTCAAGCCATTGGTCGCGGTTGTTATCAAAGACATCTGATATCGATCGTTACTCATGGTAGGGAAATTATCCGCCGACCCGCAGAGGAGCAGCGTGGTAGATTAAGCTCCAACCCTTCTTCTATATGGAGAAGAGGCCTTCGCTTTACAGTGGGTTGTTTACAGGCTGCTACAGTACAGTTCAGTACAATAATTGGGTTTTAGAAAGTTACTTCCTAGATGGACAATATAACACACATTTGTTTCTTAATATACTTTAACTTTTTTATCTGATAAAGATATTACCTTTTTATTCCAACACTATATAGTAACTATTAGAATTTAGAAATTTGAAACCAGAATATTGGAAATTAGAAACCAGGAATGCTATAAACTATAATACAATCGCGACTGTGACGAGTACATTGTCAAACCATTCGAACGTTTTAATCTAATACCGGTCTTTTTATTATTCCATCGCCTACACATTGTCTGTACGATGGATGTATGGATATGGGTAACATTTCTTTATCACTTAAAATGAAGTTTTGGTGAAAATATGTGATCCTTTCGATAGAGTTTATTCTAGTAACAAGGTTATTCTGAATATTTTTTTAACCATTTTGGTTTAAATATTACTTTAGGTTTTATGATCCTTGGTTGTTTTATTGTTCAAGTTCCATGACGTAATCTGTAATTATCATTGGAATTGAATTTGTAATGAAAATTATATTATGATGAAAGTTTTTAAATATTTTCTATCACATTAATCACAAATAAATAAAAAAAATTGGATATTTAGTTTAATTAATGAATATAGCTTATAACGTTTATTGATTCAAGTTTGCATTCAAAGTAAAGCGCAAGTAAATGCATATTGATGTCTCACAAGCCGGACTACCGGACATTGCTTCGAGTCAACATTTGCTCGTCGTCTCAAAAGCAAACATCAATGATAGCTTACTTTGCAAATGTACTTTCCAAGTTTGTTTAAAAGTGTTAAAAGTTTCATGTTAAATGATATATATGACATATTAATTTATTTGATTCAGATTTTTACTTATACATAATTATGGTAATTTAAGAAGATGCCGATGTATCGAATATAAAATAAAAATAATGCTAATCATAGTACTGAAATTGTACTATTACATCCTTCCCACTTATTCATGATTTAGATTAAATTGTTTTTGTTGGAATCATAAAATTTTATTTGTAATGTTTTGATTATTGAAAAATAAATTCGAAATTGTGAGGTAAAATGTGTGATGAATAAAATTAATTTTTGGATATTTTGATGCTAAGAAGAAGTATAGCTAGAAGATAACAGTCTATTTTAACTTCTAGCTGTACTTTATTTTTCTTTTTATAAGAAAAAACAGAAATAAATAAACATATGTTTATGTATTTTTATAAATAGCAGCCTCAAAGTGGCTAAAGCTTAATATAGTGCTGCTTTTTTAAAGTCGAAGTTTGAAAGTTTATATTTTTGTTTTTGTTTAGAAATAAATTAATAGAGTTTTTAGTGTTTTTAAAATTCTACCCTTAAGAGAGTTAAATGAAACCTGAAAGTTTTATGGGAGTTTTTGAAATAAATAAAAGTTGAAAAAATCAGAAATGTTATAATTCGGACTTTTGATAAATAACTGTGTGGGCTTAAAGGATTTTTGTTATTAACGTGATAACGTCTTTTAAATCGATGAACGCCGGCTACACGTACGAAAAAGTATGACTCATTGTCACGTTTCGCGAGCGAGAGCGCGAAACAAGCGACAGAGAGACACGATCGGCCTAAGCGTTCGGCTTGTGACACATCTATCTCTCTTCCACTCCATCGGCAGACATGTCCGAGTAGAAGAGAAAAAATATTTGAATTAAAGTGTGCAAATAAATGTTACTTTATCGAAAAAAATTTAATTTTCAATTTACTCCTACTTTGTATTATACAAAATAATGATAATTTACTGATGATAATTCAATTCAATTCAATACATAAGAGTATGCAATTTTTCATCAATGTTTACTTATGACATAATCACGTAAAATTATTGTCCGTAAAATGACTTTACAGACAACCAATTTTTTTATATTTTTATCTCTAAAGGGGTGAAATAGAATAAGTTATATTTTGTATAATTTATTTTATTTCAAACTTATACAAGATGAAGCTGCACGAGCAAAGTCGTCACAAAAAACAATTGTTCTTATTAGATATTTAAAGTTAAGTTGTATAAGAAATAAATAAAGTGAAAAATTTACATGCGCACGGAAACAGAAAGGAGTCGTAGTTACGAAAATATTTGCATTTTAATACTGCAAGAGGTATAACAGCAAATTAAGTTACAACATGAAACGGTCGCCGCTAACTGCGCTGAATTAATTTATGGCTATATTCATTGGTTCTTTCGTTAACTCGTTTTATTATACTCGTATTTTATTGGCTGTCTTGAATTTTGATAATATTGGTAATAGCCTTTTTTGGATAATTTTTTTGAAAGTTTTATTATATACATGTGGCCATATTTATCTATATGTTGGTTTAAAAAGAATTTTTTAAGTATGTTTTTATAGTTTTTTTTTGAATTTTTTCTTTTAAATCTGATGGCAGATTATTTATTAACAAAGAAATAATATATTCAAGTGTACGTTTTCCATAAAAATTAGTATGTCTAGGTATTTGTAATATTTGATTTGTAATATTTCTGGTTATTTTCTTATGATTTAATTTGATTTGAATGTTAGAATTAAAATATTGTTCGATTAATAACGTATTGTAACGCCGCTATTCGAGTAGCTAAAAATAAAAACGTAATGACAATTAAATTGATTTATTTCTTGATTGAATTTACAAATAATTTAATAGAAAATAATTTCTTGTCCGATCACTTCGCTCTCGCCAAAAGGAATGCTCAGCTGCTCGACTATCCTCTCCTCACCACACTTCACCCCTCCTCTCCACACCTCACCCCTCCTCTCCACACCTCACCCCTTCTCTCCACACCTCACCACCTCTGCTCCCTCTCACTGCTCTCCGCCTTTGACGTTGTCACACAATGTTGCCCGTTACAGTCGGCCATCCTGAAACAATTGCACCGCAATTGGTGCAACATACACAGATTTTAACTTTCTACTAAATCAATCAAGTCATCCCTAGTAACGACGTCATCATCACTGCTAGTCTCGCTAGGGTTTGGGGTACTTCGATAAGTACGGAGAGAATCTGCGGCTACTACACCGGAGAACTTTTTGTAACTACGCATGCCCTTTACACTTCTAATCTCATATCACCTGTTATTTAATACCTTTTGAACAATATAACGCCCAGAGTAAATCAATTTTAATTTATTATTTACGTTTTTAACTTCACCACCTGATGGAGCTTGCTTCCAAAGAACTAAATGCCCCCTTTTTAAACGTATTCTCAGGTTTATGACGCTTATCAAACCCTCGTTTCATTATTTCAGTTCGTCGCTCTAATCGCTTTCAAGCATTAGATTTTCAAGCATAAGAGTCTACATTACAAGTTGAATTCGGCATTAATCTACCCCACAGGATTTATTGTTCTAGTTGGACGTGCTATCAAAAATTTAGAAAAAGAATCTACAAGCATTAAAATATATTGATGACCTTTGCGTGTTCTACAAAATGGGCCTAGATAGTCAATATGAACTACTTCCATAGTGATATTAGGCTTGAGCATAGGATGCAATTCGCCATTCAGTTTTTCGGTAGGTACTTAAGCGTAAGCGCACTCTAAACAGCTATATTCACATATGTTTTTTTATAAAACGAGTCATATTCGGAAACCAATCATCTGACTTAATTAGCTCTTCGCACCGTTTAATACCTATTTGACCTATTTTATCGTAAAGTTTTTGCATGAATTTCTATGTAGCAAATGTCGGCACTACTAATCTATCACCGTACAATTTTATCCTATATAATCTATCGTTTTTAATTTTATAATTGTTTTTGACATCATTCCAAGCATTTCCTACCGTACCGTACCGTCAAGTACCAGTCATAGCTGAATATTATATTTATATTAATAATACGATCAAAGGATCAATATTTATTGGAGCTACTATATCGGTTGATGGTTAACGACTCAGAGTGTCGACATGTTTCATACGGTCTCCAGGTCTATACTCGATCTTAGTATCGAACTCCGGAATCCTAGGCCATTAGGAGCTATGCGAGGAACTAAATCTTTCTTTAAAAGTGTATATCTCACGGCAGAGGAATCCGTGACTACTTTGATCAAATGTCCCAGTACATACACTCGAAAATGTTTTAATGAATCTACAAAAGCTAATGTTTCTAGTTCGTAACTATGATACATTGATTCTTCACGTGAAGTTACTCTACTGAAATAAAATATCGGTTTTAATTCGCGTTCATTTTGTAACTGAAATAATATACCCGCAATACCGATCTTACTCGCGTCTGTATGAATTTCACAAGGTAACAATGGATTATATAGAGCAAGAACCGGTCGTGAACATAAATTTTGTTTTATTTCATTAAAACTATGGTCTTGTTTCTAACCCCATGACCATTCCGAAGACTTTTTTGTCAAATCGGTTAATGGTTTTACTAAGAGCAAATTTATTTATGTACTTTCTAAAATAACTACATAAACCTATGAATTGACGTAATTAATGTAAATTACTAGGCTTAGGAAAATTAAATACTTCGTTAATTTTTTGACTACCCACTAATACCATTCTGACTAATTTCGTGGCCATGAAAAGAAACACTAGACTTAAAAAACGAACATTTCTTTAAATTTAATTTTAAATCCGCTTTCTTTAATCGAATAAAAACTTTTTCAAGTAATTTCAAACCATCAGAGATACAAGAAGTAGATAATAACATGTCATCCATAAATGTAACGAATTCATTACTAGGTAGTTGTAGGTACAAGTTTTATAATTTTTTTTAATAACGCGATTTAATACCGACGGTTTATTAGCCAGTCCAAACGGTACCCTCAAGTGTTCATACAGACCATCTGGTGTAATAAAAGCAGTCTTATTTATAGAGTTTGGATGAATTTTAACATAATGATAGCCCGAAAACAGATCCAAGCTCGTGAAACAACTTTTACCTGACAACTTAGCTAATTGATCGTCAATGTGGGACACAGAAAACGATATTTGATTGTTATTGCATTTAAATCCCTATAATCCACACACGAGTCTATAGTCAACATTTTCTTACGCACAAGGATAATCGGAAACGCATACTCTGAATTGAATTACCTTATAATTCCCCCACTCATTAAATCATCGACTAAATTCGTTACAATTTGTCTCTCTGAATGTGCTAGTCTATACCTAGGGATAATCTCTAATATATACTAATATATAATATTCATTTCACCCAAATTAGTGCAACCTATTTCTCTTCCCTAGTACTAAACTAGCAAAACAAATTCTATATGATTTTAAAAGTTTAATAAATGCGCAATTGTAAAATTCTCCTATGTAGGCAACATCTCTAATGTCTCTAACTCTTTATCGAAATTTTTTTTTTACTAACTCATCTCTCCTCAATTCTAAATTATTTTCACTCACCTCAAAGTCTGATGTACACTTCTCAGCTCTGGTAATCGTCATGCCCTTCTTCCAGCTAATTGCATCTGATCCTATGTTGCAGACCCTGACGTAGCCTTCACCCTTTTGAAGTACTGCGCTGGCTATAGCGTATATAATGCTGCGTATACTGGTTTGTTTTGGCTTCGTACAATTTAGTCTCCTCATCCAGCTCCTTGAACCATCAGTCGAACTAGGTTGTCTCGGACCGGTACAGTTGTGCCTTCAATTAGTTAAACTCTGAAACTACTCGCTTCATCACATACATTTATATTCGTTAAGTCGTTAGGTGGATTAGACATTCTAGATAAAGTGACTCCATATTTAGAAACTTTAAAAGTCATATCTTCGCGGTTTATAATAGTTTGTCTAATAAATAAGGTGATATCTCCCATATCTACGTCAGTTACGACAGCTGTGGTTTTAATTAACTGCTTATCTACCAAAAAGTCAAACTAAACTTCTCCTATTGCATGAACTGAGCTACTATTAAAGCCCTTCAAAACAATATTGGTGGGGTCTACCCTCAGTTTCAAAGCATCAGACGCCCCGTTAGAGATTACATTGAGTTCGCTGCCAGTATCTATATAAGCTTTGATAAACATGTCATTACCTTAAAACTCTTCTGGTACGAGTACATGTTGTTCAAACTTGATATCTGGTGGACCGCCTTCACGCTGCTCTGGTGATCATCTTTTGCTGTATGGCACGCACTCGCCACGTGACATAGTTTACCACATCTAAAACACTTACGTTTATCAGGTAAATTACAGATAGTTGCCACGTGTCCTACTTCATTACAGCTGTAGCAAACCGTCGATTATCTTCCGTGAAGCTGAGTTTTGGACCCTTCTCCGCTGGAAGCTTTATTCAATCCGAGTGACTTAGCAGGATCATTCTGTAATTTCTGGTGATTAATCTGGTAAGAATCAAAGGTAGATAGAAAACCTTCGTACAGCTCGTCTGGGATACGGCATTGGAATGTTAGTGCATTCGCCCTGGGTTCTTGTGGCAGCCCTCGCACAATACAAGATACGGCAGCTTGTTCGCTCAGTTGACATCTATAACACGTTGCTAATTTTTCTTGAAAATACTTTGTCATAGATTCTGATGAAAGTTTCTTTCTATACATAAGTTCATCTAACAAAGAAGCATAATCATGATGACGTGGAAAAGCTCGTATGATCATAGCTTTCCATTCCTCTCAGGAATGATCATAAGAATCTAATCTATTAAACCACTGCCTCGCCTGGCCTTGTAACTTTGATTGTAAAATAAATGATTTTGTTTCATCGTCCCAATTGTAAATTATGCCTAATTGTTTAATTTTCTTAATACGGCCTTTTATATGTAAATCACGACTATCCGGATCATAGTCGGGAACTAATTTCTCAGTATTTTGTAAGCGAAGGTATCTAGATTTTAGCGTATCACCATCACTATTCAAACATTCTTTAACTATTTTATCTACCCTCATTTTATCAAATTATTTATAGAAGCAGAATGAGTTTTACTATTAAAGTTATTAATATTGGATTCGCTTACGTGCCAGTCCCGGTTCCTCTTTGCTTGTACAGCCCGACCTGGATGTTCATTGCTTCTCTTCATTTTGGGCTGATCCCTCTTCTGATATGTAACGCCGCTATTCGAGTAGCTAAAAATAAAAACGTAATGACAATTAAATTGATTTATTTCTTGATTGAATTTACAAATAATTTAATAGAAAATAATTTCTTGTCCGATCACTTCGCTCTCGCCAAAAGGAATGCTCAGCTGCTCGACTATCCTCTCCTCACCACACTTCACCCCTCCTCTCCACACCTCACCCCTCCTCTCCACACCTCACCCCTTCTCTCCACACCTCACCACCTCTGCTCCCTCTCACTGCTCTCCGCCTTTGACGTTGTCACACAATGTTGCCCGTTACAGTATATTTTATTTTAGTATGAATTGGCATTACTTTGCAGTAATTAAATAATTTCAAGTAATCATTTTTGTATTTATTTCTTATGTATAAGGGTACAATTGTTTTTAATATTCTTAATTGAAGATGAAAAATTCTATCAAGATTTGATTTAAATGTAAGACCGTAGGTGCTTAGTCCATAAGATATAATAGATTCTCCTAATGATTTATAAAACATTAATAGTATCGAGAAAGGAATTTTGTGTCTTATTAGGGTTAATTTTGCTAAAAGGGCACGTAATTTGTCGCAAACATTGTTTATGTGGTTTTTCCAATTGAAGTTTGTATCTATTGTAATTCCTAGGTAACGCTGTGTTTTAACAATATATATAGTGCTACAAGTACATGTATAAGTTTGTGGATTGTGGAAACATTGGTGGCTATGTGCAGTAATTTGTATATCTCCAGATAATCTATTGTGTGTTGAGCTTATATAGATGGCTTTCGTTTTTTCTGCATTCAATATTAGACCAACATCATGTGACCATTTCGAAAGTTGATCAAAATCAAATTGAAGATTTGAAATTTGAAATGATTTGAAATTGAAATCTGGAATATAATTTATTCTACATCTGTAATGTTACTACTACAGAAACGAATAAAACTAATGATACGCTTATCCATTTACTTACGTATGTAAGTAAAAGTTAAAATTATCCAAAAGAAAGAAGATATATTAAAAGGTATCCTTCACCTAGTTTTTTTTACTATTCCTCCAACATGATCGGAGGCAGTGGTTACTACTCATTCATTCAAGATCTCGCATGTATTCCTCTCGTACTAGCATTCTGCATACATGGTCTTTCTATCATACCTCGTCTTTCATACTATGGGTGGTTTCACTTCCTATCCTTTAATTTCTTTTTTATATTTATCTATTTTACTAAATTTATTTTCATTTTTCAATACTACTTTTTCTTTTTCTTTTCTTAATCACTACTTAACAATTTCTTATTTCTTACTTAACTAAGATAGGGTGCTTGTTCTAATACTTAATTATATTACTATAACTACATTTTCTTTTACTAAATTACATTGAAGTGATATAAAATGTTAACTTACTATTTATTTTTAATAATATTACAATATATATTTTTTTAATTTAATTTTATTTATAAAGAAAACATACAGCTTGCAATTACACAAATAAATCATACAAACGAAAAAAAAACACATAAGCCAATCAAGTTTTCACCAAATACATGTAACAAATACCAGTTGGGCAAACATCAAAAAAAAAAAAATAATACAAACATAGTTTTCTTCAATACAACATTATACACGAAACAAAAACTACAGCAACAATATCATGTGACAAAAACAGTTCATTTTAATTTTAATTGCTTGATGACAGTTTTAAACTTATTAAGTTTTAAATAAAAAATGTCTAGCATATTATAATTTTTATTATATAGGTCACAGGCTCTAACGATAAATCGATTTAAAGCATAGTTGGTTCTGCAGAATGGTATAGCAAATGTATAATTTCTGTTTGATCGTGGATTATATTTAGGACATTTGAAGGATATTTCATTTAACAAATATGGCGAATCAATATGGTTGTTAAAAATCTTATACAAAAAAATGATATCACGGTGTTCACGTCGAGTTTCAAGGGTTGCTAATGTATCAGGTGGAGATGTCTTAAACTTATATTTGAGAAGTTTACAGAATTTATCTTGAATACGTTGAAGCATATACTTATATTTGTCATATTGCGGATTCCATGTAACAGAAGCATATTTAAGATGTGATCTTACGAGTGCATTGTATAAAATAATAAAAGTATTGATATCTTTAAAATCGACCGCTTGGCGAATCAAAAAACCCAACATTTTGTACGCTTTGACAGTAATTTTCTCAAAAGCAACCGGCTGTCCAAGAATACACCCAAATCTCTTACCTCGGTCACTCTGCTAAGAATTGAATTATTAATACTATAGTTATATTGAATAGTTTCTTTCTTCCTATTAAAAGAGATAATGCAGCATTTACTACACATACTACATTTACATTTAAAAATAGCTTATTATCCAAACAATACTCATTGAGAGCATTTAAATCATTCTGTAAATGTATGCAATCTTGAACAGATTTTATTCTAGTAAAAATTTTAGTATCATCAGCATATAATAAAACGCTAGAGTGACGAAAACATTCCAAAACATCATTTATAAATATGTTAAATAGAAGAGGACCGAGATGCGAGCCCTGAGGCACACCAGAGGTAATGGGAACGAAACAAGATATAAATCCCTTGACTGCAACGGCTTGAGAACGATCCCTAAGATATGATGACAGCCATCTGAGGAGGTCGCCATGTATACCGATGCGACTTATTTTATAAATTAACAATGAATGAGAAATTTTATCGAAAGCTTTAGAGAAATCAGTATACACGGCGTCGACCTGAAAGCCTTTATTCATAGAGTCTAAAATCATATCTAAATATTCATATAAATTAGTTTCAATGGATATTTATACTAAACTCTAGTTTTCAAATCTTAATCTATTATTTGCTTAATCTATTTGCATTGTATGCTTATATTTACACTATATAATAACAACACAACTTACTTATTTATATAGTTTGGTTTTTTTTTACAATTTATATGCAGTATTTCAGGAAAAGATCTCTATCTTGATAATTTTTCATAACCAATTCTAAACTATCCAATTCCAAATTGTTTGACAATATGCTTCGTAGTTTTATTTTTTTGTTTTTTGTTTTCGTATTCGTGCATAGGATAATCCAAGAGGAGGTGGAAGGCAGATTCTATCTGCCCGGGATCGCAGACGCACAAAGGACTCTCCTTGGACTTGAAACGATGCAAGTACTCGGAGAACCCGCCATGCGCCGTCAACGCCTGGGTGACGAATCTGTTCACTTCTATCTTGGCTAGGCTTGACGAATGAAACGGGAAAGCTGTCGTAGTCAAAGGAGAGCTTAGACTTCAGCGCAACTTCCTTGGCTAGATAGTCGGCACGCTTGTCCTTCTCCAGTCCTGCTGGAATTGAATCCAAAACAAACTTAGACGTTTGTTCTGGAGCAAAAAGCCCCGTACCTCTACGACCAGGGGTGGAGGGTCTTTAGATTTTTAACGTCTGCAGTGCTGACAAGGAATCGTAATAAATTCTAATTGATCCGGCCAAGTTTTCTGCAGCCATCCGTGCTGCTTGGCATATCGCCAGGAGTTCTGCCTGGTAGACCGTGCAATAGGACGGCAAAACAAGCTTGAGGGATTTGGTTTCGACGAGACCACTCCATATGGATAACACCACACCCACTTTGCCCTCAATATTGCTGCCATTCATAAAGATGTTAAAGTCATGGCCATTGTTGGCCATGAGCTGCTCCTGGTTTACCAGGCATTTGAACTCGAGGTCGACATGACAAGCGGGATGCGGAGACCGCAGAGCCGAGGACACCCTCTCTACCTCCCGACCTCCCATCTCCTGCTGGGACACCCCTCTCCTCTCTTTATATAGCGCCGCGGCTTCGGGTCGAGAGGGACTATCCCAGCGAGCATCAAAGTTTAGTAAGTTTAGAGCGGTATGCCCTACAAAGCTTCATAGCGAAGCGTCGCTGGACCACGTTCAGCTTTTTTTGGATTCCGAACTTATCCACGGCAGGCGCCCTTACGCTAGCGGCGTACAGGATCACCAGTTCAACTACCGCCCTGTAAATGATGCGGATCACCTCAGGATGGAGACCTTAGCCGGGCTTAGTTGCTCTTGCCAGCTGGTAATAAAAGGCGACCGCCCTCTTACAGACACTCGCAACGTGGGCGTTGAATGTAAGCCTACGGTCTATGACGACCCACAGCAGCTTGATCTCGTTCGACAAGACAATGTCGACCCCATCCATGTGAAGACGTGGGGTGTCATGGGGTTCAGCTTGCACGTCACAACCATAGCATTGATCTTATGGGGCACAAACCGAAGTCTATTAGATGCTCCCCATGCCGTCACACGTTCGAGGGTGGCATTGGATTGTCGTTCGATCTCGAGTGTCGTCTTACCTTCCAACTTCAACACCACATCGTCGGCGAATGCCTGGGCATAGTCGCCTTTGGCCTCCAAATACTGAAGCAGTGGATCTAACAACAGGTTCCACATTATCGGCCTGCCGATAGATCCCTGCACGCAACCCTTAATCCCAGTGCCTCTTGTGTGCTCTTCCCCGCAGTACCTGGTTGTAACACGTCTGTCACTTAGGTTCCTTCACCTACTTATATACAACAGGTGACAAGTAATTTTTATCATTAACACTACCTATACTCCGAGGTTTTACGATATTTCCGTTATTCTTAATCAAGGAAAATCGTAGATCGTATCGTGGGTCATAAGAAAGTCAGTATAAAAATAACTTATCTTCTATTCTCAATTTTCACCTCTCTACATAGCAAGTTTCACTGCAATCTGTTCAATAGTTTTAATAGGAAGTCTACCAAACTCCCATATAGTTTCTCAAACTATCGCATTTATAATAAAAGTGGGATATTGCCATAACACAGGTGGATAATTTGATACAAGTAGATATGTGAAGAACGTTTCCTATGTGTGTCTTTTAATATTCTGGAGATTACAATTTAAAAAAAAACGGATTCCTTCATGCATAGTCTAATTGTTATACTACGCTAACATTTATATCATAATAGTCAGTCATTCTAAAGGAGATCGAGTAGGTACAGTTATAATAGAGTTCGCTTTGATCATAATTTAACTTTAATGTTTTGTCTGGCGAATGATAATTGAGGGTATTGTTGTTGTTTGAACGATGAAGTCATAAATAATAATAATATAAAATATTCTCGTTGAAAATATTATAAAATAAAAATATTTATATTCCCAAAAAACAAGTACGTACGTGTACTACGTTTCACACTTTTCATTCAAAATCAAATGAGCCATCGCTTATTTTTTTAGGAACTTTATCAAGAATGACCATATTTCTGAACTTGTTGACTAGCCTATTTACATAGATCGAAACTTACATCACACATGTTGTAAATTAAAGATTAAAATTACTACGAGAGTCCACACTATATAAACCCTAATGAGAAGCTTGTATCCTGGATGATATGCTTCATCGAAAGCGATTCACAAAAAGAAGCAGCTTCCTCGTCTAATTATTAAACGGTTAAATACGTATAGTTTTGTCTATAATTTTTTGTAATAACAGACTTGACATTATCATACGAGTAATAAGTAACAGCAAATTGTACATGTGAATAAAACAGCAATATTCATAACATTAAATGATATAATATATCTCATACATACACACACACACACACATATATAATAATTACCTACTAACTTAATAAGAAATTGTATTTCTGATGACAATATAGTAGTAAAAGTTGCGTAAAATTAACTGGGTTAAAGTAACACGACATTAATGTGGTTGTGTTAATTTAATTAACATTCACATAATTATAAAATTACATCAAATAATAAAATAAACATGGCTACCACATAAAATTTTCTAACTTTACTAATATTATGAACGCGAATGTAAGATGTATGTTTACGCTTTCACGCGAAAGCTAGTTAAATGATCATCATGCAACTTTGCACACATATTATTGGAGGTATTAGAAGTCGACATCCACGCGGGCGAAGCCGCGGGCAGAAGCTAGTATATAATAATTATTAATGCGTAGGTATATAATGTGCATTTATTTTATTCTTAAACTAAGACGAATGAGAAAAAAATTATAAATCAATAAGAAAAGTTTTTTTAAAATTTGTTTATAATTGTCAATTATGGGCAACAAATAAGATTGTATATAATGGCAGGAGAAATAAAATATATCTGACTTAATCTGCCGCATACGACTTAATTTTTGAATTCAAATTACGCTCTGACCCCAGACACCTAATTCCGCCCTCTTCTGTCCTCCTCCTAGTTATTTATGTCATCAAAAGAGCTACAATAATCCAAGTTCATTACAAAATTGGTGAATATTCATGCAATAGCAATCCATATTGCAATTGGATAAAGATCTAAATGACGTGCCTAATTTTACGACCCTGCTAGTCGCTATCCTTAATTCCGTAGCATCTTAAATAAAATACTCCACATTCTATGTAACTCCGACTCTCAAATGCATCCTCTCATAGCAAGACGTTGGAATAAAATAAAACTAACAAAGTTGCTTAATATGTCGTGTACATTGTATCGAACAATAGTAGAATCGGTATATCCAGTTTTGTCCTGTTTATGGAGTTTAATAATATTTCACGTATAATGTAGTTAGAAAGAGAAAATAATTTTATGTTACCAGTCATTTAAAAAATTGTAAATAAATTAAATTTCAAAAGAATTAAAAATAATTTAGATTATTTCAATATGACTTTTCTTTTTTTAAATTAATTTTCTTAAATATTAGGAGAAGTGTACTTTGAAGGATGATTCATTTTACCTTTAAAATCAACAACTAATTACAATTCATTAGAAAAATTAGTAACAAATTTCATATTCAAGGTAATTTGCTATTATGTTCTAACAATTTATAGAAAATCATTAGCAACTAATATTATCCTTAACTCACTCCTAGGAAGAACAAATCAATCAATAGACGAGATGATATTATCAGGGTTTGCACAGTATAATCTATCTCCCAAAGATATCGCTGATAAGTTTGCAGTGGAATTTAGCGAGGCTGTCAAAAAAATTATCCCAAGCTGTAATATTAAATTACTAAAAGATTGCTCCTATACTAAGCCCGCCCAAGTTAGTATTCGATTCAAGAAAGCAACTCCCAAAAATATTGTGAATATAGTTAAAAAACTTAATGCAAGGAAAGCGCCTGGTTTGGATGGAATTAAAATAATCGATATTAAAATGATAGGTGATAAATTGTGCCACGCTATATGTGATCTTATCAATACCAGCCTCCACACTTGCAGATACCCGACTGATTTAAAGACAGGATGCGTGCGGCCTGTATTTAAAAAAGGTTCCAAAAGTGACACCACTAATTATCGCCCTATAACCATTCTGCCGTCAATTGATAAAATTATTGAGAAATTCATTTGTGAACAAATATATAAATTCTATAAACAAAATAACATCCTCAACGCAAATCAGTACGGTTTTCAGTCCGGAAAGAGCACAACAGAATTACTAAGAAAATTCACCGATGAAATCAATAAGTCCCTAAATAATAAACTTCACATTATAGTCGTATTTATTGATTTTTCACGAGCTTTTGATACGCTTAACCATCAGAAACTAATCGAAAAGCTTGAAAACACTGGAATCCGAGGCAATATTCTGCACTGGTGCAAAAACTATCTTGAGGACCGTTCATACATAGTTAAAATAAATGAATGCTTAAGCGATTCTGTGTCGGTATCCACAGGCACCGCTCAAGGCTCCGTAATTGGCCCCCTCCATTTTTTGGCTTATGTTAATGAAATGTGTAATGTTATCAATCACTGCAAATCTTATCAATTTGCAGATGATACAGCTATTCTTTCGATCGCAGCAGATCCCTTAGAAGCATTAAATAAATTACAATCAGATTTTGACAACTTAAACAAGTGGTGCCACGACTCAGATCTAGTCCTGAATGCTACCAAAACCAAGCTGCTACACATAAGATCCCCTTACGCGCGAAATAAGCAACTCACTAAAAACCTAATCGCTCACAATCACAACTGCCTGCATCTTCATAATAAAACGAATCACCTGTCGTGTAATTGTACACCAATTGAAGCAGTAAGCTCTCACGTCTACCTCGGTTTACTTATAGACAATGCATTCAGTTGGGGTCCACACATAGAAAAAGTCTGTGATAAACTTCGTGCTTTCCTTGCAAAGTTAAAAATTATTAAACATAGGATGACCTTTAAAACAAAGCTGACAATGTATAATGCCTTTGCCAACTCGATAATAGGTTACGGCCTTTCCAGCTACGGAAGAACTTATAAAACTTCTCTAGATAAAATATATAATCTTCAAATACGCATTTTAAAACATGTAGTTTCGCCTAACATTAAACTTAAATTTTCCTTTAACCACTTGCAACTTTTCAAGCATTGTAAGGTATTGCCCGTTCAGGATCAGTTTATATTACAATTCTTAAAGGAAGAATATTTCAATAACTCTTTAAAAATAGAATTCAACCACAACAAATTAACCCGGGCGACCACTAGCGGTAGGCTTGTGACGCTATCTGCTCGAAATGCATATGGTACCCGGACTGCTGATTTCCTATTACCTCGACTCATAAATAAACTCGAACCTGAGTTCAGGGACTCACTAAATAAAAAAAATATTAATCATAAATTAAAGTTATTGATTCTGGGTGCGCTGGACGGAAGCAATCGTATAATATTGTAATCTACTTGTAGGTTATTATGATGTAGATAGTTTATAGTAATAGAAAAACTTTTATTGTAATTAATTAATTTTATTGTAATATACCTAACCTTTGTTACTAATAGCGAACTCATTGTTAGTACACATATTAAACCTCCGTGGTTTTTGATGTACTATTAATGTATTGTTTTTGTTATATGTATTATTGATAAATAAATAATAATAATAATATAATAATATAATTAGGCAGACTGTCATTCAAGCTTATGGTACACTAGATGCAGAGGGTAGGACGTTATCATTAAGAAGATTATCTTCCTTTTAGATTAACAGTAAGTAAAAATTGTTAAATATTAACATTAAAATATAAAAGATTTATAAATACTTATTTATCTGAGAATCTTTTCTTTTTCTGTCATAAATTTCTCTTTTGTTCATTTAACGTCTAAGTGATATCATATAAATATTAAATAAATTTATTAAAGAGCAGAGTGCATGAGAGTGTTATTACAAATATAGTATAATGACAACTGAAGTATAAAAATATTTTTGTTTATGAAATGACTTTATTTTAACATTCCATTATCATTAGAATGATTTAACTGAATGAATAAATCAGTCTCTAAACGTCCCACAGATTTTTTTTAAAACTAAATCTCCGAGACATATGGTTCGGAGTCCTTATTAAGCTAGGTCTCTTTCATACACAGCTCTCGCGTTTATTCTTCTCGTACTTTCATTCTCATATTAAGTTTCTTCTATTATTCACCCAAATTCATTATCTGGCCATATTCCCAACAAAAGGCTTACTACTAAAGGCTACTTAGTGCTACAAACTCTGGGGAAATAATTGTGGATGGGGTATAACTTTTATTTACCAAAATATTTTACTATTTCATTTTTACAAACTTAAAATCTGCAACTATTTTATCAACTTAACTTATAGACTATTTACATTTTTAGACTTACACTATAGAGTCAGACAATTTCTTAAACCTAAATCTTATCTAAAACAATTTGAACTTAATATCTAGCAAGAGTTATTTCTACCCTTATATAAAACTAAATAAATTTTACATAAAAATATACAATGAGTTAAAACTATTCCTATATTCCTACAATTTATTACAAATGATTTATGTTATCTATAATATACAACTATATTTACACAACATAATTTTCTAGGTCTTATTTCTATTATTTATAACTCTGGATATACAAAACTGTCGCTATGTGCTATTCTCTACAAGTTCATATAATATGTCCTTACACAATTTTACGACCTGCAGCTGATATTCAAGTCACTACCTCTCATAGTCAAAGGTCGTGCAGTCTTTTTTTTTTGTCGCAAGGAAATCCATTTACGGATGATATCCAGGACGCCCGGGACGGCAGTCTTAGACCTATGTCGGACTCGGCACTTTGGGAGTGCAATAACGTACTAAACCCCGGCGGGAGCCTTCAGCCGCTTTAATTGGAGGGTCCCGGATCTGCAGGAAACAGGATCCCTCCAGCGACAGGCTGGCCTCGGCGAAAAGCCCAAACTTCTCTTCCATGGGGACTGTCCGGCTTACCTCTGAACAGTCCCGACGACGCCGTGTCTAGCACGACCAGGTTCCTATCCCGGCCCGACGCGGGCACAAGAGCGTTACTGGAGACGCATTAAGTAGCGCCTCCTACGCATCCCAATTCGTCGCCCGCGGATGGAGGCCACATCGGTGGCCTCCTCTCTCATCTGCTCGTCGGCCTCCTTCTAGGACATTACTGTCTCGCAGAAGGAGATCATCACCTTCCAGGACTAGTCGTCGCCGAGCATCGCGGTGATATAATAAGTTATCCTGAAATAATGTGTCTTGAATACATTTTATTGAACATGTAAAAAAAGAAGAAGACAAAATGTTGCAACTTAACGGCTTAATAGATGCTGCAACAGATGCACCGATCCCTAGTTTTATAATACATGTGTCAGAAGAGTCGAGTAAATTATCATCAATATCCGACTAATACTTGTATTATTTCTACCCCATACTTTACGTTCACTGCATAAAAACCATTAAGTTCAGTCGTTCTCATTCATTCATCATTACCATATCTATGAATTATCTCTGGTTACGGTACGCCATATTTGTTTACTATTTAAGACACTTAAGAAAAAATAGACTAGAGAGTAAAATTGAAGAACGATTAACTTTTTTAAATTAAAATCAAAATGTTTACTATCATATTGAACACTCTTTTTATGTTTTACATTGTATATGTCGGGATAGGCTCGGACATCAGAAGTAAAACAGAAGGATACAGTACAGTTATAAATGTTTTATTACATCAAATCTTATTAATGACTTAATAAATAAGCCGACATTAATTAAATTAACAATAATTTTATAGTAGGTGCACAGACAATTTATATAAAGATAGATTATACAGTAAATCAAGATTTTACACAAGCCATATAGTTAGCAAGAGTACTGACTAATGACAGTGAAGGAGGCAGAGACTCGTACTGGGACAGCAGTCCGTGCACCGAGACGCAATCGTTAGAAATGCGTGCCGATACCACAGAGCGGCTCATTTTATACCCTCCAAACGTAGTGGGGGTGATGACGACCGGTGCACGTTCTGCTAGCGCATGACAACGCTGTCCTTTTTCGTATTTATCAGCTACCCCCGTCACGGCCATTCTGACGATCGCACGTCCTCGTGCGCAAAAGTTTCTTTAATCTAGATAAAAACAATTTTCAAAAATATGAGACATACTTTAGTACTGCTGGACTGGGTCATCGTTCTTTAAATACATGGCGATACCCCTACAGCACATACACACAGACATACACAAAGTGCTGGACTAGGTTATCAACCCACAAAAGCAGGTGAGACCCCTTCAGCTACAACTGGAGTAGGTCACAAGTCTTGCAACCCCTACAGTATACACAAAGTGCTGGACTAGGTTATCAACCCACAAAAGCAGGTGAGACCCCTTCAGCTACAACTGGAGTAGGTCACAAGTCTTGCAACCCCTACAGTATACACAAAGTGCTGGACTAGGTTATCAACCCACAAAAGCAGGTGAGACCCCTTCAGCTGCAACTGGACTAGGTCGCAAGTCTTGTAACCCCTACAGTATACTACAAGCGCTGGACTAGGAAATCAACCCACAAAAGCAGGTGAAAGCCCCTCAGCTGCCGCTGGACTAGGTCGCAAGTCTTGTAACCCCTACAGTATACTACAAGTGCTGGACTAGGAAATCAACCCACAAAAGCAGGTGAAACCTCTTCAGCTATAACTAGACTAGGTTACAACTCTTGTAATTCCTACAGTATACTAAAAGCGCTGGACGAGGAAATCAACCCACAAAAGCAGGTGAAACCTCTTCAGCTATAACTATTTAAAATTAACAAATTATAATTAATAATATATTAAATTATTATAACTATATGTCGTAGCATCATTTTCAATATTGATTTCCACTGCAAGTGTTGCCAAGCTCAGTAGATGGCACCGGTGCTCCGCTCAGCCTCTCACTCGACTCCGAGACTGCCATCCTGCTTGCACATGTCCTCGTGTGATGATTACCCTGCGAACAAATAGGCCACGACAGAAATTTGTTCCACTCGGTCACTCCTGACCATTCTTTACAACTCATCGAGTAAATTAAAGAAATTTAAATACTATAATCCTACTTCCATCAAATCTTCAACTCAATAAAACATGGGGATATCATAAATCATAAAATATAACAATCACTAGCCTAGGCCAAGTACCACAGTCGTTCGCATCAACATTGAAAACTACATCATCACAAATGATACAGAAACTCTCGAGTAAAACCTCTAACGCCACAGTGTTCTAGCCGACGAGCAATAGCATTGCTTCCATATCCATTACATGGATCTCTGTGCGCTTCCACCGTGTGGATCGCCCTTGTGCATCAACCAATGACCACACACTAAGGTCTATCCAGACCTCGACCTCCACCAGAGTTGACTGCTTATCGCACGACGACCTCTGGTACTGTCCAACATAATACGGCCGATAGGGTTCCCACTCGAGATTCCACCACAACTTAAGCTTGCTCATTTTTATTAGATTATTATCTTCCTCAACATCGACTGGTACATGACCCTTTGCCATCTTCCTTAACCTATCGTGTGCGTATTTGTAAATACGCTTTACGATTTTACGTTAACGAATTTACAAAAAGGACTGTAATTAACGTGAACTTGGTTGCCGTTACATCAACATGTATGGCATGCCAAGGTATATTAACTTTTGGAAATAATGAATAATAATCAGAATAGCAAATAAATTCAAAAACCATCTAATAAGTCTAATGTGCCATCTTCCTTAGTTATCATAACTTGGTTTACGCACAATTATATTTTTTTCTAGACTACTCTACTTTACATCACAAAATAACTTGTCTGCACTGTATCTATGTTAATTGGTTATTGTAACATTCATCATATTATTATGTATTCGATTATGAAAGCTTATTCGATTTAATTTTTCTACTAATCGTTCTATATTTTTTTTCTGTAACTTATTTAAAATGTAATTCTTTTGAGAAACTAAATATCTCTAACCGTAATCATTAGGCAAAAAACGTAATAAAATTTAAACAGGATGATCGTTAATCTATACTAATATAATTATAAAGCTGAAGAGTTTGTTTGTTTATTTGAACGCGCTAATCTCAGGAACTACTGGTTCGAATTGAAAAATTCTTTTGGTGTTGGATAGGCCATTTACCGAGGAAGGCTATATAACATTACGCTACGACCAATAGGTGCTGAGAAATAATAAGAAATGTAACAAAAACGGGAAAAAATAATCTTTTGAGAGCTTCTGTTGCGCCCTTTATTTATTCTCTTCTCGAGACATTTCCTTACTATAGTTCCACTTTTAAAGTAATTATGACATGACTTTTACTGAGAATTTTCGAAAAATAAAAAAAGACTCAATAATACGTTGATCGACCCAGGAATCGAACCTGAGACCCCTCGCTCGGCAGTCACGCTTGCGACCACTCGACCAACGAGGCGGGTACGTAGGTACTCTTAGAGTAACTGTTTAAAAATATTTAAGCACGCTTTCTACTCAAATTAACGCGGGTGAAACCGCGCGGTACAGCTAGTCACTACATAACATAAAATCTGTTCTGTACCGAATACTCGTGTTGGACTAATACCAGTCACTGCAACAACATTACTAACTCGTTTTCTATTAATTCGATGCAAAACTTTATTTTACTAACGAGCATTCAGCACCTGAATCGTAAGTAAAATGTATCAATTCACCTTTGTGTTGAAACTTGCCCGATGGTGGTTGTACGACGCGCACATCGAATCGCCGCTCGCTGCAAGCTCCGCCGTCTGTCGACCCGCTGCCGCTCGTACACCGGACGGCTATGAGAACAGGCTTGCTACGCCTGAAAGAAATCAAAGGCGTCGATGACGGTTGCTGCGCCATTTGACTCAGCGATGATGTAGGTCTTGAAGGCCTTCTCCGCGTATCCATCGGTTTGCTTCTACACTTAAGTCGCATGTGACCGGTTTCCCTGCAGTGAAAATATTTGATTTGGGTCATTCTTGCTCGCTTAATATCAATTGTGTTCGATAATTCACCCGTCGTCCTTGTTTTTTCGCTTTGAACGTGAAAAAGCGTTCAATTCTTGCTGCAATTTGTCCCTCGAGATAAAGTTTGTAGTAAACGCCATACGCTGAAGTCGCGGGTCAAACTGCGATATGTGAGCAAGCACTGTTGCTACAGCTATTTCTTTTCCTGTTGACATCTTTAAAATAATTAATCAGTGAAGTAATTAATCGACTCGCGAATGCGGGTAGGTAATGTTTCGTTCTCATTCGGTTTTTCGCCATTCATTTTTTTTAATGAGGGTACCCGCTACAAAAAGTGATGGTGTTTCTTATGATTTTATTTGAAATTTCAAAATTTGATTAAAATTATTCTGTATAAGCATAGGCGGGTAAATTGGGCCTTTAAAATTTTCTTAACTTGTTTGAAGACATTTATTCTCATTAAGACATTATTATCACTTACATGAGAACACGTTCATTACAAACATAAAGATTAATTTTAACGTAGTTTTAATTTTAATTACTTATTCCTTTTTAAATACGTTAAACGAGTTTACATTTTTTATATGAGAGGGTAGTTGGTTTTAAACTGTTTAAGTCGAAAAAGACTAAAGGAGGGTGTAGATGAAAATCCATCAACGATTTTAGAAAAGACGACTTCCATGCCGTTACTAAACAAAAGATGGTCTTGCATGGTATTGGAGGCTGAGTCTCCAGAAGTGGGCTGATCTTCGAATCCCACTTCTGATGTCGGGATAGGCTCGGACATCAGAAGTAAAACAGAAGGATACAGTACAGTTATAAATGTTTTATTACATCAAATCTTATTAATGACTTAATAAATAAGCCGACATTAATTAAATTAACAATAATTTTATAGTAGGTGCACAGACAATTTATATAAAGATAGATTATACAGTAAATCAAGATTTTACACAAGCCATATAGTTAGCAAGAGTACTGACTAATGACAGTGAAGGAGGCAGAGACTCGTACTGGGACAGCAGTCCGTGCACCGAGACGCAATCGTTAGAAATGCGTGCCGATACCACAGAGCGGCTCATTTTATACCCTCCAAACGTAGTGGGGGTGATGACGACCGGTGCACGTTCTGCTAGCGCATGACAACGCTGTCCTTTTTCGTATTTATCAGCTACCCCCGTCATATATGTTCGTCAGTTTAAGATTGTCGTACATCTTATATCAACTCAAGATTTTATTTGTTAACATTTCTTCCTTTAGATTTATATGGTACAAGTCCGGATGATGATGAGAGATTGGTAATTCTGCAGGCCCCTAGACCTTTTAAAGTCTATTTATGAAAATTCTTAAGGAACATAATTAAGGCTCTGAGACTCGTCTTTCCTTATGAAAATCTTGATACTTGATATATGTTGGTGAATTTTAAGATTTATAATTAAATGTTCGAAATTATAAATATTCAAACAGAAACGTTATAATAGTAATACATCGATTATATATCAGGTTGAGTCTCGTCATGACCACGTTGTGAAAAAATTATATCGTAGTATGTACTCGTTTTTATTTTTAAAAATAAGGTATGTTTGAAAAACGCTAGTATCTAAGCCTAAGAAGATTAAATGAAATATTGACTTTTTTTAATATTGTAAGTTTTTGATCGTTAAGGTTTTTGCTGTATGAATTTTATAGTTACTTGTTTATAGTTTTTATTTTATTTTATTACAGCATTTATTTAGTAAATATTGTACAAAGTGGACCGTTTCCTCGATACTAGGAGGTTGCTATACAATTATCCACACAATTTCTGATTTTAATTAAGTGTTAATTACGGCTGCTAGCGGACGAATTTGTTTTCCTGTTAAAAAATAGAATGAATTCCTTACTGGGAAAAGTAACCTTTAGTATATACTTGAGTGTTTCTTTTATTTCTTAAAAATATTACAGCTATGTAATAAAATATATTGTATAAAAATAGCATGTCCACTAAAAATACAACTATGTATAGTTATTTATATTATTTATGTTTAATTTTTGTTAGAGCAAATAAAAATTACATATGTACATTAAAATGAATACAAAATTTATTGTTTCAGCTTAATATATGTAAAATATAGATATTTCTTTTTCATAAAAAACTACGCGTTGTTAGGCAGGAAGTTAAAATTTGTGACGGGACCGAGGTCAAAACGTTTTTGGAGAAGGTTAGTTATTTCAATTTTTACTGTTCGCTCTCATCCCTAACTGAGTTATATTATTGTTTTGGATCTATGCGAACCGCAACGGTTTATTCACTACACCTTTTATGTGGATTTTTTTTTGCTATCAAATATGTAATTTTATTTAGAGCTATTTGATATAGTCGTACTGTTTTTGAGACTTTTGTGACACCCATAATTTTTTTATTTCGACATTTTAAAATAATATACATATTTACAACGCAAAACTTAAACTAATTATATATAGACAGTTTTGGTATAAATCATGTCCGTGTGGAATGGTGCAAAGAATACTGGTAACATTTTCCCATTAAATATTATATTATATATATTGTACGACTATTTAAAAAAAATATTATTATTATTATTTATACGATAAAACGTATGAGTAAAAAATATTATTAAATAAAGTCAAAAATAAATAAATAAATTAATATTTACCAATAAAAATATAAAAAAGAAACTAATAACTAACAACCTTATAATAAAAAACAAATAAAAAATTAGTATTTTTTAATTACCTAATATAAAATATTTAATGAATAAACAAAATTTTAGAGATAAAAAGATAAATTTTGTAGAATGTAATTATTTTATTGTGTAAGGTGTAAGTGTTAAGGTGTTTAGGGACAAACTTATGCAGGATAATCATAATTATGTGCAAATTAGATCTCAAATAGTCTGCTGCAGATAGTCAATGCTGTATTAGGAACCATTCAACTGCGGAAATGGACGTGTTCGGATGGATGTCCGGGGTGTGTGACAAGACATGACAAGTGGTTGATGCTATATAACTTATATTTAGTTATTATCATGTGTGTTTGAGCCGACATACTCTACAATAATAATAGTCTAAGCGGCTCCGTTTACAAATGGCCTCATTACATACATACCTTAATTTTATTTAGAGATACTTGTCATCTGTCTCTGTCTTAGTCAAGCGAACGACTTATGATCCTAATTTCCTCTTTTATCAGCGATGATAGCTACTTTTACAAATAACATATATTAACTAATAAACTCTATGAAATTTTAAATACATAGTAGTAATACAGTTTTACAATTTATAGATTTTTATATACGTTATACTTACGCTTGATCAGTCTTGCCTGATGGAATACAAAACAGGTGTAGATTGGCCCTTGCCTAGAAAAACGCCTATTCAATCTTCTTTTGAATGTATCAAAGTATACAGATAATAGGGTACACGGATCCTGAAAAGCTGTGTCACGCCTTAACAGTTTATATCAGAGATGTGTATAGAAGTATTTCGTTCCAGAGAGTTAAGTGTTGACTACATATGGCTGCTCATTGTATCTCGTGATTTTGTTTTAGAAAAGCGAAGGAGGAAAAAGATGAAAACAATCTTCGAAGTATGTTTTGTATATTAACAATATAGCTCAGAGCAATTATATGCATATATAAGCAATTATATTGCTATGACATTCCGCTTACTTAAAAATCATTCGTTCTTTTGTCATACTCATACTCCCCACGGGAGTTGCTGGTCTCCTACTGGGTGCGTCCCCGGGTGGCGGATAGGGATACCACTCGTCGCTCACCACGAGTGGTTGGGGTCTTCGGACCCCCGCGGACCAAAACCAACAGCGGTGGGAGCGAAAGCGCAGGAGGGAGGGTGAAGGAAGATCGAGGGTACTCTCTCCCTCCACTTCGGTCGTTGGGCCGCTCCCGGTACTTTTCTGAACTAGCAGAGTGGACCGGTCGAGCGGCTCCAATCACATACGGAAGGGCCGCCGGGCCCAGCGTCGAGGCGTCACGGTTGTATGCGTTTGCGATCCCGTGGCGCCCCACTCGCACGGCGCAGATGGCCGATGGGTTTTAGTGGGTATTCTAGCTTTAGCGGTGAGAGTCAGCGAGTCCCACATACCCGTCGCCTTCGGGCGGCGGGATGCGTAAATGCATTTCCCATCGTTAAAAAAATACTCACACTAGTAGAATATAGTTCTATGTCGGGGTCCAGACACACACATAAAACAAAAACAAACACCCACCATGACAAATATCTCTATATCCTATATTAAAATTTATCATGAGCGGGAATCAAATCCATGACCTTTAGCGCAAAAGCCAGGTTGTGACGTGTGCTGTGCCGATCCGTCTTCATATTATGAGGATACATTTGCAAGGAGAACTCTTACCTTCATTCATAAGTTACAAATACATATATTTTATTATCAACTGGTCCGAAAATATATTAAAAACGTGCATTGTCACCGTTTCATTTGCTACATTGTAAAATGACGCGTTATATATATGTGCTTGCACTATACTAAGCTCGCTCACCAATCTTGTTGTCACCTGTGCTCATAAAATAAATTTAAAAATACATTATCTCTGCACTCCAAGATCAAGTAAATTTAACTGCATTGTAACTTATTTTTCGTTGCAGAAAGAGATTTATTTTTATGGCAGCAGTACCATGATAAATTTTGTAGTTTTTTATTAGAATTAAATATTATTCAGATAAATTTAACTTTAAAATATCGCTGTACGACTTGTAGAGGTAAATATGAATGCGGACACAACCATGTGCATTGTCTAGTAGACTTTTATAACACCATAAGAAAGCGGGGGAAAAGCAAAGATGTTAAACGAATGCATGAAAAAAAAAAACGAACTTGTATGTTGCGTTTGATAACAAATTACAATCTCTTATCTATTACATACATACATAAGAAAACTTTTCATTATAGTATTTTTAATTTGAATAAGGTTTTTTCTAGTTTTTTTCACTTTTTTATTAATAAACGAATTTATTTACTTCACAAACACAATAAAAGTAATTAACGTGAAGCCCAGCGTAATTAGCTCACTGAGTTTCGTAGAAAAGTAAAACAATAAACGATAACGCAGACGCGGAAAATTGGGCTTCAGTTACTTACTTCTTTATCGAAGTTATTATTACACGCTCACTTTGCTCCTAAACACGTAAGAAATTATTCGATATAAAGTTCAAGTATCTACTATAATGAGCGGAAAAAAAACTAAATATCTGAGATGATTCGATAATATTTTTTAATTATTTTAATCATACTTTTTTGTAATAAATATATCAGCGTTTCAAAAAAGTTTTAAATTATCTTTCGAAATCAAATACGTTTCTCGTAATAAAGAGATGTTAAAATCTGTATATAAGAGCATATCTCAATTCAAATTAGAGGCAGAAAGAGCTATATACAATAAAAAACTTGCATACAATGATAGTATTAGTTTTCAAAATCATAATCAAAAACAACTTTATTCAAACAGGCCCCACAAGCACGTTTGAATCGTCATTTTGCAAATTAACACTTTAAAGTTATTATTGTTTCGTAAAAGTAAAGCTGCCACTGATTCGGAATGTAGATTCTGCAGAGAAGAATCGGCAAGAAACTTCGCAGTTACTCTTTTGAAAATAATATATAAACTGTGTTTTGGTATAAAATTCGTAATATCTTGCATGAAACACAGCGCTACTAAATCCACACATCTTTATCGACTCAGTAATCCTGCACCGAATAATACGCTTTATCTATTAATTTTTTTTTAAATAAAATCTTTCAATTTATGTTGAGACAATTCCAAAATTGTTTGTAGGATTTTATTATACATGCGAATACCATAACCATAACATTTTGAGAATCTTAATCAAAACAAAAGTTGATGAACTATTCATCTCTCCTGAAGGCCCAATTAAAGTTAGGACCCAATGCATTACGTTATTTCCCGGCAATAAGACAGGCATATAAGTCCTATCAGAGAACAGCTGGAACACCGTCAGATCAAAACTTTTTTTAAAGATGAATGGATTACGCAGATACAGAAAAACAATAAAGATTGTAATAATTTCAAAGTCGATGAACTGATTGTCATTGTCAAAAACGATGATAAACTTATTATCACAGGCAAAACTAGTTAAATGTGTGAAATAGAAAAGTAAAGGCTACGTTTTGCATAAACTGTGTCTTAAGTTATACAGTAACAAAAAAGTCTAGGACCTTTTTGTTGACGCAAGGAAATCTTCGTAATTTACTTTTTTATTTGAAGCCAGTTAATAATCTGCAATGGTCTTCCTCGAATTTAGAAGAGTGGCGGAGTAACTTGCGCATGTACCAGTGTTACAAGTTATAGGCTAGCTAAATACCAAGTCACTACGTGCTACATATAGCGTGTTCGGCTTCTATATGCCGTCTTTTTGGTATGTTTGTAGGTGTTATAGATCATACTCCGTATGAAAATACTTTATCTTAATAAATTTTTAATATACAATAACAACATTTTAATTGACTTGCTAAAGTTTGACGCAGCATAGTCTGTACAAATTTTTCACAATATACCTTTCTATGTGTCAAATAATTATTATATATAGGTATTTAACATGACGGTGAAAGCCAGTTAGTTTTGTTATATGTATGAAATTTCCTTACATCGATTAAACACACACACACACACACACACACACATACACACACACACACACACACACACACACACATATATATATATATATATATATATATATATATATATATATATATATATATATATATATATATACAAAGTTGGACCATTTATATATATATATATATATATATATATATATACGTTGTACGTCCAACTTCGACATCCAGCTAGGATGGGCAGCGTTCGGGATGTTAAAAAACGTCTTTTTATCCGTCATACCTCAGTGCCTGAAGTCGAAAATCTTCGACTAATTTGTGTTACCAGTCATGATATACGTAACGTGACCATTTAGTTTTTGGCTCAAATCGGGACATCAGTTTTTTTTTAATTTAATTAGCAGGTTTATTGACCTATTGTATTACGACATGTACAGATGACTGCACATAGCACGAAATACTTGCACTGCAAGTATAGCGCCTATTGCTACTATTATAAGGGCAAGTTCAAGGTCAACCGATATATCATTTGATGTGCGGCAGCATGTACGTCAACAGAAAAACACAGTAAAATAAAAAATAAAAACAATTTTACTACGATTACACTAAAACTTTTTTTTTTTTTTGGGAAGGTTAACTATTACAAATTAAAAATTGTATGCAAAATATTTTTCTTACTTATTTTTGTATTTATCAGAGAAACAAATTTGCTTTAATACAGAAGGTGAGAATTTTAGATAAAATTCTTAGCACGTTTTTTTTTTAAATATTTATTTTAACTATATCAGCATCGCCTTCAAAACTGGAATCTTTAACTGGGTTTTTTTCAGACGTCCACACTTTGTTCAGTAAGTAAAAGACTTTTTCAGCAGGCAGACATAAAATATATTCAATTAAAATACTGAAGTTTTCATGTAGTTTTTCGGCATAATTAACACAATATATTTTCATAAGCCTTTAAGATATTTACGACGCAACTACTGCGCGAATATTAATTACCACTAAAGTAATTGGAAAAAATGCGCATCGCTATTAATCATTGAAAAACCAAAAGAATTTCGCATAGGTAATGTATTGCAATCTAGTCGCTTACACCCTCCTGCCCGCGTTGCTAGGACAGATAAAATATTGACTGTCCTAGCAATTCGTATAGGCCTACACACAGTACGCGTAGTACAAGTACGCACAGTAGGTACAGTACCTACGGGCGTATCGTTACAACCGAGGCGGCTATACGCGGTCCAGCCGACAAAAATTTCCGCCATTCGAAAAACGGGACATATTTGCGTCCCGGGGTTATTCTTGGGGACACCGGGACATACAACCGAAAAACGGGACGGTCCCGTTCAAAACGGGACGTCTGGTCACGTTAGACATACGGATCTGAGACGTGATCTCTGGCTTTGGGCTTTTTAAACAAGCTCCAAGTCGCACAGCGAGCAATGAAGAGGGATATACTTAGTGTATTCAGTTATGCTGCGAAATCGAATCAGAAATGATGAGATCCGCCGACAAACGAAGGTTACTAACATAATCTAAAGGATTTGCAAGCTAAAGTGGCAGTGGGCAGGGCGCATAGCTCGTAGAACTGATGGCCAATAGAGCGGAACGGTTCTCGAAGGGAGAGAAATATATATTTATGCTTCTGCAAATAAATTTTTAATTTACAATATTTTTTAGATACATGTAATTCAATATTACAATAATAATATTTAATGAATGAAAGTGTAAAAAACACATCTGTTTAAATTTCAACGACACTATCTAAGATGATAAAGAGTTATTTCCAATGACAAATATAGTTTGATAAGTTTTACTAAAACTTCTGTAGTTATGGTAAATTCAATCACAAATGTGAACCCAAAAAACATAACCTTCCTTCTTTAAGTAGCCGTCTAATAAGTACTATTTCTAGTATTCTGCCGTCTCGTAAAGTTACTATTATATTATTACATACATTTCGTTTAACATTACAGAGGGCACCGGCTTACCAGTTTTTTATGAAAGGTCACAAAGCCCACCTGAATATTAACAAAGTTTTATGTATGTTTGTTAGAAATTTTACGGAACAAAGAAACACCGCAAATACACTTTTGTTTATTGTTTCCATTTTTTTCCATCTCTGTACACAGAGTAAATAATATGAATGTTTACTGTCTTTCATGGTTGACAAATAGTTAAGTATATGAAAGATAGTTAAGTATAATAAAATAGTTACTTAACCCTTAATTACTCGCACAAAGAACATTACATTACTGCTCGCATGGGGTCACAGATGACCCCAAATAGTATGAGTAGTTCTAATATATTTTGAAATATATAAGTAAATGAAACTATTTTATTATTAAAGTGCTTTGTTTATTCTATAATATCTATAAGTAATAACATGAATTACTAACTAATTATACAAAAACAAGTTAAACTAAAATAATTATTAATAATCAACAATTTGTACTTAGGTATACTGAGATCATAGTAAATACTCGTATTTTTTAGAAACTTTTCGAATCACTCTTGTTACATTGTTGACAGTATATGTCAGAATGATCATTGCACACAAATCTTGTACATTTCTTGCATTTTGTTGGTATTTTGCGATCGCATTTCCACGGGCAGCTATTGGAACGTCCACGTTTTGCAGTGGTTGGTGGGACGCGATTTTCCAACTCATGCACTTCCATCAGACGTTTTTTTACCTCTTTAGGAGTTCCTCTGACTTCAAGTCATCGTATTTGGCAATTATGAATAAGTTCAACAGACAATTGCCGCAAGAAATTACGCGTCACGTGAGTACGTGATTTGTCGGTATTTACTCGTACAATGAGTGCATTTATGCCTGAAACATTTATCAGATGGAAGAAAATAGCTAACGGCCACCGTTTGGTTAGCCTCCCTACGTTGAATATACCACACAAGTGATCATTGGTGTCCACTCCTCCTTTAGTGCTGTTATAATATGTTATTATTTCAGGTTTATGCTTGTCACTTGAGGCTGGGTCGATATGAGCTACATGATGCATGAAAGATAACAACAAAACAGCTTTATTTGGTTTTGGAATATAGGAAACCATGGTCATTGTCTTTTGAAAACCGAAAAGGGAGCTCTAGAGTAAATTGAGTTTTAGATTTGATCTAGATTCTAACTCTGAAAAAAAAAGACAAAACTCTTAGTAAAACGGAATTATTTGATAATTTCACTGTATAAAGCTGTAAAAAACATATTTATAACAAACATTTATTCACTGAACATACAATAATACAAATATAATTCATAATACACAAAAAAAAATACATAAAATAAAAAACTTACCTCTACCAAAAAAGTAACGTAATTACTCGCACGGGGTCACCACTCAAGAGCGCAGCGACGCATCCTTCACTCCTGTGACTTGGTCGCTAATAAAATACAAACTTAGACGCGCATTATGAAGCTAGCGAGGGCGCGGGGGGAATCGGGCCGCGCCAAGTGCTTCATTTTTTAATCCGAAAATGCTTTGACCCCATGCGAGTAATTAAGGGTTAATAAAATAGTTAAGTAATGACAAATATTTTATTAAAAATTACCATTAAAATATTTAGTAATAACTTTCTTACAATCAAAAGTTGCTAAATAAATTATAGAACAACTTACTACTTACTACTTACTGCGCACTTTACAAAATAAGTCTTTTTAACTAAATAATCTTAATAATTTTGTAATAAAACAGTGTGCTTGGTTCAATGAAACACAACATAAAAGGATAATCAAGTTAGCCGAGTCAATGAACATCAATGCTTAAGAATATCTTATATTAAGGCGGTATAAATTTCACTAATCTCTTCATAAACTCTCAGTCAATTAAGATAAAATGTATATAAAGTTAAGTAGTCGTTGGCTGTAAAGTCAAGCACAGTTTTTTTATGGAAATAGAGAACAAACGACCGACGTCATCTGATGTTAAGTAATTACTGTCGCCCATGAACATCTGCAGCACCAGAGGACTCGTAAATGCTTTCTCTTGGTGTAAAGAGAAATAAATTGACAAATGAATCTCGAAAAGAGGGAAAGACTAAATGTATCCGGAACAATATAAGGTATCAATATAATAACAAGTAACTCAAAGTTACAATTGAAAAATTCCTTATAAATTGTAATAAAAATATTTAGTAATTGATAGGTAATTCGAAAATTCTCCAAATTAATGTTTATATATGTATGTTTCGTTATTAGTAAGTCTGCTGTCTTGTTCTTTTATAGTTTGTTTAGACTTTTCTACAAAATGTTCAAAGTTAAATAAATAGCTACTGATTCTACGTGTGATATTGACCTTATTTTTGATTATATGTGAACACATGGTGCGACGAGCTTATTCATATAAATATTTTTATTACATATATAATCGAATTAGGTATAAGAAAAAAACTCAAAATGAACACAACCATCAATGACGTCCTCACGTGTCTACCCGCGTTCGGTTCGCGCACTCAGCGATGGCGCGTTCTACACCCGAGCTGCGCGCCGCACTGACTATCGTCTATACTGATCGTAGGCGCCATGGAATAGGTGGCACTTACATTTTCGCGTGATATATTTTATACAATATTATATTATGACCAAATTACACAAAATCTTTATAAATTGTAGCCCATGTGTTATTCTGATGCATAAGCTATGTTACTGTAAAGTTTCATTTAAATTCGTTCTGTAGTTTTTGCGTGAAAGAATAACAAACATTAAGACAAACTTTCGCATTTATAATATTAATAGGATTAATAGGATATTTAGTTATAAGGATTTTGTTTCAGAGAGGTTGTGAGTCAAATTAAAGCTTATAATTATTAGATATTTACTAAATAATCAATAATGTGTACTTGTTAGCTACCATGGGTGAAACACAGGTACACTAGGGGCAAAGTTAGTGTTTATATAAAATAATCAATTTATCTCAAAAGGGACATTACAGTTTGTATATGAACGGTCAACTGTCAGCACGTGTAGCATTAAAATATTTAGTACCTGGATGACCGAGCTTTGCTCGGTTAAATTATATTTAGATACATTACATACTGATGAAAAATAAATAATATTTTCGATATTACCGACATAATAGTAAAATAATAGAAACTGGTTACTTAAATAAAAAAATAAAAAGAGCTCGCAATAATAGTTTTTCTCACCAAAGAAGAAACTTGAAAAAAAAAAAGGACAAAAATTGATCTGTAGACAGCCTGGATTTGAACCCGGGTTTTCTGAAATCGAATCTGCCCGATTCCCATCGGAGCTATTATAAGCTTGTTAATGACAGCGAAATTTACCTTCGTATTCTAATGATATTTTTTAATTCCGAGATTCAGATTATATATAAATATACAAGAATTGCTCGTTTAAAGATATAAGATTCACGCCAACTTTGTAAATATGTGTGTACATAAGGTTAGATTATCAATATTTTATTGTAACGGGCAACATTGTGTGACGTTGGGCGGAGAGCAGTGAGAGGGAGCAGAGGCGGTGAGGTGTGGAGAGAAGTGGTGAGGTGTGGAGAGGAGGGGTGAGGTGTGGAGAGGAGGGGTGAAGTGTGGTGAGGAGAGGATAGTCGAGCAGCTGAGCATTCCTTTTGGCGAGAGCGAAGCGATCGGACAAGAAATTATTTTCTACTTCAATTAAATTTGTAAATTCAATCAAGAAATAAATCAAGTTTATTGTCAGTACGTTTTTTATTTTTCAGTACTCAAATACCGGCGTTACATATCAGAAGAGGGATCAGCCCAAAATGAAGAGAAGCAATGAACATCCAGGTTGGGCTGTACGAGCAAAGAGGAACCGGGACTGGCACGTAAGCGAATCCAATATTAATAACTTTAATAGTAAAACTCATTCTGCTTCTATAAATTACCGGTGGGAGGGATGCGCTGTGCCGCGCTCCCGGCTGCATGGGTACCACCATCTTGCTTATTTCTTCCGTGAAACAGCTTTGCTGTGTTTCGGAAAGAAGGGCAAGACAGGCAGTGTAATTACTGGCACCGAGACTTAACATCATATGTCTCAGGATAGGCAACGCATAAATGAGTTGGCTGGGCTAGTTCCAGGTAAACTAGTTTATGTTCATGGGCGACGTCGACCACTTACCCTCAGGTGGCACGTCTGCCAGTTTGCCTATTCAACTAACACATAAAAAAAAAAAAAAAAATAATTTGATAAAATGAGGGTAGATAAAATAGTTAAGGAATGTTTGAATAGTGATGGTGTTACGTTAAAATCTAGATACCTTCGCTTACAAAATACTGAGAAATTAGTTCCTGACTATGATCCGGATAGTCGTGATTTACATATAAAAGGCTGTATTAAGAAAATTAAACAATTAGGCATAATTTACAATTGGGACGATGAAACAAAATCATTTATATTACAATCAAAGTTACAAGGCCAGGCGAGGCAGTGGTTTAATAGATTAGATTCTTATGATCATTCCTGAGAGGAATGGAAAGCTATGGTCATACGAGCTTTTCCACGTCATCATGATTATGCTTCTTTGTTAGATGAACTTATGTATAGAAAGAAACTTTCATCAGAATCTATGACTAAGTACTTTCAAGGAAAATTAGCAATGTGTTATAGATGTCAACTGAGCGAACAAGCTGCCGTATCTTGTATTGTGCGAGGGCTGCCACAAGAACTCAGGGCGAATGCACTAACATTCTAATGCCGTACTCCAGACGAGCTGTACGAAGGTTTCCTATCTACCTTTGATTCTTACCAGATTAATCACCAGAAATTACAGAATGATCCTGCTAAGTCACTCGGATTGAATAAAGCTTCCAGCAGAGAAGGGTCCAAAACTCAGCTTCACGGAAGATAATCGCCGGTTTGCTACAGCTGTAATGAAGTAGGACACGTGGCAACTATCTGTAATTTACCTAATAAACGTAAGTGTTTTAGATGTGGTAAACTATGTCACGTGGCGAGTGCGTGCCATACAGCAAAAGATGATCACCAGAGCAGCGTGAAGGCGGTCCACCAGATATCAAGTTTGAACAACATGTACTCGTACCAGAAGAGTTTTAAGGTAATGACATGTTTATCAAAGCTTATATAGATACTGGCAGCGAACTCAATGTAATCTCTAACGGGGCGTCCGATGCTTTGAAACTGAGGGTAGACCCCACCAATATTGTTTTGAAGGGCTTTAATAGTAGCTCAGTTCATGCAATAGGAGAAGTTTAGTTTGACCTTTTGGTAGATAAGCAGTTAATTAAAACCACAGCTGTCGTAACTGACGTAGATATGGGAGATATCACCTTATTTATTAGACAAACTATTTTAAACCGCGAAGATATGACTTTTAAAGTTTCTAAATATGGAGTCACTTTATCTAGAATGTCTAATCCACCTAACGACTTAACGAATATAAATGTATGTGATGAAGCGAGTAATTTCAGAGTTTAACTAATTGAAGGCACAACTGTACCGGTCCGAGACAACCTAGTTCGACTGATGGTTCAAGGAGCTGGATGAGGAGACTAAATTGTACGAAGCCAAAACAAACCAGTATACGCAGCATTACGTACGCTATAGCCAGCGCAGTACTTCAAAAGGGTGAAGGCTACGTCAGGGTCTGCAACATAGGATCAGATGCAATTAGCTGGAAGAAGGGCATGACGATTACCAGAGCTGAGAAGTGTACATCAGACTTTGAGGTGAGTGAAAATAATTTAGAATTGAGGAGAGATGAGTTAGTAAAAAAAAAATTTCGATAAAGAGTTAGAGACATTAGAGATAGGCAACATAGGAGAATTTTACAATTGCGCATTTATTAAACTTTTAAAATCATATAGAATTTGTTTAGCTAGTTTAGTACTAGGGAAGAGAAATAGGTTGCACTAATTTGGGTGAAATGAATATTATATATAAGTATATATTAGAGATTATCCCTAGGTATAGATTAGCACATTCAGAGAGACAAATTGTAACGAAATTAGTCGATGATTTAATGAGTGGGGGAATTATAAGGTAATTCAATTCAGAGTATGCGTTTCCGATTATCCTTGTGCGTAAGAAAAATGTTGACTATAGACTCGTGTGTCGATTATAGGGATTTAAATGCAATTACAATCAAATATCGTTTTCTGTGTCCCACATTGACGATCAATTAGCTAAGTTGTCAGGTAAAAGTTGTTTCACGAGCTTGGATCTGTTTTCGGGCTATCATTATGTTAAAATTCATCCAAACTCTATAAATAAGACTGCTTTTATTTCACCAGATGGTCTGTATGAACACTTGAGGGTACCGTTTGGACTGGCTTATAAACCGTCGGTATTCATTTGCGTTATTAAAAAAATTAATAAAACTTGTAGGTAGTAATGAAATCGTTACATTTATGGATGACATGTTATTATCTACTTCTTGTATCTCTGATGGTTTGAAATTACTTGAAAAAGTTTTTATTCGATTAAAGAAAGCGTATTTAAAATTAAATTTAAAGAAATATTCGTTTCTTAAGTCTAGTGTTTCTTTTCATGGCCACGAAATTAGTCAGAATGGTATTAGTGGGTAGTCAAAAAAATTAACGAAGTATTTAATTTTCCTAAGCCTAGTAATTTACATTAATTACGTCAATTCATAGGTTTATGTAGTTATTTTAGAAAGTACATAAATAAATTTGCTCTTATAGTAAAACCATTAACCGATTTGACAAAAAAGTCTTCGGAATGGTCATGGGGTTAGAAACAAGACCATAGTTTTAATGAAATAAAACAAAATTTATGTTCACGACCGGTTCTTGCTCTATATAATCCATTGTTAGCTTGTGAAATTCATACAGACGCGAGTAAGATCGGTATTGCGGGTATAATATTTCAGTTACAAAATGAACGCAAATTAAAACCGATATTTTATTTCAGTAGAGTAACTTTACGTGAAGAATCAATGTATCATAGTTACGAACTAGAAACATTAGCTTTTGTAGATTCATTAAAACATTTTCTAGTGTATGTACTGGAACATTTGATCAAAGTAGTCACGGATTCCTCCGCCGTGAGATATACCCTTTTAAAGAAAGATTTAGTTCCTCGCATAGCTCCTAATGGCCTAGGATTCCGGAGTTCGATACTAAGATCGAGTATAGACCTGGAGACCGTATGAAACATGTCGACGCTCTGAGTCGTTAACCATCAACCGATATAGTAGCTCCAATAAATATTGATCCTTTGATCGTATTATTAATATAAATATAATATTCAGCTATGACTGGTACTTGACGGTACGGTAGGAAATACTTAGAATGATGTTAAAAACAATTATAAAATTAAAAACGATAGATTATATAGGATAAAATTGTACGGTGATAGATTAGTAGTGCCGACATTTGCTAGATAGAAATTGATGCAAAAACTTTACGATAAAAAAGGCCAAATAGGTATTAAACGGTGCGAAGAGCTAATTAAGTCAGATGATTGGTTTCCGAATATGACTCGTTTTATAGAAAAAAATGTGAATATAGCTGTTTAGAGTGCGCTTACGCTTAAGTACCTACCGAAAAACTGAGTAGCGAATTGCATCCTATGCTCAAGCCTAATATCACTATGGAAGTAGTTCATATTGACTATCTAGGCCCATTTTGTAGAACACGCAAAGGTCATCAATATATTTTAATGCTTGTAGATTCTTTTTCTAAATTTTTGATAGCACGTCCAACTAGAACAATAAATCCTGTGTTGTAGATTAATGCCGAATTCAACTTGTAATGTAGTCTACATTACAAGTTACTACACCTGTATAAATAAAACGTAAAAATGCTTCAAAGCGATTAGAGCGACGAACTACGTTTAAAAAGAGGGCATTTAGTTCTTTGGAAGCAAGCTCCATCAGGTGGTGAAGTTAAAAACGTAAATAATAAATTAAAAGTGCTTTACTCTAGGCCTTATATTGTTCAAAAGGTATTAAATAACATGTGATATGAGATTAAAAGTGTAAACGGCATGCGTAGTTACAAAATGTTCTCCGGTGTAGTAGCCGCAGATTCTCTCCGTACTTATCGAAGTACCCCAAACCCTAGCGAGACTAGCAGTGATGATGACGTCGTTACTAGGGATGACTTGATTGATTTAGTAGAAAGTTAAAATCTGTGTATGTTGCACCAATTGCGGTGCAATTGTTTCAGGATGGCCGACTGTAACGGGCAACATTGTGTGACGTTGGGCGGAGAGCAGTGAGAGGGAGCAGAGGCGGTGAGGTGTGGAGAGAAGTGGTGAGGTGTGGAGAGGAGGGGTGAGGTGTGGAGAGGAGGGGTGAAGTGTGGTGAGGAGAGGATAGTCGAGCAGCTGAGCATTCCTTTTGGCGAGAGCGAAGCGATCGGACAAGAAATTATTTTCTACTTCAATTAAATTTGTAAATTCAATCAAGAAATAAATCAAGTTTATTGTCAGTACGTTTTTTATTTTTCAGTACTCAAATACCGGCGTTACATTATATTAAGATTTATAAAAAAAAATTTCAATGTATTTTTATTAAAAAATAATATACATTGATAATACAAATAATTAAACGAAATGAACATGTGTCCATATCCACGGTATAGCCTATACCGTGGGTATAGACACATGTTGGCACAGCATTTCCTATTTTAATGATTTTTAAAATAGCTATGGACTAGCTTTTGCTTGCGATTTCATACGCGTATAGTTTACAATTAGGTATACTTCTTATAACATAAATAGCTCCACTTCTAGACGATGTATTAAGACAGTAGATACCAGATCTTAAGTTAGACTTCCAGGAAACCAACTGTTAAATCCAATTTTATGCAGAAATTTTGACGTTACGCATGAACTACTAACGTATAGCAACTGGCTACTACGTAAATATTCTTAACATTCATTTTCCTAAAATTCACATTTTCGTTGTATTTATAGATAGAGTTGAGTAAACGATAAAATTTATTTATTTTTGAAGTTAGAATTGTTGAAATTAGTTTTGACAGTTCTTTATTATTAATAAAATATTTTAACCGTTTCTGGATTTATTTATACAGATAAAATAAGAGACGAATGTCATATGGTTCTTAATTGTTAGGCATTTTGAAGTTAAGATATCTTGTATAGATTAAAATATTTGTTTATGGCAAAAAACTTGACGGACAGACAATATATAAAATTATACTAGTCGTTTTTAATCCAGTACTAGCCCCTAATGGATGTTCAATAAATAATATGAACAGCGTGGTTCACAAATTACATAACGAGAAATTCGTTGTACATTTTCGTTAATAGGGAGATAGTTACCAAAATTAATTTGCTATTATCCCATTAAATTGTAAATATTTAAATTAAATAATTTATTTTATACATAAAATATACATGTATTGTTTTATTTAGTTTGTACTTAACCAATATGCCTAAAAAATTTCATTTTAGTATGTAATATGTAAAAATAACACTAGTTTACATGACTTTTGTTCATGAAATGGAATATACACGGTTACGTTACCTTGGGTATCTACATCTCGAAAAAAAATATTTAAAACAATGCAGCACGTCAGTTTTTTTGAAATATTTATTATGAAGATTTTTACAAAAAACAACATCTAAATAAACAATAGACAGTTAAAAATGAGTAACTTTTGATCTTTTTTTATAAATATTTTCATCTGTATCTCTCACATCAGACCAACAATAGTCACCCAGTATATTTTGATCCCAAAAACCTTGATAATTTTTCTCAAATGATTTCAAAACTTGGTGAAATCGCTCATTATGACATTTATATTTAATCAATTCAATCAATTTGGCCATTGTATCATCGGTTTCTTTACAATTAACTGAATGACCTATAGGAATAGACGGCTTTGCATTTCCAATATGCTTTAAGACTTTCCTTCGACGCATCTATAAAAAGGCGCCATTCTTTTGCGTCATATGGTTGTTTCATTTCTTAAAAAAGTCCCTTGACGTCATGACAATAACAAAACTCATTTTCTTTTGTAAAAGAACAGCATCAGCCTTACTTCTTGGGAGATAAATACTAACTTTTGTACTAGGATCAAGCAATTTCCACTGTTGCAGCCTGGAGCCAAGTAATTCCGCTTTTGACTTAGACAACTGCAAATCTCTTATAAGATCTTTAAGTTGAGATTGGGTTATCAAATGTGGACTGTCCTCATCATCGAAAATGTTATCTGAACTTGATTGTTGACTGTCACTATGCTCGTGCATTGTAATACTACTTGTTGTATCTGTGTGAGTTTGGTCACTACTGCCGGGTGGTGTGGGAACTGGTAAATCCTTTGAATGAAGGACCGGCTTGTTCACTGACGGAACGTCTGCATATTTTATACTATCTTTATTTTATTAGTTAAAACCGAAAGTTTTTGTTAAAGAAAAGTAACAATCGGTTACGTGGTTAGGTTAGGTTAGGTTAGTTAACATAACAAAATCGATTTGGATGTAGTTTACACATTCTAGATGACATTTTTATATAAAAATAAGACTTTTGAATCACACAGTTGCTTACAAAATAGAACGATAAACGTATTTAAAACAAGTGCGGGTGAATAAAAAACAAATACCTCTATATCTCAGAATTGTGACGTGCTACGAAACATAAAAAAAAATTATTGCTGTCCCCAGGCTATCTAAATAATATTATTTAGGTAGCTACCTAAATAATATTATTTAGGTAGCCTGTAAGGTAGGTAGCCGGTAAACATATATATGTTTCATTTCATGAACGAAAAAAAAATTTTTTTAAGCTAGTGTAATTTTTAGTAGTAATTTTAGTTAGTACAAATTTAATACATTATATTATATCAGACTGTCTCCATACACTTATTTCTTATCATAATTTAAAGTAAATAAACCATAAACTACTAAAAATATTTACACGATTTGAGGAACGTTAGACAGTAAGTGACACATGTAAGTGGCTTGAAACTTCACTCAGTTTTAAGAATATATATATATATATATATATATATATATATATATATATATATATATATATATATATATATATATATATATATATATATATATACACTCATTTGCAAAAAAAAACGGGCGGTTTCGATTTTCTTCCTGGCTGAAAAAAATAACATACCAAAAAGGTTTTAATCATTTGAACATGTTACTGGCCAGTTATAAAAGTGCCATAATGTTTATAAGAGTACATTCCAAATTCAAATTTTTGACTGAGCCTGGTTTTCAAAGAAAATAACTTTTAACTACATTTTGTGGCGCGAATTCCCTATAGTTAATATCGACTCTAATTAACTTTTTGTCAATTTTTATTAAATTATCTGGTGTCCTTGACATTTAAAAGTATTGTTATTGCTGTTTAGCAATCTCGAAAATGGTAGATAAAGTGATAAAAGCGAGCAAAATTATTGCGCTGCTTGAAGAAGGTTGCAGTCAATGCTTCGTGGCTCAGAGGCTAAATGTGAGTCGGTCGACAGTTCAAAGGACCTGGCAGCGCTATCAAGAGACCGGTTCCGTCAAGAGAAGGCCTGGTTCTGGCAGAAAGGCATGTACCGAACCACGGGATGATCGTTTTCTAGTTAGTCAAGCGTTGAGAAATCGCAAATCTTCTTATGTGGACCTCAAGAACACCCTCGAAGAAGTAAGAAATGTGCAAATTAGTCTATGGACGGTCAGGAGGAGGCTTCTCGCTGCTAATATACACAGTCATCGCCCGGCACGCGGCCCTAAATTACTCCGTGGACATCGAGTTGCCAGGCTTAGCTTCGCTCGAAATTGTGTGTCATGGACTCATGAAGACTGGGATAGGGTATTGTTCTCCGATGAAGCCAGGATATCTCTGCATGGTGAAGACCGACGTCGGCGAGTGCTACGTAGACGAGGAGAACGCTTTGCAGAGGCATGTTTTGAAGAAATCACACCTTATGGAGGGGGCTCTGTTATGTTTTGGGCAGGAATAAATTCTATGGATCGTACGGAGTTAGTCTTTATCGAAAACGGTACACTGACTGGACACCGATACATAACGGAAGTTCTAATTCCTTATGCACAACCCGCTTTAACCGCTCTTGGCGAAAACTCAATTTTTATGGACGACAACGCTCGCGCCCACCGGTCTGGCGGTGTGGATGCGTATATGTTAGAAGTCGGAATTCGTCGTTTGGACTGGCCAGCTAGAAGTCCGGACCTCAATCCCATAGAGCATGTCTGGGACGTTCTGAAGCGACGAGTGAGATCAGTGCAGCCGGCTCCGCAGACCATCAGAGAGCTAAAGAATGTGATTACCGCGGAGTGGGAACGTATTCCCCAAGAAACCATAAAAGATATACTCACTAGCATGCCCAGACGAATGCAAGCTGTGATTTCAGCAAGAGGGGGTCACACTCAATACTAAACTTTTATCTGCTTTTAATGTATTCAAGAAAAACAAAGAAATTAACGCGTTTCATTTTTATTTAGCGAGCAGGTACAATCATAGTGTTTTGAGCTTAAACATTATTTCTTAATAATTTAATTAAAATGTTATGATAAAACTGATGAAAACTATTCCTTCCTAATTAATTTATAAAATTCTGAGGATAACAATACCTAAAATTGTCAAACAAACTAATAGTAACTATAAAATAGTTCTTTGCTTAAGTGCCCGTTTTTTTTGCAAAAGAGTTTATATATATATATATATATATATATATATATATATACACTGTAAGATAATAAGATAAATTATGCTTTCAAATGACCTTAAAATGGAATTTAAAACCATAGTGAAAATTTTTACATTTCAAACATATTTCCTTTTTATAATTTTATATTAAGTTATGTAAAATAAATCTGACTGACATGCATGAAACAGCTAGGCTAGTCAATTATTACACATTCAATTTTGTATCACATTTTGCATCATATTACTGTTCAATTCTTTACCTGCGTTAATGTAAGTAATAAAGTATGCTTACGTAAAGCTTGCGTAAATATCTTCTTAACTTAAGACCACCACGAATCTTGAAAAAATATTTTATGACGCAGAAAATACGAGATGTCTTTTCGTTATATTATGTTAAAAATATTTGTTCATTTGAAAGGTTTTTAATTATTATTCTAAGTAAAGTTCGCAATTCTTTGTTAAGATCTAAATAACATGTTTTATTAACCAACCAATTTCAAAATAGTAATAATAGCGAGTAAGTATTATATTATTAAATAAGTAACTTCTGAGTGTCTTTTTTTAATTGGGTATCTGTCGAAGTTGACCGCTTAATAAAATGAACTAAAACATAAAGTACGTCGAAACTAGAATTTTATTCGAATCATGGAAATTTATCCGCTCTACTGCAGAAGTAATCAACGTTTAATGAAATCGGAAATTGTGATAAAATTTGTGTCACATTGCTTTATAATATTGAACTCAAACTTTGTTATTTTCATATAGATGATATTATTTGTAATGAAGCTGGTGTTTAACTCGAAAATATTATTATCATAATGTACGGACATTTCTGTTAAAACGACAAAAGATTTTAGGGTTTATTACTCGTAATTATCACACCACGCCTCTCTATTATTTTAATATGAATTATGCGTATTTATTCTTTTGTTAGCTTTATTCAATTGTCTTTGTAAGTAATTTATTTTAAAAATTAAAATATATTTCTATAATTTTATTCGTCTAAATAATAATGAAATTGTTGTTGTTGTTGAATATTTTGTATAATTTTATTTTTTTTTTCAATATAAAATAAAAATAAAAATAAAATAAAAATAGTTTATTTAAGATTAAAACATCCATATTGCATTAGTGTGTTAGTAACAATGTTTACTTATAAACTATGTTAGTTATTGTTAGTATGATAAAAATAATAAAAATAAATAAAATAAAGAATCATTTTATTTGGCCCGTGATTGTTTCTATCCAGTGTTTTTGAATAGAAATATTGATAGGTTTTTGAATATAATATAAAAGAATAATGTGATAATTATTAATGTGACAATTTTATTGTGACAGGAATCATGTGATAATTTTCATACATATCTACAAAATATTTATTTATAGTGTAATATTATTATTCTAATCTCGACAATCGAAGTGTACGTACCTGTTTAAAACATTGTTTTAAATTAATTAATGAGTATAGTATTAATAAGTAAGATATTATATCTTATTAGTTAAACAGATATATTACATCTACTCTATTTATACGGGGGAATCTGGGACAATCGATGATATTTTAACCTCATGATCTGCTGCTCATACTGAACAACTTTTTCCAAGAAACATATCCTCGAAAATGAAGTTTGGGGGCGTCCATAAATTACGTGAGACAATTTTGTCGATTTTTCCGTTGTTTCCTTTTATTTCTTAGTGATACGCAATTTTTATTATAGCAAGCTTATGATGCAAATTGTACCCGTTGGTTGTTTAAAAAATATTTATTATCATTTGACTTTATCATAAAAAATAATCATTGTACTATTAGTCCTTATAATGCGTTGTTATATTTTGGTTTGAGAATAGACAATGTGTGTCGTACAGATTAAATTTTACATAAACATTATATACAAGTATTATTGCCTGCGGTTTCGTCCGCGTGGTTGTATTGACAAAAAGTAGCCTATGTCCTTTTCTTCCTCCTCCTATATCTTCAGATTATTCGTATAAAATTTTTACAACAACTCGGTAAGAAACAAGTACCATCATATAAAAGTTCTTGTAGCTTGTTGTAACTTTGATCGATGTTTTAATAATAGTGTATTTTTTATATGTAAAGAAATACTTACTAGATCTCGTACAAACAATTTTTTGGTGGAAGTTTGCATGGTAATGTACATCACATATATTTTTTTGTTTTATCATTCTCTTATTTACGAAGTTATAGGGGGGACACATTTTACCACTTTGGAAGTGTATCTCGCGCAAACTATTCAGTTTAGAAAAAATGATATTAGAATCCCCAATATCATTTTTGAAGACCTATCATACCATAGATACACGTATGGGTTTGATGAAAAAAAAATTGTTTCAGTTCTAAGTATAGGGAACCCCCAAAATTTATTGTTTTTTTTTCTATTTTTGTATGAAAATATTAATGCAGTTCACAGAATATATCTACTTACCAAGTTTAAACAGTATAGTTCTTATAGTTTCGGAAAAAAGTGGCTGTGACATACGGACGGACAGACGAACAAACATGACGAAACCATAAGGGTTCCGTTTTTTGCCATTTGGCTACGGAACCCTAAAAACGTTCCTCCACGCTCGCAGAGTGCACAGGAATAAATACTCCCAGTCGAGACTTTAGCGAATTCTCGCGAAAAGGTTCTAAGCGCCGTGATATCACGTCACTTACATGTTTTCGCATGATAATTTTTAAACTGTGTTATATTATGTCCAAATTACACAAAATCTTTATAAATGTAATGAACCCACATAGGGTTATTCTGATGTATTAGCTATGTTACGGTAAAAAATAATTTAAATCCGTTCAGTAGTTTTTGCGTGAAAGAGTAAGAAACATCTAGACAAAATTTTGCATTTATAATATTAATATGATATAACTAAATGTATATTATCAAAGATGCATAAAGCTGTTATGTTGAAGACTTTGTTGTGTTGGGTAGTCTGCTGTACGCTCTGTACTTGTTTGTGTATAATACAGATCTGACTCTAACACATTATAAGTGAATACTTGCCAAAATAGCAATATCGGAGTATTATTTTCGTGTTATAATTGTGTTAATATCAACACGGCTAAAAAGTTATTACTTAAAAAAAAAAAAAACCTTTTAGACTACTTATTTCGGTGTGTCAACTAAATGATAGCAGACAGCAGATACAAGAATGGTAAGAATCCCAATGGCAGTGCCAGATGGTTTAAGTCATAAGAACTAATATAGACTACTTTTCATTTCATAAAAAGTGGTCCTAAGCTAATATAAAAACCATGAAATTGAACGAAATTCAATTTCAAGGTTAGTAAGATTACTAGCTTTTGTGTAATAAACAATTACTAACTGTTCAAAATGTTTTTATAAATTGTAAGGACTTTTGTTAATATTGACATTGGAAATCAAAATTGAAAGATATTTTTCCATGCGTATTACTGAATCGCTATTGGTCAATATTTCTGGATCTCTCGGAGCAATATCCGGATCGAACGCAACGCTCGAAACAAATATTATGATATAACGATATCTCACACAAGCTTTGATAGTTCAACATTGAATGTTTGGACAAATGTAATTTCAATATTCTATTTTACACGAGTTATACTGTATAATAAATTAAGTATGTACGTTTTAACGAGGGTTGTAGATTTTTTCCTGCACAGCTATTAACGTATTATCGTGTTGCTTTATAGCCTAACTACTCGTATATATGTAAGATTGCGAAATGATCCTAAGCAAAAATTTCTGAAACATAATTTAAAAAAATCGATTTGAGATCAGTGTGTCTAAATTTTAAACAAACGAAATAAAGACAAAATATATTCAATCTCTGAATAGATTTTCATCAGTTCTGTCTTCATCTGTAATACGTGTTACTCACCACCATGATTATTTCAATCATTGGATGTCCACTGTTGAACGTAGGCCTCCCCCATTGACCTCCAGGGTGACCAGTTCATAGTAGTCTCCATCCAACGGCTTTCGGTGACTTTCCTCAAGTCGCCTATCCATTCTCGTGGACGGTCGTCCGACGCTGCGTTTGCCGGTACGTGGTCTCCACTCGAGAACCTTTGTGCTCCATCGGCCGTCAGTTCTACGAGCTATGTGTCCTGCACACTGCCACTTCAGCTTGCAAATCCGTTGGGCTATGTCGGTAACCTTCGTTCGTCTGCGGATCTCATCATTTCTGTTTCGATCTCGCAGAGAAATACCAAGCATAGCCCTCTCCTTTGTACGCTGTACGACTTGGAACTTGTTTAAAAGGCCCATAGTCAGAGACCACGTCTAAGATCCGTATGTCATCACTGGTAACATACATTGGTCAAAGATTTTCGACTTCAGGCATTAATGTATGATAGATGAAAAGACCTTTTTTAACTTCCCGAACGCTGCCAGTCCTAGTTAGATTCGATTCGACGATTTGCCTCTCTCTCGAAGCTGGACCTACCAAGTTGGCCATTTTGTCCTAGGTAGATGTACTCGTCAACAACTCCGAGAGAAGAATTTCCAACCGATATTGGGATGGCCACGACATGGACATTCGACATGATTTTCGTGTTGTCCATATTTATTTCAAGGCCCACCCGTCGGGAAACTCCATCGAAATCATTGAGTATAATGCTGAAGTCTTCCAGGAATTTTGCCATAAACACGATATTGTCAGCGAATCTAAGATGAGTGGTATACTCGCCGTTTACGTTGATGCCAAATACTCTCCATTTCAGAAGCTTTAAAGGGTCCTCCAACGCTGCGGTAAGCAGTTTCGGAGAGATGACATCTCCCTGTCTCATACCTCGCTGCATTGAAATCGCTCTCATGCTATGCTCCTGTACTCCAATCATCATACTAGCGTTATTGTACAAGGTCTGCAAAACTTTGATATACCGGTAGTCAATGTGGCATTGCTGGAGACACTGCACCACCGCCAAAGTTTCGTTTGAATCGAAGGCTTTCGTAGAGTCCACAAAAGTCAAGCACAATGGCCGATTATACTCCTCGGTATTTTGTATAATCTGCCGCAGCGTATGTATGTGTAAAAATTACAAAAAACTAATTTTACTCATGTACCTATATATCTTATTTTTTTAATGTAAATTTATTACATATTCATCTACACACATAAAATGCTTTGTCCTGAATGACCGACTGATTGACAGAATAACTGACTGACGGGTTAACGCACAGCCTAAGCCGCTGATCGTAGAGACCTGTAACTTGGAGGGTGTATTCTTTGTATGACGTAGGCATCCAATAAGAAAGGATTTTCCCAGATTCTACCCCTAAGAGGATGAAAAAACGTGGCAAAGTTTGTATGGGTGATTCCTTGGCCCAATCTACTTCAAATTTTGCATAAATATTCTTTAACATATTTGATTGAAGCCATGTTTGACATTTTATCGAAATTTATCCCGTAACGGAGTTAAAAGGGGGTAGAAAACTAGAAAGTTATCTACTTCGAAGTTGATATCAATACACGGAGTATGAAGTGCTTTTGATTAAAATTGCATTTTATTTTGACACATGTTTGACAAATCAATCCGTCTATTATAAAATATTTCCAGTATCGACGCAGGTGTAGGTGATATCTTTTTTTTATGCTCCTGTTGGAACAGGCAAGACTTTTCTATTAAATTTAGTGTTGGCCAAAGTGAGAAGCAATCGTGATATCGCCTTAGCGGTCGCACTGTCCAGAATCGCTGCCACGCTGCTGGAAGGAGGTAAAACTGCAACGCGTTTAAACTTCCTTTTAATTTGATACAAACCGAAACCCCTTTCCGAAATATACCCCAAAAACGGAAAACTAAATTAAATGTATGGGATGAGAATACTATAGCTCATAAAGGAGTTACTATATTGTTAGCCGGCGATTTCCGGCCGACTTTACCAGTAGTGCCCAGAGGAACGCGAGTGGGTGAAGTTAAAGCGTACGTGAAGTATTGACGACCGTTCTGGAGTAGTGGTGTGAGAAGTCGTCTAAACGCTTCGCCTCAATACCAGTGGTTAAGGGTTCGATTCCCACTCAGGGCAGATATTTGTATTTGTGAAAATATTTGTTTCCGGTCTGGGTGTATGCCCTTGTGGGTCTCTCCACCGTGTCTCGGAGAGCACGTAAGGCCGTCGGTCCTGGTCGTTATCATAGACACCTGATAACGATCGTCATCCATAGTAGGGAAATTGTCCGCCAACCCGCAGTGGAGCAGCGTGGTGGATTAAGCTCCAACTTTTTTCTTTTTGGAGAAGACGCCTTCGCTCAGCAGTGGGTGGCTTACAGGCTGATACAGTACAGTAATATTTTTATAAATATTATAAAGAGATTTTAGTCATAAGACGGCTCTTTAGGTTTTGATTTATGCAGGAATTTTGTGTACTATATATTGTAGTAGTATTGCAATGTATAGTACACAGAAACTGGTATAATACTCTACTGAATAAATTGCGATGAACTAATGAAAAGGTCGCGACTTCAAATCTGGTGTAGTAAATATATTTAAAAAAAATCGTTTAGTGTTCGATAGTGAAGAAAAATGTCGTAAGGTGTTGTCAATCTCGCTCTTCTAAGAAATTTTAAGATTGTATATTCTCTTTATTGTACTATACTGTAACAGGGCATAATATACATTCCACTACTTCGCAGGAGAGGAATGGGTTCGGAACTTACTCCACCACGCTACTCCAATGATTTTATTTTCGAACTATCCCACTATTTCTTGCGAATAGGTTATTCCAAGATGTTATTGTTTACACAATTAATAATTTATCTGAAATATATATACCTTAAAGCACTTAGGCACTTAGGTGCCTTTATATTTTGTAGTACTTATTAATTGTATAAGGGAAGAGCGGGAGCCCCTACTACAGGTATTAACATACTTAAAATGGGGTACCCAACATATTTTATAACAACGTACTACTTTTTAAAGCAATAAATTATTTTTATTTATTTATTCAATATCTACCTAAGTGCTTTAAGCTCCTTTTTTAAGTCAATTTACTCATAGATATAAATATTTGCTCTACCATTTATAACATTCAGAGTTTAATTTTTCAAAGGAACCAAAATGTTTGTACGTAGTAGATGTATGATCTTATCACTCGTCATATTTTTTGTAACTCATTTTTGACGTCACTTTTACATAGACGACGATCCTTTTGCATATTTTTACGGAAAGGTGAAAGGAAAAACACGGATTTTGAAGATCAAAGGTTGAAATCGGTCTTATTCTTTTAGAAGCTTGGTGTATTAGATATACCGAAACATTTATGTATTTATATTTCGATTTCAAAAGGAGAGAAGATTTTTTTTGTAGATTATTATTTTTGTATTTTATTTAATGTGATCTAAAATACATTAAATAATTTACAAAAATAAATAATAATCAACATTATTATAAATTGAATATGCCACATTGCGCTATATAAAATAAAGGTTATGTATAATTTTAGAAAAAAAAAAAATTATTCTACCAATTATTCGGACAGCATAGTTTTGTATTCGGACAGTCGTCTAAGCTCAAGCGAGTGTTTCACATTTCAGTGGTCCGTCCATTAGCCCGCAGCGGCCCGCGCCCGCAGTTTTTGCGCGCTCAACCGATCTCCATAAATCCTCGTAAGTGCCTCGTTAGTAGTTCTGCTCAATTCGAGTTCACTTTCTACCTAGTACAAATTTTAGGCCTTTTGGGCAATTTCATTTTACAAACCATTCAAAAATAAACAGTAAAATTTCCTTTAAGGTCAACATTATTTTTTTTTTGTTTTAAATTGCAGTCGAATTACATGTTTAAAATTATTATAATGTTAACATAAATTGTTACATGTTTTATCTTCATGATCTGTAAAAAAAATAAAAAATAATGCCTTTATTTAAGTTTTTAGACTTATAAACAAGCACTAAAAGTTTTTGAAATTATAATTTCTGTTTAAAATTCGCTCGTCGGTGATATTGTAAAGAAACCTGCATCTGTCGGCACAAATTCTTAGACGTCTGAAAGCTTTTATCAACAATAGGAAATTCACGGACAGTTAATGATGAATAACTATTGTATTTTGCATTTTACAGCAAAATATATGTTTAAAATATAATAAAAATATACGTTTAAAAAATAATATATGTTTTAAATATGATGACTATTACTTTTTTTTTAATTTAATTAGAATTAAAGAAAATTTAATTAATAAAAAAAATAGTGCTTAAAACTGAGCAACTATATATAACAAAACATTTAAAACTTAAATGTATAAAATAATGTATATCTACGTTAAAATCATTCGAAACGTAAACGGAACGTACCAAAATAGCGACTGCTTTAAAAAGGAAACATTTTTAAAAAGAATTCTCTATCGCATACATACATATGTACGTCATAAAATGTTTTACTCAAAGGTCCAAGATCTATACTCGTAATAGTTTTCGTCCATTTATGTCGTCTAAATGTCCCTCGTGGCCATATATTTTCTATACATAGTTATTGATATTTATTACTCAACTCCCATGACTCGTATCGTGATATGTAATGGCCTTTGGGTGTCTGCAACAATGTATTTTATACAACAATGTATTTTTAAAAATATATTTGTTTATGTATGTATCCAATGCGTGGTTACTATATTGAATACTTCCATATACAATACACAAAAATTAACTTTTTTTTCTTCTTTAATATTAGCAAAGACTCTATTATTAATTTAAAAAAAAATCAATCCGGTGGCATCTAACGTTAAATTTAACACTTTAACTTAATATCCAAGCATTGACATTTATAAATAATCTGCTGCTTCTATATCTGTATCGTACAATGATGATTAATATATTTATCTTAATATCTTGCCACTCAGTGAGCTGTTATTATTACGTAAGTAATAACAGCTCACTGTTGTCACTCTATATTTTATTTCTTCTTTTTTCTCTTGGAATATCGAATATTATTTGGTGGAAATGATTGCCAAAGATATCTTTCATTAAATCGTGGTAAGCACTATATGTACTCGTAATACTTAAGCATGATCAATTATCTAGTGCGTTTTTTTTAAATTATATTTATTCGGTCATTAATTTTGTCGACATTTACTATTGTGTGATAGGTCTTCAAGGAGACTTTTCTTCGCGTCACTTACTTTACGACTCTTTTACTTGGTCTCTTGCATGCGCTTAATGATGTCACTTTGTTTGACACTTCTGCTCATTATAAAACTAAAGAAAGTTCCATAGCCGATATATAATAGATATTAGATTTGCTGTAAAGAAGACCCTAAATACAGAAAAAGAGTCTTTTAAGCATATCTCTTATTTTTTCGTTGCGCTTTTATATTTTTAAACAAGGAAACAAAAAATTAAAAAACAAGTAATATTGTTTATGAAGAAATTCTGTAATTAATGTTCTTATATTACAAACTCACACGTACACACAGACTTGCTTAAATTAACTTTGTTTTGTTTCTCTATAAATCCCATTTCGGTTTTAAGTAAAAATACTTGAATATTATATTTAAGTACAAAATAGGTATATTATCTAATATAATATATTCAAACTCTGTATATGTCGACCATGATAAATGAGCTGTTTAACGCCAGTATTTCTTTCATGCCTGAGTATTCATTTTTGCGTTCGTTTAGTTCTTACTAACATCATAGCAGAGCAAATATACTTACTCTAGCAAAAATTATATATAGCAAAGCAGATACTAAATATTTTTCTAAAATATTTCGATTTTGAATTTCTAGACTTATGAATTAAGCCTGTATCGCCATTTATATCACTGTCAACAATAATGCCTTTATTTATTAAGTGGGACCCCGTTTTGCGGTTGCCTGCAACCGCAATTCTACCTGTATAGGTATGTACGTATACTAACACTTTGGGTTAGAAACTTTATGGTCGGCAATACCAATTAACTAAAATATTTAAGGGTCTATTTTGGTTTAGCTTTTTATTTATTTATTTTTGACTGATAAAAAGTAAATAAAATACCTATCATTAAAAAAAATATTCGATATTTTTGTTTGTAACAATGGTATCAAGTAAGTAGTTTGGTTTTCTGTACAACATTAATTATAGTGTGATCATCGATTACTATTTATTTTTCAGTAGATATTATGACTATCAAATAATTAAATTGTATAATTCTGTTTTGTAAAAAGTGCTTATACAAATAAAGCTTTAAAAAAATGAATACCGGGCAAAATTAATTGTTCTCATAGTAAGGGCTTACCGGATTTCACTCGTATAATGTTGTTAAAAGCCTGCGCACCAATATTCTTTTTTTTTTACTTTAAAGCTAAAACGCTGTATACGGTAAGTAGTTTTATTTGGGTGAAATTTTTGGTATAAATCCTTTAGCTTGTGTGGTTTAATAGCGTCCTTGTTTAATATTTTGCAAATAGGCATCTATATATTAATACGTGACGCAAAAACTTTCAAACAAAAAAAGGGTACCTTTTTACGAAAATTATGCGGACGAAATTTGGCACAGTTGAAGTTTATATAAAGAAGAAATGCAGAATGCTAATATTTTTTATAATAATGCTCAAAAATACATTAAATTAATTTAAAAAAAAAACCCTAACCACCCTATGGTACACACATCTACATGTATGTACAATGTTATGTACATATTATACACAAATTTAGTTTATTGTTAAAATCTGTTGTCAACACGGTTTTAAATACAGGTCTTGCAACGAATTTTTTATCGAAATGTTTTACCACAGATAGGGTTCAACGACTGCGTCATATGCTCACCATGTTATGCGCAATCATATTTTTATGATGTTGACAATGCTCTGAATTATATATTAGGTCGAATTTCGACCACTAGGCGACCACTAGTTTGAATAGTTCCATGTCTGGCAAGGATAAAATTAAAAGGAATTTCCAGAATTCAAGTCTATGTATGAAAATGTATTCCCACTTTTTTTTTTAATTTGTATAATTTATCTGAGGTCAAAACTTTGTGAAAAAAATTGTACATGTGGCAATTCTCGTTAAAAATATCACGTGCATTGATCATAGTACCTAAAACCTTATTGTCTTGTTTATATAAATTTCGAATTGATTTCGATTAAACGGTATTAAAATCCTAGTAAATATATCATCCTAGTAAATATAGCCTTTGCCAATACTTGCCTCGTTTGACAGGCGGGTTGGCGAGCGCAGTGTGTCATCGCAGGATATGGTGACGATATTGATCTTGTTGATTTCCCCGCTGTCGACCCCATTGTTATCATAACATTTTATTTATAATTATTATTCGGGAACTATAGTATTCAATATACAATACAAAATTTACAAAACTAATAATGCGCTAATGCCATTTAGGTTTCAACTAATGTTGGTAAAGGAAGGGAATTAAGTTGATATTAAAATATACACTAATGCTTATTAATATAAAAGAAAACTGAACTTATCTGAAGCAGCCTGTAAGCGCCTCATTGCATATGGGAAAACATATTCTCTATATAGGAAAAAGCGAGCTTAATCCACCACGCTGCTTCACTGCGGGTTGGCGGATAATTTTAATACCACGAGTAACAATCATTATCAGGTGTGGTTGATACTGGCATCGACGGCTTTACGTGTTTTACGTGCTCTCCGAGGCACAGTGGGGAGACCCAGAAGAACATACAACCCACACCCGAAATAAATCTTTAAACAAATACAAATATCTGCTCTGAATAGGAATCGAACCCGGAACCGCTCTTTGAGTCGTTGTCAAATAGAATAAAATGAAATTTAAAAGAATATTAATGAAACATGATGTTTTTAAGACTTCGTTTTTATAAGTTAATGTTATAGAACCTACGAATTAGCCCGGCTTTTGTATAATTCAATATTGTATTGTGCAATAAAGTATGAATAAATAAATAATTAACAGTCCACATGTCTGTAGTTATCAAGAGCTCTCAAATAAAACTTCTTAAAATAATTACACCTGGAATTGCAAAAAGGAATTTAAAACATTCTGAGAGCGAGCGACAAAACGAGGTCATTTAAATATAATTTTACTTAAGTGGTATGGGGAAACATCTAAATTATTTAATATTTTATAAAGAAAAAAACGATCTTTATATTCTCTTTGTTTTCCAAGTGACAAAAATATGTGAAAAGATGAATTAAATTTGTTTCGTAACATTTAGTAAATAAGTCTTTATTTTTTTTTAATTAAGACGATGTACTTAATATACGGTGTATTCTAAACTGTTGACATTTACTATGAGGCCTAACAAAGTTTGCTCAAAATTTATTATATATTTAATGGATTCATATCCTTGTCAAAAACAGAACTAAGCAATCATGGCATAAAGTGTATTTTTTTTTATTTAAAACTTTATTGCAAACTCAAAAAATTACCGACAAAAAATTACATGAAAGAGAAACAACATACTAAACAGAGTGAAAAGGTTGTCCTTTTCCCTAAAACATTGGTAATGTGACAGGCACATGGCGCGAATAGGCTGAAAATATAGGTTATAAAATAAATTAATATGTAAGTTATATTGTCTATATACATATATATACATATATATACATATATATACTACCGGTGCGACTAATAGCTGAGCTTCAATTAGTATTGAAATTTTACGCCACAGCGATTTCTCACGATCGCGTAAGTTACGTAATAGTTCCACCGATCTATCAAATAAATACTCAATCCTATTTCGGTTTGCCTGAAAGAAATAGTTAACAAGCCGCCCTTTGTACTACACAATATGTAATTATCTTAAATTTTCTTTATTGTATTATTAATTGTATATTGTGGTATACCTACACTTAAAAAAAATAAAAAACAAATATCCAAGATACCAAACAACACAAATGTAAAAAAAAATGTGTATATTACGTCTATTGTTATGTTGTTCTTTAAATAAAATTTTAAACATAAATCTGAATTCAACTGCCAGCACAGACTGCCTTAGTATTTCTCTGATATTTTATCAAAAGAAAATATTTTACATAAATCCTTAAGCATTCGCGTAGATATTTTATATTTTCGAAGTATTACGGTTTATGGAAATTGTGAGTAGGTATACAGGGCCATTGAAAGAGTGCAGGAATTGGTATTCTTATGAGTATTATTACGTAAAATACGTTTTGACTAAGAGCTTATGGCGAATATTGCAACACAATATTTTGTGTGTGTGTTTTTTTATTCTTACTTAAATAAATATTTTTTTAACAAAACAACATTTTTTTTTTAAATTAATTACTGCGAGTTTTACAAAATAATAACTTAGATAATGTTGTTCATTACATATATTCTATTCTAGTATTTAAACAATAATAATAAATAAAACAAGTATGCTTAATTAAAAAAAAAAACAAAAAACCCGACTGCGTAAAATACTCTTATTATAAACTAAAAAGAACAATACAATCTACTAGCTTTCATTTGATACCCATATTGCTACAGTAAGAAAAAAAATTCAACTCCCCCCCCCTAATTACGCCGTTTGCGGGCGCCATTTTGAAAATTTATATAGCCTATGTCACTACTACAATTTAGACAAATCCAACGACACCTCATATGTCAAAAACCGTCCAGCCGTTTGGGCTGTAGGGCGTGCCAAAGAAATGGACATACATACATACATACATACATAAATACATACATACATACATACATACATATATACATACATACATACATACATACACTCGAAAAACATTACCCTCCTTCTGTCGCAGTCGGGTAAAAAATTACCTTTACTTTTAGGTCAAAGAACGGATATCAAGTCTAAAATACGAAGAATAAATATTAATGTACGAGTATTTTTTCAATAACCTGTACTTATATTGTAGCAACTCTAATGGAGGCCACATAATATAAGGACAAGGATACGAATGTATGTGCGTTGTATCAAATTGACTGTTTTATTCAGCTACAAAGTGCCTCGCTTTTTTCCATTGTATGTAAAGCGTTGAAGGAAAACGTTAAAGCTATATAAGAGAATATGTATGAGACGAGTTTGGTAAAAACGTATTTTAATAGGTAACAAGAGAATTATAAATGGGATACTTAATATTGAACGGTTACTTCTAGACGTGGGCATTATGAAATCTAAGCAAGCTTTATATCGCCAATGTGTATTAAGTTGCTGGACTTACTTATACTTATGATGATACTTATTTTAGAAACCTGACCTAAATCGACCTAAACATATTATGAGTAATAAAAACTTCGGTATATCTGTAACAGGAAAAACGGAACAGGCATATTTTTGAGGATTAAACTTTTTAATTTATCAATAAAATAAAAAATAGTATTTACAAATACACTGTCAGACAGGAAATATCATGAAAGGTAGACAGTGACTGTCTATCTTTCATGATATTTCCTTGTCTAAGATAAGTCAGTAACTAATGACAAAAGTCTTCCAAAAAATCGTGTTATGTAAAATAAAGTTTATGACGTACACTGGAGCAGGAGACCTAACCATTGTTGTAAAATGCGACTAACTTTAAACTTTATTTAGACACTAGAAGTCCTTAGAATAGTCGCTAGATTTTTTTTGTTGCTAGACACATAATTTAAGCCGCTGTAGCAAACGAAATGTCACTAGATCTAGCGACAAAGTCGCTAAATTGGCAACACTGCTACAAGCATGAGACGCGTGTGTGCGTCAGCACACGCGCCTCGTCACATACGAGAGAAACCGGACTATATTATGCTTAAACTCAAGGACTGCAGCAGCAACGTCGCGCGTCGAGTTTTCATTTAATGATAATTTATTAATTTAAATAGTGTTTTAATGTTATTTTAATAGTGTTTTAATATAAAAGTGTAAAAGTTTCCTAAAAATATTTAGGACAAAATCAATTTTTTCTTTTTTAAATCGCAATATCATCAAAAAAGATCAAATTTGATAGAAGAATTTTTTTAATACCTTGAATGATATGAATGATAAATAATGATATAATATAATATAATGATAAATGATAAATATATGAAATGATAAGGTTGAAAATATTTGACTTGACTTTACTTTTGAAAATATTAAAAAAAAAAAACAACAAAAATAAACTTTGTCATCTTGAACAACTAACTATTGTTTATTAATTTTTATCTTCCTATGTCAACCCTACCAAAATAGGTATAAATTTAGCTCGCTTCTTAGAAGCTTTGTCTCTGTACGGTTTCTTTACTCATGTAACATAGGTATGTCAAAAATTTATAAAATGAATAATAAATTTACTAAGATTCTGCAAATTAATTGAAAATCTTTAAATGTTTAATCTTAGCCTAATAAATTTAGAAATATAATTTTATAATCAAGACATATTTTGAAGTCCGCTTGGCCTCTACGGCGACAGATGTATTCAGACATTGTAAGTTTCAAATAAGGCATAACGTTAAAACTATAGTAATATCAAATGTCCTTTTTTTTCTGGGGATGTCTATGTTGAAAGAAAACAGAACATAAAATCTAACAAAATTTGAAGCAAAACCATATGTCACTATGACATATATATGACAATCTCCGCATTAATGGTCATCAAGAATTTTGAAACTGAACTGAATTTTGAACTCTGAAATTTGAGACTAAGTATTTGATTTATTGATAATAGTAAAATGTCATTTAACGTTCAACCTCTAGTAATATCGCTGTAAACAAAAAAAAAATATATATCTCATCGCAATCAAAGGTATTTGTTAACATAGGACAATACAAACAGATATACACTACCCTAACTTCGGCACGTAAAAATTATGTTCTACCCTACCAATACTTTTACAACTATTTTGCATTTTCATCCCTTAGGAAATGTAAGGGCTTAAAGACAAAGCCTCGGGAAATAACTAGTTGTTAATAAATGCAGTGCTCGCCGTTCAGCGTGAACGCTGGTCACTGCATGCATTAGCATAGCATTACCCTGATAGGCCACTGTTTATTAAACCTAACAGCCACTGATTTGCATGCCGATTCATGTACGTGTAAGTTTATTGGCTATTACAGTCTGAATGTAGACCTGTTATATCAAGGAGATACATTCGTGTAAGATGTGTAAGCACTTAGATATGGATGGAAGAAAATAAATTATTAAACGTTACGCAACGCAAACGCCTAGATCATCATATGTATATAACTCTATATAGCTTATAAAATACAAGAATATGCAATGAACGGGGATCGATATCGAGACCATTTGAAAAATAGTTGATAATATTTGTCGTCACCATACGCTAATATTTCAATCAACCTCGTAATTTATAATATGCCACTGTATTATTGTAAATATCTTTATTTGCAAACCGTTAAATTAACGTGAACCACCCGTCATTAATACACAAGATATGGAATAGTTTAGGCTACTCAAAAATTTTATATAACGCGTTAGAATAAAATAATTAAAATTATACAAAGTAATTATACTAGGCCACATTTTGACATTTTGAAATGAAAATATTGTAATTTAATAATATTCAAAACAATACGCTGACATATAATATAACTTGATATGCTTCCGCTCGTAACTTAAATAAACGTATGTATACATAACTTTATTGGCTATAACTGTCACAATATAGACCTGTTATATCAGGGAAATGGGTTAGGACAAGATGTGAAGGTGCTCAGGTACGGGCGAAAATGTTTCAATCAAGCATAATGGCTTACTCGTATGTATGAAGTCATATATGACTGGTTAAACGTCACTCGTAACTTAGATAGCTGTACAGAAATAGTATCAGATCACTAGAAGTAAGGATAACCTTATAAAACGTTTCTGTTGTAAATTTTTTATGGTGAACCGGTATATATTTGCAGGGCCGGATTAAGATTTCTGGAGGCCCGGGGAACAGTGGAGTGGAGACCGCTTCATTTAATATTTTAGTTCCGAATATATTTGTTTGCACACAAAAAAAAAAAAAAAAAAAAAAAAAAAAAAAAAAAAAAAAAAAACGAAACCCCGCACCGCTGATATTTACTCCGTCGGGCTATATGTATTCCTAAAAAAATGTCATCTCTGAATTTAAATTTTTTCCCCGAAGTCTCTAAGTGTCACTCTTTTGGGGAGGCTCGGGGCAGTAGCCCCGGTTGCCCTACCCTAAATCCGGCCCTGTATATTTGTAACAGTCACTATATATTTTAAGAAATATTTAATTACAATTTATCTACTGGAAGTATCGATATGTGTTTAACGCTCCTTTAATATAAAGTGTACTTAATTTTTTAAGTTGCAAACAAAATAAAAACGTCAAAAAATAGCAGTGGTCTCAAGTAAATTAATAATAATAAAATTATACTATTGAAAGCTTATGAGTGATGATTAATGACCATCTTTAACCTATTAACCCTTCAGAAAAACCGGAAAAATGTTCGGTTCTTTAAACTATATGTTTTTTGAAAAATGTAATGTTTTGCGATGTTTTCGATTAAACTTTTAAAACTGATGACTTATAACTTAAGAATAATTTTAATAAAGTTTCTTACGCTTACGAAACAGTGTTTACATACTTTTTGAATGATCATTAAGTGTTGCTTGCTTATAAAATTTTTCGTATTATTAGTACGCATTTTATAAACTAGCATAATATAAATTTATTATCTATAAGTCAGTTGACTAACTACTTGATAAACAAAGAAATAAAATAGAAAAGTAATTATATATGTAATTGTAAGGAAAAATATAAAGATTTCTTTGATTGTGTTTGGCAAATATGATCTCAAGATCAACAACTAAAAGTGATTGTTATTTGATCAACAATATGGTAAAAATAATAACGGGTATCCAGTATTTATACTACGTAATAATAATGGAAAGTTAATATGTATCTAGTAAATAGCTTTACTAAATTATTAATTATAATAAAATATTTAAAAAAATAATTAAATAATTATTACTTAATTATGCTAGATATAAAAGAAAAGTAAATGATTAAGAAACATAATTGTTATGCCATTAAAATAAAGTAAATTTAATGAAAGTAAAGTAAAAATTAATTTCAATTAATTGAAATTAAAATATTCAAACATAAAGATGAACTCGAATATTTTAATTATTGCTTAGAAATAGAACCAGTAAATAAAACTATGCGTTGCTCTGAAAAATTAAAGTTTTTATTTTACTATTTTTTTTTTTACATTTTATGATACAAAATAAAATCCCCATAGTGGAAAAAACCTGCCTGAAAAAAACAAACAATTTTAATTTTAAAAGTTTATTTCCGATTCCTTTTAATAATCCAAAATAAAGTATTTATTTTGTAGGTACTTGACTATAATGAAGTACCCAAATATCTTTGGAAGTACCCAAATGTTTTCATAAATAATACGTGTCACTACTGCTATTAAAAGGGGCACACGATAGTTTAAATGAAAACTTAAAGAAATCTCATTCCTTTACAGTTCCTTTAAAATTTGCAAAAAAGTTTTAATTGTTTAAAATATGATAATTTAATATTAGCCATTAAAACCTCTGAAGACTTTCGTAGGACAAGCGGCGAAAAAGCCAGTGTTGGTATATGGATTACAGTGGAAAAGAAGATACGTCTTTACTGTTCGACGATCAGATTAATTATACAACAGAAATTACAGTATCGCAAGGGAATGGACAGTGATTAAACGATTGAAGTGAATGAAATTAATGTATACAAGTTACTGTAATAGGATGAGTGCTACTAACATACTTAGATTTTTATTATTCAACAGAACCTGTTAATAAGTTCGTCGTCGTCGTGATAACACATTCTTTGATGTGCACCACCACACAGTTAAACAATTAGAAAAGGAATTATAGACTTTTATACGTGCTGTCGTTAACCGAATAAATATTAATGAACCCAGACAATTATCGATAGAGATATATGTATTAAGAAAATTTAGAATGGTCAATATTTTTAAGTCAACAGTATTGAAAGCATAACTGAAATCTACCAATGTTCCTGTCTATCTATCAGATGGTCAGATTTTGTAGCTAAGGTATACTTCATAACCATCATATTCATTAATTGACGAAAAGAAATGAGGTAGAGTTAAAACAACAGAAAATATGAATAGATTAATTGTATTTGATTTTATTATTTGGGCCAAAATTCTTTTTTATGCCTATTTTGAGGCGAAGTTTTTTAAAAAAAATTTGAAATTCAAATTAATATTTTTTTATTTTCTATTGTTGATATAAAAGAGTTATAGTATAATCTATAATATAATTGCGTTTGCAGCGATGTTTTGAATGATATCACTATATTTATGGCAATTTGTTCACTAAGTGGTAGATAAATTAAACAACAGCGTTACTTTAATACAAATTTAAGTTCCATATATATAATCGTACAATTGAACCCAATAATGTGCCAATTTAAACTGTTGTACTAATATTAATTTTCCATAAAGTTGAATCACAGAAATAATCAGTCCAATAAAATATTCTTAATAGCTTAGGTCACTGCGTTACCAAAGACATACTTAAAAATTGTAACTTTTCTAAAAAAGACAAAAAAATAACAAAAAATATTACAAACTGGTGACAGAAACTTCGACTTATGATAAACAATATGTAAATATGAAATTAACACATTTTTAACTAATCAGAAGCCTAAATATTACAGTAAATGCTATAAGAAACTGGGGACAAAAAGTAACGCAGTAGTAATATTTATAACACAGTAGTTTCTTACAAAAACTTGTATACTTTTTTGGTAAGTGATGAGGAACAAGGGTGTGAAGTTCCTCATCCACCATTGAAAATCACGTCGGGGTCACCAGTTTGGCGTGAAGAGGCTACCATTGAAAAGGAAGGATCCATCGACCAGACGGATGTGTGTCTGGTGGGCTACGCGCCACATAACGTTTGTTGTCGGGATCTTGTATATATACTCAATCTTGTTGAAAACTTTGATAGCGCGATGTAGGATACGTTAGTTTCATCTAGTTCGTATATAGCGAGATAGATGTCGCTATACTTTCATAAAATAGATTAGAAAACTAAATAAAAAAATTAAACAAGTGCGAGTCGGACTCGCCCATGAAGGGTTCCGTAGCAGCAAGTAACATCATATAAAAGTTCTTGTAGTTCGTTGTAACTTTAATCGATGTTTTAATAATAGTGTATTTTTTTTTTGCAGTCTTCCATTTACGCTTAGTAGCTTTATGTTCTCGCTCTGTCATATCTTTCACAAGTTTTTTTTTCACGTGGCATCTTTCCAGGTGTTTCCTTTTGGCTTCTGCCTTTTTACGGGGTCCAGCTTCAACTTCAGCCTCGTTGCTTTTCTGCGGGTGTCAGAGCCATTTACTATAGAAGCTTCTTTCTGAAGAAACAAAAAGAAGTAAAATTTTGGTTTTGAATATGCATTGATACTAAAAAATACACATAAAACAACTGTGTTACCTGTACAAAAACTGCGTTACTTTTTTATAGTAACGCAGTGTAGCAGTAACGCAGTAGTAAATATTTCATTATATCGTAAATGTGAACTAAATGGAAAACAAAACGAAAACATTTTGTTACTGTCAAAACCAACACCTAAACAGTTGTGTATAAGAATAATAATAATGCAAATATCGACAGTACTTACCTTTCTATTGCGGTAACTCAGCAGACACGCAATAAACACACGCACCTCTCCAAATGACTGTGAGGCAACTAATTCGTCTAGCTTGTTTCTCCCGCGCGGCGGCTGTCATTTTTTTTATGAGTTACAACAAGTCGAACAAAATGAGGTACATTCAATTATAATACACCGGCTTTAAGGTTTATTTTCATGTAAGAACGCAAGGTAGTTACAATTTTAATCCTTGTTAGGGACACAGTGTGAAATATTTTTTATTTTACTTAATATTTTAGGTAATAAATATCTATTGGAATTGTAATAAAGTTCAAAATACAAGATTTTAACGACGATATTCATGTACAACGCCACCTAGGAAATATTATGAGAAATTTCTGTTCAAACATGAGACACATGCTCTAGGACAGCAATATTTTGTATGAGATACAACAGCGTTACTAACAAAGACAATGTTGTTACCGTAAATTACGAATAAAAAATATAAAATTATGAATATATTTTATATTGCTGAGTGGGAAAATACTGTTACAATTATCAATTAATTTATTTTTTTCACAAATTTGTACTGTTTGCTCATGAAAAATGAAATACATCGAAAGGGACCGATTTTTAGGCATCAAAAAGAATTTTGGCCCATTTAATACTCTCAATATAGTTTGATTACAATAGACTATAAAAAATAATAGTTATGTACTATCAGCAGCGATATAATATCGCCATGGTGTTGATAAAAAAAAACGCTCTTAGTAACACGCATAGAGTAATATTGATTTTAATTATAAATTCAAACTATCTATGCACTGAGCTTGTGTGAGATAACGCTATCACCATGTTGTTGTTGCAGACCGTAACAATGCAACAATTGATGTTTAAACATCAGTAACAATAAAGCCTAACAAAGGGTTATCTTCAGAGGCTTATCATATATACTGCAGGTATTCAACACTATTTAAAATTTAGTATGTACCCAGTAAAATATATTTTTTAAAGTACGGATTGTACTGAATAAATTTAAATTAAGCTTCAAGAAGGTATATCTGAAAAAAAAAGTGATGTTTTCATATCAATTAATTTAAGATATTATGAAAAATTTTGAAGGGCACTCTATAATCGATACAGAACAAATAACTTATGTCCTACTTTTATTATTTAATCGATATATATTTTTTGTCTGTTTGTCTGTTTCTCTATGGCTGGCATCACTATTTTTAATAATCACTCACATCACTAGATTTAAATGAAATTTAGTACGAGTTGACTTCATACTAGACACTAGAGCTACGAGACACTAGGTACTTTGTACATAAAAATTCTGAACGGTTTTCTTGGGAAAAGAGATAAAAGTCAAAATATGTATTTATATATAACTCATTAACGCGTAGCTCAATTGCAAATAATATTTTTTCGTTTCTTTTTTTGGTCAGAAAGGAGATACAAATAAAAAAATTAAGGTGTTCGTGTAAACGTTTTCTTAACTTCTATTTCCGTAATAATTAGTAAATACCGCATTTTTTAGGAATGAAGACTAATTATTTTTTATTATTCATTATCAGTATTATATTAAGCTTTATTTGTAAATAGTATAGTACATTCTGAAATTATTCATCCGATATTAATAAATAATAATACATTAACTAGTAGAAAGATATACACCGGAATTATCATAAATAATAAAAATAAAAAAATAAAAAATAATAAACGCCTTATACTCAACGGCATTCAATGGGAATCGAATCATTTGTTGGGGTTCCCATAATAAAGATACATATACAAGCATAAACACCTTTACTTCGATAAACATCTATAAGGCCAGTTATATTTGTATATAAATATATACAAATATAACTGGCTCCAGGGTCGTGGGTTCGATTCTCACACTGAGTATGGCTGTAATATTTGTAAATTATGTACGTGATCTCTGAACATAAATCAGTGAAATTTTCATTAATTACGTTAATGAAGCTATATTTCCTACATATCAATGAATTTCAATAACAAGTTAGTAAATACTACATAATACACATACAATGATCTATTCAATGATCAAATCAATGAACTCTGATATTCAAATTATCATACATTGCATAGTCACTAATTCTTCCTGCTACGATTTAATAAAAAGTGAATAGTCCCTTAAAATTAGTGAAATTCCACTGATTCATTTTAGAGAGATTATATATACAAATAATAATTACTCCGAGCGGGAACCAACTGTCGGCGTTAATGGAAATTTGGCACTATAATACCAGAATGGTTGTTGAAAGTTACAAGTTATAGTTTTAGAAAAGTAACAAAAACTTTAATACGGGTAAAACCGAGGGAAGAATAGTACAACAATTAAGAATATACAACAAAACTAAATAACACAAATTAAATTACACTTAGAATGAACGAACATAATTAAGTTTTTTGTATTTCCCCAGCATTGAATTACTGAAATTCCTTAATTTATATATTTCCTAAGTTCTTTTGAAAGATTCAGGACACTAAATTAATACGTTGGTTCTGTCGTAGTATACTAATGGACTGTTCTTTAGTCGACTTTATAGAAAACGCTGGAATGAAAATTAGTTTATCTCAAGTTTAGGAAGTTAAAACTTGTCGCAATTAAAATCTTGAATCGCATTAAAATTCTTTAGTTTTAACAAAATATTCCAATTTAAATCGCGAAATTTACTTACGGTCTTTATTTAATAATGTTAGTATTACTGGTTTTATAATTTTTTAAACGTAATGTTTTACATTGTCTGTTTTAAATTATTCATACCGGGGCTCTATTCTGCCATTTTAATCATATTTAGTGATTTTTACTACGAGAGTTTTTTCTAATAAATTTTTAATTGTTTGCCATCAAAAAATCATTGTAACAGCATTATGACACAAATACTACCTGATTTAATTTGTGCCACAACAATCTAAAAGACCAACAAAAATTATAGATTACAATCATTGTTACCTGTCATCGGTGTAAATAACTAACTCAGATTATTTATTATACATTACTAGAATATAGTATACTTAACTTTTGACCAAATTTCCATAAATTTCAATTTAAATAAATGAAGCGTGGACACATTTCCAATCATGCCAGCGGCGCGTGCTGCGTGGTGTTGTACTGTGCCGCTTGACGAACAGTTCATATTAAGTTTTTTCCAAAGTTCACATCATTTACCTAGTCACCAAAATTATTGCTTAAACGAGTGAAATATCATGGTATTTTTGGTGGCGGCGTTTGGACCTAGGTAAACTACCGCGCGATAACTAAATGTACCTACCTACATACCTGTTTTGAGTCGACAGCGCAGCTAGCTGCTAGGGTGTCCAGACGACACGTAAATAGTTAGATACCATTACATTACTATAAATGTTGTTATATTTTAATATTAAATTCTTTAAAACTTGTTTGTGTATGCACAAACTCACAAAAACCCTCCTGCCCTAAACAACACCCTCTCCTAGAGTGCAAAACTAAAAAAAAAAGACAACAATAATAACAATATATAAAAACAACGCTTTTATAAATCGTTTGTTTAAATAGACGGTTCGCTTAAAAAGCCAGTTTCAAACAAAAAAGAAATATCTCGATAGGTCAAACTATAGTAAAAAAAAAAAAATCATAAACGAAATCGGTCAGAACGAGCAGAACCGTACAAAGAGTTACGGATCATTTACCTAAATTAACGTGATTTTTTGCAGCCGTATAAAATACAATAGACGAAAATGTGATATACTAAAAACGCGTGAAAAATGGTTATTGGAAAAATTCGGCGAGCGAGTAATTCGTAATGTTTAGGAATTCGCACATCTGCGTCGATATAAATTTTATATGATTATGTAACAAAAACTCGCTACGAGAATTGGAAATGAAGATTGTGGTCGAATGGTTGGCTTCCATAAAGCTTTGTTCGGATTACAACGATTTCTATTGCCTTCTCGGCCATACCCGGTCGGCCATATCGGTGTTAGAGGATTTACAGTTTCAGTCGAAGTATAAGCGCGTTGAAGTCAGATAGTTCTTAAATTTGATATAGTATTATAAAGGAGTAATATAACACCTTAGTTTTGTTATAATAGTTTTAGGTTTGTATTTCAAGTTAAAAGAAAACTATTATTGTTGAACAAGAATGCTGTAGATTTAAATCTCAGTAAATAAAATCCGCGAATCGCGACCGACAGTCGCAGGTTCCAATTCAGCCTAGTAACGCTGAATTAACAAATCCTGTTTGTTAATAAAATTTATTTTAAGGCACGAAAAAAAAGGCGCCTTTACTTGTGTTTCGTCAGAATATTTTGAAGCATACAAATTTCTAAAAAAATAGAATATTCTTTATTGTACATCACATTCGACACAACTGGATCTTAAAAATAATTTTGGTATACATAAATGTTAACTTTAGAATATTATATATAAATTATACGTATTTACAATGCAAAACTTAAATTAATTATTTACAGACAATTTTGGTATAAATCGTGTCCAATTGCAATGGCGTCAAGAATACTGGCAGCATTTCCCCGTTAAATCGAAATTTTTCTGTGGGCAAAAAATGCATCAGCCTTAGTGGAGGCTATGAGGCGTTGGACCAAAAGATATAGCTCAAATAATTCTTATTAATAATTGGCAAGGTCTTTGCCCCGCAGTAGGACATTTATATGCCCTTACAGTACAGTAAGAAAGTATGTTTTATACATTGATCTATAAAAAAGTTTTATACTTAAAATGCTTTGTATATATTTATTCAATTTCCATTTCTTATATATTTCTAATTAAAATTAGAAACAAACGCCTCACACTTAATGGCTACAGCAAGATTAAATCCTAGGACAAGGGTTCGGAACTATACAATAAACCAGACCACGACAAATATTAATTGTATTGACTTTACAAATTTTACAATACAAATATCATTAGTAGTCTACCGCTAGCTCAACAGCCAGTTGCGGCAACCATTGTGATTACTCAGTCTTATCGTTATATTATCGTAATCGGCCTAATTGTAAGTAAACATTTTCAAATGGTAGTCTTAATTTTATTATTTCGTTTGTACTATAGTTTTTAAAATTATTTATTCCAGTGCTTAATACTTTTTCATTTATTTAAAAAATAAGCTCGCACTTGACGCTGATACTTCAGAAAAAAAAAAGTGCGAGTCGGACTCGCCCATAAAGAGTTCCGTAGCAGCAAGTAACATCATATAAAAGTTCTTGTAGTTCGTTGTAACTTTGATCGATGTTTTAATAATAGTGTATTTTTTTTTAAATATAAAAATAAAACTACTTACTACTCGTTCAAACTGATTTTCGGTGGAAGTTTGCATGGTAATGTACATCATAGATTTTTTTTTACTTTTATCATTCTCTTATTTTAGAAGTTACAGGGGGGGGGACACATTTTGCCACTTTGGAAGTGTCTCTCGCGCAAACTATTCAGTTTAGAAAAAAAATGATATTAAAAACCTCAATATAATTTTTGAAGACCTATCCATAGACCTACCCCACGCGTATGGGTATGATGAAAAAACATTTTTTGAGTTTCGTTCCGTTTTTTGCCATTTGGCTACGGAACCCTAAAAAAGTTGAGGCTTATGTTGGAGTAAAGTAGAAAATGTCAATTATTTCTGGCTAGAAATACGTATGCCGGCAATATGTTTAACAGTTTAGTAGTTCATATAAGAAACATAAATGTTTAAAATTTTTGTGCAAGTGAGTATATATTTAGTATTGGATTCTGCGTACTATTTTAAAAAATTTGGTACTTGAAGTTTTATTAAATAAATTGCATTTTAATTAATAACTAGCGGCCCGCCCCGGCTTCGCACGGATATTTAACTAAAATTTTAAAAATTATAAATTTATATTTTTATCACCTACACCTGCATCGATACTGGAAAATATTTTAAAATAGACGGATTGAGTTGTCAAATCAACTTTGAAGCAAAAGCAACCCCATTTTAACCTTGTTAGGGGATGAATTTTGATAAAATACGAAACACGTCTTTAATCAATTTTGTTAAAGAATATTTTATGCAAAATTTGAAGTAGATTGGACCAAGGAACTACGTTGTCCCATACAAACTTTGCCCCCCTTTTTTGCCCCCTTAGGGGTAGAATTTCGTAAAATCTGTTCTTAACTGACCTCTCCTCGGCAAAAGGAATATTCCTACCAAATTTCAAGTCTCTAGGTCTTATAGTTCCAGAGATATCGTGATGAGTGACCGTTCGCTTTTATATATTAAGATTAAGATTATAAAACGGACTCGTTAATAGATTTATTATATCTATATGTATAGATAGTACGGATGAAACATTTGAACTGATTTTTTTACTAATTATTTTGTTCATTGATGAATATCATATTTTAATTAGTATTATTCCCGACGAAGACAAATCCAAAAACACAAAAATCATAAAAATCGGTCCACTCGTTCTCGAGTTATAAACAATGTAACTTAAATAGCTATAACCATCCAACTTTGTACAATCAACAAACAAATAACGACCAAATATTTTAACAACAAACAAACAACCAAGACCATAGTACATTAAAGCCAAAAAAAAACTTTTTTTTAAATACGGGCGAGGGTCATTCTTTTGGCCGAAGTTTTGGACAGCGCGATTCAATAAATTATATTACGTATTTGCGCCATCTATCGTAGAATAGTAGAATATCGTTTTTATATTTAGTGACTTTTAACATAATTTAACATAAAAGTATATTAATTGAAAATTATGTTTATCTAAAATATTAAAACAATCTATTCCTATCCGACATATTTAGTAAACTTTTAAGTTTAACAAAAAAAATAACTCAAAAATAAGTTTTGTGAGTTTTTAAGATTCATTAGACCAGATAGCGTTGGCGGCATAGGTACCTATTTCTATTTTCTTAAATATTTATTTTTAAATTTAATTACAATGACACAAAAACTAAATTATACTGTGAATTATGTTTAATTTTTATGTATTAAAGTTATTTACATTGGTTTTGTACTTTTTACGTGATACGTGCACGAAACTAACCTAACCTAACCTATTTCTATTTTCTTAAATATTTATTTTTAAATTTAATTACGAATGAAACAAAAACTAAATGTTACTGTGAGTTATGTATAATTTTTATGTATTAAAGTTATTTACATTGGTTTTGTACTTTTTAGGTAATACGCGTACAAAAAAAGCTTATAAGAGATGGCGCTGATTGAAATTAAATCGCGCTAGTAAAATTTATTCTTGATGACATTAGTGTATTAATAAAACGGAGGTTTTAACAGATTTATTATAGGTATAGACTAGCTGTTGCCGTATCTATATGCCAAATTTCAAACAGATCCGTTCAACCTACCAGCATGACTGAGAAACAAATATCCATCCATCCAAACTTTCGTATTTATAATAGTAGTAGTACCTTTAATCTGACAGCCGTGCGGTGACCGACAATTAAAAACAGTCCTGATCTCTTTCTTGTCGAGGTGTCGTGAAAGGCGACTAAGGCCATAGTGGTGCGAAAAACGGTGCAACGACCAGGGTGGTGATGGGCAGCAGCGTCATCATATCTTGATATAATAATAATACACTGCGCCCACCAACACGCCTGCCAAGCATGGTAAGTATTGGCAAATCCTAAATATGAGAAGTAAAAATTAGCCCAGGCACCCAGTTCCCGGTGACCCTACTATTCCCGGCTACGGCATCGGCCCCGGTTACGGTAGGGCAGGAGGTGCAAAGAAAAAAGATTGTTGAGCTGGAGGAGGAAATGATCAGGTTACAATGGGCTTATCTGAAGTCCGAAGAAAGGAGAAGGACACTGTAATGTACTGTATCAACCTGTAAAAAACTCACTGCTGAGCGATGGCCTCTTCTTCATATAGAAGAAGGGTCGGAAAACCAACATGGCAGCTCGGCTGAAGATCCAAGAGCTGAGCTTACCTGACATTGTTCCGAAGCTATCCCGGACATTATTCGTATGGCTCTGGGACAGGTTAAAAACAATAAGGCACCGGGCAAGCACGGTATTACATCAGAAATTCAAAAAGCGCGATAAATAATAATTGAAGACAACTTATTGCAATATAGCAACACTTTGGAGGAAGGTTTTATTAAAATTACGACTTGCTATAAATATGATTTGTACGGATAGGTACAGAATTTAAAATATCATCCTACATTTACAGAAAAAAAAATAATCATAAGGCCTCTCGCAATCATGAAAGTAGGGAAATTTAATGGGGATGAAGTCATGTAGGTCGTCTAGAATAAAAGTATTCATAAAAGTCTATAAATAATATTTAATTACATTCGCCGCGATGCTAATGGACTAATACTCTTATTTTATTGTAAAAATTCGTTACACCGAAATCCTAACCTAAAATTCCATTGAGTACATTAATTATTATTTGCGGCAACATTATTCAGGCTTTAAAATCATTTATGTTGTAACGTCCATCGGGGATTAAATAAATTCTATTATATCAAACCCTGGCTTATATCAAAGTATGCAACACTTCAAAACAAGTTCGCTAAAGTTTCGCTTTATTTCGTTTATGCCACTTTCACGAGTGAGAAAATTGCTTCCAGAATGTTCGTATGCTCGTAAACTAAAATTGAAAGTGTTGCAACGTAGCCCAATCCACTTAGAGTTGTTAGGGAGATTGGATCCTAACTTCAGCAATGACTTCGCGAGTTAAGGTTTATAGTTCGTTAAATAATTACATTTGGCGACCGTTTGAATGTTAGAACGGTTGAATGCTCTTAAATGAGGGTTTTGTCTGGCTTTTTTAAGTAATTGATATTTTTAATTAATGTTGTAATATTTAATGTACTACATTGTATTGTATAATTTTCTAGTTTAATCATCCAGATTAGTAACATACGGTTCGTTGGAGTTAGTGATAATTGTAAGTGCAACTCACTAAGGAATTCTCGTTGAAACGCAATAAATTTTGTTTAAACATGAAACGGTAAAATAATAATAATTTTTATTTTAAGTTACGATATGCGAGTACTACAAGTATGTTATATTATAATAATGTTTCATATATTAACTTAAGTTGCAAATAATTTACGAAAGTGTTGCTTTATTGTCAAATAAATAATTAAATAAATATGTTTAATATACACACACGGTCGTATGTTCCTAAGGTAGGCAACTTAATGCCTATGCTTTAGGAAACAGCCTACTGGTATACATTTTTTGAATAAATATACATATAAATAATGTACTAATTACCATATAATGAATATTTTATGTGGAGACCCACGATAAGCGTGGATGTCTGGACGCGAGCCGGAACCAGAGAAGGCGCTTTTGCTCTATGTCCACGGACACGAAAGACACCGTTTGAGAGCAGATAATAAGAATGAGAGAACTAAATGGAGTCATTCATAAACAATAGATATATAGAGCAAATAATACATATTACACTCAAACTCGGCGGGAATCTAACCCATAACCCTGGAACAGAAAGCACTCGGCCACTGCCAACTACGGCAACGGGCCAGGCAAAAGGGTGTAAAGTTATAAATTCATGATGCTGACCGCCTATGGAATTGTCACTTCATTGTATAAAGAATATTATGTTACAACCATTTTTTTAGGTATAAAGTTATATTTGGATCCCTCTGTGTGAATGTTACTTTTGTAAATATCGCATGACATCACTTTATTACAGGAATATTACGTTATTATAGCTTTTTATCCACAACATTAAACTTCGAACAGTCTTTAGAAGTTCAATTATTCCTTTATAATATACATAGATAGAGTAAGAGATATATATATATATATATATATATATATATATATATATATAGTAGATACAGTATTAAATTTTACAGAAAATTAAAAAAGGAATTGGCCTAACGAAACTGACATAACAGTAGAAATAATAAATTAAAAAAAAATGTGTGTACAGAGTACACATGTCAGAAGTGAAACATCTTTGGCAAACTCAATTTAAAATTTATTAATATTAATAGTTAAACATTCTATTACTTATTTACTTTCTAGGATACGCGACATCATACTATTTCATTCTTTCCTACACATTTTTGTATTTGTGTCTCTTCCCAGTCGCTTTTTCCGTCGCATCCCGTTTCAAATCACAAAGATTCTAAAGAAGTTTCACTTCAAAAAATATCTAGTAAAGTCAAAATTACGTCATATACTCGTAGTACTAAATTGTAAGGTTTGACTGCTGTGTGGATGCTACGTCACAATTTTCCAAGCTCAGTCAACCACGATGTTTTCAATAATTGCCGTCGGATTAATATATACCGCATTGTAATGTATCGTTTGAGCTGTCGTCGAAGTAATAAGGTTTATGAGGAAGTGATAAGTACGACGAATGGAAAAGAATTCTGTCATACATGTCCCCTATGTTGCAAACATTTTTTAGATCAATTCTTAAACAGTATCCACTTAATATTAGCGGAATGAATTAAGTTCAAACCCAAAAACAGTTCTTTCTAGAATACCTATCCAGATGCCCAGCAGTGGGAGGTTTACAATCTCTTATAATTATTATAATAAACAACTAAACGTCTCACACTCAACGGTCCTCACTGGGATGTGAATCCTGTGTCGGGGCTTCGGAAACACACACAATACACAACCACAAACGCCCAGACCACAACAAACATCTGTCTGGCCCATACAAATATTTGTCATGTGCGGGGATCGAATCCGCGACCGCTATCGCATTAGGCATTTGCTGTGACCACTGCGCCAACGCGTCGTCAATCAATCAATAATATAATACAATACAAAAATTTTCATTTTATAACTGATGATTGAATATAATGATATACAGTTACATATATTAATGAGTTAAGAAATTGAAATAAAGTTAGTAGTTGTTTCAAGGTTTCGCAGAACACTAAGATTCAGATATAAAACTCATAAAAAAAAAAAAAAAAACTGAAGTTGGAGGATAAGTTACGCTGAACAGTGAAATCAGCACTTAAACAACTCATTACAGAGTCTTCACAACATGAAGTTGTGTTTGTTAACACAAAATTTAAAAATAAATTTGTTCTGGCGGTAATCTGGCTATGTGGTGTGTACCGGTAGATAAGAATAGTCCAGACATCATTCTTGCCGAGGTGTCGCAAAAGGCAACTAAGGACATATCGGTGCGAACAACTATACCCAACCCTGGATGGTGATGGGCAGCAGCTTCATCATATCCTTCCACAACACACTGCTCTCGCCAACCCGTCTGCCAAGCGTGGCAAGTATTGGCAAACCCCCCCAAAAGATGATGGGTGAGGTCTATAGGTTCAGCAGTGGACATCCAACGACTGATGTGGTGGTGGGTCGACACGTGTATTTGCCTTCATAATACAAAGAATAAATAATAAGTAATCTATCTCTTTCTACTCCTATTCATCGATCTGGGTTTTTGTCCAATTTATTTGCTGTGTCTGCTGTTCGTCCCTGAAACATGTTACCTGAATCTATCCGTAAGGCTCCTTCACTTGACTCATTTAAGAGACAAGTTAAGGAATTCTTTTTAACCAAAATTTAACCTAATTCGATGAAACCAATAAAAACAATGAATCTGTGTTTTGATTATTGTCGTCAGCTTGTTAAGTATTATGTTTCTATTTATGTACATATCTGTTTGTGTATATATATATATATATATTATGTACACATTGCTGATGTATTTAATATAATAATTGTTACGAATTATTATTTTTTTCCTTTCAAACTAAATATATTTTCTCAATTTCCAATTTTTTCACACCTACAAACTTTCGCTCTTGTACGTCCTAAGGTTGGCTGGTAGAGAATGTTTTTAACATTAAGCCCGCCTTTTGTACAATTCAATTTTGCGTTGTGCAATAAAGTATAAATAAATATATAAATAAAGAATAGTAATCTTTGTAATTGAATAAATATTAGACTAACACGAAGCAATAGAATTCCTACAGGGATTAAACGCAAGAGAAATGCTTCAGGAAATTGTTATTTTAAAAAGAAATATTCATTTTAAAAACAAACCTTTAAAAATTTCAATGGATTAAAGTTTGCGTAAAGAAATACTTAATTAAAATAATGTCCGTGGGGAGCGGTACTAAGAATGCTATCAGCGTTTCCTACTCAATTGCAGTTAGTAATTAAGTGTAATACTATTTTCGTATCCAGGGAGTTTTTAATTATTTTCTTAGTTAAACAATTAACATTTACTGTCCATCTTCTGTCTTCTATAATTTATTACTGAGCTACTCTTATTTACATTATATTTTAATAAAACAGTAATTAAATTTGTCAAAAAATGTAGGTAGTGATGCTATCTTAGATGGATGGAACATGTGAATGATGACAACGATGAACGATGGTATTCAAAATTTGGTCTAAGACTGTGAATTTTTTTTAAATGCAATGGTTACTTACTCGTAAAATTAATTTTGTGGTCGGCAGTAGACGATAATATCAAGAATAATTATCTATTCATTATTGTATCTGTTAATCGCAATGGACTGGCGCGATTGAGCTACAAACCCTCTTTTTTAATAGAAAAAAGGCCTGCTTAAGCTAGCTTCTAAACTATAACATATAAATGTACTATATGATATTATATAACTATACATTATAAACGTCATTTATTGTTAAAAAAAAATACAAATATAAAACGAGCCTTTTGTAATAAATTGTTGTTTGCCATAAATATTTTTTGTTTTATTGGAACGCTGGAAATACTTTCTTAAGCTCTATTTTATTTTATTTTATTTCTTTTTATAATATGAATATGTGATAATATGATAACAATTCTGTAACCATATTTTTAAATTAAGTAGGTAATTATTGTTTGTTATAATGCGTCTTATTTGACTTCCTTGATAACTTCTGAAAAAAAAAATTGCTGAAGTAAATTATAGGTTAAATTTTAACGGATCTGGAACTAACTTAAAAATGAGGGCGAAATCACTAGGTTTATTATTTTTATAAGCAAAGATAAAAAAATAATTAAGTAATATTTATAAAAAAAATCATCGAGTAAAACAGATACCTTTCAGATACACCATATTGAATTTGAACGACTGAAAATTCTTTTCAATTTCATAAAACATGAAATTGAGAGAGAACGAAGGCGAAATGTTTTCCTATTCGAACATTCAAAGGTGGACGTCATCTGGATTCAGGTCCTCCATTCTGATCTAGACTGAACACGCCGGGTGGAATTTTTCCCACGGACCAATAAAGTTTTTGCGGATGTCAATGGTATAAAGCATGATCGTTTTATATTTTTATTTAAGTTTTATTTAAAAAAAAGATTTTTTTTTTATTTTAGTTTTTATTGTATCATTGAATTAAAATCTAATTAAGTTTTTTAATTAAACTCAAGAATATTTGTCTTTAAATTTATTTTATTATTATTTATTTTTTAATCTCTTTTGTTTGATACTGTTACAGCAGATACATTCTTGACACAGCCTTATAAAAAAAAAAACATTCGAGTTACAAACATGCATTCGAATAAAATGAGCAAGAAAGTTTTTTTTTAATAAGCAGAATTTAAGATGCTTTTAAAACTTATTTCTCTTTTAACTTTATTCTGTTAAATAATATCAAATAGTCGTAAGAAAAAGTGTTTTCACGTGTTTGAAAGTGAATATTTGTGATAGAAATAAAAGTATGAACGGGTAATACTCGTATTTAACCTTTATTTTTATTCACGTCGACATATTAATAAATTATCTTGGCTGAATGAGTTCGAATCTTGGTCTGTTATAGAGATATAAAAATGTTCGGCTTATTTCTATGTATTTTTTTTAAATATTTTATTTTGTTTGTATTGCATTTTTAATTAACTAAAAATAATTTCGATGGTTGCGTGTTCAAAGCTGGGCTTTTAACGCAGATTTCGTAACTACTACTTTTTTTTTTTAAATTCACCTAATGCTCGGCGGTAAAGAACACATCATGAGATAGCCTGCATGTTTCAAAATAAATTCTGTAAAATACCACGTTTATGCCAATGCACTCTGGTGTCGTTAATTGCAACCCATCATTTTCCTTGATCTTGGCATTGAAACAAGAATCTTTTCCCAGAAACAGTACAAGTAATTTCAAATACTTATCTCATGAGATAAATTTGTTACCTTTTTTTGATAAGCTAAAAAGGGCAATCTATTGAAATATGTTCACAGTCTTAGATTTCTTTTTTGATATAAAACCCAGAGTGTAAATGTTTTTGAATCAAATGTAAATTTCAATAAAAAAAATTATGTACCTATACGTATATTGAAATTTAATCTATCATTTTATCTTTTTGTTGAAATCACGAAAGTATTTTATTAAACTGTGTCAGACATAAACATAATTACTTCTACTTCGTCTATATTCCGGATAAATCATTTCAAATACTCGAGAAATTGAAAAAAGTACTATATTTAATATTCTAATGAACGAAGTTATAAGCACAATAATACACACAGCTGTAAAAAAAAAAAATTTTTTTTATAAATAATTATAAATAATAATTACATATTACAGAATATAATTATGTATTAACTAATTAATTATCCGTATGTTGTATGTGTTATACTCTCAATATAAATACGTTGTACGTGTATTAGTGGAATGGTGCCATTTGTGGAGAATTTCATTAGTAATTTCCGAGAAGAGTATTCCATCATAGATTGTTCTCGGGCCGTGGATGCTTTCAGATAAATATTGAAAAGCCGGGTGAATTTCTAACGGATGCCATTACGCCTTCGTTGTTGGATATCATTAGAAAGTTTAATTATGGCTTTATATACTTTCCTATGTATTTGTTTTACGGTAAATTTAGAAAAATGAAATCTTAAACAAAACAATGTATGTAGGAAGGATTTGTCGCATACGGATAGTATGTAGTATATACTTCTCTACTACTATTTCACTTAATATTACTTTAATTTTGTAATACTACATGTATTAATTTATTTGAATTAATGGCTTCCAATAGAGGCAAATTGCACGGATGTTTTTGACAATGTCACGAAAAATGGAGAAGACATGAGAAATATTAATTGGTGGGGTCGAGATTACAAACTCAGTAGAATTTTGTGGACCGTAGGAACAGTAGGTATTTTAACTATTTTATAGTTAACCCTTAATCTTAAACTATACATAAACTATAGACGTTTAAATTACAATACAAAACGAACATTTATAATACGTTGTTAGTAACTTATGTACAGCTTCATCATGTAGAAAAATTACCAGATAAATTTAATTCGTTTAATTTTATTTCGTTTTATTTACACAAGAAAGGGCAAAAAGGACTAAACACAAGCATCAACAATCATTTAATATTTACAGGACGGGAGATTTTGCGAAGAAACACATTACAGATTGGATTATGAAGCTTAGGATAATTAAATAGGATTTGGGATGCTGAATCTTCGTCGAGGCAACATTCGCGCAATAAGTGGTCATGCATCCTAATCTTGGCTAAAAGAATTGAAGTGCAGGAATGCCCAAGACGTAAAGGCTAGGCTGGATGGCAGCGTAATGTCTGTTTTTACTTGTCCTAATGAGTTCGCGACTGGAGTTCTTAGGTCTTGACTTGAATCACAAAAATGCATTCTTGTTGCGCTTTACCGTAACTTTTTGTAAAATTTGAAAATATCATTTTGTTTAATGAAAAATGACCCTCAAAAACGGTATAGATTACACTGTTATAATCGTTTCGTTCAATAGAAATCGTCGTGATATTATTATATTAACTTAACAACAGTAACTGGAGTAGCAGTGCAAAAAAAAATTTAAAAGAATTAACCCCACGTCTCATAGCCTCTACTGGTGACAGGAGGGCTGGTGCATTTTTTGGCCAAAGAATCGGAATTGCGATTCAACGGGGAAATGCTGCTAGTATTTTTGTCACCATTCCACGCGGACATGATTTATACCAAAAATTTTTGTAAATATTTTAAATTTTGAATTGTAAATATGTATAATATTGTAAAATTTGTTTAATAAACTTAACAACGTTGTTAAATACAATCTCACAAAGTAAAAAAAAAAAAGTCAAGGTATAATAATTAACACGACTGTATTTAACCAGACGGTACAGACACACATTGACACACATACCAGAATAAATGTGTAATGTATAATTTGACAATTTCTTTATAGTACCTATGATCTGTGCTTAGATTCTAGCTCTCTTACCACTAAGCAGTTATGTCAAGTATTCATTAGTTCACGATTATAGACCGACTTAGTACAAATGTAGCCAATTAAATAGTCATAGATGGCAGAATATATTTTTTTTCTCGACCTCCCTGTGATGGGGGAGACTGTATTTACAATTTTGATTTTGTTGGACAGGACAGGATTAATTAATTTTTACAATTTTTTCTATTTATAATCTAATTCTTAAGTACGTTACTATTACAACTATTATTTACTGATGGCAGAATATTGTGACATGTTTAATTAGATTTGTTATGACAATATGTGAAGGGAAATAAAATAATTACTACAAATGTAAAATAATGTTGGGTATGTCTTTCGGTATAGGTTCACAAAGAACACATACGCGTTATGTAATATAATGTACCCAGAGAATCTTACAGCGTTATTTTTCTGTTTGTTGTTGTTATTGTTTCTACCAAAATATTTGAATTTTTAAAGGATCCCTTTTCTGTAATACAAGTTTGAGATTAAATTATTATTTATTAGAGATGTTCCAAATGTGTTTTGGAAATATAATACAGACCATCGTCAGTGTTAATATATTCCAAAATTGACACAAAATTATTGAGGCGTTTAGTTGAAAATTATTATAAATTAATTAAAATACTTTAAATAATTTTTATTATTAAAATTACGATCTTTATTATAAAAAAACACGATATTTGAATTGAATATTATGGGTAGATTATTTTTGTCGTTGAGCCTCAATTATAGTGGAAGAACGAAAGTAAAAGAATGGAAAAAAACTCTACAAACTTTTATCATGTTTAGATTTGGTGTTCCTATAACTATCATCGTCATATCCTTGACACAAACAATGTCATAGTGTTTTTGAACTAAACTGAATCAACCTGTCAATATCCTACTGCTGGTTAAAGGTCAGGCTCCATATTGGAGAAGGCTTAGGGCCTACTCTACTCCACACCGCCCCACTTCAGATTGACGAATAATCGCGAATAATGATATAATATAAAGATCGCTATAAAATGTTCATGATAATAACCGAGTGGTGGCGAGTCGGCTGCGGTGTCCCGCAGGGATCCGTTTTGGGTCCGATCCTGTGGGACATCGGGTACGACTGGGTCCTGCGAGGCCGTCTCCTCCCCGGGATGGGTGTCATCTGCTACGCGGACGACACCCTCGTTTATTCCCGGGGACGAAACTGCAAGGAGGCGGCGCGGCTGGTCGAGGTCGGACTCGACCTCGTGATCAGCCGCATAGAGAGTTTAGAGCTTCGTGTCAGGATTGACAAGACCGAGGCCCTGCTCTTCCGTGGGACCGGCCGCAAGGGACCTCCACCGGGGGCTACCCTTCAGATCGGAGAGGGGAGAGTCAGGATGAGCCCCCAAATGAAATATCTCGGGCTCATCCTGGACGGAGGGTGGACCTTCGGCCCACATTTCGCGATGGTGGGACCGAAGGTTGTGAAGGCGGCGAGTGCGCTGAGCAGACTCCTCCCGAACCTCGGAGGACCCAGCGCCGCCTGCAGGCAGCTGTACTCCGGAGTCTGCCGGAGTATGGCGACGTACGGTGCCCCGGTTTGGGCGGATCGCCTCACCGCGAAAAATAAGGCGGCGCTGCGCTGCGCAGCGAACAATCGCGGTGAGGGTGATTCGGGGGTACCGTACGGTATCGTGGGCTGCAGCTACTGCTCTAGCCGGCGACCCCCCGTGGGAGCTCGTGGCGGAGGTTCTTGCCGAGACCTACTCATACGTCTCGGGTAGGAGGGCTCTTGGTGAGAACCCCACGTTGGACGGGATCCTACGTGTGCGTCGGATAGGGCAGGAAGCGCTAATGCGGAGGTGGGGGGAGGACCTGGCGGTGCAGCCATATAACACACGCGTAACGGCTGCCATTCGCCCGGTCCTTGAGCGGTGGATGCGTCGAAAACGCAAGCCTCACCTTCCGTCTGACACAGGTTCTCACCGGGCACGGTTGCTTTGGTGACTACCTGTGTCGGACGGCCCAAAGGGAGCCGACGACTGAGTGTCACGATTGTGGCGCAGCGGTGGACTCTGCCCAGCACACCCTCGAGGTGTGCCCGAGATGGGCGGTGCTGCGTCAAGGTCTGACGTCGGTCGTCGGAGGGGACTTGTCACTCCCGAGCGTCATCACCGCGATGCTCGGCGACGACGAGTCCTGGAAGGCGATGGTTTCCTTCTGCGAGACAGTAATGTCCCAGAAGGAGGCCGACGAGCGGATGAGAGAAGAGGCCGCCGACGTGGCCTCCATCCGCGGGCGACGAATGGGGGTGCGTAGGAGGCGCTACTTAATGCGCCTCCAGTAACGCCCTTGTGCCCGTGTCGGGCCGGGATGGGAACCCGGTCCTGCTAGACACGGCGTCGTCGGGACTGTTCAGAGGTTAGCCGGACAGTCCCCATGGAGGAGAAGTCTGGCCTTTTCGCCGAGGCCAGCCTGTCGCTGGAGGGATCCTGTTGCCTGCAGATCCGGGACCCTCCAATTAAAGCGGCTGAAGGCTCCCGCAGGGGCTTAGTACGGTATTACGCTCCCAAAGTGCCGAGTCCGAAATAGGTCTAGGACTGCCGACCCGGGCGTCCTGGATATCATCCGTAAATGGATTCCCCTGCGTAAAAAAAAATAACCGAGACCGACGGCTTTACATCCTTTTCGAAGCACAATGGGGAGGCCAATAAGGACATAAACCCGAACCGGAAACAAATATACACTTACAAAAATCTGCCCCGAGCGAAAATCGAATCTGCGTTTACCGGCTTTAAGATGACTACTGGCATCACTACACTAGAACGGTTGTCAGTAGCATAGTTTTTTACACAAATTAATGTAATCGTAAGACCACAGCAGTAATCATAAATCTGAAACGATATTACGAGTACTGTTATTGATTTACAATAAGGGTAATGACGTTTTGTTATTAATAACAGCACAAAATATTAAATTTGAATCTCTACAAGATTCGGTAATATATTCCAATTAATTATAACATTGAATTTGAATAATAATTCCTTGTAATTACCATAACAAGAGTTTGCTTTTACAAATAACGGAGTTATTTGAAAGTAAAGCTATTAAATCTTATAGGTCTTCATTATTCGATAATTAACGTGTAAACATACATAAAGACTCATTTAAATCATTATAAGGATTTAAATTCAAATTATTAACTAAATATATATAATAATTTAGTCTAATTCAGTCTATATATATATATATATATATATATATATATATATATATATATATATGTGTGTGTGTCCCTGTAAACTGATTGTCTAATTCATCGTTGGTGAGGTTAAACTACTGCAGTTAGATATATAAAATGTGGAAGTTAAAGTTTTTTATACACTCAATTAGGAACTTTTTGTTAACCGTTAAAAAAAGAAAGAAAATCTGTGATTTTCGAAGTAGGAAGTATGAAACTTTTTCTACACTTTTGATTATAAATAAATATCATGTTTCAGCTTTTTTTTTAACTAAGAGAAAAAAATGAGTGAAAAAATATTGTATTGAAATTATGTCATTTTTGATATTAGAAGTGTGTAATTTTATATTTTAACAGTAGCTAGTTAATATATACAATTAATAAAATCAACTATCTACTGAGCTAAATTATAATAAATTTTAATATGTTGAGTATTATTCATATTTTTTGTGTATTATTGAACGTAGTATTTCGGTACAAATTGTCTATAATTATTATAATAAAGAGACATTTAAATATTATTTCATTCGCTTAAAGTTCAATTTTTAAATAATTTGTTGTTCTAATGTTATGTTCTTCACCTTTCTCAGACGAATGCGTTTCTATTCCTTTCTTGATAAATAGGCATTTGACTGAAAAATTTTACTATTAAATCATGATAACATAATATGTAGAACGGAGCAGGGTTCATCCAGCTTCTCTAGACAAGCTTAGGACTGCTGATCTTAAGTCTGATATAAAGCGCATGTGGATAAGAATATAGAAATTTTATATAATCTATAACAAAAGGTCACGGGTAATTAAGAGCCTGTGGACGTCGTATTAATATAATAATAAAAAAAATACACTGCTGTTGTTATCATATTAGTTTATATACCATAATTGCATTTAGTTTTAAGTATATTATTAATGTATGTGTTAGGACTAACTTAATACTGACGTGATGTAAGTGAAGATGTGTTGTTGTGATTTAGAATGGAGGATTAGTAAGCAATATAATTGTACGCGAGAGACTTCATAATAAGGTCCCTGAGCTTCTAGAGCATTAATATTACAAGACATTATTGAAATATATTGCTTTTAAAAACTCTACAAAATTTATATTTATTACTTTAAGACGCTGAAGATATTATACTGCGCACTCGTCCGCAGTGGCTTGGAATATGCCTCACAAGTTTGGAGTCCCAGGTATGCTGCTTATATCGACAGAATCGAAAACATACAAAAAAATATTTTTAAAATACTTGTGTTACCGTACTGGAGAAACATACAAGTCCGACCAATACGATCAGATTTGTCGGAAGCATCATCTATTACCGTTGACAAATCGCCGCAAAATAGCTGACACAACATTTTTGATCAAAATTGTTTCTAATGGTATTAATTGCCCCGACCTTTTGTCTTTGTTACAGTTTTATGTTCCTACTGGTAATCTTAGAAATTTTAAACCTATTCATGTGCCTTTGGCAAGGAGCAATTATAGGCAAAATTCATTTTTACTGAGAGCTGGTAAACAATTCAATGACTTGTATAAATGACTGTTGATATTGATCTGTTCAATGTAAGTCATACTTCTGTTAGACGCAAGCTTTCAAGCATTTATTTTGAACTAGAATAAAACCATGCTAGTAGTATTATAAGTGTATTACATAAATATTTACTATGTCTACCATTAATATCAATTGTGTATAAACTGTTTCTATTGCGAGCTCAACTTATGCTTTAATTACTACTTCATGTCTATCTGTGTGAATTTAATTGGTTCTTGTAATTTTATATGTTTAAACTCTAATTTGTGTAATTGTAACTGTAAATTCACCTAAAAAAAATAAATAAAAATAAATAAATAAATAAAATATGTATATATGAACAGTATTCGGCCTCTGTATACGTTGTCTATGAATATTTATATATTAAAAATAAATTGTCATTAAATAATTAATAAAGATTTTCATTATGAGGTAAAAAATAGGCAAGAATATAAGCTTAAAGATAATTATCTTTGACCAATATACTAATTTCTAGGCAAAATGTTAAAATAGCTTCACTTTTAAGCGAGGTCTAACTTCATTATTCTAATTACAATCTAAAAAACGGTTACATAAGGAGCGAAACCAAATCTAAATCGACTAGCGATTGGTCATTAGTACAACCTAACACCAAAAAGAGAAATAAAATCACAAATGCTAAGCGGCCACCATTCGTTCGATAAATAATTGATTTAATAGTAATTTTACTCAAAAAATAATTTACTCACCCACGGACAGTTTTCGTAAAAAAATTTCTTTAATCATTAATTACCCGTAAATAGGCAAACTAATTACAGACTTGTTAAATAAATTTGAAAAACAAACAAATGAAATTCCACGAAATAATAGTTAGATGGAAAAATTCGTAATTTTCGAAATTCGAATACATGACGTTAAGAAAAGGATAACCAATATTATTTTTAATAGTGTCAATACGAAGAAATTATTTGAAATAATAATTATTATTAGGTAAACATCAAATAACAAAATAATAAAATATATTTTTTTTTATAAAATCATTTTCAATTACGAAAATAAATCCAGTAATAAAAAGCGGCCAAGTGCGAGTCGGACTCGCCCATGAAGTGTTCCGTAGCAGTAAGTAACATCAAATAATATATAAACACAATAACATATAAACAAATAAAAGTCCTTGTTTTTTTTGTTTTTAATATTTGAGTTGATTGAATGAAAGGTAAATTGCGGTTTACGATTTATGACGTATTAAAAAAATACTACTTAATAGATCTCGTTCAAACCAATTTTCGGTAGAAGTTTGCATGGTAATGTAGGTACATCATATATACATTTTTTTTAGGTTTTATCATTCTCTTATTTTAGAAGTTATAAGGGGAGGAGGACACACATTTTACCACTTTGGAAGTGTCTCTCTTGCAAACTATTCAGTTTAAAAAAAATGATATTAGAATTATATTATATTAGAAACCCCAATATCATTTTGAAGACCTATCCATAGATACCCCACACGTATGGGTTTGATGAAAAAGGGTCTAGCCGACTTACCTACTATAGGGAAATTGCGGAGGGAGGGGAATATATTTTCGCGTAAAAACTGTAAAATAGGCGATAAGTATTATTCTGTGTCACATACGAATTATTTGTGTCTATTTAGAGAATCGTTCTTAAGGAGTAAACTCTAATCGTGCCTGGGACCTGACACACACAGGTTTTTTTTAAACTATGTTCCACCAAATGCAAACTTTTGTATTTATAATATCTTGTAGTAGACTTTGAGACAAATGTATAATATTTTTTTAGTTGGTGTATCTGCAGTAGTTCATATAAAAAACCATCCTCAAATAATAAATATATTTTTTTACACTTCTGAAAATTATTAAAAAAATATTAAAAAAAATACATAATATAGAACTCATTGATATATATATTTTCGCGTTGGATTCATTTAAATGTCTGTCATAGTTTCTGAGAAAAAAAATACAACCGTTACCCCCATATCTCCCATATGAGTGAAAGCAGAAATGTAAAATTACGGGTACAAGTACTTTGAGTGAAGAAGTAATATTTAAAAGGTTAAACTATGTCTAAAGACGCCGGTGCAATTTCCCTATAGTGAGTCGGCTAGACCCTTTTTTTCTGAGTTTCAGTTCTAAATATGGGCAATCCTAAAAATTAACTGTTTTTTTTTCTATTTTAGTTTGAAAATATTAATACGGTTCATAGAATATATCTACTTACCAAGTTTCAACAGTAGGTATAGTTCTTATAGTTTCGGAAAAAAGTGGCTGTGACATACGGATGGACAGACAGACAGGCATGACGAATCCATAAGGGTTCCGTTTAGTGCCATTTGGCCACGGAACCCTAAAAATAAAAAAGCGATAACGCATTGTTATATCAAAGAAAATTATCGTCCTTCCTTATTTCTTTTTCCTTCAATTATTATTTAAGGGAAAAAAACTGGGCAGTCAAAAAAAGAAAGAAGCGGCTTGGTTACATTGACCCAAAGAGTAATCGAAAAGGAACAAAAAAATTTGTCCTCCTATCAGCGCCTCTCCCCCACCCCAAAAAAAAAAACATACCTCAAAAAGAAGTTAGAAATTTAAAATGATTAGTGGGTTATCAAAAATGTCCGCAAGACGTAAGTTATCCTCTCTAGTAATTATAAAATATGTTTGGCTTGGAGTGATAGTTTAAATTTAATTTTGATGTCTAATATTAAAAATTTCAAAAAAATACTGTGACTAAAGAAAATTACCCTTTCAGTTTTAGAACGAGTAAATAAATCATCATTTAAATTCTAGCATCAGTGTTTATTAAAATATTTATCATTTAAATAATCATAATTTTGTTAAATAGCAGAAATTTGTAACTCCATCTCGCGTTTTAAATGGAGTGATAAAATATTTCAAATTTAACTATTTGACTTGCGATATTTTAAGATATAATTATGACATTGATAATTCGGTTATTGAGAATTTTATTTGGTATCTTTTAATTATATGTGCTCATAATGTGAGTTCAAATTAGTAGTTTTGTTTTCAAAAGTTGTCGATAAAGTAGAATAAGAAACTCACTAGTTCTAAACGAATAAAGAGCTACGAGTTCACAATTACAGTCGTATCACAAAAGTAAATCCAATGGTCGTTCATTGTGCATTACAATGGTTTTAAGTCATAGGATAGAAGTATAATGGTGTCGTTATCGTCATTATGATAATATTGAATCAGCAGATTATCAAAACTGAATTGACTACAGTATCAGCCTGTAAGTAACCCACTGCTGAGCGAAAGCCATGAGTAACGATCGTTATCAGGTATCTATGATAACAACCGGGATCAACGGCTTTACGTGCTCTCCCAGGCATGGTGGGGTGACCCACAAGGACATACACCTAGACCGAAAATATTTATTATATTAGTACAAATACAAATATCTGTCCCGAGCGGGAATCGAACCCGCAACCACCGCGCCGGCGCGCGGCTTTGCGGCGACTATTCGCACCACTAAGCCAGAATGGTCGTCAGAATTGACTAACTATTACGATATCAACAATCGGCTATCTACCATTGCAACATAATTGTCATACTTAGTATTTTTTTGGACATAACCGGAATCGAAGTCCTTTCAAAATAATTAGTTAACTGTTAAAAAATAGACCGCCTTATTTTCTAAAGAGAATTATTATCTATAAAAGACCTATATAAAAAGCTGTATCCTTCTAGTTTCACTCAACATTTTCAGTGATTCAACTCTTTCATCTTCCAGCCAAGGCCTACAGCCTTTCTCGAAAAATTGATATTAATGTATCACAAAGATAACAATAGAGTATAAAATTGTAAAAATTTTGATCACATCGTGGCTTTGTACTTGCTTCATTGAAATTGTGAAAGGTTTTCTTTTCGCTTTTCGTGCAAACAAATGTATAATATTATCGTAATAAGAAAAAGAATAACGTAATAGTTTTCTTGCTGTATTACCTTAACTTTGAGATTCTTTGAATTTTGTGAAGTGTATAGAATAAATTTATTTATTTATTCGGGAACAAAACATACAAAAAAAAAAAACGAAAAAAAAAACAGAAGTGGTGTAATGTCCTCGAAAAGGAATGTCACTCAGCTACTTACTATGAAGCTATGAAGTACCTACATACTTCATAGCTGGTTTTCAGTGACCTCCTGAATTTTTTATGTTTTGAATTTAAAATAAAATAACAAATTACAATATTAATATGTATTATATATTATATTATATATATTATATATTATACTATTTTACAATTATTAACTACTTATATAAAATATATATTACATATAACTATACATACTATTTAATATATATACATATCTAACTGTACTGTATATAAAACTATTACCAAAAAAAAAACTTAAAAAAATTAAAAATTAGATTTATGGTTTTTATTTTTAACTTCACGGTTGCCAAAGGAGGCAACGGTTTTCGTAAATATGTATGTAAATTTATCTTTATATATGTGTGTATTTATTTATATTAATCTTGGGAGGATATTAATGATGTAAGCCTCCGTAAGCTTAGACAGACTGTTAAATTTTTTATAGGTTTTTTACCAATTATTAGGATATACCTATTATTTCTATTTTTAAATGTTAAATCGAAAAATTTGAATCAAATAGTTATAAAACACATAATTCAGAAATAAGACGATCGCTTTGGTTTAATGGTGCGAGTAGTCGTCTTAATGCTGGGGGTCACGGGCTTGATTCCCGCTCGCGGCAAATACTTGTATTCAAGTACAAATATTTGTGTCCAGTCTGGGCATATGTCCTTGTGGGTCCCCACGTCTTGCCTCGAAGAGCACGTTAAAACGTCGGTCCCGGTTATCACAGACACTTGATAGTAATCGTTACTCATGATATTAAATTTATACGTCATCCTGCAACATGAAAGCAGAATAAATGCAGTTGAGATGAGAGCGTTAAGAAGTATGATAGGAGTTAAACTGAGTGACAGGATAAGAAATAGTGAGATAAGGAAACGTTGTGGTCTGAAAGAAGATGTAGTGACTAAAATTGAGAAAGGTATGCTGAGATGGTTTGGCCATGTCGAGAGAATGAATGAAGAACGGTTGACGAAAAAAGTGTATAAGACGAGTGTGAATGAAAGTTCGGGAAGGGGTAGACCTAGGCGAACGTTTCAAGATCAAATCAGGGACGTCTTGAAAAAAGGCCAGGGCAAGAGTACCCTAAACCGAAGAGCATGTATGAAGGGAATAATGAAAGTGGACGAAGCGAAACAAGTAGGTAAGGATCGTAGCAAGTGGAAAGAAGTGGTCTCTGCCTACCCCTACGGGAAAGAGGCGTGATTATATGTATGTATGTATGTATGTCATCCTGCAGTATGATGGATAAGCTCCAACCATAGTCCTATCTGAAGAAAACACTTTTGCCCAGCAGTGGGATGTTTACAGGCTGATTTAGTAAGTCGATCAAATAAAGAATGAAGCAACCTTAAACATGCTACTCATCATTCATTATTCAAATAAACGTGGTTTTATAGAACTCGAAAAGAAAATTAAGTATCACTCGATCGCCTACTTGCACGCACGTGCGCACTTACGTGTTACACGTATGAACTGTCATAATAATCGTGATAGTAAGCTTGTGGTCCAATAGACCCTTTGGATACCCGCATGGCGGTTTTATCGATTTATGTAGCGTGTATGGGTAAACAACCTAGAAATGAGAGTGTATACAGAGTGTACTTCAGTTGCTTTCAGTTTTAGAGATAAATATTACATTACAATGAGCAGTTATAAAGTGATAAGCTATAAAATTAAATTTACTATTTTAATTACCATAGTAAGAAGACAATTTAAAGGCAAAAATGACTAAATTCCTTTTTAATAATTTGTGGTAAAAAATATCTAAACTCTGTAGTTTATATATCTGTATATCAGGTGGAGAACACAGAAAAATAAATTGAAAACGCTAAATTACAATAGAGGCAATTTGAAAGTGTGTCTTTTTTAACAATATTCTTACATTTGACTTGGAAAACTTTAATATTTAGCAGTTTCTGAAGCTATAGAAATAGTCAGAGAATATAAAATAATAACAATCATTCTGACAAATATTTTCTTTTTATAAATGGTAATAATTAGTTTCAAAAACAACTTAGTAAAAACAAACAAAACCCTGGACGTCGAATTTCAAACTAAAAAAGCTTAAATTTGAATTCGATAATTAAAGTTATATAAAAACTATATACCTAATTGGAATAAAAGGTTTTCGACTCACAGTATATAGTTTCATCGGTCTAAATGTATTGAAAAAAAAACCTATCGATATTTTATTACGTGTGTATATTTGATGGTTTAAAGCCACAGTACTAAAAGTGGAGAGCGTTGCATGAAAAAAGATAAACAAAAATTTTAAAGCCGGCTTATCCGACGACCTCAGTGGGAGTTTTCGGGATTGAAGTATATTTGAAAAGTTGACTTTTCTAATGTATTTATTGTGTTGTAATTCTATTGTTACGCTGGAAATAATTAAAACATATTAAAATGTAATATGCTTTGTATTTGTAAATAAGATTTCATACATATTTGTAGCCTCTCTATACTACTCTTCGAAATTATCGCCTAATGATAATTATTATTAATGAGTAATTTCAATGTAGTCTAATTATAATTAGAAATTATCTTATAATGTAAATAAATTATTGAACCAAAGCTTATTTGAAAATTGCTCTGATAATAAAAAATCGAATTAACTTTATACCTTATTACCTACTTTTATTTCCAAAAACTATCTTCTCATAATCACGATCTTAGCAGCCGAATTATCATTTAAAAAACCGGATACAACTGTATTTAAAATAAAAAAAAAACCTTCATATTACAATAAAGATTTGTTCTAAAACGATGATAATCAATCAATGTCACACCAATCCGCACGGACTTTTTACTCGTGGCGTATTCTTTCAGTCGCGTGTAATTAATTACGTTTCTGATTTATTGTGATATGACATATGTATATTTTGTGTGGATACGGGAAGTCGACTCATTAAAAACTAATTATTTATTTTGAAAGTATCATGACGTTTCGAATTTCATTACGTTGGTTCAGAATTGTAAATGTTTTTGGCTCATCAGTCATTTAAATTTACTTGTTTGTTTATACATATTTTTTTACTTTGTAAAAATAAACAAATATAATATAAATCATAAGTTTTACATGTTACACAGATATGATGGTATCTTTTTCTAGTCCTAGCTTACCGCGAAATAGTTTCGTTAGTTGGGTCTTCATGTAAAATATCAAGTTATATAGTAGTTTGAATTCTTCGGTAATTATATTAGACATAACACATGGATACATATAATTCACTATGTGTGTTGTCTTTACGAGTGAATACAAGATTTTCTTTATGAAAATTTGTGTGCAGTAAACAAATTACGGTATGGACGACAAGTTCTTCATCTTAATACAAAAATTCAAAACCACGTAAACACTATACAATGTAGTCAATATAAACTATACTACACTAGTTATTATTACTAAACATTCATTAACAAGTTCGAGTCAATTATTATTGCAGTAAAAATATCAATGTCGCCCAGGAGCATATTTCCCTACGTTAGTCCTGGTACGAGAAAGATCGAAGAACTTGTTTATAGGATGTCTAGGAAATTATCTTGGGATGCTAATGTTAGTTAGCTGGATAACATCTGAACATTGATATCTAGATTCTTGAAATCTTGCCTTTAAAAAAAATTACAACAGAGAAACGTTACATACGCTTACCTCGATCGTCAATTAAAAAGGTGCGGGCTGAATGAATTGCTGCTTCACAGCCTCTTTTACTTCCGAAATCTACTTGTATCGGTTAAAATTTTATCGGTTAAGATTAAGTGCCTACATGCTAACTTATATACCAAGCGGCGAAATGTAGACCCAATAGCAATTGGACGGATGCTACCGTCTTTTTTGTTAAAAAGTATGTGACAAAAAGATGAATTCATCTTAACAGATATCATGAAATCACAAAGTTTGTTTATGTCATTCAAAAAAACCCTGTCAGTGTCTTCAGCTAAAGCGCTCACAAGATCTTTAAGATGCTTTGGTGTGATATAATATATGTCACTAGCCAGGGCCGGATTTAGGGGAGGGCAAGCGGGGCAATTGCCCCAGGCCCCCACATAAGAGGGGCTCCCACATCCGCCAAAGAGGGGCTTCCACAATAGAGCCAACCGAGTTGGAGCGGTCCGGAGTGGGGTCGACTTTTTTTTTAGGAGTAGGAATAGGTGATGACCTTTTTTTAGGATAATATGGCGTGAGATTGCGACGACATTCCTTTTTTTTTCATTGTCATTTTTTTCTGCAAGAAAAAAAAAACAATTTCAGATCAAGGTGCCTTCACTCCTCCCTTGTCCCGGGTCCCCACAACTCTAAGTCCGGCCCTGTCGCTAGCAGAGTCGCGTGTGAAATACATAATTGCAGCATAGGCGTTTTCATCTTTAACCTGTAAAACATTATTTGGACAGGCTGGATTTGGAAGTAACGTTGGATTCGGTAACGGATGATTTTTGCGTAAGGGTATCAGCGTTCTGTTATCAAACGGTGTGAGGGTATCACGAGAGAAAATAATGCGAGCTGCATTTATTTAAAAAAAAATAAATAAATAATAAATTCAGAATACATTGATCATGAGAAGTTTTTAGGAAAAATAAAAAGGGTATCTAATAAGCCAGTCCGAATCAGTGTCCTAGAGATATTATATATATTACTGATGTAGCGACATCTCACTCGCCACATACGAACTAAGAACTGACGTATCCTACATCACGCTATCAAAGTTATCCGAGCGATTGAACATAATATGTATATACAAGAACCCGACAACAACCGTCGGAGCGCAGTAGCCCACCAGACACAACACCCGTCTGGTCGGAGGACCCTCCCTTTTCAATGGTAAGTGACGAACTTTACACCCTGTTTCTCACTCCCACAACTGATATAGATTATTGCACTGTTTAAATTGTGGATTTATTTTAATACACACATTTTACTATGGGGAAGGATATCTAATATAAATAGTGTAAATATGAAATAAATACAAAAAAATTATAACCACAATTTCAGTTATATTTTTTAGTTATAGGTCTTATTTATTTTATTTAATTATTTTCTTGCGTATTGGCGCTAATCACCAGAAGTCGTTACGGAAAATGGCGGAAAGAATCCCCGAAGTCGGCTAAGGCAATTTATTCGGGGATCGATATAACAGATTAGTGTTGGTTTGGGACGTCTATTCTTTTTATACCTTGTTACGTCGGCTTTTAAAAAGGACGTGTTCATTAGGATAATAATTGTCAGGCGCCTTTTATTCTTAAACTGAATTACCGTTGATTTCATTTGAAATGAATCTTAATGTTATATTCAAAATTTTAATTTAAGATTTATGTACTATTATCGTTGTTAACGATCAAAAAATATATACTTATTGTTACTTTGTGTTACGAGCATAAAGGAAGTTTTTAAATTAATTTAAATTACATACGCTATTTGATATATTATTTGCGTCTTTTTATAAGATATTAAATAAAACTTTATTTTTCATTTATTATAGTTCTGTTATACGTGACAAAGTTTATTCTATAATTTTAATAATTATTATTTTAGTAGCCATTTGCTTATTGTAACGCCATTTCTTCCATTTTTTTTCTGTTTCGGTAAAGAAAACATATACAATGTTCATAAAGTATTCTAAAAGACATCTCGACTAATGTGATACCTTAATTATACGATTAGTAGTAGGAGAGTGCAGGGTATGACGCGAACTCAACCTCCGATTCTTTGGAGCTCGTGGGCGCACTATACGTCTTAATACTCGCGACTTAAAAGTGAAAACAGAACGAGGTCATTCGATCAGTAGATTTTTACTCCTCATATTTTTTTCATACCGGAGACCTTATATGAAAATCGATTCTTTAGGAGTAAACTCCAAAAATTGTAGTAAAGGAACAAAAGAAACTAGGGAAACTAAAGAAAGTAAACTACATTTATTAAGTCATTGTTTGAAATTTTTTTTTTTTCGTATCTATCGTAGGTTTAAATGTATAATTTTTAAGGTTTTGTGTAAATTGGTTGAAATTGACGGTAATTGTTGAAAATATCGAATTAAATCAAGCCGGCTGGAAGCTTTATCGAAAATGCTCAATAATTCCTTTGAGATATAATAAACAATGTAAGGCGGGATTTTTCTATCTATCTATCTAAGTCTATAAAAAAGTCTTCCATGGCATATGTCTAGCTTTTCAGGACAGTTTACTTACTATACAGTATACATATTATAATTTCTAAAAAAAAATGGTCACGTACAATGTGGTAATTGAAAAGCTACTTAGACAGACATATTGTATTAATCCTTATAAACTTAAATACGTTAGTTACCGTAAACATTTCATGCACATTATTATAATTTACTACACTATATAATTTAAATAAATATCTTATGAGTTATCGCACAATAAAAACCAACGCGCGCGAAAATAAATCATAGCGCGAGTCTCACATCGATGACGGGATTCACATGCTGAGACCACCTCCGCGTCGCGTCCCTCGCTGTCTCTAAAAATATATTGTATACCTACTACCCGTGAGAAGCCGAGGCGGGTCGCTAGTTTAATATAACAAACACATATCCGGCTGAATTAATTGAATATTTTTAATTGTTTAAATTTTAAAAATTAAAAAAAAAGCCAAATTGTCACATCAACCTTTTATGTATTCATATTAATATTTGTACATTAATTTAAAAAAAAAGGAAAGGAAGGAGCAGCTTCATCAAGTAAGGAATAGTTTCCATACTTAAATTATCAAATTAAGTTGGCTGCTAATACAATATCTCGACCTATGTACGACGTAGTATGCGTAGAAAAAAAAAGCTATTCTTATTCCGAGAACTGACCAAGTTAATCTAATTACAAATTTTCTTCATTCGTTCTAATAAAAAAATAAAGTTTTCAAAAGATTTTCGAAAATGTAGATTAAGTTTAATTCTCGAACGTGATGTAATCTTTGTAATTACTGCCAGGAACTTTTTTTTAAACATTTTTACGGAATGTTGATATATACGAGTATAAACTGTATACTACTTATCAGCCTGTAAACTTAGCATTACGGAACAAAAATCTCTTTCTCCCATGTGTGGGAGAAATAAGAATAGATTAAGAAAGAACAGTTAAAGCATACTCCTCCGCTCATCACGAGATTTCTTTTAAAAACACTGTAGCATTCGATACGTCAGCGGCTAATTTAAGCCTACGATCTTTTGTTAGATTTATGTGTTCTATCTATAGAGCTATCTTGGCTTAAGATAAGCTCAATATCAATATTGAAAATATTTATCCGTAGGATATACAATGTCACGAGACTAACACCCGTAGTTACGGACTTATAACCATAAGCGTCGACCAATCTGGCAAGCATGGGAGTAACGATTAATGATACAAGTTTACAGGAGACTTGGCCATAAAACAAGAACCAAATATTCAAAATTAAAATACAGTTTATTCACGTAGGCTTTTTAGCAATTTCGCTGATATTTTATCTAAATAATTATATTTAATTAGGTTATATCGCAAAGAACAGCAATGCAAGTGACAATGTGGGACATAACTAGTCCGAGGAAAATTTACCAATAAAATTCTTCGAGTTTCAATTTTTTATGGACCGGTGTAACTATGTCGTTCGTGTATTTTTTTATAAAACTTTTAATGAACCGAGTCTTGTTAGCAAACATTTTCAAATATTCCAGTCACGGTGATTGTTAAAAACAAAATAATAAAGGACCATATTTTTGAAGTTGAAAACTATTATAGAGGAAAATATATGTATAAACAAATAATTCGTTACAAGTTTAAAATTTATCTTCACAGATTAAACCTAGCTGAATCAACCTGTAAACGTCCCACTGCTGGGCGAAGACTTATTTTTCATATGGGAGAGAATTGGGGCTAAATCCACCACGCTGCTCCACTGCACGTTGGCAGATAATTTTCCTACCAAGAGTAACGATCTTTATCAGATGTCTGTGATAGGAATTGGGACCGTGTCAGCTTTACGTGCTCTCTAAAACACGGTGCGGAGACCCACAAGGACACACGCAGACCAGACAATATTTGTATAAATAAAAATAACCGCCCCGAATCTTTATGTGAATTTCATATGTAATTATAAATATTTATTATGTAATTTAGCCACCAATTACAATGTAAGTCTTTAAAATATAGTTAAAAATTTTTTTTTCTTTATATAGACTTTTCTCTACATTTTATAAACATAACTAGACGATTGCAGTTATATGCATCATAAAAGCCTTACGGTCATTATCAACATATCAAAATTGTAAATAAATCCGTATTAAGTTTAGTTGCCATTAAAAAAAAAAGAACATTGACTAGTCCGTTGGCGCGGTTACTAGTTACTCTGATTTTCGCTCAAGTTGTGGGTTCGGTTCCAGCTCTAAGTCTGGTTGTAATTTTCATATTTGTGATATATATAGCATAAATATGTAATTATAAATATTAATGAAAAGTATAAATCATAAAACTTACATAATACGCTTACAAGTTTTAAAATATAAATTAAATACGTTTTCTGAATTCTAATCATCGCAAAACGAAATATGAGAACAATGTTTCTGACACAAAACGGATTAAGGTAATACCTTAAAACTACTTAAATTTAAACGAGGGAGACAGGACGGTTTATGAGAATTCGATAAGCAATTGTAAAAGTTAGATTAACTTTTAACTATAGTTTTTTTACTACTTACTTCTACTGTCACATAATTTTGATCGTATCGGTGTAAAGAGTGAGCTAGGATTATTCGCCGAGTGACGATAATATGCATTGCTATGAAACATTTTAAAGGGCTTATGTTTAATTACTTACAAAATATAATTAAACATGATGCAAGTGTAGTTCTAAAAAATAATAAACGGTAATGAAATTTAAATCTTTATTTTTGAAAATATTTTTTTATCTTGTATTTTGTTAAATTAGTTTATATTTTTTTGAAGCTTAGGCTTTTAGAGGACTTAGAATTCCAACAAACTCATTCACTTATTATTCGAAACGCGGTAATTTTATCTATATATAGTTTACGAAAGTTCGCATATACGATAATTCAAACATATGTTATTATTTTACGAAAATAAACTTCATATTTTTCTTTTTAATTTGTTTTCGAGAGAGGATATAATCCTACAAAAACTATTGAATTAGACGTGAATTTTCAAGAAAAAGACTTAAAGCCTCTCGATATAATATTTAAAAAGCATCTCTTAATAATGCGATATGGACCTAGCTGAATTATTGAAAATACGAAATAATTTATTTAAATATATTTCGTTGATTTGTGCACGTATCGCACTAAATGGAAAATTATATCTTGAAATGGCTTTATATTTGCAACGATAATAGTAATTCATATGACAATTAAATATTCATATAAATAGGTATATATGTATACTTATTTCTAGATAAATTAGACAACCTTAACCTTCCTGCTTGAAGTAGATTTATATTAGGTATACAAATATCTGCTTCTAACCTGAATGGTCGTTCTCGTGGTACTTAAAGACGTCAGTCTGGTTTGTCACTACATATTATAAAACAAAGTCAGCTGTAACGCCTATCTGCCTGTCTGTTCGCGATAAACTCAAAAACTGCACGAATTTTCATGCGGTTTTCACTAATAGATAGAGTGATTCACGAGGAAGGCTTTGGCACACATAAATAATACCCTGAGCGCAGCCGGGGCGGGCTGACAGTAAACATATAATAACGATTGGTGTTCATGGTAGGGAAATTATCCACCAACCCGCAGTAGGATATTTTTACAGATTAAGATTTAAACATTCTTCTATATTATACTGAGATTAGGCTTTCACCCAACAGTGTGAGCCTTCAAGGCTGTTTCAGTTCAGTTAAGTATTAGTTAAGTCCTAGTGTTTAGTCTTACTACGATAACATAGGAGCAAAAAACACGATTCCTAATGCATTTCATTGTGATTTTGCTGTTAAAATTAGAGATTTCAGAACAACTAAATAATAAAAGCTTCTATGAAATAGATATTTATTTCATAAAATTGAGCTTAATTTTACAACACAATTCATTAATTTAAGGAACTTGTTAAAATCATCACACGAAAAGAGTTCAGTTTTCAGCTACATTGTACGGTTTAATCTTAAAATCACGCTATTTCCCCGCAGTGAACGTAGATTTTCTGTATGTTACGTTTATCTTTTTCCCAACTTGGAGGAAACGTAAACAAACAAACGTAATTTTCAGACCTCGTTGTCGCTTGTTTGACGCTTCGCGTACTTCGATGCGAGCCGCGGTTATTCAATTTGCACAGTATTTTACTAGTTGTTTAAATCTGTACTATAAAATATACAATATTAGCTTTTTCCCATTTCCTTTTGTGTCGATATTGTTTTTCTTCAACACAGTGATGTAAACATAAAAAAAAAATGTAAAATATTTTTTAAATTATGAAAAATTTAAATAAATTATTAGTACATTATTAATTTGAATCTCTCTAAATGGTATATTTATAATAAATATATGTAATTATATCTATATATTGGCACATATGTATATCGCGAAGCATTGATTTTTATAGTATATCTATTGGATCTATTAGTCGTATAAAGAAATCTTTTAAATAATTAGTATCACACGTCAAAGTTTTGTGACCAACATTGGTGAATTAAATCCTTTGACCTAAATACTTTAATGTCAAAAGCGAAATTAGGAAATAGTCATATTATTGCCCTATAACATATATTTTTTTACTAAAAAGCTTAAAAAGGCATACAACTCTAGGAAAAGTTAAGCCTGCGGGAATCATTTCTACATAATATCTTTTATGTGGGTACCGTTTGCTTTAACTTTTATGGCATATCTGCTTGGTGAAAGAAAATAAAAATATTTTTTAATCGTCTCACAGATTTACTTTCGGTATTTGATAGCTTGACAAATTTCACACAAATATAATGTAATATAAGTGAATAATTATAAGAACTATAATAATTGTATGTGAATAAACATAATTAATTTTTTTTTTCTGTATTAAGTAGTCCAAAGAGTTATTAATTTCAGCAGCTGAAAAGAATGTTTCACTGCTGCTTATAGGATTCTTCTTCATATAGAGAAGAGTCCTTTACCCAGGCGTGAAAAATTTCCCCGAAAAGAATCCCTTTTTAGGAAAAGCAATCCTAGCTTCTCCATTGCGGGTTGGTGGACAATTTCTTTATCATGAGTAACAATCACCATTGGGTGTCTATGATAACAACCGGGTTCAATGAATTTACGTGCTCTCCAAAGTACCTACGGTACGGAAACCCACAAAGACATAAAGATACCTAAAACAAATATTTGTACAAATACGCCTTAGTGTAAATGGAACCCGCGACTGCCGGCGTTAAGGTAGTCACTTTAAACGCAACAATACACGAGAATGGTTGTCAACAGCAACAATCTTGGATTATTTTTGACTTAGTAAGAACTATTGAAGAGTTTTATTGTACATCTCCAAACTTTACCTTTACGAAAAAAATTAAGTTATTTTCAAACAAAAAATTATGCAATCGAATTTCCCTGAGTTTTCACCATCATATCGGAATTTAACGAATATGAGTTTTGGAGTATATACTAGTAAAACCAAAAAAAAAAAAATAATAAACAAATTCTCCTCTTTGAAAATCGGTTAAAAATAAGATCTCGGTGTTGAGACGCTCTCTAGTTTTTATACAGTATTTCTATTACTGTGTTTCAATTTGGAAGGGAGCCAATGTAATTATAGGAACGACGACATAACAACTTAAAAACTATCTGTGGGAATTTATAAAACATGGGAATACTTTGGTCTAAAAATTGCCCATTATACAGACTTTATAAGATGAGAATGTGAAGTTCAAAGTTTACTACATCTTGTGTTTAACTAAAATCTACTTTTGTATAGAAAAATAAAACGACTTTTTATATAAGAACAGACAATATTAATATTTATATATTGTGACATACAAGTACATTTGTACACACGTACACTCTGTGCAAAACATATTATAAATCATAACAAACTAATATGACTTCTATCTATATTAACAAAAATTCTTTACTATTGGTCACAATTTAAAAACATTGTTTCATCGGATGCATAAAATAAATAAAACAAATTTTTCTTTCGTTATCAACTGCGTGTTGAGCATGAACGGACCTCGCCCTCGATATTAATATCCTTTGACAATCAGTGACGCTTTGACATAAAGAACAAAATTAATAACGTGGATTTAAAAAAATAAAAATAATTATTTGCGCTACTATTCTAAAAGGTGGTGGTATTTAAAAAACATGTTATTAACAAGCAATGCAGTAGACTGCTTTGACTTGGTTGAGCCTATAAAATGAGATACATTATTAAACCTATTATGATAATGACTTGATAATTTCCTTTATCACTTTAAAAACTGTAACAGAAACTTGGTAAATTTTTCATATTCTTTTATTTAAAACGCCGGAAGCATAAGAATAAGGAATAATAAAATTACTAGAACATTAAAGGGTTCGAAATTGTCTTTGACTAGGCGACGTATAATGACAAAAGTTGCATTTTCAAAGATCCACTGTTTTTAACTAAAAATTTAAGTATGCATTTAAAGCAAAGACGGAGAAGCTTGATAAAAGTAAAATTAAGACAAAAGAGATCACTGCGGTCGGAATAATTGAGATTAAGTAGATACTTTATTCAAGCATAAATTAGGACGAGTTACAATATTTTAAAAGCATACATCAAAGCCTAGTTAATACTGGTGTGAAAATGATATTATATTCTATATCTCTGATGTTTACATAAAAGCTTTTGATTTTAGAACATTCCAATATACTTATCCGAAAAAACAAACCTAGGTGCTTTAAGATAGTTTTAATTCAAGTATTTTGTAAAAGGAGTGTTGTTATCAAAAATAGTTTTGTGTTAACGTAGTTAAAGTAATAGTAGTTGTAATACAGTAAAAGTGCTCAAATATACATTTCCTAGTAATTATGTAACAGTGTTTATATGTGAGTGTAATGTTTCTTTTTTATGAACTCTCCTATATATAGTAGAAAAATTATATAGCCCATCCTAAAAATACTTTATGGCTCCTGTTTACTCCTATAATCGATGCTTTTTTCGAGTATTTTAAATTTACGAAACATTGAACGACACAATACATTTAATATTTACTTTTTTAAAATTATTTTCATTTAATTTTAAAGACATCATAGTAAGACAGGACTTCTCTAAATATTCTTTTATTGGACATCAATTCTATAATGTTTTTTTCTTTGAGTACAAAGGATAGATGTAGACGTTAGGATAAAATACAGATTAATGAAATATTCTAAAAGGTCCCATTATATTGTGTAAAAATTCTTTATCTCAAATAATACAAACATAAAATACAAAAACTCTATTGAAAATACATACATCGTATAAATGTACTCATTGAATTATCAAAACAGAGAAATTTTCATTAAACATATTTTAATAAAAAGTTTATACCGCTATATACACGAGTTCGTATATTACAAGCTTAGTTTTCTTTAAATTATATAAAGCGTATTAAAAGATATAATTTTAGTATTATTTTAATTAATATGACAAGTGAGCGATAAATAAATAAAAAATAGCAATAATTATAATGACAATGAGTAACCCAATTGTTTATATTTACCCCCAAAAGCTTCAATACATTTACATCCGCAGCCTGAATCGATCGCACAATCAACCAATATTTTTTACGTATAAATTTACAAAATATGTTTATTATATTTCGTAAAAAATAATAATTATTATTATATAAAAATGTATTCTGTACGTAATTGTGAAAGTTATTGAACACGTTTTTGGTGTTAAAATATACGAAACTGAAAATAAATGATTTTTTTTTCCAAAGAAGAGGCAAGAAACTTTGTTGCACGAAATTGGGATAGATTTTTTCTTATCCCTGAGCAAGTTGGTGAGCAATCAATTTAACTTGGACAATCAGTATGACTGAGACGTGTGATCGGTCTGCAATCGTGTGAGTTGGAATATTAAGGTCTGTGTAAAGTTTGGTAATTTTAAACAATTTTCTGGTTTTCCATTACGATCAAATTAGTTGATGGTTAAACATATAATAGTACTTTATATTTTTTGTCATTAAAATATCAAACATTAATATAAAGTTCTTGAAAGTCCTTAAAGTGATTCAAAAAGAGTCGACAAGGAAGCTGTATATATTTTTAACAACAATATTGTGGCTTGTACATATTGATAGTAAGAAAACTCTCTTGATACACATTATATATGTGTTTATATACCGTACCTTTATATATCGTATAAAGTTGAATAAATCTTAAAAAAAAAACACCATTAAATTGGGTAAGTTGCGAGGTTATGCCTGCGTCATTATTAGTCTATAAAGAGACAATATACGACAATACTCTGAATTCACCGGCGAGAATGCCTGATGACGTCGAGAAGTAAGGATACAAAAATATACTCGTAATTACTGCCGGTTTAGCACTGGCTTTTACCATTCAGAAGGAGGTAGAAAATCAATTGAGGTCCTATCCTATTATAGTTTTAAAATGTATTTTAAAATATACGCAAAATGTTAAGCATTCCTCATCAATGTATATCCGTCCTAATAATCCACATTTCGACTCGATAAATCCAGTTAATACTCTTAGTTTGAAATGTTAGCGTGATTGAATGTACGGCCCCTCTCGTCTAATAAGCTCGTTCAATAGGTTGTAATTTATGTCCCTTCAGACCGTCTATTAACGGCTATTATATACGACTATTCATTGTATGTTAAGACTTGGACAATAATGAGGGTAGGGTGATAATTAATAATAAATATTAAAAATTTTGAAACGAAGTTCCTTATCGGACGGTACAGATGGGGGGGGGGCTAGGCGAAAAAAAGTGTAAGAATTTTCCGTCACGGCCCTTTCTATTGGCTGTGCCCAGTTATAGGTGTGCGCTTATTATAATATTTCAAAATTTATTTATTGGTTAAAAAACAATGATTTTTAGGCGTGTCTAAAAGTTGCTTGTATATCAGAAGGACGTGCTGTACTTACACACATTAACCATTACTATTAATTCAATGTTTCAATCTACACGTTTTTTATATACACAACTAGCAAACCCGGCGAACTCCGTTTCGCCACCAGATGGCTTCGTTTTTTGTAACATTTCGTTTGGGGATTAAAAGATGAAGTAGTACATGCTATGTATCAGAGATGGCGCTGTATGTGAAAAATGATTTTTCCTGTTTTCCTGCTTTTCTGTTGAAATTTTTCCTGAATTATGTTTGCTATAAACCTCACGGAGCCCGAGACCTTTCCAACGAATGCAAAACCGTGGAAATCGGTTCGTGCGTTCTGGAATTATAGCGTCAGGAAGGAAAACCCGACTTATTTTTATATTATAGATTATTATCGACCAAAAACCATATTCATTGTCGACCAAAGTAGTACCTACTGTACCTACTCACAATAACAGATGAATGGTGCCCATATTAAAACTTGTTAAAACTAAAATAAAGCAGCTAGAGCTGCTAGATGCATTTGAGTAAAAGTAAACAGATGCAATTTTCAATGCAGAATATTCTGATGTTACCTTTTCGTTTTTATATAAAAACAACGTTTTAATACATTAACGCCGAGTTGCACGAAACAAATTTTAAATTTAAGTGTTTATTAAACTAATTTAATCACAAGAATCGTGATTATCTGTTGCATGAAACCTACATCTGATTAAGTTAACAAAAAAATTTAGTTTAATTAAAGACCTATCTAATGGATGATTAATTCCAACAGCTTTAAATTAATCATGGGATCAACTAATTTTAAGATTAATTGCAACTTAACTAACGGAAAGTTAGCGACGGTTTCGTGCAACTCGTTGTATAGGAGTTAATAATTTATGGTACAATCGTTATAATATAAAATCGTTTTAAAAATCTAAGTGATGTCAATGATGTACATTAATTTTTTTTATGAATTATTGTAATTGCTCCCAGCTAAGTTATAATGTAAGATGTATAATAACAATTTTTTAATAAAACATTTTTAACAACATATTAAAATATCTATTGTACTAATGTCGTTTTTTGTAACAAAAAGTTTTTCCCTCAATAAACGCTAACTTAAAAGCTTTTATATTTTATGAGTTAGAAATTTGTAAGTGTAGTCGTGGAATACAAGTTTTTAGGACAAATTTGTTTAAAATTGCGCGGCGCACTGCTGGGCCCCGCCATATATTTATTGACAAAGTTTACATTCATTTAAATATTGTTTATGTGTGTTGTGTGTACTATTTAATTAACGTAATGAATAATTATTTTAGGATCCTGATAAAAAGGTGTTGTTCTTGTATAAAGTTGAAATTATACCAATCGCAATTAGTTTTAAAATGTTACTAAAATTTTGTACCTTTACTTATAATAAAACTGTAACAGGACCAATTCTGTATATTGAAGATATTTTGAATTTTTTTTTGCAGGTACTTTATAATTGATACCGATGTATATGTAAATGTGTTGTTATTTTTTAATTTTGTTTATCTGCCTATATTTATTGTGTCATCGCATCACGACAAAAATACTAAGTAAATTTAAATGAAACGGGACATGTTTTGAGCTCACATACTAAAAGCAAGGATTCTGGATACTTTTTATGCAAAAATTCAAGACGGTTCTTTAAGGAGAAGGAGTGATAGTCAAAATGTGTATTTAAATAGTTCGTGGTTGGATGCTTTGTAAAAAAAAAAAAAATTACAGACATCATCATAACCCTTTTTTTGTCGCAGGTGTATCGATTTACAGATGATATCCAGAACACCCGGGTTGGCAGTCCTAGATCTATGTCGGATTCGGCACTTTGGGAGTGCAATACCGTACTAAACCCCTGCGGGAGTCTTCAGCAGCTTTAATTGAAGGGTCCCGAATCTGCAGGCAACAGGATCCAAATCATCATAGCCCTCAGTCATAGTCGTCGTGTTAGCCATTGGATGTCGACTTCTGAACGTAGGCCTCCCCCATCGACCTTTAGAGTGCTTGTGTATTGGTGTATTATTAGCCACGCTTAGCAGCTTTTGCAGCAGTGCGATGTTTAACGGCTGATTCAGTTCAGTTCTGTTCATTAATCAATTGAAGTGTTTGAAACCAGTGTTTTGTGATGTTGATAAAAAATCGATGTCACGTCAATCAAACGAAACTAATAAGGAAACTATCTCCGGTGTCCCCCTCAGATTTTGATGAAACTGAGATATGTTATTCTCCGTCGAAATCTAAGAGACACGTTTTTTTTTTATCTGCGGAAAAACATTTCTAGGCGGTGAAACTACCCCTCAAAGTTTAGCCTCCAAAGCGGTGTTTTTCAAGTTTCGCATACTTGCAGTTTAAATAATCGAATGGGACCAATTGCATAATTTTTAGGGTGGAAAATCATGAAAAATGCTTTTGGTTTTATAATAAAACAATGGAAAGAACAAAGTGAACAAAGTTTTTTGTGTAAACACAGACGTATCAAACAATAAAGTTTGTTGCGTCAAACTCTAAAACTATTTGTTGGATATCTGTGTAAATAGTTTTGATTGAAGGACGTGAAGCTATAGAAAATATTACCTAATGTTATTATTTCGAGTTTTATTCAATCATAAGGTGAACCGCGCGGTTTCACCCGCTGTTATAGTTACGTCTTCACACCTATGAGTCTTATTTCTATATTTCTCAATAAACGGGTCTTCTAATATAAAAACAATTTTTATGTCTGTCCTGTCGATTTCGAGATAAAGTATGTTTAAGTAAACAAACAAATTCCTCCGCTTTTACGTTAGTCTTATAATAATAGATTGAATGAAAAATAGACGTTACGTGATCATTTCTACCAACGATGCATTTCTTTAGGGATTAGCCCGCTCGAGCTCACAATGGGACTGTGAGAAAATACTCGTAATTCATGTAAAGGCATGCATAACATGTGCATGTGCAGAAAAAAATATACAGTAGTAGTTTTAGTATAATAGCAACAAGTTTCTCTTTTACTTCTAATAAACACATGGTCCTTGTCAGATTTAACAATAAAAATAGACGGTAATAGACGGTCGTCGTGGTATAGTACTAAAAAAAAAAAGACATATATTTTTACATCCAAAAAGTGTGTATTTCTATCCCTTATATGAAATGGAATTTTAATTGCTATGTCACATCAATTAGTCTATAAGAATCTAGAGGTAGTTGTAGAGGTAAGAAGTAACATAATCAATTTTCTAGAGGTAGGAACATATTGGAAAACAACCTAATTAGGGAGAAGCTACCTTGGGTTCATAGTCAATTATGAGTATTAAATTGTATGATTATTAAATCGTTAAATAAATAAATGCGGCGTGGCTCCTGGCAGACTATATAAAATAGAGCTGTCCCATCTTTCGGTTAGAGCGTTTTAAACAGCAACTAAGGGCAACCAATCAATCACCTACCTACCAAAAAAATCATCTACGCCGTTACAACTTGAATATACTTTTGATCAAAACTATGATAACGGACATGTCTCCGTAAATTTAATTTTCATGTCATCTACGTTCATTTAAAAAAGAATACGAATAAAGTAAGGACCATTGTCTAGCTGTCGGAAACCACCGTTATTGAAAATCTAAGCCGGACAGATTGGTTAAAGACCTGGTAAGCGCCGTAGTACCAGTATCTTGCTGCTTGAGTTGAAATTGTCATGGAACAGAACTTGCCAGATCCGGCTCAGTATATTCAACATAACGCTTAATCCTAATGAGCTTAAATAGTTAAACGATTCGAGGCTGCTTCTGAAGTCAAACTATAAACAAAGCTATGACGCTAGTGCTTATACGAGGCAATTCTGAAATCCTTTCAAGGAATAAAAATAATACATGTAGTCTTCACTTTCTCCCTTTTAATGCTGCGACGTTAGTTGCAATTGACCCACTAACAAGCTGCTAACTACACATCTGGATAACAGCATTGGCGTGGATGGTACGCGATCTATTCTTACTGGTTCCACCTTTACGGTATAAGATTTTATTAGAACTATAGCTCAGGAGTTTGGATCCACTATTAATAAGAATACAACATACCAGTCTAAAATAAGAGAATCTAGAGCTATATCAATCCGGCCAGTTATTATTGGCAGATATCAGAGCTTCAGGTTGGGCAACGCGAGTTCAATAAATTATTATAATCAACGGTCGACAAAATCTGTTGTGTATCAGCATACTCAACAAGGTACCAACCACTATATCCGATTTGATAAGCCTCAAATTCTCGTTAAAGAACACTGATTCCTACTATAGGCTATTGAAATAAAAAAATATCCTAATTTCAATAGAGAGGATGGTTGGAACCTACCATTAGCTTGGGAGCCAGTTCTGAAATTACTTGAACCCAAAGAAAATAAGAACACTTCACAGCACGACTTTCAGACACAATAAGTTCATTCTGCATGAATAGGAACGGTTAATAGTAATAATTTAAAATTGTATAAAAAGCGGGGTATGTAACAATTAGGTGATTCATTATTCGGACATCCACCACCTCAGTCTCCGGAGACTATGGACGCTGTAAAGGGTCCGAAACGTCGCGAAATAATTTAAAATAAAATATTGTTAAACTGTAGTTTCAAAAAACGCGATAAAATCCGCTTAAGACTTTTAATTAAACAAGTAAAATTCATATAAATATAAGAGAACAGTATATTATAATCTGCAAGATATGGATGTTAGTTCTGAGTTGCAAGATCTCTCATCACAGAACTACATCATCGGCGTCGAACGGTAGTCATGGTAAGAAAGTTCCTCCATATCAAGACTGTTGTGGGCTATGCTTGTCAAACCCAACCGTTGGAATTTCGCTCCTTCAATTGATTACAAAAAGGTTTCTTACCTCATTAATGGATTTTACAGCTGTATAAGATTGATAATGCAGTTCGAGAAATTCTTAAATTGTGCATATTATATCTAACAGCAGGATCAAGCTAACTCTATTGTACACTTTTGGCGTATTTAGATGGAGTCACACATAACTTAACCACCTGATTGGAAGTTTTCACGATTATGCCTTACCCATTGCGTGCATAAATCAAAGTCATCAACTCATCAGTTATAAGACTCTACATCCCCCAGAAATATAGTGTGTGCAATATATTAATTGCCATGATCGTGCAAAACCGTGAGACGAGAAAGGAGTGTTATCCATGGTAATACTCATTTCCATGTTTTTGGCTAAAGACAAGTTGCAGAGAGCGACCATACTTAACATCTCTGACAAGAATTGCATGGACGGTATTAAAAGGCACTATACACGCTTCACATGGATTACAAGTCCTCTGTTCAATGACTGCCATTCTCTATCAAAAGTTTAATCTTACGTACGGTGTCCAACGATAGAGGAATCCGTAGTACACACCGGTTGTATCCTGATGATAGATTGGACACAATAGATAGTGTTTTAGTAGATATTACTATCCCGCACGATGAGAACTTTTGAAATCCGAAGCAGAGGAGAAACATAACAGATATTTACGATCTGGCGAACAAGTTTAGCCAGGATGAAAAAAGTGGTATTGACTTGAAATAATCGTCCGTCCGTGTCTTAGTCTATAGCTCCGACCTCCATTTATCTGGTTTCCCTGTTTAAGCTTAATACGAGGTTGTATTTATCTATATAAGGTTAAGCCCGTGACTTCGATCACAAGTTGCCATCCCTTTCATTAATATACATGTAAGATAAAGTATGCACTTCAGTTTAAGATGAGGAGTAAGTCGGATTTCAACTGTTGACCAAATACTAAGAGTTATGATGTCTGCAAATTTATAAGTAACAAGTTAGCGTTTAAAATATTTACCGCACAATCTCTAAATTCTCAATCTTAAAAACGCGAATAAATAAAATCGCATTTAACGCGTTAATAAAATATAACTAAGTATACATTATCGTTTTCATCCTCTCTCCCACGGGAACTGTGTTGAATTTCGGAATTAAACATATCCATTATTTCTATTTATTCTAGCTCGTAGAATGAACTCAAATCACGCCTCGTAGTTTTCGCATGATGTGCGTAAGATATAGAAAGAGAGACAGAAATGAGAAAAAAAATTACATTTTGGCTTCAATATTGATTATAGAGCCCTTCAGATAACATTTTTATCATATGTTCGGTATACAGAATTTTACCCGCTACAGTTTTAGTGTATATATTATTGTTAATCACATAGTAAATTTTAACAATACAAAAATAATTCATAACTAGAAATATATTTTAATAACAAATAACTCGCAAGAAATAGTTATAAAAAACCACTAAAAATATTAAAAAAAAAAGCTGAAATACACAAGAAAATTTAAGTATAAATCGTATGAATAGAAAATCACTCATTCGGTGACTGAGTTATATCACACATATTTGCAAGCGTGTTTCACCAGCGTGTTTTCATATAAAATATTAGAATCGGATGGATATCAACGTAGTCATTTGATCTTTTATCATATGTAATAATAATAATAATATCATTCGGCTGTGGAATGAACTCCCTGCCGAGGTTTTCCCGCAGGACTACTGTATGGGGTCCTTCAAGAGGGGAGTAAATAGGTTTTTAAAGGGTCGGCAACGCGCATGTGATGCCCCTGGTGTTGCAGGCGTCCATAGGCTACGGTAACCGCTTACCATCAGGCGGGCCGTATGCTTGATTGCCACCGTCGTGGTATAAAAAAAAAAAAAAAAAAAAAAAAATGTAAAATCGTCTTGATTTTTTTTTCTCAAATGACAATACTTTTAAAGGAAAGTTTTGTCTAACTATGAGTCAATTATTTTCAATTGTTGTGTGTTATAATAAATTTAGCACTAATATGTATTAATCAATATTATGTAACTTAGAGTGCCCAAACTGACAAAACTAGATTGTTTTTTTTTTGAGAATTTTGTTAATTAATTGTCTGTTTAAAAACGTTTGTATATTAACCTATTATTAATATGGGTTATTAACGAGAAACGGTTTAATTATTTGAAGGTTTAATATTAATTAATGTATGACAGCTTTGTATGAAAGTAACGAGTGTATACATTTTTGGGTTTTGAAAAATTTACCCACGGAAAAAAAAATTAGATGATTTATACAAATGTAATATATATCGTAATATAATATGAATAATGTTGCATAATTGATTATAAGTTATGTATAAGTTCGAAATAATGAGAGACTGGTAACAGTTATTGAAGTAAAAAAATAAGAAAATTCTAACTTTTCGTGAAATCTTTCCACTTCATCTATTTCTCAAGCTTCTGTCTCTGACATAAGGCCGAGTGCTCCATTTGATAATCTTGGCAATCAAAATAAGTACGAGTATTATTCAGATTCTTTGTTGAGATTGTAAATTGAGAAAAGACGCACAAATATGTAAGTAGATGGTAGCATTCATATTTGTATTTTAAAATTAAATATCTATACCTACATATAATAAAATGGTAGAAAAGTCAAAACTGTACATTGAATATTTTTTTAAAAGAATACTTGGGGTTTGATCTACAATCGATACCGAAGCCAAAAATATAGTTTTTAGAATTTTTGTCTGTTTGTCTGTTTGTCTGTTTGTCTGTTTGTCTGTATGTTCTTCTTCTTCCAGTGGCGCTACAACCCTTTGTGGGTCTTGGCCTCTTCCACGATTTTCCTCCACTTGTCACGATCTCTGGCGACCCTCCTCCAGTTCGTAAACTTGCCCATCTTCCTCAGATCCTCCTCTATGCAGTCCTTCCATCTTTTCCTGGGTCTTCCTCTCGGTCTCTTCTGCTGTGGTGTCCACTCAGATATTATTTTGGCTGCCCTGGTTTCCGGCATCCTTTCTAAGTGGCCTGCCCACCTCAGTCTTTGGGATTTGCAAAATCTGACAATATTTTCACCTTTTATGCGCGCGTCTATTTCATGGTTCATAAGATGTCGATATGTCCCATTGTCATTTTTGACGGTTCCGAATATTCGTCGTAGCACTTTTCTTTCAAATATTGCCAGTCTTTGCTCATCCCTCTGCGTTAGCGTCCACGTTTCGCAGGCATAGGTGACTACGGGCCTGATAATGGTGCGGTATACATTCAGTTTTGATGAAACGCTAAGCAATTTCGAGGAAAAGATTTCGCTGCACGAATAGAAACACTTGTTGCCGCTAACAATCCTTGCCTTTATCTCATCGTCCATCTTATTCTGGCCAGTAAGCATTGATCCCAAATACTTGAAGCTCTCCACCCCTTCAATATCACTATCGCCAATCTTGATGTGATTTGCTGGTTCAGGCAGTCTAGTAGTTGCCAGATATTTGGTCTTGGATGCATTTATCTGCAATCCATAATTTGCAGACTTGGCTTCGAGGTTCGAGCAATGATTGATCATGCTGTTTTGGGACCTGCTTGATATGACTATATCGTCAGCGTATGCGGCTACTTGTGACGTATTGTAGTCAATTAGTCCTCTGATGTTCAGTTTTCGAATGATAGCTTCAATGGCAAGGTTAAATACGACGGACGAGAGTGCATCCCCCTGTTTGACTCCAGAATGTATTTCAAAAGGCTCAGACACCTCGTTTTGGATGGCCACTACAGCTTTGGAGTGCTCCAATACGGCTTCGACAAGTCTTACTAACTTACTTGGTATGCCTAGTTCTATCATACCAAGAAGCGTTCTCTTGCGTCGTATGCTGTCAAACGCTTGTCTGTAGTCGACAAATAGGTTTGTCTGTATGTATGTCCGGGATAAACTCAAAAAGTTTAGGACCAGGAAAAAGTTAGTTTAGGAGGAGGTTAACTCAGAAAGTTAGGGAGGGATGCGCTGTGCCGCGCTCCCGGCTGCATGGGTACCACCATCTTGCTTATTTCTTCCGTGAAACAGCTTTGCTGTGTTTCGGAAAGAAGGGCAAGACAGGCAGTGTAATTACTGGCACCGAGACTTAACATCATATGTCTCAGGATAGGCAACACATAAATGAGTTGGCTGGGCTAGTTCCAGGTAAACTAGTTTATGTTCATGGGCGACGTCGACCACTTACCATCAGGTGGCACGTCTGCCAGTTTGCCTATTCAACTAACACATAAAAAAAAAAAAAAAAAAAAAAAAAAGTACTGCATGGATTTACTTCAAATTTGGCACGAATATTATTAAGAAGTCGGGTCATAACATAGGCTACATATTATCACGCTATCACCTACGGGGAACGAGCAGTGAACCTTTATTTCTTCAACGCATTCTGTAAGAGCCAAAACACATAACGGCGTTGCGGCGACGCAACGCTAAAATCGGCAGTTTGCGTTGCGGCGTTGCGGCGCCGCGAAAAAGAGCGTTGTTGTAGGGTAACCAGTTCTTCGTGATTTTTTATTGTGGATATTAATTTAATTATTTTAAATATTATAGTTCACGTGGAATTTGTTAATTATTGTTTGTGAAGTTGTTATTTAGTAGAATGCATAAAAAGTAATCCTTTGTACCGGAAATAATTTTGTGAATCAAGTTTGTATGCTGGTAGAATTTTAAACAACTTTTGTCTCATAAAGCCTGAACAAAATTGAAACAAAGTGATACATAAATTAATATCTTACTATATTAGTTTTATAGATTAAATATAAATAAATAGGTTTTGTCCGCGGCTCCGCTCGCATGGTACAGGCACCAACGGTAGTCGGTACGTAAAGTAGGTACTCTATGTACTTTTCTGTACCCCAGAAAACTGGTATGCAGAATTTCATGATGATCGGGATTCAGGTTAATAGTTAAGGCGTAAAAGCGTAACAAACAAAAAAACTCACTTTAGCATTTATCATATGGATGAAATTAGCATAAAATTATTTTACATATTTATAATTTAGGTACATCATACATGTCATTTTTTGAACCGAGTCATAAATTAGCTGTAAATCTAATAGTTAAAAGTGGTTAAAAGTAACAATACCTATAACAACAATTGAGCTGAACTGTGAGCCGTTTCACAGCTCCGGTTCAAGCATATGGCTCATGAGCTTATCTGCAGTTCATAAAAATTCATTGAGATACCCATGTCTAATAAAGACACAAAAAAATAAAATATAAAAATAGACACAAAATGTCAATAAATCATGGTCAACAAGTATGACGTCACAACGCCGGAATTGGCGGTGCCGCGCCGCTAAAATTGGCGGTGACGCCACCGCCGATTTTAGCGTTGCGGCGCCGCAACGCCGTTATGTGTTTCGGCCCTAACAGCGTTTAATCTAACGACGCATATTTGAATGTTGTTATAATGGTAATAACCATGCTATAAGCTATCTTCACACTATAAAAATCACGAAATATAAGTAACTTAGGCTGATAAACATAATGAATGTAAGAATGAATGTAATATAAGAAATGAATATAAGTAGTATCAAGACAATTTTAGAGCAGCACCATCTATGATATTTCAAAAATATCAAGTCGAATTACATGTGTAAACCCTTTTTTGGATATATGTAAATAATTTAAATTTGATCATGTTGGCGAGGTTAATAGTTGTTTTTAAAAGTCATGGATGGAGTTGTGCATTTTAATAAAAATTGTATCGTTAATTCGTTTCAGAGATGAGCAAGACAATTAAAAAAAATGTGTTTATATAAGTTTTAAGCTGCTTCATCTATGTCTTATAAAATTCATCGAGTTTTTCTGTATGTAATAACAAACAAAACTCAAAAAGAACTGCATAGATGTATAACAAAATTTAAACTCGAAAACGGCACGCTATTGCTGTAAGCAATTTGAGCTAAATAACGAAGAAAGAGGAAATTTAAGCATGCCATATATATCATAAAGATAAAAAATGCTTATGCTTCTCCGGAACCTATTTCCTCCAAAGTTGTGTAACGGGACCCGCCTTAAAGTCATCTCGCTCCACAGACACACCATTGAGGCGGAAATTCTTACGGGTTGTGGCGTCGGCGAACCAGTATTTATACCACGCATTCCCCTCATACCTCATAACTTTCCGTTTCAGTTCAAGCGCGTACAGTTTCGCGTGAGTGTTTGCTTCGCGATGACCATCAATAAGTCGCATGGGCAGACACTGAGGGTAGCTGGTGTCGACCTCAGGACGAGCTGCTTCACACGGGCAGCTGTACGTCGATTGCTCCCGCGTCACCAGTCCTGATTCTCTTTACATTTTGGCTTCGGAGAGCCAAACTACTAATGTTGTTTATCGAGAAGTCCTATAAATATGTATTTTTACCCTATTCTGTATTCCTTATTTATAATTTTCTCCATCCGTTTCAGTCACAACTTATTACTTAATTCAGCAGAATCACCATAAAGCAATTTATTCAAAGCAGGCTAAAAATAAGCACTTTTTGAAAGTCAATTTTACGAAAGACTCTCTCTGTTACTGTACTTTCTGTAGATATGAAATGTAAAGAAGAAACGGGTAAATGAATGTTATTTTAAAAGGTATAATCGTAAGTATTTTTGGTGCTGTATAGCGTTCACGCAGACGACGTCGCGGGCAGCAGCTAGTAAAACATAATTCCAGTTATTTTTTTGAAAAATGTCATGTGTAATTATTTTTTTTTGCTTGAATTTTATTTGTTATCTTTTTTGTAATATTGATTGATTCATTGATTCAGCTTGCTAATGTAAATGTATTTAAAGCTTTGAGGGTAAAATGAAAAAAATTCAGTAGCATATCAGCCGTTAGATATCCACTGGTGAACGTTGGTCTCCCCCAATCAACTCTGAGGGTCATCAATACTTGCCATGCTTGACAGGCGGGTTGGCGAGCACGGTGTGTTGTGGTAGAATATGATGACGGTGCTGTCTATCACTACCCTGGTTGGTGTACAGTTCTTCGCACCACTATAGCCTTAGTCGCCTTTTACGACATCTCGGCAAGGAAGAGTTTGGAACTATTCTTCTTATTCTGGTCACCGCATGGCAATATCAATATTTTATATAAATATAAAAAATACGGGTAGTATTTTAGTATAGTAAGTTTAAAATTTTTATTGATAAAAATCAAGAGAACACAAAGAGAACTAAATGTCAATATAGTTTATAAAAAGTTTTTTTTTTATTCCATATGGAATTAATGACCCAGTATGGCCCTAATCTATACTAATTTTATCTATACTAATATTATAAAGCTGAAGAGTTTGTTTGTTTGTTTGTTTGAACGTTCTAATCTCAAGAACTACTAGTTTGAATTAAAAAAATATTCTTGTGTTGGATAGCCCCTTTACTGAGGAAGGCTACAGGCTCTATAACATCACGTTACGACCAATAGGGGCTGAGCAATAATAATAAATGTTACAAAAACGGGAAAAATAATCTTTTTTGAGAGCTTCCGTTGCGTCCTTTATTATTTCTCTTCTCGAGACATTTTTTTAAATATAGTTATACTTTTAAAATAAATATCACTGTTTTACTGAGAATTATCGAAAAAAAAACTCAATAATACGTTGAACGACCCAGGAATCAAACCTGAGACCCCTTGCTCGACAGTTTCGCTTGCGACCACTCGACCAACGAGGTGGGTACCTACTCTTAGAGTAATTGCTTAAAAATATTTAAGTACATTATTCCCTCAAATTAATGCGGGCGAAGCCGCGTGGCACAGCTAGTTATACGTAATTCGTACAATTGTAATTATAATGTTAATAATTCAATTCTTATTTGCAATGAAAAAAATATTTTAATAAGTGAAGCTATATCCACTGCACTGTAAATACAGTTCTATATTATTCCGAAAGAGTCTAATTTAACTTGGTATTAAGTGTTTCAAGCAGTCGATAGTACAATAACTAGGGATAGTTTAGCTAAATGCGCTCAAAGACACGAGTGAACGAAAGTCAAAGTTGTTCAATGGCGCACCAACAATAAGGTAAACTAGCGAAGTTTGAGACGTTAAGTAAGTTTCACTGTTAGCTTGAATTCGATATCATAATAAGAAGGTATGTTTTTAAAGCAAACAAATCTTGTTTATTTTTCAATTTAACAGGTTAAAATGATTATAAAACAAAAGGATTTCAATAGAACACATAATTTAAAGAAATATTATAAACTAGCGGCCCGCCCCGGCTTCGCACGGGTCTTTAACTAAAATTTTAAAAATTATACATTTATATTTTTTATCACCTACACCTGCGTCGATACTGGAAAATATTTTATAATAGACGGATTGAGTGACAGATTTTTTATATCTATATACATACATACATACATACATATATATGTATATAGATAGTACGGATGAAACATTTGAACTGTTTTTTTATTAATTATTTTCTCATTGATGAATACCATATTTTAATAAGTATTATTTTAAATACGAAGACAAATACTATACTATAATTTAATACGAAGACAAATCCAAAAACACAAAAATCATAAAAATCGTTCCAATCGTTCTCGAGTTATAAACGGTGTAACTAACACGACTTTATATATATATATATATATATATATATATATATATATATATATATATATATATATATATATATATATATATATATAGATTACAACTTAAATAGCTATAACCATCCAACTTTGTACAATCAACAAACAAATAACGACCAAATATTTTAAATTTTAACAACGAACAAACAATCAAGACCGTAGTACCCTAAAGTATTTAATTATATACAAAAAAGAAAAACAGATTTTTAAATACGGGCGAGTGTCATTCTTTTGGCCGAAGTTTTGGTCAGCGCGATTCAGAAAATTATCTGCGCCATCTATCGTATAATTGTAGAATATTGTTTTTATATTTAGTGACATTTAACATAATTAATATTTAACATAGTAGTATATTAATTGAAAATGATGTTTATCTAAAATATTAAAACGATTTCTATTCCTATCCGACATATTTAGTAAACTTTTAAGTTTAACAAAATAATAACTCAAATATAAGTTTTGTGACTTTTAAAGATTCCTTAGACCAGATGGCGTTGGCGGCGTAGGTACCTATTTCTATTTTCTTAAATATTTATTTTTAAATTTAATTACAATGAAACAAAAACTAAATTATACTGTGAGTTATTTCCAATTTTTATATATTAAAGTTATTAACATTGGTTTTGTACTTTTTACGTGATACGTGATCAGAGAAAAACACGATAAGAGATGGCGCTGATACAAAAAAATACGCACTATTGAAATTTATTCTTGATGATATATAGTGTATTAATAAAACGGAGGTTTTAACAGATTTATTATTTGTATAGATTATTATACTATTGTAAATTTATATTGCACACATAAAAATATACAAAAATACAATAAGTACATAAAAGCGGTCATATTCTTTATAGCAATCTCTTTCAGGCAACTTTTATTATAAATGACTGAAGAAGAAAATGTCAGGAAAAAGCGCGAAGACCAAAATAAAGAATAAAATTAATATTACAAAATAATATAAGTTTTAATAAATTTCACGTGTACATAAAAGAAACTCGTATTTATATATGTATATATTATGTTACAAAGTTACATCATTTTTTTATATATAAATATGTTTAATATACACACACGGTCATCTGTTCCTAAGGTAGGCAACTTATTACTGTGTATACTTATGCCTGTGTTTTAGGTAACAGTTGACTGATATACATTGTTTTTAAATAAATATACATATAAATACTACCTATATAAATACATACATATTACACCCAGACTCGGGGCGGGAATCGAACCCACAACCCTGGAGCAGAAAACAGGGCCACTGCCAGGCCAGTTTGTTCCACAAAATTACGACAAATTAATCAGTGTATTCTGTGCAACTGTCTATTAAAATAAGATATTCTGAATAAATAAAAGAGTTTGCCTGAAAGAGATGGCTGTATATATCATGCATGTATCGGTGCAAATGTCGAAATTGTAAATATATATTTTGTCTTCGTCGTTTGGTCATATATGGTAGTCATTTTTTAAAATTTTGTTCATAACACCGAAAAAACGCGTTCGTTAAATTGGGACATATCTGACCTCACTGCGAGTTAAGATAATTTCGTTGATACCTTTTGGATAATAAGCTCTAAATACGAAGATCACATGATGCTCACACTATTTTTGGATTATTAATAGCTACTGCGTAGTGTAATGCTGTTAATGTATAAAATCAGCTAAATTGACAAATTGGATGAGTAATAGATACATCAAAACAAACTAGTGATGAGATATAGATACAAAAATTAAATTACGTTAATATTAAACAATTAAATAAACGCCTTATGCCTAAAAACACCCGGTAGGATGAGAATTTTATGTCAGTGTCATGAAACAGACAAAACAAACACACACAAATGCTCAAACAACAATAAACATCTGTAGGCCCATATAAATATTTGTCTTAGGGATATTCATCGGAAAAAATAATTATCGATAATTATCGTATCGTGTTATCGATATTTATCGATAATAATTATCAAATGAACAGTTACCGATAATTATTGGATGAAAATTATCGATATTTGACGACAGGTATCGATAATTATCGGATGGAAATTATCCATAATTATCGGACGAAGACTTATCGGATGAAGGTTGACAAGTATAGATAATTTATTGTGTATCGCAAGTGACGACGAAAAAAGGTCATCCGACATCCAGTGTCGACGTTTACCTCTGTACCCTATCCGAATACCTAAAAAAAAGTCGTCACTTCTCCCTGTCAAACTTATTATTTGATAATTATCGGCTGACATATACCCATGATTATCAAATCCCAATTATCGATAATTTTCGGATAACAAAAAACTTATCGATAATTGTCGCATCAAAAAAAATATATCAATAATTATCGGATGAAAAATTATCGATAATTATCGAATCACACTTATCAATAATTATCGAATGAAAAATTATCGAGTAGTTACGAATTATCAATAATTATCGCACACCCCTAATTTGTCTTGAGCGGGACCAGCCAGTTGTTGTCACCGCTGCGACAATCCGCCGTCAAATTATTATAATCAATCAGTCACTTCTTCAATGAACATTTCTTTCTCAATTCAATGAACAAATGACAATCAATATTTACATCTATGTTTTGCAGATATCCTAAAGATAACGTTAAATATATGAACAAATAAATATTAGCTTTACTATACCTACCTGTTTGATATTTGTAAAACAATTCGTAGTTTAAAAAAATGTGTCTTCATGTAACAGTCAGAGTCAAGACCTTAATATGATATCAATCTGGTGGATTCATCCAATTAGTTTAAAAATCTAAATGGATTTCTCTTTGAAATGGATAACAAGCTAATTTGTAATCTTTATCAAAGAAAGTTATAGGTCATGTTCAAAATTGTAGCCTAAAAATTAAGATTAATTTCTCTTATTCGAATATTTGAATATAAGCATAATACAGCGAAATAATTAATATGAGAATGTTCCTAATAATAGTTTATTTTAAAAAAATAGATCCTTATATTTATTTACCTTTAGATATTTTATTAAAGTATTGAGTATTGAGTATTTTTTAGTTTTAACTATTTAAATTTCATAAAAAAGTCAGCTAAAATTTATATATTTTCATTCTTTTTTCATTATAAAAAAAATATTTTTGTGAAATAATTAATTAGCGTTGACACTATTTTTGAAATGTCAATCAAATGATTGTTAACTTGTTAACTTCAGTTTTCTGTCATTAAATATAATAGAATAAAAAATTAAATGTTTACTTACAAGTGTGAATGTTTGAAGAATCTATTTTTACAAAGCCAGCATTTCACAAAAAGTAGTAACATAATATACATTGTTAGTAAAAAATAATTAATAAATTAAAATAAATAAAATAAACATAGCTGGGTCAATCGTTCTCAAAAATCAGGAACTTACTATAGCGTTGTTTCGTGCTGTGAATAAAAAGACCGGAAGCAAAACATTCCCTTTTTCTTATGAAAATTTTCATGAACGGTCATCAATTAACATCAGGTAGCCCATCAGTTTGCTGAATATTACCATAAATGAACTTATAAACGACTGCCTCGGCGCCTTGTCTCCTAATTGCAAAAGAGATTCCTACATCATAGTCACATTGTACATAATCTGCATTGTGACTTAACACTCAGTTGCTTTTGGATGTAAAATAAGGTCAAGAGAAAACGTCAAATTGAAACTAAATAAATGAATAAAATATTGACGAAATACAATATTATTTTTCTTTAGTCGCATCTTTTTATTTGAAGGGAATATTTTTTGGTGTTTTTGAAAAAAAAAATTGTACTATCCAGCTTGCTAGATAGGTCTCGTTTGAATAGATATTTGGAACAATTTTGTTTACTTACCTAAGGGGTTAGGTTAGTTTACGTAATTAAGGTAAGTAATTATTTAAAGTGCTAAAGTCACTGTCCCGTCTTATTGGTATTAAATTGTGTTACATTTGTGTAAAAATATACTAATTGGGGTAATAATTTCTGCTTAAACCTAAACTAAAATAAATGAAAAATTATCATTTTAAAAGTTTTATAATTGATTTGGCTATTTAATAACAATTTTAAAACACCATGTTTACATAATTATGGTAAACAGTTTTGGTACAAATTTTATCTTGTATTTAATTAAAGAAAAAAATGTGCCATGGAAAGATTTTAGATTCACAATCAACTTATGATAATTTTTAGTAATCAAGTACTATTGACGCGTTGATTTCCCAGAAATTAATTTTTGATTTATACTTTGTAACTGACAATGTTGTGCAACTATTTAGTCAACGTGTACTTCCACGTAGTTCATCAAAATTATATTTAATGTAAACGAAGTACTTTCTTATGTAATTTATACTAAAATCAGTTGACCAGTAGCAATTATTTGACAAGTCTCGTTATTGACGATATTTTAACACGGATTATCAGTCATTAAGGCATAATAATAATGATAATTTTACTCTAAATTAAAAGTAAAAAAAAAACACTGTTGTAATAGGTTAAAAAAATATGCCAGACAAAACCAACAAATCTAAGTAGAAACAGCGTCGCACATAAAATTATTAGAAATCGTTGAAGTATCAAAATACCTTAAAACAACCGGTAAATCGAGACAGATCAAAAGGAATGTGAAATTGACTGTAAATGCAAAAACAATTTTGTATTCTGTAATCGGTTTAAGCAGAGCTAAATAAGTTCGTCGCGGCTATACTGATATCTAAGATTTTTTTCATGATGTTACTGCATTTTTTTATTAAATTTTTTAAATATTCTTTAGAATCTTAAGAAGCCTTAGGAAAATTCATTGATATACATAGAGAGTAAATTTATGTTTGTCTTTTCTCTTATATTTACGCGAATATTACTCATTTAATTAAAAGTCTAAATCGGATTTTATCGCGTTTATTTGTTTTAAAACTTTACAGTTTAACGATTTTTAATTGAATTAATTAATGTATAAAAAGCGGGGTATGTAACAATTGATTCATTATTCGGACACCCACCACCTCAGTCCCCCGAGATCATGGACGCTGTAAAGGGTCCGAAACGTCGGGAAATAATTTAATTCAATTAAAAATCGTTAAACTGTAAAGTTTTAAAACAAATAAACGCGATAAAATCCGATTTAGACTTATGTTTGTCTGTAATTTATAGTACATAGATTTGCTTCGAATTGCCTTCATATTGCTCTCATTGTTACTGGAAACATATGGCTATAAAATTGACGCAGAGTCCGAGATAAGAGCAAAAATGAACAAAAACACAACATTTAAAGACTCAATTAGAATAAAATAAAAATAAAACTTATTTACACAATTTACTTTCATCACAATTCAACTTTAACGGTCGTAGATTCAATAAACATTCATTACAAATATTTAGGTACTATACATTACTTTTTTTTTTTTTTTAATAAATATTAACCAACAATCACACCACGTTAACCTAGCCCCGTGCTAAGTTCGTAAGAACTTGTGTTACGGGTAATAGGAACGGAAATAAATTTAAGATATAAATACATATATACATAAATACACATCCATGACCCGGTGCAGACATCTATATTCGTCATACAGATTATCTGCACCTGGCGGGATTCGAACCCGCGACCGCTGCGTAAAGTGTCCAGTTGCCTGACCACTCGACCAGCCGGCCGTCTTTATTACTAATTATTTAGTATTACTAAAGCGCATGTATGTTGTGGTCCGGGTATTTACGTTAGTTTTGTGTGTTTCCGTATTCCCGTCACAAGATCCTATCCTAATGAGGACCGTTGAGTGAAATATATTTATGTTTTAATTTGCGATACGCTTGATGGTTTTGTCAGTGTATTTATTGATCATATTCGTCTTTGTTAAAATTCTTAAACAAAAATTTGTAAGACTTTATCAACGAATGACACATAAAACTCATAAAAAAAATAAAAAATAAAATAATAATAAGAATATAAGGGAACAGAAGTATTAATTTTATTTTTATACATGGCAAAAGATTCTTCTCCTATTATGGCAATGAATAGAGCTATATTGCTCTATTGCTGACTCAAAATTAATCTCGACACATGCTGGTAACCAATTCGTAGGTAAACGATTCCTTAACCACTTATCACGATCTAAGCTACTGAGATTTTTTTAACGGATATTGAGTAAAATTTAATTTAACATATAGTATAGCTATCATTGTATAGGCGAAATATTAGGGATTTTATTTTCTTCAACCTCTTTAAAACGATAATAAAAACGAAAACAAAAATGCACTTCAAATAAATATTGGAATTACAAATTCCGTTGAATTTATTGTCCCTTTCTTTGTAAAATAAATTATAATACGTTTTAATCTAACTCTAAAAACTTTCTTACATCTTTGTATTTTCGACAATAAAAGTATTTTTTAGTACTTTTCAGACTATTATCGTTTTCTTTTTGAGTTTACTGAAAAATAAAGTAAAACATTGTTATAAGATTTTTGCGCTCAACAAAAGACTCTTAAGCTGAAAAAACACAATGATAACGTCAGGCTTATAAACATTCATAATAATTAAAACGGATTTGTTGCTACAAATGTTTGATGAAATTTTCATTTCTGAGTTAATTTCGTATTCGTAATTAAGCCTCCACACATCTGATTTGTTGGTTTTATAAGAAACGTTTGTATAGTCCATACATATGTTTGTTCTGGTCTTGGATGTTTGGTTATTCTTTGTATTATGTATGTTTTTTCTGGATTTCCAAAACCTCTACTCTGAGAGGGGATTATTGAGTCAGAGACGTTACATAAATATACTTTGTAAAATGAATTGTTACACATTTTCTAACATTTACAGCTGGAATATGAATTTTGATAAAATAACGTATATTGAGCTTATAGCTCGTTGTATCCGTGAAATAGTTGATTATTTAATTTCATATCCATAAAATCTGTGTTTATTTCCTGAAAGGTCTTTATTTATTGACTTAGGGTTATAGGGAAGGAGAGGATAGGTTGTGAGGATAAGTTATAAATTTAGTTTCAATTAAAATACACAAATAGATAGCGAAAATAGAGATTACATTAACATTTCCTATTTATATGTTGTGACGGTGTTACATAATTATGTCCTAACTTTAACGTCTCACTGCTGGGAAAAGGCCTCTTTTCCATATCTGAGAAGGGTTACAGCTTAATCCACCACGCTGTACCACTGCGGTTTTTTTTTTAATTTGCCTACCACGAGTAACTAACGATCGTTATCAGATGTCTATGATAACAACCGAGACCGTCGGCTTCACATACTCTCCGAGGCACGGTAGGGAGACCCACAAATACATACATCCAGACCGGAAACAAATATTTATACAAATATAAATATCTTCGAGCGGGAAATAAATTGTAAGTATTTGGCAAGTAGAGTACGAGATACTTCTTACTCGTATCCACTTTTATAAAGTTAGGGCATAAATATGTAATACCCTCACAACAGGTTTGATAGTTATTTATAAATAAAAATTTCAACAGAAAAGCAGGAAAACAGAGAAAATCATTTTTCACATACAGCGCCATCTCTGATACATAGCATGTACTACTTCATCTTTTAATCCCCAAACGAAATGTTACAAAAAAACGAAGCCATCTGGTGGCGAAACGGAGTTCGCCGGGTTTGCTAGTTATTTATAAATAATTAGCTTCCACCCGCGGCTTTGCCCTGGTGGTGGTGGTTGTCTTAACCAAAAGGTAGCCCATGCTTCCCAGACTTCAGGCTATCCGTATCATATTCTAGCACAGATTGGTAATAAAAACTCCCATACAAAAAAAAAAATTTTCCATGCTCGCAGAATGCACAGCAATAAATGCTCCCAGTCGACACTTTTGTGAATTCTCGCGAAAATAAGGTAGCAAGCGCCGTGATAAAGGCGTCACTGACGCATTTTCGCGGGTTAATTTTTAAACTATGCTATATTATAGCCAAATTACACAGAATCTTTGTAAGTTGAAGGCTATATGTTATTCTGATGTGTAAGCTACATTATTTTAATCATCATTATTGTTTAATCTAAATCAGTTCAGTAGCTTTCGCGTGAGAGAGTAGCAAACATCCAAACAAACTTTCGTAATTATAATATTAATAGGATAGAATAACTTTCTTTAAAACTTTTTAACTTAAAATTAATTTCTGAAATCCGATTGAAAGAAAACCTTTCGATACACTTCAACATAATATACTTACTCGTATAGCAGCATTTATAAAATTTTATCATAAAGGTGAACCTGGCAAAAACTAAGTACAAGATGCAGTATAGTAAATGTCGGCTTAGTTACACTTACTATCACAGCATTTGAATAATCCTCAAACCGGCAGAGTAAGCAAGGTTCAATATCTCGGCGTATCTTTAGTTTTACACGTTATGTCCACTGGGTCCCTCTGGCCGAGGGCCAGAATCCAATCTGGAACGATGTGAACCTTGCTGTGTCGCATAAATTTTTTACCAAATACTTATCAAAAACGCTGCCTAATATTGTAATATTTTATGTTTGTTAGTTACTAAATGTAATCTTAGTAATATAATAATGTAATATTATTTTCTTTTTTTAACTTTTAGTATATACTACACAGAAAAATATATATCTAGTAACTTACGGACAATCATTCTAGTGTAGTGGTGCGAAAAGTCGCCACAACCCCAACGTGTGTGTTCGATTTATACTTGTGCAAATATTTGTTTATCGTCTGGGTGTATGTCCTTTTGGGTCACCCCGCTAGGTCTCGGTGAGCACGTAAAGCCGTCGGTCCCATTTGTTATCATTTACAGCTGAGAGAGCAAAATATCATCAATATACAGAATAGGACCCCTTACCGTTTTACAATAAATACAGATAATAATCAATTTTTAATTATTGCCTAAAAAATGATTTGCACTTAACTATAGTAGGTTACTAAAGTAGTGAAAGCTATTTGGAATTAAAATTAAAAATAATAATTATTATTATTACTTCAGAGTGAGAATTTGAGTTAGTTAAAAAAATATCATTACCTACTGTTGTAGTGTATTAGACTAATGTCCAGTGTGTGTCTAGCCTCTTAAGACCTGAATATGAACCAAATGGAATAATATTGTTCTGAAGGATTTTTTATTGTTATTGGGGTATAAATTAAACACACAATTTTTTTTGAATTTTTTAAAAAATTGGTTTATTAAAAAAAGTTGGTGCACATATGTGTACTTTGGGTTTCAACGTGGACCAAATCTCTTGAAAGTGTGGTAACTTTCAAAACAATTATTTTTAATATAATAAAAGTAAACATTGCATGTTACACATATGGTGCGGTAGCGTGAGGAGTACGTCGGATGGTAACATTTGGAGGCGAATTTGTTTTCAACAAATCGCGGCTGATGATCTACATTGTCTAGCCTTATTTCAGGTTGTGGTTGTGGCATGACCGGTCAGTGTTTTTTGTCGGCGGTTCGTTTGCGCACCATAGTTCGTCACCTGCAGAATACAAGTTGGAACTTACTGAAAGACTCGAACTGGGACGAGATCTTTAGCCAGGAAGCAAAAAATTGGAATCAACCCTCCCCCATCATACTTTATCATCGCTTTGGCCAGATTCAGCCTGTATTGGAGTTGGCCCAATTTGTCCATGCGATGTACGTCTTCTTCAGTACAGCAACGTGTGTACATTACCCAACAATTGACAACAACCAGACCAAGAAAATGGCAGAATTTTCTCACTGTCCATTTTTTTGTCCGCATTGCATTTCTGTAGTATGAAATTAATTTGTCGTATAAATTAATGCCACCCATCCAGGTGTTGTAGTATCTGCCTGCTGCTGGAAGATCTATGTCAATTTTCTTTTCTGTTTTTTACACCAACGTTTGCACCTGCAATACTATGACCTGATACCTATCAGCAGGGGCACTTTCTGAACCAGTGGACAGCATTGTTACAGTCTTTGTATTCATCCATTTAAAAACGCATACATTGCCATCGCTTTTTACTTTTTAATCAAACTGCCCTCTTTTTAACACCTTATCTACCTTCGATTTATGTGCTGTTCCAATCCTATTTGTCATTACTGTCCCCGTCAGAAATATATCTTCTGTTTTTTCAGGCTCATAAACAATCTATCTGTCACACATAGTTGCCGTTAATTGAACGGCAAAGATTTTCTACTATTCCTCCCCCAGTCTAAGATTTTCGTGACATCTGATGTAGTGTATCATTGGTTTTTCAAATGTTGAATTTCCGACTTCCTCTTCAGTCTTTACTTCAGCTGGCCTCGCTTCTTCTTTTTCCTCGATTTATTCGGACCGTTGAAGAGTTCTGGCGAAATCTGGAGGCATGTAATCCTCACCATCATCATCTCCAGAGAAATCAAACTCACTGTCATTGAGTAAACCTGCATATCCCGCTTATCCACGTTGAAGCTGCAAAACAGTCATACATTACAAAACTAATTTTTAGTCCTAAGGTACACATATGTGTACCAATAAAACAATGAAGTTTTTCATGCTTAAAAAGAAAAACAAACAAGAAACTTACCTTTTCAAACAACAATCCAATAATTTAGCAACACAAAACCACAAGAAAATGTTATCTAACTGAACAATTATTTTTTTTATCGAATTTAAAAGTTCGTGAGTGCGAGTCTCATTGAAAATTTGCAAACTGTCAAATTCAAATAAAAATCAAGTAGGTAAAACTCAGAGACATGATACTTACAACTAGACAGTGTACAAAAAAAAAATTTGTTTTGCTAAAATGAGATCTATTCTTTGACTCTTACGGTAGGTATTTCCCTATAAGCGGTAGCTAGCTAAAAGCGGTCCGAGCGAGAGCGCTCCCGCTGGTAGTGTGTCCTTGTCTAACATCTTGCCAGCTCACATAATCATTTCGTTTGATAGAAATGGTAGAAAATTAAATACTTTTCTTTTTAATAATTTACTAATACGAACGGTTGGTAAACTTAGAAACGTATTTAGACGTATTTCTACAGTGTCAATAATTAATAAATCAATTGGTTGTATTTAAAAAATAATTAAATACTGAGTAAAGGTAGTATTAAATGTTTGGGACTGGTAATACTAAATGTAAGATGGTGGTTTGCTTATTTGTTTATTTGGTTGATTGTCGTGTTTCGATTTGCGATTGTGTCAATTTTCTGACTAAAGTTGATTGTTTTTCCATGAAAAATGGTGAATTCTTGTTGTGTGATAGGGTGCAATAATGAGTCTTATTGCGGTAGTCGCTTTTCTTTCCACGAGTAAATAAAAACAACAATCTTAATCTTTAGGGTAACCATGATTTGAATTGGAGATGTACCGGTCAATGACAAGAGTATACAAAATGAGCAATACCCGAAACTTACATTTTTTATAAAACACTTAAATTGTTGTGTTGAAGTTAACTATAAGTATACTTATTTATAGTCATTCTACTTTGTACCGATGATGTTTATGATTTATAATAAATTTCTTGTATCTTAGATTTCCGAATAATGAAAACTACTACTTGATTGATGTTTGTAAATTTTCTTCTTTTACAGCCTTTGTAGACAGAGGAGGCCTAAAATATGCTTCAGCATTTGTTTCAAGAGTTTACAAACTAACCGCAATAACCGCAAGCGCCCGTGTCAAGTAATGGTCGCCATGGCTATATTGCCCATGTCAACTTTTTTTCGACACGGGCATTAGTACGCGAAGTGCATCTGTCAACTACAGGTTGATTAACGTATATTACATTATCACCGATGGGAAATTACGTAATAAAACGTGAGAGGCCTTGGGCAGTTTTGTGCAGTTGGTAAACTAAAAGGTCATTGCCCGGGCACTCAAGCGGTTAAATTGAAAAACTTTTTTTTGGTAATGTACTCGACTGCCGGAGGGTAATGTTTTTATCCTTTACACAGTTTGAATATGAAAAAAATGCTTAATATGACATTACATCAATTCTCTCCGAAAATCAAGCGTGTTTCACCTGTCCATCCAAGCTCTAACGAAACTCATCAATTGAAATTGATTAAATATATTCATATTAAAATTTATATTTGTTCGAGTGCTTACCGCGTTTGTAATTTTATTGAGGTCCCTATAGTTCGGCAATGTGTCAATCGCCATGATCACGGGAAGATTGACGTACGGTGATGGTGGATGGTGGCAGATCAAAAAAATCTGCCTACTATAATGATTTTGGTGTTTTTTTTTACTTTTACATAAATTAGGTACATAAACACCTGTAGGTAGTGTAGTTAGGTAGCATCAGTATAAATGATCAGAATACTTACACAATCGTCTGTATAGTTAGTCCCATTTTTTGTTTAGTCATTGTCACCTCATTAGAAAGGGACACACTACCACGGGGGCCCCTCTCGCTCGGCCCGGTTTTTGCGCCACAGTGCACAGTCTAGTTGTAAGTATCATGTCTCTGGTAAAACTATTCCCGACGAGCTGTCTATCGATAAGGTTTGAAACATTAGACTTTATAGAAAGTATTTCAAATACAACACGTTGTCGTAAGATGTCACTACTAGTTCCAAATAGAAAAAATATAGGGTGCACGTATGTGTACCCATGGTCTTAAGAGGCTAGTGTGTGTTGTAATGTATTACAAAAAAATTGTAATTAGTAGGTGTAAATTTTGAGAATTATAAACATAAGTATAAGCATAAGTTTTTTTTTGGCCGAGTACACTATATGATACACGGATGCGGGTAGTTGATGTACTGTGTGGTAGTCGAGCATTACCCGGAGTGGAGTGTAGATATTAGTATGATACCAAGCAGAATTGAATAAAACTACATGTAGGATGTGTCAGAAAATATTTCTTTGTCCTACATTAATGTCTTCTTTAAATAAGTCTTACAATTAGTATGACCAAAAAAAAAAATAAAATTATTAATTCATAAGAATCTCTTATGAATAAATAATTTTATTTTTCTCTTCTTTATTAAATTACCAATATTTTTGACAAATATAAGTATTTATGGCACCTATTATTATCTTAGATGAATATTTAATAAGGGGAATATAAATAGTTTAATGTAGCTAAAAATATAATTTTTTTTGGTATAACATAAAATATGGCTTCTAATGCTTCTATTTTAGGACGAGAATACCTTTTTACCTGTTCATAGTATATATTTATGACCAAGAGATTTTATTTAGATACTTTTTAGCATGTTTTTTTATTTTAATATTACATTTACATATTTTGTAAAAAAAACCAATAAGAGGGTAGATTTTAATAGTTATATAAAAATATGTTATAGATTTAGGCGTAAAACAAGTACACATGGCGTGAATGATACATTACTTTTTCACATTCATATAAAAAATATTTCTTAGCCAGTAAATATTGCAGTAGATTTATAAAAATATTCACGTTCGTTTTAATATTTGTAACATACTTTCAGAATATTTAAATGAAAAAAATGTAAAGCTATTTCATACCTTTACATTACCTTAGGTTTCCGTGTACCTATCAGTAACCCTTTTTTTATTTTATTTTTTGTGACGCAGCGGAATCCATTTACGGATGATATCCAGGACGCCAGGGTAGGCAGTCCTAGACTTATGTCGGATTCGGCACTTTGGGAGTGCAATACCGTACTTTAGTACGCTATTTCCCTGCGGGACCCTTCAGCCGCTTTAATTGGAGGGTCCCGGATCTGGAGGCAACAGGATCCCTCCAGCGACAAGCTGGCCTCGGCGAAAAGGCCAGACTTCTCCTCCATGGGAACTGTCCGGCTAACCTCTGAACAGTCCCGACGACGCCGCCTTGTCTAGCAGGACCGTTACCTACCAGTGACCCCTAAGAATAAATATATAATAATTTATTATACAAGTTCAATAGATTAATTAATTAATTATTTCTTTGACTACTCTTTGCAGAAAAAAAAAACATGTGATGTCGTGGGACACCAGATAGGAACGAAGTTTCTTATTACATAATTATTAATTTCAAGTACTAGTCGAGGTAAAAAGAAAATTATTATTTGGGTATAAGTTTTTTATTATGAATTTTTTATCGATAAAAATCAAAACTAGGGTAGGTTATTACTTATTAGATTTATAAAAATATATAATAATAAATAATATAATAATAATTTAATAAATACAATAATCGAACCAAGTATGTAAGGATCGTAGCAAGTGGAAAGAAGTGGTCTCTACCTACCCCTACGCCCTACGGGAACGAGGCGTGATTATATGTATGTATGTATGTATGTAACAAGATGCGTAAACTTAGAATAAAAAACATGGAAATCCATTGCGTACATAGTACACTCAACTGCAAGTCTGTTAGTAGTACAACAGGTATTTTTAATTTAGCAGTAATATAATTATGTACTCCAAAATTTCAAGTCCAGAGGGGTTATTGTTGTATAGGTTTTGCAAAGTCTTCACTAGATGGCGCCAACTCTTTTTAAGAATATACTAGTTCAGAAATAAAAACACTAAATTAGTAACTTTTATAAGAAATAAATTGCAAATTAAATAATTATTAATTGCTTTTTAAATAATTACAATTAAGAATAAATATTGAAATGAAGTGAATATTGATTTTATGTTTCGAATATTTCTTATTCTATTTTAAACTATTTTATTTATTTATATTCTTACTATACGGTGGATATACTTATTCTATTTAAATTAGAGGTTTTTAAACGAAAAAAATCTTACTCCACGCATTTTCGTTACGGACGTTTTTTGCCGGTTAGGATACATCTTCGCGACGTCACATAAGGAACTTCGTTCCAAAAAAAAATTTTTAAAAGCATAAGCTTAATAGGGGTAGCAGTATGAAAATTTTCAACCATATTTTATCTGAGGTAGGTTGTGTGTGGTCCTTCAGGTGACTGGAATCCATCTCACTCCATATTTTGATATACAAATCTGAAGTTGTTTCTTAGAAGCAGTTTTTATGAACCGTTAAGCCGAGAATATTTCTCTTAGAAACGTCACCATTAGTTGACATCTGTTTAGGGAATCAAATTGACGTAGTTTAGTTTTTTAGCTGATATTTCAGATTTTTTTTCTGCAATAAAATTAACTTCGAAGTATCGGGATACATTGGTAATTATATAAAAGATAATAGATAATTATATAAAAGTACCAAGCCATACTAAATCCTACAACACACGTAATTTGACACCACATAGATAGTCATAGTCGTCTTGATGATGAATAATAATTCTATAATAATCATTATTTTATATAGAAGATGTATTAATAACTATGATGTATTAAATCGAAAAACGTTCACGGTCAGAATATAAAAGAGCAGAATGTATTAAGATAACATTCCCAGTCGGACTATGACTTATAAGTGGGGATATAAGTAATTTCAAAAAAATTTACTTCCGTAAAAAGTCTGTACATTAATTATACAAAAAATTTTTACGTTATATTTTCATTCTTATTAAAATCTTTCTCAAGTTTGAATAGGGTATAACGGATGTTTAATAACAGAGGTCTTTTAATTTCAGCTTTCAAAGTTTATTTGGCAATTACCCAGGAAACTTCTCTTTGATCTTATAAATTGGGTAAAAGATACCATTGTTTATCGGACGGTTCGCTTAATGCCTAGTTTAGAGAAACTTAACGGAAGCTTACTGTAATCCCCAGATATTGCCCGATAAAAAATCCGTATCCATTGCTAATTCTCTCTTCGTGCCAAATTGGAGAGTGTCCAGACAAGGTGGTACTCATTAATTTGTTAGCGTTGTTTGGTTTGTAATATTCGTTTTGGCAATGACGGTGGACAAATAGTTTTTATTTTTTGTTTTGTTAATTTAATTAAAAACCTGAAATTTAATATTCGTTCCAGTTTTGATCAAAGTAAAACCAAATTTATTGAGCGTATCTGCGTTTTAGTGGTGTTCATTTTATTTTTTAGTTACTCGCCAGCTGTTCTAGATATAATCGAAATCGATTGAAACCTATGTCAATTAGAAAGTTCTATTGGATGAAAAGATTAAAATTTTCAAAGTAAGGTAGTGTACTTTCTAATAAACAATAATATAAAGTAAATTTTGTGTAGAAAATTTATTACACGATATAATTCAAGTACATAAGGCTTACAATATTGTCATTAACTAATGATTAATGGTATTTGTGAAACAGATTGAGACTTTGTTTTAATACTGAAATACGGTAACTCTAGATTTATAAAACTTAAGATTCTTACTAATATTATAAATGCGAAACTAAGTCTGTCTATCTGCCGATAAAATGCAATATGGATTGGAGAAGAATACTGGAGAACAAATAAATACGGGCAGGATATAAGGGAAATTGAAATTCCTTGGGTCAGGGTAACCATTAGTAATGTATTTACATATATTTAAACGACAAATATAGACATGGTTTTTAATTTTTTTTTTAATATGTAAATAGGTACCTATTTGATAGACAAATATAATCTCGCATATAACATATTAAAAAAAAACACACACACACACACAAACACAAAATAGTCACCGCAGCCAATATAGGCCAAGTAAACAGTAAAATCTCGCTACAGTTATTAAAATAATAAATGTATTAATGACAGTAATATTATTTTATATATAACTTTAAGGCTTTATTTTATTGAATTCCTTAAAGTATTAAAAAGCATTTTGAAGATGTCATATCGCTCACATCAAACGTATAACGTTATAATAAAAATTATGAGTCTCATTGAAAATTCCTGAATTCAATGGTGCTGTATAAAATGAATTCAGTGCTACACAAAAACATTCCGTCTTAATGGAAAAAAAATATGGAAATACTGTAAATTATACAATTCATTAATATATATTTTTTCTGTCTTTACTATCACTTTATATACTTATGTGGATATCTAAGTTGATTAATGAATAAAAATGTTATTTTATGACGAAATTACTGTAGGGGTCTAATGACATTAATTATTTTAATTTCTATCATTTGTAGAAATATCTGTCTGTTCGTTTAAACACGCATTACTGCTAAAGCACCAGTTTATGTTAAAAATTATCATGACATTCAAATATCTAGTTATCTTGAATAATATTTGGTTTTTATTTGCTTAATATCGCTTTACTGAATTAACCACTTAACGACCGTTCTGGTGTAGTGGTGTGAGTAGTCGCTAGTAGTTCGATCCGGCTCGGAGATCTGTACCTACTTGTGCAAATATTTGTTTCCGGTCTTGGGTTATGTCCTTGTACTGGTATTTTGTCTTTTTATTACGAGAGTTGCTTTGAATCTACGGTAGAATGAGATGCAATCTCGGCCGTAGGAGTGTTTTTTGAGTGCACGTGAGCGTTCCAGTTTGTATATAAATTCCTTGGAACTATCACACTATTATAATACACCACGAGGACTAGTATGGGTTCAGTAGTGCACTCATACAAGTGTAAATAATTAGACACATACATGTGATAACATTTTGATACTGGTAGTACATAATACATACTCGTATTACGGTTAGAGTATTTCTAGGCATCTAAATATTTTGATTAAGAAATACTTTCTAAACTCGTCCATATAAAATAAATTACCAGTAATTAGTATTGAATAAATTTGTAACTAAAACATTTGCTTAGTAGTAAAATACATTTGGCGAAAGGCCAGACTATCTAAAATTTTAAGCATAGTTACAGTTGACTATTAGTTAGGTCAATATAACCATAATATGGTACCGGAGTAAAGAATCAATAATAAACATGGAAGGTAATATTTAAGGTAATAAACGATATTTTACACTGAATTCAATCAGCCTGTAAACATCTCATTACTCTGCAAAAGCCTCTTTTCCACTTAGGAGGATGGTTGGACGTTAATTCACAGCGCTGCTCCACAGAGGGTTAGCTGATAATTTCTCTATCATGAGGAACGATCATGTTAGGTATCTAAGATAACCACTCAGACCAGAAACAAATATTTGTACAAAATAATATTTGCCTCGAGCAGGATCGAACCCGTGATCGCCGGCGTTAAGGCGACTACTCGCAACACTACATCAGAACGGTTGTTGATATTTTAGGTTGTCGTACTTATGAGTTTTGTAAATATGTTTTTAAAACAAAATTATTGATATTAATAAAATGTATGTTCAATTATAAGTTAAGACTAGGACAAAGAATTCCAGTCATAAGTAAAAGTAGCAAAATACTTATAAATAATTAAATACTACCACTCCAATGTATTCGACGCCTAGCCTACGCTTTAATCTAACAATAAGATTTTTTTTTTGTTTAGTCAATTGTTTCGCTAACTTTCATTATAATTGTTTGATCTTTTCTAAAAAAATAAAACTTCCAAAACAATCTTCTTCTTTCAAAACTTCTTCCTTCAATTTTCATTGATGTCATGCAGCATTTAAAATTTTGAGATATTAAACAAATGACGTAATTTTCTTAAACAAATCTACTTTAAGAACTCAGATTTAAGTTTTTTAATATTAGTGTGTGATTATAATTGGTATACTATAGGTTAAAAAATTCAAGTGAAAGTAGATAACAGATAATTATTTATTCTCAGATAACTATCTTGAGAAATCCTTCTTATTTTGGGATAAATTCTGAGACATGTAAATCTACTACTCCAAAGTAGAGGTGGCATGGCGGATTAAGATCGAATCCTTCCTTAATAGGAGAAAAAGAAAAATATGCTGTTTGATATTTGCGGATTAAAACGCGACTGTTATATCACGATATACAAATAAACATTATTCGGATCATTTAACGAGATAAGTGTTTTATTTATTTATTTATTTATAATAATAATTTGTAAAATAGCTTATTATTATTCATTAAGTACCCTTGTACTTAACAAATCGTAGTTTAAATTCGTGCTACGTTTTTCTATGAATTATCTAAGAACTTTTTCAAATTCTCTGTGAAAATATACTGGTATAAAGTTTGGTCTTTATTATATTAAAATCGTTTTACTTTATCAAAGCTAGAAATAGTTGTAGTAGTTTACTAGTCGTTTTTTAGAACTGCCACAAAAGTAGATACGGGTGACACCGCGGGTATAGCTTGTGGGCTTTCATAATTTCGTTCAAAAGATCTGAAGGAATACTTAATCATTCAGTAAAGGCAACACTATTCAAAGGCGACGTCTCTGAACATAGTCCAAAGCATTATATCCCTGTCGCACTTATTGGGTTTCCCTTTCCAGGTATCCAGAATGTGAAAACACAACCTCACGCCTCGTATTGCGTGTAATTAACCGCAACCCGCATACCCGGTAATTAATTCGCAACATCACACGCTACTGCGCTTGTCACATAAATTCCTCAAGTTCATATTATGCCTACCTAATATAAGGGTAACCATGAAAGTCGGTTTTTTGCCATGTAGTATTAGGAAACCTGAAATATTATATTTTTTACGTTTTCTTCCATATTTTTATTACATATCTCAAATGATTTTGTATGATTAATTTACTTATGTAAATGTCTTTATTCATCTGACTTTCTTTTCTTTTGATGACAACTATAGTGTGGTAGTGACGAAGGTTAAATTAAATCCGACGGTCGCAACTGAGATTCGTAACCAAAAAAAATTTTTTTTTTTATGTGTACAGATATTTCGTGATAGTTATCATAAGCATCTAATAACAGTTGTTACTCAAGCAACTAGCAGAGGAACAGTGTAGTGGATTATCATATAACCATTTCTTTGTAAATTAGAAAAATCTATTTCCGTGAGAAAAACATTTACAGGCTTTTTTAGATCAATATGATGAATCGTTATAATATACACCAAATTTTAATCTAGACGTCTGATCTAACTTTATATAACAAATTTTGTATGACACAGTAAAAAAACATAAAAACAGTTTCAACAACAGACACGGATAAGTTTTGTGTTTTACTTCTATGAGCAATATTTACCATTTCATATTTAAAAAAATAGCATTCAATGATTGAAACTCAAGATTAATTTTTAAACTCAAACAATTTTAAAATTACAGTTTATCAAGAAATCTAAATAACGAAACAAGGCTCGTCGACAAAGATGGGAAGATAAAACACGTGAAAGAACTCTAAAATAAATGGAGTTTGTTATATAATTATAAAAGTGTATGATAAAGATCAAGGTTTTGAAATAACTTACAAATGATATAAATCTACATATCAATGTATGCTTTATCAAAGAAAGAAAGGTTCATACTTGAATACTTACATATTTTAAAGCTAAGTAAAATTAACACATTTTTAATGAGTCTATAGAATAACTTCAAACTTTCAGTCATTCTCCTAATAGGATCCGACACAAAATGTTCTTTAGTAGGTCTTTCAACAGAATCTCTAGTTACGAATGGAAATAGTGTCGTCTTTCAGTCGAGCTGTGCCTAATTGAGAAATAACAGTTTAAGTTTCACTCCAAACTATTTTTAATTGTTCATTCAATCTTTTAAAGTTCAACGCTTTTCACTTTATCTTCTCGTTAAGGATTTAGTGACTTTGAGGGATACGCTAATCGACATTGCACCCGAGTCTTTTGTAAGATTTATTTTATCTATATCATCCTTTTTTATACTAGCAGTTTTATTTTTATTATTTTATAATATAATCATATCTACGAGTATTTAATACCTAGTTAGAAGCTTCTCCGTCTATTAAAGAGAAGATTAAGGAAGTATTTCACGACGATGTTAATATGGGGAAAATATTTCATTATTTCATGAGATTCTTCGATTGGATTATTGCACCCTGCACCTTGCACCCTGTTTCAAGGTTTTCAGTGTGATTACCACCCCGACTCATTTGTAATATTTATATATGTATTATGTATGTACACATTGATTTAAAAATAATATGTAAATATGTATCTTAGTCGGCTGTTACGTAAACAACAACAAGCTTACTCTAATATGCAGTAATTTAGTTATTTCTTATTTGTTTCTCATTTAAATAAACTTCAATTATGATATTTTTATATGTATATAACAAGTCTAAGTTGGACTCGTATACAAGACGACGACACATATTAATCATCTTACAATATTTAATTCGACATATTTTTTTTAAAGATCGGTCTAAAATTCTAGAGTCTACCTATTATATTTTAATTGCAAACAAGACAGTAATATAGGGAATACAAAACAATAAAAAAACAAAAACATAGTAAAGGATTGCTCCTTTATATATCCAATTAATACAAGACGATTTGGTTTAGAAAAATATCATGCATAGTATATAATAATATGTAAGTTAATTTAAAAAAGTAAATGTCAATTTATGTTTTAACGTGTAAAATCTTCTATTATTTGTGAAATATTGCAAAATCGTTGTATATAGTAATCTAACTAACTTCTAACTTCTTATGTACTTGCCAAAACTTTTAGATGATTATGCGGCGTTGTACGGAGCAGTACGTTACCATGCGTTTAGATGCGGTTTTGTGCCGTGCGGTGCTGTAAGTGAAATTTTTTTTTGTTTCTTATTTGATATAAATCTGTACAAATTAAATGTCAAACATGAAAAATATTACGAACTTGATTTCCTTTGTAGGATGTGCTGATTTTAACAGAAGCCTTTATTTCACAATGTTAGCCGTAAAGACAAATGCAAAATGTAAACAGGTTTGTTTTTTCTGGTATTCTTTTGTGAAACATGTCTTTTGTTGAACGTTGAAAAGCATTGTAACAAAACTTCACGGTATTTTAAAATAAGTATTAAAAGAAAAGTGTTTTATAATGTTAAAAGAGAAAAGGCAACTAAAACCGTGAAAAGTGTGCGAAAAACACTCAATTTTTGCTAAAAATACTAACATTTTATAGTCGAAGCGCTTAATTTTCAAACTTAGCACAATTTTACCTTTAAAATTACATATAATTTATAATTTCTTGTTTCTGTATTTTTTTTCTAGTTTTGTCAATTTAATTCGATATGTAACTTTATGTATTCTGATTTAAAAATTAGTATTATATAATTTGCTATTAATAAACAAAAGAATTTTTTTTTAAATATATTATGTCACCTTAAATGAAAAAACGTAACTTAGTGGGCATGTATTTCCGTCGGGTTCAGATGTGGTGAGTAATCTCGAGAAATCTGTATTCACACAGATAAATGTCTATCAAATGTAAATAAATTGGTCACTCTACAAAATATTACGAAGTCCAAATTACGTATGCAGACTCTAAAACTCTTCCGCGGGTGATATGACTCTTCAAGCTACCCTAATAACGATCAATTTTGCTCTTGTATTATTAGAATAACTGTAAACCGTAACTTGTCATACTTCATTTGACATTCCCAGACATTAATGGCAGACGTGTCAACGGTTACAGGAAATTAGGTCGCTATTTTTGAGGATTGAATTTAATCATTGAAAATATGTTTCAAAATAAAATGCGTGTAAGGAGTTAAACAAGATCATTCTCTCTATTTCACATGTTAAAGATTCTGTTCTAAAAATAAATTGAAATAAAAACTATATAACTGTTTTGGTCTATTCAATTTATCACGAGATCTCGAGCCACAACAACAAACTCTGTTATTCTGTACTTATAAAAAACTTTAATAGGTATAATTCTGTAGATTATATATACTAAAAAAAAAAAAAATTGAATGACACTCTATAAAAGGATACTGAACCAAAAAAATATTTATTTTTATTTTTGTCTGTCTGTCTGTATCTGCCTTTCTGGCTGCATGACTCTAAAACTTCTGAATAAAGTTAAATTAAATTTCACACGATTTGGATTCATACTACGAGCTAGTATACTGGATACTTTTTATCTCGTAATTCAGTTGAGTTCCTGAGGGAGATAGGGTGACTTTTATTTAATATGGAATCGTAAGCGCAATTGCAGGTCTAGTATTCTAACAATATTGTAAATGGGTAATAGCTCTTTGATATTTTGTTTTTACTAAGCTGTAAAACTTAACCAGCTTAAGTTATCGAACATTTTTCTACTAATGACAGCGGGAAGTAATCATAAATTATTTACTTATATTTATATAAAGTTTTATAAGTAGTATAAAACGTTTTAAAATTAGGGTATATAATTTTTGTCTTAGTTGTATAATTTAAAATTACAAAATAATATTGCTTTGAAAGACATAACAATCTAATTATAACTCTAAAAAGGTAATCAAACTTCATAGGATATATCAACCTTCGCAACGTTTTGCAAGTGCAATCTTCTTAAAATGTATTATTTCTAATGTGATTTTACAAGTTAAATATGTAATCCTATATTTTATAGTTATTCACCACAATAACTACTAATTATTACTGCTTTTTAAAATTATTCTCTAATTTTTTTTTAATTTAGACGAAACATTAGCGCAATGGTTACAGAAACTAACTGATGACAAAGGTTTTTATAAGTCATTCAGATGTTTGTTGTAACCTGGTCATAAGTGATTGTGTTGTGTGTGTGTTAGAAAAAAAAATTCTCTCACTGCCAAACTTTTTTATGTCTTTTTCCGTATGTGCGAGTGTGCCTGCGTATATTAATGTGTCTGTGAGCATGCACTTACGGCGGCTAAGCCCTAGAATCTTGGTTTATATCAAAATAATATGAAAGGGTATCGTAGGCAAGAAATAATTCAATTCAATTATTTTAAGGTTAAAGTAGACTTACTATTTTTATCTTTAAAATTATAATAAGAATAGGTTTTAGCTCTTTATATAATTCAGTTGAAATATTTGTCCAAACAAATGATCCCTTAGCTCGTGGCATTTAATAGAGACTAAAAGTTAACTATAACATTAATCAAATAATCACCTTTAAAAAAAAGAGAAACCAAAATGTCATCAACAGCGGTACACCCACGAAGCAATTACAAAGAGGAGGTGTTGTAATCAATGTAGTCTAGCGTCCACCAATGTAGTCCACACATCAAACCGTAGTAGATCTACTCACCACCAGTTGTCGCTTTCGTCAGTACAGCTGTCATTGCCGGACAATTAAGTTGCTCTCGTGACTAACTCCTTTTTATATATTTAAAAAATATTCTCGACCCGCGCACGTTGTGAACATGAAGTGCTGTGTTGTATCGTGCAGAAGTTACACGAATAAAGCAAAATCAAATGGAATAAACATATCTTTCCACTCGTAAGTAATATTTAAATTAAATATATTATTTATTTTGTCTAGAAAGTTCGGTGATTACCATGCCTCTAGCGGTAAGTAGCAAAACTACTGGTCTAGCCAGGGCCGTACTTAAAATTTTTTATTAAGCCGGACACTGACGGAATTTATTGGAAGTCGGTAAACAAATTTTAAATTCAATTTCGGTAAACATATATATATATATATATATATATATATATATATATATATATATATATATATATATATATATATAATTATAATATTGTATTTTGTGTAATATTTTTTTAGATTTCCGTCGAATGACTGTTTCAAAAAGAAATGGATCGAAAATATAAAGAGAAAGGATTGGTCTTCAACCAAATACACTATTAGAAAAAAAAAAATTAGATAAAAATATCTATATAAATTGGATCAGACTTTATAAATTAGGTAATAGTTTAAAGGGGATATGTATCTCTCTACAATACGATCCCAGATACTGTTCAAAAGCTTTCAATTAACAAATTAAAAAAAAATGTCAATTAACGTATGTAGTGAAGGCTATTACAAAATAAAAATAAAACATTATTATATATATAGATAGCTCACTCAATCAGCGAATAAGGCGTTCTTCCGGGGCAATTTCAGTCGAATTATTGTAGTGAAAATTCTAATTATGTAATTTTATATTCTAGGCTAAGGTTCGAACAGATAATAGTTAGTTTTGATGTTCAATATTTGAATTTGAATAACCTGATGTAATAAAAAAAAATATTTCTTGCTATAATGAAAAAACTATCAGTATCTACAATTTATAACTGTTGTTTATGAAAATAAAAGCATGTTATATATCATATTACACAGCATTATTCCATTTTATTTACACCACGTCTGGCTTTGTACAAGGTTTATCATTTTTGGTGTCTTTTCCGTTTTTTTTAAATCACTCCGATGATAAAAACTTTATGGCATATGCAAAAGCAAACTGACTTTTAGTACGCAATTATTGACCAAAAGGTCGATAATTGCGTATTGAGAAAAATCTCAAATCGATATTACACATGGCTACATAATAATATCAAGCTTTAATTTTCTAGCATAGGATGACGACCTCTCATTGTACTAAAATCCTACAAAGCGAAATCAGCTTATCAATACAATAGTAAATCATGATAATATTATATAGCAGTGTGTGCCATCCAACTTCAAATTACATATATGCTTAAATAAAAAAATCTGAGTACGGCCCTGGCAGACACCTAGTGACATATAGTAGAACAATTATATCGTCTGTCAATTTAGTCAATTACTTGGTTTAGCTACTGGTCGCTAGATGGCTGCAGCTATTTGAAGCCCCTCGCACCCCCGCGCAGTTGCGACACTACATTGTATGAATAAAGTTTCTTATGGCACCTCCTCTTTGTAATTGCTTCGTGGGTACACCGTCATGCACGGCTTATATAATAATATTATTTGCAACTGTGTGAAGCCGGGTGGGTCACTATTTTAGTTTCCTATTCTAGCTGTAAAACTTTTAAATCATTTTTATAAAACAGTAAATACTTTTTAAAAGTACTCAAGTAAAAATTACAGCACTAGAAAGTCATAAGCAAAACAGATCCTTAGATAAAGTCTGAGCTTAAAAACATTGAGGTCGTTTAAATAAATCACTGAATTATGTAAACTCCTTGTGTTCGCTTTTTTTTTCTAAGCATATCGTTTATAATATGAACTTATTCTAAAGAGTAAGTTGTAAAACAAGAAGATATAGATTAATGTATACTAATATTATGAAGCTGAAGAGTATGTTTGTTTGAAAACTCTAATCTCAGGAACTACTGGTTCGAATTGAAAAACTATTTTTGTGTTGAATAGTCAATTTACCGAGGAACGATAAAGCTATATAACAACATGTTACGACCAATAGAGGCTGAGCAATAATAAGAAACGTTACAAAAACGGTAAAAAATAATCTTTTTTGAGAACTTCCGTTGCGTCCTTTATTATTCCTCTTCCCGAGACATTATTTACTATAGTTCCACTTTTAAAGTAAACATAACATCACGGTTTTTATTCCTCGCAGGGGTAGGTAGAGATGCACATATTAAATGTGAACACCCACTTTTCACCAGTTATGAGTTCCATGTAATAGGGGGCGAGTTTATTGCCATACTCCGGACACCATTCCAGACTCCGCGCTATTTACTGAGAATTTTCGAAAAATATAAAATCTCAATAATACGTTGACCGACCCAGGAATTGACCCCTTGCTCAGCAATAGCGCTTGCGACCATTCGACCAAGGAGGCATATTATATATATAAAATAATATAATAATATATGTGTAAAAATATTAATGTATAAAATATTATATGTATAAAAATATTTAAGTACGTTTTTTCCTCAAATTAACGCGGATGAAACCGCGGGACACAGCTAGTACAACATAAAATCAACAGTAAAATATTTTTTACTTTTTATAAGTTATTATTATAGCTCCACATGAATAAATATTTACATACTGTAAGAGCAAAAGACACTATTATGACTCTACCACGACGATACCGGTTAAGTTAATAAATGTTTCTACAAAATAAATAAAAATAAATAAAAATAATTTATTTCTATAATCTTTATAACAATTTATCAACGAGTCTTCCCAGTAAGTTGTCAGAGACACTTGTATTGGGAATGACTCGCTACTTCCCTTACGGATGACTAAAATTATAGTTACACTTAAAATTTAAACTACAGCCAAAATCAAACATATTTTCGAGATTTGTAGCTCATTGAAACGGACACAACTGTCAATATAAAAAAATATACGTATATCCGAATCATTGAATATTTCACCTTACAAAAAGTGAAGCAAATCGTATATCAAAACCGAATAAACATCTATAAAGAGGGTTGGAATCGAAAAACTCAAGGATCGAAAATTGTTTTAGGACGCGTATTTCACAAAAAAAGTTTTGATGGATTTCTCGACAGCACCGACGTGTGTTTGATTTGTAAGGGCACGGAACCTATCAGGTCTTAAATAATTTAATAAATGATATAAATCGATTTCGTGTGTTTGAAATACTTTGATTTGGAAATATAAATTATTTTTCTGTCTCAATACTTTTTTATTTTATTTTCTTACAGTATAATAATTTTAATTTCACTTGTATGTGTATATAAGCTACACTAAGCATCATCATAATCAATTTATACAGTTAAATTTTCTTTTGTATGTGACGCTAATACTATTGTAAATATTCAGTTTTTTTTTTCAAATAAATCCATTGCAAGCCGTTTCTGTTTAGATGCCATTTTTTTTTTGTCTAAAAGGGGGAAAATGAGCAGACAGCTCCGCCTGTTGTTAAATGATAACTGCCACCCAAGGGTTTACCTTTAGGGACAGACTGATATTAAACGAAATAAGATGTATTTGGTTATTGTTATAAGTGACGTGAACGCCAGTGATACGCCAGAACTTTAAATAAAATAATTCAAAAGTAACTGGTATACAAATAATAATTGATTGCTCTGCAATCATGCGTTATTAATTAATTAGTTATGCTTACAATAAATACGCTAAAATGTCCTAGTCGACCGGTGCAAATGCTAAATGCTAATGCTTAAGTAGTTGTTTACTTATTTTATTTAAAATGTTTTTGTTAATCAAATATATATTTGTATATCTGTCTGCTGTTACCTAAAACCAAGGCATTAAATTGCCTGTCACGGTGGCATGCGCCAGCGATCCCGTGGCGTCCTAGTAAGACGAAAAGGGCACCGCTGGGTTTTAGTGGGTACTCTGGCTTCGCAGTCAGCGAGTCCCACATACCCGTCGTCTTCGGGCGGCGGGATGCCTAAACGCATTCCCAGCGAAGAAAAAAAAAAGGCATTAAATTGCCTACCTTAAGAACTGACGACCGTGTGTGTATGTTAAATATAGGTATTTATTTATTTTTATTTTCATCTAATTTTGACAAAAGAATTACAAAAAGATATAACTATTTGAATTTCATCTTCTTACCTTCATTAGTTTTGTTACACCTAACATATTTCCAAAGTATGGTTTTTTAAGAGTAAAAAAAAAACCACAAACATTGTGGAATTGTTAACAATAAAAACCGAGAAACATTGAAAGTATTGATAAGCTTATCATTTCCTACAATTCCCAAGGCCTTTTACCGTTTTTGACTTGAATATTACGAAACGGGCTATTCTTTAGATCTTTTGAAAGACAATTTTCTTTGTTATGTATTATTTTGTGGCCCATGAAAAATATTCGATATGGTACGTGTTATTGATGCATGAAAAAAATGCTTCTCTTTTTTTATATAAAATTTAGAGATTAAGCAAAACTTATTTTTTAACAATATTTTAAGTCTCATTTCCATTAAAGACTCCAGAAGTTTTAATTTAATTAAAAAAAAACTCATGAATAATAATTTAACTAAAATTATTTTATTTTATTGTATTAATAAGCCTGCAAATCTTCAACTACTTAGTTAATACCCCCCTTTTTTAAAAAAAAGCATAGAATTCCGAATCATGTAGGTTTCTTAGCCTTAACGGTGCTAGAACGGATCTGAATCCACGATCGTTAGTTTTAATATACATGTGCATTGGAAATCAGTTTAATTCCTGTTTAATAAATTTATGTTTGTTTATGTTGACGACCGTTCTGGTCTAGTGGTATGAGTAGTCGCCTCAACGCCGCGCGCCGACGGTCGCGGGTTCGATTCCCGCTAGAGACAGATATTTGTATTTACAGTGGATGGTTTACAGGCTGATACAGTACAGTACAGTTATGTAGCGTACCCCTGCGTGCCTTGGTTTTGTAATTTTTCTGATTCTATGGGTGACCACTTTTTGAAGTATGAATGGCTGCTTGTTTTTGCAAAATAGTTATGTCAATTTTTGTATTAAATTTATCAATGTGTTTTTTTAATGCTTTTAGCTATGATCCCAGTGGCGCCTATCACTAACGGTACAATAGTGTTTATGGTAGAAGTGTATTGTACAATAAATAATTAAAAATAAAAATAATAATCTGTGTAACCGATTGTCCTAATCCTTCTCCAGAAGAGGTCTTGTCCAACAGTAGGATATTTACAGACTGTTTCAGTTCAGTTTAATTTGAATAGTTAATTTCAGAACTTTTCGGTAGTTAATTGGATTTTATATAATACTTTTAGCATCAGAAGTGGTTAATAATAAAAAAAAGTACAAAAACAACAAGAAATTTGTTTATTAGTTACAGTATTGTTTACAAAATTAATTAAATAGAAGCTAAACAAGTAAAATCAACACAAAAAAATAATAAAACTAAACACTGCAAAAAGAAAGAAAAAATGGCTCACGTATACCGGGTAGTCCAAATGCGTCTGCTCTGAGCGCTGGCTGGCAAAGAAGTCCGAGTGCATCGCTAAGTGCATGCTTTTATAGTTCTACCCGGCATAATGATTTTACAAAATGTGGGTACATCTGACAGTGTTGGTACATCTAATATTTTAAATTGTGGGTACATCTAACAATACATACTTGCCTATGGTTAAAAAGGTACGATCTTTAGTACTTAGATTTTATTTGATAGCACTGTAACGCTAAGATTGTAAAATTATATGATAATATAACACGATGAGGCATAAAGCAGCATCAATCAGCTTAGCAATGGTAAGGCTTTCTTCTCCAACTAGCCGCAGTTCACGTTATTTGGTTAATAATACAAAAACATCTTATTGTACTCGTAAATGGGAAAAGTCGTAATTAAGTCAATTATTTTTAACATTTTTTTAAATTTTAATTAGATTGATTTCCATATCTATGCCTCTCATAGTGAGTATATAATGTTTACCGGTTTTTAAATCAATTGACATATTTTAGAACTTGTTTTTTATGACAACTCCTGAAAACGTTTTGCGAATTTCGAAAAAACGAACAATTTACAAGTTTTTATTTTGAAAATCTCTTATATCCGCAGAAATCATAACAAAGTACTATATAGAGGATTTACGAATTTTGAAACCTCATCCCGCTTTATCTATATCTGAGGCCGCTGTCTTTGACATTATAAAGGGCCGAGAGCTCCATCAGATAATCTCGACAGTCAAAAAAAGTGTAATTTTCAAGGCAATTCCATTGTCGTGGATCGTAAGGCGAGCTTCTCACGCTTCCGCGAGCATCGAAAGTCGAAAATCCGTGAAATATTCCGACTGTTATGATTTTATCTGGCCCTTTGATACGTATTTATAAATGCAGACACGTGGAAATGTAATCGGATATTTCTTTGTTCGAAAACGCAATCAAGTGTAGACTCAACTCAAATTAGATTTTCTTGAAAATGAGTATAGATATACTCGTATATGTAAAAATATGTAATATTTTTCTAATAATCATGAGTATGGGTGACATTTTCCTGTTGGATTATAAACTGTTAATAGACAGCGAGATATTCTTAGCACAGTAAAGTATATTACGTTATATGGAAATGAAAAGTATGTTGAAATATTGTAAAATTGTTTATTTCATTTATGTAATTACGTACTGCGAGACATTCTTTAGATTTTTGTATGTTGATATGCGTTTCACTCCCAATAGTCTTATTGTTTGTATATGGAAAAGCACACATAAATAGGTCTACTTTATAATAATTGTTCTTTCAAATATCGATTAAATCCAACAATAAAATAAAATATACTGTATTTATATTACAGCCTCAAACCGCACGCCGGCGAATCAAACCCGCGACGAGTTGAGTCGACTACTCGCAATGAGAATAATATTAAATAATAATGAAAATCTTATGCATGATAGTAGCATTCCTACGTGTGAGATAAGTTAATTTAAAGAACAAATAATGAATTTTTTGAACCAAATTGAACCAAACGTATAAACATACAACATATCATTTTAATATTAAAAACAAACATTATATTGTTGCGTTAGGAATATACTTATAGCGCACCTTCAACCTTCACAACGGATAAAGCATTAACAAAAGCAATTTAATTATAGATTACCGAAATAAAACATAAAAATAGAAATTAGTCTTGTGAGGTCAAGAAACGGTTAAATGAAATTTTTATATCATAGAATTTAAAAAATTGTAAAAACGTAATAAATAAAGATTTTTTGTTAAAGCCAGGAATTTCGTAGTTTAGAAAAGCAACTGCGTACAATATAATACATTGAGATTATAAATTTACTTTTTCACGTTCCAAATAAAAATATTTATAAATTATCATATTAACCAAACAATATAAATCTTAAAGATTACGCAGTATTTTATTTCAACTTTAAAACTTTTAATTTAAGCAAGATAAAGATTCAACTTGGAACCGAAACGCGTTTGAGAAAATTATGATTTTAATACGTAAATCCGAAATTGTTTGAAGTTTCACTCAATGAAATCATATTAATGAAATACGGCTGTTATAATTTTGTTTCTAAGAATGGAAATATTTTACAAGCAGAGCAAGCAGAGCAAGCAGAGTTTTGCCGGCAAGAATTTGTATGTATTATGCTGCTAATAGTCTCGCATTGTCTCAATTTGTACGAAGATTAATTTCCTGAGCCTGGAGAATTTGCTATGTGAACCGACGCAGATAATTAAATTCTAGATGTGAAAAGTAGAACTAGCGGGATTATAAAATAAACAAATACATATTTAACATACACGGTCGTCTGTTCCTAAGTAGGTAACCTAATGCCTGCGTTTTGGATAAAAGCACACTGACATACATATTGTAATAAATGTATTATACATATATAAATAAATATGCAGTACATCCAGAATCAAAGCAGGAATCGAATCCTCAATTCTGGAGCAAAAAGCAGGATAACTGCCACCAAACTGCGCCTACGAGCCAGTCGGGCTCTCGGCCCAGTGATTTTAATATGCAAAACAAAAAAAAAATGAATTTCAAAAAGTAAATCGAGATTCTTTTGATACGTTTATGGCGCTACATTGCGAAACAATGGTGATACATTTGTATAGAAAAGTATACTTGTATTTTGAATATATGAAATTATTTTACAGATTTTTTTAAAAATGTTGTCAAATAATACTTATTTTTGAATAAAAAACTAAATTAAATTGAAATACACATTGTACACATATACTCCTGCTCCATGTTTTTTTTTTTTTGTTTTTATACTAGACGACTCACTCATTTTCTTTTCCAATGACATTCGCGGTTATTGTTCCTTAGTTATTACTCTTCTTATATGGTGTCCCAGAACTCAAGCATCATGAGAAAAATTAGAAAAAAAATCTATCCCCTGCACTTTGGAAATTATGGGCATTTAAGCAAAACTTAGAAATTTGGTCAAACTGTAACCATTTTTCGGTTATTGTGGTTAATTTTTATTATTATTTTTGTTCATTTGCAGATGCTTACGATTAATCCTGTCACCATCTTTTGGTTTGATGTTGGGTTTTGTGACACCCATATATATATATATATATATATATATATATATATATATATATATATATACATATTTGTTTAAAGCATTGTCCTATCGCGTTAAATATAAAATTTAAAAATAATAATTAAAAAAAAGATTCGAAGAAAACCGTATGAACATAAGTTGAATTAAAGGTTTTAAGACAAAGTATTTTATTTTGAATATTAACATAATGAACTAAGAATTGAATCAGCCTATAAACGTCCCACTGTTGGGCAAAGGTCTCTTCTCCATATAGGAGAAGATTTGAGAAAAAAAAACCTTTCCGTGCTCTCCGAGGCACGGTGGAGAGACCCACTAGGACATACACCCAGACTGGAAACAAATATTTGTACAAATACAAATGTCTACTCCGAGCAGAAATCAAACTTGCGACCAACGGCGTTGAGGTGACTACTCGCACCGCTATAATAGAACGGTCGTATTAATGTATACTTGTTTTAAAAATTTTAAAATAAAGTGACAATTCTATCTAACTTATATCCGTGTTTCAGGCCTATCAATCTTTTACGTCAGTTGCACGTCCCAACGGTTTTCAAACGATTATGCTTACTTAAGTGCATGTCGGGTGCGGACCTACCTCATCAAAAACATCGTCTAACTTGAAAGTCTAGCACTCTTTATGATAAACTGATTTACACTCCATTTTACGTTAATTTCACTACCCTATAAAATATAACGTGTAATGTTATTGGTTGAGGTATCCAGTGAATAAAACAGCTAGAGTTTAACCGAAAGGTTAAGACGGGAACAAAATCCAAGAAACAACTGATACATAATCACGGTTCTTTGTTTAAAAAAGATAAGTATCTTTTTTTTTCAGATAGTATAAGAAATTGTGATACCTGGAAACCTGCATGTCTCGAGAGAAATTTTGACACTAATTTAACTTACTTAAAAAAGTATAATATCATTTTTTGTTTCGGTCACTAAATACTGTATGGCAATTATAAACCCTTCAGTCCCCGGAAAGAGTGCTCCTCGATAAAGCCACACGTTCGATGTCTCTTTGTCGACGTTAAATAGACATTAATCTTCTGGATATATTCCATGTAAAGTTTCTTATCTATAATTTTTCATTTCCTGTATCTTTGCCGAATACATCCTTAAAATATTCGAATCAAGTGACTTTGTTGTAAATTAATTTGATCTATTGTCTATATATTGGTTTTAGTTTATGCAATGTTTCGGTAAAAAGTCTATCGTTTTGGACAAAATAAGGGTTTTTGTTGTTTTGTTAATGTACATTAGTACATGCTTTTTTGTGATGGACTTCCTAGGTCAGCTAGTTTTTGCTTAGAGTGTTTAATGTGTGTGTGACTTTTGTAGTTTGTTCTTCATGTGTAGTTTGAGTTTTATACTGTTCTATTATTATATATCTATTAATTTTATTATCCTTTTATTATCCAGCTCCTATATGGAGTTCAATTGTATTATTGCGTTAAGCTACTTATTACAATCTGTAAATTCTAAAGTTTTGTTCGTCATTTGTAATTTTTTTACGTTCTAATTTATTATAACTCATCTTTGACCTATAACGCTTTAGCAGCAATTTATGCCGCTCATCAAGTAATAACTGGTTGTGTTCTTTATTAACGTTAAAATAATTGTCAGGTATAGTTACTTTAAACGACTATATTAACAATATTTTATGGATGTTTTTTTGTGGCTTGAACCCCTTATTTTTACTGTACTACTATATATACACAACTACTTTCGATTTATTTAATGTTTCTCTCTGATCAACTATTCATAGTTCACTTAGGTGTGTGAAATACGAATTCCTGTGCAGTGGTATTTGTACGTAGGAATATTATTTTATAGTAGGAATACATTATCGCTTCGTTGTGCTCACGGACCCATGTCAGTATTATGAACGTTTGATGTTTTCCGTGGTTAAGCTTTGATTCTGTGACGTGTAGCTGACTTACTGGTGAAATTTTAGAATTTGATAAATAGGTGATTATATTATGAGATATGTCGGAATACTTATGTACAGTTAGCCCAATCGAATTAGTATTTTAGATTTACAAAATTTTTTAGCAGAAAATTCCTTCGGAATTGGTTGGGGAGGTGGTCAATGGTAGTCTAAATTCAAAAAGTAGAGGTACCAGAGTTTTCGCTTCATCCACCATCTTGATTTAAAGGATTATTTTTTGTCTCTTGAATAACTCGTTCATTTTCAATTTTACACGGAAAATGGTTATTACAAAAGTTGTTTAAAATTTAATTTCCTACAATTTTGGTTTTCATAATTTTTTTCGTAGGATCGATATTTTTCGATTTATACCTGAAAAGGGGCGGTGAGTTTTTGGTTTTCGAGTAACTCGTTTATTTTCTTAAATAAACTTACATATTTGTAACTTTATCTGTAAATTTTAAATTAAGAAATTCCTTTTATTATAATTGTAGTAGCTTTTAGTATTAATTCTACATATTTTTAACATAACTCAATATGTGCTTGGAAGTAGAAACGTAAAATATAACTTCTTATAAAAAGGGAAGCAACCCCAACATAACTTTTTTCAAAAAAAAAAAACTTTTATTTTAAAGTTTAAATTATTTTATTACTAGTTACAGCCAAAAGTTTTAGTTTTATCATAGGCCTAAGATGCTAGTGAGAAACTCATCTACATAAATTGAAAGCTCATTACGATTTTCAAGATAAAAGTAAAATACGATATTGACAAATCTTTATTATACAATAATAAAGCAAACATATGATTGAATTTGCAAAGAAAACCCAATGAGTTATTTTTTTACAATGAATTCGTAGAACACATCACTATTGGTATAGATAGGTCACTACCAGAATACCCAAGAAGAAAAGAAATAGAGTTAAGAGTTAAAGACTAAAACCTTACAATACGTCAGAATTTTAATCAGTTTTTTGAGACAATTGAAAAACTATTGTAATTAATTAATGTTCAGAATATCTACATATTTCCAAGTATATTTTTTTATTTTCATTCTTTTTTTTTACATAGATTCTCATTTATAACTATGCCTAAAATATAAATGGAAAATAGATTATGTTTTTATTACCGTAGGTGGCCTAGTATATTTTGTAAACGAAATTATGTGGTTTTTAAAATTTCCAATTGTAGAGAAATATAAGAAATTTCCGCTGTATAAGATGAATCCTTACCACATATAGTACATAGAAAGAAACACGTGAAAATCCATTTTATATTATATCATATAGCGAAGTTGAATGAATTCTTAAGAATTCCTTTACGCTTCATGGGAAACGGCATTCTGTAACAGTATAAATTAAACTTATTAGTAAAATTGATGCATATTATATATAATTATAAAATTTTCTTAAATAAATAATAAATTAAACGAGAAAGATGAAAGTGTCATAAAATTTAAACTTTTTAACTTAGCAAATTAACGATCTCAACTCGACGACGAAAACTTAAAAAGATATTTTAAAAAGATTTGTCACTTCATAGTTATCAATCAAAGACCTTACTTTTTACCCAACAAAAGCAAACGTAAGACAATATAATTTATAAAGTTTAATAGAGCCATATTGTAAGGACGTTTTTGTTATCTGACGGGAAATCTTAGTAAAATACCTAACTATCAAGTATTATGTTAGATTTAACTTTTATCGGTGTTTTATAGATATAAATATTAAAAGACTAGAAGAAGTTACTAAATCAGTCTGTAAATGTCTCACGGCTGAGTAAAGGCTTCTTCTCTATATAGGAGAAGGGTTGGATCTTAATCAACCACGCTGCTCCAATACGGGTTAGCGGACAAATTCCCTACACTTAGTAACGAATGCTATCAGATGCCTATGAAAGCAACCGTAATCGATAGTTTAACGTGCTTTCCGAGGTTCGGCGGGGAGGACCAAAAGAACATACACCCAGACCAGAAACATATTTGTATAAATATAAATACTTGCTTCGAGCAGAAATCTAACTGTTTCCGCTGTCGTTAAGGAGACTACTTCCAGCACTGAACCACAACTGTTGTTTCTCCGATAACGACGACCGAGAAGTTAAATTAATCTTATTAGCTTACTACTTGATAATTTCGAATCACATCGCGTTGAGTCGTGTTACGTTTATCGCTCACCTAGAACAGTAACGAGTAAGTCAGAAAATCCGGATAGTCGTTAAGTCTGCTGAGCGAAACAAAAAATGTTTTCTATGTAACTTCATTTTTTTTTGTATCGCAGGGAAACCCATTTAAGGGTGATATCCAGGACGCCTGGGTAAGCAGTCCTAGACATTATGTCGGACTCAGCACTTGGGGGTGCAATACCGTACTAAACCCCTGCGGTAGCCTTCAGCCGCTTTAATTAGAGGGTTCCGGATCTGCAGGCAACAGGATCCCTCCAGCAACAGGCTGGTCTCGGCGAATAGGCCAGACTTCTCCTCCATGGCGACTGTCCGGGTCAAACTTACTATGTAACTCCTAACTTACCGACACATATTATACAAAAATAAAATTTGTTTAAAATGTAATTGTAACTTTTCTGTCATCATTTCATTAATAGGATTGACATAAATATAAAGAATTTCATAACTCACATACGATGTTAGTATTCCGCTGTTTTCGAGCAAGCAAGTTAATTAAATAAGAAATTATGCGGCGAGGCGCGAGCGAAACTAGTTCCGTATTACTTAACGTTGCTGAACCACTGAATGAACTTTATAATGAGGACTGGGTAAAGTGATTTTGAGATAGATTTTCCATATAACGCAAAGGCTGAGTATCGTCATTTTCAAGTAGACGTATTCAAATAAAAAATAAATTGATGCTTATTCTTACTGTATACTTGTCTTTTTTTGTACATTCGATTTCCGTTTTAGGCAAACATTTATGCAGGCCATACACTTGTTTGTCATAGTTTGGACCTCAGTCTTTGTGCTGTGTGTTTTCGGACTCTCCACACAGGAAAAAATTCTACTAAGGGCCACTGAGTGTGAGGCGTCTATATGTCTATTTGTTCAATATGCAGTCGCAAAATTTATTGCTGTACCTAATCATAAATAGGATATTGGATTTAATCGTCAATACCGTACCGTACTACGACCCATATGGCAATCACGGAAACTGACACGGAGAGTTAAGCTCAAAATATTCCGGTCTAACGTGAAGACCGTTTTGCTCTACAGGTGTGAATCGTGGAAGGTCACCAAGGACATCTCGCACAGGCTTCAGGTCTTCGTAAACCGATGCCTTCTTCTTATGCCGAGAATACTAGGTATATATTGGCCTGAGAAAATATCCAACGTCCACCTTTAAAATTTATATATAGTAAATTACATTAAAATAATTCATTTATAATATGTATATTCAAATAATTCATACACACTGAGTATGAATTATTTGGTAATTCAAAGAGAATCAACAATATTAATACAGCGTACAATATGTACATTGCTTACGTTCAAAGTTCCGTTTTCGTACTCAGGAGGGACTTACGAATACGTATTACCTTCACGCTTATTGTACAAGCTTATTCGAATAATAACTTTCAATAAGCTGAGAAAAAAACGTTTTGTGTTTTAAAATATTTACATTCATAATAAAGTATGTTTGAATGGTATATGTATTATATACTGTTTAACAGTTTTGTATTTTAAAATACTTGAAATTGGACATGATTTTTTTTTGTCATTGTTGTTTTAATTTATTTTAATATTGTAAAAAATTAATTAGTTAATAAAAATTGGAAACGCAAAGACATCGATCATTTGATTCAGAAAAAAAAAATGTTAAATACCTACAGTAAGTAATAACAGTTATAATATTATGTAGGTTACCTTGGCCATCCGTTCTAGATTAAGATGTATATAGAATAAGAGAGGCAAAATCAGCGTTTGGTCGGCCCACCCGGCATCCGCCACTTTTAGGCCCGATCCGCAATACAGTGCTAATCTCGGTTCGTTCTCGGGCCGATCTCAATCCGGTCAAATGTTTTGTATGACGAATCGTTGCTGGAGCGTGACTTAATCGGACCTTGACTGCCAAGGATAGTGTGAATACTCTCATTGTTTCTTGTGTAACTATGTTTTACCGGATCGAGATCGGACCGAGAATGAACCGAGATCAGCACTGTAATGTGGATCGGGCTTTAGGGTTCCGAATCCTAGATAATGGTACGGAACCCTTCGTGCGCGAGTCCGACTCACACTTGGCGGTTTTCTTTTTTTCATTTCTAAATTTTTGTTTAGTTTAATACAATTAGTTTTCAAAACGCTCCGAAACCACAAGTATGTATTTTTTTGTATACCACACAGCATAATTTAACAAAAAGCAGACATAACAACTTGGAATTAATATAAAATACATTGTAGATTATATATATATATATATATATATATATATATATATATATATATAGATATATATATATATATATATATATATATATATATATACATATATAGTTGTGTGTTAATCGTTGAAATGTAGGACATTTTACATAGCATAATAAATATCCTTTCGTCGTAAAAAACAGACAAATAAACTTTTACTTCTATCTTTAAATATAATATTTTATTTTTAATTTGTGCCATCATAAAGTGAAATACACGTTCATAATAACGTAAATACGTCTCAAGACGAGATGACTCTCTGAAAACAATAAATATCATGCATGTCACGAAGCTTTATTTATTTCTACCCTCATAATAAGCGTGCGTCTGACAATGCTGATTTTATCTTTTATTCCATTAACGGATTCAGTACAAACATATAAATATACACTCATTTGCAAAAAAAACGGGCGGTTTCGATTTTCTTCCTGGCTGAAAAAAATAAAATACCAAAAAGGTTTTAATCATTTGAACATGTTACTGGCCAGTTATAAAAGTGCCATAATGTTTATAAGAGTACATTCCAAATTCAAATTTTTGACTGAGCCTGGTTTTTTAAAGAAAATAACTTTTAACTACATTTTGTGGCGCGAATTCCCTATAGTTAATATCGACTCTAATTAACTTTTTGTCAATTTTTATTAAATTATCTGGTGTCCTTGACATTTAAAAGTATTGTTATTGCTGTTTAGCAATCTCGAAAATGGTAGATAAAGTGATAAAAGCGAGCAAAATTATTGCGCTGCTTGAAGAAGGTTGCAGTCAATGCTTCGTGGCTCAGAGGCTAAATGTGAGTCGGTCGACAGTTCAAAGGACCTGGCAGCGCTATCAAGAGACCGGTTCCGTCAAGAGAAGGCCTGGTTCTGGCAGAAAGACATGTACCGAACCACGGGATGATCGTTTTCTAGTTAGTCAAGCGTTGAGAAATCGCAAATCTTCTTATGTGGACCTCAAGAACACCCTCGAAGAAGTAAGAAATGTGCAAATTAGTCTATGGACGGTCAGGAGGAGGCTTCTCGCTGCTAATATACACAGTCATCGCCCGGCACGCGGCCCTAAATTACTCCGTGGACATCGAGTTGCCAGGCTTAGCTTCGCTCGAAATTGTGTGTCATGGACTCATGAAGACTGGGATAGGGTATTGTTCTTCGATGAAGCCAGGATATCTCTGCATGGTGAAGACCGACGTCGGCGAGTGCTACGTAAACGAGGAGAACGCTTTGCAGAGGCATGTTTTGAAGAAATCACACCTTATGGAGGGGGCTCTGTTATGTTTTGGGCAGGAATAAATTCTATGGATCGTACGGAGTTAGTCTTCATCGAAAACGGTACACTGACTGGACACCGATACATAACGGAAGTTCTAATTCCTTATGCACAACCCGCTTTAACCGCTCTTGGCGAAAACTCAATTTTTATGGACGACAACGCTCGCGCCCACCGGTCTGGCGGTGTGGATGCGTATATGCTAGAAGTCGGAATTCGTCGTTTGGACTGGCCAGCTAGAATTCTGGACCTCAATCCCATAGAGCATGTCTGGGACGTTCTGAAGCGACGAGTGAGATCAGTGCAGCCGGCTCCGCAGACCATCAGAGAGGTAAAGAATGTGATTACCGCGGAGTGGGAACGTGTTCCCCAAGAAACCATAAAAGATATACTCACTAGCATGCACAGACGAATGCAAGCTGTGATTTCAGCAAGAGGGGGTCACACTCGATACTAAACTTTTATCTGCTTTTAATGTATTCAAGAAAAACAAAGAAATTAACGCGTTTCATTTTTATTTAGCGAGCAGGTACAATCATAGTGTTTTGAGCTTACACATTATTTCTTAATAATTTAATTAAAATGTTATGATAAAACTGATGAAAACTATTCGTTCCTAATTAATTTATAAAATTCTGAGGATAACAATACCTAAAATTGTCAAACAAACTAATAGTAACTATAAAATAGTTCTTTGCTTAAGTGCCCGTTTTTTTTGCAAAAGAGTTTATTTAGAAACATTTCTTGTGTATAATCCATATATAAATAAATATTATAGATAGGAAAGTTTGTGAGAATAAATAATAAATAAATAAATAAATAAATATTAACCAACAATCACACCACGTTAACCTAGCCCCGTGGTAAGTTCGTAAGAACTTGTGTTACAGGTACTAGGAACGGAAATAAATTTAAGATATAAATACATATATACATAAATACACATCCATGACCCGGTGCAGACATCTATATTCGTCATACAGATTATCTGCACCTGGCGGGATTCGAACCCGCGACCGCTGCGTAGAGTGTCCAGTTGCCTGACCACTAGACCAGCCGGCCGTCTAATGGATGCCGGAGAATGGATGAATGGATGGCAGGTGTTACAGTTGTTACTATTTTACAGCAGAACTACTGATTCTTTTGTGTTAAAACAATTAAGATAAAGTAAATAATTAATTATCCAGCAGTTTTTTTTTATAGTAGAGGGGGCAAGCGGACAGTCGGTTCACCTGGTGATAAGTGAAAGCGACATCCATAGACACCCGCTACATCAGAGGATTTGCAGGTGCGTTGCCGGCCTTTAGGGAGGGGAGGGATGTTCCACCGGATCCGTGGGGGAGGGGAGGGATACCACTGGATCTCTCACAAATCGAACGAAACACGACGAAAGTGTCGTCATTTCACGTTGGTGCTAAATGAGAGCAAAGTACTTATCCGGGCGTGTCAGCCGATTCAACTGCAACCATCTACTTCGGTAAAATTATTATCACATTTATTACTTTCCATCCCGAAGTTATCACGGGTTCAGTGCTTATGGATCCATATGGAAGTGAAACCTTAGACCACGCCTTGTTCTTTATAAGTAGTCACTTCCCTCTGCAACTTTAAATAATTTCGATATGTTTTTTTATCTCCAACAGCTGAAATATTAGGACAATAAAACTTTAAGCTTGTAAATATATTTTCATACCAATAGCCAATGATAATTTTACGAACATTGTATCTGAGCCTCATAATATAAAGTTACACCAACCACCTCAAGCCACCTAAAGCCTGATTTTTTTTGTGTTTAAAATTTAAAGGATATTAAATAATAACTTTAATTACATTAATATTCGAATAATGTTTTAAGATAATTAAGAGTCTGTAAAGTTATAATAACTCTCTGTATTTTGAAGTAAATCATTTTAAAAGATATATTTTTGGCATCTTTTAAAATAAATAATAATTTATCTTTAATAGTATATAACAATTTATACAAAACATTAATTAAAAAAAAAAAACTATGTTAGTGGAAGCTTAAAAGCAGGTTAGTAATTGTGTAAGCCTTTTATGTATATTTTTTTTTTTAAATTGGAAATATTATAAACGGAACTTTTACCAATTTACGGCTTTTATTGCTCGGGTCTACCATCTAACTATGACTTCTCCACTTTGCATGATCTTTTCCATAATTTACGGCTAAAACATTGATTTTCATGTCCTGCTTCACGATGTCAACTATCGCTTTCTTGGGCGTCCGGGAGCTTATCTGCTACGTCATGGAACTTTCACCAATTATAACTAAAATATTAAAGATAGGGCGGCTTTGTGAAGATATTTAGGTATTAAATATAAAGTATTTTCTTTTAAATTATATGAAAATGATTTTTTACAGTAATGCTCATCCGGCTTAACAGAAGCTCTTATAATACTTGGCCTGATTAGGGAACCACACTTTCACAGGCGTTAAGTGGCTTATTATAACTGAGTTTCAAATCGTAAGAGACAGATTCGGGAAACAAAATAATTAAACAAGTATGCTTAATTAAAAAAAATCAAAAAACCCGACTGCGTAAAATACTCTTATTATAAACTAAAAGAATAAAACAATTTACTAGCTTTCATTTGATACCCATATTACTACAGTAAGAAAAAAAAATCAACTCCCCCCTCCTCATTCCGCCATTTGCGGGCGCCATTTGGAAAATTTATATAGCCTATGTTACTACTACAATTTAGACAAATCCAACGACACCTCATATGTCAAAAACCGTCCAGCCGTTTGGGCTGTAGGGCGTGCCAAAGAAATGGACATACATACATACATACATACATACATACATACATACATACATACATATATACATACATACATATATACACTCGAAAAACATAACCCTCCTTCTGTCGCAGTCGGGTAAAAAAAAAGAATCGTTACGAGCGCTTCTTATTTTTTGAAAGTCTGTTGGTGGTTAATGAGTATTAATTTATTTTGTATTAGGGTTGGCAATTATTATATATATCATCATTATCATATCAGTTCTTGGATGTTCACAGTAGAACGCAGGCCTCCTCCATCAACCATTACAGCAACCGGTTCGAAGCAGCCTCCATCCAAGGCCTTCCGGCAACGCTCCTCAAGTCTTCTTTCCATCTCGTAGACGGTCGTTTGATTGCGCTTGTCGTTACGTGGTCTCTACCCGAGAAAGCTTCTGTACGTCGACCATGAGTTTTTGTTACAAGCGCACATGACATAACTGTAGTAGTAAACGTAGAAACGCAATAGTAATGACAGCATCCGTGAGAGGCGCTGCTCAACTTTCCATACAGATTGTCTACTACACTCGCTAGCGTGTATCGTGAACTATCGTCTCTAGAAACTCATGGTAGACGTACTGCTCCATCAGCCGTTAGTTAGACGAGCTATGTGCTTTGCCCACTACCACTGCAGCTTGCAAATCCGCTGTTATTTTTTTTATTACTTTGATATGTTCTTTTTTATTTTTATTATAACATAAACATACGGTCGTCTGTTCCTAAATTAGGCAACATAATTTAAGTAACAGCCGAGTAATACACATTTTTAATAAATAAAAATAATACATCCTGTCAAATGTAAACCCTATCTCCTCTATCACTTAATAAAGTTAAAATAGAACACATAAGCACCTTAAAAAATCTGGGTCTTATATTGGATAATACGCTTCTGAGGTCCACAAGTAGCCGAGTTAAGCCGTAAAATATTCGGTGCTGTTGGTAAGTTGCAAAGCCAATAACCATAAAAATTTTACTAAATTGTATTTCAACTTTTTATTTTAATAGTGTGAATACAGTTTGTAATAAATTTGTCAGAAAAGTAAAGTTAAAAAAAAAAGACATTTTAGTACATGTTGTTAACTTTTCTTTCAAACGTCGTCTCTGTGGCAAGCGGCAGCGGGTGAATACAACATTAATCAACATTTTCTCTCGCCTTGTTGGTTACAGCTTAACAGTAAAACTGTGTCGATTTAAGAAACGTGAAAAAATAAACTGTATTTATCATGAATCTAGTTGTACTTTAACAAAGTCGTATAGATATGTTTTAAAAAATACAAATTATTAAAACGGATTTTACGGATACAAAGATATTTAAAATAATGAATATATAAATAAAGTAGTAGAATACTGACAAATACTGTCTTGAAAAGAAGAGTACCTACTAATTGCGTAAGCTCATCAGATTATCGTTGACGTATGATCGGATCTTCGACGAGGACGAATAAATAACCACAATCACAGTCGAGACCGCAAAAATGTAAGAAAAAAACATATAAGACCGATAATAATTCGTCAATTGGCTCTTGCTATTTTTGATTATGTTAATCTCATTTATTCAGATTCAGACAGAATCTTGTACAAGACAAAATCTGGCTTACAGCCCTGAATCCGTACTAATCCGACATTTATCAAGCACAGCATCACTCCTACATCCCAGTGATAGTGATAGCAGTTAACAAGCTGATAAATAATAAGTAAATTAAAATTATAAGACCTATGCCATCATATTATCTACAAAACTAACCATATTATAATGACAATATTGACAATTAATATGCAGTAATGTAGGTAATAAATTTAGAGTCCCAGGTAAAAAGAAATAAATATATCATTTAGATAACAAAAATATCGTTTCTGTGAACAAATATTTGTGCCTACTATATCTCCAGTGATATTTGCGATAGGAAAGTAAATATATTTATTTAATATTTTAGTTGGTTTCTTCAATTATATTAATAATAAATTATGGAAAATGTATGGAATAAAATATGTTACCTTGACATTATTATCATTAAAGCGACCTTTGTTGACATAACTTTGTATTTGGTTTGACAGTTCAGAAATTACAGATAACATAACTTTTAGTACGAGGTAAATAAAATTAAAACCCGAAATGTATAGAAACCTCATTTTAAGCGGGTTTACGGATTTTATCTTATGAATATTATTAGTTCATTAGAAAGGCATGCCGATTGCGAACGAAGTCGCGTGACAGCTTTTTTTAAAATAGTTTTCGTTTTGCTAGTAATATATTAGTTCAACGACTATTTTTATTCTACAGAGAAAACTATCGTTAGTATAGTGTCGCTTTTGAGCTACATTTTGTAAGCAATAATTGCGCAATTTACGCCATCGCCACTTACATGATAGCCTAGTAGACTAGGTTATCATGTAAGTGGTCGATGTCTAGGTCTAGATCGTGTATGTAAATATTTTAAGGTAAGTTTTAATATTCAATAATATCTTTTGAATAACTTATATAACTAACTTTTTATATTTCGAGTCTTTATGATATACAGAATACACAAAGTACAAGCAAACTTATTATAAAGTATAAATATATATAATCATGTTTTTAAAATTCAAATTCCTACATCAAACTTAGGTATCAAATAACTTTCAAACTTTGCTTAAAATAAAAAAGGTATATACGTAGTAGCAATATTAAAAGTACGTGAAGAAGATAAAAGAAGTGAAATTCACTAAGGATAATCTCATAATAGAGTATATTCAATTACATAGTTGTAAATATTAAATTTTTACTATAGGATCATTAACATAGTATTAGGGTAATTATAGGATAATTAAAATTTTAATTAAGCTATTATTTTCCGAGATGAATACTACGAACTTGAATAATAAACCACACAAAGAAGAATTCACATTAAATGCTATGTGTCAAAGAAAGAAAATAAACAAAAAGTTTCACAAATTTAAATTTGTGAAACTCTTTTCTATATTTTAAATGGTTAATATTTAATCATCGTGCTTATTATATTCATACTAGCATTAATAACTAGCATTAATAGCAAGTTGCCGAAAATGGAATAAGAACTATAATGACATAAATAATTATTTAAATCAAATTAAACATTACATAATAACAATCAGGTGTGTTAAAGCGTATTAAACACACTACATACATAATATGATACATAAGATACATTTTAATAAGGACTAAACAGAAGGATAATACTAAACATAAGATTTTACCAAAAAACGAAGAAAAAATACGTTATTTTTAGTCCATAATAAAACACAATTTAAACGTTAAGCTCAATATCATACCACTCTTAGTTCAAATCCAACTTGTAGACTTTATAAGACAAGAATCTTACGACCTCCGATATTTTTTCAATTTCACGGATCGTTGTTATCTTTGTAAAACATGAATATCAATAACTTTAAGATATCTATCTTCTTCGAAAAGACTTCGAATTTAGTATAAAAACGAAAAGCCAGCAAAAAGTAGAATAATATTACCGACAAGATAATCCTATAAATTAACAGAAAATCTCAATTTATTTCAGCATCCTGTAATGTTTTTATAACCTACGAATTTTTGCCCGCAGCTATACCCGCATGGATCTCGGTATATTAAAAAGAAAATAAAACTAACTTTTTCCAATATTACGAAGTATTGCTTTTCAAAATCGTTCTATTCCTCCTAAAATTAATGAAAGATCTAAAAGTCAGCAATATAGTTTTGTTAATATTATACAATTATTGTTGTTATAATATTTGTAATTTTTGTCATTTTTAGGGTTCCGTAGCCAAATGGCAAAAACGGAACCCTTATGGATTCGTCATGTATGTCCGTCCATATGTCACAGCCACTTTTTTCCGAAACTATAAGAACCATACCGTTGAAACTTGGTAAGTAGGTGTATTCTGTGAACCGCATTAAAATTTTCACACAAATATATAAAAATTCAATAAATTTTGAGGGTTCCCCATACTTAAAACTTTTAACTTGAAATTTAAAAAATTGTTTTTCATCAAACCCATACGTGTGGGGATCTATGGATAAGTCTTCAAAAATGATATTGAGGTTATTAAAATCATTTTTTTCTAAACTGAATAGTTCGCGCGAGAGACACTTCCAAAGTGGTAAAATGTGTGTCCCCCTCAATGTAACTTCTAAGATAAGAGAATGATAAAAGTAAAAAAAAAATATGATGTATATTACTATGCAAACTTCCACTGTAAATTGGTTTTAAAGAGATCTAGTAAGTAGTTTTTATTTATATAAAAAAATACACTAATATTAAAACATCGATTAAAGTTACAACGAGCTACAAGAATTTTTATGGTACTTGCTACTACGGAACCCTTCATGGGCTACTTGTTATAATTTTTTGAATACAAAAATATCAACACAATGCATACTTATATTATATTTGTTGATTAATAAAGCATGTCATAATCTGCATAATTTTTAGTTTTTCTGTTATATTTCTTATCTCGTTTAAAAGTTATTTCCATAAGCTACATACCAGTCAATAATGACAATACACATCCATATATACACACACAGAGACATGTACGTATGCACACGTATAGCTCCAACACACACACACACCCACACACATACACACACACCCACACACACACACACATATATATATATAAAGAATTCCGCGCCTATGTACAAAAACCTACACCTATGTAATCCAAGTGACATAGTTGCCAGATCAGCCTAATTTCTGTAATGATTTTTACAATCACTACTTTTTTGAAGTAAAACTTATCTATAACTAGATATTACAATCATTCGCGCGCCATTTATGATAGTTCGCTGTGTTGATTGCATTATGACGTCGTAAACTCGATAAGGGAGTACACTGGCCCTTTGGCATTACGTAACAAATCTGACCACAGCCATCCACCGTGATAGATATTTAGCCACTCGAATCCAATGGAAATTCCCTAGAGCTAAGCCTAACTTTATCTGATCTTGGTTAAGGCGAAACCTTTTGTGCGGTGTGTGTAGGTTTATTTGAAAGTTTTGGTTTGTTTCAAATTTATAGGTCTCTATCTACGCGAATACAAGGACCGATTTCTACATACTAAATTTCTTGTCTTATTGAAGGGTAATATGTCAATAACACAATAATTTCTAATTTCGTCAATTTAAAAAGTACAACTATTTGATAACAAACTATTTTGATGCAATATATTATTTTATTTTATTATCTACGACAAAACCCGCCTGACAACTATGGTGAGTATTGGCAAACGTAGAGATAATGGGGGGAGTTCTACGTTCAGCAGTAGACATCCAACAGCTGATATGGCTAGCAACAAAGTGTTGGTGACGTCTACATCATCTTTTTTTTTTGTATTTAACCTGCAGAATTGAAGAGTATAATAAAGGTTAAGAAAAATACTATAATTGTTAACTTTGTTGCTTTTGTAATAATTGTTCTTGATATGACGTTGCTGATTGGACTAAGCGTATGATATACATATGTATAAACATCCACACGCGATAAAGAGTATGCATTCCTTGTTTGGATTTTGTACAAATAGTAAATAAATAAATATTAACCAACAATCATACCACGTTAACCTAGCCCCGTGGTAAGTTCGTAAGAACTTGTGTTACGGGTACTAGGAACGGAAATAAATTTAAGATATTAATACATATAATATACATAAATACACATCCATGACCATCCGCATCCATGGTGCAGACATCTATATTCGTCATACAAATTATCTGCACCTGGCGGGATTCGAACCCGCGATCGTTAAGTGTCCAGTTGCCTGACCACTCGACCAGCCGGCCGTCAAATCAACGTTAATAGTTTAACAGTAATGTGAATTAAATTAGTTTATTGCGGTATAAATAAATATTATAACAGAGTGTTATTGATTTTATTACTGCTTAAATAGGTGAGTGTGAGAAAATTTTAATTTAAAAGAAATTTTGATTCAAAGAACTTTTATTGATTTTGAAATTTTTAAAGTAATATTAATGTAATTAAATCTGCAAAATGAAAATAGTGACATACACGAGTTATGATGAATTGAAAAAAAAATACACGGAAAAGCCCGACAGGCATTTTCCCTCGCCATTTACTAAGTTTTGTCTTACGCATCATTAATTTCCCCTTTTCCTAATATCCGAGACAAAGTGTTACTAAGTATTGGTAAGAGTTCGAGGGCTTTTAGAATTCATTAATATTAAAACTGTTACGCAATAAAAATATGGAAAGTACTTAATTTTTCTATTGATATTTAAAAAAATAAAATTAGGTTGATAAATACTTAGTAATACATTCAATTTGATTTGAATAAAAATTGTTTTCAAACCTTTCAAAACTAATTTAACTAAAAGGTTCCATATTTTTATTTTAGTTCTAGCCAAGTGTTGCTTTAATATATTATGTTATGCGCTTTTGGGTTTCTAAAATTAAATAGCCAAGGCGATTATCACAATCTATCTATATTTTTTAACAGCGTAATGTTGTTAATAACTCGAATAATAATAAATCCTTAAAAATGATAATTTACCTTTTTTTATACAATTTTATCTGCTTGTCAAATCAGAGTTAGTACCTGGATGACCGAGCTTTGCTCGGTTAAATTATATTTAGATACGTTACATACTGATGAAACATAAATAATATTTTCGATCTTACCGACATAACAATAAAATAATAAGAACTGGTTATTTAAATAAAAAATAAAAAATAAAAAGAGCTCTTAATTAAAAAAAAGGAAAAAGATTGGTCTGTAGAAACCTGGATTCGAACCCAGGTTTTCTAATTTCGAATCCGCCCGATTCCTATCTGAGCTATTATAAGCTTGTCAATGACAGCGAAATTTACCTTCGTATTCTAATGGTATTTTTTAATTCCGTAAAAAAAGGGATAAAACAACATTTTCTAAAAATAAATCCTAGCTAGATCGATTTATCGCCCCCGAAACCCCCTGCATACTAAATTTCATGAAAATCGTTGGAGCCGTTTCCGAGATTCCGATTATATATATACAAGAATTGCTCGTTTAAAGATATAAGATTTATTCTTTATTTGTTGTTATTGATTAATTACATTTATAATATTAAACGAATGTAATTATAAATAGGAATATTCATTAGTGATTTAAAAAAATATTAGAAGTAGTTACTAAGCTATATCATAACAATTAATATTAACTACGTCATAGCTTCGTACGCGTTGGGGGACTATTGAATACTTCATAACGTACTGGGTTGGCACAAAAGCAATGAGACACTCTAAAAAAAATTATACATTTCCTTTTTCAAGTTAATTGCTTCTGATAATTTTCTAGAATGTTGTAAAACAGTCTAGGTATTTCTGATGTGCGCGTACATACAGCCACTCTTGCGATCAGTTTAGTCAGTTTGAAGAAAAATAGACAAGCGACTAGTTCGAACACTATACTTATACGAGTACTTGTTAGGCCACAGTGCGCGGGCCGCGACTGTCAAAATCAACACTGCATTGGTCGCTGGAAGTGCAAGCCATGCGACTGTGTCCGTTTTGATGATTTGACTGTTTTAAATCAGAAGGAAGGAGTCTTGAAAGTCAGCTACGCTCAGGACGACCACTCGCAGTGAATGATGAGGATTTCCGCCGCGAACTGCAGTCGAATCCGGATGCTATCACTCGTGAATTAGCGGAAGTACTTAAGTGCAGTCACCACGCCGTGGAATACCATCTGCATGAGCTTGGGTATCGAAAAGTTGTGGCTCGTTGGCTACCGCACATCCTTACAGACACCAGCCATGCAGTCCGTGTCGCTATCTGTCAATAACTTTTGCTGCGACCCCTACGTAAACATTTTTTGTCTGATCTGGTTACTGGAGATGAATAATGGATTCATTACGATAATGATACACTTCGCCCTTTTTGACTGCCTCGAGGAGAAACGACGAAACCACTAACTCAACCGAGGTTGAGTCAAAAGAACCGCTTAAAAGTTCTGCTTTGCTGTTTGTGGGACGCGAAAGTCATACTGTTTTATAAATTATAACACAATGGAAGTGTAAACGCTGGCAAATATTCAACCCAGCTCACCAAACTATCTGTTGCTATAAAAAAAAAATGGTTGATTGAAATGGTCGGTTGGTTGATAACGTCATAAGAAAACATAGATGTAGAATTGTATACTTTTATGAATCGAATTGAATTATTATCACATATATAATATGATAGTGTGTATTACTTTACATATATATGATAGTGCAGTACTTTTTGACGTGATAACGTCTAGTAAATTGATGATAGGGTGCCCGTTCGAAGAAGATGACGTCATCATTGTCACAATTAGTGAGCGAGAGCGCGGAACAAGCGGTAGAGAGGTAGGATCGGCTCGGCCTAAGCGTTCGGCTCACGATCGGGGGTCGGCCTAACTTACGACGCGTCCGAGTAGAAATGACAGCGGCAAATGGCGGGAAACTGTTTTGTCAATATATAATAAACTGTTATATCAATACGAAGTAACGTCAATTAATTATTTTTAAAGTTATAATAGTGACAACAATTGCAGCAAAAAAGGTAATTAATTCTTGCATTTTAAGAATTTGATTAGCGATATAATTTCATATATTTGTTATTTGATTATTAAAAAAGTAACATCGGTCGGTGAGTGCAGTAGGTAATATAAGGTTATATTACAATTTTGATTAAAAACTTATTAGGACTCATATAATTACGATCGTATTGTAGGCTACCTAGCATTTATAATTTATTTATATTACATATTTATTAACTATTAATATTTAATTTATAAAATAATATTTTATATATATTTATTAAACAAGCATATCCGCGCGATACCCGTAGTATACAAAGTTTATGACATTAGCTTTTTCATTCGTGATTTTTATACAGATTTAAATTTAGAGATGGAACAATCTAGAAAGAGCTCACAGCGCATGATCAGGATTTTGACAGAGACTAGAGAGACACGTTATTTGATGATTTTAATAAAATAAAATTGTGAATTTAATTTAAACGCTAAATTGGTGACCCCGCTTTTGAACCATGGATAAGGAATTTCAAGATGCACGTAGCGGTACCGTGCCCAAAGCAAAACCTCTCGATAATAGTGATACGTGTATGTCGTCATCTGATATCGAGATTTTCAAAGTCGGCGCCAGACTTCCCCCGTTCTGGCCGGAAGAACCCGAGCTTTGGTTCGCGCAAGTGGAAGGGCAGTTCACCATATCTGGGATCACAAGTGACGCTACCAAATTTTATTATATAGTTGGACAGCTCGACATGGAATTTTCCAGAGAGGTAAAAGATATAATTACTAGCCCACCACTTACTAACAAATATTTGAAGCTGAAGACCGAACTGATTAAACGCTTAACATCATCTAAGGAAAAAAAGATTAAGCAGCTTTTGATGCATGAGGAGCTTGGAGACCGTAAACCCTCCCAGTTTTTGCGCCATTTGAAAAGTCTTGCTGGTGCCAATGTTCCTGATGACTTCCTACGGACCATTTGGGTTAGTCGTCTCTCGGACGGAATCCAGACAGTGCTTGCAAGTCAACCTTCTTCAAACTACATCGACGATTTAGCAGATTTGGCTGATCGTGTCCATGAGTTGGCTACTCCGTCACCCGCGGTGGCGTCTGCCAGCCAACCCCAACCTAGTTCCGGTTCAGCTTTTGAAGCGCTAACAAGAGAAGTCGCCGAACTTCGGAGGCAGTTCCAGCAACTGGCGTCGGGGAGAAGAAGTAGATCTAGCACCAGATTCGCAAGATCATCTCAGCGCAGATCGGCATCCAGGTCTAGACGATCCCAGTCGAACTTCAGGAAGTACCCACTTTGCTGGTACCACAGGAAGTTTGGAGTGAAAGCCAGCAAATGCGTAAACCCCTGCGACTTCAAGAAGGGAAACGCCAGGGGCGGTCAATAATGGCGACTGCTGACTGCCCATCTTCTATTACTGGTCGCCTGTTTCTCACGGATCGATCTTCGAAGGTGCAGTTTTTGATCGACACAGGAAGCGATCTGAGTGTCTACCCTCGGTCCTTTCTTCGAGATCGTCGTGCCAAAACGGACTACCATCTCTGTGCTGCAAATGGTTTTACCATAGCCACGTATGGTTATATACATTTTAATTTGGACTTTGGCTTACGAAGATTGTTCAATTGGCGATTTGTTGTAGCCGATATAACTAAACCTATAATAGGCGTAGACTTTTTGAATTTTTATGGTCTCATTGTTGATTGTCGTAACAAATGCCTGTCAGATAGTATAACTTCCATTTCATCCACAGCCAAAGTAGTTAGTTGTTGTAATATAGCCTCTGTCAAAATCTTGACTGGTGAGACTCGGTATCACAAAATTCTTGAGGAGTTTCCCGAAATCACCCGTCCAACTGGTACACATCGCGACATTAAACACAATACTGTACACCATATTCGCACAACCCCAGGCCCTCCAGTCTCTTGTACTCCACGTCGATTAGCACCCGATAAACTCAAAATTGCTCAGCAGGAGTTCGAGGCTATGCTTGCTAACGGGACGGCTCGGCTTTCACAGAGTCCTTGGGCATCTCCTCTTCATCTAGCGCCTAAAAAGGACAACGGTTGGCGTCCCTGTGGTGACTACCGTATGCTAAATGCCCGAACTGTACCCGACAGGTATCCGATTAAACACATCCACGACTTCGCACACAATCTTGTGGGCTGCAAAATTTTCAGCACCGTCGACTTACTGAAGGCGTACAATCAGATACCTGTCAATCCAGCAGACATTCCGAAGACCGCGATTACTACTCCATTCGGTTTATACGAATTCCCTTTTATGACCTTCGGACTCCGGAATGCGGGTCAGACCTTCCAGAGATTTCTAGACGAAGTCACCAGAGGTCTAGACTTTGTCTTTGTTTATCTAGATGACATCTTAGTCTTTTCCAAGGATGAGCAGCAGCATGAACACCATCTCCGTCAAGTTTTCACTAAGCTAAGAGAATATAGCTTGCTAGTGAATACGGCAAAATGCGTTTTTGGTGTGCCAGAGGTAAACTTTTTAGGTTACTCAATCTCTGAGAGCGGCTCCAAGCCTTTGGACTCCAAAGTACAGGCGATTAAAGAGTTCCCAACTCCAACTACTGTGCGTCAACTCAAGGCATTCTTGGGCATGCTCAATTTTTACAGGAGATTTCTTCCTCAAGCAGCTGCAGTCCAGGCTCCACTACATGCGTTGCTAATGGGTTCTGTCAAAGGGTCACAGCCTATAAATCTCACTGGGGAGGCCCTTGAAGCCTTCATTGCATGTAAGAACAGCTTAGCAGATGCAGCTTTATTAGCTCACCCCGACTGTACTGCTAAACTTGCTTTGATGACAGATGCCTCCGATAAGGCAATCGGTGCAGTCCTGCAACAGTACAAAAACGGAGCATGGCAGCCACTAGCCTTCTTCTCACGGAAGCTGAGCCCTTCACATGTGAAATATTCACCATACGACAGGGAATTGCTAGCCATATATGAAGGCATTAAATATTTTAGATATATGCTCGAGGCCCGGCATTTCGTCATCTATACTGACCATAAGCCGATCAGTTTTGCATTCCATGAAAGGAAGAAAAACTGTTCGCCTAGACAATATAGACGTCTCGATTTTATCGCTCAGTTCACATCCGATATCCGACATATATCTGGAAAGAGTAACGTAGTTGCCGATACCTTGTCAAGGATTGAAGAACTAGGTACGCCGGTGAGTATTGAGAACATAGCACAAGCCCAATTGTGTGACCCAGAGCTCCAAACTCTTCTAACAGCAGGTTCGTCTTTGCGTTTAGAGAAGCTGACGGTAACTGGAAGTCGAGTTCCGCTGTACTGCGATGTCAGTACACCGACCTCTAGGCCCTATGTACCTAAGATTTTTCGCAAGCAAGTCTTTGAGAGCCTTCACTCGCTGAGTCATCCTGGCGCTAGTGCGACTATAAAACTCGTTGCAGAACGATTCGTCTGGCCTGGGATACGTAAAGACTGCCGTGAATGGACTCGTACATGTCTAGCATGTCAAAAGGCCAAGGTTAACCGACACGTCACTGCACCTCTCGGTACATACACCTTGCCTAAAGTGCGTTTCACCCAAATCCACATTGACCTTATTGGCCCTTTACCACTTTCGCAAGGCTATCGGTATTGTCTGACGGCAGTAGACCGATTTACTCGGTGGCCGGAAGCAGTGCCGATCGCAGATATTACTGCGGAAACAGTGGCCCAAGCACTCCTGTCAACTTGGATCGCTCGATTCGGTTGTCCATCTACGATTACAACCGACCGTGGTCGTCAATTTGAGTCGGCGTTATTTCAGTACCTCTCAAAGACTGCTGGTTTCGAGCATAAGCGCACGACTGCGTACCATCCAGCGTGTAATGGCATTGTGGAAAGATTTCACCGCCAACTCAAAACTGCAATCGTTTGCCATGCTAATGATAGGTGGACGGAATCTCTACCGTGGGTTCTCCTAGGCATTCGTAGTGCCTTCAAAGAGGATCTTCAGTGCTCATCTGCCGAGCTTGTATACGGGGAGCCGTTAAGGTTACCGGGCGAATTCTTCCAACCTGCTGACGGTGGTACAACAGATCTGTCTGAGTTCTCCGCTCGCCTTAAACAGATCGCATTACGATTGAAACCTTCGCCCGCTTCTCGTCATGCTAGCCCGAAAGTCTTTGTTTATAAAGAACTGACAACCACCGATCACATTTTCCTCCGCGAAGACGCATCGCGTGGTTCTCTCCAACCTGCATATTCAGGCCCCCATAAGGTTTTGTCGAGGGATGAAAAAGTTTTCAAAATCCTATTAAAGGGCAAAGAGGTCACGGTATCAATAGACCGCATTAAGCCGGCCTTTATACTGTCTGACCCAACGAATCCTGAACCAGAAACTTTGCCAGATATTCAGAAACAGTATACAACTCGTTCTGGACGTCGAGTTCAATTTCCAGATTTTTATCGCCCTTGACGGTCTCTGAAGGGGGGGTGGTGTAGGCTACCTAGCATTTATAATTTATTTATATTACATATTTATTAACTATTAATATTTAATTTATAAAATAATATTTTATATATATTTATTAAACAAGCATATCCGCGCGATACCCGTAGTATACAAAGTTTATGACATTAGCTTTTTCATTCGTGATTTTTATACAGATTTAAATTTAGAGATGGAACAATCTAGAAAGAGCTCACAGCGCATGATCAGGATTTTGACAGAGACTAGAGAGACACGTTATTTGATGATTTTAATAAAATAAAATTGTGAATTTAATTTAAACGCTAAAGTATAAAAATTTAGCTGCTTTTATTTAGTATATTTTTACTATTTTAAGTTAATTAAACTTAACTTCTTTATTAAACTTGATTATTTCTTGTATTACATATTTTCAAAGTATTTAACTTTATTTCGCTTTTATATTAAATACAATTAATTACCTGTAGCTTATATACATAGATATATATATAAATATATGTTATACAAAATAATGATAATTCAGTAATAATAATTGAATTCCATTCATGTTTTCTTATGACGTTATCACGTAAAAATTATCGTCCGTAAACCGACTTTACAGACAACCAAATTTTTTTTTTTAAATATATATATGATAGTGTGATATTCAAGATTTTCCAATCTGAGTTATTTTGTTAAGGATAGGAAGATGATAGGAAAAGTAGGAAATCAAGGGGAGTGTTTCAAGTGGTACTCTCTACCAAACAATTGACAAATCACAAAACAGTAGGGGTGTGCGATAATTATAGATAATTCGTAAATACTCGATAATTTTCCATTCGATAATTATCGATAATTATCGATAAGTGTTATTCAATAATTTTGATCCGATAATTATCGATAATTTTTCATTCGATAAATATCGATAACATCGACCGATAATTATCGATTACTTTCGTCAACTATCGATAATATTTATCCGATAATTATCAATAACTGTCGCCAACTATCGATAACTTTTCCTTCGATAATTATCGATAACTGTTCATTCGATAATTATCGATAACTATCGATAAAACGATTCGATAATCATCGATAGTAAAATTATCGATATTTTTATCGATGAACATCCCTACTTCTACCAAACAATTGACAAATCACAAAACATTAGGGGTGTGCGATAATTCGTAAATACTCGATAATTTTCCATTCGATAATTATCGATGTGTTATTCGATAATTTTGATCCGATAATTATCGATAACTTTCGTCAACTATCGATAATATTTATCCGATAATTATCAATAACTGTCGCCAACTACCGATAACTTTTCCTTCGATAATTATCGATAACTGTTCATACGATAATTATCGATAACTATCGATAAAACGATTCGATAATCATCGATGTTAAAATTATCGATATTTTTATCGATGAACATCCCTACTTCTACCAAACAATTGACAAATCACAAAACATTAGGGGTGTGCGATAATTCGTAAATACTCGATAATTTTCCATTCGATAATTATCGATGTGTTGTTCGATAATTTTGATCCGATAATTATCGATAATTTTTCATTCAATAAATATCGATAACTATCGACCGATAATTATCGATAACTTTTCCTTCGATAATTATTGATAACTGTTCATACGATAATTATCGATAACTATCGATATTACGATTCGATAATCATCGATAGTAAAATTATCGATATTTTTTATCGATGAACATCCCTACTTCTACCAAACAATTGACAAATCACAAAACAGTAGGGGTGTGCGATAATTATCGATAATTCGTAACTACTCGATAATTTTCCATTCGATAATTATCGATAAGTGTTATTCGATAATTGTGATCCGACAATTATCGATAATTTTTAATTCGATAATTATCGATATCTATCGACCGATAATTATCGATAACTGTCGCCAGCTATCGATAACTTTTCCTCCGATAATTATCGATAACTTTTCCTCCGATAATTATCGATAACTATTCATTCCATAATTATCGATAACTGTCGATAAAACGATTCGATAATTATCGATAGTAAAATTATCGATATTTTTTTCCGATGAACATCCCTACAAAACAGTTCGCGTGTAGATTGCGTGGCGCCACTGTCTCTTTTACTCGAACGCGGTCCGATGGAGTGTAAGACAGAACGCTTAGGCTAATCGTGCCTCTCTATCGCTTGTTCTGCGCTCTCGCTCACTAATTGTGACAATGATGACGTCATCTTCTTCGAACGGGCACCCCTTCATCAATTTACTAGACGTTATCACGTCAAAAAAAAAAAAACGAGTCGAGTCGAGTCAATACACTGAACATTACAATTAACAAATTTTTCGAGACACAGCCATCCGAGTTCTGAGCGAAAGGCATCCAAACTTTGCCGGATCGTTGACAAGAAGTCTTAGATACTAATGATGATTACATCATTGACTAAGCTTTTTGTATTGTAATAATATTAAAAAATATAAAACGTAAACTAAGTGTCTCATTACGTTTTAGCCCACCCGATATATTTTTGTTTTCAAAAATATTAGTCAATATATCTTTTAGTTAACATCATTATCCTAATTTCTCTTCCTTTTTATTTCATTACATCTATAAGTAACTTGCCCTTATTTTTTACTGTACTCCTCTATCTCCATCATCGGTTATACACTCATCACCCAGTGAGACCCGCTAAAACAAACGAAATGAGTCGGCACTCGAATTAGTTACTAGAATGAATGAATAAATGATGTCCTCACTTCATAATCAGACCACGTAGAAATTATCATAATGTTGTATCGTCAGGGGAACTCAAAGTGTGTGCAATGTTTACCGAAGGATCGGTTTATAAAAAGTACGTAAAGTTGGAAAAGTTGTTACAGGATCTAAAAGGCCATAACTTTATAGAGCTAAAACTCGTTATATAACAAAAGACAAACGTTTTGAAGGTTATAACGTGATGATAATATTTCTTTAACCTTTATGATTGCATATTTGCTTCAGTCTGTATATTTATACATATTTATTTATTATATTTGTTTTCATAAAATATGAATCTTTACTTATCGTAATCTATTTTGTCATGGGAAATTGTTAATAAGCTGTCTTTGACGGGATGAATTCTCTTTTTCCTTTGCGTACTGATTCCTCGATTATGACTATGTATATGATGCTCTCATCTTCAATCGATCGTTTAGCCGGTGGTTAACTAATCAATAACTTTGGCTAGTATTGTTTCTGTAATTTTGTAATTTTATTTCGCAAAAAAAATGGACAGATAAGAAATATAACTGTTGCTATACTAGCCACAGACACACACATATAAATAACAAACACAAATTATACCATTCAAAGGCAAAAACTTTTCTATAAAAGATAGATTGGAGATTCCACCATGGTACTCTACTGCAAATTGGTCTCTCCCATCTCAATCTCAAAGATTCTTCCGAGATTCGCAGGCAATACGTTGCCACGATGTTTGTTTTCACCACAGTTTTAGAATTTTGAAAATTGAAATAATAATGACACAATAATTATATAAATTTCTTATCTTATATGGGGGAAAGTATATTAAGGTAGTGTTAGATAATAAAAAAACATAATCATTTTAGGGACTTCTTGGAGATGACATTACAGTTTCATCGTTGTTCGATGACCTAAAAGAATTTATTAACCACTAAAATTTTTGAATATTTAAATAAAGTAGTCAATACTGGACTGGACTAGCCATTTGATCTGTCTATATTTTTGGACAAAATTGAAAAAAAAATCGGGACAATTTTGACGTTAACATTTAAAATTTTTAACAATTTCAGATCAATTTGTTCAATGAAAGTTGAGAGTTGGATTGAAGTATGTACTAATCGAACATTTATGAGAATTCAATATCAACGTACAACGGTTGGAAAGCAATTTATATTCTTGTTGTATAAAATAAAATTTGTAGTGCTCAAGTTGTTGTTTATTATTATTAAATTGAGTATTCTTGAGAATTTCAAACAAAAATTATCTTTAGTTTCAAGTTTGTGTTTTACTTATCATTAATTTCATTTGCTTATCACTTCACGAATCTTATAGTAAGATTATTATAGTTTTAAAAATACTCTTATTTAATCTTAATATTCTCTGACTGGCTCTAATACTGTCTGATGACTGACTGACTTTTATTTATTTGTAGTAAATATATTAGTATTTTTTCAACTCGTTTTGGAAACAAAATGGTCCGTGTAAAAAGCTTAGTTTATTAAGATGCTCAAAGATAATTAGAAATAATATTGGAGACTTTCGAATTAAGGCATGATGAACAATTCTTAGATGAGACGTCATAAAGTTTTCCAAAAACTACGCAGTTGGGTTAGATTCAGCAGTTTACCTCAAAATAGGACCAACCAACTTGACCGTTTGACACACACTCTAGTCGACAATTTTTAGCTATAATATAGATTCTTTTCAACTCAAAATCAATCAATGATTACAGGTAGGTGCGAAACATTAGTATACGATGTAAACTAAACCTAACCTCCGAGCTAGAAATGAGCTTAACCTGAAAAGATAATTTTTGTTTGATGATTCACCTTCGATCAAGTGGTTTTCGGCCCATTGAGCAAACCGAAAAAGCATCGGATGGTCAAGTGGCTGTCTGAGGATGCTGGGACTGTGAGTATTAGAAATCCATGAAGGATGCCTAATTCTAACAGTGGACAACGTATCTACGATGAATCATTGATTTCGACTAAAAATATTTCGCATCGCATCGCATTAGCCTATCGCAGTCTACTATGCTGGACATAGGCCTTCCCAAGCTCGCGCCAAATATCCCGATTTTCCGCAATCCGCAATGAAGCCTCCGCTGGCGACACACACTGCGTTTGCCGATTCGCGGTCTCCACTCCATGACACGTCTGCTCCAGCGGCCATCGGTCCTGCGACATACGTGACCAGCCCACTGCCACTTCAACTTGCTAATTCTACGAGCTATGTCGGTTACTTTGGTTCTCTCGCGGATAATCTCATTTCTGATTTTTTCCTTGAGAGAGACTCCAAACATAGCCCTTCCATAGCACGCTGAGTGACTTTAAACTTGTGTACTAATCCCGTCATCAGTGTCCACGTCTCAGCCCCATATGTCAACACAGGCAGGACGCAAAAAAATATTTATCTCTACGTTATTTTTCGATTGTATTTGAAATACTTGTAGTATTATTTTATGTTGTTTTTAATTTAAAAAATTGTCTTTTTTTTTCAAATGTACCTAGATACAAATTAAAAAAAAGAAGAAAAGAAAAAAAAACAATCAACTGAAATATTAAGCACCGTGAAAATTTCACTCGGAGATCTCAAAAAATACAAAATTAACGGAAGCGTTTACTTACCATGTCTCCGATTATTAAACTCAAGTCAGATATGAGAAATGTCCACGGAATTCGTTATGAAATATCCAGGCAAATTGTGTTAAACGAGTAGGTATAAGCCCTGAAATTATAACGCAAAAGCAACGAAACTTAGACGATACTTAAACATGACATTGTGCTGTCTTTGAAGATTTGGTGCGGAGTAAGCTCAATTCTTAATTCCGAATATGAAATAACGAAATTAGTGAACATGAAAAACAAAAAATTAATAAATAAAATAAAAGAAACGGAATTCTTTTTTTATTATCCATTAATTTAATTTCACTAATTTGGGTGTTAATGTCTTATTTTAAGGACAAATTAATAACAAACAAAATTTACAAAATTCATCAATAACATAGTACGGAAAAATCAATGAAAAAGTTTGAATTGTAGTCCACAAAACATACTTTAAATAATAAATATTTAAAACGAAGTTTTTTTCCCCATCATATAAAACCGAGCTTTCTAACAATCTTACTTATAACGTTTTTTGATAAACTAACCATATTTTATCTAACAAATATTCCTATAAAAAATCCTAAGTGTGACGGTGACCAAATAATTAGGTACATGGGAATATATATTTATAATTAATGTTCTCTGATGTAACAACTATGAAGTAGCATTAATGAATCTGGGTTTATAGAAAGGCTTCATTGCATCGAATGATTAGGTACGGAAGCCTCCAGGATTAGGTAACAAATCCCTCTCGACTCCAGTTCCAAGAGAGGATTCCTTATAAAGAGGGCTTCTTATAATTTAGCCATTTATTACTATCGATCAACATAAATGTAGCTTTGAAAAAAAAATTTTGCAATATTTCATGTATGTGACAACTAGTAAAAAAATAATTAAATCCGACTACCGCAAAAGCCGAAAGGGCGGAGCTTATGTTTAGTTCATTCATGATAGTAGATAGGTAGGGTAGATTTGATAATACATCGTAAAGACATCGTTTTTGTTTTCGTAGACATCAAAATGTTGATACTTAAAAAAAATCGAGACGTTAAACAACAATACAAGGTGCTTTTTGACCAATTTTTTGATAGTCAATAATAGTAATATTTAAATTTAAATTTAAACTTATATACACATTAATTGTGTTTAATATCACAAGAATATTATTCAAAAAAAATAAATAAAAGAGAGTTAAGCGTTTTAATTACATATATCAGATGTCTGATATGGAACACAATGTAGAATAATTTTATAGTCTAAAAACGCGTGATATGAAAGCAGGTAGTTATCCATAGCAGTGAAATAAATTTTTATTTAACATCAAAATCTGTAATAAAATTACGAGTATAGAGAAAAATTTTTGTTGGTTGGGGAGTGTATATATATATATATAAATTAATTTTTACTTTTAAATCTAAACAATTAATATTATATCATATAACATTAATTCTTAGTAAGAAAACATTGGAATAATCTTTTGATCAATTTCACGAACGAAGTCAAAACTTGTTCTTTTCTTTTGTTATGAGTGTGGATTCTGATTAGATGGATGACCCAATGTAAGGTATGTTTGTACCGTGGGCTTAATGGTGTAACAGTGTATAACGTAATATCATAAGGAGAATAAAGTGTACATATATAAACTACTTAAATTGTTAGTAGTAATTTTGGATATAATAACAATTTAAAAAAAATACTGTACAATAAATCTGTATTAATTGTTAATAAAGGAGAATAAAAATTTAATACTTCTTAACGTTAAAATGATAATGAAGCTCTTTCGTCTGTGTTAAAATCATTCCATATTATAATTAAATATATTACCAAAGCTTGGAATTTCATATTTGATATTAAGTCTTTTTAAGCTTATTATCTTTATGACAACCGATCTGGTGTGGTGATGCGAGTATTTGCCTCAAACCGCGCACCGGCGGTCGCGTGTTCGATTCCCGCTCGGGACAGATATTTGTATTTGCACAAATATTTGTTTCCGGTCAGGGTGTATGTTCTTGTGGGTCTTTCCACCATGCCTCGGAGAGCACGTAAAGCCGTCGGTCCCGGTTGTTATCATAGACACCTGATAACGATCGTTACTCATGGTAGAGAAATTATCTGCCACCCCGCAGTATATCAGCGTGGTGAATTAAGCTCCAACCCTTCTTATATATGGAGAGGAGGCCTTTGCTCAGCAGTAGGTTGTTTACAGGCTGATAGAGAAAATTATTACAATATTAAGTTTTCGAAAGCATGTTACATTAATTAATGGTAACAGAGAAAAAAGAGGGTCCAAAACATTGTGAACACAATTTTACATGAAGTTACTATTGACTCTGAATGCAGATTGAGATATCTTAAGTCTAATGTTCAGTCTGATTTATTTTATTTTTAACTCCTCACCAAAAAAGAAGTGTATAAGTTTAACGTTTTTTTTTTGCTGTCTGAAAAATTTGTTTCATTAAAAAAAAAAAATTAGCTATGTTTCATACTAAAGAAAAAAAAAAAAACGATTTACCCGTTTAAATCTCATTAGTACTCATCTAATTATGGTTACATATCAGCTCTCTCATCTTAAACAAAAAGATCTCGCGTTTATAATGCTTTAATGGTAAACAATATTTCATTTAATATACAAAAGGCTTTAAATAAATAAATTTAAAAAATTATATAATACATTTCTATCTGTAAACATGTATTACATATACATCAATAGTGTGATACAACAAAACAATTTATCAAAAGCATCGAAAAGATCTTCATTGTCGAGCAACGAAATATTAAAACTTTCCTTTGAACGAAAACGTGTTTGTAAGAAATGTACGAGTGTGAATAATGCGATATCTCATTTCTTTATTTACAAAAGGTATTACAATGTATCGTGTTCGCTGTTCGTGTGCTATGTGTTAAAGTTAGTAAGCCTTTTATGAAATTGGATGAATATTATAATATATATTATGAGAATACTTACATTTCATTACTTTTAAGGGGAGACATCAATGTGACTGTTATATTTCTAGTAAATTACTTTTTTTTATGCTTATGGTTGTATCTTGTGCAATATACATTTATGTTTAATTTTATGTGTTTTTTTTCGTATACTTTTAAAAAAATACATGATACATAATATATTTATATCTTGATATAGAAATTATGCTATTCTAAGATGGCACTGACTACGTTTACGCGTTACGTAAACCAGTTAGCAATAATGTAATTATTTGATATTAATTAGAATTATAATAATAATAATATTTTACGATAATATTAGGAAACCACTCGAGGGTAATGACGAATATTTAATTATCACTAACAGTGGCAGCTTATTATATTTGTTTATATAGTCGCTTTTTAATCTTGGTTTATCCGTGTAAGATAATGGTGTTAGCCTTATTGTGCACTCGCAAAGCACAAATATTTTCGCTTCTGGTTTTCATATAATATTGATAACGATCGATAATTTTATCAACAAAATTCTTATTATCAATATGAGTATGAGTGACAGGTCTTTAGACTGCTGTGAAACATTTAGACTGTTTCCGAACAGAAAGGCTAAATATTTTGTTTTATTTTATGGCTGGCCGTTATAATAGGGTATTAAGGTGGATTTTATTCTTGCTGCAGTCATTGGAGAGGGCCTGTCGCTGCCGACCGTTGCGCGAGAGTTAGAGTCGGCGATGATAGGGCCTGGACCATGGTCACCACCTTCTGCAAGAACGTCATCTCGCAGAAGAAGGCGGTGGAGAGCCGCCGGCGCGCGGGTCGGCACAGACACGCTCACATGCGCCTGATGCCGCCCTAGCCGAGGCCGCGGACGGTAGGGTCGGGGATTGCCCACCGTCCGCCGAAATAGCCTACCGCGAAGATGCGATGCCCAAGTGCGCGGGGCGTCGCACAGGAGAGAGTGCTCGATGTGGCTGTCGCCTGCGGGCCACGGAGCAATGTACGTGGTATCCGTGGCCTGCCTTGTAAGGGCGGGTGAGGGCGCACGGCGTGTTATTTTAGTGAGGGCCCCACACTACCACGTTTTCTCCCGGACGACAGGGTGTGCGTTCAGGTACATTTTTTCCCGCCAAAACAAAAAAAAAATAATGTTAAGGTGGGTTGGCATAGTCTTGTGAAAAAAAGTCGGTTATTTGTAAAATCCCCGTTCGGTTGTTATCACAGACACTTGATGACGATCTTTACTCGCGGTAATTAAAAGATCCCCCAACCCGTAGTCGAACAGAGCGGTGAATTAAGCTCCAACCCTTCTATATGGAAAAGAGGCCTTTTGCCCAGCAGTAGAACGTTTACACGGTGATTCATTTCACTTCAGTTGTTAACCATCATGCATCTTGATAATCGTCATTAATTATGTATAGCCAATGATGCAATGTTCAATTCGTACCTAAATGTTTCAGCTTGACGACGCGCATTGTCAAATATAGAAGCTGATTGTCGCAAAACCCGATCTAGTATCGCTAATATGTAATACACTAAATCTTATAATGTCAATAGCTATGGACTTAGGTATGTGGTCATTGTCTTTACTTCGGTTATCTATTTCAAATTTACATTAAAAAAATACTTTTACGAGAAGTAGGTTTAAAGAAACGATTTTCTTAAATGGACTTGAGTCTAAGACATGATTTGTTACCATTACTCGAGAAGTTTGCAAGAAACTCTTAGACGCTTTCCCTATTTTATATCTCACATTAAAAACAAAATTGTTTTTAGGGTTACTTGAGCCTGGATAAGATGCTTGAAATATGTTAACGTAGTCACTTCACTTTTATATAGATTGAGGTTATTATCGAATAAAAATATTTCAAATTTTATCGTAATATTTCAATCGTTTAATGTATTTTAGTTTCATCTATTTAGATTTTATTTTTCAATTTGTATAATTTGTTGAATAATTTTAAGTAACAAAGTGTTGAGTTATCCTAGTAGGACGACCGTTCTAGTGTAGTGGTGCTAGTAGTCACCTCAATGCCGGCGGTCGCGGATTCGATTCCCGCTCGGTGCTGTGCATTTGTGCAAATATTTATTTCCATATATATGTATTATTTTTCTAATCGATGTGCCCTAAGAGTGCTTGACCATTTTGAGTTGAGGAAAGATTATTTAAGGCTCTTTCGAATGCTTGGTAAAAACGACTCTTTATAATTACAGTTTTCATATGTGTACAAGTATAACTATATCTATAACTAGCTCAAGTGTTACTTCAGCATAAATTAATGTAGCTTCATAATGTAATGTATAAATATATATCGATTAAAATAAGCAGACTCGCTAATCTTGTTTTTAAACAATAGTATAGAATTGGCTAAGAAATTTTAATAAAATAGGTACAGTACGTAAAATGGATTATGAAGAAATTGTTTCCTAATTCCTAACGACGTAAGCCTCGATTCAGCTTTAAATAATCACCGTCTAATTTCTTAACACGGTAAGCCGTAGCATGTAAGTGTAATCTGGCTTAACGTAATACTAAATGGATACGAAAATCCGTTTCACTTTTCGTTTAATAACTCGAGGTTAAGCCAAAGATTAAGGCTTCATATTGGCAAATTTGTTACAACGGTGTTAAAGCACTTAACATATTTGGCTGGATTAGTAATTTGTTTTTAGTAATAATCACAAATGTGATGTTTGTTTTGTTTCATTAATGTTGATTGAAAAAAATCGATAAAAAAATATGATTTATATATATATATTTTAAAGTAATTAACTTCAATTACACAATATAACAATTATAGTAATAATTATAGACACATATTAACTAATAATGACAAATATTTTTAAATTAATTTAACAATTATTTTTCCAAGATTGCCTTTTATTTAAAAAATATTTTGTATAAGTTAATATAGCGTAAAAATATATTTTATAAACTAATTTTTAACTAACTTCTACTACTTTATGTTCTAATAATATATATTATATACTATTTCAGTATAAATATCTTCCATGGTAACCATTATATGATCAACAAAAATCTTTATGTAAGAATAACTCATGATAAAAAAACACATAAATCGTTAAAGATTTATTGCAGGAAAACACTATGTGTACTATGTAGGTATGGGAATTATTAAGGGGAAATAAATAATACACGATATACGTGTAGAAATATTTATTACAACAGATTCTGAGCTATCCACAACAGCCGTAATTACATGAAATCTATGGGTAAAGAATAAATATATTTTGTACAATTCGTTGCGTTCACAAATAATATACATCTAATAATTTATACTCGTTTCAAACATTATATTATTATACATAATATATTGAAATAACAAGCTCGAATTAAAAATAAATATGTAAATAACGTATTGTTTAGTATAGCCTACCTGGTAATATAGCACTACGGGGAAATGCTTTATTCTTCTGTTTAAGGGGAAGATTCTTTATGCTCCAATGCTTTATACCGAATTAATGAATATACCTCTCGTCAATTTTTTTTGGACCGTCTCATTTTGTTCAAAACTCTACTTGCATACTTTGTAAGAAAGAATTTGCCTGATTTTCAAAACCAACATTTCTCTAATTACCTACGTAAAATATTATCGAGTTAACGTTTTTAAATTAATCAAGGAAAAAATCACATTTAATAGTATTATAACACACCACACTAAATCCAACAACTCTATAGACAATAATGCAAATGTACAATTTTTACTCTAATACAACTTTTTAACTGACCTTTAAATTTTTGTTACATAAATATTTTTCATTTCACGATTCTCATTAAAAAATAGATTGGCAAAGCAAACCCGTATAATGGAATGAGTGTCGCATATATTAAATACGGGCTAAAATGTGACACGGTGGGACGAATTTATGTGATTTTTATATGGGCATACAATTTCGTTCGCCTTTATTATATTTGCAACGAACGAACATATTTTCACTTAAGCGGGAGTTCGTGACAAAAGTTTTCAGATTTCATTTATTATTTAGTTCGTTGGTTCTCAAGTTACATGGTGTGTAAAAAATTTGATCTACAAAAAAAAACTGCTTCCTCCCTTCGCAGTGTTGAGAATATAAAATATTTAGAACTTAATCTTTTAGTTCGTGGAAATATTTCAAAGCCTTGATCTTTGTCTTAAAAAAGAAATTTTTATACAAAGCCAAACTTAACACATACAAGGTTGGAGTTTTAAGAGTAGCCACTGCTTAAAGTTATCATAAAAATTAAAGATATACTTACGTTACCTACTATTATATAAGTTAATAAATATAAAGTAATATTCCTCTTAATTATTTAAACCAAGCGCATAACCATAACTGTAAATCGTTTAAAATTACACTTACTTTATACAACATGTAATTAGTTGGGCGTATGAATAAAGTATGTTTCAACGATTATATTGTATTTTTAATATTAAACTGCAACATGTAGTACATCTAAGAATCGGAATGATAGGAAAATTACTTTAAACAAGTGCGTATTTTTAAATACGTAAATATTTAACAATATTTCGAGACAAAAAATATTAAAGGTATCTTGTTAGTAGTTCGGTTTGTTCCCAGAAAAGACTTCGATATACAGGCCATATACGCAATGTTACTATTAATTTAGATTTTAAATATATCGATGCATATTATACGCACACATTTATTATACAAACCTACACCATTGAGTACGTATATGTAGCTAGTGTGATCGTGTTTATATGCGTTATAAATTTTGTATGGAAACTTAAACTTGTCACAGAACACGGTAATAATATATCGCACCTGCTATCGGAAAACCACACTACTAACAATAACCTCAAGGTATATATGTACCATCGCATATACATTTATATCGAGATATTAATTTTATTTACAATAAATTTCGGATTTTTTAATTTTTAAAATAACCTATGAAGAACGAAAAATCTTAGATTAGTTTTAACACTTAAATTTCTACAATTTTTACAAGATTAAATAACGTAATTATTGACTAGATAGATATGCGAAACGTTAATCTAATATCACAAACATTGTTTTTGTTTTGGAAACTTTCGAATTTACAATAATACCAGCAACATGAGAATGAAAAAAAAGTTTGGCAAATCTCTTCCAACGTTTGAAAACGCTTTTAATCTAATCTCATTCTGTACGGGATGGCCATAAGTTTCCTCTATCGACTGCATCAATTCTTTTGGACAAGGAAGTGTCTCTAAGGGGATGTCCGTCAATTTAATTGCTTTGCTGACTTTTGGTTTTTCCTTGTCGTTGTTATAATCGTCACTTTTGTCGTAATATTCATAATTATCATCAGCTAAGACATTAATGTTTTCATTTTCTTCATCTTTTGCCTCGCCGACACGTCTATCGTTTGTCGGATCCGGAACGCATGATATTTTTTCGAGGGCATGTCTCATTGTATTATCCTGAGTTTCGTTACGCAAAACATATATCCAGGACAGTCGGCAGTTACAGTTGAGTGGGTTACCTGAAACAAAGGAACGTATTAGATTATTTTAATGCCCAGAACAATTGCAAATTAGACCCATTTCGACCTCTGTAATTAACGTAGTCAAGCCTTCTGTGTCATTAACCTCAAAATCTTTAGATACTTAATATGCATCACAAGCATCGAGATTGCTTCTTTGAAATTCAAATTTTAATAGTTTTTTCTAATCTGGTGGGAGTTCGCGTTCATTAATTCTAATGTAACTAATTAAAATCTTATGCACATTTTTACCATTGCGCTGATAATGCACCTTTCTCTCTATGTATTCAAGAATTCATTATGCCTAAAGGACCTATTATTTTCAAGAGCACTAACTAAGAAATGCTATTAACTAACAAAGAGAAAAGTATTCATACCCTGTGGAATAATAAAGCGCGTTGAACCTTTTAATCATTTACTTAAAAAGGTCGTTAAATATATTCATAGCGAAAGACTCTCATTGCTAATAAAGAGTTCATGAATATACATTTTAAATGTGTAATTATAGAAAGCAATATATCACTTTTAAGTTAAAACGGTGATTAGAAGAAACATTTGTCGATTATTAAAATTTAAGCTACTAAATAAATAATAATAATAGTCGAACTATCAAGTTAACATATTATAGCTGTTCACGCGAAACAGTCATTTTAAATTCAGGAAACGTTCCAAAATTATCTACCAAAGTTGGCAACATGGAAACCTGTGAACAGATAGTGGGAACTCGGACTTAGTTGAGAAAAATGGCTTCTATCCTTGAATAGCACGTGCGGCATCCATATTCGTTGTAAGAACAATCCATGTTGAATCGAATTGACGTTGAAATATTGCATATTGGAACTATGAAGCTATTACCATTTCATGTTCGACAAACATTTACACAAGACAGTTTTGATGGCGAAAATGTATTTATGAATCTCACATAAGTAATGCTTGTTATTATTGTCAATTGTATATAAAATTCGTATTTCAACTGACAATGAGCCACATAAAACATCAATTATTTATTTAACCCCGGGGACCTTTTAAATGTATTTATACGTTGTCTTATCAATTTTTACCATCATTTATATGAAAAATCAATACCAATTGATATATTCACGTTAATTATTCACGTTAATTATATTATTATTATATCTTTAATTTTACTATTGTAAAATTAAAGATATTTATGATAGCAGTAATAATTGAGACAAGAAAAGTTATTAAAAAATAAAAAAAGATTATTAAGTTTTCACTTGATGTGACTTGATGCTACCTACAAAGTTAAAGAATTTAATTTATAAAAACACATCGGTTTTACCAAGTGATTTGTCAAGATTTTCGTTCGTGTCGTAATTTTTTATATATAGTTTGTCATAGTGTGTTGTATTGACCGAGTGGATACAGCTAGAGCCTACGACTGGGCACTGATAAAGTGTCATCACGAAATATTGTAAACAGGAATTAAGTTCACATGTATCTGAATGTGCATCTGTATGTGCTGCCACTTGAAAATGACCTTACGCTATTGACGTAGATTTTAAACTATTTTAAACTGAAAGCTAGTACACCTACCTAATTTAAGCATTTAAAACTTTTATTACAGTTGTTAAAAACGTTTTTACCGGAGTTAAATAGCACATTCAATTCATTTTAAATGCCCAATGAGCATTTTTTATTCCATTTGCAAATAATTTCAACTTCAAACAGGAAAGACTTTAATATTTTAACTGTCATTTAATTATACCTTTTCCTGCTAAAATATATTTATTCAATTTAGATTACAGATGAAGTCTTTATTAGATTTCTTAAAAAGGTTTTAACAATACTTAAAAAAGGGATTAAATTTATATTAATCCCACTTGAATGCGCAATAAACAATTTTTGTTCCATTTACAAAACATTTTCACTTCAAACAGGGTAGGCTTTAATATTTAAACTGTCATATAAGCATATCTTTTATCGCTAAAACAAATTTATTCAATTTCGATGGCCGAATAACTTTTGAAGCTGAGCTAAGTCTTTTTCATCCATTCGGTACCCTTTGTGTAGAATACGTAATGCATTTAGCGTTCTTTATCGCTTTATATAAAATGGTTAAGGAGTACTGAAGTTTCAACAATTTAAATTTATAAATTAAATCTTCGTTATAGATCTGGTATTGTCTGAGACAATCGGTTTATATAATTAACCGTTGAATAATTTGTAAAACGCTCGCAAACAAGATTATCCTCATTGAGTTTAAAAGTTTAAAAATTAATTAAAGTATTCGAGAAACTTTGGTGGCTTTACGTTAAAACCAATAAGCATAAAGAAATGTATTTTTAATTAAATACTTATCTAAAATAGAAGATTTAACGAAATAATTTTATACGCTGTTTTGGCTTTCGCTGTATGTTTAGGATGTATTAAAACTTAATTTACGACATTCAGCCAGTGGGGAGATAAAGCCGGAAAAACCAAAGCCATTTTCTTTAGATTACATCAGGAAATACGATTCTTATTTTCAATAGCTACCTTTACAGCTACCGAAAATCCATTTATGAATAATATAAAGGATAAGATACCTATCCAACGCTGTACTAAAATCGATCCCATTATCTAAGGATACAAATGTGTTTTTTTGTTTGTTTTTTCTCTATTAGCTACAGATGTAATATTTCTTGGGAACCTAGCAGATTGAATTTCATGGGAAAGAAGCCTTAAGATACAGAACGTATTACGTATCTTATATAATATCTGTCTTATGTAGTACTTAATATATTGTAAGACTAGCAATAACCGGGACTTCTTCCCCTAATAGATGGGCTATTGGATTTAAAACTAATGGTTATGGTGTCTGAAAGATTGAACTGTCAATACCTTGAAATATTTACAGGACAATCCTTAAAATATCTCGAATTTGCGATCAAGATACAGACGTACAGACAGACATAAATTAAAAAAATTACTTCAATATTGATCATTGAGTGCCCACAAAAAAAAAAAAACTTAATTTCTTCAACATAGGTACCGAATCGGACCGGTTACAGTTTTATTAAAAGTGTGGACATAAAAGCTTACAGAGGTACTATGATTTAAGCGAAGAAGGATGTTGCTAAAGGTAATAAAATAATCATTTTCATATCAAGAGACGCTGTTATATCTTGTCAATTTATACCTCACATAAAATGTACTATTGAGCTCAAAACTCCCCAAGTATCGGTTTAAAGATCTTTTATAATTTTTCTCTTTTATAAAAACATAAAATATCTAAAATAATATGGACCAATATTACATCTTACATATTATTAAACTAAACTAAAACTAACACTTTTTTGATATTTACTTGAACAAATATGTTATAATTTATTCTCATATTACTTATCAAATTTTGTTTTTTAAATTGCCAAAACCGTGTTTATCAACTAATTGTAACAGTAAATTAAAAGCAAACAAAAATTTTAAAATATTTTAAAGACAGACAACCAAATAAAAATTTAAATAGCTTCGTAAATTATTATTCCAAAATAATAAAAATGAACTTAATACATCTTTGACGTTTGTGGCACTTGGCATTGTAAAACTCAAAATTGTTTTTCAAACAGCGAAATTGAAAAATATGGCAAAAAGTAGCTTTAATACCTATTCATTTCAACTTTTCAAGCTTTCACACTTTTCGTATTGTAAAAAGACAATGCAATTTGAATTTCATAACCGAGCCCGGGTTACAGTGAACTTCTGTTTACAAGGAGAAAAAGTAATATGAAGCGACAGAACTAAATTTATAACAAACTCGACCGGCTAAAGTTTTAACCCTATTTAGAATAAGGGTAAAGAAAATAGCTTACTTGATAAGGATTTATTTATTTATTTATTTATTTATTTATTTATTTATTTATTTATTACCTATGGTACACAAAACAGAATATAATCTATACTTATACATAATATAAAATCTATACAAATAATAAATCTGTTAAAACCTCCGTTTTATTAATACACTATATATCATCAAGAAGAAATTTTAATAGCGCGTATTTTTTTGTATCAGCGCCATCTCTTATCGTTTTTGGTCGTGCACGTATCACGTAAAAAGTACAAAACCAATGTAAATAACTTTAATACATAAAAATTATTCATAACTCACAGTATAATTTAGTTTTTGTTTCATTGTAATTAAATTTAAAAATAAATATTTAAGAAAATAGAAATAGGTACCTACGCCGCCAACGCCATCTGGTCTAAGGAATCTTAAAAACTCACAAAACTTACTTTTGAGTTATTATTTTGTTAAACTTAAAAGTTTACTAAATATGTCGGATAGGAATAGAAATCGTTTTAATATTTTAGATAAACATCATTTTCAATTAATATAAGTACTATTATGTTAAATGTCACATGTCACTAAAAATAAAAACGATATGTTTTCATTATACGATAGATGGCGCATGTAGGTGATAAAAAATATAAATTTATAATTTTTAAAATTTTAGTTAAATACCCGTGCGAAGCCGGTGCGGGCCGCTAGTGTTAAAATAAATTATAGAAGTGGATTATATCCCTAAACTATGTGCACACTTCATGATTATGAAAAATTATTACCAAAACAGTATGAAACTATTAAATATTATATAACGTTGTTGCTTTATTTATTATTCTATGCTATCGAATCAGATTTGTTAAGAATAGCTTTGACCTCTTTAGTAAATTTAGACTTATTTTTATTAAAAATATCAATATTTACATTATTTTCAGAAACAATATCATTATAAAGGCGACACATTCTAACAATAGGGTTGTAAAATGATGTGTTATTAATGTAGACATTTAAAATAAATGTCTTATGGAATGGGTTCCTTGATCTTGGTTTAATGTTAAAATTGATCAATGACAGGAGAGTCGGTGAATTTATTAAGCCATGTACAATTTTGAACAAGTAAATTAGTTCGTGGTATTTACGCCGCAACTCTAGAGACATCACATTAAATTTTCGTAACCTTTTAGAATAAGATGAGAGCTTTCTATTTAGTTTGAGCCTATGGGACAAAATATTCATAAATATTCTTTGAATTCTTTCTATTCTCTCAACGTGTACTTTATAAAAAGGTGACCACACTGGAGCACAATATTCAAGAGAACTACGAATTAGGGAATTAAAAATATAGATTAAGCTTTGAGGATTTTTAAAGTCTTTAGTTATTCTGGCGATGAAACCGAGAGTTCTATTAGTTTTGGAAATTAAGTGATTATAATGTGGACGGAATGTAAGTTTGTCATCAAAGAAAATGCCAAGGTCTTTTACGGTAAATTTTCTTTCCGAACTATGACCAACTAAATTGTAGTTACCTATAATTTTATTTAATTTAGAAGTAAAGGATATAATAAAGCATTTTTTTATATTAAGGGACATTAGGTTTTCACTACACCATTGATTAATAGTATCTAAGTCAGATTGCAATAGTAAAATATCGGAGGGACATTGTATTGTGTGAAAGATTTTTAGATCATCTGCATACAATAAACATGGGCAACTAAGTCGGTCTACAAGATCATTAATGAAAATAATAAAAAATAAAGGTCCCAAATGGGAGCCTTGAGGTACACCCGATGTTATGATGACTGGTGATGACGTAAATCCCTTAATCGCTACTAACTGACTTCGTCTACACAAGTAAGATTCTACCCATCTGAGTAAGTTGCCATGTATACCACAATTTTCCAATTTTGCGCATAATATGGAGTGGCATACCCTGTCAAATGCTTTGGAAAAGTCTGTATATATGCTATCAACTTGAATTCTCTGAGCAAATGCTTGGCACAGGTAGTTTTTGTTTTCTAATAAGTTAGATGTGGTTGACTTATTCTTCATAAAACCGTGCTGTTCAGGTGATATCAGAGGTTCTATATGGTGATACAATGCGTCATAAACAAGAGATTCAAATAGTTTTCCAAGACAAGAGAGTATACTAATGGGACGATAATTCTCACAGCATGACTTATTGCCAGATTTATAAATAGGAACTATGTGGGCAGTTTTCCATATAGACGGGAAAATCCCTGCTTGTAACGAGGCATTAAATAAGATTAGGAGAGGCACACATAATTCTTTACCACAATTCTTTATCAAAATAGGGGGGATCCCATCTGGACCAGCACCTTTATATGGGTCAAGTTTGGCAATCTTGCGCAGAATGTCAACTTGTGTAATTCTTATATTACTTAAAGTATTGGATCCTTTAATTGGGCCAACATTGAGGACTGGAACATTTGATGGCTCATCAAAAATTGATTTGAAATAGTTGGAAAAGAGTTCGCAAATTTCTTTTTTATCGGAAGTAATCTTGTCTCCATTTTTCATTGTTAGCGGAATTGAATTTACTGTTTTTTTACTATTAACGAAACGCCAGAAATGTCTAATATTATTATTTAGTGATGTCTCAGTAGATGTAACAAAATTAATATAATCATTATACATTAAGTCTTTACATCTTTTTCGCAATAGTGAATATGTGTCATAATCTCTAGGGTTTTCAAATCGTTTGAAACGCTGATGATATTTTAGTTTATCGTTCATACATCGCTTTCGCACAAGAGTGTGAAAACCAGATAGGATATTTATACGAATCATCTGCTGTTAAGGGTGTGTGTTTTGCAATTATTTCATTAAGTTTAATATAAAATAATGAAATCATTTCATCAATATCTTTAACTAAAAGAGTTTCATACCAGTTTGTTCTTTGGATATCTAAGCTAATATCGGAAAAATTGCTTTTAAAGAAATTAAGACGCTTTCGTTTATTACTTTTCAGATATTTTAAGTTTGTAAAAGCCAAATTAATTTCAATAATGAAAGCAGGATGATGTTGGTCCAATCTGCTAATAGGATCTGCCCCATTGACTTTAATTTCAGTACTAGTAGATAGGACGAGATCCAGGAACTTTCCGTTGTGATTGGGTATACTGTTGTACTGTCTTAGGTTACACAGTGACATTAAATCTACAAGAAGATTGGCTTTATTGCTATAGTATTGGTCTGGAGTCATGTAATTACATAAATTTTTGTTTAACCAGGTAATGTTTGGAACATTAAAGTCACCAATACAAAGATATTCTTCCTTGTCACAGGATTTAGAAAGTATATTATTCTGACAGTTCATATAGAATTTTTCAATACAGTCAAGAGGTAAGTCAGGTGGTAGATAGCAAAGACAGATGTGAAGAGTTTTTATTGAGGGGGAATCAGGTAGAACAGTGATCCATAGATCTTCATAGTCACTCTCCCATGCTACCTCACGAATAAAGTTAATATTTTTCTTAATGGCGATAAGCACTCCACCGCCATCAGTTTTCAGAATACTTGTTTCACATCTATCTCTCCTGACAACGTTGTATCTACTATCAAAAATTTCAGAGTCGTAAACGCTATCATTTAAGTTAGTCTCTGTTAAGCATATAATATCATGATCACTGTTAAGAACACTTAGAAATAACTCGCCTGTTTTAGACCTAATACGGTTAACATTCTGGTAGTATATTAACATAAATAAATTTAATAAATAAGTTCTGAATAATATCTACTGAAAAAAGAATAAAGAAAAATAAAGAAAATAGAAGTAAGATTACAAAAGCTTATTCAACGAGTCCAGGTCTTTGATGTGAATACAATTAGCACTGTCATCTTTTCGAACGTAAATACGACCATATTTCACCCAGACGTACTTATACATCTTTTCTTTGGCTATTTTTCTTGCTGCGGCGTGAATAGCTTTACACTCGGAAGACAATTGCTCTGACACATATATTCTTTGCTTTTCAGTGGTAAGCCCCAAATGAGTAGTGTTAAGAGAATCATCGTTGTGGGATTTGTTAAAGCGATGACAGGCAGACAGAACTTGATCTCTTATTCTAGTGTTGGCGAGTGAAACAAGAAAGTTCCGAGGACGGTTTGATGCAGTATTCATCTTTGCAACTCGGCGGCAGGATAGTATGTGAGATTCATCAATAGATATATTGACCGTCTTGCATAGATTTCGGAAAATTGCGAGCGGATTTTCGTTACGGCTTTCAGGAACAGCGTGAATTTTTAAGTTTTGATTTCGTGTCATTCGTTCTATAGATGAGAGACGGTTGTTGAGAGACCCAATCTCATTTTGCATTTTTTGTTTCTCTTTTTCCAAGTTATATATTAATTTAGTTTTATTGTCTAGTTCACGCTTTAACGTGAGTTGTTCTTCGCATACAAAATTGGTGGTAGCCGTAAACTCATCCTTAAATGTTTGTAGAGCAGAATCAACTTCATAACGGACGATCTTTTTTACATCTTCCATTAATATTGTTCTTATATTGTCCATAAAGTTTGTTAAGGAACTATTCAATTTTTCATCTAATAAATTACCTATCTTATCCATAGTAACATCTTCACTTTTGTCTCTACTACTGAAAATGCTTGACGTCAGATTCGTTTGAGCGTCGTCATAGCGTTCTATATCGAAAGACATGTTTGTTGACTCATTCAAAGAAATCTGTGAATGTGTATTGAGATTTTTCTTACGTTTGGTAAGATTTGCGCATGCCTGACAAGTCCAATCCTCGCGGACTTTGATCGTCAAAGATGAGAATTGTTCTTTGCTAAGATTCAGGCACTTAATATGGTACGATGAATTACATTGGCGACACTGTAGACTAGGTTGAGATTGTTGTAGTTTTTTATTACATGCAAAGCAATTCATAATTTAAATAGTTTGTGAAGCAATTTGTAGCGAAGTTTCAACCGTTTGACCGAAACGATTCAAGTCGACGCTTACCCCGTAGAATCAAGCGTGAACTTCTCTGTTAGGGTAATCTATATAGCAAAAGATAATTAAAACTAAGTTGCATTTAATGAACATGAAAATTACACTGATTCAAACACTTTTAAATACGTTTTTTTTAATAAAATATAGCGGAGCTCAATGACACAAATACTGTTATGGCGAGATGACATTGACATTATTATTTTTATAAAGTCAAATATATATTTTTTTATACTGGACAACAATTATTTATTAACGTTTATTTTATATAAAAATGCTTAAGACATTTTACAATACTATACGTATAAATAATTAAATCATCTTGGCACACGGCTACCGTGTACCGATTTTTTTAATAAAGCGACATGATTTGTGTAACATAGACGTATAGGTCGCAACACTTGGTTCTACTTCCGCTTTATTATGAGACTACAGTTTAAAAAAATAACTTGACATTTTGACGCAGCAGATCTTGATTATTTATTTTTGATAAAAAGTAATTGACATTTTTATACAAAAAAACAAAAACGTATTTGACTGTTCCGCTTGTTACGCACATACATACAATTATTGTATTTATTCAAGCTTGATGCAAATGTATCGCTGCGTGCCAATAATTTAAAATATCTATACACAACTGTAAAACATTGCTTTATACTCGTACATTGTACCAACGGTCATAGCCTTCTTATTTGCTCAAAATAATAAATTTAATCGCTTAAAAAATATATATATAAATATTAAATTTGATATATTAAATAATCTAGATCGTATATTCAACCGATACATGTAACCCACATCTATGAAGTAGAAGGTTTTTTATGAAGTTGAAAAGATTTTTATTGTGACATTAATCGTAGTTCGTGGCATAACGAAGGCCTTCTAAGTAGGTCGTAACTGAAGTACAAAAGAATGACGTCAGATAAGTTTTAATCATGCGAAATATCGCTGTGTACTTACCGTCTAAATAAACCACAGATGAAAGGGATTTGTCATTTTCAACAACAGGTCGTATTGTCTCATAGGATATCGTTGTTAAAAGATTGTCTCTCAGATCTAAGATGACAAGACTTCTTATATCTTCAAGTATGTCCTCGTAAAAAGTTGCCAGCTTGTTTCCAGACAACGTCAACTTTCTCAATTGCGAGAGGCCCCCAAATGCTCTCTCCGATATATATTCTATAGCGTTATTATCTAACATCAATTCTTTTAAACCCCACAGTTCGCTGAAAGCCAAGTTTCCGATCATATTTATTTTATTGTTTCTTAAGTTTAATCGAGAAAGATTCTCTAGACCCTCTAACATTTCTCTTATTATTACTGATATATAGTTGTAATCCAATTTCAGTTCACCAAGATTATTTAGGTGTTTGAAACAGCCTTCGTGTAGCAAACTTAAATTATTATTCGATAAATGTAAAACATGTAAGTTTGGTAAATTAAAAAATACATCAGTTTTCAGCTCAGATATTTGATTATCGTCCAAACTTAGATTTGATAGCATCATCATTTGAGAAAATGCATGTTTCTCTAAGTTTGTAATTTTATTTGACTTCAGAACGATTTGGCGTAATGTGGAAGAATTTGTGAAAGCATAAGGATGTATCGTTTTTATCGTTCCGAATTGGATGGATAAATGCTTTAGTCTGTCCAGTCGAACTATAGCTTTAGCTGGAATAAAGTTTAATGCGTCGTCAGTACGAACGTTGAACATGAGGTGTTCTAATTCGGTTTGTGATGAAAAACTGGGCCATATAGGATCTTCCTCAGTTAATCCACCGCCAAATATCCAGCAATCTGCTCTAGTTGCCATTTTAGGCTTATTGTTGTCGCAGTAGCAATGTACTTTCGACCGTCTGTCGATGATGTCACAGACGTTGATGAAGATTGGCATTTGGTAGTACTGTCTATCAATTTTGGGCTTCGTCTCGTTCTTGCTCTCTGTAACTGTCAATTTGACAGTCATTAACGATGCGACGATTATGAGGTACTTGCTGATTTGTTCCATAATGTTGCTTATCTGGAACAATAAAAAGTTTTTTCGTTAAAAAATTGCCGGCGGAGGTCGTGTTACAATGTAAGTTATTTGGGTCCTTCCGTAACTTTGATATTCTTATTTTTTCATAGACTTTTTTTTATAGTCTGAAGTCAAATGTAAAGGAGATTATAATGAGAATGTTTTTATAATATACTCATTTGCAAAAAAAACGGGCGGTTTCGATTTTCTTCCTGGCTGAAAAAAATAAAATATCAAAAAGGTTTTAATCATTTGAACATGTTACTGGCCAGTTATAAAAGTGCCATAATGTTTATAAGAGTACATTCCAAATTCAAATTTTTGACTGAGCCTGGTTTTAAAAGAAAATAACTTTTAACTACATTTTGTGGCGCGAATTCCCTATAGTTAATATCGACTCTAATTAACTTTTTGTCAATTTTTATTAAATTATCTGGTGTCCTTGACATTTAAAAGTATTGTTATTGCTGTTTAGCAATCTCGAAAATGGTAGATAAAGTGATAAAAGCGAGCAAAATTATTGTGCTGCTTGAAGAAGGTTGCAGTCAATGCTTCGTGGCTCAGAGGCTAAATGTGAGTCGGTCGACAGTTCAAAGGACCTGGCAGCGCTATCAAGAGACCGGTTCCGTCAAGAGAAGGCCTGGTTCTAGCAGAAAGACATGTACCGAACCACGGGATGATCGTTTTCTAGTTAGTCAAGCGTTGAGAAATCGCAAATCTTCTTATGTGGACCTCAAAAACACCCTCGAAGAAGTAAGAAATGTGCAAATTAGTCTATGGACGGTCAGGAGGAGGCTTCTCGCTGCTAATATACACAGTCATCGCCCGGCACGCGGCCCTAAATTACTCCGTGGACATCGAGTTGCCAGGCTTAGCTTCGCTCGAAATTGTGTGTCATGGACTCATGAAGACTGGGATAGGGTATTGTTCTCCGATGAAGCCAGGATATCTCTGCATGGTGAAGACCGACGTCGGCGAGTGCTCCGTAGACGAGGAGAACGCTTTGCAGAGGCATGTTTTGAAGAAATCACACCTTATGGAGGGGGCTCTGTTATGTTTTGGGCAGGAATAAATTCTATGGATCGTACGGAGTTAGTCTTCATCGAAAACGGTACACTGATTGGACACCGATACATAACGGAAGTTCTAATTCCTTATGCACAACCCGCTTTAACCGCTCTTGGCGAAAACTCAATTTTTATGGACGACAACGCTCGCGCCCACCGGTCTGGCGGTGTGGATGCGTATATGCTAGAAGTCGGAATTCGTCGTTTGGACTGGCCAGCTAGAAGTCCGGACCTCAATCCCATATAGCATGTCTGGGACGTTCTGAAGCGACGAGTAAGATCAGTGCAGCCGGCTCCGCAGACCATCAGAGAGCTAAAGAATGTGATTACCGCGGAGTGGGAACGTATTCCCCAAGAAACCATAAAAGATATACTCACTAGCATGCCCAGACGAATGCAAGCTATGATTTCAGCAAGAGGGGGTCACACTCAATACTAAACTTTTATATGCTTTTAATGTATTCAAGAAAAACAAAGAAATTAACGCGTTTCATTTTTATTTAGCGAGCAGGTACAATCATAGTGTTTTGAGCTTAAACATTATTTCTTAATAATTTAATTAAAATGTTATGATAAAACTGATGAAAACTATTCCTTCCTAATTAATTTATAAAATTCTGAGGATAACAATACCTAAAATTGTCAAACAAACTAATAGTAACTATAAAAAAGTTCTTTGCTTAAGTGCCCGTTTTTTTTTTGCAAAAGAGTTTATAATAAAAACGAAAGTTATCTTTTGTTGATTCCGTTAAATGAGTAAAAATTAAAAGTCTTCAAAATTTAATTTAGGAATTAGTTTTTTTCTTTTTATACATACAGTAAAAAAATATTTACGAATGAAAATGAAAGTTATGACAAACGAATATATTTGAAAGTCAACGATAAAAATTAAATAAATAAACATATATTTGACTAAAACATAAAAATATAGTAATTATGCGGAATTAGAACAAACATAATTCATGTTTTAAATTTATGACGTGTTATAAACAACTTTTATCACGCAATACAAATTATGTTATATTATAGTCAAAACTGTAATTAATTAGGGCAACGGAAAAAACTAACATGTTAAAAATACTGTAGACATGTACAAAAACGATATATATATATATATATATGAGTCTTTGGGTAAATTATAAAATTAATTTATTTATATTTTACAATATTATACTGAGACTACGGTAATATTTACAATGCAATACTTAAAGTAATTATTTACAGACAGTTTTGGTAATAAATCATGTCCGCGTGGAATGGTGCCAAGAATACTAGCAGCATTTCCCCGTTGAATCGCAATTCCGATTCTCTGGGCAAAAAAAATGTACCAGCCCGCATGTCACCTGTGGAGGCTATGAGACATGGGGTCATTTCTTTTAGAAATATTTTTGCACTGCTACTCCAAGGTCCAAATGTTTCGACTGCAAACTGCACAAAAACATAACTTTGGATAAGTGACGAATATTTGTGCTGTTTAGTCATTTCATCTTCGGGGGTTTGGTGCAACTGCAATAATTGTTAGTTACACTCCTTATAAAGATAAATTATAAAACCAAAACTGCTAACTTTTATTTTTTATTTTTACGTAAGCATTTCATACAACTAAAAGTATGTTTATTTGATTACTGTTCAAATTAGTATATTTTTGATAAAAATTTAAAAATGTATGTAATTATTTGTTAAAATTTTGATATAGTTTCAGACATTAAAAACATTTGTAAGGAAACCTTCAGAGGTTTCCTTACAGATGTCTTTTTTTTAATTTTACCCATATTATTATTACTAGATGTTTTGTTTTACTTAAATAACATAAGTGGTTGTGAATTGTTTTATTTCTTATAAAAATTGTATAAATCCTCTAAAATGTGTAGCCAGATTAGAAATGTTGTTGAAAATTAATTCTGACTTCTATATTATAACTAGTTCTAGTTTTTTGGTAATTCAAGTTATCACAACGACATCTTGAATAAGTTAGTTCCGTCGAATAAAAATAGTTCAGACTAAAAAACGCCCCACACATTGATCCCTAGTAGTATTTATTTCTTTGCCGGGGGTTCAAAAATACAGCACAGATACAAACAACTAGAACACGTCAAACATCTGTTTGGCGTATATACGAGTAAAAGTTTGTCATGAGCAGGGAACGAACCCAAGACCATCAGATCAATAACCAGTTCTATAATCGCTGGTAAGCTCGCCATACAACAACATCGTTATTGTATACTGTAAAAATCGTTTTATAATTTTTATTTAAATTACTTAATTTTATTTCTTCCTTAAACTTTTACGTGAGGAGTCAAACCTTCTGCCTTCGATGGAGGAAATAAAACAAAAAAAAGCCAGCAAGTCGCAAAAGCCGCAATACACGTATGTATGTGTATATTATACATGTTTATTAGTCATTATTATCTTTCGTCGAGGCATATTAACCTAATTAATTTATGTAGCTAATTTGTACGAGTCTACGTGACAAACTAATATATTTAATTGTCGGCTTAAAGGATTTAAAACTGAAGTCGCTACTAGAAGTTCAAAAGCGGATTAAAACTTCATTGGGGATTTGCATTGTTAAGAGTAAATTTTGACGCGGAAAAATGTTCAACGATATTTATGGAACTACTGGATTTCACTAGTCCGTAGTAGTTTTAACGACTGCAACTAGCAACTTAAACTTTGAAGTTATAATTAGTATAGCGAGGTTAAGTACCTATAGTGTGGAAACTAACACGAAAGTGTAAGGAATAGTATAAAGTTATCGTCAAAACAACCCTACTTTTAAGGGCTACTAATAAAATGGTTTAATTAAAAAAAAAACAACAAAACAAAAAATATTAAATGAAAAATATATAATAACAATAATGATTTTATTAATATTTTATAATGGGTAATTTTAATATTTCTCTTTAGCGCTATTTTACGTAAAATAAGATTAGGAATCGTAGAAAAAAGAAATCTGAATAATCACAAAAAATTTTCCAAACTTTTTAAGAGCTAATATTAGTAGTATATTAAGTTTAATGAAATATTTCGAGCTCAGTAAAATATTCATACGTGTGTTATTGGTATCATAATATTTGTCCTCAAGTCCCACAAATTTTGTAATGAAAATAAACAACTCTCTTTATTTATTCACTTATATTTATAAAGATAAAATTCTTGATATGTTTGACATATTTAATGGATATTAAATTTTAGTACCAGAGGGCCAATTCAACTATAACATATTTTTTAAAGATATATTCTTATATTAGCCTCACTATGACTTTTGAGTTTTGATTTACTACAAAATTATTCCTTTACAACTGAGATTATGAACGGAATTGAACTGAATCAGCCTGTAAACGTCCCACTGCTGGGCATAGGCATCTTCTCCATATGAGGAAAGGATTACAGTTTAACCCACCACACTGCTCCACTGCGGGTTGGGAGATAATTTCCCTACCATGAGTAACGATCGTTATCAGATATCTATGATAACAACTGGGATCAGCGGCTTAACGTATTCTCCGAGGCACGGTGGGGAGACCCACCAGAATCCAAAATAGACACAAATATTTTGCAAAAATAAATGTTTTCCCCATGTGGTAATCGAACCCGTGACAGCCGGCGTTGAGGCAACTATTCCTACCACTATACGAGAACAGTGGCCAATCGCTAGACAAAGTAATAATGTTATGGTTAAGTGTTAAATTATCATTAATGCGTCGTTATTGTTGGACTCTATTGCTGAAACCAAAATAATCTTTGTCGAAGATTTTGTTCATGGAACACAAGGTACGAGTAGGTCCGACTCACATGATATTGACGCTTTTAAGTCAACAGTTATTACATCAGTATAATGGATCGGTTGAGTGCAAGGGGTGATTCAATCACAGTGTAATAAAAATTTTCGGTTAAGTGTTATAGTGTTCCATAAATCTACACAGATGTTGCACCTATATATGTGTTTTTTTTATTCGTTCATGTAAGATTAAATAAATACTTTTGACATTTTTTTAAAATAACACAAAGAATAATCAAATGATTGACATTATGCTTAGGAAACAGTAAAACAAAGAGGCAGGTTACCTAATGTTAAGTAATCGCTGACGCCCATAAACATTTACAGCATGAGAATACCCACAAATTAATTATACTGGCTCAAACGATAAAAGAGCATCCCTTTTATGAGCTAAGGTCGAGGAAATGTGTTTATGTTAAAACACATATCATTTCAGTTAGGCACATATTGACACACTCCCTTATGTTGTCTCTCGTTATGAGCAAAAATAATAACGAACGATCGAACTCGTAAAACTTCACCAAGTATGGAGTGGGTGGGTAAATAGGTATAGGTAATAAACAGTTTTAGGTAAATTCCATTGTATGGTCATCTAAATATTTATTCTCAGAATCTTTATTTGCTTCCTAGAACTAAATGATTGAGAAGCTTTAATATTTTGTTGACTGTCAAAAATTTGTTTACACGATAAGAACAATGTATACATAATTATTTTTGTTCACACTCAAAAGAATGGAAGAAGGGAGGGATGCGCTGTGCCGCGATCCCGGCTGCATGGGTACCACCATCTTGCTTATTTCTTCCGTGAAACTGCTTTGCTGTGTTTCGGAAAGAAGGGCAAGACAGGCAGTGTAATTACTGGCACCGAGACTTAACATCATATGTCTCAGGATAGGCAACACATAAATGAGTTGGCTGGGCTAGTTCCAGGTAAACTAGTTTATGTTCATGGGCGACGTCGACCACTTACCATCAGGTGGCACGTCTGCCAGTTTGCCTATCCAACTAACATAAAAAAAAGAACCTAGTTTGTGTGTCAAACTTCCGAATTCAGCACAAAACGTGATCACAATCAGTCGAGATATTTACGAGCTCAAACTTGGTGAGTTTACATTAATAAGACTTAGACTATGTTGTCTCTGGTATAAGTTTTAAGTATACTCACAAAACTTATGCGCTTTAGACTGAAGATCTATTTGTTTACTATCCATTAACATGTTCCTGTATATCAATAAATATGATATCATAAAAAAGCAATTGATTTTTATATACAAAAAGTATTTTAATATAAAAATGAATGAATCGAAAGAACTTCTTTCCCATTTAACTCAAAAGAAAACAAATTTAAGGTTTCCAGTTTGTTAACGATATTTTCTTTTTAGTGGTTTATTTTAACGAATTCATAATGCAAGTGTTTTTTTTTTATTTCGAGTGGCAATTAACTGGAAAACGGACAGTAAATAATTTATTCGACAATTGGTGTGCGCGGACGATACGCTCAATATGAAACTAGAAAATTTGTACACACATAAAGGTTGTTTGAAAGTTTCTACATATATCAATTCATAACATAATATATTTTCATATATGTATAGATAAATAATATTTCTTATTGGCTTTGGTGTGAGAGGTAGGTCATAAATTCCTCTTCCAGATATTTAGTAAGACAATATTTTTTTGAGCCGAAATAGACACTTGGTTGGTAGAATAAGTGGTCTTTAATTGAAAAGTTATAGTTTTTAAGTCCGGAAGAGAACCACTGTTTTTTTAGGTACTTAATGTATTTCATCGTCGGAGATGAAGGTTTTCCGAAGTTTATCCACCCATAAATGCAATAAAACGATATATCTAACACAGACATATGGATCCGTTTCTTCATGTTAATAAAATAAATATTTAATCAGCAGTGAAATGTTAACAGGCTGGTCCTATTCAATATACTAGACTGAAACTGAGTTTATTTTAACTTTAATATACTTTTATTAGAACTAGAGAGCCCCCTGATCACCCAAGAAAGCGATGGCTGGACATCGTAAAGCATGAAACGTAAATGGTCTAACAATGAATGATGTTAAAGATCGTGAAAAGTGAAGTAGACTCAGTCGGAAGGCAGACCCTGACAATAGCTGGGATTAAAAGGAGAAGAATATCTACATTTAATTTTAAGTTCAAAGTAACAACATTTTTTAATTAAAAGTAGTCGATATCTTAAACTCTATTTTAATCAACATAATATAAAACTGAAACTTATATCTAAATAAATTACCAAGATTTTGTGATGTTTGATGACTCCAGTATTTTCATAAAAAAATATTTTAATTATTAGTCCACTTAGAAGTGAAATGAAATATTTTCCAAAAATATTAAGTTTGTACCTTTGTTATTTATTCAATTTAAATCTGCCTCGTTACTGACTTTTACGTAACGAAATTTGTTTATTTTATTAGTCTAAATCACGCCTACCTTGTAGTTTTTAATAATTTTAAAGTTAAATCTCGAGGTCATTCTCTCATTTATTTGATTTAATTTAAATATCTACAGCAAAAATTTCAAGCACTTATTATTTTTAAATTTAACTATCTTATGTAATTATTTTACTTTAAAATCTGTGTATCTAATACATTTTCAATACTAAATCAATAAAAGATAATAAAAAGATGATATTTTATTTAATATTGATGTGATACAAGAACAAAACCGTTTCAATTAGATTCAAAATGTACAATTTTCTAAGCAATTTCTTTTGAATAAATGAAATCTACGTTGGAACTGACAATTTCTTCATTTTTTATTAACAATAAAGCCAAACAAACGGGTCATTGAACTCTAAAACACTATCAACTTACTTTTCACACTCACGTTACTATATCGATCGATTTAGTTCACTCATATTATATCCAAGTTTCGATAAGTTATCTCGTGGGAAGCACGCTTGCTTTTAGAGGAAACTCGGTTAGGTACAAGCGTTGTGACGTCAAAGGTAAGCAAGTCTAACTTAGTTCAATGACATAATGTTGACATTATTAAATTATGTGACACAATGTTTTCATAAATTGATCCGAATGAAATTTAATTGTAGATAAGTTTTTGAAAAACATTAAAATGAATACATGAAATGTAGTTTTTATTTCACGTACTATAACTTTGATTTTCTCATAATACTAGATATTATGTTTTATTTAATGTTCTATATATCTACTCGTATGTATGAACAAAAAGATTTTCTATATAAGAAGAAGAAAGACAATCATAAGGATTAAATTTACGAATTATTAATATTGCGTACGAGATCAATCGAATAAATAAATATGTTTAACATACACACACGTTCGTCTGTTCCTAAGGTAGTCTTAACCTAATGCCTTTTGTTTTAAGTAAAAGCCCCTTGATATTATATAATTATAAATGTATACATAAAAATAATAATACATATATAAATAAATATGCATTACACCGAGACTCAGAGCGGGAATCGAACCCACAACCCTGTAATAGACAACAGGGTCACTGCCTACTGCGCCAACAGGCCAGTCTAAATAATTAGTAACGCAATTAAATTTATTCGCAAATGAACTGTAGTCAAGTATCTTGAGAAATATAGTCCAGAAAAGTGTATCGGTATTATTTTAATATAATAAGCCACGTGGTTTTACCTGTTCAGTTTTATGAACACTACTCTGCATCTCTGAAACGTAGCGTTATATCCTGAAGCTTTTAACCTTTCTTAATAAACATGCTCTTTAACGATTCTTTGCTATCACGTCTCCTCGCCATCGCTATAATATAAATATATATCGCTCATTTGGAGCGACAGTGACATAAATGCAAATTAGTTAACTTTACACCAGATCAAAATAAAGATTATTTCATAGTTCAAAAGAAGATTCTGAAGCATTATTAGGGCTTATTATTATTTTAAAATTGTTTTACTATAGCTGGGTATTTTGGCATTTTCACTGCCAACGCAGATGTTAATGCATAGTATTTTGGCATTAATAAGTCATTTTCGCGTATTTTTGCAAATGTGTCACTGTCGCTCCAAATGAGCGATATGTCGGAATCGAGTCATGACCACAACTAATCGGAACGCCCCAGTGCCATCTACTGGTGCTTGACAGAGTCTACGTTGTGGCAGTCGGCCAGACTCAGCGGTTACTGATTGATCAGTCGCATGGTACACTATTAGGAACTGTCTTGCGTTTCGTATTGACTGATCCGTATTGACTGTATTTGACTTGCAAATTTCACTTTTCTTTATTTGAACCAACATTTCCCCTATAACGCCCACTATATGAATCACAGTAACGCAATGGAAATGATCAGTGAAAATAATGATGTTAAGACATATATAATAATACATTTTTTGTATACATTATACGCCAAAAATTTCTATTGAACTCCGTGCAAAAATATCCATCAAGGGTTTCAGAGGACCGTATATATATGTATCTAAGTACATACAGTATTACGAGTACTCTACATGACAGGAAATCGGATACTTTGCCTAATTGGCAGAGAACCTTGAGTGGGTTGGATGCGTAACATAAAGGTTTAGATGAGGTTGTTTTGCATTTATTTTTTATATCTATAATAATGTATTTCTATAAAATAGTAAATTAATATGAAATTCTTGAAAATTTCAGGTAAAACATTTATTTTAACGCGTAACCTAAAAAAGTAAACATTTTCAAGGATAATTTATATATTTATAATTATAACTTACTATATTCTTTTATTTATTCTATATTTAACTTATTTTATACATTTTTAAATATAATCATAACACAAAAATATAAATATTTAAAAATATAAAAAATAGTTCTTCTTCAGTGGTAGGTTGAGGCTCAGGCCGAGAGTAGTTAGGGCACCAGACTAAGGAACCCCCTCACAATGCGTGTCGTCTCAAGCAACACTGCCTTTTTTTATCCAACCCTTGATACAACGCTCTAGCGAGAGTTTCTTGAGGTGTTGGTCGAAACTCTAATTAAAACAAAACTCTAACAATTGACCGACACGACAATAGGAACAATTATTGTTGAGTCCACATTTCACATGCCGGTAATCTCGTTGGTAAGGTCCAAATATTTACTTAATTTTTCCGCCTTTACGAGATTATCATCATGTGGATGTGATGATTTTCGGTCTTGGCTCAATATCATAAATGGCAGTGGAAGCAGTAGCGAATTGGGACATTACAACGTCTTATTGATTCTCCCGGGTGATAACACGCTCGGCATATGTCGGGAATTCCGTATTTCATGATTTTTTTCGGTAGTTATTCATCTTAATATCTTTGTCCATAATTGCACAAATAAAACTTTCGGTATCCCCAAAGAGATTATCGTGCTGTAACCAGGATATGGAGCTAGACTGATCGACGTCGAGGTCTGTTAAAGTTTAAATAGAATCGACCATGTAGCTATATTATTATTTTATATTTATAACTTAGATATAAAGTCAGTAAAAAGGACGTATGTACATATTTCGACTTAGAATTTTGTCACGTTAACGTTATGAATATATGGGGCGTTGTATCTTATTTCCTAACAAAGTCCACGGTATATTATCTTTTGGTTACTATTTTTAGATGATTATTTGTAGTTATTAATGAGTAGAAAAAGTGTTTTTAGTAATTGTGTAAAAATTAAAATTAATAAGGTCACGAACGCCACGATTCCGTGGAGATTCAAAGTTAATTAAACTAATATAAAAAACAATGTTATAATAACATATTTTCACACATGATAGACATTAGATATAATATAAAGTGATACTTGCGGATAAAATTAAATTAAGGTAGTTTTTATGCACTATTAATAAAATTGCAAACACCGCTTGTTTAGAAGTTTTTCTCATATTAAATTAATACTTTTACCGCGTATAGTCGTGACATGACAATAATTTACATAACATTGTATAAATAACTTTTGACATGTTTGCAGAATTTTTCATTGTACGATTATACATAATGTTAAAATTTTAATTTATAATGTAATTTTAGTAAAATTAATTTAATTATAAAGAACGTGACTCTGACGTGATGACGTTTTACTGTAATAGCTCCAAATCTACTACAAGTGTATAAGTCATCTATGGTCTCAGTACTTCAAGCGAAATATGCTACTCGCATTCTTAGCTTTCTTATGAATACTCTTGTTTCAATCATTTAAAAATTCAGATGTTTTTTAAATAAAATCCGCTACTTTTCTTTTCGACACAATATAAATTTAACCTTTCTTATCTTACCTTTTTTATATTTTTTGTAACCATTTCTCCTAAATAAAAAGTCTACTATATAGAGATAATTCACAAACTCAACATTTCATAGTTCATCTAACAGATTTAATAGAATACCACTAGTTACTGCGTAGTTTGCATCCGAAACTATGACTTTGGTCGTATATTTTAATACCTCAGTTGCTCTAGTTACGGACAGCAGAAATTTTATTACCCGACTGTTATAATTTCACGGTTATCAACAATTTATGTACTTCCTTATACAGAACTACTGGTATGCTCTGAACGGCTATTGTTTGGGGATTTGATTTCAATAAAAAATGTAGCATTTCTTGTTCAATTAATTTTTAATTAACGTTTTAAGAAGGTATATACAAATTTTGACCAATAATTGAATATAAGGACGTAACTTTATATAATGCGTCGGGGCGTCACGGTTGTATTCCTCCTTATAAGAGAAGGGTCAGAGCGTAGTCGACCACTCGGCATCACACCGGGCTTGCAGATGATTTCCCTACTAAGAGTAACTATCGTTATGAGGTGTTTATGGTAATAATAATCGGCACAGTTGACTTAACGTGCTTTCGAAGCATACTAGGGAGACTTACAAGGACAGGCACATAGAAAAACAAATACAAATATCAGCTTCAAGACGAAATCAAAACCGGGACAGTTGGTGTAGTCACCAGAGCGGTTGTCAAAGAAACTAGTATATTAATTTCTAATTTTATACTTTTAGGAATAAACTTGTTTAAAAAATAATTATTTAATCAATCCATCAAATATTTCGAAAACTAACCTTTCAAACTAACCGGCTAAACTTAGCTTCGACAGATGAAGGCAGGAATTTCAAAAGCGACTATGTAGTTTGAGTCTGAAATTAACATCTATATTTATCAAAATAACGTATTTTATATATTAATTAAATTAGATAACTATAAATAAATAATACTATAAAGTGTAATTTATTATTAAAATGAAGTATGTGTTAAAAAAAATTGACTTTTACTTTGACTATATTAGCTTGTAGCTTCATTTATTATATGTGATTAATTTTTTCTTACATAAAAATAATGAAACTTTCAAGAAATTCAAATTTATATTTTAGTAATTATTTAGCGATATCTCTACAGACAGTAAGCTGGTTTTAATTACTTTTTCTTGTAAATAGAATGTAATTAGTTCTAGTGAAATCACCTGTTGATAACTTTTATTTATATTTTATTGTTTAAATGAGTATTTTGTTATATAGCTTCTAGTTTTAGTTATTGCACGCCACTTTTCTCGCGTGTACATTATTTATATCCCTCTTTAGAAGTTATTTTTCAATAAAATGTTTTGTACATGAAGGTCTAAATGTACCTGCCACATGTCATTAATCTAACTTCAATAGCTTATGATTTTCGACGATGATAAATTGATTTGTCAGGACAATAAACAAAGTGACTAATACAAAAAGAATTTTCTGCCTATGTTAGTCTTTCTACTACGTCTATTGCTATGTACCATCCTTATGTCTAAGGTGGAGAAATGTTGGCGTTTTATTCACCACTCTACTTTACCGCGGTGATTTTAAATATATAATATGTATACGTTATCGAATTTCTTTCAAAACCTCTAGACATCTTGGCTATTTTTTACCACCGAAGATGAAATAATTGTTAATATAAATTTAACTCTTAAAAATAGTGGTCACGGCTAAGATTTGAACAAGTGACTGTCTTGTCGTTTCATGTGTTCTTTCATGGAGTGCCTTAATTCTAACTTTATTATATTAGTGTATACTCTGTATTGTTTTTTCTTTCATTAAAGCCATAAGATAAAGTAATGTACGCCAGTTTATGATGAGCCGTTCGTCTATCCTTTTCTGCGAATTCCGGGATCTAATTTATTTGGACCTTATACTGTCTGTAACTTCTAAATCAAAAGCCTTGAAATATTTATTAGATAATTCCAATCCTTAAGCCATCTTCTTTCTAGAAAAAAAAATGTGTTAAATCGAACAACTAATTAATGAATAACAACTGCCGAGTTACGGGGTAAGAGTAAGAATCAGAGCTTGAGAACAGAGCTTCTACGGCTTTTACATAATTGCATTTACATAGTTCCACTTTGAATCGAATTTTTGTTACGTAATGGTATATAGAATATTAATTTCATGTTAACCGTGTAACGTATAAGCTACTTACTATAGGTAAATCATAACATTTTAAAGAAAAATAATTAAATGAACAGTATTTCTATTCAGACGAAATCGGTTAAGCAGCGGTCTTAGCTGCGGTGTTTTTTAAAGTCACCCAGACATATAAATCGCTTACAATCACGATGCTTGTACGCACTTACCACATTGTCACGATCCATCGTTCAGCCTCGAACCTACGAGTATACTGTATACTAGCATAGCCTTTACTTCGGAAATTCGAAACGATGAGTGAGAAGTCTTCAAAAACCAGTTTTTTTTTGGTCAGTTAATTTTTTTTACATAATTCCTTTTCACAACTATATAAAATAAAATACATTTCAACAGAGATATATGGTTTAATTAATGTTTCATAAGCTCTATGTATTTGTGATAAGTATGAAAAGTTACCTTTTCTCTGACTAAACGAAAATATCAAACATGATTACTGTTCTTTATTATAAGTTGCAGCGTAGCGTAAATTTTATGATGTGTATCCTTTTTGAGGACCGTTCTGGTGTAGTGGTGCGAGTAGTCGCCTCAGCGCCGGCGGTCGCGGGTTCAATTCCCGCTCGGGGCAGATATTTGTACTTGTGCAAATATTTGTTTCCGGTCTGGGTGTATGTCCTTGTGGGTCTCCCCACCATGGCTCGGAGAGCACGTAAAGCCGTCGATCTCGGTTGTTATCATAGTCACCTAGTAACGATCGTTACTCATGGTAGTAAAATTATCCGTCAATCCGCAGTGGAGCAGCGTGATGGATTAAGCTCCAACCCTTTTCCTACATGGAGAAGAGGCTTTTGCCCAGCAGTGGAACGTGTACAGGCTGATTCAGATCAGTTCAGTTAATCTTCTTTAAGAGAACAATTCTCCTTTGTAAAAGAGTGTATTCAGCGGACAACTGAGACTGTTATGTGAGACGTTTACGATACTACTTACATAACTTACTTCTCTATAAAAAGTTTTTTCCAGAAAATGATTTTGTAATCTCGATTTAAATATAAATTTCATATTTTAAACACATCGTGTTTGGAATGGAATTTAATAACTATATAGGAACATTTCAAGGCCATCGTAACTAAAGGTTAAAGCGCTACAAGCATACAACTTTACTTTCGAATTCGGGTTATCATTTTTAATGTGCTTTTAAATATTATTTATCTTTGTTACACATTATCTTGATAGCTCCACGCCTCTACGCGTTGTTTTATATTGTTATTTTCGGACCTTAATCCATCGTCCGGTGTATTTAATTTTTTGATGTCGGTTTATAGTATTTCCTTAACATAAAAAGGATCAAAAAGTTAAAATATCTTTTCGAATATATTTTAATTTTTTTTATTTGAAATAAATATTTTATAACAATTATCACTTGAAAAATAAAACGCATCGAAAGATTTAATATTTTAAAAAATTATAATAAATAATTATGCTAGGATATATGTATGTATGCTAGGATAAATGGAGTAAATCGATTCCAAGTAGTTACGGGCTTAAGCCCGAACTAACACCTCTGATTACCACATCTCATAATTTGTGTAAAATAAAATTATCATGAGGCTATCTGTATAATTTAGAACATACTCTGTGGACATATGATTTATATTTACCAACCTGCAGTGTAAGAAAGAAGAGAAGAGATATCAATTCACAAATGGAATATAAACTGGTGTTGCAACCTATACAAATATAGGTAAATAAAAATAAAATAATAATATATATAAATAATAATAAAATTGTAACCGGCCACGGTGGTGGTAAATATACATGAATCAAACGAGGGATTATATGTATACCAAAAACTAATTATAGGGCTCTTTATGGAACCATAGAAGCCGAAAAAGATATAGTTATTTTTAGAATTTAAGCCTGTCTATCTATCTCTAAGTTTTTTGTTTTCACGTAAAATCTGTTGCATCAAATTATATTATATTTTGACAATTGTTATTTTAGAGATCTAACTTAAAATTTGGCGTAAGTTTCATCTCGATACACCGTTTATAAATGGAGCTATTACTCTATAATTACATGTGTTTCTAAGCCGTGCGGTGACCGGTAGAGAATAATAGTCCCGACCACTTTCTTGCTGAGGTGTCGTAAAAGACGACTAAGGCAACAGTGGTGCGAAAGACTGTACCAACCAGGATGGTGATGGGCAGTAGCATCACCATATCCTGTCACAACATACTGTGGTTGCCAACTCACCTGCTAAGCGTGGCAAGTATTTGAAAAGTGTTTTTCAAATACTGCCCGGAAGATACCTACGTTCAGCAGTGGACATCGAACACTGACTGATGTGGTGGTGGATTTTTCCATCACCCTCAAAGGTGTAAATATATTTACCAGCGGGCAAAATCAATCCAAACAATCTTAGTGAAATCGTTACGAAGTCCTTTTGTACAAATACCTACCGCGAATTAAATCTATAGTAATTAATGTGCTAGGAAGAAATATTTTATTTGCATCTGATTTTCATAATCAACAGAAATACAGATTTTTGAATATCCTGCTGTTGACCACATGCTTTTTTATAAGTACCTACAATTGAATCATTCAGCTTAGTAACCTCCTATGATTCACTAAATTAAGAAATTATTTTTAATAAGAATATGTTATCAAGAACAATGGCTGTGCATCTAATATGTTTTACTTGCGTCAGTTTTCACCAGGTATACTTCTGAGGTTACCGCTCTGCTACCGTAAGTCATAACTAGACATTGGCAATCTACGTCTATGAATCAACAGACTCTCTAACGAGGAAAACTTTTCCAAATTAAACGGTATCTATAAATCAAAGCATTAAAACAAATAAAACCCTGGAGGTTTTATGTTAGTTTAGGTTGAAATTGATGTATAATAAAACCGTTTCGTTATTCGTTCGAACCGAAATATAAATTAGTTTGTTAATGCTCGATTGGTTGAAAATAAATACAATACGTGGTGAAACCGGGTAGGGCCGGTCGTTACTAGTAAGGACGTCATCAATTAACTGAACGAAGTCAATAGTCATTCACTAGACGAACTTTACAGGAAGTCGATTTACATTCAACCATATAAATGGTTAATTGCGTGGTATTAGCTTAGTTTCTATTGTATTGCTATGATTTGTTTTGTTTTTAAAGTAAATTACGAAATATCCTTGTGATTAAAGATGAATTTAAAAATCGGTCGGTTTCTAAAAATAATTTCAGAATATGCAAAATAAGTTTGTTGAAAATCGCCTAAAAAATAAGTTTAATATATTATATAAACCGAAAAAGAAAAAAAATTATAATATATTTAATTAAAAGTATATACCGAATTTTATCACGTTTATTTAAAAAAAACTTTACAGTTTAACAATTTTTTAAATTATTTCCCGACGTTTTGGACTGGGATCCGAAACGTCGGGAAATTTTAACGTTGGTTAACGTCGGTTAGGTTGTGTATACATAATAATTACTAACTAGAAACTGAAATTAAGGATTAATAGACTTAGCTAAACGTCGAAAATAATGTTAGTGCCACCAAACTTACTTATCGTTGATGATTTTAATGACTATAATATCGTGAAATAATTAGATATGAGACTGATCGTACTTTTCTGCCCACAATTTGTTTTATTCGCTTATAGTGGAGACGTGGGTATCTGTACGTTTATATAACTATTTTAATCATTATGATTCTGTTGAATTTTCATATATACATAATTATGTTCAAGAGAGATAGCAATTATTTAAGATCACTTGCTCGCTTATTCGCTGACTACCTTCATAAAATATATTTACGTATATAATTTAACTAACAATAATTTTACCGCAGACAAACTGCTGCGCAGTTTTGCGGGACTATTGTTGGTATGTAAGATATATTTCCTTTAAGAAATAAATAAATAAATAAATACTCGTATTATTGGTTACTACGAGTATAAGCCTTATCAACATTATCTTATATGTCTTGGCCGTCTGACTGAAAACGCTGCTTAATAGCTCGGAAAATACAACCAATTGGCTGGGGCATATATATTATATTGTACTCAACCTATAATTAACCCATATATCAAATGTGGCTATTAAGGCCGAGAAATTGTTCTGTCAGTGACTTCTGAAAAAAAATTGGGGCAGTTATATTAATGGAATTGGAACCTTTATGAAACTAGAAACCATGTGAAACAGTACAAAAAAATCCTTGCTTAATATATGATATATTAATTATGTTTAGTTTTTAGGATTATCTTAATAAGTTATTATTATATATGTATATATAATATTAATATAATATAAGATATTATTATGTATATAATTTACTTAAACGTGAAGACCTATAATTAGCCAAATGTTGTTTAGTATTACTGCTCTTAATTATTATTTGTGCTGTTGGTTTTCCGAATATTAAATAATTAAATAAGAATGTTTATTTATAAATGATTTAAAAAAAGCATCGTATATTATTTGTCTAAAACGTACCAACAAATTATTTTTCAATTTTCAGTGCACTCGTAGTTTCACATCAAAACTTTCAAGTTAACTGAATAGCAATTACGGTTTTCTAAGTCTAGTTAGTTGGAGCTATCGACCGATCTCCTAACTTAGTGCCTAACAAGTTGCAATTTCATCCTATCCATTACTTAGGGTCGTCACGGCAAATGATACTTAAAATAAGAGTAAAACAGTAAGAACATTTTTATAACGCTATCTTTATACTGATTAATGTATTAATGGACTAATCTATAGAAGAATTTGTACATAAGACATAAATTTATACATATATTTTCATATTAAAATCATAAATATTTTACATATAATATCCGCCGTTTATTTTTTATCCTAATTATCCTGCTAGTCCTACTAATATTATAACTTCGTAATGTTTGACTATGGATGGACGGATATATGTCACACTTCGATACAAAAACTATAGAATAAATTGTGATGAAATTTTATCAGCTATATAAGTAACTGAAAATGTAGAATATTATTATCTAATATTAATAGGTGAAGCAAAAACTTTTTACCCCTTTTTACGAAAGTTACGTGGACGGAGGAGTATGAAATTTGGTACAGTTAAAGTTTATATGGAGAAGATTTTTTTATAATAATGCTCAAAAATACATTAAATTCATTTTAAAAAAAACACTACACACACTACGACACACACACACACACACACACATGTACAATAACATATATACACAAATTTTGTTTATTGTCAAAGTCTGTTGTCAACACGGTCTTAAATACAGCTCTTGCAACCAATGGTTTTTTTTTTTCAAAATTTATTATCACAAATCAGGTCCAATAACTGCTGAATATGCTCACCATGTTATGCACAATAATTTTTTCATGATGTTGACAATGCTGACAATTATAGATTAGGTCGAATTTCGACCACTGGGCGACCACTAGTAATATTAAATAGGCTACATTTTATTTCAAAATTCCCACGGGATCAGTAGTAAAGCAGATAGAGCCGAGAGGTAAATCTAGGAAACTATGATATTAATGTAATAATAGAGCAAAAGATTTTTTTTCCTGTATTAGATAATTTTTTTAAAAATAAAATAAGCATTTAACATCACTATCAACGATGTGACAAGTAAAGAAGCTGAATGTAGGTGAAATCACAAGAGATGTACATATTCTTCTATCCTCTAATTGCCTGTAAAGGATCTTATACGACTGCTTGGCTTATACTGGAGTTGGAGCCTTAATCCTCCAATTGTGGATTACACAGCACGTATAAACTAATTTTGTTGTTGAAGTCTAATATTTGACACGATTTCGACAAACTTTTGACGTAAACATTCACATTCCCAGACACAGCTACGAATTTTATAGTATCCACAAAATTAGATCACATGTTTAACAATCTAAGGGTAATAAATTTTTATTTGTTTTAGATAGATTTTAATACAAAATTGATGTATTTTATTTTTAAACCAGTAGAATAAAATGTAAATTAAATAAAAAAAATATTAGTAAAAGATATCTGTACAAAATTTCATACATTAAATTTAAAGATTCAGGCCGCCCATTTTCTATCTGTCAGTGTTAGAATTTAATTAAGTAGATTTCAGTTCCGAATAAACGAACAAAAATAAATCAAGCCGGTTTGGCACTGTAAAAGATAAGATCTTGGTCCGTAGAGGACTGAAAATCGATATTAAAACTAGCTAACGAAACGGATCACCATAAAACAAAATCAGAAGATTTAAACATTCTCATTTGATTAAAATAAAAAGAAAGATATTTTTAATATTTATTCCCAAAAAGAAACATTTAACATGCTTAATAAACAGATAATTCTTTAAGAATACTATAATTCCTTTACATGTACGAGTACGTGTATACGTAAAATTTTGTCAAAACGAATTTAAAAAATATGAATAATCTACTTTAAGTTTTATTTTAATGTTAATATAGATGATTGAAAATACCTTACGTTTTTACCCGACTGCGACAGAAGGAGGGTTATGTTTTTCGAGTGTATGTATGTATGTATGTATATATGTATGTATGTCCATTTCTTTGGCACGCCCTACAGCCCAAACGGCTGGACGGTTTTTGACATATGAGGTGTCGTTGGATTTGTCTAAATTGTAGTAGTGACATAGGCTATATAAATTTTAAAAATGGTGACCGCAAATGGCGGAATGAGGGGGGGAGTTGAATTTTTTTTTCTTACTGTGGCAATATGGGTATCAAATGAAAGCTAGTAAATTGTTTTATTCTTTTTAGTTTATAATAAGAGTATTTTACGCAGTCGGGTTTTTTGATTTTTTTAATTAAGCATACTTGTTTATTGAACTAGCTTACTCGTGCGAAAATTTCGCACAACATTGTAGTCATTTAAATACTTAATATATCATATTAATGAATTAATGAACTATAAGTAATAATTTATATCGTTCTTAGTAATTGGAAACATTAACGATTTATAGAATTATGTATCTAAGTCGATATTTATTAATTTGCGCTATAAATCAGAAACACTCGCATATAAGCTGTCTTTATTAGTTACAAAAATTATTCATATATGGCGCCCCATGTACTTGTAGTGTAGCTATATAGCTAAATACACTGTTAACAGACGGCGCTCATATCATTATTAATTAAAAAAATTAAATTAATTTGTTTTAGTAAAGAAGTATATTTTTTTAAATATATTTTTCGTAAAAAGCATGAAAAATTAGCTTTAAAATGATACATAAATTATTAATTTTGGTTGAGTATTTAAAACGATCTAGTAATAATATCTATAAATAAAACGATGTAATGAAATATCTTTCATAGTTTACTGTATTACCTATAGAAATAAAAGTTAATTTTTTTTAAATAAAAAGACAAGTGTTTCTAGACACTTATTTTTAGTTTAAATTAACGTTCTAAGAACTACAACTACAAACTAACTGGGTGTGTAATATTACGCGAAATCTTATCAAGAATACGTTAACACTTTGCTGCCTATTAATATACGCTTCGGAATTTATAATGACACCGAAACAGGTAACGTTCACGTAATTAGTCATGACTACAAAACTTCGAGGCATTAAACTAAGACATATCTGGTAAACGTCACTTACATAGAAAAGTTTAATATATGAATACATAAAATGTTCATGTTTCTTAAGTTGACGTTCAGCAATTTTCCCGCTGGAAATATGGGGTAAAATTTTCACTTGCTGTCGAAGAATGCATTGTTTGAGATTTATCTGCGAAAACAGCGACGTTTTAGTTTAATAGTACCTTTTCTCTTTTATGCTTGTAAGTACCTACATAGCTGTTCTCGATTCGGTTACTATAAAAATCTATACAATAGATTTTAAGTGTTATTAACCTCGCTTTGAAAATAATAACAGCTTTGGAAATAAATGCCGTTATACACGTGTACATAAATAGAAACAAAATTTCCCTCTAAATAATTTATTTTCTTCGTTATATTAGAGAGACAGACGACATTAAAACAAAACAACGTAAACAAAATGAAACAAACAAATAAATAAGTACTTCTAACAGACGCGAAATTCCGCACAAAGGAAAATATAATCTTGCCCTTTTTAAAATTAAAACTAATATTAAAAACAAAAAATAATAATAAATAAATAGTAAATCAGCCTGTAACGTCCTACTGCTGGGCAGAAACCTCTTCTCCAGGTAGAAGGGTTGGAGCTAAATGCCATACCATGCTGTTTCACTGCTGAATTGGCGGATAGCTTTCGTACCGTGAATAACGATCGCTATCAGGTATCTGTGATAACAACCGGGAATCTGAGGCACGGTGGAGAAAAGGACGTACACCCAGACCAGAACCAAATATTTGTCCAAATACAATACGAACCGCGTTGAGGCGACTCCTTGCATCACTACACCAGAACGGTTGTAAAAAAATTGTATTAACAAAATATTTTGAATTTAAGTGGCGTCAAAACTTCTTTCAAATTAACGTCACAGTAAATCATTTATATGTATAACTAACTTATATTTTAAATTCGACTACAGATAAAGTACTATCGAATTTTTCTTTTTGAAATGTAAGCAACTGAAATAAAATAGGTTTAAAAGATTAGGTGAATAGTGTTCGCGTTTTCCGTAATCTTTTATGTTTAACCTCCGCAGTGGATTGTAATTCAGCGAAACGTGTGAAAGCACACCGAAGTTTTGAACTAGGAGATAAGTGAAGTAAGTAGGCAGAAACTGGAGTTTTATTACACGTATTACTAATGTGAAGATATATTTCTTTTTTAATTTTTAATATACACAATATTTTTTGTACATTCGTAACATGATATTTTGTAGCCTACTTCAATAATATATAAATATATTAAATAATAAATAAATATATTAAAATCGTTACCGTAATTTAAGTAATGTTTATTAATTACAAACAAATTTTTACTCATAAAAATTTCAATAATTAAATATTAAACGCCACATACTTAAAGATTATACTATAGAATTAAGTCCGAGTCCGGAAACATACAGCATAAACGCCAGGACCACCAAAAATATTTGTATGGCTTATACAAAGATTTGTCAAGAACGAGGATCGAACCTGCGACCATTAGCACAACAGTCAGTTACAGTGACTATTATGTTAACTTTATATTTTGTATATACTTATATACAAAATACATGTTTGATAATTTTATCCACACGCTGTTATGTATTAATCTCAGTTAAAAATTTTGAGAATAAAATTTTTATGTTAAATATAATTTTATTATGTAAAATATGTTAGTAGTTAGCGGAAGGTTAAATGGTTTTACTGCATTTTAGATGGAATGAACTGAATACTTAATATTTTTATCGTCATTAATTTATTAATCTTTCACAATCCAAAGACCATTTGATTGTTTTTCTATATATATATAGGAGACTTTCTATAGATATAGTCACTCATCACGATATCTCTGGAACTATGAGACCTAAAAACTTGAAATTTGGTAGGAATATTTCTTTTGCCGAGTAGAGGTCAGCTAAGAACGGATTTTACGAATTTCTACCTCTAAGGGGATGAAAAAGGGAGACAAAGTTTGTATGGGACAACGTGATTCCTTGGTCCAATCTACTTCAAATTTTGCATAAATATTCTTTAACAGAATTTATTGAAGACATGTTTCGTATTTTATCGAAATTCATCCCCTAACGGGGTTAAAAGGGGGTAGAAAGTTATTTTGATATAAATACTCCTTAGGATTTTTTTTTTTAAATTACATTTTATTTTGACACATGTTTGACAATCCGTCTTTTATATAATATTATATATTAGTATTGACGTAGGCGTAGGTGATATGTTTTTTTGGGTGCTCCTGGTGGAACAGGCAAGACTTTATATTAAATGTAACAAAATTGAGTTGTAAATATATCGTGTGATCGCTTTATTGTAAAATAGTGTTTTATATAATATTTTTTACTTCAATGTTGATGTTGTTTTAAGTCAAGGGTTTTAAACTGAATAACTCATCAGCAAGGCATCTGTAGTTCACAATGATACAGATATAGAAGACACCAATGTGAACTTGGAAACATTTTTGAATTATACGGCATTAACATCCCAATTAGTACAGATTGGCACCACGGACTAATGTTGGAACAAGATCAGAAAAAATTATAAATCATATACCTAACTTTATCTTACACTAAAACTAAGAAGGAGGAGATAAAAGCTGTCTTGGACTATTATTAAATATAAATATATGTTTGACATACACACACGATCGTCTGTTCCTAAGGTAGGCAAGTTAATGCCTGTATTTTAGGTAACACCTGACTGATATACATTTTTTATAAATATACATACAAATAATACATATAGAAATAAATACATATTACACCCAAACTCGAGGCGAGAATCGAACCCATGATCCTGGAGCAGTAAGCAGGGTCACTACCAACTGTGGCGAGTCAATCAAAATTTAAAAAATAATTACTTGCGGGTTTATTCAAATCTAAGAGGCAAAATCGTATTGACTTGTGGTGTAATTATACCAACGATACAACGAACGAAGCATTGATAACCGGTTCGAGATTCTGGTGCAGTAGTGCGAGTGGCTTAACGCCTCGCCTCAATGCCGGTGGTCGCGAGCTCGATTCCTGCTCGGGGCAGATATTTGTATTTATGCCAATATTTGTTTCAGGTCTGGGTGTATAGTGGGTTTCCCTACCGTGGCCCGGAGAGCACGTAAATCCGTCGGTCCCGTTTGTTATCATGGTAAAAAAAAGGGATATTATCCGCTAACCCGCAGTGGAGCGGCATGGTGGATTAAGCTCCAACCCTTCTTCTATATGAAAAAAAAGCCTTCGCTCAGCAGTGGGTTGTTTACAGGCTGATACAATACACTACAGTACAGGAGCATTTGTGGCCTGCAGTGACGGAAGTGAGCCTCACCATAAATATGAGAATGATGGACTCTAACGGGAGATGTTACTGCCGGACAGTTCTCAGACCTGTTGCTTAAAATAGGAAATGGTGATATGAGTGTATATGAGTATGTATTTACCATAAACAAAGCTTAAGGTCAAACTCTTACTGTAGCGGGAGTATACTTAAGCGAAAGCTGCTTCTCTCACAGCCAGTTGTATGTGGCATATTCCAGAGTAGCTTGGTGATTCTAGCACCCCGAAAGAAAAACAAAAAATATTGTTTATAAAGAAATACTAAGGAAGGTGTAGTACTTCGATTTCGTTGTAAAAAGATAATACCCCCGTCCCCCGTGTAACTTTCTCCAGACTTTGGTCTATGGACCGAGCTTCGTTTTCATAAAATATTATAACAAAATTTTTTTTTAAATGTTTATTTAAACTTTAAATCCCTACTCTATAATAAAGATTGTAATATTTTATAAGTATTCATATATTTTAATATAATATTTATATGTTATAACAAAATTAATAACGTAAAAAAAAACAAATAAAAATCCTATTAGAACCAGTTTCGACTTCTACGCGGACAAAGTCGCGGGCTAAAATATTGTTTGAGAACTCAATTCGTCTATTATGAAATATTTTCCAATATAGACGCAGGTGTGGGTGATAAAAAATATAAATTTATATTTTTTTGAAATTTTAGTTAAATACCCGTGCGAAGCCGGGGCGGGCCGCTAGTAATTGCATATGTTACTTCAACGAAAAATGTATGTTATATTAGAAACGAACTGGATCCTGGATATAGCGGGTGAGGAGAACAAAACATTGTGCCTACAATTAATCAGCTTTATTCCGTAAAACACGTGTAAATAAAATTAGAAAATAGTCTGATAAATAACCCAAAAAAGATCGTGGAAAAGGTGTTACGTATAGTATTGTACGCAGCGAAAAACCAACGAGAACTGCCAACCTCGGGCTGTGCACCCCTGCCGACAACTCTTGCTGGACCGTATCCGAAACTTAGCTTAAATGCCGATAGGCTATACTGACGACGCAACATCGGCCAAAGAGCAAACACCACACGTTGCCAGCGCTACACGACAAATAGCGCCACTTCCATCTTTAGTACACATGTACAAAACTTAGTGGTAAATAGCTTAACAATCTTATAATACAATAAAAAAGAGTAAGCATTGTCTTATAATATATTTTAATGTATTTATTTTTCGAGAGCAAAATCAAATTGATTTATATATTAGTTTTTTCAGGGGTAAGAGACAAAATTGTTCGCGAAATATTTTGATTTCACGCTTGATATCCCTGCTAGAGGTTTCGAGAACCTTTAAATTGAACATACAAGGCTATTTTCGTACAGAATAAATTTATCTGATAAAAGATTATAAAATCGCTGGCAATCACATAAATGCTGAAATTGAAAAAGATTTTAATTTAGATATAACCGAACAATTGTGTAGATACGTTTGTTGTGTTATATTTTAAATGGTAAACTGTTTTACTGTCGTAATTAATTTATATTGTTTTCATATAAATCTGATTGTTTATTTAAGCGTGCTACTGTCAGAAATATTTACAACAATGTGTACACACACAAATAAACATACATAAACACACACACACACACACATACACACATACACACATACACACACACACACACACACACACACAAACACACACACAAACACACACACACACACACACACACACACACACACACTCACACTCACACTCACACACACATAAACCACACACACAGTACGTCTATATATACATACTATTAATGGAAGCAGAGAAGTAATCACAAATATCGAGTCAAGTCAATCAAAACTTACGGCAAGTGCTACAAAAAGAATATCTTGTCATAATAAAATGAAAAATGCTTGAAACTATTATGACTGAATTAAGCCACAAATGAAATAATTTTGATTTGTCAAACTGTGATTAATAAATAATCTGCTATATCAAAATATATTAAAGACAAAATTATTAATTTCAATGATAAAATTAGGTACAGCTGGGATATCATTAATAGTGTATGTGGAAAACGTTTCTAAAATCCAGGAATCTTGCCAAAAAAAAAAAAAGAAGAAAAACGATATGCGGTATTTATAATTTTGAAGCTCAAGTATCCCTTCAGTATGTTTTTTTAATAAGATAGAAATATTTATAATTACATTACAGTATATTGATAATAATATTATGTATATAAAATAAATATTGATTACTTTGACAAAAACAGTAGCAAATGTGGTATAAACACGAGAAGAAAAGATAAAATTGTAAGTCTTATACTTAAGCCAAATTCGATGTGAAATTTTTGTAATCAAACCAACAAAAGTCATCGTATATGGAGTTTTCACACTTTTATTAATGAAAATTGGTAATTTATCACCTATTTCCCTATTATATATTAAAAAATATACTTTACTTTAATATTATAAAAAGGAAAGGCATTTGTTTATTGCCGCGTGTTACACAGAAACTGTAAATAAAGTTTGTATATTTAATTAATTGTATTATCAAACCTTATACTATTCCAGCAATTACATAGTCTACGAGTATATAAAAGAACACTACGTTTCATGTTAAATATAATAAATAATAATAACAATGTCAACGTGGGTCAAACCACAGGTCTAGGTTACATAACTGAATTAAATATTGAAAGCTGACATTGAGGCTTGATTGTAAATTTCAAACGTTTTTAACGACACTGTCAAGGTTGGGATTATTATTCGAGCTCTTCGTAGGTTGTTGTGTTTTCTTTATAATAATTGACGACAGCTTGGTGTAGAGGCCATATATTTTGGCTGTTGCGGTAATGGTTGCGGTTTCTATCATCGCTTTAGAGAGGTTTTTATAGACCAGACATGCATTCGTAATGGTCCAGGCGCTTATGTTTGTATTATGTGTATTTCTGAAACCTCAACACAAGATTCGAGCTAATAATAAAGCTATTTAAGATAACTTTACTTATTAATCAACAATCATTTCATAATATATCATGTTAAAAACTATATTATGTTATGTACATAAATTACGTGAGGTGTTTGGGGGGGTCGAGCGAAATATCACGTAGTGGGGAGGGTGGTCTCGGCAAATCTCACATATTTTTTTTTTTCATTAAAAACGTCATATAGTTTTCATGAACCGGTATGACCATTTTTTATAATAGGTACATACATATAGCCTGAAAGTGGAAAAATCGGTACGGGTGATGACCTTTTTTTTTGGAATACATATAGCCTGGAGGTGAGTACGCATTTTCAAAAATCTCATGCGTGATTAGTGTATGTAGTCGAGCAAAATCTCACGAAATCTTACCAAGGGGGAGGGGTGTCAAAAAATCACCAAAATTGTATTACGTCATTTATGGGCGGCCCGTTAAACAATTAGGGTCAAAGATATTTTTATATCGCCAATCACACACACCGTGACTTTATTTCCAAACCTTCTCATTAATAGAAGCTGCCTTTACCCACTGTGTGATGTGTTGAGTTGTCGCAGTCCATTTTTTCTGTATTTGATTGCTTCAAAAATCCTTTTCAGTAACTTTATGACCTATTTCCTATCGAGGGTCAATGTTTGTTTTGGGTGGTGAAGTTCGATCGTCATTACTCGTTTTACCTACGTAGTGTTTGTTACTTCATTAAGGATGGACGAGTGTGTCACGAGAATTGTTTATGTGAGTCTAGAGAATTTCGTATCGAGATATACTGACTGAGAATAACAATGATTCTAGGAAAATATGTGTATAATTTTATAGCACACCTATCCACCAATCTTTACTAGTTGTGTGATGATGCAATCGTCAATTGTAAAGTTTAAGAATTTTATAATTTTTGTTTTTATTAACGTGTTAACTTCTAAATCTACTGAACTTATTTATGATTCTTGAAGCTGAATAACCTGTGTAGCAATTTTAATTGTGTAATATCATGTAATTGTCATATAAAAGACCATGAAGAGGATCAGTGACCAATATTGTCCCGCAAATAAGTAGTTAATGAGAATTTAAAAAAACCTATAAAACAATCACCAGGGCACCAAAGTACCAGGGTCAAAAAACTTGCCCTTCGATTGATCAACAGAACTGCATAATCAGATAGTTATTTTTTACGATATATATTCGATGTAAATTTTTTATTATATTGTCCTATGGAACCCATTCTATATGAATTTAACTTATTCTTTGCCAGAGTATTATAATTAGGAATTCGATCTGCTTCCATACCTTCATTACATAGTATAACATAGTATCTATTCATATATTATCTTTTATAAATGTATAAGCAAATGTTCATTTGATATCGTTAAATGCATTTCTTAGTTCTACTTCTTCTTCTTCTTCTTTTGGCTTGATGGATTTTAATGAAAAGAGCACAGATGATTTCACTAGGGTCTGGTAGAATGGAGAGTACATGAAGGAGCTTGATCGATGCGGTCGTGGTTATAAGATTCGTTAAATTAAGAAAAATAAAAATACTATGTAATTCTTAGATCTATAATTATTTGTCTTTAAATTTAAATCTGATATTAATGTTCAAAACACATCGATAGTTATTTGCTTTTTCCTTATAATATGTGTTTAAATATTATAAAATCTTAAATTAAGATCATATAAAATTTAGTTTACATTTTTGCAGCTTATTTTAGATCTAAGATAATCTACAAGTTAGAACGTGAGTCTTGAAAGAAAAATCGTGAACTCAAATACTGACTAGCACAGCTGATTTTTCAAGTGCTATACTTTTAAAATTCATCTCTCGATTGTCTCTATATCATGATTATCCCTGTGTCTGTATGTAGCGTGATAGATTACACGATATTTTTTTCTCTTTAATAAAAGAAAAAGTAATTTCTCCCCTGTGGGAGGCAGTTACACTGGGTACAATAATTAAAAAAATAGCCTATATCCTTATTGGATATAAAAGGCCTACATTGCCTACGTTAAAATCAGACATGCTATGTAAAAGTAAAAATGTAATAAGCTAACAGACGGTTTGGTTTAGAATTTGATTTCTATTTTACTGTTCGTATTAGATAGCCCTAATTTTTCTTCTATGCTTTTCAGATTGGTTGATACATATGTATAAACTTATGATATTATACAAATATATATACAACATTATGACTCGTAACTAATTCATAATTTTATATAGCCTTTTTCCGCAAACAGCCTATCAGACAAAAAATGTTTTGTGTCTGAAAAATTGACTGGTTAGCTTGATTAAAGAGCTCAAATACCACAATAAAACTATTCAATTTTGACAATATTAAATAAAAATACGGGCAACCTTTGTGGTGTCTGGATGAAAATTCTTGTGGGCCAAAATATAAATACCGTGTCTTAGAGAGGAATTGAAGACGTCGATCCTGGTTGTTGTCATAGATATCTGATAGCGATCGTTATTCTAAGTAAGGATCCGCCAACCTATAGCGGAGCAGCGAGATGAATTAATCTCCAACCCTTCTCCTTTATGAAAAAGAGGTCTTAGATCAGCAGTGGGTCGTTTACACGCTGATTCAGTTCATAAAGATAATTTCTTATAGTCTCTCTTCAAAGATATATCTAAAAATCGAATGGAATTCTTGAAGATACCTATTAAAAGAAAAGAAAAATAAACAATGTAAATGAACCGAATACATCACTATGTACTGTGGTCAAGTAGGTCATTTTTCACTTCAGCGCTAACCTATGTGTTACATCATTACGTCTTTATTTGTCACACGATCATTATTTATACGACACTACACACACACTACACAGAGTAAATACAATATATTATGTACCTTGTTTACTATTAGTCATTTTCTTTCAAAATACGTACAAAGATAATTAATCACCTTTACTCATTAGTCATTAGAATTAAATTTCAATTTAATTACTTTCAATGTTTGTAGAAACGAAAGAGGTTTTACAGTTGGAAATTAGGTTAACTCTTAATTACGACTGGAAATAAATTAAGGATAATCTAAGATAATTTGCAAAATTAAGAATCAGGAAATAATAAATAACATTCACCTGCAAATAATCTACTAGCAACGCCTTTTTTTTACAAGGATAGATTGATTATAAGATTGGAGCTCAATCCGTCATGTTGTTCCATTATAGATTAATAAAGACACATGTCTCCGATTTTTTTTTTTAGAAACATCCAGTTTTTCTTAATAATCTAAGATAATTTGCAAAATTAAGAATCAGGAAATAATAAATAACATTCACCTGCAAATAATCTACTAGCAACGCCTTTTTTTTTACAAGGATAGATTGATTGGAAGATTGGAGCTCAATCCGTCATGTTGTTCCATTATAGATTAACAAAGGCACATGTCTCCGATTTTTTTTCAGAAACATCCAGTTTTTCTTAAAAAGTATTTTTTCGCCAAGCACCAGTAGAATTTAAAGAAATCTTCGAAAACTTGACGCAAGCACAATGATAAATTTTCTAATGTAGTCTAGTTTTGAACTCGCAACAGCTAGCTATACTTTACGTATTCTATCTACTAGACTATATTGTTTAACAAAATAGTTTGCATATAAGATATTTCGTTAGTGGTTATTGCGACTCTTCACCATTATGTTAAAATCAAATATTTAAAGCATAACCTCTTTCTCTATTCGTTATATTTATAAATCAAACTACAACTTTTACTTACTACAACTTTTCGTTTAAAAGTTTACTATTAGTCAAAAACTATTAATAAACTTTACCAAGAAAACTGAAAACGTACAATTCAAAATGAGAATGGGCTTTATTTTAGAGACTTTTGAATTGAATCAGTGACCTATATTACACACTTTTAAAAGCGATTCTAAATGCATTTTTGGTCTGAATTTACTGGTGCGCCAATCGAGCTGTATACGTCACTGTTCACTGCGGACGAGGCGGCAATTATTTATTTGAACAATATATATTTTGCTACACTCTATATAACGGGTAAATTTTACTGGTAGAGCTCAGAGCTCACTTGGGTATTTACTTCCCACTCACTGATATACCAGCGTTGACATAACCTATATTTATTACCATTCTGTTAAAGGAACTTTCTGGATCTGGCAGGGTACTTTTTTTCTGCATTATGGTTGATGGTTAGCATAATTTAATCCAAGTTGTTTGAATCTTTTAAATTACTAATGCTAGCAACATCGATAAATTAGTTTGTATATGCATTATAAATATTGTTAATATTATAATCTGCGTCCAAAATATTATTGAAACAGTATTAAAAATTAAATCCATAGGCAAATAAAGCATAAGCAAATGGCACCAAAAAGGCAATTAAAAATTACAACAAAAATAATCATTATTAGAATTATTTTAAGATAATCTAAAATTGATACCAATGAAATAAATTCAAGTTAGTATTAATATTTATTCCATAATGAATTGAACGGAAACAACCTATAAATATCACAATACTAAGGAATATGATATTTTACTATAAAGGTTAATCCTCTGCCGCTAGGTTGCCTGAAAGAGATCGCTTTTCAGGGATAAGACCGCCCTTTGTATATATGGGGCATTCCATGCTAACTCGTCCTACCAATGGATTTTGCATCTCTTATTTCATTTTTTTCTTTTTTCATTGGCACTTTTTGTTACCCCTCGAAAAAGTTTTTTTATGACTTTTTTTTCAAATTTTTTCATCCAGCCAATCGGGAGATGAATTTTTTAAGATTTCGGGTTTTTTTTTTTTATATAGCCATACATAATCTGTTTTTGTGTATAATCAAGTGTATTAGTATTATTATTACTATTACTAAAAAAGTCTCTCTTACTGTACAAGTGAATTCCACGACCGATTGTGGGTTTCAGGTATTTATGATAAAAATCAGGACCAAAGGTTTTAAGTGCTCTTCGAGGTCGATCTAGGGATTTACAATGAAAAACAAACGGATCATAAACAAATATTTGTACAAATTAAAATATTCCGCTTTCAGAGGGATTCAATACCGTGTCCGTCGTCCTATCATAACTTTTGTCACTAAAACACTAAAAATCTCCGTACTTATGTATTCGTATTTTTATACTAGATGTCCTGAGATTTCGTTCGCGACTTTATACATAAATTATGTATGTTAGCTTAAGATGTACCGTGCGTTCAAAGATAAGTACATTCCGAGTTTCGAGTAATTTGGTCCTAAAATTGAGGGTATAATTTCTAAACTATATCATATATATGTATAATAACATATAATAACCTTAAAATATTTTCACCATGAAATCGTAAAGCATATCTTGACGTAAAATTTAGTCTTTATTTCATCACTTAACTTTTTCAAAAGTTATTGTATTGTAATTTGAAGTTTGTATTTTGAATGACTGCGTCAGAGAAGAGAGGTAGTACACCTAAATGCGATCCACAAATAGTAATAATGTTATGTCAAATTATGTTTTTAGCATATTTAATGAATAAAAATTAATCTATACAAATAATAAATCTGTTAAAACCTTCGTTTTATTAATACACTATATATCATCAAGAATAAATTTTAATAGCACGTTTTTTTTCAATCAGCGCCATCTCTTATCGGTTTTTTATGTGTGTACGTATCACGTAAAAAGTACAAAACCAATGTAAATAACTTTAATACATAAAAATTATACGTAACTCATAGTATAATTTAGTTTTTGTTTCATCGTAATTAAATTTAAAAATAAATATTTAAGAAAATAGAAATAGGTACCTACGCCTCCAACGCCATCTAGTCTAAGGAATCTTAAAAACTCACAAAACTTATTTTTGAGTTATTATTTTGTTAAACTTACAAGTTTACTAAATATGTCGGATAGGAATAAAAATCGTTTCAATATTTTAGATAAACATCATTTTCAATTAATATAGGTACTATTATGTTAAATGTCACTAAATATAAAAACGATATTCTACCATTATACGATAGATGGCGCATGTAGGTGATAAAAAATATAAATTTCTAATTTTTAAAATTTTAGTTACATACCCGTGCGAAGCTGGGGCGGGCCGCTAGTAATTAATATTCTTGATCTTTTTCATCACAATGCCGATTTATTTTCACAGAGAGCATAACAGTTTGAATTACGACACTATCGAAATAGATGGCGCTTTCGGAATCGCGATTAGTTACTACCGTATCACACATAATTATTTATTACTAAAGACCGGCCGCGACTTCGTCCGCGTAGAAACCCTATGAGCGACTTCTCCCCCCACTTCACGCGCTGCTCGTCGGACCGCCCACCCTGCCCCCGCTCCCGCTACCGCCTTCGGCGCCGCCGTGCCTGCCGCTAGATCGCGCATTCAGTTTTCAGAAGCCATAAATGTATCTATTTTCAATTAGGAATCAATCCCGTGGGAACTTTGTGATAAAAAGTAACCTATGTGTTATTCTCGGTCTTTAGCTACCTACATACTAAATTTCATCATAATCGGTTCAGTAGTATTTGCGTGAAAGAGTAACAAACATCCATACATACTCACATACTTTCGCATTTATAATATTAGTAGGAAATGGTAGGAATATTAGTATGAAACAATATCTAAAATGATTACAAATTGATCAGCTATAAATATTGATTTATAAAAATCACTTCGAGCACTTTTTATTTACTTATCCGATTACATCCTTTTCCATATCATTGTTTTTTTTTTGCGTAACTAGGTACGGTGCAGCTACCTATAAACGCTCGAACTTTAGTACAATATTAGACTCTTTCAGCAAAAGTTAATATTTATCAATTTTTTATATCTTAAATTGATGAGCTACATTGGTAATTTCAAAATTTAGGAGGCTGTTAAGACCAAGCCCATCGGTTAAGTTTAATCCCAGACATATTGTTGGTAATACATAGTCGAATTCGGACACCACATGTTTATTGTTTATCTTAATCATAGTGTTTTTGTTTGCTTTAAGGCGCAAAACGGAATTAGCCGCTATCGCAGTTATAAAAAACCAGCACCATGGTAGCCGCAGCTGCCAAATCAAAAGATATATCCTAAAATCTTATTATTAGTAATAATAATTATTTTCACTTAATTGACAAATATACCAATGCCACAGATTCCAAATACATTAAGTTACAGTGGTCTGATAAAAATACATTAAAAAAAAAACAGTTTCAAACTTTCTCAAAAAGTTCTTATTCTTGAAATAACCTTATCCACACCAGCAAAGTAGTGGGAAGACGCTTAATTTAATACAATTACAATTCATACGAAAATGAGAAAATAATTCCAGCTTTCGAGAGTATTTTCCTTAAGCTGCATATCTTATCTTCCTTAGCTTTACTTAATGCATATAAAAATTTAAAATTTGATAACTAGATCCTGGCATGAATGTGCTTAAACAAACTGATGAGTTTTTTTTAAACACAATCCTTAATCTAAAATTAATACTTTACTAGAAATCCCTCGACTTTTATTTTATTAGTTTTTTTTATTTAGTTATTTTTTTGTTTTGGTTTTGTTTGTTTTAAAAATAATGTTTACCTGCGAGTACGAGATCAATTTTAAAGACAAATTTAGTCAATAATATATGTATAAATTTGAAATGTCAGCACGTCTTAGCACGAATTTACGTCTTAGTACGTCATCCTGGAACTTAATATTATTAAACTCTTCTTTTTTTTTTAGATCATATTGACTTTTTTTTTGTCGCAGGAGAATCCATTTACGGGTGATATCCAGGACGCCCGGGTGGCAGTTCTAGACCTATGTCGGACTCGGCACTTTGATACCGTACTAAACCCCTGCGGGAGCCTTCAGCCGCTATAATTGGAGAGTCCCGGATCTGCAGGCAACAGGATCCCTCCAGCGAATAGATCAAATTGACGAACGTAACTATCTGGTATGAACATATTGTTTGAAAAATAATTTGTCAGTGAAAGAATTTTCAAAATCGGATCAGAAATACCGGAGACTACTCCGAACATTAAAAGTCACAAACTCTTATCTCTTTATATAATAACATTAGTATAGATTACTTTTTAATATTTGTTTATTGTGTAGATTTATATTTTTTAATTATTAATTATAGTTAATGTAAGGATACCGATTCAAAATATAGATTCTCCTTAGAATAATAGCAAAGAAACTTAACAGTTACTCTTTGAAAAAACATTTTCAATATAATAAATATTCAATCATTAAAAATTCATTTATATGTCCTCCGTGAAAGACAGCGCCACTAAGCCCATCTTTGTCTATTATATAATCATAAACAGAGCAATATGCTTTGGCATATAAATTTTTTTTATACATAAACTTTAAATATTTTAATTAGCATTTGTAAAATCAATTGCAACGTTGTATTGTATATGCGTATACCTTGGCATATAAAGGAAATGTTTATTTTGCGAAGTCGGAAACTTGAAGTTACAGTTTTATCGTTCTTTCTTGTGTTTATACTACGTTTGTTACTGTTTCTGTCGAAGTAACTAATTATTTTTAATATACATAATAATATTATAAATATAATTATATTAGAAATACAAATGAGTCACATTTGACTCATTTGTAAGTCTATCTCAAACATCCTGAAGGCAGTCTCGAGCTCCAAGATCATAAATGACGCGAATAGCTCTTTTTGCAGAATAAATTCACTATAAATTTTGAAAGCGTTACCCCACCGTAACCGTAAGACACTGGAAACAACTTAAAAACTAATCGAGCAGTATCAACTTACAATAGCTAAAAAGTGATAAAATGCACGACAACTGAGAATAACACTGAAGTTGTGAATCCTAATTTATCCTTAAGAAAACTGTAGTGTCACTAACAACAACATTTTTATTATTTAATTTTACATTATAACTAGAATGTTTAACATTAGGTAATGCAAAATATTTGTTTATTTTATTATCAAAATAACAAATCCTTTTAACACAAAATGGGAGATCATTTCTATAATTATATTAAAAATAGAAAGGGCCTAGAATTGATGCTTCTGGAACGACCATTTTTAGCACAGATCCAGATGATTATATTTCATTTATCGAGATGTTTTGAATTCTATTAGTTTCATATGAAGCATTGAGATCAAGATCTTTGCCATTAGCATCGTAATATTAAAGTTTATGTAATGGGGTTGAATAAGCACCTGACGTTACTCATGCTAGGAAATTCATCCAATTACCCACATCGTCTGTCCACTAACAATACATTTATAGACAGTTTAATTTAGTTCAGTTCAGATAGTCAACTGTATTTTAGTATCCAGTACGATCAAGCCTTATAAATCAGCGTACCACGCGGTCGTGCTCTTCATTACTGAACAATGCATCTATTTTGCATTTTGATTCAGCTCGTCATTGAATAGTTTTATAGTATAAACATTTATTTAATACTTTTTATATTATTATATGTGTTTGCATAGTATATTTTTAAACTGTTATTTACAAATAAAATTACTATGTACCTACTGAACTGAATTGAATCAGCCTGTAAACGTCCCGCCCACTCCGTCCCACTACGGGTTAGTGGACAATATCATATCATGAGTGACGGTCGCTATCATCTATATACCATTAAATATTTGTAAGTAAGAGTAGTAGAGGATGAATGGATGGCATGGTCGAATGAATAGAAATTGATTACTATTTCACGCGGAAACTACCGAATTACTGTGATGTAATTTAGTATGTACATAGTCGATCCTGAAATTCTCACGGAATCGCGAATTACGCGGATAAACCTGACATAAACATGACTCCCGGTCAATAATTACTATAGTATTTAAAATAAAAAATAAACGACAATTTTTAACTTATTAAATAATCCATCGATGTATAAGATCATGTAGAGATCACGTAGAGATCATGTCAAGATGAAGTCAATTTTGATTAAAGTAATATGATTTACTAAATAATATAAGCAGAAAATCCTCAAATTAATGAACCGAAATAACCTTTGTCACACCTTGAAGTGTCGTGTTGCGTCTTGACCTAAATCACAATTTATATAAAGTATTTAAAGAAATATAATTCTTAAACATATAGGTAATAGAACGAGAATCGTATAAATATTTGTAATTCAAAGAACAATATGTCTTCTTCCTGTCTAGTAGATAATGAAAAGTTATATCAGTCTTCTTTATATGCATAGCTGAAACATATGAAGCCGAAACATTTTCCTGCGTATATTAAGAAAGTTGTATTGAGTATGTAAAATTGTTGATATAGTATTGCGTTTCATTCAACGAAACATGGGCTCCGAATAGTTTTAATTTTTTATATATATAATTTTTTTCATTCTATGGCAGATTTATCGACTGTTCTGGTGTGCTACCTGGACCGTTCTGGTGGTTGTCCTTGTCCCCACCGTATGGGTAGCAAATTAAAATGTCGGTTTGCGGTTGTTATCATAACTATCTGAACGATAGTCGCTAATCATAGGGAAATTACACTATAAGTGTGAACCATAATATATACAGGGAAATATTCTCAATAGTGGAACATAAAATGATTGTTTTCGTTCAGCTTAATATAGTTTATTTGAGATTTTAGCACCTTACAATCAGTCACAGTATCTTAAGAAAGCATTTTCATTGAAATAAAAATTGTTTAGATTCTTTAAAACGTGATTACATTTTTTATAAAAATAATGATAGCAGAATGTGGAAATCTAGTTAGAATTTATATCTATTTTCACAGTTCGCGGAACTAAATCCAAAACCAGCTGACGGGCTACGAAGATACGGAACGTATTCGTAGCATCTTATGGCGTAGCACATACCTTACGGGCGAGTCATGAGACCTTGTGGTATAAATTTTTTTTAACACGTATGAAAAAAAAAAATACCAATTTTAATTGTTGCATAAATTTCCTAAAATCTTATAGTTCATTTTTATTTATTGTTGGCCTTTTAAACTAGAACTTCGCGAATCGAGATATTTACCGAGATAAACTAGCAAACTTTGGGAAATATAAAAATTAAAATTAAAGGAAGGGAAAAAAATTTCTTTTTAAGATATAAGTAATTGAAGTGATATCGTAAAGAAGTAATTTATAGATTTTTTTTAAATAAACTGCCCTTATTTTTACTACAAAATATAAACAAAAGACAGGTAAAACCGCAAGGGTTGGCTAGTATTTTTAATGTATATTTTTGTATACCAGTGACACTGAGCTTATATTTTATTTGCGTGTGAATTTGTAAATATGTAAGCAAAACTACTCAAAAGATAGCTTCGACACGAAACAGTTCAGTGTATAGCCGTGGACGCTGTAAAGGGTCCGAAACGTCGGGTAATAATTAAAAAAAATGTTAAAATGTAAAGTTTTTTTTAAAAAAAACGCGATAAAATCCGGTGTAGACTTTTAATTAAATGAGTTCAGTTAATATTATAGTAACACATCTCTTACTCATATGCGTTTAAGTTTTAATTACTTTTGAATTAATAATTTCGGGTTAAAAAATCTTATTATTGGCATATCACTTAACATAAACGTTTACGTAGAGTCGAATCTTATCAAACTTTAGTATGAATAAAGTGAAATGTCATTTGTAAGAGGCATGGTCTAATATGAAGTTAAAGGTCATAACCCGTAGGTACCTTTATACAATAGAATGACGTAAAAGGTAACATAAATCTCTCTCTGGTGATATTAATCGCAAGATATATTAAATTTTCTATTTTTTTTTTCATTTAATTAAAAGTCTAAAAACGAATTTTATCGCATTTATTTCAAATTACAGTTTAGCAATATTTTATTTTAAATTATTTCCCGATGTTTCGGAACCTTTACAGCGTCCGTGATCTCGGGGGACTGAGGTGGTGGGTGTCCGAATAATTTTCTATTTAGTAATACTACAGGCTATAGATCATTGTAATACCATTCATGAATATGTTTGTTAATATCTCATTACTGCCCAAAAACTTCCTCTACGTATAGAAGAACGGTTGATGTTTAATGAATCACACTCCACTGGATGACAATCCACACAACTGGACAATAATTTACCTGCTATGAGTAATGATCGCTACGAGGTATCTATCCTAAAAATTTGACCGACCGACGGCTTTACGTGCTCTTCGTACAAAGAAATACAACGAGATCAGACACAAATATTTATACAAAAACAAATATCTGCACCGAGTGGGAATCGATCCTGCGATCGTCGGCGTTAAGGCGACTTCTCATACCACTAAACCAGAACGGTTGTTATAATAAAATACATATGAGAAGAGAAATAACCATAAAAGTCTAAAGCTATTGATTGATTGATTCAACCTGCTGATGTAAATAAATTTAATCCTATGAGGGTAGAATAGAAAAATCCACCACCACATCAGCCGTTGTATCACATGAGTAAAGAAAACGTACAGAGACAAAGTTTCAAGCGTGCCGCGATAGGTACGCTACTACAAGCATGAGAGGCGTGTCTGCGTCAGCACTCGCGCCTCGTCACATACGGAGAGAAACCAGACTATACTGCATTTAAGCTTAAGGGCTGCAGCAGCAACGTCGTGCGTCGTGTTTTCATTTAATGATAATTTATTAATTTAAATATTGTTTTAATGTAATTTTAATAGTGTTTTAATATAAAAGTGTAAGTTTCCTAAAAATGTTTAGGAAAGTATCAATTTTTTCTTTTTCAAATCGAAATATCGACAAAAAAAGATCAAATTTGATAGAATAATTTTTAATACCCTTAAAAATGATAAAGTTGCTTATGAAAATATTAAAAAAAAAAACAACAAAAATAAACTTTGTGATCTTGTTGAACAACTATTGTTTATTAAATTTTATGCTCCTATGCCAACCCTACCAAAAAAGGTATAAATTTTGCTCGCTCCTTAGAAGCATTGTCTCTGTACGGTTTCTTTACTCATGTGTTTGTATGTCCACTGCTAAACGTAGGCCTCCCCCATCACCTCTGGAGCGGGGGGGGTTGTCAATACGCTAGGCAGGCGGGTTGGCGAGCACAATGCGCTGTAGCAGGAATTGGTGACGTTGCTGTCCATCACCATACTGGTAAGTGTACAGTTGTTCGCATCACTTTGGCCTTAGTCACCTTATACGAAACCTCGGCAAGAAAAAGGTCAGGACTATTCTTCTCTGCTAATCAGTGCACGGCAAAAAAACTACTACTAATCGTTAAATTATCAAAAAAATTTAGTGGGTGAAAGCGTGTAGTATATTATAGTAGCGGATTATTATAAAATTATAGTGATATTTACGATTTGCCTTCGAATATAGTGACACTCATTTACTGGGTTAGAAATAGCTCCTACTATTATGAAATTCGTCGACATGTTTGACCAACCGAATGAAATAAGTGTGTGTGTCAAGTATTAGGCTTAGTATCGACCCGTCCCAATTAAACAGTTATGTAGTATAAGTTATATCAAAACGATTGATTTTTAAATATTACATTCTAAGGTCGGCTGGTAGAGAATGCTTTTAGCATTAAGCCCGACTTTTGTACAATTCAATAATGTTCTTGTGCAATAAAGTATGTATTATATAAACAAATAAATTGTTATGTGTTATGTATACACACATATATATGTATATAACGAACATTTTCATATGAATCAAGTACTCGACCTTATCTATCTAACCTAGGTACTAGATCTAACTAAAGACCGCCTATTGTATGTTTACTTCTAATAAAATATCTTGTATAACATATCTTTTCACGTAAAAATATTATTCCTATTCTTAATCAATTAAAATCTTGGCATTTTTGTAAGCTAATTGATAATAACTTTATCATCATTCACACACTGAACTAAACTGAAACATTCCCTGGGGAGACTCACAAGAACAAACGAGAGAGCTTTCGCCACTACTACTACACTAGAAAATTAACTATATTGTTAAAATAGATCAATTTTATTTTTTATTTTTTGTACTTGGGTCAAGTTATAATTTTATATAAATAAAACATATAGAATTTGATGTAATTCGTAATTTAAAAAAATTGTTTTTTTATTTTTTATTTGATATTATTGGGATTTCACTCGCTACAAACTTATTTCAAACTTAACTGAATCAGCCTGTAAACAACTCACTGCTGAGCAAAGGCCACTTCTCCATGTTGGAGAAGGACTGGAGTTTAATCCAGCCTCGGAAAGCACGTTAAACCGTCGGTCCCATCTAATAGTGACCGTTACTCATGGTAGGGAAATTAACCGCCAAACCACAACCGCCCCGAGTCTGGGTGTCATATATATTTGTTTATATATGTATTATTTAAAAAATTTATGTGTATCACTCGTCTGTTACCTAAAACACAGGCATTAAATTGTCTACTTTAAGAACAGATGACCGTTCAATTATCAGTTCAATAATCAGTTACATAACGAAAACGCTTTAATTTTTTTTTTAATCTTGTAATCTATCTATCAATAGACTTCGTAAAATATTATAGCGTGCACGTATAACACATCTGACATGTATTTTTTAAATATTAAACTATACAACGGAACCTTTTTTGTAAAATTATTACATATTCTCAAACTGCCATACATTGCTACGTAAATTAAAAAAAAAATTCTTGTGACCTACGTACAGTTTTTGTAAAATTGAGTTGATGAGGTAGATAGCGTGGAATTAAAAAAAAAAAAACATTTAAATGAGTAACATAAGTATTTTTCTCATAATATTTTTGTATAAACTAAAACATAATGAATGCAACTTGTATTTAAAACAAGACATGTGTATAAAAACGAAGACTTGACGTTCTTATTTTTAAAACTTATTTACCAGCGTGTACCATGATATTACCGTATCGAAAATTTGTAACTGACTCATTTAATACAGCCATAACAGTATCTCAACATATAAACCTACTTTATACTCCATAAAAATCCTGAAAGCTACCATATATAATAAAAATATTGACATGGAATATCAATCAAGTTTATCTTGTATAAATAAAATAAAAAAATCTCTTTCGGTTTCGAATAACGTGTTCGTTACGTGTATAAAAATCCTACATAATAATTTTCATATACTTTTATATAAACGAAATCCTAAAAATAAAATTAAATAATCATGCTCTCTTTCAGTTTGTTGATTTTTCTCCTAAAAAAGTATTGAGCGAAAGAGGGATAAAGCTACTCAATCTGCTCCTTGTTTAAATTCAAGTGTCAATTAGCCTCTTTATTAGTCTCGTATTTACATAGAAACGATACAGATGGCAGCTGTTTGTTTACGACTTCTATTATATATACCAAGGAACTTAATTAAAAGCAAGCGAAAGCTAACTTCATTATGCCACAGCTGTGGTGATTTATACTTAATTTTGTTTTTTTTTTTTTTTTGGAGACATTTTTAGATTGATCCTTATTTGTTTACGCATCTTCTCGTAGCTTAATTTACTTAAAACAGTAATTTATTGTATTGCGATACAGTTTACAAAATTATTACTCACACATTACATTAAATATTGCACTTTTATTGGATTTAATTTATTCTCGTTCTTACAAAACCGATTGTTTACTAATAGTTTAGTTTGTTTTGTTAAATGACTCAATGGAATTGAATGTGATGTCAATTATTGTTCTTTTATCTTTGATATAACACGTATCTAACACGACAACGACGCCAGCGCATTAGGATAACTATCCTGTAACGTTACATGTAAGATGAAATAAATAAATAAACAAAATAAATTAATTAATTCCAATTCAGTTTAGGAGATTAAAATGAAGGAGAAAGGCATATTATATTTTAATAATAAAAACAAAACAGAACAGGCAATTGGTGTGTAGACTATAGCACAGCTCGACATGAATTAAATTTTTTTTTTTCTAAAAATTGCTATTATTAAGCGACAGCGACTTCGACAGTGAATATCTAATAATAATGTAGTAATATAATAATGATGTAGAACGCTCGTTTGATAAAACTATGTATATATTATTACTAGTTATATAAAAGTTAATACAATTTTATATATTCCATAGGACCGTTTCGATTTAACAGGCTTGCAATAATTACATTAATAAAAATATTAAAAATAAGAACCTCATTATTATGATGGAGTCTCTTGAGTTATGTCTTATTATCAGTAGGGATCGAAATACTGACAGGTTATCTGTCAGTAGTAGGCGGGTTTTTTGCAGTGTAGTTACCGGCAGAGAAAAATATTTCAGACCTCTGAAGGGCCTCTGAAAGCCGACTCAGGCCATAGTGGTGGGAACAAATGTACACCAACCAGGATGGTGACAGGCAGCTGTATTACCATATTCTACCCAAAACACACTGCGCTCGCCAACCCGCCGACCAAGTGTGGCGAGTATTGAAAAAACCCCACCAGAGATAATGGACGAGGCCTACGTTCAGTGGACATCAGTGGACATCCAACGGCTGATGTGGTGATGGATTTTTTCATTCTACCTTCAAAGATTTATATTTAAAAAAAAATGTTTATTCCATCAATAACCAACACATTACAATAATTTCACTAAGGTTTACTTCTTTTTTTACAATAAGCTCCCGTGCCAAAAGAAGTCATTCTTCCTTAACACACTCATACTTTAATACAAAGTTATAAGACGAAATAAGCTAAGCTTTACAAAAAATACAAATAAAATTTTTTGATAACAACACGTATGTATTTGTGTGTTAAATACATTTACATCAGTAGCATGAAACAATAAAAAAAAACTGTCAGTTATAATCATCTATACACGATGACCAGTACGACATGACCAGTACGACATGACCAGTACGACAATGACTCTTTTATTATTTCTGTACTGTATTAGCCTGCAAACCACCCACTGCTAAGCGAAGGCCTCTTCTTCATATAGAAGAAGGATTGGAGTTTAATCTACCACGCTGCTCCACTGCGTGTTGGCGGATAATTTCCTTATAATGGGTAACGATCGTTATCAGGTGTCTGTGATAGCAACTGATTGACGTTCTGATTTACGTGCTCTCCAAGGCACGGTGGGGAGATCACAAAAACATACACCCAGACCGAATACAAATATTTGGACAAATACAAATATCTTTTTCGAGCGACAATCTAACCAGCGACCGCCGCGCCGCGGCGCGCGGTGTTTAGGCAACTACTCGCACCACTACACCAGAACGGTCGTCAAACGGTCGGTTTTATTATTTAAATGCAAACAGTATAATAAGATGTAACAATAAACCATTTCATACAATAACTTAACAATAAGATTTCAACACACACAAAACTTTAAAAGTCTTAACGTAATAATAAACAAGGCTTATTCATATCATGTAAAACATGATATAACAAACCTAATAAAGGTCAAAGCTAAACCCACTATGTCCACAAACAAAAACAATGGCACACAATTGTACAGAAACAAAGCCGTGTGTTCGTGGATGTATACTAACTTGATTTATTACACTTGGAAGGAAGAAACGGGAATTAAATACAATTGCGTAGGAGATTAATGTTAGGGGATACAGCGAATTTAATGCAAACCCGCCACAAGATAAGATTTATTTCTGATCCCGTAACATTTATTTCTTTTAATTCTTAACGCTCAATATAATATATATACGTGAATTTTACCTTTTCTGTCGTCCATTTATCGTATTTAAAAATAAAAGCGTTTACGCGTGGCCTCTCCACATAGTTTCAACACAGCATACACAACAATTAGTGGAAGTCTGAGGTTTCGCTAAATACCGCTTTTTGTCATTGCCTCAGGGTTATCACTTTTATATTTACTGACTTAGCCTGTTCTAAATCTGCGTTCTCTACGGTACTATATACATATATTGCATACGAATATTCGCCATTTTTTTTTTCATTAATTTTTTTATAACAAAGTTTAAATTGCCAGTAGAAGATTTACCAATGATATTTAATAAAGATACATAGACTATAAAAGTCTAAAGGTTTTGGTGGATGTTTTATTTGTTTTAAAAATATAAATAGGAAAAGGTCGATTAATATATTTTATTTGTATTTAAGAGTAGTTTTTTTTTTTTCAAAAAATATTAATTTTATACATATATTACATAATAATTATTATATACTTGTAATAAATAACTGATATTGTCAATTCTTATATATAGTTATGTAAGCTTTTCCTTAATAAGACTAAAATAACAGATTTAAAATAATATTTCGAATTGGACCTATTAATGTTTTAAAGTAAAATAATATTCCAGCAATACAATTTCATAAATGTTAAGTCATTATTTTAAACCATAGTAGGCTAGTACGGTCATTTAAAACCCAAAGTAACTAGATTCAAATAAAAATGTCACACGTAAATCATTAAAAAATGTATACCACATACATTAAAGTAGTATCTGGCCAACCAGCGAACCGCATAAAGAGAAAGAACTAAAACCGTAAACCGTCTTTAACTTGGTATCTCGTGGGGCACGTTAAAATAGCAAACTTTCTTTACTTGGGCAGATGTCAAGTGGCGAATAAAACGGGAAAGAAGTAAAACTAGCAAGTTTTGGGGTTAGATAGACACTTCAAACAACTCTGACATTTATATTGTGCGATATTTAGAGGATTCGAGTTTTTTGTTTCGTGCTAAAAATAAGGAATTCTTTGTACATAATTCAGTTATTCTTTTCCACTAAAAAAATAATATAAATACTTGTGTTTCTCAAATTTGAAATATAGACAAATACATTATTTATAATTTCATTATAGACATAATAATAATGTATACAAGTAATAGCTATTTATGTTTTTAACATTAGACATTTACTGGTACTTTTTATAGACGTCATTAATCAATCAAAATAAGTTCCCATCAATAATTTCATTATTGTTAAATAACAAAAGTAATGATAATAATTTAATTAAAATTGGTGCGAAGATCAATTACACGGCTCGTTTCAACTGAGAGTAATTTTTAATCTGTTATCGAAACAGACGCCCGCGGGAACCATTCATCCATCATCGACTTCGACTAGTGTAATTTTAACCATTAACAAATAATGACTATGACCATAGAAATTAAAAATATTGTTACAGTGTCGATACATTCAGTCATTCAATATAAAATAAATTAAGAGGCACGATAGATTTTAAATGCTTTAAAGAATTTTTTTATATAAAATTATAATAAATTCATGAATCTAATTTAAAAACTAGAAATGATGCAACATATCCTCGTTAATTAGGTCTCATTCATTTTAATTTAGTAATTATTATATTAGAAATAATTATTATGTTTAAATAAAATAACTACTATATCATAATCACATTTAAATTTAACGTTTGAGAATCCTTATTTTAATGAAAAACGAAATATACACTGTTTGTCTGTCACAAAATCTTTAAAACACCTGATCGACCGAAGACTTATGCATAAGTTATTCCTTTCGTGATGAAGATACTCACTAAGAGAATTTTACGAAAATCTTTTTTAGAATTGAATTTTTATATACCATCATATATACTTCTTCCTTTACTGAATTTCTGTTTTCGTACTAATTGCTGCGATGGTATATAAGAATATAAATAAATAAATAAACCTCACACACTCAACGGCCCCCGATAAGATGTGAATCCTGTGTCGAAGTTCCGGAAACACACACAATACACAAGCAATGAATATAATATAAGTGAAATACCAATCACTACCTGACTCGTCATGAAATTCGTTAAGCTATAATCCCGATAGAACTAAATATAACTAAAAACATTTCCTTGCCTTCACCAAAATTTAATCTAGTTAATAATATATAAAAGCCTAACGGTAATAGGATATATCGAGCGAGTCGACTAAAATTTATATATAAACTAGCGGCCCGCCCCGGCTTCGCACGGGTATTTAACTAAAATTTCAAAAAATATAAATTTATATTTTTTATCACCTACACCTGCGTCGATACTCGAAAATATTTCATAATAGACGGAGTGAGTTGTCAAACGTAATACTTTAGCCCGCGACTTCGCGTAGAAGTCGAAAATGGTTATAATATTTATTGTTAATTTTGTTATAACATATAAATTATTATGTTAAAATATTTGAATACTTATAAAATATAACGGTATTACAGAGTAGGGATTTAATGTTTAAATAAACATTAAAATAAAAATAAAAATTGTTATATTTTATGAACACGAAGCTCGGCCTTTAATGTGAAGAAAGTTACATGGGAGTATTATCTTTTTACAACGAAATCGAAATACTACACCTTCCATAGTATTTCTTTATAAACAATATTTTTTGTTTTTCCTTCGAGGTGCTAGAATCACCAGGTTACACTGGATCATGCCACATACAACTGGCTGTGAGAGAGAGAAGCAGCTTTCGCTCAAGTACACTCCCGCTACATTAGGAGTTTGACCTTAAGCTTTTTTTTTATGGTAAATACATACTCATATACACTCATACATTATATTATTATCTAGTTCCCGGAAATCACCATTTCCTATTTTAAGCAACAGGTCTGAGAATAGTCCGGCAGTAACATCTCCCCTTAGATGGACTCTAATATTTATGGTAAGGCTCAGTTTCGTCACTGCAGGCTATAAATGCTTCTGTACTGTACTGTATTGTATCAACCTGTAAACAGCTCACTGCTGAGCAAAAACCTTTTTTCTATATAGAAGAAGGGTTGAAGCTTAAGGATAATATCCTACCATAAGTAACGATTATAATAAGGTATCCATGATAACAAACGGGACCGACGGCTTTACGTGCTCTCCGGGGCACGGTGGGGAAACCCATAAGGACATACACCCAGACCTGAAACAAATATTGGCACAAATACAAATATCTGCCCCGAGCGGGAATCGAACCCGCGACCACCGGGATTAAGCCGAAGCGTTAAAGCAACTACTCGCACCACTACACCAGAACGGTCATCAATGGTTCGTTCATTGTATCGTTGGTATAATTACACCGCAAGTCAATACGATTTCATCTCTTAGATTTGAATGTACCTGCAAGTAATGTTTTTTTTCAATTTTGATTGACTCGGCACAGTTGGTAGTGACATTGCTTTATGCTCCAGGATCGTGGGTTCTGGTCTGGGTGGTATATTTATTTATTTCCATATGTACTAATTATAATATGTATATTTATAAAAAAAAATTTATATCAGTCGGCTGTCACCTAAAACACAGGCATTAAGTTGCCTACCTTAGGAACAGACGATCGTGTGTGTATGTCAAACATATTATATTTAGGTATATTTAATAATAGTCCATGAGAGCTTTTATCTCCTCCTTCTTATTGTTAGTTTTAGCGTATGATAAAGTTAAATGGGTACATGATTTATAATTTTTTCTGATCTTGTTCCAACATTAGTCCGTGGTGCCAATCTGTACTAATTGGGTTGTTAATGCCGTATAATTCAAAAATGTTTCCAAATTCACTTCGGTGTCTTCTATATCTGTATCATTGTGAGTACAGATGCCTTGCTGATGAGTCATTTAGTTTAAAACCCTTGACTTAAAACAACACCAAAATTGAAGTAAAAAATATTATATAAAACACTATTTTACTATAAAGCGACCACACGGTATATTTACAACTCAATTTTGTTACGTTTAATATAAAGTCTTGGCTGTTCCACCAGGAGCACCTAAAAAAATATATCACCCACACCTGCGTCAATACTGAAAATATTATAATATAATAGACGGTTTGAATTGTCAAACATGTGTCAAAATAAAATGTAATTAAAAAAAAGGACTAAGGAGTATTGATATCAAAATAACTTTCTACCCCCTTTTAACCCGGTTAGGGGATAAATTTCGATAAAATACGAAATACGTCTTCAATCAATTCTGTTAAATAATATTTATGCAAAATTTGCAGTAGATTGGACCAAGGAATCACGTTGTCCCATACAAAGTTTGCCTCCCTGTTTCAACCTCTTAGAGGTAGAATTTCTTAAAATCCGTTCTTAGCTGACCTCTACTCGGCAAAAGGAATATTCCTACCAAATTTCAAGTTTTTAGGTCTCATAGTTCCAGAGATATCGTGATGAGTGACTATATCTATAGAAAGTCTCCTATATATATATAGATAAATTGGTTGATATTGTAGGTAGCTTTTTTTTTTGGTTTTTATTTTTTATTTTTTGTGTGTGACCTAAACACTGTTTTAAAAGTCTTCTTTTTAATTCAACTAATAATAGGATGAAGGGGGGCAGATACTGTTTGAGTAACAAAAAAATTATGATTTTTAATGAATTTAAGTTTAGTACAATTCAGCATCATAGTACAAATCATTACCTGTCGCTGACTCACTCTGATACTACTTCCTAATACGTATTTTTCTTTTAAATTGTAGACTAAACTCTCACTTGTAAGTATACCTACTATCATATATCAAATTTACTATATGTGTATATAAAATGTATTTTTTTATATATTTATTTATGTAGTATATGTACGTAAGTGTAGGTATGTAATTGTAAGTACAATATTTTTTATATTATAATTAATATCTTATATATTTATTTTTATTTTTTAAGTTATATGCAGTACCTAAATATTGACTTTGTTTCCAAACCCCAAAGGTTGTCTGGGACAAGTCGCTACTAAGCGATAAGCTTATTGTGCATCTAGGTATTTACTTTTTCTTCGTGTAATCGTGTTTTATATTTTTTTATATGATGTGCATTAAAGAATATATTATTATTATAACAAAATTAATATAAGCAAAATAAATGAATACCTATTTTAAACGTGTAAAAATTTCGACGACAAACTTTTTTTCTTTTTTTAATTATTTGAGTATCATAAACATACATACTTCCATATAGCAAACAAAGAACAAATTTTAATTATGTTAACTTTAAAAAAATATTTTAAAATATTCTAAAAATTTAACAAAAAATAAAAATCTATTAAAACTTTTAAAAGTAATTAAATAAATTAATTAAGGGCTAGTGATTGTATGCGAAAGTTTAACGATTCATTGTTTACATTAAATCAATCTGGAGGTCAATTTCAGAACAATATACGTATCGTAATAGATTTTATATTGTTTTATAAGTTACTAGACGATCCATGCTATTTTACTCGCGTTTCCATAGCGTTAGATTATATAATTACAATTACTAGTCTACTAGCTGTTGTTCGCGTGAAAATTTTGATTTTACACTTTAAGTTATGCTAACCTGTATGAAACGTACATTTGGACAAGATTGAGAACAGGAGTCTTGTGCTATTTCAAACTATAAACTATAAACTGTGTCAAATATTATCCAATCGGTTAAGCTGTTCTGGCATGATGGAGGAACAATTATCCATTAATTCAAACAGTTATTAAAAAAAGTCTATGTAACAAAAAAAGGTTTTCTTTGTTTTTTAAAGGTTTAATTTGATTATTATATGAGCATGTTCAAACAAATTCGTCAGCTTTTTAATATTATATAAAATTGAAAAACTGTAATAACCCTGCGGGTTACAATCTTTGAATTGTATTTTTTTTTTTCGCATGTCGCTTGTCTTATAATTTTATTTTCTTTATAAGAAAGTCTGTTAAACTTTGAGTATATGAAAATATTTTAAATCATGTATACAACACAATAAAATCTTCACAGGTACAGATTTATATCAAAGAAATTATAATAAAAGTCTTAATATTTATTAAATAAATCCGTAAAACTGAAAACAGAATATCGTAACTATAACTACTACTTTTATATACTCGTATATATAATCGTATCTAAATATAATTTTCAAAAAATACGACATACTCGATCATCGATCGAAAGCTCGATCATCTAGGTCATAAAGGGCTTTTCACAAAACAAGGAACATAGGACGGTTTATTTTTCTTTTTTTGGTAAGTCGTGTTTTTTTTGGAAATTATATTTAGATACGAATAACATAATAGAAATAAAATAAAAATACCAAGTAAAGCTCGGTCATCCAGATACTAGTGTATAATCGATTTTAAAGCGGACTTACTTGATTATTAAGTTCAGTCATCATTATATGAAAAATTTATCTCAAAAGATATTATACCACACATGTAATTTTGCAACTGTACATTGTACGGTGAGAGAAAAAAGCATTAAAGATAATAACAATATTGAGAATACCAATAAAAAATAACCTGTGAATTTAACTTTACAGCATTACCTTTTTCTATGGTTATTAAATTCAGAGTCTATAAGTATTTAATATTTTATTAGGATATATCAACAGAGGTAGTATAGGGGATGGGTAAATAAGACTCAATATTTGTTATCACCAATAATACGAAACAATTGTTCTATTTTTTAATTGTTATTTAGACACATACACAAACACATACAAAAGGAATCTTAATCGTAATATAATATTACCGTGTAAAATTTCAAAGTTTAATATCAATAAAATATATACACACATAGACGCAATTTAAACAAAGGTATTATTTTATGCTATATATATCGCATGTATATTATTTCAATTATGAAATTATTATTTTACTATTAATTGAAAAAAATATTATATTTTATATAATTTTAACATATATATAGTTTATTAATTATAAAATTTAACCAATAAATACTTTTATTATTATCAATTATTACGTACTAGCTGCTGCCCGCGACGTCGTCTGCGTGAACGCTATACAGCACCAAAAATACCTATGATTATACCTTTTAAAATAACATTCATTTACCCGTTTCTTCTTTACATTTCATATCTACAGAAAGTACAGTAACAGACTGTCTTTTGTAAAACTGACTTTCAAAAAGTGCTTATTTTTAGCCTGCTTTGAATAAATGACTTTATGGTGATTCTGCTGAATTAAGTCATAAGTTGTGACTGAAAGGGATGGAGAAAATAATAAATAAGGAATACAGAATAGGGTAAAAATACATATTTATAGGACTTCTCGATAAACAAAATTAGAAGTTTGGCTCTCCGCAGCCAAAATGTAAAGAGAGTCAGGACTGGTGACGCGGGAGCAAGCGACGTACAGCTGCCCGTGTGAGAAGCAGCTCGTCCTGAGGTCGACACCAGCTACCCTCAGTGTCTGCCCCTGCGACTTATTGATGGTCATCGCGAAGCAAACACTCACGGGGAACTATACGCGCTTGAACTGGAACGGGAAGTTATGAGGTATAAGGGGAATGCGTGGTATAAATACTGCTTCGCCGACGCCACAACCCGTAAGAATTTCCGCCTCAATGGTGTGTCTGTGGAGCGAGATGACTTTAAGGCGGGTCCCGTTACACAACTTTGGAGGAAATAGGTTCCGGAGAAACATAAGCATTTCTTATTTTTATGATATATATGGCTTGCTATGCAGTTCTTTTTGAGTTCTGTTTGTTATTACATACAGAAAAACTCGATGAATTTTATAAGACATAAATGAAGCAGCTTAAAACTTATATAAACACATTTTTTTAAATTGTCTTGCTCATCTCTGAAACGAATTAACGATACAATTTTCATTAAAATGCACAACTCCATCTATGACTTTTATAAACAACTATTAACCTCACCAACATGATCAAATTTAAATTATTTATATCCAAAAAGGGTTTACACATGTAATTTGACTTGATGTTTTTGAAATCTCATAGATGGCGCTGCTCTAAAATTGTCTTGATACTACTTATATTCATTTCTTATATTACATTCATTCTTACATTCATTATGTTTAGCAGCCTAAGTTACTTATATTTCGTGATTTTTATAGTGTGAAGATAGCTTATAGCATGGTTATTAACATAATAACAACATTCAAATATGCGTCGTTAGATTACACGCTGTTACAGAATGCGTTGAAGAAATAAAGGTTCACTGCTCGTTCCCCGTAGGTGATAGCGTGATAATATGTAGCCTATGTTATGACCCGACTTCTTAATAATATTCGTTCGAAATTTGAAGTAAATCCATGCAGTACTTTTTGAGTTTATCCCGGACATACATACAGACAAACAGACAAACAAACAAACAGAAAAACAGACAAAAATTCTAAAAACTATATTTTTGGCTTCGGTATCGATTGTAGATCAAACCCCAAGTATTCTTTTAAAAAAATATTCAATGTAAAGTTTTGACTTTTCTACCATTTTATTATATGTACTAGCTGCTGCCCGCGACGTCGTCTGCGTGAACGCTATACAGCAACCAAAATACCTACGATTATACCTTTTAAAATAACATTCATTTACCCGTTTCTTCTTTACATTTCATATCTACAGAAAGTACAGTAACAGAGGGAGACTGTCTTTTGTAAAATTGACTTTCAAAAAGTGCTTATTTTTAGCCTGCTTTGAATAAATGACTTTATGGTGATTCTGCTGAATTAAGTCATAAGTTGTGACTGAAACGGATGGAGAAAATAATAAATAAGGAATACAGAATAGGGTAAAAATACATATTTATAGGACTTCTCGATAAACAACATTAGTAGTTTGGCTCTCCGCAGCCAAAATGTAAAGAGAGTCAGGACTGGTGACGCGGGAGCAAGCGACGCGACGTACATCTGCCCGTGTGAAGCAGCTCGTCCTGAGGTCGAAACCAGCTACCCTCAGTGTCTGCCCCTGCGACTTATTGATGGTCATCGCGAAGCAAATACTTACGAGGAACTGTACGCGCTTGAACTGGAACGGGAAGTTATGAGGAATGAGGGGAATGCGTGGTATAAATACTGCTTCGCCGACGCCACAACCCGTAAGAATTTCCACCTCAATGGTGTGTCTGTGGAGCGAGATGACTTTAAGGCGGGTCCCGTTCCACAACTTTTGAGGAAATAGGTTCCGGAGAAGCATAAGCATTTCTTATCTTTATAACATATATGGCATGCTTCATTTTCCTCTTTCTTCGTTATTTAGCTCAAATTGCTTACAGCAATAGCGTGCCGTTTTCGAGTTTAAATTTTGTTATACATCTATTCAGTTCTTTTTGAGTTCTGTTTGTTATTACATACAGAAAAACTCGATGAATTTTATAAGACATAGATGAAGCAGCTTAAAACTTATATAAACACATTTTTTAAATTGTCTTGCTCATCATGGAGTTGTGCATTTTAATTTTTATTAAAATGCACAACTCCATCTATGACTTTTGTAAACAACTATTAACCTCGCCAACATGATCAAATTTAAATTATTTATATCCAAAAAGGGTTTACACATGTAATTCGACTTGATGTTTTTAAATCTCATAGATGGCGCTGCTTGTCTTGATACTACTTATATTCATTTCTTATATTACATTCATTCTTACATTTATTATGTTTATCAGCCTAAGTTACTTATATTTCGTGATTTTTATAGTGTGAAGATAGCTTATAGCATGGTTATTAACATAATAACAACATTCAAATATGCGTCGTTAGATTACACGCTGTTACAGAATGCGTTGAAGAAATAAAGGTTCACTGCTCGTTCCCCGTAGGTGATAGCGTGATAATATATAGCCTATGTTATGACCCGACTTCTTAATAATATTCGTGCCAAATTTGAAGTAAATCCATGCAGTACTTTTTGAGTTTATCCCGGACATACATACAGACAAACAGACAAACAGACAAACAGACAAAAATTCTAAAAACTATATTTTTGGCTTCGGTATCGATTGTAGATCACACCCCAAGTATTCTTTTTAAAAAATATTCAATGTACAGTTTTGACTTTTCTACCATTTTATTATATGTATAGATTTGTGTATCTTTCATATTTGTAAATCGAAATGTAGAAGAGAATTAGGATCCATTATAAACCATTATTATAATCATTAATAAAATCTAATGGTAATTTAACAGTACTTCGGTCAGTAGGATATAATTAATGTAGTCATTATAATAAAGTTGAGAATTATATCACTTTATTGTTAACTTCACAGAAAATATATTATTCATAAAAGAGAAATGATATCATATCCTCGAGCATTAATGATATCGCCTGATAAAACTTTCTGAAGGAAAAGTTAGCGTTATTTCGAAAGAAGGTGAAAGTTCCTTCTCAGAAGTTATTTCCAATATTTTCCACTTTCAAGATATCTGTTACCAGTCTAAGTGCAAGATGAACGTTATAATTCAATGGGATGTCATATGATAAAAAAAGCCGATATAAATTAACATAAATTATTGTTTACATATTCAAAATAATTTGTTTTTATATTGACTTTTTTCAACATTTTTTATATGGGTGTTACATAATTTTGAAAAGTTTGTATTAAATTAGTTTCGGTTACTCTCTAAATACCTTAGCTCTCATCGGACACTATCGCGCTTTTGTCAGAGCATCTTTGAACAATTTAATTTGAAAAATTGACATATGAGAGAATGTTAACGAATTTACTGCGTATTCATAAGAAGCATTATATATACAATCAACGATCGCCTAATAATAACCATAGTAGATATATAATTCCTTCTTGGATCGATAACTCGACTGTTGATGGCTGAAACATGACATAACATTGGTTTTTAAATATAAATAAACGTTGAAATAAATATAAATAAATAATAATAAATAATAAATATGTTTAACACACACACAAGGTCGTCTGTTCCTAAGGTAGGCAACTTAATGCCTGTGTTATAGGTAACAGCCGACTGATATACATTTTTTAAATAAATATACATATAAATAATACATATATAAATAAACATATATTACACCCAGACTCGGGGCGGGAATCGAACCCACAACCCTTGGAGCAGAAAACAGGGTCACTGCAAACTGCGCCAACGGGTCAGTAAATTAATTTTTATTTTGTATTTAAGTTGAAACATACGTTCACTACGTTAAAAAGGTGTAAGTAAAAATTTATAACGACATATTAAAGTTGGCGTTGAGTTAGTTTACAGTGATCCTGTTTTCCACTTCACAGTCTTCGTTCGATTCGCGCACCGAATCTGGGTTTAATATTTAATTATATATGTATATCAGTCGGCTGTAACCTAAAACACAGATATTAAGTATATTTTATATATAAAAGTAATATAATAGTAGTATATAAAAGGAAAATAAAGTAATAATCCCAGAGGCAAGACTAGGAAGTAGGGCATGCAGTACCACATACCGTAGAATACCACCACACAGTAAGCACAATAAACTTGTACGGAAAAAAAAACCATTTGCAACATATTATTATGTTATTATGTGTTATGATCATTATATTATGTTATCTTTATACATTGACAATCCCATATCAACCTGCATCATGTATTTATAACCTCACAGTGTTGGTCAATAAAGTAACACTCCCTGAAGTGCTCGCGGCTTAACCTTGTAAGCGGAAGAAATGTTAAAACATAATACATTTAAAGTAGGAACACACAAAGCTGATTTCCAACAATTCATACTTGAACACATCCTTATCCTTCTATACTATCTACTCGTATATTCTATCTATATTATACATATCTTTCATCTATCCATCTATCTATCTATAGATATCTTTCAATCAGAACAATTATTAAAGTAAGTATTTGTATTTATTATGTGTTTTAAAAGATTATTTCACTAATAAATATCACTTACTGTGTCGAATGCGTCTATTTTATTAAATTATTGTGATGATGGGAGTGACCATAGAAATATTATGATTTGATGGCAGTTATCATAGAATTGAAGATTGTCGTAATGTGACTTTACGGATACTCAACTTTTTTTTTCTTGATATTTCCAAAAATATGTAGATTTTATTGGCAGGTTATATACATTTAATATGTTCTTGCAGTTTATAAATTCTCTAGCCATATAAGGAAGGTATAATAGCTCCTATGTATGTATCTGTAAAAAGTCATATGCGTTTGAATATCGATTAACTATATAAACAGTAGGTATATATATGTAGTTGTACTTTGCCACCAATTTAAAATATATATAAGAAATAATATTCCGTTGACCTAATTATCAGAAACTGTAATATATTTTGTTAAGTAACATTGAATTCAGTTGTTCTAGCGTAAGATAAAACATCCATACATTTCTCATGAACCTTAATGTTTATAAAATTTATACAGGATACTGATATAATGGATACGAAATATGTATACGAAAATAAGATTTATTTCTCTGTCATCTACGTCGCAATATATAGATTGAAAAAAAAAACTATCTTTACCCGTTTAATTTCTTTTCAACCATTTAAAAATAAAAAGATTTTTTATACCTTCTATACATTTATGTAATCCATGTACATAATTTACCGTTACCAGTCAATTTTATACACATATTTAGATTATTTACAGTCATATTTAGAAGGCCAGACTGGCGCCGTTACGTGTTACGTAACGAAGCGGTTTACCCTCCTATGGGAGGGTAAAGTAAGAAGTTCTCACTTAAAAAATATTTTAAAGTATTATAATATTACAAATACCATTTTCAAAAATTAACGTAAGCATAACAACGTTTAAACGTAAGCTACGTTCGTTTGCTTTAATTAAGCTCATTCTTGATTAGTTTGTGTATTATTAATTAGTGAAGTCGCTTTTGTTATAAGTTTGACATTGCCTGTATTTTAGTATTAAAATAACTAAAAACATAGCATACACTTAATAAAATCAAATCAAAAATAAATATTTCATACTTATATATGCAGTAATGAATGAGATACGTTCTTGATGATATCGTCAAGTATAGTTTGAATGTATAAATTGAAAAAGTAAGTGTGAAATGTAAAAAATAAAATGTCCCAAGCATTTCGACAACTTCACGATGAACTCCTGTCTAGATCCGATTTTTACTGTCATTCGTTTTTTTTTAAATGTATAATAAAAATCTATCTTAAACACGTGCTTTTAATTATATATAACTCAACTTATCAACGTATCAATTTATGTACATTGAAAGGTGTAATTTTTATTATGAAGTCTATTCAGAGAAATATAGTTAAAAAAGACTTTTTTTTAAATAATTTACATACATTTTGCTTGTATTAATTTATTTAGGTATATTGGTTTCCAGAGTTTAAAACGTAACAGCAATCAGACCACCAGACAGACATAGATTTTATATTTCTATAATATAAGAATTAGTATAACTATGACGAAATTGTTTTATCCTGCTCTAAATTTGGTTTGAAAATAATTTACTGTAATCATATCTAGCTTGTACAAAAAAAAAAATAAAAAAATAAAAAAAAAATTGTGTCAATACAAAATCACTAAATTTTATTAACATTCTATAGACACACTATTACCTAATAAATTAGCATGTGGCCTAGTCTAGTATCGGGGACAATGTAAGGATTAGCGACGCGATAAATCAATCGAATACAATTTATACTTAAAGAATAAAGCTTGTTAAAATAAATGAGTTATGCATAAACGAAGTTACAAAACATAACAATCCTCTTTTTCAACTTACAATAAAATAATTTTAAAAGTAACATGCAAAAGATTACCTACCGAGTTAACAATAAAATTATTATTTATATAAATATATATTATGGAACAGTATGTAGTCGCTCGGACTATCTCTATAATTCGTGACATTTTGACTATTACAGCGCTATTACGCCATTTTCCACCGCGACTGACTCGGGTAATCTCTGACAAACGTCCAAGGGGCAGCTGGAATTCTAGCCTGTATTTACTGCCTTTAAAAATGCTCGAGTCTCTTCCGTAAGTATCTGTCTTATCTTTTCCAATAGACAACTATCTTTTCCGATTTATGGGTCCACTTTATTGAAATTGAACAGCAGGTTTTATAAGTCGGAATACTTGACTTAGAAAATTGAGATCAGATTGGAAATGTCTTCTATTTCAAGTGACGGAAAAACAGGTTTTTCGTTTTTTACATTTATCAAAAGATTACATAAAGTTATCTCATATTACGAGAATGTGGTATATAATTATATAATTTTTTTTTTTCGATAATTGTTACAAATATTAAAAATACATTTTCTACAAATGTTGTGGTTAATATCAGTATTTAGAAGAGTAAATGAAAAGATAATATTTTAATACAGTATTACAAGATGATTTCATCTTTCAATAAAATTTATAACAATTTTGTAATTTTTTTTGTTTTTTTGGAGTAAGTACTATAAAGCGGCAACTGATTTCGTCGAATCTCTAAAAAGTCTTGATATTAAACGTAAACTGTAATTAGTTTTCGCATTAGGAGGTCTCCCTCTTTGATGAACGTGGCGAAGCCATGATATCAATATTTTAATTAATAATAAAAGTATTATATAACAATCATAACGTTAAATAATCTACAGACTAATTAAGAAACACAAGAGCTTAATTTGCTTACTGTAATATTACTAGAGACAAAGTAATTAACGTAAGCACATGTCGTATTTTAAACACGCGAGTAGTTGCTTTAACGCCGGGAGTCGCGGTTTCGATTCCCGCTCGGAGTAGATATTCGTATCTGCGTAAATATTTCTTTCTGGTCTGGTTGTATGTCCTTATGGCTCTCCTCATCATGCCTCGGAGAGCATCTAAAGCCATCGGTTCCAATTGTTATCATGGACATCCGATAACGGTTATTACTAATGCTAGAGAAATTATGCGCCAACCCGCAGTGGAGCAGCATGATGGATTAAGTTCCAACCCTTCTCCCTATATGGATAAGATCCCTTGATTCAGTTCTGTGCATTTCAGTTCAAATGTTAAATAATATTTATTTATTATAACTACAGACGTACATATAGTTGTAAAAGAATTTTTTTAAGATCAGGTACTATTATGAATACGCTTAATGACTTCACGTCTGAAATTTTAAAAAATTCGACACCTTTAAGTTCATTAACAAAGCCTGAAGAATGAACTGTTAATTATTCTTTTACGATAAGTGTCCACCAGCATCACTACACCAGCCTTTGGATCATTGGATGTCCACTACTAAACGTAGGATTCCTACATCGCATATGCGGGGGGGGGGGTTCTTTGCCAATACTCGCCGCACTTTGCAGGTGGGTTAGGGAGCGTAGTGCGTTGTGGCAGCATATAGTGACGCTGCTGCCCATCACTATGGTTGGTATACAATTTTTCGCACTACTATGGCCTTAGTCGACTTTTACGACACCTTGGTAAGAAAGAGGTCGGGACTATTCTTTTTATTAGTTATGAACTGTTTTAGATTTGAACTTTATTGTGTGTTTAAGCTATTTGATTAAACGCAACGATAATTTTAAAATCTTGAAAAATTATTGTCGCTTACATAAACCAATCTTTCGCATAAATTGTCAATTAATAACATCTATACAAATAATAAATCTGTTAAGACCTCCGTTTTATTAATACACTATATATCATCACGAAAAATTTTTAATAGCGCGTTTATTTTTGTATCAGCGCCATCTCTTATCATTTTTTTGTATGCACGTATCAGGTAAAAAGTACAAAACCAATGTAAATAACTTTAATACATAAAAATTTAACATAATTCACAGTATAATTTAGTTTTTGTTTCATTGTAATTAAATTTAAAAATAAATATTTAAGAAAATAGAAATAGGTACCTACGCCGCCAACGCTATCTGGTCTGGTACTATTATGTTAAATGTCACTAAATATAAAAACGATATTCTACTATTATACGATAGATGGCGCATGTAGGTGATAAAAAATATAAATTTATAATTTTTAATTTTAGTTAAATACCCGTGGGAAGCCGGGCGGGCCGCTAGTCGATTATAAATTTGTTAGTCAATTTATGTTTATTTTTTGAAGTTCACTTGTCAGTAAACCAATAATAAAATGGAAGTTTACAATATTACTAGATTTTTTGTGATAGTGAAAGCTTTGAACAAACAATGGGGGCAAATTGAAAGAGCTTAGGGTCAATTTCATGTTGTAGCTATTAATAATGTATACAATAAAATATATGAGATATAGTAATCACATAATTAACACTATTATTGTTTAGATTTTTGAATGATGCTATCTATTTCTTTACTATATTATTAAAATCCATACACCTACCTACACTTTATAGAAATCTGTGATTGTCCGTTTCTTTGTTATGTTTTCATGTTTAAGTCATTGAATTAACTTTGATGATTGTTGTTATTGAGATATGTTAGATTCAACTTTGAGTCGGAACTCATATTTATGCTTATGTTAAAAAATAAAGTTTTTTTTTATCGTTTCTGTTTTAAATTATACATTATAGTAGTATAATTTGTGTATGTAAAGTGAATGATGTCGGAAAACGCTACGCTACTCAAAATACTTATTATACTTTAAAAAAACGTAGATATCAATTGTAGTAGGTTCATATGTATTAAAAAATATAATTACTACTTGTATCACGCGATGCGATAAAATTACGAATCATCGTTTCATAGTATTTTAGTGTTGCGAAGATATAAAAAACTTACTGCAAAATTATTTCACATAAATGTATCTATATATATATCTATATAGAAAAATCAAAGCAAAAAAAAAAGATCTTTTATTGAGCAATAAATCCCCTCAAAGTCATTCTCTCTAGATTATTACATATGACTCCAAATGTTGGTGAGGAAATTGGAAGCAATATATTCTCGATCATTCACGGAGGGTCAAAGAATGTCAAGAGTCCTATGAAATATACGGAGTGCCCGTATTTTTAGGTTTTCATGAGTAATAAATAGCTGGGATGACATTAAGATTTTTTCAATACTGTCTTTAACTTAAGTATCCCCTTTGTACTTAATAATTGTTGTCCATTACGCTCAGACCATTATAAAAATGACGACCATTATACTTATCGTAAAGCTCAGATAATTTTTAGGCAACTTAAAATAATTATTTTTAATATTTACTTAAAATAATTATTTTTAGTATGTATACATATATATGACGATATATTTATACATATGTATACAGGAAACTGACTTCTTTTTGTGTATAATTATACTATGTTCTATATTTATCTTTATTTAATAAGTAGTAGTTTAGTAAATAGTTTTAAATACTAACTATTATTTTAAATTATCACAATATATATTTATTATTTACGATAAAATAATACTCACCTTAAATATTCCAAATCAACAAAACCACATGATAGTTCAAAAACACGCACAGTTAAGTCCACCGTATAACTGAAACTTGATTTCAAAACCTTCGAGTGCACACGTCCATTTAGCGCGATGGTCCGTTAGCTACTGAATTCAAACTTGGAACTCCGCATACATTCAGTTCTAAACATGCGCAGTGAAAATTTCGCAATACATTACTGGCTGGAATTTATTAAGCTGTACACCATATTTATGGGACTATTGCCATTTTATAAAGGCGTCAAAGCCTTCCCGAAAGCGTAATGGCTGGTGGTGTTTGAACAATCCTCGACCTCAATTACTCTATTAGTTGCTTAATATATTAAATAAAAATTGCAGTACTAATGTAAATCAAGTCGGTTAATGTTAAAATAATAAAGAAGATATATTCTCTTTTTATGTTTCATGACATCGTTCGAATCGTAGTAAGCACATTTATATTTCGACGAATTTACAAGTATTAAATCCGCCTTGACATGTTTTAATTGATTGAATAAAAATAAATAGGTTCTCGTTTCATCTAAGTTTTTAGTCGTTTGAAAAAAAAAATAATAAAATATAAAAATAAAATAAAATAAAATAAAATAAAAATAAAAAAAGGTAGACAGATGAAATAACAATATAAAATATAGATATTTAAGAGACGTAATGATATGTTACAAATAAAATTTTATAGTTACGTTTAATTTATTATCGTTACTTAATTTAATTAAAGTAGTTCTTTTAATTATTATTTTTTTTGTGAGTCATCCTACCGTGCCTCGGAGAACATGTAAAGCCGTCGGTCCCGGTTGTTATCATCGACACCTGATAACGATCGTTACTCATGGTAGGAAAATTATTTGCCAACCCACAGTAGATCAGCGTGGTTGATTAAGCTCCAACCCTTCTTCTATATGGAGAAAAGGCCTTCGCTCAGCAGTGGGTTGTTTACATGGTGATTCACTACATTACAGTACAGTAAAGATCTCTTAAAATTAATTTATTAATATAAGTTGGAAGTCTGACAGTTTCATGTGCAAAAGCGTTGACATTTTAATCCCGAATCTCATCGAAGTTTCTCGAATTGTTAATTTAAATAATTTATTTCTTGTTTTACGTCAATTTTTATTCGATATTCGAAGCGTGATTTATGTAAATTCATCTCTACCGAGAATTTTACTTCGGCTATTAACGTTCTGTTTATTTTTCAACATTCGTATGAAGGAAAATATTTGACGAGATTCTTTGTATATTTGACGGATGTTGTATTTTTTAGATCGGAGTGATGTTATTTTTCATTAATCATACATGGATGGTATAGAGTAAGTGGATGTTGTGATTAGCCTACTTAATTTCAATTTGTGATCATAGTTGATTGCACTAAAGGTCAACAAAATTTCTTCAGTGTCAAACATTAGCATAAAGTCGTGAGTAAATTACGTGTATGAATTACGTTCTATTATAATTATTATAACTAGTATTATAATTATCTGCAGGTAATTAATAATAAATAAAAGGTTATTGACGGCTGGCTGGTCGAGTGGTCAGGCAACTGGACACCACGCAGCGGTCGCGTGTTCGAAATCCGCCAGGTGCAGATAATTTGTATGACGAATATAGATGTCTGCACCGGGTCATGGATGTGTATTTATGTATATATGTATTTATATAAATTTCTTAAATTAATTTCCGTTCCTAGTACCTGTAACACAAGTTCTTACGATCTTAGCACAGGGCTAGGTTAATGTGGTGTGATTGTTGGTTAATATTTATTTATTTAATAAATTCATAAGTAACTCTGTTTAAACTGTGATAGAATAACCATGAGAATAATTTGAATCCTGACAAAGACAAAACATTTTTTTAAAATAGTGAAAGAACTTCTAACTAAACCAAACCTCTTATATTGGTTCCTAAGCAGCGTTTAGTCTCTTGGGTATATGTTCACAAGAGTCAAGTACAACGTACAGGCGTGTCCCGTGGGTGGTGTTAAGTGGACAGTCTTCTAAGTGAACAAAACGTCTGCCGTTAGATAAAGTGACACGGTTTAAATGTTGGGATCATCGTTATTACTTAAAGCTATGTATATACTATATACATATAAGTTTGCAAGAAATAAAATAAAATTGTGTTGATTTTCATAATAAGGACTGTTGTTAGAGATTGAACAGTGTGGAGAAAAAAAAACGTAGCTCGTAACTGAAATATCGCAGGTTGGAACCAGGCCTAATACCATTGAATTTATGTGTGCTAAATTGAGCACCGAATTAAAGTTTACATTTCCTTGTCCTATTGAAATAGGGAGAGCAAATGCATATCTTCATTTTCCGACCATAAAATGTACAGTGGCTAATCCATAGTGGAACATTATGGTTGATTTAAATTCAATCTTCCTCCACAATAGCGATGCATTCTGCGTCGTTATATTATTAGTATAGAAAATTGCATTTAATATCCAGAGTTACAAATTTGATTGAGTTAAATTTGAATATCTGTCTTTCTCGGATAAAGAATAATTTCAAATCTTCCCTTGGGAGCTTCGAAGATCGAAAGGCGATAAATATTTGTATAAATTTGGTTTCTCAAGACAAGAAACTGAGACTTCTGCTACCTCCAGTTACTTCCTAGGGAAAATTTTTCAATCATATTTTTTATTAAAGTATGCTTTAAAAGCTTTTTTGAATCTCTTACTCTTTTTTAAATATCTGTTAATCTTTTTAAATACTACCAGTATCATATTCAACCATTATAAATTCAGTCATAGGTCCTGCGTGAAAGCTACGCCGAATTACTAAATATACATATCTCTATCATTTATAAAATCTTGCACCGAATAATATGCTTAGGCTATTTTATATAGTATGTATGTGTATGTATTTTAAATAGAAGGTCGTGGTCGTATTGGTTACTGTTATATTGTAATGACCAAGATACAAAATAAATAAATAAATATGTTTAACATACACACACGGTTGTCTGTTTCTAATCTAGGCAACTTAATGCTTGTATTTTAGGTAACAGCCGACTACTGTACTTTTTTTTTATAATAAATGTATGTACATATGTATAATAAATATATAAATAAATATATATTACGTCCAGATTCAGGGCGGGTATCGAACCCCACACTCTGGAGCAGAAAGCAGACTCACTACCAAATGCCCAAACTAAATGTTAATAAATTTAAAACCAAAGTATGCACGCTTAAACAAACAAACAAATAAATTCTTTTGCAATTTGTAAAATAAGTATAAATATGTCGAAACATCCCTAATTAATAAGGATATCATTGAGCGCCCTCTGCGATAATGATCAAATTACGCCGAAAGATATCGGCCAGGAAAAAGCGATACTAAATTACTTGGTTGTCATATTATTTTAAAAATAACGATGAATTAATATTTATATAGCGTCGTAAAGGAAAATGATATTCTTTATTATGATGCTGTTAAAAATTGTAACGATGAAATATTATGAGATAATGTAGGAGTATAATAAGTTTTTAATTAATAAATCATAAATAAACGTCGCACACTCAATGGCCCCAGTAGGATGTGAATCCTGTGTCGGGGGTCCGGAAACACACACAACACACAATCACAAACGCCCAGACCACGACAAACATTTGTATGGCCTATACAATTATTTGTCATATGCGGGGATCAAACCCGCGACCGTTAGCGCATCAGCCAGTTGCTGTGACCACTACGCCAACGCGTCGTTAATAAAATAAGAATCTCGAAAAGACACGACTAGGTTGTATTTAACCTAAAAATACTATAAACATAACTTTTTAAGAAAATAATTTGAATTATATTTACTTGTACATCCGTTTTACAAACCTGAGAAGTTTGTATTTTTTGTCTGTTTCTAAACCGTTATTCTCGGAAATTACAACTTCAAGAAAAACAAATGCTTTAAAAAACAATGCTTTAAAGCCTAAAATCTTTATTTGAAAAGATTGTAGGCTGTAAAACGTAACGTAAACACTCTTAAGAGTAAATAAAAAATGTGATTGGCGACTAATCTCAGAATTAAGTAACCGAAGTATTTAATGATCGCCCGATGAACAAATCTTAAAAAGTTGTTTAGCCCTATTTAAAAAAATGAGCAAGTTGTAACTCGTTACCTATGCGCCGCTACTCTAGTGCCTATGTATCAAAACTTTCAGCCTATCTCGGAGCTCTGTTAAACATTAAGCATTGCCCTCGCACTGAATATAAAATAACGATCGCATACTAATTTATTTCTTTATCAGCATGAACAAACGGAATAGGTATTTGATTTACATCCATTTATTATTTATTTTTTATTTATTTATTGAATTAAAAAAGGATATAAAATACAAACAACAATAAGATGTTACATAAACTCATTAGAGTTGTACCGGTCATCTGTGTCGTCGATATCGAGTAAGTACATATTATTTAATAACCTAATGTTAAAATAACACGTGAGAAAGATAGGAGTATAAAATTACAATTGTATCGGGTAGTAAATTTAACATTTATCAATCATCACTCACCAATCAGTTCAACGCTGTCTGCCTTTAGACAACTAACCAGTTTAAGTAAGTGTGAAAGTGATGTTATTTTACTTTTATTTATTTACGTTATAATTATTTTAGATTAGGTGCAATTTAATTTTGACGTGATAACGTCTAGTAAATTGATGAAAGATATCGGGTATTTGTTTCAAAGATGACGCCATTTTGTCACGTGTCGCGAGCGAGCGAGAGCGCAGAACAAGCGATAGAGAGGCACGATTAGCCTAAGCGTTCTGTCTTACCCTCCATCGGACCGCGTTCGAGTAAAAGAGACAGTGGCGCCTCGCAATCTACACGCGAACTGTTTTGTAGGGTTGTTCATCGGAAAAAATATCGATAATTATCGAATCGTTTTATCGATAGTTATCGATAATTATCGAATGAACAACTATCGATAATTATCAGAGGAAAAGTTATCGATAGTTGGTGACAGTTATCGATAATTATCGGATAAAAATAGTCGATAGTTGACGAAAGTTATCGATAATCATATTATACGATAAGTGTTATTCGATAATTTTGATCCGATAATTATCGATAACTATCGAATGGAAAATTATCGAGTAGTTACGAATTATCGATAATTATCGCACACCCCTACTGTTTTGTGATTTGTCAATTGTTTGGTAGAGAGTACCACTTGAAACACTCCTCTTGATTTCCTACTTTTCCTATCATCTTCCTATCCTTAACAAAATAACTCAGATTGGAAAATCTTGAATATCACACCATCATATATATATATATATATATATATATATATATATATATATATATATATATATATAAAGTAATACACACTATCATATATATGTGATAATAATTCAATTCGATTCATAAAAGTATACAATTCTACATCTATGTTTTCTTATGACGTTATCACGTAAAAATTATCGTATGTAAACCGACTTTACAGACAACCATTTTTTTTAATAAAAAAATGACGTGTGTACGGAGTGCACATGTCAGAAGTGAAATATCTTTGGCAAACTCAATTTTAAATGTATTAATATTAATAGTTTTAAACATTCTAATACTTATTTTAATATTAATAGTTAAACATACTATCTCATTCACATCATACTATCTCATTATCTCCTACAAATTTTTGTATTTATGTCTCTTACCTGTCGCTTTTTCCGTCGCATCCCGTTCCAAATCACAATGATTCCAAAGAAGTATAACTTCAAATATATTTTTGGGTAGTAGTTCAAGTTTAGTGAAGTTTTATTTATTCATAAGTTTAATATATAATATTAGTATCTAGTATCATTTGAATTTATTTAATAATTACATAAGGAAAGCCAACAAAGTTACAATATTATGTATAGGTATCTATAGAAATGTAGAATACATTTACAGGGACTTTCAGTGGTTTCTGTTACTAAATTATTATCCCCAATAACATTTACTACCAAGGTTAAGGATCTGGGCATAATTATTGACAAGTTCCTTTCTTGGTCCGATCAAGTTTATGAAGTGTCGCGTAAATTCTACTCAACATTGCATCCCTTACTACACTTCAAGCATTTTTTACCAACCAATGCTAAGCTATAGTTAGTAAATACTTTACTTTTGCCAATAATTGATTATGGTGATGTGATTTATTTGAACCTCACGTGCATTCATTTCATTTTCGGTTTGCGTTAGTATGATCATGTTTCATATTACAGATCCCTACTTAAATAGTAACCAACCCGTCAACGTAGGACCTTAAAAAATCTTCACTTACTCTTCACTCTGTTATTCCATCCTACTTACTCCTCCTTACCTTAAATGTAAGTTCACTTTCCTTCCCGACTCTCATTAAAGATCACTCCACTCTATAAATAATCCATCTCTATCTACTTCTATTCATCGGTCTGGGTTTTTGTCCGATTAAATTTACTGTGTCTGCTGTTCGTCTCTGGAACATGTTACCTGAGTCCATCCTTAAAGCTCCTTCACGTGATTCATTTAAGAGACAAGTTAAGGGGTTATTTTTAGCCTTAATTTAACATAATTTGGTGAATTCAATAAACAATGTGTAATTGTGTTTTGATTATTGTCGTCAGCTTATTAAGTATTATGTATGTATGCATATGTGTATGTATGTATATGTGTATGTATATGTATATTTTTGTATCTGTATATGTATGTATGTATGTACTTATATAGTATGTATATGAATTATTTGCTCGAGTATAATATAATATAACAATTGCTACTAACGTTATCTTATTTTTGCTTTTTTAAAGTGAATTTTCCAATCCTTAATTTTGCACACTTACAAACGTCCGTTCTTGTACGTCCTAAGGTTGGCTGGTAGAGAATGCTTTTAGCATCAAGCCCGCCTTTTGTACAATTCCTTAATGTATTGTGCAATAAAATAGTAATAAATAAATTAAATAAACAACTCCAAAAATTATATTAAAAAATCTTTTAATAGGATAAAATATTAACATGTAAAAAATTATTTAGATGATAAAGATGCGTGGGTGGATTGTTGGATCGACGTTCACATAATCGGATAGGTATATACTGTGACATAATTATTACAAGTAGGTACTTATGAAACTTTCTTTAGAAGAGATCAACTGTTAAATTTATTTTGTCTTCTTCTCAGCAAAATCTGTATTCAAACACGGTATATATACCTAATATATATGTAATATATATATATATATATATATATATATGTAATCATTATACCTAAGCTGATGACTCAAAAGAGTGCTTATAGGCCTACTTAAAAATATATTTTGATTTAATTTGATTGCAATCTTATCAAGACATTTCTTATATCTCGTTTAGAGCCTATAAACAGTATATATCTCAATACTGTACATATATATTCGAAATGTCTCTAGAATCATTTTCGTATTTATTTCTATATAAAAAAATAATTTATAAAAATAATAAATTTTAAGTATCGACAATACAATATTATATAATTGGAACAACGTATGAACGGAAATTTTATAAGATCTTTTTTGTTCATGTCACGCTAATTAATTACAAAGATTAAGCGCATGTATAGGAATTAACGTTTTTAACCCTTTAATATAGAATACTTAACATTAGGCGACATTAAATCCTTTTGAAACGGTAATTTCGGAAGTTAAAACGGGACCAACCTTTTAATTATCATTATTCAAATTTAATTTTCAACACTGTGTAATTAATGAACAACCATACACGTATAGAATACAAGCAGATATAAGAATATCTTAACTAGAAGCGTCAAAAGATATTAAAAGATTACCTTTGCTTGAATTTTTATAAAAATTTCTGAATTTAAAGTTATTTATTAAACAAATAACAGTGACTCGCAGTTTACCCGCGGTAGATGTGCTTACAGATCGATTTCATTGCGATTTCACTACACGCATATTTTTTTATAGGCTTATAGCTCCACTTTTAGATGCTGTGTCAAAATGTAATACCAGATTTTAAGTTAGATTTCAAGGAACATAACTGGAAAAGTCACATCACAATTCGTGCAGCATATTTTGCGTGATGCTAGTACAAACATATAGACAGCCAGACAGACAAAAAATATATAAACAATTGTTTTGTCTTCTTCACTCTCGTAAAGATGTAATAAGTTTTTCCTAAATACCTCTCATGTATTTTTATCTGTATAAAAATAAAAAAATCTGTCACTTCTACAATTAAGACAAAGTTGATGTTACCTCAGATATTAAATTCCATAATGCCGTTAAGATTCTGAAGCATGCGTTTGAAATAGACCTTAATATATACTTAGATACATATTTATGTAAACTTTCAAACACATACATGAACACAGTAATTGTAGCTTAGAGATTATCAATTTTGGCATGCTTTTCTGTAAGAAACTAAAGAAAACTACAAATATTATATAAAATAATCTTCAATATATATACCTTATTTATCTTGTATACTCGTACCTTATACAAACTTTGAACAATTTCTTAAAAACTATGACAGTCAACTACAACCACGAAAAAGATCGATAATATTTGGTAATTCTAATATCAACCCATTGGACAATAACAAACGACTAACCGAACATAAACAAATAATACAAGAATCGGGATATAGGCTACTAAACAAAATAAATAAATCACACTGCACAAGAGACTCTACCATAAAAAATCTATAATAGATCACGTAAGCACAAATTTAAAAACGAATAATTTCATCGTTGCTATTATTAATTCATCATTATCACACCACAAAAACATATATCTACAATTGAATAAATTTAAAATGAATACGAACCATCACCAAAATACAAACCACATATGGAACAATAGATACAATATAACTTTGGCACCACTGTTACAACACGGTCGATAAAGAACTAAGGTAACATTTTAAGTTCCGTTTTAACTCGTTAAATAATAATATTTGAGAAACATTATGAAATTCGTAATTTAAAATATAATGTTATTATAAAAACAGTTCTTGTAACTTTAACTCCACATCACAGCATCATAAAGGTTATATTTTAAAGTTAAAAAAAGGTTTTTTGAGTATATAACAACATGCCGTCGGAGTTTATTTACATTCGTGTTCGCGAGCAGCATAAAAAAACGTATTACGAGTAAAGTATTCCGTAGCTGAGGTGTGAGACGGGCGTATTTAATTATTAAATGTGCTCAAAAATACTTGCTGAGCACATTTGTAAGTGTAAATTTTCCCGACTCCACTTTTTCATTTTCGAGTGACACGAATTTGTTAATATAAACGATGTCATATTAAAAGGATAAGAAATAGTAGTGAATTTAGTTATAATATTTTCTTGAAACACTATTTTAATTAGGTTTCAGAGTTAAGACTTTTTACTGAAATACTTCCTTTATTAAAATCTAGACGATAGCGCGATTCCACCCACGTCGATTTTTTAATACTTTAATATAAATATTTTATATTTTTAAATGTATCTTACTGAATCTGGATTTTTAGATAACCACATTCAAAAATGTATATATTTTTTTTTATTTTGTAAAATCACATACTGTATTACACATTATTATAAATTATGTATTACTTATGCAAGAACACGTGATGATCACTATGAGAATTTATAATTATTCAAGATCATCGTTCTCAAATTTCGTTACAACAATTTTATAAATTTCGTGTCAAATAAAAAAAATTAAAACAACTTTTATACTATTTAAAAAGAAAAAAAGCTATTTATTACTAAGAGCATTTATCATCAATGTTTATGACGATTTTACAAAAAAAAAAAAAAAGTATATATTTTTAAATGGTTCTTAGGGACAATTCGAAAAATTTGAAAAAAATATATAATTCTAAGAAATATAATTCCCATAGACATTTTTTTAATTATTAAATTCGTTCAACTCGCAGTCAGGTAAATTATTCAATGATAAGCTGTTGTATTAATAATAACTCCGCCTTACTCGCCATATGAATATATAATTTTGAAATATCCTCCGGGAATCCTTACATTTCCCGGGATCAAAAATATATGAGAAACTATACGCTGTTATTAAACTATAGAGTATTAATTTCTTTATACACTATACATAAGATATGAAGGATTACGATGCGCGGTTTTATTAAAATTCAGCTAAGAATCTTTACGATCCGGTAACAAACAAATAAACTATACTTAATTCTCCAACGAAATTCCGTACGTTTATGAATTATTTACAAATCACGTAATTTAAATTTATATTAAATTTAAAATGTAATAATCTATACTTATCACGTCTTGTATTTTTTTCATATGTGTGTTTATCGTTGTCGGTCTCTCCACCGTGCTTCAGAGGACACGTAAAGTCGTTAATTCCGACAATTTTATACTATGAAGATCATGAATGGTGAATTATTTTCCAAATATTGAATTAAATAATATGTTATTTGACTTTTTTTTTAACTAATGTTTAACAATTGGTCAATTTATAAAGTAGCTTTTGGTTCGCAAAATAATTGTATGGCTAAGTTTAAAATTAGTATTAAGGTAGAAATTTATAACAAATTAGGAAATCTGTGTCAAATTTTTAAACTATTTACAAAATGAGAACAACTTAAAATTTGAAGAGTTTGTCTACAATATGGAGCCTTAAAATTTAAGTTTTCAGTTGTTACAATGTATATTATAACTACGAATTATATTTGTGAATTTCGTTAAATGTTCATTACATATGTTTATTAATATCTGTTCCTATCCCTTAGTTAAATAAATATTACCAATGTGATTATGCGATTATTTTTGAACATATGGAATATTTAAAGAATAATAACTGTGTTGTTTTATGCTGGTTTTTCTCTATAAAATTATCATTAATGTATTTTATCTTTTCTTTTTGAATCTTGCTTAAGTACTTAAAGTTTTTTATTTACTAAAAATTAATAAATGATTTCAATTGATATTACAATGGTAATTTTCCTTTACTTTTATAATTTAAAAAATAATCGTAATAATTATTTTTTCGTTTTCGTTTTGAATTACTATTTTACTTTCTTTTCCTATGATGACAAGAACGATGATTGCCGCACATGGATATCTGCAATATTAGAAGAGATACGGGTGCATTATTGACCTAAACTTCTACTACCACTAACTCCTTTTACGACCTCTATATTAAATGTCATAGTCTGTCGCAGCATCATTTATAGTTTCGTTATAAAACAATAAATAAAACATTTAATTAAAAGTCTAAACCGGATTTTATCGCGTTTATTTGTTCAAAAAACTTTACAGTTTAACGATTTTTAAATTATTTCCCGACGTTTCGGACCATTTACAGCGTCCATGGTCTCGGGGGACGAGAGTTTTTTAAACAAATAAACGCGATAAAATTCAGTTTAGTCTTTTAATTCAGTTCCACGTATACATTGACTCATCACGATATCTCTAAAACTATAAGACGCAGAGACTTGAAATTTGGTAGGAATATTCCTTTTACCGAGTAGAGGTCAGTTAAGAACGGATTTTACGAAATTCTACCTCTAAGGGGGTGAAAAAGGAGGGCAAAGTTTGTATGGGACAACATGATTTCTTGGTCCAATCTACTTCAAATTTCGCATAAATATTCTTTAACAGAATTGGTTGAAGACGTGTTTCGTATTTTATGTAAATACTCCATAGTCATTTTGATTTAAATTGAAATTTATTTTGACACATGTTTGACAACCAATCCGTTTGTTATAAAATATTTTCCAGTATCGACGCAGGTGTAGGTGATAAAAAATATAAATTTATAATTTTTGAAATTTTAGTTAAATACCCGTGCGAAGCCGGGGCGGGCCGCTAGTATAATATATTCTTACGTAATCAATTGAAAAGTATTATGATTTTTAATTTTATAAAGTGTAACATTTTAAGTCAAAAACGGAGAATTCGATATTTAATCTTGAGATAGACATGCAATCAAAACGTATATAGCTTACATCGCTACGAATATGATGATGATAAATGACATGCCTGCGATAATACGTACACATGTTACATAGGAATTAGTTTTCGACTTATGGCGTAAGTAAAACAAAAACGTAAATTCTGTGAGGTTGGTTATGTGGAGGATAGAGTATACAAATTAAAAAAACAACTATTTAAAATCAAATGGGCAATATCTATAAGACACAAGACTATGGCTTATAGGGGGAGGTGGAGAAAGAGAATGTGAGTCGCAAATGAGATCTCAAATGAAAAAACCCTAATTTTAAACTGTACCAAATGGTTACTACTATATAAAAGCTAGTGAAGACTAGAAAGTGTATATTAGTTATTTTAGTCTGATAATGGCACTATTAAATTACTTAAGGACTTTTCTTTCTCAAAAAAGGATATGTCTCTACCATTTTACTGCGAAATTCCGACATCTGAAGTAACATAACACGCCAAGAGAATAACTTTCCCGATGGATTGTTGAAAACTTAATTTTATAATATCAAAATTTTTTCCAAGTTCCGGCTGTAAATGTTGAGCTACAACATCCAATGAATATAGAACACTTTAAATTTAACCTAAAAATCGAATCGGAACTCGTATCTAGCAGCACAAAATTTTGAAGTAGTAAAGTTTGAAAATTAATCTAGAGCTTGCTAGAAATCGTAAATGCTATGACAGACTGAAATGTCTCTAGTGTAGATAGATCTTACGTAGATCTGATAGTCCGCAGTGGAACGACATAGCTGATTAAGAAATCATTTTTCTTAATAAGAGAAGATGCATTTGCCAAACTATGGCATATTTAAAGATGATAATGGTGTAAATACAAATGAATATTAATTATTATTACATATGGATTAAATTGTACAAAAAAATCCTTTTTTTTTAAATAAACAGTAAAACTAATAACAAAATTTAGGATTTACGTTAAAATCATAGAAAACATTAGGTTGAAAAAATCAACAACAATTGTTACGGCCAAGGTGGCCCTCCACTTCTTAAAAGAGGACAATAGCAAAATATTATAAAATATAATATAGTAACAAATTAACGACATATATTATTGTCATATGGGTCTGTATACAAATTTATAATACAGCGAGATTGAACCTAACCACTAAAACTGATCTTCGAAGAATTTACATAATTAAAAAAAAATAGTAATTATATTATATGTATAATATACATATCAGTAAAATTATACATTTAAACGTGGAATAGATAAAAATGGTTCAGTTACCAACAAAACAAGAATTGAATATTTGAAATTTGACTGCTTCCTTTTATTTTTGGATCTATTTTAATAATTTCATTTGTCTACCAGAACCGTAAAATTTTTTGCGAATTGCTCTCTCTGAATAATAAAATATATTTTGTTTCATCTTAGTCGTTCACTTTAAAAAAATATATATTTAAATTTTATTATAATAGTATTATATCATTTTCATTTGATAAGGTAACACCGCAGTTAAACTATTCACGTAACGTATCTAGTTTATGAAATACGGGACTAACCCTTGAGATCGTTCACTTTGGTTCATCCGCTCAGCGAAATATGCAGATGTAAAGATTAAAACTTTCAAAAACTTAAAAAGATTTTCACCGAATACAGTTGCCTAAGGTCCTTGTTATTCTGCATCTTTTTCTTTCTTAGTAAATCGCATGAAATTGATGTAGTATAAATTTTTGTATCATCTTGCGGCATTTTAAATTCAGGAAGAGCTCACTTTGAAAATATATTATAAGTATTCATTAAATTTCCACCTTGCTTACGGTGAGTATCTTAAATAATGCGCATAAACAACAGATTCTTGCTTTATTCCGAATACTTGTATATTTGTCTCGGATGGATCACAGAAATTCTTGTCTTATAACTTTGTTGAGTCTTTTCCATAATTATTTTAAATATCCTAATAAGCTACTTAAAGCTTGTCTTGCAGCCTTAAGTTTGTATTGTGAGCATGAAATATGAAATTAACGCCACGTTATATCAATTCTTTGACACGTGTTTCTAGAAAAGTCGGTGGAGGCCGTGACGAGGTTATACCCAATGAAAGTCACTGCATGTTTCTAAGAAGCAGTGGAATTTTCCAGAACAATGTAGATACATTTATTTTTTATTTCTTTCTTGTATTTTCTTTTGTATCTTTGGGCCTATAATGTAATGTCTTGGTCTTGGCAATTTGGAAACAAATAGGTATAGTAACGTTAAGCCAAATTAAAGTCATGGAATTTTATTTTTGTGAACTTCACGCATAAGCCTCGAGTAATCCTAGCAAATTAGTCAAATGTGCCATTGCAAATTGGTTACATCAGTAAAGTCATTTAACTGAAAATTTTAACATTTTCAAAATAAATTGAAAATCAACACAAAGTTTCTTATGCATTCTTTTTCGATGTGTGGCTCATTGGAACAAACTTGCAAAATACATTCAAGTTAGTCCTTTATTAAACCTTAAAAAGAAATCCAATCAACCCCTTTTTGCTCAATTGAATACAAAATTATCATAATTACTATTCTTATAATTATATTGTATGAAATATATATATGCTTATGCATTTAGTATATAGTATATACGTAATAATGTATGGGATTATGTATAATATTGAATTAGCTGTTATTAATAATATTTTAAAGTATCAGCATATTATATATATAACTAGACTTTTTACATTGGTATCACATATCTTCAAGAAATAAGTCCACCTTTTCAAACAAAAATCGTAGTAGTAATACATCAAGTGCAATAAATATTATATATATATATATATATATATATATATATATATATATATATATATATATATATATATATATGTATATATATATACCAAAATAAGTAGGGTCCTATTTACCTTTTTCGTGTTTTACCGCGTCTAACTCCCTCTGTAGCGTACATTAACTGAGCAGCAGACTGACACAAGAAACAAAGGGTAAAGACTTTTAACCTACTACTGAGAAGCATAACATGATAACTACATCGCACTCTTACTACCCGCTTTTGAAAACGCCACCGTCAGAACCGGAATAATAAAGTCGTAATCTCTTACCATCTTCGATATTCTTGCATTTATTGAACCCGCTGAAATTAGTCATGATGACAGTGAAAGACATAATGGATTGACACTAGTTCACTTGGAACAGGGACGGCCACTTTTGTAAAAGGCAAACTAAGTCGACACACTGTACATATCTCTCTGTCAGTCTATCTCAAGGGATAAAGTCACTGCAAAAGAATTGAATATCGTATACTGGTAACAAAAATGTTGGTTCATTTTTGACATAGAGAATCGAAACTATGATTTAACAAAGAAATTATAGTGACCACTAGCTAACATTCCACGCGGCTATTTGTATAATCAGTCTGTAAATATTTATTTGTTTAATTTTATATCATAAATGTGTATATTGTGGTATAAAATATTTAATAAAATAATTTGAATTTGTATTCACACAGAAATAATCTAAGCTTATACATATATAGGCAAAAGGTGTATCTGTTCCTGATTTTTACAAATACTTGATCCAAATACCTGTTCTACCTGATCTCAGCTAGTGTTGATTACGCTTTGCGTAGTCTTTAAGTCCTTAATTGAACATCACGTCATCAAACAATGATCATTGTTTTTTTTTTTTAATACATACAATATCTTTCATTTATTTATACACAATTATTACTATATTAAGTATAATATAGATAAAAATTTCGAAAAACTTTTAATTTCCCCATGAGTTCCCGATTAAATATTTGAATCGCAAAATGCACCTGCTAACCTGAGCCGCATAATGAGAGAGCGGGACGATTCAATAAACAATGTATTTTGTCGTCTCGCTTGCACCGTGCTTGAACAAGATAAAAGACGGCTAAAAATTTGCGACTAACTAAAACAGAACTACCAATTGAGTGAATGCAAAGAGTAAATACAGCTTGGACTTTATATTGTCAAAATCGAAACAAATGTAACCTCGTATCGATACATATATATTCTTTTGATCAGTTTTAGAAAATACGACTCAATTCTAACACACAATACAATCAATTTAATAGGAAACATCTTTTATGTCGTATTTTTAAAAATATGATTCCATACTTCATCCATAGTTGGGTAAAAATAAATCGTTCCTTTATACATTTGATTCGCTCGGATGTTATCAAATTCCCTTGCCCTCGGCTTCAGATGTAGGTTATGTTATAAATAGATTCCTCTATGCTATTGCTTCTGGTAAAATGTCTCATTTCAATCTACTTGACTTTTTAAGATGAACACTAATTGCAATACCTATCGGTAATTTATCTCAAATAACGTTTATCTTTATTTCTTTTGAATTTTAAATAATTTGTTCTAATCTGTTACTTTCCGCTTAAGTTAAAAGTCAGAGTAACCAGATTAACTTACATTTTTATTTTATTTATTTTATTTATTTATCATCTTAGATTGATTGTTATCAACGTCAATTATTTCAATCCTTCAAAAAGGAATGAGTTATAAGTTTCATTATTTTATTTCGTTAATTAAAAATAATGTAATGAGAAAACATACAATTATACAGAGTATTAATATATTTACTCACAAATCTTTTTAAAGGAAACTTTATATTAAATAGAAACGGTAAGAAATTGGCAAACTGTTCACGTAAAATGTGTTTCACACATGTGTTACCACAGCGCAGTCAAATTAGAGATTTGTCACTTCATCAAAGTAAGCAAAGAGAATATAGGTCGACTTCAACACGTCAGTGCATAAAGCACGTCAAAAATGTACATACATATACTTAGGGTATTATATATTTGGCTGATGAGCCACAAAGCTAAAATATACTTTGGCTAATTTATTCTCTCGTTAATATTTACTTACAAAAAATATTATAAATAATTATATATAACATCAGTTGTCAAGCTATACTTTTTAAACATTAAGTTAAGCTGGTCAGCAAAATCTCAACTACTCCCTAAGTTTGAAACAAATATTTAAAAAAATTACTTTACATAAAACTTATTTATACAGTTTATTTATCACTTCTGGGGTTCCATATTTCATAAATATTATCACAGATTTATCACATTTGGTTGTTTTATTGGTATAATGAAAATATATTACAATATATTTTATTAGAAAAAATTTCTCATTAATTAAAAAAAAAATCCCGGAGTGGAATCTGTACAGTTTTATCGAAATAGATTTTTGAAGTGAAACTTCTTTATCGGGGTTGGAAAGATTTTTTCGTTACGCGCCATCTTGCGTTACGCGCCATCTTGCGTTACGCGCCATCTTGTCCTTGATTATTGCGTATTTCAGTCGTTTTTCAATAAACACATGCGCTAGGAAGAATTCGAGTGGTAGTAGATGAAATCCTATATATATAAATAAATAGTTAAACTAAATAAATCAAATATCAAATTTTGAATGCTACAAAATGTGGCTCTCGCAGGGTTTTGAACTTGCAGCTCTCGAGCGATATACGAAATTCAATTCGCGTTGGCAGCCACTGCGCTAGCAATCTCTAAGATTCTTGAGTGAAATTAAGTATCACTATATAAAATAAATAAAAAAAAATAATAAAAATAATTTATTTCAGATTAAAACATCCATATTGCATTAGTGTGTTAGTAACAATGTTTACTTATAGACTATGTTAGTTATTGTTAGTATAATTTTATTATATATAAATAAAATAGGGAATTATTTTATTTGGCCCGTCATTGTTTCTATCCAGTGTTTTTGAATAGAACAATCAGGGCGAGCCGTGATTGTCTTCAGAATGCCGTTGTTGCTGACCCTCATGCGTCGCAGCAGAGACGATGCCTTTTTACGCATAATCGCATGAAATCCATCAACCCGTGCGTCCGCGAACATTCCTGAGGCGCTGCAAAACCGCGGTAGCCGCAACAACATTCTGAAGGCATTGTTATACTGCACGCGTAGTGCACTGTAGGCTCGACGCGTATAGCTCACCCACAGACCACCCGAGTAAAAGGACTGACAAAAAGCCCGAAAGAGAGTAATTTTGACACTCACAGTACTACGAGCGAACCTGCGTGCGAGCATATTACTTCTTACCGCCAGTGCCCTACGCTCCCTCTCAATGTCATCATCATCATTCAAATCATCAGTGATTATATGGCCTAAATATTTAAATTTGTTAACTCGATTTAATGCTGACCCGTTTAAAGTAATTGTCGGCACACGACCTGGCAACCGCTTACCAGCCTTAAAAACGAGGATCTCACTTTTCTTGGCATTGTATATCAAGCCATGGGCCATCGCATACGACTCACAGATCTCTAATAATTTTCTTAACCCTCCGATCGAGGGGCTCAGCAGCACCATGTCGTCAGCGTAACTCAAGTTATTTACACATTGTCCATCAATGTAACATCCCACATGAACGCTGCTGAGCCTCTCCATCAGCTGATTGATGTAGAGGTTAAAAAGGGTGGGGGAACTAAGTCCACCCTGCCTCACACCGCACGTAAGGGTATACTCATCCGACAAGGCACCCGCCCACCTAACCTGATTTTTTTGGTGCTTATACCAAAATTTGAACAGTTCGGTACATTCCGCCGGTATACCCGTGCCTCTCAGCTTCTCCCACAGGAGCTCATAATTTACCAAATCGAAAGCCTTGGATAAGTCCAAAAAGCACGCGTACACCGGAGTTTTCCTCTTAGTGTAATACTTGACAGTATGCTTAAGACTAAAAATAGCGCTTTCTGTAGAAACACCCGGCCTGAACCCGAATTGAGCATCGTGAAGTTCCACATACTTACCGAGGTAGCCGTTAAGCAAGCTGTCAAGTATTTTTGCAGCTGTAGTTGCAAGCGATATAGGCCGGTAGTTGCTCTTGTCAGATATATCACCCGTCTTATTTTTAACAACAGGCACTACAACCGTACGCATTAATGCTTCTGGTAAATAGGCATGTCCCAGACTATAATTAAAAAACATCGCAAGTATACGAGGCATATACTCGCCGGCATACTTAAAATGTTCTATACTTAGGCTATCGTGTCCAGGAGACCTTCCCTTCGTCATTTTAGCAATAATTTCTGACACATCTTTTGCTAAAATTTGCACAGATCTCCCAGACACAGTGTCACTATTGCTACCCGATGCAGAGTCTAAGGGTGATATCACTGTGAAATATTCTTTAAAAACATTCGCGATATCTTTTAAATTATTTTTATCTCCTACGCATATGGGGATACTGGGCCTAATATTTAATTTATTTGTATTTTTCCAAAATTTTCCAAAGTTCTTTCCCGATAAATCTGATGCTAAGACATCCATTTTTATTTGTTCTTGTCTGTCTTGACACCACTTTAATTTGTTTTTAAAATATTTCCTACTTTCTACCATTTCTTTATAAATTTTTCCCACTCGCGGTTTTCCATTTTCCACCCAAATTCTAAATCGAAGTCGTGCCGCTCTGTGCGAGTCTGCGACATACCTATTCCACCCCGCTATATAACCGTTCTTTCTGGGGCACCTGCCGCCATACGTCGCTGCGGCAGCATCAGATAGAATACTGATTACAGTATCATATATTTTGTCAATACTAGCCCTGTGCTCGGAATTGTTACAATACCTATCACAACAATTAATCATTTCTTCCGGAAAGTTAATTTCTCTAAGTTTCGAATTACAAATCTCACTATACTTTTGTATTTGAGAAATATTCCTTTCCCCCCACATTACTCTAGCCCGGTCGTCATTGTGCCAACAATTAGGTAATATTATTTTAGGCTTTACATTAAATAAATCACAGTCAATCACAAGTGGAAAGTGGTCCGACCAGTAGACGTCATATTTAATATATATATTATTTATTGTCTTACTAGCTGACTCTGTGACTATACAATGGTCCAACCACCTTACACTACCGTGCACATCGCTTATAAAGGTATAAGAATTAGAGTCTATTCCTAGATTTTTAACATCCGCACATAACCACTTTTGCTCATCACAAAAATTAATCATATCATTAAAAAATAATTCGTTGGGGTGAGCATTAAAGTCTCCTAAAATATAAAAGGATTCAACACCCGAGTTCTCCTCTGTTTCCATTATAGATATAGAAGTTTGCAGTTATTGTATGATGTATTCTATAGTGAGTAGGTAATTCGAATATAAATATGTCCGAACGCAAACACAGGACTCATATAATTACGATCGTATAAAAAGTAAACTGTTTTTATTATAAGTTTCACTTCTTACGAGTGTACGCTAGTACACGCAATTTAAATTTTTTTTTAAGTAATATAAAGACATATTATAATACAATACACGGATAAACCGTTATACATATACCTGGCGTAACAAAATTGTACAGTATCTGCTATTTATAATCTAATTTTAAAGTTTTTAATACCATTTACTTGAATTAATTGTAAATAATCAACGTTAATTGAAAAAAAACACACACACACACGTACAGACTTATAGTGTTAATTTTTCATACTAATTATATTACATATAACATATAATACATATAATAATTATTACATACAGCTGAGATTTACTGTGCTTATTTTAATGCGATAATCTTCTAGTTTTTTTCTAGAAGGTTATAGGAATTTTTATATAACACTGCAAAGGTACAAAGGTTTTTACTTTCCAGATCAATTACGTGAGCCATAGGTCATAAATCGCGAAATACCGTTGTGAAGTGATGAATCAATTATCAGATGTTATGGGCAGAAACTAGATTAGATTATAAATAGCAGACAGAATTAGATTATAAATAGCAGATTAAGAAATAGCAGATTAAGAAATAACAGAAATAAAAGAATTAGATTATAAATAGCAGATACTGTACAATTTTATTACGTTAATACTAATGAACAAATCGTTGTTTATACCCTTACAATTGTTATCTATAGCTATAATAAAGAGCTTAAATTTAATATTTCAGACATTATAAAAAAAAAATTAGTTCGGAAAAAAATTGTAAACAATATTTCAATTTTCAGATATATGAAAAAAGAAAATCTGATACTATGTTTATTTGCATACGTGTTACTGCTAAATTTAAAAAGTACTTGTCAACAGCTAATAGCTAAGATACATTTAGTTTTCAAAATAATTGTAATTTTAATGACAACGTACGTTAAATAAGAAAAAAAAAAGCAATGAATGAGAGAAAATAATAATAATTTTTTAAAAGTAATAAGCTCATACAAAACGTTTAAAAATACATAATGAATATTATAAATAGTTTATATTAATATTTTAAAAACATTTGATTTTTAAGCGTGTAATAGGTGTAAAGTACAATACTTTTAATATAGATGGCACTGTATTTCAAAACAATTAAAGAAAAACCTCTTGTATTTATAAATTACATTGAAAACAACGTTCATTTTCCGAATAGCAATGTCCAGCAGTTTCGCAGCTACACAACGAGACGGCACCTTAAATGTCGATACACTGTGTCCGCTCAGATGAACCCAATCATCTGATGCGTTCAATGAATGTTGTATGCAATAAATTGAAATGTATTATTCTGTCATTCAATTCTCGATTCGATTGTTTATGTTTAGACTTTTGTATTGTATTTTAATAATTAATAAATATGTAACTTTTCTATTATTTAATATCAATAATAAATGCTCAACGGTCCGCAGCAATATGATAATATCTTGTTCAAAATGTCCCGAAACAGACATATATAAATTTCCATTGTTGCTGTAACCATCACCAAAAGATAAGATTCACTTCAATATATTATAATGTTTTTATAACATGTCTATACATTAAAGTGAAATTTGTATGTGTTACCTACTTATTTAATGAAGGTATTACACCATTTACATTATTGTATAAAAAGGTATATATATTCATTTATTTATTTATTTATTTATCTTTGGGAAACATACAGCATACAATCACTACATATAAATAAACGATTCTAAACAAATTTTCAAGCCAATAAAGTTTCCACTAAAAGACTAAGTGAAATCAAAATTAGTAATGAAATCAATATCTATACCATTTATATCTACGTTTATAAGATGAGTTATTATGTTTCAGGTTCATTAATTAATAGACATGTGTAATCAGGTCAATATTTTGAACTGAACCTACAGATAATATATGCAGGAATCGTTAACTGTGTTTACTGTTGCTCGGTAATCAGTTTCATCGTACCATGAAGATATTTAACTTAATTATAACCCGCAAATCCTAGTTCTAAGTACGATGACACTACAAAAATTTAATATCCTGCATTATTTTTCATCCGAAGAATTAAGATTTTTCTCAACACATTCTTTAGATTCGTAGCGTACTTTGTCATGCGATAAAAGTGTAAAAGTTACTTTAAAATGTTGAATATAAATATTATTGTGTGATATAGGAATAGAAATGAAACAAAATTCTTTAATATATATATTTTTTACATTACCAGTTTGTAGATTTTTTCGTTACATTTTGTATTAAGTCAAAACGTGATATATGTATATAGGGAGTGTTTATTTTCCTGACAGGTTGTCTAATATTATGTATGTCTTAGTAAAATATCGCTTAATATCCGGAGACAAAAATAAAACATATTTCATCTGAATTCGTAAGGGAGCAGAGAAATCAAAAATGTTTATTCCTTTATGATGATTTATTATTAACTCACGCTGAAACGGATACGAGGAAAAAAAATTATAAAACCTTCACTTGTGAACTCGCAAAGTTGTTTGTAAATTATAAATATATATAACTCTTTTTACTTACAAATAGTAATTCGTTGCCTGTCCTTAGAGCAAAAAAGAATTGATCATATCTCATATCTTAGTGTTACATAATATGTATATTGCATATATTATGTAGTTCTTCATCTTAATATGATTAAATATAGGCACTAATTTTTTATTAAGCTCTAAACTATATATAGAAAAAACAAACGAATATTTCATCAGTGAGTTTTTATTTTATTCTTAGCATTTTAATATGGACATAATAAGCATACAAAAATATAATTACATTTAATATAGCAATTTATTCTAAGTAAAATATCAAATATTAAAATCACTTAACAATAAAAATAATTAAAATATTTGTATCAACTTTCATAATCTTTTAAAAACATCAAGTAGTAATTTTAAGGTAATCAACACATGCGTACATATACTTCGTACGTTTCATAATTACTATTTATTCAAGTTTAAAATAATTATACAAGCACATTATGCTAACAAATAATCTTATAACGCCTTTATAATTAATTTTATAAAGTACTGCGTCTTTATTCTAAGAACTGTGAGTATTATCAACAAATAATATCATGTTTTACACTTACATATTAATGTTTAAAAATAATAAAAGGTGTCAGAGATGCTTGCTTAAAGTGGAGTATAATAATGCTTTATCAAATCAGACCAAAAATTTCTTTATTCAATTAGTCTTCATTAGCACTTTTGAATCGTCGTTTTACAAAGTATATAACTTTGTTATATTAGTATTTAAAAAACCCGTCAATACATCTGAAATAACTTTACCGATTAGAATAATTCACCAGTAAAAGGCTTCACTGTACAGAAATTACAAATAAAATTTATTTGTGTGTATTTACAAAGAACGAAATACATTACGAACGATACCATGAAGTACAACGACTCGTAATAAAACTAGATACGAGTAGTTGTAAAAACCATTTCACCTTATCTTATGTCACGTACAACGTCACGGCTATCCATTTAATTATATTCAAGCCGTGCTGAAACATCACGTATCTTATTACCAAAGTTTTCTGAAACAAATCACTGTTGTTCCTTGTTTCACGCATCCGAATAATCATCTATTCTACGAGATACACGCTACGGTACTATGCGCGTGTGATTTGCTCGCTACGTTGTGCTACGTAGTGCTACACGCTACGACGCGTAGTCAAGATCTCGAGACCGCAGGTTAACGAAATAGTCTATATGGTTGAGTAGGTTTACAGGTCGAGCATTGCTATAACTGTGAATTTCCGATCCCATTAATAATATCTAACTAGATATATGTATTATGTTTAATAATTAAAGGTGAATAATAACAAAAAATTAAGCTTGTTTTGTTTTAGAGTTGTTTGATATCACTTAAATATTCATAAATAATAAAAATGAACAGTATTTATTATTTATGATAAATAGATGTAATAGAGGTAAATATTTTTGTATATCAAAGAAGTATAAAATATATAAATAAAAAATGGGCTTATAAACAAGTTTTAATTAATTGGTATAAAATGTATCTAAAATTAACTGAACTGTCGTATAATTTTTTTGCAGTTGGACTAAAGACTATATTCTACAGTTGAATAACCGTGATCGTAACCGTTAATAAAATAGTGACGAACATTATCAGGTATTTATGGTAATAACCAAAACCAAAGACTACGTATTATTCAAGACACGGAGGTAGGAGTAGGAGGGAATAGGTCCTGGTAGATCCAAAAGGAAAATAATCATAACAGAAATAATTATTTCTACAACTACAAATATTTGCTCCAATCGAAAATCGAACCTGCGACTGTCAGAGTTAATGAAACTATCGTCACCACTACACCAGAAAGACTGTCATGAATTTCGTTGTGAGTTAACTAACATGGTGAAATTTTCGAATGCTACATTTAAATTAAACTAAAATCCAACACATTATTTCTTTATTCTTTATTGCACACCACAAATACAATAAAAAGCATAGTTACAAATTTGTTACGTCAAGAATGTGTAGTACAACAGGCGGTCTTATGGCTATTTAGCCACTTCTTTCAGACAACCCACATGAGTAAGGAAAGTTCAACAAAGAAAGAAACAGGTAGATTGTGCAGTTATATAATAAACTTACATACTAATATCTACATACAATACTTATACAAGATACGTAATTATGTATGTAAATAAAATATAATAAATATCTCTATTATAAACTAATAAATATTAAATATAAATAAAATTAAATTAAATAAAAGATAAAAACATCTAATAAAAAATTAAAAAAAAATATATCGTAATCAAATCGTCTCCAGCAATTCGATGTATGTCTATGGAAAAATTATATATGTTTTATATTCATCTAATATCTAAATATACGGCTGAAAAGCATAGCAAATTAAGCTCTGATCCTTCGTGAGAAAATGAGACAATAGTTCAACCCTAAGATATTTACAAGCTATTAGAGTTACAAAACCATATAAGTGGCCAATTAATCCGAAGATCTTACCAATTTTGATTATTGTTCCCTTAAGTATTGGTAAATACTAAGTAATGTGAAGATGAACTAAATGGAAATAGTATCGTATCACCTACTTAAACATTAAAATTGATTTAGGTGATTATTTATTTATTATTGTTACATTAAAATGTTTTTTTTTTTTTTATACAATATACATGACTCAATATGATTAACATATAAATATTTTAAAATAATATAAACAAAATAATTTAGTAGTTTACTACCAGACTTTTATAAATTCATATTTAAACTTTGTTTCGCGTCAAATAACTATGCCATCAAAAACATAACTTGTAAAAAGAAACCAAGTCTCGCAACTCACTTCTTCTTCCGTAAAAAGTTGTGAGATCCATGTAATACCAAGTCGGCTAATTTATTCAAACCCTACTTAAGGGTTCTTCTGTTTTAAGTTATTACGTTAGTAGCTAACCTAACAACATCGTATAGTGATCATATCAATATTAAAAATCTTTGATGTTTTAAATAAATAGACTGACTTGGCAATCGCACTAAACAATCTAATTTAATATAATATTCCTATGTGTTACTTCTTAGATACATTGTTTTCATGCGATTGCCAAGTCAATCTATTTATTTAAAACATTAAAGATTTTTAACCCTTAACTGGTATCGTGGGGGCCGCGCGGCCCCCACGCATTACGTTTTCTTGATTGTCTAATAAACTAAGCACCTTGAGCAGCCACCATTTTAAGTATTCTCCTTATGTCGCTATTTGCGGTGGGTGCTGGACGTTCAGTGCTGTATCACTTACTGGGACTCAGGTATACATGTTTTGGGGTCCGCGCGGCCCCCACAGTACCAGTTACGTAAGTTTTTTTACATAGCATTTTTTTATGTTTGTTATTTTTGACAGTTATTAATTCAAGATGTTGCGGCCTTTGAGTGATAAAATAATAGAAGAACTCTTACACGAAGATTCAGATTCCGAATCAGTGATTGGTAACAGGTCAGAAAAAGAATGTTGTAGTGATAGTGAAGTTATAAGTAATTGTGAAGATTCAGTAACACTTGGTTTGTTGAACGATAATCAGGACGTGGATTCTGATACGGAAGCGTCTTCCTCAGTGCCAAGTGTAGTATTTGCTGGTATTCTAAATATTGCTTGTGTAAACGGTTATGTGTTGTGGAAAGGTTCAAACACTGAGAAAAAGATGAAGCGCAAGGACTACATAAAATCTCTTTGTATAGAACTCATCAAAGAACACATCAAAACAGAAAAGCTGACTATTTGAAGTACCCAAGAGATTTGCGTGATAAAATTGATAATTTATTAGCAGCTAACATGGCACCATTACCCTAGACGTCTAATGTTGCTACTCCATGCCAAAACGCCTTAAAAAGGGGACGCTGTCACTTATGTGATAGAAAAAAAGATGGGAAATTTTCTACAAAGTGCAATAATTTTTCACAATTCATTTGCAAAGTCCATAGAAGCACAAAAACACTATGTGATAATTGTCTAGACTGAACAAAGTCTCATATTAGTATTTTTAGCCTTAAGATTACAAGTGATTTATTTCATGTTGATTTTTGTGTAATTTTGATTACAGATTATAAAACGTTATTTATTTTTTAGTTTACGTATTATAGATTAAGCAAAATAAAGTTATTTTTGATTTTAACTTTTTAAACTATTAGTTTCATTGATATGTGTAACGTAGAAAAAAATATTACCAAAATGTTGATACTATTTTGTGATCGCTTCTAGTATTGAAGTAAGAAGATTTATATTAATAAAAACTATTTGGTTACATAAAACAAGCCTATTATTTATTATTACTGACAATTTATTCAAGTACATAGTTAAACTTTACTTGCTAGGAGCAAAAATACTATGGGGGCCGCACGGCCCCCACGATACCAGTTACGTATGTCAAATTTACAATACCAGTTAAGGGTTAATATTGATATGATCACTATACGATGTTGTTAGGTTAGCTACTAACGTAATAACTTAAAATAGAAGAACCCTTAAGTAGGGTTTGAATAAATTAGCCGACTTGGTATTACATGGATCTCACAACTTTTTACGGAAGAAGAAGTGAGTTGCGAGACTTGGTTTCTTTTTACAAGTTATGTTTTTGATGGCATCTCATTTCTTTTTGTAGACAGTCCTACTTATTTTCCTTTCCGGTGTCTTCTACTTCTTTAATATCAACAACGTATTTTCTTAAAGCCTTCGCTAGGTCTAATGAGCTTTTCTTATTTTTGTAGATATTCTTCCTCTTTTTCTTTTCCAATACGATACAGATATATAATTTGATTGTCATGTCATACATATTGTGATCTCAAGTTGACAACTTGAAATACTTGACAAGAGAGATGAATGAAGTATGTTTAGCCGGAAACAGTGTTGTCAGATTGCTGTCGATTTTTTACACCTGAACTTCCGTAAAAATAAACTTTTAAAAAATATTTAAAAAAGTGAATGTATACTTATGTACGTACGTAAAAAGTTATACTTACAATAAGACGATGCGCCGAGTTAATGGTTGGTGCGCGCCATCTGTAAACAGACCCTGAAAACCCACTAAAACAAAGTACTCGTCAAGACGAATCAAAGAAGCCGAAACTCGATTTGGGTGCGTCGTTTTATTACGGAGTTCCTATGACCACCTTCTAGCTACATCATCAAACCCTGGTTACCATTGAAAGACAAACTACTCGTCTTGAGGATTCAAACGAGCCCGAACTCGATGAGGCTGTGTCGTTTCATTGCGAAGTTCTTATGACTGCGTTCCAACTCCATTATCAGATTAGACCCTGGTAACTATCTAAAAACAAAGTACACGTCAAGACAAATCAAACGAGCCAAAATTCGATGGGGTTGCGACGTTTTATTACAGAGTTCCTATGATCACCTTCCAGCTCCATCATCAGACCCTGGTTACCTTTGAAAGGCAAACTACTCGTCAAGACAATTCAATCGAGCCCGAACTCGATGGGGTTGCGTCGTTTCATTACAGAGTTCCTATGAGCACCTTTCATCTCCATCACCAGACCCTGGTTACCATGAAAGACAAACTACTCGTCAAGATGACCCAAACGAGCCCGAACTCGATGATGTTTTGTCGTTTCATTGCGAAGTACCTTTGCCTGCCTTCTAGCTCCATCAACAGATCAGACCCCGGTAGCCATCTAAAAATTAAGTACTCATCAAGACGAATCAACGAGCCTAAATTCGTTGTGTTGCGTCGTTTCATTATAGAGTTCCTATGACCACCTTCCAGCTCCATCATCAGACCCTGGTTAGCATTGGAAGATAAATTACTCGTCAAGACGATTCAAATGAGCCCGAACTCGATGAGGTTGTGTCGTTTTATTGCAAAGTTCCTATTGATACCTCTCAGCTCCATCATCAGATCAGACCCTGGTAACCATCTTGAAACAAAGTACTCATCAAGGCGAATAAAACGAGCTGAAACTCGATGGGGTTGCGTAGTTTTCATAAGGGTGTTCCTATTACCACATTCCAGCTCCATCGCCAGACCCTGGTTACCATTGAAAGACAAACTACTCATCAAGACGATCCAAACGAGCCCGAACTCGATGAGTTTGTGTCGTTTCATTGCGAAGTTCCTATAGCCACCTTCCAGTTCTATTATCAGATCAAACCCTGGTAACCATTTCAAAACAAAGTATTCGTTAAGACGAACCAAACGAGCCAAAACTCGATGGGGTTGCGTCGTTTCATTACTGAGTTCCTATGACCACATTCCAACTTCATCACCAGACCCTGGTTACCATTGAAAGACAAACTTACTCGTCTAGAGGACTCAAACGGGCCCAAAATCCTTCCTTTGGCTACCTTCTAGCTCCTCCAGCAAATCAGCACCATGTAATCATAATATTGCATTGTCACATGATTTACTATTATTTTGGATCAAATTTAATTTGCAAGATTTGATGACAAATATCGAGACAGGTGAAACAAAATAAAAGCCTGTAAAAAGTGAGTTGACACATCCAGCGCAATGAAGTAAGTTAGCGCAATTGCGCTGCGCCTACTACTTAGCTTTATGTTGTCGGTTTTTTGTCACAGAGTACACGCGCATCGTATAAAAATTTACTCTCATCAAGAAGTTATAGCTTTAAAATTCAAAAGTTATTTTGAGTCCTTATTTTCTATATTTATTTTTATTTATTTAATGTTAATATACATTAATTAACAGTTATTGCTGTTATGACTCACTTAATCAATCAGGTGCATTCTAATAATGACATAATTATATGAACTCAAAAATGATGATCACGCTGGCGAAATGGTGCGCGCTGTTGTATATTAAGCGGGAGATCCCGGGTTCAATCCCCGGCAGAGTAAATTTTCTTTCTCTGATCTGCTTTGGTGGGAGTCTTTGGTAGTGGGTAGTTACCACGCTATCGGCAAAGACGTGCCGCCAAGCGATTGAGCGTTTTGCTACAATGCAGTGTAGAAACCGATTAGAGGGATAGGTTTAATATAGCTGCCAACTGAATAAAATAAAATAACTTACGTACGGGAAGCGTGGAAGCCGTGGAGCGGGCAAATCACCTCAGCCAGTCGCGGTTATGATTTATTAGTGTTCTTTAATACTTTGCGTGATTTTGGTACAGCTACATAAGACATGTCCCATTCTTGCTTTTTCATTCCGTTGACCATTTTACAGGTTACCTTTGAAGATAATTATTATAGGTACCTATCTACACCTATTATTCCACTATGTTATACTTGTACGGGTACATTGATTCATTCACTGCAAATGTAACTTTGTAATCCTATATATTTATATGGGATTACAAAGTTATTTATGCAGTTGGTGTATCTAGAAAACTGGACCGAAATTACAAAATATTTGAATTTTTCCTTGGATTATATACTAAACACTAATGGTATTCTAAATTTGAAGCTTTTATGTCTGCTAGAAGTGCCTTAGAGTTTTGATGATCGGTCAGTCAGTGAGTGACAAAATTCGAAACTTTGACTAATTATAATTCTTAAACTACTGGTTCAAATTGAATGAAATTTGAAATATACCGTGTTTATACAATGCCTGCTTGGGTATTGAAAATTCAGACTTCTAGTTTTATCCACAACGAAGTTATAGGGGGTCGAAAATGGCCTGAGTTGCTTCGAGAAAAGATAGTACGGCCGTGCCACTTTTTTTTTTGCTCGACTTGGCGGAGGCACTGCCGTGCCTCCAGACTAACTGAAAGTTGAGACTATTGACTAATTGCAACAATCAGTGTAACTCTTAAAGAAATTTCTTTGACCGTCTGACTTTTAAAACAACAAAGCAATGAACAAAGGCTTTTTAAATAATCTTAGCGAGATTGCTTTAATTGTTCGCGTTGCTTATTAAGAAAACTAAATTCAAATTTTTTTTTGTCGTGCTTTATATTAAATATATATATCGTATTTATCTTTAGCTGTATTATACTTCAGTCATCCTCTACTGTACATAATCCTTGTGCATAGATCTTCAAAGTTAGCGATCTTGAGCCGCCCATAACCACCGTTTACCTATGATTCTTTATAGGATTTGATTTGTTCTTCAGTCTTTTCTTCGACAGTGTAATATTCTTTGGTTTTTAAACATATATTAAATACTTTATAAATTTTAAGTTTTATAATTGTGAATTATTAAGTCGTTTGTGGGACTTTATTATACATATATGCGTATACGTTAGCCCATAAAGAAGACGCTTACTTTGCAAAGTCGGAAACTTGGCATTACAATTGTATCATTCTTTCTCGTATTTATACTACGATTGTGACTGTTTCTGTCAAAATATTCAATATTTTTATGAATATAGATAATATTATTATAAATATACTGTGACGCAAGTGTAAGTATGCCTCTCTCTAAAAACATCGCGAAGGGAAACTCGAGCTCCGTGATCATAAACGCTGCAAATACCTCTATTTTGCAGAATAAAAACACTTTCAACATCTAAAGCGGTACTCCATAGTAATAAACCGTAAGACATGTACTATGGAAATAACTAAAATAATAGGTCGGGGAAAAAGTCTTTTCAGATTTTATAAGTATAAAATTTAAGGAAAATCTCTTTGGTTGTACTATTTGTATATGGCTGGTTTTAATATTAATAAATAAAAATAAAGGACATTAAGAAACATAAAAAGAAAAAAGTAAAAGTAAAAAGCACTTCGCGCCATTTTAAATTGCTTTTTTTTTTTTGTTCATTAAAATGGGTGAATCTAACGAAGAAATTCGATATATCCTGAAATTTTATTACAAAAAAGGGAAAAATGAGACTCAAGTCGCAAAAAAAATTGATGCTTATGGATCTAATGTAAATCTTAAGTAAGTCAGTAAGAGTAGCACAAAGTTGGTTCAAGCGCTTTCAGCCTGGGAATTTTGATGTCACAGATGCAACTCGCTCTGGTCACCCTCATACGGATAAAGTTGATGCCATTTTTGAAAAATTGGAGCAAGTTTGTCATATTAGTAGTAATATTGACTACAAAACAGTTTTAACCCATTTAAAAAGTCTGTCTATACAAAAAAGCTCGATATTTGGGTGCCACACGAGCTCACTGAAAGGAACCTAATGAGTCGTGTACTCATTTACGATTCTCTATCGAAACGTAATGAAACTAAACCATTTATGAAAAGATTGATCACTGATGATGAAAAGTGGATCACCTATGACAATAACGTGTCTAAAATATCATTGTCAAAGGGTAGTCAAGGTCTACAGACTATAGCGAAACCCGGATTAACGCGCAAGAAGATGATGCTGTGTGTATAATAAATACTTCAAATACATTTATAATTATTTTTCTGAATTTACAATAACATTATCTATATTCAATTCAATTGGCAGAATATGTTTTTTATATTTCCTATAAATACTGCTAATAAAATTCCACGTACATCCGATTTTATCATCAGAATTAATAACTTTATCTTGATTATGAACTTTAATTTAGTAGATATACAAAAGTTTTGGAATATTGTTTTAGATAATTTATCTGTTTTTTTCCATTGTTTCATACTATATCGTTCGTATTATTTATTTATAGTCTTGTAAATGCCAAATGGCCCAGTCATTAAATATTAAATTATTACTAATAGCAAAAGTCATTTAAAATTTATTTTAAAATGGAACTATTAATAAATGCATTTGTACCATTAGCCATCATGTTTATTTTACATAGTTTTTGCGCAACAATATTATTAAAACAATTCATTTTATTTACCTTTATTGACATATTACATATACATATTATTCTTCTTAAATTTATTATAATTTTTTCTTAAAAAGAGAATTTTTGTCCTCATTGTTCGTTGTCATTAAAGCAGTTGTCTGATGTCTTAGTGACCTGAGTTAGCCCACAATATCTGTGTGGCCAAACCCAAGTGCTAAACAAATCAATCTATATCTAATCGTTGTCTCCCTTATATTTATATGTGATGGTTGTGGGATCCGTATTTGGTATAATGTGAGCTAAAAACAAGTCTCCATATGACTACTATTTACTCTTCTAACTAATAAGCCATTTATTTATAGTTTCTTTTTGAATTATCTGAAAGCAAAACGTTTTCATGAAATTCGAGTACGTCTGTACAATAATAATCATCGTCAATCAAACTCCATACATCGACCACGCTACAGGAGGTACCTTCACTATGATAAAGTGTATAATTAATATTGAATTCAATATCAACGAAGGATCTATTATTTATTTATTCATTATAATGTGTATTTTTATATAAAATAATACTTTGGAACATTAAAATATCCTTATAATAAAAGCAAAATTGTGGTCTATTAATCTTTAAATTAATTAAAAACAAATCTTCAAGGTAAGCAAAATTTAAACAACTGTCATACATAATTTTCCGCCTATCGTAAGTACTCTCTATTATCTCTATTATGTATAAGTTATCCATCAATCTGTAATCGAAGAAAAAGATTCTGCTAAAGTGTGGAAATTCCTTAAGTCACTTGGAGTAGGCAAAGTCAAGCAACAAGTTTCTGCAAATTCTGTTGATCTTAATGGACTCAACAATTACTTTACTACTTCTAGTACAATTGACAGTGCTACTAAGATGAAAACGCTTAGTAATCTTTCAGCCACGAGTACTCCTTTCGATTTTCCAAATTTTGAATTGTGTCAACTATCGGAATGTGATGTTAAAAGGAATATACTTGCTATCTGTTCGAATGCTGTAGGTTGCGATTCCATCAGCCGTAAAATGATCCATCCTATCATAGACTACGTTGTTCCTGTCATAACTCACATTTTTAACCATTCCTTTGAATCCAGTACTTTTCCTTCCAGTTGGAAAGACGCCCAAATTATTCCCCTTCCGAAAAAACCTAATCCATCTGCTTTTTCCGAATTTCGTCCAATTTCAATCCTGCCTTTTTTGTCCAAGGTGTTTGAGCGTCTTGTACATAAACAACTATCATCGTTCCTTTCCTCTAATAATCTCCTAAATCCGTATCAATCCGGTTTCCGTAAGGGTCATAGTACGGTAACAGCACTCGTCAAAATCTCAGATGACATCAGACACGCGATGGATGATCGAAAGCTTACGGTTTTGGCTTTACTAGACTTTAGTAATGCCTTTAATACTGTTGACTTCGATATATTGTTGTCTGTGTTAGGTTCCTTTAACATATCTCCATCGGTAATTGACTGGTTTCATAGTTACTTGTACGGGCGTCGGCAGCGTTTGCAAGTCCAAGACACTTTTTCAGACTGGGCTAACGTAACTGCTGGCGTACCGCAAGGTGGCGTGTTGTCCCCTCTCCTATTTTCGTTGTTTATCAACTCTATCAGTAAAAATATTTCTTCTCTCTACCACCTGTATGCAGACGATCTTCAAATATACACACACTCTAAGCTGGCTGATCTATCTGCAAGTATAAATCTACTGAATAATGACTTGAACAATATTTTTAAATGGAGCAGCTCATTCGGGTTAAAAGTGAATCCTTCAAAGTCTCAAGTTATTATTGTGGGTAGTCCAAAACTGGTGAGTTGTATAGATTGGTCACTAGTTCCACCTGTAGTTTTCAATGATACTGTATTGAACTTTAGTGACAGTGTGAAAAATTTAGGTGTAATATTTGATAGGTATCTCTCTTGGTCAACTCAGTTAACTGAGCTTAGCCGGAGATTGTTTGCAGCTGCAAGTTCACTCCGACGACTTCAACACTTTCTTCCTATGCCTACTAAGATTGCGTTAGCACAATCGCTACTTTTACCAATCCTTGACTATGCAGATACATGTTTTCTGGATCTCAAAGAGGAGCAACTAAATAAGCTTGAGCGCCTTCAGAATCTTTGTATAAGGTTTATATTTGGTTTGCGCAAATATGACCATGTCTCCGACTTTCGCAAAAAACTCAAGTGGCTCCCAATTCGCCTTCGCAGGAATACGCATGTGCTTTCACTTCTCTACTACATACTTTTTAATCCTGATGCTCCTAAATACCTTAAAGAACGTTTCACCTTTCTTTGTAATTCCCACGAACGTTCCCTACGGTCAGATTTAAATTTACTTTTAAAAACTCCTTCCCACTCAACTTCCTTCTACTCTAATTCCTTCACCGTCAAAGCTGTCCGCCTGTGGAACTCTCTTCCGATTCCAATAAGACAAGCTCAATCGCTTACTTGTTTTAAGAGCTGTCTTAAGCAGCACTATTTGTCGCTAAATACACCATGAATTTCTTAGTCATTATGTATGTATGTATATGTATGTATATTCGTATGTATATATATGTATGTATGTATGTATTTATTTATGTATGTATATATTTATGTATATTTAAGTGTTTGTGTATACATGTATATTTTGATATTTGCTTTATTTCGTATGTTTACTTATGTATATTGTTTTGTCTAATTTCTCTTATCTTTGTGCACTTCCTAACCGCTGCTATTATATCGTGTCCTATGCCCAAAGGTTGTCTGGAAGAGATTGCTCTTTTAGCGATAAGACCGCCTTTGTACATCTTTTACTGCATAAATACTGTATTTGTTTTTATTATGGTGTACAATAAAGAGTATTATTATTATTATTATTATTATTACTCTCAGCCCACCTTGCGCTGTTTCATTTTCCGCCTAATAAAGCAATGTAAAATTGAAGAATGTTGTATAAGCGATGTCTACAGCGTATGATCGTTACACACAATAGAAATCTAATATGGTTGTTTAAAAGAGAATGTTTCCTGCCTCGCAAGAATACCTGTCGTCCAAGACATGGATATGAGCGATTGCTTGTACATAGTATATAGCATTTTAGGAAAAAAAAATGTGTTGTAAAATATTTAAAACGAAGGTAATATCGAATGGCATGGCACAGAATGGCAAAATATCGAAAAATAGTTTAAGTTTTTATTTTACATTATTTAATAAAATTAGTAGGCTGCTGCATTTCTTTTAAGAGTAATAACCTACCCTTGTGCCAAAAGAACTCCGTTCTTCCATGTAATTGATAATAAAACATAGTCAGTATATAGACAAAAAAAAAATAGTAAAGAAACAAAATATTTCTGTAATATCTGCTTGTACTTGCTTTACATTTAAAGAATTAAAGTGAAGAGTGCAATGCAAATATAATGAAGCCAAATAGAAGAATAATATTCAAAAATTATATTTTATTTCATAATAATAATATTATACAAATGTTTTGTATTTTAGTTGAACATAACTTCTTAGAACCAATTTCTATAAAAAAAAAAAAAAACCTTAAAATCAATCGTAAGATATATCGTATACATGAAAGGATATCCAGGGGGAGTCATAAAATTCTCCTCTAACGTTCAGACTGCAGAAAGCTATAAGTAATTTTTTCAAATTATATAAATATGGTTTGGTTTTAGTAATTGTGGTCTTCGTATGGTTCATACTTTTTATTTAATTAAACTGCATTCATAAAGAAGTAGACGAACCGATTGGTTTCCCTCGAATTTTGCATTTACTGCTACATCCCTATGTGTCGTAATGTAATGTCTTATAGCCGTAGCGAAAATAACGCAACGCAAAAAAAAAAATTAGAAGTTCTTAGAATTGCTGCAATCATACAAACAAATAAATGCAAATATCAAACACTTTATATTAAAATCTATTGTAATTAATATGAGTATACATAATTACAATACCTTATGTAAAATATCTTAATAATTAAATCCTTTAGGGTCTGTTTCACCTCAACCAAAACCTTTGGATACACAGGTTGCAAATCGAAATATCTGAGAGATATAGTGGAGTTTGATGGTAACAAATAAAATAATCAGCAATTATTGACACAGGCACTTACATTTATTATATAAATTGATCATGTATAATGTTTTTGGACCATATGTTTTTGGAAAACTGTGATTCTTTAACTTTATAAAGACTAATAAAAATAAAAAATATCTCTAAATAATTTTATTAAAATCACTGAGATCACCAAATACTCGTTCGCTTATAAATTGTGTCAATTTTAAAAGACACATCAGCAGCAGGGCGAGGGAACAAAGGGTGGCACTCGAGGTCTAACCACTCCACTCGCTTTGTCCCACGTAACATTGTTTAATTTTACCCAAGCCAAGGTTTTCGTTGTTACAAATAGATGCAAGCTTTCAGCAAGCCCAATAGACGAGTATTGTGTAATGCCTGAAAGCATGTTCACAATCACTTGTATAGAAAACAATTACTTTTATATTAAAATGAAAAATATTTCAAAGTGATCTTACGTAGTTTGCATTTAATTGTAAACGTTAGAACTATTGCAATAAATTTGATGGAACTACATGTTGTTACTGCTTGAAAATCTCGATGTTTGTTATAATGTAATATATTTCTATGTTTTATACAAAGAGTGGAAGTCCATAATTTCTTTATGTAGAGAAACATAAATTTTATACCAGTTTCTCTTTTATAAGAAAGAACTTAGTATACCACTTAACACTTTCACGGACAGTACGTCTATTTAGGTACGTGATTTAGTGAATTCATGATTCGACGCAACGCCTATTTGCGTTTAAATTTTTTTTTTCAATTCTTTGCCACCACGTCGATAGGTGCCTTTTTTCCGATGCAGGTATATTAAAAAGAATTACGTAGGTGTACTGCCACTACCCATGCATCACCCATGTATGTCGCTATGTGGCACAGTCTATATACGTGTTAATAAATTGTATGAAATTTTTTTATATTAAATTGCGAATTCTAATCGGTACCCAGTGTCCGTGAAAGTGTTAAGTTAGCTCAAGAGAAAAACTTGTTTACTAGTTCAAGGTCTCAAATGTCAATCCAGTTCTAAGTTTCAGCTACCATACGAGTATATATGCATTTATGTTAAAGATCTCAATACATATCGGAAACGATTCAATTTGTTTATTGCTTTGACTAAAAGCTGCGTACTCTTCGATATATGGGACAAGCATTTTAACCTCTGAACACGACTCGAATACGACATTCCAATGAAGTTCAAAGAAGGACTAGTAATATCGATTTGCAACGACCTTTTTAGGGTTCCGTAGCCAAATGGCAAAAAACGGAACCCTTATGGATTCGTCATGTCTGTCTGTCCGTCCGTCCGTATGTCACAGCTACTTTTTTCCGAAACTATAAGAACTATACAGTTAAAACTTGGTAAGTAGATGTATTCTGTGAACCGCATTAATATTTTCACACAACAATAAATTTTGGGGGTTCCCCATACTTAGAACTGAAACTCAAAAGTTTTTTTTTCATCAAACCTATACGTATAGGGTATCTATGGATAGATCTTCAAAAAATGCTATTGAGGTTTCTAATATCATTTTTTTTCTAAGCTGAATAGTTTGCGCGAGAGACACTTCGAAAGTGGTAAAATGTGGGGGACTTATACATACCCCCACACCTACTGTAACTTCTAAGATAAGAGAATGATAAAACTAAAAAAAATATATGATGTACATGCGTATACCATGCGAACTTCCACCGAAAATTGGTTTGAACGAGATCTAGTAAGTAGTTTTTTTTTTATTATTATTAAAAATACACTACTATTAATACATCGATCAAAGTTACAACGAACTACAACAACTTTTATATGATGTTACTAGCTGCTACGGAACCTTTCATGGGTGAGTCCGACTCGCACTTGTTTATTTTTTATTTTTTTAAATATATAAATAATAATTATCTTATTTAAATATTTCTCGAATTCAAGCTAAATCTTATCGTTAATTTGAAATTATTTAAACATCGCTTATACAAGGATAAAAAATTTAAATTGCGTGTACTAGCGTACACTCGTAAGAAGTGAAACTTATAATAAAAACAGTTTACTTTTTATACGATCGTAATTATATGAGTCCTGTGTTTGCGTTCGGACATATTTATATTCGAATTACCTACTCACTATAGAATACATCATACAATAACTGCAAACTTCTATATAGTGATACTTAATTTCACTCAAGAATCTTAGAGATTGCTAGCGCAGTGGCTGCCAACGCGAATTGAATTTCGTATATCGCTCGAGAGCTGCAAGTTCAAAACCCTGCGAGAGCCACATTTTGTAGCATTCAAAATTTGATATTTGATTTATTTAGTTTATTTATTAATACACTCATTTGCAAAAAAAAACGGGCGGTTTCGATTTTCTTCCTGGCTGAAAAAAATAAAATACCAAAAAGGTTTTAATCATTTGAACATGTTATTGGCCAGTTATAAAAGTGCCATAATGTTTATAAGAGTACATTCCAAATTCAAATTTTTGACTGAGCCTGGTTTTCAAAGAAAATAACTTTTAACTACATTTTGTGGCGCGAATTCCCTATAGTTAATATCGACTCTAATTAACTTTTTGTCAATTTTTATTAAATTATCTGGTGTCCTTGACATTTAAAAGTATTGTTATTGCTGTTTAGCAATCTCGAAAATGGTAGATAAAGTGATAAAAGCGAGCAAAATTATTGCGCTGCTTGAAGAAGGTTGCAGTCAATGCTTCGTGGCTCAGAGGCAAAATGTGAGTCGGTCGACAGTTCAAAGGACCTGGCAGCGCTATCAAGAGACCGGTTCCGTCAAGAGAAGGCCTGGTTCTGGCAGAAAGACATGTACCGAACCACGGGATGATCGTTTTCTAGTTAGTCAAGCGTTGAGAAATCGCAAATCTTCTTATGTGGACCTCAAGAACACCCTCGAAGAAGTAAGAAATGTGCAAATTAGTCTATGGACGGTCAGGAGGAGGCTTCTCGCTGCTAATATACACAGTCATCGCCCGGCACGCGGCCCTAAATTACTCCGTGGACATCGAGTTGCCAGGCTTGGCTTCGCTCGAAATTGTGTGTCATGGACTCATGAAGACTGGGATAGGGTATTGTTCTCCGATGAAGCCAGGATATCTCTGCATGGTGAAGACCGACGTCGGCGAGTGCTACGTAGACGAGGAGAACGCTTTGCAGAGGCATGTTTTGAAGAAATCACACCTTATGGAGGGGGCTCTGTTATGTTTTGGGCAGGAATAAATTCTATGGATCGTACGGAGTTAGTCTTCATCGAAAACGGTACACTGACTGGACACCGATACATAACGGAAGTTCTAATTCCTTATGCACAACCCGCTTTAACCGCTCTTGGCGAAAACTCAATTTTTATGGACGACAACGCTCGCGCCCACCGGTCTGGCAGTGTGGATGCGTATATGCTAGAAGTCGGAATTCGTCGTTTGGACTGGCCAGCTAGAAGTCCGAACCTCAATCCCATAGAGCATGTCTGGGACGTTCTGAGGCGACGAGTGAGATCAGTGCAGCCGGCTCCGCAGACCATCAGAGAGCTAAAGAATGTGATCACCGCGGAGTGGGAACGTATTCCCCAAGAAACCATAAAAGATATACTCACTAGCATGCCCAGACGAATGCAAGCTGTGATTTCAGCAAGAGGGGGTCACACTCAATACTAAACTTTTATCTGCTTTTAATGTATTCAAGAAAAACAAAGAAATTAACGCGTTTCATTTTTATTTAGCGAGCAGGTACAATCATAGTGTTTTGAGCTTAAACATTATTTCTTAATAATTTAATTAAAATGTTATGATAAAACTAATGAAAACTATTCCTTGCTAATTAATTTATAAAATTCTGAGGATAACAATACCTAAAATTGTCAAACAAACTAATAGTAACTATAAAATAGTTCTTTGCTTAAGTGCCCGTTTTTTTTGCAAAAGAGTTTATATATAGGATTTCATCTACTACCACTCGAATTCTTCCTAGCGCATGTGTTTATTGAAAAACGACTGAAATACGCAATAATCAAGAACAAGATGGTGCGTAACGCAAGATGGCGCGTAACGAAAAAATCTTTCCAACCCCGATAAAGAAGTTTCACTTCAATAAACTCTTTTGCAAAAAAACAGGCACTTAAGCAAAGAATTATTTTATAGTTACTATTAGTTTGTTTGACAATTTTAGGTATTGTTATCCTCAGAATTTTATAAATTAATTAGGAAGGAATAGTTTTCATCAGTTTTATCATAACATTTTAATTAAATTATTAAGAAATAATGTTTAAGCTCAAAACACTATGATTGTACCTGCTCGCTAAATAAAAATGAAACGCGTTAATTTCTTTGTTTTTCTTGAATACATTAAAAGCAGATAAAAGTTTAGTATTGAGTGTGACCCCCTCTTGCTGAAATCACAGCTTGCATTCGCCTGGGCATGCTAGTGAGTATATCTTTTATGGTTTCTTGGGGAATACGTTCCCACTCCGCGGTAATCACATTCTTTAGCTCTCTGATGGTCTGCGGAGCCGGCTGCACTGATCTCACTCGTCGCTTCAGAACGTCCCAGACATGCTCTATGGGATTGAGGTCCGGACTTCTAGCTGGCCAGTCCAAACGACGAATTCCGACTTCTAGCATATACGCATCCACACCGCCAGACCGGTGGGCGCGAGCGTTGTCGTCCATAAAAATTGAGTTTTCGCCAAGAGCAGTTAAAGCGGGTTGTGCATAAGGAATTAGAACTTCCGTTATGTATCGGTGTCCAGTCAGTGTACCGTTTTCGATGAAGACTAACTCCGTACGATCCATAGAATTTATTCCTGCCCAAAACATAACAGAGCCCCCTCCATAAGGTGTGATTTCTTCAAAACATGCCTCTGCAAAGCGTTCTCCTCGTCTACGTAGCACTCGCCGACGTCGGTCTTCACCATGCAGAGATATCCTGGCTTCATCGGAGAACAATACCCTATCCCAGTCTTCATGAGTCCATGACACACAATTTCGAGCGAAGCCAAGCCTGGCAACTCGATGTCCACGGAGTAATTTAGGGCCGCGTGCCGGGCGATTACTGTGTATATTAGCAGCGAGAAGCCTCCTCCTGACCGTCCATAGACTAATTTGCACATTTCTTACTTCTTCGAGGGTGTTCTTGAGGTCCACATAAGAAGATTTGCGATTTCTCAACGCTTGACTAACTAGAAAACGATCATCCCGTGGTTCGGTACATGTCTTTCTGCCAGAACCAGGCCTTCTCTTGACGGAACCGGTCTCTTGATAGCGCTGCCAGGTCCTTTGAACTCTCGACCGACTCACATTTAGCCTCTGAGCCACGAAGCATTGACTGCAACCTTCTTCAAGCAGCGCAATAATTTTGCTCGCTTTTATCACTTTATCTACCATTTTCGAGATTGCTAAACAGCAATAACAATATTTTTAAATGTCAAGGACACCAGATAATTTAATAAAAATTGACAAAAAGTTAATTAGAGTCGATATTAACTATAGGGAATTCGCACCACAAAATGTAGTTAAAAGTTATTTTCTTTGAAAACCAGGCTCAGTCAAAAATTTGAATTTGGAATGTACTCTTATAAACATTATGGCACTTTTATAACTGGCCAATAACATGTTCAAATGATTAAAACCTTTTTGGTATTTTATTTTTTTCAGCCAGGAAGAAAATCGAAACCGCCCGTTTTTTTTTGCAAATGAGTGTAATAATATTACTACTTGAAACAATTTTTTAAATTTTCTTACAAATATAATAGATACTCGTAAGTATGGTCATATAAAAGTTACAGTGTGTTTATTTGATCAAATTAATCGCTATACTAAGCAGTTCGATTTGAAAAAAAAAGTCGGTCATTGTAAGTCGGCTGTAGGATATAGGTCTCCTTCTTAACTTTAAATTATCGAATACCTGCAACTCATCTATGGTCGTCGTTTACCTGGTTTAGGGTCAGTCGACGCTGCTTCAAAATGCAGAGTCACTAGTTCAGAGATCCCAACGATTATCGATTGTCTAAACTACATGCCTCATCCATCGCCAGTTCATCTTTATGACGTGTTGAGCTACGAGTATATCAATTGGATTACATCAATAAAAACCTTACGAAGTAGTTACGGCACCCATCTTATGCAGCCCATAGTGTCACCATAATTCAGAATGGAGAAATGTGTATTGATTTCAGGTCAGAATTTTTATTTTAAATAAGAATGTGATTTAGATTAATGGGTATAATGGGAGCGTCCAGTACAGGTCTATCATCTCGTCTTAGATCTAGAAATTCAAGTATTCTCTACATTTATATTTTAAAAGTAACATGAATACAAGAGAAAGTATATTTCTATACTTCATCAAAAAAAGTTTATGAACAAAATTATTTATTTTTTATCTATATCTCTGTTTATACCAGGAAGTCATGAACGTATTTAATCTTAAATAACTAAAATGATAGCTAATGTTTGGAATATTTTTTATATTAAATCACTAAAACAGATTTATATTTACTCACTTATACCTTATAATTTTTGGTACCTGCTCGATGAATTTTATAACCTAGGTTTTCACCTATCCTTTTTCACCTCTTTCACCTATCCTATCATATCCTTTCGGATAGATTGCCAGGCTACCAATGGTCGACGTTAAAGATTTTCTCTCTTGTTGAGAAACTTAATCGGTCACGTTGTAATGGCAATATCCTATATTGAACGAAGAAAAATTAAATAAATATAATAATCACAGCTCAGATGGTGTGTGAATAGAATACCTGAACTTTTAGCTATCATTAGTGATATCGAGAATTAAATTTGTTTTAAAATTTACTTCTACTTACTTACTATTAGTAATTACTTTGTAGTATGTGTATGCTGTTCGATTAAACACTTTGCTACTGTATGACAAAAAAATATAAGATTTTTTTAAATTTAATATTTATCTATATACCACTTAAAGTACTGATAGTATGTTTTCCATATATTTTACAAACATTAAAATATCGAAAAGTTCATTCATCTAATTCACTAATTTACCGTTCAAAAATTATCTTAACGAAACCATCATGGGCTTACGGAAGAGTACTATTACCTATAAAGTATCTAAAACATATTGAAATGGAGGAATATTCATAAATGTCGAGCAATTTCACAAACTCTAGGGTACCTTTAAAGGAAATGAAACCACGAAGCTATTTCTCACATATAGATACAAAGTACCATAATCCAATCTACTCACTAGTGTGGCCCTCGTGAAGGGATCAACTCAGCAAATTACGTAATAAGGTATCCAAAGCTGGGAATACCTAAAAATAATAACGTTATCTTCTTTTTTCCTTGAGTATACTTGCTTTATATTAAGGTTAGATCACATAAAAAAATTCACTCTGAGACTGAGACGACGATCATTTATTTATATTTTTATTTATCTTTAAAGTTTACTAAATATTTATTTCATTTTAACAATAAGCTACAATTACAGCTATACGTATCAGCTTATTCTTTCTATAATAAAAATATGATATCGAAAATATAAATTACTTAGTGAAATCAAAAGCCTTATGTGGAGCAATCATAAAATAAAATTATTTATCATATATTTGATTTATATATTAATGGTTAATAAGCTGCCTAAAATCATTTCCGTTTATTTTTGTATTAAAAAAAAAATTCACATTAAATGTGTGTATTAAGTATTACAGCTTTTTTTTTTCTTTTTTATGTACGAATAAAATGACTTTAAGTTCCACATTTATTAAAAGTACACAAGTCACATATAAAACGACATGAAAATCACGTATTATGTTGGCCCACGTGTTATTTAATTTCGAGGGTAACTTGTATCTGGGAAATTCCATTTAAATCCGTTCAGTGACTTCCGCTTGATACGGGCAGGTAGACAAACAGTACGTCCAAAAATTGTGATTTTAACTCTGTAATCGAGAATAATGTCCGGCAAGATTAATCTTCACGAAAAATATATTGTTTTCGAATACGAGAAAAAACTAAATTAAATTAAACGATTAATGGATAAATTCGTTCCTTTTTTGGCAATCTCATTTATTTTGGTCCCGAATTGATTAAAATAATAGCTTAAGATGATACTTTGGAGCGCAAATTCAAATTGAGCATAGTCATTGTAATTTTTTTTTAAATATATGTATGACTTATCTAATCATTAAATTACTTCTTCATTGTGATGTTTTAATGTTTTAATTAAGCGAATTTTACCGTTATCTGTGCTTGATATGTCTAAAAAATAAAATGTATGCTCAACTTGAAACTTTTCATTTCGTACTCTTTAATAAAAATCAGTAGCTTAGGATTTTTTTTTTGCTGATAAAAGTCCATTTATCCATTCATCCCTGCAAATTTTCACACAAATAATACTTTAATCGAAAGTTTCATAAACTGAGAACGCGGTCTTATGATTTGAAAATTCTCAAGAGATACGTGGGGCACATCATTAAATTTTATCTCGGAATTTTAACAAGGCAGCTGTTTATTCACTCTATCAAGTAAAATTGGTTAAGTTTAAAACAAAAGTTAGTTGGTATCAGTTTTGTTTGCAGAAGCTTTTTTACTTTGAAAATCCCCTATTGTTTTTAATTTGATTAATTATTATTTTATAAAATTCACAAAATTTCATAATCCTAAATATGGAATAACTCATAACCTTAAACGAGTATATGAACAATAGTTGTACTCATTGGAAAACCTTATTAACCAATGATTCGACATGGATATTTTTTATTTTATTATAAATTATAGTTACATCACGGACTATAGGAATCTTTTTTTTTTATTGCAATTTAATATTGTTTTGTTACAGAATATGAGATAGATTATTTAAACTGTTTTCTTGAAATACATCTCGACTCATCTCATATCATAAGTTCCAATTAGTTGTGATAGACGCATTTTAATGGAAAAAATTACTCGACTTTGACGTGTAGAGAGTAAAACACAACCTTAGCGGTTTCGCGGTATGAGGCGTGCAACAATATAAAATTTATAAAACATAGTTTATTTTATAATATGAAAATTTCATTTTCACAATTTAAAATAAAAACACACAACAAAAATTGTGATTCTACACAATGTTTAAATTCAATTCAATTTTTCTATGCACTACTACTTTATTTACTATTAACAGTCACATAAAACATCCAGATTGGTGTTCTTTATTGCATTAATATTAAAGTTGTGTTAATAAGGTTATAAAAGTTTTTATCTAATTTCACACAATGACAGTCGACGCTCTATTACGAGCTCCGTCATGTTGAGTATTGTATTAAATTACAGTATGAAATTGAAACATAGTTACATCAGGTTTAAGTTGAATTTCTAGGTACTGCGTAAGCCACATCCCATTTCGTCAAGAAGTTATTGCGATATGCGCATGCAACGTATTAACAAATATAAAAAAAAATTAAAAATATTTTATCAATTAAAATAAAATTGTATAATATGAAGATATTTCTTTGTATCTCTTATATTTTTTTTAAATATATGTAACACACACACACAAGGTCGTCTGTTCCTAAGGTAGGCAACTTAATGCCTGTGTTTTAGGTAACAGCCGACAGATATACATTTTTTTTAAATAAATATACATATAAATAATACATATATATATAAATAAACATATATTACACCCAGACTCGGGGCGGGAATCGAACCAACAACCCTTTGAGCAGAAAAAAAGGTCACTGCAAACTGCGCCAACGGGTCAGTCAATATATATTATATGAACATGGACTAGTTCACACAATATTGTTTTATTTTATGCATAGATAATAACAATTCGTCAACCTAGATAATAACAATCCACCAATCGGCAATGACACGATAAGTAATACATAAATCCACACTTGAGCCCCAAACATATTTCATTTAGACTACATACCTACTATGAAATTCCGTTAACAATTTCCACGTAAATTACAATTCAACGTGTAGTAGATAGCAATTTACGCGGTGTTTGTATTGAAATGTACGATTGGAAATAATTAACATGACTAGTTTTCGTTCTCGATTCAGTATGCTTTTAATTAGATCTGATAATGATCTCCGTAAACATTCGAATAGGAGAAGCACGGTTAACGGATGTTTGACGGACATTTTTTATAAACGGCTTTGTTTCTGGTTTAACCCTTACCTTCAGAACAGCTAATACAACATGATAAATAAATATTGTCTTGAACTGCTACTAATATATGTACGCTTGACGCACCTCGCGGTGTAACCCACTTTTAGTACAATTTAAGTAACATATTTCCTGAATTGCCAGCTGGAATTTGATCCCAAAACTGTCTGGTATAGATTCATGTGATATACACTGAGCCGTATCGGCTCTTATTAAGTAAGCCCTCGTTGAAGAAACTGAGCTTACAACGCTTAATTAATATTTCAAACAAACTGGCTGATATCACAATGAGTAAATTCAAACAAAAACAATTAATTACCTCTTTTAAAAATGTTTTATCATATAAAATGAAAGTTTTTTGTGATCTACATAAGCTCCAATAATGCATCATTATAGAAGTGGTATAATATTATAAAAAATAACCTATCTGTTAAATAACGAAATTCAAAATAGGTGAAACCTCGGTAAACAAAAGGTTTATTCTATGGTAAAATACATATATCTTTGGTGTTGTCACACAAAAAGCTACAGCGCATTTTACTTGCACATGTGTGGTAGGGCGGACGTGTCTGCCCAATTTAAAAATATTTTTAAAAGTAGCCAACCTACGTAATTTCACCAGTTCTTTTGTTAATAATTTCCGATTATATGAGTCATAGTGTGATTTATTATAGACCATAAACTTCCTAAACAAACAAGTTTTGTAATACACATAAACATTATAATTATACTCTATATTCATTGCAAAGATAATAAGACGATATATACAAAAAAAAAAAACTGTGTGAAAAAATTAGTTTGTAATGTTCACTATAACATTAACTCCACTTTTAGATATATTAAAAAGATCAAACCTACACCACAAATTGTAAGTCAGAAAAAAAAATTGTTTTAAAGCCCCTAAAAAATTATTTTTTCTAATCTCCCATGTACAACAATTGACTGCTTACAATTTTGTATGTATGAATAGACATAAATCGTACTCGGTTTTTAAAATCTATTTTTACTTTTAATTTAAGTCACAAATATCATATAACTTTTATATCCAATCTATGTAGTTGTATCAGGATTAAAATGTAAATTTATCTAATATTTAACGAGAAGTAAATTCATATTATGATAGTTTCTATAGATTTCGCTTGTGTACGTAATAACAAATTCCAACATTTTAGACTGCATGAAATGCAACAGCTTTTTGCGTTTTCAATTTAGATCTAATTTGTATGAACAACAGTTTAGTTGGAATATCGTTGAGAGATATTGTAATAGCTGTAAAAATGAAATTTAGAAATATTAACAGAAGAAAATAGCCCATGATCGGCCCTAGTATACAGTAGGAATTGAAAAAGTTATGATATTTCAAACTTCCATATAATTAGGATGCCATCATCAATTTTGTAGAAGTTGGTAAAATTTTATTAAACCCTGATTATATTGGAAGATTTTAATTATTTTCCATTGAACTCCTAATATAAATTAAATATGAAATTCAATTGTTTCTTTTAACACAAAACATGTTCGGGCTTTATTGAGTAATTTTTAAAAAGATTTAAATATGGTTTCTTTTAAAATTTAAAGAAACAGACACAAAAACAAACTAAACAGAACTGAACAGAATCAACCTATAATTGTCCAAATGCTGGACAAAGGCCCCTTCTCTGTATAGGAGAAGGGTGGGAGGGATCCACCACGCTGCTATTTTTTTTTTGTTGGATAATTTTCCTACTACAAATAACGATCTTTTTCAGATACTTATGACTACAACCGGGACTGACAGCTTTATGTGCTCTCCGAGGCATAGTAGAGCGACCCACAAGGACACCCAGACCAGAAATAAATATTTGTAAAAATACAACGATAAATCGAACAAATACATCCGGTTTCCATTTAATCCGCAATGACCGTATTGGGCGATCTGGAGGTGGCGTTGCCATCTATCTTCGATCACATATTCCCTTTACCATCGTCAGTAAATCTATATCCCAGGACGGGTATGACCCAGATCACCTCTTCCTTGAAGTAACCCTATCCAACACTAAACTCCTTCTAGGTGTATATTATTGCCCATCACTTACCGTTGACTATTTTGCATCTTTTGAGAGTCTTTTAGAAGTATATACTCCTCAATATAGTCACACGGTTTTGATGGGTGACTTTAACGCCTGCCTCCTTAAGCAGGATTGCAGAGCTTCACGCCTCTACTCTCTTGTGAACTCTGCAAATATGCATATCCTTCCTCTGAATGCCACTCATTCATTTCCTAACTGTGTTCCTTCCCTTCTTGACCTAATTCTTGTCTCTTCCTCTGACCATGTCGTTAAGCATGGTCAGTGCCCAGCCGATGCATTCTCTTACCATGATCTCATATTTCTTTCCTACAAAATTAGACCCCCAAAGGCTAAGTCAAGAATTCTTCTGCAACGCAATTTTGGTGGCATGGATCTGAATCGCCTACGTGAAGATGCTGAAAAGATTGACTGGTCAGAGGTATTTAGCGCGTCTGCGGTGGATGTAAAATTGGATATTTTTAATTCATTACTGACTCAACTATTCGATATACACGCTCCTATTCGGCCAGTGCGAATTAAACATTTTCCTGCTCCTTGGCTTACAGCTGAAATAAAAGCACTACAGGAGCTGAAAAACAAGGCTAAAGCTCGATTCAAATGTGATCCAAGTTCGTCAAATCAAGAAAATTACAGAAAATTTCGAAATCGCTGCAACAAGGCGTGTAGAGATGCACAACGGCGCCATATTCACAAATCTGTAGTAGAGGAATCTGACCCTGCAAAGGTCTGGAAATTCCTTAAATCTCTCGGAGTTGGCAAATCCAAACAACAATTAACTTCATTTTCTATTGATTTTAATGATCTAAATAAACATTTTACTTCTTCTGTCACTATTGACAATACGACTAAGTCTAATACGCTTAGCCGCCTTTCCGCCATTAGAACTCCTTCAGTGTCACCATCTTTTACTTTCTCTCAATTATCTGAATGTGATGTTAAGAAGAGCATATTAGCCGTAAGTTCAAATGCGGTGGGCTTTGACTCTATTAGCCGTAATATGATCATTCCCATTTTAAATTTTCTCTTGCCTGTCATAACCCATATTTTTAATGAATCCTTTACCTCCAACACTTTTCCTACCTGCTGGAAAGACGCTCAAATCATTCCTCTACCGAAGAAACCTAATCCCATTGCGTTTTCTGATTTCCGCCCTATAGCAATCCTTCCTTTTTTGTCAAAAGCTTTGGAGCGTCTAGTCCATCAACAGCTATCATCATTCCTTTCCTCAAATAATCTCCTAAATCCTTATCAGTCCGGTTTCCGTAAAGGTCATAGTACGGCTACGGCACTCATCAAAATCTCTGATGACATTAGACTTGCTATGGATAATCAGAATCTCACTGTGTTGACCTTGCTAGATTTTAGTAATGCATTCAATGCGGTGGATTTTGATATCCTGCTAGCTGTTTTATGCTCTCTTAACATATCTCCATCAGTAATTGATTGGTTTCATAGTTACTTGTTCGGGCGCCGGCAGCGGCTACGTGTTCAGGATTCATTTTCAGACTGGTTAAACGTAAGTGCCGGCGTTCCACAGGGTGGCGTGTTGTCTCCTCTCCTATTTTCGATTTTCATAAATTCAATAAGTCTTCACATATCTTCTCTCTACCACTTGTATGCAGATGATCTCCAAATTTACTGCCATTCCAAATTGACTGATCTACCGACATCTATTACTAAAATCAATAATGACTTGAACAACATCTATAGTTGGAGCAGTTCTTATGGATTAAATATCAATGCTTCCAAATGTCAAGTTATTATTATTGGCAGTCCTAAACTAATATGTCGGATAGATTGGTCAATAATTCCACCAGTTATCTTTAATAACAATGTCATCCATTATTGCGACAAAGTAAAGAATCTCGGAGTAATCTTTGATAGTCATCTCTCAAGGACACCTCAGTTGAGTGATTTGAGCCGTAAATTATTCACTGCTATCAGCTCACTTCGCCGACTCCAATATTTTCTTCCCTTGCCCACTAAAATTGCGTTAGCACAGTCACTCCTTTTACCAATTCTTGACTATGCCGATACTTGTTTCCTTGACCTTAAAGAGGAGCAATTAAATAAGCTTGAGCGCCTTCAGAATCTTTGTATTCGGTTCATATTTGGTCTTCGCAAATATGACCATGTCTCTAATTTTCGCAACCATCTCAAGTGGCTCCCAATCCGTTTTCGCAGGAATACTCACATCCTCTCGCTATTATACTGTGTACTCTTCCACCCCAACACGCCCCTCTACCTCAAAGAACGCTTTGAGTTTCTTAGCGATTCTCATGATCGTTCCCTCAGGTCTAGCTCTAATTTTATTCTTAAAACTCCTTCTTATTCTACTTCATTTTATTCTAACTCTTTCTCTGCCAAAGCTGTTCGACTCTGGAACTCCCTTCCCCTTCCTATAAGAAAAGCTCAATCTCTCCCTTGCTTTAAAAAACATCTTAAAGAACATTATTTGTCACTAAATATGCCATAATCTTCTTTTTTTTTTTTTTTTTTTTAAATATAATTTACGTACGTATTTTATGTATGATATATTATTACCTAATATTTCTGTATGTATTTCTATAGTATTATGTGTGTATATGTGTATGTGTATGTATGTATACTTATATGTATGTGCATATGTATGAATATGTGTATGTATGTGTATATATTATATTATATATGCCATTGTACACTTCATTATCCGCCTTTACTTTACTGTGTCCTATACCCAAAGGTTGTCTGGAAGAGATCGCTCTATTAGCGATAAGACCGCCTTTGTACATCTTTCTATATTTGTTTTGACTTTTGTTCTGTTCATGGTGTACAATAAAGAGTATTATTATTATTATTATTATTATTATTACATCGAACTCCCGGCCGCTGGCGTTAAGACGACTTCTCGCTACACCAAAACGGTTGTCAAGAAACAAACGGAGTAGCGCAATTGTATTATAAAGGTTCACAGAATTTGCGATGACACTTGGTTCGTTAAATTTATCGACATGAGATGGAAAAAATATCGAAACGTCTAAATACCAAATGTAGAGATCTGTAGCAGAACTATCATTTTCGCTTGCGATAAAACATGACGGTCTTAGGATGCCTTTCCATTGATGCAGAGCGAGATGGCGGTGCGGAGAAACTGAGAAATATTAACCAATAGGATTGCAGAGCCCTTGTCCACTGGAGCGGAAGATAATTTTTTTGCAATCCTATTAGTTAATATTTCTCCGTTTCTCCGCTCCGCCACCTCGCTCCGCTTCAATGAACAGGTACCCTTACATTGGTAGAATCAGTCACCAACTTATTTCTAATATTCTATGAATCATCTTTAATAGACGCAAAGATTTCTTTGATCTTTACGTCCGAGTAAGTGGAATAAAGATTTTATTACATTTCGTTCGCTCTTAAAATATTATTATATCCTCTGGTTTCCGACAGTACTTGTAAGATCGGCAAAAATAAATGATATAATTATAATGATAACATTTTTTTTTCTTTATTTGGGAGAAACCGGTAACTAGCGGTCGCCCGCATCTTCGTGTGCATGCGGATTCACTCTGAAGCAAGTCTTAGGTAACTTTATTATGAGATTATTTGCTTCTCTATTTAAATTAGTTGCTAAGAGAAGAAATATAGAGCTAATATAATATATATATAATTATAAATCAAATCATTTGCATCATTATGTATATATTTAGTTAACAATATATAAATTACAAGACAAATTTTGTCATTCACCCACGTCAAATTTCTATAAATGTTCAATTAGTTGATATTATATCAATAAAATCATTTGTTAAGAAACAAACAACCCAACGCTATGACAATTTTTCAAATCGTAAAATAAAATCGTCAGATGAGCGTATTAAAATGAATAAAATATATCAATTGCATTATGGGCTAACATAATACATAATATATTTAAATACTAATAAACGAGTAGGGATATACTTAGTATCAATTAATTATTCAAGGCGTACTTCAATTCCTCTTTACTGAATACATCATTCATTCATGTATTCATAGCTAATATTATCTGGTTTTCTGATGAGCACCAACTAACGAGATACTTCTTTTCAAAGGATTAAAAGGAGCTCTTAGACAGAAAACATTACGTTCAAAAGCGAGCAATAAGTATCAGTCACTGGGAAATGGGTCAAGTAACTAATTTCATCTAACTTTACCACTTATTCGAAACGCTGTCCTAATCATAGATCCACTTTAATATTAATTGCTATCTTTATTCATTTTATATTTTAGTGATTTAAAATAATGTATCTATATTATATAATAATGTACTTAAGTTAGTGAATGAGTTCGTTTTAATCTGTGTCTTTATGAGCACAATAATTAGAATCATGACATTCGATTAAAATTAATTTTTCAATTGATGGCGTTTGTTGAGGTAGATTATAATATAATGAACGACTTATATGATTAAGCAAAGAAATGTATTGGGCGTATTTTGTATGCACAGTTAAGACTAACGTGACCGACAAAAGCTATGCACTTAAGTCCCAGGAAATGCTTAGTTATTGAGGAGATAAATAGGAGAACAATCCCAAGAAACAGACAGTGTGATATCTGCTATCTGCCTTTACTGGTCAAATGAAAATACCCATTAGGGTATAATGATGATGGTTCATAAGAATGGAGCAGAAAACATAATTGTGTAAATATGTTTTAAAATTAAATATCTGCCATATTCGAAAGGTCAAATATTGTCATTTATATATGGACGTCCTTATAATGAAAAAATATAAGATAAAATAAATTTAAAAAAAAACCCATTTAATAAACAATAAAGTTAGTATGTTTTTAAATTTTATATATATAATCTTTTTAATTATTTTTGTGGTCTGGTTTCTTTTCAAGTTAAATTTTCAAAAAGATAAATAAACGAAAAAAAGATAAAAAATTAAAAAATAAAATAAACTCATATTTTCTGCAGATCCACTTAAAACTAATTGCACCAAATTAGGCTGTAAGTGTCCCACTGCTGGGAAAATGCCTCTTCTCCATATAGACAGACGTAATCCACCAAGCTGCTCCACTGCGGGTTGGCGGATAATTTCTCCACCATGAGTAACGATCATTATTTCTGTAGGTGCCTGTATCTGTCCTCTGTAGGTGATCAGGACCGGTGCCTTTACGTGCTCTCCGAAGCACGGTGGGTAAAGCCACAAGAACATACACCCAGACTAGAAAAAAAGTTTGCACAAATACAAATATCTGTCCCGATTGGGAATCGAAGCGGCGACCGCCAGCGCCAGCACCCAACTATTCGCACCACTCAACCAGAAGATTATTCATTTGAAATACCAACCGATAATTTCTGTGTTAATTTAATATTAAATGTTTTTCCAACTTATTATCAAATGTGCTTAAAAGATAATTATCGTTTAATTAAAAGTCTAAATCGGATTTTATCGCGTTTATTTGTTTTAAAACTTTACAGTTTAACGATTTTTAATTGAATTAAATTATTTCCCGACGTTTCGGACCCTTTACAGCGTCCATGATCTCGGGGGACTGAGGTAGTCAGTTTTAGACTAAACTAGTTCAGATTTAGACTTTTAATTAAATGAGTAAAATTCGCGTAAATATAAGAGAACAATAAGATAATTATCGTTTTTTATTTTAATATACGGCAACAAGACATTTTAAGAATACTATATTAATCCATAATCAACAGCTATTTTAATAACCTAGATTAAATTATGAGTATAACACGAGATTAATATAATTACGTTTTTTGGCAATTCTTGTTAAATGTAAAGATCTTAAGGAACATTTCGTCATAAATATTTTACATTTTCTCGATTGCGAATAAGCTTATTTTGTTACGTTGCGTTTAAATCGAGCCGGCAAATGATTATATGAAATTTAATTCTGTGAACATATTTCACTAGAGACATTTATAATTTACACAATATCTTAATACATCTACGGTTTAATTAATATATAATATATAACTTCTTCTTTGAATTTAGTATTGTATATTATATTTACTACTGTACTGTACTTTTATACTGTACTAATGTTATTTATTGAAACTCTTTATTAACCAAGAAAATTAAAAAAGTTTGAACAAAAGGCAAACTTAATGGTGGCTTTCTCCCCTAGTCAATCTTTAGGCCAATCAAAATTGCAGGCGATAAAAACAGAAGTGATTATATACATATATATATATATATATATATATATATATATATACAGGATGACTGGTGAATTACCATCGATATTTGGGGAGAACGCTCGGCGCGCGGTTCCCATTCGGGTCATGCAATAAAAATAGGTACTTAATTTTTGACCAAATTTTCATAAATTTCAATTCAAATAAATGAAGCGATGACACTTTTCCAGTCATGCCGGCGGCACATGCACAGGTGTTGTAATGTGTCGCTTGTTCACACCTAAAAATTGCCAAAGTCACATAATTTACCTAGTCAACAAATTTGTTGCTTAAACGAGTAAAATATCTTAGTATTTTTGCCTTTTCTAAGCCAGGATTAAAGTATTAAGGGGGACTGGATCATGCTTGTTTATCCTGCTACCCTGTTTACACGTGGCGGCGTTTGGACGTAGATAAACTACCTGTTTTGTGTCGAAAGTGCAGCTAGCTGCTAGGGTGTCCAGACGATGCGTAAATAATTGGATAATTGTTGAGTAACTTTACTTAAAAGTTTATTAATATTTACCTATTTTTTTTACATGATTCGAGTGGGAACCGTGCGCCGAGCGCTCTCCCCGAATGTCGATGGTAATTCACCAGTCACCCTGTATATATATATATATATAGTAGAAGTAAATATATGTTAAGTAATTATACGCCTTGGGAATGATGTGATCGCCGCTAGGCTATTTCAACTTATAGAATTATTGTTAATTTCACTTTGAAAAAAAAAAAAAACCATTACGATAAAAAAAAATATGTCCAGGTGAGTTTCTTTCGCCAGTTCTTCTCAAGTCAGAGGCTTGCTTTCCGAACTGGTAGTAGACTCATGACAGTGTCATGATGTTCAGTAACAAATTGTAATAGTTTGAGAGTTTGAGTTCTTATAATAAAACTGTAACAGGGCCAATTCTGTGGATTGAAGATATTTTAAAAATATTTTTAGAAGACACTATAATGGATACTGAAGCTGGTCAATACCATTTTATATAATCATTTTTAAATATAATTTCTATTCATAACAAGGGTTCGTCACACTATGGTTTGTTTACTTTAGAAAATATAATAGAACATCCAAACCAGGTTGTATTGTATTAAGGAGCGATATTTTTAACTTTTTTAACTTTCACTTAATCTATTTTAAGGCCATACCCTGTTAGACCACCCGCATGGTTTCACCCGTGTTATTCCTAAGATAAGTACGTTCAAATAAAAAAAAATCTCAGTATAATATCTATTAAATTAAGATTATTCTGATTAAGCTTAACTAATAAATTTATTTCTCATTATAGTCAGAAATTTTATTAGACCACGTAAGAATACTAAAATGCCAGAAATGACAAGTTTTGTTTTAATACTTTAATTAGTCATTGTCTAAAATTTTATTTCAGTTCATACAAATATATTCAATAACAAGTTATTATTTACTTTTTCTTGGGAATTCAATTTTCCATATAACTTATTCAAATGTATTGCCTAAAATTTTTTTTCGGGTTAAGACTAATCTTTTTTTTTTTTTTTTTTATAAATGTATGTCCACGGGCCAATTTTGCCCATGCCTTTTTTATTCCAGATTTAGGTATACTTAGTACAATGGTAGCTGCTTACATTATTAAGGACTTAATTAAAAACTTAATGTCTCTAATGTTTTACATGAGTCCACCGACCAAAATATGTAGGTATTCTTAAATCTAATGACATGCTTTTTTTTTGTATACTTTTTTTTTTTAATACTTTACTTTGCTAATTGTACAATATGCTATTACTAACGCTTAACTTATTTTCCTAATACTGGTTTTATAGCTATTTCTTATAATTATATTTCTAACAACTATGTCCTCGCACCGATGTTTTTACTCAACATGTCGAGCACACTCTCAATGACGGCGGTATCTCTGTGATGAATCGCCATCTTGAGACTGTGCTCGAGGATTTCCTTTTCCGTGGTCTCCGCCGCCCTCGCCACAAAGCGACCAATTGCGTCATCACAGTCATCGGTGTAATAGACACAGGTGTTAGTGTGTCTAGTGACCGCGACTACGGCGTGCGAAACGCTGTCGTGGATTCGGAGCCTCCTCGTCTTAGTCTGGAGGACGATGACGTCCTCGTAGGTCTGGCCCTGTGCCTCATGGATGGTTAAGACGCGCGATCCCTCGCCGGACCCATATCCCTGGTCAGTCACCAATCTCTTTTCATCTTGCGTAAAGACCAGGTATAGGGTCCGATCCCTTCCTACGGAGATACGCGCGCCTGTGAGGCTCTCCACTCGCAACGATCGGATCTTGGCGCTGGAGCTGTATATGGTTCCGTAGACCTCGCTGATGGTAAAGGCGACAAAGACTAATCTATTAAAAATTTGAAAAATGACTAACCCACGTCAATTTTTTTAAGACTAATCTATTAAAAATTGACGTGGGTTAGTCATTCTAATGTACCTTGCACTTATCGTCGTAAATCTTTTCTTGATCAAATGATGATGGGTGGGGTAAAATTTAAACATCCATTAAAATGTGCACTCTTTTCTAATTTTAATTCCAAATATACAAGTTACTTTTTTTAAATTTCAAATAACTTCAAATAAGAGTGAAATTAAAAAAAACTTTTATAAGCAGTTAAACAATTAGTATATATTACAAATTATACAATTACTTTTTAATAAGAAGCTCAAAAATAATGTTTCTTACGTCCAGCTTTAACAATATCAGAGCATCCATACAATTTTTAATTCCCCGGTGACTTGACGGTGACGGACGCTTGGAACGTATTCTTATTTGTATTTGTATCAATATATTTTGTTAGAGTGTATGTTGAGTGAAATCACGTAAAGTTGTCAGTTATGATTGCTATCTTAAGCACCTGATAACGATCGCTACTCTTGGTAGCGGAAATATCAGCGAATGTACGAAGTAGCGAAGCGGATTAAGTTTCAATCTTTCTTCTATATAGAAGAAAAGACATTTATCCAGTAGTAAAACTTCAATAAGTCGTTTCAGTCAGTTCAGTCGCGAAATCAACGCGGTTAAAACCACGAATCAAGTTTCCTTGAAAATAATAATTGTAAAAGTACCTGTTTACACTCACACGATTTAATCACACGATGCAATTTTCAACATCGATTCCATTATATTTATAAAAGACCGAATTAGTACGGCTAAATAAATATCAAATTTGGCCTATATACTTAATCATAACGTCATTTTTGTCAACTTGACCGGACAGGTATTAGACGCACAATTAAAATAATCCAATAAAATTGGATTAATACAACCCAGTTAACTTAATTAACTTATTATATTAATTCTCGACTCATTTATCACGAAATTCAGTTGAACTTTTTCGTAACTAATATTTTACAATATCACTTGTTACATTATGTACACGTGGCTATTTATCATTTTCGAGTGTTTTAAAAGAGAAAATCCAATTTTCAAATAATAAAAATTACTCCATTTCATTACAATATAAGCGATATTATTGTTAATATTTCAGTGATTAAAATAATATTTGAGTGATACATCAGTGACGTTCTTTGTGGGATTATCCCTTTGTTTGTAGCACCTTTGTTAGTTTGTTTGTCTGGTAACACATGTGACATAACTCTTATTACTCTTATTAACTAGGGAGACATCTGTTACGCGAATAATTAAAAAGCATAATCATTTTTCGAGTCGGTTTTTTTACGCCAACCTACTCGCGTTTGCGATGATTTTAATCTAGTATCTGTGATGTTTATTATTGCGTAAAGTATTTTTAAAATAACATTGTCACAGTAACACTTTGATGCTGTAGTATCTCTCTGACAAATCAAAACCTAGAACGTCAGAGCTACAATTATTTTTATACACTCCGACGAGCTGAATGAAAATATTAAAAACGAATAGATTTTTTTTTTTTTCAAAGACGACAAGTTAATTATTTCTTGTATGTTTTTGATGTATTTTAAATAAAATCACGGTGAGATGAATATAAAAGAAAGAGTGATTAAAACGCGAATATGTAACGAAAAAATTATAAGACTTTTCTCCTAAATATTATCTAAATCATAATAACTATGGAGCTTGTAATAAAGTATATTATATGGCATAATTTCAAATATGAATTAAACGTAAAACCTGCGTCCTATTAATGATGTCCATTATAATAAATAAAAAGATTGAAATTGTAGAGATTTATCGATTTTTATGTACCTATGTGCATACATTTAAATCGATTCGACCAAATATTAAGCATATAACTAAGAAAGACGGTATATGATTTTTCTAGGACTTTCTCCCTCTTGGAGTTTATCTCACGTGTTTAGATAAAATTATGAACAATTTTTTTTAATTTTTTTATTATTTTTTTTATTAAGAAGGTTTGTAGGGTTAGATTAAAAACTATTATAATTCTTAAAGTAATATACGACTTTCTGTATGGTAAACAATATTTTAATTTCCCGTAAATAAAACCTGTGCTTTCCTAGGAATGTTATATAATGAATGTTATATATATAAATAAATAAATAATGATAATGTATAATATTCATATGTATGTTATACATTATCATTATTTATTTATTAATATTAGTAGAAGCTTTCTGTGCCATCGGCTGATCACCAAAACCCAATATGACCCCATTTTCCAAAGCTACCTAACTCATCGAAAATATTCAATAATATTATTAAACAACGTATATATGTATATATATTAACCAACAATTTGATTTTAGTTTAAGATCGAATTCTTGTTCAGAATAACGAGCATATTAACTGGAATTCCGCTCGGTGTGGCCCGAGGGTTGACCCTCATCACATTGGACTCTGTCATTGCACATTCGACGACTTTGTATGAAATCACGTTGGTACCATCAGCAAAATATGATTTATTTTTATTTATTAATAAAATATCCTGTATGATGCGTTTTTATTTTTTAAATTAGTGCAAAAATTATTTATCTAAATCTTATTAGTTTTCAGAATCTCGATAACATTGAGTTACTTGTTCAAAATTAGTATTGATTATATTAACAATATTTTTATAAGTTGTAAGAATAATAAACATATGAAATTGATTGTTCAAGATTAACGTTAACTCTTATATATAACGTTGAGTGTTTTTATTAAATATATATTTCATAAAAAGTTTAGCTTATTAGGTGATTCGGAAGAATTTTTTTTTTTCTTGAGAACTATCTCTCTATATTAATACACTATAAAAAGATCAGTGTGAAGCTTTCCCAAAAACACAGACTCTAAAATTATCGTCTAAGAACACTTGGTAATCTATATGTTGAAACTTTTATATCAAAAAATTATTTTTTCTAACATACACCCACGGTCGTCTGTTCCTAAGGCAAGCACCTTAACTTTATCTTTTTACGAAACTTTGAAACAAAGGGTTTTCAAATACAATAAAAAACTGCCCTTATTTAATATAATGAAAGAGGGAAAAGTGGTTATTTGCTTGTCATATTTATTTTCAACAACGCAGCTCAGCAACAAACAGAAAAAAATGTAATCAAGTAACTTACAACTGAAATGGTACTTTACAATAAATTATTCATAAAAATAAAAATTGGAACAATCAACAACTTATAATTTTTTTTTTTTAATATTTTGTGTATACAGAATGGGCCATATATTAGTTTACATTTAAGTTTTATTTCCCGCGCGAACAGAAGCAGTGCGGGGTGAAGGGCTAGCTCGAAGGGTTGCCAGACGTACGATAATTATCGTACATGTACGATAATTTCGACACCGGTACGATGTACGATACAATATGTATTATCGTACGTCAAAATACGATAGTTTTCAACTCTGCTTCAAAGTGGGGTGAAAAGACTATCCAGTAGAGGTGTGCAACAATTATTGATAATGTTGAAATAGGGATAGGCAAAAATAATGAGACGAAGTTGCGATGACCTTTTTTTTTGAGGAATTCGGATAGTCTGGTAGAAAAAAATTGGTTTGGAGTCCTGACGACCTTTTTTTGGAATTCGGATAGCCTCGAGGGTAAAAGAATAGGTTGGTCATCATGACGACCTTTTTTTTTCGTGTACAGGACAATTTCTTGGGGATTTCCCCGCGAAATTGGTAACAATTCACAATTACGTGCGATTCTGGCAGTTGTACGATAATTTTTCATCTGGTCCTATAATATTCGAATACCGGTACGATAATTCTCTCGCACTTATCTGGCAACCCCGCAAGCTCGTTTCTCAGAAATTTAGTCGCGATAAATCACTTCAAGGGTCCCCAACGCACTTTTCGCAAAAAGCAGTTTTATTTAAACAACAATACGCTCATTACTGTGAAGATCTTGTTGCGTGTTCATTATCAGTTACATGACATAAATCAGTGTCCGAGTTCCATGTTAATAAAGAAATGGGCAGCAGTTTCAGCCAAAGGTATCATCAGGCCCTATTTGTTTGAGGAAATTCGCGGACGTACAGTCACTGTTAACTCTACTGAGTATTTGAGAATGTTACGAGATTTTCTGTCACCACGGCTATAGAAATGTGCTAGCTATAATCGAAAGATGTGGTTTCAGCAAGATATATCGGATATAATCGGAGACACTTTCTACACTTCTAATGAGTCCTTGCCGGTCGTGAAATAAATGATCCCTGAAACGTTGATTTCTCAGGGAAGCGACATCACGGGGCGGTCCAAGAGTCCTGATTTAACGCCAACAGACTTTTTTTATGGGGAAACCTAAAGAATCGTGTGTACATTCATAAGCTAAAGATACTACTTGAATTAAAATCAAATATTAGAAATGAGATGTCAGCAATCTCAGTTTCTTTATGCAAAAGAGTATTCGAAAATTTCCATATACATACAAATCAATATATAGTAGGAGTGATCCAAAAGTAATGATAATTGGCTATTTCCAGTTCGTATAAGTAAGTATGCTAGCTTATACTCGTATACCCACTTGGTAAACATAAAAAAAAAATTATATGGATAGACCACGATTTCTGGGAGGTTCATTGCTTTGAATACGAAAATTCGAAGAGATAACATCATAATGAAAAAAAAGGAAATTATGATCAAGTGCCTTTGTTTGAAAAAAATGTCTAGCAAAGACATTCATTACGACTTTGTGAAAGCATTGGGGGACTCTGTTCCTCCATATTCTACAGTTACACGCTGGGCAAAGGATCTTCAGCTAGGCAACATCCACTGAAAATGAACATGGCGACAGACGCCCATCCATGCCTTTCACTAAATATAAAGTTAAAAAATTCGATTTTGTTAATGCAGTTCAAATAGACCATCAGAAATATAGCTGTGAGTACAGGGATCTCATATGACAGCGTTCATATACGATTCCTTATAAAAATGCATATGAAAAAGGTTTCTGTTCGTTTGATACCGAGAATGTTAACCGACGTACAAAAAAGGAACGAGTCGACATTTCGAGAGCGAATCTCGAGAAGTTTCACGCTGATCAGGATTGTTTTTGTCGCGTTTTGTAGCCATAGACAAGGATCCATCATTTTGATCATGAAACAAAACAACAGTCGATGACTTGGAAACAAGTCTCCTCATCTACGCCGAAGAAATTAAAGGTGTCAAGTTCGGTTGGAAAGGTTATGGCGTAGGTTTTTTGGGACGCTGAAGGAATAATTATGGTGGAATACTTGGAAAAAAGGGGCAACTATTACAAGCTCACACTATGCAGACTAAATTTTTTTTAAAATGTGGGAGGCTATCAAAGAAAAAAGACGCGGCAAACTGGGAGCTGAAGAGCTATTTCACCAAGACACTTCCAAGTAGTTTGCATAGTCAAGGAGTGTAAGTAGAATAAGTTGAGTAAAGGCAATTTTGGTTTTGATAAACAATAGATTTTTTCATCTCCTTAACTTACCAATAGCATAGAATATCTTCCAACTTAGTGTGTGGAGCCCAGGAGAGCGGATTATTCATTATAAGAACTAAATGTTTAAGGTATTTATATGTTATATTTTAACTCCATTTCATACTGGGTTCTGAAAATATTTATCGTTGATTGACTTATCTTAATAGTAGATTTATAAAGATACCATATATATATATATATATATATATATATATATATTCGTATAATGTATAAAGTATCTTAGCTAAATCTGAGAGTATTTAATTATAAAATATAATTATAGTTAAATTAGACAACCCAATTCATTTGAATTCTTTATTTATTTCGTATAAGAAAAATAAAAAACCTAAAAATCATGGATGTGGATAAAATTTGGCATAGAAACCGGCTATATTCTGTAAAAGCACAAAGTTATCTTTATACTAGAAAAATGTATAGTTCCGTAGGATATATTGCCACAATTAAAGGCACGGGCAAAAGCTAGTATAATAACAACTTTTCAAAATAATTCGAATATTTTTCCTTCTAACGTTACATACCAAACTTAAATTACACTATTATGAAACATCATTCTAATACATAACAGGACCGAATCACCGCTTTGTCTGATGAATCGCGGATTCTGATTTCCCTGAGGTTCTGATCTTGACTGGGGTTACAACTATATATGACACGTAACTCGTAAACTAACTTCTGACAATTGGAACCATATACTTCAGCTTTTACTTATAGCTTAATAGATTGGATGACACTTCTCTAATTCCTTACTCTGATATTATTTCACCTATAATATTTTTCAATTTTATTATTTACCACATAAATATATTTTACACAATAAATATGTACTACACTTATTACACTGTTTTGTGTGCTAAACATTGCGACTTTTAATTATTATTACTTATTAGAGTATACAAAATGTCTCTATTTTTCTACCGTATCCTACGTACATTAATACTTTTTTTTTTGTGTGTATTTTTGTTTTGTGTTGTTCCGAAACAGAACTCACATCCAATTAGTAGCCGTTAAGTGTGATCCGTGTATTTATTATTATATAAAATTATAGTCAATGTTAATTTTGAATAACTGACTTAAAAGAACATTAACTTGAAGCTGAATTAAAAAAAAAACATAACTCAAATTGAATTGACACATCTATAAATCGCTCAAACAAACAAAAAAGTTTTAATCATTATAATATTTTTATAAAAATTATTTACACAAATATAAAAAGACACACGACAACTGTGTATTATTATCACGTATCATACGTTAAAAATAAAATAAAAAGTGCTTTCGTGATTTATCAATTTCAAAAATGTTTGTGAAACAAAAATGTTTTAATTCAAAAATTATCCACAATATTAATAACAATATATTTACTTTCAATTTTATTTATTAAGAAGAAAATTTTACTGTACACCCTCTTAATAGTTTTAGACCAAATACACTTTTTATTTAGTAGAAACTTTGCGTATAGACTCCCAAATAGGTTATAAAAATCATTGGTTCGGAACACCTGAGCTGATCTGATCGTCAGCAATTTCATATTCTAAAACCAATTCAATACCCAACTACGACGCAATGAAGGAAGGAAAGCTTTTACTCCGTTCATAAATATTATATAACCACCGAAGACCTAAACGACTAAAGCAATTTTCGTCTAAGTGTCGACAAATTCCTGGATCGAACCCCTCAGGTGTCTCCGAGCTTCAAGGTTAGAAATCTCATAAAGATCGATTGGTAGTTTTAATAAGACATAAACTGTTACTGTCTTTTTATTATTTTTATTTCATGCACTTATAACGTATTCTTTTACCGTTTTTTTGTTTTAATTTGTACAGCTATACTACAGACAGCTATATATACAACGAAGCTTAACCACTCACATCATTATGATAATTATCGGGTAACACAACACAAGGAGACATATTTAATTATTTATATCTAGGATACGAAAGTCAAATTTCTCTTTGACCAGTCCGAATGTCCTTTACCCTAATCAAATAAAAAATGTAACAATTTCCATCGCAGAATGATTAAACTCTAATTTAATATTATAAGCCACTTAGGAACTTTGTTGAGAAAACATGAATTTTATTTTTCGGTTCGTTACAATTTTAGCTGAAACCGTGTAATATAATTGGCTTTCCAGGCTCCAAGGACAAAAATAAAGTTAATTGGATATAATTAAAAAAAAAAAAGAAACGCCGTGGGCTAAAAAATAACAACACATAAATATTTACTAGATGTCGCACGAACAGATAAATAACGATATTAGGTAAACACAAAATTATTTTCTCTGGGCAAAATTTAAGGAAATCTTGTAGTTCAAACATTGTTTCAACAGAACGTCCTCATTTAAATAAACTTTGAGATGGCCATTCACGTTAATACAGTCGGAAAATTTGAAAACTTTTCTCTGCAAGTGAAACCTATTAAGCTACTTGTGTAAACAGTCTAAGATAGACCATAATAAATTAAATATAGAAATGATTTATGAGTCTGCTATTGATATATTTCATTTAAGGACATATAATTATATCGTAGTTCGTTTTATAATTCACGCTCCCTTAATTGCAAAACGACAGTCCGGTAGATACTATCACCTCGTAAAACCTTACAGTGAGTCTTGGTCCGACGTCTTTGAAGTTTCGAATCGTGAAGTCCCGATTTATGTCACTGCAGCAGGGTCGCATTTACATTTAATTTTAGTTACCTAACCTGTTCTTAATTTGTTTATTGGTAATGCGTTTGGAATTGGTATCAGAAATACATTTTTAACAAATATTTAATATACTAATTTGTGTAACATTTTATTACTATTTATGAGATTAAAATTATTGTTAACTTAGCACTTTACATAAACATAAAGGTATATTTTTATTAACATAGATTTCTTCAGCCCTTTTTTTTTTTTTTTTTTTTTTTCGCTGGGAAATGCATTTACGCATCCCGCCGCCCGAAGACGACGGGTATGTGGGACTCGCTGGCACGCAGAACGTGCCAGAATACCGCACTAAAACCCAGCGGTGCCCTCATCGTCGTAGTGGGGCGCCACGGGATCGCTCGCGCATGCAACCGTGACGCCCCGACGGTTGGCCCGCCTATGCGGGCCGCCTTCGCCTATAGAGCGCTCGCGGGCACCGGGAGCGCTCTATTGCCCTGGTGGCGAGTGGGAGGATTATAGGTGCCCCTCCCACTCTAGTGCGGAGGGTGTAGGAGCGCATAGCGGCGTCTCCTTCCCCCCGGTCGTCTCCTGCGGAGCGGGTCAGCGTTAACGTCTGCTTCACGTTCCCGCTCCGCGACCTCCTTCAAACCCATGACCTCCTCGCAAAAGGAGGCCACGGCCGACCAGCACCTCTCGCTGCCGAGCATGCAGTGGACCACGCTCGACAACGAGAGGTCTCCGCCTATCACGGCCATCAGGGCATGGCGCTGGGGCCCCCAAGCGGCACACTCCTCGAGAGTGTGACGCGCCGTGTCCATCGGCGCGCCACACTCGTGGCAGGCAGGGGTGGCTTCCCTTCCCGCAATTTGATGCAGGTACTTACCAAAGCACCCGTGCCCGGTAAGTACTTGCGTCAGCCGAAAGGTCAGCGCCCCGTGCTGCCTTCTGACCCAGCGACGAAGATGGGGACGTATAGCATCCACCGTCGCTAGGCCCGCCGCTGGGGACTCCAGGTCCTCCTTCCACCGATGGATCAGGACCCTCTGAGCCTGAGTCCTGATCTGAGCCGTCTGGTCCGCACTTGGGACTTGTCCTCTAGCTCTGAGGCTCGACCGGAAACGGTACACTTCCGCAAGCACCTCCGCCTGGAGTTCCCAGGGCGGATCGCTCGCGAGAAGTGTTGCCGCCGTCCATGACACCGTACGGTATCCACGTATCGCCCTCACCGCTATGACCCTCTGAGGCCTCCTCAAGAGGGCTTTGTTCCGAGCGGTGAGTGCGTCACACCAAATGGGTGCACCGTACAGCGCCATACTCCGTACTATGCCGACGTACAAGCGCCGGCAAAGGGAGTCCGGTCCTCCTACGTTGGGCAGGAGTCTACCCAACGCAGCGGCGGCTCTCTCGAGCCTCGGAGCGAGCTCCGTGAAATGCGGACCAAAGCTCCATCGGCCGTCCAGGGTCAGGCCCAGGTACCTCATCTGGGCCCGAACCTCCACCTCCATACCCTGGACGGCGAGGGCCTCTGCGTGGGCCATGGAATAGGAGGGCCTCTGTCTTGGATACAGAGACCCTCAGGCCCAGCATCTCGATACGGTCGACCGTTATCGACGTGCCGGCTTCAGCTAGGCGGGCCGCCTCTTCGAAGCTCCTCGCCCGAGCTGTGAGTAAGGTGTCATCAGCATAACAGATGACCCTCAGCCCGGGCGGTAGAGGTGCCCGCAACAACCAGTCGAAACCGACGTTCCACAGGGTCGGTCCCAGGACGGAGCCCTGTGGAACGCCGCAGCCGACGTGACGTCGATAGAGTCGACCATCGCCCCCCTCCCAGAGGACCTCTCTCTCCCGGAGGTACGCCTCCAACAGCCTCTGGAGATAGTGGGGCACTTCATGGAACCTCAGTGCCTCCACAATCGTCTCAACAGGAATGCTGTTGAAGGCGTTCGCCACGTCTAGCGAGATGGCCAGGAGAACGTCTCCACTGGCCACCGCCTCCGAGGAGAGAGACCTCAGGGCGTTCAGGGCGTCCAGTGTGGAACGGCCCGCCCTGAACCCGAACTGCGCCTCTGAGAGGTTCGGCCCCGACTCTTCGAGGTGCTGGACGAGCCGGTCAGCGAGAATCTTCTCAAGCATCTTGGCCGTCTCGTCCAGCAGCACGATTGGCCTGTACGCAGAGGGGGAGTCAGATGGTCGACCCTCCTTGCGCAACAGACACAACCGGCCCGTCTTCCACGGCTTCGGGAACTGTCCGGTGCTGAGGCACTTATCGAACAGGACCCGAAGCCGCCCTCTCAGCTGTTCCAGGGCGATGCTCAGTACTCGCCCTGGAACACCATCCGGCCCTGGTGCCGTCCTCCTGGTCCTGAGACGATCTAGGGCCATGCCCATCTCCCCCTCGGAAATAGGAGGGATGGACACCTCGGACTCGTTCGAGGAGGACGGCGCCATCGCAGGCGGAATGTGGCCCGGACGCGACGGTGCGGAAAAAGCTCCGACACTATCCGTTGGAGGAGATCCGGCGGCGTCGTTTCCGTCACAGAGGCACCCTGACCGCGCAACTTGTTTCGAGCTGCGCGATAGGGACGCCCCCATGGATCTCGGTTGAGACCCGCCAGCAATTCCTCCCGGCCAGCGTCCTTCGCCCTGCTGATGGCGAGCTGCAGAGCCTTTTTCGCTTGAAGGTAGGCATTCCGCAGCTCCACTTCCAGGGCCGGATCGGCGCCGTTGCGTCTACGGCAGCGTACGTACAGCCTACGTGCCTCCGAACAGGCTACCCGGAGATCCGCTATCTCGGGCGACCACCAGTATACTGCACGTCGCTGCCGCGGGCGCCGACGCACTCTCGGCATTGCCGCATCGCAGACGTTAGTAAACGATCTGCGTATGCGGCCCGCCAGCTCTTCCACGCTGCTGCCCTCAGCGTCTTCTCGAGAGGCCCATCGCTGAACGATCGCAGCCTCTCGAGCCAACTCCACATCCAGTTTGCCGAGGGCCCAGCGCGGAAGTTTGCTTGGGCCCCTCGGTGGATCCACTGAAGTAGACAAGGTGGAGACGCTGAATCGGATATATCTGTGATCCGACAGGGTCTCCACCTCCTCCTCTACTCTCCAGTCTGTCACTCTCCGCGCGACTGCGGGGCTGGCGAACGATAGGTCCACCACGGACCCCCCACGCAGTCGCACGCAGGTATGAACAGTCCCTCTGTTTAAGAGTGACAGACCGGAGAGAAGGGCCCAAGTCTGGACGGCACGCCCCCTCACATCCGTCGCCGGGTTTCCCCAGGCTCGAGACTTGGCGTTGAAGTCGCCGAGGACGATGACCGGCCTCGGCGACTGCCGGCATACCGCAGCTCTGATGGTGTCAAGAAAGATCTCGAACTCCGCCAGGCTGCGGTTCGGGGAGAAGTACGTGCCCACTATGACGTACTCTCCCCACGCCACCACCACGTATCCCGAGCCACGCTCGACGAGCGAAAGGGAGGGCCCGGCGGTGTTTCCCCTCGTCACCGCTACCGCGCCGTCCAGATCTCCTAACCAGTTTGGTAAGGGCGGAACCCAATAGGGCTCCGACGCCACCGCCAGATCTATTTCCCACTGCGCCATGGACTGCATGAGCAGGTCCTGAGCTCTGGCGCAGTGGTTTAGATTCACCTGAAGGAAGCTACGGCAGGTCATGAAGACATAGCCGTAGCTCCCTCCGAAGCCTGGCGGCTTCCACTTCTAGGAGCGATCGGGGTCCCTACGATCACTCTGCCCTTTGTTTTTGGGGGGTGACAGTCCCGTCCCCCCATTATGTGTGACGCTGGTTTACCTGCGTCGGCGCAGACGGCGCAGCGCTGTGTCCCGGTGCATGTGCGTGCCATGTGCCCCTCAAGGCCACACCGGTAGCACGTCTTACTGCGGTCGACCGTAGTCGGACAGGTCGGGCGAGTATGCCCAATACTCAGACATTTAAAGCAGCGCATGGGGCGCTGCTCTAGCACCTGGACCCTGGCCGAGCTCCAGCCGACAAGGAGCCTGCCGGCCTCAGCTAGGGCCTTGGCGATTGGGATCGGGCATCTCACGACCGTGGATCCCACCCCGCCCGGTCCGACCGCAATTGTACCAGCCTTGAAGATTTCTTCAGCCCTAACTATCCCAAGTGAGGTAAAAGCAACTTGGTCTCCCTTTCACATACGACGTCGCAATGTGAAAGATTTATTTAGGCTGGTATAATATGATTGTTTGTTTTACCACGAATGGTACCTTTTTATATCTCTTCTCCTTAATATAAATAAATAAATATGCTTAACACACACACACGGTCGTCTGTTCCTAAGGTAGGCAACTTTTGGCGAAGAGGGGCTGCCTTTGAAAAGGAGGGATCCTTCGACTAGACGGGTGTGTGTCTGGTGGGCTACACGCCACTTAACGTTTTGTTGTCGAGTTCTTATATATATATATATATTAAATCGCTTTGAAAACTTCGATAGCGCGATGTAGGATACGTCTGTTTTTTCTAGTTCGTATATGGCGAGATAGATGTCGCTACAACTTAATGCCTGTGTTTTAGGTAACAGCCGACTGATATACTATTTTTTTAAATAAATATACATATTACATATAAATAATACATAATTATATAAATAAACATATATTACACCCAGACTCGGGGCAGGAATTGAACCCACAAACCTTGGAGCAGAAAACAGGCTCACTGCAAACTGCGCCAACGGGTCAGACGTAGCAATGTGAAAGAATTATTTAGGCTGATATTTTATGATTGATTGTTCTACCACGAATGGTAACTTTTTATACCTCTTCTTCTTAACATAATTTACTCAATATAATCCCCGTGGATAGAAAGCATCAGTCGTCACAAAGTGGTTTCAATTTCTTAACTGTGCTGACACCGCTGAGTTTTCAAGTGCTTAATGTGTCTTTTACATTCGTGGGTAAATATTTGAAAATGCGCATATGGCATAGTTTCGGAGATTAAGAAAAAAAGGTGAGGAAAATGATTCTTTATATGATTTTTGTAATCTCAGGTACTTTCTTTTTAAAATAGTATCTAAGGGAATGCCTTAAAATATTTACTTTTTGTATGATAGGCAATTCAAAATTCATACGAACGGTAGTGATAAATATGAATAATTGGTAATTAGGTCACTCACAATGTAATGAATAGTTTTCAAATAGTAATTTAAAAAAAAATTAGAGATGATAACTAAGATATAAAAGCTGCTTTACCAATTAGAGATGGTGGCATCGGCGTGAGAAAAATTTCTAGTGTCGCTCTTCCTGCTTTTTTGTGCTTCTGTGCATAGTATCAAAGGCCTATGTTCCGAAAATTTAAAATTAGGTTCAGTCCAAATTACAGAGGCTACAGACGCAGTAGAAAACTGGAGGTTGGTGTGTCCTAATGACGATAGCCCCAAGGAAGTTACAAAACAAAAACTTTGCGATACGCCATTAGTTCACAATACTCGTGAAAATTTGACGTAAAATCTTACTAGTGACAAAATCCGTGCAAGGCAAAAAATGCACCAACCCTCCTGTCACTAGTGGAGGATATGAGACGTAGAGTTAATTCTTTTAGAAATTTTTTTGCACTGCTACTCTAAGGTCCAAGTGTTTCGACTGTAAACGGCACAAAAACATAACATGGGATAAGTTACAAATATTTGTGCCATTTAGTCATTTCAACTTTCTCCGCAGCGGCTTCCACTCTTAAAGCTGTCTCCCTGACGTGAGACGGAGCTAACGCAGGTTGAGTCGCATAAAAGCGCCCGTTCCCTTTCCCAGGGAATCAGTGTTAAACCATCAGGCCTCTTGTCATTATCGCGACCAATTCCAGTAGGCTCAATAAGAGCAGGAACGTTCATTCTTCATTCATTCATTCAGGGAACCTTGGCGGGAAAACATACCTGAACTCTTGTTGCAAGAAAGGCCGTGTAGTCCGAAACGTGGCTAAAAACCACAAGTTAAGTGAAAGAGAAGTACTTCCCCGGCGCGCCGCCCAATTTGGCTGCAAAAGGCTTGCATTAGGCCGCTGCTTCTATAATAAAATAGACCAAGACTTCAAAATAGACCAAAAATTTTGTCACAAGAATCACCTCCTTTCCGCACAGACATCAAAAATGCTGTCACAAATTAAGACGAAATTTCAACATAATTACCATTTCTAAAAAAAACTAATTACCATTCGCTTGTGCGAACGGCAAATATCGGTAATGAGACAAATGGTAAGTAGTATTTCAACTATTTTCTTAAATAAATCAGTCTTGTGTTAGAAACATTCTAATTATATTCTCAAAATCCAAAAGGAGTCACTATAGGGACTATATAAAACATGTTATCAAAAATATGTAATTGATCACTTACCTAAAACAACAATAAATGGTTATTAGATAATATTTTTACTAAAACACTTTGAGGACGAGATAATCACAATTGGCGCCAAAAAGACTGATCTTTGACACTAGCCTTCGCTCGGTGTTCGAGCTCTAACTGGTACCCACGCGCCTATGTACTATTGGGTTGGAATATTCCAGTTTTTACAAGAAAAATCATTACGGAATGTTCCTAAATGGTAATTAGCAAGTTGTCCGTGGACATTTTTTAACTGATCTTATTTTTAATAAGTTATGTTCTTTGCGTGTTAAAGCATGGTTTTATGTGTTCATTAACAACTTAAGTTTATGAATATCTTACCAAAAGTATAATCTTCAAGAAGAATTTAACAATTTTAGGATAATTATTGATTGAAAATGGAGAATTGGACACGAATGGGAATTAGATTTTGGCTCTTTGATTTGTAATATCTCTAAACTCAATTTATAAATAAGATTTTTAGTTATCGGTCCATATTTGAGATACTTTTTTACATAAGAAACAATTCACAAAAGTAAAAAAATATAAACTCCGCATTCGTTCTTTAATAACCGCCGCGCGATTTGCATGTTTTCAAATATTTGCCCTCGTATCATACTCGGTAAGTGGTGACGGAAAAAAAAGTTAAAAAAAAAAAAAAAAAAATCTTTATATTTTGGAAGAAAATAAAGGACTTGTATAACCTCTAACTCAAAGTGAAGTTCCTGCCTTCCTTCTCATATATAGGAGAAGCGGCCCAGGCCCAACAAAATGATACAGGCTGTGTGTTTCAGAACAAGTATATGTAAATTAATATAAATAATATATATAATAATATATTTAAGCAGCGACTAATAAGCAGTGTCATGTTAAATTTATATGTATTTAATCGGTCTCCCGCCGCTTTTGTATTTGTAATTCGTAACAACATAATTGGTTAGTGTATCGTAAATAGAATAAAAAAAAGAACATAAGAACTTAGGTGTCATTTGGGAATTTTATTTTCTTATCTATTACGTATTCTTCAGTAGGCTTAATTTACTGAGGGTCTTAAAGGATGAGATGGTGCTTATAAAGTAAACTATCTTAATTTGGTATATATAGGGACAAATACATTTTTTTCCGAACATGTATCCCAAATATATAAGGCTATAAATATGGTATGTTTATAGAACTACAAATTAAATAAATTTTGTCAAATAAAATTGTATATTTTAATTCAACTTTGCCGAGCGATGACTGGCAGAGAAGAATACTCCTCACCACATTCTTGCAGAGGTGTCGTAAAAGGCGACTAAGGCTATAGTGGTACTAACAACTGTACACCAACCTTGATGTTGATGGGTAGCAGCATCATTATATTTTGCCAAAACACACTGCGCTCGCCAACCCGCCTGTCAAACGTGGCGAGTATTGGCAAATACTTTGTGATATCGCATCGCATCGTATCGCATCGCATCAGCCTATCGCAATCCACTGCTGGACAGAATATCCCAGTTTTCTGCAATCCTCATCCAGCCTCCGCCGGCAACATCGCGTAAGTCATCCAGCGGGCTGAAGGACGCCCCACACTGCGTTTGCCGACACGCGGTCTCCACTCCAGGACACGTCTGCTCCAGCGGCCATCGGTCCTGCGATATACGTGACCAGCCCACTGTCACTTCAACTTGCTGATTCTACAGGCTATGTAGGTTACTTTGGTTCTCTGTTCTGGATTTTATCTTTGAGAGAGACTCCAAGCATAACCCGTTCCATAGCACGTTGAGTAACTTTAAAATTGTGTACTAATCCCGTCGTCAGTGTCCACGTCGTCTCCATGTATCAACACAGGTAGGACGCACTTTGCGATATATCGTATGAACAATGTATCGATATTTTTTTCGATATTATAATATATTGTATCATTGTATCGATACTTTCTGATATATCGAATAAATATATCGATACTTTCCGATATGTCGTATATGGAAACTTTCGATATCTAGACTTGTGCGTAGTCGTACAAAAGTCACCTTACCTATTGGATATGTACATAATATATATCGATTGTAACATTCACGTAATCCTAAAAAAAGGTCATCGCTTACATCGCAATGTATATCGGATAAAATATATCGATGCTACTCAATATAATATATTGGATGAAAATATATCGAATCAAATATATCGATACTAAATGATTAGATACTATCGGATTGATACAATATATCGAATGCATATATCGATTGCTTACGAAATATCGATATATATATCGCACAATCCTAGCTACTATACACGAGCTTGACCCCCAATATCGTCCAAACTGGTGCAACGGGAACTCCGATTGGAGGTGGGAGACGATTTCAGGCCGCCCAGGCTCGCAGAGGCACGACGATCTCCTTGCACTTAAACCGATGCAAGTACTCGGAGAACCCACGCTACATCGTCAAGATCTGGGCAGTCCTCACGTCTATCGGTATCTTCCACACAATCCTGTATGCATCCACCGTGTCAAGAAAGAAAACTTTGGTGATGTCGGCTGTTTTACCATTTCTATACCTGTTATTCCACTTATCAAGCGACTCCAATCTAATACATCACTTGAAGAATGCACCTGTCCAGCCTACGTTTAGATTTCAGTGCGGAATCTTTGGCGAGCTAGTAGTCAAGCTCATTCCCCTCTAGCCCTGCGTGGGCCTTAAATCAGAACAAACTTACACATTCATCCTGAAGTAAGGCCCTTATAACATCGGCATTTTGTCGACCCGTTGGTGCAGTGGTCACAGCAACTGGTTGATGCACTAGAGGTCGCGTGTTCGATCCCCGCACATGAAAAATATTTGTATAGGCCATACAGAGTTTGTCGTGGTCTGGGCGTTTGTGCTTGTGTGTTGCGTGTGTTGCCGGACCACCGACACAGTATTCACATCCTACTGGGGGCTGTTGAGTGTGAGACGTTTATTTATTATTTTTATTTTTTTATTATAATTAATAGATACACCAAACATTTTATAAAAATAATAACAGGTCAAATTTAGACGTTATAGATCTTTGGAAACCGTATGATGTTACCACTAACAAAACTTAACATATTAACTATGAACCCGACAAGTTATCGCATTAATATTATAATTTTACGATTAATTACCGTATCGCTATATCGTGACTTACTTAGGCTTTGGCGTAATTAGATTATGGCTTATTAAGTTACGATAAAATAAGGAAATCGTGATATGAAAATTTATTAAAAATGTTTATATCATGCTGAATATTTTTGAAAATTGTGTTACTTTATAACACCGTAACTTCCTATAGTCCCACTGCTGGGTAAAAAAATATTATTAAAAAGAACTGCTGGAGCATTCATCACTCAACTCCGTTACGTACGGGGCATGTCTCAATTTCTTACGGGATAAAGTTTATCTCTGGTTTATCTATACCGCAAAACACTATACATAAATATAAAATTATATAAATTTTAAATAAAATTTGAACACCAAGGCAGTAACAGAATTTAACTAACAAAAAAAAAAAAAAAAATTCCTAATGAATAAGAATATAAATAATGAAAATAAATTCCAAAAAAAAAAAAAAAAAAAAAAAAAAAAAAAAAAAAAAAAAAAAAAAAAAAAAAAAAAAAAAAAAAAAAAAAAAAAAAAAAAAAAGAAAAACATCTAAAAGAAAATGAGACTTGATTAATGTTTATGCTCATAATGGCTCAATTTGTTACTTTTATTTAACTTGTTTATCTGTCAAAGATAAAGCGTAATAGAAACGCAACGTGATTATATAAAACTTGGAAGCCTATGTTATTTTAATATTTACCTTTAATCGATTTGTTAGGATACTGTTCTCTTATATTTACGCGAATTTTATTCATTTAATTAAAAGTCTAAAAACGGATTTTATCGCGTTTATTTAAAATTACTATTTAACAATTTAATTTAATTTAAATTATTTCCCGACGTTTCGGACCCTTTACAGCGTCCATGATCTCGGGGGACTGAGGTGGTGGGTGTCCGAATAATGAAATATTATATAAAATTATATTATATAAAATTATTCGGACACCTACCACCTCAGTCCCCCGAGATCATGGACGCTGTAAAGGGTCCGAAACGTCGGGAAATAATTTAAATTAAATTAAATTGTTAAACAGTAACTTTAAATAAACGCGATAAAATCCGTTTTTAGACTTTTAATTAAACGATTTGTTAGGTATACATATTATATTGATAGCGAACATTTACTGCAAGCTCCGTTTTGTAAGCATGACTCAAATTATGAAATGTATTTTTATTCGCGAAGCTATTTAAAAAACTTTTATCTCAGACTTATTTTGTTATCGGTGAATATATAACGATGAGTTCAAAACTTGAATTTTTCCGCACCACCCTAATATAATTATACGTCGGAATCAAGTCATAATCACAACTAATTGGAACGCCAGCACCATCTACGGGGGTTTGACAGAGTCTATGTCTTGGCAGTCGACCAGACTCGGCTGAGTTACTACTTGGTCAGTCACACGGTAGGTATACTAATCACTACTAGGAACTGTCTTGCGTTTCGTATTGACTGTACATAGTGATTGTGAAGTGAAGTGCTATAACATTGTTAATTTGAAATACAACCTTGATTGCAAATTTCACTTTTCTTTAATAATGCAACGGAGATTATTAGAGAAAATAATGATGCTAAAACGTATATTTGCTTAGGTGCATAGGTACTTAGGTACTTATTCATATTTCAACTAAACTTGATCAATATTAAAAACAATTGTTGAACATTAAGTAGCATATAAATTTAAGAAACTATTTGAAAAATACGCGTTTTGTTTCGAAAATAATTACTATATTTCTTCTTCTTTTCCATCATAACATAATATTTTATCAAATATCTTCATAGTAAAATTAATAAAAAATACCAATGTTTACGAATCTACCTTTAGGTTAAGCGTTGATAAGAATGGCCGGAATTTAAAATTACATCTTAACAAATGCGCGTTTTCGACTACACGATATACAGGAAAATTTGAATTTAGTAAATTGAGAATTATTTTATATTAACAAGAGTACGATAAATATGTATGATCTAAAATGTAAGTATATGACGGTTCTTTTGTGTATTTTTATCAGTCGCTTCAGATTCAAGAATTTTCATGTAAATTTTATGCAAACGTTATTTAACATTTTTGTGAAAGACCTCTTTATGAACAACCAGACAGATGTTTATGTAATTCTATTTTAGTTGGTATAAATTTTTGAAATATTACTCGTGTAAACAAATGATTCACCTTCCTTCATTTTGTGTATTTTTATTTCTTCTTCAACGAAGTAAAGAAAACATTCATTTTATTTTAAAAAATTCTGCTGTAAATATTTGTATTGATAATCGTTAAATCTTTTCCATCTAATATTGCATATTGTTTTATTCATATTTTAATTTTTACTATAATAAGGATTTGTTTTTTATGTCAATAATATATCATTTTTTATTTCATCTTTTTGTTTCTGTCTGTACAAATGTAACTCGACTATATCCGTAATTAATTACACTCGGTTTATTATCATGCAGTAACGTGGCATGGAACTTGTAGACCAATGTCCGCGCATCGCAATCAGAAATGGCAAGAACCTTAGTGTACTAATTTTAGTTCTACCATTATTATTTTATTAAATCTAAAATCAAACAGAGATTTTATCGCTACAGGAAATATTGTAAAAGAAGCTTCAAGTATCGAAATAAATTCTGTTATATATTCGTCTGCCAATCTGATATGAAACAGCATGATAGTCAAAATTTAGTAGTCCAGTGCACGATACTAGAATATCTAAAGGCTATCAAAATACAAGTATACGACTACATCGCTGTTACAGGTAAAGTGGATGCATATTGCATAGTTAATAAGACTCACAGACTCCATGAAATGCACCTTCTACCGTTAATGCCAAATCTCCTAATAGTAATCAACTTGGGTCATCGACAAGGTTTTCGTGAGAAGATAAAATCATTTAATTCGACTTTATTTTCAGGAAATCAAGTATCCTCGACAAATAATTCCCCGTAATGAAAAATATATTGACTGGTTCTCAACTGGCGCATTTGGCAGTGTATCCTACTTTCTGCTACAGGGTTGTGGGTTCGATTCCCGCTCCGAGTCTGGGTATATCTCATATAAACTTATTTTTTTCCACAACATCCGTTGGATGTTCACTGCTGAACGTAGGCCTCTCCCATCATCTCTGAGGGGGATTTGCCAATAGTCGCGACGCTTGGCAGGCGGGTTCGTGAGAGCAGTGTGTTGTGATAGGATATGTAGATGCTGCTGCCCTTCACCATTCTGGTTAGTGTACAGTTGTTCGCATTACATTTCCTTAGTCACCATTTATACGCCGCATTATATATTTTTATACGCCGCAGTAAAAAAGAGGTTGGGATTATTCTTCTCCGCCGATTACCGCACGACACATTTTTTATATAGGTACATATTGTATTATTTATATGTACATTTAGATTTAAAAAAAAAAAACAATGTATAATATCAGTGGGGTGTTTCCTAAAATACAAGCATTAAATTGCCTACCTACTATTGTGTGAAAAATGGTAGTATTACAAATTGTTATATTAAAAAAGTATCACACAGGTATTAACAAAATTTCTGTTCTTTATAATTTACTAGCGATTCCCCGGACCTCGCTTAGTTGAAAATTATATTATAGGGTGCACACGACGACGTGCCAGTCAATATTTATGCTCTAGAATTTAGATAATATTGTTTGCCCTTTTTAGAATATTCTAAATTTATCTACAGTTTCTAAAGTTTTAAATGAAACAGACTTACATACTGAAAATAAAGGACAATTTCAAAAAAGAGATTTCTAGAAATTCGTTACGTTATATTATACTAACCTTATTAATTTAACAGGTGTTAAAACTGATTTAAAATTTATGAATTTTAAAAATAAATACTTTACCGTCACAAAATATAAACAAGTAGTCATTAGACATTACTACCTGATTTCCAGATTTTCAAAGATTCTACAATTCTCTAAAGTAAATTATTTTGAAATATCTCTTAGATTTTATTCAGTCCTAGAATAAGTCGCATAATTACCCAGAAATTCACCTTTTGGCAACCTTGCCATTACGTTAAATTTTATAAATTATACTAAAATTTAACTAAGACATTTTTTACGTAACTCGTGTCGAAAAATGTTTCTAAATATTAGTAAATATTAGCGTATCAAAATATTTTAGTAGCATAGAAAAAAAAAACTGATGAAACTGAATATAATCATATATCTCCGACGAGGATCATCTCTTTTGCCTCCGACAGTTGGGCGGCCATCACTATGGCACCGAAATGGTTCATGAGGGCTTCATCATCTACCGTTAAACGGTTTATTTTTACGCCCTTGCGAAAACCATTCACTAAGATAGAGGCCATAGTGCACACTTTTAATTTGGCTTTTTCATCATTGCGGTGCGCAAGCTTTTCTTTGAGGCCTTTGGCCGCCTCTATTAAGGTCGTAGCTACTACTTCACCATCCTCGTCTAAGTTCCCGACTATCTGTGTTGTCTTGCCGTATCCAGGAACCCCATTAATCCATTTCAGTGCCTGCAATTCCCAGGCACCGAAGGCATCGCCGACTTCCGGATCACCCGTGATGGTTTTTGCCATCTCGAGTATCCGGTTGCCAAGTATAACTCTCGTGCACTATCACCTGGCCACTACCACCACTGGTTCCTCTTTCGGCCTGTCAAAAGTCTATAAGTATATATGACTGGATGATAATGATTAGCATACACTTGTTTAAAATCAATAAATGAATAATTAAATTTTACATTAAACTTTGATTGATTTTGTTAGAATAATTTTAGGAAAGTTTGAATTTAAAGACAATAAAACTTTGAACAGAAGTATTAACTTACTGTTCTCTTATATTTACGCGAATTTTACTCATTTGATTAAAAGTCTATACCGGATTTTATCGCGTTTATTTAAAACTTTATATTTTTACAATATTTTAAATTATTTCCCGACGTTTCGGACCCTTTACAGCGTCCATGATCTCGGGGGACTGAGGTGGTGGGTGTCCGAATAATGAATTAATTGTTACATACCCCGCTTTTTATACAATTTTAAATTATTACTATTAACCGTTCCTATTCATGCAGAATGAGCTTATTGTGTCTGGAAGTCGTGCTGTGTTCTTATTTTCCTTGGGTTCAATTAATTTTAGTACTGGCTCCCAAGCTGGTGGTACGTTCCAACCATCCTCTCTATTGAAATTAGGATGTTTTTTGATTTCAATAGCCTCGCGAATCATCCTTGGTAGGAATCGGTGTTCTTTAGCGAGAATTTGTGGTTTATCAAATCCGATATAGTGGTTGGTACCTTGTTGAGTATGTTGATACACAGCAGACTTTGTAGACCGTTGGTGTTTCATGTCAGCTATGTGTTCTTTGACACGTGTCTCTATACTCCGCTTAGTTTGTCCTATATATGAGAGACCACATTCACAGTCTAATTTGTAGACCCCTGCATCTTGTAAAGGTATTTGGCACTTGACAGATGGTAATAATTGACTTATCTTCGTTGGCTTGTAGTAAGTTTTGATTGAAGCTCGCTTCAAGATGTAGCCAATCTTGTCAGTGACTCCTTTGACATATGGTAGTACGGCAGGCTGGCGCTCAACTGTGGCTGTCTTCTTTCTCCGGGATCTGTGACGCTGACGCGGTGCTCGGAGGTTGTTGTCTCGCAGTACCTGCTTGACGTGCTGTAGCTCTGCGTCCAGGTGTTTCTCGTCACAGATCCCGCGAGCTCTCTGAAACAGAGACAAATGGTTTTCTCTGGAAAATAAGAACACAGCACGACTTCCAGACACAATAAGCTCATTCTGCATGAATAGGAACAGTTAATAGTAATAATTTAAAATTGTATAAAAAGCGGGGTATGTAACAATTAATTCATTATTCGGACACCCACCACCTCAGTCCCCCGAGATCATGGACGCTGTAAAGGGTCCGAAACGTCGGGAAATAATTTAAAATATTGTAAAAATATAAAGTTTTAAATAAACGCGATAAAATCCGGTATAGACTTTTAATCAAATGAGAAGTATCAACTCCCTTCCCACGATAAATTTTGTAATAACAGTTTAACATTTTTAATTTTGAAGGTTCCGTACCCAAAATATGAAAACGAAATCCGTATAAGACCATTCTATTCTCGGTCTAATAGTGCTAAAGTTGTTTCATTAACGCTGACAGTTACAGGCTCGATTCCCGTTCGATTAAAATGTAGTTTAGTTTATATTTATGCAAATCTTTATTAGTTAATGACCAGAGTCTTTATTTAACATTAGGTTACCTCACTGACTGAGTGAATTTGATTCAATCAGTCAGTGAGGTATCTTATCTTCATAAAATACCTATATATATATATATATATATATATCTTCACTAAATACCTATTTGGTTTTAGAGTTTCGGGATATAATTATTTGATACTATATAGAAAAAAGAAAAGCAGAAAGTGCAACACTATCAACCTCTTTCACGAGAGCGTCGAAGAATTTTTACCTAAAGATATAGGTACTTATTTAAAATTAATTTTAAATAACTTTTTAAGTGTTATCAATTTCAACATGAAGTCAGTCAGGAATAATTGTGCACAAGGTGTACAAGTACATTAATATTTGGATTTTATAAAAGTAAAGTATGGAAATGCAATTATAAATAACAGGTTAAAAAGAGCATGACCTAGGGGGGAAAGAGTGGGTCAGGGGAACTGTCATATAACGATAAAATTCTTCTACCTCGTTTTCTTTACAGGTTAAATAAACTGCTACATCAAAGTTACCTTTATTTCCTAAAATGCATTGGAGATTTATTTATTTATTTATTTATTTACGCTTTATTGTACGCCACAATATACAATTATAATATAGTAATACAGATAAGACAATTACAAATTGTGTAGTACAAGAGGCGGTCTTATGGCTAGTTAGCCATTTCTTCTAAACAACCCGAAATAGGATTGAGTTTGTTTGAGAGATCGGGTAGGTGGTGCAGTTATATTATAATAAATTTACATAAAAATAAAAAATCTATACATATAATAAAATGGTAGAAAAGTCAAAACTGTACATTGAATATTTTTTAAAAAGAATACTTGGGGTGTGATCTACAATCGATACCGAAGCCAAAACTATAGTTTTTAGAATTTTTGTCTGTTTGTCTGTTTGTCTGTTTGTCTGTATGTATGTCCGGGATAAACTCAAAAAGTACTGCATGGATTTACTTCAAATTTGGCACGAATATTATTAAGAAGTCGGGTCATAACATAGGCTACATATTATCACGCTATCACCTACGGGGAACGAGCAGTGAACCTTTATTTCTTCAACGTATTCTGTAACAGCGTGTAATCTAACGACGCATATTTGAATGTTGTTATTATGTTAATAACCATGCTATAAGCTATCTTCACACTATAAAAATCACGAAATATAAGTAACTTAGGCTGATAAACATAATAAATGTAAGAATGAATGTAATATAAGAAATGAATATAAGTAGTATCAAGACAAGCAGCGCCATCTATGAGATTTTAAAAACATCAAGTCGAATTACATGTGTAAACCCTTTTTGGATATAAATAATTTAAATTTGATCATGTTGGCGAGGTTAATAGTTGTTTACAAAAGTCATAGATGGAGTTGTGCATTTTAATAAAAATTAAAATGCACAACTCCATGATGAGCAAGACAATTTAAAAAATGTGTTTATATAAGTTTTAAGCTGCTTCATCTATGTCTTATAAAATTCATCGAGTTTTTCTGTATGTAATAACAAACAGAACTCAAAAAGAACTGAATAGATGTATAACCAAATTTAAACTCGAAAACGGCACGCTATTGCTGTAAGCAATTTGAGCTAAATAACGAAGAAAGAGGAAAATGAAGCATGCCATATATGTTATAAAGATAAGAAATGCTTATGCTTCTCCGGAACCTATTTCCTCAAAAGTTGTGGAACGGGACCCGCCTTAAAGTCATCTCGCTCCACAGACACACCATTGAGGTGGAAATTCTTACGGGTTGTGGCGTCGGCGAAGCAGTATTTATACCACGCATTCCCCTCATTCCCCATAACTTCCCGTTCCAGTTCAAGCGCGTACAGTTCCTCGTGAGTGTTTGCTTCGCGATGACCATCAATAAGTCGCAGGGGCAGACACTGAGGGTAGCTGGTTTCGACCTGAGGACGAGCTGCTTCACACGGGCAGCTGTACGTCGCGTCGCTTGCTCCCGCGTCACCAGTCCTGACTCTCTTTACATTTTGGCTGCGGAGAGCCAAACTACTAATGTTGTTTATCGAGAAGTCCTATAAATATGTATTTTTACCCTATTCTGTATTTCTTATTTATTATTTTCTCCATCCGTTTCAGTCACAACTTATGACTTAATTCAGCAGAATCACCATAAAGTCATTTATTCAAAGCAGGCTAAAAATAAGCACTTTTTGAAAGTCAATTTTACAAAAGACAGTCTCCCTCTGTTACTGTACTTTCTGTAGATATGAAATGTAAAGAAGAAACGGGTAAATGAATGTTATTTTAAAAGGTATAATCGTAGGTATTTTTGTTGCTGTATAGCGTTCACGCAGACGACGTCGCGGGCAGCAGCTAGTTAAAATATATAAACGAAACACTGTTCCGTGTTGATACCGGAGATGGGCTTTTTGTAGTACACAAAACAGTTTTTGTAACGAATGTACAAATATATATGTGTATCACATTGTTTGTTCCAAATAAAAACTTTTTTTTATAAATATCTATACAATAATATTTACAAGAAATAAATATATACACTAGTTTAATATAATAGACTAATAAATATACTAACAGTATCTCATAATATTTGCAATCAATTACGCCATAAAAAAATAATAACAAAACAAATAAACTTAACTTAAACAACTTTAAACTTATATTCAATGATCAAATTAGTGGACTCCTATATTCACATATTCATACATAGAAATAGTCCATAGAAATAGTCACTAATTCTGCGTGGTACGATTCTTCAGTCACTTAAAATTAGTGAAATTCCACTGATTCATGTTCAGAGAGCGAAGATGCCGTTGGAGTGCAGATATAAAAAATAAAATAATACCTAAATGTAGATCTAAAATGTAGACAATAATTGACAATAGATATATGTATATAGCAAAGGACCCTTTACCCTTTTAAGTTACCCTTTGTATGGAGCTTGCAATAATGTCGAAAAATCGAGAACTCAAAAGATCAACTACAAACATGCTTAATATACCGTTTTACAAATAAATCGTAGTGTAAGTGAACATAAAAGTTTATTGGTAGCGTTGTAATTAGATATGCTGGATTTGGTAAAAAATACTTCTATACTCTATGATCGAAAGGTGAAAGGACCTCACTTGAAAAAAGAATGCAATGAAATGTTTAAAAAAATGAGTATTAATTTGGTGATTTGACGAAATTTTGAAAAAAGTTGTTTTAATTTAGTCGATAAAGAACTAAACAGAGAAATGGTTAAAGAAATACTACAAACTTTCGAACAATTCGAAATGTTTGTAGTTTAAAGATGCTTTTTATTTTATTTTATTTTCTACAATAATTTAGTTATGCTTTAATTAAATTGGCATGAAAAACGTTGTCACTAACGTAATAATAGTAAGTTTAACGAAGAATTTATTTATTTGAAGTTTGTACAGTAATTTATTGTATAGTATTTTATATAGTTATTTTAGAAATGTTATTCCATGATACTTAAATCTTAATTTCTATAAATAAATAAATATTATATCTGAATTAAAAAAGGGCTAGTCAGATTTCAAATTTTACACCTTCAAAGTCTGCGCCACTGCCTCGTTCTAGTTGCCGGGATGTATGTATATAATACGCTAGTCGCAGTTTTTGATACCTAATACCGACATAATTAACCTTTCTTGTAGATAATCCGACTACAAGTTTTCTAAAGTTTAGATACTTCTTATTTACAAAAGGCTTACAAAAGTTTTGCGGCTTTATGAACAATAGACAGCCTAAAATTTAATTATAGCTTATCTTGATAACTTGAGTGACAGAAATTATTCAAAAATATAATACATGTTTAAAATAAACATACTTAGACGACAATTTTACTACCCAGACAGGAATATACATAAATTTTATTTTGAATAAGTGATTAATATTTAGTAATATAAAAATATATTTAACTAAACTAATCTTTATTTAAATTTCAAGATTTTTACGTTTTATTATAACTCCTTTAGAAATACATAACGGATGTCTGAACAGATGTTCAATCACGAATAATTTTCATACCTCAAAATAACGATTTTATTATCTAAAAGTAGTTAAGGATATGCATTTTGTATCTTATTTTATATAAAATAAGGTACAAAGTCGCATTAGGCAAATTCTGAAAAGGTCACGAAATGATAGAGCGGTTTACAAAGAAAATGATCGTCCGGAAGGTAAGAACTCGGGATATAATGATAAATTTACTTTTAGACAAAAAATTACCGATTTTAAAAAGAGAATTCGCAAGAATTCGTGCACAAAGACGTCCTATTGTACTTGTTATAGATTCATTCGTTGAATGTTTATTATAATGTTGTTTTTTCATAACATTATAAGTTCACACAGTTTCACTTAATTATTTTAAAAACTTAAAAAATTTGGGCTCGTAGATTCGGGGATTAACGCTTTCGAACAAAAAAAAAGTTTCAGCTTTATAATTTCATTTCCATTATTGCCGATGATTACGGGTCCTATTTCACGCTCGGTGTGAATATTTATTTACATTACGAATATATATTTTTTTATGCATATGTGTTTTTGTTATTTTTTTTTTTGTATTCTGTGTTTATGTCTATATTTTATTCGTAATAAATCATTTTCTAAACAAAAAAAGCAGTTGCCCAACAGTGGGACATTTCCAGGCAATTTTCGTTCAATTACGTTTCTTTTTAATAACCTACAATAAATATTTATACACAATATTAATTATAATTCTTAACTAATTAGTTAAAGTACGATAATTATTATGAACACAACAATAATACGTTTTTAACGTTTAATTAGTATATTTTGAGTATATAATAGTATCAAAATAAATGTTTGCCAGAATAAAAATTGTTACTAGCTCAATGGCTGAGTTTTTAAAATTTCCTGCTCAGATACGATTAATTATATTAAATCACTATTTCGCATAAAGATTTATTTTTCTCATTACGAAAAACAAACAATGTTTATAAATTATATAATTAGTAAAAGAGAGATTATTTAATTAGATTTAATCCGTTACGTCAATAAAGTATTAAACAATTTTATTAAAAAAATTAGAGAAAATACGAAACAGATCCATTTTTTATATTTTGTTTATTATTATAGCATTTTTCGAGACATAGCGTTCATTTTAGAGGAAAAGAGTGCCCGATTATGGCCGGCGTGGCAACTTTCTTTTATTCGAATACATTATTTTTTTCTTATTTTAAGTAAATTATTGCTTTTAATTTTCGAGAACCTCTAGGTGTTTCTGGAAGTGATGATAAGCTACATTAGTTTTAATTTTACGCACATGCACATGACATAAAACTGAAATAATTCAGAAAATGTATAAGAATAATAATTGCCACAATGCTTAAGATAAGATTTAGGCTTGCCGTTATAAAGGAACAAAGTAAATCAATACTTATATTATGAGTTCAATTAAAACTCAAAAAAAAATATCCTTTATTTATCGTAGACAGTTTTCATCGTATTAAACAAAATTTTGAATATCATGCGCGGCCCTTATATCTGTCCTACATATGTATATGTATATCTAAGCGCCTGTAAGTGAGCCATAAGTACGTCACAGCTTTACAACATAATGAATAATATTCTAGGACGAGCACAAATAGTTTAAATACGCAGTTCTTAGTTGCATCTGTTGTAATATATCAATTCATCGATTTTATTTGGAAACCGTTGGACGGCTTTATGCAGTACACACAAGCAGAGTAGTTCGTATATTAAGACAATGTAAAGTTAAAAAAGGCAAGGATTTTTGTTTTCATGTGAAACGTGAACTTTATCACTTAAAAAAGGTGGGGGAGATACTGATATACTTGTATATATTTTCTAATCATTTGTATGATTGTATTTATATAATATTGTTTTAAACTAACGTGATCACTATTCATATTTAAATTTATATTTGTTCGGGTGCTTACCGCGTTTATAATTTTGTTGAGTTCCCTATATTTCGGCAATGTTTCAATCGTCATGAACACGGGGAGACTGACGTACGGAGATGGTGGATGGTGGCAGATCAGAAAAATCTGTCTACCTTCTTTCTTCTTCGTTTCGGTCGACTAGTTTCGGCACACGGACGCACTTGTTCACTACGACACACCATACTGACAGTGTATACTACACACATACTCGATATTCTGAAACCGTCTTCCCTATTGAAATTCGTTAAAAATATCCGAATTGAAACATTGCCGAAATATAAGGAACTCAACAAAATTATAAACGCGGTAAGCACCCGAACAAATATAAATTTAAATTTGTTTTTATATTTTTTATTAATATGTCCCATATACCTCCTAATTCTCCTTGGAAGAATTTTGCGAAGACAATTCAAACTGATATTCCAAATTACATACACCAATCCTAACAAGAAGGCAGAATATATTAAAAAATATAATTAAGTAAAAATATAATTAAGTATTATTAGTAAGAAATATAATTAAGTGCAGTGGTACAAAGTCTTTAAACCATCCAAAAAAAGAAAATTTGTGAACTTGTAGCTGAGAAAAAACACCAATATTCACAAATACATGTTTCCAACCAACGTCACTGACACTTATTTATCAAGTCCAAACAACATGTACACATCAGTACTGTTATTGCACCAAAATATATTCCAAAGTAAATATTAACTACAAATATAAAGGAGACCAGAACCATAATTCCACTCCCTAAACAGACATCAATCAAAATATATACATTTTATTTTTTATTTTATAAATCTTTCAAATACCTATTCTTACCACTAACAAGATCTTCTAATTCATTAACCTAGGGACAACTTGTCGATCACTCGATATGCCCATACTTAGGAGATAGTATGGCAGTAAAAAAATTATTCGCGTCACTAATAGGAAGCCTTTTCCCATAAAGTTCCTGTACGATGGTTTTTACACTTTACTTCTTTTATAACTTTAAGAGATAGCGTCATGCACAAGTTTGAACATAAATTAAACACTATCCCTTTTTTTAAACGAATACATACGTAATTTTACAACTATACAAACAAGATAATTATCCTGTATTAATATCCTAATATGTTTATTACAATCTGACGAAATCTCATATAACCATTTGATCGAAATAAATAAAACAAAAGACGCCCCAGATACATTTTACAACACTTAAAATAACGACAAAAGTATACTGAGTATTCTTAATTATCTTCATAACGTAACATGAAAAAAATCGTATCCCCGCAAAATGTCTCAATAAATGCTCAATTTAACTCAAACCAGCGTAAATTCACAATAAATCAGTAAGTCGTAAAGCATATAATACCTTAACAGCCTTCCCGCAGGATCTAACAAACCGTTTAGATTATATCTCGATCCTTTTGTAACGTTTACCTGAAAACCATCTCGTATCCTAAAAACTTAATATACTGGATCTGCATTCAAGAAACTTTACAATGATGGAGTCGCTTTGAATTGTTGCCGCGAATTTTTTTTTATTATTTCACTAATGATGCAATAATACAAAAAGTAAAATTAAGTTCCTACTAATATTTATTAAATATTAATGCAAAAATTTTGACTTGTATACCTACATATCGTTATTTACATTATTTTTCATTTACTTATTTAGTACACATAACAATAATTTGAAAAAAAAATCATAAACCTTTATGCTAGGTCACAACTTGTTCCTATAAGAAATATCTTCCAATTGGCCCACGGGAGTAAATCTCATAAAAACGGCTAACATAATGCGCAATTATTTATAATACATTTTCCATATTACATAAATACTACACCATTAAAATATTAATAAAAAATACTACAAGTAAAGTGATAAGCTTCTACTGAACTATAAAACGCGTAACAGTACATCCAAATTTTACATAAATACACAATTAAAGGAATGCAAAGTGTAGTGGAATCTTCGGGAGGAATGCTTATACAAACAGTCACACGGACAATATACCTTATTATAAAAACAGTAAAAATATAGTATGAACATCCTATGTCGCTGAAATACTATATTATAAGGTAGTTTGTCGTTAAACAAGCAACCTCAGCGGTATTCGGTCATTTATCACGTGACGTCCGGGCGTTTGTGACTAATCCGGTCAAGCGTACTGCTAGACCACGGACTATTTTATGTTTTTACTAGCGATGCTTTTCGACTTTACTCGCGTAATTTGCGATTATTTTAAGAATTTCAGGACAAAAATTGTGCATTCGTTATTCTTGAACTTCAGCCAACTTCATATCAAGTTTCATGTCAATCAGCAAACGTCCATCATCATACAACAAATACAATTATCGTAAAAAAGTAATGTATTTCTAGCATTAATGTCTTATTATTATTAATTATTATTAATTAGTCTTCATGTAAATTTTGTTTTAACTTTTAAATTAATGTGATTAAAAAAAATTCGTGTGTACGGAGTACACGTGTCAGAAGTGAAACATCTTTGGCAAACTCAATTTAAAATTTATTAATATTAATAGTTAAACATTCTATTACTCATTTATGCGTTATTTATGCGTTGCTAGGATACGCGTTGCTAGGATACGCGACATCATACTATCTCATTATCTCCTACACATTTTTGTATTTGTGTCTCTTACTTGTCGCTTTTTCCGTCGCACCCCGTTTCAAATCACAACGATTCTAAAGAAGTTTTACTTCAAAAATGTAAATATTTTGGTACATTTTTATTTCAATTTGATTCATAAAACTTCAACAATGATGGACCGATAAAAGACAATTTAAGCTGGTGGCTCGAAACATGAAAATTCTTTCATCCTAAAATTTCGGCACGTTTTTGCACGTCCACTTTTAGACCAAATGAGGTCCAGAAAAGATGCAAAAAAAAAATTATTTTTAGTCATTCTTTGTGATCACTGTTAAAAGATTTTTAATAAAAAAGGAGAAAATACAAATACTCAATACTATAATTATTTTACAATTCAATTTTCTTTTTCATTTTTGAGATAATAATTCAAACTAAGTTGTGAAAGCCACTGTAAAAACCACTTGATTATATTGCTGCTGAAATGAATAAATAACATTACACATGTATTTATTACATAATATATACTGGAACTCCTTTTTTCATTTATGACTCAACTAAAGCTGCAGATGTTCATAAACAGTAATCGCTAAACTACAGGTGACTCGATAACTGGTTGGCTAAAAATTGTTCCTAAGAAATAATGTAAATTAATAATTCTTCTTCTTCTTCTTCAATGTTGGCTAAATTAATAATTATAACCGTAACCAAGATCATAAAAATGCTTTGAAACTCTAAGAACACACGAAGAGATGAGTATTTATTTTAATTGGACAAATAATATTCATTTAAATTAAATATAGGCACGAGAAAAAGCCTGTAAGTAAATAATAATAAAATATACAAGTTTCTAGTAGATCGTTAAAGTGTTCGAGTCGGCAGTCTTCGGTCATTAGTCACTTGACGTGATCCATTCAGCAGTTTAATTCTAGCTCTGGATGTTTTTATTTAATTTGTATCATTTTATAGAAAACTTTAAATGTAGAGTGAAGATTTAATACAAATACAGTGGTATATATGGTAAATTTAATACAATTTTATTAAAATTGTGTCATATTCTAGGACAATAGTTTGTGGAGATCACTTCATCGACTGCTCGACATTGGCTACACATAGTGAAGAGAACATCGAAACCGTGCTTTTCGGAGCGTGATCCCCATCTTTACTCATATCTGATTCGATCAGCATAGCTATTGTCATCACCAACTGAGTTTAAGTCTTCTTATGTGACCCTAAGTCAACGATCATGTCTTTGAGCTAAACGGCACGCTGACAACCCGAACTGATTAAAGATGACTTTACTTTTCGTTGCTGGTTATCAGAAACATTTTGTTGAATCAGCAGCGAGATGTAACTTTAATTATTTATTAAAGTATTTACATATTTTAAGTTTTTGTAAGTCAACTATATTATCCTTTTTTTTGTTATGCAGTACGGTGTTAATTGTATCTATATTTTTACCTTTGGTGATATTATGTAGATTGTGATGATAGTATACTTACGTAATATATCGGCATATACGATTGGCTGTCTCGTGTTTGTCCTAATCATTTCATGGTCATACTGTGCATTGTTCATTTATTTTGTATGACGCTTAATTATTTAAAAGAGTACCGAGAGTTTTTTTCCTCCGGCTTTTTTTCCCTCTCGGCCAACACTAGGGACATTAGATTAAGTTATTTATTGTAACATTTAATAAAGCCGATGATATAATAATAGTAATGTTATGTCTACCGAGACATTAACTTGTAATAATTTGACGTATTTGTTTTAAATGAATTTTTTTTGACATTCGTTAAGTGTGTAAAATCACCTTATGACGAAATAAAATATTGTCATTTCATTTCATTTTATTTCATTTCATAATAATAGTCCTACCTATTATTTGTGCTTGACTAAATAAAAATGTTAAAATTTACTATAAATAACATTAGTATACAATAGAAAATTTTCATTACGCTACAAAATAAAAAAGGCAGTAATTTAATACAAACAAATCCATCTGATCTCCTGACCTTTTCTCGACAGATTAATGTAAATGTATTTCCTTCCTCCATCTTCGCATAATATTGATTCTAATGGGACGTTTAGATATTCGCCGAATAAAGACGAACATGTACAAAAATTAATATTTAAGCAGCTTATTTGGGTGTGTTCGCTTATAATGTACACTCGTCGATAAATAATTGATAGGAATCACCATCAATCGAAGCGAGTGTGAGTCGTAGTTTGTCGTGATCGCCGAATTATGTATCGAATGTCTTGTCCGAATATCTAAACCTACCGTAACAGTTCAATAACTTCAAATATGTACTTCTGAGAACCGATCTCTCAAACAACTTGGAAAGATCGACCCTAATCTTTTCTCGAGAACATCGGTTGGAAAGTTTTCAATAGAATCGAACCCACTTCCCTTATCTAATCGCAAAGTGCTGTCAAATTTCAAACAGTTTACGCAACTTGATCGAGAGATGCTATCGAAAAAAAATACAAAATGCTCGTCATCCATAGAACATAAATTAAAAGCTATTGTTAGCACGACAAAATTAGTTAAGTATATGTACGAATTTAAACGTGTTTTCTTAACCCTTAATTACTCGCACAAAGAACATTACATTACTGCTCGCATGGGGTCACAGGTGACCCCAAATAGTATGAGTAGTTTTTAATATATTTTGAAATATATAAGTAAATGAAACTATTTTATTATTAAAGTGCTTTGTTTATTCTATAATATCTATAAGTAATAACATGAATTACAAACTAATTATACAAAAACAAGTTAAACTAAAATAATTATCGATAATCAACAATTTGTACTTAGGTATACTGAGATCATAGTAAATACTCGTATTTTTTAGGAACTCTTCGCGTCACTCTTGTTACACTGTTAACAGTATATGTCAGAATGATCATTGCACACAAATCTTGTACATTTTTTGCACTTTGTTGGTACTTTGTGATCGCATTTCCGCGGGCAGCTATTGGAACGTCCACGTTTTGCAGTGGTTGGTGGTTTTGCAACTCATGCACTTCCATCAGACTTTTTTTTACCTCCTTAGGAGTTGCTCTGACTTCAGGTCATCGTATTGAGTGATTATGAATAAGTTCAACAGACAATTACAGCGAGAAATTACACATCACGTGAGTACGTAATTTGTCGGTATTTGCTCGATGAACAATGATGCGTTTATGCCTGAAACATTTATCAGATGGAAGAAAAGGGCTAACGGCCACCGTTTGGTTTGCCTCCCTACGTTGAATGTACCACACAAGTGATCATTGATGTCCACTCCTCCTTTATTGCTGTTATAATGTGCTATTATTTCAGGTTTATGCTTGTCACTTGAGCCTGGGTCGATATGAGCTACATGATGAATGAAAGATAACAACAGGACAGCTTTATTTGGTTTTGGAACATAAGAAACCATGGTCATTGTCTTTTGAAGACCGAAAAGGGAACTAAATTGAGTTCTAGATTTGATCTAGATTCTAACTCTGAAAAGACAAAACACCTAGTAAAACGGATTTTTTTTATCATTTAATTATATAAAGCTGTAAAAAACATATTTATAACAAACATTCATTCACTTAACATACAATAATACAAGTATAATTCATAATACACAAAAAAAAAACATAAAATAAAAAACTTACCTCTTCCAAAAAAGTAACGTAATTACTCGCACGGGGTCACCGTTCAAGAGCGCAGCGACGCACTTTTTCACTCCTGTGACTTGATCGCTAATAAAATACAAACTTAGACCCGCGTTATGAAGCTAGCGAGGGTGCGGGGGGAATCGGGCCGCACCAAGTGCTTCATTTTTAAATCCGAAAATGCTTTGACCCCATGCGAGTAATTAAGGGTTAACTCGAGAACATAATAAATGTTTTATCGCATAGTCAATATGCGAAAAAATAATTTGAATAAGGCAAGATTGGAAAAAGATACATTTTTAAATAAAAATTTTAACGTGTGACAAAGCTTTTAGTGGTTGAAAAGTCTAATCGAAGCGATGATATTGCGCGAAGTTTTTGTAAGTAGTCGAAAGTCTTTGTTAATACCGTGAATCTCTTGAAAACCTTTGAACACAGAAATGTACTCAGAATTATGCTGACATATAGAACTGGGTGAGTGTTTGTCTGAATTTGTACTTAATATTAAGAGCCTTTTATTGTGTAAATGATTTTCTTTTATTCGATTCCTTTTGAAATGTTATTTTACATCACAATAATTTTTAGTAGCTACAATTGAAGCAAGATTTTTTATTTTTACTTAAAAGAGCTATAAAAGAAAAAAATAGAAATCTTTAACTGAATTAGAAATTAGTAGTCAGCTTATCACTAAGCTGAAGTTTAAATTCTTTAATAAAATACAATAAATATGGAAAAAAAATCTCAACTAAACTAATGAAATAAATAAAATTGTCACTCTCATTTCCCAATAGAATACTCTATACTGTAGACTTATAAAAAAATCTTTGTGTAATTTTATGTTTCCGGTACAATTTTACACCAATGAACTCCTAAACAAATGGACTGATTTCGTTGATTTTTTCTAATGCGAATGATGCCGTGTTACGTTGACCTGTTAGGTGTCGCACACATATTACATTCATAATTTTTTTAAACACATAAAAGATTCATTCGAAATTTAAATTATCAAAAATTTAATAAACGACAAAATAATAAACGTATTTACGTCGCACCTTTTGCAAAACTCAATAATACTCAATTTATTACTTATGAAATAAATATTAAGCCATCATTAAGATTTGTATCCGGGTGAGTTTTTAAATTCGTTAAAGATTTCATGACAACAAATATATTTAAATTTAATTATAAAAAGTATTCAATAACATAGATAATAAAAGTTAAATTAAATAAGTCGTACAAACAGTTATATAATACTATAAGTAATGTTAGAATTTTATTTTTATTTTACTTTGTTGTACTTACTAACAAGCTGTAACCGCAACTAAGCATAAACGTAATAACCATACTAAACTTCTGGATAAAAAGTATCCACTAATTCCAGTGTCCTAGCTTATAGTACGGATCGAAATCGTACTAAGTTTAATTCTAATTCATTCATTAGTTTCAGCTGCCATATTTTATAAACAGACAAGCAGACAAAAATAAAAAGTATAGTTTTGGCTACAATATTGATTATGGAATGCTCTCCAAAGAAATATTTTCTAAATATTATCAAAATACAGAATTGGAATTCATGCGTTCCTATTCATGCGGTTAATAGTAATAATTTAAAATTGTATAAAAAGCGGGGTATGTAACAATTAATTCATTATTCGGACACCCACCACCTCAGTCCCCCGAGATCATGGACGCTGTAAAGGGTCCGAAACGTCGGGAAATAATTTAAAATATTGTAAAACTATAAAGTTTTAAATAAACGCGATAAAATCCGGTATAGACTTTTAATCAAATGAGTAAAATTCGCGTAAATATAAGAGAACAGTATGTTAATTCGTGTGAAAAGAATTGAAACTCAAAAACTGCGTGATTTATTTAATCTGAAATGATTGACAAATTATTAAAAACAAGAAGAAAAAAAAATTCATAACTGTAGTTCTTATGAAAGTATAATTCCGGTAATTAAAATTTACGATAGAAAATGTAAACAAAAAAATTAACGTGACCATTAACATAAAATTTTACTACAAGTTCATATTTATGAACGGAGTTTAACGATACATAAATAGGACTCAGGCGGGACATTTGAGAGCAGCGGAGCGTACAAAAGAGCAAGTCTCGAGCGTACTTACGCCGCGGGTACGAGTACAACCGAGCGTACTAAATATGTCTTAAATCAGCTTAATGGTATCCATGTGTGTATTCTCAATCTACGCTTCGATGATTATTTATAAGAAGATACTATTTTATTTCTTATATAAAAAACAAGTCTTACGTACACATTATTAAAATTATCTTTATTGTTTGAATATCAACCGCACTATTTGGCGTTCAGGTAAAGTATTCATTACATTCGAATTATTCGAATAATAGCGAAATATTTCGAAAAGACACGAATGTTAAAATATTAAAATTAATCGAACGTTCGAACTACTCGCTTAAGACTCTTTACCCCAAACTCACATACGAAACGTGAATGATGAGCTATGAGTACAATGTATTTCAAATAATAATTTACAAAATCCAAGTGCACGCCTCATAACACTTATTTGATTTTTAAAATAAAAAAAGAAACAAGTCGTACCTTACATGACACTGACACATTTGTATTATTTAGACAATATTACAAAATAGGCTTTATTTTTAGATTTAAATATTTGGCTCAATTTTTATGTAAGATAAGACAAAAAAAAAATTTTTGAAAAAAAAAACTGACTTCAAGATTATACCTTCATCAATGTTACAAGCTCTACCAACTTTGCTGTAGATCTACAAACTTTTAATACCTAACTCATATCTACTACCTTGCGAGGAAAATCTACGAACTTTTTTAATTTTTGAAAATTTTTATGTTTATATCCGCAAAAATGATATTAATAAAAAAGTTATATAATTTTTATATTGTTATATTTTAACTCTAAAAACGTTCAAAACCATGAAATAAGTAGCCCATGAAATATTTAGCAACTCAAACTACTTTTACTTTTGAAAAATAAGAAACAAATGCTCTCTAAATTATTGAAAGAATATTCTACATTAACACACCATAGGATTTCAGGTGAATTCTCAGTTATCACTACAATAAATTGCATTCTGGTACAAGTAAATTTATTTCTATCAATCATCATTATCATCATATCAGCCGTTGGATGTCCACTGTTGAAAGTAGGCCCATCGACCTCCAGAGCGACCGGTTCAAGGCAACCTCCATCCAACGGCTTCCGGCGACTTTCCTCAATTTGTCTGTCCATCTATTAGACGGCCGTCCGACGCTGCGCTTGCTGGTACGTGGTCTCCACTCGAGAACCTTTCTGCTCCATCGGCCATAGTTCTACGAGCTATTTACCCTGCCCACTGCCACTTCAGCTTGCAAATCTGTTAGGGTATGTAACCTGGGTAGTGGAGGTATGAAGTATCGGCAGGGGTTGTGATTTGCGTCTTCGTAAGCAAGAGCAGATGCGGCTTGGCAGTTTCGAGATGGTGGTGAACTGGAACGAGATTAGAGTGCAGACCTCTGATATGCGTGAGGTGCACTTTAAGCGAGAGGCCGTGCATCCGCTGCAGATGCCTCAACTTTTTGTTTCTTTTGTTCATTTAAATTTAAAGGGCAAGAGGGAAGGTAAGGCGAAAAGTGGCAGTTACGTGAGGCGCCAGCCAGACTCCACCAGAAGTCACAATGCTGCCACCCGGTGAGGAAAAACCTAGTTTGGAGACCGCGGGGACGACCGGACCCCCACCCCCCCAGTGTCGGCTGTCGAGGCCTCTCATCCGGTTGCCAACCGGCCCGACAGAAGCAACCCTGCGATTATGCGCGCGATGGCGGAGCAGCCTTTCGTAGGTGGCTAATCTGCAATTGGGCTCCCTACTATCGGCGGGCGGCCAGCGGAAAACCGTTTCTCCGGATCCCGCTGCTCTCCAGAACAAGGCACCGCGGGCGGCAACACTGTGAGCCTGGGTGCGGCACACCGGTAGGCGCAGCTACGTAAACCCACCTTCCTAAGGGCTACTCAAGGTTAGCAGGGTGGAACGCGCGAACGCTTGGCACCTTGATTTATACAATATCTTGAGGGTAGTGACCAGCCACGACCGAAGCCTACCACCGGAAAGAGTGTCGCTCTTTAGCACCAGCCAAGGATCACGTGTAGGGTCTCGAGGGTAAAGCCTACGGACGCGAGCGACAGTCGACCCCCAAAAATAATATATAATTTTAATAATTTATAAATTTTTAAATAATATATAAATTTAATAATTTATAATTTAAAACTATTAAATTAGGATAAAATAGACTTATGATTTGTTTTTCAATTTTTGTATTCGGTTTTTATCTTAGGGATTGATATAATCAATGATTTTGCTTTCTAATTTGCTTTTTATAATGAGAAGTAGTAAAAAAAAAGTAAGTAAAATAAATATCGCAAACCAAGACTGGTGATGAAGATGTGATGGCTGGAACTTAGACAAAATGATCTGGTATGTTGGTTCTAAAAATTAGATGAATATAAATTTAAAGCATGTGAGTAATAGGTTATGAAATATGAATGCATGTAAATAGAAAACACTGTATATTCATAATATAACCAAAAAATAATACATAGTTACAAAAAAAATAGATTAAAGACAAAAAAAATATAGTCATTATTTATATGTATATTAAAAAAGTAAGTGTGGTCAGTGTAAGAACTCGAGATACATTGATATCCTAACCATACTCGAGATCCTAAGCTTAGTTTAAGTCTAAATGCATTACAAAAAATGATAGTAATCTAAAAATGTTAATAAAAAGGCATGGGCAAATAAAGCCTGTGGATGTATAGTTCCTCAGAAAAAAAAAAAAAAAAAAAATATATATATATATATATATATATATATATATATATATATATATATATATCGACTATCCCTATGTATACTATCGAAACTGAAAAAAGGTACTTTACAAGAGAGCACTTTTAAGTTAATTTTGTGAACAAAATTATCATTTATTTGTTAAGTATCGATATTATACTCATGAAAAATGTGGTTTAATATGTATTTTTTAGCTTATTCTCTTTTTTTGTATGAAAACATATATAAAAAGGAGTTTCTTAGTGCAATAAAAAAATATCGCAAATTTTCAGTTTCGATACTGTACGTAGGGACAGTCGATATATATATATACATATATGATCAAGATTTACAGGTCGCTTGTAAAGTACTAAATAATAGTAACTAATATTATTACCCAACCCAACTACTTAACTACTAGTTCATAACAGATTGCCGCTTTATAGCTTAAGCCCCTGTTCTTAAAACGGAAAGTTTGTAGATCCCAGGTATTTATTTATGAAATGGAAAGTTATCCTCATATAATTTATATATACAATGGTTTAAACCTTGTTACCAATAACAAGATTATACTTGTACAATGGAAGGAGTTTGTCATAAAAGTTTATGCGAAAATTGAATGAGGCTATTGTATGTAATACGATCCACAAAAAGAATATGACGTCATATGTACTAAAAAGTTTATTGATATTTCTTTTGAAACGAATCTTAAGAGATTTAATTATAATTACATATACTGAAGGTTATGTTTAAAGCAAAAATTATTTAATTAACTGATTTAAGATATCTAGAGACAAAAAAAATACCAAGTAAAAACAATAACTCTAATTAGTAATTTTACAAAGAAAAAAAAAAGAATCTTAATAAAAACAGAGCCTTAATTAATTAATTAATTACAAGTTTTTAGATATAGTTTTGTATAAAAGAATATAAATTATTCAAAAAAAGTTGTTCGCGGTTTCTGTCTTGCTTAGATAATATTCATGATTACCGCTCCTGTCATAAGTAGTAGTTATCAGGTGTCTATGATAACAACCGGGACCGACGGCTTTACGTGCTCTCCGAGGCACGGTAGGGAAACCCACAAGGATATACACCCTGACCAGAAACAAATATTTGTACAAATACAAATTACAGTCCCGAGCGGGAATCGAACCCGTGACCACCGGCGGGCTGAATTGAGTCGACTACTCGCACCACTACACCAGAACGGTCGTCAATAAACTTAATTTGTTGTTAATATTTAATTTAATTTACCGCCTCACACACGGTCACAAACCTCTCGATGATACATATATAGCTGTCTAATTTTGAGAGAATTATAACAATCACTTAACACACATAATTATAATAATGTGTCTAAATAATAATCTGTCCTAAGATTTATTAATGACAAATAAACTAATCTTTCATTTTAAAATATTAGTAAATTTAAACTTTCTTTGGGGTTCCGAACCCTCTGTGGGTATACCAAAGGCCAAGTATACCAAAAGGCCTAACATTATGAATTCTCTGTACCTACATCAGTTCATTCCTCTACCATATTTAGCTATAGCTATAGCTATAGCATATTTTTAAAACTTTAATACATTCTTTCAAATTTCACAGTATATAAATTTATACTGCTCTTTTAACTAAAATAAAAAGGTTTAAAATTAAAAAAAGTTTGCAAAAAAAAAAAACGTGTAAAGTATTGACTTTAATTTTTATTTAATTTTTTATTTAATTTTTATTGATTATAAGAAATTTGTTGTATTTTACACATTGTTTCATTTCGTTGTCGTGTGTCGTTTTTAATTATATTAAGCGCAGTGAGATTTAGAATAATTAATGTTTAAGCGTAGAAGGATTTCAGAAATCTAAAATGTACATATAATATGAGTTACAAAAGGAGTAAAATTAAATTAATTAAAGCATAACAACATTTCGTTTTCTTTGTTGTTTTGAATATCAATTTTTTTTGTCGTATGTCAAAAAAAAATTTAAAAGGTGGATATTATATTTTGTTTCTTTACATAAAATATAAATATTTAATACACGATCTTAACAATAAAAAGAATTTCAGTTCCTTCGTCAGTTACCCCTTTCAAGGTTGCATATAATGAAACCGAGTAACGTAGCAAAGGATAAGCGAGAGCGAGTTATCTTTATTAATATACAAGTAGAACTTGTTAGTTTGATTGGACGTGCTCAAAACCTACCGTTCTGGTAAAAAAATTTATTGTTTTGCGCGTGACGCGTTGGCGCAGTGGTCACAGAAACTGGCTGATGCGCTAGCGGTCGCGGGTTCGATTCCCGCACATGACAAATATTTGTATAAGCCATACAGATGTTTGTCGTGGTCTGGGCATTTGTGCTTGTGTATTGTGTGTGTTTCCGGACCCCCGACACAGGATTCACATCCTACTGGGGGCCGTTGAGTGTGAAACGTTTGTTTTTTTTGTTTGTTTCTTTTGTTTAAGATTAACGACAATTAGTTTAAGCATCGTAACGAGTGCAAAACCGCAAAAATATCTACTTAAATAAATAAATTAATTGATAACTTATTGGTGAAATAGGCTTAGCGAAATACAAGCTAGCAAGTTTTCTTTCAGATTTCTTGAAATTTAAACACATTTTAGGATTTCCCGAACATCTTTGTTTAGTGAAGTGATAAGCCAATGGCTAAACTCAAATTAAATATAATCATTGCTATAATTTAGTTGGCTTAAGACCGATTAATGAGAAAGTATTATGAAATGTAGGCACAGTATATTTAAGCATAACATGAAGTTTTCAATAAAAATACTTCAAATTTCAATGGTACTACCGAGGATTTAGATGGCCTTTCGGTTTAGATACACGTGATTTGTCCACTTGGCTATTCTGCCAGCTTACAAAAAATATGTGCAAGATTCATAAAAAATTAGACTCGTCGTTTATCACTCTGCCCACGCGACGGGTTGTCGACATGTTCTTACAATGCGCGTTCCCGCTTTAGAAAATATTTTATCTTTCTTCATAAAAGAAGCCGACAATGGAGTGATGTGTTTACGAAATAAATGTTAACCGGTACTCTGTATTCATCGCTTTTTATATTAGATGAGATCATATACCCTTCTTTAAAACATATTTACATTTAAAAGTAGAAAAAAATTATAAAAATTCAATTAAAGTTACTAAAATAATATATAAAACAATAAAATATAACAATTTCAATACATAAGGCAACTCAATTATTTCAAACTATTATTTATATCCTTTGTACTTTCTTTAAGCAATGACAATGAGATAATAAAAATCTATAATGAATAAATTTATATGTGATATTCTTTTTAACCAAAAATAAAAGTGTATACACGGGAAAAGTAAAAACATTTTACGAATGTCCACGCGGAAGAGCTGGAGGGCATACGAGATTGACTTTATTACGTTCTATAATTTTTTCTCGTTTTGATTTGATTTTCTTTACATAAATGAACAGCAATTTAATTCGAGAATATATCAAGATAAATAAAATAAGAAAACAAAGGAGAGACGTGAAAATACTTGACGCTATCGATACTAAAGCTCCATTAAAGTAGCCCGTGCTCGACTCTCGTCATAAAGAGGCTGAAATAGTCGCATCGATCGTGTAATTTGGTCTTAGACATCGTAAAATTAGAATTGCACTTATAAATAAATGATTCGAGGGAATTCGTCACGTAGCACTGATATATGTCCTGACGGGATATAAATTGTTTGTGATCGAACCGTTTTGCGCGGTATTTCAATATATTTTTATGTCCAAGGATAGGCACTACAGATGGGCCATCAGAGATATTGGCTATTCCGACAGGATTTGTCATTTTACGGTTCGCTTTATCACTTCAAAGCGAATTGCATGATTACTTATCCACTTTTTATGGGGGAAAAAAATTAAATTCTGTGAACCTTTGATTTTGGACCTATGTATATCGAAAAATCTTTTATTTCTTTTAACGAACTTACCAGTGACATTTATGAAACAAATCGTTTTGCAATTTGTAACAATTTATTCGCATTATCAGTAAATCAATGTCAGATTTTCAACGTATTGTGTGCAAAAATCGTTCGCCAATATTTACAAAGCAACGCAAAAGGACAACTGATGGCCGTCCCCGGGACGCTCGATATTGACATAAAGAAAGAAATTGACACAATCCATTAAATTTATTTCATTCTATGGCGCCCATTTTCTACAACTGGTGACGCGCAATATAAAACGTGATAATTTATATTTAAATATCTATAATATTGGTTAATTTTTATTTGTTTATTTATGCATTTATTCTGAACTGAATTAACCTACAAACGTCCCATTGCTGAGTATAGGCCATTCTATATATACGAGAAGAGTTTGAGCTTAATCCACTACGCTGCTTCAATACGGGTTGGCGGATAATTTCCTTCCTATGAGTAATGATGCCTGTCGATTGAACCGGTGCGAGGTGGTGGAGCGGAGAAACGGAGAAATATTAACCAATAGCATTGCAGAGCCCTTGTCCACTGGAGGGGAGGGGAGATTTTTTGTAATCCGATCGGTTAATATTTTCCGTTTCTCCGCTCCGCCGCCTCGCTTCTCATCAATGGAAAGGCACTCTACTAATCGCTATCAGGTGTCTACTATAACAACCGGGACTGGCGGCTTTACGTGCTCTCCGAGACACGGTGGGTAGATCAACAAGGGCATACACCTAGACCAGAAACAAATATTTACACAAACACAAATATGTCTCAAGCGGGAATTGAACCCACGGCCGCCGCTGTTGAGGCGATTACTCGCACCACTACACCAGAGCGGTTGTCAATTTTTTTTTGTTTAGCAAAATAAAATTTACTGAAACATAATTTTATTATGATAACGTTTACATAAAGATTTTTTTATTGGAGATATATACAGTTATATTGTTTTAGATTTATCATCGTTCCCGCTATTATTTATTTATTATTTAAATTCTTTAATGTACAATAAATACACTAATATAAGTGTGTACAAAAAGCGGCATTTTTTACCAGCCAACCTTGGTATGTGCAAGAAAGTATAGTGTATCAATCGCTATGAATGAACATTACGTGTAGCTCATTCTACAACGGTCGAGACGACTCTTATTTTTACCCGATTGCGACAGAAAGAGGGTTATGTTTTTCGAGTGTATGTATGTATGTATGTATGTATGTATGTATGTATGTATGTATGTATGTATGTATGTATGTATGTATGTATGCATGTCCGTTTCTTTGGCACGCCCTACAGCCCAAACGGCTGGATGGTTTTTGACATATGAGGTGATTTGTCTGAATTGTAGTAGTGACATAGACTATATAAATTTTCAAAATGGCGCCCGCAAATGGCGGAATGAGGGGGGAGTTGAATTTTTTTTTCTTACTGTAGCAATATGGGTATCAAATGAAAGCTAGTAAATTGTTTTATTCTTTTTAGTTTATAATAAGAGTATTTTACGCAGTCGGGTTTTTTGATTTTTTTTATTAAGCATACTTGTTCTTTATATACATAGTAACCTTAGCGCATATGCCATGTGTCCGTATTATATATGTGTAATGTTAGCTCTTGTATTAAATATAATTTTAGTACGAATCAAGATTGTATAGCAAACATTATTACGTTCTCTCCTACGTTAGTAAATAAATGCTGTAAGCTGTAAACAAGAATTCAAGTAGTACCTAAATAATTGAATTCTTGTTTTCCTGTAACTTGCATGTCCAGTTTAGTTTGTCATTAATTTGATTTACTAAGATATATGTAATTAATGTAGTCAGTGAGTTTTGTTTAAATTTAAAATATGAGATAACAGTTATTATAATTGTCAACACTTTATTAGTATTATAAAAATTATTTTTTATTTGATTATACATACTAATATCAAGATTTATTTAACTCTTTCAACATTAAGACGCTACATTACCCATTAGTATTATCTATACAAATAATAAATCTGTTAAACCTCCGTTTTATTAATACACTATATATCATCAAGAAAAAATTTTAATAGCGCGTTTATTTTTGTATCAGCGCCATCTCTTATCATTTTTTTGTGTGCACGTATCACGTAAAAAGTACAAAACCAATGTAAATAACTTTAATACATAAAAATTTTACATAATTCACAGTATAATTTAGTTTTTGTTTCATTGTAATTAAATTTAAAAATAAATATTTAAGAAAATAGAAATAGGTACCTAGGCCGCCAACGCCATCTGGTCTAAGGAAAGGTACTATTATGTTAAATGTCACTAAAATAATATAAAAACGATATTCTACTATTATACGATAGATGGCGCATGTAGGTAATAAAAAATATAAATTTATAATTTTTAAAATTTTAGTTAAATACCCGTGCGAAGCCGGGGCGGGCCGCTAGTACGTAATAAATCTAACTATCGCATTATCGTAGCTACATGTCAACACGAGTAAAACTACAAGGAAACATTTTAACAATAAAAAAAAATTATTTTTCTTACAGGATTTTTTTTCCTTTAATTCAAACAACGAAAAATAAATTGATTTTTCATATACGACGATTAAAAAAAGGAAACATTTTAGATTTTATGATTTTTTATAAATTACAGATCAACGAATGCTATATTTTACAGCCAAATATGATACTTTTAGATAAAGTAGTTAAAAAAGTAGATTTCTAATTTTGAAAAAAAAAATATTTAAATTGGCCCAATTATTTTAGAGTTTGTCGATAAAAAAAAGACAAATAAAACTTTTCAATGTCGACATAAAAAAAAAGAATTTTTTTTATTGAAATTAAATATATTTACTTCACCTAACGAGACATGTCTACGTGTTGGTAAATAAAAAATCTTCATAACAATATTAGTGCCTTTGGTACATCAGCGACTAAATAGTATTGTCTCTATTGCCCGATAAGAAAACACTCATAAAAATATCATTTTAGAAGCAAAATTTTCAGGATAAAGATATACGTATTGTGGGCCTTCTAAAGTATCGATATATATACAAATATACTTTCGAAGTCAAGACATGTGGCTAATCTTACTTTATAATAAACATAAACGTAAACTTAAAAAGAAAAGGTGATACTTCCATTTTATGAAAAATATATTTTTTTCTTCACATAAAAAAGGGGAGCCAAATGTGTTATCCCTTATATTTGTGTACGTATTTAAAAACATATAATAGATTTTTTCCTCATTGTTAGAAACTCATTAGAAATGCTTTATGTAAAAACTCATGGCTCCCAACAAACCAATTTTCAAATTGCTTAAAATGGATTTCTATCGAATCCTTTTTTATAAAATCGAATATACATTTGACTTAATTAATTATTCAAAGACGGAGACTGATTTGATAAAATAGTGTATAAAATATAAGTTGATTATGGTTCATTTGAGGGTAAAGAAAATATAACAGTATTAAAAAAAAAAACATGAGACAGTGGCATTTTGGCATTAGGTCTTGATTAATAAGGACGATTTGTCAGATGAGGTTATAAATTACAAAAAAAGAATAATGGAAAACTTATCTTGACAATTATAAAAAAAAAATGTTAAACGTCGTCCACTTCTGTCATGCAGTTCAATTTATGCACTAGATTTTTGAGAACCAACGGCCTTTGTGGATTTTAATATATATGATTTTATATGTGTATTAGATATGACGTGTATTCTACGCTTATAACAAGCAATCATACTAAAATACTATATACATTTATCATATATAAAAATTATGATACGACCATATAGTAATAAATAAATAATAATAAACGTCTCATACTCAAGGGCCCCCAGAAGGATGTGAATCCTGTGTCGGAGGTTCGAAAGCACACACAAATATACAAGCACAAGCACCCAGACCACGACAAACATCTGTATGGCCTATACAAATATTTATCATGTGCGGGGATCGAACCCGCGACTGCTAGCGCATCAACCAGTTGCTGTGACCACTGCGCCAACTCGTCGTCTATAAACTATATGATGAGTAAATATGTATATAAGCTATATATTATGATCTGAGAAATATATTATTTACAGATAATTATGGTAGAAATGATGTTCACATGGAGTGGTGCCAAGAATGATGCCAATACTCAACATCGCTCGATACTGGTCAATCTTAATTCAAGTTATCTGGTACAAAAATAAACAAGACCAGTCGAAGCTATGAATCGCGATGTTAAATATATGTTTTTTTTTTTTAGTTTGGGTAATCGAAGGCGTTTCGACTGTAAACAGCACAAAGATAAAATTCTGTGCGATAGATCAATATTTAAGGCATTGAAGCGGGGAAAGCAATAATATCGTATATATCATGATAGTCTTCTCGGTGTAAATCCACGGTTAAATTGTTAAGGTTTTAACATTATTACCCTCAACAATGAAACAAATTTAAATACAGAATACATTTGAATTTGTTTCTTTTCCCAATTCTTAATTTAATATTTAAATTAGGCTCTTTAAAAATGAAATTTTACAAGATATGTCAAAAATTGTCAGTATTTTTATTTAATCCGATCGAATCTATTACAAGAAAAACTGATGCAAACAAAGAATGGATCCCAATTATTAATATCACGTTATTCTTCTAAAGAGGCGATATACATATATATATATATATATATATATATATATATATATATATATATATATCTAATATATATAAATCTCGTGTCACAATGTTTGTCCTCAATGGACTCCTAAACCACTTAACCGATTATAATAAAATTCGCACACCATGTGCAGTTCGATCCAACTTGAGAGATAGGATAGTTTAAATCTCAAATTATAGTCGCAATTTTAATTTATTGCTAATTATTTGTCTGTTATTATTTGACAGTCACAATTATCTGTTAACTCCAAATGATTCTAACAGATGTCGATACCTTTCGACTGGGTTGAGTAAGTAATCAATAGATGGCGCTGCTATGGTAAATCTACGAACGTGTCATATAAGCTATATTTTAACAACATAATTACCACGTGTTGTTGAGGCTAAAGTATAAATTAAATTTATTTTTATAATTTTTAAAATTTTAGTTAAATACCCGTGCGAAGCCGGGGCGGGCCGCTAGTATATATATATAATGTAGTGGTTTGCAAGAAGTACCACAGTTTCTCAATATATGATGTATATATATAAGTGCTACTACCTATAATTCTAGATCAATCTGTGAAAATAATATTATCCGTCAAATTTCAAATATCTGTCGAAATAAAAAGTGAATATTGACGTATTTTCTATAATGCATAAATAAATATATTTTATTTGTTAAGGCATTTATTTTCGATGTATTTTAATAGAAATTCAGTAATGCCTATGCTGCCTGTGATAAGCTTAAGACGAAGAGCTATCTAACAGTATTTTTAAGGCCGTTTTTATTCATCAAGTTTTTTTTCCAACATATTTGTAATTTTTTTCAAAAACAAGACTATAGAAACTATTTTGTCATCGGTAAAACTTAAACAAAACATGACAATGTTGTTTTAAAACCTAAAACTTTCATCTAATAAATAACTAGAAATACTGAACAAATAGTGAGACTCCTTGTAAAGTTTAATTAATAAAATAACTATTAAATACTTGTTAAGCTACGAAATTATTCAACGTACATTTTGAACAGCTATGAATAAAGCCACAAAGATAAAATCCAGACGGAAACAAACATTCAGTTAATACAAGAAATTGCTTGAATTTTTTTTAAATAGTTTTCTCAATACTATTAACATTTTATACTACAAATTTTTAATCTCATGGAATCCATTAGACCAACTTGACTTGTTTCAGAACTAAATTAACTTCTGTCGTTTAAGTAGACGTCGTTTTTATAGAAGCAGTTTTTATTGAAAAAGTTTGGAAGAACATAAAATCATGACGCGCGATACCTATTCATTAACGTTTTTTTAAACCTTATTTGTGCTACTTTTGAAAGCTGTATAATTTCACTTCCATCTGCTTCAATGTTTAACAAGGACATTGCTATCTCTTATTTTCGCATTCACTAGAAGAAATATTAAAATTTTATTTTTGTGTAATCATCTCTTTTATCCTCATATTCTAATTACAAATATTCTATTTAGGGATGTATTGAAATGAACTGAATCAGTATTTTAATGTCCCCCCCCCCCACTTCAGAGCAAAAGCCTCTCATTCTATATACGAAATGGAGTTAGAGCTCAATTTGCCATGTTTTTTTCAATTCAGATTGTCGGATAATTTCTCAACGAATGATGACGATCATTATAATATGTTATAATAACAAATATGAAATTTCGTGCTTTCTGAGCCATGGTTAGGATAAACACAAGGGCGAATACTCAGACCAAAAACTAATATCTGACGGCCGGCTGGTCGAGTGGTCAGGCAACTGGACACTCTACGCAGCGGTCGCGGGTTCGAATCCCGCCAGGTGCAGATAATCTGTATGACGAATATAGATGTCTGCACCGGGTCATGGATGTGTATTTATGTATATATGTATTTATATCTTAAATTTATTTCCATTCCTAGTACCTGTAACACAAGTTCTTACGAACTTAGCACAGGGCTAGGTTAACGTGGTGTGATTGTTGGTTAATATTTATTTATTTATTTATTAATATCAAAACATAAATATTCGTTCCGAGTAGGTATCGTACTCGTACGATCATCACTTTTATCAAAATAATGGTATTTTTAATATAATTACCGTTATTCTATTATTATTTTTATCCACATTATAGCGTATGTCACGAGTAATTCGCTAATTTCCCAGTCCAGTCTACTACTAAACAATGAAATTTCTATGTTTATTCTAAAATATAAAAAATACTTACAATCTTAACCAATATGCACCATATAAGTTATTTATTACTTACTATATACGTACAAAATAAATAATGTTCTTTGTCTGCGTTAAGACTCGAAGTAAACATTATGGCTATAATTGAAGTTGTATTCACTCATGCGTATCATTATAAATTACAAAGACACTAATGAAAATTTTCGCAATTAACCATAGACCGCAGACATTGAGCTCTTTAGCTAAAACATTTTCACGAAATAACCGCCTACGTAAATAATCTTCGGCTGTCAGAAGTTATGACGAAAACGATTGATCCTGTACGGTTCGGTGTGTTTTACGGTGAAACGGGTTTCTGACAAAGGATATAATAAATCACTATCGTTTATATTATCCTGTACCTATTCTTTTAACAGCACGTTTAGATATTCACCGAATTCAGACGAATAAATACGAACGGGAGCATGTTTACAATTTATTTATGTTTATTTGCTTCACGTCACGAATTTTTAGCGTCACTTTTATAGCGCAAATTAAACGAATATCAACTTAAATAATAAATAAATAAATAAATAAATATTGACTAACAATCACACCACGTTAACCTAGCCCCGTGCTAAGTTCGTAAGAACTTGTGTTACGGGTACTAGGAACGGAAATAAATTTAAGATATAAATACATATATACATAAATACACATCCATGACCCGGTGCAGATATCTATATTCGTCATACAAATTATCTGCACCTGGCGGGATTCGAACCCGCGACCGCTGCGTAAAGTGTCCAGTTGCCTGACCACTCGACCAGCCGGCCGTCAAACTATTACATGTGAACTTATTACATGTGAATATATAAACGGGGCTAAGGTGGTTATTCGAGCTACCTATTACGAGTGTATCTAAGCGTGGCATATTATTTGTAAAAATATATAATGACTGTGATTATAACAAATATATCCTATTAAAGTTTACAGTTTCATAGTATTAGTTAATTTGGTATTTATTTATAATTTAAAGGTGTATTGATTTTAGGGCTATTGGGTATCGTGGGGTTTTGGTAGGTTTTCTTTTTTTTTAAATTTACTTTGAAATTGCTATTAATCTATAATTTTTGTTAGATTTCATGTGTAGCTTCTACTTTGAGATAACAGGACTCTTAACTTACATTACTGTACTGTCTTGTTTTGAGACAAGTTGCAGTTGTACAAATTACTGATCTGTCTATCTTCCTATAACTATTTTATGACTTGGACTTTTTTATATACAATATTCTACAATAACTACATAAATCTTGTCAGCAAGTTAATTTTGTGTTTTGACTTTTAAAATATTATTATAATTGTTAAACGTTACATTTAATGTTTTAGCATATAAAATAGTTGAACCGAAAACGTATGCGTCATAATTGTTAACACATCATAAGCGATAATTGTTTGAACTATTCCTATTTAAACTTCGCAGTTTGAGCGCCGAAAGTAGAACTTTAAATAATTATAAAAATAATATTATATTAAGAGAATCCTGCGCGGTTTCCCTCATGTCAAGATTTCAATAGATCGATAGACATTTATCGTTGTTGCGATGCTCCTTTGATTTATATAACAAAATAAACAAGCATTCTGATTTAAAATATTTTTTGAAATTTTAAAATCACACATCTCCGAGATTAGTGCATCAAGGAAAAATAAGGAATATTTTATACAAAAAAAAAATTGTGGCTAAATATATATAGTATAATAGAATTCGTATCTGTCCATATATGACAATAACCGTTATTTACTTATAGAACGAAAGTGAACAGAAGAAAGAAAAGAATGGAAACGAGGAGTGTTTCTTTCCGGCTCTCTCACTTATCGTACAAAACACAACTACGGCAACTACTTCAACTATTATTCTCTGTAAGAATAAAATATCTAGCTACAGTCAATAATCCACAGCTTTACTTACAGACAACCGTTTTGGTTCAGTGTTTTGAAAACTCTATTAACCCTTAAGGTCGTGATATCGATTCCCGCTCGGAGTAAATAATTGTATTCGTACAAATATTTGTTTCTGGTCTAGTGGAGTATCCTAGTGGGTTTTTTGTCGTATCTCAAAGAACACACAAAGCAGTATTGCTTTGTCATAAACAGCTTTTTATAATTTTTGTCACTTTCTCTTGGGAAAGTACTTGTATGCACCAATTCGCAGCGGAGCAGTATGACGTGCCCAGTAGTGGAACCATTACATACTGATTCAGTTCATTTCAGTTCAATAAAAATATATTGTATTGATATGTATTTATCATATGAGCGAGTTAAAAAAAAACGTCTTTTAATCCACCATACCTGAAGTCCAAAGTCTTTGACCAACGTGTGTTACCAGTAAATACGGATCTAAAATCTGACGATGATCCAATCCAAGCCAACGTATTGTTGCAGGATGACTTTAACAATCTTAACAAGTGGTGCCATGATGCCGGCCTAGTAATAAACACTAAAAAGACCAAGTTATTAATTATCAAATCACCGCATCTTATGAGAATAAATAAAGCACGTATTGTGGCCCATGAACATCCCTGCTTACATACTCAAAACAATAGAGATTGTAAATGCCCCAATATTGAGATTATCAATAGACACACTTATCTGGGTCTAGTAATAGATAACAAATTTAACTGGAGCTATCATATTGAAAATATTTGTAACAAATTAAGACAATTCTTAGCAAATATCACAATACTAAAAGACCGCATTCCATTCAAAGTAAAATTAATGCTATATAATTCGCTAGCTGAATCTTACATACAATACAGACTTACTAGTTACGGCAGAACATACAAAACGTACTTAAATGAAATTTATAAACTCCAATTAAGAATTCTTAAAAAAATTGTGTCAAAAAATAATTATATCCAATTTCACGATGACCCATTGGGACTGTTTAACCACTGCAAAACTTTACCCGTACATTTGAAATTAAATTATATGTTACTAAAAGAAAACTTTTTTATAAAACATTACAACACGAAATTGAACATCGTTTGTACACGCGGTCAGTTGCACAGAACCGACTCCAGACGATAAGCGCCTCAAATGTGTATGGCGAACGAACGACCAGCTACCTGATTCCACGTTTAATAAACGATCCACCCACCGATTTACGCGACAGTATCACACCATCTAATATTAAAAACAAATTAAAGAACCACTTCTTTAGTACCTACCTTAAAGATAACAGATAAACACTTGATGCGCTTGCCTAGTTTTGTCTCTAAATAAATTTATAACTGTAAATTATTTAAAAACTGTAAATTATATGCAAAATTGTAAACTTCAGTGGTTTTTAATGCATATATAAATTAAAATTACTGTACCAACATTTGTAAAGTAAATAAAAAAAAAAACGTCATGGTCTCTGACTATGGGCCTTTTAAACAAGCTTCAAGTCGCACAGCGTGCAACGGAGTGGGCTATGCTTGGTATTTCTCTGCGAGATCGAACCAGAAATTATGAGATCCGCAGACAAACGAAGGTTACGACAAAGCCCAACAGATTCGCAAGCTGAAGTAGCAGTAGGCAGGGCATATAGCTCGTAGTCGTATACTGACGGCCGATGGAGCAGAAAGGTTCTCGAGTGGAGTCCACGTACCGGCAAGCGAATGGATGGCCGTCCACGAGATGGACAGACGACACGACACACACGACAGATGACTTAAGTAAATTTGCAGAAAGCCGTTAAATGGGGGGCTGCTTTGATCCGGTCGCTGTGGAGTTCGATGTGGGAGGCCTACGTTCAGCAGTGGACATTCAGTGGCTGATATGATGATGGTGATGATAATGATGTTGATATTTATATTTTGAGTAAAAATATATTGTATCATCTTCCTACTGAGCTTTGCAGCACACTTAAAATTGTCATAAGTGAACCATAATAATAATTTGTTAGTTTTAATAGGAAACTGATTAGGACACAAACAACAATACAAACAACACGGACACATTTGCTTCTTACTTTCAATAAAGCATGTTAAATACATGCAGACTGCAGTTAAATGGCCAAATTAAGCACGTTTACAACATTAAGAAAACAAAAAGTCAGTTTATCTTTATAACGCCTGTCGGTTAATAAAATACATTTAAACTAAAACGACAAACCTGATAACCACTCTAGTAATAATTACGAAAGTTCCATTAAAGCCGACGGTCACGAATTTGATTTCCGCTCGTAGCTGACGTTTGTGATATTATTTGTTTCTGGTCTGTGTGTTTCTGTTGTTTGTCATTGTTGTGTGTTTGTCTTTGTTTTTGTCATTCCGACCATTAGATCTCCCGGCAGTGTCTTTGTAAGCACGAAAGCCATAGGTCCCGGTTGTTATCATGAACTTGATAACGGTCATTAGTTTTGGTAGGGAAGTTATTCACCAACCCGCAATAGACCTGTGTAAATTTATGTTCAGACCCGTTTCCTTTATAAGATTAGAGACATCTTCCCAGCAGTGGGATATTATCAGCTATTTCAGTTCGGTATAAATAAAGTAAAACACTTCTGTCCTCTTGGAGGACAAGATGAAAACTGCCAAAAATGCCACTTTATACATTTATTATATTATGTATTTCATTAAAATAAGTGAACAAAAATGATTTAAAAGCTATGAAGTGCTCAGGTTTAGTGCTATGAAAAATTTCGCGCACTACAAGTGCCCTCACCTCCGTAGTTTATAGCTAAGAAGATTTTATTGTTGCAAACTGTTGTACATTTTATAGTCGTTTTAAATGAAATCGCAATTTAACTTGTATTTTGTAAAAGTTACTTAAGGAAAGAATTCTGTCAAGTAAATATATAGCGAGTTACAGAATTACATTTTTATAAAATGATACTATTGTTAAGACATTCGTTTTATTAAATATATAGTTATGAAGGCCAATAAATATTTTTTCTTTCTTTCTTTCTTTCTTTCTTTCTTTCTTTTTTCTTTCTTTCTTTCTTTTTTTCTTTCTTTCTTTAGTAACAGGATCAATTATGTACATTGAAAATATGTTGATTTTTTTTTATCAATGGTATTCTGTAATCGTAACTGAAACTATATTTTTTTATGATTTCTTCGAAAATGAGAAAAGGGATGAAAATCAAAATATGTAATCACAAACGAAGTCATGGGTACAGTAAGTACAGTACAGTTGTTATAGATAAATAAGCGCTTACCACTTAACGTCCCTAGTAAGACCCTTGGGTAGGTTTTATCTACCAGTTGTAAGTAATCTACCAGTCAGGAAAAATTTATTAACAATGTGTACATTTGTACAATTAGGTTAACGTCTATTTACAAATTTTTAATAGAAACGGAAATTTAAAAGAATATATATTTTTTCTTTTTATGATTTGTTAAAGACTAAACGGTTCTAAGAAAATCCATTAAAAAATCAAAACAAACTACAAGTAAAGCTAAATTGATTTCTTCGAATCCGAAGTTTCCTGATGAAAGAAAAAATAAAATATATAAATATCGGTTCGTACATTGGAATATTGACAAACCTCAAATGTAACCACAGTTTTTGATATATATTTTTTTTCTATTTCACCACCAAACTTCATATTATCTGTCGGATATTTTTATTCGCAACGTATGAAACCAAAAGTTGTGGTTTACTATTTGAAATAAAACAGGCGCTAAGGATCTGTTTTACCTTATACTGATAAAGTCTCTAATAACCTATTAGTAGTTTATGTACGAGATAAACTTTATTAGGAACCAATGAAATTATCTCATGTCTAAACAAAATACATTTGTTAATTCTTTAAAGATTCAAATCACCCACTATCGAGTATCTCTACTTAATGCCTTCAGTCTTACATTATATATGGACATAATGACTCTCAACCAATGACAGCTGTCTTAAGATAATTCGTAATCGACATATCACAGATCGTGGGATGAATTTAATACGCCCATTGACGCGTGTTGGAATGAAAGCAAATGCGCACTGAAGCGAATTTACGAAGCGGATTAATATTTGTAACAGTAAAACATCGCTTAAAGTGTACTGTCACCATATTTGAAGTAAAACTTCTTTAGGTGCAACTAAAGGGTACCTGTGCATTAATTGTATATTTTACATTAATTTATTATACAATGACGTTTTTAAAGAGTACCGAGAGATTTTTTTCTCCGGATTTTTTTCCTCTCGGCCAACACTAGGGATATTAGATTAAGTTATTTATTATAATATTGAATGAAACCGATGATTTAATACTACCTAGTATGATGTCTTCAGAGACATTATCTTGTAATAATTTGACTTATTTGTTATAAATGATTTTTTTTTTTGTATATTCGTTAAGTGTGTATAATCACCCTTTGATGAAATAAATATTTTCATTTCATTTCATTACATTTCTGAATGCTTTGGACGACGACAATGCAACGGAATCCCGTTACGGCGATGACACGTTTATTTAGAATTCGATTTTTAAATATTTAAAATATAATGATATCACATTTAAAGTATAATGGTAATTAAATTAATGTATTCATTATGTATAATTCTCGAGATAAATAAGCGTATATATTATTGTTGTTATATTATGAACATATACTTTTTTAAATCTAACATAACTTATTTATATGTACTTAAAATGTCGGGGTATAGGGAAAATTATCTTTAAATATATAGATAAGGCGAACTTCATTGAGGTGAGTAAAGAATTTATTATATAGATTTATTAAAAAATCAAACCGTATACGACAAATCTTACCAACTTAAATTTCGTAATGCATTTTTAAGTGGTTTTGGATATATTCATGCAGTAAAAGCTCAAGTGGTTCTAGAAAGTACAGATCTCTGCAATCATCGGTCATGTCAGGACCACGACAAAACAAAAAAAGTTTTGATTATGCTCACGTAGTAAATATTACCTATCGAACATCGGGGTGCGATTGAAATAGCAGACTCGAGCCTCTGGATAAAATAAATACGAAAAAAAATCATACGGAAGCCGAGCGGAAACTTAACACTAAATGAGCTCTCACCGTGCTCTAATGAAGAACTTTCAATATAATTAATAATTTAGATATTAATACTAGTAGTGGGGTGGATGGGATTAGCACAAAGGCTATTAAATGCCTAAAAGATATTATAGTGGATAGGTTATCCAACTGCATAAACAAGTGTCTGTCGCAAGGTATTTTTCCCGATACACTAAAGATAGCTAAGGTTAGCCCCATACATAAATCAGGTCCAAAGACAGACCCAAGTAATTATAGACCAGTGTCAGTATTGCCTGTGTTTTCGAAGATTTTTGAACGGATTTTACATGACCGTCTTAACAAGTACCTTAATGAAAAAGAATTCCTAATCGATCAGCAATACGGTTTCCGTCCGAAATCAAGTTGCCTTACAGCTACTATCGACTTGGTTACAAAAATACGAACTCATATAGATCAAAAAGATATTGCCTTAGGTATTTTTATAGACTTGAAAAAGGCGTTCGATACCGTCAGTCATGCGAAAATGTTGCAGAAGTTAAAAAACATAGGCGTAACAGGCACAGCTTATAATATGTTCGTTTCATATTTACAAAACAGATGTCAAGTCGTTAAAATAGGAGATTTCGCCAGTTCTGTTACTAATATTACTTATGGAATTCCCCAGGGTTCCATAATCGGCCCATTATTGTTTTTAATTTATATTAATAATTTTAAAAAAGTAGGGCTAAAGTGACATCTCACTTTATATGCCGACGATATGTGTCTCTTTTATTTTGGAAAATGTATCAATGATATTATAAATAATGCTCAGAATGACCTCAATGTGCTCAACGAATGGTTAAAATATAATTTATTGACAGTTAACACTTCAAATACATCCTTCGTAATTTTTTCTGCAAAAAACAAAAAAATTCCAAATTTTCCACCACTAATTATAAATAACGAAATTTTAAAGCAGTCACATCAAGAAAAATATCTCGGTCTTTACATAGATGACAAACTAATGTTTAAAATACATATAGATCATGTCCGTTGTAAATTAATATCAGCATTGGGTGCGTTACGTAAGGTCACGAATTGTATTCCTCACAGTGTACGCATGATGATCTACAACTCGTTAATAAAATCGCATCTCGAATATTTAATAGAGATCTGGGGTTCCGCCGCGGTAACAAATTTAAACAAGTTGCAAACGACTCAGAACAAAATAATCAAAACTTTATTTCATTATCCCTATCTGACACCGACAAAGCAATTATACAAGGAAACAAAACTATTAAATATAAGACAACTACATAAATATTATACATGTATCCTAGTCCGAAATATTTTTACAAATTCAGTTCAATCTAATTTAAAATTTCATAAAAAAACATACTCGCATAATTTAAGAAATACTGAAAAACTACAGCTTACTAGCGCACGCACCAGTTACGGAAGAAGGTCGATATTGTTTGAGGGGGTACAATTTTTTAATAAGTTGCCGAATCACATAAAAACTTGTGACAGCTTAAGTTTATTTAAGTCTAAGCTTAAGGAGTATATTTATATGCACGATCTGTAAATTATTGTCGCAGAGGTATTGTAAAACTTTTTTAATGTTATGTATTATGTTATAATTATAATATAAATTAAAATAAAATTATTAATATAAATTAAAAACAATAATGGGCCGATTATGGAACCCTGGGGAATTCCATAAGTAATATTAGTAACAGAACTGGCGAAATCTCCTATTTTAACGACTTGACATCTGTTTTGTAAATATGAAACGAACATATTATAAGCTGTGCCTGTTACGCCTATGTTTTTTAACTTCTGCAACATTTTCGCATGACTGACGGTATCGAACGCCTTTTTCAAGTCTATAAAAATACCTAAGGCAATATCTTTTTGATCTATATGAGTTCGTATTTTTGTAACCAAGTCGATAGTAGCTGTAAGGCAACTTGATTTCGGACGGAAACCGTATTGCTGATCGATTAGGAATTCTTTTTCATTAAGGTACTTGTTAAGACGGTCATGTAAAATCCGTTCAAAAATCTTCGAAAACACAGGCAATACTGACACTGGTCTATAATTACTTGGGTCTGTCTTTGGACCTGATTTATGTATGGGGCTAACCTTAGCTATCTTTAGTGTATCGGGAAAAATACCTTGCGACAGACACTTGTTTATGCAGTTGGATAACCTATCCACTATAATATCTTTTAGGCATTTAATAGCCTTTGTGCTAATCCCATCCACCCCACTACTAGTATTAATATCTAAATTATTAATTATATTGAAAGTTCTTCATTAGAGCACGGTGAGAGCTCATTTAGTGTTATGGTATGTGTGTAGGTATCATTGTACATATGTAAGTTGTCATTACTTTCGTGGTACATGTCAGGTATTTCCTTAGCTAAGTCCGCGCCTATCGATGTAAAAAAAGTGTTGAATAATTCACAAATTGCATTACCTTCAGTTACGGGTCCAGAGGTCGAGATTAGTTTTGGAGGAATACATTTTTCTTTTGTTTTATTCAATGATAAACTATTAACAACTTCCCACGTCTTCTTAGGATTGTTACTACAGTTTTGAAATAATGAAAGATAATAATTCTTCTTCCGAGTTCCTATCATAGTTTTTACTTCTTTCTTCACTGTGCTGTAGTGCTTTCTTATAGTATTATCATTTGGATTTAATTTGATTTGTCTCCATAGGCTATTTCGCAGGTTAATCAAATCAGTGATTTCCTTGTTTATCCAGTCTTCTTTAGGTCGATTAAGATATTTAATTTTTTCAATTTTATTAACTTCAATTTGTTCTGATACAAATCGTTCTAAACAGTAATAATCCTGGTTGTCGTTTTCGTAGTTCACTTTCAAAGTATTACTATATAAGCTTTTGTAGTCTAGTATTTTATTTTCTTATTTATTTGCGGAGCTAAGTTACTTATCTCAAGGAATATCTGTTTATGGTCTGACAAAAACGAGTCAATTATTGAAATTTCAAAAAAGTGATTACTTATGTTTGTACATATATGGTCTAATATCGTATGTGTTGTACTAGTTTCTCTGGTACAGTGATTTTTGTCGATTTTATTAAGTATTTCGTATCCCGCTTCCTTTACGCCATTTACAAATTGTGTGACGCGTGCATCATTGCTGAGCAAATCTATATTAAAATCACCAAAGACAATCGCCCTCTGCCGTCGCTCCAGTTGCGTTGTATATATGTCCATAAAGTTACTTAAGTTTGTGTCCCCCGGCTTGTATATAACAACAACGTCTAAAGATAATTTATCAATATGTGACCACAACTAGTGGTTCCCATTCTCACATAATTCTTCTGTCAGCTCATATTGAATACTGTTGTGCAAATAAATAGACACACCGCCGCCCTTACTTTTTTGTCTATAATTATACAAGTGTTTGTAGTCGGGTAGTTGATATTGTTTGGCATCATTTTTGGAAGTGATCCATGTTTCCGTAAATATCAATAAATGTGTAGTTTATGGTAAAGCCTTTATAATACACTTTATCTCATCAAACTTCCCCGCTTTCCTTATACTACGTAAATTGGCATAAAAGAATCTTAATGATTGAGGATGTGACTGAATATTTGTTATATTATATATTATATATTTGTTAATTACATGGTGTTTTATTTTACTATCTTTGACGGTATATTTAATGGAATCAATCCCTAGTTTTTTGTGCTATTTTTATTATTCATAATTTTAGGTATACCTTTTATATACTTTATAATAAGATCTTTTTCACCGTTTTGTAAGCGCGTATTCAGTTCTTCTTTTAATAATTCTATATACTTTTTCTGTGCCGGTGTTTGGTCCATGTAAATTTGTATATTCTCTGGGAGTTTCGATCTACAGCGTATTAGTTGTTTAGGAATATCGACGTTATCAAAATATACTTTTATAGGTCGGTTTTTCTTCGGAATATATTTTCCGAGTCTCATGGTTTTTATCGGCTTTGGGCAATTGTCATAAAGCGACGTGATTAGTTTTGTAATTTCAATCTCATCATGATTTTTTCTGGCGCTAATACGTGCATCATTTATTTCACTTATACCCACAACAATAATATGTTTCTCGCGCTCGTTGCGATCCTTTAGTTCTAGGATAAGGTTTTCTTGCATAAGCGGTGGCGGGTTTAACGAAAAACAAGTAACGTTTTGATTTTGTTTCATTTGTTGTAATTCGTTTTCTATATGTTTAACCTTGTCTTCTGTTTTAGTATTTAGAACTTTTGTGTGAGATTTTGAACAGCCGTTTTCACAGTCTTGACTTCAGATTTTATTTCTAATATTTCATCTCGGATGCGACTTAAATTTTCGTTTTGTGTTTTACCGAAATCCTCCAAAAATTTCATGATGTCTGATTTAAAGTTCAGTAGGTCGGTTTTATAATCCTGTTCTTCAGGTCGCTGTTTGCGCTTTCTGATATTGATATTAGCAAATATTTCATCAGAACCATATGTTGAGAGGTTTGGTGTTGACACGCTGCCACTATCGCTTCCGCTTATTAAGGTGCCACTAGGCGGTGTTCTTTGAAGACTCATTGTCACTGCGCAGAGTGCAGGTGAGAGCGAGACAAAAATATCAACCGTACGTTTTACTCGAGGGGGTGAGGGGAGCCCCTTACGCGCCGATATTAGGCACCGTGCAATTCTCAGGAACAAAAGATCACTAATTTCTTGTTTGCTGATTTTGCAAACTACACTTAAGAATTATTGTCTTATGGAGCAATTTACACTTATGACTTTTTTTAAATATTTTAATATTTTGCACAATTCGGACACACGTCTAACTTCAACCGTCGCAGAGGAGTGAATCATCGTCAAGTCATCATCAATCGTGTAAGATTTAGGATAAAATCCGATATTTCAAGTACAGTTATGATGTGAGAAGGTTTTCATTATTTACTTATATATATTAATATATATATAATTCATATTTGATCAATCATCATCTTCTCAATCATACACATAATTCTATCCATAAATATATTCACGTAGAAAATTAAATTGTATTGGAAAAGGTAATGTTCCCTTCAGGAGAGCGCTCGGGGCTGAGAGATTACATGTTGTTGGTATTTTTATTCTCAATCACTTTGTTTGCTTTCGTAGAGGTTGTTTAATATAAATAATATTGATTTTAAAATTTATAATCTATTATAAGTAATTAAAATAGTCATTGATGAGTCATTTATTTCATATATTATATAAAATTTTGCTACAAATACTATATTAAAAACCAACACAAAAAACAAACCTCCATCTGGCGCATTTGGGTAAAAATAAAAATAAAAGTACTACAAATACTAATAAAAAAAATAGCAAATTATAATGTATTGTATATTATACATAATTAATACCACGAAAAACAAGTATAACAGTTTGCAAAATTTTTTTTTTTTCAGACATTATCATGATAGATGGCGCTTCCTAAATCGCAGTTAGTGAGTACCTTCAATCACTTACACGAATACATACTAAAGTAAAAAACAAACGACGTCACAGACATAGTTGGCGCGTTGGCGCAGTGGTCACAGCAACTGGCTGATGCGCTAGCGGTCGCAGGTTTGATCAACGCACATGACAAATATTTTTATAGGTGTAACCTATGATGTATGATATTTTTCGTCATCTGGCCGCTTATGCTTGTGTATTGTGTGTTTCAGGACGTCCTATTCAGAATTCACATCCTCCTAGGAGCCGTTAAGTGAAAGGCCTTTATTTGTTATTATTAATTTACCAATGACCCGACTGACTGGCCCATTGGTGCAGTTGGCAGCGACCCTGCTTTCAGCTCCAGGGTTGTGGGTTCGACTCCCACCCGGAGTCTGGGTGTAATATATATATTTATTTATGTATGTTTTATTTAAACGTTTATTTATAAAAAAAAATTACGTATATCATCCGGCTGTTACCAAAAACACAGACATAAAGTTGCTTACCTTAGGAACAGACGACCGTGTGTGTATGTTAAATATGTTTATTTATTTAATATCAAGCTGATTTACAATAATGTTTGCACATGCACGTGAATCACAATTTCATTAACTTTATAACCTGTTTAATTAAAAGTCTACAACGGATTTTATCGCGTTTATTTAAAAAAAAAAAAAACTTTACAGTTTAACGATTTTTTTAAATTATTTACTGACGTTTCGAACCCTTTACAGCGTCAAACGATAAAATAACGGTAAAATTATTGATCATGCAAAATAAGATTGTACGATTTAATTTATTAATCGTATAGTAATGGTAATGAATACAGTCGATGGAGTCGCTATTATAAATACTAATATATCTTTTGGTGAACCTGTTTAGCGCCTCCGCTTGCCGCTCTTCTTGTTCCGCCTTTTTGGGAGAGGGGTGATGTGAGAGCTTATCTTGTTTTGGGGAGATGGTAGCATGGATAAATGTCGCTACTGCCATCGAACTTGGCCTAGACTCGGGTGCGGCCCTTTTTGAGAGTTGTTCTGCCTTCTGGACCTCGACCCTGAGCTGTAAGCGCTCCGAACCGCTAGGTGCGGGTTCATCGACAGCCGGCGATGCAGGGGGTGAAGGTGTTATAGATCTCGGTCTTAAATAACCTAGATCCTCCCCCCTGTCCTCGTAGACAGTGACCTCACTGTTCTTGGAGGCCATTAGGCAACCGTACCTGTCCGATACGTCGCCTCTATCATAGCCGACTCTCATTGAATCTACACTGATTCTTCCAGGGATTCCCCCGGGGGTCTCGCTCAACTGCTGCAGCCACACACTAGACTGCGCAAAGGCTGACGTCTCTCCCCACTCGAACAGCACGATGAGTTTGCTTTTCAAACGTACCAAACGGTAGGTCGAGTCGCCCTCCTGTTCTTGCTCTAGCGCTTCAATCTTTGTGCGCTTAATGGTGGTCTTTTGTGTGCTACCCTTTATCAGTAACGCGAGCCCCGGTGAAATCACCAGCCGATCGCGTGTTTCGGAGCGACAGAAGCAGATTCCTATCCTCTCCACCCCACTGTCCATGAAAAGAGCCACGCATCTGGTCTTAATTCCAACTTCTCCGCCTCCGACCTCTTCGCTGGGCGAGGATTGCGTGATCCTGCTGTGGGTCGGTTGCGAAGGTGCGTTATTGTTGGCTCTCTTCCTGAACAGCTTTTGCAAAGAGGAGGGCATGGCTTGAGTTATTCGGTCCAGAAGGACACAGCCAGGAGACATTGGCGTAGCCGTTGGAGCGGTCTGCTGAGCGGTTCCTCGTGTGTAGAGTGTCTGTGTTTGTGTTACTTGAACGACGGTGTTGGCACTCTGTACAGGCGTTACAGCCGGTGGTAGAGCGGTCGTGCTGTTTCTTTTTGCGGCTACTGTGACGGCCTTTCTTGCGAAAGTAAGGAAAGACGTTCTGCTCGTTTCGCTCTCGAAGATGGTATGGAGCAATGACTGGTCAAGTTTCATCTGGAGTTTGAGCTCCAGATCCAGCCTTTCCCTACCGAACCTCGGGCAGTCCAGTATAATGTGCAGAACTGTCTCCTCACAATTCGGGTCGCAGATACACGAAGGACTGTCAGTGAGGTGGAACCTGTGCAGATACGCCGCAAATCCTCCGTGGCCGGTCAGTATTTTTGTGTCGACATGCGTTGGTGCCGACTTCCTTACCAGTCTGCAAGCGGTCTTCACATCCGGCAGGAATATTTTCGTGACCGAACCAGTTTCCGAAGAATTGTATCTGTCCTGCCATAACCTGACAGTCTCTTCCCGGATCTGCCTTCTGACATACGATATGGGTATTTTATCGTAGTCAGGTGCCGTTTTTTTTGTTAAGGCCGCCTTTTTTGCCAGCTCGTCCGCTCTTTCGCTCTTCGAGGCACCCGAAGGCGTCACCGGCCGCTCGAACTAGAGCCGACATGGGGCAGGTTTCACCACCGAGACTTAGACCTGCGTCCACACCGCTCCAACACGCGGAAAACGCCCTAATCGAGTTCCTGGCTATAACAAAGGCAAACCGCGAGGTAAGCCTAGCCATCTGCAATAAGATCATGCAGACCTACCGGTACGACCATCAAAGGTTACTGGAGGCGGAACTCGAGGAAGCCCAAGCAGCCATATATAACAGCGAAACCCGACAAGTACTCAAGGGCAAGATGTCGGGTACATATATGGCTGCATATAACAGCACAGCAGGCTTCGTGAGCGCCGTCGAGTCTGAGGGGAAAGATGAGGAGCCGCAGACCTTTGAAACACCCGAAGGGGACCCGGTGGTGGTAGTGGCCAGATGCACGAAAGTAATGCTGGGGGACCGGATACTTCAGATGGCGAAAACCATCTCGAACGACTGGGAAGCCGGCTTACTATCCGTGACCTGGGGACTCCCATCGCTGGAATGGATAAATGGGGTACCGGGATGCGGCAAGACAACTCGCATAGTAAGGGACTTCGACGAGGATACGGAGGTCGTGATCACGACCACAGTCGAGGCGGCCAAAGACTTAAAAGAAAAACTGGCCCACCACTATGGCAACAAAGCCAAGCAAAAGGTGCGCACTATGGCCTCCGTTTTGGTAAATGGTTTCCGTGAGGGCTCGACAATTACCCGCCTAACGGTGGACGAAGCCCTTATGAACCACTTCGGAGCCATAGTAATGGCCGCCCGACTATCCGGTGCAGAGAAGGTGATCCTCGTCGGAGATATAAACCAGCTGCCGTATATCGACAGGGATAACCTGTTTGAAATGCGGTACTGTAGACCTACCCTGCTAACAACCATCTCGTGCGAGTTGTCATGCACGCATCGCAACCCCAAGGATGTCGCCTTTGCCATCAGTGAGGTCTACGGAACCATATACAGCTCCAGCGCCAAGATCCGATCGTTGCGAGTGGAGAGCCTCACAGGCGCGCGTATCCCCGTAGGAAGGGATCGGACCCTATACCTGGTCTTTACGCAAGATGAAAAGAGATTGTTGACTGACCAGGGATATGGGTCCGGCGAGGGATCGCGCGTCTTAACCATCCATGAGGCACAGGGCCAGACCTACGAGGACGTCATCGTCCTCCAGACTAAGACGAGGAGGCTCCGAATCCACGACAGCGTTTCGCACGCCGTAGTCGCGGTGACTAGACACACTAACACCTGTGTCTATTACACCGACGACTGTGATGACGCAATTGGTCGCTTTGTGGCGAGGGCGGCGGAGACCACGGAAAAGGAAATCCTCGAGCACAGTCTCAAGATGGCGATTCATCACAGAGATACCGCCGTCATTGAGAGTGTGCTCGATATGTTGAGTAAAAACATCGGTGCGAGGACATAGTTGTTAGAAATATATTTATAAGAAATAGCTATAAAACCAGTATTAGGAAAATAAGTTAAGCGTTAGTAATAAGCATATTGTACAATTAGCAAAGTAAAGTAAAAGTATAATAAAAAAAAAAAAAAAAAAAAAAAAAAAAAAAAAAAAAAAAAAAAAAAATGCATGTCATTAGATTTAAGAATACCTTCATATTTTGGTCGGTGGACTCATGTTGTCACATTAGAGACATTAAGTTTTTAATTAAGTCCTTAATAATGTAAGCAGCTACCATTGTACTAAGTATACCTAAATCTGGAATAAAAAAGGCATGGGCAAAATGAGCCCGTGGACATACATTTATATATAAAAAAAAAAAAAAAAAATACTAATATATCACATGTTCCGAGTGAAGTATATTCTGGTGACGTGCACGTAGCTATCGCACGGCTGAGATAAATGTGCCACTGTGACGCGAAGCTGCCTTCGAGATAGTGGACATCTTAGAGCAAGGGACGACTTTAGAAGTGCCATCCTATCCTGTTTGAGTAAGATGCTTTTGAATATGTCGATCTTATTTATTAACTGCAGATTAGTGAATATTTATCTTATATTTATTTTCGAGTGTGGTTTAAGTTTATTTTTTCTTGTAACTGCTAGTCAAAAAAAAATATACTTACTATCTTCTGATAATTCATATTAAAATGGGGAGAGATAACTTTCGACCCTTTTTATGTACGTTTTGCGATCCGAATAGATTAAGATTTGATTGTAAAAAAGAGTTCGCATGAGGCATATCATTAGGCTTATTTTTTTTTTAAATTTAATTTATAAAAAATTTGAAAAATATATCGGATAAATATGTTGGACGGTTTCTCTTTCTTCTTTAAAGTATTAATTACATTATCAACATTACCAAAAATAATGTTTTTAATTAAGAAAGAGTGAAACTTGAAAACTCATCAAGAGAAAGTACTCTTTTTCATGTTGTTGGTTCCCGCTGATTCGGGAATTTAGAATAAAGCATATGTCGATATCAGTGGCGGTAGCTTCATACAAGCCAAAAAGCCGGGCTTGCCCTACTTCAAATTCCGTACCGAACGAAAACATTGACTTTCATATTTAAATTTTCGCGCGCTTCGTTTCTTCTTTTATCTATGACTATTATAAGTATCCGAATGCGCCGCGCCGGCCGCCAAATACTACGTCGCGTTGTCGCTCGCATGCATCTCCCATCTCGCTCACACACATTGGCGTGCAACGGGGCTTCGCGGGCGCGTATGTCTGCACCGTTCTAACCTATGAAAAAGTGCTATGTCTATAGATATAACTACTGTGCGTTTCTATAGCAATTAGTATGGAGCAATAAGCCCGGCTTTCACTATGAAGTTAGTCACAAACTATTAGCGTCACGAAGTTGCTTTTTGTTTTCAAATTTCACGGTACATATCAAAGAGTGTAAATATTTATAATGATAATTGATATACATTTTGTGTAGTGATTGAGCGGATAACTGGTACATTTTTCATTTTCGTGATTTTGATTTTAAAATGAGTTCAAATAGAGATCTTATTGTTCCTTGTAAGAATTTAAAGGGTGTGAAAGTTTTAATAGGCGAGGAAAAGGTGAAATCTTTATCTTTCACGGAGAAAAAAAAAACATCATAGCTTCGGAAAAACCTAATACACCGGATTTGTGTATTTCGCAAACAAGTAAGTCTCACATAATACAGTTTAATAGATCAGTATACAAGACTCATTGGATTGTAGGTTACTCTCATTCCAATAAATTGTAGCTATTGTTGGTGTTGCATATTTTACGACCTCATTTTAGAAAAACATATGCAACAAAAAGATAGCGGCAAACCGGGGCCTAGTTATTTATTGAATAAAATTCAAAATGATATCATTCATTCCGTAGCCGATGTACAAATCTCGCATCGAGTTTGAGATCAAAATCACAAAATTTGTTTCAATTATAATTACTTTATCTTATTATTACGTTAAACAATAAATGAAGTAGTTCGGGGTTTTTAACTTTTTATTTGCTCACTCATAAACACGAAAAGACTTTCTTAAAGCCACTAAAGGTATGTTCAGATTCCTTCAGTGTTCCTTATTAAAACTCGTCGAAAAAAATCGTCAAATCATAAAAAAAATGTATGTCGGGCTTGCCCTGTTCTCAAGTACTAGGCACGCCACTGGTCGATATGAAACCATACATCCAAAAACATTAATGATTTTCTGTTTTATTCGTTGAAATCCTGTGTATTCTTTTGACGTTATCGGAAAATAAACAATAAATAAATGCTAATTAATTATTTAATATTATTTAATCTGAACTTAAAATAATTATTTACAAACAGTTTTGGTATAAATCATGTCCGCGTGGAATGGTGCCAATAATACTAGCAGCATTTCCCCGTTGAATCGCAATTCCGATTCTTTGGGCATAAATCAGGATCACCAACTGCTCCAACGGGCCAGTCGAAATTTGTTTAAATTTTTTACAATAAATTAACATATAGAAAATAATCGTGATAAATGAAAACTCACTATGAAATTTCTGAAATAATTATTATAATACTCAAAATTCACGTTACTTCTAATATAATCTCTGTTCTTACGTAGAAACGTGTTTGACAAACGCTCCAGACATGGGATAAATAAACAATATTAACTCGAATGAGGATTACATGTTAAAATGTATGTGTGTTATTTAAACTTCCTTTTCACTTCACAGCTAAAATTTATGCATGGACTTTATCGGCGTACATTTATATTTTCGAGTGAAAATCGAAACAGCGTCTAAAAATGTAAAGGGTTATAGTAATAAAATAAGTTCAAGAAAGTTTTCTTTCTGGCATATAATTTTTTTTATATTTATTTACCTAGCTATCTTTATTTATCTGTCTAAATAAATAACTAGAAAAAGTTTATATTTGAATACATCTGTATACTGATGAATTACTTTCACATTATAAAAACAAAAGAATTGGTTGTCTGTAAATTCGATTTACGGACGATAATTTTACGTGATAACGTCATAAGAAAACATTGATGAATAATTGCATACTTTTATTAATTTAATTTAATTATTATCTTTGAATTACCATTATTTTGGATAATACAAAAAAGGAGTTAATTGGAAATTTTTTTTTTTTTTCGATAAATCAACATTTATTTGCACTCGTTAATCCAAATATTTTTTCTCTTCTACTCGGATGCACCTGCCGATGGAGTGGAGGAGGGACAGATGCGTCACAAGCCGCTTAGGCTGTTTGTGCCTCTCTATCTCTTGTTCCGCGCTCTAACTCACGGAACGTCACAATGAGTCATGCTTTATCGTGCGTCCAGCCGGCGTTCATCGATTTATAAAACGTTATCACGTCAAAAATATATATTGATCAGTTTTTTTTTTTACAAAATAAGTAACAAAATGTTACAAAAAATCCTCACTACATTAACATTTTTTTCAGTTTGGTTAAAAATATCCCCTATATTATTAAATCAAAACTTCTTACCCTAATTTGAAATAATTTGAAACAAAGAATTTACTAAAGAATAATTTGTATTTTAAAGTCCAGTGTTCCAGTATTTCCAGTTCATAAAAAAATCACCAATGAATTTTTTCAAGTAGCATCTCTTAAATAAAATTTTACTGTATATTAGTGAATACATAAAAAATATAGTGATACATAAAAAATATTCCGACCTATGGAAACTTACTGTTTAAGTTTTTCTAAAAAAATATTCAATGACCAGTGCCCTAATCCCGCTTAGAGTAAACCCAACCCTTAAACTTCCTTTACATTTTCTCGAATAGCAAAAAATAGCGAAGTTTAATTAAAGCATACCGCTTGTAATTTTCTCACTTTATTTTAGACTAAATTTTTTGTCCCGGTTTTGCCATTTTTTTAAACTTGATTGTGAACATACATCGATTGATGCGATATATACAAAAAATTTCTAAGATTATGTGTGCCTTAAATCAAACTTTTCAGATTGGTGATTTCTTTTCAGTCACTCAAAATTACAATTTGACTGAACAGCATATAAGGCTTGGTCCAGTACTTTGTATGGTCGACGAACCCAATTTATGTTCGATGGATGGGCTATGGTCAGCTTGGTCCACTTTGGTCAGGATTTATTCTGGAACACACAGAACCAAAATTATCGACATTACCCAAATAATTTGTAAACTGAAGTAGGAATGTCCTGGTCACGTCTTTTATAAAATTGATAACCATTGCTGTAGATATAACCAGTAGAGTAGGATTTTATTTTGAAGGGGAGACCATCTCTCGTCAAACAATAATAAATAATTGAACAAAAAGATATAATTATATTATTTTTTTACCAAATCATATTTATTACAATTTGGACAGAGCGACGACTGTTAGCCGCTTTACCTCATAGTTCATAGTTTTCACAATCGCTTTAAGTTTATTGTTTATCAAGCCGTGAAAACACTCAGTTTTTATGTAGATAGAAGTTCGTTAAGGGCACGGTCAGATTAATCGAAGTTGATCTCGGTTAACGCTCTGTAGTCCTTCTTTAATGTTTCCCAAAGGATGCTGTTTATTGCTCAGCGTTTTATTGCCTCTAAGTCACTTCGATTCTTCGTTTTCTGAGTTTTATTTCGAATTAAAGCAAATTCTCATTTAAGTGGGTTTTTTTTAATTTTCTTTGAATAGCACTTATTAACGGCTCCATCTAGTTAGCACCCCAAATAGTGAAAAAAAAATAATTAAAAATTGTCCAAATTGGTCACGAATTGGTCATTATAGGTCAGTTATTTTTAGTTAATGGTCGATACTTTGACAATAGTTACAGAGGGGTAAAAATTTCAAGGACATCGAAAAATTTTTGGCACCCCAAATTAATCCTACGAATTGGTTCTAAAATTATTTCAATTCGTCTCAAAATAGTCATAATTGGTCGATTGATTTTAATAATTGGTCAACGTTTTTTTATATAAAAATTAAAAAAATAATAAAAAATTAAATCAGCTTCATCTATTTAGCGGCCCAAATGATGAAATTTGACCTGTTAATAAGTAGTCCAAATTGGTCACAAAATGGTCACAATTGGTCAGTGATTTTTAGTAATTGGTCAATAATTTGAAAATAGTTACAGAGGGGTAAAAATTTCAAGGACATTGAAAAAATTTTGGCACCCCAAATTATTCCTACAATTTGGTTCTAAAATTATTTCAATACATCTCAAAATAGTCATAATTGGTCAATTAATTTTAATAATTGGTCAACGTTATTTAACTAATTAATAAATAATAAAAAAATAATACAACTTTTATAAATCGCGGGGTGAATAGGAATAAAACTGGAAGTTTCACTAATTTGTCTATTTTATCGATTATTTTTAGGTTTAACCAAAAGGCAATTAAAATCGACGTAAATGCAAATTTTTAGAAACGTTTTGGTTAAAGAGATACGATTATTTAAAGTTGGAATGACATTTAAATTATTTATTTATTTATTGTGAGAAAAAGAGGGCAAACTCAAAATCGTAGGTAGAATTAAAGGGCAGTTAATGTCTATAGTTTAGTATTTTTAATTAACAAATTATTAATAAATAATACAAAATAACAAAACTTTCATAAATAGCGGGGTGAATAGGAACTAAACTGAAAGAAACTACTAGCTTCATCTATTTAGCGGCCCAAATGATGAAATTTGATCACTTAATAAGTGGTCCTAATTGGTCACGAAATGGTCACAAGTTTAAGTTTGCCCTCTTTTTCTCACAATAAATAAATAATTTAAATGTCATTCCAACTTTAAATAATCGTATCTCTTTAACCAAAACGTTTCTAAAAATCTAATAAACGATTAAAAATTTGCATTTACGTCGATTTCAATTGCCCTTCGGTTAAACCTAAAAATAAGAGATAAAATAGACATAAAATAGTGAAACTTCCAGTTTTGTTCCTAATCACCCCGCGATTTATGAAAGTTGTATTATTTTTTATTATTTATTAATAATTAGTTAAAAAACGTTGACCAATTATTAAAATTAATTGACCAATTATGACTTTTTTGAGATGTATTATAATAATTTTAGAACCAAATTGTAGGATTAATTTGGGGTGCCAAAATTTTTTCAATGTCCTTGAAATTTTTACCCCTCTGTAATTATTGTATTAAAGTATTGACCAATTACTAAAAATCACTGACCAATTGTGACCATTTCGTGACCAATTAGGACCACTTATTAAGTGATCATATTTCATCATTTGGGCCGCTAAATAGATGAAGCTAGTAGTTTCTTTCAGTTTAGTTCCAATTCACCCCGCTATTTATGAAAGTTTTGTTATTTTGTATTATTTATTAATAATTTATTAATTAAAAATACTAAACTATAGACATTAACTGCCCTTTAATTCTACCTACGATTTTGAGTTTGCCCTCTTTTTCTCACAATAAATAAATAAATAATTTAAATGTCATTCCAACTTTAAATAATCGTATCTCTTTAACCAAAACGTTTCTAAAAATTTGCATTTACGTCGATTTTAATTGCCTTTTGGTTAAACCTAAAAATAATCGATAAAATAGACAAATTAGTGAAACTTCCAGTTTTATTCCTATTCACCCCGCGATTTATAAAAGTTGTATTATTTTTTTATTATTTATTAATAATTAGTTAAATAACGTTGACCAATTATTAAAATTAATTGACCAATTATGACTATTTTGAGATGTATTGAAATAATTTTAGAACCAAATTGTAGGAATAATTTGGGGTGCCAAAATTTTTTCAATGTCCTTGAAATTTTTACCCCTCTGTAACTATTTTCAAATTATTGACCAATTACTAAAAATCACTGACCAATTGTGACCATTTTGTGACCAATTTGGACTACTTATTAACAGGTCAAATTTCATCATTTGGGCCGCTAAATAGATGAAGCTGATTTAATTTTTTATTATTTTTTTAATTTTTATATAAAAAAACGTTGACCAATTATTAAAATCAATCGACCAATTATGACTATTTTGAGACGAATTGAAATAATTTTAGAACCAATTCGTAGGATTAATTTGGGGTGCCAAAAATTTTTCGATGTCCTTGAAATTTTTACCCCTCTGTAACTATTGTCAAAGTATCGACCAATTACTAAAAATAACTGACCTATAATGACCAATTCGTGACCAATTTGGACAATTTTTAATTATTTTTTTTTTTCACTATTTGGGGTGCTAACTAGATGGAGCCCTTATTAACTATATATCTGCATGTTAATTAGTTTGTCTGTTAAGTTATAAAGTGCCATTCTAATAATAAATAATTTTTTCTAAGATTTATTTTAAATATTAAATTAAATTTTTAACTTGTAAATATGAAATTAGGAGTTAATTATTAGGAGTATGATAGAAACATTTTTGAAGATATATTGAGATTGTACATAACATAAATTTTTGTAATAATGTTATTTTATGTATATAATACAAAGAAAAACAAGAATATTTACGAAACAGACCCTAAGGACATTGACGAAAGAATCACACAATCACTTGATTGTGTGATCACAATAAAGAGTCTATATCGCCAAAGATTAATCGTTATATTGCCGAATAGACAAAAATAATTACACTAAGAAACAATATATTTACGTTCAATATTATATTTACTTGTTATTTTATTTAAAACTAATATAACCCAGTCGCTTTTTAGTAGTCACTTTACTTTTAGTTCTCACTAAATTTAATATACGAGAACAACGGTATTCCGGGCCGAAGAAAAAAAACATAAACACAATGCGACCCCGGCGAACATTTTATTACAGAATCACTAGCTCCGGGGTAAAACGCAACCGCAAAGGGTCATCAAATTTGCTCCCGTTCCATGCTAAGAAGAAAAACACTATTTTGAGAATGAGAAATATTATGTGACGATATACCCGACTTATACGAGTTCAAGTTTTTCTTCGACAAAAAAAAATCTTTCATTATTTACTTGATAAATGGCTTTTCGAATCAATCATTTCAACCTTTTGATGATTTGACATTTCAGTTTTTATACAATCGGTACTCAAACTCTTATTAAGATATTTCAGTATTACTTTATAAGCTAATAGCGGCCCACCCCGGCTTCGCACGGGTATTCAACTAAAATTTCAAAAATTATAAATTTATATTTTTTATCACCTACACCTTCGTCGATACTCGAAAATATTTTATAACAGACGGACTGAGTTGTCAAACATGTCAAAATAAAATGTAATTTAAATCAAAAGCACTAAAGAGTATTGATATCAACTTCGAAGCAAATAAAAGTTAATTCCAATCCCCTTTTAACCCTGTTAGGGGATGAATTTCGATAAAATACGAAACACGTCTTCAAAAAAATTCTGTTAAAGAATATTTATATGCAAAATTTGAAGTAGATGGTGTAGCGACATCTATCTCACTATATACGAACTAGAAGAAACTGACGTATCCTACATCGCGCTATCAAAGTTATCCAAGCGATTGAACATATATACAAGAACCCGACATCAACCGTCGGGGCGCAGTAGCCCACCAGACTCAACACCTGTCTGGTCGGAGGATCCTCCCTTTTCAATGGTGGATGAGAAAATTGGACCAAGGAATCACGTTGTCCCATACAAACTTTGCCTCCCTATTTCATCCCCTTAGAGGTAGAATTTCGTAAAATCCGTTCTTAGCTGACCTCTACTCGGCAAAAAGAATATTCCTACCAAATTTCAAGTATCTAGGTCTTATAGTTCCAGAGATATCGTGATGAGTGACTATATCTATAGAAAGTCTCCTATGTCCTATATTATCTATCTATATATATATATATATATATATATATATATATATATATATATATATAAGAAGACAGGCTTTTTTGTCACTGTATTTTTGAATACAACAACAATGATTGAACAATGAAATAAATGGTAAAGGGATTCAAATACACATGGTTGAAGGACGTGTCAGTCTTTAAAGGTTAAAATAAAAATGTTTAGCTAAACTTGTCTTTTATTATTTTTAGGTACTAAAATAAACTAAGAAACAAAAATTTATTCAATTCTTGGACAAAATGCACCACAATGGTTTAAATATTTATTAATCAATACAGTAACTTATTTACACTGAACCATTTTAACGTAGAAAGACGTAAAAAAATGAGTCGCTAAATATTAACAACAATTAGCGAGATTAGTTTGATGAGATTAGTGAGTACCTAACCGTTACACAGATACTAATCACTTGTTTCCTTATAAATGCCGTTTTACGAAATAAATCGACAACCTATTTATTCGTAAGAATGTAAAAATTAGACAAGTGCGAATTGGACTTTAATAATTTTATTAATCGATGTTTTAATAATAGTGTATTTCTTTATTAATAAAAAAAATAGTTATTAGATCTCGTTCAAACCAATTTTCGGTGGAAGTTTACATTACCATGCATGCATGTACATCATATATTATTTTTAGTTTTATCATTCTCTTATTTTAGAAGTTACGGATATAAAATGTGTGTAACTTATTTTAGAAGTTACACACATTTTACCACTTTGGAAGTGTCTCTCGCGCAAAATATCCAGTTTAGAAAAAAATTATATTAGAAACCTCAATACCAATTTTGAAGACCTATCCATAGATACCCCACACACCAAATGTACGATACGTAGATGTCGTGGCCATATCGTAGAATTGGCCAAATCATGAAATGCTCGAGAATTTCATGAACTAGTCGCATTTCATGTAATGTTTTACTGACCATTGGCCACATCATAATCTGTCTTAGCAAGATCAAGGATAAAAAAAGTCTAACCTAACCTAACATATTAACATAACATATTCTCGAGCATTTCATGATGTGGCCAATTCTAAGATATGGCCACGACATATATATATATAACATATAATAACATATAATAAAACTTACAGATTGGTTGGCGGAAAACAAACTTTGAAATAAAAAACGTGCCTAAGAAACACGGTGAAACAAAAGAAGACCTGGTTGAAATGACCTTATGCTTGTCATCTAATGTTGGTGGAAACCTAAACAAAGGTGACATTAAGGACATATACAGGGTTCGTGGTAAGAAAGACACCCAGAACTCAACAATCATCGTAGAAACGTCATCGACAATCTTAAAAAATTACATGTTGAAACTGTGCAAAAATTTTAATGTAAAATCAAAAGCTAAGTTGTCTGCTAAGCACCTGGGTTTCCGCACTTCAGAAGATACGCCCGTTTTTGTCACCGAACAGTTAACCGCAAGGGCGTCTCGTTTATATTTTTTGGCCAGAGATCTGGCGAAGTCAGGTCAGTACAAATTTTGCTGGACATCTTACGGTAAAGTTTATATAAGAAAAACTGAGACCTCACCAATTATTCAAATTAAGTTGGAGGCCCAGGTGCACCAGCTTGTGTGTAGGGACTGACTAGGCCCAAGAATTTATCTACTTTTTGAAATTAATAGTTTTGGAATATGGCAAGACAATCTCTCAGCTGTTATATTCAAGTTAATCATGCTTATCTTTATTTTTGTAACTTCATACATTGATATACCTCATTGTATTATGACAATCACACGTACAAACACACTTATACACTCATATACAATAAAAAAACTCTCACTTTTATTCATAAAATCACACATACGTAAAAACTTACACAGTGCGGTAAACTGTAGAAATTGCTCTCTTCAATCTTCTTTTCGAAACTTGTTGCTACACAGCCAGTGCTTTGATACCTATACATAATGGCTGACGATATCCAGAAATTAAATGAAATTGATGACATGAAAATTGCTAACACTGTGCGCTGCAATATTGGAGACATAGCCCATAAACTTGAGATTACAGATAACGGCTTGGTGATTATAACTCAAAATATTCGTAGTGTTTATTGTAATTTAGACGACTTTCTGGTAACAATATCCCAACTACCAGTTGAGCCAGACATAATACTTTTGACCGAGTGTTGGCTGTGTAGCGATAAGCCTACGCCTAATATAGCGAATTACTCTTTTTATGCTTCGTCTCGGAATAAGAATCGGAGCGATGGTGTCATAGCATATTTCAAGAAAACTATAAATGCTGATTTGAAAGAAATTGATCTTCTTGATGCTTCATGTGTGCAAATACATATAAAAAACATTATATTGTTAGCAATATATCGTTCGCCCTCTGTAACGAACGTCGATCCTTTTTTAGAAACTCTAAACCAGCACCTGCAGCTGATAGAGAAGAATAAAAACATTATTTTAATGGGAGACATAAACATAAATACCATAGCTAGGGAAACAGAACAATGTGGTGAGCATCGCAATAGGCTAAATTACCTCGAAATGTTAGGAACACATGGTATTATGATGGGACATAACCTTCCGACTAGAGGAAACAATTCACTCGATCATGTTATGTTAAAAATAGATAGAAAGTATATATCTGCACAGGTGGCAATTCTAAACACAACAGTGACTGATCATGACATGGTCCTGCTACATCTTGCTAAAGTGTCCGTTAAAATACATAATATAAAAACGAAAACAGTAGTTGACTACAAAGGTGCACTACTCAATTTAAAAAATAGAAATTTATTTGATTTATTAAATTTAACTGACCCGGAAGTTCTCACGAACAGTCTTGTACAGAATATAGCAGATTCTTTAAAAGAAAACACTTGTAAGATAACAATTACGAAGAGTAAATTACTCCTCAAACCTTGGATAACACAGGGGATGTTAAGATGCATCAGACACAGGGATAGATTATGGCACAAACTCCGCTCAAACCCTAGCAACGAGATTCTTGGGATCTCCTACCGAAGATATCGTAATTTCTGCAACAATCTTGTAAAAAACTCAAAAAGGAAGTATGACAGAAAATTGCTTCAGGATTCATCTAGTAATCCCAGGACCCTTTGGAGTAATATTGCAACTATTACCCATCAAAAAAGGAAAACTACTGATAGTTCTAAGCTCCTACAGATACAACATTCTCCAAAGGAGTCGGTTGAAGTTGTCAATAAATTCTTTGCCAATATAGGAAAAAGTCTCGCTGAAAAAATAGACCAAGCAAATACGACTCACCAATATAATTTGGTAACGAATCTGTCTTCCTTTGTTTTTCTTAATACCGATCCAAAGGAAGTACACACTGTCATCTCCCAGTTAAAAACCACTAGTGCCCCTGGATATGACAGTATCCCGACCAGTTTCCTTAAGCTTGCAGGACTTGAAGTGGCTCCCATCATTTCCCACTTAGTAAATCTCTGTTTTGCTAATGGCGTGTTCCCCACTCAGTTGAAGGAGTCAATTATCACTCCAATATACAAGAATGGAGCTACAGACGACGTTAGTAACTATAGACCGATTTCCGTCTTGCCATCCATATCCAAAGTAATAGAAAAACTTATAAACTCAAGGTTAAAGAACTATCTGAATAAATTTAACTTATTATCAGCATCACAATTCGGATTTAGAACGGGTAGATCAACTGTGGATGCTGTTGAAGCCTTGACTTCTGTTATTATTGATCACTTGGATGGCAGGGGTAAGTGTCTAACAGTTTTTTTAGATTTAAAGAAAGCGTTTGATACCGTTTCTTTTCCCATACTATTACAAAAGCTTGAAAAGATTGGTATTAGAGGTGCTGCTTTGAATCTGTTCGAAGATTACTTAAATAATAGAACTCAACGAGTAAAAATAGATGGTATGGTAAGTGAAAAAACCTACACTACTTATGGTGTGCCACAGGGAAGTGTCCTGGGTCCAACACTGTTCCTTATTTATATTAATGACCTTTGTAATTTGAACTTGGAGAATACTAGGATCTTTTCTTATGCAGATGATACAGCACTGGTTTTTACCGGGGAGTCATGGGATGAAGTTAAAGCTGTGGCAGAAAATGGTTTAAGGTTGGTCGCAGATTGGCTCAGATGTAATTTGCTGACTTTGAATACCTCCAAAACTAATTACATGTGCTTTACAGTAACTAACAGAACCCAACCGGATTGCAATTTCAATATCAAAATACACAATAATCATCATCCTGATGACATTTCGTGCACTTGCCCCTCAATTGAAAGAGTATTTGCCACTAAATACCTAGGTGTTATGGTGGATCATAGACTGTCCTGGCTACCACATGTAGAATTAGTGGCTGGTAGACTTATAAAGCTTATGTGGATTTTTAAAATTCTCAGGCATGTGGCTGGCCAAAAGTTGTTGAACCAGATCTACTACGCCTTAGCACAGACAATCACTACATATTGTATTACAATATGGGGCGCTGCTTCGAAAACTCATTTAATTGTGTTGGAGAGAGCACAGCGGGCACTTCTGAAGGTTATTTATTTTAAAAAACGCCAATATTCGACCACAAGCCTTTACACAACATCGGAGGTATTATCAGTCAGAAAACTATACATTCAGCATACAATTTTAAGAAAGCATACCTCCTCAGATTACAACATAGTAAATTTTAAGAAGAGAAGAAAGAACAATGTTTTTGACACTAAACGTACTCACACACAATTCGCCCAGTGTCAATACGGATATATGTCATCATTTTTATATAATAACATCAATAAATCCCTAGTTATTCATCCATTGACACTTCGTCAATGCAGACATAGGCTATCAACTTGGCTTAAAACCTTTTAAGCCAAGACGATTACGACCAGACAGAAAACCTTTTAAAAATAAATTAGGCTGAAGCATGTACACGCACATGTATACGCTCAATTATGCATACACAACATACACGCACACACACACACACATATACACACACACACACATACACACACACATACACACACACACACACACACATACTCTCTAATGTATATCTATGTATGAATATTTAACTATTTTTATTATTTAACTATTTTTACTATTTTTTTTATTATTTTTTAGTATGAATTAGCGCTAGTACCGTTTTTAGTATTTAGTTTTTAATGGAAGAGCGACTCCATCTGGCTCAGGTGCTTTCTGCACCTAATTGAGGGAGTCAATCACAATGTGTAAAATAACTCGATGGTACTGAAATAAATATTTTTTCATTTTTTCATTTTCATTTTTCATATATATATATATATATATATATATATATATATATATATATATATATATATATATATATATATATATATATATATATATATATATATATATATATATATACATTACGAAATCCATGAACTGTCAAATATTGATTTGTACCGATGAAGTTATCAGATCAAGCCTTGTGATAAAATGTACAAATATTTAATACTTCAAGTGAACAAAAAACTTGTCACTTTCAGTGCTATAACATTTACCTTTAACCCTACATATTTACAGAATTCGTTTCCACATCATAGTTGGGGAAAGTATTTCAATGTTACGAATGAAGAGGATGAATATAAAGAACAATCTGAATGCATTTTTATTTCTTTATCTAGTCAGCCTATCCCGAAGGCCCCCCGTTGTTCCCTTGCTTTTATATATTTGAAGACAAACGACTGCGAACAATGTCTCGCAAAAATAGTGACTTTGATTTGTAAAAGCAAGTTATCAAAGCGATTCCTAGATACTTTATTCAGTAAAATGTTTGTAGAATCTCCTTTCGAAATGTTCTAAACTTAAATCGTTCTCTGTTGTTTAGCATTTTATTTTAATGTGCTTGCGAAAGAGATCCTGCGGTTCTTTCAAATCAGTGTTAACAAGAACGACTATCAAAATCAAAACTAGGTTATAAAATTCACGTGTCCGGTTTCTTCTCCAGGATTCGGGTGACGGAACGACTGACATAATGACATAATGACATGACATATGGATGGAAGCGAATGTAAGTAAATAATAAAATTAAAGAAAGTTGGCCAGGTCAGAGAAATAATTATTTTATTTATATTTAATGTCAATGTTTATTTGTTTATTTGTATTATATGTTTATTTATTTATATGTTTATTTGTATTGTGTTAATGTGTTTTAATATTGTTTATATCATCTACAAAAGCATCAGAATAGAAATTGCTCTCGTCGCGTAGTTGCATGATGCTTAGTTAACGGTTATGATCTCCACACATGGGTTGTATCTTATCTATGGTTTTATCTAGTATTCACGACGCGTTAGCGCAGTGGTCACAGCAACTGGCTTATGCGCTAGCGGTCGCGGGTTCGATCCCCGCACATGACAAATATCTATATAGGCCATACGGATATTTGTCGTGGTCTGGGTGTTTGTGGCTATGTGTTGTATGTGTTTCCGGACCCCCAACACATTATAAACATCCTACTGGGGGTTCGTTGAGTGTGAGACGTTTATTTGTATTTTTTGTTGTATCATGTTTTGATAAAACCTTAATCTCTGAAATAATTATATAAGGAAAAAAATATTTATCAAATCAGACCAGTATTTACTTCTTCACCAATGATTCCTCAATATCTAAAGATCTTCGAACACGTCTTGAAAATAATCACTCATAGCTCCGAGGCATAGTTTCTAAATATTCTCATAAGAAAACTCAGCATTGATCCGCAGAAGAAAGAGATATGCTTCGCATATCTCTGTGTAAAAGAATGAGGAGATCCAAAAAAAATATCTGACTACTGACATAGTGCTAAGTGTCTGGAAGCTAAAAAGGCAATAAACGGTCCAGACATTGCGAGTACTAAAAGTAAGCCTCTAGCAGTAGACAATTATTAACAGTTAAAGGCACATACCACTGTATCAGACTGTAAACCACCCACTGCTGAGCAAAGACCTCTTCTCCATTTAAAAGAAGGGTAGGAGCTTAATCCACCACGCTGCTCCACTGCGGATTGGTGGATAATTTCCTTATAATGGGTAATGATCGTTATCAGGTGTCTATGATAACAACCGGGACCGATAGCTTTACGTACTCTCCGAGGCACAGGGGGAGACCCATAAGGACATTCACCCAGACCGGAAACAACATATATAAATATCTGCCCCGAGCAGGAACCGCACCCGCGACCGCCGGCTTTACTACACTCACTACTACACCAGAACGGTCGTCGATCGCAACTCAACGTACTATATATAACTCGAAATTTCAGTGGCTAATTATATCCTGTATTATGTGATATATTAATAATTCCTGGCAAAATATTTTATGCCCTTTTCAATAAAGAAGTAATCTTAACACAAAAATATTTTTTCTAAACATAACGGCAGTTTCCAAAATTAGCACATTCAAAAACTAATATATAATTTCTTTGACGTCATAATCTAGTTTATATTTACATATAAACTAAACCCGCACTAATGAAGGGAAAACATACTTAGCTATATAAATAGCTCATACGAAGGTTGCGCAGCCCTTTTACATTCGACGAGGTAAGAAACAGGAAAACCTCATTCACGTTCTCAATGTTTGTTAAACGTAATCGACAAGATCGGATCTCAAAAAAACTGGCAAATTAGAGGCTCGGAATTTTTCTCGAACATAGCAATAAAGATTTGAAATATGCCCGTTTTGTTCGTGCAGATAAGATAGGTTAAATTCTCGCTCCTTTTGCCCCAGACGTACGTGTTATGAATAAAGAAAGAACGTTTCTTCGTACGAGATTGTTTGACTGATTTAAAATATCATTGTGGATGATAAGCGAGAAATATGTTATAAGATGAAAATATTCTGTAATTGGACCTCGAGAGAGCTTTGTGGTGACTGTGTATTGGTTTTCTTTAATAGGAAAATAAAATTGTTTTTTTTTTTCAATATTGAGGATCAATATTGAAAGAAAAAATGAGACTGGCCCGTGGCGCAATTGGCAGTGGCCCTGTTTTCTGCTCCAGGGTTGTGGGTTCAATTCCCGCCCCGAGTCTGGGTGTAATATGTATTTATTTGTATATGTATTATTTATATGTATATTCATTTTAAAAAATATCTATATCAGTCAACTGTTACCTAAAACACAGGCATTAAGTTGCCTACCTTTGGGACAGACGATATATATATATATATATATATATAGTACCTGGATGACCGAGCTTTGCTCGGTTAAACTATATTTAGACACAAATTACATAGTGATAATATATGAATAATATTTTCAATCTTACCGATATAATAATAAAACAATAGTCACTGGTTACATAAATAAAAAAAAAAAAAAGAGATCCTAATAATATTTTTTCTCACCAAAAAAGGAACTTGAAAAAAGAAAGGAAAAATCTTCCGTTTTCGAGACCGCCCGATTTCCCACCTGAGCTATTATAAATTTACAGATGGTGGCGAAATTTACTTTCTTATTCTAATGATATTCTAGCAGTTTTTAATTGCTCTCGTGATTTTTATTTAAATAACCAGTTTATATCTTTTTTTCTTTCTTTTTCACTTTCTGTCCCCGCTTCACAGGAACAAAACCTGAACTTTCGTCCTAGGTAGGAAAAAAAAAGTATGTGCAACATGGGACGAAAGTACTACATCCATTCCCGTATTTTTGCTACCCTCGCCTTCGGCTCGGGCGGCAATTTCATATGAGGGTCAAAAAATAGTACCTTCATCCCCTTGTGACACAAAATACTATATTATCATATAGGTAAGACCGAAAAATATTATTAATATTTCATCAGTTCTATCGTATCTAAATATAATTTCCAAAAAAAAAAAAACGATTAACAAAAAAATAATAATAATAATACCGAGCAAAACTCGGAAATCAGGTAGTACAAGGCTCTCAATAATAGTTCTTTTTTTTTACAAAAGAGGGAACTTGAAAAAAAAAGCAAAAAAAAAAGTGGGACTTGAGGCATCGGGATTCGAACCCAGGTATACTGATTTCCCACCTAAGTTATTATAACCTTGTAGATTATGCCGAAATTTACCTTCGTATTCTAATAATATTCTAACAGTTTTTAATTATACTCGTGATTTTTTATTTAAATAACCAGTTCATATTTTTTTATTATTATTTCGTTAAGATCAAAAAATATTATTCATATATCATCAGTTCGTAATTCGTATGTAAATATAGTTTCCAAAAACATGAATTACAAAAAATAAAAAAATAAAATACCGAGCAAAGCTCGGTCATACTGTTAGTAAAGGGCTCCCAATAATAGTTTTTCTCACAAAAGATGAAACTTGAAAAAAAATAGTTCTGGACACATCTGGATTCGAACCTGGGGATCTTCTTATTTAGAATCCGCCCGGTTCACATCAGAGCTATTATAAACTTATCAATGACAGCGAAATTTACCTTCGTATTCTAACGATATTTTTTTATTGCCTGAAAAAAAGGATAAAACGACATTTTCTAAAAATAAATCCTAGCTAGATCGATTTATCGCCCCCGAAACCCACTGCATACTAAATTTCATGAAAATCGTTGGAGCCGTTTCCGAGATTCAGATTATATATATATATATATATATATATATATATATATATATATATATATATATATATATATATATATATATATACTTAGAATATATATATATATATATTCTAAGTAACATAATTTATAAATAACCGGCCACTGTTGAAGAAGTTGACATGCTTCTTCTACAAAAACTTTATAAACAAGAACTACAAATTATAAAGAAGTTATACATCAAGTGTCAATAAATGAGTATAAATTACTACAGTAATTAAATTAAATTAAATTAAATTAAATTAAATTATCGAACCTCCTCAACGTTGATGCGAGTCTGATGCCTATGCTAGGTAAAGAAATACCTGTATTACAGGTCATCATTCTCGCTTCGATATCCTTCCTAAAATAAATTACTAGTAGGTAATTGTTTGTTCATGAAACATGTATTAGTAACACTTCGCCTTGTTCAATTTTAAAGTTTTATAATTTTATTTTAACCTCTGGAAAATATAGTACGTGTAATGTGTAACATAATAATAAATAAATAAATAAAAATGCGTCAATGAAAAAGCCGTAAGCGCGACAGATGGAACAATTTAGTATTTTGGTTTTGTATACAATTTTTATAATAATTAGTATAATTAATATTGAAAATGAAATTTACTAATCATTTTTTAGTTCAATAATAAATTGAATTTAATAAAGATCCACAGAAACGACTTATTCTAAGTTAATTCATAGCAGCAATATAGTAAGCAAAACTTGATCGGTAAATAAGGTAAAAAGAAATGGTTTTATTTTTTATAACAAGACAGGGATCTTCAACTAATAATATATAGCCTTGCAATCGATAATCTTGCAACGATTATACACTGAAAGGATTTCTTTAAGTAATCATAACTTAAATTAAACAGTTTATAGAATTTCAAATACGTCACTATGTTATGGATAAGAGACTAACTAGGATAAAAGAAATAATAATAAGTATGGGCATGTAATTATTCGAGTGGGCGACAGACACTTCTATCAAGAAGGTTTGTAGCTCCATACACTATCCTGATCCACTGTTAATTGGTGGATCTACATGTGTGAGATCTTACGATAAGTTCAGATTTCCTAAAAATATTTTCTCTCGTCACCATCCATCAAATAAACTTTAAATACAAATTTATTTCCTAAATCATAAATAAACTAACACGTATTTGTACCCACAATTGCTAATATTAATACACAATTTCTGTTCTCTCTTTTATAATTACTTTTTATTATATTTATTGGGTCTAAAATTGTAAATAATATAATTTTACTTTAAAACATAATCGAAATTTTTTAATAAAATCATCATCTGGAACATAACATTTTCAGGTTGTGCTTGTTGCTTCGTGGTGCTTGTTGATATAAATTTCAAGTGTATAATTAGAAAGTGCTCGGGGTAACGTTGTTAGGATGCTTTAATTGCTGCTTTGACGTTTATTGGCGTTAAATTTAGGGTACACTTAAATTTTTATTACAGTTTCCACCTGTTGATGGCGAAGCCGCTCCGTAATTTAGCACTTTATTAAACGGGAAAAGAATTTTATTCAATAATGCTAGAAGCGTAGCGTTAAAAATAAATGTAAAAATTTTACGATTTTTAGACTTTAAAAGCGTAATTTTTGCCTTTTCGTGAGTACTCTTTAAAAATTAGGGTATGATTAACTGGATCCTATTGCCTGCAGATCCGGGACCCTCCAATTAAAGCGGCTGAAGGCTCCCGCAGGGGTTTAGTACGGTATTGCACTCCCAAAGTGCTGAGTCCGACATAGGTCTAGGACTGCCGGCCTGGGCATCCTGGATATCGTCCGTTAATGGATTCCCCTGCGACAAAAAAAAGGTATGATTAACTAATCAACATAATAATAGATATTATAAACTATATATACCTGTATTGTACTGTATCAGCCTAAAAACAAACCACTGCTGAGCGAAGGCCTCTTCTCCATATAGAGGAAGGGTATTAAAAGGGTAACATGTACTTACATGAAAGTTATTTAATAACAAAACCTAATTAAATAGCTATTCGTAAGAGAACAATAATAGAAGAGACTGATAGCAATAGAAGCCAAAACAATTATTTTTAGAAGAGTTGTCTATCTGTATGTTTGTTTCGATATCACGCAAAATTCGCTGCACAAAATTCGATGGGATTTCCACATTTGTATTTCTGGAGGTCTAACTTAAAATCTGGTGTAAGTTTCATCTTAATACACCATTTAGAAGTAGAGTTATTACTGTATAAACAATTGTAAGAATATTGTAAATTATTAGCGTACGAAGTTGCGAGTAACAGCTAGTAATTAATGTTTTATATCATTAATCTGTACTATTTTGCAGCTTTGTAAATAATTTTAGATCCAGTGGCTATTTTAATAATAAATAATCTTTATGTTATTTTTGATCTTCAGCTACCTATATACAAGGTTTCGTTGCTATCGAATCTGTAGTTTTTGCGTGAAAACCAAAAAAAATAGCCATGTAATAGTTAGGCTACTGCCTAGTAGTAGTAAATGTTCGTTACCATCCATCGATAATCTTTCGCATTTATTATTAATATTAGAAAAATATCGTATGATTTCTTTCGTTTCAATCGTTTGAAATAATTTCTCCATTTGCTGTGGTTTACATATTGTTAATATACATATACATATTTAAAATATTTAATTAATTCTAATTTCAATTCAAACCGAAAAAATATTTTAATATTCAAAATGAACTCAAATATAATCAATCCAAAGCGCTCGTAATTTTTATTGCAGTTTCCATAAAACAAAGGAAAAAAAAAGTGCAATTTTCAACTAATACTTCAGAGTATTCCATTAATCAAAAGTCGTAAAACAAAGGAAAGAATCAATTTCTTGTAATTGCATCACTTTTCACGGCACCGCCATTAACGTGACCTTTTTAATCTGGTTTTTTCCGCTTCCGTCCGGATATTGGCGGACGACTAACGGTCCACTTATCCGGATCTATTGAATGGCCACTGGACACTAACTACTACTTTTCGAAGTTCTTACCGGTTTTTACTGGTAAATAGATTTTGTGTAATATATTGCTTTAATTTATTAAAGCCGCTTTCAGAACAGTCTCTTCAAGTATTTAGAGACAATACTGTTGTGTATGTCATGAGTTAATTTATTTCTTATGTTCCTCGGCAGTTAGGAAATCCAGTATATTATGTACTTGTAACATTAATGCCATCAAAAACATAACTTGTAAAAAGAAACCAAGTCTCGCAACTCACTTCTTCTTCCGTAAAAAGTTATAAGATGTAATACCAAGTCGGCTAATTTATTCAATCCCTACTTAAGGGTTCTTCTGTTTTAAGTTATTACGTTAGTAGCTAACCTAACAACATCGTACAGTGATCATATCAATATTAAAAATCTTTGATGTTTTTAATAAATAGACTGACTTGGCAATCGCACTAAACAAACTAATTTAATATAATATTCCTATGTGTTACTTCTTAGATACATTGTTTTCATGCGATTGCCAAGTCAATCTATTTATTTAAAACATCAAAGATTTTTAATATTGAGATGATCACTATACGATGTTGTTAGGTTAGTAACTAACGTAATAACTTAAAACAGAAGAACCCTTAAGTAGGGATTGAATAAATTAGCCGACTTGGTATTACATGGATCTTACAACTTTTTACGGAAGAAGAAGTGAGTTGCGAGACTTGGTTTCTTTTTACAAGTTATGTTTTTGATGGCATCTCATTTCTTTTTGTAGACAGTCCTACTTATTTTTCCTTCCGGTGTTTTCTACTTCTTTAATATCAATAACGTATTTTCTTAAATCCTTTGCTCGGTCTAATGAGCTTTTCTTATTTTTGTAGATATTCTTCCTCTTTTTCTTTTCCGATACGATACAGATATATTATTTGAATGTCATGTCATACATATTGTGATCTCAAGTTGACAATTTTAAATACTTGACAAGAGAGATGAATGAAGTATGTTTAGTCGGAAACAGTGTTGTCAGATTGCTGTCGATTTTTTACACCTAACCTTCTATAAAAATAAACTTTTAAAAAATATTTAAAAAAGTGGATGTATACTTATGTACGTACGTAAAAAGTTATACTTATAATAAGATGATGCGCGGAGTTAATGGTTGGTGCGCGCCATCTGTAATCAGACCCTGAAAACCTACTAAAACAAAGAACTCGTCAAGACGAATCAATGGAGCCGAAATTCGATGGGGTTGCATCGTTTCATTACTGACTTCCTTTGACCACCTTTTAGCTACATCATCAGACCCTGGTTACCATTGAAAGATAAACTACTGGTCAAGAGAATTCAAACGAGCCCGAACTCGATGAGGTTGTTTAGTTTCATTGCGAAGTTCCTATGGCCACCTTACAGCTCCATCATCCGATCAAACCCTGGTAACCATCTAAAAACAAAGTACTCGTCAAGGCGAATAAAACAATCTGAAACTCGATGGGGTTGCGTAGTTTTCATTAGGGAGTTCCTATGACCACATTCCAGCTCCATCACCAGACCCTGGTTACCATTGAAAGACAAACTACTCATCAAGACGATCCAAACGAGCCCGAACTCGATGAGTTTGTGTCGTTTCATTGCGGAGTTCCTATAGCCACCTTCCAGCTCTATTATCAGATCAGACCATGGTAACCATTTCAAAACAAAGTATTCGTTAAGACAAACTAAACGAGCCAAAACTCGATGGGGTTGCGTCGTTTCATTACTGAGTTCCTATGACCACATTCCAACTTCATCACCAGACCCTGGTTACCATTGAAAGACAAACTTACTCGTCTAGAGTACTCAAATGGGCCTAAAATCCTTCCTTTGGCTACCTTCTAGCTCCTCCATCAAATCAGCACCATGTAATCATAATATTGCATTGTCACATGATTTACTATTATTTTGGATCAAATTTAATTTGCAAGATTTGATGACAAATATCGAGACAGATGAAACAAAATAAAAGCTTGTAAAAAGTGAGTTAACACATCCAGCGCAATGAAGTAAGTTAGCGCAATTGCGCGGCGCCTACTACTTAGCTTTATGTTGTCGGTTTTTTGTCACAGAGTGCACGCGCATCGTATAAAAATTTACTCTCATCAAGAAGTTATAGCTTTAAAATACAAAAGTTATTTTGAGTCCTTATTTTCTATATTTATTTTTATTTATTTAATGTTAATATACATTAATTAACAGTTATTGCTGTTATGACTCACTTAATCAATCAGGTGCATTCTAATAATGACATAATTATATGAACTCAAAAATGATGACCACGCTGGCGAAATGGTGCGCGCTGTTTTATATTAAGCGGGAGATCCCGGGTTCAATCCCCGGCAGAGTAAGTTTTCTTTCTCTGATCTGCTTTGGTGGGAGTCTTTGGTAGTGGCTAGTTACCACCCTATCGGCAAAGACGTGCCGCCAAGCGATTGAGCGTTTTGCTACAATGCAGTGTAGAAACTGATTAGAGGGATAGGTTTAATATAGCTGCCAACTGAATAAAATAAAATAACTTACGTACGGGAAGCATGGAAGCCGTGGAGCGGGTAAACTACCTCAGCCAGTCGCGGTAATGATTTATTAGTGTTCTTTAATACTTTGCGTGATTTTGGTACAGCTACATAAGACATGTCCCATTCTTGCTTTTTCATTCCGTTGACCATTTTACAGGTTACCTTTGAAGATAATTATATCTAGGTACCTATCTACACCTATTATTCCACTATATTATACTTGTACAGGTACACTGATTCATTCACTGCAAATGTAACTTTGTAATCCTATATATTTATATGGGATTACAAAGTTATTTATGCAGTTGGTGTATCTAGAAAACTGGACCGAAATTGCAAAATATTTGAATTTTTCCTTGGTTTATATACTAAACACTAATGGTATTCTAAATTTGAAGCTTCTATGTCTGCTAGAAGTGCCTTAGAGTTTTGATGATCGGTCAGTCAGTGAGTGACAAAATTCGAAACTTTGACTAATTATAATTCTTAAACTACTGGTTCAAATTGAATGAAATTTGAAATATACCGTGTTTATACAATGCCTGCTTGGGTATTGAAAATTCAGACTTCTAGTTTTATCCACAACGAAGTTATAGGGGGTCGAAAATGGCCTGAGTTGCTTCGAGAAAAGGATAGTACGGCCGTGCCACTTTTTTTTTGCTCGACTTGGCGGATGCACTGCCGTGCCTCCAGATGTTAAGATGTCATAATTTTACTTACAAGGCACGAGTGACATTCGTGATCTATACTTCAGCCAAATTCGATATGGAATGTTTACCAACAAACCGTTGCTGAGCAACCAACCATAGGCAGATGTTTACAGCCTATTGGAAAATAATTATAATAATTATATTTTTTAATATGTATACATAGTAATACAAGCTACATAAAACTTGAAATAAATAAGTCAGAAATTAGTTATATTTATATATTATCTATAATTATGGGTAAAATTTACTTGTTAACGTGGGTATAACTAATTTCCCACTGAATGATTTCTAAATATTTTAATAAATATGTACCTATATGCCTATATTAAAAATAGTTACACTATCCCTGAATAGCATTCAAAATAAAACAACATTTGTTTTAAAACGGATTTAATATGATTAAAAATCTATGTTCAAACAATCATTCTCTTTTATTATTTATTTTACTTTACTTACATTGAATAAACATAATAATTATAATATTTGAAATTGTGCATAAAAATCGATAACAATTTACCTTTAACGATATAACGACTGATCAAAAAAAGACCAAATGTTGCTTATCTGCGAAATTTTCCTTTCCAGTGCAAAAATTTAGGGTTGTTAGATGTATATTAGTAATTAAAAATTTGTTAATTTTTGTTATAAGCAAATTTTCTTATATACCTATTACGTATTTGGGGGTTAAGTTAAGCTCTAGGAAACAATGTTAAAGTAAAATTAATAATGTATAACTAGGAAATTGGTGATAAATTACAATTTTTCATTACTAAAAGTGTGACAACCCTATACACGATGACATTTGGTTTGTTTACATAAATTCCACATCGAATTTGGCTCAAGTATAGATACTCTTTAATCGAAGACAAAAACGTATTTATTTTATTTTTTATCTGTCTGTCTTTATCTTGCCGATGGAGGTTGGATGAAGATTGCGGGAAACCAGGATATTTGGCGCGAACTTAAGAAAACCTATGTCCAATATGTGATACATAATAGGTACCTAAACTTTATTTAAGTTTTACTTTGACTTAACATATGAGCTACTCTGCTTGTGTCCACAGAATTTTATTTTCATGCTAAAAATGATCTATGACACCTACAAAACCCTCCTTTAAAGAACGGTATATAGAATACTGTTCTCTTATATTTACGCGAATTTTTCTCATTTAATTAAAAGTCTAAATCGGATTTTTTCGCGTTTATTTGTTTAAAAAACTTTACAGTTTCACGATTTTTCACTGACTTTCTCACTGTGACTCGGAGATCTGTCCCCCGAGATCATGGATGCTGTAAAGGGTCTAAAACGTTGGGAAATAATTTGATTGAAAAATCGTTAAACTGTAAAGTTTTTTAAACAAATAAACGCGATATAATCCGATTTAGACTTTAAATTAAACGGTATATAGAAGCCTATTAGTATATACTTGTGTACGAATACGAAACTCTGTTAGATATCCAAATATTTTAACATTCAGTATACAATCAAAAACTAATATTAGTATAAGAAATAAAAAAGCAAGATTACTGAAAAATTAAGTATTCTTCATAAAATAATGTTTTATAAGTCATTTTGTAAATGTTAATTACGTTACTTCATTCCTTATTTAAATAGTCGCCGTTTCATTTTCAAACCAGTTTTCTAAGGAACTTAACTTTCTCTTAACCAAGACTGTTTTAATTAACGGTCAAATAACAGCATAGTTAACTTAGGCGAGTTAATCGTGTTCGCTTCGGTCTAGAATATTATAGAGAATTCACATTCTAAACAGGTTCCGGTTATACCCAGTTGTGATTGTATAATTGTTATTTAATTGCTAGGACCGGGTATAGAATGAAGGCGATGGTCTCCTTCTGCGAGACAGTAATGTCCCAGAAGGAGGCCGACGAGCGGATGAGAGAGGAGGCCGCCGACGTGGCCTCCATCCGCGGGCGACGAATGGGGGTGCGTAGGAGGCGCTACTTAATGCGCCTCCTATAACGCCCTTGTGCCCGTGTCGGGCCGGGATGGGAACCCGGTCCTGCTAGACACGGCGTCGTCGGGACTGTTCAGAGGTTAGCCGGACAGTCCCCATGGAGGAGAAGTCTGGCCTTTTCGCCGAGGCCAGCCTGCCGTTGGAGGGATCCTGTTGCCTGCAGATCCGGGACCCTCCAATTAAAGCGGCTGAAGGCTCCCGCAGGGGTTTAGTACGGTATTGCACTCCCAAAGTGCCGAGTCCGACATAGGTCTAGGACTGCCGACCCGGGCGTCCTGGATATCATCCGTAAATGGATTCCCCTGCGATAAAAAAAAAAAAAAAAAAAAAAAAAAAAAAAAGGACCGGGTATAGAATAACTACAAGGGTAAAGTTTATTACTGATACGGATATCCGTTTTATTTATAGGCTAGTGGGCGCATGAAACTTCCTCTGTGTTCAATTTCACTCTATCATGTGTGTGTGTCGTGTACGTATATAGTAGATATATCCAGTTCCAACCTGTATTATCCGGTATTACCCGATATTATACAGCGTACGTCATTTCCGAAACTTCACACTGTATCCATATTAAATTTCATAATTGACCCAGCGGTTGGGCTGTGAAATTATAATAGACAGACGGACAAACAGTATTATTTGGTATTTATAATATCAGTATAGAGTAGAGGTTATTCTAGGTTTCACCTGCCTTAAATTTCGGTATTTGTATGATATTCCAGTAGTCTAAGGCTATCTGAAATGATGAATTAAAAGAATTTTTAAATAGGTGCTGAAAGTTTTACTCTAAATACCAACGAACACATAAAAATCGCTTTTACTTTATAGTATGTAAGATTTTCTATGAAATAAATCTAATCCTATCCTTGATATGTATGTACCATAGTACAATAATTACAGACAACATTAGGAACTAAATGAACCTTACATCAGTTTTTTGAACCTGAATCTAAGAGTCGTGGAATAATTGTTAGTTGCAAAGGTAATTCGACTTCGCGTCACTTGAAAATCAAAATTATAATTATTTTGATAAAATTGTTACTTTCCCTTAAGTTGAATTTTACATTAATTTACACATATTAGTTTAAATTTATAATTATATTGTATTCTTTTGTTTGTATATTTTATTCGACTAAATTATTCCTAAGCGTCAGAGTTATGTTTTTTTTAATACTTAATTAAATATTAAATATAAACAAAAAAAAATTATGACTTTGTTAAATAGAAACGAGTTTAAAATGAAATAGAAAACATTATTAGCAGTAACGTTAGTACATAAATATATTTACTTAAAGTATAAAAAATAATGGGAACAAAATATTTCACTTATTGCACCACAGTAGCTTAGGTTTTAAGGTTGCCTTAACCTACGCATATTTTAGCAAATTGAGCATTTAAAATTATATTTTTTTTCCTATCGCGAATTCAAGTATTGCTAATCGCTCGCTTATTGTCAACTACATTTCACATTTAAACTAACGCTAAAAAAATTGTCGATTATTAGCACTAAAGTTTTAGGTCACCGATTGCCTGTCGAAAATAGTAACGTTGATAGCATCGCTTTTTAATCGCAATTCGACAACAATCAAAATTGGACAAATGTATTTATCGCTGATCTTTTGTAAGTAAAAAAATATCTGTTTCAAAATTCATAGCATGCTCGGCAGAAAAACACCGCCAATCCACGTATTACGAATTAAGAACCAATCTTCAACAGAAAAGGATGTCTTTGCCCAATGGGACGTTAACAAACCAAAATAGTACAGTACATTAATTACAACACAATAAAATAAATTCGTACAATTTCATAAATAAATGTATGACTGTTTAAATTTATATTTGTTCGGGTGCTTACCGCGTTTATAATTTTGTTGAGTTCATGAGAGAATAAGTGCGTCCGTATGCCGAAACTAGTCGACCGAAACGAAGAAGAAAGAGGGTAGACAGATTTTTCTGATCTGCCACCATCCACCATCTCCTTACGTCAGTCTCCCCATGATCATGGCGATTGAAACATTGCCGAAATATAGGGAACTCAACAAAATTATAAACGCGGTAAGCACCCGAACAAATATAAATTTAAATATGAATAGTGATCGCGTTAGTTTAAAACAAAATGTATGACTGTACACGTAGGAGTACTTTTGAAGTACGTCTCATTACGATCCCATGTTACGTTCATAATACTGTACAGAGAGTGCTCGTAAGTATTAACAAAACACATATTACCAAACATATTATTACCCATTGCGGTATGTTACACTCTCCGAGTATTACTTTTGAAAATGATATCAAACTACTATTCTTTACACGTATTGTCACAGCGGTCACAGCGATTTGCTGTAGTGCTAACGTTCGCAGATTCGATGCCTGCTTATGGCAAATTTTTATATAGTCCACAGAGATGACGTTGTCTAGGCATTTATTTTGACGACGCGTTGGCGCAATGGTCACAGCAACTGGCTGATGCGCTAGCGATCGCGGGTTCGATCCCCGCACATGACAAATATTGGTATAGGCCATACAGATGTTTGTCGTGGTCTGGGCGTTTGTGCTTGTGTATTGTGTGTTTCCGGAACTCCGACACAGGATTCACATCCTACTGGGGGTCGTTGAATGTGACACGTTTATTTGTGTTTGTTTTGTGTGTGTCTCCCAATACCTGATAAAAGATTTCAAACTAATATGAGGCGTTTATTATATACCAGTATATATGCATTTTGTTTAAATATACAATACGTCATAACAATTACAATTTAGAGACAATGTTTTAGACATACCATTTCCATCGCATTATTTAATCTGCGATTGTACCAATTTTCCTTCATTCGTTGGTATTCTCAACCCGTCCGTGCGCGGATAAATTACACTTGCTAGGCTTAACCCTTAGCCAGAATCAATAAATACTTTTTGGGTCTTTTCATTACACAACACCTATACAAAATAACGTAATTTGTAAAAAGAACTTTTCTTTTTCAAAGGAGAAAGCTTTGAGGTATCCGTGAATTAGCTCTGTATTGGAAAGGTGAGCTTAATTGGCTTTACGAGTTCGTATATTTTCGAAATAGTATTTGAATAAATTTAATGGTTTTTAAATTGCCGATTTATTTTATAAGAAATTAAGAACTAAAATAAATACTTTCTAAAATAAGATATTTAAATTTTGTTTATTGTTGTTTTAACCGATAAGATCTTAAAATAAATAATTAAAAAATTAACAAAGGAAATTATTCAAATGCTACAAGTGTGCTACTTGTTCTGTTTCATATTCTATTGAATTGACATACTTGCTGCTACGCACGAGGCAATTGCATACATAAATGGGGAAATTCTGCCATTTCAATGTCAAAGTCAAAGTCAAAATATTTTATTCAGCATAAATTTATTACAATTATTTACTGAACGTCATGAGTCTACTACCAGTTCGGAAAGAAGAAGCCGCTGACCTGAGAAGAACTGGCGAAAGAAACTCAGCGAGATGATGAAAATGATCAAGAAATAACCTTTATAACGCGAGATCTTGCCTATACATTTTGAGTACCACTGGCACGCCATAATAAACCAACACTTCCCGTATAACGTCAACTATATATCAATCACAATAATGGAATGGAAATTACTAGTGAAAATAATGATGCTTATATAATATTCTTCTCAGGCTTACGAATGTTTTCTCCCACCGCCTACACCGCCCACAAATTTTAAAGGTACATTTAGTACCTGTATATTCAGCTAGTTCATAGATTAAATTTATTAATGCCGTCCGTATCTAATGTAACCCTGCTTATAACAAAAAAATAAATAAATAAAAGCCATGCAAGCATAATATGCGTGTCTTTTAGCTACAACAATAAGAATAATGTTTGATATGTAGGGGAGAGTTGGATATTACCGAGCCTCTAAGAACTTGGACCTATAATTCGGAGAAGGTTCGATATATATATATATTCAAAAATGCAGTAAATAGTACAGAATTTATTTAGCTACGCATACATCACGGCAAAATATTTCAAAAAATAAACAAAAATTAATTATTCCAAAATAATAAAAAAAAAACGGGAAAGCGTGGTATTATCAGACTGGTCTGATAATATCGTGCCAAGGTTTGATAAAACCGTGCCCATAATAATTTCGTAAATTTCTATCAGTAAACTTAGAATTAAAAAAATGCAACGTTGAATAAACTCGTTCGTAGAAAAAGAAGCATAGACTCCTTTCTATACTTAGATATAGATATTTTTTTACGACTAGATTAATAATCATAACCATATCGGCCATTGGATGTCCACTACTGAACGTAGGCCTCCCCCCATCGACTCCGTTTCAAAGCAGCCTCCATCCAACCGACTTCCGGCGATTCTCTTTAAGTCGTCTGTTCATCTCGTGGATGGCCGTCCGACATTGTGCTTGCCGGTACGTGGTGTTCCCTCGTACACGCCCTGGGCGCGGAATTGACAAACTCTGTTATTTCATTTTATAATCTCAAAATAATACAGTCAAGTTAATTGTGTATTCAAATCAATCTAGTCATTAATTCTATAATATGTTAGGATTAAAATAAAAGTAATCAATGTGTTACAATACAAATATAGAATAGCTTACCTCTTGTCAAAAATGCCCGCGAAATTATAAGGAACGAGAGTAAAAATTTGTAAGACAAATTACCGTCGTGCACCGGGAGGGGTAGAGAACTCAGACTGTGATCTTTAAGGACTGGATAGCGCAATTAGCGTTTAGTTTTTGAAATATGCTAGGGCGTGGAATTATCAAACGCGCGGTATTATCCAACTCTCCCCCACGACACGACACACAACACACACACACACACACACACACACACACACACACACACACACACACACACACACACACACACACGAAAACACACGACGAGTGGGGAATTAAATAAATAAAACCTGTATTCTTAGCGGTACCAACACAGATTTACCACGTGGAACGTGTCCTTATCATTGTATCGCAATAAAAATTCCACATTTACTACTGCAGTTTCTACATAGGGTGAAGAACAGCTATTAATAATGAAAAGGCCCGAGATGCCGTATTAAAAGACGCAAAAAATATAAACTACAACGCTATGTACGCTGTCAAAATTTTATTTATTGATTTTTGAATTGAACAATTTAAAAAAAAAAACTATATGACATAATTTATTCATTATGTAAAACGTAATAATCTTTCGCTTGAAGTCGATGAGAGTGACAAGTGAAACATTTAAATAATATTACATTTATGTTAAATAATCTTTAAAAAAAACTCTAATTATAAAAACACTAGTAAGACGAAAAGTTTCCAAGAGGTAGCGCATAACGTACGAGCACTCGAGTTAACAACCAGTCTCAAGTTTACGCGACACACACATACCCTTGATTTATACACGTCTTCTTACACGAGTTGACACACTACCAAAATCTTTTACTCCGAAAAGAATTTTTTTTATATAGATTTTTACGTTATTTTCATTATTTTTATTTTCCTTCTTTTAAAAATTAATAGTTATAGTTTATAAACTATTTATTAAACATAGTAAAAATATTTTTAAAAACTTACATAAAATTAGGCATCACGCGCAATGCCCTACCATGATGTTAGGTATGCGAAATATTGTAACTGACGAGATGCGGTACTGTACATATTACACATTCACAGACACAGCAAACATAATTCGCATTATTCGAAAATTATCTATCAACATCGTTTTACACATCCAAAGAGACATCATATCCGTCATCAATAGAATCATGTTGCAGCGTCGTCGTACAAGCGGTATGGGTATTTGCTCGACGCATTACTACATGATGACCTACAGAACTGTATTAACCTCGTTTGGTCGTTACAGTCGTCCTTTGTGCGACATAGAACTCCTGTGTTTTCCAACACTGGTAAAGACGAGCCAATTTTTTTTTAATACCATATTGATGGTTAAAAAAATATATATTTCCTTTCTTTCTAACATTAATGACTAGTTTTATTTTAGTAATGAAAAAGTAAAAGATTTCAAATGTACAATTTAACACTAATTACAGTACAAGGGTCTAGCCCAAAGCGAGTATTTAATAGACGTTAACTTCATATTACGGTACAGTAATGGAACTGAAAAGCTGAGATCAGAGAGTTCTTAAGACTCAGCTTTGCGATAAAGTGTAACTATAATTACACCAAGCAAAATAATTAATGAAACGGTGCATAAATAAATATTGTCATTTTTGGAACTCTGGAATATTTGCTAAATATTCGGTATCGAGCCACCACGGATTTTGAGGCTGCTTTTTTTTTTGAGAGGTGTGTTATGACTTCAAAACATCATAACTAGTGTTCTTATGATGGCGCATGACCTTTTTGACTTGAAATAAAATTTAAAAAAATTATCGTACGAATAATTTTTTTGTTATACGATTATCGAAAGATATGTTTTTAATGTTATGTTGTTAGGTTTTTTTTATTGATAGGTTGTTAGGTCTTTTTTTTTGTGCAAGAACTAGTTTTTTAACTAGGGACGACGCGTTGTAACCATAGAGGTATAAATACCTTTATGGTTGTAACTTAAAAAAAAGACCTAACACCTATCAATAAAAAAAAAACCTCTAACAACTTAACAAATTAAAAAAAATATTTCGATAATCGTATGAATAACAAAAAAAAAATATTCGTACGATAATTTTTTAAATTTTTTTTTACCTCCAAAAAGGTCATGTGCCATCATAACAACACTGGTTATGATGTTTTGAAGTCAAACCGGACCTCTAAAAAAAATCAGCCTCAAAATCGGTGGTGACGCGATACCGAATAATTACCGAATATTTAAGTATATGCACAGATGCTTTAAGATATAACTAGCTGTAGACGCGACTTCGTTCACGATTGCCATACTATTCATTAAGCTTGAAATATAAAGTATGTTAACTATGTAGTTTACGTTGGGCCTAAAGTTCAAACGTTGGATCCTGTTGCCTGCAGATCCGGGACCCTCCAATTAAAGCGGCTGAAGGCTCCCGCAGGGGTTTAGTACGGTATTGCACTCCCAAAGTGCCGAGTCCGACATAGGTCTAGGACTGCCGACCCGGGCATCCTGGATATCATCCGTAAATGGATTCCCCTGCGAAAAAAAAAATAAATAAATAAATAAAGTTCAAACGTTACTATATATTCCGGGTTACAAATAACGTGTACCTAATACCGAGGATTATGATGTCTGTAATTTCTGAACTGACAGATGAAAGAACTTATAATATGTACAGGACAATCTATAAAATATCTCGTTTCTTACAAAATTAGAATTAATGAAATCGAACAACGCGTTTACAACTAAATACACATTTTTGAATTTCATCTCTTCCGCCAAGGGAACCGTGCCGAATTAGGAGTATGAACTCAAATCGTGTCTAGTTCCGTATAAAATCATTTCAGTTTTGCCGTTATGCACGGCAAAGATACAAATAGACAGACAGACAAAAAATTTGTTCTTATTTTAAGATTCAGTATGTATTTTTGTATCCTCTAAACCAGAGTTCCCCAAACTTTTTTGTGTCGTAGACCCCTTGCCATGTTTTTCCGTGTTGGGTAGACCCCCTACTTACCTGATATTGATTTTCTGTAAATTTCTAACTGTAGTGAAGTTTAGTATTAAAAACTTAAAGTAAAAACACATGTTAATTTATACATTTATTAATTGAATTTAAATTAAAACGACTCAAAATACAATTTTGTATCTGTTATGTAAAATATACGTAAAATTAAATAAACATAAAATAAACTATAAATAAAATAACATAAGCAGTAAGTCAATATTTTTAGTGAGAAGGATGAACCTGGTGCTTTAATAATAAGTTATCAACATTTGGCGTCAATTTTGTAAGGGTTAATCTTAAATCTCCTCGGCTAATGATGTCCAGTCTGTTTCTTTTTTTTCTGTTAGGAGATTGGTAACAGCGCTGAACCCCCTTTCCACTAGGTATGACGATGGAAAGAATTTACTGTATAGGTACTTTTATAAATAATGTATATGTTTTGATATTATAAGATAGTATGATGTAAGTAAATAGGTACTATCAGTGTATGTGTTGAGATCCACTATCGTGGACCCCCATTTTCATCTCATGGACCCCCAAATTTTTTTTCGCTGACATAGACCCCTTGCAGGTTGTCATAGACCCCTAGGGGTCGATATAGACCACTTTGGGAATCACTGCTCTAAACGAATTTTTTCAAAATATCTTCAATGTACTGAATTGATCTTGTCAGAGTATAATACGTACAAGCTGTCGTGACTTCGTACGCGATCAGGCGTTTTGACTTTTATTCTCCCTTCCAAGGGAACTGGAATAAATTTCGGTATAAAAAGTGCCTACCTCATAGTTTAAACTAAAATATTGAAATTAATTTTAATGTAAAATATTGAATCTTAAAATTGAGCCAAAAACTGTAAATTTTTATTGGTTTCTCGAACACGGATTTTACAAAATCATTATTTAAGTAAATTTGCAATTTAGCTAATTTATTCTCCAGCTACTCCATTATGATACGATGAATTTTATTTATGTGAAATCTATGAATCGCGGCCTCAATATTGATTGAAGGTGACGTTCAGACAGGTGCTATTTATGACTTCAACCCTAATGTAAAGAGGCTGGTAAGATAAGAATGAAAAACCTTTTCTTATTTACAACATACAGAAGCTACTACTTTTAAATTAATCTGAAGAAAACGTGTTCAAAATATTCAGCAAAGCAAAATAAAGTTATCAAAAACATGTTTATTTAGTCATGTAACTTCTATTACGAGTAAACATTATTCTTAAAATAAAAAATAGAAAATTTATTAAATCTTCTTATATATTATTATTATTAAATAAATTAAGCTTAGTTCTAACTTAGAGTTACTTACTCTAATAAATAATAATAATAAACGTCTCATACTCAACAGCCCCTAGTAGGATGTTTATCCTGTGTCGGGGACCACACAAATAGACCACGACAAATATCTGTATGGCCTATACAAATATTTGTCATGAGCAGGTATCGAACCCGCAACCGTTAGCGCATAAGCCAGTTCCTGTGACCACTGCGCCAACGCGTCGCCAAAAATCAAATAAGTAAGTCAATAATCAAATAAAATCAAATAATTACTTTATATTATATATTACTTGTTACCTATAAACTTACTAATTTACAGTAACTACTCTCGTGTAGTATACTATCTTTGGTTAATTATTCATGGTAACGGAGTTTTTTTTTTTCGACAAAAAAAAAGTAAATTTCGGAAAAATAAAGTATTTCAAGTTTTCAGGAAAACGGCTATTTCTTTTCTATAGTAAAAGAGCTTATTTTCATTATGCGGTTTGCATGTTAAATTTCTAATACATTAATTCTTGTAAACATTATAAATGCGAAAATTATATGAGACGTGAAAGTTGATAGAGTTAATTTTCGTTACTCATTAGGAATAAAACTTGGAATATATTTAACATAAAATATTTCAAACGATCGTCACGGTTCACGCAGCAGAGCATAGATAATGAAAGGGAATTTTAGCCTTTAATAAATTTGTATCTAACCAGCACCAAACTGGGTGATCGAAACAATATTTTTGCTTATTTTGTATATTATAGCCCTAGCCCTAAATTAATTTTGGTAGGTTACTTTGAGATATAAGATTAAATGTATCGAATTTTGGGTGAAAATTTGTCTCTCAACGGACCCGTATCGAATTTACTTAGTCTTCCAATATATCTAACGTGTTACTAAATACAGAAATATGTATAAATATATGATGTAATGTACCAAAATATCCCTTATTTTGTTCCTTATTTTCTCATATTTGTAGTGCCACAGAATAAAATGATCAAAAAGGAAATATAATATAACTTTTAGAAATTAGCTCTGATGAAAATTGTTTTATTTGTCAAACAACATTTTACTGCATATTTTGTCTGCGAACCTATGAAAACTATGTGATAATTGCAATTCCATGAAATCTAGGAATATTATGGAAAATAATTATACTTACCAAATTTCGACGATGAAAAGTAATTATTATTTGGCTGTTTTATGCTTTTACAATTATTTTTGTAATAACTATCCGTCGCCCCACGCCGTTCCACTGCGGGTTGGTGGATAATTTTCTACCATGAGTAACGATCGTTATCCTAATAGCAGCTTTACGTGCTCTCCAAAGCACGGTGGAGAGAACGACAAGTGCATACATCCAGACCAGAAATAAATATTTGAAAAATACCCTAAATTAAGGCGACTATACTACTAAACCAGAACGACTGATATACATATTATGTATGTTGAGAATAATTTCTTCCGAAACATACAATCTTAAATAAGATGTTTTTCTTCACCGGAATGCACAAGATGAAATTCAATCCTTTGTACGATATCTTCATAATAGTACCCATATGAACAAAAATATTAATACTTACTTTGTTGAGACCTTTTTTTTTAATTTGGTCTTGTTCAAATTAAAAAAAAAAATATGGATTGAATATTTAATTTTTATTTATATATTCAGAAAACATTTTATTATGTAGAGAAAAAAAACTTATTGGTCTAAATGTTTTAAAAACTTACTTTTTTAAATAATATATTACTAAAAATTAATTTAATAACAAAAATTTATCAATTGAGATGTCGCAGACGGTTTTAAAAATGTAATAATGCCATTATAAAATTTTGTAAATATACGAAGATTTATGTAAGAACATTTTTTATTAAAAATTAATTAATAAAGCTGTTAACTTTTGTAGGTATTCTTTTAATTAAAAACATACAAGGCTAATCCTCCTTGTTCACTTAAAAGATTTATTACTCTAATTCTAGACTTTCTAAGTTTTTAGGGTACCGTGCCCGAAGGACGCCAACGTTACTAAAACTCCGCTGTCTGTTCGTCCAATCATCCGTTCATCTGTCACAGTTCTATCCAGGCATCTATAGTATCTATATAGGTAATTAATTACCTTATTAACACATTCGGGTACCTGGGTATCAGTACCCGACAGTCAGTCGGGACCCTCTGGTTGGCAGTCCGGCATGGTTACCATTACACCAACGGGGTCGTCAATATACTAATATTAAAAGATCATCCGGTGGTGATTTTGAACTTGAGTTACACGATTCATCATGTATCATCTTCTTCACTGTCTAGAAATCCTTTCTAAAAAGACGGGCTGAGGTCATGTTGCTGTTGTATATAATTGAATCGTTTATGTGATTTTGTAATATGGGAATAGCTTGGCATAGGAAGCAAACATTTACTTTGCGAAATTGAAAAGTGATGCAAAAGAGTGGAGTATATCGCGAGACTGATAGCTGTAGTCGATTATTCCCTATTTTGGAAGGGGTACTATAAAGTCCGTCCCTAAAATCTTGACTAGCCTTGAGTATGCGATATGTGGTACTGCTTTACAATTATTCTTGAATTCAACACACCCTGTCCGATGTCTTTCATAATGAACTATAATGGATTTACAACCAACGGTAGCTGATCTTTGCAGAAGCTTATGCAGGGACAAAGACGAATTTATACGTACAATAGTGTTGGATATGGATCGTTTTACTGATCGTGAAGTATTGATTTCATAAGCCCTTTAGTATATTACTGACCTAATATTTCCGTCGACGAAGTTTCTAGCTATTTATTAGCTATGGTAAATTTATCCACTTCTTATAGAAGATCTTATATATGTATATATTTTAATATTTGGCGTCATTAAAAATCAATATTATATTTAAGATGTTCAACGTTTAGCTTTATCTTAATTTTAAATTCAAATTCGTAATCCACGAAATATTCAAGGCACGGTCCAACCTGTTTTGCGTTGCTAATTTCCCTTGTTCTAGGGTTAAGGTTTGTTTATAATAAAACCGTGAAAAGTATTTCGTACACGTTACTGTTTCTGTTTAAGTAATAAATTTAATTAGAATAATTTAGTTTTCTGTTGTTTTTCTGATCATATTTAAACTATGTATCAGTATTTAGAATAACGTGTGGTTTCGTCCCTTTATAATTATCCTTTGAGTGTTTATAACCATATTTTGATAATCATGTTATAGTAATAAAAGCGAGCTTAAAATAAATTATGTGCTTCTGCTTTTTAGCATACAAAGCATTATATGTTTGTTTAGAATATTAGTTAAGGTATTGATTTTAATTGAAATCCAAAAGAGTTACTGACCTGAACTGAAACAGTATGTTAACGTTCCATTGCTGAGGAAATTCTTTCTCTCCTACACAGGAGAAGGGTCAGGTCTTAATCTACTGAGCTATTTCACCATGGGTCGGCGGATATTTTACTACTAGGAGTCATCAGATCAGTTACTTACGATAACAACCAGGACCGACGGATGTATATACCTTCTGAAGCACAATTTGGTTACTCATATAGATAATTGCCCAGACCAGAAAAATATGTGTTAATTAGAAATATCTGCTCTAAGCGGGAGTCGACCCGATACCATGGACGTTAGTTAAATTTTCAAACTTTCTACACCAAAACGAATTTTTCTACTAGCTTCGTAAGTTTAGATATTTATTCTTTATATTATTTATAGTTTTCCCGTTATGCAATTAATATTTAATTTAATAACAAATGTGGAAATATAAAGAGTTCTTCAATCTCTAGTTAACTTTAAAAATTACGATCTATTTTCTTTAGAAAATAGTATAAAGTTGGTTTTCTTGCTGTTTTTAAGTAAATTAAGTATAACGTTAAATAAAAACTTAGCTACCATTGAGAATTCAGTATGACGTATCTATTCTCCGTTATATCATTAATTTAATAGAAAATCTAAATTATAAAAATAATAATTAAAAATATAAATATTAAAAATTAAAACCCAAACAATACCTACATTGGTTAAAATTCAGTGAACATTACATTTAATTGAAACAGGTATTCTAATAAATAACATGAAATATGAAATGAATTTTAATTATTAATGAAAGTTCAAAATGCAAGAGAACACTCTAATATTAATTAGATTCAGACCTTTGTACTCCACATCAGCCGTTGTGTGTCCACAGCTGAACGTAAGCCTCCCTTATCATCTCAGGGTGTGATTGCCAATGCTCACCATGCTTGGCACCTTTGTACGTTTGAACAATACCATCCTACATTGTTAAGGACAAAGTGCTTTGTAATATGTAGTCAACTTAGAAAAATAATTTGTCATTTCTACACAGCAAAAAAACTTTTATTTTTTACGTTCTCTGTTCTCTCTGTTTGCATTACAAAAAATATTTACTGTTAAATGTTGTAATTTTATTTTAAAAAAAATTAAGTTTGTATAAATGCTTTATTATTTAGTATTATTTTTTGGGTAATTTTTTATTTATTTCTTTACATATTGTTACAAATGAGATGTCCGGTAGATGGTATACGTGAATCGAAATGCGGGTTCATATTGGGAGTAGCGGGTTCATATGGGCATACAGATAACGTCACAATTCTGAAACATTCGTCTAATTTATTTTGCATATTCGTCAAATTCATTAATTATATTCGTCAAATTAATATTGTACATTCGCCAAATTCATTTTGTGCATTGAAGTGCTTGAGTGATGGATTACGTCTCAATACTTTTATTTAACAGTAGATAAGGCTTGCCCGACAATGAAACATTTTCAGGCTATAACAGATCAGTTAAATAGAGATATGCAATGCTACTTATATCTTACATTCAATAATGAAAAAAATAAACCTTTGTAGGAGTAATCATTCGTACGTCTTTTCCGTCTATCTGTCTGTCACAGCCAATTTATTGAAGTTTGACACCAAAGAATTTATACCATAACTAGAATGCTCACTTAGTAAAATTGTATATTCAAATATGCACCTTGAAATAAACGACATAAGGTTGATATTTCTTACCAACATGTAAAGTGAAAAATCGTTCCGAGCATTTCGTTGACAGCCGCTGTTTTGTCTCTTTCTTACGAGTTTTGCCTTGAATCTATGGTAGAAAGAGACGCAATCCCGAGTTAAGGAACGTTTTTAGAGTGCACGTGAGCATTCCAGTTTGTATATAAATTCCTTGGTTTGACACACATTTAAATTTCTGTAACGGAAACACTGTCGTTTAACGTTAAATAAATAATCAATTTAGAATTAAGGATGACATTAGGGGCAGAGTAAGAAGACTCGTCAAACATTCACATCGGAGACAATTAACATGTCAAAACTTAATATTAATATAAACAAACAAAACAAACACCTTTGCCGATAAACATTAATTTTAAATGGGGTATCAACGATAACTTAGGTTGTTTGTACACTGTCAACGACGAAACGTGTGTTGTGACGTCACTTGAGCCTGAGATTACGCTGTTTCACTCATCCTTCAGACCGAAACAAAGCAATACTGATTACACATACGGAATAACTGATGAACAACTGGAACCATCGCTGATTCAAACCGGTTACAACCGAATCCAACTATTTTTCGCCAGATTTTTTATATAAACTACATTTTTTTTTTTCATATTTAAAGAAATTACCAAATTTTACTAAAATTGTTTCCACTTGCACAGCAGGACGCATTGTGATACAAGCCTTTGATAATACAAAACATGTCAAAATTTCACGGCACAGATAACAAATCGCTTAAATGTGAGATATCTATATTATTACTAAATAATTGAGCGGACATGGCATTGTCTATAATTTACTTGTATAAGCTTGGTGTCGTAATATGCGTTGACAGATGTCAACTGCTATTTATTTTGTTAGTGGTGCTTTCCTAAAGGATATTCAGAAATTGATTCTTATGGTGGTCGTGTGCAAGTTAAGCTATATAATAATATTACTGATATTATGATATAATAACACTCCGATGAATTTTTTGAATCTCTTGAATATATATAATACTAATATATATATTAGTATTTCAATAAACCAACTGCTGATTTTTATAATATTATAATAGGGTAGACTGGGCAAATTGAAACAATTTTATTTTTATCGTCTATAGTTTTGTTAATTATATTCCGAGCAATGAAATGTATATGTTTAGTGTAAGTTTCTGTCTACCAATGGGCAATGTGATTTAAGTTCCAGATGTATTATTTTTAGTAGTAGATTAAATTAAAAACATAAATCCGTCCCCATACCAGGGGTGGTTGGAAGAGTGATAGAAAGTCATGCGAATGTAATAACATGTTTTTGAAATTGTTTATTTAAATTCAAAGAATAATTAAGGAACTCTTCACAAATAATAATTAGTGTTCAATGTTTTAAATACTTTTAACGGAATTTTTATTCTTTTGTTTTTGCTTGCACTGCGAGTAGAGACAGTTCAGGGCTTCTCATAAACATCTGGAACCATTTCTCACCTATCAGCTCGTAGACCATAGAATATAGGTTGTAATTGTTTTAACCGTAGCCAAGTAAATTGTTTCAACCGTCGCCATCTTCTGTTTTAGCTAAAAAGCAGCTATAGTAACTGTGATTTTTTATTTGTAGTATTAAATATATATAATATTAAAGGGGGATAAACGGACAGTCGGTTTACCTGGTGGTAAGTAAAAGCGACATTCATAGACACCCGCTACATCAGAGTATTAACAGGTACGTTGCCAGCCTTTAGGGAGGGAAAGGATGTTCCACCGGATCTGTGGAGAAAAGGGAAGGGATGAATCACCGGATCTCTTACAAACCAAACGAAATACGACGACAGTGAGTCGTGTGATAAAAATGATACTTAAAAACTAGTCACGATACCATATTCCACGAGCTTCATTTCAAACAAAAATTCATCCTCAATGCTGTCACTTAAATAAGAACAATAATAATTGAAAAACTCTCAAAGGAAAAATACTTACTTTTCGTTTGCAAAAAAAAAATAACACATACAACTTCTTAAATCGAAAAAATAGGTTCGTGTTCAGACCAATCCTCCGCTTCTTTCTCTCCTTGGACTCCTTACCGTCATGCAACTTATATTCATAATCTAAATAAAATTAACTTACTTTAGCACCAATTATCCCCGTCATAAAAAATTAGGTAACTAATCCAACATCGTTCAGAGATAAAGGAGGCAAAATCATCGAATTCGGACAGTTGTTTCTTTTTATAACTTACTGCGAATTCCTATATTACCCGTTTTTTCTAAATTGTACTAATAAGTAGGTAATAAAAATTCTGTTAACCCGAAATACTGTCCATCATGTTTTTTTCCATTAAAAATTTTCAAAAATTTTTAATTTTCAGCTTTATCTGAAATTCATCCTCTAATTGTATAAAATAGTTGAGGCAAATGAAACCGTGCTAGCTAGCTAGCTAGTATATTTATTTATTTTAGCTAAAGTCCAATTATTCCATTATCTGAAAGCTTATGTAAAATTATTTTTGAATATGTTTTTTTTTTTAAGAATCGTTTTTGAAACAACAAAAGGAAATTTTTGATCATGAAATGGAAAGCTTAACATCCAACATACTTGTGCTACATAAGAGAGATGAGTGAACGTGTGCTTGATACATTAGTTACGAGAAAATTTGATGTAGGTGTTTAGTTTGTGAATGTGTATTCACACAGTAAAGTAAAGGGGAAGGAATTAACGTAAAAGTAAGTCAAGTAATTCTATTTGACTTACTTTTACGTTAATGCCTTTATTTTTGACAACATAAAACAATTACATTATGTAATTCGCGACTACGTTCTGTCTCTTTCATTTTAAGTGTGAAACGATGAATACAAAATCACATGTCGTTTACATAGATATATATAAAACTTAATACGGAATAAATGTCAAAAAAATGAATTACCTAAAAATTTGTGTTCGATATTTTAACAAAATAATACATTCAATTAAAGAATAATACAAAATTATTTATATTTTAAAAGTTAATTTTAGGTTTATTTTTAAATTTTGTTGACAATCTTCGATAACATTTTATAACGCGAGTATCAATACCAAACTTTGAGAAAAAAGTTTCTATAACACAATTCTAATTTTTATATCAAGTCGAAAGATGAACACAGCAATTGACAAATACAAAGAAGAAGAAGAAGTGTATCATTGATTATTATTAATACAATCGGAGACGAGAGCGAGTTAAAAAAAAGTAAAAGCGCCAAGTAGAAGAAAGGGGGCTTAACAAACAAGTGTAATAACGGAGAACTCTACTCAAGCAGAGCCCGCTTGATAGGCGGTTGCAACAAATTTTAAAGTCAAATCCTGAATCGCAAAATATTCAAAGCTATGCTGCGGCTGTTTCGACTTGCAAATCGTATCGCCTGTATACTAGACTGACTTGATGTTTGAAGGGGCGAAACCACACTCATCCGTTAACATTCGGCATAAATATGTAACACGTACTTATATTTGATATTATCTATAATGTACCTTATAGAGCATCAGGCCTATCAAGGCCATACTTGTAGCTATAGATGTCCTTTATGTATGAATATTTTGTACAAACGCAAAACAGTACATTCATCTAATATGTATCTAAATAAATAAAACAGCTTTAGAAAGTAGCCAAAAACATTCAACATTTGATTTATTTAATACATTGTATTATATCTTGAATGTTTATATTTTTATTTTAGAACAAAGTAACCAAAATAATATAAACAAGCCATAATAAATAAATAAAGACACAAAAAAATACAAATAAATAACTTTGCACACGCAAAAAAAAAAAAACCTTACAAAATATATATACACAAAGCAAAGCTTAAAACTTTTGTACAGAGCATGCAACGGGCGGTCGTATAACTAAATAGTGATCTCAAATATTTAACATAAAATATAATAGGCAATGTAGAAATCGGTTAAAAAGTGATAGAATTGTAGTATCATGAGTTTTACGACAAACTATTAAGTGTAGCTCTTCCCTTCACAGCAATATATCACAATGGTTCGTCTGTATAGTAATAAGCTAGTGCTTTAGTTGCAAATATGTCAAAGCCCAGCCAAATATTCAAAACGAAATATAAAATTATACAATTCGTAAACTTGATTAAAATATACATAACAATATTTTCAATATATAACTATTAAATAAGCCTTGGTTTTCGCTTCGTTCATATTGATGAGAGATTTGAAAACATCGAACGGGCGGTTTCGATTTTCTTCCTGGCTGAAAAAAATAAAATACCAAAAAGGTTTTAATCATTTGAACATGTTACTGGCCAGTTATAAAAGTGCCATAATGTTTATAAGAGTACATTCCAAATTCAAATTTTTGACTGAGCCTGGTTTTCAAAGAAAATAACTTTTAACTACATTTTGTGGCGGGCATTCCCTATAGTTAATATCGACTCTAATTAACTTTTTGTCAATTTTTATTAAATTATCTGGTGTCCTTGACATTTAAAAGTATTGTTATTGCTGTTTAGCAATCTCGAAAATGGTAGATAAAGTGATAAAAGCGAGCAAAATTATTGCGCTGCTTGAAGAAGGTTGCAGTCAATGCTTCGTGGCTCAGAGGCTAAATGTGAGTCGGTCGACAGTTCAAAGGACCTGGCAGCGCTATCAAGAGACCGGTTCCGTCAAGAGAAGGCCTGGTTCTGGCAGAAAGACATGTACCGCACCACGGGATGATCGTTTTCTAGTTAGTCAAGCGTTGAGAAATCGCAAATCTTCTTATGTGGACCTCAAGAACACCCTCGAAGAAGTAAGAAATGTGCAAATTAGTCTATGGACGGTCAGGAGGAGGCTTCTCGCTGCTAATATACACAGTCATCGCCCGGCACGCGGCCCTAAATTACTCCGTGGACATCGAGTTGCCAGGCTTAGTTTCGCTCGAAATTGTGTGTCATGGACTCATGAAGACTGGGATAGGGTATTGTTCTCCGATGAAGCCAGGATATCTCTGCATGGTGAAGACCGACGTCGGCGAGTGCTACGTAGACGAGGAGAACGCTTTGCAGAGGCATGTTTTGAAGAAATCACACCTTATGGAGGGGGCTCTGTTATGTTTTGGGCAGGAATAAATTCTATGGATCGTACGGAGTTAGTCTTCATCGAAAACGGTACACTGACTGGACACCGATACATAACGGAAGTTCTAATTCCTTATGCACAACCCGCTTTAACCGCTCTTGGCGAAAACTCAATTTTTATGGACGACAACGCTCGCGCCCACCGGTCTGGCGGTGTGGATGCGTATATGCTAGAAGTCGGAATTCGTCGTTTGGACTGGCCAGCTAGAAGTCCGGACCTCAATCCCATAGAGCATGTCTGGGACGTTGTGAAGCGACGAGTGAGATCAGTGCAGCCGGCTCCGCAGACCATCAGAGAGCTAAAGAATGTGATTACCGCGGAGTGGGAACGTATTCCCCAAGAAACCATAAAAGATATACTCACTAGCATGCCCAGACGAATGCAAGCTGTGATTTCAGCAAGAGGGAGTCACACTCAATACTAAACTTTTATCTGCTTTTATTGTATTCAAGAAAAACAAAGAAATTAACGCGTTTCATTTTTATTTAGCGAGCAGGTACAATCATAGTGTTTTGAGCTTAAACATTATTTCTTACTAATTTAATTAAAATGTTATGATAAAACTGATGAAAACTATTCCTTCCTAATTACTTTATAAAATTCTGAGGATAACAATACCTAAAATTGTCAAACAAACTAATAGTAACTATAAAATAGTCCTATGCTTAAGTGCCCGTTTTTTTGCAAAAGAGTATATATATATATAATATTTATTATATATTATATATAATAATATATTAATACAAATACTATAAATAAATAAGTATATAAAACAAAAAGTCCCATAAAAGAAATGTCTTTTCTCGATGCATTTAACTCGATAAAAAATTTGTGTAACATCTATGTATGAAATGGTGTGAGTCAAATTCGCATTTGACCAACTTTTACAACACCTTACAAAATTATTTCTTTAATACATTAGATCGGTTTTCATATTTTAAAAAATAAAACCTCAAACGAAAAAGTAACATTTATAAATTTCATAATATAAGATAACAAAAAAAATAATAGCCCATAAGAATTGTTTTCATTATGAAACCTACGAGGCAGCTAATGAAATATTGCGCGAGCGAAACACAGAAGGATCACATCTTAATCCGTGCGTTGTCTCGTAACGATCTTAAACAACATCTTCGCGCTTTGAAATTGTTTACGTCGATAAAATTTAAATAATACTCCTATAAAAACTTTATCGCCGAAACCTTCATGATATACTCACTTTACAAAGTTATAGTACAATTCATTAAAACCGACAATGGCTCGTCGTTCGACGCGAGACGGGCCGAAATCCCTCGCAGACCCACCCTGGGAGAGAAAGTGCTTTGGTTCGCGTTATTTTTTTCTCTTTACAAAGATAAGATCTTAAGGAAATATTCTTAAGTAATTTCGTCTGTCGTGTCGGTCTCGGGTAGGCGAAGTCGCGCCTCCATTGTCCTCTGTACTTACTGTGCTCTTAATATTTTTCTTTACGACGTATAATTTCGACTTAGAATGAGCTGGACAGTTCTTACCGAAATAAAGATAACGAAACTTTTCTTGACGAGCTTTGCTACAATTCTGTCTTTATATAATTTAGATTGTTTTTTTTTTTTCTTCTTTTTTATATGATTAGATCTTTTTGTTATATTCATCTCATAATTGTATGTTATTCGAGTGACGGAAAATTATCTTGAAAGTGAAAAGAAAATAAAATACTTCAGCACGAGATATCAATTTAGTAGTTTTTAACAAATATAACTTTGCAATATATAACAATTTGTCTTTATTAATTTACACTAAATACAAAAAAAAATCTTACCTATTTGTTAAGTCCTAGAATTCTAGATAAAGCGATATCAACTAACTTAAGAGATTAAGTCAAAAAACGCCGATGGCAGAAACCCGACTATTATTTAAGCTCCTAATATTGTACAATGAAAATTGCTTACTAAACAGTAAAAGTTTAAAAAAAAAACATTGGAATTTATACAATTTTTTATTTTGAATAAGCGTCTTGAATCTTTATGTTTTAAAAAGCATTTGCGAGTACTTCAACTACTCACAAAAATTATTGAATATAATAAAAGACTATAATTTATTCATAAAGTAGTTGTTATGGAATAATATTTAACGTAAGGTACAAAAATGTCTGAAAAATAACAAGAAATAAACTTGATGGAAAAACAAACACATCTAAAATAATATTATACTTTTGGCCAGTAGATAATACTTTTAAAATTATTTATATAAGTACATTCAAATGTAATACTTTGATTATAATTGCAATGTTTACGTTTTTTAATTCTTTTTTCTTGATTTTTATTTTATTATTATTATTTCTCTTTTTATAAAGACGCTTTATCGATCTCATCACGGTCTAAAAATTCAAAAAGAATACATACCCTTATGGAAGGGTGGAAAAAAACCAACCTTTGAAGCACGTTTCAATAAAAACAAGACTATAGTTCGTTAGGTAGTTTTGCATGATAGAGTTACAAAGGCATGCTTAAAATATTTTTATTTCGCGCCATATATACGTTTCCGTGAAACCCATTTATTTATATAGTCACATATTTTTACACGGAAAGATTTACGGGGAACGCTATTCGTTTGAACTAAAATAAATGAAAGAAAATCAAAAAAGATTCTAGTACATTCAAGTTATAAGTCTACTAAAGACTTAATTGACTAGCACTAGACTAATCACTATACATTTTCACACTTATGTGTATTTTATATTGTTATTATATTGTTGTATGTGAACCGGTCGCTCTGGAGGTCGATGGGGGAGGCCTACGTTCAGCAGTGGACATCCAACGGCTGATATGATGATGATGATGATGATGATGATGATGTGTATATTATATTAAAATTACTAAAATACACATAAAACTAAGTTTTGGTCAGTCTTTTACTGTTCAGACTATACGAGTAAAGTTGTGGAATAGTTTGCCATTAAAAATAAAATAATTAAATCACTGTCAACATTTAAAAGCAACTTGATTAGGTATTCATTGTATTAAATGATTTTATTAATTATATATATATATATACTAGTGTGTAAGTTTATTATATAACGTTATTATACACTGTTTTCGTTTGGGTTGTCTGGAAGAAATGGTTAATTAGCCATATGACCGCCTGTTGTACTACACAATCTTTGACTAACTTTTAATTTTGATTTATGAAGCACAACAAATTGTAAATAAATAAATAAAATAATGTAATTACATACATAGAGTAGAAATATGATTAAATTCTACTCCGTATAAAGACACAGGTCGTGCGTAAATTAACTTTCAAGCTTCTGTAGTATTCAAAGAATTTATATAGGAGTAGTCAACAAATGAGCCGCTACTTACAACCATTTACAAGCCCAAAGATGATAGAGGAATTAGTGGAATTTTGGCTTTTTCTCTGTCACTAATTTTATGAAATGTAGAATAGCCTTGTGTAAATATAAAATTATTTCACGACAATATTTTCGCGAATGTGGTATACCTTACCTTTATTGTACCAGCATTATTGAAACTGTAGTCGATTACCTACAACTTTCTAAATATATTAAAAATCACCATGGACAGCAAATTATTTCAAATATATTAGATGAAATTCAATTACAACAAAACATCGACTAATTGATGCAGACTTGTTTTTGTACTAAAAAATCTACCGGGACTTAATCTCGTAAAAGCATAACGAAGAAACCAAGGTTTGCCATAGATTAAGCTTCTGCCAACGACTTCGGGTGTCGTTAATTTTTCTGCTGAATTGTACGATGTCTATTAGTGCTTTTTAGGATTCGAATCCAAAAATATTTCATGTACGAACATTACATATATTACTTGACGAGATACATTCTCGTGTATATATGTATATACCTTAAATTTAAAAGCGTACACAATAAAAAATATAACAATAACAATTCTTTTGAAATAATTTTCATTAAATTTTCTTCATTAAAATACTCGTGCCTCGTGATTTCACTCATTCGGTTTAGTATTAATATGTTTTTTTTTATTATTACTTTTTCGCTCCTTATTATGCTCGCCATCCCGGTAGGTCGACCGTAGAGGTGGTTTTATTAACGCTGATCTTTCTGTTGCTATACAGCTACATGGCTTATCAGAAGAGGATACCTCGGGGAGGTTATGCTCTAGTGCTTACCCCGTCTTGTTTACCTTACATGCATAAAACAGTACGTCATACCTCATGCGCAAAAAGCGGATTTCGATATCAAAAATATTTATTTCTTTCGGTAGGAAGTATCTGAGATTAAAGAATTCTCATAAACGATCTCTTCGGTTGTAAAATATTCATACAAATTTCAATATTAACACTGAATCAGCAACTTTACGTTATTGATGGTTTCCGAGCGAAATTTCGTTAGGCTGAAATCGTTATTTTAACCTGCGCAGTAAGACGCATCTACAAAAAAGATAAAGGAGATTTTCTAAATTATCCAAAATGCTGATATATTCTCTGAATAGTTACAGTATATTAGTTCTTATTTCAAGACTAATACATAAACGTAACATTGTCATGAGGACAATCACTATTATCAATTTACAAGCTCTACTTGCGTATTCTTAATATGTAGTACAAAAAAAAAAAAGACTTTAATACATTTATACTATAAACCTGCAAATTGTTTTTTTTTTCGTCACTTTCAAAAACAGATAGAGACGAAAATTTAAAAGGAAAAATATTATTTACAATTTTCCTTTAAATTATATATTGTTCTTAGCGGAGAAGGAAAACATCATTAGGAACAAATTATTATTATTACATATTCTTTATTATACACCATACAAAAAATAAAATAGTACAAAAAAATTATGAGAGATATCAAAAATGCACAAAAAGGCGGCCTTATCGCTCAATAGCGATTTCTTCCAGGCAACCTTAGGGTTAGAATTTAAGAAGAAATAGGTGGGCTACTTTTATATAATAAACATACAATAAAAATATACAGTAAATCTTAGACTAATATATATCTATATAAATATATACGTAAATAATAAAATATATAAATAAAGTACTAATAAATAAATATATCAGTAGAATTATGTCATATTAAGAGATAGATAATAATCTTTTACAAGTTTTTTTCAATGTTGTAATACTCTGAGCCTTACGAATATGTTAAAAATTCTTCAAATTCTTAAACATGTATGAATACCGGACTACCAGAACCTCCACTCTTATTATTTTTAGGAGAATAAGCCTTTGCTCAAATATATAATACTGGGACGATACAACTATTAAACTACAGTACAATATATTGAGACAAAATAATGGTTACGTCTTATACGTAACCATTATTTTGTCTTGTCATCCTGTCGCTTTACAAAAAGAATTAATGAACATTGTTTTTAATTGCCAATTGATGGGCGCGATTGAAGATACCAATCCATCAACAACCTTAGGAGAGCTGTGAGATTAAATAATCTATGAAACTGAATTAATGAATATACAATGCAAATAATTACAATTAATTATCTCGATAACGCTTTTTAAGCATTTGAATATTATAGGCCACGTGAATGCGCTTTAATCATTAACATAGTGATTTAATGTTTACAACACGATTTATATTTTATATTTTTAAAAAAAAACTGGCATTTATTTACAATATTTCTTTTTTATTCTCAATGTTGATGTACAACAAGTATTTCTAATTTATTTAATCACACGTTCGTCAATGTTCACACACTGTTCTATACATTCAAAATAAATGATTTGTCGCTCTGAAACATCAATGCCAATTATTGTTATTGGTATGAAAATACACTTCCGAAATTTGATTCATCTAATAAAATGGGTACATTCTATAATGACTTCGATTTTCTATTCATGTCAACTCTAAAGCTGATTATTCAATGATATTATCGGTATTACGGTATATAGCACCACACAGTAAATAGCAATTCAATTTACTGCTCAAATATTTCTTATTTCGTTTTCAGACATAAATATCATACTTTTTTTTTAATTAGCTTCACATGCTTACCCACACATACTTAACATTTCATATGAACACATTTGACACGTAAATTACGTTAACGTAAATATTTGATACATTTGTGATAACACAATTATGATGTTAACTCCTCTAACGCTCAGCTACATACTCGTATCAGGTGTCAATGGATCCCAGTAACCACTTAACATCAGGTGATGATGTCTTGTCATTAAACACCCACCCGCCGCCCCTTTTAATAAAATGCAAATAAAATCAAAAACGTATTCGACAGTTGTTTTGCAGTCAAAAAATTACACTTCACCGCAAGTAGCAAACTTATTTTAAATAATTTTATAATATTACAAAAGTATTACAAATGAAAAAAAAAAAATAATAATAATAAGCGTTGAAAATTGCTTAACACTTTATTACATTCAAAATTTATTCTGAAAACCTTTATATTTAATTTTAATTTATCAAGACCATTCGTTAATTGACTAATGTCTGATAAAATTTTCCGCGTCCTCATTGCGAAGTAGGAATTTATCTTATATCTTTAAACGAGCAATTCTTGTATATAAAATCAGAAAACTCGGGTTCGAATCTAGGTGCCTACAGACCAGTTTTTTTTTCGTTTTTTTTTTTTTTCAAGTTTCTTCTTTTGTGAGAAAAACTATTATTGATAGTTCTTTTATTTAAATAACCAGTTCCTATTATTTTATTATTATGTCGGTAAGATCGAAAATATTATTTATGTTTCATCAGTATGTAATGTATCTAAATATAATTTAACCGAGCAAAGCTCGGTCATCCAGGTACTACTAGAGATATGAGTTACAAATATATTGAGAACGAAGAAGGAATTCTAACACTATCGACGCACGACAAAAATGTTTCTCAACTCTATGCAAAGACACAACCTTATATACATACACACTCTATCAATTTTTAAAACCTCTAGGTACCAATTTTTACACAAATATATAACTTTTAATATGTTTCGAATATTTACATACATTTTAATTTAAATTACGTCTACAGTAAGAATAGAAATCGATCTATTAATCTAAAACACAGATAGAAATGGCTCTTATGACATTTTAAATCAATTAGCTTATAATAATAATTAACAGCAACATAAATTGTTAAAAATGCAGATCATACCAACAACCATCCCATAACATTTTTTTTATGTGTTAGTTGAATAGGCAAACTGGCAGACGTGCCACCTGATGGTAAGTGGTCGACGTCGCCCATGAACATAAACTAGTTTACCTGGAACTAGACCAGCCAACTCATTTATGTGTTGCCTATCCTGAGACATATGATGTTAAGTCTCGGTGCCAGTAATTACGCTGCCTGTCTTGCCCTTCTTTCCGAAACACAGCAAAGCTGTTTCACGGAAGAAATAAGCAAGATGGTGGTACCCATGCAGCCGGGAGCGCGGCACAGCGCATCCCTCCCACCGGTAAAAAACATGCTTCAACAACTAAATTTAAAAATAAAAGGAAATTAATTATATCAGGTTGATTGTCTACCTGCGGCTACATGTGCGTGAATTTTATAAAATTGAAATTTAAATCGAATTTTGTTCATAATTTCATGGGTTTTAATATGATTTATTGCTTATAAAACCAGCTATCAGCCAGTAAAAGTCTTGTCAAAATCAGTTCACCCCTTACGAAGAATTTTTACATACATTCATATTCATTTCACAAACAAAACTCAAAAAAAAAAGTTGATAGTTTAGAAAAAAAAATATTTTTTCAACTAGAATTCGAACCCGTGCTTGTTACAGCATTGGGAAAGTACAGTGTATACTGCGTCAAATTGTTGTTTTTCAAGCTGAAAAAATAGTTAAAATAAACTTGTAAATGTCAATTAATATTTAGCACAAGTATGCTTAATTAAAAAAATCAAATAACCCGACTGCGTAAAATACTCTTATTATAAACTAAAAAGAATAAAACAATTTACTAGCTTTCATTTCATACCCATATTGCTACAGTAAGAAAAAAAAATTCAACTCCCCCCCTCATTCCGCCATTTGCGGGCGCCATTTTAAAAAATTATATAGCCTATGTCACTACTACAATTTAGACAAATCCAACGACACCTCATAATTATGTCAAAAACCATCCAGCCGTTTGAGCTGTAGGGCGTGCCAAAGAAATGGACATACATACATACAGACATACACTCGAAAAACATAACCCTCCTTCTGTCGCAGTCGGGTAAAAAAATACTGATATCAGCAAGGAAGGCAAAGTTATTAAGTAACATATGGGTGAAAAGTTGTACAAAAATAATAATTTTTGTACAACTTTTCACCCAGTTTTTTCGCATCACCAAAAAAAAAATTATTTCGATCGTAAATGTTTCTAAAATTACGATAATCTAATTCAATGATTAAAAAAATGTTAAAACGAGTCAGCAGTTCAAAAGATTTTCAGCTGTGACGTGTATAAGAGCGAGCGCGCATAGTGATAAAATGCAGCGCGTTTTATTCCACAAGGCTTTGATATGAACTGTAATGAAAGCGCTTCTACTGCTATAGAATTTGTAACGTAAAACTGTAACACAGAAAGCGTTGTAAGTGGATGCAGTATTTTGCGGTTACGAATTACAGACTATACCGCAAAGTCATAGCATCGTATGGCAAATCTTTATGAACAAAATTATAGAAAATTGTGGTTGTGCGCGTATTACGAAAACACTACTTAATGTATTTCAATTAAGTTTTCAAAGTTTTATTTCTCAGATAATACTGTAGTGCTTACCAAAATTTTTGCAATATTATATAAAGTTATTAAACTGTTAGGAAACAACGATTCTTATAAGTACTACATGTTTTTACAAAGAAATTTAGCAAGAGCAAAAGTAGTAAAGCAAAGAGTATTTTTGCCTATGTATTACTATGCACAAAAAATACATTGTTAATATATCAGCTAGTATTTAATATAAGTGGCGTATTTCCATCACGTTTAACAATTAAGTAATGAAGCGAAAACTCATCTTGACAAATCTTGGAATTCGTTCTGTATTGAGTCAAAATCGGTTAAGGGAAAATTCTACGCTGCTATTCAACCATTATACCAAGACTTTCTTCATAGACATACCGACCATTCATTTATATTCACAAACTGCCATTTATATCTTGGTCATATGAGCACTCCAATTCATCTACCAAAAATTAGGGTACGAAACTACTCTGTGTGTAAATCAAAACGTAGGTTCAGTATCCTATATTCTTTTCAACTGTCCTAAAGTCCTTTATCTTCTGTACGATGTCTTTCCTTGCAAAATCCCTCGTCCTGTAAATATTAAATGATTGTTGATACTTGTATTTAGAGTTATTTCTGTCACTTTTTATATATGTAAATACAATAAACGTAATAAAATTAGGTTGTAAGCATTTCTTGTGTTGTTTTAAATATAATTTTGTCATTGTTTTAGCATAATATAGTTTAATATGATACATATATTACTAACCTCAATTTTAGTGTTCTTCTTGGTAAAGGTTTTTAAACTAAATTACTGTTTAATCTCCTTCGTGTATTCTCCATTCTACGTGACATTGAAAAAATCGTCTCTCATCTTTTGGAACCATTAAAAACCATGAAGCCAAAAAAAAAATTGCAATAGCAATAATTTGCAATAGATTATATAATATATATTATATACTGCTTCTATTTTATAAAGTAAAGCAAAGAAAAGTTACAAGCTCTTTCTTGTCGAGGTGTCGTAAAAGACGACTAAGGCAAAAGTGATGGAAACAACTGTACATCAAACAGGATGGTGATGGGCAGCAGCGTCACTATATCCGGCCACAACACACTGCACTGGTCAATCCACCTGTCTAGAGTGATGAAGATTGGCAAACCCAAGAGATGATGGGGAGGCCTACTTTCAGCAGTGGATATCCAACAGCTGTGTATACCAAAAAAAAAAAAAGTATCACGCGTAGTAAACCACAAATTAGAATAATCGCGCGCGTGTGCTTATCAGTGCGCGCTAGGTCTTATTCAGTAGGAGCTCATAATACTTCACAAATCCGCTTTATATTAAATACTCGACGTCATGCGTCTTACTGCTCAATTACACTCTTTTTGCCGATTTCAACTTATATAGAAATTCGAAGGGAATGATTTGAGACATCGTAAGCATGTGAGATTTTGTGGTTTAATTTGAATTTAGTCGATTTTATGTTTTATTTTTTTTTGCTGATCCTACATTTTGTTTCTATTATATAATTCTTGTATTACAAAACGTTATTCGCAATTTCATTTGCTTTCATTATTGACTGATTGATATTTGTTTCTGTTTTAGTAGCGTGATTTTTACGGCCTATAACTTTCCTGAAAAAAAAAACCAAAATAACTATAATAATTCAAAAGATAGTCACGTCCACGTCCCACTGTTGGCCAAAGGCCTCTTCTTCGTATAGAAGAAGGGTTGGAGCATAATCCACCACGCTGCTGTTGGCGGATGACTTCCCAACTATGAGTAACGATCGTTATCAGATATCTATGATAACAACCGTGACTGGCGGCTGTACGTGCTCTCCGAAGCAAGGTCGGGCAAGGACATACACAAAGACTAGTAACAAATATTATACGAATATAAATATAATATATGCCCCAAGCCGGAATCGAAACCGTGACCGTCGGTGTTAAGTCGGTATAATTTTAAAGACAAAAAAAAATAAGTTTTTGAAAGTTTCAGTTCAAAATTTAAATTTTGAAAGGTCGCTCATAATTTTTTTTATGTCTGTTGTTTTTGCGCCACCCTAATATATCCATCACTAGTTACACCATCACTGGTTATGATAATTTACCTATTCAATGTTAAATATCAAATTTCGAACATATAAATATAATAAGAAAAATATTTGTAACCGTCAAAAACATTTTTATATTACACTAGAATATAACAATATCCCCTCAGCAAAACAAAAGTAGTGGATAAAAGCATGGACACCATAGCTAATCCTTGAATTGAAGTAGGCTCACTTTAAGCAGTGGCTGCAGTGAAGGCACTACACGTACCAAGTAAAGACGGCTCTACAATAGCATGGAGGGTCCTAGCTGTCCACTTCAATCCTCTCAGACAGCACGCACGGGGAAAAATTTAATGTTATTTTTTTACTTTTGTCTCGGAGGTTGTATATAGCGGTTTTTTCATGTGATAAAATATAACCACGTTTATATATCTGGCATTTAGTGCATCCCATCGTGAGCACTCAAAACATATTGTGTTTTCAATTTTCTAGGTATTTCGTTACATGTGTTATTAGTATTAATATAAAAAGATTGAAACCTTGTCTTATTGTTTTATTATTATTAATAAGCTTTAAAAGTAGGCCGATTTAAAAAATGTATCCAAAATGTAGTGTGTGTTTTTATTAATACCTACTATTCTTAGTAAAAGAATAATAGGTATTAATAAAAACACTGGTGAAACGATAAGCTTTGAAAGTAGGCCAATTTAAAAAAATGTATCCAAAATGTAGTGTGTGTTTTTATTAATACCTACTATTCTTAGTAAAAGAATAATAGGTATTAATAAAAACACTGGTGAAACGACGAGGGGGGTGAAGTATAACATATAATTTAAACCATTTGAAACCCTTATTCAATATGACATCAGAAATATGTGTAACGTTCCACGATACAAATATATCATTTAAAAGATTAATTTCAAAGACAATATATGATACCAATTCACATACTACATACTTCGGGCACATTTCCCCATGACTGGAAATTGGCTAAAATTATTCCCATCCCCAAAAAATGTAAACCATCTGATTTATCCGATTTCCGACCTATATCAATTCTACCATTCCTTTCTAAAGTCCTAGAACGCCTTGTTTATCAACAGTTCAGCCTGTTTTTAAACAAAAATAATATTCTTAATGCATTCCAGTCAGGCTTCCGTCCAGGTCATAGTACGACTACCGCTCTCGTTAAAATCACTGATGACATTCGCTCTGCCATGGACAATAAAAAGCTTACTTTACTGGTTCTTCTAGACTTCAGCAATGCTTTTAGCAGTGTTGATTCTGATGTTCTAGTGAGTGTGCTCAGTTCTCTTAACATATCTCCTCTAGCCGCTGACTGGTTTCGTAGCTACCTGCAAGGACGTCGACAACGTATTCAGATTGACGAAAGTTTTTCTGAGTGGTGCGACGTCAAGGCCGGTGTTCCTCAAGGTAGTGTGCTGTCTCCTCTCCTCTTTTCTGTTTTCATAAATTCTATTACTTCTAATTTAAGTTCTCTCTACCACTTATATGCAGACGACCTTCAACTTTATTTATCATCAACTATTGAAAATCTTTCTAATACAATAGCTACGATCAATTCGGATTTGTCTACTATCTCCGACTGGTGTAAACGATATGGTCTTACTATTAACCCATCAAAAACACAAGTTATCCTCATTGGAAGTCACAAATTAAATACCAAAATTAACTACACAAACATACCAGCTGTTTCTCTTAATGGGGTTAAACTACCATATTTAGATAAGGTGAAAAACCTGGGGATCTACTTTGATCGAACACTGTCTTGGACTCAACAGATCAGTGAAGTGAGTAGGAAAATGTTTTTGGCCGCAGGTTCACTGAGGCGGCTGCGTAATTTTCTTCCAATTGCCACCAAAACTGCGTTAGCACATTCTGTTATGCTTTCGATTTTGGACTACGCTGACGCCTGCTATCTTAACCTCACCGAAAATCAGTTAAATAAACTTGAGCGACTTCAAAATGTTGCGATCCGGTTCATATTTGGCTTACGTAAATATGACCACATTTCAGAATTTCGTAAAAAGCTCAACTGGTTACCCATTCGTCTTCGCCGGAATTCTCACATTTTATCTCTTCTGTACTGTGTATTATTTCACAAATCAACACCTGTTTACCTAAAGGAGAAGTTCGAATTTCTTGGTAATCGTAGTGAAGTTTTGAGGTCATCTGAAAATCTCAAGCTGCGAATACCTCTACATAACACAAACTTCTATAGGGACTCCTTCGCTATACAAGCTGTCTTGTTATGGAACGCATTGCCCGTTACCATAAGACGTGCCCAAAATATAAATATATTTAAAAAGCTTCTTAAAAAACACTACCTTACTCAATAAATTATTCCATACGCAAATAATAACCGTTCAATTTGCCTTATTCTTATTTCTATTTTTTATGTATATATTTATATGTATTGTATTTGTATGTTTTATATAATGAATATTATATGTGTAATATATGTTATATTTGTATATATATGTATGTATGTGTATGTATGTATGTGTATGTATGTATGTATGCATGTGTGTATATTGTGTGTATGTGTATTATATATATCATTTAGGTATCAATTAGCTTAGTTATTATTGTTATTAGTCTTGCTATACCACCTGCCCTTCTACAAAAGCAATATTTCTGTCATCCTCAGGTTGTCTGGCAGAAATTGCTATTTAGCAATAAGACCGCCTGATTGTACAGCTTAAATGATGTTAGCTTGTATCTTTAACTTTGTTCTTTGTTTTTCTGTGCAATAAAGTATATTATTATTATTATTATTATACTAACATTAGTATGATTGATGAAGCGTAGTAATCATATAACAAATCAGAATCCATAGTAAGCTAGACCTCCTTTTAATTTCGGCGGTAAGGACGTAATTGCATCACAGGATTATGGTAGATATCTGTTTCTTTTTTATTTTTTTCAGGAACAACTCTCAACGTTTTCGTTCATATTTCATAATTAATGGGAAAATTATTAATAATCACAGCTTAAAAAAACGTAACATTTCCTTCCTATTTCGAATCTCAGTTAAATATTGTTGGCCACTCATAACATTATGGTACATCTACTGAATCATCGCAACACAACATTATAGATGTAGACAATTGTACTGGGTGTATTAGCCCTCCTGTAGATATAATAAAAATAATACACTTTACAGTATTGAACACTTTATTGTACAGCAAAGCAGAATATTACAAAATAAATGAACATAGAAAAGAGTGGCACAGTACAAATGGCGACCTTATCGCTATCCCTTCCAGGCAACCTTTGGGCAGAGGATATCATGTATTGAAATAGATGTACAAATATTAATATAAATATTTATAGTAAATATATAAGTAAATATAGGCATACAACTTACGTACGCAAACAAACATACTACACACAGAATAAAATATTTGTACAAATATAAATATCTTCCCCGAGCAGGAATCGAACTCGCGACCACCGGGGTTAAGGCGACTACTCGCACCACTATACCAGAAAAGATACATACATGTCTCAGATTTTCTTCAGATTCCACGATATGTGAAGGAGTCATAGCGGAAAACGCGATTAATTTCTTTTTAAACAAACCTAAGACTTCAAAAATCGTTAAGAGCTCTGTATACTGTCTACCAGTCCTCTGCTCGGTTGTTGACAAAGTCAATGTTTATTTTCTCTAGTTGTTGTTCCTCCTAGGACAGAGATCGCGTTAAGCCTTTAGTTGTTTTAGTAGGAAAGTGATTTTAATATAATAATCCCGATTTACCTTTAAGGGTCGAGGTTAAGAGGTGATCGTAATTTGTAAAAAAAATTTTATTGTGAGTTCTCTTTATATTTTACGTAATACATAATACAATACTACATACATTTATATTTATATATTACATAAATACGTAGTTTTGATACGTTTTTAATGTACTCGTAAGTGAACAGTTTTATAGTTTATGTATTAAGTTTTAACTTACAATCAATAATTGAGTTGTTGAAAATAAATCAAAATAAATATCAAAAAATAAAGTTAAATAGCTTTATTAAGATATATTAAACAGCCTTTATAGTAAACATAAATTTATTTGGACTTTATTAAAATAAATTCCTCCTTTAACTTAATTGGTTAAAGTCACTGTAAATTCCGTAACATTCGACGTTCGTGACAGAACCTCGTAAAGAGGTGACGAATCCGGTTTAAGTTCTACCTATTCCCAAGTCAATAACTTGACTATAACTCCGACAAATCTCTTAGAGATCCGTAAACATCTCTTTGTCTTTAAAGTGACGTAATTAAATTCAATTGTTTTAAACCAAGATACTATTTTGTAAAGGTTACAGTAAACCATATAATACAAATATTTTATTTTGTATTATTAAATTGTTGTTCTGCTTTGGTATTTTTAAAATTTAAATGTTATATAACTTTCAGTAATTTATTATTAAAAGCTATTACGATAAATAAAAATTTTACTATCACGTTAAAACGAGTATTAAAATACGAAAAAAACTATCCAGATGTCCACACAAACGCACAAAAATCGTTATTTATTTTTTTATAACCATATCCATAATTTTTTTTTTTAAAACGTCAGAACCATCAGTTTAGGAACGCTTTATCATAGCAAAGAAAACCCACAATTTACAAACGGCTCGTCGTTACAAGACGACTGTTCTGAATAATAAGGCAATATCTCACGAGACCTCATTTCGTTATAAAGTTAACGTTTTATTTGTCACTTTTGTTAAAAAATTGATAATAAAATAGAAATAAAGTAATTTTCAAGGTTTTTTATCTTTTGTTTTTTTTTTATTGTTATATTTTCACTTGTTTGAAATTATAACAATATTATACGTAATATATGATATTAATTTGGATATGGTATATTTATTAAAGTAATTATAATATTTTTTGTTTCATTTATAACGAATTAGACTCGATTGAAATTTTGATTCAGATTCAGCAAAAAACGCTTGCCGTGTCTGTTGGCATTACTGGTTTTATGAAAAAAAATCGTTTTAAGGCAATTACAAAGTCCAAGATTAACTAAATTGTAAAAGATATTGAAGTAGTGTATAATAATTAATTTTAATTCTTCAAAAAGTTTAGAGAAAAGTCCTCGATGACATAATTATATCTGTCCCCTAAGGCTTACTCCCAAGAACCATTTTTTTTCTTAAAAATTTATTGTAAGATATTATATTTAATTATTTGAATAGCTACTTTTGGTCATCTTTTATTTTACTGAGAAATTCGTTTATATTCCCCAGATAAAAGTACAGCGATGATATAAGGTTGAGGACTTCAAGAGGCACATAATATGACGACGAGTTGCGCAGTGCTCACACTAACTGGCTAATGCGAAGTGAGGTTGAATTGGTATACCAGCCGCTGGAGATCCCAGATATTCCTTCCACATTTCAATCAGAGTTCTATGAATAAGATCTCTGAATAATAACTCTGACCTTACCCACTTGGTCTGCACTTGGACATAAGACTAGTTAATCCTAATCCTTATTTTAAATTTAGCACAAATTCACCATACCATATTAAAATATGGTATGGTTAATATGGTATTATCGTATCTTACTTTAGGCATTTACTGGAGATAATACTTTCTTATATATAAATGTAAGTAAATAATATATAAGTAGTAGATAAATAAACTTATAGTTTTTTAATTGGAAGAGGCTGGTGGCATACCACGACATATCTTTGACGTAAGTTTTAAATTATTATATTGTAATAAACAGAGACTAATCAGGAGCTACTCAAAGTTGTCACACCCACACATATTAACTTCTAAATGTAAAGTTTTCAACAACAATCAAAGAGTCTAACAACAATGCTACTTATAACAATTTAAAGATCTTATACTCGTAATTCATCTCATAGGAAAGTTTTCTCATGAAATACATCAATCTTAATGAAGGCTTTGTAAGTAAATACTTTTCTACGTTTACATGTTAGTCTGTATTTATAAATAAATATCAATAATACCGAATACGTGATTGGAGAGGTTTTGAGTATGAGATATTATTCAGAAAAGTTCATAATATGATGATAAGAATAAAATCAGAATTAAGTTAAAAAAAAAGGTTTTTAATACCACCTGATGAACATTTCTAGTAGAATAAATAATTGTATTTAAAATAAATAAATCGAATCAATAAGTTGAGTGTTTTGTATTTGAATTAATAACAGCAATGTCTTAAACATTAAACTTAAACCAAACTTTTTATCTACCTTCTGGCTAAATGGAGTTACGAATTCTGTTCATTTAACTGACGATATTTATTAATATCGTCATTGTCGTCTTATTCATCGTCTTCAACTATTAGTCCGCCACTGCTCAATATAAACATCTGCATGGAAACCCATCCCTCACGGTTCTGCAATACATTTTGTATGAAAAATATATTTTAAGCGATGATAAGCAATGATAAGGGTATTGTTCTCTCTGTAAGTACTATAAAAACTACCTTGTTTTACCACAAGAGTTAAAAAAAATAAGTTATCAAATCGTTATATAAAAGACGATATTTTAAGTGATCGGGAAAGAACATTAGTTATGCTAACGGCGCCAGATGTCGGCGTTAATAAACCTTCGCTGCAGATATACACAGATATAAAATAAAAAGATAAGGCTTTACGTCAAAACTAAACACGTATTCGTTTTCACTAACGTTGATTTTTGATACATACATGAGTTACTGATTTTTATATTTTATATTTATTTTGGTGCCCCTGTTCCCTATCGTAGTTTTATATATGATTTATGACCGTTTAGAATCGATTTCAAATGATAAAACAAAAAAACATTTTAAACAAGTATCGTAGTTTTAGTAAATATTTTTCGTTCTAATCTTTATTCTTTATGAATCTGATCTTCTCATAATCTTTCTGATTTGATTCTTTAAATCGATCTGGGAGTTGACAGGAATCTTCTTAACATCAGAAGTTCCTAAAGTTAATGTTGTTAATAAACTGTTGTATAACGAACTGGTTTTTTTTCCGACTACGTGACGCAAAGGAGAGTAAAGTTTTTATCAGTCTATTTATGTATGTTAATTCTTCTATTTTGCAAAGGTATTATGATTTGTTTTTGTTTGTATCGATTATAAAACTATTTCAATTGTGTATTACCTTGTCATGTATACAATACGTTGTATTGGTCAGTATTACCTTTAACAACATTCTAAACTACTGGGCTTGTTCTTATTTGATTGTTTTTTTTTTTTTTAAGTATTTTTTAGTTTTTTGACACAGTGGGGTTTTTGTTTTTTGATATTTTTTTTTTATTACTTACCTGAAGTACCAATACACATTCCTTAGCAAATAGACGATCTAGTTTATACATTTCCTTGTTAAGACCCTTTCAAATTACCTTATTCATTAAACCTTGCAACAGATGGAAATTTATTGATAGATTTTTTTTATTGACCACCTTTAATGTTCATTTCCTTTTTTTACAACGTTAATAAAGAATTCTGATGGATCACTAAATAAAGTATGAATGTAACTTATTAACATCTCCATTTAGAATTAGATATTTTTCTTAATTAGAATGATGATTGAAAGCATTAAATGCCAATGTTTTAGCATTTATGAATTAGTTATATCAACTGGCTGTGCTTCGTGATTTTATCTGTGTAACTTAAGATCCCGTGAGAATATTGGAATACAAAAGTTGCCAATGTGTTCTTTTTAGTATTAAGGATCCACATTAAATACCAAATCTTATCTCTACGATTTGTTAGTTTTAAATGAAAGAGTAATATCATCCAAACACCCATCTACACAAGCTTTTGCATTTTGTAAATGTTTTAATTAAACGAGGTATTTTTCGTTGTAACACTCCCAAGGGTTAAAAAATAACACTTTTCCTATGTGAAAATACCGAGCGTTCATTCCAAATTATGCACATTAAACAGAAAAATAATTCTAAATATTGTCCTGAAAATACTGTAACATGAAGTTAATGAAATTTTATACATTGTTATTTCAAATTCTTATGATTACAAAAAAATGAATAAAGTAAAACAAAAAAAAAATACGTTTATAATTACAAGTTTATACTATTGTTCTCTTTAAATTATTATTTTGTTTCACATTTCATTAAGCTTTACTGAAGCTGTTAGTGGCTATATCTCGCGTATGTAGTTTTTGTTAGAGCACACTCTTACAGAAAATTTAAGTGAAGTAGGATACAATAAGTGTGTTTCATACGATGAGTGAAAAATTCAGAAACTATCCTGTTCTTCTCTTCATCTTTTACTCTACTCCCTCTCACCACTATCCTTCATACTTTATCCGACAGCGCATTTTTGGTTGCTTTGACACTGGAAGTAGAATATAGATATATTAACTTAGCGTTAAGTGACTAGCCATTTTTTTATGTCGCAGGGGAATCCATTTACGGATGATATCCAGGACGCCAGGGTAGGCAGTCCTAGACCTATGTCGGAATCTGCTCTTTGGGAGTGCAATACCGCACTAAACCACTTAAAAGCCTTCAGTCGCTTTTATTGGATGTTCCCGGATCTGCAGGCAACAGGATCCCTCCAGCGACAGGCTGGCCTCGGCGGAAAGGCCAGACTTCTCCTTCATGGGGACTGTTCGACTTACCTCTGAACAGTCCCGACGACGCCGTGTTTAGCATGTGACAATATAACTAATTAAAAATATACATAAATAAATAAACAAGTAAATACATACATAAATAAACAACATTAAGTGTAAAAAGATACTCCGTGAGAGCAATACCTTTTAATCAAAATTTTTTTAAGGACAAAATTTACTGAAAAGTTCGTGTATTGAAGTCTGGAAAAGTTCGTGTAATAACGGCTCACGGTGCATGGCACGCGGCGCGTGGCGCACGGCGCGTGGCGCGCGGTTCGCAGCTCGCGGTGCACGATGCACGGTGCGTGGGGCCGAATGTCAATTTCGTCGTTTCGCATATATAGGGTGAGTGGTCGCGGCGAGGTCGTGTTGAGCGACACCGTGATGCGCACCGCTCACACACGTGGGATGGATTTGATGTCGATGACACGTGTCAGAGCGATGGCGCCGTCGCTAGGGCGCGTCTTCTGACGTCTGTTCTACCACGTGTGGAAATGATACTGTAGTGGTGCGGTTTGACGGGGCGACTCGAAGACTGCTAACTATGGTTGATCCCCTAATAATAATAATATTGATAAATGGCAATATTGAAATATAAAAGGAGATGCTACGAGCGTCACCTTTGAAATATACATATTTATATGTATTGACGGTAGGTATGCTGGGGCCGTCTAAATAAATATTAATATCGACATTGAGTCGTATCATAATAATGGTGATGCATGGCAATATTTAAATATAAAAGGAGATGCTACGAGCGTCTACCTAAGAAATATACATATTTATATGTATTGACGGTATGAGGGGCCGTCTAAATAAATATTGATATCGACATTGAGTCGTATCATAATAATGGTGATGCATGGCAATATTTAAATATACCTAATAGGAGATGCTACGAGCGTCTACCTTTGAAATATACATATTTATATGTATCGACGGTATGTTGGGGCCGTCTAAATAAATATTTATATCGACATTGAGTCGTATCAAAATGATGGTGATGCATGGCAATATTAAATATAACAGGAGATGCTACGAGCGTCTACCTTTGAAATATACATATTTATATGTATTGACGGTATGGTGGGCCGTCTAAATAATTATTAATATCGACATTGAGTCGTATCATAATGATGGTGATGCATGGCAATATTAAAATATAATTGAAGATGCTACGAGCGTCTGCCTTTGAAATATACATATTTATATGTATTGACGGTATGTGGGGCCGTCTAAATAATTATTGATATCGACATTGGTTCGTATCATAATATTTGGTGCATGACAATATAATCATAAAGTTGGAGTTGTTTCAGGCAACTATCTAACAAATAAATATTATAAGAGTGCAAATAAATGCATAATACAATATTAACAAATAACATTAAATGTTATTACAGACGGTAATGGCAGCAGCCGTCTTATTAAATAAAAATATAAATGTGCGTGATGGAGCGACACGTATAGTGAGATGATTGAGAATCATTCCGACAAAGAAATGTATTGTACGATACATTAAAGTGGCGATACACTTCACAGATCGAAGATCTGTTATACTTTGTATATTGTAGACCTGTCTCGCTAATTTATTAGGGAGCATGGAATGCAATATATGCAACTTGTAAAACTGTGCCGACCGCCGGACTTGCGTAAAGTCGTTACGTCTAGTCATCGGGTTTCTGAAGTTCGATTAGTCTTTCGTGTACGTTCGTAGGGTGTTTCATACATCACTGTTGGCATCCTCAACTGCGATCGACGAACGATATGGAAGGACCTCGTACTGACTTGATACGTAAAGTGATTCCGTGAGTCCGTTAAAGTCGCTCTGTCGACTCATCGGTCGTTGGAAAAACTCTGAAACGTTATCGAAACTTATCTATATATGTCATCAAAAACAAAACATAAAACGACGATCTGGTACGATCACCTTGCCTCCGAGCGACGATTAATATGTTGACAATAAATTTGTAAGAAATGAGCATTGCGCAATAAAGAATCTCGATTCCAATTATTATTTTCGATCGAGTGCTCGTAATGTTATTTGGTGAATTACCACTAAATAGTGTGAGCACTGCGCTGAATATACTCTAGCATTTTCTTGATGATTTGATACTGGAATGCAAGACGCTGTGGTTGATTTCGGTCACCGCAGATTATTGAGCCCTTTGTCAATGTCGTCTTGAATTTGTATAGGTGACGCAAAAGTGAGGCGCGATGCCCTACGTTGCGATATAATTCGTGATACGTAGGGTGTCCCTCATACTGTGACATCGAGGTAGAGGCTATTGTATACAACTTCGGTTGGAACACTGTGTGTCCCTCGCTCTGTCTAGCCTAGAGTAGTGTATGCGCCATGTGGTACTGCTGTGCTATTTTTAATCAACGTTACGATGTCTCGGATGATGTCTTTCGTTGATTAACTATACCGGAACCACGACCGAATTTTGCTCAGCGTTGCTGACGCCATTACGATGGTGGAAGTGATACATTGCAGCAGTGTTGGACCCTCACTGTGGATTTCATCCATAGTGTTTAGACGTATAGAGACGTGTAGAGACGTTATTTCGTTTGAGATTAGTCAACACCTTCCTGATGGTATCGGTATTAGTGCACTCACAACTTAAACACTGAGTTCTATACCTTGACGAGAGTCACAGTTACATTAGAGAAATGTACTTGACTACGCCCTGAACTAATCTGATCCGAATTTAAATTACTATTAAAACGTAAACCTAGAAATATAAGTTTTAGATAATAAGTTATAGGAGGTATCAACAAAATATTAAAGAAAATGTACTTTGGTACATGGTTCAAAATAAACTAGATATATAAGTGTTAGATAATAAGGTATAGGAGGTACCAACAAAATATTAAAGAAAATGTATTTTGCTACATGGTTCAAAATAAACTAGAGGTATAAATTTTAGATAATTAAGGTATAAAAGGTATCGATGAAACAAACCATAAATATATAATAAGTAACACAACACATTTATAAGACCACACGGTTGTAGTTATAATAAATAAGAACATATACTTATATGTGTGTCTAGGGAACATATGCATATAGTTATATTAGTGTAATATTACGGTAAAACGTAAAATGTTAATTATATTCACGCCTTTGTATTTAAGTTTTAAATTCGAGTTTATCACAATATTATAAGAGGTTATTAATAAGGTTCAGTAAGGAAAAGTCATTCAATTATATTCGAATTTAACATAACTTGATTGTCATGACGAGTGTTGAAAAGAACTTTAACTTCACAACTATATTAAATGTCAATATAAGGCAGGAGTAGGAGCACAATAAGTGTTCGATCTCATTGAGGAAGGTTCATAAAAAGTAGGACGGAAACTACTGTAAGCGGCGGGCGCGGGGCCGTTTACCTCCTCTCCTCCTTTTAATTTTTTAAGTACTTTAATTTTTTTTATTTTCCTATTTTAATAAAATAAGGAAGGGAAGGAGCTGCTTCTATTAGCAACTATATTAACTAGATGTTAATAGAAAATGAGATCGAGTCTTGATCTTTGTATTATATTTATATTTTATTTATACACATACTCATTACGAAGTTTTATTTAATTTCTTATAATCATTTGAACTTGTGATCACTGATACTCTAAAAGAACTTGGTTAATACAAAAACAACGTAAACGGGTCTTAACTAACTAGACGATATAACGAGCCATCATACAAATAATTTATTTTTTTTAAATTTTATCATCTCTCTCCATGGTATGAGTAGAGAACAGTTACAAGCAGGACCGTGTTCACATCCCGGCCCGACACAGGCACAGGGGCGTTACTGGAGGCGCATTAAGTAGTGCCTCCTACGCACCCCTATTCGTCGCCCGCGGATGGAGGCCACGTCGGTGGCCTCCTCTCTCACCCGCTCGTTGGCCTCCTTCTGGGACATTACTGTGTCGGAGAAGGAAACCATCGCCTTCCAGGACTCGCCGTCGCCGAGCGTCGCGGTAATGATGCTCGGGAGCGACGAGTCCCCTCCGAGGAGTTAGGTGACTAGCCTGCTCAATATAAAGGTTGTGTCTCACACATTTGAGACTAAAAATCTTTAGTCAGAGATTCTTTAACATACACAGACACAACAATGTGTAAATAAAATTTTAGTTTTTAAATAGGTCATTGCAAACAAAGCAAAGTCGCTTATAATAGGTAACATTTACGTAAGGACGCTTGCAAGAACTCTCTCAATGACTGTGAACTGTCAGTATGAGTCTTGTAATGGGTTGAATCATTAATGTTATGATTTAAAAGTTTCCATTAGAACTATTCAAAATCGAATTAATAAATTTTAAATACGCATCGGAATAAAATTTATGTAAAGAGGTATAAATGGCTTAATTTAATGAATACATTTTATAAATAGTTAAATTAATATTTACTAATTCATTGTATTATGAAAACGTAAATTGTATATTCGGTATTTTCATTTGACCGCAAATATCGACCACAGAGTGTAATAATTTAATAACAGTTTGACCCTCATCAAATGCTTTACTTTCCAGCTTTTATTAATAACAAAGTATAGAAATTGATAATAATTTATGGTATTTGGAGAACGATAGCAGTGTCACTGACATTATTTTGCTACAAATTCATTTATTTTACATAAATAAATTTGTTCATACACATGTAAGCCCAACCCCATTATGTTTAATTATAGCTTATAATTAAACATAATGGGTTAAAAACTTACATTTCTAGGGTCAGTTCTATTAGCAACTTGGGGGTCATATTTGATTCAAATTTTTACTTTAGATGTCCATATTGATTCTATACCGAATAAAGCTTTTTAGACTATGAAGCTCCGTGTGTAATAGATATATTATACTTAGACCTGTTTAACACTACAAGTCGTCATCTAAAACTTTGTAGTACGACATAATCCATTGACGTATGTTATAATAAAAACTTTATTTTATTATTATTTATTATTTTATCTCCCGATGCCGTACATCTTACGTTTTATGGCCGATCAGTTTTTCAACCATAAGTAGGCTGTTGGTTTAGAGATGTTTGATAGTTATTATTACAAAATTAAATTCCTTTTATATAAAAATCTTAAACAAAATCAAAAATAATTTCTTTATTCGAGAAAGTTTCGAAAGCACTTTCGAATGGTCGTTATGTATATATTTATATTTATAGTATATATATTTTTTATTAATTAATTATAGTTTATATGAAGCTACCACCATTCCAATTCGGAATAAAGAGTCTGCTATTACATCGATGGTCTGCTGAGAAGAATTCGAAAGAAACTTAAATAAACAAAGTTACTCTGTTAAAAAAAAGCTCTCAATATTATATTCAATCATGAAATAGTTCAGTTATATGTCCTGCATGAAAACAGTGCGATTAAACCTAGACATCCTTGTTATTTATATAATCTTGTACAGAGTAATATGCTTTGACTATTAGACTTTTTAATATAAACTTAATATTATTATGTTTAAAACGGGTACATACCACGATATAACACAATGATTTTGTGTCAATATTTCGACCCAGTTGCATGGATCGTGACCACGAATAATAATATGTCTTCAAACCACGAAATAAGTCTTAAATCATAAACTTAATACTTATTAAATGGTTACTTATAGACATGTTCGAATTTTCAAATAAAATAAAACATTTAAAAAACAAATAAAGCAACGACTCTTTAAAATCGAATCGAGAGTCGTAAACACAATCAGCGCTTACCACACATCCAATTGACAAACAAACATTTTAACAAACAGTTCCTCCGAATTCAATGCTTTATTCAGCGTGATGCCGGCACCGGATATATTTTATGACCTCAGCTGAAATCAGAACTCGCATTCGATGATTTTCAATTTCCCAGCTACAGAGGGTCGGCGTATTAGGGGTATGATATTTGATATGAATGATTTAGGACCCAACTAAATTATAAAATTAAATCTCTAATATTATAAATGCGAAAATAACTGTGCCTGTATACACTTCACGCCTAAGCCATTAGATCAATTTGTAGTCGAATTTCATATGCAGATGGTGTAAGTAGTAAATTATAATATATATTGTAATAACATACATAATTATTGAAATTAAATATTTATTATAAAAATTATAATTTTTTTTTTAAATGATAACAACTACCTCACACTCAATGGCCGCCAGAGGAATGTGAATCCTGTGTCGGGGGTCTAGAAACATATAACAAACAAGCACATACGTCCGTCGTCCAGCCTACAACAAATATTTATATCGCATATACAAATATGTGTCATGTGTGGGGATCGAATCCGCGACCGCTAACGCATCAGGCAATTTCTATGATCACTAATTACGCCGACGCGTCGTCAAATATCCCGTCCGTTGTATAATAATCCCCGAACATTTCATTTTGTATTAAGCTTAATTAAAAAAGGGCACAGATAACGTATTAGACATGTTACTACAAATTAAATTTGCGTTTAACTTATTATAAAAATGAAAGATAATTCCTTAAGAGTTTAGCTAGCCCAGTCGGAACATACTCGCAGTCTCGTATGTGTCTTAATTGACAGATCGCGTATTCATTTATTTATTTTATTTATTTATTTATACTTTATTGTCCAACAATACAAAATGTACAATAGTTGTAACAAAAGGCGGACTTAATGCCTAGTGGCATTCTCTCCCAGTCAACCTTTAGGCCAAACAGAAAATTTTGAAGGCGGTAACAATAAAATGATAAACATGTATATAAATACACTACGGACACATACATATACATATACACATACATACACTCATACATACATACATACATACATACATACATACATACATACATACATACATACATACATACATACATACATACATACATACATACATACATACATACATACATACACATATACATATATACAAAACATAAACACAAAGCTTAATAATATATACTTATATAAAATACAATAAAATAAAATTATAAGTAAGTTTGTAATACACATGTAGCATATCATATCGTATTCATATCGAAGCTACCACAATTTTTAACGTTTAAATTAATTTAAAATAAAAATATCTTTTGCTCCAGAATAAAAGAAATCATCATAATATAACACAATAGTTTTGGAATAAACCCTTAGTATGAAAGTACGTCTTTGCCAAAATTTTTACTTAAAGACAAATACAACGTTTGTAACTTCAGCGATGCCAACTCAGATTTGAATTCTCGACTATCTGGTATTCACTTGTCGTATCCTACTACTACTGGAAAATTTGTTGTATTGGTGCCCAACCTTTATATTTGAATGAATGAGTGAATGAAAGAATAAGCATGTAAACGTCCTACTGCTGGGCAATGGCCTCTATTTCATATATGGAGAATCTACCACCCTGCAGCCTGCTCCACTCTTGATTGGCGGATGTTTTCCTATCGTGAGTAATGATTGATACCAATAACCAGATATTAACATAACAACCGGTTTGGGGAGGAGGGGATATATTTCTTTCTGGGTCTCCCCACAGTGCTAGGGGAGCTTTACATGCTCCCCGAGGCATGCAGGGAGATCCACAAAGAAATACACCCAGACTAGAAACAAATATTTGTATGAATACATATGTATATATGTCCCGGACGGAAATCGAACCCGCGATCGCCGGCGTTTAGGCGACTACTCGCACCACTATATTAAGACGGTTGTCATTCCTATAGTTTATCGTTTGGTCGGTCTGTCTATTTACATCAAAAATATCATTAAAATATATATTCTGTTGCTTAACTCCGTAAAACTTTACTAGACAGAGTTACTGTCGCTATAAAAATGTTAGTATGAAAACGTAACGATCATGAACAAACCCTCTAACATGCATAAAACTGTTTAATAATCTGGCGTATCTAGCGCGATGTCGTTCAGGCAGACAATATTCACTAATATTACAACCTTTACTACTTTAGATGCAAAAATGTGTTCTTGTAATAAAACATTAAAAATTTCAACCCTGTACATTACTCTGTATATACTGTAGCAAAAAAAATATTTTTTATTTTTTGTAGGTCTGCTTGTCAGCGTCTTCGCAACGCGACACGCTTAAACTTCTTAATGGATTTAAATTAAATTGGGCACCTTTTTACGTTGAGTTTATTTTGAGTTTATACAACGATGACGAAGACTGGCTCGTTGGAGCAGTTGGCAGTGACCCTGCTTTCTGCTCCATTGCTGTGGGTTCGTTTCCCGCCTTGAGTCTGAGTGTAATATATATTTATTTATACATATATTATTTACATGTATATTTATTACACAAAAAAGTATATCTATCGACTTTTAACTAAAACACAGCCAATAAGTTGCCTATTACCTTAGGAATAGACGACCGTGTGTGTATTTTATTTATTTATTTAATTAATATTTAATTTATTTATTTATCTATTTAGTGTATGCTAAGTGTATTTATTTATTTATTTATTTAACGAGCGAGGACAAACTCGTTCTTTAACCAAAAATCCATCACGGTTTCATTGGGAGAAGGAATTAAAGTGAAAATGCGAACTAAGTTGTATTTCAATGAAAATGGCGGGTACAGCTATTATTAAAATATAGGCACATCGATAATATAACGTAATCTTCAAAAACGTAAAACTGAATTCGTCCTTTTCACGAAACAGAAATACTAATCATAAATTTCATTCGTTTTGAACAAAATACTTCAAAAGAAACAATAGCTTCAAGAAAAAATGACAGTCATATTTCATCTGAAGTATGAAGCGACAAACAAAAGGGGGTCAAGTTGGAAAGCCTTAAACCGGTTTCTCGGATCGTAAAATGTGAGCTTCGAAAGAATTAAATCTTTATTTAGTTTGGAAAGGAATAGAATTTTGTAGCTCTATATCTAGCATTTAGTGACATATATAACGTTTCGTTCATATTTTCTATTCTTTTAATCTAATACACTTACGGCGAGTTGCACGAAACCGTCGCTAACTTTCCGTTAGTTAAGTTGCAATTAATCTTAAAATTAGTTGATTTCATGATTAATTTAAAGCTGTTGGAATTAATCATCCGTTAGATAGGTCTTTAATTAAACTAAATTTTTTTGTTAACTTAATCAGATGTAGGTTTCGTGCAACAGATAATCACGATTCTTGTGATTAAATTAGTTTAATAAACACTTAAATTTTAAATTTGTTTCGTGCAACTCGGCGTTAGACTTTTATTTGTATAAAGATGACGTTTGTAAATCCTAACCTGTTAGATTCATATTAAAATGTAAAGTATTTTGTTAATATTGAGCAATGAGCATGCTCCCCGATCTTTTATATTGCTTGCTTTTTTTATTAATGATAAGAAAAATTACGAAGACATTAAAAAGTATAAAAAAATAAATTTAATTATTTGCGATCTAAAAAAACACATTTATTTTTATTTTTAAAAAAATTCTGAATGTAAAATCCAATCAGATAGATCAATGGTTTGACAAAATATATAACTTTATTGAAATTTAAAAACAGACAGTTTCCGATAGTATTGTCATACTTTACTTCGCGTAGAAAGTGGTAGAAATAAGTAATATATCTTTTACATTAATGTGAAATATAATCAAAACATAAATTTTATTTTATACCATTATCATAATTCTTTTAAATATAAATTTTAATTTTAATTGATCATTCTTTATAACTCAAAACAAACAAGCTTCAGAATTTCCTTTCAAACAAAACAATATAAAATAAAGTTCTATTTCTATCGTCATTTATCACTGAACATTCGATACGATATTACGACAGTAAAAGAATGAAAGTAACATCATATTACACATGAAATAAAAGACTAACTCGTACGACATCAATCATCCTGAATAATGCATACAATAACACGAGAAAGAATCAGCCAGTACATTCTCTCTTCAATATAATTGACTTAATGTCAACCTCCAACGGAATAAATAAATTTGTATCGATTATGTGGGGAATGCTACACTTATTTATTTAGTAGCTGTGTGAATGTCGAAAAAGGACTTTACCCTTTTAGCATAATCTCACAGAAAGTAATTTAAAGGGCCATTAATTTAACCTGGCCGGCCGTGGCACACCAACATAACGCTTGGTTATGTAAAAAAATTCTAACCTACTGAATTATAAACTTTCTTTGATTAGAAACTTTTTCCTTTTATCATAATAGAAATGTGTTTTAAAGATAACCGCAGCGAAATAAAAAAAAAGAATCAAGTCTTTATAGTTAGGTACCGACATGTTTACAATTTTATATGCTTAGAGCCACCTAGTAAGCATAAGCATGTGCCTGTGTTGATGATATCATTGATGCATATCTATATACATATTATGTATATATAAGAGATTTCCACCTATATATTGACTCATCACGATATCTCTGGAACCATAAGGCGTTGCTGGAGCCATAGGCGTTAAGACTTGAAATGTGGTAGGGATATTCCTATCATGGAGTAGAGGTCCGTTAAGAATTTACGACAATGCACCCACAAGGGGTGTTGCGGGGGCGTTAACACTGTAAAATTCCCGTTTTTAAACTATAGCTCCTACAGGCTTCAAATTTGGTAGGAATCACCTGTATAATATGATGTAGAAATTATCTATTAGCGAATTTTATGATAACTCATCCCCAGTAAGGATTGCAGAGGTGGGTGCTAAAAATGAAAATTTTAAATTTCCGAGTTAGAGCTTCTATAGGCTCAAAATTTGGTAAGAATCTTTTAGATGCGCTGAAGAAATCATATAAGTGCGTTTTTTTTTTTTCAAAAATATCGATATAGATTTCAAATTTAAAAAACGTAACGATGTAGTAGTAATATTAAAAAAAATGACAATTTTTTAAAATGTCCTATAGTTTTAAATTTGGATACTCGAGGTAAGTTAAAAAATTCGGCCTGGATATGTAAAGGAAAGTCTACATACGAGTATATTAATTATTCCGTACCAACGAAAATTCAAATAGGTAAACAATAATTTAAAAAAAATCCTGTAATTAGTATTGTCGTTAGTTTGAAAAAAATGACTTTTAATTCGGTATTGTACTTGACAGTTGACATTGTTGTGTTTTTAAAATTTTTAGTAATTTTAAAGCGCACGTTCTTAAAAATAATGCACATTGGCAAAACCACCCGTGCTATTTTGGCACTATTGAAAGCCATTAATAATTAATCCAAATAAATAAATAATGTGTACTGTATATTTTTTGGCGACCTTTCTGGTATAGTGGTGCGAGTAGTCGCCTCAACATCGGGTTCGATTCCCGCTCGGGGCTGATATTTGTCTTTGTATAAATATTTGTTCTCAGTATGTGTGTATGTCCTTATGGGTCTTTCCACCGTGGAGAGCAGGTAAAGCGCCGCCAGCTGTTATCACATACATCTGATAAGTATCGTTACTCATATTAGGGAAATTATCCCCCAACCCGCAGTGGAGCTGCGTGGTGGATTAAGCTCCAACCATTGTCAGATATGGAGAAGAGGCCTTTGCCCAGCTGAGGGACGTTTACAGGCTGTTTCAGTTCAGTTCAGTATATTTTTTTTTATAATTTCAGACATTATTATATTATATAATTTTCGATTGGACATTTCGTATATTGCTTTAAGTTAATTTCTTTTTCATAATGTCAACTTAAATAGTATATAAGAGAGTGAACGATCTAAAAATAGTTGTACTATTTCTACCTTAGAAATTTCATAATGACAATAAAAGAGAGTCTTCCATTATGTTATTTCAATCCTTGGAAAATTCTTTGTATTCTTGATATTCTTAGTATTATATTATATTGGTTTTCTGAAAAACTTCTATATATTACGTCTTGAAGTTTCGCATGTGAATATTATGTAAATGTTATGTGAAAAATATTTACTATAAATACCATTCTCATTTTTCTCATTAACTCCATTTGATAATTTTTGACCAACATTTATTTATAGGGACACTTTTCGTTCATTAAGTACTAAATGTAACCGCGCCATCGTATGTTTTAATGTGTACATGTGAGAATTCACACTGTAGATAGTAGATAAATACCAATAATACCATTATTAATTCAGACTGTTACCAGGGTCTGCTTTTCGATTGCTTCTCTTCCACTTTGCACGGTCTTTTGCATCATTCATCATAATTAGATCATTGTCTTTCAAATGCTGCTTCGTAGCGTCCAGCCATGACTGTGTATTGCGGCAACTATAGCCAAATCCATGATGAACACGTTCGTGCGTACTGCCTTACCCACTTGACTTTTTAAGTCCCCCTAACAATTATCTCTTCGTTAATCATTATAATGCGTAGTAATACCCTAAAATTGTTCCCAGAAGAATTCATTTTCGGCCGCACTACAGCCAGCCTGAGAGCACCGTTTTTGCCGAAGTTTTTGGCAATACGTTAATCTGTATTTTTACTCGCATCAGCCAAACGCAACAACAGTCGACATCAAGCATACCATTCCAAAGCTGTTCAGAATACACTACTACTACACCGTTTTTACCTGAAGGTGACCCAGTCTATACAAGCTAAATAAAGGACACCGCTTTCACGAACTGAAAGAAGGCATGATGAGTAGTGGCTTGTAAACCCGCTGTCGTGTACACGTATACCCTGAAACGAGTATAGATCAGATGCGTGAAAAGACCTCTCTCGTGACAAAAACTCATGTCGATTCCTTACTCTGTGAAAGATATATTTTTGTAGGTATTCCGAAGTAGCGTCTGATAATAATAAATAAGAGTAATGGTATAGTTGTTCAGTATTACTTTTGACAACATTCTAAACTACTGAGCTGGTTTTTTCTTTTTTTTTTCATGTATTTTTAGTTTCTATTTTAATGTTTTTTTTTTGTTTTTTTTTTTCTGTTTTACTCTTTTTAGTTAGGATTCATTGACTTCGTTATTAGAAGTATAAGATGGTAAATTTCGCAATCGCAGCTCGAGGCTAGAGCCGGCGAGTCCCGCACCTCTTTTCGTGTGCCTTGGATTTGAACCCGACCTCTGCTTTCACAGTCTGCGGTCATACTACTAGCACTAGGCTATCACTGCTACTATTCCCGAGTAATAAGGGCAGAATAACGCAACACTAAATTATATAAGTACCTGTTTTATGTATGAAAATTAGCGAAACTGGTTATTTAAGCAACTTTAAATCATTATATATTCTAAATTACTTACTTGAAATGAAAAATGATGAAAGGAAACTAAAAATCATTTTTAAATTTCTAGTCAAAGATACTTCGATACTTGGCGTAATTCGTAATTTTTTTGTTTTTCATTTTAACAAAATTACGTCTGGTTGTCGCTGTGGTAACTATTGATTATTGTCATGTCTTTAGTAACACTCACGAGGTTAAGACGAATCGATTGACGAAAGAATAATCAAAATCGGTCAACGCGTTTGGTCTCTACAACGCCACATAGGAACAAACATACATACATACTGTATAGACTGATAAACACATTACCCTCCTTTGCGTCGCGTAATCGGGTAAATAGATTTTTATATTTTTGTAATGGTAAAAGATTTTCAAGGATTTTAAGGGTATAATGGAATCTCCGGGAGATGTCCACAACGTATGGGCTCCACGAAAATTTCTTATCAATAAAATCATACCTAGATTTTTGGCAGTAGGTATCTACCTATTACTTAAAGCGGGGATATTTCATAAATCACTGGCAATACGGTAGCAAAATCAATTTCATTCCTCCTATATTATCTACGTATTGTAAAAGCTTGAAATTTATTAGGATTGTCTAGGAGGCCAAGAGAACTCGCCCACTCGCTAACACGTGCCAAGTCCTCATTCATAGTAGAAATAGCTTCAGAGGCTTCCTCCTCCTTCCTTTCCTTCAGAGGGAGTCCTCGTAGTCCTCGACGTAGTCCTCGTCTGCGTAGAAGTGAAAGTATAGTGTTTTTTTCCAGGCTGCGATTACTATTTATAGAAGAACTGTAGCTTTAAATGTGAACAGAGTAAAATCTACAGGTAGGTTTTGTTTGAAATATGCTTATGCTTATATTACTTGAAAGAATAAACAAAATTCATTTTATAATAAGTGACATTAATATTCATTTAGTATATTTTGTAAAGGATTTTTTACCGTATATAACATTTATAAACCACATTTTACAAACTGAAATGAAATTGAATTGTAAATATGTATAATATTATAAAATTTCTGTAATAAATATATGTATAAAAAAAAAAATCACAAACTATATTTTTAAATTAACAAAATTATATTGTTTATATAAAAATAACAACAAAGGTTCGTATATGTTTTGACTGATATACATATTATAAACGTCTACCAATTCCATTATAAGTCGATCTTGTTATTGTGAATTGTGATTTGCGATGTTTCCATTATTCGACGAACGTACTTATATTTACAAAAATGACACAGCAAACAATAGTCTATTTCAGGCCTCTTCAAATAGAATGTATCTATGATTTGTTTAGGTCCCTTAACAATACCTTTGTATTCATTTTATTTCACATATAGTATTATTTTGAATGATACTATACACATATATACTATACCTACATGGAATATTTATTCATAATATATGTAATGCTTTTGTAATTATTATTCCTCAATAACATAGTTTTAAATTGAAAGACAATACAACAAAAATATTCTACAATTTATATCTACAATAACAATTAATTATTTCAAATATTATTATTATATAAACGAAATAAAATGAAATTGAAAATAACCATTTAAGTACATACATATCTTCTATTAAAGTATGGAATTTCATAACTTTTTTTGGTCATAGAGATTTTTCCTTGACGATAATATTAAAGAAATCGCGGTAATTTGATGAAGGAAACGTTTTTCATTATAATTTAATTATAAAAAGTTTCGAGAAAATTAACTTCTAATTGAGAGCTCTCATTAGAATAAGTTTCTGAAGTGAGATTTAAGAGTGACGGCAGAGCGGTCGCTTATTTTAATTGCATTTTTATACCTTCACAGTTTTATAAATAGATTTGAATGAGTTTCTTTGATTTGTATAGCTTTTTTGACTTTAAAAGTGTTTTACTTCAATGGTGTATATAATTTATGCATTTAACTTTTTATTTTTAAAATAATATGAAAGAGACTAACTTATTATTTGTTGTTGTTTATCTATTTATAAAAAAAATGTCTAAAACAACCAATTTATTGAAGTAAGGTCGGTGTACTGAATGTTTTTCTTTCATAATATTTATTTTATTTTATTTATTTTAATTATTTTTGCGCAATACCAGGGTCGGCCTGAGGAGTGTGCGACGTATGCAGCCGCACACTCGAGCCTTTTGGAGGAGCATAAAATTGACCAAAGGGACTAGCCGTACTTTCATAGCGAAACTGCCCCCGATAGAAACCTATATCGTAACCTATATTATATTGTATAGGGTACTAATAGTAATTGATCCAAGAGATATTAGCTCTATATCTTAGTCAATTGAGGAGCTATTTGAAAAAAAGTGTCTGGGGGCGACTTTTTTTCAAAGTGGTATATTTTTGTTAATTTTAAAGATAGAAAAATAAAACCAATTCCAGTTGTTATGGTAGACTTTACAGCTTATTTTATAGCAATTCTCTATGAGCCAAGCCTAAATATAGATATGAAAAAATGCAAAAAAAAAATTATTGATTTATATCAGATCGAATTGAATTACCACTTTGAAAAAATTTATAATATTTGTCTATACCTTGCCTAAAAGCATGCCAAATTTCATCAAAATCCATGAGGTGCAACATGTTCAAAAAAAAATAATGAAAGTATACCGCCGCACTCAGGGATGCAACATCACTCATTAAAACATCGATATTTTTAAAAGTGAAACATTGATGTTAAAAATGTTAAAAACATCGAAGTATATGAACGATATATCGATGTTTTATTTGATGTTTTCATCATCATTTAAATAAGTATTGAGACTTATGTACACAATAACTGACAAACAATACTACTACTAATTACGCAATCGGGTCAGTTTATATATATATATATATATATATGTATGTAGATACTATTTTTTAACAGAAATTAAACATTATCTTAATTTATATTATAACAAAATAATAATCCATATTAATAAAAAAAGCTTTTTGTAATCATCGTCACTATTTTCAATTATTAAAAGATGATCGTTATTTTTAAAAAAATTGCAGCAATTGACTAACAATAAAATATAGAGCTAATATCTCCTGGATCAATTACTATTAGTACCCTCTACAATATTTTTATATTGTTACGATATAGGTTACGATATAGGTTCCTATCGGGGGCAGTTTCGCTATGTAAGTACGGCTAGACCCTTTGTTTTTTTTTTTCGGATCCCGGGTAGGGACATGAAATGTGAGTCTTACATACTTGAAATTTTCGCCTTAGGTCAGCCCTGCACAATACAATTATATTGTACAAAAGGCAGGCTTAGTGCAAAAATCTGTGAAAAAATGATGATGAACGCCATTCTACTATATATAAATAAAATATAAGTGATTTCGCTTCTCTTGTAGTGATTGATTTGAAAATACAGTAAGTAGGTACTAAAGTACCTACCAACTCAAATGTATTAAAACCAAAACTCATTTACAAATAAAAATTACTGTATGGAATACTACTGTACTGTTTTTTGATAATAGCCTACATCATATCGCCGGTCATGAAACTATCAAACAAATACAAACGCCTGCTAGAACTTTAGCGACATAAAACAGTATAATATCAGCTATTTTTAACTAAAAGTGAAAAATCAGCAATACTGCCATCTATGTACACTAGCGATAACTACTACGTAAACGTACAAACGCGACAAGACGACAAGACTTATTGCAACTATTCATCTTCAAAATACGGGAATCTAATAATAGATGGCGCTATAATATTTTAATGAAAAGTTGCTTAATTTAAATCTACTTAGTTTTAAGCCGCTTGTTTATTTGCAATGTAAGCACCAAATTATCGAGATTTTATTAGATAGGTTTTATACCAATTTGTTGGTAAAGTAAAAATAAATGAGGTTAAAAAATTTTACTAAGGTATTTTTTATACGAAAATAGGGACTAAGGAATTTTTATGCGATAATGACGCTCTTCTAATAAATATATTTCATAATAAATGAAGCAAGGTTTAAACTAAAAATTTTATTATAAGAAAGGACCAAATAAAGCCACATAAATCTTAATACATAGCTATTTATTATATTAATGACTGTGAGAGATAAAATTAGATTAAAGTCTATAAATACTTAGTGAACTAACTTACAAAAATCTAATAAACAATATTGTTAGAAGGAGAAAAGATACAATATTTTTATTCGCAACGTTGGATGGATAATCACGAATGTCTTTCATCTCTTGAATACTTCTATGTGCTTTTATTTTATCAGGTACTGCTTCGTCGGAAGCCATTTCGTGATCATCATATTTTTTCTTATTTATTGGATTAGCCGATACAGTTGCCAGACGACTCGTCGTATACGGATTCGGTTTTTGATCTATATTTTCATGAGTAGGTACTTTGGTCACTTCAGTTGTAGATGAAATTGGTATATCTTGAATATCTCGTGATACCTTGTAAGATGTCCCTTGTGTGACTTCTGTAGTTACAACTGTAGACATTTTTATGGTGCCTTGAGCTATAGTAGTTGTTTTATTACTAGTTACTGGTGTACTTTGTACGGTTGGTGTAAATTTCGCATAGTTGGGCTTATTTGTACAGTTGAGAAGAAATCTAAGATCGGTGTAAAATAATTTTCCGTTTAGTTGTGTCTCATCGTAATATTCGTAGTCCGCACCAGATGGTACACCGTCAGCTTCCTCGGTATCTTGAGCATTTTTATCAGATTCTATTGTTTTAATCCATTTTTCTCTGACCTCGTTGCTAGGAATGCATTTTAAATTTTCTATCGATAACTTTAAGTAGGAGCTCTCAGTATGGTTCATCAGCTTAACAAACCAATCGAGCCGACAATCGCAGGGGAAGTTGTTATCTGAAATGAAAGAAATATGTATATTTAATTATTTTTATTAACATTAGTGTGTAAAACAAAAGGATAAAACGTCTGAAATGTTCTGATACTGAACTATTGTAAAATTAAATATACAACATTATTATGTTGAATCAGATTATACTCAATTACAATGAAATATTGAATCAATTTATATTTCTTTCTTAAGGACCGTTTATTTCTAATAAACAAAAATATTTTTATATTATTGTACTCGTATATTTCTAGATCTTACCTTCAACATTCAGACTACTCATATTGCTGTAAAAGTTTTCCAAAATAGGCGCCATCACATCCGGTTTGAGTGTTCGAAGCCGATTACCTTTTAAATTCAATAATAAGAGAGATTTTAATCCATCGAATATCTTTACATTGTCAATATCTGTAAGCTCATTATGAGCTAGAGACAGAGAATTTAATGTCATCAGACCTTTAAACGCCTTCTCATCGAGCATTTGAATTTTATTACCGTCTAAATTCAACGAACGCAAATTTTTCAACGGAACGAATGTGTTATCACCGATAACTTCTAAACTATTGCCACTGAGATCAAGTTTCTCCAACTTTATCAGTCCCGAAAACGTTTCGCTGTTCAAACTGAACAAATTATTTCTATCAATTTCCAACTCCCTCAAGTTTGTCAAATGTATGAACGCCTTGTCGTGAATAGTTGTTATTTTATTGCTCGTGAGATAAATCTTCTCGAGTGATGGTAGATCAATGAATACATCTCTATTTATTTCCACTATAGCGTTCGTGTCGAGACCGATTGTCACTAAATCTGTATGATGAGCGAACGCGTTGGCTTTCAACACCTTGATCTGGTTACCTGCTAAGGTAATTTCTTTAACGTGACTCAGATTTGCGAAAGCGAATGGCTCGATGATTTCGATGTTACCATATTTAAAATCCAATTTCAACAAAGCCTTCGTGTGCTTTAGAGCGTTTTTAGGGATGTATTTAAGCGCAATCCCTCTAGTGTTAGAGAAAGTTAGTTTACCGACGTTTTTCAATTCATCAAAACTTTTCCAATTTGGATCGTCTTGTGAAATTCCGTCGACAGTTGAATAACAATCAGCGCTTTTTATTAATTCAGCTTCTTGAAAATCCTTGATGCAATAACATTGAATTTTATTCGTATTGTTAAATACAGGATCGCAGAGATGAGATTTTGTTTCTCGTTTCTGATGGTAGCGCTTGGCATCGACATAGATGAATGCAACACATATAAGCGCCAGTATACTCCAAGGAGCCATTTTTCAGCCCGCGTAGTTCAGTTTCTGAAATAAAAAGAAAATACCATTTAAGACTGATATATGATTTTAAAATTTTGATTGTACAGAGTTTATAAAAGCTATTTTTGTATTTTATACATATATAAATACCAATACTTATAGATATTGTGTCTATATAATATAATCTACTTATTTTAATTATGATTTTTTTTCTTGTTATAATTGTATTCTTATATATATTATCTATTTGTTTATAATATATTTTGTTTATTATGATATATAAGTATTATCTATTTGTTTTTTTCTCAGTTTTTTAATGTGTACCTAAATTTTGTTATTGGTACTCACTGTATTAGTGTTAATGCACCCGAATAAAAAATAAAATAAATTAACTAATGAACATTATTATATTAGTAACTATAAATAGAAATAACGAGGACAGAATATCAAATAACTTTCACAATAATGAAACAATTGTTCGAAACACGAGATATGAGTGGTGCTTAGTTACTGTGACATTTTCATAAAAACATTTCATTTTTAAGGTTCCGTAGCACGTGTGCCTACGTGCATCCTGTTTCTAGAAATTCGCTCCCCGGTCGTACGTCCGTCATCGAGTTGTGTAGATATATACAAGAATAATTTTTTTTAATCGTTTTTAACTTTTTCTTATAGGTAAAAAAAAAAAAATTAATTATATTATTTGCGTTTTGATCATTGTCATCAACTTCTTATTAAGTATATGCGTACGTATATGTATTTATTGTTCGTGTATTTAATATGATGATTTTTATTTATTTTATTATCTTTTTCTTGTCTTTTTTTTTTAACGAATTTGCTCAGTTTCCAACTTTGCACATCTACAAACGTCCGCTCTTGTACGTCCTAAGGTTAGTTAGGTGAGAATGATTTAAGCATTAAGCCCGCCTTTTGTACAATTCAATAATGTGCAATAAATTATTAGTAAATAATATATAATAAATTAATTAAACGACCTCCTTTCGAGTCTATCTTGAGCTTGACCGGTTTTAAAACCATCAAATAAAAAATAACTACTGTTAAAACTGTAATATAGTTTACTGATTTTTAGTATCAATTTTGTTTGATGATTGTTAGGATGGATGTTAGTCCTCTTTCACAATAAAACTAACTGTTCTGAATATAACTAGATACGTAGCGGTTGATGGAATCGGTTGCACAGTAAGCTATAGGTAATCATTCAAAGTTCGTACAAGATTGTTTGTAATAAACATAAATAATGTAGAACAAAAAATAATATAATGTTAATAGTGTATTAACAAACAATTTAAAGCATAAAAAATAAAATTATTTATATCTATCGAAAATGTTTCTCATAGTATATGGTATATACAATGCTTATTCGTAATGCATATTAATATATGAAGTTAACAGCTTGTAAAGAATACATATTACACTTAAACAGATAAAATAGCTATTGTAAAATGAAGGCAGAATGATAAGTTACTTTTTTAAGGTGTTGTATTCAAACAACAACAACTGTTGGATTAAGCTGTCTCGTATCTTTATAGAAAATATATTATTGTGTATATATTGTATAGTATATAAAATTAGAAATAACAAATAGCCTCCACTGGTGACAAGAGGGCTGGTGCATTTTTTGCCCAGAGAATCGGAATTGCGATTCAACGGGGAAATGCTGCTAGTACCTATTCTTGGCACCATTCCACGCAGACATGATTTATATCAAAACTGTAAATAATTAGTTTAAGTTTGGCATTGCAAATATGTATAATATTGTAAAATTTGAAATTAAACATTGAAATTTAAAAAATGTAGTATTCAATATTTTATAAATTTTCGAAGCCCTTTTTGTGTGAATGCGACTCACACTTAAGTACCTGTCGTTTTTGATAATAGTATTAGATGAACTATTACGTAAACCAATTAAAATACATTCTTTATATCTATACTCGCAATTATTATATTGTGGTGTACACCACACTACATGTTAGTTCTTTGTTACAAGTGTACAATATAATTTAATTCTTTTATGTAGGTATAATTGTAAATACACCAAGGAGATTAAATAAAAACAAGAATCAAACAGTGACCTAATGGAAGCAATAACCTGTCACAATGAAAAATAACATAAGAAATGAATCATTTTGTAGACTGAATTGGTGACGTACGCTTTTTACGAGAAATCAGATTTCATATTAAAAACAAATTTATAAACAACATTGCTCATGGGATTTCATTACATAGTTAAAATTAACAAAGATAATGTAACTTGAGTATTCCTAAAGAACAAGTTTATATACCGTGTCTAAATATATCTCGTTTTATAACCCGAAGCTTTAATGTCTTTCTATTTTTTATCGACTGGCCTGTTGACTCAGTTGGCAATGACATTTTTGCTGACTTTCTGGTCCTAGGGTTGAGATGTCGATTCTCGCCCCAAATCTGGGTGCGCCGATATATATATATATATATATATATATACGAGTATAAATATTAGTCGGCTGTTACCTACACAGGCATTGAGTGGACTACCCTAGGAATAGACGACCATTTGACAATGTCTATAAAGTACTGTTTTTATACAGTGTGTGAACCAGGTGCGTAGCTACTGCCGTATCAGCCGTATCAATGATACGGGGCCACCGGTCAACAGGGGCCCCGAACGTGTATAAACAAAAATTCGTAAAATGTTATCTAAGAACTTAAATCTTTATATATATAGGAGACTTTCCATAGATATAGTCACTCATCACGATATCTCTGGAACTATGAGACCCAGAGACTTGAAATTTGGTAGGAATATTCCTTTCGATAAGTAGAGGTCAGCTAAGAACAGATTTTATAAAATTCTACCCCTAAAAGGGTGAAAAAGGGGGGCAAAGTTTGTGTGGGATAACGTGATTCCTTGGTCCAAATATACTTCAAATTTTGCATAAATATTCTTTAACAAAATTGATTGAAGACATGTTTCCTATTTTATCGAATTGAATTAGTATTTAACGGGGTTAAAAGGAGATTGAAAGTTATTTGCTTCGAAGTTGATATCAATACTCCTTAGTGCTTTTGATTTAAATTTCATTTTATTTTGACATGTTTGACAACTCGATCCGTCTATTATAAAATATTTTTGAGTATTCACGCAAGTGTGGGTGATAAAAAATATAAAATTATAACTTTTAAAATTTTAGTTAAATACCCGTGCGAAGCCGGGGCGGGCCGCTAGTAAATTATATTATGGATATGAAAAACTATCAGACTTGTCATTATTGTCTATAGAGGCAGAAAATTTAGAAAAACTGAAATCGTCTTCAGCTTTGAATGATTTAATAAATAAATTCTCTGAACAAAAGACAGTCCGAGTATTAATTATAAGTAATAACTTATAATTTTTTACTTATAATCAATATGTAATTATTTTAAATCAATGCGGGCGTTTTTGTTTCTTTATTGCAAAATCTTTACCCTTCATTTGGGCCCCCTTGTAGATTTTGGTAGCCCATCTAAGGCAAGCTACACCACTGGTGTGAACCGACATCGTGCATTTGGCATACCAAAGCACGTCAAGCCAGTCAAGCCAGTCAAGCCAAGAGCCAGTGTGCAGATACAAGATGTGGATTTAAACAGAATTATCTTATTAAAATCAGACTTCCATCGCTGAATTTAAGGTGCTACCTCACCGGGAGCATTCACGTGTAATGTAACATTATAAATTCGACTTCGAGCATTACATTACAATACTACCTCCTACTCTCCTCGCCCATCCCTACTACTGAGCGAGTAAGCGCCGAGTGGACAAGGGATCCATTGATGTTACAAGACATCAAGATATTACATACTTTATCATTACAAGGTGCACATTGTAATGCTCGGTTATCCTCCTGCACTGATGTAATGCTCGATTATGTAACGTTACATTACACGCGAATGCTCCCGGTGAGAGATCACCTTTTTATAGGTTAAAATTTTGTTTCATAATGAAACTTGAATGTTTCGAGAGATATTGCATGCAAGTGGTAGATTAAGCTCCAATTCTCCTTATAGATAGAAGAGGCCTTTATTTTTAAAATATAATTAAGATACATATTATATGAATTATATTTTTTACTATGTTATCAGTCTTTGTTTTTTCATTAAAATATTAACGAGCTTTTTGCTACACATTACTCATTTTAATAGTATTCATTTGTTAGTCATAGTTGTATTTTATATTACCTGTGTAATCTGTATTTCAGATGCGCTGCAGTCACTGAAGTTGTTCAGCGTTATTTAATTGTGTTAAGAGTATCGATGTATCAATGAATAAAACAATACAACTTTACCGTTCTCGAGATTAAAATCATTAGTAAGTAATATAGTAAGTATTATTAGTACTAGTAACATTACAATTTTGGAATAATTTCAGTTTTTTTTTTTTACGAAATTACTACCTATGGCAATCAGAATATTTTTTTTTTTTTTTTGTGACGCAGGGGAATCCATTTACGGATGATATCCAGGACGCCCGGGTCGGCAATCCTAGACCTATGTCGGACTCGGCACTTTGGGAGTGCAATACCGTACTAAACCCCTGCGGGAGCCTTCAGCCGCTTTAATTGGAGGGTCCCGGATCTGCAGGCAACAGGATCCCTCCAACGACAGGCTGGCCTCGGCGAAAAGGCCAGACTTCTCCTCCATGGGGACTGTCCGGCTCACCTCTGAACAGTCCCGACGACGCCGTGTCTAGCAGGACCGGGTTCCCATCCCGGCCCGACACGGGCACAAGGGCGTTACTGGAGGCGCATTAAGTAGCGCCTCCTACGCACCCCCATTCGTCGCCCGCGGATGGAGGCCACATCGGCGGCCTCCTCTCTCCTCCGCTCGTCGGCCTCCTTCTGGGACATTACTGTCTCGCAGAAGGAAACCATCGCCTTCCAGGACTCGTCGTCGCCGAGCATCGCGGTGATGATGCTCGGGAGCGACAAGTCCCCTCCGAGGACCGACGTCAGACCTTGACGCAGCGCCGCCCATCTCGGGCACACCTCGAGGGTGTGCTGGGCAGAGTCCACCGCCGCGCCACAATCGTGACATTCAGTCGTCGGCTCCCTCTGGGCCGTCCGGCACAGGTAGTCACCAAAGCAACCGTGCCCGGTGAGAACCTGCGTCAGACGGAAGGTGAGGGGCTTGCGTTTTCGACGCATCCACCGCTCAAGAACCGGACGAATGGCAGCCGTTACGCGTGTGCCGTACGGCTGCCCCGCCAGGTCCTCCCCCCACCTCCGCATAAGCGCTTCCTGCCCTATGGCAATCAGAATATGCATTATCAAAGGCAATTTTCTTTAATTAATATTAGTTTATCATTTTTTTTTTCTTTATAATTAAAATTAAAAAAAAAAAAAAAAAAAAAAAAAAAAAGGAAAACTTGCGTAATAGTTATTATACAGATCATATTTATATGGAATGTTAGACAACTGGTTGGCAGCATTTCTCCGTTGAATCGATATCTGATTTACTTAGCATAAAATGAACCAGGCAATTCAATTACAATAGTGTCATAATGGTAGAACAGCGATTGAACAATGACTTAATGATGAATCTTTTGACGAGTTTGATGTACTAATAGTTGAATTGTATGATAATGATGTCATAAAGTTGTTGTAATGATTTTCTGATGGTGTACCAGTAAATCTATAATTTTATAACTAAATAGTCTCACGCAATAAGCATCACTGCTTAACCATCTGAATACAATAAAATATTACAGATAGGTCTTGTAACGAATAGGTATTTCACAAGACCAAAATTAATCTAATAACTAAGGGTATGAAAGCTAAGTGTATATAAATTATAATCTACTTTTTTTAAATTTATTCTTTCAATTCATTCTTTTCAACTTTGTTAAACTTGTCAACAAAAGTTTGTATGGTTCATAGTTTTGTCAAGTAATAATAACTTGTCATTTGCATTTTTAGGAATTTATAAAACCTCGAAAAATGATTACAGTTTTCGCTAAGAAAGAGTAAATGACGTAGTATACATTGGAATGTTAATTTAGACAAACATTAGAAACTATACAGAAAAAGTACGCAAAATTCATGCATATATTGTAATCAAAAATTTAAAAATAGATTTACTAGGTATACACGACCTATTTATATATATGACTTCGATCTGTTCCTGTGTAGAATGTAAATACGCGTACCAATAGAGAAATAAGACATAAATTCAAATCTTTTAAAAATTTTCTACAGATTCTAAGTGTTGTGACTGTAAACGGTAAAAATTGTACTCTATAACTACATATGAGTGACGAATATTGTGCCGTTTAGTTTATATGATCTTAATACATATATAAGAAACTCTAAAAGCTGTCTCTATCTGAGACAGAGCTAGTTTATCGACGCGGGTTACGACCCACAAGAGTGCCCATCCCCATCCCCAGAAAACTAACGTCAATCCACCAAACCTTATGTCCGTGATGACAGGCCCGTTGGCGCAATTGGCAGTGTGAGTTTGGGTGTAATATATAATTATTTATATATCCTTTACGTGCTCTCTGAGGTACGATGAGAAGACCTACAATGACATACACCCATACTGGAAACAAATATTTTCACAAATACAAATATCTGTCCCGAGCGGGAATCGAACCCGCGACTGACGCGCGGCGTTGAAGCGACTACTCGCACTGCTATACCAGAACGGTCACCTGTCGGTGTTTATATCTAATAATAATGAAAAAGTAGTTTTATATTATTTCATAAACTTTTAGTCGAAACATACCTAAAAGATTAAAGATTAGATAAATCAATCTTTTCTAAAACGCTCTTTTTGTCTGACATCGATGAAGTTTTTTTTAGTTTGTTTAAAATAAACTCGGCAAAGTACTCCAAACTTCAGAGTTATGTAATGAACGCGTTTAAAATTCTTTGAAATTGTTTTACATTATTCATTTATTCCAAAAATTCGAGAATTCTATTTAATATATACTTAAACTTAAGTACTACTTATGTGTTAGAAGATATATATGAGAAGATAAAAAGCTTTAGCTAGCATGTTTTAACATTACGATAAATTAAAGAAGAAAATGTGTAATTTTGATTGCATAATATTTGCATTTATTTACATTATAGAGATAATGGACATGGATCGACATACGCCGGTCTTCACCATTTACAGACATCGTAAACATTTTTTCCAAGCTGGGAATCGAGTCCGCAACACCAGAGCAAAAGACAGGATCACTGCCAGCAGGCGTCATTTATAAAAAAATAAAAAATATATAGGTTCAGAATGCTATATCCACTTATTAGAATCCGACAAACAACTAAATTTTTTTTATTTTAATCTTCTAAGTTTTTATTTTTAGATTATTACAGACTTTCGATTTAAAAATGGCGACTGTTAAACTATCTGTAGAATTTTATTACCTTGGCGTAAAATTTACTTAATATTTTTTTACAATAAAATTGTATTACATGTTTTTGTTCAGCCTATAAATTATCTATTTTGAAAACCTTTGTTAATTTGATTGTAATCATTTAATTTGGTACACATATTTTTCGAACTAACTAAACTACTAATGATATTGTTTGTTTGGATAATGAGATAAGAATTTCATAGAATGTTATTAATAGAGTGTCCGACTGATAAATAAAAATCATATGGCATTTAGTTTAGGTAATATAAATATTACTTGGGAATAAATAGCAGCAAGATTTTTTTTTTTTAATTTGTGTGTAATAAGTCGGCGAATAAAAAAATTGTATCTAATAATTTTTTATAATATGTACATATTTTTATAAAAGTCCGATTCTGAATATGTAAATCCTCGGTTTTTCATGAAAATTTTAAACCTTACTTATATGACGTAGTAAATGTATGTAGGATTTGTATAAGCCATGACTTTTTTGGCTTTTATCATCCGAATTCGGTTCTAATAAAATTGAATCCTAGGATTTACTAAAGATGTTTGGTAAATGTACTAAGCTTTTGAATTTCACTAAAAGCATTTTTAGGTCTACGGCACTGCGGGATAATCAGTTTTTCACCTTGGCGTGACAAAACTAAATTCAAAAGGAATGAAATAAGGAAGATGACATAACACGGTACGACAGGTGACTTATAATTATAATATAAGAGACGAGTATACGCACAGGAAAACAAAGACATAGAAATGGAGGTCAAATTAGATATTATTGCATTAAAAAAAGAATATTCCGTAAAAAAAAATCATAAGCAAAATGTCCTCAAATCTCATATCCCAGTCTTTACTGCATCTCAGATAGCAAGTTAAGTAAACGCGTAACGTTATATTACCTTAAACAGTAAAATCGTTACACTTAAAGAGAAATAGCAGTATTAAGTGTAACGGATTTGCTCTAAAGGATTGCAGAGACCAGATAGCATTTGCTCTGTGTAACAATCTATAAAACATATCTCTCAGATTCGGACTGGAATAATAAGCAGGCCCTAGCTACTGAGACAAATGCTAGGGAGTTTATAAGTTTTATGTAGGTATATAGTATTCAATCTTGTGTGTGTGTGTGTGTGTGTGTGTGTGTGTGTGTGTGTGTGTTCAATGTGTTCTTAGTTGATTTTTGCTATATTTCTAAGTTAGTGTTATGAAGAAACAACATCATAAATTGTTTTTGTTATAACGCAATAAACGTGATTGTTAAAACTAACTTTAACTTTTACAGTTATTGTGCAAGTATTTGATCTTCTCTATAAAATAAACCACATCTTTAAAATAGTAGATGCTACAAACCGTAAAATTATCTTTTAATTATTTATTATTTTAAAATTCTTTTTTATCAACAAGACCGCCCGCAATCGTTTGTGATCATGATAAAGAATGTGATCCAAGTAAGAGAAAAGATAATAGTATAATACATTACAATAATATCATGTTCCTAGAAAGAAAAAAATATATATACATATACGAGTAAATATATATCCCTGGAAGACCTCAGCATTATGCTCAGTGCCTTCGATGGATTTTCCCAACTGGTGGGACTCAAAATGAACATGGACAAGACAAAAATCATGCCGAATGACCATGTTGTGCCCACCCCGGTATCGGTTGGAAATTCTATTCTCGAAGTTGATTTATAATATGGTTGATAATATAAAATAAATCATTTCTTAACATACTAACATAAAATAGTAGGCGCATAGTATCCACAACAAAATTTTAGCTTCTAATATAACTATTCCAACTTGAAGAAATGCGCGGTTACAGTTCCACTTGTAACTCTTAGTGATTTTTATAGCCTTTTATAAACTTTGTCAATCTTCTAAAATAAAAAGTAAATCCTGAAGTCAGCGTTCAAACAAACATTTTTTTTTAATATCAGGTTTAAATAATTTTTAAATTATGTCCATTGTATTCATTTTTGTATTAAAAAGTTATAGAATTTATGCTACAGTAACAACTGTGAAAATATCTCCGTATTTCAGTCCCTATCCGTGTGACGATTTCACGGCGATCTGTTTACGCATTGACACGTGAGAGCAGTACAAACAAACACACTCACCTCTATATAACAGTCTGCAGGCACTTGTTTAAGCCCTGCATATCTCTTAAGTAGACATATCTACAAAACAATATATATCTACTATATTTATATATTTTACTATTACAACTTACATCTATATATTTTTATTTAAATCCTGCACATCACTTATTTTTCATGAAATAAATTATTTAAAGGTAAATATTATCAAAAGTCTTGCTCTTCTTAATGGTTTCTTCGTGTTTTTTCAGAAGTCTAAATACTAAATCTAAGGTTATTAACTTTCAAGCTAACTTATTTTTTGGTGTAAGTTTCTTTTCTAAATTCGTCTGGTAACTTTGAAAACTAAAATTCAAGAATCCTTTGATATATTATAATTTATGTATTATTTAATAAAGTCAGACGAACTTAATTATTAAAAATAACTTTAAAAAATAATTAAATGAAAACAATTAGTATATTTATATATTTAGTTCGCATATTAACGAAATTTCAAAAAAAAATACATTTCTCATTTCATTTCCTTAATCTGTTACCTTGATGCTACTGAAGAACGAGTCAATAAACTTGAGAGGCTACAAAACTTATGAATCCGTTTCATTTTCGGACTTCGCAAGTTTGATGACATCTCTAAGTTTAGAGCTGAACTCAAGTGGCTTCCTATTCGACTTTGCAGGGATACTCACATCCTTTGTCTCCTATATAATATCTTTTTTTAATCCATTATCACGCAACTATTTTCGTGAGCGTTTTAAATTTTTACATCCTTCTGGTTCCTCATGTCGATCCAATGTTCAACTCCTCCTGCAAATTCCATCACACTCTTCCAATTTTTACTCTTACTCGTATACCCGGTATACCGTCCATGCAGCAAGGTTGTGGGGTTCGTTACCATCATCAATTCGCACCAGTAAATCTATATATATCTTTAAAAAACGCTAAAAGAGTATTTTTGTATTTATATATTTGTATTCAAGTATTAATTTATCTAATGTATATGTATGGTATATATATGTAGCATATACATATTGGATATAAATATAATATGTTCTATATTTCCTTCGCCTATAATTACATTTGTAATTATAGTTTCAATTTGATCTCTTTTTTTGTATATTTGTACGTCTACCTTATTTAATCTCTGTCTGTAATGGTTTCTTTTCAGGTATGCTAGAAGAAATCCCTTTTAGGGATAAGCGAACCTTTTATACATTTATTTCAATGACTTGTATCTTTGTGAAACAATCCTACACGTATTATAAAGAGTTAAATAAATATATACGTAAAAGTTAATATCACAAAAAATATGTAGATCACAAAATTTAATATATTTATAGATTAAGTTCGTCGAATAGCGATTTAACAGCCGTAATAGTACAATTTTTGCTGTCGCTCGGCTATTGTTAGTTACATATAAATTACGCAACAGCACCATGTAAGTAAACTTTTTAATGACCTACTATTTAAAATGATGCTTTCTCTGTGACTCAATCTTTAGAGTTTAATGTAATAAATCTATTCTCGTATATTACGTTTCATGTCTCTGAATAGTATAGTATAGCTTGAATTAGAGCTTGGTAAACAACGCGTGATTCAACAATCAGGAGTGTAATTATAGATGCATGACATCTGTTTTAGTAAAGTATTTTTTTTCACATTGACCAAACATTATATTTTAAACACCTGTTGGTAATAGGTCATGTCAGTTCCTTGTATATTTTCTTTTTCTTGTTTATTTTTTAAGTGATATTTTGATGGATAATAAAACAAATTACAAAATACACGCTACAACAAATATGGTATATTTATCTTTATTATAAAATGTAAGATAATATCCACGGGATCTTAATTACCCGTGGCCTTTTTAATATATATATATATATATATATATATATATATGTATTATAATTATCATTTCTTTATTGTTGTCCACGTGCGTAAAGTTAGGACGTGGTATGATGGTGACGGTTTTAGGTCGTTTTTTTTTTTCTTTTTTATTATTCTTATCATTATAATGTTATAATTATAACATTATATAACATTATTAATGTTATAATTATTTATTAAATGTATTATAAAGTATAATATTATAATATTATTTCTTTGAATAATTAAATCGTACACGACTTGATAATGAAAACATGATAACAAGTAATTTATATTTCAAGTCCATTGTCTTTTTCTCCAAACAATAACTATTTCAGTGAAACTCACTTATTATGTATCAAGATTGCCATTAAGTATCCACAAGAAGGGTATTATTTTCAGTACAATAGTTTTTAGTAAAAGCTTATAACCCATTGTATGACTGTCTCCATATTAAAAACTGTATTAATTAATGAAATTATGAACAAAAAATAAATACTTATGTATTAAAACAAATGACCATGAATACAGTAAAAATATTACATTTAATTTTTTTTATTTATTGGAATGTCCTACATGGATAAAAACGAATAAAAAAAATAAGATGAAAAATCACTTTATAATTGTAGACCAACGTACAAAGTCTGTATTATTTTTACGCATCATGTTACGCCACGTCAATCTAGTATATTCCTGACCTAAACTTATTAATTAAACTAGCCACGCAAGTGTACCTGACTGAATATTCCACATGAGATGACGCTCGACGACCGTCAGCGAGTCCTGGCGTATACCTATACTACGATTGATTTATAAAATTATCATCAGAACTCTAAAACCAACCAATGATTAGATACCAATAATAATAAATACCAATAAAAATAAATGATAGATACCAATAAGTTGATGGAAATATTTCATCCAACAAAGTTTTAGCCGTAATCACGATTTTCAACATATACCTTAACATATAATCTTAAAATATCGCAAGCCATTTATTTTTAAAGTCTATTTTTATGATGCTTAAATATATTATGACTGGATAAAATGTTCTTTTTCCTCCAATACACAGTCTCAGCCACCACACAGTTAAACAGTAGATTCATAGGCGACTTTATCTTTTGCAGTCTATTGACTAAAAATAAGGAATAATTAACGCGATGATAGAGATAATCGGACACTCATTGCGTAATCAATATTTTCTCGACAATAAAACCACATTGAGTAATGTGTCAATTTCTGGTCACACACCACGTGTCACGTACATTTTGCGTTGAAACTAACGACAAAAACAATTTAGTAGCTAGTGACGTTAATATTTAAGCACTATCGCTCGTTTTGCTATCGCTTTCAAATTGCAGTTTGACAGGCATTTTCTTACTATTATTTTTTAATTAATTAATAATTATATTATTATATTAATGAGGCTATTGTTAGTAATGTTAACAATGAATGTCGTTAGTAATGAACGGTGCATTTGTATTTTAAATAAAATAAACAATAAAAAATATTTTTAAAAAATAGTAATAGTTGTCTAAGTGCTTGTGGGCATTATACGTTTTTAATACTCACTTCCACTATCCACAAGGCCATCTGCATTCTCTAAATAACCTAAGATATAAAAATTCACACAGCACAATATAATATTCCATCGAACATTTTAGTCAACAATAAATTTCGTCATAAGAGAATTCTAATAAAACTGTTGTATCATAAAGTTTTATAAAAGCGTTAGAATTTAGGTTATTTAAACGAACGCATCTCGTATCTGTAGGAAGCGAAGATTGATAGAGGAATAACTGTTTACTTTGATACACATTCCGTTTCTCGGAGATAAGTGATGCAGGCTGTATTTAAAATAGTTAAATGTCCTTTTTTCGAAAACTGTTTTTATATTCAAACGTCACTTCTGATGATAAGCACGAAGTTCATACTTATTGCAAAGAATCGAAAACATTTTATACACTTTTATGTATATTACATAATATTATAGGCATTGTTTTAATAAGTTTCGCAACACACAATATTATATTACTTTTGACACGTCACTTAGGAATTGCTTTTTCAATATAAACGTCATAGTATGCAATATTACCGAACTTTACCTGGAGACAGAAGGTACGTTTTATTTTTAGACATTAAATAAAATGAAAATATTTTATTTTTAAAAATAGGTACAATATAACTGTCGCTAAATGAACCGTTTAATAGAAATATCAATGTTGATCATTCCTGAATTTATTTTGACCGTTTTACTCTGAGTTTTTCACGTACGTATGTATTGTATATCAGTACCTATGTAACTCAAAATTATTAGTGTAATTTAATAACTTACATTAATATAATGTATTTAAACTGGACAAATTACCTTAATACTCAAAAGCTGTTAGTAAAATCACATCAATACATTATAAAGTTCTCTGTATAAATTTGAGAAAATATATTCAATTTAAATAATGGAATGAAATTTGAAAACTTAGAATCTTAGAATTGGAAATGAAATTTGAAAACCAGAAAAAAGAATAACTTTTTTAATTTAACACGTTCAATTATCCGTCTCAAATTAATCACACAATTACACAATTCTAAGATCAAAATCAATACAAAGCCGAGGTATTAAGTGAGGATTACAGGAATGATTAGAATATTCTATTACTATCAAAGACATTTCTCTGAGTTAATTAATAACGACAATGACTTAACCCGTTTATGTATTACTTTCAAAATGCCACATGACACTATCACATTGCCTACCTAAAAAGAGCGTATGATAAAGACTGCGAGTGACCAAAAATAAATATCCCGTGGTAGCTCTCAGTAAGAAAATCATATGTATCTTGTTTAAGTATTAGTATGTTGTCTACATATGTATGTAAGTTCATTCTATAACTGCACAACCTACCCGTTTGTTTCTTTGTTGAACTTTCCTTTTTCATTTGGGTTGTCTGGAAGAAATGGCTAATTAGACATAAGACCGCCTATTGTACTACATAATCTTGGCTCAACAAATTTGTAACTATGCTATCTATTTTATTTGTGGTGTGCAATAAAGAATAAATAAAAAAATAAACTCATTTGTCGGAGTGCAAAAAAACACAACAAACAAAACGATCTGATTACGACAACCATCGACCTGTACAAGCTTATACTCGTATCATAAGAGCGGATAATAAACCAGCGACCACTAGCGTAACATAAAACGTGCAACAGCACTTGCAGCACCAGAGAAGTCACAAATTACAGTAAAATTTTGGCTATAAGAATAAATGGAAATAAGAGGAAGAACAAATAGAAAGAGATGTTAGAAGTTGGCTTTCAACACTCTTAGACATCGTACGAACCGCAGCTATAAAAACTATTTCAAGAAATTTATTTCTGAAAGACTGGTAAGTACCACTTTACTGTACTGTACATGCCACGCCAACCGTTTTTAAGTAGTAGTCAATTCTAATCCTAATAATGCCTACAGCCAAACTATATCGTAATAAACAAATCTTACAGAAACACTGCAGAATTTATAGAGTATTGTGTGTAGATTACCTGCCTTACTGCATCGTACATAGCACACAGTTCGTTACTTATTTACACTTAAATAATTGACCTAGAATATCAGTCTATTATTACAATCGTGTTACAATATTACTTTTATCCGATAACAGTGGACTAGCTTAGTAAGATTTTGTTTAGCAGTGAGACATTAACAGTCTAAGTTCAGTTCAGTTCATAATGTTCAATAAGTAGTGGACAAGGAATTTATATACAAACTAAAATGCGCACGTGCACTCAAAAAACGTTCCTAAGAGAGGGATTGCATCTCTTTCTACCATGTATTCAAGGCAACTCGTAAGAAAGAGACAAAATACCAGTAGTCAACGAAATGCTCGGAACGATTTTTTTTTCACTTTACATGTTGGAAACAAATGTCAACCTTATTGTTAGATACTTAAGCGGAGCAGTACACGTCAATCAAACGAGCTAGTTAGTTGCACACTGATTTATTGACAGGTCACACCGATATACTTATAGTGCGCGGAGCGTATACACAACACTTATGATACTTATTTCAAGGTGCATATTCGAATATACAATTTTATTAAGTGAGCGTTTCAGTTATGATAAAAATTCCTTGATTGGTGACATTATAATTGTAAGTTTGGACAGTTTTGTCATTATGACATCATTACTTAATATTAGATTTATTAATATTATGTATTATTTCCATAAAAATAAATAAATATTAAATTGATTACTAAATATTGATAGCAGATTCACGCTTCTGTCGCATAAATATCAGCATACGCTCAGCCTATGTAACGGGAATATGCGTAGCGCTACCCAGTGCCTGAAATCACTTAATTACATTCGCATGTCAATTAGAAGGCTCGACGGAGATCCAATCAATTCAGCATACAATACATGGCAACATTAATTGAGTTTCTAATACTACGAAAGCTTGTTATACGTTTAGGTATTTTTATTTCCAAAATGGGTTTTATATTTTATAGAATTCCTCAATTCGTTCACAACAATGTATTTTGTATAGGTATATATAGGATAAATAAATTACAAATCTTTGTGAAAAATTCAACAAATATTTCATTACGATTACTTATTAATTTAAAAAATACACTTCTAATTATTAAAAATTATTTCTTTTTCAGTAAAATTAAATAAACGGTACAAAGCGATCAAAAAATTTAAAAACCTTTGCAATATTTTCACAACATGAAGCACACAAAATGATTCCGAAAAATATTACCTACTAGGTTAAAATTTATATATAAAGTAATTAAGCAAACGTTCTGGTGTAGTGGTGCAAAAAGTCGCCTTAACGCCCACGGTCGCGGTTTCGATTCCCGCTCGGGGCAGACAATTGTACGTATTTGTACAAATATTTGTTTTTTGTCTGGGTACATGTCCTTGTGGATTTTCACAAGACAAAACATGTAAACATGTAAGTCTAAAGCATATAACCGACCGGTCCAGCTAGATTTTAGATACCAAATAGCGATCGTTACTCATGGTACGGAAATTCTTCGTATACCCGCGGTGGAAGAGCGTGGTAGATTAAGCTTCAAACCTTCTACTATATAAAGAAAGAGGCATTTTACCAGTAGTGAAACGTTAACAGGCTGATTCAGTGAGTACTTTAAATCACTTAAATAATTAAAGATACAAAATACTTTGGCGTCATGTACAATGCGTCACATTTGTCGCTAATACATTATGTAAAATAATATAGCAATTAAAAAAATCAAAAAACCCGACTGCGTAAAATACTTGTATTATAAACTAAAAAAGAATAAAACAATTTACTACCTTTCATTTGATACCCATATTGCTACAGTAAGAAAAAAAAATTCAACTCCCCCCCCCTCATTCCGCCATTGGCGGGCACCATTTTGAAAATTTATATAGCCTGTGTCACTACTACAATTTAGACAAATTCAACGACACCTCATATGTCAAAAACCGTCCAGCCGTTTGGGCTGTAGGGCGTGCCAAAGAAATGGACACACATACATACATACATACATACATACATACATGCATACATACACACACTCGAAAAACATAACCCTCCTTCTGACGCAGTCGGGTAAAAACTTATGTTTTTCATGTGTCTTACTCATGGTTTTAAGTTATATAAGCTTAAAGTTTTTATCTTTTTTTTTTAATTAAAATCGACAATACTCAGTTGTATTTTTTTTTTTTATATTAAGTGAATAGGCAAACTGACAGACGTTCCACCTGATGGTAAGTGGTTAACGTCGCCCATGAACATAAACTAGTTTACCTGGAACTAGCCCAGGCAACTCATTTATGTGTTGCCTATCCAGAGACTTAAGGTGTTAGTCTAGGTGCCAGTAATTACACTGCCTGTCTTGCCCTTCTCTCCGAAACACAGCAAAGCTGTTTCACGGGAGAAATAAGCAAGATAGTGGTACCCATGCAGCCGGGAGCGCGGCACAGCGCATCCCTCCCACCGGTAAAACTCAGTTGTATCACTGTCACACATACAACATTGTACAGATTTTATCATGGATATATCATAAAATGTGTTATAGAGGTTAATGCAGAATAGATTTCATCATCCCAATAATCACTCGATAAACTATACCCGATAGACTTAAAAATACTTGTTATCTTTTATCATAAAAGTAAGAGCAGATGGATCATCCCAGAATGGTTTACGCCCACAAATATACTTAAGCGTTGACAAACTTAGGCCCTCAAACATAAGCTATGTCCTGCCAGTTGTGAGACCTAACTTATTGTGTTCCTTATGCGTCAAATTAAACTGCGAAACATAATAGAAGCTTAAACCATTTAGCCGACTTACCGACGAAAAGACGTAGAGGATTCTCAATTCAACTTTTTATGCGAATATTTAATACTAAACAAAAGGTTAAACCCTCTGAAGACCTGTTGTTTCCATGACATTTTTTACATTTTTAAAAAGAAATTGCTCTCTAAGTTAATACTAAAATCAAGTTATTTTTGGCACGCCTCTTCAAGCCTTTCAATAAACAAGAATTATTATTATATTATATATTATATTAATATTATTTTGACTGACTCGTTGGCGCAGTTTGCAGTGACCCTGTTTTCTGCTTCAAGGGTTGTGGGTTCGATTCCCGCCCCGAGTCTGGGTGTAATATATGTTTATTTATATATATTATTTATATGTATATTTAATATGTATATTTATTTAAAAAAAAAAAACCTATATCAGTCGGCTGTTACCTAACACAGGCATTAAGTTGCCTACCTTAGGGACAGTCGACCGTGTGTGTATGTTAAAACCATGTTAAAACATATTATTATATTAAAACATATTAACGAAATTCTCAGGCCATACAGCTAGAACAAGTTTTTATTTATTTGAATAACATTTTCGGTTGTTTGCGCTGCTAAAATATCACAAAAACCATATTCGTTCTTAACAACGCTATATATTATACTAATCGTTCAAATAATATATATTATCAAACTTTCGCCTTTTAGTAAAGCCTTTATAGTCATCGTCTTTGGACATTTCGCCACAAAGTAAATCCTTCGAAACTATGGCTATCGAAATAAATAAATCGACTGTCCCTACGTACAATATCGAAACTGAAAATTTGCGTTTTTTTTTTATTGCACTAAGAAACTCCTTTTTATATATGTTTTCATACAAAAAAGAGAATAAGCTAAAAAATACATATTAAACCACATTTTTCATGAGTATAATATCGATACTAAACAAATAAATGATAATTTTGTAAACAAAATTAACTTAAAAGTGCTCTCCTGTAAAGTACCTTTTTTCAGTTTCGATAGTATACGTAGGGACAGTCGAAATGCTGATAGTCAAAGTGTTCCTTTATTTTAAATAGACAACTTTAAGTCATACAAAAGAAAAGCTCAATCCACGTTTTTAAAACAAATGAGAAAATAATTGTTAGACTGACAAGTATAATTTTTATTAATTAAAAAACAATAAAATTTAACTAAAATCAAATGCTCATACAATAACCAATTTTTTAGTTAATTCTTTCACATAAAACTTTCAAACAGTTTTGTAATATGTAGCAATCTCCGAAATAAAATTTTCAACTGAGTTTTACGACTCATGAGTCGTAAAAAAATTGTAAAACACTTTGTAAATTAAAAATGGTTTTAATTTATTTGTACGACTTTACCCAAAGTATTTTGACATAAAAGAGAAATACACATAAACGAGTATATCACTTATAGAATAAATAAAGAATAAAAGCTTCCCACTCAACGACTCCCAGTAGGATGAAAATAATGCGTCAGGGGTTCAGACAACCTCTTGGTCTATACGAATATTTGTCATGAGCGGGGATCAAACCCGCGACCGCAAGCACAGCAGCCAGTACTGTGAAAATTGCGCCAACCTGTCGTCACAAAGGAAAACAATGTCATATCCAGTTCTTCAATATTTCCAAACATTCGTTTTTGTTCGATTGGATGAAACAAAAGAAAATACTATGTATATGGATATTTTACATTTTATTACTTGAATTTTATTAATATTCGTTAGATACAACAAAACGAATATTGCCCTATTAAAATCTAAACTAATAAAGTTAACAACTATTTTGCATTACCTATTATTGTTTATTGGAAAAGGCATCATTACGTTTTATCTGATAGGATCGGAGCACTATAGTAGTACTAAATTCACTAATAAAATATACAGAACCACAGGTGAAACCATAAGAATTGTATAAAGTTATCCAAGCGTTGTTACTTAGTACCTATCAACGTCCCACGTCACAGATTGTTCCATATTTCACATGCCATAAATATATTGTTTACATTAAACTATCCATATGGAAGCAGGTACCAATTTGGATTATACATTAATCACTTATACGAGGTGGACGAACTTTGTTTATGGTGCACTTCCGTGTATTATATCGGTAAGCGATATTGACCTTTATTTTAAAAGCTTCACTCATTCTACATATTAAATTTGTATGGCAGGTAAAGTAACTATTTAGTATAATAGAGTTAACGTATAATGTATTGGAAACAAATTGATACTACTTATCATATCCGATCGACACAGAGTGGGTAGTTAAAAGATATTAAATATATGTTTTATTAAACTGCAAATATAATAGCTTGTATTGCTGTAAATATTCCACTATTTAGCAAATACTCTCACATTAGAAATCCACCAAATATAGCCAGCACCCTGCGCCACTGCACATTAAAGGTTATGGTGTTTCGTATTAAATAAATTTAGGACTTTTTAAGGAACTTACTACTAAACTAAACTAACTAACTACTACTTTTAACAAATTCAGTATTTAAAGAAATGCTAGGTACTTATGTTAGCTAAATATTATAATAATAATAATAAAAGACTTTATTAACAATCTTACATGTTATCTTATAACTATATATTACTTAAATTAAACATTGTTGTTAATGAAACGCAACGTACTTAAATGTTGTTAGTTGTATTAGACACCGGTTCCGTGATTGTCTTGCTCTTGGCATAGGCCTCCCCAAGTGTTCTCCATAACGATCTATCCAGTGCTATCCTCATCCAACATGGTCCTGCCACCTCCTTGATATCATCCTCCCATCTTCGAAACTGTCTACCTTTACTTCTCTTTCTATATCTAGGGCACCATTCCGTTACTTCTTTCGTCCATTGCCCATTTCCATTTCAGTTTTTCGATTTTGTATTTTATATCTATAATCTTGGTTTGTTTTCTGATTGTTGTTAACTTAATTTTGTCCTTTAATTTTATGTTGAGTATACTTCTTTCCATTCGGTGTTGACATATTTCCAGGGATTCGACATTTTTCCTTGTACAACTCCATGTTTCGCATCCATAAGTCATACTTGGCAGAATACACGTGTTGAATACTTTGTTTTTTACGTTAATGGGTATATTCGAGTTTTTCATGACGTCTTTCAGAGCCCAATACCTCATCCATCCTATGGTAATTCTATTTTGAATTTCTTTTGTTGTGATGTCTGTTGGAGATATTATTTGGCCGAGGTATGTATATTCATTTACATATTTCATTTCAGCGGCATTTTCTGGTTTAATTGGGATTTTAACGTAACTTGTCATTAATTTTGTTTTACTGGTATTTATTAAAAGTCCTACCTTTTCACTTTCATGTATCAGTTGTTCGATCATAATCTGCAAGGTTTTTGGATCACCACTTATTAATACAAGATCATCTGCGAATCTAAGATAGTTTAGTAGCACTCCATTAACATTTATACCAAATTCATTCCAGTCCAATTGTCGAAACACATGTTCTAGGGTTGCAAGGAACAGTTTGGGTGATAAAGGATCTCCCTGTCTAACTCCTTTCCTAATCGGGAAAGATTTTCCTACCCTTTCTGTGCGTATTTTAGCTGTCATATTTATGTGTATGTTCTTTATTATGTTAATGTATTTACTGTGGACCTGTTGTTCAGTGAGGGCTTCCCATATTTTCTCGTGTTTCAGAGATTCAAATGCTTTATTGTAATCAATAAATGCTAAGTAGTAGTTTATTCCATACTCCTTGCATTTTTGAATCATTTGTTTGATGGTGTGGATGTGGTCGATAGTTGAAAAGCCACTTCGAAATCCTGCCTGTTCTTTCGGCTGATTCTCGTCTAAGGTCTTATTCGATCAAGAATTATCTTGGAGAAAATTTTGTATACATTCGACATAAGCGAAATAGGTCTGTAGTTCGATATATCATCTGTTCTCCCTTTCTTGTGAAGTAAAGTAATCGTAGATGTGGTCCATTGAAGAGGTATATATTCCGTTTTTACTAGCTAACTTTTTTTCGTTAGCTAAATATTACTTCATCCTTAAATTAATTATTTCTTAGAAGATTTGTTTTCCTTATTTTCACTAATAACATAGGAATTACACACATTGGAACTTATGTCATGTACTTTTAGTAATAAAACCTTCATAGCTAATTCATATGTATATTCTGAAAGAACAACTAGCAAATATTTTTCGTTATTCATTAAAGCATCCAGTGACTTGACTTATTTCCAAAAGATTTAGGTAAAATTTCACGATTTCCTAACTTAATTCATCATATGTTTCGTTTGAATTCGAATGGTACGAGTATATATGACTATCAATAGAAATAAAAATAATTATCTATATAGCGAACTCTATACATTATTGGAAAATATATTTCATCTAAGCGAAACTAAAAAAATAATTAATTATTATTATTTAATATAATAATGATAAAATTAGAAAAATTACAAGTAATATATAAATACTACACAGCAAAAACTTAACCTTTATTCTGAACTAAAATTTACAAAAATCAAATTCATGAAGCATGCGAAGTTTTATCAAGTAAATTACGTGTTAATCGTGTCAATTCGTAATTTTATACAAGACTAGCTATGCCCTGCGGATTCATCCGCGTTAATTTGAGGGAAAAAAATATTTAAATATTTTTAAGCAATTACTCTTAGAGTAGGTACCCGCCTCATTGGTCGAGTGGTCGCAAGCGTTACTGCCGAGCAAGGGGTCTCAGGTTTGATTCCTGGGTCGTTCAACATATAATTGAGTTTTTTTTATTTTTCGAAAATTTTCAGTAAAATAGTGATGTTTATATATTTACTTTAAAAGTAGAACTATAGTTAAAAAAATGTCTCGACAAGAGAAATAATAAAGGACGCAACGAGAGCTCTCAAAAAAGATTATTTGTTCCCGTTTTTGTAACATTTCTTATTATTGCTCAGCCCCTATTGGTCGTAGCGTGATGCTATATAGCTTATAGCCTTCCTCGGTAAATGGGCTATTCAACACAAAAAGAATTTTTCAATTCGAACCAGTAGTCCTGTCCTGAAATTAGCGCGTTCAAAAAAACAAACAAAAAAAAATTCCAACTTAATAATATTAGTATAGATTTAAATAAATATTAAATTTTTACATTCGATTTAAGGATTTTATTGAATGAGCTTTCTGAAGGAACAACTGCCAAACCTCGTCCATTATTCATTAACGCCTGCAGCAAGTTGGCTGCAAACCAAAGATTTAAGTTACATTTTACCCTCCTATTTCTTCATTTATCAAAACTTTATGCCCGGCGATAAGTTCAATGCGACAAATATATAATATTGAAATGTTCATGTAGTTTGATGTCTACAAAAGTATATGAATTTTAACATTTTAATTTTTTTTTAGAATTATGTAATTTGCAGTGTTTCAGACACCTAAAATCACATATTGTGTTAATTCATACTTTATGCACAAATATTATAAAAAATATAATTTTGGTTGATTTTCTGTAATTGTTTCTTGCACATTGAAGTATTGTGTTTTACATTTACCAGCTTATTATTTTTACAATAAATACATATAAAGCATTTTTTTATAAACATACATAATATTTTTTTGTCTACAAACTAATCGAAAAATATTTTCTTTTACCTGTTTTACTATTATACAATATACTGTACTGTATCAATCTGTAACCAACCCACTGCTGAGCGAAGTCCTATTCTCCATATAGAAGAAGGGTTGGAGCTTAATCCAAAGCGCTGCTCCACTGCGGATTGGCGGATAATATCTCTACCATGAGTAACAATCATTTCCAGGTCCATGATAACAACCGGGACCGACGGCTTTACGTACTCTCCGAAGCACGATGGCGAAAACTACAAGGACATACACCCAGACCGGAAACAAATATTTGCACAAATACAAATATCTGCCCCTAGCGGGAATCGAACCCGACACTATAGCAATATACATTAATCTGTTTTTCTACATACAAACAAAAACACATACGTTTTTACATATATGCACGTGAACATCACATAACTCTACTAAAATCATTTTACGAATAAATACAATATGCAAATAACTTATATCATGTGTCAACATGTAGACTACATTGTGTTGCATAAAATTAGAGAATTCCCGAGGGATAGAGAAACAAGTTTTACCTTTATATATAACGTCGTATCGTCCAAAGTATCGTTACTTTCCAACAACGAAATTAGAACTAAACACAACATATTAGTTGCTAAAAACTTACAAACAAGTATGTAACTTGCTTGGACGTGATCTGTAAGTATTTAATTAAAACTCTTAATTAATCCCCCGCTACAAATATTCTCGACGAGCGCGTCCGATGTAATAAGCTAACAGGGATATTATTAAACTAGTTACGGTGAAGTCAATCGACTAGTCAAACTAAGTGCAAGCCTAGGGTGAGTATACTTTGTGCATTGCTTAACCCTTACTAATAAAATTCTAATTCTTATCATTAATTATAATATCTGAATTGATATATCTATTATAATATTCTATGTCATTATTGATTACTTTTACTCTACTACTATCTAACATTTTACAGGTTTTTTATAATTGGTTAAATTTGAAAAAAAAAACTGAATTTTAAACGACAATGATGACTGACAGATATAATTATGATGATGATTGACTGGCCCGTTTGCGCAGTTGACAGTGACCCTGCTTTCCGCTCCAAGGTCGTGGGTTTCATTCCCACCCCGAGTTTGGGTGTGATATTTGTATATCACTTATGTATATGTATATTATTAAAATACGTATATCAGTCGACTGTTACCTAAAACATGCATTAAGTTGCCTACATTAGGAGCAGACGACCGTTCGTGTATGTTAAAATACATTATATTATTATATATTAAATAATAATGGACAGCAAGCATGTAAATTTTTACACTTTTATAATTGGTCACATTGGTAGATTTAGTTTCTAAATCGATAAGTTTATCTCTAGATTTTGATGATTCAATAATATGGTAGAGATATATTCTGATCAAATAAACAAATTTAGAAAATAAGTAATAGACAGAATTGTATCACTGATGGGACTATAACCAAGCCAACAGATAGAAAAAAAAAATGCTACAAGAAAACGTTTTGGATTCTTATATAATTAATTAATGATGCTATAAATAGATGTAAACAAACAAAGATCTTCGTCAAGAATTTATAGAGATATAAATAATAAAAGAAGAGTTTCGTAGAGAGAAGTTTCGTAGCAAGAGTTACAATCGATCTCAAAATATGGTTTAACTACAGAGCACTTTAGGTCGTTTATTTTTTCTTTATTGGTACTTGGTTCGCGCTCGTAAAATGAATTCACGACCTAATATGATCGATGATAGCGAAGTGGCTGAAGCGAATATATAGTGATGAATGATAGCACGATTTCAGAAAATAAAATTTCTAATTTCGATTCCTCAAAATATTTTCTGAGAATGGTCATCTAGGTAATTGATACGGTTGAAGATTTATTGAACGAGAGATAGGATTAGGATCGAGACGAATAAGCAAAAGTATTTTATGTCTTTGATATTATTTAATTATTCGTTATACGAATAAAAAACACATCGGATTGAATCTTCTTGTGACCATGATATGGTTCTTAATCAAGTTAAATATAAAAGAGTTTTTAGTAAATAATTCACTAGCCATTGAGCTACATTAAGTATTTTTTAGTTTTATTTTATTTTATACATTATTCTGCAGAAATTCAAAGCAAATATTAAATTGGCCTTAACTTATATATTAATTTCGACATAGAAATACTTATAAACCATTATTATATAAATATACTCATATTGTAAATATAATTAAAAATTATGTATCATTTTGAAGCGTAGCTTTTATAGAGAATTCCAAAAAAATGGTTGGAATAAATCTAATTTGATTTATAAATTTCGAATAGATATAAAACTGTTTCAAATATGTAGATAAAGCTTGAATTTAAAATTAATGGCACAAAAATGTGCCTAAACTTGATTTCGCCCACTCTCGCAGACTCGTTCGCCTATCTTAAACACCAAGTCGTAAACGAGGATCAAGGATAATGATTTAAAGATAAACTAGTTTCGATTTATTAAAATCAACACGTTAGGAATTGAGACATTCTAAAAGTTTACGAAAACGTTTTCGCTTAATATAAATTTTCACCGAGTAGAAATATGACTGAATATTTTTATATCCGTCAAATGCACTCGATGTCGTCTCGATAGATAAATCTACAAACGAAATTGCAGCTTGCTTTGCTGACATTTTCAGTATAAGCTTTTATAACAGTAACAACGATGCTCATTTTATTGTACTCCAAAATCGTTGAATTCATTTAAATAAGGATCTTATTCCACAGTGATAGAATTGAATCTAGTACGAGTATTAATATGAATTTAGTAAATATATGGGCGTACGTTTTGGTTCTCCAAACGGCAGCGGGTTTCCAACTCACTTCAACTTGACACAAAATTCAGTAGCGGTTTTTATAACTGTTGAATTTTGTTGAAATTTTATTTTTAAATCGTACATTTTCACCTTGGAACCACCGACCAGCCAAATTCACTTTAATATTATTCTAAAGAATTTTTCTCTAGTAAACCTACTTTCCTTTATTTTTAGCGTTCTTCAAATTCATGTATAACAAATTCTTTACATTCTCTTAGCTGTTTTAAAGTAATCTTTGATTTTTTTTTTTTATAAAATACGAGACGATCCGCATGGTTTTACCAGCATTTGTATTTATTCCTCCGCTTCTAAGCATTATATCGAAATGATTTATAAGCTGTCACCGATTAATAGGCTTTGAAAGATAATGATATTTTTTGAGCAATAGATTAAGAGATTAAACAAACAAACTTTTCTACTTTCAAGAATTAGTTATATATTTTGATTTCATAACATGTCTCACTCTTCAGTGGATTCAGGAGTGTGTTGTTTGTTCGTAATTTCAAATTTTTATTGTCATAAAAACATATTACATCCGAACTGTCAAAGTGAACATTATTCCAACTAATAGATCAACAGTTTTATATACAAAACGCCACTTTTTTTTAATTTAAATAAATCAAAACCTATCAAACCTTAAAAATATACAGAATGAATGGTGAGTTACTATAAATATTTAAGTAGAATACTCGGTACATGATTCTCATTCGAATTATGTAAAAAAATAGGTACTTAATTTTTGACCAAATTTCCATAAATGTGAATTCAAATAAATGAAGCGTGGACACTTTTCTAGTCATGCTGGCGGCGCGTGTACATCTCTGTATAAAGCCATTAAAGCCATTATTATTTTAATACTATCTGCAAAAATATCTTACTAGATTAGTTTTAAAACTTTATTTTTAGTAGTTTCTTACATTGAAGATAATGGATAATAAACTTAATCATTCACTTAATTGCGAATATGCGTAATGTTGGACTTAGAACACGCATCTAAGTAAAGTTACTGAAGAGATTTAAGATATATTTTTTAACAATCTCATCTATAACCAGCATCTGATTTTAATTCATTGGAATTGACGATGACCCTCTAAGATAAATCGAAGTAAGGACGGTCGAAGTAAGGGCAAAGTTTTTAATCCTTTTTAAAAGACTTTTAATTTACTTCTTGTTAATGGAATTAGTACATAAATTTTTTAATAATATTTTTAAATTTCAGAATGGTATTTTAATAACAGTTATAATATTCCATCCTGAAAAGTCACCAAAATAAATATTACCTTCTTAAAACTCTAATTAAGGAAAAGTAAATATGAACAAAAAAAAAAGCAACATACTATGAAAATAATACGGTTCTACTTTGTAAACAACTTAATTGTGGTGTGGCCCGCGTAAACATTCAATTTACTCTTGAAGGAAATGGAGAACAACTTCATTACCGTTAACTAATGCTTTCTAACTCGGTAAAGTCGTGTGATAAAACAATTAAGGGTTGACATAGGATAATTAATACAATAAAATACTAACATAAATTGACAAAGACTTGTCCTATTAGTGGGAAAGATATTAAATTTATAAAACCTTTAAAATTTAGGTCAGAGACTCTATAGTATAAACTTAAATTTATATATATATATATATATATATATATATATATATATATATATATAATTTCATGGAATTGAGTATTTCCTTCTAAAAAAGTTTCAAAAACAGTAGGTAAATAGCCTGAAAATATCGAATTTCGCTAATACCTTCACTATACTTGTTCTCTGTGAACGTATTATACTCGTAGGTAGTATTCAACGTTGATTTCAATCACTATTGACTTTATGGGCACTGCTAACTTCTTATGAGATTTTTTTAAACTTTTCACGAAAATAGGGTTTCTATGAAGAAAATAATTGTTCAAATTTGTCAAATAGATCAAGATAGAGTGTTATAGCAGATAATAAATTAAACAAAATTTCCTTTTATTACAATATAATGGTATAAATTCGTTTTATTGTTAGACATCAGATTGAAATACAATATTTTTTCTTTTATTTCATAAGGTATGTTTTAGGGTTGTGTACCTAAAAGAGTAGACGTAGTACTACTACTAAAACTGTCCCTCTGTTAATCTGACTGTCACAGGAATGTATTGTTGGAACCGTAACTGGTAAACACATGAAATTTTAATGTGCTATAACGGCAATAATGACAAATAATAAATTAAAGTTAATATGTAATGTTTTTTTTACGTTTTTTTTTTAACTCGATCTTAACAAATATATATAATAGATACAACGGTACGGAACATTTTGTGTGGGAGTCTCAATCGTACTTAACCAGTGTTTTTGAGCCTGTCATAACAACGGCAGTGGGGTTTCCAACTCACTTCAATAGCACTCGAAATTTTGTAGAGGTTTTTATAATTGGAGATTTTCACGAACCGGCAATTTTTTAAATTTCATTCTTAACTATGTGCTTCCTGTTTTAGTATTATTTTTGTGTCTGCTAAAACTAATAACATTTTTTACTAAAAAATTATTCAACTACAAAATGTAATAGGTAGAGCTAAAAGCGAGCGACAGTCATTTTCTAAAGTAATTTTTTTGATGATACTTTTGTGTCACTACTATAATATGATCTAAAGCAAAAAGAACTCTTGATAAATTATTTTTTTGAGAAATTTGCGAGGTATGTTGCATACTTCAACTCAATTTAATAGCTTTGAGATAAAATGTAAAAATACATAACGTTGGTTCAAGGAAAAACCATCTGCTACATTAATAAAGGCATCCTCAAGCCATTTTTCAATTTTTGCATCTTCTTTTTCTTTTAACCATAAGACTTAAACTGACCTGTGAGAAACTGAAGTTGTTTTTTTTTTTGTATATTTTATTAAACTTATTTTTTATATTATGTAAATAATTACATACTAATAGACAGGTAATGTTATCCTTCAGCACGTAAGCTCTAACATATTAATTGGTATATAATGTTAGTTGAGCATCCTAAAAATGATTGTACTGTACTGTATCAACCCATAAACCACCCACTGCTGAGCGAAGGCCCCTTCTCTATATAGAAAAAGGGTTGGAGCTTAATCCACCACGCTGCTCAACTGCGAGTTGGCGGATAATATCCCTACCATGAGTAACGATCGTTATCAGGTGTCAATGATAACAACCGGGACCAACGGCTTTACGTGCTCTCCGAGGTGCGGTGAGGAGACCCACAAGGACATACACCCAGAACGAAATAAGTACTTGCACTAATACAAATATCTACCCGAGCGGATCGAACTCGCGACCGCTAAAAATTATTAAGGACGCTGAAATTCTTTTATTTCTTAAAAAAAATCACCAGGTTTATGATATAAAAAGACCCAAGCCGTTATATATTCATAGTTATTGCTTTGTTAACATACAGAAAACAGACTTCAAAAGTGACCAAAACGTTAATAAATCGTCGAAAATTCGACTAGCATTTGCTTCATGTCCTTCACGGTTTAATACGTCACACAGAAAGATATTTCTTTTGTTATATATTAAACAAAAACATCTGGATTTCGAAGGCGTTGAAAATTTTTCTTTACGTAAAGTAAGAATCTTTTTATACGATTGATTCATGAAACGAACCTTTTTTTTTATTTTTTTATTTATTTCGGATATTAGCTATAGATATATAGGTCTGTTCTCTTTGGTTTAAAATCGGATAGAGTCGAGTGATAATCCTGATGATTGGCATGAGTTGTGATATAGTTTAACTAATGATACACAAGCATCTGTTAGGGTTATTGAATTAAATTTGTAATTTCTGTAATCCTTTGTACTTTGGAACTGTTTCCGGTAGTCATTTTATATTTTTTATACGTCAAATGTACAATTTTTAACATAAAGGTATTAATGTATTAATGTAAATGTATCAATGATATTGTAAATTTTTATAACTGTTTTAATTTTGTAGGATATTTATAATTATTTTAATTATAATTTAGATTTATAATTGCCTATAATGTTCTGGATAGCTAAGGCCATTTTTTGATATTGTTATAAGGCTGTATTGTAAACTAATGAATGTTTCATTTGAATAAGGTGTTGATTGAATTCTTGGCTGTAGCCAATACAACTACAAGTATATTATGTATATATATATATATATATATATATATATATATATATATATATATATATATATATATATTTAAAATATTAGCGAGATTAATTCAGAACATTGATAATTTTTTCAAAACATTGTTGCTTGCATCAAGTTAATCGCAGTGTTACTCTGCGTCAAGATTATACAGGCACAGTAACTACGTGTGCATAACATTAAGTACAGTCGAGTACAATTTTTAATCAAAATTTATTTTGAATATAACAGTTTTTTTTTAACAAATTTAAAATAATAGAAAATTACGCCGTCGTAAATAAATAGTTATGCTTATACTGACTGTACGTAGAGTACAGTCAGTATAAGCATAACTATAAACATAAAACGAAACATGCTGGTCGATCGACGGTTGTCACGTCACTCAAACAGATCTCAAACCTGCATATTTATGAGTACATGAACACGCAAACATAGTGCATTGCGCCAAGATGAGTAGACTATGTATACGTTTCGGCCTTATGATGCTAGGACTAAATCAATACTTTTATCTTCTGTTCATTTATCTACTTCTTCGTCCGTTCGTGTATTCATCTTTTCGTCTATTTTTTTGTTTTTCTATTTCTATACTAATTCTAATTAATCTGGGTGTAGTAAAACGTAACGTAAACGTCTATCACTCAACGGCCCCGATGGCTCCAGGTAGTATGAGAATCCTGTATCGGAATCCCAAAACACACACAACACAAAAAAACACTCTAAGCGTCTGTATGGTCCATACAAACCGCCACCACTAACGCAACAGCTAATTTCTGTGACCATTGCGTCAAACCGTTGTCAATATAACTATGCCCGTTTTATAAATACAGTTTATAAGCCTAGTCATAACTTAGGCTATAAAACTTCGTAATATAAGTCATATATGCGAAACTCGATCCATTAACGTCAACACCGGTAAAACCGCGCGGGTCGCCTATTTACATTATAAAAAAATACTTATTTTTGTTTATTTTGTTAATACTACATCAAATATAAGTACGAATACAAATTATTTATTTGTTTAATTGTAAGTACATTAGTGACAACAAATTTACCGATTGACATGTGAAAGTATCGCCGATTTGTTCAGGCGAAATCCTGTTTTTTTTTTACATATATTGCAAAAGATAATTATTATTTTGAATAATAATAGATAAATAATCACAAAAAAAAAGACATTAAATTAAAGAGAATAAATGATCTAATAAATTGATATTGATAAAAATGTCAATAATTCAATAAATGTTTGTCGTTACTTATTATAGTTAAATAATCATTGATTTGTAGTATTTAAATAAAATTAACATTAACATTAAAAAAATATTTCAAACGTAAATAGTATTTGTAACTAAATCGTCGAATAAACTTTTTAAAATCGCTGTGATATCGAATTTCAATACTAGCCAAGCGTCAATTAGTATTGAAATTCCACATGAAAGCGATTTCTAGCGATCGCGCAAGTTACGTAATAGTCCACGCGGTCGTTTGCTGTATGCTGTTTCTAAATTAAGCAACTTAATGCCTTTGTTTTAGGTAACAATCGACTGATATTATAATAATGACTACTGATACATATTCATATTTTTTTATACATTTATATAATACATTAATAAATATTACCCGACCGAGATTCGAGGCGGAAATCGAACCCTGGAGCAGAAAGCAAGTCGGTCACTGCCAACTTCACCAATGGTCAGTTATAATGGATACATATCGAAACAACGGTTTTGATGAATAGTCGAAACATGTTATCGTTGCGGTATTATTATAAATAATAATTTTCATTACATAACATTTATTGAAAAAGACCATGTTAATCAACACTTTGACAATCAAAAGCGAATTATAACTATAAACAAGAATAGCCCATTTGACCAAATCAGAGCAAGGAAGTGAAGCGACAACGGCAGGTGAAGTGAAAACAAAAAATATAGTAATATTTCTCTTCCTACAGTAACTACCGATGTCACCTCTTTATTTACAATTGCAAACTGAAATTTATGCAACACTTCTATTAAAATTGGAAACAGCTGCATTTTTACTTGCAATATATTCAAATTGATGAAGGCGAGGCGAAATATTTCCTTTCTGCCGTAATTTCTTCTACTGCAAGCGAGTCGTGAATTTCCATTGCAAAATTTCTTTTTAAGGAGATATTAAAATGTGAATTCATTTTTTTCTGATATTTTTTAAATCAATAACAAACGTGACACTTTCAAAAATAAAACAAAAAATAATAAGAAATATTAAATAAAAAATATATAAACTTAAAATATATGTGTCATAAAAATTATAAAATTTCATTTTACGTACTCCCATTCTTTGTATCTACCCGTAATATATTATTACGTAGATGTTGTCGTGAAAGCGCTTTCAAGCCCCGGCTTTATGAAAGTCCGAAATACAGAGAATTTATAGCCCACCGGCGACTCGGCAGAGCACTGGATATTAGGTAACCTAAGTCATAACATGTAAGATGTTATAATGTACACCGAAAATTTATAAAATATTTATATAAGCGAAATGAAAATATGCTATTTATATGCGTTAATATTTTTATATTGCAGTTTTTTTAACTAAATCGAAAAATAATTATACGTAATAACTACATCAATATGTACGGAAATTACGGAAATCACCGTCAGCGTGGTTCTAATTGTATATAAAGATAAAATTTTATTTATTTTATAATAATTATGTTTTGATGCATTTGTTATTACTATTTATTTGTAAAATTTGAGATCGTATTTTACTTTTATTGCTGTAGAAATAAATAATAAAAATTAACTACTCTTTGTAATAAAATCAAATTAAGGAACATAAATTATGAACGTAATAATTACTAATTATATTTAACAGTTTTAGATAAACGATCTTGGGTTACTTAACTGAAACTTAAGCGTTACAAGGAAAATAACTTAATTTTTTTTGCACTAAATCAAAATTAAAACTTAATACAAATTGAACTTCAATGCGATAATCTTAAAGTTGTGAACCAAACAATTTTAGCCCGTATACAATCATTAGTGCAGTGACATCAAATATGAACAGTTTAATTAGAAGGAGGAATTCTTAAGTCAATGGGTCCCCTAATATAATGGGAGTATTTATAAACTGTTAAAATAATAAACTATCAATTGACTCATATAGGAATGGCGCTATCTTTATTAGTTTTAATATAAAGCGTTCTCTCAGTAAGATAACGAGACGTAAAATTATAATTTAGACGACATTGTATGTTGGTAGTTGTCTGGCAATTTAAATACCGCATATTAAATTGTCAAGTGCAAAGAATAATCTCATTTCGTAGAAGATTGAAAATATTATATCTCAAAGAAATTCAAAGACAGGTTATCTGTAATATCATGACGCAGTGATATAAATGTTGTTGGCAAATGAACAATGGTAAGTATATAATATATTGATATTCTAATTCTCTTACTTCTGCGGGTCCATAGAAACAGGCCAACCAGAACACAAATTAATAAATAATATTATAATAATTTTGTAATCAATATTCAGTGTTTATTGGCGTCGCTACGATTTTATTATGTGTTTAGATAAAAATCTAATTGTAGTTACAATAAGGTTAATCAGCTTAAATACAGATTGAAATAAAAATGTAAAATATTAATTTTACTTTACCAAAACACGTAAATAACTTTATCTTCAATGAACCAGCCATAACAATTTTTAGAACTGTATCACTTCAACAGAACCCCTAGTAAGGTCGACATCCGTTACTGATAACGTTTCGACAGCTATATTTTTATCTGAAGGGGTATTGTTTTATTTTAAAACATCGGAGCCTGGTCTTTCGAGTATTATCTCAAAACACACCGCGGGAAGGTCTCAATGCACTTACACAACAATCTTCTTATAGATTTAGCTTTAAAGCTTTAAAAGGATCCTGAAATTACGTTCTAGAAAGTATACTTCGAGTTAATCTTGAGTTCCTGTGCTGAGTATTTGTTTATTAAATGAGTACTTTGTAAACGTTCTGATTAAATTGAACCTTCTAAATAATATAAAATTATCTTGAGGGTAAAAAGACTATTCTTAGCTTTATTTATAGCTAATAATTAAGCTATATTTAAGTAATATAATATTTTATATATATATGCGACTGTTCTAAAAAAAAATTAAGCGTTCATTAAAAAATAATCCGCTATTAATTTAACGTGCACTATTAGTACTGACTTCTCACACCTACCCCAAATAATATCATCATTTAGAGTGCACTATTAGTAGTGACTTCTCACACCTACCCAAAAATTAAAAATGACTTTTTAACGAACAGTGTCTAAATATTAACGAATGACCTTAATCTTATTTCGTTTGAAACTACTTCCAAATTAACTAACAATACCGTTCAAGAATTTACATTCTTACCGTTATGTGATAGTGACTATATTTAGATGACCTGAAACCATTTATCGGCCCGCTGCATGTGTCATAAGTCATAAAATACGTGAATAATCCTATGGTCGTAGCGCAATGCGGCTTGATTTCTAATTTCGTGTCCCATGACATCATGGCTATTCGATCAGACTGCTGGACGCGAAGGAAATAACGTTTGAGTCATATCTATGTAACAATTTAATTAACGTTCTGTAGGTCAAGAATTTAACGAAACTTATCTTTAGTAATGTATTCAGTGTTTTTAAGACAGGTATATTTACATAAGCGTCGTCATTTGTCTACAGAGACTTATTGCAAACCTAGTTCGTTACTTTGCTGCTCCCTATTAACGCAATTCTGCATACATTACCTAATTGTTTAAGACGGGGTATCTACATATATAACTTTATATATATAATAAGTCTTTTTCTTACGATACATAGATATAACTTCATTTGTTAAAAAAATCGCACCTTTATTGTATATACAATAAAACTAAAAATTAATATTCATATGTTATTTGGGCATACATCGATATAACAATATAAATTTTAGGTTGACAATACGTTGACCTTAAAAATCTACTAACAACTTTGAATTGAAAGATGAACATGCGGCAGATGGTGCTCCAAGGCTTAGCGTTCTTTTTATTATTCCTAAAAAGCATATGTATGTATTTCTTTGTGATAATGAAATGTACAGAATTTAGTTGTAGAGACAAATGACATTGTGTACAAAAGAATTTATTATTAAAGAATAACCTAAACGAGTATTTTTTTTTAACTAAACTTGATTAGTATTTGGTTATTCTAACTTTTTATCTCTACAAATAAAATCTATATTATTTTAACCTCATTAAAAATAAAATAACGAAAGTAAAGAAAAAATGAAAGAGACAATTTCATGAAACACCATTAAACACCTTTTAAAGAGCCATTTAAGCGAAGAAAAGCGTACCTAAATGTTTTTACATAGTCCAGCAGTTTTTTATCTTTCAAAATTTAATTTCTTAAAAGAACACAACAATTTTACGTATTTAAAATTATATTACTCTCATTACTCTCACGCTAAAGCACATTACATTGCTACAATATACAAATTATTAAAACAATTGCATATTTAAAATGATTTCAATTTATCAATGAACGCAGGAAATAGAAGAATATATTGTTTGTCTATTTGTAATGAAATGTATTTTAAGATTAATAGTAGTATCAAAGGTCAACATATTTAACATTATACGAATTATATATTATATAAAAGCAGGTAAATTTGGCTTAGATCCAGTTATTGCATAAATGAAATAATTTCGAATGCACTGCATATATTAACGATATAGTACAAATGGCCAAGAAAATTAGTATCTCCAAGTGAGTTTTTTCTATCATTAGCGTTTCCATATAGGAGGAGGATTTTAGCTTAATCAGGTAAGCTTGTGGTAATAACCGAGACCAAAAGCTTTAGAAGCCTTTCTTCGAACGACAAACACCTATATACAAATATTTATACAAATACATCCGTTCACAGCAAAAATCGAATCCGTGATTATCAACGTTGTTTCGTTCGGCGATTATCAACGTTGTTTCGTTCAGAGTCGATTTTGCCACAACACAAGAGGTCGTTAAATGATGCAACAGATAACAATAACCGGATGTAGGTTTATGTTTAGATGTATGTATTTAATCATTAAACAATAGTTCACACGAGCTGTAGATTTCTAAATTCGTCGCAATGAGATCACTAGAAACTTTTGCTGTGCCATCAATAACAATAATGAGCGGTCTTTACGCTGAGTAGGTAACAAATCTAATGAAAATTTTCGACGTAAATCTCCCACGGTAATCGATTTTATTGCCAGATTGCTTGTTCGCTAAGAAATGTGACTCTTATTATTATTTCAATTGTTCGATAAAATTTTATTCAGCTCATAAACTTTATATCCCATCAAAATATCAAGAGGCTTTAACCCTTTTGTAATCTAATGCATAAATACTGAAGTGAACGCTTATAACTAACTGGTAAGGGTTTTATCAAGCCAACACGCAGTACAAATTACAGTACTTTAGTTTTAACGACAGCAATCATTACGACGGCTGTTCTATTTTCTCATTTTAGACATAAAAGCTAAATGTTGTCTCGTCAACAAAACCTTCAGTTTTAAAACGGAGCGCTGAAACAGTTCCATTTATTACCGTAAAGCCAGTAAATCTCAGTTGATTTTTTCCCTAAACGAAATTTTCAACATCGACATTCAGAAATTCTATTTAACAAAATCCAATTTGTAATATATGCAAGCTTACCTCTAAGCTTTGTCTTTATTTGTACAGTCGTTTACGTTTTCAAGGTCAGGACAATATTTAGCGTTTGGTGACAATATGTATCTCGTTTATTGACAGAAGTAAAAAAAAACAGAACAGAAATAAATTCTAACATTTTGGTATATTTGCTTTTACTCATTGATAATTTGGTTGTCGTTCTTTTTCTTAGCAGCGTAATATTAAGATACTTTAGATGAAAATAGTGCATGTTGTAATCTTAAAATTATCTATTTCGATACTACCTAAAATTATTATTTTAAAATTAAATTCAAAAACTCCTTATAACTGTTTTTATTTTTTATCTTTATTTTTTTTTCTACTAATTTTAGTAATTTTAATATATTAATAAATTAATTAATTTAAAGTAATTTTAATGTATTAATAAATAAATAAGTTATATTGATTTAAAAATTACCACACAACCAGTGTGGTTTCATTTATGTATATATTAACATGGGTTAATAGATACTAGGCTTCTCCCCATTAGTCATAGTGTGTTTTTTTTATTTATATTACATCATGTAGGTATAGGCCTATTCAACGAAAAGTAAAGCTTTTTAAATTAAATAAAAACCTTTTTTTTACAGATTTCGCTTATACAACAAAAAAATATTCCTCTTATTATGCATATTCCAAAATGCGTTAACTATCCATCGTAGTTTTATATTCACGATTATACAGTTTCCTATAAACTGTCAATGTTGGTGGTAGATATCGCAATGAATGACAAAGGGGCGACTTGTTATGACAGCTCGCTTCTATCTAATATAAATTGACATTGGCATTCCCGATGCATATCCAAATCGTGACATTTTATATCCGGGGATATACCAATAATGGGCTTCATAAAATCGACGACGTGGTTTTACTTATAAATACTAAGTTTTTGTAGTTATGTACTTATAAAGCTGCCTTTTAACTCGGACTTAAGACACAAGTAGGTAACTCTAATGCATTCGTTCTTGCTCTTCTCACAAGATCAAGGTTAAGTAATATGATAGAATGCCAGATTAACTTATTTTTTCGAGTTTATTTAGTATTCAAATAAGTACCGAATACTTTCCATAATAATGTGCCAACTTCACAATGGAACAAATAATGTTTCATCCCGAGATGTCTAAAATATTTTGCAATAACGTTTTCTCATTTTAGTATGATACTAGCCACCCGCCCCTGCTACACCCGGGACATGTATATATACCTAAACCTTTCTCATGGATCACTCTATCTATTGGTGAAAATTGCACGAAAATCCGTGCTGTAGTTTTTTGAGTTTATCGCGAACAGACAGTCAGACAGACGCAGCGGAGTACTTTGTTTTATAATATGTAGTAAAGAGTAATAATGAAACATTAATTAATGTTTTAATTAAAATTTCACCTTATGTTATCATTAAATATTTCTCATCAACAATATGATTTACGACAAAACATTTTAAAATGTTACGCGTAGGTTGGTAGGTAGTATAATACAAAATTCATGTAATTTATTTGATAATATGATCGCAGTACTGCACAGTTATGTGGTAGGACATATTACATATTATCTTTAACAAAGGCAATTTTCACCAATAGATATAAGAAGATATAGATATAAGACTCACATGGTCAATATTACGTCAGCCTTTATTTACTGAATTAAAGGACAGTTGTTCGTTCATTATTATATTATACGTAAATTCATTGTTTTGTTCTCATGTTCAATTCGTTTATTTTGCTATGAATCACGAATGACTTAATGCATACATATATTTATAAAATTATTGTAATGTATTGTCATAACGCTGAATGAATTATTTGAAACACATGGTTTGTTTGAATGTAAATTTTACTAGATTTTAGACTCGAATTTGTTTGCTGGTTCGTGAATTAATGCAAAAAGTAAATACATATCTACTAGGTACATATATATATATATATATATATATATATATATATATATATATATATATATATATTCTTATGTAAAGTATGGATGACTAATAATAATTATGACACGTGCTTCTAGTTGTTTCTCAGATCCACTTGATGCATTTGCAATAGTTTTTGATTTAAAGCTATTTCATAACAAGTCAGTGTAAAATTTAGTTGAAATGTTCCAGTCGTGTTTTGTGAATTGAGAAATAGATATTTGTTTCAGAAACAACTGAAACGTGCGTATGGCTTACATAAAATTTTGACATGGACAATTTTATTGAAAATATTTTTTTGTATGACAATACACGTGTCTGTTGTGGTCTTGACGTTTGTGTTTGTACTGTGTTTCCGGACCCCCGAAACATGATGTCATCCTACATTTATTTATTTATATTATCACATATTGTGATGTACCTAACTCTATTTCTAGACATAAAATATATAAGTTATATATTTTTATTTACAGACAATTAAAAGAAGAGATTAAAATAACGTTATTTAGGTCAGTTCGAAACAACAGATATGATTTTGTGTGCAATTTAACACGTAGTTGACGTTACGATATGTTCCTGAATAGTAGAAATAGTAGTATTTGTATGCATTATTTAATATATAAATATATTTTTATATATCATAATGATTACTACTTGTGACATATGACATATATACATATATATGGTTCCCATGTCAAACCATAGGACATTCATCCACCACCATCCACCTCCTCGTAGCAAGAGTTTGCCGTCAAGTGTAGAGCATCGTGGACAGTGGTGTTGAGAGTAAGTAGGCAGTAAGCTTTCCTTTGCGGTCTATGATCATGATCTTGGTTTTGGACCTGTTTAGCGAGAGTTTCAGTTTAGTGCTGATATGTTCCATTCTATCCAAATAGGTAATCATCTATGCTTCAGTTGCCGCTAGTAAGGTGGTATCGTTCGCATATCGCAAATCACAAATTTTGTAACCGCCGATGGTGATGCTTCCACCCTAGTCATCGCAGGTACGACTCATTATATATTCACCATATGTATTGAAGAGGATAGGTGAAAGAATGCAGCCCTGTCGAACTCTTTTTTCGAAACTGAACGGTATAGATAACGTCCCGCCGACTGTCACTATTTCTTGGCTGTTATGATAAAGTGACTGCAGGGGCGCAGTTAAGTGATGAGGACCATAGACAGCTTCAATCGACACAATCGAAAGCCCTGCTGTAATCAACAAAACATAAATAACCGGTGTGTTGAATTTGTAGCATTTCTCCACAATCTGCTTGACATTAAGTATTTGCTCCTGGGTGCCTTTTCCCTTTACAAAGCCGGCTTGTTCTTGTAGGATCTGCCAGTCAAGGTAGTAGCGGATCCGGGTATTAATGATATACAGCAAGACCTTACTTGCATGAGAAATTAGAGCGAGTGTCGATAATAAACGCTATGATAATAAAAATTTTTTTGGTCGAACCCTTTTTGTGTAGTGGAAGGATGATCAACTGAGTCCAAGCCTCGGGCCACTCGCCGTTATGCAATGTGTGTGTATATGTTGAAGCATATAATAATTAACTAATAACATTTAACATTTTGAAGCAAGCAAAATATATTTTTCACTCTCTAATAAACATGTTTTTACCATAAATTTTATTATATTTTATGATCAAATTTTAGTACGGAACTCTATGCGCACTCCGACTCGTACCTAACTAAAGAGTTTTTTATTTGTGATCATCAAAATAGACCAGTGTCGATAATATTTGAAACCAAAATAAATAACAGTACGATGAAATCCATTGAAAAAGGAAGAGAATATAACAAATATGAAAGGAAAAATAAATTACGGGCGATCTGAGGTCGGGAAGTGGAAGTTGCGTCTCATGCGTCTCACTGCTGGGTGAAGGCCTCGTATCCGTATAGAAGAACCGGCGGAATTAAATCAACCATTTTGATCTACTGTGGGTCAGCGGATAATTTCCCTACCCTGAGTAACAATCGCTATCAGGTGTCTATGATTTAAAAAAAAAACAAGAGCGACGGGTTTACGTATTCTGTGAGAAACAAGACCAAGAACATACACCCTAACCAGAAACAAATATTTATACAAATACAAATATACCGAAGCCGCAAACGACGTTAAAGCGATGTCTCTCACCACCACACTAGAACGGTTGTCAAATATTTATTTACTCAAAAAAAATGACATGTGACAACCCTATTTAATCGTTACAATAAATGATATTTTCACTAAATACAAAAGAAAACCTTGACCGATATTTCTTTCATCTCTGCCTTTCAGATCGAAGAGACGCTTTTATAATAAAATAGATCGAAGAAAAATAATACAATTTATGTGATAGGATAAAAGTTGCGCTTGAATCAACATCATACTTTATTATATTTGCCATACTTCAAATTACACTAAATAAATGTATTATTGAAAAATAAACGACTGATTCGAAAAAACTCTTTCGAAGTATACTATATTACGTTTTAATGGCCAAATCACATACTCGGATGTGAATACATTTCAAATTAAAATTATCAATCAATCAATATTATATTATGTATTAATAATATATATCTAAATACTTATTTATACATAAAATGCAATATCATTATTTATATTTTAATTTGTTTTATGCTTATCCATTGTTTAGTGAACAAATACAAGTATGTGCAAATTAAAACATGTACGAAAATTCGTGGCATTGTGGGACTTTACTACCACACAGACAGCTTACTTTAAATAAAACAATCAAAATTACTAAAAAAACTTATTTAAACGCAGAAATCCATGATTTCTCACACTTTTTCAACCGTCAACCAAAAATCCATATTTTACTGTTAGCGACTCTTGCTGACATTGTGCAGGTGGATTTCCAACACAGAACGACTTAACGCGTACTCCGTATGTTCTACGTAGAATTTAATTTAAAACTTTCCTATTTTTATTCGAAGGATATCGGATCACTTAGGAATAACGCTGAGCATGTATGGGACGAATAAAATTACGCCCCGGCTCTAGATTTCGGAATAAAATCTCTTCGGGAATATTAGAGTTCACGAGGTTTAGTTCAAATTGAAATCTGTCGAGGCCTTAGCGTATATTGGCTTAGTTTGACTAATATAAACTAGCGCGTAGTATTGAATTCACGTTTACAGAACTGGCGGTGGATATTTGACTAGCTATATGAACATCTACTTTAAATAGATTTTTAAGATAACGAAAGAAAAAAGTGATTCATCATTAGAAAGATGTGAAAAAACGTGGGCGGTTATGTGTTCAGTGAAATCTAAACAGATTCACTCTTTTAGCAACTATTACTCCGGGGTCAATAAATCTTTTGTGACTCATCTTTGTTTTTAAAACTAGATATAAGACTGATTTATCAGTACAAATATGTTTCAAAAACGAACTTTAATATATTATTATAAACGGTAGAAGGGAAAAGAATTATATCTTTCGACTACAAGGAACGCACCGACCGATATCTATTTTCTTTTTTAATCTGAAATAATTATAAAAATACCAAATCAAATTCTTGATTATTAAGTCACACTAGTAATGGGAAAAAATACGGAATAAAAAATAAACTTTTTTATTCCGTATTTTTTATATTTTATTTTTATTATTTCATTATTAGGTACTATTTTAACTACCACTATGTTTGTGTGCATGGCCAATATCTTTCACAAATACAAGAAGCCAACTTTAAAAATCAGTTGATACACACGAGTGAAAGTGAAACAAACAGACAGAAGAATTTTTCTTGTAAAGTACCGAGTAAAGATTCTCATGCATTATTTATTTATTTATTTCTTTATTTCATCACCATCATCACATCAGCCATTTGATGTCCACTGCTGAATGTAGGCCTCCCTCATTGACCTCCAGAGCGACGGGTTCAAAGCAGCCTCAGAAATTTATTTATTCCTCCTTTTCAACAACCCCCTGGACTAATTCCATTAGTTTCAGCAGGTTATGGGCAAAGATGTCTATACCGTTATCTGAGAGTTTATTCAGTAATCTAATAGTACGTAACATTGGAGATGCATTTAGAATGTTTGTTTTTAGAAAAAATGTCGCTAACAGAAAAAGATGCTTAAATTTCATTTACTCTTCCGATATGAGATAAACATGAAAATAATGAAATAGAAAACGAATAATGTTCACTTATTACTCGCTAAAGATTTTTTTCGTTGAAGTAATTTTGTAAATTGTTCAATATGCTTTTCACAAAGGACAACTTTCCTTAAAAAGATGTTCATTTTAATTTATAATTCTTGTCGGTGGAATACAATTTGAATCTGATTTTATCTTTGCCGTAAATATGATAATGTCTTTTATATATATATTATATGATGAATTTTTAAATACCCGTGTAATTATTATAAGCCGCAAATTGTGACCCTAGCCGTGCGGTGACCGGTGATAACTAGAATTCATTGCGGTATCCGACGTTACCGCTATAGTTACTGCTTAGCTCCTTAAATCACCTTTATCACCTTCCTAAATAAACATACATTCTAACGCAATACAAAATTGTTTGCATCCGAAAATGTAAATCCTAAGTTAGTTTAGCGTGTCTTGACAAAAAAAAAACTTTATATTATATAATTATAATGTAGATAAATCTCAAACTATATATATTTACTAAACATTTTTTTAAAAGTGAAATAAGAATATTATATATAAATTTATATGTATGTATATAAGAACTGAACTAAACTGAATCAGCCTGTGAACCACTACTGGACAAAGGCTTCTTCTCCGTATAGGAGAAGGGTTGGAACTTTGTCCACCACGCTGCTCCACAACGGGTTGGCAGATAATTTCTTTTTTTCTTTCTTTGAGTATCGATCGTTATCAGATGACTATGGTAATAACCGGGACCGCCGGATTTACATGCTCTCTAAGGCACGGTGAGGAGACAAATATATATATATATATATATACATCTATTATTTTTTCTGACGAGATAGCCATTATCTTCATTTTGTTAAAACCCTTTTATCAAAGCGGAGAATATTGAATCCTCGTGTAGGTACCGAAACCTTTCTTTACTTATCAAGCATTTAGATCTAATTTTAGATACTGCCACTATCACGTTTATAACATCTTATACGAATATGGATAATTGTATAAAATTTTAATAACCAATAAGTGGTTTTTAAATCCGCATAAAAAAATTATCAATGAATTTCATAGAGGTGACATGAGCCAGTAGTAGATTCTATACAACACGAGGATCTTAACTAAAAGTTCAGCGTTCAAATATGGCACGGTTAAATTTATAAATGTTTGTTTAAAAATTTCATCTCGTGTCCCACTTTAAACAATCCCATGTAGGTTTGTTCTGAACTACTTACCCGAACCTATGAAAATTTTCGCAAATCCGCAGTAGAGCAGCGGGGCAAATTAAGATCCAAACCCTATCCTTAATTTTAAAAAAAACCTACAATGCTACAAACAACACTATATATTTACAATACTATATATTTACAGTATATATTTACAATATACAATACTATATATGTAGCTGTTATATACAATACTATATTTTTTATTGACTACTATAAATACGTCATGCACTGATTTAATTTTTCGATAACTATAGGAATGACAAGCGTCTTGATACAGTGGTGCAAATAGTAGCCTTAACACCGGCGGAAGCGGGTTCGATTTCTGCTCGAAGCTGTTATATGTACTTATACAAATTTTTCTCTCTGAGTCTGTATGTAGGTATGTCATTGTGGGTCTCCCCATCGTGTCTCGGAAAGCACGTTAAGCCGTTGATCAAGGTTGTTATTATAGACATGGGATAGCAATCATTACTCTTAGTAGGGAAATTATCCGTCATACAGCAGTGAAGCAGAGTTGCGTATTATCCAATAAAACGGGCCGAAGGCACCCGCAGGGGTTAAGTGCGGTATTGCACTCCCAAAGTGCCGAGTCCGACATAGGTCTAGGACTGCCTACCCGGGCGTCCTGGATATCATCCGTAAATGGATTCTTCAACGACACAAAAAAAGGGTTGCGGATTAAGCTTCAACCCTTCTTAATTCAGTTCAGTTCAAGTATAAAAATTGGCTTCTTATAATAGCGATCATACATCTATACGTACAGTATATTACGGTCCCAATTATAAATCGCGTTGTGTATAATAATGTCAAGGGCAGTTCCTTTTAAAGTAATAAATTTTAAAACAAAACTTGTCGACGTTTCAACGAATACAAAAAACGACATTCGCAACAACATCTGTTAAGCACTAAAGTTATGCTTAAATTGATGGATGACCTACTTTATATTCTTACCGAGAACTGCAAAAATACATTACTTAAAAGACATAATAAGTAGCGACGTATGAAAGTATGGTGCGTATGAAAATTCTATAAGAAAACAGTGCGTATGGAATAATTTTTGAATTAGCAATTCACTGTACGAATTTACAGAAATAGTTTTACATTTTATAATGGAATAGACTGTATATTACACTTAATTTAATTATATTGTTCTTAGGTATTTGACTAACTTAGTCTTTTTGATAATTAATTCTTTAAACCTAAAGTTTTGTCTTTATTTTTGCGAATTTGATAATTACTATTAGTTGTCTAGTAAAAGAATCACTGAACGTGGAAGAGTCCCGTATTAATAGTCTTACATACGAGGCTAGAGTTCTCTGAGAATTTATTAAATGGGATGAAAGTTTAAAATCTTAAAACGAAATTCTCCTTTGCGATAATTTATAATTCAGTCAACATTTACGAACTCTTTTAAATTAGAAAAAATCAAAACGATAACTTGCTCGAGATTCCTTTCTGTGTCTCTCAATGTTACAGTGAGTCCTTCACAGTCAAATCGGTTAAATTATGGAACGCTTTACCCAGGTACATACGGCAATCTGAATCAGTTGGTATTTTTAAAAATCGTGTCAAGCACTACTATTTGAACAAATAAGAAAAGCTTACATATGTTTTATATGAAATTTAACTAGTATATGTATGTATGTATGTTTATATTTTTGTATGTATGTATGTATTTATGTATGTGTGTATGTATGTATGTATGTATGTATGTATGTATGTATGTATGTATGTATGTATGTATGTATGTATGTATGTATATATGTATGTATGTATGTATGTATGTATATGTTTGCGCATTTATATAAATCACAAATCGAAAAATAGACTTTATGCACCGTTTCCACCTTTCCAATTTTCATTTTAATCCATTCATAAGGTTGCCTGTAAGAGATCACTTTTAGTGACAAGGCCGCCCTTGCACCATTTTCTTGTTTATTTCTGTGTATTACATTATTTTCTGTATACTTTGATGTGAGTGCAATAAAGTGTTTATCTATCTATCTATCTATCTCTTTGGGATGTTTTATCTAATAAATATCTATCTGTCTACTACAGTGATTCTCAACCTTTTTTTTATTGCGGCACATATTTAACGATTTCAAAATTTAGCGGCACACAAAGAAAAAGATAAAAATTATTTACTTACTACAACACAATGCATAAATAGTTTATGACAAAAATTTTAAATATACGATATAAACTAATATATACTACAATATCCAAACCTTATCCTTATATAACTAAACGTTTATTAAGGAAATATTTTTCTTTTAAAAATTATATAATTTTATAATATTTACATTAATATATATTTGCAAAATTTGGCGGCACACTTTTGAAATTTGGCGGCACACAAAAGTGCCGCGGCACAGTGGTTGAGAATCACTGGTCTACTATAATATGATAAAACAAATTTATTTGCGGATTTTATTGTGAATTCGAAAGATTTCGATACAATTTTTCTTATAAGTTTTAGTTGAGAATAATATATAATCTGTTTTATAACGGTTTCAAAACTTTAGTGCTAAATAAAATATCGATAGTTAATAAATAGATGAAAAAAATAGAAATATTAAAATATTAAAAATAGAAATTGTAAAGGAATTATACAATACTTGGGGAAATTTAGAATCTTTACTTGTGATCGAAATTAAATTATTGCTAACTTATTATCATTGTAACCTAAGCACATTGCACTAATGTTAATTATATTAGTAAAATAGATATTATACTAATATAATTAACATTAGTGCATTTATACATATTAAAATAGATAGTTTTTCGAGTGTATGTATGTATGTATGTATGTATGTATGTATGTCCATTTCTTTGGCACGCCCTACAGCCCAAAGGGCTGGACAGTTTTTGACATATGAAGTGTCGTTGGATTTGTCTAAATTGTAGTAGTGACATAGGCTATATAAATTTTCAAAATGGTGCCCGCAAATGGCGGAATGAAGGGGGGGGGGAGTTGAATTTTTTTTCTTACTGTAGCAATATGGGTATCAAATGAAAGCTAGTAAATTGTTTTATTATTTTTAGTTTATAATAAGAGTATTTTACGCAGTCGGGTTTTTTGATTTTTTTAATTAAGCATACTTGTTAATAAAATTATTTAAGAATGGCAAACTTTTTAGCAGGATCTCGCAAAGTTTGATGTTTAAGTCCAGATATATACATAAATTTATTAAACGTCTGTGAACCTAGAATGTATTTTTTTCAAAACACAGTAAAATGTCTCTCAACAGTAAATACCAGAACTTCCACACAAAGTTCAGTTGGGTACCCACCACAGTGATTTACTCCCACAACAGTAGAATTTCCAAGGTTTAGATTGTCAAATGGGCCTACTGGCTAAAGTTCATGTATAATTTAGCATAATAACCATCAATAATTTCTCTATGATGATGAATGAATGAGTCAGTCAGGAAATATTATAATATAAGATAGATTATATAATATATAAAAGAATATTATTTTCAATTAACGAATATTATCCTCCCTCAACTTAAAGTGAAGCGTCTGGTAAGTTTCAGCAGAAAACAGAATTGCACTACCGAGCTATTGAGGTTTCAATTAGCGTAACGAACTTTGATAATACAGGAACTTTCGCTATGAACCCAACAGTGGTTTTTAATTACTTTATATAAGCAGAATATATTATATCTATTGTTTTTCGCTATAAAATTAATGTATCACAATCATCCAAATTAATTAAATTAATTCGCTTCAGGTATTTAGATTAAACGTATGCAGAAACACAGATAATAATAGTTCAAAGCAAAGTATATGGTATAAAGTAAAAACATGAATAAGTAAAGATGTATTTAATTATATATAATATATATATGAAATAAAAAATATGAATTACAAAAAACGCTAGTAATCAACGTATTTACTACCAAAACGCACGTAGACGCCGTTCTTCGAAATTCATAGTTTCATAATTTATCAACAAAACGAACAAACGTCTCCTACTAGCTGTTGTCTACGTCTTCGTGCTCGTGTTAATCTAACCCACGAGAATCGAACAGTTAATCTGGTTCAGTTGTCTTGAGCTGTTCAAGACTGCTATAAATTATATCTGTGTCAAATTTAAGTAACACGTATTTAAGTGACAAACATCCATCCATTCAGACTTTTGCTTTTATAATAGTTTTTGACGTGAAAACGTCTTGAAAATCGATGAACGCCGGCTGCACGCACGAAAAAACATGACTCATTGTCACATTCCGCGAGCGAGAGCGCGGAACAAGCGATCGAGAGACACGATCGGCCTAAGCGTTCGGCTTATGAATGAAAAAGAATAAAGCAGATTGGAGGATCTTAAATATCGGACATGTACTATCCGTGCGCAGAAACTTTGCCGATGGCCTTGTGACGTCACGCGTCGATAGTCAGTAGGGTTGAAAAAAAAAGGTCACATAAAGGTACATTATTATTGTATATATTTTACATAAAAACTAATAAAAAATAGTCTCGGTCGAATTATAAATTTAATATAAAGTGTAATTATAAATAGTAAATAAAAAATGCTGTTGTTATTACGTTAGATTAGTTAGATTATATATTTTTATGTATTTATATTTAGTGAATGAATGAAACGAAACCGTAAAATAAAAGTTTAATGGTTCCAAATAACGGAAACAAATAACTAACAAAAAGAAAACAAGTAAAACCTAAAAAAACAACAATTAATTAATTCGGAGCGAAAGCAAAAAATTACACGTAAGAATCGGCTGCGTTGCTAGCGGTACATACCAGACGAGCGAGGGACGCAGTCAACTCCGGTGGGAGGGGTGGTCATCGGCAAAGTTTCTGCGCACGGATAGTATGTATGTTGTAAATAAATTGTTAATAGCACAATGTTACTTGTAATTAATCTGTATAATTTAAGTAAAAAAAATATTTAAATTAACGAGTGCAAACAAATGATAATTTATCGAAAAAAAAAATTTAATTTTCAATTCACTCCTTCTTTGTAATTATACAAAATATTGATAATTATGTGATAATAATTCAATTCAATTCATAAAAGTATGCAATTTTTCATACATGTTTTCTTATGACGTTACCACGTAAAATTATACTCCATAAACCGACTTTACAGACAACCAATTTGTTTTAACTATAGATACTACAAAATTATTATTTTTTATAGCACGAGAGGGATTCCAATGCAGAGAGGTGTGAAACAGGGAGATGTCATATCTCCTAAACTGTTTACCGCAGCATTAGAGAACACTTTCAAGCTTATGGAATGGAAAAGATTCGGCATCAAAATAAACGGCGAGTACATCAACTCACCTTCCACTTGCCGACGATAAATATCATGCTTATATTACAATCCCTGGCAGACCTCAGCATTATGTTCAGTGAACTCGATGGAGTTTCCTGATGGGTGGGCCTTAAAATTAATATGAGAAAGACAAAAATAATGTCGAATGTCCATGTCGTACCCACAACGATATCGGTTGGAAATTCTACTTTCGAAGTTGTTGGCGAGTACATCTATCGAGAACAAAATAACCAACTTGGTAGGTCCAACTTCGAAAGAGAGGTCAATCGTCGAACAACAGCCTACCTACCTACGAAGGCCTACGTTCAACAGTGAACATCCAATGGCTGATATGATGATGATGATGATAATGATGATAGATAGATACTCCATATCTTGCATATTATACACTGCATTGTTCTGCATTATACCGTAAGTTTATATCTAGTTTTCGGACAAATTAAACGTAACAATGCTATTTAATTGGGTCAGCTATTGAATATGTATTTTCTATTTGCACAATACTATTGTAATTTAGTTCGTCAGACTTGTTGAGAGGATCATTTAAGTATGTTGTACTTAGAATATTAAATTACAAATAAAGTAATATAACGCTAAAAAGAGAAGAAAGGACATTTTACTTCATATGTCTATAGCTGGTCCTTAACGCAAAAAATATCAAAGAAACCGCAACTCCATATCAAAAGATCTTTTCAACGATACCCCACTTGACTAAGTGAAAAAATTTAACCTAAATTTAAGAAGATATCAAATTACTGTCCAAGTCTGTTTCTTTCAAATAAGAGGTTAAGTCTGAGATACTCATCATAAAAATCATTTTCCGGTACTTTTTTTTGCGAAAACGTTTTTACATTTAAAGTTTTAATTTTGATAAAGGTGAATAAAGGTTTAAATGGTATTACGTGAAATTAATCATGAATAATCAAACTGAACTAAATCAGCCTGTAAACGTCCCACTACTGGGCAAAGGCCACTTCGCCATATAGAAAAATAGTTGGAACGCACTGCTCATATGTTAGCGCATAGTTTTCCTTCGTAACGATCAAAATCAGGTATCTATGATAACAACCGGGATGGCTTTACGTGCTCTCGTAGTCACGGTGGGGAGACACACAAGGACATACACCAAGACCAGAAACAAATATTTGTACAAATACAAATATCTTCCCCGAGCGGGAATCGTACCCGCGACCGCCAACGTTGAGGCGACTACGCCCTTAGTTTGAGTTAGACTTATCCCCCAATACACCATAACGGTTGTCACAACTAAAAAGAACAATCAAGGCAAAAATTTTATTCTCATTACGTACCTAAAAGATTTCTTAAAGTAACCATTCACGTTACAACGGTCGTACACATGTTAATAAACAATAGTCATATTGCGACAAACCGAGTTGCGTATTCAGCTGTAAATGCGTGAGTTAGATAAAGAAATGTATATTGACGATGTCGACTGTTGCAACATTCTGTAAGCAATATCATGAATAGTGTCTTTAAATTTCGGCTCATTGATTTAAACGCTGATGACGTAACGTAAAAAAGTCATAAGCTCACATGTGTTTTAAGATAACCTTTGAACTGTAGTCCCGGGTTCGAAACAAGAGTTGATTGTTATGTCTCCGCCTAATTTAAGCCCATGTTTTGATTAAGAACTTTCTTACGAACTTATTTTTCGTATTCGTTTAACAAGTAACATTATTTTATAAGATATTGTTTCATTTTTATGCGTATAATATTTAACACATCTTAACGAATGATATGTCTTGAAACGGCTGTATCTTGTTTGTATTTTTTTTTTAATTTGATTGTATTATATAAAATTGTCTAACATATAGACTATTAGAGATAGTAAACTATTTATATCTAAACACTCTTTGATATTATAAATTATTTTTTTGAATTGTTTTATGTCTAGACAATATTGTACCGGAAACGGAAATAAATATTTGGCAGTACATACAAACGTGCTTAGAACTCAATGAATACAAATTATAGCTTTAAAAAGTTCGGCAGGTGAATGTTTAATCACTGAGCTTTTATAATTTGAAAAAAACATATTTTGTCTTATAGTCAAATAAATAAATGGGAAACATTTCTTTCTTTAATTGCGTATTTACAGAGGACTGAAAAAGCTTTAAAAAAATAACGAGTCTTTGTAAAAATTTCAATCTTTCTTTTCTTTTCTTTTTTTTTTCTTTCAATCTTTATCGATCCACAGAAGTAGACGCTTTTGATCATTTGATAGATTCAGAATAATTCTAAGACTAGAACTTTTATATCAAAGACTAAATTTACGCTATACGATATTTATAAAATAAATTTTATGTATATACCCCCATATACATATATTTCATTTTTACACTTATGAATACGTAATATAAGAAAGATGATATTTTTATGTTATGTTTCTTGATGTTTAATTTAGAAGTTTTTTTTTTTTTGGAATTGTGATTCTATTCTGTCTATTTAATATAAGATTATTACAAATGAAAGGTAAAGAAAAAATGTCGGTTTTAAATTTATTTCGAGTCCATTAGTACCGTTATTCCATAAGACCTCTCCTCACGAGTACACTCGAAGCGTCCGTCGTCCATGTAACCGTAATGAGAGTTGGCGCCTGTAGGTCGTACAAAAAGTTTTTATGGTCCAACTTCGGCCATATTCTAGCGATTAACATTTCTGCAGACACACTTAATTCAGGAGTCTATTTTTAAATAAGTTTGAATAAATAGCTTAATTTCACTAATTTCAGTTCTAATTAAAAAGTAAAAAAAATTACATGACAAAATAATAAAATAATGCAAACCAGTAACCCTTAATCGATAATATCTTATTTTTAAACTTTTTTTGATTTCATGGAATTTTTTCACGAAATATACGCTTCCTATATTATCAGAACCGATTCACTACTCAAGAAGTCGCATAGCACACGTTAAAAATAGGCTGTAAAATAGAGAACCTCTTCCTTTTTGGAATCGGTTAATATGTAAAACGAAAAAAAAAACTATATATAAGTACACCTCTATAATCTGTACAGGTTAAAATTGAACTTGACACTTTTTTGTTTTAAAAAATGTATCCCTTAAGACCGCGTAAAACATTTATGAGGTATTCAAATGTATATGTGCGCAAATATGTACCTATATGCTTTAGATATTTAGGAAGTACTAAAAGAAATATAATATGTAAAATATTACCAATACAACGGTGTTAAATTAGTAACTAGAGAAAACATTTATTTAAATATTAGGAATAAAAATTTAAAAAAAAAAAAACGTGTGGTGTCGTAAGACACCAGATAGGAACGAAGTTCCTTATTACATAAATATTAATTTCAAGTACTAGTTGAGGTAAAAAGAAAATAATAATTATTCATGTATACATTTTTAGTGTGAATTTTTATCTATAAAAATCAAAAACTACTTTACAAAATGATCTTAACACTTATTTTATTTACAATGATTCATAAAAATATATAATAATAATATACAAAGAAACAGCTATTTACATGAATAATAATTAAGTCTAATTATATTCTATAATAGAAACTTTATGGTAACTTAAATATGATATACATATAATATGTTTGTGATTCGATTTTTTAAAATAACCGTAAATAAAATATACACATACAACCACAAAACTACAACACGTGTTAATCATATACATTATACATATTACCAAACAAAAACACGTTTTGCTTTTATGTATTAAATAAATTTTTATCTTTACTCGTAATTGCTAAATTCAATATTTATTAATTGGTTTTTAAATAATTACAATTAAAAATAAATATTGAAATGAATATTAATGTTTAGTTTCGAATATTTCTTTTGTAGAATTATATTTTAAAGGTTTTTTTAGATGAAATAATCTTACTCCTACCATTTTCGTTACGGACGTTTTTTGCCGGTTAGGGTACCCCGTCGTCCCATAAGCAACTTTGTTCCAAAATAACCATAGGTTAAGAGTTACTTAAACAGTTTTTGAATTAAGATAATCTCGTTAGCTGACCACGTAGAAAACTTATTTTTGTAGTTGTGTAACGATAACAAAGTGTTTTTAGAATTTTTAAGTTTAGGCAAGAATATATAATAAGCAATAAAATATACTACCTACTGATACCAGTAACAATAAAATTTAAATAAGTCGAAACAAAGAAACAAACACGAAAACGTAAATTTTAATGAATGAAATCGGCCTACATAAGTCAATAAGTGTGATAAATTCTTATACGTATTAAGAGAATGTTACGAAACACCAATGATAATTCAAAAGTGATAGGTCAATTCGAAGTGACAACATTGAGTGCGACGAAGTGGACACCTACGAACTCTACATTTTTGATATTTTAAATAAATATTATGTATCGTATTGATCTGTCATAATCTACATATTATATATCAATACGTGAAGAAAAAACAGCGCAGAATGCTAATATTTTTTATAATAATGCTCAAAAAATACACTAAATTCATTAAAAAAACACTACACATACTACGGCACTCACATATGTACAATGACATATTAGTCCATTGAAATGTTACATTTGTTAGGCCTTACCTTGCGTTTTTTAGAGGACGCAATTTTATTTTTTTAATGTGTCCCTACACACGTATAATATATGTATAGTTAAGAGTACTAAAAATAATTCTTCGGAGCGCTGTTAAACCTTAGCTATTGACTTAATGAAAAAATGTTTTATATAAAAGTTTTTCCTCAAAAACGATCTACAAAAATGGTCTAATATCATTTTTTCCTAAAATGATAAAAAAAAGTTATATCGAAAAATTTAATTTTTTTTCTCGAATTTCTGAACATTTTCGCTTAGAACTTTTTTATTTATAGTTTTACGATGAAAAGTTACTGGACCAAAGTTGTAGAGAATTTAATTTGCAACAAAAAATGTTAAGATTTTTTTTTTATCAGATAAATAGTTTAAGAGATATATCGTAAAAACCATTTCAACCCCTATTTTCAAGATGGCGGCCCAGGGACAAGGGTGGCGACCCCACAAACTTGGTTTTAGCTTTACACTGACCCCCCCTACACATTAAAAAAATAAAATTGCATCCTCTAAAAAACGCAACCCCAAATGTAACTTTTCAATGGACTATATATACACTTTTGTTTATTGTCAAAGTTTGATATCAACACGGTCTTAAATACAGGTCTTGCAACGAATTTTTTATCGACATTTAGTATCACAGATATGACTGCTCACGTGGTGATACGGGAGACACTAAAATACTTCGGAGTGCCCCCGTATCTAAGGAGGCTGTTGGAGGCGTACCTCTCCGATCGGAAGGTAGGCCTCGAGAACCGGTCGGGGTCCGTGGAGTGGCGGCGAGTCGGCTGCGGTGTCCCGCAGGGATCAGTTCTGGGTCCAATCCTGTGGGACATCGGGTACGACTGGGTCCTGCGAGGCCGTCTTCTCGCGCGGATGACACCCTCGTTTACTCCCGGAGACGAAACTACAAGGAGGCGGCGCTGCTGGCCGAGGTCGGACTCGACCTCGTGATCAGCCGCATAGAGAGTTTAGGGCTTCGTGTCAGGATTGACAAGCCCTAAGCCCTGCTAAGGACCTCCACCGGGGGCTACCCTTCAGATTGGAGAGGGGAGACTCAGGATGAGCTCCCAAATCAAATATCTCGGGCTCATCCTTGACGGAGGGTGGACCTTCGGTCCACATTTCGCGATGGTGGGACCGCGACCACATTTCGCGAAGGTGGCGAGTGCACTGGGCAGACTTCTCTCGAACCTCGGAGGAGCCAGCGCCGCCTGCAGGCAGCTGTACTCCGGAGTCTGCCGGAGTATGGCGACGTACGGTGCCCCGGTTTGGGCGGATCGCCTCACCGCGAAAAATAAGGCGGCGCTGCGCGCTGCGCAGCGAACAATCGCGGTGAGGGTGATTCGGGGGTACCGTACGGTATCGTGGGCTGCAGCTACTGCTCTAGCCGGCGACCCCCCGTGGGAGCTCGTGGCGGTGGTTCTTGCCGAGACCTACTCATACGTCTCGGGTAGGAGGGCTCTTGGCGAGAACCCTACGTTGGACGGGATCCTACGGGTGCGTCGGATAGGGCAGGAAGCGCTTATGCGGAGGTGGGGGGAGGACCTGTCACACCGGGCACGGTGCTTTGGTGACTACCTGTGCCGGACGGCCCAGAGGGAGCCGACGACTGAATGTCACGATTGTGGCGCGGCGGTGGACTCCACCCAGCACACCCTCGAGGTGTGCCCGAGATGGGCGGCGCTGCGTCAAAGTCTGACGTCGGTCCTCGGAGGGGACTTATCACTCCCGAGCATTATCATCGCGATGCTCGGCGACGACGAACCTGGAAGGCGATGGTCTCCTTCTGCGAGACAGTAATGTCCCAGAAGGAGGCCGACGAGCGGGTGAGAGAGGAGGCCGCCGACGTGGCCTCCATCCGCGGGCGACGAATGGGGGTACGTAGGAGGCGCTACTTAATGCGCCTCCAGTAATGCCCCTGTGCCCGTGTCGGGCCGGGATGGGAACCCGGTCCTGCTAGACACGGCGTCGTCGGGACTGTTCAGAGGTGAGCCAGACAGTCCCTGTTGGCGATAGACAATGTAATATTTATTGTAACATTGTTGTTGTCTATGCGATGAAAGAAAAATGTCTATTCTCTTTGCTCTATACTCATGGCTGATGTAGGTGTGTTATAAATTGTGTATCAAAAGTTAGCTCAATAAATTATATAGTTTTGAAATATTACTTTTTATTAACCCATAACTACAGGTTATGGGCCCAGTATCGATAATAATATATAAATATAATAAAAAGTAAGAAGAATACTGCACGTGAGAATTACCGGCACGCGGCATTTTTGGGGTTAAGAAGAAAAAAAAAAACGCGTGATCACGAGCAGGCAGGAAAGCATATAAGGCAAGAGCAAATATGGACGGAAATATTAATATCATCAAGTTAGAGGGGCCGAAAAACTGGAACATTTGGAAGTTTCAAATAACAGTCGTATTAAGAGGCAAAGAATTGTTAGATGTGGTCGAAGGAAAAATTAAAAAGACTGAAGAAAATACGCAGGCATGGCAGACGAAAGATGCGAAAGCTCAAACTATAATAGTAACACGTATAAGTGAAGAAGTTATGATACACATAATATCATGTTGCACGGCTGCTGATATGTGGAACAAGTTGATTGCTGTTTATGAACAAAAAAGTGAAACGAATATACACATTTTACATCAACGCTTTTTCCAGTTTAAGTATGAAGAGGGTATCCAGATGTCTCTATTCTTGTCTAAAATTAAGGAAATGCAAAATCAATTGTGGCAATTAGGAGAAGAAATATCAGATAAATTTGTTGTGACTAAAGTGCTTATGTCATTGCCTGATTGTTATAAACATTTTGTCTCAGCCTGGGAGTCGGCACCCGATGAAAAACAAACCTATAACAACTTGGTGGCGAGACTATTGGTCGAGGAGGAACGTATGAAGGAGAAAGCTGATGAAATACCGCAAACATCAGCCTTTGTTGCGAAGAAACCATTAAACAAGAAACATGTAAAGTGCTATAGATGTAATAGACTTGGACATTATCAGTCAGAGTGTAAGAGCAAGGTAAAAGATAGTAATAAAACTGATATGGTGAACAGATCTGGTAATAAAAAGTGTTTTTACTGCAACAAGCTTGGACATTTTAAACATGAGTGTAGATATCGGCTAAGTAAAGAGAGCAATGCATTTGTGGTGTCAGGAACAATTGATAAATTAACTGAACATTATTCACATTCAAAGTGGGTGGTCGACACAGGTGCTAGTGAACATATGTGCCGTGAAAGACAATTGTTTACATCATTTTCGCCTCTTGAAAAGAAGTCTGTAATAGTAGGAAACGGAACGGCAATTAGCGCATTAGGTTGTGGACAGGTGGTAGCACAGGTATTCAATGGACATGAGTGGATTGATACTACATTTGCAAATGTCTTGTTTGTACCAGACCTTGAGGCTAATCTATTATCTGTGAATTGTGTGACAAATAAAGGTTATATTATGAAGACTGATGAAAACAAATGCAAATTCTATAAAAAGGAAATACTTTGTGCAATTGCAAATCGTCGTGGAAACATGTATATTATGGAATTGCGCCTGAAAAATAGTGCTGCAAATACAACTCAAGTTAAACTGAACCTAAGTGAGTGGCATGAAAGATTAGTGCACCAAAATATACAACAGGTGAAGAAGGTGCTTGCAAACAATAATATTGAGGCAACTGATGATTTCCTTGGTAACTGTAAAGGATGTTTAGAGGGCAAAACACATCGCTTGCCTTTTAATATAAGTCAAACAATAACTTCAAGGACATGTGAATTAATTCATGCCGATGTGTGTGGTCCAATGGAGGAGACCTCCATTGGAGGAGCCAAGTACTTCCTTCTTCTGAAAGATGATTATTCATGTTACAGAACTGTCTATTTTTTGAAAGGGAAATATGAAGTCAAGACCTATGTTGAGAAATTTATTAAGATGAGTGAAAATATGACAGGTAATAAAATCATATACTTCCGGAGTGATAATGGTTTAGAATTCGTAAATGAGGGAATGAAAGAAATGTTTGCCCACCATGGAATTATACATCAGACAACTGTTACATATACTCCACAGCAGAATGGAAAGGCCGAACGTGAAAATAGGACATTGGTTGAAGCAGCTCGATCTCTATTGTATGCCAAAGGATTACCAAAAAATTGTGGGCTGAGGCAATAAATACTGCATGCTATGTGATAAACAGAACAGGATCGAGTACTAATAAAGTCAAAACTCCATATGAAGCATGGACAGGAAGAAGTTTCAATATAAATCAGTTAGAGATTTTTGGAACACCAGTATTCATACATATACCTAATGAGAAGAGAAGAAAATGGGACCCTAAAGGTGAAAATGGACTTATGGTGGGTTATGGAGAGGAAACAAAAGGATATAGAATATTTTTTGAAAAAAATAATACTGTTCAGATTAAGAGAGATGTCATATTTTTAAAGAACTCAAAGGAATTAAATAACAATATGATATTGGAAGATGAACAAGAAGAGAAAGAAATGTCAAGCCAAAATGTGAATATAACATTGCCAGAGGAGAACTCCAGTACTACAAGTTCTGAAGATTCTAACATAGGTAGTGAGTATGAACCATGTACAAGTGAAGAGTACAGTGATGATGAAGCAATGGCCACTACACAGCCACTTGTGAGAGAACGTAGTCAGCGTACAAGAAAGAAAACATCATTTTACAGATGTAACAATGCAGTCTTGTTAGATGAGGATGAACCGAGAACATATCAGGAAGCTATGAGTCATGAAAATGCGTCTGAGTGGGAGAAGGCAATTAAGACAGAGTTGAGCACACTAGCAGAAAACAGGACATGGGAATACTGTGAGAAGCCTACTAATTGTAAAGTAATTACTAGTAAATGGGTATTTAAAATTAAGTATAATAATGGGGTAAAACAATATAAGGCCAGATTAGTAGCTAGGGGCTTTGAGCAAAATGATGATCTTGATTATAATGACATTTATGCACCAGTGGCAAAGCTAACAACTTTTAGATTATTTGTGTCTGTCGCAACTATGCTAAACTTACCAATATATCAAATGGATGTCACTGGAGCATTTCTTTATGGAGAAATTAATGATGATGTATACTTGCAATTACCAGAAGGGGCATTTAGTGGAAATAAAAATATTGTTAAATTACATAAGTCTTTATATGGCTTAAAAAAGTCTCCTAAAGACTGGAATGATAAGTTTAACTCAATAATGGGTAGGGAAAACTTTATAAAATCTAAAGCTGATTCATGTCTTTATGTAAAGAACAACGGTAAACATAAAATTTATGTATTATTGTATGTAGATGATATTTTGACTTTTGGAACAGAGAAAAACAGTGTAAATGAATTTAAAGATATGTTGTGTAAAGAATTTAAAATGAAGAATTTAGGTTTGATATCAGATTTCATTGGTATTAATGTAAAACAAAATTTACAAATGGGTGTAACTGAATTATCCCAAAAGGAATATTTAGAAAATGTTTTAAAACGCTTTCATATGGAAAATTGTAAGCCTCTATCATCCCCTATTGATCAAAATTTTGTATTTAATCAAAAGTGTAATGAAAAGCCAGATAAAAATATTGAAAATTTATGTAGACAAATAATAGGATGTCTTATGTATGCAGTGTGTGGTACAAGGCCTGATTTATCTATATCTGTATCCATTTTAAGTAGGTACCAGAATAAAGCTAATAGTATGTTATTGTCAGCGTTGAAGAGAGTGCTAAGATATATTAAACATACATTAGACTATAAACTAGTTTATAAATGTGATGACAAAGGAAAACTAATTGGATATTGTGATGCTAACTGGGGTGGAGATTTAATTGATAGGAAATCTACCACAGGGTTTTGTTTTATGTTTAAAAATTGCCTGATTTCTTGGTGCTCTAAGAAACAATGTTCGGTTAGCCTCTCTTCAACCGAATCTGAATATATATCTATGAGTATGGCCGCTAGCGAGGCATGTTGGATAATAAACATATTGAAAGATTTATATCCAAATGAAAAAATGTGTCCAGTTACTATGTTTTGTGACAATCAATCTGCTATTAAAGTGGCTAGTACAGATTGTATAAAAAGACTGAAACATATAGATATACGCTACCACTATGTAAGAGAACTAATAAAGAAAGAAAAAATTGTACTAAATTATATTAAAACTGAGAATCAGCTAGCGGATGCATTAACTAAACCTTTGAATGCTTTATCATTGTTAAAATTTGTTAATAGGTGTATGTGTAACTTAAAACAATAAAATTTAAAATAAACTATGTAAGAGAACTAATAAAGAAAAAAAAAAAAATTTGTAATAAATTATATTAAAACTGAGAATCAGCTAGCCGATGCATTAACTAAACCTTTGAATACTTTATCATTGTTAAAATTTGTTAATAGGTGTATGTGTAACTTAAAACAATAAAATTTAAAATTAATATTACATTGAAAGGGGGTGTTGGCGATAGACAATGTAATATTTATTGTAACATTGTTGTTGTCTATGCGATGAAAGAAAAATGTCTATTCTCTTTGCTCTATACTCATGGCTGATGTAGGTGTGTTATAAATTGTGTATCAAAAGTTAGCTCAATAAATTATATAGTTTTGAAATATTACTTTTTATTAACCCATAACTACAGTCCCCATGGAGGAGAAGTCTGGCCTTTTCGCCGAGGCCAGCCTGTTACTGGAGGGATCCTGTTGCCTACAGATCCGGGACCCTCCAATTAAAGCGGCTGAAGGCTCCCGCAGGGGTTTAGTACGGTATTGCACTCCCAAAGTGCTGAGTCCGACATAGGTCTAGGACTGCCGACCCGGGCATCCTGGATATCATCCGTAAATGGATTCCCCTGCGACAAAAAAAAAAAGATATGACTGCAGCAGTCATATGCTCACCATGTTATGCGTAATCATATTTTTATGATGTTGACAATGCTGTCAATTAATTATAGGTTAGGTCGAATTACGACCACTAGGCGACCACTAGTAATATTTAATAAGAGCTACATAGTCTATTCTATAATGTCTTAACAGACCCCGATGTAGATCGATGTTGGACAGACGACTTGAAGAAAGTCGCCGGAAGCCCTTGGATGAAGGCTGCCTCGAACCGATCGCTCTGGATGTCAATGGAGAAGGCCTACGTTCAGTAGTGGACATCCAATGACTGATATAATGATGATGATGATGTACATTAGTCTAGCTCCATATCCTTGTCACAATACGGAAACCTTTCTGGGCAGAACGAAGGTTTTATCTGTGCAATTATTGACGAAGTTATTAAGACGAATCACTACCGGAAATATATAATGAAAGACGTAACTGCCGATATATGCCGAACATATCAACGTCCAGGAGAATCCATTAGACATGTTGTTTGCGGTTGTAGTTGTCTTGCTAACTATGAGTATTTACATAAACATAACCAAGCCAGGATTACCCATCAACTACTTGGTCTTCGATACGGTATCGTGGATAATGAGTTGTCTGACTTACTATAGGTACAACACCACGCCATTACCTAAAGATGGTCATTCTTTGCTGGGATCGATCTTTCGTCGCTGACAGGTTTATTACAGCAAAGTAAAGCTGAGAAAGTTATAGTAGACCGATCCGCACGCCAAGAAATTATTGTTGACATTACAGTTCCACATAATGATAATCTAGTAATGACGGAGATAGAGAAATGAAGTAAATAGTTAGAGTTAGTGAAATGTGGATTCAACAATAATTGTTCCTATTTTTGTGTCGATCAATGGTTTATTATATGTATATATAGGGGAGACTGAGGACACTTGATCCCCCTTTTATTTTTTAGCCCTAAAATTTCGAATTGAAACAAATTCAAGGGTTTGTTTCAACAAAAGGTTTCCAAATTTATCTAGCTATGTCGTGGATGAATTTAATATGGATAGGTTTGTATTTTTAATCAGAATTCAACTAAACGTATAACAATAGATTTGTATCAAGTGTCCCCAATATGTGGAAGACTTGTTCCCCCCTATTCGGTAGACTTGATCCGCCCGGATCAAATATCCTACACATTGGAGATACCTACTTGTGACACTAAATATGATCAAGAGTACCATGTGCATGGGAGACTTGATCTGATGATGCAGATCAAGCTTCCCAAAATATGTGGGATAGAAGGAACACTTCATACATTATTAATAATTGCAAAATTTGTACGAAATGTAAGTATGTGGAGGCAAAATAAAATACGTCATATAAATGAGATATTTTTATTTAGGAACATTATCTTCTTATTTTTGGTTCTACAATCTTCTTAACTTTCTCTTTAAAATTAAAGACATAAAAATTATATTTACAATGAAAACAATAATCTTTTAGTACCTATTATTGGCTTTGGCAAGAAACATTAATTAGTTTAATATCATTTTTTCCTTATTAATAATCAGTCAGGGATGCAGTCAAATCTTATAATAAACGACGTTTTTATTATTTCCTATTTAAAAACAATCCTTCAACAAAATAGACTATTCTTCAAAATAAACATTAAAAAAAAATTAAATTTTTGCATCTTAAAAATTTAAGTAACCATCTGAAAGTTAAATCATTGTACATATACATTATACATACATACATAATTACGCCTCTTTCCCGTAGGAGTAGGCAGAGACCACTTCTTTCCACTTCTCTTCGGTTTAGGGTACTCTTGAGACTTGATCCGGGGATCAAGTATACCTCGGCTGAATGTACCATGTCTCCCTAATGACATTTCTTAAAAAAAGAATTCATTATAGACAAACCAATTATGATTTGCCATTCACTATTTGACTATTCGAAAAACATATAAAATACACAATATCTTATTAATTTGAATAACTCGTACAGTAAAGTATACAAAATAAAAAATACACTTAAAAAACTCACCAATTTTAGTTTCATCCGTACGTAAACAACCAACAGCCGCCATTTGCAAACGCGGTACCCTAATTGAGATAAGAGTTTTTTTTTCTAAGTTTGCTGCAATTCCGCCTTACTGTTCCCACCTCAAATTAATCTAACATGCTTGGTAGTTTCAAAAATTCTGTGTACCTTGTCTCCCATAAGGATCAAGTGTCCTCAGTCTCCCCTATATTATATATATATACTATATCTATTATAATCCTTGTATTTAAAAATGTATGAGGTAAGTTAATATATATAAAGAATATATACATATGTGTATAAGTCATAATAATATATTTTTTAATTGTTTCTTGAGCATTCTTAAGTATAACAATCAGAGTAATAATGTGGATTGGTGCCTGAAAGGATCCTGTGCGCAACGTCACCAGGCCTTCCTTTCAAATGACAAGACTAGTACTTAAGCATTAATTAATGTGCTTAGACATTAAATAGTAAAAAAATATCTACAAACAAAATTTAACAAAAAATTTGGTAATTAAATTCAATTTGCGTTTATAATTTGTCGAGGTCCCTATATTTCGGCGATTAACTATAGCAAAATTTCATTTTTACCTACGCTATGTAGAAAGTTCTTAAACTTTCTTTTATAATAATTGAAAAAAATGTTATTTTTTTCCGGTACGTTTATTAATGCGCCTAATGCAAAAGAAATATGGTATCTTCCTATCGTTTTTCATAATAATATATATTAATTGTTTAAGTAACACCTTTTTTATTGGAATAATGGCTATTAATGATGCCGAAAAAGCACGAATGATTTCGCTACTGTCACGTATAGAAGACAAGACTGATGGTTAGTAATCCTACAATAAAGCTAAAACTTTATTTACACATTAAAATTTTTATCAAAATATATCGACTATAATACAGAATATTGTCATAGGATATTTGAAGCCCCTTTCACTAATAAACACGTACGCAATCGTTAAATATGTGCGACGCAATTTAGGGTTTACTAGTGACCAAAACAGGTCACTGGAATGGAGCTGTAAAGTGTTTCCAGCAATTAAAACATTACAGTTAGAATTAGTTAAAAGTTTATAGCACGGACTAAATAATCAGTTTAACAACTCATTGAAAATGACACCAAAAACAATTTAACATAACCTCATCTATATTAGATTAAGAACACACAGCTGTAGCCCATAAAATTAACACGGACTCGCAAATGCTTTCAGCGAAGGAAATTTCTTTAAGGAGCTTAACAAGAATGTTCCAATTCTGGTTGACTAGCACACATGTCGTAAAACATTTCAGTAAAATGTAGGTTTTTAAACAATGTTCTCTTAATCAAAGAATATATTGCGCAGTTTACTTGAGAAAATTTTATGTCGGAAAAAATAATGAAGTGAAAAATTTATTTTAAGAAACGTTAAAAAAAATAGTTTTTCTGATATATTTTTTTCAAAATATGCAATTTATTACGATATAAATAACTTTTATTAAACATTGTAATAATTTTATAACTAGCGTTGAGTACCTATGGAAACTTTTAAGGATTTGTGCTGAAAGACGACATTAAAGTTGGTTCATATTTTTAGTGCATTATGCACTGCTTAATGTTCTGCAAGTCGTTTGATATCACGAAGGAAAATAGGTCAAAACAAAATTTATGGAAGCGCTGGTGGTGTTTACAAACATAAACGAATCACCCTTGGCTACTAACATAAAAAAAAATTGTATTGTAATAATTATACCAATTTTTTGTTAAATAAAATTATCTATAACAATTTGGGAAATGAATTTGAAAATAGATAACATTTATATTTAATTTCATCTTCTATTTTACAGTTGCAAGTCTTTCTTTAACTATTTATTCATATATATGCGTCGAAAAAGCAATACGACTGGACCAAACTCTGAACATACATTTCCATTCCAATACTCGGTATCGTTATTCACAATAGTCCTGCATCAAATATTCCGGAAGTATTATAACGCCAGATAATATCGATCCTCAGTCGCAGTTCGGTTGAATATAATTCAACTTCATAGCTGTAAAAATGAATAAACTTTTATTTATTTATTTATAACTTCACGCCTATCATAACAGATTTACACCCAATGCGATAGTGTGGCATCAATTCCTATAACGTAGTATTATAGTAAGATTCAATGCAATAGAATCAAAAGGTTATTTAGTCAAGGCTTGCTAGTTCGGTTATAAATCTTATTTTTCTTCTTAGGGTTACTTTTACTTTGAAATGTTTATCACTTAGTACATTTTTGACGCTATGGCTTTGGTTTTCAAATATGAAATAAATAGTCTTACCAAACCATTAACACGGATTATCATCCAAGAACGTCCTTTATCATCATAATCATTAGTTATGATTTGATCATAATTAACGTTATGAGTCATACACATCTAAGAATTCATTTTCATTTAAAATTAACCCGATGTTACGATTTCTATGAATCGCATTATATCCGTTGTTTCACAGACAGTTAACGCACGGTTTTAACATGTTGCGTACATCGTGCCGCTATTTATTTATGTTCTAATATTGTTTATATCTTCGCTTGTGTAAAGCTTTCGAAATCGCTTTAAGGATATCCAAAATTCATAAAAACGTTACATTTTTGATTACAGCATTATAATGTAATATATTGTTTTAAACTAACGCGATCACTATTCATATTTAAATTTATATTTGTTCGGGTGCTTACCGCGTTTATAATTTTGTTGAGTTCCCTATATTGCGACAATGTTTCAATCGCCATGATCACGGGGAGACTGACGTACGGAGGTGGTGGATGGTGGCAGATCAGAAAAATCTGTCTACCCTCTTTCTTCTTCGTTTGGTTCGACTAGTTTCGGCACACGGACGCACTTGTTCACTACGGCACACTATACTGACAGTGTCTTTTTTGGACTCTGAGCACCGATACCGTGACGCATTTTCACACAAATCCGGTGATTAGTTTGTCACCATCCACCACCTCCGTACGTAATTTTATAATATCGATAAAATCGTCATCTAGTCATAGTCATTTTATAATATTGATAGGTATCCAAGGAGTCACACGTACTATGATCATAGTTTCGTACTTCTATTATTAATAACAATAAAGAATATCTTACCAAACATCGCTATTATTACTATAAATTGCAATTGTATATAAAATATACGCATATTACCAAAACAACATATAAATAGTACGAGGGTACGATATACGCTTAAAGTTATATGAAGTTACTTCAGAGTTTAGACAAAGTTTAAGGCTTATGTTGGAACTTAGGAGACTTTTAAGTGGTTTCGCGTCATATAATATCTCATAAATTGACAACTACTCTAATATAATGGACAGCCAAACCTACAGTTCCATATAAAAGTTTATTATTAAACATGTTACAACAGTGATGTGTATTGACGGTAAATTAATAAAATTACTTGTCTTAAGCATCAGACACTATTTCTATAATCAACTAGAGATAAGTGTCGTTCTGTCTGAAAAAAAAAACATACAAGAACTCGCGTAATCACATAGGTACAAAAAAAATCATCGCAATAGTTTTTTTTTTTTTTTCTTTATTTTGAAAGAAGGTTTTATCATGGCTGATTATGTCACCCTCATATGTACACACAATATCATGCATCATCTTTTAAGTACAGCTAACTGAACAGCCTCCAAGATTCTCCCAGTCTCTTCAGACAAGGGAGACGCAAGGAGACTATTGCACCAGCCAACACTCATTTTGTTAACCAAATTAGTTCTTATCGTAATAGTTGACCTGTCTAGAACGTATTTAGTGACATACAAGTATAGTGTTATATGTATATTAAAAATCGTTCAAATGGTCATTGAAATTAATAATTTTGTTCGACGTAATAAAAAATATTACCGACAAAACTGAAAAAGTTGTAGTATACAACACAATATTTTCAGTTAATATACACATCATATCAAAAGGGATGTTTCGAAATGTCTCTCCCAAATATAAGAGTCCCAACCCCAAGATATTTATGATCTATAAAAACGTCCATTCGACAGCGTTTATTGCCGAAAGGGTATCGCCCGAGCTACCTTACAAGCAGTTTGTTCGAATTAATAGTACAATATCAGTAAATTTTGTCAGAACAGCCCAAACAAATTTTCTACGGTATGGAAAATCGAAAACTTTATGAAATATTGTTCCTATTGACACGTAATATATTTTATCGTATATTTTCTCGTTATGGACTGTGACGACACTATTTTTGTTTAATTTAAAAAATACCTTTTAAATCAGTGAAGTTTTTTTTTTCTGTTGGACGTTGCGTGATACAATAGTAAGTGGATTATGAATTTTTACTCCGAAAATTATATCCTTTGCATTGCTTTAACAAATATCGTAAATCAGTTTTCTGGTATAAAGATGAAGAACCATCTATTTCAATAAGACACAAAATACACCTATAGAGCGTGAAACTCTACATTGGTAAGAACAAATCGCATACATTTAATGTAATCATAAATTATTAAAAATTCTCTATTTTAATCAAAACCGTTTTCAAACGTCATAAAAAAATATTGCTTAATATGTTTCTTTGTTTGTTTACATTTTTTAAGACAGGAATATAAAATAACTTCCAGCATCGAGCGGTCTTTTAAAAAGATTGACACGCTAAACAAACATTTGACTCATCTGAACGAGATAAGGAAGTTAAATTGTTCTGACACAGTTCTTACTTCTTAGAACTTAATGTCTAAGCTTTATAATAGTCATTGTTCTAACTCACTAATTCTTAACATATATAATATAATGTAAAAAAATATATATATAGGTGAGTAATGTATAGTCTCTATCCAAGTGTCAAAATACATTACACAGGACATTTCCTGCATTTTGTAACTATGGTATGTTATGGGTGAAGCGATCTTCAGAGAGACATTTCTCCAAACAACACGTCCAAAGTTTTTTTATAATAAAAAGACATAAAATTCGAACATTTGATGACTGTATATGTTGCAGTTATTTTTGTGTAAAATACGTTGAAGATCTTTTAAAATAATTTATATACGGATCTACGTTTATATTGCAAAAGACTTAACATTATTTAAAATAATTTGAAATTATTTAAAACCTCATTTTCTCTGTTCGGACGGCGTAGTTTAAGTGGATTAATAAAATTGAGATATAGCTTTAATTAAATCTCTTTATCTTAAACTAGCTTGTTATTTTCAGTTCTAGGGAATCAGTGTATTTATATTTAGTACACTTTACTCACTAAGGTAGTCAAAGTTTCAAACGAAAAAAAAAAATGTATCCAGTTATTTTCATATTTACATTATATAATGAAATGTGCCTATAATGTATATGAATGAAAAAGTCGATTCTCGTGTGACCAATTCTTTTAAAAAAAAATATGTTTGATTAAATGAACGCGAAAATTTAGCAATTAAGTTATATTTTCACATTTACACGACTATAACATTTTCTTTTGTTGGAAGTAGCAAATGCTATATTTCTATTCCTTTATTTTTTTTAATGGGGGATACATCAATTATTATGCTGTGGAATTAAATCTGTTAGATACGCATATATATACAAGAGATTATTAGCTACGAGAAAGAATTTTGAATCTAGGCCAAGGTTAAGTTATATACTTAGCGTCTTGTCATTAAAGATTTAGCAACTTGTCGTGGTGCTTTTTACTATTCACAGTAATATATCTGAAGATGAGTACCGAAGATTCGATCATCTGCACTTGAAAGTATTCCAAGCAACAACACGGTCATCGAACACAAATGTTGAACAATGATTACAGGCTATATTTATTACAAATACGGATACATATTTTCTTCTTTTTTTTTAAATAATTATATACAACTAAATGTTTTGAAAGGAATAATTTTTATTTTCTTTTCTTTTTATCTCATATTTCGCAAATATACAATTTGATCCGTCACCCCTTGTACCTCACGCTGCTGCTTTGTCAATTATTGCCTACGATTACTGAAATATCTGACGTAGGCCCCTTGTCAATCGATGTACTTGCGCGGGTTAATACCTGCCGGCTTCTGAGACTCCGTCGTCGGTTTGAATCCAAAACGTGTATATGATATTAAATATTACAGGGTGGTCAGAACCTTCTGTTCAAAGTACAAGTCACACTTGGCTAAATTTATTTTTATTTAAAGTTATTGAGAGTCTGTATTCAACTTCTATTCGCTATTAATGCACCTTGTATCGTATTAGTTCAGGTAAGTAGGTACACACTTATACTTTAAAATCTTTGTAATCTATTTGTAATAATCAATTAATTGAAAAAAAGAATGAGTGTAAGTACCTTTAACCTAAAATAGTGTTTATTTTTAGATTTCTGCACCTACATTTAATTGTAATACGACAGTGATATCACGAAGTATCTCGTTAAATGTGAGATCGTGACAAAAGCAAAAATGTTGACCTAAAAATCTAGAAACACCTACAGTCAACTTTAAGCTTAATTGAATACAAAAAAAAAATCAAATTTGTTCGAAAGATTTATGACAAGTTCAATATCTGCTCAAAAAGAAACGTGTATAGATAGCGTACGTACTCTTTTATGTAATATTAATTTATAGGAAAAGTTTTGATTCTTAATCCATTTTAAAATCGTAGCATTCTGATTACATCAATTATCATGGCGTAAACTTTTCCCACAACCAGCACGCCTTCATTATAAAAATAATTTTAGCAATATAGATTTTACTACCAAAACAATAAGGATGGTAATGGATCCAGAAATATCATACACACACCTGGACAACACAGGCGTAAAGTTAAACACGTTATAAAATCGAGCACACGGAAGATATTGAACGTTCCAAATTTCCTGTATTGAAATTCTTTCCTCTATTTGCGTGATGTTAGTAAAAATATACTAACAGACGGAAGGGTCCATAAACTGGGGCGTTGCATGTAGGTCAGTAAATCATATGCAGCTCAAATTATATATGTACCTCAGCATTAGCTGCAGTCGATAAGTTATGTGGGAAGTAATATCTTAATTCACAGCTGTGCTTTCTAACTTATTGTTGTATTTGGTTTCAGACGCTACTATATTAAGGTATATATTTCGAAACAAATTATAAAGAATGAAACCTAAGAATCGAAAACAATATTGTCAAATACAGCTTTTTCTTTCGTGAAGCAAAGATACTTCGAGAGAATTGATAGTTCCTTTACGTAGCATGCAAAATAAATAAAATTAAATGCACATAAAATCAATACAAAGGATCCCATCTTCTTTTTTTAGCTGGTTTAAATAGAGAGGACCAGTTTAGGTTTTTATTTATAAGTAGATATATGTTTATTTATATTTATATGTTTAACATACACACACGGTCGTCTGTTTCGAAGGTAGGCAACATAATTCCTGTGTTTTAGTTAACAGTTAACTGATATACATATTTTTAAACAAATACATATGTAAATAAATACATATTACACCCAGACTTGGAGCGGGAATCGAGCCCACAGCCCTGGAGGAGAAAACAAGACCAGTGCCAGCTGCGCCACAGGCCAGTCAGTTTAGGTAAATATATTCTTTATTTTTTTACCTATAACAGCTTTACTTCAAAAAAAAAAAAACTAACCTTAACTGGTAGTTACGTTAATTCTAATATTTTATTAAAGCTAAATACTCGAACGGAGAGGTTTGATGAGAACCCAACTAACACAGTGCCAACCACATGCATACTACATAAGTTTAGCTGAAAACTCCAGAAAATGTACCGTTTGTCAAACATGAGATGGTTTCTACGAATTGTTACATAATACTATACGCTCTAACTAGAATTGGTGCATCACTATATTCTGCTGTATTGTTTGTTTTAAACTAGAGCAATTTTCATCAAAAATTTATGTTTACTACTAGCATACCTACATGTATAAAAAACGAAAAATTAAAAGCAATAGTTTGGTAGTTGTAGTTTAATTAATTTTACAATTTTACTTAAGATTATTCGATTTTTGTCATATATATATATCGAGGCAATTTAGGATATTCGTAATTTTATGTCTTCTTTTCTATTTATAAAAAATATTTGTTTTAAAAGCAACCATCTTCTAAAACAAGATTAATAGAGAAAAACAAATTGAGAAGGAAAACATTGGCAAAATTATTTCGATCTACATTATTTTCGTGTTTCGAACCATGATTAAGGGGTTGAATTTGTAGATCAAAAAATCTCTCGATTCTTTCATTAGTATTACAAATAAGTTTCAGAAATGTAATCGTTTAGATACTTTATTCTTCAAAATTTACGATATAAAAAAATTATAAAAGAATTTTATTGATAAATATGTTATTTTCTTTCGTGAAAAACATTTGAAATAATATAAGTTTAATTTACATTCCTCAAAACCATTATCTAATTCTAACCAAGCGATGTCACATCATCCCAGTCCGTGAGAAACGTGACTTGAACAAATCAAATCCCAAAACCGTCCCACTTGATATCTCAAGCATTTAGAAGGGTCACACGGGTATGAACTATTGACTAAATGTTCGATTAAAGTCATAAATTTACCCTAAAGTCCTGTGATAATAATCACCTAAATTATATATAGCACCTAAAACCGACGTTTGCTCTTGAGACAAGACAAATGCACTCTAAATCAACTGAAATCTTAGCTGAAATTGCTCAAATTTTCGTACTGTACTTATCGATTAAACTACCTAACGTCCTTTAGATTGCTTGTATAATGAAGCTAGGCTTAGTGAATGGTATAGGATATTGTGTCCATTATAATTACCAAGTATCGTCGTTGAAACTTCAAACCGAAGTAATTATCTACTATCCCCGACGACTTTGTAAACTTCTAGACTACCTAAGACTTTTTGTATTTTTAGGACGAAGTCTAGACATTTTCTTTTAAGTACAAGGACAAAAGATTTATGAAACCATCATTAATCAATCCGTTTCAGCAAAATTCTTACGAACTAATTCCAACATAAAACTAACCTTAATTAATATGAATGAGATAATTATGGCGATACATGGCACATGGTTGTCTTTTTAATACAGATTCTAGATTCCGTCTATCTATCTATATCTAATTACAGGTAAAAAGATTAATTCAACTTACTTCAATCTAGACTGACAGAAAATTAATATTGTTACATTGGATAATGGGTTTCACAAAAACCTATTTTGCAAAAGGGATATTCGTCTGTCTGCCTTTCAAGAAGTGCCTAGAATAACTAGATTAGATACGCGCCGTACTCGCCTCCGATTGTTTTATTCGATTTGGATTAGTCACACTTCATCGAATATTACTTGAATTCGCATCTGAAAATTTAATTCAACCCAGGCTTTTTTGTCAGACTGATTCCCGAAAATCCGTTTTCTATATTTTAATCTTTAGCAGTTGCTTGCAAAGAATAATATTTATGTAGTACGGTGAAATCAATTATTATTTTCATGTTTTTGCATATTTTTTTTTTGTTAAACAAATTATGTTATTATATTTTATCAGAACTTGTAAGTTTAAAGCCGATATAATAAATATTTATTATTTATTCGTATTTGCCTTAATATTACATACAAGGCATAATGCGTTATCGGTGCTATTGCTACATTGAATATCAAGGAAATAGACCATCAGCGTCAAAGTTTCTATTCGAAAAAGTGAGTAAATAATTTTGCTTTTGTTTATATACCCGGAATGGTACACGGGCGACTTGATACGTGATATCAGGCGCAAGTGGCGTTGCCATAAGTTATTTAAAGTATCTGGCGCGAGTAGTGACTATAAATTATTTTCAAAATTTAGATCTATAGTGAAAAGGAAGATCCTAGTGTATTTTAATGCTTACCAAAAAAATCTGGAGCTTAATTTTGTGAACGACCCGAAGTCTTTTTGGACCTATATTAATAGTAAAAAGGCGAAAGGTAATACGCGATTGACTAAGGACGGGGTAGACTTGCGTGATGATGAATGTGCTGAGTGTTTCGCGTCGTATTTTCACTCCGTGTACAGCCCGGCCCGACCACGCCTGGACGCGCGAGAGGCGCAGCAGACGGGGGATGCGGGGGCAGACGCAGCGCGCGTGCATGTCGGGCAACTGACCGCTGCCGATGTGTGCCTCGCGCTGCGGAAACTCAAGCCAAAGCACTCGGTACAGTGTCTCCATATGTAAATCGAGAGTTACCGTGTTGCAAGGGTAAAAATACGGTGTTTTTAGACAATATTACGGTGAATCGACTAAAAGTGTACCGTGTAAATTACCGTGTAATTTTTGAAAGGAAAATAACAATGTGAATCCAAATATACTTGTTTTTTTTAAATAATTAACAACACAAAACTTTAAAAAACAATGAAATATGCATAATTAAACTTTTTACAGGCTGATAGAGTACAGTACCTAAGATTAACATTTCACTCCTTCCCGTTAATATAAATAAGGATGAAAATAGATTGCCGCGGTTTCGTTATTTTTATCTATGTGTGACTAGAAATAGACGTGTAGATATTCAGGGAATCCCAGCGACCAACAACAGTGTTGTTACAAAAATATGTTAAGTTGACCAAGATTCGTTTTACGTAGTGTATGTCATGTATGTGGTAATATTTTCAACGTAGGTAATATATTATAAATATAATTTTAATACGGTGATGTACGACACGGTAATAGCTTATTACCTTGACGGTAGATTAAGACCAGATTACGGTGCATCTACGGTAATTACCGTGTATATGGAGACACTGACTCGGTAGGACCTGACGGTATACCCCCTTATATCGTCAGGGACTGTGCGGTGTTTGAGAAACCTTTGTTGTATATATTTAATTTATGCCTGGAAGAGCGCCACTATCCGGACCGATGGATGACGACGCGAGTCATTCCTGTACCCAAGCCGGGTAAGGGATCGGACGTGAGCGGGTTCCGGCCGATCGCCGTGCTGTCGGCTTTCGCCAAGATATTTGAAGCGGCACTGCATAGGTGTATTTACTCGCAGGTAAGTGCGAGACTGTCAGACGATCAGTATGGCTTTCGACCGGGACGAGGTGCGGGGAGTAACCTCCTGTCGTTCGTATCGTACGTGGCCCCGGCCGTGGACGCCGGGCTCCAGGTGGACTCTGCGTACTTCGACTTTCGGAAGGCCTTCGATACTGTCGATAATGATGTCCTATTAAGGAAGTTCTCCGCGATAGGCTTCACACCGCATCTGCTTGAATTCTTCGCGAGTTACCTTGGTGATCGCCGACAGTACGTCGAATATGCGGGATACTGCTCTCGACCTTACAATACTTGGTCCGGCGTAAGTCAGGGGAGCAACCTCGGACCTTTATCATTTATCATTATGATAAATGATCTCCCCGAGGTGGTAAAAGAATCAAAATGTTCGCTTTTTGCTGACGATTTAAAGTTATTTCGAACGATCCAAAACATTTCCGATTGTGAGCGGCTTCAACAGGACATAGATAGAGTGGTTATGTGGAGTGAGGCCAATAAATTATTTTTTAATGTGGAAAAATGCTGCATGATCAGCTATAGTCGGAAGCGGGCGCCGCTGGAGCACCAGTACATCGTCGGGGGCGCGGGGATGCCCCGAGTGTCTCGCGTGCGCGACTTGGGTATAGAAATGGTACCCGATTTGTCATACCGTACCCATATTAATAATTTATGCACGAAATCCTTCCGAAATTTAGGTTTTATCCTAAGACAAACTTCAAAATCTTATAATGTAAAGGTTATTAAATCATTGTATAATTCACTGGTACGAAGTCAATTAGAATATAATTCGATCATTTGGAACCCACACGAAGCTAAGTACACGCAAATGATAGAAAAAATACAAAACAAATTGACGCGTTATCTCTATTTAAAAGAGTACGGAGTGTACCCGGGCTATCCGCGCGTGTACCCAAGCCAGTTCGTGCTAGGTATGGTAGGGTACTGCCAGCTGTCGGTCAGGAGAGATATGGCGCTGGTCAAATACGTGTGTCGCGTGCTGCGCGGAGAACTGCACCACCCGGAGGTTCTGGAGGCACTGCAGCTGCGGGTCCCCGATAATTACGTGGGCCTCCGCCGGCGTCCCGCTATGCTCAGCCTTCCGTCTTCAAAAACAAAGCTGCTAAATGCATCTCCAATGCTACGCGCTATTCGATTGCTGAATAAACTCTCTGATAACGGTATAGACATCTTTGCCCATAACCTGCCGAAACTAATGGAATTAGTCCAGGGGGTTCTTGAAAAGGAGGTATAAATTAGTGAATGTCAAATTTTATTTAGCTGATTTTATTTTTTATTTTTATTTTTTTATTTTTATTTTTTATTTTTATTTTAAATTATATAATGTATATAATTTGTGTAAAATTGCAACATGTTTTCCTTTATCTACTTATAACATCGTATTGGATTTATACTGTTAGGATGTTATAAATGTGTCTTAAATAAATAAATAAATAAATAAATAAATATGTCAAACAAAACTATATCAGCGCCTGTAATGGTGGAATATTTAATGATGTAAACACTAAGATTATATCTTGAAATGGCTGTACGTCTAGCTGTTCATATTATCAAATGCTGAGTAACATTGATCTGACCAGACCATATAATGATGTAAACAGCGGGTCTTTTGCAATTTATGAAATGGTCGGCCGGGTCATGAAATAATTCATTCTATGATATGGTCGCGACATATATAGACATATAATTATGAATTTTCTTTTATCTATACTAATATTATAAAGCTGAAGAGTTTGTTTGTTTGTTTGTTTGAACGCGCTAATATTAGGAACTACTGGTTCGAATTGAAAAATTCTTTTTGTGTTATATAGCCCATTTACCGAGGAAGGCTATAGGCTATATAACATCACGCTACGACGAATAGGGGCTGAGCAATAATAAGAAATGTTACAAAAACGGAAAAAAATCCCTCAAATTAACGCAGGTGAAACCGCGAGGCAGAGCTAGTTTCATATAAAATAGTCTTTAATGATTTTTCAAATACACGGCATATTTTAATGAATCAGTGGGTAACTGATGAATATCCAATTCAGATTACTTACATGATTGTCATAATAATTTGATAACATGGCTTTTTGGAGGTTCGATCAAACTAATTCATGAACGAATGCATGAAAAATTCCAGCTCGTTCCATGACGGACACTTTTAATTAAAACTCTGTTGCGGTGAAATGGATGAAAGTATTTAATTGCGTAATTCTTTTTTATTCTTATCAGTGTGCCACATTCATTCGCGCCTTTTTAATTTATCTGTTTATATAGCTGTATTTAAATTGCAGCAGGTCATTCATAAAAAATTGGTTCAACTACGGTGAATAAAAGGCTACTGTTTTTTATACGCTGTAAATTCACAATTATGCTGTAATTGTAATAAAATATTAATTAAGTGCTTGTTGGATTGTTAAGCATAGATGTTATAATAAAAAACATTATCAACGTTTTGATAAAATATAACTACTATTAAATTATAATTAAAATTATTATGGAATCGAACCAAATACAATATACGGCAGGTAAATCTACCGGAAGGACACAGTTAATTATAAAACAATACAATTGAATAGGTAACATTTTCATAATGCATATAAACGTTTTATAACTAATATTTAAAAAAAAATAGTCATATAATGCAGAATTAGTACATGAAATTGTTGTTAACCTAAAACTCTTTAAGGTCATTGATCTTCAACTTCAATAAGCTCGACCCTTTAAAATTAAAACCCTTTTCACGTATATTCTAAACTACATATAGCAGACTATATTTTAATATAGAAGTGTTAAGTTATACAAGATAAATTATAGATGATTAGTTATGTAGACAATTTATGATGTAAATATATCCTTTGACGGTCAAGCCGACCTCATCAGCAACCTACACCTTACTAACGGATATATTGCCAATGATAATATTGTTACAAAACCGAGGTCGTTATATACAAAAGGATTTAATATCTCTACATGAAACATCTGTTTCTTAGTACGTCTTTGAAGTTTATAATAATAGGACGTTGCTTTTTTAGGCCCAATATTCATCAAGGCCCAGTGGATAGAAGAAAATAAAATAGTTTTAAATCTAGGCTAGCATTGCTGACATCAATTGCTAAATTTGTCTTTAAAATTCTTGTCCTCGGCATCGAAGGGAACATCTTTAAGAAATCTATATATTTTAGATAAAATCTAGGATTGGATATATGTTACGGTAATAAAGCTTATAAAAATTAAATTATTATATTTATAAAGATTTTATACACGTAAAACGTAATGACATTACATTACGCTCATACAATGTCGGGGCGTCTCATCAGAATTTTATACATAGTCTAATATAGATATTTAGACTGTATAAAATTCTGGTCGGACTGGAGACTATGTATAAAATCAACATAATTTCACAATAAGTTTGTCTATTTGCTTCTAATTTACTTGTATTATTAATATTTCTTCACCAAAAAAAAAACGTCTTCTCGCAAACATTTTCATCAAAGAATTTTTAAATAGAGCAAAAAATCTTCATTTCTCGCTCGAGGTATGCAATATTTCGAAAGAATTTCATGGTCTAAATAGTTAACCGGCATTCCTCCATAAAGATTAAATTATGGGTACATATATCTCATATTATACTTTTTAATAAAAATATAAAACGAGTATGTAGGTACACACACTCGTACAACTTTCCTCACTAAATGAGTTACGTAAAAAATTAACAATAAAATTGGTATAACTCTTTTAACCCAATATTTTAATTTTTTTTTTTTTTTTTTTTATATATATCCTGCTCAACACAGCAATCTGTTTACAACATTTAGCTTATTCTTTGTGTGACTCTTGTCTGTATTTGTCATCGGGGCTGTGAAAGATAGTCCATTGACCATTTTCATTATGGTGTCATAAAGCGATTTATGAGAGTCGGAACAATGTTCCTCCTCAGTCTTATGTACTGAGTACTTCCAGAGCCTGATAGTTTTGCTGCTAAGGCGTTAACATGGGTGGCTAATTTTTTCTGATAGTTGTAACTTCGTTGATGGATTTTTTGTCTCACAGTTGTTAGATTTAGGTCTTTTAAGATGTACTTGTTGTTAATACATTTCGGAATGTTGAACATACTTCTCATCGTTTTTGTTTGAAATCTTAATAGTTTTAATAACTTTAAAAAATTATATTTATTATCTTTATTTAGAGCTACAATTACTTCATTAAGAGCCAAAACACATAACGGCGTTGCGGCGACGCAACGCTAAAATCGGCGGTATGCGTTGCGGCGTTGCGGCGCCGCGAAAAAGAGCGTTGTTGTAGGGTAACCAGTTCTTCGTGATTTTTTATTGTGGATATTAATTTAATTATTTTAAATATTATAGTTCACGTGAAATTTGTTAATTATTGTTTGTGAAGTTGTTATTTAGTAGAATGCATAAAAAGTAATCCTTTGTACCGGAAATAATTTTGTGAATCAAGTTTGTATGCTGGTAGAATTTTAAACAACTTTTGTCTCATAAAGCCTAAACAAAATTGAAACAAAGTGATACATAAATTAATATCTTACTATATTAGTTTTATAGATTAAATATAAATAAATAGGTTTTGTCCGCGGCTCCGCTCGCATGGTACAGGCACCAACGGTAGTCGGTACGTAAAGTAGGTACTCTATGTCCTTTTCTGTACCCCAGACAACTGGTATGCAGAATTTCATGATGATCGTAATTCAGGTGAATAGTTAAAGCGTGAAAACGTAAAACAAACAAAGAAACTCACTTTAGCGTTTATCATATGCATGAAATTAGCATTCCCCTATAATTGTGTAAGATAGAAAAAATATCACTATAATAACTTTTCGAAACGCTGCTTTATTACATATTTATAATTTAGGTACATCATACATGTCACTTGTTTGAACCGAGTCTTAAATTAGCTGTAAATCTAATAGTTAAAAGTAACAACATAACAACAATTGAGCTGAACTGTGAGCCGGTTCACAGCTCCGGTTCAAGCATATGGCTCATGAGCTTATCTGCAGTTCATAAAAATTCATTGAGATACCCATGTCTAATAAAGACACAAAAAAATAAAATAGACTTTGTGTCTAATAAAGACACAAAAAAATAAAAATAGACACAAAATGTCAATAAATCATGGTCAACAAGTATGACGTCACAACGCCGGAATTGGCGGTGCCGCGCCGCTAAAATTGGCGGTGACGCCACCGCCGATTTTAGCGTTGCGGCGCCGCAACGCCGTTATGTGTTTTGGCCCTTAGGGCCGTCATACTTGTTGACCATGATTTATTGACATTTTGTGTCTATTTTTATATTTTATTTTTTTGTGTCTTTATTAGACATGGGTATCTCAATGAATTTTTATGAACTGCAGATAAGCTCATGAGCCATATGCTTGAACCGGAGCTGTGAAACGGCTCACAGTTCAGCTCAATTGTTGTTATAGGTATTGTTACTTTTAACCACTTTTAACTATTAGATTTACAGCTAATTTATGACTAGGTTCAAAAAATGACATGTATGATGTACCTAAATTATAAATATGTAATAAAGCAGCGTTTCGAAAAGTTATTATAGTGATATTTTTTCTATCTTACACAATTATAGGGGAATGCTAATTTCATGCATATGATAAACGCTAAAGTGAGTTTCTTTGTTTGTTACGCTTTCACGCCTTAACTATTAACCTGAATCCCGATCATCATGAAATTCTGCATACCAGTTTTCTGGGGTACAGAAAAGTACATAGAGTACCTACTTTACGTACCGACTACCGTTGGTGCCTGTACCATGCGAGCGGAGCCGCGGACAAAACCTATTTATTTATATTTAATCTATAAAACTAATATAGTAAGATATTAATTTATGTATCACTTTGTTTCAATTTTGTTTAGGCTTTATGAGACAAAAGTTGTTTAAAATTCTACCAGCATACAAACTTGATTCACAAAATTATTTCCGGTACAAAGGATTACTTTTTATGCATTCTACTAAATAACAACTTCACAAACAATAATTAACAAATTTCACGTGAACTATAATATTTAAAATAATTAAATTAATATCCACAATAAAAAATCACGAAGAACTGGTTACCCTACAACAACGCTCTTTTTCGCGGCGCCGCAACGCCGCAACGCAAACTGCCGATTTTAGCGTTGCGTCGCCGCAACGCCGTTATGTGTTTTGGCTCTAATTCCAATAAACGCAAAAACTCAAAATGACAAATAATAAATGACAAATAAAAATAAACTGTATATAGGTAAACATATTACACTCGAATAGCAATTAACTACAGCCACACAAACAATAGTTCAACACTAAGTGATAATTTTGTGTACCGAAATCCGAATCAACATTTGAATAGGGCGTAAGTATCAAGTTTTTAATCAGGTTACACAAACAACGGTTAAAGTAACGATGTTTGTTTACGTACCCTTTCTAAATTGATGGTTACACGCTAATTATATCACCATTTGCGCCTACGAAATGACTAATTGATGACGTCACGATTTACATATTTATGATTATGTCACAACTGAATAAATTAACTTAGTTCTTGTTTAGTTATGCGATTTTGTCTGTGTATAGTGTCAGTTATAAAAGTGATTTGATTTCTCACAAACTTTTGTAATCGCAAAGGCACAACTTTTTTGTATTGGTCTTGACATTACATTGTCCCCTAAAATCTGCAGCATATACCCAAATTATTAATAATCACAAGCAAAGTTATCGTGTTTTTATTGTCTCAACAGGTAATAGATATCATCAGGTGATAGATGATGATCACAATCCGATGATAGAATAGAAAAGTAGATAGACTATGCAGTATCGCTTTTGATAAAATTAATAGAACGCATAAGAAGAATAAATCAGGAATGATTAAGAAGAACACATTGCTATATATCGACGGGAATTTCAGAGATGTTCAACTTTCGAGTCACAGATATTCATATTAAGTGTAATATGAACTGAATCTGTGGAGCAGATTCGAAGCACATTAGCTGTGACAGATGATATTTCCATTCACTTCTAACATTCAGATTTGCGGATCCCAAAAATGTAAAATTATTTCAAGTACGGTAAATTTTTGTGTTCAGGATCAATAATTGCACTCTAGACGAATCGTATGGTTCCACCCACGTTAAAATTTTTTGTTATTGCTGTACTTAACTTTAATACCTTCATTATTGAACAATCTTTTTAAAATAGTTATTTTTTAAACTTGCCCGATATATCCTAACATTTCAAACAAACAAAAAAAATCTCTTAAAATTTATAGTATTAGTACAGATATTTATATGTATATAATTATAAACATATTTATGTATTATGTTGCCACCTACATTTATTCGCACATTCTCGCTAATCCGAAGGTTCTCTGGGAGTAGTCGCTACTTACCAATAAGACTTTTATTACTATGATAAAAATATATAATTATTCATAAGGCTAATTATATTATTATTATTTTACTATGAAAGCTGAAAAAAAAAACCATTTTTAGTTCCACACCTTTATTTACAAATTTAGTATGCAAAGTGGCTAAAGGTCGGCTTGAACTTAAATAAGCCTGTTTTGAAGGTTAGACAAAACAGGCAGTTATATTCAGTTATACACCTTTAGTTCTTTTAACTTTGTGCCTCACATATATAACTTTAGTTATACTCTAGTAACTTTACAGTTCTCCTCATTTCTGTTTCCCATGCATACGTACATCTAACATACGTATGTAATTGTTTTAGGTACGCACGTTGAGGTCACTGAGCATTATATTGTGATCCCCAGAGACTGACGAAGATAAGTTTCTACGCGGTGGTAAACAGCTTCTGGCTGATTACGTTATCCTGTCACACACCTCGCTGCTGATTGTTCTCATATTTCCTGATCTCTAATCCTGTATACTGACTGACATGGTAGCGTTTTTTTATAAGAACTTCAATACTTGTATGTACCAATAACTGATATAGGGTCTCTGGTCTCTGTAATAAGGTACTGATACCATCCAACATTTATTTTTTATTTATGAACGATGGTGGAAGGAATGACCAAATAAATAAATATTAACCAACAATCACACCACGTTAACCTAGCCCCGTGGTAAGTTCGTAAGAACTTGTGTTACGGGTACTAGGAACGGAAATAAATTTAAGATATAAATACATATATACATAAATACACATCCATGACCCGGTGCAGACATCTATATTCGTCATACAAATTATCTGCACCTGGCGGGATTCGAACCCGCGACCGCTGCGTAAAATGTCCAGTTTCCTGACCACTCGACCAGCCGGCCGTCAAATAATACTTAGTACACTGGAGGTGTTACATTACAATGAAAAAAAAGATGTATTTAAATGTACTCGTAATTTATATTTAGCTTATACTAGGTATACTAAACAAAAGAATTGAAAAACCTAAGAAGAAACCTTAACCTTTTTTTTTTTTTTGTATATCAGACAACTAAAAATTTGTCCAAATCGAACGCTTTTGTAGTCGAAGAGATATTCGCCACGACTGTACGTTGGGTGATTGGCGACAGTTCAAGAGGCAAAAAGCTAATGTTGTGTGTGTAATACTTTTGTGTCAAGAATGCAGCAACAGTGCTATTTGATTAATTAAACTTTTTAACATGTTTTTAGCTGACAGGAATGTGATACACAATTCGTGTCGGATCTATTTTGTGCAAATGTTGAAAAATTTTATAGACGTAATTTATTTTAAGTTTTATTAATTAGCATAAATGTTGTTAAAAACAATCATTTTAGTTTATGTACTTTACTACATACTTTTGGACATTTTTCTCCAAAAATCTCTCTGATCTAGCTGAATTTCAGTACCCAAATGTAAGTCATTCAGTTCCTCATTACAGATATAAAAAAAAATGAAATTGAAAAAAAAAAAGAATATATATATATAACCCCACATGTTAGCTTTTAATTTATATTTATCGTAATTTACATTTAAATGACAAAATAAAAGCTTTAATGTCAAAAACGATCTCTTAAGAGTTTTCCTTTACGAAATATTTAACATAATATTATAAAACATTTTAATGTTTAAGAACTATTACTTTGTACTAATATTAGGGAATAGATAGACGAAGTTATTTTAAACTCTAAGAGAAACATAACCTTAAAAGCTTCAGGCTTTCTAATAAAGTTACTTAGAAATTCAAATTTCTAAGTTAGATTTACAATATTGTTGAACGTACACATTAATTATTCTATTGTATTAAATGCTATTAACTGTTTATCTATACATAATTGTGTATGAATACACTTAATAAAAGCCTTTATTTCACATGTCTCTCTGAACTTAAAAAAATTAATAACAATAAAGAATTTATTATAATAAATAAAAAATTTGCAAATGACTACATTTTATAAAACGAATGTGTACTGTACTTCAATATTTGAATGAGGTTGTAAGTGGACAAAATACAGAAGACGAGAAGAGAAAGAAATTCATATATTTAAAATTTACATCAAATAGTAGTAATAACATTATGTAAAAGTGAATATGTATTAAACATTTATTTTTACACAGATTTTCAAACTTGATACAAGTACAACAATCTCACGATAGCTGACGTTGTATTACGAGAGAAATGAAACTCAACCTCTAATATTACGAGTAATAGATGGCGCTGAACGTATGACTTTAATTTTCCAAATTGCGGCGTCAAGTTTAGCAGGTATTGAACGAGATTGCGCAGGTGTACCAAATTGCCTAATTCGTTCGATAAAATAATGTTGCTTGCAATAAGGTTGTTATATATTATTGTTGTTTAAATTTTTAATTCAGTGTTTTTTTATGTTGAGATTGTTTGTTATTTGTTACATTGTTATTCAAACAAGTTAATATATTCAGTAAAACCATGAAAGCTACAACTTTCAGCAGATAACCCAACGGGCCATCTCGACTTGATTTAACCTAATGAAAACTAGATTCTACGCCGCCTTATTTTCCAGTGCTAAAATGATTAAAAATCTATTAAGTACTTCAAGGCAAAAATAACCGTCATAGTCGAAACTGTGTTTCAGGAGAAATTATGAGACAATTATATTGCCAACTCCAGTCTCTCCTTTCTAGGTGAAGAGGCCTTTACTTTACTGTAGCCTGTAGGATACATAGGTACTATACATTATAATTTCTAAGTGCACGTAAAAATAGTAAAATTGGGAACTTCTGACTGAGAAAATATCGGGGACAAAACTGTAAAAACTATTTGTCCAATATGCTAGTATTTGCTAGTGTTTTTTTTTTTTTTTGTTTTTTTTTATAAACTTGTACGTAATCGAAATTACTTTTCTGGTACATAAAAACTACATACACAATATTTAAAAAAAATGTACATTTCCTTACATGTATTTACTTAGCCGTTTACTTTTATAGTATATTTATTATTTTTTATAATATTCATTACACCCGGTACTTTAAAGTACTCCAGAGAAACAGAATGATAAATCATTGCAATTTTCAAACGATCTCGTATATCGGATTTCTCAAAACCTTAACTCTGTGACCGTGGAGGGAAGTGTTCATCAGTGTTTGACTATTCAAAGACGCAAACAAACCGTATAACAAGTTACAGTTTATCTCTGAAACCGCTTAAAGCAAATTGACTCGCATGTTAAAGCGGTTTAAATTCAATTCGGATTGTCGTCCTATTTGCATGGAATACATTACCGCTGCGGGTAACAGCACGAAAAGCTGGAAATGAATTTAATACGGTGATACCGGAGTAAAGTAAGCCTTAAGTTAAAGACCAACTACTGCAAAAGTTAAGTTATTACGATATAAATGGGATAAACAATGTTCCTTGCAACATTATCTATACTAATAACGTAAAATTGAAGAGTTTGTTTATTGGTTTAAACGCCCTTTTCTCGACGTTAACTGACCCGAATTTTAAAATTATTTTCGTATAAAAAAGCCTCTTCTATCTTCGTGAAAGGTTAAGTTACAAGTTATAAAAAATCATGTAATACATTTTAGGTCAGCCGCAGAATAGTAACCATAAAAATCTACGCGGATGAAACTGCATAGGCCATCTTGTTTTAATTATAATCTGGTTTTTATTCGCAATTTGCAAAGTATTTTCAAAAATACACGCAAATTTATGATATTTTAAAAGAAATTTTATTGCGTAACTTGATTACTTTTGATTTTTTGAACAATTACAGAGACAGTTTTTACAAGCTGATCAGATGAATCAGGAGAACCCCTGAACAACGTATTTTTGACGAACAATTAAATAAATAATTATAAACGGAGAAAATTTGTTTTATTTCATATTATGTCTCCTTCAACATAGTTTCAAGTCACTCTTTATATTTTTTGAGTATAAATCATACTCGTAAAATACTTCGAATCGTTCTCGTAGAATACCTACATAGATTCATGAATAACAATATTATTTTTAAAATAAAGAATAAAGAATCTAAATGAGAGATTTGTCCATAAAAAAAAACCTCATAATCTTACATATTTTATACATATACATATGTAAGTACTTAAAATCAGCAATGTAAAGGAGCATCTCTTGATAAACGCACCCCAATCTAGGCCTCATAGCTAGGGAGCTGGTGGCAATTTAGGTATATGATTTCATCGTCGTTGATATAAATACGTAATGTAGTCTAGACCTATGTTAACTAGAAAAAATAAGTGGCGAGCTCAGGTAGCTCTAATTTTTTTAAATAAATAATTTCAAAATTTTAAAATAAAAACAAAACTGTAAACAATTATATTATAGTGTCTGTCATTAATTACATTTTATTAAATACATTTTATAGATAGAGAAATTAAAGCTGGCAGAAGTCAGGAGGGTGGGAGTTTTTATAAAAATAATTATTCAACTGTAAAAAAAGGTTATTATTTTTATAACTCTCACCACTTCTCCCAGCAAGTGCGAATCTTAAAAACGGAGAAATGAACGGAAGGTCAGAAGAGAATATGCCCCTAGTAATAATAATAATAATGATATCTGCCAACGGTTTGATCCCGGTTAGCCTCGCTCACCACCTGAGGCAGCTGGGTATCTGTGACGGTTCGCTCGCAGCCAGGATGCAGAAGGCGGTATTACTCGACTCGGCTAGGATTGTCCGCCGATTTCTCAGCCTACAACCCTAACCCCCGGCCGTTTGATCTCCCTGCCGGGGCGTAATCCTCCACCCGCTTATATTTATCTATGTAAATTTATGTAAATTTATTATATTCCTTATATAAGTATTGTATTATATTATATTTATTTATAAATATAAATATATAAATAAATATTAACCAACAATCACACCACACACTCACACACGTATATATTCAACGGGTGGAGTGTAGCAATAAGAATAATAATAATAATGAGGAGGGCCCTTGGATTGCGGCGGTTCAGGAAGCATGTGCTAGAATCGAACCGATGAACCCAATCACCATCTCTTCGGAGAACGTAGCTGATGCGGTCCGTCGGGCACCGAACTGGAAGAGTCCGGGGATCGACGGTCTGCATCACTATTGGCTGAAAGGGTTCTCGGTATGCCATGCGACCTTGGCTCGACAATACCAAGAGGCGATAGAGCGGAGGACGCTTCCGAACCTCTTCACTACTGGGATCACTCACCTAGCTCCTAAATCCACCAACACTGCGGATCCTACCAACTACCGCCCCATAACGTGTCTGACTTCCATCTACAAGACACTGACATCCGTTCTGAGCTGCAAGATTTCTCGTCATACTGACGAATTTAACATCTTTTCTGCAGCTCAGAACGGATGCCGTGGAGGCGGCCGCGGCACATAGGAGCTCCTTATCATTGACTCTGTTGCGGGCCAGCTTGTCAAACGCAACCGTCGGAACTTCTCTGCTGCCTGGATCGACTACAAGAAGGCATTTGACTCGGTGCCTCATTCATGGCTTCTGAGGGTCCTCGAGCTGTACAAGATCGACGGTATAGTTCGAGACTTCCTCGAAGTATGCATGGGGCAATGGAGTACGATCCTTTGTCTCCAGGGCGAGAGACTGACGACGGGTGCCGATGACCGAATCCGGATACGAAAGGGGATTTTCCAGGGTGATTGTCTGAGCCCACTTTGGTTTTGCTTGTCCTTGAACCCTTTAAGCACTCTGCTGGAGCGTTCGGGGACAGGCTTTCAGTTTCGGAGAGGAGGTACTAAAGTCTCCCACCTTCTCTACATGGATGACCTCAAGCTGCTGGCACCTAATCCTGCACGCCTTATGGAGTTGCTGAAAATCACTACTGAGTTCAGCGGCTCCATCAGGATGCAGCTTGGAGTGGATAAGTGTGCGGTTGTACATGTAGACAGGGGACAGGTGACGCAATCGGCTGAGATTAGCCTAGAGCTTTCGAACTTCAAGACCCTTTCCGAAGCTGAATCTTACCGGTATCTGGGCATGTCACAATGCATAGGGGTGCAGGAGGTGGATATGAAACAGGCGGTTTGCGAGGTCTTTTTTGGACGGCTGACAAAAGTTCTTCGGAGCTACTTGTCGGGCGCCAACAAGGTCCGAGCTTAAAACGGCTGGGTCATGCCCACTCTCTTGTACACATTTGGCGTGCTCAGATGGACTCAGACCGAACTTGACGCCCTGGACAGAAGAGTCCGCACGACTATGACTCACCATCGCATGCATCACCCGAAATCGTCGGTCATGAGACTGTACATCCCACGGAAGTGTGGTGGCCGAGGCCTATTAAGTGCCAAGTCCATGCATAACCGGGAGGTGTGCAGCCTCAGCGCCTACTTTGAAACGAGGAGGGAGAGCGCTATGCATAGTGATGTTGTAGTAAGTGACAAAGGTCTCACCCCGTTATCCCTGGCCAAAGAGGAATGGCGAAGACCGGTTGTACTTAGCACCTCCGACCGGGAGACCGTATGGATGGAGAAGGAGCTGCATGGACGGTTTTACAAGGCGCTCCACGCACCTAACGTGGATGTCAAGGCCTCCGTGCAGTGGCTGCGATTCGGGGACCTCTTTGGGGAACTACTACTCGACTCGGCTAGGATTGTCCGCCGATTTCTCAGCCTACAGCCCTAACCCCCGGCCGTTTGATCTCCCTTCCGGGGCGTAATCCTCCACCCGCTTATATTTATCTAAGTAAATTTATGTAAATTTATTATATTCCTTATATATTGTATTATATTATATTTATTTATATGTATATTGAACGGGTGAAGTGTAGCACTAAAAGAAGAATAATAATAATAAATACTCTTTATTGTACACCATAAAGAAACACACAAAACAAAATTGATACATACAAAGAAAGATGTACAAAGGCGGTCTTATCGCTAAGAGCAATCTCTTCCAGACAACCTTTGGGCATAGGACAGGGCATAGAGAATGAGAAACGGTAGGGAAGTGTACAAGAGTTGATAAAAGGTTAGCATTAATGACAAAAGACAAATAAATTATCGATCAAATAGGTATATCATGATTTATTTATAGATTCGTAAAGAAACTATAATACTGAACGGTAAAAATTAAAACTGTAGCATAGAGCAGCCTTAGCATAAGAGTGAGAAAGGTTAGGATATTTTTTTCTTTACTCATATTGATCCTGTAGAATTAAGACCTGGTTACTCCTAATAATATATTTTGTCGCACAAATTTAATTACTCGATCCCTTCCCCTCTCCCCTAATCTCACGAAAGATTTTTTAAAATACGTATATTTGTAATGTACATGCATTAATCTGTGCTCGATTATTTAAAAAAACAATTAATTACATAATGACATTGATTTAAAAAAAAACAATTTGCTTTTTTTATTTTATTATTTTTAATTATTAGTTTATGACTAGTTAAGACTAATATTTAATCATTATTAAAAAAAATTACGTGATATTTGCTGAGACCACCCTCTCCCCCACGAGAAATTTGAGTGAGATTTCGCACAAGCGCTTAAAAGTAGCAAAATATATTTTATATGCAGGTCACTTTTAAACGTCAAATCAAATTGATTAATAAATATAACAAGTTGTATCGTGAGTCATATAAAATAGAACCGCTTATTCATATTGCTGGAGTAATAAGTATATTGCTTTAGAATTTAAAATAGACAATTTTATATCTGAAATAGTTTTAGACGGTTAGGTAAAAGATACAATTTTGAAAAAAAAAAATTAGATATTAATCAATAATTAGAACACTCGATCGTCAGTTTAGAATTTTAGATCAAAGTTTTCAATCCACTTGGCCACCTCGACTAAAAAAAATTTACAGCTCCACTACTACGAGTGTATGGTCCGTCTGCCTCTCTGTAGCTGTATTTTTTATATCGGAATTGTCAAACACTTCCATATTAGAATGGTAGCTATAGGAACAAATAATAAAAATATCAGAAAGATCAAAAATAAATAAAAGTTAATAAAAAAAAACACAAAATTGTAAAAAAAGTTTAAATGGCTTTAGTATTAAAAACAACACTTCGCACTTGGCCAGTGTGATGTTATAGAATGTAGCAGATATTTTTATCTCTCTTTATTAAACGAAATTTAAATTCACTCCTACAAGAGTGAGACAGATCTACCAAGTTTGTTATAATATCTTATCTTTGGACACGTAATTAGGTAAACGTTTAAAATTTTAACAGAATGTTTTACGAGGGCTCATACCGGTCAAACAAAAAATAATTAAAATACTAAAAATCTAAATATTTAAAAATACGTGTTTATTCGCAATTTCTGTTCATTCATTATTTAAGTTCATTTCATTCATTTAAAAAAATATATGGATGGAGTCCAACTCACATTTCGATTTTAAATTTAATTTAAAAAAAACTACATAGTATAATCGATCTATTTCGTAGTCAACTTTGTTTATTTTTTCTTTATCTTTGATTACATTTACTAAAATAACTACGAGTATAGAGGTATAAGAAAATGTACTTTGAATTCTGAAACAACGTTCTGAAATTCCGTCTGAACTGATGGTTTTTTGAGTTAAGAATGTTATCGTAAAATAGATTACAATACAGTCTTCACTTCCCTGAAAGAAATAAAAATATATGTATATATTTTAACGGAATGTGTAGTACATAAATATTATTCTGTCGCTTAGTAACACTTTGAATTAATGAAACTATGAGTATACTCGTAATATGAATTGTTTTAACAAAATGAAATTTTAATCAACATTTTTTTTTACAATACGTGAATGTTTGCCCTACAAGCTCTTAAACCTGAACCTATAATAATAATCATATAATAAAATGGTAAGCGATACTGTCTATATTATTACTCTATAAGAAATTGTAATGATATAATTACAAAGTCGTTTTGTATTATACAGGGTTAATTCTAAAACACCAGCAACCTCGCAGGACAAGATAGCTAACATTATGTACAACAACATTTGTTCTACCACTTTTGTTAATTTGTTAGATTTTATTTTCATACAAAAATAAATATTAATTTAATTTTACGCGAATGCAATAAACTCTACGCGTGTCCCAAAGATTAGGTAAATAACGACCACGTACTAATGTGAGGGGAAAGGTAGGAACGGGGCGGCGCTAGCGCCTTTGAACTTGACCTATTTAGCCAGCCGCGGCAGTCGGCGGCGGGCGACTTTGATGCGCGCGCGTCATATGATTTTGTGTGCTACTCGTATTTATTTTATTCGTATCGATCGATGTATTGTACCTGTACTAAAGTTATTTTATAACCATGGTACCGCCGCTATTCTAATGTCGAATACACGGAAATGGTGAGGATACTGGCTAAGTGTGATGACAATGTGTCGGAAGCCTGTCGGCAATATGCAGCTAGATATTCGAACTTACCTACACCGAGCCGTGAGACAATGTCAACTCACCGAATCTGACAAACTAGCACGAGTAAATTTTTGTAACTGGTTCGGTTAACTAAAATAATTTGTGCGTTCAATCAAATTAAAACTAATTCGGAAGTGTTAGCACGTGTTAGTGAACAGCTGATTTTTAGGTGTTGTATGTGTGTTGGTTGTGATGGTGACTATTTTGAACGCTATCTGCGCGATACGCACCGACATGCGCGTTACTTTAACCTTAGAGGTAATATTTCGTTTGTAAATATTATTTTATTGTCAATTATTTTTAATTTTTTAATTATTGTAAATACGCTGATTTCACTTTTGAAATACTTATGCCCGCCTGTATTTAACAATAAAAAGTGAATAATACCTAGCTACCAATATTTGATATTAAATTGGTTTAATTAGACTTTAGTAAACGTTAAAGAATAATTACCTACGTTAATAATTTTCACATATTTTTTTATGTTCAGAATTCAGATACCTAATCTACATACCTACATTTTTATAGTATTGGCGGGCATACGGACAGTCGAAGCCTTTTGATGACTAGGTACCGGATGTCTACCGCACAACTGGTTGTGCTGTAACCTCTGGAGGTTATGCAGATGTGTTGCCCTCCTATACATACGATTTATTTGTTTTTTATCGTTTAATATAGCCAGTTCTAAGCCTGGTAAAGTATGAAGGGATTGTGGACTCAGTTTACGTATTGCAGGGACATGACAAAACAGAAATTTGATCATTCACTTAAGTCACTGCGATATACATACTATGATACTGCCCACAAACCCACCAAGCAATTTATATTAATTTTATTAACTAGAATTATCGGGCAGAGAAAGTGTTATTACTATTATTATGCAAGCGCGCCCGAGCGTCGCGTCATCCTTTCGATAATGAATGAAACATAGACTCTAAATTTCAGAGCAGTACAATAAAAGCTTAAAAAATCATTTTTAATTAATGTATTGAGTTATGTCAAAAGTCGTAGAACAAATGTTGTTGTACATAATGTTAGCTATCTTGTCCTGCGAGGTTGCTGGTGTTTTAGAATTAACCCTGTATATACGTATACCACTGGTAAATTCGCGCGGCACAGCTAGTATCATACACCTAAATGAACATGATCTAATTTTGACATCGTACATTGCTAATTCCATTACAATTAGTTTTAATTTATACTTGTTTGTGTTCGTAATATGTATGTATATACAATTAAATAATAAATAGATTTATTGAATTATTTCGTATCGTCCAAAAATTATTGAAATATTTGAAAATTTAATGTTCATGGAAAACGAAGAATTTTAAAAGTGCATTTAATCATCGAACTCCTTACACCTTTATCTTATGTTTTAGTAAAATGGGGAACAAAAAAAAAACTATTTTACAACGAAGAATTTAATGTTAAAATATGAATTTAAATTGTTGAAAATAATTGATTTATTAATTATTAAAACATATTTTAAAAAACAGAAAAACACCATCGGCTGTAAATTTCTTACCTCAAATCTATTAGATTTATAAAAACGTTTCTCAATTAAGTTTCTCAATTCTCAATCAAGGAATTTAATTTTCCGTCAAAAAAATTTGGCTGATATTGTTTAAGTTTTCAGACGTCAACTTTACGCGGCATTTTTATTCATAACTTCAACGCTTATATTATTATTTTTTAAAGCTTGTATAATCTTGACTCAGAACATCTTTAAAAAGTAAAAGTAAAAGATATTTATTCTTACAATAATTAATAAAATAAAAAAAAATAAAAAAAAAATTTAATTCCTGCTTACCTTTATAAATGTTTACTGAATCTTGGATTTTCGTAGTTTATTCACTTCACTTTCCATAAAACACATTAGTTTTTTTATTATATATAGTTATAATAAGATTCAAGAATTGTTGCACAAAAATAATTTTTTACATAAAAGTTCCGATATATTTTTACGAACCCTTCTACAATGAACAAACTTTATCATTCATTTCAGAGACTACGACACAGCTGACAGCCGGCTTTTTCAAATGTCCATAGTTCTTTACAGGCTTCGCGCCTGCGTCTTTTTAACAAGCTCTATTCTATCTATATTTCCCGCCAATTTGACACAGATAACCTATTTGAAGACGGATATATTATTATTGTTGTGTTGTACTAAATAATAAGTTTAACTTAGTAAAATCATAACTTCTGTTATTGATGCTATTTTTAATATACGGATAATAAAAAAATATTATAAATGTAACTTTAAAAATTAAAATTTGTCTGAATATAAGACTTCAGCTCCATCTATTAACACAATTTGACGTTCACAGTATGGTTTAAAAGAAGTTTGAAAATTCCTCGATAGATGGCACTCAAAACTGAAAAATAATTAAGACACGTAAAAAAACTAATTTTACAACTTGTCCTAAGCCGTTGCTATAAGTAATTCACCATTTCTACCTTTTACAAGGATATTTTGATGTTGATTTTAAAAATTGTCTTACGAGATCTCAAAATATTTCAATGGTGAAAATAGATTCCATATCCAGATGAATACCTACCCTTAAAGTATATAGGTATAACGAAAGAAATGTAAATAAAATAAAGCAAAATAATCTATTTATTCCTAGCAAATACATCTCTCTTTTTTACCTACATAATATACAGTTTTAATAATAATAATAATAATAAATCTTTTTTGTACACCAAGAATAAGCAATAGTACAAAAGAAAAGGAAATAAGTACAAAAGGCGGCCTTATCACTAAAGAGCGATCTCTTCCAGGCAAACTTAGCGTAGAGGAAATGGTATATAGATGGTATAGGTGTACAAATGTACAGTACATATAATATAGTTTACATAATATAATATAGTTTAGTTGGTGTTCATACGATATATTTTTATTTAAATAATTAAATTATCGTACATTATAGCCTGTCATAAGAAAGCTGAATCTTACTTAAGGGGGTAACCAGTTTAGACCGAACGAAAAATCGTCTTTTTTTTATTGCATGAATCGTTAGTATAACTATTCAAGAATATGTGGTCAAAATTTCAAAGCAAAATTCCCATTAGTTCGAATGCAATGAGCACTTAATCGGAAATATTTTACAGAGCAATATCAAAATAATACACAGAAAAATCCGAAAAAATATCCTAAGCCATAATATCAATTTAATTTTAATCTCTGAATCATGTTTATTAGCATGGCATCTATAACTCTAAAATACCTATGTGATAAGAGATATAGCATTTTATGATACCACTGAAAACTGAACGGGAAACCTGAAAACATCCAAAAAAAGGAAGTACTTCTTAGTGCTCTATTAAAATTGCACATCTAATATCGCCATGATTGGTTTTGTCACTGTGTCGAGTTCCTTTGGGCAATTACTAACTGCTGAATCCCTGGAAACCCAAGAAAATCTAAATGTTCATATCGGTTTAATTTACGCGCCTTCAGGTAACTTATTGCCACCTTATTGCTTTCACGTCTGGAGTTAACATCTTCTCGTCTAGCTGAAATAATTTCGTAGACGTAGACATGAAAGACAGTTCAAAGTCGACCGTTGGTGTAGTGCGAATAGTAGCTTCAAAGCCAACGGTCGCGTTTCGATTCCCCCTCGGGGCAGATATTTGTATTTGGGCACATATTTGTTTCTGGTCTGGGTGTATGTCCTTGTGGGTTTCATCACCAAAGAGCACATAAAATTATGTTTAACTACTATAATTGTATAATAATTACAACATAAGAATGATTTGTTAATAAATAGGATAAGTCTAGACTAAGATATAGTGTATATTAAACAACAAATATTGTGTAATGTTAATGTTAAAATAGACTAATATATTAGCCTAAGAATTTAGATGTAGTTCTTGATTGTAATACTTAATAAATAGTAGGAATATAAGTAAAACGACCTGTATCAAATTAGATTAAGATAAGTTCATACCTTTTAAGCCGAATTGTAATTTTTATCATTCTGTGAATTAATAATAAAAAAAAATTTAACCCTCTGCGACTGACGTGACTTGATTTTTACAATTGTACTGACGTGGTAGTACACCAGACACCATTTCAAAATAAAATATTTTTACGTGCACAAATTATGCGGATATTTTATTTATAGTTATTTGATCTTTAATCTTTTATTTATCTGAAATAAACTTTAAATAATAAAAAACATTTGTATTTTCAAAATTAAACAGTTTTTATTATCTTAACACAAATCACTCTAGGAATCTCTACTTAAACATTCTTGACATAGAAAAAATTACAAAGTCAATTTTTTTCAAACTTAACATTAAACATTTTAAAAATTAACAATTACACTAATCAGTCTAGCATAAATGAGATAAATTGATTGGTTGACTTAAATTTTAGAGAGTTTCAAAGTTACAGCTTTTTTTGACAATTATCACACAGTGGCTTGGAGCACTGAAGGCAAATTGGCTTCGAACAATCACAGCAAAAATATTTAGTTTGTCTTTTTATTTTTGTTGGACAAATAGAACATAGCTTTTTGCCACTTGGTGGAACAGACCGAACTACTGGTGGTGGAGGTGGCATATCTTGACCTAAAACTCTAGTGATATTCATCCGCAGCTCCCTTGGCAATCATTTATTGTACACTCGGTTTATCATCTTTTAGATGTTCCACTCTGGTAGTCGAGTCATCAAACCTGAGGCAGTTCATCAAATACGAGAAACGCCATTTCGACATAACGCAACGAAATATTTCACGGCCTGTGCCATCGGTGATAAATATTGTGCGAAGATCTGCGTCGTTACATTTGAATACTGATGAATAGTACATTAAAGCAATGAACGCTTTTATCTCGCTTACATTTGTGTCCTGAAGTTCGGGCTTAGTAGTATTTTTGAACTTAATACGGTAGAAACTGAGTTTTTGATTAGTAAATCGCACTAGAGATTCTAACATTGTGGGGTCAATCAGCTTAGACCAAAGTTCCGAGTATCCTTCAAAATTAGTTTTTGTAGTATGACATGGTAAATGAATTATATTATGAGCTGCAATTCGTGATATCCTAGGACGCTCTTGCTTACTCCAAACAAAACCATTTTTACCTTTGTAGTGGTCTTCTGAGACGTGCGAAGATCGCTGGCGTTCAACCACAGTTTCTTGTTGTGATTCTAAGTTTGACTCTGGGTCTTCTTCACGTGAAATGACGTCATCTTCAACGTATTGTGTTTCTGGCTCGAAAGTAGGATCTTCAACTTCATCATCAATATCGCTCAATTCATGTTCAATTACCTTTTCCAGCCACTGCTGTATTTGATCTTCGTTACCTACAAAAGTTCCCGCCGACGTTCTCTTACGAGTAGAAGTACCTGGCCTCGGGTTGTTATTTGAATAAGCCATCTAAAAAACACATTTACATGAAAAACAAAGGTAAAAAAAACATATTTACTGATGTGGTAGTTTAGGAGACACTATGGAAATATAACAATTTTACTGTGGTGGTAGTATAGTAGACACGTACCTTAACACTGATGTGGTAGTCTCATGGACACCTTCCTCCCGCTACGCCCACGTACGCTCGCTGCGACCACTCTCCGCACACTGATCGACGCGCGAGTACACTACAGTAAGGTACCAAGAGCGGCGGCATCCCTACTTGAAAATTAACGGTAATAAACCGAATTTTATGTTTCGTGGTGTCTGTTGGACTACCACGTCAGTCGCAGAGGGTTAATTAATGTAAAATAAAATATAGCCAATGCCTCCACAGTTATTTACTCAAATTAGACATAAAGAATAAAAAATAGTCAATTAAGAGTAGGGACTAGGGAGGGAACCCACCCTGATCTGCGAAATATGATGAATGAAAGAAGAAAATTGGTATGAAGCATGAAAGTATGAAAAGCATGAATGCGAGAACTAGTATGAAAGAGTCGAAACTAAATTAATGTAAACAAAGTCGCTGCCAATGGTAGAGGACAGTTTGAAAAAAAAAAACTTATGATGATGATACGTGATGGGCAAACTGTTTGAAACAGCCCTTTGTAGACATAATATAAACCCTATTATTTCCAGGTCTACCTATTCTTGATGAACAACACGGCTTCATAAAAAAATCGCTCCACCGTTACTAACTCAGCCATCTTTACAGACTTAATTTCGCAGAGCATGGATGAAAAATGTGAAGTAGAACCTCAGTATTCTAGCAGTTAACAGAAACTTACTTCGATTGATGACACATTAATTAAAATCGGATAGCTAAAAAAATGACAGAGAGAAAATCATTGAATCATATTGCGTTTATTTAGATATGAATGATATAAAAAAAAATTCCTTCCATAAGTTAAATATAACTAAATTGTAACCTGACAATATAAACGTGTATTATGAGCTTTATTTAGATTTATTATTGGATGTTCGAAAAAAAAAACACTTTAGAATAAATTATATTACATTCTGTAAGTATCAAATTGTGTTTGTTAGTAGATGTCTAGATGACAAGGAAATTATTTATCTAATATATATAAATCTCGTGTCACAATGTTTGTCCTCAATGGACTCCTAAACCACTTAACCGATTATAATAAAATTCGCACACCATGTGCAGTTCGATCCAACTTGAGAGATAGGATAGTTTAAATCTCAAATTATAGTCGCAATTTTAATTTATTGCTAATTATTTGTATGTTATTATTTGACAGTCACAATTATCTGTTAACTCCAAATGATTCTAACAGATGTCGATACCTTTCGACAGGGTTGAGTAAGTAATCAATAGATGGCGCTGCTATGGTAAATCTACGAACGTGTCATATAAGCTACATTTCAACAGCATAATTACCACGTGTTGTTGAGGCTAAAGTATAAATTAAATTTATTTTTATAATTTTTAAAATTTTAGTTAAATACCCGTGCGAAGCCGGGGCGGGCCGCTAGTATTATTATAAATTCCTTGGTAGATGGTTAGTAAGTACTAGATATTACAGTAAATTAGGGATACCACACAAAAAATTTTAAAATTCCCGCTCTTTATCACATTCAGTTTCAATGTTTTTAGAAATAACTAATACTGATACTGTGAATACTTTCAAATTTTCATTGAAAAAGGAATTTATTGTAATTATTAAATTGTTTTAATATTATATATATAATATATTTCAAATTTAAAAACTTATATTTCTGAGTTTGGTATTTGTTTAATTTTGTTGTACATTGAGGTGTAAATAAAAGTTATTCCTTCTTATTTATTATTTTATTTTACTACTATGCTTCGTCCGCTTGTGAGATTGTGTATAAAACACTTTTTGGAAAAACAAACCGTCAGAAATAAAGTTGTTAAACCCGCTTCATTCCTGAAACCGGCGGATAAAATAAAGCAATATAATAAAGAAAATAAAGAACTATTCGGACCATTATTGGAAACGAACAAGCAAAAAAAAAGTAGATTGAAGAAAGAAGGTTAGTTTAAACGAACCTATTAGTATTAAGGTATTTTTAAGCATACGATTCGTAACCTTGTAAAATTACTATTACAACTTTCTACATTGCATATCGTCTGTCATTGCTACCTACTACCACCTTCGTAGTTTACCTATTATTTCGTCTTGTCAATACGAAAAGGCGCAGTGCCTAATTACGTTCTAATGTTTTAAAAGTAAATATACTATGTGCGTCTTAAGTGCGAACAAATCTAATATTCAATCATATGACACTTCTTGGCGTCGTGTGATATACTCGTGTACATTTTTGCACATATAAAATTATCTGTTTTAGCTAAAAATAGACCACATCAAAACAACGAAGTGACCACATCGAACGAAAGTACGCAAAAATTTATCGATGTTACAAGCCACAATGCTGTAGTTAGTCAAAGCCTACATGATAATAGGCGGCTTAGCTGTATAATAAGGAGTGCAAAAATATTAGAACACAATATGTGGCAAAATACGAGGACTTGTTTTAATCTAGTAGCAGTTGTATTCAATGGGACACCAGTCCGTGGTATAAAGACAGCTGTAGCTAATATGACTCGCAGTTCTGCTGCCCAACCCGGGTATGAAAGTGAAGACAAAATTCTCCAGATTAAACAACATCAGAATGATTACACCCAACAGTTTCCATCTGTTACCTTAATATTAAATAAAACAATGACCGAAGAGTCAAGAAAGTTATTAGAAAAGTGGAAGAAAGAAAGAATAGAAGAAATGGGCTTAGAAGAATTTAACAGATATTACCAAGGTATGTGGGAACTACTTAAATTTATTCTATGTTACAATATTACATTTGCATACATGTTAGGTGATGTGATGCACTTTCAAAAATAATTTTATACTAATCGTCTAAATTAAATACATAGGTATTTCTAATAGAATGGCTTTATTACTACACAAAATAAATTTATTTTATTTTTATTGAAATTAATCCTGTAAACAATGGTTTAACCATAAATTAAAAACAAAAACATTTATTTTTCTCCTATTCATAGAGATATATGGCTTATGAATATCTACTTTTATGATATTATTTACATTATTATTATGATAAACTTAATTTTTTTTTACAAATGTTTGTTGTTTACATATTTATGATATTTAAATATGTACTTACAAATACATCACTTCCCCATGGCCATTAGTAGTTGCCAAAAGTCATGATTATTACTTAAAAAAATATATATTATAATAAATTTAAAGATTTTATTTTAAAAAAAATTAATAGATAAAGCGTATTTTTCGGTGCAGGATTACTTAGTCGATAAAGACGTGTGGACTTAGAGGCGCTGTATTTCATGCAAGATATTATAAATTTTTGTACTAAAACACAGTTTATATATTATTTTCAAAAAAGTAACTGCGGAGTTTCTTGATGATTCTTCTCTGCAGAATTTACATTCCGAATCGGTGGTAGCTTTACAATTACAAAATAATAATCACTTTTAAGTGTTAATTTGTAAAATGACGATACGAAGGTGCTCTTGGGGCCTATTTGAATAAAGTTGATTTTGATATTAGGTCATTAGGCCAATATGTTAGAAGTAAATACATATTTGAATATCACACAGTCTACAGGCAGGACATTGCACTGTTAGTAACTTGGCAAGAAGTCACAGAGTTACATATTGTGTTTGAAAATTATAATAATATATACTATAGAACAACACTTACAAATCTAAACTTTTATTTTATCTTTGTGTTAGTTATAACTTTAATGGCTTCGAATAGTAAAAATTTGTACTAAGTATGTAAACATTTTATTTTAATAAAAATTAATTACTTCAAGACATGTACTACTTTGTTCATATACCACTACTATGTTGCAAAATTGGACCGGGATAGTAAAAGTTAAATATATCGTCACAATGAAATAATTTTTGTTGTTACAAAAATCACATTGAGAATAGTCTTATCTATAATCATATAGGTACAATTGATTGATACACACACATAATTATATACAAATTCTAATAACTTTCTTTTTGTAATAAATTTGGGCAGTAAAACAGTATTTAATTACGCAATTTAGTAACCAATTATATAAATCCTTAATTACACTTATTTTGCAGAATTAGCATATAACTATTTCATGCTATAAAATATTTATTTTATGTTTGTGTCTATTTACAAAAGATAATTAAATTTTATTAGAACAGACATTAAAAACAATATATTGACATAAAGATAAAATTATATACCATTAATGATTTAGATAATTATTAAACAAACTAGACATATAATGACGTTTCACTTCCATTGAATATTAATACTTGTTACATTAATTGATATTTTTGATTCCTTCTATACTTGCAAAAGTTACTTTATACTTGGATCAATTTAATCAATGCTAGAAAATGCTTTTATTTTTCCAAGCACAGTTGTTCTAAGTGTTTTCAAGTATTAATATTCAATCGTTTTCCTTTTTTATAGTTTTTAATATCCAGTATTTAAGTTTTAATAATATTTTCATGTATTGAATATATATAAAACTCATATCTCAGAGTGATAGTTAATTGTTCTATTTGATGATTTCAGAGGTGCACGTTTCTTTTTTAGGTGTTGGCATAGGTTTTCTAGTTTGGCTCTAATTAGTCTATTAATTTGTTTATCAAAACGCCAACAGTGTTTTGAAATACAATATAAAGTATGTTATATAATCTCACAATACAATTTCAAATACTTGCAGGTATATGTAGTTATAATACATATACAGCATTACAAAGTCTATGGTTGGTGTTGAAGTTATTTATTGTTCACTGAAATCAGTGAAGTACCTATTCCTAATAGCCATTATCAAACTATTCTATTTTTTATGAATCTCAATCATCAGATAAAATGTTGATCCAAATCTTTATAATTTTCTTTTATATGTATATCATTTTAAAAGGGTTGTTGTATTCTGGTATAATGTTTGTGGATTTTTCTCCATTTCTACTTCTGGTTTTGTTATTGTATGTGAGAGTGGTCTTAGTACTGTGTTTTCTTAGTTTGACAATTGCAGTTTTCTTTTATTGTTATTCTGTAGGCAGGTATAATATATTTGCATAATGGTCCATGAACTTTTGTACTGTGGTAGTTTTAAATTTATAATTATTATGCAATTTGAGATTTCTATAAATCCCTCTATATGACTTGTAATGTGTTTTTTTTTTCTTAGTATTATTTGTAAAAATTAAATACCATTCACACGAACTGGTTATATGAAACCATTGTGTTAAATAATACTAAGTGACAGGCAAAATTATCATGGTCATCTGTCATTCAAAACATACAATCATGGTCACTTTAAAGGCAAAATGATATAGTAGATGTAATTTAATACTAATTTTGGCCCATTGGTGCAACTTTATGTTGGAGTCAGCAAAACACTGACGTGTAATACCTACAGCAAATAGGAGCCTCTAGTGCTGTATACAGGTGAATGGTGACTTAGTATCAATATTTAAGTAGAATTATTTAAAAATATAACATAAATATTAATAAACTTGTAAGTAAAGCTACTCAACAGTTATCTAATTATTTACCCGTCGTCTGGACACACTAGCAGCTAGCTGCACTGTCGACACAAAACAAGTAGCTTACCTACGTCCAAACGCCACCACGTGTTAACAGGGTAGCAGGCTACCTTTGATAATCAAGCATGATCCAATCCCCCTTAATACTTTAATCCTGGCTTAGGATAGGCAAAAATACTAACAACAGAGGTGTTGTACTGTTCCGCTTGTTTACATCTAAAAATTTCTTATTGTAAGATATTTTACTCGTTTAAGCAACAAATTTGTTGATCAGGTAAAGGATGTGAACTTTGGAAATTTTTAGATGTAAACAAGCGGAACAGTACAACACCTGTGCACGCGCCGCCGTCATGACTGGAAAAGTGTCCACGCTTCATTTATTTGAATTGAAATTTATGGAAATTTGGTCAAAAATTAAGTACCTATTTTTTACATCATTCTAATGAGAATCATGTACCCAGTATTCTCCTTAAATATTGATAGTAATTCACCAGTCATTCTGTATATAGTAGTTTTCATTTATTTTCTTTATATTTTTGGGTTTAATTGGGTATAGCAGTTAACTTAAAATTTTAATCATCATTACAATTCATTTTAAAATTCAAATACTTAAGAGTTTTTATATAAAATACATTTGAAATAAATAATTATAATGCATATATACTTCATTATACACCAATAAACCTACAGGTATATATTTTTTATACTTTTTACTAAAAGAGCCAATTTATAGCATGAAATTATGATCACTGGGGTTGTTATATTCATATTGTACTTGTTTTTTTAATATTAATTTTCAGAAAAGAAAATGTTTAATTATGTCCAAAACTATTGTTTTCGTTTATATTACAGCTCAATTAGAAACTGGTACAAAATTCCATAATACCCTTAAAACATACTTCACGCAGCCCAGATCACAACTACGTATAGAGAAAGATGTTGAAGGTGTCTGGACGTCCGTCGCGGAGGTATTGAAAAGTATATCTTCGCCGAAGGCAATAGAATCGAATGTAGTACATCCAGTCTTGAAGTATAGAGGGATATTTGATGCTATTGCTGACTACGAGTAAGTATATTTTTCGATAAATGTATATTAAAAAAAAAAACAGATTTTATTATTGTGTATATTTCTTATGTTAAATGTAAAATAATCATTTTCTAACGTTATATATTGAGTTATAGTACTGAATACAGTAGTAAAACTACCCATATGTGTGAATAAACATAGATGATTTAATTGTTAATTATTTGATGACGCGTTGGCGCAGTGGTCATAGCAACTGGCTGATGCGTTAGCGGTCACGGGTTCGATCCCCGCACATGACAAATATTGGTATAAGCCATACAGATGTTTGTCGTGGTCTGGGCGTTTTTGCTTGTGTATTGTGTGTGTTTCCGGACTCCCGACACAGAATTCACATCCTGCTGGAGGCCGTTGAGTGTGAGACGTTTATTATTATTTACAATTAAATAAAATGTGTCATTTATTACAGAGACAAACCAACACTAATCGAATGGAAGAAATCGGATAAGCCACGTAAATCTATTTCAATGACGTATGACAATCCTGTCCAATTGGCTGCTTACTTTGGTGCGGTTTGCAATGATCTTAACTATAAACACTTCAATGTGCGCGATGCTTTACTAGTCATAGCTTATACGGATGGCTCAAAAGCAGAGGTATTCCATCTATCAACAGACAAACTGAGAGAACATTGGGCCCAATGGCTGATTAGACTAGAAGAATATATGGAAAAATTCAACAATGATTCAGAGAAGATGTTAAAAGGTGGCAAACGGTTATTTGAGGAGGAAATCGGGAATCTTTAATTAATTCAGGTATTTCAATAAAGTTCCATTATATTATTGAAAATAAATATATTGTTCTCAAAACTTTATTTTTTCATTCTATTTCTATATTATTAGGGTATATTTTTCTGCCATCATGATCATTAGGTATACTAATAAAATAGTTGTTTAAAAAGAGATTAAAAGATTTCCAATAATTAAATGCCCTCTGTAAACAAAGAACATATGATAAAAATTGTAACCAAGCAAATTTATTATTTATAAGTAAATAACCTTGATAAAAAATAACCTTGACACTGCCCGTAAAATTACGTTAACATTTTTCAGAGACAATTCATCATCGTTGGACCTTATCTACGTAATAATCGTTCAAATACCTTACAATCAGAGTTTTATTGGATTGAAAAATAATATAGGAACATTATACAAATGTTGTTATTGATTATTGATTATAACTGAGTTAAATAGAACACAGCCTTTAATTGGAGAGTTATGTGATTAGATTTATTTGTGAATATTCAAAAGAAAAAAACAAAAAAAAAAAAATAGTACCTCATTTGAATTTACTAGAGTGAGAGCATTTACTACTGTCATTTCTTATATTTAATATTCTTCTGACATTAACATCTGTTTAAATGTACTTTATTTGCAATGTGTTGAATCTAAAAGAAAATTTTGTATTCTTTATTTTTGTATTATTTGCTTGAATGTGTGAGCTATATATTGATTAGTATACTGTGTATTATGTGAAAAAGTAGGAATGTCTGAAATTATTATATTTTGTCTTCAAAGTTTTATAAACGTATGATTTTTATCATTTACTGAACAAAATACAATATAACGAGTTTTTTGCAGTAGAAATAATATTTTGAAATGAAACTGTCTCAAAATTGTAATGCTTGTAAGGAAAACCACAGAGGTAATTTATTGAAATCCACCATTGGTTATTAAAAACGAACATTTTGTCGTGTGTGGTTTGAAAAAAAAAAAATGAGACTTGTGTACAGACTGGCCGTTGTTGATAATGTGTGTTAATGGTATCTATTAGAAACTTGAAATATTAGGTGGAATTTGGAATATGAACAATATAACACATGTGATTTCTATAATTAATTTATGGTAAGGTTTGTGGAGCGGACGAATCATGGCTGAAAATTGTCAAAAATCATCAACTTTATTATCACATATTATGTCATAAATTTGCTACTAAGCATGTATCTGTATCAACGCCCTATTATAATGAGAAAAGAAGGATCTGAGTCGTTATAATTTTAATTTGTCTTGATATACTACAACATATTAGGCCTTTTTTAATTAATAAATTCGAATTATTGATTCTAAAAAAGAATATTTAACATAGTTTTTAGACAATTTGTTTTTCATTTGCTGATGTTGTAAGTACCTATGCGATATGTAAAGTAGTTTATAAATTAAAAAATAATATCAAAATTGATTAACTTGTACTAATTTTTCATGGATATAATTAACAAAAAATTTTTGCACTGATTTTTTTTCCATAAAACAAAATTTAACACAAACTCGGGCAAGTTTGTGAAGGTACGAATTTTGGTACTGCTTGCAACATCAGTAAAGAGTATGAGAAACTATAAAATTGTTCTCGCTAGTTTCCACTATTTGTCGAATTCTGAATATTTCAAATTATTGTTCTTAGTTATATACCAATTAGTAGTAAAAAACTAGTCACTGTTTTGTAATATCGCTACAATGTAATGATTTTCAATCGTTTAAGATTCATCTTAGTGTTAAGTACATGTTTTTTAATAAAACATTTCAACGAGTACCTAGATTGAATTTTCGCGTTTAATGTGCAAAAATTTTATTATAAAGACAAAAACTAATTGTAATATGTCCATGATAAAAATAATGTTATATTTTCCTCTTTTTGTTTGTTAGGATATCCTACTTATGTTTTGTTTACTTTTATTTTCAAATAAGTTTTCATTTCAGACTTTTTTAATCTTCTTGCATAGAATTTAATTAAACTGTGTTATAAATTTGTCTTTTATTAAACTATTAAAATAACTCTTGTTTTATTTCATATTAAATTATATTAGGTACTCTTTTTATTTTATTTTATCAACAAATAAATCCATTAATGTCGTTAGCGAATGCGTTCATAATTACTAATAATAAAGATAGAAACTCGAGAAGAAGTTAGCTAAATTGTGTTGACATAATTTAAATTTATTTTTTTTTTAATTTTATTTAAATTGAAAAATCCTGTCCTGTAAAAAATAAATCGGTGAGATTATAAACTTTTCAGGGCAGCGATAGACGAAGCAAACCTGTCTAAAAAATGTTCAAGATTACTTCTTTTCGCGTAAGAAATATTTTTCATACTAAGCTGTAATCTAAATAAGATGTAGACAGTCAGTTTTTGTCTTCATATTTATTAACAAAAGTACTAAACAACAAGTGATTACGTTAAACAGGCGCATATGGACATTTGTCCATAAGTTTGTCTAAAAGATAGTACTTAAATATTTTCAGCATTCATAATTTGGTGGATCCTCAGATATTTATGCGAGGAATTCTATATTATTACTCGTATGTACCTATAAATAAGTGACAGCTGCTATTTATATCTCATGGTTAAATTTCATAATTGAATTAATATTGTTTTTGTGTATATTTGGCCCCTAAATACGATACTTTTATTAAAAACCGATGCATATGCATGCTACTATAATTATTTTATGAAAATTATGGACTTAGCTTATCCCCAGTATAAACCATAAAAATAAGTTGGTAGAAAAATACTCTGGCCAAATGCTGTAAGTTTGAAAATAAAATAATATATAACACGTACGAATTAACTTGAGACTCCGCTGGAATGCGACCCCCTTCCCGAATCAACACGCCGCGTCCCGCTCTCGCCTTGCGCTCAGTACCGATAGCAACTTTGTTACGGATACCGCGGATACGTCCGTGAAGCTAGCCTTGACGACCCAGCCCAATCGAATGAAACTTATGTGCGGATTTAGTGCTATTTATGTGCTAATTAGTTGCTCTATTCTCGAATTTGTTGCTCATCCCGGGACCGAAATATTGCTGACAAGGCTAACTTTTTTTGGAAGCTAGCCTTGTCACCCAGCTCAATCGAATGAAACTTATGTGCGGAAGTAGTGCTATTTATGTGCTAATTAGTTGCTCTATTCGCGAATTTGTTGCCCATCCCGGGACCGAAATATTGCTGACAAGGCTAACTTTTTTTGGAAGCTAGCCTTGTCACCCAGCCCAATCGAATGTAACTTATGTGCGGATTTAGTGCTATTTATGTGCTAATTAGTTGCTCTATTCGCGAATTTGTTGCTCATCCCGGGACCGAAATATTGCTGACAAGGCAAACTTTTTTTGGAAGCTAGCCTTGTCACCCAGCCCAATCGAATCAAATTTATGTGCGGATTTAGTGCTATTTATGTGCTAATTAGTTGCTCTATTCGCGAATTTGTTGCTCATCCCGGGACCGAAATATTGCTGACAAGGCTAACTTTTTTTGAAAGCTAGCCTTGTCACCCAGCCCAATCGAATCAAACTTATGTGCGGATTTAGTGCTATTTATGTGCTAATTAGTTGCTCTATTCGCGAATTTGTTTCTCATCCCGGGACCGAAATATTGCTGACAAGGCTAACTTTTTTTGGAAGCTAGCCTTGTCACCCAGCCCAATCGAATGAAACTTATGTGCGGATTTAGTGCTATTTATGTGCTAATTAGTTGCTCTATTCGCGAATTTGTTGCTCATCCCGGGACCGAAATATTGCTGACAAGGCTAACTTTTTTTTGGAAGCTAGCCTTGTCACCCAGCCCAATCGAATGAAACTTATGTGCGGATTTAGTGCTATTTATGTGCAAATTAGTTGCTCTATTCGCGAATTTGTTGCTCATCCCGGGACCGAAATATTGCTGACAAGGCTAACTTTTTTTGGAAGCTAGTCTTGTCACCCAGCCCAATCGAATGAAACTTATGTGCGGATTTAGTGCTATTTATGTGCTAATTAGTTGCTCTATTCGCGAATTTGTTGCTCATCCCGGGACCGAAATATTGCTGACAAGGCTAACTTTTTTTGGAAGCTAGCCTTGTTACCCAGCCCAATCGAATGAAACTTATGTTCGGATTTAGTGCTATTTATGTGCTAATTAGTTGCTCTATTCGCGAATTTGTTGCTCATCCCGGGACCGAAATATTGCTGACAAGGCTAACTTTTTTTTGGAAGCTAGCCTTGTCACCCAGCCCAATCGAATGAAACTTATGTGCGGATTTAGTGCTATTTATGTGCTAATTAGTTGCTCTATTCGTGAATTTGTTGCTCATCCCGGGACCGAAATATTGCTGACAAGGCTAACTTTTTTTGGAAGCTAGTCTTGTCACCCAGCCCAATCGAATGAAACTTATGTGCGGATTTAGTGCTATTTATGTGCTAATTAGTTGCTCTATTCGCGAATTTGTTGCTCATCCCGGGACCGAAATATTGCTGACAAGTCTAACTTTTTTTGGAAACTAGCCTTGTTACCCAGCCCAATCGAATGAAACTTATGTGCGGATTTAGTGCTATTTATGTGCTAATTAGTTGCTCTATTCGCGAATTTGTTGCTCATCCCGGGACCGAAATATTGCTGACAAGGCTAACTTTTTTTTGGAAGCTAGCCTTGTCACCCAGCCCAATCGAATGAAACTTATGTGCGGATTTAGTGCTATTTATGTGCTAATTAGTTGCTCTATTCGCGAATTTGTTGCTCATCCCGAGACCGAAATATTGCTGACAAGGCTAACTTTTTTTGGAAGCTAGTCTTGTCACCCAGCCCAATCGAATGAAACTTATGTGCGGATTTAGTGCTATTTATGTGCTAATTAGTTGCTCTATTCGCGAATTTGTTGCTCATCCCGGGACCGAAATATTGCTGACAAGGCTAACTTTTTTTTGGAAGCTAGCCTTGTCACCCAGCCCAATCGAATGAAACTTATGTGCGGATTTAGTGCTATTTATGTGCTAATTAGTTGCTCTATTCGCGAATTTGTTGCTCATCCCGAGACCGAAATATTGCTGACAAGGCTAACTTTTTTTGGAAGCTAGTCTTGTCACCCAGCCCAATCGAATGAAACTTATGTGCGGATTTAGTGCTATTTATGTGCTAATTAGTTGCTCTATTCGCGAATTTGTTGCTCATCCCGGGACCGAAATATTGCTGACAAGGCTAACTTTTTTTGGAAGCTAGCCTTGTCACCCAGCCCAATCGAATGAAACTTATGTGCGGATTTAGTGCTATTTATGTGCTAATTAGTTGCTCTATTCGCGAATTTGTTGCTCATCCCGGGACCGAAATATTGCTGACAAGGCTAACTTTTTTTTGGAAGCTAGCCTTGTCACCCAGCCCAATCGAATGAAACTTATGTGCGGATTTAGTGCTATTTATGTGCAAATTAGTTGCTCTATTCGCGAATTTGTTGCTCATCCCGGGACCGAAATATTGCTGACAAGGCTAACTTTTTTTGGAAGCTAGTCTTGTCACCCAGCCCAATCGAATGAAACTTATGTGCGGATTTAGTGCTATTTATATGCTAATTAGTTGCTCTATTCGCGAATTTGTTGCTCATCCCGGGACCGAAATATTGCTGACAAGGCTAACTTTTTTTGGAAGCTAGCCTTGTTACCCAGCCCAATCGAAAGAAACTTATGTTCGGATTTAGTGCTATTTATGTGCTAATTAGTTGCTCTATTCGCGAATTTGTTGCTCATCCCGGGACCGAAATATTGCTGACAAGGCTAACTTTTTTTGGAAGCTAGCCTTGTCACCCAGCCCAATCGAATGAAACTTATGTGCGGATTTAGTGCTATTTATGTGCTAATTAGTTGCTCTATTCGCGAATTTTTTGCTCATCCCGGGACCGAAATATTGCTGACAAGGCTAACTTTTTTTTGGAAGCTAGCCTTGTCACCCAGCCCAATCGAATGAAACTTATGTGCGGATTTAGTGCTATTTATGTGCTAATTAGTTGCTCTATTCGTGAATTTGTTGCTCATCCCGGGACCGAAATATTGCTGACAAGGCTAACTTTTTTTGGAAGCTAGCCTTGTCACCCAGCCCAATCGAATGAAACTTATGTGCGGATTTAGTGCTATTTATGTGCTAATTAGTTGCTCTATTCGTAAATTTGTTGCTCATCCCGGGACCGAAATATTGCTGACAAGGCTAACTTTTTTTGGAAGCTAGTCTTGTCACCCAGCCCAATCGAATGAAACTTATGTGCGGATTTAGTGCTATTTATGTGCTAATTAGTTGCTCTATTCGCAAATTTGTTGCTCATCCCGGGACCGAAATATTGCTGACAAATCTAACTTTTTTTGGAAGCTAGCCTTGTTACCCAGCCCAATCGAATGAAACTTATGTGCGGATTTAGTGCTATTTATGTGCTAATTAGTTGCTCTATTCGCGAATTTGTTGCTCATCCCGGGACCGAAATATTGCTGACAAGGCTAACTTTTTTTTGGAAGCTAGCCTTGTCACCCAGCCCAATCGAATGAAACTTATGTGCGGATTTAGTGCTATTTATGTGCTAATTAGTTGCTCTATTCGCGAATTTGTTGCTCATCCCGAGACCGAAATATTGCTGACAAGGCTAACTTTTTTTGGAAGCTAGTCTTGTCACCCAGCCCAATTGAATGAAACTTATGTGCGGATTTAGTGCTATTTATGTGCTAATTAGTTGCTCTATTCGCGAATTTGTTGCTCATCCCGGGACCGAAATATTGCTGACAAGGCTAACTTTTTTTGGAAGCTAGCCTTGTTACCCAGCCCAATCGAATGAAACTTATGTTCGGATTTAGTGCTATTTATGTGCTAATAAGTTGCTCTATTCGCGAATTTGTTGCTCATCCCGGGACCGAAATATTGCTGACAAGGCTAACTTTTAGATTATTACAGCTGGAAAAATGTGTGGTCTCATGATTCCATGAGTTTAATACTCTACCTACTCATGGAATTACTCCATGGTTCTCTAGTTGCAATATCGAGTGCTTGACTGTATCAAATCAGGAGGATATAATTAGCAACTAATTTCTGAGGAACATAGGAGCAGGAAAAAAATGTATTGATTTGTTATTTTATCAGTTTTATACTTTATATACATCTAGAATGATTTATTTGTACACTAGTTGCAATATCGAGTGCTTAACTGTATTAGAACAGGAGCGAATAATTCCTGAGAACTATAAGAGCTGGAAAAAATGTGCGTTTTTATTATTTCGTGAATTTCGTGCTCTAGGTACTACCGGAATGATTCCATGGTACTCTAATTTATTGTAATATCGAGTGCTCGACTGTATCAAAACGGCAGCAAGTAGTTCCTGACGAATCTAGGAGCTGAAACAAATTGTATTTTTTTAAATATAAGTTCTATGCGTTAGATACATTTAGAATGATTACTTGGTACAATAGTTGCAATATCAAATACTTGACTATATCATAATAGGAGCAACTAATTAGCAACAAATTCCTGAGGACTAATGGCCTAGACAAAACCCTAAGATTTTTTATTTGCTGAGCTTAATGTTCGAGAGAATCCTGAATTACTACTTACCTTCTTAGTCGTAATTTGATTACTTCACTCTATTGAGTGAGAAGCAAGTTATTCAAAATCAACAACGACGACAGTCAGAACTTGCCAAAATAGTCAAAATTTTTATTCAGTCAAGATAATCCCGTAACGACCGTTATGATTAATACAGAACAAAAAATAATAATTTTTTATTCGTTACTTTTTTATCATTTTAGAAAGTGCTGCGTTGCATGCTGCATACTTTTGTTTAGCTGTACATAACATTTTAAAATGATTCTTACAAAAAATTATTAAAAACTCATTTCTATTTACCGTTTGAACATCTAAAGTTACTTAAACAATATATAAACATATATTAAGATGATCATTTCAGCGTTTATAATTTCCTCTCAACGGCACTTTTTCGCAAAAATTTCATACCGCGATACATTATATGTTGAGCAACTAATTAGCAACTAATGGAACGATTATTTTTAGACATTACAATGGCAAAGTTGGCCTTGTCAGTAATATTTCGGTCCCGGGATGAGCAACAAATTCGCGATTAGAGCAACTAATTAGCACATAAATAGCACTAAATCCTTATTACTTATCCATATTATCTCTCCTTTATTCTATCCTTTTTAATCCAGCTTCTCCGGTATACCTTAAGAACCGGTTTGAGTTCCTTTGTGATACTCACGAACGACCCCTCCGATCGAATGATAATCTAATTTTAAAGATACCCTCTCATTCTACGTCCTTTTACTCTAAATCCTTTACTGTTGAAGCTTGTCAGCTTTGGAATTCATTGCCACTGTCAATAAAACACGCTCAGTCAATAATGACATTTAAAAAACTTGTCAAAGAAATGTATTTATCATCTTGAATATCCATGTTCATTGTATTCTATTACTCATATTTAAATATGTTGGTATGTTATTTGTTAAATTTATCATATTGTTTATTATGTATAGGTATATGTAGGTATTTGTGTATGTGTATATGTATGTATGTATGTATATATGTATATGTGTATGTGTATGTATGTATGTATGTATATATGTGTATGTATATATATATATATATATATATATATATATATATATATATATATATATATATATATATATATATATATATATTTATTTTAATGTCTGTTCATACATATAGTTTTGCGCCCCTTCCCACACCTTCTACGCTAGTCCTCTGCCCAAAGGTTGCCTGGAAGAGATCGCTGTGTTAGCGATAAGGCCGCCTGATGCAACTGATGCAATGTGATTGATGTAATTTACCTATATGTATTGTCTCTTTATTGTATTGGTGTGCAAAAGTATAAATAAATAAAAATAAAATAAATCCGCACATAAGTTTCATTCGATTGGGCTGGGTGACAAGGCTAGCTTCTAACAAGTATGCTTAATTAAAAAAATCAAAAAACCCGACTGCGTAAAATACTCTTATTATAAACTAAAAAGAATAAAACAATTTACGAGCTTTCATTTGATACCCATATTGCTACAGTAAAAAAAAATCAACTCCCCCCTCATTCCGCCATTTGCGGGCGCCATTTTGAAAATTTATATAGCCTATGTCACTACTACAATTTAGACAAATCCAACGACACTTCATATGTCAAAAACCGTCCAGCCGTTTGTGCTGTAGCGCGTGCCAAAGAAATGGACATACATACATACATACATACATATATACATACATACACTCGAAAAACATAACCCTCCTTCTGTCGCAGTCGGGTAAAAAAAGTAAGTCTTTAAATATTTCGGTCCCGGGATGAGCAACAAATTCGCGAATAGAGCAACTAATTAGCACATAAATAGCACTAAATCCGCACATAAGTTTCATTCGATTGGGCTGGGTGACAAGGCTAGCTTCCAAAAAAAAAGTTAGCCTTGTCAGCAATATTTCGGTCCCGGGATGAGCAACAAATTCGCGAATAGAGCAACTAATTAGCACATATATAGCACTAAATCCGCACATAAGTTTCATTCGATTGGGCTGGGTGACAAGGCTAGCTTCCAAAAAAAGTTAGCCTTGTCAGCAATATTTCGGTCCCGGGATGAGCAACAAATTCGCGAATAGAGCAACTAATTAGCACATAAATAGCACTAAATCCGCACATAAGTTTCATTCGATTGGGCTGGGTCGTCAAGGCTAGCTTCACGGACGTCGCCGACCGATGCTCCTTTTTTAATAATCAAAGAAATAAAAATATGAGATTATATCGCTAATCAAATTCTTGAAATGCAAGAATTAAGTTAAAACTATAGAATTAATTAACTAAGGAAACCACATCAACGTCATTAACTTTTTACTATATGACATTACTTCAATATTGACAAAACAGAGACTGCGTGCGTAATGCGTTTGCCACCATTTGCCGCTGGGCGCTGTCTCTCCTACTCGGACGCGTCATAAGTTATAGATCGTGAGCCGAACCGCGAACGCTTAGGCCGAGCCGATCGTGCCTCTCTTTCGCTTGTTCCGCGATCTCGCTCACTAATTGTGACAATGACGTCATGTTTTTCGGACATGCACCCAGTAGCTTTTATCAATTTACTAGACGTTATCACATCGACAATAATATTGTTGCATGCAATGTAAAGAAATAAGAAAAAAATTTCACGTAAGAACATATATTCATAAATAATATAATCGATTTATGTTTTGTCATAACCTTACGAATCATTAGGTTAAAAAATTAAATTCTAATGGCATGGCATGTACAAAACTCATCGAAAAACAGTCCGAACGCACCCTATCGGATAAAAATAAAAAAAATATCGGAGAATCAACAATTCAAAGAGCAAAGAGTCAAAGAGTATGTAACTTGTATGTAACTTTGGTAACTACGTAATATGCCCGAGTTTATTATTGTTTCTTTAAATGTAAAAAATAAATTGTTTGTTTAGTATGTGTGCAGCCAGCCAGCTATTGTATAAATTAAATGAATAAATTAAATAACTTTATAATTTCCATTTAATTAAACTACGTGTCAGTTCAAAGTTTATTTAAAAAATATTGTAACAAAACAAGTTTATCGAGCAATATTTTATATAGCGATCATTGTTAAAAAGACTTGTGAAGAGAGTGGTTTATTTGTGTACAGCTGTACGGTGAGTGACGTTCATTGCAAATGTAAACACTAAAACTTTGTAAAAATATTTATATTGATCTATAGCGATAACAATGTTTAAGCTTATAATGACATCAGTTTTAATATTATGTTAGGATCTACGGTTAGGATGTATTGTTTTAGTTTTAGTGTTGTTGTGTGTAACATTATTATCTTATTCATACAGAATACAGATGATTAAGCAATAATGTTGAATAGCACTTGTAGTAACTTAGGTAGTTCAAAGTTTACCTGTTTTATAATGTGAATATATTTTTTAGTTCTTTATAAAAATACAATGGCAAGTGCTTTTCGCCGTACAACCAATCAAATTATATGTAGAAAAAAATTATTACTACCACATTTGTATCGTGAAAACAGTACTGAAGCAAATATACTTAAATCTGTACATAAAGACATTGTAACATCACATCAAACAATCAGAGATTTTGCATGGCACAATTTGGACAGGTGGCCAGACAAAACTTTAACAGTGAGTACAACTATATATTTTTTAAGTTTATAAATATGTTATACACATACATTAAATATTTTTTCGGCTTAAAACATTCTCACAGTTTGTTTTTAAAATATTATACAGTATTTAAACTAAACAAGCTTGAGGTCTCAGCGACAAATTAATGTTATCCAAAATATTATATATATATATATATATATATATTTGCCAGTTATGCATTAAGAAATGATAAGAAATGCAAAAAAAAAGTTCAATCTGTACTCATCAACTTAAGCTAATTGTATTTTAAAAAAAGAATTTTTCGCTTAAAAAACTAAATATAATTTCATCTGTTTACTTTATTTGTGTGGAGATGTAGATGAATATGAAAACAAAAAATTTTTTGTTCCTTGAATAAACTTGTTAGTCCAGCAATTTGATATGTAAATGTTTATGTTGTCAATGTGCCAGATCAGTTCAGTGATCAAAAATTCTTAAAAAATATATCTTTTTTACACAGGTATGTGCTGTAACTGGCCATGGTTATACCTATGCTCAAACATACAGAATGTCTATTTCCTTTGGTGCATCACTTCGCACTAAATTAAACTTACAAAATGATGATAAAGTTGCCGTCATTTTGCCTAATGTTCCTGAATATCCATGTGTGGTGTTAGGTGTTCTTGAGGCTGGGTGTGTTGCGAGTTTAATGAATCCTGCATACACACCTTGTAAGTACTGCATTAGGTATAATTATTTTAAAAATTTTCTTTTAAATTATCAGTAACAATATATTTTTATTTATTTTATACTTCTAAAAGAGGTTGATAAATTAATGTTTATTTTAAAGCTTTTGTTTTTGATATTTTGAATAAAATAATTTGAATGGTATTATATTATTTAGTATAATTGTAATATTCTCAAGTTTTTAATACGATTTATATGTATTAATTAGTTTAAATAAAAATAAAATAAATTATTTGGTATACATAAAAGAATTTTGTATTTATTTCTTTTATTTCAGATGAATTAAAGCATCAATTGGAACTAATTGAGTGCAAAGTAATTGTTTCTTCCAAGTTGTCTTATTCAAATATAATGCAAGCCCTTAAAGAAATGAAATTAAAAATACCAATCATATTATTAGATAATGACGTACCAGAAAATACCATAAAGTTTGCTGAGTTTGCTGAAGACATGAATATAGATACTGATTGCTTAAAAAAAGTGAAAAGAAGTGCAAAAGATCCAGCAATTTTGCCATTTTCAAGTGGCACAACTGGTTTCCCTAAAGCAGTAGAATTGACGCACGAAAATTTGGTCCATATGAATGAGATGATTTTTGTTCCAGAAACAATTGGTGTTGAAGAGGCTAGTGGTTAGTTTCATATATCTTCAGGCCATATGTCTGATGTGTTTTCTTATTTATTACATTTCAGATTGAAAACTTTTCATTAATAATTTCCATGCACAATACAAACATAAATTCCCTAAATTAAAAAAAATATATATATTCTTGCTGTTTTAAATAGTAATATTTAAATTGTTTTTATAAAATTATCATAGAGAGTCGATGGTTAAATACTACATTATTGTTGGTATATTTAAAGAAAGGTCAAAAGTCAGTAGAAATTTATTTAAAACTTAAATACCATGCACAATTGTCATACTAAATTTAATGCTTTAAATTTGTTTTCAAAATATGTATGTATGATCAGAATTTAATGCTTATAAGTCACTAGTTATTTTTATTGATTTTTATAGGTTCGTTCCAATCCGTGATACCTGCAGTATTGCCATTTTACCATATCTTCGGTTTTAACGTTGTAATGATAAATCTTATGGGAAAAGGTGCTAAACTGGTGACACTGGCCACGTTTAAACCAGACATTTTCGTTGAAATCATTGCAAAACACAAAGCTAATCATATGTACGTGGTTCCACCAATGGGTAAGTTATTTCATATTATCGAAAAGTATATGTTAAACCAAAACCCAACCTTATTTATATTTTCTTTTTAGTGTTCTAATAACTTACTTCATTTTTGTTGGCCATTAATATTTGAATACAAAGCAATGAACTGAAATCATATATAGCTTAAATCTGAGCACATTTTTATAAAGTAAATTTAGGCCTGATTATTACAAATATCCAAGTAGGCTGTTAAAGAACTTTTGAATCGCTGTTGTAAAATAACGTTATATGTTAAGGGCCTACATCCAAAATAAAACTTCGTTCGTTGGGCGGAGCCTAGTATTATCGTCGCGAGAAACGACGGGGGCCCCGCCGCCGCTTGCTATCCGCGGTCAGTGTTTTTGTCGATACGCGTTAGCACATCGAAAATTGGCCAAGACCGAGTCGGACTCGCGCACGAAGGGTTCCGCTTCCGTAATCTTTAAAAACGGCAAAAAAAATCCCCCTTAAGTATTAACTTTATTTTAATTTAATTATTTATTTTTAAAGTGATTAATACAACACAATATTATGTGAATATTTCAAGCATCTACGAAAAACGAGCAAAAATAATATCACTATTGTTGTATGAGACCCCTCTAAATATTTATTTTATTTTAATTTAATTGTTTTTGTTTAAAGAAAATATAACTAAATAATATATAAATATAATAGTGTCCCGTTTTACCCTTTGGCTACGGAACCCTAACCCTGCGGTGTGTTTGTATAATTTTCAATGCGTTACGTAACTTTTATTGGACAAATGTTGTCGGTAAAATAGGCACAGGTCCGCCGTCAACGAACGTTAGCGGACGACTAAGTGAAAGTGACGCAATTACTTCTTAATTCTTATATGCAAAACAAGAGATGGCTATATTGAGCGTGTACTCGAAATAAAACAACTTAAGTGCCAAAACACATTTAATTATCTAAAAAATAAACTATGTCATCAAATAAAAATCTGATTTTTAGTAATTTTCGATACAACTGTCTTCTATTTTTTAAATTAACTTCCATTGACTTAGTTAGAAATTCCTAGCTGTGGCATTGAAAAATGTCTAATTTTAGATGATATTTTAGTAATTTTTTCTATCGAGAAAATTTCATTTAATCGTGTTTTCCTAATTATACAATTAAAGGACACAGTATCAAAAAACACATACTAAAAATTTTGATTCCTAGTCTGCATAATGAAAGAGTGGCATAGTGTAGAAAACCTTCTCTTTTTTGAATGTAGGCCCTTAATATGAAGCTATCTCCAATTCGAAATGTAGGTCTTGCTTAAAGAACCGGCTCTCAACTCAATAGTTACTCCATCAAAAATTGTCAATACATTTAAGTCTTTGGGGGTTACGTTCAACGTTGGAACAAAAACTTTTAAAATATTGAATTATTCTTATAATATTACAGTGACCTTTTTGGGCAAACATCCTGCAGTGACTCCAGAGCATTTGGAATCTCTCCGAGGTATCATCTGCGGTGCTGCCCCTATATCTAGTACGGATGCCTCGTTTCTACTTAATAAAAACGTGTGTATATTTATGATAATACATATAATTCAACATAAAAGTGAACGCTCATGTCTTAGGTACTTACGATCACCACGATGAATTGCACATTGTTAAGTATGTAAATAGTTTCCTGATGATAATATTAATGAGTTATAAACAAAGCTATTTATGTTAACGGTGAGAAAAATCTTCAGTCTAGATGGATTTATTTACATTTTTAATTAACAAACTACTTAAATAATATACAAATTGTACTATATTCGAATATGATGCTATATAACTATCTTATGTTCTTTTTTAAACTAGTAGCTATTTTGATGTGAAATAATATTTATTTTATCACATATAGTATAATCATATAGCATTTGATAAAAAGATTTGACAATAGTCCCATTTGGAGTTTGTTTATCAAAATGTGTATTTTATCATTCAAATTACATTGTTATAAATTGATAAACAGATTTTTGTTATTTTTAAATAACAAGTGTGTGTGGTAAAATTTTTATCGTACAAAAGCATTAAAGTATAAAAAAAAAAAATTTTTAGTATCTAAATTAGATTCATTAGATTCAAATGTTATTGCTATTTATTAATCCTGATAAGTTTTTTATAATATTTAACAAAACTATTAAATAACTTTAAGTAATAATTAACTAAAGAAAATGAAACAAAAATTACAAGCGTCTTTTTAATTAAAAGTCATATTCTAGTATTATATTCTTGTCCAGCAGCCTGCTACTCAATGCTTAGTGATAGGACTCTTATTGGACTATCTTATTCCACAACATTATCAATCTAATCATGTTGAGAAAGAAAAAAATACTGAAACTAGTGACATAAATCATTAGAAGCACCACCAATCGACAAAATGAACCTGTAATTAAATTAGCCTTGATTACACAATTACCACATGATTTTAATAATTTTTATTTTTATCGATGTGGTATACCGATGGAATAGGTAGGTATATAGGTAGTCAAATAAGAAGATTTCCTCTGGGTTAAAAGTGGCAAGCCGCTGTTCTTGTTAATCTAGTTACGTCAATACAATTATTATATGTTTAATCTGTTTTCTATTAATTTTAGGCAATATCATCTAATCAATACTTGATAGAACTAGTTCAACGTGTTATAAATTCTTTTACTTATTGTTTCATTTAAATGTTGTTATGTTACTGTTACTTTGAACTAATTTTGCGAACTAATTTTTGACTGCTTAATCAATTTCGTTGGCAGAAAGTGCGTACGACTCAGTGTACACACCGTCCACGTTGCTAGACGTTTCCAGCGAATCGAGTCGATTTTGCAATTCCATTTGGAATTGCTCGAAGCCACATAGTATTTGGAGCGGCGTAGGTCGGAGGGTAGATCTCATCAAGCGAGTCCGCTCTTTTTGAGGCATATATTCAGAGTGCCTCGCAGCAGTCGGTGATCGCTGCCGGTGTTAAATCTGTATATCACTGAGACATCTCTGAATAATAAATATATATGTCTTTTATCCGCCATGATGAAATCTATCTCATTATTTTTCCCAGTATATCGGGGCTCTGCCATGTCCGCCTCTTTTGGGGCTTCATGAAAAAGGAGTTCATCAAGAAGAGCCCTCCAACTCGAGGAATTTAACTAGCATCTGCCCCCTGTGATTTCTACGCCCTAATCCATGCGGTCCGATTTTCGATTCGCCGCGGTTTGGTACTCCAACTTTGGCGTTAAAGTCTCCCATAACAACATTGTAGAAGGCCGAACTAGTACCATGTATAGCTTTCGACATATCCTCATATATGGTCTCAACTTCATCGTCAGAGTGTGATGAGATCGGCGCATATACCTGTACCACTTTCAGGTAATACCTGTCAGTGAGTTTGAGTACTAGGTACGCTACCCGACTTGACACACTACTGAGTTCCACAACGTTGCTAGCAAAAGTCTTGTAAACCAGAAAACCGATGCCACCTTGGGAAAGCCTATCACCTTCATGATAGTAGAGTAAGTGACCGGAGTCTAGGATTATACTGTCCACACCTCTATTCGGACTTCAGATAACCCTAGCACATACCAGTTAATATTACTTAGCTGAACTTCGAGTTCGGTAAGGTGATGGTCCAGCCGGAGAGTGCGTCCATTAGACGTTGCCAGGTGTATAATTGGTTGGCAGCCTACCGTACTCCGCTGATTCTTAGCACCCTCCGCCCCACCGTAACCGCGACCGCTGCCGTAGCCGGGAATAGTGGGGTGTCGGGAATAGTGGGGCTGCCGGGAACTGAGGGCCGAAACATTTGGAGTGAAGTCATGGGGGTTTTATGCCCATAGTCACCACGCTGGGCAAGCGGGTTGTTGACCGCAGGGCTGGCTTTGTCGCACCGAAGACGTTGCTGCCCGTCTCCTGTCTGATCATTTAAGCCAGCGTTTTTCGATGGTTATCCCGCCATCTGTCGGTTTTTATAGTTTCATAGTTGGACGTGAAACTTTCCCTTAGTCGCCTCTTACGACACCCACTGGAGGGGAAGGGGTGGCTACATTATATTCTGCTGGAGCCACACGGTCACATAATAAATAAAACTGTATCAATGTTTAAATGTAATAAAGAAAAAAATAAATTGTATTTTTTCAGAAAAACATAATTTTCAGACAAGGTTACGGTCTGACGGAAACTAGTGGTGGTATATCGATTGCGAACAACACAGATAGAGAACATCACGATTCAGTCGGACAAGTGTTAGCGGGAGGAGAAATGAAGATAGTTGATCTGGAAACTCAAGAGGCTTTGGGCCCTGGAAGGGTGAGTTAATACTTAACACCTACAGGTATTACACGGCTGACTACATGTGACTTCATCAAGTACTTATGAAAAAAAAAACAAACAGCCGACTGATGACTGGCCCATTGACGCAGTCGGTAGTGCTTTCGGCTCCAGGGTTGTGGGTTCGATTCCCTCCCCGAGTTTGGCTGTAATATATGTTTATATATGTATATTAGGGTGCTTCATTTAGGAGCAACTTTTTTTTCTCAAAGTCCCACCTGAAAATCTTGTAGTCATATAAAAAAAAAAAAAAAATTTTTGACCCCGGGGGGAATTGAAGTTTTTTTTCTTACTGTAGCAATATGGGTATCAAATGAAAGCTAGTAAATTGTTTTATTCTTTTTAGTTTATAATAAGAGTATTTTACGCAGTCGGGTTTTTTGATTTTTTTAATTAAGCATACTTGTTTATAATTACACAATTTTATACAATATTATATATGAATATAATATCCTGTATGAAATTCAACGTGTAGGTACTAAGCCCTATACCATAACATTTTGTCTAAATATAAATCGTTCATAGTATAATATTCTTTGCATATAACAGATTATTTAATTAAAATCCTTATATTTTATTTAAAACTAGCAAACCCGGCGAACTCCGTTTCGCCACCAACTTATTTTTGTGAGGGATACTCACAGCACGTACTGCCGCCATGCAAAACCATATTGGTTTGTAGTACATGCTATGTATCAAAGATGGCGCTGTATGTGAAAAATGATTTTCCATTTTTTCCTCCTTTTCTGTTGAAAAATTTCCTGAATTTAGTTTGCTATAAAGCTCACGGAGCCCGAGGCCTTTCCAACGAATGCAAAACCGTGGAAATCGGTTCGTGCGTTCTGGAATTATAGCGTCAGGAAGGAAAACCCGACTTATTTTTATATTATAGATTACAAAATTTATAATTTTTAAATCATTTGATGAGAGTCAATGATGACCCTTCTTCTATATGGAGAAGAGGCCTTTGCCAAGCAATGTGTTGTTTAGAAGTTGATTCAATGCACTTCATTTCATTATGAGAGCATAAGATTATATTATTATGATTTTCCTTGTTTTCCTGCTTTTCTGTTGAAAATTTTCCTGAATTTAGTTTGCTATAAAGCTCACGGAGCCCGAGATCTTTCCAACGAATGCAAAACCGTGGAAATCGGTTCGTGCGTTCTGGAATTATATCGTCAGGAAGGAAAACCCGACTTATTTTTATATTATAGATAATAATGTATTGTAAAATATATTATAAAGTAATTTTTGTTTTATTATTTCTTCCAGGAGGGTGAAATATGGTGTCGGGGTAAGAATGTTATGAAAGGTTATTATAAAAACGACAAAGCTACTAAAGAGACGATGACGGAAGATGGCTGGCTTAAAACTGGAGACATTGGAAAATACGATGAAGAGAAATTCTTATATGTTACTGATAGATTGAAGGAACTTATTAAAGTAAGTAATTTTTTAAAAGATATTATTTAAAGTTTGTGGTGTATACTATCATTACTAGAAAACATTGAACTGAATCAGCCTGCAAGCGTCCCACAACTTCAAACAGTAGAAGGGTTCGAGCATAATCCATAACATTGCTCCTCTGTGGATTGGTGGATAAATTCATTATAAACATATATAAATATATATATATATATATATATTTAAATTTATATTTGTTAGGGTGCTTACCGCGTTTATAATTTTGTTGAGTTCCTTATATTTCGGCAATGTTTCAATCGCCATGATCACGGGGAGACTGACGTACGGAGATTGGAGAGTGGTTGGTGGCAGATCAGAAAAATCTGTCTACCCTCTTTCTTCTTCGTTTAGGTCGACTAGTTTCGGCACACGGACGCACTTGTTCACTACGGCACACTATACTGACGGTGTCTTTTTTGGACTCTGAGCACCGATACCGTGAAGCATTTTCACACAAACTAATCACCGAATTCCACATACTCGGTATTCTGAAACCGTCTTCCCTATTTAAATTTGGATATTTTTTAATTTCAATTGCTTCCTTTATTAGTCGAGGAAAATGATGACGCTCGGATGATAAAACCTGTGGATTGTGTAATTCAATCTGAATTGAACTATAGCCGATTTTTGGGGTTCATTTTTTGTGACGACCTTGATATGCTCATTGATGCGACACGATATTGTTCGTTTAGTTTGGCCGATATATGAACTGCCACAACTACAGTCCACCTTATAGACACCAGGGTGTTCACGCAACAAAATCATAAACGCGGTAAGCACCCGAACAAATATAAATTTAAATATGAATAGTGATCGCGTTAGTTTAAAACAATATAACGAAGTTAAACGAGTCGAGATATTCTTCATTTCTCTTTCTTTTCTTAATTCTTACATAAGGGCCTGGCCTAGCAATTTTCCATGACTGATACTGTTGTAACATTTATACATGTTACAATGTTTTTTTTCTCTAATATTTTAATAAAATAAGTATTTGTGTTTGTCACGTCTTTCAAAGTGAAATAATATATTAATCTAAGTAAAGGATCATAGCCTTATAATACATATTGTTATTGGCATTCTTGACAATTTGGAAAATCTTTGGAAAACCAGGAATGCAGATTGATTTCTATTTTTTGCGATTAAGATATATTATGAATATTTAAAATATTAAATTACTTACCTTTTAAATGTTCGTGTATATCAAAAAATTAAATGTCACATTATGCATAGATCTAGTTATCTAAACATAAACCGTCAACTGACAGACTCGTTTATAAAAAAATTCGGGCTATATTTCCTAAAAGTTGTCAAAACGAAACATTATCTATCCCTACCACGCTCGTAATGTTAGCCGATATGCGAGAGAGACAGACTGATTTTTAATGTTCAGTCAATACGCTTAATCATAAACACTACACACACAATATCAGCATGTATGGTACACGCCAGATTTTGTTAATTTTACTATATAATATACTGTTGTAGATTAAGTCAATTTTTTTTGTATCGACAGGTAAAAGGATTCCAAGTACCACCGGCTGAACTAGAAGCGTTGCTTCGATCACATCCCAAAATCCAGGACTGCGCTGTAGTAGGTATTCCTGATCCAATATCCGGGGAAGTTCCAAAAGCGTTTGTAGTTCAAGCTGGCCAAGATCTGAAAAAGGAAGACGTTTTAGATTTCATCAATAGTAAAGTTGTGAGTTTCAAGAAGATAAAAGACGTACAATTCATTGATACGATACCAAAAAATACTTCGGGCAAGATCTTGAGGAAGGATTTAAAAGCTAAGTATTGCTAGTTGACTGTAAATAATTCATTAATATTTTTTAACTTTTAATATAAACTTCAATTAATTTGTCTGTCCATTTTGTAATGATTTATCATTATATGTATATAATTATAATTAAAAACGCAAATATTTTTGAGGTTTGAAGGTTGAATAGATTGTATGTAAGTGACTCATTCAAGCCAAACTATTGAATCGCTTGATATCCAATTTGCTATGTATGTTTATATACATAGCTTATTTCCGTAATTTTCATGAACTCATTATTCATGTGGGTAAAACCGCGGAGCACTGAATGAAAAGGAATTATAGTATAAACATAAGAAATTTGCTAAAAAAATGTCATGACCTAAATCTCAAGGAAATCTGAAATCTGAATGATCTGAAATCTGAATGATCTGAAATCTGTATGATGTGAAATCTGAATGAAATAATTTTTTTTTTTTACATTTTGTATGGGACCATCTTTAAAACTTTTACACATTTTATATCATAACGAAGCTAAGAACGACAAGAAGACGAGAAACAGTGCTGTGTTCGTCAAAACGTATTAACATATTATATGTCTATACATAAGGCATTCTTTAACTATATGATCCCTATTTTATAGGTGTATTATATACCTGTAAACTTTTTAAGCGGTTCATTTTTGAAGGGTTTTTGTCTTTTTATATAAAAGTAGTTTTTAAGTATAGTACATATGTGTATTTTAAGTATAAAAAAATAATAATAAATATCTGTATCTTATTTTATATCGCGATTATACTATCGCGAACCGCCACCATAACTCGGCGCATCGTTTTATTATAACTTCTTACGCGCGTACATAATTACACAAAAACACACACACACTTTTTTCATCAATGTTTTCTTATGACGTTATCACGTAAAATTGTCGTCTGTAAACCGACTTTACAACCATTTGTTCATTTATTTATTTATTGAAATTCATTATTGTCCAATAAATACACTAATACAAGTGTGTACAAAAGGCTCTACCAGCCAAACTTGGTATGTGTAAGGTATATATATATATTATAATTCACCAATTATTCAAAAATATTTTGACGTGATAACATCTTATAAATCGATAAACGCCGGCTGCACGCACGAAAAAGCATGACTCATTGTCACGTTCCGCGAGCGAGAGCGCGGACAAGCGATAGAGAGGCACGATCGGCCTAAGCGTTCGGCTTGTGACGCATCTCTCACTTCGACTCTATCGGTGGATGAGTCCGAGTAGAAGAAAAAAAAAAAATTGAATTAACGAGTGTAAAAAAATTTATCGAAAAATTTGTAATTTTCAATTAACTCCTTCTTTGTATTATTCAAAATATTGATAATTCAGTGAATTAAATGCATGCAATGTATGCAATTTTTCACCAAAGTTTTCTTATGACATAATCACGTAAAATTATCGTCCGTAAACCGACTTTTTTTATAATGTTCTAATCTAAAGTGTTTAAAATTTATAATTAAAAAAAATGTGTCGAGATAAATTATTGTACAACGATAAAAAACACCTTTTCTTTTAATGTACTTTTATACAATAAATAATCTTGATTAAAAGTGTCTTCAACGTTAGAATTATACATAAATAATTATAAAAATAAAATATACTCAACAATTTTTATTTTTATTTTTATAAAAAAGTATTAATTTTCTATATAATAATATCTAGTATAGTATTAAATTAATACTTAAAAAGTATAACAAGTCAAAAATGTACTTTTTAGTACTTAATTGAAGATATTATTTGAATAACAAAATGTATTTTTTTAAAAGTTTATTAGACTATTATTTGCACTTATTATGAAAACACTTTATATTATTTTTTATGTAATTGTTTCATATAAATAATAAAATAAATAATAAATGAAAAATATCTGATTTCTATTTCTTAATATTGAATACACATTTTAGAATGTATTCATATTTCACAAATGATAAGTTAAAAACAGACAAACAGCTGAATGTTATGCAAAAAAAAAAAAAATACTCGGATGTATTTTAATAATAAAAAAAATATATATTACTAAGATTAAAATTATTTTTTACTTTTGCCTTGATTTTGAAAACAGGGTCACTGCCAACGGGTCAGTCAAATATTAAATACTGCAATTAAGAAATTAAAAAATAATTTTGAATTAATAAATACATACTATATCGCACTTCACTACACAAAACATTTAGAGCCGAAACACATAACGGCGTTGCGTTGACGCAACGCTAAAATCAGCAGTTTGCGTTGCGGCGTTGCGGCGTCGCGAAAAAGAGCGTTGTTGTAGGGTAACCAGTTCTTCGTGATTTTTGATTGCGGATATTAATTTAATTATTTTAAATATTATAATTCACGTGAAATTTGTTAATATTTGAAGTTGTTATTAAAGTAGAATGCATAAAAAGTAATCTTTTGTACCGGAAATAATTTTGTGAATCAATTTTTTTATGCTGGTAGGATTTTAAACAACTTTTGTCTCATAAAGCCTAAACAAAATTTAAACATAGTGATACATAAATTAATATCTTACATTTATATTAGTTTCATAGATTAAATATAAACAAATAACTTTCGTACGCGGCTCCGCTCGCATGGTACAGGCACCAACGGTAGTCGGTACGTAAAGTAGGTACTCTATGTACTTTTCTGTACCCCAGAAAACTGGTATGCAGAATTTCATGATGATCGGGATTCAGGTTAATAGTTAAGGCGTAAAAGCGTAACAAACAAAAAAACTCACTTTAGAATTTGTCATATGGATGAAATTAGCATAAAATTAATGTACATATTTATAATTTAGGTACATCATACATGTCACTTGTTTGAACCGAGTCTTAAATTAGCTGTAAATCTAATAGTTAAAAGTAACAACATAACAACAATTGAGCTGAACTGTGAGCCGGTTCACAGCTCCGGTTCAAGCATATGGCTCATGAGCTTATCTGCAGTTCATAAAAATTCATTGAGATACCCATGTCTAATAAAGACACAAAAAAATAAAATATAAAAATAGACACAAAATGTCAATAAATCATGGTCAACAAGTATGACGTCACAACGCCGGAATTGGCGGTGCCGCGCCGCTAAAATTGGCGGTGACGCCACCGCCGATTTTAGCGTTGCGGCGTCGCAACGCCGTTATGTGTTTCGGCCCTTAGCGGTTTCCGAATCTGTTTGTTGACATGACAAATACGAATATGACAAACATTCGATTACTCATATTTTTTTATGTTTCCTTTAACTTTGAATTTTGATTTACGAATAAAAAAAAATAACGATCACTACATCACTACATAACTTTTATAAGCTCTTTAGTGTTCTAATCTTTTGAAAACATTGTTAACCGTTGATCGTGAATTATTATAATCGTAGATATTTCTAAACAAAGAAAAACATCCTGTTAAGTTTGATAATATGTTATATTTTGATATTTTATATAGATTTTTTTAATATAAGTATAAAATTAATTTTATCCTCTTATTTGTTATTGTAGTATTATGTAAAATCGAAAAATGCTAACAAGAAATCTTTAAAAATGATGTTTAAAATGTGTTTTTATTTTAAATGTAGATCTAAGCCATTGATAAGTTGTGAATGTGGACCAACTTCTAACAATTTAAGAGATATATTTTTTTGCTTTACTGAAAATTAACTCATTTTATAAATTGTTAAAATTAAAATATAATAAGAAGAGAAAAATATATTTTCATGAATTTTGTACATTGTATAGGTTTTTTTTAATCTGTTACTTTTGACATAGATTTATTTTTGTATACCTATATAAATATATTATATTTTAGTGTACTATTAAGAAAGGAAATTGGAAAAGTATATTGATACTTGACAACAATACGGTTTCAACAAACTATTGACTAATAATCCAATTTTATTGTTGCAAAACTGTAAATTATATGCAAAATTGTAAACCTCAGTGGTTTTTAATGCATATATAAATTAAGATTACTGTACCAACATTTGTAAAAAAAAAAAAAATTTGAAACCGTATTGTTATAGAGAACAATCGGTGGAATTCAATGCTTTAATTTTTATATTACTAAGTGTATTGCATTATAATAATAAAATTTTATATTGTATAATGTGTTTACATGTGCAAAATACAAAGATTTGTAAACATTTTTCTTTATATAAATTTGTTAATTATATTTTATTAAAATATATTAAACATGAAAAGATTTTTATTTTATTTTATAATAAGTTTAAAAAAGTCATCATTGTTCGAAATTAAAGAATGCGTTAATTTAAACCAAATACCGTTTATCATTTACGATCCAAAAAATTGGCGGTAAAGGATAAGTCAAAATATATTAATAAATTATATAATCTAATCGATAATTTATAGTAGATAAAAATATGAATCATTGACCTTTGATTAAATAGTAAACGCACTGTAAACAGTTATAATATAGTCCACAGCACTAACCAAGGTGCCAATCTGCTTCCATAATGACACCATACCGATTTTTCGATAGTTCGTAACTTGAAATTAAAGATAAATAAGCGAGTTATTTTTTAAATTCACGTTAAATCATGTAATGGAAAAATCACACATTGAATTAAACTAGAAAAAAAAATTATTTTGTTTTTAAAACATTTTTAACTAAACAAATCATACCTGCCAATAATATTTTTCAGACCAAAAATGTTACATATTGTTCTACAAAAATGATAATGATTTTAAATCATCGTATGAAGAAATACAAATAATACTACAATACTATACTAGAGGTGCAAAGCAGGAACCTCCCCGTGCGGGCGGGACGTGTCGATCCATGAGGACCTAAAAACCCAAGTACAGCGACACCCTCTGCCCCTGGTGCACCCCGGGCAACATGGGTTAGCGATTGATAGTGGATGGAAACCCAACAAGGCAACCTCTACTCCACGGAAGAGTTCAGCACCAGCTGAAACCCGGAGACTACTGGCATAGCCATCACTACAAACAAGGGAAGGAGCGACTGGAACTCCGGTCAATCCCGAACAGCCGCCGAAGGGAGAAGTAGCTGCATCCGCAGATACTGCTTAACCAGTCGACAGACTGCAGGCAAGCTGGACCCTAGTTGGACCGAGGGGCGGGAAGCGGGATAAGCCCCAGACTGGGACTGGTCAGCCGCACCCAGCACCGGGTCGTACTCAGCGCCACCGACCGAGTCAGAGGCAGAGGCGGAAAGCGCGTCTGCGCGTGCTCAATGAGCAAAACGCAGACCCTCCAGCACACTCTACTAGGCCGGTGGTGTCCGAACCCCAACCCGGCACCTCACGAGGTACAGGAGGGGTGTCTACGACGGGTCAAAAAGCCCGACCTACCTACAGGAAGGACTCGAACATCAGAGGCCCTCCATGCGACAAAGTTGGCAAAGAAGCCAAGCCTGCTGGGTCGTCCAAACGGGCTCGTCTCGACGAGACCGTGTCACCAACGGGCGAACACAAAAGGCCGAAACTTCTTAACAGACCACAGCCAACTTCCTATGCGGACGCCACGAAAACGGTCCCTTTGGTCGCTGTAACATCAGCCACCACATGTCATATTTGCGCGGCGTCGGTACAGCTAATCCAGGAGAAGCTTGAGGAGAAGCTCTTGGCGGCTATGACAGCGGCCAAAGGTGGAGAGGGTCCCGTTTTTCTTGGCAAACCCGTCTATGACGGGGGAGTCCTGAAACTGTGGTGCTCCAACCTCAAAACCCTGGAGTGGCTCAAGACTGCTGTCAATAACATCATACTCCCGACTGGAGACCGACTGACGGCGAAACAGATGTGGGAGGTAATTCGCCGCGTGCGGTGTGGTATCCTCCTACCTGGAGTCACCAAAGACACCAGGGCTATCGGTGGTATGCTCCGCTTCCAGGATCCCTGGGCGGAAGTTGACCGATGGCTCCTGCACTCTCTACATCCCCAAACCAGCGAGACATTTATTGTCGTCAGTGTACCGGAGGACTTGGTACCGGTTCTGACGGAACACGAGCGCCGGCTAGGTTACATGCTGGGCTTCGTGTACCTGAAGTTCCAGGGACCAAGAGGTAAATTTACCGAATCCCCCCCCCCCTAAGGCCGCAGACCCAGAGGCCACAAAGGGCACCGACGCGGTAAAGGACTTATAGGATTTACCACCTACACCGATGGAGGCCGAGAACTCCGAAGAACCAGCCGAAGATGGCGTACGGGTCTCGGAGCCCCCTACGGAAGAGGCACTCGACAGCGCCATGGAGCTCGAAGACGTATTGTCTCCGGACTCGAAAAGTGGAACCGAGTGCACCCAGGGGATCAGCAACCTAGACATCGGGGACGCAGGAGAGGGTTTGCAATCCGAAGATGGCACCACAGTATTACCGCAACGGCTCAATTACGGAAGTGGTTGGAGGTCCATCCTACAACCCTTGCCTTGATCCAGGATCCGTGGATCAGGTAGGGCCGCATATGCGGTTTTTCCAATACTGGAGGTAAGCTAATACATTGTACAGGGCCAGAAATACCTCGGACCTGTATTTATATTTCTGATAATCTACTTGTGCAACCTTTAACAGAATTCTGTTCTAGAGATCTATGTGTAATCTCACTACTGGACACGACTACACACCAGCCCAAGGTGGTCGTCGCCTCCGCCTATATGCCGGATGGGGATGTACCACCGCCTCCTCAGGAGCTGAAAAGGTTGGTGAGCCGCTGCGAAGGAACCAAAATGGAACTCCTAGTGGCTACAGACTGCAACGCACACCATCCGCTATGGGGCATGCAGTCAGAAAATGATAGAGGTAGGCAATTAAAGTTGAATACCTTTTTACTACTAATTTAAATATACTGAACGTTGGGACAGAACCTACTTGTACATGACCTGAACTAGAGAGGCTCAGGACTAAGGTAAGAAGACATTTAAATCGTGCAATGAACACAGGCGCTGACTGCGACAAGAAAGACTGGAAACAAATATACAAAAAACGCATCAGATACAGAAGCTCTGGAAGCTGGCGTAAATACACTACTGGCATAGAATGCCAACATCAGGCTAACACAGGGTAAGGAAAGTCCTCTCAAACTAGCCCAAACAAATCTTGGGTACCTTACGCAGGCCAGACGACACTTTCACCGGCTCACCGGAGGAAGCAGAGCGGCTCCTCCTGGAGACACACTTTCCTGACTGCAAATTTGTGCAGAACATGGAGTGGATGGAGGAAAGTACAAATGCTAATGAAGAAAACTGGGCAATAGCCTATAGGGTTGTCACGATCGACAAAACCAGATGGGCTATTAATACATTTCACCCTTTCAAGTCGGCAGGGCCAGATGGGGTTTTTCCTGCCCTATTACAATGGAGAGGTGAGACCGTACTTGCACTGCTAACCATCATCTTCAGGGCGTGTCTAGCGCATAGATACGTTCCCAGAGGTTGGAGAGAGGTGAAAGTTATCTTCATACCTAAACCAGGTAAATGCGATTACTCTAATCCTAGATCATACAGACCAATCAGCCTAACCTCCTTTGCACTAAAAACATTGGAGAGGCTGTGCGAGAAATAACTGAGGGAAAACTACCTCCAAAAATTACCCTTGCATCCAAACCAACATGCGTACAGTCAAAGTAAATGCACCGATTCTGCACTCCAGGCCGTGGTAAGTGTCATTGAAAGTGCAATATCGGATAAAGGCTTCTGTCTGGGTACCTTCTTAGACATCGAGGGTACTTTCGACAAGACAAAATTCATCAAAATAAACGAGGCTCTACAACGTCATGGAGTATGTACAACTCTAAAAAATTGGATTGGAAACATGCTTTAGGGTAGAATATTACTGCTCGTTGAGGGTGAATCGAAGAAGGCAATTGTAGCAAAAGGTTGCCCGCAAGGTGGCGTGATCTCGCCGCTTCTGTGGAATATGGTGGTCAATGACCTCATCACTGCCCTCAATGACCATCGCTTCTACACGGTAGGTTACGCAGACGATCTAGCGATCCTGATACGCCGAAAGTTTGTCAATACTATATGTGAAGTTACGAACGCAGCATTGAGAATCGTGGAGCAATGGTGCGGAGACAACGGCTTATCAGTGAATCCTGCAAAAACTGAACTGGTAATGTTTACGAACAATAGAATCTTTGGCAACTACAAGCTGCCCAAGATGTTCAATACTGAGCTCCAGCTGGCTAGCGAGGTAAAGTATTTAGGAGTGATACTCGACAGCAAGCTCAACTGGGGCGCGCATCTAGATGCGAAACTAAGTACAGCCACCATATCCTTCTGGCAGTGCCGTAGAATGATAGGTAAGACGTGGGGCCTCTCCCCAAAAATCGTTCAATGGCTCTACACAGCAGTGATACGGCCCATAATATGCTACGGAGCTGTTGTATGGTGGCCACGCACAAAACTCATAACAGCACGTAACAAACTACAGAGCTTCCAGCGATTAGCATGTTTAACTATCACAGAAGCCATGAGGACGACACCAACTGCAGCGTTAGAAGTTACGCTGAACCTCCCAGCCCTCCACCTATTCATAAGGCAGGAGGCAGCTTCTACAGCGGTAAGGTTAAAGACACTTCATCTTTGGAAAGGAGACTTGTCCCCCCAAGCGGAGGTTCTAAATGAGGTGATGGAAAAAGAACCAATGCTGCTGGCGGTAAGCGACAAACTTCCAAAGCAATTTGTTTTCGACAAAAAATATAAAATACAGCTTCATGAAGATCCAAACGAAGCCCTGAACACAAAGGACGTAAGGATCTTTACTGATGGCTCTAAGACTGGATCAGGTACAGGATACGGTGTATTCTCTGAAGATCTCAACATGCAAATAGCCGCCCCTCTGGGTGCTCACAACACCGTCTATCAGGCGGAATGTATGGGTATCATAGCAGCGGCCTCAGCTACTCTTGTTCGAAAGGTAAAGGACTACTCCATCCGAATCCTCTCGGACAGCAGATCAGTACTACAAGCTCTTCAAAGTCACTCTATCACCTCAAGACTTATCTACAACTGTCACCAATCCCTGATGGAGGTATGTAATAACAACAACAACGTAACTCTTCAGTGGATCAAAGGTCACAGTGGCTCCCGTGGTAACGATGCCGCTGATGAACTGGCCAGAAAGGTTCGGAGTTGGCTGCGATTGGACCAATAAGTAAAGTACTTTCGATATCAGTTTAAAGTTTTTTGATATCTGTAATAGTTACGGAATAATCGCCTGTGCACACTTAACAATTACACCCGGTATATATATAAAATACTAACATACCGCCCACCAAGAAAAACGTTTTTTAACACATATTCTTACATTTTTTTATAGAGTGAAAATTCCACTTTTAGATCGTGTATCAAGATGAAACCTACACCAGATTTTAAGTTTGACCTTTACAATCTGAACTGAAAACCGCATTCAATTTCGTGCAGCTGATTTTGTGTGGATGCTGGAACAAACATACAGACAGACAGGCAAAAATTCTAAAAATAATTGTTATGGCTTCTATTGCTTTGATAAATACCCAAATAATTAGGTTTCACTCTATCACCTCAAGACTTATCTACAACTGTCACCAATCCCTGATGGAGGTATGTAATAACAACAACAACGTAACTCTTCAGTGGATCAAAGGTCACAGTGGCTCCCGTGGTAACGATGCCGCTGATGAACTGGCCAGAAAGGTTCGGAGTTGGCTGCGATTGGACCAATAAGTAAAGTACTTTCGATATCAGTTTAAAGTTTTTTGATATCTGTAATAGTTACGGAATAATCGCCTGTGCACACTTAACAATTACACCCGGTATATATATAAAATACTAACATACCGCCCACCAAGAAAAACGTTTTTTAACACATATTCTTACATTTTTTTATAGAGTGAAAATTCCACTTTTAGATGGTGTATCAAGATGAAACCTACACCAGATTTTAAGTTTGACCTTTACAATCTGAACTGAAAACCGCATTCAATTTCGTGCAGCTGATTTTGTGTGGATGCTGGAACAAACATACAGACAGACAGGCAAAAATTCTAAAAATAATTGTTATGGCTTCTATTGCTTTGATAAATACCCAAATAATTAGGTTTTTTTAAATATCTCATGTACAAAGTGACCGGTTACAACCTTATTACCCGACTGCGACAGAAGGAGGGTTATGTTTTTCGAGTGTATGTATGTATGTATGTGTGTATGTGTGTGTGCGTGTGCGTGTGCGTGTGCGTGTGCGTGTGCGTGTGCGTGTGCGTGTGCGTGTGCGTGTGATGTGCGTGTGCGTGTGTGAAAAATGATAAATAGTTGCACAAATAAGTAAGTTACAGCAATGGTTATCAGTTTTTATTACGTCATCGAGTCATATACCTACTTGAATCATTATGACTTTGCAAATGATAACTACTAACTAGTAATCAACAGTAATGTTAGGTTTTAAATAAAATAAAAGGTACTTACTTAAGGTATAATTAAAAAGGAATAAAAAAAACAAATAGCTTACTTAATATAATACTGAAACATATTAAATGCAATAAAAAACTAAATAAAAAAGCAAGTTTTTCGAAAATTCTAAAAAAATGCGATATAATAAACACACCGGTATATTTAGCGGAACACAAAAAAAAGGTCCATAATTAAAAAAATATGGTTTTATTTTAAAATCTACTTACTACACTTCTTTTGTAATTTAAAGTTTCATTTGTTTTACTTAAAATGAGATCACATTAAGAACAGATTTAGCGAGAAAAAGCTATTTGTGAAAAATGGTACATTTTTGAACTTTTTATGTAACCGGGAAAAGTGAAAATTAATATTAAAGTAACAATAAATTAAGTTAGAAAAATGGTGACTAATATCTACTACTATGTATATTAAAGTTTCTACCCGTCTAGTCATAATGAGAATGATGTTATCGATGGTCTCCTTTTTTTTTAACGATGGGAAATGCATTTACGCATCCCGTCGCCCGAAAGCGACGGGTATGTATGTGGGAGTCGCTGACTCCCCCAAAAGCCAGAATACCCACTAAAACCCATCGGCCGTCTGCGCCGTAATGGAGCGCCACGGGATCGCAAAGGCATACAACCGTGACGCCCCGACGCTGGGCCCGGCTGCCCCTCCGTATGTGATTGGAGCTGCTCGACCGGTATACTCTGCTAATTCAGAGAAGTACCGGGAGTGGCCCAACTACCGAAGTGGAGGGAGAGAGTACCCTCGATCTCCCTCCATCCTTGCTCCACCGCTCTACCGGTCCACTCTGCGCGAGGCAGAGAAGACCAGGGGCCTCTCCTCATCCCTCCGCGCCCTTCCGGCGCCACGCCCCCATCGACTGCACCTCCCATGCCAACACACTCCACTGCGTCTCCGCGCCCCGCCGTATGTAGTTGGAGACACTCACCGGTCCACTCTTCTAATTCCGAGAAGTACCGGGAGCGGCCCAACCACCGAAGTGGAGGGAGAGAGTACCCTCGATCTCCCTCCATCCTCCCTACTGCGCTTTTGCGCCCACCGCTGCTGGTTTTGGTCCGCGGGGGTCCGAAGACCCCTCGTACACCACTCGTTCACTGCGTCCGAGTGGTGTACCCCCTATCCGCCACCAAGGGACGCGCCCAGTAGGAGACCAGCAACTCCCGTGGGTTATCGATGGTCTCCTGGGATAGTCTCCGCCATTCCTCAACTACGGCGATTCGCAGTTCACCCACGTTGGCAGAAGCTGGAATTCTGGACTTAACTGTTCTTTTCAGCAAATTTCAAACGTGCTCTATTGGGTTCATATCCGGTGATGTCGCCGGCCACTCCATAACAGTGATATTCATATCATTAAGATAAGCTTGAGTTGCCCGAGCGGTATGCGGCTGAGCATTATCCTGCATAAAAACAAAATCGTCACCGATATATGGGTCAAACGGTACGACATTTTCTTCTAAAACTTTTCTGATATAGCGGTCTGCAGTCAGACTTCCTGTATGCAACTGTAGTTTCAAAATTTGTCTGAATGTATCGTTCTTCTTTGCGCCTGTATATTCTTTGCCTGCCATCAATTTGATTTAAGAGAATTCTGCACTCATCACTAAAAAATACCTTACTCCATTGGTCTGCGATCCAAAGTCGATGTTCCTGAGCAAAAGTTAACCTGTTTCTACGATGATTTACGTCGAGCCTTGGAGCCTTGGCGGACACAAATGAACCCAAACCATCTTTTTCAAACTTTTTTCGTACCTCATGTCGGGCTTGGACGGCCGTCAAACGGGGCTTCCTACGTACACGAAGCCGAATGAAACGATTATCCCTACTCGAAGTGCGTCTTTTTCTGCCTTGTCCTGCTCTTCTCACATAAGTAGGTACCGGTCTCCCTTAACCGTTGGATACTGCGATGGATCATTGAAACTGGTCGACGAAGATCTCTGGATATTACTCTGTAGGTTTGACCATTTCTTCGCATTTCGAGTGCCCTGGCAATCTCTGTTGGGGCTAAGTCAGGCATAATTCATTCTCCGCGGGACCGGACGCAAGGGACCCCCACCGGGGGCTACCCTACAGATCGGAGAGGGGAGGGTCAGGATGAACTCCCAAATGAAATATCTGGGGCTCATCCTAGACGGAGGGTGGACCTTCGGCCCACACTTTGCTATGGTGGGACCGAAGGTCGTAAAGGTGGCGAGTGCACTGGGCAGACTTCTCCCGAACCTCGGAGGACCCAGCGCCGCCTGCAGGCAGCAGTACTCTGGTGTCTGCCGGAGTATGGCGACGTACGGCGCCCCGGTTTGGGCGGATCGCCTCACTGCGAGGAATAAGGCGGCGCTGCGCGCTGCGCAGCGAATAATCGCGATGAGGATGATTCGGGGGTACCGTACGGTATCGTGGGCTGCAGCTACTGCTCTAGCCGGCGACCCCCCGTGGGAGCTCGTGGCGAAGGTTCTTGCCTAGACCTACTCATACGCCTCGGGTAGGAGCGCTCTTGGTGAGAACCCAACGTTGGACGAGATCCTACGGGTGCGTCGGATAGGACAGGAAGCGCTAATGCGGAGGTGGAGGGAGGACCTGGCGGTGCAGCCGTATGGCACACGCGTAACGGCTGCCATTCGCCCGGTCCTCGAGCGGTGGATGCGTCGAAAACGCAAACCCTTCACCTTCCGTCTGACGCAGGTTCTCACCGGGCACGGTTGCTTTGGTGACTACCTGTGCCGGACGGCCCAGAGGGAGCCGATGACTGAATGTCACGATTTTGGCGCGGCGGTGGACTCTGCCCAGCACACCCTCGAGTTGTGCCCGAGATGGGCGGCGCTGCGTCAAGGTCTGACGTCGTCCTCGGAGGGGACTTGTCGCTCCCGAGCATCATCACCGCGATGCTCGGCGACGACGAGTCTTGGAAGGCGATGGTCTCCTTCTGCGAGACAGTAATGTCTCAGAAGGAGGCCGACGAACGGAGGAGAGAGGAGGCCGCCGACGTGGCCTCCATCCGCGGGCGACGAATAGGGGTGCGTAGGAGGCGCTACTTAATGCGCCTCCAGTAACGCCCCTGTACCCGTGTCGGGCCGGGATGAGAACCCGGTCCTGCTAGACACGACGTCGTCGAGACTGTTTAGAGGTTAGCCGGACAGTCCCCATGGAGGAGAAGTCTGGCCTTTTCGCCGAGGCCAGCCTGTCGCTGGAGGGATCCTGTTGCCTGCAGATCCGGGACCCTCCAATTAAAGCGGCTGAAGGCTCCCGCAGGGGTTTTAGTACGGTATTGCACTCCCAAAGTGTCGAGTCCGACATAGGTCTAGGACTGCCGACCCGGGCGTCCTGGATATCATCCGTAAATGGATTCCCCTGCATCACAAAAAAAAGGCATAATTCAGTCCTCAACTCCAAAATGATACGCGATTTAAAAAAAAAAAAAAAACTAACAAAAAAACAGTATTTCAATGAAATGTTACATCAAACTCAGAAGGAAGAAATACTCGAAGTTCGCTCCAGATAAGGTGTATTTGAATAAAATTAAAACAATTGCATAAAATGTGATGTTCAGTTGTTTTCTTGATTTGAAATTATTTCTTTTTAAATTAAATGACGTATAAACCAGCAACCTTATATGATACTGATATCAAACCTTTTTTTATGTTCCGCTTAATATGCCAGTGTGTGTATTTTTTTTAAATCTTAAACGTCCTTTTTCTATGTCACGCCTACTACACTAATATATTTTGCACTTTGTGGAGTATTTCAAACAGATTTTAATAAAATCCCACATTTTTGATGTAAGCAGTATTTTGCAAGGAAATAATAATCATGAGTAACAAAACACTATCACTTGATTTACTAGCAACCGAATGGGTGCTACCATGACACACACCAGACTTCATCGTCAGGTCATCATCATATTTCTGTGGGACCACCAACATGTAACGTAAAAACATAAAAAAAAACTAAAAAAAAAAAATTTAAATCGACACAAAAAACTTGAAGAAATCGGCTAACACTGGTAGGTACATATAAAATCGCGATATACGTGGAATTTTTTTAAAATTTAAAATTTTTTACGATTTCGTGATTATGAAGTCGAATCGATTAAGTTACTTAAATAATTAGGAAGTGTTTTGTAATTTATTAAAGTTTTGTATGAGAAAATCAATAGATATCTCTATTGATTTTATTAAAAAAAATTAGATGATACATTAATTATTTTATTCCTTTTTTAAATATTATATATTTCCGTTTTATGTAAATACTTAATTATATTAAAAGTCTGTTACACTTATTAATGCAATAAATGTAATTACCAAATCGTCTCATTAATTAATTTATTGTAATTAATTAAAATAATAGAAGTACATAAATGATCCATATAATTAATTATCAATTATTACCAAAGTTAAGTATAACTACGAGGAAGTTTAAATATGAATAAAATAATCAACGTATAGGTGAGAGAAAAGAGGTAAAGACGAAATTTGAAATAACTTTTAAATAATTTTAACCCATTAAACAAAATCTAAGTTGATATCGGTGTGTTAAGGAATAAATAATGAAATAGATTAATTAAATAGCTTTTAACAATTAGTGTATCGTAACAAACAGCATATCTTTTTATAAAATGATAAAAACATATTTCGTATATTGCTTCACCTGTCAAAAACAAATCGATTGCTCGTAAACAATTATAAAAAATGGATAGACTATAAGTACCTACCTATTATTCGTCTGAAATTCGTATGGATTGCATTGGAACGCTAGGCGCAGTAGGCATGATATTTAAACAATCAGTATCTGTGAACTGTCGCTATTTATAAATATGATTTGATCTAATTTTACTTTCAAGTGTAAACGAACTCTCGCAAAACATTGGATAATTTTTTTCGCATGAAAAATGATATTAAATAAAATTAGTTGATTAAATTAATTAATTGGTTGGGTTTTTAAGTATTTTTGATAGTAATAAAACTGATGAAAATAATAAATGTAAACTCGTTTAGAGTTCATTGATAAAAAAAAAAATCTTTGAATTTTAATTTAAATTCAGAAATCACCCTCGGGTTAAGGACGCTATCACATTTTTCCACAAATATCAGTGATTTTCAGGTACCATTTTAATTAATTAGGAGTCACACTGCGAGGATATCTTGGTTTCAAATGAAAGATAATATATTCATCTCCAGAGTAACACCATAAAAAATCTATAGCCCCATACACATTTTTTACACAAATTCGTTTTAACCATCACAGTAATCGCAAAAAATTAAAAAAAGAGGGGTCTGAATAGGAACCAATATAGCTAAATAAACTGCACTAAGAAAAATAAATATACTAAGAAATTGTTGCTTATTTAGTCCTCTGTACGAATAGCTAAATATATTAAATAAAAATAAATAATATTTCCATTTATGAGAAAAATAAGAAACGCTCTCAAATTTCTTCATACAATTTTTACTCCTGAACAATCGTCGTTCGTCATTCTGCGCCAGTGCAGCGTCAGTCATTTTGTAAGGTGTGGCTACCAACTTTCAATTTCTGTAAAAATTGGTAGCATTGTTTGTCAAAATCAAAAATTGATACGTCAAAGAGTATGTCGATACGTCACTTCGATAAAAAATCAAAAATGGCCGCTGACTTGCTATTTAAAAAGTTAATTAAACAACAAACATTTTCCTTCCAACCGGTAGGTGTTTACGAATTTGTTATTCATTCAAAGTCTCCGAAGACCTTTGTTTAGATGCTCGTTCTTTTGTTTTATTGCTAAGACTCGTGTTGATACTATACTAGGTAAAAGAAAACTGCTTGTTGACAATATATTTACACATTTTACGTTTTTTTTTTTTTAAATTTTAATTATGGGCTTTAAATTTATTAATTTTGTATGTGACTAAGTTATTTTGATGAAAAAAGTACGTTATTCTTATGTATTCAGTTAAAAATACATGTGAAACAACACTTTACAGTTTTTCGTTGATATAAATACGGAAATACCACATGTATAAAAATACTTTTTCTTGTTGTTCCATAGAATAAATAATACTTTAGATATTCTGATTCCTCACAATAACACATTATTCAAAGTTTCATAGTTTCTTTTATCTATTTATTTACTATGTTTAGTATATTATACACCTCTGTTTAACATTGGAATCTTATCTTTATGAAATTCATCCATTGCTTGAAACCACTGTATGGTATTAAAGGTGTATTTATTCAAGTACACATGCCTCCTGTATCTAATTTATTTTAAACAAATATCTGGTTGATCTGAATTGGTGTGTAAAAAAACAAAATACCTAAAACACTATAACATATAGGTTAGGTTAGGTAAGGTTAGAAACTGAAATATTAAACATTAAACATAATCAATAATTAACTTGCATTAATATTTTCTACAGTAATTAAAGATGATATTTTTTAATTATCATTGACAAATTTGTATGTGTATTGCAAAATCACATCAATTGGAGTATCTAAGTAATAATTTGATATTATATATTGTAAGTAAATAATAACTTGACCAAACTATTACAACAGCAAGGAGAATGGACAGCTAAACATGATGAGTACCATTAGATGAGTCCATTGATGCAATTCCCTCTTCGCATCTTAAAAGCATAAAATAAGAAACCATCAGAAACTATATAGAGGTAAGGTGATTTTTTTACATTTTTAGTATTATTATCTTAGCATAATTCTGGATGAATAGCATTTTAAAGTTATGTGTTGTATAGTATAAATAGTTCTGTAGTCTTGATATTGGTTTGGCCATTTTACTACTTCTATTTATATTTGCTTACAAAAAGCTGCATAAGTTTCAAAACTTTATGATTTAAATATATTTTTATATACATGTGGTTATAACAAAATACAATAATTTTATTGTATCATAGTATCTTCCCTTTTTTCTATATGGAGAAGAGGCCTTTGCTCAGCAGTGGGTTGTTTACAGGCTGATACAGTACAGTACTTAGTAACTTGCTTATTATAATCACCTCACCAAACAGGACTTCATGTGTATTAAAAAAATTTGTACTTTATTTTTTTTTTTTTTTTTTTTTGGTAATTAGTAAACATGCATCTTAATCGACTATTGCATAAATTTAAGTCTAAATAACAAAGTAAACACTTAACAGATGAAAAATAAATTTTACAATTATAATAATAAATTTAAAGGAAACATTTAGGTATGTACAATAATGTATCTTATCTATAAACTCTTAAATAAGAAACATTGAATTTTGTATTTGATTATCAAGCATTTTTTATGTATTTAAATCTTGATTACCACAAACTATAGTTGACATTAGCGCAGTTGATAAAAGATAAATTAATTACATTTATTTACCAAACTCACATTTTTATTTCAGTTCTTCAAGATGTAACTAATATATAAGGAAGGTGACCATTCAAAATACTATCTGTAACTTACAAAAAGTGAGTGTTTTTTTTTAAATTTATCATTATTATAGTACAAAACATACAGATGTATTACAGTTTGGTACAATATGTGTTAAACAGACTGTTGACCTTAAAACTTAAATTAATTCATATACAATCTTGAAGTTATTATTTCAATATTTGACTACAACATGGTAAACAACACATTGACAAATGAAAACATTCAAAATTAACTATTTTAGTTGTATGATAAAATTTGATTTAATCTGCAGTCAATCATTTTTCAGAATCACATTATTTTTCTGTCTTATTGTTTCTGTCCTGTACAAATTATAATTAATAAATTATTGATAAATAATAAACGACTGGTCTCTTGGCACAGTTGCATTATACTCCAGGGTCGTGGGTTCGATTCCCATCCTGAATCTGGGTGTAATATTTGTATATTATATATTCATATGGATATTTACTAAAAAAAGTTATATATTTGTAGCAGTCAGTTGTTACCAGAAACACGGTCATTGAGTTGCCTATCTTAGGAACATGGGACTGTGTGTGTGTTGAAACATTTATTTATTTGATTTATTTAAATCACTTTGTTATTAATATCAAAGTATTTCATTAGATGGTTCTCTCATAAAAATCCTGTATTAATAGATTATTTTAAATAAATATTATTGACAAATCCTTTTAACTTCTATATGTTATATAAAAGTTGAGACTTTTACCAATTAATGAGTCAATAAAAAAAAATTTTGGTTTGAAAATTATTTTATAATAAAAATCACCTATAGCCTATCACTAATTAAATTAATAATTTTTAATTTGTTATTTTGTTAAACCAATCGAAATTAGAAACTATAAACTGTATTTAAAAAGTTTAAATTTCAAAGAAATAATCTTGTAATTAATTGAATTTTCAGACATAAGAGGTTCATAGCTACACCACACCCTCTTCTCCCAAGGATCTTGGTGCATGTATCTACCGCGCTAACTAATAATTCTAGGTAAGAATAAAGTTATACTTACATATAATTTTCTAATGGCTGGTTGAATAACAAATCTACATTTAACAATTTGTTAAATTAGGTAAAACATAAAGCACATACGACATGTGTATGTTTCAAAAAGTAAGATAAATTGGCATTTCTACTTTCAACATTGATCTTTCTTTAGGAGGGCTCAGTTTTAACTAAAGATAAAAAAAAGCAATAAAAAAATTTGAAATATTTCAATATTAATATTTGTATGACGAATATAGATGTGCACCGGGTCATGGATGTGTATTTATGTATATATGTATTTATACAAATTTCTTAAATTTATTTACGTTCCTAGTACCTGTAACACAAGTTCTTACAAAATTAGCACGGGGCTAGGTTAATGTGGTGTGATTGTTGGTTAATATTTATTTATTATTTATTTATATTTGTCTAAAATCAGCAATCTGTCCAAATCTTCATAAAAAATATTTAAAAAAAAATGATTTTATATAAAATAGTAGGTTATTTAGTAATGAAATTGATAATGGCACATAATTATGTATGATGTATATTATACATATTGTATACCATTTTAACAGAAATATTTCATCAAGATGATGAAATTATATCATTATTCCTATTTTTTTTATGAAGGCTATTCGTCTACATCAAATATAGTTATTTCCTTCGAGATTTAAAACTGAAAAATAAAAATAGCCAGTTAATATTTTATTGATAACAAAAATGTATATTTTTAATGTATGTATATAATACTTTTTGATATATTTTTACATTTAGATTATTTCTAATTTCAGATTCTACATCAACTGCATTGGTCATTCTTCAGATCAAGCATTTAATGAAAAATTGTTTGAAGCTCGTTAAGCGATTACTAAATATATTATATTATAATTTAAAAGAAATATTATAAAAAGCAGTTATACTAAACAATAGTTGCCTATTTAAAGCATTTGACTATTTTTTGAGTTTTTACTAGTCAGTAAATAATGCTTATATAAACTTGTAACATTGTAAACATTGAGATTTCTACTTAGATTTACTCAGGTTTTAAATACAACAATTAAATTTTGCTATTTTCTGACAAGTACTGTTTATATGTAGTTGGCTATCATAAAATCTCTACATCTATAATATTTCTATATTTTACATGTTTTAAAAATGTAAAATTGCTGTTTTGTGTTTTTACTGCCAACAATTATAATATTTTGAGCATTCCTTTCAATATTTACAATTTTTTAATTGTAAAAAATTATTTTTATTATCTTCTGCCAAATACTGTTAGCAATAATGACTTATTTATTATACAATGTTTTAAAAATTTTCATTATTTGAGTATATTTACATGAATATTAACATTTTTAGATTGTATAATTACTATTTATTAATTCCTGCCAAATACTGCTTGCAGTAATTGTTTATTTTACAAAGTTTTCTAAATTTAAATATTTTTAGTAGATTTCTGTCTATATTTACATATTCTTACAATGGAAAACTTTACTTTTGTATTTTACAACGAAAAAATTGTTTAAATATTACAGTATTTACTAATTTTCTAAGACGACAGTTCTGATTATACAGTCTAATCTTAAGTCTTATATCATTCTGTAAGGTAAAATTTTTTGTGAAAGGCTAAAATATTACAATATGATCATTATGCTAGTATCATTATCTTGTTTTATACCAGTGTAGTATCTTAGTAAGATGATTAAAATGCGCGGATCATTAATATTGTCTTTAAGAGTGTGTCTCCACCAGAGCAGAGATGTGCTGAGATGTGTTTTAAACAACCAATAGAATTTCGTTCAGTGTTCCACTGAAGCGGAGGGGAGACGAGGTGTGTGAATAACGAAATTCTATGGTTGTTTTAACACATCTCCACACATCCCCGCTCTGGTGGAGTTTGGGCCTAAAACTGTAATACTCAAGTGGAACTAGTAATAATAAAAAAATAAAATATTTAGTTATTTATTGATCTTTATGTATCAGCAAGTAACTAACTAATAAGATAGGGTACAGGGTAAAGTTAAGTTTGTAAAGTAAAGTTATATTGTTTAATATTTTTTGAGAATGACTTTATAATGAGAGTATTTCTTATGTAAATGCTCTTTAGAATAGTAATTTTCTTAGTTGATATCTGTAAAAATATTTTTCATGTTATGCTTGTAAATGATATTTAATATATTTTGAGAATGACTGTATAATTAGAGTGTTTCTTGTGTAAATGCTCTTTGAAATTGTATTTTTCTCAGTTGATATCTGTAAATATTTTCATGTTATGCTTGTAAATTATATTATTTGATATTTTTTGAGAATTACTGTCTATTGAGAGTGTTTTTTACTCTTTGGATTTGTATTTTTCTCAGTTGATATCTGTAAATATTTTCATGTTATGCTTGTAAATCATATTATTTAATATTTTTGAGAATGACTGTATAATGAGAGTGTTTCTTGGCTAAATGCTTTTTGGAATTTTATTTTTCTCAGTTAATATCTGTAAATATTTTCGTGTTATGCTTGTAAATCATATTCTTTAATATTTTTTGAGAATGACTGTATAATAAGAGTGTCTTTTATGTAATACTCTTTGGACTTGTATTTTTCTTAGTTGATATCTGTAAATATTTTCATGTTATGCTTGTAAATCATAATATTTAATATTTTTTTAGAATTACTGTATATTGATAGTGTTTTTTATGTAATACTCTTTGGACTTGTATTTTTCTCAGTTGATATCTGTAAATATTTTCATGTTATGCTTGTAAATCATATTATTTAATATTTATTGAGAATTACTTTATATTGAGAGTGTTTCTTGTGTAAATGTTCTTTGAAATTTTATTTTTCTCAGTTGATATCTGTAAATATTTTCATGTTATGCTTGTAAATTATATTATTTAATTTTTTTTTGAGAATTACTTGTACAATGGATGTTTCTCATGTAATGCTCTTTGGAATTCTATTTTTTTAACTTGATATCTGATTTTCATATTATGTTTGTAAATCATATTATTTTTGAAAATCATTGCATAATGAGAGTGTATTTTATGTAATGCTCTTTAGACTTGTATTTTTCTCAGTTGATATCTGTAAATATATTCATGTGTTTGTGAATCATATTATCATATTAAAATATAAATAATAAAACAAAAAATGTGTTTTATTTACAATATGCAAAAATATATATAAAGGAAGCACGTGCTCAAAAGTATCGATAGTTTTATCGATAATTTTCCACACTAGTATCGACATCTGGTACGATAAAATAGGGACAACACTATGCTTCAGTACTACCAAATTAATGGAAAAAAAGAACTCGACCGTAATGTTGCATTATTTACTTACAAAACGATTTTTAGCTCAACTCTATGTTCGAAGCTTCACCTCTTTATTTTTATACTCTTTGTTCTGCGCCCAAACGCGCTCGTGGAAGCACGGGTGTATCGCTTCAGCGCAATTAATAATTACGTAAAAAAGGGCGTGCCTTGTGTATACTGTGCTTGAACGAAATTGATACTTTTTCGGACCGAAATAAAATAATTGTCTTTGCGATGCATTTGGTTTATATTAAAAAATAAAATAAAAGGAACAACATAACAATCTTCGCAATCTGTTGTCTTTACACTGCTTTTTTTTTAATATTTTATAATTACTATTGTACAAAGTTTTTAAATAGTAGTTTTAAATAGATAACCGAATTTATGCTTTTGTCCTCTATTGGTATCTATTCTATTGTAATCTATTGTCTTAGAGTATTAGAAAGTAAATTAATAATAATAATAATAATAAATTAATTTATTACGCAATACTCAACTTCGCAACACTCTTTGTTACCTTTTTTTTTAATTTTTTTTTTTCGCTGGGAAATGCATTTACGTATCCCGGCGCCCGAGGGCGACGGGTATGTGGGACTCGCTGACACGGCAGAACGTGCCAGAATACCGCACTAAAACCCAGCGGTGCCCTCATCGTCGTAGTGGGGCGCTACGGGATCGCTTTCGCATGCAACCGTGACGCCCCGACGGTTGGCCCACCTATGCGGACCGCCTTCGCCTATAGAGCGCTCGCGGGCACTGTGAGTGCTCTATTGCCCTGGTGGCGAGTGGAAGGATGTGGTGCCCTCTCCCACTCTATTGCGGAGGGTGGAGGAGTGCGTATTGACGTCTCCTCCTCCCTGGTCGTCTTCTGCGGAGCGAGTCAGCGTGTGCGGCTGCTTCCCGCTCTCGCTCCGCGGCCTCCTTCAGTGGCATGACCTCCTCACAATATGAGGTCACGGCCGTATACGTGGTGGCACAATATGAGGTGACAGCGAGAGGTCTCCACCTATCACTGCCACCAGGGCCCTGCGCTGGGGTTCCCAAGCGGCGCATTCCTCCAAGATGTGACGCGCCGAGTCGATTGGCGCGCCACACTCGTGGCAGGCAAGGGTGGCTTCTCGCCTAGCGATTTGGTGCAGGTACTTACCGAAGCAACCGTGCCCGGTAAGCACCTGCGACAGCCGGAACGTAAGCACCCCATGCCGCCTGTTGACCCAGCGACGAAGGTGAGGACGTATAGCGTCCACCGTCACTGAGCCCGCCGCTGGGGACCCCAGATCCTCCTTCCACCATTGGATCAGTGCTCTCTGAGCTAGAGCCCTGATCCTGCCGACTTGGTCCACACTTGGACGTTCGCCATTCGCTCTCTGCCCGGACCGGAACTGGTACACCTTCGCGAGCACCTCCGCCTGGAGTTCCCAGGGCGGATCGCCCGCGAGAAGTGATGCCGCCGTCCAGGACACCGTACGGTATCCCCGTATCACCCTTACCGCCCCACCGTCCCGTACCCCACCGTCTCCTCAGGAGAGCCTTGTTATGAGCGCTAAGGGCGTCGACCCATAAGGGAGCACCGTACAGTGCCACGCTCCGCACTATACCGGCGTATAAGCGCCGGCAAGGGGAGTCCGGTCCGCCTACGTTGTGGAGGAGTCGTCCCAACGCAGCGGCGGCGTTCTGCAGCCTCGGAGCGAGCTGGTCGAAGTATGGACCAAAACTCCATCGCCCGTCCAGGGTTAGGCCCAGGTATCTCATCTGAGCCCGAACCTCCACCTCCGTTCCCTGGACGGCGATCCGCGCACCTCGGGGGGGGGGGGGGGGGGGCTCTGCGTGGGCCATGGAATAGGAGGGCCTCTGTCTTGGATATAGAGATCCTCAGGCCCAGCATCTCGATACGGTCGACCGTTATCGTTGTGCCGGCTTCTGCTAAGCGGGCCGCCCCTTCGAAGTTCCTCGCCCGGGCCGTGAGCAAGGTGTCGTCAGCATAACAGATGACCCTCAGCCCGGGCGGTAGAGGTGCCCGCAGCAGCCAGTCGAAGCCGACGTTCCACAGAGTTGGTCCCAGGACGGAGCCCTGTGGAACGCCGCAGCCAACGCGACGTCGATAGAGTCGACCGTCGCCCCCTTCCCAGAGGACCTCTCTCTCCTGAAGGTACGCCTACAACAGCCTCTGGAGATAGTGGGGCACTTAATGGAACTTCAGTGCCTCCACAATCAAACACTCTTTGTTACCTACTCCTACTCCTACTCCTACCTCCTACTCCTTTATTACCTAATTATCTACGTAAAATACAAGATGTTTAAATTATATATAACTTGTATGTGGTTCTGAATTATTAAAAATAAAGCGTATTATTATCTATTATATTTTATTGTATAGAGGGGCGAACGAGTAGTAGATACCCTGACGCCTTTAGACATCCTCATAAGGGGCCATTCATTTATTACGTAAGATTTTTTTTTGCTACAAATTTTGCTAGTTTTCGACCCTCTCCCCCCTATTATAAGAAAAAATAAGAATAGGCCAACCCCCTCTCCCCTGTTAAATATTTATTACGTAAGAATCAAAAGTAAAAAAAAATCAATAAATGTTGGTTTGGTGTTAATAAATGTTTAAAAATTTGTTTAATGTTTATTTTTCAAAGTAACAATTTTTAGAAGTGTTTATTTGTTTTTACAAAGGTACTATTAATTTTTAGTTTTTGGTAGTAATAAAATTTGGTTTTAATTATTCATCTTTACCTACAATAAAAGAAGTCCATGCAAAAGTCAAAACCCACTCGGAAAGTGGATCTGCCATTGAAAAATCTCTAATCCGAAGAACATCCGAGAGAACATCGGCACTCGTGCGTTTGCCCTCGTTTTTTCAAAGAATAATTTTAACTTTGCGCATTTTTGTGATCTTACGTAAGAACTATCGAGACTCCCTCCCACCCCCTTGTAAGAGAAAATAAGACATGGTCGACCCATGGTCGTCCCCCCTAAATCGTGTTACGTTATAAATGAATGACTCCTAAATCATCAATTTATGATCTTTGAGGGCGTCGGAACAATCTGCCCTCAGAATATTCCACCCGTGCCCCTCTCTGCGATACCTTTAAAAACAGTGGGGTAAGTTAAATACTTACTATAGTCGGATCGCGGAGCACGAAGAATTTTGTACATTGACCTTTTACTACGGTCAATGTACAAAATTCTTCCTGCTTCGCGATCCGACTATAGTTAAATACTTTTACTTAATCAATACCAGTAAAATTAAAAATTAATACTTTCAAGTACCAAGATTAGTTACGTCAGTATAAAATCGAGCGTAAAGCGGTTTCAATGTGTGCGTGTACGCGTTATGTTATTGTGTTGCGATTTAGATACCTAAACTTAAGCGAGCTCAAAATGTAATAGCGTCCTTAAATAAACCTATTAAAATACAATATTATGTCGCTTAGTGAATAAAATTACCTAACTATAAATTGTTAAGATTTCTTTTTATTGATACTGTTTTAGAATTTTCTTATTACACCACCTTGTAAATAGAATATACCTAGAGGTTGAAGGTATGAATATTACGACCATAATAAATATTGTTTAACTACAATGAAATTGTAATGATTTTTTATAACTTTGTATACTTAACTGATTTATTATTCATTTATTTTTACTTGAGAGTTTTCATCTAAAGTTTCCTATTTGTTTCATTGTGTTACTAGCTACAGCTGGTTTCATAATTTAATGTAGGTAAATAAATATATAAAAGAAAACAACGTTTAAGACTCGTACACGGAAGGTTTCGTAGGTACCACGAAAGGATTTTTTTTAAAAAATGTATCGATGGTTAATATTAAACTATTTAGTACTTTTTTTTTAAATCTGGCTAAAAACGCTGCAAAAACACGTTTATCGTATGCAGAACTTTAATTATTAATTTTTTTTATTGACTTTATAGCAACAGTAGTGAAGTACATTCTGTAAATATTTTAAACTAATTTGGTTCCAATAAAACAGGACTGTGACGGACGAAAAGTCAGCGTAGTAGTAGGCATTGGGTGTCAATTAATATAATAGTATTGAGCGCGGGAAAAGCATACATTAAAAACTAAAACTATGCTGTACTCAAGTAGGCTTATGTAACACCTTTACCTTACCAGTCTGTCATGTGAGTTGTACGTGAGTCGTGAAGCTACCGCGAGCTCGAAGAGCAGATTCTTTAGAGAAGGAACAGCCACAAACTCAATGTAATAGCTGCTTATTTAAAATCTCTTTCAGTACAATGCTGGTAAACTCACGTCTGATCAGCTACAAGTAATTCAAGGCGTATAATTTCTACGCTGTCTTTCATATAATCGTAGATAGTATATTAGTTTTATTTTTATTTTTATAAAACAGCAAATCTAGTGTTCATTGTGGAATTATATTTAAGATACGTAGGTATACCTAGCCCCATTAATTTTTTAACTTTGCGTATCACGAAACTAAGTTTTACTAATTTATCTTTATTTTGTTTCCTTATTTAAGGTCTTTGATTGTCTAATTGAAAACTAATAATTATAATTATTAGTGACACTAATGTAATTTCTTTAAAAGATACAAAGCTGTCATAGGTAATTGCTAAAAAGACTATTAGAGCTAGTGTAATTAATTATAGTGTAATTATTATTAATTGACATATTATAAGTACAAATCATTCTTTACAAGTAAAATTAAACATACTATCTTATCTTATCTTATATATATATATATATATATATATATATATATATATATATATATATATATATATATATATTATATATATTATATATATATATATATAGGAGACTTTCTATAGATATAGTCACTCATCACGATATCTCTGGAACTATGAGACCTAAAAACTTGATATTTGGTAGGAATATTCCTTTTGCCAAGTAGAGGTCAGCTAAGAACGGATTTTATGAAATTCTACCTCTAAGGGGATGAAAAAGGGAGGCAAAATTTGTATGGAACAACGTGATTCCTTGGTCCAATCTACTTCAAATTTTGCATAAATATTCTTTAACAGAATTGATTGAAGTCGTGTTTCGTATTTTATCGAAATTCATTCCCTAACCGGGTTAAAAGGGGGTAGAAAGTTATTTTGATATCAATACTCCTTAGTGCTTTTTTTAAATTACATTTTATTTTGACACATGTTTGACAACTCAATCTGTCTGCGTTTATTATAAAATATTTTCCAGTATTGACGCAGGTGTAGGTGATATCTTGTTTTGGGTGCTCCTGGTGGAACAGCCAAGACTTTATATTAAACGTAACAAAATTGAGTTGTAAATATACGGTGTGATCGCTTTATTGTAAAATAGTGTCTTATATAATATTTTTTACTTCAATGTTGGTGTTGTGTTAAGTCAATGGTTTTAAATTAAATGACTCATCATCAAGGCATCTGTATTTCACAATGATACAAATGTAGAAGACACCGAAGTGAACTTGGAAACATTTTTGAATTATACGGCATTAACACCCCAATTAGTACAGATTGGCACCATGAACTAATGTTGGAACAAGATCAGAAAACATTATAAATCATGTACCCATTTAACTTTATCTTACACTAAAACTAAGAAGGAGGAGATAAAAGCTGTCTTGGACTATTATTAAATATAAATATATGTTTGACATATACACACGATCGTCTGTTCCTAAGGTAGGCAACTTAATGCCTGTGTTTTCAGTACCAGCCGACTGATATACATTTTTATAAATATACATATGAATAATACATATAGAAATAAACACATATTACACCCAGACTTGAGGCGGGAATCGAAACCACTATCCTGGAGCAGAAAGCAGGGTCACTACCAACTGTGCCGAGTCAATTAAAATTTAAAAAAATAATTACTTGCGGGTTAATTCAAATGTAAGAGACAAAATCGTATTGAATTGTGGTGTAATTATACCTACGATACAACGAACGAATCATTGATGACCGTCCTGGTATAGTGGTGCAAGTAGTCGCCTCAACGCCTCGCCTCAATGGCGGTGGTCGTGAGTTCGATTCCAGCTAGGGGCAGATATTTGTATTTGTGCCAATATTTGTTTCAGGTCTGGGTGTATAGTGGGTTTCCCCACCATGCCCCGGAGAGTACGTAAAGCCGTCGGTCCCGTTTGTTATCATGGATGCCTTATAATAATTTTTACTTATGGTAGGGATATTATCCGCTAACCCGCAGTGGAGCAGCGTGGTGGATTAAGCTCCAACGCTTCTTCTATATGGAAAAAAGGCCTTCGCTCAGCAATGGGTTATTTACAGGCTGATACAAATCACTACAGTACAGGAGCATTTATGGCCTGCAGTGATGAAACTGAGCCTTACCATAAATATGAGAGTCCATCTAAGGGAGATGTTACTGCCGGACAGTTCTCACACCTGTTGCTTAAAATAGAAAATGATGATTTCCGGGAACCATATAATAATATAATGTATGAGTGTATATGAGTATGTATTTACCACAAACAAAGCTTAAGGTCAAACTCTTACTGTAGCGGGAGTATAATTAAGCGAAAACTGCTTCTGTCACAGTCAGTTGTATGTGGCATATTCCAGAATAGCCTGGTAATTCTAGCACTCCGAAGATTGTTATATTTTATAAGTATTCAAATATTTTAACATAATAATTTATATGTTATAACAAAATTAATAACGTAAAAAAAACAAATAAAAATCCTATTATAACCATTTTCGACTTCTACGCGGACGAAGTCGCGGGCTAAAATATTATGTTTGATAACTCAATCCGTCTATTATGAAATATTTTCCTATATGTATCGACATTCGACGCAGGTGTAGGTGATAAAAATATAAATTTATATTTTTTGAAATTTTAATTAAATACCCGTGCGAAGCCGGGGCGGGCCGCTAGTTGAAATATATAAGAGGTTATCGTTGACAGCTATACTAGTATAAATTGTGTTACAGCTGTCAGTTTTTATGTCCAATACAAGGTCCAATAATAGTTTATTTTATATGAATTTCACATAATTTGTACAAAGTAATAAAATAAAGATAGTTAATATAATGTTAAAATTTAATAACAAATTTACTTCTGAGTGTGTGTGAGCAGGTCTTAGTTTGTTTGTACGTGTATATGTATTATGTGTATATAAGTTAGTTTTATGCATATGTACAAGTGTGTGGATATTTTATTTTTTTTATTTTTTTTATTTTGCGTGTGAAATTTACATTTGAAGAATATTCTCTCTTTTCACATAATTAAAGTTCCTAATCCAATTTTTTACCACATATTTACATTTGTTTAAAGGCAGTGAATAGATATTATTAAGTATATATAACCTTATTGTATAAGTAGCTATATATATTTGGTTAATTTGGTTAATTTGGTTAATAATTTTTTTGCTCGAAAATTAGACGAGTGTGCTATAATGGAAAATTGAGGTGGCGGTAGAGAGTTGGTTCGGCAAGTGAAAGTTAAGTATTTTGTCTTTGCTAGGTTGAGAGTTAAAAGATTAGTGTTAAGCCAAAACATTACCTCTTTAATTGCACTTTCTGCATAATATTTCACCTCATTCCAATCCCGTCCATGAACAATTAATGCTGTATCGTCAGCATAGGCAATAATTTTACAGTTTTGCAATTTTTTGTTAATGAAATTATTTACATATATAAGAAATAGAGTGGGACCTAGAACACTCCCTTGCGGAACGCCATATGAAATGGGGGCATTGTTACTAATAAATTGGTCAATTTTCACACACTGAGTACGAGACGATAGATATGAGCGAAAAATGTCCAATACAATACCTCGTACTCCAATTGTATCCAATTTGGAAAGCAATATTGTATATATATATATATATATATATATATATATATATATATATATATATATATATATATATATATATATATCTCTCATCTCATCTCATCAGCCTATAGCAGTCCACTGCTGGACGTAGGCCTCCCCAAGCTCGCGCCAGACATCCCGGCTTTCCGCAATCCTCATCCAGCCAACACCGGCAATCCTGCGAAGATCGTCGGTCCAGCGGGTCGGAGGGCGTCCCACACTGCGTTTGCCAATACGTGGTCTCCACTCCAGGACACGTCTGCTCCAACGGCCATCGGTCCTACGACACAGGTGACCAGCCCACTGCCACTTCAGCGTGCTAATCCTCTGGGCTACGTCGGTCACTTTGGTTCTCTCGCGGATAGTCTCATTTCTGATCCTATCTTTGAGAGAAACGCCGAGCATAGCCCGTTCCATGGCACGTTGAGCGACTTTAAATCGGTGGACCAGTCCCTTCGTCAGTGTCCACGTTTCAGCACCGTATGTCAACACAGGTAGGACGCATTGCTCGAAGACTTTCGTCTTCAAGCTTTGCGGAATCTTCGAAGTGAAGACCCGACGAAGCCCGCCAAATGCCGCCCAGCCCAACTGAATCCTCCTCTCGGCTTCCTTCTCGAAGTTGTTTCGGCCCAGTTGGATGGTATGGCCTAGGTAGATATAATCCTGAACAACTTCGAGGAGGATACCATCAACCGATACCGGTCTCGGTATGACATGCTTGTTAAACATAACTTTCGTTTTATCAAGATTCATACCAAGACCGACTCGTATATATATATATATATATCTATAGATACAGTATCAAATGCTTTGGATAAATCGAGAAACACACCAATGACTTTTGATTTGTCTTCAATATGTTTAGTTATTTTTTCTGTATGCAATCACCGCACCCTTCGCCGAAGGACTAAATTTCATCCACACCACTTGGATGCCTGGTTTGCAACCAATGTGCGAGCTTCGCGCGCATTTTTGCCGCGCACATGTAAGCTGTGGAATGACCTTCCTCCTGAGGTTTTCCCTGAACGCTATAATTTGGGGGTTTTCAAACCTGGAGTCAGCCAAGGTTTAATTGTGCGTTTTCCTTTAGAGACAGTTATTTGTTTCTAGTAACGAGTTAAGGCGTCAGTAATAATTTTAATTATCAGGGTGGCAGCTATGTTAGGGTCAGAAGAATCATAAACACAACTAAAGTCTGATTCAGAGAGAGTTTTAACAAACATAGGATAGTCTATTTTTGTAATGATAGCCTTGCAATTATATTTTCTTACATTAAATTGTAGACAAAAGACAAGTGCCGCGTGGTCAGTTATAAATGAGTCTAGGATGCAAGTAGCCGAGTGTTTGTTCGATCTTATCATTACATGATCGATGCAACTCTGATTACGAGTAGGGAATGTATGGGTGTTTAAATAACCATTAAACGCCATCATGTCAAGATATTTGTCACAATTAGGATCTGGATTGTTTGCAGCTATATTTATGTTCATGTCACCCATTACAACCACAGAATTAACCTGTTTAAGAGAAGAAAGACACTTTTCAAGACTATCACAAAAATCGTTGATATTACAATTTGATGGAGAACGATACAATGCAACTATGGCGTATTCATCCTCGTGTTTTAAGACGAGTCAACTGGCTCCAGAAAATGTGGGTATAGTAATATAATATTTTAGATTAGATTTAACATATATAATAACACCATCATTTTGGTTATGGAATTCTGAACAATAAGAGGTGTAACCATCAATACAGGGCACATTTGTTACTTTGCTGAGCCAACATTCAGTAAGGATAATAACGTCACATTGAATACTAACTCTTTCAAGGAGAATAATGAGATCATCGTAGTTACATGATACACTGCGGATATTTGTATGCATCACAGTTAGGGCTGTCTGTGCTATATTTATATGTTGGGTCAGGTTTTCTGGCGGACTACCTCGACGGCCGCAACGTCCTCTTCGTCAACCGGGAAGGGGACGTTGTCAGGAGGCCTATGTCGTGCGGTGTCCCACAGGGTTCTGTCCTCGGACCGCTCCTGTGGGACATCGGTTACGACTGGGTCCTCCGTGGCCGGCTCCCCCCTGGGCTGGGCGTAACCTGTTATGCCGATGACACACTGGTCACAGCCCGGGGCAGGACTTTCGAGGAGGCGGTATCCCTGGCCACCTCAGGTACCGCGGAGGTGGTCAGGAGGATCGAGGCACTGGGGCTTAGGGTGGCCCTTAACAAGTCTGAGGCCCTGCTCTTCGTGGTCCACCCGCCGGTGCCTCGATAACGGTTGATAGTACTGTGGTCGGTATCCGGGCCCACATGAAATATCTGGGCCTGGTACTCGACGGAAGGTGGTGCTTCGACGAGCACTTTAGCATTATATATATACTATAGTATTAGATAACTTCAATTGTATCAATTTCATTAGATATATTGTTTAAAGAAAACATGTTGTAATTTTAATAATGGATATTGCACTTGTTTTTTTATACATCTAAATATAATGATATTGCCAGAATAACTAATGAATAAATATGTGGATTTTATTGGATAAAATATTATTATCATACATGATTTTGTAGAATTATATAATGAAAATAATGTATATAATGGAATTGTATGAAAATTATGCATAGTATTGTAGGTTAAATTGTTACTATCTACGTAAATATGTGATAAATTACTTAAGTCAAATTTTTCTTTTAAAATAAAATATAAAATAACAGCATTATTAATACAATAATAATAATAATATTAAAATAAAGAAAAGTTGAAAAAATTTAAATAAAGAGTTAATAGAGAATCAATTAGTCACAATTTAGGTGGTGCAGGTGAGGAGAGGTGGTTCATATCATTTTTGAGTCAATTCTATGTGATTGAGCGCCTGCAGATTTGCGGAGAAAGATTTTTCCGTGAGTTGTCTAGCAGAATTCATAGCCATTCTTGTATTTGAAGTCTCTAGCTAAATAAAATAACCTCTTTGCTTTCTGTGTCAAAAATTCACCTATGTAAATTGGTTTATTCTCACCACGTAACTGCAAATGAGTTGCATTTAATTTACTGTCTTTATTTATTTTATTATGATTTTTAATAGAAGTTAAAAAAAATCCTTTAATAGGACAGAAGAGAACTCTGCAACTACTGCTTTATTTTTATCATATCTCTAACATTGTTTTCATCATATTTATTTTCGTAGCCATTCCTATCTTTTTAACTAAGTTTAGTAGGTCATTTTTAGTTTCAGTTTGTTGTACAGGAAGGTTTCTGATTTCAATACTAGTCTGTTTCTGTGATGTTTCAAGGTTATCTATTTTTATCTTAAGAGACTGTATATATATGCTAAGTGTGATCGTCTTTCAGTTTCCAATTTAATTAACTTGTCATTCATTTTTTCATATTGCTTTGATATGAAATCCATTGATTTAATTATATCATTATTATTGTTCTGTACATCTTTGATGGTAAAATTACCATTCAAATGAATGACATTTTGTTGATTTTTAAAAATTTCAAATTATTTTTTTATTTCTGCCATAAAAACTGATACCTACCTCATTATCAGGTTGACGTACACGACCTCGCGATCTGGAAGATTGGTTATTTGAATCTTCATAATCAGTATAATTTGTATCTGATTTTCTTGAAATTTTTATTTTTTTAGAGCTGTATCTATATAGGTTATTTGCCTCATTTTTCTAATCGCGAACACTGCATAACTGTACTTTCCTAAAACGAAAGACTGGACGACTGGAGCTTATGCCTAGTTCGCACTACGCCAGTATTTTAGACGAGTGGCTTGTTATTTAGTAGCTAAACTACACGCTACTGCCCAAAAATCGTTCGGATTACGGTCGGGTACAGTACATAAGTGAGTGGTGCTGTGCAAGATGAACATGCTGCAACGCAATAAAGTGAATAAATTGATTAAGCTAATCGTAACGGCTATTTTGGAAGAGGTGGATGGGGAAATCTAATGTTGTAATTGAATAGAATAATTTAAAAACTAAATTTAATATAATACAACCTAAACTTCTATACTTCTTATTTATTTTATTTTTTATAATTGATTGTTGAGCATACACATTTTTCAAGTATACCTAAATATAATTCACAATAAACAAGACTTGTACTGAATTATTTTTAATAAATAAATATGTTTTCAGAACTATATAATTAAATAAAATACAAATTAAACTTCTATACTTCTTAGTTATTTCATTTTTTATAATTAATTGTTGAGTATACACAATTTTAAATGTGAGTGTGAGTATACACAAGTATAAATGTAATTCTCAATGAACAAACAAGACATGTAGTGAATTATTTTTAATAAATAAATATCTTTTATATGTTATAACAATTAACAATTTAACAATTATTGATATGTGGCATTAATTGCACTGGGAAGTCAATACCACATATAGGAAATAATTATTATGTGATCACATACAAACAACAACCAAAAAACAATGAATTAATATTTTTTAATTAATATAAAATAGATCGTACGTTTAAAACTTATCTTCCAATAATCGTATGAATAACAAAAAAGAAATATTCGTACGATAATCGCATGAATAGACACTTCCAAAAACAAAAGAGGTACCTAATAATAATTAAGATCTTTTTGTAACATAGTAATAAATATGCTTTATTGTAAATAAATATGCATTTGAAATATAATTATAAAATTATGCACTAACCTGATGTTTGTAATTTTCAATTTAATTTCATTTTCACCAAATCCTGGTATCAGGTATGTTTATTATATTTTCAAAATTCAAATATGCAGATTGTTTTATTTGTTTGATTTTATAATGGGGGGACTTAATATTCCACAAGCATTCAGTTCTACGTATTTGGAAACAAATTTTAAAGTTGTTTCTTCGCTCCAGCGAAATGACATTTTTGTGACAACTAATAATATTTATTAATGAACTCGACTAATTCGACACGTTCGTACTTGTTTAGTCGGTGAACCAGAGAGCGCGGACGCGTGGTGGGAGGTGCTACTCGCCCGATAAAAATAGAATGAAATGGATCGACTCGACTTAACTACTTACTAACCTACTCGACTAAATTTTTGGTGTTCAGACACGTTTAGCTACTAAATAATTCGACACTCGACTAAAATACTGGCGTAGTGCGAACTAGGCATCCAAAGCTATCCCGAAAAATACAGAAGCATCAGTCAAGTATAAGCGTTGTGTGTATTTGGCATTGAAAATTATTAACATTTCGTTTTATTTTGCATTAATTATGTGTAGATTATATCTTGTGGTAAGCTAGTTTTTAACATAATCCATTGTTTAAATGGTCAAATACGTGTTTTTTCTTGTCGACATTAAAAAACAAATACGTCAATCTATTAATTTTAATGTAAAATTAATTATAAGAACTATGTAATAATTTTTATATTTAAGTACCTAATCTTAGAATAAACAACGATTAGTATATAAAATTAGGTGATCAATATATTCTTATATGCTTAGTAATAAACATAGTGTAACCTTAAGTATACAAGATAATCTATTTTGATCACAAAACGCTTTCCTACTTAAATTTTATTAGTATCACGCATTATAATGATCTATTAGTAAACAATATTCCAATAAATACTTTAATTAGTATACATTTTAAAATCGAAATTCTTATCGTTATTTTAAATCGCTTAATCAGTTTGCAAGACGTTTTCGTATACATAGTATCGACTACCGTGAGCGATCAGTCACTACTCTGAAGTGGTATTAGACGCGCGCAAATATTCAAAGATGACGCGAAAAATAATTTTACGTCAAATAAGAGAATTGAAATGTTTAAGAAAATTTTCAACAAGTGGTTTTATGAAAAATAAAGATTTTATAATTAAATCGCCGTTAACTGATATTGTATTGCCAAAAATGAGGTATTTGGATCGACTCTGGATTCATTTTCCGGCGTTTCAGGATCATGTTGCTATCGTAAGTTTATAATCTTTAATTTATTAATTTTTGAACCTTTTTTTTTTTAAATATTTGTTTTAATATTTTTCTCTATATTATTATATTCAATTTTTCAATCTTTTCTCGTTTTTTTAGTATGATTTTTTTTTCAATTTGTCCAACTCATCATATTAAAAGGATACTATTAAAAAAAAAGGCGCTTTGAATAATTTTATATTTTATACATAATAATTTTAAACATAAATAATATGTATTTTATAATATTTCTGTTTAGAGAGTTGAGACAAAAAGTCATACAAAGTCATGCCATAGTCATAATAATAGTCAAAGTAACTCGTTAAATGGTTGATTAATTTGTTATAAAAAAAGATAATATAAAGAGAATAGTGGGTACAAAGATCAAACACTATCATATAATAATATCTGCGAGTTGTGATTAAGAACTATAACTCCACTTTTAACACATGAGTAAATACGGTTCATTTACTCATGTGCTTCTAAGTCATTCCTATTATTATCTCTTATCATAATGACCTTTATAATATTAACTACCTTATGATAGTTTTATATTAAATTCAAGTACAATAGTCGAATGCACTTATTATTTCCGATAAACAGTATAACAAAATGTTGTTTATTACTGAATTGAAATAATAACTATTTAAAAAAGGAGTCAAAACGAAAATGTTTTAATGTCGTAATAAATATATATATTTCTTTGAGAGACGTCACGGTTTGGTATGTAGCACTCTCAGAAGGATACTAATTACTAATCATAATCGGTTAACGTATTTAGACAAGAAGTTATACTCGTACAAGATATAAACAAATGGAGAATTTGCATTGTTATAGAACAATATGGAGAATTTGCATTGTTATACGTAGGTATAGACGTAGCGACAGAAATAAATCCGACAACACTAACTTTTTCGTTCAGTAAACGCACTTTGGACTCTACAATTATATCAGACTTAGGACGGCATAGATAAAGACCATATCAAATACCTTAATAACGAAAGTAAAGTGAAGTAATTGTTGGTATCAAAGTATTAAATGCTAGACTTCGCCGCGATTTTACCTGCTTTGTCATTAGCGGTAATTATTCCTATTCTATGAATAGTCGTGTAATGTTCCAAAGTCCACGCTACTTCTAATGTTGAATGTATTTATCTAATCTAATAGTGAAAGAATTATATAAAATTTTGTAACGAATCTTACCTCCTCAAAATGTTAGTATAGAAAAATGAAATTAAAAAACTGTTGTGTATATTTTTCCTATAGGTGGCATCGCATTCAGAATAATAAAAGGAGTCTAGATCAAATGAATGTATGTCGGTTGACGTATTAAGTAGGTACATGGTTGGAAAAGAACAGTTTTTTTCAAAGAACAAAACATCATGTTTAAAACTAATACAAAAAAAAAAAAAACGATTTATATGTTTCTTATGCAACTGTTTAAAACATTGTTTTCAATGAATTAATAAGTATGTATTATTATTGAAACAGCCATATTAAATCTACTCTATTATCTATATATGAATCTGGGACAATCGATGATATTTTAACCACATGGTCTACTACTATAATTATTTAAGGCGGGATATTTACCAATGAGACAACAACAACTCGTGAACAAGACATTCGTAGATAATGTCGAAATATAGAGCTCTACCGAATAAAAAAAAAAAGGTAAATATCCCGCTTTAAATAATTGTAATAATAAAAATAACCATGTTAATTCAAAATCTTACATGGTCTACTACAGGTGTATATATTGTCATACTGAACAACTTTTTCCAAGAAACATACTCTCGCAAATGAATGAATGATTCTTTTTCGAACTCCCATACAAAGTTTGATACCTATTACCTACTGTGAGCTACACAAAGTTAGCACCCCATGGAAGGATTTTTGAAATCAAAATGACTTTAATCGATAGGTCTACGTTAGGTCTGTATAGGTCCACCAAAATTTTTGTTAGGTCGCCTATTTTTTAGGGCGAGGGCGAAAAAAGACCTAATAACCTATTATTGATAGGTTGTTAGGTCTTTTTTTTTTGTTGAAAAAATAGACCTATTTATTAAAAATATTTATTAAAAAAAATAGGCGACCTAACAAAAATTTTGGTGGACCTATACAGACCTAACGTAGACCTATCGATTAAAGTCATTTTGATTTCAAAAATCCTTCAGTGGGGTGCTAACTTTGCGTAGCCCCTACTGTGCCATTTTATTTCGACACATTCATAGACTTCAGAACACTTGTCAAGATTATTTTTACGTCCTGTTATCATTTTTAATTATTTATCAAACAACCTTAGTAGGCTTTATACAATATTCTAGTTAAAAAAAAAATTTAACTTAATTCCAACAAGAAACGTCCAAGAAACAATCGCCTCTACTTGCTTACCAACACACGCACGTCGCACAAACTTACAGTCTCGTCTATCCGTACACACGACCTGCCTCTTATTTTTATGTTTCGGGAAACCTCCGCCAGAGAAATGAGAGTTTCAGAGGCAGCTTCATAGATAATATCTACCAAAAAATTAAGATGCGTTCAATTAATCACCACACGTAAAAAAAAAAACATTTTTTAAAGTTTTTTATGTGTGTTTAAAATATGTTTTAATCAATATACTCATATCATCGGGAATTGAATCTATGTGTGCGGACACAAAGATTCGATTCCCGATGATATGAATATATTAACTGACCATGATGTTCATTATTGCCTAATGTACATTAGCAAGTTTTATATAACGCTGCATAATTTGAGTAGGTAGGTACATGTAAAATAAACTCAAGGTTAAGGCAAGAAGCGCCGATGTTACTCTATCAATAATGTAGTAAAATATTGGTTTTGAATTTCGATTGATATTTATGACATAATTATGTCTGTAAATTGACATCAAAATATGATATTATATACTCGTATAAATATATCAATCCTAATTTCAAACATCTGTCTCAGATGTCTAGTGACCAGTAGCACTAAAGAATTCTTATTATAGACATAAAATTATCGAATTCACCTAATCGTTCAAATATGTTTTGAAGAGGCTTGTCCATAAGTGTAATTTAAGAATCCTGTAAACCCCTAGTTAAACGTTTTTAGGGCTTCAGCTTCTACATACTTACTATAAATACTTACCAATTTTTTTAAACAGTTCTGTTTACAGATTTACAATGAAAAGAGCTACTTTCCTATTCATAGAATATCTAACTCGAGTATGAGTTTATATGTTTATAAAAAGTAAATTATTTAAAAGTTATTCTATTTTCGAGTTGATTATATTATTATTATTATATATTTATTCTATTTCCGACTTTGAGACAATAATTGCGATAAAAATTTAGAAGTATTTGACTTGTCCCATTGGTTTCTCTGATCTGAATGTCGTTTTTACGTTTACAACGTTTACAAAGAGATATTGATTGTTGATTTAAAGACAATACAGCTAGCCTTTTTTTTGTTTATAAAGAAACCAATGTTTTTACATTTACGACTTCTTTCGTAACACGTTAATTATAAGAATTTTTCTGTAATTTTTATCGAGCTCAAAACTCTCTGCGGATTGGTTTTAATAAAATTAATATATCTATTTATTTAAAGTTGGCATCATGCTAATATATACGTATAATAATGCTACGCTTATCACCATTATTTTGACAATAAGTATGCTTAATTAAAAAAATCAAAAAACCCGACTGCGTAAAATACTCTTATTATAAACTAAAAAGAATAAAACAATTTACTAGCTTTCATTTGATACCCATATTGCTACAGTAAGAAAAAAAAATTCAACTCCCCCCCTCATTCCGCCATTTGCGGGCGCCATTTTGAAAATTAGTATAGCCTATATCACTACTACAATTTAGACAAATCCAACGACAACTCATATGTCAAAAATCGTCCAGCCGTTTGGGCTGTAGGGCGTGCCAAAGAAATGGATATACATACATACATACATACATACACTCGAAAAACATAACCCTCCTTCTGTCGCAGTCGGGTAAAAACAAAGCCTTACGTTGTGTTATTACGAAATGATGGATACCCTTATAACACCAAGTTTCAGAATTTCTAGAGTCCAGTTCGTTTTTAGATATAATAAATACAGTAAAAGCTTTATCAGTGGCAAATAAATTAATTAAAAATTTATATTAAAATTTATTTACTATTTACTAATTAAAGCATATTATTCGACGTGCTTTCACTGAATTGATTGTTTGTTAAAAAAATGTCGCATCAAAGCCCTACGCGTTCCACATATAATACATTTGGCATTGACCAATAATTATGATAGAACTTTGGTATTGATGTCATTAATAACTGTAGAGTTTTTAGCATATTGGTATATTTATTTACTAGACGAACCGCGGGGTATTTCTCTTAACTGACTTAACTTAGCCTTCGTCACTAAAAAGCTTTCAAACACAAAATGTTTTTATATATCTATAGATCTTGATCATTTCAAATAAACAAACCGACTTCCGATTTATAAATATTTCATAACAAAAAGGCAAAGATTGATAGACATGTAAATTTGGATATATGTATACTCGTTAATAACCTAGCGATAATAGAATTTGCATTGTGTGGGTTTATCATTTATAATATCGTTCTATGTTAATTTTACAAACAATTTTATATCTACGTATGTATAAACAACAAGATATTTATCTACATATGTATTAAAATTCGGAATATATATTCCACAAAACTTGTTCTTATTTATTTTCATTGTATTCAATTATTTTTTTGTGTGGACTTTGTGCGAAAACAACTTTTTTGATTCTAATTTGTACAATTGTAATTTGATTGGTCTTAAATATTTTTAAAGTGGCTGGAACTGGATATACGAGTACACCGTGTGGATGATAACAGTTCTGGTGTAGTGAAACGTGTAGTCGCCTTAAAGCCAGTTGGTCGTGGACTCGATTTCCGCTTAGGGCAGGTATTTGTATTTGTACAAATATTTGTATCTGGTCCAGTTGTTTATTTATCCTTGTGGGTTTTCCCACTGTGCCTCGGAGAGCACCTAAAGCTGTCAGTCCTGTTTCTTATCATAGAAACCTGATAGGGATCGTTACTCATGCTAGAAAATTTATCCACCAACCAGCGGTGGAGCAGCGCGGCGAAATAGTTTCTAACTCTTATCCTATAAGGAGAAGAGGCCGGTACCTAATATTCAGTTGTTTACACGCTAATTCAGTTCAATTCCGATATACATGTAACTAGAGGTATGACAACTTGATGTAGGTCGCGCTCAATTTAAAGTGGACAATGTTCTAGAGCTCTCGTGAAAAAACACTTGTTGTGGTTCGAAACTCCTTTATCAAAAGAAATAATATTTTTGTATGTATTCAAAAATATTATTATTATTAATCATATATATAATCAATATTAATATTATTGTGTATTCCTTATAAAGGAAACAGTATATATATAATAGAACGGAAATAAGAAATTTATATAAATACATACTCGTATATACACGTCCATGACCCGGTGCAGACATCTATATTCATCAAACAAATTATCTGCACTTAGCGGGATTCGAACCTGCGACCGCTGCGTAAAGTGTCCAGTTGCCTGACCACACGATTAGCCGGCCGTCAATATTTATATATTTGACGACTGATTGGTACAGTGGTCGCAATGACTAGCTGTTGCGTTAGCGGCCGCTGGTACGATTACCGCTCACTAATAACGTTTGATAAGATGTTTGTTGATTTGTGACTGTGTTTTTGTGTATATTCCCCGACAAAGGAATTTTATTTAACTGGGGTGCCGTTAAGGATGAAGTTTTAATTAATTTGTTTATTTAAAGCTTTAAACCAGTGACTGACCCGTTTGTGCAGCGCACACCAGCAAGCGCAGACTTTACTTTCTGCTCCAGGATCGTAGGTTCGATACCCCTCCCCCCGTGTCTGGGTGTAATATTATAATATATTAATTTATATATGTATTATTGATATGTATATTTATTAAAAAAATGTGTATCAGTCGGCTGTTACCTAAAACACAGGCATAAAGTTGCCTACATTAGGAACAAGCGACCGTCTAAGAAATAATTTAAAAAAATCGAATTTGTGTAAGAAATCCTAGTTTTGCATCAAAACTACATTTAGTAACACCGTATTGCAACATCTACATATATATTTTTCTAAAAAAGTAAAAATAATAATTATCATCCGTAATGTATCATTGTTAGTGGTACTCGACCGATAAAAATGTAGGCTTGGCGTGATAACATCGACACACAAATTATGAATATTTACTTTAAAACTCGTAAAGAATCCATTTTTATTTTATGCATATAAAATGTTATGAAATAAAGAAATTTAATAAAATTGTTGTTTTTTTTTTGTAATTCTAAGAATTATCATACACTTAATAACGAGTCGTATATTAAATAGGAATAAAATATAAAGATTTATGCATAAAGAAAAGAACTACGTTCGGAGGGCTTTGGCAGTTAATGGTGTTAATAGTCTCCCTACTCGACTTACATAAATTACTTTTCTATACACAATTTATATACCTACATACTAATATTGATATTACAATAAATCTTAGCCCAAAGTAATGTTTTCTTACGACAAAAATAAAAATTTAAAGATGCAAAAAAGATAAATCCGCGTTCAAAGTAAAATTTTGTAATGATTGAACTTTAAACGAGTAAGTTAAATAAAAAACTTAAAAACCCGACTGCGTTTCTATATAATTTGGAAATGAAATTAATTTGGCGCCAAAAATCCACCATTTACTTTTTATTTTATTTTGATATACCCAGCGTCACTATCACAGTACCATATTATACGAATCTAACGACACCTAATCCATCGAGCCGTTCAGGCCGCAGAGCGTGCCAAACAATTATACATACATATATACATACATACTCTCGAAAAACATAACTCTTCTTCTGGCGTAGTTAGGTAAAAATAAATAACAAAAAAAAAGAAAAAAAAAAAACTATCAATAGTCGAACTATAATTATGATGTCTCGTGATATCGTCTTAAACCTTTAGTTTTTTCTGAGGTACCTACATCTATACTTATAATAAAACTGTAACAGGTCCAATTCTGTACATTCAAGATATTTACAGATTTTATTGAAAAAAATTTTAAAAAGCATTTTCTCATACGGATCTGAGACGTGGTCTCTGACTATGGGCCTTTTAAACAAGGGCTATGCTTGATGTTTCTCTGCGAAATCGAATTAGAAATGATGAGATTTGCATACGAACGAAGGTTGTCGACATAGCCCAACGGATCTGCAAGCTGAAATGGCAGTGGGCATGGCACATAGCTCGTAGAACTGACGGCTGATGGAGCGGAAAGGTTCTCGAGTGGAGACCACATACCGGAATAGCAGCGTCGGAGGCCGTTCCCGAGATGGACAGACGACTTAAGAAAAGTCGCCGGAAGCCGGAAGCGGTCGCTCTGGAGGTCGATGGGGGAGGCCCCCGTTCAGCAGTGGATGTCCGATGGCTGATGTGATGATGATGACTTTTCCATCGATACTGAAGCCATTTTTTTTTAGTTTTGTCTGTCTATCTGTCTGTGAAAACTACTCGATGAATTGAAACTCGGCATAATTTGAGTTCATACAACAAGTTAAGACACTGGATACTTCCCGAAATCCAACACGGTCCCCTTGGTAACTTTTGTTGTAATTTATTAACGTGTTTTTTTTCAATATTTCGAGATTTTTGGTTTCTTCGTTCATAAATTACGAACATCATAACTCGCAGTTATAAGTCCAAATAACTTGTACCCAGAATATTCAGCAACCTTTGAACATACGGCTCATCTTGAGCTGACATACATACTTTATATATATATATATATATATATATATATATATATATATATATATATAAGTTTAATGAAAGAGATGACAATCGCGAATGCAGTCATGGGCACAGCTAGTTCATAATAAATTACCGAATGAAATTGACTGTAATCACGTTATGTTACGCATTACGACATACGTGTAGGTAATATGATAATGACGACTTTAATTTCTAGTGAATAGCAGGTAATTTTTTTAAACAAGAATTGAGTAGTTAGGGGCCATTCATTTATTACGTAAGACTATTTAGGGGAGGGGGGGGGGAGGAGGGTCGACCATGTCTTATTTTTTCTTACAAGGGGGTGGAAAGGATCACAAAAATGCGCAAAGTTAAAATTATACTCTGAAAACACCAAAAATAGACCAACCAAAAATTGTAAGTACCTTTGTAAGTACAAATAAACATTTCTAAAAATTGTTACTTTGAATAATAAACATTAAAAAAACCAAACGTGTTATTTTTTTTTCCTTTAGATTCATACATAATAAATATTTAAAACAAGGGGGAGGGGGTCGGCATATTCTTATTTTTTTTTATAATAGGAGAGGGTCGAAAAGTAGCAAAATTCGTCTTACGTAATGAATGAATGGCCCTTAACAGTTGAAGCGACGACAGTTCTGATACAGTGGTGAAGATAGTTCGTTTCTCCATATGAGGATTTGTACAAATATGTGTTTCTGGTCTGGTAGTTTATATTTTTCAACTTACCTATCTTGCCTCGGAGAGCACGTAATATAATGTCCTATGGCGCATTAAAATGCAACCATTCTCCTATACATGAAAAGAGACAAATATCCCATTACACTGATTACAGACTCCTTCAACTCAGTACAGTTCAAAAATATTTGAAGAGCGTCCCTCGTATTGATAAGTCCACGAGAGAGACTTGTAAAAACATATAGGGGAGAGTTGGATATTACCGAGCCTCTGAGAACTTGGACCTGTAATTCGGAGAAGGTTCGATATATATATTCAAAAATGCAGTAAATAGTACAGAATTTATTTAGCTACGCATACATCACGGCAAAATATTTCAAAAAATAAACAAAAATTAATTATTGCAAAATAATAAAAAAACAAGAAAGCGTGGTATTATCAGACTGGTCTGATAAAACCGTGCCCATAATAATTTCGTGAATTTCTATCAGTAAAATTAAAATTTAAAAAAAATGCAACGTTGAATAAACTCGTTCGTAGAAAAAGAAGCATAGACTCATTTCCATACCTAGATATAATTATTATTTTACGACTAGATTAATAATCATAACCATATCGGCCATTGGATGTGCCATTGATGGCCACTGCTGAACGTAGACCTCCCCCCATCGACTCCGGTTCAAAGCAGCCTCCATCCAACGACTTCCGGCGACTCTCTTTAAGTCGTCTGTTCATCTCGTGGATGGCCGTCCGAAACTATGCTTGCCGGTACGTGGTCTTCACTCGTACACGCCGGGCGCGAAATTGACAAACTCTGTTATTTCATTTTATAAACTCAAAATAATACAGTCAAGTTAATTGTGTATTCAAATCAATCTAGTCATTAATTCTATAATATGTTAGGATTAAAATAAAAGTAATCAATGTGTTACAATACAAATATAGAATAGCTTACCTCTTGTCAAAAATGCCCGCGAAATTATAAGGAACGAGAGTAAAAACTTGTAAGACACGATGTGTCTTAATTGCTGCTCCGAGTAAATTAGCGTCGTGGACGGGGAGGGGTAAAGGACTCGGACTGTGATCTTTAAGGACTGGATAGCGCAATTAGCGTTTAGTTTTTGAAATATGCTAGGGCGTGGAATTATCAAACGCGCGGTATTATCCAACTCTCCCCTAAATTACGCTATGTACAAGAAAAGATTAGTCATTCAAAGTTTAGTAACTAATTCGGTTTACGATTTAGGTACACAATAATCTGTTTTTGTCTTCAAACGTAAAAATGCGTTTACGTTAAAAAAACTTGAATGAATTTTATCATAAAAATGTTATGTTTATTTAAAATTGATTTGTAAATAAACTTATTTTGATTATATGATTATAATTATGTACAAGTTAGCTTGATCTTTTTGACAGATGTAAATTTTTCTGATCGACATAACTTTGCAATGACGAACATATTATTTTCTTAATTTAAATGATTTTAAAAATGGTAAAAATATTAAAAAATATATAAATAACACAGAAGTTCCTAAAGATTCAAGCGTCGTCCTAAAATTTTAAGACTTTTTATTGCTTCAAAGTAAAATTTAAATAGGAACACTGAAAATAATAGACGCTTGTACCAGGGCCGTCTTTAACATATTGGAGGCCCTGGGCATATTAGGATAATGGGGCCCCAATGACTTTGACAGAACACTATTTTTTTAGAAAAGACAAAGAAAGTAGATAAACAAGGTTAAATATTTATTTTTATTAACAATCACATGAAACGAATAGATAAATGTAATATAGGGTACGTTCGAGGGCCCTCTTCTAATTGATAATTCATCACTTTTATAGGATTTTTTAATCTATGCATTCCACAGACCACATGCGCGGAAACGGAAATGGGACATGCGCAATAGTTTTTCATTTATCAGTTTTTAATTAAAATAATAAGTAGTGAATAAATGTAAGAAGATAATTTTGTTTATCTTTTATGAACAATAGCAAACAATTATTTACTAAAATTTGACAGTTACATTCAGTTTTTGATTAAAGAAGTATCATTTCCGCGCATGTGGTCTGTGGAATGCATAGATTAAAAAATCCTATAAAAGTGATGAATTATCAATTAGAAGAGGGCCCGCGAACATACCCTAGTCAACAAAAATAACTCTTTTAGCATTTGCAGGTTAGTGCTTAAAAATCTATGTTATTTGAAGAGGAACCCTTCTAGATTTCAGATGGGCAATATCAATTAATCACTTCTTCAAAATCAATGCTTTTTAGCTTTTTATCAGATTCTATGGACATCAACGACAAACTGGTTAATCTCTCTTGAAGCATTGTACTTCTCAATTCATTTTTAATTCTTTTTAATTTGGAAAAGGAGCGTTCCCTACTGCAGTTAGTTACCATCGTGCTTAAAAATTTTCTCAATGCGATTTCTACATTTGGAAATGGGTCTTCAATTTTGTTTTCTTTCAAAAGTTGATACATTTTTAATATAGAATCTTTATTTTCACTGTCAAAATTTTTTAAGTATTCTGTCAAATGTAAATATTCTATTTCTAACTCTTTCTCATTAACATCTTCATAATAAAATTCAGCAAATTCTTTGCACGTTGTCTCGACTCTTCAGAATTCAGAGTTTTCAACCGAAAAAATAAATCAAAACGTTTACTGATATTCTTATACGAACTTAATCGCTGTTTTAAATGAACGCTGAGGGTATCAATTATGGGAAAAAAGGTTTCTATTTTAAATTTCTCTCTTCCATTCAGTTGGACTGACGATGCAGAGTGCAAAATACTTTGTAAAATACGTATTATCCATCACACCATACTTGTTTGTTAAGTACGAAACGAATCATCATGTTGAAAATTATAAATTATTGTTTTTATTTAAAATATATGCAAGTAATAATAAAAAAGTCTTAATTTATAATAAAAAAACCTCAATGTAAATCGATGTTCTCAAAAAAAAAAAATACTATCAGATCACAAATTCCATTGTTTTATTAAAACTCATTGTAAATAAATAAAATATGTACCTATTATTAGCATTTATATACCTAACTAATGTGGCATAAATTATTGTTGGACACTGATATTCAAACCAGGGCCAAACTTATATGGGATTCTATTCCACCATCTCCTTAAATATAAATTCAAACACATTTTAATTTTCTATGTAATTTCTCAATTAAATAAATTGGTTAATTCAAACTTGGAGCCTCATGCTTCGCTTCGTTCGCTTAATTTAAATAGAGTGAGTCACACTGATGAGTGAAAATGAGTATACCATTATATATTAAAATTTATCTAAGCATGCTGAAGTCGGAAAGCCTAACTTTTGGGCGAGACTAGAATAGCTTCGCGCATGTAAAAGTTAGTAAGTTAGTATTATAGTCAGTAATTTAGGTTCGATTTCTTCGATTTATATAAGTTTTTTGGTAATAAATATTAGTTATCGTTTGGTGATCTGACAGGAACTAGGGACTTTTTATTTGATCTGAGGGGGCCCCTATCGATCGCGGGGCCCTGGGCACTTGCCCAAAGTGCCCAATGGGAAAGAGGGCTCTGGCTTACAATGTTACAACGGTCGAAACAAAAATCCGTCCGACAAAATTAAGTCTATCAGAAAATTTACATCTGTCAAAAAGATCAAGCTAACTTGTACAGGGTAGAATGTCAAAGATGTGTGGATTTAGTAGCGCTGTCTTCCATACAGGACATATGACAGAGTTTTTGATTATTAATTTAATTTTAAAAAGTGTACCTATTTGATGACTTTCTCAGAAAAATCTACGAGTAATTTCCGAATTGGTTGTAGTTTCAAATTAACTAATGAAGAATGAAGGTTTAAAATTATTTTAAAAACTTCTTGAATTAAGAACATTTCGATTTTAATTTTAATTTATAAATTTATAGAATATTTAAGTTTCTCATATTAAAATTTTTGTTTAGGAATGTGCGGAGACCAAAAAGAAATATACATATAGAGAATTACGAAAAAATATGGCGGTGTACGCTACATCTCTCCGAAAGAAATTGGGTGTTAAAGAAAATGATGTGGTGGCTGCATTATTACCTAACAGTCCAGAGTTTCCGGTTGTTGCATTAGGAACTATTCAAGCTGGGTGCATCTTCAGTCCTGTAAATCCTATTTATAAAGAATGTAAGAACTATATTTATAAAATAATTAATATTACATCGATATAAATTTATTTTTTGTTATTCACGAATTCTTTTTGGAAGTATTGTATTGAAAAGTAAGATTTAGTGGGTACTTTTTTCGACAAAAATAGATTATTTTGATTGCTTTTTTTAATACATAATTTATATATATAATTTTATATTTGCATATTGATTTATTTCATATTCTCTCAGTCGAAATAAGTCATCAAGTAAGTTCAACGGACCCGAAAGTCATAATAACGATACCGGAATGTTATGACAATGTTATCAAAGGACTTAAACTCGCTAATAGTCAAGCGAAAATTGTTGTTGTCGATAAACCTAATAAACCAATACCAGATGGAGCAATAAGATATTCAGAGATAGCTGAATCCGGTGAAGCTGATTATGAATTACTCGATAAAGTTGAAAAGGAAAATGATGATGTAGCTTTCATACCTTTCTCGAGCGGTACAACAGGATTACCGAAAGGAGTTGAAATTACATATAAAAATCTTCTAGCTGCAACGGAGATAATGGATAAGACTGAAAATAAATTTCCTGGCATAACTCACGGTAATATACGACGAAGTCGTTGAAATTTCAATATTTTATCTTCTTTTAGCTATGTTTAGATACATATATATTATTTAATTTAATGCTTGTTACTTGTAATTTAGGTATAAAGTTAATTAATTTTTTTCCCTTTTTTTTCTATCATTCATTACAATGTAATTTCAAAATCTCTTCATTAAAACTTTCGTTTTACTGCATTTTTATGATTTGTGATATACAGTACAGTAGGTATGTACTTAGAAGTAATATATTTTGATGCAATAATTTTTCTAAATTTAATTTACATTTTTCTTTTAGGTGATTTTCAGGACGTCGTTCCTTGTATTCTCCCGTTTTTCCACATTTATGGCATCGTTGTGACGTTGCTCGGACATATCACTAATGGCTGCAAGTTGGTTTCGTTGCCAAAATTTTCAACGAATGTCTTCTTTGATGTTCTTAAGAATCAAAATCCTTCCATTTTGTATGTTGTGCCTCCTATCGGTAAGTTGAGTTTTTAATTTTCTTTTGTTATTACAATTAGAGATATCCGATATATTAGAGATGTTCATCGGAAAAAACAATCGATAATTTTTTATTCGATATTTATTGATAACTATCTATAATTTTCATTAGATAATTATTGATAATTTTTTTTGGTCTGATAATTATCGATAATTTTGATTCGTTATATATCGAATCACACCTATGCATACCACTCGATAATTATCGAATGATAAATTATCGAATAGTTACGAATTACACACACTTCTACGATATATGTATATATCGTTATATTATATATGCATCGCGAGCATGCTTTACATTACAATGAATAATATTCAACGAGGAAAATTTTCAACACGTAATTCTTTAGATGTATTTAGTACTCAGTATTGATGTACCAATTTATCGATTTAATTTGGCCACCTTTCGACGGCTTTGTGCAATAGACGCAAGCAGAATATTTTGTATATACGAGTAGTACCTACATAACTCCCCTTGAAGTAGAAGACAGATATATATTACTTACCTACTATGGGTACTAAGATGTCTACGAGAAATACTATGAAGGTATTTTAGTAATTTTTTTAAAACAACATATTTTGTTTATAATAATAAAAATTAATAGTGATGTTAAAAGTGGCAATTTTAAAACTACATTTATATATTTACCTTACAGCCATTCTTCTCGGTAAACATCCCGACGTAACAAAGGAATTCTTCAAGAACACGAGACACATTGTATGCGGCGCTGCTCCACTGTCTGCGTCTGATGTTACAGCGGTTTTAGAAAAAGGAAATGTAAGTACTTCACTATACTTTATCTCGATTTATGCGAATTGGGACTTATATGGCATACGAATCCGTAGATAATTATTTTTTATTCATACAATTATTCATTTTATCAGACTTATTATATATGTTTATTCTAAATTATTATTTATGTTAGAAATAATATAGTGAAGGAATTCGTCAAGTATGAAACCGTATGTTACGTCAAGATTATACATATACTATGCTGTATCTGTATTTACCTACTTGAATTCGACTTACGCGGTTACAGCTCGGTCTGCTATCGAGTCTACTACCATACTCGTATGTTCGAGATACTAGTGTAATATTTTTGTTTAATAATATATTTTTCTTTTTCTTTTTTTTTTTAAGTGAAAGTAACGCTTGTTATTATTTTTTTTTTAGATTTTTACAATGCGAAATTTAATAAAATATTAAGTTACGGATAGTCGCGGTATATATAATGTTTTATTGAGGATAGTTAGAGTTATTATGGAATAGGATCCACAACCACGTAACTAGTAAAATTACGGTGGATGTCTAATGTAAAATAAATGTTAAAGGCTTAGTGTCAGGGAATAATCAAACAAAGATAAATCATAAATCACCTAGCTCCAGCGTATATTGGCGTGTGTTAGAAATTCTTTTAATACCTAGATGTATTTTGATGATGATGTATTTTAAAGTGAAATACCAAATAAATGTTAACCTAAGTGCATAAAAACTAGGGTCACTGACCTAATTTAAAGTCTGAATATAATGTATAATGTAATATACAGGTGACTGGTAAATTACTATCAATATTTAAGGAGAATACTCGGTACATGATTCTCATTCGAATTATGTAAAAAAAATAGGTACTTAATTTTTGACCAAATTTTCATAAATTTCAATTCAAGTAAACGAAGCGTTTACACTCTACAGTCATGCCGGCGGCACGTGCACAGGTGTTGTACTGTGCCGCTTGTTAACATCTAAAAATTGTCAAAGTTCACATCATTTACCTAGTCAACAAATTTGTTGCTTAAACGAGTAAAATATCTTAGTATTTTTGCCTATCCTAAGCCAGGATTAAAGTATTAAGGGGGATTGGATCATGCTTGTTTATCCTGCTACCCTGTTAACACGTGGCGGCGTTTGGACGTAGGTAAACTACCTGTTTTGTGTCGAAAGTGCAGCTAGCTGCTAGGATGTCCAGACGACGCGTACATAATTGGATAATTGTTGAGAAACTTTACTTAAAAGTTTATTAATATTTACCTGTTTTTTTTTTTTTTACATAATTCGAATGAGAATCATGTACCGAGTAGTCTCCTTAAATATTGATAGTAATTTACCAGTCACCCTGTACATGCAAAGAAACAATTCAGTTTTTTCATACTGGATATTTTCGATATGACAGTTATGTATATAATATGGATATAATATACAGAAATACTCCCAGTCGCAATAGGTATAATATATTGTTAAATATATGTATATTAAAATATAATGATGACCTTGCAGTGTCTTAATGATTCTTACAAAATGATTACTATGTACCTACTTGTAAAAAGGTTTTAACAGTTAATAGTAGATTTTAATGCTTTTATTTCAGATAATAAATATTTAATTTTATTTTGATAATTTTCTTCTAGTCACGGCATCGGTCTTCTAGTAATTTTAAAAGACGTTGATTTTTAATTTTCACAAAAATCCGTGACGCGTTTTTAATTTATTATCACAATTAGGACTGGCATAATTTGCAGATAATACATAGAATAAAAAAAATAATAATGATGACAGTTGTACTTTGTTATTATCAAGGGTTATTACCGAAACTATTTTGATTGCATATCACTGAGTAAATCAATAGTGGCGAGTAATAATTGATATATTAGAAAAAAATAAATAACATTTTAAGCAAATTATGTGATTTATAAATATGTATAAAATGATATTGAAGTTCACACCTAATCTAAGACAAGTATATACATGGACTCAAATGTTCGATTTTTAAAATCCTCCAACGACGAGTCATTTTCATTTTAAGGTATTAACCGACTTCAAAAAAACTTCCCAATTCGAGTTTATTTTTTATTTGTGTTACCTCATAACTTTTTACTGGGTGTACCTACGGATTTTAGTTATGCCTAATAATGCGTAGGTACTTAATTGACTTCGACTGCATTGACGATGTTTTTTTTTAAATGTCGTTTAAAAACAGTGTAATCAACACTTCTATTATTTTTCTTATATTTTCCTTAATAGTAGCATGGGCGTAATCAGGATTTTCTTAAGGGATGTCAGACAAAAGAAAACATTATTATGCAAGATTACACATGCTGCTAAAAGTTTATTTATAAGAGGAATGATCGCCCAACCATAGAGTTTATTAAATAACATAAATAAATTAATATGTAAGAGAAATAACTCTTATGTCAGTATTATAAATGTTGAAGCGCCCAGAAATCTACAAACGTTAGTATGCAAAAACTATAAACGTAAATATCGAGAAGTGAATTAGGTGCGATGCAATTTTGCTTTTTTATGTATTATTTTCCTCGTTAGTGCTTATACTTTGCTAGAGGGGATGGAGGTACGGCCCACCTGTCCGTACATCGCTACGCCCATGATTAGTAAGTTAAAATAGATAAAAATGACTTACGTAAAAAAGTAACGTATTACAACTAAATTGAATATGTTGTTTAAAGTTATTTAAATTTCATTAATTTCGAAAAGTGTAACTCGTAGTTATGGAAATTAAAACAGCGCTGTAACATTATATTTATATTTTTTAAATAAATCAACGAAATATTTTTTTTAGAAACAACGTTTTAGTGCAACGTATTGCTCTAAAGTATTTCAAATATCTGTGGATCTAGTTCTAATGCGACGATTTCGTAACGACCACTATCGTTACGAAATCATCGCGGGAATCAAATCAATTACGTTCTTATAATTAACTTTACCTGATTCAAAAGCAGACATGCCTCATACCTATTTGTAAACTATATATGACAAAGGGTTAGCGCAGGTTCGATCCCCATTCATGACAAATGTTTGAATAAATGTATGATGTGTTGTGATCTGGCTGTTTTACAGAAATCTCATCGTATTAAGGACCGTCCTAAAACGTTTATTTTTATTCTAGTATGCTGTTAAAGAAAGTAAATAAATACTTTCTATAAAATTTAGCAAACTTTATAATTATTATTCAATCAGTTGCGTACATTATAAGGAAATAGCTAGTGATGTTCACAATGTTGTTTGAATATGTGATTATCACTCATTATATCATCGTATTTACACTTCAATATTTCGTATTTATAATTCAATATTTTAAAATTAGTCTGTTCATATCCGTATACCTATATATTGTACTAGTGGCATGGCGTCCCGGCTTCGCACGGGTATTTCACTAAAATTTCAAAAATTATAAAGAACAATGGCAGATCTCCATACATCAAATTGTCTGGAATCAAATTGAAGCGTCCCATAATAAAAAATATGTGTAAAGATTCGGCGTTAAACGTAGAGTCGTAGTCGTAGTCGTAAAATCGTAGGAAAGTCAAAACTGTACTGTGTAAAAATCGAAGCCAAAAATATAGTTTTTATAATTTTTATCCTTTTGTCTGTATGTATGTCCAGGGCTCCAGGCTAATTACTATGATAATATAATACTGAACATAAGGAAATAAAAAACCATTTTGTAAGACATTTTTACTGTTCATACTCTCAAAATAATCGATTCAAATTAATAGTATTCCATACTGTTTATTCGTGTCTACTATCTAATATCTATGTTGGAATCTGTTGATATACTTTTATTTTCATAAATTAACTTCGGCTCTTAAGAAAAGAGGTAAAATATTGAAAAATCATAGAAAAATAGTTCAATTTGTTTCCTTTATTTAATATCTATGGTCGTCAACAAAAAAACGAAACAAAATTCTCGATTTATTGTAAAATCGATACATTATTAAATCAATCTCATGATACAATTTTCTATTTTGTTTTGGAGTTAATAATTATATTCATCTATTAGTATCATGTTGATTAAACATAAAATAATTTCATTAAATAATTATTTTTGAAACAAAGCACACCCTAGTAGGAAAGATTCTAACGATCGATTTTTAATCGATTCAAATTAATAGTATTGCATACTGTTTATTCGTGTCTACTATCTAATATCTATGTTGGAATCTGTTGATGTACTTTTTTTTTCATAAATTAACTACGGCTCTTAAGAAAAGAGGTAAAATATTGAAAAATCATTGAAAAATAGTTCAATTTGTTTCCTTTATTTGATATCTATGGTCGTCAACAAAAAACGAGACAAAATTCTGCCATTGTTCTTTTTATTTTTTATCACCTACACCTGCGTCGATACTGGAAAATCTATATATATATATATATTATATATATATAGGAGACTTTCTATAGATATAGTCACTCATCACGATATCTCTGAAACTATAATACCTAGAGACTTGAAATCTGGTAGGAATATTCTTTTTGCCGAGTAGAGGACAGCTAAGAACGGATTTTACGAAATTCTTCCTCTAAGGGGATGAAAAAGGGAGGCAAAGTTTGTACGGGACAACGTAATTCCTTGATCCAATCTACTTCAAATTTCGCATAAATATTCTTTAACAGAATTGATTGAAGACGTGTTTCGTATTTTATCGAAATTCATCCTCTAACGGCGTTAAAAGTAGATTGAAAGTTATTTGCTTCGAAGTTGATATCAATACTCCTTAGTGCTTTTGATTTAAATTACATTTTATTTTGACATGTTTGACAACTCAATCCGTCTGTTATAAAATGTTTTTGAGTATCGACGCAGGTGTAGGTGATAAAAAATATAAATTTATAATTTTTGAAAATTTAGTTAAATACCCGTGCGAAGCCGGGGCGGGCCGCTAGTATTTTATATAACTCCCTGCCATAATCCTCTGCCGTCCGACACAGGTACTCACCAAAGCAACCGTGCTCGGTGAGAACCTGCGTCAGTCGGAAGGTGAGATGCTTGCGTTTTCGGCGCATTGACCGCTCACGCGTGTGCCATTCGGCTGCACCGCCAGGTCCTCCCCCCACCTCCGCATTAATGCTCAAAATCTTAAACAGAAATAAGAAAGACCGCTCTGTAGCCATAAAGTTACTGTTTGGGCCGCGATATTTTCCGTTCCCGTGAATCTGTATTCAAACCGATACTGTGAGATGATACAAAATTTTCTGGTTCTATCTTTGGAACAGTTTCGTGGTTTCAATTCCCGTAATTAGCTTCAACAAGACTGATCCACGTGTCACATCTTTGATCTTTCGATTGAAGCCTTAAAGTGTTATTCCCCAACAAACGGATTTCATGAAGAGTTGATCTTAACTGGCCGCCATGCAGTCTAGATTTGGGCCTTTGGACTATTTCTTTTCTTATTCTTATTAATGGGGCATCTTAAAACAAGGTTGTACGAAAATAAGTCAAGAACATAAAATCAATAAAAATATATATATCGTAATAAAGATGACATCGATAGTTGCTGTGCCTTCGCGTAATTCAGAAGCTTCGCTCAAGATTGCAGGAGTTAGCGTAAGCGAAGACACTTAGACAACATAATTTTGAATAAATTATACACCAGTTACCCAAATTTGAAAATAAATAAACAGTTTTCATAACAGATTTTTCACTTTTGTTTTATTTCACTTTCAAACTGCACTCACTCTTTCTGGACACTTGTATATATGTGTATGTAATGTAACAATTTGTGAACGTCCTAGTGCTTAAAAATGAAATCGCCTCTTCTTCAAAGGAGAAGCTTCCTCATAGCAGGTTCTTGGATAAAAATTACACACAATATCTTCAAAGTTTACTAAAAATGTAAAATATCAACATCTATTAAGAATCTAACGATTAATAATTTTTTTAAACTGATTCGTAGGGTAAAATAGAATTCAATCAAGGCTTTGGAGCTACTGAGACGACATCGCTAGCAACGACTACGTTTAAAGGAACGAAAGAGATAGACTACTCAGCCTGCGGCCGACCAATGGCGAGCACGGAGCTAATGTTCGTAGACCCGATAAGTGGGAAGCCTGTCCCTCTTGGAGAAGTAAGTGAAATGTTTTTATCTCACTGCCAAAGGTCGATATTTTTGAGCGTTTGTATGTATTAATATGTGATTTTTTGTACATGAATCATTGTATGAAGCTTGGTATTTAAGATGTTGATGTAGGTAGTTGAAGATCTGGTTCAATAATAATATATGAGCTAATGGAATTCACATTTTACTCCGAAATATAAATGGAATCGGCATTTACCCGAGTAAAACTAAAAGCAAAACATCTAGCGAAAGATAAAGTTTATTTTACAGAATTTTCAGAAAAGTAAGAATTGATAGGTACATATATACGTGTAAACAGCAAAATTAATATAATAATATAAATTTATACTACACATAATATGTTATTTGGTAAAAATAATTTATTGTTTTTGTTAAAATGTAATTGTATTTTTAATCGGCAATTAATATGCAAAAGAGAGTTACTAGCCGTGACTGCGGGGTCACGCCCACACAAAAAGTGTACTTTAGTATCTAGTGGTGTGATTAGAGAAACTAACTAACCACTACTCAATAAGCGCCATCAGTGCCATCTATTATAACTTCAAACTGTTAAAAATAAATCGCAATCGACATTTTGACATTTTTTAAATTAATTTGAATATGAATATGAATTATTATTTATTTTTAATTATTTTTTTCTTGGATCACATTAAAAAGGTATGTATAAATTATAAATAAAATTAACTTACCAACTCTTCTCTGTTTTACCGTCATTCAAAATACAGAATTTAAATTTCATTAACTTTTGGCAGAGTGAAGCAATTTCGATGAAATAAAGACTAAATGTTACCTTACCGGTTGCTTTACGATTTTCGTGCTGACTTTTTAACGTACGCTAAGTATCTTAAAATTGATGCGTATACAAACAAAGAGACAGACAGACAGACATTTCAAAAATTGATAAATAGAAATGTGTAATTAGTATTTTTAGATACGTACAAAAATTTTGGTTAAAAAAATTCAGAAAAAATAAGTGACGTGAAATTTACAATAAATATAATTATTAAGTTTAAAGTAATTTAAAAAAATATCTAAATAAATAAAATACTTAAGTTTTCAGTGAGGAGTGTATTGTTTCTAATTTTTAAAATACATTTTCAAAATAATACTTATATACATAAGTGTGACTTAAATGAGGGTTCCCTAACCTTTTTGAATTTACTAACCCAATATTAAGAAAGACGTTGTAGGCGAAAAAGTTGTGTTATATTTCTACTTGAGCAGCATTTAGGTACTTTCGATATCAATATAAAATAATATGACATTTACTTTTAAATTATTTTCTTGATCATACGTGTACTCAGTTTTTATTTCCACTTCAAAAAATGTACTAACTGAATGTGTTAATGTACTAATATTTTATTTCTGACGATAGCTAATAGAAAGTTATTTTAAAAAATTTCAGTCTGGAGAACTATGTATAAGATCACCAACAGTGATGAAGGGGTACCTAAAGAACGAGAAAGCTACTAAAGAATGCATAACAGACGACGGTTTCTTTAGAACTGGAGATTTAGGACATTACGATACGAAATATGGACTCTTCGTCACTGACAGGATAAAAGAACTCATCAAGGTCAGTCAATTTACTATCGGTCAATAATTTAAACATTAAAAAATGTTTCTTATCTGCGATAAAATTTTAAAGAAAACGCCTAAAACGCCTTTATTGTGCGAGATAGGTAGTTATATCGATGTCACCACAAACATACTTGTTATCGTTAATTTGTACGTAGAAAGTCAGATATAAATGTGTTTATGGATATTATCTTTATAATCTTCTGCACTTTATACAGTTATTTTTTTATTATGAGGATTAAACGATTTAATTATGAGTGATTTTCGATAGCATTCAGCATTTGCTTGTAAAATAATTCGTAGTTTTTCTTAAAAATGTTTCCTTTTCTTTAATTTTATATCATATTTTTTTGTTTAGTTTAGTAAGATTTTATTTTTGTATTATATATATTTGTTAAATTTATCATATTTATCAGATTTTCAGTCAATTATCAAATATAATTGCTAATAGCAACAAATTACACTTCATCTCATTATTTTCTGTATTCCCTATAAATATGCCTATTATTCTTGTTTGTGTAACAGCTTCATATGGAGCAATTGTTATCATAAAATTATATATATTAAGATTAGAAAAACCAATATTTACCTCCACAGGTTAAAGGCATGCAAGTAGCCCCAGCAGAGCTCGAGAGTATCCTCCGGTCTCACCCGGCTGTACAAGACGCAGCTGTCATCGGAGTCCCTCATGACTTCAACGGCGAAGCGCCCAAAGCATTTATTATAAAGAAAAACGGTCAAAATACGTCCCCTGAAGAACTCCAAACGTTTGTCGCAAATAAAGTAGCACCGTTTAAGAAAATCGAAGAAGTCGTTTTCGTTGATGATATCCCCAAAACTAGTTCAGGAAAGATATTAAGAAAGGAATTGAAGAAAATGTACGCTTAGCGTTAATTTTGTATAATTTTTTGTTTTATAAAAAAAAATTGTTGATAAAAATCAAATGGCATATATACTTATTTGTAGCGACTGTACTTATAGGTTTTGTCGTTTTTAATGTATTATAAAGAAAAATTGACAATATGCGTCCCCTTGAGTCCTCTTCCCTTTCTCAAGGAGAAAGACGTGACGATTAAAAAGTTTTAAAAAAATTGCATCGAGTCTAAAAAAAAATTACATAAAGATGAAACTGAAGAAAATATAACATTCAAAATTGATTTTTTGTTATATTGATGATTGTTCATTTTATTTATTATTATAATTAAAAATTTAATAACGTTAACTTATTCATAAGTATTTTTTTATTATTTTTAATGATAAGAGTCACAGGAGTATAAAAATTTATGGAAAGACAAAATTAATGTTCCTCATGGGCCATACAGTGTAATAATTTCATACTTTATATTATATAGGTATGTAATATCGGACTATATAATATGTAAAGTTTGTGCAAGAGTTTATTGATGAATTCACAGAAGTCAAGTTTACAGTAAAATTAATATTTATCCGTATCTTAACAAATTTTATTTAAAAGGTATTAAAGGTGATTTAGAAAAATAACATAATTGTAGTAGTAAAGACAAATAAGTCCATATATAAGGGATAAAATTAAGAAACCTTAACACAGAAATTTATTCGAATCTGAAACAAGTTTTCTTAAAGGTGATAAATAAGTTTGATAAGAAAGTAGGTATACCGTATACCTAGTAAAATATTAATTATACTTTTTTATCTGTAATTGTTTTTTAAATAAACAAAAAGGAAATTTTCAAAGCAAATCAAGAAACAAAGCAATTTAAGAAATAATTATAATATATTTTATAATAAAACAGGACTATTAAATGTTCATTGGCAAATAGGGTATACGAGAGGTGAGACAAAAATCCAATATGAAATCTAAAAACTGAATAGTTTTTGTCTGCATTATACTTTTTTTTTATTACCGAATCTTTTACTATCGTACTGAATCTTTGAAAATTACGCCAATTTGTACTTAACTGATTTTTAATAATGTTTGCCAATGTTTACTAAAGATATAATGTTTATAAATGTAGTGTACCTAATCAAAATTGTGATTTCTTTACGGAATAAAATTGTTATTTTTATAAAAAAATTGTAAATATTATAAATAAACTGTTGTTGAACAATATAATAGTTTTCATTATAAAGGGCATAGCTGGATTAATATGGGAATTCTAACTCATGGCTTTTTTGACTCATACTTAGGGGTCGATTTAATTTTGGTGTCGAATGAAAATAATTCACCTCAATTTTTAGCTCAAACGATATTCGAGAATTAAAATAAACTGTTTTTTCGAAATTGTTTTTATTTTTATAGTAAAATTCGGAATTAATCATTGATGATTTTTTCCTTATTCGTAGGAGTCCAAAACATGAAAAAATAGTATGATCATGATTCTCAAACGGAAAGTCGATTTTGAACGGAGAAAAGAAAATGATAATCTTTTATATAATATGTCACTTAACAAAATTCGTCAGAAAATTTCTTTTATACTCCTCTATACTCAGGATTTTTTTCAATTTTTCGATGTGGTGGAACAATATATTTAAAAAAACTCATTTTTTTTTCTTAAAATCTTGCGTTTTAACAAACTTATATTTATTTTTTGTACAAATAAATACGTAGTTTTTTTTTAACCAATAATAAATCTTTGCAAATAATAAATATAAAGAATTAGTTACCTGAAGTAATTAGAAGGGTTGTGTGAGAGTGCGGGGTATGAAGCGACGCACATAATATAAAAAACAAAGTCCTCCACCGCGTCTGTTTGTCTGTATGTTCGCCATAAACTCAAAAACAACTGTAAGGATTTTTATGCGTTTTCACCAATAGATATAGTGATTCATGAGGAAGGTTTAGATACATATACATATACATACAGTGTATATACAGTATACATATATACATACACATATACATACAGTGTTCTTCGAAGACTTCACTAGCTCTTCCTTCCTATAATATAATCGTTCCTTACTATAAATATCTGGAAAAATAGAACGCCACTGACGAATCGCGTAGTGTATTGGCGCCACCTAGTAAGCAGAAGCTCTCATATGCATCAATAGTTAACGATACACTGGCGCCATCTAGAAGTCAATAGCAGAAATACACCTTGACATTGCAGATAGATTGCAGATTGTGCGGAGTGTGTAACAAACCCAAAGCCAAAGACTCAAAGGACGCAATCGCCTCCTGTGTGAACTGTACAACGATGTACCATATAAAATGCCTCAACCTTTCCAGAGAAGAGCTTCGTCATGCCCGCAGCTCGGGAAACATTCGGGTCTGTCCTTCTTGTACGACAACCAAACGCCGTCATATCACAGACTCGACACCGATCCGTAGTACGACTCCCTCTACGGAAGAAGCAGTTCAAACCTCCAATAGTTTTACTGGCGGTCACTCTGATGTCGCAGCATTCACGTCTTGCAGTGAAATTTTGAGGGAAATGCAGGCGGCTTTCACGGCAATGAAAAACGAAATGTCAGAGTTTACCCGTTCCCTAAATTCTACATCCGAAGACATTCATGATTTTCGAAAAGAGATTAATGACCTCAAAAACCAAGTGAAGGACCTGGAGCGCTTAAAAAAAGAGGCCAGTGATCTCCGACTGGAAGTCACCGAGTTGCGACTAGAACTCGCAGCACAGCAGCAGCGTCAATACTTGAGAGACGTTGAAATTTCAGGCGTTACCGAACATAAGCAAGAAAACCTCACACATACTATATCCGTACTATCATCGAAACTTGGAGTAGAGCTGGGACCTCACGACATAGACGACGTGAGACGAGTCGGTAGCCGCGGCACTGGAGATGCATCCGAGTGTTCTGCTCGGGCCCCGCGCCCCGTGGTGGTAACGTTGGCACGGCGCGCGGTCCGAGACCAGCTGCTGCGCGCCGCACGTGTTCGCCGCGGTATTACAACTGATAAAATAGACATCCCAGGAAACCCAAAACAAGTTTACATAAACGAACACCTTACAAAGGAAAACAGGATTTTGTTCAGCAAAGCTCGTGCTACTGGAAAGGAACTTAAGTTTAAATACGTTTGGACATCGAATGGAAACATTTTCATGAGAAGATCTGAATCTGGCTCTGTTGTCCGTATCAACTCAGAAGCAGTCCTAAACAAACTCAAACTAGATCGGCAGGCCACAGGCTATGGCACACCGCAGTGCTCCTAACAGCAATGCCAGCAACAGAACAATCTACTGGTGTCGTATGTTAAATCTTCCACGGCCAGTTATTAATGTATCCACTTATATAGTAACTTGTATAATTAACTCTATTCATATAAAAAATATTTTTGATACGTCAGATAAGTTTAAAACACTTAGTTGCAATTTGCATAAGTTAGTTGTTATTTTATCTTTACGCACATATTCCAAATTATTGAGTTTAAAATTTGTTACATACTATTATTTAATGTTTGTCCCGCGCTGTGCTGCACTTCTTGTTATATTATTATGTTATTTATTTTGTATTGGAGTTACTACTGCCTCCGTATGTTCTCTATTTTCGTGTTTTCTGTTGTCCTTCTTGAACTGCAGGGAATCACAGCATGAAGTAAACAGTGTCACTATGGCTCGCCAAATTCTCTTGGATGGGTTCCTTGGGGTGATACAGCCTTTCACTATCGTTACATGCATCCAACGACTCCTCACTTTTTGTTTTTATGAATTTGTTTACCTAAAAACGCTTTATGGCCAATACTTATAAATAACTATGGATACAATTGACCTAGGAAACAATATCGACTCTGAATTAAGCATAAGGTGTCTATCTTGTCCCCCTGAACTCTGCAAATCCTCCTTTGGTAGCGGATTTAAACTAATCACCCTTAATATAAGAAGTATAAACAAAAACTTCAACGCTTTTACTATCTTATTGTAGCGGCTGGATATGGATATGGATGTCATTATACTGACTGAATGCAGATTAACTGAAGCAGCTGTAATTGGACAAATTCCCGGTTTTACGTCACATTTCACTACTAAAAACTTCAACCAAAATGGTGGAGTGGTGGTTTATATAAAAGAAAGCTTAAATGCAACAGTTTCCATGACTGAAGCTAGTGGGCTATTAATCAATATCTCAAAATCCTTCTCAATAGTTGGTATTTACAGATCCCCCTCCTTCAGCTACAACTCAGGCTTCATATTTTCCCTGGACAACATATTAAAAAATCTATCCACTAAAGCATCACTTATCATTGCAGGGGATCTTAACATAGACATTCTTTCAGTAGATCACAGCAAACATGATCCTACAGAATATCTCGACCTCTTAAGCCAACATGGCCTTATTCCCGCTATCGACAAACCCACCAGATCAAATTCCTGTTTAGATCATATTTTCGTACGGTCCACATTAACAGCACTAGGTGTTGTCTGTGAAACAGACATTACCGACCACTACCCGGCACTTCTTAATCTACACCCTCTTAACGAAAAACGTACCAGACCAAACCGTTACAAAACAGTAATTGATGTCCACGGGGTGCGTAAAGCTCTTGAAGAGGAGGAATGGAAGTCAGTCTTCGAACAGCAGGGCGTCAGCGCAACCGAAGTGTTTATCAACCGTTCAAATCAATCAAGAAGTTCAGTTCAATCTGTCATCAACGAGAACACAAAACAAATACGTATAGCAAGATCCAAGTACACATTAACTCCTTGGTGCACCACAGGTCTACTACGTTGTATCCGCCATCGCGACAGACTTCATTCAAAAGCCCTTAAATCCCCCAATGATGAGATGGCTCAATTTATCTATAAAAGGTACAGAAATTTCTGCAATTCTTAAAAAATTCAAAATGGAGTATGATACTAAGAAACTCGAAGAAGCTAAGAACAACAAGAAATTGTGGCAAGCCATAAAATCTGTTTGTCACCTTAAGAAGTCTAACAAGGATAACTCGGATCTCTTAACTATCAAGACTGACCCATCCGACTCAATTAACCTTTGCAACGAATACTTGTCTACAGTGGGATCTAAATTAGCTGAAACAATCTTAGCTAATTCTAAAACTACAGAGAGTATTCTAGCATCACAAACAACTTCCAACCAATCCCCAGTAAACTCATTATTTTTTGCACTTACTGACATTACTGAAATAGACTCAATAATTAGGCAGCTAAAAACGGACAGTGCACCTGGCCTCGATGGGATAACAAACAGTTTATTAAAAGAAATAAGAGCACACGTCGTCGCCCCTCTGACACATATTTTTAACCTGAGCTTGTCCACTGGTGTTTTCCCGTCCACTTGGAAAACTGCCGCCATCACGTCGATCTATAAGTCTGGCAATCCAGACGACCCCAAAAATTACCGTCCAATATCATTGCTGACAACGCTCTCCAAAATTCTTGAGAAAATTGTTAACAAGAGATTAGTCAACTTTCTGGAATCCAACAATCTGTTGTCAGACAGGAAATTTGGTTTTAGGAGGAAAAAATGTACCAAAGATGCTATTGAACTACTCACTGATTCCATCTCATCTCATCTTGACAATGGACTTAGCTGTATGGCAGTCTTTCTTGACCTTGCAAAAGCGTTCGACACTGTTTCCATACCGATCCTCCTGCGAAAGCTTGAAAATATAGGGATACGTGGTGTGACCTTGGATTGGTTTAGAAGCTATCTCTCAGGACGGCAACAAGAAGTCCAAATACAGGGTCTCATGAGTAACGAGCTTCCAGTAAATTTCGGAGTACCTCAGGGCAGTATATTGGGGCCCACTCTTTTCCTTATATACATGAACGACATACATCACCTACGCATTCCTTCATCAGAACTTCTTTGTTATGCCGACGACACCGTTGTCATATTTTACGCCCAGAATTGGAAAAGTGTCACAAGTCACGCTGAAAGAGGAATGATTCAAATAAGGAATTGGCTGGAAAGAAACCTACTCACTCTAAATGCGGACAAAACCAACTATATCTGCTTCTATAAAACAGCTGCTTCTCGGCCTGGGAACTCTGTCCTCGTCCATTTGCACTCTCATACACCATACAATTTACCATGTAACTGTGTAGTCCTTAATCGAACTGAAAGTGTTAAATATCTCGGAGTTATCTTGGATGAGCGCCTCACATTTCGTCCTCACATAAACCTCACCGCAGTTAGAGTAAGAAAACTGATTGGCGTCATGCGACTACTGAGAAACTCTGCCAGTTGGAAGACTTTAAGAACAGTTTACTTTGCCTTATACCAGTCAATTATAAGCTACTGTATTGAGGTGTGGGGTGCCGCTGCGCCCGCGGCCCGGACATCAATGATCGTACTGGAAAGAGCTCAACGAGCACTACTAAAAGTAATATTAATGAAACCCTATCGTTACTCCACCAATGATCTGTACATAGAGGCAAGAGTTCTGCGAGTAAGGTAATTATTTATTCTCCGTGTCTGTCTAGGCGCACTCAAAAAGATTAGAAACACTCCACTGTATGGTGATAGTAAGTCTAAACGCTCCCATAAGATACCTCTACCATACATTAAAACTTCATTCGCAAAAAGATTCCCTTCATACAGTCATCCATCCATATACAATAACGTATCATCCAAATGCTCTCTCAGGGACTGCACCATGATCACAGCTAAAACCAAAGTGACTAATTTTCTATTAAGCCTGGATTACATCGAGACTGAATGTTTAACGTCTAGGATTGTAGCATAGTGCTGGGATAGATATTACAACTATGTTATTTTATTTTAGTTACTTTTGTATTTATATTAGTTTCGCTTGGTTGTACTTTTTTGGATGTTTGAGCCATTTAATTATGATAATGTATCCTGCATGCGTCTACTTTCGTGGTAACTTGTAGCTATTATGGTGGCCCAAGATACAAGCGTAGCTTAGTTTGGGTCCCACTAGCAAATACTGTATATTTTATGCAAATGTAGTTTACTTAAATAAATAAAAAAAAAAAAAAAAAAACTATACATACCCCAAGCGCCGCCGGGGCGGGCCGCTAGTTGAAATATATGATTTTCATCTTGGTTGGTTTTATAAGAGAGAATTCACTTTATATAAAAAGTTAAGCTAAGACTAGTTTCTTAGTGAGATAACAAATTTTTGCTCGATTTTTTATATTGACTAGTCGATACAAGTATCTCTATAAGGCTGGGTAATGGATTAGAACTATTCCAGTCAGACGTATTTCGCTGAGTGATAGAAGTGAATAGGGATATGATAGGTCAATGTAATTGTCCATTTTCATTTGTTACATACTAGTTAATTAAAATACACAAACTTTGCCCCCGTTTTTCACCCCCTTAGGCGTAGAATTTCGGAAAAGCCGTTCTTATCGGATGCGTCATACAAACAACACACCCTCCAAGTTTCAGGTCTCTACAATCAGTGGCTTAGGCTGTGCATTGATTCGTCAGTCAGTCAGTTAGTCAGTCATTCAGGACAAAGCATTTTAGGTATATGTATAGAAATATTGCGAAGTTACAGACTATTTAAGTTTAAATGAATAAGTTTATAAAATATTAATAAAGTTACAATTAACATCACTAAATATTGTTAGTATACTTGTAGAGGTTGTACTGGTTTTTTTTTTTTCGTTTATTAAAATTTAATCTTATACTAATTAAAATTATTATTAAAAACACATATGTAAAAATACTATGCCATCAAAAACATAACTTGTAAAAAGAAACCAAGTCTCGCAACTCACTTCTTCTTCCGTAAAAAGTTGTAAGATCCATTTAATACCAAGTCGGCTAATTTATTCAAACCCTACTTAAGGGTTCTTCTGTTTTAAGTTATTACGTTAGTAGCTAACCTAACAACATCGTATAGTGATCATATCAATATTAAAAATCTTTGATGTTTTAAATAAATAGATTGACTTGGCAATCGCATGAAAACAATGTATCTAAGAAGTAACACATAGGAATATTATATTAAATTAGATTGTTTAGTGCGATTGCCAAGTCAATCTATTTCTTTAAAACATCAAAGATTTTTAATATTGATATGATCACTATACGATGTTGTTAGGTTAGCTACTAACGTAATAACTTAAAACAGAAGAACCCTTAAGTAGGGTTTGAATAAATTAGCCGACTTGGTATTACATGGATCTCACAACTTTTTACGGAAGAAGAAGTGAGTTGCGAGACTTGGTTTCTTTTTACAAGTTATGTTTTTGATGGCATCTCATTTCTTTTTGTAGACAGTCCTACTTATTTTCCTTTCCGGTGTCTTCTACTTCTTTAATATCAACAACGTATTTTCTTAAAGCCTTCGCTAGGTCTAATGAGCTTTTCTTATTTTTGTAGATATTCTTCCTCTTTTTCTTTTCCGGTACGATACAGATATATAATTTGATTGTCATGTCATACATATTGTGATCTCAAGTTGACAACTTGAAATACTTGACAAGAGAGATGAATGAAGTATGTTTAGCCGGAAACAGTGTTGTCAGATTGCTGTCGATTTTTTACACCTAAACTTCCATAAAAATAAACTTTTAAAAAATATTTAAAAAAGTGAATGTATACTTATGTACGTACGTAAAAAGTTATACTTATAATAAGACGATGCGCCGAGTTAATGGTTGGTGCGCGCCATCTGTAAACAGACCCTGAAAACCCACTAAAACAAAGTACTCGTCAAGACGAATCAAAGGAGCCGAAATTCGATTGGGGTGCGTCGTTTTATTACAGAGTTCCTATGCCCACCTTCTAGCTACATCATCAAACCCTGGTTACCATTGAAAGACAAACTACTCGTCTAGAGGATTCAAACGAGCCCGAACTCGATGAGGCTGTGTCGTTTCATTGCGAAGTTCTTATGACTGCGTTCCAACTCAATTATCAGATTAGACCCTGGTAACTATCTAAAAACAAAGTACACGTCAAGACAAATCAAACGAGCCAAAATTCGATAGGGTTGCGACGTTTTATTACAGAGTTCCTATGATCACCTTCCAACTCCATCATCAGACCCTGGTTACCTTTGAAAGACAAACTACTCGTCAAGATAATTCAATCGAGCCCGAACTCGATGGGGTTGCAGCGTTTCATTACAGAGTTCCTATGAGCACCTTTCAGCTCCATCACCAGACCCTGGTTACCATGAAAGACAAACTACTCGTCAAGATGATCCAAACGAGCCCGAACTCGATGATGTTTTGTCGTTTCATTGCGAAGTACCTTTGCCTGCCTTCTAGCTCCATCAACAGATCAGACCCCGGTAGCCATCTAAAAATTGAGTACTCATCAAGACGAATCAACGAGCCTAAATTCGTTGTGGTTGCGTCGTTTCATTATAGAGTTCCTATGACCACCTTCCAGCTCCATCATCAGACCCTGGTTAGCATTGGAAGATAAATTACTCGTCAAGACGATTCAAACGAGCCCGAACTCGATCAGGTTGTGTCGTTTTATTGCAAAGTTCCTATTGCCACCTCTCAGCTCCATCATCAGATCAGACCCTGGTAATCGTCTTGAAACAAAATACTTGTCAAGCCGAATTAAACGAGCTGAAACTCGATGGGGTTGCATCGTTTAATTACTGACTTCCTTTGACCACCTTTTAGCTACATCATCAGACCCTGGTTACCATTGAAAGATAAACTACTGGTCAAGAGGATTGAAACGATCCCGAACTCGATGAGGTTGTTTAGTTTCATTGCGAAGTTCCTCTGGCCACCTTACAGCTCCATCATCCGATCAAACCCTGGTAACCATCTAAAAACAAAGTACTCGTCAAGGCGAATAAAACGAGCTGAAACTCGATGGGGTTGCGTAGTTTTCATTAGGGTGTTCCTATTACCACATTCCAGCTCCATCACCAGACCCTGGTTACCATTGAAAGACAAACTACTCATCAAGACGATTCAAACGAGCCCGAACTCGATGAGTTTGTGTCGTTTCATTGCGAAGTTCCTATAGCCACCTTCCAGCTCTATTATCAGATCAGACCCTGGTAACCATTTCAAAACAAAGTATTCATTAAGACGAACCAAACGAGCCAAAACTCGATGGGGTTGCGTCGTTTCATTACTGAGTTCCTATGACCACATTCCAACTTAATCACCAGACCCTGGTTACCATTGAAAGACAAACTTACTCGTCTAGAGGACTCAAACGGGCCCAAAATTCTTCCTTTGGCTACCTTCTAGCTCCTCCATCAAATCAGCACCATGTAATCATAATATTGCATTGTCACATGATTTAGGTACTATTATTTTGGATAAAATTTAATTTGCAAGATTTGATGACAAATATCGAGACAGGTGAAACAAAATAAAAGCTTGTAAAAAGTGAGTTGACACATCCAGCGCAATGAAGTAAGTTAGCGCAATTGCGCGGAGCCTACTACTTAGCTTTATGTTGTCGGTTTTTTGACACAGAGTACACGCGCATCGTATAAAAATTTACTCTCATCAAGAAGTTATAGCTTTAAAATACAAAAGTTATTTTGAGTCCTTATTTTCTATATTTATTTTTATTTATTTAATGTTAATATACATTAATTAACAGTTATTGCTGTTATGACTCACTTAATCAATCAGGTGCATTCTAATAATGACATAATTATATGAACTCAAAAATGATGATCACGCTGGCGAAATGGTGCGCGCTGTTGTATATTAAGCGGGAGATCCCGGGTTCAATCCCCGGCAGAGTAAATTTTCTTTCTCTGATCTGCTTTGGTGGGAGTCTTTGGTAGTAGTTACCACCCTATCGGCAAAGACGTGCCGCCAAGCGATTGAGCGTTTTGCTACAATGCAGTGTAGAAACCGATTAGAGGGATAGGTTTAATATAGCTTCCAACTGAATAAAATAAAATAACTTACGTACGGGAAGCGTGGAAGCCGTGGAGCGGGCAAAACACCTCAGCCAGTCGCGGTTATGATTTATTATTGTTCTTTAATACTTTGCGTGATTTTGGTACAGCTACATAAGACATGTCCCATTCTTGCTTTTTCATTCCGTTGACCATTTTACAGGTTACCTTTGAAGATAATTATATCTAGGTACCTATCTACACCTATTATTCCACTATGTTATACTTGTACGGGTACATTGATTCATTCACTGCAAATGTAACTTTGTAATCCTATATATTTATATGGGATTACAAAGTTATTTATGCAGTTGGTGTATCTAGAAAACTGGACCGAAATTGCAAAATATTTGAATTTTTCCTTGGTTTATATACTAAACACTAATGGTATTCTAAATTTGATGCTTTTATGTTTGCTAGAAGTGCCTTAGAGTTTTGATGATTGGTCAGTCAGTGAGTTACAAAATTCGAAACTTTGACTAATTATAATTCTTAAACTACTGGTTCAAATTGAATGAAATTTGAAATATACCGTGTTTATACAATGTCTGCTTGGGTATTGAAAATTCAGACTTCTAGTTTTATCCACAACGAAGTCGAAGGGGGTCGAAAATGGCCTGAGTTGCTTCGAGAAAAGATAGTACGGCCGTGCCACTTTTTTTTTTGCTCGACTTGGCGGAGGCACTGCCGTGCCTCCAGATATACAAAATTAACCAAATTATAATGACAAATAAAACAAATATAATAAATAATAAAAATATAAAAAATAGCTTCAGGTTTTGTATTACAATAGTAACAGTATAACCGAACTGTACGGTATTTTACAGTATCCAGTAAGAAGATAAACTCTTGGCGAAAATAAATAAATATAATTAAGACAACAATGTCCTGTTTATACGAGTATGAATAAATATATTGAACTAAATCGAACTAAACTGAATTAGCTTGTGAACAACCTACTGCTGGGTAAAGGCCTCTTCTTCATATCATCATCATCATTATCATCATATAAGCCATTAGATGTCCATTGCTGAAGGTAGGCCTCCCCCATCCACCTTCAGAGCAACCGGTTCGAGACAACCTCCATCCAAAGGCTTCCGTGACTGAGTGACTCTCTTCAAGTCGTCTGGCTATCCGACGCTGGGCTTGCCGGTATGTGGTCTCCACTTGAGAACCTTTCTGCTCCATCGGCCGTCAGTTCTACGAGCTATGTGACCTGCTCACTGCCACTTCAACTTGCAGATCCGTTGGGCTATGTCGGCAACCTTCGTTCGTCTGCGGATTTCATCATTTCTAATTCGATGTCGAAGATAAACACCAAGCATAGTTTTCTACATTGCATGCTGTCCGACTTGGAGCTTGTTTAAAAGGCCCATAGTCGGTGACCATGTCTCAGATCCGTATGTCATCACTAGTATCACACATTGGTCGAAGACTTTCGACTTCAGGCACTGAGGAGCTGGATTCGACGATTGATCTCTCTCGCGCAGTTGGACCTACCAAGTTGGCCATTTTGTCCTAGGCAGATGTACTTGTCAGCAACTTCGAGAGTAGAATTTCCAACCTATTTCGGGATGGGCACGACATAGAAATTTGACATGATTTTTGTCCTGTCCATTTTCATTTTAAGGCCCACGCGTCGGGAAACCACCGAGGTCACTGAGCATAATGTTGAGGTCTTCCAGAGATTCTGCCATAAGCACGATATTGTCGGAAAATCGAAGATGAGTGATGTATTCGCCGTTTATGTTGATGCCGAATCATTTCCATTCCAGAAGCTTAAAAGCGTCTTCCAATGCTGCTGTAAACAGTTTCGGAGACACGATGACATCTGCCTGCCTCATATCTTGCCGCATTGGAATCGCTCTCGTGCTATGCTCCTGTACTCAAACCAACATACAAGCGCTATTGTACAGGCACTGCAAAACTTTGATTTGAAGGCTTTCTCATAGTCCACAAACGCCAAGCAAAATGGCCGATTATACTCCTCGGTCTATTGTATAATCTGCCACAGTGTATGTATGTGGTCTGTGATACTATAGTGTTTTCAGAAACCAGCTTGTTCGGGAGGCTGGAAGTCATCAAACTTGTCCGTCAGACGATTCGTAATGACCCAAGAAAATAGCTTATAAACGTGACTTAGAAGCAAAATGGGGCTGTAGTTCTTCAACATAGTGTTATGGCCCTTTTTGAAGAAGAGCACCACTAATCACCACGCTTCCGTTCCAAGCTTGCGGCGTTACGCTTTTGAGAAAGACGGCATTAAAGAGCCTCTGAAGCCTCTGTTGGTTGATCAAGGTATACAACAGTTGTTATAAATTCTCGACCTCCCTCCATATCTCAGCTCTAATCGACGCCGTACCTCCATCCTATCGTGTGTGGTAGCGGAATATCACCCGGAGATTTTTTAGCACACCCTACCTTGCCGTTATCCAGACCGCTGTTGTAGCCGGGAATAGTAGGGCCGTCGGGGGCTTAGTCTCTTTTTTTGCTTGTCAAATAGGGGAGTGTATTATGTCAGGACATGGTGACGCTGCTGCCCATCACCACCCTGGTCGGTGTACGGTTGTTCGCACCGCTATGGCCTAGATGGCCTGGTGACTAGCCTTTTACGACACCTCGGCAAGAAAGAGGTCGGAACTATTCTTCTCTGCCGGTCACCGCACGGCCGACGGTTTTTTAACCGACTTCGAAAAAGGAGGAGGTTTTCAATTCGTCTGTATTTTTTTTTTTCATATAGAAAAAATGTAAAATAAATCTGTTATAACTACTTATACTCCAGTGATATTTGGGTAAGCAAATAAATTAATTTTATTGAAAAAATCATTAAAAAATAGTGATTGGGTTTATATTGTCCTCTTCTTTAGTATTATTATGTTTCTTAAATTTCATTAATAAGAAATTATGTAAAATTTTATGAAAAAAATCTCATAAAATTTATTACTTTGACACTACAATCATTAAAGCGACCTTTGTTTGTTCATAATGTAATATTTCAAGGTTTTTGATGTAAGTAAGAAAAGAATAATTTGTTACTGATTGACTTTGAAAAACATACACAGTCTTATGTTCATTTTATAAAATAAAAAAAAATAAACACCTAATATACACATAATGTAAATGAAATTCAATATAATAAAATATACTCTCTGATGAGAATCAAGTCCGTCAATAAAGTTGACCACTTATTCTTTTTACTATTAAATGTCATTTCAAATCATAATTCACACACTATAACTGAACTGAACTGAACTGTCTGGCTGTTCAAGCCGGCGCGTGGTTTGAGGCGACAATTCGCACCACTACACCAGAACAAACTTACTTACAGGCTCATATATATATTTTTTTTTCTGTATCTTTGTTACTCTTTCACGCAAAAACTACTGTAGGTACGGATTTAGATAAAACATACATAGGGCGCACTAAAAATTTCCGGAACTGGCAAGTTACATAAACAATATCTAAAAACTAATTACAACATTTGAAAATGGAACTCTTTGGCTGTAGAATTCAGTTTGTTTTATCTGACTGTCAATTGTTTTTACATTGTGGCGCCATTTTAAAAATTGCGTATCTTAATATACATGGATATAACTAGGGAAAATTTTCGTAGTATGATTTTCTACGGTTTTAAGTCTAATTTGACAGTTCAGCAGAGCCTTGCTCGGCTTCAATCTGCTTTTGCCGATGAAGCACCATGTCAGACGACTATTTATAGCTGGTTTTACGAAATTCAAGCGCGGTCGTGTCAATCTCAGTATTTCTGAAAATTAACAAAATAAGACACCACCAAATCCGATACGTACTCCAATTGACAGAGAATCTCCTCGAATATCGATCGACTGCGAGATTTTAGAAGATATTAGTATTGTTGATGTTGGTGATTCTACAATTGCAGAGATTTTAGGAAGCGGTATAGGACAAAAAACACCTTTAAAAATTCTAATAGAAGCGTCACCTATTCCAAAAATTCCTTTGACCATGGCTAAGAGGGCGAAATAATCAGCAGATATTTTTAATTCAAAAGAAAATATAAAACACAAGAAGGATGTAGCTGAAAGACAGAAAAAAACGAATAAAAACTAAGTGATTCAAGAAAAACAAGACTGAAAATACCAAAGAACTTAAGAAAACAAAGAAACAAACCACCAATAAAGAACAAGACAACAAAAATAAAAAATAAAACAAAATAAAACAAATTCTTTTGGTAAATATGACGATGACAACGTAGCTGATTTGTGTGACAAAGAAAATGATATTTATTTAAAACTATACCAAGACTGAGTATCACTAAAAAGACAAATTATTTACAGTTCAAGCAGCGAAGATAAAGACAATTCACCTAACTATAAAATTAAATGAAAGAAAACTAAAGGTTTCCTTGTAAAGAAAACTAAGAGAGATGGACAGGATAACCCTAAGTAAAGATTTAGACCATTGAATGTTTTGGAAAATATAAAAATACGAAGTCACAATCCGACTGGATTCAATGTGTTACGTGTCAGAACTGGCTACATGAAACCAGTACATTTTTCAAAAATTTTTGCTTCAATTAAATTTGATAAAATAATGAAAATATCTTTATTGTATTATTTTAATATAAAAAAAGTATAATTGTGCAATGTACATGTTGATAGTTAATATAAATTTTTTTTTCTTTAATATTTTTAGGGACTTTTGTCCTACATGGACACGCCAGTCCCATAATATAAATATTTTATAACATCAATTTAGAATTTATATATATTTTTTTAAAAATAAATGCTTGTTAAATTTAATTTAACAAAAAAAAAATATGATTATGTAGGTTGAAACGTAAGAATTTATATTTTAGCTAAACAAGCGCTTTAAAAATTTAAATATGGTCATTTGTGTGATATTAGTCCAGTCAAATTAGGTTTTAAATCAAAATTTGACATACAACCCTGCATTTTTGATATAATGTAGTTTTAATGATACCAAAACAATGTATAAAGGTTTTAGTGTGTGCAACCCCCGGCAAGGGTTGAAAAAAAAATTAAATAAATGTTTTTTCGCAATTACTCGAAAACGGTAAATGTTAGATAAAAAAGTTCAAAGTAAAATGTATAGAACTTAAAATTATACACGTAAAAGGTTCTATGATTTTTTTGTCTCCGATCAAAATTAACCGAGATAAAGCTTAAGGGATGAACGTAAATTTTTAAAAATCGTTTTATTAGAAAAATAAGCGAATTTCAATTGTTTTTTTTATATTTTCATAAATAAACCTATTTCTTTAATTAAAGAAACAAAGATTTGTTTTTAATTGTTTGAGAAAATATATATATATGAATTTTTAAACGTTTCAAATTCAAATTTGAATACTTAAAACTTAATATTTTATGTTTTTTTTACCATGTTTAGATTCCTCGTAAAATTGCTGAATATCCTACATTGAAAAAAAATTATACCTGCTATATTTCGGAGTTTTAAGTATTCAAATTTGAATTTGAAATGTTTAAAAATTCATATATATATATTTTCTCAAACAATTAAAAACAAATCTTTGTTTCTTTAATTAAAGAAATAGGTTTATTTATGAAAATATAAAAAAAACAATTGAAATTCGCTTATTTTTCTACCAAAAACGACTTTTAAAAATTTACGTTCATCCCTTAAGCTTTATCTCGGTTAATTTTGATCGGAGACAAAAGTCATAGAACCTTTTACGTGTATAATTTTAAGTTCTATACATTTTACTTTGAACTTTTTTATCTAACATTTACCGTTTTCGAGTAATTTCGAAAAACATTTATTTAATTTTTTTTTCAACCCTTGCCGGGGGTTACACGCACTAAAACCTTTACACATTGTTTTGGTATCATTAAAACTACATTATATCAAAAATGCAGGGTTGTATGTCAAATTTTGATTTAAAACCTAATTTGACTGGACTAATATCAGTATTATCTTCTAATGATTAATAATTAAAATATAAAAAAACACACAAAATGCTTTTCATTATGTTTCTTGGAGACAATAGATATTTTAGGGGTAGAACTACCAAACATTTGGTGTGGGTTTTTAGTTTACACGGTATAAAGGGCATCTATCCTGCACTGCAGGCATCTATCCTCCACAGTTTTTTCATAGTGGGGCAACTATCCATATAGGTAGGCATCTATCCTCAAAAAAAATGTTCCACGAAAAGCTAATTTCTGCAAAATCTGAATATGATAGGTTAAAAAATAATAATAATAATTCAACATAAAGGATAGAGCTAGCTACATTAATAGAAATTATTCGTATAAAATTAATATTTTAAAAATTAGGAGGCTATTTCAAAAAGTGGGGCATCTATCCCGGTTTTACCCTAATTGTAAGTAGTAGAAGTAATTATGTGTTGTGTGTAATGTGTAATTTGTGTTTATGACAAAATTTAGTATGAGAAAGAATAGTATATTAAAGAGACTTATAACTGTTAAAAATAAGACTTCTATAAACCTCAAAGAGAAATAAATGAAATGTTTGAGAATTCTATATAGTCACTTGTTCTGGGACATAGGCAGCTGTTGTAGATGTTGTTTACTTTTGACCACAATAGATTGACTTGTAGAATCCTTTTTCAGTAAAACTCGCTCATTCGACGTCCAACAATAAGTATATCCATTCATCTTTGCATAGTTTCTTGCCAAATAGAACAACCTCTTCATATGTGGAGATAACAATTCAGTTATATAAATAGGTATCACTTGAGATTTTTTTATATTCAAATGTTATATTCTAAATTTAAAAATTAAATTTATAGTTAAATGTTAAATTTATATTCAATTTTTTATCAAATTCCTTTACTGCAGCAAGAAACTTGGTTTTAGTTAAGGTGTTTAAGAATTCAACAATCAAGCCCGAAGTCGATTGTTCCTTCTTAGATGGAAGTCTTACAATATCACGAATATTGAGAGGATCTTTATCAATACCCAGGTGACGTGACAGATGATTTATCATATCGTATAGCATGCTATTTGTTTCTTTTTCTCTTTTCGGTACGTTACGGAGCTCTATAGAAGTCTTTACAAGGTTGCGGTCAAAAGACTCCATCCTTCCTTCCAGCGTAGATAACCTGGCAGCCTTAAAAACTCCATAGTTTCGTTTTTTTCCAGGCAGGTAATTTTCTGTTGCAGTAAGAGTAATTGATTTGTCATTGACTTTTCGAGGTCAATATTGGTAGCCTTTATTTGGGTATAGTGATTCTTTATTTCTACGATGTGATTTTCTAATTTGTTCAGCCGTGAATTTTGAGCAGAAATAAATTCACCAATCATCACCTTAATCTCACTTTTGAAGATGTCCATATTATCCTGTGTTAATTCCTCAAATATACATCTACACTTGGCACGTTGGGTAATAGTTCCCTCGAGGCTTTCATTAACATGTAGACTCCTGAGGTCTGATTCAGATCTCGATGGGTACTGATTTGGGGTGGTCTTAGGTGGTGTTTTAAACATGATGTTTTATCCTTTAAAATGTATTGCGCCGTAATTGCTCAGAAATATAAAGCAGGCGTCAAAAGCAAAACGTTAACTTTAGTACTTAGCTTGCGTCAGCAGCAGTTGTGAAGGCCTTGGCTCCGCCCACTGTTTCTGTTACAGTTGTTGCTGTCTCCTTTCCGTATGCACTTCGTAATAACCAGTGAGTTTCTGCGCGCCTAGTACTTCTTCAAAGTTATATTCAATTTTAAAATTAAATTTTATGAATTAAAAAAATAAATTTAGACAAAAATGTGTACGGGTTGCATGTCTAAACGCTTTCGCGGTCCAAGGGGATAGTAATTTTTAATTTACCAGTCACCTGTATATGTACAATTTATTCGCACACATTCGCACAGCGTGTAATGCTGAGGGCTATGCATGGTATTTCTCTGCGAGATCGAATCAGAAATTATTAGATCCGCAGACGAACGAAGGTTTTTTTGTGTCGCAGGGGAATCCATTCACGGATGATATCCAGGTCGCCCGAGTAGGCAATCCTAGACCTATGTCCGACTCGGCACTTTGGGAGTGCAATACCTTACTAAACCCCTACGGGAGCCTTCAGCCGCTTTAATTGGAGGGTCCCGGATCTGCAGGCAACAGGGTCCCTCCAGCGACAGGCTGGCCTCGGCGAAAAGGCCAGACTTCTCCTCCATGGGGACTGTCCGACTCACCTCTGAACAGTCCCGACAACGCCGTGTCTAGCAGGACCGGGTTCCCATCCCGGCCCGACACGGGCACAGGGGCGTTACTGTGCCGACATAATCCAATGGATTTGCAAACTGAGTGGCGGTGGGCAGGGCACATAGCTCGAAGAATTGACGGCCGATGGAGCAGAAAGGTTCTCGAGTGGAGACCACGTACCGGCAAGCGCATCGTCGAACGGCCGTCCACGAGATGGACAGACGACTTGAGGAAAGTCGCCGGAAGCCGTTGGATGGAGGCTGCTTTAAACCGGTCGCTCTGGAGGTCGATGGGGGAGGCCTACGTTCAACAGTGGACATCCAATTGCTGATATGATGATATAATAAATTGTACATTGTTACAAAATTATTCTAATTATGTACAATATAGGGAATTATCTCGAGTAAGCAAAAAGCTGAGCTAGCTCCCATTGCTTCAGATACATTTTTGTTTTTCTTAAAATTTTATATGTCTTAATTTTTTATATGTAAATATATTTGGCAGTAAAATAGTCATAAGCAAATATGAATAAATAAATATTACCTATTATATTAGTTTAAAATCGACTAGAAAGTTATTCGAGTATTTATTCGAGTCTAACAATTGAACAACTCACATAATATCGCACATCTCTTCTCAAACTGGTTCGTGGTTCCTACTTTAAACAGTTTAAAGTCCATTCAGATTTCAGTGAAGTAGTTTGAGCGTATGAGAACGCTCGTATATTTTATAACGTAGTGATTATATACTCTTTGGTATATTTAACCCATAACTCATATAAGTAAAACTAAGCAAAGTTGTTGAGTATTATTTTGTGTTTTTAAATTTATCGTATTAATTTATACCCAACATAATAATAACGTAAGTAATAAAATAGTTGTTTTATAGAAATCCTTTGTTGTAGACAGTGGTATTTTTAAACGTTTAATGTTGTAAGCAAAGATAATAAGAACGGCCGAATTTAATTTGTATTTTAATGGGCATAAGGTTCAATTTTGCAAAAAAATGCAATGGATATAAATAAAACTTGTTGATAAACATACTTGTGTCAACAGTCGAGTACTTTATTACAAACTTATAAAAAGATTTAAAGTGTACGTACTATAAACCTTCTACTTATTAAATACATTTTAATTTGTACTAAACTTTTATTAGTAAAAATTTATATTTTAACAACTTATGTTATCATAAAAGAAAAATATTTCTTAAGGACTAAGATATAGAAATAAAATGTTGGCTCCACATAGGTACTAATATTATACAAGTTTCTCAATACGTATTTATATATAGAACTGTGGCTGTTATAGTTTGTCTAGAAGAAATCACTCTTTCGGCGTTTCGGCGATAAGATCGCCTTTGTACATATTTTCTGTATTTACTGTATAATATGTTTGTATCATGGTCTACAGTTAAGAATATTTTTATTTTTAATATTAATAAAAAAATAAGAATATTATATATATGTAATAAATAAATTAAAGAATAAAATTAAGTCTTAAAATTAATTACACGTTTTTTACTTAAGATTATAAATTAGCTATAAACAATACAAACAATATAACAATATGAGCTGATGGTAATGCAAATGCACAGTAGCATTCATACAGACATAATTATCCAGGACATGCACGTTTTTGTTTTACAAAGCAAATCGACATAATTATTTCTTTTCAACAATCGTCAATTCGTCAGTTTGACAATAATATTACGGAAAAATATTGTCAAGCTGACGATTAAATCATTCGGCCAGATGAATGACTAACAACATTCATTGCGTTGTTTGAAGGTGTGTTTAACTAAAGTATGACGACTAAGGTCAGACCCGTTGATTGTATTATAGGAGTGTGCGATATATCGCGCGTTTAATAATAAACCGAAATAAGTCAAAATTTGTTGATTTCTACTTTTTCTAATAAAATTAACTAACTCAGCTCAAAGAATAGGTACAATCTAGTTGCCACTAGAAATAGAGCAAAATGACCGATTTAATGGATAACAAAGACGACAGAATGCCCCCAACAAGGTAGAGGTTCAAAACTTTGACAGCGATTTCCCAAAAAGTGTTTTTTTTGTGACTTATTTCGGTTTATTATTAAGCGAGCGATATATCAATAATAATTGATAAATATTCGATATATTTATTCGAAATATCGTATCAATTCGATAGTATCGAATCACTTAGTATTGATATAAGTATCGACATATTTCATCCTATAATTATCGAGTTGTATAGATATATCAGATCGAAAAAATTATCGATATATATATATATATATATATATATATATATATATATATATATATATATATATATATATATATATATATATAACTAGTTATTAAATTCATTACAAATGACAATGGATATACCTGAATTACTTTAAATCTTTAATTTTATAATAATTACTAAAAATATTGCCATATAATATGGTTTCGTAAAAAAAATTTATAATTTATTAAATTTTTTTTTGTAACTTTTACGCAAGACTTTTACGTATATGGCAAGTTATTCGCACACTAATTATATGAATCTCTGAATCTTATTTCAACCTGATGTTAGTAAATTTCCATTGTTAATAAAATTTAAAATAAAGTATTAATATCGCTTTACGTTATTACACTTTCATGTAATTAAAAAAAAATCTATGTTTTCAAGTCCGAATTTTAAAAGTAAATAAACAAATATTGTTTTATGAATTATAAATATTTTGAAGAGAAACTATTTGATTGTAAAATGAATATAACGGTATATGAAAAAAATATATAAATAAAACATAAGATAATGATTTATGATTAATTGTAGGAAAATTGATAGACTGCGTATTGTGTAAAAAATTATGTAATATTATTTTGTTAAAGTAGTGGGATAACGAATGAAAAAAAAAATTAAAAATTGTTTCTATTGACCATTAGCTTTATCATTGATAAATAATAATCGATCTGATCAACCGAAAATCGTGAAACTGTTAATCGTTTAATAAGTTCCAAGTTAAGCGTTTTGCTTATGGTTTGAGAATTAAATAATATACATATATATAAATAATTGAATATGATTAATAATAAGAGATAATGATGATGGCCGCCTATTATCTCGATCATGCTATACGCGAGTCCGACTCATATCCGAGATAAATGGTTATATGCATTATATAGTATATAAATAGTGCATTATTAGGTTTAAATATTTTCAAGCATTCCAAATACATCCGGTATATAATTGAGAGAAAACTAAAGGCTAAGTATGTAAATTCAAAACCTATTTTCAATAAATATGTACAGTTATTCTATATAGAAAGAAACAATTATTTCTTCTAGTATCTACTCAGATATTATTCATTATGAGCATTTAAGCAATAAAATCAACAATAATAATTTGTTTAGGAAAACTAAAACAAATAATAATAATAATTATGACTAATTTGCAACACTGTATGTGTAATTAAATATATTAGTTCTCTAGAACAGTTTTATTTAAGTCGCATATTTAATAATTATAATTTTATATATTGAATATTTATATTTTTGGAGATGAAATAAAACAAAAGTAATTAAGAAATTTTATTAAAATATATAGTTTTTTTTCTTTTTATATTAATAGTAATTTTATCTAGAATTCTTTCATAGAAGTATTGATATTTCTTCTCTATAAAAGATACAGCACAATAATTGATGCTATGCTAATTTTGTGGATTGTCTGCAAGGCTTTTTATTTTATTTTATAGCTGAAAAATATATGAAAATAACAATAAATTTTATTATTCTTAATAAATTTATAGTCATTTTGATATAATTTAAATATTTCACCGACTACTATTATCATACTTTATCAAAATATTTAATTGAAATAACTTTATTCTAGAATGTGAAATAAAAATTTTTTTAACAAATATGTATACTTAGTCTTAAAATAATACAAATGTAAATTATATTGTTAACATTACATTATATTTTTAATATTTATTGAATAATTTAAAAAATACGTACCTTTTATTAAACTAAAAGTTTAACCTTTATTATTTAATCTCCAAAAGTATTTTTTTTAATTTATTTATTTTAAGTAGCTTTTAACATCTAGGGTCATTAGCGACTAAAAGATATTAACAGTATTTTATAGCAATTAAATTAAAGTATAATAGTTAATCTTAAAAATTTTACAGTATTTTTATAATCGGTTAGACACTCTTTTAATGTCTTATGAAGATTAACATTACTTCTTTCTGATTTAAAAATTGGACAATCAATTAATAAATGTTTTATGTTCAGCTCACTATCATATCTAGAGCATTCATTCTTCGGGATTTTAGTGATAAGATGTATATGTGTGACGTTACAGTGGCCTATTCTTAATCTATTTAAAACTATTTCATTCCTTCTGTTGTATAATTGCAAATATATAGTATTATAGAGTAATATGTATTATTATGCAAGAGTATTTTGTGTTGGTGATGAATCAAAGTTTTTAATAACAATTTACTACAAAGTTTAAAAATAAAAATAATAATATAAGCAATTGAAAAAATAAATTATGACATATTATAATGTTGACTACATGTCAAATATCTTTAAAATGGTGGCCTGTCCGGCTAGCATGCGCGCACGACAAAATGTTGTCTACCGCTTTTCTCGTATTATTTCTCTATGTCTACAGTAGCTAACATGTAATTTTGTCGAATTTTGACGTGATTTTGACGTTTGAAGAAGAGCGTTTTCAATATTATCGACGTATTTAATGCATTTAAACATTTAAAGTAAGTCGGTATACTTCTCAACATTTGTATGTTTAAAGTACATTCTTTATTGAAAAAGTGAAATGACATGACAGAATATAAATATTTTATAATGAATAGGGAGACGAATTACGAATTACAAATAACTTTTTAATTTTTCGTAAATAATTTAGTTGAAGTTTGGTCTTAGTAACAAAACATTTTGTAATTTCATATATATATGTTTTTTTTTCTTTGCTTTGACCCATGTCCAATTTTTTTAAATCTCACCCCGTTGTCTCTCTGCTTTTTGAGTTTTCTTTCTTTAAGTCTGTGTTCGTTCAGTTAAAAATTCTTAATTCAAAAAATCTTTAATTCAAAATTCAATTATCAATAACAGTCACTTTATATATTGATAGAAAAATAAAATAAAATAATAATACATCGCGAGGTATCGAATCCGAGTCATCCGTACGAGAACCTTGTACGCTGACCACTTAGACATCTTGTAGTTGCAATTGAAATATTTCCAAATGAGTCTGATACAACGCGTGCATGCACAAAGCGGCAACGTCTCATGAATAAGAGGACGTGCTACCCCTCGCGTTTGATATACGTGTAAAAAGACTAACAGTGTGGTGTATACGAAAATTATACGCAGGGAAGTGCAAACGTAAAGGACGACATTAGTACCCTGTAATGACTGAAGAGCGAATATCCACAATTTTAAACTTTTAAAAAATATAAGTTGACCAGGAATATATAATGCGAAATAGAAATCAATATACGCAGACACTTTAGTGATAAAGCCAGTGGTAGTGATGGACGCCGTGAGTCCGTTTCATAAAAGGACGCAAAATATCTTTCGTGATTTATATATATATATATATATATATATATATATATATATATATATTTCATACGATATATCGCAAAGTATCGATACAACAATACGCTATATTTTATCGATAAAAAGTTCGATACTTTTTTACATGAACATCCCTATTGTATTGTCGGATTCTTAATATTTATTTCTTGTAGTGTTGTTATTATACACATTGTCATTAAAGTGCCTCTCTATCCGACCCGATCTCATTTTCTATTAACACCTCGTTAATATAGTTGCTAATAGAAGTAGCTCCTCTCCATCCTTACTTTATTAAAATAGGAAAATAAAAATTAAAATACTTAAAAAAATTAAGAGGAGGAGAGGAGGTAAACGGCCCCGCGCCCGCCGCTTACAGTAGTTTCCGTCCTACATTTTATGAACCTTCCTCAAATGAGATCGAACACTTATTGTACTCCTATTCCTGTCTCATATTGACATTTAATGTAGTTGTGAAGTTAAAGTTCTTTTCAACACTCGTCATGGCAATCAAGGTTATTATATTAAATTCGTAACTGTGGATCCATATAGATTTTAAAAAAACATTTATCATATGTTCTCCAGCCGAATATATTGAATGACTTTTCCTTACGGAACCTTTTTAATAACCTCTTATAATATTGTGATAAACTCGAATTTAAAACTTAAATACTAAAGGCGTGAATATATTCACATTTTACGTTTAACCGTAATATTACACTTATAACTAAATTATTATGTTCCCTAGACACACATATATGTATATGTTCTTTTGTATTATAACTACAATCATGTGGTCCTATAAATGTGTTGTGTTACTTATTATATATTTGTTTTGTCATAACCTTATGGTTTGTTTTGTCAATACCTTTTATACCTTATTACCTAAAATTTATATCTTTAGTTTATTTGAAACATGTAGCAAAGTACATTTTCTTTAATATTTGGTTGATACCTCCTATACCTTATTATCTAAAACTTATATATCTAGTTTATTTTGAACCATGTAGCAAAGTACATTTTCTTTAATATTTTGTTGATACCTCCTATACCTTATTACCTAAAATTTATATCTTTAGTTTATTTGAAACATGTAGCAAAGTACATTTTCTTTAATATTTTGTTGATACCTCCTATACCTTAATATCTAAAACTTATATTTCTAGGTTTGCGTTTTAATAGTAATTTAAATTCGGATCAGATTAGTTCAGTGCATAGTCAAGTACATTTCTCTAATGTAATTGTGACTCTCGTCAAGGTATAGAACTCAGTGCCTAAGTGGTGAGTGTAATAATACCGATGCCATCAGGAAGGTGTTAACTAATCTCAAACGAAATAACGTCTCTACAAAGGCGAGGCAAATGTAATCAATGCACATCACTCTTAAGCGATCTACGCTTAAACACTATGGGTGAAATCCACAGTGAGGGTCCATCACTGCTGCAACGTATCACTTCCACCATCGTAATGGCGTCAGCAACGCTGAGCAAAATTCGGTCGTGGTTCCGGTATAGTTAATCAACGAAAGACATCATCCGAGACATCGTAACGTCGATTAAAAATAGCACAGCAGTACCACATGGCGCATACACTACTCTAGGCTAGACAGAGCGAGGGACACACAGTGTTCCAACCGAAGTTGTATACAATAGCCTCTACCTCGATATCACAGTATGAGGGACACTCTACGTATCACGAATTATATCGCAACGTAGAGCATCGCGCCTCACTTTTGCGTCACCTATACAAATCCAAGACGACATTGACAAAGGGCTCAATAATCTGCGGTGACCGAAATCAACCACAGCGTCTTGCATTCCAATATCAAATCATCAAGAAAATGCTAGAGTATATTCAGCGCAGTGCTCACACTATTTAGTGGTAATTCACCAAATAACATTACGAGCACTCGATCGAAAATAATAATTGGAATCGAGATTCTTTATTGCGCAATGCTCATTTCTTACAAATTTATTGTCAACATATTAATCGTCGCTCGGAGGCAACGTGATCGTACCAGATCGTCGTTTTATGTTTTATTTTTGATGACATATATAGATACGTTTCGATAATGTTTCAGAGTTTTTCGAACGACCGATGAGTCGACAGAGCGACTTTAACGGACTCACGGTATCACTTTACGTATCAAGTTAATACGAGGTTCCTCTATATCGTTCGTCGATCGCAGTTGAGGATGCCAACAATGCTGTATGAAACACCCTACGAACGTACACGAAAGACTAATCGAACTTCAGAAACCCGATGACTAGACGTAGCGAATTTACGCAAGTCCGGCGGTCGGCACAGTTTTACAAGTTGCATATATTGTATTCCAGCTCCCAAATAAATTTGCGAGACAGGTCTACAATAAACAAAGTATAAGAGATCTTCGATCTAAGTGTATCGCCCCTTTAATGTATCGTACAACACATTTCTTTGTCGGGATGATTCTCAATCATCTCACTGTACGTGTCGCTCCATCACGCACATTTATATTTTTATTTAATAAGACGGCTGCTGCCATTACCGTCTGTAATAACATTTAATGTTATTTGTTAATATTCTATTATTTATTTATTTGCCACTCTTATAATATTTATTTGTTAGGTAGTTGCCTGAAACAACTTCCAACTTTATGATTATATTGTCATGCACCATATATTATGATACGAACCAATGTCGATATCAATAATTATTTAGACGGCCCCACATACCGTCAATACATATAAATATGTATATTTCAAAGGTAGACGCTCGTAGCATCTCCTATTATATTTTAATATTGCCATCCATCACCATCATTTTGATACGACTCAATGTCGATATCAATATTTACTTAGACGGCCCCTCATACTGTCAATACATATAAATATGTATATTTCAAAGGTAGACGCTCGTAACATCTCCTATTATATTTTAATATTGCCATGCATCAACATTATTAGGGGATCAAAAATAGTTAGCAGTCTTCGAGTCGCCCCGTCAAACCGCACCATTATAGTATCATTTCCACACGTGCTAGAACAGACGTCAGAAGACGCGCCCTAGCGACGGCGCCATCGCTCTGATACGTGTCATCGACATCAAATCCATCCCACGTGTATGAGCGGTGCGCACCACGGTGTCGCTCAACACGACCTCGCCGCGACCACTCACACTATATATGCGAAACGACGAAATTGACGTTCGGCCCCACGCACCGTGCACCGCGCGCCGCCATTACACGAACGTTTTGAGACTTCGATACACGAACATTTCAATAAAATTTGTCCTTAAAAAACTTTGATTAAAAGGTATTGTTCTCACGGAGTATCTTATTACACTTAATGTTGTTTATTTATGTATGTATTTATTATTATGTTTAAAACGGGTACATACCACGATATAACACAGTGATTTTTACGTCAATATTTCGACCCAGTTGCATGGATCGTGGTCACGACAGGACTGCGGTGTCGCGAGGTGTGTAGCTGGAACTGTCATGGGTAGTAGCGAACTACCCTCTTTCTCGTTCTCTTCACAGGAACTTCGCGAAAATTTCGGCAAAATACACTCACAACGTCATTTTTCTCTTTTGCTTTCATGCGGCGCTGTTCTGGTTTGCATAATTCTACCACTGGATTCCACGTACTGGCTAGCTTAAAGCCATCCTCACGATTGAAATTCCGGTGTTTGCGAATTTCAATGCAACTGGGTCGAAATATTGACGCAAAAATGACTGTGTTATATCGTGGTATGTACCCGTTTTAAACATAATAATATGTCTTCAAACCACGAAATAAGTCTTAAATCATTATGTATGTATTTATTTATTTATTTATATATATTTTTAATTAGTTATATTGTCACAGGATTCCACTGTATTTTTAGGTATAACTTTGGACAAAAATTGCAACTGGAAAGAGCATATACTTAAATTGTGCAATAAATTAGATTCGTTTATGTATTAAAACGCACATATCAAATAGCAACTGTTGAACTCGGCCTACTAGCATATCATGGATATGTGGCGTCTAACCTTAGATATGGTCTAATATTCTGGGGCAACTCTGTAGACGAATGCAGATCAAATATCACGGACTACAAGATACCCACAAAAGTTATACATACCATTTCAAAAACTAGCTCTCTATAAAAGAAATGTATATTGCATGGCTATTAAAATTTATAACATACTACCTGATAACTTAAAAGAGCTCACAATTACAATGCTTAAAAAAAAATAGTTTGATCTGCTGTTACAGAAGATGTACTTCGATGTAAATGATTTTTTATCATCATTTAGAAGACTTTTATAATGACTTTAAAGATAATAAATTGAACGTGACATGTAATAATTGTAATATGATAATGATTGTAATATTATTGGATATTTTTTTTTAATAAGTAATTTAATGTTTGTTTTTTGTTTGTTTTTGATTTAATATGTTTAGTGTGATTTGTTTTTGTAAGTAGTTTAATATCAACGATGTATAACTGATTGAATGACGATCCTTTGTTGATGAAGGTAAATTAATTATATTGTGCCTCATATATTTTTAATATTTGCACACCGGAAGGTAGAATATGTTTGGATTATGCCAATGTTAACCAATGTCAACATCTTTGATACCATATTCTTGCAAATAAATTATTATTATTATAAATAGTTATATTTAAATATTTTAAAGGTGCAAAGCTTCTTTATCATCTGCTCTTTATCATGCACAGCAGGGCCCGTCTAGGTTCTACAGTCTACACGCATACAATTTAGGAAAAGTTTGGAAAATCCAAAATTGCACGAGTCATAATGGTCATTTAATTTTTGATGAAATATAAATTATTAATTTAGTAAAATGATAAAATTTATTATTGTCAATAAAACACCTAATTTTTATTTCAAATATCTCGCGGTATTTTCTTTATTCTCTTAACTAGGTAGCGCTGCTGATCAGTTCAGGGTGATATTGCGCGTGAGCGTAAGTAAAATATAATAACAATATTAGCGACAAACAATACTAAATTAAGAAACGACAAAAAGTAATGGGAAACACTAGTTTCAGTTTACATTTTAATTAATTATAATTAAACAGCACTTAAAAATAATTACAATAAATAAAAAAATATATATGTATAATTATATTTATATATAATTGGGCGGTTATATTTATATATATTTGGGCGTTCTAAGACGGAAATCTCCTTAAATACAGACCTAAACGCCCTCAACAACCACTTCTCGGGCTTCTCTATTCCGAATCCAGCCAAAGCTCAAACTGTTTCCCTTCTTAAGGCACGAATCAAACCCGATCATCCTCTCTTTGAATTCGATCTAATAACTGCACATGAAATTAAAAGACACGCATCCACTATCTCATCTGATGCTGTTGACTGTGACGGTATCAGCCGGAAAATGATTATTTTGGTGTTGGATGAGATTATGCCTATCATCTGTCATATTTTCAACTTCTCCTTTACTTCTGAGACTTTTCCTAATATCTGGCGTTTTGCTAATGTTATACCTATCCCTAAACTCTCTAATCCTTCTTCTTCTTCTTCTTTCTATTCTTCCTTTCTTATCTAAAATTCTTGAACGTATCATACATTTCCAGCTAACCTTATACTCAACAAGGCATAATATTCTAAGTCCTTTCCAGTCTGGCTTCCGACCTGGCCACAGCTCTGTGACGGCACTAACAAAGGTGTTTGACGACGTCCGATTTGGAATGGACAACAAACAAGTCACCATATTACGCTCTATTATTACGCATTTAATACTGTTGATTACGACATACTTTTAGCAGTGTTAGAGTCAATAAATATATCCAGTGATGTTATAGAGTGGTTTCACTCTTATTTATTTGGGCGTCAACAACGTATCTCTGTTGGAGATCGTTATTCCTCGTACTGCCGTCTCAGTGCTGGTGTTCCCCAGGGTAGTGTGCTGTATGTGTGTGTGCTAAATTATATATAATATAATTATCTTATACTAGGAAGATCGCAAGGTATATTTACAACTTCATTTTGTTACGTTTAATATACTTACTTAGAAAATGGCAAAAAGAACTTTAATCCTTTTTGCCAAACCAATGCCAATTCGAAAAATTGTTGCCCTGTAAATATTGAGTGTTTGTTAGACAAGTTAGTTGACAGTTTTTTTTAAAACCTCCGAGTTTCATTGTTCGGAGTCTTTATTAATCTCTCTTTCATACACAGCTCTCACGCGTTTATTCTTTCCGCACTTCTATTCTCATACTAATTTTCTTTTAACATCCATCCACATTCATTATTTTCTGGGTATATTCTCAACAAGAGGCTATTAATTAAGTATTACTTAAAACTACAAACTCGGGAAAGAAATGGGGAGGAGGTATAATCTGGGGGCACGGTAGTGCCTCCACCAAGGCGAGCAAAAAAGGCACGGCCGTACCATCCTTTTCTCGAAGCAATTCAGGCCATTTTCAGCCTATAGATTAATTGTGGATAAAACTAGAAGCCTGAATTTTCATTAACCAAGCAGGCATTGTATAAATACGGTATATTTTAAATGTCATTCAATTTGAGCCAGTAGTTTAAGAATGATAACTAGTCAAAGTTTCTTAATTTTGTCACTCAATGACTGACCAATCATTAAAAGTTTAAGGCACTTCTAGTAGATATAGAAGCTTCAAAATTACAATACAATTAATGTTTAGTACATAAACCAAGGAAAAACGAAAAAATCTAAAAATTTGTAAATTTTTGTAATAAGCTAATTTTCTTTCGTATTACGTATTTGGCGGTTAAGTTCTAGGAAATAGTGTTAAAAGTAAAATTTTTAATGTATAATTTTAATTAATAAAAGTGTGACAACCCTACATTCTTGTTCGGTGCCGTCGTCGGTAGCGACAGGGAATTTGGTTCTCGGAATTTCGTTCGGAGGAACCAAATTCTACTGTGTGTTAGCACTATTATACGTCGTTTTCATCGTTCGACTTAATTATGTGAGCGTCAAAAAAGCGCGCTCATGGCTGAGTTCGTAACACAGACATCGCGCTTACAGCTTATATGCTTACGCCACAAAGGTAGGGCAGCAAAAGCGTGAGCGCCAATCTTTACTATCTGTCAAAACGAATGCAACTTGAGCGTAAGCTAACCAAATTCTGTGTATTCCTAAATATTAATTATTAAAGTCTTTACAATCCCACAAAAATGGCAAGCAATAGACCACAATTATTTTATATTCAGCTAACTGATCCAGAAAGAAAAAAAAAAGTTTAATTAATACAATTTAAATGTAGAATGAAGGATTAAAACAATTTTTAGTATTAACTAAATGCTCAAATTGTAATAAATAGTTACCTAAAATGAGATTTGTATTCTTTTTCAGAAAATGCTCTTCAACAAAAATTTTAATTCTTGGTATATTTAAATAAGTACTACCATACTCCCATTTCATATCATCATCACTATCTTCAATCATATTAAACTCAGCACTATCATCTGACTCATCAGCGATAATTTTTAATAAATTATTTACTATTTGATGATCATTTACCAAATTCGCCGTGTTATTGCTAACTGACGCTCATAGTGTGCAAAACAGACGAAATTTAATTATTGATTCTAAGCTTATAGGCCAACACGAACACTAAAAATTAGTGCTTATAAGCGTGAGCGCTCAAAGCGTGAAAGCGTCCAACGCGAATGCACCCATGATAAATAAAAGTCTTTCTTTTTTTTTATTTTATTAATCGTATTCCTGTATAAAAAAACTCTTGCGTACCAGTACTAGCTGTACCAGTAATAGCTGAAGCTCAAGAAGTAGTATCGGAAAAGAAAAAGAGGAAGACTATCTACAAAAATAAGAAAAGCTCATAAGACAGAGCGTGGGCTTTAAGAAAATCAGTTGTTGGTATTCAAGAAGTAGAAGACACCGGAAAGAAAAACAAGTAGGACTATCTACAAAAAGAAATGAGACACTATCAAAAACATGACTTGGAAAAAAAACCAAGCCTCGCAACTCAGTTCTTCTACCGTAAAAAGTTGTGAGATCCTTGTAAGACGTCGATAGACGTCGATGTCAACGTCGGTTAATTTATTCAGTCCCTTCTTAAGGGTCCATCTGTCTTATGTTATTATATTACGTAATTAGCTAAGTAAGTAAGTAAGTAATGACGGGCTTGTTTCCGTAACTCGACGTCACTGTGCGCCTACTTTGCGTGTAGAAGTGGGCAGCTAGTCCTGCCACCCTAACTCCTGTAAGAAATTTATCACACTTCTGGTGTCACCAATGACTTCGGGGAGAGTCCTCGGTGACCCCAGATGTTTAGCCCGGTAGGTGGTCACGCCCGTGCACTCCAGAATAATGTGCCGTCTCGTCTGCCTTCAGGCAGGCTCGGCTGTCGGTAACGTAATTAGCTAACCTAACATCTTATAGAAAATATATGAATATTAAAAATATTTATGTTCTAAATAAATAGATCGACTTGGCAATCGCACTAAACAATCTAATTTAATATAATATGAACTACTTGTGAGATACAATGTGTTTTCATGCGATTTATACAACATAAATTATGTTTGTCTTGGAGCAAAGCCCTTAACTTTTTATATAAAAAAAGTCTTATGTGGTGAATAAAAAGATGTTTTTATCATTGAAAAACGTCTCTTTATCCACCATACCTCAGTGCCTAAAGTTGATAATCTTCGATCAAATGTTACCAATGATGAGATACGGATCTAAGATGGTCTCTAACTATATGGGCCTTTTAAAGAAGCTCCAAGTCAATGATAAGATTTTAATTATATTGCTTCTGAATTCTTTCAGCCGTTTCATACAATCAGTGCGACTTACATAGTCATACGTTTTATTTTTTATACATAAGCAATTTTTATTGTTTTTATAATTACGCCATATCAGATTAGAGTACTCTAATTCCAAATTATTTATGATAAGTTGTACAGCTTATCATAAATAATTTTATTTATTTTAGAAAGATATGGTGTGTAGTTTTGTTTTTACTTTTGTAATATACTTCTACAATTTACTATTTAATTACAGATATAAGAATGGCGTCGAAGTTTTTAAGAACCGCAAATAGAATAAGTGTATTTCGAAATGGTCCAAAGTGTATCAGTATTAGTGTCAGGAAGAATGGCCAGTGGACTCAAGAGGGAATAATAAAATCGCCATTCGCGAGTGTGGATATCCCAAACTGCACTGTGTATGATTACGTCTGGCAGAATTTAGACAAGTGGCCCGAAAAAACAATGGCGGTAAGTTTTTTTTTTTTAATTTTAATAGGGGCAAACAAGCAGATCACCTGACGTTAAACAGTTGCCACCACTGCCACCCATGGATATTTACAACAGTAGAGAAATTGAGGGTGCATTGTCGGCCTAAAATTTTGTCAGTCTGTTATTAGTTGACTGACTAGTCAATATTTTTATGACAACAAAATAATAAAGTTTTAAAGAAGTTTTAGCACATTTTTTTTATTCATCATATTTTTATTATTCGTATATGTACTGTTATGGTTTATTATAATAATAAATTTTTCACATTCCACGGTAATCAGCAAGATGAGAATTCTAGGGTCTGCGGAAACGCACACAACACACAAAATAAACGCCCAGCCCACGACATTGACATCTCATTTAACTCTAGATGTTCTATGATTTTCCTGTTTCTTGAGATTGTTCTGTTAACCATTTAAGAGACTGTTGAATAATGCTATCGAGGCCTCAAGTATCAAGGAAATAAGAAGATTCAATAATGAACGAGAGATACTATTTTTACAAAGGGAAGTTTCTATAAAATCGATAAAATTTTAAAATACGGAATAGATTTTTATAAATAATTCTCTTACCATTAATTAGACAGTTTCTTTATACAGAAGTTATAAAGGTTATATTATTATAAAATATAAAGTTGTAACTCATAGTAATGAATATTTAAGTACTTAATATTAGTCATAAAATATAACTAGTAGGTGAAAACGGAAGGGATGGTTATTATATTTAAAATTATGCTATTTACATTATATATATATATTTAAGGTGTGTGCGCGTACCGGAAGAGGATATACTTACGAGCAAGCTTTCAATTTATCAAATTCATTCGCAGCAAACCTTCGAAAGAAATTTAAAATACGAGATGGAGACACTGTTATGATAATGTTACCGAATATACCCGACTATCCTTTAATCATGATGGGTGTATTTGAGGCTGGTGGCGTTATTTCTACTATAAATCCGGTTTATACAGCACGTAAGTACTCGTATATATAATTTCTTATGACGTTATATAAATAAAACTGTATGATATTTACAGAAAAGACAAAAGTAGACAAGACATTTTTGAATGTTACATAGTTGTTTTAATGTTTTAGAAAAAAAAATCTGCGATTTTTTCCAACGTAGATATCCGTGGCATATTTTGTTACAATTATTTATAAAATATAAATACGACACAAGATAACAATATGTCACAAATTTTGACTAAAATTATTCCAAAGCTCTTTAAAATACTTAATTAGGCACTGTTAACTGAGTTTACAAAACATTACTTTAATAGTGATTATTACTACTTATAATTTATATTAATTTTAATTTAAATTACCAAAATTCTCATTAATACATTTGTAAATTAAATAACTGTAATTACAACAATTCTATAATATAACTGTAAATTGTTTTGAATGCAACAAATTTATTACAAATTATATATATACAAAATTAATTTATTTTTAGATGAAGTTCAACGCCAGTTGTTAATGTCCGATGCTAAAGTTATAGTGACGTTACCGGAAAAAGTAGAAATAGTCAGACAAGCATTTAAAATTGCCAAAATGAACATTCCGATAATAGTTGTGAAAACAAATGGGGATGCAGCGCCTGAAGGGACGGCGGTATTTAATGAACTGAGTGAAGATATACACGTAGACAAGTCTTGTTTGAAAGAAGTAAGAGTAACTGCTAATGATGTATGTTTTCTGCCGTATTCTAGCGGTACTACAGGATTACCGAAAGGTGTAGAATTGACAAATAGAAATATTATAGCGAACTGCGAACAAATGAACGAACCTTTAATACGGTGCAACAATGATACAACAGGTAAGAATCTTCTAAATTGTTATATTTCTAAGTAGAGTAATAAATTGTAATAATAGTGTCGATGTGCGTGTGTGATATTATTATTGGTGTCGATTTAAAATAACGCAAAGTTGAAGTAATGTAACTTAAATAAAGTAAATTTAATAAAATAAAATTTAATAATTCAACTTAAACGACTTTGATAGTCCTAACATCTATACTTATAATAAAAATGTAACAGGTCCATTTCTGTACATTAAAGATGTTTTCTAAAAAAAGTTGGAGAGCTCTCTATAATCGATACTGAAGCCAAAACTGTAATTTTTTTCATTTTTACCTGATTATATCATGGCCGCGCGTAATGGTAAAATTATTAAATAGATATTTAATGAAACTAGGGGTGATTTGAGTTCACAATACGAGGTAGGACACTAAGTAATATTTATTCTTAAATGTATTTCGGTTCTCTTGGGAACGGTGATAAAAATCGAAACGCGTAATGGCAAACTAAGTCACGGGTTCAGCTGGTTTGATAGTATAATAATTCTTCTTACTACTTATTACGCAAAATATCAAACACCTAAAGGTCATTATAATGGACAGTTCTAGAAAGTGATCCATTTAATTAGGAATCGGCAATTAAATGCTAATTAAATCCTAATAATAATTAAAGGCTAATTATTTACACATTGGGCTTAAACATTTCTTACCTACTAACTCTAGGATCCAGTTGTCAACTGTCTATTATTACCCATTATTATAGACTATGCTGTATGGTATCTGGTCTTCAAAGAAGTATTTTGAACCAAACTTTAGAATTAATAATGATCATGAGCTAATATATGCTAACGGCATTGTAGCGACGAAATAACAGACCATTTTTTTATTGTATTGACTATCTGAAGTCTACATGTAGACGTCTTGACGAGTTTTTAAAACCTGTCTGCCTTATTTACAGCAAATCACCAAGATGTAGCAATAGCAATTTTACCATTCTTCCACATATATGCGGCAACAGTTATCGCTTTCCACAAGATATCACAAGGCCTCAAGATTGTGACTATAGATATGTTCCAACCGGATACTTTCATTCAAGCACTAGAGAAGTTCAAAGTAAACGTGTTATATCTAGCACCGCCATTAGGTGAGTTTTAAAAGTATACGACGATGCTTGAGAGAAATCACAGAATGCAATTGGTGTATTTTGTAATCTATCCAAGGCTTTTGATTGTGTGGAATATGTAACACGTACATAAACTTAAGTATTTTGGTGTTAATGTTAAAGCTATTTATCTCATTGCTTTATATCTTACTAACATAAATCAACATGTATCAATTAATAGAACAAAGTCTTCTTTGGGGCTAAAGTCTCCATTCGGGATGTTTTTAATGAGATATACTTAGTATTATGTCACAGTATATTTATAATTATATTATGTATATCCAAAATATTATTGATAACTTTGACTGAAACAGCAACAAACCTATAGACGAGCAGAAACGATAAAATTGTAATGCCAAGTATCCGACTACGAAAAGTAAACGTTTCCTTTAGAGGCCAAGATATACGCATATATAATAAAATACCGTAAACGATTTTAAAAGTGCCGATAAATAAGTTTAAAGCTTATATTAAATAATCTGGAATAAGCAAAGCATATTATTGTATACAAAATTATTCAAATGACAAGGATTTGTGTGTAAATTTTGGCGTTTTCTTTCATGTATGGACTATATGACCTATTTTTGGCTGTTGTATATTATATTGATGATTAATTAAGTTTCTCACCGATTCTTCTCAGCAGAATCTACATTTGGAATCGGTAGTTTAAAAAATTTATGAATTAAAAAGATATATACTTTGTAAAATGAAGATTCAAAAGTGCTTTCAAAGCTTACTTGAATGAAGAAATTTTTGATTGATTGATTGATATTACACGCTTTTTATTAGCTTCACCTGTATGTTTGTAACCGACTCCTTTGAACTTCATTTTGACCCACTTCAAACGTTCAGATTTCATTTTAACTTAGGAGACTAAACTTATCGAGGACCGATGACTTGGCGCTAAATTCATTTTCTCTCATATTATTTTATTCTAAGTCGGCGCTTAAGGACGCTATCACATTTTTCCACAAATATCAGTGATTTTCAGGTACCACTTTAATTAATTAGGAGTCACACTGCGAGGATATCTTGGTTTCAAATGAAAGATAATATATTCATCTCCAGAGTTACACCTTAAAAATTCTATAGGCCCATACAAATTTTTTACACAAATTCGTTTTAACCATTACAGTAATCGCAAAAAATTAAAAAAGGAGGGGTCTGAATAGGTAAAATAGCTAAATACACTGCACTAAGAAAAATAAATATACTAAGAAATTGTTGCTTATTTAGTCCTCTGTACGAATAGCTAAATATTTTAAATAAAAATAAATTATATTTCCATTTATGAGAAAAATAAGAAACGCTCTCAAATTTCTTCATACAATTTTTACTCCTGAACAATCGTCGTTCGCCATTCTGCGCCCAAACGCGCTCGTGGAAGTATGGGTGTATCGCTTCATCGCAAGTAATAATTACGTAAAAAAGGGAGTGCCTTGTGTATACTGTGCTTGAACGAAATTGATACTTTTTCGGACCGAAATAAAAAAATTGTCTTTGCGATGCATTTGGTTTATATTAAAAAATAAAATAAAAGAAACAACACAACAATCTTCGCAATCTGTTGTCTTTACACTGCATTTGTTTTTGTTTTTTTTATTTTTTATATTTTATAATTACTATTGTACAAAGTTTTTAAATAGTAGTTGTAAATATTTATGCTTTTGTCCTCTATTGATATCTATTCTATTGTAATCTATTGTCTTAGAGTATTAGAGAGTATATTAATTTATTACGCCATCCTCAACTTCGCAACACTCTTTGTTACTCCTTTATTACCTAATTGTCTACGTAAAATACAAGATGTTTAAATTATATATAACTTGTATGTGGTTCTGAATTATAAAAATAAAGCGTATTATTATCTATTATATTTTATTGTATAGAGGGGCGAACGAGTAGTAGATACCCTGACGCCTTTAGACATCCTCATAAGGGGCCATTCATTTATTACGTAAGACAAATTTTGCTAGTTTTCGACCCTCTCCCCCCTATTATAAGAAAAAATAAGAATAGGCCAACCCCCCCCCCCCTGCTAAATATTTATTACGTAAGAATCAAAAGGAAAAAAAATTAATAAATGTTGGTTTGGTGTTAATAAATGTTTAATAATTTGTTTAATGTTTATTTTTCAAAGTAACAATTTTTGGAAGTGTTTATTTGTTTTTACAAAGGTACTATTAATTTTTAGTTTTTGGTAGTAATAAAATTTGGTTTTAATTATTCATCTTTACCTACATAAAAGAAGTCCATGCAAAAGTCAAAACCCACTCGGAAAGTGGATCTGCCATTGAAAAATCTCTAATATTACCTATACGCATCCGAGAGAACATCGGCACTCGTGCGTTTGCCCCCGTTTTTTCAAAGAATAATTTTAACTTTGCGCATTTTTGTGATCTTACGTAAGAACTATCGAGACTCCCTCCCACCTCCTTGTAAGAGAAAATAAGACATGGTCGACCCCCCTCCCCCCTAAATCGTGTTACGTTATAAATGAATGGCCCCTAAATCATCAATTTATGATCTTTGAGGGCGTCGGAACAATCTGCCCTCAGAATATTCCACCCATGCCCCTCTCTGGGATACCTTTAAAAATGGTGGGGCAAGTTAAATACTTACTATAGTCGGATCGCGGAGTTTTACTTTCAGCTATTTAATTTACGATTGGCATTTGAACCATTTGTCCTTTCTTAAAAAATAACTAAATTTGATGCTATCTAGGCTAATCGACATAAATTTTCTAAAATAATACACAATTATCAACGGTAATAGCTTAAAAAACTTCCTTATTTTATTAGGGATATACTGTATTAAATAAATGAAAGTCTGATAAATAGTTACATTTTTATGACTTTTTTTCCAAAAAAAAAAAAAAAATTTAATCCATCACCCATCCAATTTTTACAAAATGTCGCTTAGATCAATTAGATCCATTATATCCTTTCAACCGTCGATATATTTTTAAAAAAACTATAGACGACCTAACATAAATTTTGGTGGACCTATACAGACGTAACGTAGATCTATCGATTAAGGTCATTTTGATTTCAAAAATCCTTCGATGGGGTGCTAAATTTGTGTAGCCTAACTTCGCATGAAACATAATTCGTCGTAATCGTATTCAATTTTTTATACCTGTTATTTAGTAGCCGACGTAGTTCACTCATTTGACAATAGATGGCGTCATAAGCTATTAAACGTTAAAAAAAAACTATCTGCAAATATAATATACAATATTCTTGCTTTATGTCTTTTTTATATCAACAGTAATGATGATGGCGAATCATCCTTTGGGGACGGCTAAAACTTACCAGTATTTGGAAAATGTTGTCTGTGGCGCTGCTCCATTAGCTCCATCTGATGGAGAAAAGTTTCTCAGTAAATTTCAAGTAAATATGAATCATTTTATCTATCTTCTAGTATTTTATTATTCTTAAATATTGATTTCTCAGAATTTCTACTGTCAGAAATTGTCAAAATTCTGGTACTAACGTGAGCTAGAATAAAAGATTATAAGGCTCGGTTGTTGATAAATATATTAATTCTAAGCATATTGTGGTATCTATTAGACGAAATTGAAAATGAAAAGTCACTTTGAGCGGTAATTCTTTAAAAAAAATTAGGTTTCGACATTCTTCAATGTCCCTCGGTGTTTTTTTGCTAAATACTTTTATTTTTTTACGATTTCGCTATAATAAGATTGATCTGTGACCTGAGATAAAAAAGTCAATTTGTTGTTTAATGTTCTTTACAAATTAATGTTATTAGAATAATAAGTAATGAGTACGAACTCAGGCTTACAGTTAGATAGATATACATACATTCTGTACTAAGTTCTTGCAACAAAATCAAACCAGAGATAAACCATAGAATTTAATTATTATGTTCAATTTGTTATTAATAGGTTAAATATATCTTAATAAATATAATAGTTATGTTTCATTAATAATTTTTTAGCAAAAAATTCGCTTCGGCCAAGGTTACGGATTGACTGAGACGAGTCCAGTGGTCGCATTATCACATAAAACCTTAATTAATTCTGATAAAGTTGGTTATGCAATTCCAAACACTGAGTTTAGGATTGTCGACGAGAATTTGAAAAACTTAGGACCAAATCAGGTTTGTCTAACTTCATGTATTACACGATACAATAAGTTACAATAAGACAAGAAATAAACAAAACTATTGCTATTAATACACCTGATGATTGCAAAGCTATTATATAAATTTAAATATTATTTATTTGGCTACATAGCAGTTTGTAAATATACCGATTTCAGGTATTTTTTTTAAGAAGAACTGTTTAAAGATTGATTTAGTCAATTGTACTGCACTGTACTGTATCAGTCTCTAAACAACCCATTGCTGAACGAAGACCTCTTCTCCATTATATTGGAGCTTAATCCACCACGCTGCTCCACTGCGAGTTGACGGATAATTTCCCTTCTACGAATACCGATCGTTATCAGGTGTCTATGATAACAACCGGGACCGGCGGCTTCACGTGCTCTCCGAGGCACGGTGGGGAGACCCACAAGAACCCAGACCGGAAACAAATGTTTGCACAAATACAAATATCTGTCCCGAGCGGGAATCGATCACACGGCGCCCGGCGTTGAGGCGGCTACTCGCATCACTACACCAGAACGGTCGTCTAAATCTAAACGTATTAATGATTTGAAAATAATTATTTTAATTAATCTAAATTTAGTCTAATCACTGCTAAATTTTCTCGAAATTTTATTTTTCTTACAATTTTCAACAAATTTCAGTAATTTTTTTAACGATCTACGATTATATGAATTTTGTCTTTCAGATGGGTGAACTGTTAATAAAAGGGCCTCAAGTGATGAAGGGTTATAGGGAAAATCCTGAAGCCAATGCCAGTTCATTAATAAATGGCGGTTGGTTCAGAACTGGTGATCTATCAATAGCCGATGATCAAGGCATAATCAAGATTTGCGACAGGCAGAAAGAATTGATTAAGGTAAATTGATCATTAAAATAAATGCGAAGCGTAATGAGTTTCGAAAAAAAAATGGTTTTATACAAAAACTTAAAAAAATATATATGTTAGAGTTTAATATTTGCTGCACGTATAATGTCTGGAATAAGTAGCACAAATAATGAATTTTCCCTTTCGAAATTCGGATTCTTTGAGCGAAAACTGAATTAGTTGCTGTAACAGTAAACATAATGTGAATGTCGAGTTTAATTTATTTTCAAATGAGTATTAATATACATTACAGGTCAAAGGTTTTCAAGTTCCTCCAGCAGAATTGGAAGCAGTTTTACGAGAGCATCCAGCTGTACTGGATGCAGCTGTAATTGGAATACCGCACGATACAAAAGGGGAAACTCCGAAAGCGTTCGTCGCTTTCAGACCTGGACAGAGTGCTAATGTTAAGGATCTATGCGATTTCGTCGCTGCTAAAGTCGCGCCGTACAAAAGAATAGACGATATTTCTATCCTAGATAGTATACCAAGAAGCGCAGCGGGAAAAATTTTAAGAAAAGAGTTAAGATCTAAATAATCTTAGTGTTTTTATTTTGTTTTAGTGTTCTTATGTATGGATGGTATTAGGTAGTTTGCGGGTATTATGTAACTGTGGTGAGAAATTAAACGATGTATATGTCACTGACCCGTTGGCGCAGATTGTAGTGACCCTGTTTTCTGCTCCAAGGGTTGTGGGTTCGATTCCCGCTCCGAGTCTGGGTGTAACATATGTTTATTTATATATGTATTATTTATATGTATATTTATTTTAAAAAAATGTATATCAGTCGGCTGTTACCTAAAACACAGGCATTAAGTCGCTTACATACATATTTATTATTATTTATTAACATATTTGTTTATTATTATTTATGTCGTGGCCATATCGTAGAAATGGCTACATCGTGAAATACTTGAGAATATGTTATGTTAATATGTTAGGTTAGGTTAGACTTTTTTTATCACTAATCTTGCTAAGACACATTATGATGTGGCCAATAGTCAGTGAAACATTACATAAATGCGACCAGTTCATTAAATTCTCATGATTAGGACAATTCTACGAAATGGCCACGACATAATATACATAACGTTATTGTTTAGTATAGCGTGTCAATGTAAATCTTTTATTAAATGAGAAAATGGTAACAATTAATAATCCAATAAAAGTCCAATATAAATACCAATGGTACTTATATCTTACTTTGACTTTATTTTGTGTAATTTGAACTATTCCACGGCAGTTAAGTTCTGAAATATTTTTTTAAGTTGTTTATTTTCAAATAAATTATTTGTGTTCATTTGTGAGATTATTTTAATATTGACTTTTTATTTTAGCGGGTTATATTTTCTAAGATATTGTAATTTTTTTTCACTAAATAAATATAATTTTTTTACACAATTTCAATTTTTATTTTATTAGTAAATATTTTGGATAATTATTTATTCACATTGACGACTGTTGTGGTGTAGTGGTGCGAGTAGTCGCCTCGAACCGAGCGCCGGCGGTCGCAGGTTCGATTCCAACTCGGCACAGAAATTTGTATTTGTACAAATATTTGTTTCCGGTTTGGGTGTGCCCTGTGTGTCCTTGTCAGTCTCCCCGCCGTATCTCGGAGAGCATGTAAACACGTCGGTTCCGGTTGTTATCATAGACACCTAATAAGGATCATTACTTATGTTAACGAAATTACCCGCCAACCCGCAGTGGAGCAGCGTGGTGGATTAAGCTTGCCTTCGCTCAGCAGTGAGCTGTTTATAGGCTGATACAGTACAGTACAGTTGGATATTCAATTTGCAATAAATATGAATTGTCTGACGCTTATCCTCTAAAGTAGATGTTGAGTCATCGACACAACTTTATCACAGTTGAGAAGCGCAGGAGGAACGGGAGACGAGCGCCGCGGTCATTGCTCGGCCAACGGTTGGTGGCGACTCTGATAGTGACTATCCTTTGTACGCGAATTAATAATTTGAATATACAAGTATATACAGCCCACTTCTCTTTAACACCATGAGCTATCGAATTCAACAAGAGAACACTGTAAATTCCAGAATATGGATGTAATGCATGCTGTATTATATCTGTAGTCAAAAATAAAAATTAATTATTTCTTTATTCGTAATTTCGTAAGTATTTTGAATCGTCATTTTACACCGTATCATTGGCATACGAGTAGCTTGCCTTAGATGGACCCTTTATCAAGAATTGTATGGGGCTTCAAATGAAAGGTAAATATTTTTCACTAAAGGAACAAAAATGCTCGCATTGAAATGAAATAATTAGATATTGATTAAAAGTAATATTCTTAGGTACTAAGCTAGCCAAGCAATTAAAAATACACGTTTCTTGGCTTTTGTTTGAAGAATGTATTAAATCATTTATAGTTGAAGACGATATCAGTTTTTCTAAATTTACTGTTCTCTTATAATTATTTACGTGAATTTTACTCATTTAATTAAAAGTCTATATCGGATTTTATTGCGTTTATTAAAAACTTTACAGTTTAACAATATTTTAAATTATTTCCCGACGTTTCGGACCCTTTACAGCGTCCATGATCTCGGGGGACTGAGGTGGTGGGTGTCCGAATAATGAATTAATTGTTACATACCCCGCTTTATATACAATTTTAAATTGTTACTATTAACCGTTCCTATTCATGCAGAATGAGCTTATTGTGTCTGGAAGTCGTGCTGTGTTCTTATTTTCCTTGGGTTCTATTAATTTCAGTACTGGCTCCCAAGTTCGTGGTACGTTCCAACCATCTTCTCTATTGAAATTAGGATGTTTTTTAATTTCAATAGCCTCGCGAATCATCCTTGGTAGGAATCGGTATTCTTTAGCGAGAATTTGTGGCTTATCAAATCTGATATAGTGGTTGGTACCTTGTTGAGTATGTTGATACACAACAGACTTTGTCGACCGTTGGTGTTTCATGTCAGCTATGTGTTCTTTGACGCGTGTCTCTATACTCCGCTTAGTTTGCCCTATATATGAGAGACCACATTCACAGTCTAATTTGTAGACCCCTGCATCTTGTAAAGGTGCTTGGCACTTGACTAAGACAATATTTTTTAAGTTCTTAGATAAAATTTAACGAATTTTTGCTTATAGATACACGTTCGGGGCCTCTGTAGGTTGGGGGCACTGTATCATTGATACGGTTGATACGACAGTAGCTACGCCTCTGCACCGTATATATTTATATTATTTTATTATGTTTTTAATTAATTAAATAAAGTTAATGTGAAGCTACCACGGATTCGAAATGAAGATTTTGGTGATAATAATCCGCAAGAAACTCAACAGTTACTCTATAAAAAAAAAAAAAAAAAAAACCAGCAATGCATGAAAGACAGCGCCACTAAACCCACAGGCAATTGTAAAATCATTTGTGGGATTTTATCATCTACATTTAGATGGTCGTGAGTGACCACTTTCTTTCATTCTTCTTGATAATTACTAATATCACTTTATAATAAAATTGCATTTGTTAATGGAAAACAAAACAGGAATATAAATAATAATAAAAATATTATCAACGTCTCACACTCAATGGCCCCCAGTAGGATACGAATCCTGTGTCGGGGGTCCGGAAACAAAGACAATACACAAGCACAAACGCTCAGACCACGAGAAACATCTGTATGGCCTATACAAATATTCGTCATGTGCGGGGATCGAACCCGCGACCGTCAGCGCATCAGCCAGTTGCTGTGACCACTGCGCCAACTCGTCGTCTAAAATCAATTATGTAACATATTTTTATATAACAAATTGAATTTCATTACTGTTGTTACAAAAATAATTGTTTGAATTTAACGTATATTTTGTACGTATCGAGGCAGGAGGCAGATAAAGTTCATTATCATCATCACGACCATCTAAATGTAGATGATAAAATCCCACAAATGATTTTACAATTGCCTGTGGGTTTAGTGGCGCTGTCTTTCATGCATTGATGGTTTTTTTTTTTTTTTTTTATAGAGTAACTGTTGAGTTTCTTGCGGATTATTATCACCAAAATCTTCATTTCGAATCCGTGGTAGCTTCACATTAACTTTATTTAATTAATTAAAAACATAATAAAATAATATAAATATATACGGTGCAGAGGCGTAGCTACTGTCGTATCAGCCGTATCAATGATACAGTGCCCCCAACCTACAGAGGCCCCGAACGTGTATCTATAAGCAAAAATTCGTTAAATTTTATCTAAGAACTTAAAAAATATTGTCTTAGTCAAGTGCCAAGCACCTTTACAAGATGCAGGGGTCTACAAATTAGACTGTGAATGTGGTCTCTCATATATAGGGCAAACTAAGCGGAGTATAGAGACACGCGTCAAAGAACACATAGCTGACATGAAACACCAACGGTCGACAAAGTCTGTTGTGTATCAACATACTCAACAAGGTACCAACCACTATATCAGATTTGATAAGCCACAAATTCTCGCTAAAGAATACCGATTCCTACCAAGGATGATTCGCGAGGCTATTGAAATTAAAAAACATCCTAATTTCAATAGAGAAGATGGTTGGAACGTACCACGAACTTGGGAGCCAGTACTGAAATTAATAGAACCCAAGGAAAATAAGAACACAGCACGACTTCCAGACACAATAAGCTCATTCTGCATGAATAGGAACGGTTAATAGTAACAATTTAAAATTGTATATAAAGCGGGGTATGTAACAATTAATTCATTATTCGGACACCCACCACCTCAGTCCCCCGAGATCATGGACGCTGTAAAGGGTCCGAAACGTCGGGAAATAATTTAAAATATTGTTAAACTGTAAAGTTTTTAATAAACGCAATAAAATCCGATATAGACTTTTAATTAAATGAGTAAAATTCACGTAAATAATTATAAGAGAACAGTAAATTTAGAAAAACTGATATCGTCTTCAACTATAAATGATTTAATACATTCTTCAAACAAAAGCCAAGAAACGTGTATTTTTAATTGCTTGGCTAGCTTAGTACCTAAGAATATTACTTTTAATCAATATCTAATTATTTCATTTCAATGCGAGCATTTTTGTTCCTTTAGTGAAAAATATTTACCTTTCATTTGAAGCCCCATACAATTCTTGATAAAGGGTCCATCTAAGGCAAGCTACTCGTATGCCAATGATACGGTGTAAAATGACGATTCAAAATACTTACGAAATTACGAATAAAGAAATAATTAATTTTTATTTTTGACTACAGATATAATACAGCATGCATTACATCCATATTCTGGAATTTACAGTGTTCTCTTGTTGAATTCGATAGCTCATGGTGTTAAAGAGAAGTGGGCTGTATATACTTGTATATTCAAATTATTAATTCGCGTACAAAGGATAGTCACTATCAGAGTCGCCACCAACCGTTGGCCGAGCAATGACCGCGGCGCTCGTCTCCCGTTCCTCCTGCGCTTCTCAACTGTGATAAAGTTGTGTCGATGACTCAACATCTACTTTAGAGGATAAGCGTCAGACAATTCATATTTATTGCAAATTGAATATCCAACTGTACTGTACTGTATCAGCCTATAAACAGCTCACTGCTGAGCGAAGGCAAGCTTAATCCACCACGCTGCTCCACTGCGGGTTGGCGGGTAATTTCGTTAACATAAGTAATGATCCTTATTAGGTGTCTATGATAACAACCGGAACCGACGTGTTTACATGCTCTCCGAGATACGGCGGGGAGACTGACAAGGACACACAGGGCACACCCAAACCGGAAACAAATATTTGTACAAATACAAATTTCTGTGCCGAGTTGGAATCGAACCTGCGACCGCCGGCGCTCGGTTCGAGGCGACTACTCGCACCACTACACCACAACAGTCGTCAATGTGAATAAATAATTATCCAAAATATTTACTAATAAAATAAAAATTGAAATTGTGTAAAAAAATTATATTTATTTAGTGAAAAAAAATTACAATATCTTAGAAAATATAACCCGCTAAAATAAAAAGTCAATATTAAAATAATCTCACAAATGAACACAAATAATTTATTTGAAAATAAACAACTTAAAAAAATATTTCAGAACTTAACTGCCGTGGAATAGTTCAAATTACACAAAATAAAGTCAAAGTAAGATATAAGTACCATTGGTATTTATATTGGACTTTTATTGGATTATTAATTGTTACCATTTTCTCATTTAATAAAAGATTTACATTGACACGCTATACTAAACAATAACGTTATGTATATTATGTCGTGGCCATTTCGTAGAATTGTCCTAATCATGAGAATTTAATGAACTGGTCGCATTTATGTAATGTTTCACTGACTATTGGCCACATCATAATGTGTCTTAGCAAGATTAGTGATAAAAAAAGTCTAACCTAACCTAACATATTAACATAACATATTCTCAAGTATTTCACGATGTAGCCATTTCTACGATATGGCCACGACATAAATAATAATAAATAAATATGTTTAACACACAAACAAGGTCGTCTGTTCCTAAGGTAGGCGACTTAATGCCTGTGTTTCAGGTAACAGCCGACTGATATACATTTTTTAAAAATAAATAATACATATATAAATAAACATATATTACACCCAGACTCGGGGCGGGAATCGAACCCTTGGAGCAGAAAACAGGGACACTGCAAACTGCGCCAACGGGTCAGTCACATATACATCGTTTAATTTCTCACCACAGTTATACCTAATACCCGCAAACTACCTAATACCACCCATGAACACTCAAACAAAATAAAAATGCTAAGATTATTTAGATCGTAACTCTTTTCTTAAAATTTTTCCCGCTGCGCTTCTTGGTATACTATCTAGGATAGAAATATCGTCTATTCTTTTGTACGGCGCGACTTTAGCAGCGACGAAATCGCATAAATCCTTAACATTAGCACTCTGTCCAGGTCTGAAAGCGACGAACGCTTTCGGAGTTTCCCCTTTTGTATGGTGCGGTATTCCAATTACAGCTGCATCCAGTACAGCTGGGTGCTCTCGTAAAACTGCTTCCAATTCTGCTGGAGGAACTTGAAAACCTTTGACCTGTAATGTATATTAATACTCATTTGAAAATAAATTAAACTCGACATTCACATTATGTTTACTGTTACAGCAACTAATTCAGTTTTCGCTCAAAGAATCCGAATTTCGAAAGGGAAAATTCATTATTTGTGCTACTTATTCCAGACATTATACGTGCAGCAAATATTAAACTCTAACATATATATTTTTTTAAGTTTTTGTATAAAACCATTTTTTTTTTTCGAAACTCATTCAACGCTTCGCATTTATTTTAATGATCAATTTACCTTAATCAATTCTTTCTGCCTGTCGCAAATCTTGATTATGCCTTGATCATCGGCTATTGATAGATCACCAGTTCTGAACCATCCGCCATTTATTAATGAACTGGCATTGGCTTCAGGATTTTCCCTATAACCCTTCATCACTTGAGGCCCTTTTATTAACAGTTCACCCATCTGAAAGACAAAATTCATATAATCGTAGATCGTTAAAAAAATTACTGAAATTTGTTGAAAATTGTAAGAAAAATAAAATTTCGAGAAAATTTAGCAGTGATTAGACTGAATTTAGATTAATTAAAATAATAATTTTCAAATCATTAATACGTTTAGATTTAGACGACCGTTCTGGTGTAGTGATGCGAGTAGCCGCCTCAACGCCGGGCGCCGTGTGATCGATTCCCGCTCGGGACAGATATTTGTATTTGTGCAAACATTTGTTTCCGGTCTGGGTTCTTGTGGGTCTCCCCACCGTGCCTCGGAGAGCACGTGAAGCCGCCGGTCCCGGTTGTTATCATAGACACCTGATAACGATCGGTATTCGTAGAAGGGAAATTATCCGTCAACTCGCAGTGGAGCAGCGTGGTGGATTACGCTCCAATATAATGGAGAAGAGGTCTTCGTTCAGCAATGGGTTGTTTAGAGACTGATACAGTACAGTGCAGTACAATTGACTAAATCAATCTTTAAACAGTTCTTCTTAAAAAAAAATACATGAAATCGGTATATTTACAAACTGCTATGTAGCCAAATAAATAATATTTAAATTTATATAATAGCTTTGCAATCATCAGGTGTATTAATAGCAATAGTTTTGTTTATTTCTTGTCTTATTGTAACTTATTGTATCGTGTAATACATGAAGTTAGACAAACCTGATTTGGTCCTAAGTTTTTCAAATTCTCGTCGACAATCCTAAACTCAGTGTTTGGAATTGCATAACCAACTTTATCAGAATTAATTAAGGTTTTATGTGATAATGCGACCACTGGACTCGTCTCAGTCAATCCGTAACCTTGGCCGAAGCGAATTTTTTGCTAAAAAATTATTAATGAAACATAACTATTATATTTATTAAGATATATTTAACCTATTAATAATAAATTGAACATAATAATTAAATTCTATGGTTTATCTCTGGTTTGATTTTGTTGCAAGAACTTAGTACAGAATGTATGTATATCTATCTAACTGTAAGCCTGAGTTCGTACTCATTACTTATTATTCTAATAACATTAATTTGTAAAGAACATTAAACAACAAATTGACTTTTTTATCTCAGGTCACAGATCAATCTTATTATAGCGAAATCGTAAAAAAATAAAAGTATTTAGCAAAAAAACACCGAGGGACATTGAAGAATGTCGAAACCTAATTTTTTTTAAAGAATTACCGCTCAAAGTGACTTTTCATTTTCAATTTCGTCTAATAGATACCACAATATGCTTAGAATTAATATATTTATCAACAACCGAGCCTTATAATCTTTTATTCTAGCTCACGTTAGTACCAGAATTTTGACAATTTCTGACAGTAGAAATTCTGAGAAATCAATATTTAAGAATAATAAAATACTAGAAGATAGATAAAATGATTCATATTTACTTGAAATTTACTGAGAAACTTTTCTCCATCAGATGGAGCTAATGGAGCAGCGCCACAGATAACATTTTCCAAATACTGGTAAGTTTTAGCCGTCCCCAAAGGATGATTCGCCATCATCATTACTGTTGATATAAAAAAGACATAACAAGAATATTGTATATTATATTTACAGATAGTTTTTTTAACGTTTAATAGCTTATGACGCCTACTATATAACAGGTATAAAAAATTGAATACGATTACGACGAATTATGTTTCATGCGAAGTTAGGCTACACAAATTTAGCACCCCATCGAAGGATTTTCGAAATCAAAATGACCTTAATCGATAGATCTACGTTACGTCTGTATAGGTCCACCAAAATTTATGTTAGGTCGTCTATAGTTTTTTAAAAAATATATCGACGGTTGAAAGGATATAATTGATCTAATTGATCTAAGCGACATTTTGTAAAAATTGGATGGGTGGTGGATTAATTTTTTTTTTTTTTTTTAAAAAGTCATAAAAATGTAACTATTTATCAGACTTTTATTTATTTAATACAGTATATCCCTAATAAAATAAGGAAGTTTTTTAAGCTATTACCGTTGATAATTGTGTATTATTTTAGAAAATTTATGTCGATTAGCCTAGATAGCATCAAATTTAGTTATTTTTTAAGAAAGGACAAATGGTTCAAATGCCAATCGTAAATTAAATAGCTGAAAGTAAACTGGCTTAAGCGCCGACTTAGAATAAAATAATATGAGAGAAAATGAATTTAGCGCCAAGTCATCGGTCCTCGATAAGTTTAGTCTCCTAAGTAAAAAGTACCTGGATGACCGAGCTTTGCTCAGTTAAATAATATTTACTCGTAGATACATTACATACCGATGAAACATAAATAATATTTTCAATCTTACTGACATAATAGTAAAATAATAGGAACTGGTAATTTAAATAAAAAAAGCTTTCAATAATAGTTTTTCACACAAAAGAAAAAACCTTGAAAAAAAAAAGGAAAAAAAAAATTGGTCTGTAGACACTTGGTTTCGAACCCGAGTTTTAATATTTCTAATTCGCCCGATTCCTATTCGCGCTATTATAAGATTGTCAATGACAGCGAAATTTGCCTTCGTATTCTAATGATATTTTTCAATTGCGTAAAAAAAAGGGATAAAACGACATTTTCTAAAAATAAATCCTAGCTAGATCAATTTATCGCCCCCGAAACCCTCTGCATACTAAATTTCATGAAAATCGTTGGAGCCGTTTCCGAGATTCAGATTATATATATATATACAAGAATTGCTCGTTTAAAGATATAAGATGAAATCTGAAAGTTTGAAGTGGGTCAAAATGAAGTTCAAAGGAGTCGGTTACAAACATACAGGTGAAGCTAATAAAAAGCGTGTAATATCAATCAATCAATCAAAAATTTCTTCATTCAAGTAGGCTTTGAAAGCACTTTTGAATCTTCATTTTACAAAGTATATATCTTTTTAATTCATAAATTTTTTAAACTACCGATTCCAAATGTAGATTCTGCTGAGAAGAATCGGTGAGAAACTTAATTAATCATCAATATAATATACAGCAGTCAAAAATAAGTCATATAGTCCATACATGAAAGAAAACGCCAAAATTCACACACAAATCTTTGTCATTTGAATAATTTTGTATACAGTAATATACTTTGCTTATTCCAGATTATTTAATATAAGCTTTAAACTTATTTATCGGCACGTGTAAAATCGTTTACGGTATTTTATTATATACTCGTATGCGTATATCTTGGCCTCTAAAGGAAACGTTTACTTTTCGTAGTCGGATACTTGGCATCACAATTTTATCGTTTCTGCTCGTCTATAGGTTTGTTGCTGTTTCTGTCAAAGTTATCAATATTATTTTGGATATACATAATATAATTATAAATATACTGTGACATAATACTAAGTATATCTCATTAAAAACATCCCGAATGGAGACTTTAGCCCCAAAGAAGACTTTGTTCTATTAATTGAGATATGTATCAACATATTACATACATTATGTTAGTAAGATATAAAGCAATGAGATAAATAGCTTTAACATTAACACCAAAATACTTAAGTTTATGTACGTGTTACATATTCCACACAATCAAAAGCCTTGGATAGATTACAAAATACACCAATTGCATTCTGTGATTTCTCTCAAGCATCGTCGTATACTTTTAAAACTCACCTAATGGCGGTGCTAGATATAACACGTTTACTTTGAACTTCTCTAGTGCTTGAATGAAAGTATCCGGTTGGAACATATCTATAGTCACAATCTTGAGGCCTTGTGATATCTTGTGAAAAGCGATAACTGTTGCCGCATATATGTGAAAGAATGGTAAAATTGCTATTGCTACATCTTGGTGATTTGCTGTAAATAAGGCAGACAGGTTTTAAAAACTATATACTCGTCAAGACGTCTACATGTAGACTTCAGATAGTCAATACAATAAAAAATGGTCTGTTATTTCGTCTCTACAATGCCGTTAGCATATAATGGGTGATTTTTTAAGCGTAGTTTTTTTTTTAAATCGAATAAAACACTCAATTTTCATGATATGTTTAAAATTTTTATTGAATATAATAAAACGATGCACACCATATATATTCAGATCCTGGTAACTATCTAAAAACAAAGTGATGACATGACTACATTCAAGTTCCATCATCAGACCCTGGTTACTATTGAAAGTCAAACTACTCGTCAAGACGATTCAGTCGAACCCGAATTCGATGAGGCTGTGTCGTTTTTATTGCGAAGTTCCTATGGCCACCTACCAGCTCCATCATCAGATCAGACCCTGGTATCTAAAACCAAAGTAATCGTCAAGACGAATCGAACGAGCCAAAACTCGCTAGGGTTGCGTCGTTAATCGTTTCTTTACATATATTATAGTAAGGAGATCCGAAATACAGTATAACACTATATATGGTCCGAAAATGTGACGATCGTAGTGTGACGATTTTTTATTTTAACACCTATAAGATTTTTTCCATACGTCGATATAAAAGTTTCATAAAAAAAAAAAAACGTCTGAGGTAATATAGATGCCTCGTTGTTTACGAACTTTTACCAGCACTGACTGAGCATAATTATGTAAGGTACCTATCGCTCGCTTAATAATAAACCGAAATGAGTCAAAAAAACACTTTTGTGGGAAATCACTGTCAAAGTTTTGAACCTCTACCTTGTTGGAGGCATTCTGTCGTCTTTGTGATCCATTAAATCGGTCATTTTGCGCTGTTTCGCTTGGCAACCAGATTGTACCTATTCTTTGAGCTGAGTTAGTTAATTTTATTAGAAAAAGTAAAAATCAAATTTTTTTGACTTATTTCGGTTTATTATTAAACGCGCGCTATGTACCAGGTAATTATGTCAGAGACATAGTAATATTAAAGATCCAACATAGCCTGTTACTCTGTTATTCCCAAAATTATTTGTATTCGTAACGGAGGGGAGTAGCCTGCCATAGCAAATTACAGACACGCTGAAGCACAAGTTCTTTATTCTTGTGCTCGGTTACGCGAAGATGAGAGGTCGCTCATTCCGCCGTAGACTTAAAAATATTTATTTATAAAGAAACATTACGATATCCAATATTACCAAATAAATTGTGTTAAACCTTCGGATTTACAATTCAAAATTTAGGATCTATATCAATATTCGGAGTTCGGACCATTGCGGACGCGTTGGCGCAGTGGTCCTTCGTTAATGATGTTTTCATAGGCTATATAGATATTATGTCGTGGTCTCGACGTTTGTGATTATGTTGTGTATATGTTTCCGGATCCCTGACACACGATTTAAAACATCCTACAAGAGGGCGTTGAGTGTGAAGAGTATATTTATATGCCATCAAAAACATAACTTGTAAAAAATCCAAGTCTCGCAACTCAGTTCTTCTACTCTACCGTAAAAAGTTGTGAGATCCATGTATTACCAAGTCGGCTAATTTATTCAATCCCTACTTAAGGGTTCTTCTGTCTTAAGCTATTACGTAATTAGCTAACCTAACAACATATTATAGTGACTGTTTCGGCCACTTTCACTTTTCTACCGCTTGGCTGAAATACTAATAGTGTACAAGGGGAGCACAATCCCTGTGGCTGGCAACACTCAGGCGCAATCGCCGCGTTTTGTTGTTTTTGATGGCATCTCATTTCTTTTTGTAGATAGTCCTACTTGTTTTCCTTTCCAGTGTCTTCTACTTCTTGAATACCAACAATGCATTTTCTTAAAACCTACGCTCTGTCTTATAATCTTTTCTTATTTTTGTAGATAATCTTCCTCTTTTTCTTTTCCGGTACTACTTCTTGAGTTTCAGCTATTACTGGTATAGATAGTACTGGTACGCAAGAGTTTTTTGTTTCTTGCAGGAATACGATTAACAGATATAAATACGATTAATAAAATTTAAAAATAAAAAATCTTTTATTTGATCGTCATGTCATACATATTGTGATGTCCAGTTGACAACTTAAGATACTTGACAAGAGAGATAAATGAAGTACGTTTAGCCGGAAACAGTGTTATCAGATTGCTGTCGATTTTTTACACCTAATTCTCCACAAAAATAAACTTTAAAAAAATATTTAAAAAAGTGTATCTGTACTTACATATATACGCACGTAAAAAGTTATACTTACAATAAATCGATGCTCCGAGTTAACGGTTAGTGCGCGCCATGCATAGTAAGACCCTGATAACCCACTAAAAACAAAGTACTCGTCAAGACGAATCAAACGAGCCGAAACTAGATGGGGTTGCGTCGTTTCATTACAGAGCTCCTATGACCAAATTCCAGCTCCATCACTAGACCCTAGTTAACATTGAAAGACAAACTACTCGTCAAGATGATTCAAACGAACCCGAACTCGACGATGTTGTGTCGTTTCATTGCGAAGTTCCTATGGCCACCTTCCAGCTCCATCATCTGATCAGACCCCGGTAACCATTCAAAAATAAAGTAGTCGTCAAGATGAATCAAACGAGCCGAAACTCGTTGAGGTTGCGTTGTTTTATTACAAAGTTCCTATGACCACCTTCCAGCTCCATCATCAGACCTTGGTTACCATTGAAAGACAAACTACTCGTCAAGAAGATTCAGACGAACAACTCGATGAGTTTGTGTCGTTGCATTGCGAAGTTCTTATGGCCACCTTTTAGCTCCACAGGTGAAACTAAATAAAATCTTATTGAGCTGACACATCAGCGCAATGAAGTAAGTTATTGTAATTGCGCGGCGCCTACTAGTTAACTTCATGTTGTCGGTTTTGTTATTTATGTCACAGTGTGCGCGTATTGTAAAAATTTACTCTCATCAAGAAGTATAACTTCAAAATACAAAAGCTATTTTGAGTAGTACTTATTATTAGTACTTATTTTTTTTTTCAATTTTGTCTACTTTAATTCTTTTCGAGATTTTGGTTCAATTTCATAAGATATGTTCCATTCTTGCTTTTTCATTCCGTTGACCATTTTTAAAGTTATTTACTTTTATTTACATTGATTCATTCACTGCAAATGTAACTTTGTAATCCTATATATTTATATGAGATTACAAAGTTATTTATGCAGTTGGTGTATCTAGAAAACTGGACCAAAATTGCACAATATTTGCCTCCAGATTTATTGCACTTACATATCTACTTCACATTTAACTCGTATAAATGAAATTGATGTTTTTCTTTTACTATATACTATAAATCCTAAAATCATTCTCATTTCAATCATTTTCATTCATTCATAAATCATATCTTATTAATTCAAGTTAATACAAGTGCTTTAGTAAAAGAAGTCAAGATTTTAATACGAGGAAAGGTAAGGCTTGTCAAACGGTTTTCCTATATACTCGTATATATGTATATAGGAGACTCTATAGACATGGTCACTCATCACGATATCTCTGGAACTATGAGACCTAGAGGCTTGAAATTTAGTAGGAATATTTCTTTCGCCGAGTAGAGGTCAGCTAAGAATGAATTTTACGAAATTCTACCTCTAAGGGGGTGAAAAGGGGGAGCAAAGTTTGTATGGGACAAGATGATTCCTTGGTCCTATCTACTTCAAATTTTGCATAAATATTCTTGATTGAAGACGTGTTTCGTATTTTATCGAAATTCCTCCTCTAACGGGGTTAAAAGTGGATTGAAAGTTATTTGCATCGGATTTGATATCAATACTCCTTAGTGCTTTTGATTTAAGTTACATTTTATTTTGACATGTTTGACAACTCAATCCGTCTATTATAAAATATTTTCGAGTATCGACGCAGGTGTAGGTGATAAAAAATATAAATTTATTACTTTTGAAATTTTAGTTAAATACCCGTGCGAAGCCGGGGCGGGCCGCTAGTTATAAAATAAAATAAACAATTTACTTCAAAATTTTCGATGTTTAATAAAATTAAGAAAATTCTTATAATTTATCTTTTTAACAATCATGAATCTAACGTTCTCACGAAATAATTTAAAATACAAGGTATGAGAATAAAGTGTTCTATTATTTTTGACGTAATTATGTTATTGTTAATAGGTGATTATAATATATCATATTAATAATTGCTTATTTAATTTAATTAGAATAAAAAAATATAAATATAAAAAATGTTTTGATCTAATATAAGTAATCACATCGATAAGTAACTCTACTTACCATACTAACTAAGCTATTTTTAGCAACCAATTTCTTTGTCCTTCAACACAGGCCTGCCCTAGTTCCTCCCAATTTTTGCTAATTAATCGCAACTATTCGCTGACTACAAATATAAGTAACCGGATATTTAATTTGTACTGTACAATTTAATTTTAATATAAGACTATGTATAGTATTTGATTTTAAATGGATAATTGGATAATCTTGAGAAATATCAGAATGGACCTTATAACGAGTTAGAAAAAAAAAACAAAAAATAATCTCAAACAGTACTTAAATTACGATTATAGTATACTGTTCTCTTATATTTACGCGAATTTTACTCATTTGATTGAAAGTCTATACCGGATTTTATCGCGTTTATTCAAAACTTTACAGTTTAACAATATTTTAAATTATTTCCCGACGTTTCGGACCCTTTACAGCGTCCATGATCTCGGGGGACTGAGGTGGTGGGTGTCCGAATAAATTATTAAAGTGTTGAATAAACGCGATAAAATCCGGTATAGACTTTTAATCAAATACGATTATAGTATATACAAAAAAAATTCAATAATTACAGTCTATTTTATTTTTCAAATGACAGCAATTTAAAAAATCCTATCAGTGTTTTGTTGTTATCGTATTGTGTATTGACTGTGCCGTTAGGTAGTAAGCGCAATATTACCTACAGACAATATTCTTCCGAGAAATTGACGAAAATTTTGTTTTTCATTAATGCTTAAACATCTTTGATGAAATAAAATGTATTATACCAAATATATCGTTTGTATATTGATCCAACTTCGAGATAGAGATCATAGAGATCAATCGTCGATTACAGTGTTAGGATGGGGCAGCGTTCGGGAAGCTAAAAAACGTCTATTCATCCGACATATTTCAGTGCCCGAATTCAAAAGTCTTCGACTAATGTGTGTTACCAGTAATGACATACCGATCTGAGACGTGATCTCTGACTATGGGCCTCTTTAACGACCGCAATGGAGAGGGCTATTTGAAGAGATATTGCTCTGCGAGATCGAATCAGAAATGATGAGATCCGCAGAGGAACGAAGGTTGCCGACATAGCCCAACGGATTTGCAAGCTGAAGTGGCAGTGGGCAGGGCATATATCTCATAGAACTAAAGGTCGATAGAGCAGAAAGGTTCTGAATTGAAGACCATGTACTGGCAAACACAGCGTCGGACAGCCTTCTGCGAGATGGACACACGACTTGAGGAGAGTCGCCGGAAGCCGTTGGATGGAAGCTGCTTCGTACCGGTCGCTCTGGAGGTCGATAGGAGAGGCCTACGTTCATCAGTGGACATAAAATGGCTGATATGATACCAAGGTTATATAGTAGATTCAAAAATCCTACCGCAATCATCATCTATATATTTTTAATATAACTGTTCTCATTGACAGACTGACTGACTCAAAAATTCATCTTATTTAAACTATTTAAGCTAGATAAATATGGTCGGCTGCTCTTCATAATATACGTTAGTATATCCGATGAGTAATTTTTGGAAATTATATTTCTCAGGAGCGGATTTGACGAAAGTGCTTTATTTTTAAGTATGAAATTTCGTTTTTATCTCTTAATTAGAAATAAAATGTTCGTTTATATGTTACTCTTAGTAGGGTGAATTGGAGCATGTAACATTGATTGATGGCTCTGTCGTATTTTGAGTTTATTGAAAAAATAAAAACATAGTTACTTGGCCTTTTGATTAGAAAACAATTAATGCGCGTTTCAGCGAAACCATGACTTTTTCTCTGCAGATGTGAAATCAATGTTTTTATATAATTATTATGTATACGACTTATTCCTGCACAACTAGACTTAAGTTGCGCAGAATGTGCAACGGACAATTATTAATAATAAAAATTGAAGTCTTACAGTCAGTTTGAAATATAATTTAAGTAAAGGATCTCTTCTCTCTGTAAATAACTGTGCAGTACTATTCATAAACCTACTTTATATGTAAATGCAGAAGTGATATGCGTGACAATAAATAAAATTCCAGTCACGTATCGTTTGAATTAAAAATAATTTTCGATACTTTTAAATAATGAAAAAAGATTTACTTTTCACTACTGTTATTCAATTTAATTTGTTATCTAAACAAACATTCGTAAGCATGGTGTAACATCTATTTAAAGTGGGTTGAGGTATCCAAATGGACACATTCACATAGCGTATACCATAAATATTATGGTATACGGTTATAGTTATATAATTATTACATATTCGATTAGTTCAAAATCAACTAAAAAGTTATTCGAGTATTCAATTCGTTTTTTACAATTGAACAACTGGCATGTTGCACATCTCTACTCGAACTGGTTTCTACTTTAAACTCCGTTCATTCAGTGCAGTAGTTTGAGCGAATGAGAGCGCTCGTATTTAATGCATAAGTAGCTCGTATTATGGGTAATTTACTCTAAGTTCTTGAGTATTATTTTGTGTTTTTAAATTTGTTGTATTAATTATACCAAACATAATAATAAGGTAAGTAATAAGATAAAAAAAAAAAAACTTGTTGATACTTAAGTCAACAGTCGAGCACTTTATTATAAGTTATAAAATGATTGAATGTGTACTAATAGGTCGGGAAAAAAGTTTTTTCGTAAAGATTATATATACAAATGACCGAGGAGTATAATCGACCATTACGTTTAACTTTTGTGGACTATGAGAAAGGATTCGATTCGATTGAAACTTGGTCAGTGCTGAAGTCTCTTTAGAGATGCCATATTGACTACCGGTATATCGAAGTATTGTAGTGTTTTTACAATAGCGCCAGTATAACGGTACAAGTACAGGAGCATAGCAAGAGAGCGATTTGAATGCAGCGAGGTGTTAGACAGGGAGATGTTATCTCCGAGAAGCTGTTTAATGCTGCATTGAAAGAGGCTTTCAAGCTCCTGGAATTGGCTGCTGGAACGGGTGGGCCTTATAATGAACATGCGCAAGACGAAAATCATGTCGTGTGTCCATGTAGTGCCTGCTCCGATATCAATTCGGAATTACATTCTCGCAGTTGTTCATGAGTATATCTACCTGGAACAAAACATCGAACTTGAGACTTCGAGGTCGATTTTCGAATCCTGTTAGAATTGGCAGCGTTTGGAAAGTTACAAAAACGTCTTTTAATCCGTCATACCTCAGTACCAAAATTCAATAGTCATCGATCAATGTGTGTTACCAATGACGACATACGGATCTAAGACGGTCTCTAACTATAGGCCTTTTAAACAAGCTCCTAGTTATACAAAGAGCAATGCCTTCTGCATTATGCTCACTAGTCACTATTTCTCTGCGAGATCGAATCAGAAATGATGAGATCTTCATTGTTTTTTTTTTTGGCATGATTCATTATTCATTATTATTTTTGTCTGACAGACGGATTCACTTATCATAAGTAATTTTATTTATTATAAAAATATATTGTGTGTTGTTTTGTTTTTAGTTTCGTAATATACTTCTAACATTTATTTTTTAACTGCACGGATAAGAATGGCGTCAAAGTTTTTAAGAACTGCAAATAGAATAAGTATATTTCGAAAGGGTCCAAAGTGCATCAGTATTAGTATCAGGAAGATTGGTCAGTGGACTCAAGAGAGAATAATAAAATCGCCATTCGCCAGTGTGGATATCCCAAACTGTACTGTGTATGATTACATCTGGCAGAATTTGGACAAATGGCCCAAAAAAACAATGGCGGTAAGTTTATTTATTTATTAATTTTTTATAGTAATAGGGTCAAACAAACCTACATGACCTGATGTTAAACGGTTGCCACCGTTGCCACCATTGGACATCTACAACAGTAGATAAATCGCGGGTGCTTTGCCGGCCTAAAAATCGATTAGACTTTTATTAGTTGAACAACTAGTCAATATTTAGAGAAAAAATAAAAGAAAAAATAAATAATATGTTGGATGTTTTGAAGTAAAATTGAAAGGAATACATAGCCAACTACATCTAAAATATATTGTTCTTAGTTAAGAGTATATATTTTGTATCTAAGTGAACTTGTAGTGTTTTTATGAGAAATAAACCTCTTTAACCTCCAAAGTAATGACATCATATTAATTCAATAAAAACATGTAAAAGTTTAGTACCTACAGTGTGGTTCTTTACTCTTTCTTTTTCTAAATTAACATCTCGTCTTACTCTAGATGTTCTCTGATTTCCTCGTTTCTTATTTTTTTGAGATTGTTCTATCAGTCATAGGAGAGACTGCTGAATAATGCTATCAAGGCCTAAAATATTAAGGAAATAAGAAGATTCTACAATAATTATATATTAATTAAGCGAAAGGTAGTATTAATACAAAAAAAAGTTTTTATATAATCGATAAACTATGAAACTATGCCGAATAGATTGTAATATTTTTTTCAAGATTAGACAACTTATTTATACAGAAATTTCTTATGATATACAATATAAAGTTGTAACTCATAATAATGAATAACAGTAGTTATAAATATATATATTATGTGGAACAGGAAGAGATAGTTATTATATTTATATTTATGCTATTTATATTTTATATATATTTCAGGTATGTGCGCGTACCGGAAGAGGATTTACTTACGAGCAAGCTTTCAATTTATCAAATTCATTCGCAGCAAACCTTCGAAAGAAATTTAAAATACGAGATGGAGATACTGTTATGATAATGTTACCGAATATACCCGACTATCCTTTAATCATGATGGGCGTATTTGAGGCTGGTGGCGTTGTTTCTACTCTAAATCCGGTTTACACAGCATGTATGTTGTAATATATAATTACTTATGACATTATATAAACATAACTGTATGATATTTTCATAAAAGTAAACCATTTTTTTTTTGTTTTAAAGTTTTTAATTAAAAATATTTTCAATGTAGATATCCGTAGCATATTTTGTTACAGTTTTTTTTAAACGTAAATAAGACACCACGACACTTTGTCACAAAGGACAATGTTCAAATCTGAACCAATCGTACAGAAAATTGATATATTACAGTATCCTTTATTAACTGGAACTAGATTTTCAATAATAGTATAGAAGTGATCAAAGCGGCAGTTTATAATAATAATAATAAAAAGTTATGGATGGAAAAAGGAAAAATAGAGCGCATAGGGCCGCTGCCTGGGGGGCGCCAGGGCACGTCTGGAGCTGGCGCTGGACTGGATCGGCACCACCACATAGCCGGCCGGTGTATCCACCATCCTCACCAGTTGGCTTGGCGCCGACAGAGTCTCCAGGGGTTCAGCATTTGGCGCCCGCCGCTGGTGGAGTACGCCGAATGAGTTGGACACAAGACATGAATAGAAATGTCATGCGCGCGTATTATAGGGCTGTAGGAAGGGAAACCGGATGGACTGGCTGGCGGTAATGCACCGCGAGTTCCTGCTGCTTGAGACAAACCTAACTGTCACGGTACAAAACCTGGCAGATAGAGCTCGGTACAGCCAATGCAAAGGCGTAATTAACGCAGCCGAGCTCGAAAGATTACGACGTGAGGCTGCTCCTGAAGTCGAACTAGTATCTACAGAGCATAACGCAGTAGTAATGCAACAGGAAAGCGTTCGAGGCGAAGTGCCTGTGGACGCGATCGCTGAAGAAGCAGTCTCCCAAAAAGTAGAGCAGATGAAAATGATTTCAGTGGGTTCGATTTCCGAGATCCGGAGCGCTCCTCTGGAACAGAGGCCACGACTATCCCGTCTTCCTCTTAATGCTGCGACGCGGGGTGCCATTGAGGCAGCTAACAAGCTGCTACCTCCCTATTTGGTAGCAGACTGGGCTTGGATAATACGGGTTCTATCCTCTTTGGTGCTGCTCTAGCGGTACACCGCTTCATTGGAGCCAAAATCCAGAAGCCTGGATGCACTGCTAATAAGAGTAGTGACGTATCAGCCTGGAAAAAGAGAATAGAACGCCGTATCAGCCTGGCCAGGGCCCTCATTGGCAGATTGCAAAGCTTCAGGTCGGGCAACACTAGGCCAAGGATTGTGCGCTCCGTTAGAATAGCATTCAATGGGCGTGGGACCAGGCTTGACCAGCCATATATAGATGAAAAACTGACGGAGCGCATCGACTTCCCAAAAACCGAATACGGCTGACCTCGTCGCCTTTTGGTGAAATATATGGTCACGGGAGGTAGAGCTTGAGGAGGGCCCTTGAATTGCGGCGGTTCAGGAAGCATGTGCTAGAATCGAACCGATGAACCCGATCGCCATCTCTCCGGAGAACGTAGCTGATGCGGCCCGGTGGTGACCGAACTGGAAGAGTCCGGGGGCCGACGGTCTGCATCACTATTGGCTGAAAGGGTTCTCGCTATGCCATGTAACCTTGGCTCGACAATACCAAGAGGCGATAGAGCGGAGGATACTTCCGAACCTCTTCAGTATTGGTATCACTCACTTGGCTCCTAAGTCCACCAACACCGCGGACCCTACCAACTACCGCCCCATAACGTGTCTAACTTCCATCTATAATACACTGACATCCGTTCAGAGCTGCAAGATCTCTCGTCATATTGACGAATTTAACATCTTGTCTGCAGCTCAGAACGGATGCCGTGGAGGCAGTCGCGGCACAAAGGTGCTCCTTCTCATTGACACTGTTGCGGGCCAGCTTTTCAAACGCAACCGTCATTCATGGCTTCTGAGGGTCCTCGAGCTGTACAAAGTCGACGGTGCAGTTCGAGACTTCCTTGAAGTATGCATGGGGCAATGGAGTACAATCCGTTGTATCCAGGGCGAGAGACTGACAACGGATGCTGATGACCGAATCCGGATACGAAGGGGTATTTTCCAGGGTGATTGTCTGAGCCCACTTTGGTTTTGCTTGTCCTTGAACCCTTTATGTACTCTGCTTGAGCGTTCGGTGACAGTCTTTCAGTTTAGGAGAGGAGGTACTAAAGTCTCCCACCTTCTCTACATGGATGACCCCAAGCTGCTGGCACCTAATGCTGCACGCCTTATGGAGTTGCTGAAAATCACTACTGAGTTCAGCGGCTCCATCAGGATGCAGCTTGGAGGGGATAAGTGTGCGGTCGTGCATGTAGACAGGGGACAGGCCTACTTTGAAACGAGGAGGGAGAGCGCTATGCATGGTGATGTTATAGTCAGTGACAAAGGCCTCACCCCCTTATCCCTGGCCAAAGAGGAATGGCGAAGACCGGTTGTACTTAGCACCTCTGACTGGGAGACCGTATGGATAGAGAAGGAACTGCATGGATGGTTTTACAAAGCGCTCCACGTACCTCACGTGAATGTTAAGTAAAATTATTCTAAAGCCATTTACCATCATTAATTAGGTACCTTTAACTGCGTGTACAAAACATTACTTTAATAGTTATTATTATTTTTATTTATATTAATTTCAATTTAAATAACCAAAATTATCATTAATACATTTGCAGAAACATGTTATGCAAATATCAACTGTGTCAGCTTGTAAACAACTCACTGCTGAACGAAGGTCTCTTCTCCATATAGAAAAAGGGTTGGAGGTTAATCCACCACGCTGCTCTACTGCGGGTTGACAGATAATTTCCCTACCATAAGTAACGATCGTTATCAGGTGTCTATGATAACAACCGGGATCGAAGGCTTTACGTGCCCTCCGAGGCACGCTGGAAAGACCCACAAGAATACACACACAGACCGGAAACAATTATTTGTACAAATACAAATATCTGTCTAGAGCGGGAATCGAATCGTCGTCAGCAAATCATAACTATATTTAGGTATAGCAATAGTTTAGTTTGTTTACTATCTTAACGACATCTTATTGCATCGTTTAATACATGAAGTTAGACAAACCTGATTTGGTCCCAAGTTTTTCATAAGCACCACCACCCATAAGGAGATAGGGAAACCCAAACCGGAAACAAATATTTGTACAAATACAAATATCTGTCCCGTGCCGGAATCGAACCAGCGATCGCCAGCGCTTGGCATTGAGGTGACTACTCATACCACTACACCAGAACGGTCGTCAAATGCAAATATAACATTCTGTAAACTGTAAATGGTTTCGAATGCAATACATTTACTTGTAATTTATCTACATAATGAGTTTATTTTTAGATGAAGTCCAACGCCACTTGTTAATGTCTGATGCTAAAATCATAGTGACTTTACCGGAAAAAGTAGAAATAGTCAGACAAGCATTTAAAATTGCAAAAATAAACATTCCGATAATAGTTGTGAAAACAAATGGGGATGCAGCGCCTGAAGGGACGGCGGTATTCAATGAACTGAGTGAAGATATACACGTAGACAAGTCTTGTTTGAAAGAAGTAAGAGTAACTGCTAATGATGTATGTTTTCTGCCGTATTCTAGCGGTACTACAGGATTACCGAAATGTGTCGAATTGACAAATAGAAATATTGTAGCGAACTGCGAACAAATGAACGAACCTTTAATACGTTGCAACAATGACACAACAGGTAAAAATCTTCTGAATTGTTTCGTATATAAATAGTGTAAGAAACTGTAGCACTCGTTGATTTAACATAACGCAACACTGAAGTAACCAATATAGACTGCAACAAAGTTTTAAAATGTACCTAATCGATTTGTTAATATTGGTAATGAGAAACTATTTAATCTGGAATCCACTACTTTCTTTAAAGATGATCTGTAAAATGTTATAGTCCTACTTTGGTTCATGTTAATAAGTTGAAGTGCTAAGCCATTATTTTTTCTTACCCACTAACTGTAAGATCCAATTGGTTAACTGTCTATTATTACCCGTTATAGATTGTGATGTATGTTATCTTCATGTCAAAGAAGTATTTTGAAGCAAATTTTTAAATTAATGATGATCATAAGTTGTGATAAATAATAACGAAATAACAGACCATTTCGTTTACTCTATTCTTGAGTCTACATGTGTATGAGTATAGAGTGTTTAAGACCTGACTGCTTTATTTACAGCAAATCACCAAGATGTGGCAATAGCGGTTTTACCATTTTTCCACATATATGCGGCAACAGTTATCGCTTTCCACAAGATATCACAAGGCCTCAAGATTGTGACTATAGATATGTACCAACCGGATACTTTCATTCAGGCCCTAGAAAAGTTCAAAGTAAACGTGCTATATCTAGCACCGCCATTAAGTGAGTTTTCAAATTATATGCCGATTTTTGATAGAAATCACAGAATGTTATTGGTTTATTCTGTGATTTATCGAAGACATTTGATAATGTGGATCAAAAAACCCTATTACATAAACCTAAGTATTTAAGTGTTAGTGTCAAAGCTCTGTTTTCAACAGTTTTCTGGATCCAAAGGGATCAATTGAAAGGACCTAGCTATTTCTATTTTTAATATATATAAACGATTTCCCATTTTATGTTAAAGGTATTTGCGATAGAGTAGTGTTTACTGATGACACATCACTTGTTTTTAAGGTTGACGGAAAAAAGTTATTTATGACAACGTAACCGGTGCTTTATCACATATACAAGACTGGTTTAAGGTAATCAAGTTGGTTTTAAACGCGAAGAAAACCAAATATGTTGTTTTTGCTATACCTAATATTTACTCTTCGCTAATTATAATTTAGAAATAAATAACAAAAATGTTGTTGTAAGCGATATCACAGTTTTCTTAGGAATAAATTTGCATTTAAAACTACAGTGGAATTTCCATTAGCCCTCACTGACTTGGCGACTCAGCTCCTCAGCATTCGTGGTTAGAAAAGTTCGTCAACGAAGCAATGTTGATACTGTTCGATTCGTATATTTTTAGTTGTTTCCACAGTATCAGGTGTTACGGTTTATTACTGCGGGGTAATGAAGATGATAAGATAAGATAAAATATACGATAAGATCTTATGTTACAGATATTGAGAGTGATTTATTCTGAAATCTATACTAGTATTATAAAGCTGAAGAATTTGTTTGTTTGTTTGTTTGAACGCGCTAATCTCAGGAACTACTGGTTCGAATTGAAAAAATCTTTTTGTGTGGGATAGCCTATTTACCGAGGAAGGCTATAGGATATACAATATCACGCTAGGACCAACAAGGGTTGAGCAATAATAAGAAATGTTACAAAAACGGAAAAATAATCTTTTTTGAGAGCTTCCGTTGCGTCCCTTATATTATTATTTTAATTTTATTTTTTTATTATTTTTTAACTAAAATTCCACTTTTAAAGTAAATATATGTTATATTCACTCTCTTACTCACTCTTTTACTGAGAATTTTTGAAAGATAAAAAAGTCAATAATACGTTGTACGACCCAGGAATCAAACCTGAGACCCTTTGCTCGGCAGTGACGCTTGCGACCACTTGACTAATGAGGCGGGTACCTACTCTTAGAGTAATTGTTTAAAAATATTTAAGTACCTACGTTTTCCCTCAAATTAACGCGGGTGAAACCACGGGGCACAGCTTATATAATAAACTAGCGGCCCGCCCCGGCTTCGCACGGGTATTTAACTAAAATTTCAAAAAATATAAATTTATATTCTTTATCACCTATACCTGCGTCGATACTGGAAAATATTTCATAATAGACGGATTTAGTTGACAAACATAATATTTTAACCCGCGACTTTGTCCGCGTAGAAGTCGAAAATGGTTATAAGAGGATTTTTTTTACGTTATTAATTTTGTTATAACATATAAATGATTATGTTAAAATATTTGAATACTTATAAAATATAACAATCTTTATTATAGAGTAGGGATTTAAAGTTTAAATAAACATTAAAATAAAAATAAAAATTGTTATATTTTATGATCAAGAAGCTCTGCCTTTGATCTGTAGAAAGTTACACGGGGGTATTATCTTTTTACAACGGAATCAAAATACTACACCTCCCGTAGTATTTCTTCATAAACAATTTTTTTTTTCGTTCGTGGTGCTAGAATTACCAGGCTTTTCTGGAATATGCCACATACAACTGACTGTGAGAGAAGCAGCTTTCGCTTAAGTATACTCCCGCTACAGTAAGAGTTTGACCTTAAGCTTTGTTAATGGTAAATACATACTCATATACACTCATACATTATATTATTACATGGTTCCCGGAAATCACCATTTCCTATTTTAAGCAACAGGTCTGAGAACTGTCTGGTAGTAACATCACCCCTTAGAGGGACTCTTATACTTATGGTAAGGCTCAGTTTCGTCACTGCAAGCCACAAATGCTCCTGTACTGTAGTGTATTGTATCAGCCTGTAAATAACCCACTGCTGAGCGAAGGCCTTTTTTCCATATAGAAGAAGGGTTGGAGCTTAATCCACCACCCTGCTCCACTGCGGCTTAGCGGATAATTTCCCTAACATCCATCCATGGTAACAAACGGGACCGACGGCTTTACGTACTTTCCGGGGCATGGTGGGGAAACCCACTATACACTCAGATATACACCTAGACCTGAAACAAATATTGGCACAAATACAAATATCTGCCCCGAGCGGGAATCGAACCCAAGACCACCGCCATTGAGGCGAGGCGTTAAGGCGACTACTTGCACCACTACACCAGAACGGTCATCAATGCTTCGTTCGTTGTATCGTAGGTATAATTACACCACAAGTCAATACGATTTTGTCTCTTAGATTTGAATAAACCCGCAAGTAATTATTTTTTAAATTTTAATTGACTCGGCACATTTGGTAGTGACCCTGCATTCTGCTCCAGGATCGTGGGTTCGATTCCCGCCTCAAGTCTGGGTGTAATATGTATTTATTTCTATATGTATTATTTATATGTATATTTATAAAAAAAATGTAAATCAGTCGGCTGTTACCTAAAACACAGGCATTATGTTGCCTACCTTAGGAACAGACGATCGTGTGTGTATGTCAAACATATATTTATATTTAATAATAGTCCAAGACAGCTTTTATCGCCTCCTTCTTAGTTTCAGTGTAAGATAAAGTAAGTTAAATGGGTACATGATTTATAATGTTTTCTGATCTTATTCCAACATTAGTCCGTGGTGCCAATCTGTACTAATTGGGGTGTTAATACCGTATAATTCAAAAATGTTTCCAAGTTCACTTCGGTGTCTTCTATATCTGTATCATTGTGAACTACAGATGCCTTGCTGATGAGTCAATTAGTTTAAAACCCTTGACTTAACACAACACCAACATTGAAGTAAGAAATATTATATAAAACACTATTTTCCAATAAAGCAATCACACGGTATATTTACAACTCAATTTTGTTACGTTTAATATAAAGTCTTGCCTGTTCCATCAGGAGCACCCAAAAAAAAAATCACCTACACCTGCGTCAATACTGGAAATTATATTATAATAGACGGATTGATTGTCAAACACCTGTCAAAATAAAATGTAATTTAAATCAAAAGCAATAAGGAGTATTTATATCAAAATAACTTTCTACCCCCTTTTAACCCCGTTAGGGAATGAATTTCGATAAAACGCGAAACACGACTTTAATCAATTCTGTTAAAGAATATTTATGCAATATTTGAAGTAGATTGGACCAAGGAATCACGTTGTCCCATACAAACTTTACCTCCCTTTTTCATCCCCTTAGAGGGAGAATTTCGTAAAATCCGTTCTTAGCTGACCTCTACTTGGCAAAAGGAATATTCCTACCAAATTTCAAGTTTTTAGGTCTCATAGTTTCAGAGATATCGTGATGAGTGACTATATCTATAGAAAGTCTCCTATATATATATAGATTTAGCATAAATATTAAAGAGTTTTGCTAAAACTAGTCTTTGTGCATTGTTTGACTCTCAACAATAAGAAGTATTAGTCTTTTATTATATTAAACATAGATCGGAGGAACCGCAACACAAAGCGATAAACGCAATTTTAACAAATTATTCATCGATTATGCATTTGAAAGACAAAACTTCGCACGGGACATAATTTGTCGAAATCGTGTTCAATTTTATTTATAGCAATTTAGTAACCGACGTAATTCATACATGTCACAATAGATGGCGCCATAAGCTAATTTAAACGTTAAAAATACTATATTATAAACAAATATTGCTATTTGTTTTTATTTTTTATTCCAATAGTAATTATGATGGCGAATCATCCCTTGGGCTCGGCTAAAACTTATCAATATTTGGAAAATATTATCAGTGCTGCTGCTCCATTAGCTCCATCTGATGGAGAAAGATTTCTCAGTAAATTTCAGGTAAGAAAATGTAAATGGTTTCTAGTATTTTATTATTCTTGAGTATGGATTTGTATGAAATTTTAATAGTCAAATTCTGGTAGCTTATGAACGTGAGTAAGAATAAAAGATTATAAGGTTTAGGTTGTTGATAAATATATTTATTCTTATTATATTGAAGTATATAGTAGTCAAAATTTAAAATTAAAAGTCACTTTGAACAGTATTTTTTTTATTAGATTTGACATTCTTAACGTCTCTAGGTATTTTGTTGCCAAAGACTTAATTGTCGTTCTTTTTTATTTTGTTCTTTTTTTTTACGAAATCGTTATGATAAGATTGACCTGAGAGCTGAGAAAAATTAGATAAGTACTATAATATTCTTTACATATTTATAATAATGAGTTTTGACTACAAACTCAGGCTTACGTTCTTGCAACAAATGCAATAATTTCAAAGCGGAGATAAACCGTAGAATTTAATTATGTATATATAAAAATAGTTAAAATATATCTTAATGGTTATGTTTTATGAATATTTTTTAGCATAAAGTTCGTTTCGGCCAAGGTTATGGTCTGACGGAGACGGCTCCAGTTGCATTCTCACATAAAACTTTAATTAATTCTGATAAAGTTGGTTATGCAATTCCAAGTACTGAGTTTAGGATTGTCGATGACAATTTTAAAAACTTAGGACCAAATCAGGTTTGTCTAATTTCGTGTATTACATGACATAAAAAGATGTCGATGTAACAAGAAACAAACAAAACTATTGCTATTAACACATGATCTGATTATTGCAAAGCTATTTTATAAATTAAAACATTATTTATTTTGCTACATAGCATCTTATGAATGTATCATGATTTAATTACTGTTAAGTTTTCTCGAAATTAAATTTTTTTACAATTTTCAACAAATTTTAGCAAATTTTCTAACCATCATGTATATGAATTTCGTATTTCAGATGGGTGAACTGTTAATAAAAGGGCCTCAAGTAATGAAGGGTTATAGGGAAAATCCTGAAGCCAATGCCAGTTCATTAATAAATGGCGGTTGGTTCAGAACTGGTGATCTATCAATAGCCGATGATCAAGGCATAATCAAGATTTGCGACAGGCAGAAAGAATTAATTAAGGTAAAGTGATTATTAAAATAAATGAGAATTGTACAGAGTTTCTAAAAAAAACTAATGTTTTTATACATAAATTTGAAAATAAAAATTTAAGAAATAAATTTTGTAATTACTACACGTATAATGTCAGAAATGGTAGCACGAATGATGAAGTATTTTTTGACCAAAAAATAAATTAGTCTCTGTAACAGTAGACATAATGTAAATATCGAGTTTCATTAATTTTCAAATATATATTAATATACGTTACAGGTCAAAGGTTTTCAAGTACCTCCAGCAGAATTGGAAGCAATTTTACGAGAGCATCCAGCTGTACTGGATGCAGCTGTAATTGGAATACCGCACGATACAAAAGGAGAAATTCCGAAAGCGTTCGTCGCTTTCAGACCTGGACAGAGTGCTAATGTTAAGGATCTATGCGATTTCGTCGCTGATAAAGTCGCGCCGTACAAAAGAATAGACGATATTTCTATCTTAGACAGTATACCAAGAAGCGCATCAGGAAAGATAATGAGAAAGGAGTTGAGATCTAAATATTTTTAATGTTTTTATTTCGTTTTAAAGTGTTATTAGATAGTTTTAGGTAGTAGTGGGTATTTATTAGTTGACTGTGGTGAGAAATTAAACGGTGTAAATACATATAACGTTATTGTTAAGTTAAGCATATCGATGTAGAAACTACTCCATTTGCATAAGAAAAGTTGATAACGACACGTTATCAACTAAGAGGTGACGACGCGTTGGCGCAGTGGTCACAGCAAGTGGCTTATGCGCTAGCGGTCGCGGGTTCGATCCCCGTACATGACAAATATCTGTATAGGCCATACGGATGTTTGTCTTGGTCTGGGCGTTTGTGTTTGTATGTTGTGTGTGTTCCCGGACCCGCAACACAGAATAAACATCCTACTGGGGGGCGTTGAGTGTGAGACGTTTATTTATTTATGTATAAAGTTTGGTTCGTTGGGTGTAATAAATCATTTTACTTAATTACTGTTTCTAATTTTGCCGATTGTGTAGCATGGTCATCCTTAATGTACGTACCCTAGATCCTCAACTCTCTTTTAAAAAATTTGCGCAATTCATCTCTAATTGTTTCACGTACACTGCTTGATGATAAACACAATCAAGTGGCACGATTCTTGTCGCTCTGAGGAGATAAATCCATTTCTACCAGCGAACTACAAACTGGAGTATTAGAATGAAATGGAACTACAAACTGGAGTATTAGAATGATCATTATTGCGAGGTAGGCACACATCCCAAATCCTTAAACGTTTGGTTTCGGGTGTCATAAAAGTATAATCTTGCATCAAGATTCGCGTACAAATAGAATGGTATTTATCTTTATATTTGTAATGAAAAATTTTCGTTTAGTTGTTTAGTACAAAAAAAAAAAAATAATATGGAACATATCAATATATTATTTAGTATAGTATCAGTAGGATTTTGAACTGGTGATCCTATGAGCGAAGCAGTCGCGTATTACACAATAGGTACGCCAATTACAGCGTCATGTGTGTAACAAAATTAAACGTCAGTTATATCGACAAAGCAGTGCGGCACATTAGTATCCCTGCAAGAACACAATAACCAACAATCGTTGAAATTTAAATTACCGACAGATTTAAGAAGTTTTTGTTTTATTTCTTCTAAATCAAAACAATGGTTTATTTAAAGTATAAAAAAAATAACAGCATTAATATAAATAATTAAAATGTATAAGCAAGACAACAATACGAACTCCAATTTCGATTTGGAATGTTTATCAACAAACCATTGCTTAGCAACCAACCATAGGCAGTTGTTAACAATCTATTGGAAAATGATTATAGTTCTCAAAAAAGATTATTTTTTCCAGTTTTTGTAACATTTCTTATTATTCCTCAGCCCCTATTGGTGGTAGCGTTATGTTATACAGCCTATATACTTTCTCGGTAAATGGGCTATCCAACACAAAAATTATTTTTTAATTCGAACCAGTAGTTCCCGAGATTAGCGCATTCAACAACAACAAACAAACAATCAAACTATTCAGCTTTATAATATTGGTATAAATTAAAAATTTGTTACTTTTTATTATAATCTAATTTCATTGCGTATTACGTATTTGGCGGTTAAGTTCTAGGAAACAGTGTTAAAGTAAAAATTTTAATATGTATATAACTAGGAAATTAGTGATAAATTATAATTTTTCATTAATGAAAGTGTGACAGCCCTATAAGCGACGATTTTATGGTTTGTTTATAAAAATTCCATATCGACTTTGCTTTAAGTATAAGTAAGACGTGCTTATTGCTTGACAGTTGAAAGTGAGTCTATTAATTTTCGGAGTACGGGTTTCGTTGTTTCTAACTTTCATTTGTCTAAAATTAGATAGGTAGTCGGCAAAAATTAAGTGTTGTAATGTCAGATATTAAATTAAAAGTAAATTAATAATACTGACTTAGATAGAGATAATTTTTTTCTTTATAGATAGATAATTTTTATTGTGTATCTATTCAATTAAAAAATTGGAACATATCAGATTAGATTACAGCTTATCACAAGTAATTACTTACTGTAGAAATATATAGTATGGTATTGTTTTGTTGTTAGTTTCGTAATATACTTCTAACATTTACCATTTAATTACAGGGATAAGAATGGCGTCGCAGTTTTTAAGAACCGCAAATAGAATAAGTATATTTCGAAATGGTCCAAAGTGCATCAGTATTAGTGTCAGGAAGAATGGTCAGTGGACTCAAGAGGGAATAATAAAATCACCATTCGCAAGTGTAGATATCCCAAACTGTACTTTGTATGATTACATCTGGCAAAATTTAGACAAATGGCCCGAAAAAACAATGGTGGTAAGTTTCAAATTCTAACAGATTGTTACTAGTTACTGACTGTTATTATTAGTCAATACTTTTTATGGCGACAACTTAACTAAATATTTAAAAAAAATATTTAAATGTATATTTTTTTAAATTAAGCATATCGTCGTTGTTCGTATGTGAATGTCAACATAAAAATATGATTATGCATAACATGGTGAGCGATATATGCAGCACTCATTGGACTTGAACTGTCATAAAAAATTTCCATAAAACATTAGTTGCAATGTTGCAAGATCTGTATTTAAGTACCGTATTGATAACAGACTTTGACAATAATCAAAATTTGTGTTTAAATGTACATTGTACATATGTGTGTGTGCCGTAGTGCGTAAAGTGTTTTTTTTTAATTAATTTCATGTAATTTTTGAGCATTATTATAAAACAAGTATGCTTAATTAAAAAAATCAAAAAACCCGACTGCGTAAAATAATCTTATTATAAACTAAAAAGAATAAAACAATTTACTAGCTTTTATTTGATACCCATATTGCTACAGTAAGAAAAAAAAATTCAACTCCCTCCCCTCATTCCGCCATTCGTGGGCGCCATTTTGAAAATTTATATAGCCTATGTCACTACTACAATTTAGACAAATCCAACGACACCTCATATGTCAAAAACCGTCCAGCCGTTTGGGCTGTAGGGCGTGCCAAAGAAATGGACATACATACATACATACATACATACATACATACATACATACATACATACATACATACATACATACATACATACATACATATATACATACATACATACACTCGAAAAACATAACCCTCCTTCTGTCGCAGTCGGGTAAATATTAGCATTCTGCACTTCTTCTCCATATAAACTTTAACTGTGCCAAATTTCATACTTTTCCGTCCGCGTAATTTTCGTAAAAAGGGGTACAAAGTTTTTGCTTCACGTATCTTCTTTAATATAAAAATAAGTCGGGTTTTCCTTCCTGACGCTATAATTCCAGAACGCACGAACCGATTTCCACGGTTTTGCATTCGTTGGAAAGGTCTCGGGCTTCGTGAGGTTTATAGCAAACAAAATTCAGGAAAAATTTCAACAGAAAAGCAGGAAAACAGGGAAAATCATTTTCACATACAGCGCCATCTCTGATACATAGCACGTACTACAAACCAATATGGTTTTGCATGGTGGTGGAGCATATGTCTAATTCTCCAGGTCACGAAGGAGACTGCGGCTTTGTCGTCATGACCTGCCGGTCCCTGGAGCAGCGGAGATAGAGCGCTCACGGTGCCCGCGAGTGCTCTATGACCGAAGGCGGCCCGCGTAGGCGAGCCAACCGTCGGGGCGTCACGGTGGCATGCGCCAGCGATCCCGTGGCGTCCATGTACGACGACGAGGGCACCGCTCTGTTTTAGTGGGTATTCTGACTTCGCAGTCAGCGAGTCCCACATACCCGTCGCCTGCGGGTGGCGGGATGCGTAAACGCATTTCACAGCGTCAAAAAAAAAATGGTGGTGGAGCAGATGGCGCCAGTTCGTGGTGTGAGTATCCCTCACGAAAATAAAAACGAAGCCATCTGGTGGCGAAACGGAGTTCGCCGGGTTTGCTAGTTAATATATAGATACTTCATATACGAACAACAACGATACCTTTAATTTTAAAATATATTTTTTGCCGTATATAATATTTGTAATGAGCGGGGATCGAACTCAATCTTACTTTTACTATATGGAAAAAATACAAAATAAAAAAGATATAGTACACTATTTTATTTTTATTTAAATCATTATTTATTTTGTGATTTGGAATTTTTTAACGCGTGTAGAATTATCATATTAGGTCATAGTCCACTATTACGTCAAATATATAGCTATAAAGATAATAATTATACACGCATTATATAACATGTATTTTTATAAAATGATAATTGTTACTACTTAAAAAAATAATGTGTTTTATTGACACATTTAGGTTTTTAAATCATTCTGACTAGTTTGTATTATCGGAATTTTTTAAATTAATGATCAGAAACTTTTTTCTCTTAGTCCCGCCGTTCGGCATAAAATAATGGTAAATATTTTAGAACCCAAAAAGTAACATTATATTGATTTAATGACAATATGTAAAAGGATATTTCCTGTTAAGCATTTGAAAACTGCACTCGCGTCTGATGAAGGGTCCTTATCTTGTTTTTATTGTTTTTCATCTAAAATAGCCATACACTTAATTTCACAACCGTAACCCTTATAGTAAGGGAATAATAGGGATAACAACCCTGAACGTAAATTTTTTATTTCTCAGTCTCTATTAAAGATATCTTAATTAAATTTATATTGTATTTCAGAATTTTTGCAACATTAGTAAGTGTAAAACATGAGAAGTATATTTTTTGGGGGTGGTTTTTTATACCAATCCCCAAAGTGACTAACAAAAAATATATCTTATTTGTTAATTAGTTAGCTATTACATGTTAACGTCACAAAATGGTCGAATTGGTGGACTATAGTATAAAAAAATTAAAATCAATTACAGATACGTGCATGTATATATTATATATCAATTTTTACCAAAAACTATGTAAATACCTGTGCGCTGTCTCTAGATCTATCATCATCAATACGTTCTTATAACTTGACATACGTTCTTATAAATGTCAACAAAATATGTATAAGTAGGTACCTACAAATCTTATATCTTTAAACGAGCAATTCTTGTATATATATATATATATATATATATATATTGCTTTGCTCGGTATTTTATTTTTTGTAATTCGTGTTTTTTGGAAACTATATTATTTACATACGAATTACGAACTGATGATATATGAATAATATTTTTCGATCTTACCGAAATAATAATAAAAAAATATGAACTGGTTATTTAAATAAAAAATCACGAGTACAATTAAAAACTGTTAGAATATTATTAGAATACGAAGGTAAATTTCGGCATAAGCTACAAGGTTATAATAACTTAGGTGGGAAATCAGTATACCTGGGTTCGAATCCCGATGCCTCAAGTCCCACTTTTTTTTTTGCTTTTTTTTTCAGGTTCTCTCTTTTGTAAAAAAAAAAAGAAATATTATTGAGAGCCCTGTACTACCTGGATTTCCGAGTTTTGCAGTTTTTTTTTTTTTGTTAATCGTTCTTTTTTTTGGAAATTATATTTAGATACGATAGAACTGATGAAATATGAATAATATTTTTCGATCTTACCTATATAATAATATAGTATTTTGTGTCACAAAGGGATGATAGTACTATTTTTGTGACCCTCATATGAAATTGCCGAGCTGAAGGCGAGGGTAGCAAACATACGGGAATGGATGTAGTACTTTCGTCCCATGTTGCACATACTTTTTTATTTCCTACCTTCGGACCTAGGACGAAAGTTAAGATTTTCTCCCTGTGAAGCGGGGACAGAAAGTGTCACTTTTGTGCAGAGGTAGGAAAAAAAAAATATAAACTGGTTATTTAAATAAAAATCACGAGAGCAATTAAAAACTGCTAGAATATCATTAGAATAAGAAAGTAAATTTCGCCACCATCTATAAATTATAATAGCTCAGGTGGGGAAATCGGGCGGTCTCGAAAACGGAAGATTTTTCCTTTTTTTTTCAAGTTCCTTTTTTGGTGAGAAAAAATATTATTAGGATCTCTTTTTATTTTTTTATTTAAATAACCAGTGACTACTGTTTTATTATTATATCGGTAAGATTGAAAATATTATTCATATTTTATCACTATGTAATTTGTTCTAAATATAGTTTAACCGAGCAAAGCTCGGTCATCAAGGTACTCAACTATAAACAATATGAGATTTGACGGCATTCGACTGTGCGAATTCCGAACAGCGTGTTGTACACTCGGTCACAGAATAAATAATAGTACAACTCGGTACAATGTTGTAGTGCGTTACAATAAATACACTAATACAAAAGGCGGGCTTACCGCTAATACATTTTCTACTAGCCAACCTTGGTATGTGAGAGAAAGTGTAGTGTGTAGATGTACAATAAAAAAATAATACAATAATTATTAATATAATACAATATTATATAACTCAATATAATACAATATCATCATCATCATATCAGCCATTAGATATCTACTGTTGAACGTAGGTCTCCTCCAACGACCTCCAGTGCGACCGGTTCAAAGCAGTCTTCATCCAATTGCTTCCGGCGACTTTTCTTAAGACGTCTGTCAAATCCGTTGAGCTATGTCGGCAACCTTCGTTCACCTGTGGAAGTCAACATGTCTGATGCGATCTCGTAGAGAAATACCAAGCATAGTCCTCTCCATTGCACGCTGTGTAACTTAGAGCTTGTTTAAAAAGCCCATAGTCAGCGACCACGTCCCAGATTAGTATGTCATTACTAGTAACACACATTGGTCGAAGACTTTCGACTTCAGACAATGAGGTATTTGAGTACACCCGTTGAGAAACTTCATCGAGGTCACTAAACATAATGCTCTAGGTCTTCTAGGGATTCTGCCATAAGGACGATATCGTCAGAAAACTGAAAGTGATATACTAGCCGTTTATGTTGATGACGAATCCTTTCTATTTCAGAAGCTTGAAAGCATCTTCTAATACAACAGTTTCGAAGAGATGACATCTCCCTGTCTCATATCTCGCTGCATTGGAATCGCTCTCGTGCTTGTCTCTTGTACTCGAACCAACATACAAGCGTTATTGTACAAACACTGCAACACTTTGATATACCGGTTGTCAATGTGGCACCGCTGGATAGACTGCAGCACTACCCAAGTTTTGATCGAATCCAAGGCTTTCTCATAGTTCACAAACGCCAAGAACAATGGCCGATTATACTCCTCGGTCTTTTGTATAATCTTTTTTTTATGATGGGAAATGACTTTACGCATCTCACCACCTGCAGGCGACGGGTATGTGGGACTCGCTGACTCTCAGAATACCCACTAAAACCCATTGACCGTCTGCGCCGTAGTGCCTACAACCGTGACGCCCCGACGCTTGGCCCGGAGGCTTCTCCGCAAGTATTGGAGTCGCTCGATTGGTCCACTCTGCTAATTCAGAGAAGTACCAGGAATCCATTACCGAAATCTCCTAGCCCTCTCGGCGCTACGTCCTCACCAGTCACACCTACCGTGCCCACACTCTCACCCCGCCTCTCACGGCGTTTGAGTGAGTGAGGGGAAGCCCCCTATCCGCCACCCGCGGGACGCGCCCATAAGGAGACCAGCAACTCCCTTGAAACTTTCAGAAGCTCTGACGTAATACTGTCCTCGCTTAGTGCCTTATTGTTTTTAAGCTGCCATTCTAATGTCATGCAAGCTGATGTCTGGGATATCTTCGGAATAATGTCAGGTTAGCTCGGCTCGTGGATCTTCAGCCGAACTACAAACAGGTGGGTTGATCGAGGTTTTCAGCTCTGGTCGACGCTGTACCTCGATCCTCTGTTTTCAGCCTCGAATACAATATAACATAACATAACCTAATGTAATATATTATAATACAATTGAATGCACAAAATATTATATAACTCGAAATAAATATTATATATTATATGGCTCGCCCCGGCTGCGTCCGGGGTATATGTACTTAAACCTTCCTCCTGGATCTTGTGGACTCTATCTATTGGTGAGAGCCGCATGGAAATTCGTGCAGTCGTTTTGAGTTTATTGCGAACAGACTGACAGACAGACGCGGCGAAGGTTTTTCTTTATAACATGTAGTGATATACTTTACTCTTTACTTTGTATAATTCAAAAGAATATAATAATTATATTATATTGTAATCAAATATAAAAAGTGATAAGATAATATGACATTACTCCAACTCGGCCATTACGACTAATATTCTCCTGATTAAGGAGATTTTTTACGAAAATTTTGAAAGAGTTCTTAGAGAGCGGTTGCCTGATCTCTTCAGGTAATCTATTTCACAGTTGTACGGTAGTGACAATGAAAGAGTTGGACATGAATTCTGATCGATGTGATGGGAACGTCAACAAAAGGTTTTCGGTGTAGCGCATTGGCTTATCATGAGTGTCAACTCTGTACAAAAAATTATTTAATGAAAGCGGATGAAGCGGATGGCCGTAGTAAGATTTCGTTCAAGTTTGTTTACCAAATCCTCATTCAAGTCAAGTTAATATACATCACTGTAATCTATTATACAGGTTACAGGTTGATTAACGTATATTACATTATCACCGGTGGAAATTACGTAACAAAACGTGAGAGGCCTTGGGCAGTTTTGTGCAGTTGGTAAACTAAAAGGTAATTGCCCGGACACTCAAGCGGGTATATCTGCTAAAAGCTCGATTACGTTTGGCCTTGCTTTACGATAATCATTGTTGAACTATGGTCTTAGTCTCCTTTTACGACACCTCGGCAAGAAAACAGTCGGGAATATTTTTCTCTGTTAGTTACCGCACGGTAAACAGAAGTTACATAGGATATCAAATATAAAGTTGTAACTCATAATAATTACTAGCGGAGAAACAGGGAGAGATAGTTATTACATTTATAGTTATCTTTTTTACATTATATATATATTTCAGGTATGTGCGCGTACTGGAAGAGGATATACTTACGAGCAAGCTTTCAGTTTATCCAATTCATTCGCAGCAAACCTTCGAAAAAAATTTAAAATACGAGATGGAAATACTGTTATGATAATGTTACCGAATATACCCGACTATCCTTTAATCATGATGGGTGTATTTGAGGCTGGTGGCGTTGTTTCTACTATAAATCCGGCTTATACACCACGTAAATATATATAATTATATTTATATATTTTCATAAGAGTAGACAATTTTTTTTGAATGTTATTTAGTATGTTGTTTTACGGTTTTTAATTAAAAATCTGCTTATATATAAACAAGACATACGAAGACAATTTAAATTACAAATTTTAACTAAAACTATTTCAAGGCAATTTAACATTCTCTAGAATATTTATAAGTTTTTAATAAGGCACTGTTAATTGCATTTACAAAACATTAATAGTTTTTATTAGTATTATTTATATTAATTAAAATTCAAATTATAAAAATTGTCATTAATACATTTGCAGAAACATGTTATATAAATATAACATTACTAGCTTCTGCTCGCGGCTTCACCCGCGTGGATGTCGGTTATTGCGACCAAAAAAAAAAGTATTCTATGCTACTTCTAATACCTCCAAGAATATGTGTATAAAGTTTCATGATAACGATGTAACAAACAAACTGACGTTTCACATTATAGGGAAGCGATGTAAACTGTATAAACTGTTTTGAATGCAACAAATTAACTTATCATTTATGTACAAAATTAATTTATTTTTAGATGAAATCCAACGCCAGTTGTTAATGTCCGATGCTAAAGTTATAGTGACGTTACCGGAAAAAGTAGAAATAGTCAGACAAGCGTTTAAAATTGCAAAAATAAATATTCCGATAATAGTTGTGAAAACAAATGGGGATGCAGCGCCTGAAGGGACGGCAGTGTTTAATGAACTGAGTGAAGATATACACGTAGACAAGTCTTGTTTGAAAGAAGTAAGAGTAACTGCTAATGATGTATGTTTTTTGCCTTATTCTAGCGGTACTACAGGATTACCTAAAGGTGTAGAATTGACAAACAGAAATATTGTAGCAAACTGCGAACAAATGAACGAACCTTTAATACGTTGCAACAATGACACAACAGGTAAAAATCTTCTGAGTTACTATATCTCTAAATACTGTAATAAACAGTAGTAGGTACCAGTTGGTTTAACATAAGGCATTTGAAGTAAGCAATAAATACTCCAACATAGTTTTAGAATCTAAACGTTTTATTGATACCAATTATGAGAAAATATTTAATAATTAGATTAATGGTGTAAAATCTTGTATTAATTATCAAAAAAAAACTGTAAGTCTAAATAAAGAGTGAAATTAGGTGTGTTTTAATACTATAAATTAACTATAATAAAAATTTCAAAAGACATACAAGTTGTAAAAAACGCGGTTTTTAGTAAGAACAACGTTGTTGAAAGGCTATTTGAAATAGTTTGGAAAATTCAAAAGTGCACACCTCATAATGTCATTTTTCAAAATAAAATTATTAAAAACTTGGTAAAAACTTTATTTTCTTTAATGGCTTTCAATAGTGCCAAAATAGCAGTGATATACTCGTATGTTTTGCTAATGGAATTGTATCGTCAAAATAACACTTCATTTTGTTTGTTATATTTGACTTTCTCAAGTCTACAGGTGTTATTGTGTATGTTTTTGCTTTCAATAGTGCCAAAATAGCCCAGACGATTTCGCCAATATCACGCTTCATACTCGTATGTTTTGCTAACGGAATTGTATCCACAAAATAACACTTCATTTTTTTGTTATAATTATTTGATTTTCTTGAGTCTACACGTGTAATTGTGTATGTTTTTGCAAGTATAAAGTGTTTAAGACCTGTCTGCCTTATTTACAGCAAATCACCAAGATGTGGTATTAGCGGTTTTACCATTCTTCCATATTTATGCGGCAACACTTATCGCTTTCCACAAGATGTCACAAGGCCTCAAGATCGTGACTGTTGATAAGTTCCAATCGGATGATTTCATTCAGACACTAGAAAAATTCAAAGTAAACGTGCTATATCTAGTACCACCAATACGTAAGTTTCTAATACTTGTGTTTTAGACTTCAAAAAATATTTTTAAAAAAAATTAGCATAAAGATCAAAGAATTTTACTAATAAGATAAGGTCTTCATTTACGGATTTAAATCACGTCACAACGTCGAGCATTGTTTCACTCTTAACTCGTGAAGTATGTAGTCTACTATTTTACCAAAATATAGATCGGATGAATCGCGACACACAAAGAAACAAACGAAATGTTAAATAGCTTGGAAAATCCAAAAGTGTACGCCTGATAATCTTATTTTTCACAATAAATTTGATTATTTGTAAAAGTGTATATAAGTACGTGGATGCTCTCGTTCTCATGTCCAATTATTTAACAACAATTAAACCACATCGAATTAGACCGTGAAATTAAATAGTGTTCTATTCTTAACTATGCTGAAGCGTAACAAAAAAAAAAAGAACTCGATTAGTGAAGTCTTTCGGTCGTTATCGTGACCACATACAGGATCTGTACATACAGACACACGACGTCCAAGATAGAATTTTTTAAACAGTTTTTTAATTAGTTTAAATCGACGGTCCCCACGTACATAAAGACATGTCAAAAACCGAGGTTTACAGGAGAGCGTTATTTATGTTCAAACCGCTCTAGAAATAATTCTATGTACAATTATTTTAGTTTTATTAGTTTTAGGAACTTCATAATGTTATTTATACATATTCTATTTTTTTATGTTTTAGAAAAACTGATAGATGATTGTTTCTACGCTGAAATTAAAGTCAGACATGTCTACCTTTTTATACGCCTGAAAAAACAAAACAGTTTATAAAATAGAATTTAAATAAAATGTTTTATGAAAACGTAGAATTATAATTGTAGAATTATAACTAAAAACAGGCCACTAAATCTAAAAACATTAATATTTCACCACGCGAACAAGCATCGACTCTTCAGACAAGACCGCTTTCGCACCGTGTGGCAGCTCCATCTAGTTAGCCCCCCAAATAGTGAAATTCGACCTCTTAAAAATTGTCCAAATTGGTCACGAAATGGTCATTATAGGTCAGTTATTTTTAGTAATTGGTCAATACTTCGACAATAGTTACAGAGAGGTAAAAATTTCAAGGACGTTGAAAAATTTTTGGCACCCCAAATTAATTCTATAATTAGGTTCTAAAATTATTTCAATTTATCTCAAAATAGCCATAATTGGTCAATTAATTTTAATAATTGGTCAACGTTTTTAAAAAAAAAAAAAATAAAAAAAAAATAATAAAAAATTAAAATAGCTTCATCTATTTAGCGGCCCAAATGATGAAATTTGACCTCTTAATAAGTGGTCCAAATTGGTCACGAAATGGTCACAATTTATCAGTGATTCTTAGTAATTGGTCAATACTTTGACAATAATTACAGAGGGGTAAATACCTATAATGTGCAGACAATAAACATAGACTCTAATAGAAAGATTTAACGCATATAAATGTATAAAATGATTGCTTTTTTTTCTTTCAACAGTAATGATGATGGCGAATCATCCCTTGGGGTCAGCTAAAACTTATCAATATTTAGAAAATATTATCTGTGGTGCTGCTCCATTAGCTCCATCTGATGCAGAAAAGTTTCTCAGTAAACTTCAGGTAAGTAAATATGAATCCTTTTATCTATCTTCTAGTATTCAATTACTTAATTATAATTATTAAATATATTCTGGTAGGTTACGAATGTGATGTAGAATAAATTATTATAAAGTTTCGGTTGTTGATAACTATATTTGTTCTTAATATACTGTAGTATCTATTATTCAATAAAATATGAAATAAAAAGCCACCTTGAACAGGATTAATTTTTAAATACAAAATTTTAACATTTTAATGTCTGTAAGTTTTATGTTGCTAAAGACTAATTTTTATTATTTATAGTGTTTGTTTTTTACGAATTTAGCCCAGTCGGATTAGCTCTAAAACGGGCAAAGATTAACAATTTTTTCTTCGGAATTCGTTGGGGGGAGGGGGATTTAAATTTTACACGGAATTGGAATTGGAAATTCAATTTTACACCGAAAATAGTTAATACAAAATTCGTTTAAAATTAAATTTCCTACAATTTTGGATCTCATCAATTATTTCGTAGGATCAATATTTTTCGATGTATATCTGAAAAGAGGCGAATAACTCGTTTAAGTTCTTAAATTGAAAAATCTAAAATACTAATTCGTTTGGGCTACTTTGCTATGATACGATTAACCAGAGAGTTGAGATACAAAAGAGGCTATACCTAATATTCTTTACTTTTTTTAAACGAATGTAATTCGAATCAGAAGTTTTTACTACGAACTCAGGTTTACAGTAAGGATAAATATACATATTGTGAAATATGTATTTGCAAAAAATGTAATAACTTCAAAGCCTACTGCCAGAAACTGCAGATTTTTGCGATAACATTGACCTTAGACCTGAAAAAAAGTAGGCTATAACATTCTTTGCATATTTACATTTTTATAATAATACGTTTTGACTACGAACTCAGGCTTACTGTTAAATAAAAATACATACATTTTATAATACGTTCTTGCAACAAATTGAAGAATTTAATTATGTACAATCAATACTAATAATTATGTTAAATATATCTTAATGGTTATGTTTTATGAATATGTTTAGCAAAAACTTCGTTTCGGCCAAGCTTATGGACTGACGGAGACGGCTCCATTGGTTACAATGGCACATAAAACTTTAATCAATTCTGATAAAGTTGGTTATGCGATTCCAAACACTGAGTTTAGGATTGTCGATGAGAATTTGAAAAACTTAGGACCAAATCAGGTTTGTCTAACTTCATTTATTACACGATACAATAAGATGTCGTTAAGACAATAAACAACCAAATCTATAGCTATACCTAAATAAAGTTATGATCTGCTGACGACCGTTCTGGTGTAGTGGTGCGAGTATTCGCCTCAAACCGCGCGCCGGCGGTTGCGGGTTCGATTCCCTCTCTAGACAGATATTTGTATTTGTATAAATAATTGTTTCCGGTCTGTGTGTGTATTCTTTTGGGTATTTCCACCGTGCCTCGGAGAGTACGTAAAGCCATTGATCCCGGTTGTTATCATACACACCTGATAACGATCGATACTCATAGTAGAGAAATTATGCGCCAACCCGCAGTGGAACAGCGTGGTGGATTAAGCTCTAACCTTTTTTCTATATGAAGAAGAGGCCTTCGCTCAGTAGTGGGTGGTTTAAAGGCTGATACATTCATAAGATTCTAATCTAATCTAATGTAACATTTCATATATTCTTGAAAGTAAATTTTCTTGTAATTTTCGACAAATTTCAGTAAGTTTTACTAACAATGTATATGGATTTTATCTTTCAGATAGGTGAACTGTTAATAAAAGGACCTCAAGTGATGAAGGGTTATAGGGATAATCCCGAAGCTAATGCGAGTTCATTAGTAAATGGCGGTTGGTTCAGAAGTGGTGATCTATCAATAGCTGATGGTCAAGGAATAATCAAGATTTGCGAAAGGCAAAAAGAATTAATTAAGGTAAGCTGATCATTAAAATAAACGAGAAGTGTACTGAGTTTCGAAAAAAAAAAAAACGAATAATTTTATATAAAAACTTGAAAAAAAAACCACATTAAAATAGGAAATTAATAATTACTTCATCAATGTTTGGAATAGTATAACACGAATGACTGACCCGTTGGCGCAGTTTGCAGTGACCCTGTTTTCTGCTCCAAGGGTCGTGATTTCGAATCCCGCCCCGAGTCTGGGTGAAATATATGTTTATTTATATATGTATTATTTATAAGTATATTTATTTAGAAAAAAATGTCTATCAGTCGGCTGTTACCTAAAACACAGGCATTAAGTTGATTACCTTAGGGACAGACGGCCTTGTGTGTGTGTTAAACATTTATAAAAAATTGATTTATTAAAAAAAAAAATGATGAAGCATTTTCCGATTTGCAATTCGTTTTTTTTTTTTGAGTGAAAAATGAATTGGTACCTGCAACAGTAGAGACAATGTGAAACAATAATATTAATATACGTTACAGGTCAAAGGTTTTCAAGTAGCTCCAGCAGAATTAGAAGCAGTTTTACGAGAGCATCCAGCTGTACTGGATGCAGCTGTAATTGGAATACCGCACGATACAAAAGGGGAAACTCCGAAAGCGTTCGTCGCTTTCAGACCTGGACAGAGTGCTAATGTTAAGGATCTATGCGATTTCGTCGCTGATAAAGTCGCGCCGTACAAAAGAATAGACGATATTTCTATTCTAGACAGTATACCTAGAAGCGCAGCGGGAAAAATTATGAGAAAGGACTTAAGATCTAAATATTCATAGCGTTTTAATTTCGTTTTAAAATGTTTGTGGATAGGTTTATCATCTAACCGTGGTGAGGTATTAAATATATGTATATTATTAAACATATATATATGAACCGTTTCACGACTATATATATATATATATATATATATATATATAATAATAATAATAATAATACACTTTATTGTACACCAAAACAGAAATGTTACATAAGCAAAACATGAACATATAACAAGGTATTATACAAAGGGCGGCCTTATCGCTGAAAAGCGATCTCTTCCAGGCAACCTAGGGGCAGAGGGAATGGTCTTACTAATAGTCGGCATAGGTGTACAAATTTAATATTAGCATTTACATACATACATAAATAAATAAATACATACATACATGCATACATACATATATACATACATACATATATACTACATACAAGCATACATACATATTCACATACATAAATAACCACATACAAACAAGTAATTTAGACTAATCTTGAATTTCAAGGAAATACTTCCTTACAGTCTTTTTAAAAAGAGAAAGAGTTTGGATACGTCTAATATGCTTAGGTAATGAATTCCAAAGGCGAGAAGCTTCAACTGTGAAAGATTTAGTATAAAAAGAAGAGGAGTGAGAAGGGATTTTAAGGAGAAGATTATCATTGGAACGCAGACAGCGCTCATGGGAATCGCTAAGAAATTTAAATCGTTCCTTTAGATATGGTGGTGTAACAGGATTAAATAGAACAGAGTAAAGTAGATTTAGAATGTGAGTATTCCTGCGAAGGCGAATTGGGAGCCACTTGAGTTTTTTGCGAAAGTCGGAAATATGATCATATTTGCGAAGTCCAAATATGAATCGTATACATAAATTTTGAATGCGCTCAAGTTTATTAAGTTGCTCCTCAGTAATGTCAAGATAGCATGTATCAGCATAATCAAGAATTGGTAAGAGGAGACTATGTGCAAGAGCAATTTTAGTAGGAATAGGAAGTAAATTACGCAGCCTGCGGAGTGAACCAGCTGAAGCAAAAACCTTGCGACTAACCTCACATATCTGCGGGGCCCACGAAAGATGTTGATCTAGAGTAACTCCTAGATTTTTCACGTTTTCACTAAATGGGATTTCAACTCCATCAAAAGTTACAGGAGGCAATTGAGATTTATTTATACGGCTAAGTAATTTAGAACTTCCTATAATTATAGTCTTAGTCTTAATTGGATTTATTACTAAGCCGTAAGCTTTACTCCATTTACTAATGGCTAATAAATCACAATTTATACATGATATACACTGATTTATGTTACTCACAGTGGAGTGAGAGTATATCTGGAGATCGTCTGCATAGAGGTGGTAGGAAGAAGTTATCACATTACAGATGGAATTAATAAATATTGAAAATAAAAGAGGAGACAGCACGCCACCTTGCGGGACACCAGCATCAACCATTGACCAATTAGAATATGAATCATTCAATTTGATTCTCTGCCGGCGACCCCGCAAGTAACTTTGAAACCAATCAGTAACCTCAGGAGATATGTTAAGAGAACGCAAAGTATCACATAGGATATCAAAGTCCACAGTATTGAAAGCGTTACTAAAATCGAGTAACGTCAATACCGTAATTTCTTGATTGTCCATACGTAATCGTATATCATCAGTTATTTTGACAAGTGCAGTAGTCGTACTATGACCTGGGCGGAAACCGGATTGCAGAGGATTTAAAAGACTATGGTTCAAGAGGAAACGGCTGAGCTGTTGATGCACGAGGCGCTCGAGTGCTTTGGATAAAAATGGAAGAATGGCAATGGGACGATATTCGGATAAGGAGGACGGGTTGAATTTCTTAGGGATAGGTATAATGTTAGCATCTTTCCACACTGATGGAAAAGAAGCAGTGGAGATGGAAGTATTAAAAATTGATGTTAATATCGGAGTTAATATATCAAGGAGAGGAATAATCATCTTACGACTAATGCAGTCAGATCCGACGGAGTTAGACTTAATATCTAAGAGATTCTTCTTAACATCACATTCGGTAAACTGATTAAGAATAAAAGTAGGAGTATCGGGAAATGGCAAAGATGAAAGGTGATTTCTTGTAGAGGATTTAGTCACACTATCAATGGCAACAAAAGAAGAAAAATGGAGATTCAACTCGTTAAGATCTAAATTGTGAGAATGATTATTTTGATGAGCTTTGCCAACTCCCAGTGATTTTAGAAAATTCCAGACTTTACTAGAATCTTCTTCTTCGAGAACAGATTTATAGATATGGCGTCGATGTGCGTCTCTACACACCATATTACAGCGATTCCGAGCCTTTACATATCTCTCTCTATTAGCCTCACTGTTATTCAGTCTATATCGCGACTTTGCACGAACCTTTTCCTCCTGTAACTTTCTAATTTCGGGAGAAATCCATGGAGCTGGAAGATGCCTTATCCGTACAGGTCGAATGGGTGCGTGAGCATCGTATAGTTTTGTTAGCAGCGAGTTAAAAATAGCCACTTGGTCGTCAACTGTATCTGCATTGTAAACCGCAGACCAATCGATTTCAGCCGCGTCACTCCGCAGTCTTTCCAAATCCATTCCACTAAAATTACGCTGCAGAAGAATTCTTGATTTGAGCTTTGGGGGTTTGATTTTATAAGATAAATACAGCAAGTCGTGAAAGGAAAAAGCATCGGCAGCATATTGGCCATGTTTTTCAACATGGTCCAAGGAAGAAACAATAATCAAGTCTAAGAGAGAAGGAACACAATTAGGGAAAGCATGAGTAGCAAGTAAAGGAAGAATGTGAAGATTAGATTCGTTAACAAGAGTTTTAAGGCGGGAAGACCGGTGGTCATTTTTGAGCAGGCAGGTGTTAAAATCACCCATGATCACTGTGTGAGTGTACAGAGGAGTCAGTTTTTGTAGTAAAGATTCAAATGATGTAAAGTAGTCTACAGTAAGGCATGGGTTATAAAAGACACCTAGTAGGAGTTTCGTGTGTGATAAAACGACCTCTATAAAAAGATGCTCTGCTCCACCAGTCTGAGGTTGCGAAGTGTCAATGATATTAAAAGGAATATGAGAGCGAAGATATATTGCAACCCCCCCACCTGTCCGGCCAATGCGGTCATTACGGATCAGGTGGAATCCCGGTAAGGAGAAGGAAGTAGAAGGCAGACAAGGCTTAAGCCAAGACTCGGAAACTAAGATAGCATGAATATTATTATTACTGAGAGATGACAATAAATCTGGATAATGAGCAGGAATACTCTGTGCATTAATATGGACAGCATTGAAATTCTTGGGAGTATTTACAAAACAGGAGTTTAACGTATCACTTAAAGATGGAATACTATAATAACTGCCATCACTTAGATCATCGGAAGCAGATGTTAGTGATAAAAAAGCGTCACTGTCGTCTATAAAAGACATTATAAAATATGTTTAAAATGTAGTTATGTATTAAAAAATATATATATACAGTTTAATCAAAAGGTATGGTTAAATATAAGTATATAACAAAATATATTTGAAAATTATTATTATGACAAATAAAAATTTCCTATAAATCCAATTATTACTACATATAATTATATAATTATAGTAATAAATATAATTATAGTAATAAATAAGTTAAAATATATGTATATTTACTATAAGAATAATAACAGTAAAAATATATATGTAGCTAAGTATCTAAAACTTTGTTTATAACAAAAAATTATAATATAATTAAATGTAGGTATATGTAAATGCCATTCAACGCACCCACCAGCTGCAAGGAAAGAATTTATAAATTCTCAAAATAACAAAAGAAAGATAAAAACAAATGAAACAATAAAGTAAACAATATAAACAATCTAGGTACACGGTATACTATACTATACGTAATCCAATAAAAAATATTATCACAATTTTATAGTTGTTTACAAGCAACAAGATGAAACAAAATATATCTGTGTCGATTGTCAGCTGTAACAAGCATATTATTACCTGTAATATAATCATTTAAGTTGGTCAACCTCACTCATAGGAATTTCGTAAGCCGGATGACGCATATAATTAATCGTTACAAAAACAAACAATAGTTAAGAGCACTATACTGAGACATAAGTTGATTTAAATAACTAAGTGAAGAAAAGTAAAAGATAAAGTAAAGTACAATAATAACAATAAAAGTAATATAAAAGGATATATATGTTACAGCGATAATGAACAAATAAACTATTTATTCTTAATCACCCGCTTGGAGCGCGACGCGGCTGCCTTACTTTCTGGTACCTTCTGGATGGTGCCGGTGTTTACAGACGGCGACTTAGCTCCTTCTGTCGAGCTGGATCCACGGATTTCGTCAAGGTCCGCCAGACACTCAGCCCGGTGCCGTGTTCCGTCTGAGGTAATAACGAAGATTGTGCCTTCGCGTGTCCAACACCTGTTGACCCCAAACCGTTCTCTAGCCACTAGGAATGCATTATGACGAACCTTGGTCAAGAATTCTGATTGCGTGAAACCAGTTCCTTTCAACTTCGTCTTGGCGTACCAGACCTTATCCCGGACTGCAGTGTCACTGAAGCGGACTGCAATTGGGCGTGGTTTCTTGCCAGATTGACGTCCTAATCTGTATGAAGACTTAATGCTGGTATATATATACAGGGTGACTGGTGAATTACCATCGATATTTGGGGAGAACGCTCGGCGCGCGGTTCCCATTCGGGTCATGCAATAAAAATAGGTACTTAATTTTTGACCAAATTTTCATAAATTTCAATTCAAATAAATGAAGCGATGACACTTTTCCAGTCATGCCGGCGGCACATGCACAGGTGTTGTAATGTGTCGCTTGTTCACACCTAAAAATTGCCAAAGTCACATAATTTACCTAGTCAACAATTTTGTTGCTTAAACGAGTAAAATATCTTAGTATTTTTGCCTTTCCTAAGCCAGGATTAAAGTATTAAGGGGGACTGGATCATGCTTGTTTATCCTGCTACCCTGTTTACACGTGGCGGCGTTTGGACGTAGATAAACTACCTGTTTTGTGTCGAAAGTGCAGCTAGCTGCTAGGGTGTCCAGACGATGCGTAAATAATTGGATAATTGTTGAGTAACTTTACTTAAAAGTTTATTAATATTTACCTATTTTTTTTACATGATTCGAGTGGGAACCGTGCGCCGAGCGCTCTCCCCGAATGTCGATGGTAATTCACCAGTCACCCTGTATATATATATACGGTGTAAATACAGCGTTATCGTTGAGTTAAGAATATCGTTGTAAATATTTTATAATTTCTAAAAATGGTAATTAATTTTATAAGTACATTTGAGTCTTTTTTTAAATATTTAATTTAAAATAATATACATGGACTGTCCGATGCTAATCCTGTAAAGTATACCTTTAGTAGGATACCTTTAAAATTTTAGAATATGTACATGCTCATACATACATAGTGCATGCTCTATATTATATATATATATATCGTATTTTATTAAAAATAATTATTTTAATAACAACAGTGATGAGATGCAATTTGTTTATTATATAAAGTCAAGCTACATATTATTTTTTTATTTAAGCGGTCCGTATTCTATCATAATCTAAAATCACTTGTGTATTAATCCCGGATCCTTGAGCCGCTGCTACCATGCCTCATCCAGTTTGTGCAAGTGGTGTCCTGTGCTTATTTTTCCTTCTCCTCTCTCCCCCCCAACCTCTCCCCTTCTTCCTTCTTATTCTCTACCTCCTATTTAGAACCATTCATTCTCCTGGGTTTTTTTCAAAAAATGTGGGTTTGGAGCTCCATATAAAACCGCCCTCTGCTACTGGTTCGAAGGGCGTCAGCACTAAGCGGAGCGGAAGCCCATCGCTTTACACCATAAGTAGACAAAAACTTCCGTGTCGAGTACGGGTACGGGTAAAGACACTACTACCCAGGCAAAAAATGTCCTTTGCAACGTGAAATATTGGCTCTCTAACCGGACGATGCCAGAAACTGGCAGGCGTATTCGTGACATGTTGACATTTGTTCATTGTGCCTTCCTTCAGGAAACTCGCTGGAAGGGCAACAAGTCAAAACGCTGTAGTGGTATTGTTTTCTGAAGAGCTTCGAAATGGTTTCCTTGAAGTTGCCCATCGCTGCGATCGGTTGAAATGGATAAAAGTGCTGATGGATTAGAATGGGTGTTACCATCAACGTAATTAGTGCTTACGTACCCCAGGCTGTTGTAGTGCAGCTGAAAGGGAATCCTTTTGGAAAGAGATTGAATACTTCTGATCTGACCATCATGAATACTTTCTTCCAAAACAATACTCCGCACCTTATCAATTATAAGAGCGAGATCCACTCAACCCAAATTGACTATCTGCTAACCCAAATGGTGTCATATTGTAAAGGTTAACTAACTGGAACGTCATTCCAGTTAGAAGTCGGTTATTTTTCTGTTATAATCGTACCGTAATGGTAGTTTAGTTGCCAATCGATAACTTTATAATAGTTTTTTTTAATGTATGGACACGGTATGGACACTTCTAATGCCGTCAACATCTACCCGCAAACTTCAGTCTCATAAACAAGACGTTCGTAGATAATGTCGAAATATCGAGCTCAACTCAACTCGATTTAAATAATTGTAGTTCATAATAGTTGTTTTCTCACCACTCTTGTCTACATGGCATATATAAACACATGCGATGTAATCGATTTGAGACGCGTTCGCAAAACCATGTATTTGAATAGATTTTAAGATTTCATTATTAAAAATATAACGGGAAAAAGAAATCGACGATAAGAGCGGTAACTCTTTAGTAAAATATGTCCATGAATTTAATATATCAATAGGCGCCAGCTCGTCTCTTTGGTTTTTAACGATGGGAAATGCATTTACGCCTTCCGCCGCCTGAAAGCAACGGGTATGTGGGACTCGCTGGCTGCGAAGCCAGAATACCCACCAAAACCTATCGACCGTCTGCGCCGTAGTACGGCGCCACGGGATCGCTCGCGCATACAACCGTGACGCCCTGACGCTTGGCCCGAAGGCCCCTCCGCATGTAATTGGAGCCGCTCGACTGGTCCACTCTGCTCAGAGAAGTACCAAGAGCGGCCCCACCACCGAAATCTCCGCGCCCACTCGGCGCCACTCTCTCGCCGGCCGCACCTCCTGTGCCAACACTCTCGACGCGTTTTCGCGTCCCGCTCACCACTGGACTCCAGCTACCCCAGACGGCGAAACCCCTGAGCTAGGCCCGCACATCAGCTGGTCTAGGGGCCCAGGGGCTTGTGCGCCTCCGTGCCCAACCACTGCGCTTTCACGCCACCCAATGGAGGGGGAGAGCGAGTCATCCCCCTCCTGCGCTTTCGCGCCCAACGCTGCTGGTTTTGGTCCGCGGGGGTCCGAAGACGCCTACCACTTGCGAGGCATTCGAGTGGCGTTCCCCTATCCGCCACTGGGGGACGCGCCCAGTAGGAGACCAGCAATGCTACATTGCCATATGTATGCACGCTCGGCATCATCGTAAGCCAGTAATGGTCGGATGGTACGAAGTGCGAGATAGAGTGAACAATTGACGCCGAATACTCACATTCGGCGTACGAAGTCTATAGTCACGAAAAGGTTCCTCTTATGATCGACGCCAGAAAATACACTGTAAATCTCTATCACTTTCAAGTAACAATATAATTATTACGAAAAATTTGTTTATATATCTAAACAGAAAACAACATGATGCATATGAAATTTCAATAAAACGTCAACGGTATCTAGGTGAAGCTTAGGTCCCGAGAACAGCTCGTCATTTAATGAGTACCCACTGGTCGTGCGACAGCCGGCATCAACTCAACAACAACTCGAGTGCGTGTTGTCTGGCTTGAGGGCTTAATCTCACAATGGTGTGAAATATAAGTAATTCGCACCAATTGAAGGATTATCATCAACGAGTTCCATATGATTGAGGTTGGCCGGCTGGTCGAGTGGTCAGACAACTGGACACTTAACGCAGCGGTCGCGGGTTCGAATCCCGCCAGGTGCAGATAATTTGTATGACGAATAAAGATGTCTGCACCGGGTCAAATTTATTTCCGTTCCTAGTACCTGTAACACAAGTTCTTACGAACTTAGCACGGGGCTAGGTTAACGTGGTGTGATTGTTGGTTATTATTTAACATAAATTTAACTTAAATAACTTTAACGTACTCTTGAAAGCTTGAAGGGATTACGTTCTAACCTATCTTTTAATTTATGAAAACGTGCTACTGCGATTTGTCTAGATTCACCGAGGGGTGGGGCGTTGACCTTGAAAGGCAGACGTGGCGACCACGTATTGCCCTGTGATGTCTCGGTTATGCGTTTTTCGAAAAAAGGATTCGCATAATTCCTCATCGGGAGTGTAACTCTGCGCTTCTGGTACAGACTCCAGCTCTCAAAATCTTTGTAGATTGTCGTTGTCAAACGAGCTATAAGATACTTGGAGTGGAGTTGAAATGTTTGTATTAAAAGTAAGTTTCCTAATAGTAAATAGCCGAACACTCTACTGATAGTGTAATATAATGTTATTTAATAAAATGTGAGACTATTATCTGCTCCTAATAACATTTTAACTGGTTGGGGTGTATGAAAACGGGGATCGGCCAAGGTAAGTCCCTTTTAAGTGAGGCCATATATATATATATATATATATATATATATATATATATATTGTATATAGGGTAATTCCGGGGAAGATGGCCATACTAACTTTAAGGGGTTATTGTAAATAACTTAATTTAACAAAAAGAAGTAATTATAAACTTTGGAGAGATGGCCATAGTGTTTGGGGGAGATGGCCAGTACTTTATTTGCCTTTATTTTTGCCTGTAACAGCTTTTAACTTCTTCTTTGATCAGGTACAACACATAGAACACATATTGTTAAACTCGCTGCGATTCTCATGGAGCCAGAACTTATAAAATTTGCACTGAATCCAATCTTTAATTCGTTCTAATTTTTAATAATTTTACCACTACCTCTGTAATTATCTTCTTTTTTGTTTTCAGTTTCACTTTCTGAGGTGTTACTGATATCTATGGGAACTTTTTCACGACTACTCTCTAAGATACTGCGAAGAGCCTTACATTTTCAACACTTTTGTTTTGTTTAGGTGTATCCGTCTTGATTTTTTTTTGACTATCTTTGGGTTTTTAGATTTTTTTTCTTTTTTCTTTCTTTTTTTCTTTTATTTGCCGTTTCTCAATATGTTCTTCAAATTTTCAGCAGTCAAAACAATGGCTACTTGCTTGGTTCATTTGCCGACTTGTTTGAGTTTTAGAGACAGTGGAGATATTTTGTTCAATGCCTGTGTTGTTGTTGTTGTTGTATATTGTGTTAGTTGGTACACCGTTTGACTGGACGTATTTGATCTGGATCTAAACTTGGTCCTGGATCTGAAACTGATTGAGATTCTTCTGCGTTCTCGATGTCTCTTAATGATTTTTTTATTGGATATTAAATTTTGTGGCCATCTCTCCCGGAAAAAATGTGGCCATCTCTCCCGATTGTCCAGGTGAGATGATTAAATTAGTTAATTAAACAGTGTATAAAGTTTTTTTTTGCAAATTTTAAGGTTAGTACACGTGAAAAGTTAAAGTAAGGTTAGTACTCTTACAAGTGAAGTACAAAAAATTATTAATACTTTAAAAAGCGGTTTGTAATAACTTTATATTATATCAAGCCCTTAATTAATAATAAGCATGTCTTTAATCATTAAGGCCAAATTACTCAATATTTTTTTTCATAAGTCTACCATCACTAATTGCTTCTTGTGAAATGAAACAAGCTACATTGAAATTAGCACCATCTGTTTATTATTAGTCGTACTTTTTTCAATTGGCCATCTCTTTTTTTTTTTTTTTTTTTTTTTTTTTTACGTGGGGAAAATCCATTATGTATACCACTCCGGCGCGGGGGCACCGAAGTGGTTATGCCCGACTCCCGCGGGCTAAAAACCCCACGTGTGAGCAGTCATCCGCCTGGGTGGGGCGAGATGGGGTCGCGCTAGCATTCACCACCTCGCCCCGGCGTTAGGCCCGGATGAACATCCGGGCCCCGGCACAAGGTAGGCGGCCTTGCTCACAACAAAGGCCACCCCTCAGACATGTGGGGTCGCGCTGTTAAGTTGGCCGAAGTCCCCCGACTATCGGCCAGCGACCCCATTATTACGAGGGGGGGAGGAGGTGGGCAAACCGTCTCCTCCTTACCCCCGTGCGTCTGCGTCGGAGCGGGTCAGCAGAGGCGTCATCCTCCCTAGCCCGCTCCGCAGTCTCCTTCTGCGTCATTACCTCTTCGCAGAAGGAGACCGCCGCCTGCCACGATCTCTCACTGTCGAGCATGGCTCTTACGACGCTCGGCAGTGAGAGATCCCGCCCGAGGACCGCTGAAAGCGCGCGACGCTGCGGTTCCCAGGCGGCACACACCTCAAGCGTGTGGAGCGCCGTATCCTCTGGCGCCCCACACGCGTGGCAGGCTGGAGTCGCCTCCCGTCTGGCGATTTTGTGCAGGTACTTACAAGCACCCGTGTCCGGAAAGCACCTGCACCAGACGGAAGGTAAGCGGCCCCAGTTGGCCATCTCTCCCGTAAGGCCATCTAACCCGGAATTACTTATATTTATATATATGTTATAATAAATATAATTTTACAAAATTAATTATTATAATTATATAATTTAAATATAAATTTCACAAAGGAAAATAAGACAGCGTTAGCATCCCATCATTTTGATCGTCGTTGTCGTTAAAAAAAAAAAAGAAATATAAGCGAAATGATTTTCATTAAAGTTAATAATACTGTAAATAAAAGAACAGATACGAATAACTTGAGTATTATATATAATGATATTTTGAATGAATATAAATTAAGGAATAAATAATATAATAATACATAAAAATAATAGATATCTTTTTTCGAAATTAATATAAAATAATTATTAGTTTAGAACAAATCATTATAAAAAATGGTAACACCACATTTATATGGCAACTTCATTATGACAGTTTTTTATTTTGCTTCATGTGACGTTGATGGCTGGACGATTGGTTTTCTTGTAGGACATATACATCTTTTAATCGCCATTAATGATGACCCCGATGATATGATTTGTAGTGTCCGACCGAAACAGGTTTTTCAGCCGAAACCGAAACCGAAACCGAACTTTCGGCCTTGCTCTCAGTTTCGGCCGAAACCGAAACCGAAACCAGCGTGGTTAAGTGTAGTCCTACCTTAATATAACTTCTGCCTTATATCGTTAGTTATAGTAATCTGGCAACGTTGCTCTGAGTGTTTTATATATTTTTGTTTATATGGTCTTAGTATATACAAATAGTATTGCGCTTTCTAATAATAGTTTTATTAAATTAAAAAGATGAGAGCGTTGTGCACAGTGTTGCCAGATCACTATCAATTTAAAATTAAAATTAATTTTTATAATTTTAATATCTCGATAACAAAACCGTGAAGTGCTACTTTTCTTTTTTAGCTTATTCTAAAAACATTTTTCAACACTCTCCTAGTTTTAAAAAACCGGAAATTTTAATATTATCATATCTTAACTCCGCGAATGTCACTAAATATATGATAATAATAAATATTCACCATAGCCACAACCAGATGCCATATTGTCAAAAAAGATGAATTACGTCAAGTGGGGTTTCGTTGAATAGGTATTCAAAAATGATTTTTAGGATTCTCTCATTTTTTTTCAAACAATGGTTTAGATTTAGAATATATAACGATTTAAATTAAGTTTTAAACAACCAGTTTCGCTAATTTTCATACATAAAATAGATACTTATATACTTTATTACTTTGTTATTCTGCCCTTATTAGGCGGGGATAGTAGCAGTGATATCCTGGTGCTAGTGATAGCACCAGGATAGTCTGTCTGCAGACTGCAAAAGCAGAGGTCGGGTTCAAATCCAAGGCACAAAAAAACAAGGGAGAAGAGACGTGGGTCTCGGCGTCTTGGGTCTCGGACTGTGATTACCATCTTATAATTCTAATAACGAAGCCAATGAATCCTAACTAAAAAGTGTATAATAAACATAAAATTAAAAAAAAAACCGGAATGCGTAAAAAAATCTAAAAGATACAGATAAACTAAGAGATACAGATAGATGAAATTAAAAATAAATTAAAAAGAAAAAAACAAGGCCAGTAGTTTATAATGTTGTCAAAAGAAATACTGAACAACTACACCATTGAAATAGTTTTATAATCGATACACACAATCAAATCATAAACTTTGCAAAATAGAAGGATACGATTCTCACATAGTTAAAATTAAATAAACAAAGGTCATGAAATCCAACGACAATTACCTATAAACACGTAAATTTGTCATTTAAAAATAAAACTCAACAAAATGAAGTTCAATACTCGAGTTTCGGCGCGGCCGAAAGTTTCGGCCATTTTTTGGCCGAAACCGAAACTAAGGCCGAAACTAGATTTCTTGGCCGAAACTGGCCGAAACCGAAACTGAAACCGAAATTTCGGTCGGACATTAATGATTTGTAACAACTAAACTGCGATGAGGGTGGCATATATGTTTTCTTAAACGTGTGAGGTAATATTTCTTAGTTATTAACATCTTGTGTATTCCTTGTCTTGATGGTACAACGTGGTTGCTATTTTGTAACTAATTAATGTTTTTAGATTCCTGAAATTCAGTGAATTAAACACATTGTATTGTGATTGGTTGAAATATACAGGGAAATAAAAAAAAAATTCAGGACAGACATATAGACGTTCCAAGCACTATAATACCATGGTAAAAGAAAAAATAATATTTGGTTTTTGAATTTCGATATTTATTTGATAAAAAATTGCGAATTATTCGTGTGAATTGTTAACGTATGTTATATAATACAGATTTAATTATGCTGTAGGTTCATTCAACGAAGTTAAATTTTATAGTTAAATACTTAAGAAATGGAAAACAATAATTTTTTACTTATAGCAGTAAATACTTTGGTTCCTGTTTTTATAATAAAATAGATAAATACATAAATACATTTGAAATTTTTTTTTCTGAATCCAAAATTTAGTATATTGAACATAGCATACTATAATCAGTTAAAATGATGTAAAGCTACAAAAAATAAATAATAATAAATATTCAGGACTGACACATAGATGTAAATAAGAAAATATTATTTGGTTTTTGAATTTTGATGTTTATTTGAAAAAATTGCGAATTATTCATATGATTTGTTATTGTATGTTATAAAATACAGATTTAATTATGTTGTAGGTTCATTCAGCGGGGTCAAAATTAATAATATAATACTTAAGAAATGAAAATAAGAATAATATTGACTAATAGCATAAAATACTTTGGTTGTTTGTTTTTTAAAAATACTAATTCAAAAAAATTGTTTCTAAAATTAAAACTATTTTTAATAATGTTGGGAATGTAAGGTTACTAATTGGACACTACATGTAAAGGTAAATAGAAAAGAAAAAGTTTTGTTTACTTCACTTATTGCCTATATTTTGTAAATTGTATGTATGGCCTTTCACTAATATTATAACAATTAAAAAAAAATTGTAGATGCCTGAAGAAGGTCCAATAAAGGATCGAAACGTCGCATGAATTTACAATTGGTGTTTTTGATTGGTACCTGATGTCCTCTTCCCTGCTAACTAACAATATATATAAAGAATGGGCGCAATAACAAATAATATATATTATATATTTTTTTAAATAATTAAGTGTAAAGTCACAATTAGTTCAGATGATTCTTACATTGAACTTACCGAAGACGAGATTAATCGTAATTTTGATGATAAAGCCAAATTAATAACAGACAATTTATGGCCTCAGAAATATAAATGGCACTATATTTTCACGTAAAAACTGTATAACAGGATGACTGGAGTAAATTCCAGACGTGCGTCACAGCTCACACACAGTTTTTTTTTAGCCTGCTTAATTATATTACTTTTCACTACCGCAGGTTGGCTTCCACGTTCCACCTTTGTTAACAAACATGATAAACTAATATTACTGTACGATTTTTTAAGTGCAAATTATTGCAATTATTGAATATGTATAAGTAACGGTTGTTTAGGAAAGGTAGGGGTAAAACCATTGTTCGATAAGTCAGTGCCGGATTAAGGTAACTTGATGCCCTAAGCAATCTTCCCCTGTGGGCCCTAATGTCCTTAAGTGAACTACAAAGAACCAATTGAAAAAAAAATGTGAATACGTATCGTAGGTAGAATATGTATGTGTTGTTCCTTCTGCCCTTATCCCATGCTAGATGGGGTCGACACAACATGATTTCATATGTTGTCCTAAAATTAGGCTATATTTTTAAAACCGTCTGCCGACCTGAATTCAACTCACCTCAGGAAAATTTTACACAGATCACATAATATGTTTTCGTCACATTTGACCGTGGATGGGAATCGAACACACGACCCCCAGCAGGGTCACTACAAACTACGCCAACGGGCTCCCCATAATATGTATATAATAGTATATATGAATGACGAAAAAGATATGTAGGTAGAGTAGGAATAGAGTAAAATTCATCATCATCATCCTCATATCAGCCATTGGATGTCCACTGCTGAGCGTAGGCCTTCCCCATCGCCCTCCAGAGCGACGGGTTCAAAACAGCCTCCATCCAACGGCTTCCAGCGACTTTCTTCAAGTCGTTTGTCCATCTCACGGACGGCGGTCCGTCGTTGCGTTTGCCTGTACGTGGTCTTCACTTTAGAACTTTTCTGCTCCATTGGCCGTCAGTTCTACGAGCTATGTGCCCTGCCCACTGCCGCTTCAGCTTGCCACTTCAGCTTGTAAATCCGTCTATGTCGGCAACCTTCGTTCGGCTGCGGATCTCATCATTTCTGATTCAATTTCGCAGAGTAATACCAAGCATAGCCCTCTCCATTGCACGCTGTGCGACTTGGAGCTTGTTTAAAAGGCCCGGTCAGTAACCACGTCTCAGATCAGTATGTCATCACTGGTAACACACATTGGTCGAAGACTTTCGACTTCAGGCACTGAGATATGACGTATAAAAAGACGTTTTGTAATTTCCCGAACGCTGCCAATCCGAGCTGGATTTGACGATTGACTTCTCTTTCGTAGTCGGATCTTGTCTCGAAGTTGAATTTTTGTCTTGTCCATATTCATTTTAAGGCCCACCCGTCGGGATACTCCATCGAGGTCACTGAGTATAATGCCGAGATCCCCCAGGGATCCCACTATAAGCACGATATCGTCGGCAAATCGAAGATGAGTGATGTAATCGCCGTTTATATTGATGCCGAATCCTTTTCCAATGCTGAAAAGTTTCGGAGAGATGAGATCTTCCTGTACCTCGCTGCATTGGAATCGCTCTCGTGCTATGCTCCTGTACTCGAACAAACATACTGGCGTTATTGTATAAACACTGCAACACTTTGATATACCGGTAGTCAATATAGCACCGCTGGAGAGAAGTCTCAATCGAATTGAAGGCTTTCTCATAGTCCACAAACGCCAAGCACAATGGCCGATTATACTCCTTGGTATTTTATATAATCTGCCGCAGCGTATGAGTATGGTCTATGGTACTATAGCCTTTTCGGAAACCGGCTTGTTCGGGAGGCTGGAAGTCGTCAAACTTGCCCGTCAGACGATTCGTAATAACCCTAGAGAACGGCTTATAAACGAGTCTCAGAATCGAAATGGACCTGTAATTCTTTAACAAGGTGCTATCACCCTTCTTGAAGAAGAGCATTACCACGCTTCCGTTCCAGGCCTCCGGCGTTACGCCCTCTAGCAAGATTGCATTAAAGAGCCTCTGAAACATTAAGTACCGGTGTTCCACCCACTTTCAGAATCTCAGACGTAATACCGTCCTCACCCGGTGCCTTATTGTTTTTAAGCTGTCCCAGAGCCATACTAATCTCGTGCAAGCTAATGTCCGGGACATCTTCGGAATAATGTCGGATAATCTCTAAGGCTCTTGAATCTTCAGCCGAACTGCAAATAGGTTGGTTGACCGAGGTATACAGATGTCCGTAAAACTTCTTGACCTTCTTAAATATCTCAGCTCTGGTCAACGCTGTACCTCTATCCTCAGTTTTCAGACTCGACAACCAGCTCGGACCAACAGACAAATCCCTTGAGAACACTTTGGAGCCCTGATTCCGCTCTATCGTATCTTTAATACGTTTTATATTTAAACACACGCATATCATGTGACATGTCTCAGAGATTTCCAAATATGTCTGTTGATCCGCTTATATGCTATAGAGTAATTAATTAATTATTATTAGAAACAAAAACATTTGCATTGATTTATTAAATGAGAATTGCGATTTTTTCGGACATTAATTTCGTGGTAAATAGTTTTTAAGTCCAACGTTTAAAGCATATTGGGTTTGATATAAGTATAATAAAGACAATGCATCTAATCTTTTTTGACCAATGGTCGTTCTTTTTTCATTTTTTGTACCGGTAGGAGGGATACGCTGTGCCGCACTCCCGGCTGCATGGGTACCACTATCTTGCTTGTTTCTTCCGTAAAACAGCTTTGTTGTGTTTCGGAGAGAAGGGCAAGACAGGCAGTGTAATTACTGGCACCGAGACTTAACATCATATGTCTCAGGATAGGCAACACATAAATGAGTTGGCTGGGTTAGTTCCAGGTAAACTAGTTTATGTTAATGGCCGACGTCGACCACTTACCATCAGGTGGCACGTCTGCCAGTTTGCTGATCCAACTAATATAAAATAAAAAAAAATTAGTTTTGAAAAAGATCTTTCTGAGAATTTTGAAATTGCTTTATCTTTTCTTTTTGGTTTCATTCTTTGTCGTCTCTGGTGCTCCCCTAGACGGGATGCCCTAAGCAATTGCTTAAATAGCTTATAGGCTAATCCAGCACTGCGATAAGTACCGTTAGGATTTTGAACTTTTCTGACTACCTACTTATGTACAATATAATAACAATACTACTTTACCATATACTAAACTGGTTCTTGATGTTTATTGCAAAAATCATTTACTTTTCCACTACTTATACTATTTCAAAATTTATAATCACTTGTTATCGAGAATAGTAAATAGTTTTATGTACATTCATTAAAAAAAACATTAACGTATTTAAATTAAAAATAAAGTATTATCTTTAATCAAAATTTCAATTAGCTGTAACAGTCACTTTATAAATTGAAAGAAAAAAAAAAAACAACATCGCGAGGTATTGAACCCGCATCTTCCATACCATGCAATTAGGGTTACAAATTTTTACTAGAACATAAATTGTGCGTAAATAAAACTTTAAAGCCTGTTTTCTCGGAATTTTATGGCTAGTGCGCCCCATTGCTTTTACTATTAAGTTAGGTAAGGCCTCCTTGTTAGTAGCTGTTTGAACTGGCGATCACATGAGCGAAGCAGTCGCGTACTACATAATACGCCAGTTACACGTGCGTGACAAAATTAAAGGTCAGTTATTTCGAAAACGTGCTGTGGCACATTAAGTACATGCACAAGAACAAAATAACTAAGAATAGTTGAAATTCAAACTACCGACAGATTTGAGAAGTTTTTGTTATATTTGAAATATATAAAAAAATATATAGTAATGTTAATAATTAAAATGTATTATATCAAGACAATTAAGTAAGACATTCTTACTGCTTGACAGTTGAAAGTGAGTCTATTAATTTTCAGAGTACGGGTTTTGATTTTTCCAACTTTCTATTTGTCTAATATTAGGTAAGTAGTCGGCAAACAATAAATGTTTTAATATCAGATTTTAAATTAAAAGTAAAATAATAACACTGGCTTACACAGTCAGAGATGATTTATTTCTTTAATTTTTTTATAGATAGGCAATTTTTATTGCGTTTTTAATTGGAACATATCAGATAATATAGTATTGTTTTATTATTAGTTTTGTAATATAATTCTAGTATTTACTATTTAATTACAGGGATAAGAATGTCGAAGTTTTTAAGAACCGCAAATAGACTAAGTGTATTTCGAAATGGTCCAAGATGCATCAGTATTAGTGTCAGGAAGAATGGCCAGTGGACTCAAGAGGGAATAATAAAATCCCCATTTGCAAGTGTGGATATCCCAAACTGTACTCTGCATGATTACATCTGGCAGAATTTGGACAAATGGCCCGAAAAAACAATGGCGGTAAGTTTTAAATTCTATCAGATTGTTACTAGTTACTGATTGTTACTATCAGTCAATACTTTTTATGGCGACAACCTAACTAAAATTTTAAAATTTTTTATAAAATATATATTTTTAAATTAAGCATATCTTTACTGTTCGTATATGAACTATTATAGTTTGTTATAATAATAGACTCTTCATATTGAGCCATATATAGCCCAGATAAAGACAAACATGCGTTTGTCATGCTCTGGGCGCTTGGGTTTGTGTTGTGTGCATTTCTAAACCCCCGACACAGAATTCTTATCCTACTGATTACCGTGGAATATGAAACGTCTATTATTATAATAAACAACAATACTTCATGTACGAACAACAATGATAAATTTAATTTAATAATATATCTTTTACCGTATATAAACACGTGTTACGATCCGAGATTGAACTCTCTTTTTAATATTTATTCTAATTATATGGAAATAAAAGACTTGAACATAAATAAAAATAATACAAAAATAAAAGAAATTACCCACTATTTTATTTTCATTTAAATCATTGTTTATTTTGTGATTTGGAATTTTTGTACACAGAATTATCATTTTAGGTCATAGTCCACTATTATGTGGCAGCTATAAAGATAATGACGATAAGAGAATGATATGTAAATTATACACGCTAATATAATATATATTTATAAAAGAAAATGTTGTACCTACTTACAAAAATAATGTGTTTAATTGACACATTTAGATCTTTTAATCATTTTGACTAGTTTGTAATATCAGAAAACTTAAAATTAATGCTGTTAGTTAGCAGGGAAGAGGACATCATTCCTGATGTTCTCTTCCCTGCTAACTAACAGCATATATAATAATATGGACGCAATAACAAATAACTTAAAATTAATGATCAGAGAGTAAACAGTTTCTCTTAGTTATGCGTTATATTTGACATAAATTAATGGAATATATTTAAGATCCTAAAAAGTAACATTATTGATTTAATGACAACATGTAAAAGTTTAGCATAGCGTGGTTCCATAATCTTACTCTTTCTAAATTGACATCTCGACTTACTATAGATATTCTTTGATTTTTTTTAACTGTTTCTTGTGGATTACATCTAACATAAATTAATAATTAATTAATAATAATGATTGAGATTGTTCTATAAACTTTTTGAGAGACTGCTGAATAATGCTGTCAAGGCGCTTCCCAAGAAATAATTTCACAGTATAGTAATTGTTTAAATAAGTAAGAGATACTATGAATACAAAAAAACTGAACTGTACCGAATAGATTTAAATAATTCTTTCAAGATTAGACAGTTCTTGATACAGAAGTTACTACTACTACATCAGCCGTTGAATGTCCACTGCTGAACATAGGCCTGCCCCATGATCTCGGGGGTTGGTGCCAATATTCACCAAGCTTGGCAGGTGGGTTGGCGAGTGCAGTGTCAATACACTGCCACAATTGGCCGGATATATTGACGCCGCTGCCCATCACCATCCTGATTGGTGAACAGTTGTTTGCTCCACTATGGTCTTAGTCGCATTTTACGATACCTCAGTAAAAACTAAAAAGAAGTCGGGACAAAGGATGTTCCGATACCAACAAGGTATCGATACCTATTCATTTAAGTAGTACTTATATTATTTTTCGATACTAATCATTTGAGTACCATTAAAGTACTTACTACTACTACTACCTGATACTATAATTATTACTACCGATACTTTCATATTCATATCGATACATTTATTTTTTATTTTTATGGGTCTAATATAAAAAAGGAAAAAAAAATCTTTAAAGTGATAGATATTTGTGAAAATAGTAGTTTCCGGTCTGGGCGTATGTCCTTATGCGTTTCTTCATCATACCTCGGAGAGCACGTAAAGCTATCTGTCCTGATTTTTATCATTGACACCTGGTAACGATTGTTACTCATGCTAGGAATATAATTCGCCAACGCGCAGTGGAACAGCATTGTGAAGAGGAAGAGTTCTAGATGGAGAAGAGGCCTTTGCCCAGCAGTGAAGCGCTTACAGACTGATTCAGTTCAGTTTAGATAGATATTTTCTATTTTTTACAAGTTACGAAAATAATAGCCTCAGATTTCTAAATTACGATAAAAGTATAAAATTATGCATTTTTTTTAAATTTAATTGGAAATAAAAATAGACAGAAAAATAGATCATTCTAGCAAAGAACTCTGTTGCATCCAAATTGACCGAAAACAGTAACTGTATTATGGGGACAATCTGTTCCTTGTTTGTCGCTTAGTTACACTAGCTTTGGAAAATAAGTACTCGCTTGAAACTGATATTGCAAAAACAATTAAATATTGTTGGGCATGTATGTACAAGCAAGGAAATATAAATTTTCACTTTGTCTGACTTGTGTACTAACAATAAGACTGAAGGTGCGTTAAAAAAAATGTATAGTAACATTGATTCAATTTGATTCGATTCGATACTAACTACTTTCGTTTCGATACTACTTACAATTAGTATCGCAAAATTTGAATCGATACTAAAAGTCAGCGCCTTGCCACTGAATGATAATTGCACTGAGAGACACGATTCTTATACAACAAATAATAGTCGAGGAAGAAATAACTACCGTAAAACGGGGTGAACAGGTGCGAATACTATATTGGTAAAATAATTCATACAAATTTTGAAGTTCTTAATGTTGTCAAAATCATTAGTAAATATTTCTCGTTTTATGCGATGGGATCGCTCGATTCACCCCGTTTTACAGTACTAAAACTAGTGACAAATTATTTTTAGCACCATCTACCAACAAAATGAGGCTATAATTAGCCTTGAATGGTCTTGAATATAATTCATAACTTAAATAAATTCTACGTATTAATTAAGCAAAAGTATTTAAATTTGTAAGTTAAAAAAAAAAAAAACTTTAGTGTTGTTATGTTGTTATTTCAATCAGTGACACCATAATTACCACTTGATACTAATTTAAAATTTTATGTTTGTTAATGTGGTACAATGAATCTATTATTTTAAATAAGAAAGTAGAAGGGGTAAGGAGTTGCAAGCCGCTGCTAAAAGTACTTGGTATCGAAACAAAAGTATCGAGTACATACTCGTATTTACTTGTATCGGAACGACCCTAGTCGGGACTATTCTTCTTTGCTGGTCACCGCACGACAAAAAGAAGTTACATGGGATATAAAATATAAAGTTGTAAATTATAATAATTAGTAATAGTAGCTATAAATATACTAGCTGGTGAAACAGAAAGAGATAGTTTAGTATTTCTAGTTATGTTATTTACATTTTAAATATATTTCAGATATGTGCGCGTACTGGAAGAGGATATACTTACGAGCAAACTTTCACTTTATCCAATTCATTCGCAGCAAACCTTCGAAAGAAATTTAAAATACGTGATGGAGATACTGTTATGATAATGTTACCGAATATACCCGACTATCCTTTAATCATGATGGGCGTATTTGTGGCCGGTGGCGTTGTTTCTACTCTAAATCCGGTTTATACAGCACGTAAGTAATATATACTCGTATAAATTGAAATTTTATATTTTCATTACAGTGGCAATTTCTTTTTTATGTTATATTGTATGGTATATCGGTTGGAGATTCTACTCGCGAAGTTGTTGACCAGTACATTTGATAGGTCCAACTTCGAGAGAGAGGTCAATCGTCGAATCAAGCTAGGATCGGCAGCGTTCAAGATGTTAAAAAACGTCTTTTCATCTAACACACCTCAGTTCCTGAAGTCGAATGACTTTGACCAATGTGTGTTGCCAGTGATGACATACGCATCTCAGACGTAGTCTCTGACTAGAGGCCTTTTAAACAAGCTCCAAGTCGCACAGCGTGCAATGGAGAGAGCTATGCTTGGTATTTCTCTGCGAGATCGAATCAGAAATGAAGAGATCTGCAAACGAACGAAGGTTGCCGACATAACCAAACAGATTTGCAAGTTGAAGTAGCAGTGGGCAGGGCACATAGCTCGAGGAATTGACAGCCGATGGAGCAGAAAAGTTCTGGAGTGGAAACCACGTACCGGCAAGCGCAACGTCGGACGGGCGTCCACGAGATGGACAGACGCCGAGACGCATGGCAGATGGAGATGGCAGACGACTTGCGGAAAGTCACCGGAAGATGTTGGATGGAGGCTGCTTTGAACCGGTCACTCTGGAGGTCGATGGGGGAGGCCTACGTTTAAAAGTGGACATCCAACGGCTGATATGATGATGATGATATAGTATGTTGTTTTACGGTTTTTAATTAAAAATCTGCAAATATTTCCAACTTAAATATACGTGGCATTTTTTGTTACAGTTTTTTATTTTTTCAATATAAATAATACACACGACGACACTTTGTTATAAATTTTAACTAAAATTATTCTAAAGCCATTTAACATCAATTTTAACATCAATTTAATGAAGCACTGTTATTACAAAACACAGTGTTTTGAAATAGTATATACGACACAAGACAAACATTACGTTACAAATATTAACTAAAATTATTCCAAAGCTCCTTAACATCATTAATTAGGCACTGTTGACTGCGTTTACAAAACATTACTTTAATAGTTATAATTACTTTCATTTATATAAATTTTAATTTAAATTACCAAAATTGTCAATTAATCCATTTGCAGAAATATGCGAATATAACATCACGTAAACTGTAAAATAATGCAACATATTTACTTGTCATTTATGTATGTTACATGATAAATTTATTTTTAGATGAAATCCAACGGCAGTTGTTAATGTCCGACGCTAAAATTATAGTGACGTTACCGGAAAAAGTAGAAATAGTTAGACAAGCATTTAAAATTGCAAAAATCAACATTCCGATAATAGTTGTGAAAACAAATGGAGATGCAGCGCCTGAAGGGACGGCGTTATTTAATGAACTGAGTGAAGATATACACGTAGACAAGTCTTGTTTGAAAGAAGTAAGAAGAATTGCTAATGATGTATGTTTTCTGCCGTATTCTAGCGGTACTACAGGATTACCGAAAGGTGTAGAATTGACTAATAGAAATATTGTAGCGAACTGCGAACAAATGAACGAACCATTAATACGTTGCAACAACGATACAACAGGTAATAATCTTCTGAGTTACTATATCTCTAAATAGTTTAATAAACCATATTAGGTACCAGTTGATTTAACTTAACGCAACATTAAAGTAAGCAAAAAAGACTGCAACTTATTTTTAGAATCTAAACGTTTTATTGGTACCGGTTTTGAGAGAATATTTAATAATTAGATTACTGGTGTAAAATTGTGCATTAATTTTTATAAAAAAACTGTTCGTCTTTTAATATTACCGAATGAGTATAATTTGGTGTGTTTTACTTATTTATAAGAATATTTTCGTTTTTGTCCCGTGGCTACGGCAGGATAGAATTTAGCCACCCCTTCTCTACCCGTGGGTGTCGTAAGAGGCGACTAAGGGATAATAAAGTTTCACGTCCAACTATGAAACTATAAAAACCGACAGATGGCGGGATAACCATTGAAAAATGCTAGCTTAAATGAACAGACAGAAGACGGGCAGCAGCGTCTTCGGTGCGACACAGCCAGCCCAGCTGTGGTGACTATGGGCAAAAATCCCCCATGATTTCGCTCCAATTATTTAGGGTCTAAATTCCCGGCAACCCTACTATTTCCCGCTACGGCAGCGGTTGCGGTGACGGTGGTGTGGATGGTGCTAAGAATCACCGGGGTACGGTAGGCTGCGAACCAATTATACACCTGGCAACGTATAATGGACGCAATTACCGGTTGGACCATCACCTCACCAAACTCGAGTTGAAGTTAAGTAATATTAATTGAAGTGTACTGGGGCTATCTGAAGTCTGAAGAGAGGGTGAGGATAGTATAATCGTAGAGTACGGTCACTTACTCTACTTCCGAGTAGTTGATAGGCTTTCCCAAGGTGGCGTCGGTTTTCTGGCTTACAATAGTCTTGCTGGCAACGTTGTGGAATTCAGCAGTGTGTCGAGCCAGGTAGCGTACCTAGTGCTCAATTTCACTGACAGGTACTACCTGAAAGTGGTACAGGTATATGCGCCGACCTCGTCACACTCTGACGATGAAGTTGAAACCATGTATGAGGATATTTCGAAAGACATATGTAGTACTACTTCGGCCTTCTTCAACGTTGTTATGGGAGAATTCAACGTCAAAGTGGGAGTACAAAGCTGAGGCGAATCGAAAATAGGATCGCATGGATTGAGGTGTAGGAATTATAGGGTGCAGATGCTAGCCAACTTCCTCGAGTCGGAGGGCCTCTTCCCGATGAACTCCTTTTTCAAAAAGAAGCCACAAAGGAGGTGGACATGGCAGATCCCCGACACTGTGAAAAGGAACGAGATAGATTTCATCATGACAGATAAGAGACTCAGAGAGAGATTCAGAGATGTCACAGTGATTGACAGATTTAACACCGGCAGCGATCACATAAGCGACGACATAAGTACACAAATTTAATGTCACTCAACGTGCTATGGAATGGGTTATGCTTGGAGTCTCTCTCAAGGATAAAATCAGAAATGAGATTAACCGCGAGAGAACGAAAGTAACCGACATAGTCCGTAGAATCACCAACTTGAATTGGCAGGTCATGTATGTCGCAAGACTGATGGCCGCTTGAGTAGACGTATCCTGGAGTGGAGCCCACGTATTAGCAAATGCAGTATGGGGCATCCTCCAGTCCGCTGGACTGACGTCTTACGCAATATCAACAGCGGAGGCTGGATTAGGATCGCGGAAAACCGGGATATTTGGCGCGAGCTTGGGGAGGCCTATGTCCAGTAGTGGACTGCGATAAGCTGAAGCAAAGAGAAACGAAGCGAATATTTTTTTTTACATTTGTTGTAATTATTTAAACTAAAAAGAAAATTTGAATTTTTAAGATCAGGAGGTCTTAAAACATAATTTTCGAGAAAAGGTAAAAAGTGCACGTTTGCAAGGCACGTTTTATTAAGACTATTTTACTAATTATAATTCATAATAATTGACGACTGTGTGTGGGATAGTATATTAATTTATATTTTTCCGTTTCTTAAAACATATTAGTCTAGATTTTATAAATAAATTTGTTACCTACTTTTATAATACATTTAAAAAAAAAAACTAACTTTTTAAAGATCTTTTATGTTTACTTTTTTTATGTTTTTAAGTCGAAATGAAACTTTTTTTTATTAATTTCATTTACCTATACTAAAAAGAATCCGATGGTTAATAGTATTTTAGTCAAAAATGCAGATCTACAATCAAAAATACTTGATGGATCCTTTTTAATTTTTATTATTAATTTGACTTGTATTATTTGCTGGTAAACCCTGGCACTAATTTTCTGTATAAGAGATCGTGAATAAAGCTCAGTGAATATGATCATTATTGCCTGTCTATTTAGAGGATACTACAACTTAGTTTAAAAATGATCTATGCAGTATTTTGGTGCTTGTTCTATTGATTTTAATGTTAATCCGTAGAAAAGCAAAGCAATCATTATTAGAATATCTCAGCAGTTACCTACAATATATTTAAACGAACTTGTTAGGCTAACATTAGATAACATAATTCATTTATTTCTATTAATGGCTTTCAATAGTGCCAAAATAGCACAGATGATTTCGCCAATATCACGCTATATACTCGTATGTTATGCTAACGGCATTGTATCACACAAAATAACACTTCATTTTGTATATTATATTGACTTGCTCGAGTCTACATTTGTAATTGTGTATGTCTTTGGAAGACTAAAGTGTTTAAGACCGGTCTGCCTTATTTACAGCAAATCACCAAGATGTGACGATAGCGGTTTTACCATTTTTCCATAGTTATGCGGCAACAATTATCGCATTCCACAAGATGTCACAAGGCCTCAAGATTGTGACTGTTGATAGGTTCCAACCGGATGCTTTCATTCAGGCACTAGAAAAATTCAAAGTCAACTTGCTATATCTAGTGCCACCATTACGTGAGTTTCCAATTTATATTTTTTAGACTTAAAAAATTAAAACTAAATTTAGCATAAAGATCAAAGAATTGTGGTAATACGAGACGATCTGGATTAACGGATCTAAATCACGTCACAACGGCACGGCGTCGAGCATTGTTTTATTCTCAACTTGTGAAGTATGAACTCTATTATTTTACCAAAACATGGATCGGACGAACCGCGATACACAAAGAAATAAAAGATTGAATTTGTCACGAGGTATAATATGTCGAAATCGTGTTTCGATATTATTTATCGTGTGTCAGTTTTATTCATAGCTGTTAATTAGTAGCCGACGTAGTTCACTTATTTAACAAAAGATGACGTCATGATTAAAAGATTCCAACATAAAACGTTTAAAAAAAAACCTATAATATACAGACAATATACATAGAGTCTAAAGCCTATACATGGAAAGGTCATTCGGATCAGGCAAAACTGCTTCAGTTTGGCCTGACCGGATCGAGTGGCCATACATGACGAAATCCGCTCAGTTCTGCTGTAACGTTTGTACAGTTAAGACGTGTGTGTGGTAAGTGCAGCGGCGGACGAGTAAAGTTATGGATGAAGCAGAATTATTGTGTTACGCTGCAATAGCGTTACTAGCTAAAAAAAAAAGAAAAAAGAGGTCAATGTGGACTAAAGAATGGCTTCAGAAGAGAAACCTTTATTCCCATACAAACCTTTTAGAGGAACTAAGATTGTTTCCAAGGGATTGGTTTAACTACCTACGTATGACCGAAGTTGTGTATTTAAATTTATTGAAGTTAGTAACACCTATGATAGAAAAGAGAAGCACAAACATGCGAGAATCTATATCACCTCATGAGCGACTTAGTGCGACACTAAGATTTTTGGCTACTGGGAGGAACTACGAAGACCTAAAATATTCTACACTCATATCACCTCAAGCACTGGGCAGAATAATTCCAGAGACTTGCGCTGCAATATTGGACGCACTAAAAGATTATTATAAGGTAAGAAGTAAAACCAATTGTATAATTATTTATATTTATTAATACAAAAATTAAGAAATTAAACATTATTTACGTCGGACAGTTCCTCGGAAGACTGCAAATTTTGTATCTGCTCCGATCCTACATCAAAAATAAGTTGATTTGCGGTACCGCTAACCAAATTTTGAGCTCTATTAGCTGGTTGTGGTGTCCTATAAACCGAAATCACAGGTGTACTAAAGTTTTGTTGTTGGAAGTATGAATTATTTGGCGAATATTCGAGAAATGGCTGGCCTTGGTTAGTATTTTGCGGCGCAGCATAATTATTATTATATGCACTGGCATTTTGTTGATTGGTAAAATATGACGTATGGTTTTGCGGAGTGCTGTATTTAGTTTGGGTGTTATCTAATCTTGAAAACTTCGTAAGGTTGTTAAGTTGGGCTTCAAACAATGTATCTGAGATAATTTTTTCTGCAAATATTTTTTGCTGTGTATCCAAAGTACGCAATTTTGCCGCAAAGACTTTCCCAATCGCATCATATTCATCTTCTTGACGAATACTTGACAATCTATTTTCAATTACTTGAAGTAATCCATCCATAGAGTTGCTAGACTGTTTCCTTTTAAAACTTTTACTTGTGGAACTAGTAGCAGTAGTAGCAGTGGAAATTGGTGTTCCTGGAGAATCGTCTAGAGTTTCGTCTATAGTATCCTAAAACAATAGAAATAAGTAAATAAATATCAACATATTAGTCTTATACAAATTGACTAACCCCAAACCAAGTTCTAGGCTTGTAAGTACTATATGTACTAGGCGACACACATACGATAATTCTACAAATAAATAAATACTGCATAGAAAACATCCATAACACGGGAAAACATACACACGTAAAACACACAAATTTATGCCCTTACTAACATTCGAAACCGGGACCTCCAGCTTTGTAGGCAGGGTCAATACCAACTAGGCTGAACGTGTCAATAAGTGTTATTATTATTTTCAGTTTCCACAAGATGAACAAGACTGGCTGGATATAGCAAGAGGTTTCGAGCAGAGATGGAACTTTCCGCACTGTTTGGGGGCAACAGACGGAAAACATGTGGCTATCAAACCTCCCCCTGGCGCTGGCTCTTATTTTCGCAACTACAAGGGATTTGACAGCCAAGTTTTGCTAGGAATTGCTAACTCCAATTACGAATTTATTTATTTTTCTTATGGAATCAATGGCCGCATATCAGATGGTGGGGTATTTCAGTACAGTGACATCTATAGAAAATTACATGAGAAAACTTTAAAGCTGCCGAACCCATCTGAAGTCAATGGATGCGTATTGCCTTACGTTTTTATTGGAGATGAGGCTTTTTCTTTGACACCAGAATTTATGAAGCCATTCAGACAGAACTTACTGAATGTGGAAAGACGTGTTTATAACTACAGACTTTCACGTGCCAGACGCATAATTGAAAATGTATTCGGGATATTGGTAAACAGATTCAAAGTGCTGGAAAGTAAAATTATAGTTGATATTGAAAACAATAAACCAATTGTGTTAGCTTGCTGTGCCTTACACAATTATCTGCGACGCCTAACTCCTAGCACTTATTCTCCTCCAGAAAGTTACGGTGCAGAAGATATAAGCACTGGAGAAATAACGACAGGCCTACAAACAAGAGACGACATGTCTTTGCAACACAACCGGCGTGGCAATATAAATCAAACAGCATCTCACATAAGAAATTTGTTTGTTGATTATTTTAATAATGCTGGCCAAGTTCCGTGGCAAGAAAGATTTATATAAAATAAATTAAACTATAATAATATAAGTTAAGTCGCTTATTAAATAAAAAAATGTCTTGTACTTACTGTCATATCATTATTATCATTAATGCTCGAGGTCGAGTCAAGCGCTTCCTCTTGGTCCTTTAAAAATAGTAAATCTTCATAGTACCATAGTTTTGGTTTATAAATTTGATCCGCAGCTGCGCCTGATACTTTGCTCGCCATTACTTTCTTAAATTCCTTTCTAAACGAACTTCTCAAATTGTTTATTTTTTTTGTAATCGTGTCACGACTTGCATTTGGATCAATGCTTTTTAATTTTTCCAACAACAAGTCATAACATTGGTTTCGTTTTTGTTTGTTGTAATAATCTTTAGATTTTATGAACCAAAGTGGTTCATGTGCTTTAAAAAGTTCGATAAACTCTAAAAGAAACTCTTTCGTCCATGAAACCATTCTGTTTATCGTAAAATTAAATCAATTGACACCAAAATATACGACCTACATATGCACGCAGCGTGGCGCTCGAGCGCTAACTGAAGCGATCGGCCGGATTGCGCCTACACACGGTCAGATCAGTCCATCCGGTCAGGCAAATCTTTTGAAATTCGTTCAGTTGCTCCGGCGGCATGATGCGAGTATACCTAAATTGCACATATACGGTGCGGATTTGTATCCGGTCAGTTAGAACTGAAGGCAAAACTGATCATGTATGTTAAGCTTAATAGAAAGATTTAACGCTTATAAATAATTATTGCTTTTTTTTCAACAGTAATGATGATGGCGAATCATCCCTTGGGGTCAGCTAAAACTTACCAATATTTAGAAAATATTATCTGTGGTGCTGCTCCATTAGCTCCATCTGATGCAGAAAGGTTTCTCAGTAAACTTCAGGTAAGTAAATATGAATCCTTTTATCTATCTATTTATCTATCTCCAAGTATTCAATTACTTAAATACTTAGTATTTATTTGTGAGTGCTGTTTTATAAGAATTTTTAATAGTCAAAATATTACGAACGTAATATAGAATAAATTATTATAAGGTTTTGGTTCTTGATGATTACATTTGTTCTTAATATACCTTGGTATATCTGTAATTCAATTTTTTTTTGTATTAAATGAAAAGCCACCTTGTACAGATTTTTTTTTAAATATAATATTTAAACAGTTTTAATGTCTATGTTTTATGTTACTAAAGACTAATTTCCATAATTTATAGTGTTTGTTTTTTACGGATGGTACGATTGATGAAACAATTAACCTGAAAGGTGAGATGAAAGGCTATACCTAATATTCTCTATCCTCTTTTTTAAACGAATATAATTTGAATCAGAAGTTTAAACTACGAACTCAGGTTTACAGTAAGGATAAATATACATATATTGTGAAATATGTATTTGCAAAAAATGTACAAGTTTCAAAACCTACAGAAACTGCAGAATTTAATTATGTAAAATTAATTAATTGTTAAATATATTTTAATGGTTATGTTTTATGGACATTTTTAGCAAAAAGTTCGTTTCGGCCAAGCTTATGGACTGACGGAGACGTCTCCATTGGTTACAATGGCACATAAAACTTTAATCAATTCTGATAAAGTTGGTTATGCGATTCCAAATACTGAGTTTAGAATTGTCGATGAGAATTTGAAAAACTTAGGACCGAATCAGGTTTGTTTAACTTCATGTATTATTACTCGTTACAAAAAGATGCCGTTAAGACAATAAACAAACTAAAATATTGCTATAAATACATGACCTGCTGATTGAAAGCTATATTGTTTATGTAAATATTAATTATTTACTTAGCAAGCAACTTATACATACACTGATTCAGGGCCACTTATTTGAAGATATTTTAAGATTCTAATCTAATGTAACATTTCATATATTCTCGAAAGTAAATTTTCTTACAATTTTCTTCAATTTTCAGTAAGTTTTACTAACAATGTATATGGATTTTGTGTTTTAGATGGGTGAACTGTTAGTAAAAGGGCCTCAAGTGATGAAGGGTTATAGGGACAATCCCGAAGCTAATGCCAGTTCATTAATAAATGGCGGTTGGTTCAGAACTGGCGATCTATCAATAGTTGATGGTGAAGGAATAATAAAGATTTGCGACAGGCAGAAAGAATTAATTAAGGTAAGCTGATCATTAAAATAATGAGAAGCGTACTGACTTTCGAAAAAACTAATAGTTTTATACAAAAACTTGAAAAAATAAGATACGAAATTAATAATTACTTCAATAATGTTTGAAATAGTATAGCACGTATGATGTAGCATTTTTTCGTTTGCAATTTGTATTCCTTGAGCGAAAAATGAATTAGTACCTGCAATAGTAGCGACAATGTGATATAATAATATTAATATACGTTACAGGTCAAAGGTTTTCAAGTAGCTCCAGCAGAATTGGAAGCAGTTTTACGAGAGCATCCAGCTGTACTGGATGCAGCTGTAATTGGAATACCGCACGATACAAAAGGGGAAACTCCGAAAGCGTTCGTCGCTTTCAGACCCGGACAGAGTGCTAATGTTAAGGATCTATGCGATTTCGTCGCTGATAAAGTCGCGCCGTACAAAAGAATAGACGATATTTCTATTCTAGACAGTATACCTAGAAGCGCAGCGGGAAAAATTATGAGAAAGGACTTAAGATCTAAATATTCGTAGCGTTTTTATTTCGTTTTAAAAATAGTCGTGGATGGGCTTAATATGTAACCGTGGTGAAACAATGTAAATAAAAAATAAAAAAACGATGTAAATACAACGTTATTGTTAAGTTAAGAATATCGTTGTAAATTTTTTATAATTTCTGAAAATGGTAAGATTTAATAATGCAATAAAAGTCTTTTGGTATTCACGACATTATTTTGTGTAATTTTGAAGTATTCCAAGACAATTTAGGCAGCATGGAATATTGGGTTCAGAATTTTTTAAATTGTTTATTTTGACAAAAACAAAATCTTTTTTGGGTTATTTTGATTGACTTTTTAAGTTTTCAGGTTAGGTTTCCTAAGATATTGTAAGAATATTTGAATTAAATAATTTTTTATGCAAAAAATTTTTATACAGCTACGCGACCCTGGGTCCTTGAGCCGCTATTATGATGTCTCATCCAGCCTGTGCAAGTGATATCCTGATGTCCCGACGTTCTGTCCTCATTTTTCCTTCTCCTCCCTCTCGACCTTCCCCTTCTTCCTTTTTAATCTCTACCTCTTATTTTGAACCATTTATTCTCCAGGGATTTCCGACAAAATGTGGGTTTTAGAGGTCAGATAGCAATTGTTCCATATAAAACCACCCTCTGGTAATCAAGTGGTTCGAAAGTAGGATATGGTGGGTACGGTTAGGGCATCACCACTAAGCGGCGCGTGGGCAACGTACGAGACTGTTCATATCGGCTTTGGCTACGGTCGTCGCAATACAGATGAAGAAAATAGTCTAAGAACCTATATTAGATATGTCTGATCTGACCATCGTGAATTCGAACTTCCAAAATTCAGCACCTGACTCACATATAGCAGAACCACGCTCCAGCCAATACGGGATTTCCATAAAATACAAACGCATTGATTTTATATTACAATAAAAGTTCAGATATCTATGTAAAATGTTGCAAAGCTATTTGTAGTAACACGTTAATTAATAAGTAAATATAAAATACAGAAATCAATTCGGTCGATGATCTGAAACTTACAACACGGTACAATTAATTCACTTCAAATTAATTTAATTAATTCTAATCTCTGTTTAGTAATTTTTATTGTAAACAGTATTTTTTTGCAAAGTATAATTACTTTACTTACAAGCAGCAAAAATCTACAGGCACTTTTGATTTATTAACAATCATTGAGGGGTTCTGTCAAATGTATATAAAGATCATCATGATATCAACGCCATATTCCTTTGGACTTAGATTTAAGACAGTATAATATATTCGAGTAATATATATTCGACCAATGGGTGTTACCGGTGGTGACATGGGATCTGAGGCTTGGTCTCTGACTATGGGCCTTTTAAACAATCTCCAAGTCGCACAGCGTGCAATGGAGAGGGCTATGCTTGGTATTTCTCTACGAAATCGAATCAGAAATGATGAGATCCGCAGACGAACGAAGGTTGTCGACATAACCCAACAGATTTGCAAGCTGAAGTGGCAATGGGCAGGGCATGGGAAAGGTTGTCGAGTGGAGACCACGTACCGGCAAGCGCAGCGTCCGACGGCCGTCCACGAGATGTAAAGACAACTTGACGAAAGTCGCCGGAAGCCGTTGGATGGAGGCTGCTTTGAACCGGTCGCTCTGGAGGTTGATGAGGGAGGCCTACGTTCAACAGTGGACATCCAACGGCTGATATGATGAAAGAAAAAATAATAATAAAGCTAAGCGTCGTTCAAAAATTCAATTTATGTGATTTTTTTTAATTGAATTTTTCTCGATTTCTTTAAGATTATATCGTGTTGATTGAATTTTTTTTATTATTTAATTTATTATTGATAATGTTTATATTATATTATGTATTTTATTGTTGTTATTTTTTTTTTTACAACGTGATGTTCAGTCCATGTTATGACTACTTTATTATTTGGCGCTTCCTTTAAAATTTACCCTCATGCTAATGTGGCGCCACCGATTTGATTAATTTTGACGACACTTCGTAACAAGGAGATGGTATTCCTTAGTATGTATATTCCATGGGCCCACCATTGACGATGATATCGGAGAATATATAAAAAAAGTACAGATTAACATAGAACCTCATCCTTTTTTAAATTCGGTTAGTTAATTTTAACAAGACAAACGCGTTTTAATAAAATGTAGTTCAGTTCAAAAGTAATTTTTTTAAATTTCTTCTTATATTCACATTTTTTTTATTCTTATTTATAGTAGACAAAAATATAGGTAACAAATCAATCAAAAACTTCTACTAATAACTATCAAGTAACTTAAGATGCTATTATACTTTTGAAATTGTTGCTATTATTCTTTTTGTTTTGCACGTTCTGTGTTTCTAATTATTTTATTTCTGAGTATTGACAAAAAAAGAAGTTATATTATATATTCTTATTATTGTATTAATTATGCTTTTATTTTATATTTTATTTTAAAAGAAAAATTTTACTTAAGTAATTTACCACATATTTATATAGATAGTAACAATGTGTTTGTAAAAAAATAAATTTGGTAATGTTTAAGATGTAAAAATGTGGTCAGGTCATTAGGCGATAACTTACCTAGATTTCAAGTTTTCAGCATGTTCTCTTTTCATACTGTTAAATTAGCATGTTCTGTTATAAAAAAAAAAAAAAAAATAATTTCATATTTTCGTCTTCGTATATCAAGAGCACTAATTGAGCACTTAATTATTCATTAAGATCATTAGGCGATAACTAACACAGATTTCAAGTTTTAAGCATGTTCTCTTTTCATACTGTTAAGTGAGCAAGTTTTGTTATTAAAATAAAAAAATAATAATTTCATATTTTCGTCTTCGTATATCATAAGCACTAATTGAGCACTTAATTATTCGTTAAGGTCATTAGGCGATAACTAACACAGATTTCAAGTTTTAAGCATGTTATCTTTTCATACTGTTAAGTTAGCAAGTTCTGTTATTAAAATAAAAAAATTATAATTTCATATTTTTGACTCCGTATATCAACAGCACTAATTGAGCACTTAATTATTCATTCAGGTCATTAGGCGATAACTTACCTAGATTTCAAGTTTTCAGCATGTTCTCTTTTCATACTGTTAAATTAGCATGTTCTGTTATAAAAATAAAAAAAATAATAATTTCATATTTTCGTCTTCGTATATCAAGAGCACTAATTGAGCACTTAATTATTCATTCAGGTCATTAGGCGATAACTTACCTAGATTTCAAGTTTTCAGCATGTTCTCTTTTCATACTGTTAAATTAGCATGTTCTGTTATAAAAAAAAAAAAAAAAAAATAATTTCATATTTTCGTCTTCGTATATCAAGAGCACTAATTAAGCACTTAATTATTCATTAAGATTATTAGGCAATAGCTAACACAGATTTCAAGTTTTAAGCATGTTCTCTTTTCATACTGTTAAGTGAGCAAGTTATGTTATTAAAATAAAAAAAAATAATAATTTCATATTTTTGTCTTAGTATATCAAGAGCACTAATTTAGCACTTAATTATTCATTAAGGTCATTAGGCGATAACTTACCTAGATTTCAAGTTTTCAGCATGTTCTCTTTTCATACTGTTAAATTAGCATGTTCTGTTATAAAAAAAAAAAATAATAATAATTTCATATTTTCGTCTTCGTATATCAAGAGCACTAATTGAGCACTAAATTATTTACATTTCGATTTGATGCTATATCCTGCGGTTAGCGTTTAAGAAGTAGTGCACTGCTAGCTTAATTAAAAGTTAGCAGTTTTCTAATTTTTCGGTAAACTATTGGAGCGTAAAATTTAATTTTGCAGCCTTAAATTAGCACTAAATGAGCACTTACGGTCTTACTTATAAAAATCTCGTTAAGTAATACTTAGCCACCGTTTAGTTAATCCACTCATAAGCTATAAATCAAGGATTAACTTTTGTTTACTTATAAACATTGACTAGCTGTTACTTAGTTAAGAAACGAACAAAGAATGATACATAGATAGTTGGCACAGATTTTACCCAAAATAATCGATTAGATAGAGAAATTGAATGAACGAAATTGTTAAAAATTATATTCAAGCGACATCTATTAACATTATAGAGAAAACTCTAGCTCGATATTGTAGTGAGTCACTACTAGTGACCTCTATTGACAGTTAGGAACTTGGATCAATATTCTAATTTCTAATATGTTTCTAATCATTTTTATTTTGATGGGTAGTAGTCGGATTCTCAATTACAAAATTCAACAAAGCTTATTAAATATTAAATTAATAAATTTACTTAAGATATAACCTCATTTAAATTATGTTATTATAATTAAAATTAGGTACCTAAAGATCTGTATTAAACAGACAGATAACGCTCATTTAGTATATTTTAATTTTTATATAGAGGAAATTTCATTCTAAATCTCTTCTTACTAACAAACAAACGCAAGTAAGTAGATCAGACGTCGCAATAGAACAGCTGATTTATGTGAAACCCGCCATCTTGCCGCTTAACGAAGGTTAAACTATGTCTCGGCAGGGTTTAATTTTGACAGCGATTTACGCATTACTTAACGAATTCTTAACGCTAAATAGTGTTTATGAGTGAGGTTTTTGCTGATCAGTTGTTAAGCAATGGATTAAATATTAAGAAACGTTTATGAGTAAGACCGTTATTTTTCATAATAAAATTAAGTGATTCTGCCCATTTGAACATTCTAGCTTTATGGACGTCGCCTTCTGTATCCTGGCTGCGAGCGAACCGTCACGGATACCCAGCTGCCTCAGATGGTGAGCGAGGCCGGGATCAAACCGTTGGCAGATATAACGATAGGGATGATTTCAGTGGAATCAACACCCCACATGTCGACAATCTCGTGCGCCAGATCCAGATATTTACGTTTTTTCTCTGTTTCGGCTTTTCGAGCTTTTATTATTATTATTATTACTATATATTCGTAGCTACTTTTTGAAAATTGTCATGTAATCTATTCTATTCTGTTATTTCGTAATTACTTTAATTACATGATTTTACAAACACCTATGAAAAAAAAGAAAGAAATAAAGTTACAATGTTAACTATTTTAGTATTTCTTCTTAATTTTTTTTATCATAAATGCTAAATATATGTATATCTTTTTCCTCTTATTTTACTTTTTATTTAGGAAACTAGTTATAAGTAGGTATTTTATAATTTTGGCGTACGAAAGATTGATGACAACAATTGTTCGAATATTTTATTGTTTTACAATACAGGTTTATGTCCTAGACGACTTACATATAATAAAACATTCATCGATTTACGAGTTTTAAAATTCTGTGAAAAAAATCATAAAAATACCAACATTCTTGAAATAGTTCAATAATAAAAAGTATCACGAATGTGTATTATAAAAAGTTAAAAGAATATGAATAAAGTTGACGATTGCTACAATATTTATGATAAGTATAAATAAAACTTCAATGAGGATACGCTAATAAATGCTATAATATACGTGCAACTTAGATTAAATATATTATTATTAACGAGTATTATGTGCGTCTTATAAGTTTAAACTACTTATACTATTGTAATAATTAAAAAAATCAAAAAACCCGACTACTTAAAATACTCTTATTATAAACTAAAAAAAATTGGTTGTCTGTAAAATCGGTTTATGGACGATAATTTTTGCGTGATAACGTCATAAGAAAACATGAATGGAATTGAATTATTATAAATGAATTATCATTATTTTGTATTATATATATGTGTGTGTATATAAGCTACAGGTAATTAATTGTATTTAATATAAAAGCGAAATAAAGTTAAATACTTTGATATGTAATACAAAAACCAATCAAGTTTAATAAAGAAGTTAAGTTTAATAACTTAAAGTTAGCAAAACAAATTAGATTATCAGTAACCACTTATGAAAATTGTAAAAATATACTAAATAAAAGCAGTTTACTTTTTATACGATCGTAATTATATGAGTCCTAATAACTTTTTAGTCAAACTTGTAATATAACCTATTATTACTGCACTCGCCCACCGATGCTACTTATTTTATAATCAAAGAACAAATATATGAGATTATATCGCTAATCGAATTCTTAAAATGCAAGAATTAATTACCTTTTTTGCTGTAATTGTTGTTGTAATAAACTATGGTAACCATTTTATGATTCTATTAACTTTTATTATTAACTTTTATATTATTAACTTACATTTATTTACTTATATATTATTAACTTATATTATTACATTACATTATATTATTAACTTTTCATTATTTGATATTACTTCAATATTGACAAAACAGAGATTGCGTGCGGTTCTACTCGGAGTTCGGACGCGTCATAAGTTAGACCGACCGCCGATCGTGAGCCGAACGCTTAGGCCGAGCCTATCGTGCTTCTCTAACGCTTGTTCTGCGCTCTCGCTCACTAATTGTGACAATGACGTCAAATTTCTCGTACACCCAGTAGATTTCATCAATTAACTAGACGTTATCACGCCAATATAAACTAAAAAGAATAAAACAATTTACTAGCTTTCATTTGATACCCATATTGCTACAGTAAAAAAAAAAAAAATTGTGTGTGTCAGCTCCGACGCACGACTGGAGTTTACTCCTTAAGTACGATTGTCTAAACATACGCAAAAAGAGTTTATCCAACTGAAAATAAGATTAATACCATATGAAAGGGTAAATTAACAAATTAATGAAAATAATATACATATATAAATATATATTTATTCATTTTATATACATTTATTATAACTAATCGGCGAAATATTTTACATTAAACTTTTCACAATAGTCAATTTCAGATGTGCACAAATATTTCATTAGGAATGTTGATAAATTATGTAATTATTATTATCTGACAATTATCATTTATTTTTTAAATATTATTTTTCAATATTAATTAGAGCAACATCACTTTCGCACCGCACCATAGGTGCGCGCGCACCGAAAAAGTAACGAGGTCATTCATCAGTACATTTTACCTCTCATATTTTTCTCATACCGGGCGCCTTATATATGAAAATCGATTCTTAAGGAGTAAACTCCAAAATCAACTCCCCCCCCCTTATTCCACCGTTTGCGGGCGCCATTTTGAAAATTTATATAGCCTATGTCACTACTACAATTTAGATAAATCCAACGACACCGCATATGTCAAAAACCGTCCAGCCGTTTGGGCTGTAGGGCGTGCCAAAGAAATGGACTTACATACATACACTCGAAAAACATAACCCTCCTTCTGTCGCAGTCGGGTAAAAATTCTTAAGGTGATAGGAAACTACATTATCTGTAAGTATCATGAACTAAAAATGGCAGATCACAACTGTATGACCTGTGAATGCGAATTATGACCTACCTAATATGATTTGTAGATCCAAAGCAATCATGTATTACTATCACTTAGGTCTCCCTGCCGATTGTCGTCCAAAGGGCTTTGTAAATACTTTAATGTCGTTACCAGAACTCCCTCCATATAATCGTCGTGAATACCAGCAATTTATCATGCTTCTATTTCTCTAATAATATTAGACTCTGCCATACATTTTTCAATTTCTTTGTTATTACGGATTCTATAACTTCTATCTTTATTCTTCGTTGGTTTCAAAATAATTCTTCTGAAGAGAAAATAAAAAAGCCTTCGTGTGTAAAAACACATTCCCGTTACATGTTTATAGATGCATATAATTTTATTGCACTTTTTAATTATAACAGAAGATCGTTAATACAAGACGGAAGGCATGTCTTCCGTTGTTACGTTTTCAAGCAATATTCTATCTATTTTATATTGGAAATCAAATACTTATTACTCTTTGAACTTCCTAGACCTAAGGAAAAAACGTACAATAAATAAGATTAATTGTAATCATTGTATGTGTTATGTCATACAGTTACGTATAAAAATGGCCTCAAATCCGAAGGTAACAAGAATTTTTTAAATCGGTTCCGTTTATACAGAGTTAACTCACTATTTACATACCTCTATATTATAATGTTACTAAACATTTAAATGAATAGGTAAATTCTAAACAAAGGAAAGAATTTGAATAAATTTTGCGTTAAATCTTTCTAGGCGCCAATATTATATTATTTTATTAAGTTTTCCGTATCCAAGGCGCCATCGCTCGCATTCCATTTAGGAATCTTGGAATTCTTTCTCATTATAATTTGCTTATTATTTAAAATGTAGACAGTTGGAATTTACGATATGTTTTTTAGTATCTTGTCTTATTTTTTAACGAAAAATTTATATTTACAAATAAATCATGAAGAAACTACGAATATTATAAAAATATATATATATTTTTTTTTGTTAGTTTGTAATAAATTCGGAAAAAATTAAACAGATTTTAATAATTCTTTGACAATTGTAAGAGTAAGTTAAGGTGGTAAGCTTAAACATTATATTCCAACTACAAAAATAGACAACTTTTCACTACGAGGATAAATGTTTGGTAAAAAAAAAATATCTTGTATTATAACTTATAATAAAATATAGTAAAGCTTTTATGATCGTTTCATATTCTTTATGCATTAATTTAATATTTAATGTTTAAAAATAAACCATCATAATATGTTTTCGGAAATTATTTACGTGGGTGGTTGTTCGAAGAAATTTTCAATATATTTTTGGCGTTGGCGCCACTTCCAATAAACAAATTTATGTGTTGTTTACAAGTCTTGTTTAGATTTTTATTTATGAATATAATTATCATTTAAGGAGTCTCATTTAAAGTTGTAAATATTATGACGATTTAATTCGTACTAAAGATATTTATTACTTATTTAAGGTCGTTTGTCAATGTCCAATTTATTTCATCAAAAACATAAATGTGAAATGAGAGTCAAGTTCAATAATATGATATAGGCCTTGGTTGTTGACTTCACTGACAAAAGAACTGAGATCTAAATAGGTGTCAACTTCAGTAGACATTTCTGAAATTTATTTATAAGAACGTTAAATATTTAGACTTATTAAGGCTCACAGCCTCAACGGACATAAAATTAAATAGTTTTTTTTAATAGAAAAATTTAACAATTTTTATTAATAATTTCAAAAAAAATGTATTGTTATTAATTAAAATTATTTGAATATTCTTTAAATTTGTGGCAAAAAAAATATTATTGTAACTTCTCTATTAAGAAATAGTAAGATACTATTTCTTAATAGAGAAGTTTCTAATGTCAATACTACACTAAATTTATATTGGTCAATCAATTTGTTTACAAAACGTTTGTTCATGTGCGGTTTCGATGGTAAATATTTTTCTTATAGGTACGCCATCGGACAGCTATAATAGTACCATATACTTTCCTTTAAATTAGTGTTTTATTAAAACTGTTAAGCAAATCATAGCATGAATGTGATAGCAGTCAGAAACTACTGGAAATTATGCATCTTTTAAAACAGGTTGTAAAAAAAAAAAAGACAAGTTCCGGACTTTAGATCTCCATCTAACACTATTTGATTTAAAAAAAATCTCAATGTCACATTTATTACGTCGTGTCTGGCAATCAGTATTATTAGTAATATAATTTCATCACCTGAAATCAGCTAGAGGCACACGGCGTATTTGAAACGTGCAAACGACGCGCGTTTTAGGTACGCGCGTTTTCGGCGCCGTAGATGCTGATTGTTGCGTTTGCATCGCTTCAAACGCGCGTAAAAGAAGGAGAGAGAGGAGAGGCGCGCGCTCATCAATTCCACGGAAGCTACGAGCGACTACAGTACGTCTGTATGTCTGTAACTGCGCGTAATACGCGCAGTAGAAGCGCGTTTCATGCTCGCTCCGTGTGCGTAGGTTACAAGGTTGCGTTCGAATCTCGTTTCGCGCGTATACGCGGGTCTTTCTTTTCTCTCTTTTCTTTCGCGAAATTTCGCCGCTAGGCAAAACTAAACAAAAGACTTATTTATTATTCTCTGTATCGAAATAAAATTATGGATGCTACCGACTTGGACATGATCACCGTAAAATAATTTATATTTTTAACGAAATGAACTAACGACGCATATCAAATAAAAATATACAGTGGACATTGAGTGAGCTACCAGTTGAGGCGAATACTAATGAGACCTGAGTGTCATTTTGTTGCATAAAGATGGTCTACATTAGTGGTATAGTAAAATTGTATCGGTGGACATGTAACGGTAATTATGAGAACAGTAATTACTTTTTCATGGTCTTATTTGCGTCCACGAAATGTAATTTGAAGAATGTTTGATAACATTCTTCAAAATTTTTTGAACTTGATTAGATTTTAATTAGTTTTTACTATTTAGAAGTTTTGGCTGGCATTGCGTGAGTATTGCATTTAATAAAATGTTTTTTAATTAAAATTATAAATTAAAAATTTTACTTTAACACTGTTTCCTATAACTTAACCGACAATACGTAATACGAAAGAAAATTATATGATATTATGTTTCACAGCACACAGCGACAATCGTCTCTCGCACTCATACAAATAACGAATTAGGGTGGTTACTATTTGGGTTACTTACGTTGTTAGATGTATATTAGTAATTAAAAATTTGTAAATTTTTGTAATAAGCTAATTTTCTTTCATATTACGTATTTGTCGGTTAAGTTCTAGGAAACAGTGTTGAAGTAAAATTTTTAATTTATAATTTTAATTAATAAAAGTGTGACAACCCTACATTTCTTGTTTGGTGCCGTCGTGTGTAGCGACACGGAATTTGATTCTCGGGATTTGGTTCGGAGGAACCAAATTCTAACGTGTATTAGCACTTTTACACACGGTCGTCTGTTCCTAATGGTAATGTAGGCAATTTAATGCCTGTGTTTTCGGTAACAGCCGACTAATATACATTTATTTTATGGATTTAATACATATATACATATAAATAATACAGTTATAAAGAAACATATATTACACCCAGACTCGGGGCGGGAATCGAATCCACAACCCCGGAGCAGAAAACAGGGTCACTGCCAACTGCGCCAACAGACCAGTCTTATAATAATAATAATAATTATATATATATATATATATATAAATCGTTCTTTACGAGTAAAATTACACAATAATATTGAAATAAATAAAAGAGGTTAACGTTGACAGCTATACTAGTATAAACTGTTTTACAGCTGTCAGTTTTTACGTCTAATAAGTTTTTATTTTATTTGAATTTCACAATGTATTTGTACAAAGTTATAAAATAAAGATAGTTAATAAAATATTAAAAATGAAATATTATTATTATTATGTAATGTACATTATTAAAGATAATAGTTATCATACAAATAATCATACAAATTGTTGAGCAATCGATTATGAGTAGAAAGTCTTATAAGTTTTATTTTTTATTTTTAAATAAATAATATTTAAAATGAATCTTTCCTATAAGGATTCAGTTACAGTTTTATTATATGTAAATGTCAGTATAACGAAACAAAAAGAGAATTTGAATTTTTTTTAAGGATAAAGAAAGCTCTGCGTCGGCGTGATATACTGTTATGACGAAATTCAAATAAGATGTAGAGAGGCGAATATTAAAATTTTTCTTTTTTGTATTTCTGGGTTACGGTTTGTACGCGGATACGTTTTTGTTTTCTTTTTTATAATTTATTATTTTCGTCTAGTCGTCACATAAACTACTATTATAAAAATCCGATATTATATATTGTATATATATATATATATATATATATACCTATATAGTATAATATATATAATCATAACATACCTATGTAAAATATTATACATACGTATATAACGTTCATATAGTCAATATTAAAAGGGAAGCTTAAAACGAAGCTTAAGGTAAATTAATAATAAAACAGGTTTTTATATTGCTACTATAATAAGAGATAATGTATATTGTAATAAAAAAAGTATTTAATCTGTATAAATATTTATATGGTAAAAGCGGCGAAGTTGATTTGTATCTTAAGTGCTAATAATAAAAACACTATCATTTCGGTTGAAAGAATTTGTAAATATTGTTACGAGTCAGAATAGAGCTAACAAACTACCATAAATAAATATAATATAATAAATATAAATATAATAAATAAATAAGTATGTTTAATACACACACGGTCGACTGTCCCTAAGGTAGGCAACTTAATGCCTGTGTTATAGGTAACAGCTGACTGATATACATTTTTTTAAAAATAAATATACATATAAATGATACATATATAAATAAACATATATTACACCCAGACTCGGGGCGGGAATCGAACCCACAACCCTTGGAGCAGAAAACAGGGTCACCACAAACTGCGCCAACGGGTCAGTCAAAATATAATATTAACTAATCTGAACTTAAAGCGAGTGAGTTACGAGAGACGTTTGTTCTGTAGAGTACATATTCCACAGGACATTGCAGGCCAGCATCATCGAATTAGAAGCTTTATATACCTATCTACTGAGTTATTAAACTGCGTGTTGTCGCATATAATAATAATTATATAAACCACTAAAAATTCCTTTCGAAACATACGTTTCCTGTTGGTCCCAGTGTTTTCTATAACTTTATTTAAAAAAAAGTTTTTATTATTATCGACTCGAATTATTCGACTAATGTTGTTTTTTGTATAATTAGAAAATTGTACGAGTACAATTAAACCTACAAACAATATAAGTTATTTGCTATAAACTAATATTAAAAAGAAATAAAAAACTACATATCTCATTAAAATAAATTATTATCAAATAAAAAATTTACAGAATTTAAAATATTCTAATAAGTTCATCAAACAAAAAAAAAATCATATACGTCCTTAACGTTAGCACGCGGATCTTGTGTAAGAGGACTGGTAATAATAAAAGTGACGTTTGTTTACATCGATAAGATGAATCACTAGTAATTCCCAAGAACACATTCCAACGCGCGTCCTTCATAAGGTCTTTCCAAACAGGACGACGCGACTTTCTCGCGTTTGTCTAGTAATCGTCACATGTGTATAGAATCTCACGTGGACTTGGCTTATTAATTGTATAGTTATAATAAAGTTGTAACCGATTCAATAATGGGACGTTTTATGAAAGTGTTGCTAAACCCCATTGTTATTTTTTTTAGAAGTGAATACTTCTTTAGAATCGTTGTGATTCGTTGTGACGAAAATTGCGTCACGATAAAAAAAGAAACACATAAAGGTACAGGAGATAATAAGATATTAAACATAGATCATGCGTATGCGTATCCTAGCAATGTGTATCCTAGCAACGCGTAACTAAGCAATAGGTATAATGTTTAACTATTAATTAATAATTTTTAAATTGAGTTTGCCAAAGATGTTTCACTTGTGATATGTGTACTCCGTACACACAATTTTTTTTGTTGGTCAATATTTTGCATCGCGTTAAAACTACAAAATCATTTTGTATGTAATTTGATTACATACTACGAACTATGACACTGGATACTTTTGTCCCGAATTCAGTACTGTTTCCTTAGGAGAGTCAATGAAAGTCAAAATATGTAACCACAAATAAAGTCGTATGTACAGCTAGTTTAATAATATAAAACTAGAAATAAGATTTCAGATAGTTTAATTACAGGATAAGGCCTTACATTCATACCAATTTTATTATCAAATCTTATCAATTATTGTTTAACATTTATAGACTTAACATAGAGGCTGGTCTTGCTGGTACAATTTATTTAGAAGTCAAAATATTTTTGCTGAAGGAAAGTTTCTGTTATTACTATTTAGATTCAAGGAAGTATAATACAACTGGAAACGTTTTTTTTTTTATTACAAATATTATTAGCCAAAATGAAATATAATAATAAAAATGCTAATTTATATTCTAACCTGTTATTAATATTAATATGACGAATTATTAAAAACATAATAGGTACAGATATTTAAAAAAAAGCTTGTTTATAAACAACTAGACATCCCTCCCGTTTCCATCCGCGATAATACTTATGGCTAATTTTGCGTACTTTTTGTCGTAGCGTAAGGCTTTAAAGTCTATGTTACTACTGGTTGATGGAGATTCCTAAATAAAAAACTATTTATTAAGATTAAACAATTATTTTTAAAGTTTATCAACTAAAAACAAACAAACGAACAAACAGATATTTCCCTTATAATATTCGAATGGGTATCAACTCTTTAAGATAAACTATTAATTTAAATTATGTGAAATGTTTTATTTCCTAGACACATTTAGACTACAAATGGAAAATAGGATAAAGAAATGATCGAGAGCATTTTTTTTTTTTAACATTTCAATTCTATTATCTTTTTATTATTTCAAACGATATATGGTGAAATATTTGTGAATATGGAAAGTATAATCCACTTTTATAATATCAATCAACGATGATATAATATATAAGATTTATAATCCAAATTAATTATCGATAAAATAGAAAAATTCAAAGAAATAAATATGGAATTAAATGTAAATATAATTATTAGAAATTCATATGTTTATGTCATAAATTATATTAAAAAAAAGACATTAATATGTTAACAGATAGAAGCGCGAGTGTGTAATCAGCCGAGTGTGAATAAAAACAAGCGTAAGATAAGCCACTGACCAGTTTTGTTCGGAATATCTTAAGATCTTGACGTGACTGAGCATACTTAAAAAATTAATAAATAAAATGGTGTCGAGGATTTTGTGGCTGATGATGGCTTTCGGGTTGGCTTTTGGCGCCACCTTCATGGGTAGTCTCCCCATGAAACCTGAGCAACATGGTATGTTTTGTTCTTTTTTTTTTAAATCATAGCTCCTTTAAAATCCCCTCATTACTTCTGATTTAGCGGTAAGCAAGTGCTAACTAGCGATAAATATTTTGTGGTTAGAATTTTAGTAAACAATATTTTATGAAGTTAAAGTGTTTTATGCAAGTAACAAAAGATATTTTTGTTTGGATTGTTGCCAGTCCCTGCACTTTTTTAAAGATAACTTGAAACTGCATTTATAGTACATAAACAGCTTTCTTTGTTTCAAAATATTATGTAAAAAGTAGTAATATTCAGTCATTATTTTAAAGGCAGGTATATTTTATTTTCGGTTGATATTCATTCAACTGCGGAAAACCGGGATATTTGGCGCGAGCTTGGGAGGCCTATGTCCAGCAGTGGACTGCGATAGTCTGCGATGCGATGCGATTAGTTGAATAGAGAACACGGAAATATGTATATTAGAGAATCATTAAAAACATTTTAAAATATTGAAAATATATTTACATTAAAATTATTAAAATTATTAAATTATTAAAATATTTATTTTCCAAAAAACAAGTTAGTAAGTACACTTTACACAATTTACATTAATAGTATTATTTGAAGTTTTGTATAATTTCAATGTTATTTATTTTATTTTACGAAGTATCAAGTACAACAGTATCTACAACCACAATAATACCAGTAACAACAACAGAGTAGAATGTCTAAGTCCAAAGCTTAAACTAAACATTGAAATTAGCAATTTAATATTACCGACTCATTAATAGACTTTTGTAACTTTAATGAAAATTTCTTTTTCTTTTTAGATCCAGTTTTATAACTACATTATTCATAATCTAATTTGCTTGATTATGGTAATTAAAATGGCAGTAAGCCCTTGACCTATCAACGAATTTAACGGTTACATGTAGACACGTGTTTTTTTATTTATTTATTTAAGAAATATACATATATACTATGTATAGTATTCGAACCATGAGGATAGAACTCGCGTGTCTTGTCTGTCGTAACTATTACGGGTTCAACTATGGTCGCAGTCGAGTTTATAATTATTTGATTTAATTAAAATTCATATCGGGTTCGCCGGTGAATAAAATCAGTGTGAGGAAGTGAATAAAATCCGCATGATTTGAGTGAGTTTCCGAGACGCCCTTGTACTCAAATCCGTAGCGAACAGGCCTTTGACCATTGTTATCAATTTCAGTTCATCAAGCTAGAAATCTTTGACCTTTTGTACTATCGTCTTATAATACAATTATTTAATTAAATATTTAAATCGTTTGATGAATAAAATTAGTTAGTTTTATTTCTATAAACTATCTGCACCTTCTTTACCTTCGTAACTTCAGATCAAGTAGGAATGTCTGGATAAAAAGTAGCCTATGTGGTATTTTAGATCTCCAGCGGTCTAAGTATTAAGTTTCAATGGAGTTGGTTCAGTAGTTTTTGCGTGAAAGAGTAACAAACATACACCCAAACTTTTAATAATTTATATTTTATAATATTATCGTAGAGTGTACTTCTAATTCGTTTCAATTAATAATAATGATTGATGGTTTATGCCGTGCGGCGACCGGCAGAGAAGAATAGTCCCGACCTCTTTCTTGCCAAGGTGTCGTAAAAAGCGACTAAAGCCATAGTGTCGCGAACTGTACACCAACCAGGACGGTGATGGGTAACAGCGTCACCATAGCCCGCCGCAATACACTGCGCTCGCCCACCTGCCTGCCAAGCATAGTGAGTATTGCCAAACTCCCTAAGAGATGATGGGAGAGGTCTACATTTAGCAGTGAACACACAACGGCTGATGTGGTGGTGGATTTTTCCATTCTAAATCCAAAGGTTTAAATACATTGATTGACATCAGCAGCATTGATAGTTCAAATTGTGTGTTAAATAATTATTTTATTATTATGTACAGCTTTCCTATGCTTGTTTTGAATTTAAGCCGTTTTAAAACCACTATCAATATTATATAATAAAAATGTAAAATATTTCGTAAATAATGTTACGCGTCTATAAGCGTTATAAATCACAAATTCATCTCACAAATTCAAATTAACCAGATGAACGGCGTCTACATAGCCTTTTCATATTGATTATTATTTAAAACGTGAATAAATACCGTCAAACCGGCGCCAGAGTGATTTAAAAGTATCTTTACGCGCAATTATGTCGTTGGAATGATAACAAAAATATAAAAATCGAATTTTACATATAAACAGGACAAATTATTTTAAATAACAATAATATGCATATCAATTTCGTGTCTACACTTCTGTGGCGTCAACTGTCTCGACACAATGCTGCGTTTCAACTTCGTTATATATGCACATAATTATACTAGTTGCGTAATTTTATTTAGATTTAAATATAAAATTATTTGCTTATCAGTATCTTAGAATCTGCACGTTCTACAGGCTAAAATGTTTATTCGATTTTAATGTGTCATTATATTCGTCATCGTGTAACTAAGTGTATGTAAGTACTTGGTCTTTTTTTGGTTTTTATATCAATTTTAACTTAAGTTTATTTTATATTTTTGGCCATGACTATAACGACGAATTCAACAGATGTTGGCAAGCTGTCGATTTGTTTTATTTTAAACATGGTAATTAACATTTTAAATGTACAGTACAGTAAAATAATTGAAAGTGAGATAAAAATTTTATTTTGACTATGCACTTAATTTAGGGTTGTCACAAGCAAAAATTTACCAATAATAATAATTATTAACTGTTTATCTGCTTGCTCGTTGAAAAAAAAAGTTTATATTGTACTTAAGTCAATTGTTGTATTTAAATATGTGTACTATTTGTTGTTGAATAAAATTATAACGTAACTGTTAGTTATTTACGTTTTTATATATAGATTTATTACCAGATATGTGTTAATATTCGATTATTATTTATTAGGATCGGGTATAAAGAAACGTAACATGTCGGGTAAAATGAAATATGTAATTTCGATGTGAGTTTTAGCAGCCCTAACGATTATTTTAACATCTCAAGGGTCAAGGTACCCGTTTGTAAACAGCTTTCAAGGTGATTTTTTGTATTATTTTTTTTAAGAAATCCCAATACCGCGAGGTCGAAACGCAACATTGTGAACTGAAGATAATACTGAATTATTGCTTTGATATTTATGTATAGAGATGTTTTTGACAGCATGACTTAAAAAAAATTCGAGGTTTCTTCAATCTATCTACCATTAATATATTATGTTAATAATGAATCATCTTACTAGACTACTACGAGTACGACATAGGCCTCCCCTATGATGTCTGGGGGGGTTTGGCAATACTTGCCATGCTTGACAGGCGGGTCGGCAAATGCAGTATTGTGACAGGATATGGTGACACTGCTGCCCATCACCATCCTGGTCGATGTACAGTTTTCCGCACAACTATAGCCTTAGTCGCCTTTTAAGACACCTCGGCAATAAAGAAGTCGGGACTATTTTTCTTTGCTGGTCAAAGCACGTCAAGTGAATCTGGCTTACCGAATATTAATAAAATATCACTTAATTACTTTGATTCCGTGATTCACTTCACCGGTGATGAAAAAACTGGTAAATTTTTTGCCCATGGAACTGAGATTGCGATTGAAAATCAGTCGGGAATGGTGCCAGAATTCTTGCCATCATTCCATGCAAGCATGATTTATGTCACAATTATTTGTTAATAATATATAGTTTTTGTTATTAGTAGTTATTATTTGTAGCGATGTACTAGGTATTAAAAGTGTGATGATCTGTTTGAGTACGGTCACATAACGAAGTCCGTTATATCCTTGTTCGCTGACAAGGTCGCTGCATTGTTTTCGAGTTCATCGATGTCACAAAAAATGTGTAGACGTCGACGTCGATCACATTCCTTGAATATTAAGTTGTTTATGTAGCAGCGTGGGAAGTTCGGAATGTGGAAAAAATAAAATATTTGTAATTTTTTATAAGATTCTATTACTTTAATTCTAATACTAAAGGTAGCATGAATTTAAAGGAAAATGTAGCAAACTAATATATAAAAATAAAACATGTAGATTTGTGTTATTTAAATTAAATATAGTTTTATATTATTAAGATTTTATAAAAACTTTCTTCGAAATTTTAAAAGTTAATGGGCAAGTATGATATATTTATACAAATGATATATTTATTAAGTAAAACGAATCTGAACATTTGGTTATCATATAATATTAATATGTCGATTCCAAAAATTTTAATTCAGCCGTAAAAATTTAAAAAATCGAGAACTAATATACTAATAATAAGTAATATACTAATATATATATATATAATAATATACCGTTTATAGTATAGTTTTATATAATTATTAGCAGTATAATATTAAGGTTTATATATTCTTTTTTATAAAGTTAAAAAAACTTAGATTGTAGGTAAAAAGACAAATATAAGTTACTAATTGCTGATTTATGTATTTTGTGTACACAAGTATTAACCAACTAGGTATTTTGGCTAACCGAAGACAATTTATATATATGTGGGGAACTATTATTAGCTTTATGTTTGTATGTAAATTGTGTATTTGTAAAAATATTGTAGCTGTTGTTCCTCCTCGAAATGAAATAAATAAGTAAATTTTTACTTCATAAAAATTTGATTAATTTTCTATCGGTTTAAGTTACAGCCTACTCAATGTATGTATGGATATACTCGTATAATTCTAATAAAATAAATACAGATTAATGTAACGTCATTTTAGTCAAACATCATTTTTTTTTACTATACAATTGTTAAAAAGTTCCTAGTGTTGATTAAAATATTTTACAATCTGTGACAATTAAAAAACATATTTATAATAGTTATCTTTGTTTCCGTATTATGTCCATGTCAACACACACCGTTATACAAATAAACAATAAATCAATTGTGATAAATGTATTTCCGTAAAATAAATATATTTTTTTTAATTTATACATGGTTAGTTTTCCGCTATCAACCTTTTAATGGAAATCAGGCTTAAGAAATAAATTATAATATACTATCCGTAGAAAAATGGTTTCTGGCATCGTCACTTCTCATTATAAAAGAATATAATGAACTTAAACATTTTAATTTATTATATGTACAGCTTCCTTGTTTTGTGATATTATTTGAATTAAAATAAAATAATAATTATAGTCGCTTGAAACGCAAATCACTACCAACTGTAAACAAAATTTTTTCCAATATATCAGTTTTATTATAAGTTACAATAAAAGTTCGATCGATCCTTGTGTAATAAAACATTTTTAGAAATATCAATAAAAAAATATTTTATTGTTTCAGCTCACAAAACAGGCTGTTATATTAAGGAAATTGATGACGTCATAACTTTTGGTGAAGCAGTCAACCCAGTTGGCGTTTGCTACAGGATAGAGTGCTCGAAACACATGCTTTACTATGCTTCGTAAGTTTTATTACATATTCAATATCAGACGAAGGTTTCTCCCGAGTTTAACGTAACTGTTTCCCTCTCGAATATCATAGCGTGTTATTATATAGCCTATAGTCTTTCTTGATAAACAACATTAATATATTTGACGACGCTTGACGACGCGTTGGCGCAGTGGTCACAGCTACTGACTGATGCGCTGGCCGTCGCGGGTTCGATCCCCGCACATGACAAATATTTGTATCGGCCATACAGATGTTTCCGGACCCCCGACATAGGATTCAAATTCTACTGGGGGCCGTTGATTGTGACGTTTATTTATTTATTTATTTATATTTATTATACACGAATTTGTAACTGTACGTTGATAATTTGCCACATATGAGTGTCACGGAGGTGTTTTAAGGAGGTGGCTTCAGTTAAAAGGCTAATACAAAAGAATTTTTAAATTCAGTCTGGTTATTATTACCTTGTTAAAGAAAAAAGAAAGAATTTTCAGCTTTGTTATATTATTAAAAATGTAATATCGTAAGGTCTATCCAAGACTCCGGTTACGAATTGGACTTTAATATATTCTTGCTTTTATTTAGTTTTTTTTTTCGAGACATGAGCTTAAGCATGAGACGTATGTTTAACGAATTTCCTGTCAAGTATGAGATGGACTTTTTAACCGATTTACGACTCGAATATTATGCGATGCTAGTTTAGTAGTACCCGCGATCGGATTTAACACTTTAACCACCATGTTCCATTCATCAAATAATATCATGTTTTAAAAATTGTTTTTCTTCTTTATCTTAGATGCGGAGTTATAAGTATAGAAAATCATTCGTCAAACTGTTTCATCACTGACGAAGATCTCAGCAGACCGTATCCAAGTTGCTGTCCGCAAGTGAAGTGTGAACAGGATAATTTTCTCGTCTAGTAGTACTAGATTAAGTCTTATTTAGACTTAGTTGCTAATCGAAGATCTGACTAAATTTAAACGTGAAGATAAAGCGGAATTAATTGATCTTAAAATTTATAAAGGCATCTGTCTCGTTAGTATTAAGTTGGAAGACCAGAATTATTTATAATAAATATAAATATAAAAGACGAAAAAAAATCGTCAAAATTTACTAAAGTTGTATATAATTGCATTTATCGCAAAAAAGGGGTAAAAAAGTTTTCGTCATAGAGATTTATTCACAAGGGCCTTAATTCTGTATGACATAATTACATAAGAAATAATGACAAGATACGATACAGGAACTACAACTGCAAGATGTCTGTTCGTCTACCACGAGTTTTTGTTACAAGCGCACATGACATAACTGCAGTAGTAAACGTAGAAACGCAATAGTAATGACAGTATCCGCGAGAGGCGCTGCTCAACTTTCCATACAAATTGTTTACTACACTCGCTAGCGTGTATTGTGAACTATCGTCTCTGGAAACTCATGGTAGACGTACTGATGTGTGTGCAGATGATATTGAAAGCACCGTCATATATAATTACAATGAAAAATCTCGACGTCTTGTCGGTGTCGTGATAAGAGATTTGGACGTACAACTAGGGAGTTGTTATAGTAGATAACTATTAATACTTAATAAAAAAATTAGAAGAATAAACAAATGAAGGAACAGGTGCAATACCAAGACCGCTGCGTTAATGATCTATGAAATAGGCCTATGACTTTTAGTGGGCGATCGACGACACATTACACACACTTGGATGTCAGTTAAAACTTAAATTAGAATATCGTTAAACATATTCTTAATGACAAAACAAAAAAAAAGTAATTCAAAGCTACATAATTGTGAAATTGATGTATTAAATAATAATAAGTAATTTAGATAGACTTAGTGATCGTTATTGTGTTATATTCTTAATTTTTAAGGCTATAAAAAAAGAACTAGTGTTATGAAGCTGTATTAAGGTGTTTCATGTCAGTCTTATGAACTGGAGGTACCCCTTAAAGACTTATTGATAGAGTTCCTTATGAGAGTTAGGGTTTAAAATGATTAATTATACTCTGACTCGAGAAGCTATCTTGCCGCCAAATTGTTATTATTTATTTTATTAAATTAGTTTTATTTTGTATATTGTGTTTCATTTTATACTTTATTTTCTACACATATAATACTATATATTACTGCGACTCAGGGATGTCAGACGGCCACTCAAAATTTCTGGTACCGAGTAGGCTGAAAAGTTGGTATTGATGACGAAAAATGGTACGCCTGAGCTGTGTTACCAACATTGATATAATATAGCGATATGTAAAAGCGATGACCTTTTTTTTTTTAGATAGTAGTTGACGACCTTTTTTTTTAGCTATACGTAGACCCGACGATCTTTTTTTTTAGCTCTAATATGGAATCGACGACCGACTAGGTATCTATTTTGCGTACCAGGATTAATTATCTTGGTACATGGTACGTGATCCTAAAAACTGGTATGTGTACCAAGAAACTGGTACGTCTGACATCCCTGCAGTGCGACTAGAGTAAGAAGCGACAACATTTCTGGTGTAGTAGTGTGATTGCTTGTAGGATTCCTTATCGTAACTCGGAGAGCACGTAAAGGTTGTTATAATAGACACTCATAGATAGTTACTCATGTTAGGGAAATTATCTGCCAACTCAAAGTGGAGCAGCGTGTTGAATTAAGCTCGAAACCTTCTTCTATATAGAGAAGAGGCATTTGTCCAGCAATGGAGCGTTTACAGACTATTCAGTTCATTTAGTTCTTTTTTTTTTTACAAATCATGACATGGAGATCTGATACTGTGTCTACTACTCATTCTAACCAGTTATTGCTTTCATGCCTCTCGCACTTTTATTACTGATACTATATTTATTGTATAGGCCATACAGATGTTTGTCGTGGTCTGGGCGTTTGTGCTTGTGTATTGTGTGTGATTCCGGACCCCCGACACGGGATTCACATTCTACTGGGGGCCGTTGAGTGTGAGACGTTTATTTTATTTATTATTTATTTTATGTTTTAACATCCTTCCACAGTCTCTCCCAGGGTGAAGTTTGAAGTTTCTCTCTAACTATACTCTACTATAACTATTTAGGAAGGAAGGGGGTGAACATTTTATGTAATAAAACAACTATTCATTTTAAAATAAAATATCAAAAAATAATACTAGATTATGCCATAATATAAAATAAGTAATAATTAAAAAATAATCAAAATAAAATAAAACTATACAATCAGTAGATATCAATAAAAAAGGCATTTTTATTTACACTGCAGGCTAATAGTAATAGAAAATGTGAATAACAAAAAAATGTCTTTTACATTATTGAAACTTAGATCTAGGTTGTTCGACACATCAGGAGTTCATTCAGTTCAGAGTTAGCAGTAAGCCAAGATCGCCCAGTGGATATTTTCAATTTGATAAATTAATAGAAATGTGTATATTAATAACAATAGATACTTCTCATTTTCTTTTCTATATTTTTTAAAGAGTAGTCAATAAAAGCTGTGGTCATCAATCCTAGTCCTGATAGCAGTTCGGTTACGGTGGCAGAAGTCATGCTAAGAATCTTTAGCAGTAATTACATTGCAAACCCTGCCTGCAGATCCGGGACCCTCCAATTAAAGGGGCTGAAGGCTCCCGCAGGGGTTGATTACATTGCAAACCCTGGTGATTAATGATATTAAGACTGAAGTGTATCTTTCTTTTTTGAATAGTCTTGGATCGATGACTAACCAAAAAAATGTAGTATTTATAGTCTTGACGTGATATAAAAATATTGAAATCGTTTTTGACTCAGTCATTGTGCTTAACTTTTAGTCGTATGACTTTTTAATTTTTATTTGGTGACTGAAGATCGTTATATAAATCTTCAAAATAAGTTCAATTATAAACAATATTTTTAAAATACAAAAATTCTACTATAAACGAGACAACTAATGACATCTTTTGATAAAATTATAAACTAACTCAAGTAATTTTACAAGTAAAATACTTAAGTATAAATACATGAATACATAGAAATTTTTCAAAATATAATTTATATAATAGATTAATAATATAGTAAACTAGATAAGTTTAAGTGAAAAACTTGAAAAAATAAATGTTATGAACTACCTACTAACCTAACCAAACACTCGAATAAGTTCTTAAGTTTGTGCATAGATGGCGCAATTACCTACAATTGTATAATCCCAACAATTTAATTTCGAAAATAAAATACTTTCACCAACCAATTATAATAATTCTCTCACTATAAGAAAGCTGCAATATCAAGACGGAACATATACTATAAACATTAGTCTAACACGGGGCCGGCCTAAGGCGAAAATGGCGAGTGTGCAAGACTTATACCTACCTATTAAGAATTTTTATGGAAAACATAATCAAGTTTTATTATCCATAATTATCTTGTGTCGGAAGTGCAAACGAGAAAATAAAGCCGATAGGCTATTCGTATTCTTAAATTAGTAATAATAATAATTTTCTTTATTTGTATATTACACGTTTACAAAGTCGGGGCGGATCGGTAATTTAAAATAAAATAATTATAATCGAAGTTATCAAAAATCATTATCTTAGTTTTTTTGGTATTTGTATTTTGTTTATTTATGTGTTAAATATAAAAAATAATTTATATTTACCTAAACATATTTATTGCTTTTTACGATTTAAGCAGTAATTAATCGTTTGATTTGATCTGCGTTATATCGTAAATATAATTTATTTCATAAATAAAGTATATGATACAAAGGGTTTGATTGGAAAAGGATTCATCGGATGGAGTTTTCGAACGACACCGCAATTTATTTTTCAATCACCAAACGAACTTTGCAAAAGGGTTTTTTTACAACTTTTTAATCTCTGAAATCCGTAAAGCTACGAATTTCAAAGCAAGGATAACATTTCGTAAACATATGTTCATATCTGACCTGATTCGTTTACAAATCGTTTTGTAACATGTATTTTATTTGAAATTATTATTTTACTGGTACTCTATAGACTATTCATTACTATTATTATCACATTGGTAACATTAAGATTGTTTCTGGCATCTGTTTTGTCGTTTTATAAGATTCCGTACCCAAATAGTGTCTAAAAATCCTACTCTCTAAGCTTGAATTAGTGATTTTTTACTAATTTCAAGTGATTAAAATTTCAATTTCACTTTTTATTAATGTGAGAATCGTACCACGCAGAATTAGTGACTATTCAATGTATGAATATGTGAATATAGGAGTCCACTGATTTGATCATTGAATATGTGTAGTTTAGAAATTCACTGACATGTATGAATGAATACAGCTTCACTAACGTAATTAATGAAAATTTCGCTGGTTCATGTTTAGAGAGTACTTCCTAAGGCTCCGTTGTCCGTCTGTCTGTCTTTTCATCTGTTTATCCGTCACAAGTATATCTTTTCTTATCTCTTGAAATCGTTAAAAAAAAATGTAAATTTACTATGCTTCTAGTAGAGCGTTTGATATTCTGCACAAAAACTGATTATTTCGACGCTTTTATCGACTGTATTCTTCGTTTTCCTTTGTACATGCCATACTCGGATAACCATGATGAAAATATTTTAAAATTGGTTATGGCTGTAATAGCCATGTGGTCGAGAATAGCTCAAGAAAGAAAATATTGGAAGAAGTTGGAGGAGGACTATGCCAACCAAGGTTAAACGGACACGGTGTCGATGATTTAGAAATAAGTTAGAGATAAATAATTGTAAGTGTCTGAAATAAAAGGCTTATATTATTATTAATAGGTATTATATTATAAGACAATTTAATATATTATATTAAATATATATTTATTATATTATATACATAAACAACATGATTCATGTAACTAAGTAGTTTAACGTGAACGTAGGTGGTTAGTAATCTATAGTAGTATAGAATATCATTATTAATCAAGTGAAGTCTACTTGGCATTGGGCTCGAGACACATCTAACATATTTTCGGTGCGTCATGCGGACGTGAGGGAGATTAGTTTCCGAGTTACTAATGAGGTTAGACAAAACTACGGTACGGTATTAAGACATAATAGTTAGTATCTGTTTGGTAATTTTCAAGATAACTACAGTTATAGTTATTAGTAGACTAACTACATATTATTAGGTGAAAAACAATAATATTGAGGGTCAATCTTAAAACCAAATAATATATTTATTTCGAAATTTTTTAATATACATATTTATAATGCAAAACTTAAACTAATTATTTACTGATAATTTTGGTATAAATCATGCCTGTGTGGAATGGTGCCAAGAATACTGGCAGTACCAATTCCGGTAGAACAGTGGTTAAACCACTATTATATTAAATAAACTAATGAAAGCTTTTGGGTCACGTTACAATTATTTTTACACTTATATTGCAAGTACTATCAGAATAAATAGCTGATGCTGGACTCACCGACGGTGATTCCAAGGCTTGGACCTTGGTCAAGGGCATCAGACTATTGTATTTCAGAACTCATTGGGGTAGATGTACATGATAACCTATGTACGAGATAACCTTTGTACCAGATATCCTATGTACCTGATAACCTATATACCAGATAACCTATATACCAGATAATCTATATACCAGATAACCTATATACCTGATAACCAATGTACCTGTTAACTTATGTACATGATAATCTATGTACGAGATGACCTATGTTCGAGATAACCTATGTACCTGAAAACATGTGTACTCGATAACCCATGTACCTGAATACATATGTTGATAACCTATCTACCTGATAACCTATGTATCTTATAACCTATGTTCGATAAAACCTATGTACTTGATAACCTATGTACGAGATAACCTATGTACGAAATAAACTTCATTAGTAACCTGTGAAACAGGCTCTCAGTGTAAATGATCTTCGGTTTTACCTTGAAATTCAACTGTAATATTTTTGAGACAAAGTTCCTTCTAGTTTAAATATTTCTGCCCAACATTTAAATCAATTTCAAAAATTGTACCAATTTTTTTTAAAACCATAATTGACCAATTTTATGCCCCTCCAAAAGGCTCGAGTGTGCGACTGATATGTCAATTATATCCAGTTACATTTACTAGTAGTGAAACTAATCCTAGCATAAAAAACTAGTGAATGTTAGCTCAGTGTGAAGGTCGGTATTGTTTTGCATTTACAAGTTTTTTAATGTTAGATTTAGATTAGGTTCTTTGTTACCCCTGTCAAATAGCTGATTAACCCCCGCGGGGGTAATTACTCGTATCTCGATCTGATAAATACTCGTATGATACCATACTTTACCATACCATACCATACCATATCCATACATAGCACATGCGTTGTTCTATTGCTTAGAGTAGAATATGTACGAGTATTATATTCGGTTGTAGACAGCCTCAATCGCGATGTTACAGTACGAGGTACACTATGTATGACCAAATCGCATCACATCTCAGATTGGGGTCATCTATGCGAACTCAAAACGCCGTCAACACAGGATATAATATATTTATAATCTAGAACGACCGAGGTAAAGCCACATCGTCTATTCCCAAATATTAAAAGCGCGGTGTGTACACTATTATGTAAAAAAATCACCGAATAACATTATAAGCACTCGTTCGAAAACAGAAAACCCAGGATCGAGATTTTTAATTGTGCGTAAAGAATATTATGTTTATAATAATAAAATTGTAAAAAAAACATCTCCAGAGATCGAATGTTCGTACGTGATGCTTGATACCTTATATCTATATCAAGTCTATAATTATGTAATATATAAGTAATTATTAACTTATAATGAATCTGTAACAGATTCAACTTACAAAACATTGAGGATATGTTGATACTTTTTTGGAGGGTATTTATAATAATTGATACTGAAGCCAAAACTATTTTTATCTCATTTTTGTCTCTCTTTCTGTCTGTTTATCTGTATCTTGGCTTGACATCACGACAAAACTAAGGTATGAATTTCAATAAAATTTTGAACCATTTAAGTGTATTTATTTCGAAATTCAGTAGGTTTTCTTTGGGAGAGTGGATGAGAGTTAGAATTCGTAATCAGGTACGGAATCGCGGGTACAGTTTGTTTAAATAAAATTTTTTAAACGACCAAGGAAAACGGATTGTATCCCCTTGGTCGAAACAGTTTTATAAAGGCGTAAATTGCTGTTTCTGTTTTCTTAAAAGCTAGCAAGGTCCTACAACACAAAATATCGATCGATGGATTCTTCGGTCTAAATATATTGCTTCTTTTATTGTATCTCATTGTATAAAATAACATTTAATCGAGGTCATCTCGCATATTACGTACATATTAAATATATATATTTTTTAATTATTTTTTATTATTTATTATTTATTTATCAATAATACATATAACAAAAACAATACATTAATAGTACATCAAAAACCACGGAGGTTTAATATGTGTACTAACAATGAGTTCGCTATTAGTAACAAAGGTTATATTACAATAAAATTAATTAATTACAATAAAAGTTTTTCTATTACTATAAACTATCTACATCATAATAACCTACAAGTAGATTACAAAATTATACGATTGCTTCCGTCCAGCGCACCCAGAATCAATAACTTTAATTTATGATTAATATTTTTTTTATTTAGTGAGTCCCTGAACTCAGGTTCGAGTTTATTTATGAGTCGAGGTAATAGGAAATCAGCAGTCCGGGTACCATATGCATTTCGAGCAGATAGCGTCACAAGCCTACCGCTAGTGGTCGCCCGGGTTAATTTGTTGTGGTTGAATTCTATTTTTAAAGAGTTATTGAAATATTCTTCCTTTAAGAATTGTAATATAAACTGATCCTGAACGGGCAATACCTTACAATGCTTGAAAAGTTGCAAGTGGTTAAAGGAAAATTTAAGTTTAATGTTAGGCGAAACTACATGTTTTAAAATGCGTATTTGAAGATTATATATTTTATCTAGAGAAGTTTTATAAGTTCTTCCGTAGCTGGAAAGGCCGTAACCTATTATCGAGTTTGCAAAGGCATTATACATTGTCAGCTTTGTTTTAAAGGTCATCCTATGTTTAATAATTTTTAACTTTGCAAGGAAAGCACGAAGTTTATCACAGATTTTTTCTATGTGTGGACCCCAACTGAATGCATTGTTTATAAGTAAACCGAGGTAGACGTGAGAGCTTACTGCTTCAATTGGTGTACAATTACACGACAGGTGATTCGTTTTATTATGAAGATGCAGGCAGTTGTGATTGTGAGCGATTAGGTTTTTAGTGAGTTGCTTATTTCGCGCGTAAGGGGATCTTATGTGTAGCAGCTTGGTTTTGGTAGCATTCAGGACTAGATCTGAGTCGTGGCACCACTTGTTTAAGTTGTCAAAATCTGATTGTAATTTATTTAAGGCTTCTAAGGGATCTGCTGCGATCGAAAGAATAGCTGTATCATCTGAAAATTGATAAGATTTGCAGTGATTGATAACATTACACATTTCATTAACATAAGCCAAAAAATGGAGGGGGCCAATTACGGAGCCTTGAGCGGTGCCTGTGGATACCGACACAGAATCGCTTAAGCATTCATTTATTTTAACTATGTATGAACGGTCCTCAAGATAGTTTTTGCACCAGTGCAGAATATTGCTTCGGATTCCAGTGTTTTCAAGCTTTTCAATTAGTTTCTGATGGTTAAGCGTATCAAAAGCTCGTGAAAAATCAATAAATACGACTATAATGTGAAGTTTATTATTTAGGGACTTATTGATTTCATCGGTGAATTTTCTTAGTAATTCTGTTGTGCTCTTTCCGGACTGAAAACCGTACTGATTTGCGTTGAGGATGTTATTTTGTTTATAGAATTTATATATTTGTTCACAAATGAATTTCTCAATAATTTTATCAATTGACGGCAGAAGGGTTATAGGGCGATAATTAGTGGTGTCACTTTTGGAACCTTTTTTAAATACAGGCCGCACGCATCCTGTCTTTAAATCAGTCGGGTATCTGCAAGTGTGGAGGCTGGTATTGATAAGATCACATATAGCGTGGCACAATTTATCACCTATCATTTTAATATCGATTATTTTAATTCCATCCAAACCAGGCGCTTTCCTTGCATTAAGTTTTTTAACTATATTCACAATATTTTTGGGAGTTGCTTTCTTGAATCGAATACTAACCTGGGCGGGCTTAGTATAGGAGCAATCTTTTAGTAATTTAATATTACAGCTTGGGATAATTTTTTTGATTATATTATATATAAAAATAATTTAAATAATAATAATAATTTTTAATATTAATTTTTTTATTATTATTAAAATTATAATTTTTTTATTATTATTAAAAATATTAACCAACAATCACACCACGTTAACCTAGCCCCGTGGTAAGTTCGTAAGAACTTGTGTTACAGGTACTAGGAACGGAAATAAATTTAAAATTTATTTTATTATACATAAATACACATCCATGACCCGGTGCAGACATCTATATTCGTCATACAAATTATCTGCACCTGGCGGGATTCGAACCCGCGACCGCTGCGTAAAGTGTCCAGTTGCCTGACCACTCAACCAGCCGGCCGATAACATATGGATGATAGGCTTACAGTCTTATATACAACATCGTATTTATATATTTTTTATTTATTTATTTAGCACTTAATTTAGTCAACGTGGTTTTATTACTTTTATATTAGGTCACAATGCTTATATTTTGATTACCATTCTGGCGTAGTGGAGCAAGAAGTCTTAACATAGTCGGTCGCACGTACGATTCCCGCTTAATAAACTTACCGTTAAATAAATAACTTACCGTGGCGAATACGAAAAGTCGTCGGTCCTAATTGTTATCATAGATAGATAGCGGTCTTTATTCATGAGAGCGAAATATGTTTATTCTCTTTTTCAATGTCAACGATATTACTTTTATACAGTTTAAGTAATTGCAAAACAAACGAAATTCTTAAGTAAAATAAACCCTCTGAGGACTTAAGAGAAAAGAGAGAAAATAAAGGCGAAAAAGTGGATGATAAAAAATATATTCGCCATGGGATTTAATGGAAAATCTTTTTGTTATATTTTTTTTTTGTAAATATTTAATGTTTCATGATACTGCTTAGTAGTGCTGTAAAAACAACGCCTAAGTGTCCTAAATGAAAAGGAAATAAAAATATTATAATATTCCTGTAGCTAGCGTATACAATTATATAAAATATAGATCCACTAACTACTTCGAAAAATACGTCCGGAAAATTTATTTTTATGAATTATTTTTTTTGTTTCTTTTTAAATGAAACAAATTAATGATAGTATAAAATGCTATTATACGTCTAGTCTTAAAGTTCAGAAAAAAATAGAGAACGTTTTTTCCGGTTCAGGAAAAAATAATGATGAATGCTGAAAAGTTAATGAGTTTGTTTATTTGTTGAAACGTACTAATCTCAGAATCTATCGTTAATATTTGGATTAGAAACTTTGCTTCCATTAAAACACGACCTTCTTGAGGCTATAAAACATCATACTGTGACACAATATTGAAACTTTAACCATAATAAATAACGCACTCAAACGTAGGCCTCGCATATACAATTTATCAAACATAAGCCTATTTCTTTAAAATATAATAATAACAAAATAAAATAAATACGGATAACCTCGCGCAGAACATCTAGTATAATAGAAACTTCTTTTGTTTTAAACTGATGTTGAGGTCTGTGAGCAATCTATGTTAAGTAGGAAGAAATTTCAAAGACTATTTTCCCATAAGCTCAACTTTCCAGTTTCCATTTAACTTTATGGATTAATTTCCTCGATAATATCTTTTTCAAATTATTACTTTGAAGAAACAATAAAACGCGTTTTAGTCCAAAGGCTCGATAAAGTTTCGGGGTATGAGATACATTTTTTTATGATTATTATGTGCTCGAGAATGTCCTTTAGAAATTACCCTATTAGCTTTAATGTCAGTGTTCCGTAGGCTACAGGTTTATTTTACTTTTTATTTGTACTCTGTTTATTCAGATTTTAATTATGGTCTTTGTTCGTAACGTTATTACGATTATTATTTTGTAACATTTCTACATTTTCGAAACGATAGTTTCTCCTTGAGTTAACAATAATTATGATTTTTTATTTTCCTTTTTATCGTATTTAATGTAAATAAATAGATATTACGATAAACGGTAATTATGTCAATTTACCAATAGATACATTTAATTAAATTTTTTAATATTATTTTAGTCTTACTAGTCGATCATCATTAGTTCATTTCTATATAGCATAGTTCATTTCTCGATAGCTCAGATATTTTTTGTAGTTTTACAAATATATGTTTCTGGTCTGGGTTCTCGTGGGTATCCCCACCAAATCTTGGAGAACACGTAAAGCGGTCGTTATCATAGATATTTGATAGCGATCGTTACTCAAAGTAAGGAAATTATCCGCCAACCCGCAGTGGAAAGACGTGGTGGATTAATTCTAACTCTTCCCCAATATGGAGAACAGGTCTTCGCAAAGCAGTGGGACGTTTAAAGACTGATTCATATATCATATCATATGGCAAGGTTTACAAGTCAAATTAGTTTTTGACATTATATAGATTATGCTTGAACTATGTCCATCAATATGACAGCGTACTTAATCAGTTGTGTCAGGTCATTCGTCAATCACATTGTTGCTATCAATTGCAATTATAAATTCAGTTCAGTATTAATTAATTTTTTAATCCCAATTTTTTAATAATTATTTAATTGGTTTTCGATATTCGTACTATTTGTTTTATAAGTAGTACCTGAAAATTGATACAAATGTTTCATTTTGTTTATTAATATTTACTTGTATTTTAAGTCGATTAAAACCAGTGAACGAATAGCCAATTGATGTTAAGTGAGAATATAAGATAAAAAGACAAGAAGAAATGAGATACTAAGATATGTGATAATTATTATTAGGTATTAATGACACTAAACTAACAGCAGACTTGGCGGGGAAACCTACAAGGAAAAATATCCAGACCAGAAATAAATATTTCATCTAATTGACCCCACGACCGTCTTTTTTTTTACGATGGGAAATGCATTTACGCATCCCGCCGCCCGCAGACGACGGGTATGTGGGACTCGCTGGCTGCCAAGCCAGAATACCCACTAAAACCCATTGACCGTCTACGCCGTAGTGGTGCACCACGCGATCGCTCGCGCATACAACAGTGACGCCCCGACGCTTGGCCCGGTGGCCCCTCCGCATGTGATTGGAGCCGCTCGACTGGTCCACTTTGCTAATTCAGAGAAGTACCAGGAGCGGCCCTACCACCGAAATCTCCGCGCCCTCTCGGCGCCACACCCTCGCCGACCGCACCTCCCGTGTCCACACTCTCACCGCACTTTCGCGCCCCGCCTACCACTGGACGCCCAGCTACCCCAGACGGCGTACCCCCGTTGATTCGTTCGCACATCAGCTGGTCCAGGGGGCCCAGTGGCTTGTGCGCCTCCGCGCCCATACTACCGCGCTTTTGCGCCCACCGATGCTGGTTTTGGTCCGCGGGGGTCCGAAGACCCCTACCACTCGCGAGGCATTCGAGTGGCGTTCCCCTATTCCTCCCCACCGGGGACGCGCCCAGTAGGAGACCAGCAACTCCTTTGGGACCCCACGACCGCCTGCGTTAACAGAAGTTATATCACCACTATACAAGAACGGTCGGTATATTAGTGTCAAGAATAATTTCAAGATCAGTGACAGAAAATCTAGGAAAGGAATAAACTAAAACCCAGCGGTGCTCTCATCGTCGTAGTGGGGCGCCACGGGATCGCTTTCGCATGCAACCGTTACGACTCGACGCGGACGGTTGGCGGCCCGCTTATGCGGGCCGCCTTCGCCTGTAGAGCGCTCGCGGGCACCGTAAGCGCTCTATAGGTTACATTGTTTTAATTGTTTTCAGAAGAATTTTTTAACATGAGATAGCCTTTATTTATTGAGTTTTTATGCTTTTATAAGTCATATGACTGCTATTCATAGAAATATTTAAATATACATACATAAAACACTAATTCACATACATACAGCTCTGTCTGCTCTGGAACTATGTAAAACCCTTTTGCAGTCCAGTTATATTATAAGTATCGCGAGTGGAATCGCAAACATTTACTCAACAAGTTTGGTATTCCACGAAAATTACCTACATACAAACGGTTGCATTTTTTATTTTTGTATAATTATAAATAAATCAAAAAAAATTGCAATTGTATTTGTAATTAAGACGATTAAATTATTATCATATCAATTATTTAATTAATAAATTTCATTACAGCTGAAACTCCATTAACTGTATTAATTGTAGTCGCTAGTTATCCGGATGATTAATTAAGTTTAATTAAATATACGAAGAAGAATTAAGATTTTTTTATTATTATCAAAAAATATAACTAACAAACCCAATATAAATTTTCTTAAAATTACTAAAATATTGGACCGAATACATGCTTTTAAATTAGTAATATTAAGTAAAGCCCAACAAAAAAAAAAAATCCTATCTTACTTCTAATACCTCGAATATATATACGTGTACTTACAAAGTTTCATGATGATCGGTTAAGTAGTTGTCGTGTGAAAGCGTAACAAACAAACTTACACTTCCCATTATTTTATAATATAGGAGGATGTAGTTGTTAAGTGATTGAAAGTTCTAACTAACCTCGATTCAGAAAGCACCATCAGCGCCATCTATCATTAAAGTGTCGTACTTTAAGCTATTGTGAGAATCAAACACCGCCCAACATTATGATTTTTTTTGTCTTTTTTTGTTAGCAGAATTTTGAATATGAATACTAATAATTATTACTTGAATGGTTTAAAACATAATTTTACGCAACGTTATTATTAATATTTTTTAATAAAATTTAGTATTAACTAACCTACCCTTCCCTATACCGCCGTTATTGAGGATGTCCTCGCACAGCTAGGAGCCGGTGCCGATAAGAGCATACCGTGATTATTCAAGAGCAGAAGAGCATTGTGGTTGGTGAGTAATAAGAAATAGAAAATACTTATTAATGCATGTAAAGAGAAATATAAAAAAAAAATAGAATTAATTGGTCAATGTGGACTCATGGTTCCAGAACTAGAGATCCTAAGTATAGTTCATAGGTAAATAATGATAATATATTGTTTGCTGATGTAATAATGCCTGTGTAATAACAATTTATATAAAGGCAATAAAAAGGGTACGGGCGCCTAGAAGTTCGTAGTGGAATTGTAATTAACAAAAAAAAAATACCTGCTCTTCCCATCAGATATACAGATAGATGACCAGATGGACAGAAGAACAGACAGATAGATGAACAGTCAGACATTTCGAAAAAAATATATAAATGTATATATTTTGTGTTTTTAGATACTTACAAAAACTTTTGTCAAAAATTAAAAAAAAAAGAGAATCAGATGTCAAATTTACAAAATTATTATATTATCTATAAATGTTTGGTAATATTTGTTAATTGTCATTAAATAACCGGATAACTGACTCCCTACCGATTAAATTGTATTAAGTCGTAAAACAAAACAAATTTCTAAATTATCTTATTCAAATAATTGGGTTAATTTACTAAAGGGTCAAACAGCCTTGTTAGGTAAAATTTAAGCACATACACATACATAAAAGTTTATTTTGGGTGAAAACGATGTGTTCCTGATTATTTAAGTATCGAATTATTTAATTTTTGTAATTTTTATCGGCCTTTAGTCCGATTATACTCAAATAGATAAATAAATATGTTTAACATACACACACGTTCGTCTGATTCTAAGGTGGGCAACTTAATGCTTGTGTTTTAACTATATTAAGTTGCTACATTTTTTTTGAATAAATAAATATACATATAGATAATACATAATATATAAATAAATATATATTACACCCAGGCTCAAAGCGAGAATCGAATCCACAACCGAACCAACTGCACCAACGGACAAAATAGAAGTTAATTTATTGTTAGAATCGTAAATTAATTAATTTAAGTTATAAAAGTATTTTTAGTCGTATTATCGACTTCGGAACCATTGATAAAGGAGCTCTTGTCAACCTTGCTTTGGAATAACTGTACCGGCTATTAAAATTAACGATTATTTTATGGTAAAGATAGTAATGTACTTGACAATTACGTATTTTAGAGAAAGCTTGAAATGTGAAATGTCATATGTGACAAGAATTTCTTGTGCATTTTTTGCTCAGAGCATCGGAATTGCGATTAAACGGCAAAATGCTGCCAGCTTTCTTGGAACCATTCTATGTGGATATATCCACATAGAATGGTTCCAAGAAAGCTGGTATTTATACCATAATTATTTTTTAACAATTTTATTTTTAAGTTTTGCATTGACGACCTCTTCGGTACGGTAATATTATCTATTACGGTGTTGTGGTGCGAGTAATAGTCGCCTCAACGACGGTGGTCATGGGTTCGATTTCCACTCGGAGCAGATATTTGTATTTGTACGAATATTTGTTTTTGCTCTAGGTGCATATCCTCGTGGGTCTGCCCACCGTGCCTCGGAGAGCACGTAAAGCTGTCGGTCCCGGTTGTTATCACAGACACCTGATGACGATCGTAGGTACTCATGGTAGTTAAATTATCCATCAACCCGCAGTGGATCATTGTGGTGGATTAAGCTCAAACCCTTCTCCTATATGAAGAAAGGCCTAGCAGTGGAACGTTTACAGGCTAATTTATCAATAAAAACTAGTTCTCTTTTTGTAATATAAACTCGATTCAGAGGGGAATGGTGCCAGAATTATTGGTACTATTCCACGCGAACATAACTTGTACCACAATTATCTCAATTATATTTGGTTTTGTACTGAAATTGTGTATTAAATATTATTATTAAATTTATAAGACAGTAGTCTTGATATAGAAGTGACGCTTGATTCAAGACTCATTGTTATCTGTTATTTATATAGTCGATATCATTTAGGATCAAAGACATTTGACCTCAAAGCCGTTGTGTTGTCTGGATTTATAATGCAGGTGTAGCTTTATATATCCTATGTCGCATTGATTTTGGCTTTGTTTGCCAAACGATTCTAAGTATATTTAAATAAAATATTACTTGGACAGAATCTCTAGTAAAATATTGATAAACTGCTAAAAATTTGAATGATAATGACTAATAAAATATTAATTTCTATTAAAAATATATGTTAAAGCTCAACTTAAAAAAATATTACACTCTAACCTTTATATATATGTGTGTCTGTGTGTGTCTGTATGTGTGTTTAACTTCGTTTGTCTGTTCCTAATATTGGCAATTTAATGCCTGTGTTTTAGGAATCAGACAATTGATAATTTTTTTTTATTGTTATATATAATCCATCCATCCAATCCAATCCAGTTCGAATTCGGACTAGAATCGTTATATTTATTTGGGGTTCTTTTAAAAATTCTGGACGAAATATGTATACAACTGGAGAAATTTTACATGTACAATATATTTGTTAATCCACAGTGTAGCAACGAAGTGGATTAAATTCCAAACCTTTTCCTTAAAAAGGGAAGAGACTTTTTCTGTGGATATTACCAGGCGTTTTTCAATAGGTTATTTATAGATTTTTCGAGTACAGTACGATCACCTCTTGCAAAAAAATACATTATAAGTAAAGATAAATATTTTCTAATCAAGCCAGCAAGCCCTTTAACTAATATCAGGAGCATTTTTACTTTCCATCGGGTATAATTGAAGTGTAGTTTTGTTTGCAGTTTTTAACTGTAACTGTTACCACATCGTCTACAGTGAATAAAAAAGTTTCTTATCCACGACATGGATCCACAAATATAATATTTTATGTAAATAACTGACTTTTAAACTAAAATTAGAACTCGAGTCGAAATTATGTCGGACCTCACGGCTCAAAGTCGGTCCTAACCCATGTTAAATTAAGTCCGATTTAGCACCCAAAAATGGCACAAATTTCCGTTTTTTTCCACTTTAATTCGGAACTAAATATATTAAAAATTAGCGCCTATAGGCTCTAAGTTGGACTTCTGGGCTCTAAATCGGTTCTATGTCGGGCTTGAGGGAGCTATGTCGGCTTTAAATTTCGACTCGAAAATGTACATATTTAAGGTATTGTTTTTCATAATTTTACTGTTAATTGGTTATTATTAAAGTTGTTAATACGTAAAACGGTATTCTCAGCATGTTTGTCGTGAACTATCACTAGTTCTCAATATTTCGACATTGTTCCATGCGCCATTATCACGTGTATATTGACAAACATTGTAAGCATTCGAACAACCTTCAAAAAAAGTAATTTATGTAAAAAAGGTATAGTTAATATTTTTACTCTAAAATAAGAATATTTTATGAACGCGAACAAAAACTAGACAGGATAACAATGATTTAATGAATGCGACAAAGTTGAAACATTTTAAAAATGCTACCCGCGAGTCCTCGTACATTATAACTCTACTTACACGTAACATGTAGTCCGAGCACCAATTGTATAAATTATTAAATAATAGTAATTAAAAAAAACTTTTTGTATTAAATCTTAAATAAAAAATACTTAACATTTAACTTTTTCCTCCCTTTTTCATAGCCTTCATATATATGACTAGATCTAATAACCTATCAACTACAATTATTTAACTTTAGATTTTATTTTTGATCTAATTATTGCAGTTTTTGAAGTGTTTCAGGCATTTTTATAGACTGTAATATAAGGTCGAAGTTAGGGTATTTTAATATACACCATATTAAAAATTAATGAATATATTTTCTACTTAAGTAACAATTGACTTGATCAAATTGTGTAAAAATAATCTGGACTAACAGTAAATAATACTTTATAGAAGCGACACACATATACACATGTTTATGAATTTGAATATTTACCACGATCGGGAAATGCGACTGCGACTGCGTTAGATATACATATATTCGTTATCACAACTTCAAAACATGTCGAATAATATTACGTTATGAACTCAACTGAATCAGCCTGTAAAAGTCCCACTGCTGGGCCAAGGCCTCTTCTCCATATAGGGGAATGGCTGGAGCTTAATCCAGCTACCATGCTGCATGACAGGTTGGTAGATGATTTTCCCTACAGACATACACTCAGACAAACAAATATTTGTAAAAATATAAATATCTGCCCCGAACGAGAATCGAACTTGTGTCTGTGTTGAGGCGACTACTCACACCACTACACTAGAACAGTTGTCAAACCGGTGTCAGAACGGTTTTATTTTATATTTATTAGAAGTAAAATTGTGTATACATATTTTTTTATCAATAATAGCTTGTCGTAGATACTTATAATATTTTTCCAATCAGCTGTCGCACTACTCAGCTCCAGTTCGCGTAAAATCAAAATTTACAAAGGAATAAACTCAGCAGTCACAGTCTTTGTGGTGGTACTATTTATACATGTGAGTACTGTCTTTTGTTAATTTCATAACAATTTGTGACATTCGCGCTTCTAAAGTTCTGTTTTTTAATTTAACAATGTAACTTAAGTATTTTCGTTTTGAACTTAAAATTAAATAAAATTTTGATGTTACATACGAGTATAACTGACAAACTTGTAACTTTAATTTAAATATATTTTAACAAGATAACCTTCGCGGTTTTACCCGTCGAATTTCTATATATAATCTATCTATATATAATAATAATACTTGTATACAGACTGGTACACAAGATCCGTTCAAAAACTCATAAGTTAATAAAGTGCCATCAAAAGGGGAGGGATAATTTTCTTCTAGTATGTAGATTTGGGTATTTCTATTTAAGTCTATACTAAGTTGGTTTTAATAGTCTTTTTATAAAAATCTTTCTTTATATATGTAGAATATAGAAGCCTATAAAACCAAAATAATTCAATCTAAAAAATATAAGTCTTCATATAATATTTTAACTTCACTCGATCTTAATCTACTTTATTTATGCTATATAGTATAGTTAATATTAATTTCTTACATAAACGCATAACTGATATTCAAATTAGTTTGAGAATTTCAAACTTAGTCAAAGTCCTAAAATAGTTTGATTAGATTTAGTTCGTAAATTTACAAGGAAGACTATAGATTAGAGAGTTCTGTGATCAGTTTTTTATAGTAATGAGATCATGATTTTTAAGGGTCAGTCTATTCGATAGAATAGACGTAATTAAGAAAACCAGAGAGGTGTGTATATATATTATTAAATTATTTGCAATATAAGAGTTCGTGTTGTAATCACTTGTTGTATACATATAATATATATTTACAATTCATAATTTAAAATAATTATTTGCAAACGGTTTCGGTATAAATCATGTCCGCGTGGAATGGTGCCAAAAATACTAGCAGCATTTCCCCGTTGAATCGCAATTCCGATTCTTTGGGCAAAAAATGCGCCAGCCCTCCTGTCACCAGTAGAGGCTATGAGACGTGGGGTTAATTCTTTTAAAATTTCTTTGCACTGCTACTTCAAGGTCCAAGTGTTTCGACTGCAAACGGCACAAAAGCATAACTTTGGATAAGTGACGAATATTTGTGCCGTTTAGTTATTTTAGCCTTCTCCGCAGCGGCTCCCACTCTTAAAGCCGTTTCCCTGACATGAGACGGAGCCAATGTATCGACGCAGGTTGAATCCCACAAAAGCGCCCGTCCCCTTTCCCAGGGAATCAGTGCTAAACCATTAGGCCTCTTGCCATCATCGCGATTAATTCCAGTAGGCTCAATAAGAGCAGGAACGTCGATGGTGGCAAGAGCCCCTTTAATGGTCTCATTTAAGGAACCGTGGCGGGAAAACCTAACTGAACTCTTGTTGCAAGAAAGACCGTGTAATTCGACTAAACTTAAAATAAAAATAACTGAAGAATGACCACAAAACAGTTTGACCCATTTGAAAAAGTCTGGTTATACATGTACATATATACATATATACATATTGCTATTATTTGTGCTATTATTATGTGAGGACTTAACTGGTAAATGTATGTCACTTAATTTATTTTTAATGTATATTAAAACTGTATGTCTTCCTATAAATATTAAATAAATAAACAAAAAAAGCTTGATATTTGGGTGCCACACGAGATTAATAAAAGAAAACTAACGAGTCTTGCATTCATTTGCGATTCTCTATTGAAACGCAATGAAACAGAATTATTTCTGAAAATATTGATCATTGGTGACGAAAAATAGATCAAAAAGATCATGGTCAAGGGATAGTCAAGCTCAACAGACCGTAGCGAAACCCGGTGTGTGATAGGATTGGAAGGGCATCGTTAATTATGAGCTATTACTGCCGAGCAACACCATCGATTTGGATCTCTACTACCAAAAACTAATGATACTCAAGTAAGAAATTGAGAAAAAAGGCTTTTATATCGACATCAATTCATACATACACATACTCGTAGTAACCATAAATTATTGACATACAGCGTTGAATAGAAAGTGCATTTCGTGTTATATAATTATATATATATATATATATATATATAAATATAGATGCTAAGAAAGTCTATATATGTATATAACATTTTAATTCATTAAATTGTTATTGTATTTCTTATAATTAAGTTTAACATAAGTTTTTTTTTTAAATCACGTCACCATATTTATTTTTCTTTTGAGACGTAAATTCTTATAAAACTACGATTTACTATTTAATTGCGTATATATTAATGTAGTCGTTAAATGTTTATTGCTTATATGATTGAGTTCTGCAATTTTTTTACTATCATTATTATAAACATATAGCAATTTTGCTTAGTAACACTTAAACTAGCGTACAATTTTATTGTTACTATATACCATTTTACTGCCTTTGCCGTCTTCATAAAACTATATTTCAAATATCATAAAACCGAAAACACGAAGCTGTAATTTCGAACATGTTCAATAAAATCGAAAATAGTGGAATACTAATTGTCTGTAGAATTAAATAATCAGAATGTTTTAATTTATGGATATGTTACAAAATTTTTAGTCCGATAAACGGTGATACTGAACTTTGGGATTTTTTTTTCAGTTATTTTTTTATACGGTGCTTTGTTTTACAACCGGTCTGGCTTAGGGGTGCGGGCAGTGGTTGCTGATAACGATTGTTACTTATGGTAGGGAAATTATTCGTTAACCCGCGGTGAAGCAGTATGGTGGATTAAGCTCTAACCATTCATCTATATGGAGAAGAGCCTTTGGGACGTTTACAGGCTGATTCAGTTCAATTCAACTTTGTTTTATCCATATTTTGTACTAGCTTTGCGAGTCAGTTTCATTCGCGGTATACAAATTTGTTACGATGTCAGTACGTTATTTTTTATAGAGTAACCGTTTCTAGAATATTAGGATGAAACCTAAACCAGATTTTAAGTAAAACCTCTAGAATACAAATTTCAAAACTGCATCTAATTTCTGCAAGAGATTTTGCGTACGACTGGAATAAATATGCCTGTCTAGACAAAAATTCTTGAAATCATTGTTTTGGCTTCTATAGTTCTCATAAAAACCCCTATAATTCGTTTCGCCTTAATATCTCAAGACAAATTGTGATGTGGCCAATGGTCAGTGAAACATTACATGAAATACGACCAGTTCATGAAATTCTCGAGCATTTCATGTTTTGGCCAATTCTACGATATGGCCACGACATATAGATACTGTTACTGATTATGATAATGTCAAGGTAATGTTGTATATAAAATAGCTATAAAATATAAATATATATAAACAATTAAATTGAAAGAAAATAAGTATTAAGTTATTGTAAGTAAATATTGTAAGTAAATTATTGTAAATAATCTGTATTACTATATTACATTTGTATGTTGTGGTGTACAATAAAGCATAAATAAATAAATAAAATATATACTTTTAATTGATTGTTTGAAATTATAAATAAAAAAATGTACATTATTTATAGTGTACTATAAACTAAGTACAATAATAGATACGAAAAAAAAGAAAACGCCAATCGATCCTCAGTTCCATTGTTCACTAACAATCATTTTAATTAAATCGCTCAAGAGCTACCACAAATCTAACCATTCGTTCTTTGTTCCGGTTGAATGTAATCTAAATAATTGGGAATGTATAGATATGAAGCTTCATTACACAAGCCGACTGCAGTTGACTAATGCGCGTTATTTCCGTGGTCGGGAATTAACTATGCCTCTGTTTGCTCGTCTATCTCTTGTTCTGTTGCTTAAAAATGGAGATGCAGCGTTTTTTTTTTAAATTTGTATATATTCACTATTGTTATATACGCTCTTAAAAACTTATTGTTTTAATTATAATCTAATGATATTGTAACAGTACGTCATTATACATTCATCATAACACCATATTCTGAACATATTTTTACCTACATTTCCTCCAAATTATTAACAACTTTACATCTATCGTAATATTTATCCAAATCGGTGTATAATATATTGACTACCGGTATATCGAAGTGTGGCAGTGATTGTATGATAACGTTAGTATGTCGGTTCGAGTACAGGAGCATAGCACCAGAGCGATTCCAAGCAAGCTATTTCTTCCGTGAAACAGCTTTGCTGTGTTTCGGAAAGAAGGGCAAGACAGGCAGTGTAATTACTGGCACCGAGACTTAACATCATATGTCTCAGGATAGGCAACACATAAATTAGTTGGCTGGGCTAGTTCCAGGTAAACTAGTTTATGTTCATGGGCGACGTCGACCACTTACCATCAGGTGGCACGTCTGCCAGTTTGCCTATCCAACTAACATAAAAAAAAAAGACAGGGAGATGTCATCTCTCCGAAACTGTTTACCGCCGCTTTGGAAGACGTTTTCAAGCTTCTGGAATGGAAAGTATTCGGCATCAGTATAAACGGCGATACATCACTCACCTTAAACTTGCCGACGATATCGTGCTTATGGCAGAATCCCTGGAAGACCTCAGCATTATACTCAATGACCTCGAAGGAGTTTCCCAACAGGTGGACCTTAAAATGAACATGGACAAGACAAAAATCATGTCGAATGCCTATATCGTGCCCAGCCCGATATCGGTTTGAAATTCTACTCTCGAAGTTGTTGACGAGTACATATACCTATTTTTTAACACTGGGAAAGGCATTTACGCATCCCGCCTGAGGATGAAGTGCTGAGGATGAAGGAGTGCGTAGCGGCGTCTCCTTCTCCCCGGTCTTATCCTGCGAAGCGGGTCAGCGTTAGCGTTTGCTTCACGCTCCCGCTCCGCGACCTCCTTCAAAGCCATGATCTTCTCACAAAAGGAGTTCACGGCCGACGAGCAATTCTCGTTACCGAGCATGCAGCGGACCACGCTCGACAACGAGAGGTCTCCGCCTATCACGGCCACCACGGCATGGCGCTGGGGCCTCCAAGCGGCGCACTTCTCGAAAGTGTGACGCGCCGTGTTTATCGGCGCGTCATAATCGTGGTAGGGAGGGGTGGTTTCCCATCCCACAATTTGATGCAGGTACTTACCAAAGCACCCTTGCCCGCTAAGTACCTGCGTCAACCGGAAGGTCAGCACCCCGTGCCGCCATATGACCAAGCGACGAATATGAGGACGTATAGCGTCCACCGTCGCTGGGCCCGCCGCTGGGGACTCCAGGTCTTCCTTCCACCAATTCATCAGGGCTCTTTGAGCCTGAGCCCTAATCCGAGTCGTCTGGTCCGCACTTGGGACTTGTCCTCTAACTCTGAGGCTTGACTAGTAACGACGAGTACTTATACTTAGGATGGGCAGTGTTCGGGAAGTTAAAAAAAAAAAAAAAAACGTCTTTTCATCCACGATACCTCAGTGCATGAAGTCGAATGACACCTGACACACGGATCTGAGACGTGGTCTCTAAATATGGGCCTTTTAAATAAGCTGCAAGTCGCACAGCGTGCAATGGAGAAGGCTATGTTTGGTATTTCTCTGCGAGATCAAATCAGAAATGCTGAGATCCACATACAAACGAAGGTTGCCGAACATAGCCCGACGAATTTGTAAGCTAAACGGTCACAGGGCCGTTCGCGAGATAGACTACTTGAGGAGAGTCGTCAGAAGCCGTTGGATGGAGGATGCTTTGAACTGGTCGTTCTGGAGGTCAATGGGGGAAGCCTACGTTCAGCAGTGGACATCCAATGGCTGATATGATGATGATGATGAAACAGATACAACAGACAAGTACAGATTTAAAGAGAGGTCTTAAACAGATTGCGCTTTAATATTTTCATTTCAATAATTAAAAGTAGATACTTAAAAAAAGCTTTATAGAATATTTCATAACAAATGGCGTTATAAGTAAAGCAACGTATTTGAAAGAAATATTGAAATAATATAATTTTTAGCCATGTTCTGTTATATACCTTTAAAAAAGTTTGATTAGTATTGTAATTGTACTCGTATGATTATGTATCAATGTCAATACCTCTGCATTATTAATTTACTTTAAAACTTATTTTCGGTTAGTTTACTGTTTAAAATAAGGTTTTCACGTTTTTATTACGAAGAAATCCTTTCGTAATAAACTAAGAAGCGCAAAGGAATCGTCAGGAATGATTTACACTCATAATTTATTTCTATTAATACGATTTTATATACATCTTACTACATATACATTTTTTGAATATAGATCCACATACTGTCGTTTATGATTATGTGAGTATTATTACATATTTTGAAGTTATGTCCTTGTATTAAGCCATTAAACTTTACGCTAATACTAAACACCTAATATGGCGAGGTGCCAAATCTAAATAATATTAAACATTTGGCTTAACGTTCTGCAGGATTATAGCTAAGGATATTTAGTTTATGTCGAAGATAATATTAATTTGCAAGTAGATATAATAATATTATAAAGAATGTGTCTGCATGTATATTTTAATTAAGGAATTATTTACAGGACCTACTAAACTTATGCATATAATGAATTGTGCAAGGTATTATATAATCTAATATATTGTTACATATATTATTATATGAGCTAACATTTTTTTACATATATAACTAATTGTTTTCAAATATTTATTTTTTATTTAATCCGAAAAATCCGTTTGACGATATATATATCTTATATCTTTAAACGAGCAATTATTATAAACTCTTTTGCAAAAAAAACGGGCACTTAAGCAAAGAACTATTTTATAGTTACTATTAGTTTGTTTGACCATTTTAGGTATTGTTATCCTCAGAATTTTATAAATTAATTAGGAAGGAATAGTTTTCATCAGTTTTATCATAACATTTTAATTAAATTATTAATAAATAATGTTTAAGCTCAAAACACTATGATTGTACCTGCTCGCTAAATAAAAATGAAACGCGTTAATTTCTTTGTTTTTCTTGAATACATTAAAAGCAGATAAAAGTTTAGTATTGAGTGTGACCCCCTCTTGCTGAAATCACAGCTTGCATTCGTCTGGGCATGCTAGTGAGTATATCTTTTATGGTTTCTTGGGGAATACGTTCCCACTCCGCGGTAATCACATTCTTTAGCTCTCTGATGGTCTGCGGAGCCGGCTGCACTGATCTCACTCGTCGCTTCAGAACGTCCCAGACATGCTCTTTGGGATTGAGGTCCGGACTTCTAGCTGGCCAGTCCAAACGACGAATTCCGACTTCTAGCATATACGCATCCACACCGCCAGACCGGTGGGCGCGAGCGTTGTCGTCCAAAAAATTTGAGTTTTCGCCAAGAGCGGTTAAAGCGGGTTATGCATAAGGAATTAGAACTTCCGTTATGTATCGATGTCCAGTCAGTGTACCGTTTTCGATGAAGACTAACTCCGTACGATCCATAGAATTTATTCCTGCCCAAAACATAACAGAGCCCCCTCCATAAGGTGTGATTTCTTCAAAACATGCCTCTGCAAAGCGTTCTCCTCGTCTACGTAGCACTCGCCGATGTCGGTCTTCACCATGCAGAGATATCCTGGCTTCATCGGAGAACAATACCCTATCCCAGTCTTCATGAGTCCATGACACACAATTTCGAGCGAAGCTAAGCCTGGCAACTCGATGTCCACGGAGTAATTTAGGGCCGCGTGCCGGGCGATGACTGTGTATATTAGCAGCGAGAAGCCTCCTCCTGACCGTCCATAGACTAATTTGCACATTTCTTACTTCTTCGAGGGTGTTCTTGAGGTCCACATAAGAAGATTTGCGATTTCTCAACGTTTGACTAACTAGAAAACGATCATCCCATGGTTCGGTACATGTCTTTCTGCCAGAACCAGGCCTTCTCTTGACGGAACCGGTCTCTTGATAGCGCTGCCAGGTCCTTTGAACTGTCGACCGACTCACATTTAGCCTCTGAGCCACGAAGCATTGACTGCAACCTTCTTCAAGCAGCGCAATAATTTTGCTCGCTTTTATCACTTTATCTACCATTTTCGAGATTGCTAAACAGCAATAACAATACTTTTAAATGTCAAGGACACCAGATAATTTAAAAAAAATTATTTATAAATATTGTTCCTTAAAATAATTATGGTATATTTATTTCTTTTTACCATAATTTTATTTACAATTGAGTTACTAAATTAGAAAATAATGAAATTGATTATCTTAAAATTAAATAAAATGTTAATGTTATTGTTTTTGTTTTTTTTTATTTTTTTTACTTTCTATTCTTGACTATAATTGACAATATTTCCAATTACATTTTTGGAAATTACTCTTATGAATATCTTACTTTTTGTATGTCTACATAAATACAGAAGTGAAGTGAAGGAAAATATTGTGAGGTAACCTGCATGTTTCGGAAAAATCCTGATACATGTGAATAATTTTATCCGCCAACCACAGTGAAATAGCATGGTGGATTCTTCTTCTTCATAGGAGAAGAGGCCTATATGAAGCATACAATTTACAAGATGTGAGAATAGAATAATATTAAAAATACTTTGTAAGGCTAAGGTAAATGAGGACTTAAACGCTCCTATCTTGTGACACCGGCCAACACATTTTCCGTCCATCTCTCTAACCACTGCAATTTAAACCCATTGTCTTAATGAAACAGGCCGTTCCACATATTATGGGTACTGTCTTAAGTCATTTGTACAACAAGTGCAGTTAGTTACCTTTTACTAGATAAATTTTACTTTTTTTGCGTTTTTTTTTTTTAAATTCAAATTTACGCCTTTAATTATATAACTTTAAATACACATAGTTTGAAGTTATATAATTATTGAATAATGAACAAAAACCTGAACATTAGATACGTTTTTTTATACAAATTTTGTGAATGTGTCTCGTGAATGTTTAATTCAAGTACTTAGATCTAAAGAAAGTCTCTTTAAGTACGAGACTTACGAGTAGTGTGCATGTAATATATGAAAATAGAAAATACAGTAATAGTAGGTTATTTGTCATAAAACAGTCAAAAACTCATAACATGTAATAAATTCTAACTTTATCTCCAATTTGGATTATCTAATTTATAAAACTATAAACATATCGTTGTGATAATTGTAGCACAGTATACATAACGTGTGTTTTAAACAAAAAGATCAAAAGTTTTCACGAGTTTACTAAATAGTTCTAAAATTTCTCATAAAATGAATTTATGAAACTACATTACCTATAATATAATTCTGCACTCAGTCAGCTCGAATTCGAACGCACTATCTTTATATTAAGACACGCTCTCGCTATGTATCCGCTAAACCATCTTATTATACGGACAGTAATCGTTATGGTTATATAAATAAATAGGTTTAAAATATGATATAAGTACGCCGTCGGGTCGTCACGGTTGCATGCGCGAGCTCGTGGCGCCCCATTACGACGATGAGGGCACCGCTGGGTTTTAGCGGGTATCCTGGCACGTTCCGCGTGCCAGCGAGTCTCACATACCTGCTGTTTCTCCGCGCCGAGATGCGTAAATGCATTTCCCAGCGTTAAAAAAAAAGAAGGTATAAGTATCATAAAAATAAATAGTTATTCTAAATATTATAGAACTAATCATCTTTGTTTATGGTCATATTTCACTCTCTAAGTCATCTCAGCTTTTATAATTACGATACTTTACTTAAATTAATATCTTGGGTAAATTTTAACGTCTTAACTCTCTCTGAACAAATTATAAATTTCGTATTAAATTCAAGATTTCATTAGATGATTCATGTTATAGCATAACTTGATACTGAGTGTACTCAAGTTTCAAATAATTTAGCGCTAATTATATATTAGTTGAACCCTTGAAAATCGTAGACTGACAATGCTTTATAAATTAATAAAATCATAATTGCTACGTTGTGCTACCCGGTAAAATTAATTTGCAAGGGCGATAGAATAAAATCGTGGCTTTTATATTTTATTTTACGACTAAATAATAATTATAATAGTGAACGAAAGTCGATGAACAAATTTTTTTTAAAATAATATTTTACATAGATTCTATTGTTCTGGTGTAGTTGTGCGCTTATTCGCCTTAAACTAGCGGTCTCAGGTTCGATTCCTGCTCTGGGCAGATATTTGTGTTTGTACAAATAATTGTTTCTGGTCTGTATGTATGTCCTTGTGAATCTCCCCACTGTGCCTTGGAGAGTACGTAAAGCTGTTGATGCTGGTTTTTAGTCATTAACATCTGATAGCAATCGCTACTCATCGAAGTGGACCAGTTTGGTCGATTAATATCAAAGAAGACCAGGAGCTCCCTCCTCATCTCTCTGCGCCTTCCCGGCGCCACGCCCCCACCGATCGCACTTTCCGTGACACTCCACTGCGCCTCCACGCCCTATCGTATGTAGTTGAAGCCACTCGATCAGTCCATTCTGCTTTTGAATTCAGAGAAGTACCGGGAGCGGCTCAACCAACGAAGTGGAGAAAGAGAGTACCTTCGATCTCCCGCCATCCTCCCTTCACCGCTCCACCGGTCCACTCTGCGCGAGGCAGAGAAGATCAGGAGCCCCTCCTCATCTCTACGCGACCACTCGGTGCCACGCACCCACTGACCGCACCTCTCGTGCCAACACACCCCACTACGCCTCTGCACCCCGCCGTATGTAATTGGACCCACTCACCGGTCCACTTTGCTAATTCAGAGCAGTACCGGGAGTGGCCCAACCACCAAAGTGGAGGGAGAGAGTACCATCGATCTCCCTCCATTCTCATTCCTACGCTTTTGCGCCCACCGCTGCTGGTTTTGTTCCGCGGGGGTCCGAAGATTCCAACCACTCGTGGTGAGCGACGAGTGGTGTACCCCCTGTCCACCACCCGGGGACGCGCCCAGTAGGAGACCAGCAATTCCCGTGGGATTAAGACCCTTCTCATATGGGGGTTAGAGGTCTTTACCCAGCAGTTGGCTGTTAACCGGCTGTTTCAGTTGTAATCATCGAACTAAATTTAGTATCTACTATTTAGTTTAGTTTCAAATTTGTTTTTTATTTCTTGTATATGAGCTATTTACATTAGTGTTTTCAAGAAAGTTTTATCAGTATACAAGTCTCTTAATTCCGCCTCTCTAGTGGATTTACGCGGGAATTTTGAGATAAGTAAGCCTATAATTATGTCATTTTAAATCTCTATTTTTCTACAAAGAATTCAATCCAAGCATAACAAACATCCATCAAACTATTCTTAAAAAATTGTAATAGATGTTAATATACAGTAGGATTAATTATACAAAAGTGTGGTGAATTTATCTCTTTCTCACGTGTATTCATATGCGAGTAAGATAGGACCCAATAATTTCTAAGGGTTGTAATGTATGTTCCTATATAATGTTCAATGTTCATTGCAAAAATTTTAATATAAACTGGTGTATATTTATATTGGACTTTCGTGTAATAATGTAGTGGTATTTGTAATATCTTAAGTCGCTAATATCTAACCCTCAAACGTTTTACGATGACATAGACGGTTATGAGAGTTTAATATTAATTTTATAACGACGTTATTTAGAAAAGGTTTCAAATTATTTTGAAAGCTAATAAACATCGTAAGATAAGGCCTTTCCATACTAGAGGCGAGTTTGGAAGAATATCGGAACAAATTTAAGACAGGTTTAATTTTTTAAAATTCAACAAAAAAAAAAGTTGTAATAATACTTATTTGAAAAAATGTTTTCATTATTTATAATGAATATATGTTATTCATTTGTTTATTATATTATGTTTTTATTTAGATATTTACTATAACCATAACCGATAAGATAAATTATTTTTTTAATCAATAAATGGAGATACTATTAACGAGTTACCGTTGTTTTTTTTTTTAAAGATTGATCTATAAAATGATTTCAAAGTTCTTAAAAAGGATTTATAAATAGAGTAAGTATAAATATTTTGAGTATGAGTTTATTGGTACTAAAATATGGCTCTGGCATTTTTAGATTTAAAGATTTAATTCTTTAAGCAGAGCAGGAATGCAAAGGTCTCAAAATGTTTAAAAATACGAATACATATATAGGAAATTTTAATGGGAGGCATAACAAAATATGAGGGGTTCGACGATTTGTCGAATGCTCGCAATGAAGGCGACAGGTGTCGTCAACTGTTGGGGAAATCGCAAAAATTTTATAAAATCACAAAATCACAGGCGATTTGGAAACGTTCATTTTGGTAATGGTCATCTCATAAAAAAATGTGATTTTTTATAAAAAAAAGGGAACAAATTTTTGTTTCAATTAAAATTGAGAGGCTATCAACATTTTTGATTTTAAATGTTTTGTAAGCTTCGACTGATGAACACTAAAACAAACTTTTAGGAATTATTAAAAAAATAATAATAAGGTTTATTAAATGCTGGAAAGTAGTATGAAATTATGTTAAACAAAATTTATAAAGATATCCAAAAAGTTATAGATTTCCAATTCCTTTTGGAAAAAAATTGTGTTTAATATACTTAAAAATATTATATATATATATATATATATATATATATATATATATATATATATATATATATATATATTATTATACTTAAAAAAATCACATTAACTGACATAGATAGAAGGAGAATAGAAAAATATGACATGGGTATTTTTTATTCTACGTTTATTAGCGAGACGGATATTATTGACTTGTAAGTTATCACAATAAAATATTAATACTATAAAATCAACATTATAAAAAAACATATGACAAACTTTATTTTTAACAAATACAGAATAGAAGAGAAAAGCGACAGAAGGATAAAAATGACCTTCAAAAAAATTGTTCATTATGGATTGCCCCATCCAACACAAAATGATGTGTATCACAATAGGACCACATTGACTCATTGTAATTTTTATGACATTGTGTTATTGTAGTTTATTATTTAATTTAGTATTATTGTTTATTATTTTTTTGTTACAATCATTTTATTTTTATTTTTCTAATCATAGCATTTAATTTTGAATATTAACGTTGACATAATGTAATTTAATTATTATTAATTTAAATTGACTGATTGAATTACCTACCTACCTATATTGACTTACATGATTTTATTTGATTCAATGTTAAATTATATGTTTTTTATTTTTCTTAGCTACTTACTACTTCTGCTGTAATGTTTTTGTATTTTATTTCTATTTTCTGTGTTCTACTTGAGTAACATAATGTTGATTTTTATGGACTTCTTGTCCGAAATAAACGTTTTATTATTATTACAAGAACGATATATTAAACTATTACAATGTAGTTTATAGTGGACGCGAATATAAATATTAGTCAATTTTATGTTTTAATTTACTGAATTTGTTATAAATAGCTTTATACTCGTATTAAGATGTTTTATTAATTAAATATTCATTTATGATCAATCCAACAATTTTTGTTATATAAATATTTCTAGTGTTATGATTATATGTATTTTATAAAGAGGGTATAAAAGCAATAGTCACCAATACCTCCGACATATACTTTTAAGTAAGTAAGTTTTAATTTCACATTTTAAAATGGAATATCAGTTAAATACTAAAAACTATTTTTCATTTAATCCTTAATCTGTAAAAATATATTTCAAATTGTATTAAAAAATATATTTTCGTGGCACATGTTTTTCCTCATTTATTTGTCAAGAAACATACATTTTTCATATCGGCATGTTTAAATTAAAAAAATTACTCCCCGTTATCTCCATTTTAAATATGTCATGTAACCTTTAAGTACATATCGAGATTTACAGCAGAGAAATAAAAATAAAAATATCGCAAGTAAAACTGTCCTCATTCGAATATAAAATGAGGGCCTGATATGGGACAGGTGAAATGTACTCGTGTGTATTTGAAGCTTGAAGAAAATACGGATGAAAAAAAAATTAAAGCCAAGCTGTATCTTTATTTATTTATAAGGTTCGCTAGCGAGCTTACATAGATAATCATAAATAATTTACTAAAAATTTAAATACATTCAGACTACGTAAAGTCGCTTAAAAGCAAACATAAAATACACCTAGGTTTACGTATATAACCAATAAAATAAATGTAGTTAAAGCAATTGACTGACATAAAGTGGAAAATATATACAAATAATATAATAATTATAAATTATTAACAATTCATATAAATATCAACTTATTTTTAAAACTATCGATTGAATTTAAAAATAATCATTTTAACAATAATTAAAATAAATGTGACAATTAACGTTACAATTTAAGTTTATACAAAAAATAATTATTACAAAAATTGAAATAATTACGTTTCGATTCATTTTAAAATAAATTATAAAACAATCATAAAAAAAAATCCAAAATAATCAAAAGTTAATAAGTCAATTTTTAAAAACCAGACATCTCATATAGAATAAAGAAAACCATACAAATACAGTAACAGAAATATATATCCGAAATTTATTAAATAGTATACTGTTTAACTCTCTAAGTTTGGTCGATTATTTCATTGGTAACTAATTTGCTATACGGGTTCGATGTATTCGTGCTTATATCAATTGACGCACTAAATCTATTGTATAGTTAATAAAGCGTAAGAATACGCTTGGTGGACTTGGTGCCAAAAGCGGTTTTGGTACGCGGAGGGACAAAAGGTGTGACATCATGTCGGATATTTATTTGGAACTCTAAAGTTTATATTACTAAGGAAACTAGGAAATCCAAATTATGTTTTAATAATTTGTATAGAAACTATCTCGAGTATATCTCTTCTTGCATTAAGAGTCATAATGTTAAAGAACTGCAGTATTTCTTTATACGAAACTAGAATTTTGTTTTGTCGTGCGGTGATCGGAAGAGAAGAATAGTCCTCTTTCTTGCCGAGGTGTCGTAAAAGGCGACTAAGGTTATAGTTGTTCAAACAACTGTAGACCTACTAGCATGATGATGGGCAGCAGCGTCACCATATCCTGCCAAAACAGCATTAAGTTGTGGGCAGCATAATGTGGACGCTAAACAACTCCGCAATACTCCAGTTGTATTACAGAGAATTATTAAATACAGTTGGTTACATTCACTGTACATAAATGATTGTTGGTGTGGTATAAAGAGTATTTTTTCTTCCAAATCTCTTATCGTCTCTGCTTCTTTCAAATTATTTCAATCTGCAGGCAATTGTAGCAATTGAGTTGTATCCCATTAGATTTACACCAGTTTGTTATTCAATTAATATTATCTTGCAGCAAAATTTAATAATTGGCCGAAAAAATTATCCCCATAACTTTTCAAATTATCGGCGTATTAATAAGGTGTAGAGGGTTCCAAACAAAAAACAATATTGTTAATACATAAATTAAATAGATCTGGACCAAGATGTGATCCCTGAGGGATACCTTGTTTGTTGAAAAGCTCAAACCATTCATGCATACATAAAAAGGCGACTATGAAAGTACGACAAAAATATTTACCTAGAAATGAAATATATTATAAACCACAAAGAGCATGTGGGACGTCATATGAACAGTAAGAAGTGACAAAATCAATATTGATAATGTGTTAAGCATAAAATAAGTCAAAAATTAAAATAAAAACTATTATTAAATAAAATTATAAAGCTATAACAACTATTATTACGAGATGTAATTGACGGTAATCAATGGACTTATTTCATAAATGAAGAATGAACTTATATATTACAAGACTAAAAAGATAATGTGTTAGTAACATACTGTACTGTCATCGGGGCAGTCTTAATGTAACTCGTAAATTGTTGTCATATTGAACGTAGTGCTTAGAAATCTTTTAACACAGCTAAACAAAAAAAACTGTACGTGTAGAAGAAGTGGTGACACAAGGCCTTAAACATTGTAATTTAAACTATGCAAGAAGTAAAATATAAAAGTGGGTATATTTTTTTCGCTCACCAACGTCTATCTCTTCTTGTAATTGTTACAAACAACCTTTATATTCGTTGTAAGAACTTGACCACGGTAACTGAACACATAAACCTTAGTCCTGAGGTACAAAGCTCGGAAAAATGCTGTTTGCTGCAAATACCTTAAGCATGCTTTTTTAACATTATTGCATCACACGAAACGTATTTTCCAATACGTAAATAGGCGGCCACATAGCGTATTATTTGTATTATTTTTATTTTGTTAATCATTTGATTTTGAATTAAACATTACAATGAAAGGTCAGAATTAACATTTTTTATTAAATATGATCACTAAGACAAACGGTATAACTGAGAAGTACGGCCACCACGCCGATTGTACTACAGTAAATTCTAGATATTTCGAAATTGAGATGCATCATCCCCATATCAAATGCAATCGCTGCGTGGCTACATCTCAGTCGCTGTTATACTCGTAGAATTGTACTTTGATACTATGTCGTCTTGAATTCAAATAGTAGATGCAAATGGGACTTGCAATGTATGTCGACATCGAAACTGTTTCATACGATTTCATCCGATACACTGTGAGCCAGAGTCGATTCCCTTGGTTTATCCTAGAGTATTTGAATATGCTGTATGTTACTTACTGTCTTTAGTAATTCAACCATTGGAACTATGACCGAAAACGGTTGAACGTTGCAGACGCTATTACGATAGTCAAAGTTGTATAATATAGCTGTGTTGGAATCTGACTGTGGTTTGTTTGTGTTGTTGTTTTGTGTTTTGTTAATATTTCCCCATGGATACACAAAATAAAACGTGAAGAGCATTAGTTACTTAGTTATAAATGGCTCATCCTGTTAAGAAGGGTTTGCGGTTATGTAATAAGAGAATATAAACATTTTATAAATGACTTGATACAATATGTACGCGATATTACATAAAATATTATATTTTGACATTAATATCTATGCTTTCACCTTGTAAAAATATCATACCAGGAAACCCGGAGAGACACCTTTAAATTGTTTTTTCTTACTTTGCCAATTATTTGTAAAATAATGTCTTCTAGCCATGGTTAAATTGACACACTGTTCACAGAAATTGAGTATACATATAAAATATTAATAGTAATTATACTGTATGTAGTAATTATATGCATTTTTTCTATAATTTAATTATATTATTTAAACCGTCGGATCGAGATCATAGAAAATGCAGTAAACAACAACATCCGTGAAGCTGGAATAAAACGGGACGTATTGTAACTCTAGAGTTATAAAATAAAATATAACTATATATTTTTTATTATATATACATATATACACTAATAGATTTTTTCTTCTATTTTTTATTTTTTATATTTTTTATATTAGAGGGGGCAAACGGACAGTCGATTCACCTGGTGGTAAGTAAAAACGATATCCATAGACACTCGCTACATCAGAGGATTAGTGGGTGCGTTGCCGGCCCTTAGGGAGGGGAGGGATGTTCCACCGGAGCTGTGGAGGGAAGGGATGGGCCAGGTAAGGGAAGGGATGGGCCACCGGATTTCTCACAAATCGAACGAAACACGACGACAGTGCCGTCATTTCGCGTCGATCTTAAGTGAGAGCGAAGTACTTCCCCGGGCGCGTCGGCCCATTCAGCTGCAAGCAGCATGGCGCTACTTCGATATTCTATATGGTAGAGATAGCTGTGTTGTCAATAAGGCCGCCTGTAACAATTGATGCAAATTGTATATTTTGAATTTTATTCTCTGCTACTATTTGGTATTGGTGTAAAAAAAAAGTGTAAATAAATAAATAAAAATATATTCATTTTTATATTATGAACTGAAACAGCCTCTTAAATATATTTTCCATATTTTAATATTTAGTTTCATTAAAAACTAAATTGTATACAATACGTATACTAATAATAATCAACAGGTACGTAAGTTTGTGAGTTCTGATCTTTCTTAGAGAAAGTGAAATACCACTAAGTGAAACACATAATCAAAGTTGTAGCTAGTCAGCAAAATTCTGTAAATGGAACATTGTTTCAAATTTCAAAACAACGGGTAGCAGCTGTAGTCGCGGTTCCAGTTCCCGCTCGTGAGAGACGTTTCTATAGGCAATATTGAAGTTTTTCGTGCCATGGGCGATTGTGTTTTTGTTATGGGTGTTACTGGACCCCTGATAAGGACACACATCTACCGGGGCTCTACTACTCAGTAGGAGCCGTGATTGTAAGGCGTTTATTTTATTTTTAATTGTTACGATTGGTGTTACTGTTGCTTTAAACAAATTGAACCGTGCTCGTCGCTTCCCTGACACGATACCCGTACTTAGGATCATAGGTAAAATAAAGCTAGACTACTTATTAAAAAAAAAAAAAAAACCCGTGCTCGTCGATAGTATACAATTGAAATGTTAAAATTTTTCCTGAAAAAGTTAAAATGTCTTCAGCAGACAACCAAATATAACAAGAGATTATAGATGAAGATATGAGAAGATAACAAAATATTTCATACAATTGTTTAGATAAGTACGTAGTTGGATTCATACAGCTAAAATGCTGATAAAATTAATCTAAACTTTTACCATTATTCATCGTGTGTGGAGTAAGGGTTCGAAATTCCCGATATGTATCGATCAATCTTAGTCTTTAAAAATGTTGGCTAAGTATTTTTGAGGGACCCTACCCACGATTCATTCTCATCATTTTCATGTATTAATCGTTATTGATTTTTAAAATACTTATATTTATGTTTATTTTTTATAAGATAGACAACCAGCGCAGTTTCCTACGCAACTATTTTTACTATTCAGATACTGTACGTCTTTAGCACGTTGAAACTAGATTAAGTTCAATGTTTTTAACTTTTTTGATAATCTGAAAAACGTTGATAGTAGATAAATAAATAAAAAAGAATAGGAACGAAAAATGAAAAAAATGAAAAAAGAATGTGAATAGGAACGGTTAAAAGTAATAATTTATAATTGTATAAAAAGCGGAGTATGTAACAATTGATTCATTATTCGGACACCCACCACCTCAGTCCCCCGAGATCATGGACGCTGTAAAGGGTCCGAAACGTCGGGAAATAATTTAATTTAATTAAAAATCGTTAAACTGTAAAGTTTTAAAACAAATAAACGCGATAAAATCCGATTTAGACTTTTAATTAAATAAATAAAAAAGAGCCGAAATTTGATCTAGCTGCAATTGCGTAGTACAGTTGGTCCTTTGTCTAAATAGTGTTTATTATACAAAACATTTATTATTATATTTCTCCATTCGGTACATATCTGAGTTATCAAGTGCTTATGATAGCAACCGGTGGCTATTAAGTAACTTGCGCAATCGCGAGAAACCGCTGTCGAATTTCAATACTAATTGACGCTCAGCTACTATTATTCAAAATCAACACCACAGCGACATCTCGCGATCGCGCATGTTACGTAATAGCTCACCGCACAAATGTCCTTACTTGCTCTCTTGTAACACAACACACATTCTTGTATCTGCTACGGAAAGCGAACCCGAAACCGTCGGCGTTAATAAAACTTTTGCACCACCACATCAGAACGGTCGTTAATGAAATATTGCAAACGACAAATTAATTCTCCATTAAATTCACAGGATTTATTTATTTGAATTAATTAAAAAAAAATATAGTGGAAAAATAACTTTGCGAGTAAACAAATATTTAAAAAGATGAAAAAAATAATAATAAAGAGATCTTTATACAGCGTCGTGGTGTCTTTTAGCCTTTGTAAATATATAAAGTTTTTATTACTTAATTTAATTACATATCCTTGGAATTCCGCGTTTTCTACCCACTTAAATTAAACAACCAAAATTGATTTTTTTATTACTTGATTATAACATTTAAAATTTTTTTTAGAATACAAAAAATTAGAATTTGTCACTTGTAAACCAATTTCTAAAAAAATTTCGCACCCACAATGAAAACCATATCAAACCAGTTGCCTGTTTCAGAAGGAACAATAGAACGAAGGCGTCAGTTTTGTAAATTATTCTGTGTTAAAAAAACTTATAATAAATTAAACCACACTAAAGGGCGTACTTTTAAGGGCTGTTAATGTATTTACATCAAAATAAAATAAAAATGAAATCGTTCTGCCATAGATTACTATAATAACGTAAATATATACCGAGTAGTATATATATATACCAAGACAAAAAGGGTACCCGCAAAGTTTAAATGTAATACAAGAAAAATCTCACAAAGACGGAAGATGGCAGGACTTAAGGTATCATTTCTTGCTGTTTCGTAACAGTCTGTATAAATCCAAGAGATCTTAGGCGCCGTTCCTTTTCAAACATTTCCCTTTCATTTCCTAATCCAGCGGCTTATTTGTTCGTAAAGGGATTATTTTGCGACGTACAGTCGGTTTTAAAATTTATTAATGAAATAATAATTAAATACAAATGTTATTAACAGAATAGCTATACAGCAGGGTATTTTTTCGTCTCCGTTAAGCTCTAAAACTATGTGAGCAATTTTAATGATTCTTCCGTTGTTAGCCTAGTAACGGAACAGGTTGCTATAAACGTGAGTGCGAACAAAACCGTGAATATTATCCAGTATGTTTTAAAAATCAGTCATGTTTTTGACTTATATTATTCAGAACTTGATGATGATTGTTGATTTTTGAGTCCAGATTGACTGAAAGGTTAGTTTAAGTTTTATCTTTAATGGTTTTCATGTATGCAATATTAGTTCTTAACCATTTAACAGTAATTTTTTAATTTTGGAAATCTTGTGACTATTTACCCTATCGCTGTGAGATTCAAAAGGAAAGTTAGGTGTTTAATCTTTTCTTTCTTTTTTCGTAAATATTTATCGAATAAACCGATTTCGAAAACTATTTATGCGTCGTCAATTTTCATGTCTTATATTTTTTGAACACTGTTTTACATCGATTAAAGGATAACCAACATCAATAAATAAAACATTGGAATATATATTTTTTTATTTCTTATACCGGCCGTTGGATGTAAGCTGCTTCGAACCCGTCGCTCTGGAGGTAGATAGGAGAGGCTTACGTTTAGCAGTGGACATCCCGAGTCGAAATTTAAAGCCGGCATAGCTCCCCCAAGTCTGACATAGACCTGATTTAGAGCCCGATAGTCCAAAATAGACTCGATTTAGAGCCTAGTTCAGTTCCTGATTTTTATTCCATTTAGGTCCGATTTAAGTCGTAAAGTGGAAAAAAAATGGAAATTTGTGCCATTTTTTGGTACTAAATCGGACCTAATTTAACATAGGTTAGGACCGACTTTGAGTCTAGAGGTCCAAGACATAAGTCCGCCATAGGCGGCGCTTAATTTCAACTCGGGATCCAATGACTGATATGATGATGCTGACGATGAGTATCATTTCAAAAACAAAAGTGGTTAAATATTAAACTATACAATTTTATCACAGATGTAACAAAACAATGTATATTTCTATACCAGCGTATTAGTATAAGACTTTTTATATCACCTGTACTTGCTAACAACTAAGAAAAAGGATAACAGCCAAACTGGATTGCACCGGATAATGCTAAAATACCTTTGTATATACTCCTTAGCGTCCTGTAAGATTATGTTATTTGTCCTTAATTCTGCCTTTTTTGTTTCTGAAGATTTCGCACCCAATAATTTTCTACTACCTTCTCAGTGTAAGTACCTATATGTTCTTGTAAATATGTAAATTTCATTTGTGTGTTGAGTGACAGTAAACTAATACCCGTCTTCCGAGCAACAAGATTTTTTATAGCTTTATTATGAGAGTACAATTAATAAAAATGAAGATTGATATTTTAATATACAGGTGAAAATCTGAGAACTAGAAAGTCACATTATTCGGTATGAACTTCTTTAAAAAAAAATACGTATCTAAATTGTGCCTTTGTCACGCATACTCAGTGACAGTATCAGTAGTTTATTATTATAATTTATATTAAAATACAGATGTCAGTGCAGAAAGAAGGTTGATTCTTTCAGACTGCACGACTTTTCTTACAACAAAAGTTCAAGTAGGTTTTCCTGCCATGGATTCCTAAATATGTATTAGGTATATTGTAGTAAAATTTCGAAACGAATACGTTTGAAAAGAATTTAAAAATTATTTGGAAATATATATATATATATATATATATATATATATATATATATATATATATATATATATATATATATATAAATAATATATAAGGCATCTATAAATAACATCCTATGTTATAAAAAAATTTGAATTTTCATTCAACTACTTTATTTTCAATGTTTAATGTTTATAAAAACATTCAGTTTTGAATTTTGTATTCCAATGTTCACTTGAAAAACCATAACTTCTTGATGAATTCGTCACTTAACAAACCCACCAAAGTAGCTTTTATTATACAAACTAAATCAGAAAGAGCTTTTTATGACACTATTTTTAACGCGCTGAATCCGCTTAATTTAACTAAGATAGTTGAAAGATTAATATAGCTCTCCCTTTCTGAACATTTAGAGTGGACAAGCTTGATCTCTCATCCACTCAGCGGTCAACGTAGGTTTTACAACGCAATATATTCGAGAGACTATTTGTGAGAATCTATGTCTAGACGGTTTGATCGGACCGTTACCTGTAGAAGAGATGAACATTGGAGAAGGCATTCGTTATATTGATTAAAATAAAAATCTTTATACTAAACGACTACATCTAGTTTGATGATCGTTATAAAGTTTGAAATGTTAATGAAATGTATGAAATAAATGATTAGTTGAATGTCTATAAATTTTGCAAAAGCAGCTTAGTTGAATAATCTCCAATCCTTTTTTTATGTTAACGATTACAATTTAATTAGGAAACAAATAAATAAACAAAAGAAAAAACTTTTGTAAATACGTCTTTGTATTTCTTAAAGTAAAATAGTTTCCAAAAATAAAAATAGCCCAGAGTTTTCATAAAACAAAAAAAAAATCTATTAATGAAAAATTTATTCAACCGATTGAATAAAACTTAAAGACATAAACATAGTATAATATAAATGTTTATAATTAACGTATATCGCCTCTTTACAAGAACAACGTGACAACTCATCAAAAACGTTTTTTTTATTATTTGATATTCAAAACCGTGATGTCGAATTTTATTTTCTACAAAAACGCAGAATTTTTAAAGTGAATTTTCGAGGAGTTATGATTGAAAGAGGCGGCACGGCCGTGGCAAATGGCGTTATCACGTTGTCTCTTTCGGTGTGGCGTTTAATTTCGAAAACGCGACGCGTTAGCTTGCCCCGCACGCGCGACGAGTGAAGTGCTCCCGCTTTTCACAAAAACCGTGGCATCACGAGTATACCACGTTTTTAGTGCAAAGTTTTTAGTGTTTTATTTAACTTATCACACAGCCTTACACCTAAATTTAACATCTTCAATGTGATATATCAATATGTTACAAGTATTTTATGACGTATTTTCATTAAAAACGTGACATATGTTTCTGTGTTTTTTTAAATCAGTTTTTTTTTATTTATTTCATATTGAACTGAGTTTTTTTGGCTTATTTTCAGAAAGCACATTAATTACTGCAACAATTTAATTGCTTTCCTACAGTAAAATTATCAATATTTTAGAATTTATCAACGCTTAAATATATGTTATATGTAAAAAAATAAAATGTATTTTATGACGTATTTTCATTAAAAACGTGACATATGTTTCTGTGTTTTTTTAAATCAGTTTTTTTTTATTTATTTCATATTGAACTGAGTTTTTTTGGCTTATTTTCAGAAAGCACATTAATTACTGCAACAATTTAATTGCTTTCCTACAGTAAAATTATCAATATTTTAGAATTTATCAACGCTTAAATATATGTTATATGTAAAAAAATAAAATGTAAAAAATGTTAAAAAATTAAATGTTTAAAATTGCTCTCCTGTAAAGTTGTGGTTTATAAAATATCACATTGTTTTTGTAAAGAGGCGATATGTATATTGACATTATAAATATATGAACTGGGGGCTTACCACAATCTCTTATAGCATTATTAATATAATCATACATTGAATTTTCGTACCATAATGCTTGAAAACGATCATACTTTCCGAGCGATTTTGGTGACGTAATCTCGTATTGTTCGTTCAATCCGCGCTTATTTGGTACCATAATTGATTTGTGCAATATTTCATATAAAAACTTAGTTTTACCATTTCTGGTGATTTAGTACCGTCCGTACCGTAGTCCGAGAAAGGGATAACGCTATACAATAAATAGCGCTATTTCCGTCCCTCTAAATAAGGTATAGACAAATCATTCGTTCTTTCACATCTCTCAGCGATAATAAAACAATCATGCTCGGTTAAGATCGTGGTACGAATTTGGGTATAATTATAATACGCTGGAATAAAAATGCGACCGTAAAAATAATTTTGTTAAAGATTGTGGTAGGCCTCCAAACTGAGCTGAATCAGCCTGTAAACGTCCCATAGGCTAGGCAAAGACCATACTCCTCTCCATATTTGAAGAGTTGAAGCTTAATCCGCTATGCTGCTCAATTGAGGGTTGGCGCATAATTTTCTTACCAAGATTAATAATCGTCATCAGGTGTTTGTAATAACAACCGGGACCAATAGCTTGACAGGCTCTCCGAGGCATGGTGAAGAGACCCACAAGAAAATACACCCAAACCAAAAACAAATATTTGTATAAATACAAATATCTGCCCCGAACGGGAATTGAAACCACGACCGTGGGTGTTTTCGCACCACTACACCCGAACGGTTGAATAAATATATAATTCAATATTATTTATTTGTATGAAGTATAGCTATGGAACGTCCATAGATACAATTCTTCTCACATCCAACCAATTCCTTGTTCTCAAGTAATGTAACTGACGAGGCGAGCGGATTCAGCATTTGTTCTATTCGATCCAGTTTTGTGGGTCAATCGAACCCATTGGTACTTACATATTCATTATCTTAAAAGGTAATACTTAATTAAAACCAATTGGTTTGATTCTAACTAGATGTATTGCGATGTATATAACAACGTTATCTAAAGCTTATTTTCAACTACTACTATAACAATTTTATATTACTTAACTTGTGAATATTCGCACTCTTTTATCTGTATCTATTAGGTTCCACTTGGAAAACTCTTATTTAATTAAAGTACAAGTTACGGGGTACTTTTTATCGAAAAATTCAGCACGGTTTCCTTGGGAGAAGGGATGGAAGTCAAAATGTGTACTTAGTGATAATTTATTAACGCGTAGTCTGATTTGATTAATTATTTTTTGTTAGAAAGGAGACATTTTAAATATTGTCTCAAAAATATTTCAATGTTTGTTAGTTCAGAAACTATAGATATCATAACCCAAGTAATACAACATAACTTTAAACCTTGGATCGGAGAGAAACTTTTGAAGATAGGACTTATATTAAGCTAGAGTCAATACCTTATCTTATAGGCTTAATTAAATGGATGGCAAACGCAAATAAAACCACAGGTTATATGTAGCTGAGGCGATTTTCTAGTAGTGGAACGTTCTTGGGCCGATTTATTCAATTATTCATTGTATATAATAATTATTATACTCGAAAAATATTTTTTTTTTATTAGTACTAGTAGAGTTTTAGATATTGAAATAGGTGTTCAACTAACAATAAATAATCTTTAATTTTGGTTTTTATATGATATTGTATTCAAAGAATAAATTACATGCTTTGCTTGTACTTAGTTGAATTTTGAAACTACAGTTGTAGCAACCAATTTATTTTATTTTAATTATTTATATATATTATTGCACAAATAAGAAGTACATGAGACAGAAATAAAACATACTAAACAGAGTGCAAAGGCGGTCTTATTATTGATAGTTATTTCTTACAGACAACCCCTGTCTATAAAGGAAACATTGGTGACATGACAGGCACACGGTGCAGTAATTCTTTACCATAACAGGCACGCGGTTTTCACACTTCACAATTCTTTACATTTAAATATTTCATATATATGAATATAAGATATAGATATATACGTATACGTATAGATATACGTGTACACCGTCCGTGAAATGATTTAGAAAAACCGTAACTGTACATAAATCATTCAACCCTTAAAATGTAATCTGGTGTATCTTAGAACGGTTCTGCGTTGCCCGCACCGGTAATATTTTAAAATTTCAGACAAAGCTCCGCAGATTTACGATCGGATTGTGTAAATTGGAAAGTTTGGGAAGACATATTGCATCCAACGCCAAATTAATGCCGGGCCGCGTGTTTTTTTTTTAAACAAAAAAACTGTGATGCTACCGTATTCCGCGTGTATTAAAAACAATGAGCAATTGCTTCAGTCGTTTGTTTCGCTATAAATTTTATTAAAATTTGAACTCGTTTATGCATACTGATATGTGTCTCTATATGTAGTAATGTATCTATATATATATATATATATATATATATATATATATGTATGTATGGATGTATGTGTGTGTATATGTATTTATATATGTTTTTATTTTTTTACTTTTGTATTCTTCTTTTCTTCTTCTTCTTTTCAGCCCTTGGTAGTCCACTGCTGGACATGGGCCTCCCCTAATCGACGCCACTCCACCCGGTCCTGGGCCCTCTGAATCCAACGGTTTCCCGCTGTCTTCTTCAGGTCGTCAGTCCACCTGGTAGGAGGGCGGCCTGTGCTCCTTTTACCTAGACGTGGTCGCCATTCAAGGACCTTCTTTCCCCATCGGTTGTCAGTCCTGCGAACGATGTGGCCAGCCCATTGCCACTTCAATTTGCAAACTTTGAGCGCTATGTCGGTTACCTTCGTTCTTCTACGGATTTCATCATTTCTGACTTTGTCGCGTAGAGAAATACCGAGCATAGCTCTCTCCATTGCCCTCTGAGCGACTCTGAGCTTGTGGATTAGGCCCACAGTAAAAGACCACGTCTCGGCACCATAGGTCATCGCTGGCAACACACATTGCTCGAAAACTTTCGACTTCAGGCACTGAGGTATATCAGACGTCAAGACGTGTCGTAGTCTCCCGAACGCTGCCCAGCCGAGTTGGATTCTTCGAGTGACCTCCCTCTCGAAGTTGGACTTACCCATTCGGATCGTTTGTCCCAGGTAAACGTACTCGTCTACAACTTCGAGAGCAGTGCCGTCGACAACCACTGGTACGGGTGTGACATGGACGTTAGACATGATTTTCGTCTTGTCCATGTTCATCTTAAGACCCACCCGTTGTGAGGCACTATTGAGTCGCTGAGCATAACTGAGCACTTTTGTATTAGTGTGCAGAAAGTATAAATAAATAAACTCTAATACTGATATGAACTAATAGTAGGAATTGAACAAAACAGGTTATCTGATTGACATAGCAGTACCAAATACACATAACTTATCATCAACAAAAGCAGACTTTACTAAATATATTGAATTAAAATATAAGATTAAGACTCTGGCATATGTAAAAGGTCACGGTAGTTCCATTAGTCAATTCTACAACGAGAGTTATACCTACACAATTGCATCTATCCCTACGTACGCTTAAATTATCAGCAAACACTTATAACCTATTGAAAAAAGCAGTAGTGCTAAATACATGTATTGTGTTAAGAAAATTCAATTTATGGCCAATCACTGACCAAACAAAAATTATTACATTTATATTTGTTAGATATACTACATTAAACAATTTATTTTTAGTTAAACCGTTGATGTATATTTGCTACAAATAAAGAAAGAAGAAACAAAGAATAAAAAATGAATAATATCCAAATTAAGTTGGAATTAAAAAAAAATGCTTTGGAAATTCGAAAAAAAAAAGTTACTGTTTTATAATTTTAAACTAAATGTTACAAATGAAAAAATCCGTTATTTCAATTTATAGTCAATAAAAATGAATAGAAACGAAAATTATCAGGAATGTATCATCGTAAAGCTGCATTAAACTGACACATAAATAAACATAATTCAGTGCAGGAATCAAATCCATTTGTAATAATCTCAACTGAGGAATAAGCGCGCGCTATTAGTGATTTACGCGTCTACGAAGTTGAGATATTGCATGCACGGAGCGGGTTAACTTGATTATTTGTGTATATTTTTCACATGTTGTTTTCTGAAAGCTAAATATTAAATAATATTTATCTTACCTATCTTATTGATATTGTATAATAATAAACCTTGTATATACATGTATTATTATAATACTAGCTGCTGCCCGCGACGTCGTCTGCGTGAACGTTATTAGATTACACGTTGTTAAATAATGCGTTGAAGAAATAAAGGTTCACTGCTCGTTCCCCGTAGGTGGTAGCGTGATAATATGTAGCCTATATGTTGACCCGACTTCTTAATAATATTCGTGTCAAAGAAGTAAATCCATGCAGTACTTTTTGAGTTTATCCCGGACATACATACATACAAACAGACAAAAATTCTAAAAACTATATTTTTGGCTTCGGTATCGATTGTAGATCACATCCCAAGTGTTCTTTAAAAAAAAATCAATGTACAGTTTTGACTTTCCTACCATTTTATTTTATTATATTATATAGTATAGATAATCTTAAATATTGGTTAATTTGCTGCTGATATTTAAATCTCACATTACATCTCTTAGTCTGTTTTTATTATGATTCATTTTATTGGTGAAGTATTTTGATATAAATATATAATAATGCATAATTCCGTGTAATTAAATAATTAATTTCGTGTATTTTTCTTCGTTTTAATAGCGCATGATCTATTTAACAAAAAACGGTATTTAAATTTGTAATCTACTACGAATGGATTCGTGAATAGGGTCAAAGGCAAGAGACCTTATGTTTTGGTGCTGGTTCCTTGGGAATGAGAACGGGTGCTTGTGGGACGCAACATGTGATAAAATAGTATCTATCTCATGTGATCTGATTTAGCCTAGAGTCGAAGGTATATAAAACGTAAATCAGATTATAAAATATACTTCCAGAAATTTTACTACGAATACCGCATTAATGAGAAACTTTTAGCAATGCGGGAACAAGCATATAAACAGGTGGATATAAATACTAAAAATATTTTTTTCGCCATATTTGCTCTCACCATCCTCATGTGTTTTCGTTCTTTTCTTAAATATTATACATGACTGTATTGACATAGACAAGTTATAATTTAATTACATATATAAATCACATATATAAATATAATATTTGTGGAAGACTAATTCATTCTTTCTATTTACTTGCAAATCTTTTATTCTGATGACACTGAATCATTTTATAGTAGACTTGTTTTATGTTCTAGTTAAGCCTTCTCGCACATTGCATGAATTTTCTACTATAAAAATATAAACCGAATAGAAAGACACTGAGCATATATTTTTTTATTCTAGAATCTAAACAAGGTAACAAATTTGTTGGATCAATTGGCTGTAGCCATAATGAGAGACGCAACAATTTTATTGGGTGACCTGTTACGAACTGGTCAACGGATCAAAATTTTTGTTTGTGTCTATTTCGTTTACTGGAAAATTTGTTACCAAAATATCGTACAATGTGTGATGAGGTTTAAATCTCTTTGAGTAAACATGTATCGTTACGTCGTCTACGAGACTCGATCTCGTAAAACTTCACCGGTAGTAGTTATTTAAGATTGGATTTGTTTGTGACTATTCCTGAGTATTGCAGTTTATATTGGAGTTTTTGTTTGTGTCTTTGCACGCTTATATCATTCATTATTGACGTAAAAAGTACTACAGTTTAGGAAAAAGTAAATAAAAACTTTGGTAACAGCTTCCTCCTGGGATTCCTAACAAATTCCGCGTCGATCTGAGTGCCACAAACTTTCTATGTGAAATCAAAGATTGTAAATATATATATGTTGTTTTTCTTCAATATCTTATTATTCTTTGCTTTTAGCGAAAAATGGTGTATTACCGTTTTTATTTTAGGGAATTTCTCAAAAAAGTTTACTATAACTGTTTTGGAATTAATCTAATCGATAAATTTATTTTAGTTTTTTAATCTAATTTTGAGAATTTTGATAGAATTTTAATGTTATTTAAAAATGTAATTAAGTTTTGTTTTTTGCTAAATTTTTATAACAAACTAGCAAACCCGGCGAACTCCGTTTCGCCACCAGATGGCTTCGTTTTTTGTAACATTTCGTTTGGGGATTAAAAGATGAAGAATAATTATATTACCATGCAAAACCATATTGGTTTGTAGTACATGCTATGTATCAGAGATGGCGCTGTATGTGAAAAATGATTTACCCCGTTTTCCTGCTTTTCTGGTGAAATTTTTCCTGAATTTTGTTTGCTATAAACCTCACGGAGCCCGAGACCTTTCCAACGAATGCAAAATCGTGGAAATCGGTTCGTGCGTTCTGGAATTATAGCGTCAGGAAGGAAAACCCGACTTATTTTTATATTATAGATTATTTCTTTCTTTTTATATCTTGATATATTTTAACTTTAGAACATACCATAAATTTGATAATTATAACATCCTGTTGTCACATATAAAAAAATACATTAAAGATGGCAAGGATTTGTGGTTTAAATAAACATTATTGAGGTACTTGATAAAAAATAAACGTTTTTATAAACATGGCAACTTTTTTACTAATGTAAATTATTCATCAGTCCATGATTTCCATAGCAAGGAAAAATGTCTAATTAAATTAGGATTAAAAAAATCATTCAACCTAGAGCACAGCGTCGTATTTTAGATTAATGCGGAAGGTTACTTGTTTGGTTTTCTATAAATATACACTAAAAACGTTTAGGTGAGTTCCATTATTTACACGTCGCAAGCAATTCACTTAATGACAACTTATATGTTGTGGCTTTTTATATTTTAATACGAAATATAAAATATACCCATGTGCCTAGAAAATTATACAAAAATATGAATCGAAAATTTAGAGATGCAAACAACAAGTACCATTAAAATATTATTAAATACCATCAGATAAATTTTATGAAGCTCATTTAAATTGTATCTTTAAATAAATATTAAAAAAGAAAAAAAAAACATCCAATGTGAAATAATTGATTTTCGATGCAAAAGTCTAAAAGTGCAAAGATCCAAACATTGTTTTTTGTCTAGGAACGAAAATAATTCCAATTAAATGTGTAAACTTTTTCACAACTAAGTTCACGACTCCATTGCAAGGAATAAACTAAGAATGACTAAAACTTATAAGTAAACTGGGATTGTAGTTAACGCCACCTCCGAGTAAAATTGCTAATGAAAAAGTTTGGAATCCCTTTCGAATTGTTAGTGCGGCGTGTTAAGAAGTAGTATTTGTAGTAATATTGGAGTTGTTTCATAATTACAAGCTGAAGAGCTACGACTACTTATACTAGTGCATCAGTTTCAGATTGTAGAATTTCAAGTGTTATATTTTTGTTAATATATAATCTAATAATTTATAATGTAATTTTTTATTCTCTATCTTTTATATCTCCTTGTTTGATCATCTGGTGGATCTTATAAAGTAGTATGAAACTTTTTACAATATATTTTTTGCATAATATGTTGACAACATATTTTTGATCATTTTTACTATAAAATATCCTGTAGTTTCCACTTTTAATTCTCATTCATTTCATTCAATTTCATTATCTTTTAATCTCTCTCTCTTTATTTCCTATGTCTCCTGGATGGGGCAAAGGGCGTCCTTAGTGCGCTGTCATCTCGCTCGGTATTGGGCTATCAGATTCATCTCCGGCCAGGAAAGTCTGATAGTCTTCATCTCCGCGGTGACGGAGCGGCGCCAGGGTTGCTTGCTTGCTGGAGGAAGTAAGTAGCTCTAAGGCCTATCTCAGTATGTGAGAGGGATCCCTTCGGAGGGTGTGACCGATCCATGTCTATTTACGCCGCTTTATCTGGTGACCGATTGGGGTCTCTTTGCTGAGTTTCACCAGATGGTGGTGGATATTTTTTTGGGCCACCAGATGCCAATGATCTGCCGTAGGTATCGGTTGACGAAGACCCGGATTGGGTGTGTGATGTGTAATTTAGTAACCTTACAAGTCGTGTACCCGTACAGAAGAACAATCTTAACGTTAGAGTGAAAGATTTTGAGTATCACGCTTAGTGTCAGCTTCCCTGCCTTTCATACTGGTCGTAACTGAGAGAAGGCTCGCTTTGGCAATTCTGAATTGGCAAGTATGAATTAGCGCAATAGTCACAGCAACTTATTGCTGTTGTTAACGGTAACTATTGGTCGCGGGTTGGATTCCCTTTCACGACAAATGTTTGTTTAGATCATATGGATTTTTATTGTGTTCTGGCGTTTGTGCTTGTGTTGTGTGTTTCCGGACCCCTGAAACAGGAATTTAACTTATCGAGTGTGACACATTTATTTATTATTAACTAGTTTCCGCTTGCGGCTTCATCCGCGTGTCTGTATTGATAAAAATGTAGCCTATGTCCTTTCCCAGGCTTCAGTCTATCTGTATCCAATTCCTAAAACAGCTCGGTAACAAATACTCATACAAAAATGTTACTCTATGCTCACCGGGTGCACTGTAATCAATGCTCCCACTCGACACTATAGTGAATTCTCGCGAAAAGAAGGTCGTAAGCCCCGTGGTATAGGTGTCACTAGTAGGCATTTTTGCGTGATAATTTTTAAACTATATTATATTATGGCTAAATTAAACGAAATTGTAAACTATGTGTTATTCTGATGTATAAGCTATATTACTGTAAAGTTTTATCTGAATTCGTTCAGTAGTCTTCGCGTGAAAGAGTAACAAACATCCAAAGAAATTTTCGCATTTCTAATATTAATAGCATTAAGAAATAGTTAATTAAAATAATATTTTTTTAATCTTTCTAAGTGAACCGGGCCTTCTAAGTGATAGAAAGATATAGTATTTCGTAATTCGTACCTACGAAAGGATAAATATCTTCTTCACAGCACATTTTACAAGTATTATCGTTGATATAAGTGTCGAATATGCAAGCTCTATTTAATTAAAAGTCTAAAAACGGATTTTATCGCGTTTATTTAAAGTTACAGTTTACAGGGGTATGTAACAATTAATTCATTATTCGGACACCCACCACCTCAGTCCCCCGAGATCATGGACGCTGTAAAGGGTCCAAAACGTCGCGAAATAATTTAAATTAAATATTGTTAAACTGGAACTTTAAATAAACGCGATAAAATCCGTTTTTAGGCTTTTAATTAAATTAGTAAAATTTGCGTAAATATAAGAGAACGATATGCAAGTTCTATTATAATTATAAGAGTTATAATTGTATCAGTTATGCTGACGCGACTCCTTACAGTATATGCGAAATACATTTATATCGTTTTAATATTATTGAATGAAGATGTATTAACCGAGGTGATGGTTTTATTTACCAAAACGGAAATTTGATCTCCAAGCCTCCAACGTTTCATTGTTACCTTTTGCTAATTTTACTCCTAATCTCATTGGCTACCACTCGATCTGTATTATCTAACAATCCTTGGCCTAAGCCTGTAAAAAATAAGCCTACAATAATTTATATATAAATGATTCTAGATATATATAAGAGAAAATATCATTATTGTCCTTATGTGATAAAACAGGGTACAAAGCTTTACAAATTTAAGCACGCACAAATATTATTATCTATACATATAATAAAATGGTAGAAAAGTCAAAACTGTACATTGAATATTTTTTTAAAAGAATACTTGGGGTTTGATCTACAATCGATACCGAAGCCAAAAATATAGTTTTTAGAATTTTTGTCTGTTTGTCTGTTTGTCTGTATGTATGTCCGGGATAAACTCAAAAAGTACTGCATGGATTTACTTCAAATTTGGCACGAATATTATTAAGAAGTCGGGTCATAACATAGGCTACATATTATCACGCTATCACCTACGGGGAACGAGCAGTGAACCTTTATTTCTTCAACGCATTCTGTAACAGCGTTTAATCTAACGACGCATATTTGAATGTTGTTATAATGGTAATAACCATGCTATAAGCTATCTTCACACTATAAAAATCACGACATATAAGTAACTTAGGCTGATAAACATAATGAATGTAAGAATGAATGTAATATAAGAAATGAATATAAGTAGTATCAAGACAATTTTAGAGCAGCACCATCTATGATATTTCAAAAATATCAAGTCGAATTACATGTGTAAACCCTTTTTTGGATATATGTAAATAATTTAAATTTGATCATGTTGGCGAGGTTAATAGTTGTTTTTAAAAGTCATGGATGGAGTTGTGCATTTTAATAAAAATTGTATCGTTAATTCGTTTCAGAGATGAGCAAGACAATTAAAAAAAATGTGTTTATATAAGTTTTAAGCTGCTTCATCTATGTCTTATAAAATTCATCGAGTTTTTCTGTATGTAATAACAAACAAAACTCAAAAAGAACTGCATAGATGTATAACAAAATTTAAACTCGAAAACGGCACGCTATTGCTGTAAGCAATTTGAGCTAAATAACGAAGAAAGAGGAAATTTAAGCATGCCATATATATCATAAAGATAAAAAATGCTTATGCTTCTCCGGAACCTATTTCCTCCAAAGTTGTGTAACGGGACCCGCCTTAAAGTCATCTCGCTCCACAGACACACCATTGAGGCGGAAATTCTTACGGGTTGTGGCGTCGGCGAACCAGTATTTATACCACGCATTCCCCTCATACCTCATAACTTCCCGTTTCAGTTCAAGCGCGTACAGTTTCGCGTGAGTGTTTGCTTCGCGATGACCATCAATAAGTCGCATGGGCAGACACTGAGGGTAGCTGGTGTCGACCTCAGGACGAGCTGCTTCACACGGGCAGCTGTACGTCGCTTGCTCCCGCGTCACCAGTCCTGATTCTCTTTACATTTTGGCTTCGGAGAGCCAAACTACTAATGTTGTTTATCGAGAAGTCCTATAAATATGTATTTTTACCCTATTCTGTATTCCTTATTTATAATTTTCTCCATCCGTTTCAGTCACAACTTATTACTTAATTCAGCAGAATCACCATAAAGCAATTTATTCAAAGCAGGCTAAAAATAAGCACTTTTTGAAAGTCAATTTTACGAAAGACAGTCTCCCTCTGTTACTGTACTTTCTGTAGATATGAAATGTAAAGAAGAAACGGGTAAATGAATGTTATTTTAAAAGGTATAATCGTAGGTATTTTCGGTGCTGTATAGCGTTCACGCAGACGACGTCGCGGGCAGCAGCTAGTTAAATTATAAAGATACAACTCATACGACAAGTCTACATAGTAATGACATCTTCAAGAAGATAAAATATAACACAGAAATTAAGTTTTATTTATATATTTAATTACTTTAAGTATTTTGACTGCTGATAGTAGTAGTAATATTGGAAGGATTTTCAGTAGTAGTTGTTTTTACGGTAGATTTAGTACTACTAGTAGTTATTTTTACAGTAGAAGTTGTGGAACGTAGCTCGGTTCTTGGTGGCGTTTTGTTCTCACATCCAACGTATATATTGACAGATATAGGTTTATTGTACGGAGATTGTAGACGGAGAACGAGATATTTGTGTCTGAGTCCACCTCTTATCACTTCGACTCCAGGGCCCCGACCTATACCGAGACGATCTACCACTCTGAAATACGTTATCTGAAATGAATATTAGAAATTATAATTTTTTTTTAAATAATTATTTTTACATTTGTATCTGACGAAAAAATGGAGGAGATTCTCAGTTTGACGTGTATATATTTTATTTTATGTATGATTTATTTTATGTCTTATGTATGTATATATGTATGATTCTCACATTTTAGAGATTGGTCCGATATGAAATAATATTTTTAATGATGGATCGGAATTATTTAAACTTTTACTTTTAAATTCACACGTAAATCCAACATCAAAGCTTAGAAAGCAGACAAAGTTGAGTTATTCACTGGTCTCAGTAAATTTTATTTTTAATATGTTAACTGATTCTAGGACACATAACTTTAAACGGTTGAAATTATGCCTCATTTTTTTTAAATTTTTGCAATATTAGTCTTGTTAAAAAATATCTAAGATAATAAAATTACTCGTCTAAATTTAGCAATTCTTGTCCATTCTTTTTTTTGAAAATAATATATTATGTGTTTCTGAAGTGATTTCCTATTTTAGAAGGAAATAAGGACCTGTTTAAAATAAAATGGAAATTAACATTAAATAAAACAATTTAGAATTGACACTTATTCCGAAAATACGAGTATTGATTTAGCCGTTTATCTCGCCTTTTCAACATGTTAGAATCATTATAATTACATTACATAATTAAAATAATTCAGATAGTAGTCATTGTTCAGACGCTATTTTTGAAAATTCAATGACAGATGGCAATACCGAAATCAAAAACCGTCTGGATCAGTTATTAGCATAAGATATAAGCTATTACGCGTATGTCTGTCAATATTAGCATCTCTGTAGCCTCTTGAAAAAGTTAAGTCTGTAGTAAGTTAAGTATAAGTATTATATTTATTTATAAGTTAAGGTGATGTATTGAATGATTGCGCACCTCTCACCCAATGTGATCAGATTTTTGCTATGAAAACGAACACTATTGGTGGTAAGCATTAAAGTTCCTCTGAAATACCAGTTGAGCCTTTGAATAATTATTATATTGAAGGCGTTGGACTGTACTTGCCGTTTTTTTTTTCATCTCAGTGTGAGGTATAAAGTTACGTTTGAGCGTGTATCCATGATATTGTAGGTACGCTACGTCTCTGTTAACTATTTACTATTCCGTGAGAAATACGTCTTTACAGTCTCGAATTGGTGATAGTCTTTAAATGAATTAAATCGTATGTTACAAAATGTATACTGAAACGAGTGGTAGAATTATTGCTGCTTGAGTTGCCGTAATTCTTTTTTACTTTCAGTATTTGTAGAAAATAATTTCCACTGAGACCTTTCATTGATAGTCATCCAGCACGGTAGTAACCAATTCAGGATTTTTCGCTAGTTGTCAGAGCCACCTTTAATTTGTGGACTGCTAATTGGTGGGAGTTATCTAGCCGTGTGCTGTACTTTGACGTCTGCTGAGGTAATTCCAGTCAGAATCTCTTACAAAATATAGCACAACTTTACAGATACAAATCCCCGGTAGGGTAATTGTTTACTTGAATTACAACGAAACTTTTAGTACCGAATTTAAAGCCAGTAGCAAAAAGAAATAATCAAAATTAATTAAACCAACTGTAACGTAAAAACGTTGTTCTTAAGCACCGGCTTAAAGTTAGTTAGGGTTTTAGTTTTTGAGATTTTTATAAATAAGATTGTTATAATATGTATATTAGTAATCATGCATTTTAATTTGCATACAAAAGATGTTCGAAAATTAATGAAACCGAGCAAATATTTACTGAACCAATCGAGTTGCAAAAGCTGTTTCCGTACGATGCGTATTCATCGAATATTGTAATGAACCGTATAAAATAAATATAAAAACAAATGCCACAGTTTGTGATGAGACTTAATGTTAATAGTTAGACAACCGTTTTGTTGTAGTGATGTGTGTAGTCGCTTTGACATCAGCGGTCGCGGTTTTGATTTCCACTTGCAGATTTTGGCAGATATTTGTATAAATATTTGTTTCTGGTTTGAGTGTATGTCCTTGTGGATCTCCCCACCCTACCGAAGGTAGTCATAGATGTCTGATAGCGACTGTTACCCATGGTACGGAAATTATCCGCCAACCGTAACTACTAACTTCCAACTACTAATTTCCAACCCATACGAAGAATGAGGATCGGTCGATCATTGGGCCAAGATAGGTAGCTGATCCTCGAGCATCGACCGAGAATCAAATTTTTCATTGGGCCAAGGCTGGCTGGGTATCGGATGTTAACATCGTCCCAAGCCTGGTAACCGAGTATCGGTCGAGAATAGTAACCAAGAATCGGCCGATAGTCAGCGAGGATCGGCCGAGGATAGCCAGTAAGGATCGGGCAAAAGTAGTGGCCTGTTGCTCACCAAATGTGCAAAAAAAATTAAAGTTATAATTATAATTTATAATAATAAAGAAAAAAAAATTATATTTATAATTATAAAGAAAATTATATTAAAACTATACTTATACAAAATGTAACTAACTAATTAGTTGCTATTGAATACAAATAGATAACTTTAGAGTGATATGAAATTTAAAAAAAATTTAATAAAAAAAAAATTTATTTTGAATTAATAGTTACAAAAAATAATGAAAATTCTTAATAATAAGAAAAAAAAGTAGTAAAATTTTGATTTATAATAAAAGCAAGTAATGAAATATTATATTAATTATAAAAAAATTTAGGTTAAGAAACAGCTGATGTGATATTTAGAGTACATGCGCAGAAGTAAATTCATCACATCATCGGCCGAGGATAGACTGATGATCGTATGTCGTTAGTAAGAGCATCGATTGGTGACCAACGGTGTACCAGCCATAGGGCGATGATAGAGTACCCATGCTCGGCCTAGCATAAGTAGCCTAGTCTTGGCCGATCATTGGTTTTTTTCGAGTATCGGCGACTTCGTATGGGAAGTTATCTCCTATATGGGGAAGAGGCCTGTTCTCAGCAGTTGGTTGTTTATAGGATTAATTAAGTAAGTAATAATTAAAGACTTGTAATAACAAATACTCTTTACAATCATAATTATTACTGTCAAATAACTAGGCACAGCTGATAAGGCGTAAGTGTAATACGTTTATGGTCTCTCGTGGCATATGATCTTAAGATTTCACTTGTAGCAAGCGCATAATGCGCAGTTACTGTGGCAGTAAGTCGTGCAGTGGTTGAATTATGTAATTCTTGTAGTTTGACTGATCCATTGGCGCAGTTAGTATTGACTTTGCTTTTTATTCAAGCATTGTGGTTTCGATTCACAACCCGAGTCTGTGTGTAATCTTTATATACGTATTGTTTGTATATATCATCATCATCATCATTATATCAGCCATTGGACGTCAACTGCTGAACATAGGTGGCCCTTAGACCTAAGACCTTAAATTTGACATTACCAATGCTTTGGAATTTGTTCCAAATCATTTAAATTAGTCAGTAAGACAACAGAGATTATTCCCTCTAGCGTTATACTGAATAGTAACACACAATTAGCTCATAATTGCCCTATAAATATTGTTAAATCAAATAAAATAAATAATATCAACCTGGTACATCAAAATATTTGTTGTTTAACACAGGGCAAAGAATTAGAGATGGAACTATTCATGAATTCAGAACAAATTGATATTTTATGTATTACAGAGCACTGGCGTAATGGAACTGAACTCATCTTTAGTTTCAGCAACCACCGGGTTGGTAGTTCATTCTGCAGAGTCAACACAATACATGGGGGGTCGTTAATCTTATTAAAAAATAATATAAAATGTAAAGAACGGAAAGATATTGTGTCCCTCTCTGTAGAATGCACAATAGAGATGTCTTGTGTAGAACTTGAGCAATTCATAATAGTGTGCGTATACAGGCCTGGTTCCTCTGATTATTTTAAATTTGAGGAAGTTCTTGATCAAGCCTTAAGCAAATTGTCAAAATCTAATAAACATTTGATTGTATGTGGCGATTTCAACGTCGATATTCTTATTAATTGTTCACAGACTTACAACATCCTAAATTTATTTAAATCATATAACTTGTTTAACTTATTTTTGGAGCCAACTAGATATTGCAATACAATCTCAACATGCTTAGATAATATATACTGTAACATTAATCCTGATAGTAAGATAATATTCAATAAATTAGATTCAGACCATTGTGGTCAACTAGCAAGTTTTAGTGTAAAAAAAAAAGGGTCAAGAAACGAAAAATAGTATGTAGGCCAATGACAGCAAGTCGCCTGAATTGTATGAGAGTTAATTTGTGTAATAAGCTTCCTTTCTTGAGTAATGACATGGACCCCAATTTAATGTATAAAACATTTTTTGAGACATTTTTAAATGAATTTAACTCCATATATAAATCCAAGGAGATTACAGTTTGTGACGCCCCAATATTTAGTGAGTGGGCTACTGTAGGTATATATAAGAGTAGACAGAGATTGTATGAGTTGTACGCAGAAAGACAGTTTAACACAACGGAAAAATTTCAAAATTATGTTAAATTATACTCAAAAACATTCAAAGTAGTCTGTCAAATTGCAAAGAAGAAATATATTAGTGATAAAATATTAAATAGTGTCGACAAAGTGAAATCTACTTGGAAAATTATAAATGCGGAAACGGGTAAATTAAAAAGTAATGAGAGTGACTATAAAATTAATATTAATGGCAAAATCATTACTGAAGACCTAGAAATTGCCAACGAATTTGAAAAATTCTTCACTCGCATACCGGTAGAATTAACTAAAACCCTGAACTCATCTACTCCCATTGCAGAATCATTGTTGAAATCTAACGTACCTATGTGTAATGTAGAATTTAAATTTAGTCATGTGAATAAGTATTGTATTTTAAAGGCTTTTAAATTGTTAAATATAAAAAGAACACCAGATATCTGGAACATTTCTGTACATCTTATAAATTCCCTAATTGAAATAGTTGCTCCAGAACTGGCTTTAATTTTTAATAATTGTATTGATAGTGGTGTGTTTCCTGACTTGATGAAATTTAGCAAGTTAATGCCTTTATTTAAATCTGGAAGTACCGCAGATCCTTCTAACTTTCGTCCAATATCGGTACTTCCCACTTTCAGTAAAATCTTTGAAAAAATTATCTTAAATCAACTTCAAAAACATTTTGAAAGTAATGAACTCTTACACAATAAACAATTTGGTTTTACTCGCGGCCGGTCTACTACTGATGCTGGAATAAAACTTTTAGAGACTATTTATGAGGCCTGGGATCAGTCACACGATGCCTATGGTGTATTCTGTGACCTTTCTAAGGCATTTGATTGTGTCCAGCATCAGACATTAATCAGGAAACTACATCATTATGGAATCCGGGGTACCGCTCTTGATTTTGTCACTTCTTATTTGAGTGGCAGGACCCAAAGCGTGGTGATCAACGACAAGCGGTCCCCCGGCTCTCTTGTAACAATGGGAGTACCTCAAGGTTCGATTTTAGGTCCCTTTCTATTTCTGGTTTATATTAATGACCTCCCTCATCTTGTTAGAGATGACCATGAGATAGTCTTGTTTGCAGATGATACATCTTTACTGTTTAAGGTTAAACGTGGACAAAATTCACTCGACGATGTAAACAGGGCTCTCTCTAAGATTATCCATTGGTTTAATGTAAATAATCTACTATTAAATGAATCCAAAACAAAATGTGTGAGATTCACTTTACCGAATGTTAAGTTGGCTACAACCAGTATCAGGATTAGGGATAAGGAAATAGAATTGGTTGATCAGGCTGTCTTTCTGGGTATAACCTTAGATTCAAAATTACAGTGGGGTCCTCATATTGGAAAGTTATCTGGCAGACTCAGCTCCGCAGCTTACGCAGTAAAAAAAATACGCCAGTTGACGGATATCAAAACCGCGCGATTAGTATATTTCAGCTATTTCCACAGCATCATGACTTATGGTTTACTGCTGTGGGGAAACGCTGCTGATATTCAATGTATATTTATTTTGCAAAAGAGAGCTGTCAGAGCTATGTACGGTATGGGTACCCGTGAGTCTTTACGAAATAAATTTAAGGAAATAAAAATACTAACTGTTTATTCTCAATATATTTTTGAAAATTTATTATACACACATAAAAACAAAAATATATTTGTCAAGAACTGTGATAGACATAATATAAATTTAAGAAATAAAAATAAATTGGCAATTCCTAATTTTAGGCTCCACAAAATAAGTAACTCTTTTGTAGGTAACTGTATACGCATGTACAATACACTGCCTGGTAATGTGCAAGACTTGTCCCTAAATAAATTTAAACACTTCATTAAATCCAAATTATGTAGTAAGGCATATTATAGCATTAAAGATTTTTTAAATGACAAGGCTGCTTGGCAGTGACATGATTTGCTCGTTCTCTGTGAATAATTTTTTTATATTGTATGTACAAAATATGATATGGTAAAAAGAGTACCGAGAGTTTTTTTTCCTCCGGCTTTTTTTCTCTCGGCCTACACTAGGAACATTATTATATTATTGTAATATTTAGTAAAGCCGATGATGAAATTGTAGATGTCTACCGAGACATTTTTTTTTTTTTTGACGTTCGTTGAGTGTGTGTAATCAATCACCTAATAACGAATAAAATATTTTGATTTGATTTGATTTGAGACCTCCAGAGCGACTGGTTCGAAGCACCCTCCATAGACCAGCGACTCTTTTCAATTCGTTTGTCTATCTCGCGTACAGCCGACTGACTCTGCACTTGCTGATACGTGGTCTCCACTTGAAAAACTTTCTGCTTCATCAGCCGTCACTTCTACGAGCTCTGTGCCCTACCCAGTACCACTTTAGATGCAAATCTGTTGGACTATATCGACAACGTTCGTTCGACTGTGGAGATCATCATTTTTGATTCAAACTCCATTTGTCTCCATTGCTTGCTGTGTGACTTGGAGATTGTTTAAAAGGCCCATAGTCAGAGACCATTTCTCAGATCCGTATTTCATCACTGGTAACACACATTGGTCAAAGTCACGATATATATAAAAGATCGCAAAAATAATTAATAACATTAAACATACTTTTTCCTAATATTACGCAACAAAAGTCTACTAAAATAGTTCGTAACAAAAGAAAAATAAGACTGCATACACATCGAATCACGGTGCGCGAAACGTCGGAGAACTATTAAAGGATATAATTTTTTCATAAAACAGTATTTTATTATTATTTTAAATACATTAAATATATAAGTATAAATATACTATACCTATATACAAACTAGATAATATCAAATAAAGAATAGTTTACCGGGCATTTAAAAATTCTTCCATACTTCGCAAATACCGATCCATACGGCACTCTATCTTTGTAGAGTCGGTCTTGTGCAACTAGGAAATCATTTTCCCTAAACATACCAGAGTAAAAATCACAATTACAACTATTAATAAAAAATATAAAATATATCGTGTATATGTTCATATTAAACTGGTTTTTTTACGAGTATAATTAATGATAAAGGCTTTTTATTTAATTAACGATAACGTTTTATAACCATATTTATTTTTATAGCTAATTGTTATAAGATTATAAATTTTAATAATGTGTCATAAATTTGTTTACAGCTTTTCGGAATATATATATTCATAAAACGATTATTTTCCAAGAAATTACTATCTACAGGGAAAAATCTATTGTGGCATCTTAGATATTTGTTAAATGTGTGTCGTCCGATCCACTAAAATGTGGAATACATAATAAATATTATATTTTTATTCCACATATTTTAACACTACATATTTTACGTATACACTATAAGTATATACTACGCAAGAAGGAGCAATTTGTTTGTTCGTAATTAATACTGAATTGATTTTGATCTTACTTTTGTAAATTATCCAGAAGAAACATTTGCTTGGAAACGTTACTTTACGTCTCTATGATGACGACTATGATGACGAAATAGTAACAATTTATATCAATGCAAGAGAAGTGAGGTATTTCTATCATATATATGTACGAGGCATTAATCACTCACAATTTTTTAGTTACTAGCGGCCCGCCCCGGCTTCGCACGGGTATTTAACTAAAATTTTAAACATTATAAATTTATATTTTTTATCACCTACATACGCCATCTATCGTATAATTGTAGAATATCGTTTTTATATTTAGTGACATTTAACATAATAGTACCTATATTAATTGAAAATGATGTTTATCTAAAATATTAAAACGATTTCTATTCCTATCCGACATATTTAATAAACTTTTAAGTTTAACAAAATAATAACTAAAAAATAAGTTTTGTGAGTTTTTAAGATTCCTTAGACCAGATGGCGTTGGCGGCGTAGGTACCTATTTCTATTTTCTGAAATATTTATTTTTAAATTTAATTAAAATGAAACAAAAACTAAATTATACTGTGAGTTATGTTTAATTTTTATGTATTAAAGTTATTTACATTGGTTTTGTACTTTTTACGTGATACGTGAACACAGAAAAAAACGATAAGAGATGGCGCTGATACAAAAAAAAAAAACGCGCTATTGAAATTTATTCTTGATGTTATATAGTGTATTAATAAAACGGAGGTTTTAACAGATTTATTATTTGTATAGATGTTTTTAATGAAATAAAAAAAAAATGCGAATATTAATGTTACTAATATTGCAATGCGTGTTTTATAGTTTCTTTTCAATGAATAGGTAGTTAATAATCCTAGGTATTTTAAAATATAAATAAGTAAAATATATACTTACTACGATTCTTGTTAATTTGTAGTTTACAATAATAATCAAATGTACATTTTTTTGTTACTAGGTAATAAGGATTAACTTTATGTTGTACAAATAATGTTAACAAAAACACTACCATCACTTAAGTTCTCTCTACCACATATCAAAAATGTATTTTTATTTTCAGTAAAAAAAATGCCGAACGAAGTAAAAAAAAAAAACACAATTTACTATAAAGATTGAAACGAAATAATATATATAAAATGATTTCGCTGCAGGTTCTAACAGACTTTTAAACAACTTTTGTGACGAGACCATCACATTGACATAATGTACAGTTTGCTTGGTCAAGAAGACCATTGTCACATTGACGTAACGTACAGCTTGCGTGGGACTGAAGATGAATGAAAGCCAGCTATTAAACGAAAAAGAGCCCATAGGATATTTTCGAAAATATTATGTTTTTAAATTTCTTTGAGTAAAATTCTCATAGCGGAAGTACTTGCACGTATGTAAACGAAGGAGTAACTATTACATTTAACTCAAGTAAAACAGTGACCGAATGTCGATTAAACATTGATTCCTAAGTTAATTTAACAAATAGCCGGTCTTTTTATGTACTTTTTTTTTGGTTCATAATTTCATGGTTTAAATTCATGGTTTTATAATATTTTGAAAAAAAAAAACATAATTTACCCTCTTTTGGTTTAAGTATTTTTAATTACAATATAACAAAAAAAAAAAAAAACACAATTTACTATAAAGATTGAAACGAAATATTATATATAAAATGATTTCGCTGCAGGTTCTAACAGACTTCTGTTCCTAACGACCAAATTTAAAGAAAGCCTTCTAAACGACTGACACTTTACTTACAAAACGTTGAAAATTGAGATTGATTCCTTTCATTCGGAGTCGACTTTGTTCAATGACTGCTTAACTGAGCAATTCAAACTTTGTCAAAGAAATTTTAAGTATTTATTAGAGTAGAAATTAATTACTTATCTAAGAACTGACTACATTTCAAAACGTTAATAAATTACGTACAATAAAAAGTAGTTTTCAAAATATTTTAATACTTATATTAGAAACAATTGTAATAAATTACTTTGTATTCGATATTGCTTGTTGTTAAATTTGTCTTTATATTACGATTTTTTTGTGTGGTACAAATTGAAACGTTTTATGATAAGTGTAAAAAATTTCATTTCATAATATATATATATATATATATATATATATGTATATCCGATATATATCAATGATTGCATATCTAAATCTTTTAGTTTTATACATGTATTAGTAATAATAAAAATAAGAGGATTATTTATAGTATCGAAGTATTTCTTTCAAATTATATTGCTAAATATTATATTTTTAATATTAACAGTCTGTTAACGGTTTATTATATGTTTGATACAAATAATTCTCCAAGCAAACTCCTAAGTTTGTCGCCTTCTTTATCCCCTTAGAGTCGATTTTTAAAAACCAAATTGGCCTTTGTTCTTGCTCGGCTTTCCTACTATGTTCATACGTATTTCGTCTCCTTTTTTAGTTTTATCGTGAAAGCATGTGATAGAGACAGAAATACGTTCGTTTATAATTAATTCTTTCGTTGATAATTCATTTTAATTTAGAATAATGAGTTAAGTATGTACATAGTACGTAGTTTCAAACTTTGCAAACAATTTATCGACCACTTGCAAGAGTTCCATAGTTAGAGTTACAATATTAATACAATTAAAACTAAATGATAATTAACTCCTGGTGAACTGCATATTGAATTTATCTACCATTTTTTCGATTGATTAAATATCGCAGTGCAATATAATCGCCAACCAACGTTGTATAGATGGTTCTTATCCATCCCTCTAATGTTTTTTATAGCGTTGACTTCGAGCAAATGAGTGTTTTAATCTCCAATTGTACCTTTATGACTGTAACTTGTTAGGTAGTTAAACAAGTAATGATTTCTAAAATATTTTGAGTAATAAAAAAAGAACAGCTTAAAATACACCAAAGAGATATTTGGAGTAAGAAAGACTAACTCTAACTAAATATAGCTCTACGTAATTCGACCATATTGGGAGAGGAGTTTGGGTATACGAATTTTTAAATATAATCATAAGTAAAATGTTACATCACCACTTCGTTTACCATTAAATTGTTGTGAATCATCCAGGTGAAGAGTTAAAAATGGAACGCAAAAAGGACTTTAGATTCAGAATAATTAAATAAGTATAAAGGGAATATTCAGTCAAACAATACTAGGGTGATACGATTGCGCATTTTTTATGACTTTAATTTAGTTTCTTACAGAAGTTGCACATATTGTACGCCTTGTAAGAGAAGCGTTGAAGTGGGTTCTACTCTTACTTGACGCAAAACGAGTGATTTCAATTGTCTCTATTTATCGTACATTGCACTTGTAAAATAATATATACACACACATATTAAAAAACACTACTTTTAATACTCATGAATGTCCCTTTTGTTATTTATTACTAATCAAAAAACTGTTTAAAAAAGTTCTGTCTTGGACGTCTGTCTGTCTGTATGTATGCGGATCCTGTACGTGGTCACGATAACGACCGAAAGACTTAACTAATTGTGTTTTTTTTTCTTACGCTTCAGTATAGTTAGGAATAGAACCCTATTTAATTTCCCTGTCTAATTCGATGTGGTTGAATTGTTTTTTTTGCAATTTTCTTGTGAAAAATGAGATTATGAGGCATGTACTGTTGAATTTTCCTTACTATTTAATATAAAAGTTTGTTTTCAAATGAGATAAATCTTTCTTTAAGCCATTTTAAATGCAAATGATTTCATTACGATGCCTAAAAAATTGTGATTTGTGTCCAAATCCACGGATATTAATTTTTTACTGTTTTTTATTTAAATAGGTTATAATGAAATATAATAATAATATATAAAAGCAAGCATTTGCGATTATAAACCGTTCGGGTGTAATAGTGCGTGTAGTCGCCCAAACACGGCGGTCGAGGGTTCGATTCCCGTTCGAGGCAGATATTTGTATTTATACAATTATTTGTTTTTGGCCTGTGTGTACGAGTATGGCCTTGTGGGTCTATCCACCATGCTTCAGAGAGTACACAAAGCCATCATTGCATTCGCGTGTCCAGGCTATTTTCATGAAAATAGTCGAAAATCACATAGGTAACGAATTCTTTCTTACAATAAGGTATTATTGACTGAAGTAAAATTGATGGGTGTATATTGCAATCCGACTTAGATACTATTAATCAATGGAGTAGTGAAAACCTAACGCCCCTTAATATAAACAAATGCTTTGTTATGTCCTTTACTACAAAATGAAATAAAATTATAGGTAAGTACAATTTAGTTGGTAGTAGTTTGGAAAGAAAATTTACTGTTAAATACTTTGGCATTTTCTTTGTTGACAAACTTACATTCTGTTCACTTATTCTAACCACTTAATTTCTAAAACAAATAGAACTCTCGGTTTCATCGCCACGATAATTAAAGACTTTAAAAACCCTCAAAGTTTATTTTTTATTTTTAATTTTCTAATTCAAATGTTCTTTAAATATTGTGCTCCAGTGTAGTCACTTTTTTATAAAGTACACATTCAGAGAATAGAAATAATTCAAAGAATTTTTATGAATATTTTATCCCATAGGCTCAAACTAAATAGAAAACTGACATCTTATTCCAAAAAGTTACGAAATGTGATGTCTCTAGAGTCACGGCGTAAATGTCACAAAATAATTTACATGCTCAAGACCCTACATGGCTTAATAAATTCGACGATTCTCCTGTCATTGTTCCATTTTAACATTAGACCAAGATCTAGGAATCTATTCCATAAGCCATTTATTTTAATTATCTACATTTATAAAACATCATTTAACAACCCTATCGTTAGAATATGTCGCCTTTATAATGATATTGTCACTTAAAATAATGAAAATATTGACATTTTTAATAAAAGTAAGTCTAAATTTACTAGAGAGTCCATAGATATTCTTAGCAAGACTGATCAGTAAATAGCATACAGTAATAAATAAACTACTACAATGCTATATAATATTTAATAATTTCACTAACTACTGCTTTGTTAAATTGTTCAAAACCATGAATTGTGCACATACTTTCGGCATATAATCGAGCCCTAAAATATGTTAACGATCTATATTATGTAAAAGTGTAATGATTGTATTCTGTTTTGTGTATGTACCATAGTGCAAGGGCGTAGCCAGGATTCTCTATAGAGGGGGGGCAGATAATGAAAATCCTAGACTATATTGTTTTAACCGTGGTTTTTAACATATAGAATGAGTATCTCACATTAGTAGTGGAGGTGTTCTTTTATTCGTTTCACTTATCGTGACATTACAGTGACATCACTTAGAATAAGAAAACATGGAAAAATCTTTTTTATCAGTGACCGACCGCTCTTCTTGCTCTTCTAGAGGGGGGCAGCTGCCACCCCTGTCCGTAACTCACTACGCCCATGTCATAGTGAATAAATAAATAAACATAAGAACAATTATTAATAGTAGTGAAAAAGGTAGTAGCAGAAAATATAATGTCAACTAGTAATAATTTATCCATAAAATTTATATAAATATAAAATAATATGAGATTTTAAATTAACATGGTTATTTTTATAACTAAAATTATTCGAATCGTTATATTTACCATGTTTTTTGTTTTCATTTGGTGGAGCTCGATATTTCGACATTATCTACGAATGTCTTGTTCACGAGATCAAATGAAAACAAAAAACATGGTAAATATCCCGATTCGAATAATTTTAGTTATATAATAATAGTCTCGCATTATACGACTTTTGCATAAAATTTCACTTAAAAATGTTAATATGTTGTAAGTTAAGGTATTCCTCTAATAATATTGAAAATATTCAGAACAGAATTTACCGATCATTATGGATATCAGGCATTACCCTCGGACCCTTTTCAACGAAACGAAATAGACCCATTGCTTTGTATTTTCCCGAAATTGATTTTGCATTACGACCCTTAATCTTCAATGAACGTTCGTCCGTCTGTGATGATTGATACGTATTTATTCCATGCTATGAATATCGCTTAAAACTGTTGACAATTCCTAAATCCATTTAGATTATCTTTTGTCTAAAATATTCATTGTAAAAATAAATTTGATAAATTTGTATGAAATACGTTTAATAGGAGAAATACCTCGGTTAATATTATATTACACATTTTATTTTTTAGTACAAAAAATAGACTTCTAAGGCATAATGAATTTTTTTCATGTCAGGCTTACGATCTAGCGTAACAGGTTACGCTTAGTAAAAAAAAAAAACGTCATTTCGTTTCACTTTTTTTTTTTAAATTCTATCAATGGTTATAAATTGCGGTTTGGCTTAATTGATTCGATATTCCTTTGCAGCATTTAAATTGGATTTTAATTTCTATAATAAATATTTTAAAAGAGTATAAGTTTTTCAGCGAATAAATAGGTTTATTCTATTAACCAAGCTAAAAGCTCGAATACTATAATAGTAAACGTTAGAACAATTATTTCAAGCGTCAAATAACGGGTAATTATTTCTTAAAACGCGCTAAAGTTCTCGAGTACTCCATGATCGGTATTGTCGGAGAGAATCTTAGCGATATATTCTTTGATAAACTACTGAGTGAAAAATATCTTTCGAAGGATAAGCTATTAATTATTTAGCTCTATTTGAAAATAGTATAATTACGAGAATACAATACTTTTGTTGTTTTTAAATAAAAATATTACTGATTTCAATGAATAAAGCAAAATTTATTGAAGCAGAATTACAATACGTTTTAAGCTAGTAATGGTCACAGAGTAGAGAGCGAGTATAACACAGACTAAATTACATCAGTATGAACACAGATTATAGAAGGCATGAAATTTATATTACAACACTCCTCCTAAATTAATGCCTTCTAATAATTACTTTTATATTTAAAACATAATCACAAAAATATAGAAACAAAATTAAGTATTCTTGAATACATGGCAGGATTTAATTCCAATTTTATCTCTAAGATAACAAAATTTTATTTTACACAAAGGTTTGGTAAAAATATCTGCATATTGCTCATCACTACACACATAATTTAACTCAATAATTTTAGCATAATATTTTTCCTTAATGAAATGAAACTTAATGTCTATATGTTTACATCGTTTGTGAAAGTTTATGTTTTTAATTACACTTATAGCACTTTGATTATCTAAGTTCAAACATACAGATTTTTGGTTAAATTCACGGATATCACACAATAGTTGTTTAACCCATATAGCCTCTTTGGTGGCGGCACAGGCTGCCATGAACTCTGCTTCAGTGGTGGAGAGGGCCACTGTCTGTTGTCTTTGAGAGGCCCAAGTAACTGCTGCTCCATTTTTTATAAAAACATATCCCGTGACTGAACGTCTCGTGTTAGGGTCGTTAGCATAATCTGCATCACTGTAGCCTATTACTGTGTTGGGCTCAGACATTGATGTGTAGCACAGACCATAATCTTTGGTCTCTTTTAAGTACTTAAATATTTTCTTTACAGCATTCCAATGATTTTCATTATAAGAGTTTAAAAATCGACTCACCAGGCTTACGGCAAATGAGATATCAGGCCGGCTTACTGTAGCTAGGTGCATCAATGATCCAACTGCTTCTCGATATGGAATGTTCTTTTCCGTTGTTCCTTCTCCTTTTTCTAACTTTATATGTGGGTCAACTGGAATGCTGTTGGGTTTACAATTACACAAATTAAATTTATTTAATAACTTCTCAATATAGTTTGACTGATGTATAAAAACGTAGTTGTCACATTTTTGTATCTCCATACCAACAAAATTTCTGAGGGAACAAGTTTTTACTTCAAATATTGACTGTAGGTCGTCAATCAACTCCTTTAATGTTGATCTATCTTTTGAGAATATTAATCCATCATCAACATACAAACACAAGTAACATTTTGCTCCATTAATAGTACCAACATACACACACTGATCAGCTTTACTATTGACTAGTCCAAACTTCTTTAAAACAGCATCAAATTTTGAGTTCCAGCATCTGGGAGCCTGTTTTAAGCCATATAGAGATTTATGGAGTTTACATACCTTATTAGCATCACAGCTTAAGCCCTCAGGTATAGTCATATATATGTCTTCTTCGAGCTCACCATACAGAAAAGCTGTTTTAATGTCTAACTGAATTATCTGAAGATTGTGTTGGGCGGCCTCTGAGAGTAATAGACGTATGGAATCATACCTGACAGTTGGAGCGAATGTTTCTTGGTAATCAATACCCTTGGTTTGTGAGTATCCTTTCGCACAAAGCCGAGACTTATAACGTGGACCTGTAGCTTCTTCTTTAATGCGAAACACCCATTTACATCCAATTAATCGCATATTGGGAGTTTTATCAACTAATGTCCAAGTATTATTTTGGTGATGAGATTCGAGTTCTTCTTTTATTGATTTTATCCATTTTGTGGCATTAATAGAATTTATTGCTTTTTCATAGCTATCAGGAACTTCATTTTCTGATAATTGATTTTCATAGCACAGGTAAGAGCTTTCTTCTCGTTTTTGATCATTTAAATATTGTCTTCTTGTTCTTATAGTTATATTTCTCTCAGGTGAAACTTCTATACTTTCATCGGGGATGTACTCTCTGTCTGATTCTGATTTGCTTTCAGTCACAGTGTCAAATGAGTCATCACTTGAAAAATCTTCAGTATTTTTAATTGTAGTACTGCTTTCATTTGTAGTTAATTCAAGTGGCACATAATCTCTTTTAACCGTTGACTCTAAAAATATTGCATCTCTACTTATTATTACTGTTCTTGAATTAGGTGATATGAATCGATAACCTTTTGAGTTTTGACAGTAGCCAATAAAAATTAATTTTTGTGATTTTGAATCCAACTTTTTTCTTTTTTCTTTCGGTAAATGTACCATTGCTTCACATCCGAATGTACGCATATGGCTGACCTTGGGTTTCTGACCAGTCCATATCTCTTGTGGGGTTTTGTAAGACAGAGATTTTGTCGGAGAGCGGTTGACAATATAAGCAGCTGTATGAATTGCTTCAGCCCAATACATTTTAGGTAGGTTGGCATTTAACATCATACATCTTGCCTTTTCTATTAAAGTTCTATTCATGCGTTCGGCTGTACCATTTTGTTCCGGTGTATATGGTGTGGTAATTTGATGTATAATTCCTGCACTTTTAAGAAAATTTGAGAAATTTTCATTGACATATTCAAGTCCATTGTCAGATCTGAGAATTTTAATACTATGATTTAACTGATTCTCAACCTGCTTCTTAAATTCTTTAAACTTTTCTAGGACTTCTGACTTGTTATACATGGTATACACAAATATCTTCTTAGAGTAGTCATCGAGGAAAGTCACAAAATATCTGGCTTTGCCTAAAGACTTAGTTTCTATCGGTCCGCAGACATCTGAGTGTATCAATTCAAGTAGATCTTTGCTCTGAGATCCTTGACTTTTAAAAGGCTGACGTGTTTGTTTTCCTTCCTGACACGTTATACACTTAACATTGTCTTTTACTTGACTTAAGTATAAATCTGCTGTATTCTCAGCCAATTTCTTCATACTTTGAAAATTCAAATGACCCATTCTCTGGTGCCATAGGTAAGTATCTTGCTCAATAGTATCTGATATGCATGCATAGCCGTCAGGCATGTTTAGCCGGTACATATTATTTATTAAGCTTGCTGTCGCTACTACGACATTATTTCTATTAAGAATAACACAGCCATTCTTATTAAACTTTACTTGGCCACCATTATTAATAATTTGGCTTACTGAGAGCAGGTTTGTAGCTAGTTCGGGCACATATAATACATTAGTAAACAATATTTCATTTTGTTGGCCTTTATCATCATAACTACTTAAGCTTATTTTTCCAGAGCTTTGAACAGATAATGTTTTATTATTTGCAACTTTGATTGTTTTAATATTTGGAGTTGTTTCTTCGATAAACAAATTATTATGTTTAGTCATATGTACAGAAGCGCCAGAATCAACATACCAGGCATCGGAGTACTCAAAAGAAGCTATAAAGACAGCGGCATAAGAACTGTTTTGTTTATTTGTGTTCTTCTGATACTTATTGGGTTTTGATGATTTACACTCGGGACTTTTATGACCATATTTGTTGCAATTATAGCAGCGGGGGCCCTTAGAAAATCTTTTATTTTTATTGTGACATTTCTGACTTGTAGCAAAAGCTGATGAATCACTTTCAGTTTGTTTGACATCTTGTAATATTTTTGATTTTACTGAGTCAGAGGTGATTTTTATACCTGAACTCTCAATGGCTATTATCATTGGCTTGTAACCTTCAGGTAGACCGGATAGCAGAAGTGTGCCTAGCCACTCATCATCCACATGAAAACCAATGTTTCTTAGCTTGTGGGCCGTTGTCATTATTTTACTCACATACTCCTCTACATTTAGACATCCAGCTAGCGTAGTATTGCATAAGTCTCGCAGTAGACCGACTCGGCGTGTTAGTCCGGAATCATCAAAAGCGCGAGATAAATTCTCCCAAACTTCTTTCGCAGTCCTTGATTCTTGAATATGAATATAGTTTATAGGATCGACAATAAGTATTATCTTCGATCTGGCTTTTGTGTCACGCTTTTTATCGATTGTACTTGAATCTTTGCATTCCACACAATCCCATAACTCTTCATGCTGCAAATACGTTTTAACAGCAAAACGCCATGTAGCATAGTTATCACGGCCGGTTAATTTCTCAATTAATGCCAGTGAATTATTTGATGACATGTTTAATTCGAAGTACAACTTAAATTTTGAAGACACGTTGCGTTTGTAGGTTAGTCTTTTTACAGCACAACTTATCACAGCGATCTTATTAATTTTTGTCACTGATTTCATTTATCGGGCTTACTGGGCCCATAACCTGTTGTTTTTAAATAAAAATATTACTGATTTCAATGAATAAAGCAAAATTTATTGAAGCAGAATTACAATACGTTTTAAGCTAGTAATGGTCACAGAGTAGAGAGCGAGTATAACACAGACTAAATTACATCAGTATGAACACAGATTATAGAAGGCATGAAATTTATATTACAACAACTTTGTTTTTCTTTAAAGCGTATTGATACAGTCAATTGAACTCCTAAATTTTAAATAAAAAGCTGCGGTTTCAAACCTAGGTTAGCATTATTAAAATTTCAAGAGTCTTTTGTTTACAAATTTATCAATCAACAACATTTCGTCAGGAATTTTGAAATATCCACTAATACTGAGTGGAACAGCGAGACGGATTAAGCTCCAATACTCCCTAAAAACGGTCTTTGCCCGATAGTGAGACATCTTACAGGATAATACAAAACAATATAGCTAGAACTCTTTTTGCACTTACATTTTATAAAATTTTAGAATAAAGGAAACAGATGAATCTTACATTTTGTTAGATACTGGGTTTGAAATAATAAATCTTTGCGCTTATAAATTATATTAACGTGTAAAATTAAAATTACATTAACGTGTGTAACGATCGGAGGAGCAGATTCTAAGTTCTGAAAAATATTCAAAAGCTATAACAGTTTTTACGAAAGCCGCTGATTTGTCGAGTTTGTATTCGGACGACTTTCAGTGTTGCCAAGAAGTCTGGACACATTTTTAATAGGCAAGTAATATCCTGATGTTAAATGATTACCACTCTTTTGCAACATCAATTTTTTTACTTAGTATTATTTATTGGGCCTTTACCTACGATAGCACTTTGGTTCTATTAAGCCACGTCTTTTATCCCACTACGGAGTTTTTGTTTTTTTATATACAAGTTAAGAAATGTGGTTAAACTAATACTAGTAAAAGAAAAGGAGTTCTAACATCTCCGCAAATGTAAGCATGTAAGCAATGTAAGATGTAAGTAATAAGATATTTAAAGAATGATATTTTATTAACAGGATTTCGATTGGTATAGATTATCTCGTAACATAGATATAATATTATATTAAAAAGCTAAAAAATAAATGTCGCACATGCTTCACATTCACCGACCTCCACTAGAATTAATTTCTGTGTTGATAGTCTGGATATATACATAATACAAGCACATAACCTTGACCATGACGAACATTTGTATCGTTACAGAAATATTTATCTTAAACAGGGTAACTTACGTTATAGAAATACTTATCTTAAACAGGGAACAAACCCCCTGCATCTAGTAAATTGTTTGAATTCGCTCATATAAGGTCCTACTAGTTCCGTTTTAAAAATTCTTTTTGCGTCACAAAACTTGTTTAATGAACGAGGCTGTATATTCACGTTACAGCTCATACTCGTAATATTAGTATCGTAGCAGTAAATGCAATTGATCTGACAAGTACTTAAATTTAAAGCGGGTAAAACCGCTACTGATTTTAGCATACACATATATAATATAACCCTGACGAATACTACCAAATGATGATTAAAAAATAGGTGTATGGTTTTACATAGATTATATGTAAAACCAAACAATCATATCAACCAAACGAAATAGATCTAATAAAATGAAATATAAACGAAAAAGCATATGCCTGAAAATTTTTAGTCACATATTGCACCGTGTAAATATTTTTCCCTTTAAAAACTTCATATATGAGAGTAAAAATCGCGGTCTTCGCCTCGACCTGCATAGGAATTGTAGCGAAATATTCATTTCACAATGGCAAGTGACGCAGGTGCCGACAAAAGGCGAAATTGGAAAATTTTATTGGATTATCCTATTCCTTATTTACCTCTCTTAGATAAGAGTTATTTCGGCTGTTGACGTATTTTTATTACAGTAGTAAAAGGACAAAATTTAGATAATTTATTTATATATAATCCGTTTTAAAAAATCCGATATTAATTAAATTAATATTTTTGTCTCTATTATTACTTTACGAAATAACTTTGTTTTGCTCAACGCAGTAGATTTTAAATATATTTTTTATGAGTATGTCTATATGTCTATTTAATATCTTACAAAACTAAGGTGTATTTATTCATGATCAGTTTGCTCGTTATGTGTTTGTGCATTTAATTGTGTGCAAACGAATGTTATTGTAAAAGCCTAACGATGTTTTCTTAAAACCCCATTTTGATTTTTGGCATGAATTTAATACCATTTTGTACAATCAATTCATTTTAACTCTGTATGTTAGACATTAATACTGCACATAACTGATCAAAATCATACATTTTTAATCATTTTTAATGTTCAAATTTTGTTTTATATAGTTAATTTTATTCAATTTTCCGCGAATTGAAAAAAAAAAACTCAAATTTTTTATTCTATATTTACACTTTGCAGCAAAATGGTCCCGTACAGTTCGGTATCAGAGGAACTTCCTCCCACGGACCATTCGGCTGTGGAATGAACTCCCTGCCGAGGTTTTCCCACAGGACTACAGTATGGGGTCCTTCAAGAGGGGAGTAAATAGGTTCTTAAAGGGTCGGCAACGCGCATGTGATGCCCCTGGTGTTGCAGGCGTCCATAGGCTACGGTAACCGCTTACCATCAGGCGGGCCGTATGCTTGATTGCCACCGTCGTGGTATAAAAAAAAAATTTAAACCTCTATATAAATTATGCCTCTGTTAATGGTTTTATTATATTCATTTAATAAAAGAATTGTATTCTTAAGATGCGTAATTAATTATGTATGTGTTTATTAAGAAATTAATTTATTATCACAGCTCTAAGGCAGAGGTTGGCACTGAACATGTTTTAGGTTAATAACACGTATAGTACATATTTTCTAGAGTTTTATTTCCTATCTGATTCTGTAATCGATTGATTGGCAGCAAGTTACATTACGGGCTTTGTATGTAGCAATTACATACAAAGCCCGAAATCGTATTTGCGACTTAAAGTTATCGAGCTAACTGTCAGCCACAAATCATTTTCTTAATGGATACGCATCAATTAAAACTCACTATTGTATGACAAACAAACGTGTATGTATATTTTGTATGTAAATAAACTTAGTTAACACAAGAAAGCTTGTAACTAACCTTACTAACCAAATTTTTAAACAACTTGTATCAAAATGAATACCTTTTTTTTCTTTTTTCTTTTTCTTTTTTCACAGGGGAATCCATTTACGGATGATATCCAGGACACCCGGGTGGCAGTCCTAGACCTATGTCGGACTTGGCACTTTGGGAGTGCAATACCATACTAAACCCCTGAGGGAGCCTTCAGCCGCTTTAACTGGATGGTCCCGGATCTGCAGGCAACAGGATCCCTCCAGTGACACGCTGGCCTCGGCGAAAAGGCCAGACTTCTCCTCCATGGGGATTGTCCGGCTACCCTCTGAACAGTCCCAACGACGCCGTTTCTAGCAGGACCGGGTTCCCATCCCGGCCCGACACGGGCACAGGGGCGTCACTCGAGGCGCATTAAGTAGCGCCTCCTACGCACCCCCATTCGTCGCTCGCGGATGGAGGCCACGTCGGCGGCCTTCTCTCTCACCCGGTCGTCGGCCTCCTTCTGGGACATTGCTGTCTCGCAGAAGGAGACCATCGCTTTCCAGGTCGCCGAGCATTGCGGTGATGATGCTCGGAAGCGCCAAGTCCCCTCCGAGGACTGACATCAGACGCAGAGCCGCCCATCTCGGGCACACCTCGAGGGTGTGCTGGGCAGAGTCCACCGCCGCGCCACAATCGTGGCATTCAGTCGTCGGCTCCCTTTGGGCCGTCCGACACAGGTAGTCACCAAAGCAACCGTGCCCGGTGAGAACCAGTGTCAGACGGAAGGTGAGGGACTTGAGTTTTCGACGCATCCACCGCTCAAGGACCGGGCGCAACGCAGCCGTAACACGTGTGCCATACGGCTGCACCGCCAGGTCCTCCCTCCACCTCCGCATTAGCGCTTCCTGTCCTATCCGACGCACCCGTAGGATCTCGTCCAACGTTGGGTTCTCACCAAGAGCCCTCCTATCCGAGGCGTATGAGTAGGTCTAGGCATCAACCTTCGCCACGAGCTCCCACGGGGGGTCGCCGGCTAGAGCAGTAGCTGCAGCCCACGATACCGTACGGTACCCCCGAATCATCCTCATCGCGATTATTCGCCTTATTTTTCGCGGTGAGGCGATCTGCCCAAACCGGGGCACCGTACGTCGCCATACTCCGGCAGACTCCGGAGTACAGCTGCCTGCAGGCGGCGCTGGGTCCTCCGAGGTTCGGGAGGAGTCTGCCCAGCGCACTCGCCGCCTTCACGACCTTCGGTCCCACCATCGCGAAATGTGGGCCGAAGGTCCACCCTCCGTCCAGGATGAGCCCGAGATATTTCATTTGGGGGCTCATCCTGACTCTCCCCTCTCCGATCTGAAGGGTAGCCCCCGGTGCAGGTCCCTTGCGGCCGGTCCTGCGGAAGAGCAGGGCTTCGGTCTTGTTAATCCTGACACGAAGCCCTAAACTCTCTATGCGGCTGATCACGAGGTCGAATGCGACCTCGGCCAGGCGCGCCGCCTCCTCTTTGTAGTTTCGTCCCCGGGAATAAACGAGAGTGTCATCCGCGTAGCAGATAACACCCATCCCGGGGTGAAGACGGCCTCGCAGGACCCAGTCGTACCCGATATCCCACAGGATCGGACCCAGAACGGATCCCTGCGGGACACCGCAGCCGACTCGCCGCCACTCCACGGACCCCGACCGATTCTCGAGGCCTACCCTCCGATCGGAGAGGTACGCCTCCAACAGCCTCCTTAGATACGCGGGCACTCCGAAGTATTTTAGTGCCTCCCGTATCACCGCGTGAGGGAGGCTATTGAAGGCGTTCGCGATGTCCAACGACACCGCGACCACCACTTCCCTTCCGTGTACCACCTCAACCGTCACCGCCCGCAGGCGTTTGAGGGTTGCCGAGCCCCGAGAATTCCCCGACGATCCTCGCTAGTTGGTCCGGTTGGAGCGTATCGCTGATTGGGGCCGACTGGGCACGAAGCTTGTTCCGCGCCATCATATACGGTCAGCCCCAGGGATTCCTTTCTAGGCCCCCCACTAGCTCCAGCCAGGCCTCCTCCTTGGCTCGGCGTATGGCCTGCTGCAGGATCTTCGTCTTCTCCACGTAGATCCGGCACAGCCTGTCGTCCCTGTCAACGTCCTGGGGGCGTCTCCGCCTGCTCCGGGTATATTCCCTCCTGGCCCCGTTGCAGGCGGCCCGGAGACCGGCTATCTCGGCCGACCACCAGTATAGTGCCCGCCGCGGGGGTGGACGCTTCGCGGGCGGCATGGCCGCTCTGCAGATAGCAGATAATGCGTCGCAGAGCCGACTAGTCGCCTCATCCAACCCAAACTCCGACAGCGGCGGGAGGCTCCAGCGGCCGACGATAGCGGCCTCCTCTGCCAGTTCCCGGTCGAGCTTAGACAGTGCCCAACGCGGAAACTGGCTTCGCCCCCTGGACGACGTTGACGACGACGCCGGATGGACGGGAGCTGGAGACACCTCGAACCTTATGTACTGATGGTCCGAGAGAGTCTCCAATCCCGTCTCCACCCTCCACCCCACCAAAATGAATACCTTGCCAAGTGCTCGGCTTTTCAAAGTTAGATGAGTGAATTTCAGGAATACAAATCTCAGACACTTAAACATTAAATGTATTATATGTGAACTTATTCTTCGAATTCAATCGCATATATATTTGATATGGAAATACATTACATTGAAAATTATCTTTACCACATTTTAAGTGAGCGTAAACACAATAAAATAATTATATATTTGTGTTATTTGCAGTCGAATGAACACACACTTAAAAAATCTTAGAGTAGCAAAGCTAAAAATGTTTAAAATATTTACGTAATTACATGACTCATATACCAATTTAAATGGGATATGCCGTCAGTATTCTTGTCATGATCATAATTATTAAAATGATCCTGATTAATTACAGGTTACAGGTTTAAATTATTATTTATTAATTTTTTAGTTATTTTTATTTACAATAATATAATAAAAGCTTGTTTATAAAAAGATTTTTTTCTTTTAATTTTATTTTTAACTTTTAAGTATTATTTTATATTTTAATAACTTTACATATCAATTAGTTATGTAATTACTGATTAGTTGTTTGTAACATTTCTCGATCTATTCATTTCATTTAATGCGTCAACATTACAAGATTTCTTCGAAGTCAACTTGGAACAGTCAAGTTCTTTGATTTGAAGACCCGCTAAAGACCGAACTCTGCTTAAAGCCACATAAGCTTGACCTGAAGCAAACAATTTGTAACCAAGATCAATAAGAACATGATCTACAGTACGTCCCTACATTATGTTTATTGACCTGCAGGTTGGTCGGATAGATACGTATAGCTTTTTTAATCGAGAACTCTCCAGAGTAACAAACGTAACGAACGAATTTTATTTCCCAAAGATGGGGGTCACATGTTCACGTCCACTAAGACACCACCACTGATAACCCATCAAAAACGGTTAACACATTAAGACAAATCAAACGCGACGCGGTTGTGTCGCTTAATTAATGAGTTCCTATGGCCGCCTTCCGGCTTCATCATTAGACCCTGCTTACCGTCCCGCACCAAAGTAATCATCAAGAAGAATCAAACGAGCCGAGACTCGATGGAGTTGCGTCGTTTCTTTAGTGAGTTCCTATGACCACGTTCAAGCTCCATCATCAGATTAGACCCTTATATCCATCTAAAAATAAAGTACTTGTTAAGACGAATCAAACGAGCCGAAACTCGATGAGGTTGTATCGTTTCATTGCGAAGTTGCTATGGCCACCTTCCAGCTGCATCATCAGATCAACACCATGTCATCATAATATTGCATTGTCACGCGATTTACATATGTATGGAAAATTTCAGCTCAATCGATAACTGGAAAGTGGATCAAATTTAATTTGTAAGGTTTGATTAGAAACATCGGGACAGGTGAAACTAAATAAAAGCTTATAAAATGATTCGCCTTAAAGGATTGAAATTAATTTATAATTGCTTCAAAAGATGTTTAAGTACTTATTTATATATTTTCCTTTTTCATGGCTGTATGCAGGGGAATATTTATTTTTAATCTTATTAAACTATTTTTAAACTCAACGTTCAATTTTTCATTTATTTCGCAGTAAAACATTGTGTGCTTAAATATATCACATGGATACATACATATATAGGGAATAATCCTTTGATTTAATTCAAAAAGGTATGAAAATGTATGAAGCAAATATTGTCGAAGGTAAATAAGGCTGAGCAATAATTATCCATAGCCGTGCCGTGCCTACTTTTCCCGGTATTATTAAGATTTTTTTTTGCTCTGTAGTTATTAAGCCTAGGATATTACTAACTTAAAAACAGATGGTGGTAATTTTAACACATATATGCGAATAGCATATTTGTGTTAAAATTATTAATATACAATATGTAACGTTAATTGTATAGATTATTTTTATTTATTTCAATATTTTACTGTACAATATGCTACAAGTATCATTTATTTATACAAGTATATTATAACTGAGGCATCTCTTTTTTTGTGATGCAGGGGAATCCATTTACGAATGATATCCAGGACGCCCGGGTAGGCAGTCCTGACACTTATGTATGTTGGACTTGGCACTTTGGGAGTGCAATACTGTACTAAACCCCTGCGGGAGCCTTCAGCCGCTTTAATTGCATGGTCCCGGATCTGCAGGCAACAGGATTCCTCAAGCGACAGGCTGGCCTCGGCGAAAAGGCCAGACCTTTCCTCCATGGGGACTGTCCAGCACACCTCTGAACAGTCCCAACGACGCTGTGTCTAGCAGGACTGGGTTCCCGACAAGCGACAGCGACAAGTCCCCTCCGAGGACCAATGTCAGACACTGACGCAGCGCCGCCCATCTCGAGCACACCTCGAGGGTGTGCTAGGCGGAGTCCACCGCTGCGCCACAATCGTGACATGCAGTCGTCGGCTCCCTTTGGGCCGTCCGACACAGGTAGTCACCAAAGCAACCGTGCCCGGTGAGAACCTGCGTCAGACGGAAGGTGAGGGGCTCCTCATCCTCATCCACCGCTCAAGGACCGCGCGCAGGGCAGCCGTTAAGCGTGTGCCATACGGCTGCTCCGCCAGTTCCTCCCCCCACCTCCGCATTAGCGCTTTCTGCCCTATCCCACACACTCGTAGGATCCCGTCCAACGTTGGGTTCTCACCAAGAGCCCTTCTACCCGAGATGTATGAGTAGGTCTCGGCAAGAACCTCCGCTACGAGTTCCCACAGGGGGTCGCCGGCTAGATCAGTAGCTGCAGCTCACGATACCGTACGGTACCACCGAATCACCCTCACCGCGATTGTCATAACTGAGGCATTGTACCGATAATTTTTAATATAAATTTATTTATATTAAATATTATTTTTATCATTTTAGTCGTAATGGTTTATACTTCAACTCTGCTAATTGACCATGCGGGAAGCAAAGATCAGGTCATGTAGAGAAAGAGAGATATAATATAATCAAATATTATCAGAAATGTGTATTAAATTGGTGATTAAATTTTATTCAGCGTACAGATATTCAAATCATGCTTATTAAAAGTACGAGTATAGTTAAGTAGATCATTGGGATATGAAGATGAAATTCGGACGAATATTATAATCGTGGAAATCTGTGACAGTGGTTGGATGGATGTATTCTCTTTTATTATGGATTTGTACTCTTTCAAGCTAAACCTATTAAAACATGTGATTTTGTATACCGAAATCAATTTAGTAATATCAACAGCACAAACTATTTGCCTTTAAATTATGTAGTGGATATTATGGGAAGTTAATCTTTCCACGTTTATACTTACTGGAGTGGATTCTATGTTGGTGTACAGAAGACAAATCACAGACCACCACCAACACACGAATGCTCTATACTTTTATTAACTTTAGCACAACATTTTGTTACCACTTTTTATAATATAGGAAAAATCTTCAAAAGATATCTTTGGGGCTCGTGAGGACGAGACTGGATAAATCGGATTTGTACACTCCTGTAATAGCCATCATCGGTATGGTTTGAAAGATCTATCGGTTAAGTAAGCGCCAAGTCCAGGATTTTAAAATATCTGGTAAACATCACCAACACGACTACTCGTAGGATGATATTTTGCTCGAAATGAAACTATCCCAGTCTCTTAGCGTCCCACGGTGGATATATCACTAACTTGTGCTGGGTAGCGTACTAAGTCAGATCGCAGTGGTGACAAATCAATGTCGCTGAAGGTGTGACCTTATACAGGTATTGGCCAAAACAACCGTGACTGGTGTAACAACTGTAGTAATTAAATACTCAAAATATTCACTTTACATAATTAGTAACCTCTTACATTAATTTCATATTAACTAGAACTATTTTTCAAGAGCTTTCCATATATCCAATTAGATCTGAATTGCACTGAGAATATATATATCTAGCAATAAAATATACATTTCTGTGTTATTCATATTTACATATCATAATAAAAATTCTGATGACCAATGGCTCCTTTTGTTTTTTTTTTTTTTTTTTTATATTTTAAATACCATTTTATTTTATTACATTTTTCAAATAACAATGTAATAGGCTACAATAACAGATGAAAACTAAATGGCTTTTTGAACACGTTTTCCTTCACACTTAGCCGCATTATAATGAAAGTGCATCAAAAATGCACCCTCACGCGTATTAGCCACTTCCGTTCGCTATCATCGGTCCCGGACGACATCTATTGTGATTGGAAACGTACGGACTTACGTTTCATCATATGATGCACCGTTTTATCGAAAGATTGACTTAAAAATGAACTTATATATCATCGTCATTATCATATCAGCCATTAGATGTCCACTACGGAACGTAGGCCTCGTCCCCCATCGTGGCACGTGATCTCCACTCAAGAATCTTTTTGCTCCATCGGCATCTTATATAATATATATACAGGTGCGGTGACTGACAGAGATGAATATTCACGACTTTTTTCTTACCAAATTGCCATAAAAGGCGACTAAGACCGTAGTAGTGCTAACAACTGTACGAGTACATCAACCACGATAGTGATGGGCAGCAGCGTCATCATATCCTACCAGAACACATTTTCGTTTGATTGTGGGGAAGGCCTATGTTCAGCAATAGACATGCAACGGCTGAATTGGTGGATTTTTCTATTTTAAACTCAAAAGTTTAAATACATTTACAGCACAAGGCTGGATCAATCAAAAATAACCAATTTGGTACACAAAAATTAAGCGAAAGAGCCGACACACAGGGGATATGACTACTTTTTTATTTACGAGTATCAATGTAATAACGCCGTGATTGATGATTGAATGTTTTATTATTGGATTTTCAACGTCATTTCAATTCATTGAGCTATATTTCTATTTGTAGCATAAGAATTCCTTGTTGTGGCTTGCCCCCAATAAAACTAACATCGTGAAACAGTGAATCTGTTTTTTAAGCTTTCAAACTTTCAATTGTCACATTTTACAAGGAAGAACATGCACTACATACGGGATTATATGGTTTTAAACAGAACATAAGAAAAAGTGAAGTATCACGCGTATAAATTCTAACTAGGTAGTAAATATTCGCTTTCTACTTTAAAATTTGTTTTTATGCACAATATATTGTACAATAACATTATCTACATAAGCATAAATCAAAGAACTATAATATACAACATATTATATTAGATTATAAATTCATAAACGCGGTGAAAAATACGAATAACATCCGTATGTTTTCGGTCGAGGGAGGGAAATTGCTTATAAATAAACACATTAATGTAAAAGCCGGATTTGAGAGTGTTAATGCGTCCCTGTGTCATTGTGTGATGTGCCGTAGAAATGTGTTTCACATTTGATTTATCATGCATAGAACTTAGTATTTTTTCGTTTTGTTGTAATAACACGTATTGTTGTACGTGTTGTTGCATGTTTTACTTTTATTGTATTATCTGTAAAACTCTAACATTGACGAAATATACTTTTGTCAATTTGGGTTAAATGCTTCTTATATAAAATTGTGCATAGGATTTTCTTGTATAACTTAATATACACTAAGAGTTTTCAAACTAATAAAACAAGCTCAACTCCGGGTTGTTATCAGATACCTGATAACAATCGTTACTCATGGTAGGGAAATTATCCGACTACACGCAGTGGAGCAACGTGGTGAATTAACCTCCACTTCTTCATATATGGAGAAGAGTCTTTTGTACAGCAGTGGGACAATTACAGGCTGATTCAGTTCATTTTAGTTACATATTTTAATGCGAGTACTTCCTAGTCTTTTAAAATTATACACAAAATTAAGTGTAATATTAAACGATTTTGCTCTATCAAACTCACACTTGTTCATTAGTGATGGATAGCACTCGTATTTATTATCAGCTACACACTATGATTGAGGACAATTCGCACATGATTAATTAACACACTGCTGTGTGATTTAATGAACTCAAATATCTAATATTTAGACAGATATTGAATATACAACATGTGATAAAAGTGTACGTATTACGAAGTAACTAGCTCAATATAGAAGTGGTATTGAGTCACTTTACTCGAGACATTGTTGTAACTGTTATAAGTTTTTATGTAAATAGTTTATTTATATATATTAATAATCGATTGCTCACTTGTTCGATACAATGATTGATAGTTCTCAAACTGCCGTGTTCATCCATCAATATCCACAGGATGATTGAGGACCCGCTTGACACGCGATTAATTCACATTCTAGTGAACTGTTTATCAACTTTCATCGGCTTCTGTTCTTTCTATGCTATTTAAATGTTACTAAATCGAATGATTAATTTTTATATTGTTGAATCATCGATGATCGTGAAAATTTTAGATTCTTTATGTTCGATATATAAATATAAAAGTGAATACGAAATTTGTAAGAGATTTGAAAACGAAAAAGTAACTAATTTTTGAACTGTAATGTTTTGTCTTTGAGCGTTTCGCCTCTGGGGACGGGCATTTTTTTACTACAAAGGAGAAATATTAGTAAATTCAACGTGGGATGAAGGACGAGTATACATGTTGCTTCACTGCGAGATGAAGGATAATACTGCTCGGGGCTGACAATTTTATTTCTACAAATATTTGTTTCTGGTATGGGTGTGTGTTATTTTGGGTCTCTCCACCGTGTCTTAGAGAGTACGTTAAGCCGTTGATCCCGGTTATTATCATAACTCTAATTGCGATCGTTACTCATGGTAGGGTAATAGTAGCTCCGCTCAGGGGATTCGCCGTCTGGGGTAGCTGGGCGTTTAGTTTGGTACTTCTCTGAATTAGCAGAATGGATCAGTCGAGTAGCTCCAATCACATACGGGGAGACCACCGGGCCAAGCGTCGGGGCGTGACGGTTGTATGCGCAAGCAATCCCGTGGCGTCCCAATACGGCGCAGACGGTCGATGGGTTTTAGTGGGTATTCTGGCTTCGCAGCCAGCGAGTTCCACATACCCGTCGCCTGCGGGTGGCAGGATGCGTAATTGCATGTTCCGTCGTTAAAAAAAAAAATAGAAAATAAATAAATAATCCACCAACTCGAAGTGGAGCAGCGTGGTGGATTAAGCTACAATTTTCCTGCTATATGGAGAAGAGGCTATTGCGCAACAGTGGGATGCTTACAGGCTGATTCAGGCCAGTTCGATTCAGTAGAATTTCTTCCGAAAGAAGCAGGTTTCCAACACAATATTTTTCATCTCCGTACAGCATATAAATTAAGCGTTTGAAAGGGGTATTTTGATATCGATTCACGTCTTCTATCTACTGGGTCATTTCGGTCATTTCATTTCGATCTCGTTGCGACCACGGTTCACGTAACTGGGCTGAAATATGGATATCGATAAAAAGTATTTGGTATGATAAGTCGTATGCATCAGCGTCATTAATACTTAAAAATAATTTATTTTTCTTACTTCTTTAAATAATGCAAAATTGTATTAATGTTAAGAATTGTTATTATTTTGTATGACATCGATTTTGAAAATAAAGTTTGTTAATTGTTGAAAAATGCATATTTCTAATAGGCGTGCAACGTAATTATGTTTAAATTTATAAAATATTGACTGACTGATTCATCATCGACCAGCTTTAAGTATTGAATTTATAAATACGAAATCTACCTTAGAAACTAGAATTATAATAATAATCAAACATAAATTATTTATTAGGAAATAATTTTTGGAAATCTGCCCTAAAATGGGAAATGAAAAAATCTGTTATGTGAATTCAAATAGTAGTTTTTATTTTATTTGCTTACAATTTTAAATAATTAATAATTCATCATTTTAAAAATTCCATTCTCAAAAGTATGCAATGTGTTAAAAAAGTTTCTAAGAGAGCAAAACCGCAAGGAACAAAATATATGTTAAATATATGTTACTCAGGACAGGAATCAAACCTACAACTGGAGCAGAAAGCAGGGTCACTGCCAACTGTGAAAACGGGTCAGTTAATATCAAGTATGAGTGTAATATTTTTATTGAAAACAAAAATTGTTTATATTTATTGTCGTCTGTTATCTAAAACACATGAATTATGTTGCCTACTTTAATTAATAGTAACGATCGTGTGTATATGTCAAAAAATTATAATATTCAAAATTAAAGAATACTTTTATTATAGAATGAAAAACTCTATCTGAAGAAGGAATTGCTGACAGCAAAATTACGCTTCATTTACTCGCAAAAAGGGCTCAAACAAGCCTTGTGACATCCTTTTGTTAAACATGACACCTACGACTTATAATTTTTGATCTTTACTTTTTTAATTTAGGAACCAGAAGTATTCATCAATTATATATTATACTCGTAATGATAAATAAACGTCTTAACTTAGTAAGCGTTAGCTAAGCGAAGAACGAAACTTTTCAAAGCGGCCATAACAAGTATCAATAAGGTTTAATATTAATATTTTTACAATACATGTTTCGTATGCTATATTAAAAGTTAAATGTATCTAAATTTAAATAACACTAAATTTTCTATGCTACACATGTTAAAAGTGATATTTATTAAAACAATTTAATTAGTTAAATTAAATGTAAATAATAAAAAATTATACCAACGATATTAACATAATGAAAATCATTATGTTAATATTTTTGTCATAACTTATCAAAATTTTTGTTTTTCTCTACCAATTACAAGAAAAATTCTTATTCTCTATCTTCTCTCTATAGTTTAAGCTAATGCATTTTAATATATTTTACCATGCTATGTAATCACTAGTTATTTTTTTTTTTGAGAAATTTACACTACATTAATTTAATTTTGATAGTTACGGAATGTTTAGAAATTAGTATATACCGACTTCCATGTGTAGTCGACCTTTAGCTCTACTTCTACCTGAGTAGCTAGTGGCTTAGGCTCTTATGTAGCAGGTCCCCCTACTAACTGTAATTCTTGTGATTTTCAGTTCGTATAAAATGATAAGTTTAAATGTAGTGTAATGTAATCTCCCGTATTTTGTATTTTATTTCGCTTCAGAAAAACAAGTAGGTACACAAAAATATTCCTAATAAAAATTCTTATTGCATTAGAACTGTTTATCAAGAATGTTATAAAAAATTTAAAATCTTACTTATCTGCAAAATATGAGTTAGAATAGTTAAAATATTATTATGCAAATTTTCTTTTCATATATATTACAATAAAGTATTAAAATATTCTCGCTGAATTCTGCTTTTAAACAGCAGCTAAGTCTATTTATATTTAGTAAAATATTTTCTTTAATAAACAAAGAACATTGAACACTGTGAATTCTACTTCAACTTTTTCTCAAACGAATATTAATTTTAAAAGTGTGCTTTATAGTACCAAAAGAATTTTTTTAACTAACACAGGAAAATGAAATTTTTATAGTGTTTTTTTACGTCATTTCTCGCAGGGGATTGTTTTATAACATAATCTAACATTAAGCTCTTAAAAACAAAAATTAAACAGAACGGAATTTATATATTAACTTTACATATTTTTAAAAACAAAAATCAGTAATCAATTTTTTTGTTTATCAACGACGACTTGATCAGATCGAAAACGAAATATGATCAAACCATGTTTCGCACAGAAATGTAAATTGATTTTCTGTTCGTGATTGACTTTACTGCATGGATTTACTATTATATGAGACTGAGATCGGATGGAAACCGGGCCGAGACCGGGCCAAGATCGCTGCGACTATTAGGTAACTTCCATGATCGCGAGGAATCGCCGTGTTGATGAATTTCAATAAGAGCTGAGCCTCAATTGTAAAAAGTATTGAAATTCGACACTATAGCAATTTCTTGCGATCGCGCAAGCTACGTAATAGTCCACCGGGATACCGGGCCGATACCGGGCCGATTCGAATCGTGAACGCTTCTAAAATATACATCAATGCGAAAAAAATGTGCGATATTCAAAATCTAATTCAATTTTTTTAGATGTACAAATCAACGTGTCGTTCAATATGGAGGCTGGCGGACTGTCAAGGCGTAAATTAACCTGTCAATCATGGCCGAGAACAGAGCCGGTTTCACAACGAATAGACGTTATAAATATTCATGTTTTTCAAATGCGGTTAAGTTTTGTAATGATGGTGGATTTGAATTGTGACATATTTTCCAGAGAAGACGAGACTTAATGAAAACTTCAGGGTTTGTTCGCTTTTGACGAGATGGATTTGCGTTTCAAAAACGTTTGTTTAATTAACATAAGAGATTTAGTATCGCCATGCAAATGACTGTTTATTAAAATATGTTTTCAATTTTAAATTATTTTATTAATATATATATAACTGAACTGAATCAAATTGAATCAAGTTTAGTTCAATCAATTAAACTTGACTGACCCGTTGGCGCAGTTTGCAGTGACCCTGTTTTCTGCTAAAAGGGTTGTGGGTTCGATTCCCGCCCCGAGTCTGGGTGTAGTAATATGTTTATTAATATATGTATTATTTATATGTATATTTATAAAAAAAAAGTATATCAGTCGGCTGTTACCTAAAACACAGGCATTATGTTGCCTACCTTAGGAACAGACGACATTGTGTGTGTGTTAAACATATTCATATTCAAACATTCAAACATATTCAAACATCTATTGTAAACAACTCACAGCTGGGCAAAGGCTTCTTCTCTAAATAGAAGGAAGGGAGCTTAATCCACCACGCTGATCTACTGCGGGTTGGCAGATAATTTCCCTACCATGAATAACGGTCGCTATAAGATGTCTATGATATTAACCGGGACCGAAGGCTTTAAAGGCTCTCCGAGGTATGGTAGGGAGATCCACAATACAATACAGACCAGATACAAATATTTGTAAAAATACAATTATCTTCCCCGAGCAGAAATCGAACCCGTGATTGCTGGCGTTAAAGCGACTACTCGCATCACTATACCAAAACGTTTGTTGTCAAATTACACAAAATCTATTAAAATACCTTTAATAGATTTTAAGTAATTTTATGGGAACACTTCCTTGTGGTAAATTAACAAATTTTAAATGAACATTTAAAGCAACCTTTTGGTCGAGTCGATGGCAATCAAAAAGGGACCACAATTAAATATTTGCTCTGAACATGAAAGTTTGACCATTCCACGGTTAACCGTTGTTGAGATATGCGAAATACTGGAACTAGAAACCAATTAAAATGAATTCAAGGATAGTTGAAATAGGTATTTCTTTTAAAATCGAATAAAGTAGACTTCCGGTGCGGTTTTATTCGCACTGAATTTTAAGACTTGTGAATTTGGTTGACATTTATAGTACTACTGTCATCTACCGTATACTTGACATGTAAATAAATAAAATATAATAAATAAATAAATAAGAACATGTCTTATCTTGCTACTTTATATTTATTAACGTTTACTTACAAATAGGCTGTCTAAAGCATGCCTTAATTGTATGTTGCTAATAAATCGGGTGGCTAATGTGTTTAAATAAAGAAATGCACACACAACAATAAAATAACTTCTATTGTTAGTTCATATAAAACCTTGTCTTATAGTAGATTGAAGAAATGAGTCTTTAATATAGAATATGATAAAATAATAATAATTTATTGACATATTATAATTAAAAATCGCTTTTTACAAACAAATTACATGATACTGTCGAAATAAATTTAAAAAAAAGAGAAATAACTATACTAGTATATACTTTGTTAAAGCTGCCAGTTTCTGATAATAATTTCTGATATAATTCTGATACGAATGTTAATATCACTAAGCTATTCTCCTTAATTGTTTTAACAGATATTAAAACAGAAAACAACGATTTCAAACAATCCATAAAATATTTCAAATTTTGCGACAATCACAATTGAATTTCGATTTTTTTTTCGTTCTATTTTATTATATTTGTTAAGCCATAACCTTTAGAAAATTGTATTTATAGTAAAAAGAAAATATTTCCATAAATTTTAGGAAAAAAAAATTAAACAATAAAATCGTAATTTCAATGTATGTACGTAACTTATTTACAAAATAAGCAGAATTTCAATAGATGTAGATTATCTTACGATGTTTTCCTTTATCACCGAGCACTTTATATACACACAACAAACTTTATATACGAGTTACCGAAGTATTACTGGTTCTAGCCCAGATTTGAATTAAGTACCATCTCTAAGCGAATAATATGTCCCATCGATTGGGCCATTTCGGCCATACTTTTTACAACACCATAAGATAAACTACATTAAAAAAATAGTTATTAGCTTTAGATTAAATTAAACACTTATTAATATGTTAGTAATTAGTGCCCGTGTATTCTAAAATCTAAAGCTCTTTTAAGTACCCACGTTTATATAAAAAGAATATAACAAACGTAATTTTTAATTATGTTAGTACATCTCTCTAACTATGAGAATTAATTGAAGCTCGAACAAAGTTATGGTTACTTAAAAAATTATCCTCTAAGTGACTGGATTTAAAGTTCTTAAGCTTAAAACTTTTCAGCCTTTCACTACTAAGTTCTTATAATACTTTTCTTTTCCTCTTAAGCACACCAACTCCGAAAGATAAGACTGATCTACACTTTAAGTCGAAAAATAATCACATATAATTTTTGATGTGTCCAACTTTAGAACGAAAGAAAATTCTGTTAATTTTTATTACAATTAAATTTTATTCCTTTTCTTTATTTAATTTAACGTACAATAATTAAAAAATTTATATCAAAAGGCGAGTTTAAAGGTCTCTTATTTTCCAGTCAGCTTCAGGTGTGGAAGAAAGAGCAACAAGTTTATGAACTACTCGTCATAAGTCACAAAAAATATTAGTAACATTAAACTTGAATTTAAATTGATTACATATAATTGTAACGATTGTGCGTGATAGTATTTATTTATTATTGAATCGATTTTATTTTATTAAGTTTTGTCGTGTATATTAATGTCATTTATGTAAATTTTAGGAAAATATAAACGGAACTACAAATCTAGTTCCACACAAATCAGTTCTCGTTTCGTATCATAAACTCTATTTACGAACGAACGAGTTTGAACATTCATTTCCATTTTTGTTCATATTCCACGGAACAGAAAACTATGGCATTTACAAATTGTGTTTTCAAGATACGGCACAACTTTGAAAAAATTCTGATAAACAAAATTAGCTTCAATCTGTCAATACTTAAAGCACTTTTAATTTTTATCACTTCTTATTCATTAAAATATTTACATTTGATATATTTCTAAGTTACAATAGATTTCTCATGTAATATGTGTAAACAAAAAAAAAATGGTTTTGACGTGATAACGTCTTGTAAATCGATGAATGCCGCGTGTTGCGAGCGAGAGCGCGGAACAAGCGATAGAGAGGCACGATCGGCTTAAGCGTTCGGCTTGTGAATGAAAAAGAATAACGCAGATTCGAGGATCTTAAATATCACACATACATATATGTACGTTGTAAATAAATTGTTAAGTACCCGGATGACCGAGCTTTGCTCGGTTAAATTATATTTAGATACATTACATATTGATGAAACATAAATAATATTTTCGATCTTACCGACATAAAAGTAAAATAATAGGAACTGGTTATTAAAATAAAAAATAAAAAGAGCTCTTAATTCAAAAAAAAAAAAAATATGAAAAAAAGATTGGTGTGTAGAATCCTGGATTCGAACTCAGGTTTTCTGGTTTCGAATCCGCCCGATTCCTATCCGAGCTAATAGAAGCTTGTCAATGACAGCGAAATTTACCTTCGTATTCTAATGGTATTTTTTAATTGCGTAAAAAAGGGATAAAACAACATTTTCTGAAAATAAATCCTAGCTAGATCGATTTATCGCCCCCGAAACCCCCTACATACTAAATTTCATGAAAATCGTTGGAGCCGTTTCCGAGATTCCGATTATATATATATATATACAAGAATTGCTCGTTTAAAGATATAAGATAGCACATTGTTACTTGTAATTGATCTGTATAATTTAAGTAAGAAAAAATATTTGAATTAACGAGTGCAGATAAATGTTAATTTATCGAAAAAAAAAATGTTATTAATTGAATTAACTTATTCTTTGTATTACATAAAATAATGGTAACTCAGTGATAATAATTCAATTCAATTCATAAAAGTATGCAATTTTTTTTCAATATTTTCTTACGGTATTATCACGTAAAATTATCGTCCATAAGCCGACTTATCAGACAACCAATTTTTATGGTTATGCTATGCTTTATACAATTCTGGAAATCAAGTTCTGACTGATAAATCATTTATTACTATTTTTATTATACTGATGGCGCAAATTCCAGCTACCAGCACCGCAGTCAAAAACAATTATTTGTATAAATGTACAATAAAATTGTTTAAATATGTACTTATTATTTTATGAAGTAGTGATGTATTTTTTTTAATTTAAACTATTCACGTGTTATATTAATTATAATTAATTTTATTCATACAATTATAATCACAGTCTAGAAGGTTGAGATCTTCCATTAAGTATGTATATACCTATGTCATAATGTTTATCCTTATATTAAAATATAATATGTCTTAATATTAAAATATATAAAATAATACGTTTTATATTTAAATCATTAAAACAACCTTTCACAATTTCAGAGAACCTGAGTTGCGATATAGCGGAAGAAACTACCAGCCTTGCCAACTCGTACAAGAATCACTACGTTGAGATAGTCCATACGATAATTGCTTTAAATAATTATTTATTTAAGTTTTATACAGTGTGATAAAGACCTATATCCTAATTGAAATGACAGAGTTATGTAAAAGTTACTGCATTAGTTTCTTCGTTAGTTTCACGTATAAAAAATAAATTCTAATTCTAATGTTAGAGTTTTAGAACGAACTGAACTTGATCGCAACAAACTCTATTTTATCCCAATTGCTACATCATATACATTCTACACTCTTTTAGAAGATTTTTTTTTTTTTTTTAATAAATTTCCTCTACGAGCTTACAGACGCCCGTACCATTTTTTACTGATTTTATAAATTGTTACACAGGCATTATTACATCAGCAGACTATATTTTATCATTATTTGAATACCTATGAACTATACTTAGGATCTCTAGTTCTGGAAACATGAGTCCACATTGACCACTTAATGCTAACACTTATTTCTACCACTTGATTCTACAACTTGATTTCTTTTAGAAGATTAAGAACGATCACAAAAAGTTTTCTATAAAATGAACCCATTACTTAACCAAAAACACAATAGTAAGAACATATATTATTAATATTCCATTGTTTCTCTTGGTATTGCAGAGTATTATTCTCTGACTGGACTGGACTGAAGATGTCAAGAGCTTGAAATGTGTTCCAGGTTTGGGCGAAGGCTTCTTGTTCTTCTGTATAGAGTTAAAGCCTAATCCGTCATACTCCATTTCGGTTTGGTGTATAATTTTACTTTGAACAGCAACGATCATAACGATATTTGCAATAAAACAGACTTTACGTACTTACCGGGGCAAACTGATGAGATTCATAAGGACACTCAAATGAGAAAGAAATATTTGTTGAAATGAAATATTTGCTCCGAGCGGGAAACGAATGTTGGAGTTTTTAAAATTTACCACTACAGCAGATCAATATTGTTTAAATATTACATATAAATATATATGTAACAGAATAAAAAGATTGTAATCTAGCTGATTGTAATCAAGCTAGGATGGTCAGCGTTCGGTTAAAAAACTTCTTTTCATCCGTTATACCTTAGTGCCTGAAGTAGAAAGTCTTCGAACAATGTGTGTTTAGTATAATAATATAGATGACTATTTTGGAGAGTTCGCGAAAAGTTCTTTTAGTCCTAATTGCTGTCAGCGAATCAGGCCAGGGGCTAATTTGGCTGACGTTGACTTATGTAACTTTCAACTACTTTTTCCTTGTCTCTATTCACCCTACACATATTCGTCGCTTAACTGTAATTTGTTCTGGTGATATACAACCTCAGATTTGTCATTTTTATATTTATTTATTAATTAAATTTATATAACAGACAATATTTGCAAGGTGAGATGGTCCAATGGAGAGTCGAGATAAATACCATAATTTTCTTTGTGTTACATATATATTTAAAATCCACCAGTACATGGATATGTCGCAAGCGTATTCGCATTAGCACAGTGTGGAGGGCTATGTTGTAAATCTTCTATTTCAAAATAGAAGAGACTTATGCCCTAATGTGGGAACTTTACATGCTTTATCAGGTGTTGGTGTTTTTAAATACAAAATACAATTTATTTATGTATCGCCATTTGCTTATTAAAACGAAAGCTACGTTAAATGAATTTTTAAACAATACTTTTAGAAAAAGAATGTTATAACACACAAATAGCAAAGCTAGCGTTATTAAGAGAAACTTTGACCTCCACGGGCGTAATGGGGACAGTTTAATTAATTATCTCGATTCCCTTCTTATAACGAGCCCCCTGTGCGTTGTTGCTGGTGCAAAAGAAAATGTGAACATCGAGGGGAATTAATCCTCTATTCATGGCTATGGAATCAGAGGTCAAATAAAAAGAAGCCTTAACAGCACAAAGAAATAGCTGATTCGAGCTGGTTCGTTACCACTCCGGTCCTTTTACCATTAGTCGAAAATTTATTTGATTAAATTTTTCGATTATTACTTAATTACTAATTTAATTTAATACTTGCGAATGCTGTACTTTAGTGTAAAGTTACTGGACCACTTCTTTTTTTTATATGCTTAACACACACACACGGTCGTCTGTTCCTAAGGTAGGCAACTTAATGCCTGTGTTTTTAGGTAACAGCTGACTGATATACTTTTTTTTTTAAATAAATATACATATAAATAATACATATATAAATAAACATATATTACACCCAGACTCGAGGCGGGAATCGAACCCACAACCCTTGGAGCAGAAAACAGGGTCACTGCAAACTGCGCACACGGGTCAGTCAAAACTTCGATTTGATCTTGAAACAAGTATGCTTAATTTAAAAAATCAAAAAACCCGACTGCGTAAAATACCCTTATTATAAACTAAAAAGAATAAAACAATTTACTAGCTTTCATTTGATACCCATATTGCTACAGTAAGAAAAAAAATTCAACTCCCCCCCTCATTCCGTCATTTGCGGGCGCCATCTTGAAAATTTATATAGCCTATGTCACTACTACAATTTAGACAAATCCAACGACACCTCATATGTCAAAAACCGTCCAGCCGTTTGGGCTGTAGGGCGTGCCAAAGAAATGGACATACATACATACATACATATATACATACATACATACATACATACATACATACATACAACCATACACTCGAAAAACATAACCCTCCTTCTGTCGCAGTCGGGTAAAAATAGGACTAAGATGTGTTTTTGTTTTGTTTTTAATCCTTGATTCCGCTAAGTTAAAAAGTTCGTTGGCTTATAAATATTTACATGGTAAGGATCTAAGCAGTTTTTCGAGTAGTTTTCGATTTTTTTTAAATATAGTAGACGTCTCTCACGATATTACCTGCCTTTATATGACTACTGTTCCTTTAGAACCTAATCGTTGTTTATTGTGTTTGTTTTACAGTTTACTAGCTTTTATCGTTGCATCACCCGCGAAGGCTAAGATTTTAAAGGCTTATTATTGGCTTAAGCATAAATCATTCTATTTTAAGACATTCTGTTTAAAAAAATATGAAAAATTTGCAAATGTATATATATTAAATATTAAAATTTTGTAGAAATAAATATTAATACATTTGAAAAATATTATCATTATCTGTAAGGTTTATTTTTTATAATGTTACTTAAATATAGACCATTATTATATATCAAAATGTGATACGATAAAGTAAAAGTATGGTCAAATGTACGGTTGCATATGATTTTCAAATATGCAATGAGAAAGAAAGAGAAGAATTAAATATAATTTAGACAACATAAAATATCTTTTCTGTGAACAAATATTTGTGTCTGCTTAAAAGAAGATAATTTTAAAATAGAATTTTTTTTATTGAGTTTTTCATTTTGATTTGTTTAGTATATTGTTTTGTTTTAAATTATATTTTAATAATGAATTGTGTAAAATGCATTTTAGAATATTTGATATTTTGACACTAACAACATTAAAGCGACCACTGTTAACTCATAATATGTATTTTTATATCTCAAAATCTATACAAATAATAAATCTGTTAAAACCTCTGTTTTATTAATACACTATATATCATCAAGAATAAATTTCAATAGCGCGTATTTTTTTTGTATCAGCGCCATCTCTTATCGTGTTTTTCTCTGATCACGTATCACGTAAAAAGTACAAAACCAATGTTAATAACTTTAATACATAAAAATTGGAAATAACTCACAGTATAATTTAGTTTTTGTTTCATTGTAATTAAATTTAAAAATAAATATTTAAGAAAATAGAAATAGGTACCTACGCCGCCAACGCCATCTGGTCTAAGGAATCTTTGAAACTCACAAAACTTATATTTGAGTTATTATTTTGTTAAACTGAAAAGTTTACTAAATATGTCGGATAGGAATAGAAATCGTTTTAATATTTTAGATAAACATCATTTTCAATTAATATACTACTATGTTAAATATTAATTATGTTAAATGTCACTAAATATAAAAACGATATTCTACAATTATACGATAGATGGCGCAGATAATTTTCTGAATCGCGCTGACCAAAACTTCGGCCAAAAGAATGACACTCGCCCGTATTTAAAAATCTGTTTTTCTTTTTTGTATATAATTAAATACTTTAGGGTACTACGGTCTTGATTGTTTGTCCGTTGTTAAAATTTAAAATATTTGGTCGTTATTTGTTTGTTGATTGTACAAAGTTGGATGGTTATAGCTATTTAAGTTATATATATATATATATATATATATATATATATATATATATATATATATATATATATATATATATATATAAAGTCGTGTTAGTTACACCGTTTATAACTCGAGAACGAGTGGAATGATTTTTATGATTTTTGTGTTTTTGGATTTGTCTTCGTCGGGAATAATAATACTTATTAAAATATGGTATTCATCAATGAGAAAATAATTAATAAAAAAAACCAGTTCAAATGTTTTATAAAATATTTTCAAGTATCGACGCAGGTGTAGGTGATAAAAAATATAAATGTATAATTTTTAAAATTTTAGTTAAAGACCCGTGCGAAGCCGGGGCGGACCGCTAGTGGTCAATATACATACTGCCATAAGCGTAATAGTCAACAATGAAAAATACTTTCAAAACTTTAGTACCTTAACACTTATAACCATTTATATATTATAACCAATCTTCTTCAATTACTACTTTTAGTTCACACAGAAAATCTGTTCTACACGAAAAAAATAAGTCGAGAATATGTGAAATAATTTAGTTTCTTTTGTTACGTCTGTATAGTTTATTATAATTTTTTAATTAAATATATTTAAAAAGTACTACTATACAATTTAAGAACGTTTATTTTACTTAGATATTTAATGAAGATTTTAATAATAATCTTATACCTCTTAAAAATTGAAGCAGTTTTTCAGTAACTCTTTTTTCATTTTCTCTAATATAAAAAAAGTAAAACTAAGTAATGATATTAATGTAATTTAATAAAAATGATGACATTATTGTCCAACTTCAAATGTAATTTAAAAAAAAAATTGCGACATTTATCAATTTTTTATTTTGCACAGGTGCAGGTCATGTATCAATTAATAGTTTATAAATTGTTTACTGCATATAAATAAATATTAAACAGATAAAAAACACAAATAAAAAAAATGTTTTCATAGCTAATAAAACTTAGTGAAGTTCCAAAAATATTAAAACACACTGCCATAAGCGTACTTAACGTTGCTACAAATATTTCAAATTAGTTTTAGTGGGAAAAAAGAATTATTAATAATGATAAAAGTCATACATTTTTTTTACAAACATTCATTTACAAAACATACAAATTATACTTCAGATCACAATGAAAGAAAACAATCAAAAAAACTGACAATTAAGATGAAAACATTCAAATTTTTAATGTTAAATGTTATTTAAAGACATAACGATGACGACATACTTACAAAAATATTACAAATCCCAAGAAAATACACAGATAATGTATGAAAAGAAATTATAATTTTAACCCCTTTTTTGTAACACATACCGAGGAGAGTTTATGTATTAATACTTTATACAAAAAAAAAAATTCTTTTTAAAATTGTCTTTGAATTGGTTTGTCCTTGTTTACATAGTCTTTGTCCTTTTCGGGGTCCTAAGCTACGTGCATGCCAAATTTCACGGCGTACAGTTCAGTTCAGTCATGCGATTGAGCCGTGAAAATGAAAGTGTTTTTTTTTAAACATAATATACGTTTAACATATACACACATCTAAGGTATTAAGTTCACAGGCATTAAGTTCCTAAGGTAGGCAACTTAATACCTGTGTTTCAGGTAACAGCCAAATGATATACATATTTTTTATATATACAATACACACTAGCAGACCCGACAGACGTTGTCGTGTACACACGTCGTTAATTCGAAAATTTCAAACATTCTTCAGTAAGCTGTAACAATCTGGACTCTTTTGATGAAAATTATTATTCAAGAGTTATTTTAATATCTAACGTCATTACATGTACACTTATCCAAATTCGACCGATCGGTAGCATGTGAGTATATACTGTGTGTGTAAGTATGCTTATACTGCATATACATATACAATGTAAAACATTCCAAAATTAACAACTACTTATAAATGAAAAATTAGTTAAATAAACATTTTCCAGTGGACCAAATTGTGAATCTAAACCATCCTCGAATCCCCTTAAACTCACACAAAAAATTTCATCAAAATCGGTCCAGCCGTCTAGGAGAAGTTCAGTGATATACACACACACACACACACAAGAAATATATTATATATGAAGATATACATATAGACTCAAGCTCAAATATATATAGACTCAAGCGGAAATCGAACCCACAACCTTTGAGCAGAAAGCAAGGTCCCTGCCAAGTGCGCCAACGAGTCAGTCAAATTGTGCCCAAAAACACAAACTTACTTTTAGATTTATAATATTAGTAAGGATTTTATTCTTAATAATAAGACTGACTTTTTTATATAAAACAAAAAAGAATAAGATAGCAATAAAAGTGTAGTTTTTAAAAATTTAACTAAAGTGTAAAAATTTACATATATTAATTTTGAAATTGATAAAACACGTAAACATAACCTACTCGTATTTTAATAATTAAAATTTTACGTTAGGCTTAGACAAAAGGAATATAAATTATAGGCGTAAAGATCAGGCAGCAGGAAAACTGTAGATAATAACTCAAATTGGACAATAGAAGTCCTGACCATTGTCCGATTAAGGTTGTTCAGACTGAACGCGTTTTACGTGCAGTTAACTTTATGTGAGAAAAGATAGTAAATTAACTGAAATGAACGTATAATGTATTTTATTAATTTATCTTTGCGCGCGGTATTCTGTGTACGTGTTTCGTCAATATGCGTATTTTCATTGTGTACCGGTGGGAGGGATGCGCTGTGCCGCGCTCCCGACTGCATGGGTACCACCATCATGCTTGTTTCTCCCGTGAAACAGCTTTGCTGTGTTTCGGAGAGAAGGGCAAGACAGGCAGTGTAATTATTGGCACCGAGACTTTACCACCTTATGTCTCTGGATAGGCAACACATGAATGAGTTGTCTGGGCTAATTCCAGGTAAACTAGTTTATGTTCATGGGCGACGTCAACCACTTATCATCAGGTGGAACTTCTGCCAGTTTGCCTATCCAACTAACGTTAAAAAAAAGTGTAGCAGAGAGGAGGTAGACATTGTTTGTGTATTTTCCCATACAATAGAAAAAAAGACTTGATATTCTAAGGCAGAGATTTTACATATATTATTAATATTTTGGAAAAAATAATAAGTGACATGTTTAACATTCTTTTGTGTTTGTTACTGTGTATTTGAATTTATCTGTTTATATATGTACGTAGTTCCTGTATCCTATATAACACATAACACCACTCGCCAAGATGAATAGAATAGCGTCTATATGAATAGTGATTTATTAGTGTTCATGTGCGCAGTAAGCAGGGATAAAGAAAATAATCATATACAGATCATTGACCTGTGAAAAAAATTTCCTATGGTGGTTTTGCAAATAACCTTATCTGTTCTAGAAGAAGATTTCGTATGGCTTCCTGCGGCAAAAACCAATGCTCCTTAGCACGTGATTCTTGGAAAGTCAAATGAATAGTAAAAATATAAATACATATTTTGTTGTAGAACATATTTATTTGGGTTTTAATTAACTATTACCAGACTCATGTAACTTTATCGGCGTTGACGTTAAGATTCCTACTCCGAGTATATGAGATTTTATAGAATAATTAATGTTTTACAGGATAAGTTATGTTCATGAATATAACTTATATTGTGCTAATTTTTATCAAAATCGTTCCAGTACTTTTTAAAATTTTGCATACTATTACAAATGTTCTGGTATAGTGGTGCGTGTAGTCGCCTTAACGACAGTGGCCGCGGAATCGATTCCCGCTCGGGGCTGATATATATATATCTCTCCCCACCGTGCCTCGGGAGAGCACGTAAAGCCGTTTACCCCAATCTATCAATATATAGATTATAAACTAAACAATTGATCAGTACCTTCATACCTTGGAGTTGTCGACGATTAAATACACTTTAAATTCTATATCCACCTAGATATCTATAATTTACTCTCTCTCTCCCTCTCTGATCTTGTATTATTTTTTTCAATGCCATTTAGATTGTAATTACATTATCGCAAAGGATTTTTCTTTGCGGAATTATATTTACGCCTAAAAATACCTTTACATAGAAACGCCCCACACAGACGGACAATAGTGAAGTGTACCCTTTGTGAAAATTTATTTGTCGATGTTTTTGGTTCCTGCGCTTGACTTATACATAACCGATGGAGGGTCCACGGTTATTTCCGGTTCTGGATTGAGAGAAAATTTTCGGATTTCCGCCCCATCCTTTTACTATTATATCAGACCGCAATAAATTCACGTTGTTATGAGAAAGATTTAGATATGAGATAAATTTCGTGTTCCGTCTCGAATTAATAATTTAATTAGTATCGCTTTGATAAGGTTTTGAATAAGGTTTGTAGATATTGTGACAACTGTTCTGGTGTAGTTGTGTGAATATTCGCTTTAACTAAATATTCGTCGCGGGTTCGATTCCCGCTCGGAGCAAATATTTGTATTTGTATGAATATTTGTTACTGCTCTGGGTGTGTATCCGTTATGTCGCAGAGTACGTTAAACCGTCGATCCTGGTTGTTACTCATGTTAGATAAATTATCCACCTACCTACAGTGAAGCAGCGCGGTGGATTAAGCTCCGACGAAGTTCCAAGGACGCTTACTGGCTGGTTCAGTTCAAAAGTATAAAGTATAAAGTTGTACAATAAATGGTTTTTGTTTGCTTTTGAATATATATATATATATATATATATATATATATATATATATATATAGTTTTTTATTTTTATTTAAATAACTCTTTATAAGTTTAAGGCGATGCGTAAATGCATTTCCCATCGTTAAAAAAGAAAGAAAGAAAAGGTAGACATAATTCTGTATAACTTCGAGAAGGGTACCATCGACAGATATCAGACTTGGCATTACTTGTTTATTGAACATAACTTTCGTCTTGTTCAAATTCATACCGAGGCCGACCAGCCGGGAGCATTCATTCAGGTCGCCCAGCATCCGGCCTAGCTCCTCTAATATCTCCGCAAAGATGACGATATCATCAACGAAACGAAGGTGTGAGATGTATTCGCCATTGACATTTATTCGTCATCCTCTCCACTCCAAAGCATTAAAGATATCCTTCATCGCGTTGGTAAATAATTTTGGAGACATTGCGTACCTCTGTCTTACCCCGCGACGAAAATGAATGGGTCTTGTTCGTTGGTTCTAGATTTGAACGGTTATAATCACCGCGTCATATAAACACACTAATATCTCGATATATTGCCAGTTGATTTGACATCACTGCAAAGAATCGAGGACAGCCCAGATCTCAATAGAGTCAAAAGTTTTCTCGTAGTCTACAAATGCTATAACAGCGTCAGATTATACTCTTCAGTCTTCTGTATAATCTGCCGAACTGTACACGTATTAATGTGAATTACGGTGCTATAGCCTTTTCGAAACCTATCCTGCTCAGGTATTTGGATTTCGTCGAGTCTTGCGGCGAGACTATTTGTAATGACCTTCGAAAACAGCTTATAGATGTGACTCATAAGTGAGATAAATTAAGTGCTCAAAAGTTATATATCTCATACACTCAGGAACCCCTATCGCGTAGAGGAAATGACAATCGGACCAAGTTTGGCCAAAGCTAGTCGCAATGCTCGTTAACACTTGGGCAAGTTTGAAATCCAAGCTTGGTCCAAGCCTGTCTAAGCATACAAATGATAAATTCCTGCCAAAACTGAAAATCAGTACTGTGTCAGTATTGAATATGAGTATTGTGCCAAGTATTGTGCCTAGACTGAGACTTAGTATTAGGCCAATATTGCACATTAGTAATACTGTGCTAAGAGTGTGGAGTAGATTATGCCAGTACTGAATATTATTATCATTAGTATTGTGCCCAGATTAAAAATAAGTATTGTGCCAGTACTAATAGTTAATGGTAGCTCCAGATATGAAACAAAGCCTGGAAAAATATTGAAACTACGGCAAATCAAAACTACGGCTACTGCACTACGGGACTTACAAAATAAATACGCCGTTACAAGGTGAAATGGCTGATAATTATTTAAGCATAAATTTTTTATTGATACCTATATATTGATTCCCCAGAACCAAAAGTTAGCGTAATTTAGCGACTCATCGTTTGACGCTACTCGCGCCGTTGTTTAAATAGGTTTCTTAGTACAATACACTAGGGTGATTCAGTAGTTACTCGCGTGAATTTTTTTTCTATTCTTATTATTTATGAATTTTTATTATATTAGGTTCAACAGTGGACATCCAAAGGCTGATATGATAATGATGATGAATTATATAAAAACAATATATTTTGATACAGTATTGAACACTCATTTTATATAATTGTATGTATTATTTTGTATTGTAGATTATTTTATAAAAAAACAATAACTGAAAAGTAAAGCATAAATATTTTTCGGAATAAAGTGAAACAAAAATTTCATATCTTGAAAATTTCATTTTTTATTTTCTTACTTAAAGTTATAATATTCTGAACAGTAAAATTTGTTTTTGAATCAACAATAACAAATTGTTAAAAAGAAATAAAATTATTCTTGATTGGAAAGAATCGTTTTTGAATGAAGAATTCACTTGTATCGATCGAAGATAATGTAGTCTTGAACCAAGTTAAAATGTTATCGATCATAGTGATTAAGCCCTCAATCTAAAACAAACAACAATTCAAGACAACAATTTGTTAAAAAAGACGTTGTTAGTAAGAAAACTAGAAAAAATGTTATTTAGAAACTGTTAATTAGATATTAGCTAGGTCTTGGTTTTAGACTGGCAAACTAAGTCTTGTTAGTTAGATATTGGCTAGATCTTAGTCCATGAGTAGCAAACCAAGACTTGTCAGTTGAATATTGGCTAGGCCTTGGGCCAAAGATAATAAGTTAAGCCATGTTAATTTAATATTGGCTGGGTCTTGGTTCAAGACTGATCAACTAAGACTTGTCAGTTGAGTAATCGTCCAGTCATGCGCCAGTATTATTAGGCCGAGTTTCGGCAACCGAGTATTGTGCCAAGATAGGCCCCGTTTTATATAATTTTCTTCCCACAAGGGATGACCACCAATCGCATTTAACAAACTGATAGCTTTTTAAAAATCAATTTCAATCGCTATTTAATTATATATAAACCTTAACAAATCCAATCAAAACAGTTAAAATTCATATTAATTCAATATTCAACAGCTTAACATGAAGCAATAATATTAAGGAATAAATGAATAATAATTCCTAATCACCGAATACACATGCAGCCAAATGAAATATAAACATCATTTATGTGACGCAAGCTTACCGAGGCGTGTCCCAAATCTAAATATCAGTTGCTTATTCAATCGGGGCCGATTTCGGAGCGAGCGAAAATACATTTGGGTGCAGTGAACAATTTACAATTCAGTCGCTAGTTCTGTACGATTGGGGACAGCGGATATATGTGGTTGGGTCTTAGAACAAGTTAAAGTTGATTAATGTGTTCTCAAAATGTCTGTCTGAATCCGGGATGTGGCGCGTCGCCGTAATTTAAGTAATTTGCATAGCTTTCTCAAAGACAAAGTGATATCGTGGTTTTTTTTTTTTCTGAACTTAATGTTGTCGATTTTTATTTTTACATACGTAATTTTTCAAATGTATAGTTCTTAATTTTTTAATAGGAATTTTTTAAATGTTTTAATATTTTGGTATTTCATTGGATATTTGTTTTAGAACTTTTTCTAAGTATCCCCTTTCTTCCTTCTTTCTTAAAATTCTTTCAAAATTAAAATATGAGAAAAAAAGCCTTGCGTAAAATTAATAAATTCACCAGTTTCAGTTAAATTTAACCTACATATAGTTCTATTAGTCTAAATTCAAAGGTTATTAAAAAAAAATAACGAGTTTTCCAACTTTATTATACATAAGCGTGTATATGTATTATTCATATTTATTAATCTTCATAAAATAATATTATACCACAAAAAATGTTGTCGTCTATGCACATATCCTGCTCGACAGTACACGAGTGCATTTAGAGCTACATTTTGGATCGAGTGACGCAACGAAATAACCACTTGTCGTTGTAAGTGTCCCCGTTCGGCACCTATTTCGGATTTAGTGCTATGACCCTTGTATTGAAATGCAATACTGAAATTTGGGCCCGAAGCGCTGTGATACATGTTTTGCTATTTCTGACGCCTTGTTTGAACTTCTCTTAGAAGAAAATTCTGTATAATCTGTATATAGGTATAAAAATTCATCTTCATTTTGTTTGTGTCCGGAAAACTTGAAAAGTACTGGAATCGACGGATTTATTTGAAAATTTTATACTTTCGTTGCATTTTATGTAAATTTTTGTCGTGAAGTTTTCAAGGAATTCGGAATTTTAGCGATTCGCGTATTTTAGATAAAAATTATTACATATTATAGTAAATTAAGATATATAGTATGAAACTTTGTGATACGACAGCTGTTATTTTGTTAAAATAAAAGAGAGCATCATAATCTCAATTTAGTTTCCACGTCATATTGTCATCCTTGAATGGTAGACTCAGCTCCGCAGCATTCGCACTTAGAAAAGTGCGACTACTGACGGACGTTGCTAGTGCGCGTTTAATATATTTAAGCTATTTCCATAGTATTATGTCTTACGGTCTGTTACTGTGGGGTAATGCTACAGATATTGAGACTGTATTTATTTTGCAAAAAAGGGCTATGCGTGGCATTTACGATCTTGGAGCTAGAGTCTCCTTACGGAATGTTTTCCAAAAATAGACATATTAACAATTGCGTCGCAAATTATTTATAACAATATTATATATATTCACCAGAATATTCATTGTTTTGAAATAAAAAGTATTAATCGCAGTGTAAACACTAGAAGGCATAACAAAATTGTAACTCCAAGCTTCCGACTGCGCAAAGTAAAAGCCTCCTTTCTGAGTTATGGTATTCACATGTATAATAAAATCCCACAAACAATTTTGGAATTGTCTCAACATAAATTTAAAGACTTCATTAAAAAAAATTAATAGATAAAGCGTATTATTCGGTGCAGGATTATTTAGCTGATAAAGATGTGTGGACTTAGTGGCGCTGTATTTCATGCAAGATATTACTAATTTTGTACTAAAACACAGTTTATATATTATTTTCAAAAGAGTAACTGCGGAGTTTCTTGCCGATTCTTCTCTACAGAATCTACATTCCGAATCGGTGGTAGCTTTACTTTTACAAAATAATAATAATAATAATCACTAAAATATTAATTTTGTAAAATGACGATTCGAAGGTGCTCACACAAATGGTCTATTTGAATAAAGATGTTTTTGATTTTGATATTTGTTGTATATCTGATTTAAATATACACATAACACTAGGGTGTTGCTGATGATGAGTAATCATTTGTGCTTCGTTTACTGATATTATTTTATTTATATTTCATTTGTATATACTGCTAAAAATGTCACAGTATTATAGTGAATATATATAATATATCTATAAATATAAATATGTTTTAACATAAACATACGGTCATCTGTTCCTTTTTTTTTTATTATTATTTTTTTTTTGTCGCATGGGAATCCATTTACGGATGATATCCAGGATGCCCGGGTCGGCAGTCCTAGACCTATGTCGGACTCGGCACTTTGGGAGTGCAATACCGTACTAAACCCCTGCGGGAGCCTTCAGCCGCTTTAATTGGAGGGTCCCGGATCTGCAGGCTACAGGATCCCTCCAGCGACAGGCTGGCCTCGGCGAAAAGGCCAGACTTCTCCTCCATGGGGACTGTCCGGCTCACCTCTGAACAGTCCCGACGACGCCGTATCTAACAGGACCGGGTTCCCATCCCGGCCCGATACGGGCACAGGGGCGTTACTGGAGGCGCTTTAAGTAGCGCCTCCTACGCACCCCCATTCGTCGCCCGCGGATGGAGGCCACGTCGCCGGGCTCCTCTCTCACCCGCTCGTCGGCCTCCTTCTGGGACATCACTGTCTCGCAGAAGGAGACCATCGCCTTCCAGGACTCGTCGTCGCCGAGCATCGCGATGATATTGATCGGGAGCGACAAGTCCCCTCCGAGGGCGGTCATCTGTTCCTAAGGTAGGCAACTTAATGCCTGTGTTTTAGATAACAGTTGACTGATATACATTTTTTTAAATAATTATACATATAAATAATAAATATATAAATAAATACATATTACACCCAGACTCGGGGCGGGAATCGAACCCACAACATTGGAGCAGAAAACAGGGCCACTGCCAACTACTACTACTACTGTGGGTTTGCGCCACGGGCCAGTCAAATATCTGTAATAGTATGACTATCAAATTGTGAATTAAAACAATAGTTACATATATTATAAGTATTAACATACTTTTATGTGGCTAATTAAAGAGACAAACAAAAACTTAAAACATGGTTTTTTTTATACCGAACTAGTAGGAATTGTACACAATTTTCATTCATTAAATGAATTGAAAATTTACGAAGGTCAATCACAGTGACACATATTACAAAACAACCCACAATTTTATAAATTTTCTGTTTTCGTCAATTCAACTTAATGAATATAATTATTCATTGGTATAATATACGTGCTTATAAAATAATGTTGGAATTTTATTATGTATTAACAAACTTTTAGGATTATTATTATATTATACGTGGATTCTCTTTTTGGTACATTAGATAGTCTATCATGAATCATAAGAAAGGCACGTTAAATCTACTGTGGGTTTATTGATGTGTCTTTACAAGATATAACTGTTGGCGTAATTACGTGTCGGTCTGTTAGTGAATCCAAATTATTGTGTTGTTAAAACCATGAATATTAAACATTTCGATATGTTGAATATTTTTGTTTAAATTAACAATAGCATCAATGGATAACTCATAATTTTAAAACATAACATAATTATTTGCCTTTTGACCATAGTAACATATCCTTTGTATTATTACAGGAGAAATTGCAAATCACACAACTTAACAGGACTTTTTAACACGTTTTAACGCGTTTTATTTTGATATTCCTCAGATGAAACAAGTTTTTATTTTCAAAAATTGTATAAATTAAGTTTATGAGTATAAAGGTATTCACACTTTCAACTTTTTACCAAGTTTTCGTTCAGTTGCTTGTGTGAAAACGTCAATCATACTTTGTTGCCAGTTGCCTTTGGCGCCTAAGTACTGATCAATATGGGTCCCTAGTTTAGGAAACTAACAAGGCATGATCAGTGTGTAAACAATCTAATATCAACGGGGAAGTTACCTCCTCAAATGCTTGATGTAACTTTGTTTAGGCTGATTAGTTTTATGTTGACATGTACTATAGATCTAGAAAATGTTTAGGGTCCTGTAATGAAGTTCGATGACGGTCGATAATAATTCATAATCTTCTTTATTGTATCCTGTTGTGTTTATATTCAAAGATTTTTTTAACAAATAAGATGATTTAGACTACGTTCGATAAAAGTTTTAGTATAAAAATACTTAAGGCTTAATTATCTAAGATTTTGCCTGCTATAATAGTATACATATATTACGTCATAATTTATTAAAAAAATAGAATACTGAAAATTTTTAATATAAAACAGACCAATTTCTATGCATGCACGCAAATATTTGTCGGATTTTGTTTATAAATAATAAGCTTTGGTTTCAATATATTTTGACTTGTTTTTCTTTCATAAAGGCTGTCGCCCAAAATATAAAAAAATACTAATGTTATCTAAATAAATGGATATATATTCGTATATTCTTTTAATTTAGGGCAAATGGCATTGAATATAATTTAACTGAATATAAAATGAAATAAAGGATTAAATTTATTATGTATATTCGTGTTAGGACATGTTTTTTACTTTTATTATCCATTTGTAAAATGAATTTATTATTACTGTTTTGAATGTCTAGCGTTGACGTAGACGATATGTCGACACTATAACTTTGTTTTACATAAAGTCAATTTACGCTAGCATCTCACGCGGCTCGCAACCACTTGCACAGGCACAAGTAACTTACTTCAGCGTTTACAGACAGATATAAATATTTGAATCATAATAGTCAATTTCTATGACAACTATGCAAATGGAAATATATACGAAAATTCTGTTATATGTTGTTCTGCGTTCAACATTTTTTATGTTTAATTTAAGCAAATCATTTTAGACAATTACTGAAGCTCAACTGAGATGGAACAGCAAAACAAATCCAGTTACTTTATCTTTATTTATTTATTTAAACTTTATTACACAACGTAGCAAAAAAAAGCAAAACATAACAACACATCGAATCAGTTATGATTGCTCAAAAGGTAGGTAGATCCGCTACCAGACCTTAAGGCGTAAAAATAATAAAACACAGTGTTGAGGTAGGACTATACAATAGTACGAGCAAAATAAACATATACATATTAACACAGAAATATACCTATATATACATATATACATACTACAAACAAAATAAAAAAAAAAAACATCCATACAAAAATAAACACACGAAGAAATATCATGACATGAGATTATATTTAATGTAAGCCTAAGACGAAAAGAGTAAAAAGATGAATAAGGAAGGGCTATCGACAAAGTTTGTTTAGGTACCACTTTTTAACATTAGTAATATTAACACAAAAATCATTTCTGAGCAAACCATATCATAATATCGGCAATATCTAATATAATATCATTTTAAGTACAGAAACTCACATGTTTTATGTCTTTAATAAAATATAATATATTTCGCTTTAGAGCTCCATTAACGGTTCTTCGATTAAGTTAATGTTCGATATTATAATATACGGCTGTTGTTTTAACGTTGTTATTTTATTGCTTTTGTTTCTTGTTTGTCATGAAGTAATTACCAATATGAAGTTCGGTTCAAGTTCATTGAGACAGAAATTTGAATATTATAATAACATATTGTATATAACAACACACAAGCTACCGATTTTCCGCTTATTATGAAACCTAAAATATAGATGTAGAAAGTATAAAAAAAAAACCTGTGAATAAGGGAATTAAAACGCGCTCGGCGCATGTGTTAAATTTTGACATTCAGGTGCGTAAATAGGCTAGTTTTGTTTGCATGTATTTTTCAAGTATTGAGTCAACAAAGATAAATTTATACTTATAAAACTGAAGAGTTAGTTTGTTTACACTAATCCCAGGACAATATCACTGAAATAATCAGCATATTTAGAATGGATATGATCCTGTTTTTACAACCACCAACACCACCACATCAGCCGTTGGTTATCTGCTGCTTAACGTAGGCCTCCCACATCATCTCTTTCGCCAATACTCGCCACGCTTGGCAGGTCATCCTGGTTGGTGTACAGTTGTAGCCTTAGTCGCATTTTAGCTCGTCATGTCAGCTCGGCAAGAAAAAGGTTGGAACTATTCTTCTCCTCCGGTCACCGCACATCAGAGTGCTGTTCCAAGTATTATTACTCAATATTTATTATCTCATTATTAATTATACTAAAATACAACTGGAAACTATAACAAAATATAATTTCTCGATTGGAAAAATCTGGCTGAAAAAAATATGGCTTAGTAAATAGAATACGTGATCGATAAAGGAGAATCGAAAAAAAAGGTCGGTAAAGGAAAACAAGTGAAGAATCTGCATGTTTCTGAAGAAATTATGAAACATGTACATTTGCCAAGCAGTTTTATTAGTGAAGCAATGGCGCATGTGACGTAGATACGACAATTGTCCTTCATAGAAGAAAATTTTTTTCCAAACATTTCCAAATGTGGTGCAGGCTGAAATAGAACACAATTTCTGTTTCTGCTTTATAAAAGTGAAATATGTTAGAAAATCAATAAACTATTCTACAAAAAAAAGGTTTTTTCGCGGCTGACAATGATCCTAGCAATTAACTATCAGATTTTTAGGTACTCTAAAAATGTATGCTACAATTTTGAAATATTTGAAATAATTATTTATTTATTACAAATTTAAGTTTATAATACACTTATAAAATTAATACTTTACGTCTCAATATTCTCAAATTTGCATATGTTTTCGCTTGTTACAATATTTTACATGTTTAAAATATATTCTAAGAGATGTGAATTATAAATAAAAATAAACCGGAGAACTAATGGATAACGTTTTTAAATTGTTTTATTGACATTGATAAAGCGAAATTTGTTATATGAGCGATAAATCTACTGACGAAAATTCCGCATGCTATGCATTAATAGGTTACATTAACAGTTTTCATAGTATCCATTACTTGATTTTCCGCTTTGACTTCTAAGCTTGATTTCAACTTCCAATTGTGGTTAACCCTCGGAGCAAGTCTTCCGGAAAGCGGGGTCATAGCTTGGCTACACATCGCAGAAACTTTAATTACTTTAACTTTGTAATCGTTTAGATTGTTTAATAGAATTTCTTTCTTTTTAGAAAATTAATTTTAATATATTTTAATTAATAGTTTAAAAAAAATAGGAATACATACTCATTAAACATGAAGCAGTGAAATTTTCATTGATTACATTAGTGAAGCTGTATTCACTACATATCCGTAAATTTCAACAATAAGTCAGTGAATACTCACTAATACACATCCACATATTATATCATATTCAAATATGCATGCAAATATATTCTGCGTGGTACGATTCTCACATTGATAAAAATTGCTTAGGTATAGAGTATACTAGTACATATTCAAAGGAAATATGAATTTATAAAATAATAAAAGAGGTTTTAATTAAAGATAAAAGTGAGCAAAGAGCGATATAAAAATGACATTCTCTTTTTAAATTTTAATACTTCAAATATTTTATTATTTCTCTACATCTAAGAATATGATAAAAACTTTTATATTTTTCTCGCTAATAGCGAATGCATTTATTTATCAATTTCAAATAGTAATTAAATATTATTCTTCAATTTTATCATTATTTATAATACATATGAAGTTTTTGGAAATATGATTTGAAAGGATCTTAGATAAAAATACCTTGTAAGTTATGTGCTAGTTGTGACATTATGACGTTCAGCATAGTCGCCTCCACGTTGGCGGTTGCGGGATCGATTACCGCTCGGGGCAGATATTTGTATTTGTACAAATTTTCGTCCCTGATCTGGGTGTATGTCCTTGTGGGTCTGCCCACTGTGCCTCGGAGAGCATGTAAAGCTGTCGGTTCCGATTGTTATCACAGGAACCTGATGACGATTGTTACTCACGGTAGTTAAATGATCCGCCAACCCTCAGTAGAGAAGAGGCCTTTGCCCAGCAGTGGACAGCTTGCTTGAACGCTAAATATAAAGAAAAGAGGTACGAGGTAGAGGTTAAATATACTAGTGTATGCATACTAATTTTTAAAAAAATAAGCTTCATAATTTTTTGGAAATATTTACGTTGCAACTAATATTCTTTGAGTCTTAATTAAAAAATACAAATATTATTTTATAGAACTTTGTAGAGCTTACTACCCACTAATTACTACCTACTAGCCTACTAGTTAAAAAAGAAAAGGTCAAAAAATTACCATAAAATAAAAATAAAAATTATGTTAATATTCTCTGTCTAATTTATTTATATTCTTATGTTTTATATTCTTATTTTAGTTCTGTGAAATGAAAAAATTAAAGTTATAATTTATTTTTTATTTTCAAGGATGAATCGTTATTAAGCTATGCGACAATCATTCTAACACTAATAAACATAAAGTCAGAAAAAAGTAGTCAAAAAAAAATAGTTTAATATTATATAAAGTTCTATAAAATAATATTTGTATTTTTTAATTAAGACTCAAAGAATATTTGTTGCAACTTAAATATTAAAAGTCAAAATGAGTTCAATTAGGTGTGGTTAAAATGCCATGTTCAGGACTGGCGAGTGCTGGACGACGTGGAGACTCTCTCGGACCACCTATACATCCGATTTGAGATCTCCGCTCGTCCTGCGGTGCCGCCAAGTCCCAGCCGCGTCTCGGCGGAGGACGGTCCGCGGTGGCAACTGAAGCGTCTCGACCGGGAGCGATTTGAAGAGGCGGCGATAGTGGCCTCTTGTCAGCCACAGGTCGGTGGTTCACCAGAAAGTGTGGCAGACTGGCTGGTGGGCACGATGACCGGGATGTGCGACGTGGCCATGCCGAGGTCGAGGTGCCGCCCCCAACGGGCGCAAGTGTACTGGTGGTCGGAGGCGATAGCGCAGCTGCGCAGGGAGTGCGTGGCCGCCCGACGCCAGTACACTCGTTGCAGGAGGCGGATTTTCCGCTCGCCCCTAGCCTCGCTGGACAGGGCACGGCATGAGGAGGAGGGTGAACGGTTGTACGCCCTATACACGTCAGCCAAAACCAGCCTCCAAAATGCCATAAGCGAGTCGCAGGCCGCGGCCAGGGCGGAAATGCTGGATGGGCTGAATAGCGACCCGTGGGGGAAGCCCTACAAACGGGTTCGCAATAAGGTCCGTCCCTGGGCTCCGCCACTCACGCAGACCCTGGACGCCGGAGTGGTCCGTGAGGTAGTCGCGGCGCTGTTCCCGACGGCGCCGGCACAGCACCAGCCGCCGCAAATGGCACCAGTGGACGCGGAGGGAGACGTCGGAGAGGAGGCACCAGAGGTCGGGGAGTCCGAGCTCGAGGAGGCCGTCGCACGGCTCAGGAGGAAGAGCGTCGCTCCAGGGCCGGATGGCATTCCAGGAAGGGCGTGGGTGCTGGCATATGACCACCTGGCGCCGCGAGTTCGAGGGCTATTTTCTGCCTGTCTGGCTCAAGCCTTAATCCCACAGCGGTGGAAGACAGGCAGACTAGTCCTCCTCAGGAAGGAAGGCCGGCCGGCGGAGTCGCCGTCGGCGTACCGCCCCATTGTCCTCCTGGACGAGCTCGCAAAGCTCTTCGAGCGTGTGGTGGTCGGGCGTCTGGTGGCGCACCTCGGGCAGAGGGGACCCGACCTCTCGGGCGTGCAGTTCGGCTTCCGCAGTGGCCGTTCCACGGTAGATGCCATCCTGTGCGTCCGAGGCCAGGTGCGGGACGCAGTGGCCCAGGGCGATGTCGTCGTGGCGGTGTCCCTCGACATCGCCAACGCGTTCAACACGTTGCCCTGGAGCTGCATTAGGGAGGCGCTCCGCTACCACGGGGTGCCGACCTATCTGCGTAGAGTGGTGGGTGCCTACCTCTCCGACAGGTGGGTCATTTTTCCTGGCCAGAACGGCATGGTGAGCAAGGAGGTCGTATGCGGTGTTCCACAGGGGTCGGTACTCGGTCCACTCTTGTGGAACATCGGATATGATTGGGTACTGCGGGGAGCATTGTTGCGCGGAGTCAGCGTAGTGTGCTATGCTGACGACACACTCGTGCTGGCTCGGCGGCCGACGTACCGGGATGCGGCAGTGTTGGCGACTGCAGGCGTAGCGCAGGTCGTAGCGCGGATTCGGCGCCTCGGCCTCACTGTCGCTCTCGAGAAGGCGGAGGGCATCGTCTTTCATGGCCCAAGGAGGGCGCCTCCACACGACGCCCATCTGATCGTGGGAGGCACTCGCATCGGTCTGTCGGGAACGATGACGTATCTGGGTCTCGTGCTCGACGGACGATGGAAGTTTAGGGCCCACTTTCAGCGCCTTGTCCCGCGCTTACTGAAGGTGGCGGCCTCTCTCTCGTGGCTCTTGCCAAACGTGGGGGGTCCCGGGGTGAGCTGTCGCCGGCTCTACACCGGCGTCGTGAGATCGATGGCGATGTACGGTGCTCCCGTCTGGGCCGACGCCCTGGATCGCGACAACATTGCCCTGCTGCGGAGAGCGCAGAGGGTGATGGCGATAAGGGTCGTACGGGGGTACCGTACCATCTCGGGAGAGGCAGCGTGTGTGCTGGCTGGAGTCCTGCCCTGGGACCTGGACGCGGTTTCTCTGGCGTCGTCCTACCGGCGGCGTCGGGGTCTGGCGTCCGGGGACCTAAGCTCAGCACCACGGGGGCGACTAGAGCACCTCAGGCGAGAGCGGGATGCCGCGATCGCGGATTGGGAGAGGCGGCTCGAGAGTCCGAGCGCGGGACACCGGACGATCGAGGCGGTTCGGCCGGTTCTCCGGCAGTGGTTGGCTAGACGGCATGGCGTCCTAACCTTCCGCGCCACGCAGGTCCTCTCGGGGCACGGCTGCTTCGGGGGGTACCTGTGTCGGATCGCTGGGAGGGAGCCCTCTCCTCGTTGCCACCACTGCCGGGACTGTTCCGACGAGTCGGCTCAGCACGTGCTGGAGGTGTGTCCGGCTTGGGAGGAGGAGCGCGAGGCGCTGAAACGTGTTGTGGGGACAGACCTTTCGCTGCCGGCTGTGATTTCCGCCATGGTCGGCAGCGAAAGGTGCTGGGACGCCGTCCTCGCTTTTTGTGAGCGTGTGATGTCGGAGAAGGAGGCGGCCGAGCGGGTGAGGGAGGACACCACCGACCTCCCCCTCCGCCGCAAAAGGACTGGGCGTCGGAGGTTGGCGCACGATCGTCGCCTTCCCCCGTAGCGCTAGGCAGAGGGCGGTCGACTTGGGGAAGTCGGCCGTCCACCGAATCTGCCCGGGTAGGCGCGTGCGGTGTCCGCCGCGCGCCACCCATGAGGAGAAAAACCGTGTAAGAGCCTGATGAGGCACGCCGCCGGGGTTTGCAGACGAATCCGGATTCCTGCGACCCCGGCCCAGGCGATGAAAGTGGACACCGTGTGGTTTTAGTGGGTAAACTGCCACTCTGGCAGGAGTCCCACATAACCCGGTCGTTCCCCAGCGGCCGGGTATGCGTAACGCATTTCCACACGTAAAAAAAAAAAAAAAAAAAAAAAAAAAAAAAAAAAAAAAAAAAAAAAAAAAAAAAAGGTGTGGTTAAAATAAATAATTCAGCTTACATTAAAAACTAACTATACCTACCGTAAGATATTTACTGTATTTACGTTGTAAGCAGATAATTTTTTAAACTAATTATTAATTGTTTATAAAGTTTTACATGTTGCAGCTTATTATTACATTTGACATTAAGAATATCCGCATCGAACACAACGCTGTGGTGTTTTATTCAATAACCCGTTTCCCTATGTGAGATAACGCTACGAAATGTCAAATAGGTGTTACGTCTGATGTCTACGTTGTAGGGTTAATTGACACCAGTTGTAAATAAGTCGCTTTGAGTTGTGTCACGTAGCGTACCAAGGACAACGGCTTGCCTAGGACAGCGCCTAAGTCACAAGGCTTAACAAGCAATTACTGTCAATCTGCTTCGACGCTTGAAAAATTCGATCGGCGTTAAAAGTTTAAGAGTAACGTTTTGTAACATAAAATAAAATGCTTTTACTAGACTTTACAATTTAATACTAGTTCATAGTTTTGTTTTTTCTTTATAAATACAATAGCTGCTGCCCGCGATGTCGTCTTCGTGAACGCTATTAGATTACACGTTGTTACAGAATGTGTTGAAGAAATAAAGGTTCACTGCTCGTTCCCCGTAGGTGATAGCATGATAATATGTAGTCTATATGTTGACCCGACTTCTTAATAATATTCGTGCGAAATTTGAAGTAAATCCATGCAGTACTATTTGAGTTTATCCCGGACATACATACAGACAAACAGACAAACAGACAAAAATTCTAAAAACTATATTTTTAGCTTCTGTATCGATTGTAGATCACACCCCAAGTATCCTTTTAAAAAAATATCCAATGTACAGTTTTGACTTTCCTACCATTTTATTATATGTATGTATTTATAAAATAGCTGTACCTGCGTCTTTGTTCATGATAACACATATTTACTTTTATTTCCTCTCGCGAGGAAAGTGTACTTAATTTTCGAATAAAAAGTATTCATAGTACCTATAGCAGTAGTAGTAGTAGTATATTCGTAAAAAGAACTCTAATTATGCCCAGTTTCATTCAAATTCATTTAGTAGTTTGGGCGCGATGCGCGGCCAAGGTACGAATAATCAGAGTTGACAGTTTTGGCTTAAAATAAACCTCAAAAATTATTTTCAAATTTCATTAATGTACAGCATCGGACGACCGTCCGCGAGATGGACAGATGACTTGCGGAAAGTCGCCGGAAGCCGTTGGATGACGGCTGCTTCGAACCGGTTGCTCTGGAGGTCGATGTTGTGAGGCCTACGTTCAGTATTGGACATCTAATGGCTGATGTGATGTTGATGATTAGTGTACTTGTCTATATATAATAAAATAATAGACCATTGTTATAATATTTAGTTATTTATGCAACTATTGTATAATGAGGGGTATTAAACCACGAATGTGGGTGGGTTTAATTATATGATAATACTCGTAGTGTCACATGAGTGTTTTAATACCTAATTATCAACAGTTGCACATAAAACTTTATCTACTCCCACGCTTTAAGGTCAAACAAAACAATAAAAATATAGAAGAAAAATGGCGGGAAATTGAATAGTTTACGTTGTTGTTGTTGTTTTAAAATTTATCCCCAATATGGAAAGGCAAAGAAATATAGTCCATACAGCCAAGTCTAAATTTCCTTTTGTTTTTTACAGCGCGCGGCTTTCTTTCTTTTTTTTTTAAATTCATACAGATGCTCGTTTTTGAAATTTTACAGATTCCATCCTTCGAGTAGTAAGAATGTGGTTGTCTGTGTCATTGCGTCGAGGGGATCGAAAAAAAAAAACACAAAAAAAAAACAAAGTACTGTTATAATGAAGTCCAGTACAACATTATATCATCCGTTTAGTTGCTATAATGGTTATTATGACATTGGGTCTTTTAATGTTGGCAATAAGCTAACTGGTTCTGAATCTTTTATAGAGGATTTAAAGCATGGGAGTAGATAAAAGTAATTATTCTATGAAAATTCTTAAACTATTCAATCTATATACGTGATCGTCTTATTAATCATTCTTCATTGAAAGCTTGAAGTGTTATGAAAAACGGGTTCCCCAAAACCTTAGCGACATAATGTATTTTTCTCACCGTTTAAAAAAACCATAGTATTTTATTAAGATTAACTAGTTAATATATTTTATGAATATTATTATTTTTACTCGTGATCATAGTACAAGTTTGAAATTGGTGGCAAACAGAGACAAAATCCTGAATATATATGCCGGTGTTTTGTGTAAATTGGATATAACAATGCAACAAACTTTACACTTTATATTGAGGGCATAAAGTAGAAAATTAAATGAAGAGATTAGCTATTAACTTATACGTTGATATAGCCTTTGCTTTAATTACATTCCAAAAACGTACCAGATAACTTAGTCAACCTTTTAGTCTAATAAAGACATAAAATCAAATGAATAGAAATGGAGTAATTATGAAACACGTGTGTTTTATTGTTTACTGAACGTTTACCGTAATTATAATATTTCATAGTTGTATGTTATCACGCGATACATATTCATTTATGATAAAATTTAAAATTATTGTACATATTAATTTGTAAGTTTGGCTGAATCAATGGCCTTAGTAGCCTTTTGTGTTTTTTATTTGTTTTAAAAAAGTTTATATCCATTTGAATATGTCATGGACGATAGATAGTTACAAAATCGATGACAATAGTTAATGGAATTTTTCAAAAATATATTAAAAAATCTATTGTTACATACTTAATCCGATAACAAGAACATATCGAAGAACATTTGTATTCATAAACGCACAAATCATCAGTCAATCAGTCAATCAGTAATATAGTTAATCACACATTCCACTTATGTAGAAATTTGAGTTACATAAAAAAAATTCCGTCCACACTGAACATCTTTGATGGATTATCATTATAATCTTCGCTAAGAATGGTAAGTCAACCTCCCCCACGAACATACATACATACATGCACAAGTCGAAATTGCGATGGGTTGGAATTTTAACAAAAATAAGTATTTTAAACAAAAAAAAAAAAAAAAATGAAAGATATATGTTCGGGTTCGTACGTGTGTGTGTAAATGAGTTAGTGTTTGCGTGAGTGTGAGTAAGAGTGTAGGCGTGTGAGTGTGAATATTGCGTTTGGAGAGTGTACAGTACTACTTTAATTTAATTACCGTTTTATGTAAAAATATAGAAAAATAAAATAATTTAAATATTATTCGTTGTATACATTATAAAGTTAGAATTTTCAATATTTCTTCGATATCGTCATAGGTTTTATTCACTGATGATTCACATGATTCTACAGCTTGTTTGCACTTACCTACTTGCGTTAACCTGAATATCGTTATCTCGGTATTCAACTTGTAATACAGAAAATAGTCTAGAGAGCAACAAAACTTTTTGGTATAAGTATGATTCGGTTGTATTAAATTACTAATTATGTTTTTGCGTCTATTAGGGATAGGAGCGTAAGAACTCATTCTATGTTGGTATAGGATAATACGTATTTTTTGACACTGAGGAGATTCCAACTTTTATATAAGGCTTCAGTGGATTATTTATTGGCATATGCAATATATTGACTGATAACGACTAACCCACCTATAAAACATTCGTTATGAACGTGCATTGAATTTGTAACCGCACCAGAGAATTGTTACACTTAGCTACTATTATGTAACTCCAAGTATCCAGTACAAGACCAAAGCAATGGTTGTGACGCGCAAACTGAAATATGACACCCCACGTCTTCGCATGGGTGGGGTCGACATTGTCTTGACGAACGAAATGAAGCTGCTGGGGGTCGTCATAGACCGGAAACTCACCTTCAACACCCACGTCGCGAACGTCTGCAAGCGCGCTTTCGCTTTTTACCACCAACTGGCCCGAGCAGCTAGGGCCAGCTGGGGTCTCCATCCTGAAGTTATCCGCACTATTTACAGAGCGGTGGTTGAGCCTGTGATCTTGTATGCGGCTGCCGTTTGGGCGCCGGCCGTGGACAAACTCGGGATCCGTAAGCAGCTGAACGTGGTCCAGCGAGGCTTCGCGCAGAAGCTTTGTAGGGCATACCGGACTACCTCTCTGAACTCGGCACTATTGCTCGCTGGGATACTCTTTCTCGACCTCCGTGTTCGCGAAGCCGCGACCTTATACGAGGCGAGGAGGGGTATGCCCCAGGACGTGATTGGGGATCGGGAGGTGGAGCGGATGTCCTCGGCTCTGCGGTCTCCGCACCCCGCCTGCCATATCGACCTGGAGTTCCAGTGCCTGGCTGACCAGGAACAATTTTTAGCAAACAGCGATAACGATTACAACATCTTCACGGACGGCAGCAAGATTGAGGGCAAGGTGGGGGCGGCGTTGTCCGTATGGACCGGCGCCGCCGAAACCAAAACCCTCAAGCTTGCTTTGCCGACCTACTGTACGGTATACCAGGCGGAACTCTTGGCGATATGTCGGGCGGCGCGGATGGCCGCGGACCGCTTGGCCGGATCGATCGGGATATATTCCGACTCGTCATCGGCACTGCTCACTGTTCAAAATCCGAAAGCCCTCCATCCCCTGGCCGTAGAGGCGCGGGGACATCTGCAGAGGGCTTTGCTCCAGGACAAACGTATAAGTTTGTTCTGGATTAAAGCCCATGCAGGACTAGAGGGGAATGAGCGTGCCGACCATCTGGCCAAGGAAGCTGCGCTGAAGTTGAAACGCGCTTTTGACTACGACAGCTGCCCAGTTTCATTCACCAAGCGTAGCATCCGTATGCAATCGCTTGATGAATGGAACCAGCGGTATCGTAGTGGTGAAACGGCGGGCGTCACCAGGGTCTTCTTCCCTGACGCGATAGCCGCACACAAGATCATAGGTAAAATAAAGGTGGACAGATTTGTCACCCAGGTGTTGACGGGGCATGGCGGATTCTCCGAGTACTTGCACCGTTTCAAGTGCAAGGAGAGTCCGTCGTGCGTCTGCGACCCTGGATGCTCTGAATCTGTCTTCCACGTCCTCTTAGACTGCCCGACCCTCGGCTACGAGAGGCAGCGCCTAGAATGCCAAATTGGCGTAAAATTGTGTAAAGACATTTTGAGTGAAATACTTAAAAATGATAATGACAGAGACTGTTTCCTACAGTTTTGTAAGAAATTAGCAATAGTGGTAAACAAAAGAAATAAGACATGAAAATAATGTTATGTAAATATAGTGTGTATATATTTCAGTTAACATAAAAATAATTGTCACTAAGAGTAGGAATAGTTCATAAGTTTTATATTTAGTATAGAATTTTGATTTATATAAATATAAAAAAAATGTTGTTAGCAATTAAGTAAAAATGTATTAGATAAGTCATGCCCTAAGAATTATCTGTCTCCGTAGCCTTAAGACAAAATGTAATAGACCATAAGTTAAGTAGAAAATTGATACATTAGGTTGTAATAGATATTAAATTAAGTTGATTGTTTTAAAAGTAATAGATTAAGAATATGGAAAACTATGTAAATAAGGAAAATATGTATTAACCAAATAAAAATATGCTCCCCGCTCCCCCCCTTCATTTCCCCCTGTGTTATATTAAGTTAAGAAAGAAAAATAGTAGGATAGCCTCTTGTTTTTTGTTGGGTAAATACCCACCTGGAATGAATGTGGATGAATAATAGAAAGAATTAGTACGCAGAATGGAAGTAGAGCACAAGCGCGAAGTTTGACAAAGAGACCTAGCTTTTAAAAATTAGTACCTGTCTAAGAAAAGACTCCGAAAATTAAATTTGGAGGTGTAGTATAAAAAAAAAGAAAAAAAAAAAAAAAACTCCAAGTATCCGACTGCGCAAAGTAAACGTCTCCTTTCTGGGTTATGGTATTCACATGTATAATAAAATCCCACAGACAATTTTGGAATTGTTTCAATATAAATTTAAAGATTTTATTTAAAAAAAAAAATAATAGATAAAGCGTATTATTCGGTGCAGGATTACTTAGTCGATAAAGATGTGTGGACTAAGTGGCGCTGTATTTCATGCAAGATATTACTAATTTTGTTCTAAAACACAGTTTATATATTATTTTCAAAAGAGTAACTGCGGAGTTTCTTGCGGATTCTTCTCTGCAGAATCTACATTCCAAATCGGTGGTAGCTTTACTTTTATAAAATAATAATCACTTTAAAATGTTAATTTGTAAAGTGACGATTCGAAGGTACTCGAACGAAACTATTTGAATAAAGTTGTTTTTGATTTTGATAGAATCAGACGTATAATTAGAATACAATTATAGCAGAAATTGTTTCTAAAAAATGTAAACAATTACAGCACCACCTGAAATATAAAACTTTCTTAGAAAAGGTTACAAAACGTAACAATCTCTTTCGAATATAAGAACCTGTGAGAGGTTTCACTTAAAAGATTTCTTAGAATGCGCTTTTGTTAGTATAAAGTATTTTTATAACAATGAAATAAACATATTCTCTCCAGAAATGTATAACAAATATTTTTGAGTCAAGATGATGTTGAAATATTGAAAATACAATAGTAATGTGATATTTTTATGTCAACGTCATTTTAATAAATAGTAAATGGCTCGTTAAATTTTATATCATTATAACCTATATCATATTATGATGACTTAAGCCTGGACTGTTCAGAGGTGAGCCGGACAGTCCCCATGGAGGAGAAGTCTGGCCTTCTCGCCGAGGCCAGGCTGTCGCTGGAGGGATCCTATTGCCTGCAGATCCGGGAGCCTCCAATTAAAGCTTCTGAAGGCTCTCGCAGGGGTTTGTTACTGTATTGATATTGATTATTGCGCACCGGCCGGATACTATGACCCAGTCGTGAAAACAAGGGAGCTCGCTAGAGGGGCTCAGAGTGATCGTACGTCCTAAGGGTGTCTCCTTGTGAGATCGCACCTCGTCTTAGGACAACGTAGAAAAAAGGGGAAAGGTGCTATCCGGAGCGCGGAGTCGATCGAGACCCCCCTCCCTCCAACTTACAGTTACGGTCCTTTTTATCCATTACTCCCGGAAGCATCGATAATATCTAATCGATAAAATCAACAATATCTAACACAATAATAAATCCAAATTATAATTAGCATAATTATAAAAATCCTAAAAAATTAAAGCAATTATAAATCCATTGCAATACCATTGATGAAATAATCATTGATGTTCAAAATTGTACATTTGACTGATGAAAAACATAAAATGACTACTGGAAACAGTACCTACCAAAGCACAAAACAGAAATCACAAATTTAATGCAATAACCCTACAATTCATACATTATATGATATAGATGATACCTTGTCATGTCAACATTATAGGTACGAGTATATAAAAATATTTATTCGTTTTTTTTTTTTCTTAAAAAAATATATAAAAATGCTACAATCGCTGTTACATGTAACGAATATTAATTATGTTGGTTGTGGTTCCAAAATATCCAAAAATGTAAGGGCCTTGGACTCGATGACAACTGTGATGACGCTGTTGTTCACGTACCTACTCTGACGTCTGCTCTAACATCTGTCGAAAAAATAGCATACATGTATAGTTGGTTATAAGCTGTGATTGATTATGCTTTATTGTGTTGGTGGTACTTAAACTAGTAACTAGAGTAGTGCCTAGTCATTATCATTATTATTTTATTATTAAAAGCACAGAAAATCAAACATCCGACATGATGCTGTATCCCTAACTAATATTATATACATATACTTTAAAGTTTAGTTTAAAAAATGTTCATTTGTCTGCTTATACACATTTCAAGAACAGAGTTTTTAAATTATTATTAGGTAGAGCAGAATGTGAGCACTAAATAGAAACCTAGTTTTGCTCATGTTCGTGTAACTTATTGAGAAATTCTGTTCGAGTGATCATCTAAAGTCCATGTTATACATCTTTTTAAAAACAAATTCACAACGTAATTTCAAAAGAGTAACTACAAACTCTTGTGAATTTGCATGGTTATATTATTATACAATGTTTTATAGTCAGATTTCTGATCTGAGACGTAATTTTATATTTAAAATGTTTTCCAAGACAAAAACAAATTATCAAATCAAATCATATCTACCTGAGATAAAAGCGTTTAAGCAAATAAAGAATCGTGCTTTATCTTCGTAATGTCAATTTGATTAAAGCAATTTACTAACTCATTGATGGAGAGTAAAGAGTTAAATTTGTTTTTAATTGGAAAAAAGTCATAATAGACAGTTTTTGGTCGAAGTTAATTCTGTCATTTGGAATTCAAATAAAGTTCGTGACCTCACACTCTTCCAATCTCACTATTACAACTAATTAAAACTTCAGTTAAATCCGACACTACAATTGTGCTTTTAGAAAAAGCGGGTTAACCTCGGACTAAGGGAACTGTTAGGAATGCATTTACACCGTAGTCGTTATTAAACAATACTTTATAGTTATCCCATACTTGTACGCATTCTATAGGGTTGTTGTTGTGTTAAGAAACGGTAAGATAAACACGAACGATAACTACGATGCGTAACTGCACATTGACAGACACATTGTATTTTCTAATGTAAGTATACAAATTTATTACCAAGGTAATGAAATCATATTTTTTTATATTTTGATTTGTAAAAATAAAAGTGCTTCAATTTTTGTTGTTGTCGTTTCTTTAACCAATACTATGTAATTGTATGTACTAATAATTCATATTTCACTGTCAAATTTAATAACAAAATTGTATTTTGATTTGTTTATTAGGACGTTCGATGAAAATTTAAATGTAATAAAATATGTACTAATAAACACATACATATATAAACATATTATAATAACAAATCGATGCGTTTTCTCTATTTAAAAGAGTACGGAGTGTACCCGTGCTATCCGCGCGTGTACACAAGCCAGTTCGTCCTAGGTATAGTAGGGTACTGCCGTCTGTCGGTCAAGAGAGATATGGCGCTTGTCAAATACGTGTGGCGCGTGCTGCGCGGAGAACTGCACCACCCGGAGGTGCTGGCGGCACGGCAGCTGCGAGTCCCAGATAATTACGTGGGTCTCCGCCGGCGCGCGGCGTCCCGCTATGCTCAGCCTTCCACCTTCAAAAACAAACTTGCTAAATGCATCTCCAATGTTACGTGCTATTCGATTATTGAATAAACTTTCAGATAACGATATAGACATCTTTGCCCATAACCTGCCGAAACTAATAGAATTAGTCCAGGGGGTTCTTGAGAAGGAGGAATAAATTAGTGAATGTAAAATTTTATTTCGCTGATTTTTGTTTATTTTTTTGTGTTTTATTTTTTACTTTATTATTTTTTTTTTTTTTTTAATTATATAATGTATAATATGATAATATATATGCTTATAACATCGTATTGACGAATAATTGACATGATTAAAGTCATGTTGTCTCATCACAATGAGTAGAGTGGAGTCGGTTCTGTTTGTTTCCCATTAGCTGTTATATCAGAACTATGGTGTAAATGAGGATTGTTTTAACGACAAGAGACGAAAACAGAGCGACTTTAAATGGTTTCATTGTCGCTGGGCAATTTCGTAATGAACTTATTTTAGCCTGTTGACATTCTATTAGTGAATTTTTTGATTGCATTATACTTTAAATTAATAATTAGGTACGTTATTTTATGGACTTTTAACTTTTTAATGATTAGCAATATATACAATATTATCTCAGTTTGTTATTAAAAAAAAAAAACTATTTTTATCGATATTTAAATGACTTCAAAAATAAAGGTATTCAATTACGAAATATATTATATAAATATGATAAGTGGGTGTGTTACAGAATTTTTTTTTTATTGTTCATTACGGTCGCGAGTTCGATTCGTTTGGAGCAGATATTTGTAGCTATTTCAAAACATATTTGTTTCTGGTCTGGCTACATATCCTTGTGGATTTTCCCAATACACCGAGCCTCGTAGAGCATCTTAAGCCGTCGGTCCCGGTTGTTATCATAGACACCTGATAGCGATCGTTACTCATGATATGTAAATTATCTGTGATATATCTTTATGTATTTATAAATCTCAAAAATAGGAGCCAAATAAAAGAACCTGTTGCTAGTTAATATTTAATACGGAATTAACCTCCCCTAATTATGTCATAATATCTTAACATATCAACATTTCGTAGTACCAGTACTAGTTTGGTACTTACATATATATTAATCTGGCAACCTGTAGTGGAGCTATGTGGTGAATTAAACTCAATCTTGTCCCCAATATGAAGAAGAGGCCTTTGCCCAGCAGTGGTAAGTTTACAGTCTGATTCGGTGGACCAAAAATATTAATAAATGAGGGGAAATCTAAAAAAACTGCTTTAGTTTCCAGTTCACTCTAAGCACATAATAGTTCTACGTGACATTGAACTTCTTGTCACATTCGATTGTAATACACGAGGGAGATGTATAGCACTGTCAAGTAAGCGACGTATTAATTAATTTTTGTATAAAAGTTTCTGTTCTGTCCTGTCCTACTAAGTGGGAATCAATCCTACCTTGCCAACTAGTGACTTTAAGATTTTTATTGTATTCTGACGGCCGGCTGGTCGAGTGGTCAGGCAACTGGACACTTTACGCAGCGGTCGCGGGTTCGAATCCCGCCAGGTGCAGATAATCTGTATGACGAATATAGATGTCTGCACCGGGTCATGGATGTGTATTTATGTATATATGTATTTATATCTTAAATTTATTTCCGTTCCTAGTACCTGTAACACAAGTTCTTACGAACTTAGCACGGGGCTAGGTTAACGTGGTGTGATTGTTGGTTAATATTTATTTATTATTTTATTTATTTATTTGTATAGAAACAGTAAAACTCTTTGCACCTACATGCAAAGCAAGAATAAACTTATAACGCGAAGCTTAAAACTTTACTGAATCAATTTTTCCTTTCTGAGGAAATGTATCCGTTCTTATAATAAAATCATTTACTACAAAAATAAATTTACTACACGTAGCTAAAGTATTTTATTATTTGGTACAAGGATATGTAAATTACAGACTCATTTTTAGTAACGCACGGTTAAGCAACTAAACTATAAACTAGTTAGCTTCTACAATAGATGTCTAACTTGACGACTATAGATCTTTAAAACCTACTTAACAAATAATAGGAATAATAAATAAATTTCTGAAATGTGTGTTGTATTAATGATATCCAAAACAAAGGTAACATGTGGTTTGCTTTAAATCTCCAAAGGCCTACCAAACTTGAATCGATACAAAGCTTGTATACTACGTACCTTATAGATTAAAGAAAACATGCACGATGATTTGTCTTATGAATAAAATTTTATGAGTTTCATTTAAATACAATGACCTAGGTGTTGACTTTTACATACGGGACGTAAACGAAAAGAAACGACGCGACGGGATACAGCAAAGTACGACTAACAATTCACGCGACGAGAATTAAAGTGAAAACGTGTTATGTTTTAACTATAATAGCTACTTGGTGTTTATACTATAATCAAATTGCTTAGTTGTATTTATAGTCAATTACCAGCTAAAAGAAAGTCTGAACTCTGACTGTATTTCAAATTTATACCCAAGTCTAGTTTGACAATTTTTCGTGACATGATTGTCGTAATATGAATGGCTCATTCTATAAGCACATTTACGAGGTACGAACATAATTAAGATAATACTATTACTTAGTAAATACAAACAAATATAGCTACAGAATCTGTTGGTGTGATGATAACTGATGTGACAGCGTCAACAATATTGCTGAGCTATGTGATTAGAAATAATGAATATTAACTATCGTATGAGCATTTTAATCTGTCAAATAGTTATACTTTTAAGGTTTTAAATTTGGTGTTTTGCAGAAGAATCTTATTCCAGAGAACTCATGTCTTGTTTCGAAAATTTTGACACGGTATGTAAATCCGACAATTTTCTATAAAGAAGAATAAAGTTATTCTATTAAGATAAGTATCTTCAAGTAAAAAAAGTTTCTAAAAGTTGAGAAATTACACAATATTTGCTCAGTGGCGCGACATTATTATATATATAGTAATTTCCTTTACGAGTATTCTCTCCTTAACCCTCTTCAATCCGGATTCCGCTCTGGTCATAATACGGTTTCTGCTCTTGTCAAAGTTACCGACGACATTCGATTAGCCATGGATAATAAACAACTCACAGTTTTAACTCTATTGGATTTTAGTAACGCATTCAACTGCGTTGACCATGACATTCTATTGAGTGTGTTGTGCGCTTTTAACATATCTCCTTCGGTGATAGACTGGTTTCTGAGTTACCTTAAAGGGCGAAGACAGCGTGTACGCCATGATGGAACTTTATCTTCATGGTGTGACGTCCAAGCCGGGGTACCTCAAGGAGGCGTTTTATCTCCATTACTCTTCTCAATCTTCATCAACTCGATTACTCAATGCATTTCTTCTCTCTATCATATGTATGCAGACGATGTCCAAATTTATCGCCATACAACACTTGAAGATCTACAGAGTACAGTTGACATGATCAACGGAGATTTAGCTAATATTTCAATGTGGAGTAAGCGTTACGGGCTCAATATCAACCCTGGCAAATGTCAGGTTATAATAATTGGCAGTCCAGGCTTGATTGCTAGGGTTAATAGATCAACATTATCTCCCATTGTTTACAACGGTATTAGTTTGCCATATTGTACTACTGTTAAGGACCTTGGTGTACACCTCGACCCAACATTATCATGGTCAGTACAATTAAAAGAAGTTAGCAGAAAAACCTTCGCTGCGCTGAGCTCCCTACGGCGCCTCAAGTCTTTTCTACCCATTCCTACCAAAATTATGCTAGCAAATTCTCTTCTACTATCAATTCTTGACTATGCAGATGCAAGCTATCTTAATCTAACTGAGGATCAACTTAATAAGCTTGAGCGACTTCAAAACCTCTCTATACGATTCATATTCTGCCTTCGCAAATATGACCATGTTTCCGAATTTCGTTCTAAACTCAAGTGGCTTCCAATACGTTCTCGCCGAAACCTGCATATTTTGTCTCTTCTGTACTGTGTGTTATTTGATCCAAAGGCACACCACAAATATACAAACAAGATAGATTGATAATTACAAAATGTGAAGTACAAATGTTACATATTTAAAGGAAAAATTTGAATTTCTTAGAGATCATTCTTCTTTAAGATCTTCAAGGCGACTAATGCTAAAGTTGCCTGTCCATAAAACTAGATTTTTCAATCAGTCTTTCACTGTTCAGGCAATAAAATTATGGAATGATTTACCCTTGAATATAAAAGAAGCGAAATCACTTCCAATTTTTAAAAAATCCGTTAAGAGACATTACCTTAATAATGGGGACGATTCAAATTAAGTATTTTTATTTTTTTATTTTTATATATTTTTTTTTTTCTTATTTTGGTATTCTTGACTATAAATTCTATAACATACTTTTGGTATATTGATAAGTGTATTGCGCTATGTTCGTATATATGTATAATGTTTAAGTATTTTTGTGTAGATATTTGTATTTAAGTTTATAATAATATAACTGCACCACCTACTCGTTTTCTGTTATTAAATTACTCCAACATATCTGGGGTTGTCTGGAAGAAATGGCTAACTAGCCATAAGACCGCCCTTTGTACTTCACATTTTGTAATTATCAATCTATCTTGTTTGTATATTTGTGGTGTACAAAAAAGTATAAATAAATAAATAAATAAATTATTACTCTGTATCAGCCTGTAAACCACCCACTGCTCAGTGAAGGCCTTTTCTCCTTATAGGAGAAGGGTTAGAGCTTAATCCACCACGCTGCTCCACTGCGGGTTGGCAGATAATTTCCCTACCATGGGTACCGATCTTTTTCAGGTGTCTATGATAACAACCGGGACCGACGACTTTACGTACTCTCCGAGGCAAGGTGGAGAGACCTACAAAGACATACACCCAGACCAAAAACTAATATTTGCACAAATACAAATATCTGTCCCGAGCGGGAATCGAACCCGCGACCGCGAACCGCGAACCGACCACGAACCGACGCGTGGCTGTGTGTTAACTACTCGCACCACTACACCAGAACGGTCGTCGTTCATTTTTATATATTACTACTCATATAAATAATCACAAATAGTGAAACAAAGTATCGATAACCGATTCAACCTATGTATAATGAATGAATAACTGTTATCGATATATAACGGTTATCGATCATAGTGCTATTGTCTTTAGTTGTAAGATATTAAATCAAGCTTTGGTGGTAAAGTGTGTAGTATACCTAATTTTGTTACCAATGAAAAAATTCCATACTCAGAAAGGGACTTACTTTGCTGTACATTAACAGCCTGTATAGGAAACATGAATTAAAAATTTAGACGTGTCAAAACTAAGACTAGCCTTATTTAATATAAGTAATTTTTATATATTTATTAAGAACCATTTACCAAGGGCCTTGACGGAAAATTCTTATATTTTTTTTCGCCTAACCCCCAACCATACCGTCCGATAAGGAAGTTCGTTAAAAAAATACGTTAAAAAGCTTATGAAAGAAATTAAGAAGTATTTTTTATAAGCGATTATGTTATTTGATTTCTGCTACTAATACGATTCTACACATTACAATTTTTTATTAGTAAATTAAACACACACTGTATCTAGTTATTTTTAAATTAAATATAAATAGTTCAATATATCTAAAATGCTTCTTAAATTCATTGTGATACCTATATAGGTCTAGCTTAAGTGATGAAAGTAGAATCACCAGGTGTGAGATAGTGGAGTACTTTCAAGGTAAGCTGTGAAAATTTAAATGACATTGTTCACGAGTACGTGCTGAAGAAAACTGTTTCAACTTACCCCGTTACAGCACCATATGTTGCTTTAACAATATAATATGTATCCTATATGATAGGCGTATACTTATATAATAATTTAATATCTTTTTTAAGACGATAGACGATTCTTGAAAACACAGTAACATATCATTATTGATTTATTATCATTATATATTCTTGTTGTACACCACACAGAGCATAAGATAGTCCAAAATTTTTGAGAGAAAACGAGAAATGTTCAAAAAGGCAGGCTTATCGCTCAATAGTAATTTCTTCCATGCAACCTTAGGGTTAAAATTTGATAAGAAGAAATAGGTAGGTGGTATTTTATAAAAATACAATAAAAATATACAGTAATCGTTTAAGTAATATATATCTAAATGAACATATAATTATGTAAATATTAAAATATATGCAATATATAATAATAAATAAATATATTATTAATACTCATCGATCATGTTATATTTAAAGATAGATAATATTATAATCTTTTACATGTTTAATGGACAAAATAGAACAAAGAAGACTTATTCTGTGTTTATTAGACTACTCCATGCAAATGTTTTTAAATATCGTCAAATAACTGATTATCAATATACACATGTACATTGTACATATATAGTGTATCGTGATATTTACTCGTTCTTAAATTAAAATCTTAAGCAATATAGGACACTCTAGCACTGAAAAGATATGGTTTAGTATAATATGTATGAAGTCGTGTATAACAACTATAGTTTCGTGTTTTACTCCAGTAGACTCACTACGTTTTGATTGCTGAATTATGTTTTTATTATTTATCATGAGAGATCATAATGTATTATTAAAGCCTAATACAAATTTGTATTACAACAAATTATGAAATAAACAATAATGAATCAAAAACTTTCATTAATTTTCATTTATATAGAACATCCAAAACAGTTAAAATGTAGTTTTTTTTAACGTAAATAACTGTTATAAATATGTTTAAGTCGTTACAAATAAAAGTCCAATTGGAATAATAAACTGGAATGAATACAAACAACAACGCTCTTCTAGGTAAAGATTTTTATATAGGAGATATAGCTAAACTATTTATAGTGTTCTTCTGTGCTTTTTTATATAGTTTCTGAAATTTATACAAACAAAAATATCGTCTACAAGCGAGAGTCGAATATACAATGGTATTTTTGGAACTTTCGTCAGTCATCGGTGTTTTGTATTTAAATTCGTTAGTTTGTTTTTAACGATCTTTAGATTATAGTTATTTTTGTTGGTATATTATATATGTTTATATATTATAGGGAAAATCTGAAACAAGGTAACCGCATAATTTATTTCATTATTTCCTAAGCGCTTACAACTTGTAAAAATGTATACATAGCTATAGGAATGTGCGCTTTGATTTAGTAAAGAAAAAGTATCGTGAAATAGCTATAGTGTGTTATTCCGAAAACTGTAGTAAAATAATAAATTGCTATTAATATAAAAATGACGGCCTACTTGCTTCTTCTTGTTTTTCAATTTTCTTTTTTTTTTCTATGCGTTTATACTTGGAACTTACATCGGTATGCATAACCTATCCTGTCTATTGAGAAAGCTATAAAACAACACTCTACATACAGCAATTAGAATAGTGAAAAGGGTGATGTGATGAATCTTCTTATATTCTAACTCATGTGTATGTAACACAATATAAAAATATCTGTCATCTGGAAAATCGTTACTATTTTAGAAATATATTTAGGATTTTTAACACTAGCGAGTTGAATTGCCTAATGCTGTCTATATTATAATTATTACTTGTTTATATATCTCATATTATTATGTATTTACAAACACAAGAAAATTATCATGTGTTCTGAATCAGGCACTTAATTATATTAAAGTAATCATTCTTTGCCATATGATGAACAGAAGAGAAGAATAGTCTCGATCTCTTCCTTGCCGAGGAGTCGTAAAAGGTGACTAATGCCATAGTGGTGCAAACAACTTTACACCAACAGCAGCAGCGTCACCATATCTTTTTTTTTGTTTTGGCGGGAAAAAATGTACCTGAACGCACACCCCGTCGTCCGGGGAGACAACGGGGTAGTGTGGGGCTCTCATCCACTAAAATAACCCGCCGTGCGCCCTCACCCGCCCTTACAAGGCGGACCACGGGTACCGCGTACGTTGCTCCGTGGTCCGCAGGCGGCAGCCCCATCGGGTACTCTTTCCTGTGCGACGCCCCGCGCACTTGGGCATTGCACCTTCGCGGTAGGCTATTTTAGCGGACGGTGGGCAAACCCCGATCCTACCGTCCGCAGCCTCGGCTAGGGCGGCATTAGGCGCATGTGAGCGCGCCTGCGCCGCCCCGCGCGCCTACGGCGAATTGGGTCCGAGAGAAGTAGCGTCACCATATCCTGCCACAACACACTGTGCTCGCCAACCCATCTGGCAAGTGTAGCATTGGCATTAGCGTAATATTGGCTAACTTCCCCAGAGATGACGGGGTAGGCCTAAATTCAACAGTGATTATCCAATGAGTAATGTTTTGGTGGTTTTTAAAAAAATAACCTTTAAATTAATTACATCAGCAGGCTGAATCAATCAATCAATGAATCAATCAAATCCTTCTTCTTAATGGAAGGAGTAGTTTTTGCCCAGTAGTGGGTGATTTTTATAATACAATATTTTATAAAACTGAGGTCAATAGCAATTAAATTTAAAAAGTTTTGGAGATCCTGGTACTTTTAGTCAAATAATAAAAATGAAAAAGACAACAAATATTTTAAATTACTATTAAAATTTGTTATCTACAAAAAAGTCTAAAACAAAAGAATTAAGCCTAATTGATAATGAGTAGATTGGGCGCCAGGTGTCGGAGATGGAGTCGTTTAAACGTAAAATTTCATAACGTTCCAATGTTTGACATTCACGGGGCTGTGTGAACGAAAATGGCAAAAGTTTTGTTGTTAAAGTCGCACGTGACCATTCTTCTGTGCTTCGGTATAATATCCTAGTAATATGCTTCATGAAAGTAGCGAAAATATGGCAAGTTTGCTTTGAAAAGTGGCAAACTTAGTTTCGAATAATGAAGTGCGGTTCTTGATGCAACAGTAGTTAATGTATTTATTTCTAAAATTTTAAGTCAAATCAAGGATAAAAAATTATACAAAAGAATATTTGCTAATTAAGCGTTTGTAAGTTACACACATAGAAGAAGCATAATAGATTGAAATAGTATTTGATTGTAGTTATTATTCGTTGTAGTAATCGTTGGAATATAATTCTCCTATTCAGCAGAAGATGGCGTTAAGGACCTCAACTTTGAACTTTAACTTAAATTTAAATTATGGTTTTCTCTTGTATCAGATCGATTTCTTTCTACCTACATATATAACTAAATTTAGATACTTATATTTATTAAAATTACTACATAGTCGGAGTTTAACTCCGTAAAAGGCATTACCTTTTAAGCCCATAAAAGTAGGATTTATGATAATTTAGTATACCGTAGTTTTTATGTTTTTTCGTTCTCGCTTCGAAACGTACTTATTGGAAATATACAAACCATAAAAATTCCGAGTGTTAATTTTAACCTCGCCTTGCCGCCAATCTCTTGTTTAAAACCACAGCCAATTAATAGTTTCAAGCTTTTCGTAAATTCATATTTTTTAATCACAAAACCAATGTGATCTGTAACTTTTTCTTTTGTATTATATTCTAGAACTAATTAATTATATTTTAATTTAAATAAAAATTTAATAATTGAAAATTCTATAAATCGATTTAATTCAATTGTGAATTGTGTAAAATAAGTCGTGCGTCCTTTCCCTATAATATCAACATTATATCTGTGGAGATTCTCTCCCGTCAATTTAATCGTCTTAAATTCAATTTTTTTTCCCTTGCATATAACGGCCAGTCCTTATCATATTTGAATTATATAGATGATAGTAATTATTGTATTCGTTAAGAAATACAACAATTCGAAAGTCGTATACGTTACAAACTTTGATAAACCCTCGGTTATCTTGGAGGAATTCCTCAAATGAGTTCACTCCCGTATAGGCGTAGTTTGTTCAAAACACTCATATAGCTTCAAACTTTTAACATTAATACTTCCTAACGTACTACGTTCAAAAACTATTACTTCCCGAAGCAATAAGAGTCAATGACGTATGAAAACTGAAATGTAAATAGAGAACTATGTGGTTCGGTTTTAAGTTTAGTAATAGTTAACGTTGTGATATCGATTGCGATTTTTATATAAGTATTTTTAGTATTAGTAAATATTTTGTCTGTTTTTCTGCTATTTTCAAAGTTATAAAGATATAAACAGATATTTCAGAATTTTAAATTTTCTCAATTGCGAGGGTGAGTATGATGTAATAGATGATAAGATTAAGTTAGAAATCAGAGAGCTTATTTTTGGCTGTTGATTGGAAATAAATAAACAAGTGCTTAAATGTTTTCGAATATTTTGGGTGTAAAAGATATTTGCTTGAACGTTTGTATGGTAGTTCAGCAAATCTGGCAAAAGCTACATCATTATCAAAATTAATTAAATGTTTAAAAAGAAAGGAATTTTATTTTTTAGACAAAGGGGGCAAATGGGTGTTTCAGGTTAGTTTTAAAATTCAGATGTACTGAAGAGTGATTTTAAAGAATATAATTTATATATTTTTTTTTCTTCCTTTAAAAAATTCTAATTTAATATCAAATCATCTTCTTATTGTTATAACTCATATTAAATGGAATGATATATTTAATGTAAAAATTGAGATAATTATAAGAAAGTGTAAGGTTGCTTAAAAGATTATTTCCTTTTCCCAAGAGGTAAAATTTTGAAGTGAGGTTTTTCGACGACGTTACGACGATTTTACGACGTTTTTCGTTAGCAGCTAACGGAGGTACCACCTGCATCTATTTTATCAAAAAAATACCTTGTGATATCGTTAATGTGTCGTAAATTTTATTTTTAAGAAATTAAATTAAGCACCTCATAACAATTCACTAGGAAAAAATCCTGACAGGGTTCCGAGAACACAGAATACAACTAACGCCCAGGTCACGATAAGTATTTATATTTCCTGTACAAACATTATTTTGTTATAAGCGTAGTTCGAACACATGATCGCTTTCGTAAGTTCCAATATTTTTAACCACCGCGCCAACTCGTCGAAGAAAACTTATATATTGTTGACATTATATGCAAACTGGACCTTATCAACTTTAGTTTATTATATGTAAATCATATTATGTTTACATATACACGTAAATATGTATATGTACGTGCAGCATGTATATATGTACACAAATACAATATATATGAATAGGAATATGGATCAAAAGAGATTCGCTTCTTTTAAAGTCGGTTGAAAGATTTAAAATGTAATATTAAAACATGCCTTGAACTGCAAAGGAACTTATTCCAAGTAAAATACTGCGCAAATCTTACACGCTCTTTAAGTAGTATAGAAACTGACAATCTCTTACAAGTAGCGTCTGAGTTTAATTAGAGATTGTGGCACTGAACAAGCACAGTGGTCCGCTTGAATGATATATAATTTTGTACTTTTAATAAACTCATTCGAGCTAAAAGTGCATTCGCAAAAAGATTCATGGATCGCAACTGCATTCTGATTATGAATGTTTATCAAAATAAATTATTTAGGTTTAAAATAAATAAATAAATATGTTTAGCATACACACACGGTCACAATAGCCGATTGATATATATATATATATATATATATATATTTAATGTAAATGTACATATAAATAATACATGTATAAATAAATATCTACATATTACACCTAGACTCGGGGCGAAATTCGAACCCGTAACCCTGGAGCAGAAAACAGGGTCACTGCCAACTGCACAACGGGCCAATAAATTATCAAATTAAATAAAATCGGTTTGTTAATCTTTGATTGGAAAAATAGTACATGGCTATTTTGGATTTCTAGCTAATTTTGTACTGATATTTCACTGTAAATATATCAAAATTAAATACACTGTTAACTCAATTACAAACTATATATGATACTGATTAAACTCACTACACACTCAAACATCAAATATACAGTTTAAATCAAATAACCATTATAACGTTTCTCTTCTTGTATTAAAGAAGACATCTTTAGTGCACGCGGTTATAAGGCAATTTATCTTTGACAAATTACGTGATCCTGAAAAGGTTCACATATTTTCATTGCCTTCTAAAAACTGAAACTTTTATTATATCCCAATATTAGATTTATTATACATCAAATACTATATAATTTTGTGAGTAAAAGTAATGCAAAAAATATTTATTAGTAATTTTTTTTTAAATTATAAATCTTAATATATAAACATACTTTCTTTCGTTGACCATTCTGGTATAGTAGTGCGAGAGGACGCAGGTTTGATTCCCGCTCGTGGCAGATATTTGTATTTGTGCAAATATTTGTTTCCGGTCTGGGTGAATGTCCTTGTGGGTACCATGCCTCGGAGAGCATGTAAAACCGTCGATCCCGGTTGTTATCATGGACACCTGGAAATGTCTTCTTCTATATGGAGAAGAGGCTTTCGCTCGGCAGTGGGTTGTTTACAGGCTGATACAGTACACTACTGTATAATTTCTTTAATTAACGAATATAAAAAGTGCAATAAAGCAAAATATCGTAGTTCCTCATTTTAAAAAACAATACACATTTTAAAAATATAATTTTTGATTACCCGTTGAATTCTGATATTTAATAATTAAGTCCGTTTATTTAAAAGTAGTGGCGAATTTCGTTAAAATAAACACTACAATTTTACTCATTCGTCACGTACGTCACGTATAGTGAGGCTAATAATATAATTATATAGAAAAACACAATATTATTTATAAATATTATTACATAAAATATTTTTTATTCAACTACAAACAATTTTTCGTTATTTTTGATAAACATCTTTCTTGGGTACCTCAGGTAAATGAGGTAAGTAAGAAGTTATTTGCCGCAATGAGATCGCTAAGAAGGCCAAGTAACATTCTTAGCAAGGTTATGCTAGCACAGTCTCATCTTCTACTAATTCTTGACTATCCTGACATGTGTTAAGTTAATTTAAATTAGGAACAATTAAATAAACTTGAAGCGTTTACACAATCTCTGTATTCGGTTTATATTGGACTTCGTAAATAAGACAAATTTTCGTAATTTCGCAAAAAACTCAAGTGGCTTTCTATATTACTTCACAGGAATACTCATGTACTATCTATTCAGCCACTCAATATGTGAACTGACGATATAAGCGACCTCTTATATTCAGTTTATTGTATATTGTTATTTTTAATTTTCAAAACTAAACATAAGCATATATTATAAATTTTTAGTTGTCAATTACTTTTATTTTAATTTTTTTAGTATAAAATTAAACGTATTTATAATAGTATCCCCCCTTTTCAATGGTGGATACTACAACTTTACACCCTGTTCCTCACTCCTCCAAACTGGTGACCTCAACGTAATGTTCCACACTCCCCCCAAACTAATTAATCAAATAGTTAAGAAATTAAAATGAATCAATAATACTCAGATACCTACTAGGAAATCTTGATAACTATATTTTTATATATTATAGTTTATCTTAGACTATTTTTGGTATATCACAGTTTTCATCAATTTGTTGAATGCATTAATAAGCGTAGGACTCGTCGTTATGATAATTCGAATAATCTTCTGAAATCCGATTTGGAGAAAGTAGATAATTAGATTAAAATGATAATCATTTTTACACGTTAATAAAAAGTATATTAATAAAAACTCAAAAGGTAATAAGGCTTTTAAATTGATTTTATATTTCAAAATTTAGCTCGTGAAAATTCGCGAGATTTCGTTGAACAATAGCGAACTGCCCGAGTAAAGGTTAATTGCCATATCGTTTTCTACTCCGATGAGTAAATAAAGCCTTATAAACATCGATATGTGCTTTATATAGAATGTACTTGTTATTAATGTAACATTTTAAGTTTAAAATAAAATTAATTAAGTAAATAAAAATCCAATATAAAAGACGATTGCTTAGATTTATGACATTCTTTATTACGTAGAACCATACATACCATATATACATGAGTACAGGCAATTAAAATAATGCTTTTTGGTACAAAAATAAAGTCTTAGAGCACCAGTAAAGGAATAATCGTTTTTTTTTTTTTTGTTTTCTCAAGAGCCTTTTTAAAAATTTTGTAAATCCGTCTGTTTATATATAGGAGTTACAACGGGAAGAAGTTTAGGTTTTTCTATATTTATGTTAGTGTAGATGTTTGTCTTCCAAAGTAAAAAATAATTAAGATATAAAAAACGCGTGACTCTGTGGATAATCCTTACTGTTAGTAGCCTAAAAAAGCAGGTGTTATAAAGCATACAAGAAATATGTGCTAAAAAGTTTATACAAATATTTATCTACTCCATTAAATACGTATTAGGTTATTATAACATTATTTTAGAATAAAATAATGAATATAATTTTTTTTATAATAAATTTAAATGAAGTAGCGCAATGCTGCTTGCAGCTGAATGGGCCGGCGCGCACGGGGAAGTACTTCACTCTCACTTAACACCGACGTGAAATTATGGCACTGTCGTTGTGTTTCGTTCGGTTTGTGAGAGATCCGGTAGCTATATAATGCGGGAGAGAAAAGAGTTTTCGCAAAAATCTATAAATTTAATTCCTGGCCAAAGCTGATTGCAGATGCTACGACTAAAATTTTGACTAAATATTATACTGTAATTTAGAGCGGGAAAGATTACCTCAAAAGCTGCGGGGATTTGCTGGATTATGATATCGTAAGAATTTAAGTATTGGAGATCCATTTCAAGAACAAAGGACCGTTTGTGGTTGATGATGATAAAGTGGATTCTATTTTTGGTAAAATAGTGATAATAATAAAATTAAAAAATAGAATAGCCGCCTTATAAATCGGAATGGTGACTGAAAGAAGTAAAATAAAAATTAGAAATATTCAACGTACATTATAATATATATGCATCTTGAATTTAGTCTTCTACATAAAATTATTAGTTTAATGGCCTATACCAATGTTTTGGGAATATTTTGTAATTTTATTAAAATTAGAAATGATTAAAACATTAGATAAAGCACATAGTATTGTGGCAAGAGTACCATCTATAAATGTTTTTTTGTTAGTAAAATAGTAGTCATTAGAGATATATCATATATCAGTTTAGCTGATCCGGATCTAAACTGAATAGTATCAATCACGATACAAAAGAGAAACCCGCGAAAATAAAAGAGCATTCTGAAGTCATTTTCGTTTCCGATCTCAGGCTTCGAGGCAAATCGAGTAGCAATTGTTTAATGTAGTGGAGACGATTCGATGTCATAATCGAGTCAGTGGTCCGTGCACTAAATAGGACTTAGTCAAACTTCGAGCGTACCTGCTGAAGATACGCAGCAGAAGTGGATAATGTATTTATCTTATATTCATTTATTTTGAGATTCTGAAAAATTTGCTAAGGATGTAGGCTATAATCAAGGACGCTAATTGGTTTTACTATATAGTTATTAATAATTTAACAAAGTATAGCTGATAATGTGTTCATTAGTTAATCTATCCAATAACTTTACTTATTTATTGTCATGTTTTCGGAAATTTTCAAAATCAATTTAATTTTAATTTAACTATTCTGTAAAATTGAAAAATCATAAAAAAATAGTACTAAAAATAATTGAACTAAATAATGCGATAGTGGAGAAAGTTAGGTTTATCTTGACGTGATTTTTCAACTATTAAGAATGTCTAGTTCCATATCCAAAACAAAGACTAAATTCAACTTGAAATACCACATATAATCCTAAACTATTCATGAAACACTTAAAAAAATTAAAGCTGATACAAAAATAGTATTTATGATCGTTGACATTAATATATTCACATCGTAAAAATAACGACATACATTCGGGAAACTTGTAATATTACAAAAATTATTATTATTTTTTTTTATGACAGATAGACAGGCATTTGACCGCTATCTCACCTGATGTTAAGTGACGATGCGGTCGAAGGTGGAGCATGCCTGCCTAATAACAGCCTATTCACTCTGGCCTTGAAGGCACCCAGGTTGTATCGTTCGGGAAACACAGACGCGGGCAACGAGTTCCATTCCTTAGCCGTGCGCATCAAGAAAGTAGTGCCAAAGCGTTTTGTGCGCGTAGGTGGCATATCAATGACATAAGGATGGAACGATCGACCGCGCCTAGTGTCCCGATGGCGGAAGGTTGTTGGGGGAATTAGATCGTGCAATTCCTTCGCACACTCACCAAAATATATTCTGTAGAACACCGACAGACGAGCTACCCTACGCCGATGATCGAGACTCTGCAACTTGGTGTCTGTCAGAGTAGGGTCACCTATGAGTCTCTTAGCTCGTTTTTCCACCGAGTCCAAAGTTGCCAGTTGGTATTTGGCGGATCCATCCCAAAGGTGGCAGCAATACTCCATACAAGACCGAACTTGTGCTTTATACAGTTGAAGCAGCTGTTCTGGAGTGAAGTATCGCCTGACCTTAGAGAGGATACCTAGTTTTTTTGCTGCAGTTTTTGCTTTGGACTCGATGTGCTGCCCAAAGTTCAAATTGGACGATAGCTCTACACCGAGGAGCTGGAGGGAGTCGGTAATTTCTACAGAAACATTTCGGAAAGTCGGAGCCAGGTGTAAAGGGCTCCGTTTAGAGGAGAACACACACGCCTGTGTTTTTGTAGCGTTGAACGTGACCAGATTGGCATCGCCCCATTCGGAGACTGCCTGGAGGGCGACGTTCAAGCGGCTGACCATTTCCTCTCGACAAGACTGACTATTATATATAGAAACTCATTCACTTTAAGTTCGAAATAACTTCAAACTTTGTCTTCAAAGCTACCAGATTACTGGCGGAATAAAATTGTTAATTTATTAAGAAATTTCACAGAAATGATAGTTAAAATTTATAAATCACGATTTTTACTTTGAATATTGATGGATTCCTTCGTCCAGTAGTGGGACACAAATGTCAGTTACAGTGTACGAGTGTGCTTGACAATTAGCCAGCGATCAGCAATTGATGTTATATTGATTATATTTTAAATTAGTCTCAAATATTTGTCTTATAATTAAAATTAAAACCAAAATTGATTTTAATTTAGCTTTAACAAGTTTCCTTTGATTTCCTGGAATGTTTGTAGATTTTATAGTTAAGGTAGAGCTAGCTTTACGATGGCAAAGTCAAAGGAAATCATAAATGAATGATGTTTATGTTATAATGTAATTTCATGAAGTTAATAATATCGATTTATACTTAATTTATTTACTTTCTCGTTATCATGTAAATCGTAACTAACTTTGTTGGTTATCTATATATAAAAATACATTTATTGAAATATTTATTTATTTATTTAAGACACAGTTATAACTTCCTTACAGTACACATCCAATACGACGTTATAAGTAAATAAAGGATGCATGTGTTCATGCAAACAACACATGGATAAACAGACATATATACAATTATATACATATTATATAAATTATATAATGTGCCATTTAAAAAAAATTGAGCGAAATAAAATTTAACATTCATTCATTTATTTGTCCTTTTCAATCATCCCTGGACTATTTCCATTAGTTTTAGCAAGTTATGAGCAAATATGTCTATACCGTTATATGGGAGTTTATTCAGTAATCGAGTAGCACGTAACATCGGAGATGCATTTAACAGATTTGTTTTATTTACGTATTACAAATAATTAATATATATTATAATATTACTTAATTGAAATCTGGGGAACTGCAGCTCAAAGCAATTTAAAAGTTATACAAACCGCGCAAAATAAATTAATCAAAATTTTATTTAACTACCATTACCGCACATCTACCGAAAAGTTATATAAGGAAACTGGCATAATGAATGTAAGACAAACATACGTATATAATATATGCATATTAATACACAAAATACTAAACGATGACATAAACACTAATATTAATCTCATAAGAAAAAACAAAGTACAGAGAGTTCGTCTACGTAATGCTAATAACATAGTCCCTCGGCAACACAGAACCAATTACGGCAAAAAAAATATAGAATATGAAGGAGTACTACTGTATAATAAATTACCAGATAATGTCAAATCTTCCCGAAGCATGGGTAGCTTTAAACGTAAACTAAAATATTTCGTTCTCGATCAAGTACATATTTGAAAGTATGGTTTAAAAAAAAAAAAAAAAAAAAAAAAAAACTAAATAAATAAATAAATAAACAAATAAAAAAAAATAATAATAAATATATAAATAACATAATAATGATAAATAAATAACGATAATAATAATAAAAAAGTTCATATTTGTTTATATATTTAAATTAAAATAAATAGTTAAATACGCAACAACAATGCCACATCTAGTTTCTGTCGATACACATCCATGTTTTATGAGTATTATTTCTGCTTTGTAAACGGCACCGATGATATTGTTTTTAGTTAAAAAATTTAATAACTACCGGCTGTTATTTTTACATTGTATAGCTTAAGTCGCATTCTACCCTAATTTGTATTGTTATTGTTAATAGTATTTCTCAGTAAGCGAATTGTTATTCTAATGAGAAATAAAGCATCTTTAACCATAACCATAAAACCAAGTTCAAAAAAATGTCGTATGGACATAGCACGCATGATAAACAATCGGTGGGTCGATATGTACGGGTATATAGAAGCGTAAAAATTGTATTACAAATAAATAAAAAGGACAGTAAATAACAACATGTATACATAATCACTTTAATTAAAACCACAACTTTATCTACTCACATACGTAATCTCTCTCTCTAACACACACACACACACACAAACATCTAGCACTTCATTCTTAAATTTAAATAAAAAGAAATGTTATTGCTGTCTTTAACAAAATTATAAACTTAGTTTCGAATAATGAAGTGCGGTTCTTGATGCAACAGTAGTTAATGTATTTATAAGTCAAATCAAGGATAAAAAATTATAGAAAATAATATTTGCTAATTAAGCGTTTGTAAGTTACACACATAGAAGAAGCATAATAGATTGAAATTGTATTTGATTGTATTTATTATTCGTTGTAGTAATCGTTGGAATATAATTCACCTATTCAGCAGAAGATGGCGTTAAAAGTTAAAGACTTCAACTTCGAACTTTAAATTAAATTTAAATTATGGTTTTCTCTTGTCCATATCAGATCGATTTCTATATACCTACATATATAACTAAATTTAGATACTTATTAAAATTATTACATAGTCGGAGTTTAACTCCGTAAAAAATTACTTTTTAAGCCCATAAATGTAGGATTTATGGTTATTTAGTATACCGTAGTTTTAATGTTTTTTTGTTCTCGCTTCGAAACGTACTTATTGGAAATATACGAACCATAAAAATTCCGAGTGTTAATTTAAAATTCGCCTTGCCGCCAATCTCTTGTTTAAAACCAGAACCAATTAATAGTTTCAAGCTTTTCGTAAAATCATATTTTTTTATCACAAAACCAATGTGATCTGTAACTTTTTCTTTTTTATTATATTAAACTTAAACTTAATTAATTATATTTAAATTTAAATTAAAAATTTATAATTGAAAATTCTTTAAATCGATTTAATTCAGTTGTGAATTGTGGAAAATAAGTCGTGCGTCCTTTCCCTATAAGATCAACATTATATCTGTGGAGATATTCTCTCGTCAATTTAATCGTCTTAAATTCAATTATTTTTTTTCTTTTACATATAACGGCCAGTCCTTATCATATTTGAATTATATAGATGATAGTAATTATTGTATTCGTTAAGAAATACAACAATTCGAAAGTCGTATACGTTACAAACTTTGATAAACCCTCGCCTATCTTGGAGGAATTCCTCAAATGAGTTCACTCCCGTATAGGCGTAGTTTGTTCAAAACACTCATATAGCTTCAAACTTTTAACATTAATGCTTCCTAACGTACTACGTTCAAAAACTATTACTTCCCGAAGCAATAAGAGTCAATGACGTATGAACACTGAAATGTAAATAGAGAACTATGTGGTTCGGTTTTAAGTTTAGTAATAGTTAACATTGTGATATCGATTGCGATTTTTATATAAGTATTTTTAGTATTAGTAAATATTTTGTTTGTTGTTCTGCTATTTTCAAAGTTATAAAGATATAAACAGATATTTCAGAATTTTAAATTTTCTCAATTGCGAGGGTGAGTATGAGGTAATAGATGATAAGATTAAGTTAGAAATCAGAGAGCTCATTTTTGGCTGTTGATTGGAAATAAATAAACAAGTACTTAAATGTTTTCGAATATTTTGGGTGTAAAAGATATTTGCGTGAACGTTTGTATGGTAGTTCAGCAAATCTGGCAAAAGCTACATCATTATCAAAATTAATTAAATGTTTAAAAAGAAAGGAATTTTATTTTTTAGACAAAGGGGGCAAATGGGTGTTTCAGGTTAGTTTTAAAATTCAGATGTACTGAAGAGTGATTTTAAAGAATATAATTTATATATTTTTTTTTCTTCCTTTAAAAAATTCTAATTTAATATCAAATCATCTTCTTATTGTTATAACTCATATTAAATGGAATGATATATTTAATGTAAAAATTGAGATAATTATAAGAAAGTGTAAGGTTGCTTAAAAGATTATTTCCTTTTCCCAAGAGGTAAAATTTTGAAGTGAGGTTTTTCGACGACGTTACGACGATTTTACGACGTTTTTCGTTAGCAGCTAACGGAGGTACCACCTGCATCTATTTTATCAAAAAAATACCTTGTGATATCGTTAATGTGTCGTAAATTTTATTTTTAAGAAATTAAATTAAGCACCTCATAACAATTCACTAGGAAAAAATCCTGACAGGGTTCCGAGAACACAGAATACAACTAACGCCCAGGTCACGATAAGTATTTATATTTCCTGTACAAACATTATTTTGTTATAAGCGTAGTTCGAACACATGATCGCTTTCGTAAGTTCCAATATTTTTAACCACCGCGCCAACTCGTCGAAGAAAACTTATATATTGTTGACATTATATGCAAACTGGACCTTATCAACTTTAGTTTATTATATGTAAATCATATTATGTTTACATATACACGTAAATATGTATATGTACGTGCAGCATGTATATATGTACACAAATACAATATATATGAATAGGAATATGGATCAAAAGAGATTCGCTTCTTTTAAAGTCGGTTGAAAGATTTAAAATGTAATATTAAAACATGCCTTGAACTGCAAAGGAACTTATTCCAAGTAAAATACTGCGCAAATCTTACACGCTCTTTAAGTAGTATAGAAACTGACAATCTCTTACAAGTAGCGTCTGAGTTTAATTAGAGATTGTGGCACTGAACAAGCACAGTGGTCCGCTTGAATGATATATAATTTTGTACTTTTAATAAACTCATTCGAGCTAAAAGTGCATTCGCAAAAAGATTCATGGATCGCAACTGCATTCTGATTATGAATGTTTATCAAAATAAATTATTTAGGTTTAAAATAAATAAATAAATATGTTTAGCATACACACACGGTCACAATAGCCGATTGATATATATATATATATATATATTTAATGTAAATGTACATATAAATAATACATGTATAAATAAATATCTACATATTACACCTAGACTCGGGGCGAAATTCGAACCCGTAACCCTGGAGCAGAAAACAGGGTCACTGCCAACTGCACAACGGGCCAATAAATTATCAAATTAAATAAAATCGGTTTGTTAATCTTTGATTGGAAAAATAGTACATGGCTATTTTGGATTTCTAGCTAATTTTGTACTGATATTTCACTGTAAATATATCAAAATTAAATACACTGTTAACTCAATTACAAACTATATATGATACTGATTAAACTCACTACACACTCAAACATCAAATATACAGTTTAAATCAAATAACCATTATAACGTTTCTCTTCTTGTATTAAAGAAGACATCTTTAGTGCACGCGGTTATAAGGCAATTTATCTTTGACAAATTACGTGATCCTGAAAAGGTTCACATATTTTCATTGCCTTCTAAAAACTGAAACTTTTATTATATCCCAATATTAGATTTATTATACATCAAATACTATATAATTTTGTGAGTAAAAGTAATGCAAAAAATATTTATTAGTAATTTTTTTTTAAATTATAAATCTTAATATATAAACATACTTTCTTTCGTTGACCATTCTGGTATAGTAGTGCGAGAGGACGCAGGTTTGATTCCCGCTCGTGGCAGATATTTGTATTTGTGCAAATATTTGTTTCCGGTCTGGGTGAATGTCCTTGTGGGTACCATGCCTCGGAGAGCATGTAAAACCGTCGATCCCGGTTGTTATCATGGACACCTGGAAATGTCTTCTTCTATATGGAGAAGAGGCTTTCGCTCGGCAGTGGGTTGTTTACAGGCTGATACAGTACACTACTGTATAATTTCTTTAATTAACGAATATAAAAAGTGCAATAAAGCAAAATATCGTAGTTCCTCATTTTAAAAAACAATACACATTTTAAAAATATAATTTTTGATTACCCGTTGAATTCTGATATTTAATAATTAAGTCCGTTTATTTAAAAGTAGTGGCGAATTTCGTTAAAATAAACACTACAATTTTACTCATTCGTCACGTACGTCACGTATAGTGAGGCTAATAATATAATTATATAGAAAAACACAATATTATTTATAAATATTATTACATAAAATATTTTTTATTCAACTACAAACAATTTTTCGTTATTTTTGATAAACATCTTTCTTGGGTACCTCAGGTAAATGAGGTAAGTAAGAAGTTATTTGCCGCAATGAGATCGCTAAGAAGGCCAAGTAACATTCTTAGCAAGGTTATGCTAGCACAGTCTCATCTTCTACTAATTCTTGACTATCCTGACATGTGTTAAGTTAATTTAAATTAGGAACAATTAAATAAACTTGAAGCGTTTACACAATCTCTGTATTCGGTTTATATTGGACTTCGTAAATAAGACAAATTTTCGTAATTTCGCAAAAAACTCAAGTGGCTTTCTATATTACTTCACAGGAATACTCATGTACTATCTATTCAGCCACTCAATATGTGAACTGACGATATAAGCGACCTCTTATATTCAGTTTATTGTATATTGTTATTTTTAATTTTCAAAACTAAACATAAGCATATATTATAAATTTTTAGTTGTCAATTACTTTTATTTTAATTTTTTTAGTATAAAATTAAACGTATTTATAATAGTATCCCCCCTTTTCAATGGTGGATACTACAACTTTACACCCTGTTCCTCACTCCTCCAAACTGGTGACCTCAACGTAATGTTCCACACTCCCCCCAAACTAATTAATCAAATAGTTAAGAAATTAAAATGAATCAATAATACTCAGATACCTACTAGGAAATCTTGATAACTATATTTTTATATATTATAGTTTATCTTAGACTATTTTTGGTATATCACAGTTTTCATCAATTTGTTGAATGCATTAATAAGCGTAGGACTCGTCGTTATGATAATTCGAATAATCTTCTGAAATCCGATTTGGAGAAAGTAGATAATTAGATTAAAATGATAATCATTTTTACACGTTAATAAAAAGTATATTAATAAAAACTCAAAAGGTAATAAGGCTTTTAAATTGATTTTATATTTCAAAATTTAGCTCGTGAAAATTCGCGAGATTTCGTTGAACAATAGCGAACTGCCCGAGTAAAGGTTAATTGCCATATCGTTTTCTACTCCGATGAGTAAATAAAGCCTTATAAACATCGATATGTGCTTTATATAGAATGTACTTGTTATTAATGTAACATTTTAAGTTTAAAATAAAATTAATTAAGTAAATAAAAATCCAATATAAAAGACGATTGCTTAGATTTATGACATTCTTTATTACGTAGAACCATACATACCATATATACATGAGTACAGGCAATTAAAATAATGCTTTTTGGTACAAAAATAAAGTCTTAGAGCACCAGTAAAGGAATAATCGTTTTTTTTTTTTTTGTTTTCTCAAGAGCCTTTTTAAAAAATTTGTAAATCCGTCTGTTTATATATAGGAGTTACAACGGGAAGAAGTTTAGGTTTTTCTATATTTATGTTAGTGTAGATGTTTGTCTTCCAAAGTAAAAAATAATTAAGATATAAAAAACGCGTGACTCTGTGGATAATCCTTACTGTTAGTAGCCTAAAAAAGCAGGTGTTATAAAGCATACAAGAAATATGTGCTAAAAAGTTTATACAAATATTTATCTACTCCATTAAATACGTATTAGGTTATTATAACATTATTTTAGAATAAAATAATGAATATAATTTTTTTTATAATAAATTTAAATGAAGTAGCGCAATGCTGCTTGCAGCTGAATGGGCCGGCGCGCACGGGGAAGTACTTCACTCTCACTTAACACCGACGTGAAATTATGGCACTGTCGTTGTGTTTCGTTCGGTTTGTGAGAGATCCGGTAGCTATATAATGCGGGAGAGAAAAGAGTTTTCGCAAAAATCTATAAATTTAATTCCTGGCCAAAGCTGATTGCAGATGCTACGACTAAAATTTTGACTAAATATTATACTGTAATTTAGAGCGGGAAAGATTACCTCAAAAGCTGCGGGGATTTGCTGGATTATGATATCGTAAGAATTTAAGTATTGGAGATCCATTTCAAGAACAAAGGACCGTTTGTGGTTGATGATGATAAAGTGGATTCTATTTTTGGTAAAATAGTGATAATAATAAAATTAAAAAATAGAATAGCCGCCTTATAAATCGGAATGGTGACTGAAAGAAGTAAAATAAAAATTAGAAATATTCAACGTACATTATAATATATATGCATCTTGAATTTAGTCTTCTACATAAAATTATTAGTTTAATGGCCTATACCAATGTTTTGGGAATATTTTGTAATTTTATTAAAATTAGAAATGATTAAAACATTAGATAAAGCACATAGTATTGTGGCAAGAGTACCATCTATAAATGTTTTTTTGTTAGTAAAATAGTAGTCATTAGAGATATATCATATATCAGTTTAGCTGATCCGGATCTAAACTGAATAGTATCAATCACGATACAAAAGAGAAACCCGCGAAAATAAAAGAGCATTCTGAAGTCATTTTCGTTTCCGATCTCAGGCTTCGAGGCAAATCGAGTAGCAATTGTTTAATGTAGTGGAGACGATTCGATGTCATAATCGAGTCAGTGGTCCGTGCACTAAATAGGACTTAGTCAAACTTCGAGCGTACCTGCTGAAGATACGCAGCAGAAGTGGATAATGTATTTATCTTATATTCATTTATTTTGAGATTCTGAAAAATTTGCTAAGGATGTAGGCTATAATCAAGGACGCTAATTGGTTTTACTATATAGTTATTAATAATTTAACAAAGTATAGCTGATAATGTGTTCATTAGTTAATCTATCCAATAACTTTACTTATTTATTGTCATGTTTTCGGAAATTTTCAAAATCAATTTAATTTTAATTTAACTATTCTGTAAAATTGAAAAATCATAAAAAAATAGTACTAAAAATAATTGAACTAAATAATGCGATAGTGGAGAAAGTTAGGTTTATCTTGACGTGATTTTTCAACTATTAAGAATGTCTAGTTCCATATCCAAAACAAAGACTAAATTCAACTTGAAATACCACATATAATCCTAAACTATTCATGAAACACTTAAAAAAATTAAAGCTGATACAAAAATAGTATTTATGATCGTTGACATTAATATATTCACATCGTAAAAATAACGACATACATTCGGGAAACTTGTAATATTACAAAAATTATTATTATTTTTTTTTATGACAGATAGACAGGCATTTGACCGCTATCTCACCTGATGTTAAGTGACGATGCGGTCGAAGGTGGAGCATGCCTGCCTAATAACAGCCTATTCACTCTGGCCTTGAAGGCACCCAGGTTGTATCGTTCGGGAAACACAGACGCGGGCAACGAGTTCCATTCCTTAGCCGTGCGCATCAAGAAAGTAGTGCCAAAGCGTTTTGTGCGCGTAGGTGGCATATCAATGACATAAGGATGGAACGATCGACCGCGCCTAGTGTCCCGATGGCGGAAGGTTGTTGGGGGAATTAGATCGTGCAATTCCTTCGCACACTCACCAAAATATATTCTGTAGAACACCGACAGACGAGCTACCCTACGCCGATGATCGAGACTCTGCAACTTGGTGTCTGTCAGAGTAGGGTCACCTATGAGTCTCTTAGCTCGTTTTTCCACCGAGTCCAAAGTTGCCAGTTGGTATTTGGCGGATCCATCCCAAAGGTGGCAGCAATACTCCATACAAGACCGAACTTGTGCTTTATACAGTTGAAGCAGCTGTTCTGGAGTGAAGTATCGCCTGACCTTAGAGAGGATACCTAGTTTTTTTGCTGCAGTTTTTGCTTTGGACTCGATGTGCTGCCCAAAGTTCAAATTGGACGATAGCTCTACACCGAGGAGCTGGAGGGAGTCGGTAATTTCTACAGAAACATTTCGGAAAGTCGGAGCCAGGTGTAAAGGGCTCCGTTTAGAGGAGAACACACACGCCTGTGTTTTTGTAGCGTTGAACGTGACCAGATTGGCATCGCCCCATTCGGAGACTGCCTGGAGGGCGACGTTCAAGCGGCTGACCATTTCCTCTCGACAAGACTGACTATTATATATAGAAACTCATTCACTTTAAGTTCGAAATAACTTCAAACTTTGTCTTCAAAGCTACCAGATTACTGGCGGAATAAAATTGTTAATTTATTAAGAAATTTCACAGAAATGATAGTTAAAATTTATAAATCACGATTTTTACTTTGAATATTGATGGATTCCTTCGTCCAGTAGTGGGACACAAATGTCAGTTACAGTGTACGAGTGTGCTTGACAATTAGCCAGCGATCAGCAATTGATGTTATATTGATTATATTTTAAATTAGTCTCAAATATTTGTCTTATAATTAAAATTAAAACCAAAATTGATTTTAATTTAGCTTTAACAAGTTTCCTTTGATTTCCTGGAATGTTTGTAGATTTTATAGTTAAGGTAGAGCTAGCTTTACGATGGCAAAGTCAAAGGAAATCATAAATGAATGATGTTTATGTTATAATGTAATTTCATGAAGTTAATAATATCGATTTATACTTAATTTATTTACTTTCTCGTTATCATGTAAATCGTAACTAACTTTGTTGGTTATCTATATATAAAAATACATTTATTGAAATATTTATTTATTTATTTAAGACACAGTTATAACTTCCTTACAGTACACATCCAATACGACGTTATAAGTAAATAAAGGATGCATGTGTTCATGCAAACAACACATGGATAAACAGACATATATACAATTATATACATATTATATAAATTATATAATGTGCCATTTAAAAAAAATTGAGCGAAATAAAATTTAACATTCATTCATTTATTTGTCCTTTTCAATCATCCCTGGACTATTTCCATTAGTTTTAGCAAGTTATGAGCAAATATGTCTATACCGTTATATGGGAGTTTATTCAGTAATCGAGTAGCACGTAACATCGGAGATGCATTTAACAGATTTGTTTTATTTACGTATTACAAATAATTAATATATATTATAATATTACTTAATTGAAATCTGGGGAACTGCAGCTCAAAGCAATTTAAAAGTTATACAAACCGCGCAAAATAAATTAATCAAAATTTTATTTAACTACCATTACCGCACATCTACCGAAAAGTTATATAAGGAAACTGGCATAATGAATGTAAGACAAACATACGTATATAATATATGCATATTAATACACAAAATACTAAACGATGACATAAACACTAATATTAATCTCATAAGAAAAAACAAAGTACAGAGAGTTCGTCTACGTAATGCTAATAACATAGTCCCTCGGCAACACAGAACCAATTACGGCAAAAAAAATATAGAATATGAAGGAGTACTACTGTATAATAAATTACCAGATAATGTCAAATCTTCCCGAAGCATGGGTAGCTTTAAACGTAAACTAAAATATTTCGTTCTCGATCAAGTACATATTTGAAAGTATGGTTTAAAAAAAAAAAAAAAAAAAAAAAAAAACTAAATAAATAAATAAATAAACAAATAAAAAAAAATAATAATAAATATATAAATAACATAATAATGATAAATAAATAACGATAATAATAATAAAAAAGTTCATATTTGTTTATATATTTAAATTAAAATAAATAGTTAAATACGCAACAACAATGCCACATCTAGTTTCTGTCGATACACATCCATGTTTTATGAGTATTATTTCTGCTTTGTAAACGGCACCGATGATATTGTTTTTAGTTAAAAAATTTAATAACTACCGGCTGTTATTTTTACATTGTATAGCTTAAGTCGCATTCTACCCTAATTTGTATTGTTATTGTTAATAGTATTTCTCAGTAAGCGAATTGTTATTCTAATGAGAAATAAAGCATCTTTAACCATAACCATAAAACCAAGTTCAAAAAAATGTCGTATGGACATAGCACGCATGATAAACAATCGGTGGGTCGATATGTACGGGTATATAGAAGCGTAAAAATTGTATTACAAATAAATAAAAAGGACAGTAAATAACAACATGTATACATAATCACTTTAATTAAAACCACAACTTTATCTACTCACATACGTAATCTCTCTCTCTAACACACACACACACACACAAACATCTAGCACTTCATTCTTAAATTTAAATAAAAAGAAATGTTATTGCTGTCTTTAACAAAATTATAAACTTAGTTTCGAATAATGAAGTGCGGTTCTTGATGCAACAGTAGTTAATGTATTTATAAGTCAAATCAAGGATAAAAAATTATAGAAAATAATATTTGCTAATTAAGCGTTTGTAAGTTACACACATAGAAGAAGCATAATAGATTGAAATTGTATTTGATTGTATTTATTATTCGTTGTAGTAATCGTTGGAATATAATTCACCTATTCAGCAGAAGATGGCGTTAAAAGTTAAAGACTTCAACTTCGAACTTTAAATTAAATTTAAATTATGGTTTTCTCTTGTCCATATCAGATCGATTTCTATATACCTACATATATAACTAAATTTAGATACTTATTAAAATTATTACATAGTCGGAGTTTAACTCCGTAAAAAATTACTTTTTAAGCCCATAAATGTAGGATTTATGGTTATTTAGTATACCGTAGTTTTAATGTTTTTTTGTTCTCGCTTCGAAACGTACTTATTGGAAATATACGAACCATAAAAATTCCGAGTGTTAATTTAAAATTCGCCTTGCCGCCAATCTCTTGTTTAAAACCAGAACCAATTAATAGTTTCAAGCTTTTCGTAAAATCATATTTTTTTATCACAAAACCAATGTGATCTGTAACTTTTTCTTTTTTATTATATTAAACTTAAACTTAATTAATTATATTTAAATTTAAATTAAAAATTTATAATTGAAAATTCTTTAAATCGATTTAATTCAGTTGTGAATTGTGGAAAATAAGTCGTGCGTCCTTTCCCTATAAGATCAACATTATATCTGTGGAGATATTCTCTCGTCAATTTAATCGTCTTAAATTCAATTATTTTTTTTCTTTTACATATAACGGCCAGTCCTTATCATATTTGAATTATATAGATGATAGTAATTATTGTATTCGTTAAGAAATACAACAATTCGAAAGTCGTATACGTTACAAACTTTGATAAACCCTCGCCTATCTTGGAGGAATTCCTCAAATGAGTTCACTCCCGTATAGGCGTAGTTTGTTCAAAACACTCATATAGCTTCAAACTTTTAACATTAATGCTTCCTAACGTACTACGTTCAAAAACTATTACTTCCCGAAGCAATAAGAGTCAATGACGTATGAACACTGAAATGTAAATAGAGAACTATGTGGTTCGGTTTTAAGTTTAGTAATAGTTAACATTGTGATATCGATTGCGATTTTTATATAAGTATTTTTAGTATTAGTAAATATTTTGTTTGTTGTTCTGCTATTTTCAAAGTTATAAAGATATAAACAGATATTTCAGAATTTTAAATTTTCTCAATTGCGAGGGTGAGTATGAGGTAATAGATGATAAGATTAAGTTAGAAATCAGAGAGCTCATTTTTGGCTGTTGATTGGAAATAAATAAACAAGTACTTAAATGTTTTCGAATATTTTGGGTGTAAAAGATATTTGCGTGAACGTTTGTATGGTAGTTCAGCAAATCTGGCAAAAGCTACATCATTATCAAAATTAATTAAATGTTTAAAAAGAAAGGAATTTTATTTTTTAGACAAAGGGGGCAAATGGGTGTTTCAGGTTAGTTTTAAAATTCAGATGTACTGAAGAGTGATTTTAAAGAATATAATTTATATATTTTTTTTTCTTCCTTTAAAAAATTCTAATTTAATATCAAATCATCTTCTTATTGTTATAACTCATATTAAATGGAATGATATATTTAATGTAAAAATTGAGATAATTATAAGAAAGTGTAAGGTTGCTTAAAAGATTATTTCCTTTTCCCAAGAGGTAAAATTTTGAAGTGAGGTTTTTCGACGACGTTACGACGATTTTACGACGTTTTTCGTTAGCAGCTAACGGAGGTACCACCTGCATCTATTTTATCAAAAAAATACCTTGTGATATCGTTAATGTGTCGTAAATTTTATTTTTAAGAAATTAAATTAAGCACCTCATAACAATTCACTAGGAAAAAATCCTGACAGGGTTCCGAGAACACAGAATACAACTAACGCCCAGGTCACGATAAGTATTTATATTTCCTGTACAAACATTATTTTGTTATAAGCGTAGTTCGAACACATGATCGCTTTCGTAAGTTCCAATATTTTTAACCACCGCGCCAACTCGTCGAAGAAAACTTATATATTGTTGACATTATATGCAAACTGGACCTTATCAACTTTAGTTTATTATATGTAAATCATATTATGTTTACATATACACGTAAATATGTATATGTACGTGCAGCATGTATATATGTACACAAATACAATATATATGAATAGGAATATGGATCAAAAGAGATTCGCTTCTTTTAAAGTCGGTTGAAAGATTTAAAATGTAATATTAAAACATGCCTTGAACTGCAAAGGAACTTATTCCAAGTAAAATACTGCGCAAATCTTACACGCTCTTTAAGTAGTATAGAAACTGACAATCTCTTACAAGTAGCGTCTGAGTTTAATTAGAGATTGTGGCACTGAACAAGCACAGTGGTCCGCTTGAATGATATATAATTTTGTACTTTTAATAAACTCATTCGAGCTAAAAGTGCATTCGCAAAAAGATTCATGGATCGCAACTGCATTCTGATTATGAATGTTTATCAAAATAAATTATTTAGGTTTAAAATAAATAAATAAATATGTTTAGCATACACACACGGTCACAATAGCCGATTGATATATATATATATATATATATATTTAATGTAAATGTACATATAAATAATACATGTATAAATAAATATCTACATATTACACCTAGACTCGGGGCGAAATTCGAACCCGTAACCCTGGAGCAGAAAACAGGGTCACTGCCAACTGCACAACGGGCCAATAAATTATCAAATTAAATAAAATCGGTTTGTTAATCTTTGATTGGAAAAATAGTACATGGCTATTTTGGATTTCTAGCTAATTTTGTACTGATATTTCACTGTAAATATATCAAAATTAAATACACTGTTAACTCAATTACAAACTATATATGATACTGATTAAACTCACTACACACTCAAACATCAAATATACAGTTTAAATCAAATAACCATTATAACGTTTCTCTTCTTGTATTAAAGAAGACATCTTTAGTGCACGCGGTTATAAGGCAATTTATCTTTGACAAATTACGTGATCCTGAAAAGGTTCACATATTTTCATTGCCTTCTAAAAACTGAAACTTTTATTATATCCCAATATTAGATTTATTATACATCAAATACTATATAATTTTGTGAGTAAAAGTAATGCAAAAAATATTTATTAGTAATTTTTTTTTAAATTATAAATCTTAATATATAAACATACTTTCTTTCGTTGACCATTCTGGTATAGTAGTGCGAGAGGACGCAGGTTTGATTCCCGCTCGTGGCAGATATTTGTATTTGTGCAAATATTTGTTTCCGGTCTGGGTGAATGTCCTTGTGGGTACCATGCCTCGGAGAGCATGTAAAACCGTCGATCCCGGTTGTTATCATGGACACCTGGAAATGTCTTCTTCTATATGGAGAAGAGGCTTTCGCTCGGCAGTGGGTTGTTTACAGGCTGATACAGTACACTACTGTATAATTTCTTTAATTAACGAATATAAAAAGTGCAATAAAGCAAAATATCGTAGTTCCTCATTTTAAAAAACAATACACATTTTAAAAATATAATTTTTGATTACCCGTTGAATTCTGATATTTAATAATTAAGTCCGTTTATTTAAAAGTAGTGGCGAATTTCGTTAAAATAAACACTACAATTTTACTCATTCGTCACGTACGTCACGTATAGTGAGGCTAATAATATAATTATATAGAAAAACACAATATTATTTATAAATATTATTACATAAAATATTTTTTATTCAACTACAAACAATTTTTCGTTATTTTTGATAAACATCTTTCTTGGGTACCTCAGGTAAATGAGGTAAGTAAGAAGTTATTTGCCGCAATGAGATCGCTAAGAAGGCCAAGTAACATTCTTAGCAAGGTTATGCTAGCACAGTCTCATCTTCTACTAATTCTTGACTATCCTGACATGTGTTAAGTTAATTTAAATTAGGAACAATTAAATAAACTTGAAGCGTTTACACAATCTCTGTATTCGGTTTATATTGGACTTCGTAAATAAGACAAATTTTCGTAATTTCGCAAAAAACTCAAGTGGCTTTCTATATTACTTCACAGGAATACTCATGTACTATCTATTCAGCCACTCAATATGTGAACTGACGATATAAGCGACCTCTTATATTCAGTTTATTGTATATTGTTATTTTTAATTTTCAAAACTAAACATAAGCATATATTATAAATTTTTAGTTGTCAATTACTTTTATTTTAATTTTTTTAGTATAAAATTAAACGTATTTATAATAGTATCCCCCCTTTTCAATGGTGGATACTACAACTTTACACCCTGTTCCTCACTCCTCCAAACTGGTGACCTCAACGTAATGTTCCACACTCCCCCCAAACTAATTAATCAAATAGTTAAGAAATTAAAATGAATCAATAATACTCAGATACCTACTAGGAAATCTTGATAACTATATTTTTATATATTATAGTTTATCTTAGACTATTTTTGGTATATCACAGTTTTCATCAATTTGTTGAATGCATTAATAAGCGTAGGACTCGTCGTTATGATAATTCGAATAATCTTCTGAAATCCGATTTGGAGAAAGTAGATAATTAGATTAAAATGATAATCATTTTTACACGTTAATAAAAAGTATATTAATAAAAACTCAAAAGGTAATAAGGCTTTTAAATTGATTTTATATTTCAAAATTTAGCTCGTGAAAATTCGCGAGATTTCGTTGAACAATAGCGAACTGCCCGAGTAAAGGTTAATTGCCATATCGTTTTCTACTCCGATGAGTAAATAAAGCCTTATAAACATCGATATGTGCTTTATATAGAATGTACTTGTTATTAATGTAACATTTTAAGTTTAAAATAAAATTAAGTAAGTAAATAAAAATCCAATATAAAAGACGATTGCTTAGATTTATGACATTCTTTATTACGTAGAACCATACATACCATATATACATGAGTACAGGCAATTAAAATAATGCTTTTTGGTACAAAAATAAAGTCTTAGAGCACCAGTAAAGGAATAATCGTTTTTTTTTTTTTTGTTTTCTCAAGAGCCTTTTTAAAAATTTTGTAAATCCGTCTGTTTATATATAGGAGTTACAACGGGAAGAAGTTTAGGTTTTTCTATATTTATGTTAGTGTAGATGTTTGTCTTCCAAAGTAAAAAATAATTAAGATATAAAAAACGCGTGACTCTGTGGATAATCCTTACTGTTAGTAGCCTAAAAAAGCAGGTGTTATAAAGCATACAAGAAATATGTGCTAAAAAGTTTATACAAATATTTATCTACTCCATTAAATACGTATTAGGTTATTATAACATTATTTTAGAATAAAATAATGAATATAATTTTTTTTATAATAAATTTAAATGAAGTAGCGCAATGCTGCTTGCAGCTGAATGGGCCGGCGCGCACGGGGAAGTACTTCACTCTCACTTAACACCGACGTGAAATTATGGCACTGTCGTTGTGTTTCGTTCGGTTTGTGAGAGATCCGGTAGCTATATAATGCGGGAGAGAAAAGAGTTTTCGCAAAAATCTATAAATTTAATTCCTGGCCAAAGCTGATTGCAGATGCTACGACTAAAATTTTGACTAAATATTATACTGTAATTTAGAGCGGGAAAGATTACCTCAAAAGCTGCGGGGATTTGCTGGATTATGATATCGTAAGAATTTAAGTATTGGAGATCCATTTCAAGAACAAAGGACCGTTTGTGGTTGATGATGATAAAGTGGATTCTATTTTTGGTAAAATAGTGATAATAATAAAATTAAAAAATAGAATAGCCGCCTTATAAATCGGAATGGTGACTGAAAGAAGTAAAATAAAAATTAGAAATATTCAACGTACATTATAATATATATGCATCTTGAATTTAGTCTTCTACATAAAATTATTAGTTTAATGGCCTATACCAATGTTTTGGGAATATTTTGTAATTTTATTAAAATTAGAAATGATTAAAACATTAGATAAAGCACATAGTATTGTGGCAAGAGTACCATCTATAAATGTTTTTTTGTTAGTAAAATAGTAGTCATTAGAGATATATCATATATCAGTTTAGCTGATCCGGATCTAAACTGAATAGTATCAATCACGATACAAAAGAGAAACCCGCGAAAATAAAAGAGCATTCTGAAGTCATTTTCGTTTCCGATCTCAGGCTTCGAGGCAAATCGAGTAACAATTGTTTAATGTAGTGGAGACGATTCGATGTCATAATCGAGTCAGTGGTCCGTGCACTAAATAGGACTTAGTCAAACTTCGAGCGTACCTGCTGAAGATACGCAGCAGAAGTGGATAATGTATTTATCTTATATTCATTTATTTTGAGATTCTGAAAAATTTGCTAAGGATGTAGGCTATAATCAAGGACGCTAATTGGTTTTACTATATAGTTATTAATAATTTAACAAAGTATAGCTGATAATGTGTTCATTAGTTAATCTATCCAATAACTTTACTTATTTATTGTCATGTTTTCGGAAATTTTCAAAATCAATTTAATTTTAATTTAACTATTCTGTAAAATTGAAAAATCATAAAAAAATAGTACTAAAAATAATTGAACTAAATAATGCGATAGTGGAGAAAGTTAGGTTTATCTTGACGTGATTTTTCAACTATTAAGAATGTCTAGTTCCATATCCAAAACAAAGACTAAATTCAACTTGAAATACCACATATAATCCTAAAGTATTCATGAAACACTTAAAAAAATTAAAGCTGATACAAAAATAGTATTTATGATCGTTGACATTAATATATTCACATCGTAAAAATAACGACATACATTCGGGAAACTTGTAATATTACAAAAATTATTATTATTTTTTTTTATGACAGATAGACAGGCATTTGACCGCTATCTCACCTGATGTTAAGTGACGATGCGGTCGAAGGTGGAGCATGCCTGCCTAATAACAGCCTATTCACTCTGGCCTTGAAGGCACCCAGGTTGTATCGTTCGGGAAACACAGACGCGGGCAACGAGTTCCATTCCTTAGCCGTGCGCATCAAGAAAGTAGTGCCAAAGCGTTTTGTGCGCGTAGGTGGCATATCAATGACATAAGGATGGAACGATCGACCGCGCCTAGTGTCCCGATGGCGGAAGGTTGTTGGGGGAATTAGATCGTGCAATTCCTTCGCAGACTCACCAAAATATATTCTGTAGAACACCGACAGACGAGCTACCCTACGCCGATGATCGAGACTCTGCAACTTGGTGTCTGTCAGAGTAGGGTCACCTATGAGTCTCTTAGCTCGTTTTTCCACCGAGTCCAAAGTTGCCAGTTGGTATTTGGCGGATCCATCCCAAAGGTGGCAGCAATACTCCATACAAGACCGAACTTGTGCTTTATACAGTTGAAGCAGCTGTTCTGGAGTGAAGTATCGCCTGACCTTAGAGAGGATACCTAGTTTTTTTGCTGCAGTTTTTGCTTTGGACTCGATGTGCTGCCCAAAGTTCAAATTGGACGATAGCTCTACACCGAGGAGCTGGAGGGAGTCGGTAATTTCTACAGAAACATTTCGGAAAGTCGGAGCCAGGTGTAAAGGGCTCCGTTTAGAGGAGAACACACACGCCTGTGTTTTTGTAGCGTTGAACGTGACCAGATTGGCATCGCCCCATTCGGAGACTGCCTGGAGGGCGACGTTCAAGCGGCTGACCATTTCCTCTCGACAAGACTGACTATTATATATAGAAACTCATTCACTTTAAGTTCGAAATAACTTCAAACTTTGTCTTCAAAGCTACCAGATTACTGGCGGAATAAAATTGTTAATTTATTAAGAAATTTCACAGAAATGATGGTTAAAATTTATAAATCACGATTTTTACTTTGAATATTGATGGATTCCTTCGTCCAGTAGTGGGACACAAATGTCAGTTACAGTGTACGAGTGTGCTTGACAATTAGCCAGCGATCAGCAATTGATGTTATATTGATTATATTTTAAATTAGTCTCAAATATTTGTCTTATAATTAAAATTAAAACCAAAATTGATTTTAATTTAGCTTTAACAAGTTTCCTTTGATTTCCTGGAATGTTTGTAGATTTTATAGTTAAGGTAGAGCTAGCTTTACGATGGCAAAGTCAAAGGAAATCATAAATGAATGATGTTTATGTTATAATGTAATTTCATGAAGTTAATAATATCGATTTATACTTAATTTATTTACTTTCTCGTTATCATGTAAATCGTAACTAACTTTGTTGGTTATCTATATATAAAAATACATTTATTGAAATATTTATTTATTTATTTAAGACACAATTATAACTTCCTTACAGTACACATCCAATACGACGTTATAAGTAAATAAAGGATGCATGTGTTCATGCAAACAACACATGGATAAACAGACATATATACAATTATATACATATTATATAAATTATATAATGTGCCATTTAAAAAAAATTGAGCGAAATAAAATTTAACATTCATTCATTTATTTGTCCTTTTCAATCATCCCTGGACTATTTCCATTAGTTTTAGCAAGTTATGAGCAAATATGTCTATACCGTTATATGGGAGTTTATTCAGTAATCGAGTAGCACGTAACATCGGAGATGCATTTAACAGATTTGTTTTATTTACGTATTACAAATAATTAATATATATTATAATATTACTTAATTGAAATCTGGGGAACTGCAGCTCAAAGCAATTTAAAAGTTATACAAACCGCGCAAAATAAATTAATCAAAATTTTATTTAACTACCATTACCGCACATCTACCGAAAAGTTATATAAGGAAACTGGCATAATGAATGTAAGACAAACATACGTATATAATATATGCATATTAATACACAAAATACTAAACGATGACATAAACACTAATATTAATCTCATAAGAAAAAACAAAGTACAGAGAGTTCGTCTACGTAATGCTAATAACATAGTCCCTCGGCAACACAGAACCAATTACGGCAAAAAAAATATAGAATATGAAGGAGTACTACTGTATAATAAATTACCAGATAATGTCAAATCTTCCCGAAGCATGGGTAGCTTTAAACGTAAACTAAAATATTTCGTTCTCGATCAAGTACATATTTGAAAGTATGGTTTAAAAAAAAAAAAAAAAAAAAAAAAACTAAATAAATAAATAAATAAACAAATAAAAAAAAATAATAATAAATATATAAATAACATAATAATGATAAATAAATAACGATAATAATAATAAAAAAGTTCATATTTGTTTATATATTTAAATTAAAATAAATAGTTAAATACGCAACAACAATGCCACATCTAGTTTCTGTCGATACACATCCATGTTTTATGAGTATTATTTCTGCTTTGTAAACGGCACCGATGATATTGTTTTTAGTTAAAAAATTTAATAACTACCGGCTGTTATTTTTACATTGTATAGCTTAAGTCGCATTCTACCCTAATTTGTATTGTTATTGTTAATAGTATTTCTCAGTAAGCGAATTGTTATTCTAATGAGAAATAAAGCATCTTTAACCATAACCATAAAACCAAGTTCAAAAAAATGTCGTATGGACATAGCACGCATGATAAACAATCGGTGGGTCGATATGTACGGGTATATAGAAGCGTAAAAATTGTATTACAAATAAATAAAAAGGACAGTAAATAACAACATGTATACATAATCACTTTAATTAAAACCACAACTTTATCTACTCACATACGTAATCTCTCTCTCTAACACACACACACACACACAAACATCTAGCACTTCATTCTTAAATTTAAATAAAAAGAAATGTTATTGCTGTCTTTAACAAAATTATAAACTTAGAATCGAAATTGAATTCCACTTTATCACAGCTACCGGAAGTTTTTCACTGTTCTGGAAAATTCGGTGAACAATATTAACTCGAGAGTAAGTGATTGTAGCAGTGGCGTAGTCCTGAATTCCAGATTCTAACAATAGACAGTCTCTGCAAAATTCCTATTTTAAACTTAAGCTTAACGCTTAAGTGAAGAAAAAAAAAAAAACTATCACAGAGCCTCCCCGGAAAGAATTATTATGGTTTTCTAAATCTGTGAACTGTGTTTTACGAAGTCGTCCTCGAGAGATGTTACATGTGACTGTATTTATTATTTATTTAAATAAAGTCTTAACGCTGTAACTCATTTATGAAACGCAAACTGACGAAGGTTTGAGGTAGTGGTCATTGAACTATCTGTAGGACTAGTGGTCGCGTGTTCATCCCCGCTCATAACAAATGCTTGTATATATTACATATATGTTTGTGTTTATGTGAGCAGTTGTGTTTGTCTTTTGTGTGTTTCTGGACCGCCTACACAGAAATTTTACCTAACATGGTGTGTAAGGGTAAATTTTATACATTTATTTTATTTTAGGATCGATTTTGCTCAAACTGACTTTTATTCTTGCGTAGATCAATGATTATATTAATAATTTCGACCAATATGAGACAAAATATCGTGATTAGATTTGAAACACAAAAAGAACTATTTCACTTCGATTTTAAAATTGATCGATTTTAAATAAACAAGCGGCAAGACGCCTTGCAGAGGAGCTGCAAACGGCTTTTGGCAGCTTGGCGAGGGTTGTCCAACCCACGAAGCTCGTGAGTCTGCGAATTTCTGGGCTAGACGACTCTGTCACCAGCGAGGCGGTATTCATTGCGGTAGCCAAGATGGGCAAGTGCGACGCCAGCAACGTCAAAGTCAGCGCAATTGCGGTCGGACCTGGCGGGTTGGGTGGCACTGTCGTGTGATGCCCGATCCCAACCGCTAAGGCCCTGGCCGAGGCTGGCAGACTTTTGGTCGGCTGGAGTTCGGCCAAGGTCCAGGTATTGGAGCAGCGCCCCATGCGCTGCTACAAATGCATGGGTATCGGGCACACTCGCCCGACTTGTCGACCGACTCCGACCGCTTTCCAAAGCCCAACGCACCAGGTCACGGAGGAGACTGCGGCTATGTCATCATGACCTGCCGCAGTTTCCCCCGTTCGCCGGTCCCTGGTGCAGCGGCTCTATGTACGAAGGCGGCCCGCGTAGGCGAGCCAACCGTCGGGGCGTCATGGTGGCATGCGCCAGCGATCCTGTAGCGCCCTAGTACGACGATGAGGGCACCGCTGTGTTTTAGTGGGTATTCTGACTTCGCAGTCAGCGAGTCCCACATACCCGTCGCCTTCGGGTGGCGGGATGCGTCAACGCATTTCACAGCGTCATAAAAAAAGGTATTGTTGACACTTTCTAAGGTCTTAGTCACTTTTTTGCCATGTTGATAATAAGAAAAATTTATATGAAGACCCTTCTTCTAAATGGATAAGAGGCCTTTATCCAGCAGTGGGACGGTTACAGGCCGATTTAGTTTAGTTTAGTTGGTATGAAGATAGAAATAAAAATTATAAAGCTATTAAAAATCATTTTTCACACATACTTATTTAAAATAAGATAAATTATTATTGTTCAAAGTCTATCAATCAATGCCTATATTATTTTTCTATATATTTGTGATTAAACTATCTTATTGACTATTCAAATCGGAGATCTGCATCGCGAAATGTTGTCGCTAAGCAATCGAATAACTAGTAATATCCAGTTCTATCCAGATTGACCTTTACGTGACTGAACTGTTTATGAACCAATAATATACCAATAACATTTTTTTTTCAAAAAAAATCTCTTTGTAAGATATGCATTTTATCAATATTATTTTTCTTTTAAATTAGAAAGTGATAATTATTTATGTGAAGATATTCCGCGATAGTAGGAGTTTTCTTGACGTATAGCCCTTGCAATAAGCAAGACTATAAAAGTAATAATAGTTTTAAATAGTTTGATGGAAATCCATAATTTGAAGCGATAGTTGGTGAAAGTAAAACAGTAACTCCTATATTGTAGGATATAAGGTTATTTAGCCTTATATGTATATTTTTATGTATTGTTTGCTATTTTCGAATTTAAAGTTTTTGTTTACGCTTCATTAAACACGAGTCAGATCGTAAAAGAAACACTTTGTTCAGCCACTTGCAACGATGGATATAAGCAAAACGTAAGAACTATAACTGGTGCATCAGGTCTCTTTGTCAAGTTAAGCAAACTTCAAGATTCTTGCTTCAAGATACTCGATTGGCTCGTGAGCTTTTAAATAATTTATTTACAAGTACTTTTTTTTTTCTTTTACACCATATAAGGTTTAGTATAAGTATATATTAAATACATACTACTCGGTCTTATATGTACAAGATCAGGTTGTTGGAAAAATTTTGTCGTGTTTGTTCTAAAGCGTCGTTGAGTTGTTGAGTTATCAAAGCGGTCATTGAATACTGGCCATAGTTTCTCTCTCTCTCTCTCTCTCTCTCTCTCTCTCTTTCTTTCTCTTCTAGGGTAAATTTTTCAATATCGCGTCACCACTATTTCTTAATAACAATAATTAATAAATAAAAAACTAAAGTATTTTTTTATTAACGGTTATTTTTCGTCATTTGATCGGTACAGACATTATTTAGATTTACTGTTGCAGAAGTTTCTGCAATTTGAAATCAAAATATTTGCGCGCGATTTAGCCACACAAACACAATAAAAATTATCTTTTAAGATGCGCCAAAAATTATATGATTATTACACGTTTTGATAAACGAATAAGCATATAATTGCAAACATAATTTAAAATATCGTTACTATAACTATAATTACTTGGTAATATTTTCGTTAGTTAAAATAATGACCATAGAAAAACGTTATTTAATTCCATTCATTATCTTAATATCCTATAATTTGATGGGTGTGAAATTTATTAGAACTGCGGGTCGTCATGCAAGTGAATATGTGTTTTCCACTCAACTAGAGATGAAAAAGATTGAGCGTCGGTTTTTAACTAAATCGGATATAAACCAATAATTGTCCATCACTTTCCAACTGAATTGGAAAATAAACAAATAATTGAAAAAACCAATGTTCCATTGAGTCCAAAAAAAAAGTACAAATCCTTTATCAGCAACGGTCGCTGGTTCAATTCTTGACTAATAGTAGGCTTTATTTTCTCTACACAAAATAAAAAGAAGACAAGCTCACTGAATCAAAATACCAAAGTGATATGGTGTGTAAATCCAAAAACTTAGGAAATATTGTAGGTACAATGACTATTGGACGTTTTCACGTCGCATCGTGTTGCTTCGTAACATGTAGCTTTGCTCCGTTTGTCGCTCACCGACGAAAATAACTAGAAAAAGGTATAAAAATATTTATACCTACATTTGGTCGAAGTTCGAAATGCCCTATTATTGCTGTCGTTATTATACAACGTTATGGTAATGATGTAGGAGTTATATATAATTAAAGTATGTTTTAAGACGGGACTTAAATCACCCCAAGACATTTTAGTGATGCGATTTGCAAAATGACAGTTGTTTTACAAGCATCGTACTGAACTGCATTCTATAAAAACGATTTTGTAACCTTTGTTTCATTAAAACTTATTGTAGCGTTAGAAAATTCAGTGTGTTAAGAAGATGATTTATCAAGAATTATCTTCTGCCACATGCATTTAAAAAGTCTCTTATCGGTCTTTTATAGTACCAAAAGTTAATAAAGTTATTCAAGGAAAACTATCTTGGTCGAAATTAATTTTCTTTTCACTGCGAAAAAAAAAACTAATCCAGTTTAAATTCCGACTCGGTGTTCAAGACAAGTGCGAATAGATTTAAGGCAGTAAATTTTAAAACAAGGAGACAATACGAAGTTTCTTAACTTACTTTCGGAACAGTGGCGCTACATTCAGATACATTTAATTTTGACACTATTCAAGATAAATGAATTTTAATTTTTATTAAAACTACTGCTTCTGTTGTCAAAAATAGCACGCGATTTAAAAAGATTTTATTTTAAATGTAATATTGACGTTTTAAAATAAATATGAACTTAGTTTAAAACAACATTGCATCAATTTTTGTACCGACTAAACTTTTTACTGAAGTGTGATGTCTGCTATGCAATATAATTTGTAGTGACAATGTTTACTAAAAATGAATAAAAACAAAAATAAATGTTATAAAAACAAAAAACACAACTGCGTAAAAAAAATATAAAAAAGTAACAAGCCCAGTAGTTTAGAATGTCGTTAAATGTAATACTAAAGAACTACACTCTTGAATAGTTCTATGATCGATTCACACATAAACAAAATTAAAATAAATTAACTAATATAAACTAATAAATTTAAAAAAAAAATTAAAAGAAAGAATTAACAGCCGCGACCCATTTAAATTTTACAAGGCTAGGTACATGGGCAGATTTGATTGGTTGAAGAATGGGTCTTATGGATTATTGGTCTGATGGACTTATTATGGATGAAATTTAATCTTACAGCTAGAGAATGTATTACAAAAATCAATAATCTGTCGCTGTGTTCTTCTGTAAAGTTGGAACCCAGTATACTATAGAACTTAAACATTAAATTTTGTATAGAACACTGAGTATCCTGCAAAAACGACAATCGCATGTCGCGTTTGTTTGGCATTCCAGAATCAATTTTATTTTAAATGACAATATAGTGTACTATAAAACGGACTCGTTAACAGATTTATTATATGTATAGATAGTACGGATGAAACATTTGAACTGATTTTTTTTTTTATTAATTATTTTTTCATTGATGAATTTCATATTTTAATAAGTATTATTCCCGAGGAAGACAAATCCAAAAACACAAAAATTATAAAAATCGATCCACTCGTTATCGAGTTATAAACGGTGTAACTAACACGACTTTCTTTATGTATATAGATTACAACTTAAATAGCTATAACCATCCAACTTTGTACAATCAACAAATAAATAACGACCAAATTTTTTAACAACAAACAAACAACCAAGACCATAATACACTAAGGTACTAAATGCAAAAAAGGATTATTTTTGGGGCGAGGCGAGGGTCATTCAAGTTTTGGACAGCGCGATTCAAAAAATAATATTCCGTATTCTGCGCCATCTATCGTAGAATGGTAGAATATCATTTTTATATTTAGTGACATTTAACATAATAGTATATTAGTTGAAAATTATGTTTATCTAAAATATAAAAAACGATTTCTATTCCTATCCAACATATTTAGTAAACTTTTAAGTTTAACAAAATAATAACTCAAAAATAAGTTTTGTGAGTTTTTTAAGATTCTTTAGACCAGCTGTTAATGCAACGCCATCTGCGTTGCATGTACCTGTAGGTACCTATTTCTATTTTCTTAAATATTTATTTTTAAATTTAATTACGATAAAACAAAAACTAAATGTTACTGTGAGTTATGTATATTTTTATGTATTAAAGTTATTTACATTGGTTTTGTACTTTTTACGTGATACGCGTACAAAAAAAAAAAAAAGAGATGGCGCTGATTTAAAATAAATCGCCCGTGTAAAATTCATTTTTGATTACATATAGTGTATTAATAAAACGCACTCGTCAACAGATTTATTATATGTATGGATTAACGAATTAAAACTATCTACTTCTTTTACTATATACGATAGCACTCAACCAGAAACTTTCATCAAAATTCACACCTGTTAATACTTATAACTCTTCATGTCATGCCATAGACAAAGTCGTATGTTCAAAATATTTGGGAATAATGATTGACCAGCGCTCATAAAGGCATCAGTAATAAGAAATCACAACGACTAGGGTTAGAAATCTTATATGGATATTAAAAAAACTAAGATGCGAACAAGATAAAACACTCATTATACAAATATATACGTCATTAGTGCAATCAGTCCTGAGCTACTGTCTACTAGTCTGAGGTGGGGCTAATAAAACTAATTTCATACATTTGAAGAGGGCACAAAGATAATTAGTAAAAGTCTCCTCATTAAGCCCAACGGAAACTCTGTACCTTCAAGCTGATACTCTGAGTATAAGGTACGCAATCCTGTTCGACACACTTCCGATGGTCACAATGTTGTCAATGAGGGATCTGCGGAAAATAAACCCGACACCCCCTTGGGAATGATAGTCGCCCTCCCGGTAGTAGAACAGTTTACCAGATTCCAGGGTTATCGTGTCTCGTGTAGACAGCGACGAAATATAAATGCTCTTTTTTTGCTGTACAATATCCTATATCACCCTCACTCATCTTCTTATTTTAAAGAGGTTTACTTTTTTAGTCAAAGATAATGTCAAAGATAAACAGTATAATTATGTACAAGCGATTATTGAAAAAGTATACTGACTCAGCTGAGTGACTGACTATATATATAATAATAATAATAAATAATAAATATATCTTTATTCATGAAATATTATTACAATATAAGTTACACTGAGTCTTCCCAATAAGTTATCGGAGATACTTGTAGTAGGAATGACTCGCAACTTCCCAAGTTCGTTAACTAGGATATTATATATATAACAAAAATTTTTTAGTAAGCAAATTGCACTTCATAAATAATTAATATCAAGAATGTGTTTATGCGTGTGTATGTGTGTGTGTGTGTGTGTGTGAAATATATATATATATATATATATATATATATATATATATATGTATACATATATATAATATAATATACTATCATAGTTTAACGATCATTCGATTAGTAAAAACCATAAAAAATCCGTTGTATAGTTTAAAAGAAATAAGTTGAGAAACAGACAGGGAATGACAGGGAAAATAGCAAATTTATATTATACAGGGATATCATTTTATTAGATTATTATCACATATATGGTTAATTTACTATGAAGGTCCTAAAAGGAATATAAGTCACTGGCAGCACATTCGTTAAAACCAGTAATAATCGAATTATCTGTAAAAGTCTTATTTATCCACGTACTTGCTCGCTCGTAAATGTGGAAACACACGGGTGGTATCACTAACAATCTTTTATGTCATTTAGTTTACTGTAAAAATTGGGATATTATAATTAATTTAATCTTATCTTTTGAATTAATGTCTTTCAAAAGTGTCAAAATAGCACGGACAGTTTTTTTATTGTTACGTAGAACAGAAAAAATACCAAGGAAATTGATCGGTGTGATCGAGATTACAAGCCCAATAAAATGTTGAAACCCGTAGTTAAACGTCAACGTAATATGATGACGCAAATGCTTAAAATACAGTAAGCTGAATATATAAAATCATTGACGCTTGCAACTGTCTTGATATCATCATCATCATCATAGTGATGTTACCAATATTATATTTGTCTATATTTGTTTGTTATAATATAGCTTTTTAATGATAAAATAATTATTCAAAAGTTTTGGAAATAGTCTAAGTGCATGTTTAAACGTCTCTGATGTTGAAATTGTCATGGTTTATTTTCCGCGAGTATTGTAGTAAGTTATAAGTATTTCGGGTGAGTTACTTTTGTCGAGAGAACCGCTTATCTGTAGATCCTTCCACCCGAAAACTGTACTCGGTTGACCTCGACAGGGAGCTGAGAATATGTACTTTGAAACACGATTTGTTGACGGCTATTTAGCAAACAAAAGCGTTCTAGATATTCACATCATGTATAACTTCTACTTATATGAAGAAAGAATGTCTGCATCAAAAGACTCGTATTTATTAGCTGATTCAGATAAAATGGGGAAATAAAAAAATACCGAAGTATTAAAATTTTTTTTGGATGTTACATACATCTTGGCCAATATTTTCATAAAAATTATCTGTGAAAAATTTAAGTTAGTTATACTGTGTGAACTGAACTGAATTGAATCAGCCTCTAAATGTCCCATTGCTGGGCGAATGCCTTTTTTCCATATAGTAGAAGGGTCGGAGTTTCATCCACCACGTTACTCCACTGCGGATTAGCAAAAAAATTTCCTACCACGAGTTACGATCGCTATCAGGTGTTTATGATAACAAACGGGACCGACGGCTTTACATGCTCTCCGAGGCACAGTGGGGAGACCCATAAGAACATACACTCAGAACAGAAACAAATAATTCAATAAATACGAATATCCGCCACGAGTGGGAAACAAATCAGCGACTGCCGGCCGCGGCGCCGAGATGACTACTCGCAAGTCGCACCACTACACCAGAATGATTGTCATTTTGTTTGATTTATATTGTGTAAAAAATATTAATTAATTATTGTTTGACAAATTAATCAAACGTATCTTTTTCGCTGTACGTCGGTAGCAATCGTATATTAAAGTAATTTTCCACTTGATTTGTCCGTCCCTTTTGTTTTCTATAGAGTTAATTATGGTAGAGGACTTTATAATTTTTTGTGTTTTATTAAATTATTTGAATAAAAGCTTCTTGGTATTTTTTAGGTTGTAATTGTTTTTATTTTAGATATTATTTTTCACTAAAGTGTAATCAACAGTAATTAATCTTAATCACTTGAAATTGAATTAAAATCATACACTACCAATATTAAAAAAAATTATTTCCAGAATAGCCTAAAATAGCCTGACCATTATTATTCCTAATATCTTGTAAAGATCTATTTATGACTTCAAAACCTCCTTTATAAAAAAAGAAGAAAGAAAGAAACACATTTATTTGGGACATTTTACAAAATCACAGACAACAACAATTAAATTAAAGATAAAAATGAACTTAAAAAAAAAAAAAACTAAAAATCAACAAGAGAAAAAAAAAACAAATTAAAATCAAAAATAAATAAATAAAATATTTGTTATTTATATAATAAAAAATAAAAACATTTGATTAAATTTAATTAATATTTATTTTAAATACATTGTTATAGTTTTTTGTTTTAAAATTTGTTATAGGTATACAGCAATTACTTGTTACATATTTATATACTCATTAGAGTCAATTCTTTTATAAATCAATTAAAAATCAAAACGCAATTCCAATCAAGCATTGTGAATGAAACACCATTAACGAATCATTCGAACACAATTGTAAAGGGTATATAAACATTTTCAGAAACTTCCAAGTCCAATAATAAAGCATTCGTTATCAGGAAGAACATTCAATTGGTACTGAGTTTGCTATTATCAGACGCTTTCAATTACAACCCTCTCGAAAAGTTCGTCATTCAAGGCTAACAAGATTTTGGTGAGACGAAACGCGACCTTAATAAATATTGGTTTCATTGAATAATTAGTGTAGTTGATGCCAATACTGTAATGAAGATTAGTTTTTACAAACAATATTACTATTTTACATTAAATTTTCAACTACACTTTTCATGTGATTATTATCTGGTAATTTACTTTTGTACATGGATGGCTGAACCACAAAATTTTTTTCATACTAATATTATAAAGAGGTAAAGTTTGGATGTTCAGGGTAAACTCCGTTATTAATCATCCGATTTTGATAATTCTTTCACTGGTAGATAGGTATATTATCTTTGTATGCTATAAACTACTTTTTATTTTGGTAAATATACATTTTTAATGATTAATTACAATAAATGTAATTGAAGTCGGAAAAAAAATCTATAATAAGGCGTGCGGTGTCTGAACGGTTTGAAATAAAGGAATAAAATCAATAAAAATAAAATGGCAAAAATATTCATTACTTTTAGCTTTGCACAAAATCCAAATCATATAAGTTTTATATCTCAGCCACAAATATGGTTTTTATGTTAAAAGTAAAATAAATTTTACAACATTAAGTTTGGATTTAGATTTCACGTATACTTTACAAATACAACAATTTTTTTACAAAAACAAATAGTAAAATCAAAATGAAAATTTCATGGAGATAAAGTTTACTTTTTACAGCATGTTAATTGATGGAGTTGGTCAGAATATACTTAATTAATAAAAACATTAAGCTGGTAAAATTACTGCATTCCCGCTGCTGCTGGCCGAGCGAGAATAGTAGGTGGGTCGCGGAGTTTAAAATGTGTTGAACAGTTAAAAAAGTTACTTTAAAAAAGTGACCTAAACAAATATTGCACCCGTGCGAAGCCGAGGCGGGTGGCTAGTTTCCGAAAATTTCTACTTTAAGCCTCAGGCTAATGGAAGTCAAAGTGTTGAAAAATTTAAAGTGTAAACGAAATTGACGAATTCTCTAATTGGATGTTAAGTAGTACATTAATTAAAAACGGGCAGAGACTTTCGGTACTTTGGACCCTTTGTAGTACCGATATATATTAATTTTATTTTGTCATCAACTTTAAAATATGATTTCTAAAAGAGCAATAGAGATTATATTGTAGTAACATTTTTTTTAAATATAAGCATTAAAATTTAACGCAATTTATTTAGAGATGTTTGTGCAATGTCAGTAAGATATATTCAGTATAGCATAGTATAGTAATTCCAAAGTTTTTTGATTGAAGTTTAAAAAATAAATAGTAATTTAACTAATTTATAAGCTAGGAATTGCTTGTGGTAGTGGTCACAAGCTGAGCTTATAAAAAATTTGTTCCGTGATGAATAGTATGCCAATTAATAAAGTAAATATAGTTGTTTATTTTGGCATTGATTTGTTCCAAGCACAGCAGTGAATTCTCTTTTTTTTATAAAAAAATATTAAAAATACCACCACCACCACACTGCATCAGCCGTTGGATGTCGACTGCTGAACTTAGGCCTCCCCCATTATCTCAGGGGAGGTTTGCCAATACGCCACTCTTGGCAGGCAGGTTAGCGAGCGCAGTGTGTTGTGGTAGGATATAGTGGTCAGTCGATGGTCGACGCCATTCTGCGTCTGAAGGCCGTGGCTTCGGTTGCCTTTCCCACCAATACAAAAAAAGGATATAGTGACGCTGCTGTCCATCACTATCCTGGTTTGTGTACAGTTGCTCGTATCACTATGGCCTTAGTCGCCTTTTAAGAGACCTCAGCAAGAAAGAAGTCAGGACTATTCTTCTCTGCCGGTCACCGCAGAGGCATAGGAAATATTTAATTTGTTTATCTATACTTATAATAAATCTGTGACCGGTCGAATTCTGTACATTGAAGATCCGCAGTCGCCCGCTACTTGAAACGGACTTTTTAAAATTTCTGATATTCGTAAAAGTGGTAAACAATTATGCTTAAGTAAAAAAAACAAAAAACCCGACTGCGTAAAATACTCTTATTATAAACTAAAAGGAATAAAACTATTTACTAGCTTTCATTTGATACCCATATTGCTACAGTAAGAAAAAAAAAATCAACTCCCCCCCCCTCATTCCGCCATTTGCGGGCGCCATTTTGAAAATTTATATAGCCTATGTCACTACTACAATTTAGACAAATCCAACGACACCTCATATGTCAAAAACCGTCCAGCCGTTTGGGCTGTAGGGCGTGCCAAAGAAATTGACATACATACATACATACATACATACATACATACATACATACATACATACATACATACATACATACATACATACATATACAGGGTGACTGGCGAGATACTATCGGTGTTTAAGGAGAGTGCTCGGTGCATGGTTCTCATTCGAATTATGTAAAAATATAACATAAATATTGATAAGCTTCTAAGTAAAGTTGCCCAACAGTTATCTAATTATTTACGCGTCGTCTGGACACCCTAGTTTCCACGCGGTAGTTAATTACGTCCAAACACCGCCAAGTGTTAAGAGGGTTGGCGGTTAATTCCCTAACATAAGTAACGATCGTTATCTTGTCTATGATAACAACAGTGATCGACGGCTGTACGTGCTCTCCGAGGCACGGTAGGGATCCACAAGGACATACACCCAGACCGGAAAAAAATATTTGTACAAATATCTGTCCCAAGCGGGAATCGAACCCGCGACCACCAGCGCGTGGCGTTGCAGTTGAGGCAACTACTCGCACCACTACACCAGAACGTCGCGTGTCGTGTTTTCATTTAATGATATTAACGAATTATTTACAACGATTTTCAATCATTAAACTACCTATTTACCTACATAACTACACTAACACACACACAGTCACTTTTAACAGTTTCGAAAGCAATGGTGATTCTGCATTTGTGTATTGATAAGCCATACCTAATTACTAATGACAGATTACACTAACACACGACAGATTAGGTATACGCGTATGATCGATCGCTAGGCGCGCAGGAGCCGGGAAGACACACGCAAAAAACACACAAACAAAAAACCCAACTGCGTAAAATACTCTTATTATAAACAAAAAAGAATAAAACAATTTACTAGCTTTCATTTGAAACCCATATTGCTACAGTAAGAAAAAAATCAACCCCCCCCCCTTCATTCCGCCATTTGCGGGCGCCATTTTGAAAATTTATATAGCCTATGTCACTACTACAATTTAGACAAATCCAACGACACCTCATATGTCAAAAACCGTCCAGCCGTTAGGGCTGTAGGGCGTGCCAAAGAAATGGACATACATACATACATATTACATACATACATTCGAAAAACATAACCCTCCTTCTGTCGCAGTCGGGTAAAAAACAATCAGTGTTAGCATAATGAATACGAGCAGCTCCTCAGAGTCTGATTTGGAAGCAATGGATTTTATTTTTAATATATCCCTACCCAGAAACTTAAGGCGTAGGAAAAATTACGGATGAAGAATTTCAATTGAGATATCGCTTTAATTTAATAAGAACACACAGATAAAGTGGACAATGATGTCGTTCATAAATAAGGACTTGTCATATTTTTTTAACTAAAACAGTGCTAAGCCACTTATTTATTCTCGAAAAAAATATTCTAGTAAATAAAACTAGTATTCAAGATGAATTAAAGTAATAAAATCAATTTTAGACACGATCTCTTAAACAGAGCCATCTAGCTGTAAATAAAAGTACAAGTTTGTAATGTACGACGTAAATGACAAGTAAACCAAGAAAATAAACTTGTATTTAAAATTATATTAAATTTCTAAATATGATTCTGTTAAATAGGAATTAATTATTTTATAAACATTGAACATTCTATTTCTCTGACAATAAATAAGTAAAATGTATGTTAATAACTCGTGTACGAATATAAAAACCTTATATTTTTACATAATAAATGAAACGATGATCATTTGAGAATCAACGTTGGTCGTATTATTTTATCTCTCATACGTCGCACATCTCATGGCGACCCTGTCAGGATAAGAAAACATCTCAAAGTTCCCAACTGTCAATAGAGGTCACTAGTATTGACTCACTACAATATCGAACTAGAGTTTTCTATAATGTTCATAGATGTCGCTAATTAATGTAATTTTTAACAACTTTGTTCATTCAATTTCTCTATCTAATCGATTATTTTTGGTATAATCTGTGCCAACCATCTATGTATCGTTCTTTGTTCGTTTCTTAACTAAGTAACAGCTAGTCAATGTTTATAAGTAAACAAAAGTTAATCATTGATTTGTAGATTATGAGAGGATTAACGAGATTTTTATAAGTAAGACCGTGAATAGCTCGTTACGTATTATATTTTTTTTAACTCAAACAGTGTTAGGCCACTTATTTATTCTCGAAAAAAATATTGTAGTAAATAAAAGCAAAAAGTAATAGCAAGAATAAGCCATCTAGCGACCAGTAGCCAAAACAATTGATTGATTATAATATTAGCAGACAGTGTAATGGTTTTTTCACTAGGTGTCGCTAGATAAAGATCAGATTTGATAGAATAATTTTTTTAATATGTTGAAAAATTATAAAGTTACTTTTGAAAATATTAAAAAAAAAACACAACAAAAATAAACTTTGTGAATTGTTGAACAGCCAACTGTTGTTTATTAAATAAAAGCAAGGAACTACGGTCCTTGCGGACCAGTAGTTTTGCTACTTGCCGATAGAGGCATACTAATCACCGAACTTTCTAGACAAAATAAATAATTTAATTTAAATATTACTTACGAGTTGAAAGATATGTTTATTCCATTTGATTTTGATGTGATGAGCAACAGATTTATTGACTAGGTAAATGATGTAAACTTGGAACAAAAATAAAATAATATTAACTGTTCACCTATCTTGGTATTCCCGGCGTATTTAAAAATGGAATCATACTCGTAGTCTTGGATTAGTGCTTAATATTACGCTAACAGTAGGTACTCTGCGATTGGGGAACATCTCCCGGTACAAATTGATAGTACCCGGTAAGCTATCATTACATTAACACGAACCATATTCAAGTACTCTTCATTTGTGTACTGATAAGCCATACCTAATTAAGGGTCACACTCACACACGACAGATTAGGTATACTCGGAATATCGAACGCTAGGCGCACGCGCGGGAAAACACAAAACAGACGTCCAAACCATACGTTGGCGCTAGCCTACTGACCTAGTGACCTAGTAACGTGATTCGTCGATCGAATAAGCGATTAGCCGCGGGGCGGGGGTGCGGGTACTGGCAGCATAGTACAACACCGCGTCGCACGCGCCGCCGGCATGACTGGAAAAGTGACAACGCGTCTTTTATTTGAATTGAAATTTATGAAAATTTGGTCCAAAATTAAGTTCCTATTTTTTTTACATAATTCGAATGAGGATCATGTGCCGGGTATTCTCCTTGAATATTGATGGTAATTCACCAGTCACCCTATATACATACATACATACATACATACATACTTACATACATACATACATACATACATACATACATACATACATACATATACTCGAAAACCATAACCCTCCTTCTGTCGCAGTCGAAAGTACGGAAATGAGCCAACTTTTAAATACGATACGATAGAAATAAGAGTCAATGCATTAGTTAAGTTTGCTTTTTATCGTGCCTCTTTTACTTGAGTTAAATTGTAAAGAAAATTAGTAACTATAATTACTTATAAGTAAAAAATTGTTTGGAATAATTACTTTAAGGAAACGCCATCTGTAAACAGACCCTGTAAACCCACTAAAACAAAGTACTCGTCAAGACGAATCAAAGGAGCTGAAACTCGATTGGGGTGCGTCGTTTTATTACAGAGTTCCTATGACCACCTTCTAGCTACATCGTCAAACCCTGGTTACCATTGAAAGACAAACTACTCGTCTAGAGGATTCAAACGAGCCCGAACTCGATAAGGCTGTGTCGTTTCATTGCGAAGTTCTTATGACTGCGTTCCAACTCCATTATCAGATTAGACCCTGGTAACTATCTAAAAACAAAGTACACGTCAAGACAAATCAAATGAGCCAAAATTCGATGGGGTTGCGACGTTTTATTACAGAGTTCCTATGATCACCTTCCAGCTCCATCATCAGACCCTGGTTAGCTTTGAAAGACAAACTATTCGTCAAGACAATTCAATCGAGCCCGAACTCGATGGGGTTGCGTCGTTTCATTACAGAGTTCCTATGAGCACCTTTCAGCTCCATCACCAGACCCTGGTTACCATGAAAGACAAACTACTCGTCAAGATGATCCAAACGAGCCCGAACTCGATGATGTTTTGTCGTTTCATTGCGAAGTACCTTTGCCTGCCTTCTAGCTCCATCAACAGATCAGACCCCGGTAGCCATCTAAAAATTAAGTACTCATCAAGACGAATCAACGAGCCTAAATTCGTTGTGGTTGCGTCGTTTCATTATAGAGTTCCTATGACCACCTTCCAGCTCCATCATCAGACCCTGGTTAGCATTAGAAGATAAATTACTCGTCAAGACGATTCAAACGAGCCCGAACTCGATGAGGTTGTGTCGTTTTATTGCAAAGTTCCTATTGCCACCTCTCAGCTCCATCATCAGATCAGACCCTGGTAACCGTCTTGAAACAAAATACTTGTCAAGCCGAATTAAACGAGCTGAAACTCGATGGGGTTGCATCGTTTCATTACTGACTTCCTTTGACCACCTTTTAGCTACATCATCAGACCTTGGTTACCATTGAAAGATAAACTACTGGTCAAAAGGATTGAAACGAGCCCGAACTCGATGAGGTTGTTTAGTTTCATTGCGAAGTTCCTATGGCCACCTTACAGCTCCATCATCCGATCAAACCCTGGTAACCATCTAAAAACAAAGTACTCGTCAAGGCGAATAAAACGAGCTGAAACTCGATGGGGTTGCGTAGTTTTCATTAGAGTGTTCCTATTACCACATTCCAGCTCCATCACCAGACCCTGGTTACCATTGAAAGACAAACTATTCATCAAGAAGATCCAAACGAGCCCGAACTCGATGAGTTTGTGTCGTTTCATTGCGAAGTTCCTATAGCCACCTTCCAGCTCTATTATCAGATCAGACCCTGGTAACCATTTCAAAACAAAGTATTCGTTAAGACGAACCAAACGAGCCAAAACTCGATGGGGTTGCGTCGTTTCATTACTGAGTTCCTATGACCACATTCCAACTTCATCACCAGACCCTGGTTACCATTGAAAGACAAACTTACTCGTCTAGAGGACTCAAACGGGCCCAAAATCCTTCCTTTGGCTACCTTCTAGCTCCTCCATCAAATCAGCACCATGTAATCATAATATTGCATTGTCACATGATTTACTATTATTTTGGATCAAATTTAATTTGCAAGATTTGATGACAAATATCGAGACAGGTTAAACAAAATAAAAGCTTGTAAAAAGTGAGTTGACACATCCAGCGCAATGAAGTAAGTTAGCGCAATTGCGCGGCGCCTACTACTTAGCTTTATGTTGTCGGTTTTTTGTCACAGAGTACACGTGCATCGTATAAAAATTTACTCTCATCAAGAAGTTATAGCTTTAAAATACAAAAGTTATTTTGAGTCCTTATTTTCTATATTTATTTTTATTTATTTAATGTTAATATACATTAATTAACAGTTATTGCTGTTATGACTCACTCAATAAGGTGCATTCTAATAATGACATAATTATATGAACCCAAAAATGATGATCACGCTGGCGAAACGATGCACGCTGTTGTATATTAAGCGGGAGATCCCGGGTTCAATCCCCGGCAGAGTAAATTTTCTTTCTCTGATCTGCTTTGGTGGGAGTCTTTGGTAGTGGCTAGTTACCACCCTATCGACTAAGACGTGCCGCCAAGCGATTGAGCGTTTTCCTACAATGCAGTGTAGAAACCGATTAGAGGGATAGGTTTAATATAGCTGCCAACTGAATAAAATAAAATAACTTACGTACGGGAAGCGTGGAAGCCGTGGAGCGGGCAAATCACCTCAGCCAGTCGCGGTTATGATTTATTAGTGTTCTTTAATACTTTGCGTGATTTTGGTACAGCTACATAAGACATATCCCATTCTTGCTTTTTCATTCCGTTGACCATTTTACAGGTTACCTTTGAAGATAATTATATCTAAGTACCTATATACACCTATTATTCCACTATGTTATACTTGTACGGGTACATTGTTTCATTCACTGCAAATGTAACTTTGTAATCCTATATATTTATATGGGATTACAAAGTTATTTATGCAGTTGGTGTATCTAGAAAACTGGACCGAAATTGCAAAATATTTGAATTTTTCCTTGGTTTATATACTAAACACTAATGGTATTCTAAATTTGAAGCTTTTATGTCTGCTAGAAGTGCCTTAGAGTTTTGATGATCGGTCAGTCAGTGAGTGACAAAATTCGAAACTTTGACTAATTATAATTCTTAAACTACTGGTTCAAATTGAATGAAATTTGAAATATACCGTGTTTATACAATGCCTGCTTGGGTATTGAAAATTCAGACTTCTAGTTTTATCCACAACGAAGTTATAGGGGGTCGAAAATGGCCTGAGTTGCTTCGAGAAAAGATAGTACGGTCGTGCCACTTTTTTTTTTTGCTCGACTTGGCGGAGGCACTGCCGTGCCTCCAGATAAAAATTCTCTTTTTTTCGTTCTCTTGGCATAATAAAAGACTTAAGGAAGAATAAATATAAATCAGACAAATTTTCGTTTTAGACTTGACAAATATTATTGTTCTGAACCGAAACAAGTAGCAAAAGTGGCAACATTGAATATCAACAATGAAAAAGTATCGAGACACGAACTTCCTACGCTTCCTCTCATGGGAATACTCCGGTGAAACCTGTCGAATTTAAGTTGTTTGATAAAGTCCCAAGAGCTTTCAAAATTAATAATAAAGAAGCATTCGAATTTATCCGTGTGTTATAAAAATAATTGTCAATTTCTGTTTGATATTAATGGAAGTGGCTTTATTTACTTGTAAACCAAACAAACGCGTTATACGCAATATGTTAATCAGAGTAAAATTAAGGGTGAAATGTAGTGTATAGTATATCACAACAACTATGATATATCTATACTTACAACAAAAACTGTAAGAGATCCGATTCTATGCATTGAAGATCTTTTTAATGTTTGACTTTTATCTACTGAATTTTTTTGCCGTATAAGGGCCGTGCTAGCTACGTTACCTGTTGGATAAACCGGGCCTGAATGCAATACAAACTTGGTCATCGTAGAGGCATCGACAGTTTACTTACATTTACAAAAACAAAAAAAAAATTGTAGCAAATAAAAAATAATAATTCATATCAAATAATATATCTGCATACAATTTTCATTGAATTTTATGCTACGATTTACGTAAATTTTAATTTAATTATCTGTATTCGTTAAGTCGCTGACGTAAAGTTAAATATTCGAGTAGGTATTTAACATCAGAATGGTAATAATGCCTCGTAATGAGCTTTGAGTTTTAATTATTCGTTGAGCATAAAGTCCGCTTAATAGTTTCCACTGTTAATTCTACCGTTTAATCTTCTTATATTTAAGTTAAAATAATTTTTAAGGATTCATTACCACATAATAATCATATATTATTTATTGTACACCATGATACAAACTTACACAGTAAAATATAGAAAATATGTACAAAGGCGATCTTATCGCTAAAAGAGCGATTTCTTCCAGACAACCTTTGGGCAAAGGACACAGATTTATATTAGTAACGCTACCAACCTACGCTAGTAATCAATGCCGCCCGCCCGCGGTCGCGGGTTTGATGTCGGGGTTGTTGTCTGGGTGTACGTCCTTGTGAGTCTTCCCACCATGCCTCTGCGAGCATATAAAGCCGTATATATATACTTTCAAGGAAATGTTCTTTATTCTCTAAACTTTGCATATTTGAAGAAAAAAAAAACATTGGGAGTTTTTAAATTTCTAGACTAGATTATATAACATAATATTAAGTAACAATAGACGACGTAGACTCATCTTGGAGAGCGCATAAATTTCAACATCATTTTTATGCGTAAAAACGGATTTGACCTCTTAATTTTCACATTTTAATACTTGATATATATAAGATTATCACACTCTTATCGCACAACGCACGCCTATAATGTGAATGATAAAAATATGCTTCAAAATTACAAGAAAAATAAATAAATAATTAATTTGATAAAAACTTTTCAATTTCAATTTTTAAGTTGTAGCGTACAAGAAAAAAAAATTATAAAATGTGAATGTATGCGTGCAATATAACATGTAAAAAGTTCCCATTTATAAAATGTATTTAACCGACGAAAGTTAGAGGTATCCAATGTAAAATAAATCCAACATTCAGGTATAATAAAGTTTCCAGAGTGGCAACAAAAATTTGTGAACCCCTTTTAGGCTCCCGTAATTTGTTTAAGATAAAATGCTTTCTTACCGCGTACACTGAAGATATTTTCTTTAATACCAGAAGAGATACATAATAAAGGCAATTTTATTTACATAGGTTGTTTATTGGTCGTCGAGATATGATTAAGTAATTAGTGAAAAAGCAGAGATGGAATATAAGCAAATTATTGCGGGTTCAATTCTAGATCAGCATCGATAAATTTTCATGTGCTTTTTTTTAATACTTTTGTGCTCAGTGAAATTAAAAATCATGACAAAACCTGCATAATTAACTTAGGAGATATTCTGGGTCATATATGTATGCAACCCTTTGATCGTTCTCTTATATTACCGTTAAAAAAGTCTTTGTCTGTTCCAACCCTGTACATAACAAAGTAAATTTAAACACCAGTAATTTTATGTAGTCTCTTATTGAATCTGTATATCTTTGTAAACATTTCTCTTTCATACTTCACAACATGTGGCCTACGTCGCGAGACAAACTTTGAGTGTTGCCACATTGTACCTAATTACTTCCAGTGTATTGCCTCGTTATCATGAATATTTTCACCTACAGCAGCTGCGAAACTTAGCTTTAATGAATTTGCTTCCTTAACTTTTAAGGTAATTTACCTATCCCTCGGAAAATGAAAATTTAGTAAAGAAGCTTTTATGAAGTTAGTAACTTATTATAAGTTAGTAATAATGAGTGTGTTTGAAAGTAATTACAATAAACCATGATTTCGTATCATATTTTTTTTTTTAATGTTCAGAAATCGTTTAGTTGAAAATAAGTATGAAAATTTCTATTTGTTTCATTTCTAAAAATAAAATTATTTAAATTGTCTTCTTATTTAACACTAAGTAAGCGTGCACTTATAAAGTGGAAAGACACAAACTAATTTTTATACGTCATAATAATAGTAAATTTAACACGAATATATAAATTCAGAGACTTTCGAACTGACTTAAATAATTCTGACTATTAACTATAAAACCGTGATCAGTGATTCCTATAAAGCAAAAATAAACATTGAAACACCTAAATTCCTACACTTACATTATTTTTACCATAAATATTGCCACGAACATTTGCTTGATAACAGAAGCCATAAATGAGTTGCTAGCTTCAAGGGATGAACTAATCAAATTTTGTTTTGGAATTAACAGCGACACTTGTCACTCTCTTGATAAAATTTGAAATTTGGTCCATGGAAGGGAATGATTAAGTCACCTTAAGTCACCTTATGTAAATTATATTATATTTAGTAAAAGTCCGCAAACGAGGTAAGCGGTTGTTGAAATAAAAGGATTAAGTACATTCTAATGATTATGGAGGAACAAGGAACATACTCTCTGTGTTACAAAAAGTGACCCCTAAATAACCTTAAATAAAGATGGCATTGCTGTATCAGAGGACCATTTTTAGGTTAGACAATTTATTTAACTATGCTAGACTTTTAAATTTCAATTATAACACATTTACTAACTACTTTAGCTTATGAGAATACTTGAAATTATTTTAATACTCAGCAAACTTGAAGTTATCTAAAACAGTTAAATTCAGTTCATACTCTCCACTATACTAACGCTATTCTGGCCTCTTTATTTAACGTTATTTTGTGTATGAGAGTGTGCTCCATACCTCTATACGCCATACTAAAGATGCTGAATATTTAAAGAAAGGGAAGGTAGGATGTTGATTTTCAACGCTGTCAGAAGTGCAGTGTGCACCTTTGTGATTGAGTCAGCCACATACGAATGCAACTAGACACTACTAAATTTATAATTTATTAATTTTTTGTAATTTTATACATAATTATATTTATTCAACAACCTGTATAATTTTGCACATTTTTATCATTTATGTTTATATGTGCTGTAAGAAACCAAAATTAATCTGGGGGCACGGCAGTACTTCCACCAAGTCGAGCAAAAAAGGGCCGGCACGGCAAGGCACGGCCGTACCATTTTTTTTTCGAAGAAATTTAAGCCATTTTCGAACCCCTAAAAATTCGTTATAGATTAAATTAGTAGTCTGAATTTTCACTAACGAAGCAGGCATTGTATAAACACGGTATATTTCAAATTTAATTAAATTTGAACCAGTGTTTTAAAAATTATAATTAATCAAAGTTTCTTAATTTTGTCACTGACTTACCGATCATCAAAACTCTTAGGCACTTTTAGCAGACATAGAAGCTTCAAATTTAGAATACAATTGTTCTTTAGTATATTTTGTATTTTCAAGTTATAATTCTTGATAAGAGGAAATTTATACGATGCGCGCACTGTGACAAAAATAAAACCGACACCATGAAGTTAGCTAGTAGGCACCGAGCAATTGGGCTAACTCACTTGATTGCGCTGGATGTGTCAACTCACTTTTTACAAGCTTTTATTTAGTTTCACATGTCCAGATGTTAGTCATCACATCTTGCAAATTAAATTTGATTCAAAATAATAGTAAATCGTGTGACAATAAAATATTATGATGACATGGTTCTGATCTGATGGAAGAGCTAGAAGGTGGCCATAGGAACATCGCAATGAAACGACATAAACTCATCGATTTCGGGCTCGTTTTAATCGCCTTGATGAGTAGTTTTTCTTTCAATAGTAACCAGTGTCTGATGATGGAGCTGAAAAAGTGGTAATAGGACCTCTGTAATAAAACTACGCAACCCCATGGAGTTTCGGCTCATTTGATTTGTCTTGACGAGTACTTTGTCTTTAGTGGGTTATCAAGTTTTGGTTACAGATGATTGTATGAAGATAATTTATGAAGGTATAATGGTACATGACAATCAAATAAAAGATTTTTTCTTTTTAAATTTTATTAATCGTATATATCTGTTAATCGTATTCCTGCACAAAAAAAAAACCTCTTGCATACTAGTATTAGCTAAACCCGTAATAGCTAAAACTCAAGAAGTAGTACCGGAAAGGAAAAAAAGAAAGACAATTTATAAAAATAAGAAAAGCTCATAAGACAGAGCGTAGGCTTTAAAAAAACCGGTGATGGTCTTTAAGAAGTAGAAGAAACCGGAAAGGTAAACAAGTAGGACTATCTACAAAAATAAATAAGATGCCATCAGAAACATAATTTGTAAAGAAAAAACCAAGTCTCGCAACTCAGTTCTTCTAAAGTAAAAAGTTATGAGATCGATTTAATACCCAGTCGGTTAGTTTATTCAGTCCCTACTTAAGGGTCCTTCTGTCTTAAGTTATTACGTAATTAGCTAACCTAACAACATCTTATAGTGACCATATCAATATTAAAAATCGTTTATGTTTTTAATAAATAGATTGACTTGGTAATCGCACTAAACAATCTAATTTAATATAATACTCTTATGTATTACTTGTGAGATACATTGTGTTTTCGTGTGAATCATATTTTTTTTTCAAATCTGACTAGTGATTCTAAAATTAACGAATTTAAATAAACAACGTTGCTTTAACCGTAACTAAAAGCGCTTAATCTTTTAAGTAGTATAGTTAATTGATCTTACATTAACCAAAAGTGTTAAATACTTAAACTGGTAAAAGGTAATTAAAATCGTTGAGTATATCTTCAAATGTTTAATAATATATAATTAAATTAAATTTGTTAGATGGCATAGCATTTCAAATATGATTTTTCTCGAATATAACAAACTCATATGCTGTACACGAGACCGTTGCCGTACATTAGGCTGAAGTAATGCTTAACCCTATAAATGCTAATTGCACTCAGTAAACTAGCGAGCCACGCCATCCATAACCAAATTACGCCCAAACTAGGGGTTGTAAATCATTGGCACGTTTCGAATTAATTCACTGCCGTACCTGATTCTAATCCGTGGCGCAATCAGCTGCCTTTTGTATTGAGTAGATGAGTAATTATTAAAGGTTCCATGTTATAAGATGTTTGTGTATATTTATTGAATACTAGACGACCCAAGCAGTTTTACTCTGTTTAGATTAGTAGTCACCACTAAAATAAGCCATTGGGTGATGTTTCATAGCATACCATTCGACTAAGTCTATAATCTACCATTATAGATATTTTTATCTGCACTGCTTCAGTACTTTTTGGTAAAGAGACGACACAAACATACTGAAATTTATTGTCTTAAATTTACTTTTAATATAATTAAACATTTCTTCCTGAAAAGCTCAAATTGAAGTAGACCACAGTATGATATAGTTCCACTATTATAACTAATACATTCGGCTTAGATTTTAATGTGGCGAAGTGAAATATACGATCTATATCACCGTGATTGGACGTTAGAAGTGTTAAATTTAATTTATCGAGCGTTAGTGCGAGAATTAATAGATTCTGCGGCGGCTGTTAAGTGTTTTAACTATTTAACGCTGTCAGTAATATCACACCGAAAACTGTTTACGAGTAAATTAAACTTCTTTTTTCTCCTTTTTTTTTGTTTATGTTATTCAATATTTGCTCACAAAAAACAATTGTTAATACGGATATGATATATATTTTATTTTGGGGATAGTAAGTATATTACACTGAATTTATTTATTTTTTATAAATAATTTATATATAAAGAATATTAAATATATATTTCAATTTCGTTAGGGTACGTTTTTATTACTATAATAATAATAATAATTATTATTATTATTATTTATTTATTAAAAAGTTTCTTACAAAAACCAACTAGTGATTGGAGTCTCCTTTTCAGCATGTTGTTGCCTGTACCAGGAGAAACTATGTTTTTAAGGTTATTTGTTAAAGGAAAATATTTATTTATGTACGAGGTATCAAAACAACGCCCGAATGCAACTATTATGTTCATCCCGATTATTAATACATAAATCTAATATTAACTCTAAAGGAAGTTATTAAAATTTAATGGTTCATAAGTCTTACTGAGGTTAAGCTTAACTGTTTGAATATATAATATAGTTAATTGTAATAATAATAAAATATGTGAGAGAAAATAATTTTCAATAAATAAAAACGAATATATTAAAGTAAATTCTTTTATTTACACACTAAAAACGATAGACATTCCATCACTTTTTTTTCAGTATCCTACGAATTATTACTATTATAATGTAATATAATATGTAATAACAAATTTCACGCAAGTTTTTTTTAAAGTTAAATACATAAATAGAGGCCTTATTCGAATAGATACTAGTATGTTTCTTATTTATATCTGTAACGCTTTTCGTAAATAAACTCATAACATTATTAAAATCAATTCTCTACTTTTTTCTTGAACTTCGGATCAAAAATCAGACAAATAATATTGCCCTTTTTGGAGGTAACGACAACTTTGAACAAATATTCACCGTAGAAGAACGAGTTCCCCAAAAATTTCATCATTAATGACGTCAAATTAAGATCCAAAATGTATTCACCCTGAAAATACAAAAGAAATATGTTAGTTTACAAGATAAAATGAATATCTTTCATTCTAATGAATGCCTAGATTATTCAAAGATGGACTTCACATGTGAGAATATTTAAATTTGGAATCTAATTTTTTTAATTAAACTTATTTAAATAATTAATAAATTTACTACTTATTTATAATAAATAAATAAATAAGTATGCATAAAGTAAACGTATTAAATGTAAAAATATTATTTACAAAAAATACCTTTTTCACGGCACAATTTTGAACAACAAATTCTGTGCTAATAAATGCAGCTAGCATATAGTGTTGACATGGTTTGTTGACTATATAATTCCAAAGAAGCGTTTTACTTTTATCTTTTAATGTGTATACTGAAATCCTAAACTGAAAACAAAAGTTAAAATTTATTCATATTTAGTTTTCTTATCTCTAATAAGTTCAAAATGTGGGTCTGTTCGATTGATCAATATGCATATGAAACTAGCCAAACCTAATATTAAGCTAAACTAATTTGTAGGGTGAACCGGTTAATCGATTCGGCTTTCGGCTTCCCACGTTAGTGTGAATTAGTTTAAGGTGGAATTAACCGATTTACTATATTTACTGTATTTGTCTTAGGATATACATGATTACTACTAAAATTGTCTGTAAACAATTAGTTTCAGTTTTGCATTTTAAATATGTATAATATTGTAAAAATTCTAAATAAATATTTTATTTGATTCACAAAAAAAAAAAACTACATATATACAGTATATACTAATAAATAAATATGTAAATACATTAATGTCATATTTAGAGACAGGTAATAATCTTTTTTAAGTTTGTTAGTATTAATACTTCTATATAATATAAACTATATTCCGTCATACCGTCACATAACTCCTACCGAGGCTATTTTTCAGTCCTGTTATTAAGATTATAAAATAAAGCAGTCTTCCTCAAAGTGGGAGATAACGCCCCGTTGTGGGCGCTAGAGGCATAGGGGGGGGGGGGGGGGTGTAAAGGGCCCAGAAAAAATAAGGGCGCTAATGTGAATTAATGGGGCGATGGGTGATTTGTAACTTAAGCTACTTCATATTTTAAAATTCACTAAAATTAAAATTCTCCTACTACAAAACATCCATTTATTAGTTCATATTTATATCATATTGTATTGTATAAATGTAAACTAAAAATATATTTAATGTTTATTATATATAATGCTTTCACAATGCTATTTATATCAAAACAAATGTTGATTACTATTGGTTAATTTTGAATAGGTAAAAGATACTCTTAACACTGTAAAGTTACATTATTAGTGCTCTCTCTGAGTAAGAAAAGTCTTGTTTAGAATATAGGAATTAAACTCCAGGCGAGACTTATGTCATTGAGATTTTTAAGGTGAGAAAAAAATGGGCGTTCGACGTAATAAGGTTGGGAACCTCTGATATAAAGCAATAAACAATTTTTATGATATTCGCTATGCTGTTATAAAACTGAGTTCAGTTTGCATACATGTGCGAAGGTGAATCGATTTAGTACGTCAAATCTGAATCTATATTAGTATGCTTTCATGTAAGTATGCTTGTATGAAAATCATTATAATATAACAAGTACGTATAATTTATAATAATAATTTTATTTATTGTACAACAAACAAACAATAAAATGAAAGATACATGCTATAGTTAAATTTAATATCCAGGCGGTCTTATTGCTAAAAAACGATTTCTATCAGACAACTTAAGGGTGAAAGGAATATTCTTTTGCAGATGGTCAGGTGATATTAAAAATAAATCAGCAAATATATACTTGTAAACAATATATAAAATATATATTAATAAATAACAAATATATACGTAATAAATATATACAAGTTGTCAAAATGAATGGTTATAATCATTCATTAAATTATTAATTAAATGTAAAATAATTTAGAGATTAAGGGACCCTAAGATAATATGACCCTATTCTTTTATCATACATATGAATAAAATGACTAACGTTTCTTTTTTTTTTCGTGGTTGTAGACTTTTCGACAACCATAAACGTTCTGGTGTAGTAGTGTGACTAGTCTCCTTAACACCGACAGTCGCGTGTTCGATTCCCGCTCGGGGCAGCTATTTGTTTTTGTACAAATATTTGTTTCCAGTCTGGGTGTATGTGTTTGTGGGTCTCCCCACCGTGCCTCAGAGAGCATGTAAAACCGTCTATCCCGGTTTTTATCATATACATCTAATGACGATCGTTACTCATAGTAGGGAAATTATCTGCCAACCCGCAGTGAAGTTGCGTGGTAAATTATGCTCCTACCCTAACTCTTATATGCAGGAGAGGCCTTTCCCCAGCAGTAGGACGTTTATAGGCTGATTCAGTTTAGTTTAATCAGACTAGACGTTTCGAAACGTCAAAAAAATACTTACTTCTTCAAGGCGTGTTTGATCATAAAACGTCATGTTTAACTTTCCCCTGTACGTACCGTCACTTTGTTTTGTTAGTTTTGTTGAAAAACTTGTTAGATTTGCCAGTTTTGGACCGCGACATGCATCATAATGTTCCCATTCTACGTAAAATGGACCCTTTAAAAAAAGAAAAATAGATTTATATAGTGGAAGTACATGTAAACATATATTGACAATTCTCGTTTCTATAGCGGGCTATATAAAAGTATATTTTTTTGACATTTTTGGATAAACACCATTTTTGATTCTCTTTAGTAATAAATGTAGACTGCTCTTTTGGTATTTTTTTTTTCTTTATTGGTATATTGCAACTTTCTTGACTTAAAAAAGCATAAACCGAAAAAGCTACGGACATCTACGACAAATGATAAGAATGTGACCGACGGTTTGTCATTTTTTTACCCGACTGCAACAGAAGGAGGGTTATGTTTTTCGAGTGTATGTATGTATGTTTGTATGTATGTATACGTATGTATGTCCATTTATTTGGCACGCCCTACAGCTCAAACGGCTGGACGGTTTTTGACATATGAGATGTCGTTGGATTTGTCTAAATTGTAGTAGTGACATAAGCTATATTAATTTTCAAAATGGCGCCCGCAAATGGCGGAATGAGGGGGGAGAGTTGATTTTTTTTTCTTACTGTAGCAATATAGGTATCAAATGAAAGCTAGTAAATTGTTGTATTCTTTTTTGTTTATAATAAAAGTATTTTACGCAGTCAGGTTTTTTTTTATTTTTTAAATTAATTTACACTTTATTTATTTACAGTGTTATGTATTCATGTAACAATAATAGTGACTACATTGACGTAAGTTATAGTAGTTCAAGACCTAGCTAGAGAGAAAGAAAGCAGCGTTCGCTTGCTGTATCAAGACCAAAGTATCGTGTGAGTTATAGTCACTGAGATCGAAGGTCAGAAAGCTGAAGCTGTGTATGTCTACGTTTTGTAAATATGATAAGTATTTCATCCTTTAGAGTCTGAGTCTAATAGTTATTAAGATTCACCAAAGCTAGCAAAGACGAGATGGAACAGTGGTCTCAAGAACTAGTTATTGGGTTAGCGGTCGCCAGTTCGATCTCCACTCATAAGAGATGTATATTAGAGCATAAATGTTGACCTTAAAGTCAGTCAGTCAGCCTTAAGGTCAGTGTGGACTTGCGTCCTTCTTAGAGATACTAAGATAATTTTAAGTACCTACTCGCTGTAATTGAGCAAAATGCCTGCATGTAAAAAATAAAATAAATAAAGTAATAATTATAAAAAAAAGGCATGGGCAATCGAGAGACCGTGGATGTACGAAACTTAATAAAAAAAAAAGAAGAGCATAAATGTTTGTGCTTATGTAGTGTATGTTTTTGGATCGAATATCTCCTACTTCATTCTACTGGAGGCCAGTCAGTGTGAGAATTTTATCAATAGGATCATAAAATTATTATTAATCCACCACCGTTAACTTTAGAAGAAAGAATAGATTTAAACTGAACTTATGCTCATAGGTATTTTGATCCTTGTTGAAAAAAAAGAGTATTTTGTTTATGTTTCCTACCACGTCTATTGCAGTTTTGATGACGATATTTTTTTTTTTACAAAATATCATTATTTTTCTTTATGTAAGTTATATGTATTCGAAACCATTAGATGATAGACAAAAATATCTTTCTAGCCGTAAATGTATTTTTAATATAAATAATAAATTCAGTATTACTACTTAATTTAGTAAAAATTAAATAGGCATGGACTAAAAAAGTGTTTGAAAAAAAACTTACCAAGCTACAACTATGAAGACATAGAAAAAAAGACAAACACATATCTAATTTACAACACACACACAAACACAGACAGACACACACATCCTGAAACAAACAAACGCTTTTATACGCGTTAGTATTAAGCAGCATGCGATACTTCTATCGATCTTTTACTCGTTGAATGTAAATATATCATAATTATAATGAATCATTGTTTAGGAAGGCACTGGCTTTTGCTAAAGAGAGTTTTTCAAATAAATATATTTTATTTCTTATTTAATTACACTCTCAAAAACTTTTTGTGTCACAAAAATAGAATACAAAGCTATGTAATGTATGGGGAAAAACAACATGATTTAAAGGGTCAAAATACGAAATAAATGTGGTTTTATTATACTTCCTCGACATATTGTGGTCATAAGGAATGTTACAATACTTTATGTGTAAATAAAATCTTTTTAATGTTGTACGAAAACATCCAAACCATTATTTCATAGAAACATATTAATATAAAATATAATTATACTACCGTATATTAAGGTAACATTTTACGCATAGTATAAACTTTGTCCGAAAATGTCTTTTCTTACAATCGACCAACAGATATGAGTAGGTCTAGAGCGAACCACCACATGGGATGTGTGAAGTGGAAGGGAGCCCAAGTGGGTATACACTAACTTGGGACACTCCAGTTAGGTTTGAAGCATTTTATTATTGAAAATACCATTCACTGTCGCGTGTTAATTTTGAAATATGCGACATTATACTTCTATTGGTTTTAAAAATGTAGAACTACTATTTTTACCGTTTTTAAACTGAGTCAACAACGAGTGATGATTTTCGACTGACCCGTGGCGCAGTTGGCAGTGGCCCTGTTTTCTGCTCCAGGGTTGTGGGTTCGATTCCCGCCCCGAGTCTGGGTGTAATATGTATTTATTTATATATGTATTATTTATATGTATATTTATTTAAAAAAAAAATGTATACCAGTCAACTGTTACCTAAAACACAGGCATTAAGTTGCCTACCTTAGGAACAGACGACCGTGTGTATATGTTAAATATATTTATTTTATTTTTTTATTTATGATTTACCTTTAAAGTATTTTTACCAACGCACTAACAGAAGAAAAATCTAGAGTAGGGTTAAATAAAGTGAAAATAGACAACTTTACGACAATGACATAAAACGACATTTCACTGGAGTTCAAAAGCGTCGGAAAACTTTAAGAAAGAGTTCTTTATACAACGACAAAACATTTTTAAATGCTATTTGTTCTACCTTCAAGAATTTTGAATATACAGATTTTATCTACATTTTAATACTTTCATGTCTTTTTATGCATTCCTTAATTTTTATTTTCATGTAAAAACATATTTTAGGTATTATACAAATAAAAAGTAATGTACTCGGTTGAATAAAATTTAATCAACCGTTTTTTCTAAAAATATCATAGTTGATAAAATATTATTATTGGAACAAATCATTTTATTAAATTAATCTATGTTTTGAAAACAATAAGGTAAAGTCGCCAAATTCCGTCCCCAAGCTTAATTTCGTCCCCATTGGTATATCTTTTTCTAAATAATACCATCTAGTTTTAATATGTCAAATCTAAAGTTGGTTATGTCAGTCAGCCATTGTGAAAGTTTGACTGTGAAACGTTGCTCCTGGTGCAAGATATTTAAAAAAAGAAAAAACTGTACAAGGTGAGTTTTTCATTAAAATACTATGAGTACTGTTTAAATATGGATTTATTTGAGTTATTGTAATGAAATGTTTGACAAAATTTGGTGCTATTTCTTAGATTTAAATTGATTGGAATTTTATTAAGGCTATGACATGTACTTTTGGTTTAATGAATGATATCCACAAACTTGACAAATTCTTAATATCGTCCCCTCACATGAGCCTAATATCGCCCCCGGGACGGTATTTAGGTCACTAGATTATTTGTCGTTAAGCGTACTTTTTTGACTGTTTTATGTTTAATTTTTTTAGTTTTAGATGCCGAGGAGAAAGCTATGGGATTCTGAAGCAATGAAAAAAGCCGTTGAAGCTGTCCGAACTAAATTCATGTTTCCCTTAAAAACTTTTTATGCCCAAGAAGTAGAAAATTGGTTAACAAATCACCCAGGGCGGATTGTTACTCACTAACAACTTGGATAAATATTTGGGAATGCATAAGATGCAAAAACATGTAAAATTGATACAGCTGTAAATGGCTTCCAAAAAACAGAAATATACCCACTCAATGAAAACATTTCCATAGACTCGTTAAATGCTCCTCTTTCAACCAGTTCAAGCAGCACAACATCTATTGTAAATGATTCCTCCGTTACTTTGAAACCCACAAGGTTTAGACCAAGAACACAAACGGCGTTATCTATCTATACTAATATTTTAAGGCTGAAGAGTTTGTTTGTTTGTTTGAACGCGCTAATCTCAGGAACTACTGTTTCGAATTGAAAAATTCTTTTTTGTGTTGGATAACCCATTTACCGAGGAAGGCTATAGGCTATATAACATCACGCTATGATCAATAGGGGCTGAGCAATAATAAGAAATGTTACAGAAACGAAAAAAAATAATCTTTTTTGAGAGCTTCCGTTGCGTCCTTTATTATTTATCTTCTCGAGACATTTTTCAACTATAGTTCCACTTTTAAAGTAAATATAACATCACTCTTTTACTGAGAATTTTCGAAAATTAAATAAAACTCAATAATACGTTGAACGACCTAGGAATCAAATCTGAGATCCCTTGCTCGGCAGTAACGTTTGAGACCATTCGATGCTAACGCTCCAACCAGGCGGGTACCTACTCTTAGAGTAATTGTTTAAAAATATTTAAGTACGTTTTTCCCCTCAATTTAACGCGGGTGAAACCGCGGGGCACAGCTAGTTTAAAATATTTATGTATTCGCCAATATTTAAGTTTACGTACTGATTATTGTGATCTCAATATCGTCCCCGGGACGTAATTAGGCGCCTAAAAAATTATTCTCAGAATTTCTAGTTTTTTGTTAAAGCCATTTTTGTAGAAAAAGTAACGCAGTTAAGAAGTTTTTGATTGTTCAAAATAATAAATAAATGTTTCAACTTAACTCTGATGTTTTATTTATTACTTCACTTGGTATATTATTTAAAATATTTGGTTTTTACAAAAAGGGGACGTTATTTGGTGACTTTACCTTACTAGTGCTCGTTAACTTAAGTTAACTTAAGTTATTGTTTTTCATTCAATTGGTTTTCGATATTAATTGAAACTAAAATAAATACTCGTAAATGTAAATAAGAAACTATTTTATGTGTTTGTTTGTATGGAATGACATGAACAATCAGTGTATTATCTACTCTATTATCTTGGTAGATCCAATTTCGAGAGAGAGATCAATCGTTAATCCAGCCAAGATGGGCAGCGTTTGGGAAATTAACGTTTTTTTATCCACCATACCTCAGTGCCTGAAGTCGAAAGCCTTCGACCAATGTGTGTTATCAGTGATGACATGCGGATCTGAGACGTGGTCTCTAACTATGGAACTTTTAAACAAGCTTAAAGTCGCACAGCGTGCAATGGAGAGGGCTTTGCCTGGTATTTCTCTACGAGAAATTAAGAGATCCGCAGACGATTGAAGGTTGCCGACATAGCCCAACGGATTTGCAATCTGAAGTGGCAGTGGGCAGGGCACACAGCTCGTAGAAGTGACGGCCAATGGAACCGAAATGTTCTCGAGTGGAAACTACGTAACGGAGACGCAGCGTCAGTTGTAAGTCATCGGAAGTCGTTGAATAGAGGCTGCTTTGAACCGGTCGTTCTGTAGGTCGATGGGGGAGGCCTACTTTCAGCAATCTAAAGGCGATATGGTGATGATGATTATTACCGACTCGCCTGTTGGCGCAGCTGACAGTTGGTAGTGACATTGCGTTCTGTTTCATGGTTGTGTTTTCGATTCCCACCCCGAGTCTGGGTGTTACATTTATCGATATATGTATTAAATACATCTACTAATAAAAATGTGAAATAAGGGAGAAAATTATATCCCTATGCTGTAGCAGAAGCGAGTGCGTTCGGTCGTCCACTCCTTGTAGGGACACGTAGTTCACAGGCCTGTGTCGAACCACGCTCCGTGCAGTTCTTGCGGGGCTGGCTATGGTGCGGTCCGGCGTCGGGGGTTGGGTCGTTCAATGCTGGCACTCATCTGCCTTGTGGAGGAGAGCCGGTGTTTCGCCCGACCTCAGGAGTTGGGTCACTCCCGGTACTCCTTTGCTTCACGCAGAGGAGACCAGTCGAGTAGCTATTCAGAGGGGCCACATGGCTAAGCGCCAGGGCGTCGTAATTGTATGTCCAAGCGATCCCATGGCACCCCACTATGGCGTCGACGGTGTTGATGGGTTTTAGTTTGGTATTCTGGCTTGACGTATGGACGTATGGACGTGCAGTCATATTCAGGAGTCCTACATATCTGCCGCCTAATGGCGGAATGCGTAAATGCATTGAGTTGCTTTGAGTAACGTGGCATAGCTTCAAGCTCCAACCGTTCTTATAGACGCAGAAGAGCGTTTACTCAGCGTAGTCTCAAAAGCTTGTCTAAGACCAATTTGATTTAACGACAACGAGACGCTTAGTCGGATAAATAGAGAGACATCAAGAATAAGTTATAGATTACTCTGATTTTGAGTCGAATTACTTATTGACACTTATGTTAATAAATTAAAGGAATCGCTACAATTTTATAAATTAATTTTATTTAATATTGCACGATATTGATTGTTGGTTATTCATGATCATATTGATTGCTGAATATTCAAACAATAGCAACTAAGAACAATAAAAACAATTTTTTTTAAATTATACTTACCGATGTTGCAAGGAATTTTTAATCGATAGGTCCGTAAAATCTTGCTAAAAATGTTATAACCGATGTTAATATTAGACTAAAGTTTATATTACGAGTATTGACCATAAAAAATATAAATAAAAAGTTCAAAAAACAAAAACCTAAAAAAGACTGTCACTACCTTGTTTGATTTTTCAGTTTTTTCTCTCTTAGCTTGAAATTATTAAATTTTTATTGTTATTTAATTACAAAAAAAAACAAAACAGTAACCACTTAATTACGAACTATTTAAATGATTTATATTAAAATTCGACGAAAATTAAGTAAAAGTTAAACAGGAACTTGAAATTCGTTTACCGCGTGTATTGCAGTATATTTTAAATATTCATAAGCATTTACTTACGTAATTATCGGCGTTTTTCGTCATAAAATCGGCAACTCCATGATTAATGTATGTCAACATTAAAATGAACGGTATCCGAGAGCATATTTTAAAATGCATCGTGCGTTCAATGTAAAAATAACTACAGAAATGGCGGTCAAACCTTAATGGCAGTTTAATAAGTTAATATTAGCATTTGTATTTTAGGCTGAGTTAAAATTAAATACATTTTAATATATGATATTTAGTTCAATCGTTTCATAAACGCATTGATAAAATCAATAGCAGTTTTTCATGTTACAGTGAGAATGTTTTTTATTAGTTTAGAAAAAAATACCGATTCTACTATCATATTATTCAATTTGTACAAATAATGTTACGTACTGAAAATCATAAACAATTTAAATACATTCAGATATATTAATTTCAATTGTTTTGTTTGACAAACTAAAAAGACTAATATTATATACAACAAGTTATAAGACAGTATTAGTTTATTTGTATATGAAAAATTAATGGTTATCACGCAATCGACATCGCATTAATGACAGATATTACAAATGAATTTTAATATTATTATTCATTTCAATAATCTTATATTTAAAAAAGTATAAATTGTATAAAATAGTTTCATATTATCAATGGAATCATTACGTTGAAACAATTAATTCATTTTACAAGACAATTCACGCTTCGATATACCCAAACGGCTTACCGCAGCGACATCGAAGTTCAGTCATGTCACTAAATTGTAATTAATCAATACTATGATCGGTGCGACGTTGAAGCAATTATAACATTACGCACTTCACCGGACATTAATAACGAGGTAATATCGATTATGGAAATTCCATTAAACATTGCTCATTTCAAATCTTTTGAATAATGCGCATTTTGTTCAATTACTATAAAATACGATTTACCGTAACATTATAATAATGACTTTATTTACTACTTTCTGGATATGCGAGTTTAATAAAGCTAAGCAAGCGATTTCGTTCTGTGTATATTGATATCATGTAGTATTAGTCATTGAAACTAGTCTACCTTGAAATCCATGTTATAAATGACTTATTTTATTCTTGTATTTTCCAGACCTTGTTCTAGATCTAATAAATTTATCCAGACTGAACATGACGGATCAGTCATTTAAGAATAATTTCTAGAAGTTATAATCATTATGAAGCAGTCAACTTATTAATAACGGACATCCAGATCTCATCATCATCATAATTATCAGCTATTGTTTGTCCACTGCTGAACGTATACCTCCCTCATCATTCTCCAGAGTAGTTAGAAAAGAAAACATTTAAAGTTAATGTATTTTTCATTTAACGAGTATAAACGAATCATCGTGATCGACGTTTAATAAAAGTATAATTGATTTATTTCATGCTATGTAAATGTAGTTATGTAAAAGGAAAAATTGTTAATTTCAGTCGAAGAAGTTGAGTTACTCGATAGATACTAAACCATTTTCAAATGAAGCCATGATAATGCAACTATACGACCCCACAGTCCACACATTCATATAGTGGATGTGAAAATCTTTATGAATTTCCTCGCGTAAAAATACTATAGAACTAAAACATGTATATTATGAAATTTTATGTTTTTATTTACTTTTAAGAAAAAATAAATGCAACTGTCGGATTACTAGCTGTATAATGTCGGTAATTTCTGAATTAAAAAATGAAAGATATTGAAATATTTACTTTATAAAAACGTTTACTTTATTTATTTTTATAAAAACGTTTAAGTACCTACTACTTCATAAAAAAAAGAAAAATTGACTAAGCGTCGATGAATTAGAAATAACTAGACATCTTTACTATCGTTATCTCTCCCAAGGGAACCGTGCTGAATTTCTGCATAAAAAGTATCTAGTTTCCTACGTCATTGTACTCGTATTAACTGAGATTACTCCCATTTTCATTTAATTTCGTTTAGTATTAGTGTGATGTGAGGGCAAGATAGACAGACAGATGGACAACAATTTAAAAAATACAATTTTTGGATGCAGTACATAATAGTAATAATAAGTAATAGTGTGCCTTTTTAAGACGGTACAGGTTATGACTATGATTATATAAACAGAGTAGTCAGAAAATCAGATGCTCCGATTACGGCTTTTAAGTCATCGAACAAATTTTTCTGGTTTTTCTAATAAGTTAAAATATAATAATACAATTTTTTTAAATACCATTTTTTTAAACAGAATCTTTTACACGTTGTAGTGAAACAAAACATCGTATAATCAAAAACGATTTAAAAATTCGAACTTTCATTAAAGTACCTACCATTTTTTTTTTTGACGCTGGGAAATACGTTTACGTATCCCGCCGCCCGAAGGTGACGGGTATATGGGACTCGCTGACTGCGAAGTCAGAATACCTACTAAAACCCAGCGGTGCCCTCGTCGTCGTACAAGGACGCCACGGGATCGCTGGCGCACGCCACCGTGACGCCCCGACGGTTGGTCCGCCTATGCGGACCGCCTTCGATCATAGAGCGCTCGCGGGCACCGTGAGCGCTCTATCTCCGCTGCACCAGATACCGGCGAACGGGGGAAAACTGCAGCAGGTCATGATGACATAGCCGCAGTCTCCTCCGTGACCTGGTGCGATGGGCTTTGGGGAGCGGTCGGGGCCTTTGCCACTGCTCTAACCCTCGATTTTGGGGGGCGGCACTCCCGTCCCCCCATTATATGCGATGCCGGTTTTCCGGCGTCAGCGCAAACGGCGCAGCGCAGTGCCCTGGTGCAGTTACGGGCAATGTGCCCCTCCACGCCGCACCGGTAGCACGCGCCTCTGCGGTCGACCGCAGCCGGACAAGTCAGGCGAGTGTGCCCGATACCCATACACTTATAGCACCGCATGGGGCGCTGCTCCAAAATCTGGACCCTGGCCGAACTCCAGCCGACCAAGAGTCGCCCTGCCTCGGCCAGGGCCTTTGCGGCTGGGATCGGGCATTGCACGACAGTGCCGCCCAACCCGCCAGGTCCGACCGCAATTGCGCCGACTGTAGCGACAGCCTCGCTGGTGACGGAGTCGTCCAGCCCAGAGACTCGCAGACTCGCGAGCTTCGTGGGTTGGACGACCCTCGCCAAGCTGCCGAACGCCGTCTGCAGCTCTTCCGCCAGACACTTGGCCACCTCCGGGGTCTGCCCTTTCGGCAGCTCTAAGAGTCGTGCCCCGGTAGCGGCACGCCGGATCGTTAGGCCTTCCGGTATGCCTAGACTTTTCAAGTCCACCTGGTCCGCCGCTCGCTCCAACAAGTGGCAGTACGTGACCCCCTTACTCACGGCGTACTCGTCCAGTGTGATGAGCACCGCCGGAGAGCGGGGGGCCGCCAGCTTCCTCTTTTTTGACTTTCGCCGCGCAGGTGGCTGCTGCTGCGGTCTATTAAAAATAAATGCAACTGTCGGATTACTAGCTGTATAATGTCGGTAATTTCTGAATTAAAAAATGAAAGATATTGAAATATTTACTTTATAAAAACGTTTACTTTATTTATTTTTATAAAAACGTTTAAGTACCTACTACTTCATAAAAAAAAGAAAAATTGACTAAGCGTCGATGAATTAGAAATAACTAGACACTAACTAACTAGATACTAAACCATTTTCAAATGAAGCCATGATAATGCAACTATACGACCCCACAGTCCACACATTCATATAGTGGATGTGAAAATCTTTATGAATTTCCTCGCGTAAAAATACTATAGAACTAAAACATGTATATTATGAAATTTTATGTTTTTATTTACTTTTAAGAAAAAATAAATGCAACTGTCGGATTACTAGCTGTATAATGTCGGTAATTTCTGAATTAAAAAATGAAAGATATTGAAATATTTACTTTATAAAAACGTTTACTTTATTTATTTTTATAAAAACGTTTAAGTACCTACTACTTCATAAAAAAAAGAAAAATTGACTAAGCGTCGATGAATTAGAAATAACTAGACATCTTTACTATCGTTATCTCTCCCAAGGGAACCGTGCTGAATTTCTGCATAAAAAGTATCTAGTTTCCTACGTCATTGTACTCGTATTAACTGAGATTACTCCCATTTTCATTTAATTTCGTTTAGTATTAGTGTGATGTGAGGGCAAGATAGACAGACAGATGGACAACAATTTAAAAAATACAATTTTTGGATGCAGTACATAATAGTAATAATAAGTAATAGTGTGCCTTTTTAAGACGGTACAGGTTATGACTATGATTATATAAACAGAGTAGTCAGAAAATCAGATGCTCCGATTACGGCTTTTAAGTCATCGAACAAATTTTTCTGGTTTTTCTAATAAGTTAAAATATAATAATACAATTTTTTTAAATACCATTTTTTTAAACAGAATCTTTTACACGTTGTAGTGAAACAAAACATCGTATAATCAAAAACGATTTAAAAATTCGAACTTTCATTAAAGTACCTACCATTTTTTTTTTGACGCTGGGAAATACGTTTACGTATCCCGCCGCCCGAAGGTGACGGGTATATGGGACTCGCTGACTGCGAAGTCAGAATACCTACTAAAACCCAGCGGTGCCCTCGTCGTCGTACAAGGACGCCACGGGATCGCTGGCGCACGCCACCGTGACGCCCCGACGGTTGGTCCGCCTATGCGGACCGCCTTCGATCATAGAGCGCTCGCGGGCACCGTGAGCGCTCTATCTCCGCTGCACCAGATACCGGCGAACGGGGGAAAACTGCAGCAGGTCATGATGACATAGCCGCAGTCTCCTCCGTGACCTGGTGCGATGGGCTTTGGGGAGCGGTCGGGGCCTTTGCCACTGCTCTAACCCTCGATTTTGGGGGGCGGCACTCCCGTCCCCCCATTATATGCGATGCCGGTTTTCCGGCGTCAGCGCAAACGGCGCAGCGCAGTGCCCTGGTGCAGTTACGGGCAATGTGCCCCTCCACGCCGCACCGGTAGCACGCGCCTCTGCGGTCGACCGCAGCCGGACAAGTCAGGCGAGTGTGCCCGATACCCATACACTTATAGCACCGCATGGGGCGCTGCTCCAAAATCTGGACCCTGGCCGAACTCCAGCCGACCAAGAGTCGCCCTGCCTCGGCCAGGGCCTTTGCGGCTGGGATCGGGCATTGCACGACAGTGCCGCCCAACCCGCCAGGTCCGACCGCAATTGCGCCGACTGTAGCGACAGCCTCGCTGGTGACGGAGTCGTCCAGCCCAGAGACTCGCAGACTCGCGAGCTTCGTGGGTTGGACGACCCTCGCCAAGCTGCCGAACGCCGTCTGCAGCTCTTCCGCCAGACACTTGGCCACCTCCGGGGTCTGCCCTTTCGGCAGCTCTAAGAGTCGTGCCCCGGTAGCGGCACGCCGGATCGTTAGGCCTTCCGGTATGCCTAGACTTTTCAAGTCCACCTGGTCCGCCGCTCGCTCCAACAAGTGGCAGTACGTGACCCCCTTACTCACGGCGTACTCGTCCAGTGTGATGAGCACCGCCGGAGAGCGGGGGGCCGCCAGCTTCCTCTTTTTTGACTTTCGCCGCGCAGGTGGCTGCTGCTGCGGTCTATTAAAAATAAATGCAACTGTCGGATTACTAGCTGTATAATGTCGGTAATTTCTGAATTAAAAAATGAAAGATATTGAAATATTTACTTTATAAAAACGTTTACTTTATTTATTTTTATAAAAACGTTTAAGTACCTACTACTTCATAAAAAAAAGAAAAATTGACTAAGCGTCGATGAATTAGAAATAACTAGACATCTTTACTATCGTTATCTCTCCCAAGGGAACCGTGCTGAATTTCTGCATAAAAAGTATCTAGTTTCCTACGTCATTGTACTCGTATTAACTGAGATTACTCCCATTTTCATTTAATTTCGTTTAGTATTAGTGTGATGTGAGGGCAAGATAGACAGACAGATGGACAACAATTTAAAAAATACAATTTTTGGATGCAGTACATAATAGTAATAATAAGTAATAGTGTGCCTTTTTAAGACGGTACAGGTTATGACTATGATTATATAAACAGAGTAGTCAGAAAATCAGATGCTCCGATTACGGCTTTTAAGTCATCGAACAAATTTTTCTGGTTTTTCTAATAAGTTAAAATATAATAATACAATTTTTTTAAATACCATTTTTTTAAACAGAATCTTTTACACGTTGTAGTGAAACAAAACATCGTATAATCAAAAACGATTTAAAAATTCGAACTTTCATTAAAGTACCTACCATTTTTTTTTTTGACGCTGGGAAATACGTTTACGTATCCCGCCGCCCGAAGGTGACGGGTATATGGGACTCGCTGACTGCGAAGTCAGAATACCTACTAAAACCCAGCGGTGCCCTCGTCGTCGTACAAGGACGCCACGGGATCGCTGGCGCACGCCACCGTGACGCCCCGACGGTTGGTCCGCCTATGCGGACCGCCTTCGATCATAGAGCGCTCGCGGGCACCGTGAGCGCTCTATCTCCGCTGCACCAGATACCGGCGAACGGGGGAAAACTGCAGCAGGTCATGATGACATAGCCGCAGTCTCCTCCGTGACCTGGTGCGATGGGCTTTGGGGAGCGGTCGGGGCCTTTGCCACTGCTCTAACCCTCGATTTTGGGGGGCGGCACTCCCGTCCCCCCATTATATGCGATGCCGGTTTTCCGGCGTCAGCGCAAACGGCGCAGCGCAGTGCCCTGGTGCAGTTACGGGCAATGTGCCCCTCCACGCCGCACCGGTAGCACGCGCCTCTGCGGTCGACCGCAGCCGGACAAGTCAGGCGAGTGTGCCCGATACCCATACACTTATAGCACCGCATGGGGCGCTGCTCCAAAATCTGGACCCTGGCCGAACTCCAGCCGACCAAGAGTCGCCCTGCCTCGGCCAGGGCCTTTGCGGCTGGGATCGGGCAATGCACGACAGTGCCGCCCAACCCGCCAGGTCCGACCGCAATTGCGCCGACTGTAGCGACAGCCTCGCTGGTGACGGAGTCGTCCAGCCCAGAGACTCGCAGACTCGCGAGCTTCGTGGGTTGGACGACCCTCGCCAAGCTGCCGAACGCCGTCTGCAGCTCTTCCGCCAGACACTTGGCCACCTCCGGGGTCTGCCCTTTCGGCAGCTCTAAGAGTCGTGCCCCGGTAGCGGCACGCCGGATCGTTAGGCCTTCCGGTATGCCTAGACTTTTCAAGTCCACCTGGTCCGCCGCTCGCTCCAACAAGTGGCAGTACGTGACCCCCTTACTCACGGCGTACTCGTCCAGTGTGATGAGCACCGCCGGAGAGCGGGGGGCCACCAGCTTCCTCTTTTTTGACTTTCGCCGCGCAGGTGGCTGCTGCTGCGGTCTATTTGGAGTTGCGACAGCGGCGGCGGCGGCGTAAGTTTTGGGCGCCTTTTTCTTCTTGCGTTTAACGACGGTGCTCCATTCACCGTCGTTATCTGCACCTGCGGGTGTTGACGACTCGTTCCCGGACTCTTTTTTCTTCCGCGCCGGAGCGCGGGCGGTGCTAGAAGACGGAGCCGGAGCGATCGCCTTTTGCGTCGTCTTCGCCTTTTTCTTGTCCGCCGCAAGCGGTGGACGCAGCGTCTTCTCTGGCAGAAGACGGTCCTCCAGGGTGGCGAACCGGGCCTCAATCATACGGCCCACCGACCCTGTGATGGAGGCCCTCATCTCCTCTAGCGTCCCCACTCTGCCGGCTGGTATGGGCAAGATGGGAGAGCTTCTTCCGCGGTCATGTCGGAGCTCGGCTACGTGCAGCCTGAGCTCGTCCATTTCCGTCCTCAGACGGGCATTCTCCATTTGCAATTTGCGGACCTCGTCTGTGGCCGTCCTTTCTTTAAGCGCCGCAACAACAGCCTTTAAGGAGGCCGCCGCATCCTTCAGGGCGCGTTGGAACGTGCCCTTGAGGTTGGACGACCTCGTCGCCACAGTGCAGATGATGTCCACATCTGTGGCGGCCTGCCTTGCCAACGCTTCAGCCGTGCGTGGGTCGCCGATGTCGACGCCCAAAGCTTTTCGCCCCTCTTCAGCCGCTCTCGCCTGCTCCTCGAAGGCCTTATCGTAATCGGAGCAGGGCTCCTCCTGCCTAATTATTCTCCTCTTACATCCAGCGAGGGTCAGGCCCCCCTCCATGGATCACCGCGGACTCCCATGAGGCCGCTTCGTACTCTTGCTGGACTCTCCAGCCGTCGCAGCCGAACTGTCATCGTCTGAGTCGATGGCAGTTGACTCTACCCTCTACGTCTTTTGGTTTGTATAATTTTAAAGTGAACGACATACTTAATCCCACGAGTATGGGGGAAAAACGGTCCGCCCAGGCAGTGCCCCCTGTACCTGGGTAAGCCTAGCGTAACTCGTCGCGGGTGTCGGCCGGTACCCGGACGAGGATCGCAGTCGAGACTGATCCACCCGTCAGCCATGCATCCCCTCGCGCTGCGTCGCCGCTTAGGATTCGGGGTAATTTTTTTATTGAGGTTTTATAGAGGTTAAGGCAAGACCCTCGGTCCGGCACGTAGCCGCGAGACATGACCACGTAGCGGGATTACGAGAGGACGGGGAACGACTAAGATAAGCCTAGCCGTTCTGTCTGACGGCAGTGTGAGTGCACATCAGAACCGTCCTTCCTCCGTTGCTTCACCGCGCGCGAGCGCAGTGGCACCGGAGCCCACGAGGAGACGGCTGTCCCCTTCACGCTATGCGGCCGCTCAACGGGGCAACTCTGCGTGACAGAGCAGTCCCCGGAGCGCTGAATCGCATACCCGGCGTTCCCCCGAGTCGGTCGTTAGCCGTAGGCAGCAGCAGTTCCGCAACCGCAACTGTGCAGCTGCTGCTGCCTACGTTTCCAGGGTGCACCACGCGGAGGTCACCGACTGTAGCACCCCCATTAAAGTACCTACCTACGGTATTTTCGAACCGATACGACTTAGGGATCTTAAAAAAAGAGCATACTCTTATTTGAAAGGCCAGCAACGCACCTGCTAATCCTCTGATGTAGCGGGTGTCTATGGTTGTCGTTTTCGCTTGCCGCCATGTGAACCGACTGACCGTTTGCCCCCTTTTACATTTAAAAAAAAGTTAAATATTTTTTCAGTCGTGAGACATTTATAAAATTTCAGTCAGTTTGAATAGATTCACTTATTATGAAAATTAATAGGAGGATTTTTAAGAGGTTTATTATATATAAATATATCCAAAGTTAAATAAAGTTCAAAAATCTAACTACTTAATGAGGCCTAAAAACTAAAGTGGTCTTTGCTGAATAAATTATATATCAGGCACTTAAAGTGTAGACAACTTATATGTTAGAGCTTTTATCATGGAATACCAACAAATTTTATAAATTTAAGTAACTAGACGTCGCCTGTGGTTTTACCAGTCTAAATTTTAATATTTATCATAATATTTGAAGTTTATATTTACTGCTGTACTCCAATGAACTATAGCGAACGTAGACTAATCTCTGCTAGACAAGTCAAGTGGTGACATCGACTCTGTTTTTTGCTACCAAGACTAGTGTTGCCAATCTATGCATTGTAACAAGATGTGTTATAATGGCCTCTAGATGGAACGGTAATAGCCAGCCAAACTGACAACTGGACTTCAAACATTCGGTAAATGTTTTTTTGACTTTTTTTTTGTATATATTATAAAGGTCTTTTTTTTTATTCTTATGACATGCCAAATTTATTGTATCTTAAACTATTACTAACATAACTAAACTATACTTACATATAAAATTATAAAGTTTTTTTTTTGCTTCTCATTAATTATGTAAATATTTAAATTCATGAGTTTAAAAAAAAAATAGATTGTGTACAAACGTATACGCTATTACGACACTGGCCAGTTAGATTTTGACTTTGAAAATCAAGGAACCTTTTCTTACAAAGATTTGATGTAAACTTAATATGAGATGGAATGTCGTTTCAACATTTGAAAGCTGAAACGAAACTAGCATACAGATTTTACTCGCACGACTAAGACATTAAATGTAAAGTACACGACGGCCAACATATGCAGTCATCTATACATATAATAAAATGGTAGGAAAGTCAAAACTGTACATTGAATATTTTTTTCAAAGAATACTTGGGGTGTGATCTACAATCGATACCGAAGCCAAAAATATAGTTTTTAGAATGTCTGTTTGTCTATTTGTCTGTATGTATGTCCGGAATAAACTCAAAAAGTACTGCTTGGATTTACTTCCAATTTGGCACGAATATTATTAAGAAGTCGGGTCAACATATAGGCAACACATTTTACATTTAATTATCACGCCATCACCTACGGGGAACGAGCAGTGAACCTTTTTTTCTTCAACGCATTCTGTAACAACGTGTAATCTAACGACGCCTAAGACAGTCTCCCTCTGTTACTGCACTTTTTGTGTAGATATGAAATGTAAAGAAGAAACGGGTAAATTAATGTTATTTTAAAAGGTATAATCGTAGGTATTTTTGGTGCTGTATAGCGTTCAAACAGACGATGTCGCGGGCAGCAGCTAGTTATTTGAATATAATCACATCAGTTGTTACAGAATGTGATGGTCAGATATTACTCAAAATATAATAGTATGGAGTTTTTGAGTACGTTTGTGCTATATGTGTACCTATGTAAAGTAATTTAGAACAGTTACATTTTATCTTTCATATATAGGTACCTCCATATATGCTCAAAACCAAAAACGCATACACGAATTTGCACTCTCGTATTTTAGTGTTTAATAATCCTAAATTAAAATTTTATTTTAATTTTTTATAAAATTCATTATGTAATAAAATCTTAATCTAATTAAAGGTCTCGATAAAAAAAAACATTATGTATTTGTTCGTAATCAAAGAAAAATATATGTCTAATAGATAAATATTTTTTGATTAGTTTTCGGTTTATTTGTAACAAATACGTATAGATAAAATAACTAATGCACTTAAACTAGTCCAAAACTTTATTAAGACTAATGCATATTTCAGACTAACGCTAGTATATTAGTAAAGAGTAATTTAGTAACTAAACATTTCGGGACACCAGAAATTTATTGCAGTAAAATAGTAAGCTGAGTTTTTAAATTTTATTTTATTTGATTTTTGTCGAGTAGCACTACCAACCACTTGTTACCGTTAAATGGTTTACAACTAAACGAGTCAGAGCCTGTCGTTTTAGTCAAGTTCATTAGGAAAATGCTTTTCACACGTGTACTGTATGTACTCGACCAACGAACTTTTGGGTGGCAGTGAGTATTTTTGTTATTAAAGTACTCGTCCAAGCTACTAGTCAAGTGCAAAGTAAGCGCTTGAAATTGCTACATAAATGTACCCGTAGTACATTAGTTTCAATATTGTTCATACTTCATTGAAAGAGCGATGCGGCAATAAATGTCACAATCGGAAATACATATTAATTACCACACGCGGACACTTAATATATATATCACTGCGTTATTGTCAATTTTGTTAGTTTATAAATTATCTTATGGGATTATATACTACGAAAAAGTTTTAAATTACAACAAACTAAATCGCCATCTTTGTCCTTCATGGAATGTAAACAAAGGAAGTAAAAAACTTTGTCTTGAGAATTAAATTAAAATGTAAGCAAACACTTACCTGTTCACGAAAAAGTATAGATATTTTATATAAAATATTTAAACGACTAAACGTCGACGGTAAGTGCTTTGACGTTGTTGAAGAAAAATTACTTACATTACACGGTAAGTATGCGGAAGATGTTCTGTAATGATATTATAATAACATTTTAAATAAAACGTCTAAGTCATAGTAAAAACGAGAATATTGTCAAATATTGCAAACAAAACTATCGTTATCATAAGAATCATCAGAGAATTTATCGATATTATGTATCAAATAAATATTTTTTACACGTTGAATAAGATCAAATCTTTAATATATACTCAAAACTACATCGATAGATCATGTTAGTTACTAACCTTTAATCAGTACAACACTGTATCAATAACCGTCGTTAGTTAGGAAGTAATGATTGACTGAGTGAATAATCAATCTTTTCTCACTTTCTTACCCTTAAGTACTAAAATGATTTCATTTTATCCATTGATCTATAATTTTATCATATCATTTATTTATTATTAATTAATTACTTCGGGTTGATCAATTACACTAACTAAAATAGGTTATAGAACATTGAACTAATTTAATGGTAGCGTAAAGCAGACGTCAACGCTGATCCGCTCCGCAGGAGACCACCGAGGAGAAGGACACGCCGCTACACGCTCCTTCACCCTCCCTACTAGAGTGGGAGGGGTACCTATAATCCTCCCACTCGCCACCAGAGCATAGAGCGCTCACGGTGCCCACGAGCGCTCTATACGTGAAGACGGCCCGCATAGGCGGGTCAACCGTCGGGGCGTCACGGTTGTATGCGCGAGCGATCCCGTGGCGCCCCATTACGACGATGAGGGCACCGCTGGGTTTAAGCGGGTACTCTAACACGTTCTGCGTGCCAAAAAGTCCCACATACCTACCGTCTCTCCATGGCAGGATGCGAAAATGCATTTCCCAGCGGGAAAAAAATGTAAAGAAATTATCTGTCAAACCGCAGTGGAGCAGCGCGATTAAGCCCCAACCCTTCTTCTATATGGAGAAGAGGCCTTCGCTCAGCTGTGGGTTATTTACAGACTGACACAGTACAGTACAGTACAGATATATTTTAATTTTTTATTTTGTTTCAATAGAATTTCTAGTTAAAATACAGTTTAACAATTTTTCTTTAGGGACTTTTTATACTTAATGTATTAATAATTATAGAGTCTTAATATATTTTTTATAAAACATTTAATTCTGTAAAGTTAAGCAACTCTGAGCTTTACTCAAAAACCAGTACATCAAATATTTTTGTAAACATTAATCGTAACGACAACCATTCTGGTGTATTGGTGCAAGTAATCATCTCAATGCCGGCAGTTGCGAGTTCGATCCCCTCTCGGGGCACGTATTTGTATTTGTAAAAATATTTATTTCCCGTCTGAGTCTATTGTCCACCGTGACTCGGACAGCACGTGAAATCATCGCTCCTGATTGTTATCATGGATTTATTATAGCGAAACTATCCGCCAACCCGCAATGAAGCAACGTGGTGGATTAAGCTCCAACTCTTTTCCCATATGGGGAAGAGGCCTTTTCTTAGCAGGGTTGATAGGTTGAATCAATTCAGTTCAGTAATATAATTATAACAGAAATAAACTATTCAGAAAGTGATATATATTTATGTATATATCAATCTCGAATATAGGAGCCAAAGAAAACACTTGATGCTAGTTAATATTTAATGCGGAACTGACCTACCCACATTCTATCATAAAATCTTAACATATTAATATTTTCGTAGTACCCGCACTAGTTTGCTACTTACATAATATAATATATATATATATATATATATATATATCAGAAAGAAACAACATGAAGTTTACATGTATATAAAATTGTCATATCCTACATTTCATAAAATTTTCGAAGAGACTGCTTAAAAATGTTTGTTAAAATATTCAGTCTACGCGAAGGATTGTTGTTTTTTGTCTTTGTTGTTTCCGTTTGTTTTTTACACACATAGCAAGATCTTGGTATAAGCTGAACCTCGTAATGAGTACGTACGTATGAGTTAGTATACATTTGTATGTGCAGATGCAAGTCTTCCCGCATCTTTATTATTTACGTCGCAACGATGACACTCGTTAAGGTGGCGTTTCTTTGGCGAGACAGTTAATGTTTTTTTTTATTTTAATTCGTCTGTAAACTTTTATTGACACGATTAATTGTAAATATGTGATGTTTTCCTTTTATTTTTATTATATTGAATTAATTCTAACTGCCTGCTAATCAGTTATATAGCAATTTTATTTGATATTTTGTGATTGATAATGAAAAGAAAAATATATAATTAATAAAATAAAATTTGTTTGATTAAACGAGAGATTATTATATGCTTTCAACATATTAGTATAACTTTATTTAATTAATAATTTATTAATTAAGTAAATGTATACTACTTTGTTTACATATTAAGTAAATGTAATAGTACTTACTAGCGTCATACGTACGTTTTAAAAAGCTTCTTATACAAAAACCGTGTATTCAAAAAAATCGAAAAAAAAAAATATATATTCGCTCTAGTGAAAACGGACCTTAACATCAAAATATAAAAGCCCGATGAAGTAGCGCCATACATGCGCAGTGATGTAACAGACCACACCCTCGCGTTTTACGAAGATTGCTTTTGGACAAAACGTCGTATTTCTCAAAAAAAAAAAAAAAAAATCAACAGCTGAAAGCATCTCGTCACTATTTCACGCCTCACTACAGATTAAACGGTAAGACGTTTCTATGTCTTCGTAAGTCTTTAAATTTCTTATGCACTGCAATTTTAGTAAATATCATTGTTCTTGATTGTAATATTTTATGATCAACGAACGAGTCCGGAATATCACTTTCATATTTGATGATAGGTTGTTGTTTGGTGCTGTGGTCATCATGCTGAGTTGTCATGACAAATGTTTTTATTGGCCATACGGCAATTTTTTTTGTGTAGACTGGTCTTTTGGGTTTTTACGTATATTTTCAGACTCCCGGAATAGCATTTCGTACTACTAGGTACTGTTGAATGAAAGCCATTTATTGATACATTTATTATATCATAGACACTCAAGTTTTCTCAATAGCTTGTAATAAGTAAAACAATGTTATAAATTAATTTTGAGCCGGTCGCTCTGGAGGTCGATGGGGGGAGGACTACGTTCAATAGTGGACATCCAACGGCTGATATGATGATAACGAAATTAATGTTTAAATGAAAGGAATTGTTATTAATTTTGACAGAAATTCGACATATAACTAAGATTAGTTGGAAAAATAAGAAACGTCTTAAATAAATCATATATAACTGGATTAGAAGTAAGTTATTATGCAAACTATTCACAATTGTCTTTTTTTTATTTATAATAATATAAAAAATATTAGGACACATTTCACACACGGCTGGTTAGCCCCATGCTAAACTATTTATAGTTTTTGTTATGGGTGCTAACACAACTGATATACTACAAATACATACATAAATACTTTATATCGATACATATTGAACACTCAGACCGACAGCCAACAAATTTGCTCATCACAAAGATGATGGCAGCTCTGGTTGGCAGTCCGGCATGATGACCATTACACCAACGGGGTCGTTTGTTTAAAAACTTTACAGTTTAACGTAAGCAGAGAATTTTTTTCAATTAAATTATTTCCCGACGTTTTGGACCCTTTACAGCGTCCATTATCTCGGGGGACTGAGGTGGTGGGTGTCCGAATAATGAATGTTCATAATCAAATAAACGCGATAAATCCGATCTAGACTTTTAATTAAATGAAAATATAAGAGAACAAACAGTATGTTCACAATTGTTCAGAAACTAGAAAAGATTTCAGAAAAAAAAATTTAAAGACATAAGATTTAAACTTGAAGAAAAAAAATTAATCAATCGAAAGAGGCGGAAATTGTAAATCTAATCATTTCATAAATATTCGACAGGAAACACTAAAACTTGATAACAATCATGTTAAATCGGGAGTGATAAAATTTAGACATTATTATCTACTACATATGGGGCTTATAGTGTTACTAGATGGAAATTAACTTAGCGATAATGAACGCATCTACGCCCACATTACTATGCTCTATAACGTTAGCATTTGCTTTAATGGCATACGTTAAGTCAAAATCTAAATATATAGGTATATATTAAATCCCTACTCGTACTAATAATTTAGTAAAATTATTATTGATTAATTATTATTGATTTCTTTTGACAATGAACTTTTGACTAATATATTAAGTTTTAAATATAAATTAACGATATTTATTACAAATGTGACTTAAATGCTATAAAGGATATATTAAATATTAATATTAAAAAATATATAAAATGATATTGTCATTAAAAACTTATTGCGTATCTACTGTTTAGGAATTTATTTATTTATATGAAATCTTTTGATAAATATGTTTTTAATGTTATCATTTTTGTATTTTTATATTGTCGTACTTCCATACTGTAAGATAATACGCTTCTTTTTTTACTATGAAAACAGCAATATAGATGTTAATATGTAAACTCATTATTTAAAATACTTTTAAGTTTTATTACTCTACAAAGCTTACTGTTTCTAAGACATGACCTCTTATAACTATCAGTATAAATGTAATTTCGTAAAGAAATTAGTAAATATGTTCTGTTCTGTATATATATTAATAGTACATTTATGGGCTGTTAATTGCCCATGACCTTTTGTTATGATAATAATAAATAAATAAATATTTTTAACATACACACACGGTCGTCTGTTCCTAAGGTAGGCAACTTAATGCCTGTGTTTTAGGTAACAGTTGACTGACATACATTTTTTTTAAATAAATATACATATAAGTAATACATATATAAATAAATACATAATACACCCAGACTCGGGGCGGGAATCGCACAACCCTGGAGCAGAAAACATGGCCCTGCCAATTGCGCCTCGGGCCAGTCAAATATATATTAAATACAATTTCTATATGCTTATCCACGTGCGCTTTACGCACACTTTAGATCAACAGTACTGACTGGCTAGAAAAGCTAGGACGTGGTCCGACGCTGACGGTTTTATGTTTCATTTTTTTATCATACTTATTAAAATTCTAGATTATTGCTAAAAAATAATTATAATTCGTAAATTAGCGACTCAATGTCTAATCATTAGACACCTACCTTTCAAATACATATATTTTTATACCAATCGGTACGGATCGGTAGGGTATTTCACACGCATTTTTCCAAATTCGGAGCTTTGATACAAGAATAATGAAACGAAGGATTTAATTTATTTGTTAGTAGAATAAAGAAGAAAAAATATGTCGTGTGTACGGAGTACACATGTCGGAAGTGAAACATCTTTGGCAAACTCAATTTAAAATTTATTAATATTAATACTTAAACATTCTATTACTTATTTACGCGTTGTTTACGCGTTGCTAGGATACGCGACATTATACTATCTCATTCTCTCCTATACATTTTTGTATTTGTGTTTCTTACCTGTTGTTTTTTCCGTCGCATCCCGTTTCAAATCACAACGATTCTAAAGAAGTTTCACTTCAACAAAAAAAAAAGTGAAGAATTTTATACCAATCTTATTTAATATTAGTAAAGATATTTGAGTACAAAAGAAATGCAATAGATATGTAATCGTAATTGCTATATTTAATTTAAAACTTAGTTAATTTTAAAAAGAAAAAAAGAAAAGGGCTGCTAATACTCGCCACGCTTGGCGGGCGGGTTGGCGAGCGCAGTGTGTTTGTCTATGACCATTATAATTAGTATACAATTGTTTGCACCATTATAGCCTTCGTCACCTTTTACGACACCACGGTAAGAAAGAGATCGGGACTATTCTTTAAATCCCATGGTAAATCAACCCAGTAATCTCAATTATGTTACGGGTAGTGAACCTCGCTAGTCAACTCAGTGTTCTGGTATTGACATATTAAAATATTGTCGGACATTTCTCGCAACATTAACATGACTGTACACTCGCGAAGAGAAGTGTATGGACATCACTAATAGCCCCGCTCGACGCGAGACCATCAGAAGATTGTCTACACGTCTTGTACTTCAACTATCAACACAGACAAAACCAAACTTAGTGTCATTGGCGATGATGGTTGGAATGACGCAGGGGAGGCCAAATTTATATAATCACAATAATGCTCTTGATTAAAATACTCATATATACTAGATGATCCACACAATATGATATGATTATCTAGATATGAATACCCAAACCCATGATGTACCCTCATGTCGATGTCTAAGTAGGCATCGGCCGATTGGGCTGAAAATAAGTCACCCGATAGTTATTGTTACTGGAAGGGAACCGCCCGGGCAGCTCCACCGGGGTCTACGAGGAATAACTACTACAAGCGACGGATACGTTGGTACTGTCGTGCTAGAAAATATATATTTAGAGAAGCCTGAAAACTGCTCTTCGCTTCGTCTTTAATTGCGACGAGCAACGAAGCTTTATATTTTTCAGAATATTTCATATGATTTTGATATTTTTAAGGCTTCACGTAATTAAATAATTAAGCAGTTATATATAAGGTCTTATAATTTACAGCTTTTTTACGCTTATTATGTATACAAGACTCAGTTTAATTTTTTTTTTAGAATTCCGTCGAAAATATACCAATCTATAAATAAACAGACGCTTTAGTCTGAAATTCACAACCAAATTTAAATTTACTTTGCAATAAATGCCATAATAATATAAAATAATTATGAGACATGACATGTTGGGTAACATGACCTGGGTACCTCATGTCAATGAGGTCAGTAAACGAATGCATCATACTTTCCACTCTCTCAAGGGTCTTCAATTTTCTCTCCATTTTAGAATCAAGATTATGCTTGCTTAATCGCTCCTTCTCCTCATACTTGATTACACCGATGTGTGTTATTTAGATGTGTCTGAGGAGCAAATCAACAAATTAGAGCGTCTTCAAAATCTCGCTGTTCGCTTTATTGTTGGCTTGCGTAAGTATGTACCATAGGTATGTGTAGTTATATACCATATTTCAAACTTTCGTGCTCAACTTAAATGGTTTCCAATCCGCCTTCGCCGTTATATGCACATCCTTCCGTTCCTTTTCAATATACTTAATTACCCTAACTCTCCTTCATATCTCCGTTCACGTTTCCAAATTCTCCCTACTCCCTCATGTTCCAGGCGGCCTTGAATCACTAACAATGCTCGACATACCCAAGAGCAATACAAAGTTCTTTTTTCGCTGTTTTTCAGTATATGGTGCACTGCTTTGGAACAAACTTCCTAAAGACATCCAACTTAGTCCCTCAGCTAATTGTTTAAAGAAAAACTGAAACAACACCTTCTCACTCAAGTGATTCCGAAATCGTCATAATTTATATGTATATATAATTATCATATTATATATATCATATTTATGTATATTTATATATGTATTTATTTAAATATTAGTATGTATATATATAGACAATTATCTATGGTAGTATCTAATATAATTATATTGTATAGAATTTTATATGTAATATTTAATTAAATAATAATTTTTAAGTATCTATGTATTATTTATAATAATCCTACAGCACGTTTTTTTAGCCTGTTTTATGACAATATTTCTCACTACCGCAGGTTGACTGGAAGAGATCTCTTTTAGAGATAAGTACGCCTTTGCACACAAAAACTGTAACTTTATTACTGTTTTGTCTTTATGTGCAATAAAGAATATTATAATAATAATAGTTAGTTATGTACAAGATACAATGATTTTATATTATTCTCATTTTAGTGTTTTTGCATGAGTATAAATACTCGTATTATAAATACAAGGAAGTTATTTATTTCCTTATCTCATGATTATTTCATTCATAGCTTATTTGCTTAAAAAGTTTTCATACCGTAAAATATAACAAAACGAATCATAAGATCGAAAAAGAAAAAGAATGTTTACTATGGGCTTAGTTGTTTCAAACTTTTTAGTAAAAAATGGATGTTTTGTTCCTATTTGTATAAAATATATATTAATAAACTACAGAATCATTAAAAATGTTTACTTAAGAAATTCTCCTGACAAATTATTAAAATCTTGTGATAGTTTTTTTTTCTTTGCATTATCTTATTGATTAAAAATATAAAATATATTAAGTAATACCTCTTTTAGTATTATTATTTATCTTGAAAACAATTAAAATGTGTTTGATTTAAAAATAGTAATAAAAAGACTCCATAAAAATGAGCAATATTTTGAAACAATTTAATTTCCGTGAGAAAGCTATTCAGAGTCCACACTTTTCTATTGATGCTAATATCGTAGTGGACGATAAAATACCAAATTTATAATAAAATGTCAAAACTAAGTTAAGCAGCATACATATTGAATATGCTCATATCATCTCCTCCCCTGGCTTCACATTAAATGCTTCTAATGTGACGAGATGTAGGTTTTGGAATTACGCCCAACATATAATAAAACGTGAAATATTTGTATAAAAAAACTTTTATGAGAACGACATAATGCAGTGACCGCTGTGCCAACGCGATATGAAAATTAATAAAAAGCCTATTAATAAAATCACTTCTAAGACGATTACAACAAAGAAACGTTTATAAAATGACTTTATTATTGTTACATATAACTCATAGAGGTTTTTCATTTTAGTTTAATGGCTAACTATATGTTCTATGTGTTTCATTCGTATTGATTTTCAATATTTTTTAGGTTAGCTTAAGTTTATGTTCCATGAGTTAATTCTTAAATATGTACCGCGATTTTTACAGCTTCTTTTCTAATAAAAAAGCAAGTTTTCTTATCTAAAAAAATTGTTCAAAGTCTTGACGAGAAACTTCAAACTTGTGGTTCCTGCGATTAGATGTATTCTGTTATGGTCTGTCACAATTAAAACTACTTCAGCTTTTAAGGTCTTCGGATGAACAGTTTCTCTGCACTGATATACATAACAAGCCGTTCTGGTATATTGGTGCCAGTAGTCGCCTCAAAGCCGGTGGTCGCAGCTTCGATTCTCCCTCGGGGCAGATTTTTGTATTTGAGCAAATATTTGGGCTGGGTTTATGTCTTTGCGGATCTCCCTGCTGTGCCTCGGAGATAATGTAAAGCCATCGCCATTGGTCCTGATTTTTGTCACAGAGGCCTAATAACGATCGTTATTCATGATATCATTCATAAAATTAACCGCCACAGACTAAGGATGGGATCTCCGAGGGCATGAAAATGACGTCTATGACGTCATCTTGCCAATGACGTCAATGATGACAAAGCGGGTTGAAGGTTTATCAATGGAGCTGGACGGGCAAACACTCAGAGCAAAGGAATCGGCCAAGTTACTGACCGAGATGTTTTACCCGGAGGATCGTTGTGCTGATGACAGCGAGCTGCATCACGCAGTTAGTATCAGAGTCGTGGCGGAGGTATCGTTGACTGGAGTAGGAGGTGACACTTCAACTGCTTATCACGTGTGTGGCACACCGATAGACACGGCGCGTCACACTCTCGAAGAGTGCACCGCTTGGGGGCCCTAGCGCCATGCCCTGGTGGCCGTGATAGGCCTCACCTCTAGTTGTCGAGCGTGATCCGCTGCATGCTCGGCAGCGAGAGGTGTTGGTCGGCCGTGGCCTCCTTCTGCGAGGAGATCACGGCATTGAAAGAGGCTGCGGAGCGGGAGCGTGAAGTAGACGCCAACACTAATTGCTCTGTTACGCACTCTTTCACCCTCTGCAATAGAGTGGGAGGGGCACCTATTATCCTCCCACTCGCCACCAGAGCAATAGAGTTCTCATGGTGCCCGCGAGCGCTCAATAGGCAAAGGCGGCCCGCATATGCGGACCAACCGTCGGGACATTACGGTTGCATGCGAAAGCGACCCCGTGGCGCCCCACTACGACGATGAGGGTACCGCTGGATTTTAGTGGGTATTCTGGCACGTTCTGTCGTGTCAGTGAGTCCCACATAGCCGTCGCATTTTGCGGCGGAATGCATAAACAGCTTTCGCAGCGTAAAAAGCTGATGACACTTGGGATTATTTATTTACATAAAAGGAGCTGAGACTGGCTAGCTTGTCTTTCAATCTCAAAAAGACTTCGGGCGTCGATGAAATTACTGCAGATATCTTCCTGCGCGCAATTCAGTCCAGCCCTGAACTTTTTCTCGGGCTCTTCAACAAGTGCCTGGAAATCCATCATTTTCGTTAGCAGTGGGAGGGCGCCACAGTGGTGGTTTTCAGGAAACCGGGGTAAGCAAATTACGCCACCCCGAAATCCTACGGACCAATTGCTCTTCTTCCAGAGCTATGGAAGATCTTGGAAAATATAATGGTCACCACACTAAAATATCTTTTGCCTCCTCAAATGTCACTTGACGAATAGATAGAGATTCTGACGAATAATCTCAGGTATAGAAATGGTGAAACTGCCGGCATTGCCAAACTTATCTGGCGTAACGCGGTGGAGGTGAACAAGGTTTTGAGGAAGATTCTGTAGAACGCGAGCACCGCCCAGATACTAACGGAGCACGGTGGGTTCTCGGAGTACTTGCATCAGTTCAAGTGCAAGGAGAGCCCATTGTGCGCCTGCGAGCCTGGGCGGCCTGAAACCATCTCCCATCTCCTATTGGAGTGCCGATTGAAATATATGATTACAATTATAATAATTATAATTAGTACTAACATATTAAAATAAGTTTTAGCACTTAATAAAGTAAATAAAATAATTAGCATATAAGGAAACTTAGAAAAAAAGAAAAAAAAAGGAAAAATAATATGAAAACTTTTTGAAAGCTGTCTTCCTTATTTTTTGCTCTTACCCCCTTATCCGGTGTCGTGTTTATCTAGTTTTGAAATACCTAATCAAAAAAGATAGCTTAGTCAAAGTATGTATATAGTAATAATAAGGGAATATGGCCCAGAGTATGAAAGTGATAAATGAGAAAGGAATATGCAGCATAAAAGTACGAGTGAAAAGCTAGCATGATTTTTGATATAGTCTCCGACCCCCATGTCAAAGGCGAGGTAAAAAAAATATCCACCGTCTTTAATGGATAAGAAGCCTTTTCCCAGCAGTGGGACGTTTATAGTTTTATCCAGCTTAGTCGCTTCAGTTCAGATGTAACAAAACACTCTTTTCTATTTTATATTCACTTATTTACCAGAACCGTGGCGATTATGACATACTACCTTAAAGTGATAATCAAAAATTACACGGTTTTTATTAAAATCTAAATATGTACTTAATTTTGTTTAATAAATAATTCTTCGAATAAAAATAGTTGGTACCCGAGGTATTTTTCTATTTTATCAGTAGTCAAAGGCGCTCAATTAATTTATAATTTTTTTGTTTTGACGAAGTATCTTAATTAAAAATAAGATCCTTTTTAATATTTATGCGTAGTAATGAACTTAATAATTACAATAAATGTAATAGTTGTACTACGTGTTCAACAAATACGGCAAAGCTTTGCGATACGAAGCGTTGCGCTGCAAGTATATCTACTACTATCACATTAGTGTAGAAATAAGTAAGAAATGAAATCATCGAATTTTTTCCTAGAAAATCGGGAATTTTTAGAAAAATATTTAAAAAAAATTATAACTCCAGAACCATTGTTTTTGGTTGGGGTATTCTATACATAGATAGATAGGATACGATACTATTACCTTTCACCCTGTATGCTAAGCTGTCCTACGTTGTCATTATATTATAATGTCACTCGTCATGACAGGTAGTGTCAATTGAATTTCGTCAGTTATGTTTTTATGAAGTTGTTTTTCTTTTTACAGCATTAGTTAACTATCGGTGGCAATTATATTTATATCGTATATAAATAAGTTTCTGAAAATGGTTAAGCTTTATTATTTTTTTATTCTAATAAATTATCATTGTAAGTTCGAATCTGACTAATCAAAATTTGAACTTGAAAGTTACTTTAACAATTGGAGTTTAAATTACTTTTATATTTCATTTTGAAATAACGAACCATATAAATAAGAAAAATTTGTTGTAAAATATTATGTATATACAGCTTAATACCGATCTTTCTGCTTTAAGGGAACGGATATTGAAATTCTACAGCGGACGATCACGTCATTCAGTGTATGCAATGTTTAAACTTGCATGCCTGAAAGAATTATGCATGCATCAATTTCCATACAACCATACAAATGTGAGATGGACGCGACAATGGAATTATTAATTTCTTGTTAACATGCGTATTTTACATGTTTTTAAATATTTCGGATTGCTTGATGCTTGATGCTTGATGATTTTACGCGGAGAATTATTTCCTAGTTTCTTTCTTTTTTTATATAATTTACATATTATGTTAGAATAATGTTGTGTAATACTAGGAACCTCAATATTTCTAGTAATTCATCATAGTATGTGTATATATATATATATATATATATCTTTTCGCCACAAATTTTTAGCCTTTATAACTCCTTTTGAGAACGATTCGAAATAATTTTTAAAGTTAAGTTCCTAAAAATATCACAACTAATGCAACAAAGTCGAAAATTGAAAGCAACTATCCTAAGAGAGAGCGAAAATTCAGTTTGTGTTAAAATATATTTACTTTCTGTTAAATCTTTTCGAAGTATCTTACATTAAGGGATAACCCAGACTTTGTTTTATGTTGCAAATTAAATATGAAGACACTTTTCAATACGAGCCTATATTCAACCGTATACGTTTATTTCATGCTTTTTTTAAAAACTTTTGTGTTATATGGTTTCGTAAAATTAGACTTTTTGCTGATTTGTACTAATATAACAAACTACTTGAAAAATAAACTTGAAAATTAAGATATTCATTTTTAATTAATTTAGGAATAGCACGTATATAACTATACTAGCTGCTGCCCGCGACGTCGTCTGCGTGAACGCTATACAGCACCAAAAATACCTACGATTATACCTTTTAAAATAACATTCATTTACCCGTTTCTTCTTTACATTTCATATCTACAGAAAATACAGTAACAGAGGGAGACTGTCTTTTGTAAAATTGACTTTCAAAAAGTGCTTATTTTTAGCCTGCTTTGAATAAATGACTTTATGGTGATTCTGCTGAATTAAGTCATAAGTTGTGACTGAAACGGATGGAGAAAATAATAAATAAGGAATACAGAATAGGGTAAAAATACATATTTATAAGACTTCTCGATAAACAACATTAGTAGTTTGGCTCTCCGCAGCCAAAATGTAAAGAGAGTCAGGACTGGTGACGCGGGAGCAAGCGACGTACAGCTGCCCGTGTGAAGCAGCTCGTCCTGAGGTCGACACCAGCTACCCTCAGTGTCTGCCCCTGCGACTTATTGATGGTCATCGCGAAGCAAACACTCACGGGGAACTGTACGCGCTTGAACTGGAACGGGAAGTTATGAGGTATGAGGAGAATGCGTGGTATAAATACAGCTTCGCCGACGCCACAACCCGTAAGAATTTCCGCCTCAATGGTGTGTCTGTGGAGTGAGATGACTTTAAGGCGGGTCCCGTTACACGACTTTGGAGGAAATAGGTTCCGGATATATATGGCATGCTTAATTTTCCTCTTTCTTCGTTATTTAACTCAAATTGCTTACAGCAATAGCGTGCCGTTTTCGAGTTTAAATTTTGTTATACATCTATGCAGTTCTTTTTGAGTTCTGTTTATTATTACATACAGAAAAACTCGATGAATTTTATAAGACATAGATGAAGCAGCTTAAAACTTATATAAACACATTTTTTAAATTGTTTTACTCATCTCTGAAACGAATCAACGATACAATTTTTATTAAAATGCACAACTCCATCTATGACTTTTAAAAACAACTATTAACCTCGCCAACATGATCAAATTTAAATTATTTATATCCAAAAAGGGTTTACACATGTAATTCGACTTGATTGTCTAAAATTGTCTTGATACTACTTATATTCATTTCTTATATTACATTCATTCTTACATTCACTATGTTTATCAGCCTAAGTTACTTATATTTCGTGATTTTTATAGTGTGAAGATAGCTTATAGCATGGTTATTAACATAATAACAACATTCAAATATGCGTCGTTAGATTACACGCTGTTACAGAATGCGTTGAAGAAATAAAGGTTCACTGCTCGTTCCCGGTAGGTGATAGCGTGATAATATGTAGCCTATGTTATGACCCGACTTCTTAATAATATTCGTGCCAAATTTGAAGTAAATCCATGCAGTACTTTTTGAGTTTATCCCGGACATACATACAGACAAACAGACAAACAGACAAACAGACAAAAATTCTAAAAACTATATTTTTAGCTTCGGTATCAATTGTAGATCACACCCCAAGTATTCTTTTAAAAAAATATTCAATGTACAGTTTTGACTTTTCTACCATTTTATTATATGTATAGATACTAGGGGCACTAGGAATTTATTTATAATTTATTTTTCAACATATTCTTCTCCAAGTTATATACTTTTTCCATTGGCTGGGAAGAGCTTTTATACCAGCATTAAAAAAAATCATCGTCCATATCATCAAATATGCATTTGACAGCGTTGATTAGTGAGTGATAATTAATAAATGTTATCGCTACCTGATATAATTTGTAATTTCATACTCCTATCTTTCTCTCGTATTATTTTTAGTATTAAGTTATTCAATAATATGTACTTACTCGATATTAACGAAACTGATGTCCCGTAAAACTCGAATTAGTATATGTGCGTCTTACTGATGTTTGTAATTTGTATCCTTTTTTAATTCAATAAAGAAATAAATAAAATATTAAAATGTCGTACTAGTAACCCATTTTTTTTTACTTAATTGCTTTCAAATCATACACTGAAATAGTAAAGAAAAAACGATATTTATACACACATGAAATTATACATTGAAAAACATAACCTTAGAGCAGTCTGTCCAACATTCTTAGAGCAGTCTGGTGAAAAGATAAGCCAAACCGCAAAGTTTATTTTACGAAATACGAAAATAGTTCTCAGACATTTCAAAGAACTTTGGGAGGCTTTTGTATTATGATAGCTAGAAGAGACAACCTCCATGCGGTGCCTTTTTGAGAGTTATACAAGATACTATTACTTCAAACGATGTGAATGTCTTAAAGTTGAGATTTCAAGTAGACACGGATTTGAGTACTCTTGTAATGTTCAACTAGTGTGCTAGGCCCTCATCTATCAAGGTAAAAGATGTGGTATCGTGCTGCCCTTTTGAGGACTGATATTGGTATGCGAAATTGGATCTACTTAAAATAGAAAAATGTGTACAGCACAATAAAAAAAAATAGTATAAAAAATCGGTCTACATAAATATAAGGATGGTATATCAATTTGCATACATTCCATACTACATAATCTTCATTTTGTTATAACAATAAAAAAAATATTTTTTTTCGTGTATTTCATTTATTTTTTATTTAATTTAACAATAAAACAATGTAGCCATAATAAAATATTCATTAATTAACTTTACTAATTTTAAAATTGTTTATTACGCCTACATTAGGCATAATAAAATATTCATTAGTCAACTTTACTAATTTTAAAATTACTTTTATAAAACTAAACGATATTAAGTACTTAAATTAAAAAAAAATATATATATATATATTATTAAATGCGTATTAGAGGTGAGTAACAATTTTATAATTTAACTTTAAAATGATTTTAGTTAACTGTCCTTAAAGATCTCTTAGTAGAATATTGTAACTAAAATTACATAACTTTGCAGTAACTGTATCATGACATCTACACCTCTATAAGTAAGATCCGCCATACCTTGAATTTCCAACGCGCTGCCTCATATGAGGACGTACATCGATCTCATGTACCTTGCATCTTAAATTAAACCGGCTCACTCAACCTTTATATGGACAACAGTACAAAGCATAGCTATTCAGGTAAAATCAATAGAGAATAAGAGGTACCTTGATGGACTGAAATTAGATAATGTATTATATTATTAACATTAACAACGTTATAACAGATTTTAACAGATAACAGATTGTGTGGCCTAGGTAGATATAATCCTGTACAACTTCGAGAAGGGTACCATAGACAGATATCGGTCTCGGTATGACGTGTTTATTGAACATAACTTTCGTCTTGTCCTAATTCATACCGAGACCAACCAGTCGGGAGGACTCATTCAGGTCGCCCAACCTCCGGCCTAGCTTCTCTAATGTCTCCGCAAAGATGACGATATCGTCGGCGAAACGAAGGTATGAGATGTATTCGCCATTCGCATTTATTCCTCGTACACTCCAGTCCAAATTCTTAAAGACATATTCCATCACGTTGGTAAACAGTTTCGGGGACATTACATCCCCCTGTCTCACCCCGCGACGAAGGTGTATAGGTTTTGTTCGTTGGTTCTGGATTTAGACGCTCATCGTCTCCGCGTCATATATACACCTCACTACCTCCATATATCGCCAGTCGATATGACATCGCTGCAAAGAATCCAGGACAGGCCAGGTCTTGATGGAGTCGAAGGCTTTCTCGTAGTCCACAAATGTTTCAATATATCGGATGAATATATCGATAGTTTTGATATGTCGGAAGTAAACACAAAAAAAAGATCATAGCTTCAACTTATCGATATATATACGATAGAAGACTATAGTATTCGATACATATCGAATGAAATATATCGATACTAGTTGATAATTATCGAAATATCGCACACTCCTGATTATAAGTCAACGCGGCGCGTAAGGGTGTAGAGCGGTAGTGCAAGTAATGACGAGCCATCACCGTGTGGGCAGCCAGCAAACGCGTGAGAGCAGACGTCATAGAAAGTTGTGTTCATTTTGAGTTTTTTCGCTTACTAAATCGATTCTCGGAGCGATTTTATTACTTAGGATTAGTACAACAGGCATAATTATTATTTTTAGTTAGTATACTTTATGTAGAAATATTTATTACTTTTTATTTTTATTTCAGTGGTATTAGAAATGCTTTTTTGTTTTAAATTTTATTAAAGGATTGTAGTTTAAGTTTAGATTGTATTTATGTAAATGTATGTTTCGTGGATAATCTGCTGCGCCGTTTGTGATGAAATTTGATAGGACATAAATGACTTTTTATCAATACACGCGAGCGAAGCCGCGTGTGGAAGCTAGTTATTACATAATATATATATTATGTTACTTCTAGACTTTCTAATAATGAAATAATCAATTGAGTCATTTCACTAACTAAAGAAAGATTTAAATTATTCGGATGTTAAAATTAGGTATTCATCGACAGCCAACTTTTTTATATTTGTAGATGGAAATGTAACTGAATAGTGTAATAAATTGTAATAATGAGCCAACTCAGTCAACGATAAGGTACGATATGAAGCAGTAGAGCGTTCCTTCCATGCACACAATATCTGCAGTAATTTGGCTCGATTTGTATGCCACCTAGAACATGAGTTTTTAGACAGTTTGACACAGAAAAAAGTTTGCACAAGTATGTGATTAGTTTCCCTAATTTTTTTTTTAAAGCTTTCATTTAATTATTAAGTTTAATAAAATATTATAATAGAAGAAAACCAAAGACACGATGTAGTTTTCTTGATCCTATAACAAGATTATAACACTTTTTGGGAGTCTTATTTTACTATATGATCTTTTATCTAATCTCCAAAAAGATTTATTGTTTTGCTTTAATATTTGAGCAAGTAAGAATAAATTTATACACAAACTATAATATTTGTTTCAACCATCTAGGTACTACCATATAACATTAAAAATACATTATCTGAAATCGATAGGCATTATATTGTCCGAAAAACAAACAACAAACGTGTTGTTGATAGAAATCTTTTGAATTTTTAATTTCATTTTTTATTTCGTCCTACAGCCTGACACTCTTATCTAATATGAGTACATTTACGAAATAAAATAAAAAATCACTTGTCAAAAATGTCTTGTAAAACCGATTTAATTCTAATTTGTTTTAAATTACACTAGAGTATATATTATTATTTATGTAGGTATTATTATTCATTAGCAATATGCTTCCTTGCCAAACGCGCGGCGTCTATTTGCCACTTGACGGATATCTGACCTAATTTGACCTACTCGTAGTTACATATTTGGTATATATTTTTGACCAAAAGTTAATGACGTCACAATCGTGTTTCTGTCGGCTATATTGTAAAATCTATACAAATAATAAATCTGTTGAAACCTCCGTTTCATTAATACACTATATATCATCAAGAATAAATTTTAATAGCACGCTTTTATTTCAATCAGCGCTATCTCTTATAATTTTTTTTTGTGTGCACGTATCACGTAAAAAGTACAAAACCAATGTAAATAACTTTAATACACAAAAATTATACATAACTCACAGTATAATTTAGTTTTTGTTTCATTGTAATTAAATTTAAAAATAAATATTTAAGAAAATAGAAATACGCCTACGCGACATAGACGCCATCTGGTCTAACGAATCTTAAAAACTCACAAAACTTATTTTTGAGTTATTATTTTGTTCAACTTAAAAGTTTACTAAATATGTCGGATAGGAATAGAAATCGTTTTAATGTTTTAGATAAACATAATTTTCAATTAATATACTATTATGTTAAATTATGTTTGTCTAAATATAAAAACGATATTCTACCATTATACGATAGATGGCGCAGAATATATAATTTTCTGAATCGCGCTGACCAAAATTTCGGACAAAAGAATGACACTCGCCCGAATTTAAAAAACCGTTTTTCTTTTTTGCATTTAATTAAATACCTTAGGGTACTACGGTCTTGATTGTTTGTTTGTTGTTAAAATATTTGGTCCTTATTTGTTTGTTGATTGTACAAAGTTGGATGGATATAGCTATTTAAGTTGTAATCTATATATATAAAGAAAGTCGTGTTAGTTACACCGTTTATAACTTGAGAACGAATGGAACGATTTTTATGATTTTTGTGTTTTTGGATTTGTCTTCGCCGGGAATAATACTTATTAAAATATGATTGTTTCGGCCACTTTCACTTTTCTACCACTTGGCTGAAATACTAATAGTGTACAAGGGGAGCACAATCCCTGTGGCTGGCAACACTCAGGCGCAATCGCCGCGCCCTGTCAATCGACTCGAGAGTGCTTTCGCCGCGAAAAGACGCTCAAAATCTTCCGCTATTCTTAGACGTGTGCGAACGCGATCTAACCGCTTATAACCGCTAAGGGTGATACCCAGTTCGCGTGTGACCAGAGTACGGCCACTGAACTTTTTCTACCGCAGCAGCAGTGTGTAAGCACTGGAGCACCCGATCCTTGAAACCACCAGGCGCCTGGTACGTGCAGGAGGAGAAGACACAGGTGAGTGCTACCGGGGGAAATGGGGAAGTGGCCTTTATTTCAACCGCGTACCGAGCACGTGAACCACCCTTATTTTCCTATAAACCCGAGACGCCCCTAAACAAATTTAGTCGTACATAATGATTTAGTAATTAGTGCTAGTAACAAATATTTTTTATTTTATGCTATCATTTTCCATGATTCCCTAAAGTTATGAATTTTGGATTGAGTCACTTTAATTCTCATTCTCATAATAAATCTGTTAACGAGTCCGTTTTATAATCTTAATCTTAATATATAAAAGCGAAAGGTCACTCATCACGATATCTCTGGAACTATGAGACCTAGAGACTTGAAATTTGGTAGGAATATTCGTTTTGCCAAGGAGAGGTCAGCTAAGAATGGATTTTACGAAATTCTACTCCTAAGGGGGCAAAAAAGGGGGGCAAAGTTTGTAAGGGACAACGTAGTCCCTTCGTCCAATCTACTTCAAATTTTGCATAAAATATTCTTTAACAGAATTGATTGAAGACGTGTTTCATATTTTATCAAAATTCATCCTAACGGGGTTAAAAGGGGGTTGCTTTTGCTTCGAAGTTGATTTGGCAACTCAATCCGTCTATTATAAAATATTTTCCAGTATCGACGCAGGTGTAGGTGATAAAAAATATGAATTTAAAATTTTTAAAATTTTAGTTAAATACCCGTGCGAAGCCGGGGCGGGCCGCTAGTACAGAATAAAAAAAAATATCGCACTTAAAACATACCTTTAACTAATATTTATACTGTCACTGAAAGGTTTGGATTTTAGTATAAACGCAGAATTTTCCGGTTTTTTCTATATAAGATGACCATTCGCAATACAGTAGACGATAAGATGGTTTGACCATGTCGAGAGAATGAATGAAGAAAAAACGGTTGACGAAAAAAGTGTATAAGGCGAGTGTGAATGAAAGTGCTGGAAGGGGTAGACCTAGGGGGATGTTTTAAGATCAAATCAGAGACGTCTTGAAAAAAGGCCAGGTCAAGAGTGCCCTAAACCGAAAAGCATGTATGAAGGGAATAATGAAAGTGGACGAAGCGAAACATGTATGTAAGGATCGTAGCAAGTGGAAAGAAGTGGTCTCTGACTACCCCTACGGGAAAGAGGCGTGATTATATGTATGTATGTATGTATGTATGTATCGCGTCTTTATTAGCTCTTTTTACTTCTGAAAATACATAACGATAGTAAAATTAAAATATAGAACAATACTAGCGATATGTAATATGGAGGCCTAGGTATCTCGTTATCTTAAGCATGCTCTTCGTTTTAATTTGTGTACATATTAGTTGGTACTCAAGTGGATAGTATTACCTGGATACACACAATAGTTACCGTTTAACAAACAGTTCAACCAGTCGTAAAAAATGGGATGTGTTATAGAAGTATGAATGATTATTACGATTGATTAATTTAAGCCTGAGTTCAAAAAATAGGCGCCACTTTAAAAAGTACAATCACGTGATAACTGAACTGAATCAGCCTGTAAATGACCCACTGCTGGGCAAAAGCCTCTTCTCTAGATAAGAGAAGGGTTGGAGCATAATCCACCATGCTGCTCCAATGCGGGTTGGCAGTTAATACAATAAGAAAAAAAAAGGGATCGAGGTGCGGTAGGGAGAGCCACAAGGACATACACCCAGATTGGAAGCAATGATTTGTACAAACATAAATATCGGCCTCGAGCGGGAATTTAACCCGCCGGCGTTGAGGCGACTAGTCGCACCACTACACCAGAACGGTCTTCAGTCACGTGATAACGGTTAGTGCTTAATTGAAATCGTTTTCGTTTTCGTTTAATTCGAATCGTTAAATTAATCTTTGACATATACATCTATAATATTAAAAATTATGACGATGCGCTGGCGCAGTGGTCACAGCAAGTGACTGATGCTTTAGCGGTCGCGGATGCAATACCCGTAAATAACTAATGTTTGTACAACTCATATAGATGTTTGTCGTGGTCTGAGTATTTAGATTGAGTTGTGTGTATTTTAGGTCCTCCAACACAAAATTTACATCCTACTAGGAGGCCGCTGAGTGTGAAGGGCTTGAAATGCTTATACTAATAACTAGGCGAAAGATGTAAGTTTAATTAAAATATCTACTTTTTTGTATGCTATCATTTACCTATTTATTTTAAATTTATTTATTTATTAAGAAAAACAACAGCGTTTCAGTTAATACATACTGTAAACAGAAAACAATGGTTGTGGTTAACCAGCACTTGTTTATACCTAGTAATGGAGAATTCGCCACTTGATAGGATACCGGGGAAAAAATAAAAAAAAAATTTAAAAAGAATATTAAAACTTAATTATATATTATAATCTATACAAATAATAAATCTGTTAAAACCTCCGTTTTATTAATACACTATATATCATCAAGAATAAATTTCTATAGCGCGTATTTTTTTGTATCAGCGCCATCTCTTATCGTGTTTTTCTCTGATCACGTATCACGTAAAAAGTACAAAACCAATGTTAATAACTTTAATACATAAAAATAAGAAATAATTCACAGTATAATTTAGTTTTTGTTTCATTGTAATTAAATTTAAAAATAAATATTTAAGAAAATAGAAAAAGGTACCTACGCCGCCAACGCCATCTGGTCTAAGGAATCTTTAAAACTCACAAAACTTATATTTGAGTTATTATTTTGTTAAACTTAAAAGTTTACTAAATATGTCGGATAGGAATAGAAATCGTTTTAATATTTTAGATAAACATCATTTTCAATTAATATACTATTATGTTAAATATTAATTATGTTAAATGTCACTAAATATAAAACGATATTCTACAATTATACGATAGATGGCGCAGTATACAAAATATAATTTTCTGAATCGCGCTGACCAAAACTTCGGCCAAAAGAATGACACTCGCCCGTATTTAAAAATCTATTTTTCTTTTTTGTATATAATTAAATACTTTAGGGTACTACGGTCTTGATTGTTTGTTCGTTGTTAAAATTTAAAATATTTGGTCGTTATTTGTTTGTTGATTGTACAAAGTTGGATGGTTATAGCTATTTAAGTTGTAATCTATGTATATATATAAAGTCGTGTTAGTTACACCGTTTATAACTCGAGAACGAGTGGAACGATTTTTATGATTTTTGTGTTTTTGGATTTGTCTTCGTTGGGAATAATACTTATTAAAATATGGTATTCATCAATGAGAAAATAATTAATAAAAAAAAAAAACAGTTCAAATGTTTCATCCGTACTATCTATATACATATATATGTATGTATGTATGTATGTATATAGATATAATAAATCTGTCACTCAATCCGTCTATTATATTTTCCAGTATCGACGCAGGTGTAGGTGATAAAAAATATAAATGTATAATTTTTAAAATTTTAGTTAAAGACCCGTGCGAAGCCGGGGCGGGCCGCTAGTACTATAATAATACTTGCAGCATTTCCCCGTTGAATCGCAATTTCGATTCTCTGGGCAAAAAATACACCAGCACTACTGTTACTAAGGCTAGGAGGCTATACGACGTGGGCTCAATTATTATTGTAGATTTTTTTGTACTACTAATCCAAGGTCCAAGTATTTCGACTGCAAGTCGTCTGCTGTGACAAAGATATAATTTTTATTAAGTGGTAATTTGTTTAATCGTTTTAGCATTTTCCGCAGTGGCTCTCGCTGTTAATGCTGTCTCCCTGGCATGAGAAGGAACTAAAGTGGCGACGTAGATTGTAAGTTCATTACGAACGATTCGAACGAAACATAACTATCGATTTTTTCGCCGGTTCTACATAATCGTTTACGAACGTGACTTTTTACAAACCTTACTTAGAACTAATAATATTTTGTATAGTGTTCTATATTCCAATTTATAATAAATATATAATATTTGAATAAATAATTATTTAAATTTGAACAAAAATTATAAAGAAACTACAAACAAATTCAGGCTAGCATCACGAGCCCACCGTGATTAAAACTGCATTGTTCAGCATCGTAAAAGCGTAAAAGTGCGTGGAGCAGCGTGATTTATAAGTACAGTAGCTTCAATCACTCTCTTAAAAAAAAATCTCCTTGTTTTCAACCCATTACAAATGCGATTTATAAAGAGTAATTATATTGGGCAAATACCCATTATTATTACTGCTATATTTATTTATTTATTTATTACAGTACGATTAAACATATCACAAAAAACGTAAAATCTCCAACAATATTTACTCAAAAAAAAATTCACGATATCAGACAGTGATCCAAGCGGTCAGACGTAGGGACGATGTTTTGAATTCACTGCAAAGTTTCCATTTATCCTGCACTTTATTATCCGAGGGGATACTTGTTGCGTGTAACAACAATGTAAGGAAAAACAAACGATGCGACGTCGTAATAAAAACTGTTATACCGTACATGTATATCTTGGTGCATGTTACAGTTTTATGACTCTATTTAACATCGGGCTTTACGTTAAGTGACTGTATTTATTTATACAAATGAGTTTTATTGGTCTTTTAAAAGTCTTAAGATTGAGTTATCGGTTTATAATTAAAGTGATTTTCGTGTTGCTTTATTATGTTATGCTTTTAAAAATAATAAATAATTTGATGAAATACTGATAGGATATCAAAACAATAAGAAAACCAAAACGAGTAAATATGTGTTCAAGGAAACCAAATGTCATAAGCGTTAGCTAAGCAATAAGCGATGATATCGCAATCTTCGGGTACTCGTTCACTCTAAAATTATTAGGTATTTTAGAGTGAATTATTATGACACAATATACACATTCATGTCAGCGCTCACCGATCGCTTGCGCTTGCTTATTTTCAAATACGCTTTTTGCGTTTATGAAAATAAGCAAGTAGATAAACTAAGGCCTACATTTTTATAATAACAGTTGAAATAGGTGGTAGGAATATTTTATTTAAATAATTAACAGAGACAATATTGAAACAGAAATGTAACAGCTATAAGTCTATTACATGCCGTCATAATTCCACTATTTTAGCGGCTGACAATACAGAAAACGTAATTGTAATCCAACGTATTACGAAAATGAAAAGGAAAACTTGGAGTGACATAAATAAATTACAACCTTTCTGGTGTAGTGGTGGGAGTAGGCGCCTTAATACGTGCGGTCGCGGGTTTGATTCCCGTTCAGGACAGATATTTGTATTTGTATCTGTACAATTATTTGTTTCTGGTCTGGTTGTATGTCTTGTGGATCTCCCCACCGTGCCGCAGGTAGCACGTAAAGCGTGGAAACGTGGATGTTATTACAGACAGATAACTATCGTTACTCATGGTAAATAAATTCACCAATCCGCAGTGGTGGCAGTGGCAGTTGCCGCGTGTGGATTAAGCTCAAACCTTTCCCCTATTTTGAGAATAGGCCTCTGGCCAGCAGTAGGACGATTACAGAACCATTAATTTATTTACATATATACTTTTATAACGGACTCATACTATATAGGTACATAATTCAGTGTGAATTTATACTGGTTCAGTAATGACACACGCTTTGATACACATAACTACATTAGGTACACTAATTTATAGAATTGGCTGGCCCGTGACGCAGTTAGCAGTGGCCCTGTTTTCTGCTCTAGGATTGTTGGTTCGATTCCCGCCCCGAGTCTGGCTGTAATATGTATTTATTTAGAGTATATTTATATGTACTTATATTTATTTAAAAAAATGTATATCAGTCAACTGTTACCTAAAACACAGGCACTAAGTTGCCTACCTTAGGGACAGTCGACCGTGTGTGTATGTTAAACATATTTATTTATTTATTTATTATAGAATCGATATACTTTAAAACTTCTGAACAATTTTTAATAATTAATCAACTCTTAGAGATGTATATTATATATCTAGAAATTCCATATACTATAATATAATCAAATAAAATAAAAAATCACACACATATCGCCATGTATAGTAACTGTAAATATTAACAAATACGACGGGTGTTCAAACCCTATGCATGTAAAACTGAAATCTACGTCTAGTCTAGTACGTCTTTTATAATACTATATTTATACTGTGACGATGAATATATTACGATATTATAAATTTGACAGGATCAATAATATCAAAGAGTTATAATTGGACTCCACAGTGCGTATGGTTTCAGATTATTTTAGTACCTATATATTGTGGCAATATTCGACAACAGAATGGCAACAATAGTGGAGAATGTAATTATATTATTTAGAGATGAATGAGTGTGTAAGAAAAATATTATTATTTTTTGTTATTGCATCCATTCTTTATATATACTGTTAGTTAGCAGGGAAGACGACATCAGGTACCAATCAAAAACACCAATTTCAAATTCATGCGACGTTTCGATCCTTTATTGGACCTTCATCAGGCATCTTTACATGTAGTGTCCAATTAGTAACTTTATATTTTCATCTTTACTGAATATTGTTTTAATTTTTCGAAACAATTTTTTCTTTTACAATTTTAAAAAACATAAGAAATAGAAAAAATAATTTTAACTAATAGCAGTAAATACTTTGGTTGTTTGTTTTTAAAATAAAATAGAGAAATACATATATATTTGGATTGATTGACATTTATTTGTTGATAATACATAAAGTAAGGAGGTTATGATCACTGCATATTAAGAATTATGAACAGCATATTTAACGTTCAAATTTTGAAAAAATATTAATTATTAATTAAATAAATAATTAATTATTTTTTCCTTTTCATTTTATAATACTCGTTATGTATGTCGGACATCGCGTCAAAATTCCAAATTTCACGAACATCCCGATGTTCGGATTCGATCGGAACAACTCGATTTTTACGGCATTTCTTGCCTCGCACGACCAGAATATGGAACCAGCTGCCATCTACGGTATTTCCGAACCGATACGACTTAGTAAAGAGCATAAATAAAGAGCATACGCCCATTTGAAAGGCCGGCAACGCACCTGCTAATCCTCCGATTTGGCGGATGTCTATGTCGTGTCTATGTCATAGTACTGCGATACTAAGTCGCGTGCACTTACCACCAGGTGTACCGACTGTCCGTTTGCCCCCTCTTACATTAAAAAAAAATGTTTGTTAGGTGTATTACAGTCACAATATATGTATTACAATTATGGACCATAGGGAGGCATATACTTTTTGTTTAATTATTTTCATTTAAAACTATACAATTGTTGTTTGACTGTCCCGTCGGTGCAGTTGACAATGGCCCTTCTATTCGTTCCAGGGTTGTGGGTTCGATTGAAACTCTAAGTCTGGGCGTATTATTTGTATATGTATTATGTATTATGTATACATATATGTACATATATCTAAAAATAGAAAAATGTATAGCAGATTGCTATTTCCTAAAACACAGGTATTAAGTTACCAACTTTTAGAGTAGTCAATCGTATGTACATCTTGAACATATGTATTTATTTATTTTTTTACTTATTTTGTTCAAAGTTTTGTTATAGCATTATTACTTTTTTCATAGTTTTATTTTTTAAGAAAACATTAAAAAGGAACATCGGTAAAAATTTCGCCAAATCAGTTTCAATAAAATTAAATTTACTTAATAAATTGAAAATGAATGTGGTGCTCGAAAACGCAGAAAATCGCAGTTTGATAGAGTTGCCATACGAGAGTTTCATTAATATACGTGAATTTAGTTTTTACATAATACTAAAGAAATTATAAACTAATTAGGTATATGTATTTAGTAAATTTTTTTGTGTAATCAGAATTGGCAATTCGTTTGAAAGTTAAAATAAGTAAATTTAATCTAGCAGACTAAAACAGGCATTTTTAGTAAAGTAGTTTAAGTATTTTTTTAAATAGTAACACTATTTCTATTTTCAAATAATAATAAAAAATAAAATGATTCAATTAATGGTATGTAGCATAGAATTAAAAAATTATAAATTCGCAGCAAAGCATTTATGGAATTAAATATTACTTATAATTTACACGTCCGACTGTAATTACTGAAGTCGAGTAATTGCGGAGTAATTTACGTTATGCGACGGCTATTGGTGACAATTTATGTTACTCTTGTTTATTTATTAAAATTCTAACAATATTTTTGTTTGTGGTACAAGTTCGAACTTTGATAACGTGAAAAATATTTTTACACGAGACAGCGTTCAACCACGTCGAGTTTTGTTTAAAAAATGTAACTAGATCTGATCGAGATTTATGGTTATTATTATACTATTTATGAATTACAACGTAATAAACTTGTGCATTACTATCTAATATTATGTTATCAACCGTGCAAAGGGTTCTTAAAAGCAAATTAGGTGCAAAGAAATATTTTTGTATTTTAATATCGTGTCTGTGTTGATATTATTATCGATCTCAAGCTCTTTAGCCATCTGACTGATATTGTAGTATATATTTAACAGAACTTATATTAAAACATGTAGGTTTCCTGACTACGCTTCTCTTCACCATTACGTGTGTGATGAATTTTAGACATGAATTTCTAAGTTTTTCGTAGAGTCTTTGACTCTACAAAGGTAGTTACAATTTGCGTCAGAATTATCTGCTCTATTTTTTTTTCTTGTTACGAATGAAAAATAATATTTGACCTTTTCAATTTTACCATTTTTCCCAAGACCAAAGTCTATGTGGAAAACTAATTGGAAGTGTTTTAGTAGTCCGTGTTTTAAAAAAAATTGTTGCATCAATGCATTCATTGATTTATTTATAATCATAGACCGTCAATTGAAACTACTCATAAACACTTTCCTTTAATCATAATACTAGCTGTGCTTGTAGCGTAACAGTGGGAGAGTTTCATTTTATTATGTTGTGTTTTGGTGCTACAATTCCAAACATAAGGCAGTTTCGTATTTATTAATACATCAAATAAATCAAACAAAGCCGTTTAATTGAGAATTCGAAATAGAGCGTTTCATACAAGAACAATACATAACAATGTAAACACAAATATTCATCGAATGTTTAGATAATTTAGTACACCTGAACGAACAAATGTAGCGAAATTCATGGCACCATTTCATTTAGCAGCTGCTATTCTTGAACCTAAATTTTATTTTCACTGATAAATTTTCGAAAAGCAACGTTTTTACTTCGTGTTTAATTACAAATATCGTCACGCACGTCATGTCGCGATTGATTTGCCTTCTGTTTGACATGGTCAAATTTATAATTTATGATTATAATATATTTCTGATGCTTTTTTATTTTATTTTATTATTAAATTAAAAAAGTTATATTTTTTCCGAGCGTTATTTGTTCAGTGATATTTATTAATGTATGTTAGTATTATTAAACTATAGGAAATACTTTTTTCATATTAGCTTCAGTGTCCAGACACGATAAATTTACATTTTTGACATTATATACATACCTACTGTACATTAAAAAAAATCAATACAAAAACTGCTCATGAACTGTTGTCCTACAAGTATAATTGTGAATCGAAAGATAACTTTCAATATCATATTCAATTTATTACATTTTTTCCTGATCGCCGTATCCAATTATCCTTAACCATGTGTGAATGGATTCTCGAGGAAGTAATTAGCCACCAAAAGTAAATACTCGGACTCCCAATGGACTCAAGACCGAGACTTAATGTCACTAAGAACTAACGCGCATTGTTTTGCGGATTTGTTACGGTAAAGTTATATGTATTAAATTGCAATAAATAAACACACTTAAAGCCATAATCTTGATGCATTCGCAAAACGGTACACTATCATTAAGAATAGGTAATACCTACATACGGCTAAAATGTAATATGATCAACCTAGGTGCTACCAAACTCTTAAGAAAATCTGTGTAAAAATGTAGTGTTGTTGCATTTTGTACTTGTATCGTCAGTGGCTTTAAAGGGCCATAAAGCACTTTTATCCCCTCCCTTTCACATCCTTAACCTATTCCTACTGCTCTTTATTTGTTCTGCAGCAAAACACGTTTGGCTTATTAGGTACTGCTAGTTGCTAGGATCAATAGAATGTTCGTTTAATGTATAAAATCTTCTTATATACAATATGTCAAACAAGTGAAAACCGGACCTAATTCTGTCACCGTGCGCACTATATTAATATGAAAATGTAGATATATATATGTATGTATGTATATATATGTATGTATATTTCCTTATATTTTTTATTTATTTTCCTTATACCTATATTTTATTTCGATTTTCTTCAACCGTGATAGATATTAACGAAATTGATATTACGGTATGGCGATAATATGAACAGCCTTTTGTATCTCTATCGTCTTTCGAAATCTATTTTCGATATTTCGTTGATGCTTTTATTTGTATTTTATTTATGTTTACGAGTTTTTGATGTTATATCTGAAATATATAACAGTGTTACTCTTTTAGAATAATATTTTGTGTTATTTTGTGATTAAAATTTTCATAAAAATATCACTCTACGTACATTTTTGGCAAAATTATTTATGAATGTTAAAATATATTTTGTTATAAGGCGATAGTATTTATTGCTCCGGGAAGTATAATCTTTTTTAACTTGACGTTTTTGACGTGACAACGTCTTGTAAATCAATGAATGCCGTCTGCACGCACTAAAAAGCATGATTGTCATGTTCCGCGAGCGAGAGCGCGAAACAAGCGATAGAGGCACGATCGGCCTAAGCGTTCGGCTTGTGAATGAAAAAGAATAACGCAGATTGGTGAATCTTAAATATCACACATCGCTCATTAAATACAATAAATAATAATAAAACAGCCACAAACCTAAAATTGTATTTTATACAGGAAGACCAAAACAATATTGAAATATTATTTTTATTTTTTATTACCTATTTTTTTCTGTATATATTATGTTAAAACATGCTTAGATGCGTTGTTACCTACTGTAACTTTGAATAAAACGAACTTTTTGATAAATATCATCCAAGCAGAAAAAAGAGCATAAAAGTCCCTTTTGCATTTAAAATTTAGTACTTTGTGCACAAATTATTATTGAAAATATGGTACTTTTTAGTAGATTTATATTATATTAATCATTTTAAAAATCTTGAACCGATAAAAAATATTTTTCACAATTACCAAAAAACTATTTTCATTTGCAGGAAATCTATTTTTAAAGTAGGTAAATTAAAGCTACACTGAAAACACGAAACAATTTAGGTATTAAAAACCTCTTTATTTTAATTAGGACAGTCTTGTCTTTACCAAATAGTTTTCTTAATTTTTTAAAAAAAATACCTAATATTGCTTTTCAAAATATGGCACTTTTGGATGAAACAATTAATTATATCACGGCCACTTTTTCGAAATGTGGCCCTTTTGCACTGAAGTTTGTCAGCAAACCAATAAAATACAAAAGAGGCGCTCGTGCGTTTTGGTCACAATAAAAGCGACTTTGACTAGTGTCTTCATTTTATCATATAATAAAACGATTTTGGCATTTTTTTTTTATTTGTTTAACACGTTGAGTTGTAAAAGTTTAATTGAATGCCTTATTAACATGTTCATATCGTGTGAGCCACACAGTGGTCAATATTGATATAGAGCGGTAAACATTTGGGTATAAAAACTTTTTCCCTAGTTTTTACCCGACTGCGACAGAAGGAGGGTTATATTTTCGAGTGTATGTATGTATGTATGTCCATTTCTTTGGCACGCCCTACAGCTCAAACGGCTGGATGGTTTTTGACATATGAGGTGTCGTTGGATTTGTCCAAAATATAGTAGTGACATAGGCTATATAAATTTTCAAAATGGCGCCTGCAAATGGCGGAATAAGGGAGGGGGAGTTGATTTTTTTTTTCTTACTGTAGCAATATGGGTATCAAATGAAAGCTAGTAAAATGTTTTATTCTTTTTAGTTTATAATAAGAGTATTTTACGCAGTCGGGTTTTTTTTGATTTTTTAAAATTAATTAATTTATTAAATGATGTTTTCGACTCCCACAACATTTAAGAATGGATGCAGCCACTTTTTATAGACACATATTTGTTCACAAACATGCATATAACGTTATACAGGAAGAAGAAATGCCATTTCTTTAATAACGCAGACTGCGTGAGTGTTACATTTAAAAAAATAAAAATTTTATATTATATTATAAAAAAAAGAAATTATAAAAAAAGCCTTAAGATGAGATATCTTTAATACCGATGTGTATACTTTTGAATACGTTATAAGATAGCATGTCAAAAAAAACTTTTGTTTTAGCTTGTACCTACCGGTAAGTGGTACAATTATTATATTTTGTAATTTACTATGCGTCAAAATTGTTAAAACTGTTCTTCAATATTTATGTTTGTTTCTGGGTAATACCTAATTGCTAACTAAATCTTTATATATTATTGTAATGGATAAATTAACTTAAGATTGAAAATTGATTGAAATTTACTTAAGTATTTGAATTTATATAAATGTAATATAATTTAAATGAATAAGGTACAGTAACGAACCTGGTAACGAACCGGGGTTACCTGTAATGTTAGTTATAAACCTATGATTAAATAAATAAATAAATAAAATTAACGATTTGATTTCCCCGCTGGTCGAATATATTATATAAAAAGTACCATTCTTTTTTGTCTAATAAATAATCCCATTTTTTTTAATGGGTAACCCGGAAATATCGTGATAAGTTGCAAAATTAACGTATACAAAAAAAAAAAAAAAAAAAAATATATATATATATATATATATATATATATATATATATATATATATATATATATATATATATATATATATTTAGTTTTTACATTTATATTTATACATAACTAGCAAACCCGACGAACTTCGTTTCGCCACCAGATGGCTTCGTTTTTTTTTTGTAACGTTTCGTTTGGGGATTAAAAGATGAAAAAACCATATTGGTTTGTAGTACGTGCTATGTATCAGAGATGGCGCTGTATGTGAAAAATGATTTTCCTTGTTTTCGTGATTTTCTGTTGAAATTTTTTTCTGAATTTTGTTTGCTATAAACCTCACGGAGCCCGAGACCTTTCCAACGAATGCAAAACCGTGGAAATCGGTTCGTGCGTTCTGTAATTATAGCGTCAGGAAGGAAAACTCGACTTTTTTATATTATAGATTTTTATTATTTTATATTTGAAAATAATGTTATAACAATATATTACAGTGGATATTTGTTTTAGTATAAATGTTGTTTTTGTCGTTTGGAAGTTTGTTCTTGTGGGTCTCCCTTACGTGACTCGAAAAGCACGTAAAGTCGTCATCTCCGGTTGTCATAAACATCTGATAGCGATCGTTACTCTTGATAGCTTTAGAGCTATCGAGAGAAGGGTTAGCCCTCTATAGGAGGAGAGGTCTTTGCTCAGCTGTTGAACATTGATAAGTTATTTCAGTATATATTTAAATTAAATAAAAACATTAAAAATTTATTCGGTAAGTATCAAATTTCACTGAGTGCACTATCCTATCATTAAGTAGAAATGCTTAAATATCGGAAATTAAATGTTTTACTATAATAAAAGTCAAACTCTATTAAGTTGATGTTAAACAATATTTAACTTTTTATAATTTTACAAATGCTTCTTCCATATTTTGCACCACATAGAACGGCGTTCTAACTTATAAGAAAATCATATCATAGGCGATTAAATTATTTGACGTGGCAATTCCGAAGATATTATATAATATTAATAGAATCGAGTATTCTAAAACGACGTAAGTTAATACATGTTGGAATAAATACGCAATACACCACCATAATAATAATTATGAGTTAATATTTCGGGTAGTATTGTGTTACCTTTGACTTAGTAATTACTAATTTTAGACAATGTTTTTAAATATAATGTCGTTGATACAAATTAAATTATTTGTACCCGTTGTGAAGTTACTTTGTGCTCTATAAACAGCTATATTGTATAATTTTTGAATCAATATTATTAAAATGATGATGTCTGTTGTTATACGTGCAGCACGGGAAAACTATAGGATATATTTCAATTAAGTGTTTTAAGTTTTATTTCAAAGACACTCGGCCCTTACCTAAAAAAAAATATTATGTTGATTTCATTTAATATATAATTGTTATAAAGTCTTAAGAATCGACGATTTCCATAAATACTATGTGTTCGGTGATGTGTGTTGGTGATGTGTGATGTGTGTTTGTGTGGCACAAAAATGCATCGTCAATGTATTAAGCGACGCAGACGAAATCACGGGTATCATCATCGATTTTACTTCCTCTTCTTGATTATGCTGATTCTTGTTACCTTGGTGCTGCTGAGGAACAATTAAATAAACTTGAGAAGCTACAAAACTTATCCATTCGATTCATTTTCGGACTTCGAAAGTTTGTTCACATATCTAAGTTTAGAGATGAACTCAAGTGGCTTCCTATTCCGCTTTTCAGGGATACTCATATCCCTTATCTCCTTTATAATATCCTATTATTCAATCCACAAGAGCGTTTTAAATGTTAACATCCTCCTGGTTCCTCATGTCGATCCAATGTTCAACTCCGCCTGCAAATGCCATCACACTCTTCTAATTTTTACCCGACTGCGACAGAAGGAGGGTTATGTTTTTCGAGTGTATGTATGTATGTATGTATGTATGTATGTATGTATGTATGTATGTATGTATGTATGTATGTATGTATGTATGTATGTATGTATGTATGTATGTATGTATGTATGTATGTATGTATGTATGTATGTATGTATGTATGTATGTATGTATGTATGTATGTATGTATGTATGTATGTATGTATGTATGTATGTATGTATGTATGTATGTATGTATGTATGTATGTATGTATGTATGTATGTATGTATGTATGTATGTATGTATGTATGTATGTATGTATGTATGTATGTATGTATGTATGTATGTATGTATGTATGTATGTATGTATGTATGTATGTATGTATGTATGTATGTATGTATGTATGTATGTATGTATGTATGTATGTATGTATGTATGTATGTATGTATGTATGTATGTATGTATGTATGTATGTATGTATGTATGTATGTATGTATGTATGTATGTATGTATGTATGTATGTATGTATGTATGTATGTATGTATGTATGTATGTATGTATGTATGTATGTATGTATGTATGTATGTATGTATGTATGTATGTATGTATGTATGTATGTATGTATGTATGTATGTATGTATGTATGTATGTATGTATGTATGTATGTATGTATGTATGTATGTATGTATGTATGTATGTATGTATGTATGTATGTATGTATGTATGTATGTATGTATGTATGTATGTATGTATGTATGTATGTATGTATGTATGTATGTATGTATGTATGTATGTATGTATGTATGTATGTATGTATGTATGTATGTATGTATGTATGTATGTATGTATGTATGTATGTATGTATGTATGTATGTATGTATGTATGTATGTATGTATGTATGTATGTATGTATGTATGTATGTATGTATGTATGTATGTATGTATGTATGTATGTATGTATGTATGTATGTATGTATGTATGTATGTATGTATGTATGTATGTATGTATGTATGTATGTATGTATGTATGTATGTATGTATGTATGTATGTATGTATGTATGTATGTATGTATGTATGTATGTATGTATGTATGTATGTATGTATGTATGTATGTATGTATGTATGTATGTATGTATGTATGTATGTATGTATGTATGTATGTATGTATGTATGTATGTATGTATGTATGTATGTATGTCCATTTCTTTGGCACGCCCTACAGCCCAAACGGCTGGACGGGTTTTGACATATGAGGTGTCGTTGGATTTGTCTAAATTATAGAAGTGACATAGGCTATATAAATTTTCAAAATGGCGCCCGCAAATGGCGGAATGAGGGAGGGGGGAGTTGAATTTTTTTTCTTACTGTAGCAATATGGGTATCAAATGAAAGCTAGTAAATTGTTTTATTCTTTTTAGTTTATAATAAGAGTATTTTACGCAGTCGGGTTTTTTGATTTTTTAATTAAGCATACTTGTTACTCCTACTCGTATACCGTTCATGCAGCAAGGTTGTGGAGTTTGTCACCATCATCGATTCGCACCTGTAAATCTATAAATATCCTTAAAAAAAGTTAAAAGTGTTTTTTTTCCTTGACATGATATTTTATAATATATAAATATATATTTATATAGTTGTATTAAGGTGTTAATTTATGTAATGTATGTAAATATTGTATTTCCTTCACTCATATTTTTTTTTGTGTAATTGTACGTCTGTCTTATCTGATTTACGTCTATAATGATTCCTTTTCGGGCGTGCTGGAAGAAATCTCTTATAGAGACAAGCAAACCCTTTAAATACATTTATTTCAATGACTTGTTTTTTTTTTTTGTAATTTTCTGTACATATAATAAAGATTTAAATAAAAAAAAATATAATATGCGTAATAGTTTTACTGTACCTACGATATTTTAAATTATTGTATTTAACTTCTCATTATTATCAAGATCTTTAAAATTCATTTATTGATGAGGAGTTAAAGGATACTTCACTTGTTTAAAACGGGATATTTACCATGTTTTTTATTTCTATCTGGATATTTCGATATTATTTACGAATGTCTTGTTCACGAGACTGAAGTTTGCGGGTAGATGTTGACGGCATTAGAAGTGTCCATACCGGACTACCTAGTTATAATTACGCCTCGTCCATCCGCCCTAGATTAAGATTCATAGAATAAGACCCATAAACTAAGATTCATAGAAATAGCAAGAGACGCAAACTCAGCGTCTGGTCGGCCCACCCGCCATCCGCTGGGCGAGAATGTTAGTCATGTAAGAATTATTAAAGATGTAGCCTCCAAATTGGTTACACGTCTTTAATCATTTAATTTTAAGTTAGTTTAGTTGAAAGACATTAAAGCCTTTAAATCGGTTCCACGTCTTTCATTTTTTTTATTTTATTAATTTAAATTCAGTTAATTAAAAGTTAGTTAGTATAAAAAGTTTTCAATACGCTCTCAAACCAAAAGTGGCGCAGCCGGAGAGGATTCTCTTATAGACTCCGTAGTTTTCTTGTTTTTCGACGTCAGAATTCGTCTACAAAATTACGGGAATATTCTACGAGAGCAGAGATCCTTCGAACCAAATAAATATTCTTTTGTGTCTCGAGAAGCAGAGAAGACTGAATATGGGAGTAGCGGTCATTTGGTGAGTCAAACTTTTTGCCAATCCTTGTTTCCGTAATCCTCCTGTATTTTTCATATAATTTATAAGTAATTGTTATTTTTGAGATCAAACCTTGCTCATTATAACGCTGTTAAGTTGATATTTCCGTATGAAATTATTTGGATTTATCTTTATTATTAGAATAAGTTTTATATAAAAAAAATATATTAAATAATTGTTATTCTTGAAATTAAACCTTTGCTCGTTATAACATTGTGAAATTGATATCTCCGTATGAAATTATTCGGTCTTATCTTTCTTAGAATAGGAATATAGAGTAGTAATGAACATAGATACTTCATTTAATAAAATTAAATTTTGAATTGAATTTAATAAATTAAATAATATTAAATTGTTATAATATGAAAGTGTTATGAACTTATGATACTTCATTTAATTAAATTAAAATTTTGAATTGAATTAAATAAATTAAATAATATTAAATTGTTGTAACATTGAATTATTATATAATTAAACATATAATAATACGTTTAAATTTATGTTATAAGCTTAAATTTTAATAAATACGTATATGATTTTACAATATATTATTTTATAAATTTACAATTTATATTTTTACAAATTTCTTTTAATTTCTAAATTTGATTTTTGATTATTGTTTTTTTTATTGTGTGTTTTTTTATTATATATGTGATTTTTTTTTTCTTCTTTTCTCTCGTGTGAAAGTGTTTTATATTTAAGCCAGTTGCATCCTCTGATTATTTCATTACTCTGTATCTTTATGTTTTAATGCATTAATGCGTATATTAAAAGATGATGCAGCTGCACTCTTGTCTGAACGAAAGGCCATTGTTACATGGCTACATTGAAAGCCTTGTTAATCCAACATTTTGGAGACTCTCGCAGTAAATAGCGCATTAATATCTTTAAAAATTAATCCAGGTGAAACTTTTCTCGGTTTTTGAAATAGAATACAAAATGTTCGGTCATTATTAATGTCGAAGGTCAATTCAATCCATGATTCAGGTTTAAAACTTGCGAAGTCGCAAATTATATTAATAAATAAGTAAAAAATTAATTATGTTTTTACATTAAATGTGTTTTATATAACCTCTCGAAAAATAGGATGCATATTTTTAGGCTTAAATTACCCACAACTTTAGAAGCAAATTTAAATCATTTTAAATTTTTATTTTGAAAAATAAAATTAATTTTCATTTTAATTAAACATCCTTCTCGAAGAAGTAAGTTTCTTAAAGCAATATAAGATGCGTAATCGTTTACATGGTATATAATAGTCAAATTATGAGTTGAAGGCCATCGTTGACACAACCGCTTAGTCACAAACCCAACTTAGCTTTTTATTCTAAATTTAATTTTAGTAATTCTTAAAAGATACCTCAAACTCATGGTCAAGGTCAACCACGGCCAACTTTCGGCTATAGATCTCAGTTAGGTTTCCAATCGCAACAACTAGGGTACAAACCCCCTCTTCTCTAATTTCAGAAATGAACATTGGCATAAGTTCATTTATACGATACGATGTGAAAGACCTTCTACAAAAATTACGCGCGATTATAGATTTAAAAGATCAATTATTAAAAACTAACACTACTTGTATTACATAATATTATTAATAAAGAAATTGATACTGGTTTGCGTATGCCTAGCACCATCGTAAATAAATTTTTTTCATTTATTTCATGAACGAACATATGCGTACATAGTAATCCAGAATACTTTAGATTATCCAAAACAACTCAAAATTATAAATCCTTTTACGCCTAAATATGATAGTAAACAGAAATCAATAGGCATTTAAGGAAAAATGAAACTAATATAGAGAGAGACTACTTGAGATAAACTTGAATAAACTTAGACTTGACTCTACAAATGACGAAGAAAAAAAAATATATATACAGACTTGGCCAGGACCATAAAGACATATTTTACTGTGACTAAATACCTTTAACTTTTACTAAAAAACGTTTTTTAAAATTTTTGGTGAAACCCCGAATGAAGACTAGGAATAACCATATAAATAATCTCCGTTCGTACAAAACGAAACTAACAGACAATTTGACAGATCACAAGTTAGGAAAGAGCGCTTATTTCACCACCTTGATTTAGCCAACGAATACCATCAAATATAAAATAGCCTTGATGACATGATATACAACTTACGGACTGTTTTTGATAGATTTAGAGCAAGTAATATCAGAATTTTTAAGAAAAGAAGTTTTCTACCCTTGACATACGATTACAAAAGACAAACTAAAACGACTCATGACGACAAAATTAATGCTATACCTACTAACTTACCGACTACCAAAAACGACAACTGAGATTAGAAGTTTCTTAGTGCTCGTAGATTACTATTGTCGTTTTATCAAATACTTCGATTCTCTTTCTTTTATTAAAGTCTCAGAATTGTGTGGAAAAAGCGTAACCCAATCGTAATAGATTAGAAATACATTAACTCATTTAACCTTTTTTTTTAATGTAAGGAACTCTGGACACATGACTTTCTTTAACAATCCCGACGAATCCCGACCATCTGGCAACCCTAATAGAAACACTTAAACATTTTTTTTTTCCTAACCAATTTCCAACAGTTCAACTCAAACCAATAATTATCTTTTATTCATATTTTTTTTTTATAAACCATTATATTCTTTCTACAATCAAATAGTTTCCCTTAAAACTATTTATAAGTCATATACCTTTTTTATATTTACGTATAAAATTCGGATTTGCAAAAACTGATTTTTTTTTTACTTAAAATAAATTGTAATAACCTAAAGCAATTTTAATACCTTATTTTAAATGTTATTAACAATGGAAATTTACTAAGTATTGCATCAGGATGAAATAAGATTCAGAGATTCATATTAGTGTACGAATACCTTACCATATACGTAAAAGTTTTGTGTCATGTAAGTAGAAACGCGATCCACGTATAGCAATGATAGGTACTTGTCACACAATACGTTATAATGTACCTACTTTATAGGAATGTGTTCCTATGAAATCTTTTAATAATTATGTTTATAATATTATCATTAATCGATAATACAATCTTTTTCTTTTCCCAGTATTACAATAGAAGTATGGAAGTTACTATAAATATGTATTACGACATTTTAATTACTGTTACCATGCAAGGTTTTCTGTTTCTAAGATACTACTTATTACAAAATTCATTATTAACATACTGTCGTGAAGAAAAACTCTTTTTGTTTAATACGTAAATTAGACCCCTTTTATTCGGCATTTTTCTATTTAGTACCTAAATCTTATCAAATTTATCAATAGGTACTAAATAAATAATTAGCAAAACGGTAATAATTATAATTAGTGAATTAGCGACGAAAGTATTACTTTATGAATTTAAAATTCGAAAAATTTAAATGTTTTAAAACAATACTAAGCACATCATCCGTATATATTTTTTTGTTTGCGCATAACATTTTCAAATTCCGATCATGCTTTGATATGTGCAAGAAATATGAAACGGTGAACTCTATTCTTAGTAAAATCTTATAACAAAATCTTTTTAATATTAGTAAACCTATTTGAGTACAAACAAAATGTAATATAGTTATTATATTATATTATAGTTATTATATCATTAATGTATTTGATTCATTTTTAGCTTATAAAAACAAAAATTAAATGCATTATAAAATTTTCGTCAAATAAATATGACAAATTTTTTAGTATTATAAAATTCAATTACAGTAATTAAGGTATATCCATTGTCATTTGGAAAGAATATTATTAACTATATACCCAAAATATCTATTTGACAAATTACGCACAATATTGAGGATACAAAATTTAAATTATTTTATACTAATTCAAAAAAATTAAAAGGTGCTGTAGCTACTACAATCACTTTCGTTTATACTCGTAATAATCAGTCACTAGTAGTTAATGTTGATCAAACCCTAGATCGCAGTAATTTATTAACAATAAATAATTTTTTTTATATTTTTCTTCTAATGACTTAGTCGATAGGTAGTAAGTACATTTTAAGTTTTTGTTTAATTTTTTTTTTATTACATTCAACTAAATCAGATGGTAGTGAATTTAATAATCGAGGGATGATGTAATCGGACGTTCTCTCACCATATAAATTGTTGGCACGAGTTGTGTTGAGTTGGTTTTTCGCCCGTGTAAATGTACGGTGTATAACACTATACACTATAATAGGTCAAGCCATTGAAATTCAATTGGTGGTCCGTGCTTTTATTAAATACTTTTCATTTTACATAAATAAAGTTATCTAGGATTCCGATACTGAATTTAATAACGCATTATTAAAATAATTTCTAAGTTTACATAAATTGAACCCTACATTTACAGACCCAATAATCCAAATTCAATGGGTTTAATACAGCGTTTTACTCTAATTGAAATTTACAGATTTATTATGATATAACAATAGAAAAATATAGACAACTAGTCCCACAGAAACTTTTTAAGAGAGGTCTTATAAATCCTTTGGATCCCGTAATAAAAATAATGGCTGGAAATCTGGATCATGATGACGCGGTTAGGTACGACGAACTTACCTCTAATTTAAATCATAACCAAATTATTATCTCAAAGAATTTAACAATAGTCTCTAAAATGTTTGATAGTTTTACTAGTGTAACTGAAACAATGAACCATAACCCTTTTCATTTTATAATCGTTTAACAAAAATTAAAAAATGTACAGAGCAACTTAGCTGCAAAGCAGAACAATTAGATTTTTGTAACTTATCTTGCGGGATTTTTGTGTAATTATTTATTACAAGCAGTTTTCGTAATATATTTGTTAGATTAAGTGAAATGGAAATAGTATTAGCGTATTCTCTATATTACATCAATCAATTGTGAATTCTAATTTCTAATTCTGGAAGCTTAGTATATCCACTAATAGAAATAGAAAATTTATTAAAAATAGAGGTACATTTGTGTAAAATCTTATTATTATCTTAAAAAACAATCAGATAACATTATAATAGAAATGTCAATTGCAGATAACTCAATGCACTTATAATTATTTTAAGATGTAATACCATACCAATTTTCCTTGAACCTGAAAACAAAACTCTATCAATTATTCCCAAATATCCTTAAATATCCTTTGGCGAAAGAAATAAAGTACTTACCACTTGTAAAACCATGTCGTTCATTGTCGACCAACGATCAATTTCTGTACACTGCTGACAATCGAGCTTTAAATTATAAACGAATCTGTATAAAACAGCTCATGGAATTCAAAGATGACTTGACTCCCTGTAAGCAGCATCAGGTCCAGATCGAAAGGGTTAAGGTTCAACAAATCCATACAGATACCTGGCTTCTCTACAATAGACTGAGGACAACGCTGACCAAGCAATGCAGTCATGAGGTCAGTAAACAATTTGTGTTTGACACTTATCTGATGACTATCTATGAACCCTGTGACCTGGAAATTCAAATTCGCTTCCACCATCAAGCTCTAATAGAATCAAATGTCGCTAAGAAGATTCCAATTATCACACTACCCCAATTAAAAACGGATATGACTCTATATATTGCAAGTTTAGATGAAGTGAAATATATGGCCTTTTTGTTTAAACATAGTGCAGTGATTTAAAGTGTTTTGAATGATAAAAAGGACAATAACTTCAGTGAAATTTTAGTTTTAGTAATTTTAAATTTTTGCGTCATTTATATTTTACATAATGTATCATTTAAGTAAAATTATCGGATTGAATCTCAAATCGATCCTTCCGATAATTTTCCTCTTAGGGATGGAGGAGTTATAATTACGCCTCGTCCATCCGCCCTAGATTAAGATTCATAGAATAAGACCCATAAACTAAGATTCATAGAAATAGCAAGAGACGCAAACTCAGCGTCTGGTCGGCCCACCCGCCATCCGCTGGGCGAGAATGTTAGTCATGTAAGAATTATTAAAGATGTAGCCTCCAAATTGGTTACACGTCTTTAATCATTTAATTTTAAGTTAGTTTAGTTGAAAGACATTAAAGCCTTTAAATCGGTTCCACGTCTTTCATTTTTTTTATTTTATTAATTTAAATTCAGTTAATTAAAAGTTAGTTAGTATAAAAAGTTTTCAATACGCTCTCAAACCAAAAGTACCTTCTTTCTCGTACGTTTGCTGCGTAAACACTGGTTACCACTACTATTGTCTTTTTCACCCCTACCATTGTGCCTTGTTTTTTGTACACTCGACACAAAAAAAGAATGTTAATTTAAAATCTTATATAGTTAAAGGATAATTAATTGAACACATTTTTGTTTTTGCAAGATATATATGTGTACTTTTCATGCTATATCTGGTAACAGTGACTCGTACAATAATTTATAATTATTTTCTTAATTATTCTCTTCATTAAAACATGTAACTAATAATATTCTAAGTTTTTAGTAAACCATATACATATAAGTTATAGAAAATATATCAAATCTATTTCAAACATTTTCCAGGACAAACAAATTCAAGTTACTTCTGTAACTAACCCCATAATAATATATAATCTCTTACCTCAAAGGAGACACGATCAAAAGACCTGTAAGTAACTCAATCAAGAATGAATGAATGAATGAATAAATGGGCCGAAATATGCTCAGGTTTATAACCTCCGAGGTAACGAAATGAGTTACGCCGAACCCATTTTCTCGATAGAAAAGTTTCTTGAAAGAAAAGTAATAACGGTAGATGATGAAACATCACATTGACTGTAATGAGGATTAGTTTAGTATATATTATAGTTTTGTAAGTATTCATGACGACCGTTCTGATGTAGTGGTGCGAGTAGTCGCTTCAAGCCGCGCGCCGGCGGTTGCGAGTTCGATTCCCGCTCGGGACAGATATTAATATTTGTATATATATTTGTTGTCGGTCTAAGTGTATATCCTTGTGTATAGTAGGGTAGTCTTTCAAATAATATCCACTTGACCATCTCTTTTCTTTTTATTTATTAACATACATACATGTGTTTACGTTTTTATACATACTATTGTGTCTAAATATATAATCCCAATACTTACAACGCTTTATAGAGTTTACATGATTAAAGTTTAAAATTGCTTTAAAACACAGGTGAAAAATGTTATTTATTTATTTAATTCTTTGCGTTTACAAAATGAAGTCTCTGAATGATGCTTTGTGTGCCTAAAGCTATTTTTGAGTACTTTCTTGAGACCGTAATCCAGGTGAGATGAGGCGGCGGTCATTTGAACGGAATATAAAGGAAATATTCTCATTTCTTTGGGAGCGGGGTTATATTTTTAGTTGAATCTAGACAGATTTTAATAAGGGAAGCGAGACCTCATTTGCATGCGACGCCGATGCTCTAGTGTTTTGATTACGCGATTTCAACAACGCTGGATTTTTTTTCTTATAAAATTCATCCTTCATGATTTTTTTATAGATATGATTTTGTTTTATTTATTTTTTTACATATAATTTGTTTTGGTTTCTTTTAAATATAATTATTTAATGCTTGCGACCAACTCCGGCTATTTACTGCAGCTTGACTTGGAGACATTAACTGAAGACACGTTTCAAACAAATAAAAAAAAATATATATAAAAAACTCACCAATTTTACAGTAGTAGTCTGACTATACATATATATAAAATACTAGGTATGCTTGCGACTTCGTTCGCGATTTCCATTCGTGCTATTAAGCCAATAAGATAAAGTGTGTACACCCAGCTTAAGATGATCTGTATGTTCAAAAGATTCTGTACATTCCGGTATTAAGTTTTTTTAATCTATTAACAGGGATTATGATGTCAGTAATTTATGAACTAAAAACCAAAGATATTGAAATTGTACAAAGAAGCGTTAAAAAATTACAAAAAAGTACAAATTTTCACTTTCCGTAGGTTTTTTCATTTTAGGTTAGTTCAATTTCAGGATAAGAAGTATCCAGTTCCTTTGGCTTCAACATCGATTATATAGTGTCTCCTGAAAAAAATTCAAAATGTCTTCAATGCAAAAAACTTCTCCTATTAGTTTAGTAAAAACTGCTAGTTTTATCATAAGCATACTCGTAGTATCTCATTTAAGACACTGACGTATTAAATGAATATATAATAATATAATAAAACAAGTATACTTAATTAAAAAAATCAAAAAACCCGACTGCGTAAAATACTCTTATTATAAACTAAAAAGAATAAAACAATTTACTAGCTTTCATTTGATACCCATATTGCTACAGTAAGAAAAAAAATTCAACTCCCCCCCTCATTCCGCCATTTGTGGGTGCCATTTTGAAAATTTATATAGCCTATGTCACTACTACAATTTAGACAAATCCAACGACACCAAATATGTCAAAAACCGTCCAGCCGTTTGGGCTGTAGGGCGTGCCAAAGAAATGGACATACATACATACATACATACATACATACATACATACATACATACATACACTCGAAAAACATAACCCTCCTTCTGTCGCAGTCGGGTAAAAATAACAAAATATCTACCCACCCTTAAAACATTTTTTTTTAAATAATAGTTAGATTAATATTTTAATGAATATAAAGTTAGTATAATTCTTATTATTTGTACATATATCACAGCTGCGTCAAGATTTTCTCTTGTTGGAAAAGAGGCATTGAAGCTTAGTCCACAAGACTATTTTCGGTTGGCACACATCCAAGTGAATTTGCAATGTTTCTACATTAAAACTAACTTGAATACTGAAAGTATTATAAGTAGGGTAAAACTTTTTTTAAATTATATTTTAGAAGTAGAAATTCTTCTAGAACGTTCCCAAAAAAATATGAAACCACCCTGGAGATAATATAGATATTGTACAGCAACTAAATAAATAATTGATATTTTTAGTAAATTTATAAGAATGATAAGGTATGCTTAATCTATACTTACTATATATATTTGTATGTACTTATATAGTTGCCTCTGAAAGCCAGTTTTATTGACTACGTAGGAATTATACGCGACTTCATTCGCGTAGGATATGAAAGTACCTTATACCCGGTTTGTGTACCGAAACAATACGGTACACGGTAATACGGTATTCCGCATACAAACTTTGGTAAATCTGTCCAGCAATATAGACCTGTATTTATGATCTTGCTTAACCTTACATTACACTTCTAGACATTAAGAATTAATCTATAATTCCAGAACTAATACAATAAAAATAAATTCATATTCTTTTTTTTTACTTCGTGTTTATTTCAACACAATAACAAAAGCAAACTCAATACCTAAAGTGAATATGTTATTTTTATTTTTTAATTAGTAAATATCATATATAATATAAGTAAGTATTCCTTTCCTGGAAAAATATCTTAGGGCCTGTCTGTTGCTGACAAAGCTATTTGACGCAAAGGTACCTATCCAACAGATAAAAGTATATAATACATTATTTGTTATTGCGTCCATATTATTATATATTATGTTGTTAGTTAGCAGGGAAGAGGACATCAGGTACCAATCAAAAACACCAATTATAAATTCATGCGACGTTTCGATCCTTTATTGGATCTTCTTCAGGCATCTACAAATTTATTGTTACACATAAGTGAAAGGCCATACATATAATTTACAAAATATAGGCAATAAGTGAGGTGAACAAACTTATTCTTTTCTTTTTACCTTTACATAAAGTGTCTAATTAGTATCCTTATATTTCCAACTTTATTGAATACTAGCGGCCCGCCCCGGCTTCGCACGGGTATTCAACTAAAATTTTAAAAATTATAAATTTATATTTTTTATCACCTACACCTGCGTCGATACTGGAAAATATTTTAAAATAGACGGATTGAGTGACAGATTTATTATATCTATATATATGTATACAGATAGTACGGATGAAACATTTGAACTGTTTTTTTTATTAATTAATTTCTCATTGATGAATACTATATTTTAATAAGTATTATCTCCGACGAAGACAAATCCAAAAACACAAAAATCATAAAAATCGTTCCACTCGTTCTCGAGTTATAAACGGTGTAACTAACACGACTTTATATATATAGATTACAACTTAAATAGCTATAACCATCCAACTTTGTACAATCAACAAACAAATAAAGACCAAATATTTTAAATTTTAACAACAAACAAACAATCAAGACCGTAGTACCCTAAAGTATTTAATTAAATGCAAAAAAGAAAAACAGTTTTCTAAATACGGGCGAATGTCATTCTTTTGGCCGAAGTTTTGGTCAGCGCGATTCAGAAAATTATCTGCGCCATCTATCGTATAAAGGTAGAATATCGTTTTTATATTTAGTGACATTTAACATAATTAATATTTAACATAATAGTATATTAATTGAAAATGATGTTTATCTAAAATATTAAAACGATTTCTATTCCTATCCGACATATTTAGTAAACTTTTAAGTTTAACAAAATAATAACTCAAAAATAAGTTTTGTGAGTTTTTAAGATTCGTTAGACCAGATGGCGTCTACGTCGCGTCTAGGCGTATTTCTATTTTCATAAATATTTATTTTTAAATTTAATTACAATGAAACAAAAACTAAATTATACTGTGAGCTATGTTTAATTTTTATGTATTAAAGTTATTTACATTGGTTTTGTACTTTTTTACGTGATACGTGCACAGAGAAAAACACGATTAGAGATGGCGCTGATCAAAATAAAAGCGCGCTATTAAAATATATCCTTGATGATATATAGTGTATTAATGAAACGGGGGTTTTAACAGATTTATTATTAGTATAGATAGCTTTAATTTTTAACAACTATTTCTAAATTATATTTTTTTTTTACAAACAAACAACTAAGGTATTTTTTGCTACTGGTTAATATTGTTCTTATAATCATCTTAAAAGTATTATATTATTAAATTTTGACCCCGATGAATGAACCTACAACATAATTAAGTCTGTATTTCATAATGTACAATAACGATTCCTATGAATAATTTACAATTTATATCAAATATGCATCAAATTTTAAAAAACCAAATAATATTTTCTTATTTACCATGATATGTAGTGCCTGGAACATCTATATGTCTGTCCTGAATATTTATTATTTTTTGTTTTGTATCATTTCAACTGATTGTAATATAGTATGTTTAATATATTAAATTTAGAATTTAGAATTTTTTTCTTAAATGTATATGTATTAATCTGTCTTATTCTATACAAACAAAACCAAAGTCTTTACTGTTAAAAGTTAAAGGTTATTATTTTCTATTAATATATTTAATAACTGAATTTTCTTCGCCGAGGGAACCTACAACACAATTGAATCTGTATTATATAAAAAAAAAAATTACTTAACAATTCATCCGAATAATTCTTAATTTCATAAAATAAACATCAAAATTAAAAAAACAAATATTATTTTTTCTTTTACCATTGTATTATAGTGCTTGAAGTGTCTGTCACAATATATTATGTTTATTTACTGAATTTCAGGAATCTAAAAAAATTAATTCGTTATAAGATATTAACCACGTTGCATCATCCATATATAATACATTTTTATTTCTCACTATCAAACTCGACTTTATCTGTCAGATTTCTTATCGCAACCTATAAATCCAAAAGTTCTAGCTTACTAGTTGGGTATGGTTAAAAGGTGAGGAAGGTGAAGAATTTTAATAACTTCGTCTCGTGGCGTAACTTTGTTCATCGGGGTAGATGATTTTTCCAAACCCGGCGGAAAACGTTTCTGTCAAGGGATCTCACTCGCGATTTTTCTTGCTTTTTCATTTTTATAACGACTTATTACAGAATTACAATAATAATAAACGTCTAACACTCAACGGCCCCCAGTAGGATGTGAATCCTGTGTCGGGGGTCCGGAAACACACACACGATACATAAGCACAAACGCCCAGACAACGACAAACATCTGTATGGCCTATAAAAATATTTGTCAAGTGTGGGAATCGAACTCGCGACCGCCAGCGCATCAGGCAGATGCTGTGATCACTGCGCCAACGCGTCGTCAATTAGCGGGAGGCATGCTATTCGCGCGGAGTCTTTTTCCATATATTTTACAACAGACACTGGCACTCAATAGTTTACGACATCGACGCGAGCGCCATCGACTCATCGTTATGCTTTTTCCTTTTCTTCCTTCAGGCAAAGGTCTCAGAGAGAAGAGAAAAGGAGACGTAGATATGAGAAGTATATACGCGTTTCGAATAGTAGATAAAAATTAAAGAATCTATCCGTTTGGCGGCAACATCGGTTGAGGTAAAACAGTCCCTAAGGGCCTATTTTACCTCCTGCTAATGAAGCCTACCACTAACTAATATGCCAGATAAAGTTTATCAGCAACCGGTTAAATGGGCCCTTAGTCTATTAGCTCTAAAAGATTTAATATTGCTACTTTTTATCATGAAATTATTCTTATGTTATTCGCGTTATTAACCCTTTCAACGCCAACATCGCCTTAAGGCGACAAACGTAGTCGGCCGCTAGAACGCCAACGTCGCCTTAAGGCGACAAATAGATGGGCTACTTTGTTAACTGATATTATACAAAATATGTAAAAGGATAATTTTTCTTTTATTTTGTCGTCTTATCCATATGTCACTAAATGATTTTGAACCAAAATTAAGCTAGATATTTGCACTATTAATTCGAAATTTGAATTTGTTTTAGGCAAAGATAAGACCTAAAAATATACGTTTACCACACGCCATTGTCGCTTTAAAGCGACACTGATGTGACCACAGTCGATAATTTTTGAAACCAAAAAATAATAATAATAATAGTATAATGGAGCCCATTGGAAAAGGAAGAGAATATAACAAGAATGAAAGGAAAAGTAATTTACGGGTGATCTGAGGTCGGGAAGTGGAAGGGGTTGGGGGTTGGGTTAAGAGTATAAAGCCGTTTATCTCGATTTCCGGCAAAACCACAAGTCCTATGGAAAAAAGTTAAATGGCAAAGTTGTAAGTAATAAAAAGATCTACAACTTTTGTGTTTACATTTTTTTCACATAATCTCAAAATTTATGTGGAAAATTCAAAAAACAAAGTTTTTGGTTTTTTATTTGTATCTTTTACAAAAATAATTTTATTTTCACGAAATTTGGTGAAAACATACCATAAAAAGGTAACAACCACATTGTATTTTTCTTTTGATATATAATATTTTAAATATTAATTTTTTTACCGCCCTCCACTTCCCGACCTCACATCTCCCGTAAATTATTTTCCTTGCATTTTTGTTATATATTTTCTTCCTTTTCCAATGGGTTTCATCTTACTATTATTTTTTTTTCACTTTTTACCATTTTCAAAGGCTTCAGCTGCACTGGTCTGGGGTATTTAACCTTCTACAATTTATTTATTTATTCATTTATTTTTCAACTATAATTTACATTGTGCTTATGAAATACAAAAGATATTTGTGGACCCCGCAGGGTACGTAATATTCAAGTACAGAGGAAGCTCTTTGTTAGGTAAATATAATTATTTACATTATTAATTACATATCATCAATGACATGAAATGTCATTCTTTTTCGACCCTCACGGTTGTAGTCAACGTAACTTACTTTTAATATATATAATAGGTGATGTTATTGTTTATCATTAAAATATTCATTTATATCATAATAACATTTATTAATTAATACATTCTTTACTTTATTTATAAATATATAATCACATTCTTCTTGATTCCACTCTAGGTACCTATTTTTTTTTTTTTAACGATGGGAAATGCATTTACGCATCCCGTCGCTCGCAGGAGACGGGTATGTGGGACTCGCTAGCTGCGAAGCCAGAATACCCACTAAAACCCATCGACTGTCTGCGCCGTAGTGGCGCGCCACGGGATCGTTCGCGCATACAACCGTGACGCCCCGACGCTTAGCCCGGTGGCCCCTCCGTATGTGATTGGGGCCGCTCGACTGATCCACTCTGCTAATCCAGAGAGGTACCAGGAGCGGCCCCACCACTGAAATCTCCGCGCCCTCTCGGCTCCACTCCCTCACCAGCCGTACCTCCTGTGCCAACACTCTCACCGCACTTTCGCGTTCCACCCACCACTAGACCCCAGCTACCCCAGACGGCGAAACCCCTGAGCTGGGTCCGCACATCAGCTGGTCCAGGGGCCCAGTGGCTTGTGCGCCTCCGCACCAAACCACTAAGGTTTCGCGCCCACTTCTACGGAACGGACTACCGAAGCTTCCCGCTCCTGCCACCGAATGGGGGAGAAATTTTCCCCTCCATTTCTCCGCACCATCCCGGCACCACGCCCTCGCCGACTGCACCTCCTGTGCCCACACTCTCACCGAGCTTTCGCGCCCCGCCCACCACTGGACGCCCAGCTACCCCAGACGGCGAGCTCCCGCTGATGGGTCCACACATCAGCTGGTCCAGGCCTCCAGGGAGCCCAGTGGCTTGTGCGCCTCCACGCCCACTACCACGCTTTCGCGCCACCGAATATAGGGGGAGAGTGAGTCATCCCCCTCCTGCGCTTTCACGCCCACTGCTGCTGATTTTGGTCCGCGGGGGTCCGAAGACCCCTACTACTCGCGAGGCATTCGAGTGGCGTTCCCCTATCCACCACCGGGGAACGCGCCCAGTAAGAGACCAGCAACTTCCTTGGGACCCACTCTAGGTAGCTAGTTTATTGTATATTTTTATCGACTGTCTCTCATGTATGAGCAGGCCTGGAATTAGACATCATGTCTGATCAGGTCTGTTCATGCATGATCATATCTGAAGAGTAAAAATACGTTCAGGCCTGATCATACATAGTCACGCCTACTCATACCTGATATCAGACACGATCATACCTGTTCATGTATGAGCAGGCCTGAAATTAGACATGATCATGCCTGTTCATGTCTGATCAGGCCTGTTCACGTCCGGTCATTTTTCATATATTATCAGGCCTGATCATTTTTCCCGGGAAGGCAACTCAGTGTGAAGAATGTTTCGTGAATTAAAGACGAACATCCGAGTTAAATCCGATCCGAATAAAAATGAATCTCGATGCACTCTTATTTCCGAGATTTGTATGTAAATGACCTTCAGATAATATTAACGAATATTTTTCTAGTTAAGTTGCATTTGAATTGGAAAAAATCAGGCCTGAGGAAAGATCAAATGTCTTTGGGCAGATCATAAACAGGATCAGGAGATGCCGTGGAGAAAATGAATTTTCGTGACTTTCTGTATTATACACATACATACAGATTCGTAATACAACAGCTAGCTATTAAACGTGTTCATTATATTTTATATTTATTTATATTTTATTATTTTATATATTATTATTGTACATGTTTAACCATTACCACATCCCTAAAATAATCATATTTTCTTTAAAGCCATACGCCATTGTCGCTTTAAAGCGAAAAGTATTGACGTCACTCTCATTTTAGGGATGGGCTTTGTTCGATAAAAACTTTTTTCGGTGAAGTTTGTTAATTCGGTTATTTCATTTATGGAACTTAATTAATGCTACTATTGCAACGTTTATTTGATAAAATTAATGCCCATATATAAATTTAACACCTATATATGGAAAAAATATTACAGCAGGAGTGATAAATATTTATCGATATTTGTGAAAGTCTCATCACTAGCATTTTGTAGGTATTTAATAGTAAAAAAAAGGCTTGGCGTGGAGGGCACGCTTTCCATGCGCTGCGCTTGGCGGTCAAAGGGTTAACGAAATAAAACGATAAAACTTTATTTTCAAAATTATAATAAACTTTATTATACATTCACCGAAAACTTATATAAAAATATTATAAAGTATACTTAAGTCTAAAAATTATAATTAAAATTAATAAAGAATATTAATTAAATTATGTTGTTGTTGTTAACAATGGAATGTTATATAACGATAACGATACAAACATTATTATGTATTTAAAGTATGGGTAGTTTTTTTTAAGCATTGAAAAATTGTGAGTGAATGCATGCACGCTAATTAGTTAATTTAAATCACGATCAATGTTAATCATCAGATAAGCTGGATCCCATATCGCATAATATTATTTTAAGAAAAAAGTAAAATACATTTTTATTTCGATAACATACTTTATGACGTGACGCGTTGAAAACTATGTATGCAGATATGTATTATGTACAGTTTGACAGTATTTTGCAAGGATTTTCAATTGAAAAAAAAAAGCTTTTTAACAGAGTACCAAAATTACCTTTGTACAAAATAGTTTTTTCTCATACGAAAAATAAATACATAATAAATTTTAGACAGACAGTTGCATTCAATTTGTTGGCATGCATCATTTGTGCTATTTCTGCACTATTAAAAAATATCAAACTAAACTGATAGAATGGAAATTTTATATGCTCACTTCAATTATACGAGTAATAATACATGCATATATACGTAATTTTTGAAAACGTCAGATTAAAAAATAAAAATAAAAATATAGTCACTACAAATCAGTTCATAAATATGAATATAAAGGAGCAAAAATAAAATAAGACGATTTGTAAACACTGGCAGAAATTAACATAAAACTAAATAGAAAAAAGTAATATAAAGTTTGATAAGAAAAATCTGTTGTTTTATTCGTGAAATTATAAACTTATTTCGTACAATATTCTACACATAAGTTACTCAAAAACTTCAATTTATACAAATAGTTTTAATATACTTTCTTAAAATACACACATTCTTAAGCTAGCATCTCAAATGTACACGCAATTATTATTGTTCGAATGAATATAATACTATTACTAAATATTTACAATTATTTATCTACAAAATTAATATCTATTTGAAATCTACGTCTACTAATTATATCACAACATACTATTAGAATTATTTGAAAGAAGTATGAGTTATATCGGCACAACCTCAAGTATCTTTATTTTTTCCTTGGAAACCTCTCTGAAGTTAGTGCATGTGACATTTCACGCAGTTGCTGGCTGACGTTAGTGTATTAACTTTTCGTGATACTTGCAAATTATTATTTAAGAATAGAATCAATATATTTCAACCGAAATAAGTAGAGTCTGGTAAATACATAAGCCTAAATGTTCATAAAGTATCCCAAATAGTGGATTATTTTATGCTTTTAATCGATTAAAAGTTTCTAAAACATTCACAATTCGTTTTGAGTTAGATAGTTTGTCAAAGTACTCATTCAAAGCAGACAGTTACTTTTGCTAATGAATTTCTGATCATCGCGTCGTTCACATTTTTATACATATACATGAACATTTAGATCAATGTATGTCTAAGGTATTTTTTCTATACTTAAGCCAAATTCGATGTGGAATGTTTACCAACAAACCGTTGCTTAGTAACCAACTATAGGCAGATATTAACAACCTATTAGAAAATAATAATTATTATTATATTGTTTAATATGTATACACAGCAGTACAAGCTACATAAAACTTGAAATAAATAAGTCAGGGAGTTAGATATATTTATATATTATCTATAATTATCTGTTATAGAGGTAAAATTTTCTGTTAACGTGGGTATAAATAATTTTCTACTGAATGATTTCTAAATATTTTCATAAATATGTACATGTCTATATTAAAAATAGCTACACTATCCCTGAATAGCATTCAAAATAAAACAACATTTGTTTTAAAATTGATTTAATATGATTAAAAATCTATGTTCAGACACTCATTCTCTTTTATTATTTATTTTACTTTACTTACGTTGAATAAACATAACAATTATAATATTTGAAATTGTGCATAAAAATCGATAACAATTTACCTTTAACAATATAACGACTGATCAAAAAAGACCAAATGTTGCTTATCTGCGAAATTTTCTTGTCAGTGCAAAAATTTAGGTTTGTTAGATGTATATTAGTAATTGCAAATTTGTTAGTTTTTGTTATAAGCAAATTTTCTTGTATATTACGTATTTAGCGGTTAAGTTCTAGGAAACAATGTTAAAATAAAATTATATTGTATAACTAGGAAATTGGTGATAAATTACAATTTTTCATTACTAAAAGTGTGAAAACCCTATACACAATGACATTTGGTTTGTTTACATAAATTCCACATCGAATTTGGCTCAAGTATAGTACTTTTATATTTTTATGACATTTTAAAATCATTCCATATTTTATGTACATTGATTAATGTCATAAATCCATAAACAAGAATATAGATTTTCAAACTTTTTAATTTATACCTCTTTCTTTATTTCAATCGATTTTTCTTCTTAAAAATACATTTTTTGACAGCAATGGTATTTTAATAGTAGTTACTTTTTTCAGATAAATTTATACTCTAAACTTAGAACAAGTTATATACGTACATAATGAGAGCTCAAACAGATAATGATATAGCGTATATTTTTTATATATTATCTGTCTCCTCAACACAACAAACAACACAAACAAACTAAATCAAAAAAATCAACCCAGTTTGAATCTATTTGATATCAGTTCGCTATCTGTTGTAACTGTTAAATATCCTAAATAAATTGAATGTCACGACATTACTATTTGAAAGTTTTTCGTATCGTTGAAACGATGCCAAATGCTTCGAATATTGAAAATATCAATAGTTGGCTACCAATACTACCAGAAAATATAATGCACAAAATCCACATGAATATATTTAACTAATATTCAGTACAGTGAATACAAAAACCCTTTTAATCAAATTCAATTGTCGGTTGTTTTATTAACGTTTTAAAAAAGTAGATTACAAAATTATATATTATATAAGTCACTGGTATTTTATTAATTAAAATGAGATAAATGTTTGATTTTAATAGTCTTATAAATAAAAATAATTTTATTTAAATCTCAATCTAGATTATTCATCAATATTCTCATTTAAGTTTTCACCGTCTATAGAATAATTTAATTACATATCCTTACCCAGTCTTTTTCATTTTTTCAAATTAGCGACGATAATTAACCAATATACTTAGAAGTCTCTTAGAAATGTATTTTTTAACTCAATGAGTAATTTAATTGACAATACTTAATATTAATAATGTTAGCACTAACGACAGATTTGATAAGATCTTCAAACTCGAACTTGGTTGCCAATAGTTTTCATCTTTCGATGAGAGCATCAATGAGTCTTCCCCGTTTTGTATCAACTCTCCTGGACAAGGCAACGATTCTGCAGGAATTTCGACTAATGCTATTTCATTCGTAATAGGTTTTATCGTTGTTTCAAATTTATAAGATGGATTAGGATCAACATAAAATTCTTCATCGTTCTCGTCTTGTTGAGAAACACCACTATTTGAATCCATTTCAAATGTATTTTCACTTTTCGGTGATTTAACTTCTTTAACTATATCTTCATTAAAATTTTTAGTCGCTTCTTGTTTTCCGTTATTTTGAATACACGTGACTTCATCGAGTGCCATTCTTAGAGGTTCACTCTTAGTATCATTGCGTAGCGACTGAATCCAAGACAGACGGCAATCACAGCTTAATTTATTACCTGAAAAAAAAAGAATAACAAAATATACAGTCGGAAATGAAGTTAGGACGCTGTTGGTGAATAAACATCGATTGTGACTTATTCAAATTAATTGGTACCTATTGCCTACATATAAAATAATTTTTAAGTATAAAGAGTTTGTGTTATAGTGACGGGAATTCCAATAATTAATTATGACTAACTGATTAAGAATAAAACAATATAAAAAAGTAAGTATTAAAAAAAAGAAGTGATTTTGATTTTCCCAATGGATTTTTTTACAATTGTTTCAAACTATAAAAACAATATTTTATCAAATGGGTTTACAGATACGTCTCTTTGAAAATCTATATTAGTAATGATATAAAGACTTTTTTGAGATATTCTGAATTTCTCTAAAATTGACGGCCGGCTGGTCGAGTGGTCAGGCAACTGGACACTTTACGCAGCGGTCGCGGGTTCGAATCCCGCCAGGTGCAGATAATCTGTATGACGAATGTAGATGTCTGCACCGGGTCATGGATGTGTATTTATATATATATATATATATATATATATATATATATATATATATATATATATATATATATATATATATATATATTTATATCTTAAATTTATTTCCGTTCCTAGTACCTGTAACACAAGTTCTTACGAACTTAACACGGGGCTAGGTTAACGTGGTGTGATTGTTGGTTAATATTTATTTATTTATTTATTTAAGACTTATGCAATAACAATATTACGCTAAATTTATCCCGTGTATATACTACGGTCAACAAAAGTCGATAATAAAATTATCATGAGAACACGCCCGTTATGTTTGTTGATTTTTAATAATATATTTTTCATTGTGTCTAAATCGTGTTATTATGCCATTGTTGACTCGCTAAAGGGAACTGTTACACTCATTAATTGTCCTTAACGTTCGAAGGGTGCCTTCGCTTTTTGGTAGGGGATTAAATCCCCGTTGGGTATGCGTCATTGTTTGCGCAAAATATAGTTATTTATCTTTCCGTGAGTGTGTCCTAAGCAATCATGGTGTGCTATTAAATCCTAAATAACATGTTTCTAACGTCAAAAGTATGATTTATTTTATTCGTTAACGTAAAAAGAATTATTTTGTTATAAAAGTTATATTAAAGGTAGTTAAATTGAAATTAGTAAAAAATAGTGAAATATAGATATTCAGATATTTTAGTAAAATTTGAGAGATAGAGGAATTTTTATCAAGTTTAATTTTTTATTATTCTGAAATATTTTAAATTATCAAATTATATATTTCTATTTATTATTGCTTAAAAATATTAACTCAATTATCTCCTACGTATAACGCACTTTGCTGAATATTAATTTTACATTACGAGTATATCATATGAAAGATGAAGTTTCTATTAAGTACTGAATTTTTAACTTCTATGCAAATAAAAAAATAAAAAAACAACATGTTTATGTAAGAACAAGAAGAATAAATTATTATTATTATAAATTGAAGTAATCTATTTGAATTATGCTATTACACTCAGTGTAAGTTATAAAAGTTGGTCATGAATGAATATGATTCATAGATTTAGTGACAATAAATTAAAATTTCATAATTATGTAAAAAAAGCAATCATTCTGGTGTAGTGGTGCGAGTAGTTGTCTTAATGCTGGCGGTCGTGAGTTCAGGGTAGATATTTGTATTTGTACAAATATTTGTTTCTGGTCTGGGTATATTTCTTTTCTTTCTTTCTTTTTTTTTTTAAATCTTTAAATTTCTGTTGAAACCATTCCTTTGTGGGATTTTATTATACATGCGAATACCATAACCCAGAAAGGAGACGTTTACTTTAAGCAGTCGAGAACTTGGAGTTACACATTTTGTTATTCCTTCTAGTGTTAACTGCGATTAATACTATTTATTTCAAAACAATGAATGTTCTGGTGAATATATATAATATTGTTATAAATTACAGGATTACAGGATTATTCAGTACATTTTAGTACACAAAGCGCTCGCATTCGCGATGTGGTGCGGCTGTAACACAAAGCACGCTCGCCTGCGTGCCTTCTCCGATTTTATAAGAATCCTATCTAATTGTTTTATCAAATAAAGAAATGAATTTAAAAAAAAACATCCTCCTCTTTACTCACTACACATATGGTTTAGTATCATGAATATTATTAATATTATTAAGTATATTTTAGGCATAAAAAAATTCTCAATTTAATTAATAGTAAAAGGTTTTTAAAAATAACTTCCCAAGAACTTTAAATAGAATGAGTATAACTTTTCAATTTACTAATATTTCAAAGTGGCTCACAAATGTTTTTATAATACATATATTACATTATTTATATAAAACTTAATATGTCGTCCCAAGTAAACCACTTATCAGGGGTATAGAGAGTTCTCATAAAAAGTCACAATTTGAGCCGCTATAAACATTCGATTGCTTATATAAATATTGTCACAAGGGTTGAGCTAGCACTCGTGGAGATTCGAAAGCCATTGATTCCTCAAATATGCACAAAATAATTGTAAAAATGTGTGTGCGTATATTATAAATCAAGAATATCGTATTAATATTTTATTACGAATAATTAAATAAAAAAATAAAAAAACAACATACCGCTTAAATACAAAACCGACGTCTTCATCTTCAAATTCTCCAGAATCGGCTTAATAGTTTCGTACGTCAACAATTCAATTTCATTGTTCCTCAAATCTAATAGTTCGAGACCTCTGACGCCTTCAAATAGTCCCTCGTTTATGGATTGCAGTTGATTTCCAGTCATAGATAATTTTCTAAGCAATGTGAGCCCATCAAAGGCCCTCTCCGACAAATATTTCAACTCGTTGTTATCTAACAGTAGTTCGTTTAGGTTCCACAATTCAGAAAATGTTAAATCTCCAATCATCGACAATTTATTCGATCTCAAATCTAAACTCGTCAAATTGCCCAGACCTTTAAACGTATCTCTAGTTAAAACTGGTATTAAATTTGCTTCGAGAACCAAATCGTTGAGTACGTTTAAATGTTCGAAACATCCATCGTGAACCAAACTAATGGTGTTAAACGAAAGATCTAAGTATCTAAGACTTGGTAAATCTACAAACACGTCCCGCTGTATCTCGATCACTTTGTTTCCTTTTATCGTTAAGTTTACGAGTGCCGGTAGGTTCGAAAACGCGGAAAAGTCTAATTCCGTTATTTTATCATTCATCAGTGTTATATCTCTTAGCGTGGACATGTTTGTGAATGTCTTTTTCTCGATTTTGTTCAGTGTCGCGTAGTGTATGTAAAGCTTCTGCAATCTCTTTAAACGATGGATTACTTGTAAAGGAATGAATTTGAGTGCACCGTCCGATCTCACATTAAACGTTAATCTCTCAAGGTACGGTTGTGAACTAAAACTCGACCAAATTGGATCGGTTTCGTCGATGCCTCCGTTAAAAACCCAGCAGTCCGCTCGTGTAGCGGTCTTTATCGATGTGTTCTCACAATAGCAGTGCACTTTTGATTCTCTATTTGTTATCTCGCACATGTTATCTTTAGCCTGCACAGCGTGATACCTACGTTCTGTTTTATCTCTACGTTTTTCATTTAGTCGGCTTTCAGTTAATGATATTTGCATTGAGGTCAGCGCAAGAATCAGAAGTAAATATTGAATGGGCTTCATGTTTTCCAGCTTTTTCGGTAGAGTAATCTGTAACAAATAAAAAATATCATTCAAGCGATATTGCTTTTCATACACAGAAATACTTATTACATTTTTTAGTCTTTTATCACACTGCAGATGAAGTTTGTGAAGAAAAACTTCATTACTTAGTATTAGTATAAAACTAGCTATCCACTATGAGCTATTTTTGTCAATCTTTCGCTTTGCTTTCTTACAATATATGTTATATATCTATTATGAAATAAATGAATAATTCGACAAAAAACTAGCATTAAGTTGAGGACTGTCGACCACCACTGTCTAAACAAAACAAAATTGTTGTTAAACTACTTTTTCGAAAACATAATTTTGTTTCCTCCACAGAGTAGTTAATTTTCGTCGTACTGGATTTACAATAAAATAATAATAATAATAAATAATAATAATCTAATTAATGCTTATTATTGTTATTATTATTACCTTTTATTATACAACATTTCTGAATGTTTAAATTAAATTAAGATTGAAAATTCATTGTAATTGACTTAAATATTTGAATTTATATAAATATAAAATAATTTAAATGAATAAGGTACACTAACGAATTGGGGTAACCTGTGATGTTAGTGATAAACATATGATTAAATAAATGAATAAATAAATAAATACAATAAATATGCAAAATTTTTGGTTTACGATTATTAAATAATCTATGCATTTTTATGATTGTGTATAGTAGCGATAGATTTCCTGCAAAATCAAATGAAGCTTGTGTCAAAATTCTATTTTTAAAGAGCAAAATCGGAGAAATAGATGATTGAATCCGACTATAAGTCACTTATTATTATTTATTTTATTTAACTCTTTATTATACAATATATATACGTACAGAAAATTACAAAAAAATACAAGTCCTTGAAATGAATGTATAAAGGGTTTGCTTATCCCTATAAGAGATTTCTTCCAGCACACCCGAAAAGGAATCATCTTAGACATAAATCAGATAAGGTAGACGTACAATTACACACAAAAAAAGTCACTTAGTGTGCATACTTTGTATTTTATGATGAAAAAAAAATTTAAGCTGTTCATTTTATATATAACACAAGACAAATGTATATAATAGAAGATAAACTTGTTTAGTTTATTGGTAAATTGCACCCAAGAATAGCCATATATAGCGGGTCGCTTATAAAAAAATAAATAAATTAATGAATCCTTAATTGAAAGTTGAAAATCTATGTAAAGGAGGAAAGAATAGTCAGGAAAGAATAGTCAGAAAGGAGGAAGAAATAGTCAACTAAAAAAATTATTTTTAAAAATTGAAGGTTTAAATTTTTACTTTGCTTAATATCCTACGTATAAAAAACGAATAATATATAGCAATAAAAATGACTTGGAACGAATACTCGTATCAACATCAATGTCATTATTAAAGTCTAAAACATATTGTTTGTTCGCATATTTTATTACAGAGCCCATTAAATGTTAATTATTCACCAAAAGCATATTGCGTTTTATTACGGTACACCGGAATTAAATAGCTCTTAGCATTCATCGCCCTAAATTTATCCCATATAAACATTTTACGACCTTGTCGTATTGAGTTATAGAAGTATTCTATAAAATTAAGTCAATGAATTTGTCAAATTTGAAAGCAACATGGTTCTAGGTTATTGATATTGCGTTTAAGTTAATGAACGGATGCGCCAAATGTATACTAAAATTTCAATTTAAAATTCAACTAAGATACATATGCAGTATAATATGTATATCAGTATTTTACAACGCTTCCAGCAAAAAAAAAAAACCGTTCGGAAATGCACACAAGGCCCAGACTATGACAAATATATATATGGCCTATACAAAAAATTGTTGCAAGCGGGATTCGAAGCCGAGACCGCTAGCGTAATAACTGCGGAGCGATGAAAAATGCGAGCAACCACTGTGCCGGCTTGTTGTCAAACGATATAGAAATTAAATTTTAAAAATACATATGTAGGTACCACTTTTTATCTTCATAAAGATCGTTACTTTTTTGACGTTAAAAAATACACTATGATGCACTTAGGTTAATTTGTGGGGTGTGGAACTACCAGCGTATCGTGTGTGTGACTCATTCAGCTCCCTCGTTTGCTTTGAGTGTATATGACTGTTTATCGAGTCAATACCTCGTTGAGTATCAAACAAACGCAAACATATCGGCTTTAAAAGTCAACGTCTAAAGATTTTCATGGCGTTGCAAATAGAAGTGGTGTTCTATTGAAAATTTTGATTTGTTAGATTGTATGTGTCTTTGTTTATTGATAGGTACTGTATAAAATGTATGAATGTTGCATTTTCATTTAATTATACTCCTTTTTAGAGATTAAATGATTTATTAGATCGATAATTTTAAATAAAATATTCATGTACTATACAAGTCTGCATAGACCTCTAACTCATGCTGGTACTACATATAAAATATTAATGGTAGGTATAGTTTTTTTTAAGTCTATATAATTTCTAACATCATAAATCAATAACTTTAAAGACATGCCTTTGTAATGAATTAATTAAATCGGATTAATGAATAAAGAACTTAAGACTAAAAAAGGTTATTACTTAATTATGATTTATTCTAATTAGGACATCACTTGTTTTACGAAGACGACTTCGTCAATGAATGTAGAACAAATGAAAAGAGGACTTTCGTTGTCCTAAACGACTGTTGTATTGAATTTTTCTAGCCCTTCACGATTGCGCTTTAATTAAAAAAGTTTTGATGATATTTTTTTACAAAATGAGTCTTTTTTTAATTTGGACTTTAGACCTTTTAATTTCTTCGAAATGTACACGTTCTTTAGATACGGTCATTTCGTCTTTGTCTCTGATGTTATTCATTTCGTTATTCTAAAGGAAAAATAAAAGTATGTATAGATTTTAATATTGAAATGTCTTTGCTTACCTTTTGATGCCGAAGTTTGATCTCTCTTTGAAGATGTTTGAAGAGACAATTTTACGATTGTAGATAAAGTTCGAGCAGGTAAAATGGAGCTACTTTTTATCGAGTTTTGTTCGTCTGTGTTGTTACTTTGTCTCTTTAAAAGTAAATTTTCAAAGACATTGAAATTATATGATTGAAAATGACTATAATGTTTTCGACGAATTATAGAAGTTATTATGAGGTTTTTGTAGTAAATATTTTTTAATAAATACTTTTAAAATTTCTTTCGTATCAACTACTCATTTTTTAATAAAGTACGTCTTAAGGTATTTTTCGTTTATTAACAAAAGGTACATATGAATATACAAAAAAAAAATGTGTATGTACTTATCGCACCTAAGAAGTGATACTTAAAACTTTCTTATGTATCTAAATCCTACCACTTGAGAGTGGTATTACTAAAACGGTACTTGTTACTTTATCCAAATTTTGTTTCTAACAGTAAGATATCTATTTTATTTTATTTTTGTGACTTCACACATACATAAATGGCAGGTGAAACTAAATAAAAGCTTGTAAAAAGTGAGTTGACACATCCAGCGCAGTGAAGTGAGTTAGCACAATTGCGCGGCGTCTACTAGCTAACTTCATGGTGTCAGTTTTTTTTTTGTCACAGTATTACATTTACTCTCATAATTTTTCCCTAACGCGCCAAAAGAAGTATAACATCAAAAAACTATTATATAATTTAGGTTAATATTTTATACAACCTAATGTTAAAATTCTGTCTTATAAAATAACCCATAATATCACAATATAATATATATGATTGATATGAATGATTTTTCTCATATTTTAAATCTACGGATAAAGTTAAGAGTTGGTATTTGTAAGACTTATCATCTCATTTCAGCTGCGTTGATATTGAGGGTTACTATTCCGTCACAACCAGCATAATGTTTTAAAGCCTATATTACTTCTAGGTAATTGGGTAATTAGGCGTTATTATGGTTAAACAACTATTAAAATTTGTTTTATAGTTTCAGAGTTTATTTATTACTAGGTGCAATGTCAGCATCAGTATATAATCGTATAGTGCTATAGGGCGAAGCGCGGTCTTCGACGTGCTATTATAGGCACGCGCCACCGGCTCCCCGGTCGGTACCACCGCAACCGCTATGTCCCTGCATTTAAAACTATAATATCTTAGAAAATATTCATTTCAATTGCATGCTGTAAAGGGCCGTATTGATCTACATTAAATGCACAATGTACTTAATTGGATAAGGATAAATGCTGTATTGCTTAAAATCGCTTCGTAAATAAGCCAAAATTTCTCGTATAAGTAAACGATAAAAAATGGTTATTGTGGATTATCCCTAAGAGATAGATATATACCATCGCGGAGTTTTTTGTAGACCTTTTTAAGTTGTACAATACTGTAGTACATCATTTTGATCTATTTCGTAGGGTTCAGCCAGCGTTTGCAATGTAAGCGCAAAAAATGTGTTTATTTACGACATCACATTAGAAAACTCTGAAATTATGAGTGTTTCTCTACTATATTATGCATGTTATATACATATAAACCTTTTTCTTAAATCACTTCATCTATTTAAAAAAACCTACATCAAAATACGTTGCGTAGTTTTAAAGATCTAAGCAAACATAGGGACAGACAAAGCGGGAAGCGACTTCGTTTTATACTATGTAGTAACAAATAATAAGTATTCTCTCTTTGTCATATTAGTATTAACAGATAACTTTTATTTACGTGGCTGTTTCCAATTAATAATTAACACTATTCAATATAACAGAAGCAAGGATTGGGCGTACATTTCAATTAGGAGATCTAAAATATTCAAGTTAGTCCAAACACCTTAAAGTGGTTCTGAGAGAGTTGTTGGGTATTTACAAATAGCGTCTCGTTTGCAGTGCGATTCCTGTTTATTTAATTTGGATATTATCTCAGTTTCAATTTTAACAGTTACTGATAAAGTTAATCTCACACATAAGTTAAGTCATAGGCTATCGGAGATTTTAAGTGTAGAAGATAAAACAAGGCCAATATGGCCTTTTTTGCCTCAAATAATAATATGTAACTTAGTTTAGTTTCACAGATTGCAAATAAAATATCTGACAGATCTGTTCCACAATCAGAGTACCTACTTTAATCTCAATGTGAAATAAAAAAGAAAGAAAAAAATAGAAACTACAATATATTCGATACCGTTATATGTCAAATAATTATTTGAAACTTTATTAGCAAACGTTGAAATTGAGAACGAGACTCATACCTCTTTATTATGATGTCATAGAAATTATTAATGGCGTGTGATACTACGTGACTATTAATCAAAATATATGTACAATATAAATAAAATAATTTGCCTAAATTTTTTTTTTACTTACAATAGACGAATCAGAGTTTGAACCACGTTGAAAATCAATATTCATTATTGTTTTGGTTTTTATGTTTACTTTTCATGTTCATTAATAAATTAACTTTCCAACTCACAAATTACTTGTAAATAAAATAAATAGTTTTTCACATATAAAGCTCATTACAATAAAAGCTTATTAAGACTACTATAACAAATATATTTTTAATTTCGTAAATGAATCTAATACAACTCTTATCACACAAAGCACTGAGAGTTCGATGTTCAATATCTCAAAGTGAAACAACTGTAGATATCGAAAACCTCAATTCTCTTTAAGTAATATTGCTATGAAATGTTTCGTATGAGATAAACGAAGGAATAGAAGCAAATTAATCTTCTACACACGATGCGATCACAAAACAAACTATTGATTAGACACAGACAAAGACTTTGAGTAAATAAACGGATTGACGGTTGATTGAAATAACGAATATATTTAACTATTTCGTGACGATTCTTAATTTGGTATCATACTATAGTTTACAATAGTAGTTTACATGTAAGTATTATTGTATATAGTCATGTATTATTATGTTTACAACTAAACTGAACTGAATCAGCCTGTATACAACCCACTGCTGGGCAAAGGTCTTGAAAGAGTAAGAGTCAAGAAGGTTAGAGCTTAATCCACAAGCTGCTGCACTGCGGGTTGGCAGTTAATTTACCTACCATGAGTAACGATCGTTACCAGATGTCTATGATATTAACTGGAACCGATGGTTTTAAGTGCTTTCCGAGGCACGGTGACCGGTAATAATTATTTGTCCAAATACAATCTTTCCCAAGCGGTAATCGAACCTGCAACCGCCAGCGTTGAGGCGACTACTTGCATCACTACACCAGAACCGTCTTCATGGTTAATAACAAACGTATTTTTAATTATTTATAACGATTTATTATTTGTAATCTTTTATTATTTATACTAAGTATTTATAAAACACATCTACGTAATAAATCACGTTTTAAATATATTCCCATATCTCCGAGATTCGATTAAAATCCAAGATACCTATTTATTTTCACTAAAATCTTTCGCTGAAATATTTCGCTAAAAATATTTCATGTACTGTGTAATTTATTTCACAAGTATCTAGAATTCTACGCTCATAAGAAAACCTTATGTAAAAAAATTATGTACCTACTATAAAACAGAATATTTTTTTGGATAAAAAGAAAAAAAGATTGTAAAAAATCTCCGCTCCAGTGGACAAGGGCTCTGCAATCCTATTGGTTAATATTTCTCCGTTTCTCCGCTCCACCGCCTCGCTCCGCATCAATGGACAGGCACCCTGAAAGATTGTCCCCTACCCTAAAGACTGTCTGGTAAACTATATTGCTGGTAAGTATATATATTTTTATGAACACTTACGTAATTTTCCTTTATAATTAGCGTACAATAAATTATGTAACTAAATAAACGAAATAGGCACATTATTCATTATAAATATATTAATATGTTCTATTTATGGAACAAAAAATACCTTATATGATAATAAATCTCGGAAATAAGCACATCACCACATCGTCCCTTAAAGCTCGTAAAAAAAATCGCATTGAGAATATAACTCTCAACAAATTCTCGGAACCAGACCTTATCAATATTAATATTTTTATTGTATTTCGAAGTCGGAAATGAAACATCTTCCCGTAGAAAGTAAAACGAGAGAATGCACAGTCGTCGCTAGAAAATTTCGTAAACAATATACTTTTCATAAGGACTTGGAATTTTTTCATCAAGTCTCTTTATCGAGGCAGCCAAGTATGACTTGGCGAGGGATCAAGACTTCCTTTCATTCTTGCTATTAGAAGAAAATAGAATTATAATACAAAATTCCATTTAACGAATTCATTACGGTGTTCCTGAATTATTTATAAGTAAGCTTTTTTGATATAGCATTTGTTTTTGACAAGTAAATTGTACGGATAGAATTTGTTTGTATGTGGAAAATTTTATTACATTTTAATTTGATATAACATTTAACCTGGGGTTGAATGAGGTGCAAAAAAAACGATTTACAAATCATACTACACACTTACCTCACGTATAACATAGTTACCAACATTTTAAATTGCAGATTTTAACAACTCAGATGTTGTTGTTGAATGTTTTGAGATTTTGTTGAGTATACTATACCTTATGCAAAATTATTTAATACATTAAATGCGTTGATTTCTTTTTCTATTTGTATGAAATATTAATATATTATTTGAATGGTATTGTTGATTGAAAGGACTAGACGTCCAATTCAACTACTGTTTAAAACTGCGACATGACTATTATGTGCTGTTTTGCTTTGATTTCATAATTTTATGGTCCTTATTATTATAAACAAATATTACACGCGTGTGAAGCCGGGGCGAGTGGCTGGTTTTTATAATGCGAGCCTAATGATGGACAATATTAGGTACTAAAATATTGATGCAATATATTTTTTTAAATAAACTTTATCACCATGAAATTTTGATTTAACAACTTTTTAATAAGATTTTGAAAAGTATACGTGAAACCTTTTTCCAAAATAAATCATGTAATTTTTTTTTCCCATAACATGCAATCTTTTTGGTAGATATGAAACTTCAATATGTGGTATCGTGAACTTTTTTTTAAGTAATGAATATTTTTGCTATAGATTTTATTCCCTTATTTTCCACAGCCAACAACACAAACACAAAGAACCATTCAGACAGCTCACGCCATATTAAAAAAAAAACTTCAATTACATTTATTGTGTAATTATTTATTGAAAATATATATTTACTAATTTAATTAAAAGTCTAAAAACGGATTTTATCGCGTTTATTTCAAATTACAGTTTAACAATATTTTATTTTAAATTATTTCCCAACGTTTCGGACCCTTTACAGTGTCCATGATCTCGGGGGACTGAGGTGGTGGGTGTCCGAATAACGAATAATTTATATATTTGCGTAAATATAAGAGAACAGTATATTTACCAAATAAAAAAATAGTACTAAAGTATTTTCAAAACCGGACCAGTAAGTAATACCGGAGATTACCCCAAACATCAAAATTCACTTCATCAGTCATTTTGTGAGTAGTAAAATAATTCCATCTCATATATAGGTATGTATTATAATTTCTGTATTCCTTGAATTTTTCTACAACAAGAGCAATATTCTTTATCTAAATTACTCCCCACTTACAACTATAATAATTAGAACATACTTTAAAATATCAAAAAACGTTCTGAATTTATCTCTAAAACATATTTTAGGAATTATCGTATATATAATAATAATAAGAACCAAAAAATTAGGAAAAAAAAAACAGTACATAACAGTCATGTGACAGTTAATTGGTTGAAATAGTCGTTGAATTGGACGGCTAGTCCTTTGACTCAGTAACGTCATTCAACTAATCGTTCAAACTTCGAGTATCCAGGTGCTTGAACACAATGCATTTTTAACGACTGCTAGATACTCGTATACGCCAACTGTTATGTCATGTAGACTTAACTTTATGGTTTTTTTTAATCTTGATCTTGCACTGCTGGAATGATTGTCGTAGATACTTCTTTAAGTTTTGAGAGATCTGGACTTTACAGACCAAACAGTAAAATGGTATTATAAAGTATTATAACGTTATTAAATGATATAATAAGATACAAAGTCTCACTTATGGTCAGAAGTCCGATTTTAGCCGATTTAAAGACTTTTGTACCGATGTTTTAATAGTTTGCGAAGTAGAAGTAAGGGTCTATTTTTTACGTTGGTATGTTTGTTATTAAATTACTTCCTAACCACTAAACTGATACAACGATTTTAATTAGTCGTTGGATTTTATTTATGGTAATATTTTTTTATAGTAGTTTTCGAGTGAAAAATGAATTTTAAATTAAATCATCGAAAGCTAAATTTTTTTATTACTTTTGTAATACTTTTACTTAAAACAAAAGTTATATTTAGACGATTTTATCGAATTTAATTAATACTAATATTAAAAATATGAAATTAAATTAGTCTATCTTTTTATTGCTGATGAAAAATGAACACAAATTAAACAGTAATTTAGTCATTTTGATTTTAATATCCCATTTATTTAAACATTTTAGAAGGTATTTTATATTCATCTGCGATAAACGGAACAGAAAATATAATACTACCTACAGGTAAGTTAGTATTAAGATTTCAAGTATCTTTTTTAATAGCAGCTGTGGGTAAAATTAAGTTTCAATTTTTCTCGTTTATAAGCCGATCTCGAGATACTGAAGGAGATTTCTCGTTGAAATTAATTTCTTAAGATCCTTGTATACACGTTTAAGAGTAATATTGAATACATATTTAATTAAATACTCTTCGGGTATTAAAATATAAAAGATAATAACATTTCAGAAAAGTCTTTAGTAAATTTACTTAAAGTCCAATTTTTATCCAACTTTTAAACTACGTTTAGATTTACAATACTAATTAGCTTTACGAGTATTAACTTTGTGTAAGTATGTGAATTGTCCAGCACAACGAACGCAGCGATCACTATGACATAAATGTAAAACATGCTCGAAGCCATTCTATATAAAAATAATAGTAGGTACTTATATTACGTCGCTAGGGAGGGAAGTGATACATTTCAACCCGGATCATTGTCCAAAAAACCTAACAACCTAACAATAAATAAAGGAATAAATGAATTAATATTTTATAATTAATATAAAATAAATCGTATGAATAAAAATGTATCTTCCGATAATCGTATGAATAGACACTTCCTAAAACGAAAAATGATCCAGACCTTCACCTTCTATTTTTTTTTTTTTTTTTTTTTTTTTTTTTATCGCAGGGAATCCATTTACGGATGATATCCAGGACGCCCGGGTCGGCAGTCCTAGACCTATGTCGGACTCGGCACTTTGGGAGTGCAATACCGTACTAAACCCCCGCGGGAGCCTTCAGCCGCTTTAATTGGAGGGTCCCGGATCTGCAGGCAACAGGATCCCTCCAGCGACAGGCTGGCCTCGGCGAAAAGGCCAGACTTCTACTCCATGGGAACTGTCCGGCTAACCTCTGAACAGTCCCGACGACGCCGTGTCTAGTAGGACCGGGTTCCCATCCCGGCCCGACACGGGCACAAGGGCGTTACTGGAGGCGCATTAAGTAGCGCCTCCTACGCACCCCCATTCGTCGCCCACGGATGGAGGCCACGTCGGCGGCCTCCTCTCTAATCCGCTCGTCGGCCTCCTTCTGGGACATTACTGTCTCGCAGAAGGAGACCATCGCCTTCCAGGACTCGTCGTCGCCGAGCATCGCGGTGATGACGCTCGGGAGCGACAAGTCCCCTCCAACGACCGACGTCAGACCTTGACGCAGCGCCGCCCATCTCGGGCACACCTCGAGGGTGTGCTGGGCAGAGTCCACCGCCGCGCCACAATCGTGACATTCAGTCGTCGGCTCCCTCTGGGCCGTCCGACACAGGTAGTCACCAAAGCAACCATGACCGGTGAGAACCTGCGTCAGACGGAAGGTGAGGGGCTTGCGTTTTCGACGCATCCACCGCTCGAAGACCGGGCGAATGGCAGCCGTTACGCGTGTGCCGTACGGCTGCCCCGCCAGGTCCTCCCCCCACCTCCGCATAAGCGATTCCTGCCCTATCCGACGCACCCGTAGGATCCCGTCCAACGTAGGGTTCTCACCAAGAGCCCTCCTACCCGAGACGTATGAGTAGGTCTCGGCAAGAACCTCCGCCACGAGCTCCCACGGGGGGTCGCCGGCTAGAACAGTAGCTGCAGCCCACGATACCGTACGGTACCCCCGAATCACCCTCACCGCGATTGTTCGCTGCGCAGTGCGCAGCGCCGCCTTATTTTTCGCGATGAGGCGATCCGCCCAAACCGGGGCACCGTACGTCGCCATACTCCGGCAGACTCCGGAATACAGCTGCCTGCAGGCGGCGCTGGGTCCTCCGAGGTTCGGGAGAAGTCTGCCCAGTGCAGACCTTCACCTTCTTTAGTTTATGTTGGTGAAATTCAATTTGGAGCTCTAAACTCTGTTAAACGCGTAAACCGAGTTTAGGTCAACGCGTCAAAATTAATCGCTTTTATTTTCAACGGTGAAATCGGCCCTTAAAAAACAATATATTTGCATCGGGATGAAAGTTGACGCATGCGCTCTAAAAATTATTCATCATTTGGCTGGGAGGAAATGTAGCACTTTCGTGCCTAAAATTACAATCGAAAATCGAACTTTCGATCCAGGTGTTATAAAAAATCGTTTTTGATATTCGTTTAATATGTATATAAATTTACGAATGAATATATGTAAGAAAACTAATTAATTAAGTTTTTTCCTGTGTTATAAATAATATAAGTAAAAATAAGTATAAAATTCATTTACTACAAAGTATAAAATATGTAGCTGAACACAAAGCTAGTCGAGACTTGTAAAGCGACATGATGTCATTTTTAAAATTATGACGTGATTGATAACCGAACGAAGACATGTTATAAATGAAACTTTTATTGAGATTTTATTATTTAATGTTTTCGTTATTATTAAATATTCGTAAAAAAATAAATAATTCAATAAAAAAACTATATATATATATATATATATATTATTTATTGATTTATTTATTTTTTTTACGAATATTTAATATACACACAGTAACAGTAGCGATCGATTTATCAGACGGTCGATGTATAATATATCGATGAACAGCAGCGATATACTCGGTGGTATCGGTCGGTATATAGCACCGCACGTTAAGTTGATTTAAAATATCTTTTCACCGTATTTGTTCAAAAGTCTTAATATTTTAAATAAATATTTTAAAAATATCAGGTAGGTAGGTATGGAGTGGATTGGAGTAGCTGTAGTGGAGCAGCCTGTTGGATTAAGCTCCAATCATTCGGAGGCCTTTGTTTACCAGTGGGAAATTTACACTTACAAAAGCAATAACTCGAATAAAGTTCGCGCGAGCCCATTGTATTTGTGTACGTGCAAAAAAAACAACGATAACAAAGACGATATAAATATCGCGAGGACAATATAAATTTGTGTATATATATAAGCGAAGAAAAATCCTGGACCCGCCGGAAGGTAGCATCGTTCGAACTCCAGTCATTTTGTGACCACGACGGATACAACAACTTCGAAACATTAAAAAAAAGTAAACGTAACTACATAATATTACCCCCGTAAGACCCGTAATACACGAATATAAGTTCGGCAAGGAAGCTAAAAAAACTTGCGACAGTTTCTATAATAAATGTCGGCATTCTGAATGTGCAATAAACGTAATAACAATGAGATTAGAATAATAATTTGCATTTTTTTTTGGTTGGTCACAGGAAATTTAATCTATTTTTGTATTTTAACAAAAGAATTGGTAATTCAAAATGTTAATCACAAACTACAAACTACCTGCCACCCTTTCCTACCTGCTATTTCTTTTATTGGCACGATACTATTCACAAATAGAGGTAAAAAAATTTACCTGGCTAATAGTGAGCGCTTTCGAAATTCTGTATAAATTTCTATTGACTCATTTGAAATAGAGGATAGCGTGGTATTGAATAAAAACATACTTAAGTGTTCATATCGGAATAAAAGGTTGTAGACTTATTCAAAATTGAAAACATTTTCATTCATACTTTCATTTAAACAATTTTTCATTTATTGACACCACTAATGAGCAAAATAGCATCGTATGTGAAGGATTCTCAACACAATTGTTGTTTTAAGTAAAGCCAGACTTGATAGTGATGACATCATGGTGAGTTTTTATGTCGATTAAATTTTCACTATTGTACCCTTATCTGAGTACCTAAACATCATAAAGGAGAAACTTGTAAGTAATGACATTTCGACGGATGTTTTAGCGTTGCTCGAACATTATTTGATATCAGACTAGTTTGTCTACAGCGGTCAATATTACCTACAAATAGATAGGTGTCTATAGGTAGTCACCGCAGGGTTGGGATCTCTTAGGATTAAATATTATATAGAATTTAAACCCAAGAGAGCAAAATTTTGTTTTGTTTTTTAATACTTTTAGCGAGATTAAGCAATCCTTGATAGTTTTAGGAATCGACATTCCTACCTATCCTACCTGCAGGTAAATCTAATTTGATAACTAAAAACTGGCTTTTAATTTAAAAAAAAAATGTGTATCCGTGATGTATTCAAACAATGGATATAGGAAACGATATGTAGATCGTAATATTATTTTGTTGAATAAAATTCATGCAAACTCATTTTTTTAGTGTTGCGTTCAATTCAATTCCTTGTGCATAAATATCTTTTCCTTATAAATTACCGAAGAAATAACGAAAACAAAAATTGTGTTGTGAATAGTTTTGCAGTGTATAATATGTTACAACTCAAAACGAAGAAACTGCAACTAGGAATATCTATTCCTAGTTGCTTTAAAAATTCTTCTTAAAAGAAGAAGTTAATTTGAAGCCGGCTTATTTCATTCAGATTAAATAATTAACCATTATGAGGGATTAAATCTTAAGCAAATACAATTTGAGGTCGATATAAACTTGGACGGATTATGAAAGGTGTTTTATCATTTAGTCGGTATTGCAAAATTTATGTAACTCAACTTTATCATTAAACTGAAGTTTTGGGGAAGCTTAAGTCAAATTTGAATTAGTTCAAGATCCAGTTTTCACTTAAATCAATTAGTTGTAAAGTATTTACGTGAAAATTTGATTGATCGGCATAAATAATTACAAACTGCTAACTCGAGTTACTCTTGTATCTGTGGGATTAGTTTAGTTATGATTTTGGTTAGATAACTATAATATAATAATATTAATTTGGGGGTGAAAAGGGAGAATCCTCCGACCAGATGGATGTTGATTCTGGTGGGCTACTGCCCCCCGACGGTTGTTATCGGGTTCTTGTATATATTGTTCAATCGCTCGGATAACTTTGATAGCGTGATGTAGGATACATAAGTTCGTATGTGGCGAGAAAGATGTCGCTACATTAATAATTAACTATAAGTTATTAACTTTCGTCTATGATTATATGTGGTATTTTTATTGATATAGGTGTGCAAGTAGAAACTCGGCTTTAACTTGGTTACATGAAACAAAACACTTCAACGCATCCAATTCGTCCGCTATTTTGGATATGTGTATCGTGCCCATTGCAGTAGTTATATGTTGTTTTCAAGTAGTCATTTCCTTCGTATCAATTTTATGAGATGAATTTCGATAAGCAACATTTACTCCATTGCATTCTGTACTGTTTTCAAACTGATAAAAATGCTGCTCAAGCTATGGAATTGATTAATTCGACATTGGGTGAACATTTTGTGAGCAATTCAACAGTGAAAAAGTAGTTTGCAACATTTCGTGATGGAAATTTTAGTCTTGAGGACAATCCACGTTCAGGTGCAATCAAAAAATTTGAGGATGAAGAACTTCAGATTTTACAGAATGTAAATCCATGTCAAACTCAAGAAGAGCTTGCAGAACAGACTTACTTGCCAAACAATTTCACTTCGATTGCATGCATTGGGAAAAATACAGAAAAAAGGAAAATGGGTTCGTCATAAACTGACAGAAGAAAACAAAAAACAAAGAGTTACCATTTACATGCATTTACTTTCTCGGTTCAAAAAAAAAAATCTGCATAAAATCATTACGGGTGATGAAAAATGGATTTTGTCCAACAATCCTTAACGTAGAAAAGCATGGGTTGATCCGGCCCAGCCATCCCCATCAGTTGCAAAACCGAATATTCATGCAAAAAAAGTTTTACTCTGTGTTTGGTGGGATGGGAAAGGAATCATTTACTACGAGCTTCTCACACCTGGCCAAACTGTTACAGCTGAGCGTCAGGCCCCGCTGATCAAATTAAGTGATGCTCTGGAGGTAAGAAGACCATTTACGGGACAAGGAAGGCGAAAAGTGATGTTGCTGCATGATAATGCACGTCCACATACAGCAAAATCAACCCAGAAACTCATCGTCAATTTAGGCTGGGAAGTTGTACATAAAGCGGCATACTCACCAGACTTAGCTCCATCTGATTATTACTTATTGAGATGAATGTCGTCATATTAAAAAAAAGCAGCAATTCATTAATGTCGAAATGTCCGAAAATGGCTGGATAAATATTTTGTTTCAATACCGCCAAGTATCTATCGTGAAGGCATTTATCTACTACCCAATAAATGGCAAAGGAATATAGATCATAACGGCGAATATTTTGATTAATAATTCTTGTAAGAGGTTTTATTTTTATTTTTATAAAGTTGACTTTGACAAAAACAGTCGAGTTTCTACTTGCACACCTATATATTTTGATGAGAGAATCAGTGTAACAAGAATAAGGTTATAAAAACCCATATTACTAATCTAGTAGAACCTATATTAAGAGTGTCATTAACTATGGGTGACTAGAAGGATTATTAAATAGTTACTAAATGTATTAAGTCTGAGATCCATCATGATCATTAAAATTTATCATATATCATAGTCCACATAATTTGACCTGAATGTTACAGTAAATGAAACCAAATTTAGTTCTATTACAAATAAACTAATAAAAGTAAGAATGAATATTAAGTTTTTACAAAGTAAATAACAGCATAGCTCCGTATTTACGAAGCTATCTAGCGGCCGTGTTCATTCGGCAAACACCCGAAGAACTTTCGACGGATAAAGGGACTCTAGCTAAATATAGAAAATATTTTATTTTTTTCGCTTTGGAAATAAATGTTATCATTTGTACTAATGGATAAAGTACGTTTGAGTATGTTTTACCGGTCATGAAACAGAAATAGAAAAACCAACATATAAAAATAAGTTTTCCACCATTTCTTTTTTTTTTTTTTTTTAGATTGGAGTGCGTATTACATCTGTCTATATGATCTTGTTATTGAAATATTTAAGATATTTTTCAATATGGTTTTAAGTAAATAATTAACATTAATAAATAATTTTGCAGCCGAAACTTACATAGTTTTTTTTTTAAAAGTAAACAACAAAAATGTGCATTTTTATTTATTAAGCAAAATAAACTTCTTACACTTCTAGTTTTTATTCAACTTTATTCATGGATTTGAATATTCGAACGAAATCCCTTATAGTAAAATAATATTTTAAAAACAACCATGTCAATAATAGAAAACGTCTAAGGCAACAAGTTCATAAAATAGAGACAAGAAAAGAGTCTTATTACAATACCCTCATCAGACGTATATTCGTACAAAATCCTAGAAACCGTACTGCGGGAACTCGCTAAAGTTTATTATGTAATGTCTAGATGCTCTGATATTGCTGGGACTATTTTATTTTGCAATTCTCAAATGGAAATTAAAGAGGGCTCCTTGCCAGGCTTAAGTGCTTAGTTTGATATCAGAAGTTCTTGTGTAAGAGTCGCATCGAGAGACACTGCTCGTTTCAAACTTACTTCTTTTCAACTAAGTGTAACCATGTGTTTTTATACAATCTGTTTCTCTTTGGCGATTATTTACTCTTTAAAAAGTACCACTTAGATACAATTTGATGTTAAATTAACATTATAACGCTATTCGCGTTGAAATATATTTTTGTGTCAAAATTTAAGAAGTTAAATTCAAAAGAATAGTGAGAGAGAGCAATAAACAAAAACATGTCTTTCTGATATTTTATACTAAGCCGTTAAATTGAATTGTTAAAAGATTTATTGAACTTGCATTCGTAAATTATTTCAATCTCACTTTCAAGAGTCAAAAATTATTACGTTTTATATATTAAAATTGTTATATACTTTGAAATCACAAGATTTAAAAATAAAATTTGACCCCTTTAACTGTAAATGATCAACAAATATCCCTTTCCTTTCATATTAACGTTCGTTTGAAATATAATTGTAAAAAAAGAGATATAGCATTGAAAATATCACATCACATTATCATCGACAATATCTCTAGAGATAAAAATCTGATTTTTTTTAAATCTTTTTCTTTTTCTTACCGATACATTCTAAAAACCGAATTATATCACGTATCGCTTTGCACGTCCTTCCATAAAATACCTCTAAATTTTTAATGATACGTCCTTTACATTTGTACCTGCGAAAGCATTATAAGTAGAGGAGGAAATGAGGACCCTTTTTTTCACTTGTCACAAGAATTAGTTTTTATTTTTTTATGTAGTCATACGAAAGTTTATGCCTATACAAATGACGCACGTGGAGTTTTATATCATATCCATATCGATGAGGATGAAGCGTACGGGTGAAGTTTTAATAAGTTGACTCAACTTTTGAGATCAACTCGTCCGAACAATAATAGGGAACTTTTATGGAATTATGTGGACATGAAATCGAGAATCGGTCTTACCCTTTCAGTTGAACTTTGAATGAATTCGAATAAGATAAGGTAGAAGTTTAATAATGTTTCGATGATCGATTCAGTTGTATGATAACACCAACTTTGCCTACGGCTTCGTTCGCTTCAGCGTTAAGCAATACAACTTTTTAAACTCATCCCTGGTTTAATTGATCTTGCCTTTAGTTATTTTTCTTTGAAACATCAATGATCGAATCAGTTACACCTCTATCAATATCGGTTACTATTATATGGATTTCATTAACAATTCAATTATCGTATTTTAGCATACTATTTGTCAATAATTATATTTACTATTTAAGATTAAAATAATTTACTACCAACTAAATCCGAATAAAATAATGGCAATAACTATTAAAAAAGACATATTTTTTTTCGCCCACAACACACTGGTTGTGTTGATTAACGTTTTGGTGTAATGGTGTGAATACTCACCCCAACACCGGTGATCGCGGGTTTGATTATGTACTACTTATTTTTTTTTTTTTTTTTGTTATTAAATCTCTGAATTAAAATAATCTATAAAACATAATATATATCATGTTCAATCTTAAATAATAATTTATTTATTTTATGAAAGAAATGTTAAGAATTCACCAAATCAACCTACTACATAATTATATTGAATTGTACTACTTAAATGTTCTGCTCTTCAGATGCCTCTTTTTCAATAAGGAGGAGCATAATTTTTAAAGATGGACTTCTGCCAATTGGTGAACATCTTATAAATATCTCAGAAATTTTTTCTGAGACACGAATATTTCCTTAAGATTCTTCACCAAATCGTTTCGCAAGAGATTAATTTTCAGATAAATCTTGAAAATGCATCAATGCCAGTTCAGACTGAAATTTGCAATCTTCTCAGTAAGGTTTGCATGTTCTATTAATTGTTTAGGCTCGACAAGTGTATAATTATAATGTTTAAGATGTATAAAAGATAAAGTGGAATCAATATTCATTACTTACCCGACCTCGGATCTAATGAAGGGCTTGTTACAAACTTTGATGTTTTGGATACGCATGCATCGTTGTAGCTATCAGTTTCAAGGTGTTTGAAAGTTTTGATGTTAAACTTTGTCTTGTATGTGTACAATTTTCAATTAATTTCCAATTCATTTAATGAAAATGGAATAAATATTTAAAAAAAAAAAAAATATATATATATATATATATATATATATATATATATATATATATTATATATATTAATTTTTTTATTTTAAAATCATGTCGAATGTCCATGTCGTGCCCACCCCGATATCGGTTGGAGATTCTACTCTTGAAGCTGTTGACGAGTACCTAGGACAAAATGTCCATCTTGGTAGATCCAACTCCGAGAAAGAGGTCAATTGTCAAATCCAGCTAGGTTGGGCAGCGTTCGGGAGGTTAAAAAACGTCTTTTCATCTGACATACCTCAGTGCCTGAAGTCGAAAGTCTTCGACCAATGTGTGTTACCAGTGATGACATCCGTATGTCAGATCAGTATCTGAGACGTGGTCTCTAACTATAGGCCTTTTAAACAAGCTCCAATTCACACAGCGCGCAATGGAGATGGCTATGCTTGGTATTTCTCTGTGAGATCGAATCAGAAATGATGAGATCCGCAGACGAACAAACGTTGCTGACATAACCCAACGGATTTGCAAGCTGAAGTGGCAGTAGGCAGGGCACATAGCTCGAAGAACTGACGGCCGATGGAGCAGAAAGGTTTCCGAGTGGAAACCACGTACCAGCAAGCGCAGCGTCGGAAGGCCGTCCGCGAGATGAACCGACGACTTGCGGATAGTCACTGGAAGCTGTTGGATGGAGGCTACTTTGGACCGGTCGCTCTGGAGATCTATGGGGGAGGTCTATGTTCAACATTGGACATCCAACGGCTGATATGATGAAATATTTATATAATCTTATTAATTATATTTCTGATGGCCGTTCTGTTAGATATACAAGAATAAGTACCCAAAAAAAAATAGTATTTGCTCCGAGTGGAAACCGAAACCGCGTTTGTTGGCGTTAATGGATCCTTCGTCACCAGTAAGTTAATTTATTATACAAAGTTCCAACACTGGTTTTCACGTATCTAACAACAAAAAACCATCATCGCGATTAAAATTTCTGAATTTTCGAATTTCTATAATATTGCAAACTAACCTCGGTATATAGTGGCGTTTGTCAGAGACAAACTTGGGCTTATGAAGTTCTATCCAGTGGTTCGATCCCGGTTGTAAGAGATGTTGTGCGATGGCCGATTTATGTTAATCGTTGCTTTTCAGCTTTGTGATATCTTCATTAATTCGTATTGTTATAGATCGTTTGGTTTAACCGATATAAGACTGCGACCGATTTCAAATAAAACAAAAACTAACGTTGTTAATAGTGTAGTTATCGGGAATCTGTGTCAAAAAGAAGTAAGGTGGACTTAAAAAGACTAGACGGAGGGTAGAGAGATAGTGCCCCTGACGGATGAAAGTTAACACATTGCCCTACAACAGTCTCTATTTGACCACGGATCGTGTAACTGATTCGAAATATCGACAAAAATCGTTAAAAAACTATATCGTGGTATGTACTTGTTTCTATATTTAAAAATAAAATATGTTTAAAAACCGCAAGTGCCTAAGCTTTGAAAGATTAATTATCAATAGATTCTTCTCTTTAATATCACATGCTTGTTTCCTTTTTAAGACTCTTTTTAATCCTTGTTCTCCTTCGTATCTACGGGACCGCTTTTCTTTTTCTCATGATGATGATTCTTCATGCAGATCTCATAAACGTTATCTTCTTCAGATACCCACCCACCGTACCGATTTTTATTCCTACTCCTTTACTGCACATTCCGTTAGACTTTGGAATTCCCTACCATATGAAATTCGCGTTTGCAAAACACTATCTCTATTTAAGAAAAGAGTGAGAAAATTCTACCTGAATCAATCCTAGTTTAAAACCAATTTGATTAAGTATCTTCATGCGTATTGGAATATATTATCGTATGTATTATACTATGTATCGTATATATGTATGCATGTATGTATAAGTATAAGTATTATATTATTTGTATCTATGTGTGTATACATTATTATGTAGGTATATATTATGTATTTATATATTGTATAATTATGTATTTATTGTTATATATTATATTTTTATTCACAATATGTTTAGTTTGTACACGCTAATTTTTGCGACTCTTTTACAATTTTCCTGTGGCAGGACTACTGGAAGAGATTCCATCATGGGATAAGTAGTGCCTTTGTACCAGCATTGTTTTATAAGTGCTTTTTCCTATTTATATTCTAGTGTGCATAAATTGTTAAATAAATAAATAAATAAATGCTCTCTTATCGATATTGATATACGTAAGAATTTCTTTAATTTCGTAAACCTTTCACAAGGCTTTACCTTTTTCTTTGTACATATACTAAATAAGTCTGACCTAAGAACCCTTAGCATCAAATGCTACTTCGTGTTACTAAATAATTCCGCACATAAAATAGTCGGGCGTCTGGAGAGGACAATCATTGCTAAATTTATCATTCATGGGTCAATTTGTGCCTTTATTTGACCTTAGTAACGCTAAGTTGAAATTTAGATTGTATTGTCTTCGTAAAATTGTGTAAAATCGTTAATTCACCTGAAAATGTAGTTTAGCTACTCGTTAAAGCATTTATAATCGCACATCCCTTACTGAATTTTAATAATAATTAATCTCTTATGTCCAGTGAGAAATGGACATCCAGATAACACCTACCCTAAGTTTAATTATTTTGAAGTATCAAATAAGTGAGGGTTTCCTGTTAAAGTGTGCTTATTTTAAACAACTATTTAAATAAGCAATTCAATTTTTATTTTGTATTATTAAATATACGAACGAAAAGAAGAAGCATGAGACAATAAAATGAGAAGAAACAAAGACTTGAATTTATACTTAATAATTTTATTATAATACTAGCGGCCCGCCCCGGCCTTGCACGGGTATTTAACTAATATTTCAAAAATTATAAATTAATATTTTTAATCACCTACACCTGCGTCGATACTCGAAAATATTTTATAACAGACGGATTGAGTTGTCAAACATGTCAAAATAAAATGTAATTTTAATCAAAAGCACTAAGGAATCCCTCTTTTAACCCCGTTAGAGAATGAATTTCGATAAAATACGAAACAAGTCTTCAATCAATTCTGTTAAAGAATACTTATGCAAAATTTGAAGTAGATTGGACCAAGGAATCATGTTGTTCCATACAAACTTTGCCCTCCTTTTTCACCCCCTTAGAGGTAGAATTTATATATATATATATATATATATAGAAGATACATCTCAATAAAGTATGTTCCGTAGAGTATGTCTTACGCAACAACGTCTTAATAGATAATACCCACATATATAAAGAGGCATTCACTAAAGCCCGCAATAACAAATGGGTGACACTAATTGGACAGAGATTTCGATGCTTGAGCTCATGAAATTTTTTTAAAATTTTGCTTTAAAACTTTTAGCATTCGACACTTATTACCGCATATTTCTTGTGACTAGACTTTTAAAAATTTGTCGTTGAATATAGCGAGCGTTAATCCCGACGAAGAGTACGCAAACATTTCTATAGAGTATAGATGATTGAGAATGCTTGTTTCTTTCCTTGCGTTCAAAGACTAATGCAAAATATTTTTACTTTACTTTGATGTTAAGAAAACTACACGTAAATATCATTTAATCTTAGATCTATGAGATAATATTGATAATGTTTTATCTATTTAACATAACTTTTACCTACACTAAAGAATTATGTGGCGTAAAATTTAAAACTTTTAAAGCATTTCGTAAAATTAATTACTTAAGAATAAGAGATGCAAGAGAAAATTTACATTTAAAGTTCATAATTCATTACTATTTTTAAATTTGTTGTCCTGAGATGTTGACGATATTAAATAGTGTCGGGGACATGATTACTTCATAATACAGTTATTCATATGTTATATTAGTTAAAAGAACTTACTAATGATTGGGACTTAATAAGAATCGGTTAACGACTAGTAAAAAAAAAAAAGAAAAAAAAAAGATCAATTCTTTCACTAACGAACCGCTCAGATATGCTACTAGCTTTTCTGATACTGAATCCTTTTTTCAGTTTTTCATTGCAAAGAGTATTCTTGTTCGTTCATATAGTGAAATATATTGCAAAATGTCAACTGTCTTTTTAGCAATTAATCCGTTAGTTTCATAGAAGTTTCCGCATCATCGACTGTCTTAATGACCTTCGCCACTAAAAATCTGAATCAGCTGTTACTAACGGTCACATTTAGTGAAAGGCTTTAGCGTTTGACAGTTTTTAAGCATAGATACGATAGTTATGATTTTTCACATAAAATATTGGTTCACAACGATGGTGCAGATTAAAAAACACTGCTGAGTTTTCAGGTGATATATCGTTAAAATCCATTAAACCATGTTATGAGGAGATACATATTTAGTTTTTTATATTTACTTTATTAATAAATTCATCAATATACACTTTAGATCGCTTTAGATTCATCAAGATAAGCCATAAACCATGTGATTAGAGAACATTTTTTTAAAAGAGGAGAATCGAAAGTATATAAATACATTAATAAAGAAATATTTTAGCGGTTCGACTGATTTCAGTTCCTTTTTTTCTTTTTCTTTTTTTCTTATGCACAAGTCTTGACAACCAATATAAAATTAATTAATATTATTATCTAAATATCAATTTCATTTGACTAACCTTAATAATATTATACTTTTGATTCAATATTTAATATTTGCATTTGAAATAACCGCTGTATGTAATATGATTTTAATTATAGGAATTTGTTTCGTACCTGTACTCTCTAAAAATAAATTAATATTAGTCAAAATAATTAAACGTCGTATTATATAAACAGCATTATCTAACACAAAATGAATAGTCTATTCAACACTGTATGTCAATAATTTACGGTTATTATGTGTATTGATGAATGTATGTACCTATGTATATATATGTGTATGTGTATATGTAGATATATGTATGCTTATATATTTATATTAAAATACAATTTTATGTATGTAACTTAGTATGTATGACAGTACTACTTTATGCATCAAATGCTCAATATCCAGAAATTCTATACTCATGATTGCCTGTAAGAAATCGCTTTCAGTGATAAAGCCGCCATTGCACATTTGCTGTAAACCTTTTACAATGTTATTATTCAATAATGTGTTAATAAAGTATTAAAAAAATTAATTAATCAATCAGTGGAATTTCACAAATTTTAAGTGACTTTTCACTTTTTATCAATGTGGTAACCATACACGCAGAATTATTGACTAAACAATGAGTGAATATGTGAATATCAGAGTCCACTGATTTGATCGTTGAATATTTGTATTAGTGAGCATTTACTAACTTTTTATCGAAATTCACTGATATGTAGTGAATACAACTTCACTAACGTAACTTATTAATGAAAATTCCACTGATTTATGTTTATAGAGTAAATTGTTATATTTTACACTATTTAGCCAAACTATAAACGGGATCGTTTCCAAATTCATTTTGTATTGGCGGTTATTTCATGCGTACGTTTATCCGGTTTTATCCGGTTTCATTCAACAAAAACACGAATGAGCCAGAAAATTGTCTAACGTTTTATAGTAAAAACCGCTCGCGCGGAACGGAAATGTTTTATCGCGTCCAATAAATTTTACGGAAGTCAGTTTATATGTATTATGTGCTATGAATTCTAAGAACTCACGTGTAAGGACTTTCATCAATTCGTAAGATTTCTAGAAATTCCCACAGATATCACATTTTACACAGCGATGGTCTAAAAACTTCGTCAGCAGATTAAACAGACTGTCAATACAGATACATATTTGTGTGGAACGAACACTTCCTCGAATCAAGTGGCCAAGTGAAAAAAAAAATTATAATATTTATTTCGTAATAAAATGATTACATACACTTAACGAATATAAACAAATCTACATTGGAAATAACTACGTCATGGGAGCAAAATCATTAACAGTTCAGAAAAGGCTACACTTTTACATAAGGTACATTACAAACTTAAGTACCTAATGTAACCAATATTATCCAGCTACTTTAATTAACCAAGCTAATCTCTCTCTCGGTAGACATGACCTTACTATTATATCGTCAGTTAACAGAGCATACTTATAAAAGTTTATCAAATATTAATGGTCGCAATATAGAATAAGAAAGAAGACATTAAGAATTTGAGAAAAATTTTCAAACATGGCATCTAGTTCATAGGTATCCGATGGAATTCAAACATCATTTAAACGGAGAGGATATCAATCATTGCGGTCGGCGTATTCATCAATGCGGTCGCAACGCATTAACTACCTTTCAATTATATTAAGTACTACAACACGCAACACGATATTATTTATCGTCCATCGCGGCCTTTTTAACCTGATTCTAGTTTCGGCACTCATAGAATGGCGTATTTGTCATTTTATTACTAATGATTAACAATCGTCAATACTAGTAATAAAATCTAGTGGAAAATATTTTATTTTTTATTTCAAACTACCGCGACTTTGTTTATTTCACAATTAATTTTCGTCTCCTCTTCCAAAGGAACAGGGATATAAAGTCCTAGTTTGTAGTATGAACTCAAATCATACCAAGAATAATGCCAGAACTCAATCATTCATTAGAATTCATTCAACAGTGTCAGCGTAATGCGCGTCCAAGACAGACGGCCAAAAAAAAAAAAAAAAAAAACAGTTTCGACATCAATATCGATTATAAAATATTCAATGAAGTGAACCTGTACCTGTTACAGTTTTATTACAAGTCTAAATGACTTATTTCGGATATTAGACGAAACCATATGACACAATAGAAAAAACAACACAGCTTATACTAGTATAAACGTAGTATTTGAGTAGCTCGTGAACTTATTTTTAAACGAGATGCTTTGTAGTTGACGTTCGATATGGAAATAGAGTTTTTGCTTATCCCATGAGAACACTTTCTTTCATAACAAAAAATACATATTCCGAATTTCAGTAAAACCCAACGGTATACGAATTTTTATATAAAAGTATATTATATATATTTTTTATTAAAACATATCTGAATAGTTATATTTAATTTCACGTAAACTAAATAAAACGTTTAGGAAGATGTTATAAAACCTTATTACAGATATTTTCAAATCGAAGCTATATTTTAGGCTATAACTTTTATTTGTTTTTAGGTAGTTATTATTCGAACGATTTTTATAACTTTAGATATTACCAAACGTAAAAATATTTATAACTGTATCGATCTAGCCTATCTTTTCATATGACTAACTTGATTCAAAACTTCAAAGCGTATTCTAGCGATACATTTGGACATAATCACTCACTGTAGTAAAAACATAATCATCTTATTTGAAACGTTGTTTGTTCATTTTGTACCCAGCTGTTATTTACATGGTATATCTATTAAGAATATTCATTAATTGAATTAAATAGTTGCTTTCGCTTACATTAAACTAATTAAGAAACATCTCAGCTTCTAAATAGCCCATCGACGTAACAGAGTTAATGTAATTAGTGTAAAATGACATAAATATGATTCTATTAAGATTAAAGAATTGTCACACAGAAACATGAACTAAAAGAAGTTTTATTCATAAAAAAGGAATTTGTTACTTAATAATGTAAGCGTAGCTAGCTAACATATCTCGTAGAACTGACGACCGATGGAGCAGAAAGGTTCTCGTGTGGAGACCACGTACCGGTAAGCACAACGCACGGACGGCCGTCTGCGAGATGGATAGACGATTTGAGGAAACTCACCGGAAGCCGTTGGATGGATGCTGCTTTGAACCGGTAGCTCTGGAGGTTGATGGGGGACCCTACGTTCAACAGTGGGCATCCAATGGCTGATATAATGATGATGATGATGAATGTAAGCGTAAAACAACGGACAAGTCATGATAAAAATAATGTTACGCTAAACTTAACTCTTATTTTTACCTATATAACAAAAAATCATACTAATGGGTATTATAATAAGGAGTCTTTAAAAATATGTCGTAAAAAACAAAAAGTAAATATAAAGTGCAAACTCCACCTTGTTTTTAATAACCAGGAGTTTTCTATTCTCTCATCTACGTTTACCTATTTAGGGTAATTTTTAACTTATTTGTACGAAGTTCCTTATACGAAGCGACGGTACCGTCCGTAACCAAAATGAATAATAATTATTTGATATACCAATTAATTTTTTAAAAGTTACCAATTTAGTGGTTTTATTTTTGAACTGGTATGTTCTAAAAATGAGTTGGAATCTTGTGAAGACTTTTCAAAACCTACGCAGCAATAATCCCTCCGGACTTGAAATTTTGAAGTACCTACATCATTATAAAACATCGGATCACAAACATATATATCATATTAGTTACTTTAAAACTATAGTTTCTATGATAGAACATAATTAGGCTTAATAAACATACATGTAAATAACTGTTTATTTGTTTATTATTATTATATATTTGTATGAATCATTGTAAATAAAATAAAAGGATTAAAACAATTTCGTAACGTAGTTTTTGATTTTTATCGATAAAAAAAATCATAACAGGAACTTCGTTCCTATCTGGTGTCCCACGACACCACACGTTTTTTTTTTTTTTTTTTATACAAATAATAATTATAAAAATATGAAATCCGAGTATAATGACTCACAAAACTTACATTAATTCCACATCTAATATTAATTTATAAGTGCTCATAGCTTGGGCTAGTTTCAAGACGTACTGTGTGTAATGTGTCAAAGCTAGTTCACTTAGTATATACAATATTTTATTTACTATTCATTTGCTTAATAACGGAGGCAACATTTGTTTGTAAATGGACTACGTTCGTTATACGAGTGTGTGCTGTGGCTAAGTGAAATGTAAAGAGTAGTTCGCACTACACTATTAATTTAGTTGAGTGAATAGTAATTTAGTAAATAAATGTCTGACCACCAATAATTTACCCTAGCAGGTAAATATTTTACGCCGAGTTGCACGAAACAAATTTTAAAATTTAAGTGTTTATTAAACTAATATAATCACAAGAATCGTGATTATCTGTTGCACAAAACCTACATCTGATTAAGTTAACAAAAAAATTTAGTTTAATTTAAGACCTATCTAACGGATGATTAATCCCAACAGCTTTAAATTAATCATGAGATCAACTAATTTTAAGATTAATTGCAACTTAACTAACGGAAAATTAGCGACGGTTTCGTGCAACTCGCCGTTTGTCTAGTCAATCCTTTTATTGTACACATTGAGTAGAAGAGTTAGAAATATCGCAGCTGCTAAAAAATATGATTTTGTAATATATACATATATGCCAAATCATGAAATGCTCGAGAATTTAATGAACTGGTCGCATTTCATGTAATGTTTCACTGACCATTGACCACATCATAATGCGTGTAGCAAGATCAATGATAAAAGAAGTCTAACCTAATACAACCTAACATATTAACATAACATATTCTCGAGAATTTCTTCATGATGTGACCAATTCTACGATATGGCAACGACACATACATTATTCGCGTGTCACATATATGTATAATACTCGTACAAAAGCGTGCACGTGTGTGTGTTACCGCACACGATAACAATTTATACAAACAATCAAAAAAAGAGTATCATTATTTTACAAGAGGTAATATTGACATGAAATAAGAATTTAATAATTTTGACAATATGTTTCGTTTACCTTTATTTTTAAATCAAATATCATATTTATGGTGACGATAATAAAGCATTATGAGAATTTCATTGTAACGATATTTAATCGGATAATGTGATTATGCAAATGGTATAACGTCCAACTAATGAATTCATTACCTTTTATTGTAAATATTCAATTATTATAAATTTTGAAAATTACCATCAAAAATTGCGATGTTGTATAATTTCAAAAGTCATTTGATAGGTATTTTATTTTATGTAGGTATGCTACATAAAGTTTTCCTGATTTTGCCTGGAAATTTATAAAAAATAAATTTATTTATTATTAACATTTTCACTGTGTAAAATTCAACAAATAAAAAAATTAAGCTTGTGTAATAATTGATAGTATGTGTTGTGTGTTTAATATACTTATGCGTAATGGTCAATGAAGAACGATTAAAGAATATAAATTAAAAGCACTTCTATACTTTTTTCTGAAACAAATAAAAAACCACGCAAACTAACTCACAAACAGAATGTATTAGTACATATTTTTATTCAAGAGTAAAAGTATTACTTTAAAGATACCAAGTATTTTCCGAGAAAGGCTTTTTAAAAAACTTCGCCGTGGATTATCCGTCGAATATGCGTCTTAGAATTTCTTCTTAGACATGCCTTATGACTCTTAACCGCAGACTACGTAATGAATAAAAAAAGCTACGAAACTTTTTTCTTTGTGACGGTAATGTTCTGATCTACCGCGAATAGCCCAAAAAGGTTTTATATTAAGGCTATTATTTGCGTTCGTCCATTTTTAATTCGTTTTAATTTTTGTATCTAGTCGAGTTGCGCTTCAATTTTTGTAAAGCAAAATTTGAATACATATTTTTTTAAATTATGTACACAAGGGATATGACAACTTTTTTGATAGTCCATTGGTAACGTAACGAACGGCTTATGCCTCGTTTGCATTCATATAAAAATTGTTTGTGAAATAATACTGGTCACGTGAACTATATTTTAGTCTGTTTTACGTCATCGTCCGTTTTATTTTAAATAATTTCATTTTGTTTAAGCAACGAAAAATCAAAAACAATTTATTTGAATATATTTGTTATTTTTTGAGTAAAGTAAAATTTATATGATACTATGTAGTACTCTTTTCGTTAATTATAGTAAGAAATTAGGAGAGAGCTCAATCTTTAATTCTCAAGGGGACAGACAGTAAAGGTAATTTTACGAAGGAGGGGAAAGAAGGAGGAGAAAGATCTAGTTTATAAAAAAAAGGAACCTTTTGACCTGTTTCTTTATGCCATTATATCGGCTATCGTACTAGATAGATATAATTTAAAATTTCACTAAGAATGTTGCCATTACTTTGCGATTTATTACACCTATTACTTTTAAAAATTAAACAACAAAAACGTATTTTTTTTTTCTTGTTTTCTTTTAATATTCATTGTTATATATTTCAGTGATACGGAATTTCCTATTTGGGAGTTAGACATGTATTGACGAAAACACGTTTTTAAATTAAAAAAAAGAACAATTGTCAAGTACAAAAATAGACAAATAATTGCCAAAAATTCTGCACGATACGTTTTTTTATTAATTTTATTAAAACAAGACAAGCCGCATTCGAAAACCAATTAAATTCGTAAACGGTTGACGCTGAATATGTTATATAAATATTTATTTTATTCTTCATTATGTATGAGCAAATATGGATAAATAAGATATAAATTTAAATTTTGTTGTGGCTTTTTGTCCGTTATTTTTAATATAAGTATCGTATGAAATAAAAGATAAATATTTACAGGAAGAAATATGAGTCGTACGTAATCTAGGAAGGTTGATCACGTGTTGGTACATACGTACAGTGGTACATAATGGGTATCATATATGATTAGATTTGGTTTCTCATTTATATTTGTATAATTTGGGAGTCGATGACATTCTAAGATCATTAAATATACTATGTATATATTATTACTGCAATTGCCTTTGCCAAACCAGATGTTAATGTATATACAAAATAATACATTAACATCTGGTTTGGCGTCAAGTCAAGAGCGGTAGCGTACAAGCACAGTGTCACTCGTCAGTACGCAACGCTCGTACGCTCATGACGTGTGTGGTACGTAACCTGACTATGTCAAGTTGTTCATCATTGGTGACGCGCAGTTGGTAAGTATCATGTGTGTTAATATACAAAACAATATATAAATCTCATTTTCTTATAAATGTCCCTGTGGCAGTGATGTCGACAAACTAGGGCATCACGGACTATCATGCCAAAAAAGTGCAGGCCGCTTCTCGAGACATGCCGCACTTAACGATATCAATCGCCGATCCCTTGCCACCGTCAACGTGCCAAGCCTACTCGAACCGATTGGTATTGCAAGAGACGATGGCAAGAGACCAGACGGTATGAGTTTGATTCCATGGAAGATGGGCAGGGTGCTGGTATGGGATGCAACATGTTCAGACACATTGGCACCTTCCCATCTACATGAAACCAGCAACAGAGCTGGTGCGGCTTGTGAAGCGGCTGAAAAAGCTAAAATTTGCAAATAGAGGGGTCTAGGCTCCGAATACGTTTTTGTCCCATTCGGTGTCGAGACCCTTGGTCCGTGGGGTCCTAGTGGTATAATGCTTTTTAAGGAAATAGCAAAAAGGTTAGTCGACATTACAGGAGACCGAAGAGCTGGCAGCTACCTCGGACAAAGAATTAGTCTACCTATTCAAAGGGGGAACGCTGCCAGTATCTTCGGAACCTTGCCTAAAGGGACTCCTTTTAATAATATATTTTAGTCTTTAGGTATATTATATTTTTAAGGCTTTTTTTTGTTTTAATATTTTTAGTTATATATGATAATAATAATGTTAATAGTCTGTTAATGTATATGTGTATGTGTGTACATCATTATGTTGATAGAATACAATATACCATTAATCTCAACAACTATTGGATAATAAATATTAGATTCAAAATAACACTCTAAATGAATTATATGTATATGTAATATTTAATAAAAAGAAAAATAAAAAAAAATGGTTGTCTGTAAAGTCGGTTTACGGACGATAATTTTACGTGATAGCATCATAAGAAAAGATTGATGAAAAATTGCATACTTTTATGAATTGAATTATTATCACTGAGGTATCATTATTTTGTATAATACAAAGACGGAGTTAATTGAAAATTACAACTTTTTTCAATAAATTAACATTAATGTGCACTCGGTAATTCAAATATTTTTTCTCTTCTACTCGGACGCATCTGCCGATGGAGTGGAAAAGAGATGTATGCGTCACAAGCCGAACGCTTAGGCTGATCGTGCCTCTCTTAAGCTTGTTCCGCACTCTCGGTCGCGGAACGTGACAATGAGTCATGCTTTTCGTGTGTACAGCCAGCGTTCATCGATTTATAAGATCTTATTACCTCGAAAATTCGTTTAAATACAGAATATTAATTCCGATTAGTTTACTTCTGAACTGTGAGAAAGAGTTGATTTAAATAAAATAAACCATGAATATGGTTTAGTACCGGCGAGGATTAGATGGGATGGGCAAAAGTAAAAAGTATTCGCGCTTTCGCACGGGTGTACAACCTATACGACAATTAGTTTTACTCTGCTCGAAATAGTTGAACTTTACATGAACATTAATTTAATTCGTCATATCACTGTAATAAAAGAGAATAAAATAATGAAGAAACGGTGAGCACCATGAGCAGGAGTAGGTACACATAGCCTACAGCGGTATGACTGAAATATTACGAACCGAGATATCGTAGAACATTTGCAAGATTCATGTATCCATTATGCAAAATAATGAACTAACTATTTATGATGTAATGAAATTTTAATGTTATACCTAACTACAGATATTTCAATTCCCGTCTTGCACTCATAATAGCGGACGAGAATTAAATTCTCGTTGACAAATATTTAACGTGTACAAACATTTCTCGTTCATCTATCTCGCAATCCTCATCTCGCTGATATGAAACCATCCTTACATACTCGTATAATAAATGTTGAAATGCATCATCTAAACGCGTTCGGTACAAAACATATTTTATTTCATTAAAAACGAATATATGAGTTACGGATTATTACAAAATATTTGATGATGTAGAATGTAAATACCTACTCTCTAAATATGAATCTGTATTCACTATATATCAGTGAATTTCAATAACAATTAAGTAAATAGTATAATAGTAAATAGTAATAATATACATACATACAACATATACGAGTACAATATAATATACAATATGACACCGATGTCCAGTAAAACTCGAATGAGATTATGTACCTACTCGTAGCATCTTACTGATGTTCGTAGGTAATTTAAATCCTTTCTTAAATATCAATATATTCTTAAAAATAAATACATAAATAAATAACATATTCAATGATCAAATCAGTGGACTCTGATACTCACATATTCATACGATTGAATAATCAATTATTCTGCGTGGTACGATTTTTACATTGATAAAAAGTGAATATTCACATTAAAGTGAAAAATCATGTTTAGAGAGTAAGTGTCATTCACGAAAGATTTTGTACTTAATGATGAACGATGGACGAACGACTATTATCATTCTATAAATACTATACCATACTAATTATAGTATTGAGTATAAAAACACTACTATAAAAGAATTTTTTGAGAATATATTTACGAATTTCAATATTAAATAATAAAATTTTTGAAACTTCTTTCTTTTCTTTGAGGTTCTCTCAAAAAAGTTTTTACTTGAAAAGGTTAGGGCTTTGTCTATTTTTCTGAGGTTGAAAATATGTCATATATATTTAATGAAAATTTATACGTGGAATTTTCCATAGTTTCTTTTTGAATGAAATATGAACGAGTAGCACTCAAGAAAGTTAGTAAAATGGACATTTCAAATTTGCAAAGAAATGTTGTATTCGAGTATATACTTAGTCTTTTTGGAGAAAATTTGACTGATATGGCCTTGTTTTTATGACTATAAGCATTTTATGGCCTTCATAAGTTTTCTAATATTTCGCTCATAATTTAATAAGACTGAACTAATTATATGGAGTTAATAGTAATTCAAAAGAAATATAATACTTTCAATATTTTTATCGAATATGTAACTTAATTTCGAAGACTATTCAATCAGGGAGCCAATTACACTAATTAATAGTTACTGCTTGAAATGAATTATTGATTATTATCTCCAATAACTGAGAACAAAAAATTGAAATTGAACCTATTTATATTTGGGATATATTTATACAATATAATAAACATAACCATATGAATGAATATAAGTATATATATACACACATATAACATTCACAAAAATTATAAACGAAATTGACCGATAACACATTCATTCATCTGCGTGATATCACAAAATAAAATCTACTATTTGAAGATTAAATATCGTTTTAGTTTTCCAATTTAAATTATGAGGATGAATTGAATTAAATACACATTGAAGATATATACAAAATTATTGGTAGGTTTTTGATACGAAAATGAAGTCTAAATTATACTAGTTTCCTCCACACACGAATATCCGCGAATAGTATATAAAGAGAATACAATAACTGAAGCCATTTTATACGGAAAATAAAGAAACGTTCATAATTGTATATCATTTGGTATTTTGTATGGAATATTTATTTTATAAAAATATTGGTCTCTCTCTTATATCTTATCGACATGATAACTAAATTCAATTCTCTTATATTTTTTTAAAGGATTCTGTAGTCATCAATTCTGTAATCACATGAAAATGAATGACTGCATTTATTTTTGGTATTGCTATTATTATTATAGTATCACGTGCATATATTATAATAGTATTGTATGGACTTTATATAACTATATGTATATTTAATTTAAAACTAGTTTCTGCTCTTTACTTTCTAACTTTACAATAAAGCTAAATTAAATCAAACTCCCTCGGGAGAGAGAATGTTATAATTATGAAAATGGTTCGATATTTTAAAGCGTGAGCGAGTAATAAATTTTTAAGCCCCCTCCAAGTAGACAGACGGCTTTTAATTAGCCGTGTTACTAGTTTATAGTGGCGGCAGAATGGCGATACTAATTATCCTTTTAGGAGGCTTAACTTCAAAAGTTGACCATAACCTTCCGATCACAACTACAAAAAATAAACGTTCAATCATACAATTTTTTTTTCAATATAATATTTAAAAAATTAAAAATGACATATAAAAATAAATATATATTAAATAAGCTATTTTGATTATACAACTGGGAATGCAAGTTGCAAAATAACATTTTTAATTATCATGATGGTACGATGATATTTACCATAGAAATATTAAGAATAGAGATATTATTTCAAATATCTTTGATATTTACATATCAATAGATTGAATATAGAAAAATATTATGAGTTAAAAATAAGTTAGTGTTTAATTTTTGTGGTTCAATATATTTCGATTATGTAATAATAAATAATATTATATTAAAAGATCTATAATAGATATAATATTTTTACTAAATTATTCTGAAAGAAATTGTTAAGAAGATTAAATGCTTGGATTTTGTATAGCTACGTTGAATCTCATATCCGTTACTTGATGTAGTTTGTAACGTATAAAATCTATGTATTTGAAAAAACTTTTTATAATAAAAGTAATTGTTGGATTTCTCCTCTTTTGAAGAATTTAGATTAGGTACGAGTAGGCGGTGACATAAGAGTAACAAAAAGATATTGTAAATAAAATAGCGATTCTAAATTGCTTTTTCAGCTTTCGTATCCAATGAATGTCAACGGAAACTTATTACTAGACCTCCGTTGTTCTTGCACCCTTCTGTCGAAAGATTTATTAAGGATAAATAATATAATAAAAAAAAATGTAAAAATAAAACACCAAAAAAAAAGTAACAAATATTCTATGGTATTACGAAACCGTTCGTATGCAAGTCCTATTCGCACTTGGACGGTTTTATAGCTACACGAATAAAATAAAATCAAGCATAATTTGTTTTTTTAATTTTATATCTGTGTAATATATTCATTATAAACCTCATTCGGTGGTTTGGTAATAAATTTTGTATATTTCAAACATCTTTATATTTTCAAAGATACTACTTATAGAGAAAAAGATACTGCTTATAAAGATATTACTATATTTCTCTATTATTTGTTTAATGTTGTAATTTGAGTGAATAATAAATGCGTAGAATTATCAGTTTCTGAATAAATATGACATGACGATACTAACCAATCTTTTTTTTCTTTAAAGAAGATTAATAATCAATTTTATGTCTTTTTTTTCTTTTTTTTTTTACATAATTCAATTTCTATATTTAATTAAAGGAACTTCTTTCTGAAACTAAATTTTCTAAATCTAAACAAGGTATGACTACGATAACATAAAAAAGTCTTAAAATAAATTACTTAACCAAGAACATTTCCCGAAATTATCCACATATCGAACTTCCAATACAAAGTACGAGAACATAAAATACACGTTATCGTAAAACTCTGTAACAAGTTTAACAAGAACCGAAAATAATAGACTCACCTAAATACTTGGAAAACTCCTTTGGGCACGCACTGTATAATCACAATTAACAAGTCCGCGAAAAAGTTCCTGAGTACTCGAACGTTTTTCGTGCTATGGTTCTGTATTTTCGGCAGACGTTGTCTCGATTCGCGATCGAGTTTACTACTGAGCGATGGGGCGAAGGAACGAGGGAGTGGACAATGGGGTGGCTGGAATTGATAGATAGTTTAAACTAGTTTTTTGGGTGTCTTTCTGGCGTCTACGATATGCTTTTATCAAAATTATTTACAGGACGAAGGTAAAGCGGGATGAGTCAGAGGCTTAACGGACATGGTAAATTTTTTGTATTGCTCTTTGGGACGAGTAATTTTTTTTGTGAATATTATAAATACCGGTCTTAGATTTAATTTTGAATTATAACGGGCTACTAATGCGGGCTATTTGCAATTGTCGAGAGATGCCGAGCTAGAATTATGTAATAATTACTAACAAATGTAATTTGGTTAATTAAATATAATGAATATACAATATATTGATATTTCTCGTTATGAAAAGTTTATATTATAGTTAAAAGGCAAATATAAATAATTATCTTAATAATATGTCCGCGGGATTAAAGCTACTTTAAATTGTACGTGAGATTAAAGATCTGAGAAAATCATTGAACTTTTTTAACACTACAAGCACTTTATTCTTACATTATGAAGTATCTAAAATAGATGTAAGGTGTTTGTATATTTTTTAATGTACTTATCGATTTCATTAGATTTGACTTAATTTTTAAAAGAATGAAAGAATACGGGGACGTCTTCAAATAATAAAAAAGGGTAACGGTACCATATGAAGTTTTTTATTTATTTGTGATGCAAAAAATACGCGGATGCTTGTACATATTTAGGTGATTTTATAACTGAGATTACAAAAATATGAAATTGGTAAAACTTATTTTTCATTCCAAATAATTATCCACAAAGTATTCCGTTTTGTGGTTAATTCGTAAGTATAACATTATAATTTAAAAACGTAAAAGTTACGTTTGCTCATGAATGTTACCCTCTTAAAGGTTATAACACACTATTAAGACTCAAAACGAAATAAGAAAGTGATTTAAAAAATATAATCTTTGCTTTTATTTCATTATAAAAAAGTTTAAATCAGTCACAAATCCAATACATATATAGATATATCTTATAATGATCACCAATCATTATCGTCTCTATTTGTATCAACAAAGTTTAGAGTCTATACATTTTCAAAAAAAATTATAGTAATCATAAGAAATTAGTTAAAATTTAAATACTTATTTACATTATTTCATCTTAAGGTATCCTAAAATTCCACAGAAACAATAGTGGCACGCCCTTACATTCAGTTATATAATAAGTGTAAATTGCAAGTATAATTTTTTAATGTTCCCGCATTCAGGCGACTTGTTTAAAAAAGAAATAATAATTGTAATTTCATAAGAAAATGAATATTTAAAATTTATATAATCATCTTTAGCCGTATCAGCTAAAATATCCTTCCAGCTGCAACCAATTTACCCTTATTTATTTTTAATTTACATTAGATTTACCCTTAGGGTATTATAGATTAGATAAGAGTCACCAAAACCTTAATGTTTATTGTTTTAGGAAATCGTAACCCCATATGAGTCACCTGTCCACTTTGATCGAATAGAGAAATAATATTATTAGTTTTGATAATATTGGTTTTTCGGCTTCGTTTGATGATAATCATTTGTTTGGATTATGTTATCGTAAGTAATCGTTCGGATTGCTTTCTTTTCGTTTTATCAGCGTACTCACAGAAAAACAGAAATGGTTTGTAAAATAAATATTATATTTACGAAGTTTGTTTATTTTCCTGGACGTCGAATTTTAATATTATTATATTTCTATTGGCTACATTACGTACCTTTAGATGTTCGTTAATTGAAGTAAAAAAACAAGCTTATTTATAAATAAAAAAAAATATATATATTATATGAAAATAAAAATGTCCACTGTCCAAGTCATCATCAGACTTCAAAAAATTTTAGGGAGATTTTTTAGTCTCACTTCCAAAATATAATAGAAAATACACAAAGACAACAATGAAAAATCTAGTCTTAAAATATACACTTGAGAAGTGCTTCACAGTAATTTCAAGTATACAATAAAACACGGGTACACACTCAAGATTTCTTTCTTCCGAGCAATAAAAACTCTTAAACGCATAAGACAAAGCTACAAAACAAAACTTTGGCGCCATTGTTGAATTTCACAAGTTCTCAGGTAAAGTGTATTATAACACTTTGTTTAAATAACAATTGTATTTTAACTATGAAGTTTCGAGAATTTAATAGTCTTCTTAAGGTAATAAGGTTCTTAAGAATGTCTGTCATACTATGCTACTGTGACGACGATATAACTTAAATACAATGTATAAGCATATAACAAAAACATTTAAACATTTATGACAGGTATTCGCAAAGTCGAGTTGAGATTGTATGGTACACTTGAAATGTCGTCACTTCAAATCTAGGTAAAATTTCTGAATTTTTAAATGTAAAAATTATAAAAAAGTTTAAAAATTATAGTATAGTGGTTAAATTACTATCGACATTTAAAAACTACGTACGTTAAAGATCACTATTTTAAGCTGGAGACGATATGAATTAAGTTTTTATAGTATCAAATGTTTTTATCATAAAATTTCTTTCATTTCTATATCGCTCATTTGGAGCGACAGTGACACATTTGCAAAAATACGCGAAAATGACTTATTAATGCTAAAATACTATGCATAAACATCTGCGTTGCTAGTGAAAATGCCACAATGTCCAGCTACAATAAAACAATTTTAAAATAATAATAATTAATGCTTCAGAATCTTCTTTTGAACTATGAAATGACCTTTATTCTGATCTGGTGTAAAGTTAACTAATTTGCATTTATGTCACTGTCGATGTCGCTCCAAATGAGCGATATATTATTAGTTTTTCAATTAATATTTATTAGTTTGTAATAGGGATATGTATTATATTTTAATTTATGTATGTATTTTTTATAAGTATTGGAATGTACCCATTTGTATTTAAGTTTATTATATAACTACACCACTTACCCTAAAATACATTAGTTAATATTAACCTTCATCGGATTCCCGATATCGATTCTTCGGAGAAGAAACGGCAAAAAGCGACAGTTAACTCTTTTGAAAATTGTCAATACGTCGTTTAATAATTATTTTATAAATTTAATCGTGTCTATATATCAGAAATGCAAAAGTCAAAGGTAATATTGAATTATAAATAACTTTGATTTTAATATACAATAAGTCTGGCTTGGAACTCGTCAGATTTGTTTTCATTTTTAACAAACTCGTTACCTACGCAAAATCATGAATTGAACTAAAGGACTACTTTTTTATCGACAGAAGTATCTTAAAAGCAGATATTGGTGCCAATTGGTATTATTCATTCAATTTTAAGTGTAACTGTAATTTATATAATATAATGCATCAAAAAAGAAAAAAAAAAAAGTAAAACAGAGAAATTCTATTAAATTAGATAAGAGAAACTTAACACTATTTCGAACACAAAAAAGTCTGTTAAGAAGTCTTGAACACAAAGTCAAAGTCAAAGTCAAAATTTTATTCAGCATAAAATTATTACAATTATTTACTGAACGTCATGAGTCTACCACCAGTTCGGAAAGAAGAAGCCTCTGACCTGAGAAGAACTGGCGAAAGAAACTCAGCCCCTAAAATATATTGTATATTGTAGATCAGAATTAACACGATTGAATATAGGGATGTCTGTAATAATAATATACAGAAACTCATAAATTGCATTTTAGCTTTTACGCGAAATTAGAATTTTTTTAAGTCATCATTAACTGAATTGAACTGAATCATCTTGTAAACGTCCTGGACTACCCTAATCTCTGGACAAAGACCTCTTGTCCATATAGAAGGATTGGAGTATAATCCACAACGCTGTTGCACGAGTAAATATCGCTTTTAGATATCTATGATAGCAACCGGTATTTACTACGTGCTATCCGAGGCATAGTGGGAAGACCCACAAGAACTCTGAGAAACAAAATAATGTTTGTGAGCGGGAATCGAACCCGCGACCGTCGATTTCAATGGAACTTTCGCACCACTACACCACAATTACGGTTACGATTTTTTTTTACTTACATATAAAATGGATATTGTACTGTGTACTTAAGGATTAAAATTTTTACACACTTCGTCTAATAACTTCGTATCTATAAGTGTGGTTGAAATCACATATCCTTTGCACCTGCGTCACTTCATTATCTAAGCCGAAACAAGGCAGCGTTGAGGCAACTATTCTCACCATCACATCAGAACATTGTTATTAATTCATTCATTTCATATTAATTCTACCGAAGCAGCGCCATGCTGCTTGCCGCTGAATGGACCGGCGCGCCCGGGGAAGTACTTCGCTCTCACTTAACACCGACGTGAAATGACGGCACTGTCGTCGTGTTTCGTTCGGTTTGTAAGAGATCCGGTGGCCCATCCCTTTCTTTACCTGGATCATCTCTTCCCTTCCCTCCACAGATCCGGTGGAACATCCCTCCCCTCCCTAAATGCCGGCAATTCACCCGCTAATCCTCTAATGTAGCGGGTGTCTATGGATGTCGTTTTTACTTACCACCAGGTGAATCGACTGTCAAAAAAAGATTAAAGAAAATTAAAAAGAAGAGAATTTGTTACATTTTCAATAACTCAAACAGGAAATAAAAAAAAATTAAAGTATTTCTTTCTTTAGATTCTAATATGAAAATTGGTGTTTCTATACATATTATCTTGATTAAAAAAATAAAAACAAACTTGATAAAAACAAAAAAATAAACAAAATCTTTAGCTTTATTCTAATTATAATTATTATTGTTGTAGAATAGATATAGATATGATTAAGAACTTACTTCTGAATTAAAAAAAAAATGTCTATATATATATTGCATTCATTATGACCACTCAATACGAATAAATCCTCATTGTTCGAGAGGCCATAAAAAAATCAAAATACGTGTTATATTAGAATCTGCACCCTTCGTTATGAAATTATGATAATGGAACCATATTGTAACAAAATAAAAGAGAAATTCTGTAGTCTTTATTTTAATGGCATAGGGTTTAAAATCGTATCGAAAATATATTGAAATATGAGAATACGGGTCATGATGTTTGGTTCCCTTTTACTATAAAGGGATTATTACAAAAATTCAACCATACACTCTCATTGTCAGTCGCGTGTTATGTGAAGAATTATGATCTGTAAACTTTAATAACAGCATTATGCCCCATAAAGTCCTTCTGTGTGAAATTTCTTTGGGCATGTGAAAATTTAAAGTTATCCCGTGATTATGTTTGTCTATCTATAATTGGTTTGATTATAAAAAAGAAACAGCAAAAGTAAATTTTATATTTGTCAAACATAGATAAATATTTACCACGGAGGATGCAACTCTGTCATAACTTCGAACAAAAATACAAGGTAGGTATATAACCTACATAATATATATTACTGTGATCCTGTTGCCCAGATCTGCAGGCAACAGGATCCCTCCAACGACAGGCTGGCCTCGGCGAAAAGGCCAGACTTCTCCTCCATGAGAACTGTCTGGCTTACCTCTGAATAGTCCCGACAACGCCGTGTCTAGCAGGACCGGGTTCCTATCCCGGCCCGACACGGGCACAGGGGAGTTACTGGAGGCGCATTAAGTAGCGCCTCCTACGCACCCCCATTCGTCGCCCGCGGACTTTTCCATGATACTTCTATGTCATTATTATTCTCAATTGTTACAAAATAAAATAATTTTATTTATGTAATAATTTTCTCGTTTGTAGAAGATATATCGTTCTCATTTTGTAATAAATAAATACCAAAATAATCGTTCTGATATACTCGTATCAGAATCAATGAATAGTTACCTCAACACCGGCGGTGGCGGGTCAGTTCCGCTCGGGGCAGATATTTATATTTGTAGAAATATTTGTTTCTGGTATGAGTTCTTGGCGTAGAATTAAGCTCTAGCCCTTCCAGTTTGCCCAGTAGTGGGAACCTAATTGCTTATTCAGTTCAATTCAAATATAACAATGCCCTGCTGATTATAGTTCTATCCAAGTGAGTAATGGTCTCCGGAACTAATGTGATGAATACATTCATACATAGAATTACAATCATCACTCAAGCTTTGATGTTTAGCCGTTAATTTTAATTACCTAAAGTTTCTTGCTCAAAAGGTGTCAACGGTGATATATCTATTGTTTATGAATTACTCAATTTAGATGGACTCTTATTCTTATTATCTGCACTAAAACACGGCGTCTTTAATAATATTAATATTTTGTTATACGTTTACGTGTCTAAGTACTAAATAAAGTTTTAAAAAATTAAACAAGTGCGAGTCGGACTCGCCCCTAAAGGGTTCCGTAGCAGCAAGTAACATCATATAAAAGTTTTTGTAGTTTGTTATAACTTTAATCGATGTTTTATAATAGTGTATTTTTATTAAAAAAAAAAAAAAAAAAAAAAAAAAAAAAAAAAAAAAAAAAAAAAAAAAAAAAAAAAAAAAAAAAAACTACTAGACTAAGTACCAGTAAGGGTCCGAAACGTCGCGAAATAAAATAAAAAAATCGTTAAACTGTAAAGTTTCAATAAACGCGATAAAATCCGTTTTAGTCTTTTAATTAAAATGAGAAAAATTCGCGTAAATATAAGAAAGCAGTATAACTAACTACATAACAAATGTTGCATATAAAATATTTTTTTCGTCGTAAAAATTGCATGGAATAACCCGTTTACATCGGACGCAAGCTCGGTGAAGTTTTTATTCCGAGTTTGAGCTGCCTTTAAAACAACCATGCTTTTGTATATTCACGCGGTACGTTTCAAAAACCACCAGCCACGAGGAAAAATCTCTTTCGATTTTTTTTCCTCTGCTCTGTAGTGTTTGCTTGACTTTTCATAAACGGTACCAAAAGTTCAGCAATAATTTTATTTACTCAGATTTAATTATTTATGTCATTTATTAATATTATTATGATGACTATTATATATATATAACGTAATATTATGCATTTGTTTTTCATAAATAATAATAAAAAAATCTTAACTATCTGCTTTAATAACCGTAAAAATGTTCGTACTGATTTTAGAAAAAAAATAAAAATTGCAATTTCTCTAAAAAAAAAAAAAAAAAAAACTGTTACAGGTCATAATTTTGTACACTGAATATATTTAAAAATTTTTTAGAAGACACACTCTATACTCACTCTATCGATAATGAATCTTAACTTTTGAACAGAAAAACAATATACATAAAATATATAAAACACACACGAATAAACTAACCGATGTTCGTAAGAAAGTTACGAACATTAAATCAGCGCCAAACTAAGCGCTGGTTGCGTCATTATAAAAAAATTATAAACAGTACGTAGTACGTACGTACGTACGTACAGTGGTACATCAAATTTGCGCAAAATACACAATTTCATGATTTAAAAAAATCTAAGCTTAAAAAAACATGAGATATGGGGTATGTCGGCACAACAATACCGACATATTTTTGTACATATACAGTACATATACGTACATATTTTTGTGTACTACTACTTTCACAGCATCACGCCTTATAATCTAAATCTGAAAAAAATAAGTTTCTTGGGTAAAATTTTTATATTAGAGGTCATTTTAGTTTTCACACTATAAAAGTTGAATTTAATAAAATATATTTAGATGGCACAAATACATCATGTGGCAATGTTGAAGTCGGACAATGATATCGCGAATGTAATCTGACTCGTGATCGATCTTTACAATTGGATATGGGGATGAATAGCGCAGATGTTAAAAGATTTCTTTTGTTATTGTGTACCTACGGGCCGGTTTTACGTGGATCTTATGGTTCATATGTGGCATGTAATAGGAATAACATTGATATTATCGATAGGAATGTGTAATTTCTTACAATGTGGGACTCGAGGATTTAGACGTCCCATTTTTTCACATTGTCATTTGATTATGTTTGTATCAAGTAGACAGTTAAGGTTTTAAATTGAAAGTTTTTAAATTCGCACTTAGATATCTCTGCTGTTCTTCTTGGTTATTGAATTATATCGATTTCTAGAACACATTACCTTGCTTTTACATACAGCTTATTTAGCAACATCTAATATTAAATGAGCATCACGCCTCTTTCATCCAAACCTACTTATTTCGGAAAAAATATTTAAAGTACTAAAATAGTAAAATTAAACATTCTTAGATTTTAAATTCAAGGTGAATCCAAAGTTCATTTTAAATAGTTTTTATAGATGAATTAAATATTAAGACAGATATACAAAGAGAAATGATTCAGTGTTTTAAATATAAATATTTTAAATAAATAATACCAAGGTGACACTTAAAAGAAAATTTATACAAAAGATATAACTGGATTTAAATTGCTTTTAAATATAATGCAAATATTATATTCCCTTATAAAATCATATCAGGGTCATAAGAACCCTCAAAACGGATGAACGTACAACTTATGATCATTCCATACAAATAACTCATTTTAATCGATACCAAAAAGTTACTCACGTGCGAAAGAGGCATGCATTATTACATGCCCTTATTTGATAATATTCATTGCATAAACTTATAGCGTTTCTTATATTTTTCATTTTTTACAACAACTTTATAATATTTAAAAAAAAGAGACAAGTTACCAAATATGAATAAAAAATAAATATGATTGCAAAACCATATATGAACCATATATGAACTTAAAAAAAACATGCAATGTAAGTATATGATTTATGTGGAATACCTGCTAAAAATAAAACTAAATATATTTACTTAATACTACTAGTAGAGTAGTATTATACACTAGTATTGACAAGTTGGAAAAAGGCGTACTTGATTCAATAACGAATACATTGAATATTACGGTTACAGAAAACACATTTCCATTTAGACATCCTATTGTTATGTATAGTGCTATGTTTTATATAAACAGCGACTTAATAACATTTTATAAGTATATCTGCTTATCTTATACCTGTTGGAATTTATTTGTTGTGACATTTAAGCCTTATGTGCCTGTAACAAGAATAGTGTCAATACGGGCGATTCGTAATTGACGTACCGCATCGTGCGTGTCTTGTCGTATTTTTTATGACAGCGAATATTTTCTATTCGGTTTCAATAAAAGATCTGTAATTCTTACTAGATAAAGGATTATTGTACACAAATGTTTGCATTGCTGTCCCTTTATAATTTTTAATGCTCTCAGTCATTTTTTTTTAAATATAATTATTATAGTGTACTATAAAGATATAATTTTCAACATATGGAAATTGTATTTTTATTAAGCATTTTAGCCGCTCTAATCGTAACTTTAAACCAAATTCGTTAAATAAGAGTCATTCGTTCGGAAGGAGAGATTCCTTTGTGAAGTCCCATACGACCGCCCCACTCTTAACTTATAATAATAATAGAATACCCTCGGATTAATTGTGTTATTTTTGTTGGAACGCTTTTAAGAATCGTTGGAACGTTAATAATTTGTTGTTACAATTTTTTAGACTTGCGCATTTTTAACAATATTATAAAGATTTGTTTTCAAATCTTCCCAATCTTGCTTATAAACGAACACTAACGGTTCTTTTATTTTGTCTATCTTATAAATAGTTATTGCTTATAACAAAATTAATATCTTAATTATTTTTTATTTAAATATTTTCAATTTTATTCGTTAGCTAAATGGATAGACTTTTTTTTCTTTTTTTTTCTTTGTGAAATTAAAATGTTTAACTGGACTTTCATTTAGTGCTTATTGATCACCGCCACCCATAGATATTTGCACAATCAGAGGAGCTACAAATGTCTTGCTGACTAGTTAGAAAGAGAAGAGAGATATAAGAGACGATAAATCTTCGCTAAAAGCTCAATATGTTACTACTCCGGTTGAGCCAAGCCCTTAAAGCTGTTCATAATTACATTTATATAGGCTTTACCACAACAACAACTTGCAACAAAGTAACAGATAAAGTCAATTTCATCCAATTTTAAAATATTATATATACTTTATTTAATTATTTAATATATATTCGTAGATATCTATTTCTAATACGATGACCAATATATTAGATTTGTAATTAGAATTTTATATACGATTTGAAATAGATCTTGTTGGTTTTTGGTATCTCTCTGATAAAAAAGGAAGATAGGTATTTACTTTGTTGGCGCTCAATTTCTTTGTCATATTTCTGGAGAATGCCTTAAGTTATTTCAAGTATTAATATCTACCTTTAATCCTGTAAAAGTAAATTTAACTTTTTTTTTTTCCGTTTCTAGAATTTAGTCAGTAAGTTTTCTATTTTTGATTGATGAGGCCTGCTGATATGTATTTGAACATAGGGTAGAATAGAAAAGTCCACTACCACAGTAGCTGTTGGATATCCACTGCGGAACGTAAGCCTCCTCCATCATTTCTAGAGGGGTTCGCCAATACTCGCCACAGCAGGTGGTTGGCAAGCGCAATGTATTTCGGCAAGATATTGTGACACTGTTGCTCATCAATATCCTTTTTTTTTTAACGATGAGAAATGCATTTACGCATCCCGCCGCCCAAAGGCGACGGGTATGTGGGACTCGCTGGCTGCGAAGCCAGAATACCCACTAAAACCCATCGACCGTCTGCACCGTAGTGAGGCGCCACGGGATCGCTCGCGCACACAACCGTGACGCCCCGACGCTTGGAACGGAGGCCCCTCCGCATGTGATTGGAGCCGCTCGACTGGTCCACTCTGCTAATTCAGAGAAGTACCAGGAGCGGCTCCACCACCGAAATCTTCGCGCCCTCTCGGCGTCACTCCCTCACGGGCTACACCTCCTGTGCCAACACTCTCTCCGCGCTTTCGCGCCCCGCCCACCACTGGACCCCAGCTACCCCAGACGGCGAAACTCCTGAGCTGGGTCCGCACATCAGCTGGTCCATGGGCCCAGTGGCTTGTGCGCCTCCGCGCCCAACCACTGCGCTTTCGCGCCATCGAATGAAGGGGGAGAGCGAGTCATCCCCCGCTTTTGCGCCCACCGTTGCTGGTTTTGGTCCACGGGGTCCGAAGACCCCGACCACTCGCGAGGCGTTCGAGTGGCTTCCCCTATCCGCCACCCGGGGAAGCGCCCTGTAGGAGACCATAACTCCCTTAGGTGCTCATCAACATCCTGGTTGGTGCACCGCTGTTCGCATCATCAAGGTCTTAGCTGCCTTTTAGGCTATGGAGCGGAGAAACGGAGAAATAATAACCAATAAGATTGCAAAAAATCTCCTATCCGCTCCAGTGGACAAGAACTATTGGTTAAAAATTCTCCGTTTCTCCGCTCCGCAGCCTCGCTCCACATCAATGGACAGGTACCCTTACGACACCTCGGTAAGAAAGAGGTCGGGACTATTCTTCTCTATCGGCCACCGCACAGCATAATTATTAAATAAAGTACCCATAAACCAAAGAAATAATGTTGTATACGATATTCTTAACGAAAATACCATTTTAAAATGAATTGGTTAATGTTTGACTTAAATATTTCATTCGTAAAATTTAATTCTACGAATAAAATATTTAAGTCAAACAATTAAAATTTAATTTTTCGTAGTACTAATGAAAATATATTAATTCATCTTTGATTAAAAATGTATTATAAATATCTTCTGATATACGTTCAATATATAAAACAAAATCTTCATCTTAATTATATTTAAGATTTTATTTTTTGTTTTATTATTATACATTTTAAAGTTTAAATAATTAATATATTATTGACTTGTCGATAGACTTAAATATTATATTCGTAAAATTTAAAGTAGTGTCATAAAATTCTTTTGGGTGTCTGGAAAGACAAAAACAGAAACAAAATCGCCCAGACCACAAAAAATAGCTGTATGATCAGTACAAATATTTATTATGAGAGTAGTTAATCTCCTCCGCGACTGATAAGGAAAACGTTTAAGTAATAAAATAAAAAATAATGTAAGACAATAGACAGAGTATATGTTAAAATTATATTAAATAATTTGTCTTCCGTACAAAGATTTGCCGAGGGTACGCTCGGAAAATCTTATTTATTTTCAGAGGTCTTTTAAAAGTACCGCAACATTTTCTCCTGCAAGCGAGGCAGGTAGTCTCACAAATGTATCGACCCAATAACTCCTGGATTGTAACCTGGATACAGCACTACAAAAAGGGTTGTCAACTGACAATTTAGTTGAAACTGCAATTGTTATACAGCTTTTACATAAAAAAAATGCGAACAAATAAAATATTATTCAAATTTTATTCTTAAAACCTTGCAATAATTAAAATAAACATATGTAATTGCGTCACTAATATAACTAATTTTATTGCAATGTTTCGCTTGTAGTTATTTAAGAATAATATAGAAAAGTTATTTATTATTTTTATACAAGGTGGTAACCCTAAGTTCAAGTCTAAGAGCGACGTAGTGAAAGCCGATTTAAAAGTAACAGTCACAAAAGAAAATTGCACAAAAAGAATCAGCTCTAGAAAATCATTTTATAAATGAAGCTAAATAAATAAATATGTTTTCGAATTAAAATAGGTACACATCATCTTAAATTTCAATAAAATAAATAAATGGTATTAAGGCTTTATTTTAGATCAAATATTATTCTATGTATATAAAAGTGACTAGAGGACTAATTGACTCCATTGTTTAAATTTAACAAAATTTTCTAATATTTCTAATATTTCAGATTTACTTTGAATATTAGTTTAGTCTTTTTAAAATTATTTTAGTTTTACTTATGACTGCAATAAATATTCCCAAAATATTGCTATTTATAATTGGATAAAATATTAAGCATATAATTAAAAACAAGTTTAGATATTACGAGCTTCTTCGATTACCATTTCTAATAGAAGACTACAATTACTAATGCATATCTTATTTAAATTTATATTTGTACGGGTGCTTACCGCGTTTATAATTTTGTTTAGTTCCCTATATTTCGGCAATATTTCAATCGCCATGATCATGGGGAGACTGACGTACGGAGATGGTGGATGGTGGCAGATCAGAAAAATCTGTCTACCCTCTTTCTTGTTCCTTTCGGTCGACTAGTTTCGGCACACGGACGCACTTGTTCACTACGGCACACTATACTAACAGTGTCTTTTTTGGACTCTGAGCACTGATACCGTGACGCACTTTCACACAAACTAATCACCGGATTCCACGTACTCGGTATTCTGAAACCGTCTTCCCTATTGAAATTCGGATGTTTTTTAATTTCAATCGCTTCCTTTACCAGTCGAGGAAAATGATGACGCTCGGACGATAAAACCTGTGGCCTGTGTAATTCAATCCAGTGATTCGGACCTGATTCCAGCAGATGTTGAGCTATAGCCGATTTTTGGGGTTCATTTTTTGTGACGGCCTTGATATGTTCATTGATGCGACACGATATTGTTCGTTTAGTTTGGCCGATATATGAACTGTCACAACTAAAGTCCACCTTATTTTTAGACACCAGGGTGTTCCAGCGGAAAATAATCCTTTTGTGAACGTAGGATGCTGGCAACCTTCTGAAGAGGGGCAAACACGGTTTTTATTGAATATTTTTCTAGACATCTGCTGATCTTGTCTGTCACCCCTCTTACATACGGCAAATACGCAGTTTGACGTTCAACGCTTGGCTTTTTTTGTATTTTCCTGTTTTTAGTTTTTATTTTAGTAACGTCGATGTTGTAGCCATTTCTTTTTAATACATTCTGTACATGTATTAAAAAGAAATACATTCTGTACATGTAATAGTGTTTTTACATTGTTAAATTTTGAGCTTCGTCCTCAAGATTAATTAATATCACATGAATATGTAGTAAAACATACGGTGTTGATATTGGGAAATGATTGAGAAAATATACCTAATTCAAAAACTGTTAAACAATTTTGAGGATAACATATAGAGCGTTGCAGTTTCTTGCAATGATTATTTCGATTGTTAAAATATATTTAAATATAAATAATTACTTCAGTTAGTCACAGTTACTGATGAATTTGATTAAGGAATTTTCATTGAAATGTGTTGCAATGCTGTTTAAATATTTATTTTTACCACCAGCTTATGTGGTTTTTTAAAGAAGATATTTTGTATTCCGTATTAGTGTACAAGAATAACATAGTTAAACTGTCTATTACAGCACCAAAATTATTCTTAAATAATAAAAAGCTAATCAAACGTCATCTTCTATCTTACTCTTGGTATGGAAATAAGATGCCATTCGAGTTGAGTAGCTTGGGGATTAAACTCCAACCCTTTTCATAAATAGCAGAAGAAGCCTATATCCAAAAGTGTAAAATGTACACATTGATTTTGTTAAGTTTAGTTAGTAAATATATGTTTTAAGAGTATAATTTAAAATTAATATAAATAAATAAATAAATTTATATATAAAATGAGCGAAGTCGAGCTGATTTAGGAAATATATAGATTTTAATCATTTATTTTTAAAGTATAATAATAATATACGTAATAATTACGCCACTTTGTTATTATGATGTATAATTTTAATACAACATCAAAAATGCATTTTTATAAATATCGATGGAAACACCTTACATATAAAGATCATTTTGTTATTCCAGCTGCAACTGTGTTCAGCCAGATTTTGAACTTATCGAATCGTATAATATAATACATCTTATATTATTCGTATGTAATGAAACAATTTCAATATTATAAAGTCTTTACATGATCATTAAAATTTCAAAATAACAATACTAAGATAACAACATATAATTATATTTTTAATCTCATACAACGGATTCGGAAAAATGGAAGTGTGTTTTATATAAATTGAAACTCATTGAATCAAATAAATTATAACTGTTCCTGTCGATATAATATTATTATATATATAAAAAAACTCAAAATGAACTCAAACAATTAGGACATCTGCCCTCACGTGTATATATCGATAATTCGTAAATACTCGATATATGCATTCGATAATTATCGATATAAATATCGATATAATTGATTTAATATATGTATATCGATATATCTTTATTCGAGAATTATCGAGTAGTATCGATATATTTCATCCGATAACTATCGATAAGTATCGATATATTTATCCCATATATCGGATTGAAAAAATAAGTGATATAGTTTTCATACCATATATTTGATCGATAAAAATATCGATACTTTTTTACGTGAATATAGTATGCGCTTAATGGCGATCCATTCTGGCTACTCCAATCAGAAAAGATAGTTTTAAAACTATTTTATATTATGGCCAAATAACACAAAATCTTTATAAATTATAGCCTATGTGTTATTTGTATGTATAAGCTATGATAGTGTAAAGTTTCATCTGAATCCGTTTTGTAGTTTTTGCGTGAAAGAGTAACAAACATCTAGACAAACTTTCGCATTTATAATATTAATAGGAATTATAGGATTCACATTAAATCATACAAACCAAAAATCATAGACTAATACTAAAAAAAAGCCTGGAAAAAAAAATGTCGTGTGTAAGGAGTAGGTACACACGTCAGAAGTAAAACATCTTTGGCAAACTCAATTTAAAATTTATTAATATTTATAGTTTAACATTCTATTACTTATTTACGCGTTGTTTACGTGTTGCTAGCATGCCCGTTGCTAGGATACGTGACATCATACTATCTCATTCTCACCTACACATTTTTGTATTTGTGTCTCTTACCTGTCATTTTCCCGTGGCATCCCGTTTCAAATCACAACGATTCTAAAGAAGTTTCACTTCAAAAAAATTGTTTGTAAGACATTTTTTGATGTGAAACATCTATAGCGGCGGCTTAGACCACGAAGCAATTACAAAGAGGAGGTGCCATAAGAAACTTTATTCATACAATGTAGTGTCGCAACTGCGCGGGGGTGCGAGGGGCTTCAAATAGCTGCAGCCATCTAGCGACCAGTAGCTAAACCAAGTAATTGACTAAATTGACAGACGATATAATTGTTCTACTATATGTCACTAGGTGTCTGCCAGGGCCGTACTCAGATTTTTTTATTTAAGCATATCTGTAATTTGAAGTTGGATGGCACACACTGCTATATAATATTATCATGATTTACTATTGTATTGATAAGCTGATTTCGCTTTGTAGGATTTTAGTACAATGAGAGGTCGTCATCCTATGCTAGAAAATTAAAGCTTGATATTATGTAGCCATGTGTAATATCGATTTGAGATTTTTCTCAATACGCAATTATCGACCTTTTGGTCAATAATTGCGTACTAAAAGTCAGTTTGCTTTTGCATATGCCATAAAGTTTTTATCATCGGAGTGATTTAAAAAAAACGGAAAAGACACCAAAAATTATAAACCTTTTACAAAGCCAGACGTGGTGTAAATAAAATGGGATAATGCTGTGTAATATGATATATAACATGCTTTTATTTTCATAAACAACAGTTATAAATTGTACATACTGATAGTTTTCTCATTATAGCAAGAAAGATTTTTTTTTATTACATCAGGTTATTCAAATTCAAATATTGAACATTAAAACTAACTACTATCTGTTCGAACCTTAGCCTAGAATATAAAATTACATAATTAGAATTTTCACTACAATAATTCGACTGAAATTGCCCCGGAAAAACGCCTTATTCGCTGATTGAGTGAGCTATCTATATATATAATAATGTTTTATTTTTATTTTGTAATAGCCTTCACTACATACGTTAATTGACATTTTTTTTTTAATTTGTTAATTGAAAGCTTTTGAACAGTATCTGGGATCGTATTGTAGAGAGATACATATCCCCTTTAAACTATTACCTAATTTATAAAGTCTGATCCAATTTATATAGATATTTTTATATAATTTTTTTTTCTAATAGTGTATTTGGTTGGACCAATCCTTTCTATTTATATTTTCGATCCATTTCTTTTTGAAACAGTCATTCGACGGAAATCTAAAAAAATATTACACAAAATACAATATTATATATATATATATATATATATATATATATATATATATATATATATATATATATATATATATATATATATATTTATATATATTTGTTTACCGACTTCCAATAAATTCCGTCAGTGTCCGGCTTAATAAAAAATTCTAAGTACGGCCCTGGCTAGACCAGTAGTTTTGCTACTTACCGCTAGAGGCATGGTAATCACCAAACTTTCTAGACAAAATAAATAATATATTTAATTTAAATATTACTTACGAGTGGAAAGATATGTTTATTCCATTTGATTTTGCTTTATTCGTGTAACTTCTGCACGATACAACACAGCACTTCATGTTCACAACGTGCGCGGGTCGAGAATATTTTTTAAATATATAAAAAGGAGTTAGTCACGAGAGCAACTTAATTGTCCGGCAATGACAGCTGTACTGACGAAAGCGACAACTGGTGGTGAGTAGATCTACTACGGTTTGATGTGTGGACTACATTGGTGGACGCTAGACTACATTGATTACAACACCTCCTCTTTGTAATTGCTTCGTGGCTTAGACCGACTGTTGGCGGAGCGACGCGTCGTGACATGTGGCATGCGTCACTACGCTATTCGGCGAACCGCCATCTCTCTCGCAGCACTAAGCTCGTATACCTATAATGTATACACTGTATAGATGGCCGATATCATCTTTTTTCGTATCGATTCAAAACTATACAACCCATGTAAATCAATTTTAAACCCGTCTTTTAACAAACTCTTACAACTTTTAAACTTAATTAATTATTATTATTTTTTATATAAATAAATCATAGCTGCCAGTAACATTTTGCAGATAAAAAAGGTTAGGTATTTTTTAACAAAATAATAATACATTTACATCAATCTATGAAAAAGTACATGAAATATAATGTTTTAAGATTTAATAATATAATATACTAACAGTGATATCAACTGTTATCGAGCACCAAGCACAAAATATAATTGATGACTAACCGACCGACGTGTATGTGAAGTTCAATCATAATTATACGAGCGTCTCGTCCGAAGAGATTAGTAACCCTCCCGTATACTCGTACCAGTAGTGATATAATGTTCTACCCATTGTTACCCTAATATCGGCTCGCTTCCATCGCACATCAATACCGAGTTCTATTCTACGAGTACTACCGTTGAGTATATCAACTTACCTGCATTAATGTTAACGTACAGTGCTCGACTAAAATGACAGTTGTTAATGTACATAGATAGACAAAGATAAATAAAATATTTTAAGTTTACAATAAATAAAAAATATTTATTCATTATTGATTTCCTTGTATTTTACACTACCTCTGTTAGTATTCAAATAAAAATATTAAAAAAAATCTTTTTAAACCACCTTGGTATTAAAACGAACGTATGATATTTTTTAGTTTCTTTACGAGCTTAACGCACTCATAAACACAACCGGAATTAGCTACTACTACTATTACTGCTAAAATTTTGTTTATTAAATTAAATTTGGAGAAAAAAAATTATAAGAATAAATTAAAAAAGCCAGTTGAAGGTAAACGTTTTAATCTCTTAAAATGGTTGGTCATTTAAAAAATGACTTTGTAAAGGACGGATTAGGCTAAGTCCTAGGAAACGGAATTCCGTTCCTGTTTAATCTTGTTCTATTTAGGATTTAAATATAAAAATAAAATAAACGGGTATCGTAATCAGATAAATCGGTATTATAGGTTTTGATAAATCTTTTCATTTATTTCTAAATCCGATGTCTTTATAATTTTTTTATTTTTCAAAACGAATAAAGATAAATTAAAAGGGATATCCTACACAATGTTTTGAATGGTATAATTATGTGTATGTCAAAAGCTTTGACTGTAACACTATTCTTATTAATTCGTAAGTAATTTTACGTTTATTCGACTGAGTCACATAAAACAACTCAGCGGGAATCTGTTTCCGTAATTCCAACAACGGACTTAAATAAACTTTCATACCACTATAATTATAGTCCAAAAAAATCGCAATGTGGTACATTTTTTGTTCAGTTTAAATATTATTTTTTATTCATACGTTCATTGCCGATGCTAAATGTTCCGTTTGTAGCGTGTGCGTGAGTGACTGACATAAAGGAAAAGCGTGAACATTTAGTTAGAACTATGATAATAATTCACAGCTGAATATACTGATAACCAAAATGTGATAAATGTTTCTTTATGTAGATATAAATAGATTTATCCACCAGTAGTTTTATAGTGCACTAAAGTTATGCACAGATACTATTTGAAAATGTTCTATTTACTTTTTTAATATATTAACTGTAATCTATTTATGTACCTACTACTAATAGTCATAGGTATATTTTCCTTGTAATGATCAGAATGGGAGCTTAATTCGCCTCGCTGCTACAATGTAGGTAACATTTTTAGTAATAGAACTTCGCTCTATATACGTATGATTCCTCAAGATTTTCTTCAATCCTGAAAACGCGATAAATTTTTAAGCAATTAAAATTAATGATAAGTCACTGATATCATATGTACACATACAAACACACACACGCATGCACGCACGCACGCACACACACACACACACACACACACACACACACACACACACACATAAGCTCGAGCGCGTGCGTGCGCCCACACACAACCGACACAAATGAGCGCACACCTTTATATGTCATATATACCTACATTCAGGACAAAAACATAACCCTCCTTTACAGATTCATCGCAGTGGGGTAAAATATCAATGTCTTCTACAGCATAACTTCTACAGTAAATATAATAAGAACATTTAAATAATAATGTTCAAATCTATTAAGACAGTAAGAGGTAACGAATTATCCTGCAAGTCTTGTGTCTAGTTATGTCTTTCAATATCAGTACTGAGGGCTTAATGACATTTTATATTCAACTTTTATTTTTTAAACGAAGAATACCAAATCTTAAATGACTAATTATAATAAAACTCGCAGCTGTTTTAAATTATTTTTTTGCCAACGACATAAGTTAAAATAATATACCTTATTTTATAATAATAATTCTTTGGTTTAGGAAAAAAATATATTTCAATATATATAATTATTTTTACTACCCAGCCAATCCAGTTTAAGCCGCATTAACGTAATGGTTACTATTCGCTAGTGTGTTATAAGCCCAAACAGTGATTAGAAAATATAAAGTGTATTTATATGATTTTCGTTAAAATCTGTACTTTTGAGATTTTAGCATTCATAAAAGGGAAAAACAGATACAAATTATAAAAATATTTGGCTTAAATACAGAGGTGTAAGTACAGTCCATTCGATATAATTTCCTTCCTTTAAATTTATGACATATAAACTTACCATAAAAAATTTACAAATATTTATTTTTTGTCAAATAATAGTAATATGATGCTAAGGAGTTTTTTCGTACGTATTTATATTAAAACTATTTTTTCAATTAACAGTATAAACACACATATATTTAAAGACAGCAACTAAATTCTGTTGAATATTATAACCCTTTTTCTATTTGAGTTTATTTTACTTTAAAACTAATACTTTTTTAGCATTTGTTGTAAATTGATTTCCGACTGTACTCTAAGAAGCTTCTGTGACTTATGTTGTCGCAGCTTATTGTCGTTTGGTGAGACTATTGTATTTGTACGTACAAATACTTATTATTATTTCGAGTTCTATTTTTAAATAGGTATAATATAAACTGGAGATGAGGACAAAATGTTTTGACATGGTCAGGTAAAGGTATGAAATAATTAAAAGAAATAATATTTTAAATATCAATAATCTAATATACTTACTCACTAATCAGTGTGTATAAATAAATATCTGACACATACGTATACATATGGACTGTTTCCGAGCAAGGTAACTTAAAACCCTACGAGTATACTTTAGGTAGTAGCAGGTTAGATAATAATTTGTATTCAATGCATACAATAATATTTATTTTTAACTAAGCTGAAAGATTGTCACCGTGTCCACGTAAGCGATCAATTGACTCATTAAAATTTAATTGCTTCAATCAATATGCGTCAAACAAAAATTTAAGCAACATTCTTAAGTCGCATAGATACAATTGAGAATCGATTCAAAAGCAATTCTAAATCACGTAGTACTATCAATTGCAATTGATCCTCTTGGGAGCGCTTAACACCTTCCTTTAACCTCTACGATCCCTTTATGCTGTAATTCGTGACGAAATTCAGTAATCGGTAGACGTTTCACAAGATTTTACGCGTGAACGACTCAAGTTTACGTCGTATACGTTCGAACTTTACTGTGTAGCCTTTGAGGATTCAGTTTACGAGTCTCTGCTATAAAAGTACATTGTAAAGTCCAAAGAATTTACAGTCGAATATTTTGACATCGGAAATATCTTGTGTTATAGCTTGTGCTATATTCCTTTGTGTTTTCGTTGTGACGTTTACTTTGTGACCCGTCGTCTCGGTTTATAAAAATTCTATTTACCTTTAAGTAATGTTTGAAATATCTCTAAAATAAGTATTCTATGTATCCTTCTTTATTCGTCGTCGTCGATTTCATAAATATGGTTTTTAGATTTTAGTCAAATTTGAATGCTAAAAGATAGGAAAAGTTATTTCAATTTATATAATAATTTGTACTACCCAACCCATCCAGTTTAAGCTGCATTAACGTAATCTTTACTATTCGGTAGTGTGTTATAAGCTCAAACAGTGATAAGAAAATATAAAGTGTAATAATATGATTTTTGTTTAAATCTGTACTTTTAAGATTTTTGCATTCATTCAAAAACTCATAAAAGATACAAATTATATAAATACAGATACAAATTATAAAATATTTGGCTTAGCCAAATATATTTATAATTTGTATAATATAATATGTTTGCATTTGTTGTAAATTGGTTTCCGACTGTACTCTAAGAAGTATTATATTTTAAGTGGTCTTTTCATTGGATGTCATTATTACACCTCGTTTATTATTAGGTCTAAGTTCCGAAAATTTTCTTATATATTGTAATAGAATTTTTGGTCTGCAGCTACACATTTCAGACTACATACTACTACGCAGCTACCTGTATGCTATTAGTAGGTCATATAAAGTTGGTTTAATCGTGGATATACTGTAGCTTTTACTACTACATACTATAACGTTTTACACTGTGAGTCAAAGAACAAAAAGCCATAATTCCTTTTTAACCATCCTTAGCTTTCTTTCTACCAGCTAATAATTCGTTTCATGAATCATATACTTTAAAATTAAATGTCTTGGTCACTTATTGGCTATTTCCATAAAAACTTCGATAAATGAATGTGTATTTTTATCTAAAAAAAAACTCAGCTGAACGATATTTCTCGACTAGACGTCAATGATGCTGCCAACGACTGCTATCTGATGACCTATTTCAGTGATATTTTAAACTGAATTTGTGTTTTAATATATGTCTTTTAATTATAGATTTTATAGACATATATTTTTATAAATAGTAGTTAGGATATAGATACTATATATAGACTAACTTATCTAATATCACTGCTAATGATATATATTTCATCTTTTTTTAAATATTAATATAGAGCATTTATTTATGTTTAAATATTTTTAGGACACACTCAATTAAGAGCACTATTTCTATACTAGCACTATTTGTGATTATTATTCGTCTACCATCTTTTATTTTCTGTCTGTAATAGTTTCTTTTCGGATGTACTGGAATATATCTCTTCTAGGGATAACCAGTCTTTATACTTGTGTTTCAATGACATGTATGTTTCTATAATACTCTATGTATAATAAACTGTTAAATAAATTGTTTGGTTCATGTTTAATTTAACACCAGTGTCTATAAAATAATGTTATTTTTTGCCTAACAACTAATTATTAACAAAATTAATACTACATTTAAATAATATAACCAAAACGCAATCACCTTGCTAAAACATTCTTTACTCAAAATAGAAAAATCTAACCCTAGTTATAATAATAATAAATTTAAAGAGTTATCAAAATATTATTTTGTAATGAAAATGTTCGAAATTATTGAATCTTAAATTACACTTTAAATAGAATTTCACCGTAAAATATTACATCGAGTTGGGAACAGACACACGTATGTGATATTTTACACTGAATTAAAATATAGAGCTGTTAAAATACCCAACATTAATTGTACAATGGCGTCTATGTTAACATGCCATAAAATTACAAAATGTGTATTATAAAAACTAATTATAATGACTATGAATTGGGATGATTATTCTAACAGTTCAATTATAATAATTGCTATTATTAAAATCTCATAATGAAGATAATTTAAATTTTAAAATATTTGGTTGAATTCAGAGCCCTAAAGGGTCGTGTTTAAAATAAAACCATGTTTTAAGTTTGAATTTTGATGAATTTAAGTTATAATGGTTATCTTAATCGTAGGCAATGGATTGCCGGTAAAACTATAAATTTCATTATAATTATATAGTTTTAGTCAGCCTTTTTGATTTGGTATTAATTTTGAGTCTTATCGAAATATTTGCGGTTGTAAAAATGTTAACTTAAATAAGTTGCCCTCGGTTTGACGTACGTCAAAATTGAAATTTTAATTGAATTTCTAGAATTCTTAATATTCCTCTCTCTTCAGTCGGAACGTAATGTTTATTATTCCATTCTATTTCCATTGTATTTTCTTATTTCATATCGTATTTGATAAATCAAAAGTATTATCAAGGATATACATACCTGCTCGTTATAAATGTTTATATAGGTCATACAAAGTTTTTATTTTGTGTATGTTTCACTTTGACCCTCGGACAAAGAATTTCATTGGGGGTCTTTGAGTTTTGGGCGTTTATTTATTAACTCATCTTGTTAAAACAAATAAGTTATTTAATGTTATTGTGTATCCTTTATTCTATTATTTTTTTGGACTGTACCGGTAAACTTCAGCCTACTGGATAAAGGTATCTTCTCCATATAAAAGAAGGGTTAAAACTTAATTCGCCACGATATTCCTTTGCGGGTTGACAAATAAATTCGCTACTAAGAGTAACAATCGCTATCAGAAGTTTATGAATACAAACGGGAACAATAACTTTACATGCTGTCCGAGGCAAGGCGAGAAGACCAATAAGGCCAAATACCCAAATAAAAAAGGGATAAAATAAAAATATATGCTCGAACGGGAATCGAAACGGTGATAATCGGCTTCAATGAATCTTTTGCACTACTACATCAGAACGATTGCATTCATTTATTTACTTAAATATAAAAGGGACATTGTTATGTGTACATAAGGATTAAAATTGTTACACATGTCGTCTAATAACCTCGTAGCTATAGGTGTGGTTGGAATCGCATATCCTTTGTACGTCACTTAATTATCTACGCCGAAATAAGCCGATCACTCACTAGAGCATCTTCAAACTATGCAAACAGGGGGAGAATAACAATGATATAAGCTGTATGGATAGGTCAATATTAATATTGAGGTAAACAGTATACTAATATAAAAATAGTAAGTTGTTTGTTGTAAAACCTCTAATTTAGTTCTACTAAGAATCAAACCGAGTATTCTAAAAAAATAATGATTAATTAGTAATAATAATGATAGTTATAATTACACATTAAAAAAATTGAACTTTACCGTAAACGACCCAAGACTGAGTAAAAATCTCTTATGTGAGATAAGCAACTGCTCTTTAGAAAAATATATAGAATTCTCACGATTTCTTCAATAAGTTGTAGGTTTTTTCGTATATGTATTGTTCTGAATTTAATTTTCTAAAGAAAATACTAATAGTTCACTTAAAATAATCTATGCTGATTTTTTGGCCTAAAACCTCAATTTTGCTTGAAATTTCCAAACAAAATTACCGCTTTTTGTTAATAAGAAAAAAAAAAGACATAAGGCTATCTTAAAGTTTCTTGGCAACTTTTGTACTTGAATTTTATTGTCTGAGTGTATGTAAATTTCTAACAACCAATATAAACCAAGATCTTAGTTCAATATTAATAGAATACCTACAGTTTTTACAAAAATAAACAACATTTTAAAGAAAGCTGGTATAATTCTGAATAACATTATTGAGATCTTATCAAAGATATCAATCTCAATAATGTTACGATCACTATCTATTGAAACGCGACAATCATTATCCAGTTTCAGATGCCACCAAAATATTAACGAAAGCAAATGCCCACTTCACCGATTAGTCGGCCAACTAGTCGGCCTTTTTGAAACTGAAGTCAACCAGGCAGTCGGTTAGTTGGCCACATTCATAGTCGTCTGTAATAATGATCATACATCTATACAAATAATAAATCTGTTAAAACCTCCGTTTTATTAATACACTATATATCATCAAGAATAAATTTCAATAGCGCGTTTATTTTTGTATCAGCGCCATCTCTTATCATTTTTTTGTGTGCACGTATCACGTAAAAAGTACAAAACCAATGTAAATAACTTTAATACATAAAAATTTAACATAATTCACAGTATAATTTAGTTTTTGTTTCATTGTAATTAAATTTAAAAATAAATATTTAAGAAAATAGAAATAGGTACCTACGCCGCCAACGCCATTTGGTCTAAGGTAAGGTACTATTATGTTAAATGTCACTAAATATAAAAACGATATTCTACTATTATACGATAGAAGGCGCATGTAGGTGATAAAAAATATAAATTTATAATTTTTAAAATTTTAGTTAAATACCCGTGCGAAGCCGGGGCGGGCCGCTAGTATAAACATATAATATAGACATAGTATTCCTTTGGCGCGCTCGCAAGCCTAAATGATTTAATGGATATTACTATATTATTGGCCTCGTTTGTTCCGTAATTTTAATTTCGTATAACGAAAAAATAAAATGTATGCTTTATTGTATTCTGTGCTGCTACCAATGTATATCTTGTACTAAACGTATATAGGATTTCGTAAGTCTTTATTATGGAAGAATAAGATAACTATACATCTTTCCCCTTACTATTATAAATACGAATTTTTGTATGAATCAAGGATGTTTACTCAATTATACCACGGCTTAACGGACCTGCGATCGACGACCGTTCTGGTGTAGTGGTGCGAGTAGTTGCCTCGAAACGTGCGAAGGCGGTCGCGGGTTCACACAGTGGAGCAGCGTGGTGAATTAAGCTCTAACCCTTCTTCTATATGGAGAAGAGGCCTTCGCTCAGCAGTGGGTTGTTTACAGGCTAATACAGTACAGTATACAGTAATGGATCTTGATGAAATTTGGCACAGAGATAGGATAGAATAGGATAAAGCATTTTTTTTTTAAATAAATGCAGGGTTCGCGTAGGATTTTCATGCGAACAAAGTCTCGGGGAATAGGTATATATATATATATATATATATATATATATATATATTTAATATCAAACATATATATCATTTTCTTGTTTCTTTTCTGTTGTCTTTATATCCGTGTTCGGTAAGGCGCTTGTTTAATTTACCCATTGATTGCTCATTGTTGAGGGTCCGATCCGTTCTACCATATCATATGCGCTGGGGTGCATTTTAAGGGGTGTTTGCACACAAAAAGTGTTTGATCTAGGGGTGCATTAGTTAATATATCGAATTTAAATTAAATTATATATGAAATATTATGTTTAAGAGGTAATTTGATTAAAAAAATCTCATTAAATTCAATTTTATTTCTTACCGTTAAATTAATAAGTTCATTGTTTTGTGTTATAAATACGAGAACGTTCTAAGTTATATTGAAAAATAATTTTATCATAAATTAATATAATGAAGAGAATTTATAAATACTCCTAAGTGCTCTCACGATTACTTTATCCCTTAATTAAGGTACTTTAATAAAAATAAAATGATTATTTATATTAAAATTCGTAATAAGCTCTTAAAATAATGGAGTATCATCAATTCGGATATTTTAATTAAATTATGTATTATTTCTTCTTATATTATATACGCAATAGTTTCTATGAATTGATGAATGAATGGATAAACGAATGGGTAGATGTTGGTTACTCGCTACTACTTTTTTATCTACTATTATACTACTTACAACTTATTGGTATATTACTAATTAAAGTTAGTGATCTAAAATAACAAATAAACGAATTTTTATCCACAAATTTCTGCGTGATGAAAAATCGCGCTGGTAAAACCGCAATGCAGAACTAGATTTTTATAAAGCTGATGTTAACATGTTTCGATTTTTTAGGTAAATTACTTCATTCACCTTTTTTAGGCTGTCTGCAAGCCATCGGCTATTTTGACATTTCTCTTTTTACGAAAATTTAAAAGAGAAAATTAATAAAGCATTGACCGATCGAATGAATTCTGGCTAAGTATTCTAACAGAAATGTTAGAAAAATTTTAGTAGTGTGTGTCTAGTATAAAGGATAGGAGAAGTGTACCTCTGGTATATCTTAGAATTGTGATGGAAAATTTCGTGAATTTCCGATTTTGAAATATCAATTTAAATATAATATATTTAAAGTTAATAACTGAGTTATCAGATTTATCAATCAGTGTACTGAAATGTCCATCAGTATAGACACTATAGTAGAATTTGATTTGAATGTTTAGGTCTATATCTTTTTTTTTACCATTCATAAAGTAATTTTAAAACGTATAATTTATAAACTACTAAAATTTTTCGTTGTATAAAGGAATTGTTTGAATTTTGCCACTAATTAAGGGGCGGTGACCATAAAATACGTAACGAAATATTTTTCCCTCGCACGTTCCCCCTAAACACCCCTTAACATAAACTAAACACCAGGTATTACGTAAAGATCTACCCCATGGCTGCCGCAGTGCCATACTTTAGGCCCAATTTATAAGTTCTTAAAACAAAATAATGACTTTTTTTTTGTTGTATAAAATATTTAATATTTACGAAACAACAAGTACATACCTACTACTATATTATTATAATTTGACTGTTCTCAGTTTCACGACTTTGAATATTACCTTAATATGTTCGTACATTTGTTAATATGTGTGTACAACAATATAAATAAATAAAAAATATATCGAAAAATTCTGAAATTATGTGTCTCTTACAATATTGCAAATTTGAGACTAAAACCTATTAACAGTTTATTTATCGTATTATAAGAACAATAAATTACGTACATACACATTAAAAACTAGTACTATATGTAAATAATAAATAAAACAACAAAACGCCTCCGCCTATGAAATAAACGGTGTCATTTGGTGGGCTTAGCGCGATGTCTAAAGCATAATTTCACGGACCGTCGGCGGTACTGTCCATGTAATCATCAGTGTTTACAATGAATTCTTATATACCTACTCATAGCTATCGTCTAGGGATCGAAAGTAATATAGCGGAAAATTAGAAGTTTTTTTTAATTTTTTTTTTTTACAAATATTTATCAGATAATGTTTAATTACGTACATTAATTTTACTGAGTAATAATTATACTGAGTATATAAGAAGATCGTTTTAATATTTTCGCAACAGTACTATGTAAAAACATAGCATAGCATTGTACTGTTTATCAGAGCATCCATATTCGTGCTGTTTCTAGTTCGCATAATATCTGTATCATAACACATTTACACACACACACACACACACACACACACACACACACACAACATAAACGCACGTACGCTTATACACACCAAACAAACTTACCTGATGTATTTAATGATATCTTCCCATGTACGTATAATACGTTCCCAATTAGATTTCCCAAGTTTCAGCAAAATCAGTTTGTATGCTTAGCCCAACGACGGTCAAATACAATTAGTGCTAAAATATAAGTTGGTGAAACAAAGACTAAAACTAACCACACAATAAGGCAACGAAAACCTTCTTTTTCAAATTTAATAAAATAAAAAGAACTGAAACTATACATCTAAGCAGTTTTGACACTACTAGCTGTGCCCCGCGGCACATTATATAAATTAATAATAATTGCAGGCCGGCACATAGTATAAATTAATAATTGTACAAATAAAACAAAATTAATAACATATTATTCTTAATATAATAAAATTAGTATTATTTTTTGTAGTTGTATTTTTTAAGACCATTTTTCTGTATGATAGTTTTTATTTAAGTAAAATTACTTTATAACGTACTTAACAACTACTACCAGCAAAAACCATGAATTGTTTTAGATTCGATCGATCGAGTATATTAGCGTATCATCGCTATACGTATTTCTAAATTGTAAGTGTAAACTAATAAATAAAAAGTAAATTAAGATATTGGCATAGAACATACAACTAATAAAATAAAAATAAAATACAATCCGAAGACATTCTCCGATCACCTTCTTTTTTAGGCCGATTAATAAGCAACTGAGTTAGTTTTATTGCTAAAATATTTTTTAATAATTTAAAATAAAAAAGAAAAAATAAAGGCATTAAATTTTTTAACTAAAATGAGAAAATCTAATACATAATTTACATATTTCTCGAACAATGTAAAAAGAATCTTTTCCAAGTTTTCCCCGAAACCATTTCTAGATTGTGAACGTGTCAATGTTATCAGGTTACTCGATTCGTAGTTCTTATACCGTTCTAAGTGATTGATGGTTTTCGATATCGTGCCTATACGCTACCTAAATCTTAACAAAAAAACTTTCTACATCGATAATAGTCATTCACATGTATTATTCATTCACTTATAATATAAAATCGGGCTGTTCTGGTTCTTTTTAAATAAAATATTTAGTTTTATTCGCAGTGAAAAAATCTTGTGTTTGAGATTCATAATTTAAGTTTATACTTTATTCACTGTATTGTTAAGTAAATTATTTCAAGTTATTAATACAAATAACAATCCTTTACTATGTTATAATAAAATATATTAGATATCATATGGTTATATTATAAGCCATAATTTATTTCGAAATTTTACAATATAATATATATTCACAATGTGATACTTAAACTAATTATTTATAGATAATTTTGGTATAAATCATCTCCGCGTGGAATTGTTCCAAGATACTGGCAGCATTATTTCCCCATTAAATCTCAATTCCGATTCTCTGGGCAAAAAATGCACCAGCCCTCCTATCACCAGTGGTGGCTATGAGGGTCAATTCTTTTAGAATTTAATTTGCACTTCTACTACAAGATCCAAGTGTTTCGACTGCGAACGGCACAAAGACATAATTTGGGATAAGTGACGAATATTTGTGTCGTTTAGTCATTTCAGATTTTCCCACAGCGGCTCCTCTCTTAAAGCTGACATGAGATGGACTAATGTATGGAAGCAGGTTTCGTACCACAAAAACGCCCGTTTTCTTTCCCAAGAAATCACTCTTAATTCATCAGGTCTACCATCGTGACTAATTCCAGTAGACTCAATAAGAACAGAAACGTTGAAAGTGGTAAGAGCTCTTTGAATGGTTTCATTCAGGAAAACGAGGCGGGATAGCCTACCTGAACTCTTGCTGCAAGAAAGGCTGTATAGTCCGAGAGAATCAACCTCCTTTCCGCACAGACATCTGCGTTCAAAGCACAGTGGTGATCACAACCTACGGAACTTCGAAAACTGTTATTAATCTAATAGTGTCCCTAGGTTTATTGATGCCATTGCGTGTAACCAGTGACCTGACTCTTTATTTCATGTTTATATAATATAACCAGAATTGAAAAAAAAAATTCACATTTAAGAATAATTGAAATATAAATAAAAAGTAAAGAGACGCGTTCTATCGTCTTTTTTTGTTGTATATCTGATTCACCATTTGTTGTTATCGCTCCCCCATACTTTACATCCGCTATTACCTTTACATTAAAGAACAGAATATGCCAACATATGTCAGCGTATATATTACCTCATAATTCGTTCGTTCTTAGTGAATTAGTGTCAATCTATATGATGAAATTACATTTTCGTTCAAAGCAAGAAAAAAACACTTTATGAAGAATAAATAAATAAACGTATCACACTTAACAGAACTGGAATGTTTATCCTGTGTCGAGGTTCCAGAAACACACACAACATACAAGCACAAACATTTAGACCACGATAAGCATCCGTATGGCTTATATGGGTAATTTCCATGTGCGGGGGGGGGGGGGGGGGGGGGAGGGGGGAAGGTCCATGGGTACTTGTAATTTTCGTAAATTTTTGCAAACAATATTTAATTTTTTAATTATTTTTTACTGCACATAATTACAGAATTGAAAATCAAATCCACTTTTTTATATAGAAATTATAAAACCAAATAAATAAATATTTATGAAATCGACTCAGAATAGGATATAGTACGTAATTAGAATATTTTACCATACAATAACAGAATGTACAATAGAAAAGCTAATAAAACATCAATCAATCGACGAAAATTCTCATTAGCTCTATTAAATAGGGCACTTTCAACCGCACAGCCAACACGTAGTTGCTATTTCTGCTCGTTACGAAATACTCCTAAGAACAAACACCATAAATGCTATAATTGTTTGCTTAGAATAGACGACTGATATGCATAAATGTTCCGTTGAGTTCTAGTCAACGCTCGAGGGACACGAATGACAAATGACGGTGATCGTTTATCTTCTTAACTGTCAGCAGAGCCAATCAACACACGTGAAGCCCTTAGAAATTTTCTTTTACTAATTTCCTCCTTATTCTAAGTGTATTAAGACCTATATTCTGCGACAGTTCTAACGAAATGTCCAAATTAAGATGAACTGCATAAGGAAGAATTGTTGAAGTGTCTTGAAGTGTTTGTAAGTGTCTTGGTAAAATGGATGAAAGCTACTGAGTTGTCATGGTAACGGATCAGCGTCGGTCAACCCATTTCTGGTAGTGCAATCAATCAAGATGTACGAATTGGAAAGTGATTGGCCTTACATGATATGAACATTGAACTTCGTAGACGTTAAGATGAATAGTTTTAAGATAAATTTTTTACAGCGAATTGGTTGTTGAAAACTATTATTACTATTATAAATTGAATATAATGTCGACTAAAATGACACATTGGAATGGAAAGTAAGCGTCTAATGGTTGCTGTTGTAGTTAATCAATAGTAATTCCAAACAGTTTTTTTTTTTTTTGCGACTTATTTTTCGTGTGGCCAAGATAGATATATTCTATAGATTAAAGATATCTTTACCATTAGATACCAAATTCACATATTATGTGCTACTATTCACATTTATGTACCAATAAAATGACAATTCTTATTTTATCGATTGTTCTCTTTTTTCTCTAAAATACTATGTTGAGTGCGTTAGCATTGTGATTACTGACAGGCTGCTATAACTACCCCAATAAACCCCAATAACTTGATGTTTGGGCACATATTTCAATGGGAAGTTCAATAGTTCATTTTCTGTATAAATGATATCTTATCGACATAATAAAATATACAAATATTATATAACAACTACAAGAGATCTATAAGTATTAAGTAAGTTAGATATTATATTATTATAGGCTGAGATAAAGGTAATTTTTGATTCCTATTTATCTTTGAAATGTGATAACAATATAAAAATATTAGCAATATTATGTTACTTTATATTACATTAAGTCCAGTCATAATATACTTAAAGTCCCCGCATTCATACATATCATTCATACACATCTATAATTATTGAACTAATAAATACATAATTATTATACATACAAAAGAACATAAATATACTATACAATATAAGATATTTAAAACATAATAATTGTTGGTAGGTTATAGAATATAAATGAATTATTATTATAATATATGACTATAAAAAAAACCACACCATATAATATAATGACTAAAATATATTATTAAAAGGAGTCCCTTTAAACAAGGTTCCAAAGATACTGGCAGCATTCCCCCTTTGAATATCTAAAGACAATAATGAATAATAATAATAATAATACAAATAGAAGAATGTGAGTGAGAATGACAATTTAAAATGCCTCGTCATACGTATTCGATTGGCTTTGGCAATGATGTTATGCGAACGGGTCCTAATACTAGCACTTTCCGTATTTTGAACCAGTTAGTTTTTTTGTATTGACTTATTACCTGAAAACTAACAAGTAGCCTTATCTTCTTCCACGTCCAATTCTTATATTAACCAGCCATTCCAGTTCTGATATCGAATTGTGATTTATTCTGCCATTTTGTATAGAAATATTTCCCTTCATTTTCAGGTTACCTGCTAAAAATTGATTCTTAACAGTAAATCGTCTTTTTGTAACTTCATATTTTTTATGATTGCTTGTACTTATTTTGTTTTCCTTTTTTTTTGTATTTTATTAGGCATGCAATACAATGTGTATTATCATTATGAACCGACTTGAATTTGTTGGTCGTTGAAACGAACGTTATTTAAAGCAGTTAAGCTCACCTTATCACTTGATAGAGGTTTTTTACTAGAGATAAGTTGTTTATTAATACTCCTAAAACATCTCATAAGCAATAAATTGTAAATACAGTAAAAACGCTCAATATTTGAATACAAGTTTATTTGAAAAGTAATTTAAAGTACCGATAACTAAGAATTTTTTTCTTTCTTTCAACCAGTTCCAAGATAGTTGAAAATAATGTATCATCATCATATCAGCCATTGGATGTCCACTGCTGAACGTAGGCCCCCCATTGATCTTCAAATCTGAACCAGTCCGACGAATTTCGGCAATTTTCCTCAAGTCGACTGTCTATCTCGCGAACGGTCATCCGACACTGCGCTTCCCGGTATCGAGAACCTTTCTGCTCCATCGGCCGTCAGTTCTACGAGCTATGTGCCGCCCACTGTCACTTCAGCTTGCAAATCCGATAAGCTATGTCTGCTACGTTCACCTGCGGATTTCATCATTTCTGATTCGATTTCGCAGAAAAATACCAAGCATAACCCTCTCCGTTGCTCGCTGTACGACTTGGAGTTTGTTTGAAAATTTATGTTGATGGTAAATTATTATTTATTATTCATAAAAAAGTGTAGGGTGAGTTCTCGTGGGTCTTTGAGGACTCGCCACGGAAACTTTAATACCATTACACAACTAGCGTTGGCACTATGCTACTGCTCCCGCCTCGTTCGACTATTGAGCATTTCAGCGGAGATTCGGCATTTAAGCTACTTAAACGCAAATGTTCAAAAATAATGAACTTCATGTTTCAATTTATGCCTTACCATTCTTTAATATTTACATAGCAACAAATTAAAAAAAAAAATTGCAAATATTTTATAACCAAAAACTAGGAAACAAAATATTAAAAGTCTATTAACATTATAGAATTATCCATTAAATTAAACGATTTTATCCACAAATTATTATTAACAAGTTAATAAGTCTTGTAAGCACTAAAGAAAATTAAGAATTTTTAATCACTTTGTTAAATTTTTGACGTGATAACGTCTAGTAAATTGATGACAGGGTGCCCGTTCGAAGAAGATGACGTCATCATTGTCACAATTAGTGAGCGAGAGCGCGGAACAAGCGGTAGAGAGGTACGATCGGCTCGGCCCAACGGCCTAAGCGTTCGGCTCACGATCGGCGGTCGGCCTAACTTACGACGCGTCCGAGTAGAAATGACAGCGGGAAATGGCGGCAAACTGTTTTGTCAATATAATAAACTGTTATATCAATACGAAGTAACGTCAATTTATTATTTTTAAAGTTATAATAGTGACAACAATTGCAGCAAAAAAGGTAATTAATTCTTGCATTTTAAGAATTTGATTAGCGATATAATTTCATATATTTGTTATTTGATTATTAAAAAAGTAACATCGGTCGGTGAGTACAGTAGGTAATATAAGGTTATATTACAATTTTGATTAAAAACTTATTAGGACTCATATAATTACGATCATATAAAAATTTAGCTGCTTTTATTTAGTATATTTTTACTATTTTAAGTTAATTAAACTTAACTTCTTTATTAAACTTGATTATTTCTTGTATTATATAATATTTTCAAAGTATTTAACTTTATTTCGCTTTTATATTAAATACAATTAATTACATGTAGCTTATATACATAGATATATATATAAATATATATTATACAAAATAATGATAATTCAGTAATAATAATTCAATTCCATTCATGTTTTCTTATGACGTTATCACGTAAAAATTATCGTCCGTAAACCGAATTTACAGACAACCAATTTTTTTATTTAATATTTTATTAAAATGCTTTTACATGTAAAAATAATTTATGGTGTTATAGTAATATCGAAACTTCAACATTATTATGACTCTCGAAAGGTTGTTGCATGATTTACGTGCTTACTGTTATTACGTATGTAGTGATAAGTAAATTTTGTAGCAGAACAATAAAATAAAACTTACTTTTTACAAAATACTTTTTGTACTAAGATACTATTTTGCACACAGATTTGTAAAAAAAAAATCACAAGAATTGGTCATAGATAGTAGATATTAGAGATGTGAGTAATTCAAAATCTTTGAATACAAATATAAGAATCTAATCTCACAAATCATATTTTTAAAATAAATTTCCCTCTTTTATTAAGAAGGAAAACGTTTGCTTATTAATCAGCCAACTACGTCAAGTAAATTGTTAAAGGTAGCTGGGGAACAATAAAAATATAATTTCCAAAGAAAACTCTTCGTTAATATGACAAAATGTAATTTATAAGAGTAGCGATCACGGATATAATCCTTTTTTTACTAAACTTCATGTTTAAAGCATTTTTATTTACGTCTGGGTGACATAATACTCGTATTTATAAACCAGAGAGCTGATGAAAATATGGTCATTATCTTATATCTTTAAACGAGCAATTCTTGTATATATATATATATATATATATAATCGGAATCTCGGAAACGGCTCCAACGATTTTCATGAAATTTAGTATGCAGGGGGTTTCGGGGGCGATAAATCGATCTAGCTAGGATTTATTTTCAGAAAATGTTGTTTTATCCCTTTTTTTACACAATTAAAAAATACCATTAGAATACGAAGGTAAATTTCGCTGTCATTGACAAGCTTCTATTAGCGCAGATAGGAATCGGGCGGATTCGAAACCAGAAAACCTGAGTTCGAATCCAGGATTCTACAGACCAATCTTTTTTTAATTTTTTTTTTTTTTTTGAATTAAGAGCTCTTTTTATTTTTTATTTTAATAACCAGTTCCTATTATTTTACTTTTATGTCGGTAAGATCGAAAATATTATTTATGTTTCATCAATATGTAATGTATCTAAATATAATTTAACCAAGCAAAGCTCGGTCATCCGGGTACTACTGGTATAAAACGATAACAGTTTAATGACAATCATACACATGTGTATGTGTATGATTGTCATTGATGTGTGTGTGTGCGTGGAGTATTATGTGTTTTAATTCCTACACCAGGACGTTATCAATTGCGCAGAATAATCATACGATTGTTTTAAAAGATAATCAATGCACCTCCTCTTGCACCTAGCCCTATTCAATAGATAAATGTTGAGAATTTTTTTCGCCAGATTATACAGTGTGCAACTCAGGTGATAATAGTACCAACTCGCAACCACAGTGCGGTAGGGCTTGTATTCTCAGATATTGTAAGATCTCCGTTTATTGTTAGTCGCATTAGGGTCATAAGGAAGCTCTGAGTGCTTACGTAAAATTGTCTGCAGTATAAACAACTGGCGGACTGTGAGTACTTTGGCAACAGAATATAATGCAGAGGTAGAGAAGAGAATAGGCTTATTAAGCATTACCTTCAGAACAGCTCTCTGACCCCTCTCAACACTAAGCATGAGATTTTTTGGAGAGTTACCCCAGGCTATTATGCAATAAGATAGAATAGACTGAGCAAGAGCGTAATAAACAGACCTCACAAATTGAGGATCGGCTACAGATCGTATACTCTTAAAGACTTTAACTTTCTAGTACGAGACGAAACAGATTCAGTCGAGACGAACAGAAAGTTGTTGTAGATTTCCGGACATCGAGGTGATGTAGGTGAAATTTCGAATTTTGACGCGATGTCCGGTCCGGATGGACGGAATTCTGCTGCAGATATTAATCCGAACAATTCCGCAGAACACTACCCGTATCCGACATCTCTACGCAGCGCCAAAGAATCACGCCGATTGGAGAGAACCTTGTCGTCGATGATTCGAGCTGCCCGGCGTTGAATGAGGTTAAATGGAAGGAGCTAGAAGGACATTGGGAGCAGTATTCCATGTGGGGCCAGATCTGCGCCTTGTATAATTTGTAGTCGATGGGAAGGCATGAAATACTGCTTCGCCCCTTTGAGCAAGCAAAGTTTCTTAGAGGCTAGTTTAGCCTTTCCTTTCAAATGACCACAAAATTGCACATTGCTCGATATATCGACGCCAAGTATTCCGATATTGGTTGAGGCGGTTAGGGGAGTGCCTTCAAATTGGAAAGGAACGACGAAGGGTGATTTTTCTGTAAAGTGTTCCATTGTTTGCTACAATGGAAATGGAATGAGAATCTAATTAGATTTAAAAACTTACTTGAAATAGTATTCTGATTTGAAGAATAGTCGTATTTTTAACCGACTTTAAAAAAGGAGGAGGTTCTCAATTCCACCGTATTTTTTTTAAATGTGTGTTACCTCCTAACTTTTTACTGGGTTTACCGATTTTAATGATTCTTTTTATATCCGGAAGCTGGTGCTCGTTGTGTGGTCCCATTTAAATTTCAAAGATTTAATTCAAACACTACTCAACCGATTTTAAAAATTCTTTCACCATTAGAAAGCTATATTTTCCTCCGTCGTGTCTGTCTGCCTGTCTGTTCGCGATAAACTCAAAAACTACTGCATGGATTTTCAAGCGGTGTTCGATAATAGATAGTGATTCACGAGCAACGTTTAGGTACATATGTATATCCCAATTGTATAGCCAAATTGGGCAGCTAGTATAAATAAAACCAAAAACTTTTGGATATAACATTTAAATTTGTTTAGTTAAATTGTACGTATTATAATAACATGAGGTTTTCATTACAAATGATAAGTATTAAAACGAGTTAAAATGAGGAAAATTTCAAATATAATATGTTATTTAGGTACGTATTTCATGCAATAAACTCTTGTGAAATGGCATCTTTGCTACATGTCGATGATGTTAGAAAAAAATATAATAATTGGATATGATATTGACATTTATTTGAAATACAAAATTGCTAATAAGTAATCATTTGTATATGTGAAACATTAATAGATCGATATTTTGTAGATCGTGTACTAGTGTGAAAAACTCAAACTAATTTTACTACTAATCTATACTAATAATGTTATAGAAGTTTTTTTTTTTTTTTTTTAAAGAAATTGTTTATTCTAAATAAGATTAGCAGAACTGATATATATATATATTATTAGGATAAATAACGTATTAATATTCGGACTTCAAAAGTATTATTATACAATCATAATTCTTGATCATTTTCCGCGTATCATTTTTGCAGATAGTTGTATTTGTGTGTCCACAAGGACACAGGTTATCCTAAAGTGCCTCGGAGAGAACGTAAAGCCGGTGGTCCCGTTTGTTATCACAGACATCTGATAACAATCCTTGCTCATGGTAGGAAAATTATCTGCCAACTCGCAATGGAGCAAGCGTGTTGGATTAAGCTCCAACCCTTCTCTTATATGGAGAAGAGGCCTTTGCCCAGCAGTGGGACGTTTACAGGCTGGTTCACTTCAGTTCAGTTCATGATGCCTTATTATATCATATTCTACCTTATTCATCATGCTTTATTTATAATATCTTATAACACGTCTTCTCCATACCTTCTAGCATCTGTGTGCGGTGTCTTTATACCACATTGACGTAGCGTTTGTTGCTCTGGGACCATTATTCGGAGATCAAATGGGCTATTCCGCTCGCGGGTTCGCGGCAACATTAAACAAAATTTTATTTTCTATACTAAAACTTTGCAAAACCCACAGGAATTACTTATTAAATAGGCCCGTTACATTGTAACTGAATTTCCTTTTTAGATTTTTATTTGTTAACTATATTTTCTAAAGAATATTTTATTCGTTTTTTAAACGTGATAAACATTTTTCAAATTGAAATATTCTTCCAATAGCTTTCTAATAAATTGTAACATTATAGTATTTTATGGTTAGTTAAGTTATTATAGCTAAGATTAACCTTATTGTTAATTAAGGTTTTAAATTGACTATATTATTAATAGTCGTTTCTTCTACTTTGATGTAACGTCGTAGCCAAAAATTATAGAGAAAACTAGTTTTTTTGTTTTTTGATGGCTCTTAAATATAATAATAATAATAATTTATTTTCCATCACAATCAGGTTGATACAATAAATCCACTGCTTATGATCTAACTACTAACATCACAACTTGATTAGTGAAGGACTGGTGCCCAAAAAAGGTATATAATAATTGTACTATAGGTCACCAGGTCCCCCCCACGAATAGAATGATCATGATCAGACGTTCAGAATTTAAATGGAAACAAATCTCATATGTGATGTTATGAATAATATTAATATACAATTTATGTCAAATGTTAACCACGATACAATAATTGCAACACAGAGAGAAAGAAAGGAAGAAAAAAATAATAATAATAATAAATATAATTAATTAATTGATATATAATAGAGATAGAGATCGTTCATATTGTCTTTTAAGCTTATGGAGTAGGTCAGTACAGTAATTCCTGTATCTTTTATATATACACTTTAAGATATCGTTGTCTAGAGCCTGTTTTACTTTTTTATTAAGGTTATCACGGTTTCTTAGGCAGCGTAGCAGAGCAGGTGCGACCCATGGTTTGGCTATCCTTTTACGCTTTGGTCCTATGACCTCTCTTGTGTTGATGTCCAAGGCACTTTGTAGAGCATTAACAATAGAGCATAATTTAGCTATCTCGTTAACATCATTCATAAGATATATGGAACTAAAGTCAAAGTCTTTTAAGAAATCATTGGCACCACCACGATCAACGATTTTCCTGCTATATGGACCATAGTTATGATAACTGGACTTGACATTGATGCTTAAGGCAACACACTCATGATCAGTAATATCAGATTCAGTGACAAGGCAGTAGGATAATTCTTTTGATTTTATCATGGCGTGGTAAGTATGTTATGGGCAGGTAAATAGCCGTGGCTGGCAAGAAGGTCTAGATACTCATTGTGCCTGTTGTCAGACGAATGATTCGAAATATCAATATTAATATCACCCATGATAATAATATTTTTAAATTGAGAGAGATCTCTGAGAAGTAAATCTAAAGAGTTAATAAAATTGCATATATTTTTTTGACTTGGTGGGCGGTAGATGGCAATGATACAGCTAGTTGAGTCCTTTTTTAGTATTAAGCAGTTTGCGTCACTAAGAGATGGTTCGTCTAGTTGCAGACTTAGAAAAGATTTATAGTATAGAACGACTCCTTCATTTTGTGTGAGGTTATTCAGAGTGTGAGTTGAGTTGTACCCATCTAAAACTGGAATTGGCTTGTGGTCTTGTAACCAACATTCAGTAAGGATAACAATGTCCCTGTCAACATGAGATCGAAGGAGAAGCATATAGAAGTTGTCAAAGTTACGAGTAATACATCTAATATTTTGCGATATTATAGATAGACTACCTGGGTCTTTAGAAACAAATTTGTTTATGCTATCAACATCACATTTAATAGCCTTAGAAATTTCAAATAACTCTAGCTCGGTAGATATAATGTCTTTTTTACTATTTAGTGTCACCATTTAAGCTTAGTAATAATAATAAACAGAGAAGTAACATTTGGTGGCCTTTAAGACTTTTAATACTATTTAAGCACCCATTTAACCTTAAGAAGAACATTAAACTTAGTATGTAAAATTGATAAAAAAGAAAAGGCGAGTAGAAAATAATTAGTAACGAACTGACCGAAATTTATTATTATTTTTTGGAGTTTGGTACAGAAATGTAAATTTAATAGAGAACAATAATCAGCTAACCCGTACAAACAAAATTTAAAATAAGAAAAATACGTAAATGATATAAAATATGTACAAAAAAGCACTGATTTAAAAAAGAAAAACGAATAAATATGATTATGATATTATGATGGCATAATGCAAAGTAGTAAGCTTGAAATTATTGAAAACAGTAATTTCATTCTTAGAAATGTATTTTGTGTCTATGTTGTGCGAAAGATGTGTGATTTGAGTTAATATGTGAGTAAAAGTCTAAAAAAATTAACAAGTAATACAAATTTTGACAAAAAATACAATACGATTTCTTAATTGATTTCGTAGCGAGTCACAATCGTAGTGGCTACGTTTGTGTCATCAGCCGAATGCGTTGTGATATTTCGGCACGCCGTCACTCAAGCGTTTGGTGTAGTGGTCAACAACAACGGACACTCCAACACACCCGAAAACTAAGGTTCAAATCCACGAGTATTCGCACAACTAAAATTTATATTTTTAATTTGTAATTTAAATTTCTCTCAGCACTCAGCACAGTGAACACGTCCAAACGCTTCCGCGGTCCGAGGGGAAAAAGAAAAATTAAAATTTAAACTTTTTTCGTAATTCTTTCTTGATTAACTTATGACTTAGGTATTACTGGTATGAAGAAAACTACATTAATTTGTGTTCACTAGTCTTAAAACCAAGTGTTTTAAATAAACATAGAGTTACATCAGAAAACATAAGGTACATCTTTTGACACATAAATAAGTAAAACGTCCTTGTTATATATATATATATATATATATATATATATATATATATACATATATGTTGTATACTAAGCCACGAATAAGCAAAGAATAATATTATAGAGACTTTAAAAAATCAATGAAAAGGATGTTCACATAAAAATAATATTATAAAATAATTATATATAAATATAAAATAATTATATAAAAATAATAATATAAAATAAATAATATTATTAAAAAATCGTTCTAGTAGATATTGAGGTTGGTGACTAGACAGACAAAAAACTTTCTAGCGTCATAATATTAGTATTCCACTTAAGTGACTGCTTATTACGAAATAACCATAAACGTGAAATAATTAAGTTAAAAATAAATTATTGATGAGACATTTTAAAATCTGAATACACAAAGTCTACTTATAAAAGTCTCTACATAAAAAAAATAGATTAACTGAAATGATAACACAGGCAAAGTCGCGCGATTCAGTGAGTTATATTATAAATTAATTGATACACGCACAACGTAGTTGTCATCGGCTAAATCATGTTAAACACCCAACGGCCAACGACAGAGGATATTATTAACACAGGTGATTTTGGTTTGATTGTGAAATTAATTTCCCCATTACGTTATTCTAATTAATGCATTTGATTTGGTTCACCACAATTATAATAAAGTTAACCTATCGCATATATCTAATATATCAATTAGTACTATATGAAGCAATCCTAATCACTAGACTTTGTATTATCGTAGAACTATAAATAACAATATATTGTAAATCAGGGCTGTCCAGACAAAGGCACGCGGGCCGCATGCGGCCCGCGGATTGTTATCATGCGGCCCGCGACGCGTGTAATGTTAATCAGAAAAATAGTTTTGGACATAAATAGTTTGGATAATAGAATTCTTTGTCAAAACATATAATAAATATTTGGCATAATTTATTTATATTTATTCTTGTAACGTTAAATTCCCGTGCCGTGACGAATCGATCGAGAAATATGATGAAAACTGAAAATATTTTTTTCTTCGTCCCTCCAGCTTTTGTAGTAAATTTAATTAACCCGCAAAGATATGTAGTTTGGACAGCCCTGTTGTAAATAAAGTGAACTGAATCCTCGTGTAAACTTCCAAGGACAGACACCCAGACCAAAAACAAATATTTGTACAAGTAAAAATATCTGCCGAAGTTAAGGCGACTACACGCACCACTACACCAGAGCTGTTGATATTGTAAAACATACTCTTTTTTTATACTTTTCCTTTTTTCTTAAGTTTCGTCACATGTTCCGTTGAATAGAAGGTGGAAGGAAAACATCGTGAGAAAACATGCATATTTTGAAAGGTATTTCGAGATATGTAAATCCTGTAGTATAGCAACGGTTAGGGTTAGGCCTTATCTTCTGTTATTCGTAAGTGAAGGAGCTGAGGTTTTTACGTACGCTAGTATAATATGTTTATAGATGTGATTTTTTTTAATAAAACAAACAAAAATCTACTGGCTTATATTTGCCCGTGCTTTTTTTATTAAATGTATGAAATTGGTAGTCTTTTTACATGCGTAACTACTATTTTATATTAAGCTTAACTTAACTACATTTGGATATCTATATGTATATTATGATGATGATGCGGTTATAGTTGCGTAAGAATTTAACATTCTAAAAACTAATAAAAGTAAAGAGTCATCAATAAATTGACGTTTTACACAAAAAAAATAATACGAATACATTATTTATTTGGTTATTATGTTATTTAGTTATTAATGTATTCTTTTATAGATAAAACGTAAAATCAATTAAATTTGTGTCAAAATGTTTTCGGGACAGAATTTCATTACAATACAATTTTAATTAAATGTAAAGTCCTTATTAATTTATACAAATTCCTGTTATCTACCATCAATACCTATATTTATAAGCTTATCAAATCGCAATTTTAATCGCCTTGATTTTCGGATACTTATCAACTATATTCACTGTGATATTGACCCTGCTTCGCTTTTATAAACCATGATATTTTTAGCATAGCCTATGTTTTAGTACTTGTTGAATTTTTTTTTTTTTTGTAACTAAAAGAATAAATAACGAAATTATAATTTTCAGTCCTTTATTTTAGAGCTTTTATAATTGAAGAACTAACAAATTACTTCTATCAGAAGGAGACCATCGCCTTCCAGGACTCGTCGTCGCCGACCATCGCGGTAATGATGCTCGGGAGCGACAATTCTTCTCCGATGACCGACGTCAGACCTTGACGCAGCGCCGCCCATCTCGGAGGAAACTTTAGTTTCTGAGCTAACCAGTATTTCCGAATATTTTGAAAATAATTTTTTGACTTATTTTTTATTGAAAGTTCATTTGAGAAATGTCCATCATACAATGATTTGAAATATTAATTTTGAGTTAAGGGCGGTAATATTGCTTTACCTTTATGAAAACGTGAAGTGAATGCAGTCCTGTATCTAAAGTGACCTCAGATTCAAAAATTTTTGCATTGCAAAACCTGCATTATCCATTAATCCGTAATCATAACTATGGAAAGTGACATTTAGTACACATTTTAATGTATCTCAAAATTACTTCTTAATTTTATATAATATTAGGTCTCTACCTATGAAATGGCCGTTTCGTCGTACTGGTCGTTCGTATTAACACTATTTTTTGTATTTGGTCTATTATTATGTGTATGCGGATATAAATTCCTCCTTCTTTGTCTCTCATCCCTTCTATTCTAGTCTAGTCGCGGCATAATAAAAAAACTATATATAAACATTTTAGCTATCATCACTGTTATTATTATATACAAAAAATCTTTGAACCAGCAATAACAAATATATGTTTTTTTACCTACTTGATATTGTAAGTCAATTCTGATTACTACTACTACTTACTACTACTATTAATTAAAAAGCGTACAAAGTTTTTGATTCATGTATTAATATATATTTATTATATTTTTGATATATATTTAAGACTTATAGTTGCGCTTAGTTCAGACATAGGTCAGATTGTAATATTATTATTATGTATATATTATTATTATGTATATAGCAACACAATTTGGGGCATTGTGCATTTGTTTTTGTTTTGTTTCTTTCAAAGTAATTAGTATTTTTAATTTGATTAAGTTTTTTAGAACACTGTTCCGTGTTGTTACCGGAGATGGGCGTTAGTGCTACTACACAGTTTTTGTAACTAACTGTAGTCACTAACGTACAAATAAATATTTGTATCACATTGTTTGTTCCAAATAAAAACATTTCTTTTTATTGTTTTGTCGAAAACAAGTGTCAGTCACGTTCACTGGCTTTAATATATTCTTTCAAAATCACACATCAACACATGACACAAATAACGATTTACTGCATAATTAGATCTCTACATAAAAAATACATAAATTCCAAACTAAAAATAAACAAATAAAGATTATATCCCTTGGGTTTAGTTCTGTCAAAAAACTAATACATATGCTGTCAATAAAAAAAAACAACTTTCTTTACTCAAACCTATAAAAGGTGAAATAAACTTTGTTTAAATGAAGATATATTTGAAATATAGTTATGTTGTTAGAAACGGACTCTCCCCAAAGAGATGAAATGACATAAACGGGCACGCAACTAATGTATTCATAGTTCTAATGAAATACGTATTTGCACTTTATTTAATTCAAAGGACATTTTACGTTTTTTTATAAAGCGCCGCATGATTACCTGCCTGCCTTGCCTGATTCGCATTTTATTATGTATAAGCAAAAACTCAATAACTTATGAAATTAACGAATTGACAAAACAAATTAATGAAAAATATTTAACAATATATTTTATCACACAAATCCCCAAAATTTGTTGCTTGCATTAAATATTTCACCGCGTCATGACCGCGTCACACTTTCTAAAAGAGTGTAAGATTAATTATTTACGAAATTAAACAACCCCAAAAAGAACCTGAGCCGCATTTCATTAACGGGGTCACTTTTTTATTTGTTAAATTTATTCATTTATTCCCACTTTAGCACCGACTTTATTCCGGTACAATTTTTAAGTTTATTTTTATATGACGATTATTATTTCAAAAATATTTTACTACAGCTATAATATAAGAGTATAAGTAGTTCTATAATATAACTACTATTAAAATGTACAATTTATTTTAACGATTTATACGTATTTACGTATCAAAAATGAACAAATAGTTTTTGTTAATTAATATATAATTATTATATTATATGATATCTAAAATTTATATCAAAAAATTTCACGACTTTCACGATTATAAAACAACCTTAAAATATTACGCATACACTTTTTCATATTTAATACAATATAATATCTACTAATATAATATATATAATATCTACTAAAAACCATTTATCTCTCTCAACTAAATTATGCACGGAATGTCTTGAAGAATACCTCTAACTCTCCTAATTTACGAGTAATTCCTTTTCTGAACGAAAACACATTTAATTCTCTTTATTTCTTGCTTTTTTGCAAAAATACGTACTAATTGAGCTACCGAAATAAATTCTTTAATTATTCAAAGAGAATGGTCTCGTCACTCCATTACACTCAGACTCGTAAATGGAGCAAATAAAAACCAGCTTTTTATAACACACTATACAGCAATGGTGACAACATAGGGGCTTTTACTTATGTAAATTTAATATATTTTTTTAGTCGCTTAAGTGTTACACATACCATGTTATTAAGTTTTTACATTCCACTTTACAAAATTGTTCTTTTATAAGTGTTTTATATATATCATATATGTATGTGAACTCATTGCGATTATATTTATATTCGCTATGCAAATTAGTAAGTGCCTAAAATACCGGTAAAGTACAGGTGGGAAGGATGCGCTGTGCCGCGCTTCCGGCTGCATGGGTACCACCATCTTGCTAGTATCTCCCGTGAAACAGCTTTGCTGTGTTTCGGAGAGAAGGGCAAGACAGGCAGTGTAATTAATGGCACCGAGATTTTAATAGCTTATGTCTCTGGATAGCAACACATAAATGAGTTGCCTGGGCTAGTTCCAGGTAAACTAGTTTATGTTCATGGGCGACGTCAACCACTTACCATCAGGTGGAACGTCTGCCAGTTTGTCTATCCAGCTAACATAAAAAAAATCAAAGAAAGATACTGCGGATAACTTTTATAGTAGGTAAATCTCCCTGCTGGATAATAAAAAAAAATAGCCTCTTCTCATATATAAGAAAATTTAGGAAATTTTGAGTTTAACTCGCCACGCTGTTCCACTATAGTTTGGTGGATTTTTTCACGTAAAAAGAAACTATCGTTATCAGCTTTACTTGTTCTCTGAGCGGGACTAAACCAGGACATACCACCCAGATATCACACCGATATTGTCAGAAATATAAATATTTAATCCGAGCGGGAATCGAACTTTCGTCGCCACCGCACCAAAACATTCGTATTAGAAGTTACATCATCCAAAAGTATGATAACATATAAAAGAAATCTCTGCAACGACAAAAAATTAACGCAGGTGAAGCCCCGAGTGATGTGTAGTATCACACAATTGTAAATACATCATGAAGATGTCGTTTACCGTCAACGACTTTAGCACATAACATCCGGTACATATTTGGAGGCTGTACGGCGCTGGCGACACGCCCTTTTTAATTTCCTGTCAGATTTCACTTATAAGGTATTTAGATAGCTATCATTCGAATTGTTTTAGTGCACTTTTATGTTTACCTTGTAATAATGTTCAATACATTGAACAGCTTAAACTTAAGACCGCATTAATGATTAGAAATTATTACAATTTGTATTTATATTGAAAATATATAATTTAATAAAATAAATATCCTAAATTAAGTAATACTTTGTAAATCTATAATGGCCGTATTCATAAATATTACTAAATATTTCTAAGATAAGTGTAATACTCAAAAATTGTTACTTTAAGTTTGATATTATGTTAATAATGGGCATTTTCTTCTTTCTTAAATCGTTTATTTTTACTTTAATATAAAAACATATAAGCTTCTACTTCTAATAAATACTCATAACTTTTTATATGAATTGAGGCAACATATTCATTGAGTTTTGTATTAAAATCATTGGCTAAAAGTTTTTCTGCCATTTAAAAGTCGCCGCTTCATGAAGTATAAGATTGTTAATTGAAAAGTTAATTAGATGGCTGCATGTTCATGATTTGAATTAAATCTAGTATTTACTAATAATTCACTCCATAACTTTAGTTTTACAATATTTTCATAATAATACAAATTATAATCGCTTATTTTTTCTTACAAATGTGTATAACTTAATATAGATAGATATTTTAATATTTAGAAATCTACATTATGCAGTATTAACATAAGCTATTAAGTATCACTACGACAAATATTAATAATAATTAATTTAATTTTTAGATATAATTAATAACTGAATAATAATTAATTGACTATATTAATTTATAATTTATTAAAGACAATTTACAGTCCACTTGTTAGTAACAAAAAAACCTTACAACTATGTTAGTAATATATAATATATAAATAACAACAAAGGAAAAAAAACAAAGCTCTACTAATATAATAGGATAGGTTCTATTTAATAGTTTAAGTGAATATTACAGTTGATACTGCTTAATAATTTGTTTAACAGTTAATAATGTTGAATACGTAAAACGTGGTTTGAAAATATAGCAAGTAAAATTTACACTTGCCGCTTATAAAGGTGTACTTTCAATGGCCCCATCAGTCTATTAGGGAAACGATAATTGGAACGGTAGTGTGGTTACGCCTCGAATCAAAAATCCATCAGCCTGGATCGTTGGCGGTTTAGAATCAATACATCACAGTTTAAGGCCTAACTGATGTATTTGGGTACATTATTTCACACATTAAAGAAAATCATTTATTTTTTAAATAATTATCAATAGTATATTCTACATAAAATGTTATTGATTATCAAAAGTTACATATTAAATTCATCTAAATAACAAATAAAAACAAAACTTTTAAAAACGCAATACAGGATTAAAAATACCTTCTTCATATTTTTCAATTTCATTTATTTGAGAACTTTGAAATATATTTATGAGAATCGGTGCGCTATTAAATTGTAACAGAACTATAAATTTGACACATTTTGTCTATTAAAGAATTGGAAGGAATTGGTAGGTTGTTTGTTTGAACCCGCTAATCTCAGGAACTACTGGTTCGAATTGAAAAATTCTTTTTGTGTTAGATAGTCCACTTACAGAGGAAGGTGATAGGCTATTTAACATCATTCTACGACCAATATGGGCTGAGCATTAATAAGAAACCTTACAAGAACGGGGAAAAATATTCTTTTTTGAGAGCTTCCGTTGCGTCCTTTAATATTCCTCTTCCCAAAACCTTTTTTACAATAGTACCACTTTAAAGTAAACATAATATCACGCTTTTATTCCCCGAAAGGGTAGGCAGAGATGCACATATTAAATGTAACATCCACTTTTTGCCAGTTATGAGTGCCATGTAATAGAGTATAACTCCGTGCGTTTTTTTTACTCCGTTTTACTGAGAATTTTCGAAAACAAAAAAAAAAAACAATAATACGTTGTGCGACCCAGAAATCGAACCTGATACACTTTGTTTGGTAGAAGCGCTTGCGACCACTCAACCAACTAGACGGGCACTCTTAGTAATGGTTCAAAAATATTTAAGTACATGTTTTTCCTCAAATAAACACGGATGAAACCGCGAGGCACAGCTAATATAATATATTTAACAAACTTAATCAACTTTCTCATGATTTACCGTAAGATTATTGTTAATTAACTTCTATTAGATTCTAGGGATGAGTGTAACATAAAACAGATTAATCTAACGAATCTCAGTTGGCACGAAAGTGCAAATAGCGCTGCGTGAAACACTGAGCCCTTGTTTGCTTACTATTCGTAAACATTGTTCACGAGTTGCCTTTTACAGACGATGCAGATTTAACTAAGCTCTTTTGAGTACTAGAAAATTGTAATATGGGTTAAATTAGAAAAAGATAGCTTTAAAAAAAATTATATTTTATAATCTCATGCTAGTGTTTATTATTATTTATTTATATAAGTACCTTATGTATTACTTATAAATATATTTAAGAATAATACTATCAATACCACTCAGCTGTTACCTAAAACTAAGGCGTTTAATTGTCTACCTTAAACAGTCAAATCATTATGTATTTATTTATTTATAGATAACGTAAGCATGTTTGTGAATATGTGAGAGTGCGTGTGTGATTGTGTGATTTGTATCCATTAGATATACTCGTAATTATCCCAAATTGCTCCAATCACAAGCAATAACAACTTATCATTTATTCTACATATTAAGTTAAATATTTAACTAGTTAGAACATTAAATATAATTGGGTTATTAATTCAATGTATTCTTCAAATTACATCTCATGTTCTCTGTGTAATAATAAATATTAACCAAAATCCGGTATAATGTATATAAAACTACCTTTATTTCACATCTCAGTTAACCGTATATAATCCGAAGTTATGAAAGTATATTTTACGTCAAAAAATATACCGTAAGAAAAAATTTACAAATATTATATGGCATAATTTAGGCTATTTTAGTTAACGTACGGATGAAGATTATATTTCAAATTATAGAACAGAGCAAAATATGAAAAATATTCTCAAGGCTGATTTTGGTGAAAAATAAAACACTATAATATTATGAGTAAGATAAATTATAAAATAGAATACGCATAAGATGCGAATTCACTTAACTCGATTGAGTTCATAATATTAAAAAATAAAAACTTCAATGTACTACTTATTCTATCCAGCAAAGGGAAATCTTCGCTGCGGGCGCTTTATTTGTGGCGAACGGAAAAGAATAACACATATCCCAACTTTGTATAAAGAATTTTCTGATCTAAAAATTACCATATAAAAGTTTACGACCACATCAATAATCTTAATATGTTAGAAAAAGTGATAGCACAGAATCTACTTAGGATATGAAAATATCAATCATAAAACTGCAAAAAGATGTTTTATATAAAATTTCTAAAGTTTCCGTTTTAAAGTTTCGTCAAAAAGAGTTGTACAAAGTTTACAAATCAATCATCGGAATTTTGATACATAAACAACGTATGAAGATGCGCTAGCGACTGGCTGATATGCAGGATACAAATTTAACTAAACTGGATTCACTCTTAACATTTTTCTCATTTTTGATTGAAACATTCATTATCTAAATCAAAATCTAAAGTAATTTCATATTAAGCTATAATATTATATTTAAATTCACAAATAACATTCTTTAAAGGTAGTACAGCAAGTTTTTAACAATTGTTTGTGTTTGTTTGTCGAGTTATAGTTAATGGAATGTATATAAAATTGTGTGAAGGACAACCTACTAAAACTAAATATCTTTCTGAGAGTGAAATAATTAAATTCTTTAGATTATTTATTTACTAAGTCAAAAGGGATTAAGTTTAGAATATAATTTATAATTTTGAAATAAAATTTAACAAAAAAAAATCCCTCTGTCGAAACTTAATGTCTTTTAAATAAAAATAATGGTATATATCAACCGTCTGTTAGACGTTGAGAAAGACGTTATCGCACAGTCAAAGTTTACATCGATAAAATTTATATGTTTTAGATCAAAGAACATAATCCATGCTTATGATATGACACTAGTTACAGGTTTACTTGACGAATTTTCGAAATTTTCAAGCAATAATTGTTTTTAAGTTTGTAGTAACGTAGGAGTTAACTAAAGAAATAATTATTGTAATTATAGAATAACAAAAAAAAAAAAAGAAACGAAAAAAAGGGAAAATAAAGTAAATCATAAAAACCATTTGGTACTAGACTTCCACTTAGCTATTGAAGTTACATTTGTAATAAAAGAACCTTCAAATGAAAGTTAGGTTGGTATTGTTCGCACGGCTGATATCAGAACATCCAATTGAATAACATGATGACAATTTAGTAAAAGTCAAGTTTTTGTTGAAGATGTCATTGATTGTTCAAATCAAGCTTTCAACACTTGGGAGCATTGTAAGGCTTCTTTCAAAAATACTAAAATTGTTGAATGAACACCTTGATATTGTTGTAAATGTTTAAAAAAAATTTATCACTTACGGCTCGTTGATCAGTCACTTTTATGTATAAATAAGTTGTATGTATTAAAATTAATTAGTATCACGTTAATGAAAAATAATTACGATATTCGAAGAGCGATTATTTTAGGGATACCCCCTTAGATAAGGACTAAGAATCCTCCAAAATGATATTCTTGCTTGGATGGCTTATTTTTGTCTGTGAGACAACTGATGGCATTAATCAATTACGCTTGAAAATCTTTTATACCATTATCGGATTTTATTATTATTTAGCATTCAACTTAAACATCTGTGCCTCAAGTAAATGGTCGTAAGAATGACATAGTCGGATATAAAGAGTTCAAGTATGAAAACTTAAAGAAAATTATATTAGTAATAGACTTATAAGGACATATGAATGCGTATTACACATTAGGAGTATAAATAGGTAAAATAAATATATAAATAAATAAATAAATACGCCTAACATACACACGGTTGTCTATTTAAAAAAAAAAGAATTTTTTGCCTGAGTTTTAGGTAACAGCCGACTAATATTCTTTTTTTTTTGCAATAAGCATACATATAAATAATACATACATAAATAAATATATATTACACTCAACTCGGGACGGGAATTGAACTCACGACCCTGGAGCAGAAAGCAGGGTCACTTCTAACTGCGCCAATGGGCCAGTCGATTATATTACAAAAATTCATAATAAAAATGTTTAAATGACTGTAAATAAAATATTTATGAAATTATAAAAAAACGAAACACTACAGTGACCTCCACAATAAGAACTTGTGCTCAATGCAAACACTTTTACTAATTACTCGGTAAGGCTAAATAGAAATAGCATTTCCTTTTACTTAGTTGCCTGACAGCTAAGCGTTTGAAATGATATGAGAATCAGAGAAATTGGTATTTAAACAAAAGAGACATGTTTTACAATAAGTTTTTAGTAAATTGAATTTATGATCACAGAAATTTTAAAAAAGATACACACATTATTACAGTGATAACTGTCACTGAAATAATGTTAGTACATGACATCATGAGTCAAATCAAAGAGTTTAATTAAATAGTTATTTCACTTATTCAACAAAGAAAAAAAAATTACGGCTCAAAAAATTTAAGGTGGTCTTATTAAAATTATATTTATAATATATTAGAGTAAGACCAAAAGTTCGCAAAAGCATTTCAGCCTATCGCGGTCCACTGCTGAACATGGGCCAAAGCTCCGCAATATCCCGGTTGCTTGCAATCCTTGCATTGCAGCCTCCATCATCGACATTACATAGATCGTCGGTACAGAGTGTCGGAGGACGCCCTACACTGCGTTTGCCGATAGGCGGTATCCACTCCAGGATACGTCTGCTCCAGCGGCTCCCTGTCCTACGTGTCCTGACATTCTTGGCCAGCCCACTGCCACGTCAACCTGATGATTTTACGAGCTACGTCGGTTACTTTGTTTCTCTCGCGGATAATGTTATTTCTGATTTTATCCTTGAGAGAGACTCCAAGCTTAGCTCGTTTCATAAGCAACGTAAAGTGAGTTGAGTGAGTGAAATCAAATTTGTGTGCTAGTCTCGTCATCGGTGCCCATGTCTCGACCACATATGTTAACACAGGTAGGACACACTAGTTAGACGTAGAACTTTCTTATCCCTTAGTCATGTCTTACGACACCTATGGGAAGAGAGGAGGTGGCTACATTATATCCTGTCGGATCCTCACGACGAATTATTTTCTAAATAAACTTGATCTACATATTAATTTTTTTAAAAGGTGAAAAACTTAATATATATAGAAAACAATTGCTATTCCATGTAATCTAAAACCATGTTATTACAGAGCATTGTAACATCAAGTTTCTTGTATCTGAAACTGCACTAGAATTTTCCATAATAACCGCGCTTAAGAAGGAAGAATAAAGTCACATTAATCAAATGTTTGTCTCCTTCCCGTTTAATCATCGTGCACTTTTGACAGCGACAAACTATTCTACATTAATACACCGCTTTACTTTTTGCGATTATCGGATTTAAATCCAAGAATTTCCTTGAGAATTTCTAAAACAAAGATTTTGTTTTACGTGTGATATATGCATTTTTTGATTATAAAATTTTAAAATATTTTATAATGTAATGAAAAATTTATGAATTGTAACGAATTTAAAATTGTGTGTATTACTAAAATATCTGCATGGTTTCTCCAATGTAAATGATTAATATTCAATTATCAATAGAAAGCAACACAAGCTTACGAATATAATTATAATACCTAAAGGGTTTTCGCTATACAGTAATACAGGTCTCCTAGTATAGCAGGAGAGACATCCTAATTATGATTGTGTAACTGCTATATAACTACAAACCAAGAAAGTAATCTATTGTATAATTATTTAATAAATTTTGAGGAATAAAATATTATTATTATGTATTAATATATATATAATATATATAATGTATAACGTAAATCCTTGGATAGGGCTAAGGGATCGAAAGCTCCAGAGCCCACAGAGAGTAATTAACGAGCTGTTACAATTTACTTCGATTAAGGCTATATAGAACTGTTTCAGTTAATAACATGTAGTCAATTCTGTGTTTACTTCTTAAATAAATATATCATGTTTACTGTTAAAACAGAGGCTATCTAAACAATAAATTACCGTAATACATTAATAAATATTAAACGTTAGTCCAGAGTACCGTAAAAAATGAACCAATTGGAATGTAATTATTTCTATCCGTTCCTAAACACATAATTCATCCCCAGGGGCTTTATTTATTTGTTCTTTATTACAAGGTAACTCAATTGACTAGTTTCCTAAACATTTCCTCAATAAATTTGTACCTCAATTTGTTCCCTAGAGCGTCCAGCGGAGAGCTTGTTTACCACGTTTTCAATTTTACACATCTCGTTAACTCAAAGCCTTTATATTTATTATTTAAATATATTCCATAGATTATATTTTGAAGTTCGTAAATAAAATTTTTAGTATACAAACATTAATTTGTTATCATGTATATTATAAAAGCAATTTATTGAGAGATATATTGAATGATTATTATGGATTTTGAGTTTTTAAACTGTAATAAACGATTAAGTTATTATTTTTTATATATTAATGTTTAAATCTTTTTTGATTTTTATACTTTTGTTTATGAATTTTTGATAAAAATAAGAATATTTATGATAAAATTTTACCATAGTTTGTATATTTTTACTTGTATTTTTGTATATTTTTACGTGCGTATTAGAGGAGAGCATATTTTTATTTCATTTAAAAAAGAGTTTTACGATATCGAAATAAAGTTGATTCTTTCATTTTACTTCTTTTTTAAATGAGAATGCTTGTGAGTCGATCTAACGTGCTCAGTGTAAGAAAGTAAGAGTAGCCGAACGGCTCCAATTGTGTTCTCTCCCTCCGCGACTTCACAACTCGCGTACACTCACGACATGTTGATAGTAAGATTTGGATATCTATCTAATTTCACAAATTGAGAATATTCCATGCGATAATACTCATCAAACTTTTGCGGATCTTTCTTTGTTTCCTCGGAAATGGTGTGAAACTCCCCATATTTAAGTAGATTTTACCAAATATTTTTAACCCATATAATTATCTCTCCGCTTGCGCTTTCGTTTGTTTTGTTCTACTTTAAGGAATCTTGCTACCAAACATATTTCTTCATCAGAGCTATTTCAAACCATGTCCAATCCAAAAGCACACGTATTTACACATCAGGAACAAAACTTGGACTGCGTGAAAGAGGAGAACCGCCCTTGTAGAGCACCCACTCAGCTTCGAGCGTATCCGCTTTAACAGTGCTCTTCCAGCCGGTCTATGTGAAACGACTTGGTTGGCTTCGGCTAGTTCCTGTCGTAAAATCCGCGCCGGTCTTTGTGAAAAGAATAGCCTCGTTTGATGCTCTCTGAGCCGGTCTGTGTGAATGGACCCTAAGACGTATAGTCCGCGCGCGAGCACCGAAACATTATTTATTTTTTACTTTATTTAATATATTTTATTTGTTTAATAATCCAGTTTAAAAATCACAATAGGTTCAGATAAATCTGACATTGAACTTACCGAAGACGAGACTATTTGTAATTTTGATGATGGACAATTTATTGCCTCAAAAATTTAAAGGACTCTATATTTTCGTGTAAAAACTGTAAAATAGGCGAAACGTGTTATTCTCTGTTATATACGAATTATTTGTGCCAATATATATATATATATATATATATATATATATATATATATATATATATATATATATATTTAATTAAATTCTCTGTTCCTTAGCTTTGTTGTAACTACTAATATACCGGTCTCGCTCTAATTTTTCAAAAATTACATTAATATTACATGTAGAGTGAACAGAGCGCACTGTATCTTTGAAATTGAAATTCCCAGACTGAAAACGCTTCAACCAGTTTTTGCTAGTCTTTGGACACTGCATTAGGTCCATAAACGTCACAAATATTTTCCGCGGCTTGCGTCTTGCGTTTTAAATAAAGAAACGGAATGTATCAAATTTCTTCATTACACTCACTTATTTTGACGGACAGAAAAACAATTGAAAATAGCGTGAATGTGTTTTTGACTTTTTATTTTTCTTTTTATTAATACTCTATATGTACCTACTGATATTAAAACCAGCCAGATACAATCAGTACAAATAAAAAGACTTTATACACACAAAATACGAAAAGACTTTCCCCGTCCTATTACATACATAAACAACCACATGACATTTGATAGACTACTATAAGAGGCATTATGAATTATTTATACAGAATAATCACAGTTCACGAGACGAGCTTTAATTGAGAGAAAATTTACGTCCCTTACGCCATCAGCAGATTAAATTCGTTCAACATGCTCCGAAACGTTTTCAAAAATTTACCCGGAGGCATCTGTAGGTGCCTGAAGAATTAATTGGGTTGGGTCGACCCTTGTAGGCTTTGCTCGACAAAATCCTAGCGACCTTGCGTTGTCCGCTAATTCGACCCAACGCGTATGACTTTTTACGTGTGTTTACATTTAATCTCATATATTTATTATTCAAATTACGGATGATAAGGGATGAACAGTGTCATACTCGACTGAGATAGCCACCAATCCACAGTGGGGCAGCGTAGCAAATTAAGCTCGAACCCTTTTTCTTTAGAGTAGAAGTGGGCTTTTGCTCATCTTGGCCTTTGGTTGACCCTAGCAATAGCTGGAACTAATAACGTCAGGCATAATAATAAGAAGAAGAGAAAGCCTTTAATCAATGGTAGGAGGTTTACAAGCTTTTTCTAAACAGTTTAGTTAAAAAGATAAATTAAATCTTAAATAACATCTGTATATTTCCATTGAAAACTCATATAACAACCAAGGTAATAAAATCTATTGAAAATAAAATCCTGATTTAAGTATTTCGATAAACGTTCTTTCATAAAATAAATAAATTTTGTCAAATAATACACCATTTTTAATAGTCCTTTACCTCGTGACTTACGTTTAAGACGTTATATACAATCATGTAAATAATAAATAACTCGAATGGAATACATTTTGATAACATTATTAAATCCTTTTTCTTTTTATATTACCGTTTCTATAAAGACATCAACATACGCCAGTTTACAACGTTATGCTTTCAACATTTTCAACCTTGTTTGTACTGTAAAATATCCTCGTAAAATTGTACTTGATGTATCTAGTAGATCCAAATAAAATATAATGTAATGGGCTGTTTAATGTATGTGTTTATGTGAATAAGGATCTAAAATATAGACAAATAACACCGAATTAACGAGATATATATTTAATATATTTAAATAATATTTAGTTATCGAATCTTTTGGTAAAGTAATATATTATTTTATATTTTGTTGGCGTGTGTTAACATAAAGTCACATAAATATTATAATAGTCGGTTTACGGACGATAGTCTCACGTGATAACGTCATAAGATAACATTGATGAAAAATGCATACTTTTATGAATGTTCTACTTGCACGCATCAGCTGATGGAGTGGAAGAGACATAGATGCGTCACAAGCCTAACGCTTAGGTCGATCGTGCCGCTTCTTGGCTCAGGCGGAACGTGACAATGAGTCACACTTTTCGTGCGTACAGCCAGAGTTCATCGATTCATAAAATGTTATCACGTCAAAAAATTTTTTTACCTACACTTACATATATATAGTACTTTAGTAGTGATACGTGTTTAAGCAAATAGACAGACAGACAAACCAAAGATTAAGAGGAAGATACAGAAGATTCTAAAAATTATAGAAACTTGTATTTTTATTTGTTACATGTTGTATTGTATGTATTTAGTCGTTTTAGAAGCCTAGAAAAGTGTTCGTCAAAAAAATTTGAAAAAATAAAATAAAACGTAAAGTTTATAAATTAATGATATTTGTGTACTCGTATAAATTTTATATCCTAGTTATCCAGTGATTATATTCTTACTTTTCTTGGACCCAGTGATTATATTCTTACATCATTATTGAATTTTCACAACTTTAAGCTCTCTTGTAAGAACGTATTTTATTAGGCACTATAAGCTCTCTACACAATAGGGTCTAATGATAATCCGCAAAACATGAGACTTACGTGCAGCAGGTCTTAACAAACAAGTCGACATATATCTAAGAAACAAGAAACTTGTGTCCCATAATAAGAGTTTTTGTATCCTGCACTGAATAAATATTGTTTAAGTTCAAATTAAGCTGTTGATTTGTACTATGAATAATACTAACATGAATAAATAATACGTGTAACACGAAACTAATAAATTTTAAATCGTGTATCCTTTTTTTTTTTTTTTACGCAGGGGAATCCATTTACGGATGATATCCAGGATGCCCGGGTCGGCAGTCCTAGACCTATGTCGGACTCGGCACTTTGGGAGTGCAATACCGTACTAAACCCCCGCGGGACCCTTCAGCCGCTTTAATTGGAGGGTCCCGGATCTGCAGGCAACAGGATCCCTCCAGCGACAGGCTGGCCTTGGCGAAAAGGCCAGACTTCTCCTCCATGGGGACTGTCCGGCTAACCTCTGAACAGTCCCGACGACGCCGTGTCTAGCAGGACCGGGTTCCCATCCCGGCCCGACACGGGCACAAGGGCGTTACAGGAGGCGCATTAAGTAGCGCCTCCTACGCACCCCCATTCGTCGCCCGCGGATGGAGGCCACGTCGGCGGCTCCTTCTGGGACATTACTGTCTCGCAGAAGGAGACCATCGCCTTCCAGGACTCGTCGTCGCCGAGCATCGCGGTGATGACGCTCGGGAGCGACAAGTCTCCTCCGATGACTGACGTCAGACCTTGACGCAGCACCGCCCATCTCGGGCACACCTCGAGGGTGTGCTGGGCAGAGTCCACCGCTGCGCCACAATCGTGACACTCAGTCGTCGGCTCCCTTTGGGCCGTCCGACACAGGTAGTCACCAAAGCAACCGTGCCCGGTGAGAATCTGTGTCAGACGGAAGGTGAGGGGCTTGCGTTTTCGACGCATCCACCGCTCAAGGACCGGGCGGATTGCAGCCGTTACGCGTGTGCCATATGGCTACACCGCCAGGTCCTCCCCCCACCTCCGCATTAGCGCTTCCTGCCCTATCCGACGCACACGTAGGATCCCGTCCAACGTGGGGTTCTCACCAAGAGCCCTCCTACCCGAGACGTATGAGTAGGTCTCGACAAGAACCTCCACCACGAGCTCCCACGGGGGGTCGCCGGCTAGAGCAGTAGCTGCAGCCCACGATACCGTACGGTACCCCCGAATCACCCTCACCGCGATTGTTCGCTGCGCAGCGCCGCCTTATTTTTCGCGGTGAGGCGATCCGCCCAAACCGGGGCACCGTACGTCGCCATACTCCGGCAGACTCCGGAGTACAGCTGCCTGCAGGCGGCGCTGGGTCCTCCGAGGTTCGGGAGGAGTCTGCCCAGTGCACTCGCCGCCTTCACGACCTTCGGTCCCACCATCGCGAAATGTGGGCCGAAGGTCCACCCTCCGTCCAGGATGAGCCCGAGATACTTCATTTGCGGGCTCATCCTGACTCTCCCCTCTCCGACTTGAAGGGTAGCCCCCGGTGGAGGTCCCTTGCGGCCGGTCCCGCGGAAGAGCAGGGCTTCGGTCTTGTCAATCCTGACACGAAGCCCTAAACTCTCTATGCGGCTGATCACGAGGTCGAGTCCAATCTCGGCCAGCCGCGCCGCCTCCTTGTAGTTTCGTCCCCGGGAATAAACGAGGGTGTCATCCGCGTAGCAGATGACACCCATCCCGTGGAGCCGAGGAGCCGGGGAGGCCGAGGAGCGGGGGGCGCTAGATTGGGCTTTGTGGCCCCCTTCTTCTCCGGCTGCGCTGGAGCAGCTGGTTTCTTTGGCGGCGCGGTCTTCGCCGGCGGCGCTGAGGTCGCCTTCTTCTTCTTCGCGGCTGACTTGCGGCTGACGACCTCAGTCCAGCTAGCCGCCGGCTCCGCCTGTGATTCGGCCAGTTGTGGGGCCGCTTCCTTCGAAGTGGAGGGGACAAATGCGGTCCACTCCGCTTCCTTCCCCTTTCCCTTTCCCTTCCCCTTCCTTTTTCTCGATGCTTGGGGAAGGGCGGGATACTCCTCCCGGCCCGAATGCGTCACCACATCCGTACTAGGGGCCGCCGAACCCCTGCCCTTTTCCTCCAGCGCGGCCCTTGTGGCCCGCGCCAGCGGTGCGCTGTCTCCAGCGAGAGGAGGGCGGCAAGGAGGGGCCGCCGAGCGCTGGAGCTTCGAAAGGTGGCCGTCCACAATGTTGCCGACCATATGCGCGAGATCGCGCATAAAGTCGGCATTTTCCTTCGTGTTCGAGGATTCAGCCGCCTTTTTACGGCTGTCCTCGAACTCCCTCCTGTAGGAGCGGACCTCCTGTCGGACCAACTCCAGCTCCCGCGAGAGCCGATTGTTGTCGGCCCTCAGTCGGCGGACCTCATCCGACTCGTTGCGGGCCACCAGGGACTCCAGCACCTCCCTGATGGACCCGGCGGCCCTCCTAATTTTGGCGGCGTACCCTCCCCTGAGGCTTACAGATTTGCCGGTTAGGCCGAGGATCAAGTTGATATTTGCCTCCGACGCCATCATCAGCTCCTCGGCCCCCCGCCTGTCCACGTCGTCTAACACGATGGGGACCTCCTCTGTCGTTTCTCCCACCTCCTTCTGCTTGCAGAAGGCCCTCCTTTGAAGGGATGCCTCGAAGCCGTCCTTGCGGTCCCGCTCCACGCGCTCCCGCACAGCAGCCCTGGTGCTGGTCAGCGTATGCGCTTTCCCCCGCTTGGCCGCTGACCGCGGTATGGACTTTGCGGCCACACCTGCCTCCGTCTCCGTGGCGGTGTCTTCCGACCCCCCGGAGTACATACGTTTCCTCCCGAGGTCTGTTTCAGACAATGAGGTAATGGAGATGTCCTCCAAAACCTCCATTACTCCATCCGGTTGGCCCTGAGAAGGGCCTTTTGGTTGGCCCTGAGAAGGGCCGTTGGGGTGGCCCTGAGAAGGGCCTTCGGGTTGGCCCTGAGAAGGGCCGTTGGGTTGGCCCTAACAAGGGCCGTTGGGTTGGCCCTGAGAAGGGCCGTTGGGTTGGCCCTGAGAAGGGCCGTTGGGTTGGCCCTGAGAAGGGCCGTTGGGTTGGCCCTGAGAAGGGCCGTTGGGTTGGCCCTGAGAAGGGCCTTTGGCAGCTGCACTTTTACTCCGCGTAATCATCTCAACACAATTAGTCGCAAAGACAAAACAATCTAAAACCCAAGTCTAGCTTATAGCGTTTGGTCACCTGCCTGCCACCTGCGTTACCGGGGTCAGGACAGGGTCCAGGGGAGACGAATGAGGACGTAGCTATAAACACTTGGGGACTCCCCCAATCGTGTATCCAAAGTCTTTTATCATAGCAACTTTTGATCGGTAAAATAAGAAGATTTACGACCTTTAGACTTTAAAATAAAAGTAAATGAAATCCATATTTAGAATCTAGGCTGCTGACGCTGTCAAAGGAAATTAAACTGACCTTTATAACGCAAACATTGGCGCTTCGATATTGAAATTCTATTTGTTTTGCTTGTAATTTTTGATATATCTGTTCAAAAGAAGAGATTAACTCAACTGCTTTTTATATATCAGTAAAGTAAATTACAACCGATTTCAGATATATTTTTTTAAGAGAATTTGATTACTGGGGTGGTCACACTCAGGGATGAGTATGAGAGGTGTAAGGGGCTGATGTGCAAATGGACTTACTTGGTTATACAAATGAGCGGACGGTGGGGGGGGGGCGCAGCGGCTACTTGCACTAGATGGAGCTCGGCTGATCGTATGCTTCTCTTCTTGGTGCTTTGAGCTGATTTTTCTCTCGCGCGTACACACACACACACACACACACACACACACACACACACACACACATACGTGCAAAGAGGGGCTTGGGACCACCCAATCTTCACGTCCACTTAACGTCAATATCATCCGAATTAGGTACCGGCCGGTAATATCATAACGGTAACGGGCGAGAACGAGCTGAAGGTCGCGGTCGTGTAACGAAAAATTTACTCACGCGTCAACGTCTTGTTGTTAACTGGGCAGCGAGACGGCGCTCGCGGCGAATGATTAAGCGAGTGAGTGAGTGACTGAATGAATCATTCGTCGCGCCTGAGTGGCGCGTACAGTGAATATTTAAGACATTTTCGTTTTATGATACCTTTTTATTAAGAAAGTCTATTGTTTATATACACGGTACAAATACATGAGAACAAAAATAAAAAATATAAACTTATCTGACATAAAACGTAGTACAACGAACATAAAATTACATGGCATTTTAAGGTATCAAATTATATTTTAATATTGAAGACACATCTTTCTAAGTTTTTATAAAATATTTTACATGATGAATACAATGATTTTTGATTAATCATTATCATCATATCAGCCGTCGGATGTCCACTGTTGAACGTAGGCCTCCTCCATCAACCTCCAGAGCGACCGGTTCAAAGCAGCCTCCATCCAACGGCTTCCGGCGACTTTCGTCAAGTTGTCTTTACATCTCGTGGACGGCCGTCGGACGCTGCGCTTGCCGGTACGTGGTCTCCACTCGACAACCTTTCTGCTACATCGGCCGTCAGTTCTACGAGCTATGTGCCCTGCCCATTTCGACTTCAGCTTGCAAATCCATTGGGCTATGTCGATAACCTTCGCTCGTCTGCGAATCTCATCATTTCTAATTCGATCTCGCAGAGAAATACTAAGCATAGCCCTCTCATTGCACGCTGTGCTACTTGGAGCTTGTTTAAAAGGCCCATAATCAGAGACCACGTCTCAGATCCGTATGTCATCACTGACATTGGTCGAAGACTTTCAACTTCAGGCACTGAGGTATGACGGATAAAAAGGCGTTTAAATAATTAATAAGACGGTTTTTGATTAATACAATTTTAATATCGTTTTTTATGTACAGTATCAATATAATTATACTAATATTATAAACAGGTAAGATTAGTTTTATTTTTATTTATCCATTCTGATCACTGAAACGAGTTCAATTATGATTTCATAATTAGAAAGCCACATTACTACGACTCATAGCGGATTAAAGATTAACACAGGCGAAAATCACGAGAGATTTTTCATTTTTTTTTATGTTTATTCCGAACTATATTTAATTTATTTTAGATAATATATTTAATTTGAACATATTTAAATTAATAATTTTTTTATATATTTTTCTGGAATATATGTGTATAGAATACGTTTAGCATATATGTAAATAAAAAATTAGATAGAACTGTAAAATAAAAAGCAAGATTACAAAATCTTATTAACCTTTTGTACTATTTAAGGGTCGAAAATATAGTACCTATTACCTTTCAGTTTAAAAATTCTTTCAACATAACAAAGAGGCGAAATATTTAAAATTTAAACATTGTTTAAGGAAAAAATTCACCACATAGATGAATTTTTCTCTGAACCGCGAGTGTAAACTGATACTTTAATTCGAACTCAAACGTTACATTCTCACGTAATTGCTGCGTAATTTTTCTACGAAATAATTAGAACATAGCTTAATTATTTTTTTTTTGCAGTTAATATAATTACGCTAATTCGTTTTCATTTAAAATATTCATCTGTAATGTTTCTATTGTTATATTTTGTAACAATAATACATAAAACGTATTTATGTTAATTCAAAATAAAGCTGGATTATATATAATATTTATAAAGGATGCGGATTAGAAACATTTTTTTATCTATTGCTTACAAAAAGATAAGTATTTTTAATAAATAAATGCTACACTACATTTACATTCTTGTAATAAAGTATATGAAATGGTTGCTAAAAAGTATGTCCATGGCCATGGTTTAACACATATGTTGACAATAACAATACATTTGTTTTGAATGTTATATCAGTTGCTAAATATACGCGAAATGAAAGTATCATGCTTAAAAATTGTATCAACCTTAGGTTCTTACCTTCTATTGTAACAATATCGGATAGTATAATTGAACAGGTGTCTTTTCATCTCAAATTTCTGAATGGGTTCGATTTCATTAAAATTTTCATTTTATTCATTGAAACATTTGAATCTCCCATTGTAGCCTTTAACTGTCAAAAAACCTCTTTGTCGCATATCTATATTCGCCAGTTACTAAGGTGCTAAGCCTGACAGGTTTTAAAAATAAAAAAAAGTTATGAAATTCAGAAAAGTATCTTTCTTTTGATATAATTACATTCAAATAAACTGCATTTATTATTACTATCTAATTTATAATGATCCTATATATATATATATATATATATATATATATATATATATATATATATATATATATATATATATATATATGAGTGTGTGTGTGTGTGTGTAGATATCTCTACACGGTATAACAAAAATACCACTAAAAATCACGAAACTGAATTTAATAAAAAAAAAGACTAAGACCATTGATTGAAATAATTCTCGTCATTTTGGTTTTTTCCTTTATAAGACATCAAATCAAGATGACACAGGCAGTACGAGTATGACACGTGATTGACACCAGACTATGGCGGGTGAAAATCTGAGGTGGCATTGCTGATTTTTTAAGGACTGTTAAAAATTTCATAATGTATTCGGCGGCACAAAAAGAAGAAACATCGTGAGGAAACAGCCCTACATGGATCGGAATAAAATTTGAAACATGCGTATCCATCTACGTCCAGTGGAATAGTTTTATTGATCAAACTTCAACATCAGCATAGCGTTGGTACGTTTATAAATAATAAATAAATAAATATGCTTAACACACACACACGGTCGTCTGTTCCTAAGGTAGGCAACTTAATGCCTGTGTTTTAGGTAACAGCCGACTGATATACTTTTTTTTTAAATAAATATACATATAAATAATACATATATAAATAAACATATATTACACCCAGACTCGAGGCGGGAATCGAACCCACAACCCTTGGAGCAGAAAACAGGGTCACTGCAAACTGCGCCAACGGGTCAGTTTATAGGCTGCTAAAGTGCAGTATAGTTTCGAGACACGTAAGAAAGGCCCAAAACGAAAAACATCTGCATTATAATCTTGCTTAAATTCACTATAGTACAACTAAGCTGGCTTCTGTTTTCAATAGGCAACCAAACATAATATTTAATCTAAGAGTTTACTATCTAGTATTAGTAGATAATGGTGATCACTAAAAATCCAAGCGTTACATTTCCTTCGCTTTTGCTTCCTTGCTAGCTATAAGATATAACTTTGAAGACATTTTACATAAAGCTTTAAAGAATAAATCTAACGAACCCACAAGAAACTGGTAGTCAAATTAATAAAATTATTTTTTCCTTAAAATTTGTCAATAGAATATCTCAAGGCGGATAAAAAACATAATTTTGTGTAAAGAAAATTAATTACTCTGACTTCATAGAAATAATTCAATTTTGTTAAATTAATGATACAAAAAAAAACGTTATCGTTTTATAAGAAATGACAAAAGCAATCGCTAAAAGACCGTGGAATAAAAATAATTATAAAAATGTAATAATAATATACTTTATGGAACCGAAATTAAAATATTCATAATAAAGAACACGTAAAGTTGCATGTTTTAAATTTTTAATACAATAAAATTTCATTAGTAAAGAAAAACCTCAAATTCGTGTTTAGTAGTGGAATTTAACACGAGATCAATTCAGAAGATATTTAAATTAACATAATGTCGACAAGAATCTAAAACGCTGTCCTACGGTTTCTCGAATTTCAATCATGTACTAGAAATTGACACTGAAGAAAACATCTGTGTCTCTGAGAAAAAAATCGTTTTGTAAGTACTGAATCATTTTATAAAGTTATCGTTATTTACTATTGGTCAATAGATTTTATTTGACAACATTGATCCATGATTTTAAAAGTTCGTTATATACATTTGAATGATTTAGTATTTAATATTCGTTTTTAAATAGTTTAGTATTTATTGATTGAGACTAATTTTTATAATGATGTTTGTTTCAAAGATCGGATTCGAGACGTTATTTTTATCTTAGAAACATTTACATAATTAATGATAACAGACTCTAAAATGCCAACCAATTATACAAATATCGAAATAATTTAACGCGTGTAAAGCCGTAAAATAATACTAGCTTTCATTAATTGAATTGAATAGTAGTTACTGATTTAAATTAAAAAACTGAATATAATTTTTTTTGAAATGAGTTAATGTTTCATAAAGAAATTTTACAGTGATGTAACTTTAATGGTAACGCTTGTAAGCGTCCCACTGCTAGACAAAGGCCTAAAAAGATATATAATAATATAAGATATACAATAAGATAAGATATATAACAAGTATGCTTAATTAACAAAATCAAAAAACCCGACTGCTTAAAATACTTTTATTATAAACTGAAAAAGAATAAAACAATTTACTAGCTTTCATTTGATATCCATATTGCTACAGTAAGAAAAAAAATTCAACTCTCCCCCTCATTCCGGCATTTGCGGGCGCCATTTTGAAAATTTATATAGCCTATGTCACTACTACAATTTAGACAAATCCAATGACACCTCCTACGTAAAAAAACCGTCCAGCCGTTTGGGCTGTAGGGCGTGCCAAAGAAATGGACATACATACATACATACATACATACATACACTCGAAAAACATAACCCTCCTTCTGTCGCAGTCGGGTAAAAAGATAGCAATTGAAATGTTTCCGAAGCCAGCTCTAATCAACTTGTGACCTTAAAAGGTAGCGATTTACGGGCTCTATTCACATGGATTTCTGAACTCAAAGGACAAATGAATCGCATTATTTATAATATTAATATATATTGAATGTACACAGATGCAATGTGTTGGAGTAAATTAATTATAAAAGTCAAGAAAATAACGTAAAGCGCAGATGTCGCTCGACTCCGATCGCTGTGGGGACTTTCAAATTAGATTTCGTTGGGAACTTCGGGTAATTAAAATCGAGTTACTAATTTAAATCACTTTAAATTACTGCGGGAAATATTTTTAATATAATTGCTTGGATTCAAGTTATACAATTTAACCGAAGCTTATGTTACGACATACGTTTCTGTTTATTTAATTTTAGTTCTACATTGCGAAATTTATACATATAAAAATTTGAAGGAAATGTAATGACATACTTATGCTCTTTATTATTTTGAACCATAACACAAAGTCACGTTAAAAATGGGAGTGACATGTATGAAATATAAAGTGCATATCACTGTTCATTACGCAAATTTAATTAAGAGTTCAAGAGCTGATTATAACCATGATTGTCAACTGGGAGCTTTAAAAACATACAAGTACCGTAAAAATATGTTAAATACATGTTTTATGTAAAATATTACTGTAGGACTTCTAATGCGACTACGACGCGCTTTATGATGTGGTGATAAAAGTTCGTGTACCTGTGTTCTTACTCGGAGTTGATGATTAGTTTAGAAGAATTATCTTTTTCTAGAAGTTAGTATAATGTGTTAGTATACATAATACAATATTTCCCCTGATTTATTACGAGTGAACAAGTAATATGAATAAAATTGACTTCTTTGTATTACGTGCTTCTCGATGATAAAATTATCTATGATGTAATATTATTTACATACTAGATAATCCGAAATTATACTGCACCTTATATGATTTTGATTAATATAGTCTACGATTTTCCAAAACAGAGTGTTATATAAACTTGTTGAAAAATTTATCATTATCTTACTACAACAACATTTTTACGTATATGTACTATGTATGTTAATCTGTTTGAATAAAATATTTCGATGAATTTAATTTAATTTAATTTGATATCGTTATCAGAATATAATTTACTATATGTTTTACTATATGTTATCTTTATACAGAAAAGTATAAAATTTTTCTCTATGAAAGATTCTTAGATATTTTAAGAAATAAAATATTTTAGCTGTTTGAAGTTTATCTTTGCTAAATATTACTACAGCGTAGTATATTAAATACTCCGCAATGCTGAAAACTTTCATACCGGCTACAGTTTGATGATGAAAGCCAACGCGTTTATTTAATTACTAGGGCGAGTGCGTTTCAGCTTATTCGCCTCTAACTAAATTACTTCATGAAATGAGAGACGAAATGGTCTAGTTACTAAAACATGATCATCTTAACCGAAGTATTGGGGTTTAAATATAGCTAAGCAGTGCTGCTGTCTCACTGTTGGGCAAAGGTCTTTTCTCTATATAGGACAAGGTTTAGAGAATAATCCACCACGCTTTTTCCACTGCGGGTTTGTGGATAATTTCGCTACCATGAATAACGATCGCTATCAGGTGTCTATGATAACAATCGGTGGACGTAACTTACGCGATCGCTAAAAATTCCTGTGGAGTCGAATTTCAATATTAATTAAGGCTCGTCTAGTATTGAAATTTGACACCACAGCTATTTCTCGTGATCACGTAAGTAAGAAGAACCAATCTTGCTGGAAGAATACCAAACACGAAAATCTGTCAGAACTATGTCCAAATATACTAGTACATAGTATGTTTCAATCATTACAGTTATAACACACGCATATAAAAATTATGTAATACCTCGTTTCGCGCCTTTATATCGTTACTATAATCTTTCAAAGAAATTACGAACAAACACGGACTTATTGTACTTTATTAAACAACATGATTAAATAAAAATAATATACATACGAACGAGCAGAACATAGTGTGCGTGATCCGAGCAATAAAACACTGGACGTGTTCACCGGGTCTAATTTTTATAAAAAGTCGAATGACTCACAAAATAAAAACATAAATTCTATCCGATATTATTTGCGTGTTAAAGCCACACATAGAATTGGGATTTTCAAAAGTGGTATGTGTACTTTTGTTGTCGACACTGTTCTGGTCTAGTGGGTAAGAAGTTGCCTTAATATAATCGATAGAAAACTCCGATTAAAACTGACGGTCGCGGATTTGATTGCCGCTTGGTGTAGATATTTGCATTTATACAAATATTTGTTGCGTAGTCTCTCCAACGTGTCTTCTCGTAACGTACTCTAGCTTTATTTCTGAATAGTGTACATCGAACCTTTACAACGTTTAAACATAACACAACATATATAATGTTATTTTTATATTTGGTTATTTTTTTTAATGAAGACCTTCAATTTCTCCAATGAATTGTGTATATAATATAGTGTTATACATATGTATATATCCTCGTATAATATAAAGTATTGATGGGCTTATGTAAGTACAACTGGATATAGCAAAAAAGATGGTGCTTGCTACCTGCTGCCTTCATAATTTGTTAAGAATACAAAAAACGGTAAATTTACATAAATTTAAGGAAAATGTAATGGATTCTACTGCACATAGTAGTACCATCGATGCTGCTTAGTATTGAATATAAAGATTACAAGAAACCCATCTCAAAACGCTCATTTTATGCCAGAGAGAAATATAATGAAACAGTATTTTCTTAGCCAAAAAGAGAAAGTACTATGAAATTACCCAGTGTTTCTGATCAAATGATCCTTTTACACTTTACACTTTGTCATATAAAATTTTACGTTGACGTATTAGCTTAATATGTTCGTCAGTCATTTTACACGCAGTTTACAAACGTCCACTACTTTTTTTAATATATACTAGACCTCTAATTTAGCCAGAAGGACAGTTTTTACAATTTTTATTTATTAACTCATTCATTCTCATCAGCTTTCGCAATCATTCCACTTTCATTCTACGTAAGAATGTCTTTCTTTCACACATTTGGGTGAATTCACACAAAGGCTATCCCTAATTTTAACTTAATAGCTAGTAGACACTGAGACAATGAGAGGGGAGAACAGAAAAATAATTAATTTGGTTTTACAATTTTTCCTTAAAATATATCTTAACTAGATGATCAAATTTTACAATGTTTTTGCGACGTTTAATCATACGCCACGAGCCACGCAGTATAGAAACACATTAATTAGCCTGTCGTGTCGTGGCGCATCTAACCCTCACACTACTCTAGCGCAATCGGTGGCGAGCAGTCGACGCAAAGTTTTTATACAAAAAAAAAAGAATAAGCTAAAAAAATACATATCAAACCACATTTTTTATGAGTATAATATCGATACTTAACAAATAAATGACAATTTTGTACACAAAATTAACTTAAAAGTGCTCTCCTGTAAAGTATCTTTTTTCAGTTTCGATAGTATACGTAGGGACAGTCGATATACCTAATACGAGTATGTGTCACATATCATTTCCAACACACACTATTCTAGAACTTAGTATAATTTTTTATTTACCATCTGGTTAATAATGGTCTCCCCTGTTTCGGGGAAATCATATCGTTTTATACGTGGAGGAATTCAAAATTGTATTATTATAATTTTCATCATGAAGTTTTTTAACATTTATTATAAGCCAATAGCTAAAATAACTTAAAACAAAATGAAGCAAATCTTACGATAAAAAAATATGTTTTGTTTTTTATTTTTTATAATCTTTTTCTCAAATGAACATAATACTATTTGCTATAGGTCTCATTTGTATTATGCGCTTGAGTGTCCGGGCAATGACCTTTTAGTTTACCAACTGCACAAAACTGCACAAGGCTTCTCACGTTTTGTTCCATAATTTCGCACCGGTGATAATGTAATATACGTTAATCAACCTGTAGTTGACAGGTGCACTTCGCGTACTAATGCCCGTGTCGAAAAAAAGTTGAAATTGGCAATATAGCCATAGCGACCATTACTTGACACGGGCGCTTGCGGTTATTGCGATTAGTTTGTAAACTCTCGTCAACTAGTAGTTGACATGGACAGTTGAGCGGTTATGTTGTCTGTAAGAGTTTTCTGTTTAGTAATAAGGCCACCTCGTATACATATTTCTTGTAAATATTTTAACTTTTCAGTTATATTTTTTGGTGTGCAACAAAGAGTACTTGCGGTGTAGTACTTGTTGTTTGTCTATTCGTTTTACTGTATCAGCCTGTAAACCACCCACTACTGAGCAAAGGCCTCTTCTCCATATAGAAGAAGGCTTAGAGCTTAATCCACCACGCTGCTCCACTGCGGGTTGGTGGATAATTTCTCTACCATAAGTAACAATCGTTATCAGGTGTCTATGATCACAACCAAAACCGACGTCGGATACAAATATCTGTCCCGAGCGGGAATCAAACCCGTGACCGCCGGCGCGCAGTTTCAGGCGACTACTCGCACCACTTCACCAAAACGGTCGTCACACCAGAACGGTCATCACACCAGAAAGGTCGTCACACCAGAACGGTCGTCACACCAGAACGGTCATCACACCAGAAAGGTCGTCACACCAGAACGGTCGTCACACCAAAACAGTCGTCTTTTCGTTTTACTTACATGTATTTCTCTTGGTGGAATTAATACATATTTAATTGGAACTTAAAAATAATTTAACTACATGCTTCTTACTGAACAGAAAACATTTGGCACAAACTGAATTTTTTGATGATTTTTGATTATGTATCAAAGCACACATTTATCCTTTTATATATTTTAAATAATTAAATAAAATACAATAAAAAAAAATAATACAGTTATTAAAATTTAATTTTAATAATTGTATTATTGCTTTAAATAAATATGTTTAATATACACACAGTCTTCTTTTTCTAAGGCAAGCAACTTAACACAGGTGTGTTTAGCATGCAGCTGATACACATATTATTCAGGGTTTTTACTAAATGTTTATACTACACATATAAACATAATACATATAAATGTTACATCCAGACTCAGTAAGGAAATTGAACCCACGATCCTTGGAGTCAACAGCAGTGTCATTGCCAACTACGCCACTGGTCCACCACCACCATCAGTCAAATGATACGTACAAGTTTTTGTGAAAACTTGTCTTAAATTAGTCTATTTGAAAATGTTCCTAATTGTTAGCACTTACCTCAGTAAGAATATAAGGCAATATAAATAAAATGAAATGATTAAAGTCAATAACATTATGCTAGCATGTCATAAAATAAAAATGTTAATCTGCTATTTTTCTTTTGAAAGAAGAATTCTATCTCGGGTGGCAAAAGTTTTCTCTCAAAGCTTAAACTTAACTTAGGTATCAATGAAGAGAATGAAGCTCATCATCCACTAAATATAGTTTACTACAGCACTATTTAGAAGTATTTGCATATTTTACGCTGTTTAATATACATACACGTGCAGTCAATTATTACTTCATTTTAGTTTATATTAACCATATTATTAAAAATGAAAATGCTTAAAATATGATGACTTATTTCTTTGTTGATCTCTTGCAGCAAATAACCCTTTGTAATAAACAATGTTTATTCTTAAAATATGATCAAGATAAATATCACTTTTGCTAAAGTTTAAAGAAAAATAAAATATAATTTTTAATTTGAATTAATTAAAAATATCTACATAAATAACTGTGATTTGTAATTTGTATTTTGTATTATCTTGTATCATTTGTTAAACATTGTTATACAATTATTGTTTTAATTTGAATAATTTAAACTGAATTAGCTTAAAATTATAATATTTGTTATTACAAAACGATGGAAAACCACGCGATTGAGTGACTTCGACCGCAAATTACGCATTAATAAACAATTGATGAATCAATTCAAACAATCGATCGTGTTTATTTATATTAAATTTTGTAAATATAAATAAACTATTGAGATACTAGACGGGTCTGCTCAGAAAATAATAAATCAAATTGTTTTAAAATAGCGACCAAACTTTTTTTGACATCTATTTTTTGTTCCAAGTGAAAGCGTAAAAGAAATCGATCCTTTTAATATAATAAAGCACACACACACACACACACACACACATACACATACCAAAACATATAGACACACACACCGGCCATTACGATACGTTATTATATTTTTTTGTTTTTCATTTTAATATATATAATACTATAATTGTACGTCATATGATAAATAAAGATTCTTTAAACTTGAAGCTGGAATCATTATTCAATTGCATATTTGACTTCGGAAAATACTCAAAAATGAAAAAAAAAATGAATTTAGGAAGACTCTTTATTGAGAAAGGCTTTAATATATCAAGCTACGCTTTATAGGAGATCAGTGACAATAAATGTTAACCAAACTAATGGCTATCAAAACTCAATCCGAGTTACGTAGGATCGTATGATAAGAATTAAAACGAAAAATCAAGCTTATATAAAAAACGAATTCTTAAAATTCTTTATTTTTAATATTAATAATATATTAAATAATCAATTTGACTAAAATCATCAATTTCAAGATATAAAAACATTAAATTCACTACGCTACGTAGTATTGCTGTGCTACGGAAAAATGCTGCTACAGCGTACAGCATTGCATAACGTAGCCGGTAGAAACTCGGACTTAAAGCGTAAAAAGAAGGAATAAACCACGAGAAACAAAGCCCCCGCACTTGTCAGAACTGGAAAATTATTTTCTGAAACTTAGTTCGAGTTATGAAGTCCGCAGAAATTAATTTTTTCAATTAGCATAGTCTCTTCGAAATGAGGTCGACGAGGTGAGCTTGATTTATACCCCCCATTGTGCTTAAAACTATTACTTAGCTATGAAAACTGTTACAATATGATGATAATATAATATTTAGGGAGTCGTGGAATTATATTTAACTAATTTATATCATTTTAATTAAGTCTGATAGTATCCTTATTTTTCAGTTATTATATTTTTCAAACACATTATAATGCAGTTTAATTACATTGATTGTATCAGATTCATATTTTTGTTACAAAACGCTCTACGCTACGAATTACTGACCGGAGTTTCGTGCGAAACGCTTTACGATACAAATTGCTGACCGGAGTTTACCTGGATATTACAACATATAAAAAGGACCCAAAACGAAGATGCCGACGTAGCGTCCCGAGGCGCTGAGACCACATAACGTGAACTTATTTAGTTTTGTCATCATGTTATTTAATTAAGTCACTCTTGTTTCTAACATCGAACAATTGTCACGCTCATTAGTTGTAATTTTACGATAGTAAATTTAATTTAAAATTATTCTCAAGCAATTTTTGTCAGGTTTATTTCTAAGGCTATCCATTTTGGTTGTGAGCAGCACCACAGATCTTGATCTTAATGCGTCCTTTTTCAATAAATAATTCATAGCCCAATGGATTTGCAAGCTGAACTGGCAGTGTGCAGGACACATAGCTCGTAAAACTGACGGCCGATGGATCAGAAAGGTTCTTGAGTGGAGACCACGTACCGGCAAGCACAGCGTCGCATGGACGATCGCGAGATGGACAGACGACTTGAGGGAAGTCTCCAGAAGTCGTTGTTGGATGGAGGCTACTTTGAACCGGTCGCTCTGGAGGTCGATGGGGGAGGCTAACATTAAGAAGTAGACATCCGATGGCTGATATAACGATGATGATAATTATGAGCAAAAATTTGATTGTATTATTAAGGTTATCTTTAACACTCTCAACGGAATCCTGGCATATTATTAAGAAAAATAGGCATACTTACCTATATCTCCTTTTTTACAAATTTTCCAAAATCGTATTTATATATAAGTAATCATTGATCAAGATTAGACAAAAAGCCTATAAAATAATATTTTATCCTTTCATTTAAGGCTGTATTTTAAAAATGTGTAGTGAAATTGTGGTATTATATCGAGTACCTTAATTTGCTTAGTAAAACGAATACCACCCTATAAGCATTATCTATCTTCCATAAAATTGAAAGCTTACGAATATCTTGATGAAAGTTACTTCCAGTTAAGTTTTTGATAAATTCGTTATTACGTCTTCAATTTGTTGCAAACTTCGTGTCAAGTCCCTTATCTATGTATACAGTTGCAAAATAGTAAAGAAAAAATATAAATGAATATTATTTTGACAGGAAACCATTATTTTAAAATTACTGTTCTACTATCGGGAATTACAGTAGTGGTGTGCAAAGGCTTCTTCTCCACCTAGAAGAAGCGTTAGAGCTTAATCCACCACGCTACTCCACTGCGGGTTAGCGGATAATATACCTAACATGAGTAACGATCATTACCAAGTGTCCATGAAAACAACCGGATTGAAGGCTTTACGTGCTCGCCGAGGCACGATGGGGAAATCCACAAGGACTAGATCCAGACCGGAAACAAATATTTGGACAAGTAAAAATATCTGCCCCGAGCGGGAATCGAACCTGCGACCGCCAGCGTTGAGGGGACTACCCGCATCACTACACCAGAACGGTCGTCGGCAGTAAGGTATTTTGCTCATACGTAATTATATCACTCCGCTTTTACGAGTATCTAAAACGAAGACATTAGTTTGCCTACCTTAGGAACAGTCAAGTACTTTTTTTATATACATAAATATTATGTATATAAAAAAAACGTTCCTCACAAAGCTGACCAAACAAGCAAACTCTCGCTTTAAAATCTTTGTTCTTGTAATACGTAAAATTTTAAACAACTAATTAAAAACGTTTTTACTCTATAAAATATCAAAAGGATGCACAATTTATTAATAATATTTAATCATAAAATGTAATAAGAATGTTTGCACAATTCGTAAAGATTTAAGGCAAAGCTAAATTCGAAACCGCATCGTACCGCTTTCAGATAACAATACTGTACAGCGAACACTAAAATAACAAACCATTTGCTCTCAAATGTAGAAATGTACGTTAAAATAAATAACCAGTTCAAAATTAAACCCGAACTCGTTTCCATTCCCAATTGTTCGGTGTGAATGCGTTCACAAATCCTGCTGTACTAAAACTTCGACAATAATTTCATTCTGAACTATTGTTGATATATAATTTTCGTCCGTATTACTAACAACATAGAATCTAGTCTATCGCAATATTTTATCATGTGGTCAAAACAAAGATCCTTTTATATTTCGATGTTCGATTTTTACTAACTTTGATTGGTATTGTTAAAATTAATAAAGAATATTATGTACTAGCTGAGCCTCGATATTACACCTGCGTTTGTTTTAACTGTCTTGTTGCTGTGAGTCTTATCATCTATCCTATTTCTGAATTATGTAGCTTTCATATAGTAAAATAATTATAAAAATCATTAGAAAAAATAATTTTTTAATATATTTTAACTGAAACAAAATAATAGCTCAAATTAAAAACATCGTTAAAAATAATTGATTTCTATGTAAAATATTACTATTTTATAGCAAACTTTATATTCCTTTCCTAAAAAAAAAAAAAAAATAATAAAAAAAACAAAAACAAAATTATTGCGCCGTCATTAAAATTATAAGTTTTCAGTCAAAAGTCGACTTTGCACCGTGTCCCATGAAAGAGTTTAAGTTAAAACAAACACTTTCTCAGTTGAAAAACGAAATAGCTTTCATTCGAGCCGATTCCAAACGCAATTCCGCTGTGAATTGAGTTTTAGATACGACGATATGAAGCCCCGTTTCTTACAAAATGAAGCCATCCATATCTTTGAGTGATGTTTATTTTTCAAAATAGTAATATCAAACATATTTTTTTAGGGTTCCGTAGCCAAATGGAAAAAAAACAGAACCCTTAAGGATTCGTCATGTCTGTCTGTCCGTGCGTATGTCACAGCCACTTTTTTCCGAAACTATAACAACTATACCGTTGAATACTTGGTAAATAGATGTATTCTGTGAACCGAATTAAGATTTTCTCACAAAAATAGAAAAAAAAACTGAAACTGAAAAAAAAAATTCATCAAACCCATACGTGTACCCATACATCTGGATAGGTATTCAAAAATGATATTGAGGTTTTTAATATCATTTTTTTCTAAACTGAATAGTTTGCGCGAGAGACACACACACATATATATATGATGTACATTACCATGCAAACTTCCACCGATAATTGGTTTGAACAAGATCTAGTCAGTTTTCTTTTTTCTTTTTTTCTTTTTTAATACTTAATAAATCGTTAACCGCAATTTACCTTTCATTCAATGAACTCAAATATAAGACAACGAACTACAAGAACTTTTATATGATGTTATTTGCTGCTACGGAACTCTTCATGGCTTGGTACCACTCGTACTTGGCCGCTTTTTTTATATATACTGTAAACACATATTCGATTAAATGGCGCAACAATTTGGAATTAAATAAACGATTACAAATTGTATAATGGTAATCGGAAAGGAATTTAAAAGTTTTTTTTTTTTTTACTGATAAGAATCGAAGTCTTACAGTGACATCTTATCGGAATCGTTGTTTATTTAGATAAATATTATGATTATTGCTTGTCTCTTCTATCGCCACAGCGTAATCTTTTATAGCCCATAATCTAAGTAAACCAGCGTCTAAAATTGGCCTATTAGATCAAAGACAAACAGCAAACTATTCACACATAGTGTTGTAATATAATATACTCAAAAAAAAAAGACATTGGCTCTAAAATATGTTAATTTTTTAGTACAAATAAAAGTAAATTTGATGATGTCTATGAGCGATAACGATCAATCTACCTTATAAATGGTTCATATGCCTGCATCCAGTGACCAGCATTAGAGATCGTAAATATGAATTTATGGTGGGCAATAAACGGTAAATATCTATCGTGTGGACGGTTACAATCACAACACGTGGATTCCGCATAAAATGTACTATAAATTCTATAAAGGTCATATTTTTTGCCTACATGACATTTCTCACGTAGTCAATCTCTTACGACCGTTTGTTAGAAGAAAATAAAATATCATAGTAATTACACTAAATAAATAAAAAAACGATTTGAATTATTTTGAATTATTTAAAGACATTCTTCTACATATTATATTAACCTTTTTTGACTTAAAATTACGTGGAAACGTAACTGTGGTTTTATTTTAAAGTCACGACACCACTTGTTTGTTTGTGCCATACGTAGCTGTCGTTGATTGATGCAAACAGACACGCAACGTTGGCACAAAAAGGTTGGAAGCTGGGCGATTATTTGCAATTGTTAGCAAAGTTTTCACAGATAGCTAGACGTTTGGACTATGGCCGCCAACTCTCTGGTGACTGCGTGCCACAGACTGATACTATTACTCGCAGATTCTCGCAAATGCTGCGAATGACTAATATTAGTACCGCTGAGTTTCTTCCGCCAGTTCTTATCAAGTCAGAGGCTTCTTCTTTCCGAAGACGTTCAGTAAGTAATTGAAATAATTTTACGCTGAATAAAATATTTTGACTTTGACTTTGACCATCTGTATTAGTGGTGCAAAATTCCGTCAACACCGAGTGTACCTTACGCATCTGACGCATTTTCGATTTCCGCTTGGAACTTATATTTTGTTAATAAAAAATTTGTTGTCTGATTTTTGTGAGTCTCCCCGCCGTTCTTCGGCAAGCACGTAACGCCGTCGGTACTAGTAGTTATTATAAACACCTGCTAATTATCGTTACTATTGGTAGGAAAATTATATGCGGACCCGCAATGGAGAAACGAGGCGAAATAAGCTCCAACCCTTCTCCTTTATTGAGGAAGAGGCCTTCGACCATTCAGCTCAGCAACCGATGCCGTGATAAACATGCCCACCATGGACATACGATCCGTCATAGAACGTTTCTTAATTTTATATACAAATACGTATTCTACGAAAGATACTATTCCATATCCGCAGCACATATGTAGTCGGGTTAATTCTTGCTTAGGTATTTAGATAAAAATATTAGTAAATATGTACTATTTAATGCTATATAAAGGTATTTCTATTTTTCTGTAAATAATGATGAGAAGTCATGTCTTATTGAATAAAAATAGAATTTCTGGTTTTTTCACTGTATATATGCTTTTTAGTTGCTACTTTTTAGTCACAATACTTGAATTGTTATTATAAAAGACGTACCTTTGCGATATAATTGTAATATATAAAATGAATATTAAATGCACATATCAGTCATAACTTAAAAAAAAAGGCACCACCTCTGCTTGTCGAATTAAATATACACATTTCATTTTTATCAAAATAAAATACATTAACAATGATTCTTTTGTAACCAGGACCGAACTCTAACACGACCCGCGTGTAAATTGACAAGAGAAATAACATTTTCAGTGTATTTTTCGATCATAAATACGCGAAACTTTTATAACATCAATACTGTTGGATAAACGAACTAGATGAAATTAAAGATAACAATGTTAATGACTAAACATTTTGTGCAAACGCTAGGCAGCTGTCAAATAAAAACACCGTTCTATTTACTAATAAAAATATATAAATGGAACGTAAAATATGTTTTGTTCGTATCACGTTTTCCGGTAAAAAAATGGTTTAGAATTTTTCGAATGTATGAGAAAGAATATTTGGTAGCGGAACATAATTTGATGGTATAATAATATAAAAAACACCTCACACTCAACGGTCCTCAGTAGGATGTGAATCCTGTATCGGGGGTGCAGATACATACACACAATACACGAACACAAACGCCCAGACTCTAAAAAACATATATGTATAGCTTATATAATTTGTCACGTGCATGGATTGAACCCGCGACGCCAACGGGTCATCGTAATCGTTTTATTATGAAAAAGTCATTTATAAATAAACATTTCTTCTTATTCATAATAAATAAGCAATTGAGAACAAAATATACAATATATCTGTTTATCTATAATTGTGTGCATAAAGCCCAAATGATAACACCTAATAAGCCTTCATCCTAATTCAGCAAGGTTCGTCTACGGTAAGCAATTTCGACATGGCGGTAAACAAAAAAAACTACTCATCAAAGCACTCATGAATATTTGGAGTACTAAATACAATGCTGGTTAAAGGGACGAAGGGACAAAGGAGTAAAACAATGATCGGTAAAAGAGAGGCTATTTTCTAACTTCCTTACTCATCGTACGAAGTGCTGTATGCTCTTTTAACAACCAAATTTCGATTTTATATGCAAGTTTTGTAACACCCTGGTAGAGTTAGTCAGGTACAATAACTACTGTAGTCAAGTTGAATTAATTATATATTTATAGATAGTAGTTATTATAACAAAAAAATCAAAAAGAGTGAACTGAATTGATTGTGTTGAAGAACAAATGAATTAGGTGCATAGATAGTTTTTATAAAAGATTAAAGTAACAGAATAAACAAGTATGCATAATTAAAAAAAAATAAAAAACCCGACTGCGTAAAATACTCTTATTATAAACTAAAAAGAATAAAACAATTTACTAGCTTTCATTTGATACCCATATTGCTACAGTAAGAAAAAAATTCACCTCCCCCCCCCTCATTCCGCCTTTTGCGGGCGCCATTTTGAAAATTTATATAGCCTATGTCACTACTACAATTTAGACAAATCCAACGACACCTCATATGTCAAAAACCGTAAAGCCGTTTGGGCTGTAGGGCGTGCCAAAGAAATGGACATACATACATACATACATACATACATACATACATACATACATACATACATACATACACTCGAAAAACATAACCCTCCTGTCGCAGTCGGGTAAAAATATGAAAGTAAAATAATGTTTTTTTTTTTCAACACACATTTTCTTTTTAAACAACAAATATTGCGCTGATAAAGTTTTTCAGTGTCCATATAAATAAAACTTTTACACAGCAAAATTGGTCTTAAATTAACCGTCGTAGATGTGAAAATTGCATAAACGTATTTTAAAGAATAAATTGTTTTTTCAATTGTTTGTTTGTTAGAAAAATGCTTGTAGATATCGTTCAGCAAGTTTTGAGCAGTTAAAAATATCTTTTTATAATAAATACACGTAAAGAAAATAAATTCTATAAATCCTTTGAATTATATTTTGATTTGTGCAGAGCTTGACTCTGTTGATACTAATGTAATCTATACAAATAATAAATCTGTTAAAACCTCCGTTTAATTAATACACTATATATCATCAAGAATAAATTTCAATAGCGCGTTTTTTTTTTTTTTGTATCAGCGCCATCTCTTATCGTGTTTTTCTCTGTTCACGTATCACGTAAAAAGTACAAAACCAATGTAAATAACTTTAATACATAAAAATTAAACATCACTCACAGTATAATTTAGTTTTTGTTTTATTGTAATTAAATTAAAAAAATTAAATATTTAAAAAAATAGAAATAGGTACCTACGCCGCCAACGCCATCTGGTCTAAGGAATCTTAAAAACTCACACAACTTATTTTTGAGTTATTATTTTGCTGAACTTAAGAGTTTACTAAATATGTCGGATAGGAATAGAAATCGTTTTAATATTTTAGATAAACATCATTTTCAATTAATATAGGTACTATTATGTTAAATGTCACTAAATATAAAAACGATATTCTACTATTATACGATAGATGGCGCATGTAGGTAATAAAAAATATAAATTTATAATTTTTAAAATTTTAGTGAAATACCCGTGCGAAGCCGGGGCGGGCCGCTAGTAATAATAATATGTTTGACATACACACAGTCGTCTGTTCCTAAGGTAAGTGAATTAATATCTGTGTTTTAGGTAACAGTCAACTGATTTACTATATTATCTTTATATATATATATATTTCTTGTGTGCGTGTGTATGTCACTGAACTCCTCCTAGACGGCTGGACCGATTTTGATGATTTTTTTTTGTGTAAGTTCAAGGGGATTCGAGGATGGTTTAGATTCACAATTTGTATATTAAAATAAAACTTGAATAATAATTTTCATCAAAACATTCCAGATTGTTACAGCTTATTGAAGAATGTTTGAAATTTTCGAATTAACGATGTGTGTACAGGACAACGTCTGTCGGGTCAGCTAGTGTATATATATATATATATATATATATATATATATATATATATATATATATATATATATGATATATAAATAAATATTACACCCAGACTTGAGACGGGAATCGAACCTCGCCAACGAGCCTGTCAATGTGCTAAAGAACTTCCTGTAACATGACCTGAATATACTAATATATATTTATCCGAGGTTCCAATAATCCAAATAAAACCTGGAACTCTTATGATTGATTGATTGATTGATTGATTCAGCCTTCATATAAATATGGAAAGGCTGATGTGGTGGTGGTGTTGAATGTAAATATATTTAAACCACTTTCACACGTCCACTGCTAAACGTAAGCCTCCTTCGTCATCTCTGGGGTTTCGCCAATACTCACCATGCTTGGCAGGCAGGTTGGTGAGCGCAGGGTGTTGTGGCAGGATATGGTGACGCTGCTGCCCATCACTGTCCTGGTGCATGTACAGTTGTTCGCACCACTATGGCCTTTATCGCCTTTTACGACACCTTAACAGAAAGAGGTCAGGACTATTCTTTTCTGCTAGATACCGCAGGGCAAAATTACTTTTTATTGAGATAAAATATAGCTATAGCGATATATCTATATGTATATACAAAATAAGAGTTATAATATTGTCATATGGGACAATCAAATTATATATGTTTTTTATAACTTACAACTCAATTACTTTTTACTATATGAACCAAATTACATAAGATCAGTCATCAATCACCTAGAAGTCGGGACGTATTTTGCGAACATTTCATCTTACAAAAAAAGTTTGAAAGTAATTTGGTAAAAGGCTTTCTAAGAGACATAATTTATGTATAAGTATTTACTAGCTTAGGATAATAAAAACAGTTATAGAAAATATTCTATTTCTATTCGTATTTCGTAAAAGAGTAACAAATATCCATCCATTTATTCTCATAAGCGTGTTATTTTATATTATAAGTAGTATTAGAAAATAATTATTCTCTATCTAGTTTCATGTAGTGATGCAAGTAAACGCTGACGGTCGCAGCTTCGATTTCTGTTCGGATGAAATATTTGTGTTTGTACAAATATTTGTTTTCAGCCTGGGTTTATGTCCTTGTGGGTCTCCCCACCGTGTCTTGGAGACAAAGCCGTCAGCCCTGGTAATCATGGACACCTAATAGCTATCGTTATTTGAGAAATCTTCCGCTGACCTGCACTGGAGCAGTGTGGTGGATTAAGCTCCAATTTTTCTCCGACATGGAGAAGAGTATTTTGCCACGCAGTGGGATGCTTACAGGTTAATCCAGTTCGAATCAGTTTCATTTCAATCTAATCTAAAAGCATAATATTTTATTCCTTAAAACAGTTAATCCACACCGTGTCACATTCTATAATTTTATAAGAAAACTTATTCTAAGCACGACGCCATTTGTTCCCCAAATAGAGCTAAGTTTGTTTACGGCTCTCTTTTGAGCTCTCAAAACTTTTCTTTCAATACAGCCTTGCATCCGAACTTAGCCTGTTTCGGTGTTGCAAGCCTAATAGAGTCGTTGGGATCCAGAGATTTCCTGATCTCCATTTTGTTAGATAAACTTTTAAGAAGCGAAGTTTTATAGTGCTTTAGTTTTGTTCTGCGGTAAGTGAATGATGACTTCCTAATCTTATTATACAATAAAACTACGTATATAAGTTAAAAATTCTTGAAGTGTAAAAAGTTCTAACTAAAGTCTATATAACATTATATAAAATATTTTTCTATTAAGATCGAATGGGCTGAAAATGTTTAAATTAGTGAGTCAGTTTAATTGTCTATAGTGAATTTCTGTCGCAGACATCAGACCAGATCGATGTTACGTATCAAGCAATGTCACGGAAGTTACGTAAGAAAGATTAGGCTCGATTGAATATCAGCAAGTGAGATAAGGTTAGTGAATCTTGTAGACAACAAAAATACATCATTACAAGTTAATATACAAAAAAAAAATTTTGCTAAGTTAAGGGAGATTATAGTTCCCAAGGGAGTTGCTGGTCTCCTACTGGGCGCGTCCCCCGGTGGCGGATAGGGGAACGCCACTCAAATGCCTCGCGAGTGGTAGGGGTCTTCGGACCCACGCGGACGAAAACCAGCGGCGGTGGGCGCGAAAGCGCAGGAGGGGGATGACTCGCTCTTTCCTTCCATTCGGTGGCGCGAAAGCGCAGTGGTTGGGCGTGGAGGCGCACAAGCCACTGGGCCCCAGGACCAGCTGATGTGCGGGCCCAGCTCAGGGGTTTCGCTATCTGGGGTAACTGGGGTCCAGTGGTGGGTGGGGCGCGTATGCGCTATGAGAGTATTGGCACAGGAGGTGCGGCCGGTGAGGGAGTGGCGCCAAGAGGGCGCGGAGATTTTGGTGGTGGGTCTGCTCCTGGTACTTCTCTGAATTAGCAGAGTGGACCAGTCGAGCGGCCCCACTCGCGTGCGGAGGGGCCACCGGGCCAAGCGTCGGGACGTCACGGTTGTGTGCGCGAGCAATCCCATGGCGCCCCACTACGGCGCAGAAGATCGATGGGTTTTAGTGCGTATTCTGGTTTCGCAGCCAGCGAGTCCCATATACCCGTCCCCTGCGGGCGGCCGGATGCGTAAACGCATTTCCAACCGTTAAAAAAAGGGGAGACATTATGGTTAAAAAATAGGGAATCATGTCTAGAGATTTCTGATGATTCGATGATGATCTTATGATGAAGTCACGGAAGCCAAAAACAAAAGCAAAAAATATATTATGAATGATATACTAATCTAGCTAATAGTACTAACCAACGCATATTATTCACTAAATATAACATAGTAACGTAACTACAATGTGTGTGTCTCGTAGTTTCACTTTCCAATTACTAATCGAATATAAGACTAAAATTTAAAAAGTTAAGTATGAATCGTATAAAGATCGTTTGAAGATTAAGAAGATATCTTCTTTGTATTCAGTTTTATTTCTATTCCTTTCTATATCAATTTTACAATTAGCCATTAGCTTTGTATTGTATAATATTGGATATGATTTGATATCGTATTTGTTTATCATAATCATACATTTCCATTTTAAAAATAGAAATTTCTATTATTATACAAAAATAAAAACGACAAATATTTTCTTGCCGATACGAAACGTCTTCAGTGGGTAAATGGAAATCGCTTCGAGAACGAAAAACACATCTAGCACCATTTTCATTGGGAAAATGTTGTTCTAGCATGAATTTTGTTTTGGGTAGGTATCAGTTTCAAAGTCTGATGATATATCGCTTATGCTTGAAAAAATAACGCGTGATGATATAAAATTAATAAATATTATATTTTTACATTTGTAATATTGAATGTTATAATTAATAAATAAATTACTCAGAAATAATATAATATAAATTATAATATTTAATTAGTAGCTTTTAGGCTATTGAAATTATTCTTGTAAAAATACGTTTCCATTGAAAGCTATCAAACGAAACGAATGAATAAAAAAAGGTGATAATTAAAAAATATAGAAATTTGTTGAGTCATTGATACGCTTAATTGGCATTATGTACGATTATACGATTATTACGATTGCAAGTCATGTTCATGACAATAAAAATACTTACATTTTAATTAAATATAATAAGCCGAATATAAAAAAAAATAATCTATAATGTATTATTATTGTAAATAAAATAAATGATGCAAAATACAGATAATACTATATAAGTTGAAAGGAAAACAGTTACAAAAGCACAGAGCAAAAGGTCAGTCGCAACTCAAACGACAATAATAACATAAGTACATATGTTGACGGTATACTCTAATTGGATTACGGAAGCTTAATCCATTTATCTTTCAAGAAAAGGCTTGAGGACTATTGTTTAGAGAACGGTTATAGTACACGCACATCGGAGACTTACCTACTACTTGTGGCACTATGGTAGTGGATATATAAACCTATACAACAAAAGGTTGTTTGAATGACAGAAATTTGAATGAAGTGTCGGCTGGTTACTCTTCGATGTGCATCAACGAATCAACTAAATATAAACTTCAAGCTGATCTCGTTTGTGAATAGTGAAAATTAAATGTACCCTTCTCGTTGTTAGTTTTGGACATTTCCATTGTTATTAATATTAATTTCATATAGAGGAAGGGACTTGTAAATCTAACTAAAGCTACTTCACAATTGTCTGTCATCCGTGTATTGTTCTGGATATATTTTGTAATTGTTCTCGATTATTATGGGATAGCAGTATTAAAACAATTGCCATGTTGGTATTCATATTATTAATATTAAATCCAGGATCGACCTTCAAGATACTAATATAAAACAAGAGTGTGTAAATAATTTAAATGTAAGATCTTTAAAAATAATTTTATATAATTATATCTTAAAAACAAATTCTAGGAACAAAAATTAACACTGAATTCAAAAAATTATAATAAATAATAATTATTTCGGAATTATAAACTATAACTAAAAGATAATTTGTGTTTTACCCTTTTATTAATAATAATAACATATTTTTATCACATCACACACTTGGTGGTTACAGATGAGGTAGAGTAAGATTTACGATCTATTATATCATAATTATAATGTATTGTGAATAAATAGGTTATTTATAATGAGATGTTAATAACTTTTCCCTTTGCTGTATTTTGCTAATTTTTGTAATATCGACTTTTATTATTTTCTTTACTACCCACTAAACCGAGCATACAAAATAAGCTTATTATTCCTAGAAGAAATTTCTTGCAACATAAAACGAAAATATAAAAATGATCACAGTAGAAAATACACAGTAATAATAAACAGGTGACTGGTAAATTACTATCAATACTTAAGGAGAATACTCGGTACATGATTCTCATTCGAATTATGTAAAAAAAATAGGTAAATATTAATTAACTTTTAAACAAGGTTACTCAACAATTATCTAATTATTTACGCGTCGTCTGGACACCCTAGCAGCTAGCTGCACTTTTGACACAAAACAGGTAGTTTACCTACGTCCAAACGCCGCCACGTGTTAACAGGATAGCAGGATAAACAGTCATGATCCAGTCCCCCTTGATACTTTAATCCTGGCTTAGGATAGGCAAAATACTAAGATATTTTACTCGTTTAAACAACAAATTTGTTGACTAGGTAAATGATGTGAACTTTGGCAATTTTTAGATGTGAACAAACGGCACAGTATAACACCTGTGTACGTGCCGCCGGCATGACTGGAAAAGTGTTAACGCTTCATTTATTTGAATTGAAATTTATGAAAATTTGGTCAAAATTAAGTACCTATTTTTTTACATAATTCGAATGAGAATCATGTACCGAGTATTCTCCTTAAATATTGATAGTAATTTAGCAGTCATCCTGTATAGGTATAAAAATATAGATTTACCTTTCGTGCTATGTACTTTAACGCTGAAAGGTCACTTACTCAAATACAATAACTCCTCCCATTTGACAATTATTATTACTAATATCTTGTAAAGATCTATTAAGGGCTTCGAAACGCTTTTTATGAGCTATAGTACTCTCACTCCATTCGTATTCCGTTTGTCGGTTTTTATCATATTAAAAAGAAGTTTAAAGGTGGAGTGTGCAGTTTTACCTCCTTCCAGCAGCGTGGCAGCAATTCCGGGCAAGCGACCGCTAAGGCGAGATCACGATTGCTTCTCACTTTGGCCAACACTAAATAGAAAAGTGTTGCCTGTTCCACCAGGAGCATCCAAAAATAGATATCACCTACACCTGCGTCGATACTGGAAATTATTTTATAATATATATTTTATATACATATTTAACAGACTGATTGAGTTGTCAAACATGTCGCTGCTTGAATACAAAAGGGACACAAATCAAACAGACACTATTTTACAGGAGAGCCATTTAAAGTTTAGAAAATTTATATTTGTCTGTAACTTATTATTCTTTCATAAATTACATGCATGTTATATACCGCTAAAAGCGTATTTCAAAGCTGCATTTAATGGTAAGTAGTATTGTAGTACAAGTGTTGCCTTGAAAGATATATTAGCACATAAGTCCCTTTTGTTTAAAAAAAAATCCCTCGTTTTATGGTAAAAAATAGAATAATTAGTCACAATTCAAAAAACTTGATGTTTTAATCAAAATATTTTTCCACTGACTTAGGTAATCTAGAAAAATTATGACATAAAAATTAAAATGGTAATTCTAGTTTATAAAAATAAATGAAATAACTTCTTTAAGTGAAAATAAAAAAATCTGCTTCAAAAAAACTAGAATTAAAATCTTCCTCTTAATAAAGAATTGAAAAAAAAATATTCAAAAATCATTAAAAGCTTAAAAGCAATTATTTTTATAAAAAATTTAACTAATTGGCTCATTACTACAAACATTTTACATCAATAATAAGGTTTTGTTAATTTATTAATTACAAAATTGAACTATCCATCATAAAAAAATATACCAAACTAGACTTATAGCTTAATATCAGTCTCGAAATAGATATAATATGAATTCTACTAACTAAACAAAAATTAAGTAGAATATTCTAATGTAAAAATGTAATTGTACAACATAAATGTCATTAGAAACAGTAACAAATCACAACCATTCTTGAGCTAACAACACTATAGAAATTATATTTTCAAAGCTAAATTTTGAATGTAAATATATCAATAACAACTAGTCTGCATATTTCTATTTAAATAACAGGTTTATAAGGTAGAAAAAAACTCCTCGTGATAAAAATATGTAATCTTTTTTCAGTTGTAATTTTTTTACAGCATTGAATCTCGCATTTTTTAGAACAAACTGGCCCTATTTTCTTTTCTTCTATATTTTTCTTAGTTTTTGACAAAGATGTGTATGCCTTACCACTGTTCTTTAATAATTTTGTAAGGTTCCTTTTCTATAAATTAGGATTTGCTTTCCTATTGCGACCTATTCTTTCATAGCTTTCATTTTCATCACACGGAGATGCCGTATCAACACTCGACGTAACTACACTGGGCACCTGAGTCAGTGTTAGCATTATTTGCTGACAGTATTATGTATTTTCGGCCGTAAAGTTTCGTTCCAATGTATCGTACAAATACAAAATTTTTACACAGATACTTTTCGACAGTAATAATACATATATCCTGCCTCTGAAGTGGAGACGAAATAAAAAAAAAGTCATCACCTGTACATGTCCACTACATCTAATCTAAAAAGCTACAGTTAAGTAGTTAAAATTTCCATTTCGATGACATTCATTAGTTATGCATGTTGGATTATCATACAATTTCGACACCTCTATGTTCGATCGTACCAAGTGCTAAATTATGTGATTTGTACGATAATTATGTGACTAATGCTAACGCTGACCTGAGTGTTAACACTGTCACACCGAGAATCAAGGATAGATGAAAAATCGAGAAAATTAATCTTTTCAGACTGGATTTCAACAGGAGACAGTACCTTATGCTATCAATTTGTTATTTTGTTCTTTAAACTCTTTATTATTTTTATTAAAACCTGAAGGTTCAGGTTCAGAAGGTAATAGCTGACTGTTAGTGAAAAAATTAAATTTATATAATTATCTTCATCGGAATCTGTTTCCGTCATCTCTAGGTCATTTTTAGTTATAAAGTTTAGATCTGCAACGTTGTCGTGTGAAGAAAAAACTGAGCTAGAACTTGTCAAACATGTAGACACAGAAGTGTCACTATCATTATCAATTTCCTGAACAATCACGTTTAGTCTGGTCTTTGATCTTTGTAGTTCAAACCATGATTCTTTATTATCTAACAGGGATAAACTCAGATTGTGTTGACTATCAGGTATGGAATTACTGTTGGAGGAGTTATCTAACAGAGCAGCTGGTTCATTCCATGTTGGGTTTTCAATTTGTGCCTCAAATCGGAGATTAACTGTCATCGGTAAAGTTATAATTTATAGCACTCATCTTTCTGTCTCACTTGGTGTGTGGTGTTCAATTTCCTAATCCTTATTCGTGTTTTTGTTGGATTTTAGCATTTCAAATATTCTTTGTACTCTACTACTCATTCTATTATCAAAAAACGGTGATTAATTATAATAAATTACGTATATCAAATAACAATATACATTAAAAAATAAAAATAATTCACTAAAATATTTAATTTTCTTTTAAGTTTTATATTAAATTTATAATTATAATGAATTTACTTCCATCTAAAGAAATACAAAAGTAGCGCATTCCAAAATATGGCACTAACGTTTATCAAATAATATTACAACCTCTAAAATATTATAAGCAAAGCGGCCGCTATGCTTAGTAAGGCCCTTTTCATTTAAAAGTGATTTTATACTTTTCTAAATCTGTAATACAAAATGGGCAATTTTGAAATATGGCACTTTTGTTAAAGAAAGAGGAATAAACTTACGTGATTTCTTAAGATCAAAACGGACATATTTCACTATATGGCGCTTTTGTTTATAAAATTACTAACGCAAGTTAAGGATTTTTTGAAATATGGCACTTTATCATAAAAGAAAAATGCGTTCGCTTCGATTATCGGGTCGCAACTGAGAAAATGGCAGTTTTGCTCATATTTGGTCCCCGAAACTCGAAAATACTAAAAAGGCGAAAGTATTGTTTTCATATATTATAATGAGAAATCAATGGGAGTCTCTTTTAAATACAAAAATATGACCTATTAACATCGCATTTTTTAAATAAACTCGATTTCACTTTTTTTCCATTTATGTCCCTTTTGTATTCAAGCAGCGATGTGTCAAAATATAAATATAATTTAAATCAAAATAACTAAGAAGTATTGATATATCTTTTGAAACAAACTACCCCCAAAATAATTTTCTATCCCTTTTTAACCCCGTTAGTTTAGAATTTCAATAAAATACGAAACACGTCTTGAATCAATTCTATAAAGAATGTTTATGGAAAATTTAAAATAGAATGGACCAAGGAATCACGTTGTCTCATACAAACTTTACCCCCCTTTTTTACCCCCTTAGGGGAAGAATTTTGAAAAATCCGTTCTTAGTGGATGCCTACGTCATACAAAGAACACACCCTTCAAGTTTCAAGTCTCTACAGTTATCAGTTTAGGGTGCCTGTCCTATAAAGCGGAGTGAGGCAGCGGAGCGGAGAAACGGAGAAATGGTAACCATTGTTGTCCACTGGAGCAGAAGGGAGATTTTTTGCGATCCTATTGGTTAATATTTCTCCGTTTCTCCGCTCTGCCGCCTCGCTCGGCATCCGTTAGTCAGTCAGTCATTTAGGACAAAGAATTTTATATGTATAGACTACAAAGACATAAATTTCTAAGCCTCCTTTTTAAAATAATATTATTGCTGGCAAATTAATTATGTTTTTACTTAATAATTCATAATTCATTTCATAATTAAGGGACTTTCTGTAAAGAAAGACAGGAAGAGAAAAACTCTATTATATTGTTATAATTAATATATTAATCTTGACGTCCTGTTTATTTCGAACTTACTTATATATTATCCGGCTTGTTATGATCCTCTTCGGAAAATTATGAACAATTGAAAATTCGAAATATTATATTCTTAATCTGTATGTAATTTTGTGATTATATTAATCCCAAAAAGTTTCTAAAGTGTAAATAGTGTGTTATTGTATATTTATATAATTACATTTTTTATAGTAAAATAAACATTTTTAATCATATCATTATTTAATTGATATTGCCGTTGCTATGAAAATTATAGAATGTACGAAATTTTGATTGGGTGTAACGTTTCTTCCTTAAATAAAAAAATTATAGGAAAAAAAAACGACTTCAAGATTATATCTGCATGTACAAACTTCAAACACCGTCATTATATATAATAGCTTTATTTATGTAAAATATGTCTAGTATATAAATTCTAAGGCACTGAGAAGACCTTAATTTTAGCAACTGCCATCCAACCACAAACGTGAAACTGTTTTATTAAAAAATCTTAGTGAAATGTTATATTAAGTTGATAGATGCATTAACTAAAGTTGTTAAGTGTTCACAAAGCCTTTATCTTTTAATTGACAGATAATAATCTATAAGTTTGCTAGGACTGACTAAGTTGCATCGTTTACGTTCTAAAATATTACTTAATATAAAATTTATTAGGGCTGCCGTTTTTATCAATAAAATAACTTAACATAAATTAGTAATATAGACATAATTGCACACGTAAAATTGTGCTATAGTTTCACCTCAGATAAGCTACATCGTATATTAACGAATCATTGGAACGATTTGACGATTCTTATACTCTATAGAAAGCTTGTTTCGACCCCTCAAAGAAATAATTCATTATATTTTTTATTTATTTTATTTTATTTATTTACTTAACACATTAACATTATAGGTACATATAATAACATATTTAATAAATACAATAAGTGTCGCATTCATTGATATGTATATCAATGATGATGATGATGTTTTCCCAGCCGATTTCGGCTACAGCGACTGTCACTGTCGCTGTATATCAATGACAAGTGTACATAGCGTTAACAAATCATGCAAACATAATTCGGATTTACTACTACATAATTTACAAGTATGTACTAAACAAACTACTTACAACTAATAGAAACGCAAAAAAAAAAGATATAGGAACAATAATAAACAATAACAATCATGGCAATACTAATAATGATAACGTTACTAAGACTGGGGGGAGCTCAGCGAAAGTCTGCCGATATGTAATTATTTAAAAATACAAAAAGTGTTATGAAATATATCAATGCCAGGTATAGTTCGCGATATTTCATTCTATTTAGAACATATTCTTATTATTGATGACTGTTTACCAAGATTAGTTATGACAGTAGGTACATGGAAAGTTTTACGTTTTGAGTTACAATTATGTGGGCGTCTAATTGGGGCTGGTAGTGATTATAGTCGAGCAATTCACTACATATTATTTTATTATTTATAATTTTGTAATGAAAACATAGATCGAGTAACACCCGCCTACTGTGAAGTGTCATCATTTTAAACTTAGCTAGTCGTTGACAGTATCGTGTGAAGACTCTTTGTATGTTTTCTATGTGTTGAGATTTTGAATTACAAGGAGGATTCTAGACTATACCTGAAAACTCTAGACGGCTCCTAACAAATTCATTATAGAGGGTAACCTTAGTCTCATTGGAGAAACCTTTTATGTTGCGTTTGATAAATCCTATTAATTGTGCAGATTTTTGGACGATGTTGTTTGTATGTGACAAAAACGTCAGTCTGCTGTCAATAATGACTCCTAAGTCTCTAATTTATGGTAACTCATGTGATACAAAATTGTTTTTTATAATAAGTGGACACAAGTGGTTTTTTTTCTTGTGTATTTTACATGAAAATATTTGTTGATATTTAGAGTCATTCCATTGACGACACACCAAGCAATGCTTCTATTAAGATCCTCCTGTACCAGTTTCGCATCGTATTTCGACTTCACTATCTTATATATTTTAAATCGTCTACAAACAACGAGCACTTGCAATGTTTTACCGTACAGTTATATCATTAATAAATGCCAAAAATAACAAAGGACCCAAATGGGAAACCTGCGGTACCCCGGATCGAGCAATGGCCTTTTCAGATTCAAAACCGTTCACAACAACGGTCTCATCTGATCTGGTCTGAACTGATCCATTTTTTCGTATTGAGTAATGCTTGCACACTCGGTGTCGTATCAACAAATACAAGAGAAAAGAAATTGTTTAGGTAGATTGCTTTTACATCCAGCACATTCTTGTAAATTAGAGAGAGTCGCCATTAAAATATCTGTTATCGGTATTAATTATAAAAAAGCAAATGTGAAAGATTTTAAAAACGAAAAAAAGTCCTCTGTTATTAAGGCTTTAACTCTGGACATAAAAGTGTTTAGACAGTGCATAACCCACTGAGCTACAATCGTATCTGATTTTTCCAACGAAAATATCGTACTGTAGTATCAAGAGATCAGATTTGACTGGGGAGTATATTGAAATATTTAGAGTTTATATTGAGTACATACAATGTTGGTTTTGCCTGTAGGTATTTTAAAATATTGACCGTTTCTATTGTGTCATCAGTTTAAGTTCTGTTCAACTCGGTGTACTTCAATATAGTTTGTTGAAAAATTGTATTTCACTTTTGTTTTTTAGACAAGATGTTTCCGGATTAATTAATTCAGTGGTGATTTCAAGATGGTCGAGAACGCACTTACACACTTTTCAGTCAGTCCAAGGTAACCAAAACTGTCTTATATTACACTTACACGGAATCATGGCCCTATAATAGAGTATTCTACTAAGGTTTTAAATAATTTTGCTAAATTGAAATTGAGAAAAAATGAATATAACACACATAAATTACACAAAAATTTATAAGTACATAGAAAATTATTTCTCATTTCTACTCCGACTTTGTGAGACATGGTGCTTAAATTTTCAAAAACAGACCGTTAAATACTGAGTATAGCAAATATAAACGAACTACACATCTAGAAAATACTTAGAATTACTGGATTTAGTAACAAATAAAATTTCTGAAAGTTAATGTTACAGCCCTAATTAGCTTGCAATATAGCCCGCAAAGTTTCCTTCAAACATCCAACTTATTATCTCACTGAACAAGTTTTAATCCACATTTTAATCAAACTACTGATATCTCGAACAGTTTTCTAAAAAATCGATATCTTATATTCTAGCGTTGAAATTTCATCGAGTTTATTATAACTTAACGATTTGTTTAATCGAGGGATTAAACGATTCGATAAAAAATATCCAAATATTTTTATTATGGTTTAGTAATAGATTCAGCCATAATATAAAACTGATCCGTCATAATTACCAATATTTTTAGTCATTTTGATGAGACATTAAAATGTACGAAAAGATTAAATAAGAAATAAGATTAAGGATACAGTGACAGCTTTTGCCAAACCATTGTCTTTTGTGAGGTATTTTTCGGTTTGATTCATGGCATTATATAACATATGTCTCGGTGAAAAAATACGGTATACGTATGTTAAAAATAGATTTTTGTATCGTAAGAATTATAATATAAAAAAATAAAAAATAGTCGAATTGTTATGCGGGACACTACAAAAGCAAGGCCCTGGGCGGTTGCCTCGTTCGCCACTCCCTGAGGCCGCCACTGTCTTTTATATATTATTATTTTTTATTGTTTCCAGTACATGCTTTTTTATATTATGTATACAATATGTCATTTAAATGAAAATAGGCTATTAAATTATTTAAGGCCTTGAATAAATATCAGTATTACACCGTTAAGCTCTTGATTGTGTGTAAAGATTTATGATTCCAAATCATATTAAGACATTTTAGGTACTTATTATTGCATTGTTGGTTATTTATCCGATACAAAAATTAAATAAAGAATATAATTTTTGTATTGTAACTATAAAAATTACAGTAATTTTTGAATCGAAATAGTGCATTAATTAAAATTTCGTGAAGGTTTATTATTCAACATCATATAGTAAGCCTTATTTAATATATTCGTATATTTAAGTGATAAAGCACTTAATTTTAATTCGAGCACTTTATTTTGTTATTTTAGGACGGTCATATTTACTTTTCATTGAGTTCTTGACGATTTAGATTAAATCTTAAGAAGTATAAAATTAAATTAAAAAATGTTTTTGTATAATTTAAATACCTTAAACGTTTAATTTAAAGTAAAAATACTGTATAGATACTCAAAAATCATTTTTTTTTTCCTAGACAGAACGGTACAAAAGTCTAAAACATAATAAGGAATTTATTCACAGTTATTTTGAATCGTCTATGAATTTTAACAACTTCTAAAACATTTTGAGTTGTCAGCGTGAAGTCTGCGCTTAATTAAACAGTATAGTACGTATATCTACTATTCTATGTCTATCTACTGACAATCGTTCTGGTGTAGTGATGCGAATAGTGGTCTTAACGCCGGTGGACACGGGTTGGAGGACGTACAACTGTTGATCCCAGTGATTAAAATAGACACTGATAGCGATATTTATATTATTCAAGGTAAGGAAATTATCCTACCCGACCAGAGCAGCGTGAAGGATCAAGTTTTAAATCTTGTCTTAAATGGAAAAGAGGCCTTTGTTTCATACAACTAACATAACTGCAGCATTGACGATGTTATTAATTCCTACGTAACTGTAAATATTCCATAGTTGGGCAGAGGTTACTTTTTCATTAGAAAAAATAATTGGATATGACTGTGATAAGTGAAGTGTAATTCGATAGGTGATTTTGCCATATATAAAAAGATATAGATTTTCTTAGTCAGTAATGCATTGCTTGGATTTTATAGATAAACATCGTTATTATATTATAATCTCCTTATATTCATGAAGATTTTAAGCTAAATTAATTTTATATAACTCAGTAATGCAGCAGTAGGTATAGCTTTGTGTTTCGATCACATAGCACATCATGCTGCTATCATCAAATTTTGTTTTTAACGACAATGTGCTACAGATGGTATGGTATGGTTATGGTTTTTTTTTTTTTTTTTGTATATACTGTCGTAAATCTGTTTCTCTTCACCTTGAAAAATTAATACTCCTACAATAAGGGAACATTTTCAGAACGCTCGAAATATTATATCGTCAGGAATAGTACATATCGTTACAAATTTCATCAAAGTGCAAGCAAAGACATTATTCGTTTTACAGGCGATCACGTTTCGAAAGGTTATTTACTAAAACTATGCATACTATAACAGTTCATATTACTTTGACAGAAATGTTAAATTAGCGTGAAACAATTTTACACTTCGTTACTTTGTATCTGTCTATAAATTATCTATGTATATTCGAACTAGGTTTCTGATACGAAATTTTCTTCCAAAATTTTCTAAATTTGTTAGTGGAATGTAGATTTTATGTAGTGTATATAAAGTTCGTATTACATTAACCAGTTCGTGGTGGATGTAATCCATCGTAGTGAGGAAACCAATTTGGTTCATTTCATTTAAGAAATCCTATTAGTACGTGTGTGTACGTGTTGTCCTTAGTGCACTAGAAATAAAGACTATATTGCTGTTAAAATTTATTGCGGACATAGACACAATTAGTCGAATTTTCTATAATTAGCTAACTTATAAAATTAATAAAGTTTTGTCACATTAAAACATCAAGTATGAGAATTTTATCAGGAAAATAGAATAATAGTAAGTGAATAATAGTCTTGAAAATAATCACCACAATTTATGGTTAAAGAATTTTATTTCTCATAAGAACTTTACAAGTTCGCTTAAAATGAGATACAAAAAACAAATTTTTCAAGAGAATACATTATAACATATGTCAGAAATCTCGAAATTATTTAGTAAAATATAACAAAATAAAAGCTGACTTAATAAATAATATTTAATGAAGAAATATAGCATCAAAAAAAAAAAATACTGCATCAGACTTGATTTTTAAACATTACTCGTGCGGTCATCAACCTTTTGTAAGAGCGCTATCAATTAATACTCTAGAGTCTAGATCTAGAGTACTCTGTAAAAAATCATTATTATTTATATTTCTGAATTTTTACTAATTTTTTATGAAAGGTTATTTCGTTACACGTTTTAAGAGTCTTACATCAACGCGAAGTTGGTATACCTATAGGTTTGGCGTGTTGACCATTGACCTAGTTTGTTATTATGAAAATAAACAAAATATTAGTTTATAGTTTTGTTTTTATATGTTCAAAGTGTGTGACGAAGTAGTGTTAATGTAAACACCTATGTTTTGATTATATATAAAAAAAATATAAGCTTAACACTCAACGGCACTTAATAGAATAAAATCCTGTGTCGGCAAAAATACCTGCTGTATAAATGCTCAGTACAGTCCAGTACAGCCACTACGCCAATCAATCATCAAGCTATATAATACGATATTTTTCTTTAGGTTTTTTTTTTTTTTTTAAGGATGTACCTAATTAACGATTTACTTAAAAAAAATAGAAAAAAATGTCTTGAATTTATGTAAGACTTTAATACATTATTTATACACTTCAAGTTTGATAACACACCTAGACAGAATAAAAAAAAAATTAGAATTTCAAAACTTAAGTACTTTTTTCTGAAAAAGTATCACGAGAATTGACAGAAAAAATAATACGCATGTGTGTGTAAATATATTTTGTACATGAAAACAACTCGTGTTCTTCATAACTCACCGATATTGATATTAACACCACGGGTCCTTGTTCTCTCAATAATAGGAAGTTATGTATCCGATTTATGGCCTTCCAAAGGATATTACGTGTCAAACGCAGTACTGAGGTTTGTTGCTAGCGCTTATAAATGCAGTGACCACAGTTTGCGGTATTTAGTTATATTATACATAGAACACCTATATACAATATAACTCATTATCATGACATAGTTTATTTATTTTTTTATTTTTTTTACTCACATTAAAAAAATATTTTATTTCATTAAATTTTCTTAATTAAATTTCATTAAATAAATAAAATGCAAGATTTGACTAATCACAGATGACGAAAATTTTATGCTGTGGCTATCAATTCGAACGATTACATTACTTAAGCTGACATTAGCTTGAGAGATACATAAAATAATACTAAAGTATTGTAGTTCTTCAAGAGTTGCACAGAATATCATCCACTTGTAACCACAGTATGATATCCCAAAAACCATAGTTTTACAGATATCAAATTTGAAGCTTTTGAGCATTTCCAACTTTTTAAATATTGCACATATGATTTTTAGCTACAGCCAAAAATTCAATTAACAGCTCATCCAAATGAAACTTTCAAAATATTTTTTTCAATATCCAAGAATTACCTTAGCTATCCAAGACACGTGTTGATCGTTTTCTCAGTCCAGATAATAATTCCTAGCCCAAAACTACTATCCTCTTATCCTTTCTCCCGGAAACATCGATATCGTTTTACGTGAAACGTCAAAACGATGCAGTCTGGCTAATGAAAGTAGAAACTGAAAAAGCGAACCAAATTAAATATATATCAATATTATTGCCATCTATAAAGATGCATACATAGCAAGTATATAGTTTTTTTTTATTAGAGTTGGCTATAGATATTATTGAAGTACAACCTTCACAGTGCAATGATGGTGAGCAACTAAATGAAGAACTACTGAACGAACTTTTCTATGATATACATACTTGTAGATTAACTGCGACGATGAGAGCCTTGAGTTGTTTCTGGATTCTCTAAAAGGATAAGTTTGAGTAAATATATTAGACTATCTACATTTTTGTTTAATGTGTACCTATGTACATCCTACATGGCTTATTAGTCATCTATTAAATTACGTAAATTTACTAACCGATCAGCCTCACATGTGTATTTTAAAGAATCGATCTTCTCTTTTGCAAAATGGTCAGTATTTTGAAACTTATCCATACTGTCTTACTTTAACTTTGACCCTATCTATAACACAAATTAAATTTTATTGTTTAACACCTATAACGTCGTTATAAGTGTAAATTAATCCAAAACCTAATTAAAGATTATCACACAATAACAAGATCACAAATAAACAAAAATTAAAACAAACAAAAATAAACCAAATAGTATATCGCTAGAAAACAAATATTTTATTATCTTCAATGTTACCTTTTGAGTTATCTTAATTTTTTATAATTTTTACAGGAAATACGTGATATCTAAGATTTATCAAAAAAATTATTTTCCAAATTTTATAAGGACATTGTGATATGATAAAAAAAGAGAAGAAATCGGTCGAAATTAGGTTCGATTTCGCAGAAAAACGTGATATCTTCAATTATTACGTTGTTTACAAAAACTCAGAGCTCTTTACATTAGCAACAACAACTCGTACCAAATACAACTGAGCTGTTACTTTGTCGAAGTCAAACAGATCACTGAGTAAGATAATGCTACACTGTGATATTTGCAATCTTTTCTCGTATTGGGCCGCTATTATTCTTGAAAAAAATACAGAAAATTTTCAAAACAAAAATTTATAACAGATAATACAAAGCGATTCCGAATTTCCATAAAACGAAAGATTATTTATTTCGAAATATCACATTACGCAAATGGACGATATATATATATATATATATATATATATATATATATATATATATATATATATATATATATATATATATATATATATATATATACATTAGCAACAACAACTCGTACCAAATACAACTGAGCTGTTACTTTGTCGAAGTCAAACAGATCACTGAGTAAGATAATGCTACACTGTGATATTTGCAATCTTTTCTCGTATTGGGCCGCTATTATTCTTGAAAAAAATACAGAAAATTTTCAAAACAAAAATTTATAACAGATAATACAAAGCGATTCCGAATTTCCATAAAACGAAAGATTATTTATTTCGAAATATCACATTACGCAAATGGACGATATATATATATATATATATATATATATATATATATATATATATATATATATATTGCATACCTCTCGACATGGGCTTCAAATCTGTTATTCACGAAGGCATAATGCCTCTTTTCTTCAAAAGACAGTCCACCGAATTCAGTCCGTCTGGGTCGCATTCGGGAGACTTTAAAATATATTTTCGTCCAAGTCGTTTCATTGCTTTAAAACATAAAGATTTGAATAGTTCGTGTTTGATGACTCATGTTTTCGAAAAGCCAAAAATATCTAAAAATCGTGAAATGATTATAAATAAGAAGGTCGATAGTCTGACATCGGTAGCCTAAAAACGGTGACTTTGCAGCATTGATAATTATTATGGATTATTTATATTAACAGAACTGTGATTCCACACTGATAAAGATAAAGTAAATACTCTTTTGTATACCATTAAAAAAAAAATAATAACAAAGAAAGGAATATGTACCAAAGTGGTCTCATTGCTTGAACTGCGATCTTTATCGGAGTATTTACTATATATGATACATATATCATACAAAGATGACAAAGGAATCATGACGTGCTTAGTAACAAATTTTGTATATTTTTTTAAATAAGATATTTACTTAGCCTTTCTTATAGGAAGGAAACATAGTGCCAGAGTCAAAGCTTTAGAAGAGAAGAAATTACATTAATAGAAAGTAATATGAGAAGTATAATAGGAGTATTGTACTTGGCGTTTGCGGACTATGAGAAAGCCTTCGATTCGATAGAAACTTGGGCGTTGCTGCAGTCTCTCCAGCAGTGCCACCTTGACTATTGGTATATCAAAGCGTTGCAGTGCTTGTATAATAACGCTAGTATGTCGATTCCATTACAGGAGCACAGCACGAGAGTGACTCCGATGCAGTGAGGTATCATCTCTCAGAAACTGTTTATCAATATCAATAATTGGTATCAGAAGAGACGATATTGAAAGCATTTCAGTAGGCAAAGGAGAAAATTTAAAAGCCGTTGAAGTGATCTGATAGTTGCAAATAGTTTTCGGCTCAGCTCACTCAGTTAAGGTGCCCAAAATAGATAGCTATTCGAAGATTATTCCAAGATTGTAACTTTGTCGCTGTGACTAATAGCAGTGTTATTCAAAATAACAGGTGCTATAAGTGGTAATCTATTCAACAATAGTTTAACTACTAATTATATTTACTTCACACTTTGATTGATGAATATTTAACCCGTATGAAAACCATTCTGGTATATTGGTACGAATAGTTAGCTCAATACAGGCGGTCTCGAGTTTGATTCCCACTTGGGGGAGATATTTGTGCATTATTTTGTGCAAATATTTATTTCCGGTCTGAGTGTATGTCCTTGTAAGTCTCCCTACGTCAAACGGTTATTATCACAGACCTGAAAATGATCGTTACTCATGTTAGGGAAAATATCCGCCAGTCTACAGTGGAGCAGCGTGCTAGAGTAGTAGTAGTAGTAGCTCCAACCAACCAATAAAATACGCCAGTGTGTGATTTATTTTGCGCTCACGACACATTTTTCATTAAACTTCATAATCCAGGTTTTAAGCAAGATTTATTTAAAATTATTTATTGTTAATTCATTGGCATATAAGACACCTCTGCTGTATAATCGGTAACTGGGTATTAAGCTCCAGTTAACATATTTTTTATTAACAGTAACTTACAGTTGCATCTACTGATTATTCACCACATAAAAAAACTCAAATTAGTGTTTTTAATCGTAGAAGTAATTAAAATACACAAATAGATGTTTTTAAAATTAAACTTATTTTTTAAATTATTTATTGGACTTTTATGTGATTTTAATTAATTTACTATTATATTCGAAAATTTCTTTACCGCTATGAACAGTTAAGACTAGGAAAGCAGGGGCGTAATATTAGTCTGTCACTAAAGAAATATTTTGTACTAAGCTTCAACATACTTTGGTCAACTAGCATCTTTTTAAGAGACTAAAATCGTAATGTTGTTTTTAACTGTTATAAAAAAAAAAAGTATTTAAGCTGTGGAAAAAAACTATCTTTTAAACCAATTTATAACCAAAAGAATCTCTTAATTTTACCATATTTTAGATATGATCGTCTCGTGTAAAAATGCTTAAATTTTTTATAAGGATATAAAATCATAAATTATCCTCGAGAAAATTGCCCGTAACCTATCATCTAACTTAGTATTCAGGGGCGCTACAACACTTATATACTTTTAATGAACGTTTCATTTTGGCTTTTGAAGGTGAATCCCTTTGAAAAGAGCTTATGGGATCGTTTTAATATATTACTCCATTATACAAAATAAATTATTTTATTTAGAATTTAAAATTTTAGAACAACTGAGTCAAAATGGTCATATAAAGGAAAACAGAAAAAAAATTGAGTTATCTTTTATTAGATAGTTATGAAGTTATATCTTGAAACAACGTGCACAAATTACATTTATACAAAAATATTTTACATGTTGTTTGAGTCTTTATAAGTTTTCGACCTTAAAATTTTTGACAGATGAGTTAAGTACTTTGTCCAACCGTTTATGACAGTTCGACATTATTTACCCCCTCAGACGTTACTGATTCGATTTCAAATAATAATCGAATTTATTTAAGAAGAACTTACAATCGATTTAATGAAATATTTTTAGTTTAAATATTAATTATTCGTTTCTTAGTTTTTTTTACGCGTGCATAGTTAGCAGCCGTCAAAAAATAAATAAACGAATGAACAGATTCATTGTTCTTAACTCTTGATTTGAACTTAACTTACAAGATTTCGACTTAATTCCTTGCAAATAATGAATCTTGGTGTCATAGATACTATTTTTATTTCCTTTTTTTTAAATTAAATTTACAGAAACTATACTTATATGAAGTCAAATTATTTTTATGATCGATTCATCGATCGATATATTTCAAGAATTGTTTTATAGTCTGTGGTTGCTTGATATGCACAGGGCAATCACTACCCGTCTATAAAGTACGACATTACTGTAGTACATTATTAAAACGTTAACATTACAAAAAACGTTAATTTATAGACTTAAGCTGTCAAAAAGATAATAAACGGTTGGACAAGGTATAAAATAGGTGGATAAAAAGATGACCAAAAAGACAAAGAGACATGAGAGAAGAAAAAGAAGGTAAAGAGTTGGGTATATTACTCTGCTATCTAAACTAGCTCTGAGCTAGTTTAGCTAAAAGTCACCTCTGTTTACATATTTTCGACGCGCTAAGCGTTGATCAAGATAAGGTGTTGAGAAAAAAAATTAAAGAGAGAATAGACGAGCTATTTTATTTGATCTGTCGCTAAATTCTAGGTTGTAGTACTTGGACTCAATAATAAGCAGACGTCTATTTTTTTTTAATTAAAAATTTGAGTGCGTTTGACCTCAATCATCTCATCAATCTCACAAGTGATGGTAAACAACGATGAAGTCTAAGGTGAAGCACGCAAACTCAAATAATGCCTGTTCACTCTTGCCTTAAAAATCCCTAGGTTGTACGTATCGGGAAACAGTGACGCAGGAAGAGAATTCCATTCCTTAGCAGTTCTTATAATGAAAGATGATGCGAACCGCGAGGTACGAACCGGAGGAATGTCGACCACGTATGGATGGAATCCCTGCCCACGTCGAGTTGTCCGATGGTGAAATGGTGCTGGGGGAATTAATTGATGCAATTCCTGCGCACACTCACCGAAATGCAACCTGTAGAAGACACACAGACTAGCAACCAGTCGGCCATGTTCGAGGCTCTGGGCCCTGAAGACGTCGACTATACTGTACCATATTGCAATAGCGTGTGCTTGTTCCATTGCTGAAGGAAGGCCTCAAATTCAAGTCAGAAGAATGATTGGAGCTTATTCAAGTACGCTATCTTACTCCGGTTATACTATCATGTCTCAAATAGCTCTCGAAACGTGAAATTTCCTCATAGCGTTTTCCTTCTAATGTTATAAGAAGAATTTTAATGAAAATTTTAAGTTATATAAAATTCAAAGATCTTTTTGTGAAGATCAATATATTATATTGTCTTGACTCTTATGGTGACGATTACAACGAGTATAAATGCGCTCAGATATGTTCGACATTTTTTTATACATGTAAAAAATTTATATAATCATTGTGAGTTATTACAAAAATATATTATTTTAAGTACAAATATCAAATTACGTTGTTGCTTACATTACTTAAGTTAATCTTATTTCAAAATTATCTCTCGCGTGTTTCGTAGGGAAACCAAAAATAATAAATAACTAAGTTTCTTCATAAACAAAACTACAATTTTTTTAATTAACTAAGAAATCGAGTAAAAGAACGATTCACGTTCTCAATAAATAGCTTGAAGAGTAATTCATGAGACTACGACTATGTTTTAAGCATTAAAACGAAAAAAGTAAGACACGTAGTATTTAGTGTATAACGTTTTATAATAGATATTAGAATCAAGTAATTAATTTTTTTTTTAATCAAAAATTTGAGTGCGTCTGATCTCTATCTTGTCTGATGGTAAACAACAATGAAGTCTAAGGTGGAGCATGCAAACTCAAATAATGCCTGTTCACTCTTGCCTTATAATCCCTAAATTATACGTATCGGTAAACAGTGACGCAGGAAGAGAATTTCATTTCTTTTCAGTTCTAATACAGATACAACGCGTAGTTTCACACGTATTCAATTCGAATACTATTGGTAGTATATTTGTAAACAAAACAAATATATATATATATATATATATATATATATATATCCGAATTGAAATATAATTAAGATTATATCCGAATTAAAATAATATTTAAGATTATAATCATCCATAATAAACATTTCATTTTATACAAATAAAAAAATCAGATTAAAAACTTTTGAGATCAAATGGGTATAATAACTGGCACGATAATTTTTAATATTTAATTAATATATATTTCTCAACGAGTAAAATCTAAATTTATTTCAACTTATTATAATATATATCATGTCGTAAATTGTGCCCTAAAAATTAAATGGACGTGGCTTGGATAGCAATATGAACAACGCACAGTGAAAAGTTTAGGCGTGCATATATTTACTCGTATATAACATTTTATTTTAAAAAAATACTGACTTTTTTTTTCGAGTTAACCTTGCAACATAATTTTTTAAAAGTTCTGTTTTGTTTTTGTTTTTCGCTTTTGACATGATGGTCATTGACTCAGTTACGTCAGGTTATTCCCCTTTTCCACGGGAGTTGCTGGAACTACTGAGCGCGTCCCCCAGTAGTGGATAGGGGAACGCCACCCGCACTGGTTGCGAGTGGTAGGGGTCTTCGTACCCCCATGGACCAAAAGTATCAGGAGGGGCGCGAAAGAGCAACAAGGCGCCGGGGCCACATAGTCTCGCGCTGTGGCCACACCAGTCATGGTCAACTCTACGTTGACCATGGCTACCCCGGGCACCAGACTCCTCCCGAACCTCGGAGGACCCAGCGCCGCCTGCAGGCAGCTGTACTCCGGAGTCTGCCGGAGTATGGCGACGTAGGGTGCTCTGGTTTGGGCAGATCGCCTCACCGCGAAAAATAAGGCGGCGCTACTCGCTGCGCAGCGAACAATCGCGGTGAGGGTGATTCGGGGGTACCGTACGGTATCGTGAAAAAAAAAAATCCTTTCGCCTCTACCTGTCGAATATAATTATATCGATTGTAACCTTGTACTACATCATCGTCATATTGAATGCATCGGTCATCGCTACATTGAATGCATCGAGTATTTACGAAATATCGATTTATATTTATTACACACTCGACACGTTGTACTGAGTATGCAAGTTGTTTCCCACAAAAATATAAGTCTGTTCCGCTTTATTTTAAAAACTCTACTATCACTATTTACTCCGGTAGGCTCAATAAAAGCAATAAATAGTAATGATATGAGCTATTTTTATTTCAACCAAACCGTGACAGGAAAACCTACCCGAATTCTTGTAAGTCAATAACCTATGTAGTTCAAATTCACATCTTTTCCGCTCAAACATCTGTGCTCCAAGGCATAACGGTGATCCAAAGCGAAGGTCTACAATAATTTTAAATTTTTCACAATCTAAAAAGGTCTATAGATTTTCAATGCTATTGCGTATAACAATTAACAGCTTAACTCTTTACATGATAAGTCTAAAAGTTTGATACAGTTTTTGTCTTCTATTAATCTTTGAGCAATATTTTCATACACAAGTATTGTTGACCATTAATTTTATCGCTTAGGTTAGGGAATTTGCGTTATTGTTATAGATAAGAAAAAGAAACCTTGAAAATTCGTCTCGTACTTAACGATAAATATGACTATGAGAAAACATACACCTGCTTGGAAATTTTTTTCTCGATAATCCGTATAAGGGCAATGTGATTAAACTCCATATTCTTCTCATTACAGACTTTTGCAAATATATATATTTACTGGTGTTATGTTTTTTAATATATTTAGGATAATTTGAGAGCAAAAGTTAGACTAATAAATTGTAAGTTTTATATAACGAATTTTTTTTTCCATCACGAAAAGAAAAAAAAAAGATACAACACAGATAGCATTAAAACAATTTAGAGGTGGTCGAGAAACATGGCTGTCTTATCACTAAGTAGCAATCTCTTTCAGACAACTTTACGAGTCTTGAAACAAAGTCAATATATTTATACAATGTAAAAATTGTCTATTAGACACTTTCTTTTGAAATTCGGTTTTGTTATCAAGCTAAGTTTTGTGATAGTATAAATGTCACTTTTACCTTGAATTTTTGAGCTAATTACGTTAGTACAAACTCTAAACTGAATTCAAAATATGCCAAGAGAAATTTTTATTAATACTCCTCTGTCCGTACATATTATCGTCCCTCTTACAATGGTCTAGGACTTTGGAACCATAATATCTAGACACTTATAATATTTACAAAATATATATTTGTTATTCTTTATTATTATCGATATTATAAAGTCAGTTTAAAAATATAAATATGGAAAAAAAAAATTACTCGTTTTTACTTTAATTTAATTTTTAAAATTTATTGTTTCAATAGAAAAAATCGTTATCCGATAATTTCACCTTTTTTTTCGTTTTGTTTCGAATATTAATGTTTATTTTTGGATCACATTTTGCTCTTCTCTAAAGCCATCACTCAAAATGCAAAATTTAAAATACTTATAATAAGAACTTTTGAGTAAAGCAGTTTTGATGAAATGGAGATTAAATTTTAACTCACGATATGTTTTATGATTTTCGTGTTGATTTATTAACTTACAGTATTTGTGCTTTTGCAACGATGAGTATTAAAACAAATAGACAGACAGACATTTTGAAAATGGTAGAAATGTATATAATTTGTGCTTTTAAACCACTACAAAAAATTTCGTCAAAAAGTTCTAAAAAAAATATATTATATATGTATGTATAAAGAAAATATTTCACTGTACACCCTTCTTTTCTTGTCGGTGACATAGCACGTTATAATGAATAGTTTCCGCCGTTGAAACATGTCACGACGGCGCTGACTCACTGTCTAAATCACTCATTTTCACCCCTACGTTGTACCCGTCCGTAATACTTGTTTACTTATCAACGTTGTTGGAAAGACGGATTGTTTTAAAAGTATGTTGTTATACCTTTGTCCCTTTTCGGCTGTTAGTTGGCTGAGTGTTTTTTAATAGCGCATTTCTTCATGCTTATGATAATTGACTTTTGCGCGTTGCTTTGGTCGATCTAATGAATAATATCTAATACATGTAACTTTAAAGATGGCGTAATGGATAAAACACGTGAACAAATTGTTACTTCAAATGCAGGACAGCGTTATAAAATTTTTAATTAGTTTTATTTTTAAAAACGCTTACGTAGTACGTTTACAGGCTGTTTCAGTACATTCAAAGAATTATTACTACCCAAGTCAGAAAACAAGTATTATTATTTTTGTGTATCAGAGTGTTGGATTCAATGCCATCCCTTCTCTTGCATTAGGGAGGAGACCTGCCCGGCTATGAGATATTTACAATATTTTACTGCATAGTACACATCTCGTGCACGTAATACGTATATATATGTATTTCATACAGTTAAATTAGTTTACTAAAAATGTACTAAAACATAAACTCGTAAATAAATTCTAAAAAACTAGTTTTTTTTTTTGAATCTTTCCATCTGTTTTCCTCGGAAAGGAAAATTCCTCACTGCCAATCGTCTGGTTTGTTTTAGGGACTCTAAATTATCATGGCATTTAGAGCAAGCCATACTCTTTAAAACTGACCATAAATCATAATCCAGCGGATTAAGATAGGGAATAGATGACGGCCAGTCTTCAACACTGACAAAGTCCAGAACGTCGATTTCTAACCAAGTTTGGGTGGGTCGAACTTTATGACCCAGCGCCGAGTCTTGCTGAAAGGACCATTCTTGTTTATTGAACATGGTGTTGTTAAGGGGCTTAACTATCTTCTCAAGAATGGTATCTTGATACACTTGTGCCGATGCTTTGATACATTTTTCACAAAAATATGCCTCAGTCACTCCTTCATAGCTAACACCCCACCAAACCATCACTGAAGTCGGATAATACCCACGTTGTACTATGTTGACTAAGTGGGAAGCTTCCTTAGAGCTTTGAACATAAATAGGTTTTTTTTTTTGTTATAATATTGCTCAATTGTAAAATTTTTCTCATCCGGAAACAAAAATTTTCTGTGACCTCCCTTTGCGTACCGTTTAAGTGGTTGTTTTGATTTTACCACCCTATTCTTTTTAAAATTATTATTTAAGAAGTAACCAGTGGATCTCTTATAGGACTGCAAGTCCTAAGTCATCTTTTAAAATACGCGACATGGTTCTAGGTGCTATATTCATCTCCCGAGATAAAATCTTATTCTTTAGGACAGGATTTCTTCGAATTCTTTCACTTATTAATTTGACCGCCTTTTTCGTACGAACACTACGTGGACGACCAAATATTTTTTGTCACGAACAGAAGAGATTGTACTTATCAATAGCCCGGTACATAAATATTTGACTAATACCAAGCGTATGGAGAGTTTTAAAAATTGTATGTGTCGGTTCTTTTTATCACCCTACTCCATTTTAATATCACAAAATATTTTATAATATATTGACGCGAAAATGAGAAAACACAATGAACAATTATATAAAAATAGCAGATTCCATATTCAAATTTTATTTGTAACAATATTTATGGCTAGACATATTATATTATGACTATTTATATACTAGAATTTTTCTGAACTTTTTTCTTTATTATTCCGGCTTAAATCTCCTACGCGCAAGATCATTTTTAATGATTCTTAAACGAACGTATGTTTTTTTTAAATTCTTTACAAAAATACATCAAAGTGATGAAAATACTTATAAGTGAAGACATTATTTATATATTTAGAATACTGTAATTGATCAGTGGCTCCTACACTACTGCTATTATTAAAATGCTCTGACATAAACTTTAAACCCTTTTTAACTCACGTGGTATTTAACTCATGTAACACCCGTAAAAATGTCAAATTTGTAAGTAATTCACTACGTAACTTAGCACGGTGAACATTATCGTGACAAATTTAAAACGCTCACAGTAATAGCCCATTTCTTGACTTTAGAACTACTATTTACTTTAATAGCATAATTAAATCGGATTCTATTAAAAATTTTCCGGCTTTGTAATCAGTTTGCGAGTTCCTAATTTTCTTGCGAATAACAATAAATTTCGTTGGCGTCTCGCTTGTTGGATATTGAGGTGCTCAAAATTCTCTAGTGTCGTATTATGTTTTAAATAACTTCTTTTATTTTCATTTAACTTTTTTCAACCTATCTTATGATTTTTTGTATAATCCAGAATTTCTACCTGTTTTCTTTACGACTGCACCTCATTAGGTTTGCACTTAGAAGACTTTAATTAACCCAAATTAGTTCGCATAATTTTCATTTAAAAAAAGTGATAGCATAAAATTTAAGTCCTTTGTAAGGCTACTTCAGCTAGTCACTACTATAATTAAAAAAATCTTATGCAATTCTTTCAAAGAAAATAGAAAATTTTAGAAATACTCTTGCATTGAATTCTCAGTAATTATGATAATATGTAATAAATAAATTCCCCACATTTAATTGTCCTTGTAATATATATCGAGGAAAATAATTTAAATTACTTGATAGTGATTGTAAATAATTTTTTTAGGCCTGAAACCAATTTTACTCTCTATCTGTTAATATCTTATCAATGGAAATATTTTACTTTTTTATCTTTCATATTTATTACCAACCAAGGAAATTATATCATAGCTGGAACGCTCACTTAATAAAATTATATATTCAAATATGTACCTTCAAAGACATAAGGTTGACATTTGTTTCCAACATGTAAATTGAAAAAATCGTTCCGAGCATTTCGTTGACTACGGGTATTTTGTCTCTTTCTTGTGAATTGCCTTGAATCCATCGTAGAAAGATATGCAATCCCTCTCTTAGGAACGTTTTTTAGTGCACGTGGGCATTCCAGTTTGTATATAAATTCCTTGTTACCGACCGAACAGTCCTCAGTAGGTTGATATCTTGTGTCGGTTAACCGAAAACACACAGAACATAAACAGAAACACCCAGATCAGGACAAAGATTTGTATGGCCGTTATAAACTTTTCTCACGATTTGGTCTTGCGAACACTATCGCAACAGCCAATTGATGTGACATTGCTCCACACATCGTTAATAATGATCGTCAGTCAAAATGTCTTAAACATTAAAAATTTGTAATTTCTTTGTCATATAGGTACATAATTATTTAATCAGCTTACTCTCTAAGCATGAATCAGTGGAATTTTCATTAATTACGTTAGTGAAGTTGTATTCACTACACATCAGTGAATTTCAATAACAAGTTAGTGAATACTCACTAATACAAATACAAATATTCAATGATAAAATCAGTGATATTCACATATTCATACATTGAATAGTCACTAATTTTGCGTGGTACGATTGTCACATGGACAAAAAGTGAATACTCTCATAACGTCAACGTCGTACATCATTACGAAACTAATAAATATTCACTTTATAGCATCCATAAGTTTTACGTAAGACTCTTAATAATAAAAATATTGCAACTCGTTTTAATAAAAACAGGTAAAAGTTACATAGAATTCGAATAAAATAATATTTACACCTTAATTTATAATATTAACGAACAAAATGTTTCCTAATAAATTAGTTACTTTCACGATGCCATAAATATTAAGTATACGTCTTGAGAAAGATTTTCTGAGTATTTTTTCCTCAATCGGTGAAGTCGCCGTTGAGTTGCGTTTTATTAGTAGACGGCTTTGACCAACAGTGCGATATTAATATGCTCCTTTAAAAATATCTATAAAAAGCGACGAGCTTTTATATATTCTTGAATACTAAGTAATAATAAGTAAGACAGTAATAGTTTATACTGTGTCCATTCGTTTATTTTCTTTTTGACAGTTCAAGAAAGTTCGACATTAGTGACGCCCACACGTTACCGATTCGATTTGAAACAATAATTTTATTTAAGAAGAATTTTCGATCGATTTAATGAAATATTTTTAGTTTAAATATTAATTATTCATTTATTCGTTTTTTTTAACGCCTGCATTTTAAGGCAGCCGTCAAAAAATAAATAAATGAATGAAGAGATTCATTGTTCTTTACTCTTGGTTTAAACTTAAATTCCAAGATTTCGACTTAATTCCTTGCAAATAATCAATCTTGGAGTCTATAGATACTATTTTTATTTCCCTTTTTTAATTAGTTTTACAGAAACAATACTTACATGAAGTCAAATTATTTTTTATCATATGATCGATTTATCGATCGATATATTTCAAGAACTGTTTTATAGTCTGTGATTGTTTTTTATGAATAGAGCACTTTACTACCCGTCAATAAAGTACGACCAAGGAATTTATATACAAACTGGAATGCTCACGTCCACTCAAAAAACGTTCCTATGGCCGGGATTGCACCTCTTTCTACCATGGATTCAAGGCAACTCTCGTAAGAAAGAGACAAAATACCAGTTCTCAATGAAATGCTCGGAATGATTTTTCACTTTACATGTTATAAGCCAATGGCAACCTTATGTCAAATACTTCAAGGTGCATATTTGAATATACAATTTTATTAAGTGAGCGTTCCAGTTATGATATAAATTCCTTGAGTACGACATTAATGCAGTACATTATTCCGCAAAAAAAAACAACAATTATTTATAGACGTGAGCTGTCAAAAAGAAAATAAACGTGGTAACAAGTTTTTCAATTATTTTGTATAAAAAATGTATTATATAAAAAGGTATTGTGTAAATAAAACTAGCCTAATCTAAAAATACCTAATCTAAAATATATACCTATACCTAATCTAATTAATTAATTTAAAAAAATCAAAAAACCCGACTGCGTAAAATACTCTTATTATATTTATTATATTATATTATATATTTTTATTTTTTATTTTATTTTATTCAGGACAACAAACAATTGCGTAATAAAAGTTTACATGGTATCTTAATATTTAAAATATTCTTAACTAATTACACAACCAGCACCGTTATCCACAAAGAAAAAGAGAGAAAAAAAATAATAATGGCAGAGAGCTAACTAGACAATTATACTTGAGCTAAATTCGATGTGGAATTTATGTAAACAAACCAAATGTCATCGTGTATAGGGTTGTCACACTTTTAGTAATGAAAAATTGTAACCTATCACCAATTTCCCAGTTATACATTAATAATTTCACTTTAACATTGTTTCCTAGAACTTAAATTACCCGCCAAATACGTAATATACAAGAAAACTTGCTTATAACAAAAATTAACAAATTTGTAACCACCAACATACATCCAATAACCCTAAATTTTGCACTGACAGGAAAATTTCGCAGATAAGAAACAATTGGTCTTTTTTGATTAGTCGTTATACTGTCAAAGGCAAACTGTTATCGATTTTTATGCACAATTTCAAACATTACAATTACTATGTTTATTCAACGTAAGTACAATAAATAATAAAAAAGGAATGAGTGTCTGAACATAGATTTTTAATCATATTAAATCCATTTTAAAACAAATGTTGTTTTATTTTGAATGATATTTAGGGATGGTGTAGCTATTTTTAATATAGGCATGTATATATTTATAATAATATTTAGAAGTCATTGAGTGGTAAATTAGTATACACACGTTAACAAGTAAATATTACACATAATTATAGATAAAATATAAATATATCCAACTTTCCGACTCATTTATTTAAGTTTTATGTAGCTTGTACCACTAGGCATAAATATTAAAAAATATAATTATTATAATTATTTCCAATAGGCTGTAAACATCTGCCTATGGTTGGTTGCTAAGCAACGATTTATTGATGAACATTCCATATCGAATTCCGCTTATATATAGAACATATCCAAAATTAAATTAATTTAAATTACAGACTTAAAACTTTAAACTCTAAATCCTAAACTCTTCCGAATTGAATGTTTAAATTTCGAAGCAGACAAGAAAAATACGTCAAAGTCAGTAAAATTGTCATTATACGATTTCATCATTCTTCTCAGAGGAGCACGTTCTCCTGCATTTGTTCTAATACGTTTAATGATGAATAATTTATGTTTATACGTGTTTCGAATTCGCAAGGAGCTACTTGGTATAGAAATGTAAATTTGATTTACCGATTCATTACAATCAAAACTATTATGACAGATCTTGTATAAAAATGATTGATCGAGATAAAGCCTTCGAGATTTAAGTGTACTTAGTGATAGTTTTTGCAGCAGTGTATTATATGATGACCTAGTATTGAAACATTTGTAATTAATGAATTTTGTAAACTTACGTTGGACCATCTCTAATTGATCAGAATACCTATTATACAGAGGGTTCCACACAGGTGTAGCATATTCCAACTGTGACCTTATGAGTGATTTATAAAGTGATAAATATGTAGCAGGGTTTTTAAACTGTTCGCAAGTTCTTTTTACAAAGCCATACAGTTTAAATCCCCTGTTTGTAATGTAATCAATATGCACATCGAAGTGAAGTTTGCTGTCAAAAAATACGCCCAGATCCTTTATCGTACTGACACTTTCCAATGGAGTGTTGCAAAGAAAATATGTGTTCTTCAAACTATTAATTTTTTTTGTGAATGAAATTGACTTACACTTAGAAAGACTCAAATGTAATTTGTTATGAATGCAATAGTCCGATAAACGGTTTAGATCTTGTTGTAATTTTTCATAGTCATTATTGCAATTTACAATACGATATATTTTTAGGTCGTCAGCATACAAAAGAAAACGTGCATTCTTAAAACATGAACTAATATCATTTATGAATAAAATGAACAATAAAGGACCTAATATTGAGCCTTGGGGAACTCCTGATGTCACACTGATCGCCTCTGAATTATAACCATTGATGACAACCTGCTGAGACCTGTTCTTAATATACGAGGCAAACCATCGTAGCAGATTCCCACGTATACCATTAAACTCAAGTTTATGTAGCAATATTATGTGATCTACTTTGTCAAAGGCTTTACAAAAATCTGTATAAACACAGTCGACTTGAAGACGGTTATCCATGTTTTCGAACAAAAAATTAGAGTATAATACCAAGTTGGACACCGTCGAACGACCTACAACAAAGCCATGTTGCTCAGGTATCAAAATTCCATGTAAGATGGGATATATATTATTATAAACCAGCCGTTCCAATACCTTTGACAATGTAGACAACAAGGATATTGGACGATAATTAGTAACATCGCTTTTTGAGCCACTCTTATAAACAGGTGTTACATTGGCTGTTTTCCATTGACTAGGTACAACACCCTCGCTCAAACTACGATTAAATAAACTAGTCAGAGGCACACTTATAGACTCAGCTGTGTGCTTAAAAAAGAATGGCGGTATGCCATCCGGCCCACATCCTTTAGATACGTCCAAACTTTTTAGGGTCGTAGTCACCATTTGATTAGAGAAGGACACATTAGATATAATAACGTCATAACTTTTCTGAGAATTTAATGAGTTATCATTGTGAGCTGTGTATATTGTATCATTTCCCTTTTCATAGACGGAGCTAAAAAAATTTGAGAACAACCTGCAAACATCAATGGGCTGACTAGAATTTTCTTTGCCAAACGTCATCGTGTTCGGTAGTCCGGTTGTATTTCTACGGCTATTTACATAAGACCAAAAACATTTTATATCCCTCCGTAGGCCATTTTCAACCAAATCTATATATTTAGTAAAACATTCAGCAGATAATAATTTGAATCTTTTACGATACATAGAAAATTGTTCATAGTCGGAATTGTTTTGAAATTTTTTCCATTTTATCCAAGCCTTTTCTTTATTTTTAAATATATGTATTAAGGGGCGGGAAAACCAAATTGGGAATTCATTCTTTTTAATTGGTCGCCTAGGAATATGGAGTTTTATTATTTGATATATTTTTTCATAAAAATATTCCACAGCAGAATCAAGTGTAGGTTTACTTAATATAGTAGACCAATCTACACCATGAATGTCTTTATTAATAGTATCATAATTAGCCTCAATAAAGCGATACCTAGGCAACGAACAGCGATCCATTGATGAATATTTCACCCCAAAGCAGACGAACACACGGAAAGGCGGATGATAAGTATCAACGGGGACCAGAGGGTTGGATATTGACTCACAAACACAAGTATCATTAGACAGTAAAAGATCGAGAATACGGTCCAAGTGATTTTTTATTTTATTATATTGTTTAAAATTTATGACAGCTAAGAAATTAAAAAGAAGAATATCCATATAATTATAGTTACCATTACTGAGATTTGGCGTAAATACAGCTGTGTCATAAGCACACCAATCTATCAGTGGTAAGTTAAAATCGCCAAATATATAAATTTTACCCAAAGCGTTTGTCGTAATATTCCTTTCAAGAAGATTATAAAACATTTCATATGAAATTTGTGTTTGATTGGGTGGTATATACACTCCACATAAATAGTGATATTCTTTACATGTTCTATCATACAGTCTTAGGAGAATGTAATCTATATTTTGTGGCATAAAATAATTATTATCGTTACAACAACGCTCAACAGTCAATTCACAACGCTCAACGTATAAGCCGAGACCCCTGTGTACGGCAACCAGGACGCCGCCACCGTCAGATTTACCACTGTACACTCTATTTCTATCACAACGATAAACATTATACCGGGGGTCGATAAATTCTTCGTCACAAATATCGGGTACAAGCCATGTCTCAGACAGTACTATAATATCGTAGGAATCCGCCAAGATATTATTGTATATAGTACTTAATTTAGTTCGTAAACCTCTGCAATTTTGATAATAGATTGAAATATTAATCATTATGAATTATTAAAATGTAAATGAATATTACTAAAAAAAAGGGTAGACAAAATTAATACATTAACTGCGATATAAGTACACTTAAATAGGCAATATTTCAAGAAATAAAATGTTATATTAAAATAAAAAATAAAACCGGGACCAAGTTGTTTAGCATTATATATCGTTATCCATCAAAAATACTAAAATCATTTGAAAAACAATATCGAAACACATTTCTAATATTAATTGTAAAGTGACGGTTGTTACCAAAAAATAATATGAATAAGCATACCTTACGAACGTAAACATACAGAGTAGTGTAATATGCAGATACTTAATAGAAAAAAATAAATATATTGCAATAGTAATAATGACAATTTTACTCACTTTAAAAATCGAATTTTGAATAATGTATTTATTTATAGAATTATTCTTTAGAGGAATTATATGGTATGATTTTGTGTAGTTCCTTTTCTGACCGAATTGCAATAACTGCTGTAGTGACATCAGCTCGAGTAAGTACGACGCCATGCTTGATCCAGACAAAACGGTAACCATTTTGTTTTGCCTTTTCCCGGACTTGTCGAAAAAGTTTCTTGCCTTGCAATGTCAGATGCTCATTTACGTACACTTTTTTAGTAGTACCTGGTATGTTTAATTGATCTGTTGTGATACCCTTATTTTGACGCACAGCTGAGATGAAATTATCTCTTAACAACTGACTGGAAAACTTCACTACTATGTTTTTCGGTTGCGAGCTGCTCGAGTGAACCTGTGGAACACGGTGTATTGAAATACACCGTGTTCCACAGGTTGACTGATCCGTTGGCGCAGTTTGCAGTGACCCTGTTTTCTGCTCCAAGGGTTGTGGGTTCGATTCCCGCCCCGAGTCTGGGTGTAATATATGTTTATTTATATGTATTATTTATATGTATATTTATTTTAAAAAAAAGTATATCAGTCGGCTGTTACTTAAAGCACAGGCATTATGTTACCTACCTTAGGAACAGACGACCTTGTGTGTGTGTGTGTGTTAAACATATTATTTATTTATATTTTTTATAAACTAAAAATAATAAAACAATTTACTAGCTTTCATTTGATACCCATATTGCTACAGTAAGAAAAAAAATTCAACTCCCTCCCCCTTCATTCCGCCATTTGCGGTCGCCATTTTGAAAATTTATATAGCCTATGTCACTACTACAATTTAGACAAATCCAACGACACCTCATATGTCAAAAACCGTCCAGCCGTTTGGGCTTTAGGGCGTGCCAAAGAAATGGACATACATACATACACTCGAAAAACATAACCCTCCTTCTGTCGCAGTCGGGTAAAAATATACATTTTTATTTGTAATATCTAGTATTATAGCCGAGAGATATATACAATAGCCAAGAGATCCGTATAAAAATAATATTCAAAATATTTTTAATGAAGATCTATCTTGGTAAGTCCAACTTTGAGAAAGAGGTCAACTGATGAATCCAGTTAGAATGGGCAGACTACGGGAAGTAAAAAACGTCGTTTTATACGTAATGCCTCAGTGCTTTAAGTCAATAGGCTTTGACCAATGTGTGTGCCATAGATTACATATGGATCTGAAAGTTCCCAACTATGGGCTTTTTAAACAAGCTCCAAGTAGCACAACGAGCAATGGGAGCATGGGGGCTATACTTGATATATCTCTCCAAGGTTGAATCAAAAATGATGAAATCCGCAAACAAACGAATATCGCCGTTTTTATCATAAACACATGTTAACAAAGTTGGAGAGCAGTTGGACAGGTGGTGAAAAAGGCTCCAAGGCTCTAATTCTACTCCTATATTTATTTATTTATTATTAAGGTTTGCTAGCAGTTGTTACATTTATGATACATTACAATATTAATTTTATTATAGACTAAATTTCTAAATGTACAACCATATTAAAGCAAACACGACATGCAAAGTTATCCTGTTAATGTAACAATAGAAGAAAACTTGATCAAACAGTAGCAAAAACTCAGATAAACTCAGATAAATAAATCATAAAATTTAAAGATGATAATGATGATTTGATTTTGAGTGCCAAAGAGTAACATTTTTTTTTTATAATTTGATAGGCTTGCGTTTGACCACTATTTCACCTGATGAAAAGTGAGAATGCGGTCTAGGATGGAGCACGCTTACCTAGAAATAGCCTATTCACTCGCGACTTACATATTATATTGTAAGAGAAATAATATCAAGATAAGTGCGCAGAAATTTAATTAAGTTAGTATTTGACCAAGTCAAAATCGTAAAATTTACAAGAACATTCATCAGTGGAATTTAATTCATAAAATGAAATGAAATTACACTAAGGTCAGACAAGATACATAGATTTGAATTAATCAGTGAAATTAAAAATTATCAATCAAATCAAACAATATTAACATACTTAATATTAACTTATAAAAATAACATATATACATATACTAGCGGTCCGCCCCGGCTTCGCACGGGTATTTAACTAAAATTTCAAAAAATATAAATTTATATTTTTTATCACCTTTTTTTTTTTTTTTTTTTTGACGCTGTGAAATGCGTTTACGCATCCCGCCACCAAATAAGGCGACGGCTATGTGGGACTCGCTGACTGCGAAGTCAGAATACCCACTAAAACACAGCAGTGCCCTCGTCGTCGTACAAGGACGCCACGGGATCGCTGGCGCAAGCCACCGTGACGCCCCAACGGTTGGCCCACCTATGCGGACCGCCTTCGCTTATAGAGCGCTCGCGGGCACCGTGAGCGCTCTATTTCCTCTTCACCAGGGACCGGCGAACGGGAGAAACTGCGGCAGGTCATGACGACATAGCCGCAGTCTCCTCCGTGACCTGGGGCGTTGAGTTTTGGGGAGCGGTTGTGGTCTTCGCAGCCACTCTACCTCTCGATTTGGGGGGGCGGCAGTCCCGTCCCCCATCAAATGCGCCGCCGATTTGCCGGCGGCAGCACATACGGCGCAGCGCAGTGCCCCGGTGCAATTGCGGGCCATGTGCCCCTCGAGGCCACACCGGAAGCACGCGCCGCTGCGGTCAACCGCAGCCGGACAGGTCGGGCGAGTATGCCCGATTCCCAAACATTTAAAGCAGCGCATGGGGCGCTGCTCCAACAGTTGAACTCTGGCCGAGGTCCAGCCGACCAGGAGCCTGCCAGCCTCGGCCAAGGCCTTGGCGACTGGGATCGGGCATCGCACCACCGTGCACCCCAACCCACTCGGTCCGACCGCGATTGCACCAGTCTTGACTGCGCTGACATCGCACTTGCCCACCTGCGCTGCCGCAGTGGCCACCATCTCGGAGCTGACTGAGTCGTCCAGCCCAGAAACTCGAAGAGTCGCAAGCTTCGTGGGTTGGACGACCTTCGCCATGCTACCCAGCGCCTCCTGCATAGCCTCAGCCAGGCGTCCCGCCACTTCCGGGGTCTGCCCCTTCGGCAGCTCCAGTAATCTGGCCCCGGTCGCGGCGCGCCGCAGCTTGAGGCCACCGACTATGCCGAGCTCGGCCAAATCAATTGTATCTGCCGCCTGCTTTAAGAGGTGACAGTACGTTACCCCCTTACTCTCGGCGTATTCGTCAAGCGTGACGAGCACTGCCGGAGAGCGGGGGGCAGCCAGCTTAGGCTTTCGTGCCTTCTTTTTCTTCGCCGGCATCTGCGGCGTCGGTTTCTTCGGGGCCGGAGCAGCAGCGGCGGCGGCGGCGTACGACTTGGGCGCCTTCTTCTTTTTTCTGCGCCCAACGATGTTGGTCCATTCACCGTCGCTAGCCTCGACTGCGGGTGCCAACTCCTCTCTCGCATGCGTTCGTCTCATACGAACCGGAGCAGACTTGACCCTAGAAGACTGCGCCTTCTGCGACGTCTTGTCCTTCTTTTTGTCTGCCGCAAGCGGTGGCCGGAGCGTTTTCGCTGGCAGTAGCCGCTCCTCGATGCCAGCGAAGCGGGCGTCCATCATACGCCCGACTTTCGCAAGGACCGACGCCTGTAGCTCCTCGGCAGCGTCCCTATCTTCTCTTGGCAGACAGGTGGAAGCAGCGTGCTCAGAGCGGCGCTCTTGGAGCTCCACCACCAGTCTGCGGAGGTCGTCCATCTCTCGCCTTAGCCGGGAGTTTTCGGCCTGAAGTTTCCGGACTTCCTCCGAGGCCGACCGCTCCCGGAGGGCCTCGACAACCGCCTTTATTGAGGCCGCCGCGTCCTTAAGGGCGCGCACGAAGGTGTCCTTAAGGTTCGACGACTTCGTTGCCACAGCGCAGATCAGGTCAATATCCTGGTTGGCCTGTTTTAACAATGCGTCGGCCGTGCGTGGGTCCCCAGTACCAATGCCCAACGCTCTGCGCCCCTCTTCGGCCGCTCTTGCTTGCTCCTCAAAGGCCCTTTCCAAGTCGGCGCTGGGCTCTTCCCGCCTGATAATACGCCTCTTGCATCCGGCGAGGATCAAACTCCCTCCGCCGGACGAGCGTGGACTGCCATGGGGCCGCTTGCCCCTCTTGCCTCCTTCGCTGGCTGTCGCCGCCGAGCTGTAATCGTCGGAGTCGACGATAGTCGACTCCGCTCCCACGTTCTTGTTTTGAGATTTGTGTGTAACAGATTCCATTTTGTTCCCACGAGTATGGGGGAAAGACGGTCCGCCCAGGCAGTGCCCCCTGTACCTGGGTAAGCCTAGCGTAACTCGTCGCGGGTGTCGGCCGGTACCCGGACGAGGATCGCAGTCGAGACTGATCCACCCGTCAGCCATGCATCCCCTCGCGCTGCGTCGCCGCTTAGGATTCGGGGTAATTTTTTATAGAGGTTTTCTTCCTCGCGGTCCGGCCGGTTAAGGCAAGACCCTCGGTCCCGCACGTAGCCGCGAGACATGACCACGACACCACGTAGCGGGATTACGAGAGGACGGTGAACGACTAAGACAAGCCTAGCCGTTCTGTCTGACGGCAGTGTGAGTGCACATCAGACCCGTCCATTCTCCGTTGCTTCACCGCGCGCGAGCGCAGTGGCACCGGAGCCCCCGAGGAGACTACTGTCCCCTACACGCCATGCGGCCGCTCAACGGGGCAACTCTGCGTAACAGAGGAGTACCCGGAGCGCTGAATCGCATACCCGGCGTTCCCCCGAGTCGGTCGTTAGCCGTAGGCAGCAGCAGTTCCGCAATCGCAACTGTGCAGCTGCTGCTGCCTACGTTTCCAGGGTGCACCACGCGGAGGTCACCGACTGTAGCACCCCATATTTTTTATCACCTACACCTGTGTATATATTAGTAATAATAGAATATTTTAATACGGCGTAATATTTTAGCCCGCGACTTCGCGTAGAAGTCGAAACTGGTTATAATATTTATTATTAATTTTGTTATGACATATAAATTATTATGTTAAAATATTTGAATACTTGTTAATTTTTTTTTTTTGATTTTAATGTTTAAATAAACATTAAAATAAAAATAAAAATTGTTATATTTTATAAACACGAAGCTCGGCCTTTGATCTGAAGAAAGTTACATGGGAGTATTATCTTTTTACAACGAAATCGGAATACTACACCTTCCGTAGTATTTCTTTATAAACAATATTTTTTCTTTTTCCTTCGAGGTGCTAGAATCACCAGGTTACTCTGGAACATGCCACATACAACTGGCTGTGAGAGAGAAGGAACTTTCGCTCAAGTATACTCCCGCTACATTAGGAGTTTGACCTTAAGCTTTATACATACTCATATACACTCATACATTATATTATTATCCAGTTCCCGGAAATCACCATTTCCTATTTTAAGCAACAGGTCTGAGAATAGTCCGGCAGTTACATCTCCTCTTAGATGGACTCTAATATTTATGGTAAGGCTCAGTTTCGTCACTGCAGGCTACAAATGATTCTGTACTGTATTGTATCAACCTATAAACAGCTCACTGCTGAGCAAAAGTCTTTTTTTCCATATAGAAGAAGGGTTGAAGCTTAATCCACCACGCTGCTCCACTGCGATTTGGCGGATAATATCCTACCATAAATAACGATTACAACTCAATTTTGTTACGTTTAATATAAAGTCTTGGCTGTTCCACCAGGAGCACCCAAAAAAAGATATCACCTACACCTGCGTCAATACTGGAAAAATATTATAATATAATAGACGGATTGAATTGTCAAACATGTGTCAAAATAAAATGTAATTTAAAAAAAAGCACTAAGGAGTATTGATATCAAAATAACTTTCTACCCCCTTTTAACCCAGTTAGGGGATGAATTTCGATACAATACGAAACACGTCTTCAATCGATTCTGTTAAATAATATTTATGCAAAATTTGAAGTAGATTGGACCAAGGAATCACGTTGTCCCATACAAAGTTTGCCTCCCTGTTTCATCCCCTTAGAGGTAGAATTTCTTAAAATCCGTTCTTAGCTGACCTCTACTCAGCAAAAGGAATATTGCTACCAAATTTCAAGTTTTCGGTCTCATAGTTCCAGAGATATCGTGATGAGTGACTATATCTATAGAAAGTCTCCTATATATATATATAACATATAACTATATGGAAATGAGATATTTGCCCTGCCATTGACTAGGGATGCTGACAGTCCGTTTCAGTTCATTTCCATTAGGCTATGTGTAGACGTCGTACACACACACACACACACACACACAACAAAATATGTCAAACATATTTTGTTGTGTGTGTGTGTGTAAAATAATAATAAAATGTGTCAAACATATTTTGTTCTTTTAAATAAATATTTTCTTATTGAGGTTGTAATATCAAATAAACAGATGAATCTCCTTCGTGTCTTCGCCATTCTACGTCACATTGGCGAAGTCATTTGTACTATCTTGGCACTAGTGAAAGCCATTAAGCCTAATTAATAATATGATTGACCTATGATTATGGACTTATTAAGCTCTTCTCCTTTTTACAAAAAATATATCGATCTGATTCCATCCACGCTGTCCCTTTAAGTGTTGGTGCGTATGGTATGGTATACACGCACATTTTAGAATTTTTCTTTTCACATATTTTAAGCAAATTCACACGAAAAGAACAATAGTAAAGATACATGTTCTTCATTGTTTTCCTTTCCGTACGAAATTAGGCCGTTATGCTACGATATTTGTAACTGAGATCGGTTGGTCATAATTCACGTATTTCGGTCACTTGCCGTCAAGACACTAAATAATTTAATATATATAATTATAAGTCAATAATTCACACTTGGCCTACTTCGTGAATGTTTCTGTGGAAGCATTTATCTTGCGCCATCTATTAGTCCTTTATGAACAGACGTAAATCATGTCTGGAACATTTCGTTATTCACGTAGATAATGCCACTGATTAAATTTATTTTCCTTTACATTATGAAATAATTTTACAAGAAAATAATTGAGCAGTTTAGGCTACGGGCATTTTGCCCTTAATTACGAACGAAGTTCTTTCATTTTAGAATGAAAGCATCTTAGATTTAATCAATAATCAAGTATATTTATACTTATTTGAAAAACAATTAACACATCAAATTCTTTGCATTTATATTTTTAAGAAAAAATATCATGAAGCTGAAAGCATGAATTCAATTGTGGATTTTTTTTCTGTCATTTTCCAATCAGAAATTTTGAATTAATTTAAATGAAACTTTACATAATTTGAGTTCATGCTACGAGCTTGGACACGGCATAATTTTCATCCCAAAATTCAATATAGTTTTCGTGGAAGAGAGAATGTGTAATCACGAATGAAGTCGTGGGTATATGTAGTGTACATATGAACTTGCTTCATTATTTTATCATTATATAGAATATAATATACATATAGAAACAATGTAAAAGTAGATTACAAAAACATAGTATATACCATATGTAAGATGTTCTATTCCATTTTTTATTGTATCTTTTTTTATTATAAAATTAGTTCAATAGCTTACACGTATACTCATTTATATAGAGTAAACCCTTTCTATAATATTACGTGTATCGCACTTAGTAAGAAACCTGCCTAAAGGGACAATTCACACCAAGCACTTTTTGTGATTTTTATCAATCTACTGAGCGTTAGATCATACCTGCATCGTTACTAAGGTTATGCGTCAGTTTGGATGGCATTACTATTTTCTGCTAAGCGTCTATAAATCTAAATGATAGTTTAACATCTCAATAAAAATTTATAAATCACAAATATAAATATAAATATAAATATAAATATAAATATAAATATAAATATAAATATAAATATAAATATAAATATAAATATAAATATAAATATAAATATAAATATAAATATATATATATATATATATATATATATATATATATATATATATATATATATATATACATTTAATTTTATTCATATATTACACAATTAACCGATATATTGAACGATGCGAAAAATACATCGCCACGTCATCGATTTCATACTGCACCTGCGACGAACCGCACTTAATGTGTCGAGCCTCTAAGGCCGGTCCGAATCGAGTTTTTAAACTGTCATTAATCAAACACAAAGCGAGGGTCCATTGTCCGTTAACGTAATACATTTATCATAAGCTATTCCGCTGAAAAACTCCACAATGCCCACGATTTACGTATTTCCATACATTTCTTCTAATGCCTGAATGACAGGCTAGATGTTCATGAATGATTAAATACCTATTAAAAACGAAATACAATAGGTGGTTTTTTTTTTTTTCGAGTATAATTTTGTTTTATTATGTTTTTTATCAACCTTACGGTCTCATTAATTTTATTTTAGCTATAAATAAGTTTAATTTACAAAAAAAAAGAAGAAATAAATCCACAATTGTTAAGAATAGTGAATTTGAATATGTATGAGTTTTATCATTCCTAAATTTGATAACCAACTAATTCCTGTTTGCTCATAATTTAAATTTAAAACTCAACCGTTAATTTTTAGTCTTTTTTTAGAACCAAAACCAACGAAATATTCGGGTGAACTAGAAATTTAAAGTATCAATATACTGCTAACCAGAACGACGTCAGTTTTACAAATGAGAACATATTATCAATCACCTGCTATTAAATGGTTTTTAATTCTGTATTATTTTAAAAAAAATTGACCTTTGTTGTTGATTCTTTTAATTCTTTAATAGTACCTTTCGTTACAAGGAAGGGAATTTTTACATTGCAACACGCATCTTTGCTTAAATAAAATTCGGATCCCTCCCGTGTAACGTATACAATTTTTTATAACGCTAGGATCGAAAGTTCGGTTGTAATTAAAATAGATAAAATAGTAATTATAAAATAACGCGTTGTTATAACATCTGTCTAAGCATATGAAATTAATTCATTAAGTGAAAAATAAGATGAAATAATGAAAGGACGTTTATTACAAGGAAAATGTTAAAATAAACAATGTGATCTGTCATAATTTTGACATTTAACCCTAGAAGCCTAATCTACGTCTGAGAGGCGTACACGCAACCGAATATCGTTTGTCTCTTTGTATCGGTTAAAATTAGCGCATCGTGTTCTTTTGCCAACTCTGTGGCCGACAGGAGCTAGCGGATGGTGCCTGTATCGTTAAGGTAAATGCCCCCATTTTTGATTTATCGAAGTATAGCACGCCTGCGAGACGTATGTTTAGGCTTTGTGTAACTTTTAACTAGGTTTGTGTGATTTTAATTTTGTTTATTTTCGTACATTTTATGTTTGTTTTCGGCCTTGTTTTAGGTACAAATATGTCACGGTCTAAAAGATTACATGAAGACCAGATTCTAGCAATCTTTAACGAGGATAATAATCCTTCGTTGTAAGATTCAGATTCCGAAGTTGAGGATGACCAGATTATCGAAGACGTTCAAAGCAAAGATGAAAATAATTATGTGACTGAATACGTTTCGTCTTTATAAGAATCTAGTACCTCTGCAGAAACCAACTTTTGCGCCTATAAAAAAAGAAGGTCAAAATCAGTGTGTTACAAATGCAAAAAATGTGCACAAGGTTGATAAGTGTGTAGACTGCTCTTAAAGTTTAGTTTGTCTTTTAAAGTCTAATTATTTTTTATGTTTGCTCTAAGAATAACTAATTAGCGTTAAAAAAAAAAGATTTTCTAAGAAAAATTTTACGTTTTAGTTGATTTTGAAAAAGTTAATTTTTTTTGTTCCAATTTATGCATATAGTTTTCGCTTTGTAATAAATAACTGTGATTATAGTTATAATTCAAAAAAGTGTTGTTTTATTTTTAGTTTATATGCCAAATTTCAATTTCCGCTAAATAATATTTCTAAAATAGGGCTATTTTTGCATACAGATTGTAATTTATATGTGTACGCTTCTGAGACGTATATTAAGGCTTTGTGTAAGTCCGAAATAGATTAGGCTTCTAGGGTTAAAACAATATATTTGCATCGGGATGAAAGTTGACGCATATGCTCTAAAAATTACTCCTCATTTGGCCGGGAGGAAAATGTGGCACTTTCGTCCGTAAAATTACAATCGAAAGTCGAACTTTCGATCCAGATGTAATAAAAAATTCTGTTCTGAATTATTTTATACTCACTTTTTATTTTCTGCTCTTAATTATATTAGTTATTAGTTTTATTTTATTATTGGTTTACGTGTTATCTTATTATTATTTATTATTTTTGTGTTATTGAACCGTCTTTTTTACGGACACAAAAAAGAAAAGAATTGAAAATATCAAAATCCTCCACCTCTAAACGAAGACGTAGCAATCTCTTCGTTTGTAAGACAGTAATTAGTTTCATTGTAACCGTACTATCTGTAGTTCTGTGATTATTGGAAGTTGCACTGCAATACCGCTTAAACGACATAGTCCGTTTCAATTAAAGAACAATTTTTATTGAGGAAATCGAATTTTGTTAGTGAATTTCAAAAGAATAATTATTAATTATTTTATGTTTTAATATTAAATTAAAAAATCAATTTTATGTCTAACTCTGAGGATTTGGCTTTTCACAAATCGAAAAGTTAATTTTTTTTAAAATAAGATAATGTTATTATAAATTCGAGTAAGCATGGAGATTTTCGTGTATGAATATTCGTGTAATTCTCGCATAACAGATAGGTACTGCCGTACGGTGACCTGCAGAAAAAAATAGTTCCACCTTTTGTGCGACATCTCGGCAATAGGCGACTGAGACCGCTGTGAACAGTCACAATATCCGGCCACAACAGAATACGCTCGTCAACCCGCCAAGTGTGAATAGTAATATCAAACACCTCCAGAGATGATGGGATAGGCTTACGTTTAGCAGCAGATCCAACGGCAGATGTGGTAGATAGTGGTTGTGGTGATAGATAGGCATTAAACAGCGTTAAACATGGAATTAAATTTATTTTGGTTGTCAGTAAGATATTCTCCAAAAACATATTTCTAAATAAAACCATTTCTATAACAAAACCGTTCTGATGTAGTGGTGCGAGTAGTCGCCTCAACGCCGGCGGCCGCGGATTCGATTCCCTTTCGCGGTAGATATTTACATTTTTATAAATATTTGTTTTAGTCTGGATGTATATCCTTGTGGTCCTTCCCACCGTGCCTCGGAGAGCACGTAAGGTCGGCGGTCCCGGTTGTTATCACAGACATCTGATAAAATACGGTGACCATTCTATTATGACTGATTCTGGTTTTGTGTATTGTTTGTTTTACGAAAAAATACACACTCACTATATTCAGCATTCTTAAGCCAGACGTTTGTGTCGAACAATTTTGCAAAATTATTTTCGGACACGCATATTCTGAATGAAAAGTATCCTCATTCGGTTTTATGTTTTATCTTGTTAACCTTTATATAACAGTCTTCTCCCAATACTTCCCTTACGTACTCTGTTAAATTGTCCTCCGTTGTATCAGTGTGAAGCCTCCATGTATGGAAATATTTTTTTCGTTCAACCTCCTTTATTTTTAGAGTAGATGTGTTACTACCTATACTAACCGGTGGTGTTAGTTTACCTAATTTCGCCTTGTTATAGTGATGACTTTCTTCAACATTGCCATCCGGTATTTCCCTTGTCCGCTCTTCCTTTTGCACCGCATAATCTGAATGATGTGTTCCTCGTTTGGCGCGAGTGCCGGGATTTTACGTACGTGAGTGACCTTCGAAAAATTCTCACTTGCGACTCGATGCATATTATCCGTCGGCGCAATGTTTAAAATTTCCCGCTCCCACCGGTCTGACGTTAACGTCGCGACCTTGCTCTTCCGAGTGGGCGCGGAGATTGCAGACTTTATCAGCTGATCGTTGTTATCCCGTATTGGCTGTTTGAATGGTTGCTCGGTCATTCTACCCTTCTCTCCTCCGATAATTTTAATACTCCCTGGTACACAAACATTTCCACTACCACTTATCAGTTTGTTGATTAAGTTATTTTGATCAAGAATAATTTTTTCCAGTGATGTCACTTTGTTATGTAGTTCGATCACAGTTTTAGTGAGATTTTGGATTGCACTTTGTATAGCTTTTGTATCCATTTAATGAATTTGTCGTACAAATAAAGAGAACTGTCGCGATTTTCTAAAAATAACCTCTTTTAGGATGCTTTTGAGAAGTTTCTTAAAAAAAAAAGAAAGGATATTAAGGCGATAAGTTACAATACATGTCTCCTTAATTTTGTAATTAAAAAAGGTTCTGAAATATTAATAAAAGTAATTAGTTTAATGTAGGAATTTTAGTCAGTTTGCAGATATACAAAACTCGATATTTTTTATCAGCCCACTTTCAACTTTTTAAGTCACGAATTACTCTCGTTATACTCGTAGTAGACACATTATTGTAGCTTTCGATTTTCACTTATCTCAAACACAAAGATATTACATCAAACTTTTAAACCTAAAGAAAACATTAAAGGAAGTACAAAATTGTACCCTAATTATCGTCGTCCATACGAACAAAACTGTACCTCTTAACTAAAGCACGAAAAAGTTAAACAGAAAAGAAACAAGAGCTCTTAAACAAACCACTTCACCATCGAACCCATTCCATTCTCGAACAAGTCAGTATAAAACCATCAGTTGCTAATTTCGATTGAACAGCACCTATAATTAGTTAGTGATTTCGCGATTCGACCGGGAGTGTTTTATTGCTCCGACGCTTCTAACTTTTAAACGAGGGTAGGTTTTATGTGAAACTTCAACCTGCATCGCATTTGCGTACAATATTGAGCTCTGTTCCGTTTGCATAAATCTTGTATTTCGCTGGAGATCGTAACAAAAGCAAGGTATACGTTGAAAAAACTTTTCCATGAGATACTCTATATCTAAAACGGTTGGAAGCGATGCAAAAATTATTCGGTACCTTTATTCTTATATAGCTGCAGCGTTTGAATATAGATGGGAAGATCTCTTTTATATCGATACTCGATGTTCAGCGTGTATTCATAATATTACCGATTTTTTTCATAGTATTACTTGGTCGTGAATTCGCACACTTTGAAATATCTTTAAGTAGTTTATATTATTATAGAACGTGAAAACATACCTTATATATAGTCATAATTACTTCACTACATACTAACAAAATTTACCTACATAGTTTAGTAACTATATTTGATGTACTAATACTATTTAAAAAAAAAACTGGTTTCATTTAAGTCATTAGATTTATAAGAAAGTAAAAATAGCGATATTTTCGTCTTGTCCAAAATTTCTTAACCAGACAAGTTCTTGTGTATTCCATGAAGATTCTCTTGCAAACGGCGCCATGTTCGCGTAAAATAAATCAAAAGTTTCGGTACCAAAAATTCTATCATTTTTAATACAGAACACATCGCTTCATCGAACATAATCTCACAGATGTTATTAAAGGATTAAAAATTTTATTTCTATTTTTATTTACTTCCCCTTTTATTTATAAACATATTTATTTGTTTATATATATATATATATATATATATATATATATATATATATATATATATATATATATATATATATATATATATATATATATGGGTCAGATCACGTCAACTGGACCCCCCATTTTCCACTTGATCATAAAAATTAATTTCATATATTTTTTTTATAAGTACATACCATCATAAATTGATCCCCCAAACGATTTTTAAAAATTTCGATTTTAACAACAATTTTTTTTACAATGAAAGTTGTAGGTACTTTTAATTAAAAAATGGATTGTAAATCAACCGTTAAAGTTAAATTAATGGGGTTTGAAGAATTTATTTTTAAAATGTTTATATTTTAAGAAAATATTGATAACTAAAAATTATTTGTTTATTATTATATTGTTTATTAACTTTTAAGTTAAAAAATGCAAATTTCATTGACTTCTCGGTGGAAAAATGAAGTATTTTTTATCGGTTACATGCTTTATTTATTAAAATTTAAGATTTCAGAAAAAAATTTCACTGCTCGCGATTAGTTTAAGCAATATGAATTTATTTATCATAGCGCGCCGAGCGCCAGGCGCTGTCAGAATACCGCGCTGTCGAGCGTCAGACTACGTTGCAGCTTCGATTAATTATAATTAAAAATAGCAATTAAAAATATAATTATCAAAAAAAGTTTATTATTATTACTATTATTATTATTATCATATTATTGTTATTATTAAACAAATTTTATTCTTGTAAAAATTTCACGAACAATGCAATAAAATCATTTTTATTTATTCATTAAACAGGGAAAATTAATAAATAATCAATTAAAAATGTTACAAAACCGTGTATTTTATATTTATTTTTGCTTTGTATTTTAGTAAGCTATCATTTTTAAATTTACGAGTAAGTACTCCACTTTTAGTTAAAAAAAAAAAAATTGGTTGTCTGTAAAGTCGGTTTACGGACGTTTAATATTAAACTTAGCTTCTTTATTAAACTTGATTATTTCTTGTATTACATATCAAAGTATTTAACTTTATTTCGCTCTTATATTAAATACAATTAATTACCTGTAGCTTATATATATATATATATATATATATATATATATATATATATATATATATATATATATATATATATATATATATATATATATATAAGCTACAGGTAACAATATATATATACAAACATGTATATATATATATATATATTTAATTCCATTCATCTTTTCTTATGACGTTATCACGTAAAAATTATCGTCCGAAAACCGACTTTACAGACAACCAATTTTTTTTTTTAACTAAAAGTGGAGTACTTACTCGTAAATTTAAAAATGATAGCTTACTAAAATACAAAGCAAAAATAAATATAAAATAAATGGTTTTGTAACATTTTTAATTGATTATTTATTAATTTTCCCTGTTTAATGAATAAATAAAACATGATTTCATTGCATTGTTCGTGAAATTTTTACAAGAATAAAATTTGTTTAATAATAACAATAATATGATAATAATAATAATAGTAATAATAATAAACTTTATTTGATAATTATATTTTTAATTGTTATTTTTAATTATAATTAATCGAAGCTGCAACGTAGTCTGACGCTCGACAGCGCGGTATTCTGACAGCGCCTGGCGCTCGGCGCGCTATGATAAATAAATTCATATTGTTTAAACTAATCGCGAGCAGTGAAATTTTTTTCTGAAATCTTAAATTTTAATAAATAAAGCATGTAACCGATAAAAAAATACTTCATTTTTCCACCGAGAAGTCAATGAAATTTGCATTTGTTAAATTAAAAGTTAATTAACAATATAATAATAAATAAATAATTTTTAGTCATCAATATTTCCTTAAAATATAAACATTTTAAAAATAAATTCTTCAAACCCCATTAATTTAACTTTAACGGTTGAATTACAATCCATTTTTTAATTTAAAGTACCTACAACTTTCATTGTAAAAAAATTGTTGTTAAAATCGAAATTTTTAAAAATCGTTTGGGGGATCAATTTATGATGGTATGTACTTATAAAAAAAATATATGAAATTAATTTTTATGATCAAGTGGAAAATGGGGGGTCCAGTTGACGTGATCTGACCCATATATAACATTTACATATATAATAAAATACTTAAAATAGGCTTAGATGCGTCATGATTTTAACCGCAGAAATGTTCAGTACTTGGAATGTTAGTTGACAAACTTAGTTTACTTACTGGTTGGTTTCTGTTTCCGCGTGATATTTTATTCGGTCTATAATCTCATTTACATACTTTCTAATACAAGATGGAACGCTTCAAATAATATCGGGATATCCTTAACATTTCCATTTTAAACAAAGTCATTTATTTCACAATACGAAAAAAAAAAAGTATTAAATAACTGGAGAGAAAATCAACCAAAGTAAATTAACCCCTAAGCCTAATATGCAGTTGAAAAAAGTAAATATTACCTAAATATGACTTACAAAAATTTAAGTCGAATAAAAATCCTCATTGGCTGTTACGAAATCGGCCACAACAAAGTCAAGTTCGTTAACGAATACTTATAAAATGTCGCGAAATGGTTTTTTACGAGTTCCTCAATATTTTCTCTCGCCATTGACCTCGAAGTTCTTTCATTCAGATCAAGGGCACTCAAAGGTTTTCGCTTGAAAGAAAAAGGCTGATTTAGCAATGGGCAAGCGATCGCTATATTATTGGCAAATCATGCATATAAATGATATGTAGCTTTATTAGTAACTTAATTTTTTAATATTATGGTTATAAGCAAAGTCTTCGTTATATTTACATATTTATTCTATCATTAGACAATGGATCTGATTTTTTAATGTTAAGTTTTATGATAATGAGCTAACAGTGATGTTTTTGATTTTGTTTTTTTAAAGATTTTTTTTTACTTGTTATTGTACACAGTCATGTATTTACACATTATCATACACATAATAATATTTCTCCATTTAAAAAATACAGAAACAATGGCAATAGCAGAATTATTTTCTTATTCTTCGTTGTCAATTTGTTTAAACTGTTATGTACGCTTCTTGTAGGCAAAATACTTTTATGAATATTAAGACATATGATGGCTTTGTAAACTATGAACGTCTACTGGACCGATGTATTTTTTTTTCGTGATTGTGAGAATATAAAGTATGTTAAGGCAGATATTTTTTAAATAATTTATTGGTTACTTAGGGGGCATCCATTAATTACGTCAGGCATTTAAGGGGTGGGAGCCCTTGTCTGGAGTGTACTAGCGATATCTCACTCAATCTGACATGGTGGAGAGATTCTCAACAAATATCATGTATCTTTCTTTTTCGTCATAAAAAATCTTAAATACTGGTCTCACCTAGTCTTAAATTCTTCATTGTTTTTTTTTTTTAATAAGTTTAATGTAATCAAGGATAGATTAACTCATTAACATTACAAATACACAATTTCAAATCTCACGTGAGATTAGGGGTTCGGGGAGTGTCGAGCAAAATCTCAAGAAATTTCACCAAGGGAGTACGGGAGCTCGAAAAAATGATAAAAATGTCTTACGTAATTAATGGATGCCCCCTTATTTAAGATAATATTAAATACATTTATTATGTTTAAGTACATTTTATGTTAATCTTATTAAAGTTTAAAATTTTCGCCTTCGTATTGCCTGACTGAACCTCATTATAACCGCAATTTTGCAGTACTTTCGCAACGTCAGTAAAAACAAAAGTTTGTACCAAACGAGGTGTCAACAGTTTTGAAACTTGGACAGTTCTTGCCGCAGGCTTAATCAATAAATGGCTCATTGTATCTGGCTCTTTATACGCCAGATGGACAGAAAAAATAAAATAAAAAAATATGCTCCGCTCTCAGTCAATATATTTTTAGACTTATAATTTTATTACTTTTATATAGCTGATGAGATTCATCGATAACTAAGCATTATTTAAAAAAATGTCCGTAATTTTATATGAACTTTGATTTGAATCTTTTTTTCTTTTCGTTTGAAAGTGAAATTATCTGAATTAAAAGTATTACATAACATTGTAATGTTATATGGGTATACAGGTTTTTTTTTTTTTGTTAGTTTGATTTAAGCTGTGCCAAGATTATTCATTGCGAGTAATAAGACTAAGATTAACTAAAATAATGAGTTATTTATTATACAAGTATTATCTCCATTATGTTTTAGAAATTAGAATACATACATAAACACATAAATTTAAGTGCCTTGAACCCTTGAAATTTCGGCTACTGATTATGATATAAATGGTTTTATGTGAAATCGTGACAATTCCAAAACATTTAAGACTACCCGTGTGCTTGTTTAAACGATTTACCTGTCGTGAGTTTGTAACTGAAAAGGTGTTAGCTATCAGGCAATCATTTAACTTCCGTGTTGTGGTCTAACTAAATGGTACAGCATTGAACGCATTTTATAACGTACTTTTTTCACGCGATAATAGTTTTTAGTAACTAGTGAAAAAGAGTGAAAATTCTTTGTTTTTTTTTTAATGTTTGTTAATATTTTCGTATCTCTAAACATTGTTCGTGATTCGCTTCGAGGGTTATCTGGTTAGAAGTTTGATTGACGCAACGTAAGTTGCTATTGAAAGAGGGTTGAACGCAAATTTAATGTATGTGTTGTGTTATATTGATTTAACAAAGCAAAGTTTGTTAAAATGATAATTTTCTAATAAATATATGAATATATAACTTAATTAAAATATAGCATAAAATATTTTGTTTTATATAAACGTCTAAATCTTCTAAATAAACATCTTTCTACCCACCCAACCTAATAATTCAAAAAAAAAAGCTCCGTTTTATATTTATATCTAAAATATTATGTTTCTTAAAATATGTTTATTCTCCTCGAAATTCCTTCTCATTCCACTACTTTCTACACAAAATCTTTCACTCTTGACTTTTGAACTCTTTACCTTTAGGTATCCATCAGACTTTCTCAATCACCTTTTTCTTTTAAAAAATCTGTAAAACAACATTTTCTTCAAATGTAATTCTTGCCCTTATCGAATCATTTAATTGTCATCTTTTGCCACTATTAATCAATCACATTCACATCACATTATTCCTCATCAATATTTGCATCTATGTATGTATACTTATAGTATTTATACTGCATGTATATTGTATAGTATGAATTGTTCCTATTTTGCATTTATAAAATTTTATTATAATGTGGAAACTTGATTGGTTTATGTATAATTTAATTTATACATAATTTATGTTTATTATGTATGTTTTGGTTATGTTTCCCGGATAAGTAAATAAATAAATTTATTAAAAGTTTTGATAGACAGGTATTTTGTGAGATCATTCCAACTAACACATAAACTATAGTTTTTCTTCCGAAACATCTTTAAGATACTCACAAATAGATAGATACTCGGATTAGTTCAAAATATAAAGTTTTCTCGAGGAAATTGCTTGTGACATCTCTTTGAACTACACGACACTTAATGAAGTTCTGAATTTGCGGTATTCTAAACACTAAGCATGTTTTTATGGGTTTAAGCAAGATTTATAATTCAAGATTATATAGTTTTGTAATAATAAAATAATTATTAGAATATGTAAATATAATAAAGAAAATTTTACATTTTATAAAATACACTTACAATAATTATATAATTATAAAACTTGTAATTTTTCTGCTATAAGCAATATACATAGGGCATGTCCATCATAAATTCTTGACGAAAGTGTCTAAGGTCCGCGATTTTGATGCTGATTTTTACTTCGAGAACACCTAAAAAGGAGACGATTCTGAAAATTTGACCCCGATGTGTGCGAAACCGGCAAATTAACAAATTTATTTTATGTATAGGTTGGTTACAAAAAAAAAAAAAAAAACTAAGCTTAATACTGCATTGTCACAACTTTAAGCCTTCGTTTAAAATATATTTGAATATATTAATTATTAACTTAATTTAATTTAAATTTTAACTATTACTTTTTTTCATTTGGTTTTCAAAGAAACGAATAAAGTAAACAAAAATTGTTTAAAAAAACACAACCGTTCTAGCTGTTCTAACAAAAGAGCGGTGTCGGTTGCGGATCGGTTTCCCACTACATCTCGGAGAGCACGGAAAACCTTCGGTCCTGGTTTTAATCACAATTTTTTTTTTTTTTGTAACTACAACCTTCGCATATCAGTGGCCCAGTTACAGATTTTTTACCCGACTGAGCGACGCAAAGGAGGGTATTGTTTTTATCAGTCTATATATGTATGTTTGTTCCTAGAGTTCCTGTTGTAGAGATCAAACGCGTGGACCGATGTTGATGATTCATACATCAATCAATTCGTCTTAACCTTGCGAGTGTCACTAAAAACATGACAGTAATCAAAATTCACCACAGCGGCAACCAGATGCCATATTGTCTATATTAAAAATATATATATCGCCGAACTACATCAAGTGGGGTGTTGTTGTATGTGTATTTTAGATTGATTTTTAGGTTCCTTTTATCATTTTTGAGTTTAAGTAACAGTTTAGGATGTATAACGATTTGAAGTTGCTTAAACAATCATTCTCGCTAATTTTTATACATAACTGTACTCTATCAGCCTGTAAACCACCCACTGATGAGCGAAAACCTCTTCTCCATATAGAAGAAGGGTTGGAGCTAAATCCACCACGCTGCTCCACTGCCGGTTGGCGGATAATAACGAGTAACGACTGTTATCAGGTGTCTGTGATAAAAACCGGGACCGACAGCTTTACGTGCTCTCCGAGGTAAGGTGGACCGGTAACAAATATTTGTAGAAATATCTGTTCCAAGTGGGAATCGAACCCGCGACCGGCGACGCGTGGCTTTGAGGTGACTACTCGCAGCACTACACCAGAACGGTCGTCAATACATAAAACAGCTACATATATACTTTAGTATTTCATTAGTCTACCCTTATTACGCAGAAATAGTAGCAGGGATAGCCTAGTGCTTGTGTTATGACCACTGACTGCGAAAGCAGAGGTCAGGTTCAAATCTAAAGCACACGGGAAGACGCGCGGTACTCGGCTTAGACCTCGGGCTGTGATTGCGAAATTACCAACATATAATTCTAACAACGAAGTCGAATGAAATAAATGTGTAAAATAAAAAAAAAATTATAAAAAAACAAAAACCCGACTACGTAAAAAACTAAAAAATACACGAAATAAAAAGAAACTAAAAACAAAAAAAACAAGCCCAGTAGTTTCGAATGTTGTGAAAAATAATACTGAATAAGTACACAATCGAAATAGTTTTATAATCGATACACAGATAAACAATCCATAAATTATTTGCAAAATAAAAGGATTAACAGTCGGGATTAACACCCATTCTTCAACCAATCAAAGCTTACCAATGAGACCCATAAAATTGAAATGGGTGGTTTTTGTCTTTTTAGAATATTTTTTTTTTTTATTCAATCAATTAATCACTCAAAAGCTAAATATAACAAGCATAAATAATTAACAGAGTATACCTTAAATATTAATAATATTATTTTCAGTTTATACTCATGTTTAAGCCATTATTAAGCAAATCGTTTTTTCTTAATGGCTTCTAACTACCCTCGAACCGTAAGTAAGCAGCTTAACATAATAGTTACACTGCCTTTAAAGTACTCTCAAGTCAAGCCGGACTCTGATACTACGCTTTTCTAGTTTATTTTCCTCCTACGAATGCAATTCTTGAACAATAATTGCTACAATTTTCAATAGTTTTTGCAGAAGTAAAATCGAATTTATGCAACAGAATTTTTTGAAACCAAGTAATGATTTATTTTTAAACTCAAATGTTTAGTAACCATTTTTTTTAGTACTTAGGCCATTAAAATTTAAATAATCACTCGGTCGAATACGTTTTCATTTTCTAAGAAGTTTCACTTTAAAAAAAAATGTGAAGAAAACGGAAAACTAGTAGAAGACCCATAGAAATTTGGATATATTAGAAGCTATATTTAAAAAAAAAATCGTAAACAACGTCCTTAAAAATATATTCAAGTAAATTAGAATACATAGTTTCTATAAATAGACTAAATCGTCATCTATTCCAATAAGGTCCCTTGAACGCAGTAGGTATTGATATATCAAAGTCTGTCCATCAATCCAATTACCGGGTCTACCATACATCAATCTTATAGGCAGTTCAAATACGTTGCTAGAATTCGTAGATAGCGCACATTCGCGCCGTGTGCCAAAATTGTATTTGTAGCGTTATGAATAGCAATGCGTTCTGTAAAGCATACGTTATTGCTATCGATGTTGACTTTGTTCGCTTTGTGGTTGCAAATAGCAATTTCGTATATTTTTTTTAATAACAAACTAACGTATCTGAAGTTACTTTAAAAAATTAAAAATAGTTTGTCTGTAAAGTCGGTTTACGGACGACAAGTTTACATGATAACGTCATAAGAAAAGATTGATAAAAATATTATATAGATATACTAGTCATCTTTTATTTGTAAAAGCTTCTTTAAAACAGTGTACGTGTAGGATGCGTGCTGAAGCTGTCCTGTCTGTTCTACTCAGACTAGGCTTGTCGAATAAATATCAATACATCGATATATCGATATTTTCAATTCGAAATATCGATATTTTTGGGAGATATATTTTGTAACGATATATCGATATCAAATATCCAATATCGAAATTGTATCAAAAACGACATTTTCTTTTGTTTTTATTTGGTCGACTCAATTTGCTGCTTAACTGATTTTTAATTTGGTACTTAAGTTGGTTTTTAAGTTGGCAACTCTGTCTTTAGGTCAATGGCACATGCGACATGTGTCAGTTCAGTTCAGTAATTTAATTCAATTGTGTGTTCATTCAATCTGACTAGGCTGTATGGGCAGATCCCTTTGCCTTCTTGCTTCGTTGAGAACAAGAAAATTAACCAAAAATAAAATAACATTGAATTTTATTGTCCATCCGTTATCTGTATTATAACCTCAACGCGCGCGTATTTCTGCATTTGAGTTGATTGTAATCTACAATCTAACTAATTCAATCAATAATCAATTTGAGCATTCCAGTCATGTCTAGTGTTGTATGTCTGCATCAGATAAATATTGGTTTAGTTACTAAATAATTAATATTTTTTATCGTTGTTCTTGATTTATTAAAAATGACGTCTATTGATTAGTTTTTATTTAGTAATGTATCTATGATGACGGAAGTAAATTAGGCCATTTTTTTTTTCATATCGTACCGATATATCGATATTTTAAATAAAAATATCGAAATCGATATTGATATTTTAAAAAATATCGATATCGATATATATAGATACTTTATTGCATTTCCGACATCCCATACTCGGACGCATCGATAGACTATGCGTCACAAGCCGAACGCTTGGCCGATTGTGCCTCTCTATCGCTTGTTCCGCGCTCTCGCTTGCATATATAAATAAATAATTGTTTTCAATCTGGGTGTGTGCCCTTGTAGGTCTCGCTATCGTGCCTCGGAGTGCACGTAAAGCCGTGGATCCAGGTTGTTATCATTGGACATCTGATAGCGATCGTTACTCATGTTAGGAAAATTACTCGCCAATCCGCAGTGGAGAAGCGTGATGGATTAAGAACCAACCTTCCTACATGGAGAAGAGCCCTTTTCCCAGCAACGCGATACTTACAGGCTGATTCAATTAAATTCAAATATCAGTATCTCTAACAATTATTATACAATTTATCAAGTTTAAATATGTGAAAATTTTCGAATTAGTTCATCATTTCTCGATATATTAAACAATTATAACAATTAAAAACTCAGTATTTTTTTACCGCCACCAGTATTCATTTGCATCACCACTGCTACCAACATTTTTTTTAGCTTAAAGGGATGAATAAAGTAGGCAGATAAGATAAATGGCTATAAAATAAATAAACGTCTCACACTCAACGGCCCCCAGTAGGATGTGAATCCTATGTCGGGGGTCCGGAAACACACGATACACAAGAACAAACGCCCAGACCACGAAAAACATCTGTATGGCCTATACAAATATTTGTTATGTACGGGGATCGAACCCGTGACCGTTAACGCATCGGTCAGTTGCTGTGACCACTGCGCCAACGCGTCGTCAAAATGTATGTTTAAGAATTCATATTACCAATGGGGATATTTTATCGACTTTTTTTTTGCTATCTAACTATCTTATCCTTCTTCAAACCTTATATTCGAATATGCCATAAAAATAATATTTAATATCAAATTTGTGTTAGCAAATTTTTTCCTACATAATAAAGTGTAGCACATTTTAATCCCTTAAACACGAAACGAAAGTAGATCTCGTAAGAAAAAAAAATTAAAAACGCAGCGGGGTAACAGAAAAATGCTTTACAACGTTCGTGCGAAATTAACGTTTAATACCTGATATTACTGATTCGAAGCGGTTAGCAGACTGTTCCGCACGCGATAATGAGTTATTGCTTGCGAAGACTTTCCTCGTACTCATTACTTAAAAATTAAAGTCATAAACTTCGTTATAAAACTCATTTACGTGAATACGTATCACGTGTTTATTATTTAATTTTAATTTCCATACAATTTACATAGTATATGGTTCCTAATTATTTTTTGTATATTTACATGATTTCTTACAGCTGATAGCTATATATCTGTTCAAAATACGTAACTTAATGAATAATCCCACTGCTGAGCAAGGACCTCATTCCCCTCACCTTTATACCTCATCACCTTTACCACAACGCTGCTCCACCGCGAGTTTGCAGATAATTTTCTCACTAAGAATCGAGAGCTTTATCACGAATGAAATTTAAAAAAAAAATTATTAATGAGTCTGTGATATCACATAATTTATCAACAGAAAAATAAAATACTTTGAAGTGTTTTCGCTTATATTTTAATCAACCTTCTTCTATTCAGATTTACGATTTGAACTTGATAATAAGTAGTTACATATTATTTTAATTTACTTGGGTTCAAAGGAATAGTAAATATTAGGTATATAAATATAATTAGTATACGAGTTTTATTATTATAATTAATAGGTATATAAATTATAATTATAATTAATAGACAAAGAAAATCAGAAATTATTAGTGTCCAAATTAATAAATAATATAATAAAATCGATGTAGGTACGAAACGGAAACGGAAAGTTTTTCCAATTATCTTCATTTAGGATAATATGATAAATAAATAAATCACCACTCTAAAAATAACAGATCATAAATTGTTAATTGGTATATAAGTATACATAGTTTCGTTCATCGTCCTATAATGCTCTTTGTTTTGAAGAAATTTATTTTCTACTTCTTGTTCAACTTTTTATATGTAGGTACAATCTTAAAGTTGATTTTTGTTTTTTTTTTTCTAAAAATTTATTTATTTTTTTAATTTTTAGTGGTACGAGTAAGTGTATTTTGTTTATACATATAGGCCTATTAAATGCGCTGTGCAAATGAGACAGGGCCGTTTGGAAGAAAGTAGGGACGAGAAGAAAGATCGCTTAAAGAAAAAAAAATATTATTAGTAGTAGTATTATTATATTATTAGTTACATTATTAACCCTAGAAGCCTAATCTACGTCTGAGAGGCGTACACGCAACCGAATATCGTTTGTCTCTTTGTATCGGTTAAAATTAGCGCATCGTGTTCTTTTGCCAACTCTGTGGCCGACAGGAGCTAGCGGATGGTGCCTGTATCGTTAAGGTAAGTCCCCCCATTTTTGATTTATCGGAGTATAGCACACCTGCGAGACGTATGTTTAGGCTTTGTGTAACTTTTAACTAGGTTTGTGTGATTTTAATTTTGTTTATTTTCGTACATTTAACGAGGATAATAATCCTTCTTTGTAAGATTCAGATTCCGAAGTTGAGGATGACCAGATTATCGAAGACGTTCAAAGCAAAGATGAAAATAATTATGTAACTAAATTCGTTTCGTCTTTACAAGAATCTCTGAAGAAACCAACTTTTGCGCCTATAAAAAAAGAAGGTCAAAATCAGTGTGTTACAAATGCAAAAAATGTGCACAAGGTTGATAAGTGTGTAGACTGCTCTTAAAGTTTAGTTTGTCTTTTAAAGTCTAATTATTTTTAATGTTTGCTCTAAGAATAACTAATTAGCGTTAAAAAAAAAGATTTTCTAAGAAAAATTTTACGTTTTAGTTGATTTTGAAAAAGTTAATTTTTTTTGTTCCAATTTATGCATATAGTTTTCTCTTTGTAATAAATAACTGTGATTATAGTTATAATTCAAAAAAGTGTTGTTTTATTTTTAGTTTATATGCCAAATTTCAATTTCCGCTAAATAATATTTCTAAAATAGGGCTATTTTTGCATACAGATTGTAATTTATATGTGTACGCCTCTGAGACGTATATTAAGGCTTTGTGTAAGTCCGAAATAGATTAGGCTTATAGGGTTAAATTTCATTAAATTTTATATTTTGTTTATGTTGATTTTTTTTTATTATTAATTTTTATAGATTTTTCTTAAAACCGCTAAACTGATTCCGATAAATTTTTTATGGGACAACTTCTGGTGTATAACCTACCAATCAAAAAAGGATCATCAAAATCGATTCATAATTGACGGAGTAATCACGTAACAAACACACAAAAAAAGACGAATTGAAGACCTCCTCCTTTTTTTTGAAGTCGGTTCAAAAGTAATGTATGTCATTGATAATTTTGCATTACTTCATCACATTCAGGTACGGTTAAACAAGATTGCACGATACTGCGATACCCACTCATCATCATACGTACTATATACTGATTATATTTCCACTAGTAGCCTTTAATGCGTGAAATCAATGTGAATACATCAAATATTCTTAGAACTATTATTAAGCTGCAAGTACATACTCTGCAATGAGTTAATCGGTATCTGGAATGCAATATATAACACATAGCAGTAATATTAAATCAGGAAATATGGTCCAAAAACAAATAATTTGCAATAAATCTTTATTTATATAGCATGTAATCTATTGTAGAATTTTGGGTTTAAATTCCATTAAATATGGCTTTGTAGTCATTGTTTTATTCGCGTGGGAATAGTTTTGTTTCAAACAAAAATTACCCGTTTTTTTCGAAACCTTATAAATGCAAAATGAATTTTGTTCTTACGGTTTAAGGTTTCCTAATGTTTCTCGTTCTATTCTAGGGCTAATTTTACCGGTTGTTGATAATGTTTATCTCGCATATAAGTTACTTATTATATAAATGTATTTTGAGTATCCACAAAATCGTTTACATAAAAAAAAATTAAATGTAGTTATCATAAAAGCTCCATGCAAAAATAGTAATAGCGTTATTAAAAAATCTTTAAAAACACAACATAATGATTTATAAAAGTTATTAAATATTCGTACATAATTATATATTATTAAATATAAAATAAACATGAAATGGTGTATACTTTTTGAAGACAAAGTTAATGAAATGCTTTAATCCATGATTTCGTTACTGGTAACATTGTATATTAGCTGTTTTTTGATATCCTGAAAATTCATTAATTTACCGGAATAAACAGAATCCTATTTACTCGGGGCTTAAGCTAACAATATGTCGATTTTCATTAAAATTCATCTAATTGCTTCCATGAGATACGTATAAAAATACACAACTGGAAGCTTTTAATCAATACTACAATATTTATTACAAACTTTTTACAATCCGTTTTTGTGTTATTAACAATCGGATCACTTAATTGAGTGATCACCACAGTCAATTAATCTTGAAGCAACGAAAGAACCATAAATACGTTTCTAGGCAAAAGGAAGTCAAGCCAAAGTAAGCAAAGAAGGGCATGTAAATTTTCAATTCTATCACCGTACGAAACGCTGCTAATTATTATTATTTTTTTCTTTTTTTTTGCATTAGGTACCACCCGAGTTGAGCTAGCCGTGTATGAACTATAGTCAATTACCTATAGTTAGGCTCTATTATAATTTATTTTAATTATAATACAGTTGTGATGGAAGTGACAACCGTTCTGGTGTATTTGGACGATTACTCGCCTAAGCGCTAGCGGTCGCAGGTTCGATCCCGCTCAGAGCAGAAATTTGTAAATTTTTTTGTTTCAGATGTGGGTGTGTTTCCTTGTTGGTCTCTCCAGAGTGCCTAGTAGAGGATGTAAAGCCTTAGTCTTAACTGAGCCTCAATTAGTATTTAAATTCGACACCCCAACGATTTCACGCGATCGCACAAGTTACATAATAACCGCACCGTTTGTTATGACAACGATCATATAATGATAGTTACTCAAGGTAGAAAAATAATCATAAATTAATTATTATCTTTGAGTAAGCTCCCACCCTTGTCCTATATGGAGAAGAGGGCTTTTCCCAGCAGGGAACACATTCCACATTTATAGGCTGATTAAGATATCGTGAAAATTTGCATGCATTATAAATACCTTGTATTTAAGCAAACCACAGTTACTTGTTCTGTATGTTTTAAGAAATGACAACATGATACGAATACACGAACATTACTACGTAGTAGAATTTCACGTACTAAAAAAGATCGTAAGTGCCAAATATAGGCTTTAGGTTGCTTGTGAAGAATATCTTCCTATACAGGAGAAAAGTTGTACCTATCTTAATCCGTCACGCTGCTAACTACGAGTACCACCCTACCAAGTGTAACGATCGTTATTCGGTGTTCTGACGATTTTGCGTGCTCTCAAACGCAAGATGGGGAGACTCATAGGAATAAGCTAAGGAAATTAAACTCACGACTTTCGATGCTATTGTAACTTTCGCCACTTCAGCCGGAACGGTCGTTGTCATCGAGTATTTCAGATCATAAATTTTTTGTCTCGTACGAGAGTCTAAAGCGAATGTTTACGGGGAGCGACAAAATATTGTACCAAGAGATGCAACGTAATATGACCAAATACTTCACTCGATATGTGTTCTTTTTACTCTAATGATATTCTGACTTATTTTTGTAACAATAAGGCATATCCACAAAAAAATGTCAACTATGTTCTGTTATTTCAAAAATAATTATGGGGAGACTCTATGTCACTTTTCGTCTGTGCCATAGACTCGAAAGACTAGTGGAGACTAAATGGAGACAATCATAAATGAGAGATGTATAGAGCAGTGTCCCCGCTATGTTGCGTCTCGCCGCAGACGAGTTAACACAACAAAATAAACAGTAATATAGTTACAGTGTCTATTTGATGTTTTAGCATCGAAGCGCTTCGTGCATCAACGTGTTTTAGGTGTTGTGATGTTTAAATTCAATACAATGTAACCGATGGTACACGTTTTATTATAATGTTACCAAAAACCATTTATTTATTCAGTGACACGTCTAGCTCTTAATTACTCACATGACGTATATTTTATCCCAATAGTTTTTTGAAGCATTGTATAACTCCTTCGTTATTTATTTTAAACTAGCGACATTCACCATAGTTGTCTCAATATCTCTCTTCGCCCTGATTTATGAGGAAGTTTAAGGTAATTTGTTAAGGTTTTGTGTTAATTGGTTAAAATATGACGATAATTGTTGAAAATGTCGGAATAAAACAAAGCGTCTGGGAGTCTTCTAATCAAAATCGCTGCCTAACCCCCTCGAGATAAAACACAACAATGTACCTATAGTGGACGAAGTCTGCGATGGCATATACATTGAGATTCGCTCTTGAAATGTTTACTATTTTTTTTGTTCGTCAGCTAACTTACTCGATACCGATCGCGCAGAGACCTTTTTCATATGCATTTTTTAAGTTTTTAAGGATTCTTTTAACGTCACCACATGTAATTCCTTTGAAAGACATTTTTTTAAACAAAGGTACTTGATCTCTGTACTCAAGATCTGAGTACAGAGATCAGATGATTGATTTTTTTTTTCATTTTGTTGTTATCGATTCGACGGTTCGTATTCAAATGAATGCACCTTCTAGAAATCGTGGTCTATTTATATGATTTACTTTTTTATGTTGACCAAATGGGTATATAAGCTAGCAATTTTTTTTTAGATTTTTATGCAAACTGGAAATATTATCATTTCTTTTCTGATCACTTTTCGTACAATGTATTTTCTTTGGTATACAATAAGTAATATTTACTTAGGTACTTTATTGAGCGAATTGACGAAAGTTTACATTATTGAAGAGTTTACAACAGCAACACTAATTACGTATGTCTGTTGATTTGTAATATAACACCTTTATAAATAGTTAATTCCATTTCTGAAAATAGGAAACGGTTCAAGGCGAGAATACTCAACCGCGACCGATATATGAACCTTAAAGAAAAAGATATAAGGCCTAGAATACAGTGACTTATTTATGGCCTAAAGTTGTAAGTACAAAGGAAAACTTTGTAAAGAAAATACCGCAGCTCGATCAACTGTGAAATAAACAAGGGGTCAATCGTAAAGCCGAAACAAGGTATTCTAAAAGAAAAGTCGAAAAGGCATAAATAAACAGTCTTGATTTGGGTGCAATACTGTGACGGAATTTAAATTAAACGGTTCTTAGTAGGTACTTACTGCCTTTGATCTAGAAATTTTAGTCTATTTTCCTGTTATTACTGACATTGGTGATATTTTAGACAAGTAATTTTTTAGTTACGCCAAGAATAGACTAGTAATTAAGAACGTAAGTTAATTCTTATAATATGTGTTCATTTACTTTAAGAAGTAATAGAAACAATATAAATTAATTTAATCACTCATAGGATGAAATAAATTAGTTTATATTTTGTATTGGTGTGCAAAAAGTGAGAGTAAATAAACTAATAAGACTGTAATAGATCTAGTTACGGACGACCTTTCAGCTGTAGTGGTGCGTTAATAGGGTTCGATTTCCGTTCGGGGCAGATATTTGTATTTGTACAAATATTTATTTCCGATCTGGAAGTATGTATGTCCTTGTTATTCTCCACACTGTGTCACTCGAAGCTATCGGTCCCTGTTGTTATCATAGATACCTGAGATAACGATCGCTTCGTTACTAATGATAGGGAAATTATACGAAATATACAACACATACTGATTCAGTTTAGTTCAGTATCTGTGTATATATGAATATTATAATCTTTTACGAAAGCAGATTAATGTATTATATAAAATATTTGTATCGTAATTTAAATATACGAAAATATTTTTCTTTAATATACCGGTTCTCATTTAACATCAGAATCTAGATGCTTCATTTCTTTGTAAATCCGCAAAATATACAAAATATATTGTATCATAGTATCACCTGATGTTTGCTTAGGATCAAATTCTGTTTATCCCGTACACAATTTCATTTACAAACATTAATATTTTCATTTCTTTATTAAAACCTCCTGTTCTATCTGACAAAGAATTGAATGGAATAATTTTAAATTTAGAAATTATTAAAATATTCATGAACCTTAAATTAGCTGTTTCCATTTTTTTCAAAAATCTCTGATCTATTATTTTGGATCTCTTCTTATTTATAAATAAAAACTTTTAGCTAATCTTATTTCTATAATTTAGTACCTGGATGACCGAGCTTTGCTCGGTTAAATTATATTTAGATACATTACATTTGCTACTGATGAAACATAAATAATATTTTCGATCTTACCGACATAATATTAAAATAAAAGGAATTGGTTATTTAAATAAAAAATAAAAAGTAAAAAGAGCTCTTAATTCAAAAGAAAAAAAAAGGAAAAAAAATTGGTCTCAGGACACCTGGATTCGAACCCAGGTTTTCTGATTTCGAATCCGCCAGATTCCCATCCGAGCTGTTAGAAGCTTGTCAATGACAGCGAAATTTACCTTCGTATTCTAATGATATTTTATAATTGCGTAAAAAAAGGGATAAAACGACATTTTCTAAAAATAAATCCTAGCTAGATCGATTTATCGCCCCCGAAACCCCCTGCATACTAAATTTCATGAAAATCGTTGGAGCCGTTTCCGAGATTCCGATTATATATATATATATACAAGAATTGCTCGTTTAAAGATATAAGATACTGTAGCATATATATACATATATACATCCTTTTTTTGTGTCGCATGGGAATCCATTTACGGAAGATATCCAGGACAGGCCCGGGTAGGCAGTCCTAGACTTATGTCGGACTCGGCACTTTGGGAGTGCAATACCATACTAAGCCCCTGCGGGAGCCTTCGGCTGCTTTAATTGGAGGGTCCCAGATCTGCAGGCAACAGCATCCCTCCGGCGAACGCAGACGTGATGGGTAACAGCGCCACCATTTCCTGCACTGCGCTTACGAACCCGCCTGCCAAGCATGGTAACTATTGGCAAACCCCTCAGAGATTATGGGGGAAACCTACTTTCAACAGTATACATACAACGGCTGTTGTGGTGGTAGATTTCCATTCTACCTTCAAAGGTTTTAAAACATTTACATCAGTAGGCTAAATCAATCAATACTGACTTAATAAAATTCTAAAAATAGCTGACAAATGATGTGCAAAAAATCTGTGTGCCTAATTAACAATAAAAAAAATCAAAAAACCCGACTGCGTAAAATACTCTTATTATAAACTAAAAAGAATAAAACAATTTACTAGCTTTCATTTGATACCCATATTGCTACAGTAAGAAAATAATTCAACTCCCTCCCCTCATTCCGCCATTTGCGGGCGCCATTTTGAAAATTTATATAGCCTATGTCACTACTACAATTTAGAAAAATCCAACGACACCTCATATGTCAAAAACCGTCCAGCCGTTTGGGCTGTAGGGCGTGCCAAAGAAATGGACATACATACATACATACATACATACATACATACATACATACATACATACATACATATATACATACATACATACATACACTCGAAAAACATAACCCTCCTTCTGTCGCAGTCGGGTAAAAATTAAACTCATAACGATAATCACGCTACCAACAGGCAATCGATATATTAATTGATCGCTCACTAATTGCTTCCATTTGTGAAATGCACTTGTAGTGGCTATAACTAGTAGTAATGTTTTATAGTTTTTAATTCTTCGTTAGTTATCGCTTTTAAATTGCAATTTGTATAGATAAAATATTTCTATTGCTCCGCTATTTTAAACGAATTCTTATTTATCAGGTAAGCTATAAGGAAAAAAAATTTGGAAAACATCCGCAAAAGAGCAATAATAAATAAGGGTTAGCTGACAGTATATAAGTTTACAATTTTAAGTTTAATACTATATTATATAAGTTGTAGACTTATCTTATACATATTATAAGTTATAGCTATATCTGTGTATTTTAACTATAGATAACATTTCGTAATACTTCTAAGATTTGAACAATTAATGCGCGTAGCCATATAACTAGTTCCTCGCTCATAATAATTTTACGGCCGAAGTTGTATCACGAGTCTAAACTTTATGATAGTGAGATTCTGTGCATAGTATTTCAAGTATGGAATTATTCGGAACACCATATTCACTAAAACTTTAAGACTGTTCCACTGATTGGAATATCTAATTTTTCCTCTCTCTCAATGTAGACTCGTAATAATTATCGTACAGTATTCCATTTTGTTATGAGAGACATGAGTTAGAATCACCGTTGAATAGCGCCGACAGTCGCTGGTTTTCCTATCGAACAGTTGCATTTGCGTGAATATTTCTTACGGGGTTTTGGCGTGTGGGTCTTAACACTGTCATTACAAATACTTGATAATGACTGTTACTCCAAGTAAGAAAGTTGAAATAGATGAACAATGGGCACGATAAAGTTCAGCACAGTGATTAGATTAGTAAACTTTTTTATCTTTTGTCTCATATAGATAAAATATTCTTGGAAGCAAATCCAATAAGCCCAAACACGATTGGCTTTAAAATCAAATAGGAGTTGTTAATCTTGCAGGTTCTAGGTGATGCCGTAGCTTATGTCTAGGACATCAGTCAAGCCTTTAGGCAGTTTCCCGATGCTTTCATCGCCTAAAAAAGAACTGAAAACTTTCAAATTACTCGGTAGTTCTTTTTTTTCATATAGTTAATAAAATTTTATAAAAAATTCCTTCAATAATAAAAAAAACCTTTCAAGGAATATGTACGAGTATAATAACTCCATTCGTTAATTTTATTTTTTTATTGTCCACTTTAGCCGTTATCTTAATACAATCCTATTAATTTGACTAAATGCTTTATAACTATAAAAAGTGGAAATTCCTAGAAATTGGATAACCATCTAGTAACCTAACAGCCAAATAACGAAAAGCTTAGTATTGTTATATTTCTTTCTTTTTTTTGGATCATGTTTTACCAAAAAAAAAAAACTTAATCGAAATATATTTTATTTCAATACATTTTGAGAGAAAGAAAAGAGTTTTAATACACATTAGAGTTAGTGAGAAGCTACACAATATCGGAATGTACGGACATAGATTCTATAATCAATATAAATAAAATAAATTATAGATAAAGATACAATGAGAAAATTTAGCTCAAAAACATAACAACAGCACGACAATTAAATATCAGGTCTTATGTATTGGGAGTAGATAATGAGAATTCTATGACTTATAAACAGTCAATTCCAACGTTTCATGTGTCTGTAATATATAATACTTGAACTTAATAAGTATTTTAAAAGTAGGAGTTTTCTATAGTACTTAAATATTATTCGAACAGTGTTCTGATAGTCTTATGTTCGTAGTCATATCATTAGATCTCTCGACCTTTTCGACCGGTCCAATTTACTCTAAGCTCTAAAACAGCGGAAATAATGAAACGCTTATGCAAAATGCCAAGTAGCTAACATTGGGTATACTCCCAATATTTAGTTTCGAAATCCTTGAGGAATATTTTTCCGAACTACCCTATTTACCTTGTATATCATATCCAATTATTTGGTAAGGTTAGCATCTTTAGCTTCACTTGCAACCGCGACTTTGTTCACATAGAATTTAGTGATACTGACAATGGAACCGAATAATTTCATTCACAATTTGATAGATCTTCGTTTCTTGTTTAGAAATATTAACTTAAGTTAAAAAGGGAATAAGTATAATTATAACATTAGCTTAAGTAAAGTAAAAGTGCTGCTTAATCTGATTTGCTTATAAAAAAAAAAAAACATTATTTTTTTAATAATAAATATTAGCATCATGTAAACAACATCTCGTTATTACACACATACACTTAATTGTTTTACTTGTATATTAATTCAGAGAAATAACTATTAAATCTAAATAAAAGAAATACATCTTCGTGTATATCACACTCGTACACACATATACATACATAAACACCCAAACTTAAGAATAAAGATACGAGGGCTTTTTTGTGTATACATACTCGTATATATTGAGATATATTGTGCATACATACATATAAATATATTTATAGTTTTCTTAAACGTTTTATTTTTATTCTACTTATATGATAATCTAAATACATAGTAATCACACTGATTTTGGATGTTTTAATAGGAAATATATCCCCACCCCCCCTAATTTTCCCCGTGTTCATAGATTATAAGTACACAATTAAGCCTTCAACCTATGACTAAAAGATGATGAATGAAAGATGACAATGGGATGAAGAATGAAAGTGCGAGAAGCATAAAAGCGAGAGTAGTATGAATGAGTTTGCTAATAAAAACATCCGTAAAACAGTCTCCCCGGGGAAGTCTTGTATTTAAAAAATAAATAAATACGAAAGATAGAATGTGGTATGTTGTAGTGATACTTTGTTTTAATAACTTTCTAGTGTGGTGAGTTGTGGGTTCGCCCGTCGTTCTTAGCGGAAATATAAACTTTGTATCTGTATTAAATATTTACTTCTAGTCCAGGTGGTTGTTATACTGTGCCTCGTAAAGCACGTAAAGGTTTTGATCTCATAGGCAACATAAACACTTAATAACTATCTCATGTCAGTTAACATTTGACTGGGAATTAAAAACAAGATAAGAGGCTTACGCCCAGCCCAGCAACAGGACATTTATAAGCTGTTTCAGTTCAGTTTAGTAAAGGATTCAAAGGTACAACATAACATACAACAAACATACGTGCTAATAAATATTTCTAAGCATAAACAATTTTATGTTAACAATAAAGATAAGGAAAAAAACATTTAATTCAAATTTCGAATCTTCTCAAAAGCATGGTCATAGCAGTTCACAAGTCATAACGTGACGAGTTTGCGTATTAAATTGAACTAATTCTCGAACAGATCGACCGGCTAGCCCAAGGGTCGCTTTACAATGGCATCGAAAATTGTTATAAGCGATAGAAGGGTTAATTGCTACCGTTCTACTTCGAATCACTCGAGTTTTATGGCGCCGATTTTAGAGCGTATTCATGGTTCTTTTAAAGACTCTTGATTGGGTGATAACGTAGTAGATTAAATTTCTCGAAACGAATAAAAACAGTTAACGGTGCGATTTCGTTCGAGTCGAGTCAGCTAGCTGATTGAACATTTGGAATTAATTTTATCTTTGAGATTCTATAAGACTTAAAATTATTTATTTAAAAAATATATTGATATTTTTAAATAATAAATAAATAAATATTAACCAACAATCACACCACGTTAACCTAGCCCCGTGCTAAGTTCATCAGAACTTGTGTTACGGGTATTAGGAAAGGAAATAAATTTAAGAAAATTATATAAATACATGTATACACGTCCATGATCCTGTGCAGACATCTATATTCGTCATACAAATTATCTGCATTTGGCGGGATTCGAACCCGCGACTGCTGCGTAAAGTGTCCAGTTGCCTGACCACTCGACCAGACGGCCGTCTGATATTATATTTATTTTATATTTTTTTCTCTCTATTTAGTAATTTTTCTTCACATGTATTAGTATTGCGAAATGTAAAAAAAAAAATATGTAACGATTAATGTCTAATTTCACGATCGTTAAATCACTTCGTCAAACAAAGACAAGATTTTCACACAACAATTTATGTACAAACCTTATCAGAAGTGAAACATCTTTGGCAAACTCAATTTAAAATTTATTAATACCTATTAATAGTTAAAAATTCTATTACTTATTTACGCGTTGTTTACACGTTGCTAGGATACGCGACATCATACTATCTCATTCTCATTCTCTCCTACACATTTTTGTATTTTTGTCGTTCGTTTCAAATCACAACGATTCTAAAGAAGTTTTACTTCAATAAAATAAAATAAAAACTTGTTTTTTTTATGTTCTATATATTATAATGGTTCGGACGCTTTATATATTTGTATATAATTTTTTCGTTAAATCTGACGCCATAACTTGTATTTCCAACTTACACTAAGAGCTTAAAACTCCTCAAATATCTTATTCAAGGCACAACCGGAGACAAAATATGTTAAAGTAGTTACAGTAATGACTTTTAAAGAGTCGACGCTGGAGTATAAATAAAACCAAACTCTTTATAGATGTCGTTTTAAAAATTGGCCTTTATTTTGATAAACGTAAAAAATATATAAATTTAAATTAATTGAATTTCATTTTAATACTGAAACAATTCATAAACAATGCCATGTTGTTTTAAGAATATCGAATTAAAAGGAGTGCTGAACCAAGCACATAATATCGAACGAAACTACATGTAAAAGTAAAAAAAACAACGGGCATGCTTAGCCATTAAAAGTTTAAAATTAATTTAGAACAAATTTAAGTCATAGTATTCACACGCTAACTAATTATGCAAATATATAAATAATATCGTATAAATTTTCTATTCAAAATATGGCTTTTAAAAACACTTGAAACTGCAACTAAGCATTATATAGCTGAAGGCGTTACGGAGTTAATTCTTGATGCAATTTCGAAATGAAATTTACTCGGAACAAGCATTTACCGCGATAAGGAAAAGTGCATGATGTTATTATGGCACGATTCTTTGATAAAGGAAAATTTTTTGCTTAACTTTGTCGCTGAAATTGTGTGTGCAGCTTAAAAATAATATGGTGCTTTTATTGTTAAAATGTTGCCTTTAAGCTGTGACACTAAATTAGTTCTTAATTTAAAGTCACTTGATTAGTATGTAGTCCGCTGATTTCTTCTAAAAAAATTACTACATTTATAATTCAAAAAAAAAAAATATGTTGTGACAAATTTTAAAAGATCAGTTGTTTAGTTTCTCCGCAGAACCTACGTTCAAAGATAATTCATTATAGTTAGTTATATTCTGTTAATTGTAAAGCATTGTGTGATAAATAAATTGCTAATGGCTAATTGAATCAATTTATTTTATACAAAGTTAATCTAAATTAAAATCTGAATTTTCTTAACTGTCTGAAACAAATCTAAGTCTAATCCTGGAATCGGAAACGTAAAATTTTACGCAATTACATTTAAGCAATGTTTGCTATATAAAATAATTGATAGAAAATGTTACCTAACTTACTTAATTAGTCGAAGAATTTTGTTAAAGGTCCGTATTTTTAAAAGCAAAAGGAATATGAAAACATAGTCTAGGTGTTGTTTATAAAAAAATAATATTTAAATTCTTTCTCCAAGAGAGTTTATATATGAAGTTCTAGAAATAGACCTCTCAGAGGTTCCACCTGCGTTGAATTATACATTAGATACCTGCTATATTTCTTATAATCTATAACATTTTCCGAGTTTTTTTACAGATTATCTGTATAATTGCAGTGACCCTGTTTTCTGCTCTAAGGGTTGTGGGTTTGATTCCCGCCCCGAGTCTGGATGTAATATACATAATATTTTTATTTATATATGTATTATTTATATGTATATTTATTTTTAAAAAAATGTATATCAGTCGGCTGTTACCTAAAACACAGACATTAAGTTGCCTACCTTAGGATCAGAACTTTTTTTTGTCTTTTTTTTAATTTTTTATAGGGCGCATTGCTCGTAGAACTGACGGCTGATGAAGCAGAAAGGTTCTCGAGTGAAGACCACGTACCGTCAAGCGTAGCGTCGGACGGCCGTCCACGAGATGGACAGACGAATTGAGGAAAGTCGCCGGAAGCCGTTAGATAGAGGATATAGGCTGCTTCAAACCGGTCTCTCTGGAGATCGATGGGGGAACCCTACGTTCAAAAGTGGAAATCCAATGACTGATATGATGACGATGATGATGTAATAATTATATGACCTGCGTAAATTTGGTACTTAGAAACATCAAGTATGGTATTAAGTTTTCTTGTATAATATACGCCTATAGTAGTTCTCAGCTGGTATACGGCTAGTATGAAAAAAATAAATAATATTGTTAGTAGCATGACGTTTGTGAACAACTTGATACAAATTATTTTGCCGAGATTCAGAAAGTTATTAGACAAATGACAGAACGTAAATGTAAAAGTGAATAAAAGGTTAAATTTTACAAATAACTAAATAATAATCTATAAGTAATTGAAACAAAAGCGTCTGTCTGTTAAGTTCATATTAAATTTGTTTTACCTGTCTGACTAAATTAACACAAATCTATAAGTTAACTAATATTAAAATTGTCTTAAATTTATATAATTATTGGCCTTTCTATATGGCCTGGCTTTGTTCTAGCACAAGTAGGGGAAAAATTAAAACACGTAAATTAGACCATTTTTTTGGCACCGACTCCAAAAATAACTGATAATAAATTGTGAAGAGGTATATAAGTATCGATAATTTCGTTAATGGTCCCTTAATGCTCTTTGTTTTGAAGTGATTAAAATATTATTTTCTATTTTAAAATTCAAGTTTGTACATGTAGGCATAATGTTGAAGTCGGTTTATGATTTTTCCTAAAAATTAATTTTATTCCGGTTAATTTTTCACAAATTTTATTTTATTTTCGCATGGTACAGGCACCAACGGTAGTCGGTACGTAAAGTAGGTACTCTATGTACTTTTCTGTACCCCATAAAACTGGTATGCAGAATTTCATGATGATCGGGATTCAGGTTAATAGTTAAGGCGTAAAAGCGTAACAAACAAAAAAACTCACTTTAGAATTTATCATATGGATGAAATTAGCATAAAATTAATGTACATATTTATAATTTAGGTACATCATACATGTCACTTGTTTGAACTGAGTCTTAAATTAGCTGTAAATCTAATAGTTAAAAGTAACAACATAACAACAATTGAGCTGAACTGTGAGCCGGTTCACAAGTCCGGTTCAAGCATATGGCTCATGAGCTTATCTGCAGTTCATAAAAATTCATTGAGATACCCATGTCTAATAAAGACACAAAAAAAAATAAAATATAAAAATAGACACAAAATGTCAATAAATCATGGTCAACAGGTATGACGTCACAACGCCGGAATTGGCGGTGCCGCGCCGCTAAAATTGGCGGTGACGCCACCGCCGATTTTAGCGTTGCGGCACCGCAACGCCGTTATGTGTTTCGGCCCTTAGCGTTGCGTCAACGCAACGCCGTTATGTGTTTCGGCTCTTAAGGTCTGCTTAAAAGGACAATTTATATAAAAATAATGAAATTGTAAATTTCACGTGTCTGTTTTTTTTTGTCTGAATTTTTTTTTGGAACGTCCAAAAACTATAATAATATACAATTATATCATTCTCAAAACACTGTCCGTCCGTCTGTTAATTTGGACACGAATTATATCTAAAGTACTAAAACTACGTTATATAACCATGCAAACGGTAAAGTGTATATCGAGGTCTTTGAATTTCCATCCCAATTTGATAATCCATAGTCGATCAATTTGCACTTCCTTGATGTTCCTGGTGATAATAACATCTCTTTATCCCAGTTGTCATACTTCGAATCGTATTGAAGAAAAAAGTTAATGTTTTAAAAAGTTTTAAGTCTAATTTATAATTCGATTCCATCAGTGTCCCTCTACTTCTCTCAAAGCTGTCATATTATGGATTTGATTGCTCGGCAATCAAATGATTCTCTAGTTACCTTGAGCGGCGGAGGCAGTACGTGGAGCTGAGAATAACAGATGGCACACCCTCAGATCCTCAACGCAACTGGTCACTCTCTACAATGCAGATATTGTACAGGCTTTTGAGCACTGTAGATTTCATCTTTACCCCGACGATGTGCAGATGTATCACTCATTTCTATGAAAAAACAACACTAACGCTGTGGATAAGATTAATAGTGACTTGGCTCGGGTCCGGGATTGGACAAGATCAAACTCTCTTTTCGTTAATCCCAAAATGTCAAAGTTTTTACTTTTGGGTTCCCTACTACAACTACTGAGCGGATTTAGATGAAACTTTAGAGTGATACAGCTTATAAATCAGAATAACACATAAACTCAATTTATAAAGATTTTGTGTAGTTTGGCCATAATATAACATAGTTTAAAAATTATCACGCGGAAACGCGTAAGTGACGCTTAAACCACGGCGCTTACGACCTTCTTTTCGTGAGAATTTACTAAAATGTCAACTGGAAGCACTTATTACTGTGCACTCTGCGAACGCAAAGGAACGTTTTTTGTATGACAGTCTTTGTTACCGAATTAAGAATTTGATACCGATTCATCGTTATAAGAATTTGATACGGGTAGTTTGAAGCCTGGGGAAGGACATAGAATACTTTTAGCCGCGAGCGGAAGCTAGCAGCTACTACATACTTGGGAAATACACACTACCTAAGTAGGTTCGATTTGGAAAGTGAGATAATAGAAAATACATTGCTGATATTTTATTCTTTGGAAAACAAGGAAATTTCATAAAATTAAATTTTTGTGTAACATGGTATACAGCACGTTAAGGATTATTGTTGTACATTCAAAAATATTTTTTTAAATCAATTATAACATGTAATACTTTCGCTACTTTCTTCTTAATTTACGTCAAGAAAGGCGTGCAGAACTATAGAACCTCGGTGGAATAAGCTTCAAGTTTTATTTAATGCAGGCAGCCGTCAGCCATAATAATTGATCCCTCACAATGTCATTATATTTATGATTATAAACTTCGTGTCTAACCACAGGTTATATAAATTGATTTACCTGTTCATGATCTAGTACATGCACCAGTGCAATGCACACTTTTAGTGCTTTTACTAAATAAAAATGAACTACAAAACCCGTCACAAAATCAATTCTTCATATTTTTTTTTCTTTTACAGCAGTTCGATAATTTAACGATAGAAAAAATCTTAAAAGATAAATGATAGGTCTATCTCCTATTAAAAATATCCTTGAACGGTGAAGTAAAAATTTTATAACAAACTTTACTACAGTAAATATAAGGTCTATAATTGTTTGAAATTTAAATTTATGCCTGCCGTTTACGCTATTGAACTAGGATAGTAATGTACGACTGTTATCGGCGCCTTTAGCGATTTATCGTTCGTATGTTAAAGACTACGACCTCTGGGGGTAAACGAAAATACGGAAGACTTAGAGCAATTTTACGTTCCATTTAGATCGTTTGTGTCCTTACGTAGCAACGTCCGTTTTAGTATAGACGTCACAAGAAGAATGTTAAATGCTTCGATCGAAGATAAATTTTTATTCCTGTATCGATTATTTTATGAATGTTTTTATTTATAAACGCAGGGTTATATTAAAAAAACCAAATGAAATTGAACTATATATAATATACATGTGCCACTTCTTTACAAAGCTCTCATTTTTAATATACAAGAAGGGTTGGGGTGTAATTCGCCACGTTACTTTACAAAGGGTTGACGGATAGTTTCCCTACCAAGAGTAATGATTATTATCTTATTTTCATGATAGCGAAGGGGTTGATAACAAGAATGGGATCGATTGGAAGGACAACAGCTTAGACGCTGTTTGCGTGAATACAAATATTTACTAGGAGCGGGAATCAAACCCGCGATTGTCGGTGATAATGAAACTTTTCGGATCAATGTATAACTATTATCGTAAATAAGAAATATGGTACTTTCCACTAATATATATTTTATAATAAAATAAAAGCAATTTAATTTTACGTATACCAATACAATTAGAAATTAAATTTATAATTACATTTCAACTTATATTACGCCAAATAAATAAATCAGGCATTCTTACTAGATAATAATTAACTCGTTTAAGAATTAATAAAATAACTTATTGATAAATTATTAAAACTTACAAAATGAACGTCTAAGAATTTGAAAATAGGTTACCTCGATTTAATAACTTTGCTTCTCGTGTTCGTTATAATTTATTAAGGGCAATTAATTATGTCCCAGTAGAATGTAATTACCCCATTGGCTCACTCTTCTGCTATGTAAATTAATATGCATCATTATATAATTAATATTACATGTAGATAATTATTTTCTTACATATAAATTGTGGTGTTATTATATCTGCTAGGTTTGACCCTAATTGACATTTATGTTTATTGCGTTACTTCTATAAATAGTGTTGTGATGTCCTTGAAGTTTATAAAATTTCCACGAAAGTTTCAAAATCGAACCAGGAGTTCGTTCTATTCGCGAATTAAAAATAAATAAATAACAACAATCAAGTTTTGATTCCACTTTAAATTTATATTAACATAAATATAAATTGTAATCCGAAATTCGACAGTTGCAGATATCTTGAATCATCTAATAACTAATACAACTAATATAGGTACCTTTTTTTGTCGCAGGGGAATCCATTTGCGGATGATATCCAGGATGCCCGGGTCGGCAGTCCTGGACCTATGTCGGACTCGGCACTTTGGGAGTGCAATACCGTACTAAACCACTGCGGGAGCCTTCAGCCGCTTTGATTGGAGGGTCCCGGATCTGCAGGCAACAGGATCCCTCCAGCGACAGGCTGGCCTCGGCAAAAGGCCAGACTTCTCCTCCATGGGGACTGTCCCGCTTACCTCTAAACAGTCCCTACGACGCCGTTTCTAGCAGGACTGGGTTCGCATCCCGGCCCGACACGGGCACAATGGCGTTACTGGAGGCGCATTAAGTAGCACCTCCTACGCACCCCCATTCGTCGCCCGCGGATGGAGGCCACGTCGGCGGCCTCCTCTCTCACCCGCTCGTCGGCCTCCTTCTGGGACATTACCGTCTCGCAGAAGGAGACCATCGCCTTCCAGGACTCGTCGTCGCTGCGCATCGCGGTGATAACTAATAAAGTACCTATTATAGACATGACAGTAGAATTAGACTGTCGTATCACAATATTATTACTTTACATTTACACTCACTCAAAATGATTGCTAACCAGGCAACAGACCTTTGCTTTGCGTAAAGGTATTTTTTTTTAACAAAGTTGCATTCGTGTATTTGTATCTGTATGTGATTGATTAATGATTATAGGTGTGTGTAAGATGGAGATGAGATGAATGCTTATACGTGTAGTGACGTGTGGATGTGAATTGAGATGATTAACATGTTTGTCTGTATGTATGTATGCGTGTGTAGGATGTGTATATGTGTAGGATGTGTATAGTGTTATACGAGTATGATGTGTAGTGGATATATGTTGGTACATATTATGTGTCCTAAAACATAATATAGCATGGGGTATAATATATTTAATATTAAATTTATTTGTAAACCTATTTTCAACACCTGAGCAAAGGTTATAAGAAGGCCATTATCTCATCTAGTCTAAATCATTACCCATAATTAAATTGACTACATGTTCAAAGTACCTACACAAACAAAGCTTCTTTAATCGTGGATAAATAAATAGTATGAAAAACCCAAGCCGTATGTACACCGTTTGTTAGGCTACAAATCCACGTCCATTGTCGTGAGCTAGAAACACCACGCTAACAATGAATCTAATTAATCACTAATACTATCTATGCAACTCTGATTATTTTTAACGAGACATCGTTTGTTACTCGACTTTGTACATGCGGTAAGTAGATAAAATCAGGCATTTTACATGATGCCTAACTTATTTAAATGCTGGCTTTTGACGGAATTTTATGGATTAACTAAAGAAAAAAATGAAGGTGGTAGATTGTTCAAAACAGAGTTTTGTAAAAGGATTTTAATAAAATAATACCTAAGAGCTAACATATCCCATCCCCTTATTACCCTTAGCACTGCCCTACTCTCCTTGTTTGAAGCCCAGTATCGCAATTATGGCTGGCTGGTAAAAAAAGTGCTTGTATGGTGGTGCCTACTTAACAGTACATAGACTGTATTTAAATTTCAGTGCCCTAAACGTTAAGTTCGAAAAAATCGTTGTTTTTCCTAAATTACACCATAATATATTTTCAATATTGGATATAACAGTTTAGAGGTTATTGTGTCGACTTACATTGCAATTGCACGCATTATGTCTAGTTAATTCCAATATTTAATGAACAACGTCATAGTATTCTGTATTCTGAAAAAACTATTCTAACAAAAAAAAAAAAAAACATATGTTATTTTTAATATCAGGAAAACCGATGAACAAATTTACTAAGATATTGCTAATGTATCCCAAGTGCATGTGTAATATTTAATCCTTAATACTACAACTATTTAATAAGGTAAAGTTCCTTAAACAAATCGTTAAACTGCTATTTATCTCAACTCAGCGAAGAAAATTGAAAAAGTAGTTCTGAACGCTCCCAGTGATTCCGTATTAGCGAGCTTCCACTCGTTAATCAACCGTTTAAGCACAGCTTATACTGTAGTTGGGAATTACTCAAACTTTGATCCTGTGTCGGAGCGGGGATTTCAACTGGGTGCTTTATAGTGCAAAATTAAGTAGGGCTATTTTATTTAGACCGAACTATACTCCATAAAGTACATCATGTGACCAACTTTTAATCTCTATACAAGAACTACTTTAGTCTAACATGTCGATATTTTTATTGCCTGTGAAATTTTAAACAAAAAGGTTTTAGTCGTTCCACAGATTAAACAAAGAGTATAAATTGTATTAGACAGTTTGTAACTTTTTTGTTGGGAATAATCTAATTAAAACTAATTCAATTTTTATTGTTTCTTTATCTAACTAGCACAGGGAATAATATAGACGAAATATATATATATATATATATATATATATATATATATATATATATATATATATATATATGTTGAGATTTGTGAACGCAACCTATAGATGTCACAATGTATTTGTCTATTATTAATTGTCTCTGGTTCCTTTTCCTCCTTCTTGTTCGCTACGCCATTACCGATTACGCACTTAATAATTTTCTATAGTAAAATAAAAAATATATTAGTTTAAACCAATCTTTGGACTTTTATTTCAACAGGTTATGGGCCCAGACCTACCTGTATGAAATTATTTTGTAAAAGTTTAAAGTAAAAGTCAAATAGTAAGCAAGTCCAAAGTTAGGGCCACGCGGTCGCCGGGGTTTCTACTTTTCAGCTTTTCAGATTACTTATATATATTGAAAAGTTGTATACAATGACTTCAAACAATACTTTGACACTCATTGAGAAGCTCACTGGTCGCGAAAACTGGTCTACATGGAGTTTTGCAGTGAGGGCATACTTCGAGCATGAGGACTTATGGGAAATGGTTGAACTAGGACCCACTGACAAACTAAAGGACAGAAAGGCTAAATCGAAGTTGATACTTCTAGTTGATCCCATGCTATTTGTACACATTCAAGAGGCAAGGTCTGCCAAGGAGGTTTGGGACAATTTGGCAAAGTCTTTCCAGGACTCCGGTTTACTAAGAAAGGTTGGTTTACTAAAAGATTTAATTAACACAACTTTAGAAAACAGTAATAGCGTAGAAGATTATTTAAACAAGATAATGACCTCAGCTCACAAGTTAAGAAACATATCATTTGAAGTAAATGATGAATGGCTAGGTACATTGATGTTAGCCGGTTTACCAGAGGTTTACAAACCCATGATTATGGGCATAGAGAGTTCCGGTGTAAAAATAAGTGCCGATTTAATTAAAACTAAGCTGTTACAGGAAATAAAACAGTCGGACACTACTGCATTTTACACAAACTCAGTTAAGAAACCACTGTCTAAAACTCAGTCTCAGTCTAAATCTAAAGGTCCAAGGTGTTTTCATTGTAACAAATATGGGCACATGAGCAAATACTGCTGGTTTAGAAAAGACAAAAATAAAAATATGAAGTCTCAAAATACAAAGGAAAAGACAGATGATAATGGCTTTTTGGCAGCTTTTTCAGCAATGCAGTCAAATGACAGTTACAGCTGGTACATTGATTCTGGTGCATCGGCTCACATGACCATGCATCGACACTGGTTGGAAGACGAGATGCCTCCGCCTGTACAGAATATAAAAATTGCAGATAGCAAAATACTGCATGTGGAGAGTTGTGGGAATATATCCATCCAACTAGACAAGAACAACAAAATAAAGGTGAGAAATGTTTTATATATACCTGAGCTGTCAACTAACCTATTATCTGTTAGTAAAATAATTAAAGCAGGATATCATGTTGAGTTTAATGAATATGGTTGTTTTATACAAAGTCAATCAAAACAAAGTATAGCTTCTGCATCTCTTATAAATGATACCTACATACTAAATGTTTTGCATCAATATACAGCCATGAAAGCTAGTACAGAGACTGATGTTTACTTATGGCACTTGCGCATGGGGCATTTAAATATAAAAGACGTTAATAAGTTACCTAAAATAGTACGTGGTATAAAATTGACACCACAAAAGGAAAGTTACACTTGCATTACATGTTTAGAGGGTAAACATAGTAGAAAACCTTTTCCAAGCAGTACTTCGGAAACTAAAGACCTGTTGGATTTGGTACACAGTGATTTGTGTGGTCCTATGCAAACCAAATCAATAGGAGGTGCAAGGTATGCAATAACATTTATTGATGATTACTCTCACAAAGTATTTGTGTATTTTATGAAGCATAAACATGAAGCATTAGATAAATTTATAGAATTCAAAAATTTAGTTGAAAATCAGTTAAATAAAAAGATAAAGATGCTCAGAAGTGACAATGGAAAAGAATATATAAATAATAACTTTAATAATTTCCTAAAAAAGAGTGGGATAATACATCAAACTTCGAATCCATATACACCTCAACAAAACGGTCTCAGTGAACGAATGAACCGTACATTAATTGAAAGAGCTAAGTGTATGTTGTTTAACTGTGAATTACAGAATGACTACTGGGCTGAAGCAATGTCAACAGCTGCATATCTTATAAATCGCTCACCAACACATGCTCTCTCCAATATGACTCCTGAAGAAGCTTGGTCTGGGAAAATACCGGATTTGAGTAACCTGAAGATATTTGGCTGTAAAGCCATGGTACACATACCAAATGAAAAGAGGAGAAAACTGGATTCAAAGTCATGTGAGTTAATTTTTGTTGGATACTCTGAAACTACAAAAGGATATAGATTTATAGAGCCTAAAAGTAAAAAAGCTATTACTAGTAGAGATGTTGTATTTTTGGAAGATAGTATTAAAAGAAATATAGTCCCAACCTCTGCATCTGAAAGAAAAGTAGATAATATTAATGAAAGTAAAAAAAATTTATGTCATGAAACAAATTTAAAAATAAGTGAAAATAATAATAAATTGGACTTACCTTTATCTGAACAGCAATTCGAAGAACCTGAAAACAAAAATATTATTAATATATCTGATACTTCCAGTATACACTCAAGGTCATTCTATGATGATCCTGATGATGAAACATACTTACCAGATGAAACTATTGACGTGCCTGAGACTTCCAAGATTCAGACGAGATCTCAAAGAAGAATGGAAATGTATGATAGTTCAACGTCTTACCTTTGTATGAATGTTGAGTCCACGATAAGCCTACTGAACTGTGACCCACAAAGTTTGGAAGAAGCACTGAAAAGTGATACAGCTGACCTGTGGAAACATGCAATGAATGAGGAATATAAGTTTTTGATTCAAAATAATACTTGGTCACTTGTAGATAAACCAATTAATAAGAAAATTATTCCATGTAAATGGGTGTTTAAATCAAAAACAGATGAAAATGGAAATATCATACGTCACAAGGCAAGGCTAGTCATTAAAGGTTATCAACAAAAGAAAGGAATAGATTATCATGAAGTATACTCACCTGTCGTCCGATATTCTTCAATAAGATATCTTGTGGGAATAGCAGCAAAATATAGTCTACAAATACATCAAATGGATGCCATTACAGCATTTTTGCAAGGAGACATCACTGAAGAGATTTACATGACTCCGCCGCCATCGTTTGAGCAAGGAGAGAAAGTATGTCGCTTAAATAAAGCTATATATGGCTTGAAACAAGCCAGTAGACAATGGAACAAGAAATTAAACACTGCTTTATTGGACATTGGTCTATTAAGATCAAAAATTGATCCTTGCATATATTATAGAATAATTAACAAGCAAGATATATTATTTATAAGTGTATATGTAGATGACTTGATTTGTTTTTTTAATAATGAAAATAGCATGAAGAATATTAAACATAAATTACTGGAAAAATTTCATATGAAGGACATGGGAAGAGTAAAGCAATGTGTTGGCTTTAGAATCAAACAAGAGCAAAATAAAATTTCATTAGATCAATCAATTTATATAGAGAAAATTCTAAAACGTTTCAACATGTCTGATTGTAAACCTATTTGGACACCGTGTAAAGCAAATATTCAATTAAAGAAAGCTGAACAGGACAGTGAAATACTTAGGAACATACCATACCATGAAGCTGTTGGATGTTTACTATACCTATCTCAAGGAACAAGACCAGATATAGCCTATATTGTAAATTCTTTAAGTAAATATAATAATAAACCAACTGCAGAACACTGGAGTGCATTGAAGAGAATTTTAAGATATTTAAAAGCTACAGTGAATTATAAATTAACATTTAAGAAAGATGACAGCGAAATTGTTGGATATTGCGATGCTGATTGGGCAAGTCAGTCTGAAGACAGAAAATCCTGCACAGGATATGTTTTTATTTTTCAGGGGGCCTCTATCAGTTGGTGTTCTAAAAGACAACAAACTGTGGCATTATCAAGTACAGAGGCCGAATATATGTCTTTGTCAGCATCTATACAAGAGGCATTGTGGCTAAAACAATTACAAGAAGAGTTTTGGCCTGAACTTAAAAGCAGGCCCTTATTAATGTATTGTGATAATCAAAGTTGCATTAGTCTTTCAGGTAACGAAAGTTATCACGCACGAAGTAAACATATTGATGTCCGATACCACTTCATTAGAGAGAAGGTTGCTACCAATGAAATCAATATCAAGTACAAACGGACTGATCACATGGTGGCTGATGTCTTAACCAAGGGACTTCATCGGCCAAAGCATGAAGTGTTCACAAAGGCTATGGGTTTGCGTCCAGGAGAGAATGTTGAGATTTGTGAACGCAACCTATAGATGTCACAATGTATTTGTCTATTATTAATTGTCTCTGGTTCCTTTTCCTCCTTCTTGTTCGCTACGCCATTACCGATTACGCACTTAATAATTTTCTATAGTAAAATAAAAAATATATTAGTTTAAACCAATCTTTGGACTTTTATTTCAACAATATATATATATATATATATATATTTCATAGTATAGTATGTTTTATGTATATGTTTATGTACAACATTTTAATGTGTTACGGTGATTATACTTATAAATGATATCCAGAATAAAATAACTACATTATTTTTGATCTTCTTCGCAAAACTGTCTGTAAAAAGATGAATATACGACTTGCTCCCACGACGTGTTTTTGATCAACTGTAATAGACTAAGTTTTGTTGATATTGGTAAAGTTATAAAATGAACAAAATAGAACTAATAAAGTTAAATATTAAAATTACATGCAAAAACTTTCTTTTTATTTGCTTAGCTTAAGTAATAAACTGTTAGTTTCTGCGATCTTGATCTGATTACCCTTTTTATATTACTTCTATAATTAACTGACCTTAAAAGTGTCCCGCTGCTTTCTAAGCACGCACTTTTCAAAAAATTAATCACTTATCTATTATTATATCATTAAAGTATATTATTATTACATAATTATTTATGTACACAGTAATTTAAAATCATATTATATTTTACAGTAACGCAATCATACTTGATGTTGCCAATTATTTTTATTTATTGATTTATTGAAAATATTATTAACAATTCAATAATTCACTCTTAAATATGAACCTGTCGCCGGCAAAAATCATTATACAAATTCGATATACAAAAATACATTACCTTTAAAAGGTAATTGCAATTATAACGCTATTTTAAATCACCAGAGCACCGCATCGCTAGTTGGTAGAAATAAATTGCAAGTTTTCCGCACCGTCGCCTGCTGTATTGACGTTGACACTTACCGGTACATAAATCTAGTTGGATAATTAAAACGAATCGCTGAATAGACACATTTGAAACGGTCCTTTCTGACATCGATATTCCATTGATTTAGTTTGTAACAGAATGTTTTGTTGCAGCACTTATTTGTAAACACATAGACTATTGTGTCTCAATACTTGTAATAAATTTATAACAGGTCTAATTATGTACACTGAATACAATTTAAAGTTTTATTTTTCTTTTTGGAGGTTATTCTATAATCGATACTGAGGTAAAAAAAAATATTTCTATCCGTTTGTCTGACCGTATTTTGGCCACGCGTCACGCCAAAATAACTAAATAAATTGTAATTAGACTAGACATAAGTAAAGTTCATATTACAAGCTAAGACACTAAGTAATTTTTGGAGTTTACTCCTTAAGAATCGATTTTCATATATAAGGCGCCCGGTATGAGAAAAATATGAGAGGTAAAATCTACTGATGAATGACCTCGTTACTTTTTGTGGTTCGTCTTTGAATTTCATCATTTCTGATTCGATGTCGCAGAGAAATACCAAGCGTAGCCCTATCCATTGCTCACTGGGCGACTTGGTGCTTATTTAAAAGGCCCATAGTTAGAGACCAAAATCAAAATCAAAATCAAAATCAATCACTGGTAGCGCACATCGGTTAAAGATTTTTGACAGGCGCTTAGGTATGGTATGCAGCTTAGGACCCCGAAAAGCTTTCATTCCGGCTATCATCAAAATGCATAGTTCTAATTAATAGTATACATATACATAGTTTTAATTACTTTCTCATTAATAAGGTGTTTTCAATAGTTAACTACTTTGTAAGATACGATTTATATTGTAATTATTTTTATATTAAATTTAAATCTAATAATAATCTAATAATTATTTTTATCATCATCCGTAAAATGTTATTTAGCTCATTATTTTACAAATAATAAATATTTGCTCCATGTTTATCGGTCTGTTTAATATTTCCTGTTATTAGATGTGTTAGTGCTACTCTTATTTTTATTATTTTTGTGTCATTTGTTAATCTTATTACCTAATCAGTTTTTAAAGTAAGTGATTTTATAATGATAAAGCTACTTATTTTAAAACGTGTATTAAGGTTTTGTGATAACACTCGAAAAATCAGCTGCCTTATAAACAATTCACGGAATATTATGTGTGGCACACCTATTCAAAATGTTGTTTAAGATATAAATAAATAAACAAATAAACGTGTCACACTCAACGGCCCCCAGTAGGATGTGAATCCTGTGTGGGGGCTGTGTGGTCCGGAAATACACACAATACACAAGCACAAACGAACAGACCACGACAAACATCTGTATGGCCTATACAAATATTTATCATGTGCGGGGATCGAACCCGCGACCGCTAGCGCATCAGCCAGTTGCTGTGACCACTGCGCCAACGCGCCGTATGTACATCTGTGTCCAATAAATAAGAATTGTCAGTAAAGTGTGTTATAATATGCCTGTTTAATAAGTGAGATTGAAAAGTCACTTTAAGACATGATGCGAATAATTACCTAATTATAAACATCAATAATGAAAAAATCCTAATAGTACATATAAAATATTAACGTTTTATTTCAGCGGTAAAAAATTTAATTTTCATATTAAAATTTTTATCGCTAGCACTACTATGACCGGGCTAACATAAACCGGTTTTAAGTGCTGAAATTGTTCAAATGTAGGTATGTTCATCTCCGTGTTGTAGTATAATTTTTTATCTCGATACAATGTTATTATTTATTTAAATTATTTATTGTTCAATAAATACAGAAACACAAGTGTGTACTAAAAGTGTTCAAATGTATGTTCATCTCCGAGTTGTAGTATAATTTTTATCTCGATACAATGTTATTATTTATTTAAATTATTTATTGTTCAATAAATACAGAAACACAAGTGTGTACTTAAAGTGTTCAAATGTATGTTCATCTCCGTGTTGTAGTATAATTTTTATCTCGATACAATGTTATTATTTATTTAAATTATTTATTGTTCAATAAATACAGAAACACAAGTGTGTACTTAAAGTGTTCAAATGTATGTTCATCTCCGTGTTGTAGTATAATTTTTTATCTCGATACAATGTTATTATTTATTTAAATTATTTATTGTTCAATAAATACAGAAACACAAGTGTGTACTAAAAGTGTTCAAATGTATGTTCATCTCCGAGTTGTAGTATAATTTTTATCTCGATACAATGTTATTATTTATTTAAATTATTTATTGTTCAATAAATACAGAAACACAAGTGTGTACTTAAAGTGTTCAAATGTATGTTCATCTCCGTGTTGTAGTATAATTTTTTATCTCGATACAATGTTATTATTTATTTAAATTATTTATTGTTCAATAAATACAGAAACACAAGTGTGTACTAAAAGCGGGCTTAAAGCTAATGCATTCTCTACCAACCAACCTTGGTATGTGTAAGAAAGTATAGTGTGTACATACTTTCTTGTGTTCAATAAAAAAATAATACGATACAAATAATATAATATAATACTATATAACACAATATAACATAAAATAATATAATATATTATAATACAATATAATACAACAAAATATAACAATATAATACAAAACAATATACTCGTACATAATATGATGTAATCAAATATAAGTGATAAAATAATATGACGTTACTCCAATGTTATACTTTATTAAAATTCCGATGCGACAAGTGATGATGACCACCATAGATAATGTGATCGGTACCTTTGAATATCCAAAGTCTACTACATATGTAGTTAGGCATGAAATAAAAAGAGAAAGAAAAAAAAATGTAATGTTATACTTTTGGGGCCGGATTTGAAATTACGTAATCTTTACCCATTCGTGTAGAACATATTTCTTGTTTTTTGTATGATTTTACAAAGCCTATGAAAGCCATGATGTATTTATTTCATTTTGCGTCCCAAGATATGTATACAACCATTTTGTAAACATCAATCAAACGAGAGAAGCCACGCAGACAATATATTTCAGGCTAATCTGTTGCTTTTTTAGTGCAAAATAAAGATATATACATACTGTTTTCTTATATTTACGCGAATTTTACTCATTTAATTAAAAGTCTAAATCGGATTTTATCGCGTTTATTTGTTTTAAAACTTTACTGTTTAACGATTTTTAATTAAATTAAATTATTTCCTGACGTTTCGGACCCTTTACAGCGTCCATGATCTCGGGGGACTGAGGTGGTGGGTGTCCGAATAATGAATCAATTGTTACATACCCCGCTTTTTATACAATTATAAATTATTACTTTTAACCGTTCCTATTCATGCAGAATGAGCTTATTGTGTCTGGAAGTCGTGCTGTGTTCTTATTTTCCTTGGGTTCAATTAATTTTAGTACTGGCTCCCAAGCTGGTGGTACGTTCCAACCATCCTCTCTATTGAAATTAGGATGTTTTTTGATTTCAATAGCCTCGCGAATCATCCTTGGTAGGAATCGGTGTTCTTTAGCGAGAATTTGTGGCTTATCAAATCTGATATAGTGGTTGGTACCTTGTTGAGTATGTTGATACACAGCAGACTTTGTCGACCGTTGGTGTTTCGTGTCAGCTATGTGTTCTTTGACGCGTGTCTCTATACTCCGCTTAGTTTGCCCTATATATGAGAGACCACATTCACAGTCTAATTTGTAGACCCCTGCATCTTGTAAAGGTATTTGACACTTGACAGATGGTAATAATTGACTTATCTTCGTTGGCGGCTTGTAGTAAGTTTTTATTGAAGCTCGCTTCAAGATGTAGCCAATCTTGTCAGTGACTCCTTTGACATATGGTAGTACGGCAGGCTGGCGCTCAACTGTGGCTGTCTTCTTTCTCCGGGATCTGTGACGCTGACGCGGTGCTCGGAGGTTGTTGTCTCGCAGTACCTGCTTGACGTGCTGTAGCTCTGCGTCCAGGTGTTTCTCGTCACAGATCCCACGAGCTCTCTGAAACAGAGACAAACCAACGCCAGAGAGTTGTCTAGGATGATGGTGAGAAGCACCGTTTAAATACCTGTTTGTGTGGGTAGATTTTCTATACACAGAATGGCTTAAACTATGATCAGGATTCCTGATTATAAGTACATCTAGGAAAGCTAGTGTGTTGTTTGCCTCTAACTCCATGGTAAATTGAATATTGTTATTTATAGAGTTAAGGTGTTCTAGGAATATGCAAGTACTGTCTGTTGGTAATATGGTGAAAGTGTCATCTACATACCTCTTGTAAAATGTAGGAGAGATAGGTGCTGCCTTACAACTGGCTACCTGTTGTGGAACCACAAATACTACATACAGGTGGATGGCGTGGCTATGGGCTCTCCAGTATCCCCCATAGTGGCTGACATCTACATGGAGGACTTCGAGGATCGAGCCCTAAGGACAGCACCTTCGCAGCAAACGCGATAAAATCCGATTTAGACTTTTAATTAAAAGATATATACATTTAAAGACCGCGGATCCTTCGTTTTAACAAAAAAAAAAATATATAAATATAAAATAAAATATATATAGCCTTTTTATCCATGATGCGGTTGTTATTTAACTCTGAATATAAAAGGTTACTAATTTTTACTCAGAGCGATTGCCATCTGACATCCAGAATAATTATGGTAAACCTTTGTACAACGATAGAGAGTATTTTCTTACATACAGTGTATATAATATAATAGAACAGAATAGAATAGAGTAGAGTAGTTATTTCCAAAATAATCCATAAAACTAATTTTTTTAAAAAGTAAAAAATGTAATGGTAAGAAAATATAACCACCTTAAGAACGAGCTTCACTGAATGCATAACCAGCGCCTTCTTTTACCTGGTAAAATAAACGAACGACTCCAACTTTACACATTCATATTAGCCAACTGGGTGAAAACTAAAATGACCTCGGGAGGATGATTCCCGGTGAAGATATGCCCGCTCCCGGATAAAACTAAGTTTTTCAGGAAGAGTCCCGTGATGATTATGACACATTAATATATGAATACAAAAACTTATTTCTCTTCTCGAAGACAACGGTAGCACAGTATAGTAATATATACAGTATTGTAACTCGGCCGTATATTTGAAATAAATGCCAACAGTGACAGCCGCGCACTACGTAAACGTGCGATAGGGCTGCCCGCCTCCAGCATTTTAATTACATTTGCCTACTTTGTGTTTCCATTTAGTTTTGCTATTGTAAATATACTCTTTTTATATAAACAAATAAAATACTTTGTGAATTGAATAGGAAGTGTTCAAAAAAAATGCGTGTTTTTTGATTGTTAGATTTAATTAAAAAACCATGTTTATATTTGAATAACGAATCGGTCTTATAAATTTGCACCCGAAAAATATTTGCTCCTCAACTGAGACGTACCAAATGCTTTATTATTAAAGTTTAAAGTATAAAAAATGCGTATTCTAATATAATGTTTAATTAAAAATACTTATCCATTAACAAGTATGCTTAATTAAATAAAATCAAAAAACGCGACTGCGTAAAATACTCTTATTATAAACTAAAAAGAATAAAACAATTTACTAGCTTTCATTTGATACCCATATTGCTACAATAAGAAAAAAAATTCAACTCCCCCCCCCCTCATTCCGCCATTTGCGGGCGCCATTTTGAATATTTATATAGCCTATGTCACTACTACAATTTAGACAAATCTAACGACATCTCATATGTCAAAAACCGTCCAGCCGTTTGGGCTGTAGGGCGTGCCAAAGAAATGGACATACATACATACATACATACATACATTCATACGTACATTCATACATACATACATACATACATACATATATACATACATACTTACATACATACATACATACATACATATTATATATAATACATACATATTATATACAATACATACATACGTATTATATACATATTATATACAATACATACATACGTACGTACATACGTACATACATACATACATACATACGTGCATACATACATACATACATACGTACATACATACATACATACATACATACATACATACATACATACATACATACATACACTCGAAAAACATAACCCTCCTTCTGTCGCAGTCGGGTAAAAAGACACACATTATGTACCTACCTATTAGTACGTACAATTATTTTATAGTCTTACATTTCAGAGTTTCTAGGTAATCTAAAAAAAGTTATCTCTGGATGCGTTATTGGCGAATTCATGCAACCAAAACAGCACAAATAATTCCTACTCGTCATATTAAATTCGAATTGGAATTATTTTCAGTGAAAAAATCGTGTGGTTATTGTTAAAAAAAATAAGACACGGTCCGTTTGTCACTGCGGCACAGTCGCGACTGTTTGCGTTCCGAGTGCATCCCGAGATCGAGGCCGTTTGTATGAAGTTGGAGTACTGTATATATTACTATACTGTGACGGTAGTGTACAGACAGTGACAGATCGAATTCTAAAAAATTCGATAAATCTAGATTCGTTGAAATATTTAAAACAGTTCATATATAATATATAGATAGTCATGCTGTTAGAATAACTGTTTATTTAATAGTATGTGATTTATTTATTGTAATAGCCATAACCGAGCGCCAAACTGTCACAGACAATACACCTATTATTCTACAATTAATAATAATTTTATTTATTTATTTATTTTATTTAAACACTTTATTGACCTAAAATGTAAAAAAAAAAACATTTGGAACAAAAGGCGAACTTTATGGCAGTAGTTGCATTTAGGGCAAACAGAAAATAAATTTGTAGGTGGTAATAACAATGTTATATAAATATACAAATACATAAAATAACACATATACATACATACATACGCATAGAGTCAAAAATTCGTACACATAAACACAGATCGATATAATACACATATGTGTATATACAAAATAAAATAAATGACATTAATTAGAAATTTATATATTGCTTAGATGATCCAGTAAACAGAACACGTGAATTGATACGGTGAACCTAACCTTACCACAATAGCGAGATTAGGTTAAATATCTAACCATCAATTATGACGCTTATGATCGACCACAAATCGACAATAGCAGACTTGGGACCAAGGTTGGCCATTATTATTTGTGTAAACCATCTCATAGTCATTTATATCCAGTCTATTTATTAGTATCTCAAGTAACATTCTATTATAAGATCGATGATATTCGAGAACTAAGCTATGTATTTCAAAGATTGCTGTATAGTGTATATATGTGAGATTCGCAATCAGAATTCGAAATATATGGAGAGGCGCGCAAAATATTACCGCTCAAAGTTTTGGCTTCCTATTACACTGAAGCGTAATAGTTTATATGTATATGTGTGTAAATGTTGTATAGAAATTTTATCACGTAAAAAAAAGTTTGAAACTTTGAGTTAAGAGACGTAAAATACATGAATTGTATCGACCTGTTTAGAAAAAAGTAAATAAGAAGACGCTTTCAGTTTTCTACTGAAACTGTTTACTTTATCAACAAAGCTTAGCCATTAAATTCTACTATTCTAGACAAAAATAAAAAATACGTAAATTATCTGTATTGATGATACAATAAAGTGTGATAAAAACAGATTTAATAATTACAACAATCTGAATTTTTTGGGCTTGTATTGATCCAAAAATTAAATAATATATTTCGTTGTAATAATACGTTATAAAGTGTGTTCACGCGCACGTACGATGAGAAAAATAGGCCACTCTAATATTGCAAAAGTGAAAATAAGGAAATGCCTTCCTACATATTTTCGTAAAATTCAAGGCCGGCAATATATCGTAATATCTCAGTTACCTATAACATCAAAAACAAGTTTCATCAAGAATATATAGTTCTCACAAATAAATATTAAAATGTAATGAAACCTGTAAAAAAAAACTTAAAATCCATCTCTATATGGTAAAAAAATATTCACTCTAGGTACGAGTACACCTGAATTATATAGGTATTTAAATTTTATAAGCAGTTTTGTTAAAAAATGATATACTTGTGATGAACAACGTAATTATTTGGATAAGGATTACGAGTATATCATGTCTATAACTCCACCTTCGCAAATAATGCATTATTTTGGAATAAACTTGATTACCATAAAAAAATTCTAATGAGTCAATCTTAATAGATTAGATATACGCTGTCACAGATTTTTTTAGGGCTTTTAATGGCGATCAATTCCGTCATACATGGTTTTTGCGTAACCTTAACCGTTTTTGTAACATTTCATATTAATGCTTTGGTCTTAGCATGCTGTTATATAACCTACAGCCTTCTTCGGTAAATGGACTATGACATACAAAAAGATTTTTTCAATTCGAACCAGTAGTTCCTGAGATTAATACGTTCAAACAAACAAACGAATAAACTCTCCAGCTTTATAATATTAAGTATAGGTATATGATAGACACAAATCTTTAATTTTTTACGCAATTGGATTAAATTATTGATACAAAAATCATCGACTAAGTAAAACTAAGTAAATGATCGATAAAATCAAATAAAAATATTCACGATTCGAAAAAGGTTTAAAAGTTTTTTCATCATTAGTTTACAAAAAAAAAAAAAAAAATTATGTAGTCTATACACTACTCTTAATTTGGTATAAAGATCCCGCCGAGAAGAATCAACAAGAAACTTAACGATTGCTCTAAAAATATTACTATATAAAATAAAATAAAACAAATTATACAAAATAGGCTAGCACCTGTTTAAAATTTGATGTCCTCAATTAAAGTCACCACTACTAAGCACACGAGAGTATATCTACAAATATTATATCTTAATAGAACTCAAAACACATTAATGTTGGTAACTTCAGCCTGATCCGATTTTTCTATAAAAGGATTTTAGTCTATAAGACATTACGCTATAACATGTACATCAAACATTTTGTTAACAAACAAAATCAAAGCTGACGACTAGTTAACTTATTAAAAATATTACATAACATGCCAATTCAAAGTGGAGATTGCACTTAAAATGCACTTCTACGCTTTTATACGAGAGCCTGCAATTATTTGAGCAAAAATTCAACGATCAATCAAACACGCTTTATAGAGTGTTACTCATATTTACCGAACGAAGTGTGGACCAGTATCTGTATACGAAACAAAATATAAAAAATAAATTCAAGTTTTGAAACAATTTTAATTTTTCACAATCTCACACATCGCATCTGTATAATAGAGTACAGTCTTATATATCTTAAATGACTGGATAAATTAAACATTTACATATTACATACTAAGCTTTTATTGGACTTGATTTTACATTTATTATTATGGCAATGAAGGTGTATCTGTTAATCGATTTTTTTTTTCGATGAATAAAGGTGTCATAAATATTTTTTAATTATAAATTTCAATTAATTTAATATAAATTTCATTTTGAGCCTCGCCTTATTATATTTCTGCTCATAATAATTTATTCTCTTTATATTATTTGAAATATTTCAATTTATTTTTTATAAATCATGAATTACAGTAAACTTAGACCAGAGAAATTGCAGTAAAAAAACTGAAACAATTGAGCAAGCTCGCTCAACCAAGCAACTGAATCATAAACATTAAAAACTCTTATAAAAGAACTTTATGAAATTGAGTAAATAACAACCATAATATTATACTTGCATAAAATCTGAGCTAAAGGTTAACCTTTAAATTCAAGATGTAGTAAGCCATTGAACTAACGCTTTTGAACCAAGCTAATAGGCGAAATAATGGCCATTTTTTTTCCTTATTTATTATCCGTAGATTAAGTTAAACGAGCAACTTGTTAACGTAACGCAGTCTTGTAGAAAATAGGATTAGTATCGAATCAGGAGAGCGTGTTCTCTCCGGACGATCGACTAGGACCCCGTGAGGAATAGCTAAGTGATACGATAGCCTCTCGATCGTTCAATCTTCTAATGAAGATGAATTGAAATTATGGTACCTCTTATCTATGAACCACTTACTGAATTCGTTCCATTCCTCTGGATATAAATTTTTGTAGACGTTTTTTAGTAAAGGATCTTGGCTGAAATAATTTTTATTGGCGAGACTAATAGAACAATCTGTCAAGGTTATTTCAAATATACTATTTTTAACGACATTTAATCTTTATAGTCTCAATTTAAAGTGATATTAATAACGGTTTTTAACATCAGTAAAGTCGAGTAATGTCAGATATGTATGTAAATATAGTTCATTATACAAGACAATATTTTAATTATATCTACTTTTGTGTTTGTAACTAGTATGTATAATAATAAGTAAATTTTTCAAATAACTTAATTTAATTTTGAGATATTTGAATTATTCTTTCCTAAATGTAATTTTATCTTCAACGAATCATTCTCAGGTAGGTTTGTTCGGTATATGTATTCATAAATCCTCATACTCTTCTCATCTCATTCACTCTTCTTTACTTCTGTATTAAATTGATGCAAAAACGCACACATTGTTTTTAAAACTATAATAAAAAAAATTGTATAAAAAAAAATTAGAGCCGAACTCATTTTATAAATAAATAAAAATAAAAAAACATAAAAAAATGAAACGTAAAATCGAAAATCTAAATGGTACTTAGAATTTTTACGAGAAATAAAATGGTGAAGTTTTGAATTTCAATGAATTAGCATAATAGAATACCTCCACGACTTTCATATCAGACTAGCGGAGCCTTAAATTTACGGTTTTTAGCAAAACTTATTAATAACAATTTACACCATAGAAAGCTTAAGAGTTGGTTTGTTCGTTCATTGAAAGAGGTTGGGACTATTCTCTGCCGGTCACCGCACGGCCTGCCACAATGGACATGTATCAGTTTATCTAGTAGCATCGTAGCGCCTAAAAACTAATTTTAATCTACTCATACTGTTATTTTCATTTTATTTTAAAAATAAAGAAGCTTATCAAAGGTAAAAATATATTTAAAAAAAAATCTTTCCAACTATTTGAAGATCATCTGTGCAAATTAAAAAACGTGACAAATAAATCTCTGAAATCTAAAACATATTAGGTATATATAGAGCCTTTATGTTGAATATGAATATTTTGATTCAAGTGTCGGGGGTTCGTTTAAATTTAAAAAGAAGTTACGATTTATAACAGCTGTCCTTTTTGCATCAGCTTAAGTATTTTTAGGCAGCATTGTTCAAAAATTTTAAAATCATTTATTAATGCTCATATTCATTTATTTTTTATACACATATGTATCTTTTTTTGAAGTGAAACTTCTTTAGAATCGTTGTGATTTGAAAAAACGACAGATAAGAGACTATACAAAAATGTGTAGGAGAGAATGAGATAGTATGATGTCGCGTATCCTAGCAAAGCGTAAACAACGCGTAAATAAGCAATAGAATGTTTAACTGTTAATATTAAAATAAGTAATAGAATGTTTAACTATTAATATTAATAAATTTTAAATCGAGTTTGCCAAAGATGTTTCACTTCTGACATGTGTACTCCGTACACACGATTTTTTTTTTTTATCTTCAACTCATACACATTATCTATCTATTAATATATTATTAAATATTTTCTCTTTGGTAGATCGGTTCAGACCTTGCGAAATAACGCGAAATAACGCTGCGTTACGTTGTGCTACCGCTGTTTCTTTATGGTTACTTTTCTTCTCAAGGGAGTTGCTGGTCTCCTACTGGGCGCGTCCCCCGGTGGCGGATAGGGGAACGCCACTCGAATGCCTCGCGAGTGGTAGGGGAGTTCGGACCCCCGCGGACCAAAACCAGCAGCGGCGGGCGCGAAAGCGTAGGAGGGGGATGACTCGCTCTCTCCGTGCATTCGGTGGCGCGAAAGCGCGTAGTTTGGGCGCGCACAAGCCACTGGGGCCCTTGGATCAGCTGATGTGCGGACCCATCAGCGGGGGTTCGTCGTCTGGGGTAGCTGGGCGTCCAGTGGCGGGTGGGTCGCGAAAGCGCGGTGAGAGTTTTGGCACAGAAGGTGCGGCCGAGTGGCGCCGAGAGGTATCGGAGATTTTGGTGGTGGGGCCGCTCCTGGTACTTCTCTGAATTAACAGACTGGACCAGTCGAGCGGCCCCAATCACATATAGAGGGGCCATCGGGCCAAACGTCGGAGCGTCACGGTTGTATGCGCGAGCGATCCCGTGGCGCCCCACTACGGCGCAGACGGTCGATGGGTTTTAGTGGGTATTCTGGCTTCGCGGCCAGCGAGTTCCACATACCCGTCGCCTGTGGGTGGCGGGATGCATAAATGCATTTCCCATAGGTAAAAATAAAATGGTTACTTTTCTTCCTTTTTATAGATATTTTCTTTATAAATAGTATACTATAAAAGAGAGAAGAGTGAGTTAGTGACAGTTTTGAGGCATGGTCGCTCTGTTAATAAAAAGATACAATATAGAGATACGTCACGGTTGAAACACTTACACCGTACGTACTGGATGGAGCCAGGTGGAACCGTAGCCGAGAAAAAATATCCACCGACAATTTAGCTACCGCGACATGGACGCACCATGGCTTATTACAAATTACTTTTTTAAATATGTGACTATAAAATGTCTGAAACGCGTTAAAGGTACGGACCGGCCCCGGTAATATGAATCGTCTTAAAATCATAGTTAACACCTCCATTTTTCAAGTACTAAATTACATAAGCGAATTGAACCAGTGTGATGGATTGCAACAGCGTGAAGTCCAACTGTGGTATGTTTATAAGGTATTACAGTAAAATATTTAAAAATAATAATAAAAAAAAACCGTTTATTTAAGAACGTTCTTAACATTCTCAATATCACGTATAGACTGACAGAAGCTTACACGGAACAAATTTTAATTACAACATTTTTAGCGGCTTTGTCGTGAAAATGTAGAAAAAAAAGTTCTCCATTAGTTATAATTGTTAAAAATATATTTATTGTTTTGAAAATACTAATTACTAATGCAAAACATAAAAGTAACTTGATCACAACTAAACTAATTACTAATACTAAAACTAAAATTGAATTCCATAATATGAAGCGAAAACTTACCTTATACCTGCATTTCATATGAAACTACAAACTTTGAAAGCGGAAATTAGCATTATTATACCAATTATCTAACTAGGGATTAGAATAAAATAATTAGAGATTCCTTCTTAATTACTATTTCCTAATTAATACAATATACTTTCTTCTTTGTACTTCACATTTTGTAATTATCAATCTATCTTGTTTATATATTTGTGGTGTACAAAAAAGTGTAAATAAATAAAATAAATATGTTTATTTTTCGTTATCATATAACATAATATAACTTAAAGCCTAATTAAATATTGTAAATATTGTTCAACCTTTTAGCTATAAAAGTAAAAGCTAAATTGTTTCGTTTGTGTTACAAATTAAATTCAAGTACGTTATTATTTAAACTTTCATACTGACTCTGTTTACTGACAACGAATAAAACAAATTATTCAACACAACAACTGGAAGTTAACTATTTAAACCAGCGGTATCGCAAAGTCAGTCATTATTACAAGTTGAAGTAATAAACAGAGTGTGTAAAAATTAACAGCACAGCGTGCAATGTAGAGGGCTTTGATTAGTATTGCTCTGCAAAATCAAATCAGAAATGATAAGATCCGCAGACCAACGAAGTCTGCCGACATAGCCCAACGGATTTGCAAGTTGAAGTGGCAGTGGGCAGGGCACATAGATCGTAGAACTGACTGCCAATGGAGCAGAAAGGTTCTCGAGTGGAAACCATGTACCGGCAAGCGCAGCGTCAGACAACCGTCCGCGAGATGGATAGACAACTCGAGAAAAGTCGCTGGAAGCCGTTGGATGGAGGCTGCTTTGAACACGTTTGAACCGGTGGCTCTAGAGGTCGATGGCGGGGGCCTACGTTCAGCAGTGGAAATTCGATGGCTGATATGATGATGATGATGATATATTATATACATTAGACTGGGCCAAAAAAAAATAAATTTTAAGTTTGAGCAAACTTTCACCATAGTTTTCTTTTATCATCATTGATGATATTTTCACAGTTTCGTTAGAAAAAAAATAGTCGTTTTTTTGTCCCATTCTACTTTTACATAGTATATCAATTTACGGCAATATGCACCATAAATACAATGATTTATCGAGTGTATATAATATGTAGGTGTGCATGTGTGTCTTTTTGTTATTAATTGTGACATTTTTGGGACGTGATGAGTACTTGTATTGAATTAACGGATTCGTATGTCTCGAGTTTAACGAATTTATTACTGTTTCATTAATGTAGAATGGAGGTATATTTCATAAATAAATGCTCTAATTGATTTTTATATAATTAACCTTACTGAAGTAGTAAGGCTAATTATATAATAATAAGTTTTTATAGCGTCAGACATCAATAAGTTCATTCTTAGAATTCAATTGGAAAATATCACTTCATCGTACTATTGACAAATTGCTGACTTTTTTTTCATTTATATATAAAATTAATTTATTAGTAACGCTTTCAATTAAAATGTAATAAAAATTACATTTATTGAAATTTTTAATACTAATTAAAACTAAATAAACGTACAAAGACTAATCCCGTGTATACTCGTAAATGTCCACCAAAGTATACGTAGTTTAGGCGTTAGAGAAAAATGCAATTTAATTGAATTATGTCAAGATTTTTCGAAATACACATTTATTATTAAAAATTTCAGCTTGTCAAATTAGTCTATAAAAATATGTAACAGAGTAAGATGGCGAGTTATTGACATTAGTTTGTATCGGTGTATCTTTTAAAACGCGTGAAGATACTGTTATATAGCTTTCTTTCTCGATAGTTCTATAAATGTGTTCTGTGTAAAAATTGAAGATTATAGATTATACATATATTTTACTGAATATACCACCTAGTAGTGACTTCAATGTGAATAATTGTTTCATATATAAGAATGAGAAACGTCCTTTAAATTATGCGCAAATAAATTAACATTTTTTATTTATCTATACATATAATAAAATGGTAGGAAAGTCAAAACTGATGTACATTGAATATTTTTTTAAAGAATACTTGGGGTGTGATCCACAATCGATACCGAAGCCAAAAATATAGTTTTTAGAATTTTTGTGTTTGTCTGTTTGTCTGTATGTCCAGGATAAACTCAAAAAGTACTGCATGGATTTACTACAAAGGCACGAATATTATTAAGAGGTAGGGTCAACATATAGGCTACATATTATCACGCTATCACCTACGGGGAACGAGCAGAGAACCTTTATTTCTTCAACGCATTCTGTAACAACGTGTAATCTAATGATGCATATTTTGAATGTTGTTATTATGTTAATAACCATTTTATAAGCTATCCTCACACTATAAAAATTACGAAATATAAGTAACTTAGGCTGATAAACATAATGAATGTAAGAAAGAATGTTATATAAGAAATGAATATAAGTAGTATGAAGACAATTTTAGAGCAGCGCCATCTATGATATTTCAAAAACATCAAGTCGAATTACATGTGTAAACCCTTTTTGGATATAAATAATTTAAATTTGATCATGTTGGCGAGGTTAATAGTTGTTTTTAAAAGTCATAGATGGAGTTGTGCATTTTCTTCTTAAAAATTGTATCGTTAATTCCTTTCAGAGATGAGCAAGACAATTTAAAAAAATGTGTTTATATAAGTTTTAAGCTGCTTCATCTATGTGTTATAAACTTCATCGAGTTTGTCTGTATGTAATAACAAACAGGACTCAAAAAAAACTGCATAGATGTATAACAAAATTTAAACTCGAAAACGGCACGCTATTGCTGTAAGCAATTTGAGCTAAATAACGAAGAAAGAGGAAAATTAAGCATGCTATATATATCATAAAGATAAGAAATGCTTATGCTTCTTCGGAACCTATTTCCTCCGAAGTTGTGTAACGGGACCCACCTTAAAGTCATCTCGCTCCACAAACACGCCATTGAGGCGGAAATTCTTACGGGTTGTGGCGTCGGCGAGGCAGTATTTATACCACGCATTCCCCTCATACCTCATAATTTCCCGTTCCAGTTCAAGCGCGTACAGTTCCCCGTGAGTGTTTGCTTCGCGACGATCATCAAGTCGCAGGGGCAGACACTGAGGGTAGCTGGTGTCGACCTCAGGACGAGCTGCTTCTCACACGTGCAGCTGTACGTCGCTTGCTCCCGCGTCACCAGTCCTGACTCTCTTTACATTTTCGCTGCGGAGAGCCAAACCACTAATGTTGTTTATCGAGAAGTCCTATAAGTATATGTTTTTACCCTATTAAGTACTTCTTATTCATTATTTTCTCCATCTGCTTCAGTCACAACTTATGACTTAATTCAACAAAATCACCATAAAGTCATTTATTCAAAGCAGGCTAAAAATAAGCACTTTTTGAAGGTCAATTTTACAAAAGACAGTCTCCGTCTGTTACTGCACTTTCTGTAGATATGAAATGTAAAGAAGAAATGGGTAAATGAATGTTATTTTAAAAGGTATTATAACTTTACCGTACCGTATACCGTAGGTATTTTTGGTACTGTATAGCGTTCACGCAGACGACGTCGCGGGCAGCAGCTAGTTTTTTATATTATGGACGACGTTCTATAAAATGTAAAGGGATTAAAAATGTATACCTACAAATACATTTTTGGGTGGCAATTTTAATAAGATTCTAATGTTATAATGAATTTAAATCCTTTAATTTAAAACACAAGTACTTTGAATATTATTATTAATTATAACCAACTTGTCTTTGCGACTGTTTTTTTTTTTTTCAGTAATATAAAATGTAGATTAAATATTGTCAATTTTATTGACAACCATTGTTCGGACTTGAATGTTCCAAGCTTGCAGCTTCCAGCCGTCCTTGGCCAGCGACTAGACGGGCACGGGCCAATTGTGGTGTATCATGGCCTTCAAGCGAAACGAACTCGAATCGACGCTTCGCAATCACATCCAACCGACGACACTGGTATTTCATTTTTTTAAGCCTTATTAAGTATTAAATATACAATTCATTGACTTTTATTGAGTTCTAATTAAACTAGGACACTTACAACTAGGGTTGCCAACTATATTGTTTTAAACAGTATTATACTGTTTTTCACTAAATTATACTTTTTACTTTTGAACAAAAATAAAGGATACAAAATGTTGTTAATCAGTATCACAATACAAACACATTATTATGTGTTTATACCATGGAATATAGACATTTCTATATTCCATGGTTTATACTTACAATTAGACACTCACACGTTATTATTTAGTCAGAGGGCGCTCACTGCTCAGTGCAGTGCAGCCACAAACAAATCACACTGAGTTTCTGAACGAAGTTTAGTTATAATTGTGATGAGGCGTATGAAATTTGCTTAAAAAAATGTAAATTAGTAAGTTGTGTGAGAAGCTCTAAAAATATGTATTTAAAACAACAAATAAAATACTGTTCATTTTTCTAAATACTGTTTAATATTCTTCATAGACCTGAATATACTTTATTTCTTGTAAAAAAATTTGGCAACCCTACTTACAACCATTTCAAAAATAATAGAGGACAAAAAATATGTCGGCATATTATATACTAGCTGCTGCCCCCGACGTCGTCTGCGTGAACGCTATTAGATTACACGTTGTTACAGAATGCGTTGAAGAAATAAAGGTTCACTGCTCGTTCCCCGTAGGTGATAGCGTGATAATATGTAGCCTATATGTTGACCCTACCTCTTAATAATATTCGTGCCAAATTTTTAGTAAATCCATGAAGTACTTTTTGAGTTTATCCTGGACATACAGACAAACAGACAAATAGACAAAAATTCTAAAAACTATATTTTTGGCTTCGGTATCGATTGTGGATCACACCCCAAGTATTCTTTAAAAAAATATTCAATGTACATCAGTTTTGACTTTCCTACCATTTTATTATATGTATAGATGACTGTACTCAATATACGTAGTTCACTTTTGATATGACGATTCAAATAATGTCAATATAGGCTCCAGGTATGCCTTTGATAGTACGATTCAAAGGCGTACCTAAAACCTATATTGACATTATCAGATACATGTACCGCAATTGCGCTTCCGTGGTTAGAACCCATGTTGGCGAAACCGATCCCTTACCGATCATCATTGGGGTACACCAGGGCTCAGCTCTTCGTCCGTTCTTGTTTGATGTAATAATAATAATAATTTAAATAATTTATTGTACACTAAAACACAAAGTACTGTACTGTATCAACCTGTAAACGACCCACTACTGAGCAAAAGGCCTCTTCTCCGTGTAAAAGAACGGTTGGAGCTTATTCCACCACGCTGCTCCACTGCGGGTTGGCGGATAATTTCCTTGTAATGGGTAACGATCGTTATCAGGTGTCTACGATAATAACCGGGACCGACGGCTTTACGTGCTCTCTGAGGCACGGTGGGGACACACTCACACCCACAAGGATATACACCCAGACCGGAAACTAATATTTGTACAAATACAAATATCGGTCCCGAGCGGGAATCGAACCCACAATCGCCGGCGTACAGGATTGGACCTGATACAGCTTTATTAGTTGACAGATGACACTGACAGATGTTAAAAGTGATAACTATTTAAGCCACCACATGTATATTTAAACATTAACACTTATTATTTTCATTATGTATTTAGGATAAAATTATTAACACAGTTGATAAAATTAAGGCTGCATGGAATGTCAGTTTGTGGAAATAAATAAATTAAAAAAAAAGTATAATAAAACTTCTAATAATAATCCAAGTCATTATTGACCTATCTCTATTATTCCATCCTTGAGTGATATTTAAATGAAATAAATCAGATTATACGTTATTTCATGGAAAAACACGGATTCAATAAAGGTTGCGCGACAATGAACGCGAGAGTAGCGCGTAGGCTTAGAACGTGTGTTCTAAAAATAGATATATATGTGATGCTTGGTAGGAATCAAAGAATGCTACTTGTGTATTTTGTTATTTATCTAAAGCATTGTGAGAAATACGAAATGCTTTTAGGTAAATTGAAATACCATGGAATTAGAGATAAAGCTCTTCATCGCAGTCCTTCATACCTCTCTGACAGAATTCAGCACGTTTCTGTAAATGGAATAAAGTCTTCATCATCCGTACTAAAAATAGGTGTTTTGTATAAGAATATACTATGTCCTTTACTATTTTTCACATATATAAATGCTCTTAAATTTAATGCTAAATATATTTGCAGATGATACGTCACTTATTTTTATTTTAAGTGATTGGAAAAAAATTACAGCGATATAAACATTGAATTATCATAGACTCAAGATTAATTTACAAGAAAAAATAATTGTAAACGCGAAAATGATATATGTAGAGTACTATGAAAATCGAATACTTAGTGACACTAAATCTTTTTTTATGAATAACTTAAGGTTTGTGTGGTTTTCATGTGGAATCCGTTATCTGAAGAAATAGGCCGATACTCCACCAGAGCGGAGATAGAGAGAGAATAGAATTTCGTTCAGTGGTATCCACTGAAGCGGAGGGGAGACGAGGTGTGAGAATAACGAAATTCTATTGGTTGTTAAAACACATCTACTCACATCTCCGATCTGATGGAGTCTCGGCCTTATCTCCATAGTATACGCAGTTAGAAAAGTTATAGTTTTATCCATTAACCGATATTGATAAAGCTCGACTACTGTGTAATCATTATTCTCATAGTGTTCTATCATTGTATTTCATATAACGGTAAAAGTAGAACACATTTACATAATATTTAAATCTGATGAGATTCTGAGAAGAGCATAATTAACAACTTACGATTGCAGCACAGTAAATAATATAAAAATTTATAAAACTAGTTTTTTTAAGATTTGAACATCCTTATTGTATTAGTGTATTAGTAAAAATATTTATTTATAAACTATGTTAGTTATTTTTAGTAAGATAATAAAAAAGAAAAAAAGCAAATAAAATAAAAGAATCATTTTATTTGATCCGTCATTTTTTCTATGCAATTTGTTTGAACAGAATAATCATTGCGAGCCGTGATTGTCTTCAGAATGCAGTTGTTGCTGGCCCTCATGCGTCGCAGCAGAGACGATGCTTTTTTACGCATAATCGAATTAAATCCATCAACCCGTGCGTCCGCGAACATTTCTGAGGCGCTGTGAAATCGCGGTAGCCGCAACAGCGTTCTAAAAGCATCGTTATACTCGTACTACACGCGTAGTGCGTTGTAGGCTCGACGCGTCTAGCTCACCCATAGACCACCCGAGTAAAAGGACTAACAAGAGCCCAATATAAAATTATTTTGACATCCGCAGTATCACGAGTGAACCTGCGTGCGAGCATATTGCTTCTTACCGCCAGCGCCCTAAGCTCCCTCTCAATGTCGTCATCATTATTCATATCCGCAGTGATTAGATATTTAAATTTAATTTAATTTAATATTTAGCGATAGTGATACTTGGCAAAGTACACCAAGCCATGAGTCCTCGTATATGACTCGCAAATCTCTAATAATTATCTTAACCCTCCGATCGACGGGCTCAACAGCACCATGTTGTCAGCGTAGCTCAAATTTGTTGTTAACTTGTTCATCAATATAACATCCCACATGGACGCTGCTGAGCCCCTCTATCAGCTGATTAATGTAGAGGTTAAAAAGGGTGGGGGAACTAAGTCAACTCTGCCTCACATCATACGTAAGGGTATACTGATGCGACAAGGCCCTTTTTTTTAACGATGGGAAATGCATTTACGCATCCCGTCGCTCGAAAGCGACGGGTATGTGGGACTCGCTGATTCCCCAAAAGCCAGAATACCCACCAAAACCCATCGGCCGTCTGCGCCGTAATGGGGCGCCACGGGATCGCTAAGGCATACAACCGTGACGCCCCGACGCTGGGCCCGGCGGCCCCTCCATGTGTGATTGGAGCCGCTCGACCGGTCCACTCTGCTAATTCAAAAAAGTACCGGGAGCGGCCCAATCACCGAAGTAGAGGGAGAGAGTACCCTCAATCTCCCTCCATCCTCCCTACTGCGCTTTCGCGACCACCGCTGCTGGTTTTGGTCCGCGGGGGTCCGAAGACCCCTCGTACACCACTCGTTCACCGCGTCCGAGTGGTGTACCCCCTATCCGCCACCCGGGGACGCGCCCAGTAGGAGACCAGCAACTCCCGTGGGATGCGACAAGGCCCCACCTAACCTGATTTTTTGGTACTTAACCAAAATTTAAACAATTCGGTACATTCCGCTGGCATACCCGTGCCTCTCAAAAGCCTTGGATAAGTCCAAAAAAACACGCATACATCGTCGTTTTCCTCTTAGTGTAATACTTGACAGTATGCTTCAGACTGAAAATAGCACTTTCTGTAGAAACACCTGGCTTGAACCCGAATTGAGCATCGTGAAGCTCTACATACTTATCGAGGTAGCCGTTAAGCAAACTGTCAAGTATTGTTGCAGCTGTAGTTGTAAGCGATATAGGCCGGTACTTGCTCCTGTCAGACGTGTCACCCGTCTTATATCACACATATCCACACATAACCACTTTTGCTCAACACAGAAATTAATCATCTTGTCGAAAAATAACTCGTTAGGGTGAGTATAAATGTCTCCTAAAATATTAAAAAATTCAACACCCGTGTTCTCCTTTGTTTCCATTATAACTCTTATTTAACTTAAGCACTCCGTCAATATTGGTAGATTTGCCAGAGAACAGGTCGGCATATAGATAAAAATCACTATAGAATGAGTACTTACAGTTAAATTAACAGCGACAATCCTAACATTATCATAATCTATTACCGACACCTTTTCAAACGCAATTTTACGCCACAAGATAGCCACAAAAATGTGATGTATATAAAATTTAAATGTAATTTGTAAAATATAAATTGTAAATGTATGTACGTCCACATAACATCTAATAGTTTGCTAGAAATAGGAATTTTATTAATAAAAATAGAAAATATAAACTTATAAGGCCTAGTTTTTGTTGTCACGAAATCAATGTATTCTTCCTACGGCAAGTTACTCATTTACATAATAAAATTCCGCAATTTTCTTTTGCTATCGTCAAGATATAAATATAAAATTTGTATTAAAAAGGTTTTATTTACTAAAGCTTATTATTCGGTACATGATTATAAAAATGGTAATGATACGTAGCTTTAGCACAGGGCGACTGACTATATTTAAAATTATTCACTACATAGTATAAAAACAAAGTCGCTTCCCGCTGTCTGTCCCTATGTATGCTTAGATCTTTAAAACTACGCAACGGATTTAGTTGCGGGTTTTTTTAATAGATAGAGTGATTCAAGAGGAAGGTTTATATGCATATAACATGCATAAAACAGTAGATCAACACTGGTATTTTCAGAGGTTTCTAATGTGATGTTTCGTAAATAAACACATTTTTTGCGCTTACATTGAAAACGCTCGCTGAACTCTACAAGATAGATCAAATAATGTACTACATTATTGTACACCTTAAAAAGTTCTACAAAAAAGTCCGCGATTGTATATGTTTACCTCTTAAGGATAACCCACAATAACAATTTTTGATCCTTTTCTTTTCACGAGAAATAATGACTTATTTACGAAGCAATTTTAAGCAATACTGCATTAATCATTATCCAATTAAGTACCTTAAATACATTTTGCATTTAATATAGATTAATACGGCCGTTTACAGCATGTAATTTAAATGAATATTACAGAAGATACATACAGTTTAAAAATGCAACGACATAGCGATATGTATCAGATACCGATTACGTATCAGCATTGCACCCGTGCGGAGCCGGGACGGGTCGCTAGTAAAATGATTTATTGAGAAATTTTATAAGAGTCGCTGTGGGATTTCATATTTTAATTTGTAGAAACTAAATTTAAAAATTATCATAACTGTCGTGAAACTTTTATAAGTAAAATATATACATATTTTTTTAACTAATTATTTACTGACAGTTTTGGTATAAATCATGTCCACGTGGAATGGTGCCAAGAATATTGGTATTATGTCCATGTTGAATGGCAATTCCGATTCTCTGGGTAAATAATACACCAGCCCTCTTGTCACCAGTGGAGGCTATATATATGAGACATGAGGTCAATTTTTGATTTATTTTTATAAAATTTTTCTAATATCTAAAGATATGTTTAAGAATATAACTTATTGCCGTATTACTATTATTATATATCATCTATTATAGTACATAAATAACGAAGTATGATTATTTGATACATCGCTATTCCATTATCGTATTCAACTCAACACGATCTCAAATTGCATTATACAAAATCATAAAATTTTTCCTAATAAACAATTATATTCGCATTATAATAAAAAATATATATAATATAAAAAGCCATAATTCTTTTATGATAATACTCTATATTTCTAAGAGTCGAGAGCATTACCATAATCCGAGTATGGCGATACCGTAAAAATCCTATTCCCATAAATCAAGATAGATTTTTATTGTCGCGCTAAAAATTTTAACTTGCATGAATAAAACATTTAATTTGGGATCGGCTAATGTATATTTTATATGCCTACATTATGCAGTAATGGCGTATTACGACGCTCTATAAAAGTTAATCTGAAACGACAAAGTGCAAAATTGCCTTGTATTTTTCAAAGAGGAAAGATTTTTATCAACTTATGTAATACCGAGAATGATTAACATTAATCCCTTATTTATATAGCTCTGTTATTATCTCAACCTGAAATTATGTAAGTTAATAAAAAACATGTATTGATATGGCTTAGAGTTCATTCACTCACCAGTTCATGCTGTCACCGTTGAGTTTGACGGTGTTAATATTGTTTAAGATTCATTTTGAGCTCTGTGGGGAAGGAATAATATTACAAAGATATTGTCATTTCTCGGGGATATTGAGAGATACGTACATCCGCAGTGAATTAGCATTCATATATATTAGACTATAAACTAAATAAAGTAAATCGAAAGAAAAAGAACATTTCACTAATGTTTTAACCAATCTGAATTAGACTATAAGCGTCCCACTGTTGGGCAAAGGTCTTTTCCTAATAAAAAAAAGACTTGGAGCTTAATTCATCACGCTACTACCATGATTAAGGATCGCTATCTGGTTTCTATGGTAGCAACCGGGACCGGCGGCCTAACATGCTCTCCGAGGCACGTCGGGAAGACTTACATCGACACCTAGAACAGAAAAAAATATTTCTATAAATAAAAATATATGCCCGGAACGGGAATCAAACACATAACAAAACGCCGACACATTAAAACGACTACTCGCATCACTACACCAGCAATTATTTTAACAAATCATTAGATGTAAAATAAAATTAATGTAGCATGTAGAGCCACCATACACATTTATACTATTAATTGAAAAGGTTTTAATAATATCCAGTTTTATAGTAGCTGTAGGTCACATTAACTGGCTACTTCATATTTTACGATATTATAAGTTATTTTATAAAATAAATATAAAAAAAATCTCTAGGGAAATAGAAAGGCATGGGCCCTTTTTTATAAAATATAAATCTTCGTTGCCATTATTGAAATATTCTGTATGTTATAAATCCGTGTTAAATAGGCAATTGCTAGTAATAATTTAGATTAGCTTACAAATACATAAAGATACAAAAAATTATATGCAATTGTGCTATTGCATATCGATCCTATTACACAAATATAAGTAAAAAAAAATGAAAAGAAAAAAGGCATTTATCGTTCAGAACATATTTATATTGGGAACAATATATAAAGAAAAGGTAAATGAATATTATTATGCACATATTATAAATAAACCCTTTTCAGATATGGAGAAGATGCCTTTGTCCAGCAGTGGGGCGTTTACAGGCTGTTTCAGTTCAGTTCACCATAAATATGTATGAATGGAATGCATAATATATAATATATATTATAAAAATGATAAACGTAATAATATTCGTACGATATAATAATACTAAATTGAGTCGCAGCCGCTTTAATATTCCTTGCCTGGAGACCAAAATTGAGTTCCGAACTAACACCTCATTAAGCAACCGTATAACGTAATAATTTCGAATATTTCGAACAGTTCACCTAAAATTCTTATGAATGTAATATCCTATCAATAATAATATTAAAGTGTTTTATGTGTTCAGGTATACTACTGGCTTACTTTTATATTGACAGATTTAAGTAACATTGTCAGTTAAAAAAGTAAAAAATATTTTTTCAAATTTCTTTTCTAAAATGATTCAAAATTATTTTTAATTTTAAATCGCCTATATAACTCAGACCAGACCAGTTAAACTTAGAATAAACAAGCGCATTAAAAAAACACACACCAGCAACCAATCAAAACATCTTTATTTCAAAATTATAAGCTGTAGAAATGATATTGATTTTTTATTATTTGTCATCTATACAAATAATAAATCTGTTAAAACCTCAGTTTTATTAATACACTATATATAATCAAGAATAAATTTTAATAGCGTGTTTTTTTTTTTTTGTATCAGCGCCATCTCTTATCGTTTTTTTCTGTGTTCACGTATCACGTAAAAAGTACAAAACCAATGTTAATACATAAAAATTAAACATAACTCACAGTATAATTTAGTTTTTGTTTCATTGTAATTAAATTTAAAAATAAATATTTAAGAAAATAGAAATAGGTACCTACGCCGCCAACGCCATCTGGTCTAAGGAATCTTAAAAAGTCACAAAACTTATCTTTGTGTTATTATTTTGTTAAACTTAAAAGTTTACTAAATATGTCGGATAGGAATAGAAATCGTTTTAATATTTTAGATGAACATCATTTTCAATTAATATAGGTACTGTTATGTTAAATGTCACTAAATATTAAAACGATATTCTACCATTATACGATAGATGGCGTATGTAGGTGATAAAAAATATAAATTTATAATTTTTAAAATTTTAGTTAAATACCCGTGCGAAGCCGGGGCAGGCCGCTAGTTTAATAATAAATTATTAGCCTGAAAAATAGTCTGTTAAATAGTCACAATGACGTATTGACTTATATTTGCAAAGCCTGCAGAATGCTTGTACGGCCATTGTGAAAATAACAACAATAGTATGTAATGGAATTGATTACTATTATATAACATGTTGCACAAGAGAACATCACTGACGCTTCAAACAATTGTACTTGTTCCGAAATAGTTTCATGGCTTAAAGGGACTATTCATATCAACACTGTCATAGCCTAAGGGTCTAGGCTTACAAGTGATGTTTAGCGTACGCTAAAGTACCGCAGTGTATGAAAAGGCAGAAAATTATGCAATCCATTTTAAAATGCACATCATATTATCAAAATTTGTAAAAATATTATTGTTTTATTTATTAAAATATGATGTGATTAATTTACAATTCTATTATACTATGTACAGAGTTCAACCTATTTTTAACTTTTATTAGACGTACTTTGTAGTTTCAAAGTTGATGTATTGCAGTAAATATTGTAATATAATGTAAATTATATTCAATAAACGGGCTTTTAACCCAAAGATTAATATGTGATTATGTGATTATTATAGGATTAATATTTTAAATAAAAATACATAGATATTTATTTATACATTTTTAAAGATTTTTTTAGAATTTTCTTAGGTACACAATATTTTTCTAACAAATATTCAAAGATTAAAAATACTAGTAAATTTGAAAAAATTCTAGCTTACAAGGGATATTGAATCGTCACAAGTCCGTCATGTTAGTTCTACGTGAGGCTACTACCAGAACGTTGATAACGTGGATTCTACGTAGAGAGCTGAATTTCAATACTTGTATTTCAAACTTAATTAGGACGAAGCGAATCCTCTATAAGGTCACTTTGGTCCATTTATGTAATGATTTTTAACTGAAAAAAAGAGGTTCTTAATTTTGCTTTTTTGTGTATGTTACACGATACATTCGCCAATTTTGAACTGTATTTAATTGTTTTAATGAGTTAGGTATTTCAAGGTGTTTTAGTATATTTTGCAAAAAAATTCACCCATAATGGTATCAAATTCACGAGTTTTATTGAAGCTTGTTTTTAATATTTTAATTTTTGAGTACTTACTTTTCAGATTCTATATTGTATATGTTATCAGAATACAGTCAGATATTGCGGTATTATATAGTCAGTTATTTTCGTTTGGAAATTTATTACTAGTCTTCTATTACTTAAGATACTAAAATACCGTTGTTTGAAAATGTAAGTCGAGTCATAAATTGTTACCAACATTAGGAACGTAATGTTTTTTCACCGCTCTTAAACTTGGATTTACGTGAAACTTAGCAAGACAACAAATTTTATTGTTCATACTAGCGGCCCGCCCCGGCTTCGCACGGGTATTTAACTAAAATTTTAAAAATTATAAATTTATATTTTTATCACCTACATGCGCCATCTATCGTATAAGGGTAGCATATCGTTTTTATATTTAGTGACATTTAACATAATAGTACCTATATTAATTGAAAATGATGTTTATCTAAAATATTAAAATGATTTCTATTCCTATCCGACATATTTAGTAAACTTTTAAGTTTAACAAAATAATAACTCAAAAATAAGTTTTGTGAGTTTTTAACATTCGTCAGACCAGATGGCGTTGGTGGCGTAGGTACCTATTTCTATTTTCTTAAATATTTATTTTTAAATTTAATTACAATGAAACAAAAACTAAATTATACTGTGAGTTATGTATAATTTTTATGTATTAAAGTTATTTACATTGGTTTTGTACTTTTTACGTGATACGTGCACGAACAAAAAACGATAAGAGATGGCGCTGATTGAAAAAAAAAACGCGCTATTAAAATTTATTCTTGATGATATATAGTGTATTAATAAAACGGAGGTTTTATCAGATTTATTATTTGTATAGATTATGTGTAATATTGTAAAATAAAATCAATGCATAAAATGAAATGAAAAATTACAAAATTCATGAATCGAAAATGCGTGATTCATAATTAACCTTTAATAACATACAATCAATCATACGTATTGTCGTGTTATTCTATTCCAGCTATTGGAAATAACTATAATATATCATGGCAAAACGTATGCAATGCATGCTAATGTTATAAACGCGAAAGTAACGCTGTCCGTCTGTCCGTTAGTTTTCGCACCTAAACCATTTGACCAGTTTTAGAAAATTATTGTAAAAAATTAATTTAACCTTGAAAAAAGATATAGGTACTTCCCTTTTTGGATGTGAATTTTATGCAATCTCTAATTTTTTTGTATGCGATATACATATGAATATGGGGATGAAGAAAACTTAAGTAAGTGAAATCTAAGAGATTTAACTAAAATAATAAAATATTAAATAAAAAATTCTTGTATTTGAAAATTCATATTTATGCTTTTAGTTTTAAATAAAAACTTCAGTTTAAAAAACGTCGTGTGTGTGGCAAACTCAATTTAAAATTTATTAATATTAATAGTTAAACATTCTATTACTTATTTACGCGTTGCTAGGATACGCGTTACTAGGAAACGCGTCATCATACTATCTCATTCTCCTACATTTTTTTTTGTATTTGTGTCTCTTACCTGTCGTTTTTTCCGTCGCATCTCGTTTCAAATCACAACGATTCTAAAGAAGTTTCACTTAAAAAAAACTAACCTCTGGTAGTAAACGATCACAAAAGAAAGTTCTATAAATTATTATTATACGCAGACAAAGTCGTCGCTGCGAGCTAGTAAATAATTACAATTCGGTAAAGGAATTCGCTTGCATGTGCACGGAGCCAGTTTTATTTTCATACTTCGAGTTAAGCATTTCCTAGATTCAACAAAGCGTGACTGTCAACATCGTAAAATGGTATGATATTTCAATATAATTTCTTTTATAATGAAAATCAAATATTATATCTACAATTAATATTAATATTTCCCACTTCAGCTTCGATTCCAGCTCTACCCTGATATTTGTATTTGCACAAATATTGGTTTCCGGTCTGGGTATCTCTTCGTGAGTGTCCCCACCGTGGCCCGGAGAGCACGTAAAGCTGTCGGTCCCGGATTTTATCATGAATACCTGATATCGGTTGTTACTTATGTTAGGGAAATTATCGGCGAACTGGCAATGTAGCAGCGTGGTGGATTATGCTCGAACCCTGCTCCCTTATGGAGAAGACGCCTTTGATCAGCAGTAGAACGTTTACAGTCTAATTTATTTCAGATCATAAGATAAATATTTATATCAGCCAGCTCTCACCCAAAACACAGGCATTAAGTTGACTTCCTTAGCAACAGACGACCGTGTGGATGTGGTGTTAAACAGGTAAAAAGCTTAAATCTTTGAACATGATAAAAATCAAAAAGATAATCTGTACCTGTACCAGATTAATGTAATCCTTAAGAACGAACACCATTTCAAAAGGATCTAAAAATATTTTCTTGGCTTTGAATAATAAGTCGGACGTAATCTGTTAAGGAGCTCCTCACACCGAATGATGTGCGATTGGGTGCAGTACGTACACGGAACGGGGCCAAAAGAATCATAGATAAACGCGCTGCAAAACACTCAATCATAATTATTATGGCTTTCAGTAAACGTTAGTTCATGTATGTCCATAGAAATTTATAACCATAGAAAAAATTGCCAGGCATTACATTTGGTATGTAATAGCCTTAGTTCTTTTCGTACTTATAAATGTGTATGTTTTTTAATAAAATAAAAAAGTGTGTGTGTGTGTGTGTGTGTGTGTGTGTGTGTGTGTGTGTGTTTGTGTATTAATGTACACACGTATGAAGTGAAACTTTTTCATAATACATTAGTTATTTTCATTATATATTTAAGATTAATTGGTCAAATTGTTTTATTATTTGGCTACATTGACAGTCATATTATTAATTAATTAAGTCACTCCTCGATTTAGGTAAACACTCGTGGCGCCGTGACGGTCCAAAGTAACAAATAATGTGACGATTTTTTTCAAGATGGCGTCGGAAAGTGTGATGATTTTTTTTACATTGCTATAAGATTTCTCCCATATGTCGTTAAAAGAGTTTTACTCCAAAAAATAGAAAGCCGAAAGAAATACAATTGGTACGAGTACAGAGTCAAAATTAGTTTTTGTATTTTATAAACATTTTCCTTTGAAAAACGCTTGACGAATTTTTAATTTTGTTATGCTTTATTGGGAGACAGAAGCTTGAATGTAAGTTTCAAACGTTTTAACGACATTGTCGAGTTTGCATATTTTGTATATACTCTTCGTGACGCTCGAGCCTCTAGTTAGGCATTCAATTGCAACATACCATTTTTTGCCTAGAGAATTGATATAGATTTTAAAGACCCAAACACCATTCCACGTTCACATGATTATCGTAATATACAACATTTATCTGTAAAGAATTTTTTTTTAAGTCCAAGGATAAATGTTAACGACATCGTTCAGAATTTTATATTAAAAACTAACACGATAAACTAATTCAAAAGTCTTTATGGAGTTAGTTTGAAGTTTGATAAATTTCTTCGACCAACCTGAAGTTAATAACGCTGAAGTTATCTCTTTTTTTTTTTTGTAAAGATAAGCATAAAATTAAAAAAAAAACTTTCATATATAAAATAAACACATAAAATTAATTACGTATATTAGCTAGATATTTACTGTTAGAGTTCGAACTAAGTTAAATTATAATATCTTTCAGTCAAACTTAAAATTTTCCTAAGCTTTATGCTACACGTTCAAAAAGTATGTTTTACGACTGTTGTTAATTTCAAAGTTTTAGCATTTGTTCGGAAAACCTAAAGTCAATTTTAACAGGTACATATCCATCTTAATATGTAGTGTATGTAGTGTAGTATATAAAGTATTTATCAAGATCCATGGTACAAAGACAAAGAAGTCAATATACGTACTGATCCTTAAAGGCTATATACCTTAAAAGTAAGGTTTCTCATATCATGACTTTAACAACAACATTAATTTTCGTTAAAAAAATGCATGTTTATTCGTAAGGTAAATATACATATGTAGAGATTAAATTTAAAAGCGTGTAAGACCAGGTGAGATCGTTAGATTTTTAGATTGATTTTTTTATTATTTTGATTGACTTGACTTTTTTATTTTGATTGACATGACTTTAACAACAACATTAATTTTCGTTAAAAAAATGCATGTTTATTCGTAAGGTAAAACTGGCGTAAAGCAAACTCTTAATTCTATGATTGACAGTGACAAACAATCAAATAATTTTTTTCTTCTTCGTCTGTCCATCATTATTAATCCCAGCTATGACTTGAATCTACCAAACAATCAAATTATATTACTTTAAAATGAATAATTTTTATTATCATTTTTATTTTATTTTTTTCTTTCTTTGAAAGATTTCCTGTATTGTTTTGTCAACTTTTATTCTAAAGCGAATTCTGAGAATAATTTTCTTCTTTGAAAAGCCATTTCAGCGTTGTCTATTTTCTATTGTCCTGGAAAAACAGATATCCCTGTAGTCTTGCGGCTAGAAAATTAAGAGCATTATTTGTTTTATATATATTAAAAAAATCAATCTAAAAATCTAACGATCTTACCTGGTCTTACACGCTTTTAAATTTAATCTCTACATATGTATATTTCAAGAATGTTAATAATTTTTAGGATTATGAAAATTACTAATTGACTGATGATCTAACGTATAAACTTATACGAATAATTCTTATATAACAAAAGAAAGTATGAAGGTTGGAATCATAGCAAACCGTTATATACCTATAAATATTTTTCCTGATATATCAGTTTTATTTACTATTTTACTTATATATAAATATTTCTATCAACATAAATGAAATGGCAGAACCAATTTGCTAAATTCTTTTATAAAAGTTCATAATCATATTCATATTTGTCACATAGTTTTTCATGAGAAAATTATGAATTATGGAAAAGCTGTTCAACTCAGTTTAGAAAATATAAAAAAAAATTAATGGTGTTTTGTATGAAATTCAGATATTTTAACATAATTATGTAGAGTCGGATTCTCCATTGTATAAGTATATTTTTTATATATTTATCATTATTATTATTTATTAAATAAGTAATTCAATTGTATTATGAATTACTAGGTGGTTACATGGACACAAAAGCAAATTAAAGTCAAATTTAGACAAAAGGTAAATTGAAATGGTAAATGTTAAAGCACGATTTACCGAGATAAGGACGCATACACATATCACGGTAAAGATCTAACTCTACACCCTAATTTGATTCCACAATAAGGACGTCATCTGCAAACTTCTAAGATTACGTCAGCTGTCTAACTCTTCAGAGTAATGTAACAACAGAGGCTGAGATATGAAATATAAAAGCTGATTTATATATATTTTATAAAAACATTGTTTTTAATAAAAATAAAAATAACTTCATATTTAAATGCCTAATTATTCAATCTTTATTAGTGTGTGTTTGTATATGTTTATGTGTGTCGTTGAATTTTCAAGCACCTACTAAAATATTCAATTTTATCTCGCACTCGGAAACAAAAGAAAACATGGGGACAAAAACTATATGTTGCGTTAGACTAAAATATTTGCTTATCAACAGTGGAGCAGCGAAGCGGAATAAAATACATATCCTTATCTCTAATAGAAATTAGAGACTATGAAGACGTTGACGAGCTTGTATGGTACAGTGCGTAGGCTTTGAAACATCGCTACTCGAAAACGAGGACCAGAAACTTCAATCATTTCGTCAAGTATCACAGCTGATTACGGGTGAAGTTTTTAACTTCTTCATATAATATTCTTTATTGCACTTAAAAGTTGTACAGTAATTCGATTTTAGTTTTATTGATTAGGTTTTAAATTTATTTTATTATTATATTTAATGAAAATTATTAAATAGATGGAATTATTAGTGTTTTTATTAATATTCATTGTGTAATTTGATTATTACGGTAGTGTATAAATTTTTACTAATAATTTTTGTTTTGTTAAATGAATTGAATTAGGATAACTATCCTGTAATGTTAGATGTAAGATGATGGAATGAATAAATAGTGTAACATATTTGTTGACAAAGGTGGACTTATCTCTAGAAGAGATCTCTTACAGTCAAACTGTGGCAGTGAGAGAAATAAATATATTTAAGCAGGCTAAAAAAGTGCAGTAATATGAACAATATAAGGATAAATAAAAATAAATAACTTATTAATGGCTATGTACTCGTATTTTATATTAGAGCCCCGAGTTTCTAGATGGTATCTTCCATCGTGATCGTGAAGATACTTCACTAAGTACTACCTTATACATGTATCGCTTCAGCCTATCGCAATCCACTACTGGACGTAGGCCTCCCCAAGGTCGCGCCAAATATTCTGGTTCCTCATCCAGCCTCCGATAGCGACCTTGCGTAAGTCGTCGGCCGGAAGATGCCCCACACTGCGTTTGCCGATACGCGGTCTCCACTCCAGGATACGTCTGTTCCAGCGGCCATCGGTCCTGCGACATACGTGACAGGCCCCACTTTAACTTGCTGATTCTACGAGATATGTCGGTTTCTTTGGTTCTCTGGTGGATAATGTCATTTCTGATTTTATCCTTGAAAGAGACAGTCATTTATATAAATCGCAAAACCTTAAATTATACGTACTCTGGTTCTTGTCTAACCTATGCATTCAAGTAACGAGAGACGAAGTTAGTGTTAATAAAAGCGTTTTATCTGACCTTCCATCGGTCCTAAAGTTAAATTGACGTTACCTTAAACTCACATATCAACTTCAGTTCCGTTTTCAAGACCGTTTACCTTTCCACCGCGTTTAAGTTTAATCTTATGTAATATGTTTAGGGCGCTACGAAGTTTATCCCGAAAATATCGATGATTAACAGACGTGTTTATCTGAGTAGAAGTAATGTATTGTTTTTTTTTTTTCTTTGATAACGACAAATACTGTTGTTACTAATACTTGAACTGGAAATATTTTTTCACTACGTTATTACAAAAAAAAAATACATTCAATATAGCATTAATAATATTTCGCTTGACAGGCGTAACTTAAGCCAATAATAGAAAGTAAAGAGTTAATTAGGTACTATGCACTAGGAAATAAATATATATTTAATTTACTTAAAATTAAGACAACATTGTGTGTATTATTGACTCAAAAGCAGTAACAAATCAGATCGACCTAGAACTCTCACGATAATATAAAATTGACAACAACGAAAGAAATATAAAATTTGAAACAATCGTATAATAGAACTTAAAAAAAAATCATTAAAAAATTCTTTTTTTTTCTTTTTTTTGTTGTTGTTGTAAATAACCAAAACTAAATGTATGTCATGTTTAACAATAATGAATTTGATTAAAAGTCTATACTGGAGTAATAATTTAAAATTGTATAAAAAGCGAGGTATGTAACAATTAATTCATTATTCGGACACCCACCACCTCAGTCCTCCGAGATCATGGACGCTGTAAAGGGTCCGAAACGTCGGGAAATAATTTAAAATATTGTTAACTATAAAGTTTGGAATAAACGCGATAAAATCCGGTATAGACTTTTAATAAATATAAGAGTCTCATTGACCTTACTAAACGGAACTTAATTAGCCTGTAAACGTCCCACTGCTAGTCAAAGGACTCTTCATCATATAGGTTGGAGCTTAATCCATCACGCTGCTCCACTCGGGATGGCGGAGAACTTCCCTACCATAAGTTATAATCTCTGTCAGATGTCTATGATAGCATCTGGTACCGACCACTCAGGTGTTAGCATAAACAGGGACCCATGGCTTTACGTGCTCTCTGAGGTAGGTAAGTTGGGGAGACCGCAAGAACATACACCCTTTTTGTATAGCAAGGGAACCCATTTATGGGTCATATCCATGACGCCCGTGTAGGCAGTCCTAGACCGTATGTCAGACTCAGCACTTGGGGGTGCAATACTGTACTAAACCCCTGCGGGAGCCTTCAGCCACTTTAATTGGAGGGTCCCGGATCTGTAGGCAACAGGATCCCTCCAGCGACAGGCTGGTCTCGGCGAAAAGGCCAGACTTCTCCTCCTTGGGAACTGTCCGGCTTACCTTAAAACAGTTCTAACGACGCCGAGTCTAGCAGGACCAGGTTTCCATCCCGGCCCGACACGGGCATAGGCGCGTATGAGGCGCATTAAGTAGCGCCTCCTACGCACCCCCATTCGTCGCCCGCGGATGGAGGCTACGTCGGCGGCCTCCTCTCTCACTCGCTCGTCGGCCTCCTTCTGGGACATTGCTGTCTCGCAGAAGAAGACCATCGCATTCCAGCAACAAGAACATACACCCAGATCAGAAACAAATATTAATACTAATACAAATCTATGCCCCGAGCGGGAATCGAAAATGCGACCGCCAGCGTTGAGGCAACTTCTCGCATCACTAAACCTGAAGGGTTGCCAGAAAGGTTGTAATAATCTTATTTAAAAGAGGCAGATTTAAAAAGTAAAAATCAGTGACTGAATTAATAATATTGTCAATATATAAACAGTCTTTAACTTAACCACTGCTAAAAACGGATTACTGGCAATTTTAGGAATGATCATTTACCAATTATATTTTGCCGTATATCTATCAAATAATATTATATTTTAACTGATTTAAAATAGATCAATAATATAATTATTTTTGTAGTATATACCTTTATGTATCGGTATGTATTAGGTACTCAATATAACTTTCAATGGTACCAGTATTTTTTTAAAGTCTGCCAAAACAAAATTAAAATATAGCTGATTTTGCATGTAAAACCGCGACTTAATCATATCTTTATTTGCTAGACTTCTGGTTGGAGAAATATTCCGCTGCGCTGTCACAAATTTTTCATTCGTACGAAATTCAACTGTCAAGAAATATGCCGGTAATATCTGAAATTGGACATTTTTGTCTTTATTTTTATAAGTAAAGTTTATTTCATTGTGTGTCATGTGTGTTTAAAGCAACAAAAAAGTTGATTTGTAAAACGTTCACTTAACAGGTATTAGATTTTCCTACGTCTATTAAATCCTATTAATATTATAAATGCGAAAGTTTGTCTGCATGTTTGTTACTCTTTCACCCAAAAACTACTGAACGGATTTAGATGAAACTTTACAGTAACATAGCTTATATATCAGCATAACACATAGGCTATAATTTATAAATATTTTGTGTAACTTGGCCATAATATAACAATATCACGCTAAAACGCGTAAGTGCTATACAATTCTATGGCTCTAACGGTCTTTTTTTTTGCGCGAATTCAATTGGCCAAAATGAAGCGCCGTTAAACGAAGAGTATGAGTAGGAATGATCACGTAAAAAAGTATCGATCAAAATATGATCAAAATATGGTTTGAAAACAATATCAATTATTTTTTCGATCCGATATATGGGATTTATGTATTGACACTTATCGGATATATCGATAAGTACCGAATGAAATATATCGATAATTATCGGATGAAATATAACGATATGGTTCGATATATCGGAATATGATGTATCGGATGTGCACACGAAAATAAAATCAACGCTTCAACGTATCGATATATATCGGATAGAATATTATTAACTATTCGATAAATATAGAATGAAGATATATCAATATATATCGAATCAAGTACATCGATAATTATCGAATGCTATAATTATCTAATATAGTTTTTAAGTATTTACGAGTTATCGATATGTATCGCACACTCTTAACTATGAATCAGCACGGCGCGCAAGGTAGAGGCGAGTGCGCGACCCGATCACAGAGGGCAGACGTCATAGACGATTGTGTTCATTTTGAGTTTATTTCTTATAGCTAATTCGATTCTCAGAGCGATTTATTACTTACGATTAGTACAGTAAGCATAATTATTATTTTATTTCAGTCGTATTAGAAATTACTTTTTTAATTTTATTATAGGATTATAGTTTAAGTTATTAAGTTTGTATTAATGTTTCCTGGCTAATTTTCTGCGCCGTTTATGATGAAATTTGATAGGACATAAGCTACTTTTTATCAATACACCCACGCGGGCGAAACCGCGGGCGGATGCTAGTATTATAATACATACCTTTTACTTGCGTCGATACATTATCTCCCTTAAATGTCAGGGACACAGCCTTAAAAGCTGAAACCGCTGCGGAAAAGCTGAAATGACTGAACGACACAAATATTCGTCACTTATCCCAAGCTATATATTTGTGCCGTTTGATGTCGGAACACTTGGACCTTGGAATAGCAAAGCAAAAAAAGTCTAAAAGAACTGATTCCACGTTTCATGTCCTCCACTAGTGTACTGTTTTGAGGTACTGTAGCTGCTGTATATCACTATACTTATTGGTATACAGTTGTTCGTAGCACTACAGCCTTAGTCGTATTTTACGACATCTCGGCAAGAAAGAGGTTTGGGACTATTCTTCTCTGCCAGTCAAGGAAAAGCTGATAAAAAATAAATATGTATAGTGTTGTAAAATTTCGAAATAAATATATTTTTTCTTTAAGTGTGTCATTTATACAAAGAATGCTTTATTAAAGATAATGAGTTTTTGAGTTTATTTACAGTTTTATTTATTTTATATTTAAAAAATTGTGTGAGTGTTAATATTTTTAAAGTATATGAAGCTTAACAATCATATTTTAACACGATAGCATGATTTTAAAATTTATTACAGAAAGCGTATATTGTCGTTTATGAACAACAATAATAAAAAAGACATAAAAACGCAAACTTTTCAGACATAAGACCTATATTAAATATGTACATTAATAAAACGGAATATACGTCACTATAAATTTTATCCGTCTCCTTTATAATAATTAAACAATTTTGTACCTAGCAGGCTAATTAGTACGGAATTATTGAAGTCTTTGAAATAATCTTTTAAAACAAACAAAAAGTATCTACAGCATTCGAAACAAAAATATACATATAATAGCTTCTGATTTCAAAATTAATAGACTGTGTAATAATAATAGAGCTTAATAATTAACGTAGTTTTATACTTTTATTCATTTACGTATTTAAGTTTATGAAAATATCTTACGATATAAAAAATGGCGTGTGGTGTCGTAAGACACCAGATAGGAACGAAGTTCCTTATTACATAAATATTAATTTCAAGTTCTAGTCGAGGTAGAAAGAAAATAATTATTTAGGTATAAATTTTTTATTATGATTTTCTTATCAATATAAATCAAAAAATTCTTAACAAAATTATCTTTATACTTTTATTTTATTCACAATGATTCATAAAAATATATAATAATAATATACAAAGAAACAGCTAGTTACATGAATAATAATAATTAATCTTAATTATGTTCTATCATAAAAACTTTAGCTTTATAGTGACTAAAATATGATATAATATATGTTTGGAATTCGATTTTTTTTTAAATAACCGTAAATAAATTATACACATACAACCACAAAACTAAAACATTTGTTAATCATACACATATTAACAAGCAAAAACACGTGTTGCTTTTATGTATTGTATAAATTTTTATCTTTACTTATAATTGGTATATTAAATAATTGTTAACTGGTTTTTAAATAATTACAATTAAGATTAAATAGTGAGTGTATGTAACAGGATGCGTAAACTTAATATAACATGTTTTTTTTATATATATAATAAAAAAACATGGAAATGCATTGCGTACTAAACTATAAAACATAGTAGACTCAACTGCAAGTCTGTTAGTAATACAACAGGTATTTTTAATTTAGCATTATTATAATCATGCAGTTCCAAAACAAGTCCAGAGGGATAATTGCAGCGTAGGTTTTGAAAATTCTTCACTAAATGGTGCCAACGCATTTTAAGAATATACCAGTTCTGAAATACACCACTAAATTTGTAACGTTTATAAAAATTAATATTGGTAAATCAAGTAATTATAAATTGGTTTTTAAATAATTACAATTAATAATAAATATTGAAGTCAATATTATTTTTTAGTTTCGAATATTTCTTTTGTTGAATTCTATTTAAGAGGTTTTTAGATGAAGAAATCTTACTCCGAGCATTTCCGTTACGGACATTTTTGATCGGTTAGGAGACCCCTTCGCGTCGTCCCATAAGGAAATTCGTTCCAAAACATGACATAAAACATGCAAAAAATAAAAAATCTAAGAAAAGTTTAAAATAAAAAAAGTTTTAAGGTATAATATTAATTATACCTTAAAGATGTTCAATAAGTGTAATTAAAATACTTTAATCTGACATTAAATTAAAATATATACAATTTAATACACTTCGACACTAAAATAAACTCCACGCGTATGTATATAACCGCTAGTAAAAAAAAAAAGTAATACATTATACCATGAACACATTTGCATTTTAAGCGACGAATTGAAACATAAAGTATTGCATTCACAAATCTCTTAATACCTGTCCAGACAGAATGTTGCAGTTAATGTTTGTGCCAGCTGTCGCCCCCGCGTGATAATATGGCGAGACTAATAGGCGCGTTTCTTCGTATCGCGATTGTTAAGGCGACACTAATATACCATTTTTATTTTATTACGAGCGTATTATATAAATTGTAGCATTAAAAAATTATTTATGATATTTATATTTATTAGATGTCGACTTATTTTTGTTTCAATTAATTATGATATAACATAAAATGTAAGATCAATTTTATCCAACTAATTTGCAACTTACGTGTCATTAAATAAAATAAATTGTTCATTATATTATGTTATCAATTTTATTTTTAATAAAACGATTTTATTATTGACTGACCCGTGGCGCAGTTGGCAGTGGCCCTGTTTTCTGCTCCAGGGTTGTAGGTTCGATTCCCGCCCCGAGTCTGGGTATAATATGTATTTATTTATATATGTATATTTATTTTAAAAAAAAGTATATCAGTCAACTGTTACCTAAAACACAGGCATTAAGTTGCCTACCTTAGGAACAGACGACCCTGTGTGTATGTTAAACATATTTATTATTATTTGGCTCTAATTTTTATTTTTTTAAAAGCAGCCAATAATGAGTTGTTATATACAATATTTTTAACATGACATTTTTTTTTCAAATGGAAGGTATTAAACTACGCGCCGATGAAACCGTGATTGACATCTACCCTATTTACAAATCTTTTTTGTTTTTTTTTTTTTTCAATTTAACATTAAAAATCGAATTAATACTTTATGCATATCATGTCCCGAAGGATATTTATCATATGTATATATCAACTGAACTCCTCCAAAACTAATTAAATGTGTTCCGGGATGCTTTTCACAAATGGATCTAGAAGATGGAACTTCAGTTTGATTCTAGACTATTTTTGATCAATTCAAACTCTCGGGTCCCTATTTTTATGTATAATCCTCCTTTTATATCATTCTAAGAACTAAACACAGTAAGGTGAACAATTCTTAGTATAACATTCAAAAGCTTGTTTGAAATTTTACGTTTAAAATAGATTTAATTAAAATTCTACATAAACAAGAACTAATAACTATTTTAATTTTATATTGTGCACTTACTATTCTATCGAATTACGAGTATTTTAGTAAAGTACGAGTGTTTTAGTAAGTTTATTAAAATATTTGTTTCAGTTTTATAAAATAAAATTTTAAAATGTACACTTAATAACGAATTTACAGTACTCATACTCATAGATTAAAATGGGGTGGTAGCAAAGAAACTTTTATCTGTAAATATATAATAAACACTTATCGTAAAGTATTACTACTAAAGTTATAATAAAATAGATAGATGTCAAATACAAAATCAAAATCAAATCAAAAATTGCTTTATCCGTGCAGGCTTCAAAAGCACTTTTGAGTAGTAATTTTACAGAGGATTCTTATTATAGTGAAAAAAACGGTTTTTTCCTTTACGTCTAAAAATAATGTATAAATACGTAAATTGGTCAGCTTTTGTGTATATAAATGCGTATATAAACGTATATTTTTGCTCTTATGTGATTTTTGTTTGCCATTTTTATCTTCTGAATTATTGCTATGCATATTGTCCTAATAATTTATTATCAGAACGTATGTGGCCTACGATCAAAAACAAATATTTTCTATGAACGTTTGCTTTCGGCGGACGATGATATGATTTGCTTGAATGAAACGGCTACATGAGAGCATTGTAACGCTGAGCTCTTTTATTCACGGTATACTGTTTATTGATGTTACTGTAATTATTCCGAGTGTGTAATAAGTTGGAAGGTGGCGAATAATTGCACGTAGATCCAATGTTTTAGTTCATTCAAATGGTTCAAAATCCCAGTATTGAGATGTATTTTATTTTTCTTTTAATTACTGTACTGTGTTGATGATGACCACGTCAATGTGACACACATAAAAACTGCTTATTAACAAGTATACGGAGACAAACAGTGTCAAATGAATTAAACAAAGTAAACTTACAAATAAAAATAAAAACAAACATAACAAGAGAAATTGAGATTGAAATGATTTATACTTTATAATTTCAGTGTTAAAGAAAAAAGAATATTTATATTTTTTGTCACTCGTACTCCGTCGGTTTTCAACGATAATAAAAAGTGGCTCACCCTTAAGTGCATATTTTTACGCGATATTCGTAACACGTTGTTACATTATCGCATCCGAGTTGTGTCACAATATGGAGTATAATGTCCCTTATTTATATGACAATCGTTTGTAGCGATACGAATGAGGCGAAGCGGCAAATGTTTAAAAAATGATTTTATATTTCTTATTTTGTATGAAATAATGAGAGGATACTTTTCCATATTATATTCTTTTTAGCCTAAAATACATTTATGAATTTAAAGTTCTAAAGTTAATTTAGTATCTTTCCAACTTTGTTTATGATAAAAATTGATACGACGGCCTTACATAATCTTCGAAGTGTGGGGAATCCACTAGGATATCGTATTGTAAATGTTGATGATAACTATCTGATATAACGTATCCGATACGTAGTTGAGTCAGCAACAAATTTTTTAACTAATATTAATTAAATAAATTATGTGACAACCATTCTAGTTTAGTGGTGCGAGCAGTCGCCTCAGCGTCGCAAGTTCGATCCCTGAGACAGATATTTGTATTTGTACAAATATTTGTTTCCGGCCTGAATGTATGTCCTTGTAGATTTCCCACCATGCCTAGGAAAGCATGTAAAGCTGTCGAATCCGGTTATTATCATAGACACCTGAAAACGATTGTTACTTATGGTAAGGAAAATTATTCCAGTGCAATAGAACGCTTACGGTGCCCGCGAGCGCTCTATAGGCGACGGCAGCCCGTATAGGCGGGCCAACCGTCGGGGCGTCACGGTTGTATGCGCGAGCGATCTCGTGGTACCCCATTACGACGATGATGGCACCGCTGGGTTTTTGACAGTATTCTGGCACGTTCTGTGTGCCAGCGAGTCCCACATACCCACCGCACCTCAGCGGCGAATTGCATAAATGCATTTCCCAGCTTTAAAAAAATGGTAGGGAAATTATATACAGATAATACCGCCTTTGCACTCTGTTTAGTATGTTTTTGTTTTCTCTTTCATCTTATATCTTTAAACGAGCAATTCTTGTATATATATAAATATATAATCTGAATCTCGGAAACAGCTTCAACAAATCAATGGCTTCAATCAATCAAATGGGGATTTCGGGGGCGATAAATCGATCTAGCTAGGATTTATTTTTAGGAAATGTCGTTTTATCCCTTTTTTTACGCAATTAAAAATATCATTAGAATACGAAGGTAAATTTCGTTGTCATTGATAAGCTTATAATAGCTCGGATGGGAACCGGGCGGATTCGAATCCAGATGTCTACAGACCAATGTTTTTTTCCTCTTTTTTTTTTCAAGTTTCTTCTTTTGTGAGAAAATCTATTATTGAGAGCTCTTTTTATTTTTTATTTAAATAACCAGTTCCTATTATATCGGTAAGATCGAAAATATTATTTATGTTTCATCAGTATGTAATGTATCTAAATATAATTTAACCGAGCAAAGCTCGGTCATCCAGGTACTGTACTTTTAAGTGTGGAATAAAGTATAAATAAATAAATTATTTAGACTACGATAATAGTATAGAGAAACATTATAAAATTACTGTTTTTATTTTGCGTAGTAGACGTAATCTTACATATTTGATTACTTTTTAAGATCTTAATACCTCACTTCATACATATCGTGTGTCCTTCTACAAGTAAAAGGCCTCAAAGTTAAGCCATATAAAGCCTTTGTGATATGTAAATAAGTATGGAATTTGTTGTTTATATAATTTGCGACGTATTGTATTGACAATTGTGTGACGTCTTAATTATTATTTCAAACAAGGTATTCCCAACAAAATAGTGCCTAGATTAAATTAGGTTAATATATTAAGGTCTTAACATGGCTTGACTTATCTAATTTATGCTGAATTATTTCACCCTAAACCTTAACTTTGCTTAAAATGTAAACCTTGTTTTGTGAAATAAACAAAACAGCTGATCTCAGAAATTATTTCTAATTTGCGGTATGCTGACTTATCTCTGAGTCAGAAATTTTACATCATAATATTATAAAAGTAATATTAAATAGACGGTTTTATATTTTCATCCCAAAAAGACAACTGTTCTGTTGTAGAGGTAACAAACAATTAATTCTGACAGTCGCGGTTTCAATTCCTGCTCGGATCAGATATTTCTATTTGGATAAATATTTATTTCTGTTTTGATGTTTGTTCTTGTGGGTATCCTCACCATGAAACCGAAAGTACGTAAAGCGGTCGATCGTAGTTATTATCATAAGCGCTTGATAACAATAATTACTCTTGGTAGAAAAATTATTTGTTAACCCACAATAGAGCTTCGTTGTGGGTTAGGCTTCTCCACCCTTTTTCAATTCAGAAGAGACTTTTGCCCATCAGTGGGAAATTTATAGGATGACTGGATAACATATAACAAGATTTTTTTTTAAATATATTAATATGTTTTAAGTAATTTATAATATCATATTCATTTATAAGATTTCCTTAAAAACTAATATTGAATAAGTGATTAAACTAAGATTTTAAGCTTAAGCAAGATATAATAGAAAAAAAATATACATCAAAAATACAGTTTAAAAATATGAAACGTAAATTCACGAAGCCTTAATTTCAATTAAATTAATTAATTATTATTATAGTTTCCACTTACGTAATGAACTTTACAAGAAACCTTTTCAAAACATTATTATTGAAAATAATTAAAGACTAATTTAATACGCAAAATTTCAATTTCAAATTTCTCAAAATTATGTGTCTTTAAAGTTTAAAGTCAATTTCAATTAAATCCCATTCGGAGGCTAAATCATAATATATTTTGTAACGTAATATAATAATTTAAAACTCGATAAAATCTGATTGTTTTATATGTTGAATGTTGACAACCATTCTAATCTAGTGGTGCGACTAGTCATCTAAATACCGGTGGTAGCGTTTTCTATTCGCTTGGGGCTGATATTTATCATTACATATTATAAAACAAAGTCTTACGCTGCGTCTGTCTGTCTATCTGTCTGTCTGTCTGTTCAAGATAAATTGAAAAACTACTGCACGGATTTTCATGCGGTTTTCACCAAAAGATAGAGCAATTCATGAGGAAGTCTTAGATACATATACATACCCCGGGGGCAGCCGGGGCGGGCCGCTATTAAAAAAAATTAAACGATACGAGCATCATCTGTTGACTGTTTTGAATATTATCTATCACGCAAATTAATAAATATTAAATGTTCTCTTCTTTTGACATAAAATATTTAAAAAAAAAGTAAAATTTTTCATTAAACAAAATTAATTTAATTCTTTTTTATAAAAAAAAAAAAAAAATTATTTAATTAGTAATTTGTTTCGGTTTGTTTTCACATTGTAAGTAGACCTGTATCGTTTTAAATGTTAAGGTTTTGCAATTTTAGTTTTGTGTTTGTTTGTTGTCGTTTTAATGATTTAAGACTTATTTCGTGGTTTTAAGACATATTATTATGTTGTCGTTTTATTGTCATTTCGTGAATCATTTTAAAATTAATATTAGTGTCGCATTTTTTTTTTCGTGTAGTTAATTTGTATTGTTTAAATTTCGTATTTTGGGTTGTGTTTGTTGTCTTTAGGTAAATAGATACATAGGTTATTCTTATTATTATTATTGGACTATTTAATAGTTTAGAACAGAAGTACTTTCATTTTATTAAATTTTGGTCATTTGTTTCGGTTTCTATCCACATCATGAATCATTTTAAAATAAATTTTAACTATACTTAAGCCAAATTCGATGTGAAATTTTGTAAACAAACCAAAAGTCAACATGTAAACTTGTATAGGGTTGTCACACTATTATTAATAAGAAATTGTAATTTATCACCTATTTCGCCGTAATACATTAAAAAATTTACTTTAAAACTGTTTCCTTAAATTTCCTTTTGTTAACTTAAACTAACCGCCGAATACGGAATACGCGAGAAAATCAGCTTATAACAAAAATTAACAAATTTTAAAATTTGTTTTGATCAGTCGTCATATTATTAAAGGTAAATTGTAATCGATTTTTATAAACTGCATTAAATAAATAATAAAAGAGAATGAGTCTCTGAACACAGATTTTTAATCATAATGAATCCGTTTTAAAACAAATGTTGTTTTATTTTGAATGCTATTCAGGGATAGTCTAGTTATTTTGATATAGGCAAATACATATTTATCAAAAATTTAGAAATCATTCAAGTAAATTTCACCTCTATAACAGATAATTATAAATAATATATAAATATATCTAACTCCTTGACTTATTTATTTCAAGTTTTATGTAACTTGTAGTACTGTGTATAAATATAAAAAAATGTAATTAATATAATTATTTTCCAATAGGTTGTTAACATCTGCCTATGGTTGGTTGCTAAGCAAAGATTTGTTGGTAAACATTCCATATCGAATTTGGTTTAAGTATAGGTAAGTATTGAAGTAAAATTCGTCGGAGGTTGTTAATCCATAAAACTGATTTCTGTTATCTTACCTTTTTTTGTGTACTTGATTATATAGTAAGTGATGCGTTGACGAAGATGCTTTCATGGTGCCCACCACCCACCAATGAGCAAGTTGATAAAATAAATAAATTTAATTGTCCCAAATTCGAAGCATCATCACTAACCTACTACTCAGTTGACACAATTGTGAACAGATAGGAAGCAGTACATTGATAGAGTAATAAAAAGGTACAATTTTACAAAAAAAGGCAATCTGATCTGGGTTTGTCGATTTATTTCGTGAAGAAAACGTAACTATTTGGACTTTTAATTTATTCCAGCGTTAAGTCAGTGTCCTATACTTTAATAAAAATATGAGAAATATAAAAAAAATTTAGTTGAATTTTTCGGTCATAATGGGGCCAATTTTCTTAGCTTATCGATATCCTTATTATTTATCCTTTTCTTTTATTATTTATTATTCTTTCCTAACCACAGTTATGACTGTTATAGAGTTTTTTTTTAATCATTATAAAACTAGGATCGACGGCTTTACGTGCTATATAATGAAAAAATTCTGCAAATATAAATATCCATTCCTAGCAGGAATCAAACCTACGACAATTGGTGTTCATTGAACTTTCATTACCACTACAACAGTGAAGAGATCTTTTTAAATGAAACTTTATAGTTAGGTATTGTGATAAAGCCGTAAACGGGTAAACCTACAGCTTGTATAAGACTAACTCGATAGCTGTAATATCACACTCTCAGAGCGTTATAAGGTAAACATTATATGTTTCTGACCGTAAATGAAAAAGTCAGAAGCAGCCATTCCTCCTTTTCTATCCATAGCTCTTATAGCCATATTCTATTACTAGTTTTTCGTAAGCAACGCATTGATAAATAACATATTTATAAACTGTTATTATTTATCTATTAAAATTATGACAAAAAGATTGAATGGTAATACAAAGGGAAGTCGTAGATATTTATAAGTGACAAATAAATATATTACTCTTTAAGGCGAATAAGAAAATCTTGTCCTTAAAAAATCTGTTATTTAAGCCAATCATTACATTTTTATACATGTTTCTTACTTTAAACGTAGACGTTCACTAAAATTATTCACACATATATTCATAATCGTTTTAAAAGACTTTACTCTAAAAAGATAAATCGTCACACCAGTTTTTGGACTGATTAGACGTTTCATTACAGTTGGCCGATCTAATGTAACATATATGTAACTAAAGCTATTATCATTTCAATCTATTATCTTAATCATACCGACACCGATACCGAAAGGCTTAATCATAAGAATTAGTATTTGCTAAATAACATAATATCAGAAATAAAAGGAAGATCATGACATTTGACGTAAAATTTTGTTCAGAAAAATGAAAAGCTGACATTGCCGTAAGGACATCAACTGACATTTTATTACAAATTATAATTAGTAGAATAATGCTTTTTTACTCCAAATTCTTCAATTTAATTTATCAAATGCCCAAAATGTGTCGCATTTTGTTGAATACAAAGTCTCACTCCTTTGATCGCTTAATTTAGTATAAAATGATAATGTCAGTTGGATTTTCTTCAAGTAAAACAATTGAAATATCAAAGAGTTCAACTTAGATTATTTTTATTTTAATCTAATTTCGTTTATCTTGTTTTCTTCTTAATCATGACGTAATTTTTTTTTTTGTATTTAAATTAATAACTTAGTTATACATTTTAAATACTAAAACACTTAAATTGTCTATTCCGGAAATAAAAAATAAAAAAAATACATCTTTATTATTATAGATTTTTTATTTTATTTTATTTCTTAGTCGTCAAAATAGGTAAAATTGTAAGTAAAGTCCGCTACTCTATCCCCTTACATACACAAATTCGACTAGCAGCTCTTAATAATACCCATTTGAGTCCTTTAGCCGCTACATTGAAAGGATCACAAGAGGTTTTTACGGATGTAACTGAATATATCATCGTTACGAGCGGACCAATTTACGTAACCTTCCGGATTAAATCTAGCAGGTAGGGAATCGGAATATGTCATTCGTTTCTGTTGTTGAATTTATTATATTTGATACTTTCGTAAGATTTTCTTCGAAATATTTTTTTCTCATTTCGAATGATGAAGAATTTACATGAACGAACTTAATTTTTTCTTTTCTAAATTTTACCTCGTTATGATTTTTATTAATAATCTCAAAACTTATAAATATAACAAGCAACTAAAGGATTATTATAATAATACTTTCAGGAAAGCTTAATTATACAAACTTTGCACAGACTAAAAAACATCACGTTATGACTAACAGTATTAGAAAAGAAATCATAAATGTCTATAACTTATTTTATTTTCTCGTTAACCTGTTTTATTTCTAATATACCTACCATTTCCATTTCTCATTTTTATAATTTCATAGGTATCTCTTTTTTTTTCGAAATTTTGTATAACTGTTGGCCCAAGCGGCCTTCACAGCATCACTGGTGGGGGAGCCGAGTACTGAGACCCAGCCGTGAAATATTGGGAGACTGACAGACTGGACGTTCGTCCTAAGGGTGTCTTCTAGAGTCGGGGTGGAGGGAGGCGTTGCACGGAGCGCGGATTGAACGAGCTGATGAGCGGATTATTTATTTATATTATTAGTATGTTACATCTTGTTTATTTATTTATTTTTTTGAAATCGCTTATTCTGGAACTATGGAATGATTTAACTTTTTTTTTTTAAATAGAAATGTAATATTTTTAAAGTTAAAGCAGAAGCAGTGACTAATAAAAAATATCAATTAATCTTACAAGTATTGACGCAACGCGATTGAAACGACAGAAATAGCCTAGCTATTATTGTGATTTCGTAGTCGTTCGTATTGAAAAAAACTTCGAAGGAAGACAAAGCCGGCATCCAAGATAAATTATTCGCCTTAACAAAAAAAAAGTTTATAAGAGTACTACCTTTTCAGAGTCATAATCTAATTTGATACTATTTATTCATTTATTTATTTGTAATAGATAACAGATAACCAACGTTATATATATATATATATATATATATATATATACACTCATTTGCAAAAAAAACGGGCGGTTTCGATTTTCTTCCTGGCTGAAAAAAATAAAATACCAAAAAGGTTTTAATCATTTGAACATGTTACTGGCCAGTTATAAAAGTGCCATAATGTTTATAAGAGTACATTCCAAATTTAAATTTTTGACTGAGCCTGGTTTTCAAAGAAAATAACTTTTAACTACATTTTGTGGCGCGAATTCGCTACAGTTAATATCGACTCTAATTAACTTTTTGTCAATTTTTATTAAATTATCTGGTGTCCTTGACATTTAAAAGTATTGTTATTGCTGTTTAGCAATCTCGAAAATGGTAGATAAAGTGATAAAAGCGAGCAAAATTATTGCGCTGCTTGAAGAAGGTTGCAGTCAATGCTTCGTGGCTCAGAGGCTAAATGTGAGTCGGTCGACAGTTCAAAGGACCTGGCAGCGCTATCAAGAGACCGGTTCCGTCAAGAGAAGGCCTGGTTCTGGCAGAAAGACATGTACCGAACCACGGGATGATCGTTTTCTAGTTAGTCAAGCGTTGAGAAATCGCAAATCTTCTTATGTGGACCTCAAGAACACCCTCAAAGAAGTAAGAAATGTACAAATTAGTCTATGGACGGTCAGGAGGAGGCTTCTCGCTGCTAATATACACAGTCATCGCCCGGCACGCGGCCCTAAATTACTCCGTGGACATCGAGTTGCCAGGCTTAGCTTCGCTCGAAATTGTGTGTCATGGACTCATGAAGACTGGGATAGGGTATTGTTCTCCGATGAAGCCAGGATATCTCTGCATGGTGAAGACCGACGTCGGCGAGTGCTACGTAGACGAGGAGAACGCTTTGCAGAGGCATGTTTTGAAGAAATCACACCTTATGGAGGGGGCTCTGTTATGTTTTGGGCAGGAATAAATTCTATGGATCGTACGGAGTTAGTCTTCATCGAAAACGGTACACTGACTGGACACCGATACATAACGGAAGTTCTAATTCCTTATGCACAACCCGCTTTAACCGCTCTTGGCGAAAACTCAATTTTTATGGACGACAACGCTCGCGCCCACTGGTCTGGCGGTGTGGATGCGTATATGCTAGAAGTCGGAATTCGTCGTTTGGACTGGCCAGCTAGAAGTCCGGACCTCAATCCCATAGAGCATGTCTGGGACGTTCTGAAGCGACGAGTGAGATCAGTGCAGCCGGCTCCGCAGACCATCAGAGAGCTAAAGAATGTGATTACCGCGGAATGGGAACGTATTCCCCAAGAAACCATAAAAGATATACTCACTAGCATGCCCAGACGAATGCAAGCTGTGATTTCAGCAAGAGGGCGTCACACTCAATACTAAACTTTTATCTCCTTTTAATGTATTCAAGAAAAACGAAGAAATTAACGCGTTTCATTTTTATTTAGCGAGCAGGTACAATCATAGTGTTTTGAGCTTAAACATTATTTCTTAATAATTTAATTAAAATGTTATGATAAAACTGATGAAAACTATTCCTTCCTAATTAATTTATAAAATTCTGAGGATAACAATACCTAAAATTGTCAAACAAACTAATGGTAACTATAAAATAGTTCTTTGCTTAAGTGCCCGTTTTTTTTGCAAAAGAGTTTATATATATATATATATATATATATATATATATATATATATATATATATATATATATATATATATATATATATATATGTGTGTGTGTGTGTGTGTGTGTGTGTGTGTGTGTGTGTGTATGTATGAAAAATTAAATCATCACGTGACTTACGGATTTTTTTTATTTTTTTATATACTTTATATACACTTTGTATGATAAATATTATTTTAAATTTTTTTTATAAAAAGTTTCATATGCTATATGTATATAGAATTAGTTTTATACTGTCGACAATAAAAGTTAGGTGATAAAAATAACGTAAACGTAAATGTGGACTTCAAACTTTTTTATGGAAAAATTGTTGATGCTTTTGAATATTCTATCTGCGTCATAGATTAAAAAAATATAAATTTGATCCACAATTTTAATTAAATCGTAAGTTTGTGATTTCTATCTCTTTATAGTCAGTTTAACTGTCCCTTAATAATTTGTCAACGGCTTACAATCTCGCTGTTTGTTTTTTTATAAATTAACGGTGTTAAAATATTCTAATTTTAAGGAACTTTTCATTTTATTAGCTTCATTATTATTATTATTATTATATTTAATCAAAATATATTCATATATTATATAACACTATTACAAATAAAAATAATTTATTGCACAACCAAGTAAGGTTTATGACCTGTTTGGTTTCACAATTTAAGCAGACTTCAAGAAGGAGAAATTTCTTAGCTTGTCTTATCTTGGCCAGTTGTGTATCGATTATTATTATTAGCATTTTATACAGAACATGATAGAATATATTTTTTTAAAACTTCGTTAAGTTTGGGAAAGAAGAATAATAAAGACGATTGATTTCTTCCATGTTTTTCAGTATTTATCGACATGAAAAGTAAATGAAACAATATTGAAATAAATTTAAATATTCATTGAGTTATTAAATTAATACATTTCAGAATAAGATAACAAAATTAATATTATTATGATTAAATAATCTAAAACAATTTTTGTTATGATTTATTATTACAAACTCCAAAAGGTTATTTATTCTAAAGATCTATTTGTAAATATTTTCAAATCATGCATAAATAAACGATCGAAGCCAGTTTATTATGTTAAAACATTCCCCAATTTACATTTCACTGATCACGAAACACTTGACTTGTAAACAAATTTAGCGAGCACCTTGCTATGTAAACACAAACAAGACAATTATTGTTTATTATAAACGGGGAAACAACTCTATACAATATCAAGTTGCTTTGTTTTTAATTCGCGAGCTTTGTTGAATAATTTTCGTAAGATTGAAATATTAATTTTAGTAGGAGTGTTTATATTTGTTTTTGATAAAATATTTTCTGCAATTTACTTTAAAATTTTTATTTATATTGCTTTTTTTTCTTATGCGTCTTTGCCGATAGTTTTACTGATCAGGCGTCGTTCCACGCTCGTTAAAGACAACTTTAGTGCACCCGATCCCTAAGAAAGGGGACCGCTCAGACCCGTCCCATTATAGACCAATAGCTATAACTTCTTTATTCTCCAAGATTATGGAATCCATAATCACCTGCCAGCTCCGGCGATATTTGGAGCAGCACCAGCTAATTAGCAATCGCCAATATGGCTTTCAACGGAATCACTCGGATGGTGATCTAATATTCTTAACTCAGATGTGGGCAAAGGCAGTCGAGACCAATGGGGAAGCGCCGGTTGTTAGATTGGATATGGCGAAGGCGTTGATCGATTGTGACATAAGGCACTTCTAACAAAGCTAGTCCTATGAGCTTCCGGAGAAATTATGTAATTCGCTCAATAGGGCGATACAGTATATACCTACTATTATACAAGAGGCAGATCCGGCCCCACATGAAGTATTGCTCTCACCTGTAGGCTGGAGCGCCCCAATAACAGCTCCTTCTATTTGAAGGCGTTCAACGCCGGGCGGCTCAAATCGTCGACGACAAGGTTCTCTCCGATCGGCTTGATTGGCCGATATTTGGCGCTGCGTAGAGATGTTGGATCACTCTGCATCTTCTACCGCATCTCTCACGGAGAGTGTTCTGCGGAATTGTTCGGATTAATACCTGCAGCAGAATTCCGCCGGCGTACATCGCATCAAAATTCCAAATTTCACTTACATCACCTCGATGTCCAGAAATCTACAACCTGATTTTTACGGAGTTTCCTGTCTTGCGCGACCACTATATGGAACCAGATGCCACCTATGGTATTTCCGAATCGATACGACATAGGGATTTTCAAGAAAAGAGCCATACTATTATTTGAAAGGCCGGCAACGCACCTGCTAATCTTTGTAGCGGGTGTCTATAGATGTCGCTTTCACTTGCCACCAGGTAAGCTAACTGTCCGTTTGGCCCTTCTTACATTAAAAAAAATATAAGCTTATATATTTTTAATGGTTTTATATTAATGTATTAAACTAACACACTTACAATGTGATAGTAATAAATAGCAATAAATGTTAGGTACATACAATAGAAAAAATGTTTTTTTCTTTGTAACAATATTTAGGGCAAGACTATATATATAGGATTATTCTTCGAAATGTATAATTTCTAATGATTTTACTGTCTCAACGATATTAAATCTAATGAAAATTTTTACTACCCTATATTTTGCATACACGAACATATCCGTGCACTTGTTATAAAAAATAAAAAAAATAATAATATTTTAGGTTTTATTACAACAACTATCTTAATATTTAACTTACCATTGACGATTTCACACTACCCTTCCTATACAGGGTGACTGGCTAGATACTATCCATATTTAAGGAGAATACTCGGTACATGATTCTCATTCGAATGATGTAAAAATATAACATAAATATTAATAAGCTTCTAAGTAAAGTTGCCCAACAGTTATCTAATTATTTACGCGTCGTCTGGACACCCTAGTTTCCACGCGGTAGTTTACTTACGTCCAAACACCGCCAAATGTTAACAGGGTTGGCGGATAATTCCCAACCATAAGTAACGATCGTTATCTTGTCTATGATAAAAACAGTGATCGACGGCTGTACGTGCTCTCCGAGGCACGGTAGGGACCCACAAGGACATACACCCAGACCGGAAAAAAATATTTGTACAAATATCTGTCCCGAGCGGGAATCGAACCCGCGACCACCAGCGCGTGGCGTTGCAGTTGAGGCAACTACTCGCACCACTACACCAGAACGTCGCGTGTCGTGTTTTCATTTAATGATAATTTATTAATTTAAATATTTTTTTAATGTAATTTTTAATAGTGTTTTAATATAAAAGTGTAAAATTTTCCTAAAAATTTTTAGGAAATAATCAATTTTTTATTTTTCAAATCGCAAGATCATACATAGAAAAATATCAAATTTGATAGAATATTTTTTTATACGTTGAAAAATGATAGTTACTTTTGAAAATATTAAAAAAAAAACCACAACAAAATACAACAAAAATAAACTTTGCCATTTGTTGAATAACTAACTGTTGTTTATTAAATAAAAGCAAGCAATAATAGCATCAAGCCATCTAGCGACCAGTAGCCAAAACAATTAATTGATTATAGGCATGGTAATCACCGAACTTTCCAGACAAAATAAATAATTTACTTTAAATATTGCTTACGAGTGGAAAGATATGTTTATTCCATTTGATTTTGATGTGATGATCAACAAATTCGTTGACTAGGTAAATAATGTAAACTTTGAACAAAAATAAATATGAACTGTTTACCTATCTTGGTATTTCCGGCGTATTTAAAATGGAATCATACTTATTTACAACGATTTTCAATCATTAAACTACCTATTTACCTACGTAACTACACTAACACACACACAGTCACTTTTAACAGTTTCGAAAGCAATGGTGATTCTGCATTTGTGTATTGATAAGCCATACCTAATTACTAATGACAGATTACACTAACACACGACAGATTAGGTATACGCGTATGATCGATCGCTAGGCGCGCAGGAGCCGGGAAGACACACGCGTGCGCGCCATGCCAAGGCTTACGCCTCACTGACCTAGTGACCTACTAGCGGAACTCGTTGAGCGAATTAGTGGGAATTAGGCCGGCTTCAAACATCCGAATGTCTCTCTGAATTCATATTATTAATTCAGAAAGCCCGGCATTCCATACAATGTCAGTATTCTCCACATACATTATGATTTTTATTAATATTATGAAAATATATTTTATATTATAATTATTTATTAATTATTATTATTTATTAGTATATTATTTATTATTTTTACATAATATTTATTCCACGTGAATTACATTATTTTAAATTAATAAATTAGTATTTTTAAGAAACTTTTAAAAACGATAGCCAAAAAGTAAGTAAATGAAATTTTTGAACGCAATATTAAACGCCTACGGCTGGCCTTAGCCGCGGGGCGGGTGTGCGGGTGCTAGCGGCACAGTACAACACCACTTCGCGCGCGCCGCCGGCATGACTGGAAATATACCTACACCGCCTCATTTGTTTTGAATTGAAATATATGAGAATTTGGTTAAAAATTAAGTACCTATTTGTTTCACATAATTCGAATGAAAATCATGTACCGAGTATTCTCCTTAAATATGGATAGTAATTTACCAGTCATTCTGTATATCAGTGTATTCGTTGTTAAGCTATACCTTATTTAAGTCCTTTTAATAAACAATTCTCTGAAATTATTAACGAAAATTTATTCTAAGATGAGAATATACATACCTGATTATATTTATCTAAGGGACGGTTTTCCCATTTTGAGATATCTTTATCTGAAAACGGGGAAACCATTCATGGGTTTTTAATTGTCTCATCTCGTAAATATGTAAATAGTGATACATTACATACTCTCTTTGTCCTTGGACTTAAGTTTAATTTATAACAGAAAAGGGATTTAAGGACTCATACGATTACTCTTTCCACTGTAATATAATTAAAAAAAAATCTTTTGAAAATCGTTTGATAATATGAAAAGACAGAAATTATAAACTGCATCCAATTAACTATTGTAGTTGTATTTGTTGAAAGGGATCAAAGTAACTCAATAATTTGGTATCAAATAAAAAAATAAGGCAAAAGTATCAATTTATTTCACACCAAACTTGTACAACATATTTTATGAATAAAATATTTATAGGACAATAGATTTATTTACAATATGACGACAAATTTGTATTCTAAATTCTAGATAAGCGACTCGTCACAACGAAAGCGATACGACGTGATGCGTCATAACGCGACCAATACTTCACGTGACGTGAAAACACGTGACAACTAGAAAAGCTTATACGTATTGTGACTATTTTGTATTTATCGCATCACGTCGCTTCGTATAGCTTTGATGAGTTTTCCGCTCATGTCAGGACAGGACAGACAATAACATTGTGGGTTTAACTTTATCGATCAAACAATGAGATTGTTTGAATCATTACTGTAAGTACTTAAATGAGGGCCAAATTCAAAGATTAATTTAGTTACTCACACTTTTATTTGTGATTAATCAAAATGTTTGAAAATATAAAATAAATATCACGAGACTTTTTTAATAATTTTCACACATTACAACAACACATTGACAAGCGATTTCAAAAATCGCTAAAATATTGTGCTTAGACTTAGTGGTGACAGTATATACTTATATCTTTGTACATAAGATATAACTTTAAGACTTCAATAGTACTATTCTGTAAGCTAAATTATACTTTAGAATACAAACGATCCAAGCGAATAATAGGAAAAAACTACACTTACTTGTTACAAACTTAATCTTTGGATAATAAATCATTGCCTACTTAAATAAAATATTGACAAAATTATACTTCGAAATAAACAAATCTAACATCTAAAACAGTCTTTGATTTAATGCTAACGTTTATAAATGCTTAGATATTTACATTTTTATTTTTAAATAATATAATTGAAAGAGCTAGAAAAACTACATTGCATCTCAGCCTAGAAGCTTACCCTGATAAGAATGACATATCAAAAATGCTAAGTCTGAACAAAAAAAAACCGTTATAATATTTATGTTATAATTAACAGTTAATTTTAATGTTTTAAATTAATAATAAAATTTACAGGACTTGATCGTTTCTTTTTTTAAGACAGTAGGATCTTTTGCGTCAAGAAATAAGTCACAATAATCGCGATACGATGTGTTGCACAATCTTCAATTGCTGCGAATTTTATAGATAAATATTAAAAGATAGTATACACAAGCGAAAGACACAAAGTGTTTACATTTTAGTTTACATAAAACGTAGCGTCGAATCGCGTTCAGTCTGTAGAGCTCCTAAAATGTACATATTCACGGACTATACGCTCGATTATAAAAACTGGAAAATAGTATTAATTATTAAATATATAACAGTTATGACATTATCTCACAAATGGATCAACTTGATCTAACCATTACAAACAAAAAGGAAATGCTAAACAATCAAAGTGAAAACGAAAATGCCTTTATAATACTTAATAATATCAAATAAAAGCATATATTACACTTTTTCGAGCAATCCTATTTGAACATCCGCTGACTTTACATTAAGTTCTCTCAAGAGTACAATTTAAAAACTGATCTTATGCTATTAACGTGCTTCTAGGAGATTGCTGTACATTTCTATGCAAATTTTGCATTGCAGTAAAAAAATTGAACTACCTTATTTATTTTATTCACACATAAAAACACATTCCATGACAATAAAAAATGTTATTAACTATACAATAACTAATAATTAAAGTTTAAAATAAAATATGAGGTAAATATTAAAATGAGACATTAAGGAAAGAAAACGTAATAGTTGGTTTTGTAAAATTTTCATGTTAAAGAAAACGGGTCTTAGCATTTTATACTCAGGTCAGAGCTGTAATTTCCTTTAAGAAATGTCTATTACCTTCGGGTACTTAAATAAATATTATACACCTAATAGTCCTAGGAGTATATCGTTCAAAACTATTGTTATCGATAAATGTCATTTTGCTTCTTGTTAAGTCTAGATAGAGTAACAGAAAAGCGTTGATTTCTGGGTAATATTTTTTAAATTTTAAACCTAAGTTTAGAAACGAAAGTTTCAGAGAAAGCTTATTTCAATATTGCTTAAAATATTCTTTTTAGTCTGTCATTTCAACAACTTATAATAGCGTCACATTCTTCAGCGATAACGGTAGCACAGACGGTAGTTTTGAATAATTTCCCCGTAGCTGTCAGGATACGTTTATAAGACGTCAAATATTTGAAAATTTTAAACATGAAAAGAAACAAAAATAAATTAAGTATTGACACATAGTATTCAAATAATGGAATTTTATTTTAATTTAAGATATGGAATTTGAAGTATTTATCGTAATAAATAAATTTTACGGTAAAATATTTTACAAAATAAAAACTTATTGAAGACAAAAATTTGAGAATACTTTATTTTATAATAATAATTAGCTAATTCTTTAAAAATACAACTTAATTTTCTATTATTCTAATACAAGGCAGTTCTTACCAATAGGACTAACGTTAGTAGTTAGAAAACATCTGTTAAATATTTAAATTAAAGTTTTAGTAAAAAATCCCTGAAATATTACGCTACAATATTCTAGTTAGTGTGCATAATGCCATGAAACTTATTGATGCTAAGCACTTTTCACATCCTGAAGTTTTATAATATTTGACTTCATCTTGTGTCGGCGGTGAAAACGTGGCTTCGTAGCTAAGCTTACTAGCACACGGAAGCATGTCAACTGGTATTTCCATTAGTTTCCTTCGATAATCCTTTTTAGAAACATCAAATCCGATATCTTGATCTTTCATCGCGTCATCGTAAATATCATCTTCAAACTCTTCTTCATCGTCGTCAGATCTATCTATCTCTTTTTTATATCCGGAATTTATTTTTAATTGTGTATCAGTATTTTGTGTTTTCATATTGACTAAATTATTTTTTAGTTTATTATCCATGACACAACTGAGACGGTCTAAGGAGGCTTTTACGCGTTTACTTCGTGTTTCATTCCGTAATTTATGAAGCCATGAAAGACGACAGTCACATATTAGCCTGTTACCTGTTAAAACAAGAGATAATATAAATATTATTGTAGCAAAAAAATATCTTAAATTGAATTGAAAAATCATTCATTTTTCCAAAACGGATTTCGATTAAAAAAAAAAAAAACAAGTTGTATGGAGTTGTATTTTTTTTTTTTTTTTTTTGTTATAAATTTATTTCTTTTAATTTTCATTACTATTAAAAATCTATATTTATAAAAATTTATAATGAAACGAAAACCTAATAATGCATATAACTTTGAAATATAAAGTTAGCGAAAACCACAACATTAGTCAGAAGAAACGAATCCTGTTCGTTATAATTGTGTAAGCTTAAATTTTACATTAAAAACTGTATCTTATACATTAGAAAAAAAATTAAAACACCGAATGAATAAGAGAAGCAGATATTAAATCACATCTGACAATGCTAGTGTTATAACAAGCAGTTTTGCGGCAAATATAATATCTCTCAACCACGAAATATACTCTCCATTAAAATGTCACGGCGCAACAAACAACCATACATCAACCCTTGATTCATAGACTAGTAACTACGAATGTTAAGCTTTTACAGATAGGATTTGCAGCCCAAACACCTTTATTTAATATTACAAAGAATAACGAACCATATAACCGCTATATAAGAAATATTGTTGAATGACTAATTTTACGAATTTCGCCTCACGGATTGTGTAACGTGTACAGACTTGCCTTAACACCCTTTCATGTTAGTGTAAATTTTACTTGCGTGCGCATTAAAGCCGTGATGAATTTACACTACCATATGAATTTTAGTGTGGTTAATATTTTAGGCGCGATGGCACCAACTAGAACAAAGTGCTCGTAACAAAGAACCTATATATTAATGTTCTAAAAACCTCTTAGACAGAAAACCGTAACGATAATACCGAACCAAAATTTTACAAAATATTTTATTTGATTTTCATTGTATGTAATAAATTTTATACTATTAATGTTAATAGGTAACACTGAAGAGACATCTGCACAAACCAAAAGTCAATAACCTAAAATAAATATCACTTTTTAATTATAAAGTTTTGAAAACTACATCGATGTAATTTAATTTAATCACCTTTGATCTGAGTTAACAGTTCATCTTCAATGGAACGACGCCCAAGACAATTCAAATTTACTGCGTGGTAATAAACGCGCTTAATTAACTCATACTAAAGTTTCACATCTGTTAATTGCGTTCAGAACTACATAACTATTATCTACAAAATTCTAAGTTGAGTACAATCTAATAGACCCGTGGCACCTGAAGATGTAATTTTAACAACGTATAGTACTTTCAACTTCACATGGACTTTAACTAAAACATTAAAGTACCTATGCTCAACTTGTAATTTTCTAAATTAATCCGTTCGAACCGCATGTGCCTGCTAAAATATGTTCCTTTTATTGGTATTGTAATACGTTATCGTAAGTGGCTAATTGACGTTAAAAGATTCCATTCCATTCAAACTGTAGGATAATATTCATCAGACTTTAATAAAAATATGAAAACATACCTAAAATGTACGAGTACAAAAAGCAGTGTCATATACATATAATAAAATTGTAACTAACCTATGTCTATACATAAGGGATATCAAAAAATACGAATATAAGGATTTTATATGAGAGCGATGGTATTTTTTTTAATAATAGTATATGTCTGTCTGTCTGTATATCCCTGCTCTATTTTCCATCTTTGTGGGTGAAGGGGTAGGAAGAGATGCACCTATTAAAAGTAACACCCACTTTTCTCCAGTTATTAGTCCTATGTAATAGGGGGCGAGCCTATTGCTATACACCGGGCACCATTCCAGACTCCCTTTACTGAGAATTTTCGAAAAAAAAACCAATAATACCTTTACCGAACCAGGAATCGAACCTGAGACCCTTCGCTCGGCAGCAGCTCTTACAAATACTGGACCAACGAGGCGGGCACTTTTAGAGTAATAGTTTAAAAATATTTAAGTACTTTTTTTCCCCAAATTTACGTAGATGAAACCGAGGGGTACAGCTAGTTTTAAATAATAAAACTAATCTACATAAAATAGGTGATAAATGATACTAGTAAAAAAAAATTGTAATCATAAATCTTTTACGTTATGCTAATTATACTATCACTGAATTGTGGTTGATTGGATCAATTGCACGCTGGGAAAAAACCACAGACTATAGTTTTGGTGGCCACTTAATCGAACGGTTGTATTATTCAGTACATCCGAGAATGGTAATTATTTTAAATTGAAAATTTATATTAATAAATGTTATTATATTAATTATATTGTATTTTGGTTGCTTAAATTTTATTTACTTTTGTTATATTTTATAAATTACTGTTAACCCAATTAAGTTTAGATTTATACAAAGTTGAGTTTATAATAAACTTACCGTCGAGAGAGATTAATGCATAATTCGATTTCATATTTTCTATAACACTCCTCAGCGTTTCTTGTTTTAATGTTTCCAACTTGTTATTTATCAAATTCAGAACATTCAACTTTTGTATGTCGTCGAGCACTCCATCATCTAGCACTGCCAACTTATTATCGGCTAAAGAAAGTTTCTTCAACTGTGTCAATCCGCCAAAACCCCGTTCGGATATAAATTCTATTTCGTTGTCATCTAAATAAAGTTCTTGGAGGCTCCAAAGTTCCGCAAACGACAGATCTCCGATCATCATCAATTTGTTATTTCTCATGTCCAACGTAATTAAATTCGATAAACCTTGAAAGTTCTCTCTAATGACAACCGTCAACAAATTACTGTTCAGATCCAATTTTATCAAATTGTTCAAATGTTTGAAACAGCCGTCGTGTAAAACACTTATTATATTCTTAGACAGATGTAGCCTCTGTAAATTGGGCAGGACGTAAAAAACGTCCCTTTGTAATTCCGATATCTGATTTTCAGCCAAACTTACATTAGCTAACATTATTAAGTGGGCGAATGCCATTCTCTCCAATTTTCCGATTTTATTTTTTGGTAATGCTATCTCCCTCAACGTCGTCGAATTCGTGAATGCGAATGACGGTATGCTAAATATATTTGCATATTGTATATTTAGATATTGTAATCGATCAAGCCTTACAATAACCTTGGCCGGTATATACGTTAAGCCTCCGTCCGCTCGAACATTAAACGTGAGCCTTTCTATTTTGGGTTGTGAATAAAAATTAGACCAAAAGGGATCATCTTCCGCTATTCCACCGTTGAATACCCAGCAATCGGCTTTTGTGGCTGTTTTTATTTTAATATTCTCACAATAACAATGTACTTTAGATACCCGGTCCTGAATGTCGCAGATGTTAACAAATTGCGAGTACGGGGATTTTTCGGATTTCCATCTTCGTTTGTCATTTTGACGACTCTCAGTTAAGTTTATCTCGACCGTAGTGAAGGCGATCATTAGAATTAAGTACCTGAAGTCCATATTTATAGCATTTCACTGCGAAGTCGAAATCTGTAACAAAAAAAAAAAAATTACACACTATCTTCGTCTTTTTGAATCATTCGATTTGTATATTTGTAAAAATGTTGTAAGAACAAAATATAATTATAAAACATATCACATCACAGATAAAAGTTAATTCAAAAATATAGTAAAAAATACTATTCGCTAATTATTATTATTGGTGCTAATAGTATTTATATTAAATTTCTATTCCTAAATCTGAGTACTATCATTAATAGTCTTAAATGCTAGTATTAAAATTTTCATTATAAATTAAACTACAATTGAATAATTCCATGCAAACATTTATTCTTCATATTTCGTGATTGGCGGCTGCTTAACATGAAAATTTAAGTGTGTTAAATAAGTTAATTAACAATGACAATAAATTTTACATGACTTTACCTACGCGCGTGTTTTTCGTTTTTGTTGGATAATTCGGACTACTTAGCGACGATTAAAAAGCTACTATTAAGTATGCCAGTGAGTCGTCGTATGTCGACACGCACCAAAAGCATATCGCGTGTACACTCGTCACAACATTGTATGATAATGTTTCTTTATTAATACTATCCAAACTAAATACATTAAATCGATATACTCAATATGCTTAAGATATATTTGCGTCGATCTTTACTGTCGATTTTCTTTATAGTATATTTTATTTGCCCCTGGGATTTAAAGTCTTTGACTGTACGAAATATCAAGTATTCGGAGTCAAAAGGAATTTGTTTCTTGAGAATTGGTTTGCTATATGTACCTACCTATGCACAAACACTTTATAAGAATGACTTTAGAATATTTTTATTTTTAACTTTTAAATTATGTTTTATGAAATTAAAATGTCTGTATCTCATGCATATCACTTCATACATCAGCCTAGTTCTTAACAAATGAACTGTGTTTCAACTGTGTCACAAGTTAATAACTAAGGTTGTCTAGAAGAGATTTCTTATTAGCAATAAGACCGCCTTATTGTGCAATAATATTTAGGCATATATCTCTGTAATTTTTCTTTCAAAAGTGGTGTACTATAAAGAATTATAAATAAATAAAAAATAAAGGAACAGATTGCATATAAACGCACGAACTTTTACGACTTATTGGTAATTAATACATTTCTATCTAATTGTTTTTGTATCATGCTATTTTTAAGATATATTTAATAAATTATATAAATATCCGAAAATCTCTTGTTTTAAAATAAGTAAATAATATTAGAACAACAACCAACTACAAAGATTATGAAACAAATTAAAATCGAGCCCATAACAAAATTCCATTCCTTATTCATATTCTTTGGGGTGCTATTTTTTTCTGCAAATTTAATCGGTACAAAAGAAAGAAAAGAAAAGAAATAAAAGTTTACTCACAAAAAAATATTTTCCTATCGATTTATAAATGACGAAGTTCTAAAGTACAAAAAAATAAATAAAAATTAAAACGAATTAAGGACCTACTCCGTTTTTTTGTCCGTTAAAAATTAAGATTTATTATTATCTATAACAAAAAAAAAAGTTTCTAAAGCTTCCTAAGCAGGAGCACAATGAAACTCAATAATTGTTTCCTGTTACCTTCACTTGCACTTCTATTATATCTGCTCTTTCGAGTGTAGTTTCTACAATGTTTCACAATCTTCCCTTAATATCATAATATTCCACTTTATCATGTTTCGCTGTTACTAAAAGTGATATGAAAGCGACGCTTTTGTCATTAAGGTGGTTATACAATATGTAGTGCAAGTAAACATTTTGCTAACAGTTTTCTAATAAGACGATGATCGTTATTCTAAGTGGTGTACATAATAACAGTGAAGTGACTAAAGTATGCATATATAAGAGTATTCCACCGAGACGACATAAAACTGGGGACATACGAGTATTGCGAGTCTACGGAAACATTTTGGTACGAAGTTGTGAAATTATTCTTTATTTTATGAAGAAAGAACACGCCGCTGAAATTTTTACCACGAGACTAAAAATAATATTTAGGAATTTTCTAAAGTAACATAGCGCGTTACTGCTGTTTATTTCGTTAATATAATGCGTCGGGAACAGAAATTTTAAAACTTTTTTTATGAAGTATATTATGCTCTAGAATGAACCAGGTTAATTTAATAAACTGCATAGACAAGATTATTTTTGTTTCATATATGTTATATAATATGAGTACAACTTTTGCTCTTGTTTATTTACTTTTAGCGGCTTTACCTAGAATTGTTGTTAATATTTGTTTCATAGTAAATGCTATTATATTAATAATTTAGCCCCTATACAATTGTTAAATTGTGTCATTATTTTGCTTATGTTAGCACGACTAAGTGCTATATAATTTCAATAATATAAACGCAATTAATGAATCGAAACAATTATAACAAAAACAACCGAACCGCCTTGGGGTAAGTGGTGGTGGTTTGCAGCATTAAAATTTAAACAGTATTACGCTGTTTTTTTTAATGTTCGTTGGATAGGCAAACTGGCAAACGTGCCACCTGATGGTAAGTTGTCGACGTCGCCCATGAACATAAACTAGTTTATCTGGAACTAGCCCAGCCAACTCATTTATGTGTTGCCTATCCTGAGACATATGATGTTAAGTCTCGGTGCCAGTAATTACACTGCCTGTCTTGCCCTTCTTTTCGAAACACAGCAAAGCTGTTTCACGGAAGAAACAAGCAAGATGGTGGTACCCATGCAGCCGGGAGCGCGGCACAGCGCATCCCTCCCACCGGTAAATTGTATAAGGCTAGCTAGCTGTATAAGGTATTCCAAGGATTTTTTTAAACTCTTAAATGAATAATTCAGAATGAAACTACTAAATTTATTAGTTAATCACAGATCATATCTTTGGAGTTGAGGTTGCTGGTAAATAAAAGTCGCGAATGTTAACGAATTTTCAATGTCAAATTGCACAATAATTAATATCATGGGGCTTATTTATATAAAAGAATGGTACCAAAAAGTAACGCAAACAAATGACAAGGCCTACATTATTTTATTAACGAAATATGATTTTAAGATAGCCAATAATACTGGCTATATTATCGCTGTTCCCATTGCCTAATAAATATTGCGTGCATTTCGATCTCGCATCGATTATTCGTTTCCTCACCGCTCGCTCAGGTCTGTAGCTTCATCTCGGTCGTCATACTACTATGAATACACAATGACGCGCGTTGCTTAAGTCATTTGGATCGAGCTCCGTGGGGAATAAAGATGTGAAGATAAAGAGCGCCGTGTCTCCTTGCCGTTACGTCTAATAGAAATAAATATTATACTGGGTCGAAACAGTTCTTTTCAGAATAATATTCTGAAAAGAACTGTTTCGACCCAGTATAATATTTATTATTAATAATAGCGATAACATTCCATCTCTTTCTAACGACGTCAAATAATGTTTCTATGACGGCGTACTGCTACACATCCACTTATACAACTCAACTTACTCAACTATTATATCCTTTCAATAAATCAAATGCAACTTGTAATGGACAACAAGACAGAACTCACTTAACCGTTAAATAACAGCATAAAGATGTAACATTATGAATGGTGTCGAAATGCTTTCGTCTCGCCAGCATACTGTTATACAGACAATTAAACTTAATTACTTCATTAAAAGACTCTTGTTTGTACCGTGTATTATATTAATTAATACTCTTACCGTTTCTACTATCGTTAAATGTTTGTAAGTACTTGAAACATTACACTGGAATAACGTTCATCTTTGTAATTTACGTTGTACCTACTACCCGTTAACTAGTTATTATAGTAATATTTTATGGAAAGTAAAATGATTGTTTATGGAAAAGAAAAATTTGATGTAATCATCGCATGACTTAAAAAATGTTGCGGTTCAGGCGACTTTAATAAAAAAAAAAGGTTACGCATAAACAAATTTTAACTCAATTTTGCTTACAAAAATTTAAGCATTCTTCGTCTAATCTGTTAGGCTCTATGAGATATATCTGATCTCTCGAGAACTGTGTTAACTTTCATTAATCGTCCAATATTGACGTAATAACGTCTTGTAAATCGATAAATGCCGGCTGCACGCAGGAAAAAGTGTCACGTGTCGCGAGCGAGAGCGCGGAACAAGCGATAGAGAGGCACGATCGGTCTAAGCCTTCGGCTTGTAAATGAAAAACAATAACGCAGATTGGAGGATCATAAATATCACACATGTATGTATATAAGTTGTAAATAAATTGTTAATAGCACATTCTTACTTGGAATTAATCTGTATAATTTAAGTATTAAAAATTAAAATATTTGAATTAACGAGTGCAAATAAATGTTAATTTATCGAAAAAAAATTGCAATTAATGAACTCATTATTTGTATACAAAATAATAATAACGCAGTGATAATAATTCTATTCAATTCATAAAAGTATGCAATTTTTTTCAATGTTTTCTTATGACGTTATCACGTAAAATTATCGTCCGTAATCCGACTTTATTTTACTCAGTTTGAGACAGACAATGGTTATTAATTATTTGTATTTATATACATGCTTATATCGTCGATGAGTTGGTTCAACAGTCACAACATATATATTTTATAACTGGCTCGTTGGTTGCCTACCTTAGGAACAGACGACCGTGTGTGTATATCAGAACGCATTTATTTATTTTATTCAATTCTTATTTGAATTGGTTTTAGTTCTGCCAGACTAGCACAGATTATTTAGTCAATGTAACGTAGAATGGAAAAGACACAACATATGTTGACATACATATGTTGTCGTGGTCTGGGAACCTCGATACATGATTTTCATCCTAATAGGAGCTGTCGAGTGAGAAATGTTTATATATTAATTACAGAAAACAAAATCAATCTTCAGCTAATATATAATAGCAAAATACGACAAAATTATTTGAACTATTTCAATATTACAAGAGATTTTAACAATGATACATTATCTGTGAACACACAAAAAAATAGAAAACAGATTCGATAAAAATATAAATTAGTGTTCATTGTCTAACATCACAATAGTCCGATATCCGACTGGAACTAGAACTTTCATAATTACAAGGAACCGTTTCTTGCAACTATTTATATGAAAAGAATACATGATTCAAGACTTTATTTTTGTACATTATTTATTTATGTTGATAAAATAAAATGTTAACTAGAATTTCATCTAAATAGAGAAAATAATTGAAAGCATAAATCAACTACAGTCGTAATTCTTGTGCGAAATAAATTGTCATAATTTTCGTAATTTATCGCGCCATATGACTGTATTTTTACGCTTAATTATCAACGACTGTTTTATCACCCTACCGTTGTTTGTGACCACGGAACAAATTTCACAGAAATGGTATCAGCGTTTTTAACTACTTTGCTATAGAATATTGGTAAAAAGTTTGTACACAAGATAATAATATCAGCGAAACCAGAACGTTTTATTAAATATTGCTATAAAATATAAACAGATAATTTTATATATTTCATTACTAATTTTATATAAACGTGGTACATAATTTATACTTATAGTAAAACTGTATCAGGCACAAGTCTGAATATTGAAAATATTTTTAAAATTTTTTTGAATGACACTCTATAATAGATACTGATGCCAAACTGTTTAAATTTTTGTCTGTCTGTATCTTGGACGCGCATCAGGCGGAAACTACTAAGCGACTTGCAATGAAACTAAACGTGATTTGAGTCCATACTACAAGCTAAGGTACTAAATAATTTTTATTCCGAAATTAAGTACGATTTTCTTGGGAGAGGGGATAAAAGACAACATGTGTAATTGCGAACTAAGTGGCAGGTACAGCTAGTCATATATAAAAATAATAACAATATATAAATTTAACCGTCATAACGACCGCTATCAAGTGAACAAACAAAGATACATTTTTAACCATAGTACCAATATTAATTCTGAGCAGAAACCGAATTCTTGACCGTTGTTAATGAATATTTTGTCATCGTTAAACCAGAATGGTCGAAACTTTAAAATGAACTGCGTCTAAATATTATGGATGGATCATATGGATGAAGCGTATTTCCTGAACATCATTTTATAAAGTCTTAACTATACGATATTTTTAATAATCATAGTGACATTTCCAACGTCATCTGTTCTGTGTTAAACACTCATAAGTTCCTGGCTACTAAATGCGTTGTAGACCTCGTTAAACCTTCATAATGAACCCCACTAGTAACATTTAAATAAAATTTATAAATGTTGAGTTTTAACTCCATTATTGTACTTTATATACATATGTGTATGGTTTTTGGTTTTTCTGTATACTTAAAACCATAATTTTTTTTCATGGCTAGAATAAATTTAAGCTAACAATAAAATATGATAAAATAATTTTCTTTACATCCATCATTAACTACTTTCTACAGCCAATATGTACTTGCAATTTTAATAAAATATATAAATACAAAACAGAGTAAACAATTAATATTAATTAATAATTAATATTATTACTAATCTAATCACAATCTGTTTTTACTATCTACCTAGTGTCATTAAGGCACACTGTCCCAGCTTAGCAGTTAGAGTTCCAATTCTTCTTCTATACAGGAAAAAAGTAAACAAGTGCGGGTCGTACTCGCCTATGAAGGGTTCCGTAGCAGCAAGTAACATCATATAAAAGTTCTTGTAGTTCGTTGTAACTTTGATCGATGTTTTAATAATAGTGTATTTTTTTATAAAAAAAAAGAAAAAAGAACTACTTACTATACTAAACTACTACTCGTTCAAACCAATTTCCGGTGGAAGTTTGCATGGTGATGTACATCATATATTTTTTATAGTTTTATCATTAACCCCCTGTAACTTATTTTAGAAGTTACAAGCCAAATGTATAAAGGAAAAAGGTTGGAACTTAATACACCACGCTGCTCCACTACGGATTGGTGTATAATTACTCTACCACGAGTAATGCTCGGCTTCACGTGCTTTCCGAAGCACGGTGGTGAGACCCACTAGGACATACACCCAAACCAGAAACAAATATTTGTACAAATACAAATATCTGCCACGAGCGGGAATCTAACCCGCGCCCGCTGGCATTAAGACAACTACACCAGAATGCTTGTCGATTTTTTTTAATAACTAGAAATTAATAATATATTTAAAAAATATATATTAAGTATAATAAACAAATTTGGATCTCACGACCCAATTTCTAATCAATTTATTCCAATTAAACCCAACGTTATAAGTTATCGTTAAAAAAATACATTATATGTGACTAAAATAACTAAATAAAATACAAGTTCCTATTAAATTTTCAATATTCTCTTTCTGTAATCAAAACATCACAATTACAATTTCGAATCAGACTTAATCTAAGCCTCGATCCCAGAACAGTACTTACTTCTTGAGTAAAAACGCATCGAAGTGATAACACAAAGCTCAAACAAAACGACGACCTAGGCTCTGTGTAAAGGCTTCGAAGCTATTGTAAGCTTGAAACAAAGACATTAATTTCGGTTGCAACATTTTCGCGTCAACATGACGGTTGCACTAAAGTTCGTGTTTTTTTTTTTTGTATATAAAACAAGTGGCATAAAAGCCTTACTATAAGTTCGATCGAACTTTTAAACGTGAATTTCTCTTTAGAAAATATTTATTGGTTTTTTTAAAGCAAGTAACTAGAATAGTAGTTTTCCTATTGGATTGTAATTAATAACATAATGCTTCGTTGCTCTATTATCTACTTTATTTGATAGGAAATAAAAATAAAAAAAATAAATTTTGTTACTATACTAACTAGCGCGTTATAAGATTATTTTTTAAATATAATTTCATATCTTTGCATAATTATTATTTTCATTGTAATGTCAAATACTAAATCAATGTTTATTCTAAAAAAGGTTTTTACTGTTTTTATTTTTTACGTTACTTTAAAAATTTTTGCTAATTAAAATCCATTCTAATTAATCTAATTCTAATCAAGGTAAACTATAATAATAATTTTGAATAATTAAATATTAAAGACGTTCTCTGTAACCTGAAGGTTACATGGGACGTCTATAATATTTTTTAATAGTCTTTCAATATTTAGAAGACAAATGTGAAGCTACGGGTAACAGCGAGCTTAATAATAAATTCATTGTTTTAAATTATGATATATTACATTAATTTGTAATATATAATATATTGATTAATTTGTAATTTTATGATTATGTTATTACTTTCTAGAAATTAATTATTATTATTACGTGACATTCTAAATCTATTAAAACATTAATAATTTGATTATAAATTCTAAAATTCAATCATTCTTATTAATACATAAATTATGATTATACGCTTAGAAAAATTGTGTAAGATTATAATATTAGAAACGATATCATAGTTGATAGTCGAAAGAACTATATTATATAGCTTAGATAATATGGGCAATGTAGAGAATCCGCTCGACTTTTACTTGGAACACGTCAATTAGGGCTGACCCATTTTACCGTTCAAAATATGTATATATATAGTTTTAGTTTTAAATAAAGGAAGTTTTAAAATTAATTAAGTCTTGATTTTGTAAATGTCGATTTTAATTCAATTCTAATTTCACTATAAGCAAGACGAAAGAAACACATTGAAATATTAAAAGCTGAATTACATTTTCAGTAGTGCGGAGAATTGTAACATTTTATTATAATTTCGATAGTTTCAAACTAGTAAGCTCTGGTGCAATAACTAGATGTACTAATTTATTGATACTGTACTTTTGATACATTTTTATAATAAAATGATTAATATTTATTACCAGTATTAGTAGTATTAGAATTTACTGTAAGAACATTACAACAAAAAATTTTAAACCAAAATATTGAAATAAAAAACAATGTGATAACCCTGCGTTAATTTTATAAAGCGGCGTTTTGACTTTGTTTTATTATTAATTTCGTACAACCATACAACACCATATATATACCATGGTACAACCATACATATATTTCTTACAAACATACGAAGTAAAGTAGTGTAAAATTACAAGTACAGATACGTGCCAGGACACAATTTTAATTGTCCTGATCAGATAATGTAGTTTTAAATTCGAATTATAACATAATATAGTTAAATAATACGTATATTATGTAATATGTATGTGTCTACCATTTCCACTGATAATGTCTAAGTAAATGAATTTACACGGCGTCCCTTTCCGACAGTGTCGGTGTCCTGTCTAAACAAATGTCCCTATAGTATATATATACTAAGTTGTAGCTAAAGAGACAATTTGACGGGACATTTTCTTTTATAACACGACAGTGGCAATCAAGTATACGGGCCGCCTGATGGTAAGCGGTTAATTACCGTAGCCTATGGACGCCTGCAACACCTAGTTTTTTTTTTTTTTTTTACTTTTTACAACGTTTATTCCAACTCATTAAGTACTAGTTATGACAATATTTTATATTTGCTTTTCTTCTTACACATTTTTGAAAACATGCAGAAACCTATAGAATTAGGTACCTCGAAAATTTTATTTGACAATATTTTTTGGCATACATTTTACGTTATAATTATGTCTACTGTGGCTCGGCTATCAGTTGTAACATGATCTTTTAGAGCCCACGTTTCTTCTGGATAGTGTAACTTTCTAGATGATGTGAGTTTCTCGATTACAAATAAACAAATATTTCCTTTTTATAATATTATTATTAATTTAATTAAACTTGTTAAATAACAATACTGTAATTAAATTTTACATCTTTGTTTTTTCTATATTTGAAATCAGTTTTAATAGTCATGTTAAAACCTAATAAAAGATTTATACTCGTAACTACGTATTTAAAAATTTATAAAATTTATGTTTAATGACCACGTGGATTATGCCTTACTTTATTATAATTTAGATCCTGATCTGATTTTAATCCTTAAATATGTTGTTTTTTTTATTAAAGTACTTAAAACTACATATTTTTATTAAACCTCGGGCGGCTTAAGACACACGTATATAATAATAATAATAATAATAATTCTTTATTGTACACCAAGAATAAGCAATATTACAAAATAAAAAGGAAATAAGTACAAAAGGCGGCCTTATCGCTAATGAGCGATCTCTTCCAGGCAACCTTAGGGTAGAGGAAATGGTATATAGATGGTATAGGTGTACAACTGTACAGTACATTAATAACAAAACTATAATATAATTTTATAAGTGCAGAATATGTACAGCCTTTAAGGACTATTTTATTATTTCAATCGTATTCCAATGTTCAATCAGTGATTTTTATTATACTATTTTTTCCATTTTGATTTCAATAGTACACCATTGGAAAATCGTTACAAGCAAATATAAATCATTATTACACCATTATGACGGCATTATGTTACAAACGATACAGTAGTTGACCAAATCTATCAAATATCATAATGAAGTTATTGATTGACCATTGATCCTACTCATCATTGTCCATACTCTTAAAAATAATTTTAACGAAAGTTAAATCTTAAAATTAGTAGCTTTAACTAAACGAACTATATGTCTTTACTATATCTTACTCCTATTATAAATGCGAAATTTTTGATGGATGTTAGTTATTCAATCAAGCCAGATTGACTGAACGGATCCGGATGGAAAGCACTGATAAAGTTATAAGTCTGGAATAGCACAAGGCTACTTTTATACTTAAGAAATATACGGCTCCCATATGATATATTCTATGTGACCGAAGTCGCGGGAAGAAGCCAGTTATTATTTTTTTAACATACATGGTCGTCTGCTCCAAAGGTAGACAACATAATGCCCGTGTTTTAGGCGACAGTTCACTGATTTTTTAGTCAATATACACTTATAATATTTTTTAGTCAGTGTAAACACATAATATCCAAATATTAGACCCAGACTCGGGGAATAGACCCACGACTGCGACCCCGTCACTACCAATTGCGCCAACAGGCTAATCGAGTATTACAAAAACGCTCATGTTATGTACTCATATATTTACTTGTGAAATATTAAACTCTAAAATTATAAAAATATTAAAAGGACATCGCGTGTAAAAAACGCATCTAATTAAATATTTATGCTCAAAAGAATGCAGGAACTAATTAGGGTCGGCAGTAATTAAAAAGCTACAAGATGAAAGTATAAAGTACCATTATCCAATGAAAAACTATACATACAGCAATTTTACGAGCGAATTGATTACAATCTAAGGCCAGTTCGCGCTTAAAAGCTTTGACACACGCGATCCGTGTATATCATATTTTACCGACTTTTATATGCAATGCTATTTTGCCTGGTTAAGAAATAATAATTTATATATAGGTATTTGGTAATATCCACAAGTGAAGACATGGTTTTTTTTTAATCTTAAGGCTTTTAAAAAATCAAAATGAAAAGATTAAAAAAGTTTTTTGCTTTACATTGACAGTTTAGTAAAAGAAGGTAAAAGTCGTAGCGTGATAATTTAATTACATTGACTGACTCTAACAATTGTCGATAAATCGAAACACGGGTGAAATTACGGGGTAAGTGTACTAATTATAACTATAAATACAATATAAACAACGAACGATATTAAATTGTTTATGTGCTTTTTTATATTGTATATAGGTTGTTGCTGTTATTTACTTTCAATATAATATAATGGTGAATTTTTAAATGACCCTTCCGTGTTATTAAACTTTTTTTTTCTCATTTTCTCATTACATTGTTAAATTAAAATAGGGTATCGACCCTTGTTCACGATGTATCGTAATGGAATGTTCCACTTTACATTATAATATATTAACTTTTTCATGCTTGAAATATGTCGAGTATCACCATTGATATTAAATTAATATACTTGGGATGGTATGTGATATAACGTGAAACCGCGTCATTAAATCTAAATGAGACCGCGGTCCGACTAAAGCAGAGTAAGCGTTTGCTATCAATTCATACAATAGTCAATCTCATTGTGTCCATATCTATGATTTTAGTTCACATTTCTACTAATATTATAGACATAAGTTACACCGCTTGTTAATAATGTGTGTAGAAATAATTTGAACCGACCTTACAACAAATAGGTATAATAATTTAAAAAATCAAAAACCCGACTGCGTAAAATACTCTTATTATAAACTAAAAAGAATAAAACAATTTACTAGCTTTCATTTGATACCCATATTGCTACAGTAAGAAAAAAAATCAACTCCCACCCCCCCTCTTTCCGCCATTTGCGGGCGCCATTTTCAAAATTTATATAGCCTATGTCACTACTACAATTTAGACTAATCCAACGACACCTCATACAAGTATGTCAAAAACCATCTAGCCGTTTGGGCTGTAGGGCGTGCCAAAGAAATGGACATACATACATACATACATACATACATACACTCGAAAAACATAACCCTCCTTCTATCGCAGTCGGGTAAAAAGAAAAGTTCTTTAGTACAAAATGTTAATAATATGTACATAATGCTTAAAACAGCTGCACTGTACTGAATCAGTCTGTAAACGTCGCACTATTGGGCAAAAGCCTCTTTTCCATTTAGAACGGTTGGAGCATATTCCGATACGCTGCTCAACTGCGGGTTGGCAGATAATTTTCCCTATCTTGACTAACGATCGCTGTCAGTTATTTATCATAACAACCCGGACTGACAGCTTTACGTGCTTTCCGGGGCACGGTGGGGAGACCCACAAGGACATACACCCAGACCTTCTAATATGTTTCATAATTCTATTCAAATAGAAGGCTGGAAAATTAAATTAAGTATTTTTAAGCATACATATTAATTCATTCATTATTCGAACACCCACCACTTCAGTCCCCCAAGACCATAGACGCTGTAAAGAGTCCGAAACGTCGGGAAATAAATTTTAAAAATTGTTAAACTGTAAAGTTTTTAAATAAATGCGAAAAAAATCCGGTATAGATTTTTAATTAAATTACCTGTCTACTTAAAATTAAAACAAATTAATTAAATTGCTTCTATAGTGTTGATCACTTTCATGATTGCTTTTAGTTGACCATAATTGTAATTTTGGAGGACGTTGCCTTGACGTCCTAGATTATAGTTTTGATGCATCTGTATAGAAAGTTATAAAAACTTTAAATACGAGTTGAAAATATAATGAGGAAACGATTTTAAAAGTGATGTAGGAAGACAATATATGTTATATAGTACAAAATCACGAGATTTGGAAATTAATACAGAAGATTTACAAACTATTAGTGACTGACTGATAGAGAATACATATAAATTCCGATTTATAAATTATGCACAGAAGTCGATTATACAACGTAAATTTTAAAAAAAAAATTAAATACTTTTCTGATTATTTTTTCCTATTCAGCTTCAGCGGTTCACGTCAATTTAGAAACACTTGTACTATGTATTATTTGAATAAAAATAGAAATCTGCATCATTTTTTTATTGACGAACTATAGTAGTGGGACGAATAAAAATGGTTGCAATATAGTAACGACCGATAGTGATTAAATACACCGCAAGCGATTCAGTTTGAGTTAATTGCAGTGTAAAAATGTTCAGAATTTACAATGGCTTCATTAGTGCGGGTATTTCGAGATGTGCTCAGTGGACAATCGGACGATTATAATTGATGAGCCGTTTTAATTCTGAGCGGAAATCGTTAATTTCGTTATTCTGTATGATTTAACACATATATAGAATTTTCTTTTTTTAACATACACGATCGTCTGTTCCTAAGACGGGCAATTGCCTGTGTTTTAGATAATAGCTAAGTGATCTACATATGATTTCTTCTTAGTTTATATGATCAATAATTACCAGTAATATCCAACCCTGCATCGGCAAGCTGAGTGACTGCCGACTGCGCCAACGGGCTAGTTAAATATATAACATGTTTTAAAAGCATGAGTGTCAAGTTTAAGAACGTTAATACAGTAATATTATACAGGATTTATTTAATTCGATATTTTAATTCATATATATGTATATATATTTTCTTTTTTACTGTTTACCGTATTAAATACTTAAGGATTTAGCCGAGAAGCTTTGTAAGATTTGTAAGACTACTTTCATTTATAAGCGTCTTATTTTTCTTTATTCTACGTGTTATAGTTTTTTGTTCGTAAAATATTTCCAGCTAAAATCGTACAGGAAATCATTTATAATAACCTCATTCGGACCGGCAAAGAGATAATCGCAACAATTTCTCATCCTTTTAAGAACAGGGCAATAGAGCGAGCGGTACTTCTATTAACTCGATAACTTTATATCGATAGGTAAATAAATCATTATTTCTTTCAAGTTTATAAAAGTATTCTTCTTGATTGATCATAAAAATGGTCTTTCAAACTTTAGGACACAGTCTGTTGAAGATTTATCGTTCTCGATAGTAATATAATAATTGTAGACAATCTATTTAATTTAATAAATAACCTTTTAAATCTCGATAAATCTATATATGACTATTTGTCAATTATAAATCACAGTGTATATAATATGTAAAGCAAATATTAGGAGGCAAAATCTCAGAGTTACGAGAGTCTAAATACTTTGTTTATAGCTAGGTCAGGCGAGAGAGTGATTACCCTATAAACTGTCGCTTAAGGACAATGATTATTAACACTGTAGAAATGGTATCGATGAAATACCTACATCAAGATATATGACGAAATAATATAAAGATTGTTTATTTATTAAGATGCACTTAAAATTAGATTAAATGATTTTAAAAAATACAATAATGTCTTATAATCTGTAATATCAAAATTTTTATCAAACTAACCTAAACACCACAACACAATGCTGTGTGTCTGAATGAATAATAATGTACACACTGAATGGCCCGAAGTATGATATAACTCTGTGCCGGGGCCGAAAACACGTCACAGATCCTTAGGCCTTATGGATATGTATGTATACATACATGAGTAAAGTGCGTGAATGGCGACTTTAATTTACCAATCAAATAAAGCAAATTCATTCAGAAAATCTTTGTAATGATCTCGTGGAATTATAAAATTATGTATGCCTTTTAATCATATTTCATGTACACAAACTACAAATTGTCATCATAATTCATCATTGGTATCGTCTTCGCCATAGTCGTCATCATCATCACCATCATCGTCGTCGTTGTCATTGTCGTCGCTGTCAAGGTCATCATCGTCATACAGACCAACAAATCGACGACCAAAATATCTCCCAAAATGGTTTTTGAAATATCTTCAATGTGCAGAATTGCCATAGTTTTATTTTAATTATAGATTTCATTCAGATACACTAATAATTTTCACCCAATAATACTAATTTTATTTCTTAAGGCCACTATGGTAAATATTTGTGATTCGATTTGTGATAAAGCTACTTATTATAATATAATCTTGAAGTTGTATAACATATCTTGTTATTGCTTACTAAATGATTTTGTAAATAAGAATAATTTAATATGTTAATTATGAAAATAAAGGGTCGATCTTTGTGAGTCATCAAATACATAAATATTTTTTCAAATATTTTATGTTTATTATTTCATTTATTTACATATAGTGCAAGACGTTTTATAAACGTAAAAATATGAAGATAAAATTGGTCGCGGACGCTACAGATCCATTGAGACTACAATTTACACTAACAATAAAATATTTCGTACTCCTCGAGAAAGGTCCTTTCGACTAAAAAGATAATTTATATCGCCACGTACTATTCTACGTTTATCCTTTTTTGTAATAAATATACATATGTATATAAATATATATTATACCCATACTCGGGGCGGAAATCAAACCTACAACCCTAGAGCGAAAGCAGGGTCACTACCAACGGCGCCAATGAGCCATCCATTTTAACAGTCGTTCTGGTATCGTAAATTTGCCTTAACGCCAATGGTAGAGAGTTTACTACGTACGTTGCGGCTAGATATTATATAAACCTGATAGCGATACTCATGATAGGAAAATCATGCACAAACTCACAGTGAAGCGGCGTTGAGTAACAATCTCCAAACCCTCTCCTATTAACAAGGGTAGTTTCGTCCCGCAATGACACGTTTAAAGACTGTTTCAGTTCGGTTCAGCTTATACCATTTCTAATAAAATAAATTCTGTGTTGTCGTCTAACTAGAATTAATTTACACGAGGTTATAACGCAAAGTTCAGGGCCTTCATGAAACTACAATTTAGTTAAACATACATTTGGACACACTCCAAACATGTTACATTATAAATACCGAGACTGTTGTTCCGTATGAGAGACCAGATTCGGTTATTCTCTTAACTTTATACTTTTATTTAAATAATTACATTGATTTTAAGTATTTTTAGTATGTTATTTTAAAGGGAATAAATAAAAATATAAATCGAAATACTATGCATCTTATTAGTTCTAAAAAGTATAAAGAATATATAAATATATCTGTGTGTTTGTGTGTTTATTTTTGTATATCTTGTGTATTTTTATACATAATGTTATATCTTTCAACAAGCAATTCTTGTATATACATATACATCATATATATATATATATATATATATTCTGAATCTCGGAAACGTTTCGGGTAAGATAAATCGATCTAGCTAGGATTTATTTTTAGAAAATGTCGTTTTATCCCCTTTTTACGCAACTAAAAAATATCATTTATAGAATACAAAGGTAAATTTCGCTGTCATTGATAACCTTATAATAGCTCGGATGGGAATCGGGCAGATTCGATATCAGAAAACCCGGGATCGAATCCAGGTGTCTACAGACTATTTTTTTTCCTTCTTTTATCAAGTTTCTTCTTTTGCAAGAAAAACTATTATTGAGAGCTCTTTTTATTTTTAATAACTATTTAGTTTTAAATCACCAGTTCCTATTATTTTACTATTATGTAGGTAAGATCGAAAATATTATTTATGTTAAATCAGTATGTAATTAATGTATCTAAATATAATTTAACCGAGCAAAGCTCGGTCATCCAGGTACTCATAACTTACTCGCCTAAGGTCGCCTGGTAGACAAAGCTGTATAGCTTTAAGATCAAGTATTGTTATATATTGTTGTATCATTGTTGTATCAAGTATTGTTGTATATTCATTAGATTTTATAATAAAGTAAATAAATAAAAATGAAAAAAATTAAAGAATAAGCTCTCCTTTTATTCTTTACAAAAAAAATTTACAGGTGACATATTATGTGTATTGTACAATCTATGTCTTATTCATTGATATTGGTTACGTATTTAACGCATTATAACATAAGCCAATAGATAACTTGTCGCTATTAGATTTCTCCCGTAGAAGTAAACCATTTGTACATATTATAATAATAAACTTAAGTATATAAAAATCTTACTGTACCTAAGCACTCGTATCATTATCAAATGCTTGAAAAATACAGTTTCTATTTCATTTAATTTTACCTAATTTCAAATATCACAGAGTTCCTATACATACTTTTATGTCCATTCACATTACAGGGTAAAATTTCCTATAACAACATAAATACAATAATACGCTCAGTATTATCATTCGATCAAATATTAAAATAAATTAGTTAAACCTTCGTGTATAGGGAAATAAATTGAAAACCATAAAAAACAAATTTATCTATTCGTATATAAAAAAAAGGTAATTTTCATTTACATATCGTGACATTTATTATTCAAGTACTATAATTTGTGTTTGCTTTTGATTTATGTATGTATTGAGTTTTAGGTGCGAGTCAATAGGGCGATAGACGAGGAGCTAACAATGTTTTTAGTATTTATAATTTTATATTTATTTACTATGGAATAACTAAAGATGGGTTAAATAATATTTTATTACTCTTAAGCTAACAATGAAATCAATGTTATTTTCATTATAGGCTATCACAATATGCATTATCACGCTAATTAATATATATATAATATATATTTAAATTATTTTTTTGAGCCTACTGATGTAAATGTATTTAAACTTTTGAGAAGAGAACGGAAAAATCCACCACCACATCAGGAATTGAAGTTCACAGCTGAACTTAGGCCTCCCCATATGGCGAGAGTATATTGCGTACTGTTGCAGTGTTTTGTGGCAGGATATGGCGACACTTGTCGGGGCGTCACGGTTGTATGTGTGAGCAATCCTGTGGCACCCCATTACGACGATGAAGGCGCTGCTGGGTTTTAGCGGGTATTCTGGCACGTTTTTTGTGCCAGCGAGTCCCACATGCCCGCCGCTTCTTTGCGCCGGGATGCGTAATTGCATTACCCGGCGTTAAAAAAAAGGATATGGACACGCTCGTCGGGACGTCACGGTAGGATGCGTGAGCCGCGGCGCCCTATTACGACGATGAAGGCACCGCTGGATTTTAGCGGGTATTCTGGCACGTTCTAAGTGCCAGCAAGTCCCATTTACCCGTCACCTATCTACAGCAGGATGCGTAAATGCATTTCCCAGAGTTAATAAAAAGCATATGGTAACGCTGCTAACCATCACCATTCTGGTTGGTGTTCAGTTGTTCGCATCACTATGGCCTTAGTTGCTTTTACGACACCTCGGCGAGAAAAAAGGGACTAATCTTCCCTACCGGTCACCACACGGCAATAAAATTATTAATAGAAAAAAATAACTTAATAGATAATATATAATTAATAATTGAAAATAAAAAATGTAATTAAAGTAGAAAATTAAATAATAACTGAATCAAATTAATAATAAATTTGAAATTAATTGATAAATAATTAATTCAATGATGAAATTAGAGCGAAGTAAAGGAAGCAAACACACAAAAAAAAAAGGATTATCAATTACTTAAATTTAAAATTAAAAAAAAAAATCCGTCAAATTGATCTTATCAAAAAGATGTATATAAAGCGTCGCTAGCTCTTAGTGTATTAAGAATTAAATTATGTTAAAAGTTTTTAATATTATTTAGGTTGATATACATACATTTTTCGATCATTATTTTATATACAACCCTCTGTTTTGATTTAGCGTGTAAATAGTTTATTAAGTTTTGTACGTGCTATTTATTTTTATTTATAACGAGCAAGCAATATGATAAGAAAATTATAATTTTTAAACATGCTTGAATATTTTAACTAAGAGTACTAGTACCATATTACAAGCTTTCGTGATTTTCTTAACTTCGTACAATGTTGTCTGTACTCATAAAGTTAGTTAGTTTAATGTTTCTTTGAGCGTGCTAGTATCAGAAGTTTTAAATGAAATTAAAATAAATATGTTTACTTCAGATTACATGTTAGATGAAGGTTACTGTACTGTACTGTATTTTTTTTTTTTTTTTTTTTAGTGTTAGTTGGATAGGCAAACTGGCAGACGTTCCACCTGATGGTAAGTGGTCGACGTCGCCCATGAACATAAACCAGTTTACCTGGAACTAGCCCAGCCAACTCATTTATGTGTTGCCTATCCTGAGACATATGATGTTAAGTCTCGGTGCCAGTAATTACACTGCCTGTCTTGCCCTTCTTTCCGAAACACAGCAAAGCTGTTTCACGGAAGAAATAAGCAAGATGGTGGTACCCATGCAGCCGGGAGCGCGGCACAGCGCATCCCTCCCACCGGTAAAGACCGGTGGGAGGATGCGCTGTATGCGATCCACCGGTATCAGACTGTAAACAACCCACTGCTGAACGAAGGCCTCTTCTCCTTATACTTAATCTACCACGCTGCTCCACTGCGGGTTGGTGGATAATTTTCCTAACATGAGTAACGATCGTTATCAGATGTCTATAATAACAACCGGGACTGACAGCTTTTCGTGGTACGGCACCACTACACCATAACGGTCGTTAATTAATGAAGGTTGTAGGCTATAAAACGTCAAGGTTTAACTCACATCATAATTGTGACAATAAACGTCAACCGATCTGACGAGTGTCGAAACGTAATGTGTAAAAAAATTGTCGTTTCATTAGTTTTTAAATTTCTATGAAAATTTAAACTGTTTTTTACGATTTCAATACTTTTTACTAATATTATCAATTATTAAAATATCAACGAATTTTGTTTTTTTAATGTCGATCGAATTCTGACTAAAATCACATGTTTCTTTAATTGGGTAATTATCGAGCCACGAAAATTAAACTAATTACTGTTCAATTATAACAGCCTGTAAATATCTTTTTTTTATTTTATTATTATATTATGGGCTTACTCTTGACGAGTTGAGTAGAGAGAGAGAGAGAGAGAGAGAGAGAGAGAGAGAGAGAGAGAGAGAGAGAGAGAGAATTATGATGAGACTCAGAGACGAGGTCGAAGATGGAACGTCTGTAAGTCCGATGGAAGAAGGGAGATGGGAGTATGAGCTCGTGCATCTCCAGGGCACACTCCCCAAAAGTACAATCTGTAAAAGACCGTTAGACTGGCAACTTTTCTTAGGTGAGCCAGAGTGTGAAGAGACTCCACCAAACTGGCATTACTGATTAGCCACTTGGCTCTGCGTTCCACTGAGTCCAGTGTGGCGAGTTGATATTTAGCTGAGCCATCCCACAAGTGACTGCAATATTCCATATTCGGTCGGACTTGAGCTTTATACAGTGTTAAAAGCTGCCCTCGTGAAATATCGCTTAACCTCGTTTAAGATGCCAAGCTTTCTGGCCGCAGTTTGCACTTTGGACTCAATGTAATTGCCAAAGTTGGGGTTAGAACTCGACTTCATGCCAAGAAGGTGGAGGCTGTCGAACATAGGGACAGGTGTACCTCAGAAAGTAGGAGTTAAGTTGAAAGGACTCCGTTTGGCGGAGAACAAACAAGCCTGCGTTTTGGCGGCGTTGAACATGACCAGGTTGCAATCACCCCATTGGGATACGTGACCTAGTATTGAGTTCGTTTGCTCTACCATGGCCTCTCTCTGGGAACGTATTACGTCCTTGTCGTCTTTTGCGCTGGACAGGTATATCTCTATAACCGTACTGTCATCTGCGTATCCAACAATGCCTGTAGCATGTCGTTAATGTGGAGCAGGAAAAGGGTTGCAGAGAGAACGGAACCTTGAGGGACACCAGCGTTTATATTCATCAGGTCAGAGGAGCAGCCATCGACTACCACTCTGATTGACCGTTCTCTCAAAAAATCTGAGACCCAGCTACAAAAGCCAGCAGGGATGCCGTAAGCAGGAAGTTTACTAAGGAGACTTGCGTGCCAAACCCTATCAAAGGCCTTCGAGATGTCTAGTGATACAGCAAACGCCTCACCACGTTTCTCAATGGCTTCACCCCAGCAGTGAGTGACATACACCAGAAGATCACCAGTAGACCGCTTCTGACGAAAGCCGTATTGGTGGTCACTGAGGAGTGCATTTTCTGCCGAGTAAATGCTCTTCTGTCCATAAAAGTGTAAGATTAAAGTTTTGATGATTTGACGTATAATTACATGTCTCCATATTTCTCAAGAGACGGGCTAACGTGCTGACAATGTCTTCTTTCACCACTGACGATGTATATTTTGAACTTGATTTTAAAATTTTATACGTGATAATTAAAAAATTCAGAGGTCTTAGCACGAATTTATATTAAAATACATGTGTTCGGTCAATTTTTAAAGCGTTTCTATAGCAAAAAAAGCAAAAAGTTGAGAGCTACACATACATAATCAAACCAAAAAGATTTTCCATTCTTTTATTAAATATTTAATTAACTGATATAATAATACACTTCATTAGTCGCTCGATCCTCGGAACCGACTATCACTTTTAATTAACGGCTAAAAGATTTTAATCAATAAATTCCCTTTTATTAAAATGAAACTGTGCAGGTGAGGGCCGGCCCCGTTAGTGCATATGGCTACTAATGAATTTAACCCTTATACAAATTAAGGTATATACAGAATGACTGGTAAATTACTATCAATATTTAAGGAGAATACTCGGTACATGATTCTCATTCTAATTATGTAAAAAAAAATAGGTACTTAATTTTTGACCAAATTTTCATAAATTTCAATACAAATAAATGAAGCGATGACACTGTTCCAGTCATGCCGGCGGCGCGTGCACAAGTGTTGTATTGTGCCGCTTGTTCACATCTAAAAATTGCCAAAGTTCACATCATTTACCTAGTCAACAAATTTGTTGCTTAAACGAGTAAAATATCTTAGTATTTTTGCCTATCCTAAGCCAGGATTAAAGTATTAAGGGGGACTGGATCATGCTTGTTTATCCTGCTACCCTGTTAACACGTGGTGGCGTTAAAACGTAGGTAAACTACCTATTTTGTGTCGAAAGTGCAGCTAGCTGCTAGGGTGTCCAGACGACGCGTACATAAATGGATAATTGTTGAGTAACTTTACCTAAAAGTTTATTAATATTTACCCATTTTTTTTACATAATTCGAATGAGAATCATGTGCCGAGTAGTCTCCTTAAATATTGATAGTAATTTACCAGTCATCCTGTATAGTACCACCTTGTCTATGCCTCTTAAAATAGAAATATTTTTCTCCTGGAAACATCAATAGAAATATTTATGACGCATTTGTATTTTTGATTAGCCGCTTTTTTTATGTGTTGTCAACACTTAACATAAAATGTCATTTTTCGAAAGATACATGACACTAAAGTCAGTCTAGCCGTTTTTTTATCGAAAATTTTGAAGTTTTTATGCTGTTTCAAAGAATTTTTGGAGTTTTGAACGACCAAAATTTCGGTGAGTTGTTTTTCTACTTAATTTTGAAACGTTTATTTATTTTGCTATAGAATAATGATAAATTCAAAATATTTTCCAAAGTATTTATATGATTTTTGGCTGTTTAAAAAAGTGGTAAATATTCGAACATTATTTGATCTTGAAATCATTTCTGGTGACTACGTATATAAAAATGTTTGTATGCAGACTGTATGTTGAGAAGATTTTTTTGTCGGATTGCACCAGAAGGAGGGGTGTTTTTCAAACGTATGTCTCGTATTTTTGTCGTTTGGTATGCGGACAAGAACAAAACTATTTCACGGTGTACATGTGAAATGATTTTGATATACATGTATGAGGTGTTGTGAGATTTGTTTTATTAGCTGAGTGTATTAAATTTTTTTGCAATATCATTATTCGTTTTTTTAGTAATAACTTCTTATAAACATTTTTTTTTGCAGGAAATCGATCATTTTGAAAATTTATTTAAATATAACATAGTTTTTGTAATTTTTATGATTGATAATTTCTGTTGTCAAATAAACATTGATCGAATATATCCTTGTTTTTTTTTTTACCAAACATCCGCCCGAGGTCATGTACGCCCTAATTTTTGCGTCAACTCGATTATATGCTTAAGCATTCATCATAAGCCACCACATTCCTCCTCCCCTCCCCCATTGATCATGGGGGGTTTTGCCATAATCGCCACGCTTGGCAGGCGGGTTGGCGATCGCAGTAAGTTATTTAGTTTCTCAGGAGGACGCTGCTGCCTATCCCTTACGACACCCTCGGGAAGAGTTGGGGTGTTACTATTCTTCTACGGCCGGCACAACACGGCGTATGCATTATTCTAAGCCTATTCCATCGGTTTACAAAATTTCATTTAAAGCAGTTCAGTATTTTAAAAGTTAAACGCAGTAACAAAATTTATAATTATTACCCGACGAAAGTAAGGAACAGCTACTAGTATGTGAACAAAAATATTCCTGAACGGACAAAGGTAACTATTTTACCACCTCCTGGCAAAAATGTGTGGTCCGTATTGGATAATGGTAAATTAATTACCACCGAAAAAAACATGTTTACAACAAAAATTTTCATATTTGACAAAAAAAAAAAAATGAAATCTACGACCCCAAATTACCCTAAAACAAAGACTTTTTTTTCTTATCTCGCTCAGGGGCTCGCGTTTGTATAAGGGTTAACAGATGCTCACTATTAAAAAAAAAGGTTAGTATACGCTTAAAGAGATTTTCATTCATGTTACGATATCCGCTTCGACCATCGTTGATAGTTGCTATATCGCATGTTTGTTCTTGAATATGTGAGTCTTATATAAAACTGTTCTTATGATATAACATGAATAGCGCCTTTATATATAACTAGCAAACCCGGCGAACTCCGTTTCGCCACCAACTTATTTTCGTGAGGGATACTCACACCACGTACTGCCGCCATGCAAAACCATATTGGTTTGTATTACATGCTATGTATCAGAGATGGCGCTGTATGTGAAAAATGATTTTAATTCCATTCCATTTCATTTGATGAGAGTTAATGATGACCCTTCTTCTATTTGGAGAAGAGGCCTTTGCCAAGCAATGTGTTGTTTAGAAGTTGATTAAATGCACTTGAGTTCATTATGAGAGTATAAGATTATATTATTATTATTTTCCCTGTTTTCCTGCTTTTCTGTTGAAAAATTTCCTGAATTTAGTTTGCTATAAAGCTCACTGAGCCCGAGACCTTTCCAACGAATGCAAAACCGTGGAAATCGGTTCGTGCGTTCTGGAATTATAGCGTCAGGAAGGAAAACACGACTTATTTTTATATTATTAATTTATATGTCTGTCCAAGGATTTTTGACGTGATAACGTCTAGTAAATCGATGAAAGATAGCCGGTACTTCACGAACAATTGTCACAAGTCACGAGCGAGAGCAAGAGAGAGATAGATAACTAGAGAGGCACGATCGACCTAAGCGCTCGGTTCACGATCGGCTTAACTTATGACACGTCCGAGTAGAAGAGACAGCGGCAGAGGCCACGCAATTTTGAATTTACACACGAACTGAACTGATTTATTTTTTGTATGTTAATAAAAAGTTAATGTGGTTTCCATTGATTTTTTCCATTGATTTTCCATTCCATAAATACAACAACAATTGCAGCAAAATAATTCTTGTATTTTAGGGATTTTATTAGAGCTATAATTTCATATATTTGTTATTTGATTATTAAAAAAAAAGTAGCATCGGTCGGCGAGTGCAGTAATAATAGGTTATATTACAATTTTGACTAAAAAAATATTTAGACTCATATAAAATAATAATTAATTTGATTAATGTGACATAGTGTTGCCATTAGCTTTTTTTTAATTTAAGCGAAGCGATAACGCAGCGGTCGCTTTAGCTGACTTATTACACCATCATGTGGTCATAACTTCGATCGATACCAGCTTCTGTCAATTATTTTAATGCGATATATGTGTCGTTGCCATATCGTAGAATTGGCCAAATTATGAAATGCTCGAGAATTTCATGTACTGGTCGCATTTCATATAATGTTTCACTGATCATTGGCCACATCATAATGTATCCTAGCAAGATCAATGATAAAAAAGTCTAACCTAACCTACTATACCTAACATATTAACGTAACATATTCTCGAGCCTTTCATGATGTGGATAATTCTACGATATGGCCATTGGCCACGACATATGGATATTTGACATCTTGCAGGTTTTTCTTATACGTGTTATATGTATGTATTTTCGAACCTATGACACAGAAAATCCTCATGTAAGCTGTTGGAGAAAGTGCTTACATACTTATTTAAATTAAAGAGTAAAAATAATGTTTATAGGTAATTTGAGTTTACAATACAATTATAGTATATATTATTATAATTATATTGCTTTTTGTTTAAAACTAGTGACTATATAGCTATAATATTTGCGCTGCAATTAAAATCTGTCCGCCATGAATTGCTCCGGCTGCCGCAACACTATAACAGGTAAAGAGGATTCCTTGCGCTGCACGCTAAAAAGCTGTAATCAAGTATATCATATGTTGTGTTCGGGAGTAATGAATATGACAAATGATGTGAAAAAGTCATGGATCTGCCCGGAATGTCGTTGCGCTGCTAAAATAGGTGGCGACAATAGTCTTACTCCTGTCGGGTTATCTAAAATGATTCGCGACCCTAACGTTACCTTTAGAAAGAAACCTATTAAAGAAGTGCAGTCCAGTTGTGGGGAACCTGACGAGCTTACTGTAGAAATACGTAACTTACGTTCTGAGATATACATCCTGAGGGACCAGCTCGTTAACGCCGTCACCCTTATTAGCAGCTACGAAGCCAAACTAGAAAATTACGCTGCGCAAGTTGTTACACTTAGTACCAAACTTGAAGATTACCAAATCAAGGCTCCTCAAATACTCTCGAGCGCACATTCACCTTCTATCGCGTCAAATAAACAGGAACGGCAACATGGGACACAAAAGTCAGATCACAAAAATAAAGCCCGGCTAGAAAAATCACCAAATGACCTACTAGATGTTGTCAACATAACGACAGAGGGTCGAAATGACAGTCGGACAGAGTATCCGTATCGAGTATCTCGAAACGACAACACTCGAGATGAACAACTGTGGACAGAAGTTAGGAAGAGAAGGAGCCGTGGGCCTACCTCAATGTGCGGCACAGCCGGACCGGCAGTAACTAACCTCAAAGCAGTAGAGCCGATAAAGTATATTCACTTGTGGAATATGGCCTCTTGCCATGACGAAATTGTGGAGTATCTGAATAAGTTATGCCCCACGGGATCATGTACTGTTGAAGAATTAAAATCTAAAGGAAACTACAAATCCTACAAGCTTGGGGTGCCAGTAATCTACTATGAAAAATGTTTTTCTATTGACGTTTGGCCTGTTAACGCTAGGATTAAAGCATGGATTAACTTTAGAAAGCCGACAACCACCTCAACTACGGAGACGAAGGCTATGAGTCGGCAGCCATTTCGTAGCTCAAGGGGTACGCCATAAGCTAAGTGATATGCAGGTTCTTTACCAGAATGTGCGAGGTCTGAAAACCAAGCTCCCTGTGTGGCGTAATAGCCTTGCGTCAATAGAATACGTCCTTGTTGCTGCAACGGAAACTTTTCTTGACGCTTCAGTTGAAGATTCAGAACTTGTCTATGTAGACTGGAGTGTGGTGCGACGGGATAGGGACACGCCATGCGGAGGTGTCCTGCTGGCCGCGCGCGCCCCCATCGTGCTGCGCCGGCGAAAGGATCTCGAGACGGACAGCGGTGAAGATTTGTGGTCAAGCTTTTTGTGGCATGGCCGTATCGTTAATGTGTGCGTCGTTTACATAAAGCCTAGTAGTAGTGATGACGACTACATGACATGGTTTAAGAAAGTTGAAAGTTTTATTAACAAGTTAAAAGGGATTGTTTTTATTTACGGTGATCTAAATTTAAATAGTGCCTCATTGATTATAAATAATTATTATCATTGCTTTTTGACATTTTGTAATTTGATAGAACACAATTATGTAACGAATAGGTTTGGTGGTATTTTAGATGTGGTATTGGTACAGGAGAGCATTAATGTGCGGGAGATACATGTAACAGCAACAGAGGGTATTGTTCCGCCTGACGCTTATCATCCCCCACTTGATGTTAACATTATCATCAGTGCATCTTCTCAATCGGACCGAATAGAACCCACAAATATAGAAAGCTCCAAAGACTGGAACTTTAACAAAGCGGACCGTGGAGCATTGTATGATATGCTCTCTGGTATGTCGTGGGATTACCTTTATTCCCTGAAAAATTCCCATCTATGTACGACATACTTCTATAATATAATTTATGGTTTATTTGATGTTTGTGTACCGAAAAAACAGCGTCAAATTACCTCTGCAAATCGATACCCGGTTTGGTTCACGCTCGACATAATTAGGGATACGATCCGCAAAGTAAGATTACACCGAGAGTGGATAAGGACAAAGTCGAACGATGCATATCAGTCCTTTTCCAACTTAAGGTCTGAGCTAAAAGAACGTATTGCACTTGCATATGCCGAGCACGTAGCTGATATAGAGCGAAACATCAAAACTAACCCACGTCAGTTCTGGCACCACATCTCAAGTCTCCGATCAAAAGGGGGCTTTGAGCCTAGTGTGGAGTACAAGGGTAATACTTTTTGTGGGGTTAAAGCTGCTGAAGCTTTCGCAAGCTTTTTCTCTAGTGTATTTATATCTGAACTACCTAGACTTGATACAAGAAACATTAGAAATACAAGTCAGAGCTCGTTGTACATAAGTAGATACGTTGAAGTTAATAAGATTACAACTAAGGACGTAGCCACAGGAATTCGGCGCTTAAAAGCAGGATCTTCCGTGGGACCTGATTGTATTCCTCCTTGGCTTATTAAAGAAGGTAAGGACTTTTTTATTGATCCACTCTGCCATCTATTTAATACAGCACTTAGAACCGGAAAATACCCTTCTCAATGGAAACTGTCTCGTGTTACTCCTATTCCAAAAAGCGCCAATAAAAATAATGTTGAAGAATATCGTCCAATAGCTATACTTTCCACCCTAGCTAAAATCTTTGAACATATTCTCAATATTAAGATTTACAACCAGATAGAACCATTTCTATGCAATGAGCAGCATGGTTTTAGGAGAAGAAGATCTGTCAACACGAACCTCCTATCAATTGTTGACTTTATTTCTTCTAGACTCGACGAAGGAGGCCAGGTGGATGTCCTATATTTTGACTTCCGGAGGGCGTTTGATAGGGTTAATAATGACATACTGCTCGAGAAGCTTAGTGCACTGGGCTTGTCTCCAGGCCTCCTCGGATTCGTCGCTGATTATCTCCGCGATCGTCAGCAGTATGTCAGGCTCGGCCTTTATGAGTCACAGCCCTATCATACGCGTTCCGGAGTCAGTCAGGGATCAATACTCGGTCCTCTTTTGTTTATCCTCATGATTAACGATCTTCCAACAGTCATCAGGCATGCAAAATGTCTTCTTTATGCTGATGACTTGAAACTTTTTATGGAAATTAAAGATGTGAAGGACTGCCTATTGCTTCAGCGAGATATTGACGCTGTATCCCAGTGGAGCGTGGAAAATAAAATGGAATTAAATCCCTTAAAATGCGTTGTGATGACTTTCGGGCGAATGAGACAACCAATTGAACATCTTTACAATCTAGATGGCAAAAACATATCGAGGGCAATCAATTGTAAAGATTTGGGTGTGACATTTGACCGAAAGCTCACCTTTCACGACCATATCACTACAGTGGCTATGGAATCCTTTCGACGCCTTGGTTTTGTTCTGCGGAATTCGAGGGATTTTAGGGACATTGGCGTAATAAAACTCATTTTTGGTGCCTTAGTACGAAGTAAGCTTGAGGCGAGTGCTTGTATCTGGCACCCGTATGAAAGTAAGTACACGCTTTTATTGGAAAAGGTCCAAAAAGCTTTTTTAAGATACCTATACAAGCGCACGTACGGCTACTACCCGCTTATGTACCCAACCAAGTTCCTTCTTGGGTGCCTTGAATATAACTCTCTGGAGGTTAGAAGATGGAGAGACCAAATTTTGATTATGTGCAAAATTCTCAGAGGTAAGGTGGATGCACCAGACCTACATGAGGAATTGTGTAGGCTTTATGCTCCTAACAACTATTGTCGACATAGGAAGCTCAAGCTATTTGCTGTCCCCAGATGTCGTACAGTAGCTCGTTTGAAGTCTCCCATACCGCGGTCTCTCACTGCGCTCAATGCTCTCCTGGACCTCGCACCACACTGTGACGTGTTTGCGGATGAATGGAACTCGATCTTATCCGAGTGTTTGCAGTACTGCGAATTGAATGTGTGATGTATGTAAGGATTACGGAGTTAATTTAATTTATTATTTGATTTTGTTCTTATACCTAATTGTTATTGACATAGATTTGCATTGACTTTCATTATATTGTACTTAATTTATATTTATTTTAATCTTATGACTATTATTTATGACTTGCATTTAATTGATTTATTTTGACATTGTATTTAATGAATTGATTTTAAGACCTTCATTTAATAATATTTTATAATTTGATATGTTAAATGTATCTTTATTAATCTGTATCATATTAATTAGTGTAATTGGTTGACCCGTACTAATTAATTAATAATAAATAAATAAATAAATAAATAATTTAAGGAATAAATTAGTGAATGTTAAATTTTATTTCGCTGCTTTTTGTTTATTTTTTATTTTATTTTGTTTTTTATTTTTGTTATTTTAAATTATTTAATGTATATGCTTATAACATCGTATTAGATTTAACTGTTAGGATGTTATAACTGCGTCTGTCTTTAATAAATAAATAATAAATAAATTTAGACTCAAAATTCTGGTCCCATCTAAAAAAAAACTTACAATTAGAAGTAGATTACAGCGCCATCTATTGTGTTCATTTGTGAATCTAAATGATATAATTTTTAAAAACCTACTTGGGTTTTAATAAATTATATCAGAAAGTAGAGTATTATAAAATTTTTCCTATAGAAAGTATAAAAGTAAAGGTATAATTATGTAAGGATCACAATTTTACTTTATAAACAATTAATTTAATTTTCATATACATAATGTTAGTATAATAGAAACAAAAATTATGCTAAATAGATACCAGTTGATAACCGTTCGGGTGTAGTAGTCTAGTCGACTAAACGCTGGCGGTCGCAGGTTCGATTACCGAACAGGGCAGATATTTGTATTCGTACAAATATTTGTTCCTCGGGACACATGTAAAATCCAGTCCCGGCTATTATAGATGCCTCATAGTGATTGTTACTCATAGTAGGGAAATTATCCGGAAACCTGCAATGAAGCAGCGTAGTGGAGTAAGCTTTCCAACCCTTCCCCTATATGGAAAAGAGGCTTTTGACCAAAAGTGAGACGTTTACAAGCTGATTCAGTTCACTACAATTCAGATACCATTTAAATATTTTAAATATGATTTTTTATACTAATTAATATAGGAAACAAAACTCTTACATAATTAAAAAGTTATTACTTTTTTTAAACATTATCAATATATATACATGTTAGAAGTCAATGTCCAAGAATCCTTTTTCTCCCGTCAGTTCTCCCTTGTAGAATCGATTAAAAAAATAACTTTTATTTCTGTGTAATGGCGGCATATCCATAAAAACTAATGTGCGGTGCACTGTTATAGAGATTTTAAATTCGACTGCATTGCCATTTAACGCGGGAAAATATTAAAATGGCGGACGCTATAAGTATTATCTGTGTTATTTAACTGAAATCGAGTTTCGAAAGAAACATAAAAAAAATGAAATACCTAATATAAGTATTAAAATGGAATATTTACTCATAAAATAACTGTCAAATTCGACCTTTATTTCTCCATAGGGTTTTTAAATATTTCAGAAAAATCATCAGATTTTATCATAAAATATTTTTATTTCGCTAATTATCGCTTTATTTTATAAAATTTTACTGGATTTTTGAGTAGGTACAATAGCATAATACAACATATCATAATTGTTTTAAAAAATAATTTAATTAACAGAATTGACCTTACTGTGAATTTTTTATAAATATACAAGTTACCGTCTATAGAAATTGGTCCGACCGTAGCATCTTAATTGGTGTATATCAATTATAATTACAGAAGTCCACTCACCCTTTATGCCGGAACACACTAATCAAGCAATTACCTTTATGACGACAAAATAACTGGTACGCAGTTGCAAGAATCCTACCCAACCATAAAAAAAAGTCATGACATGAAATATAATTTCGAAAAAAACTCACAACAATAAACGGACGATGGTCAGTAACTTCGAAATAGAACTTAGAAAATTCATTCAAATGAGAATTGGTTATCAAAACTTTTACGCACATACAAGTATACACACACTGATAAAAACGTACGTACGGACACACAAAAACAGACTTACAAACGCTTGCGCTCTCATTCAGAGACGAGAAATTTTGCATGGATTTTTTTGAATCTTTTTAAATAATAACAATACTAACAAAAAGAATACCACAGTACAGGATAAATACGCGAAAATAATAATAAAATGTTGCATATATTTGAACATTGTTTCCTTTAGAAGTTTAGACTCTTTGTTGTTAAGCACTAGGTATCAACTGAAAAGACAGTCATTAATTTTTGTCTACTAAAAGTGGAATAGGACGTGCTTGAGTGTTTGTGGAATTTCGTTTCATTAATCTAGACATAGGCTGAATGAGTTCTAAGGTACACATTCAAGTAACTAAAGAGATGTTCTAAATTAAGGTTACAATGGATTTCACGTCTTCATTCATTTATTTAATATAGTTATTTTTAGTTGAATAAAACCTTAAGCTATCAAATTAAGCCATAGAATTGAAGAGATGTAACAAACGTTGACATCAATTATATTGATTTCAATAAGACGAAAATCCTATTTTATAAAATTTTACTTAAATTAACTACATTTGTATTTAATCAAATATGGCGATAAATTTCAGACCATCTCTTATTACCACTACCAAACTATTTCTTTTCTATACTAAAAGAAGAAGTAATTTTTTCAACAATAGGATATTTATAATACAGTACAACATGTCAGGGAAAAAGTAATTTTCGTATTATGTATGTATAAAATTTAAGACCGATTTCTTTGGTAGTACTTTTTGTGTCCGGCTGAATTTAATATCAATAAATATAGGATATTAATACAAAAAAAATTTAAAAGTAAAAAAACACTTTCCCGATTCGATATATTCTGAAGTTTTATTACAAAAAAGGGGAAATGCGACTCAAGACGCAAAAAATTGTGACGCATATAGACCTAATTCAGTATCAGTAAGAGTAGCATAAAGTTGGTTCAAGAGTTTTCAGTCTGGGAATTTTTATGTCAAAGATGCAGCTCGCTCTGGTCGACCTCATACGGATAAATTTGACTACTACTTACACTTACTATCCGCTAGAGTATAGAGATTTCGGTGAGTGTGCACAGGAATTGCACGAATTAATTCCCGCAGCACCGATTCCACCATCGGACGACACGACGTGGACAGGGATTTCATCCATACGTGGTCGACATTCCTCCGGTTCGCACCTCGCGGTTCGCATCTTCTTTCATTATTAGAACTGCAAAGGAATGTAATTCTCTTCCTGCGTCACCCGATACGTATAATTTAGGGATTTTTAAGGCAAGAGTGAACAGGCACTATTTGAGTTTGCGTGCTCCACCTTAGACTTCATCTTTGTTTACCATCAGACAAGATAGAGGTCAAACGCGCTCAAATTTTTTGATTAAAAAAAAGTACCGACGTATCAACTATCCCTTTTTTGAGAGGTTAAATAAAACAGGATTTACTCAATACCAATATTAATTAAATTTCCAAAAATAGGAGAGTGAAAGATAAAGATAGAGGACCTATGTTTCGATATATATGTTGCATTATTTTTAGTACGTACGTATTTTTCTAAAATAACGCTTTTTCAAAAAGTGGGGCAACTATCCGGGTTTTACCCTAATTGCTACGTATACCATCCCTTAGACTACCATGTGTTGAGAAGAATTGAAGAATTTTTTAGAATTTTAATATAATTAAAATGTATATTCATTATTATATAGAGCTTAAGAAAACATGACAACCGCAAAATCCTTGGACACGAATCAAACCAAGATTAAAGTCTAAAGAGACTTTGGAAATTTTAGATTATTTTAAAATTAACATTGGATTCATAATTTATGACATGTTCCAATTAATAGTCTAGTCAATAAGTTCAAAAACGTGTTAAATAGAAATAAAGCTCCTAAAAATATGTGCCATAGCTCATTGGATTCGGAATGACGTCTAGAAAAATGTTTTTTAAGGGTATATTAGCACATAAAAAATTGCGATTGTTATTAACAAAAAAAGAAAAAATAAAAAAGGCATTTAGTTTTTCGTTACTAACTTTTAAAATAATAATATTTAAGGAATTTTGAAAAAAGATCCTGAAAGAGGAGAAAATTTCCAATAAAAAAGTCCCAACTCCCGGAACTCTATCTATATTATTTATAAATTTTTTTTTTTAACGCTGGAATTAGAGCTCCGCGAGGGCGTTACGGCATAGGCGCGCCGCCTAAAAAGCCGGTATATCACCTAAAATAATTTTTTTTTAAATATTAAATAACAATTTAAAAATTTGAATAAATTACAGTGTAATCTAGACACTTGAACGAAAAAAACCTCGGTGAAAAAAATTTTTTTTGTCGATTTTTCAAAAAGTTACACCATTGTTAATTAACTAATTTTTTTCCAATCTCTGTTTTTATAAATTACGGTATAAAAGTTTAAATGGTTGTTTTTGTAATTTTTTGAAGTTTTCGAAAAAAAATATAACGGTTAATATTATTTGTTAATAACAAATTGTTAAGTTAATAAACAATTAAATTATTTATAAAAAAAAATTTTTTCTCTGTTATTCCATTGAAAAGGGTAAATGATGATTTTTAAGAATAAAATAATTTCTTAACTAATTTTTTAAACAATTGAAATATAAAAATAATGATTATAAAATATAAAAAAAAAATATTTAAGAAAAAATTTTTGTTAAAAAAATTACCATTTCACCTATGCTATAAGATAGTAAAAATTTTTTTTTTAAAAATCCCAAAATAGTCTATTTTTTTATAAAAAATTTCTTAAAAAATGACGTAAAATTTTTTTTTCCAATTTTAATTAATACCTATATCAAGTGCGAAAACAGCAATAATAATATATTACCAAAAAAAATTTTTTTTGATTACATTTTATAGAAATTTAATTTTTAGTTAGTTTAAAAAAATTATAATTAACAAAATAATTAACTTTAATAAAAAAAATTTGCATAACTTTATTAAGTACCTAAACAAAAAGAGCTCCACGAAGCGAAATATTTTTAGACCAATTATTTAAACTTTTATACCGTAATTTATAAAAACAGAGATTGGAAAAAAATTAGTTAATTAACAATGGTGTAACTTTTTGAAAAATCGACAAAAAAAATTTTTTCCACCGAGGTTTTTTTCGTTCAAGTGTCTAGATTACACTGTAATTTATTCAAATTTTTAAATTGTTATTTAATATTTAAAAAAAATTATTTTAGGTGATATACCGGCTTTTTAGGCGGCGCGCCTATGCCGTAACGCCCTCGCGGAGCTCTAATTCCAGCGTTAAAAAAAATTTATAAATAATATAGATAGAGTTTCGGGAGTTGGGACTTTTTTATTGGAAATTTTCTCCTCTTTCAGGATCTTTTTTCAAAATTCCTTAAATATTATTATTTTAAAAGTTAGTAACGAAAAACTAAATACCTTTTTTATTTTTTCTTTTTTTGTTAATAACAATCGCAATTTTTTATGTGCTAATATACCCTTAAAAAACATTTTTCTAGACGTCATTCCGAATCCAATGAGCTATGGCACATATTTTTAGGAGCTTTATTTCTATTTAACACGTTTTTGAACTTATTGACTAGACTATAAATAGAAATGATAGAAAAAATTCGATAATTTGTAAAATAAAATAAAATTACACATTTATTATTATTATTCGTTATATCGGAACAAACAATTTGAAATGTGAAGAACAAATTACGTCCTTATTACAAAGAAACCAATTATTCTGCCTGTTACTTCTTTCCAATTCATTTTCTTTTTCAAATTCTTTGAAATATTATTTTAAAAAATCTTTACTAACATTAAAACAAAACTCAAGATTGTTAAATCACGCCTGATATATTTGATTTTTAATGTCTTCAAAATTAACGCATGAAAATACTCATAAAACAATAAAAACATACTTAATTGGGATAAAATAATATATACATGTACTTATAAAATATTAAAAAAATATATATATCATCTCTCTATTCTGTCCGGTCTTAAAACAAAGCTTAAAAACAGCAAAAATCTGCTATGGGATGTCCGCTGTTGAAATTAAGCCTTTCCCGTCATCTTTGGTGATATTTGCCACGCTTGGTAGGTGGTTTAGCGAGCGTTAGCATGTTGTGGCAGGATATGGTGACGCTGGCTGCTTTGGCTAGTACTTGCACGTTGTCGCAAGGAGGGAGACGACTCCGGGCTGCCACCACTGAGACTGCAGCGAGGACTCGGCGCAACACACGCTCGAATCGTGCCGCGCCTGGGCTGAGCAACGCCGGGATCTCGCTGCAATCATTGGAGGGGACCTGTCGCTATCGGCCGTTGCGCGAGCGATGGTCGGCGGTGATAGGGCCTGGAACGCGGTCACCAACTTCTGCGAGAACGTCATCTTGCAGAAGGAGGCGGTGGAGAGGGCCCGGGAGGACTTACTTCGGACCCAATTCGTCGCCGGCGCGCGGGGCAGCGCAGACGCGCTCACATGCGCCTGATGCCGCCCTAGTCGAGACTGCGGACGGTAGGGTCGGGGATGGCCCACCGTCCGTCGAAACAGTCTACCGCGAAGGTGCGATGCCCGAGTGCGCGGGGTGTCGCACAGGAGAGAGTGCCCGATGGGGCTGCCGCCTACGGGCCACGGAGCAACGTACGCGGTACCCGTGGTCCGCCTTGTAAGGGCGGGTGAGGGCGCACGGCGGGTTATTTTAGTGGGTGAGGGCCCCACACTACCCCGTTGTCTCCCCGGACGACGGGGTGTGCGTTTAGATACATTTTTTCCCGCCAAAACAAAAAAAAAGGATATGGTGACGCTGCTACCCATCGCCCTCTTGGCTGGTGTACAGTTGTTCGCACCACTACGGCCTTAGTCGTCTTTTACAACACCTCGGTAAAGAAGAGTTCGGGTCTATTCTTCTCTGCCGGTCACCGCACAGCATAGTGTTTGATTATCTGCTAAACTATTGGCCATGGATTTTATAAAATCATATTTAAATTGATATTACATATAAATCACTCTTATAATGTTCGCATGGCATATCCATTATCATCCGTAGTACCAATGAACGTGATATTAAATTATTTAAGTAATAGTTATACACTTATTGAACCTAACTGAAACAGCTTGCAAATTAACCACCAGAAAAAGACTCTTCTCTCAAACGGGAGACTTTAATCCGTCATTAATATTAAAACATTAATCCGTCACGCAGCCTCACTGTGGGTTAACAATCAAATTACCTATCATGAGTAACGATCGTTATTAGACTTTTTTTACCCGACTGCGACAGAAGGAGGGTCATGTTTTTCGAGTGTATGTATGTATGTATATATGTATGTATGTATGTATGTATGTCCATTTCTTTGGCACGCCCTACAGCCCAAACGGCTGGACGGTTTTTGACATATGAGATGTCGTTGGATTTGTCTAAATTGTAGTAGTGATATAGGCTATATAAATTTTCAAAATGGCGCCCGCAAATGGCGGAATGAGGGGGAGGGGCGGTTGAATTTTTTTCTTACTGTAGCAGTATGGGTATCAAATGAAAGATAGTAAATTGTTTTATTCTTTTTAGTTTATAATAAGAGTATTTTACGCAGTCGGGTTTTTTGATTTTTTTCATTAAGCATACTTGTTTTATTGTAACAACCAGGACTGACGCCTTTACATACTCTTCGAAGATAGTGAGGAGAGATACCCTGTCAGCGCAGTGACCGTTACCGAGTGACTTATTTTTGGCCTCATGGTCCGTGTTTATGTCAGATAAGGCGTCGATCTCAAGGTATTTCTGTTTACTCCGCTACTACGATTTGGCGGATATGCCTTAGATTACGCATGTAAAAATGTGTCTTTTCAAATAGATTTTTAAAAATGTGTAATATTTGTTATCAAATATCCTACGATAATATAGATCTTCATATTTGAGTTCGACTCGTACTTGGCAATATTTTAGTTGCATTCGAATTAACAAAAGCTCTTTTTTACCTGTAGAAATAACGGACTAATTTTGTTATTACAGTATATAAACTTAGGCGTTCTCCCTAATATAATATGTAAAGTTCTCTCCTCTTATCTATTTATATAAAAGTGAAAGGTAACTTTTTCATTCACTAGTTAATCACGAAACTCGAAAACTACTTGTTGTATGAATTTGAAATTGACAAAGTGATAGATTATGAAAAGAAAACGTAAGCCAAGAATTTGAAATTTTTTATGAAACTCCCTCCGTAAAAGAGTGAATGAAAGTTAGTATTTAGTCTGTACCAGTCTACATTATAGAAAAAAGCCAAATACCAAAAAAAGTAACTTTGAGAACCTGGTAAAATATATTTTATTCTATTTTTATTATTTTAATAGTAAATACAATATAATACGTTCTCAGACAAATTTCTACTGTCTACCAATTACGATTCCCGAGATTATAATTTTGCGACAGATAAACCAACGACCGGATAAACAGCAAAATCATAGTTATAGAAACTCTTATTAATAACCTTTTGACACCATTTGGTATAGGACGCTGAAAAACAAATAGTCAAATATACAAAGATCAAAAACCTAACCCCTTAATTTGGTCTGACCAGTCGGATAAAGCGCCTCTATAGAATATTCGATTAGTTTTTAGCCAATCGATTGCAATCAAAAATAGATACAGATAGTCACACAACAAGATCAAGCCGTACTAATACCATTTGGGATTGACTTGACTTGTCTGACAAATAAGTTAATTTTGTGTTTGTCGTTGTGTCGTAGAAACGCTAAAATTGAGTTTTGCATTAATTAGGATTGTTTGTGTATTTGATTGATTGAGTCTGTGTGTAACCCACAACGGGTTAGTGTGTGTATTGACTGGACTGAACTAAATTAATTCAGCCTGTAAAGAACTCACTCCTACGGTGCTCCACTGCGTTTTCCGCTCCACTCCATTTCTCTCCCATGAGTAACGATCGCTATCATGTGTCTATGATAACTACCGCGGCACGATGTGGAGACCCACAAAGACGTATATCCCACACAAGAAACAAATATTTGTACTAATACTAATATCTGTACTAAACAGGAATCGACCCGTAATAGCCGGTGTTAAGGTGAATACTCGCACCACTACACCAAAATGTGTGGACTAAAATACCGAAATTCAATGCAAGTAGCGTTAGTTAAATTACCCGCCAATACCTTGTTTCATTATTCATTACAAAAACCTTCATATATTTTAGAAAGCATTGAAAATAACACAATTCTACAGCAAATTACACACTTCGAACTCTGTTTACAAGTATGTGTCTGTACTATACACAAACATAAATTTCTACACGCTCTCGTGTTCAATGTACTTTCGCTTGGTGATAAATGGTTTTGTACAGACAGAGAGACAGCTTGACACCAGATTACTGTGATTGATTAAAATATTTATATATATTATAAAGAAATAATGTCGTTTAAGCTGGGTGCGAGATGGTAAGAGGAATGAAAATAAAAATAAATTTCAATAGAAACGTCTTAAGTGGCTTCTTTTTCGTATAAAAAGATAAAAAACCAATGATAATTTTTTTTTTAAATAAATATATTTGCAATTGTAATAAAAAATCATATAACATTATAAACTTACATTTTTCAAGTAGTTTTCAGTCTTTTATATAGTATATAGTTAATATGAAAACACCGGATTTCGTAAGAAATAAATATAAGCGAAGTCAGAAACTTGGAATTAAAAATTAATTTTCCTCTTGTTAATGCAATTGTGGAAAATAATTGTAATGCAATTGTAACTTCTTGACTAATAAGCTACCACATAATACCAAATACAACATTTTATCAAGAAACGATAGAAGTTTTGAACGACAGAACACTTTTTTATTAATCTAGTCATAGTAGTACCATTCCAGAAGCAAATCTATTATATATATATTTGGTACTGTCCCCTAAAATATCAAACTATAAGAATCAACGATAACACTAACTAAAAAAAAATATTGATCAATTGATCATGTAGTATTACGAAGTTTTTTAAATTATCTCTTCATAATTAAAACTTTTTAAACTAATTGTTAGCAAACAACTAAACTATATCTTGGAAAAAAATTGTCTACTAAAAATGTATAAAACTTTTTGACATCTATATTTACGTTGAATAATTTAGTGTCACCTCATTATCAGGTCAAATTATTTAAGGGAAATACGGCGATGGAATTTTAATTATACCTACAGCAATAATTATACCTTCACTACAATCGGGTATATAATTTTACGAAGAATTTCTCGAGTTATTATTGTGGTAATATCACTTTTACAATACAATTGCTGACATACATAAAGTGATGACTCTTTTCGTTTATTATACTTATAATTAATTTGTATTAAAAATTGTTGTAAATATATAAACTATTTTAATATATATTATTAAAAATAATAAAGTCAAATGCATAAAACTGGATAGAGCTTTAAGTTATTCAGAAAGATAAAATATATTTAAATATTATTGAAAAAGTTAAAGTAGTTTTACATGTATAACGATTTCTATAATAAAATAGATTTCATAATATCCGAAATCCATAAATCCTTCTTAGAATAAAATTGCTTTTAGAAGGCCAGTTAAAAAGTTTTTATATCCATTCCTAGAATTTTTATTCTCCGAAGAAAACTATAAAAACTTCACCTAGTTATTTCCTTAAGAGGTCTTACCTTAAGGTTTAATTTTTTTACTATCTAAGCAAGTTATTTAATAGCCCAGTAAAATTTGCACGCTTTTAAATATTTCATACTGCAGCATCTTTATTAAGGAACTTTAATTACCTCGGGGATGTTTAAGCTCGATACTAAACTTCTTAATCTTACAAAATCTGTTATTAAGCGTTTCATGATAATAATTAATTTTTAAATTATAAAGTTATATCCAATTCGATTTTCTATTTAGAATTTGATTATAATATTCATAAACAAACTTAACAATATTTATTGCTATTTACCAGTATAGTATATTTTTATTTTTATCTATATATAAGTTAATATTTAAGACATGACAAAAAATACAAAGTCAGCGACAACACTGGCATGAAACAATAAAAAAAAAAAATGACAGATACCATTTACTGAAAAAACACACAATACACATTAAAATATATAAATACTATACCAGTAAACACGACACGTAACACTACGTAGACGCTTACGTACTTCTCGTAGACGCGATACGGTACGCGACAGCGCACTACGGGGCTCGGTATACGACTGAACTTTAGTACGCGTCACGCGTAGAACACAGAAGTGCTTGATGGGCCATGAACGTGGAATGTAACTTTTTTTTTCATAATTATAATGTGTGTTCCATATTTATTACATTTAAATTCATAGGCGTTTTATGACCATTTCGTTATAATAATCTGAGTTGCGAGGTTGTTCGTATTAACGCTAAACATAAACGAAACTAAACATAAAAAACTAAACATAAAAAACTATTTTTTATGTAACAGTATCGAAAAACAATGCGCTGTTACATAGATTCCGCTATCTTTTCATTAATTTACTTATAGCATTTCTGAATCTTTGGAATCGTAACTTACTTAAATTTAAACTTTCACAGTATATACACGTATATTACTAAAACCGCTGTATGGTCAAGAATGCAGAAGACATTATATTAATTATACCAATACTGGGTTTTATTAAGACCTTATAATATACAAACTGCTTTTTGACAACTATATATTGCTGCCGTAATATTTTTTTAATACGACGTCTTAAATACATATGTTATGTTTTAGCTTGTAAAATTTTAAATAAATAACGAATTAAATTATAAAACATAAACAATAAACTCGTTAGAACTTACTCGAATTAGAACGACGAAGTGACCTTAGGTTCAAATACACTCGTAAAGGCAAACTTACTGAGAGTAAAGTACGGCTTCAAACCTATATCAAAGTTTTATATAAATAATTAACGTCATATTTTAATAGAAAATTAAGAAAAATAATATTTTCTCTTTATTAACGTAATATATCTTCCGTTGCTACGAAATTGAAATAAATATTCATGATCTAATTAATATACTAATATAAAAAGCTAACAGCGTTCAGAATTCTCAGTTTTGGACAAAAGTCTAGCGCTATCAAAGATTGGCGAATAGGTACATCTCATAGTTTTTTATCATACCATCCTTCTTTAATAGAATATTTTCCCTTATCAGTGAATACGTGGTAAATTTAAAATACTTAACTGTATAAAAATCAATCGAGGTTGATGAATGTTTTTTTTTTCTTTTTTTTTTTTGTTTTCTTTTTTCTTTTTTTTTTCTTTTGTTTTCGTGGCTGTCAATAGTAAGACTCCTTATACCAAGGTATAAACTAAATTTTTTTAAATAAAATAAAAGATATTTCATGTAAAAGATAAGATGTTAAACATCTTTATTTTTCCTACAGAGACACGACTCCACACGTTATATGGAGAAACCAAAATAATACCCCAAATGCCCGCTGGGGTTGAGTAATATAATCAGCTCAACTAAGCCTTATTATTTAATTCCGTTTCCAGCAAAATCAAGTAAAACGTTTATATATATATATATATATATATATATATATATATATATATATATATATATAAACAGATATGTGAGACAGGGAGATGTCATCTCTCCGAAACTGTTTACGACAGCATTGTAGTACATCACTCACCTTCGACTTGCCGACTATATCGTGCTTATGACAGAATCCCTGGAGGACCTCGGTATTATGCTGTGACCTCGGTGAAGTTTCCCGACGGGTAGGCCTTAAAATGAATATGAAAAAGACAAAAATCATGTCGAATATCCATGTCGTGCCAACCCCAATATCGGTTGGCGATTCTACTCTCGAAGTTGTTGACGAGTACATCTACCTAGGACATAATGTCCATCTTGGTAGGTCATCATTGAGATCCCAGCATATATAAATATTTTTAAAGGCCAGCTGTTGGTCGTGCTCTGGGCGTTTATGTACGTGTGGTGTGTGTTTCCGGATCCCGACACAGGGTCCTTAACTTCGTCCAATGAAGGCTGACGAATGTTAAACATTAATTAATCTCATTTACAGAATATATTTCAATGATATTAAGACTCAAAACTAATCAAAAACAAAATTAAAATTCAACCCAACATTTTGATCATAAAAGTTAATACAATCAAAGTTTAAATTAAATACAAACTCGTCAGATATGTATCCGGGAAACTGGATCTGCAATAGTGGAACTCTATTACAGTTTTAATGAGTAAATTTTAATGTTAAAGTACGTATATTGAAACATGAAATTATACTACGAATATCAACTGCAAGCAATAATATATTATAATTATTATCTTTCCGTTTTTAATTTCCGTCTGTATTTTGTATTAATATAAACAAAGAATTATTTTGTAAGCTTGTTTAAAAATTTATTTACTAAAAATTTTAATATTTTAGATATAATCTATATTATATATACCAACAGCCGGCTCAATTGCATTATCGTTTATGATAACTGTTACTCTCATAATGGAATAATGGTGTGATAATTTATAATAAGGTAATAAGCCCTAGACCTTACCAAGCCTCAAGAAATGAAAAGTTTTCGAAATCCCAAATGATCATAGACATATCAGTTAAGTCAAATATTATTCAAAGAAAAAAAAAATCTTTCGATTTACAATTATAATACAAATACGCAACGAATGTCTAAACCAAAGAAAATACAAACGCAATTTATATAAGCCTTTTTCACTAGTTCGGACGCTGTAAGAATTCGTTCCTGAGACATGTCAGATGCTCGAAGAATTTGTGGCGAGCGCAAAGTTCAATAGTATTTATTGCCAAAACATTTGTATCTTATTGTTTAACAGTAAAGTAGGGAATTTTGTAAATGGTTCTCGTAAGAATTATATACAATAATTTTGTAATAAAAAATACCGTATTTTAAAATAGTAAAAAATAAGAATTTATTAAACCCGATTTGTCAGTGTTATTTTAATGTTAGCATATAAAACAGGCTAAAGTTAATTTCCCTAAATATTCCTAACATAAAATTTCTGCGTAAAAATTTTAATCAAATGGTGCCAGAATATAACTAGAAAAAATGCAAGCTGCATTATTAAGCTCTTATCAGTTTTACCTTCAATTTTTTTAACTCTTGATTTGAAGATCGTAAAGAGTTTTTAAGAATGATAATAGAGGTATATGATAATCAGTTTTAATTTCACTAATAAAGAATTTTTTTGTTTTGTTTTTATGAGCATGAATGAACTTTTGGGGATATTTGAAAAGGAAGGATCCTTCGACCAGACGGTGTTGCGTCTGGTGGGCTACGCGCCACTTAACGTTTGTTGTCGGGTTGTTGTATATATACGCAATCGCTTTGAAAACTTTGATAGCACGATGTAGGATACGTTAGTTTCTTCTAGTTCGTATATGGCGAGATAGATGTCGCTACAAACTTATAAGAAAAGGTGAATATTTTTTGGTAAATCGAAGAAATTTCAATACTGAAAGAAGAGTCTTTGCTCCTCTAGGTACTCATTAGGTATTTCGTTTTTTATCATAAAAAAATTTGACTGAAAAGACATTTAATGCTTTTAAGAATCTTTTTGGTCATGGTTATTAGAATTTTATAAATTATTTTCGAAACTTTATTTATTTATTCATTTTAAGAATACTTATAATTGCCATGTAATATAGATAGAGAACAAGAATTCAAGAAACAAGTAATAAAACTTATTAGATATAATTATATTATTACCGGTACTAGTAATTAACTACTAGCACTACTTATTAATTGCCCCACAGTAGGCTCGTGCGTTGACACCGTCTGGATTCTAATAAAACCATTAAAATATTTTTTTTATTGAATTATCTGTTATAATAACATTAAAGTCTTAACATTTTAGGTAATACATAACTTGATTACCCATCGTCCGCCGAAAAAGCCTACCACGAAGGTGCGATGCCCAGTGCGTGGGACGTCGCACAGGAGAGAGTGCCCGATGGGACTGCCGTCTGCGGACCACGGAACAACGTACGCGGTACCCGTGGTCCGCCTTGTAAGGGCGGGTGAGGGCGCACGCCGGGTTATTTTAGTGGGTGAGCGCCCCACACTACCCCGTTGTCTCCCCGGACGACGGGGTATGCGGTAAGGTCCTTTTTTTCCCGCCAAAACGAAAAAAAAAGTAATACATAACTTAATCTGCTTTAGAAAAATACATTTGTAAGAACTAGAATAATATTTTGAAAATTTATCCTCAAAGAGGATTAAATAAAGGTTGAAAGTTTGTATAGAAAATCCTGCTGGGCGTACGACAAGTCTCTCACAACTTTCTCACGCCTTTGGCTATGCTAATATTATACTGTCAAAAGCTAAATGAAACTCGCATAGCTGGTTCGTCTGTCTTGATGAATTTCATAGTTATTACACACAGACACACACACCTTTTTACATTAGTTATCATATGGGTAGAATTGACATAAGTGACATAATTGAGAGCTCGCTTCATTCGGTCTAATTAATAAGTTGAGTAAATTAGGTCTTTACCTATGTAATTACCGTTTCGTCGTACTGGCTATTCCAAAACTTAAAAAAAAAATTCGCTAAGAACTCGAATTTCAAATTATTTTTATTTTAAAAATATAGAATTCTTTTTTTTATAATTAGTCATCTGTTTAATGGTTAGCGTTCTGTTTACAATTCATTTGTACGTTTTTCTTCATCATGGATATGTTAAAAATTCGAGTAATTATGGAGTATGAGTTCCGTCGTGGTAGCAAAGCGGCAGAAGCGGCACGCAACATCTACGACGTTTACGGTGCGAACACTACTAACGATCGTACCACCCGTTATTTGTTTGCTCGCTTTCGTTCCGGAAATTTTAACCTAAGAAATGAACCAAATGGTCCGCCGAAAATGTTGGTTGACAATGACGAATTAAAGACGATGCATCATCATGCGAGGCGGCATTTGCATCAAATTGGCAAGGTAAAGAATAAAAAAAAAAAAAAGGAGGTAAAGAAACTCGACAAATGGGTGCCACACGAATTGAATGAACGCCAGCGCGAAATACGCGTCGAGACGTGCCTTACACTGCTCAACAGACTCACAAACGAAGGCATATTGAATCGCATTGTTACTTGTGACGAAAAATGGATTATATTCGACAATCGCAAGTGCTCAGCTAGTTGGTTAGATCCTGGTACAGTACCTAAACAATGCCCTAAACGAAAAATGACCCCTAAGAAAGTGATGGTAACTGTTTGGTGGTCTAGCGGGAGTGTAATTCATCATAGCTTCTTACCAAACGGCATGAGCATTACTGCAGATGTGTACTGTGAAGAACTAAACACAATAATGGGGAAGCTCGCACCTCTCCAACCAGCTTTGGTCAATCGCTCGGCTCCGCTGCTCCTTCACGATAACCCGCGATCTCATACTGCACAGCAGACAGCCTCCAAGTTACAAGAGCTGAGGTTGGAAGTTCTCCGTCATCCACCGTACTCACCAGATCTTGTCCCTACAGACTTCCACTTTTTCCAGAATTTGGATAACTTTTTGGTGGAAAAAAATTTAATACCCGAGAGGCAGTACCAAAATGCCTTTGAAGAGTTTGTTACCTCTCGTCCAGCAGATTTTTTCAAGAAAGGCATTAATTAGTTACCACTACGTTGGCAAAAATGCATCGATTCCATGAGTAATTACTTTGAATAATAAAAAAATATAAATATATATAGAAAAAAAAAGTGCGTTAACTTATTTCATCAAAAACGGCAATTTCATAGATAAAGACCTTTTTTTTAGTAACATTTGTCAGTGCATCGTGTACATAATTATTTACATTTGTATGTAAACACAAATTTTAAAAAAAATTACGTTCGAATAAAAAAAAGTAAAAGGAATGAGTTTTAAGTACATAAGTCGATATGTTCGACAACATAAAATTGTATGATAGTGATGTATTGTATATTGTTTTTAGAGGAACATTGCGGAAACCGAATAATTTATATAAAATTGCATCATTCATGCAAAGTATCACTAGAAACCCCGACGGTCTTACCTGTTTTAAATATCAGACGTTGAAATTTAATTATAAGGCTTTAAAGAGTCGGGTTATTGTATATTTCTTATTAAAATTTGTACAGTTAACCCTACTGAAAAAATAAAATCAATGATGTCAAATGAAAAAAAGTAAAAAAAAGTCATAAAATTAGTACTATTGTCTACATATACTGTCATGCGTTTATTTCTATTATATTTTAAGTAATTTTTTTTAACGTTTTTACGAATTAATTATTATTCGTCAATCTCTAAATCACTCAATACACATCACTAAAACGGGCCAAGCCCCTGTCATAAGTTTAACGGCTATAAATAATTCTCTAAACAAACTTAGCAAACAATCGCAGATAGAGGTTTCCATGCGTTATCCTTTTGAGCGTAGTAAAGCATTTTCTACATTGGTGTTGCAAATACAATCGCGGACTGAATGCCATACACCGTGACCACACATAACAGTTTAGAATTTCAACCAACTGCTCAAAGCATATTGAAGCGGTGTAAAACATGAGTAGAAATCCTTTTGTCTATACAAAATAAATTTTTTTTTAAGGAATTATCGCGCTTTTAGATAGTGTAAGTCAAAGTAACACACTAAGGGTTCCTTAACATCGCAAAACATTGAACAATAGACATTGTTAAAAAATAAGCAAAAAATATCGTATATACACGCTTTTTGTATGTTACCATATACTTTTTAACTTTTCTTTATTTTGTCGTTATACAGGCTATATTAAAAAATAATTTTCTGTTAATTTTAGTTTGTATATTTTAGGTACATATAATAAAATTGTTAATTTCACCTCTCTGTTTCATTTAAAAAAATTTGACGAACTTTTTTTGGGAATAATTATATTAACTATGTACATTTCTTTTTTCATTCTTAGAAATGTCTATTTGTTTGGACATACATTACTGCTAAAGTATTAAGTGTAAGGTAAATAATCATCATAAAATCATAAAACATATAAATGTGATCTAAAATGGTAATAATGTTATGTAAAATAATGTTTTAAAGCATTTCACTAATTATACATTTTATAACTAATACTCAGCAAACGAAAAAATATATTTTAAAATGTCAAAACGTCAGAATGTGATTTTTTACGCAAAATATAAGTACAATAGTTTGAAGTACGACACTATCATAACAGATGGCGCTGAATGCGCTTTCTGAATCCCGGTTATTAAGTACCTTCAATTCTTATACGAATACATATTAAAATAATATTGTATGCAGACGACGTCGCCGGCACAGCTAGTTAATAATATAGTTATGGCGTTGTGTTGGTAAGCCACAGAAAGCCAATATTCAATAAGTCTATAGTGAGATAAATATTTAATGAAACAAAACATAAATGCTGTGTAACGGTAAAGTATTAACTACTATATATATATATATATAATAACTTCTAACAAATTTTGTAAAGGAGGTTACTAACTCCTAGTTTTCTTAGATTATATTTAAAAACCCTAATCTATCAGAACCGTAAAAAAATATAAAGAGTTATAAGAAATAAAGTATGGTAAAAATGGTCAGTAGAATTCGAAACTGCTTTAGAATATATATATATATATATATATATATATATATATATATATATATATATATATATATATATATATATATATATATATATATATATATATATATATAATTTTATATATTTTGTACAAATTCGACAATCGTTAAATAATTTTGTCTAAGCCCTCCGTAACATTTTAACATCAATTTGAAAAATCACAAAAATTTTATTGCGAAAATTAATAACGAATAAATACCTATTACAACAAAAAAAAATGTTTGAATAAATTTCGATTTACGTAAGTAAATAATATACAAATTAGCTCATTTATAACATCAATATAATTTCTGTTTGATAACAAATACAGAGTAAGATTAATAATATTAAAGTCATAATTAAATATAATCGTTTAAGTTAATTAAGTATAATCAAATTTGTACCTACATTATAAAATTAAATCTAGATGTACTATACTGTACTGTATCATCTTGTAAACGTCCCACTGCTGGGCCTCTTCTTCATGTATAGGAGAAGGGTTGGAGCTTAATCCACCAGGGTGCTCTACTGCGATTTGGCGGATAATTTCTCAACCATGAATAACGATCGTTACCGCGCAGACCCACAAGCATCCAGACCGGAAAGAAATATTTGTAAAAATACAAATACCTGGCCGGAGCTGGAATTAAAGCTGATACCGCTGGCGTGCGGTGTTAAGGCGACTACTCGCACCAATACAGACTACAGAGAACAGTCGTCAACACCAGAATGGTCTCACCGACAACTGTCCAGTAACGGCAAATGTTTTCCTCGGTCATCTAGTAGATTTTCAATTACACCATAATAATACTAACATTAATAAAGCGGTTATCAAGCTCCTCAACAAACTGAGAGGGGTCTTTAATAAATGTAATGATAAGAGCACGTATAGAAAATGTTTGTGAACTGCGCCTTTAAAAATACGATAACGTATCCTAGCGGTGGCTTCATTTTAATAGTCGATATTACTTTATTGATTTTTTTTTTATTATATTGATTTTATTGTTTAAACGGTTAATATTAAATTTTTTGATAGTGGTTCTCAGATTCAGGTTCTCAAAAGGTTATAATTTGTGTTTAAACAGCTCTACGTAAAATTTGTTGTTGGATTTGCTGAAAAAAAAAATGAGATAATTGAAAATGAACTTATATATAAATTTTCGTAATTTATTTAAAATACTTTAATCGATGATTTCACCACCACTTTAAAGGTAGAACTTCCAAATCGATATTTTCAATACTTAATTATTATTATTTTTACATTTTTCAAACTGCAACAATTGATGTATGGCTTAATAAAATAAAAATGTGGCTGTCAGTCATAATGTTGTTTCTGCAAACATTTCGCTCAAAAATACAAAATGCTACGCACCGGAAAAAAAATATAACTTTAAAAAAAAGTATTGATAGTAATTTCTTGGTTATAAACTTTTGTTCGCCTTTACTTATCTATTAATATATATATATATATATATATATATATATATATATATATATATATATATATATGGGACGTTCTTTGTCAACCGGAACACCTCTATACCCAAAATTCCTTTTGACCTAAAAATATTTAAAAATATGGAAAATTTAAGATTTTTTATGTACTTTCCATTAGAGCATGGCCTTTTTTGAAATTTCGTTTACAGACAGAGCAGCACGTCCCCTAACCTTGAAAAAATACCACTTTACGAAATGATCAGGCTGTCATAAATCACAGGGGCTTAGAAAAATTCCAGGCAACGACTATTTTCATGTATTTTTTGCTGCTGAACACGAATCAAGCAGTATTTTTTACCGATACCTCAAGCGTTCGTCCCTAACCTCAAAAAACACCCCCAAAATTGCAGTTTCGCGCAGTTGAGAGCTTTCTCCTGTGATGGACGTGAGGAAAATTATTGACAGAGACTATTTTTATGTATTTTGAGATGTTGAACACGAAGATTTGCAATATTACAAGCGGACCAAATTTTCTAAAATCAAACCATTTTTTTATAGTTTGGTGTATTTTTGACATATACATTAGCAGTAATATAAAATCATTTCAAAGAATAGAAATAGGCCTGCCCTTATTGAAAAATAATTTTTTAAAGACTCTCTGCGTTTTACAGGGTTGAGACTGTCTTCATGTTTATACATTCGCGGGTATTTTGATTTAGATGGTATGGGAAAGTATTTATACCACGTTGTAATAATTAATAAATTTGTGGTTGAAATTCAAACTAAGAAAAAAAGTATATGAAATCGAGAGAATCTATAAGTTATTATTACATAATAAAGAAAATTCTTAGTTACTCTCAAAGATTTTAAGTGATTTTCATATATTTTTAATTTTCTTTGAAAATTTCAAAGGTTTTCCAATAATTCTTTTTTTTTCTCCGATAACTTTTTACAAATAATACAATTTTATTAATATTACTGTAATACAAAATAATAAGGAGAGATAATAAAGTAATACGTATTTTATGGAATATGGATTGTTTCTTTATGAATCAATTCCTAATTCTCTTTTACCCTCGAATAAAAAAGAATGTAATTTGTAATATGTGTGTGACATACGTATTTTGTAATAACTTGACGTTGTCTTTCTGCATTTAGATATTCTAATGCATCCAAAATATTATCAATAACGGATTACTGCTAAATAATGTAAAAAATGGTAATAAAAACAAAAAAAATACGAAAAAAAATTCTATTATGTTTTAAATGATTATATATTATTGTTAATGTATATTATGTCAAAAATACCCAAACTATAAAAAAATTGTTTGATTTTAGAAAATTTGGTCCGCTTGTAATATTGCAAATCTTCGTGTTCAACATCTCAAAATACATAAAAATAGTCTCTGTCAATAATTTTCCTCACGTCCATCACAGGAGAAAGCTCTCAACTGCGCGAAACTGCAATTTTGGGGGTGTTTTTTGAGGTTAGGGACGAACGCTTGAGGTATCGGTAAAAAATACTGCTTGATTCGTGTTCAGCAGCAAAAAATACATAAAAATACTGTCTGTCAATAATTTTCCTCGCGTCCATCACAGGACAAAGCTCTCAAATGCACGAAACTGCAATTTTGGGGGTGTTTTTTGAGGTTAGGGGCGAACGCTTGAGATATCGGTAAAAAATACCGCCGGATTCGTGTTCAGCAGCAAAAAATACATAAAAATACTGTCTGTCAATAATTTTCCTCGCGTCCATCACAGAACAAAGCTCTCAAATGCGCGAAACTGCAATTTTGGGGGTGTTTTTTGAGGTTAGGGGCGAACGCTTGAGGTATCGGTAAAATATACCACCGGATTCGTGTTCAGCAGCAAAAAATACATGAAAATAGTCGTTGCCTGGAATTTTTCTGAGCCCCTGTGATTTATGACAGCCTGATCATTTCGTAAAGTGGTATTTTTTCAAGGTTAGGGGACGTGCTGCTCTGTCTGTAAACGAAATTTCAAAAAAGGGCACGCTCTAATGGAAAGTACATAAAAAATCCTAAATTTTCCATATTTTTAAATATTTTTAGGTCAAAAGGAATTTTGGGTATAGAGGTGTTCCGGTTGACAAAGAACGTCTCATATATATATATATATATATATAGGTAATTATACCAAAACCAGGTTGTCTTGTCTTCAATCGCTAATCGTGTTTCAGTTGCACACTTTTGAGTAATCAAAACGGAATCTATACAAATAAAAACCTGTCACTGGTTCAGAATTTATTATTTATTATTTTTTATTATGTGCACCACATGGTCATAGGTTTACTAGATCTGTGATTTCACTCACTTTGAGTTTTGATACTTATCAAAGTGGTCGACACTTCCAGATATTACACCACTCCATTGTCAAAGTGTAATGTAATATCAGGGCCGGATTTAGGGGAGGGCAAGCGGTGCAATTGCCCCGGGCCCCCACATAAGAGGGGCCCCCACATCCACAAAAGAGGGGCCCCCACATTCACTAAAGAGGAGTTTCCACAATAGAGGCAACCAAGTTGGAGCGGTCCGCAGATGGGACGACCTTATTTTTATTTTTTTTATTTTTTAGGAATATGTCCACCCGGCAACGATAAAATTGGCGTGAGATTGCGACGACTTTTTTTCCTGCACGAAAAAAAATTTCAATTTAAGATCAAGACGCCTCCACTCCTCCATTGCCCCGGGCCCCCACTACTCTAAATCCGGCCCTGAATAAGATATCTATCTGACACAAAATAAAATAATATTTCAAGTATCTTACAAAATGAGTCGATTATTATCTTATTCAAACAAGCAAATAAATTCTTCAGTCTTCGTATTATTTGTATAGATATTATCTATTACAGAAAACTTACTATGGAAATAACATGTTAGATTACAATAGTAGCTAGGTCTAGAGATTGTACTCGCACAACGACTAACTTGTTGACATGTTGATAAGTTGGTATGTAATTTAAACTTTTGCAACAATATGTTTTGTAATTTAATATTGATTGTACGATATTAGAAAAAGTTATTTCTGATAAAATCCTTTCTTTTGCTATACCAATTACTAAGAGACTATGATAATTTACTAAGGACCAATTTTTTTGTTTCTTTTAATTTGTGATTTTATTCTCCTTTGTAGATTAAAATCATATGCCTTTAGCTCATTAGTGACGCACAATAAATTATGTTCGTGTGTTATATTTTGACGACCGTTCTAGTGTAGTGGTGCAAGTAGTTGCCTCAATGCCGCGCGCCGACGGTCGCGGGTTCGTTTTCCACTCGGAAAGGATATTTGTATTTGTACAAATATTTGTTTCCGATCTGGGTGTATGTCCTTTGCTTTTTACCACCGTGCCTCGGAGATCACGTAAAGCCGTCGGTCCCGGTAGTTATTATAGACACCTGATAACGATCGATACTCCTGGTAGGGAAATTATCCGTCTATCCGCAGTGGAGCAGTGTGGTGGGTTAAGCTTCTCCTATATGGAGAAGAGGCCTTTGCACAGCAGTTGGACGCTTACAGGCTGATTTAGTTCAGTTCAGTTATTTTTTGTGACTCCGACACAAGATCTCATCCTATTGGAGACATTGAATGTGAAATATTTCATTATTAATCATTTTAATATAATAACTCAGTGACACTTTGAAGAAATCATACAGTAAATAAAAGCGCCTTCCATCAACTCACTAACAGAGGACCACTACACCATAGTTAATCAGACAAATGGCTGAATAAATAAAAAGTTCCAAATTAAACGTTGCAATCACATCCCTTCATATTTTAAATCGGCTTTCCGCATCACAATGGCGACCTGTTAATTTATTTTATAAATATAAAACGTGGGATGGCTCGAAACGTATTTCTACCAGTACTGCAGTATTCATAAGGCTTGCTATGCGGTACATTAAAGTTTACCTTTTTTTAAACGAAAAATTCGTAATAAAACGTACCTATATGTAAAATAATATGAAATTATTTGAATGCTTATAATTTCTATCAGTTATGTACTAAAATAGTATTGTGTACTAATTTTCAGCTACTATTTTTTGGCTATCTTATTTACATCATTCTTCTAATTTAATGAAGTGATGAGAAACCTTTGCCAACTGTAAAAATCTTCAATTTCGTGAAGTGACGCATTGAAATCCATTCATCCGAATGTATGTATGAATGACGTTATGAATTGAAAGCCATTAAATCGAATGTATGAATGTGCCGCATTAAAAGTCGTTAATTCGATATACGAGTAAGTATGAACGAGATGACACATTAAATTTTTTATTAATTTTTAGTTTTTATTCCATAACAAATAAAAAAGTGATATTATTTGGTGTGTGAAAATTTGATAATTAAATTAAAAAGTAATTTTTATTTTTATGTACAAAGGTATAAATATATACAAAATTATTTATTGTAATAAAAATAAAATGAATATTTTTCAGTGAACAGCGTGCTTTAAGCCGTCTTAGTTCCGCTTTGAAATAATGAAGGCGCACAGTAGTACATGAATATAAAAATATTTTTATCTATTATTTCTATATATTACAATATGGATTACAAGAATTGTGCTGGGGATAGAGGTAGGAGGTGACTGTTTTAATTTTTTATTTATTTCACCTCGAAAATCTATTATCAATAATTAAGAGTGGTGGGTCACAGCAAATTATTATTGTCGTTCGATTGTCCTTCGCTGATGATAAATACTTGAATAAATAATGAGTCATGTTACCCTAAGTCACAAAATCATTGGAATATTGGCTCAAGTGGTTAGACTAATGGATTTCTTTAGGTTCCCAGTAAATTCGACTGTTAGGGTATTTTAAGTAGGTAACACATATCATCCCTTCTCGAGGGACTCCTATAATGTAATATTTTAAAGTTGTAACTTCAGTTTATCAGATTATGGACTTCTGTTCAGTCATCTAGCTAGTTTAAATTAAATAATTTTAAATATTATTTTTGCTATTTATAAAATTCGCCCGCGCTCCTTTAAACTTTTCTATGTAGATTTTTGTCATAGTGATAGTGTTAGACATATTCATGTTTGTTCCTATTTGTATGCTGTGTATTCCTAACTCCCGACACATGTTAATTGACTGACGGTTATAGTATTAACGTATTTTTTTTTTCTATTGTGGGTTAAACTGTATGCCTAACGTGTTGCAAGTAATTTTTGTATTTATTAAATTGATATTATAAATACTACTCCGTGTATTCTAATTCTACAAAAACGGGTGTTATAAGTTTAATAAATATATCTATGTATTTGTATGTATATATCGTAGCTATCAAATGGTTCAAACAGTTGACTGACCCGTTGGCGCAGTTTGCAGTGACTCAGTTTTTGCTCCAAGGGTTGTGGGTTCGATTTCCGCCCCGATTCTGGGTGTAATTTATGTTTATTTATATATGTAATATTTATATGTATATTAATTACAAAAAATGTATATCAGTCGGCTGTTACCTAAAACACAAGCATTAAGTTGCCTACCTTAGAAACAGACGACCTTGTGTGTGTGTTAAACATTAAAAAAAATTGTTATATTTTTTTTAACTCTTAATAAGAGATACCATGTTTTTTTTTTAAGAAATAAAATTAATCCAAACTACTATCATATAGTACACTGTATATCGAACGCTTAAATGACAAATAAGGTTAAAAATTATTTCCTTAAAGGGCGAAGATAGTGTGAAAATTGTCCGGAAGGATTTGATACCAGAAGATATTTTCACATTATAGCTTTGGTTACATTTTAACGATGTATAGAAATGGCTTTTATTTTTATATAGTATAATAATACTAAATAAATATTTATTTATTTATTTATTTATTTATTTATTTATTTATTTATTTATTTATTTATGAATTACATTTACTAAATTATTTTTTTTAATCTTCTATAAGAAACCCACCTGAATTCACATTAATGCAATATAATAATGTTTTAAGCAAACTATTAATTCCCAAGCCTTATTTTTAATTTGAGAACCTTTGCCCAGCAGTGGGATGTTAACATTCTGTTCAATCAAACACAAACTCTTGTAAATTGTAACAAATCAAATATTTCCAACGTACATTAAGTTCCAGTCAATTATAATATTCAATTTAAATATTATAAATATTAGGTTGACAGAGCACTAAACCAGAAACACGTACCAATATGATAAGCTTTAAAGCGTACTTAATTGTCACTATAACCGCTCCACTGCCCGTGTCAACTACTAGTTGACAAGAGTTTACAAACTAACCGCAATAACCGCAAGCGTCCGTGTCAAGTAATGGTCGCCATGGCTATGTTTCCCATGTCAACTGCTTTTTGACATGGGCATTATTACGCGAAGTGCACCTGTCAACTACAGGTTGATTAACGTATATTACATTATCACGTGAGAGGCCTTGGACAGTTTTGTGCAATTGGTAAACTGAAAGGTCATTGCCCGGACACTCAAGCGGATAAAATAGTTACAAAAGCCTTTTCTATATTAACACCAAATATCATAAATTCGACAGGTGTATGTAATAGCATCCCTCGCTTTTCTTTTTATTTATTACCCCTTTAAAAAAGGACTGTTATGGAACACCAATTATGTTTTTTTTTTTATCTGTACTTACATAAAAGTTGACACGCTTCCAAAATCACACCTTTCTCTTATTACAATCTCAAATATTTGTGCTAAATAAAATAGCTAAGTAGGTACTTTTATTTAGAAAATTTTCGGTTCTTTAAATATACATCTAAGATGTCTTATCGTATTACTTAAAACGTCATAAGATTAGATAGTTTCTAACTACAACATCTTGTAAATATCTCCTTCAATTATACAAAGGTGAAGGTTTCTAACATGAAAAGATAGAGAGATGATAGATCATAATACTCCATGTAAACCATAGAGTAGTGCTCGGAATTTTCCAAATTGCATAATTTTTGACGATATTATTCTCCAGTCTCCACTGTCGAACAAAAGATCAATTTAAGACTTGAAAACTCAGCAGTAGAGTACCTCCGTTACAAGAAAAGTTTACATACAGCTTTTAATAGACCGTTTACTACAACATTTTTTGAACTCCCATCTGATAAACGTTCAATGTAATTCAACTGATCTCCTTAGGGTTTTCTTTATCTCAAAGTCGGTTCCCAGAAGGTCGTAGCGATATTTTTATTATTGGACGGTCGACATCTCAAACTATTCCCAAGAGGTAATGACGTATATCATGTAGTAAGAAAGCATTAATAAAAGGCTACAAAAAGGTAAAAAATTAATAACTTAAACGAGGAAAATACAATCCAAAATGATAAAAAAAATAAACTTTACATATATTAATTGGATTTGTTATATATTATACATTACATGTATGTTTACACTTTATAATATATATTAAAAAGTAATCATGAAAAATATGAAGTGTATACTACGACAAAAATATAAAAGATAAATTTAATACTTTAGTACGTTCAATGGCTCTGGACTAGATTTTCACGTATGCCTCTCGGATTTCTACGAATTCCCATAATTTTGCGATTATACTTTCGATTATTTATTTGTATTAAACTGTAAAACGTAAAATTATGTTCGTAAATATTTATTTATCATTTTTAAGTATTTACTTAAAATATGTTTTAAGATGACATGTATAGAATATACTTCTCCGATATAATATAATATATAAATAAATAATGTCATCGGAACAATCATACTTTCTTTCCCATTTAATTATGAAATTAAGTTCCTAAGTAAGATCAACAATATAAATTTTACCCTGAAACTAGACAAAATTATCACAGGTATTCCGAAATATTTTATACTCTACCATATCCATAAGCGCTGTTCGTCTCTTCATACATAAATCCTGCCTCGCAAATTGGCACTAGCGCTTGTCAAATCGCAAAGAGGGCAATTTCTAAGACGTAAATAGGTGGTAGATTTTATTTTCAGCAACATTTTTTTTCAGCTTATAAAACAAATGTTAAACAAATTGATCGTATGATAAAAGCATAACCCTATTATCATTAGCTATAACTATGGCATAGGGTAGAGAATATTCCTAAAATGATTATTATATTTCGATTTTGACATCAACATAAGAAGATACAAATGTAATATATTAACAAGTAACAACTTGTCTTGTTAACTTGATACCATTGCGCAAATTATACGGAAAGAAAACAACAGGAGGCCACCGACGTGACCTCCATCCGCGGGCGACGAATGAGGGTGCGTAGGAGGCGCTACTTAATGCGCCTCCAGTAACGCCCCTTGTGCCCGTGTCGGGCCGGGATGGAAACCCGGTCCTGCTAGACACGACGTCATCGGGACTGTTCAGAGTTGAGCCGGTACCCATGGAGGAGAAGTCTGGCCTTTTCACCGAGGCCAGCCTGTCGCTGGAGGGATCCTGTTGCCTAATAATTAAAATATATCACAGCCCTGACTTGTCTAAATCATGTAATGGTCAGTGTCATGTCATCAATAAAAAATTTCTTCGAAGAAAGTTATTTTGAGATTATTATTAAACTTACCTATTTATAAGTGTAATTTTCATATTCATGTTTACAACTTCTGTTTGATAATAATATGAATAAAGAATTATTAGTATACAAATAGATAAATGAAATGAAACAGAAACAAGGAAATATTACTCTGTAACTGTTCGTAACTTACACAATAACATATTGTTAATAATGTCAAGTACCAATTTGGGATGACCACCACAATAAACTTGTCATAATTGATAGTCTTATTGTTTATCAGTATACCTACTATATGTATAGTTTAGTTTTTCTAAGCTCTCGTATTGTTTTCGGTTATAGTACTTTATATTGTATTGCGAATTTATAATTACTAGTTATTGCCTGCGACTTCCTTTGCGTCGAAATTTTCACGTTAGCTTATATTTTACGCTGTCAAAGGAACCATGAAATTTTTCAAGTCAAATTACTGCACTGTACTGTATCAGCCTGTAAACAATCTAATGCTGAGCGAATCTTCTCCATATAGGAGAAAGGTTGGAGCTTAATCCACCACGCTGCTCTACTACGGGTTACTACTACGACGGATAATATCCCTACCATGAGTAACAATCATTACCGGGTGTACATGATAACAACCGGGACCAACGGCTTTACGTGCTCTCCGAGGTACGTTGGGGAAACCCACAAGGACATACACCGAGACCGGAAACAAATATTTGCGCAAATACAAATATCTGCCCCGAACGGAAACCGAACTCGGGACCACCGGCGATGAGGCGACTCGCGCTACTATACCAGAATGGTCGTCGTCAAGTCAAAATAACCTACGTCATTCTTTGATCCCAAAACTACCACAATGCAAAAGTAATATTAGTCTCGTCACCAAAACCAATCAGCTGTTCTGATGTGATTGAGTAACAAATATCCAACCATCTAGATTTTCGCATTTAAACTAACTTAACCTTAACTTAACTTAACCTTAACCCTTAATTGGGCATGACCAAAGTAAGACCTTCAAGTTTGTATAGAGGTCAGGATTTTTTTTAATAAAGGTGTAAAAATAAAAATAAAATATTTAGTGTATATAAATGTATTTATTATATATATAAAAAAACATGTGGAAAATATTCACCTTCAGAAAGGGTTTCTCATACAATTTAACAAAACGTGGGAAATTATTTTCACTTTTTCATGGGTAGTGCTGTTTATAAATGAAAGTTTTCAAAGCATGGGGCAGTATTCAGTTCAAATTTCAGTAGAGAATTGATTACAATAATGAAAACTATTTCCCACATTGCTAAAAGTAGGATAACCATACGGTCTGAAGTATTATATTTCCCACATATTTCAAAGTCGAAATTCATAGAGAAATATTGAATCAATCACTGTAAATCACAAAAACAGTATCTGTATCCATAAATTAGCTCAAAAACTACTTCAAAATTAATTCAAATAAACTTACCATATTTTTCCGCGATATAATTATTTATTTTCTAAAATTCACCCACAAAACAATCACAGTTTGTCCGAAAATAACAAAAAAAATATTTCCGTTCTTCTTTCTAATTTTCATTTTATCCTAAGCATAGACAATATTATTGCCTTTTTAAAACTTGACATATTGTGGGTACCATTTACCCTATACTGTTTTAGAGCATCAAAAATGTATGTGGGGCGTATTCTCCTTCAGTCCAATTAAGGGTTAACTTAACCTTCGACACTGATATACGCACTACTGTAAAGCCTAGAGAATAGCGGAATTAGAATTAGAAAAAAATACTATCGACAAGTAGCAATTTAAATATTAAATATTTATGAATGATCGAATATAATGTTTCTTTAATAATTCATTCTACTTACTATCATTTTGGTCATTTTGCAACAGTTCATCGTATAGGCACACAAATACAAACGGCTGTACAACAAATTCATGATTAGACGGATAAGGGTGAACAAATTGAATGGCCTCGGAATAACAGAAATATTTTTAACTTATGCACGTTTGATAATTGTTTGTATCTATTTGATACTTTAATTTTTGTATTATTTTATAATATATAACTGTATGCATAAATACTCAACTTCAACTTCTTTTGGTGCGATGGCTTTCACTGGTGCCAAAAGAGCACAGTTGATTTCGCCAATGTCACGTAGAATGCATAATTAATACTCATTGTAATTAAATTGTAGAACACAAAATTTTATTAATTTTCCTATCTACTTTTGACAGGACTTATTATTTAATATATAAATTTATATTTAATTTATGTTTTTACTGTCAACTTCACTATAGTATACAGTAAAATTTGTATAAATTTATCTAAACACACCATCATTGTTATAAGCACATTGTTAAAAAAAATTAAAAATATATATATTTCATAAGTAAGATAATTGTTTTTTTTTTTAATAATTTCTTTAATTTACTTAACAAGAGTCAATATTGGAGTGTTATAACACATGACATGACATTTTACTGAAACGAGATCGTCAAGACTCAACTTAAACCTATTCTTAGATAATATTGTCGAAACATTTTCAATCCAAAGAAAGTAACTACAAACGATATAAAGAAACGTTTCAATATATTGCGACTTTCATTTTTTCATTGAACATTATGAAAGTCAGACGAAAGTAACGAGATGAACTCGAAATAATTAAAAAAAAAAAATTGTCTATCCGTTGACGGATACATCGACCCATATCAATATAAAATGGAATCATAAATAAAATATAATATTGTCCTTTATCACAGATCACTCGACCCTAGAGGTTTTTGAATATATGACGATGAGGTTGGATCCACTTACAGTTTATGGGGTCCTGACCCTAGGGCAAACATACCTACACTGGAAAGCATTACTTATTGTAGGGAGAGAGTATTAGTAATACTGAATACTGCATGCCGCTTTGATAAATATGCTTTTAGACTTTGACTCTAATTCACACTGTGCCATTTTTACAATTTTCTAAAATATTTAGTTTTTAAAAATAAAATTAATATAAGATGTTTGTATATGGTATTCTGTGTTTCAATTAATATGTTAAGTATTCATAATTAATTATTTTTAATAAACCTAATACCATTCAACTTTTAACGAACATTTTATTTCTAGGAATGAGATTTTATTTTAAAAAGTATTTAAGCAAAGAACAAAAGAACAATTATAAATAACACAAGCTTAAAGCAAATATTTAAACACACACAGCTTTTTAGATTAAATAAATAAACATCTCCCACTCGACGATCTACAGTAGAATGTGTTTCTGTGTCGGGGGTCCGTAAACACACAACACAGGCACAAACACTCAGACCATAAAAAAACATCTGTATGGCATATAGAAACATCTATCTCTATGATAACCAGTAATATGTAACAAGGCCATACAAGAAATATAATATATTTAAATATATATACATATATATTATAGTATAAGGGGCAAACGAGCAGTCAGCCTTTTGGTGACTACCGACGCCCATGAACATCTGCACAAGAGGATGCAGATGTGTTGGCCTCTTTTTCCCCATAAGCCCAGATAGGCCACCCCCTCCCAATAGGCCACCAGATACTCACAAACGGCACGAAATGCGGCAGCATAGCTGACACTTTACGCCGGTATCATGTGAGCGATAGGTGCCACCCCGATCGCGCCGGCCCAATACGACTGCAAAGCAGCATGGCACTGCTTCTTACATTCATTATACATATTGTCAAAGAAATATATATTTACACGCGAGCTTCCTATCACTAACATAGCACGGTGCTAAATTGTTTGCAGACATGTGACCTATTTTTATAAACTGTCTGTCTAGACTTCGCAATTCACTCATATTTGTTTTAAAACGTTGCCTTTGAAATATTTTAAATTTTATATTTAGATGGCGAGAATATTTCTGCTATATAAAAATGAAAAAGAAGAATTTTGCTCTTGCATAGACTATATTAAATATAGGAAGACATAGCAAGGCAAGTATAACGTTATTATTTTTTTTTAAATATATATAAAAAAAATCGATTTCTGTGATATGCGGTTAACATTAATCGTCTGTTTATAATCGTTTCGAATGCAATAGCCATATATGAGAAAGGTATAACCTTATATTATACAATTCTAATTAAATTTTATTGAAATTTAACACTTTTGAAGTTAAATAAATAAAATCAAACAAACTAAATATTTCGCATCGATATAAATCTGATATTATTCTTTTTTGTTTCCCTGCACGTAGAACTTACTTAATATAATAAATAAATACATAATAATTATCATAATAATATTTTAAATGCGAAAGTAAGTTTGTTTGTTACGCTTTCACGCGAAAACTACATAACCGATCATCATGAAACTTTACACATATTCTTGGAAGTAACATAGGATACTTCTTTTTTGTTCGCGATAACCGACATCACACAGGCGGGTGAAGCCGCGGGCAGAAGCACTAGCTTCTGCCCGTGGCAGTATAGTGTATTAATACTATAATTAAAATACAAATGCTCGAGTAGATTTTAAAAAATACAATATGTATAAATTTATCTGTAATGTACTTATGATCAATAAAATAAAATAAATATTAATTAATGGTAATCTGGAACTTTCATATACACGAAAAAATGCGATGATGGCAAGAGACCTGATGGTTTACTGATTCCCTGGAAAAGGGGACGGAAGCTTTTGTGGGACGCAACCTGCGAATGCCAATGTATCGAACATTAGCTCCGTCTGCGAAGCGGCTGCGAAGAAAACTGAAATGACTAAACGCCACAAATATTTCGTCACTTATCCCAAATTATAATATGTTTTTGAGCCGTTTGCAGTCGAAATACATGGACCTTGGAGTAACAGTGCAAATTTTTTTCTAAAAGAATTTACCCCACGTCTCATAACCTCCACTGGTGACAGGAGGGCTGGTGCATTTTTTGACCAGAGAATCGGAATTGCGATTCAACGAGGAAATGCTGGCAATCTTCTTGGCACCATTCCACGCGGAGATGCTTTATACAAAAACTGTCTGTAAATGTTTAGTTTAAGTTTTGCTTTGTAAATATGTATAATATTGTAAAATTTCGAAATAAATATATAAAGCCTAATATTCATCTTTTTATGAGAGGTAATAAAACTGGAGATTGTATTGTAAAACTGAACATATTTATTATTTTCATGGAACAAATATTGAGATCAATAAATGCATTAAATAATAATCTTAATAAAGATTACAAACTTAGACTATAGGAAAACATAGTGAAGCTTAAACGTCAACCAATCTTAATTATAATGAAAACCAAGACTGAAAAACTGTGAAACTGCGTGAATTTTATCATATAGGTACTTTATAAACTACTTAAAATGTGTAGAATTCCACGATAAAAATTCGATTTCACCAATGCATCAAAAACGTTAATATATCTATTACAAATATTATAATTACATTTTTACATCAAAATATATAATACCTTAAAATAAAAGTTATTTTTGTACGTGTACGTGTGTGTTCACTAGTACATGTTTTCACTCTAGACTTTAATTACTCTGTGCCTAATCTAAACGCTGTCCTGACATACGTCACAGGTGACATCGTACGTCAGTCCTACGTCTAGTTAGACTAAAAATGGAAATGTTTCGATTATCGTGCATACACTGCTGCTAAATGAGTTCTGTTTAAAAAAAAAAAACAAGTAAATAGAATGTACGTTTTAAAAAAAAGTTTGTCAATATTGCCAAGATAGCCGTTCTGGTGTAGTGATCCGAAAGTTCTAGAGCTTGTTTCCCGTTTAGAAAAAGTACTTGTATTTCGTGGTTTGCTCCTCTTGGAGAGCATAAAAAGCCGTTGGCTTCGGTTTTTATCATGAAAACCTAATAAAGCTCGTTACTCCTGGTTGATAAATTATTTGCCAAGCTTTTTCCAAGAAGGAGAACGTTTACAGGGCCGATTCAATTTAGTTCAGATCAGTTGTCAAGTTGTTATTTCTATTCCAAAATACAGAGTAAAGTAATCTTTTCTATGTGAGCAATTAAAAATTTTAAGAAATCGATCACTTAAATCAGATTTAATTTTAGCGATAGAAACTGTTACTACTAAGTTAAGTTGGCAACACTGGGGGCACTCGCAACAGACGTTCGTTCATATACTGAATAATTAACTTGATTATAAACGTACAGAAACTCGCTCGAGTTACGTTGTATTTAAAACTTAGCTTATGCTTAAAGTTAAATTATATTGACCGTTTAAGTATTACAATAAATAACACTGTCATAAATCAGTTAATTCTTAAAAGTTATATTAACACACATCTGATTTATCAGATTGTGTATTAGATTTGTGGATAAAACGTACATTTCTTTATCATCATCATTATCATATCATTCATTAGATGTCTACTACTGAACATAGGCATCCCATAGGCCATCGACCTCCAGAGTTACCGGTTCAAAGCAGCCTCCATCTAACGGCTTCCGGCGACTTTCCTCAAGTCGTCTATCCATCTCGCGGAAGGCCGTCCGACGCTGTGCTTGCCGGTACGTGGTCTCCTCTCGAGAACCTTTCAGCTGCATCAACCGGTTCTACGAACTATGTGCCCAGCCCACTGCCACTTCAGCTTGCAAATCCGGCAATCTTCATTCTACCTCATCCAGAAATACCAATGTCGATAATTGCCTACTAACTGCCTATTGTGATACAAGCGACTTAGTATCCTGGTTATCTATATATATCGATAATTCGAACGATAAGTTGATATAATACATACATTGTAAGTAAATAATAATAATATTGACTATAAATAAGCCTAATCTGATTAGAAATAAAATTACACAGAGAGCATCGGAAAACTGGAGAGCTTCTTTTAATTAAAAATATTATACCGAGGCTTTTATAAATTCAGATCAAAGGTATTTCTGTATTAAATACGATAGGTCGAGGCGAAACTCATTGTAAAATAATTAGAACAATTAAAATTGCAGTGAACTTTTAGTATTTCTGTCACCGATCATGATAATTTGGACACATGAATTTAATCTTCGATTCCGGTCAAGTTAATATAAATATTGTTTTTAATATAAATCATTTTAGTAGTTCAATCATTTCATATAATGTCAATACAAAATCCCAGTATACGTGGGTGAGTCAAGTGAAAAACATACTACATTTTGAATTTGAAATTGGAATAGCTTACTAACAAGGCTTATCAACCTATTATTTAGCCCTTAAAGGCTTATTACATAGCCATTTTCGATTTTATATCGATTATCGAAATAATAATTTTATTTATTTATTCAGAATGATGATGTAATTAATTTAAACCTTTGAAGGTAGAATGAAAAAAATCTTTTAGTAGTTTAGGAGGGATTTGCAAATACTCGTCACGCTTGACAGGCAGGTTGGCAAGCGCAGTGTGTTGCTGTAGGGTACGGTGGCTTTGTTGGCCATCACCTTCCTTGTTGGCATTTATTGGCATCACTATGGCCCTAGTCACCTTTTACGCACCTCGACAAAAAAGAAAACAGAGGTCAATAATTAAAATATAACGTTATAAATACATCGCTTTAGTTTCGAGTGAAGTCATCGAATTATCTTTTATAGGGCATTATTTCTTAAAGTGCAATTGATAAATTAAAAATACAAATTATGCCAAGCATTATTTCAATAATGTCACAAGCCTTTAGCTAAATAAACCTAAATAAGATTCGATGATAGAAACAGTAGTCCGAACTCTTCGTTCCCGTGCTTCTTTGGGCAAAGGGTACGATAAGCAGGCCCATAAAGCCATTATTAGTAACTGCCCCTCTTCTCAGCCTAATGTCTGTGCTTTCAATAATAATGATAATACCACTGTACCTTCTTATAATTCAAACCTTTTAGAAAATCTTATTCAAACACCTCATACCATTAATACTACATAATATACTGGCTATACTTTACCGACCAACGTTCTCAAGGGAGATTTCAACACTCGCCACACAGCGTGAGATCGCTATTCCTTTGATAGGTTTGCTTCCGTGTTGGTGGACATTATTGATGATGTAAGCCTTTGCATCCTCAATGATGGATCACCGACACGTAGAGTTTACCCTAACCAGAATCCCAAGTCTGCTGTTGATTTGTCCCTACCTTCTACTTATCTTTCTTCCCGATTATCTTGGAAGACTCTTCCATCTACCGTTAGCAGCGATTATTATCCTATCCTCCTTTCTCTGACACAAGAATTGCTCTAACATAATGTAATTGTAAATAGACTACTAACAATATTTGGTATGTAAATTGTATTTTAAGGGTTTGTGTTGTTCTAGGTTAAGGGCTAATCTAAAATACCTATTATTTCTACGATCTTCAAAATTCTATTGAGGTTATAACCTCAAATACACCGATCAATTTCCTTCTCCATTCTACGTGACATTGGCGAAACCATCTGTACTATCAAAAGGCACTAGTAAAAGCCATTAAGCCTAATTAATAATAATGAGATTCGATGATATCGTTTATCAGCAAATCAATATGTATGGAAATGTCTTACAACTATCAGGTGACTACGCGTATGTTAATGTCATTCTCATACACCGTTACTTATTATGAGACGTTGAAATTATAGCTGAAGATAATTTTTACTTATAAAAAACAAATTCCATATATTATTTAGGAACTATGTCTAGTTCTAGCGGCGTGAAATATGTATCAGTTCGACTTCGTTTTTGACAAGTCAAAAAATATGAAATTGTTAAATAAAACTAGTAAAATACGAATCGGACTCCCAAGAACAAGATATATTTGTACTCCTGTTATGTAAAAAATACCTGTTTGTTTATTTTTGTTTTTCGTTATGATATGATGACCGTTCTTGTGTGGTGGTGCGAGTAGTCGCCTCAAAACCGCGCGCCGGCGGTCGCGGGTTCGATTTCCGCTCAGGTCAGGTATTTGTATTAGTACAAATATTTGTTTCTGGTCCGGATGTATGTCCTTATGGGTCTCTCAACCGTACCTCGGAGAGCACGTAAAGCTGTCAGTCCCGATTGTTTTACCTGATAGCGATCATTACTCATGGCAAGGAAAATATCCGGCAACCCGCAGTGCTGTGCGTGGTTGATTAATCTTCAACCCTTCTCCTGTATGGAAAAAACGTATTTGCCTAGCAGTAGAGCTTTATAAAAGCCTAATCCAGTCCAGTTCAGTACTGAATACCGCACCTATACCTATACGTTTAATTTCATACAAAATAAATGCCCAAATTAGATCCATTTAATGCCATTAATTTAAAATATGATGTCGAACTTTTAAATGAAACTGTACATTTCCAGTAGTTTTGTTTTTAATATTTGGCTGTATATATACATATTACTATTCCATTATGTTCCTTGTAACATGAAATGTGTATACTGATTTTTTTTATTTTTATTATTCTCTTTATCTGGTCGCCGCAATTAATACGGTGCTTTTTTTGTTTTTTTGTTTGTAAAAATTAGGTTTCAAAGGGTTAAAATTATATGAAAACTAGCGGCCCGCCCCGGCTTCGCACGGGTATTTAACTAAAATTTCAAAAATTATAAATTTATATTTTTTATCACCTACACCTGCGTCGATACTGGAAAATATTTTATAATAGACTGATTGAGTTGTCAAACATGTGTGAAAATAAAATGTAATTTAAATTAAAAGCACTAAGGAGTATTGATATCAACTTCGAAGCAAATAACTTTCAACCCCATTTTAGCCCCGTTATGGGATGAGTTTTGATAAAATACGAAACACATCTTCAGTCAATTCTGTTAAAGAATATTTATGCAAAATTTGAAGTAGATTAACCACGGAATCACGTTGTCTCATACAAACTTTGCCCCCCTTTTTCACCCCCTTAGGGATAGAATTTCATAAAATCCGTTCTTAACTGATCTTTATTTGGCAAAAGGAATATTCCTACCAAATTTCAAGTCTCTAGATCTTATAGTTCCAGAGATATCGTGATGAATGAGTGAGTAACCTTTCGCTTTTATATATTTAAATTTAACTGTATGTAACAGATTAAGTGATCAAAAGAAGTTAAAGCGGATTCCTGACATATAAATACTTATTACATAGCTTAGAAGTGCGATGTAAAAACACAGCCAACTAAGAATAAAACCTAGGAAGCTATTCGCCCACAGAAACGTTTGATCATTTGCAACGTGCCATTAATATTCCGCTGGCTAGCTTCGTTATCTTTGTACTTATTTCTTTCTGTATTTGCTTAATTTTCTTTAAATTTATTTTATTTAATGCAACATTATTCTTCTCTTCGTTTCCTCGAATGCACGAGGATTTTTATTTCGTTAGTGTTATTTCATTTTGTCTTCAAAGAAAATTGATAGAAAGTCGTCATTAACATGTAGTTATGTTTATTAATTGATTTAATTTTTAGTCAGTCTATACTCAGCATATTTAAGATTTAAATTGTAAATAGGAAATTTCAAGTGTACAAAGAATATACATAAAATATATTACTCCTGAATGAATGAAAATTGACGAGATTGTATAAAAGATGGAACTTGGTTAATATTAGTTCAGTCACAGTCTCTTATATTTCTTAATCAAATTTAGTCGCAGCATAACATCGTCTAAGCCTGAAAACTATTAATTACAAGAAAATAATGACTTTAGTTTAAGCTTAAAAACCGCGAGGTAATAACCGCTTCAGGGCTACGAGTGGTATGAAATTCTGTATCGGAAGTCCAGAAACATACACAACATAAACACAAACACCTAGACACCAAATATATATGGATGATGACAATGACATGATGGCCTAAATAAAAATGTCATAACAGTAATCTAAGTGTACGACCACTGCGCCAACCCATGTCGTACTGTATCTTGTGTAAACCTCGTAGCTATCATGTATATAGAAATGTTTGGCTCATTTTAAAAGACGTGTGTTAAGTGATTAAGCGAAAATTACAACATATATTGATGACAATGATATTATTACTAAGATAATGACGTCATTGTTGAGTTGATATCTTCTGTCAATATCGGTAAACTAGATTATATTTAAAAAAAAAACAATATTAATTCAATTGCCAAAAAGATTTTTTTTTGTTAGTGAAAGAAACGACTGATTTTAAACTATTTATTAAAATAAGTAAATTAATTGTAAAAGTGTATATACTTCTGAAACATGAATATAATGATAGGTATATTTTTTTTTTAATTCTCGGTTATTAAGATAAAAGTTTGAAGATGATCAGCAAGAATTTTTTATAGTGCGTGTAATTAACGGTTGACGTTAACGTTGTAAAAGTGTATAACCTGAAGATATGAAAATACGTAAATAACTCGATAAGTTTTGAGACAAGAAAAAACTATACAAAATATTAACAATATTTATTTTACATTTTTTCGAAATACAACGAATACTAAGTTCATTCTCTATGCAAAGTTTCATTTGCCTAAACGAACACTTTTGCCAGTCTTGATCCGATAGGTCTGAAATTGCGACTTCGTAAGCGGCCACGGCCTCTTCGGCACACGAAAAACTTCCCTTTTATTTTTTCCTCGATTATCGGGTACAGGAAGAAATCACAAGGCGCTAAATCAGAACTGTACGGTGGACGGGGCAAAGTTTCAACTCCGGATTCCTCAAGAAACGCCTTTATTCTAAGGGACGTATGTGACGAAGCGTTGTCGTAATGCAGCACAATTCCCCGAAGCCCAGTTTTTGGTCTCCTCTCTCGCTTGGAGAAGCTTGAAGAGAGAAGAATATGTAAATGTATGCTATGTGAGAGAATCTTGGAGAAGCTTGGAGAACTTTTATCAATGCTACTGTTGTATACCATTGCGAGTTAACAGATCGATTATTTTTCCAAAATTGTTATCAACACATGCCCGCTGCGAGAAAAAAAAAGTAGCCACCATTTTTTTTTACTAACGTTACGAGCTCTTTGCAGTTTTGTCGGCAACTTTTCCTTCTGAAAAGACCCATACTGATGACTGTCTCTTATTTTCCGGATTATATTGAAAAATCTAAATTTTTTCGCCTGTGATGATTTTCAAAATACGTTTAGTTTTCAAATTGTAGACGCCTTTCGCGGCACCAATCCACACGGGTCTGTTTTTCAGTGTCTGAGAGCAAACGCGGGACATACGACTGGACATCGACAACAAAGCTTTCTCGCTCCAAGATACTGATACAAAATAATATTAACGCTCCCCGAACTAACTAATCTCTACAATTTCTGAGTAAGTAGTTTTTAATTCCTTGATCTTCTCGCACCATTATTTCAGTAGGCCATACATTTTCTGCAGTTACTGCAGTTTGTGGGCGACCACTTCTATGATAATCTTCGAGATTTGTTTTACCCCTTTTAAATTCACTGAACCATCTAAAAACTGTTGCTCGACATGTAGTAGACTCCCCTAATGCTGATTGTAATCGTCGAAGACTTTCAGAAAGTTTCAGAAGTTTTTCAGTTGAATCCCTTTTTAAATCATAAAATATCATAGCGCGCAAATGTTTGCGGTTAAGCTCCATCGTTGCAAGGAAAAACGCGGGAACCGTCGTAGTTATTAAACTGGAACATCATAATTTTTTTTAAACCAGCAACCAGGCTATTTTCGTTCTATTTTTAAATAAATTTGCTTTTAAAAATATATAATACAGATACGTTCCATTTTTAAATTACGAACATGTCAAAACTTATCGGGTGACCTACGTATCCCTTCTCGGTTATTTTAACATAAACAGTTTGAAGACTATTTAGGACGTTTAATAATTTTTATATAATAAACTCTTTTGCAAAAAAAACGGGCACTTAAGCAAAGAACTATTTTATAGTTACTATTAGTTTGTTTGACAATTTTAGGTATTGTTATCCTCAGAATTTTATAAATTAATTAGGAAGGAATAGTTTTCATCAGTTTTATCATAACATTTTAATTAAATTATTAAGAAATAATGTTTAAGCTCAAAACAGTATGATTGTACCTGCTCGCTAAATAAAAATGAAACGCGTTAATTTCTTTGTTTTTCTTGAATACATTAAAAGCAGATAAAAGTTTAGTATTGAGTGTGACCCCCTCTTGCTGAAATCACAGCTTGCATTCGTCTGGGCATGCGTGAGTATATCTTTTATGGTTTCTTGGGGAATACGTTCCCACTCCGCGGTAATCACATTCTTTAGCTCTCTGATGGTCTGCGGAGCCGGCTGCACTGATCTCACTCGTCGCTTCAGAACGTCCCAGACATGCTCTATGGGATTGAGGTCCGGACTTCTAGCTGGCCAGTCCAAACGACGAATTCCGACTTCTAGCATATACGCATCCACACCGCCAGACCGGTGGGCGCGAGCGTTGTCGTCCATAAAAATTGAGTTTTCGCCAAGAGCGGTTAAAGCGGGTTGTGCATAAGGAATTAGAACTTCCGTTATGTATCGGTGTCCAGTCAGTGTACCGTTTTCGATGAAGACTAACTCCGTACGATCCATAGAATTTATTCCTGCCCAAAACATAACAGAGCCCCCTCCATAAGGTGTGATTTCTTCAAAACATGCCTCTGCAAAGCGTTCTCCTCGTCTACGTAGCACTCGCCGACGTCGGTCTTCACCATGCAGAGATATCCTGGCTTCATCGGAGAACAATACCCTATCCCAGTCTTCATGAGTCCCTGACACACAATTTCGAGCGAAGCTAAGCCTGGCAACTCGTTGTCCACGGAGTAATTTAGGGCCGCGTGCCGGGCGATGACTGTGTATATTAGCAGCGAGGAGCCTCCTCCTGACCGTCCATAGACTAATTTGCACATTTCTTACTTCTTCGAGGGTGTTCTTGAGGTCCACATAAGAAGATTTGCGATTTCTCAACGCTTGACTAACTAGAAAACGATCATCCCGTGGTTTGGTACATGTCTTTCTGCCAGAACCAGGCCTTCTCTTGACGGAACCGGTCTCTTAATAGCGCTGCCAGGTCCTTTGAACTGTCGACCGACTCACATTTAGCGTCTGAGCCACGAAGCATTGACTGCAACCTTCTTCAAGCAGCGCAATAATTTTGCTCGCTTTTATCACTTTTTCTACCATTTTCGAGATTGCTAAACAGCAATAACAATACTTTTAAATGTCAAGGACACCAGATAATTTAATAAAAATTGACAAAAAGTTAATTAGAGTCGATATTAACTATAGGGAATTCGCGCCACAAAATGTAGTTAAAAATTATTTTCTTTGAAAACCAGGCTCAGTCAAAAATTTGAACTTGGAATGTACTCTTATAAACATTATGGCACTTTTATAACTGGCCAGTAACATGTTCAAATGATTAAAACCTTTTTGGTATTTTATTTTTTTCAGCCAGGAAGAAAATCGAAACCGCCCGGTTTTTTTGCAAATGAGTGTATATGTTGTAGTTTGTTTCATTAAAAAATTACAGTTAAAAATAAAACAGAAATATTTTCATTACCTTCGACAATTTAAATTGAAAATCATAATTTTTAAATATAACTTTTAATTAAAGTAAAGCGTAGGATTCTGTCTTTTAAATATTTATGAGTTTATCTTTACGAATAAAATAATACGGGTAAAAAATTAATAACTGATTTAAGATATTCATTTATTTTTGATTTTCTATGTTAAGATTGTAATGGCATCAGATAAAAGACCTTAAAAATATCAAAGAGTTTGTTTTACATAAACAGATAACACAACAGGTGCATCAAAGTAACATACTGATGTTACTTGCTTTGGCATTGGCACTGGCCAATGCCATTTAAATATAAAGGCGAGGAACGCTGCCATTATCAGGATCAACTATGATTATTTACGTGGGCGTCTAGGCGAAGAACAACTTAAAAGTTCTAAATCGATCTTATAATCTCTTCACTTCACAAAACACTACTTGTTTCGTACAACAATTGATCACAACTACTGCGAAGCTACCACCGGTTCGGAATGCAGACTCTGCCAAGAAGAACCGGCAAGAAACTCGGCAGTTACTCTTTTAAATAAGAAACCCCAAATACAATGTTAAATCATTATCAAAAATAACACAAAATGACTCACGTATACCGGGCAGTCCAAATGTGTCCGCCCCGAGCGCTGGCTGGCAAAGAAGTGAGAGTGCATCGCTAAGTGCATGCTTTTATAGTTCTACCTGGCATAGTGATTTAAAAAAATGTGGGTACATTTAACACAGTTGGTAGGGGTGCAAAGCAGGAACCTCCACGTGCGGGCGGGACGTGTCGGTACATGAGGACCTAAAAACCCAAGTGTGACGACACCTTCCGCCCCGGTGCATCCCGGGCAACATGGGTTAGCGATTGATAGTGGATGGAAGGAAGGAACTGTGATCGGCCTCAACCACCGTGACAGGCAGTAGATATCGATCGCTGGCCAATGGCCAATCCTGCTCGGTTCCACCGGTAGCTAGTGGATGCCAACCGGTGGACTATCACAGCATCCACCTGCGTTGGCCTGCGCAGTAGATCGCCGTACGCGAGGATGACGGAGTCCTGGGGGGTTGAGCTGATCAGGAGTCGGGGCTAGTTACTCCTGTGATGCAACACGCCCTCTTTGGTCCTGATTTCACGCCCAAACGGTAGCCTCGTGCCTAGCCAGCACGACGGAAATGGCCACGTGGGCCTCGCTTCGGTGAGGTCCATGGCGAGGTTCGGTTGAGCCCCGTAAGGGGTGGCTGACAGCCATGCTGACGGGGTAAGGATGGGTGGAAGAACTGGGGGAAAGGATCGATCCACCAGCCACTCATTTCGAGCTCCCGATGTCGCGCCGGACGCCAACCAGCCGGACCTATATTCCCGACGTATCCCTGGTGTTCAAGTTGAACATCCCCAAAGGTGCGGGCTCCATGGAGGGTGGGGAGCGAGCGGGAATGAATCACTCAAAAATTAACTATGGACAATAAAGGATCCAACCAGCCACAACAACTGGGACCCGGAGAGAAACCGAAGGGTACCAGCTCTGAGCTGGGACCCGGAGGGAAACCAAAGGGTACCAGCTGCCAGCTGGGGCCCGGAGGAGAACCAAAGGGTACCAGATCTCAGCTGGGGCCCGGAGGGAAACCAAAGGGTACCAGCTGTCAGCTGGGACCCGGAGGGGAACCAAAGGGTACTAGCGCTCAGCTGGGACCCGGAGGGGAACCAAAGGGGGCCAGCTCTCAGCTGGGGCCCGGAGGGAAACCAAAGGGTACCAGCTGTCAGCTGGGACCCGGAGGGGAACCAAAGGGTACTAGCGCTCAACTGGGACCCGGAGGAGAACCAAAGGGAGCCAGCTTTCAGCTGGGATCCGGAGGGAAACCAAAGGGTGCCAGCTCTAGGCTGGGACCCGGAGGGGAACCAAAGGGCACCAGCTTTCACCTGGGACCCCGAGGGGAACCAAAGGGCACCAGCTCTCACCTGGGACCCGGAGGGAAACCAAAGGGTACCAGCACTCAGCTGGGACCCGGAGGGAAACCAAAGGGTACCGGCTCGCAACTGGGACCCGGAGGGGAACCATTAATACAAACAAGGGAAGGAGCGACTGGAACTCCGGTCAATCCCGAACAGCTGCCGAAGGGAAAAGTAACTGCATCCGCAGATACTGCCCAACCAGTCGACAGACTGCAGGCAGGCTGGACCCTTGTTGGACCGAGGGCCGGGAAGCGGGATAAGCCCCAGATTGGGACTGGTCAGCCGCACCCAGCATCGGATCGTACTCGGCGCCACCGACCGAGTCAGAGGAAGAGGCGAAAAGCGCGCCTGCGCGCGCTCAACGAGCAAAACGCAAACCCTCCAGCACACCCTACTAGGCCGGTGATGTCCGAACCCCAACCGGGCACCTCACGAGGTACAGGAGGGGTGTCTACGGCGGGTCAAAAAGCCCGACCTACTTACAGGAAGGACTCGAACATCAGAGACCCCCTACACGACAAAGTTGGCAAAGAAGCCAAGCCTGCTGGGTCGTCCAAACGGGCTCGTCTCGACGAGACGGTGTCACCAAGGGGCGAACACAAAAGGCCGAAGCTTCTCCACAGACCACAACCAACTTCTTATGCGGACGCCACGAAAACAGATCCTTTGGTCGCTGTAACATCAGCCACCACAGGTCAGATTTGCGCGGCGTCGGTACAGCTGATCCAGGAGAAGCTCCAGGAGAAGATCTTGGCAGATATGACAGCGGCCAGAGATGAGGAGGGTCCCTTGTTTCTCGGCAAACCCGTCTATGACGGGGGAGTCTTGAAATTGTGGTGCTCCAACCTCAAAACCCTGGATTGGCTTAAAACTGCTGTCAATGACATCGTACTCCCGACGGGAGACCGACTTACGGTGAAGCAGATGTGGGAGATAACTCGCCGCGTGCGGTGTGGTATCCTCCTACCTGGAGTCATCAAAGACACCAGGGCTATCGGTGGTGTGCTCCGCTTCCAGAACCCCTGGGCGGAAGTGGACCGATGGCTCCTGCACTCCCTACATCCCCAAACCTGCGAGACCTTTATCGTCGTCAGTGTACCGGAGGATTTGGTACCGGTTCTGATGGAACACGAGCGCCGGCTAGGTTTCATGCTGGGCTCTATGTACCTAAAGTTCCAGGGACCATCAGGTAAATTTACCGAATCTTCCCCTCCTAAGGCCGAAGACCCACAGGCCATAAAGGGCACCGACGTGGTAAAGGACTCACAAGACTTACCACCTACACCGATGGAGGCCGAAAACTCTGAGGAACCAGCCGGAGACGGCGCACGGGTCTCGGAGCCCCTTACGGAAAAGGCACTCGACAGCTCCATGGAGCTCGAAGATGTATTGTCTCCGGGCTCGAATGGAGAAGCCGAGTGCACCCAGGGGATCGGCAACCTAGAAATCGGGGACGCAGAGGAGGCTTTGCTATCTGAAGATGGCATCCCCCTTTCCTAAATGTAGCGTCCTACAGATCAACCTCCACCACAGTATCACCGCAACGGCTCAATTACGGAAGTGGTTGGAGGTTCATCCTACAGCCCTTGCCCTGATCCAGGATCCGTGGATCAGGCAGGGCCGCATATGCGGTTTCTCCAATACTGGAGGTAAGCTAATACATTGTACAGGGCCTGAAATACCTCGGACCTGTATTTTTATTTCTGATAATCTACTTGTGCAACCCTTAACAGAATTCTGTTCCAAAGATCTATGTGCAATTTCACTACTGGATACGACTACACACCAGCCCAAGGTGGTCGTCGCCTCTGCCTATATGCCGGAAGGAGATGAACCACCGCCCCCTGTGGAGCTGACAAGGCTGGTGAGCCACTGCGAAGAAGCCAAAATGGAGCTCCTAGTGGCTACAGACTGTAACGCACACCATCCGTTATGGGGCATGCAGTCAGAAAATGATAGAGGTAAGCAATTAGTTGAATACCTTTTTACTACTAACCTAAACATACTGAACGTTGGGACAGAACCTACTTTTGTCACCAAAAGGTCCAGAACTATTATTGACATCACACTAGCGACAGACGGAGTGTGTAACACTATATCCAATTGGCATGTGTCCAAAGAAGCGTCTTGCTCGGACCACAGATGGATACTCTTCAACCTAGAAGTAAGTACAACCAGCCCAACTCCTCGCAGGAAACCCCGCAAAACGAACCCCGCCTTATACAAGACGTTGATGGAGTCGTGTTTAAAGAAGGAATCGGTTCCGGAGAGAATAGTGGGAGTGGACAATATTGAGAAACAGGTAACACGAGTCTATGACGTAATTAATACCTGCTATCACACTGCATGTCCTCTTACCATTCCCCCCTCGGGTAAGCCAAGGGCGCAACCATGGTGGTGACCTGAATTAGAGAGGCTCAGGACTAAGGTAAAAAGACATTTAAATCGTGCAATGAACACAGGCGCTGACTGCGACTGGGATCGTTACAAAGACTGGAAACAAAAATACAAAAAACGCATCAGATACAGAAGTTCTGGAGGCTGGCGTAAATACTCTACTGGCATAGAATGCCAACACCAGGCTAACAGGGTAAGAAAAGTGCTTTCAAATCAGCCTAGACAAGTCCTAGGAACCCTAAGAAAGCCTGACGACACTTTCACCAGTACACCAGAGGAGGCTGAGCGGCTCCTAATGGAGACGCACTTCCCCGGTTGTGAAAGGATGAAAGTAATACTGCTGAAGATGAAAACTGGCAAATAGCTCACAAGGTGGTAACAATAGACAAAACAAGGTGGGCTATTAATACGTTTCACCCCTTTAAATCAGCGGGTCCAGATGAGGTTTTCCCAGCCCTTTTACAGTGGGGTGGTGAGACCCTCTACCTCCTGCTAACCACTTTATTCAGGGCGTGTCTTGCGCATGGATACGTTCCTAGAAAATGGAGGGAGGTGAAAGTTATCTTCATACCAAAACCAGGTAAAAGTGACTACTCTAACCCTAAATCGTACAGACCGATTAGCCTTACTTCCTTCGTTTTGAAAACCTTGGAGAGGCTGTGCGAACGAGAACTGAGGGAGAACTACCTTCAAAAAATTCCCTTGCACCCTAATCAACATGCGTATTGTCAAGGTAAATGCACCGATTCTGCACTTCAAGCCGTGGTAAGTGTTATTGAAAGTGCTCTGTCGGAAAAATGCTTCTGTCTGGGCATCTTCCTTGATATAGAAGGTGCCTTTGACAAGACAAAATTCACTAAGATAAAAGATGCTCTACATCGGCATGGGGTATGTACTACACTAAAAACTTGGATAGGTAACATGCTCCAGCATAGAATTATACTAATGGTTGAGGGAGAATCACAGAGAGCAATGGTTGCTAAAGGTTGCCCCCAAGGAGGTGTGATCTCGCCACTTCTGTGGAATATGGTGGTAAATGACTTAATTGCCACCCTCAACGATAATTACTACTACACGGTAGGTTACGCAGACGATCTCGCTATTTTAATACGCGGAAAGTTCGTTAATACTATATGTGAAGTTACGAACGCAGCATTAAAAATCGTGGAACAATGGTGCGGAGACAATGGCTTATCAGTAAATCCAACTAAGACTGAACTGGTAATGTTTACAAACAATAGAAACTTTGGCAACTACAAATTGCCTAAATTGTTTAATACTGAACTTCAATTGGCTAGCGAGGTAAAGTATTTAGGAGTAATACTGGACAGCAAGCTGAATTGGGGCGCACATATGGATGCGAAAATAAATACAGCCACTATATCCTTCTGGCAGTGCCGTAGGATGATAGGAAAGACATGGGGTCTCGCCCCGAATATTGTCCTATGGCTCTATACAGCAGTGATTCGGCCGATGATAAGTTACGGAGCGGTTGTGTGGTGGCCACGCACCGATCTCATAACAGCAAGTAACAAATTACAACGCTTCCAGAGATTGGCATGTTTAGCGATCACAGGAGGCATGCGTACTACACCAACGGCAGCAATGGAAGCCATGCTGAATCTTCCGGCTCTACACCTCTTTATAAAACAAGAGGCGGCTTCTGCTGCGGTAAGGTTAAAGACTCAAAATCTCTGGAAAACCAGTAGGTCCCCCCACGCTGAGGTTCTGCATGAGGTGATGCAAAAGGAACCATCTCTGTTGGCGGTAAGTGACAGGTTTCCAAAGCAATTTATTTTCGATAAGAAATATAAAATACAGCTGCATGAAGATCCGCACGAAGGGATTAATGTTAAGGACCTGAGGATCTTTACTGATGGCTCGAAAACTGGATCAGGTACAGGATATGGTATATTCTCGGAGGATCTAAATATACAGATAGCTGCACCTTTGGGTGCTCATAATACCGTCTTCCAGGCGGAATGCATGGGCATCATAGTAGCAGCTACGGCGACTCTGTCTCGAAAGGTAAAGGACCACTCCATCCGAATCCTCACGGACAGTAAATCAGTACTACAAGCCTTACAAAGCGACATTATCACCTCAAAGCTTATATACAACTGTCACCAATTCCTGACGGAGGTATGTAGTAATAATAACAACGTAACTCTACAGTGGATCAAAGGTCACAGTGGCTCACGTGGGAACGATGCTGCTGATGAACTGGCCAGAAAAGGTTCGGAGATGGTTGCGATTGGTCCAGAACCAATCGTCCCCCTTCCCTCAGGATGGCCTACATCAGTCATTCGGTCACACACTAAGGAGCTACATAATATATACTGGACACAGGTGAGTGGATGCAGGCAAGCGAAGGAGGCTCTACCGCATATAGACCGGAAATTATCCCGCAAGCTGATAAAACTCACACGCCCAAGATTACGTAAAATAACTCATATTATTACGGGTCACGGCCCATTTAACAAACATCTGTTCAATCTAGGTGTTACAGACAGCCCCCTTTGCAGAGCTTGCATGGAGGCAGAGGAGACGGCAGCCCACATTGTTCTGGAGTGTACGGGTCTGGCCAACTACCGGGCCAAACACTTGGGGTAACCGACGACTCTCCCCGAGGTTATTGGTGACACCAGAGGTTTAGTCAAATATTTGGAGGAGTTGGGTTGGCAGGACTAGCCGCCCGCTTAACAAACGCAAAATAGGCGCACAGTAGACGTCGAGTTGCGGACACAAGCCCGTGAATACATATACATATACATATAACACAGTTGGTACACCTAATATTTTACGAAGTGTGGGTACACCTAACACGGCCTCTCCTGACGGGAGACCGTCCTCGGACTCCTTCCTCTTCTAGCTTTGAAGATCAGTCTCCAAAATCTGCATCGAAGACTCTGAGCCGTCGTTGCTTGACGTGAAGGTGGGTGACGCAGCAGGCTCTTCGATACGTGTCTGCGTCCCTAACGTGCTGGGTTGCTGCTCAATCGCGGTAGAATATCGTTTTTATTTTTAATGACATTTAACATAATAGTACCAATATTAAAATTGAAAATGATGTTTATCTAAAATATTAAAACGATTTCTATTCCTATCCGACATATTTAGTAAAATTTTAAGTTTAACAAAATAATAACTCAAAAATAAGTTTTGTGAGTTTTTAAGATTCGTTAGACCGGATGGCGTCTATGTCGCATAGGCGTTTTTCTATTTTCTTAAATATTTATTTTTAAATTTAATTACAATGAAACAAAAACTAAATTATACTGTGAGTTATGTATAATTTTTATGTATTAAAGTTATTTACATTGGTTTTGTACTTTTTACGTGATACGTGCACGAACAAAAAATGATAAGAGATGGCGCTGATTGAAATTAAATCGCGCTATTAAAATTTATTCTTGATGATATATAGTGTATTAATAAAACGGAGGTTTTAACGCCTAGGCACGTAGAGCAGTAGTTCGTTCACCTTAGCGCTCCGCATAGCGCCGCTTAAGCCGGCCAACCGACGCGTATAGCACTTCAGAGCCGCCCATAAGGAGGCTCTCTTTTCTAGGCTGGACCTTAAAGTGTCCGCCCCCCGCCCGGTGTCGCTGTAAAGGCCAATAAGGCCAACAGCATAAGTCCTTCCGAAAAAAAAAAGGAGGTTTTAACAGATTTATTATTTGTATAGATTTACGCAAACTTATGTTATAAATTATTTATATCAATTACGCCAACTGAAAACTAAAAATATTAAAATATGATAATTTAATATTAGAAACATGTAATGACATTAGAATTCTATTTGTAAAAAGTACCGTTAATAAATACAGCAGAGAAAAAAATCATAATATTTTACGCAGCAAGAAAGACTAATATAAAATTTTAATACATATTTTCAGACGCTAGCATTTTTTGTAGCGAATTTCATATTTTTCTTCAAAGTAAGACATTACGACTGGTGTTATTAGAATTTTATTTAAAAAATGATGCGTGAACTAGAGGGAGAGAGCGGCTATTTTGATATGTATCAGACATTTGTCAATGTTAATATCCATAAATAGAATAAAGTTACGTGTAGACGGCGCTGCCTTACCGGGACCAAACCGGATGTATACACGAATGAAAGCCATTAGAACTAGAACCGGACCAATAGTGAATTATTGACTCGATTTTGTTCTATTTAAATAAAACTATTTGTTCTAGTCATGTATTCTAGGCATATTTATTTTACTCTAGATTATATAAAAGTACCTACTAGCAGTAAAAATGTTGTGAATTTTTATACTATTTTTTTTTCAACGAATTACTAGGTATAATCCTTGTTTGCAAACAATAAGAAAACATGTAAGCCGCCGCGCATTGAACGTACATGGCGTAAGTCGTAAAGTAACGGTGCGAATAATCGGCCGTAAATCGAGCCGCATTGCTTGCGAGTAATCGGACCGGTTTGTAGCTAGCCGCATGCTGGTACATGTAGGAACAAGGTTTACGCACATTTTTTTTCTTGCGTTCAACCGTACGCTTAATAGCCACGTAGTGAGCACGTATATTTACATAACCGCTTGTAATTATGAAAGACGTTCCATAGTATTTACAATAGTTATTCTCTGGGCATTTTCCTGAATAAAAACTTACGATCTTTGTCCCCGTTTTTCTCATTTCAATTCTCATTTGTGGTCTTCCGTCTATGGAACAATTTCCGTAATACCGTTTCAATGGATCCCTCAAGACCTCTTCCGTCGTCGAGCAGACAGGTAAAAAGTCTATCTGGCCAAAATCTCGTTAATTTTATTTCTGTACTAATGTATACATAAATTATGAGCCGTGATATCCCCGGGGATAGATTGCGTGTAATCAAATATAGACTGGCACCGATAAGTTTTTAAATAGAAAATATGTTTAAAAATCAAATTGTATATGGTGATAAAGGAAAATTCTGACGAGTTTCATGATATTATCATGCTGCAGGAAAAATTCTAAGACATTTACATCATCCAATATACACTAAAGTAGGGATGTCAAAGATACGGCCCGCGGGATGTATCCGGCCCCTGGGCCGTATCAATACGGCCCGCGATCGCTCCTCGAGCTCAAAATATTTACCCTCTTTTATAACTTTGATATGATTTTTAACAACCGTATATTATATATACTATCTTCTTCTTATAGCGCCTCTCCAACTAGTGAAGGTTGGCTGAAGCTCTGCGAAACAACTCAGCGGCGCTGGCTATTCCGGTCCACTCTCGGATGTTTCGTAACCACGACTTCTTTCTTCTGCCAACCCTCCTCTTTCCAGCAACCTTTCCCATCATGACGAGCTGCAACAGACTGTATCGCTGATGTCGAAGAACATGGCCCAAGTAGGAGATCTTCCGTTGTTTAACGGTGAGCATGAGTGCGCGTTTCTGGCCAATCCGTTCCAATACTTTGACGTTGGTGACCTTCTGAGTCCAGCGTGGTGGATTAAGCTTCTCCTATATTGAGAAGGGGCCTTTACCCATTAATGGGACGTTCAGAGGCTGATTTAGTTCAGTTAAACTTAATTCACAAGAAAAGGCATGGCGAGCTTTGTTAATGTTTCTGACCTTATCTAACAATATATATAAAAAAACACTCTTAAATTAATATATGTATACGTGATAAACGTTCTCCGTAGATATTTTTTATTTTATTTGTTTAATTAAAACTATTTATCACTTTTCGTTATTTTATTTTGATGAATACAAAAAAATATTATTAATTTCAAAAATTACAACCGCATTGTTAAAGGAAAAACAGCCGTTAAAAAAAGCAACAGTCGGCTACGAGCTAAATTGCTTCCAAAATGACTTCATATTTCTTAGGGTGACCTCCCTATTATTACACCTTCACCCGTGACCCCTATACTAAACCCCGTAACATTTTTCATCTCGAAGAAATTTAGCCGAGCCGTATGCATATATTACCTGCTATATATTCTTTCATGTAATATTTAAAGTCATTCAGTTTCTTTTTAGATACGTGAAACATAATTACTTCGGAATAAGACAGGACACATAGCAAATGACTTTTAAAGTGATCGTAGAGGTTCTAAAGATAGTAAAATTAATAAAACGCATTGATTGGAATAATAGGTTTAACCATAGACTTCAAATCCACAGAGAATTTTCGACCTTTTGACCTGATGAAGTTCCAAATTCTCTAAATTGGGCTGATAATATTGTCATTTATCGCAAAGCAAATGTAAAATATGAGAAAGTCATTAATTGTAGAGTCAAGAAAACCTTAAAGTATTATTCTAATAATTAGTTTGAACTTTGAGTTAGATATCACACGAATATGGGTCATAAACAAAAGTGGACATTACAAATATAATTAAAATAAAACTTCACGATTTTTTATAAAACATTATATTAATTCAAAGTTAGTTAATATTATGTTTACAATAATATCATTAGAGATCAGTCTTGGATATTCTAGGAATTAATCACGTTTATAATTTTTTAGCGTCTACAGAAGAGATAGAGTTGTCTACAGAAGGGAACAAAAATTGACCTTATATACTCAAATCAATAAGATGTAGAATAGAAACAAAAGATAATAAACTTAGAATGGAGTTCTCCTCAACCCCTAAGCAAAACATAATCAACATTCTGTACCAATTCAGTACAAAAAAATAATCGAAATTTGTCCGCAGAACAGACATTATGCTTCTGTAGGCATATAAAGAGACAGAATATTAAAATATATTATCCTCGTCAGAATCATATCACATGGAATCCGTCAGCCGTATTTTATTTGGTGAATCTTCTGAGACTTCAGAGTCGTCTAAATAGATTCTCCTCTTCTGGGGCCTATGCCTTTGGTTAAATATTTCGATAGAAACATCTGGTGTCAGTCGATCTGAGAGTCCTGCTTAATTTGGATTAGTTGGAGCCTCAGGACTAGCTAGAGTCACAAGAGAATCACGGATCGACAAATGCTCAGATGGGAAGTCTGGTGATTCTGATCTTCGATTTCGACGATCGAGAACTTTTCTCTTTAAATGGTTATTTTCTTCAACAAATAGTTGTCTATTCCTTGGAGCCACCGCTCTGCCAACATGTATACACGACAACAAATGACTTGATGAAGGTGTGTTCTCTTGCATAAAATCACGTTCTCTTTTCTTCATATTTTCCTTATCGCATTTCTTTTTTGCTTTTTCTCCATATTTTTCTTATCTGCCTTTGCTTTCTTGGCGCATAGTCATTAACAGTCTTAGTTACTTAGACCTAACTGCTTTTTTCTTTTGTATCTCTCCCTATCCTTCCTTCTTCTTTCTTAGAGAGCTACTTCATCCATTTGTGCTCGAGCACGGCGTATACTACTTTTTTTCTGCTCGCGCCTGCGTTTCTTTTTTTCTTCATAGGAAAGCTGATTCCCTGATCGACTCGTTCGTGGCATAGTAACTAAAACAAAAGACCCCAACCGTCATGCGCTGTAAGCAACATAATAAAAAATAAAACCAAAGCGGAAAGCAAAAGTGAGCAAAATTAATGATGAAATGATTATTTATAGTATAAGGATTTAACTTCGAAATCACACATAGAAAGCTCTACAGTAAAGATGTCTACATGAGAGACAAATTTTCATAAATCAAAGATGGCATCCGTCAATATGAGGTTAGAATTTAAGCAATGCGTTATTTGCATACCATGCCCAATAAGCTTGTACTATCTTGATGTTTTTATTTATTTGTAAAGGCTACTTACTCAGATATCCCTTGTACAGGAAAGACACACTGATCTTGACCGAAAACTTGTTTAATTAAATAAAATTGGAGTTTTTCGTGTCACACGCACTTTACCTTAAATCACAACCAAGCAAATGATTAAGAACACAGTGCTGCCAATATAAAAAACGAAATTAAAACGATGCGCTCATAATAGCCAAATGTTGGCTTATTTTATGCGTCTACAGAAGTAGACCTAATATTTGTGAACAACATGTTTATTCGTTTTATTACAAAATTTTGAATTATATATTTTTTAACACGCTCTGTTATGAGTATTCGATAATATAACTAATGTAATGAAACTATATAAAATTGTCGAAAGTATGTTTATATATTTTTAACCATCACTTGTACTCAACCTTTTTTTGTTTTTCAGATTCAAAATCAAAAATATTAAAGTAAATTTCAGTATAGTGCAATTTTTTCATGAAACATTTCAAGATTTCAAGACGAAATAATTATTTAATGTATTTAATGTTGATATATTATTGAAATAACGGCTTTAATTTGCATGAACACTCATTTTTCTATTTTTGTTTTGGACCCATTACTAAATAATGAATTCCAAGGTTAATATGTAAAAAGGTTTTTATCCTTTTAATATCCATAAGTCTCGAACTGTATTCGTCATAGCGTCACTATCGTGTCGATCGTACATTTAACTCAATGTTGTTTTCACTTTAACACGCCACCTGTATTCAATGTCAAGCAACATATACAAAGAATTACTAGAAGGAACTCGTTTCAAAGGAATTAAACCTAAAAATTAAGAATAAAAAACAGTATTCGAAGCTAATTGTTATGTAAATATTATAATGAGTTTATCTTTCAAACGTTGTATAACATCAACGTCATAAAACTTTTAAATTATAATAACAAAAAAAAAAAAAACGAAATCAAAATTTTAACGACTTGGTATTGAACTGAGATGTTTGAATATTTATATTTCTTTACCACCGACAGAAATTAACATATTAAAAATTTGGTAGAACAATCAAATCTTATCTAATAAAGTATAAATTAGTTTTAAGTATACAAAATATTATATCATTTGTACATCTATTTATACAGATATATTGAATTAATTAATTATATTTATAGAAAAAAATCAAATATAATTAATATATAATTAAATGATACAACAAATCACCATAAATAATAAGAAATATAATTTAACACACCCACACGGTCGTCTATTCCTAAGGTTCCTAAGGGCCTACATTAGGAACAGACGACCGTGTGGGTGTAAACTTAATGTCTTTTTCTTTGGTAACAGCTGACTGACATACGTAGTATTCTTTTTAGTTGTTATTCTATATAATTATTATCATAGTATATATATTTTAATAGAGATACAAGAAATATAATTCAACTGTATGTTACTTTGTATAATTCTCTTAGTAGCAAGTTGTTTTGTACCTTGCATTGCATGCATTATGCAGTGTGTTTAAGCTTTTATTACTACTCATACATAAATTTATTTAATTATGTATTAAAAAAAATGTAAAATAACATACAAATATATATGCAGGCATAGCTGCCATACAAAGTTACATGTCTATGCTGACTGACCGACTGTATATAACACGACTTACCCGTTGACGCAGTTTGCAGTGACCTTGTTTTCTGCTCCAAGGGTTGTGGGTTCGATTCCCGCCCCGAGTCTGGGTGTAATATATGTCTATTTATATATGTATTATTTGTTTAAAAAAACATGTATATCAGTCGGCTGTTACCTATAACACAGGCATTAAGTTGCCTACCTTAGGAGCAGACGACCGTGTGTGTGTGTTAAACATATTTATTTATTTATTTATATTTACACATAATATATGATCGCCAAATCTAATAATCTGTTTAAATAGGACACGTGAAATTTGTTTACACGTGTTTTTTTTTTGCAAACTCTACCACTAAGGGCGTGAAGTAGAGGATGTGAGTTTGTACAAAAGTGTTTTGTATGCAAGTGTATTTTTGGACTAGTTTCTAGAAATCCCATCCTTTGAAAATATTGAAATAGGGTATGAAAGTTAACATTAGAGTTCTGTCATTTTTGACGTTATCTATACATATAATAAAATGTGTGATCTACAATCGATACCGAAGCCAAAAATATAGTTTTTAGAATTTTTGTCTATTTGTCTGTTTGTCTGTATGTATGGCCGGGATAAACTCAAAAAGTACTGCATGGATTTACTTCAAATTTGGCACGAATATTATTAAGAAGTCAGGTCAACGTATAGGCTACATATTATCACGCTATCACCTACGGGGAACGAGCAGTGAACCTTTATTTCTTCAACGCATTATGTAACAACGTGTAATCTAATAGCGTTTACACAGACGAAGTCGCAGGCAGCAGCTAGTCCAAATATATACCCGTAAATAAATGTTATTACTGTAAGTTTATGAAGCAGATTCAGTTTTTTAGATGCTGGTAAAAAATGCCACTTCTAAGCGGACGAAGCTACGATAAAACCTAGTTTCAAATAAAGGTGAAAAATTCCGTGCTCGATATCTCAATTTAATACGCGGTATATTCTCAATGCGTCCATTTAATATACAATATGTTCTTCTAGTAACATTACGGGTCAATGATTTAAATCCTCACATTAGTGGTAGCATATGAGAACCATAAAGAAAATCTCGAGGAAAAATAACACTCGAACGGCATTGTGTTCATAATTGGCTATTAACAGGGCTTTTCAGACTAACTCCAGGTATACGGGGTGTATAGAGAAAATACAAGCGGAAATTAACCTATTTACTATGGAAAGGTATAAATCGTAACGTTTTTATTATATCTGATAATTTTGACGTATTATTAACCCTTTCATCGTAAAATACAGTTTCTTAATTATTCTATTATTTCACTTTGGTGAATACTTCTGTTTCCTTTTATGGAATTATTTTGTAAGTGTTATTAATTTTCTTTTAATTTTAGTTATTAGTGTTAGAAATTACTCAATAAATAATTTATTTTATTAATTTTAAACATTTGTGAAAATTTAAAATTGATATTATGTTCCAAATTAAAACTTTTTTGCCTATACGGACTGATTCATTTGCCTATTTGACAACATAAGAGCGAGAACAAATAGCGCCAAAAAGAGAACTGAAAATCAAACGTGAAAACAATATTAAATAATAAACTAAATTAAATAACCGTTGACCTTTAATCCCTCTGTATATATTTTATTAATAAATATGGAGTAAGTTCTATAAGTTGTCACAATCCCGACCTTTTAATACTTGATAAAGTAAGTAATCTATTCTGTAACTTGGAACTTAGGCTTCGAACTTTAACGGGGTAGTCTCATCTTGTACGTTTTATATATTATATATTTGTTCGATAACTTTAATATAATTACTTTCCTGTCCGTTACTGTCCAATCACGAAAGGGACAGAATAGATTTATCGCAAATTTTGTCTAAAAAGGAGTTTTCACCTACTTTTTTTTAAGTTGCCATCTACCGTCACATAACATAAGCACATCAATGTATTATCTATATTTTATTCTATATTTTTATGGAATTAAAACGTTTTTTATCTTTTTTCAAAAGTTTAAAGTGGATTGAATTAGAATGTAAAAGTCTCACTACTATGCAAAGGACTCTTCTTATTAGAGATTAATCAATCACGCTGCTCCACATAATATACACGTATAATTTTACCGCAGCCACCTCCGTGAGTAATGATTGTTATTTAGGATTTTATGATAACAACCGGGACCGACGGCTTTACATGCTCTCCGAGGTAAGATTAGGAGACCCACAAGTATATACATATCATATTTATATTTTTATTTATATAAATCCAGACCAGAGGCAAATATTTGCATAAATATAATATCTGCCGCAAGTGAAAATTGAACCCGTGACCAACAGCTTGAAGTATAAAAAAGGATACGCAATATTTTTTTAATTTTTATAATGTTTGATTTCAATACATTTTTTAAGAGTTGATAGTAAAATCTTGGTAGGGCATTCATAAAACATTATCCACGACATAATGAGATATCCCATTAGCGTTTATGAATACTTCTCTATACTATATTTCAAAGTCAAAGTCAAAGTCAAAATATTTTACTCAGCATAAAATTATTACAATTATTTACTGAACGTCATGAGTCTGCTACCTATTTCCTATTTAACCTCCTTAGGGAACGTTTAGTCAAAAATTTGTTTTGTGTGTAAAATTTTATGTTCTAGATTATTTAATTCGATAAAAATTACATAATAATCAGATTGGATAAATATTATTAACGTTTTTAAGTCCAATTTAACAAATTTTAATTTATAATGTTATTGCTGTACTGAACTGTAAAAGGCTTTAAACATCTTAACTGCTGTGCGAAGACCTCATCTTTATAGAGTTAGAGATGCACGATGCACATCGATGTATCGAAAACATCGATATTAACTATTCAATGCATTAAGCCAATAAGACCTATCGCTTTATCGCTAACTTTCGATGTTTAACGATGCATCGATTTATTTCTTATTTATGAGAGTGTTCTTACTATTTAAATGTGATAATATCTTAAACCAAATAAGACATAAATAGCTAACAATTGCCTGATACATGACACAACAGCGTGGCTGTCTGCAATATGGCCTTTGCCTGTTTGCATGAAGTCATAAAAAACTTTTAAAAAAGCGGTCAAACGATTCATGAAAAATTCAAGTCAGTTGCAGACTAATTTTTTCGGACTAAATTTTCGGACCCCCATGCCCTGTACCCTTTAAGGGTACAAACGATTGAAAAACCGGTACAATCCGATACAAGCTGGGTACAATCGAATGGAAGTCTTAAAAAATAAATATTTTGTACTTAGTTGCCAACTTCACATAGGTAAAAGTATGAAGGTTAGAGGTACAGGAGCACACTCTTGTGTTTTTTCTCTTCTCAGAAGACAGTTTTTAGGTTAGATATTTATTTAATTCACTAGCCGTTTAACTTTCAATTACATCACATTTACTAAGTACTCTAATCTGTTAAACTTACTTCCACTCAGCAAACTTCAAGTCATCTAAAACAGTTAAGTTGAAATAGGTCGTAAGTAACATATGTTATAGTATTATACATAGGCTAACATATACAAAATTACTGTTCTCTTATATTTACGCGAATTTTACTCATTTGATTAAAAGTCTATACCGGATTTTATCGCGTTTATTTAAAACTTTATAGTTTTACAATATTTTAAATTATTTCCCGACGTTTCATACGTACGTACCCCGCTTTTTATACAATTTTAAATTATTACTATTAACCGTTCCTATTCATAAATAAATAATAAATAAATAAATATTAACCAACAATCACACCACGCTAACCTAGCCCCGTGCTAAGTTCGTAAGAACTTGTGTTACGGGTACTAGGAACGGAAATAAATTTATATAAATACATATATACATAAATATACACATCCATGACCCGGTGCAGACATCTATATTCGTCATACAAATTATCTGCACCTGGCGGGATTCGAACCCGCGACCGCTGTGTAAAGTGCCAGTTGCCTGACCACTAGACCAGCCGGTCGTCAAATTCATGTTCCGTATGAAGCATGAAAGTGGAATGATTGCGAGAACCGTATGAAAGAGCTGCATAATATTCATGTAAACACAGTCTCACACAAATAAATACGAGGTCTAGATTTAAAAAAAAAAACAGTTAAGTTCAAATCATACCCCCCACTACACCAGCACCTCCTTTATTTAATGCTATTTTGTGGACACTTTTTGTGTCAAAAAGCTATATAATATTGTGCTCCTTGCTCTACCCTCTATACGCATAAATGATCAAACTTCTTTCGTATCTTCTCTTGAATTTCTATTTACATATTCGGATTTATAATTTGTATACCTGAGACATTTCAAAACGATCTATATAATTATATGTGTATAAGTCTTATAAAAATTTAACTTCAATAAATAAACAGTGTTTTTTTTACTTGGGGCTATTACTAACTAACTACTAAATGTGTGCCCGTAACTTCGTTCGCGATTTCACATTTTGACTTTCACCTTCTCTCCCACGGGAAGAGGAGGACGACGGAGATGGACAGACGACTCGAAGAGAGTCGCCGGAAGCCGTTGGATGGAGGATGCTTTGAACCGGTCGCTCTCGAGGTCGGTGGGGGAGGCTTACGTTCAGCAGTGAACATCCAATGGCTGATATGATGATGATGACACAGTCGAGATACAAACAGATAGAAAAAACAAAAAAAAATATATTTTTGGTTTCAGTATCAGTCATAAAGTACCTTCCAAATTTTTTTTGAAAATATCTTCATCATGACAATAACAGTTTCATTATAAGTATACGACTGTTCTGGTGTAGTGGTGCTAGTAGTCGCCTCAACACCGGCGGTCGTGGGTTCTATTCCCGCTCGGGGCAGATATTTGTATTTGTATTAATATTTGTTTTCAGTCTGGGTGTATATCCTTGTGGGTCGCCATTTTTTTTGACGCTGGGAAATACGTTTACGTATCCCGCTGCCCGAAGGTGACGGGTATGTGGGACTCGCTGACTGCGAAGTCAGAATACCCACTAAAACCCAGCGCATGCCACCATGACGCCCCGACATGGGTCGCCATACCGGGCCTCTGAGACCACAAGTAACGCTGGAGGTCCCGGTTGTTATCATAGACATCTGATAACGATCGTTACTCATGTTAGAAATATCAATATTATCCGCCAACGTGCAGTGAAGCAATGTGGTGGATTAATTTCCAATCCTTCTTCTTTATGGAGAAGAGGCTCTGCAGTGGGTTGTTTACAGGCTGACACAGTATAGAACAGTACAGTATAAGTATAGATTTGTGAATAAATAGAATTACAAATCAGCTAAAAATTACCTTAACTTAATACCTATTTAAACGAAGCGTCTGAAAGACAAAGTTTTGTTCAAACAAGTCTATATTCGAACAATTTAGCCTACATTTCCCAGAGGAGGACCTTCGTAAATATTGGCCTAGCGTTAACAGCATAATATTAAGCATAGTTGTCGAAACTCGCTAGTTAGTCAAACAAAATTTACTGAAATACGGTATTTAATACGCGAATTACTTAACTATGACAAGTAATTTGACATAAGTTTAATAATTGTTTTTAGGGTTCCGTAGCCAAAGGCGAACGGAACCCTTATGGATTCGTCATGTCTGTTTGTCTGTCTATCCTTCCGTGTGTCACAGCCACTTTTTTCCGAAACTAGAAGAACTATACTGTTAAGATTTTCACACAAAAATAGGAAAAAAACAATAAATTTTGGGGTTCCCCATACTTAGAAGTTAGAACTGAAACTCAAAAAAAAATTTTTTCATCAACCCATGCGTTTGGGGTATCTGTGGATAGGTCTTCAAAAATGATATTGAGGTTTCTACTAAATTTTTTTTTCTAAACTGAATAGTTTGCGCGAGAGACACTTCCAAAATGGTAAAATGTGTGCCCCAAGCAAGGCGACTACTCGCACATACTACACTGGAACTGTACTATATCAGCCTGTAAGGAACCCAATGCTGAGCCTCTTCTCCATTTAGAAGAAGGGTTGACACCAGAACGATCGTTATATATTTAACCTTATTAAAAATAAATATTATTAATTTAAAAATAAATACTTTTTAACACGCATATATTATTGACTGCTTTTTGAATTTGTGTTCATGTTCTACTTCTGATACGTTTAGATTTACAATTGGAGCCAATAGATGGCGGTGGAATCACCTTTCAATTTTTTTTTCTAACAGAAGAAACTGTTGGGTCTGCTTGTATAATCAAAATACGAGTAGGAAGTATAAACCTATAAGACCAGGTTTACGACTTCGCAAGGTCAATGTTTTCTTCTTAGAGTTAAGTTGTTCCATTTGTTCCACCCATTTGTTCATCCTGGAATAAAACCCCGCAGAGATTTTCACAACTATCCAATAGGAAAGAATAAAGATTTTTTCGTACCACCTAAAATAAATGACATATTTTTAGTGTTTCTAGAGAATCTACATTTATAATTATTTTTTTGTTTTTGTGCTTCAATTAATGAGGCCTGAACTTATGACTGATAAGCATAAATTATATAAAACTAATGTTTTCTTTTGTAGACAATACGTTAATACTAGAATTTTATAAATTTGTACTATAGGTTTTGTTAAATAAATAAAATAAAAATTCAATAGTAAGGGAGTTTAAGATTATAGGCGAATCGAACGGAGTCTTAAATCTTTTGGTATCTTAAAAAGCAGCTATTCTTTTTTTTATTTAACTTTTTTTTAGACCATAAAAAATAATTCAGAGAAGTTTATATGTTACGATGATCCTTCTGGTTTAGTGTCGAATTGCCCTTGCGCGAATACTTCTTTATTACCATTGAATGTTGCAGTTCCAAGCAAATATTCTCACGGTAAATAATTGTTTCTAATCTAGATATTTATCCTGAGGGATATCCCGCTGTGCCTCGGAGAGCACATGAAAAAATCTCAATTGTTATCATACGCGCCTGTTAACTATCACAACTTTCAATGAATAAACGTGATTAATTAAGGCTCCAATCATTCTTAAACCCGGTTTTGTGGTACTTAACGTGCTGTATAAGTTTAATTTAATTCAGTCAATATATTGTATATATAACTGAATCTATAACAACACAATATATCAGTTTAATTATTAGTAGACAATCATTAATCGATTCCATTTAGTCACGAATACGGTAATGGTATTTCGATGTCTCCATCGCATAATAACAAACCAGAGACAACTTAAATTTTATCACTTAAAATAGACATTAAATTCGATATTGTTCTATATTTAAATAATGACTTTTTAAAAAGAAAAAAGGAGGTTTATTTATACTTTTTTCACACTAATACAAAAGTAAAAAAAATGGAATATATAATAACTATCTAAGTTGCATCAGTTACAACAGGCGACCTTATCGCTCCCACGGGAGTGACTGGGCCACCTGGGTCAAGACTCCCTGCAGTTCTTGCGGGGCTGCTGAAGGAGAGTGGCCCGGCTTCGGTAGTTAGGCCGCTCCCGGTACTTCTCTGCCTCGCGCAGAGTGGACCGGTCGAGCGGCTCCTCGGAAAGGCCGCAATGTCAAGCGTCGGGACGTCATGGTTGTATGCGAAAGGGATCACATGGCGCCCCACTACTGCGCCGCCGGTATCTATGGGTTTTAGTGAGTTATTCGGCCTGCTGGATTGACGTGCGATCCTCGCGTCTAGCCTCGAGTCCCACATACCCGCCGTTTCACAGAGGAATGCGTAAATGCATTTCCAATTGTTAAAATAAAAGGCGACCTTATCGCTAACACAGCGATTTCTTCCAGGCAACTTTTGGACAGAGGTCTAACGTATTTTTAATGTGTAACCATGCAGAAGTTTTTATAGAGTAATTCGATAGTTTGCAGAATACAGCTTTTATAGCGCAGTGTTTTATAACTTAAGTTACGATAAGGTATAGAAGCTATAATTATACCAAGTTTCAACTAAACTGATCCAGTTTTTTTATTATTATCTGCATTGCCTTTATAAAAACGAAACATGAAATAAAATCCGGTAAATTCTTGTTTATTTATCTATTTATTAATTTAAAGATTACCTAGAATTACAGAAATACAGATAATATACAATATCATCATGATCATCATATCTGCCGTTGGATGTCCACTGTTGAACGTAGGCCTCCCCCATCGACCTCCAGAGCGACCGGTTTAAGCAGTCTCCATCCAACGGCTTCCGGCGACTTTTCTCAAGTCGTCTGTATATCTTGTGGACGGCCGTCTCCACTCGAGAACCTTTCTGCTCCATCGGCCGTCAGTTCTACGAACTATATGCCCACTGCCATTTCAGCTTACAAATCCGTTGGGCTATGTCGGCAACCTTCGTTCCTCTACGGATCTAATTATTTATAATAATAAATTAAAATTTAATATAATAAATTTTAAATATACATTCATATAATTATAGTGACAGTACAACAACTACTAAATACACTTAAGGGAAAAAAAATATACGGGTTTCAATCAAATCATTCATATTTTAATTCATGATTGCAAACCATGTAAACTAGTTTTATGTAATAATTGATATATTACTTTTGGAATAAATCAAGCATGTCTAGTAAATAATTCACGAAGGCTCTCTCTCGTAAATATTCACGCATTTCAGTCCCATTCAGTCTGAATGACATTAAATGGACATTAAGTGATATTTTAACATCCATTCATTTATTCTATTATAGCAGAGAAATGACAAACGCACGACCAGAAAAATATTTGTGACTATATTTATCACAGAGAAAACTACTAAGTAATATAGATATTTGTATTTACATATACTGTATAATTAAATATATATGTATATAATATTATAAATATTTGTTGCGCTTTCACGCAAAAACTACTTAAACGATCATCATGAAACATTGTAAACATATTCTTGGAGGTATTAGAAGTAACATAGGACGCTTTTGTTTTTGGTCGCGATATCTGACATCCACGTGGACGAAGCCACGGGCAGAAGTTAGTACATTATAACACACAAACAGTTCTCGTGAGCAGGGATCCTGATGGCGTAACTGTAAGTTGCTATGACCCCTCTGTCAAACCGTCTGTCGTGGTGACTTTGACTACGATATTTACTAATAAATTTCCACCGCTACTGAAATATTTGTGCACAAGATTTTAAGAAAATTTTTCGTAGCATTACTTTTGTTCTTATGGTTTTGTTTTAGTTTACGGTACAATAGGGCCGACATATTAATATTGGATACTTTTATCCCTAAATTAAAGCCCCTAAATCAAAAAAGTTTTTTTATCGTATTACATAGGACGAGTCTACGCTATCTATCCAGTATATAGCTATTCCTAGTTTTAGTGCTAATGCTTCAGTCGGTAATGAAACATTTTTATTACTTCAAGTATCCATCGCTACGGTCCGTTCGCGTTTTAGTTGTCTTGTGGGAAATAACGAGTAATTTTGCTAACACCTCCACTGAATAAACAAATAACATTCCTTTGACCTACGTATATCTATAAATTATCTATATTACGAGCGGTGTATTTAATTAGATAAAAGTAAGGTAAAAAAAAAACTAAGCGAAATGTGTTGTACAGACAATCTGTACTTTAATACAATGAAATTCATTCTAATAGAAAAAAGATGAACCATCTATTTATTTCTAATTTACAACTTGCAATTCCATTATTAATATTTATATTTATCACAAAAACCTATTCAGATGTAACTTAGCTTACGCTGTGACACATAGTACCTACTAAGACTTCTAAGCAATGGTCATATAATTATAAAAGAAGACGAAACCACGAATAAACCTTGTCTTAAATATATTTAAAATAATATATATTTAATAATAGCATCGCATATAGCTGCATGCATACGCATGCAGTTGCTTTCATGAAATAAATATATAATACCTCTACATCGTACGAATCGAAATTCAATTCAAATAATCAAAAATCACGATGAGCAAGAGTTTTTTTATAGATCAATGACAAGTAAATTTTTTTTTTCGTGCAGATTTCTATAGAAAATAATTAATCGTATTCTCTTAGCCCAACCTATATGATAATGGTATAACGTCGTTTAAGATTAAAGTGAAATTATTTAATCATTATAAAGAAACATTAGCATTTATTTATTTACTCATAAAATCTCATGAAGTTCACATCTCCTTTTATAATTTGTGCCACGAGCTTCGAAAATTATTGAATACTTAAAATTATAGTTTTGATATAAAACAACTCAAATAAGCTACACACAAAGACAAGTCAATAACATTCAGTTCGAACCTTTGTTGTATGGCTTTTAGTTATGTCAATTTGACACAAATTTTTTTCGCCAATGTCATGTGAGATGGAGAAGAGTCAATTACATTATTCATGTATAAAATGTAAGAATATCTTTGGTTGTTCTGTTTGTATCAGGCTGATTTTAATGTCAATAAATATAGGGTATTAAGAAAAAGAAAATAAAAAGTAAAAAAAAAAATTACAATTGTTTTTCTATCCGTCAAAATGAGTGAATCTAACGAAGAAATCCGACTCATTCTGAATTTTTATTACAAAAAAGGGAAATATGCTACTCAAGCCACAAAAAAAATGTGACGCTTATGGACCTAATGCTGTATCAGTAAGAGTAGCACAAGTTCGTTCAAGCATTTTCAGTTTGGGATTTTTTTAAGCAAGATCGACATATTAGTAGTTACGACATAGCCGAGAAACTGAGGCTTTACCACAAAACTGTTTTGACCCATTTTAAATAAATAGCCTGGCTATACAAAAAAACTTTTTGCTATTCACTTTTGAAACGTAATGAAATAGAATCATTTTTAAAGGATTGATGATGAAACTGGTGATGAAAAGTGGATAACCTAACTTGCAAAAAAGGTCATGGTCAAAGAGTAGTCAAACTCCACAGACTGTAGCGAAACCCGGATTAAATAAATAATGTGATGCTGTGTGTATGGTGGGATTGGAAGGGCATCGTTCATTATGAGCTTTTACCGCCAAGAAAAACCACCGATTCGGATCTGTACTGTCTACTAATTCAGCTAACTATAAATACATTTATTTTAAATAAATCATAAAAATGTATATCAGTCGGTTGTAACTTATAAAACAGACATTCGGTAAGTCTACTTACGAAAAAGTCAGCCGTGTGTGTATGTTAAACATATTTATTTATTTAATACTTATTAGCATGTAAAATGAAACCTTTAACTCAGTAAAAGGACATTTAGGGTTCACTTCCTACAGATAAGTAGAAAATGTTCTTGGTTAGTAGGATTGGAGGTTAATCCCTCAAGTCTGTATGCACATGTTTCTTGAATTTTTTCCGAGATATAAAATTTTTATCACAGTGTTCTTCTTCGCATTTAACATGAGATAATTAATGATAAAATAGATAATTATTGATAGAACTTTATCCTTGAAAACTCAGCATTACTAGTCAAAGTTTTGACTCGTCGACTGGACAAACTTGATTTAGATCGAATTCATAGAGCAACATTAGTTTCTCACATACAATCTATAGACAAAAAAAAACTTCTATATAGATTATCTGATAGTAAAATAGGGGCGAAAACATGTTATACGCATGATCGTCAAAGTGGTGTAAAATCGTCAAAGTGGTGTTGCTAACCTGAAATAAAACAAAAAAAATCTAAATCACTTACTTCTAGTCCGGTCAATTTAGACATTCGAAGTTACATAAAGTCCGAACAAGCTGAATTTCTGTGAAGTTGTTTAAAACGTAATTATAAACAATGTCTACAAGTTCCTCATCATTCACATTTAAGGAAAAAAAATTATTCAAGGTCAAAGGTCAAAAAAATGAGTTTTTCGCGATTTTCAGCAAAACGGTAAGTTTTATCATAAAAGTACATCAGACAAATTGTAGATCATAAAATTATCTATAAAAAATGTATCAATACTTTTTTTCTTACGAGCCACCGTTTCTGAGATATAACGATTCAAAAAGTTATAAAAGTTGTTATCGTCATAATATGCACACGTTTTCACGCCACCTATGAGGCAGTGTACTTAGCGCGTTTTTTTTAACGTGGTTTCCCCAGTAGGCCTACTCCACGGCTCAGTTGTGATCCTGTTTAATGTAAAACTATTGCAAAATAACGGAAATTTTCAATTTTCAAAGATTGGGAAAGATAAAAGCGATGTAAATTAAAAAAAAAGTGTTCAAGTTTATTTGTCTTATTCGTAAGTTTCAAATTCTTGTTCTTCTTCTTGATCTTCTTCTTGTTCTTCTTCTCCTGCTTCTTCTTCATCTTCATTTTGGATGCAAGTAAATTGCGCCAATAGCGATGTATCGCATGATACTTCGTCGGAGTCAAATGAATCCTCCATTGTTTGTGTTTCAATATTAGAGCACGACCAGCCTTGACAATTTGTGCATGCCAAAGAACAAAACAGTCCGACTTTTTTGCAACCACATTTAGCACTGCATCCCTTTTTGCAGTTGCAAAAAATAGTGTTCAGCAGTTTTTCCGGCGCAGGTGGAAGTAAAGTTTGAACTGGCTCTAATATATTGTTGACTAACTTGCAACCCCAGTCTGTAGGGTCTAGCTGTTTACCAAGGCACACTTGAACTTGGTAATATACTCGAAAAAGATGTTGTTGAGCAGCAACTGAGGTTGGAGGAAGACAAGCTAATTGAACTTGTTTTTTATTTTTAGTTTTTTTAACAAAACATGCATATCGATGCTTATCTAAACAGGTAGTTTTTTTAGGAGCTCCATACATAGAAAGAAGAAAGCGGATGCCGTTGGTAATAACTTCTTGTTGAGTTGAATTAGTCTTTTTAAAAACTTCAGCACATTGAATTAAATCTTGAATAATAATTGAAATCAAACATACCCCCTCCGCTTTCTTTGAGCGTTCTTTTTACATGACGCGAGCTATATAAGACCCTAGCCACGCATACAATAGAACAAGAGACAGATGTCTCGAAGTTACACTGGCTTAAAGATTAAGGGACTGGGTTTCATTTTACCTGATATTCTTATAGTTAAAACTTATGTATATTTTATATTGTAAGTATAAGTTACAATGACCGATAGAAAAATATTTAAACATTTAATATATATTATATATATATATATATATATATATATATATATATATATATATATATATATATATATATATATTATAAAATATAAAACAACTCTAGATGTATATACGTGGCGTACTCATGCATATTATGAGGATAACAACTTTTATAACTTTTTGAATCGTTATATCTCAGAAACGGTGGCTCGTAAGAAAAAAAGTATTGATACATTTTTTATAGATAATTTTATGATCTACAATTTGTCTGATGTACTTTTATGATAAAACTTACCGTTTTGCTGAAAATCGCAAAAAACTCATTTTTTTGACCTTTAACCTTGAATAAAATTTTTTCCTTAAATGTGAATAATGAGGAACTTGTAGACATTGTTTATAATTACGTTTTAAACAACTTCACAGAAATTCAGCTTGTTCGGACTTTAAGTAACTTCACCCTCATTTTTTGGTCTAAATTGACCGGACTATTCCTTCAAGTTGATTTTTTAACGATCTTTGAATTGCCTTTTAATAATTATTTTGGTTTTCGAAAATAAGTGTAGCACCGACTCAGAATGTGATTTTAGCTGGAAGAGGTATTCTCTTCTAGCTAAAATTTAGTTATTTTTTTTTAATTTAGGCCGATATCACGCATTGTCACGTGTCGGTCATAGCTATCGCCAATGCTAATAAATCCACGCCTTATTGTCTATCTATCTAATCTTATACCGTATAATACGCATTAATTAAACACACTTTTTTGATAGACATAATTTATTTCTTGTTAATTAGTTTGCGAGATTATATCACATATAATGAGCACACTGTGCCTTAGCACAATTACTCGTAGGTTAATGAAAAAATTTTACATTAAAAAGACGTAAAATACTTACCAAAAAAGCTAAACGATCCTCCAGATAATAATTTTATCAACGCAGAAGTAATAAATCAGTTTCAAACTGCAGTAACTCTCAAAATTTACAAATACGCAAGCAAATGGGTGGCAAGACTAGCTGCCCACTTCCACACGCAAAATAGGCGCACAGTGACGTCGAGTTGCGGAAACAAGCCCGTCATTACTTACTTATACACAAGCAAATTTAATAGCGCTGGCTTCAATCATTATACTTTAAAGTAATACTTATTCATGTAGTACTCCACAACCCTTATTCACTTTAATGTATGTACATACTAACGATAACATAAAAAAACATGACCATCATTTAGTTCAAACTCTTTTATACTTAAAATTGAGTGCTCGTTGAAAACCCTTGAAAGCCATTTTAAAATCTTTAATGCAATGTCTAAGCGACTTTTTCTTTTAAAATTCAACTTATTTCTAAAATAGCCCAAGATCTGGAGTCCTCAAATATTTTATTACTATTAGGGCCAAAACACATAACGGCGTTGCGGCGCCGCAACGCTAAAATCGGCGGTGGCGTCACCGCCAATTTTAGCGGCGCGGCACCGCCAATTCCGGCGTTGTGACGTCATACTTGTTGACCATGATTTATTGACATTTTGTGTCTGTTTTTATATTTTATTTTTTTGTGTCTTTATTAGACATGGGTATCTCAATGAATTTTTATGAACTGCAGATAAGCTCATGAGCCATATGCTTGAACCTGAGCTGTGAAACGGCTCACAGTTCAGCTCAATTGTTGTTATAGGTATTGTTACTTTTAACCACTTTTAACTATTAGATTTACAGCTAATTTATGACTCGGTTCAAAAAATGACATGTATGATGTACCTAAATTATAAATATGTAAATTAATTTTATGCTAATTTCATCCATATGATAAATGCTAAAGTGAGTTTTTTTGTTTGTTACGCTTTTACGCCTTAACTATTAACCTGAATCCCGATCATCATGAAATTCTGCATACCAGTTTTCTGGGGTACAGAAAAGTACATAGAGTACCTACTTTACGTACCGACTACCGTTGGTGCCTGTACCATGCGAGCGGAGCCGCGGACAAAACCTATTTATTTATATTTAATCTATAAAACTAATATAGTAAGATATTAATTTATGTATCACTTTGTTTCAATTTTGTTTAGGCTTTATGAGACAAAAGTTGTTTAAAATTCTACCAGCATACAAACTTGATTCACAAAATTATTTCCGGTACAAAGGATTACTTTTTATGCATTCTACTAAATAACAACTTCACAAACAATAATTAACAAATTTCACGTGAACTATAATATTTAAAATAATTAAATTAATATCCACAATAAAAAATCACGAAGAACTGGTTACCCTACAACAACGCTCTTTTTCGCGGCGCCGAAACGCCGCAACGCAAACTGCCGATTTTAGCGTTGCGTCGCCGCAACGCCGTTATGTGTTTTGGCTCTTATTTTTAGGCTTAAAATGTCACACGAGTCACAGAGGACCACACCATATAGAAATGGCTTATTAAGCAATCGTGATATATAAATATTATTAAGTTATTCGAGTTTTAACTAAGCTTGAGATTTGACCTTACTTAGAAGAAAAATGATGGAATACCTAAGGTGAGTTGTATTACTGAAAGACAGCAGAAGAAAGAATTGCGTCAACATTTTTAGAAGTAAATCTGAGTCAATTCTAAAAGAACGTTCATGAGAATTGTAAGGAAACTTGATACGTTTACATAATAAACTTAGAAAGTATGTAAGTATTTTAGTAAGTTACTGAACTAAACGGAACTGAATCAGCCTGTAAACGTCCCACTGCTGGGCAAGGGCCTCTTCTCCATATAGGAGAAGGGTTGGACCTTAATTCACCACGCTGCTCCACTGCAGATCGGCAGGTAATTTCCCTACCATGAGTAACGATCGTTATCATCATCGATATCTATGATAACAACTGGGACCGCCGGCTTTACGTGCTCTCCGAGGCACGGTGGGGAGACCCACAAGACCATAAACCCGGACCGGATACAAATATACAAATACAAATATCTGCTCCGAGCGGAAATCGAACCCGCGAACGCTGATGATGAGGCGATACTCAATTATTCGCACTACACCAGAATAGTCGTCAGTAGGTAAAGGATGAAAGTTTTGAAGTTTTAGATGAGCTGCGATAGCTGCAAATAACTTCCTGCTCGATTCACTCAACTGAGTCTATCGCTATCAATCGATATACGAAAAGTATCAAAACTATCCGATTCTTTTAATTTTACTACATTACTGTTTTACTACTATTTATTACAATCGGTCATATCATTAACGAATATTTTGTAGAGGTGGGTCGTTAAGTGATTTTCATAAAACGTAACGCTAGTTTCGTGAATGGCGTTTTCGAAACTAGTGATTCTAATAGATTTATTTCAAAAAGGTTACAAAATTCTACCACATATACATTACTGACGTTATAACTTTACATATCACAACTTAAAATCACAAGCTCAGTTTTTGTATCTCTGTACATAGTTACATGAATTTATTTGTCTTTTTTGGGTTATTATGTTTGCGTATTTTTTTTTTATTCATTTATTCAGAAGTTTTATTTGTACCTATTAAATTAGACTATAAGTAAGGTATGCAATTTTCATACCTTAGATTTTTAAGATTGTGCCTAGAATAATGCAATAAAGTAAAAAATAAAAATGAATAATGTAACACTAACATTACTAAACTTATTGACATAATTTGCCTTACCTTTGGGGAGGTTGAGGAACAGGGTGTAAAGTTCCTCATCCAACATTGAGAAGGGAGGACCCTCCAACCAGACAGGTTTTGAGTCTCGTGGGCTACTGCCCGACGGTTGTTGTCGGACTCTTGTATATATTATGTTCTATCGGATAGCGCGATGTCAGCGGATACTTCAGTTTTTAGTTCGTATGTGGCGAGATAGATGTCGCTACACCTTCATTCATACCTTTGTCAGGCTTATGGTAGTTAGAAGGACTGACTGCATTAAGTTTTTAATTTTGGCAAGCTTGCTAAAATATTATGGTTATTATAAAATAATCAATGCAGGCGTCTTTTAGTGAATAAAAAGTAAGTAAGTTTAATCACTAGAAACTAGTGAGTCAATTACGTACCATCATCGCTGGTAGCCTTGACATTGTAGTAAAGAAAATAGCTCTTTACAAATATTACTGGCTTAGTTTTTGATTTGAAACTAATTATTCGGTTATTTGGCGCGTAGCTAGTTATTAAAAGTAGTAAGTAGTAGTTAAATAACGCCTTCTACCATTTTTGACTACCTACATACAATATGGTATCTAAATCAAACGTCCTCACACAATATCCAACCTCAACAATCACAGTCCTATTTATTTAAACTTTCAAGTAAGTATTAAAACATAAAAGTGTTTAATCAAATTGATTTTAATTAGTCCGTTTAATAGCTCCTTTGTCCACTGTACGTACACTGTCTAAATAATAACTAGTATGTTCATTCTATTTGTTATCTAAATTCAGACAAAATGTATTTTTAAAATATGTTCTTTTTAATAATTACAAATATTTACGATGTCTCTGTTTTTACACAAAAGAGGTGTTAGCTCTTCGTCTGTCTAATAATACGAAGTTACTATTTTAATGAGCGGGCCAACTCTTCAACTAAGCGTAACATAATCTTTTATTATCCTATTATTTAAACCAAAACCACATAGTTCACATACTTTTTACTATATTCTAGTATTTAGTCCCTTTGCGCGAAACAACAGTAAATAATGGTCATTTGGTGTAATAAAATCTAATTTAAACTTTCCCTTAGTTTTAATCGAGTTCTACTAGTGTGATGTTTTTAACTTTAATTATTTCTATGGTTTTCGGTATTTTGTGTATTTGTTTTGATTAATTTCTAGTTAAAATTTACAGAACTTTGATAAGAACATAAAATTGTAATATTAATTGTTCGTTTTAAAAGTTCGTAACCTAATATACATAGTTAGGAGCATGCCATTTTTACAAAATTACCCTCATTTTGAAGCTACAGTATTCTTGAGTAATTTCGTAAAATTTCATTTCCTTATTTACATTCGTTATGGTTTCTCACACTATTACGTAGAGCAACTCCTGCGACGCCGACGTTTACGTGAATCATTTAAAGAAAAATGTCCTGGATCCGAGAAGAAAAATTTTGTTTCACGTGAATACGTGATAATGCGCGAGTTCACACGTCAGTAGAGACTATGGCAGAAATTCATCAGTGTGGCTTTGAATTATTACCCCATGCCACGTATTTTCCTGATCTCGTTGCATCGGAATTTTATCAATTTCCAAAGCTCAAAAACCACTAAGGATATTTAAAATATTCTACAAATGATGTATTCAGATTACTGTTAATGCATATTTTAAAGGTATGGGCGCAGATTTTTTCAAACCTGGTATAGAAGCCTCGCATGGCCGATGGAAGAACTTGAGGGAGAAATAAATAATAATAAAATACGAATTTTTCAAAAGACCCTCATATACATGCTTGTGCGTATGACTTTGTGTTTACATGTGTTGCGTTTCTGTGCGTATAGGTTTTTAAAGTCTTTAGAATATTTTTTATTCTTTCTCGATAGATCTAAATTATTTCTCATTATTTATTGTCTGTTATCTTAATCATCCACACGATATAAATAAATAAATAAATAAATATTAACCAACAATCACACCACGTTAACCTAGCCCCGTGCTAAGTTCGTAAGAACTTGTGTTACAGGTACTAGGAACGGAAATAAATTTAAGATATAAATACATATATACATAAATACACATCCATGACCCGGTGCAGACATCTATATTCGTCATACAGATTATCTGCACCTGGCGGGATTCGAACCCGCGACCGCTGCGTAAAGTGTCCAGTTGCCTGACCACTCGACCAGCCGGCCGTAAATATAAAACAGAGTTTTTCGTATTGCATCTACTTGTACAGCTCAATATAATTTCAATTTTTAATTTTTGGTTAAATATTTGGCTCTGAATCAGTAACATACATAAATAGTACATAATTAAAGACTGTAACTTGAACTGGTCACCCGCTAGACCCTTATTTAAGAATTATTAACAGACGGCAAAAGATGAGGGTAGTAGTCAAAAGTTCTCCGCCTGGACTTTAATCTATTAGCCTAATTTGAGTAACTATATTGTTTTAGTGTTTTAAAACTATTAACAAAGGTACAGGATTTAAAGTACTCGTATTCTGATATGATTTTAAGCGCAGAAAAATAAAAGTGATGAATCGGGAGAAAGAAATTTTTTCTCTTTTTAAAATGTCATTAAAAAAAGATAAATGCACGAGATTAAATAAAAAAATTTGAAATAATATAATATTAATTATCTTTTGTAAAAAAATTATAATTTTTGTATTATTAAGTAAAGTATTAATGCTCGTGTTTTGTTTAATTAATGTTTTGATTAGTCCTAATTTTATTTTTTCATGGAATCAAAGTCGTTAAATATCAAAGTTCATTGTAGGTCAAATAACACAATACCATAACTCACACTTTATTATTCAACACACATACATACAAAAAAAACGTTTATAATAAACATTATTACAAAACCTCTTTTGTATCAGAAACAATATAATTAATGCACTAAACACGCACAGAAAAAAAATTAGGTAATTTGTATTATTGACTAGTTTATATATTATTATATAAATTATTTAATTAAAAACTTAACTTTCTTTCATATTATATTATTTATTATCTCTTTGTTAACTATGTGTGTATTTAGGTATATATGTATATATATATATGTGTGTGTGAATTTATATATGTATCTTTTTTCTTCATTTTGCACCCTTCCCACACCTCTTACATGAGCCTCTGCCCAAAGGTTTCCTGGATGTAATCTCTGTGTTAGCGATAAGGCCGCCTGTTGCAACTGATGCAACTTAGATATTATGTATTACATTTTTTTTATTTTTTTACTTTTGTGTTAGTATGCAGAAATTTTATATATAATATATATATATATATATATAGGTTAATTTTTTCACATCTGAAAAATAAAATAAATATAAAAATATATGTGTACCTATATAATTTTATCAAAAAGTTCAGTTTTGTACGAATTTAATAAAATATATTATTTTAATTAATGAATATTGACAGATCCTAAATCGTAACTTAAGTTAAACTAATTAAATTCTTTATTATTTAATAATATAAAGTACTCTTGGAAAATTAAAAATATTTTTGAAATTGAACATCTTATTAAAAATTGTACTTTGATAGAAGGTGAACTTCACTTCTATCTATAATGTATTAATGTGTGATCAGACAATGTCTGGTCCGAGTATCTACAACAATACAACATTTTTAATATTATGTAACTATTCCATCATGAACAACCGTTATCCGATCAAAGAATATTTAAAAATTACTCGAGTTTATAAAATCTTGAACAACCTCCTTTTAAAATTGTATCTAATAGTTTCACCTTAAATTTTTTTTATTAATTTTAGATACTTCCAATGGCATATGTTGAAATATTAAAACATTTTAATATTTATTTACCGTAACCAAAACAGATACAACATGAAAAGATTTATGCTTTAATATAAATTTACATCACGTCACGTCCTCAAATGTGTAGAACTAACGAATTTCACACCCACACCTTTCGCTGTAACATTTTATTTAATGTTGCTCGCAGTGCCTGAAATAAGCAATATGCTATACCTTAATGCCTCATTGACACGAATGCGGTATGCGGACAAACGGTGTTTGTTTTTAAGTACAACAAACAACGCTAACTTGCTTACGTTGCTTTTAACGTAGTTTCTGACATGTCGTCGTCAGATATAAGAAACATCTTGCAAATGTTTTATTCACAAGAAAAAATCACTTCCTGAGTTAAACGAAATATATATTAACTAGTAATCGCCCATTGGTCGAAATTCGAATATTCGACCCAATCTTTAATTTACAGCATTGTCAACATCATAAAAATATGATATAGTGAGCATATGCAGCAGTCATTGGACCTGATCTGTGATAGCAAATTTCGATAAAAAAATCATTGCAAGACCTGTATTTAAGTACCGTGTTGTCAACAGACTTTGAAAATAAACAAAATTTGTGTATATATTATGTACATTATGTTAAATGTGTTAATATGTGTTATTAAATTAAATGTGTTAAACATGTTTAGTACCTGGATGACCGAGCTTTGCTCGGTTAAACTATATTTAGACACAAATTACATAGTGATAATATATGAATAATATTTTCAATCTTACCGATATAATAATAAAACAAAAGTCACTGGTTATTTAAATAAAAAAATAAAAAGAGATCCTAGTAATATTTTTTCTCACCAAAAAAGGAACTTGAAAAAAAAGGAAAAATCTTCCGTTTTCGAGACCGCCCGATTTCCCACCTGAGCTTTTATAAATTTATAAATGGTGGCGAAATTTACTTTCTTATTCTAATGATATTCTAGCAGTTTTTAATTGCTCTCGTGATTTTTATTTAAATAACCAGTTTATATATTTTAAGCTGTGAAGCGGGATAAAAGTGACACTTTCTGTCCCCGCTTTACAGGGACAAAACCTGAACTTTCGTCCTAGGTAGGAAAAAAAAAAGTATGTGCAACATGGGACGAAAGTACTACATCCATTCCCGTATGTTTGCTACCCTCTCCTTCGGCTCGGGCAGCAATTTCACATGAGGGTCAAAAAAATAGTACTTTCATCCCCTTGTGACACAAAATACTATATTATTATATAGGTAAGATCGAAAAATATTATTCATATTTCATCAATTTTATCGTATCTAAATATATATAATTTCCAAAAAAAAAGAACGATTAAAAAAAAATACCGAGCAAAACTCGGACATCCAGGTAGTACAGGGCTCTCAATAATGGTTGTTTTTTTTAAAAAGAGGGAACTTGAAAAATAAAAGCAAAAAAAAAAATGGGACTTGAGGCATCGGGATTCGAACCCAGGTATACTGATTTCCCACCTAAGTTATTATAACCTTGTAGATTATGCCGAAATTTACCGTCGTATTGTAATAATATTCTAACAGTTTTTAATTGTACTCGTGATTTTTTATTTAAATAACCATTTCATATTTTTTTATTATTATTTCGGTAAGATCGAAAAATATTATTCATATATCATCAGTTCGTAATTCGTATGTAAATATAGTTTCCAAAAAACACGAATTACAAAAAATAAAAAAATAAAACACCGAGCAAAGCTCGGTCATCCAGTTAGTAAAGGGCTCCCAATAATAGTTTTTCTCACAAAAGAAGGAACTTTAAAAAAAAAAAAATAGTTCTGGAGACATCTGGATTCGAACCTGGGGGTCTTCTTATTTCGAATCCGCCCGGTTCACATCGGAGCTATTATAAACTCATCAATGATAGCGAAATTTACGTTTGTATTCTAACGATATTTTTTAACTGCCTGAAAAAAGGGATAAAACAACATTTTCTAAAAATAAATCCTAGCTAGATCGATTTATCGCCCCCGAAACCCCCTGCATACTAAATTTCATGAAAATCGTTGGAGCCGTTTCCGAGATTCAGATTGTATATACAAGAATTGCTCGTTTAAAGATATAAGATTTAATTATTATATGTCATTGTACTTTCATTCATTTTCATTGTGTGTGCCGTAATGTGTGTTGTGTTCTTTTTTTATGAATTTAATGTATTTTTTGAGCATTACTATAAAAAATATTAGCATTATTCTGCACTTTTTCTCCATATAAACTTTAACTGTGCCAAATTTCGTACTTCTTCGTCCGCATAATTTTCGTAAAAGGGGTACAAAGTTTTTGCTTCACGTATAAATATATAGATTCATGAAGGTTTACACGTAACGTTACACTAAAAACTATGATTAAATTACAAAAAAAAGTAAACAAAATCAAACTTTTAACCTATACAAAACGAAAAAATTTAAGACGCAGGCTATATAATAATATACCAAATCATTATGAGTTTTAATGTCGTACGCCATTCATCAAAAAATGATAAAAGAACTTTTTCTAACGGTGAAAAACCGGGTGACATCGCAAGATACATTCTCGCTAATAACAAAGAATAAATAAAAATCAGAAGCATCTTAAATGTTTCCTAACAAACAGACAAACAAAATATATATAAGTCGGACTTTTCATTTTTTAATTTATTTAAACAGAATTACATAATACTCATATTTCCTTATAGCCGTAATATGAATTACAAAGTTTTTTCTGTGAGGAAATTTTCTTAACCAAGTTAATTTTTTTATAAGTATATGAATTCATTTACAGACCAAATTACGTTACATAAACAATTCTTTTATTTAATATAATCCAAATGTAATGTTCATATTTAAAATAATTCGTGATATTTTTATGTTATTTGGTACGCTATTTATTCGTTACAAACATATTTCTTTTTTTTTTTTGGTTTATGAATTCAAAATAAATAAATAATTATTGCTTATTTCAATAACTTTTACCTAGATACAAACATATTCTGCTTTGGAAATTCGGAATTCCTCTCTTCTCTCTCACAAAGGATGAGTATTTCATGGTAGTAATTTTAAAATACTTGTTCGGTTTCGTTCGGGATCGGTATTTTGAGTAGTCATTGATAAACATTTTTCTGAGCTTCTGTCTTATAATACCGTAGTTTAGTGACCTGTTCTCTCCGCTGCATATTAAACATTATCTCTTTTTTTTTCGCTGCTATAAGAAATCCCTTTGTAACTACTCCCACTTTCCAAAGTGTCAACTCCTAACATTGTATCAAGACCCATCAATTCATTATGTATTTATTTTGTATATGTATATTTTAAGATAGATCTACGAATTCGCTTAGCGGACGTATTCACTAGTTTTAAAACTAGTTACTACTTATATTTATCGTATTTATACCAAAAAAAAAAATACCAAAAAAAAGTGTTCTATGTTACTTCTAATACCTCCAAAAATATGTGTACAAAGTTTCATTACGATCGGTTAAGTAGTTTTCGCGTGAAAGCATAATGAACAAATATACTTTCGCATTTAAATATTGCGATATTAGTATGATTATTAGTGAACTGTTTGGATTAAGTAAGTAAGTGTAAGAAATTTGAATAAATATAAAGTAAAAGTTTTTATTTGGGGCTTAGTTAGAAATAAATGATGTTTCAGTGATTGTGGATATTTTACCTTAAAGAAGGTGAAATTGAGCCTCAGGTTTATATGTTAGCTCTATAAGTTTCAAAGTTAAATAAAGTTAAAATATATAAACGTTAATATTTAAGTCTTTAATAATAAAAAATCTTTAAGTATGTGTTTTGGCATTTTTTATTTTATTTTACATCTTTAGAGATAGGAACATGTAATTTATTCTATAACTTATTTGACTACAAATTTATAAGTACATAATCACTTCAGCGTAAGTAAATCCGCGTGCAACATCTAGTATCAGTATAATAGTTGAATTATATTGTATTTTATAGTAATTAAAAAACCATTAACACGGTAAACACAAAATAAAACTATTACCTTTAAGCGCTCGTATCGCTTACAAGATCACGTGTAAATTTAAACTTCTAGACGCAATAAATTACAGCTGTAATGTATATAGGTTTCGAACTACTTTTAAAATCCCTCTCGACTACGCCAACTAGTAAGATTCGTATCTTGGTTAACTTAGGATCTACTTAAGGTAGCGGCTACACTCAAACTTGAGCAGTGTACTCACATAACAAAGCTTAGTAATGAGATCCAAGCTCGTTAGCTTCGTTAAGCAAGGTACACACTTCACTTTTTATTTTCGAAATCTTTATATAAATAATTTAATGGATCCATGATGATTTGAATTTGAATGATTGAATGATTTTAGCTATTCTATCACACAAAAACCACTTAGGCAATTGTAATGAAAGTAGAAATACATATTAATACATAACGTGACTTTTATTCTGGACTTTCCTAAAGTGTGTACCTTTTTTTGTTGTCCTAGACCTGTGTCGGACTCGGGACTTTGGGAGTGCAATACCGTACTAAGCCCCTGCGGGAGACTTCAGCCGCTTTAATTGGAGGGTCCCGGATCTGCAGGCAACAGGATCCCTCCAGCGACAGGCTGGCCTCGGCGAAAAGGCCAGACTTCTCCTCCATGGGAACTGTCCGGCTCACCTCTTAACAGTCCCGACGACGCTATGTCTAGCAGGACCGGGTTCCCAACCCGACCCGACACGGGCACAGGGGCATTATTGGAGTCGCATTGTAATTAAGTCAAATAGTGTTTCAATTGAAGAGAATTGCAATATTTTGCTATTGATAGCCCAACCTACATCGTTACTCCATGGATTGGTAATTGTAATCGGTTGAGTATTAACTTCACTTGATTAAATTAAAAGGCTGTTGGCCCTGTTTATTTTCATAAGTATCTAATAACGAGAGGTACTTTTGAAAACGACATTATTTATTTATTTTTATTAGGCTATCTGTCTGTGTGTACCTTGGCTCATCACGCCGAAACTACTGAATGGATTTGAACGAAACAATAAAATAGCACAATTTAAGTCCAAACTATGCTTAGGACATTTAGATACTATTTATGTCCAAATTCAGTATGATTCCCTTGGGAAAAAAAGAAAAAATAAAATAAGTTTCAGTATACTGAAATGAACTGAAACAGTTTCTTCATGTCCCACAGCTAAACAAAGACCCTTTTTTATACGGATTAATGATTGGAGATTAATTAGCTGATGACGATTTGTTAGATGCAAGCTATAATCACGACTTCGTCCCCGATTACTAGTACCCCGATACTGAATTTGGACATAAATAGCATCTAACTGTCCTAGCATAGAATTAACTTAAATAGTGCCATTTTATTGTTTCGTTCGGATAAACACTACAATTACACTACAAAATTATATGTTGATAACTTTTAAGCAGCGTTTAAATCTTCCAATGTATATATGCCTTATTTGTGTTGCCTACAGCAAGGTTAACAACGAACTTTCTCACTTCGAAGGAACTCCATACGTATAACATTTTTAACTACATTATTTACTCAGCCTTGCCCAATAAAACATTTGAGTATGTTTATATGTACATACATTAATAAGTTTATTCCCTTTTACGAAGTATTGTAGATGGAACTTTCGAGTAGAAAATTCAAGTTTTTTTTTTATTTTAATTTTAACAAATACATATACAGTGTATACCGGATGTAATCGGTAAGTGTGGCCGTTCTTTTTTAATTTATTATATAACTAATATTAAAAAAGTTAAAACCCTTTTTTTTTAAAGTGAGACAGCCAATGAGTAAAATGACATTAATAACTTTTAAAAATAAAACGAATTTTTTTTTTTTAATTTTGGCTAAAATCACTCCCATATACTATTATATCTGTAATAAATTTATGCAAGAATAATATGGAAGAGCATACCTTCTGACATAAGTATTGTTGTACTTATACTTAAAATAATATTTCCAACAACTTCTATACATTTATACAACAACTTCTTTACATTTTTTCGAATTACTCTCCTTCATTCTCTATGCAAAGTTCCATTCGCCTAAACCAACTATTAAAACACTTTTGCCAATCTTGATCCTATAGGTCCAAAATTGCAACTTGCAACTTCGTAAAAAATCATAGCGCGCAAATGTTCGCGGTTTACGCGGGAACTGTCGTAGTTAAATGATCAGAACCTCATTATTTTTTTAAAACCAGTAAACTAGCGTTCTATTTTAAAATAAATTTTATTTTTAAAAATATATAATACACATGCGTTCCATTTTTAAATTACGAACATCTTAAAATTTATCGAGTGACCTACGTGCATTACTTATATCGAGCATTATACATAATAATTACATTAATTTAATTGTCATTATACGTTAAATATTTAAAAATCGAATTCTACATAAACGTTTCATCGTACGTACGTACTCATTGAAACCCAATAGGATGAAATCCTGTGTCTAGAAACACACACAATATAGGCACAAATACCGAGATAACGACAAATATGTGTGTTACTTATACAGATATTAATAGTGAGCGAACATCGAACCCGCTACAGCTAGCGCAACTGGCAGTTAACGTGACCACTGCACAAACCTGTCGTTGAATATAATGTAACTTAGACCCTTTTTTTATAACGCTGGGAAATGCATTTACGCATCCTCCGCACAAGGTGACGGGTATGTGGGACTCACTGACACGGCAGTACGTGCCAGAATACCCGCTAAAACCCAGCAGTGCCCTCATCGTCGTAGTGGGGCGCCATGGGATCGCTTTCGCACGCAACCGTGACGCTCCGATGGTTGGCCTGCCTAGGCGGGCCGCCTTTGCCTATAGAGTTCTCGCGGGCATCGTGAGCTCTCTATTGCCCTGGTGGCGAGTGGGAGGATAATAGGTGGCCCTCCCACTCTATTGTGGAGGGTGAAGGAGCGCGTAACGCCATCTCCTTCCCCCCGGTCGAAATGTAACTTATATCCTTCTTCAAGGTTCTTATTTCTCTATCAAATCTCTATACCTCTATATATCTACCTCTATACTAACTTTAAACTACTTTATATATAAAATACTTCCTATATAATAAAATACCTATATACTAAAATTGAATGAATGGATTTAAAATTTTAAGCGTAAAAATAAATTAAACTGACAGACAAAGTTAATTTTGCATTTAATAAAACTGGATTAATTAATATCATGTCAACCACTGAAGGAAGTGTCGGAAATTAGAGATTTGGGAGTCATCATTGATAAAAAATTAACATTTAGATCTCACGTGGACAAAGTTGTTGCGAAAGCAGCTCGTGTACTTGGATTCATCAGGCGAAATTCCAACGGTTTCTCTCAGGGTGTAAAAATAGTCTTGTACAACGCTTTAGTTCGCAGCCTTCTCGAATACGCTAGTGTAATTTGGAGCCCAACCTTTAATGTCCACTCTCAACGTGTTGAAAGTATACAGCGTACTTTTACAAGGCATCTCGCTTTTTCTGCTAGCGGCATCTCACACAGGCGACCGTATTGTCAGCGATTGGCTTGGTTTGGAATGATGAGCCTTCGGAATAGACGTACACTTCTTGACATGTGCTTTTTACACAAAATTCTGAGTCAAGATGTGCGTGACAGCAATTTGGTCGAGCGTATATCTCTTTCAGTCCCACGTAGGTACCCGAGAAATAAAATTCACAACATCTTTCATATTCCAATATCGAAAACTCGTATGGGAAACCAGGCGCCCGTGGTTAGACTGTGTGCGAATTATAACAGAATTGTGAGGGATTTACCTGGCATAGACATATTTGGTGATTCCTTTACCATGTTCAAAAAAAAAACTTGTACATTTTCTTAAATGATTTTTTTTTTCTTTTTCTTTAAATTAAATTTCTCGTATTTTAATGATTTACTTTCCTTTTTGCTTTATCTTGACGTAAGTTGAATAAAAATGTATGTTATGCATGCTAGTTATTGATATATGTATTAAGAACTTTATTGTAATGGTGTTTTTATCAATGTAAAAATATGTATAAATATATATATATATAAATAAATAAAATAAAATAAATAAATCAAAACAGAATCTTTTACGAACACACAATTTATAACTTTGAGACTTCATTTGGCTGTCGTTAATTATTACCGCTCTGCTGCCGTGTGCCGTAACATGTCGTTTTATAGCCTATAATCTTGCTCAGTAAATAAATTGTCTAACTCCGGCGTATTGTTTAAATAGAATTTTATATCTACTTTTACATCGAAGTGGAAAAGTAACCTAAATTATATACAATAATCACATGTCTATGTGTGTGTGTGACACATATAAAAAAATAAGTATTATATCATCAAACATGGCGGACAAAGATAAGATATATCTCAATGTACATCTACATGTACAGTTCCGAGTCGCCAAACTAAACACCAGTAAAGCCACCATTAAAGTGCATTGTTTATCGTCCACACCGAATCCTGGCTCGGATAAAGGTAACGCTGTAAAGTCACGTTAAATTGTTCACGCTTTATTTGCCGCTTGCATGGAAATAATTCATGAACTACAAGAAATACAATTGAAATTGCCGTTCATTTGTATGTATGTAACAACGGTCCTAACGTGATTACCGCGGTCATAATAATATTAAATATAATAATATTAACGCTTAACTGTATTATGGAATAAGAGAGTAATGTGTCTGCTAATATGCATTGTAATATCAAAGCCGGTATGTTTGCGTGTGTGTATTGATGAATATGTATCGTGGATGTGAGAGAAATCTATTCGGAATTTCTGAGTTTTTACTTAATTTTATTAGTAAATGTGAACCGCTTCTAATGTTTTTTTTTATTTTTTATTTTTACATTTTAAAAATGTAATTAAATAAAGTCCTAAAACTAGTGGATAGATTAAGTTTTCTAAGTATTATTCCTTAGACACTTTGCTTAAAAAAAAAATTACGTAATCTTTATTTAATATACAGTTAATTAAAATTAAAAAAAAAAAACTATTTTAGGAGCACTATCAGTTCTTTAATGTGTCTTACAAATAAAGTTTGCGATGTATAGTTAGTTACCGATATTTTTGATGTTTCCTCTGCGTATAAAATATATTGTTAAAATGAGAAAATCAGACGAATGGGCGGATATCAGCTACTATTTTCATAAAGATTAAAATAAAACGAAACGGTAATTGCCAGTAATGAACTCTCCTGAACGGACGACAGAAATACATTTGAAGTAAATTTTTAGTAAAGTGTACACATTTAACGCTGTTACAAAATTTCTAAAAGAAATACTTAAAATTACTGTGCAATCGGTTTTTTCGTGCTATAAATGGATAAAAGTGGGTTCAATGTACAAAAGGATAAAAGTCCGGTCAAACGATTTATGTTTTAAAATTTTAATCAAAATCGAAAAGTCAGTTCGATTATATCAAATTGAAATTCGAAATGTACTTTATAAAATTCTTGAGCAGTTTTAAATTTTTACTATAAAAATTATGTTGAAATGTCTGATGTAGCATTTCCTTTTAAGATTCTTTTTTTTTATGTTCAAATATTCCGTACAGCTAAATATCGTATCTTCATTGTTTGTACATGAGCTTTAAACTAAAATTTGTTTAGAAAACATAAAAGACATCAACCATTGTGAAAATCTGCCTTAATTTATAAAACTGACCACTACGAATTTGACTTTACACATTTTTGTTATCTGGTTGATTGATGGACATAACTGAGGGACATTGACAACTTACTCCTTCTTAAAGCGATTCGATTATAGCAGGATTTCCCAATCTATGGTTCGCGACCCACTGGTGGGTCGCAAGCGAATTTTTAGTGGGACAACAACAACCATTAAAACTGTAATGGCGAAACACAGGAAACAATTAAATCCTTCCCATTGAAATAACTTTTTAATGTAGTTATTTGATTAAGTATTAAAAAATTATATTTAAACTTTGTTTTTAATTTAAAAAATCCCTTTATTCATATTGGTAACGGTTACATTTTGTAGAGGTGGGTCCCGAGTTTGATAACTTGTTTTAGATAGGTCGTAGTCCAGATAATTTTGGGAACCACTGGATTATAGGATGAATGACTTTTTAAATAACTATTCTTATAATAAAACTTCGCCTGGCTTCGCAGTTGACAGTGACCCTGCTTTCTGGTCTAGGGTTGTGGGTTCGATGCCCACCCCGAATCTGAGTGTAATATTTTTTTTCTTTTTTTTTAATGTTTAACACACACAAGGTCTGTTATCTAAAACATAGACATTAAGTTGCCTTCATTAGGAACAGACGACCATGTGAATACAAAAAAAAAATTTTTGTCTCTCTGTATCTTAGCTGCGAATTACGCCGAAACTTCTAAATGATTTTTTTTCCAGACTACGAACTAGGACACTGAATGATTTTCGTTCTGAAATTCTTTACAGTTACTTTGGGAGAGAGAATGAAATGAAATTTTTGTAATTGCAAATCCAATCGCGAGTACATAATATATTCATGACATTAACACCCCTTCCTTCTTCAGTTCTCCCACTGATATTTAATTCATAAAGCCGATCAGATGCTGAGCCGCAGCCTGGTCCATCGAAAAGACTGAGGACGGAGTAGTTGTAATATAGAAAATCACCGTGGAATTATGCCTATTGGGGATACCACGTAAAAGCAAAAACGCGCCTCCAGACTCTACACATTGTTAGTACACACGTATAATATATGTATAGTTAAGAAAAATAATACTCACTTCGGAGCGCTGTAAAACCTTAGCTATTGACTTAATGAAAAAATGTTTTATCAAAAAGTTGTTCCTCAAAAAACGATCTACAAAAATGGTCTGATATCATTTTCGTAAAATGATAAAAAAAAAGTTATATCGAAATATTTAAATTTTTTTCTCGAATTTCTGAACATTTTCGCTTATAACTTTTTTATTTATAGTTCTACGACAAAAAGTTACTGGACCAAAGTTGTAGATAATTTAATTTGCAACAAAAAATGTCAAGAACTTTTTTTATCAGATAAATAGTTTAAGAGATATATCGTAAAAACCATTTCAACCCCTATTTTCAAGATGGCGGCCGTGGGACAAGGGTGGCGACCCCACAAACTTGGTTTTAGCTTTACACTGAGCCTCCCTACACATCAAAAAAATAAAATTTCGTCCTCTAAAAAACGCAAGGTAAGGCCTAAAAAATGTAACATTTCAATGGACTAATACTAAAACAACAGACAACCGTTACGGTGTACTAGTGCGAGTAGTCGCCTTATCGCCGGCGGTCGCGGGTTAGATTTCCAATCGGGGAGATATTTGTTTTTATACAAATATTTGCTTCCGGTCTGGGTGTATGGTCTTATGGGTTTTCCTACCGTGCCTAAGAGAGCATGTAAAGCCTTCGGTTCCGTTTTTATCCCAATGAAGGGTAAAGATTTTTCAAAGACTCAGGGCAACAGAGGAGTGGAGGTTCCGTGATCTGAAAGTCGTCGCAACTCCGGACCAATTTCTATCCCAAACTCTATTGTGGGGGACTCTGTAGACAGGGGGCCCTGTATCATTAATACGGCTGATACGGCGGTAGCTACGCCCCTGCATTTATCTGATACCAATCGTTACTCATAATAAAAAATTATATGCCAATCCGCAGTAGAGCTGTGTGGTAGATTAAGCTCCAATTTTTTTTTTTTTTTTATTTATTTTACACTTTGGAAAACTTACAGCTAGTAAAACATATATAACACGAAATATGACAGTCAATAAGGCCAATTAAAAGTTCTCACTGATATACAATAATTAAGTACCTACTTACAAGCTATTGTACATTATAATGTATGTGATTAAGTAAGCGCAAAATACAATGGTTAAGAGACAAAAAAGCTATCACACAATGTTTTCTTTAATTTTGTAACACTAGTATGGAAAAGATCTATGTCGAATTCCTGGCATACGGTGTTGAAAGAACGACTCGCTCTTATAATATATGAGTTCCGCCTGTATGTGCTTCTGGCGTTAGGTATATCTAGTAGGTACGTTAAATTTTCGAAAGCATGCAGAAGGCACGCGAAGCCTGAATTTGTCCAGCAAATCAGGGGTATCTAGTGCTCCATTAAAGATTGATAACAAGAATGTCAGATCTGCAATCCTTCTTCGTTCAACCAATGGTAGGAAATGAAAATTTTGGCATCGAGAAATATATGTAGGTAGGTAACAATTTGATCGCCATTGAATATGCCTTAAAAACTTCTTTTGAACCCTTTCTAAGCGGTCTATGTATATTTTATAAGTCGGGTTCCAAACTTGAGATGCGTATTCAAGATGGCTCCGAACAAAGGAACAATACAAAATCTTAACTGTCTTTATGTGTTTAAACTCTGAAGAAATTCTAAATATGAAACCCAGTGCTTTCGTGGCTTTACTGACGATGTTCTCAATGTGTATATCAAAAATGAACTTAGAATCAAAGATAACGCCTAAGTCCCTGATCATGTCCACCCCGGTAAGATAAGTACCACATAGTTGATAAGGGAATTGAATACGATCTTGTTTTCTAGTAAATGAACATGTATAGCACTTTGAGACGTTAAGATCAAGCTTATTCTTTGAGCAGTAGTCTTGGAAGCTATGCAAGTCTTTCTGCAAAAGATAAGCATCTTCGACTGAACTTATTTGCTTCATGATCTTAACGTCGTCGGCATATAAAAGGATTTTGGAGTACTGAATACAGCTAGAGACGTCATTTATAAATATATTGAATAGGAATGGCCCCAATAAAGATCCTTGAGGCACTCCAGAGTTTATCCCCATGGCTCTAGACGTGTATCCATTTAAAACCACAGTTTGGCACCTACCCTCAACGTAGGACTTAAACCACCTGAAGAGATCACCCCTAATTCCAGCCAATGATAACTTTTGCAATAAGATCACGTGGTCTATACGATCGAAACATTTGCTATAATCAGTGTACACCACGTCGACCTGCGTTCTCTGTGCCATACAGTCTGACAAAAAAATCACTACATATAACGAGATTCGAGGTGGCGGATCTACCCTTTATGAATCCATGCTGATGTCCACTAAAACTATTTTTTAAATGGAAATATAATTGTGTATAAACAAGTTTTTCAAATATTTTTGCAAAGCAACATAGTTTGGAGATTGTTCTGTAATTTTCTACTTTGTTTCTGGCACCTTTTTTGTAAATAGGCGTTATCTAGGTAGATTTCCAGATCGTTGGCATTGATCCGGAATTCAGTGAGCGTCGAAACAAGATGGACAGTGGAACGGTAAGACTTTTAGCGCATTTAGCTATAAAAATTGGGTGAATACGGTCCGGGCCGGCAGATTTATTAATATTAACATGTTTTAGTAGATCCAGCACGTTATTTGTTCGAATCGAGATACCAGTGATATCCACCAATGGCGGCTCTGTTGATTGAGGTATAAGCACTTCTGAGATACTACCACTGGATTTTTCCAGGAAGTTAGAACTAAAATAATCACCGAACATGTCACAAATCTGTTTTCCGTCACTAGACGACAGCGAACCGAAACACATAACTGCTGGATAGGAGTTAATAAGTTTTTTAGATTTAACATAACCCCAAAAAGCTCGCGGGTTCCTACAGATATTCGTTTCAGTTCTTAAAATATAGTCAATCCTTCTCCTATATGGAGAAGAGGCCTTTAACCAACAGTTCTTACATCCTTTCATCTATCCATTCGTTCATCCGCACATCCATTCACCCATAAATGAGGATCTATTGCTTTGTGAGGACAAAACTTAGCATTCGTGATTAGCTTATCATCTCCTGTGTAAAGAGCACATTGACTATGTTTATAAAAAATCACTACACCCTTCTAGCAAAGTTAATAATTGAAAAAATAAACTCCTTTTTTGACACTTTAATTTTTTATTTATTTATAAAACATCAGGCGAATAATATAAAAGCCATATAAATAAAGTATATCAACTTCAAAAACGTTTTTTACAAGCCATAGTAGCTAAAAAAATTAAAAAGCAACATAAACAAGATTATTGTCTTCTATTTAACTACTGTAAAGTCATGCCAGTTGAGGTTAAAGTAAAATATCTTGTACTAAAATAACAATATCATAACACAAAATCTCAAATAGAAGTTGATTACTGTAAAAGATTGAGCAGTATCAAGAATCCAAAATTAGACAACCTCATTCTTTAATAACTGTGGCAAAGATTAACTTAATATATTTTTCCTGCTTCAATGAATTCACTCCCGAAAACGCTAAAAGATGAAATGAATGAAAAAAATTATAAAGAAACTCAAAAACTACTTTTTAGAGCAATTTATATAGATGTCGGTTCTGCTGGCGGCGTCGATGCGATGGACGGATTAATTCTATCTTTGTATATAATTTTAATATATTATTACCTAAGTAATTTAGGTATACTGCACAGTAAAGCTAACTTTTGTTTATGGTGCACTGGATGATGATATTTTAATGTATTAATAAATAAATAACGTGATTAATTATTGTTTCTTTTTTATATATTTGAATTGTTATTCCAGTGTCCATTTCTTGCTAGTCCATAATTACGCAATTTAATTTTGAATTACATAAATATTATTAAATTTTTATATTATTTTCTTTTGAATTATCTACGACCGAAAACTAAAGAATGAAACGCGCCTATGCAGACAAGCGTAGCGAAAGCATTCGTGACAAGGATCTGAAGCTTCGCCCACGAACTCTTTTGAAGTTATCTTGCTCGACTGCACATGTTTGGCCGTAGCATTAGGTGATGTATCAAGAATCTTTCCTTTTCTTGAACGCCTGTATGATTCAATATGTAAAGCAGTATGTACGTAACCAGAATAATCAATAGATTAAAAATATTCCGTAGGCAGAATTTGTGTTGGTTGATTACGCACATGCATAGCTTTAGGCGTAATTGACAAACATTGCTGATGTCTGTAACTGTTGTATCTTTCACTTCGCTATATTACTTAAGTTGGTGTGTGTTTTAAGCAATGAATCACTATCACAAATTAGTATTTAGTTACAAAGTCGCTAGCGGATTTTATCGTCATACTTGCCTAAAGTTTTCTACACACTACACAACGATTTACGAAAAAAAAATAAAGAAATGATGCTATTTTAAAAGAAATAATAAAATAAAGTACATTAATTCATCATTTAATTTGAATCTCAAGTACCCTTTACAATTATATCATTTGAATAAATACTTTAAATTACTTTACAGATTCAAAATTTATTCGCATGAAATGCTGGCACGACGAAGCCGCGTCTTGCGTATAATCGTTTTATTTTAATATATTTTAAGCCTTCACTGATATTTTAAATACAACAATTCTTTTTTGTGTCTCACTTTTTCTTATAGACGTGAGTTCAAAAATCATCGCGTGTGCAAATTTGATCAGACCAGTGGATGAAATCCTTAAATCTACTCATAGAAGCAGAAAATAAAACAAAGCTGTTTCTTTCGTAAACTAACAATCGAATGACCTATATTAATACCCTAGAACAGATACCAGGTGGAAGTGATACATAAACAATAAATTGGAACCAAATTGAAATTAAATTATCTTTATTTCCGACACACACACTACTTATATATATATATATATGAATGACCTACAGCTTAAAAAAATATAAAATAAGAAAAAAAGCGTTAAAACAAAACTTATATACATAAAAAAGTAAAAATAATAATAGTTCACAGGTCACTTAAAAAATGTTGAATTCCTGGAGAATATATATAATGACACCCAAATTTCAACGTTGATTTTCAGTGACTACCTTTGACCTACCATATAAAGCAGTGGCAGTAACAATAAATAGATATAATAAAAAATAAATAATAAAAATAAATATGAGGTCGAAAAAAAAATTTATTCGAATTTTATATACAAATTCAAGACTTTTTTTTTTCAAAGTTTAATTACATTTAATTATAATATACATAAACATGTCCTATTTTGTTCGATAACTTGTTGCCAACTTTGATTATAAATTTATTAATATAAATATTTTTTATTACATTTTATAGTATAATAAAAATTTTGATTTTTAGAAAAGTTTCAGAATAATTTTATTCATATTTTTATTTTTTCTTATACATTATTTGTACACACGCTACTTTACCAGTATGTATGTACCTATGTAATTAGAGGGTGATGATCACTGCAACACAGTTTATACTTATGTAGGATGATCGTTCTCATATGTTACTATTGTACTATTTACTATTAAATTTAAATATTTATAAGGAGACACTCGATAAGCGTGGGTGTCGAGACGCGAGCCGGAACCAGAGAGGGCGTTTTTCGTCTATGTTCACAGATACTAAAGACGCCGTGTTTTAGAGCCGAAACACATAACGGCGTTGCGTTGACGCAACGCTAAAATCAGCAGTTTGCGTTGCGGCGTTGCGGCGTCGCGAAAAAGAGCGTTGTTGTAGGGTAACCAGTTCTTCGTGATTTTTGATTGCGGATATTAATTTAATTATTTTAAATATTATAATTCACGTGAAATTTGTTAATATTTGAAGTTGTTATTAAAGTAGAATGTATAAAAAGTAATCCTTTGTACCGGAAATAATTTTGTGAATCAATTTTTTTATGCTGGTAGGATTTTAAACAACTTTTATCTCATAAAGCCTAAACAAAATTTAAACATAGTGATACATAAATTAATATCTTACATTTATATTAGTTTCATAGATTAAATATAAACAAATAGCTTTCGTCCGCGGCTCCGCTCGCATGGTACAGGCACCAACGGTAGTCGGTACGTAAAGTAGGTACTCTATGTCCTTTTCTGTACCCCAGACAACTGGTATGCAGAATTTCATGATGATCGTAATTCAGGTGAATACTTAAAGCGTGAAAGCGTAAAACAAACAAAGAAACTCACTTTAGCGTTTATCATATGCATGAAATTAGCATTCCCCTATAATTGTGTAAGATAGAAAAAATATCACTATAATAACTTTTCGAAACGCTGCTTGAGTCTTAAATTAGCTGTAAATCCAATAGTTAAAAGTAACAACATAACAACAATTGAGCTGAACTGTGAGCCGGTTCACAGCTCCGGTTCAAGCATATGGCTCATGAGCTTATCTGCAGTTCATAAAAAATCATTGAGATACCCATGTCTAATAAAGACACAAAAAAATAAAATATAAAAATAGACACAAAATGTCAATAAATCATGGTCAACAAGTATGACGTCACAACGCCGGAATTGGCGGTGCCGCGCCGCTAAAATTGGCGGTGACGCCACCGCCGATTTTAGCGTTGCGGCGCCGCAACGCCGTTATGTGTTTCGGCCCTTAGTGCAGATACTTAATATCTAAAAGAAGAGATATAAATCTAAATGGAGTAATTCATAAACAATAGATATATAGAGCAACTATTGTAAACATGATATATAATAAATAAATAAATCTTGTAAGTACTGACATAATTCCGTTCCTGTAGAAATCTTGAAATTTTTGATTAAAAAAATGCGACAAGTTATTTTGACAGTCCTCTCTTGATGTTAACCTAACACTACCCAAAGAATTCTGAAGAGACCAAAACAGGTGAAAATCTGACGGTGCAAGGTAAGAACTAGATGGTGGATGCATCAACACTTCCCAAACAAGCTCACTTAATTTTTCATTTTCGGCCAAAGGTGTGTTTGGTCTGGCTTTATCATGATGAAAGATCACTCCTTTCCTGTTGCTCAATTTCAGCAATTTTTTCTCAATTTTTGCTTAAATATCTCAATAAAATCTTATATAATAAACGACGCTCTTCCAATCCCACCATAAATGCAGCATCAGCTTATTGCGTGTTAATCTGGATTTTGCTACAGTCTGTGGAGCTTGACTAACCTTTGACCATGACCTTTTTCGCACGTTCTTGTCGTAGGTGATTCACTTTTCATTACCAGTGATAATTTTTTTTCAAAAATGGTTCAGATTTATTAAGTTTCAATAGAGAATCGCAAATGAGTACACGACTCATTAGGTTTCTTTCAGTGAGCTCGTGTGTTACCCAAATATCGAGATTTGTTTATAGCCAGACTTTTTCAAATAGGTCAAAACTATTTTGTGGTCAATCCTGCGTTGCTCCACTTTTTTTTTTCAAAAATGGCATCAAATTTGTCCCTATGAGAGCGATCAGAGCGAGCTGCATCTTTGGCATCAAAATTCCTGGGAATTTTGATGCCAAAGATGGCATGGATGGACGGATGGAATGGAACTGAAAACGCTTGAACAAACTTTGTGCTACTCTTGGCACTGCGTTAGGTCCAATAATGTATAAAATGTCCAAAAATTTGGCTTGAATGGCATTTTTTTTTTTTTTGTAGTAAAACTTCAGAATATATCGAATTTCTTCGTTAGATTCACTTATTTTTACGGACAAAAAAAAAATTGAAGAATGGCATGAAAGTGTTTTTTTTTTACTTTTTATTTTTTTATTTCCAACCAAAGAGATTTTTCTTCAATTTTATACATACAAAATACGAAAATACTTTTTCCCCGACGTATTATTATTATACGTATGTAATAAAAAATATGTAACTTGAAAGCGTGCGTGCCGCATCTCAGACATAACGCTGCTGAGTTTGATTTTATATTGACTTTATATTGGCTCACTACACTAGGCATGATGTGGTAACTGACAATGATGCCTAAGCCTTTAACAAAATAAAAATACCAACTGTAGCCAGGAATCGAAACCATGTCCGTCGGTCATGATGGGACTCTCGACACCACTGTATAGAGAAGGTAGTCCAAATACGATCATATAACAGACTTTATTAAAATTTGAAAAAATAATAATAATTTGCTTACATTACACAAATATTTATAATCATAAGTATTTTATACACTATACTATAACTTAATTTTTTTTCATGTTGTTTTTTTCTACGTCATGCTTTAAAGAATTATGTACATAGTACATTTACGAGTATTACCAGCTCCCTATCATTTTCTTTTGCGTTAAAATCGATCCACGTTATTTTAATTGACGAGATACTTACGGCTCTGCTCCTAGAAATCCTAACGACTACATAGCCGATAGATCTTTGATTTTTTTTTAATAATTTGTAAGTAGCAAAGGCACTTCAAAAAGCAGCAAACTATTAATTGCGATTACCAAATAGAACGTAAAAAAAACAGATTTGTATAGCGGATATTTAATAGCATCTGTACCATTTCTTAGTCTCGCAGATCTAAGACCACTACAATCCCAGATAAATCAAAAGTCATGAAACGGTATCACAAATAAAAGACACTTTTTCTTCTCGATCAAGGAGCCTAACCGGATAATTAAGGCGTCATTCATTTCATCCGTTCCAGTGGAAACTGTCCGTCCGCGAAAATTCAGTCTCTTATATTTTTTATCGAAGCCTCATTGTATGGAGGACACTCCGGGAGCTCAAGGACTTGGAGAAGTAATTATAAATACTCTGGAGGTTCGAGAGCTTTTGATAGTATGAAAAATAAAAAACAAATTTACAAAGAGTAACTTTTATCTATACGAGCATTATTTCGTACGTTAATTAAGTTACATTACAACCAAAACATGTTTTTCTAATCTTTAACATCAATGATTTTACTGACGAAAATAAGCAGTAAATCATCACCATCAACATCATTTCAGCCATTGGATGTCCACTACTGAACAAAAACTTCCCCCGTCGACCCCTAGAGGGACTGCCTGGACTCTGTTTTGCTGGACATTTTAAGAGAGTTTGATTTTAGGATAGTATATACCAATACTTGTTACGCTTGGTAACAAGTTTGTAGAACACAGTGTGTTGCGATAGGATATGGTGACGCTGCTGCCCAGTACCTTTTTGTTTGGTTGTTATTCACACCATTACGGCCTTAGTCGCTTTTTACGTCATTTCGGTAACCAAGAGGTCGAGATTATTCTTTTCTGTCGATCACTGCACTGTACGATGGTTGTAAGAGTAAATAGTGGAGGCATAATTTTAAGGTTAAAAAAATTAAAATAATGACATACGAACATAACAATAATTTTAGAACAAAATCAAAGAATTGTCTTACTAAAATTATTGCAACGATAACCGTTAAAACCGTAATTAATTTTTGAGCACGGAACACTAAATCGAATTTATTAATGCAATGACGTGATATAAGAGACGAGACCGTTAAGATTATCGGTAAATACATAATTTCAAGTTGAAGATGTTTCCAAACGAACAAACTCAACTTCAAACTGAAGCTCAATATATTCTTCAAGTATGCTTTAAGAAGTACTTTTAATCATCTCTTTACAAGCATATCCTATAAGTTCCCTCTTAAAAATCGTTTGTTAATCAAGGACAAAAAAGTTTTCTTACCTCAACTATTCTTTATGCCCTTAAATAAATTGTGTGCGGTGACTGGCAGAGAAGAATAGTTCCAACCTCTTTCTTGCCTAGGTATCGTTAAGACGACTAAGGCCATTGTGGTGCGAACAACTGTACAACCAGGATGTTTATGAGTAGCAGCATCACCATATCCTGCCATATCAAACTGCGCTCGCCAATTCCCCTGCCAAGCGAGGTGAGTATTGGCAAATTTTTACGCAGATGATGGGGGAGACCTACTTTCATCAGTAGACATCCAATTGCTGGTACGGTGGTGAATTTTTTCATTCTACCTTCAAAGGCTTAAACACACATTAGCAGACGGAATCAATAAAAAATACTATATGTATAAAGGTTAGAACTCAATCCGCTGCGCTACTCCGCTGCGGGTCCATGAATATAAAAAGTTAAATCCACTGTAAAAACTAAGGTGTCTTTCTGTAAGATAAAATTATCATGGCAATTATCTAATATATATAAATCTCGTGTCACAATGTTTGTCCTCAATGGACTCCTAAACCACTTAACCGATTATAATAAAATTCGCACACCATGTGCAGTTCGATCCAACTTGAGAGATAGGATAGTTTAAATCTCAAATTATAGTCGCAATTTTAATTTATTGCTAATTATTTGTCTGTTATTATTTGACAGTCACAATTATCTGTTAACTCCAAATGATTCTAACAGATGTCGATACCTTTCGACTGGGTTGAGTAAGTAATCAATAGATGGCGCTGCTATGGTAAATCTACGAACGTGTCATATAAGCTACATTTTAACAGCATAATTACCACGTGTTGTTGAGGCTAAAGTATAAATTAAATTTATTTTTATAATTTTTAAAATTTTAGTTAAATACCCGTGCGAAGCCGGGGCGGGCCGCTAGTTAGTATATAAAGTAGCCGCAACTAAACTTTCCTTCATCTAATCTAATATATATAAATCTCGTGTCACAATGTTTGTCCTTAATGGACTCCTAAACCACTTAACCGATTATAATAAAATTCGCACACCATGTGCAGTTCGATCCAACTTGAGAGATAGGATAGTTTAAATCTCAAATTATAGTCGCAATTTTAATTTATTGCTAATTATTTGTCTGTTATTATTTGACAGTCACAATTATCTGTTAACTCCAAATGATTCTAACAGATGTCGATACCTTTCGACTGGGTTGAGTAAGTAATCAATAGATGGCGCTGCTATGGTAAATCTACGAACGTGTCATATAAGCTACATTTTAACAGCATAATTACCACGTGTTGTTGAGGCTAAAGTATAAATTAAATTTATTTTTATAATTTTTAAAATTTTAGTTAAATACCCGTGCGAAGCCGGGGCGGGCCGCTACTTAGTATATAAAGTAGCCGCAACTAAACTTTCTTTCAAAGATAAAAATATTTTTGGCGTTCATATTAAACTGGAAATGTGAAAACTTGCTACAAATTTAATTAATGTCAATGTGATCTCTGCAAATTTAGATATAACGTAAAACTAACACAATTATCTTTGTAGTTTTGTTATGATCTTAGTTTTCCTCACTAAGCTAGTCTTTTAAGTTCAAGACATAGTATTTCTTGAAACAAAATGTGTTGTCAAGGTATACACAGTTTTCATAACATAACCCCAACAGAAAATGTCATCGGAAAATTTTACACAAACATTTTGGATAAAAGTTTCTTCTACAGAATTTAAGCGAAAGAGTTTTAATTTAGAAAGCATTTTACTTACTCGCTAAATGTACACAACGTCTTCATTTAGCGAGAAAAAAAAACTTTTACGGGAGTACATTTAGCGTGTAAATTTTGTAATGGAATTTTACTGTTACATGACCTTCCTATTGCTTCCTTCCCTTCCTTCCTTTTTTCTTCTCCTTTCTTCCTATTCCTATTACTAGCTATATTAAAACTCTTTTATATTTACTAAATACATATAGAGATATTTGAAAATAATACGTAATTTTTTGTTCCACTTTGATGGAATAGAGAAATTAGTATTTGTATTTGTTATTATGACTGAAATATGTATGGATGTCATCATTTGTAAACAGTGCGACAATAACAGCATCAAAATATTGAAAAAAAGCAACAAAATCTACAGTTTTAACTAACACCTTAAACTCGTGTCGTAGCTAACCTAGTTTATATATAATAGGTACAGGGATCTACCTATTATATATATCTCATCATAGACAGTTCAAATATATATGTGTATAATAAGATGGGAGTGCATATTATTATGCTAAATTTTTACTGTGCTTTAAATTTTTAGTATCAATTTCACTCTAAGATCAAAAATTAAAAAAATGCCACTAACTTAAGGACTTGCGATAAAAAATCCCGTTGATAATGCATATTCATACATTATCCAAAACAAGCTTAAAGCTATTGCTCTCTCGCTCACATCGTTCCATCCTTTTCACAACATGAACCCAATATTACCTGGTCAGTACGAATCGAATTTGAGGTTTTATAAATTTTTTAATACTACAAAGTTGCAACATCTGGATCGGGACAAATCTCCTTATTCACGTAAGCTGCTTAGGAGGTAAGTCTTTGACAATCGAATGCGAGAGAGATTGGGAATCGTGAATATAAATTTTCGCGGAGACAAACTGGATGAGATTAAACGCGCACTGCGGAATTCTGACGCGTACGATTTTAGTGTATTTTGATAACTGCTAGCCATCACGGCGCTTTAGGTGTACTTTAAAAGTCGATGTGATAGTTATGATTGAAAACAAAATCATATCATTTTAAAATCTTACTTCATATAAAACAGAAATAAGACTTTTACAAAGTTTTTATTAATGATTTAGAAATGCAAAATAACTTAGTTAAATTTTTTGCAATTTTTAATACACTAATTAGATCAAAAATCTATATTAAGAAAAAACTTCTTTTGTGAGTATATATTTAAATCATAGCAATCCCAAAAAAATACTTTGAACATATATATATATATATATATATATATATATATATATATATATATATATATATATATATATAATCACATTTAAAAGTGTTTAAAAACCCGACAGTGCGTCACCTCAGAAACTTTTCTCTCAGGATCCCGCGCCCTCCGAATTAATTCGGACACGAATTAATCCGAAAATCTACCGATTTGAAAGATTGTGACGCTCCTGTCACCACGCGCCGCTTTATGAATTTCGAACACGTTCCATTTATCTGACATTTTTATTTTCACAAAAGGCTTTATTAAATTCAATAAAGCCGGCATTCCCTTTAAGTTTGATTTAAATTGGAATTCTTATTCAATTTTATATCTTTATAAAGTTATATAATACTAAAAATCTTAATCGCTAAGAACAATGTCTTACAAAAACTTGCTTATTTCGATATAAATTCAAATAAACCATATCTGTCTGTATTGATATCGGTTTTACGATGAGAATAATATCTGGTTGACAGATTTAATAAAACCACAACAAGCTAAAGAAATTTTCATATAGTCGTCTAACGGGCTAAGTTAGAAGGATTACGCCGAGTTGCACGAAACAAATTTTAAAATTTAAGTGTTTATTAAACTAATTTAATTACAAGAATCGTGATCATCTGTTGGCTCTGTTTCACGAAACCTACAATCTGATTAAGTTAAAAAAAAATAGTTTAATTAAAGACCTGTCTAGCGGATGATTAATTCCAACAGCTTTAAATTTAAACATGAGATCAACTAATTTTAAGATTTATTTCAACTTAACTAACGGAAAATTAGCGACGGTTTTGTGCAACTCGCCGTTAATCACGCAGGAAATAAATATAGGACTGGACAATTAGAACCACCTAAAAAATTGATTGTAAGAAACACGAGCCGTATATGCGTTCAGTATATTGGAAAAATGTCGAATAGTATGGACAAAGTTAAACTTTTTCATTATTAGATTTTTTTTAAATAATGAACACTGAGTATATTTGAGTATTTTTACTATAAAATGTGGCAAAAATGGAAATTATTCTATTAGACACAAACACTATTAATAGGCAAATTTAAAACGAGATAGTTAAAGAGTGGCATTTTGAAAAATCTTAAAGGCATTGAACCTCTATTATTTTTACTCCGAGCCAAAAACCTGAACACACTACATACACACTCATATAACTAAGGCGAGTTTCACGACTTATCATAAAGTTCAATAATTGAGTAACAAGTATGCTTAATTAAAAAAGTCAAAAAACCCGACTGCGTAAAATACTCTTATTATAAACTAAAAAGAATAAAACAATTTACTAGCTTTCATTTGATACCCATATTGCTACAGTAAGAAAAAAAAATTCAACTCCCCCCCCGTCATTCCGCCATTTGCGGGCGCCATTTTGAAAATTTATATAGCCTATGTCACTACTACAATTTAGACAAATCCAACTACACCTCATATGTCAAAAACCGTCCAGCCGTTTCGGCTGTAGGGCGTGCCAAAGAAATGGACATACATACATACATACATACATACATACATACATATATACATACATACATACTTATATACATACATACATACATACATACACTCGAAAAACATAACCCTCCTTCTGTCGCAGTCGGGTAAAAATTATATCTATATTTTATGACCGTGCACGTTGCGAAAATATGTGCAAAATAGTTTTTATAAAAAAGTTTTTCTATTTATGAAAAATATTAACATAAGAGCTATTATGTATTCTCTCTAAAATATTTTTATGTATATGTTTTGCTAACTTCTACTCACGACTTAGATTCTGCATGTAAAAGTAACGTTGATTTCACACCTATGAAGCAAGACAAAAAGGGTCGATAGAGAATTAAAGTTTTATCATGCAAATTTCTTCTAACGCCTATTTTTTGTATGATTCGAGAATTTTTGTTAGGCGAGAATTGCAATATTTTTTATAACTACATATTTACGTAAATGGAGTACCTAAGTACCTAGGACTATGCTTGGTATTTTTCTGCGAGATCGAATCAGAAATGATGAGATCCGCAGACGAACGAAGGTTGCCGACATAACCCAACGGATTTGCAAACTGAAGTGGCAGTGGGCAGGGCACATAGCTCGAAGAACTGACGGCTGATGGAGCAGAAAGGTTCTCGAGTGTAAACCACGTACCGGCAAGCGCAGCATCGGACGGCCGTCCACGATATCGACAGACGACTTGAGGAAAGTCGCCGGAAGCCGTTGGATGGAGGCTGCTTTGAACCGGTCGCTCTGGAAATCTATGGGGGAGGCCTACGTTTAACAGTGGACATCCAATGGCTGATATGATGATGATGATGAGTACCTAATACTTTAACAAAACGGATACACTAATCAGGTGCCTTCTCGCGCCAGCTTTTACTGGAATTCCGTGCTTAAGACTTATTGCACCAACCAGTGCTAAATTATCCTTCAGATAGCTTCAAACTATACTCCCGTTATTAATTCTACGTTTTCAGAATATCACGATCCTTATGAGTGTTGGTCGCGATGTACGTCCTACTTTGAAGGAGTGCGATTTTTATTCTCACCCATCCACCTCTCACCTCGCCGGTATGAACCGTATTAAAACTCAAAGAAACATTACGAAATTTATTAAAATCATTGCTCTCATATTTATCTGCTTTGATATCCTTTTTGAGTTTATGCTATATCTTTAATTAATGAAATTTAAATCTGTTCAGCTCCCGTACCGTAATCATTTCTTTATTAACAAACAGAGCTACTTTAAACATAGTATAGTTCAATACCTACTATTCCTTTAGCTTGAATAAATCAACTCTTGGACACTCTATAGATAGCTGTGTAAAAGAAAACTTTACATATTTTAGAGAGCAATCGGATAAAACCTCAACAGGTACCGCAGCCCTTAAATATATCCATTAAATTATATTTGAATCAAAGCCTTCTTCGATTAAATATATTATAATTTATTTAAAGTTATTGTTGATTTCCAAGTATTATTCATTATGTACCAAATTATAAATATAAAAACAGCTTTAGTTCTTTAACAACTATGAGCCAAAATCATCTCTTAAAGAGTACCTTAACTTACTCAGGTATGATGAAATATTATAACGTTTTTCTATAATCATATAACATACGTAAAACCACTTTCAACAAAATAGGTATTTCGACTTTTGGTTATTGTAATAAATACGGTTGTCTAAGTTGGGCAACGTAATACCTGTGTTTTAGGTAACAGCCGACTGATGCACATTTTTTAAAATAAATATACATATATCCTATATATGGAAAATATATATTATATACAGGCTCGAGGCGGGAATAGAACCCACAACCCTAAAGTAAGGTCACTGCCAACTGCGGCAACAGGCCAGTTATATGTCAGTAGTATTATAATTACAACTATTTCAGAGACATAAATATAGACATAATCTCAAACTTTCTTATTAATATCGAAAAAAAAAGAGGATTATTGCCAATAGACTCGACACAACATGTAATTTTTTCAAATACATATTCTATCATCATCATCATCATCATCATCATCATCATCATCATCATCATCATAAAACACAAATAAAAATCCACATAGATAATGTATGTAAAGAAAAAAAAAGAATAAATTAAAAAGAATAAAACAATTTACTAGCTTTCATTTGATACCCATATTGCTACAGTAAGAAAAAAAATTCAACTCCCCCCCCCTCATTCCCCCATTTGCGTGCGCCATTTTGAAAATTTATATAGCTTATGTCACTACTACAATTCAGACAAATCCAACAACACCTCATATGCCAAAAACCGTCCAGCCGTTTGGGCTGTAGGGCGTGCCAAAGAAATGGACATACATACATACATACACTCGAAAAACATAACCCTCCTTCTGTCGCAGTCGGGTAAAAAAATATAGTACAATTCTACGTCTAGGTTATATTTCTTTTCATTATAGTTATTAATGAAGTCATAATAGTGATCACGAATCGCAATTGAAAACGCATCGGATCAACGATATCGAATACGGTTTTCATTACAGCTCAAGTTAATAATAATTATATATTCTTTTAAATAATAATAAAAAGTAAATTTAAAGTTAAGTACGCGCTTATTACCTCGGATTAAAAGAGTACCTACCGCTGTGCTGTGTTTTCTATATTGAGTTTTTTGTTTTTAACTTCATACGTTGTCTCTTACAGTGCAGGTCATTTTATACTCTGTATGTCTACTGTAAGCAGAGGACGTGACACGCATTAAAATGACATATATACTGGCGTCATTTAGAAAAAGATCCTGTTTTTATTGGGAAATTCCTTTAAAAATAATTGTACAATAATCCGGATCTGTTAAAAACGGTTCTGTCTAAAAATAAATAAACTGTTACTTATATAAAGATATCAATAAAGAATACCCAATTTCTATTTTAGTATTTATGGAAAACTAGCTTTTACCCGCGGCTTCGCCCGCGTGGAATTCGGTTATATCGCGCTTCTTAGTTTTCCCGTATATATAGAGTTTAGAGTTTTTAAACCAAAAGTGCGTGGTAAACTATATTATATGTTTTACGTTGGGGAGCAAAAACATGCAAATTTTGGGCACTGGATACCCGGGAACACGCTACATAGAGCTGGCCATGCGAAAACAATGCTTTTCTAAGTGTACTCCAGCAACCCTTAGAGTTTGACCTTGTGCTTTATTAATGGTCATAGCAAATGAAACCCTTATAGGAAATTGAAGTCTTTTAAACTGAAATGGGAGGTCTGTTGGAATAATCGGAATCCGAGGAATGAGTACACTTTCACCCTTTGCAGCGCCAGTTAAAATAGTGGCGGTAATAATATTCCGCCCAAGGTGAGTGACACGCAGCCTGGTACCATTGCACAGTCTAGGGGCATCGAGATTACGCATGAGCATCACCGGAACCCCTACTTTTAATTTTAATTTATGTGATGGCACCCCAGATAATTCCAAAGAATTTAAGAACTCTACAGGATATGAGGTACTATTTTCTGAGTCTATCACCGTGTCTACAGATAAATATTCAGTAGTTTCTCCCATATAATCTCCCAATAATCTACTTTTTGGACATTTCTTCACTTTTGTAAACCCTCTGGAACAGTATTATACCAGGATAAAGGGTAGGTAAATAATAACAGAAGTTTTTGCAAAGAAAATTACTAAGTACACAGGATTAGTAGATGTAAAAAACCAGTTTAGAAGATAAACCAAATTCCTCATTTTCGGGGATTAATTATCATATCATTTACCTTCTAAGTTTACATTGTGTGTATTCGTATGCAAAACATAACTTTGTTTTAAACTACACACAGCGCCATCTATCTCCGAACTAACAATATTTTTGTTTTCCCTCGGGAAAATCAAACTTTTTCGGGATAAAAAGTACCATATTATTTAATCCGGACTTCTAACTTTACGTCTGCAAAATTTCAAAGCATTCGGTTCAGTAGTTACGGCGTGAAAGCGGAACAAACATACAAACAAACTCACTTTCCCATTTATAATATTATTAGTAAGGATAACTAAATATTTATCATAATACATATCAATACGTAATTATTATAAAACCACACGAAGAAGACATTGACCTGATGTTTTAAAAGATTTGTTTTTTAGACAATTTAAACAATTATTTTATAAAGAAAGATTATAATTACGTTAAAAAACAGTATTCTTCTATTTGACATTGAACCGACTGATGATGGGTTTCGATACCAGCTCATGACAAATTTTATATGCCGTATCTTACATATGTACATGCATTACATAATATTGTTGTTGTGCTTCGCTTCGCTTCGTTATACGTACAATTTCAGGACTCCTGACACAGAATTTCATCTTACTGAGAGCCGTTGAGTATGAGGCGTTAATTTATTATCTAAATTAGTTTTTAGTAACCAAAAATAATGTTAACGCATTTGGTTATATACCTATAAAGGAAGGAACATAAAGCAGGTGAAACAAAATCATATAAATAAACATAATTTAAGTTTACAATAGATATTCTTTCCGGACAAACATCTTTAAAAATCATAGCTTCTTCTTGTACAACAATGGCTCCAAAGCCAGACTTATAGGACACCTTACATTTTGAAAGCAGCAATCTAAAAATTCCCTTTGTATCGAACAATGCGATACATGTTGCGAATTCTAAATATCATACAAAGACCTTTGAAGCTTAGTCAGAGCTCATGAATATGCTTAGTGTATTCTAAGTTAATATAAATCTTTAATACTAGGAGACAAAGAAAATTCAGAATAATTATATTATAAAATTCACGAGTCAAGCAGTTCCCTGTTGTAATTTTTTTATTTTTTATTTTGTTATTGCACAATTTTTATACATATTACAGAATGGTTAACTATGAGTTAAATTTAACCGTTCTCAATATAGGATAAGAGAATATATATTATACTAAGGTTTGTTGCAGTACCTAAAAATCCTATAGCCTGTCTAAAAACAGATAATAATCAATATGTAGGCATATTTGAAAAAAGTTATTGTTACCAGAAAATCGTTGGAGCCTATTAACAATTTGCAATAATCGCACTGTCATTGTGCAATCAATAACTCTATGAGAATTATAATTAATACATCACAGGTTCAATAATAGGCAGTATTTTGTTGGTTATTCGTTTGCTATTGCAATTTATAACTGAACTATATTTACTACTGTAATAACCGCCGGTTTTTGATACATTTATTTAAACTAACATTGTCTTTAGCAGCGTCTTTATCAGCCGATGATCGTTCACTGCTTGACAAATAAAAACAAATATATTAAATTTAAAAAAAAACACATTTAGTCTTTTATTTAAAATAAATATCAATATTACTGCACTTTTTATGTTTTCATAAGATTATTTCTTTGTGATATAAATGATTTCCACAAGGGAAAGAAAAAATTAAGCTGCTCAGTTTGCCCGTTGCGTACCTATTTTGCTTGCTTTAGGCCTCTTCTCTCCCCCGGGAAAAGTGAACATTCAAAAGGGTTTTTTTATATATTCTTGATACATACGAGAAATATAAACGTTGACTCTAAGGGTATTACAAATTTAATGATAGCAATAACGGTTTTATTCCTTTCCATCGTATACATATATTATCTTACTGTACTGTATCAGCCTGTAAACAAGGTGTCTTCTCCATATAGAAGAAGGGTTGGAGCTTAATTCACCACGCTGCTCCACTGCAGGTTGGCGGATAATTTCCCTACCATGAGTAACGATCGGTGTGAGTAGTGATCAGGTGTTTATGATAATAACCGGGACCGACAGCTTTACGTGCTCTCCGAGGCACAATGGGGAGACCCACAAGGACATACACCCAGTTGGGAAACAAATATTTATACAAATACAAATATCTGTCCCGAATGGGAATCGTACCTGCGTCCGTCAGTACGCGGCGTTGAGGCGACTACTCGCACCACTACACCAGAACGGTCGTCTGATATATTATCTTACGTAACCTAGAAGTAAAATATTTTACTTAAGGCTTTGTACGTATGAATTTAAATATCTATATAAACTCGATATAGTCTCTGGTTTTATTGACAAAATTCACTCGATAGAGAGATTTGTAAAACAGCTTTGAAGTGTTAGAAAACACGTCTGCGTTTAAAAAGTGTTGAATTATTTTATTAGATGACATTTGTTTTTCCAAACATAAAAAAATAACAACTTTATAACAATAATAAGCAAACGTGAGAAAATTTGCATTTTTTTGCAACAGGAAATAAAAACAAAAGAAGAAAAACTTTACAAAAGATATTTTTTTCGAAACTTTATTAAGCCTTACAAAATAAAATAAAAAAAATACGTAACATTACTAAATTTAGAGGATTTGTTTATCAAAGTTACAGTGTAACTCTTGAGAAACATATTTTGAATGGCCCGTTGGCATTGGCAGTAGGCCTTTTTCACGCTCCAAAGTTGTGGATTCGATTTCCGCCCTAAGTCTGGGTGTATGTGTGTGTGTGTGTGTGTGTGTGTGTGTGTGTGTGTGTGTGTGTGTGTGTGTATGTGTGTGTGTGTGTGTGTGTATAGTATAGTAGTCTAGTCAGTACATATATCAGTCGGCTGTTAGCTCAAATGCAAGCATTAGGAACAGACGACCGTGTGTGCGTGTCGAATATATTAATTATACCCAAGAAATTGCAAATTGAATATTGAACACGATTTGATATGTCTACCCAGCTTACAATAAATAACAGTATAGAACGTTCCTTTTGAACATATGTGCGAGTATGTAAAGATTTCAAAGCGTCCGGGGATTAAAAACAGTTACACTCCGAAACGGACCGAAGATGAACAATGAATAGTTATTAGCTGTGACGTCATCGCTCAGAGACCTGTGGCTTTGAGGTTAATCCCATAGAGATCGTATGATTCAATGGAATTGACCAAACGCTACGAATAATGTAAATATTATATTCTGTAAGCCGGTATATAATGTAAGTATATATCTTAAAAGTCTAAGAAGACTGTAAGTCTCTCATTTTTACATTAAAAAAAGTGTGTGTACTTATGTACACACGTAAGAAGTTATACCGAGTTAATGGGTATTGCTCGTCGGTAATTTTCACTTACAAGCTTATAGGGTAACGTAATTGTTAGCAATTAGCGACAGATGGCGGTTATGGAAATCAATTTTAATACCTTACAATAATTTTATTTAAAAATAAATAAATCTAATTAATAATCTTTTTTTATAAATAAATAAATTAATTATATTTTAAATTAATATAAATCTTCAATTTATAAATACAAAAATGTTGACTAGCTAACTTCAGGGTGTAGTATAACTTCAAAAAAGCCAACGTCACGCGGTGTTCCCAGACGGTCGCCCATCCAATTACTGACCGCGCCCGACGTTGCTTAACTTCGGTGATCGGACGAGAACCGGTATATGGATGTTGACAATTCATACGTTTAGGATGTCGATTTTTCATGACGGTATTCGCGCGCATCGTAAAAATTTATTCTCATCATTTTTCCCTAACGCGCCAATAGAAGTGTAACTTCAATAATCGTTTATTGGATTTCCAAATCCACCACCACCATATCACATCAGCTTTTGGATGTCTTCTGCTGAAAGTAGGCCTCTTCCATCATATCTGGGGGGTTTGCCAATACTCACCACGCTTGGCAGGCGGGTTGGCTAGCGCAGTGTGTTGTTACATATATGGTGACGCAGCTGCCAATCACCATCCTGGTTGGTATACAATTACTCGCACCATTATTGCCTTAGTCGCCTTTTACAACATCTAGGCAAGAAAAAGGTCGGGCCTGTTATTCTCTGCCGGTGACCGTACGGCAAATTTCAAAATCCATCTAATATCATATATGAGAAAGTTTGTAAGAATGTATGTATGGGTACATGTTTAATATTATACTTTTAACGCAAAACTTTTTTTGAAATTTAATATGTAGCATAATAACTAAAAACATCTGACTGACCTGAACCGAATCAGCCTATAAACGTCCCAGTGCTAGGTAATGGCCTCTTCTCCATATAGGTGAAGATATCTAGTTATCATGAAATATTGTAAGTGATGATGATGTGTTTTCCCAGCCGATTTCGGCTACAGTGACTGCCACTGTCGATAGGATCAATTATTGTCTCTATGTGCTCGTTCATGTGCCCTCACGTGACTGCAATAGCCAATCTTGTTAGTAAAATTTCGGCCACATTGGTCACAGGTAAGGACACCATTCACATAATTGAATGATGTCTTCGGTGGGCTTTGACTTTAAGCTCATCGCGTCTAGTGTCCAATTTCAATCTCCTTTCCTCCTCGAAACTCGACACCTGTACCCGCACCAGCCGTCTCCACTCCGAACGATTTGCGGCGAGATCTTCCCATTTGGAGGGCTCATTGTAAGTACCGTAGATAAGAAATTACTCGAGTAAAACCGCGAGGCTAAACTTTCATTTTATACACGAAAGTGGATATTGAAACAATCATGCGAAGCAGATAAAACTGACACTTTCATAAGAAACATTGGTGTAAACTCAGGATTTACTATTGAAATATATAGACAGAACAAGAATATAGACAATGTTGAGTTAAAAAAATGTATGTTTGAAATGTATTTATTTATTCGAAATGTAATATCATGAGTGAGAACTAAACATTATGAAAAATGCCTTAAGTTTTTATGATTGTCATTGGTCTTTTTTTTCTATACGCATACACAATTCCGTGACCATGTCCTCTTAGAACCAACTACATCCGAGGTGAAAAAATTCCCTTTCATTTCCTCAGATATAATCTTTAAGATCATTGCGTACTGAATCCGGCTCGGTGACCGCTACTAGACTTTGGTATGAACAATGCATGAAATAAACGCATGATACATTGTCTAAGAAAGAAGTTAATAAAAGTACTTGTGTAAAGTCCGGAGTGATACTAGTTGTAAGCATTGAATTATGTAATGTAGAAAATTAAGTCATAATACACTTATAGATAGTCAAAATCTTAAACTGAACTGAATCAGCCTCTTAACCTCCCACTGCTGGGCAAAGACCTCTCCATATAAAAGGGTTGGAGCGTAATCCACCACGCTGCTCCGCTGCGGGTTGGCAGATAATTTCGACTTTAAAAATTTATTAGAAAATACATCTAGTGATTGCTACTTACTCTTACTCTGTATTCCTTTAAGTTAACAATTCATTTACAGTTGGAGGACAGAGATAATTCAAATCTTTAATCTTTCACTCTTTCGTTATATCCTGCAACGCAGTCAGTGTGTAAAGCCCTTAAAGGTCACTTGGTCTAGATTCATTAAAAGCCATTTCCGAGAAACAGAGACACAAAAACAATATTTCCACAAAATTTCTTTCGTTTCTTTGTATAATTATATTCCTTATAATAAATCTTTCCACAATTTTATTATATGAATAAATCGTAACTTTAATATTGTTGTCTCTGCTTTTCTTTTTTCAAAGAATACATTTTCATATTTCCTTGTAACGCCTAGAAAATGTTATGAAATAATAATACAAGTAAAAAAATTACCTTTTCAGTCTCTCTCCTAAAAAATGATAAATAAAATGTAAATAATATTTTTTTATTTGAATAAGAAAATATATCTGTATCTTTTTTTGTTTTTTCTTTTTTTGTTTCGAGCTGGCTATTGGATCTCTTTCTTTAATTGATTGGGTGAAATTGATGAATTTTAAAAATCGTATCCAGTCTCTTTAAATCTAAACTTTTCTATTATCACAAAGAGTTTTCAATCGGCGATGGATTTCCCCGGACTCCTGCACACAGATTCTATTTCATCATTCGCCGGCGCCGTGGAAAGAGATGTGCTTTATAAGGTTGATCATCTACTACACATATAGCACTATATATTGCGATAGAAATCTATACACTTGTTTTTCGATTGGATTTCGGTATGTGCAATATTACAGTACTTAATCTTATTCCCTGCTATCAATCCGGCTCGCGACAGCTAAAGAGACTAGTGTCATCGATTTAGTCCGCGATAGTCAATGTCTTATTATTGTTACTGTTACTCAATAAGGTTAAAAAGAAAACACATAATGATAATTCCTCGCACCGATGTGACAGCCTTTGTTTTTTTTAGAGTTTTTTTTTTTTGTAGACCAGTAAAACGATAGAACTTTAAGTTTTTTATCACTTACTTATATGTATTTTAGAAGTATGTATATACATTCTTAACCAAAAATATTCAATAGAACGTGAGTTATAGCGCTCTGAACACGCCCGCCTCGAAAAAATGGTCGCTCACATCCTCTCACGATTCCAGTTTATTGACTTATCTGAAATAAAAAATAATTACCGGCGTTTTAATATGTAAGCTGTAATGCACGGAACGGACTTTTCCGTTCGTAAACCTCCCGTATTTTTGGAGTAATTTTGAAAATATTTCTATTCATAGTGTCGTTTAATTTTGTATTCTTTGAGAACAGCTATGGTTTCATTAAAAATTAAGCATAGCGCTTTATTACTCGACTCAGTCACAAAATACTGAAATTCCATTTATCTTTGAACGTTCTACATTCACTGTCTATTTTTCGCTTCTTTTCCATACTAATAAATCACACATAAAAACAATAAGTCAAATCAAAATATTGTTATTCATGGGTGTTACTTTATTTCACAACAGACAGATTCGCTTCCTTCTCCTTTCCTTCGCAGACTGACTTGCAGTTACGCCCTTAGCCTTTTAAGCCAATCACTGCCATCTCGAAGAGATCGGAATACACTAGCCAGTAATTCTCAAATATTTAATTACAACAACCTGTTTGCGGGTAGATGAAATAGACAGTACAATATATATTACCACTAGTCGCCACTAGATGTCGCTAAGTATCACAATACACAAAAGTAATTCAAATCTAATAAAAAGCGTATGTTTGCTTAGGTCCAGCACTTTGCGACTAGTCTATCTAGAAATATAGTTAAGGGCAGAAAGAATAAAACTGTTTTGGCCCTTGGAACGTACTGAAAAAATCATTATAACCCTAAGGTTCAAAGTTTGGAGACCCCTGGTATAAAACAAATAAATTATCAAAAATTGTACAAATGCAACTGAATCAGCCTGTAAACGTTCCAATGCTCGACACAGGTATCTTACCCATATAGGAGACGGGTTGGAGCTTAATCCACCACGTTGTTCCACTGCAGGTTGACAAATAATTTCCCTACCATAAGTAACGATCGTTATCAAGTGTCTATGATAACAACCGGGATCGACGGCTTTACGTGCTCTTCGAGGCACGGTGAGGAGACTCATAACGATATACATTATACACCCAGACTGGAAACAAATATTTGTAAACCCGACCCGTGACCGCCAACGTTGAGGCGACTACGCGACTGTTCGCACCACTATACCAGAACGATATATGACAATAACATTTTTAGATAAAAAATTACGTTCTTCACCTCCACTAATACCTTATGATTTATTTAAAAAAAACTCATTATGAGTTAATTCGATATAATATTCCGAGTTAGTACCTACTTGTAACAGTTAAAACCTAATTAAAAGCAACAAAAGATGTCACCATATAAAAAATAAATTAACTACAATCACACTCAGGTCTTTAATACCATGAACAAAAACAACATCATACAAAGCTTTATATACTTAGTTGCTCTACGCTATAAACCGCTATATAATCTATATATTAAGTGGAAAGCCACCCTATGTCATCGGAAAATTTCCGAAAGGACATTGAAAATCTCGCTGAGAATCAGGTTACATACTTGAGTTATGTTTAAGGACTCTATCTGACATTACTTCATACATATTTCGAACTTGACATAAAATAAAAAAAATTAAACACCTAACCAATTTAACAGCATATTATATGTTGTCTTTAAAAAAAAATTTCGTCACGTAAATATTGATACAAATAAGAACCATCTTCAATGAGAAAAACGTTTTAAATTTGACTAAGTTTAAGAATTAGGTACTATGCAAAGATTGGTGCAAAACAAAAAATTAAAGTAGGTACTAACGCTCTTTTAAATCGCTGAAATTCTAAACAAACTTTACAAATAAAAAAAAAAACAAGAAAAAAAAAGAAAAAGCAAATAAGTTATTTTCCTTTTACGATAATTTCATTTTGTATAAAAAATTGTCACAAAGCAAATTACAAAGAACCTTAATTAGTGAACACTACTAAAGTAGCCTGTGCTAAGGATAATTAGTTTGTTCCCGTAAAATACATATTATGTGTGGATAAATACTTTGGATAAGATACTTAAGCAATTTTAGCAAATTATTAGTAACTAGTTTATAAAAACGGAAATTTAATAATTGTTATATATATATATATATATATATATATATATATATATATATACACTGATAATGACCCAGTAGTAAAAAAGTGCTTTATGAATATAAATTTGGGACAGGAAACGTCACATAATTTAATATTTCGACATGTAAGTATGTTATCACAAAGAAATACGAGATCGAGTATCAAATTTTTGAAATATTAATTACTAACTTATTACTGCTTAACTCTTCTGGAAATTAATGACTATTGCTAGTTAACTATAAATCCTAGTATGAAGTTTAATATGTAAATAAATATGTTTAACACATATTTCTAATAGTTTTAGAATTAGTAGTTTCAAAGTTTATTTATTGGCTTATCTTTATAATATTAGTATAAATTGTAATGATTGAAAACGAAGATGAAAACTAAAATGAAATTACTTAATAAAATTCATTGACAAATTTGAAAACATATAAAATCAAATATATAAAGAAATATATCGTAATGTTAACAAAGGTAATTTTGTAACGTTATATAAAATGAGCTTTTTTTGTTAAAAAGGATCGCAATAATATTAAATCCGTCCGATCTCAAGAGATTATAATAGCTTTCATAAAAAGGTTAAATGTTCTCGAAATGTATTTTAAAAACCAAATATATTTTATATGAAATATTTTATATAAAGGATTTTTTTACATTAGTACATACATTAAATGGTTTTTTTTTCATGTGTCATGTTCCAAAAATTAAAACATGTCAAACGTAAATTAATTAACGTAAAAAAAAAATCGTCTAAACATTGAGGCGATTATTCTAATCTTAGTATTGGAAGCCAGCTGATGCGACTAAAACTGAAGACCAACTACAGGGAGCCTCATTTCTTCTAGACTGAGAAGTTCTACGGACAATTATACACTAGTACACACATAAAAGAGGATAGAGAGAACGGGATCCGTGGAAGATTCATAAGTAGAGTAACCGACACAACTCGTATCGTATCGACACATCAATAAATCAATACAAATCGTATCGCGATTACAGTCGACTTCATCTCAAAATACTGTGGCATTTGTGGATCCATTGATTTCAGAAGAAAAGAAACAAATTTTGTACCTACGATTGAATGTGAGACTTACTAAAGAGAACAAAAATCTACTACTGTACATTTTCATGATGACAGTATTGATCAATTTGTGGGACGTAATAATCTGTGTAAAATTCCAATGTTCACATCCATATGTTCATTTATTTATCAATAAATTCCACAGTATCTAATGTTAAAGCATTACATTTTTGAAGTACTTGCAAAAATACTCTCTTAGTATTTACGCTAAATTATGTTCCATCATAATTTTTTAAACTAACTCGTCTAAAAACCTGTATTAAATGAAAATAACAACAATAAAATAGTACAAACGATTTCCTTTAAAAGCAATCAAAATATTTTGATTATTCACGAATAAAATACATCGTCCGAGATGATACAAGTTTTGTTGTAATTCTATCAAAGGCACGTTTCATTATAAAAATATATTTGAAAATACTTAACGAATATGTTTTTAAATTTTAAATATTTATAAACATATAAAAATAACATTTATAATCAGCCATAAACTTAACTACGAGTTAACTGAAATACCTACCTCAATCATGTCAATCTACCTTTATGCTGAAGCTGGACACTGCACCCCACTTTACCAATAAGCATAAAATAGTTTATAAACACTTAGCACTTGAAAATAAAGTGCATTTACTCGAATTTAAATCCACAACCTTGTCTTAAAATTAATGAGCTTTACCCGTCTCAGTAGCAGCCTGTTCTGTAGATTATGTATGTATATATGAATCTTCTTTTATACGTTACAAAAGTAGTTATCTTTACTAATAGAACTTATTACATAATCCGAATAAAAAATGAGAAAAATTTATAACAATTTAAAATATCTTATATACCATACCTGGAATGTTGAATGAAAAATATCATAATCCTGGCAAGTTTCAGAAAAATGAACAATATGAAGTCGGAACAGATTAAAAACGTTCATTAAACGTAACGAACTCGCACGCTCCGAGTATTTTGGATTACGTTCCGATTCGTTTGTACTTGTACATAAAACTACTAAAACAAGAAACCTATGAATATCTATGACAAATTTTGATAACTAGTGTATAATGTATTTGAAAATCAAGCATGTGGTGATTTTTTTAAGTATATATCTATTATTTGAAATCTGTATTCCAAGTAAGTGGTAGTTTACATTAGCTAAAATAATATGTAAGCTTCTGTAACAATTTTAGCTAAAAGTTTTATTAAAATCATTTTTGAGTAAAGTATATCTTGATTTTACCCGACTGCGACAGAAGGAGGGTTATGTTTTTCGAGTGTATGTATGTATGTATATATGTGTGTCCATTTCTTTGGCACACTGTGGAATGTTTGGGTCCTTTGCGGATCAAAAATCTATAACTTCGTAAATATTATAGATAGAACTGTCAAATTTTGTTTTAAAATAAAATAATATATATAGATTCACATCAATTAAGTTTCTTTATTCTGAGTTCACGCGTTATTTTTTTTTTTTAATAAATAAAAGTCGCAATCTGTTAAAATGGTATATATTTCTTTAAATGTGTTTTTATTTTGATAAATTTCGTATGATATTTCTTAAAAGCAGTTATACAATAAAGATGACTAATATTGAATAATTATTATGAATGGTGCAGTATGCATATATTACGTTAAAAATAAAAAATATATCAATATCTTTTTCAATATTTAGTTAAAATTTTATATAATGCAATTTGTGATTGCAGCTTATGCTTACATTATTTACATCTAAGGAGCTTCAGGATCTGAAATAAGTTCATTAACATTGAGCAGATTTAAAGTTTCTTCGTCTAGCTCCTTAACAATTTTTGCATATGGTTTTCTTATGCTCGTTATATAAGGATCAGATGTGTAAAGTAATGTATGAAACACATCTTCGTTTGTAGCTGTTCGAGAGCATTTTCGGGCATGATGCAGGCGAAACTTTTTATAATCCTTATTACGGGACTCCTGAGCATCTTCTGAAAGCTGTCCAATTGGTAGCACTGCGAAATAGTTTATAACACTCTCTCCGTGAATTAAAATTTTGTGAACAGATGATGGCATGTAATACCAATTATATTTGTTCACAAATAATCTCGCAGTTTCCAAAGCATAGATACCAATTTTTTTGCTATCTATCATTACACCCGAAGACAAAGCTTGCAGAATTATGTATAATCGTTTAATTAAATCAATGTCAACTCCTGTAATTTCAGCAGTACAGGCCGCATTGTAAAAAAACCTTCTTGCTGTATTTCCATCATTACTATTCCCTGTCCCTTGTCGTGGTTTATCTATGTTTAATCCTAACTCCTCGCGAAATCGCTTTTGTACTTGGACCTTCTTTTCTTGCTTGAGCCTTTGTTTTTCTTCGCTTGTAGCAGACCACGTTTGAAATGAAAGGTTATATGATATATGCAATATCATTTCCATACAACGAATCCAGGCATGTAATGTTGATAGTCCGTATTGATAAGCATTTTCGTTTTCAGGCCTCTCTGATACTTTAGTCAAATCATTCATTTGTCTGGGAGTAGCTCCGCATATGGTACATGTGGAACTAGAAGGCGTATCTGTTAAAACTTGTGCCACTTTTCCATCTATCATTGTTAAGAAAAGTTCATGCTTAACTTGAACTCCTACGCCTTCTTTATTGATTATTGAAGGAACTAAACTAAGTATTTGCGTTTTTATTTCATCAACAACAGATTTAATTTTTTCTGGAGTTTCTTTACAAAATTCTATTGAAATAGGCCTACAAAATCTAACAGATGAAGGCACTGGATTTTGCCAAATAATGGCACCTGATTCTTCATCAATTAATCTGATGGGCACAAAAGACGTAATAAACAAATTTGCATCGGAAATAAGTTCAGATTCCTCTGGTAGTTTTTGACGGTACTGGCTTTGCCCAGATAATCCATCACAACCCCATTTACTATATAAAAGTAAATGTTGCAGTCCATTCTTGTAAACTGAATCTATTGATAAAATTCTAGCTGCAGTATGATCTAATAGATCTTGGACTCTCAAAATTTTTGCATATGTATTCGCGATTTCGATGGTCGAAGAAGGTGGATAGCATGTATTTTTCATATCTTGTATTTTGTAGTACGGTGGAAAGATAAAACAGTTTCTTTCATCTGTAACATTCTTGAGATAGATATATTGTGCTTTAGTCAGATCTAAGTCGATGAAAACACTTAACGCTTCTTCATCTGTTAGCTTTTTTATTATATTTTCATTACGGAACTGTTTCATCAAAACAGTTTTTTTTTTCGGCATCAGACAATCTTAATTCTTCGACTAGTTTTGCCTCCAAATCCTCTCCTATCGAACGTAATCCTTGCAAATATGCATCCAGAATATGATCTATGCCATATTCATTTAGCAAAATAGTATTTTTCCTTCTTTTGCTTGATTCTGAAGAGTCTTCATATAACACACACGGCCTTCCTCGTTTTCCAGTAGAAGAAGACGGTGTAGGGTCGGTTGGCACGTTTTCTGATGTCGGTATGGTCACGGAATATTCGGAATCCAACCAATTGGCATTATTTATTAAAAAACATCCTTGTTGCGCCCTGCTTCTTTCCAGCGTTTATTAAAGGAAGATATGATATTTCTTTGAATATTACCGATAATAAAACATAGGTTGTCTTCAGAAACTTGTTTGTCTTTTAAAAATGTTGCTAGTGCCGTGGTTGTTTTTCCACCTTCTATGTATGACACTATTAGTTCACGTTTAGAACAATTAAAAGTAGACATTTTAAATAACAAAATTGTCGTTAGGTACCTACTTGACGAAGCAACAACTGAATTTGTATCGGAGAAATATATTTTGACAGCGCATTTTATACTGTTTTAAAACGTGGGATTTTTTGTAATATCTATTTTCCCACAGATAATGACAAAAATAATAAAATGTTTTATAAGTAAAGTTATAAAAGTAAAAACAATTAGTTGATAAGTATACCACAACGTACTGATCAAAATATAAAAAGGAAACCGCAATTAATATCGATTTCCGTTCCCAACTCGTATTACATTTTTTCATATATCTTCGTTATTCGCAAAAACTCGCAGCTAATTTTTTGATATGTTTTTTAAGAGTATCTAAACTATAAATAAACCTTAATTTCAAAGCATCGGGAAACGTCGGTAAGTGTTAAAAGCTTCGACGAAATTCAGATAATTCTGTTTTTCCTCCATGTGTTGTTTCATCATAAATACATATATAATCCATCAAAAATATATATATATAAATATTTTTTACGAATCTTCTAAAAATGATCTTTTCAAAAATGTATAATACTCAACACTTTACTCTTTAAGATTTTTTACTATACCTTTTTGAAAACTGTAAACAAAGAAGTTGAATTTTCTCATTAGTAAAAACGGTTAACATTACTTCATGTAAAACAATTTATTTGCGCCAAAAACATAATTAATTCTTACATAATATTAAAGTCTGACTATGGAACTATTAAATAAAAATAATAAAGTAGCTTATTTCTGTCATTGGTAAAACTGATTTATGATCCGCAAAGGACCCAAATATTCCACAGGCGCCCTACAGCCCAAACGGCTGGACGGTTTTTTACATATGAGGCTTCGTTGGATTTGTCTAAATTGTAGTAGTGACATAGGCTATATAAATTTTCAAAATGGCGCCCGCAAATGGCGGAATGGGGGGGGGGGGGGGTAGTTGATTTTTTTTTTCTCATTGTAGCAATACGGGTATCAAATGAAAGCTAGTAAATTGTTTTATTCTTTTTAGTTTATAATAAGAGTATTTTACGTTAAAATACTTGTTATAAATTTCTTTTACAGGATTTGATGTATAGAACAATATGAGGGAAGTTATATACAATTTCAATACTTAAACACAACAGAGACAAATGCCGAGATTACGTTAAAAATACGCATGGCCTATACAAATATTTGTCATGGGCGGGGATTAAACCCGCAACTACCAACGCATCAACCAATTACCTCACGCAACTACGCCAACGCGTCGTCAGAAAAGATTTTATTAACAGTGCCTTAACAGGTGACTTTAAATGTGTGAAGATGTGAATAATACTTTATAAATTCTATTATTTATGTACACACAATATATTACATACACTATAATAAACAATGACTAACTCGTTGGCGCAGTTGGCAGTGAGTCTGCTATCCGCTCCAGGATTGTGGGTTCGAAAAGTTGCCTAACTTAGAAACAGACGACCGTGTGTGAATGTTAAACATAATTATATATACACAACACTTTATTACACTGGCAAATATGCTTCAAAGAAAATGTTATTATCATTTCATTATTATATTAATTTATATAATGAGTTTAACTTTAAAGTTGTTACGGAAATGCGAAAAAGTGGAAAGAATTTTCTTCCTTCTCACAATATGTAATTACATTTTAATGCTTTTTATAGTCAAGACGAGGTACGAGATAATCCAGTAGATAATGAATCTTTGCAGTAAAAGAAAACATCGCAGAAAACCTGCATCTTAAATAATTTCCAACACAGTAACAGTTACAAATCTGATATTTTCCTTCTTAAGAGAAACAAGAAATTATGCAACAGCAATATATAATATATACAAAGATAGATATATAATTGATAATAATAAAAATAACTGAGAATGAATCAAATACACTTTAAACATATATATCTTAAAAACCGGCTACAAGACCATTCAACAACAATTTAAATGCAAATCCTATTTATATCCCTATCCTATATTCTAATCTCGTCTGAATACTTGACAAATTGCATTTAAAAAACGCTTCAGCTTAATAATGGGCAGATAAGCGAAAAATTTGGCGACCATTACCTCAACAAGTACGGTCTACCACGAATCTTGAGAAAAATTCAAGCCAATGTAAACCTTATTACCAACGAAATAAGATTTCGATACGTAAATTGAATTGTATCTAGTTGAATTAAAACGTCCGCTAGTAATTCCGGCACTAATGGAGCAAGAAGTGATTAATGCTGGCGACGACATTACTGTTAATGAGGATAAATTGCATCTTTGAGCGTCCCGGTAATGGCTAGAGCAATTCTTCTTTTAAAAAGCCTTGTACCAATCGAAAATGTAAAATGGTATACTTGTAGTCAATGAATCAATGAATGAATTATAAAATAAATATTATTAAAATTATAAATATGTATATCAGTCGGCTGTTACCTTAAACGCAACCATTAAGTGGACTACCTTAGGAACAAACGACCGTGTGTGTGTGTGTGTATGTTAAACGTATTTATATGTTATAACTATTCTATTCTTGGTAGAAACATTTGCTTCTCTATTTTTATTTTTTTTCTAGCGTTTGTAAGACTTTAACTACGACTTTGTAAGAGAAATTAATAAAATAACGACTAAATTATATTTAAAAAAATAATTCGCTGCGCCGATAAATCATACACTTCAATATTTTACAACCAATAAATAAAATCAAACTCAGACAAAAACTCGCTATTCTAACGAGTCTATATTAAAAGCTATTGGCCCTTTCAACTTAGTACTTAATAAAAAGGCCAGACAGCTTCAGAATGAACCCATTTAAGTAGCTTATGGCCTACGCTTTGTTTTCTATCGATAAAGTTATCCCGACGATGAATTAAAAAGTATTACTCTCATACAGTACTTACTTAGACGTAAAATTAATATCTCAATTACATGACTGGTAACATTAAAGGGGTCATTTTTACATGTAATAAAACTTTATGAGGTACATAAATATTTTCGCCTATAAATAAATTCATTTTAAATAATTTATTATAAGCGTTAAAAATAGTTACTGGTAGTAAATTTTAAATTGCTTATTCTTCATTGTAAATAATGTGTAGAGTTATGCAACAAGTATGCTTAATTAAAAAAATCAAAAAAAAACCCGACTGCCTAAAATACTCTTATATAATATAATAATATAATAAAATAAATAAAGAGACGTACCCTACACTGCTCAACAGACACACAAACGATGGCATATTGAATTGCATTGTTACTTGTGACGAAAAATGGATTATATTCGACAATCGCAAGCGCTTAGCTAGTTGATTAGATCCTGGTTCAGTACCTAAACCATGCCCTAAACGAAAAATGACCCCTAAGAAAGTGACGGTAACTGTTTGGTGGTCTAGCGCCGGTGTAATTCATCACAGCTTCTTACCAAACGTCATGAGCATTACTGCAGATGTGTACTGTGAAGAACTAAACACAATGATGAGAAGGCTCGCACATCTCCAACCAGCTTTGGTCAATCAAATAAATTTAGACAACGCGCGACCTCATACTTCACGGCGACGGTCTCCAAGTTACAAGAACTGGGGTTGGAAGTTCTCCGTCATCCACCGTACTCACCAGATCTTGCCCCTTCAGACTTTCACCTTTTCCAGAATTTGGATAACTTTTCTGCGGGAAAAAATTCAATATCCGAGAGGCAGTACAAAATGCCTTTGAAGAGTTTGTTGCCTCCCGTCCAGCAGAGTTTTTCAAGAAAAGCATCAATAAGTTACCACTACGTTGGCAAAATTGCATCGATTCCATGGGTAATTACTTTGAAAAATAAAAATAAAAAATATAGAAAAAAAGTGCGTTAACTTATTTAATCAAAAACGGCAATTTCATGGGTAAAGACCTATTATTACAATAATTAATTTAACCTAATGTGTCTCGTGTTAGCCGAGAAGGAAAATAGTCGGAGGAAAAAAAAACTTTCGTTACTTAAAGTCGTTTATACAAAAAATAATGCACAGTCTGAACATGAAATGATCAAAACGAGATAGCGAATCGTATAATGAAGAAATCACCACACGCCACCTGCTTACAATATTAAGTAACTGTATCTAACTAGTGGTCGCCCAGTGGTCGAAATTCGACCTAATCTATAAATAATTGACAGCATTGTCAACATCATAAAAATATTATTGCGCATAACATGGTGAGCATATGCAGCAGTCATAAAAAAATCGATAAAAAATTCGTTGCAAGGCCTGTATTTAAAGAAATTCGTGCCTTTCCATCATTTATATGTTCATTAACTGTGTATTAAAAAAATATGATATTCATTTAACATTCGCCAAAAGAGAAAAAATTAAAATAGTTAAGAATTACCGAATCTGTACAAGAGACGTATTTTTAAGTATTCTAGCTTGTTCTAAGCTTGGCCGTCCCTGACTGACACCCACACGAAAGCCTTAGAACGTACTAAAACTGACTTTATTTTATAAAACAATGTAAAAAAGTTTCGAAAAAGAAAAGTTTTGGCAATGAATAAATCGGGATTATAAGCGATCTGTTTACTCTTAAACTTTACAATGGTACATGGTTATTTCATTATAGACCAGCTATTTACCGCATATTCGTGCGGATATTACGTAACTTGCGCGATCGCGAAAAATAGCTGTGGTTTCGAACTTCAATACTAGCTGAGCCTCAATTAGTATTGAAATTCGACACCACAGCGATTTCTCGCGATCGCGCAAGTTATGTAATAGTCCCATCGATCCCATAGGCGTAAATACGAGTTCGAATTTTCCAAGAATTCTTGCGCAATGCTTACTCGAATAACAGTTAAATAATTTTTTAGTAATTTATTTTGTTCTTGGCTTGATTATAATTTTCATAGTGGGTGATAATTAGCAATATATAATTTTATTTATGGTTTAGCTGTAGCATAATATTTTTTTGAGCATATATATTATGTTGAGACTATAGTCTTCAATAAACAAATATTAATTTTATTTTTATGCGTTTTGAAATCAACGAACAAAAAGTTCGGTAGTATTACATTAGTCTTTACTACTCTTTAATACGAGTATATGCTTCGAATGATATACAGTATTAAACTCCTTCAAAATCTAAATTACAAAGCAAAACATTTTATCGGCCTATCAACCACATTTACCACACTAAAAATTTGTAGATAACTTAAATTATTCCACGTTCACTAAATAAGCGTGTATCGTACAATAGCTTTGTATGGACATATAATTCTGTACTAAAATGTATCCCTAACCGAATCAATATGTAAACGTCCCTCTGTTGTGCAAAATTGGGTTGGGGCCTTTTTTCTATGTAGGAGAAGGTTTGGCGCTTATTTCATCACATTGCTCGACTACGGGTTAGCAAAAAATTTCCCTACCAGGAGTAACGATCGTTACAGATGTCTATGATAACAAACGGGACCGACGGCTTTGCGTGCTCTCCGAGGCACGGTAGATAACCCACAAGAACATACACCCAGACTAGAAACAAATATTTACACAAATACAAATATCTACGTTGAGACGACTACTCGCACTACTACACCAGAACGGTCGCCATAAAGGTACAAATTAAACGAAATTCACACACGCAATGTACATTCGTTTTGTGTCAAAATTTATCATGCATGCGTAGTCGCGAACAATATGTAAAATTACATAATATATTGTGGTCACATTAAACTTTCATTAACTACTATTATGAGTGTACATATAATATCATTTTTTGTCCTCCCGTCGATCATCCGTCAATTATTACTTCGTAACGAAATCGATAAACCGCAAACGATTTCGCACAGTCATTATAAATAAAAGCATTAACTTAATTTGTGAATGTTAATTTTCATCGCAATATTTTTATTTAATAACTAGATAAACTGAAGTATGTCCAAGATGTTCTCGATAATGTATTTTCATTATCCTATTATGCTACAATAGTATACACGTTTTAAAATGGACAGACATGACTTAAGATTACTAAATAAATGTCTAAAGAGAATAGAAATAAAAACCGAGATTATTGGTTCATTAAAAGAATTTGTTATTTAGTAATATCATCATAAATCTTACATAATTATGTAGGTTTAAATGGTCCAGTATGTTAAACGAATTTTTCAGGTGAATCATTTCTTTATTTTTAATAACTAACTTAACGTTCTTCAATTAATCTTGTATTATTTCATATATCAATAAGGTGTAGAACCTGGTAATACTTTGTATTATTAAGACAACCACGCTGGCATAGTGGCGCGAGTAGTCGACTTGACGTCGGCGATTGCGAGTTCGATTCCCGATAGGGCAGATATTTGTATTTGTACAAATATATGTTTATTCAGGTCCTGGTTTATATTCTTGTGACTCTCCGCAAGGTGCCTCGGATAGCACGTGAAGCCGTCGATCCCGGTTGTTTTCATGTATATGAACCTGAAATTAAAACCTCCATAAAATTTTGAGTTATATTATATATAATATAAAACTATAGATTCATTTATAATCTTGTCTCTTTTATATGGATGAGCAAACTTCGCACCCGCGTCAGTGGAATGAATATTAACGTCCTGTCATTGTCGGCGCGAGCGCAGCTTTTATACGGAAGACAGTTTAGTAGAAACGTTATTATAAAGTGGACGTGTTTTATATAAAATTTTATTGTTTTGTTTACGCTTCCATTCAGTTTGATTAGTAACTGTGACGATATTGTGTTGACCTCCGGAATGAGTGGAACAATTATAACATGGTTTCTACTGGGTAATTATAATAGGATTATTGTGTTTTTTATGTTTTATTATGGTTTTTGTTATGGTTATTTTATGCTAGATGACCCGATCGGTTTCACCCGCATTTAATTACGAGTACTTATTAGAAGTCGTTTATATTCGTCATACAATTAGTTCATTTTAACAGACAAATACCTTTTTTATTAATATTGATTATATTTTCTTTAGTAATTATAAAGTTTATTTAAGAAGTTTTTCATCTTCAATCTCATCCTTGTACCTAATACGGATGTCTGTTAATATCCTTATCAATGTTATATATATAATACTTTTTTAAAATAATACATATCCATTGTATCTGCATAGATGAGGGCCTTAATCTAAGTTTGCGACGAAATTATTGTTGAAATGAATAAAAAACAAATATAGATATTATTATGTGCTTATTTTCAGAATTTATTATTATTATTTTCTTTTTTTAATAAAATACATTAATAAATTAACAGAACGATTGTTTTATAAAAATGCTTATTTTACATTTAGTTTTATAAATAACGAACGTTTAAATGTGTCTATTCATAATAAAAAATATACATAAAATAATAACAAAATAGATAATATTATATTCTCAAGTATTTAAATCTTAATTTTACTACCGTTATTATGCATAACGGAAGTTCTATTAACGCTAACAGTCGATAGTTTGCATTTAGATATGCTTGCTATTGATTTTTCAGTTGGGGATTTAAAATTTATGCTAATATTTTTAAAAACCTTTTTTATTCTATAAAATTGAACTTTTCGATTTGAAATAATAGAATCAAATATGGAAGTTTTTTTTTTTACATACAGGCTTTGAAAATGAAAACTCTTTACGAAACGAATTTACCGAAATTAAAAAATAAAATGGATTATCTTACTGAAACACTTAAATTATGCAGTTAATGCGACCCGGATCAACGGCGCCCGCACCCCGTCTTGCATATTTAATTTTTCACATCAAACCCGTCCATTGCAGATGTCTCTTTAATTATTCTCAATTGGAACCAATTACTAAATATCTCAAAGCTTCCATAAAGGGATCTCATAATTGCACTTAGTTTTGATGGCGGCTATAAAAAGACATTTAGTTAATATAATAAGCTTCTAGTAGGTACACGGTAGTAACTTAGAATTTTCTATCGTTTTGAATTAAAATTTAATTTTAAACACTTTGTTCATTTTACCCTATGCTATCATGTCCTTATTTGTTGAGAATCTGATTTGGATATTTTTATAAATATAAAATAATCATATAAATCCTCTTTACATTATATCGAGATTCATTTGTTTGAAATTCGAACCTTGAGATAAATCACATTCTAATTTAAAAAAAAAACACATTTAATTAAAAGTCTATACCGGATTTTATCACGTTTATTTAAAAACTTTAATTTAACAATTTTAAATAGTTTTTAAAATTATTTACCGACATTTCGGACCCTTTACAGCGTCCATGGTCTCGGGGGACTGACGTGGTAGGTGTCCGAATAATTATTCATTGTTTAAAAATTGTTAAACTGTAAAGTTTTCAAATAAACGCGATAAAATCTGATATAGACTTTTAATTAAATAAATTAAATTCGCGTAAATATAAGAGAATAGTATTAAAAAAGCATGATAAATACAAACACATCAATGAAACGGTCGGTATTAGTGAATACATAATCATCACTCTTGTATACAATTGTCTAGGAATTTTAAGTCACTTATGTCCACGTTATTAGTATACGGGTACTTAACAATATTGAAAACGCATATATAAAGTACAAACTGAACGCAGACGCTAACGCAAATGAAAAACGCATTCCAATGGACGAGTACCGGAAAACGCCCAATACGTATGTAGGTACTGTCACATGACTGTAGAGTTCTAAAAGCGGTAAGGCGTGTCCTTTACCACTTTATACAGGTGAATGGTGAGTTACTATCAATATTTAATGAGAATACTCGGTACATGATTCTCATTCGAATTATGAAAAAAAAAATATAGGTAAATGTTAATAAACTTCAAAGTAAAGTTACTCAACAGTTATCTAATTATTTACGCGTCGTCTGAACACCCTAGCAGCTAGCTGCACTTTCGACACAAAACCTATTCTTCTTAAAAACCAAGAATTCTTCTTAAATATTGATAGTAACTCACCAGTTATCCTGTATACAAAGCAAAATTGTTACAATTGTATTAATTATCAATACACGCACAAATTCCTGTATACTTAATATACCACAATAGTGAAAAGCACATCAACGATGTAAAATCTTAAAGTAATAAACTAACGCTCCTAGATAGCTAAGAAATGTTCTTACATCGCATACCTAATAGTTTTCTTTAGGAATAATTGTTTATCATTGTCAAAACTTAATAGCATCAAAACCTACTGGTTAAAGTTTCAACAAACATTGATAAATAAATGTTTCTATCGGACGTTCATTAATAATTTCAAATATAAAAAGTGACGCTTATGTTAACTTTTTGTTTATAAAGGTTGTATTTGAATTTTTTCATATGAAACTACAATTTCTTGTAATACTTAACAAGCATTTCAATTAAAGTTAAGTATGTTTAATGTCGGTAATGGAACTATTGACTCTTAATAGCGTTCGTTATTACGAGCATGTAACAACATTGTCACTAGATGGCCTAAATATGGTTTATTAAAGTATCAAGGCGCGCACGACGCACCAATTGAGCATATTAAGAACTTCTTTTAAGCCTAAAATGAATTATAAACGTAACTAGTTCATGTTGAACTTGACGACTCGCGTTGTTTGATAACGAAAATATTTTGTGTCAGATTATTTGACTTTTTTGGTTATTTCTTCACACTTGTGAGTCGTAGTGTGTTTTATAACATTTACATAAGAAACTTAATAACTAGACTCGTAAATAAACACAATTTTGTAAAATCCATTGATACCTGAAATCAGTGCTTTAACATAAACAAACTATACAAGTATACAACGTAATTCATGTATAAATTAAGATTATGATGGGAAGATTTTTTTTTTAACATAAAATGACTTCTTCATTGAGATCATATGCTAAAAATATACTAAAATATCAACTTCTACCAGGGTCATATTTGATTATCGTATCGTAAGCTCGAGACCTGTTTACAGCTAAAACATTATCGATAGGCTTAGGTATATTACAAATGTAAATAATTCTGGAATAAATTTCATATTATATTACAACAAGCAAAACCAAAATTTTGCATCTTTGTAAAATATATAAAACAATATATATATATATATATATATATATATATATATATATATATATATATATATATATATATATATATATATATATATTTCCACTTCTTGCGTCTTCTCTGTAGAATATACATTGGTTCTGACCTTTGTAAATAAAATAATTATTTAAAGTTTCGAAAGTGTTTCGAAATATATTTTGAATTTTGTTTTATACCTGTTGTCTTCATTTATTATTTCTAAACTATATTTTAAAAGCATTAACTTGATTGCTTCTTGGACAAAAGAAGATGAGCATAAATCGTATACATGAAAAGTTATAAGTCCCTTCGGTACAATGGAAATTTTTAATCAATATCGTAGGCAACAACCTATCTATGTATAAAATTCGCTCGTATTTTAAGCATTTAACTAATTTTAATTGTTACTTTGTAAAACTGTTGATTATGCTATGCAAATAATTTGAATTGGAATTGAATATATGGCGACATGGCGACCGTTCTGGTGAAGTGATGCGAGTAGTCACCTTAACGCCGACGGTCGCAGGTTCGATTACCGCTCGAAACAGATATTTTTATTTGTATAAATATTTGTTTGCAGTCAGCGTGTATGTCTTTGTGTGTCTCCCCACCGTGCCTCAGAGAGCACATAAAGCCGTCGGTCCTGGTTGTTATCATAGACACCTGGTAACGATCGTTACTCCGGTAGGGATGATTTAGTTCAGTACATAATGACCTATTTACAATTTCATCTCATTACTTATATACGAGTATTATAATAATGAAAAAATCGTTTGCAATTTATAAGCAAAAAAATTATACAAAACTGTCTTAATTTGTAATTTTTACAATATTCTTAATTATAGAAAGTCACCTATTACTATATTTTAAACTTGTATTTGTGATAAGACTAACTTTTTTATGTAAATGATCTTTGTTCTTAACAGGGAAACAAATTCTATAAACTTATTATTATAATATTTTTATTTTATTTACGTGATGCACATTAAAGAGTGTATATAAATTAAATATTTCCAGCTCGGTCGTATCTCGATTTAATGGCAATGGAATACAATTTAGTTTGATCTCTCTTACATTGTTAAATACACTGTACATTATAGATGAGATGTTCTACGTAAAACAGCCACATAATAGCCGAAGTTCCAGCCACACTTTAAACTTCGGTACTGAGAAGATTACTATAATATTGATCGACGAAATCATACACAAATTACAAATTCATCTATTTTCTATATATATATTTCTTATAAAATAAGTAATAAAATTACTTTACTACTAAACTTTTTAAGATTGTAATATCCTGTGTAAGATTACACAATATACTTACTGTAAGAAACTCTATGCTTCCTTTGTACGGCAATCAAAAAGGAATGAGTTGTCTTTCAAAAACAAAACTTTATTAATTTGTGGTTATTATAATAATATAAGAAGCTAAAGTTAATTAGTTTGTTTGATATAACTTTTAATATCTTGTATGTTGAGGAAAGTTTTAGACTGTAAAAGATTTTGCAACGCCTTAGTGTAGCGAAGTAGTAAATTTAGCTAAATATCAATTTAACGTTCTTATATAAGTCAAAGGTGAACAAAAAAAAAATTAAAATATATTTCTCATATAAATACCAAAACGCCATTTAACATGGGAATCAAAAAAATGATTTAAAATGTAACCTCTTACTTACGCATAAAATAAAGTTATAGTTGAGTTAATTTAATTTTGTTTTTGTGTTTGTTTTTTTTTACATTAAAAATAGTTATGAGATTTTTATAAAGAAGACAAGCTTTACTTAAATGAATCAGATGAGCATCGCCTCCCCTCGTATTCGGTAATTTGTCTAATTTAAAAAATAAAACATAACTGGGTGAATGACCGTTTATAGTCCATAAACAGTAATGTATGATTTTTCAATTTTTTTTTAGAATGTAATATTTTTTATTACTTGTAATGATTAATTAAAAATATTTTTTTCTATTACGGTAACAGTGATTTAAACTCAAAGTACTTATTGTTAGAACCGAAAAATTGAAATTTTTTATTAATTTTTTATTCTTTACTAATTTCAAATAACCTTAATAACCTAAAAATAGCCTGGAACAAGTCTAATAACAGACTGACACAGTCAGACACCAGATTTAGTCCAGTCTGTCACTAATTTGACACCATTTACAATACATTATAATACTGCTGACTACTTTTCGGGCTTAGTGATGCGAGTTACCTTTTTGGTTGCGGGACCGATTCCCGCTCGGGGCAGATATTTGTATTTGTACTATATACGTAGTAGACAACTTCGCCGTCTAACCCCTACGGAGATAGGGACGGAACGATAAACTTTTCTTTAAATATTTTTATGAACAAATCAATTCTTAAGGCTGATTTTAGTGTCAAGATGACCGTCAGCGCTGACAGCTCAGCGCCTAGCAATCTGTATGGACGCTACTGACGGTCAGCTTGACACTAAAACCAGCCTTATACATGTTTTTTTGTACCGGGTAAATCCCGCTTTTTATACAATTAAAAATTATTACTTTTTTATCAAAATTAAAAATTATTACTTTAAAAATTAAAAATTATTACTTTTTTATTAATTGTATAAAAAGCGGGGCATGTAACAATTGATTCATTATTCGGACACCCACCACCTCAGTCCCCCGAGATCATGGACGCTGTAAAGGGTCCGAAACGTCGGGAAATAATTTAATTTAATTAAAAATCGTTAAACTGTAAAGTTTTAAAACAAATAAACGCGATAAAATCCGATTTAGACTTTTAATTAAATGAGTAATATTCGCGTAAATATAAGAGAACAGTAACTTAAACTCAGATCAAAAATTGTATCACAATTATAATTTTCATCATTGAGTGATAAAATAGGTAGATTTAATCATATAAGCGTGTAACGCGATAAATTGAAGATTTTATATAAGTATTCTTATGTTTTAAAGTCAAACCAATTTTAAGTATTGAAAAATTTTATTTAAATTAATATAATTATATGTCTCATGTTTCTGTTTCCGTATCAGCCTGTAAAAAACCCACTGCTGAGCGAAGGTCTCTTCTCCAGAAGAAGGATTGGAACTTAATCCACACCGCTGCTCCACTGCGGGTTAGCGGATAATTTACCTACCATAAGTAACGATCGTTATCAGGTATCTATGATAACAACCGGGACCGACGGCTTTACGTGCTCCCCGAGACACGGTGGAGAGACCCACAAGGACGTCCATCCTACCGGAAACAAATATTTGTACAAATACAAATATTAGTTCTGAGTGGAAATCGAACCCGCGACCGTCAGAGCGCGGCTTTCAGGCGACTACTCGCACAACTACACCAGAACGGTCGTTTCTATATGTCTCATGACGGCGGCCTTATTATGAGAAGCCGTAACTCCCTATGGACACGAGGGATAAGGTTGGTTTATTATTAACTTAATTCTTATTCCACAGATGTTACTTTTTATTCAAAGAACAAAGTGCAAAAGAATTTTTATATATTTTGTATTAATATATGTTATTGTATTATTATATATTATGTATATAATACACATCTTACGTCAAAATAGTACATACTGTATGAAATTGAAAAAATATAATTTAGTTAATTTGTAATAATGTAATAAATTAATGTTTTTTTTTTTTGTTATTTGATCTGTTTATATAGAAATAAATACGTAATATATATATATATATATATATATATATATATATATATATATATATATATATATATATATATAATTTGACACAGACATTCCATTATCTATCTTCTATGAGAGCTCTTCTAAAAAATTCAATATTTCGAAAAATATTGCGAGTCGCCAAAAATCCTTTTAAGGGTCCTCTTAGATAGTCAAATGGAATGTCTGTGCCAAATTTCATGAAGAAATTCGGTATCCACTTTTCGGGAGTTCATCCTTAACAACAGAAAGAAACGAGTGTTAATAATAATTAATAATAATTCGCTCCGAATCCTATCGAAACTGCGAACATCGTTGTTAACTGGACCTAGATTCTGATCTTTAAGTCCTAATAGTGTCCAACTATGCCCAGCAGACTTAGTAAAACCAGTATAAATTTCAGTATAATAATGAAAACCATCTCGAAATTAAAATTTAAATTGTAATTATTTCAAAGGTATAACGTGCATAATCCGCGTGACCCGCCCTTGTTTAGGTTCATACCTACACATTTGCATAATTAATTGTTTAATCCACTTGCGCCTGACAAAAACGCTTTACATACATAAGTAAATAAACGTTTTAGCGCCACTGCCGTAAACAACGTTTGTTTATTTCTAGATGCAAAACCGTTTTAGCTGTTTAAGTGATTGCATTTGATAAGAAATAAAATACAATTAATTTGATCTTGTTCTCTACTAAAGTCTTTAGTTACTTTTTTTTCAGTTGATTTTATGAAAATACTTGTGGCATGCCCCGGCTGCGCCCGGGGTATTTACATATATGTACCTAAACTTTCCTCATGAAGTACTCTATCTATTGGTGAAAAACTCATAAAAATCCGTGCAGTAGTTTTTGGAGTTTACTCCTTAAGAATCGATTTTCATATATAAGGCGCCCGGTATGAGAAAAATATGAGAGGTAAAATGTACTGATGAATGACCTCGTTACTTTTTCGGTGCACGCGCACCTATGGTGCGGTGCGAAAGTAATGTTGCTCTAATTAATATTGAAAAATAATATTTAAAAAATAAATGATAATTGTCAGATAATAATAATTACATAATTTATCAACATTCATAATGAAATATTTGTGCACATCTGAAATTGACTATTGTGAAAAGTTTAATGTAAAATATTACCCCGATTAGTTATAATAAATGTATATAAAATGAATAAATATATATTTATATATGTATATTATTTTCATTAATTTGTTAATTTACCCTTTCATATGGTATTAATCTTATTTTCAGTTGGATAAACTCTTTTTGCGTATGTTTAGACAATCGTACTTAAGGAGTAAACTCCAGTCGTGCGTCGGAGCTGACACACACAATTTTTTTAATTTTTTGCGAACAGACAGACAGACAGATAAACGCAGCGGAGGACTTTGTTTTATAATAATATGTAGTGATAATAACCATATATATTTATTGGTAAAATTTAATACATAATGCCAAGTTGCCGATTATTTTTCTACATTTATATTTGTTTTAATTACTTTTAATTAAATATTAAATATTAGATTTATAGTTTCAGAAAATAAGTAGATATCTAAAAAAAAAGGTAACATCAGAATGACTTGCCACATAATGCAAATTAACATAGTGCATCAACATGACCAAATTGATGCTTAAAACATTTTAATTGAAGTGTAATATAAAACAAAATTTTAACAAAAAACATTAACCGACTTCAAAGCAAAAAAAAGAACGGTAAAACAAAAATGCACTAAAAAGTAAAAAAATAATTACGTATTCTTTTGTCTGTAATCAAATTATTACGATAATATAATGTACAATTATTGTTGTTATTGGAGTCGGTGTCAGCCAACGTAGTTTAACATTACAATAGGTGTACCGGCCTACACTATTACGCACTCTTTTCCTTATTTCCTTGGCTAACACCGACTCCAATAACAACAATAATTGTACATTATATTATCGTAATAATTTGATTACAGACAAAAGAATACGTAATTATTTTTTTACTTTTTAGTGCATTTTTGTTTTACCGTTCTTTTTTTTGCTTTGAAGTCGGTTAATGTTTTTTGTTAAAATTTTGTTTTATTTCTTGATTTTTAGTGAATCTGTAGTTCGATAACTGATTTATTTATATAAAGCTGGGCGGTTACAGTTCACAAGCTACAGGTACCACCCTCGAAAAATTGACAATGCCCAATTTGTTAACGATAAAGGAATGCCACTCGGACGCAAGTAATAACGATATTAATTTAAGTTGTATAACATAATATAATATATTGTATTTTATAAAAGAGGATATTAAAAATACATCCTAAAAATATTTTGCATTATGTTTAGCATATTTTATAATATGGTATACAACTTAAATTAATATCGTTATTACCTGCGTCCGAGTGGCATCCCTTTATGAATAAAAAATTGGGCATTGTCACATTCCTTTGACGTAAAAAAAAAAGAACTAGTGAACTATAGAACAAAAAACCCGAAAAAAATCTGCTCAACATGTGCGTCAGTGCGGTGCGCGCGGGGTGAGGCGGCCGAGTATGAGAGGCATAGAATGCGACATAATTACGCCGTATATTGTTTATATTCTGCCTATTGAATTACATTAAGCAAACGTAATGAGACCAACGGCATAACTCATAACGTGCCTTCCTTTCTGCCTTTCATTAGGTATTTGATATTATACATTATGTTATAAACATTTAAGTTAAATTATTTATTTAATTTAAGTTGTTTATTTATTTCATTCCAATGCCACCCAAGATTCTGTCATTACTTTCCTGAGATTACATCATAAAAGATTCCGCTGCTAATAGGTAAACTTGTTGCACACACAATATCACATTTAAGATTTTAGTCTATGAAAAAAATGACGCAAAATGGTGTCCGTTAAATATTTTGACAAATTAAAAAATTTTAAAACAATTAGTAACAGTTAGTAAACAGTTAGTCTAGTTATTCACCGATGAAAAGTTATTCCTTTACATTTTGCCGTATAACTATTTTTGAGATATGATCTTTTAAATACAGGACGCGCTTTGAAACGTGCTATCAGGCTATCTCAAAGTTCAGCGCAACATAACTCTACACCTGAGTCGTAATCTGAGAAACAAAATATAATATTGTATAGTTTAACTCGTAGTAAACATAAAAAACATAATACGTGATAATCTTCCGAAACAAATTAAGCCTCAAGGAACGATAGTGTGCAACGCGACCCGCGCAGCGACGCGCGGTATCAGGAACAAATATACGCATTATTAAGGATTACTCAAAAACTACTAGTCACATCTCGCTCAAATTAAAATGGGACCACATGACGAGCACTAGCTTTTGAATATAAAAAGAATCATTAAAATCGGTACACCCAGTAACAAGTTATGAGGTAACACACATAAAAAAAAAAAAAAAAAAAAAAAAAAAAATACAGACGAATTGAGAACCTCCTCCTTTTTTTGAAGTCGGTTAAAAACTACTATGTTCGGATTATTTGAAATGTAACATGATATACAACGCAATAATTTACAAGACTTCTCATGATGAGGATAAAGCCTTATCGAAATAACATTCCTATACTAATAACAGTTAGGAAGACCCTTAGTAAATTTGATACTAAGATTCTAGTTAAGTCTGACAGCTCCTTGAATATAAAGCACACCAAAAATTGACAGGTGAATATAAGTTACTTATCGCATCATCTCTGTTATTGTGATTTGGTAAGAAATTCTATAGGTAACGAATAGGGTTTTAGATTTGTGTTATAATCTCGAACACGCCACGCTATTATGATTGTATGTATATGTATTGTCTAGTGTGTGTAGTGCCTTAGTGGCTGAACCCGGAAATTAGTTGGAGTTTCGTGAATCAAAAATTCTTTTGAAATTTAAAATTATTTAGATTGTGATGTGAAAAACGATCGAAAATTAAAAAAAATAAAGTTTTCATTGCATTAATAGATACGAGTAGTTAATAACGTTCTATGTGGAACCTTATAATACATTATAGCTAGAAAAATGTTCGCGTGAGCCAATTGAGTTAGTGTAGCGTGCACCCAGCATTGTAAGAGTAAAAGCGAAGAAAACTTACGAAGTCCCCATCGGAGGACGTGCGGTATTTCATAAGTACGTAATCAGTCCAAGGCTAATATTTAAATTATCTTGGCGTGTAGTGATATTTGCGCATCAAGTTTGTACATACATACTTAGTAATTGTGTATGCGTATATAATCAATGTCTTGTTTTTCAAATTTAATATAACACAATGTATAAAAATATCGACCTTCTGTAATTTTAATTGATTGCACTCGCAGTACTCGGCGACAAGTATAAGTTTACGACGAGGGCTGCCGCCGTGCTGCGTCACTGTCGTATGAATCAAAGTTGCAGATTTTACTAGTACACAAACACATAGTACACCAAGCATCAACTTTAGTTAAATGGCGTCTACACTTACGTATAACATATATTATATTATATAATAATATTAACATGATTAGACACGTGACACGCAAATACACAAAATAAAATATATGAAAAAAGTTACCTCATGTGTTGCAATATATTGCAAATAAAATCATGCACTGCATCTACTGCAGTAGATGATTTACATCAAATTTTTACTAACGACGTCATTAAATTGTTACAGCATTTGCATCGATAATGATACATGCAATCGAGGTGAACATTACGGGTGAATGGCGACCAGACCTGGGATGGGAAGTTACGTGTAGCTGGCAGACTTTGTCCAATGACTCTCTACAATCAGTCAGATTGTATAACAATGGACAACAGTTTATGATCTACCGACTTGAGGTATGTAAAGCACATAAGTATTTTAAATAATTGGTTACCTATCTGTAAAGTCGGTTTACGGACGATACTTTTACGTGATAACGTGATAAGAAAACATTGAAAAAAAATTTCATATTTTTATGAATTGAATTGAATTATTATCACTGAGTTATCATTATTTTGTATAACACAAAGAATGAGTTAATTTGATTAATTACAATTTTTTTCGATAAATTAACATTTATCTGCACTCGTTAATTCAAATATTTTATTACTTAAATTATACATATTACTTACAAGTAACAATTTATTTACAACTTATATACATGTGTGATATTTAAGATCTTAGGCCGATCGTGCCTCTCTATCGCTTGTTCCGCGCTCTCACTCGCGACACGTGACACTTCTTCGTGCGTGCAGCCGGCATTCATCGATTTACAAGACGTTATCATGTCAAAAATACGTATATGTAATACTTACATCAGTTAAGTTTCAAAGAATAACTGGACAATCTATACGACAAAAACGTAATTAATTTCATTTATTAATTTGTTTCGGATATACTGAAATAGGTTTTTTATTAAAAACTGTACTCAAAATTGAACTGAAGTCAAATGAACTGATAGAACTTATTATTCCGCTGCTGGGCAAATCATTCTTATTATCTTAGAAAAGTTAGAATATTATCCACCATTCTGCTCTATTGTGGTTTTGCGGAATCTATACTCTATACTCTAATATAATACGACTGACTTTTATTTTATTTTATTACTTTGAGTGCTAATATCTAGATTTACAAGTGTGTCATACTGAAATTATTATATAGAAGTAATACCTAATTCTACCTCTCCATTAGGTTTTCAAAGCATTACAATGTAATGTATTTTAATATTAAGTTACTAAATTTTAAATTTACAATATTTTTTTCCTAAATCCACAGACAAAAACTAGTACTATATTCTAGCTGTAGCCAACGGCTTTGTTAGCATAGATGGACACTATGCATAGTATGGCGGAATTTTTATCAATTTCGAAAAACATGTTTATTTCTATAAATTTTCATTATTTTAGCTTCAAAAATGATGGACTTTCATCCCATCTCCATCCCTATGTGAATTAATATTATCCCAACACAAATCCTTGGTCCCTTTTTATTTATTTAACAGACTGGAAACCTATATTTCTATTTAGAAACATTTGAACAGGTATATTTTGTGGATTATCTTTGAGTTTTGTATTTCATATGGTAATATTAACATAGTTTCTCTTGATTAATAAATTTTTTATGTTCAACTGAACAAGTATATAATCAAAAGTCATAAGGCTTATTAAAATGTTCAATTTACTTTATTAATTGTTGTCATATATCTTAAATAAGTTTTCCGTGCTGATTTATTTGCAACATTTCGACTCTACAAAGATTACATAATGTCAGATATTACTAGTTACTTTTAAGTACTTACAAGGAGACGGCAAGGGTTGGGGTCCTCAAATCAAATGGAGGTTCTGCGTGTAGTTAGCACTCAGTGAGTGTATTCATATACTCAAACCCCAGAGCGCACTACTTAGCCATTGCCGAGAAAAAAATTCTTAAAGTTTAAAAAAAAAATTTGTACCTATTAAAGTCTAATAAATCATTATAAACCGTTTCTTTTGAGCTTTTATACATTATTGAATCGCGAATTAAATAATTTTTAACTTTTTAACGATTAAAACTTATAAAAGACGGAGGAATGTAAATAGAATAAATACAAAAGCCACAGTTCTTTTTGTAAAAACACTGTGCTCCTGTAAAAAAGCTGCATTTATTTGTTGTGCAAGTTGTCGACAAAATTTTTGTTTTTCTTGTTTTTATGATAAATATCATCCAGGTTTGTGTATTCCTAAAGATGAATGATTGAAAAGTTGCTAATGCTATAAACTTTTATCATAAATATTCATTGTATTTAATAATATATTATTGTATGAAAAATGTTTAAAAGAATGGAAAAGTGGCTTTTGTATTTATTCTATTTACATTCCTCAGTCTTTTATAAGTTTTAATCGTTAAAAAGTTAAAAATTATTAAATTCGCGATTCAATAATGTATAAAAGTTCAAAAAAAACAGTTCACCAGTTCTTGAATAGAAAAAAAAAATTAAAATTAACTGGTTATTATTGGTTTTTTTTTTATTTTAAATTTTATGTGTTAATGCTATTTTCAAAAATCAGACTGAGTTAGTTTTTAGTATAGTGCTTGTTTAGAAATATAATTGTGTTGTTTCTACCGTGAAACAGCTTTGCTGTGTTTCGAGGAGAAGAGCAAGACAGGCAGTGTAATTACTGGCACCGAGACTATAACACCTTATGTCTCTGGATAGGCAACACATAAATGGGTTGCCGGGGCTAGTTCCAGGTAAACTGGTTTATGTTCATGGGCGACGTTAACCACTTACCATCAGGTGGAACGTCTGCCAGTTCGCCTATTCACTTAACATAAAAAAAATAAACAAAGTATATATATATATATATATATATATATATATATATATATATATATAGTTTTGTATAAATAAAGTAATAGTTGCTGTATAATCAAAAGTATACCTTGATTACAGTGAAATAGAATTTAAAAAAAAACATGTAAGTTGCTTTTTTTCGCAAAAAATCCTTTAAACTTACATTTAATTTTCCCTTATGTTTTTTGTTTCCTAAAGTTGTATAAACTCGGTTTTTGGACATATAGTACACCTATATGAGTCATCATATCAAGCCGAGTGGCTAATCTTTCCCTTCCGAGTATTTTACCAAGTAACAGCCCGCTTCCTCCCTATTATGCGCTTGTTTACAAGCTTCAATGAATACCACTTTGAAATTTTACTTAACTTGATGACAAATTGAGTTAATAAGTTCAATTCCCAACTTTTGTATTGTATGTAATATTGTCTATAGATTTATGTATGTGTGTTACTTCTGTACATTTTTTTATTTACTCTTTATTGTACACATAAAAAAAAGAAACAAACGGTTTAAGTATAATATAAAAAACTATGTAAAACAGGCGATCTTATCGCTAAGCAGCGGTCTCTTCCGTTTGATTGTTTAACCAACGTGAAGGAAATAATTTGAAAAATTGTAGAGGGTGTACAGGGTACAAAAAACAACAAAAAAAAATCTGTACATAAACAACTAATCAATAGGTACAAACCGATATAAAATAAAACAACGTATTACATAAATAGTATACATACACTACACAATATATAAATACGTAAAAACGATAAATATATATATATATATATATATATATATATATATATATATATATATATATATATATAACTTAGTATAATGTGTATTAGATAATATATATAAGTAACAATATATGACAATAGTACATTGTGCGTTAAATGATATTAAGTATTTACTTATTAGGTAAGTATGTATGTAGGTGAATAGTTATAGGTACTCGTAATAAAAATTGTAATGCTAAAATTATATTCACGGACAGATAAATTTTAATGAAAACATTGATAGTAAGGTTAAAGGAAAATAATAAATAATATGTGATTTGAGTACACTAATGTGTATTCAATACACAATACACATTATTATTACATTCTAGAGCCATTGATAAATTATATGACACGAAATTCATAACTTAAATTCTTCCCTCGTTCCTATCCCGCATCTGTGTGACCTATCCCTCAATATGATATTAGGTACCTATTTTGTTTTTGTTTATTTTTTTACCCGAATGTGTTAGAAGGAGCGTTATGTTTTTCGAGAGTATGTATGTATGTATAATTGTTTGTGAGGCTCTGCGGCCTGAACGTCTTGATGGATTTTAGATTGAAAGGTGTCATTAGATTCGTATTTACTGTGAGAGTGACACTGGGTATATCAAAATAAAAATAAAATAAAAAATATGGCGGGTTTTTGACAAACTAATTTCATTTCCAAATTACACAGGAACGCAGTCAGGTTTTTTAGTTTTTTAAATTACTTTGACTTGTAGATTTCAAAAATATTGAAGCAGCATTGCAGCAAAAGACCATTTGACGACCGTCCTCGTGTACGCGGTCGCGGGTTCGATTATTGGCGTTATCATAGACATCTGATAACGATCGTTTCTTATGGTAGGGAAATTATCCGTCAACCCGCAGTGGCACAACGCAGTGGATTAAGCTGCAAATCTTCTCCTATGTGGAGAAGAAGCCTTTTCTCAAAAGAGTGTAGTAAAATGAAAATGTATACCTAATAGCGAACGAAAACGCGGCTACAGCTATTGGATTTATGTAATTATATCAAGAGATGATTTTTTATTTTTTTTTGTCACACGATTAAGCTCATGATGACCCCTCTATGTTGTGTTGTTGTATATATTTATATAACATTGACATAATTACATAATGATATTTTTAAAATATTAGCATTGAATTTCTTTTCTTTTTATTTGTAACTTTCCATCTAAAAAAAAAGTGAAATCTAAAATACTTCTTTATTGTTTATTCGCTATTGAGTTCAAATTCATATTTACAGAAACATGGTTCATCCCGAAGCGAAGTGTTCCAAACTCCCCAATCATATATGCATATAGACTGCGCTATAACTAAGGACAAAGGGAAAGAAGGGCGCTGTGTTATGCTTCTAGAACCTTACCAGCCTAACGTGAACGATTTCACTTACACATGCGAAGTTTCTGGCGAAAGACCGATGTTCCGGATAGAGAAAAAGGATTACCTCGTAAGAATTCTAGGTGAGTTTTCGTTATTTACTTAAACAAAAAAATTATTTAATCCTTGCCATAATTTTTTTTTTGAGAAATAATTAAATTTTATCATTTTAGTGACAGCTTACAAGTATTTAGATGGGTTTTTAAATCCCAGCTATACTATCCTCATTACATTTTTTTCCTTTAAAAGTACTTTTAAAATATTGGGTTGAAATAAGAGTAGGTACCTATTTGTAAATCGTCGTATATATCGTACTAGTTTAGTTTTCTGTGTCATAGCAGTCTCCATTCTGTACAATGATATTTTTTCAAAACAATAATTCGCCCATGACTATTAACAATGTCGGATATGAAAAAAAATAACTTTACAGGAGAGCGATGCAAAGTGTAAATTGCATGGGTCTTTTTACTAGAGATGCAACGGATATCCGGTAACTATCCGGTATCCGGCCTATCCGGCCTTGTTTTCACTATCCGGCCGGATACCGGATAGTAATTCAGTATCCGGCCGGATACCGGATAGTAAAATTCAAAAAAATATTATTATTTTACACAAGTCAAATCAATAAATAATAATATAATACCACAATAGGTTATGGACACCGCTTATTTATTTAACCGCACGTCAAAAATGTTTGTTTTATTAATCAGTTTAGTACACAAAATTAACAAGAGGCAAATCGTAGTGAATGAATACCAGATTTTCTGCATTTGTTGGTAAGAGGCGACTCCGCTTGCCTTCTTATACCAGACAAACTTCTGAAAATAACCTTTCGCTGTAAACGCTACTGCCAGGTGCTAAAAGATAAATTCTAGCAAACGTTGACAATTGCGGGTACTGATTCAAATTAACTGACCACCAAATGTATGTGTCGTGATTGCGATCAATTCGAGATGCCTTTAATAAAAAGTAAGCAAGTCCATATGTCGGATTTCACTGAAATAGCGAATGCACTCGAAATTTTACGTTTGATTTTCTCGTAAATTCTGTCATATACATATATCAGGAACGATTTTTCGCTACGCAAGTGTGTGTGTGCGATGCCAAACGGTTTAAGGTAGTTCCAGCGTGGGGAAGTGTAGTCCTACCTTAATACCTTCTGCCTTATATCGTTAGTTATAGTAATCTGGCAACGTTGCTCTGAGTGTTTTATATATTTTTTTTTATATGGTCTTACTATATACAATAGTATTGCGCTTTCTAATAATAGTTTTATTAAATTAAAAAGATGAGAGCGTTGTGCACAGTGTTGCCAGATCACTATAAATTTAAAATTAAAATTAATATTTATTGTTTTAATATCTAGATAACAAAACCGTGAAGTGCTACTTTTATTTTTTTAGCTTATTCTAAAAACATTTATCACCACTCTCCTAGTTTTTTTTTTTTTTTTCAATTCTGTCGAGAGAATTTTTTAATATAATAAAAAATCGGACATTTTACATAATGTAAATGGGACATTACTCTCAAAATCGCGAACTTTGTCTTTAAATATCTCGCGATCTAAACCGTCAAAAAATATGAAATTTTAGTAATTCATAAATAAAGCTATTCTGAACCCGTGAAAAATTTTTTAGCCGAATCTGTGGAAAAGTGGTTTAATGTTGGAACTACCTTAAAACCAAACGGTTTAAAACCAAACGGCTAAGTTCCGCCGGATATCCGGCGGCCGGATATCCGGCTATCCGGCCACATGGTTGGCCGAATATCCGGTATCCGGTATCCGGCCAAACTGCTATCCGTTTCATCTCTACTTTTTACATATTTCTTTTAAATACCGACATTTATAAATTAAGTGATTAAAAAACTATGCATAAAGTAATATTTTTCTTTTCAGCTGATGATAGACTTGGTTATTTAGGAACGTTTTATTAAACGTTACTTAATGTGTTACTTAATGTGCATTCCTAATGTAAACAAAACAATACTTTTATTTAAAATTTGTCTATTCTATTTATACAAATATTTGTTATAATCGGAGATCGAACCTGCGACAGCTAGCGCAATAGCTAGTTGCTGTGACCACCGCACCAACCCATCATCTGAATTTTGTATTCCTGGTTAGAAATAGTAGCAGCAAGAATAACATTTAATTTCTAATAATTATAATGTTATAAGCTGGCTCTGAAGACGTTAAGTTTATTACGAGTATGTAATAGCTTCTGCCCGCGGATTTGCCCGCGTGAATGTTAGTTATCGCGACCAAAAAAAATATACTATGTTACTTCTAATACCTCCAAGAATATGTGTACAAAGTTTCATGATGATCGGTTAAGTAGTTTTCGCGTGAAAGCGTAACAAACAAACTTACATTTCACATTTATCTAGCATCCGGCTCGCGGCTTCAACCGCGTGGATGTATTGATAAAAAGTACTCTATGTCCTTCCCCAGGCTTCCGACTATCCGTATCCGTACAACTCGGTAACAAAGACTCTCATACAAAAAACGTTCCTCCACGCTCACAAAGTGCACAGTAATATTGCCCAATGCCCAGTCGACACTTTACACGTGAATTCTCGCGAAAAGAAGGTCGTAAGCACCATGAAATAAGCGTGACTTACGCGTTATCGCGTGATATTTTTTAAACTGTGTTATATTATGGCCAAATTACACAAAATCTTTATAAATAATTGTAGCCTATGTATTATTCTGATATATGACCTATATTACTGTAAATTTTCATCTAAATCCGTTCAATAGGGTTTGCGTGAAAGAGTAACAAACATCCAAACAAACTTTCGCATTTATAATATTAATTGGATTTTTTGTATCTCTAGTACCTCCGTCAAACGCCACACTCAGTACCCAATACCAAGACGGATCATCTCCAACACGTGTAATCCTCAACTGCTCTTCGACTGGTCTTCCGGCACCTACCCTGAAATGGACTGTTAATGAACATAAGGTAAAAGGATTTCACATACAGAAACGCCCTAAATTTAAACCACGAGAAAGATTTGCTTACAATTATAAAAAAATGAATATAATATTAATTATATTATATATTATAGTTAGGAAGAAGCTTTTTTTATATGCTTAACATACACACACACGATCGTCTGTTACTAAGATAGGCAACTTAATGCATGTGTTTTAGGTAACAGCCGACTGATACTTTTTTTAATAAATACTCAGGGCGGGAATCGAACCAACAACCCAGGAGTAGAAAAGCAGGGTCACTGCAAACTGCACCAACGGGCCTGTCAATTTTATAGAAAGTAGGACGAAATAGATCAGTTAGTCGAAAGTATACAATATAAAAATAAATGAATGAATGAATGCTTAGCGAAATGCGAATAATCGAGACATTTTTCTACGACATTGTGTTTTCATGCGATGGCCAAGTCAATCTATTTACTTATTTAAAACATAAATAATTTTTAATATTGATATGGTCATTGGTCATTATAAGATGTTGTTAGGTTAGCTAACTACGTAATAACTTAAGACAAAAGGATCCTTAAGTAGGGACTGAATAAATTATCCGACTAGGTATTATATCAGTGTTTCCCAACGTGGGGCCCACGCCCCACTGGGGGGCCATTTGATAGTTAAGGGGGCCAATTTAAAAATGGACTCGACACGACTTTAACCCTTCCGCTTTGGATTATTTAAATGCAATGCTATACCTTGTCCAACCGTTTATTATCTTTTTGACAGCTTACATCTATAAATTTCAGTTTTTTTTTTTTCATTATATGTTTTGAAATTTTACTTACGATGTTTTGATAACAATTTCATAGTGATTTCTTCCTTAAACTTATCATTTATATTTCTTAAGGGAACAAAACAATTTTAAAGGTTAAAAATTATGCATGGGGGCGTAAAAAAATTTAGAAATGTTAAGGTGGGGCATGGCCTAAAAAAGGTTGGGAAACACTGTATTATATGGATCTCACAACTTTTTACGGTAGAAGAATTGAGTTGCAATACTTAGCTTTCTTACAAGTTATGTTTTTGATAGCACAAACATTGACTTGATAGCACAGAAAAAAAACGTCAAATTATTTCATACTATAAAGATAGATAATTACATATCTAGAGTACCTACAGTAGAACCATATCACATTTTCTTAACCAGAATTACACATATTATGCATAAATAATCTAATAATGTCAAGTTGTTATCACCTATAATTAAGAAAACACTAGTTATGATTGTACTGTTTATGTAATTCCAATGTTTTCGTGTATTTTATTGGTGGTCTAAAAAATAAATGGACTATCGATAATAAATAATTGATAAATATATACAGGTTGATTGGTAAATTACTATCAATATTTAAGGAGAATACTCGGTACATGATTCTCATTCGAATTATGTAAAAAAAAATGGGAACTTATTTTTGACCAAATTTTCATAAATTTCAATTCAAATAAATGAAGCGTTGACACTTTTCCAGTCATGCTGGCGGCACCTGCACAGGTGTTGTACTGTGCCGCTTGTTCACATCTAAAAATTGCCAAAGTTCACATCATTTACCCAGTCAACAAATTTGTTGCTTAAACGAGTAAAATATCTTAATATTTTTGCCTATCCTAAGCCACGATTAAAGTATTAAGGGGGACTGGATCACGCTTATTTATTCTGCTACCCTGGTAACATGTTGCGGCGTTTGGACGTAGGTAAACTACCTGTTTTGTGTCGAAAGTGCAGCTAGCTGTTAGGGTATCCAGACGACGCGTAAATAATTGGATAATTGTTGAGTAACTTTACTTAAAAGTTTATTAATATTTACCTTTTTTTTGCATAATTCGAATGAGAATCATGTACCGAGTATTCTCCTTAAATATTGATAGTAATTTACCAGTCACCTGTACATAGCAATTGTTATTGTACATCGAGGTTCTGAATATTAAAAATAAACCATTGTTCCAGCTCGATGCTGATTTCTCCGGTCGTGTCTGGAATGCAACGTCAAAACTTTGGAACGTTTGGTCATATTTATCGTATATTCGCAACTCTAATGCAAAGGTTCTTTGCAGTCCAGAAGTCAATTCTAACAATGAGATTATTAAAGGCATACCGGCTGAATTCAACTCTGCTTCAAGATATATTGGTTAGTTTTTTTTTTTTTTTTACAATATTATCTATTCCACCAATTTCGAAAATAAAAATATTTTATAACTATTTGTTTGAAATTTGAAACATTTTTAGGGTAACGATATCAGGAATTTATACAGGAATTTTCGGGATACTATTTTTTTTTTAATTCTCAAGTTTGCGTATCTGATTCCAGTGACAGATTTATTGTCACGTGCTTTTATATGTTCAAAATACTCGTATCTTAGAATGCACCTGTGCGGTGTCAGACTAGTTGTCATAAAAATAATATATAATTTTAATTTTGCTTTTAACTGTTTCAGGTACATTACAGATAATGATTATTACAATACTGTCAATAACACTTTTAAGGTGAAATATGAAATTTTTTTGGACACTTACTTAAATGAAACAACAAATTATTGATGAAGTGTTTTTTTTTTCTTTTTGATTTCAGTAGGATATCGTTGTTAACTTAGAAATATTAAGGTGGTGTTACACTGGAATATTCACATATGATAAAATTATTTTAATTATCTTTCGTAAAACTCTTAACATATAGCGTACTTCATTACCTCATTTTTATAAAAGGAAATTGTGAATTTATTCTCAATGTAACCACTATCTTAATTAATATAGATATAGATTATTAAAACCTCCACACTGCAGTTTTTCATTTATTATATAACAATATATTCTATGAGATTAATATTTTCTATCTGTAGGCCTTTTTGTCAAGATTTGCTTATTCTAGTCATGATTTGTCAGAGACTACCAAGCTAGATTCAGTATAAGATAAATATTAATATTAAATAATAATAAATAACAATTTAAAACATTATATTATTAATAATAGATTTAAAAGTCTTAGTCTAAAAGCTAGAAAATAAACTTTATATATGTAAAATCATAGCTATATTGTTATATATTATATATTTACACAAGTTCTATGTTTATTTCTATAAGGAAATCTACTATTCAAGTAGAAATGCTACTCTATGGATAACATTCATGATATAGACACCAAAGATAAATAAATATTTACTAACGGGTAAAGGTTATCGTACACATGTGGACCAAAAATTAACAAATCAAACGCGTTATTGTTAGTTATTATTCAATTATAATTATTATCATAATACTTGCAACAACTTTTTTTTTAATATATATATATTAAAGAAGCCATGATGTTCTTATTGAAGTCTTCGATTGTTAAAATTTTTCGTCCACAAATGCACTTCAGTGTGGAGGCTAACTTACAATGACTTTGGCATTCGTATAGGATTTTATAATTATTATACAACGCTATAGATTATACTTTCCAAGTGATTTTCAGATTAAATTATTAAAATCCAATTTACATGTAACTAAGAGTAATATCTTATTAATAATAGAACCGTTTAAAATTGTGCAGGAATCGTTATATTTTAAAAATATTTATATTAATAAAATTTCGGAGGAATGTGTACAAAGTGTATAGAAAGTTTAAATACACGTTAATTTTAAAAAAGTATATTTTAAACTTATATAATACAAACAATAACACAAACATAATAGAAACATCGGTAGAATGCACTCGAAATCACAATCGTATTCAAATTGAAAGCGATCCTGATTGCGAGAGTAACGAAGCAATTAATCTTTGGTTTGATATTATTTGTGTCAAAAAAGTACAACAAAATCTTCATCAAATTACTTTCTGATATTTTTTTGGATAAAACTAAATATAAATAAAAAATAACGAGATAGACAGACGACTTGAGGAGAGTCGCCGGAAGCCGCTAGATGGAAGCTGCTTCGAACCGGTCTCTCTAAAGGTCGATGGGGGGAGGCCTACGTTCAGCAGTGGACATCCAATGGCTAATATGATGATGATGATGATGATGATGATGATGATGATGATGATGATGATGATGATGATGATGATGATGATGATGATGATGATAAAATAATCAAATGAAATTACTACGACTTGAATAATTTGATAAATCTAAAAATCAAATAATGTGCCAGTTACGGTTTCACACTCGCAGAAAAACGATATTAATTTTTTAATCATCGATACCGTAACATCGATTCATAATATTACTTTATTACCCTTTGTACATATTCTTTTAAAATATAATATAGATTAATCTGTAGATTTGTAAATAATAATCTTTTGTGGACGTAACTCGACAATTTATTACAATTATAACATTAAAAATAAAACAGTGTAAATATAGTATAGTATGTAGTAAATGGAATGACTAGGTCATAGAGAGCTCAATATATATTTTTTTAACATTGACGATATATTTAGCTAATATTCAATCAAAGTTGAAGCTATTAAAAACTATCAACCGTTGGATCAGAATGATTCAATTATAATTAAGAATTATTTATGATATAATGAATACATAAAGTTTATTAAATTATTATATAAATATTTCCATTCATTTCCTTTTCTGTATCAACAGCTCGATATTAGTTTTAATTAAATAATTAAACATATTAATTAATAGTTAAGCGAAAATTATTTTATTTCTATAATTATAAAATATTGAATATTTAAATTAAGTTTTTTAATAAAATAAAAATGGGTACACTTGATGTATATGAGCGCATTTTATTTTATGTATACGTGCGCTAAGCGTTCATCTCGAACACTAGTACAATGAATAAATGCGGAATTACCGAATTAATATATGATTCTACATTATTATCACAGTACCTTTTTATCTATCCTTCACGCTAACAATTTTCCTATACATTTTATTGAAGATTTAAAACAATTATTTGATTATAATTTTAAACATTTCACAAAGATATGGCCATTATACGAAAATGACAAATCTGTACCTGTAATCAGATATTGGTTAACTTGCAGGGCCGGTATGCACTGCACGGTATGCACTGCACTTGCACACTCGCCATTTTTGCCTTAGCAAAAATGGCGAGTGTGCAAGACTTATATTAAGGATGTTCATGGATGCCCCTAGACCAGGGGTCGGCAACCGGTGGCTCGCGAGCCGCTTGTGGCTCTTTTTCATTTTTTTGTGGCTCTTTGCAAAAAAAAAAAATTGGGGTTCTATGCTTACGATTACGATTATGCTTACGATTGCTTATCAAACACATGAAAAGTGCAGAAAAATACGATCAAAATATTTACTTAAAGATTTTTGTTGGCTCTTTACGAGGACTATGTTTTTATAGTGCGGCTCTTTTACATAAAATTTGTAGACCTTTAGTGAAATTTGGCTCTTTGCCGAAAAAGGTTGCCGACCCCTGCCCTAGACTAAAATTATGCCTCATTTTATGCCCCAATTATATGCCCTCCCAAAAAGCTCGAGTGTGTGGCTGCATACTTCGCACACCCCTTAGGCCGGCCCTGTTAACTTGGTCTTTTTGAGAAAGATTTAACAATTAAATGCTTGCTATTAACGCAAGCATGATCTAATCAGTGGTCTCGAATCTACTGATTTTTCGGTATTTCTACTGATATGGGCTCTGTCCTATCGAAGTTATTTTTTGTGTTACCGAGTTTATTTTTTGATAAATAAACGAATTTCATTAAATATTGTATTTTCTTTTTACCCGACTGCGCCAGAAGGAGGGTTATGTTTTTCGAGAGTATGTATAATGTATGTATGTATAATTCTTTTACCAATTTTGAGTACAAATAAAACGATTACTCACTAAGACATTCGAGACCACTGTAATACAAAGTTTCGCGATTGAAGTCTATAGAATATTTAAAATATATTATAAAGGTATAGGAAAATGTTAGCCGAAACAACCTCGTAATAATAGTTCAGTCTACTCGATTAAAGTTTATTCAAATTGGGGACTAGAAATTATAATAAAACTAAATACGCTTAACACTAACGTTAGTACGTAATTTTTGTTCAGAATTCCTTATTAAATACTAATTAAAATACAAGAGACGAATAAATTGTGCGTCACAATATATTGTTTACATAATTAGAACTTTATAAAGACATCTTTATCGTAGTTCGAGACGAAGAAATGTAATACTAGTTTCACTACATAACAGTGATTAGCATTACCAACATGGGCGTAGCGAGGTACGGGAAGGGAGGGGAGCTGTCCCCTCTCGGAGCTCTAGAAGAGCTAGAAGAACGGTCACTGATAAAAAAAGATTTTTCCATATTTTCTTATTCTGATAGCGATGTCATTAATAACGATAAATGAACCGAATAAAAGAACACCTCGACTAATATGAGATACTCATATAATATGTTAAAAACCACGATTAAAACAATACAGTCTAGGATTTTCTTTATCTGCCTTCCTCTGTAGCGAATCCTGGCTACGCCCTTGATTACCATCATCTGATATAATTCTTCTGAACCCTGTGCTACACACATGAGGTTTTATTTTTACGTATTACATTTATTCACTACCATTTTGATACGCAACATGTCAATATTAATCCATAGATATTAAGAAATCATTATGAAATGTTTGGCTCGTTTTGAGCCATCGTTTAAATTAATAATTAATACAATTTTTGATTTCATTAAATAGAGATTAATTTTCAAAAGATTCAGTATTTCAACAACAACTTTAAACAGTTTCAAACAGTTAGGTAAAATATCATCTACTTCACGATATTTCATGATAATTATACATAATATCAGGGCTTTTTATGGGGGCACGTGAGGGCACGCAGTGCCCCAAAGGAAATTTTGAAAGTATCGAAAAATTGCCATAAAAACGTGGCAAGGAGTGGGTGAAGTGGGAGGCTGTACCCTCTTCCCAAAAAAATTATGAAAAATACTTACAACTTACGAGAATTAGCGTGCCCCCAAAAAATAAGTGACTAAAAAAGACATTCGATTTTATTACAGAACTTTGAAATTTTGTAAATTTATATCAGTTTAGTTCATTTCAGTGACTAGATACATTACAATGACCAGTAATTATATTACTATTATCTAATGTAAGTAAAAATAATTTGTACGAATTACAATTACATTAATAGAAATTAAATTAAATATATCATTAAATTAATTTTAAGTATTAACAATCACAATATAAACACGTTTGGGTATAAGTTATTGCAGCACATTTTTAATATGTATAACTTATTTAATATTTTGAAATAGTAACTTGTTTGAAAGAACAAGTAAGTAATCCTTATATTAAATTTTAAGTTTTCAAATTTTATTAGATACATATCGAGAAATACAAAATATTAATAGATATTTATATATTTTTAATTCAAAATGAATTTCAATCTTCAATTTCAAATGAATTTTCTCCATTCGATGGAGGCCTTCAAGTTTTAAGTGTCTTTTAGTGAAATAAATTATTTTTATTTATAGAAATAAATTTATCTCATATTATAAAATTCGCATAAGCTATGTTTTAATTTTTTATATCATATTTTTATGGATATTGCTTTTTCTTATACTTTAAATTATTTTCATAAATAGTAAACTAAATCGGTTTTATTAATTTATTTTACGCAATAAGCTTTAAATATTGACTAGATGTAAAAACAACCACTAGATTATTTTCGAACATTCTTTAAACAAATATCACGTCAAACATATTAACTATTATTAACTTAGTTTCAATCATTGAATTTAATGGTTCAAATGCATAATCCGGAATGTTTATCTGGAATCGCAACATTTTGCACATGAGTTTCCGCTAAAACCGATTCATATAAAGATTTTCTTTGTGATTCGTTCTCTATAGAGAGTTTAGTAAAAAATCGTAACAAGGAATTTTTTATATATGTCATGAGATTACTAAAATACTATTTTCATTTAAATAATGTCTTTTGAACAGCTTATTTTATATGTATAATAAACTGGCTGCCACGTTTCGATAAAAAGTGTACATTATATACCAAGGCGAATAAGGTAAATATTTATTTTAAAATATATAGAAACTATATATACTATTTGGGAAATAAACAATTTTTGCTACAAATAAGAAGTTTTAACTATTCAATGTGCTTGTAAAACCAGTTATTTAGTCGAACTGAACGAATGATTGATACATATTGACATATACCTACATGTTAACTATATTTTATTTATTTTCTGTTGTATAAACGGATTCGATCTATGGAATATTATTTAATAACATTCAATATATACCTACTTTTGTTTTAGAAATGACAATCATATAAAAGATTACAGTTCAGTCAATTGTCTACTAGATAGTTTGACTTTAAAAAAGATCTAGAAATTATACAGTCTATAGTCCCAAAATATAGATGAAACGTTATTAAAGTATTAAGGGGCAGTTTGTAACCAGGCGCGTAAACCTTTTGCTCTTTCCGCTACACTATCCGTATTGTCTTGGATTACGGGTTCCGGCTGAAATAATAATTATTAAATATAGTATAAAAAATAATTAAATTACGTTTGACCCCTAACCACTGTAACAAAAAACACATGACTTTAACAAAATATACCGAATTTTTTGTCCATTTTTTATTATTATAAATATTTTACAAAAAGAAACTAACTGATTGAAAGCATTAAAATCGAAATAATTCATAACATTTAACATTTATACTTTATTGCACAGCAAAACGAAGAACAAAATTAAAGATACGAGCTAGCATCATTTAATTTGTACAACCAGGCGGTCTTATTGCTAAAGAGCAATTTCTGCCAGACAACCTGAGAGTTACAGTAATATTGCATTTATTTATCACGTGTCATTTCAAATAATCAACCTGTTTGACCCCCCCCCCCCCCAACCACTGTAGAAAACACAGACTTTAATAAAAATCATTTTTTTTATACTTAATAAAGAAGATTTTAAGTAATACATAAATTAGTATTAAATTAGTAGCTTTAAATATTAATCTCAAACATATTTTAGAATAAAACGATAGTAGGCAAATTTATATTACAATATTTAAATTTACAGAAATATTCATGTGTCATCGAAATTTGTTTTGCAAAAAATACTTACAGCTGACAACGTCATTCTTGTTTGAGAAGTGGTTGGCATATTACATGAGCTTGTTTCCGGTGAAGCTGAAACAAAAGTTTTTCACGTGATAAAGTCTTATAATTGATGAACGCCGGCTGCACGCAGAAAAAGCATAACTCATTGTCACGTTCCGTGAGCGAGAGCGCGGTACAAGCGATAGAGAGGCACGATCGGCCTAAGCGTTCGGCTTGTGAGCATCTATCTCTCTTAATTTTATGTTATGACGAATATAACACTTCGTCCAGCACGTACAGCAGCGCTTGAACAGCAGGCTGGCCAGTACCAGCGACAGCAACACCAGCGAGCGCTGCCCGCCCGACATCTCACCCAGCGACAGTTTCCACACATATTACAACATAACCGAAACAGTTGATTGGTTAACGAAATAAGGAAATAGATTGTTGTTATAAAATTTATACCCAATAGGGAAATGCAAAGGACTATAGTCCATACAGTCTATAAATTTCCAAATTTCACTCCAGTATAATAAAAGGCCGGAGCCAAATCTGAGATATCCTATTTCCGTTTACTCTCTTTGTCCATAAATAATAGGTAAGGTCGAAACTAAATACATAATAGTCAAGCCGAAGCCTGAAATGTCATAATAAAAATTTCACATCCGATAAATTAAATAGGTCCTGTTTCAAATATTATTGATAGTATTGCAAATAAATTCAAATATATAATAATATAATACTTGTATAGTTATCTATATTAGTCAGTATATATTGAGTATTGCGCGAGACATTTTCTGATCCAGTAAGGAAATACAATTGTTGTTTTAAAATGTATCCCCAATATGGAAAGGCAAGACTACAGTCCATACAGCCTAGTAAGGAAATAGAATTACAAGGACGGACAAAAATGAGCCAATGCTTGATTTATTTAAAAAAAAGTGCCCAGCTCACCGGTGGTGGGGCGGCGCGCGTCGAGCGCGCGCCAGATGTCGCGCACGTCGGCGTGCAGCGCGCGCAGCGAGCGCAGCACGGCGCCGGCGGCGGGCGAGCCGCGCGAGCCGCGGGAGCCACGCGAGCGCTCCGACCCCGACGACGCGTCGCTCGTCGTCGCCTCCTAGTTTAACTCACGATCAGCGGCTTGCCAGTCAATGATGCAAATGCACTAAGTGATAGGTTTCATATTCGACTACCATACACATCAATATTACCAACCTAATCTGTCGAGGAAGAAATAATTACCGTAAAACGGGGTGAATAGGTACGAATACTATATTGGTAAAATAATTCATACAAATTTAAAAGTTCTTAATGTAGTCAAAGTCATTAGTAAATTTCATTTCTCATTTTATGCGATCCATATTATGCGGTCATTAGAAGCACCATCTATCGACGAAATGAGCCTGTAATTAGCCTTGGATGGTCTTGAATATAATAATTCATAATTTAAATAAATTATACGTATTTTTTAAGCAAAAGTATTTGTATTTGAAGGTTATAAATAATTCTTTAATGTTGTTTTATTGTTATTTCAATCAGTGATACCACAATTAGCACTTGATTTATTTTTATGTTTGTTGATGTGGTATAACAATTATAGATAGTCAAATAAGAAAGTAGAAGGGGTAAGAAGTTGCAAGCCGCTGCTCACGATTATAGTTCGACTCGCCATTGAGTGCGGTACTTCGTGTGCTAATGTTAGTGAACATACCCTTACTATGTGACCAATATTTAACAATTTTTATCCCTCCTCCCTCGGTAACCACCCGTAGTACTAAAATAATATTTTAAAATACTTAGCAGAAATCATACAAGAATAAGCTTTACCTAAATATACAAAGGTTTATATCCTGGTTGTCAATTAATATTTGGCAATCAGTAACGTTACTTTATATTTTCAAATTGATATGAAAAGTATCTAAAGTCATAACTAGAAACAAACATTAATAAGTAACAGAACCGAATTAAATAGGGTGCGAATATTACATAAAAATACAGCAACCGAGATGAAAAATTATAAAAGATAAAAACAGTCACAAAATCAAACCATTTTAAATCTCATTATTAATACACCAAATAAAAGGTAACCATAGAACAAATTAGGATTTGTTTTTAATTCCAAAAACTAATATTTGCAAAATACTGAAAAAAAAAAAAACAGATGCTTGGATGGATAATGGATAAAAAGATGATTGATAAAGTAGGTTTTTTGGAATACATTTTTATGCCAGTCCTATAGAACATTAAAAAAAACACTAACAATGAAATTTATAAAAGTGCAAAATAAACGATACAATCAATGATTATGGAACACTAAAGTGTAAAATGCGAAGTAAAATCTTATTATCGCAAGAAATAAAACAAGAATACCTTGGTACATGTAAAACAACAGCTGTATAAACGTCGAACGCAAGAACAGCAACAAAATTAAATAAAAACAAACACGTATTATGATGTATGATATTTAGAATATTATTCGGAATATAATTCATCATCAGAGGTAAAAAATAAGATCAAAAACGAAATTCAAAAAAATAACATAATATGCAATAATGAAATAGGGAGCCTCTAGATCTAGTACAATAAGCAATTATACAAATAAACAACGAACGCGAAAAAAAGGACCAAATCGACAACAAAATAAATTAAAAAAAAATACGCGATACGAAAGACAGCTCATTCGGAACAACATAAACGAATAAAAGAAAAAAAAGGCGAAACAACTATGCGATAGGAATCGAGAAGGTGCATGTAAAGCACCTGTATGAGAGGCGGGTGCGAGTCCGCGAGACGTCGCAGCGCTCGCTCGATGTGCCTCAGCCTTATCTCCTTCTCGCCGAGCAACGCGCGAGCTCGGTGGAGCGCCACCTCTAGCTCGGTCGCTTCGCGCTCCTCCTACCGTATTATAAACAGTATGACAGCAAAATAATTTTACCCTAGTGTTATTTGTGTAGAGGAACGACGCTGGAATACACTTTTAAAATATGTATGTATATTAATTTAAATTCATAGTACTTGTACTGCTATATCTAATCATCGGATGGCACTTAAAGTGAATTTTAAAAATATAAGGAGGTAAAATTAGAGAAATGTTTGAAAATTTTATGTACTCTAAAAGTTTTAGTTCGTATTAATTTTTTTAAGGAATCATTAAATCGAGCTCACGATTGATTCAATAAAAAAAAAAAAATTTCATTTCAGATTGTCTATCTTCATCATACTAACAATAAGTGAACAAATATCTTAGGCGTTATATCACATGAGTAAAGAGACGGAACACAGACAAAAATGTGTAAATGAGAACATGACACGCGACATTTACTGCAGCCTTGACTTTAAGCATTCGCCGAGCCGCTACCGGCCGGTCTCTCTCCGTACGTGACGGAGCGCGTATGCTAAAGCACGCGCGCCCCTCGAGCTCGTAGTAGTGCACCTATCGTGGCGCGCTTGTATGAAGCTCTGTCTCTGTTCCGTTTCTTTACTCACGTGGTTATATTAACTAGTCGCGGCACTCACCGAGGGCGCCCTGTGCGGCGAGAGCGCGGCGCGCGACTCGCGCAGCGCGGCGCGGCGCCGCCTGAGCACGGCGCGCGCGCGCCGCATGCCCTCGCGCTCCACCAACGCGCGGTGCCGCACGAACTCCAACTCGGGCGTGTCGGCCGTGTCCACTGGTCCTAGGTAATATATTCCTATCTTAAGGTATACTGAATCAGCCTGTAAACAACCCACTGCTGAGCGAAAGCCTCTTCTCCATATAGGAGAAGGGTTGGAGCTTAATCCACCACGCTCCTCCACTGCGGGTTGACGGATAATTTTTCTACTATGAGTAACGATCGTTATCAGGCGTCTATGATAACAACCGGGACCGACGGCTTTAAGTGCTCTTCGAGGCACGGTGGGGAGGCCCACAAGGACATACACCCAGACCGGAAACAAATATTTGTACAAATACAAGTATCTGTCCCGAGCGGGAATCCAACCCGCGACCGCCGGCGCGCGGTTTGAGGCGACTACTCGCACCACTACACCAAAATGGTCGATCTCATGTTTAAATTTAAAGCTGTTGGAATTAATCATCCGTTAGACAGGTCTTTAATTAAACTAATTTTTTTTAAACTTAATCAGATTGTAGGTTTCGTGCGACAGAGCCAACAGATAATCACGATTCTTGTGATTAAATTAGTTTAATAAACACTTAAATTTTAAAATTTGTTTCGTGCAATTCGGCGTTAGTCTTCTAAATTATTAAACTTAACCATAAGATGACATAATAGTTATATATGCAACTGTCGTATACCTAATATATATATATATATATATCGAATATTAAAACACGAATGTTCGCTGAGTGTGATAATAGTGTCACATGAGTGTTTAAATACCTAATTATCAATTATTAAAAATCAATCTATTCAAGATTCTGAAAAAGTTATTTTTACGGCGCGCGGCGTTCTGGTAGTGAAACGAGCGTGAATGACGATGTTCTTTTTTTTGAAATTCATACAGATACCACGCATCGAGCAGTAAGAATGTGGCTGTCTGTTGAGTAAATCCTTTGCGCAGAAGGAATCGAAAAAAAAAAAACAAAGGAGTGTTATTATGAAATTCAGTACAATATTATATTATCCGTTAGGATGATATAATGGTTATTAGGACATTGGGTGTTTTAATGTTGGCAATAAGCTGTTTCAGAATCTTTTATAGAGGATTTAAAGCATGGGAGTAGATAAAGTATATATATTAGGTCCTTACATATGAAATTGGGGTTTTGTATGGTCGGAACATAAAGTCAATTTTTCTTATATATAATATATTTAATAGGGGATCGGACACTAATTAGATTAAAATCTAAAATGTGCTTAGATAAAATAAATATACTGTTTAACGTTTGCTTATCTAATAATAATTTAATATAATTCATTTAAATATTTTTAAATGAAGATATAAAATGTTGTTATTTTCAATATTTATAAACTGTACTGAAACGCCAATCACAGTGCGTGACGTCATCTGTAGCCAATCAATGACTGCAGGGGTACTACCTACATAGTTTACTCAGTTATTTCCATAATTTTGTTGAAATTATAAAAGTTGCTAAAAGATTACTGATAAATTAGGATACGGTAATCGATTTAAAAGCTGTCACGTGGTGTTTCACCAGTTTTTTATAATGGAAACAGGATTTACGAAAGCCGACAATCGAAATCTTCCCAGAGTGGATATGTTTCTGATTTGCAATTTCTTTGCAAGTAATTCAGACTTTTGTGTCACTGAATTTCGAAATGTGAAAACTTCTGTATTGTATTATTTCCCATAAAATACCTAGGTACTTGAAAAAATACCTCCTTGAAAATTACACAATATTTGTATTGTACCATACTGTACTAGCCTGTAAACCACCCATTGCTGAGCGAAGGCCTCTTCTATATAGACGAAGGGTTGGAGCTTAATCCACCATGCTGCTTCGCTGTAGGTTGGCGGATAATATGCTACTATGAGTAACGATCGCTATCAGGTGTATATGATAACCGGGACCGACTGCTTTACGTGCTCTCCGAGGCACGGTGGGGAGAACCACAAGGACATAAACCCAGACCGGAAACAAACATTTGAACAAATACAAATATCTGTCCCGAGCGGGAATCAAACCCGCGACCGTCGGCGCGGGGTGTTGAGGCGACTACTCGTACCACTACACCAGAACGGTCGTCACAAGTAGAATACTGTCAACACAATATATCACATTCTTTAGTGTTACAAAAAAAAAATTACAAACAGGAAAAATCTATAATAGTAGTTAACCGTAGAGAAAATATATATTTAGGACTACAAATTAATGAAAAAACTACAAAATAAAAATAAAAAGCACATTTCATTCTATTTATATTTGTACTAATTACTGTACATTTACGTTAAAATTATCTTCACAAAAGTAAATTGTTGAAATTCATTTCGTTGCATTTTCAACTCGCTAAGTATAACCATTTTTTTCGTTTATCTGCTTTTTATTCTTGGCACATCAAATGAATATTTTATTTGGAGTACTTTTTGATGTATTTGTATATTGAGATACTGCACACTAACGATATTTTTTTCGTTCCATAAGAACAAATAAAAAATCTACTCCACGAATCAAGACTTTTCGCGAACTTATGCTCATGCAGCTGTTTTGTTATAACTACAGATGACGTCACGCGCTCTCAGATGACATAACGTGGCGTTTTGGCGGGATTTTTAAATACACAATATTGAAACATGATTTTGAGTACCTAAAAGGCTATAAAAAAATTAAGTTTTATTTTTTATGGGAATAAGTATCCATAAAGATTAATTTAAAACACTTTCTGAAAATTTGTCCGATCCCCTATTAATCAAAGTATGTAGCATTGCTATCTATGCACTTTTGCCATTTTATAGATAGTTCATTGATACCTTTACTAAAAAAACAATTCGGACGGGAATCAATAAAATGTTAAAAGGCGGTTTGGACTGCCCCATCGGAGTTGAATTTTTTCCTTTGTAAGAAGTGATCCAAATTTCGAAAAAATGGTAATCTGTTGGAGCAAGGTCCGAGGAGTACGGTGGATGTCTTAGACATTCCAATTGAAGCTTGGTAGCTGATTGTTGTGCATTATGTGGTCTAGCGTTGTCCTGAAGCAGCAGTGGCCTAGAGCAATTGACTAGCCTCGGTTGTTTAGCAGCTAGCTTTTCCATCATGGTTTGCAGTTGCTGACAATAGACATCTGCCGTAATCGTCTGGCCAGATTTAAGAAAGCTGTAGTGAACGCACACCGACTCTAGTCCACCAAAAGCTTACAAGTAACTTTTTTTAAATCAATTTTTGCGTGGGGTAGGATTTGGCTGGCTCGCCATGGTTTCAGCCAGCCATTGCGATGAGCGCTTCCGATTATCGTATACGATCCACTTTTCATCACATGTAATGATTCGATTTAAAATTTCTTCATTGTTGTGCCGGTTGAGTAATGTAACACAGCAGTCTAAGCGCGTTTGTCGGTTTGCTTCACTCAATTCATGAGGTACCCACCTTTCAAGCTTTTTTACCTTCCCAATTTGCTTCGAGTGGTTTAAAACAGTTTTATCACTAACACCGCAGCCTGCAGCTAACTCGGACGTGGTTTGTGATGGATCCGCTTCTACAATAGCCTTCAATTCTTCATTATCAACTTTGGTCTCCGACCGTCCACGAGGCTTGTTCTGCAGGTCGAAATTTCCAGAACGAAAACGTTGTAACCAAAAACACACTGTATTTTCTTTTGCAACACCGCAGCCATACACATCATTAATTTTTCGAGCCGTTTCAGCGACACTAGTGCCACAGTTGAACTCGTACTCGTAAATAACACGATATTTGAAGTTTTTCATTTTGTAAACTGAGTGACGCAAAGATGAAAAACAAAAGAGGAAAAAACAAATGAATAATCGTTTTCGACAAACGCAATGCATGAGTAAATAGCTGTATGAATTTGAATTTGGAATTACTAACAAAAAAGAAAATATTTGAGATCAAAGTGGCCAGTACGACAAAACGTCAATTTTATATGTAAGGACCTAATATTATCATCTTTTGGGTCTCCCTATTTTATTGATACATATATAATATAGTAAAATACTTACATAAGGTATATAATAAATATACGTAAACTTACATAAATACGGGTTGAAAATTTAGTCTGTCCTACGACCACAACACTTTCAATGATAAAAATTGACGGGTGATGATGAGACAGTCGTGTCAAGTCTTCTGCTTAGGGTGTCGAGTTCGAGCTGATTCCATCTGAGCCCGCCTAAGTGTGCGTCTACATTGCGAGCCTAGCGCGGTTGCGACGACGGGCGCGAAGTGTCCAACATATGAAACGCGCCTTTGCGTCCATAGTGTAGTGAATTAAGGTGGAAGCCTAGCCGAGACTGAGCGAGACAGCGCGATCTTGTGCGCGCATTCTTGCCACATTACGGGCCCAGTCAGTAAGTGATCTAATGCGCGGATGGCGGGGTGTCAAACTATTTAGGTCTTGTCGCTCGGCGTATGCGCGTCTGAATTATTACTTGTCGTAAAATGGCAGTAAATACTGAATGGTTTATAAATGCAAATCAATCTAAACCACCTATATGGCAAAGCAAACATACACACCACAGTAATCGCACAATTAAAGAAAATTACTTATTTCGACGTTGACGATATTCTAATTTCTAAGTTAATTAAGAACACCTGTAAAAAAGTAGGCAATTTATCTATACTTGAGCCAAATTCGATGTGGAATTTATGTAAACAAACCAAATGTCATCGTGTTTAGGGTTGTCACTCTTTTAGTAATGAAAAATTGTAATTTATCACTAATTTCCTAGTTATACATTAATAATTTTACTTTAACATTGTTTCCTAGAACTTAACCGTCAAATACGTAATATACAAGAAAAGTTGCTAATAACAAAAATTAACAAATTTGTAATTACTAATATACATCTAACAACCCTAAATTTTTGCACTGACAGAAAAATTTCGCAGATAAGCAACATTTGGTCTTTTGGGATTAGTCGTTATATTGTTAAAGGTAAATTGCTATCGTTTTTTATACGCAACTTTAAATATAATATTATTTTAAATTAATTTATTTTATTATATTTATTCAACGTAAGTAACGTAAAATAAATAATAAAAGAGAATGAGTGTCTGAACATAGATTTTTAATCGTAGTAAATCCATTTTAAAACTAATGTTGTTTTATTTTAAATGCTATTCAGGGATAGTGTAGCTATTTTTAATATAGGCATATACATATTTATGAAAATATTTAGAAATCATTCTGTGGAAAATTAGTTATACCCACGTTAACAAGTAAATTTTACCTCTATAACACATAATTATAGATAACATATAAATATATCTAGCTCCCTGACTTATTTATTTCAAGTTTTATGTAGCTTTTACTACTGCGTATAAATATTAAAAAATTTAATTATTATAATTATGTTCCAATAGGCTGTTGGCATCTGCCTATGGTTGGTTGCTAAGCAACGGTTTGTTGGTAAACATTCCATATCGAGTTTGGCTTATGTATAAATACCAATGTTTACTTATGAATAAATAAATAAATAAATAAATAGATAAATAAAATTATGGAGTGAAATAAAAGAACATTTCCTGAAAGTGAAGTTAAGTTTACTTTTGCCAAAGTTTGTATCTTTTTTGGTGATTTTAGGTGACATTTTACTTAGAATGTAGTCTAATGTTGATACGGGCATTCGAGTATACTCAAATAATTTTGTAGGGTATAATCTCAATTCTTCATATAAATTTAAAAATTCACCACTTATCTGTTTATATTTATTTCGTGCTCACCATCTCTAGCGTTCAATACCTCCCATCTCAAGATCGGACTGCCTAGTAAAAATAACAAATCCTCGTCCATAGTTTGCAACCCCTGATATACGTTAAGCCGCTAGAAGAGCTCGCGCGTCACTGACGTCACTGTGGCCACCGTACAAGCCCGTTCGTCGCACACGCCACAGGCCCCCAGTCACCGCGCATTCTGTGTGGACGCACACTAACGTGTATTAATAAGCGGGCATGATCCAGCCATCCATAAATGACCAAACAAACCACATATATCTGCTCCATGGAACCCCTATGCATTGTAATATTACCAAATATCAATTTGGAACGACGGAAGTTTGGTTGTGCGCAAACATCGCGACCAGGTTCATGGATTGGATGTTAACAAACTCTTCCTAAATTGCCGTAATCCCAGAACCCTCCTCGATGTCAATTTGAGTTTCTCTGAGCTATCAGGCTGTTTAAACCGGACGCTTCAACGCGGTTACCCATTGAAAGCTATTGTAACGAATAGCACAATTCATGGCATTGTATTACTCTCTTAACGTGTTGGATGCACTGACTGGCTAATTAGTGACGCTGGTCGGTAAGAGACTACTGGAAGGCTTACTTGCTGGTGGGCCACATTCTCCTATATGTCTAACGCCAGCACCCGCCCCTCTAGGTAGTAGCCCTAAACATTTTTTCTTTTTTGTAACTATCGTCTTTTAGTTAAATGGAAGGTCTACTATTAGTTAGCATGATATTTTACACTTTAAAAAAAAAAAAAAAATGCATGTAAGTAAACTTAATACAAAAATTTTCGGTCGGTGGTTGTTCGGTGTTACGCTCCACATTAGAGATAAGTTTAGAGATACTAAATAATTAACGTAGCAGCTACAATGTACTGAGTATAAATTGATAAATTAGTTAATCGGAATTCAAAAGGCATGGGCAAAATGAGCCCGTGGGTATAAATTTATTTAAAAAAAACGGAAGGACTTGGGAGAACTCACTACGCACTTGGATAAGTGTTCATGTTTTCCGAGAAGACTGCACAGGTGTTATGCAGCTTTGGTTACCCTTGGTCGTCTTTTTTGTTTTAAAAGGCAGGCAGAGGATTGTGTGACTGTGTGCTGCCGAGAGCTACAAGGCTTTCAATATATACATACATATAATATGATAAACACTTATACAATAAATTGAAATAAAATTACATAGATGGTGGCGGGTGGAAGAAAACGCCCCGGCAGGGAGGTCAAACGGGCTAGGATTAGGGATGTAGGTTGAGAAATTGGCGAACAACGCTGCATCCTGGCTGCAAGCAAATCGTCACGGATCCTCGGCTATCTCAGATGGTAAGCGAGGCTAACCGAGATCCAAACCATTGGCAGATATTACAATAGGGATAATTTGAGCGGACTATATATATACGTTTTTTTTTCTACTTCGGCTTTCACAAGGTTCTCGTCATGCGACATGGTTATGTTCACTAAAAACACCCTCAATCGTGTCCTATTTATCACCATGATATTAGGCTCGTTCGCCAGTTTCGTCCTATCTGTAGCGACAGGCAGGTCCCAGTAGAACCAGACACCGGTGTGTACTGACAATACTGCATCCTCTGCTCCAGCAAACCGCACATAAGAGCAAGGTCTCGATAGAGAATCTTATCCGCTTAGTTATGCCTGTGCTCAGGCAAGGGCAAGGCAAGTTCGCAAGGTGTAGTTGTTCGTCTTAACTACTTACTACTTCTCTAACTTTTATAATGTAATTAAATTAAATGCTTTCGCGCGCCTTTTTCTTTGAGCGATTATTTAGTTTCCCGCTAGAATTTGTTGGTAAAACCATAGCCATGTAGATTTAATCCTTGTATAATTCCTCAAATACTTACAGATAATAAACTTAAATATCGATTTCAGCAAAACGGTACCATAAACTGTAGGAAGGCTAAATACGGAAATTAATTCAAATTCAAATCAATAAGCGCATCTGTAGTCTAAGAAATTATTTCGCAATCCGGTGCATGTGTCATATCATTAGGGGTCGCCCATTAATCACGTGATGTTTTATAGCAACTTTTTAACCTCCTCCCCTTTTGGTGATATGTGGTGAGGTTTTAGAATAACCCCCCTCCGTACCCAAAATCACGTGTATTTTTTGATACAAAGTATATTATAATTTACAGAATATTATTTTTAAATACAGGTATAATCTGATAAAATTTTAGAAAATTAAGCATCGTGAAAAAATGTACACAAAAACCATAAAATTTACAGGTTGGTTTGACTGACATAAGGCATAAGAATAGTAAAGGAAGGTGTAATAAAAATCATATGAAAAATATATATTTAGGAATAATAGATAACCGTGATATCTCATTACACCCCTTCCCTTCTTGTGATATTTCGTAATTTTTTTTCGAATCCCTCCCCCCTTTCGAGCGTCACGTGATTAATGGACCATAACTGTCTTGTCAACTATTTAATTCTTTAAGTCATATTACAGAAAATAAAATCAAATACCTATTTCAGCAAAAGGGTATCTCAAACTGTAGGAAGGTTGACAGGCTAAATCTGGAAATTGGTCTTCTAAATCGTCCAGCTTTCGTAGTTGCTGTCTAAGAGATTCCAGTGGACTTGACCAACCCTCGCCACGCCTGGAATATTATGGAATATCTACATATCTACTTTTGTTCTAAATATAATAATTGGATATGATATAATTAATTTGGAGTCATTCTCGATATTGCATCTATTGCATAAATTGGTTACATTTTAAGTAAAAATATTTTATTGTATTTCCTAAATCCTTCATATTAATTTTCAGAAATAAATTAGAATAAAATTTATTTTAGCAAAGCTTATGTGTTGCAAAAGAGACCTTTAAGCCCTAGTTTTTTGCAATTATTAATTTTATTTTCAAACAGAAATTAAAGTTTTGAATTTCATTCAATAAATATGTAAATAAAAGTAGCAAGCACAAGCATATTTTAATAAGATGCTGAAAAAGTAAGAACAATGTGCGGAAACTGAGCAGTTAGTGATAGTAGTTTTAAGCAGTCATTCATTCACTCCTAAAAGCCTAGACAAAATTTGTAATTAATGAAGAATTCAAAACGAAAATGAGAATGAGAATGACAAAATCATTTAATTAATCACATAATTATTTTTTTTCACTTTAATTTCACCATTTCACTTTAATAGGTCTCATATAAAACATTATTTGTCTAGACTCACTTATATCATTTAATCATTCATTCGTAGCGAGGAATAAATAAATAAATAGGCAATATATTTTGAGACATATATTTTTTCTCATTCTAAAACAAGTTGCTTACTTCGGTGAATAATTAAGACGAGATGTGGATGCTGATTTTAATCTCGTGAAGCACCTGCGACGGCCGTGACCTAGAATATTAAAAAAAATTACATATATAAAATTACATTTGCTTAAAAATTAACTTTAAAATCAAAACTCGATTTCCTATCTAGTAAATTGTAAATTGTAATGAATAACAAATAATGGTGATGGTGATGATATTTAACTTTTTATAATTAGACTTACCGTTTATTGTTTCTTTCGGTTTCTCATCAGCTGTAGTTGCATCTGATGAATCTTGACAGTCAGTCGTAGCACCTATTGGACAAATGTTTGTGATCAACATTGCACGCTTTATTTATAGTACCTGGATGACCGAGCTTTGCTCGGTTAAATTATATTTAGATACATTACATACTGATTAAACATAAATAATATTTTCGATCTTACCGACATAATAGTAAAACAATAGGAAATGGTTATTTAAATAAAAAATAAAAGGAGCTCTCAATAATAGTTTTTCTCACAAAAAAGAAACTTGAAAAAAAAAAGGAAAAAATTTAGTCTGTAGAAACCGGGATTCGAACTCTGATTTTCTGGCATTGAATCCGCCCGATTCTCATCGGAGCTATTTTAAACTTATTAATGACAGCGAAATTTACCTTCGTATTCTAATGATATTTTTTAATTGTTTAAAAAAAGAGATAAAACGACATTTTCTAAAAATAAATCCTAGCTAGATCGATTTTTCGCCCCCGAAACCTCCTGCATACTAAATTTCATGAAAATCGTTGGAGCCGTTTCCGAGATTCAGATTATATATATACAAGAATTGCTCGTTTAAAGATATAAGATTAAGATTAATGATTGTTAATGGTTTGCGGACAGTAACAACTATGTTTTTAACGCGAATGGATTATATAGAACTAAGAATAGAAGAATCGGATTCTGAAGACTACAAGAGCCTGCAAATCTTCCACCACTGACTTCCAAAAAATGCAAGTTTCGAGCACGGAATGAATTATGAAGACATATTTGGCACCATAAAACGGTTGAGTTTGGTCTGGTTGATGGGCTCAGCGATTTAGGTGTTTTATCCACCGATAAGGGGTCGTCCATTAATTGCGTGATGTTTTAGCAACTTTTTACCTCCACTTCCCCCTCCTCTCCTGGTGATATGTGGTGAGGTTTTAGAATACCCCATACCCAAAGTAACTTGTATATTAATCTTTAGATACTGATTTAATTTTGGAAAATTAGGCATCGTTATAAAAATGTCAAGATGTTACACCGCTCCCCTCCTTGTGGTATTTCGTGGTTTTTTTCCGAAGTCCTTTTTAGAGGCTCCCGTGATTAATGGACGATCCCTAACGTGGTGCAATAGAACAGGTGTCGAGCACGCACCGTCCGCGGCGCGCGCGCGGCGCCGGCGCGGCGGCTCGCGGAACGCGACGGCGCCGCGCTTCACGCGAGCCGCCTGCTGCGACGTGTCCGACTGCTGCGTCTGCGGAGCACAAACACGTGAGCAACGAAACGGGACAGAGACATAGCATGCACATGCGACATCCACCGTTTACCTGAGATTTTACCTATTAAAAATTGAAATTATTAATACTTTTACTCACAACACATAACAAACTCACATTTTCTCTCCTAATCTTCCAATCTCCGTTGTTGTTATCGACTGACTTGTGCGTTTGTGCGTTGCTCTCGGAATACGATGTTTCGTTGTCGTTAAATTTTATCGTTAGATTGTTGTTCCTAGGCCTCGGAGGTTCGGTATCGACGACAACGCTTACCGATGTTTCGTTTAATTCTTTACACCTGTAATATTATCATGTATATTATTTCTAAAAGATGTTTTTTCCTGAAGAGCCTTTATTTTTTATTATTTTTTTATTAATAATGATACGAGCGCCATTTGCTGACTGTGTTTTCGACTACAGTCGAATCATGTATGAAATTCTTTTTGCTCCGCGATCCGACAATACATCTACACTACAAGTGCATAGGGCGCCGTCTATGAAGATTTTTTTCTAACTGATATGACAGCTATGAGATTATTAACATTTTATGCGAGTGTTTTTAATCTATTACGAAATTAATACTAAATATCGACGTAGATACATAATTCTATAAAGCGTTAACGTTTTGAAATTACTAACAACAATCATATATAATTTTTATTTCTAAAAGGAATTTTTTAGAACATCGAGGACTCATATATTTACTTATTTTCACATTATATCAACATTTATTATTTTACAATATTGTGCGAAATTTTCTCACGGATGAACTAGTTATAAATTTTATTACAAATATCGTGTAGATCTAATTTTTGAACTCTTATAAAATCTGTGAAAATATAAAATGTTTTATGTTAAGAAATGAATGGACATTGGACAGCTTCATTTAGTAGTTTTTTCTTCATTTAATAACACAAACACTACGTGTTTAAATTATTCTTATCAATTATTCCAGCTAGAATTTAATATTCATTGCTAAGATAGGCCAACGTTTATCGGATCAGCTGTGTTTATTTGAATCTCAAATATTATTCTACGAAAAGAATATAAAATAATATTTCTAGGTTACATTGAAATAGGAATATTATCAAAGATCACGTTTCGTTAAAAAGAAAGATAGATGGACGTTTAACCAACGTAAGAGTTTTATAAATTAAAACATACCATAAAATTAAGAATAAAAAACATACCTTTCTAATGACGGATTTGCTTTGTGTGAATTAGATTTTTCTGTTTCGGAACCTGTCGTCATGCTCATTTCGCGCCTTTTATTACGCCTTTCTATTGACATCTGAAAAATAAAATAATAAATTGTAAATAATGTACACGATAGGTATTTAAAATATACGGTATTATTTTTGACACGAAAGTATCAAATATTTATAATTCTATGTGTAGTCTTAAGTTAGCGCAATAATTCATCTCCCATTAATATAAGTTACGTCATCAGAAGAAGTCATCATTAGAAGAGTTACGTCAAACAATATCACATCGTTTCGCATCGCTTCGCTTAGCTTACTTAAGGCAACACTTTATATGGATTCGAGATTATTTGGATTGCTAATCAAAATAATATTTGTACTCAAAAAAACAACACATAAACAACATATGTATAATATCAACACAAACATAATATTTTAATAAAAATTTTATTTATTTATTTATTTAACGCTTATATATACAGTATTATAAAAAAATTTCTAAAGGTGTACAACAAATCAAATCCCGCTAGCTGCGAGCGCAATTTCTCCAGGTGGCACGTATATGTATATATATATGTTGTTTTGTCGTGTCCGTGGTTGCGTATATGTGGTTTTACGTGTGCGTGCGTGTGTATGTGCGTGCGTGTGAGTGTGCGCGCGTGTATGTGTGCGTGCGTGCGTGCGCGTGTGTGCGTGCGTGTGCGTGTGTGCGTGCGTATGTGCGTGCGTGCGTGCGTGTGCGTGTGCGTGTGCGTGTGTGCGTGCGTGTGTGCGTGCGTGCATGTGTGCGTGTGTGTGTGTGCGTGTGCGTTGTGCGTGTGTATATTTGCGTGTGGGTGCAAGTGGGCGAGAATTCGTGAGCGTCCTTGAGTAAGAGTCCGTGTGCGTGAGTGTCCGTACGATGCGTGTGTATGCATTGGGAGGGGTACATGGATGCGTGTGCGTGCGTGTGTATGTATGTGTGTGCGCCCGCGTGTGTATACTGAGCCGGCTCACCTTTTTTATAGAAGAGGGGGCAAATGGACAGTGGGTTCACATGGTGGTAAGGGAAAGCGACATCTATAGACACCCGCTGAACCAGAGGATTAGCAGGTGCGTTGCCGGCCTTTCAAATAATACCTTGACATCGTGCTTGAGGCGCGCGTACTTCTCCTTGAGGCAGCGGTACTTGTCGTGCAGCGCGCGCTCGTCGGCGGCGCGCGCGGCGCGCTCGCCCGCCAGCCGCGCGCGCAGCTCCTCCAGGTGGCACGCGTGTTCTCTCTCTCTCTCTCTCTCTCTGCGTGTGTACCGAGCCGGCTCACCTTGACGTCGTGCTTGAGGCGCGCGTACTTCTCCTTGAGGCAGCGGTACTTGTCGTGCAGCGCGCGCTCGTCGGCGGCGCGCGCGGCGCGCTCGCCCGCCAGCCGCGCGCGCAGCTCCTCCAGGTGGCACGCGTGCTGCGCCCGCAGCCGCTCCACCTGCGCACACACACATAATAATATGTATCACTAACGGCCGGTATACGACTTTAACACTTTATGTCTCTGGATCTCAATCAATCAATTCAGATCAACAATTTCAATCAAAAAAGCAGCTTACCGAAAACACAGGCATTAAGTTACCTACCATAGAAAAAACGACCGCGCGCATGTGTGCGTGCGTGTGCGTGTCTGTGTGTGTGTGTGTGTGTTAAAGATATTTATTTCCAATATTTCAAAATTATATCACTCACCTCTGCTCTGTAATCATGTCTTAATTCAGTAACTCTAGATGTATGTTCTTCTCTTAAATTTTCTATTGTAGCCCTATTTTCTTCTATCATATGAGATCTCTCTCTGTTTAGGTTCATTTGAAGTTGGGTATGGATTTCTGTGAGAGCACGTTCATTGTCTGTGGAAAGCGTATTTTTTTTAATTATAAATTTTAAAACTAAAATTTCGTTTGGATAATTACAATATGAAGATAAAGTGCAGCAGAACCTACACTTAGATATTAGAACATTTTGCCTGAATTTTATTTCATACGTATTTTGGCGGCCAAAAAAATATAAGCTTAAATGTATTACATAGTTCGATTTTATTAACTTTTAAATTTAAATTTTATATAATCTGACATTCGACAAAAAACATTATATAACACAGACAATATATTATTAAATCGATTAGAATCTTTTCGTAAAAAGGTAAATACTTTAGAAATCCTACCTATTTCTAATTGTTCACGCAATTCATTAAACTTCTGATTATAATCATTTCTTAATTTCGCCATGTTATTTTCGTGTTGTTTCTCCGCTGCTTCGGCATCGCTTTGATATTTCCTTTCCAAATCTTTCAATTTTTTCTGCAATTCTTGCTTGTGAATACGTTCGGCTTCCGCCAGTGCCTATGACAATAAACATAACATTAGAAAAATCAATAACAAAGTCAATCGCCACTTTAAATTAAATATTAAATGTACCGATATTACGCGGGTCGTATCAATTTATAGCTAGATTCTAGCAATTTATTATCTTACTAGTTTGCTAGACAAAAGATCTAGCTAGCAAACTAGTTATATCTACCGTTATACCTAGGCTAGATGTGTTACAATGTGGCCAATTCTGTTAAATACTTACTTAAATACGTATTTGAGTTTGACATCCTTGATTTAAGGTTTATATATTCTTATATGTATCATAATTATGACAAAACTTACTTCTTCCATCTCTCGTCGATGTCTCTCAGCCTGTTCCGACAACCGTATTCTCTTCTCATTCAAAAACTTTTCCTCAGCTTCTTTTAAATCTTCCTGCAACTCTGCTCTCATTCTCTTCTCCTTCGCCGAAAACTCCATTTTCATTATCTCCAACTCTTTTTGCAACGAGAACTCTAATCTCCTCCTTTCGTCCTGTTTATTCCTTTCAAACATTTCCCTCATACCCATATCTGGTAATAACGGAGATTTTATAGGCTTTGGACTATCTTCTTGTGTTTCGAATTGATATACTACAACTACATTATCCGAACTAGATTTCCCTTGAGATAATATAACTCCATCTAATCTAGGACTAGTCAAACCTTTGCCTAAACTAGATGCTGAATCGGAAGATTTCATAGGCGTCATAGTTTTAGTTAATGGTTTAAACGTTGATAAGGGACTCGACCAATTTTTTGTGAATTCTAATCTAGGTGATCTGTCTGATCCTAAGCTAGGAGTCGGGGATAATTTAAGCTGAGTCTTAATGTCTTTTGGTATATCAATACTATTAGATCTAGCACTGCTCTTTTGTTCCTCATCTTTAATCGATTTTCTAGAATCTTCAGAATCGGAATGTGTAAATTTGGTCTGTTTTGGCGTGAATTCTAGTTTAGGAACTTTTATTTGAGGTATTGGAATGTCTCTTGATCTTTGTACTGATTCTGTTTTGGAATGTGTTCTGTCGGAACTTTCTTCAATGCGTAGACTTTTTTCTTTTTCTTTTTCTTGGCTATCATTCGTTATGTCTTCCTTGTTTTGTGCATTTGAATCATCTAAGTCGTTGAGATCTAAATTAGCGAATTCTCTGTCTGGCGAATCTATTGAAGTTTCGGATTCAATACTCTCCATCAAATTTATTGATATTTTACTTTTTAATGGTATCATTGGTGACCTATAAAAGTAAAATATAGAGTTTCACAATCTTATTATTCGTATATAATAACGACCTTATTCATAAATCATAAACGTACTATAAGCCCGATATATTTTAAATATATTTTGCATCGATCTATCGAATATAAAAAGACTACAGATCGAAAGAGACAAAACATATTTAAACTATATCGGGCTTATAGTACGTTTATGAATAAGGCCGTGAATCTTCAAAGCCACGCGACGGATTTTTATAGTTTACATAGCTTATTTGAATCTTTACAGAGATTTTAATGTACAATACCCCCCAATTAAATGTAAATTATATTAGATGAAATTCAAATTTGTAGTAATCAAGTGATCATAAGTCTATTTTCAGGGGTTTACATGGTTTACATGGCTTAACGTTACGGTATATGTAAAAATAATATGGTAAATAATTGTAGATCTTCAAAACGGTTAGAGAAAAGTCTACGATGGCATATATCTAAACGACACTTAACTATTGTTGTAATTTCCAATAGGGGATCGGACAAATTTTCGAAAAGTGTTTTAAATTAATCTTTATGGATACTTATTCCCATAAAAAATAAATCTTTATTTTTTTATAGCCGTTTAGGTACTTAAAATCATGTTTTAATATTGTCTGTTTAAAAATCCCGCCAAAACGCCACGCTATATTATCATCTGAGAGCGCGTGACGTCATCTGGGGTTATAACAAAACAGCTGCATGAGCATTAGTTCACGAGAAGTTTTGTTTCGTGGAGTAGATTTTTATTTGTTCTTATGGAACGCAAAAAATATCGTTGGTGTGCAGTACCTCAATGTGCAAACACATCAAAAAGTACTCCAAATAAAATATTCATTTCATATGCCAAGAAAAGCAGATAAACGAAAAAAAAATGGTTAGACTTAGCGAGTAGAAAATACAACGAAATTAATTTCACCCATTTACTTTTGTGGAGATCATTTTGACGTAAATATACATTAATTACTACAAATAAATAGAATGAAATTTGCTTAAATTAATTTTTAGTAAATATATTATATTGTTTTCTATCTACGGTCAACTACTATTATTGATTTTTTTCTTTTTGTATTTTTTTTTTTGTAACACTAAAGAATGTGATATAGTGTTGACAGTATTCTACCTTTGACGACCGTTCTGGTGTAGTTTTGCGAGTAGTCGTCTCAACACCCCGCGCCGGCGGTCGCGGGTTCGATTCCCGCTCGGGACAGATAATTGTATTTGTACAAATATTTGTTTCCGGTCGGGGTGTATGTCCTAGTGGTTCTCCCCACCGTGTCTCGGAGAGCACGTAAAGCCGTCGGTCCCGGTTGTTATCATATACACCTGATAGCGATCGTTACTCATAGTAGTATATTATTCGCCAACCTACAATGGAGCGGCGTGGTGGATTAAGCTCCAACCCTTTGTCTATATGGAGAAGAGGCCTTCGCTCAGCAGTGGGTGGTTTACAGGCTAGTACAGTACAGTAGGTACAATACATATATTGTATAATATTAGAGGTTATATTTCAAGGAGGTATTTTTCAAGTACCTAGTTATTTATGGCAAATAATATATTATTATATATTTATAATAGTAATACAGAAGTTTTCACATTTTAAAACACAAGTTTTGTCACAAAAGTCTGAATTACTTGCAAAGAAATTGCAAATCAGAAACGTATTCACTATGGGAAGATTTCGATTGTCGGCTTTCGTAAATCGTGTTTTCATTATAAAAAACTGGTTAAACACCACGTGACAGCTTTTAAATCGATTACCGTATCCTAATTTATCAATAATTTTTTAGCAACTTTTATAATTTCAACAAAATTATGGAAATAACTGAGTAAACTAAGTAGATAGTACCCATGCAGTCAATGATTGTCCACAGATGACGTCACGCACTGTGATTGGTGTTTCAGTACAGTTTAAAAATATTAAAAATAACAACATTTTATTTCTTCATTTAAAAATATTTAAATGAATTATATTAAATTATTATTAGGTAAATAATCGTAAAACAGTATATTTATTTTATCTAAGCACATTTTAGATTTTAATCTGATTACTGTCCGATCCCCTATTGCAAACCCAAGTGAGAGTAATATTATACAGAAAAAAAAAATACTTTCTTGGTAAATTTTCTATCAACTATCCTAAATGACATTAGCCAAATCAGCATATTATTCTCTATTTTCAACAAATCTTCAAATTTTTATTCCTAACACTTACCTCGGTCTCGACTCTTTATCCGAAATTGGTTCATCCGTAACAGATAGGGGTTCGATGTCCGTGCGACGCACTAGTTCCGATATTTTTTGAAAGTTCTTCTGAAACAGCTCAGGTTTTATGTAGTCACCTGGCGGAGGTTTCACGAGACGTCTTCGGGGTGACGTACCACGATTTAGGCTTTCACTATCTGAATTAGTAATTATATTAAACTTATTAAGATTATATGTAAGAAGGCATCCATAATTACATGAGGCGTTTAAGGGGAGAAGGGTGTCGAGCGAAATCTCACTCAATCTCACGTGGGAGAGAGAGTGCTCTTGGCAAAAATATTTTTTTTAAATATTAGTTTCAAAATATTAATACTGCTTTATTTAACTATTATTTTCATATCACAAAAAAATATATATAATCTATGGTTATCATGCAAATATGTAAGTATATATTTTAAGGTTGAAAATAGGCAATGTAATACATCTATACCGATATCTATACACCACAACAAATAAAGAAGCTCTTACCTAAAGAATCCCTGTCCGAATTGGAAACACTTTTCACTTCCCTAGGACTTTCAATCCGAGGGGGTAGAGGGGGTCTAGATACTAATGGAGACAGTGTATTAACTGTATGTGTGATTGGCGCTAACGTGACATGTGGCGAGGGAATAGGAAGTGATGGGGGGGCGACAGGTGATGGGGGGATGACAGGTGATGACGGAATGACAGGCGATGGTACAGTGGGGGCTACGCTGATGATGGAACTTTGTGCGTCGTTTTGTTCTGATGAACTGTTCGATCCTGGACTGACTGTAGGTTCAGGAAGGTTTTCTAATTTGAATCTGGAATAAAAAAGAAAGACAGCTTTATTTAAGAATTATTATCAATCAAGTTTTGAAACAATAAATAAATAATAAGAAATTCAACCTTCGCTCGACCTATTTATTAGAAAAATTTCAGTAAAATATTTAAGTTTATGAAATAGTATCTCTAAATACTTCGGTGGGAGCTGTAGTTAAAAAGTTAAAGCTACCACTAAGTATATCACAAAATAGGAATTTATTACCAGTACATACAGCCGAGATGACAAAGAGTGGTGAACCTTAAACCTTAGGCACTACGCATATTGAGTAACTTTGTTATGCAACCGTAATTAGGGTTCCGTAGCCAAATGGCAAAAAACGGAACCCTTATGGATTCGTCGTGTCTGTCCGTCTGTATGTCACAGCCACTTTTTTCCGAAACTATAAGAACTATACTGTTGAAGCTTGGTAAGTAAATGTACTCTGTGAACCGCATTAAGATTTTCACACAAAAATAGAAAAAAAAAAAACAATAAATTTTGGGGGTTCCCCATACATAGAACTGAAACTCAAATTTTTTTTTTTCATCAATCCCATATGTGTGTGGTATCTAAAGATAGGTCTTCAAAAATGATATTGAGGTTGTAAAATGAAAGTGGTAAAATGTGTCCCCCATAAGAGAATGATAAAACTAAAGAAAATTTAAGATGTACATTACCATGCAATCTTCCACCGAAAATTGGTTTGAACGAGATCTAGTAAGTAGTCTTTTTTTTTATTAAAAAAAATATACACTATTATTAAAACATCGATCAAAGTTACAACGAACTACAAGAACTTTTATATGATGTTATTTGCTACGGAACCCTTCATGGGCGAGCCCGACTCGCACTTGTTTAATTTTTTTTTTTACAAGTTGTAATTAACGATTGTCTGTTTGTTGGAGGAACAAAATTTGTCTAGTGTACAGTTGCAGCAATTATAATTATACTTTGGACCATTAAAATGTTACAAAAATAACAATATCCAGGAACTGCCAGTCGTATAGTTAAGAAACCCATCTTCTTAACGTTTTAATACCATGTTTTGAAATAAATAGTATTAATCGCAGTGTAAACACTAAAAGGCATAACAAATAAAAAACTCCAAGCTTCCGACTGGGCAAACTAAACGTCTCCTTTCTGGGTTGTGGTATACGCAAGTATAATAAAATCCCACAAACACTTCTGGAATTGTCTCAACATACATTTAAAGATTTTATTTAAAAAAAAAATAATAGATAAACTATATTATTCGGTGCAGGATTACTTAGTTGATAAAGATGTGTAGACTTAGTGGCGCTGTATTTCATGCAAGATATTACTAATTTTGTACTAAAACACAGTTTATATATTATTTTCAAAAGAGTAACTGCGGAGTTTCTTGCCGATTCTTCTCTGCAGAATCTACATTCCGAATCGATAGTAGCTTTACTTTTATAAAATAATAATCACTTTAAAGTTTTAATTTGTAAAATGACGATTCGAAGGTGCTCGTGGGGCCTATTTGAATAAAGTTGTTTTTGATTTTAATCTTGATTACTTAAACTGTAACAGAAGATTCTCTATTCACTAACCTCACACTCTTCTTATCCTCTTCGAAACTTGGTGTCTGTTTCGATTTTCCCAAGACAAAACTTTCAGTCTTCCTGTGAAACGAATCAGACGACTTCTCCCTAAGTATGCCCTTTGGCGGATCGCTTTTAGTAACGGAATCTAGTTGGAGAGATTTCTCTGTATCTGGACTGGGGAGATTAGAACGAGATACCTTGAAGAACATACTGCCTTTACCTGTAAAAATTTAGTCTTGTTTATTTATCATATACAAGCGTCCGCCCGCGGCTTCGCCCGCGTAGGTGTATTGATAAATAACCTTTTTTTTAAATAAAAAGTATCCTATGTTACTTCTAATACCTCCAAGAATATCAGTACAAAGTATCATAATAATCGGTTAAGTGGTTTCCGCGTGAAAGCGTAACAAACAAACTTACTTTCGCATTTATAATATTATATATAGTATTATACCAAAATAACTTTTTAAAATCTTATCACTTAAAGATATCTTACTGAATAAAGCGGCGAGAGTATGTCTACAAAATATAACATCACGCGATCTACATCTTTTTCAAATAATATTAGAGTTTGCTAATAAATAGAGTGAATGATTAAAGAAAATGCTTACCAGTCAAAGGTAATCCTTTCTCAACTTTGGCTGAAGCTAACAATGGACTAAAATTTTCTTCTTCGGGACTTGTCAAAACATGCATTTTTAGATCAATAATTTCTGATTGCTGTTTAAACAACATTTTAGGCCTTTCAAACGTACGACTCAATATATCCCTGTCTGAAATATTCCTGACAAGGTTTGGTTTGGCCGATATCGGACTTTCTACACTTCGTCTTAAAGGCGAAATTCGAAGGTCACTTAGTTTTTTATCAAGTCTAGAAATTGGCGCAAGCGGTGGCCTTCCTAAAGGTGTTAAACGTCTGTTTCCAGGCACTAATGTTGTGTTCGTATGATCTTTTAGGCCTGATCCGTGTTGTTCACTATCCGTGCTTAAATCTTCATCTTCACTTTCCACTTTGGTTTCGACTCGTTCCAGGTTTTTTGTGTTTTCTTCAGACGTAAGAAGTTCCTGTAATATTTAAATAAATGATGTGGTAATTACTAAAAAAAATGGTTGTCTGTAAAGTCGGTTTACGGACGATAATTTTAAGTGATAACGTCATAAAAAATACATTGAAAAAAAATTGCATACTTTTATGAATTGAATTGAATTATTATTACTGAGTTATAATTATTTTGTAAAATACAAAGAATTAGGTAATTCAATTAATTACAATTTTTTTCAGTAAATTAACATTTATTTGCACTCGTTAATTCAAATATTATTTTACTTAAATTATACAGATCAATTACAAGTAACAATGTGCTATTAACATTTATACGATTAAAAACTAACCGAAACCCGCGACTTTTTCTACGTAGGCATATTTTTATACTAACGAAGTATTTTATTTTTAGAGGAAAAATATCAAAATCATCGGAAGGAAAAAAATACTTTGCTTTTTTAGATCAATGTTTGCATAAAACATTTTCTTGTAAACAATCATTTCAACACACGTTGAATATTTAGTTGTTAATTTTTTTTTTTTTTTAGATAAGTGCCAAGGGGGCATCCATTAATTAAGTGAGACGTGTGGGGGAGGGGATCGAGCGAAATCTCGATCGAAATCACGTAAGTGAGATAGTGGTCTCGGCAAATGTTACGTAATTTTTTTTTTCCGTCATTATAAATCTTAAATACTAGTCTTAAGTTCTTAACTAGTCTTAAATATTTAAAAAAAATAAGACAATTGTTGGTTTTTCTTTTTTTTTATAAATCTGATGTAATCGAGCACATTAACTCATTTAAATTTACAAATACGCATTTTAAAAAATCTCACGTGAGATTAGGGGTGGCGGGAGGGGGTCGAGCAAAATCTCACGAAATTTTACAAAGAGGGGAGGGGCGTCGAAAAATCGCCAAAAATTGTCTCACGTAATTAATGGATAAGTATCTGCGAATTAAAACTTGGAAGACTTAATTGAAATCTGTCCAATATTTTTTCCGTGATACACCGACAATGGTAGACCTCTATCATTTTATATCTATACAGATATTTTACAAGTAACGCAAAAAACAAAAATACAATTGTACACAATTTTTAAGCCTAATGCTACAGCATATGTTTTGCTAAAAATATATTTGATACACAGAAAAAATAAATACAATATACCTATTTATATAATAAAGTAATTCATACTTGAACTGAAGCACAGGTGTCATCCTGCACAGAAGCATCTCGGGCCTTTTTCACAAGCTCTCTATAAACATGGTCTAAGGGATGTTCCCACTGGGTCTTCTTTGTGTCTTCATTGTAATAATAATGGGTTTGAAGTTTCTCGTCGAAACTATTAAAAATTATAAAATAGTTTTTTTTTAAACCATTTTTCTTTAATTTTTAATAACATCACATTAATTTTTATTGAACTGTTTTCAGTCAATTTATTGCCAGGAGCTCAGGAAGAAAAATATGCATTATAAGAGATAACTCAAAAACTAATAGTCAGATCTTGCTCAAATTTAAATGGGACCACATGACAAGTATCAGCTTTCGAATATAAAAAGAATCATTAAAATCAGTGCACCCAGTAAAAAGTTATGATGACAAGACATTAAAAAAATGAGAACCTCCTCTTTTTTTTTGAAGTTGGTTAAAAAATCTAATTTAAGTAAGTTTCACCAAAATTGTATCTTTAGATCTACCGGCATTCAAACTCGTTCAGGATGTCTGAATCACAAAATTGGTTATCTTAATATACACTACTTTTTTAAGTCACCAATTTTGGATTTAGGCAGTTATATATTGAAGTACACTTACAATTAGACATAAAACTAATATGTTGAAAGATGTTAAATACTTATAAGACCATTACAAGAGGAGTCCTATACGCCAAACAAATAGCTAAACAGCTTACTTTTATACCATTTTTAAATCTATAACAATAATTGTGTATCCCCATCTTTAAATTAATGAAATTAAATAATAAAGATTATTAAAATTTGAAGAATTTGATTTCTGACACTACAATTACACACTAAAAATAAACATACTGTCTGCCTATTTGGTGTAATTTTTTTTGTTGTTAAAGATTTAAATAATAAAAAACTGATTTTTCTGATTAAAAAGAAAGATTTATTGTTATTTAGATCTTAAATCGTATAGATATATTTTTTTTCTTCTAAAGAATATAATCTTGAAATTTATAATGATTATACTCACTAAGCTTTCCATGGTGCTGGTAATGCTTGCATGAGGCCATCTCGAGCCAGTGGCAAGAGATGGCTCTCACTCTCAGGATCAATGCCCAACTGGCAGGCATATTCAGATATTTCTGTTAATTTAAAAATTAATAAATAAATATATTACGGTTTATGGAATATATAAAATAAAGTAAAGATGTTTCCAATACTTTATTTTTAATTTTAACATCTATGAAGAATTTAAAATAAATTATAATTAGTTTCATTATAATAAATAATAGTTATAATTTATTTTAAATAAATATATAAATTAATCACAACTGAACATTCTACTTTTTTCAATTAGGTATTATTAATTTAAAAAAAAAAACTATAAATAATAACAAAAATGTATCTATAATTTTATTTTATTTATTTATCTTTTATTATACTTATTATATTTATTGATTTTTTAATTTTCCGATTATATTTTGACGGCTTATGACGGCTTTTTTTTTTAATAAAAATTAATTGGCTTATAATTTATTACTATTTTTTTATATAAATAAAAATAATTTGGTCTCTTACTTTCTTACAAAATACAAACAATACAAACCCTCTGCAGATGGCTGACTGTTCTCATCGAATATCTCACGGCACACCACGGCCGATGGTGAACTCATAATTAGATCTCATATTTTAACTCATTTAAAAACAATTCCGCATGTATTTAAATCATATTTATCGCTAAAAATCTTTTTATACATTATTGAATAACCGACATCGAACTAGACATCACCTGGTGAAGAAAATCTTGACAACTGGATGACAATTGACAGTTGTTATTTACTGATAAAATTGACTACATAATGGCTACGTTCCACTTAGTGCTCCCGCAGATATACAATTGTAAGTTGGCCGACTAAATCGCAGAGTAGACTAATAGGTATAGTGACATATGCTAGCCCGCACATCTTCTCCAACTAAATTGTCCAACTAATTAATTGGATGTCGACCGCTTTAGAATCGAAATTCCCTTCCGATTACACACAATTAAAAAGTTGTCCAACTATCGGCCAGCTTTTCGTTAGCACGGTTACCTTATACAAGCTCGCTGACTATCCAACTTTGTTGGTCAGTCGCACGGCAAGATGGAAGACGAGTACACGCGTGCGCGTGATTTCCCTACGCCCGGATCTTCGTCGACGGGTACGACGTCTGCCTCCCGATCACTTGTTGTAAACGAAAAAGTAGAAGAACTTATAGATGAAGTCAACATCTGAGTTTAGAATGCAATGTATGATGCTTCCCATATTCTAATCTATTACTTAATATAGGATGCACCCAAAATGTTCTCTTTTGTTTTCGTCTTCTTTTTAATATTAGAGCAATTAGAGCGTTTTTTTCCGCATTTTCACGTACACGCACCGCGCTAGCAACACTGTCACTGATTAAATCGATTAGTCTGCGGCTGGTAACCGATAAAATAAAGTTGATCAACTAAATTGTAAAAGTACGCAATTTAGTTATTCGACAGTCGGCCAACTTACAATTGTATATCTGCGGGAGCACTTAACGCCCGCAACGATTGTAACATCCTCTGTATCGTTCCACCTAAGGTCCGTGGTCGTCGCGAGCGATCGTTCGACGTCATAGATGACGTCACTGTTCGCGACCACATCGCGCCCACTTCGCCCACAAAATATTGATGGGTCAGAGTGGGCTTTCACCAAAACGAAGCGGGAATTCAAAAAAACAACGATGGCGACGAGACAAATAACTGTTTACGATCCTAAAACTGACATTGCAGTGGACTTGTCTCTCATTCGTTTTGTCAAAAACGCAACCATTAATTCACGGGAATCCATTTTTAATTAAATTTTACTCCAATCCATGCAAAATATTTACTCACAAAACCCCCACAGCTGTACGTTTTTACATGCCGCCATATTACGAGCACATAGCGCTCAAGATGTGCGTTCCACCTATAACATTCGCCTTCAACGCCCGCGGCCTTTTTATGTTAGTGGAACGGCAATTTCAGCTGTCGTGGTCGATGGCGTTGCGGGCGTTAAGTGGAACGTAGCCAATATTTCATGCACATTAAAATTTAAAGAAAGTTATTAATAATATGTTACACGAATTGTTATATTCGATGTACATTGCTATACAATGAATAATTACACTTACTTAATATTTACTTAATATCCTGTATACATAATGAATGGTGAGTCACTATAAATATTTAAGGAGAATACTCGGTACATGATTCTCATTCGAATTATATTAAAAAAAATGGTTGTCTGTAAAGTCGGTTTACAGACGATAATTTTTACGTGATAACGTCATAAGAAAACATAGATGTAGAATTGTATACTATTATGAATCGAATTGAATTATTATCACATATATAATATGATAGTGTGTATTACTTTACATATATATGATAGTGTAGTACTTTTTTTATATAGATGATAGTGTGATATTCAAGATTTTCCAATCTGAGTTATTTTGTTAAGAATAGGAATACGATAGGAAAAGTAGGAAATCAAGGGGAGTATTTCAAGTGGTACTCTCTACCAAACAATTGACAAATCACAAAACAGTAGGGGTGTGCGATAATTATCGATAATTCTTAAATACTCGATAATTTTCCATTCGATAATTATCAATAATTATCGATAAGTGTTATTCGATAATTTTGATCCGATAATTATCGATAATATTTCATTCGATAAATATCGATAACTATCGACCGATAATTATCGATAACTTTCGTCAACTATCGATAATTATTGATAATTTTCGCCAACTATCGATAACTTTTCCTTCGATAATTATCGATAACTGTTCATACGATAATTATCGATAACTATCGATAAAACGATTCGATAATCGTCGATAGTAAAATTATCGATATTTTTTATCGATGAACATCCCTACTTCTACCAAACAATTGACAAATCACAAAACAGTAGGGGTGTGCGATAATTATCGATAATTCGCAAATACTCGATAATTTTCCATTCGATAATTATCGATAAGTGTTATTCGATAATTTTGATCCGATAATTATCGATATTTTTTAATTCAATAATTATCGATAACTATCGACCGATAATTATCGATAACTTTCGTCAACTATCGACAATTTTTATCCGATAATTATCGATAACTGTCGCCAACTATCGATAACTTTTCCTCCGATAATTATCGATAACTATTCATTCCATAACAATCGATAATTATCGATAAAACGATTCGATAATTATCGATATTTTTTTCCGATGAACATCCCTACAAAACAGTTCGCGTGTAGATTGCGTAGCGCCACTGTCTCTTTTACTCGAACGCGGTCCGATGGAGTGTAAGACAGAACGCTTAGGCTAATCGTGCCTCTCTATCGCTTGTTCTGCGCTCTCGCTCACTAATTGTGACAATGATGACGTCATCTTCTTCGAACGGGCACCCCTTCATCAATTTACTAGACGTTATCACGTCAAAAAAATAGATACTTGATTTTTGACCAAATTTTCATAAATTTAAATTCAAATAAATGAAGCGTTGACACTTCTCAGTCATGCCGGCCTTTTTGCCTATAATTATGTAAAAATATAATGCATGTTCCTATAATTATGTATAAAAAATATATGTTTAATTATAATTATGTAAAAAAATAGGTAAATGTTAATAAATTTCTAAGTAAAGTTACTCAACAGTTATCTAATTATTTACGCGTGTCGTCAAACAGGTAGTTTACCTATGTCCAAGCGCCGCCATGTGTTAACAGGGTAGCAGGATAAACAAGCACGATCCAGTTCTGCTTAATACTTTATTCCTGGCTTAGGATAGGCAAAAATACTAAGATATTTTACTCGTTTAAGCAACAAGTTTGTTGACTAGGTAAATGATGTGATCTTTGGCAATTTTTAGACGTGAACAAGCGGCACAGTACAACACCTGTGCACGTGCCGCCGGCATGACTGAGAAGTGTCAACGCTTCATTTATTTGAATTTAAATTTATAAAAATTTGGTCAAAAATTAAGTACCTATTTTTTTAAAATAATTCGAATAAGAATCATGTACCGAGTATTCTCCTTAAATATTGATAGTGACTCACCAGTCACCCTATATATTTCAATGCGCTGAATCCTAATATTCAGTTATTTTGACTCATCAGCAGGGCCGTCTTTAACCTATTAAAGGCCTTGGGCATATTAGGGTAATGGGGCGCCTCCCGCGTAGGCGAGCCAACCGTCGGGGCGTCACGGTGGCATGCGCCAGCGATCCCGTGGCGTCCTTGTACGACGACGAGGGCACCGCTGTGTTTTAGTGGGTATTCTGACTTCGCAGTCAGTGAGTCCCACATACCCGTCGCCTGCGGGTGGCGGGATGCGTAAACGCATTTCACAGCGTCAAAAAAAAAGGGTAATGGGGCCCCTATGACTTTGACAGAACACTATTTTCTTAGAATAGACAAAGAAGGTAAATAAACATGTATGGTAAATAAACATGATTTCTATTATTTTCAATTTGGAGAAGGAGCGTTCCCCACTGCAGATAGTTACCATCATGCTTAAAAAAGAATTAAATACGATTTCTACATTAATTTGTAAATATGTCTTCAATTTTGTTTTATTTTAAAATTTTATATACATATTTCCAACATAATATGAATTCCTTTGATTACACTGTGAAAAATTTTCAAGTAGGTAACCACCTATTCTGTTATATGCAGACATTCAATTTATAACTCTTTCTCATTAACGTCGTCATAATCAAATTCTGCAAATTCTGAGCAAATTTCTCTCAACTCTTCGGAATTCAGAGCTTTCAAGCGAACAAAATAAATCAAAACGTTTACTAATGTTCTTATACTAACTTAATCGCTGTTTTAGATGAAAGCTCAGAGTATCAATTATGGGAAGAAAGGTTTCTATTTATTTCTCTCTTCCATTAAGTTCAATTGACGTTGCAGAGCCATAAAAAAAGCTTCTGCGTTTTGTTCTTTGAGATAAGTCCTTGTAATCAGATTCCGGGTATTTTTCATTAGCGGACAATTCGAATTTAAAAAAAAAACTTGGGTAATAAATATCGGTTATCGTTCAGTGATCTGGCAAGAACTAGGCCCCTATTGATCACGGGACCCTGGGCAAGTGCCCAGAGTGCCCAGTGGGAAAGAGGGGTCTGCTCAGTGTCTGCTGGTCAGCCCTCTAAATTAAGATTGAATTGCAAAAAACCAGAGAAAATCTCTGAAAATCGTAAAAATGAAGTTATACGTGCAAAAAATAATAATTCTCGAACTAGATTAATATAGTAACTAGTTAGTATCATAAAAAGTGGAATTTCAATATGGTTGCAGATTATTGCTTGATGCTAAAGAGAGAAGTAACGATAGAAAATAAAAAAACGAAAGAGGCGTTCTTTGCGTAGGTTATTTGAAGACAAAAGAGTTCAACACAATCAAAGAACAGTGTAAAATCAATGAGTACATTTTTATTGTCTTTAATTACAATCTATAGATGTTATAGTATAATTTTAAAAGGAATCATGTTTAGCTCACTACTGTGAGTATGAACAAAAAAAATTTTTATAGTATCTATTACTACTTTATATCTATTTTTAACAGTTTTCTTCCAAATTACTCAAAGTTGAAGGGTGTACAAGCCTTTGGAAGTGAAAGTCACCGGGCTGGTGTAGTGCGAGTGTTGGTTAGGTGGTTAAATAAAATCCTCAAATAAGTAAATTACGTTGTATTTCCTTCCAATTATACTTACATTCTATTATATATATATATATACTCCATTATATTTACAATTCTATTTTACAACTTATCTATTCTTATAAATTAATCGACTTATATACCAAATTTCTGACACATGACATATATAAATTTGTTCCAAACTTAAGCTATAGTTTTTTATATCTTGCCTGTACACGCCACACGCCCCCCCACGGAGAGAGACAAGTTAGTCTCTAAAAACCTTAAATTTAACACTTCTACCAGACCGTGTGGTATATGGCGGAACATTAGAACTTTTTGGAGGAAGAGGGGGAACAGAAGGCGGCGTAAGCGCAGCTTTTCGAACCGGCTGAGTAGTAGGTGATGGAAGTTCTGCAGTTAAGGTTGGCGCAGTCGGTAAGACTACATCACGAACATTCTCTGATCGTTCAATGAACGCAGGCTTTACGCGATCAACACTAACAGCAGTTTTCCTGCCTCGAATGTTAAGGGTCAAGGTTTTGCCATCAGAGGCCCTCTCAATAATTTGATAGGGACCAGAATATGGCGGTTGCAAGGTACGGCGGACAGCATCTTCCCGCAGATAGACATGGGACGATGTTGCGAGATCCTTAAAAATGAAGGTGGTTAGATCGCCATGCCGAGAAGGAGAGACAGGTCGAATATTAGACATATGTCGCTTCAACGATACGAAAAAACCAGCAGGGCTAGTATTTGGCCCCGATGAAAGCGAGGGAACCAAAAGTTCGCCAGGGAGACGCAAAGTTTCACTATAAAGCATCTCAGCAACAGAAGATTTGAGATCTTCCTTAAAACAGGAACGCATCCCCAAAAGAACAAGAGGCAGAGCACTAAGCCACTCGCCACCATGGCACATGATGGATGCTTTTAGCTGACGATGAACGCGCTCAATCATGCCATTAGCTTGAGGGTGGTAAGATGTGGTTCTGATGCGCTTCGTGGCGAAACTCTGCATCAACCGTCTGAACAGGTCGGACTCGAATTGAGTACCCTGATCGGTAGTAATGATGGATGGAACGCCGAAGCGACAGATCCACTCTCTAACTAAAGTGTCGGCAACCTCCTCGGACATCCTATCGATTGCAGTTAAGCAATATCGATATCCTTTGCAGTGAGGCAGGGGACCAATGATGTCAATATGGACATGCATGAAACGACCTGAGGGGGTTGAGAAATTACCAAGAGGAACAGTATTATGTCTCGTGACCTTAGCGCGCTGACACGCGTCACAGGTACGAGTCCACTCTCTGCAATCCTTGTTCATGGATAGCCAAACGTAGCGTTCAGCTACAAGACGCGTCGTGGCTTGAATGCCAGGATGGCTCAAACTATGCAGCTTCCTCTTGAGACTTGGCAAGAGCTTCATATTCCTGCTCAAGTGAGATTGCGTCAACTCGGGACATCGCGTCTGCGACTACGTTGTCCTCCCCTCTGATGTATTTAATATTTGTTGTAAATTGACTAATAAAAGACAGCTGATTAAGCTGTGCGGGAGGCAGCTTTTCACGACGCTGTACGAAAGCGTAGAGCAATGGTTTATGGTTGGTAAAGATGGTCGAATGTTGGACCTCAAGAATATACCGAAAATGCTGTACACTTTCGTACACAGCCAAAAGCTCGCGTTAATATGCAGGCCACTCAGACTGATTGGGTGTCAGCTTTTTACTAAAAAATGCAATAGGAAACCATTTGCCATCGATGCACTGCTGAAGACATGAAGCAATATGTACGCTCGATGCGTCAGTAAACAAACCGAGGGGGACATCGGCGATAGCATGGTGGAACAATGTTGCATCAGACAAACTTCTCTTGCATTCCTCGAATTTTTGTAAGAGCTCAGGCGTCCACGGGTATGGTTTTGAGCCTTTGCTTTTAGTAGAAACCAGAGCGTCAATGAGTGGAGCCTGGAACTGGGCAGCATGGGGAATGAACCGGCGGTAATAATTTAACATGCCAAGGAATCTCCTCATGCCTTGAACAGTTTCCGGGGGTGGAAAATCCAGGAGTGCTTGGATACGGTCCTGAGGAGGGCGCGTACCTTCAGCACTTATATGGTAACCTAAAAAATGTAATCTCACTAGCACCTAGGACGCACTTAGACGGGTTGATAACAACACCATACTCCTGGAGGCGCTTGAAAAGGGTTCGAAGATGTTCTTGATGTTGAGAATCGTTCTGTGAGAAAACCAATATGTCATCAATATACGGAAAACAGAAATCGAGACCCCATGTGACCTCATCGATAAAGCGTTGGAAGGTTTGACCAGCGTTACGCAAACCGAAAGGCATGAAAGGAAATTCGAAGAGGCCAAACGGGGTAACGATGGCCGTCTTCGGGATATCGTCCTTAAACACGGGTATTTGATGATAGGCTTTGACAAGGTCTAGGGTAGAGAAGACCTTTGCACCGGACAAGTTGTTCGCAAAATCATTAATATGACGAACTGGGTATTTGTCCGGCACAGTCCTGGCGTTCAGTGCGCGATAATCGCCGCAGGGACGCCAGGTGTTGTCTTTTTTAGGGGTCATGTGAAGCGGAGAAGACCATGCACTTTTAGATGGTCTTGCAATGCCACAGCGTACCATGTCCTCAAACTCCTTCTTAGCAGAAGATAATTTCTGAGGTGCTAAACGGCGAGGACGGCACGACACTGGAGGACCGTCTGTGGTTTTAATATAATGCACAGTGTTGTGCTTGATAACCCTGGGTAGGCCAGGTGGTCGAATGATATCAGGGAACTCAGTTAAAATTGATGTGTAAATAGAGCTTCCAGTGACCACAGCCTTCACACTCGGTTGCTCAACCATAGCCGAAGTAGCAATAGTGCATAATCCGGTTTTATTGTCTATAAGCTTTTTTCTACGGCAGTCGGGCAGGAGATGATAATGCGCCAAAAAATCGGCTCCTATTATCGCCTTCTGGACGTTGGCAACGACGAACTGCCAGATAAAATCGCGTCGCAGCCCCAAATTTAGACGTAGGTTGACCGTTCCGTAGGTTTTGATTTTGCTACCGTTAGCAGCACTGAGCTCATAGTCTGAGTTTTCTCGACGACGCGGGAGCCAGCTGATCGGATAGCAACACAAATAGGATCCTGTGTCAATAAGAAATTGACGTTTGGTCACCTGGTCGGTGACAAAAAGGCGGCGGCTGTCATTGTAGCAATCGGTTGCCGCCGCTACTGATTGCTTCTCGGGTTTTCCGAAGCCCAGTTGCAAGGCAAAATGCACTTAGAAGCGCGGGTCCCAAAGCGTTTATGATACCAGCAATGCTTACCAGCGGCTGGTGAGGGTGCTTGCGATGATCGCCTTCTAGAATTGGCACGACTACGAGAACGGCTGCGACCTCTGGTGGAAAGAGCGTGAACTTGCTTTGTAAGTTCAGATACCTTAGAAGCCAAATCGGCGATTAGATCTAGTGGAGGCGCAGCTGTAGAGTGAACAGTACGTGACCGGCCAGTAAGGTCAATGACCTTGACCGCCAGGTCGGCCAACTTCTCTAAACTCGAGTCGTCTGCTTGCGAAACTAATAGTACCTGAATATCCTGAGGAAGGCGACTGATCCACAGCTGTCGTAAAATATTTTGATCCAATGGTGAAGAACCAGCTAACGATTTTAAATGGCGGAGAAACTGGGACGGTTTTCTATCGCCGAGCTCCTCATTGCCAAGCAGCTGACGGACCTTCTGCTCCTGGGGTATAGAGAACCTATTAATGAGTGCGTTTTTTAATGTAATGTACTGTTTGCCTTTTTCTATGGGTTGAGTAATTAATATGTCTTCGATTTCGCCTGCAAGTCGATAATCAATCTGACCAACAACATAATTATATTTAGTGATGTCGGCCAAAATACCGAAATTTGGAATTGTGCCCCAACTTGGGCAAACCATACCGCAGGTTTAAACACGTTGAAATACGTCGGGGTCACCAATTTGGAAGTGAAAGTCACCGGGCTGGTGTAGTGCGAGTGTTGGTTAGGTGGTTAAATAAAATCCTCAAATAAGTAAATTACGTTGTATTTCCTTCCAATAATATATTTACAATTCTGTTTTACAACTTATCTATTCTTACAAATTAATCGACTTATATACCAAATTTCTGACACATGACATATATAAATTTGTTCCAAACTTAAGCTATAGTTTTTTATATCTTGCCTGTACACGCCACAAGCCAAACTAACTTCGGATTTAGATTCAACGCGTTGAATTACATAAGAAAAATGGTTGATCTAGTTTAAGTTTTTTTTTTCATTGCATAAGTGCAATTTTTCACGGTTATTTAACAATTTTAAGCAATTTTTTGTAATTAACTTCAAATTTTGAGAGTATATCAGCTAAATCAAATTGAATTTGGACTCAGCGCATCTGTTCATCATCTAGTTCGACAAATTTTTTTTTTGCTTGTATAATTTAATTTTATTACGTAATTTAGTATTAAAGATAGCCGTAATGTATTATATATATTTTTTAATTTTTAAATAAAGTTAATATTACGTGATTTTGAGCAATATTAAGATACCTACGTTTTTCTTTAATCTATGGGTTTAAGTTTTTGACAGGCAATGACTTGCCCGTTTGATAATAAACTGTCAAAACTGTCATAAGTTTTTGCATTAACAATTTAACAAGCTATTAGAGTGATTACAAAAATTTTTGCAAATAATTTTGAAATACAAGCTAAGAAATGGCTTCTATAAAAGACGTAGCATCTCTCTATCAAAATCTGAAAACAGAATGGGCCAAGAAACCTCGCAAGCTCGACAAATGCGGCGAGTTACTAAACAAAATAAAGGTACCTGATCCGAACACGATTTGCCAATTATAAATTATTATATTTATTGTTGTTTGATTAATAAAACAAGTTATTTTTTCAGATAGCGTTAACTCATCTTACTTTCCTGCCAAGTAATAATACAGCGGCTAATCAAAAAGAGTTAATATTGGCTCGCGATGTTTTGGAAATCGGTGCACAATGGGCCGTAGCTGCTAAAGACATGAAAGCCTTTGAAAGATACATGTCTCAGTTAAAATGCTACTATTTTGATTATAAGTAAGCATATTACATTTGTTTTTATTGGAATTGGTAATAACATTAGCAATTTGACCCTCTTATAACAATCGTCGAAGTTTATTTATGAACATTATGTTTGTAAATGAAAGTTTTTGATAACACATAAACAACAATGCAAAAATATCAGTATAGATTCGAGTCATACTGTGTAGATTTTTCATAATAACAAAAGTTATCCTTTAACAATCATTTGACTTACTTTAAATTTATCTATGTATGTAACAAAATATAAATTTCAGAGATTATCTACCAGAATCCGTGTTTATGTATCAGTTACTGGGCTTAAATTTACTCTTCCTATTATCACAAAATCGAGTAGCCGAGTTCCATACAGAACTTGAGCGTCTACCTGTTGATGTAATTAGAGCGGATCCTTATGTGAGGCATCCTTTGGCATTGGAACAGTATCTCATGGAGGGAAGCTATAATAAGATCTTTTTGGCAAAGGTAAAACCATTTTTATTTATTTGTTTCCTGAAGATATGGTATTAGCAAAATAGACTCATGTTTGTAATTCAGAATTTTGTTGAAAGAAGTGTAATATTAATGTAATTAGTTTAAAAAATTCTATTAAAGTTTTTTTTTTGGACATGATAACATCTTATAAATCGATGAACGCCGGCTGTACACACGAAAAAGCATGACTCATTGTTATGTTCCGCGAGCAAGAGCGTGATGATAGACACGATCGGCCTAAGCATTCAGCTTGTAATGCATCTACCTTTCTTCCACTCTATTGGCAGATGTAGTCGTAGATAGTCCAAGTAGAAGAAAAAAAAATTTGAATTAACAAGTGCAAATAAATGTTAATTTATCGAAAAAATTGAAATTTTCAATTAACTCCTTTGTATTATAGAAAATAATGATATTTCAGTGATAATAATTCAATTAAATTAATAAAAGTATGCAATTTTTTATCAATGTTTTCTTATGACATTATCATCCGTAAACTGACTTTACAGATAAACAATTTTTTTCTTTTAATATTGTAATCAATTTGAATGTAACATACATTACTCTTAAAAACCTCTTATACTTCAGGACAATGTACCAGCTGAAAGCTACACCCTGTTCATGGATACACTCCTCGATACAGTCCGAGGAGAAATAGCTGCTTGTATTGAGAAAGCTTACTTGTGTATATCCTGCGCGGAGGCAGCAAGGCGACTGAACCTACCATCTCAACAGGCTGTTCTAGAGTATGGAAGAAAGGTAAAAGTATCACATTTTAATTTGTTAATAAACTCTAACAAGTATTAATTCAAAAAAATATATTTTTTTAATCTAATGTATGGCAATAAATGTCAATAGTTTTTTATAATTTTTTTAAATAATTTTCAAATAAACACATAGGTATCAACTTTTTTTGGCAAAATTTACATATTTTTGAAAAAATAGTTTGTGAATTTAAGTTTATTATATAACTTACACAGAATTTATCATAATACCTTATAAAAAAATCCTAATATTATGTTGTTTTTAATAATACTTATGTTTTCCAATGCAATTTGTCTCAATAAAATACTATTTATTTAGAAATTTTTGTCACATTTTTATTTCAGATTTTTTTTTTTTTTTTATAGAGATAATAATAAAATTTAAATATACTTTTAGCGCAACTGGATTCTTGGTGCTGACAATTGTTATCACTTCAATGCTTCAGAGGAAACTTGTGCAGCTGCTGCTGGTGTGTTCCCCTCAGCAGAACTTGCAGAACAAACCATTGAATATGCAAGACATCTCGAAATGATTGTGTAAATGTAACTTTAGTGTTTAAATATTGAATTTTATTAATAAATTTAAAAAAAAAAGTGGTTTTAATCTTTTAATTACATAGATAATATTTATGTTTAACTATAACAAAAAAATAACAGTATAATCAAGGTTAATTTCAATTGATACATAAGCATATCACACAGGCAGATCAGCATAAATTGTTCCAACTTTATAAATAAAATTAAAAAATCATGTATATGGATGGATGATGAACTTCAATTGCTTGTCCAGTTAAAGTGATCAACCTAAAGTGCATCTGTAGTTCTTAAATGATGTGTAAAACTCTTATGTATGGTGATCTATGGCAATTGGCATGCAACATTCAAGCAACACTAGGATCATTAATCCAACTAAAATTGGATACTGCTATTATATACTCTTTGGATACTGCTGAGTCAACGCAGTAAGTCAGATTCAGGTATACTGAAAGGCTTCAGTCAAATATGTGCATCATATGCTGCATATCGGATTTGTTGTTCGCATAATTATAATATACAGGCAAATTACACAAATTGTTTATTGTATTATTATTTTTATTGTAATATATAATTATATATCGTTTTTGCTCTTATTTCAATGTTGCCATCATGTTCAAAGAGTAATTATGTTGATTTGTATTTTACTTCAAGTATCTATTTTGGGGGTCAATTGTCGCTCGCGTCCGTAGGCTTTACCCTCGAGACCCTACACGCGACCCCTGGGTGGTGCTAAAGAGCGACATTCTTTCCGGTGGTAGGCTTCGGCCGTGGCTGGTCACCACCCTCTTGGTATAAATCAAGGTGCCAAGCGTTCGCGCGTTCCACCCTGCTAACCGTGAGTAGCCCTTTGAAAGGTGGGTCTACGTAGTTGCGCCTACCGGCGTGCCGCACCCAGGCTCACAGTGTTGCCGCCCGCGGTGCCTAGTTCTGGAGAGCAGCGGGATCCGGAGAAACGGTTTTCCGCTGGCCGCCCGCCGATAGTAGGGAGCCCAATTGCAGACTAGCCACCTGCGAAAGGCTGCTCCGCCATCGCGCGCATAATCCCAGGGTTGCTTCTGTCGGGCCGGTTGGCAACCGGATGAGAGGCCTCGACAGCCGATACTGGGGGGGTCCGGGCGTCCCCGCGGTCTCCAAACTAGGTTTTTTCCCCACCGGGCGGCAGCATTGTGACTTCTGGTGGAGTCTGGCTGGCGCCTCACGTAACTGCCACTTTTCGCCTTACCTTCCCTCTTGCACTTCAAATAAAAACTAAATGAACAAAAGAAACAGAAAGTTGAGGAATCTGCAGCGGATGCACGGCCTCTCGCTTAAAGTGCACCTCACAAATATCCGAGGTCTGCACTCTAATCTCATTCCAGTTCACCACCATCTCGAGACTGCCAAGCCGCATCTGCTCTTGCTTACGGAAACGCAAATCACAACCCCTGCCGATACGTCATACCTCCACTACCCAGGTTACATCCTGGAGCACAATTTTCGGCCCAGGGCTGGGGTTTGTTTCTTTGTGCGCGATGACATCTGCTGCAAACGTCTCCGTAACTTAGAGGATCCCTCTTGCTCATCTGTCTGGGTGCTTGTGGATACTGGCATAGAACAAATTGTCTATGTTGGTGTCTACCGTTCGCATAGCGGTGACGAGGAGACAACAAGGCTCTTCCAACATCTGAGCGAGGCCGCCGACGTGGCTCAACAAAGGTACCCCACTGCGCAAATCGTCTTTCTGGGGGACTTTAATGCCCACCATGAACAATGGCTGTTCCCGTACCAGAAAACTGACCATGCTGGTAGAGAGGCGTACAAGTTTGCCTTGTCGATGAACCTCTCCCAGCTGGTTGACCAGGCGACTCGAGTACCGGATGTTGAGAACCACACTGCAAATTGTCTGGACCTTCTGCTGACGACTGAACCGGACCGATACCAAGTGTCTGTTTCAGCCCCTCTTGGGAGTTCTGACCACTGTCTGGTGAAGTCCGTCCTTACGTGTCCTCCACCCGACTCCAACCCTAGAGGAACCAGGCGCGTGTGGCGATACAAGTCAGCGGATTGGGATGAGATGCGACATTTCCTAGCATCTTACCCTTGGCTGCTAGTCTGCTTTTCTTCAGGCGATCCGTCGAGCTGCGCTAACGCTGTTGCTGAAGTTATTAAACAGGCGATGGAATATTATATCCCATTCTCCGACCGGCCCTCTGGCATTAGAGCTCAACCTTGGTTCAATGCTGTCTGTTCAAAAGCTGAGGCTGAAAAACATTCAGCATACCACGCTTGGTTAGAAGCCAGAAATCGCAAAGCTCCGGATACGCGAAAAAAGAAGAAAGCCTATAACACAGCGGCTAAGTCCTGCAAAAAAGTGCTCAAAAAAGCGCGCTTCAACCACATAGGCCGAGTGGGAACTAAACTCGCTTCGTACCCATCGGGCAGTAAGGCCTTCTGGTCCCTGGCGAAGTGTGTTGAAGCAAACTTTTGTCGCTCCTCACTTCCTCCTCTGCAGAAACCTGACGGAACACTGGCACACACGGCTGTGGATAAGGCAAATTTATTTGCCTCTCTATTTGCCGAAAATTCTCGTCTAGATGCTGGTAATAAAATTCCACCTCAGTTACCTCCTTGTGGATGCAAAATGCCTGTAATTCACATTTACCAAAAGGAGGTTCTCAAAACACTACGCAATCTGGACGTGAACAAAGCCAGTGGTCCTGATGGTATTCCTGCTATTGTATTGAGAAATTGCGCAGCCGAATTGTCTCCAGTCCTGACACGTCTGTATCGTCTTTCTTTACGATCTGGGATTGTTCCGAAGGCTTGGAAGCTCGCGAACGTACAACCCGTACCCAAGAAGGGAAGTCGCACTGACCCTGCGAATTACCGCCCAATCGCGATCACCTCCATCCTATGCAAGGTAATGGAGCGTACCGTCAACAATCGCCTTCTAGCATACCTGGAAGATAATGATCTCCTCAGCGATCGGCAATACGGATTTCGCAAACGCCGCTCTACTGGGGATCTTCTCGTGTACGCTACACATCTCTGGGGGGAAGCCCTCGACAAATATGGTGAGGCCCTTGCTGTCTCACTTGACATTTCGAAAGCATTCGACAGGGTCTGGCACGATGGTCTTATAGCGAAGCTTCCTGCTTATGGTATTCCCACTAGTCTATGTACTTGGATCTCTGATTTCTTGAGGGAACGGTCAATTCGTGTAGTTGTTGATGGCTGCTCGTCTGACCTATTGACTATCAATGCCGGGGTACCCCAAGGATCTGTTCTCTCCGCAACACTATTCCTGCTCCACATAAACGATCTGCTTAAACCCGGTATCTTTGGGTACGCAGATGACAGCACTGTCGCGGAGAGATACTTCTCCAGTGCAAGAACGAGTCAAACAGAAGTGAACGATCTTAGAGAAGCAATGGTCAACCGTGCCAATCTTACTCTTCAGGCTGCCTCCGATTGGGGTGATGCCAATCTAGTGAGATTCAATGCTTCTAAAACCCAGGCGTGTCTCTTCACCGCTAAAAAGAGCCCGTTTAACTTGGCTCCCACTTTCCGAAATGTACCTGTTCCAGTCACTAACCATCTTGAACTTCTCGGTATAGACTTATCGTCCAAACTCAATTTTGGAAACTATATCGAGTCCAGGGCTAAGACTGCTTCAAAAAAACTGGGCATCCTCTCCAAGGTCCGTCACTATTTCACACCGGACCAGCTGCTAAGACTTTATACAGCTCAAGTCCGCTCCTGCATGGAGTACTGTTGCCATCTGTGGGACGGTTCCGCCCGGTATCAGCTCGAAGCCCTGGAATCTATCGACAGGCGTGCCAGGAAACTCACTGGCATGTTTGCTTCAAGACGGCTCCAGAGCCTCGAACATCGCCGTCTGGTTGCTAGTCTGTGTGTCTTCTACAGGTTGCATTTCGGTGAGTGTGCACAGGAATTGCACGAATTGATTCCCCCAGCACCATTCCACTATCGGACGACGCGACGTGGACGGGGATTTCATCCATACGTGGTCGACATTCCTCCGGTTCGCACCTCGCGGTTCGCATCTTCTTTCGTTATTAGAACTGCAAAGGTATGGAATTCTCTTCCTGCGTCGCTGTTTCCCGATACGTACAATTTAGGGATTTTTAAGGCAAGAGTGAACAGGCACTATTTGAGTTTGCGTGCTCCACCTTAGACTTCATCTTTGCTTACCATCAGACAAGATAGAAGTCAAACGCGCTCAAATTATTTCATAAAAAAAAAAAAAAAAAAATCACGCGCACGATCTACTAATATAGCTAGATCGTGATCACGCGTTTTAATCACGGTGTTATATACAACTCTTGCAACGAAGTAGTAACAATTTAACTAGTGAGAGATTAATATGATTAAAAATAGATTAAATTAATAAAACTATTCTTACTTTTTGGCTTTTTTTTTCCATCTAATTCCGTCATTTTCATTAAAATATTTACGAGTCCAATTTTAGTATTATCATCAGGAGTTGTTTAAAATTTCAGGCTTAACGTTTTTCTTGGAATCTGAAATGAAAAACATTATTTATAAAAATATAACAATATGTCGAAAATGTCATGAACAGGCAGTTTTATATAATAAACATTTCTATTATTCCATATGGCAATAAATCCATTGATTCGGCGACGCCGCTCCGCTGTCAAACATTACAATCTGCGACGGAGACAAGCGTAAAATTATTTTTGAATATATTATTAAGCAGTTTTAAGACATGAAGAAACATCAAACGAGACAAAAAACTTTAAATGATCCAGTTATCGTATCACGGGTCAAAAACTATCTCGCTGAAAATGTGGATAAGACATTTGTCGATGTTAGTCAAATGGCGCGTTCTCTGAAAGAGCGCTATCGCGAATACAGCAACAGAAGCGACACCGCTTTTTGTCAAATGGTTGAAAGTGCCTATAAAGTAGTGTTACAAAGTTACGGATTGGATGGTGCATCTACCTCTGAAGGTTCAGAAGAGGAATCCGATTTGGAGTTATTAGACGAAAACAACAGTGCTTTGAATGATCGTTTAATAGCGATGTACAAAATGCAGGATAAAAAACGAGCACCGGCCACCCGCAGAGCTACTGACAAGTCTGGTGAACCTATCGACATACTTAGTAGCGATGAGGATGGCAGTGCGCCTAAAATACCGAAAATCAATGATCAAATAACAATTACACCACACATACCGTCTAAAAATGTGAATAATACAGCTGTCGAAAGTACGCCGAGACCACAACAAAATCTTAATATTACGTCAGAGAAAAAGCGGAAAGTAGACTCAAATAAAAATGCACCGAAGAAAAAGGCTGAATTTGGAGCTGTCAAAAATGTTAAGGTTAGCTTTGAAGATGTCGGTGGTATATCGGATTTAATAACTCAAATCTGTGATCTTGTCCTACATATGAAACATCCTGAAGTTTATACAAAATTAGGAATTAAGTCCCCAAGAGGTGCCCTATTACATGGTCCTCCGGGTACGGGGAAAACATTATTAGCTCATGCAATAGCAGGTAAACTTCAGTTACCTCTCATAGCTGTCACTGGTACTGAATTGGTTGGCGGAGTATCAGGAGAATCAGAGGAAAGAATAAGAGAGCTTTTCGAAAGAGCTGTCTCCGTTGCACCTTGTGTGCTGTTTATTGATGAAATAGATGCAATATGCGGAAATAGAATTCACGCTCAAAAAGACATGGAAAAGAGGATGGTTGCTCAGTTATTGGCTAGTTTAGATAGTTTGAATGAAAATGCTTCCTCTGTGTTAATATTGGCAGCCACAAATAACCCCGACACTTTGGACCCCGCTTTACGAAGAGCTGGCAGACTAGAACAAGAAATCACTTTAGGAATTCCTTCATTAAAGGCTAGAACTGAGATATTATCAATACTTTGTAAAAATTTAGCCCTAGCGGACGATGTTGATAAGAATGCTCTTGCTCAAATCACTCCAGGGTTTGTGGGGGCTGATTTACAGGCTCTAGTTAATAAAGCTAGTACATATGCAGTGAAAAGGATATTTGCTGATATTCGTTTACAAAATAAATTAAAAAATTTAAAAAATATTGAAGAAACCAAAGATTGCCCGGAAGTAAGTGTTATTCCTAATGGTGATGGAAACAGTGAAGAAACTGTGAAAGAAACAGATACTACAGATAATAAGACAGAGCCATTACCGCAAATAGAGTCCTCTGAAGTAACTCCACAGGAAAGTAGTGAAAATGACAATGTTGTCACAAATTGTGTTGTCAATGAACCTGAAATTAAGCCAGTCAACCCAATCGATGAAGTTATGAGTCTGCTTGAAGATAACTTGCCTTATTCACCTGAAGAGTTAGTTGGACTTTCAATAAGACATGAAGACTTTTTAAAAGCTCTCAAAACAACAAAACCATGTGCCGTTAGAGAAGGTATCGTAACAGTTCCGGATGTATCATGGGATGATGTTGGTTCATTAAACCAAGTTCGAAAGGATTTACAGCTGGCTGTTTTAGCTCCCGTAAAGTATCCAGAACAGCTAAAGAAACTTGGACTCTCTGCACCAAGCGGTGTATTACTATGTGGACCCCCAGGTTGTGGTAAAACATTGTTAGCAAAAGCTGTTGCAAATGAAGCGGGTGTCAACTTTATTTCTGTGAAAGGGCCAGAGCTTTTGAACATGTATGTAGGTGAGAGTGAACGAGCAGTAAGAACATGTTTCAGGCGTGCTCGTAACTCTGCTCCTTGTGTTATATTTTTTGATGAATTTGATGCTTTATGCCCAAGAAGAAGTTCACATGATAATAATGGAGCTGCAAGAGTTGTCAACCAATTATTAACTGAAATGGATGGTATAGAAAGTCGCGAGGGTGTTTTCGTGCTAGCGGCTTCAAATAGACCAGATATTATCGACCCCGCTGTTTTACGACCTGGTCGTTTAGATAGAATAATGTATGTCGGTATGCCGGGAACTGAAGATAGATTCGACATTCTTCAAAAGTTAACGAAATCGGGAACTGAACCTCAACTAGGGCCCGATGTCGATCTTCAAGTCATAGCCGATTTAACGGAGGGTTATACGGGCGCCGATTTATCCGGACTAGTGAGAGCCGCAGCGACGAATTCTTTGACAAATCACATTACAAATGGTACACTCGAAGGGGACATATTCGTTTCATTTGAAAACTTCAAAGCTGCACTTTCAAAATGCAAGCCTTCAGTATCGTCAAAAGAACAATTGCATTATGAAAAATTACGATTAAAGTATGCAGGTGGTGTCGACGAGAAGGAAATGAAAATGGAGACTGAACTCACAAATGAAGAGTCAATGGATACTGTGTAAAAATATTATTAATGTATGTAAAATGACATTAGTAAGCTAATGATTCCATTTGTATCACGTCCCATACTTTAGTGTGTTATTAAAACAGTGCCAAGTCAAATATAGTTAATTTTGATGTATTAGATGTCTTTTACTGCCTTAAGTTCAAAGTAATTATTGTAGATTTCAGAAATTATTCACTTTACTTAGTTTGTATGCTTCTTTTTATGTAGAAAGTATGCATACATGTGATCTGACAAAAAATGTTTACATTACTTTTATATTAGTTATCAAGAAGATAAAAAGAATAATAATTTTATAACTGTCTTGGTGATGTGAAAATATATAAAGCAATGATATTTTAATAGTTTGTAAATTAATATTTTTAACTATTTTTGTGAGGGATACAAATGATTGATTATCTCATGAAGCCATTTAAGAATGTCAGCACGTTTTATTTCCAATGACAAATATAATATTTTTATTAAATACTGTTCTTTTCTTTTTATTATTTTTATTAATAAGAACACGTATGAATAATATGAATAAAATGATAGACAAGTTAAATTATAGAATTTCATTTACTTTAAGTATATCAAAAACCAAATTTATAATATTTACAAAACCGTAAGAATATAACGGAAGTGCGCGTGCGGGCGAACAGCCGCGCGCCGTCCTCGTGGCGCAAGAAAAAATTTTACTTAATAATTTGAATTACTATTTTTTTTTGTTTGATTTATTTTATTGTGCATTATTTGTTATTTTCTAAAATACTAAAAGTCCTAAATACTTTTATTTCATTTTACACCACTTTTCTACCCCTAAAATCATCCCGCCGTAACTCCAAAACCAGCCACCCTAGACCCCTACTGTTGGGGCTCATTTGAAAGGAGAAGACACCAAGTGTTAATCCCTACCAATATCCGAAACCACTCCACCCTCAATTCCCAAAAAATCAATTAACCAATATTTTTTAGCAAATTGTGTTGCTTTTATTGTTATCAGAAGGAACTTCGTTCCTAACTGGTGTTCCATGACACGGTGACACCATTCCTTATAGCTAAAAATAGTCACTCAATAGAATATATTGCGCAGATTAAGGTATAATGTGAATTAACTGCGCTGTTTAATCAATTACTAAATTTAATGGCTTATATTTAAACTATTATTTTCGTATCGTATGTTACTGTCTTCAAAATAATATTTTCAAAATCTTAGTTTATACAGCTTTTCGTTTATTCGTCTGATCGTCTGCATAAAGGTAAAATCGTAAAAAAAAAACTGACGAGTTTTTAATTCGATAACCTTAGTAGAGTAGAAGAGGAAGAAGAGATTAATCTTATAGTGACCACTGACCATATCAATATTAAAAATGTTACAGTAAATAAATAGATTGACTTGGCAATCGCGATAAACAATCTAATTTAATATAATATGCATTACTTGTGAGATATTTTAGTACATTGTGTTTTCATGCAAGTCAATCTTTATTTAAAACATAAAAGATTTTTAATATTGATATGGTCACAATGAGATAATCAAAGATTTAAAATCCTTTTTAAATCTTTGGAGATAATATGTTTTTAGGTTAGCAAATTACGAAATCCCTTGTAGGGACTGAATAAATTAACCGACCTGGTATTACATTTATATTACAGGGACCTCACAACTTTTTACGGTAGAAGAACTGAGTTGCGAGACTTGGTTATTTTTACAAGTTATGATTTTGATGGCATTTAGACTTTTTTGACGTGATAACGTCTAGGAAATTGATGAAAGCTACTGAACTGCTGAACGCGGAACAAGCGGTAGAGAGGCACGATCGGCGGTCGGCCTAACGTCCGAGTAGAAATGAATGACAGCGGCAAATGGCGGCAAACTGTTTTGTCAATATTGAAGTAACGTCAATTTATTGTTTTTAAAGTTATAATAGTAATAGTTAATTCCCGAATCTTCATTAAAATGTATTTACATTTTAATGAAGATTTATGTTTTGAAATGCAACCACAAGTAGATGCAGTACCTCGACCGTGTGCAGGACAGGTAAATTCTTATTAACCAATGCCGACAAACTTTACTTAGCACAGCCAATAAAAAAAAAAGAATTATATATATATATATATATATATATATATATATACAGGGTTAATTCTAAAACACCAGCAACCTCGCAGGACAAGATAGCTAACATTATGTACAACAACATTTGTTCTACCACTTTTGTTAATTTGTTAGATTTTATTTTCATACAAAAATAAATATTAATTTAATTTTACGCGTGAATGCAATAAACTCTACGCGCGTCCCAAAGATTAGGTAAATAACGACCACGTACTAATGTGAGGGGAAAGGTAGGAACGGGGCGGCGCTAGCGCCTTTGAACTTGACCTATTTAACCAGCCGCGGCAGTCGGCGGCGGGCGACTTTGATGCGCGCGCGTCATATGATTTTGTGTGCTACTCGTATTTATTTTATTCGTATCGATCGATGTATTGTACCTGTACTAAAGTTATTTTATAACCATGGTACCGCCGCTATTCTAATGTCGAATACACGGAAATGGTGAGGATACTGGCTAAGTGTGATGACAATGTGTCGGAAGCCTGTCGGCAATATGCAGCTAGATATTCGAACTTACCTACACCGAGCCGTGAGACAATGCCAACTCACCGAATCTGACAAACTAGCACGAGTAAATTTTTGTAACTGGTTCGGTTAACTAAAATAATTTGTGCGTTCAATCAAATTAAAACTAATTCGGAAGTGTTAGCACGTGTTAGTGAACAGCTGATTTTTAGGTGTTGTCTGTGTGTTGGTTGTGATGGTGACTATTTTGAACGCTATCTGCGCGATACGCACCGACATGCGCGTTACTTTAACTTTAGAGGTAATATTTCGTTTGTAAATATTATTTTATTGTCAATTATTTTTAATTTTTAATTATTGTAAATACGCTGATTTCACTTTTGAAATACTTATGCCCGCCTGTATTTAACAATAAAAAGTGAATAATACCTAGCTACCAATATTTGATATTAAATTGGTTTAATTAGACTTTAGTAAACGTTAAAGAATAATTACCTACGTTAATAATTTTCACATATTTTTTTATGTTCAGAATTCAGATACCTAATCTACATACCTACATTTTTATAGTATTGGCGGGCACACGGACAGTCGAAGCCTTTTGATGACTAGGTATCGGATGTCTACCGCACAACTGGTTGTGCTGTAACCTCTGGAGGTTATGCAGATGTGTTGCCCTCCTATACATACGATTTATTTGTTTTTTATCGTTTAATATAGCCAGTTCTAAGCCTGGTAAAGTATGAAGGGATTGTGGACTCAGTTTACGTATTGCAGGGACATGACAAAACCGAAATTTGATTATTCACTTAAGTCACTGCGATATACATACTATGATACTGCCCACAAACCCACCAAGCAATTTATATTAATTTTATTAACTAGAATTATCGGGCAGAGAAAGTGTTATTACTATTATTATGCAAGCGCGCCCGAGCGTCGCGTCATCCTTTCGATAATGAATGAAACATAGACTCTAAATTTCAGAGCAGTACAATAAAAGCTTAAAAAATCATTTTTAATTAATGTATTGAGTTATGTCAAAAGTCGTAGAACAAATGTTGTTGTACATAATGTTAGCTATCTTGTCCTGCGAGGTTGCTGGTGTTTTAGAATTAACCCTGTATATATATATATATATATATATATATATATATATATATATATAATATAATATAAATTATCGTAGTATATTTGTTGATATCTGAAAGCTATAATTATATATATATATATATATATATATATATATATATATATATATATATATATATATATATACACCAAAAACCAGATGGCGCTTCAAAATGAATTGGCATAAAATGCTTCGAGTGGGCTCTCTTTTCTCTAGGTACCTATTATTATACTCTTTAGATAGGATTCGTATTCACTATTATTACATCTAACTAACAAACAAAAATGGACGTAGGATGTAGTAGAATGGTAGCCTAGGAATGGGAAAAGACAAAGAGGAGGTCAAATCAAAAGATGGGAGGACGATTTACCAAAAGAATGGATAAGATCAACTGGAAATAGAGAGAAATGGGAGAAACTGGGGGAGGCCTATGTCATAGACAATCTGACCAACGAAGTGGTTGCTAAAAAATTATTGTTAATTTATAAGACTTATTTCAATTATTTTAAAAGTGTTCTTTTATTTTATAATGTTAAAACTGAAATACGGTCAGTGAATAAAGGCTTTTATTATTATTTTCGTAATTGCTACACTCCACCCGTTCAATATATAAATATACACATATAAATATATGTATATAATATAATACATAAATTATAAATTTAGAAAAACTTACATAGATAAATATAAGCGAGTGGAGGATTACGCTCCGGCAGGGCAAACGGCCGCGGGTTAGGGCCGTAGGCTGAGAAATCGGCGGACAATCCTAGCCGAGTCCAGCAATACCGCCTTCTGTATCCTGGCTGCGAGCGAACCGTCACGGATACCCATCTGCCTCAGATGGTGAGCGAGGTTAACCGGGATCAAACCGTTGGCAGATATAACGATAGGGATGATTTCAGTGGAATCAACAACCCACATGTCGACAATCTCGTGCACCACATCCAGATATCTACATTTTTTCTGTTTCGGCTTTCACGAGGTTCTCGTCATACAGGATGGTCATATCCACTAAAAACACTCCTCTCCGAAACTAAAAGCCTGTCCCCGAACGCTCCAGCAGAGTGCTTAAAGAGTTCAGGGACAAGCAAAACCAAAGCGGGCTCAGACAATCACCCTGGAAAATACCCTTTCGTATCCGGATTCGGTCATCAGCACCCGTCGTCAGTCTCTCGCTCTGGAGACAAAGGATCTTACTTCATTGCCCCATGCATACTTCGAGGAACTATCGAACTGCACTGTCGATTTTGTATACCTCGAGGACTCTCAGAAGCCATGAATGAGGCACCGAGTCGAAAGCCTTCTTGTAGACAATCCAGGCAGCAGAGAAGTTCCGACGGTTGCATTTGACAATCTGGCCCGTAATAGAGTCAATGAGAAGGAGCTCCTTTGTGCCACGACTGCCTCTACGGCATCCGTTCTGAGCTGCAGACAAGATGTTAAATTCGTCAATATGACGAGAGATCTTACAGCTCAGAACGGATGTCAGTGTCTTATAGATGGAAGTCAGACACGTTATGGGACGGTAGTTGGTAGGATCTGCGGTGTTGGTGGACTTAGGAGCTAGGTGAGTGATCCCAGTAGTGAAGAGGTTCGGAAGCGTCCTCCAGCTCTACTGGGACCTACCTAAAACCACGGACAGGATGATACTGGCGAACAAGCCTGATATCGTGGTGATAGATAGGGCACGATCGAGGGTGTTTTAAGTGGATATGACCATCCTGCATGACGAGAACCTAGTGAAAGCCGAAACAGAAAAAATGTAAATATCTGGATGTGGTGCACGAGATTGTCGACATGTGGGTTGTTGATTCCACTGAAATCATCCCTATCGTTATATCTGCCAACGGTTTGATCCCGGTTAACCTCGCTCACCATCTGAGGCAGATGGGTATCCGTGACGGTTCGCTCGCAGCCAGGATACAGAAGGCGGTATTGCTGGACTCGGCTAGGATTGTCCGCCGATTTCTCAGTCTACGGCCCTAACCCGCGGCCGTTTGCCCTGCCGGAGCGTAATCCTCCACCCGCTTATATTTATCTATGTAAGTTTTTCTAAATTTATAATTTATGTAGGTATTATATTATATACATATATTTATATGTGTATATAATATAATACATAAATTATAAATTGGTGGATGGGTACGGTGCGCAGTAGGCACTGCACATGATTACACTATAAGAATGATTGTAGCATGCTTATAGTGTAATCGACCAATGGCACTTGTTGACTAGACTATAAGCATGCTTCTTGGTCGTAAATTAAAAAAAAACCCGCGCAACCATTAAGCCAACGTAACCCTACTGTTGTTGCAACAACTGTGTATAAGTCCGTGATTTAAACCTTTCAACCATCGCCGTAGTTTTTCGCACAGATAAGTTACTTTATTTTAGTTTTATTACTTTTACGGCGAGTTGCACGAAACCGTCGCTAACTTTCCGTTAGTTAAGTTGCAATTAATCTTAAAATTAGTTCATCTTATGATTAATTTAAAACTGTTGGAATTAATCATCCGTTAGATAGGTCTTTAATTAAACTAATTTTTTTTGTTAACTTAATCAGATGTAGGTTTCGTGCAACAGATAATCACGATTCTTGTGATTAAATTAGTTTAATAAACACTTAAATTTAAAATTTGTTTCATGCAACTCGGTGTTAATGGGTTAATTCTGACGCCATTAGAGATAAATTTTTAGCAAATTGACTGACTATTCACAGCAACGCTAACTAAATGTCTGTATACATCGCCATAGCAGTGATATTAAATTAATAATAATACCGATATTAGTTATTAGTAACCATTAATTAATATACATAATTATATGAATTTTAGGTAAAGTGAAACATATTTGTTTATATAATTAAATTATTTGGGTTTCACAAACGTAGTCGATCTAAAAACACTTATTTTACATTCATTATAAGTTAAGGTAAATAAATATTTTGTGCAATTTTGTTACCAACATCGTGACATAGCTTGTACGTACAGTTAGTCGCTTCTTAAAAAATTTTCGCATAAATAAGTTAACCATGATGTTCGGCGACGCGGAACTGTTAAGCTTATATCTATGATTAATTAATAATTAAATAAATATTAACCAACAATCACACCACGTTGACCTAGCCCCGTGCTAAGTTCGTAAGAACTTGTGTTACAGATACTAGGAACAGAAATAAATTTAAGATATAAATACATATAATATATACATAAATACACATCCATGACCCGGTGCAGAAATCTATATTCGTCATACAAATTATCTGCACCTGGCGGGATTCGAACCCGCGACCGCTGCGTAAAGTGTCCAGTTGCCTGACCACTCGACCAGCCGGCCGTCAATTAATAAGCACTTCATTGGAATGTAGACGATTATACCCTTCGTGATTATACCCAATTAAAAAATTATTGATTAGCATTTTTTTTAATCTTAGAAAAAGTAGCATACTGATAAAATTTAGATGGTAAGGATAAAAAAACTAAGACACATACATCCATTAATCTGCAAATATTTTATTGATCAATATGTATATTATATCTATAGCTTCCTCTTACAATACATATTAAAACTATACTTAAAATTTTCTGATAACGGAAGGACGCACGGAGGTAAATAAAACTAGTCAAAGGGTTAATGTTTGAATGTTATCCAATTTCAAAAGTTTGATGAAGTACTCCAATGCATGTTGAAAGTGCCAATTCTTTGACTCCAAACATCTGAAAGTAAATTAAGCCAGTAAAGCTTGTATACTAATATAATATTTTTATAAGAGTATAATGTAGAAGTATTAATTCGTAACCATTCTGCTTGTATGTATTGTTGATAATCACATGCTTATAAAATACAATGGAATAAAAACATCGGTTTATTAAAATATTATTTTGTGCAAGTTGTCGAGAATTTATTTAAGTTCTACAAAAAAGATTAAATTAATAAAACTATTCTTACTTTTCGCTTGCTTTTTTATCTAATTCCGTCACTTTCATAAACATATTTACGAGCTGAATTTTAGTATTATCGTCAGGGGTTGTTTCGAATTTTAGACTTAACGTTTTTTGTGGAATCTAAAATGAAATAAAACATTATTTATAAAAATATAACACAATGTGTCGAAAATGTCATGAACAGGCAGTTTTATATAATAAACATTTCTATTATTCTATATGGCAATAAAACAATCTGTCAAACTTAAACATTACAATCTGCGATGGGGACAAGCACGAAGAATGGATATACAGGAGTGCGAACGTAATGTTAAAAAAATGGCATCAATTTAGGTAGTAGATAATTATTTTGCCGCTAGAATGCGCTAGGATCGAAGTTGTAATTTACGCGGGAAGGCTTGTTGCTATTAACAGTTCTGAATTTTGAAAATTGAGTTTATAGTTCATTTTTAACCTTTCTATTGGCTGTGCCCAGTCATAGGTGTGCGATTATTGGTTCGTAATTAAAATATTAAAAAAATCTTATTTATAATTTTCGTTTCTCTATCTCTGACATAATTATGAGAAAAAAAAAGTGAGACAAAAACATCCCGCCAGGCCACCATTTTAAAGATAATATCTTTAAAATGATAATAATTTTTAAATGATAATAACATGATAATAATAATATTGTTTTTATCTTTAAACTTTGTAGTAAATTGTTATTAATAACTTTGATTCATCACCAACATAAAATACTCTTGGAGATTAAATTGAAGGTTAAACTTTTAGTTTAGTAACAGGTACGTAATTTTTAAATTATTAAATAAATATTAAAAATATAATGTATATTTGTTTAAAACTTTTTTATTTCATATTATATATTATATAAAGTTATTTTAATTAAATATTTGATAAAGTATGATAAGAGTAGTCGGTGAAAATTTTAATTTTTTTCAAAATAGTATTATTTAAAATAATAAAATTTATTGTTATTTTCATATATTTTTCAGCTATAAAATATCATAAGAAGCCTCGCAGACAATTCACATAATTAGCATAGCGTCAATTATCATACTCTATCTTTTATAAAAAAGAAATATCAATACTTCTGTCCAAGAAATCAGATGATACAGAGAATTCTAGATAAAATTATTATTGATACAAAAATAAAAAACAATCTATTTTAATAAAATTTCTGAATTCGTTTTGTTTTATTTCTTCTTCCAAAATATTAATATTAATATTAATACATAAAATTATATTTATTAAATATGCAACTAAAATAAAACTGTTCTAGAGAACTACTACCTATATTACACATATATAATATTATTATAATAAGTAATATAATAATAGTATCGGTACCTCAGGAATACTCGCGCTCCCAGTGGCAAAAAAGAGAACTATGATCTTTGTTTATTTTTGTGTACATAAGTACCGTGAAAATTCGTATAGAACTACGTCTACCGTTCGCACTCCTGTATATCCATTCTTCGTGCGGACAAGCGTAAAATTATTTTTGAATATATTATTGAGCAGTTTTAAGACATCAAACGAGACAAAAAGCTTTAAATGACCCAGTTATCGTATCACGGGTCAAAAAATATCTCGCTGAAAATGTGGATAAGACATTTGTCGATGTTAGTCAAATGGCGCGTTCTCTGAAAGAGAGCTATTGCGAATACAGAAGCAGAAGCAACACCGCTTTTCATCAATTGGTTAAAAGTGCCTATAAAGTAGTGTTAAGAAGTTACGGATTGAATGTTGTATCTACCTCTGAAGGTTCAGAAGAGGAGTCCGATTTGGAGTTATTAGACCAAAACGACAGTATGTTCAATGATCGTTTACTAGCGATGTACAAAATGCAGAGTAAAAATAAAAAACGAGGGCCAGATACCCGCAGAGCTACTGACAAGTCTGGTGAACCTATCGACGTACTTAGTAACGAAGAGGATGGCAATGCGTCTAAAATACCGAAAATCAATGATCAAATAACAATTACACCACACTTATCGTCTAAAAATGCGAATAATACAGCTGTCGAAAGTACGTCGAGACCACAGCAAAATCTTAATATTACGTCAGAGAAAAAGCAAAAGTAGACTCAAATAAAAATGCACCGAAGAAAAAGGCTGAATTTGGAGTTGTTAAAAATGTTAAGGTTAGTTTTGAAGATGTCGGTGGTATATCGGATTTAACACTAGATCTACCAGACCAGTCATTTTGACTGGTCTTACAATTTTAATTTAAAACTCCTACTGTATGTAACATTTTCTTTCTATAACGATATCATGACTTTTATAGCTATAGCTAAAGAATCAGTTTTACGAACTTTATATTATTTTATACATATTAGTAACAAATATATCTTTTGTTATTGACAATTATACCAGCACCAGTCAAAATGACTGGTGCAAGTTTTTATGTGATGCAATGACTTTGGGGCAGCTACGACAATTGGTAAGAACTGCAATATTTTCTCTAGACAAAATATATGATTCCGATAAAATCATAATTCTGATAAGTAGTGTCGCGGGTTTTACGAGGAACGTAATTTTCACAAAAAAAGAGAGAGCAGAGTCATGTCAGCTTAGTTGCGATCAATTATATTTACGAGTAATGTTACGATTCTAATTTTTCCATGTAGTAAAATCATTATCTCATTGTAACAAATTCGGTTAGCAAAAATTAGCGAGTTCCTGCAACTTTATCGCTAAATTAGAAATAATTTTCTTGAATTTTGAGGCATCGATTGTAAGATTATTTTGATACTGGTAAGAAACATTTAGGTGTATTTGAAGTATTCAAAAATAGATTCTTCAGTAAGAAGGCTAAATACAGAGAGATATATATCCTACTATTAGTTTCAACTTATTTTTATGGTTATCCTCAGGCCCTGAAAATGGCAAAACGAATAAAACCTTCTTCGTATATTTGAAAAATGTAACCTATGGAAATACCTAACCTAATGAATGTTCGGATGATGAAAATGATACACTATAGATATATGTTGGCGAAAGTGTGTTTTTAGAGAGCCAAAGTGATCGACATGACAGTAGTAATAACAGTATTATAATCGAGTTGCTGTACGAATCAAATAGATGTACAGTTTACAAGAGTAAACCAAATAAGAAAGTACTTGTACTGAGTAAAATACAAATAAGTAAAAATAGATGAAACTAACCTAATCTAAAAATACCTAATCTAAATATATATCTATACCTAATCTAAAAATAGATAACCAAGAGACTACCCGAAACTGTATCCTTTTATTATAACACTAAATTTGGAGTCGACATTACTGATCAAATGGCACGAAAGTATAGTGTAAAGTCAGGTTCCAGGTGGCCACTTCAAGCTTTTTTTTAATATCTTGAATTTAGCTGGGATAAATTCCTGGATATTGTATAAAAATACGACGGGTAAAACTATATCAAGGAAAGACTTTGTGTTTCGTTTAGCTGAAGAATTTGCTTGTGGAGAATATTCGACTGCAAGGGAAAAATCACAAGAAGCTATTATACCAAGTTGAAGTGGTGATTCTCCTGTAGATACGTAAATGGTGTCAAATAAGATATTGCAATAATAATAAGACCACAACTATTTGCAATATATGGAAAAAAAATATGCGGAAAGTGTACAAAGAGAAAAATCTGCGTGTGTAAAAATTGTGACCGATGTACAGGAAACAACTAAAAGTTTGATTAGTTTATAATGTCTATAAATCTATTTATGTATTACAATGAATATAATAAAGCTTATTTTGTTATTTTTTTAAAGCAAATAGAGACTGAAGACCTCTAAGTACTTTTCTTAGAGACCAGTCATTTTGACTGGTTTTGGTAAAAATGGGTATATGTAAATAGCTGGTAAATCTAGTGTTAATAACTCAAATCTGTAATCTTGTGCTACATATGAAATATCCTGAAGTTTATACACAATTAGGAATTAAGTCTCCAAGAGGTGCCTTATTACATGGTCCTCCGGGTACCGGGAAAACGTTATTAGCTCATGCAATAGCAGGGAAACTTCAGTTACCCCTCATAGCCGTCACTGGTACTGAACTGGTTGGTGAAGTATCAGGGGAATCGGAGGAAAGAATAAGAGAGCTTTTCGAAAGAGCCGTCTCCGTTGCACCTTGTGTGCTGTTTATTGATGAAATAGATGCAATATGCGGAAATAGAATTCACGCTCAAAAAGACATGGAAAAGAGGATGGTTGCTCAGTTATTGGCTAGTTTAGATAGTTTGAATGAAAATGCTTCCTCTGTGTTAATATTGGCAGCCACAAATAACCCCGACACTTTGGACCCCGCTTTACGAAGAGCTGGCAGACTAGAACAAGAAATCACTTTAGGAATTCCTTCATTAAAGGCTAGAACTGAGATATTATCAATACTTTGTAAAAATTTAGCCCTAGCGGACGATGTTGATAAGAATGCTCTTGCTCAAATCACTCCAGGGTTTTTGGGGGCTGATTTACAGGCTCTAGTTAATAAAGCTAGTACATATGCAGTGAAAAGGATATTTGCTGATATTCGTTTACAAAATAAATTAAAAAATTTAAAAAATATTGAAGAAACCAAAGATTGCCCGGAAGTAAGTGTTATTCCTAATGGTGATGGAAACAGTGAAGAAACTGTGAAAGAAACAGATACTACAGATAATAAGACAGAGCCATTACCGCAAATAGAGTCCTCTGAAGTAACTCCACAGGAAAGTAGTGAAAATGACAATGTTGTCACAAATTGTGTTGTCAATGAACCTGAAATTAAGCCAGTCAACCCAATCGCGGAAATAGAATTCACGCTCAAAAAGACATGGAAAAGAGGATGGTTGTTCAGTTATTGGCTAGCTTAGATAGTTTGAATGAAAATGCTTCCTCTGTGTTAATATTGGCAGCCACAAATAACCCCGACACTTTGGACCCCGCTTTACGAAGAGCTGGCAGACTAGAACAAGAAATCACTTTAGGAATTCCTTAATCAAAGGCTAGAACTGAGATATTATCAATACTTTGTAAAAATGTAGCCCTAGCGGACGATGTTGATAAGAATGCTCTTGCTCAAATCACTCCAGGGTTTGTGGGGGCTGATTTACAGGCTCTAGTTAATAAAGCTAGTACATATGCAGTGAAAAGGATATTTGCTGATATTCGTTTACAAAATAAATTAATTTTTTTTAAAAATATTGAAGAAACCAAATATTGCCAGGTTATAAGTGTAATTCCTAATGGTGATGGAAACAGTGAAGAAACAATAAACACATAAACAATAACACGAATAAATAGTATGAATAAAATGATACACAAGTTAAATTATAGAATTTCATATACTTTAAGTATATCAAAAACCAAATTTATAATATTTATATTTTTTGAAATAAAAAAATAAAATAAAACAGGATTGTATTGGTATATATTCAAACAAGTTTTAATTTTCACCCACTAAAGCAAGAAATTTATAATTATGTATTTTAATATTTTTGTGCATATTTTATGTTTTATTTTTATACGACTTTAAATAAAGGAGTGTTCGAGATTCGCTTGTTAGTTAGAGAGCTGGCTTAAAGCTGACAACACATATTTTACGACACCTGAAATTTCGTCTTTCGTGTGATACTGCTATACCCAGTGAACAAGTAATGGGTACTAGCTAAGCCCGGCCGCGGTAGGTTTGGGGTCTCTCGGTTTAGCCAGGTTGAAAATTAAGCAAATTTTTAAAGTATTTTACGGCGTCTGCCGTTTTAATATGTTATAATATACCTCTAGAAAAATTGAAAAATAACTATGGCTGCTGATTTTCAGGGTTGCAACATCACGGCAGCCACTTTTCAAAATTCGAAAAAAAAAAATTTTTTTAAAGTATTTTACGGCGTCTGCCATTTTAATATATTATTTATTGAACTATTTTAAGCTTATATTGAAAATGGCTGCAATTTTGTCCGGTTGTAACTATCCGGTTTCCAGCGAAACCTTACCTGCAGTCCGTGCATACGTATATCCATAGTTGGAATTTTCACATTCGTAGAATTTATATAACATTGAAATTACACTAGTAAATGTAAAACATCTTATAAATATACAAATAAACGAACACATCTACTACTCTAAATGTGCATAATAAGGAAAAAATGTACATTGTAATGCCGTAGCAAATATAAAATTAAATTTGTGGTAACTATCCGGTTTACAGCGAAACCTTACCTGCAGTCCGTGCTTAGAAAACATGTAATACAGTAAGCGTAGTAGTTTATCCTACTTCCATACTTTTATATTAAACAGATTACATTGACGGAACACTTTAAGATGACGGATGTCTACGACATATCGACGACTATCACAGAGACATATTTCCAATATCTGTAGTAAAACCTATTATATACTGGACTATCATGATATGTTCAGCAAAAAAGGATGCGTTATTAGTAAGCCGTTGTTATTACATTGTTGTAAAACAATGTAATGTAGGTGTAAAATAAAATAAAAATAATAATTTCTTTTTTTAGTTTTGATGTACCTACCTGTATAAATATAGTTTTGATATATATAAATAAAGTTTTTCAATAATATATATTCATTAAGTAAGTACATATGATTTTTATATTATGTTAAATTACTATTTTAGACAAAATATATTTCAAATAACCTTATAGTAAATACCAAATTTAAGTCAAACAGTGCAATTATGCATTCATAGTTAAAGTTGCGATCTTAAATATTGCGAACAACACCTGTATTACGCGCATCTCCAATGCATACAGAATGCGAGTTGTATGTTGAAAGTATTGAGACATAATACTGTGAATAGAAATTTTCATTTGATTTATTGATTATAAATTTCTTTTCCATTACTTCATCAGTATGGCTTATAATTTAAAGTGTGTTATTTCTGATTTCAAGGTCATGGTGTAATTGTTGGTTTGTTACAAACCATGGAGCGTCTGTGATTATCCTCAGCATTTTTGACTGGAACCTCTGGAGTATTTCCTGGTTTGAGTTGGCAGCTGTTCCCCAGAGTTGGATTCCGTAAGTCCAGATTGGCTTAAGGATACACTTGTATAATAAGAGTTTGTTATTCATTGACAACTGTGATTTTTTTCCGAGCATCCAGTACATTTTTCTCAATTGAATCCCCAGTGCTTTTCGCTTGGTGAAAATGTCTTTTTTCCAAGTGAGACAACGATCGAGATAAAGCCCAAGATATCTGGCTTCATTTGCTTGGGGTATCTGTACTCCGTTGAGCTTCACAGGGGGACATGTATCGCCTCGGGTCGTAAAGGTTACTTGCACTGACTTAGATTCGTTTGCTTTTATCCGCCAGGTAGCTAGCCATTCCGTGATGCTGTTTAGAGAGCGCTGCAGCATGTTACTTGCTTGTGCTGGTTCATCATGTGTACTCAGGGCCGCAGTGTCATCAGCAAAAGTACTTATTAAGACGCCATCAGTAGTCGGTAAATCTGCAGTGAAGACTAGGTAAAGGATCGGGCCAAGCAAACTTTCCCATTTGCTACGGCATTACAATGTATATTTTTTCCTTATTACGCACATTTAAAGTAGTAGATGTGTTCGTTTATTTGTATATTTATAAGATGTTTTACATTTACTAGTGTAATTTCAATGTTATATAAATTCTACGAATGTGAAAATTCCAACTATGAATATACGTATGCACGGACTGCAGGTAAGGTTTCGCTGTAAAACGGATAGTTACAACCGGACAAAATTGCAGCCATTTTCAATATAAGCTTAAAATAGTTCAATAAATAATATATTTAAATGGCAGACGCCGTAAAATACTTTAGAATTTTTTTTTTTTCGAACTTTGAAAAGTGGCTGCCGTGATGTTGCAACCCTTAAAATCAGCAGCCATAGTTATTTTTAAATTTTTCTAGAGGTATATTATAACATATTAAAACGGCAGACGCCGTAAAATACTTTAAAAATTTGCTTAATTTTCAACCTGGCTAAGCCGAGGGACCCCAAACCTACCGCGGCCGGGCTTAGCTAGTACCCATTACTTATTCACTGGGTATAGCAGTATCACTAGACGAAATTTCAGGTGTCGTAAAATAATTATGTGTTGTCAGCTTTAAGCCAGCTCTCTAACCATGTGTTTTTTGTAAAATGGCCATGGTTTGGTTAGAACTAACGTTTCTTATGAATTCTCAGCTCCTATTGGTCGTAGCGTGATGTTATATAGCTTATATCCTTCCTCGGTAAATGGCCTATTTAACTCAAAAATATTTTTTAAATTCGAACCAGTAGTTCCTGAGATTAGCGCGTCCAAACTAACAAGTCTTCAGCTTTATAAGTATATATATAGATGTATAAATACCATATACATATAAATCGTTAATTTCTTTTAACGTTATTATCTAAACTATAATTTGAAATATTATTTTTGTGTTTTTTTTATTTTTATATGTTAGTTGAATAGGCAAACTGGCAGACGTGCCACCTGATGGTAAGTGGTCGACGTCGCCCATGAACATAAACTAGTTTACCTGGAACTAGCCCAGCCAACTCATTTATGTGTTGCCTATCCTGAGACATATGATGTTAAGTCTCGGTGCCAGTAATTACACTGCCTGTCTTGCCCTTCTTTCCGAAACACAGCAAAGCTGTTTCACGGAAGAAATAAGCAAGATGGTGGTACCCATGCAGCCGGGAGCGCGGCACAGCGCATCCCTCCCACCGGTCAGCGCATCCCTCCCACCGGTAAGCGCATCCCTCCCACCGGTTGTGTAAGGTCATTAGGGTTTAAAAAATTATACTATGACCCATGTGATCGTAGAAGTCACTAAAAAACGTCTACTAATATAAGTTATTTTTTTCTGATAACTTCGAAGCGTGATTAAATATCAGTAAGATGTAAGATATATTTATACTCACCAGAACAGATTTGAAGGCGATTCTAGAAAATTCTTCAGTTGGCTCGTCCCAGTACAACATTTCGTTTTGAATTTTGTATTTGCAACCGTTTTTAGTACTTAAGACTATTGTACGTGAGAATGAGAGTAATGGTTCATCTTCTGCCAGACTCTCCGCTCTTATTTTCAAAATACCAGTTATGTTGAATATAGTTGTAGAATCCTGTATATAATTTTTTTTTTTTACTATTATTATGAATTGTGTAACACATCACTTTTCAAACAAACTTTTCCGGTTTGTTTTTATGTTTGTTTCAACGGCAATATTAGAAGCTTATGAATCAAATAAAGAAGTACTTTGTTAGTTTAACTTGAGTGATCCGAATATGTAGGTATTTTTAGTTAATCACCTCAACGACGCGCACCGGTGGTCGCGGGTTCGATTCCCGCTCGGGACAGACATTTGTATTTGTACGAATATTTGTTTCCGGTCTGGGTGTATGTCCTTGTGGATCTCCCCACCGTGCCTCGGATAAGAGCACGTAAAACCGTCAGTCCCGGTTGTTATCATACACACCTGATAACGATCGTTACTAATGGTAGGGGCATTATCCGCCAATCCGCAGTGGAGTAGCGTGGTGGATTAATTATTTTTGAAATCAAACCCTTCTTCTATATGGAGAAGAGGCCTTCGCTTAGCCGTGGGTTGTTTACAGGCTGATACAGTACAGTTAATATACTATGTATATAAATGAAATTATTTTTAGTTTAACGTAACTCACATCATGGAACATTACATCTGTGGTAAACGTCGTAGGATCGTGTTGGACGAGCGGCCATTTTTTTATAAGTTTTCCAATATTGTTGACACCCTCAACTGTGTCTAAGTTGCCTTCGAGTAAATTCTGACATTTTATTACGAATTTTCGCATAAGTTTGCACGCTGAGTCGTAACCTAAAAAAAAATATCTTTAGTGTATTTTAAATGGGGTTTTATGTGGAAGAAAGTACATCTTGCTATGACTTATTCCTTGAGCATAAAAAAAATCTTTTTGTACTCTAATTTCAAGAACAATGTAGATACGCACCCATAAATAGACTAATGAATACGTTTAACGAGTTATCATCAATGAGCGATATTGACATCTTTTATCATAATTGAAAAAAAAAAACTACTGCAAAGAGCTCATTGTACTATACTCGTAGAATAATAATTTCTAATTATTTAATTGTTAATTACTTATAACTTTGTTTCTTTCTTATAATTAAATCTTTATCGTTGTTTCTTTTGCACTATTTAGATATTTAACAATTATATATATATTTTTTAATTCTTATTAGCTTAATTTCCCTTATACAGGATGTCTGGTAAATTACTATCAATATTTAAGGAGAATACTCAGTACATGATTCTCATTCGAATTATGTAAAAAAAATAGGTACTTAATTTTTGACCAAATTTTCATAAATTTCAATTCAAGTAAATGAAGCGTTGACACTCTACAGTCATGCCGGCGGCACGTGCACAGGTGTTGTATTGTGCCGCTTGTTAACATCTAAAAATTGCCAAAGTTCACATCATTTACCTAGTCAACAAATTTGTTGCTTAAACGAGTAAAATATCTTAGTATTTTTGCCTATCCTAAGCCAGGATTAAAGTATTAAGGGGGACTGGATCATGCTTGTTTATCCTACTACCCTGTTAACACGTGGCGGCGTTTGGACGTAGGTAAACTACCTGTTTTGTGTCGAAAGTGCAGCTAGCTGCTAGGGTGTCCAGATGACGCGTACATAATTGGATAATTTTTGAGAAACTTTACTTAAAAGTTTATTTATATTTACATAATTCGAATGAGAATCATGTACCGAGTAGTCTTCTTAAATATTGATAGTGATTTACCAGTCATTCTGTATATTTATACTCAATGTTGTTTCTCACTTCAAACAATAATAAGTATTGGTTTTCGTTAAATCTTTTATTATTTTTATTGATAAGTTGATGTTACTATTTAAACAAATAAATAAACTAAAAACAAACTATTAGTAAGTCATTATATTATTGTTACAATCTATATATTTGAACTTGCTAATTTGAAGTACTATTTTTCCTAACTACTAAATCATAATAATAAATAATGTAATAATACGTTTTCGTTAATTATTCTTATTTGTTACTAGTTTTAGTTATAGTTGTTATTTGTTGTATTAGTTATTGTTTTTGTTATTTGTTGCTGTTATATCTAGTTTTAATAAATTTGTGTAAGTAAAAAAGGTTACAAAACCCTGCATAGGCGAATGACCTGGTAGTTGGTTTGTTTACATTTGGTATCTTGTCTCGTTGAACGCACTATAAGTATACTTTATTGTACAACAAAGAAAAATTATCTATAAATATTGAAAAAAATAACACTAAAAATAACACGCAATTAACACACCTAGTTAATAATAATTATACATATATATATATATATATATATATATATATATATATATATATATATATATATATATATATATAATAAAGACAATTAGTTGATCGTTTAACTTTTTCATACTTCTTCACTACTTACGTAGTTTGTTTTTGCACGTGATTGTCATAACCGCTTTTTTCGAGTACAAATTCTGTATAGCCAATCTTTTATCGTGCTCAGCGTCCAGAAGTGGAAAGAAAACTTCTAGAAATCTCTCTATTACAACTTCGGCATCTTCTGGACAATAACTCTTTTTCAAGATCGGAAAATCGCCCTTTAATTTTATTGATACACCATCCTAAAAATGAGATGCAAATTTAGTTAAGGATTCGTTCAAGTTTTTTGACGTTTTTTGATAATGTTTTATAAATGGATGAAATTGGGCTGCACGCACGAAAAAGCATGACTCATTGTCACGTTCCGCGAGCGAGAGCGCGAAACAAGCGATAGAGAGGCACGATCGGCCTAAGCGTTCGGCTTGTGACGCATCTATCATTCGGATTGTGAAGCATCTTCCACTCTATCGGCAGACGCGTCCGAGTAGAAGAGAAAAAATATTTAAAATAACTTTTAATTAATTTTAATTTTCAATTTACTCCGTCTCTGTATTATACAAAATAATGATAATTCAGTGACAATAATTCAATTCAATCCATAAGAGTATGCAATTTTTCATCCGTTTTCTTATGACGTTATCACATAAAATCATCGTCCGTAAACCAACTTTACAGACAATCTTTCTTAAACCAAAAATTTAAACGTACATTTGTCAAAGCGTTTACTTACCAATTCCCTTAAACCGGGAAATATCATCCTCATAACCTTCACATAATGATCTGGATCAATATAATCCAGACACACAGGATTTCCATCTAACATTAGTGTCTTCAAAGGCAAGTTCCGACATGGAAGGAAAACTAATACACTATCTATATTATTGTGGGAAAGATTTAGAACTTTCAAATGCGGCGTTGTCGTTTGTAAGTTGAATCCTTTTATTGTACTGAAATATAACGGCCTTATTCATAAACGTACTATAAGTCCGATATAATTAAAATATGTTTTGTCTCTTTCGTTCTGTAGTCTTTTTATATTTGATAGATCGATGCAAAACATATTTTAACTATATCGGGCTTATAGTACGTTATATATTGTACTGTGTTTTAACAGATTGTAAATGTCCCAAATATAGACAAGGATGTCGTTTAATATTAGGGGAAAGGATTGGTGTTTAATCCACTATGCTGCACGACTGCAGATTGACGGATATACACGTCTAAGGATTTCTCTCGAAGCGTTAGGTTTTTTCCTTCATCACCTAGCAAATAATTCAGCAATGCGAGTCTGGATTTAACTCGCAATCAACATACTTTTCATATTTACGAAATCATATTTTTATCATGACTTCCATGAATTGCAAAAAGTTTTATAAATTTAGATTTATAAGACAAATAAATAAATAAAAAGTTACATCCAAACATGGGATATGTGATAATATTTAAAATTTCAGTCAATTTTATAAAATAAAAGATCCGATTTAAGCTTTAAATATCACATGTCACTTTCACTTAACATTAAATTTAAAGATTTTTAGTTTCCATAAATCTTTATTACACTACTTTAATATGTCGAAACATGCGCATGTTTTACTCACGTGATCCTATTGTAAGATAAATCGAGTTCCGTCAAACGTTCCCACGCCACGTCACTGTGCAACTGTACCAGTTCAAACTGATTGAACTCACGGTTCAAAGGAAAGTATATAAAATGACTTATGTCTGAAATCAGTAAAATGTTCTGTTAAGTAAATTTACATTTAATTATAACCAAATGGTATTATTCAGGTAAGGGCCCCAGGCTAAGGAGGCATACATTAATTAGGTCAGGTGTTTGAGGGGATGCCGTCGAGCGAAATCTCACTCAATCTCACTGGGGGGAGAGGGTAGTCTCGGCAAATATCACGTAATTTTTTTTCCGTCATCAATAATCTTACATAATAGTCTTAACTTGTCTTAAATAAAAAAAAAGTATATAAGAATTTTTTCTTTTAAATAAATCTAATGTAATCGAGCACAAATTAACTCATTTACATTACAAATACGCATTTTAAAAATCTCACGTGAGATTAGGGATGGGCGGATGGGGTCGAGCAAAATCTCACGAAATCTCACCAAGGCGGGAGGGCATTTCGAAAAATCGCCAAAATGGTCTCACGTAATTAATAGATATTTGGCCTATAAGTCAATCCGGGTTTTAAACTATCTACATATTAAGTTTCATCGCAAATGTAGTAGTTTTAGTATGAAAGAGAAACAAACATGCTACCTACATAGTGACATGCCTCTGCTATGAGAGGATTGGAATGGCAACGTGCTTTCTCAAAATAAACTGTCGACAGTATTTTGTGATGTTTCGCAATTGAATCGATCCTGAAGTCCTTATGGAGGTCGATGTTTCGTACGAACCACGGTGAAGCCGTGGCCGTGCGTAGAAACCGGATTTGTATGACTTGTAGCCACTGGATGTAGGCGGGTACAGTGAGCGAAGACAGGGCTCGCGTAGGTCATAATAGGACGTACGCAGGTCTTGTATAATGTCAACTTATTTCTAAGTGACATCTTACTCCTCCCGCATATCATCACATACAGCCTACTGAGTACGAACCGTGCCTTGTTACGTACGCGGTTAATATGAGATTTGAACGACAGCTTGCTGTCGAGAGTGACGCCTAGGTACTTGACCTCTTTCTGCCATGAGTTCGGTGTCCCGTAGAGCTCAACCGGGTCGGGTAGACCTTGTCGCCACAAGGTGTGGTTTGGGTTACTGACGAAGTGCACTGCGGCACTCTTGTCCGCGTTGACCTCGATTCTCCACTTCTTGAACCACACGCCTAGCGCGGTGGTTGAGGACTGGAGGCGACTAGTCAACGTTTCCATTGAAGTGGAGGTGGTAAATAACGCAGTGTCGTCTGCGAAGAAGGCGAGGTTTGTGGGGCTGCTTTTAGCGGGGACGGGAATGTCGTTTGTATAGAGCGAGAAGAGTGTTGGGGAGAGCACGGAGCCCTGTGGAACTCCGGCACGGATCGGTCTAGGTGAGGAGAGTGTCCCTTCGACACGATATCGAAAGGTGCGATTCGACAAGTAGTCTTGTATGATACGCACAAGTCTGTCTGGCAACCCGTATTGGTATAGCTTGTAGACTAGACCGTTATGCCAGACTTTGTCGAACGCCTTAGCGATATCGAAGAATACAGCACCGGTGGTATAGGATTTTGAGATAGCGAAGCCTCTCAGAATGTGCTCCGTTATGCGGTGGACCTGATGTACTGATGAATGCTTGGCTTGAAAGCCGAAATGTTCGTTGATGAGCGGGCGTTTCATCCGCTCTATTGCTTGTTGCAGTCTAATTAGAATGATTTTCCCATACACTTTTCCAAGTGAATTGAGAAGACTAATGGGTCGATAGCTACTCGGGAGATTTCCGGGTTTACCGGGCTTACGAATTCCTATTACAATTGCTTCCTTCCACTGAACGGGGAAGGAGCAACCGGCCAAGAGAGAATTATAAATCATGACTAGGAGCATGAGAAGTTGCCTGGGGAGTATTTTCACCGTCTTGTTGGTGATTCGGTCGGGACCCGGGGACTTTATGGCGTGAAGTTTCTTCACGATTGATTCAACTTTGTCAACAGACGTCGGGGAAGCGGCTCGTCAGGTAGCGGTCGTGCTGATCTACGTTCGACTTCCCGGTTCACCTTTAAGACGTGCTTGGGGTCGATCGGGTAAGAGCTAGGAGAGCATCGACTCTCCAGATGGTCCGCGAGGCACTCGGCCTTATCCAGATCGTCTAACGCCGGCGGGAGATTTTGACGTAATAAGGAGGGCATCGTGGCGACAGTATCGCATCGGAGTCTCAAACACACACAGGTCATGATCAGATCAGATATCTGATCTTAGTCATAGATAATTTGTCCTTAAAACATGTTTTATTGAAAATAAAGTTAAACTCAACTCATACTTTACAAAATTTCAATTTAATGATATTCAAGAAATATAATCAAATAATATATAATTATATTTATAATCATTTGAATTGAAAATCAAAAATGAAATCTAATCAAAAAATTACTTTTCGGAAAAATGTTTTTAAGATATAAAATATTTAAATAATTGATTATAAGTTTCTATTAAAGATTATATTATTGAATTATATATCTATTATTTGAATGCGAAGTCGAATGTTAATGGAACAAACAATTTTTTTCCTGTTTATCATACCCACGCGGTCGTCTCTTTCTAAAGTGAACAACTTAATGGCTGTGATTTAGGTAACAGGCGACTGAAAAACGCCATTATAATATTTCTTAATAAATGTACCTAAGCATAAACAAAACAATACATTCAACTCGGGGCGGGAATCGAACCCACAACCCTGGAGCGAATAGTAGGATCACTTCCTACTACGCCAATGTGCCAACCAACTATGTTATAGATCATATTGTACTCACATTCTGACGAAAAAAAAATGAAATAAAAAAAATGTATTTTTTTTTACACGAATTGATATTAACCAATAAATTACAAAAAAAAAAACTTACCCTTCTTCAAAGTAAACTCACTAAGATCCAATTTTTCCCCGTTGTACTTCGACGCTAACCGCTTCCTCAAGACGAGTCGCGGTATAAAGTCTATCTGTTTGACCGATAAGAGTGTTTGCGCTATCGTTATTCTTAGTTCAACATCTTCCGTCTTTATTACGAAACCGAACCCATGTATATACAATAACGCCTCCCGGGAACGTATCACGAAGAATTTACATTCTCTTGTAGTAAACTGGAATAGAAAACTAATCAAGTCTTTTGGTATAAATAAATATGTTTAACACACACACACGGTTGTCTGTTCCTAAAGTAGGCAACTTAATGCCTGTTTTAGGTAACAGCTGACTGGTATACATTAAAAAAAATACATAGGTACATACACACACATACACATATTAATACGTGAAGCAAAAACTTTGTACCTCTTTTTACGAAAATTACGCCGGACGAAGAAGTATGAAATTTGGCACAGTTAAAGTTTATATAGAGAAAAAGTTCAGAATGCTAATTAAAAAAAAAAAATAAAATAAAACACTGCACACACACATAATTATATACAATGTACATATACACAAATTTTGTTTATTGTCACAGTCTGTTGTCAACACGGTACTTAAATACAGGTCTTGTAACGAGTTTTTTATCGATTTTTTTTTATCACAGATCAGGTCTAATGACTGCTGCATAATTATGTCGTTCACCATGCTATGCGCAATCATATTTTTATGATGTTGATAATGCTGTCAACTATAGATTAGGTCGAATTTTGACCATAGGGCGACCACTAGTATATATTAATCGAATCTAGTCGGAATCGAAACCATAACACTGGAGCAGAAAATAGGGTCACTGCTAACTGCGTCGACGGGCCAGTCGAATAATTTTACCTATTTTAAAAATTTACCTCGATAAAGCATGGGATGAAACTTTTTCCTTTCAAATTTTCCAAGAGCACATCTAGTACTTGTTCTTTGGTCCACGTTGGAGGATATCCTTTGACCTAAAATATAAAATATTAACTGTGTTTTAATTCATTTAATTAAAAGTCTAAAAACGGATTTTATCGCGTTTATTTAAAATTACTGTTTAACAATTTAATTTAAATTATTTCTCGACGTTTCGGACCCTTTACAGCGTCCATGATCTCGGGGGACTGAGGTGGTGGGTGTCCGAATAATGAATCAATTGTTACATACCCCGCATTTTATACAATTGTAAATTATTACTTTTGACCGTTCCTATTCACACAGAATGAACTTGTTGTGTCTGGAAGTCGTGCTGTGTTCTTATTTTCCTTGGGTTCAATTTCAGTTCAATTAATTTTAGAATGTTTTTTATGTTAAAGGAGTCACTGACAAGATTGGCTACATCTTGAAGCGAGCTTCAATCAAAACTTACTACAAGCCGCCAACGAAGATAAGTCAATTATTACCATCTGTCAAGTGCCAAATACCTTTACAAGATGCAGGGGTCTACAAATTAGACTGTGAATGTGGTCTTTCATATATAGGACAAACTAAACGGAGTATAGAGACACGCGTAAAAGAACATATAGCTGACATTAAACACCAACGGTCGACAAAGTCTGCTGTGTATCAACATACTCAACAAGGTACCAACCACTACATTAGATTTGATAAGCCTTGTGGCTTATCAAATCTAATGTAGTGGTAAATCTATTCTCGCTAAAGAACACCGATTCCTACCAAGGATGATTCGCGAGGCTATTGAAATAAAAAAACATCCTAATTTCAATAGAGAGGATGGTTGGAACGTACCACCAGCTTGGGAACCAGTTCTAAAATTAATTGAACCCAAGGAAAATAAGAACACAGCACGACTTCCAGACACAACAAGTTCATTCTGTGTGAATAGGAACGGTCAAAAGTAATAATTTACAATTGTATGAAAAGCGGGGTATGTAACAATTGATTCATTATTCGGACACCCACCACCTCAGTCCCCCGAGATCATGGACGCTGTAAAGGGTCCGAAACGTCGGGAAATAATTTAAATTAAATTATTAAACAGTAATTTTGAATAAACGCGATAAAATCCGTTTTTAGACTTTTAATTAAATGAATAAAATTCGCGTAAATATAAGAGAACAGTGTGTTTTAATTCACATTTAAACGTCACGTTTTACCCACGTTCAATATTGGTCCCGTTAGTTGACATTTATGGCGACAGTTCTATTTGCATGAGTTGTTCGTTCTGATTCTTATCCAGTTTTCTAATACATATATATATATATATATATATATATATATATATATATATATATACACTACTGGAAAAAATTAAAGGATCAAAAAAAATTCCAAATTTTTGTGCAATTTTCAACAGGCCGTAACTTCGAGAGAAATGGTCGTACAGGAAATTAAAAAAAAGGAAACTGTAGCGCAAAATGTCTAGTTTTTTGATTAGAACTTTAAAATTTTGTAACCTCCGCGGTTTTTGAGTAATCATAGAAAAGTCAGCAACAGAAAAATTTCAATTTTTTTTTTAGTTTTTTGTTTTGGTCTACGGGCGTGGATTTTTTTTTTTAGCTTAACCACTATAAGGATCGGATACTTTGTTTATGTAGCTTTAATTTGTTTTTTTATACACCTTGATACGTCCACTTCTCGCCGAGATATCGGTCTTCAAATGGAAAAGGATCCTTTTGTTTTTGAATATCGATATCTCAGCAACCAATGATCGCACAGAAAGTTAAAGGTAAGTTTCAAGAACTTGAATAAATTCTCCTTAACGACTAGTTATTGCTTTTTCGAAAAAAAATTTTTTTCTTTTTGTCACATGAATTTGAAAATGCAACAAAATAAGGGCTTTTGGAGGTTTTTTTGAAAATCAAGCGCTAGATCGGAATTATTGAGGAAACCACTAATGTTAAGTGTGCCTTTTACAGTTCAATATGTCAACAAAAACCCTACAAAAAACCAAATTAATCCATCTAGCCGTTTTTTTGTTTTACTCGATCGAATTTTTGAAAAAATTAAAGGATCACGTTTTTTGCTCTGACAAGCTCATAATTTTTAAAAATGTAAAAAAAAAATATTTTTCTGAGCTTTTTACACATTTTTGCTCCAGAAAGTGCTTAAATTTAAAACAATAAAAAAAAATCAAAAAATTATTTTTTTTCGATTTTTTTCTCTTGAAAAGTTTAAGAGAATAATTACCACCGGCATTAACGTTATCCAAAGCGTACCACGTGGAAGTTGCGCGGTCGGATTTACGCTTCTGTGTGTGTGTGTGTCTGTGTGTGTGTGTGTGTGTGTGTGTCTGTGTGTGTGTGTTGTGTATGGTCCTTCAGGAGAATTGAGACCCGGTGGCTCGTCAGTTTTACCGTATTTAATGACTCCAAACTCATTTTCTGAGGATTTTTGTTAATTTAATACCGGGTATTACCACCCCTGTTTTCAATAACGGCTCTCAATTGTTCAGCCATTTTCACACACAGATGCGTAAATCCGACTGTGCAACCTCCACGTGGTATGCTTTGGATAACGCTAATGCCGGCGGTAATTATTCTCTTAAACTTTTCAAGAGAAAAAAAAATATTTTTTGAAATTTTTTTTTTGTTTTAAATTTAAGCACTTTCTGGAGCAAAAATGTGTAAAAGGCTCATAAAAATATTTTTTTTTTACATTTTTAAAAATTATAAGCTCGTCAGAGCGAAAAACGTGATCCTTTAATTTTTTCAAAAATTCGATCGAGTGAAACAAAAAAACGGCGGGCTGGATTAATTTGGTTTTTTGTAGGGTTTTTGTGGACATATTGAACTGTAAAAGGCACACTTAACATTAGTGGTTTCCTCAATAATTTCGATCTAGCGCTTGATTTTCTAAAAAAACACCAAAAGCCCTTTTTTTGTTGCATTTTCAAATTCATGTGACAAAAAGAAAAAATTTTTTTTTTCGAAAAAGCAATAACTAGTCGTTAAGGAGAATTTATTCAAGTTCTTGAAACTTACCTTTAACTTTCTGTGCGATCATTGGTTGCTGAGATATCGATATTCAAAAACAAAAGGATCCTTTTCCATTTGAAGACCGATATCTCGGCGAGAAGTGGACGTATCAAGGTGTATAAAAAAACAAATTAAAGCTACATAAACAAAGTATCCGATCCTTATAGTGGTTAAGCTAAAAAAAAAATTCCACGCCCGTAGACCAAAACAAAAAACTAAAAAAAAAATTGAAATTTTTTTGTTGCTGACTTTTCTATGATTACTCAAAAACCGCGGAGGTTACAAAATTTTAAAGTTCTAATCCAAAAACTAGACATTTTGCGCTACAGTTTCCTTTTTTTTAATTTCCTGTACGACCATTTCTCTCGAAGTTACGGCCTGTTGAAAATTGCACAAAAATTTGGAATTTTTTTTTGATCCTTTAATTTTTTCCAGTAGTGTATATATATATATATATATATATATATATATATATATATATATATATATATATATTTTAATGTTAGTTGGATAGGCAAACTGGCAGACGTTCCACCTGATGGTAAGTGGTTGACGTCACCCATGAACATAAACTAGTTTACCTAGAACTAGCCCAGGCAACTCATTTATGTGTTGCCTATCCAGAGACATAAGGTGTTAAAGTCTCGGTGCCAGAAATTACACTGCCTGTCTTGCCCTTCTCTCCGAAACACAGAAAAGCTGTTTCACGAGAGAAACAAGCAAGATGGTGGTACCCATGCAGCCGGGAGCGCGGTACAGCGCATCCCTCCCACCGGTATTGTCAGAATTATAGAAGTGCACTGCTAGCTGTAAATAAAATTGTCCAAAAATGAGTATTAGTTTTTCAATATGCCGGCGGTCTCAGCTTCAATTCCAGCTCGGGCCAGATATTTGTATTTTTACGAATATTTCTTTCCGGTCTGGGTGTGTCCTTGTGGGTCCGCGCCTCGAAGAGCACGTAAAGCCGTCGGTCCCGGTTGTTATCATAGACACCTGGTAGCGATCGTTACTCATGATAAGGAAAATAATCTGTCAGCCTACAGCGGAGCAGCTTGTTGGATTAAGCTCAATCTCCTATGTAGAGACGAGGCCTATTCCCAGCAGTGGGACATATAGGCTACAGGTATCATGTATTCGTTACGGGTCCGCAACTAACGCTAGTAAAATAGTAGTACTAAAACTATTTAATCTTGAAATTGTCACAGTGAAACCGCGGCACATAGCTAGTATTGAATAATACATACCAATATCATTATTAAAGCACTGTCCCTGTCGTATACTTCTTCCATTTGTTCTTTCTCCATCATCATTACAGTCTGTAATAGGAATTGTTACTTGTTTAATAATTAAGGAAAAAAAATGAATTTATATTTTATTCAAAGCACTAAAAGTTTTATTAGTTGTATTTCTTAACTTTCTGCTTTGAAAAAATCACGGTTTTCTTAACTTATTTTAGTAATATATATATATTTTTTTATATTTTACGACATGATTGACAATTTATGATAAATCTCAAAGGTGAGGCCGAATAAATTTTATGTAAATAACAATATTAATCAAAAAAAAAAAAAAAGTTAAGAAAACCACGATTATTAAACTTAATAAAATATTTAAACATTTTTGAATTGTATTGAAGTTCTTTATGTATATTTAACAAGTTTTTTTTTTTCTTTTATATAATAAATTAACTTGCCTTAGAAATCCTGGCAGTGACCTTCTTTCTTAAGGCAACGGTCTTCTTCCAGGGCCAGTACGGGAGGTACTTCACGACTATCTCATCTGTGCTTTGGTTTATATCGTCTCGATCGTGAACCGGTATGTCTAGATATGATTCGTCTACCACTTCTCTGTAACAATGAAATATGATAGTTTAAATAGTATCTTTTACATAATTGAGCAACCAATGTAAAAAAATATATATACAGTGGACCCTTGGTAATCCGGCCCTTGTCTAATCGATAACCTCCTGTAATCTGACATAAATATTAAGTATTATTATTGAATATTTTTTGACAGTCTTCGCAAATGTAGATAATGCATGATTGAGTAGGTTACAACTTAAACGGGCCAAGTATTATTTTTTGTAACTTCTATAGCATAAATGACGTTAATTTGTACTCTCTATTGTGTTATTTAATTTACTAAATTTGATATACATAATGTAGTATGATTTGTACTTCAGAGTATAATATAGAAAATCTTATCATTGGATCTGTAATCGGTCGGATTACAAGGTACTCATTTGTAAAAAAAGTCGGTATATAGGGGGTCTTAGGCAGTACTCTATAATCCGACAAATTCGGTAGTCCGACACTGTCCTGCAAAACGTTTGTCGAAGTAGCGAGGGTCCACTGTAATAAACGAAAAAAAAAAGAAAAAAATAGAATTAAGTGGTCAATGTGGACTGTTTCCAAGTGTAATGGTTTCACTAGAGAACTAGAGATCCTAGGCATAGTTCATAAGTAAATAATAGTCTGATGATGTAATAATGCCTGTATATAATTATATTATATTAATATATAAAGGCAATAAAAAATGTTACCGGCGCCTAAAAGCTCGTAGATGTATTGTAATTTAAAAAAAATCTAAGATCTTCCCCCCCCCCCCTCCGTCTATATAGAAGTTTCACTACAAAAAAATAATAATTGAGCAGTAAAAAAAAAAAAAAAGAATTAGCCAAGTGCGTTTAGATATAGAGTTTGTTGAATATTTCGAAATTCGGACACTCAAAAAAAAAAAAGTTGAAAGTTTGGGACGTTTAGAGGCTGATTCAGTTCAGTTCATTGTTGTGTCATAGTAACACATATTGTGTAAGTTTGTAGTGTCTACCTGTTACAGTTCCAAAGAGTCTTGTGACAGATATATGTATAGAATGTGAAGTCTTAACAATTAGGTTATTTTACTATACACTTAGGTATGGCAAAATAACTAATAATATTTAATTACACAGTTACAGAATCATGTCAATCGTTTGAACAGAAGCATTTCTTAAAAATGATTTCATCAAAAAAAAAAAAAAAACTATAATAATTAAAACAAAAATATATTTACGCTTACTTTATTTTAAAATTAAATTCCCAATATAAAAAAGAAAAAAAAAATAATCTTATATTACCTGACCGCTTGTTCCTTGTTCAGAGACAGATTGATGGTCAATTTCGGTTTCTTTGGTTGAGACAAAGGCCCTAATCTTTGGAAGGCACTCACACGCTTATTACCCGATTCTAAAACGTCGGGTGATTCAGAGCCATCTTGTGAAACTGGAAATTAAAATTTCATATTACTATAAAGTGTGTATTTGTGCAAATATTTGTTTCTGGTCTGGGCGTATGTCCTTGTGGTTCTCCCCACCATTCCTTGGATAGAACGTAAAGCCATCGGTCCCGGTTATCACTGACAGCCGGTACTAATAACCAGGGGCGTAGCTACCGCCGTATCAGCCGTATCAATGATACGGGGCCCCGGTGTACAGGGGCCCCCAAAATAGAGTTCGGGACAGAAATTGGTCCGGAGTTGCGACGACCTTTTTTTTGGGGCCTCTTTACCGTCGTTGTACGCAAAGAAATTTGGGGCCAATTTACAGATTTTGATACAGGGCCCATCTAAGTCACGCTACACCGCTGCTAATAACTATAATTAATTATGGTAGAAAAATTATCCGCCAACCCGCAGTGGAGTAGCGTGGTGGATTAAACTCCAACACTTCTTCTATATGGAGAAGAGGCCTTCGCTCAGCAGTAGGTTGTTTACAGGCCGATACAGTACTGTACAGTACAAGAGATGATGGGGGAGGCCTACGTTAATCAGGCGACATCCAACGGATGACGTGGTATGGTAAATACACAATAGATAATAATAATAATAATAACATACCTTCATATTATACGACATACCTTCGTTATTTTGGATGTTTTGATAAATATCTGTCGGGGAGTATACTTGAGAATCGTTTGTGTTCACGTTTTGAGTTTCAACAAACAAATTTGAGTCATAATTATTTACATTTTGATTTGTCGTACATTGAACTGGTCTTGGAATGTTTGAAGAGCTCTGAGTTTCTTGTAAATCTGTTAAAAAAAATTAATAAAAAATTGAAAACAATTTTTACCAACATTATTACTATTTTTTTTGACGTGATAACGTCTAGTAAATTGATGAAGGGGTGCCCGTTCGAAGAAGATGACGTCATCATTGTCACAATTAGTGAGCGAGAGCGCAGAACAAGCGATAGAGAGGCACGATTAGCCTAAGCGTTCTGTCTTACACTCCATCGGACCGCGTTCGAGTAAAAGAGACAGTGGCGCCACGCAATCTACACGCGAACTGTTTTGTAGGGATGTTCATCGGAAAAAAATATCGATAATTTACTATCGATAATTATCGAATCGTTTTATCGATAGTTATCGATAATTATTGAATGAATAGTTATCGATAATTATCGGAGGAAAAGGTATCGATAGTTAGCGACAGTTATCGATAATTATCGGATAAAAATTGTCGATAGTTGACGAAAGTTATCGATAATTATCGGTCGATAGTTATCGATAATTATCGAATTAAACAATATCGATAATTATCGGATCAAAATTATCGAATAACACTTATCGGTAATTATCGAATGGAAAATTATCGAGTAGTTACGAGTTATTGATAATTATCGCACACCCCTACTGTTTTGTGATTTGTCAATTGTTTGGTAGAAGTAGGGATGTTCATCGATAAAAAATATCGATAATTTTATTATCGATGATTATCGAATCGTTTTATCGATAGTTATCGATAATTATCGTATGAACAGTTATCGATAATTATCGAAGGAAATGTTATCGATAATTATCGGTCGATATTTATCGAATGAAAAATTATCGATAATTATCGGATCAAAATTATCGAATAACACTTATCGATAATTATCGAATGGAAAATTATCGATTATTTACGAATTATCGATAATTATCGCACACTCCTACTGTTTTGTGATTTGTCAATTGTTTGGTAGAAGTAGGGATGTTCATCGATAAAAAATATCGATAATTTTATTATCGATGATTATCGAATCGTTTTATCGATATTTATCGAATGAAAAATTATCGATAATTATCGGATCAAAATTATCGAATAACACTTATCGATAATTATCGAATGGAAAATTATCGATTATTTACGAATTATCGATAATTATCGCACACTCCTACTGTTTTGTGATTTGTCAATTGTTTGGTAGAAGTAGGGATGTTCATCGATAAAAAATATCGATAATTTTACTATCGATGATCATCGAATCATTTTATCGATAGTTATCGATAATTATCGTATGAACAGTTATCGATAGTTATCGAAGGAAAGTTATCTATAGTTGACGACAGTTATCGATAATTATTGGATAAAAATTATCGATAGTTGACGAAAGTTATCGATAATTATCGGTGGATAGTTATCGATATTTATCGAATGAAAAATTATCGATATTTATCGGATCAAATTATCGAATAACACTTATCGATAATTATCGAATGGAAAATTATCGAGTATTTACGAATTATCGATAATTATCGCACACCCCTAGTGTTTTGTGATTTGTCAATTGTTTGGTAGAGAGTACCACTTGAAACACTCCCCTTGATTTCCTACTTTTCCTATCATCTTCCTATCCTTAACAAAATAACTCAGATTGGAAAATCTTGAATATCACACTATCATATATATAATATAAAAAAGTACTACACTATCATGTATATGTAAACTAATATACACTATCATATTATATATGTGATAATAATTCAATTCGATTCATAAAAGTATACAATTCTACATCTGTTTTCTTATGACGTTATCACGTAAAAATTATCGTCTGTAAACCGACTTTACAGGCACCCATTTTTTAAATATATTTTCAGTAATTTTATTTTCAATACTCACTTGTTTCAGTCGGTTGTTGAGGTGGTTCGAGTCTAATCTGTTGTAGAAATGGTCTTTCAATACCTATAATATAAAATATATATATATATATATATATATATATTTCTATATGTAGAAGTTTGAAAATGAAATAAGTAAGACATTATGACCTGTGAGTTAAATTTAATTCATAGTTTCCCACAATACTATTTATCTCGACTTTTAAACAAAATTAGTTTTAATTAATGATAAAAGTTAGAGCTAGTTTTATTTACAACCCAAGCATCAAAACTATATAATTTTAATTGAAATTAGGTTATGTAGGAGGCATTCAACAAAAGTTAGTTTCGACTAGTAAAAGGCGGTAACTTTAACTGTAACATTAAAAATAATTACTCTTCTTATATTTATCTTAGAAGATAGAGTAGATAATTTTTCTTTCTCTTTCTCGATAGATTTTTCACAGAATTTGTATAGAGTTTATTTTGAAATTTTATATCTAATAAGTAAAATGAGGGATACGTAGATTATTGAGATCGATCGTATTTAGGACTAATGCTGGAAGGCACATATCAACAAAATTAGATCTAAATTAGCCTCCCTTTCAGGTTTAACACACGAATGCATTCAATATACTCTTTACCGAATCCGTTACACAATTTACAACACATTAGTAAAACCTTATATAGAATATTTAAATAAAAATTGGAGAAGCACTTCTAAAACTCAATTGATTGATTGATTAAATCAAAAAAAGTTTGTCAATAACAATGAACTTAAAATCCATATTTTAAATTTAAAATTTTAAACTGAATCCTCAAAACATAGTGTATTTAATTTGAATTTGTATTCTCATTCAGAGAAATGTTATTTCTTAGATACTTACTCTTGGCCGAGCGTTCCTGTACTGAAACAAAAAAATATTTTTATAAGCAAAAATCTGTAAAAGAAATAGATATATTTTTACGAATAAAAATTTAATGTTGTGAATTAATTATCTATAATATATATATGTTTCTTCAAGTTTGTGGGTTCGATTCTGGGTCCGATATATATATATGTATATCGGTTGATCAACAATAATAATTTGTTGTTTGCTTTTAACATAATTTTAAAGATTACCCACATTTACAACATAAAATGTAATTTGTACTCGCATTTTGAAACTCTCGAGACACTATCTCAAAGCCGAGCCTTGCTACGATAGCAACTCTGATCATTCCCCCGTAATTCTAACCGTAAGCACGACTATAATATGCTACGAAAAACCTGAGGTCTCGTCCAATAAATTTACTGACTGGGAAGGATTCGGGAAATGCATAGACGAAACTATGCAACAACATGTATCCCTAAAAACACCAGAAGAAGTAGAAGATGCCACAATATACATTACTAGGCTAATACAAAATGCATGCTGGATGAGCACTCCAATAAAAAGGGAAAGGCCTACCACTGGAAACATTCCTCTCGAAATAAAAAATAAAGTGTTAGAAAAAAGAAAGCTTAGAAGGGTCTGGCATCAGTCTAGGCACAAATCTGATAAAACTGCTCTAAACAAAGCCATAAGTGAATTGAAGGAAATGCTGGATAGTATAAATAATGCAACGCTACAAAGTAAACTGCAAAATCTAACCGCTACCGCATCTTCTGAATATGCGCTCTGGAAATAAACAAAAACGTTCAAAAGACCACAACAGTTTAAGTCTGCAATATGAAAAACTAGCGGAGGCTGGGCTATGACTGATGAGAGAAGGCAGAAACATTCGCAAAACATCTAGCTAACGTTTTCAAACGGAACGACAGTGAATGTAAAGAATTCGAGAGGGAAGTAGACGAACACATACTGCAAGACCTCCAACTATCACTTCCACCAACACCAGTAACAGTGCGCGAAGTTTTATGGGTCATAAAAGGAATGAAGAACAACAAAGCACCTGGCTTCGACCTAATCACTAAAGAGATTCTTATGCAACTTCCTAGAAAAGCTATAGTCTTCATTACAACACTCTTTAATGGTGTCTCCAGGACCCAACACTTTCCAACTATGTGGAAAGTATCCATCATCTCTATGATACATAAGCCAGGAAAACCTCTAGAACATGCTACATCATACAGACCGATAAGTCTTCTACCTGTCTTGTCTAAAGTGTTTGAAAGGATTCTCATGAACAGACTACTGCCGCTATTGGAGGTAAATGAAGCCATCCCTAAACACCAATTTGGGTTCAGAAAACACCATTCGACCATCGAGCAAGTTCACCGGGTTTGTGATAAAATACGGAATTCCCTTGAAGTTAAAGAGTACTGCTCTGCTGTGTTTCTTGATATCCAGCAGGCGTTTGACAAGGTATGGCATAAAGGCCTACTTTCCAAAATAAAAACTTTGATACCACATACCTACTATACTCTGATGAATTCCTACCTGATAAATCGCATGTTCCAAGTACGGGTAGGTGGAGACGCAACAGAAATCTATAAGATCTCGGCCGGGGTGCCTCAAGGCTCTGTTTTTGGCCCAATACTGTACACTATGTACACTGCAGACCTCCCTCAGACAGCACAAGTTATGAACGCTACATTTGCTGATGACACTGCACTATTAGCAAGCAGCACAGATCCTCAGACTGCTTCAAGTATTTTATAGGATAGCCTTAACAAAGTAGGTAACTGGCTGCAAAAATGGCGCATCAAAGCAAGTGCTTCTAAATCGACCCACATAACTTTTACGCTTAGAAAAGGAAACTGTCCACCAGAGCAACTGGAAAACAATACCCTGCCCCAAAGTGACTCAGTCAAGTATCTTGGAATACACCTGGACAGAAGGCTGACGTGGAAAAAGCATATAAAAATGAAGCGTGATGAAACAAACATACGGTTCCGCACCATGTATTGACTGATGGCACGAAACTCTAAACTTTCGGTGGATAATAAGCTCCTAATCTATAAAATGATCCTCAAACCTGTGTGGACGTACGGGATCCAACTCTGAGGCAGCGCTTGTAGATCCAATTTAACTATTATACAGAGGCTGCAAAATGGCATACTGCGTACCTTGTCGAATGCTCCATGGTTTCTCACTAACTCAGAAATCCATGAAGCTCTGGAAATCAAAACAGTAAAGGAAGAGATCCAGCAGTCTTCCACTAACTACAACAAACGGTTGGATAACCACCCGAATGACCTAGCTGCCGAATTAATAAAAATAAGTTATAATAAACGCCTTAAACGCCATGAAATCCAGACTCTTCAATCTCGATGGTAAAATAGGAGTGCCTCCCGCTGGGGAGACCCCTCACAAAGTTCCAACCGCCCCACAAATCTGCTTATAGTCCTGGGACTGATTGCAGATGCAGACGCACAATAAAAAAATATTACTATTTTTTTAACATATTTTCAGTAATTTTATTTTTAATACTCACTTGTTTCAGTCGGTTGTTGAGGTGGTTCGAGTCTAATCTGTTGTAGAAATGGTCTTGCAATACCTACTTGAAGTTTGAAAATGAAATAAGTAAGACATTATGACCTGTGAGTTAAAATTAATTCATAGTTTCCCACAATACTATTTATCTCGACTTTTAAACAAAATTAGTTTTAATTAATGATAAAAGTTAGAGCTAGTTTTATCTACAACCCAAACATCAAAACTATATAATTTTAATTCAAATTAGGTTATGTAAGAGGCATTCTTAAGTTACTTTTGACTAGTAAAAGGCGGTAATAACATTAACATATATTAAAAATAATTACTCTTCTTAAATTAATCTTAGAAGATTTTGAATTTTTTCTCTCTCTCTCTCTCTCTCTCTCGATAGATTTTTCACAGAATTCGTCTATACGAATAAACTCTATAGTTTATTTCGAAATTTTGTCTAGTAAGTAAAATGAGGGATACGTATATTATTGAGATAGATCGTATTTAGGACTAATGCTGGAAGGCACATATCAACAAAATTATATCTAAATTAGCCTCCCTTTCAGGTTCAACACACGAATGCATTCAATATACTCTTTACCGAATCCGTTACACAATTTACAACACATTAGTAAAACCTTATATAGAATATTTAAATAAAAATTGGAAAAGCACTTCTAAAACTCAATTGATTGATTGATTAAATCAAAAAAAGTTTGTCAATAACAATGAACTTAAAATTCATATTTTAAATTTAAAATTTTAAACTGAATCCTCAAAACATAGTGTATTTAATTTGAATTTGTATTCTCATTCAGAGAAATGTTATTTCTTAGATACTTACTCTTGGCCGGACGTTCCTGTACTGAAACAAAAATATATTTTTATAAGCAAAAATCTGTAAAAGAATTAGATACATAGTAAGGTCATAAGTTCTGTCACACAATAAAAACTTTTGAATTTAGAATGCTGGCCACAAAAAAGTTTAAAATGTGTACTTTTTAGAATTTTCCTCATTTTTAAATATGGAGTGCACACTTAAAGAAGACCGTGTCGCGGTTATTGCGTTGCACCGTTGCAGTTACGCGCCAATTCAGATTTTCGACTTACTGAAGAATTTGAATATAACCAAAAGATTGTTTTATCGTACCATAAAACGATACAATGAAGACTCTAGTGTAGATGACAGGTCAAGAAGTGGTCGCCCTCGCTCTGTTAGGACTCCAGCAGTGATAAAAGCTGTGAAGGCGCGAATTCAGAATAGACTGGCCGCGCAGATTGAAGGCCTGTATTCAAAATCGCAGGGGTTATTTTGAATAAACTTTATTACCATAAGAATCTATGTTTTATTAAGTTCATTTTGCTATAGGTATAAATGGTTACATAAATAATAAACATTTCTAAATTATTTCATATTACACGTGACAGAACTTATGACCTGACTAGGTATATTTTTACGAATAAAAATTTAATGTGGATATATATATAATGATAAATAAAGATTTTTACACAAATTCTGAAGTTGTATGAAAAAATAAAAATTAGAAAAAAAAAAACAAAAAGTAACAGCCAAAGGACGCATAGGTCACATTATTGCATTAAATCATAAAAATTGTATAAAAAATTATTCAATTACATTATACTCGCCAGTTTATTAATTGTAAACTGGCGAGTATAATGTAAATAAATATTTATAGCACTAATTAATATTAAAATTCACCTGGTTCATGCATATCTTGGGGTTTCTTTTGCGAATCATTTGACTTTATAGAATCTTGAATGACTGTCTTAATATCACTAGATAAGCCGTCCAGGAGTTCTTTGTTCGCTTTTTTCTTTGCTTCATCTAGAAATGGCAAGTTTTAAGTTAAAAAATACACTTATATAATTATTATTTCTTTTTCTTGAGCACCTATATTATATAAACGCCGCGCGGCGGCGGTCGCGGGTTCGATTTCCGCTCAGGACAGATATTTGTACACATATTTGTTTCCGGTCTGGGTGTGTGTCAGTAAATATTATAATGTTCCAGAAATCGGATAAAAAAACCAGAAGAAACATTTTTTTAAAATCATACAGACCAATTAGTGTGTCCGTCCTATCCCGTCGAAAATATGCAACGTATACTGCCCATTCTCACAAATAAAAAAAAAAACTAATTCATGATAACCAGTTTCGATCCGCAGTAAACATGTCACTGACTCTGTATCTGTTCAACAGAGCAGGTACACTGTCTATATGAAGGAGGATATATGACTGGAGATATTGACCTATGTCAATAGGTCAAATACCGTGCAACGCCATTAGAAGCTACGTCCATCATACTATTGAATGTCTCACAGAAGGAGAAAGATTCCGTTAGATTAGAGATAAAAACTCCGTTAAGAGACATTACCTTAATAATGTGGACGATTCAAATTAAGTTCTTGTTTTTTTTTGTTTTTTTTTTTTCTTTCGGTGTTATTGACAATAAATTCTATGTGACGCTTTTGGTATATTTATTAGTTTATTATACTATGTATGTATATATATAGTGTTTAAGTATTAGTGTGTAGATATTTGTATGTAGGTTTATTATTATATAACTGCACCACCTACCCGTTCTCTCTTAGATAAATTACTACAACTTATTTCGGGTTGTCTGGAAGAAATGCCTAGCTAGCCATAAGACCGCCCCTTGTACTTCACATTTTGTAATTGTCATAAACTTATCTTGTGTTTATATATTTGTGGTGTACAAAAAAGTGTAAATAAAAAAAATAAAAAGATTGTAGTATAAACAGGAACCAAACAAGCTTCCAAAGAGAGCTTGAATAATTATAGAAAGTTTGAAAGGTCAAATTAAAAATAAATAAATTTCAAAATCATTCAACGAGTATGTCATTGAAGATAGAACCTCTACTTGTTTCGAAGTCAGTTAAAAAAATTGCATGTCTGGCTGTGTTAAATTCTGATAATAATAATAATTGTTCCACATAAACTATTTTTTTAACCAGAATATTTTTTTACAACACTACCCAAACTAGCTTCATAAATATATTTACTGTTACTACTGAGCTGTACTATGAAGTTTAAATAAATAAATATAAATAAATATGTTTAACATACACACATGGGTAGTCTGTCCCTAAGGTAGGCAACTTAATGCCTGTTTTAGGTAACAGCCGACTGACATAATTTTTTTTTAAATAAATATACATTTAAATAACACATATATAAATAAATACATAATACACCCAGATTGGGGGCGGGAATCGAACCCACAACCCTGGAGCAGAAAACAGGGCCACTGCCAACTGCGCCACGGGCCAGACAAGTGCTACCTCAATTACAGGCATAATATACAGTTTTAAAGATTATTTAATGCATAATATATTTAGCCTATACCTTGTCCAGTTGCTTGTAAAGGTTTGTTATTAGGATCTTTTAACAGAGAGATTGGAGTTGTTTTTATCTGAGTTAAATTTTGCCTTTCAAATTTTTTCTTTGTTTGTAATTTAGTTTTAAAGTTTGTTGGTATGATTTTCTTAACAGTTTTCCTGAAAATTAAACGATTTTTAGCTCAATATGAGTTTTTCTAGAGTTTATTAAAAACTACTTTAATTATTTTATAAATAAATATTTTTAATATGTTTTAACTTCAATATTTCTAAACATGATTATTGTTGGAAGTGTATAGTTAGCAAGCAATTAAGCAATTAAGTAATCTTAGTTTAGACTAAATTGCTTTTATCACAAATTCATTTACTGCATTTATTTAATTATGCTTACATTTTTTTCTTTGCGATAAATTGTACAAACAAAGATTTATCCCTATAATATCAAAATGAATAATCGTACAAATACATTGTTATTAATCAAACACAGATCTTTTAAATTTGACAATATAAAAATCAGGATAAATACTTATACATTCAAATAGTAATATGTAACTTACTCTTTATCATTATTTTGTGTCATATTGGTGTCGATTGAGCGATTTAAATTAATATCGTCATCATTTAATTCCACTACTTCTGTTGTTTCAAAATTAATAAATGAAGGACTGTTAAATATTTCAAAATCATCAAACTGATTGTTATCAGTTTTATTACTTTTTGTTGGAACATTAGACACAGTGTGCGACCTTAGTTTTTCTTGATTATCAAACGATTTCTTTGATTGGTCTATTTTAGTTTGATCATTTATGGAAGTTTGATCAATATTTTTCAAATTATTAGACATTGGAGATTTTGTACTTGTTTTAACACTTTGAGATTGTAAGTTTTGATTATTTTGTACATCAGATGAAGAATGTTCATCTTGAGTTACGTTTTCACTTGTATCAGTTGTGGGTATAGTTTTTGTAGAACTTGTACTTGTTGACTCCGAGGACAGATTTGTCAATTGCCGTCCAAATTTGCCCTGTGTATTCTGCCAAGAGAACATAGATTTTTTAAGTCTTGGCTCAGACATTAATGGCTTTGGATTATAATTATTGCTGGGTTTATGTCCTGTTAAAGTTAATTGTTGATGTATTTGTATCAAGTTAGCAATTGTCTTTAGCCCTTGAAGGGTAGCTGCTGGATCAACTGTTGGAACTGGTGGTCTAGCTGGAATAAACTGTTTTTTCTTACGTCTATTCTTCTTCTTCTTCACACTGAAATTAGTTATTGTATAGAAGGTAATATGTAAAAAACATTTAAAAAACAGAACTTATGATTCACCACTCACAAATACTATTTTATCGATAATAATATGAAACAAATATTGAATAATTTTCGTAAACTGCTAAATATGTATATGTTTAGGTTTTACTTTTGCTCAAACTTTTTTTTACATACGAAACAAAAATTATTTTATCTTTACAATACAACTAGCATCGTATCAATTTTTTTTTTCTTTTTTTTTGCAAAATTTTTTTAGTTATAACATAGTAAAAATTGAGTTACAAATACAATTTTTATATACTTACTTTTTTACTAAGTTCACATTATTATTCATATTTAATTTTAAAGGGAGGAATATTTTTTATGCGATATTCAATTCTTCTTTTAGTTTAATGGATTTCTACGATATAGTAAACACGACACAAGTAAACATACGAAAATACGATTCAATACGATTCTGTTTTTGACGTTTCTCCTTATGACTTTGACAAGTTTGACAATGGCCGTGTTCCGATTTATACTGGAGCCAAGGAATTTATATACAAACTGGAATGCTCACGTGCACTCAAAAAACGTTCCTTAACCCGGGATTGCGTCTCTTTCTACAATAGATTCAAGGCAAAACTCGTAAGAAAGAGACAAAACACCAGTTGTCAACGAAATGCTCGGAACAATTTTTCACTTTACACATTGGTAAGAAATGTTAACCTTATGACGTTTATTTGAAGGTGCCAGGGTTGGCATTGTTTTAAACAATTGTTTAAAACAAGTGTTTTAAACACTTAGAAAAACGTATAAGTGTTTAAAACATGTTTTAAAACAATTTGTTTTAAACGTGTTTTAAACACTCATAAAAAACACTAATGTTTTTTATCTTTTTCTACGTGTAGTGACTAATAGAATGCATCCAAATTTTTCGGTAGATGTTATCTATAAAGCTGCCAACTCTCATTTTTCTATTACTGGCCTTACATTCCCAAAACACAGAATAGACATATACTGAGAGCACTGGGGCAGTGCTCTCAGTATATATCGGAACACGGCCAATATAACCGCTCCTATTACATCATTCATTACATCCGAAAAAATAATGTCACAAATATTTAAAAATATATTAAATAAGGGGATATCTAGGAGTCTAAAGAAGTTGGGAAAAATACATTAAAAAATCCCTGAATTTTCAGTTTTCCTGAAAAGGCCTCACGATCGTGATACTTAGATACAACCTACAAGTCTCACGATAGTGAGTGTTATTTTTTTTAATTTAATTTGTCATAAAAATAAATAAAGAATTAGGTAATTATCATTACTTATTTATTTAAATAACCTTTTCAAACAAAAAAATTAAGTTCTGTAACTAATTTTGTAACAAAAATTAATAAATTTATAAAATAAACAAAGATAGCCTCTGACAAACTTCAAATCACAGAATAACAATTATTTTAAACGTAAGGAACAAAAAAGAAGAGACAAGTTATTTTAAAATATAGTAGTGAATAGTGGAATAGTAGTAAATAGTGAATAGTGGAATATAACATAGTTTAAAAGAACATAACTAGATATTAAGCTTCGAGGTGATAAAATTGAAAAAAGTTTTCGTTTCGAGAAAGCCACAGGTAAACATCACAGTTGGAACATTTAATCTTGGATCGGCTATGCCATCCTTCCATCATGCAAGAACTTGGTGCCTTCGTGTTATCAAACACAGCCAGGTGATCATATCCTTATCTTTTACCCTGTGACTGAACATTGTTTTACCAATTTTGTAAATCTTGAAATCGAGTGTTAGAACTTCGCTAGTAGAAACAACAACATTTTTCAAACCTTTTAGTCGTGGTTTACTTTTGACGAACTGACGCAAGGAACATCGGCTTCTCAAAGTTATCATCTGCTCATCTATGGAATAATAAGATGGAATTCTTTCCAATTTGTTGTAGGTATCCTACACCCCTTTGATTATCGGTCGCACCTTCCAAAGAGGATTTATAGTTTCAGTTTGGGTTGGCTGATGGTGATCAACTACATGAAGAGCATTGTGTAAAGTATTAAATCGATCACGAAGTATTTTGTTGGCTATAAGTCCAATCCTCATATTAGCTCGCCAGTACATCGGTATTCGTATGTATGTAGACATGCCATAAAAATATACACATCCAACACTTTTGGTACTTCTGCTTTTGTAGTTTTGAGTTCTTGTCAGTCTTACGCATGTAAAATAAATTAGTACATCGAGCAATGTCCTCGTAAAAACCTTCATCAAAATAATCATAAAGATATTCGGATGGTGTACGAACTGGGTTTTTTGGTAAAGTTGTCGTATAGTAATGTGGCTTATCGGTATAAGGAATATCCTTCCAGGGGCCTTCATGACCATGTTGCTGCAGATTTTTCCGAGTTACCGTAGTACGAGAACTTTCTTTGCGTGATTGCTTTCGCTGCGAGGTAATGCTACGAGAACGCCATCTGCTTCAAATTTGCCGCAAAGTAGTAATACGAGAGCATTCTATTTGATATCATTATTTAACTTCGAGGTTGAGGTTTCATTTCATCGCCTGAACCTTCAGGATTGTTGTCCTTGCCTACAACTTTAGCGAGAACACATGGTTCTGATTCTCGATTCCATCTCCAAGGAGTTTCAAAATACGGTCATCAGATATAGGAAGCAATTAAATAAAAAATAAAAACAACTGCTTAGCCACAGTACCGACTTTTAATCAATAAAAAAAAGCTACGTTGAAATACATGTTACGAGTCACAACCGAGGAGCCACGATCGTGTACTTGGAGTTTAGTCGCAATTTGTTTCTAACTTATAAAACAAAATAGCAAAAATAGTTTTTGTTTCATTTTATTAATGTTTAAATAACAAAATAAAACAAAAATAATTCTTAAAATATTACAATAAACAATAAAACAGCATACTTACACGTACCGCTGGTCGGTTCAAAAAACGCAACCATCTTGTACTTCCGATTGAGACAAACTAACAACCCATTCCACGAATCGGGCGTTACTATGCGCGAATGCACATCTCTCACCATCAATCGTCGTCGATTACGTTCTCAAAAATAAATCCGCGTGGTCTTGAGATTTTTTTAAAGTTTCCCGCACTATTTAGAAGGCTCTCCAGAAAAAAAATACTTTTAGGTATAATATATTATATGATGATGATTTTTATTTATCCCATGGTTCTTTTTTGTGATAAAAATATTATTTTACTTTGTTATTTTTGTTTTTTAGATAGCTTCCTTAAGAATAATATTCATTGAATTGTACATTACTTAAATCTATAAAATAACTTATGTTAAAGATAAAACATAAGTAAAAATACTATTACCTCCATTCAAATAATTCATACTGTAATAATTTTTTTTTTTCAAAATATTTCTTATTACCTATTTGGGTCTTTTTCTGAGTAGGTACAGTGTGATTATGGTAAAAAAAAAACGCATGTGGAAATTGAACTCATATTTGTATTCAAAAAGTCCATTGAGAGTCCATGGAGAATGCCTTATGTTATTTTACTTACTTACGTTATGTCATAGCGAATGAAGGCGTAGAATCGAGACACAAAATGGTCTAATATAATCACTGGTTCTTCTAATTTTCCGTTTTACATTAAAAGTTTTAGTTGAATGTTTAAGTAGAAACCGGAAAGATGTGTTTACCAAAAAGTAAACCTACCGTGTATTTCGAATTACAGTTGGCAGACCCGCAAGGACAATATCGTTTTGGTTAAGTGTTTGGCTAGAACTCAAGTTTCTTAATTATTATTATATACGCAATGAAAACTTTTAATTTTCGAGTTTGTATTATTCAGTACATTATATGGATTTCAAGGTGAGATTTTTGAAGTAAAACTTCTTTACGCACGCTTGACTAGGGGAGTAAGCTAGTAAATGCATAACGATTGACGAGTGCGTTATGAAAAGTTTAGTGTGATCGGGCGAGGCGAATGGAAGTTGAGAGGGATATATAAGTTAGTGAAGATAGAGAGAGAGAGTTAGGTATGTTTCGTATATTACTGTAGGATCATGATAGAGAGGTGCGAGCACACATTTTCTTTCTCTCTTTCTTTTATAGCCAGTTACTATGCGATTAAATTAAGAATATGAATGACCTTGAGCCACCTTGTGACGACATAGCTGCTGTTATAACCCTACATGGTTAGCAATAAATTCAGTCGTCCGTTCCATACAGGTGGGTGCGAAAGCGCAGTGGTTGGGCGTGGAGGCGCACAAGCCACTCAGCCCAGCTCAGGGGTTTCGCCGTCTGGGATAGCTGGTGTCCAGTGGTGGGCAGACGAAAGCGCGGTGAGAGTGTTGGCACAGGAGGTGCGGCCGGTGAGGGAGTGGCGCCGAGAGGGCACGGAGATTTCGGTGGTGGGGCCGCTCCTGGTACTTCTCTGAATTAGCAGAGTGGACTAGTCGAGCGGCCCCAATCTCATACGGAGGGGCCACCGGGCCAAGCGTCAGGTCGTCACGGTTGTATGCGCGAGCGATCCCGTGGCGCCCCACTACGACGCAGACGGGCGATGGGTTTAAGTGGGTATTCCGGCTTCGCAGCCAGCGAATCCCACATACCCGTCGCCTGCGGGCGGCGGGAAGCGCAAATGCATTTCCCATCGTAAAAAAAAGGGTTAGCAATAAAGGAATAAAAAATATAGGTAAAAATAAAAACAATTTAATGAAAAAAAATTATGAAATGAAATGAAAATATTTATTTCGCCATATAAACATTTAACGAATGTCAAAAAAAATTATCTAAATTTGACATAAATCCGTCATGGTAGTAAAATCACTTACAATACAAAATGGCTCAATTTTAAGATTGGGTACATTACAAGCTTAAGTAATGTACCCAATATTATCCAGCTACCGTAAGTTAATAACTACTAATTAACCTCAACAAATTATTACTAGCTAATCTCTAGTGTCTCGGTAGATATCACCTTACTATTATATCATCGGCTTTATTAAATATTACAATAATAACTTAATCTAAAACTAATAATTAAATATTAAAACATACATGTTTTCACGTGTAGGTATAATCATTTAATTAAATAATGTAGAATAATAAAGTATTATTGATTATTTTTTACAAACCGTACTTTTCAAGTAAAAATTTTGAGTTCGACGTCCTTGAGATTGCATTGTAAGTTTCGTATATCTAATTGTAGACAAAGTGCAAGCTGTATCACACTGTAGGAGCAAGAGAGAGCAGTGTGCGTCGTGATAATTGTTCGATTTGTAAAATTATTAATGAATAGAGTTAAGTGTTCGGTTTTTTGTGTTTTTTTTTTCAAATAAATAAGCTTGTTTCTCTTAAAAATGTACATATGTATGTTAATTTTTTGATGGATTCGATCTGTGTTCTTTATGATTAATAAAAAATTTAAAATGAACAAAGTTAAAAGATAAACAAAAAAAGGGAATCATGTAAATATTAACTACAAAGCAAAAATTGCAGATCAGTTTAATATAACAAAGAGTCAACACTTACATTTTAAAACTGTAGGTATAAACAAAATGGATGCTAATTTTTTTAATTATTATAATTTTCGAATTCAGAACCTCGTTTAATTAATCAGATGTAGGATTCTCACATATGGAGGTGGGCACGCGATCGTTCGTGGTTAGTGGTACAACTAGAACCACACAAATGTAACCATATAGATACATTATTATAAAATTTTAATTTAATGCAATTAAAATATACGCATTATTTATTACCTCTACAACATATTATTAGCTTAGCTTAGTTATCTTATATAACAACATACTATTAAATTTAGCTTAGTTTAGTCATATCTGTATAATAGTATAAATAGATAATAAATATGCTCTAAAGATTTGTTGTCAACAAATAAATTATTGTAGATAGCGCTATTGACTCGGTCATAAAACCAAAAGTCAAAATATAATAATAAAAAAACCAAAAAAGGCAATACCTATCTAAATTTTTCAATTCTATACAAGTTAAATTTAAATTAAATTATCTAAACACGTTTCCTGGGCAAATAATTTCCCACTTCTCTTTCTAAAATATAAATTAGTAGTTAATAGTCAGTAGCAATCAATCAAATCAATTTTCAATTTCTTTTTCTCCATATAAGAGAAAAAAGGTATTAATAACTAATTCTGCTTTACGCTTCAGTATTGCGGGTTTGATTCCCACGACGAGTTTGGGTATAATATTTATTTATATACGTTTTATTTATGTATATAAAAACGTACATAAATTGGCTGTTACCTAAAATACAGGTATTAACTTGCCTACCTTAAAAACGGTCGACCGTGTGTGTATGTAGATATTTTATTATTTTTATTTTATAAAGACAAAATTAGGGGTATTTGATGATAGCCAGTGAATTCACTTGTTTTTGCGTTCAGAAGAGATCAGCTTCTAAGCACTGCTTTCTTCGAGTACGCCAAATGCACTTACACTGATAAAATGGCTGCAAGGTGATAAAGAGCTCTGTCTGATAAGTTTTGATCACATGCGCAATATCTGTACTACGTTAAAATTCTCGCAAGGCAACAAGATAGACGGATACAGAATAAATGTTTGTATACTTTAGTAAAAAAAAAATGACATAAGAATCAGTAGAATAGTATAAACATAATATTTTCACATAAAAAAAAAGAAAAAACAATCTTGTACCTACTTCAAACGCGTTATACTGCTTTAGATCTGTCGTGGATAAAAAAAATATTAAACTAAAATTTAAAATTTAACAAAGCAATTGCGATGTGAGATTGCGGTTCCATTGTTATTTTCTTGCTATTTTGTAATATATTGGTTATGACATGTTTTATAAACATAATTATATGCTATTAGTTATATATACTTAAATAGTATTATAATTCAATGGTAGTTAATTACTATAATCATGGGTTTTAATGAAGACAGTCTTTTTTTAAAAAAAAAACAGCAGTTCTTTGTAGAGTTCATATAAGTAATAGTAACGGAAGGTATTGTTCAAAGTATGCACTAAAAACATAGTACATTCAAGCGGGACACAAAATGCAATATTACTTGTTAAGTCCACTTGACCCGCAGGTCCCCTTATACAGGCTGTTATTACTACTCGACGATACCACGAAATTCAAAAGAGGACGCAATAAGGAGAATAAGGTAGCAAGTGATGAAACTTAAGGTTTTATTATCACTTTAATAACGGTAGCCGTAATGGATATTAAAATTATTAGATAACCTATAAGTTGAACTTTAACAGTGACGAAGCTTCAACGGAATTTCATTAAAAACGTTGAAGACGGTAAATTTTATTACTAGACGTCAGCACGGAATTCATGCATTTCATGATTCCAAGGTATACAAATGTATTCATATAAGAATCTAACATATAAAGAGTGGCTAAGGTTTTTAGAAATTCTAAAACATTTGTCATATTGTATAAAAATTATATATTTTTGCGTATTTTCCTTTGTGAAGATAATAAATAAAATCCTTGGTCACGTGACGTCATTTACTAAATACAATAAGGCGGCCCATAGACGTAATAACTTAGACGTACCTATCACTATTTCGTGGTTTTTTTAATGGATTGAATTCACAAAACCAAAGACTGTGAATTCATAACTTTATCAGCATTATATTTAAACGAATGTTAAGTAAGGATACCTGTATGTATTGGGATAGCGTTCTTTGTTCAGCTTGGGATAAGTTATTTTTAGGGTATTTGGGCGATAAAGAAATCTGATTTTATTTATTTAGTAACAATAGTTTAGTTGTTACGTTTTAATTCGTAAATTATGTTTAAAAGTATAAGAAATTATGTCCATTTTATAAAGTTGTTTTTCCATTGCGTAAGAATTATTTAATGTGTTATTTTTAAAATTTATCTCATGAGTGTTTTGCTAACGTGACGTTAATTTTTTATTTTATATCTAAATATAAAATTATAAGCAAAAATAAATTTTAATTTAGCGTCTTTTAAACAGACTTTGAAAGTTTTTTTTTCTACAGAGATATCCTGTCGTTTCATTTGTTTTATTTCTTATAAAAATATCTTGGATTAGGGTAGAGCGGGGCTAGTTGAGCAATTTTTCACTTGAGTGGATATAGCTCCTCAATGATAAGTCTCAATGAGTTGTTATGCGGCCTGATGGATTAGTAATTTATCCCTTAGCAAAAGGATACACAGTATTTCCTTGTTACAAGTCGAATTTAAGAGTTACAGCTTTTTAAATGCAGAAAGTCAAACATGCTCAACGTACCCCATAGGTGGGGTAAGTTGAGCAAGCGTATGGGGTAAGTTGAGCAGATAGAAAATATAGCCACACCATACCTTAGATATTTACCTGACATAAAATAAAATGATTATTTGTTAGTCAAACTTTTATATTTAGTGATTTAACGACATGTTAGTGAAACGAAAAGTAGTTTTCTTTTAAGTAATGAACATAGAAAATAAAATGAACTTCTACTTAATATTTAGAAGACCGTCTTTAACTTAATGTTTATTTATTTATTTTATTTATTTATTTATTTTTACACTTTGGAAAACTTACAGCTAGTAACATATATAACACAAAATATGACAGTCAATAAGGCCAATTAAAAGTTCTCACTTATATAATTATCACTTATATATTTGGAATATACTCAGTATTTCTATTTAAAATCATACTTTAATATTTATATAGTGAATTAACAAATTTAAAATTTAAAAAATAAACATTATAGAGATGTTCATCACTTAAAAACTTCTATCATCGTCACTGATGCAATTAATGCAAACAATGTAACATCAGCATTTAGCGCACATTTATATATGCTTGGGATTGGATCCATTTTTTCTTATCAAAGTTACGGTATAGGCTTCGCAGCAAATTAGAGGCCACTGGCAAACTCTAATTTCTTTATGAATCCTGTTCGTTACTCATTTGATACCGATATGCTTGGCGGCGACATTGATACTTTTTCCTTCATTTAGAATGCCTTTGCAGCATCGTTGGAGTGTTGGATATAATTTAAATCTCTTGAAGTATTTCTTTTATACGCTCTCAAACAAAAATAAAATAAAAAATACACATTACTATCATTTCAAACTGTAAAGTTTGTTGAGTGCCTCTTGCTCAACTTACCCCAGTTATAAATCTGTTTCAAAAATGAGGTGACGAAAAAAACTGTTTGAATTAGAGTCAAATCCTTTCTAGATATCAAAAATATACTACATTTACAAAAGTAAAACACTTACCTGGTGTACCGTAGGTAATAACTGATCCTTACAGACGAAATATTCAGAAACAATTTTTTTTTTACTTTTTGTACATAAAATAAACAAAGCGTTCAGGTACATTATTCGATCGACATATTGCAACTGGCTGTCATGTGATAAATTCTGCTCCTCAGTCCACTTCTTTCCACCGTATAATGTATTAGCGTGTGATGTATAGTTTTTGAGATATTTCGATTGCCCAACTTGCCTCATTGCTCAACTAGCCCCGCCCTACCCTACTATAAAAGTAATTTTGTTAAAACGTTAATTTTTAATCAAACAAAATATTAGTTTATTTATTAAATTATTATAAGTAATTCTGTGATTGCTATTGCTTCGAATCTGAAAATTATATTTTTTCTTACACACAGTGTCTATGGCTGAAACAATTTTTATAGTTTTGTTTCGATTTTTACTTTGATTCTACTAAGTGCAGTTGAGCGAAATAGTAAATAAAGCTCTCTATTAAAAAAGTAACCTTTACTCAACTGTGGGACAGTTACAGAGTGTTGTGTTGAAATTGGAAATTTTGTTCAAAGATACAAAATAAATAAATAAATTTATATAAAATATTTCCCGGCCCACATCATCATGTATAAGAATGACCTTTGGAGATCGAGCTACTAAATTAAGAGTCTATCGAATCTTTATGGGCATAATTAAATAATTTGCACTCGTACGGTCAGTTGTTAGAGTTGCCTTACTTTGATCGGCCGCAACAAAACGTTGATTATTGTAAAAATCACATTTTCCTTGTAGTGTCGCTGTTATGTAAATAATTTGTAGTTAATTTTAAACATTAATGATAAATGTGCGATAGCTGGTGGTTTGTTACTAAGAAATACTTAGCGAGTGGTTAAGTTGGTATAGGTTTTTGTAAGTTTGTGACATATATTGTTTTGATATATTTTCTTAATAAGATAAATCGGCTGCTCGATTCAAAATCTAATATTTGCATGACCCCAAGTACTTACCATATTTGGGGTACTATAGATATAAAACTAATAAACCTAGTTTGTGCACTATACATTGTAATGTAATAATTTGTAGATTGTGTATGTGTGCGATATAATGTATCACTTATTAAATTTTGAAAAAAAAAATGTAACTTATGACATTTTTAAGTGTTCAAATTTCACTGTCCGTCCAAGAAGAAAAACAAAAAAATAAGAGTAATAACTCTTATTTACTGGACATATATATTATAATAATTTTTATTCGTGTATATTTATTTCTGTAGAGATTTACTTAAAATATGTATATAGAGTAGATATACGAGATCGCAAATGAGACAGTTTAAAAGTTAGTATTTATTGTGTTAATTTAGTTGACACCAGTAGAAAGTCTAATATAGTATTATTAAGTTTTTTATTATTTATTTAGTCAAGTAGGTAAATACTTACAAAAGAAGTAACTAAAATTTCTAAACTTAACCTAGTGAAACTAGACATCGTATATTATCTTAGGTGTTTATTAAAGTCGATTAGTTTTATCTTAATGATTTATTGAAATAAACGTGATAGTATATTAGCACAATGACATATGACATAAATTTATATTAATAATAATGTTGTTGATTATTTATGCACAGTAAATTGTTAACATTATACACCTAGTAGTAGCAGAAAGCAAAAAACAAGTCAACTGGTCACTTAATTTTACTAAAATCTATTTATTTTTCTGAAAAAGAAATGCAGAAAAGTTTCATTCGCTACAATTATACAAATACGAAATATTAATTGTTAATGTCCAAATTTCACATAATTATGCATATACATCTGCCTGCTGTATAAAAGTCTTACTCTGCTGACTATTTTAAGATCGTTTATTTATTAGGGGGCTAGTAAAGAAGCGCATCCCGGTGCGGAGTCGCCATATTAGCATTTCGAGTCTTTCATGACCTTCGAATTTCTACTTATTTTTACTTTAAATTCGCGATACGTTGAGTTATGTCTCTTTAGACTCTTGTTAGTTCCATAGGTGATCTACGTGGCTAGGCTTGAGTCGAAACCCTGACGTAGCTAACCCCAGTGTTAACAGTCTGTGTAGGTTAACGGCTCTTAGTTGCGGGTTAATATCAGATGAGTTTCCAGGTGTTAAATTTGTCTTTAAATGTCATCTTGTATTCGGAGGTCAGTAAAAACAACGCCTGGATAACTTCCTGTTATGGAACAAATTCTGAGAAATATGAATCCACTATCGCGAAGTGAAGAATATTAGTAGACAGATAGAAGCTCCATTCCTCCTTTATGAGAAAAAAAGCCAGCGTTTGCTCAGCGTTTGTATACAATGTGTATCATTATGTATTCATATTATGCATTTTATACCGTCAATTTTTATTGCTGCTTTTTAACGGTGGAACAATTTTCTTGGGATTTTTAATATTATACAGTTGACATTCATAGCCTAGGCTACTTGAGAAGAAATATTAGGGTTTCAAATTAAAAAAAACAAAAAAAAAAAAAAAAAAACAAACTAAGACGCTAAATGAAACCTATGAAGCTATATGAAACCGAAACAATGGTCATTATTACTTTTTTTAATAGCATGTGGACGAAGTCGCGGGAAGTAGTTATAGAAAGCTATATAATGTAGACATTGTTATTTACTTTATAAAGATTATTATCGTGGTAACGGAAAACTTAGTAAAATACAGTTATATATATATATATATATATATATATATATATATATATATATATATATATATATATATATATATATATATATATATATTTATAAAGACATCTTGTAGAAGCTAAAAACGAATACATTATAATACAAGGGAAATGGGATGCAAAATAAAGCGATGTGCTTTCCAACCACGTCTATGTATTTGAGAGTTTGTCGACATCTTATAAAGAAGCAACGGCCAAACAGACAGAAGAAGTATAAAAGATTTGATAGCAACAAGCTGAAAATATCATGGCGAAAGCGTTGTTAATATGGTAATTATATTTTTATTTTTTTATTTTCCCTACATTAAACGAATATTTTGATATATTTTCTTCCTTTTTTTTTTGGGCTTTTTCATGGCTCATGTTTCTCTACTATAACTATAAAGATAAGATGCTGCACAACATATATTCACTGGTGTCTGACTTATCAAATCAAATCAAAATTATTTTATTCAAATAGACTTTTAAAGCGCTTTTGATTCGTTGTTGTACAATAATGTATTTTATTAATGTTAAGCTACCCCGCGTTCCGGAATCATACATATAATTTTAATACATATAATTTTACAGCCACAGCCAAATATCGAAAAACACGCAAAAATATTGTATTAATTAGTTTATTTACCAACCAATAATAACTACTTATACTTGTATTAAAAAAAAACTTTCTCATCACATACTTTCAAAAATTGGAATTTCAGTAATTGGAAATAACGCTTCCAAATATAACATTTATATGCTGGTGACGCCGTAAAAAGCTGTGCAAGGATTTGCAGGGCGTTACGCCTAATTTATAAGAGAGAAAAGATTTTTTCGTTACAATCCAATTATATTATAGTATCCAGGCGTATAACAGTAAACAACTTTAGTTTATAATCTAGCTATTATAAACCGTAGAAATTATGGACCTGAATGGTGTCCAAAATAAATGGATCGGGTTAGGTGACTGTTACAAGTTAAGACGAGCAAGCCGTGCGAGAAAAGCGAGCGTGCCGCGGCACAATAATACAGTGACATTTAATATTTAATTTTTGACTTTAATTTCATGACTTTATAGTAAAAGATATATTTTTAAAATAAAAATATACAATACAGAAAGTGTGTAAAATGTCACTTTCTCTATAGTCTTAGATAAAAATTAGAGGAGATATGAGCGTATCATTAAAAAAGGTCAAAATTTTCGTGTCGTGAGCATCATCAGGATTTTACGATACGAATATGATGTCACTTATCCATGACCGGTTATTTTCCAAAATTTATCCACAAGAAAAGATATTCAAAGCAAAAAAATATACTGAATCAAATTTATTCATTATAGTCACGATAGCTGATTTTGGCACAAGCGGTCGTGGCTTTGATCCCCGCTCGGGACAAATGTTTGTATTGACCATACAAATATTTTTCGTGCTCTAAGCGTTTGTGCTTGTGTTAGGGTGCCTGTCTATTTTCACCCTCCGCATTAGAGAGGGCACCTATAATCTTTCCACTCGCCACGAGGGCAACAGAGCGCTCACGGTACCCGCGAGCGCTCTATAGGCGAAGGTGGCCCGCATAGGCGGGCCAAGCTTCGGGGCGTTACGGTTGCATGCGCGAGCGATCCCGTGGCGCCCCATTACGACGATGAGGGCACTGCTGTGTTTTAGCGGGTATTCTGGCACATTCTGCGTGCCAGCGACTCCCACATACCCACCGCCTCTCCGCGGCGGGATAAGTAAATGTATTTTCTAGCGTTAAAAAAAAGGGTGCCTGTCCATTGAAGTGGAGCGAGGCTGCGGAGTGGAGAAACGGAGAAATATTAACCGAATACTGCATGAAATACAGCGCCACTAAGTCCACACATCTTTATCGACTAAGTAATCCTGCACCGAATAATACGCTTTATCTATTAATTTTTTTTTAAATAAAATCTTTGAATTTATTATGAGACAGTTCCAAAATTGTTTGTGGGATTTTATTATACATGCGAACAATAATAGTTCTATGGTAGCTTTGATATAAAAGACTAGTTTGAATCATTTAAATTATGTCTAAATAGTCTTACCAGGCGGCCTAAATTCAGTTATGAAACATTTAGGGCATTGTGGACATAAATTATTATGAAAGCTTATAAAATCACTGGCTTTTGTGTCAAACCAGATTTTTGCCGAAAACACTTAAAGAAAACAAAAAATCATAACTCAAAAACTTTAATAATTGCTGATTGTTCGTTGATACTCGTAGCTTGATAATTGTCAAATGTACTTTTGATTGCATTACAATAATCAACAAAACCAATTACTTACGAACTGACAATAGCTGTTCTGGTGTAATGGTGCGAGTAGTCATCGCAATGCTACTGATCGCGGGTTCGATTCTCGCTCGGGTCAGATATTTGCATTTTTACGAGTACAAATGGTGGATGAATGTTATTTTCGGTATCCCCACTGTGCCTCGGAGAGCACTCAAAGTCGCCGGCTTCGGTTGTTATCACAGACACCTGATAACGATCGTTGCTTGTTGTCGGTAAATTATCCCAACCCGCAGTGGAGCAGCGTGGTGGGTAAATCACCCTTCTCCTATATGAAGAAGAGGCTTTTGACCAGCTGTGGGACGTTTACAGGTTGATTCAATTCGATTATAAAATACATTCCAGAAACAATTTTAAAATAATTTTAATGTACAGAATAGGTCCTTTTAAAGTTTTTTTTTTTTATAAAAATAGATTACGATGTATGGTGATTACGTCGAGTACATTGTAATATTACTTTTCTTATATTACTCGTAAGAGTCGTAAGTACTATAACGCGTGGCGAATTGTTTCTAATATAGGTACCTTTTTTTTTTTTTTTTTTTTTATCGCTGGGAAATGCATTTACGCATCCCGCCGCGGAGAGGCGGCGGGTATGTGGGACTCGCTGGCACGCAGAACGTGCCAGAATACCGCACTAAAACCCAGCGGTGCCCTCATCGTCGTAATGGGGCGCCACGGGATCGCTCGCGCATGCAACCGTGACGCCCTGACGGTCGGCCCACTTATGCGGGCCACCTTCGCCTATAGAGCGCTCGCAGGCACCGTGAGCGCTCTATTGCCCTAGTGGCGAGTGGGTGGATTATAGGTGCCCCTCCCACTCTAGTGCGGAGGGTGAAGGAGCGCGTAGCGGCGTCTCCTTCTCCCCGGTCGTCTCCTGCTGAGCGGGTCAGCGTTAACGTCTGCTTCACGCTCCCGCTCCGCAGCCTCCTTCAAAGCCATGACCTCCTCGCAAAAGGAGGTCACAGCCGACCAGCACCTCTCGCTACCGAGCATGCAGCGGATCACGCTCGACAACGAGAGGTCTCCGCCTATCACGGCCACCAGGGCATGGCGCTGGGGCCCCCAGGCAGCGCACTCCTCGAGAGTGTGACGCGCCGTGTCTATCGGTGCGCCACACTCGTGACAGGCAGGGGTGGCTTCCCTTCTTGCAATTTGATGCAGGTAGGTACTTACCAAAGCACCCGTGCCCAGTAAGTACCTGCGTCAGTCGAAAGGTCAGCACCCCGTGCCGCCTTCTGACCCAGCGACGGAGATGTGGACGTATGGCGTCCACTGTCGCTAGGCCTGCCGCTGGGGACTCCAGGTCCTCTTTCCACCATTGGATCAGGGCTCTCTGAGCCTGAGCCCTGATCGGAGCTCTAATATAGGTACCTACTCACAAAGTAGTAATAATAATATGTTTCTTGTGGGAACTTAGAGAAATCAACAAATTGCAAATTCAATGTTAGATAAATCAATATCAATACAGATAATAATATTAATTATAATTGTATATATATATTATGATTAATAATTGTATAGCTTTTCTCTTATATTTACGCAAATTTTACTAATTTAATTAAAAGTCTATACCGGATTTTATCGCGTTTATTTTAAAAAACTTCACGGTTTAACAAATTTTAAAATTATTTCCTGACGTTTTGGACCTTTACAGGGTTTTTTTTTTAATAATTATTCGGATACCCACCATCACAGTCCCCCGAGACCATGGACGCTGTATTTATATTTTTCATTTATATGTATATGTATTCAAATAAAAGTAAATCAACCAGCTGTTATCTAAAACACAGGCATTAAGTTGCCTACCTTAGGAACAGACGGCCCTTTGTGTATGTTAAACATATTTCAAAATTATTTATTTTACACATTATACGACTCATAAAAGCTACAATAACAATAAAAACGCGAGGTAAGTCTAATTTTCTAATAAATTAACACGTATTTAATTATATGTGTAAGGAGTAAGTTATCTATACATATAATAAAATGGTAGGAAAGTCAAAACTGTAAATTGAATATTTTTTTTAAAGAATACTTCGGGTGGGATCTACAATCGATACCGAAGCCAAAAATATAGTTTTTAGAATTTTTGTCTGTTTGTCTGTTTGTCTGTCGGGATAAACTCAAAAAGTACTGTATGGATTTACTTCAAAGGCACGAATATTATTAAGAAGTCGGATCAACATATAGGCTACATATTATCACCTATCACCTACGGGTAACGATCAGTGAACCTTTATTTCTTCAACGCATTCTGTAACAACGTGTAATCTAATAGCGTTCACGCAGACGATGTCGTGGGCAGCAGCTAGTAATAATATAAAATATATTCAAGGCGACTCCAATTATTTTTATCAATAAATAATACTTTTAAAATTGCTAAAGTTCAGTTAATATAATATATTTCACTAAGTATTTAGCTCGTTATCGTAATAACACTTGCAAGATTATTTTAATTAACGGGCAGCCGTTATTTTATTGTTATTTATTTCTAATAATTTAAGAGATTAGTGTAACTAACGACGCAGTAGTTCGGAAAAAAGAAACGCATTGTTACAAATCTAGGTATTTTTGAAATAAATTATGTTATACGGTTTTAGAATGCATTAATTTTGGGTATTTATCGGTTTTTGTGTCAGAAAAACTGTCTATAGATGGCAATAAGCTACAAAATATCGTGTTAGGATCAACAGGAGCGAAAACAGTAAAATTAAATTTTAGTTTTTTATGATTATAATTATGATTCAGCTTCGTTAATATGAGTCGTTAATGACTCCCTGTCCCCGTGTCGGGCTGGGATGTGAACCCGGTCCTTCTAGACACGGCGTTGTCGGGACTGTTCAGAGATGAGCCGGACAGTCCCCATGGAGGAGAAGTCTGGCCTTTTCGCCAAGGCCAGCCTGTCACTGAAGGGATCCTGTTGTCTGCAGATCCGGGACCCTCCAATTAAAGCGCCTGAAGGTTCCCGCAGCGGTTTAGTACGGTATTGCACTCCCAAAGTGTCGAGTCCGACATAGATCTAGAACTGCTTACCCGGGCGTCCTGGATATCATCCGTAAATGGATTCCCCTGCGACACAAAAAAAAGAGTCGTTAATGACAAATGAGTCGGTCTCGTGTAGCAGTGAAAAATTTCTATTAACGACCAGTAGTAATGACTACTGCGCCAACTCTCTCCTTACTCTCTGAACATGAATCAGTGTAGTTTAGAGTCATTAATTACGTTAGTGAAACTATATTCACTACTGACTGACTAACTAACTGACTGACTGACTGACTGACTGACTGACTGACTGACTGTATCAGCCTGTCAATCACCCACTGCTGAGCGAAGGCCTCTTCTCCATGTAGGAGAAGGTTTAGAGCTTAATCCACCACGCTGTTTCACTGCGGGTTGTCGGATAATTTCTCTACCAAGAGTAAAGATCGTTATCAGGTGTCTATGATAATAACCGGGACTGACAGCTTTATGTGCTCTCTGAGGCACGGTGGGGAAACCCACAAGGACAAACACCCAGACCGGAAACAAATATTTGCACAAATACAAAGATCTGTCCCGAGCGGTAATCGAACTCGCGACCGCCGGGCTTGTGGCGACTACTCGCACCACTACACCAGAACCTAATAGCAGAAAAAAGTATATATAATTAACATATAGCGTTAGACATAGTATGTGTTTTATGCAAGATTATACTATAGTAGTTAAATGTATTGTTTAACACTAACAATAAGTTCAAATATTTGAACTGATTCGACCGCTTAATTTAACTCGGTAGCGTATCCCATTGTTTCACTGTCTTGACAGTGAACGATTCACTGTAGCATTTCTCAGTGATATTTTTGTTTCTGTCGGTAACAGATTTTACCACCTTCTTAATCTGGCTATAATAGAAAATATTTTACGCCTAATTTCAGCAATTCGAGCGGCCCAAGACAACGGGCTATCTGTCATTATCACAAAATTTTTGTTTTTTACTAATCAAACATTCATCATCATCATCAAACAGAATAAAGAAGATTATCTTGACGGCCGGCTGGTCGAGTGGTCAGACAACTGGACACTTTACGCAGCGGTCGCGGGTTCGAATCCCGCCAGGTGCAGATAATCTGTATGACGAATATAGATGTCTGCACCGGGTCATGGATGTGTATTTATGTATATATGTATTTATATCTTAAATTTATTTCCGTTCCTAGTACCTGTAACACAAGTTCTTACGAACTTAGCACGGGGCTAGGTTAACGTGGTGTGATTGTTGGTTAATATTTATAAAGAAGATTATCTATACTCTTTTCACATCACTGAAATCCATTGAACCAAATCAATGATTGAAAATAGGAAACCCAACTGGAAAAGAGTGGTGTTCTGATTAAAAAAAATTCTTTATTACTTGACAGTTTAATGATATACGGCGTAGAGGTTGTCATGTCTTCTAGTATGAAAAGTCATCATCCATCAGAGTATCATGGACTATGTAAAAATATGTTTTTACACACTATGGAGAGGCTAATGATGTTGGAGAACTGCACTATTGTTGTTGGAAACCTTAAAATTTCTGCTTTTGAAAGAACGAAACCAGAAGATTTTAAGAATCTCTCATTCCCCAAATTAAAAGAGGTATGTACCAGTATAATAGTTATTACGAATATAAGATTCAAAACAGGTATGATTTTCTCTCTTCTCATATTCTCATGCTGCCGCTGTTATACAACAGTCTTACAAAATAGTATCACTACCTTTAAAATATACTACGAGTTAAATGATTTACCTTAAAATATAAACAATAGTATTTAATAACATTTAACGTTTTATCGGGAATTCAATTTAATTTAAAAAAATTGCCACAATTTTGTCTTAATATCAAAGTAAATATTCTATAACAAATGTTTGCAAAGCAGTAATTTCTTAACTCAATTGAGATAGTTGTTATTGTAAGCGAATATTACTTAGAAATGTTTCAAATTAATAACGTCAAGAGCCTTATCAATTTCTGTGAATAATGGATTTTCTCAAATATTATTTTTGTATCTAAGTAATATGAATTGAAGGGTACGAAATTCTCGGAATTCGAATAGTCGTGTCCTTCTAAACGAATAATAATTAATTAAAATTCGTTCTTACTATATAAATCAACTTGATGTTTCTGAATATTTAATGATGTAGATTAGAAATGACTAAATGAGCTCTCAGTTTTATCTGCCTTGATATTAATGGCTATTATTTTCTAGAAATAGTTATGTTATATTACGATACTTCTGAATAACATTTACGCCTGCCAATCTGAAACAAAGGAGCATAGAAACAAACTCCAATCCAACGAATCCAACGAATTAAAAAAAATTGGATTCGGTTTACAAATATCGGGAGTTGTCGACTAAGGACAAACAAATCTCTTTTAAACTAATTAGTTTATTTACTCTATTTATTTTATTAAAACTGAATTGCATCTTTTAAATGTTTTAATTTCGTTAAATATAAAATGTTTTTATTTACAGGTAACGGGATTCATGGTTGTTTACAGAGTAGCGGGCTTGGAAACATTAAGCACGTTGTTACCAAACCTAACAAGAATTCGTGGGAACACTCTGTTGGTTGATTACGCTTTAATCGTGTATGATATGTTTAATCTAACAGAGGTGAGTATGAATTTTCAGTTATTGATTAAAAAGGGGGAGCAAAAGGAGTTAAGATATAAAAAAAAAAATTAAAATAACAAAACGCATAAAGGCAGACTGTACGCTTATGCATGATAATTTTCCACAGTGAGTAATTTAATATTTCTAGAAGTTTATTACGATAATATTCTTAAATTAATTTAAATAAAAAAGTGGCCATTGGGAACGTTATTGTTTTGAATATATTGTTTTATATTAGAAGTATGAATCACTCCTAATCTCACCAGCGTCTACATTTATAACTACTGACTAGTATTGCTAACTACGCTATCACTCAAAGTTTTCACAATTTTAAGTAATGTATGTTGTGTGATATTTAAACCTACATTACTTCTAGCTTGATTCTGGTTCAGTAGTTACTTTACTCTTTATCAATCACAAAAATAAAATTTACTCAAAACAATATTAATGTCAAATTTGATGATTTGATTGATTTGATTGATGTAAAATTTGAAGCAACATTTTTTCACTCAATCGAATCCGTAATTATTACAATTACTTATTATTATATGCTATATATATGTATATACCGGGTGTATATGGAACGCTTGAAAAGATTTAAACCTAATAATATACTATTTATATACTATATAATGCATATAACCATTTATCTCAGAAACGGTTTTTTACGAACATTTTAGGACTTATCTATTTTGCGCACCCGCCATGTATACATACACGCTGTGAACTTTCGTTCACCGCGAGACGGGCGACTGCCGACTAGCAGGCGGCAGGTAAAGTACAGAACCACTTACCTGTTTACATCCTTCGGGTGAAATTAGGTGAGGTTCAAATTGTGCTCCATTCCTATGGATGTAAATCTGGGTCGGGGCATTAAAGAGGGATCCACTACACAATCTTCTCGCAACTTCGCAAAAACACTGCAAATCCGATCACGCATTTCGATGAAGGTATCACACTCCCGATCGAACATCCTTTCCTTTACACACACACACACAAAAAAATCTAATGGGGTTAGATCAAGTGAACGAGGCGGCCAGGCGTGAGACCTTAGTCTGCCAATCCAGCAATCGCCTAACAACTCCGTTAGACGCTGTCTTACTGATCTAACGACGTGTGGCGGTGTACCATCATGCTGGAACCACGTTATCCGATACTCTGACAATGGAATATTGTCTAAAATTGTTTCAATATGGTCATTTATAAACTCGAGATAACGTGGTCCATTTAATCGCTCCGGCAAGATACTGGTGCCAGTACCTGGTTATTAAATATTCCAGCCCACACGTTCACAGACCTTCTGGTTTGATGCCCTATAACCTGGTAGGCGTGTGGATTTTCATCTGACCACAAATGAAGGTTCCGCCTATTCACATAAATAAACACAAAATGTCCTTCACACCTTCAAAAGTGCAAATAAAATAATAATAACAAATACGAAACAATAATACGTGAATTAAATTTTTGTTTAAACCACATCCAACACTCACGAAACCTCGTACCAGTGTTCCCAACCTGAAGTGGACTGACTATCGTACCAGGGGGCGTAAAATTATCGTACATGGATCGAAAATAATCGAAATTATCGTATTTTTTAGGATAATGTCTATTATAGATAAATAAATCATATAAATTGTAATATTGATATGCATGCAAGTACTCTATAGTCTATCGTTTTTAAACCACCGCTGTCAAATCAACAGAACACTGAAATCAGCGTTAGCAACTTGAAGTGGACTGACTATCGTACCAGGGGCGTAAAATTATCGTACATGGATCGAAATTATCGTATTTTTTAGGATAATGTCTATTATAGATAAATAAATCATATAAATTGTAATATTGATATGCATGCAAGTACTCTATAGTCTATCGTTTTTAAACCACCGCTGTCAAATCAGAAACAGAACACTGAAATCCAAATGTTCTACACGTGGTACAGACCTGAACTGATTCCCTTTCCACTTTAAGTTCAAAGAGTGAATAATTCCTTTTGTCAGAGCGAATACAGACGTATAATCATAATAATATAACGAAATGACTGCCAACTTTTCTACACAAAATATACGATACATATGAAGTGTGCACATAATCCAAATATCGAACTTATATTCTCTTAATCGCATTGGTAGATGCTATACTAACCAATAAGAAAGCGTGTACAGCAGGCGCTGGATAAAGTTACAGTATCGGCAGTGGTGGAGAACTTGTATTTCCCGGTATTTTCCCAAGATTTTATTGGACAAAATAAAATCATGCTACTGCGATTTATACTATCAGCGCAAGAGTGAAATAATATAAATTCTCAAATTTTGCATCATGATAGAAATTATCGTACAATCTGCGTATGATAATAATATGCTATCGTACATCGTACGTAGGCACAAAATTATCGTATGTGTACGATAATTATCGTACGGTTCCGAACGCTGCCTCGTACCGACTGCCACCGAGGCAGTGTGACCAGATAATTTTTTATGAAAATACTGAAGCACTTCAAAAAAATACTGAAATATACCAACTTGCACAGGGAAAAAATACCAATAAAAATACTGATTTACAAAATTTTAAAGTTTATTCAATTATCATCATAGTATATGTCAGAATTATATTTTAACCAAGGAATTTTATAAATTCCTTGATTTAACATTCTATTTGAAGGATTAAAATTAACACAACCTCCTTAATATTTTACACCTTGCTTTTGTTTTTAAAATTGCTGATACATTTTTGTTTATAAATCTGTTTCTTTGCTCCGTTTTTATTAAATTTATCTGTGAAAATATGCGCTCGCATGCAGAATTCGGTACCAATATACATAAAGGAGATTTACTGAAACTAGTTAAATTTTTGTACTTGAACGTGCCATCACTGTTAGGGATTTTCCCAACTTCCACCCACAATTGTTCACAAGAAAGGGGTGAGCCAGTACTCGAAGATTGTAAAAAATCACTTACATCGCGATCAAGTTTAAGAGTTCTATATTCTTCATCAATTAACTGCATTTGTTCTGGCTGTACCTCGTATGGGAAAGTTTCTATTACATTTCTTAAACTGCGAAATTCTTTATTCACGGCAGTGTGTGGGTCAAGAAATTTCAGTTCTCGGAAATATTTTGTTTTCAAAAAGCAAACTTGATTTTAATTGTGTGCTTAACTCAATTAAAAAAGATTGGCACCTTCTGAAAAAATCAGCAATTTGTTCTTTCATGTTTATGTTTTCCCTGTGTTTAATTAATTCTAGACCCACTTGAATTCCTAAGCACATATCATTTAATGGCAAATAATTTATATTAGACTTTGGGTCAAACGTAAATACGTTGTTCGTGCTTTTGGTATAATTAGTTTTCATGAAACAATCCAAAATCGACAAGTACATACTAGATGCATCATCGTATAATCTTGCAATGCACGGATAGTCGCCTTGAAAAATTATGTTAAAGGCTTTATACTTTTTTTAGTTCGATTTATGCTTTTCACTATTTGCATGTTGTTTTATAGATGCTAATCTACTTTGGAGTTTCGCACTGTATGCTTTGCAAAAGGCGGCGTACTCGTCATCTTTATAACGTGTAGGCGACGAAGAAAACTCCGGAATTTGTTTCCACTTATTGTTAGCTAAATAACTTTGCTGAAAACTAGATATGTCGATCCGGATAGATGCGTCAAGTAAAATAAAAACAAAAGGAAAGCGTTCTATTTATATGATGACAAAAACATACTACAAATTTGGGGAAATTCCCGATTTATCGAAAGCATAACCTCAAAGAATAAGTTGAGTGCAGAACAGAAACTTATTTGACTTAAACCATACTAGATGATTCAATACTATTAATAATTTTACTTCGGCGGACACCTGCCATGTCCTATCTGTAACTTACTGATCTTTGCTTGTGAATGAAATATAGACGTCCGGGAATTTCCCTGGGGGAAGCCCCTGAACATTATCGTTCGCGGGGACGTTCGCTACGGTGTAGCCATAACTTTTTATCCAAAATATACCCAAAAATACTGACTTCCGCCAATATACCTACAAAAATACTAATACTTGGAAAACTCGATAAAATATACCGAAAAAGTATTAAAATACTGAATATGGTCACACTGCACCGAGGCACCGAGTCACCGACTGCGAGTGCGACTGGTGACACGTGATTTGCGAATATGCTTCGTTTAAAACACTTGCTGGAGCATTCAGTGCTATTTAGCATGCAAGCAACAAGTCGAAAATTAAATTAAATTTATTATTTTCAATGTTTGCATATGCATTATCTCTAAGGATTTTGTTTTTATAAGTTTCACTGTAGTAATCCCACAAGCACGCATGTTTTTTTTCGTATTCTTTTAGTAATTTATTTGTCAAATCCTGTGTCCACTTAACTTGCGATGCCATTTTTATTAGATACTTTTTCAAAAGCATAGATAAAAGTCAGATTTTTAGCGTGGTAATAAGCATAGCACATTCACATTTGCTAAATTGGTGCTTTGTTTAGTATGCTTGAAAGAACATGCTAAAAACGTATAAAAATATTACAAACGTAAACGAACCTTCAGAGCGGCGCGGGCGCGCGGGAACTGGAATTCGTGGAAGTCGACGGCATTATGTCTTTTTACAAATGGCCGCCGCGGCCGCGCGAATAGGTACTTAGGTAAACTTGTTACTACCAATATTGTACCAGTATGTAGTTTCATTATAATGAGTGAAATTCCCGTAAATATTAGAAAACAATGTTTGTATTCATTTATTATTTTTGTAGTACAGTTTGATATAACGAGCCTCAATATAACGAATTCCTCGATTAAACGAATTTTTCGAAATCCCCTAGAACTGCCCGTAAGAGATAATACAAAATATACCTCTACATTACGAATAACATTTATCAAAAACCTCTTACTAACGATTTTTCAATCATTGCAGAATATAGGTAGAAGGTATTTTTACCTCTATTTAACGAATTTTTTCAACTTAAAACCTTGATATAACGTATCCTATTAATTATTTCCACTTAATTCCAAGTTCTTACCTCGTTAAAACGAATCGCAGTCCAGTCTAACCTCTATATAACAAACCCCATTATAGCGAATTACTTGGTATAACGAATATTTCCTAATTCCCTTCAGTTTCGTTATATCGAGGTTGCACTGTACTACGTAAAGATATTTTTTATTAATGTTTAATAAAGTTCGTATGATATGAAATGTGTGAGTACCAGTGTTTATTGTTCAGCGTGCAGTTTGTATGTTACGCTCAAACACCAAAAAGACTTATTGAGCGAAAAAAAACAAACCACCATACAGAAAGTCCACAACGCGTTGTGGTTGTTTGCATAATTTGTATGTTCTGTGTTTCGTGTGTTTTATAGTGTCCACAACGCGTTGGGGCTTTATTTTTCGCTTAATGAGCGTTTTCGGGTTTTTGGGCGTAACATGTACACTCATAAAAAATAAGAATAATTACAAAAAATGGGAAGGTTGTTATTGAATTTATTTGTAAAAACTAAAACGATGAACGACTAAAGCGATAAATCGCACCGGAGACGCAAGCGGATACGGGAGCGCGCGAGTGGTGCGGGAGTACGTTAACCTCGCGGTCCTCGCGCCGCCGCGTTGAACTTTGTCAGCACTGAGCCGTTGGCGCGCTTGAACGTAAACGTACCGTACGTAACGATGTAGTATTCAATTAAATACACTGCAGATTTTCTTAAAACACGATTATTTTAAAGCATTATCTTAAAATTTCTGTTTCATTACTTTTCCCAAACCGGATTACGCAGAAAAAAGTTATAAAAAGAGGCAAAAAAATAATAATTCCTTTCGCGTTTTTTTCACTTGCATCATGTCAGGTCATGCCAACACTATCATACCTCTTCGTTTTTTCAAGCGTTCCAAATACACCCGGTATATATATATATATATATATATATATATATATATATATATATATATATATATATATATATATATATATATATATAATATATATCTATGTAAGTAGTATTGAGTATGGTTTGTAGTATGTATTGTAAACCTATATATATTATACTTAATTAGCTACTTATTTTTATGCATCTGTGTATTATTCATATCACTGAACTTTTTTTTTTATATTTCTTACTACCACAAGTTGGCTGGAAGAGATCTCTTCTAGATATAAGTCTCCTTTGTAAACAACTTTTTATACTAATTACTGTAATATACTTTTTAAGTGCAATAAAGAATATTAATGTCGATTATAATTTTAATTGAAAAAAGTAGTAACTTCATGTTTCTTTTCTTTATGTTTCAGATTAGTTTATACAATTTGATTAAAATAGACAGGGGAGGTGTAATAATTTCGGGTGGTCCTCTTACCTGCTACGTTAACACTATCGACTGGAATGCTATTGCTCCAGGAGCTCGACATGTTTTAAGCAAACAGGACAAGTACTGTAACTTCCCATGTACATGTACCGCCAACTCTGAGACTAATCGATGTTGGAATAATAAGTATGTACAGATATTTCATGAAGTATATTATAATCGATACGCAGAACCAATCGTATATATTAATAAATATTGATTTAACGATTAAACTCAGGTGGTTTGCTAAGGGTTAATGAGCCATTACATATAATTATTATGCAAATAACTGCCCAAGGAAGTAACAGATTGTGGTTTATATAGTAAATTTAATTTAGGTGTATGGGTCTGTACGTGTGTATGAACTTACGTGTAAAAGTATGTTCGTTTGTATGTAACGCTGTATAACGAGTGCTTATTATATATGTATATTTACAAAATTTTCAGCCAAAATTTTAATATTTTTACTACGATCTTATTGAAATCAATATGAGTTAGTATTATTATTCAGCCTAATCTGTCAGTTGTGTTTTATGAAAACTGTTCTTACTATTACTTCAGGAAATGTCAGATATTTCTCGAAGGTCCAGACAGCAGGAATTGCAGTAGAAAATGTCTTGGATGCCGTAACACGAATTCAAGCAGTTGTAATCTTTGCAGAGATTTTACGTACAAAGAAGAATGTGTCTCGAAATGCCCAAATCATACGTATGTTTCCTATTAATATAATTTCTTAATTATTCTAGATTAAATTTGTATTTCCATAAATCAGCTTTTGCCGTTTAAACATAAATATTTTTAACAAGTTGAATAAAAACGATTAAGATGCTAAAATTGTGATTAGCCTCTGCAAGCAGCATAGACACTCGTATATAGATAGCAATCATAAATCGAGTGTATATTTCACCTAACACAAACAAACTAAGTGATCAAACGAAATTTTTAGTTATTTTTGAGGATATGACATTTAACAAAAATATAATATTTACCAATAATATTAAAGATGAGATGTGTAACTTTCTTTTTGAAAAGAAGTTGGCGTTGTACCAGAGTAGATGATTCCTGCTCAATCTCAAATTAAAATATTAGAATTATGTATTGTGTAATGATGTATTTATTGTAATATATAAAAAAAAAAACATAAAATTTTTGTACAGATTATACAGATGACGACCGTCCTACGACGGGGGTAGTCGCATCAAACCGCGCTTCGGCGGTGGCGAGTTCGATTCCCGTTAGGAACAAATATTTGTAATTGTACAAATATTTGTTATTATTATAAAATATTAAATATTTGTCTGAGTTCCTTGTAGGTTTTCCCGCCGTGCCTCGGAGAGCACGTAAAGCCGTCAGTCCCGAAATTATTCGCCAACAGGATACAGTTACAATATAGATGTCGTAATCTAAATGTTTGTGTTGCTTCTATTTCCAAAAATCCGTCAAAGCATTTCGTCCTCCTAGGAGTTACTGAGTGTGAATGTTTATTTATTTGTTTATTATTTATCATTAAATTAATTTTCAGACTCGTTCTGTCTGCTAGCAATTATTGTATCACACTCGACGAATGTTTATATCTTGAAAGTTGGGCCTGGAATAACACATGTGTATCAGAGTGTCCTAAACATTTTATACAATTTATTGAAGCGGGAAATAAAACTTGTATACCCTGTCATAATTGTTATCAGGTAAGTTTTTACTTCTAAGTCTTCTAAAAGCTTAATGTCGGTTTTTCGTTAATAGTTAAATATAATTTTTCGTTAATAAAATCTAGATTTTATTAGTAACTAAGTAACTAGTTGGGGAAAAATATAAAATTTAGGAAAATTGTTTTTTTTTCATATGTTAATTTATATCTGATTAGTTTACAAAAAACAAATAAACAAAATAAAAAATATAATTATAATCAAATAATATTATTTTTCTTTTTTTCTTTATAATGAGGTATATAAGTTGCAGTCAGTAGCTTAAAGTTTTTAGAAAATTTCATAAGTAGCGCTTGCTCACTAATTTTCGAACCGAATATTTTCGATACAAAATTCTCTATGCGTTCGTTATATCCATTCAAATTATATAAATTTTCTTTTCAGACATGTGGAAATCTTTCGATTCAAACACTGGATACAATACAAAACGCAGAAAAATGTGTATATGTCAATGGTTCCTTGACCATTCACATTTGGTCATTACCCAATGCTATGGACGAGCTGAGACACTATCTGAAGAACATTATAGAAGTAGCTGATTACATTAAAATTTATGGTTCTATAACGATAACTTCTCTTGATTTTCTTTCTTCACTGCAAAGAATCAGAGGTCAAATATTGTATAATGGACTGTACAGTTTAGTTATTTATGATATGCCCAATCTTCAATCTCTATTTTTGCCAAGTGTTATTCAAAATTTGAAAGTTGATAATGGAACTTTAAGATTTTATAGGAATCCAATGCTCTGTATGCAACAAATTAAAAAGTTGACACAAAAATTCCCAGCAATGCCAAACGAGCTTGACATACCGCAAGGGCTTAATGGCTATAGTGGAAGCTGTAATGAAATTTTTCTAAATCTAACTATTGACGTGAAAAATGAAACATTTGCTGCTGCATCCATGTATCTTTTATCTAAAGGTGTAAATTACACAGTTCTATACGTGAGAGTACCTCATGGACTGAACACTTCAATTGTTCCAGAAACATGCAGTGATTCAGAATGGTTTGCAATAAGTGTACCAGATGATTTTAACGATTTTGTCACGGTTCCATTGCCATCCCTACATCCAGCGTCAACTTATGCTCTTTGTTTGGAAACATACGAGCCATCATCACGTCATCTGGCACGTAGTAACATTGTCAAATTTAAAACTCATGTAGGTAAACCTGAACCGCCTTTTATAACGGAACTTGTCGCAAACTCGTCTAATCTTATTGTAATCAGATGGGTCGATCATATAGACTTTCGACCGTATATAACACACTACGAATTAGACATTAATTTGGTCGATATTAACGAGAATAATATTATCGCAAGAGATTACTGTAAAGTTATTGATGATGACGTGTACGAAATAGATAAAGCAAGACACGCTAAAGTCATGCGACCACCAATGAATTATGAAAGGGGCTGTGAAAGTATGTGTGGAATTCTGTCTACTATGCCCGTTGGTGCTATGGTCGAGGATTATTTTGATATATGTGAAACTATTGGGTATTGTGATGACGATTTTAATCGATCTAAGAATTACAGTATTGATGGAGTGGTCAAAAGTTTAACATTAGATATAAACGGTCAAAGAAATGAGTATCATGTCGGTGGTTTAGCACCGTTCAGAGATTACAAGTTTCGTTTAAGAGCTTGTACTAAAGATTCATGCAGCCGAACAGCAAAAGAAGTAGTTCGAACATTGCACTTAGAAAATGCAGATATAGCATCTATAATTGATTATAATATCTACGATTCTGGGCTCATTTATGTTAAATGGGAACCACCAAAAATAGCGAATGGACCAATTTTGGCTTATACTATTGAAATTTATCCAAACGTAAAGGTGAGCCATTTGAACCATTTGATACCGCAAAGATGGTGCGTTCCCGGGAATAAAACAAGTCACACTGTTAAATCAAACAAGGCTAGTAAGTATTTAGTTAGGATTTGTACCACAACGTTAGCTCATGCGTATGCGTGTAAGAATTGGCATAAAATTGAGATTAAATATGAATTGGAGTTGTGGTGGATCGGATTATTATTTGGATTGTTTATAACTGTCTTCTCGTGGGTTACCGGATGGCGTTGGGGAATGAGGAAGAGAAAAAGTGACCGTATACCGCTATTTGACATCACCTCTACCTACCGCCAAGAAAGTGAACCGCCGGCTATAATGTTATCGGATTTTACACCTATTCATAATATTTATGTTTAAAATGCACCCGATTAATTGAAAGGTTTATTTTATTTATAAGAGATAATATAAAAATGTTAATTATACTTTTATTTTATTTTGTATATTATAATTATTGAACCTTATACTAAGTAATAGTAAACTCTTTAAAATTTTATAGAAAAAAATCTTTCCAGGTGAACAATTAAATATGGAGTTTTACTGTGTATCATGGGAGATAAAGTAAATGTTTTCAAAGTGTTCCGTAACTTGCCACTTGCTGAAGCTGTTAATTTTTAGGTACAGAATATAAATTACTTCATTAAAAATTCTTGAATCAAATGCTCATTTAATAGTCTATTTCGATGATTCTTTACTGATAATGATATGTATTAAATTAGTTACATAATATCTAAAATATGAATAGCAGTAGCCAAGAAATCATATTTTAAAGTAAATACTTTTATTTATATTTTAATAGGCTGTACGATCGTTATATAGGCAAATTTATCATTTAAGAAGAGCATAGTAGACTAATTGTAACTTATATCAAGATGGTAACTTAAGTTTTATATAATTTAATTATGATCTTTTTATAAAAACGTATTTTATTTGAAGTTGTAATATTTCTGCTGTTCGGATAGCATGGAGATAGCTTAGTGGGTAGAACAGAACTCATTAACAAAAAAGTAGAAAGTTCAAATTCGGGCTATCGCTGTGAATATTGTACGTGGCATAAAATTTTTGAAATCTATACTAATATTATAAAGCTGAAGAGTTTGTTTGTTTGTTTGTTTGTTTGTTTGTTTGAACACGCTAATCTCAGGAACTACTGAGTCGAATTGAAAAATTCTTTTTGTGTTGGATAGCCCATTTACTGCGGAAGGCAATAATAAATAAAATAAAGTAATATCACGCTACGACCAATAGGGGCTGAGCAATAATAAGAAATGTTACAAAAACGGGAGAAAATATTTTTTTTGAGAGCTTCCGTTACGTCCTTTATTTTTTCTCTTCTCGAGACATTTTTTTAACTATAGTTCTACTTTTAAAGTAAATATAACATCACTCTTTTACTGAGAATTTTCGAAAAAAAAAAAAAACTCAATATTACGTTGAACGACTCAGGAATCAAACCCGAGACCCCTTGCTTGGCAGTAACACTTGCGACCACTCTACCAACGAGGCGGGTACCTACTCTTAGAGTAGTTATTTAAAAATATTTAAGTACCTACGTTTTTCCTTCAAATTAACGCGGGTAAAACCGCGGGGCACAGCTAGTGATTTATAAAATCTATCTTGTACTCTAAGATTTTTTTTTCGAGGGAACAAAACCTCTGAAATCTGGTGAATTAAGCTTAAATTGTTTTCCTTGATAAGAAAATAGGCCGTTTTCAAATTTTTCAGATAATTAAATAATTAATGTGGAATAGTTGGAAGCTTTTAAATAAAAACGAACTTACGAAAATTATTAAAAATACTAACAGTTTTGCTCTATATCAAAATATATTTTAAAGTGAAATTGAATAACAATAAGATTAATGTTAATTTCCAATTTCATTTCAATCAGCGTCAGAATGAAATTATTACGACAATACTGAAATTTCATGAATTATGTATAGTGATAAAGAATTCTCTGTCTGTTCTAATCCGACACTATCACGGGAATTCGGTAGAGCAAATGTCCGTTTGACAGTCAAGCGTAAAATCACGGCTTATCTCAATTCACCAGATCTTCTTGGGGCTAATTAAACCCTCGAGCATTTGAAGCGTTCTGCCAGTTCGGTGTCACTTAATTCTTAAAGGTGTATTTTGGATACAAACTAAAGCTAATTTTACACATAATACTTGTCTAAATTAAATTCTAGCAAAATAATAAGGATTGTAAATACGAGATATCCGTCTCGTATATCTCGTATAGACTTGTATGTGACATAGATTTAGCATACTATTTTTTATAATATTTAAATGGATCTCATATGAGATACTCCTAGATGACAAAGCGTATAGAATATGTAGCAATTAGCCTGTTTTCTCTGTAAATTTGAAAAAGATCCGCCAGAGGCAACACTAGTGGGGCACATGTGTTTTGACTTATCTGTTGACAGTAACGTTGTATTGACAGTAACTTCGTTTAATGGTACAGTTCGGTGAATCAGTCTGACCCTTTTATAAAAAAAGAAGACATTGGTAAAAAAAAAATGGGTTTACAGGCTGATTCAACTTATTTCTTTAAATAAATATATGTATATCGACTATTAGACATCGCTTTTATATAACACTTATTGACCTTGGTTTGTTATACGATACGATATCGTTATCGGATATCGAATAGACATAGTGACGTAAAAATAGATGGAACTGTTTTTTTCAACATTATTTGTTTTAACTACGTAATGCGCTAACTTTTTCCCGTTTCATTTATAAATAACAACATATTTTAGGCACACGGTTAGACTGACGATAAGAAAAAAAAAAATGAAACAATACAACATGATTTTAATTAAGTTCGAAAAAGGAGGATAAAATGGTTTCGGGCGGTATCTTTTCGTGTGTTTGTATACAAATAAAATCTTTGAGGTTTTCGGGTCGTTTTGCGTGAACCCTTATTTTTTTTAAAATATATACTAACAAGGTGATCCAATATAGATATGGTTATGATTTAATGACAAACTTTGAAGATATACGATACGATTTCTTAATTGTTATCTATTACTAAATCAAGAATGAATCAAGAATTTTTGCTAACGATAGTTGTTACTTTGCAAAATTACCTCATTTACTGTCATAGACAAAAGAGTGACAAAGAAAAATATTATTAATAAACTTCCGACATCAGACAAATCATTCTAAACAAAACAAATAAAAAATATCGTGTATACGGAGTACACATGTCAGAAGTGAAACTTCTTTGGTAAACTCGATTTAAAATTTATAAATTAATTCTTAATAGATGTCAGAGACTAAAGAGGCGATAAAATATTACAAAGTTTAAATATAAAAATAATATAAGCAATTAAAAAAACAACATATCAACATGTCAAATATATTTAAAATGGCGGCCTGGCAGGATATTTTTGGTCTCACTTTTTTTTTCATAAGTAAGAATGAAGAAAGTTATAAATTAATTTATTTTACTATGCGCTTTATATCTTTCGCTTTTTCTCTCGGGCTACGTACATTTTATCCTTTATTCTGATGCTCATACATGACGTTCATATCGTGACGCTTCATGTAACGCGACCTTGAAATTTTACCCTCAACGCGCACAAAGAAGTTTCTCTTCAATAATCATTTTTGGACTGTCAAATATGTACAAGATGTACATACAGTACATCTTGTACATCTTGTACATGTACACAGTACATGTACAAAACGAAAAGAAAAAGAAAAAAAATGTTGTCTGTAAAGTCGGTTTACAGACGATAATTTTTACGTGATAACGTCATAAGAAAACATAGATGTAGAATTGTATACTTTTATGAATCGAATTGAATTATTATCACATATATAATATGGTAGTGTGTATTACTTTACATATATATGAAAGTGTAGTACTTTTTTATATATATAATATATGATAGTGTGATATTAAAGATTTTCCTATCTGAGTTATTTTGTTAAGGATAGGAAGATGATAGGAAAAGTAGGAAATCAAGGGGAGTGTTTCAAGTGGTACTCTCTACCAAACAATTGACAAATCACAAAACAGTAGGGGTGTGCGATAATTATCGATAATTCGTAAATACTCGATAATTTTCCATTCGATAATTATCAATAAGTGTTATTCGATAATTTTGATCCGATAATTATCGATAATTTTTCATTCGATAAATATCGATAACTATCGACCGATAATTATCGATAACTTTTCCTTCGATAATTATCGATAACTGTTCATACGATAATTATCGATAACTATCGATAAAACGATTCGATAATCATCGATAGGAAAATTATCGATATTTTTTATCGATGAACATCCCTACTTCTACCAAACAATTGACAAATCACAAAACAGTAGGGGTGTGTAATTTTGATCCGATAATTATCGATAATTTTTAATTCGATAACTATCGATAACTATCGACCGATAATTATCGATAACTTTCGTCAACTATCGACATTTTTTATCCGATAATTATCGATAACTGTCGCCAACTATCGATATCTTTTCCTCCGATAATTATCGATAACTATTCATTCCATAATTATCAATAACTATCGATAAAACGATTCGATAATTATCGATAGTAAAATTATCGATATTTTTTTCCGATGAACATCCCTACAAAACAGTTCGCGTGTAGATTGCGTGGTGCCACTGTCTTTTTTTCTCGAACGCGGTCCGATGGAGTGTAAGACAGAACGCTTAGGCTAATCGTGCCTCTCTATCGCTTGTTCTGCGCTCTCGCTCACTAATTGTGACAATGATGACGTCATCTTCTTCGAACGGGCACCCCTTCATCAATTTACTAGACGTTATCACGTCAAAAACTAATGTTTATTACTTTGTACCTAGTTGGTTATATTTTTGAGGTCGGTTTTTTTAATAATATATAAGTTTTAATAATATATAGCTAATTTATTTATATTGTGTAAAGCTATAAATTAAATGACGAATAACTGAATTGAATGTTTGTTTTAATTATATTATAAAACAGTTGTCATGTTGTTTATTTGAAATAAGCATAAATTCATATTCCACATCTATTATTATATAACATAAAATAAATAGTATAGTATATAGTATCTATATAGATATCGATAAATTATAAAACTACTCATTTATTTTAATAATTATTCATTATTAGAAAGGTTATATAGTAAGTTGTCTTTAACATCATGGGACTTATTGTAGCCATAAATATCAACGCCCATGAAGATGCAGGTGACATCTAGTGTTTAATGAATTTACTTTGCCTTTAAATATTAATAAATTCAACTAGTTTTGTATATTTTTAAAGATTTACCTTATATAGGATTTTTATCTTCACATTTAGCGATTTTACGTCCAGTTCCATCGATCCGTCCGAAATTTTTTTAAAAATACGAGTATTCTGACGTCAATCCGGCATGTATTTGTCGTACTTCAATAGCAGATGTACACGATGCTGTAAGTTTTTTTATTGTGTTAAGTGTATGAGTATATTACAAAACCTAAACATAATTGTAAAGTACGTTTTAAAATTAATAACATAAATTATATGAACTAAAATTGATAATTGTATTTAAAATAATAAATAAATTGAAAAGACAAAGTTCGAAATCAGGTATTTAAAATAATTTAATATATGATGAATAATGCAAAAGAATTATCGCTGCGTTGTTATAAGCTTTAGTGGTCTTTGTCTGATTAAAAAAGAAAATACCGTGTAAGTCTAACTCTTGGTTACAGTCCATTCGAAACTATACTTCATCTTCTCTACCGCATGATTTACAAGCACTTAACTTCACTTAGCTACTTCTTGTAGCGAACTTCCAGTAGGGATTCTTAAACAAAAAGTAATCAAAGTTCCATTACTAAGGATAGTTAATTTAACAGGTACCTAGTCTAAGTTCTTTTTAATTTAAACTCTATCAGCGAGGTCCTAAAGTTTTTATGATTTTTCTGACTCTAATAGTTTAAAAGCGCTAACTTTTATTAAATGGCTATAAAGGTTATCTTTACGTCTAGTGGGTAATTTAATGTAAGTTATTTCGCAAGTTTTCTAGCAGGAGTTATTATTTTTATAGTAGGTATATTCCACATTAACTTTTCGTGAATAATAATTGTGATAGTTTGTTTACATATTAGATGGAAAATAATTGCGTATACGGTTCATGTATGGCATTTTCGAATTATTTGTTATCGAAATTATATTATTGTTCCAACTTCCTCTGAAGTTTACTGTATCGAGAGGTATATATGACGATGACGACTCATACGAACGCCGTTGAAACATCTGAGTTAGTATTTTTGTAAGCACATGTCGCCCATCATTGTTCTCGATTTGTTAACTCGCTCACAGTTTGAAAAATGAACTTCATACTAGTGCTGTGCTACCACATGAGTAAAGAAACCGATGATATGATGATGATTTATACCTATTTTGGTAGGGTTGGCATAGAAGGATAAAATTTAATAAACAATAGTTAGTTGTTCAACAAGATGACAAAGTTTATTTTTGTTGTTTTTTTTTTAATATTTTCAAAAGTTACTTTATCATTTTTCAAGGTATTAAAAAAAATTCTTCTATCAAATTTGATCTTTTTTTGATGATATTGCGATTTAAAAAAGAAAAAATTGATTCTTTCCTAAATATTTTTAGGAAACTTTTACACTTTTATATTAAAACACTATTAAAATAACATTAAAACACAATTTAAATTAATAAATTATCATTAAATGAAAACTCGACGCGCGACGTTGTTGCTGCAGCCCTTGAGTTTAAGCATAGTATTAATAGGCTGGTTTCTCTCGTGTGGGACGAGGCGCGAGTGCTGACGCACACACGCGTCTCATGCTTGTAGTAGTGTACCTATCGTAGCGCGCTTGTATGAAGCTTTACCTCTGTACGATTTATTTACTCATGTGGCGCTACGATAAAATCGTCATGAACTGCAAGTATTTTATGTTTGTAATTGTGTGGCAGATCACGTGCTTGTCTTTTTTTAACTTTAAGAGATATGTATATACACATAAAATTATCGTTCACTGTGTGTTACTAAAGTATTTAAAAAGGCAAATACATATTTTTAAAAAAAATTAGAGTTAGTGGAGTATTAGTCTTATTAGAGAAATTATTATTATTTTTAAATATAGAACGGTGGTACGGAATTCTTTGTATGTTCGTGTTGCACTTGATAATTTTTTTAAAACACTCGAGATCTTATTTGAAAGTTTTTCATTGTCTTTTATTATTTTGATGTATCGATATTTTATTTGCAGATTTCTCACGGTTCATTTCATAATACCTTTTCCATATATAGACAAGACCTTCGAAAGAGGTTTTTGATAATACTTTCCATATATATCATGTCGGGCATTCAAAATTATATTTTTACGTAGATCAAATTATTTCCATATGAATAACATAAAACGCTCCTGGTGAGGTAATAAAAGAACGCGGTTATCAAAGAGTTTTATTATTAGCGCAGTTATTAGTCAAAAATGGATGAAGCTATGTTTCTATTGCGATAATTTTTTAATTATTATTTCCTGAATGTTGTATTTCTAAAAATGTTGTATTTCTTTGTTGTTTACTTCCATTATTTCTTTTTTCATAGTATATTTCGAAATATGACTGTTTTTTTTAAATTTAGTTTTCTTTTTATTGTTAACAATTTTTATTTGTCGAGAATAACTTTTGTTATCAAATTTCGATGGCAGTTTCTGTTTTGATTACTGCGTTTATAATGTGTGTGAAAATGGATTAATAGGTAAAAGATGTGTATCGCAATCATCGGTTTCGGCGTCGGATCCAGGGTATTTAACTGATTAAGAGATAAACCAATCTTACATAGATAGGATATTTTTTAACTTTTAAGTGCAATAGGTATGCTTAGGAAGAAATAATAAGACATGTACATCAGACAATTCATAGTCAAGAGTATAGGGTAGAGATGTTCGATAATTATCGATAATTCGTAACTACTCGATAATTTTTCATTCGATTATTATAATTTGATCCGATAATTATCGATAATTTTTTTTTATCCGATATTTATCGATAATTGTGATTCGATAATTATACGTCAGTCGATAATTATCGAGCAATAAGTTTAACAGGGAAAAGTGACGACCTTTTTTTAGGTATTCAGATAGGTTCCAGGGGGTAAATAACGATGCTAGATCTCGGACGACCTTTTTTTTTCGTGTGCACTTGTGATACACAAAAATTATCGATACTTGTCATCCTTTATCCGATAATTCAAGAGTCCATTCGATAATTATCGAATCCATATGATAATTATCGATAATTTTCATCCGATAATTATCGATAACTTTTCATTCGATAATTATCCAAAACTATCGATAACACGATACGATAATTATCGATAATAAAATTATCGATAATTTTTTCCGATGAACATCCATAGTACAGGGCACAGTATTAAGTTTTAACAATAAACCTACCAGAGAGGTCAAATGACCGATTTTGATACTTTGACCGCTTTGGTATGTTGAGTGTTAATAAGCATTAATAGACACAGTACAGTAATATCACATATAAGACGCTTTTAAATATAATACCTACCGAGTTCTGCTCTTTCTAGTATAGATTGCATTAAAGAAATGTAGTTACTAAACTAGAGTTTTAAATAATTATAATATATTTTTTGTATAAAGACGACTATATGTTCTTGAAAAATTATGGAAATTTAAAAATCCAATTAGATAAAAACAATTCAACTTAATAAAACTTTTGCGACGCCTTGAATTATGTTGGTTCATCAATAGAAACCGTCCACAACGTATCTCTTCATTTTGTATTTGATCGCATATTCATTTCTCACTACTCTAAGTGCCTCTAAGTATTCTTAGGAGGTCCTAGTTAGTGAGTGTAGTTTGTCAGTTTTTTATGTCCAACTGTGATTGTGAATTAAGCACCAAAATAAGACGAAGATATGTTGTAATGCCGCGATGAATAACTTCAGGGAGATTATATATCCTTCGAGAACTCTCGCTGGATTGGTCTTGTAGCAGAATATACAGTATCAGCGGTAATATTATAGAGATACAGACGTAGTAGATAGTATATATATACGTAGACTAACATGGTGTTCTTTTGGTATAAGAACTTCAATAGTTGTATGTAGTGATAGTCAAATTGGCATTTCTGCAATAACCTCGGCTTAAACCGAATTTCCGGTGAAATGAAAGCCCAAGAATCAATCTGCGTTTCGATATTGCTTACAATACTAAAGCCTTTCAGAATTCAATTTGTTTGGGTTGACCAAACAAATGATACAGATAAAAGAAAACTCTATTTGAATGTAAAATTTATAAAATTATTTATACCAGTGCCTATACTTATTACAAAAAAAGGGATTAAATAATGTCAAAGTCAAAATATTTTATTCAGCATAAAATTATTACAATTTCTTACTGAACGTCATGAGTCCACTACCAGTTCGGAAAGAAGAAGTCTCTGACCTGAGACTGAGACTCTGACTAATATTTTTTTTATCGTAATGGTTTTTTTCCAAAGTAAATTTAAATTAACAATAATTCTATAAGTTGAAATAGCTTGGCGGCGATCACATCATTCCCAATTCCCAATCTCAAATTAACTGAACTTGTGTGTGACTCGATTGCGTCTGTAGTTCAAGAGATCTTTAAATAGCACATATATTATATGTCACTATAATTATAGTAATGTATATTGTATATTATCTGAATTGATGTAAACAATTGTAGGTGAGCCTTAAAAAATATCTGTGTAACGATTGCATATGTAGCGTATTAAAGACAACAAACTCATTTCACTGTGTGATTTGTATCAGTATTTAATTCGTTATTATTTTTAACATGTTTTTTACTGACACGAGTATAATATATAATTTGTGTCACCACTATTATGTAATGGAATTTTCCATACTTATATTAATCGTTATTGTGATTAGATTGAATTTATATGATGTAGGTATCTATTAACTTGTTATAATTTCAGCCACTTTTCTCAAAAAGTGTTTTCTTTATTCGCTGATTTTCAGTGCATAAATATTAGTCAATTACTAACTTATTATATAAAACGACGACGTGTTGGCGCAGTGGTCACAGCAACTGACTGATGCGCTGGCGGTCGCGGGTTCGATCCCCACACATGACAAATATTTTTATAGGCCATACAGATGTTTGTCGTGGTCTGGGTGTTTGTGCTTGTGTATTGTGTGTGTTTCCGGACCCCCGACACAGGATTCACATCCTACTGGGGGCCGTTGAGTGTGAGACGTTTTTTTTGTTTATTTATTTAAAATAAATAAAAAATCTGTATAATTATAGCGATATAAAAAAATAAAAACCAAAGTACGAGAAAGTGTTAAGTAAAAAATAACAACCACCAATACTATAAAATCTCTTTAAGAAGATTTCAAAGGGACCCAGCTAAAAACATTTATCTACTCAAAAGAAAAACGTAACGAGATAAATAGAACGTATAACTAATTTTAGCTACCTACTTGTTTTTATAAAATTATATATTTTTAAGTTACGTTACACAACATTATTATTTATAGTTACTACATTTTTTCAAGTAATCAACAATAAAATTCTGTTGTATTTGTATAATAATTGCAAGATTTTGATTATAAGTTAGTTTTAGTGCTTTAAATTGTTAACTATTGTTGCATCTACATAACAGGCAACATAAAATCACATTACTACCACACGAGTAAAGAAACCGTACAGAGACAAAGCTTCATACAAGCGCACTACGATAGGTACACTACTACAAGCTTGAGGTGAGTGTTTGCGTCAGCACTCGCGCCTCGTCACATACGGAGAGAAACCGGCCTATCTGTGTTTAAACTCAAGGGCTGCAGCAGCAACGTCGCGCGTCGTGTTTTCATTTAATGATTATTTATTAATTTAAATAGTGTTTTAATGTAATTCTAATAGTGTTTTAATATAAATGTATAAACGTTTTCTAAAAATGTTCGTGAAAGAATCAATTTTTTCTTTTTTAAATCGCAATATCATCAAAAAGATCAAATTTTATAGAATAATTTGTTTAATGATTAAAGAAAAAGAAATTGATTCAATTCGAAAAATGATAAAGTTACTTTTGAATATACATTTTAAAAAAAAAAACAACAAAAATAAACCTTGTCATCTTGTCGAACAACTATTGTTTATTAAATTTTATCATCTTATGCCAACCCTACCAAAATAGGTATATATATATAAATATTTTGCTCCTTCGAAGCTTTGTCTCTGTATGGTTTCTTTACTCATGTGCTACTACTAACAGTAGAGGAAAAGTACAAGTCAACTGGGGATGCAATTACTACTTCACTCACTTTCAGTTCACTGTGACATAAACATTATCAAGTGAAAGTGTATGACTTCGTATGATAAGTATTACAAACAAACGAAGCTTCCATATAGATTATAGAACATAATTCTCCGGTGATTAATATGTCAAATTAAATTGAAATCCTATCGTCTTTATATTGTTTGGAAATAGTTATAATTTTAGAGGAACTAGTTCGAGGGATAGAGGTCTAAGTACGATGGTCATTAAATGCAGAAGTGTAAGGCTGAATGTTCACAACATATAAATGGGTGATAGCTATGCTATAATAAATTATTGCAGTTTAGAAACGATTGAGTACCTACTAGAGCATATTAGCAGACTTTGAATTAATAAAAAAAAAAATTTGGGTGCTTAGTTTTACTGAAAACTAGATGACTCACGTGATTTCACTCACAGAAATTTGATAATGGTTAAAGCTCCGACTCTATTAACTATAATGTATTTCGTCCATGATTCTTATAGTTTTAAAAATATTATAAAGAATAGTTAAAATCGAACTATTAGATCTTGCGCAAGTCTAAATAAGAAGACAGACAAACAACATTTTTTTACAACGTTTGATTACTCTGCTCTATGAGTGCAATATTTTATACCACACTTACATATACATTTATCGAAAAATAATAGGCTTTTTACTATAATTTAAAATTCAGTAAATCCCGAAATTATCACGTTGGAGCAAAAAAAAAAAAAACTCTTTCGCTTTAAATTATTAATGTATACTAGCAGACACGACAGACGTTGACCTGTACACACGTCGTCGTTAATTTGAAAATTTCAAACGTTCTTCAATAAGCTGTAACAATCTGGACTGTTTTGATGAAAATTATTATTCAAGAGTTATTTTAATATCTAACGTCATTACATGTACACTTATCCAAATTCGACCGATCGGTAGCATGTGAGTATATACTGTGTGTGTAAGTATGCATATACTGCATATACATATACAATATAAAACATTCCAAAATTAACAACTACTTATAAATGAAAAATTAATTAAATAAACATTTTCCAGTGTACCAAATTGTGAATCTAAACCATCCTCGAATCCCCTTGAACTCACACAAAAAATTTCATCAAAATCGGTCCAGCCATCTAGGAGGAGTACACACGCACACAAGAAATATATATATATATATATATTATATTATATTTATATATATATATATATATATATATATATATATATATATATATATATATATAAAGATTTTAGAACAAAACATATTTTGGTATTATTTGAAAAAATACTAAAACTATATTCTAGGTAGGTTCATACAAAAAAATCCACTTACAAGGTCATCATTATCATTTTCATCATCAAATCAGTTATTGGATGTCCACTGCTGAATGTAGGCCTCCTCCATCGACCTCCAGAGCGACCGGTTCAAAGCAACCTTCATCCAACGGCTTTGTCGTCTGTCCATCTTGCTCAAAAACGTACAAGGTAAGTGCTACGAATTTGTCAAAGTATTGTTAAAATCGTAACAGTAATTCCTGAGATAAGTACGTTTAAAGAAGCATACTCACAAGAACATAGTTGAATATTCTATTGAAATTTTCTTTAGACTGAAATATATAGCTTTGCTAATAATATAGTACGCAGTGAACGATGTACCTTAAGACTTTGCAGTGAATTGTTAGTGCCCTGAACGCTTGAAATTGTATGAATGTCTGTTTCGCTGAATTATAGCGGTTACCGTGGCGTGGGATAGGACGAATTCAGGTTTAGAAACGTTTGTGACTCTTATATTGCATCAATTTATGTATTTATTAAATTTCTAATTCATACATACGTTCGTAATATACTTTCAATATTTCTCGAATATTTTATAAGCGTTTAATGAGGTTCTGGTATAGTGGGATGACCGTTCTGGTGTAGTGGTGCAAGTAGTTGACTCAAAACTGCGCGCCGGTGGTCGCGGGTTCGATTCACGCTCGGGCCAGATATTTGTATTTGTACAAATATTTGTTTCCGTTCTCGGTGTATGTCCTTATGGGTCTCCCCACCATGCCATGGAGAACACGTAAAACCGTTGGTGCTTCTTCTATATGGAGAAGATGTCTTCGCTCAGCAGTGAGTGGTTTACAGGCTGATATGTGATTTTATATACGTAGTATGCGGTCTACACACTACGTATATACGAAACGTAATTCGTAATTCGTATATAATTAATGTCGAATATCTGTTAAACACAAACAAAATTAGGGACAGATAGATTTTTGAGTACGGATTTAAAATGTTTTAAAAGGTTTTTACTTTTTACACACCTATGTCATCTTTTCGCTCGAATTTCGGGAATCATCAAAATAAATATGTATAGGTAACATAAACGAAAAACGAGGATCAATGAATGTGTGCACAGTATTAAAATATTCTTGACTTTCAAACTATTTTCTATTTCCGTAAATAAATACGTGTTCACCCACGCAAACATTTCCTGTCGTTTGACGTATCTTTAAATAGCTTTTATATACATATTCGTAATATTTAGTAGAATTACTCCGTCGTTTTTAGAGCTTTTTTAAAGATTTTTTTCTAGAGTTTTGATGTCCGTGCGTTAATAGGGGATCGGACAGTAATCAGATTAAAATGTAAAATGTGGTTAAATAAAATAAATATACTGTTTTACGATTATTTACCTAATAATAATTTAATATAATTCATTTAAATATTTTTAAATGAAGAAATAAAATGTTGTTATTTTCAATATTTTTAAACAGTACTGAAACACCAATCACAGTGCGTGACGTCATCTGTGGACAATCATTGACTGCATGGGTACTATCTACTTAGTTTAATCAGTTATTTCCCTAATTTTGTTGAAATTATAAAAGTTGCTAAAAGATTATTGATAAATTAGGATACGGTAATCGATTTAAAAGCTGTCACGTGGTGTTTAAGCAGTTTTTTTTATAATGAAAACACGATTTACGAAAGCCGACAATCGAAATCTTCCCAGAGTGAATACGTTTCTGATTTGCAATTTCTTTGCAAGTAATTAAGACTTTTGTGACAAAATTTGTTTTGAAATGTGAAACTTCTGTATTACTATTATAAATATATAATAATATATTATTTGCCATAAATACCTAGGTACTTGAAAACCTCCTTGAAAAATAACCTCTAATATGCACAATATATGTATTGTACCTACTGTACTGTACTAGCCTCTAAACCATCCACTGCTGAGCGAAGGCCTTTTCTCCATATAGACAAAGGGTTGGAGCTTAATCCACCACGCCGCTCCATTATAGGTTGTCGAATAATATACTAGTATGAGTAACGATCGCTACAGGTGTATATGATAACAACCGGGACCGACGGCTTTACGTGCTCTCCGAGACACGGTGGGGAGGACAACAAGAACATACACCCAGACAGGAAACAAATATTTGTACAAATACAATTATCTGTCCCGAGCGGGAATCGAACTCGCGATCGCCGGCGCGGGGTGTTAAGGCGACTACTCCCACCACTACACAAGAACGGTCGTCGCAAGTAGAATACTGTCAACACTATATCACATTCTTTAGTGTTACAAAAAAAATTACAAAAAGAAAAAATCTACAATAGTAGTTGACCGTAGAGAGAAAACTATAATATATTTACAAAAAATTAATTTAAGCAAATTTTATTCTATTTATTTGTAGTAATTAATGTATATTTACGTGAAAATAATCTGCAGAAAAGTAAATTGGTGCATTCATTTCGTTGCATCTTCTACTCGCTAAGTCTAACCATTTTTTTCGTTTATCTGCTTTTCTTGGCACATCAAATGAATATTTTATTTGGAGTACTTTTTGATGTGTTCGTACATTGAGGTACACACCAACGATATTTTTTGTGTTCCATAAGAACAAATAAAAAATCTACTCCACGAAACAAAACTTCTCGTGAACTTATGCTCATATAGCTGTTTTGTTATAGCCCCAGATGACGTAGCGACTCTCAGATGATATAGCGTGGCGTTTTGGCGGGATTTTTAAACAGACAGTATTAAAACATGATTTTGAGTACTTAAACGGCTATAAAAAAATAAAGTTTTATTTTTTATGGGAATAAGTATCCATAAAGATTAATTTAAAAAACTTTCTGAAAATTTGTCCGATCCCCTATTGATAAACATAGACTTTAGAACCGTAACAGACACTACAATTTTTTAAAGAATAAGATTACTGTAGAGTCTCCAACGACAAATAATAAAAAGATTAAACAAAAAACTTATTTTCCTAACGTTTTTAACTTGTTATTAACAAATATATATCATTAAACGCTATAGTGGTACGGGATACCTATTTGAGTTCGACTACTATTTAAGCGATAAAAAAAAATCTTGACAGATGGACTTGACAAGTTTCGATATTTTTTTAGATGGTTGACATTACTTTCAGCGTGTCTCTACACTCAGAGCAATCCCATATCGCAAGAGAACTAATGAAATTACAGGAGAATATAGACATAGATAATTGAACCCAAAGAAAATAAGAACACACCACGACTTCCAGACCCAATAAGTTCATTCTGCATGAATAGGAACGGTTGATAGTAATAATTTAAAATTGTATAAAAAGCGGGGTATGTAACAATTAATTCATTATTCGGACACCCACCAACTCAGTCCCCCGAGATCATGGACGCTGTAAAGGGTTCGAAACGTCGGGAAATAATTTAAAATATTGTTAAACTGTAAAGTTTTAAATAAACGCTATAAAATCCGATATAGACTTTTAATTAAATGAGTAAAATTCGCGTAAATATAAGAGAACAGAATGTAGACAAGTCATATAATTATTTCCAGATTCGTTTTGTAGATTTAATTACGAGTAAAATTAAAATTCGTTATGCTTAAAACAAGGAAATAAAACATTGCCTGCTACGAAGGATTTTTTTTTAAATCTACCGTTGAATCCATCTGAGAAGCAAATTCAATTCTATTAAACATGTACAAGTGTTTGATTGATCAGACGGTTTGATATCAACTCACATGTAATCGAGGCTATTTCGATTCTCATAAGGGGAATAATAATCAAATGAATATCCCTACAATTAGCGGCTCCCTAGAACTAAAGTTTTGTAATTTAAAAAAAAAAATCTTGTTGGAGTCAAGTTTCTATTGAAGATTATTTTAGAGTTGCAATTTTTTGGACGTTATTTGTAGGATTAATGTGGGACCCATACTCAGTGGTCTAACACTAATTGTAAGATAAAATTCTATACCAATAACAATGCCCAGACCACAATAAGCATCCATATTTCATGTGAAAACATTTTTTCGTGTATGTCAAATTGTTCGAATCGAATCCTCTATATCGCTGACACAATCACCATTTAATAATACACCAATACATCGTCATAATCATACTGAGGACTTAGAAGTTTTTATCGGTCACATTATTTATATAAAACAAAAAACGTCTTATACTCAAACTCAACAGTCCCCAGTAGAATGTGTAATGTGTATCCTGAGTCGGGATTTGGAAATACACACGACACACAAGCAGTGGCGTGCCTAGTACTTGAGAACAGGGCAAGCCCGACATACATTTTTTGTTTATGATTCGATTTTTTTTACAAATTTCATGACAATTTATAAATTCCATGAAATTTTGCAACCCTTCACTCTTCAGTCTTCATAATCATTGCCGTCGGTGAGTTTTAACAAAGCACACTGAAGGCATGTTACTACTAGACAGAAAATCACAAACATGTAAGCATTGACGAAACCCCACGCGTTCTGGTACAAACTAACAAACAAAAAAAAAACACATGAAAAGTTAAGGCGCTATTACAGAGGCATTAAAAAAGCTTATGATAAGTATCGAAAACTGCACGATTGACTTTTGTAAAATTTATTGGTTGTTTAACGTAATAATAAGATAAAGTAATTATAATTGAAACAAATTTTGTGATTTTGATCTCAAACTCGATGCGAGATTTTATTACATAGGCTACGGAATGAATGATATCATTTTGAATTTTATTCGATAAATAACTAGGCCCCGGTTTGCCGCTATATTGTTGTTGCATATGTTTTTCTAAAACAAGGTCGTAAAAATATGCAACACCAACAATACAATTTATTGGAATGAGAGCAACCTACAATCCAATGAGTCTTGTATACTGATCTATTAAACTTTTTTTGTGAGACTTACTTGTTTGCGAAATACACAAATCGTGAAAGATAAAGATGTCACCTTTTCCTCGCCTATTAAAACTTTCACACACTTTAAATTCTTACAAGGAACAATAAGATTTCTATCTGAACTCATTTTAAAATCAAAATCACGAAAATGAAAAATGTATCAGTTATCCGCTTAATCACTAAACAAAATGTATTCATTCATTATAAATATTTACACTCTTTGACATGTACCGTGAAATTTGAAAACAAAAACCAACTTCGTGGCGCTAATACTGTGGCGCTAGTTTGTGACTAACACCAACTTCATAGTGAAAGCCGGGCTTATTGTTCCATACTAATTACTATAGAAACACACAGTAGTTATATCTATAGACATAGCACTTTTTCATAGGTTAGAACGGTGCAGACATACACGCACGCGAAGCCCCGTTGCAAGCCATTGAGTGTGAGCGAGATGCATGCGGCTGTCAAAGCTACATAGTATTTGGCGGCCGGCGGAAAAATACGTTTAATGCATTAACAGTCATTAAATACGTATAACACATATGTGGTACGTTAATAATATTCAGTTTTCAAAAGCAAACTTTGGTTTTCGATGTGGTCGGGCGTCCAATTTAGCCAACTGTCCAGAAAACCGTTTTACCATATTATTAAATGAATATTTACAAGTTGATTTCGTTTGTGACTTTATTCATATAGAAATGTAATCGAAAATATTTATATTCGATAACTGTAAGAATCTATTAGTTTTTAACCGACTGCGCTAGAAGGTTGGTTATGTTTTTCAAGAGTATGTATGTATAATTGTTTGTGACGCTCTGCGGCCTGAACGGTTCGATGGATTTTAGATTGAAAGGTGTCATTAGATTCGTATTTACTGTGAGAGTGACACTGGGTATATCAAAATAAAAAAAAAAAAATAAAAAAAAAAAAAATTTTGGGGCCGAACTAATTTCATTTACAAATTACACAGAAACGCAGTCAGGTTTTTTAGTTTTTTAAAACACTTTGACTTGTTTTATTTATTTATTTTTTTTATTATGTGAGGTAGTCTAATGAAAATCAGATATAAACCATCAAATCAAATTTTTCTCGACCGGATAAACTTACATATTATATTAATTAATCGATAGGTAGGTGCTAAGGTGTTTTGGAATGTTTTATGCTCTGATTCTATTAATTACGGTACAAACTGACCGACATTATGTACAGAGTTAGATTGGCAGTCATCTTCTCTTCTATATATATAAAAGAGATTTCCACGTATACATTGACTCATCACGATATCTCTGAAACTATAAAGCGCAGAGACTTGAAATTTGGTAGGAATATTCCTTTTACCGAGTAGAGGTCAGCTAAGAACGGATTTTACGAAATTCTACCTCTAAGGGGGTGAAAAGGGGGGGCAAAGTTTGTATGGGACAACATGATTCCTTGGTCCAATCTACTTCAAATTTCGCATAAATATTCTTTAACAGAATTGGTTGAAGACATGTTTCGTATTTTATCGAAATTCATCCTCTAACGATGTTAAAAGGGGGGAGAAAATTATTTTGATATAAATACTCCATAGTGATTTTGATTTAAATTAAAATTTATTTTGACACATGTTTGACAACCAATCCGTCTGTTATAAAATATTTTCCAGTATTGACGCAGGTGTAGGTAATATCTTTTTTTGGGTGCTCCTGGTGGAATAGGCAAGACTTTATAATAAACGTAACAAAATTTAGTTGTAAATATACCGTGTGATTGCTTTATTGTAAATTAGTGTCTTATATAATATTTTTTACTTCAATGTTGGTGTTGTGTTAAGTCAAAGGTTTTAAACTAAATGACTCATCAGCAAGCCATCTGTAGTTCACAATGATACAGATATAGAAGACACCGAAGTGAACTTGGAAACATTTTTAAATTATACGGCTTTATCCTTCCAGGCATTCCCACCCAGACCTGAAACAAATATTGGTACAAATACAAATATCTGCCCCGAGCGGGAATCGAACCCACGATTTTGGAGCAGAAAGCAGGGTCACTACCAACTGTGCAGAGTCAAATTTAAAAAATATTTATTTGCGGGTTTATTCAAATCTAAGAGACAAAATCGTATTAACTTGTGGTGTAATTATACCTACGATACAACTAACGAAGCATTGATGACAGTTCTGGTGTAGTGGTGCAAGTAGTCGCCTCAACGCCTCGCCTCAATGGCGGTGGTCGTGGGTTCGATTCCCGCTCGGGGCAGATATTTGTATTTGTGCCAATATTTGTTTCAGGTCTGGGTGTATAGTGGGTTTCCCCACCACAGCGTGGTGGATTAAGCTCCAACGCTTCTTCTATATGGAAAAAAGGCCTTCGCTCAGCAGTGGGTTATTTACAGGCTGATACACTACAGTACAGGAGCATTTGTGGCCTGCAGTGACGAAATTGAGCCTTACTATAAACATGAGAGTCCATCTAAGGGAGATGTTACTGCCGAACAGTTTTCAGACCTGTTGCTTAAAATAGGAAATGGTGATTTCCGGGAACCATATAATAATATAATGTATGAGTGTATATGAGTATGTATTTACCATAAACGAAGCTTAAGGTCAAACTCTTACTGTGGCGGGAGTATACTTAAGCGAAAGCTGCTTCTCTCACAGTCAGTTGTATGTGGCATATTGCAGAATAGCCTGGTAATTCTAGCAATCCGAACGAAAAACAAAAAATATTGTTTATAACGAAATACTACGGAAGGTGTAGTATTTCGATTTCGTTGTAAAAAGATAATACCCCCATATAACTTTCTCCAGATCAAAGGCAGAGCTTCTTAATCATAAAATATAACAATTTTTATTTTTATTTTAATGTTTATTTAAACTTTAAATCCCTACTCTGTAATAAAGATTGTTATATTTTATAAGTATTCAAATATTTTAACATAATAATTTATATGTTATAACAAAATTAATAACGCAAAAAAAAACAAATAAAAATCCTATTATAACCATTTTTGACTTCCACGCGGACGAAGTCGCGGGCTAAAATATTATGTTTGACAACTCAATCCGTCTATTATGAAATATTTTCCAGTATCGACGCAGGTGTAGGTGATAAAAAATATAAATTTATATTTTGGTTAAATACCCGTGCGAAGCCGGGGCGGGCCGCTAGTATTCTAATACACATCACGTAAATGTCAAATACAAAGAATAATTAAATATACCTGGCCTTCGTAGACTACAACAAAAACCTTTGATTTTTTAGAACACGCGTACATCTGGGTAGCATTACATTTTCATGGTATACACGAAAAGAATATACTAATACTCAAGAACATATACTCTAAAATCACAGACAAAATTAGTCCATATTTGTTCTAAGCTTAGCGTCTTTTATTACATGAACCTCTTGTTATTGACGAGGTCCAGTATAATTATATACGTATATCTGATGTCGGGCCTGTTACTGAGCTCTGTAATAGGCTTTAAAAAATCCTTTCAAGTTAGAGAGAGAGAGTTGCAACAGCACTAAATATTGGGATCGTTATGATATCCAATGGATAAATTTTAAGTATAGTTGGAATTTTTTGTCTCTTATAAACCAAAAAGGGTTGCGTATTTGTTAGAAAATTCTTATATTATGAGGGCGAAAGTTTAGGAGAAATGTATGCTTATTACTCTATTGTAAAAAAAAAAGAAACAAAAAACTACTGAACTGATTGCGATTCCTGAATCTCACTCGAGAGTGAGATCGAGAATCATGGGTAAAATTACATTGTGTTTAGAATGAATGAAACTTTTAGAAATTAAAAAAAAATATGCTAAAGCATTACGAATGCGATATGTGAGTTTCAGTTTCATAAGCAACCGTTTTGACGAACTTGCAGCAACCATTCTTAAGCATGTCGATTTTGGTGAAAATAACAAAAATAAATAAAGTAGTTATAGCTTTTTTAGCAAAACATACCTACTATATATATTAGGTAAATTTCACCTAGACATAATATATTACGTCTGGGCGTGTATGATATATGTACATAGAGTTGGTATTACTATTTTTATTTAATCGATATCTTTTGCTAGAAATGCAAAAAAAAAATATGTATAAGTATTATTATGATTTAAATTGATTTTTATAGCATTTTGTTTTGATAAGTTTCTAATACATATTTGATTACTTTTTTACAGTTCCATAGTCAGAAGTACCTCTGGATTCCAAAAGGTAGCTCTTTGTGACAGTCTATATCTTTTGCTTTATTTATATAGGTGGATACTGAAAATTTACATTAAATGTGTACTATAGATGATATTACAAAAAAATATTAAAAGTAAATATTGTTTAAAACTAAAGAGTTCATCCAGCCGTATCATACTTGAATCCTTTTATTTAACTATTCATAAAAATATAGGCGAATACGCAATCACATAATTTTTGACTTTAAAAGTAATTTCTTCTTCTTCTCCTTCTTCTTTAGCTTTAGCTCCCTTGCGGAATTGCCAGAAAGTAATTTCTCTACTTCGTTATATAAAATTATGTCGTTTTTACATCAGATTTCCGTTTTATTAGACAAGTAGACTAGATAAGAGTCTAATGTGTAAGATATTATCATATATCAACTAAAGTAATAATATATGGTAAAATTGCTGCAATCATCTATCAATCATCAGTATATTCATTGGTATATCGGCTTTGCTTATAGTACCTAGTTGCTCGTTTAAAGGTATTAGATGTTGTCACCGCGATCTTAACAAAAATGTACTGTAAAACGATAGAGTTACACGGAAACTTTTGTGTGCTCTCGCCGGTCGAAGCTACTAAATAGCAAAAATAAATATTTTAAATATATTTTTAAAATTCTATAATATTAAAATTATTACAGCAGAACTAAAAATTTGTAAAATAATTAATAAATGAGGCACATGGCAACAAAAACTATTAAAACATCGTAATTAAATAAAACCGAACTAATAATTAAACACGCTTTCTCAATACTCACTAGCATAATTTAAGCCGAAAAAAAAATTGAATTCCGTAGAAAACTTTGCAAGTTAATAAAATTTCATTCCATAATTCCGAACCACTGGGTAAGCTTTGAGTAAATGAATATTAATAAAAAAGTAATTAAAACGGATCGGTAATTTTACGTGGAGCTGACGTGGTATCGACGATATAAAAGTACCTACTTGTAAAAGTGAGTTCGAATAAAGATAATTTTGATAGTAAATATTCGTGAAACGAAAATATTTTAACTGAAGGTAAATTAAAAAATATCGATATATATCGTATGAAAAATAATATTCGTTTTTGAATCCAGTTTATTTACTTATGTATTGCATATTAGATTTTTATATTATAAAATAAAATAAATCAAATCAAAATAACTTGTATAACATTAAAGTACCTGGATGACCGAGCTTTGCTCGGTTAAACTATATTTAGACACAAATTACATACTGATAAAATATGAATAATATTTTCAATCTTACCGATATAATAATAAAACAATAGTCACTGGTTATTTAAATAAAAAAACAAAAAGAGATCCTAGAAATAATTTTTCTCACCAAAAAAGGAAGTGAAAAAAAAGGAAAAATCTTCCGTTTTCGAGACCGCCTGATTTCCCACCTTTTTTTTTACGCTGGGAAATACGTTTACGTATCCCGCCGCCTGAAGGTGACGGGTATGTGGGACTCGCTGACTGCAAAGTCAGAATACCCACTAAAACCCAGCGGTGCCCTCATCGTCGTACAAGGACGCCACGGGATCGCTGTCGCATGCCACCGTGACGCCCCGACGGTTGGCTCGCCTACGCGGGCCGCCTTTGCACTTAAAGCGCTCGCGGGCCCCGTGAGCGCTCTATCTCCGCTGCACCAGAGGCCGGCGAATGGGGAAAACTGCGGCAGGTCAAGATGACATAGCCGCAGTCTCCTCCGTGATCTGGTGCGATAGGTTTTGGGGAGCGGTCGAAGATTTGGCGACCGCTCTAACCCTCGATTTTGGGGGGCGGCACTCCCGTCCTCCCATTATATGCGACGCCGGTTTGCCGGCATCTGCGCAAACGGCGCAGCGCAGTGCCCCGGTGCAGTTACGGGCAATGTGCCCCTCCACGCCGCACCGGTAGCACGCGCTTCTGCGGTCGACCGCAGCCGGACAATTCGGGCGAGTATGCCCAATACCCATGCATTTAAAGCAGCGCATAGGGCGCTGCTCCAAAACTTGGACTCTGGCCGAGCTCCACCCGACCAGGAGCCTGCCAGCCTCGGCCAGAGCCTTAGCGGCTGGGATCGGGCATCGCATCACCGTGCACCCTAACCCACCCGGTCCGACTGCGATTGCATCTGCTTTGACAGAACCGGCGTCGCACCGGCCGATCTTTGCTGCAGCAGCAACCACCGCCTCGCTGGTGATGGAGTCGTCCAGCCCAGAGATTCGCTACCAAATGCCGTCTGCAGCTCCTGCCCGATTTCCCACCTGAGTTATTATAAATTTATAGATGGTGGCGAAACTTAATTTCTTATTCTAATGATATTCTAGCAGTTTTTAATTGCTCTCGTGATTTTTATTATATAGCGGGACAAAAGTGACACTTTCTGTCCCCGCTTCACAGGGACAAAACCTGAACTTTCGTCCTAGGTAGGAAAAAAAAGTATGTGTAACATGGGACGAAAGTACTACATCCATTCCCGTATGTTTGCTACCCTCGCCTTCGGCTCGGGCGGCAATTTCACATGAGGGTCAAATAAAATAGTACTTTCATCCCCTTGTGACACAAAATACTATATTATTATAAAGGTAAGATCGAAAAATATTATTCATATTTCATCAGTTCTATCGTATCTAAATATAATTTCATTTCATTTCATTTCATTTCATTTCATTTCATTAATTCCCAAAAAAAAAAGAACGATTAACAAATAAATAAAAAAAAAATACCGAGCAAAACTCGGACATCCAAGCAGTGCAGGGCTCTCAATAATAGTTATTTTTTTTACAAAAGAGGGAACTTGTAAGAAAAAAGAAAAAAAAAATGGGGCTTGAGGCATCGGGATTCGAACCCAGGTATACTGATTTCCCACCTAAGTTATTATAACCTTGTAGATTATGCCGAAATTTACCTTCGTATTCTAATAATATTCTAACAGTTTTTAATAACTTGTACTCGTGATTTTTTATTTAAATAACCAATTCATATTTTTTTATTATTATTTCGGTAAGATCGAAGAATATTATTTATATATCATCAGTTCGTAATTCGTATGTAAATATAGTTTCCAAAAAACACGAATTACAAAAAATAAAAAAATAAAATACCGAGCAAAGCTCGGTCATCTAGTTAGTAAAGGGCTCCCAATAATAGTTTTTCTCACAAAAGAAGTAACTTTAAAAAAAAAAAAAAAAAAGAAACAGTTCTGTAGACATCTGGATTCGAACCTGGGGGTCTTCTTATTTCGAATCCGCCCGGTTCACATCGGAGCTATTATAAACTTATTTATGACAGCGAAATTTACCTTCGTATTCTAACGATATTTTTTAATTGCCTGAAAAAAAAAAGGATAAAACGACATTTTCTAAAAATAAATCCTAGCTAGATCGATTTATCGCCCCCGAAACCCCCTGCATACTAAATTTCATGAAAATCGTTGGAGCCGTTTCCGAGATTCAGATTATATATATATATATATATATATATATATATATATATATATATACAAGAATTGCTCGTTTAAAGATAAAAAAAATATAAGATAAGATAAATAAAAATATTTTATATAATATTTGTATCTACGAATATATAAATTCCAATAATACGAATTTGTTAATAGAATTTATTATATTAATAATATAGTTCGGTAAAACTGAATTTCTTTCTCTCGAAAATCACAAATATGTCGACCTCAGAGATAGTTCGTAGGAACCGGCCGAAATGCCGAATATATTAAATACTTCGAGAGAATCCTTGGTTATATACGTACACAAGAGTGAATATAACGAGTTTCAATGTATATTCATAAAGTAAAGTTGTAAATTTTATGTGTTTGTTTTTTTAGAATTCTTTGACAAAAATTTTTGTTGGTTTCTAAAAACATAAATTACATAGGTTTCATCATTTTTAGAAACATCTGTCTGTTTGTTTTAACATGTGTAACGGTAAAGTACAAAGTGTAGACCTTTATTTAATCAAAATCGACTGATTTTATCAAAAGTTATTATAATTTAAATTTAGTATTTTGAATGACGGCGTTAGAGAAAAGTTGGTAAGTTAATACATTTTTGATTCTAAAATGGTAATAAAGTTGAGTTAAATAATGTTTTACAGCAATTATTTATAAATAATTGATATTCATATTCAAAATTCAGTAATCGAAAAAACACCAGAATGTCAGATTGCGATTTATTTTTAAGCAAAATAGAACATTGAAGCACAACAAGATATGATTTGTATGTACTTTCAATCACACACACTGAAGTTAAGCTTATGTACCTATGCGACGCCGCGGGCACGGTATCAGTATAATAATAAAAATGTATGACAAAGTTACACATTGTGCATTGTGTGACTTTAATTAGGAATATATTTTGAAGTGGTTTCTACATTTCTTTATTCAACAATATAAAAAATTCCCTTGAAGCAGCAAAGCTAAATTAATATTAAATATATCATACAAACCAAATTTAAAAGGAGAATATTAAAAAATAACAATAACGGGGAAAAATATAATAAAAGCAAGGTAGTGTTATTAATTTTATTAGCAAATTTTTTGAGTTAGATATTCGTTACATTTAAATGGGTAGATGATGAAAGAATAATATACATGTCATTATGTATATAAATAATTGAATAATAAATTGTCTCTACTTCCTAACGTACACGCAAAATTTCTATTGCACTCTTTATCGATGTATGGCGTATTGTTCTAGAACAAACTACCTAAAGACATCCAACTAAATCCATCTATTATAATACCTTTAAAAAAATTAAAGTAGCACCTTTTCACTCAATCGAATCCGTACTAATCGTAATTACTATTATTATGTCTTGTTTGTATGTAAGTAGTATTTATTATGCATGTATGTAATAACTATGTCTGGCATTTAGCTTATATTGTATGATATTATATATAATACTAGATTCCGCCCGCGGTTTCGACCGCGTGTGTGTGTTGATAAAAAGTAGCCTATGTACTTCCCCAGGCTATCCGTATCAAATTTCATCAAACAGCGCAGCAGATTAGCCATGAAACATACATAATTATACATAAATACAACCTAAATAACTAAAACTGCAATCCTATAATCAAACTTAAAAAAACTACCCCTACCCTTCTTCTAGCCCCGCCCTGCGAGCCGCGTTGACTGACGTATCATTCTGGTCAAACGGATTCTCGCAAAAAGAAGGTCGTAAGTGCCATGAAAGAGGTGGCAATTACGCGTTTTCGCTTTACGCGTTCGTGATAATTTTTAAACTATGTTATATTACGGCTAAATTACACAAAATCTTTATAAATTGTAGCCTATTCATATATTTAGTTTCATCTAAATCCGTTCAGTAGTTTTTGAGTGAATGAGTAACAAAGATCCAGACAAACTTTCGCATTTATAATAGAATTTAATTAGCTATTTATTTTTAAGCATCTGTGTATTACGAGTATTTACGTCACTGCACGTATTTTTAGTCTATACTTTGTGATGTTATTTCCACTACCGCAGGTTGGCTAGAAGAGATCTCTTCTAGAGATAATTCCGCCTTTGCTAGAAACATTTTATATTGATTACTGTAATTAATTTTGTAAGTGTATTTTGTAAGTAATATAAATATAAATATTATGATATTTATGTTCGGGTTCGATTCCCGCTCGGGACAGATATTTGTATTTGTACAAATATTTGTTTCCGGTCTGGGTGTATGTCTTAGTGGGTCTCCCCACCGTAGCTCGGAGAACATGTAAAGCCGTCGGTTCCGTTTGTTATCATAGACACCTGAAGAAAATTATCGCCTATAGAAATTATCCGCCAACCCGCAGTGGAGCAGCGTGGTGGATTAAGCTCCAACCCTTCTTCTACATGGAGAAGAGGCCTTTGCTCAGCAGTGGTTGGCTTATAGGCTGATACAATTTTAAGTTAAAAATCTACTATAATTTTATTACTCTATATAGATACCAATCAAAGCATAGACATTTAAGGGTGGAGCGGTAAACGAAGGCGTGTCCAAACAGTCTACCTCAGGAAGCCGCACAGACTTATCAGAGGTAGTTTTGGAATCTAAAATTCAATCTTGCTACTAAACAGCAAAACAATGTACAAAATTGAGGTACATTGCATTTAAATATATTTATTCTTATATGGTTTTAATCTGTCACTTTATATAAATTTGTTGTTGTCTGTTACTTTATATAAATTTGTTGTAAGAAGAAAAAAAAAGGTCGTCCGAAATCTACCATCGACTGTAACCTATCCCAATACCTAAAAAATATGCCTTCCCAAAAAGCTCAAGTGCGCGGCTGCATACTTCGCACATCCCTTAGGCCGGCCCTGCATACGTAGTATGTTAAACATAGTAGAAGTGAAATTTAAACGCACAACTGGCAAAACGAATCGCAACGGACAAGTGGAAAAACGAATGGCAACGGACAAGTGGAAAAATGAATCGCAACAAAAATTTTATTTTAAGTTTTACGGGCAGGTAAAACCTGTTTTCAAATTGGACAAGCACATTAACAATCTGCCCGTATATAATGAATATTGCCCGTATAGCCTTAGTTAAAAAAAGCGGCCACGTGCGAGTCGGACTCGCCCATGGAGGGTTCCGTAGTAGCAAGTAACATCATAATAAAAGTTCTTGTTTTTTTTATATTTGAGTTGATTGAATGGATGGTAAATTGAGGTTTACGATTTATGACGTATTAAAAAAAAACTACTAATTAGATCTCGTTCAAACCAATTTTCGGTGGAAGTTTGCATGGTAATGTACATCATATATTTTTTTAGTTTTATCATTATCTTATTTTAGAAGTTACAGGGGGGGGGGGGTACATACATTTCACCAGTTTAGAAGTATCTCTCGCGCAAACTATTTAGTTTAGAAAAAAAAAATGATATTAAAAAACTCAATATCATTTTTAAAGACCTATCCATAGACACCACACACATATGGGTTTGATGAAAAAAAATTTTTGAGTTTTAGTTCTAATTATGGAGAATCCCCAAAAATTTTTTTTTCTATTTTTATTTGAAAATCCTAATGCGGTTCACAGAATACATCTACTTACAAAGTTTAAACAGTATAGTTCTTATAGTTTCGGAAAAAAGTGGCTGTGACATACGTACGGACAGACAGACAGACAGACATGACGAATTCATAAGGGTTCCGTTTTTTTTCCATTTGGCTACGAAACCTTAAAAACGAGTGAACGAAATTCTATTCCGAAAAATCAATAAATAATATATAAATTGAAAATACCAGCGGTCACTTTTTGATAGGCAACCTGGTAGATTTATATTCTCCTAAGCATAAATGTATGAAAAACTTTGGTTTTTAGCAAAACTTGATGAGCACACTAATTTTGCTGCTGGACCATAACGTTTTTTCGTGACATAAAAATTCTAAAACATCTATCTATACAGACGTATATATCCCATCTATATAGACGTTTCACTTCAAAAATAAATACAAATTATAATTTTTGCTAAACGTATGATATGCAGGATATTAGACATGTTTGAAACAGCGACGGTACACTTGTTTATAATATAGTATATAGTTAGGCAAAATATTGCAATATGGGGATCGTGATTATTTTATTGTAGACCGTACTATAACACAGTATATTAATATATACAGTATTCCAACTTCATACAAACGGACGAAGCGCGAGCTATGTCTACGCGCCTCGATCTCGGGATGCGCTCGGGACGCAAACAGTCGCGACTGTGCCGCAGTGACAAACGGACCGTGTGGTATTTTTTTTAACAATAACCACACGATTTTTTCACTGAAAATAATTTCAGTTACATATGTAATATGACGAGATTAATTTATTTGTGCTGTTTTTGGATGCATGAATTCGCCAATAACGCATCCAGAGATAACTTTTTTTAAATTACCTGGAAACTCTGAAAGGTAAGACTATTAAATATTTTTACTTACTAGTAAGTAGAGACATAATATGTGTCTTTTTAATAAATTAGTATTTTTAATTAAGCTTTATATTAGACTACGGATTTTTTATACTTAAAAATTTAATAATAAAGCATTTAGTACGTCTCAGTCGAGGAACAAATATTTTTCGGGCATAAATTTATAAGACCGATTTGTTATTCAAACATAAACATGGTTTTTTAATTAAATCTAACAATCAAAACAACACGCATTTTTATTGAACACTTCCTATTCAATTCACAAAGTAGCTTATTTGTTTATATAAAAAGAGTATATTTACAATAACAAAACTAAATGGAAACACAAAGTAGGCAAATGTAATTAAAATGCTGGAGGAGGGCAGCCCTATTGCATGTTTACGTAGTGCGCGGCTGTAGCACGCTGTAGCACCACGTATAGCACTGTAGGAATTTATTTCAAAGATACGGCCGAGTTACAATACTCTATATATTAATATACTGTGACTATAATGATTTCAATGTTATAGTTTTTTGTGCATATTATTTCACTTACTTTTGTAAGTTAAGTGCGTTAATTTTATTGCTATGTTTAAAATTAATTTAATACATTAACTTCAGCTACAGGAAATCTGTTAAGAACTTGTGTCAGTAAATTAACGATATATTATTTATAAGCGTGTATTTGTCATATTTAAAATTTATTTAATACGTTAACTTCAGCTACAGAGATTCTGTCAAGAGCGTGTCAGAAAATTAATTAGAAACAGGAAGTTAATTATGAAGTATTTAATAAGATTATAATTACGTAAATTATAGAATTTTCTAGAAATCGATACTACCGGCACAGTCTACTAATTAATTAGTAGGTAAGCCACACGGACGTAAATGTTTGTATAAAAGTATACACAAATGCGGATGCACGTAAATGTACTTGTACCGTATTTGCTTAAACTAAAAAGCAATAATTAATTGCTTGAAATAATAGATTGCACATGTTCAGTTGACAATGACACGTAAATATTTAGAATTTTATTTTATACTAGCTGCTGCCCGCGACGTCGTCTGCGTGAACGCTATCAGATTACACGTTGTTACAGAATGTGTTGAAGAAATAAAGGTTCACTGCTCGTTCCCCGTACGTGATGGCGTGATAATATGTAGCCCATATGATGACCCGACTTCTTAGTAATATTCGTGCTAAATTTTAAGTAAATCCATGTAACACTTTTTGAGTTTATCCCGGACATACATACAGACAAACAGACAAAAATTCCAAAAACTATATTTTTGGCTTCGGTATTGATTGTAGATCACACCTCAAGTACTCTTTTAAAAAAATATTCAATGTACAGTTTTGACTTTCCTACCATTTTATTATACATATGTATAATAGATCAGACGTGTCATGTATTATCAGTTGTTCTAACATGTATAGCCCATGTTCAATAACAAAAAAATCGTGATTATGACTTATATGCTATGTTATCATGGATGATGTAAAATCAGTTTAAAAATTTCTAAGTTCTAACTATATCGAGAAATAAAAACAAGAAAATATGACTTTTATGGAAACAGTTCTGAAATTGAATACCGTATTTGACAGGAGGTAATTTCCTTTAATATGTAAATCCGAATAACGGGTGATATTTGAACAAATCTTCCTCCCGATAGTTTGAACGTTCATGACTTCATACAAAGCGCAAGCTCTTCTAATAGGGTTATGCGTTACTGACAACGCTTTACCTCGATTAGTTTAAAGTTGCTGCTTACTTTGAGTTAGCTAAATCGAATCGTGCTACAATTTTAGACTTAGACGATTTGTTTTCATGGCATATAAGTTTAAGTTAGACGACCGTTCTAGTGGTGCGAATAGTCACCTCAACGCCGGCAGTCGCGAGTTCAATTTCTGCTTGGATAGATATTTGTATTTGTAATAATATTTGTTTCCGGTCTGGGTGTATATCCTTGTGGGTCTCCCCACCATGCCTCGGAGAGCACGTAGAGCCGGCGGTCCCGGTTGTTATCATATACATCTGATAACGATCCTTACTCATCGTTGGGAAATTATCTGCCAACCAGCAATGGAGGTCTGTGCCCAGCAGTGGGACTTTTACAGGCTGATTCAGTTCAGTAAGTTTAAATTTTTTTTTTAAGTTTATTTTGGCGATGGTTACACGAAGATACAAATAATAAATAAACATCTCATACTCAACGGCTTCCAGTAGGATGTGAATCCTCTGGGATCCAGAAATACACACAATATACAAGCACAAACACCTTGACCACGAAAAAACTTTTGTATGCTCTATACAAATATATGTCACGTGCGGGAATCGATTACGCTACAGATAGCACATCAGGCAGTTGCTGTGACCACGGTGCTACTGCGTCCTCAAATTTACAATTTGACAAGAAAATTATTTTAAGTGAATAGCTACTAGTACTTCACTATGATATAATGTAATACAACTTATAGCTTCTAAGTAATTTTTGTTAACTTAATGTAATTTTTTATCGTTTATTACACAAAATAAAATATGATCTTGATCGTTAAGAATTTATCAGTAATCTTATCATGCTCAAATAATTTTCTTTCTTAAATTAGGATGAAAGTAAAAAAGATATTTAAAGATAGATAGACCGCTAGAAATCGTATTTTATAAAGAGGAACATTTTATCATTACAATAAAAATTATTAAAACTTAATATCTTCCACCTTACCATCTTTACCTTTTTCTGAAAAATGTTTAATTTAGAAAAACTCTAAGAGTGTTTTTTTAATATTTCGCTAATGAGTTTCATGTATACAGACAGTAACATTACAAACGTGGCTTCCTATTTTATTTAATTCTGCCTACGGTAATAATAAAAATTACATTTTCATTATGTCATTACACTTTCTGTATAACAGACAAAGAGAAATGAACTAAGCGTAAAATCTTTTGCTCTAATGTAGCAATTTATGGTACTTAAGGGAGTAATCATAGAACTAAGTCTGTAACAACTTTCGCAGTTGCAGTCTGTGGTATTTTCAATCCACATTTCATTATCAACTATTTTGTACGATTTTTATTCATAAATCGACTATAGATTTCTATATATTGTAGGAATACCGTAAATAATACATGAAATTGTGGTTATCGATATTTGTATTTGTAATTTTTTTTTACCTTCTGGGTGTATATATTTTGAGTATCCCCTCTCTCGGCGAGCGCGTACAGCTGTTAGTCCCGGTTATTATCATGGACACCTGATAGCGATCTTTACTCATGGTAGAGAAATTATCCGTCAACCCGCAGTGGAGCAACGTGGTAGATTAAGCTTCAATAAAAATCAGTGTGACGTTTACAGGCTGCTTCAATACAGTTTATTTGAATGTTATAAGCTTTTAATTTCTAAATGATCGAAAAATAAAGTAACGAAGACACCATTTACTAAATTGTGAAGTTTCTATAAGAAGGGTTTTTACATGACGGTCGTCCGTTTGCATACACACACATAATGTTCTACGTACTAAACAAAATGATACGTAATGAATCGAAATTAAGCAGCCTCTAAAAGTATAATGATTAAATAGCGGATGAGTTTGTTTATGTTAAGGTGTTTCTTCATGTCATTCTTTCTCTCGGACCAGTAAGGTCCGACTGCTCATTTATTTCTGCGTCAGAAAGTCTGTCTATTGGGAAAGTTTTGTCTGTTGAATTCTGTAGAGGTTGCCTAGTATGTCAAAAATAGCTTTTGTACCGCATATAAATAATATTATAACGAAGGCTTCCAAAACGTGCGGATTTTTGTATAGAAACACGAGGCAGTTCAGGCATGCCAAAACATCACTGCTGCTCTATAACAGCTTGGTTCGCAGCAACCTTGACTATTGTTGCCAGGTTTGGTCTCTTTTTTATGAGGTACATAAAACCCGAATTGAATGCGTACAGCGACGGTTTCTTAGTATTCTTGCATTTAAAGTGAACTGTCATCGCTCCCTTGGTTCATATGGCGACCGAGCATTTTCGTATGTCTTCATTATGTAACAGGCGCAAGACCTTGGATTTAGCTTTTCTTTACAAACTGTGTAACAATGGCATTGACTCTCCTCAATTGCTGGAGTCAGTTAGCCTAAATGCTCCAAGTAGATTACCCCGTATCAGTGTCTATAGGCTGTTTTGGGTCCCACCACATAAGACCAACCTCGGTTTAAACTGTGCATTAAGCAGAACATTAAAATTGTATAACGATATTTCAAGACCTTCTAACTTAGATGTTTTCAATGATGACTTGTATACTTTTAAAAGAAAAATATTGCTGTATCTAGATGTAAAAAGTAAACCTTTCTAATGTGTCTCGTACGCTATTGTTAATTTGTGTATTTTTGATTGTAGTCTGTGCTAGTTGTGGTTGCCTGTAAATGGATGAGCACAGTTTGAGAGATTTTTTTTTGTATATTATTTTGTACTTTTTGGGCATCATCTGTAGGCGATCCTTTAAATAAATAAATAAATAAAAATAAATGTAAATATGTTTTAACATACAGTCACGGTCGTCCGTTCCTAAGGTTCCTAGGGTTTCCTAACTTAATTGCCTGTGTTTTAGGCAACAGTCGACTGACATACTTACGGCGAGTTGCACGAAACCGTCGCTAACTTTCCGTTAGTTAAGTTGCAATTAATCTTAAAATTAGTTGATCTTATGATTAATTTAAAGCTGTTGGAATTAATCATCCGTTAGATAGGTCTTTAATTAAACTAAATTTTTTTGTTAACTTAATCAGATGTAGGTTTCGTGCAACAGATAATCACGATTCTTGTGATTAAATTAGTTTAATAAACACTTAAATTTTAAATTTTTTTCGTGCAACTCTGCGTTACTGATATACTGAATTACTTAAATAAGTATATATACTCATATAGCGATTGTAACTCATGGTAGGGAAATGATCCGCCATAAATGCGGTATAATTATGTTCTGACACATATTTCCTGCATATGTCTCAACGGATATCTTTTACACATCTACTGTGTAAAATACAATTTTATGATGCATTTCAATAGCCATAATAAATTTTAATTTAAAATTTTATGTCCCTGCATTTCGATTGCTTCGCTCGAAGTGCGCTGTATTGAAAAATGGTTATTTTATTTTGTTTCAAAAAGTTGAACTATAGTTCATTGTATCTCCAGGTAATATGGAAATTCGTTTGTTACTTTTAAAACCATGTTGCTATTGTTTTAGTTTACAATACAAATATAAGTCATCTATTTGAAGTTTATTAATTTTATAAATGGAGTAAATTAAAAAAATAAATCATTAATACTGAAGCAGCCTGTGAATATTTCACTGCTGTAAGCATCTCTTTTACTTCTCCCCCTCCTTTTCTAAAAAGAGAAGAGATTTTTGCCAAGTAGTTGAAAGTTTGCAGGTTGTTATACGTACATCTTCTTGATCTCTATCCATCAAATATCTTCAATAGTAATTTCGTTTTTCAAGTCCATGAAATATATTAAGGGATAAAACTCCTCAACGATAGCTTCCTCCACATGTCCAACGCTGTTAATTAGATTGTATAATATTTATAAAATATGAATGAAATATGCTTTAAGAAGAGTAGTATAGTAGTTTACTTGACATATTATATGTTGTAATGCCTTCTTTAAGATTAAGGTTATCTAAAATTAAGAGCATTTTGAAAATCAATTTATTTTTCTAAGATTTTTATATTCAAACATTATATTTTCTTTTTAAAGCATAAGTAGGTATTGATATCGAAAATCGTAATCTTTAGATAGGGATCAAGATAGTGATTATGTTGTTACAATTGTTGTAATTTTGTCGTTATTATTTCTCCGATAGAGTACTAGTAAACAAAAAATTTTTTTTTACCAAAAAGCACGTGTATCTATTGTCACTGATTGATCATTGGATTATTGTAGAAACAGAGTCGCACTTCAGGTGTGATACTTAAGTGTCACACCAAGTAAATAGCGATATAGATAAATATGAACGAAAAAAACCTAGGTGATACTGAAATACAAGACTACACTGTGATCGAACAATGAGTCCTATAACACAATAATTTCTCGCATCATCCTGTCGTGTACAGCAAGCTATATCTATTATTCTGTAAATAAATTGATTACATTGCTGAAGGCAGGCGCTAATGGAGCTTGTCATGAACACTGTCTCACTCGCCGGTGGAATTGAACTGCACGCTCATGGTGTACTTCCTGGTTGTTTTATTTGTTCAATTGTGAGATTCATTCGCTTTTTTACCCGACTGCGACAGAAGGAGGGTTATGTTTTTCGAGTGTATGTATGTATGTATGTATGTATGTATGTATGTATGTATGTATGTATGTAAGTATGTATGTATGTATGTATGTATGTCCATTTCTTTGGCACGCCCTACAGCCCAAACGGCTGGACGGTTTTTGACATATGAGGTGTCGTTGGATTTGTCTAAATTGTAGTAGTGACATAGGCTATATAAATTTTCAAAATGGTGGCCGCAAATGGCGAAATGAGGGGGAGGGAGTTGAATTTTTTTTCTTACTGTAGCAATATGGGTATCAAATGAAAGCTAGTAAATTGTTTTATTCTTTTTAGTTTATAATAAGAGTATTTTACGCAGTCGGGTTTTTTGATTTTTTTTAATTAAGCATACTTGTTGAGGTCATTTGTATTCATTTAACATCAAACGTTTTTTTCTAAACTGTTATATTAACGTCAAAAACTTTTGGTTTTTTATCTAGAGACACGCAAGGATCCATGATATTTTTAATAATTTTGATAGTGTAGTGTAGTTTAAAATCTTTTAAAATTTCCTTTGTTAAGCCAAAAAGCCTCTTTTCGTTTTGCCTCATTAAGAGAATCAGGCGTTTTAATAATTATGACAGGGACCTCTACGAAACACCGTGAGCACAAATAACCAAACCCGATACATATATTTGTATAAATACAATTGTCTGTTACGAGAGAGAATTGAATCGAACTAACGTCAAGTTTAATAAAAGTCTCGGACCACTAAGCCAAAATGGCTATAAATTTACTCTCAGTCTTCTGTACAGCACCTTTTGTACACCTTGTAACATCTCATCACAGGTCGCTATCTACTGAGTTGTGCATAAAATCGATTACCTTGCTAAAGACAGGCACTAATAGTACTTGTCATAAGCACTATTCCACTTCTCTTTGAAATTGAACTGTATATAGAACACGGCCATCTAGACTTCTTAACAAGGTTATGTCATACTGTTACCCACAGCTTCGTTCGTGAAGAAGTAGATCTATATTATTTACTAGCGGCCCGCCCCGGCTTCGCACGGGTATTTAACTAAAATTTTAAAAATTATAAATTTATATTTTTTATCACCTACATGCGCCACCTATCGTATAATAGTAGAATATCGTTTTTATATTTAGTGACATTTAACATAATAGTACCTATATTAATTGAAAATGATGTTTATCTAAAATATTAAAACGATTTCTATTCCTATCCGACATATTTAGTAAACTTTTAAGTTTAGCAAAATAATAACTCAAAAATAAGTTTTGTGAGTTTTTAAGATTCCTAAGACCAGATGGCGTTGGCGGCGTTTATTGTATTATATCTCGCATAATGCGAGATAAAATGGGAAAGTAGAGCATGAGTGTTACAGAATGGTATCCACGGGTTGGCAAAAGGAAACGCGGAAGACAACACACAAGATGGGAAGACGAAATTAAACTGACAGTGACAGCAGGAACAAATTGGAGGAGGGTAGCTCAAGACAGACATCAGTGGAGATCGTTGGAGGAGGCCTTTGAAGGCACGCCGAACTAAGAGACATTTTATAGTTTTATGTTAAAAAGTTTCAAATGTTGTTTTTATTTTTTTTCGGAATAAATGGCTTTCTTATCATTATTATTTATTATCAGATTTTTAAATTAGCTTAAAAATTTTCCATAGTTCGTGGCTCGTTCTGTTTTTTAAAAATCTTTTAAATATACTACAGTCGAATTTTTAGAAACACTTAAAGCTTTTCAGTAATATATTCTTGCCCATCTATTAAAGAAAACTTTATGGTTATAAACGGGAAATTTTAAAATGTTTAACACTTAAAACGGTGTACTTTGAAAGTGCCACATTTCACACGAAACAGGGTTATAAATGTTACGCATCGGGAACGCAAGGATGTACGCTTGTAAGCCTAAAACACGCCATAAGTTCAATCCTGGCTGGCACGAGCCACGGGCGGCTTTTAGAGCCATTAGCACCGAGTGGTTACTCTTTTACGAGCGTTACAAACACTGCTACAAATTTAACTATCGTAATATCACATTTCAAAAACAATTTTCATTATTTGTGACAGCTTTTAAACTTATTAAATCGACAATTTTTTCTAATATTAATAATATCTATGTTGTTCGTTCACGTATATATTTTAAATCAATGAACGTATTATTTATAGATGTGAGTACTCACATAAAAGTAGATTAAATAAAAACTTTTTATTAATCATTTTAGAATTTCAGAAATCTAAACTGTAAACTTATTTCAAATAACGATTTCCAACAAATAATTGTAATTATAAATCATGTTTATAGCCCATTAAGACAATAAAATTATAAAGTATTTCGTACTTTTCAAACATATGAAACTACAATTTACAATGATTCAATACCCGTTACATCCAAATAACGAAATCTATATGTAAACCGAAAACATCCCATAAGTCCAGTTCTGGCTGGCATGAGGCACGACCGGCTTTTAAAGCCATTAGCAGCGAGTGGCTCTCTCGTTGTGAACGTTATAACACCCGCACAAATAAAACCAACCGAAATCGTAAGCGTCAAAGCAAATGCCTGTAACAAAAGATAAACGATTATTTAAGGTATTTGGAGTTTTTGTACCCACAAAAGCCTTAAAGAAGTTATAAACGTTAGCTGTAGTTTTATTTATTTTTAACTATTAGACTAGACAGTTTTGCGTTTTCATCAAATTTATGTTTCAATATACGTCATAAGGGTCAATGGTCACTTACGGTTCTTCTTCTGTATAAAATATAAATATAGTGTATACTTATACATTATTTAGAATATCCTAAGAAGATATTTTAGGATATCCTTAAGCCTTCCCATATTCAGAAGGATTATTATTTTAAACAGTACTCGCCATTAGGTTCTGAGATTAGCACTTTTGAACTAGTAAACAAACTATTCAGTTTTTTTTTAATAATACTAGATGACCAATGCGGTTCCATCCGGTGAGCTTAGATCATTAAAAGTTTTTTTATTCAGTAGGGTTCAAAAGCATTTTTGAATCATTTTACAAATTATAACATATTTTTTAATTTATTAATTCTAGTTAATATCAAGCTACCTCCGATTTGGAATTTAAATTCTGCTGAGAAGAATAGGCAGGAAGCGCCACTAAGCCCACACACATATCTTTGTCTTTTACATAATCTTGTATTTATATTCTTATCATATTGTTTGATATTTTTGATTACTGCTTTATTATTATGATATATGACCCACCGTAGCGTGATATTTACCTGACCTTCCTCAATTAGCAGATCTTCGAAGATAAAATTATTTTTCAGCTACGTGTCTTAACAGAATCTGAGAGCGTGTAAGTGATCAAATATATAAACAAAGCCATCAGTATAATTATAATCATTAATATGTATAAATAGATAGGTGATATATTAATTACACAGAAGAAACTTAATTAATTACATAGATGTAAATATACATGAATATATAAGGAAATATATTTTATCTTTTTAAGTTTCCGTACCACTTCCTTTCACTTCATTGTCCGTCTGTCTATCGCAGGTCTATTGAATCCGCCTGTAAGTGTTCAAACGGCCTGTAAGCCTCCTCTATATATAGAAGAATGGTTGGAGCTTAATCCATCATGCCGCTCCACTGGAGGTTGGCGGGAAATTTCTCTACAATGAGTAACGATCTTTATCAGGTGTCTACGATAACAACCGTTACCGAAGGCTTTACGTGCTGTTCGAGGCAAGGGGGGAATATCCACAAGGACCAATAAGAACCAGGAAGGAATATTTGTACAAATAAAAATATCTACCGAAAGGGAATCGAATCGGTTGTATGTCGCTTATTGTCACAGGGCTCATCTTCGGAAATATAAATACAAAATTGAAAATTGGTAAAAAATACTAAGTATATAAGAAAAGTTATGATGATATTGTTACCGCGATATTAACAAAAATGTACTTTAAAACGTTAGTGTTTCACAAAACCTTTCGTATGCTCTCACCGGTTTTTTGCATACATGGAAAGCAGTCATTCATCATACCTCGAATTACGTGAATAGTTCGAAATGGAATATATTTTTTGCTTTTAATGTTTGTGTAACAAAGGCCAGTGCGGTATAATATAAATGTACAATTTTTTTTCTTCGTCAATATTTTTAGTCGACTAGCTTTTCTTCTATTCTTCTAAATGTAGAAGAGGCTTTTACCCAGCAGTGGATTCTTTACAGGCTGATCTAGTTCATTTCAGTACTAACGTATGATATAATATGATTACGATCCGAATAATTATTCAAATAAGCTTACTACAGAAATATATATGTCTAAATCAATAAAATTAAAACATTAGTTTAAATAAATTATTATAAATAATAAATAAATTATAAACGTATTACACTCAACGGCCCCCAGTAGGATTGAATCCTGTGTCGGGGGTCCGGAAACACACACAATACACAAGCACAAGCGCCCAGACCACGACAAACATCTGTATGGCCTATACAAATATTTGTCATGTGCGGGGATCGAACCCGAGACTACCAGCGCATCAGCCAGTTGCTGTGACCACTGCGCCAACGCCAATTATTAATTATTTAAGAATAAGATTTGTATAGTATTCTTAGATTTATAAAATTTATCAAAAAAGTTTTATTCACATAATGCTCATACTCTTAAAACATACATATTTTACGCATTGTCCAAACATGAATCAGTGAAATTTTCATCAGTTACGTTAGGGAACCTGTATTCACTAAATGTCAGTGAATTTCAATAACAAGTTAGTGAATAGTCACTAATACACATTCACATATTCAATTCTCAAATCAGCGGACTCTGATATTCACATAATCATACATTGAATGGTCACTTATTCTGCGAAAATGACTTATAACTGAAACTGATTCATGTTTTGAGAGTACATAATGTTTTTTACATATTTTATAATTGACTAACTGTAACCACAATTTCGTTCAGGCTTGTTATTCTTTTCATTAAGGCTATAAGATAAAGTATCAACGCCAGCTTAAGATGTGCCGTACGTTAAAAGTTTTCTGTACATTCTGGGTTTTCAAGCTATTTGGCCCTTATACTGAAGGTTATGTTTTCTCTAATTTCTGAACTGTCAAACGAAAGACCTTGAAATATTTACGGAACCGTCTTCAAAATATCTTCTTTCGAGCAAAAAAAAAAAAGGTGAAATCGGAATACGCATTAATCAATTAACGCGTTAAGTACACATTTTGAGTTTCATTCGTCTCCGAAGTGACAGTTTTATTTTAAGGATTTATTTATAATTATTCGCGAGTGGTTACCAGCGTTGCGAGTAGTCGCCTCAATGCCGCGCGCCGGCAGTCGCAGGTTCGATTCCTGCTCGGGACAGATATTTATATTTGTACAAATATTTGTTTCCGGTCTAGGTGTGTCCTTGTGAGTCTCCCTACCGTCCCTTGGAGAGTACGTAAAGCCGTCGGTCCCGGTTGTTATCATAGAAACCTGATAACGATCGTTTCTCATGGTTGGGAAATTATCCGCCAACCCGCAATGGAGCAGCGTGGTAGATTAAGCTCCAACCCCTCCTTTATATGGAGAAAAGGCCTTCGCTCAGTGGGGGATTGTTTACAGGCTGATACAGTACAGTACAGTACAGTACTAGCATTGACGTAAATAAATACTTCTATGTCCATATTATGAGTCCAAGCACGATGTTTTGTATCTTAATAAAAAATTTGAAATTAGATCAGTAATTTTGCTAAGGAGTTCAAACGAACAAACATACACTATAGTTTTACATTATTAGTATATATAGCTTTCAACAGAAATCTAAATACTTAATAATATCTCGTATTTAATACTCGGTATATAGTAACTGTCGGTCTAATTATCGTTCAATGAATAATCGAAAGTGATCCTTCAATATTATTCACTGGGAACTATTTTCGATTGTCGTTACGTCGAAAGCAACTATGGTAAATACACGAGTGTAGCACAGCTTTATGTTCGACGGTAGGATTTGGTGAGGTTTTAAATACATCCATTTGTAGTCTAACACACGACCACTAAAAAAGCGCTGTAAATTGGTAAAATCTTGATGTGGTATCACACTTGAAAACTAATGTTTTACTGCAAAAATTTGTTGTTTTATTTTTTTTTTATTTTTTTTTTCATAAAGCTTTTTTGACACACAGCTGGTAACTATCGGTAGTAACGTTTGAAAGGCATTGTTAAAAATTTTTAAACAATTTGTAGGGTTCCGTACCCAAAGAGTAAAAGTGGTAAAACGGGACCCTATTACTAAGACTCCGCTGTCCGTCCGTTCGTCTGTCACCAGCCTGTATCTCAAAAACCATGATAGTTAGACAGTTGAAATATTCATAGATGATGTATTTTTGTTTCCGCTATAACAACGAATACTAAAAAACAGAATAAAAAAAATGTCGTGTGTACGAAGTACACATGTCAGAAGTGAAACATCTTTGGCAAACTCAATTTAAAATTTATTAATAGTAATAGTTAAACATTCTATTACTTATTTACGCGTTGTTTACGCGTTGCTAGGATACGCGACATCATACTATCTCATTCTCCCCTACACATTTTTGTATTTGTATCTCTTACCTGTCGCTTTTTCCGTCGCATCCCGTTTCAAATCACAATGATTCTAAAGAAGTTTCACTTCAAAAATATTTAAGGGGGTTCCCATACAACAAATGTGATTTTTTTTTTGCTTGTTTTTGCTCGATATTGATAACGGCAACAGGTAGACGCTTGATATATTCACAGAATATTGAGTTATATTATTCATTTTAAAAATAAATAATTTATTTAAGGTAAAATAAAGGGGTAAGTTAAGGGGGCTCGAATACAACAGACATGATTTTTTTTGCCGTTTTTATAGTTAACGGTACGGAACCATTCGTGCGCGAGTCATATTCGCACTTGGCCGGTTTTCTTTTTTCTCGTAAAATTATAGATATTTTTTTGGTTAAGTGTAAAGATTCAATAACCGCACTAACATTTTATGATTTTGTGATCTTTGTTAATTGTTTCAAAGAGAGTTTTTTCAAGGAGTTGTTTCATTCAACGTTTCTTCAAAGATTCAAAATGAGTGGAAATGTCTAAAAATACGACGTAATTTCTCGAATGTTTCTGTATTGGGAGTGTTATTTTCATATTTTTAAAGATTATTGAATAAACGAATGCAATATGGACATACGTCGTATGTATGAAAAACATAATCTGCCCATTGAAGTTTAGTTAATTTTAGCTAAAATAAAAATATACCGTTTCGGGGAAAGGTTAATAGAAAAGTAAAATAACTTCTAAATAAGTCTTACTTAGAGAACTTGTTTAAAGATATTTTAGTGTCCAGTTTATTGACAAGCAACATGTTTTATGACTAAATATGAAGTAATTGTTATGCAAAAGAAATATCGAGGATTGACAAAAGTGACAAAATAAAGAATGTTATCGTTAGCCTAGGCAATATTAATGTTAAATTTTTTTATTTTAATTCATATATAAAGTTTGGTGTTATTATTAATTAAAATAAACATTGCCCGACTAGATTAACTACTAGTCAGCTACGAGTAAATGTTGGTGTCTGCTAACTGCTCTGCTTCACTCAGAAACACTTATAGTCTAGTCAACAAGTGCCTTTTTGGGCAAATTTTTTCAGCAGTCTCCGATAATTATAGTTGAGGTTCATTTGATTCGGAATGGCATCTAGATGATTTTCGAAAGAACTTTTTGAATATATATTTTTTTTATTCGAAAAATCTTAATTAGTTTTTGAGATATTTCCAAAAAACTAAGCCCCTTTTTTAGTTAATTGTTAATAATTTTTGGAAACGGAACTTCATTTTTTTTTTCAAAAATCATCTAGATGCCATTTCGAATCGATTGACACCTCAATTATAATTTTCGGAGACTGCTGAAAAAAGTGGATCAAAAAGACACTTGGTGACTAGACTATTATCTGTCGCAGAAGAACAGGTCTATGGTCAGCAATACAATATCGGAAATATTCATTTACCAGCCCATGTCTCTGAAAAAAAAAGTCGGTTTATTTTGCTAAAACGAACTTAAAAAAGTTGGTCGACCCAAAGTTGTGTAGAGCACATACTACTATTATACCAAGTACATAATATATTATACACTACTCAGACAAGTATATGACAAATACGATATACATACATACTCGATTGTTGCAGTTTGTGTAGGAAGTGAATCGCATCGTATCCTTAATATATACCAGCAAGTTCTATATAGGTCGAATACAAATTGCTGTACCATTTATTCTGACGTTTGAAGTCCATAGTTGTCTGACAGTGGAACAATTGCATTGTTTCCGTAGTTTCGTAATTATGATCGCTATCGATTGAACACGATTGAGTTTGTTTGTTGGACAAATAACCAGGGATTCAATATTGCTATTACAGTTGTAGCACAATGATATTTAGATTAGTGGTCAGTCAATGACTTCATAATGGTTGCGTTTGACAGTTTTCCTATAATCCGATATAGACTTTTAATTAAATAAGTTTTTGTAATCTTCAAATCCACGTGTGTTAATAGTTTGTGTTGGTGTCAAAATCATTTTCCATTCAAAATAAAATATTAAAGTTTAAAACCTCACATATTTTTTTTTTGTAACTGTAATACATCTGAAAGTTTTATTTTCTACCCATCGGTCTATCTATACGAATTGTCATTCTACTACAATAGTATATTACACAGCTCTATTTGGAGATCATTGACCTTGTGGAGACCTTTGACTAATGTTATTAAGTAAAATATGAACTTTTGCTACATCGATGATTACAAACTATTTGGAATTAAAATTTAAATCCTAGGCCCCAGACCGATCATTGGTACACGAAACAAAAAAGAAAGAATTGTGCTCTAGATCTTAAGAAATCAGATATAATATAATCTCTAAACGTGAATCAGATTAATTACGTTAGTTACGCTGTATTCACTACATATCAATGAATTTCAATATGTCAGCTAGTTAATATTGACTAATACACATACAAATATTCAATGATCAAATCAGTGGACCCTGATATTCACATATTCATACATTGAACAATCACTAATTCTGCATGGTACGATTGTTACTTTGATAAAAAGTGAATAGTCACTTGAAATTTGTGAAATTCTACTGATTCGTGTTTAGAGAATACAATTATTTTATCTTCCATTATTCTGAAGCATCAAAGCTTTTTTTAGCTTTTTAAACTGAATTGGATTTATTTCAATAGACGAAAAAGAGTAGATACATTTTATTTGAAGACAGAGAAACTAAAAGAAATGATCATAAATAGTAAATACTCTAAAATCTAAATGAAGTTAAATGAAATCCTAAATTGGAACCAATTTTTAAAACGGCTATAAAATAAATGAATCCCGCATGGAACCGGTGGCGTGTGCCAGGACAATAGAAGTTCTGCTAAATATATATTCTGTTTGTGTCAGAAAATTCTATTCAACGAAGGTAACCTGATTAGCTCTTTTTATTTATTACAAAATTGATTTTTATAGTATCGCTTTGATTATGTTGACTTTTTCAACAATGTATAACTTATTCAAAGTTGTATAATAAAAAAGAGGATTTTGTTTATTTGCTTAAACGAGTTACTCTCAAGATCTACTTGACTAACTTGAAAATAGTTTTCGTTGTATTATGTTCGTGCCAATTCTCATGGAGTAGGGGTGTGCGATAATTATCGATAAGTATTATTCGATAATTTTTCATTCGATAATTATCGATAATTATCCATAAGTATTATTCGATAATTTTGATTCGATAATTAATGAAAAAATTTCATTCGATAATTATCGATAACTATCGATAAGTTTTCATTCGATAATTATCGATAATTTTTTGCGATTCGATAAGTATCGATAATTTTTTGCGAACCGATAATTATTGATAAATTTGTGGGATCCGATAATTATCGGTAATTGTTTTTGTATCCGATAAGTATCGATAATTGTGATTAGATAATTATGGTACGGCAGATGGCCTTTTTTTTTTAGGTATTCGAATAGGGTACGGAGAAAAATGTCGCTAGTAGTTGGCGGATGACCTTTTTTTTTTAGGTATTTTTATAGGATACGGAGGATTATGTCGAGGCTGGACGGCGGATGACCTTTTTTTTTTTATAATAAAATTATCGATAATTCTTTCCGATGAACACCCCTATCATGGAGTGATGTTTGATAGTAACTTTAAATGTTGAAGTTGATCACCGCACAAGACGGCTTCACCACGAAGGTGAAAAGTTTATTTGAACTTTAAGCCTAATTATTCTATAAATATTTAATATTATTGTGAATGCTGTTATTATAGTTATATTGGATAAACTTCCGAAAAGTGGATACCGAATTTCGTCATGAAATTTGGGACAGACATTCTATTTGATTATGTAAGAGTCCCCTTAAAAGGATTTTTGTCGATTCGCAATATTTTTCGAAATATTGAATTTTTTGAGTACGTACACCATACATACATATTATTATAATTATTGTGAAAATTTAAAGGTTATTTAATTTTATACTAAAATTGATAAGGAAACTAGGACTATAAATACTGGAAATATATCCACGTCCACGATTCTGTAATATAAATATTTACATACATTACCGTACAGCTGATGTTTGTCGTGATTTGGTTTTTATGTTTGTGTAGTGGTATGTTTTTAAACTATGATAACTATTTAATTTTTAACTATGTAATTGTTATTTCATTATTCATGACGACCGTTCTGGTGTGGTGGTGCGAGTAGTTGCCTCAACACCGCGCGCAGGGGCGGTCGCGGGTTGGATATCGTACAGTGTCATGGAAGGCAGCAACACTTCTCGCTAGTGATCCGCCCTGGGAACTCCAGGCGGAGATGCTCGCGGAAGTGTACCGTTTCCGGTCGAGCCTCAGAGCTAGAGGACAAGTCCCAAGTGCGGACCAGACGGCTCCGATCAGGGCTCAGGCTCAGAGAGCCCTGATCCAATGGTGGAAGGAGGATCTGGAGTCCCCAGCGGCGGGCCTAGCGACGGTGGACGCTATACGTCCACATCTTCGTCGCTGGGTCACAAGGACGCACGGAGTGTTGACCTTCCGACTGACGCAGGTACTTACCGGGCACGGGTGCTTTGGTAAGTACCTGCATTTCGTATTTTTTTTTTTGTAATATATTTTATTGATATACGTACTCGTATAACGAATTCATCAAAAATGTGTTTTATCAAATCTGGGTGATTTAAAAGTAATTAAATTAAATTAAATTCTATAGTAAAAAAAAAAAAAAAATTGACAGTGTGCTTACAGAAACTCCTTTATAATTAGTTAATAAACAAGACAGTGTTTTTGATGGATTTAAATTATATTGTTTACTATTTTTTAACATAAAAGTCAGTATGCTAGTTTATATTTGAGCTAGTAACTTCTAAACAATTCAGCCGAAACTAAGGGTCAATTTTAAGGGCTACGAATCCAACGGTATGAATTCATTATAAAACTTAGAGAGACTGTTGAGAATATGATTTAAGTTTGCTCTTTCTGTTAATTCATATGTTAGCACGTAGTCTATATTATTAGCATATTCTGAATGTTACTAGCAGCATGGTTATTGGACAGCAATGTTACCATATTATGCCACAACACACTGCACTCGCCAATCTGCCGGTCAATCGTCGCGAGTATTGGCAAACCAAGACGACTAGTACTATAGAGCCCAGGCCTCAGTCCCGGTGGCCATATTATTCCCGGCTACGGTAGCGGTTATTGCATCAGAGGTTTTAAAAATAGGTGAAGCAGCTGTGCTTAAAGTCTTTTAGAAACTAACACCGTCTTGCTTGATGGCGTTACGCCGGAGGTCTGCCGGCCACCGGTATATCAAACTATTTCAGAGTTTCTGCAATAGTGCCAGTATGTCGGTTCGAGTACAGATGCATAGCATGAGAACATGTGCAAAACGAAAGAATTCGGCATCAGAATTAACGTTGAGTACATCATTCACGATGTATTGCTCATGGCAGAATCCCTTTTTTTTTGTCGCAGGGGAATCCATTAACGGATGATATCCAGGATGCCCGGGTCGGCAGTCCTAGACCTATGTCGGACTCGGCACGACACGGGCACAGGGGCGTTACTGATGGCGCGTTACGTAGCGCCTCCTACGCACTCCCATTCGTCGCCCGCGGATGGAGGCCACGTCGGCGGCCTCCTCTCTCATCCGCTCGTCGGCCTCCGTCTGGGACATTACTGTCTCGCAGAAGGAGACCATCGCCTTCCAGGACTCGTCGTCGCCGAGCATCGCGATGATAATGCTCGGGAGCGACAAGTCCCCTCCGAGGACCGACGTCAGACTCTGACGCAGCGCCGCCCATCTCGGGCACACCTCGAGGGTGTGCTGGGCGGAGTCCACCGCCGCGCCACAATCGTGACATTCAGTCGTCGGCTCCCTCTGGGCCGTCCGGCACAGGTAGTCACCAAAGCAACCGTGCCGGGTGAGAACCTGCGTCAGACGGAAGGTGAGGGGCTTGCGTTTTCGACGCATCCACCGCTCAAGAACTGGGCGAATGGCAGCCTTTACGCGTGTGCCGTACGGTTGCCCCGCCAGGTCCTCCCCCCACCTCCGCATAAGCGCTTCCTGCCCTATCCGACGCACCCGTAGGATCCCGTCCAACGTAGGTTTCTCACCAAGATCATGGCAGAATCCCTGGAAGACCTCAGTTTTATGCTCAGTGACCTCGATGGAGTTTCCCAACAGGTGGGCCTTAAAATGAACAAGCTTTAAGTCACATAGCGAGCAATGGAGAGGACTATGCTGGTATTTTTCTGCGGTATCGAATGAGAAATGATTACATCCGCAGATGAACGTAGGTTGCCGATATAGCCCAGTGGATTTGCAAGTTAAAGTGGCAGTCTACGTTCAGCAGTGATAGATATAGTTGTAGATATATAATCGATAGAGTTTGAGCTGATATAATAATGATGATGAATCTTACGGAGTAAAGACAATTGAAATTTAGATTTTTTTAAATTATTATACTTACCTAATACAGCAAAAAATAATAAAAAAATAAGTAAGTAAAAATTTTCCATTAATATTTCTCTATACGAGGAAACGTGCTTTTTCGGCTTTATTGCTTGATTTAAATAAAATATGTAATTTTTGATATTTTCTGACTTTGCCAGTTTATCATAACGAAATAATGTTCAGTGGAATTATTTACGCATATTTCAGTTCTTTTTTTCATATAAAATGGTCGTAAAATCAACACTACTAAATAAAGTTGATTATTTTATCAGAGATCAATTCACGAATGAATTAATTTGCACTATTATTACTGTCCTCATTTCTCAGTTTTTTAATATCCTGTTTCTCGTCGGTCGATGTAATGGGTAAAATGGGTAAAAAAAGTGTAATAAGTAGATGTAGGTGTATTACATATTACTATTTCTAATAGAGTGATATTATCAAAATAAACCAAATTTATAACTATCTAAAATTTCATAGAAATATATTTTAAAGTCTTGCGGTGTCTCTCGAGTTAAATTTTTATTTTTACACTTAGACTAGAATCAAATATTTGCAAAAATATAAATGGGTGATTCCATTATAACTGTGATTTTTTATGTCCTTTACTGTTTGTTCTCACTGGTCATTAATTAATGATCTATAAATGAAATTTCTGGGTTAATTATAATTATGTTCATGAACATATTTCATCACTTTTTTTGTAAAGTATGACTTGCAATTCAGAGGAAACTGAGATTATATCACTTAAATGTCAGTACCGTGGCATGTCCATTTCTAGAATTTTCCTATAAATTGTATTTTTTTTTTGTCGCAATGTATAATTTAAACTAATTACCTGATAAATCTTACTGAGTATGATTAAACTTGCGAAATACCAAAAAATCGGGGAATTCATCGCAATTAGAGAAATTGATAGAGTTAACTGAAACGTCAAAAAAAAAAATTGTTATGATTACTATTATTCATTATAAAAATGTTCAATAATTAAATGTTAATTAATATTAAAGAGTTTACTTTTAAACTTAAAACTTAAACGTTATAAAACAATAAATTAAACGATTTTTCTAAAGAATGTTCGTCAAATTTATTATATGTCAGTACCGTGGAACGAAAAATTTGAAATTTGATTGTCGCTCTCGAAATTTTCAAGTTGTAGCGAAATTGTCTCAGACTTTAATTTTTACAATAATTTAGAGTAATAACATCCATAAACAGATAAAAAAAAAAATAATTTTGATATCCAAAAATTATTAATAAAAAAAGTCACAGTTAGAAAAGAATCACCCAAATATCTGCCCCGAACGGAAATCGAAGCCGCGACCGTCGGCGTTGAAGTGACTACTTGCAACACTACACCACAACAGTCGTCAACAAAATAACAAAACCCTTATCGTATTAGTATAGATTTTAAGCTCCTAAGTCATGTAACATCTAACGCCTAACATCTGACGCCTAACGCGTAACGTCTAACACCTAACGTCAAACCTGTGACGTCTAACACCTAATGAAGGATTACTAGTGAGATTAATAAAAAAACTTGCTGCTGGTTTGGATGAAGACTTTTATTTTAATGATGAACGATCTTTCTCGAACTGCTTGTAACAAATTAATATTAAAATATGACGGTGAACTAATAATAAAAAAAAACAAGTGCAGAGTAATTTCTCTTACAAAACTGACAGGCGCTTCAACATGCCCCCGGGCGTTGAAAGTGGAACTTTCAACCAGAACTCATTATTGGTAAAGGGCATATTCTGTTGAATGCTCTTCTTAATACTCCCGTTGATGTCTGTATGTCAGCAACACGAACAACTCCATCAGTCCCAGGATGGACGGCAACGATTCGTCCCAATTTCCATTTCAGAGGTGGTAGATTTTCTTCCTTAATCACCACTAAGGAATTAAGCTGTACTTTGTCCTTACATGAACGCCACTTAGTACGTTGTTGTAATTCAGCAACGTATTCTTTACTCCATCTTGTCCAGAAATGCTGGCGTAGTTGCTCGATTCTTTGAAAGCGATTTAAATGGCTTGTGGAGTGATCTTGATAATTTGGCTGTGCGATGGAAGTAAGCGGACGACCGATGAGAAAATGACCTGGAGTCAGGGGCGTGTAGTCAGCAGGATCTGAAGACAGCGGTGTTAGTGGACGAGAGTTTAATATTGCTTCAACTTGAATTAGAATGGTGTTAAATTGCTCGTACGTCAAATTACAATTTCCCAACACTCGCTGAAGATGATACTTTGTTGACTTAACACCCGCCTCCCAGAGACCGCCAAAATGAGGAGTATACGCGGGAATAAAATGAAACTTTATTCCATCATTGGCCATACTTTCACTCAAGGAATCGCTATTAGTTTTTAAGAATTTTGAAAGCTCATTGTACGCACCAACAAATGAGGTACCGTTGTCAGAAAAAATATCAGTTGGTTTTCCTCTTCGCGAAATAAATCTATATAAGGCTAGTAAAAAACTTTTACATGTTAAGTCACCTACAAGCTCCAAATGAATAGCCTTGGTGGTAAAGCATATAAAAATTGCTATATACACTTTAACTAACCTACATCCGCGACCTTGGCGACTATCGCACGTCATCGGGCCGGCGTAGTCTACGCCGGTTGTCTCAAAGGGGTGACCACCTGGAAGGACCCGCTCCCGTGGTAAGTTACCCATTAAAGGAGTAACAACCCTACCTTTCATTCGATGACACCGCACACATTTATGATAACAAGCTTTCGCTAAATTGCGACCTCCTATCGGCCAATAGGTTTCTCTAATTGAAGCTAACAATAGCTGGGGGCCAGCATGCATCAATCTTTTATGCTCGTAATCAAACAATATTTTCGTAAAATGATGAGTGGACTGTAATAATAATGGGTGCCTTTTATTATAAGGGAAATTAGAATTGTCAAGACGTCCTCCGACACGCATTAAATTTTTTTCGTCTAAATAAACATTAAATTTTAAGAGAGGACTACCCCTTGGCAGGCTTTGTTCTTTAATCAATAAATTATATTCTGGAAAAGATTCGTTTTGACATTTCAAAATAATTAAATTTAATGCATCCTGTAATTCATCCTCAGATAAAAACTTAGTATCTGGTGATTGTTTTTTGCAAGATCTAATAAACCGCAATACATAGGCTACGGAACGAACAAGACGTAAATAGAAAAGCGCTCAAACTGAACTAATCCATTACGCAATGTACCGTTATCAACGACAGCGCCCAACGAAACGTCAGGTCGAGTTTCTGGTAAGAGCTCAGAATGTTTGATTTGAGAAGGCCAACGAGATGAATCCTCCATTAAAAATTCGGGACCAGACCACCACAAGTCAAGTTTGTGCAAAGTACTAATATTGACACCACGAGATATTAAGTCTGCCGGGTTCATGGAGGTTGGAACGTGTCTCCATATACATGTGTCTGTCTTTTCCAAAATATCAGCAACGCGGTTGCGTACAAATGGCTGAAGTTTACAGGGCAACATCTGTAACCAACCCAGCACTATCGTCGAGTCGGTCCAGCAATAGACCCGACTTATCTTTGCCCGAAGAGAGTTTATGACCTTATCATATAAACGAGCTCCCACCAAAGCTCCACACAATTCCAATCGTGGTATTGTCGTGGGTTTAATAGGTGCTACTCGACTTTTAGCCGATAATAAGCGCACCATGCCGCAGTCCTTACCATTTAAGGAACGAACATAAACACATGCCCCATATGCGCGCTCAGATGCGTCTGTGAAAATATGAAGCTCTAATTCTGTGTACGAATCACAGACTATAATGCGAGGAATACGAAAATTATTTAAAAGATGCAAATCTTTGACAATGCTTTGCCACTGCACACTAATTTTTGACGGCAATGTGTCATCCCATGATAACTTGTCTAACCACATTTGTTGCAATAGCATCTTCATGCTACTGACACATGGAGACAACAGCCCTAGAGGATCAAAGATGCGAGCGATGATTGAAAGCAAATCTCGTTTAGTATTATGATGAGAAGTCACCGATGAATCTATAGAAAATCCAAACTCATCAGACGTGGCATACCAGCTTAGACCTAGTAACTTATTTGGCTCATTAGATCCTATATTTAGGTTACATGATGATTCAGCAGATGGTGGTACCAGGCTTGACTCATTTGACATCCATTTTCTCAATGGCATACCCGCTGATAAGAGTGCGTTAGTGACTTCCGTACGAATTAACTGAACTTGATTTAATTCATCACCTCCAGTAAGCATATCATCCACGTAGAAGTCGTGTTTGATAATCTCGGCAATCATGTCGTCCCTGCAGTCAAGACCTATTTGCCTAAGGCATCGCGTCGCAAGAAAAGGCGCACTAGCCGTACCGTACGTCACGGTATTTAGGGCGTAAATTTTAAAGGGTTCAGATGTATTATCACGCCAAAGTATTTTTTGCAAGTACCTATCAGATGGATGGACAACTACTTGTCTATACATCTTCTCAACGTCAGCCGTTAAGACGTACTTGTGCTGTCTGAACCGAAGAAGTATAGACAATAGATCATCCTGAATGGTAGGTCCTACCATCTGTATGTCATTAAAGGTAACACCCGACGAAGTAGGGCAGCTTGCATTAAAGACTGCTCGAAATTTAGTAGTAGCACTACATCTGCGTAGAACGCCGTGATGTGGAATAAAATTATCACTATGGCTTAGTTCACGTTTACATTCTGTCATGTGACCTAACAACTCATATTCGGACATGAATTCGTGGTAAATTTTACTAAGATCAGAATTAGCTTTCAACCCTCGCTCAAGAGATAGTAAACACCTTGTAGCTCTTTGAAGCGAATCACCAAGAACAGACGGGCTTTGCTTAAGTGGTATACGAACGCAAAAACGTCCGTCCGCTAAACGTGACGTATTTTGAATAAAATGTTCCTCACATCTCTTTTCTTCCGACGAATAATCTGAAGATTTCACCAGCATCTCTTCTAATTGCCAGAAGCGTGATAAATCGGCTCTAATTTGGTCAATGTCACTAACAGATGAAGAACTAATGTTGGTAAGATTGCAACATATATTTTTAGAAAATAATGTAACATGCTTGTTACTGATAGTGCCAGAGACTATCCAACCTAATCTGGTTTCACACAGCAAAGGTTTTCCATCACCTAATTTTATTTTGTGTGACCCTAACAAGTCCCAGAATAGGTCAGCGCCTATTAGGATGTCTACATCAGAGGGCTTGTAAAACGTAGGGTCAGCTAAGCAAATGTCAGTGGGAATATTTAAATAAGATATGTTTAATCGACAACTTGGCACTTGAGTAGTAATTGATGGTAAAACAAAACAATAGACATCAGTAGAAAAACTGTTATCTAATGATGTCATGGTAACACGACATGTTTTACCTACGTGAGAGCTCACGTTATTTATGCCTAAGATTGACCTATTTATATAACTAGTTTCTAAATTTAATCTTTTACACAATCTATCAGTCATAAAACTCAAAGTACTGCCACTGTCAAGGACGGCGCGAACAGTATGCACACGATTATTACGGTCATGCATATTTATCAAAGCAGTTGATAACAGCACCTCGCGCTGTTTAGGGTCACCGCAGGATGCGACGTGAGCTGACAGGGCTACATTATTTGTGTCGTTCTTAGTACATGGTGATGATGACGATGACGCCGGTCTATCGGTCACATTATTTAACGTATTGTCGTTGCGAATATTTAACATACCATTAGATTTGGAAATATGAATGAGCGTATTATGCTTACGCTTACATAATTTACAACCCGTTTTTTTACAACGGTTAGCAAAATGACCCTTATGAAAACAGTTATAACACACCTTATAATCTGGCAATAATTTAAAACGATCATTGTTACTTAACGAAAGAAACTGTGGGCACGTATTTAGATTATGGTCACCTTTACATTTAGGGCAAATTCTCGTACCGAAATCTGTGTCGGAATTGATGGGGCTTTGAGCCACCATAGACTTCAACTTAGGAACCTTTATAAATGAACTGGATGCATTATTTCGTGACAGTTCTATTGTTTCAATTAAATCAGCACGGCTACGCATAAATCTAATGAAATCGTCAAATTTTATATAATTATTCTTATCTTCACGTCCCTTGAATTCCTCCCATTCACGAAATGTTTTTTGATCTAACTTGCGTGAAACAATGTAAATTAAAAGAGTGTCCCAGTGCTTTACAGGTTCACCAAGCGATTCTAACGCTCGCAAGTTTTTATTTAATTGATCAATGAGACGTTTCAAGGTTGACGATGATTCCTTTACAATCGGTTCAACATTAAACAAGGCGGAGATGTGATTTTGAATTAACAACCATCTATTGTCAAACCTATCGCACAATAACTGCCAAGCCACCAAATAGTTACTCGCTAAGAATTCGATCGATTGAATTACCACAGCAGCGGCTCCCTCCAGGGAAGCGCGTAAATAATGAAATTTATTAATTTCATCTATTTCATCGTTAGAATGGATGAGGCTAGTGAAGGTGTCGTGAAACTCCAACCAAGTTTCATAAGAACCGCTAAATTTGGGCAATCGTATAGTAGGCAACTTAACAAGTTTATTATTACTAGCACGAGTACTTTTATTACTACTAATCGAATTTATTATCTTTATTAAACTTAGTTAAAAGACCTGTGCTTAATATTTATAATATTTCGACTCAAACTCGGATCGCTCAGAAAACTGTGCGTGAACATCTTCGGTGATGCATTCTAAACGCGTCTGTACCTCATCGTATTGTTCGTACAAAGACTCCATCTTACCCAATCGCAATTGTATCTCAGTTGCATCGGAATCATTCAATGTTTTAATATTGAGCGCGTCGAGATAATTAATGAAGGTAGTTAATCGGCCTTTAAAGCTCCCTCGCTTTTTCAATAATTCTCGTTCCTCTGACATTCTGGGAGTCGAGTGCAGTCAACCTGGAATTTATACAATAATCAGGTTAAACAAATATTTAAATAATGATGATTAGCAGAAATCTAAAGTATAAGAATCTAAAGTAGGTAACTGTGCCTAGTATAATGTATAAATAGGTAGATAGGTACACAATCTACACTAAAACAACTAAAAATTGATTAATTAAAGTGAATACAAATTTATATTCGACATAAAAATTTAATAAGTACGTAATGTGGGTACATTCGATAATTTACAATTAAAGATGAAAAAAAAATCAAAATAATGCCTTATTTGTAATTGTTCTAAAAATTTAGTAAGAATAAGTACCAAGTATATATTATGTTATAAAGCGCATATAATTATAACAGTACAAATCAATTAATTCAATGACTTAACGTAACTCAAAATATATGTGAAGGTAATCAAATAACTCAAAGCACAATGATACAACAGTTTTAACTACGCTCGCCGCTTAACTAACTAGCAATATCCAACGTGAACTATATAATTATTATACCTATTATGTTACAAATACCTGTGCATAATTATTTAACGATAATTAATATTGTTTTATAAGACAAACTAAGCTAAAATAATGTAAGCATTAAAACTTACTGTACCTTAAAACTAGGCACGTGTTTTAACTTAAATAGAATAAGTTGTTATACAATATTATAATAGTTAAAATAATGTAAGCGCTAATTCTTACTGTACCTAATAAATATATAAAAAAGGTACGTTTTAACTTTATTGTTAACACTTCTTGACAATGCTGCAGGTATACAATAAATAATGTAACACAATATTCTAATATAATATAATAACAAACTCACCTTAAAAAATAAGCTTACGCTAATTTAAGTTACCTGAGTGTTGGGTTACGATACTATGACTAGTAAATTTAAATTAAGTTCAATATTTAACACCATTGAATAAATCCACTTCATCCACATTCCAATTGCAAATTAATATTTCTTCTTTTAAATCCTTTGAAATAATATTTCTCAAATATAACAGCTGATTCTTCTCTGAATAATATCCGGCTCGAAGGACCACATGAAGGATTACTAGTGAGATTAATAAAAAAACTTGCTGCTGGTTTGGATGAAGACTTTTATTTTAATGATGAACGATCTTTCTCGAACTGCTTGTAACAAATTAATATTAAAATATGACGGTGAACTAATAATAAAAAAAAACAAGTGCAGAGTAATTTCTCTTACAAAACTGACAGGCGCTTCAACACCTAACGTAGAACGTCTTGGAATACTAGATTTAAATATAAAGCTAAATTTATTTACTATAAATAGGTAAAGAAATATATAAATTAGGTAACGTCTAAAGTCTTCATGTCTGACGTCTAACGTTAATGATAATTGATGGAAAATGGAAACGGAATAAAAAATTGATATATTTAGATTTTTCTTTTTAGATATTAAAAATAATGAAAACTTCCTATATTAAAATTAAAATTTATCATATCTATTAATGACTCACACAATGAAGCGGTAAGAACATGTAATTACAACGACGCCTACCACGACAGTATCTCACAAATCGAAGTCGTATATTTTACGAGAGCACACACACTGCTACTCGCCGTGATGAGTTTAACTTCCTACGTCTACCTGCAGTTTTTTCCCAGACACGTTAAAATGAATAATGATAGTACCTCACTCGTTAAAACTTTGTAAATATTATTTTATCCCTCGACTTTTTATCGACTAAATAATGTTATAACCATGTTTGAAAAAAACGCTTTACGCTAAAAATTACGTATCCATTTACATAAAAATAAAAAATAAAAACCTACGGGTATATTCGTCCATATATCTAACTTTTTACTTTATACCGTGTAGAAATAAAACCTTTTTTTTACGTTCTGTATTTTTAGGATCAATGTTGATGATCGTTTTAAACGATTTTTATGGGGTTGAAAGGTTTTAATGGATATTGATATGGATATTTAATATTCTTGATTTTTAAAGCGCTCTGTAAACGATCAAGTACTTTGTCAAACTTTGCGTATTTGGTCAAATATTTGATCTAGTAGTATATATAATAGTATGCGACCATCTTTGATATGTTTCTCGGGCAGTCTATGTGTTTGACGTATATTTTTTAATTTTTACTTAATAAGTTGCTACTATAAATATATAATATTGTTTCACAGAGTATCGAAGAAAGTAATAAATAAAATAATTTTAAAATAAATCTAAACAATACAAATTTAAATTCGATTACCAAATACTGAAATAAAAACAATTTTGTTACCAGTGTTGAATATAAGAATTCTTCGCTTGAAGGATCGGAAGGCTTTCAGTCAAATAAGCTTAAGAAATATTAAAGGCTTCAACAAGATGAACACCCGAAACAAGGGATTGAGAATCAATTCGTTTCAGGTATGGGTATTTGGGTTTGTTTTTTTCCTGTTCAACAATAGTATCTTTATTGTAACCTGTAAAAATGAGCTATTATCTATTTTTGGAATATTTTTATTTTTATAGAATATTTTTGTATAGTAAATGTAGTCCCAGCTTTTTATGCTCTTGTATTTTAATGATTTGGCCTTAAGCTTTTTAATGATGGAGAAGGAAAATTTTATTAATGTTTTGTAGTTTTTATATTGTTACAAACTTATATAATTGTAATTAAAATAAATAAATACTTTTATTAGTTTTGGCGTGATATACGACCATATATAAATATATATATTGCACTTGTAAAATAATGTATACACACATAGTTATATTAAGAAAAAACAGTATTTTTAACACTCATGATATTTTTAATGCTAGTTTTGTTATTTAAACTAATTAAAAAACAGTCAAAAAAAGTTCAGTCTTGGACGACGATATGCAGATCCTGTATGTGGTCACGATAACGACCGAAATACTTCACTAATCGAGTTCTTCTTGAAGTGATAACTTCTTTTTCGGAGGATAAACCGCTTCCTTACGTAACGTGTAACGGCCAGTCTAAATTGACTGATAAAGGTAAGTTATGGACGTAGACGGATTACATAAATGTGTAGGAGGACTAGGAGGTATGAACAAATCTTTTTGAGTTTTGAATGGTTATAAAGAAATTAAACGGGTAAAGATCGTAATTTTTTCATCCGTGATAATGGATGACTTTCTTTTTTTTTTTGTATATTGAGAATAGGAATATTTTTACAGATTACAATTGTTTTTTTTTTAATTTTGTATTTTATTAATTTATTACGTAGTGATAATAAAATATTTTAATCGATATTTCAGATATTCCATTAACAAAGTACATTTACCAGGAAAGCAGAAAACCCAAGCAGGTTTGTTCGAAAGGGTCACGGGGTCGTGGGATATGTTTAGTTACGGGATCGGCCGTTACGTAATGTTGTCATTTTACAAAACGTTAACTAATATAGGCGTGTTCACTTTCATATCACTTTTGTATATGACTAGTTTTGTAATGCGGTTTTAACCGTTAATAGATTTTGAAGTGATAACTGTTCATGGGAGGGTAAACCGCTTCGTTACGTAACGCGTTATGGCGTTAGTCTGGCTTCTCTTTCTCTCACGCATACTGCAGCTGTAGGCAGACTCCTCCTCTCTCACTGTAACCCACAGTGCTAGCCATATTTCGGACAGATGCTTCTCCCTCTTTCTACTCAGTGTTTAGTGTGAGATAGACATATACTATTGACAGTGAGCATATAACATAATTATAACCTAAAACTATCGCCGTTTTTGAAAGTGATTAATTAATTGATATAAATTATAATGATTAATTTAAATATTAAATAGTTCTACTTAGATTAGTTTAACTTATCACTTCTATCGGGCGTCCCGAGACGCACACGTTTTTTTTTTCTTACGTTTCATTATAGTTAGGAATAGAACCCTATTTAATTTGACGGTCTAATTCGATGTGCTTTAATTATTTTTAACAATTTTATTGTATAAATGAGATTATGAGACGTGCACTTTTGGATGTTTCAAACTATTTTTTAAATCGTAATATATTGCCTTATTAATTTTGGACTATTGTGTAAGTATGACAACCATTCTGATGTAGTGGTCCGAGTAGTCGTCTCAACGCTGGCGGTCGCGGTGTCGTTTCCCGCTCGGGGCAGATATTTGCATTTGTAAAAATATATGTTTCCGGTCTGTGTGTATATCATTGTGGTTTTTCCCACCGTGGCTCGGATAGCACGTATAGCTGTTGGTCCTGGTTGTTACCATAAACACCTGATAGCGATCGATGCTTCATGATAGGGAAAATTATCTGCCAACCCGCAATAGAACAGCGTGGTGGATTAAGCTCAAACCCTTTTCCTATATGGAGAAGAGGCCTTTGCTCAGCAGTATGACGTTTAAAGGCTGATTCAGTTCCGTTCAGTGTAAGTATGGCCGCTATAGTGATAAATAAGTATGAACAAAATAAAGTTTAAAACAAGTATGCTTAATTAAAAAAATCAAAAAACCCGACTGCGTAAAATACTCTTATTATAAACTAAAAAAAATAAAACAATTTACTAGGTTTCATTTGATACCCATATTGCTACAGTAAGAAAAAAAAAATCAACTCCCCCCACTCCCCTCATTCCGCCATTTGCGGGCCCCATTTTGAAAATTTCTATAGTCTATGTCACTACTACAATTTAGATAAATCCAACGACACCTCATATGTCAAAAACCATCCAGCCGTTTGGGCTGTAGGGCGTGCCAAAGAAATGGACATACATACATACATACATACATACATACATACATACATACATACATACATACATACATACATACATACACACATACATACACTCGAAAAACATAACCCTCCTTCTGTCGCAGTCGGGTAATTAAAGGGGTTGTCTATAATACTCGGATTAAAGAACACGGTTTTCGAGGCCCTCATAGCTCGATCTTTACAAATATTTTTGTTAAACATTCGTGTTGTATGGAACCTTTTGTGAAATATCTCAATTGGCACTTCTACGATTTCATTCGGATGAATAAAGGTTATAAATAAAACACACTCATAATATTTATTGTTATAAATTGAAAAGAACAAAGTCTATTAACTGATGTGAACAAAATTGAAGTAACTATTTGTAATACCGAAGTAATGAATACACAAAACTTATAAAAATACAATTAACTTAAATATTTGTCTATTTGCCTCAGTTTTTTTCCGTTAATCTCTGAAACCCTCGTTCGGATGACATTCCTACGAGAAAACTGATTAATATTTTTTTTAACCAACTCGGGCTACTTTTATGTCAAAAATATGATATTTTAATACAACAGAACGGAATTGTTTCTTCCAGTGTGCTACTTTTGCACAGATTCTATTTACAAAATTTTTTCGTGTGCGCGTGTGCGTGTGTGTGTCCGTGTGCGTGTGCGTTTGCTTGTGCGTGGGTGTGTGTATGTGTGTATATAAAATCTTATATCTTTAAACGAGCAATTCTTGTATATATATATATATAATCTGAATCTCGGAAACGGCTCCAACGATTTTCATGAAATTTAGTATGAAGGGGGTTTCTGGGGTGATAAATCGATCTAGCTAGGATTTATTTTTAGAAAATGTCGTTTTATCCCTTTTTTTACGCAATTAAAAAATATCATTAGAATACGAAGGTAAATTTCGCTGTCATTAATAAGCTTAAAATAGCGCCGATGGGAATCGAACGGATTCAATATCAGAAAATCCGAGTTCGAATCCCGGTTTCTACAGACCAAATTTTTTCCTTATTTTTTCAAGTTTCTTTTTTGTGAGAAAAACTATTATTGAGAGCCCCTTTAATTTTTTATTTTTTATTTAAATAACCATTTCCTATTGTTTTACTATTATGTCGGTAAGATCGAAAATATTATTTATGTTTCATCAGTATGTAATGTATCTAAATATAATTTAACCGAGCAAAGCTCGGTCATCCAGGTACTATTAGTTTCATCATAACTACAACTTTAATCCCAGAACATTTAATTTGAAAATAGCATTTATCCAACATGAGATTCTATCGTACGGCGTTCAGTACATACGCTCCGCAGACCGCTTTTACGATTCTCTCTGTTGAACTGTTGAGACGACAGGGAATGAACACGGTACAAACATTGTGCCGTCGAACTAATATTTACTCGTATGAGAATCTGATCCGTCAGTTTCAGCTTAGAATGGAAATGCGACAAATATCGTGTTTTATTATGAGTAATAGTTTCGTAGTATAATTTATTTTATAACAAACTTTGACCGGAATTTATGTTTGTTCTTTTTGAAAATTAGGTAATAATAATTCATTGAGTCAATTATAAAAAAGTATAAAGCTATTTTTAACTGATCTAAATTTGCATGTTTTTATTAGCCGAAATAATATTAATTTAAGGATTTTCTTTGAAAAACATTTTTTTTCATTATGTACTATATGTGTATGACTGTATTTTTGCCAATAGTGTTATTTCTAGTACTAAAATAAAAACTGTAATTAATTATTTTTTATTATTAATATTTATTAAACAAAGATTTGTTGCTTCAATAAAATTAATTAGAAAATTTACACTGCTTGTTAGTAATATTATAGCTTTTATGTTTGTTATTAACTTTTAAGATGTCCTAGCTTGTCGCGGTACATCGTATCGCATCATATCGTTTACTTTAAATATCTCTTTATTTATCGGAGTATAAGCTTCTTGCTAAGGAGAAGTAAGACCAAGTTGTGCTTACTACCTGAAAATGAAATATAATAAATGCATTTGTTGATCTCCCATGCGTTTTTGTCTTATTCAAGAGTTAATATTTACAAGATCGTTAAACGTATTCATCTAAACTCCTTACAACTTTTTTAAAAATTCTAAATTTTAGACTTGAAACAATAATTATTTAAAGTATCCTTATCGAATCTCACAAATTCGACATTGAATATACCTAAGATTACTTTACCTTGGTGAATGTATATAAAGTTATTGGGACGTAATTCAATGAAGTCAGGCAGCAAGGACGCTGTGACCTACGGGGAAGATAATTCTAAGCTTAATCCGTATCTCAATATTTTGATTGGAATAGTTTTAAGGGATTCATTTATTTCTGAGTAATGAGATTGATTTGATATTGGAAATGGAATTAATGTGATTTATTTTTATTTAGAAATTATAGTTACTTAACTACAACATATGGTTCATCTGGCTATTGGGTTTGTGTTTGCGGGGTTTATTTTTGTTCTTGACAAATGTTTTGTATGTTTATGGACCCCCGACACAAACCTCCGAGAAGTTTGAATTATTTTTTTGTTATTATTAATTTGTAATATAAATAAATAAATATAAACATGTTTAACATACACACAAGGTCACTTGTTCCTAAAGTAGGCAACTTAATGCCTGTATTTTAGGTAACAGCCGACTGATATATATATTTTTTAAATAAATATACATATAAATAATACATATATAAATAAACATATATTACACCCAGACTCGGCGCGGGAATTGAATCCACAACCCTTGGAGCAGAAAACAGGGTCACTGCAAACTGCGCCAACGGGTCAGTCAATATATATAAATATAATGTTTATTTGATTAAAAAAACCGTTAGTTAGAGTTAAGCAGTACAATTCTTTTCTAGAAATAGATATTACTCGCTTTTATTTAAGCAAGTTTTTTTACTCCAAGTGTGGGTAAGTAAAAAAAAGAACTTCAAAGTTTTATTGTGTTGTTGTTATACAGGTCTTATTTCAGTAAATTTTAATTAAATTATTCATGCAATTACTAATCGTGTACGTGACCAGGTGAGATATTTCACGAGTCTATCAAGAGGCCTAAGCATCTCTTTCGACGTTTCTAACTTTACGATTGACGCAATTCCCATAACAAACTTTCTTTCCTTATTATATCCCTGTAGATTAGAAGAAAAATATATCGATGCTCACTTACGTTACACAAGAGTCTTGTTTTTTTTTATAGGTCTATATGCTTGCTATTGATTCTTACCTTAAGATAATAAATTGAATTGCCTTCTGATAACGTGTACCATAGTTATACCATATATTTTCGTACGCAGAATCAGCTATGCCCGAACTCTGCACAGGAGAAGGAAAAGAAGTATTAATTTTTTATGGAAAATCCAGTAAAATAACAAATACACACCCAAATTCATTTGCATCTTTAGAGTAACCTATAAAAAAGAAAAACAAAACGCAAATTAAATTACTATTACTTTATTTTATTTTATTTTTATTTTTATTCAATAGGAATAGTTACAGGCCACAGATAGATAAGCATGCATAATACAATATAAATGGAAGAATCTTATTTAACACTGAAGCCCTATTATAACTAAACACAACATTACTTACAAATACAACTCATTATGGTGTTTTTTACAGTCAACAATTGAATTGATATAAAAAATTAAATAGAATGATATGAATGAATATAATAATTAGATAAAATGAAATTGATTTGATAAAATTAAACAGGAATTGAAAATTAAACAGGAATCATAATAACAATAACAAATATTAAACATGAAATTGAATAGAATATAAAAATAAATACATTAAGCACTGACTAAAATATCATTGAAGTTTTCATTAGATTTGACAAAAAAAAAAAAGAAGACTTTTCATATTGAAGATAACAAATCATTGTTTCATACATCATAATAATAATAATTAACCGATAATAATAATTAACCAATAATAATTAATTGTTCAATCATCACTGTTCCGTAAGTCACTAATGGTAACATCCAGAACACGCGACAAGTTATGTTTAATAAGAGCCACCTTGAAGGACTGATGGGTACAGTTAAACACATCAAAATCGGAGCATATCATATTATATAGTCGACACATTCTATGTAATGGATTATTTTTCGAAACGTTGTTTAAGGCATGCGGTATGTCAAACAGTTTTTGAATACGTACAGAGCTACTAGGAACCTTGATCGATAGCTGCTCCACTATTGAGGCATTCATAGTGCCATTTACAATTTTGTGAAGTGTACACAAGTCTAATATTACTCTGCGAATTTCTAGACTAATCATGTTGAACTTACACAAACGCTCGTTATAATCATGTATTTTTCTTCTCAAGCCGAATCTAGAGCATAGCGACCTTAAAAATCGTCGCTGGATTGCCTCTATTCTGTCTATGTGGTTATTGTATATAGGAGACCAAACGGATGAGCAATATCAATTACACTCCTAACTAGAGTCATATACAATGTGATCCAAGTTGCTGTATCCTTAAATGGCTTGGCAGTCCGGATTACAAAAGACAACATCTTGTTAGCCTTGCTGCAAATCTGGTCATAATGGGTATTGAAAGACAGTGTCGAATCAAAAATAACGCCCAAATCTCGAATTGTTTCTACGCGCATTATAGGAGTATTGGCCACAGTATACCTGTACACTAATTTATTTTTATTTTTGGTAAAGGATATTACTTGACATTTTCCACTATTAAGAACCATGCGATTTTCTGAACACCAGTATACAATTTTATTTATGTCATTCTGAAGAGCTCTGCAGTCTTCAATATGGTGTATTCGGCGGAAAATTTTTATGTCATCTGCATAAGCTAGACATTCACTATCAATGCTTATCAGGAGGTCGTTGATAAACATAATGAATAACAGAGGACCTAAATTGGAACCTTGGGGAACACCTGATGTTGCTAAAAACGGGACTGAGTCATAACCACTCAAAGCAACCAACTGTGATCGATTATTAAGGTATGTGGTGAGCCATCGATGAAGGCTCCCATGTATCCCCTGGTGGTACGCTTTTAGTAACAATATGGAATGATTGACACGGTCAAATGCTTTAGAAAAATCTGTATAAATTGAATCCGTTTGTATTCTGTTATTAAAAGAGTTACATATGAATGCCGTGTAAGTGAGTAAGTTTGAGCTTGTTGATCTTCCGGATACAAAACCATGTTGTTTTGGGCTCAAAAGATGTTTAAAATGACTAAATATTTGATCGTAAACAAAACCCTCGAAAACTCTAGCGAACCAGTTTAGTATACTGATAGGCCGGTAATTTGAGACGTCACTCCTATCCCCGACTTGTATATAGGTGTAATTTTAGCAATCTTCCACAACGATGGGAACCTACCCTCATGGATAGATTTGTTGTATATGATTGATAGTGGAAATGCTAGAGTAGTCGCACAAAGTCGAATGAAAATTGGCGGTATACCATCAGGCCCAGCACCTTTGGATAGGTCAATGTGCTTAAGCTTCTTTAATACACTTTCAGTTTCTATATAAAAATTACATAGGGCGAAGTTGGATGGTGCAAATTGAGGACTATAATTAACTGTTGTGCCAGTGTCATAGACAGACGAGAAATAATTGGCAAAAAGATTTACAATAGATTCACCCGTGTCAGCAAATTTACCATGGTAATGCATTTTATTAGGTACATCGTTAGTGATCCTCTTGTTTTTTGTATAACGCCAGAAGGATTTTATATTTGTTTTCAAATCACCCTCAATACGAGCTATATAATTTTTGAAACAAACATCCATCATAGATTTTACTCGTGATCTTAGCATAGAGAACGTGTCATAATCACGAGGGTTAGCATTGATTTTGTAGCGGGAATGATATTTTTCCTTTTCTTTGAGCAATTTTATAAGACCCTGCGAGAACCAAACAGGATATTTGTTAGATCTAATTTTCATTTTAGGTGTATATTTCTCAATAATAACATAAAGTTGGTTGTAGAAAAATTGAACAAATTCATCACAGTCAAACTTTTGAGCATAATATTCCCATTCAATTTTTGAAAGATCATTTTTACATCCTACATAATCAGTCTTGCGAAAATTTAATCTATCAATAACAGCATTAATAGTTAAAGAAGCCGTTAGGTGTCCCATGAGATTAGCTTCTATTGGAGGATGATGTGCATCCATCCTGCTGATAGGTGTTGGTTGCAATAACTTAACTTGTTCGGGGCAGTCTGTGATAATTAAATCCAATATTCTTTTGTTAACATTACAGGTATTGTTAATTTGACGCATGGATGTAGTGTGAATGAAATCATACAAAATCATAGATTTGTCACAAAAATAGTTTAAAGGACAACCGGAGTCTACAGACCATGTTATGTCGCCCAGATTGAAATCACCGATTATGCACGTCCTATCCTGGGGTTTACAATTTATAATGAATTTACAGGTAATCCGTATGTGATGTAATCCGGTATATATACGGTACATAGATTAATATGAGTATTTTTAGATATTTTTATCTGCACCCATAAGTCCTCCAAAAACTCTGTCTGCCAGTCACTACGCACCAACATTTCAAGATTTTTAGTGACTGCTATTAATACTCCTCCCCCATGGTGTTTGTTGAAACGTTTCAGAAATGGAGTACTCCTATCCCTACGTATAACTGAATACCTGCTATCAAATAGCTCAGAGGACAAGATCGTATCATCTAGCCATGTTTCACATAGGCAGATAACATCATAATTATTAGATAAAATTGCATTATATATATCAACCACCTTGCTTTTCATACCTCTTATGTTCTGATAATAAATTGAAATAGCCATTATTTTAGTTTTACAATAACCAAAAACCAAAAATTGTTAAAAGTCACATCTAAACCAAGCAAACAAATTGTGGAAGAAATTATCGAATTAGATTCAAGCTGTCCTTATTTCTGATTATTATAAATGGTGAGTCGGGGTTTTTTCTTACATAAATACGACCATTTCGAACCCATACAAACTTATAAGAGAATTCTTTAGCTTTTAGTCTTGCGGCAGCATGAAGAGATTTGTTCACAGGAGAAAGGTGCTCAGAAACGTAAACAGGTTTCTTGTCACCTGCTATTCCCAGTAAAGATGTATTGAGTTTTTCATTTGATTTAGCTTTATTGTATCTATGGATAGCTGAGATGAATTCATCACGACATCTTATGCTTTTAAATTTCACAACAATCGTACGAGGCTGCTTACTCTCTTTGTTAACTTTAGCAACCCTGGTGCAATGAACTACGTCCCCTTCATTTAATTTATGTCCAACGACATTCGAACATTGTTGTAGTAGATTAGACAGACTCTCATTGCGATATTCTGGTACACCGTGCAGCTCTAAATTGTTTTCACGTAGGTGTTGTTCCATGTTATTTAAACGATCTGATAATTCATGAACTGAATTCTTAAGCGTGGCATTTTCGCATTTAAGGTTAGCGTTTTCATTGATTAGCCTGTCAGTTGTATTTTTAATTTCATCATATTTTGCACCAAGAAAATCCATTGAATTATGGAGGTCTTGTAATTCATTCCTTAATACCGTTAGCTCAGTTTTAAGGATTTGAGTTAGCATTGAAGGTAGTTCCTGCCTAATAGCCGTAAGTACTTCATCTCTTATAGCAGAAATTAACTCGGCACCATTTGGGAAGTCCTTAGCTGAGTCTGTAGTTTTATTATGATCGTCCTGTCGATGGCCCCTATTGCGTTTTGTAACATTAGTGGAGTCCGTATCAAGCAGCATATCACTATCAGACTTACTAGGGGAGGTGTTGTCTTTAATATTGCGAACTGGAGTATGTATATTCCCAGATTTTGGTACTTTATTAGTGCATTCGTGACAGGTCCACGTACTTTTGAGATCTTTAGTCATTTTGGTACGGAATTGTCTCAGCGCAATATTTGCACATTCCAAATCATAAATATTAGCACATTTACAGCAGTTTATATATGCAGGCTGTATAATTTTAGTATGACAACCAGCACAGACGTGGGACTTGGAGGACATTTTGATCCTCTATAATATTCTAACTTCAAACTGTTAGGTGGTGGCGAGGAATCACAACAAATTTCTTGTTTATGGTCTATGGTCTATTTGCGTTACTGGCAATAATGCGAAACGTCTTGTCAGTTATCACTTGTCAGATGTCAGGGACAGCTGTTCGACCAATCTCTATTTATCAGGATTCTGCGGTCTGTGGTATTGTTTACTACACGTGCGCGACTTCTAAATTAGGTTTTTTGTACTAATATCGTTTAGTTTCACTAACATTTGTGTTGTCCTGTGTTGTTTCTTGTGTAGTTCGAAGATATATTACTTGTTGTGAGGTAAGTTTTTCATTAATAATTTAGTAGCTGGTGATGGAATCTGAGGAACCCCCGGATGGGGGCGGAGGTGACTCCATATGTCATGATATTGAGATGTCCACTGATGACATCATTGGAGAAAACACCAAAAAAGTCTTGAAGGCTACCAAACGCTCTCAAGCCGCTGCAGAGAGTATTGTAAGCAAACGGGTTGCTTCCTCTCCTCCTACCGCTTCAATTCAGCATACATATACACTTCCTGAATTTAATGGTACTAAACTGAAGTACAATGACTCGGATAAAGGCCCTTTTATTGTCCATGTCTCACGAGTGGAACCCGACCCATCAGCTGGCTATACTATTAGTTTGCTTAAATTCGCTCACATTATTTACAGAAACAAGGTCTCTGGTGTTCTCAAGGGGGGGATTAAATCAGCAGGACGCAACCGTATTGTTGTTGAATTTGAGAATGCTTCTTCTGCCAATAATTTCATCGATAGTCCATTGTTAGAGGAGCTTAATTATAAAATCATTATCCCAGCATTTCACATCACCCGAATGGGTATTGTGAAGCAAATACCTGTCGACTGGTCTATGGAAGAGTTCCTGAGTAGTATTGAATGCTCCACCCCCGGCTGCCGTGCTATAAAAGCAAGAAGGCTGAACCGTAAATCTATTACTGACGGTAAAACTGAGTGGTTACCTACTCAGACAGTTGTTGTTACATTTTTAAGCCAAACCTTGCCTGAGAGAGTCTTTTGTTGCTACACTTCACTTCCAGTAGCCCTTTACACCCTTCCCACTATCCAATGCAATAATTGCTGTCGCTTTGGGCACACTCAAGATAAATGCAGGTCCAAACCACGGTGCTTTATGTGTGCTCAACCACATCCTGGACGTTCTTGTGAAGTACCCCGTAGTGAGGCTACATGTCTGTCCTGCTCAGGCCCACATCCGGCTATCGACCCCAATTGCCCTGAACATATGAGACAGAAACAAATAAAAATTGTAATGTCAGAGGAAAATATCCCATACTCTGAAGCCTCTCTCCGTTTTCGCCCTACCCGTCGCTCTTTTGCTGACTCCACACGCTCTTCTCATTTGAATAACCCCACTTGCTCTCCCAACTCTATGTCCACTCCTACTCGCCCCCCAATGAGCCCTCTCACTCCAATTTATGAAATCTCCAGCCCTTTAATCCCTCCTGTTTCATCCCAACGAAAAACTGTAACTCTCAACCAACGACCTCGCCCTCCCCTTAGTAAGGGATTTGACAAAGAAGCTCACTCTGCCCTAATTAGTTCTCCGAAATCTTCCCAGCCTAATGGCTGTGCTCTTATAACTTCAGATAATCATTCTAGACAAAATCCTGAATTATCCGATATCATCCAACTTTTGCATTCTTTAATAGATATCATCACCAAGCATAATATCAGTTTACCGTACACTGTCACTGAAAAACTTAATCAGTTCACTCCTACTTCTCTTAATAAAAATGGCGACAATTCTCCAATGGAATTGCAAGAGCATTAGGCATAAAAAACATGAAATTATTTCACTAATTACCTCCTATCATCCTCATATTTTGGCCATCTCGGAGACATGGTTAAAGCCGGGTTCTCGTTTTCGGGTTCCTGGGTATTCATGTCTCCGCGATGATCATGTTAGTGGATGGGATGGAAGTGCCCTTCTTCTTAAACATTCCCTTATCTATTCATTGATTCCTCTCCCTCCCCACTCTCCTTCTTTCAATATTGTAGCCGTCAGGGCTATAAATACAACCTTTGTGTCAATTTATATTCCTTCTCCTAATTCTTCTATTATTTCCGAGTTAAACTCTATCCTCTTAACTCTTCCTAACCCTTTAGTTGTTGTAGGTGACTTTAACTGCCATCATACTATGTGGGGTTCCCTCCAGTGTGAGTACCCTTCTGCTCACCTCATTGATTTGTTCGATGATAATAACCTTTGTTTACTAAATGATGGCTCGCCTACTAGAAGAACTCCTCCCTCTCAGAATCCCAGCTGTGTTGACTTGTCCTTAACATCCTCCAATCTGGCCTCTCAGTGTAACTGGAAGGTATTATCCTTCTCATATGGTAGTGACCATCTTCCCATCCTTATCTCCTTATCCCAGAGTGTTCCTATCTCGCCTATGCCATTTCCTCCTCTCTTAAAGTTTCGTACCTCGAAGGCTAAGTGGGCAGAATTTCAGCAATTCGTTACAAGCCAGACAGATCTATTTCCTGAAATAACTGTTGAGAACTTTTTACAAACTTATAATGATTTTATTTCAGCTTTGTTAACTTCGGCCAATCAATTCATCCCAATTAAAAAGTCTCCTAAAGATTTCATTCCTTCTCCCCCATGGTGGGATTCTGAATGCACGGAAATCATCCGTAAACGGGATGAGATGGAAGAGGTCTTTATGGAATTTCCGTCCTTGGAAAACTACTTAAATTTCCAAAAAACTAATGCCAAATCAAAAAGGGAATTATCCTTGAAGAAACGTAAAGGCTGGTCTCGTTTCTGTGAGAGTCTTTCTCCCCGAACCCCTTCTTCACTTGTTTGGAAAAAAATAAAAAACTTCCGAGGTTCTTTCACTGATAGTAATCCTGTTTTCAATGATCCTTCCGTCTGGCTCTATGATTTTTTGGATAGACTAGCTCCACCTTTTGTTCCTCCTGAAAATTGTTTCCCTTCATTTTCCCCTTCTCCTCCTTCCTATGATCGAATGGATGATCCTTTTATATTTGATGAGCTTTGCTCTGTTTTAGACAATCTTCACGACTCCGCCCCTGGTATTGATGGTATTCCTTACTCCTTTTTAAAGAAATGTTCTGACTCTTCAAAATTAATTTTACTCTCTATTCTTAACAAAATTTATGAAACTGGGTTTGTTCCTGACTCATGGAAACATCAAATCATCATTCCTATTCTTAAACCCCATAAAGATCCTAAAGATCCCTCCTCCTATCGTCCTATTGCCTTATCGTCAGTTCTGGCCAAAATTATGGAACACCTAATAAAAAATAGATTGGAATGGATTCTTGAAAGCAGGAATATCTTGTCAAAATCGCAGTTTGGGTTTAGAAAAGGTATGGGCACGATGGATAGCCTGAGCGTTTTCTCTTCGGAAATTCGCCTGGCATTCTCAAGGGGTCATCATCTTGTTGGTGTCTTTCTTGACGTCACTTCAGCCTATGATAGTGTCCTCCTCCCGCTACTCAGGCAGAAAATGCTCCAGCTGAGTCTTCCCGCGAGGATGGTTAATATCATATGTAACCTTTTCATGGAACGCTATATTTCTGTTCGAGTCCAAGGTACTATGTATCCTCCAAGAATAGTATGGAAGGGGTTACCACAGGGCTCGGTTTTAAGCCCCATACTCTACAGTTTATATACTTCTGAACTTGACTCTTCTTGTTCGTCCGATTGTGACATATTACAATACGCAGACGATATAGCCCTGTATTATGCCTCAGAATCTATTGACGATTGCTCTGTTCGCCTTAATTCTGCTATACAAAACCTTTATATCTGGCTAGTGGATCATGGCTTATCTCTGTCTGGTCCTAAAAGCTCTGTAGTTGTGTTCTCCAGAAAAAGATTGATACCAGATATTGATATTGTTCTGGAAAATGAGACCATTGAAGTAAAAAATAATGTAAAATTTTTGGGTGTATACTTTGACTCTCGTATGACTGGCACGGTCCACCTTAATTACATCAAGGAAAAATGTGAAGTTGGTGTAAATGTTTTGAGGTCTCTTTCAGGTGTTTGGTGGGGTGCCCACCCCTACACTCAGAAACTCATTTATAACGCCATTGTTCGGAGCCATTTTGATTACGGGTCATTCTTGCTTGAACCGTGTAATAAATCTGCTTTAGCTGATTGGGACAAAATTCAAGCTAAGTGTCTCCGCATCATTTGCGGAGCCATGAAGTCCTCCCCCATAAAAGCTCTCCAAGTAGAATGTCTGGATCCGCCCTTAATTCTCCGTAGACAATATCTTTGTGATAGATTTCTCTACAAAGCTGTTCAAAATTCTTGCCACCCATTACTTACCTCTCTTTGTCACCTTTCAAATTTTATTCCATCTTCAACTTATTGGACTCATAAAGAAGCTCCTTGCCTTTTCAAAAGTTATGAAAAAATTATTGCAGCATCTCCTCTTTTTCAATTTCCTGGTAATCCTTTGTTTGCTGTCCCTTTTCATGCACTTGTTTTTAGGCCCAATGTAATTACATATTTTGGTATTAATAAAGAAGATCCTGGAGCCAACGTTCGTTTTAAAAAACTCTTAAATGAGCAGTTTCCCGGGTGGCGAACTATGTTTACAGACGCCTCTAAACTATCTGCAGATGACCCTGTGGGTTCTGCGGTGTGGGTTCCTGACATGAAGCTGACTCTTAGTTTTAAATGCTCTCCCAGGATATCTGTTTTTTCTGGAGAAACAATAGCTATTTATGAAGCTGTATCCCTGGTAGAATCCCACAATCTTAATAAAACCATCATTTTTACTGATAGTCGCAGTTGTTTAGAGGATATTTTAAAATTCCCCTTACGTTCTAGAGATGTTCATCCTATCAACCTCAAAACTCGAGAACTTCTTTTTAAGTGTCACTCTGCTGGAATTGAGGTAGCCCTTGCATGGATTCCTGGCCACTCCGGAATTTCTGGCAATGAACAGGCTGATATATGTGCTAAGTGGTCTATTTGCAATGGTGCAGAGACTTACGCTAACTGCTTTGCCCAAGATTTACGTTCTCTCGCTAAAATTGATTTGAATAAGCGCTGGAATGATGCATGGAACTGTACCCGACATGTAAAAGCTAAATTTTATGGCAGTTTACAACCTGATATTCCATTAAAACCTTGGTTCTTTGAGTTTCGTAAATACTCTAAATTTTCTACTTCGACAATAATTCGGTTGCGTCTTGGCCATAACTGCAGCCCTCATTTTTTATCAAAGATCAGGGTTAGGGACCACTCTTTATGTGAATGTGGCCTTGACGAGGGTACCGTTGAACATATTTTCTTTGATTGCACCAGATTTCCTGTTTCATTGTATGATATTCTTCCTCCTACTTTTCCTCGCCCTTTCAACATGTCCTGTATTTTGTCTTCTTCAGAAATTTCTATTATAGCTATTTTATTTAAGTATATTGAAAGATATAACATTAAACTTTAAGCAAGTATAAGTATGTATTATTTATATCATAAGTATATTTAAGTAAGTAGTTTTATTATTTTGTATCTTAGTTGATGTTGGTTCTGGTATATTATATTGTGATGTCTTATTTGTTTTAGATCGTGCTACTGGTCATTTGGCAGAACGAAAAAGTGCTATCTTAAGCAATCACGTGTATTTTTCAACCCTGACACTGGCAGAATTGTCAACCTATTGACAGAAGCCATAAATATAAACATTGCATTGCTCTATTTATCAGTAAAAATCGATACTTAATTTTACTGCTATTGGCCAAATTGTTCCTTAAATATGTGTTGTTAGGATGATTTTTCAATATTATAACGAATTTCTACCTTGATTGTAAAAAAATATGAATGTGAAAAATATACCCCAGTAGACTGTGGTTTTGATATTTTTGTTCTCCAAAATGTGGCTTGAGGTTGTGTTTTTCTTTGACACACAATATACCAGGTATTAAGCAAGTTTTTACCACTTATTTTAATTCAATTATCAGAGCTTATTCAAAACAATGTTAACTGTAGAAATGACAGATGATGGTTTATATGTATACGTTTAATACTGCGACAATTAAATTCATATAATTATGTACAATAAGGTTAGGGATAACCTTACTTCTAACTATTGATGTTTTAACACAAAAAAATATTTTAACTTTATATATTGTCCATGATTGTGCCAGCCAGTCTTACATAATATATTAATCTATAGCAAAAAAAATCTAAAAGAATTGACCCCACGTCTCATAGCCTTCACTGGTGACAGGAGCTGGATACTAGTGCATTTTTTGCCCATAGAATCGGAATTGCGATTCAACGGGGAAAGGCTGCCAGTATTCTTGGCACAATTCCACGCGGACATGATTTATACGAAAACTGTTTGTAAATAATTAGTTTAATTTTTGAATTGTAAATATGTATAGTATTGTAAAATTTTAAAATAAATATATATCTATAGCAGCTGAGAAATTATTCATTCCTTGTCGTTATGGCCTGTCAACTACAGGTTGATTAACGTACATTACACTATCATCGGTGGGAAATTACGTAACAAAACGTGAGACGCCTTGGGCAGTTTTGTGCAGTTGGTAAACTAAAAGGTCATTGCCCGGACACTCGAGCGGCTAACCTACCTACCAAGCATGGCGAGTAATGGCAAATCCCTTCAGATATGATGGGAGAGGTCTACGTCCAGCATTGGACATCCAACTGCTGATGTGGCGGTGGTAGTGGTGCTAGTAGTAGTTAATTAAAGCTTAACTTTATATTTTCATTAAACTAAAATATTATAATTATTTACAAAATGCGATATTAATCTCACCTCAGCTTTCAGTAATTCCGTGTAGTAACAAAGTATGTAAATTGGCAGCAATAGAGCCAATACTGCTATAAAATTATTGGCAATGTCCACAGCGCCATGTGCTACCTTCAATTACGTACATTTTAAATTCAACTATATTATTTTAGCATTAAAAGAGAACGAGATAACGAGAACATTTTGAAATGAAAAAATATTTGTATTTTAATATTATTTCATGATCATTTATTGTTATAATTATATACAATATATAATAATAATATGTCAATACATATTATTTATTATATATTGGTACGTATATCTGTCGAGAAAAATAAATCACTTGGATATATTGCTTCATTTGAATAATTAATTTTATACTAAATTCCAATTTATTTTTTCAGTAATTTCTTCACTTACCGTAGCACCAAATCCAAAGAAACACATAATGACTGTAGCAAATAACAAATCTATGAAGACCAATACACTAAAGATGTTATTTAACGAACATGTTAATCTGAAAATCGAAAATAAGAAAAATATATTATTATAAAATAATAATATTGAAAAATCTGAGATACGATTCTGTTCTTTTAATTGAGACTATGGTGAACGAATAATTAGGAAGTGTTTTTTTTAAGTTATAATGGTGCCGTAACGATTTTTAAATGGATCTAAAATAAGTAACAAACAATGCATTGTTATGTGACGAGTAATTGGAATAGACTATATAGTGTATGTACTCAATTAAATTATTGAATAATTTTTGCTAAGTACATCTACAAAGGTTTATTGTTTTCATATTAAAATACTTGGGTACTTGAATACTTGGAATACGTAATTATTACTTTTAATAAATAAAGAAATAAATAAAAATAAATAGTAAGGATCAGCGATCAGCCATTTTAATTGAAATAGCAATTTCGTTTGAATGAATTTAGAAAAACATTTTAAATCCATTGTAACGTTGTAAGTCCGTACTCTATTGGTCTGGTTCCTTGAATTGTACACGACTATGAGGGTTAGTTTAACGAAGCTGTGTGCGTTTCAAAACAGTACTTCCTTTTATTAAACCCGGAAAAGAAAAATCGTCATTTTGATGTGAAACATCTATAGGCGCACGTAAAACCGATTTCTAGCGTGGCGACGCACGTAGCATGCCGTGGCGGTGTGGCGACGCGTCGCCATGCGCATTCGAAGTCACTGATTAAACGAATTAAGTAGTCACGATTTAAAATAAATTCGTAAATTTTTGTATTTAATGAAAATAAATGTTTATTCAATAAATAGTCATCGTTATCTGGAAAAAAATCGTAATATTTTATTTTATCATTATGACATATTTAGTTCCTATCACAATATATTTTCTTTTCTGCATATTACTTTTACAAAATAATGTCGATGTTTCACATCTGCCAGGCGTCCGTCCGTGACGGCTCACATGTTTTTTTGCACAAAAAAAAGAGTGTGCTTTAGACCACACGATTGAAGTAAAACTTCTTAAGCGCCCCATCTATATTATTATTTTATAAAATTGTTCAAGAACGAAGTGAAATTAAGAAACGAATTACTCAGATGACGTCTCTATGAGAGGAAGAGTGAAAGAAAATGTGCGTGTGCACTGCTCTCTCTTGCTCTTACAGTGTGATACAGACAATAGTCCTGCACTGTGTCTTACAAGGGAATTGCATGATCTCAAAATTTTATTTGGGTATGAGATTCTGCAGGTTTTTAGTATATCTGAAAGGATATAAACGGTTCTGAAGTTTCACGCGCAGCATATATACCGGTAATTTTGCTCACGCACCAGAGCGTCGTGGTGGCCGAGTGGATAGCGAGTTTAGTTACCGAGCGTGCGACAGATACAGTCCGCTTCTTCACTCCGCAATACTCGCTCGCTTCGCACCGCAGCCTCGCTCCGCTTCAATGGACCGGCACCTTTACTACCCAAGTCAAGCGTACGTAAAGAAGTTTTACTTCAAAAATATTTGATAGTACTCTCATATAGAATTCATTTCTATTCTTAAATTATTTTTAAGAAAATTGAAATGATTAAATTCAAAATATCTCTACATCATCAAATATTTTATTGTCATTTGATTTACGCGAGAAGCTAAATTTTATGGCATTACGACATCTGGCGGAAGATGTGAATGGAAGTTTTATGGTCCATAAAACATCAAATTGAATATTTGGAAATTCAATGTTATCCCCAATTATGTTATACTTTGCGTTTATATACTTATGTATGTATATAATAAAGTTTTATTAAATATAGGTATTTTGTTCAATCGTGTTGGATATATGATATTAATAGAATTCAGTAAGCCAAATATCTGCAAATTTTCCGGAGTAATTATTATTTCTTTTTTCAGGAAGAAATTCTATTTAACTATCCCGAAAATTATTGGTCTCTGAATGAAATATTAAGGATTTGCAAAATTTTTAATTTATACTTTTGTATCATACTAGCTATACCCGCGACTTCATTCATGATTTCTATCACTTTCATCAAGCTTATAAAATTAAGTTTAAGCATCAGCATAAGATAAACCGTACGTTCAAAGGATTCCGAGTCGAAATTTAGAGCCGATTTAGCGTCGCCTACGGTAGGACTTATGACGGACCTCTGGGCTCAAAGTCGGTCTTAACTCATGTTAAATTATGTCCGACTTAGCACTTAAAAAATGTCACAAATTTCGGTTTTTTCCACTGTACGTCTAAAATCGGACCTAAATGGAATAAAAATTAGCGCCTATAGGCGCTAAGTCAGACTACTGGGCTCTAAATCAGTTCTATTTCAGACTACTGGGCTCTAAATCGTTCGGATTTGAGGTAGCTATATCTTTAGCGGTATCTTTATAATAAAAAAAGAGTAAGTTATATCGAATGTCCATATCGTGCCCACCCCGCTAACAGATATAAATTCTACTCTCGAAGTATTATTGAAATTTGGATATTTTTTAATTTCAATTGCCTCCTTTACTAGTCGAGGGAAATGATGAGATGATAAAACCTGTGGCTTATGTAATTCAATCCAATGATTAGGACCCGATTCCAGCAGATGTTATGCTGCTTTATGATGTTAGCTATAGCCGATTTTTGGGTTTCATTTTTTGTGACGGTCTTGATATGCTCTTTGATGCGACACGATATAGTTTGTTTGTTTCGGCCGATATATGATAGATAAAACTGAAAGAAGAAAACATGCCGCTGAAGTATGTGACACTATTGGAGCACTGCCTCATGTCATACTATTTCTGTTTCCGCGGTCAATATTATCGTCAAGTACGGGGTAGCAATGGGAAGTCCGGTCGCTTCAGTAGTAGTCAACATTTAGATGGAGTGTTTCGAGGATCGATACGTTGCCACTATACCACTACCAATAAAACTATGGAAGAGATTAAAGTGCGTCACGGTATCGGTGCTTAGAGTCCAAAAAAGACACTGTCAGTATAGTGTACCGTAGTGAACAAGTGCGTCCGTGAGCCGAAACTAGTCGACCTAAACGAAGAAGAAAGAGGGTAGACAGATTTTTCTGATCTGCCACCATCCACCATTACTGTACGTCAGTCTCCCCGTGATCATGGCGATTGAAACATTGCCGAAATATAGGTACCTCAATAAAATTATAAACGCGTTAAGCACCCCAACAAATATAAATTTTAATATGAATAGTGATCGCGTTAGTTTAAAATAATATATCTGTTACAGTTTTATTATAAGTATAGATAAAACATTTCGATATAACTACTATTAACTAAAACTGAAACACTTTAAGTAAAGTAAAAGTAAAGGAAAATAAAATAAATAAAATAAAAGTCTTACTTACTCGATCAATTTTTGGTGATTCTGTATGAAACTTTTTATAGTATTTCCAGAGTTATCATTGTTATCAGTCAATTCATTATCGTGTTTAACTTTATTTTTCCTTGGTTTTATATGTTTTAAATCTTCTCGAAGTAAAGCAAACTCTATGCTGAGGTGAGCACAGAGGGTTATCATTACAAATTCTGTGCCTATGTAGACGTAAATCACGCGAAACACTTAAAAAAAATTATGCTTTATCAATTTCTATTTAGGAACATAAATAACTTTAAATAATAAAAAGTTACCTGGAAGAGATTACTGTAAGCGATAAGGCCGCCTTTGGATACATGTATTAGTGCAAATGTCCAAATTCTAAATTGTAATCTTATGTGTGCAATAAAGATTTAATAAATAATTAGAAATAACTTTTTTAAGAAAATAAAAGTGATTGAAAACGTAATCGTTTAGATCGCATTAAAGATTAGCATGGTTTTCCGAAAGCACACCAATTGTTGAATTGTCGTAGACTTTTAACTGAATTTTAATAGTAGCATTATGATATTATTTTATAACCACCAATGTTAAAAACACGCGCAAACGATTTTTTTTTTAATTTACTAAGAAGGTAAATTATATATTTACAGCTAATAATATATAAGCGAATGTAGATTATTCAGCGTATATCAGATAGTATTATACCAAATCCGAAAAAAATTTAAATTGAAGACGATAACAAAACGTTCATAAACAAACAGTTTAAACAGCATATTAACTTATCACTTACTTGTGTACGTTTGAAAAGTGTACAACGTAATATATCGCATCCAATTTTTTACAGGATCAAAAGGATACACACACCCGAAGGGTAGCAGAAATTCGGTGTCTTCCTCATTCACAAATTTCCTAAATAAAGTAAAAACCAACGGTGCCAACATATTTTGCCAAGCAGCAATAATACTTCCCCAGTAGAATACTAAAAATAACATGAATTAACTTTTCCGTGAAAAGTAGAATACTTATTTTGACCATTTGGGCATAAATAACAAATTTTATGGTAAGGTGAAATCTAAAGAATTAATCCCTACTATAATATTATACACGTAAGATTGTTTGTTACGCTTTCACGCGAAAACTACTTAACCGATCATCATGAAACTTTGTACACATATTCTTGGAGGTATTAGAAGTAACATAGGATACATTTTTTTTTACGAAAGATAAAAAAATTGTTTGTCAAAAATCTCAAAATCTAGCTATTCCCACGCCATCTAGCATTCCAGTAATTGATTCATTTCTATTGTAATGATTTTTGATACCTATTTAATGGCTTCAATGCGAGCGAAGCCGCAGGTAAAAGCTAGTTCTATATAAATTCAAAAACCAATTATAGAAGACCAAGCTTACATATTATATGTAATATATATTAAGGAAACTTATTTAATATTATTTGTTAGAGTGTATTGGGATCTACACATTCAATTTACTACTAATAATTTTATATAAATAAGTAGATAAATCTATTAGAAAAACTTGTATAGAGTAAGTGATAATTTGCTGTTTACAACCTTGCCAAGTACAAGATCAAAATATAAATTTTACAATACCTGAGTGACCAACATTTAGTTGTTTTAAGAATCGATTTTTCTTATTGGTTTGATAATAGTTAAGGTTATTAGTCCTCCACATAATGCCGAGTTGTTTTATCAAATTTTCTATATCTGACTTTTTTGGTATAATAATTGCTGCTTTTAAGAAACCTTTGAAAGAAAATTATTTTAAAAAATAGGTAGATTACACTTTCGATTTCATTCACAGATTCAATTCCAAAAATAGTTTTTTTTTGTAAGCTCTCCATAAGTTAGGGCAAATAAAATTAACGACTCGGTTAATATAAAACGAACATAATCTTCTATTTGAAAGGGACATTCAAACAAAGATGATATTATCGTGGAAAGTACGACGTAAGCCTTGTTAAGTCATTAGATGTAATAGTCAGGATAAATTCCTTGGCAAGGTGCCACTGAAAAGAACATACCTTGTGTTAAAATCAAGTAAACAGGAACCATGAAAGCCAACTCCGACATTTTTATCTGGTTTGTAAACACGCGGCTCATGTAAACAGAAAACGTAATATAGTGAATTAATACGAACGGAATTATAAAGAAGAATCGCCAATATTTTTTAAAAAATGAGACATTGTCGTCGAAAAATCCAATATTGCATCTCTTTAGTAAATTGAAACAGAGGAGTAGAGGTTTTGTGAATTCATACGGAAAATTTTTCATTCCATCCATTTTAGTACACAGTCTCCTTTCCTATATAGAATAATACGGTAGTACGTAGATGGACGTTCTTTTATTTGGAATTTCGCGTTTTACATAATATATTTTAGAGATCCGTTACCTATTATATTTTAAGGATTGATATTTTGCATTTTTGTTATGTATCCGCGTAACCTTTAATTGAATACTGATGAATTTTTTAATCTTCTTCTTTATTTTATTTTATTTTTATTTTAAAGCTAAGTAATTATCTCTTTGGTTCTACTGTTTGAATCTGGTTGGTTTTAATATCAATAAATAGGATATTTAAAAAAAAAGAAAAATAAAACACTTTTCTGCCATTTTTCAATTCTTTTTCTGTTCGTCTATATGAGTAAATCTAACAAAGAAATTCGATATATTCTTATGTTTTATTATAAAAAAAAGTTTATGGACCTATTGCAGTATTAGTAAGAGTAGCACCAAGTTGGTTTAAGCGTTTACAATCTGGGAGTTTTGATTTCAAAGATGCAGCTCTCCCATACCGATAAAGTTGATGCCATTTTTGAAAAAGAGGAGTAAGATCAGTATATTAGTAGTTACGACTAGCAGAGGAACTGAGGATTGACCACAAAATAGTTTTGATCCATTTAAAAAAGTCTGGCTGTACAATAAATCTCGATATTTGGGTGCCACACGAGCTCACTAAAAAAACCTAATGTGCTCATATGCGATTATCAATTGAAACGTAATAAAACTGAACCATTTTTGAAAAGATTGATCACTGGTGATGAATTTTTTCAACAATGGTTTGGATCACCTAAGATAAATATCATTGTGAAAAATATCATGGTCAAAGGGTACTTAAGATCCACAGACTGTACAATGTACATCCCGGCTTAACACGCAATTAGGTGACGTGTGTATGCTGGGATTGGAAGGGCATCGTTCATTATGAGTTTTTACCGCCGGGAAAAACCATCGATTCGGATATTTACAGCCAATAACTAATGAGACTCAAGCAACAAATTCAAAAAAAAAAAAAACGTCTGGATTTAATAAACAGAATAGGAGTGGTTTTTCGTCATAATAACGCCAGACCACACACATATTTGGCCACAAATCAAAATTGAGAGAGCTTAGTTGGGCAGTGTTAATGCCTCCACCATATACCTACTTTTAAACTTGTACCATCAAATTTTCTCCGGTTTCGGTTTCTTAAGAATTCTTTCGGTAGTAAGAGGTTAACATCAAGAGAGGACTGTTAAAACTACTTTCGCATTTATTTGATCAATATTAATATTAATATTAATTCAAAGATTTTTTCAGGAACAACCTCCAACATGGCAGCAAGTTATCGAACAAAATGGCACATACATTAAATGTAATTAAACTCTGAAAAAAAGTCTTGAATTTGTATATAAAATACTAAAAAACTTTTTCCCTGACCAAATATTTACATATATTTGTTACACAGTATCATAGCAACGTAGTTAATATTACATTAGTTTTATTATAAAAAAAGATATATTTAAAACAGATTTTATTGACATGTTTTTAAATCTAGGATAGAAAGGAAATATTTTAAAGTCAAGTTTATGTCTAGTATGACCACGGTCTACACAGTCACAGGCTCTCCAACAGCCGATAATTTAATTTGATTCTTAATCAATATGAAGATGTATGTGCACATACATACATATATTAGCAACTGACTTCATACTGATCAGGAATCTGACATTTCCATTATATCTATATTCTGTAGAACTTGGAGAACTGTCTTTAGTAAAATTCTTTTTAAATAAATAAATATGTTTAACATATACACACGGTCGTCTGTTCTTAAGATAGGCTACTTATCGCCTGTGTTTTAGGTAACAGCCAACTGAAATGCTTAGTTTTTATAATAAATGTAAATAAAAATAAAGAAACTCAGCGCGGGAATCGAACCCACAATCCTGAAGCAGAAAGCATTTTCAATTGCACCAACGGGCCAGTCAAAAGTTTTCATCAGACCTCCTTTTTATTTTTATTGAGCAATTAACTTTCTTTCATGTCATTTCTATTTTGTTTACCCAGCTTTATAAAAATTATTGGATATTACAAATACACAAGATCTGTAAAATTGCAATTTTGTATGAGATATATTTATATTATGAAAAAAGGAAAAAAAGAAATTAAACAAATATATTTAAAAGAGAACCAATACGCAACAGCCAATACGCAACACGTATTGGTTAATAAATAATAAGAGATATTTTACGTAAATCTTTCTTTTACTAGAATTATATGGGTGTATTTACATTCAATATTTTTTAACATTGAGCTAAATTACAAACCGCTGGAGTCTTTGTGAATAACGAATGAAAAGATTAGCGAGACGTATCCTATAATAAAATGTATTTGTAAAAAATATATTGAACATGAAAATAAATACGATGTATGAAACTATAAGCTCTTTAGAGGATTGTGATTTGTTATTCTGGTCGATGTTTCCTTATGAAATAACAAAAAATAAAAAATAAAAAAAAAGGAAATTATTTCTTTTTATCTTAATATAAATTTTATATTTATTTAAGAAACTTTGGATATGAATAATTTTTTTATTTTAATTTTAAATAATTAATTTTTAAAAAACAGCAAGATATTTGAAAGTTTTCTACACCTATGTAAATATAAGAAAGTTGGAAGATTTTCTTTGCTTTTACGTAACGCGTAAAAAGTCTATTTATTGAGGAAGGTTTCGCTTTTGTTTTTAGTGACTGCTATGTCCCTGTGAGTGATAACTTGACGTTTAATAAACTGCAGCAACCTAAGTAAACATGCTGTTTAACGCATATATATATATATATATATATATTATTTCCTTTATATATATATATATATTTTTTTCAATATTATACAGAATGTCCCAGAACTCCAAAACAGGGTGACAGGATTGATTGTAAGCATCATGAGAAAAATCAGAAAAAAAATCTATCCCATGCAGTTTGGAAATTATGGGCATTTAAGCAAAACTTAGAAATTTGGTCAAACTGTAACCATTTTTCGGTTATTGTGGTTAATTTTTATTATTTTTGTTCATTTAAACTTTGGAACCGTAACCCTAAATAAAATGTCTAGATCCACAGTCAAAAATAATGACACAATTGCCCCAAGTTTTCTAGAATTAGGACTATTTTTTAAACTATGAACTTAAAATTTTCAAAATTTGTCGACTTTGAAAGGCCCTCCTTTAAAAAAAAAAAGTGCTAAAGTGCCTTGGCAAGTGCCATTAAAAGTTCGCGAATTTAATCAGAATTGTAAAATGGTACAATACTTGTTAGTTTCAAAAAAATAAAAACCTCAAATAACCCGATTTTTGCTAACCCATTATACTCAGTTCAAATGTTTTTTATTCGCACAAGCTCTTGGTAGGTTCTTAATTTAACGGCAAAATGATGAGAGAGATGGATAGTGGACATGTTTGCCATGAGCGAGCGAGACAGATAGTGACGCTACTTTTACCAAAGTCAACAAAAGTAAGTAAAATTAATAAAATAATGAAAAATCTTGACTTAGTTTAGTTTAGGTTTATTAGAATAAAAGTCAAATAGGGAAATAACATTTTTTATTACAATAAATGTTCAAATTGTTTGCCATCAGCCTCAATTAACGCTCTACATCTTCTTAAAAAAGATCTATTTATTAGTCGGGCATATCCTCGAGAGTTGATGTCCTCAGCAGCTTGAGAAATTCGTTCAAGCAGCTCGGCTACGCTGTCAATGGGCGTTGTATAAACTTTTCTTTAAAAAAAAGAAAATTCGACACAGTCGCTGATCCGTTGAAAATTCGGATTATTTTAAGCCTTCATTTTGAAGGCTCCCTTATGGAGGCCCCGGGGCTGTAAATCCGTATCCCCCAAATCCGGTTCTGTTTTAAACAAACAAACAATTCAGCAATATTTAATTAGTATTGATTTTACGTGACACACCGACAAAATATTTGCTCTTTACCCATTTCCGGTTGTATAAACACAAATTAATAGAAATGAAACCACGGTATTTGCGAAATTAAATAGGCAAATAGGCACCAATATTACTAAATATAACGCATTAATTTCTTTAACTTTTTTTATTAGTATCAAATTGCTCTATCTAGAGTGTCTTTTACTGTTTATTTTTTTATTGTTCAAATTTTTAAACAATACTTATTACTTTTAAGTTACTAACTGAAAATGGATACTTTATTCATCTCCATTTTTTTTTCAAAGGTCTATTATTGCATTATGTGTCCCGTTTTAGGAAGCACATTCAATACACAAGAAAGCCCAGAACACAGCGAACATTTGTTTAGCATAAACAAACATGGATAGAATCCGATCAATACGGAATTGGATACTAAACTTTAAGGCATTTAAAGCAAATCAAGCAAATAGACAGAAATTTTTAATTAAGCATTTATCTAAGCATTTATTAAAGCATTTATCTAATACCTTTAAACGAGCAATTTTCGAGCTAGGATTCATTTTTAGATAATGTCATTTTATCCATGTTTTCAGGCAATAAAAAACTGCTACAATATCATTAGAATATGAAGGAAAATTTCGCCACCAACTAAAAAGTTATAATAGCTCAGGTGTCCATCGAGTGGTCCCGATCCCGAACAGACGACCCCGGTTCGAGTCCAGATGTTTCTAGTCCGAATATTTTTTCCCCTTTTTTTCAGGTTCCTTCTTTTGTGAGAAAAACTATTATTGGGACCTATTTTTATTTCTTATTTAAATAACCAATTAATATTTACTATTATTATTATCTCGGTAAGATCGAAATATATTATCCAAATTTCATCAGTATGTAATTCGTATCTAAATATAATTTCCAAAAACACGATTCTCCATCAGTCAACCAACGGTCGACAAAGTCTGCTGCGTATCATATCATACCCAACAAGGTACCAACCACTACAATATATTTGAATAGGATGATTCGCGAGGCTATTGAAATCAAAAAACATCCTTATTTCAATAAAGAGGATGGTTGGAACGTACCACCAGCTTGGGAGCCAGTACTGAAATTAATTGAACCCAAGGAAAATAAAAACACAGCACGACTTCCAGACACAACAAGTTCATTCTGTGTGAATAAGAACGGTTAAAAGTAATAATTTATAATTGTATAAAAAGCGGGGTATGTAACAATTAATTTATTATTCGGACACCCACCACCTCAGTCCCCCGAGATCATGGACGCTGTAAAGGGCCCGAAACGTCGGGAAATAATTTAGTTGAAAAATCGTTAAACTGTAAAGTTTTTAAATAAATAAACGCGATAAAATCCGATCTAGACTTTTAATTAAATAAGTAAAATTCGCGTAAATATAAGAGAAAAGTTTATTAAATTCTATTTCATTTGATTCTTCAAATTAAATAAAAACAGCCTAGAAATAAATATCTGTTGTCGGAATATCTCGCGTAGTCTCAACTTAGATTTAGTTACTTGTCGTGCTATTTTTTACAAGACTTACAAGATTTAAGTTATTATTTAACTTATTACGGTAACAACTGCGTCGTCTAGTAAAACTCAGAAATTGATTATAATTTCGTACATTTGCACCAGTAATGTTTAAAAACGTATATAAGAATACACATAATTAGCTTCTGTTTACACTAATAATTACTTTATTCCATATTTTGTACATATTTTAACCAATTATAGCGGATTTCAAAAATTACTTAATAATAAATTAATTTCATGAAGGTGTGCAGCCTTATATAGTGTACTTTTAAACGAGGAGGGAGAGTGCTATGCATGGTGCTGTTATAACGTATTTATTATATTTATATTATATTATGCGACAAAAGTCTCACCTCCCTGTTCTTGGCCAAAGAGGACTGTGCGAAGACCGTTTGTACTTAGCATCTCTGACCGGGAGACCATGTGGATGGAGAAAGAGCTGAATGGACAGTTTTACAAGGCGCTCCACGCGCCTTGCGTGGATGGAATAAGTCTCCGTGTAGTGATACGGGGATCTCTTTGGGGGAAACCGAAGATTTTATTTGTGCAATACAGGATCAAGCGGTGAAGACGATTAACTACCGAAAACACACTCTGAAAGATGGCACTCCCAACTTCTGCCAAGTTTTCCTCCATCTTGGCTAGTCACTCAGACATGTGTTTTCGGGCTTTTCAGTGCTTGAAAGCACTGAGTACTTGCATAGACATAACCAAGCAGCCAATACTCTCCATCAAGAGCTTGCTCCTATGTACGGTCTCCTGGAACAAAGGATGCCGTATTATCTACTGATAATACACACCGGTGTCAGTACTCGAACACGATGGACTTCGGCTCTATTGAGACATGCCTATCGCCACTGACCGGACGATAGTGGCGAAAAAGTTTGTTTGCTGATCAACATATACCTCGACCATGTTTTTAGTGGACATAACTATCCCGCATGACGAGAACCTCGTGAAAGCCAAAACAGGAAAAAAACGTAAATAAAAAATAAATAAATAATTGAAACATACCTAAAAAATTAAAGAAAAACGTAAACAAAACTATCATCTCCTATTCAGCTACTGCAAAGTCATGTCAGTTGACGTTAAAGTAATAATATCTTGTAGGTACTAACAGAAAAATATCTGATCACAAAAATTCAAATAAAAATTGACAACTGTAAAAGACTGAGAAATAACTATGGCAAACTTTCACTTAAATATATTGTTCCTACTTTATTGAATTCACTCCCAAAAACCCCAAAAGATGAAACGAACGAAAAAAATCATAAACATAAACTCAAAAAGCACTTTTTAGAGGAATATGTGGATGCGATGGACAGATCAATTTTGTTTTTATATTTAGACTACATTCTAATATATTTTTATATATGATTACTTGCGTATAGCTTAAGTACAGAGCACAGTAAAACTAACTTATGTTTATGGGGGACTGCAAGTATAAATCTACATCTGAGATTGGCGACATGTGACGTGTGAAATCCGCTGCAATCGTTCCTATCGTAGTATCTACCAACGGTTTGATCTCGTTTAGCCTCGCTCATCATCTGAGGCTGTTTGGGGATCCGTGACGGTTCGTTCGAAACCAGGATGCAGCAGGAGGTGTTGGTGGTGTGGTTTGGCTAGAGTTGTCCACAGATTTCTCAGCCCACAGTCCTAACCCCCCAGCCGTTTAATCTCCTTTACCAGTTTATGTTTATGTATGTAAGTTTATGTTAATTTATTGTATGCCAATATACAGTGTGTGTATAAGTATTCTATTACATTATAATATGATTTAAAATTTATTTATATTAATTGACTGAAAAGTATTTCGATAGTTATGCCAATTTTTAAGTACATCCAAATGAAATAAACAATATTAAGATTAATAATTAAGTGGTTCGATCTACTTTAAAATTTTATTACTGACGAGAAAGAGAACAGGGTTAGGCCATTGCTTAGGCTGTTTCAAATATATGATCTGCTTCTGCTTACAAAAATATGATCTACTTCTGCTTGAGCAAAGGCTACGGGTAAAAGCTAGTCTAAAAAAATATTTTCTTTAGACTATTTTTTGTGTCACTTAGTAAACGAGAAATGAGTGTAAACTCCTCGTTTTACGACGTACTTTACATTCTACTTGTGATAGGATACGACATTCTACGTTCTAGGGTACGTGATGTTTCTACACAAATTGCTTAAAGGAGCGCCTAATTTTTTTTTTTGAATATCCTTCAAGTACTTTCAAGAAAATGCTCTTATGGGAATTACTTTGCTCTCTTTGATTTTTTATTTTATTATTCCTTTTGTCGAGTCTTTTATATATATAAAAGTATATTGTTTTGTAATATTGTTTGTATTTTTCTTCTTACCTTTCCAAAGTTTTCGTCAAAACCAATTTAGCTCTTTAAAAGATTATTTCAGGTAAACGGTTTGTGAATGGTAGCCGTTGAACAAAATCGTTCATGTCGTTTTATTGGATAAATACTTCTTTTAAGGAAAAAGCTTCTCAGCTTATTCCGCCACGTTGCTCTATAACGCCGATATATTTAATGGTTTCTTATTTTAAAAATGCATAAATAAATAATAAATCAATAAATATGTTTAACACACACACGGTCGTCTGTTCCTAAGGCAACTTAATGCCTATGTTTTAGGTAACAGCTGACTGATATACATTTCGTTAAATCAAATATTATGAATGAATCAGCGCATAGGCGTCCCACTGCTGGAAAATGGTTGGAATATAATCTGCCACGCTGCTCCACTGCGGGTTGGCAGATAATTTTTCCCTATTATAAGTAACAAATACTATCAGGTGTTTATGATAACAACAGGGACCAACGGTTTTACGTGCTCTCCGAGGCACGATGGGGAGACCTACAAGGACATACACCCAGATAAAAAACAAATATTTGAACAAATAAAAATATCTGCCCCGAGTCGAAATCGGTGTTGAGGCAACTACTCGCACCACTACACCAGAACGGTCGTTATATAAATAATACATATATAATACATATAACTAATACATATATAATACACATAACTAATACATATATAAATAAACATATATTAGACTCAAACTCGGAGTGGGAATCGAACCCACAACCGTAGAGCAGAAAACAGGGTCGCTGCCAACTGCGCCAACAGTCCAGTCGATAATATAATTTTGGTGTTATTTTAAAGTTAATTAAATGTAAATATTTTTGTAAGTTTTTGTATATACTACCAGTAACCATTTGTTCGCGATTACACACTTGGTATATATCACCTGTCCCCAAACGAAACGTGCTGAATTTTGGCATAAAACGTACCCAATAGCTTCTAGTATGGACTAAAAAATATCACGTTTCATTCAAATTCATTCTGTAGTTTCATAGTGATGTGCAGTCAAGATACAGTCAAATAGACAGAGAGAAAAAAATAAATTGTTTTAGTTTCACTACTAATTGTTTGTCGAGTTTCCTCAAAAAAATTTTATTTAATTATTTCAATAAAAAACAAAATAATATATTTTTATATTTTTATCTTCCATTTCACCCATATAAGGCTGCAATTTCTAAAACCACTAAGATGATGTGAACGTAAGTGTAAGTGGACTGAACTGAACTGAATCAGCTTGTAAGCGTCCCACTACCGGGCCTCTTCTCTATATGGGAGAAGGGTTGAAGCTAAATTTGCATGAATTAATTCCCCCAGCACCATTCCACCATCGGACAACTCGACGTGGGCAGGGATTCCATCCATACGTGGTCGACATTCCTCCGGTTCGTACCTCGTGGTTCGCATCTTCTTTCATTATTAGAACTGCAAAGGAATAGAATTCTCTTCCTGCGTCACTGTTTCCCGATACGTACAACCTAGGGATTTTTAAGGCAAGAGTGAACAGGCATTATTTGAGTTTGCGTGCTCCACCTTAGACTTCATTGTTTTTTACCATCAGACTAGATTGAGGTAAAACGCACTCAAATTTTTAATAATGATAAAAAAAACACCATGCTGTTCTATTACGGGCTGGTCGCTAATTTCCCTATCACGAGTAACGATTGGTATCAGATGTCTGTGATAACAATTGGGATTGACGATTTAGGCGCTCTCCGAGGAACAGTGAGGAGATTTACAAGTACATACACACAGAGAAACAGATTTGTAAAAATACAAGTCTCTGCTCCAAGTGGGAATCAAAACCGCGACTACTGGCGTTAAGGCGACTACTCGCATCACTACGAAACAACAAGACGACACACGCACACACCAGAACGGTTGTCAGATACTCATTATTTATTTGTAATTCATATCCTGACGATCAAATTTTATACTTCTTGCTTTAAAAATGATAGAACGCATACACAAAGTTTCACATTATGGTACAATTTATAAAAATTCTGAGACATTTATTTATTTTAAGACCAATAGGCGAAATAAAACCTTAAACGTTTAAGAAGAACAAACTTTTTTTCTATATTCCCCCAAAATCTGCTTTTACGAGTACCACCTGTACTTGTAAAAGCATTATGATATATACGCAGTTGAGTAAGTTAGTAACACGAACACTGGAAAGTACTTAAAACGTAAATAATACAGTATTCTTAATCACTTTTTTAACCGACTCTTCAAAACTTATTAAAAATTTTATTCAAATTATTTTGCTACCGAAGAGACTAATTTTTCTCTCGTATATGAGGAATTATATCTACTTCTTTATCTTACTCGCTTGTCTAAAAGCCTTTACTGATTTTGTCATAAATAAATTATTATTAACATATTTATTAATTAATAAATAAATAAATATGTTTAACACACACACACAAGGTCGTCTGTTCCTAAGGTAGGCAACTTATTGCCTGTGTTTTAGGTAAGAGCCGACTGATATACATTTTTAATATATATATATATATATATACATATATATATATATATATATATATATATATATATATATATATATATATATATATATATATATATATATATATATATATATATATATTATATAAGAGATTTCCACGTATACGTTGACTCATCACGATATCTCTGAAACTATAAGGCGCAGAGACTTGAAATTTGGTAGGAATATTCCTTTTACCGAGTAGAGGTCAGCTAAGAACGGAGTTTACGAAATTCTACCTCTAAGGGGGTGAAAAAGGGGGGCAAAGTTTGTATGGGACAACATGATTCCTTGATCCAATCTACTTCAAATTTCGCATAAATATTCTTTAACAGAATTGTTTGAAGACGTGTTTCGTATTTTATCGAAATTCATTCCCTAACGGGGTTAAAAGGGGGTAGAAATTTATTTTAATATAAATACTCCTTAGTGTTTTTTTTTTAAATTACATTTTATTTTGACACATGTTTGACAACTCAATACTTCTATTATAATATATAAATTTATATTTTTTTAAATTTTAGTTAAATACCCGCGCGAAGCCGGGGCGGGCCGCTAGTATATACATAAATAAACATATATTACACCCAGACTCGGGGCGGGAATCGAACCCACAACCCTTGGAGAAGAAAACAGGGTCACTGCAAACTGCGCCAACGATAAGATGAGAATACTACTATTGCCGTCTGTATTTGAATTTTTGTGTGTCTAGAATATCAGTGAATTCATTTTAATTTTACAATTATATAATATTATTCTTATTTTACACTGTTATTTTGTATATAGTTCTTTGTTTATAAAATTCATTGCAATCTTAGGTTGTGATGTCATTTGTGGTCTGTTTTCTGGTCAGATATTTGTTCGTCTATTATCCGAGTCATATGACTGATGTGATTAATATTAACTAACATTCCATGTTCCCAATCAGTGGAAGTACTCACGTATATCAATATATTCTCACTCGCCGCATCACATGGAAACTGTGTATTAAATACATTTGCTCCATTGCACACTCCTACGTATTTCTTGGTGACATAGATTTATAATAACACAGAGAACGTTTTCACATATTTTTGTTTATTTAAGTAATATTGAAAAATAGTATAAAATACTTGTTTCTAATATAAATAAACATATTTGTACACCGACGACTGTATTGACTATTGACTAGTATTTGTACAAATATTTGTTTCCGGTCTGGGTTGGTCTTTGTTGGTCTCCCCACTGTGCCTCAGAGAGCACGTAAAGCCATTGGTCGCGGTTGTTGTCATAAACACCTTATAGCGATCGTTACTCATGATAGGGAAAAAATATTTACCCACCCTCGGTGGAGCAGCGTGGCGGAATATGCTCCAACCCTTATTCTATATGGAAAGAGGCCTTCGCCCACCAGTGAATGTTTACGTGTAATATTTATCATGAGCGGAGATCAAACCCGAAACCTCTAGTGCAGCAGCCAGTGCTGTGACCACTGCCTCAAACTGTCATCTACATCCTGAGAGAAGCGCCTTAAAATAACCCAGTCATACATACGTTTTATATTGTTGGTACAGAAAACGTATTAGTATTCATTTTTTTAATAATAATATTTTTTGTGTGATATATTTATAATTATATTATTATGATTTATATATATTATTCTTTCGATTTAACTAAATAATGATATTTTAATCTTAATAATGACCAGTGTGTTGTAGGGGTAATTAAAGTTCCATTAATGCCAAAGTTTGACTCTTCCTTGGAGAAGATATTGTTTGTAAAAACATTTGTTTTCGGTCTGGATTTCGTCCTAGCATGAAAAACCGTCAGTTCCATTCGTCCGTAAATTACCCACCAACCAGTGGAGCAGCGTCGTGGGTTACGCTTCAATCTTTTTCGTATATAGAAAAAATAAATCATTTTCTCAGCAGTGGGCTATTACAGGATCGTTTGATTTTATTTCAGTGTAGTTTCAATATTAAGTTAAAATATCCAATTTTAATAAAACATCGTGCAGATAAAATGACTAAATTTCACAAAGCTCTAAAAGAAAATAAGCGTCGAAATACCTAAGTTATATGGGCAAATAGTAACAAGTTTTCCATTTGTTTTCGTATAACATTGGAAAAAAATGGCGACATGACGATCTCGCTAAGGTATTTTTTCTCCGCCCTTTAACGCTTTGACCTCTTTCAACGTTTACCCATTTTGTTTATACGTTAAGCCTTTTCCCTGCATCCTTTCAACTTTATCAAAGCAAATAACAAATTTTTCTTATTTGTTACAACAGAGAATTCTTTTTGGGAGTCGAATATATGTTTTTATCAAAACAACAAATGACCCTTATTTATGACATTTGGAATCATAAAAAAAAGAACGTTTACCTAGAAACTTTTTTTTTGTGAGAGATTCATGAAGTAACAAAATTACAAGCGGAAAAAATGAATAGATTATAATGTAATTTTTATCTATATATATTCTGGGCAACCATTACGGTGTAGTGATCTTAGGAGTAGCCTTAACGCCGGAATGACCGTTCGAGTCAAACTAAGGGCAGATATATTTATTTGTACAAATAATTGTTTCTGGTCTTTTATATGCCCCCGTGGGTCATGCCATGCCATTGTGGGTCTTCCCCCCGTGCCTCGGAGAACACATAAAGTAATCGGTCCCGGTTGTTATAAAAACGCCAGATAGCGAACGTTACTCATGGTAGAGAAAATATCTGCCATCCCACAGAGGAAAAGTGAGGCTTATTTAACTCCTACCCTTCTTCTATATATAGTGGGACATATAACTGCTGATTGACTTCATTTTAGTACATATATTAACACATCTTTATAAATACTTAAGCAATATATAGGTTCTACTTATAAATACGTTTTTACATGTAAGTTTGTTTGTTACGCTTTCACGCGAAAACTACTCAACCGATCATCATGAAACTTTGTACATATATTCTTGGAGGTATTAGAAGTAACATAGGATACTTTATATTAAAAAAAAATTAATTCCGCCATCTAGCATACCAGTAATGAAGTTCCAACCCTGAGTACTGTAACACCGTTGCAATGTATTACCGACGGTCACGTTAATATCCAATAAAATCATAGTAATATTATAAATTCGAAAGTAAGTTTGTTTCATCATGAAACTTTGTACACATATTCTTGGAGATATTAGAAGTAGCATAGGATACTTTTTTTTTGGTCGCGATAACCGACATCCACGCGGGCGAAGTCGCGGGCAGAAGTTAGTTATTATTATATATTAAATCAAAGGACACAACAGATGTTGTCTTGCCAGAAAAAAATCTTAAGCTCGGTAGGAGTTCAATTTTCGGTAACATACTATTCATACTAACCATGTAGAGAGTTTAATCAAAATCGCTTCAGACTTTTAGGGCGAGTTCGTGTGTGTGTGCTCAGTGAAGTAATAGTAAGATATTATTAAAAAAAAAACACAAGTGTTTAAGAAAATAAATAAATTATTTATTGGTAGATAATTATCAGATTTGTGACGTTTATGATTACTGAACTAATTCTCTACATCATATCGTGATCTATTATATAGTCTATAATTTTATAATTTTAAGTAGTGAACAGAAAATGGCACTATTTTTTTCTAATATTAATAAAAAATTAAAAATAAAAATTCAATTTTGTAACAATTGTTAAATTTATTTATATAAATTTTTGGTGTATTAAATAGTTTCTCTGCATGCGTTAATTAATCTGTGTGTGAATTCATTGAGTTGCGAGGGTAAGTTTAGCTCAGGTGGAAACATCTCGAGTTACTGATCATTTGATTGTAATAACTTGAATGGTTCCGACGCCATGCATACAGCTCGACTGATAACTATTTTAATGTTTAAGAAAATATTTGTTATAAATGTATTTGCTTAAAACGATGTTTATGTTTGTCAAACGCATAGATATCGTATTATTTTCTTTTTTAAAGCGTATTATTGAATATATGATAAGAAAAATATGTACAAAAATGAAATTTATATGTGTTATTTTTTGCGATTTTTTTTTGATTTCCTTGATATTCTATCATCGTTTACAGATTTGGTAAATAAAGGATCACCTTTTAAATGAGCCCTATTAAGCTTTTAATTAAAAATATAAATTTAGTTCATACTTGACGAGGATATCGCCAAATATATAAAAAAGTTAGACACGAAAATTTGGATGTAAAAGACGAGTTGGCACAGTGGTAACGACAACTGGCTTTTGGACTATCAGTCAATTCCATCCCCATTCATGAAAAATATATGTCGTGACCTAAATGTTTGTATTGTGTGTGTTTCCGAATCCCTGAAACAGGTATTCATCCTGCTGGGTGCCACCGAGTACGATTTTTTTTATTTATTTAAAAAAAGCCATACGGATAAATATTAAACCTCCTGCTGTTTTTGAAGTCGGCTAAAAAAGGACAGGTTTGCGTCGAGTACCCTCCAGTCTTGCTCACCTTTTCCAATAAAACTAGTGACTTTGAAACTTTCATCAATCTTTCGAAACTTTGAGTACTGTTATGAATGGCATCGAATAAAAGTATTTGACATTACTATATGTGACTTTTGTACTTGTGATCTTATTCGATAGATATTTACACACAAAAATATAAAAATATTCAGAAGTGATTTATGTCAGTAATAAACTGATATTATGGTATAAAGTAAAAACCTCAGGGGTTGCTAGAATTGATGAGATAACTTTATATACATATAAATACTTTTTTTGTATATATACTTTTTTATGTAAAATAGGAATATTTCCACCATACATCATTTTGTTATATTTGAAAGGGATAAAGCAGCGTTTTTGATAAAGCTTGACCAATTGTGGCATTGACATTTACACATAACCTTGACAAATTTTACATCTAAAATTACTAACCTAATTACTTAGGAAGGAAACTCTATTCGGTTCCTATGAATTTGTTTAGTATTCGACAATCATTAGAGGAGTAGCGTGACCTCATTATCATGTTTTTTTTTAAAGTTTTAAATCTATTTATTTACATACTTTTTGATTCTATTATGTATATAGGTACCTTGTTTTCTATTTACATGCATTCCTTAACCTATTATAAGTTACATGCTTTAAGTCTAGATATTCATCTAATTTTTGGAACCAACATACCAGATCATTTTGTCTATTTTAATTTATTATCAATGTTATTAGGATAGATGACTGGCCAGGTTTAAAAGAAGCACATCAAAATAATTAATATTGCATGGTTTATGCCTTTCAAAATTCACATGTTAACTGAGTTATTTATGGGTAGCCGAACTTAAAACAAAAACAGTAAAAAGTATGAAATATATACCTAATCTATTTTGTTTTAAATTTAATATTTTACATTCTTTAACTTTACCTGATTCACACACATATATATACCTACATATATGTGTGCAAAAATAAACACGAATTTTTATGATTTGTTTCTACATATTTGTCTCTCATCTCAACTATTGTTATATGAACAGCACATTTTAAAATATAATCTTTATTGATTGTAATTACACAAAATCGTTCAAATTGGTCACGCCATTGTCAAATAATGTCATCAAAATTCCATCCCCAGGCCCATCCAAAATTCAAAAAACAAAACCAATATTTTTTTTATTCAAGTACTCTTCATAAGCACTTTTGAATTGTCATTTTATACAGTATATAATATTTTAAATTAGTTAACTATTGTTAATATGAATCTACCACCAGATGTAGATTCAGATACCATTCAGAATGTAGATTCTTTTGAGAAGAATCGGCAAGAAACTCAGCAGATACACACGACCGATAATACTTGCTCGGACCTGGCTCGGTCAAAAATAGTTCATACCAAAGCATACTATAGATCTTTGATCATGACTCTTTGATTCAAAATCATAAAAAAAAACCATCCATAAATAACATTTAGTGCTTAAAATTAAAATTGGTTCATTGTCAAGCAATAAATCGGACAGGGTCGCGTGGACGGCGTCGCGATAATTTAAATAATATTATAGTATCTTGTGGAACTATTTCAGCTTCATTTATAATATTGTTTAATCTACGCCTATAAATTAACGATTAAAATAACAAGATACTGACAAATCAATTTTTTATACAAAAAGAAAAAAAAACACAATCTTTTAATCCGTTTACAAAATAATGGTTCGATCTTAGCTTAGTTTATAATATGATTTAATCTAGGCCTATATTAAATTAACGATTAAAATAACAGGACACTGATAAATCAATTTCTAATACAAAAAGAAAAAAAAGTCCTGAAATTAGATGAATTTTATTTACCCACTAAATCTTTTATGAAAAACCGGAAAATATTACTTCGAATATAATTTTTTTGTACTTCATAAAATTCTTGTAAGCAATGTTTATTAGTACTTAAAACTCAAACAGTTCGTAAATAAGAAAAGATCTAAGTGATGGATGTCTGTTTTCGAATCGTATCTCTCTTTATTTTATTACCAACCTTTTGAGTTATGTATAGGAGAGAAATTTTCAACCGGTGTTTTACTGCTTGTGTATTTTACTTTTAACTTAATTAAAACGTTTTATTTTACTTTTGCAATGCAAAATGAATCTTTAAAATCGAATTTCGTGTTTATTTGTATAACGTTGTTTGACATTTTTTTCTCTATAGGTATAATCAATTTGTAACGGTTGACAAAAATAGTTAAATAAATCTTTAAATTTTTCATTCTTATTATATATATATCCTATATTATTTTATTTTATTTTATAATGTTTTGTTTTTTTTCTGTTTTAGAGAAGTTACTATATAACAGTATGATTATATATTACGATTATATGGTTTTTGTTTCAATAGGTATTAGAAGATAATTAATATTTAATATAAAAAATTGTAAATTATTGACTTAAAAAATTGTAAAATTGACTATGAACGCAATTGTATAATTTATAAATATTAAATCATAAATGTATGACAATAAAGACTATAAATATATGAGCAAATAAAGATAACATATAATATAAGATATGGAAAAAAATTCTTCTCAGCATAAAACCATATATCAATTATAAAATTAACATTTTTTTTAAATAATTAACACGATTTACAGAATGTATTCGTTGCTAAGCCATATTCATTTGTAAAGAGTTTCAACCGTACATACTAAGCTAGCTAGATTACTTAGTTATTATTATTATTTGTAAAAGCATTTAATGGAAAAGTCAAAATCAAAACATTCAAAAAACAAATGGCTTTTGGAATGAAAACAATAGTAAAAATAAAATTATATTTTTCCTTTATTCAAGCTTGTAACATAAAGAAACCAAATTAAAAAATCTATAGCATCCGCCTCTAAAATGATATAAAGTTAAAGTGTAGTAAAACTTATTATTAACAGCGTGAGAACATAATTTTATTAAAACTTATGTTTCGTAAATTACTAATCGAAGTGCTTGGTTCAATTTCTCTTGTAACAGCAATTTGCATGTTGTTTAGAAGTCAGTGCTGGAAATAAACTTAGATTACATTTGACGAGACATCTGTTAAACTCTCGTGAGATATCTCAGCCTGCATATTACCAATTTCTATTGGAAATATTCAAAGGCCAGGTCATCATTTTGTAGCGCTCATCGAACATTAGAGATTAGATTAATTAATTATTTATCAGATTTATTACTTTAACACAGAATTTTTAAAAATACAAAATGTAATTTAAGTGCGCTTTCCGGTCCACGTTTTAATTTTTCTAAAAGATATTTCTTTTAATATCTGTGAAGCCTTGTGTAAGATTTTATACGTGATCATCGATAAAACCATTTGATCATAAAAATAAAATGAAGAAAATAATATAATTTTCTTAAGTATATACTAAATTAATTAATTATCATAAAATTAGAAATAATATTGATAACAACAATACAAGGTAAACAAAAGATACGGAATGATGACTTAGGTATGTCATGAAGATGATGCTTGTGACGTATGGAAGGATTATCAGTTGGTATCAAAGTATACAGAATGACTGTTAAATTACTATCAATATTTAAGGAGAATACTCAGTACATGATTCTCATTCGAATTATGTAATAAAAATAGGTACTTAATTTTTGACCAAATTTTCATAAATTTCAATTCAAATAAATGAAGCGTTGACACTTTTCCAGTCATGCCGGCGGCACGTGCACAGGTGTTGTAATGTGTCGCTTGTTCACATCTAAAAATTGCCAAAGTTCACATCACTTACCTAGTCAACAAGTTTGTTGCTTAAACGAGTAAAATATCTTAGTATTTTTGCATATCCTAAGCCAGGATTAAAGTATTAAGGGGAACTGGATCATGCTTGTTTATCCTGCTACCCGGTTAACACGTGGCGGCGTTTGGACGTAGGTAAACTACCTGTTTTGTGTCGAAAGTGCAGCTAGCTGCTAGGGTGTCCAGACGACGCGTACATAATTGGATAATTGATGAGTAACTTTACTTAAAAGTTTATTAATATTTACCTTTTTTTTTACATAATTCGAATGAGAATCATGTACCGAGTATTCTCCTTAAATATTGATAGTAATTTACCAGTCAGCCTGTATATGGTCATATGAAAATGGTTTTCAGTGACATCCTTTTTTTCAATCCAAGAAACTTCAATCGTACATCGAATAGTGTTTTTTTTTCAAATATAAACTCATGCGGCACCTTAATATTGCTTTCTCTCATGTTCTTTATGCATAAAAAATTAAAAAAAAAGTTTGTTACCCCGATTTTTGCAGGAGGCCAACTTCCGAATAATTACCCTTTTATTTTCCTAACTACTTACTTTTAAAACAAGAGCTATATTTATATTTTTTTTTATAAATAAATACGTAACCATTTCTTTAATAATTAAGGTCTAGATAAAAAAATGCAAAAATCCAAGATTCGTCATACATATTCATATCCGTACGTTGATACATATTATATATTTTTTTTGTCACTGAGATTACAATATCAAGATATAATAAAAAACACCATATTTTCCTCGATACAAATTGTACTCGTCAGCAATGCAAATTATGACACAAGACTTGTCTCTGTGACTATCCTTAATTTCTGAAGACGTGTATGTATGCAAGATATTTTCTTTTCATTCAACCTTTTGTTTGTTTCTTACTGATGTGTGCACAAAGTGAAAATATCTTATTTAATATACATAGTTGTACATGTATAAGTACGCATAGTATTTTAATAGTATGTTTCTTTTTATTTTAACCGAGAAGGCTAAATTTTGGATATTACGTATTTTATATTCAAGTAGAGGAATTCTACTTGTTTAATTGGTAATAAATAGCCTTCGATAACTGTTTTTTTTTATTTCAATGTATACAATGTAACACTATTTGTTACTTTGTTACAGAGATCTGACAAAGGCGTATATATGTGTTAGCCGATAATCCCCTTACGAGGAGTAACGATTGTTATTCTCGCAAGTATTATCAGACGATTTTAGTCATAAACTATATAGTGTCAAATGTTGTAATTTAATACTTTTTGAATCTTTATACTTATTGACCCCCATTAAACGACTAAATACAATTAGCACTTATTTGTTTTTTTTTAAATTAGTGTTACAGTGCAAAAAAAAAACAACCATTATCTATAAAAACGGCAAAAAAATCACGTTTGTTTTATGGGAGCCCCTCTTAAATAATAATTTTATTTTAATTTAATTTTAATTATTTATTTTTAAAGTGAATATGTAACCAAATACTCTGTTAATACTCTGTTAATAATATTTCAGGGGTCTATCTGTTGCCGTTATCAATATCCAGGAAAAACGAGCAAAAAAAAATCATGTTTGTTGTATGGGAGCCTCCCTTAAATATTTTTTTATTCTGTTTTTTAGTATTTTTTGTTATAGCGGCAACAGAAATATATTATCTGTGAAAATTTCAACTGTCTAATTATTACGGTTTATGACATACAACCTGGTGACAGACGGGCGCACGGAAGGACGGACGGAGAGCGGAGTCTTACTAAAAGGGTCCCGTTTTACCCTTTGAATACGGAAAAAAACTGCATACAATTGAATAGTCTAGTCTAGAATCTGATCATTAAAATATAAAACAAAAATATTTTAATAATTGTTGTGCCTTTATAAAGTCAAGGGCAGCATGAAACATTTATTATTAGAAAAATTTTAATTAAAATTTCACCCACCGTCAGTTATATTAAAAATTATTCTAGAAAAATATTCTTTTTCATTTTAAATTAAACAAATCTCTCTATTCGAAACAAATAATAATTCTTGCATGAATTCGCGACAGATACAGAACTTTATTTGATACCGGTTAAAAATTCCACCGCATACATTTTTGATTCGTGTGAACGAGAGGTATATGAATATTGTGTCGGTCGGAGCCGTTGTAAATTTACTCTTTCAACGTAACGTATAGAAATGTTTTGAAGCATGAAATGGCTAACTGATTGAACGATCGATGTGATATCGAAAGCAGGATAAGTTCGCTTTTAATTTTTACAATTCTTTTGAATTTATGTTTCACTGGTACAATAACTGGGTAAATACTAGCGGCCCATCCCGACTGCGCCTGGGGTATGTTAATGTACCTAAACCTTTTTCATGAATCACTCTATCTATTGATGAAAACCGGATGAAAATTCACGCAGTAGTTTTTGAGTTTAGTGCAAACATACACACCGACAGACAGACGTGGCGGAGCATTTTGTTTTATACTATGTAGTGATTATACCCGTTTATTTTCAAAGTTAAATATGAGATGCTACAAAACTACTCACGTGATGTCTTAAATCCAAAAAGCGCTTGATCTATTTTGTTTGAAATATACATGCCTCCTTGTAGCGACATCTATTTCGCCACATACGAACTAAAACACTGACGAATCCTAGATCGCGTTATCAAAAGTTATCCGAGCGATCGAACATATACCATACAAGAAAACGACAGTCGACAACAACCGTCGGGCAGTAGCCCACCAGACTCAACACCCGTCTGATCGGAAGATCCTCCCTTTTTAATGGTGGATGAGGACTTTACACCCTGTTCCTCAGACTACCAAATCCTATTAAAATACGCGTAAACAAAGGTGATATTTGGGATTCTTAGAATGTTGAATTAAAATAATAAACTTTGTTTTTCCTTGAAATTCATGTCGTATGCGGCAGTGAGTAAGTAAGTAAGTATATTCTTCTGATGAATGTAAAAAAGCAAAAAAAAAAAAATAGTTCCTGTTTACAAAAAAGGTTATAAAAAAACCTATCGTCAAATATAAATTCTATTATGTTATTCAAAATTATTCGAGAGGGTGTTGTATCTCGGAACGTCGAATCATTTCGGCCATTTTCTCATAGGCGCCTGGAGTAATATTTCAAAGGTTTTGTGTTGTTGGCTTAGAAATTACAGATATAAAAACTCATATTATTAGGTCCAAATAATTTGAAACCCACAATGTACGGAAACATTTTAATGTACGGAACAACTTAAGCTAGCGTATTTACTTTATCTTATAGTCTTTAATGAAAATGATCGCGAACGAAATAGCGGGAATAGCTAGTTAATTGTGTATTATTAATAATTATTTTATTTATTTATTCTGTATTGCACACCACAAATACAATACAGAGTATAGTTACAAATTAGTTAAGTCAAAATGGTGTAGTACAACAGGCGGTCTTATGGCTAATTAGTCATTTCTTTCAGACAACCCACATGGATAAGGAGAGTTCAACAAAGAAAGAAATCTTAATAAAAAATAGATAAATAAATAAAAAAAGCGCGGTTTCCACTAAGTGTTATATAAATGACAAACTATATGTCACTTAAGGTTTATAATATAGGAAAATATTTTGCTAATAAAAAATGTGTGAGACTAAAAGTTTATATATACACGTGTAATAGGTCCACGATCCTAATAAGTATTCTAAGCTGTTCCATAATTCACTAAAAATACGGTTCACACAATCCCAACCGTAAAAAGGGCTCATAAATTTTCGGCTTATCGAAAAAAGTCGCTAAAGAGATAAATGACAATATCGCAATAAATTATCCACTTCATATTCTCTTTCAATTCTCTCAGAGGCAAACCTCATTGGAGGCAAACCTCATTTTGTTGATCACACAAACAATTTTGCAAACTCACTTTATCACAAGGCTTTTCAAGCGTGATATTTGTAAATGCATAACCTACCATCCCTTGCTTTTATTAAAAAACTGGTTTTAATAATGTTTTTTTTTCTGCATGTCGTAGAATAAATATATACTCGTGGTATTTTTTTAAATTTAAATGGAATCCAATGGGGAACAATTATTTAATGGTTGTATTGCTTATACGACGTAATTTCGTCTATTATATTCCTCATCCTCATCTGTTTACAGTTGGGTGAATAATTTTTCTTTTCACCTGTGTGTGTAAATAATATGTGGACGTGTTAAAAAGAGTAGCTAGGACTCTCCCTATAATCTAGAAATCTATATTTATATATAGATTATCTTTTTTATATGAATCGTAGTATGTTATCTACCTACAGAACATTTTATAAAATGGTTTAAAATATTTTATAAAATAATCAGATAGAAAATTAGGCGACCGTTTCTACGATGTGACCATGATAAATATCTACACAAAAAAGTGTTATATTTTCAGTGTATGAGTTGCCTTACCACTTTTAGGGATAATTTAATTATCCCTAAACGTCAAGGACAACACACACACACACACACAAGGAGAACTTTTGCTATAAAGTTTGCTAAGCTATTGCAGTGATTTTAGTAGATATACGGGTGAATGCATGTTTAGATTGGTGTGCTTTGTCTATTATCGATTTATTAATGCGGACTACATAGTTAGTTATGTATGTCCATAGTTAGAACATGGCCAATTGAATAAATTAGCTAATCGCGTTTACTAAGGGATGCGAATGTGAAATTAAATAATGTTTAACCAAAACTGTAAATATTTGGAAGATAAGACATTTGAAGCGGTGACACTATTGAGTAAATTATTTGTTATTAATATTATATTGTTATAATTATTATATATGATGTGCGTGTTATTTGTGTGTGTGTGAGTGACTATTAACATTGTCTTTTGCTACCTTTTGCTTGCTAACACGTTCCTAAATAACCAAGTCTATCATCAGCTGAAAATAAAAATATTATTTTACGCATAGCTTTTTAAATACTTAATTTATAAATGTCAGTATTTAAAAAAATAAGTAAAAAGATGCATACAATTTACAATCTGCGAGCGAGGACACAGGAGAGCGTCCTGTAAAGTTGCTATTTTTCATATCCGACTTTTTTAATGATCATGGGCGATATAAATATATAGATATTTTTTTTGTGAAATTTCTTTATAGACGGGGTATTAGGATTTTTAGACGATATATCGCGTGGTGAGAGGCGGCAGCGGCGGAGTGGGAGAGGGCAATAGCTGTTTTATTTCATGACTAGACGTAAACAATAACACATATAAATCTCAAGAGTTTTTGTTTCTTTTTGGAAGAGATAATCCCAGAAAGTAAGTTATATATGGATTTTTTTTGACAGGATGGTCTTTTTACTAAGGAATTTCATGAACCGTATGTAATTTACATACATATATAGGAAATAACTTATAAGAGCAGAGCAGAAGCTATAAATGTCACCAGGAACTGTCACATTGGCGCAATTGGCAGCGACCCTGGTTTCCGCTCCAGAGTTGTGGATTTGATTCCCGCCCCGATTCTTGGTGTAATATTTGTTGTATAAAAAAGAGTTGTATAAAAAAGAAAGTTGCCTACCTTAAACAGACGACTGTGTGTGTGTGTGTGTGTGTGTGTGTATGTTAAAACATATTTATTTATCATTACCGTATTCTAGTGTCGTGTAACAGCTCGTAAACTTGTGTATTTGTGTAGATTTCTACTGGAACATGTAGGTTTTTCGCGAAGTTGTTCTTCGCTGCCAAAAACGAGATGAATTTCGGAGACCTTATTATCACCTGAAAAACTCAGCGCTACTAACTCCAATTCGAACTTGTGGTCGTCCGGTATCTAATGAATTATTATATCCAATTAATCATCTCTGCTCGATTTTACGTCTAGTGTTAGACACAAATTAATATATGAAGTGTTGTTTTTTTGGCATACTCAAACGCCTAGCGCTATACGATAGCATTACCCCTTTTCTCAAATAGTCTTGAAACCAATTAATTTTAACGGAGATAATAACATACAGATTATGGGAAATTACAATAACTTATGTGTTCATCAGTTTGAGTTTACATATGGGTTGATATTGGTGACCTTAATAATATTGAATATACAATAAATAATAAGATATTATAAAAACATATAATTCTTCTAATATGCTATATATATATATATATATATATATTCTTCTAATATACAACTATAAAAACATTAAATTCAACGGCCCCCAGTGGAATGAAATTCTGTGTTGGGGGTTCTAAACAACCCACAAAACAAGCACAAATACCTAGACTGTTAAGTCGTCTGTATGGACTATAAAAAATATTTGGGTCAACCTGTCGTCTATAAGATATTGCTAGCTTCTTTTTGTGCTCCGTACCCGTCTATGATATTTACGGTTTGTTGGTTTCATTTTCATTTGTTTGAGCAAAAAATATTGAAGTATTCCAAAAATTTGTTAAATAATATATCGGTGTCTACATGTTCGATTTAAAAAAAAAAAACCAACATGTTATTTTTAAAAACATTTTTAAGATCAGAAAAAAATGCGACCTGATTTTTCGCCCCTAGAAATTTCGCCGCACCGAGAACTAGCCTTTTATGCATCTAGAGTAAATCCAACGGTGCTTAAAAGACTCGCCATTAAGATTTACTCTTTCGTAAAAGAAAGGATTTGGAGCTTATTCCAAATCGTCGCTTCACTACAGTTCGGCGTATAGTCATGTGTCAAAATTTATTCCGATTCAAGCAGGTTCCGTGATGTCTTACTTCAAAGGTGAACGCGAAATGAATTGTAAGCGTTTTGGTCTTAAAAATTCCAGTCATATGTGCTCAATATAACCCATTTCGATTGCATCAGTTTTAGGGCCTGTATCCACGGTTACTGATAAAGTTACAGATAGTTAAAAATCTGACGTATAACGGTATGAAGCAGATACAACATCTAACACACATATGTTTTCTGATTCATGACCTAACTAATTGGCAGATGATTTTATCTGCTACATACATTTTACGGAGTGGCAACACCGCTGTTTTGCGTTTTGAATTTCGACAAAAATTAGTATTGTAATACAAAAAAACTATTAATTTTCGTTTTTTGTTTTATTTATATTATTAAGTGTAATTTACTATAATAGCGAGGAATTTTGATTGGCCCGTTGGCGCAGTTGGCTGTGGCCCTGGTTTCCGCTCCGGGTCTGTGTGTAATATAGTATATTTATTTATATATGTACATATATTTATTCAAAAAAGTATATCAGTCCGCTTTTATCTAAAACACAGGCATTAAGTTGCTTACCTTAGGAACAGATGACCGAGTGTGTATGTTAAGCATATTTATTTATTTATTTAATTTTGGTTTTTACAATCTTTCATTACACGTTTGCTTTCGAAATGTAAAAGAGTAAAAAATGAATATACGTGACTTTTTCATGATTCAAATATAGATTGCGCTTTACACAGAAAGTGTCAATTGACATGGATTATTTAAGTTTATAATAATAAAATAGTTTTCGCAAAATGCTCGTTATTTTTTTTTAAATATTTCTGTAAATAATTTGGTATTTAGGTCATCTATATATCTATTACTATGAATAATTTGTTTTATACTTCTAAAATATTAGACATATATAAATAAAAAATAAAAACTGACATGTGATTTTATTAATAATTTTTTTTTCTGCGCATCTGTGCACTGAACATATTTCACGGCACACGAATAATATTAGAAATGTATTGATACGAAAATATATCATATACGTAATTGTTATTCACGTCACAGATGAATTTATAGACGCATATAGGAATGAATTTTGAAAGTGGTCGAAACGTCCGTAACAATATTCGTCATATAAAAAGAACAATAAGTCACAGTATGATGTATCTAAAATAATTTCTGACCATTGAAAAGATATTTTATTAAAAAAATAAAATGTTTGTTACATAAAGGCTTACAAGAACGACAGGGTTGATGCTCTTTTGAAATTGACTGATTAGATCCGCAGTTTTAGAGAAGTAGACACTGAGAATGATAGACGAGAAAAAAGTATTCACAGTAATTGGAAATTTAAATTAAAAAAAAAAAAACATCAATTTCGGTGTTTGTCGAAAGTGTGTAAAACATCTACGAGTACACGGCGACACAGAGTTTGATAGCTAGTTTTTCATAGAAGAACTAAAATTTGTCAAAGCTTATCAATAGATATGGGATCGGCGGTCTAAAAAAATGATTTAAATCTGACTACATAAAAAAAGGATTTATGTCTCCCATATTTTTCTGATGGTCCTGTGGATTTCAATAAAATAGTCGCAAATTCAAATTCACTCACGCAAATTGAACAAACAAATTAATATTCAAAAAGCAAAAGAAGATAATAAAATAAGTCAATGACCATTAACTAATAAATCATTATATTAAAAACAAAAGCAATAAATGCAAGTAACGTACATATGTACATAATTAATACTTAACAAGCTGACGAAAATGATCAAACACATATATATATACCTATTATATAGTTTTTATTGAACTAATAGTAATAAGTTAAATTTTAGCTAATAAGAACTCCTTAACTTGTCTCTTAAATAAGTCACGTGATGGAGCTTTGTTGATAGATCCTGGTAATGTATTCCAGAGGAAAACAGCGGACACAGCAAATAAATCAGATAAAAATACAGACTGATGAATAGGAGTGGATAGAGATAGAGTATATTATATAGAGCGGAGTGATCTTTCATGCGAATCAGATAGGAAAGTGCATTTGCGTTTAAGGTAAGAAAGAGTAGAAGGATGGAATAAGAGATTAAAAAGTAAACAAAGAATTCTTAATGTTCTACGTTCACGGATACGTAACCATGTAAGCAGAAACGAATTATTTAAGCATTAAAGATCGGAATTGAGATTCTGAGAGTGATTCGAATTTACAATTACAAAACGACGATGGTGTTTAAGGCTGTGATTATAGCCTAAGGAAATTATCGCATTTTACGGGACTATTTCTTTTAGAAGTTAGTAATAATATATATGTCGTAGCAACATTATTTTTCACTATTCATTTTCATTGCGTTATTATGATTCATAGTGGGCGTTATACGGGAAGTAGAAGTAGAAAAAGAAGTAGTTGGTTCAAATAAAGAAAAGTGAAATACAATCAAGATTGTATTTCAAATTAACAATAATCACTCAATATATTTATTACACAATGGTATAGCACTTTACTTCAAAATCACTATGTACAATCAATACGGAACGCAAGACTTTTCCTAATAGTGTACCATGCGACAGATCAAGCAGCTCAGCTGAGTCTGGCCGACTGCCACGACGTAGACTCTGTCAAGCACCAGTAGATGGCACTGACGTTACTATTATTTGTGATTATGACTCGATTCCGATATATATATATATACTTTTCTATGCAAAATAGGAATATTTCCACCATACATCATTTTGTTATATTTGAAAAGGATAAGGCAGCGTTTTAGATAAAAGTTCCCAGGCAGCTTGACTGATTCTGGCATTAACATTTGCACATAACCTTGACAAATTTTACATCTAAACCTTCATCATGAATAATTTTGTCTATTAGTGAAAACCACATTTTGTTCACAAGTTTTTGAATTTATCGCAAATAGACAGACAGAAAGACAGACGTGACCAAAGCCTTTTTTATAATATTTATATTATTTTTATATCTTCGTGATTTATATCTTTTTCGTGATTATATCTTCGTGAAAGTAAAATTTAAAAAAAATCATTGTTTAGGGATAGAAAATATTTATAGCCACTTACCAATTACTACTTTATTTGTCAGAAATATTTGGGCTTATTCAACAACGATCGTCTCCTATGGGAACAACCCATTAACTATGTTTCTGATAAATTACGCGCCGTTCTGGCACAGTTAATAATTATAAAAAATAAAACTCCGTTTTTGACACATTTAACAATTCATAAAACATTAGATGAATCCATAATATCATAGGGATTAAGTAGCTATGGTCTAACATATAAACGTCATATAAATAAAATATTTAAACTTCAAATGCGTATTTACAAATCCATAGTACCTAAAAAAATTAAAGAACAACATAAACAAAACTATCATCTCCTATTGAACTACTGTAAAGTCATGCCAATTGACGTTAAAGTTAAATATCTTGAAGTAAAAGAACAACATCTTATTATAAAAACTCAAATAAAAGTTGACTACTGTAAAATACTGAGAAGTAGTAAGAATCCAGAATAAGAAATCTCGAAAGTCATTAATAACTATGGCAAACATTCAATTAAATTTCTTATTCCTACTTTAATGAATTCACTCCCAAAAACCCTAAAATATGAAATGAACGAAATAAATCATAAACATAAAATCAAAAACTACTTTTTAGAACAATATGTATAGATGCCGGTTCTGCTGACGGCGTTCATGCGATGGACAGATCAATTCAATTTTTTATTTAGACTACGTTCTAATATAATTTTATATATTGTTACCTACGTATAATTTAATTACAGTGCACAATTATAGTTAAAAAAATATATAATTATGACGATTCACATCTTCTTATCTTTAGCAAAAGCATTTTTTTTTTTCATTAAATAATTTTATGAATACATTTTCTTAGATGTCTCAATGATACCAAGCTTACGACAAATGGTATAAGTACGAGTATTGTACTTTATGACAGTGTAAAGTTACAAGTTTGATAGTTCTGTAGCAGCTGCCGACAGCAGCGAATGCTCATAATTCACAAAACATTCCTTTTCGGAAATACAAACAAGTTGGGTGATGGTGACACGCTGAATCGAATTATAGAAACTTTGAGTTAGTTATGAAAACATGAATAAAGTTTTATGTTAATTTTAGGAACATAAAGGTGTCGAAAATATTTCTAGAGTAATATTTTATTTTGTAGACTGTGTTTAAAAAGATAAGTTATAAATCATTTAAAATAATATTTGTTCTAAAAATAAATAAAAATCTATCTAGTAATAATTTCTTTCGTTAAGTGGGAATAGGATAAAAATTAAACCATTCTTAATTATTGGTGTTCATAATTTAACAATATCACAAAAAGTTATTAATAGATACCACAATATATTCCTATACTTTATTATAAAGATAATAAAATTAAAAAAGCTATTTACAATGCACCAACAATGTCAATATATGAAGTCATTGTATCGTTACACGCGACGATTTCGCTCCTTTTGCTTTCATTCGCTTGTCTTGGTCCAGCAATCACGACCCAACTGATTACATTCCTGTCATGCGTTTCACTATGAACACCATTTCTTACTCAAAGTGATGCATCACTAATAGATTATATCAGATCATGAAACCGTCAATTACATCCTGACATTAATACATGCTATATTTTCTAATTAATCAGGTCAGAAAATGGGATTTTTATGTTCTAATTTTAACCACTTTTTACTTATTTGCTTAAGACTAGAACACTACTCTTCGTCCTTTACTATTGGTCTAATTATGGAACATTCACAGGTAAGAACATTTGTGGATCACCTAATTTAGGTTCGAATCGAATATTTACTTTCGTGTCTCCGTCTCCAACTTCTAGAAAACTATTCCAGTCCAACATCCAATAAAAACCATTTTTTTTAGGTGGAGGAAGCACTGAGTCACCAGGTTCTGCTGGTGCTGCCCCACCAAATGAATCTTCCAGATCAGCGATAGACGCTCCTGTATCTAAATCAGAAGGAATGGCGTCAGGCGGACTACTATTTACATTTTTTGTCTCGTTTTTCACATTAGCAGTTTCAGTAGTAGAAGTAGTAGTTGTTTTTGATTCATCTGTTTCATTAGTCTGTCTTTTACTTTGATCAATGCCAACAATCACTTCATCCTCTATAGGATTAGGACCTTTATTTAGAGGAATCACTTTAACAGCTTCGTAATCTAACGGTTCGTAATTAGGCTTCACTGTAGTTATAACTGCTTTGGGTTTTCTCGGTTTAGGCAAATCAAGAGGGAGTACGGAATGTTGATGTTCAGATGAAGATGTGTCTAATTCGAAAGGAAACTGAGGACGTAAAGGTTCATAAAGGTAATTTGTTTGAGCAAATTTTTGGCCATTACCATTTGATGTTGATGTTAAGTCAGATGGTGAGATTAGATCATAAGTAAGAAGTATATTTTCTGGTAATTGTACAGTTCCATCTACGATTTTTGGTGGTGGTAGTGGCTTAAATCCTTCTAGTGGTAACAAAAAGTTATCTTGCCCTGGTTTACCATTTAGCCCATGGGAGTCTAAGAATGCTTGTAATTCTGCTGGAAGGTCAATATCAAAGTTATTTGGTATATTAGCTTTATTTTTAGGTTTTTGGGTTCTTTCATCTTTTGTTTTCGTTCTTTTTATAGATTTCGGAGTAGTAGTCTCTTTTACAACTTGAAGACGTGGTGGCTTTGTATATAATTCTTGTAATGATGAGCCATCTCGAGGTGTATATGGTAATACAACTGTTAAAGTGGAACCACTCGATTTTGTAGTCGATTCAACTATTGTTGAGACAGAAGCTGACACTGCAAAATCGTTATCAACTGCTGCAACACTTGACAATAATTTTTCGGGCTGTGTTGCAGTGTTAATTTCATTTTCTTGTATGTTTTTATACGCAGCTGTTGTTGTTGTTGTAGTTGTTGCTGTTTCTAACCTTTTGTTAGCTGTTTTCGCGGTATTAGTTTTAGTAGTGGTTGATTTAATTTTTGTAGTTGGTTTATTATTTGCGTCTTCAGCTCTTATATTGTTTAATAATTCAATTATCTCTTCTCTTGTAAGTCTCGGTAGTAACGTATTTGATTTAAGTATACTTTGCACATGTTGTACTGTTTTTTCTACGTCCACAGCAGCGTTGATAAGAGTTATTAACGCTGCTGCAAAACAGCACCAGAATATCTTCATGGTCTGAAAACAAAATAAAAATAATATTAGCTTTATATATCTTTAGAAATGTAAGTGTAGATTTTTTTTACTATGCTTTATTATTTACAACTTTCATCAGTTACTTTATTAAAATAAGTATGTAGTCGAGTTAAGAAAATAGGTAATTACTTCACTAATAAAGTTTTAATTTGGTTAAAAACGATAAGAGGTTAAAAACTAAAAACAAAAAAAAAAGTTTAACTTCTATCTAATTATACATCTAATTTATTCTATAGTTGGTTCACTTATATCTGTTCCATAAATATATAATAAAATATATAAGCTCTTAATCGAAAACTCAGATTTCAATTTGTTTGAAAGCATTACTGGTATCTTGAAACACGAGCAAGTGCTACAGACAGCAGACATTGCAGCTGTCTAATTAACATATTTTGCATTAGTTGAGAGCTATATTAACACAGAAGTGTTTACTTGGTACTACAAGTACAACCATGTCCTTGCTGGCGTCTTACTGAGACTTACGTCTGTTCTTTACTGTAATTTGGTGGATTTACTTTACGTCATAACTACTACATAATTAAACTTTATCTACAATAACCAAATTATTTTTAATATCGTTCAATACTTTTATTATTTTTTTTTGACAAGAAAAAATAAATATATATTAGTATCTTGGTATTTTGTGTTGTAACGTATAGTAAGGACAATTATTATTATGAGGTTAACAGTCACGGTCGCTGATGAGTTTAATGATGCGTTTAGAACTTTAGAATTTTGAGGACATGCGAATTTAAATTTTATAAAACGTGTTTAATTATTATGTAATTATCTAATGTTTGTTAAAAACCTTCGTTTTTTATCACGACTAACGAACAACGAAAACAATAAATAAAGATTTATAAATAAGACATGTTTCAAACGCATAATTATTGAATTAATATTTTGTCTATATTACTCATCTTATTTTCTTAATTCTTTAAATTAATCTTCTCGATAAATAAAATACTGACACAAAACTTAAATCATGATTATAGATTATAGACAGGATAGTGGAGTTAATAGAAACATTTAATAAGATGTCTACGAAGATTTATGTCAGTTTAAGAAATCCTAATACAATACTCTATTGCCACAGCCAATCAACTAGCTATACTAGCACAAAATACTTATGCGGTATCGGCTAGCGCGAACAAGCTTTCTAACAAAACCACGGAGGCTTATTTAAATTCTATGCAATGATGCAACGTTTCTCACGTCCTAACGAATGGCCTTTGACATGCATATTTATGGTATTAGAAGAGACTTACCATATTACAAATAACTATTAAAACGTCATTAAAATAATAAATATGAAATACTATTTCTTTTTTTTTTTAAATATATATAAGCAATATTAAGCAAAATTAAAATAATATAATCTTAAACAGAGTGAATGACTTCTAAATTAATATGTATGATTTTTCGTGTTTATTACAACCTTGTAGTCTTTTAATTCCTTTTTCAACATAGATGTGAGAATAATAGTCATAATTATGACGATATCAACAGATGACTTAAGATCTCTGTTTCTTGCCCGTACATTAGATTAAAAAAAAAAAAAACTCATTTGAATATAAATTTCGTTAATATTAATTTTATTGGGCGTTCCTTAAAATTATTGGGCTCTGTTTTATTTTTGCTGATAAAGTTTATCTCGCATATAAGTTACTGATAGAATTTATCGGTAGGAGGTAAAACGGGCCCTTAGAACCTGTATCACTTCAACTAATAAAATAGCGAATAGACTATATATAATCTGACAGATAAAGTGGAGTTCGATGGTGAGAAAGAAAAAGAATATATCAAAAAGTTTTATATAGCTTTATAACCAACCGATGAACTTGGTCCTTATTGTTTTATTGCCTGAAACTTTTTTAATTCAACATCTTATTATACCTACGACATTAGAATCTCATATAACATCAACTTTCACTGTAAATATCTTTTGCAATTCATTTGTCTATATCGTATCGTTTTGTTTTTTAAATAGAATCAGGACACAGATGACCAATTATGATAAATTTTCATTTTAAAATATAGGTCAACTAAGTCAACAACCACAGCCATAAAAAGACAATGTGTTTGGCTAACATCCAAAACTAGTATATTGCGGACGCTACCGTAACTACCTTTCTAAATAAAAACTGAAACGTATGTATTTTAGTTATTTTTTAGTGCGACAATATCGTAGCAAATAAATTTGATTTCTACCACAAATATTTATATCATACGTGAGTAATAACTGAATAAATAAATATTTAGTATTTTTTTCCGGTGTATTTTTTTTTTTTAATTACTGTATATTATAACGGTATGAGACATTGTATTGTGATTCGTTATGATTTTTATTAAAAATACTCTCTTAAAATACTGCAAATTTATTTTATTTTACTCATAGTAAATACATTATAAGAAAGTATGAGAACCACTATAATATGCATTGAATGGTAAAACAGAATTTTTTTTTTTCAGGGAGACATGGGGGAGGGAACATATCAGATTTGATATTTGGGCCATTAGTAGCTAACAATTAAGCAAATCATATATAATCATCCCTCAAGGAAGCATACCCAACAATGACTCGCTAAATAAAATCTCATTTTAAATTGTAAGTAAACAATAAACAAAAGGCATTGTCGTGTTCCAACAAAAAACACGTATTATCTCATTAAGGAAAACGTAAAAAAAGTCGTATGTGACAATGCGTCGTACTCGTAATACATTGAAAGTGAAAGGTAGTCGCAAACCTGTTTTTTCAAAATTTATACAATTTCTTAGCCTCATTATACATCGCTGTCTCACCAAGAAAATGTATATTCAAACACGCATAAAATCATCAATGGACAGTGAATTATGAGATATTGTCACGCGGTGTGTTTTATATAATGTTATTTAATCCGTGTAGACACGGCTATACCTGTTACTCATAACTGCGTGTATGAATTAATGATTTAGCGAAAATCATATCAGTATTAATTTATTCGTATTGTGTTATATAATAGAATTACTTTTGATTCAATAAACTGAGACTGCTTTATTTAAATAATTATAAATACACGATATTATATTATTTAAAATTTCAAACTTTGGATCTCATTCGCTATGAATATTGAATAACTCCCGTCTGACTTTATCATTATGCAATGGTTGTGTCTGTATTTTATGCTGTCATTTAATCCTGAACTAAATTGAATCAGCCTGTAAACGTCTCACTGCTGGTCAAAAACGTCCTCTCCATATAGAAGAAAGTTTACAGCTTAACCCGGTATTACACTATCCCATTGCGGGTTGGTGAATAATTTCCCTAAAAAATTTAACAGTCGCATCAGTTGTTCATGGTAACAATCGGGACAGGTGACTATACATATTCTCCAAGGTACGGTGAGGAAACCCTTAATGAAATAAACTCAAACGAGAAACAAATATTTGTACAAATATAAATATCTGACCCGAACTGGAAAGGGACTCGAACCGGCGAATGCCGGCGTTAAGGCGACTACTCGCACCATTACACCAAAACGGTTGTCCGTCTGGTGTCATTTCTTAGTATTAAGGAACACTTGTATATTCAAGACGTTTTTTATGGAAACGTTTTATCACTGGATTCTCAACCACACCGAACAATTTCCACTGCCTTCTTTATTCCACATGACATTGGCGAAATAATTTGTGTTCAATTGACACAACTAAAATCCAATACAAAAAAGAATTGAATTGAACATATTATCACGTAATGTGTGATATCCAGTAACATCCTAGTTAAGGATGACCTAAAATATCAGTTCAAATCATTATGGTACTAAAAGTAGGCGTAGAATATTACAACGATTTCATTGAATTGAAAATAATTTTGATTTTTAAAATTGATATTGTTTTTAAAAACCCTTTTAATTATAATTCGTTACGTAGAAATGTTATCTATCTTTTATATATATATATTTAAAAATATTATATATTTTTATATATATATTAAAAATTGTAGTTACTTATATCGTCCTAAAGGAAGCATTATCAAAATATTTTGATAACGAAATATAACAAGAACATACAGTAATATACGACATCGTTATATATATAAGTCTTAATAAGATGTTAAAACCGTTAATGATATATTTAAAAAATAAAACTACAGATACAATTTTTAAAATATTTGTACATGTAGTGGCCAAGGTGAGCTAACTAACCAACTAGTATGAACGTAGATTGATACACTTGACCGCTTTTACGTTTTATCGATGACTGGAAATACGGATTTCATACAACTTTTATATTTTTTGAATATTTGATCGCGTTTACTTAAACTTTAGTAACTCTTCGCACACACATATACACTCACTTCTTTACTTTTGCTTTAAAACTCCACAAGCCCACATGTAGTCCACGTAATGTCACCGCGCTACTCCAGTAAGAGATAGTTTAAGAAAAAAAATATTATTTTACTGGTAGATCCGATTCGCGCGCGTGTGTGTGCGTGTGTGTGTGTGTGATACGCGTGTGTGATGCGCGCGTGTTATTGCGTGTGCGCGCGCGCTTGTGTTTGTGTATGTGTGTGTGTGATTGTGTCTATGCGTATGTATGTGTATATGTATAAGCGTGCGAGTGATTTATGTAAATCATCTGTTAAGGATTTATTTTCAGGGGTACCATTCAACGGCTTGAATCGTGTTTCATTTGTCGATTACTAACGTTTATTATGAGATTTCCTGGTTATATTTTCTTATTTATTTTAGTCAGATCGGATAAGAGAACAATTTTATACGGCTGATTTTCTAATAAGTTAAATGACGATCCTTATTTTCGGGTGTTCTAGCAAAGTTAGTAAATCATAGTTTCAACATTACGAAATGAGTCCATGGCCAAATAATCCCATTACATAATAATTTTTCAATTCTTTAATTGTCCACTGCTTACTTGAACATGTAAACTATTAGCAACCCGTTGACTCATTGGTTGCCAAATAATCGTTTGAAACAAGGTTACACCATCTTCTTTATAAATTTTAGACAAATTGTGTGAAAAGGTTCTGCAAGCGGTATTAAATAAAATATTTTGTGTATATAAAGATATTCAATTGGCTACGATTAGCGTTTTTTAAGTGAATTGTGAAGGTGTAGTCTATGATCTGTATCTATATATAATTATAGTGTATATAATTTTCGATTTTTTCACCGACGACTCCATGAAAATTCCTAATAAGTTTTTTTAATAGAACGTATTTAGCGCGATTCCAAGGGCGTGAAAATTTTCCTGAAAAATTCCATACAAAAATTATTTATAGATATTTCGTCTGTTTTATTAATAATCTGGAGAACAATTACTGCTTATCACGTTAAAAATAAATCCTTGAAATTTCAATTCATTAATAGTATCGAGACTAATCTCTTATTTTACTCTTTATCAACTATAACATATTATAATATATCTCTTGCGGTTTTAGCCGCGTTAAGATCTCCAGTACGTGATGGGAATGTTATTTTTTTAAGCCGGTACTCGTAAATGACATATTCATCGTCGTTGAGTATAAACTATTAAATTTACATGAATTTTTAGTGGTACTTTTACAAAGGCGTTTATAATTGTGTTATGTGTGTCCGTACCCCGACATAGGATTCAGATTCTACTGAGGGCTGTTGAGTGTGAAACGCCTATTATTCATTTATTTATTTATTTAGATAACCTGCTTAAGATTTTATTTCTAAGAGCAATCCAACCTTTCAGTGGGTGAAATTTAGAATAACGTAGGTAAAACCGCAGCAAAATCTAGTTTAATATAAACAGTACCGAAAGTTTAATTGGATGACAATGAAGTAAACGTTGACTAATTTAACATAAACAACCACAATGTGATTCAAAAAATTAGAAAAATCGTTGAAACTCACCTCAAAACAACGGATCCGGATTATGTGCAAATATACACAGACGGATCGATAGCGAATGACTCCAAAAGTTGTTCTTTTTTCGATTCAAAAACCAATTTTCAAGCCAAATTTTCTATTCAAAATACACATATTCCAATAATTTGTCTGGAACTTATAGCAATTCGAGAGGCTTTGTCAAATATAGAAAGCTCAGAATACAAGAATGTACTTATAGTTTCAGATTCCCAAAGTAGTCTGTATCATTTAATTTCCTGTGCCGAAGATGGAATAGAAAGAAATGAGGCTTTCACATTATTCAGTGTATTTTAAAATTAATACGTAATGGGGTAAATGTCCGACTTCAGTAGGTGCCATCTCACGTCGGTATTTATGGCAACGAGATGGCCGACGTCTTGGCAAAAATAGCATCATATGATGGGATTCCAATTGACGTAACTTCCCACCACACAGATTTCCTGGGTCTAATCAAGAAAAGAGCCTACTCAGCATGGGACTTATATTTTCAAGACAAATCTAAGGATAAAGGCTTGTGGTACCGAACATTATCAGATAAACCGCCAAATGTTCCGTAGTTCTGTAAAATTAAACTAAACAAACGAGACCTTTCACTTGCTTTAAGACTTCGATCCTACAACATTCCACTTAATTGCTTTCTTTATCTTATGCGTAAAACTAATAATTCCTAACTGTACCGTCTGTGGTTCCCATGAGGATCTTTACCACGAACTCATGGAATGTACCAGAAATGAACCCTTGAGGCAGGAACTCTTAACAGAAATTTATTGTGGCAGGGAAAACCTCTTTTTCTTTTTCCATAACGTTTTTAGCTCTAAATATACAACAACTTTCAGTGATAGAACCCTCAGCTACATAATTCACTCTTTGTTCCTCAGACAATCAGACTCAGGTGACCTAAACTATGTCAGTAATTGTATACAGACTTAGCATTTAAGATTTATGAGCCGACTTAGTCTTTAAGGCTGTATGGCTGTAATAAAGAATAAAAAAAAAACCACAATGTGCACAACACAAACACAAACATTCTATATCTAAATTTATCTATTTTTTAACGATACAAAAACAAAAGATGGCTATCGATCGGACGAAAATCACATTATAAATTATAATTTCCGACTCGAAGCGAATGGTCCCCGTCTTTGTTATTTAAATCATTCTAATTGACCGGTGAGCTCATTTTACCCCTCAAGTAGGGGCTGAAAAAATAAGATGCTTTATTGCTTTTAATTCGAGGAACGTCCGTTTTATTACACCATCAAAACTTTGCTGACCACTCAAATTTCTGAAGTTCTTCAGCGGTCTATTTATTTAAGGATTTGCAAAATACGGTTATCCGTTAAGGTAAAATTGAAGTACCTAAGTAGATTAGGCAATATTTTAATCGCGTTTAAAGTACTTGTAGACGTATTTTAAATTTATAACTGTTCATAGATTCAGAAAGTTTTAAGGTCTTCTTTGTTGGGATAATTATAAAGCGTTCTCTAGATAAAAACTTTAAGTATTCTAGTTGTATTTGTGTTGCACTTATTTTTGAAAATACAGAGTTAATAATAACGTGTTGCCAATATATTAATAGATATATATCGTCATAGTCGTAGAATAGTGACGGATCTTACAAATTTAAAACTTTACAGGGCAGCCATTTCAAATATACAACAACATAATTATTTATATATAATAACTCATTATTGTACAAAAAAATAAGCAACATATGCTTATTTTTTTGTACAATAATGAGTTATTATTATTATTATTAAACAATATTATGTCGGTACTATTAAATGCAAATTCTATGATATGTGAACTCTCAACAAAAAAATTATAATATTAATAATTTAATATTAATGTTCATTTACATAAGTGATAGTAACAATTCAAGGGCATATTCTTGAAGGTTATGCATCCATTCATTCCGCCATTTGTACAAAAATAAAAGGAATAAACAAAAGTTTTTAAAATTACATTAAGGATTAAGATTAAGTGACTCAATAATTCGTCATAATTATATTATGACGAATTATTGCGTATATTGTCGATCTATGTTAACAAAGCCTGACCTCTTAATTGTCACTCAAATATTAAGCCTTATTATGGCACAAAATACGACCAGTCATAACCATGTCAGACAGAAGTTTAAATAAATATAAATATTAATAAATATTAACCAACAATCACACCACGTTAACCTAGCCCCGTGGTAAGTTCGTAAGAACTTGTGTTACAGGTACTAGGAACGGAAATAAATTTAAGATATAAATACATATATACATAAATACACATCCATGACCCGGTGCAGACATCTATATTCGTCATACAAATTATCTGCACCTGGCGGGATTCGAACCCGCGACCGCTGCGTAGAGTGTCCAGTTGCCTGACCACTCGACCAGCCGGCCGTCAAATATATAATAGTAGCAGCTTTACTTTTACAAAATAATAATAATCACTTTAAAGTTTTAATTTGTAAAATGACGATTCGAAGGTGCTCGTGGGGCCTATTAGAATAAAGTTGTTTTTGATTTTGAATAGTTTCACATTTTGTCAGACACTGATTATTTTGTTACTTCTGCTGAAAGAGTCTATGATAGCCTATCAGTAAGCCTATTAGTAACTTATGTTCCAGATAAACTTTAACAGCAACCGGTTAAACACCTAAATGTCACAACTCGAAGTATGTTCTCACACACAAACCTCACATACTATAAACATTGAAATGTAGAGACTGTAATAATATGTATAGTGGTGGTCTAATTAAAAAAATATCTGAGAATACCTAATGTGATTATAATATTATTATTGATAACGTCTTGGTCTTTTGTAACGGTAATGTTAAGCTAGCTTTTATATTACAAATTAAACTTTTGTAATTACATAATTTTGGATTCTAAAAAAAATCTAAATTAAGTAAAACCTTTCATACTATATGAAGTCGAATAATTATATAGAAAATAGTTATTGGAAATACAACATCCTTTGGCCTTTTCTATCAGCCCTTCGCTAGAACCAACCTCAAGCATCACTCTTTAACCGTAAGACTAATTAAGACCTATAACCAGTTGTGTGGCAGTGTCGATATTTATAATGATAGTATGCGGAGCTTCAGAAAGACTATGTTAACCTTTTTTTTTTTTTTAAAAGTTCATTTAAATTAAGTTGAAATTGTAAGACAAATATACCTAATTATTTAATTTAATAGACTTAAGCATGCTGTGACACGTTAATAGGCTGTATACCGTTATATAGCTACCTAATTTGTTATTTAGTATAAGTATTAGATATAAGATTTGCTGTATTCGCTACTGGTTGTCCAAAAATAAATAAATAAAAGAAAAAATTAAATTAGTGAAAATATATCATAATAAGAAATGTAATAAGATCTTTTCGCTGAAGATTTTATCTAATCTTTCAATATAAGGTTATAATAGATTTAATTTTAGTAAAAACCCTTAATGGAATAACAAAATGTGTATAGCGATGAATTATGTATTTTTTTTTAGAAAAAAATAAAATATAATTTCTTATATTTGTGTGTGAGTGAGAGTTTTCGAGACATTTATATAATTTGATCTTTTGTGGAGATCATCTATTATAATAATAATCATATTATTATTTTTTTTAAGTAAACACGAAAAAAATTACAGCGTAATTATATCTTTTATATCAAAGGTTGTCTTAAAAGTCATTGCAATGTATGTACTCGTAATATGTATAACTAGCGGCCCGCCCCGGCTTTGCACGGGTATTTAACTAAAATTTAAAAATTATAAATTTATATTTTTTTATCACCTACATGCGCCATCTATCGTATAATGGTAGAATATCGTTTTTATATTTAGTGACATTTAACATAATAGTACCTATATTAATTGAAAATGATGTTTATCTAAAATATTAAAACGATTTCTATTCCTATCCGACATATTTAGTAAACTTTTAAGTTTAACAAAATAATAACTCAAAAATAAGTTTTGTGAGTTTTTAAGATTCGTTAGACCAGATGGCGTCTATGTCGCGTAGGCGTATTTCTATTTTCTTCAATATTTATTTTAAAATTTAATTACAATGAAACAAAAACTAAATTATACTGTGAGTTATATGTAATTTTTATGTATTAAAGTTATTTACATTGGTTTTGTACTTTTTACGTGATACGTGCACGAACAAAAAATGATAAGAGATGGCGCTGATTGAAATTAAAACGCGCTATTAAAATTTATTCTTGATGATATATAGTGTATTAATAAAACGGAGGTTTTAACAGAGGCGCTACAGACCCGATACCTCCGCTAGTGAGACCGAACTTACCACCCGCGCTAGACGATCTCGATAAAGCCGAGTGCCTTGCCGACAGCTTGGAGAGTCAATGCTCCCCCAGCTCACAGCCCGTGGACCCCGAGCACCTCCTCAAGGTCGACTCGGAAGTCGACCGGCTGGCGGCCTCTCCGCCGACCGGCGACCCCCTCTCACCGACCACGGTCGAGGAGGTCGAATCGATTATAAAGTCCCTACACGCTAAAAAGGCCCCCGGCCCCGACCTCATTTCAAATAAGGCTATAAAACGCCTCCCCCATCAACTAGTATTACTACTAGTGATGATATTTAACGCCCTACTCGCCGGCTGCTCCTTCCCCGATCAGTGGAAAGAGGCAACAGTCATAGGCATTCGAAAGGTCGGTAAACCCGGCAACCTCCCTACTAGTTATAGACCGATCAGCCTTCTCAACGCTCTCGGTAAAATTTACGAGAGAATCATACTCGCCCGCCTCAAAGCTATCGTAGAGGCCAACTCCATCCTCATAAACGAGCAGTTCGGCTTTCGAGCCGGACACTCTTGTGTTCATCAAGTGCACCGCATAACGGAGCATATACTGGCAGGATTTTCATATTCAAAGACCCGCGGCACAGGAGCCGTATTTTTCGATGTCGCTAAGGCCTTCGATAAGGTCTGGCATAACGGCCTGATTTATAAACTTCACAAACTCGGACTGCCAGACAGACTAGTACTCCTGATTCGAGACTATCTGTCAAACCGCACTTTCAGATACAGAGTCGAAGGTACTCTATCCTCCCCCCGCACCCTCCGTGCCGGAGTCCCTCAAGGCTCATGCCTCTCTCCGTTATTGTACTCACTGTACACTAACGACATTCCGATACAATTCGCCGAGCGAAAATCAGTAAAAATCGCCCTTTTCGCAGATGACACTGCTCTATTCACATCCTCCGACCGTCCGGAATTAATCTCGAGTCGACTACAATCCGTTACAGACGCACTAGGCGACTGGTTTCGGACGTGGCGAATCGAAATAAACCCGGATAAGAGCACCGCCGTGTTTTTCGTTAAGGTTAAGGTAACGAAATACCTAGGCAGGCCGGATGAGATTACTCTCTACGGTACTCCTATCAAATGGTCCGATCAAGTTACCTATCTAGGGGTCACTCTCGATAAACGACTCACGTTTAAAAAACACATTAAACGTGTCAGTAACAAGGCCGCCTTCGTGCTGAGCCGACTCTATTACATGATCAACGGCAAAAGTAAAATGTCTCTTAGAAATAAGACGACACTATATAAAACCTGTGTTAGACCTATACTAACATACGGTTGCCCAGTTTTCGCCCGGTGCGAGCCCGGGCTCCTTCAGAAGCTCCAGGTCATACAAAATAGATTCTTACGGAGGGCCACGGCTTCCCCGTGGTACATTCGTAATATAGATCTCCATAAGGATTTTAAAATCGATTCGATCGCCAAGCATATCAAATCGATCGCCGCTAACTATTTCGAGAAAGCGCGCAACCATCCGAACCCCCTTATAGCCCAGTCATGCGTCTACAATACACTACGCGGTAATTTCAAAAACCGCTGTAGACGCCCCCTTCACGTGCTCACCGACCCAGACGACCCGATTACGCTAGCCAACCCCCCCCTGATAGGTACAGTACACAACCGCACCACACACCACACTACTCACCTACACCGTCTCCGCCGACGGAGACGAAGTAATAGGGTTCAACGGCTCGTACGCGCCTAGGCACGTAGAGCAGTAGTCCGTTCACCTCAGCGCTCCGCATAGCGCCGCCATGCCGGCCAACCGACGCGTATAGTACTTCAGAGCCGCCCATAAGGAGGCTCTACTTTCTAGGCTGGACCTTAAGTGTCCGCCCCCCCGCCCGGTGTCGCTGTAAAGGCCAGTAAGGCCAACAGCATAAGTCCTTCCGAAAAAAAAAAAAAAAAAAAAAAAAGGAGGTTTTAACAGATTTATTATTTGTATAGATAATTACATCACTGGGCTTAAGGGTAATTAATGTTTTCATTGCTTTAATATCCGAAGAGTCAAGTCGGGTAATAATAGGTCAACTCTCGCATTGCTATTACTAATCGTCTTTTATTATCTGTCAATAATTATGTGGAATCTATTACGTCACTCGTGTAACATTATACTACAGAAACATGCCAAAACAAAGCATTATTATTTTGCAACATATATTTTCTTTAATGAGTGCTACAAAAGTTGACAAATTTGTTTTACGATCGTTAAAAATTTTATTAAATTAAAAAATATATACATAATTTTAAATATATAAATATGTATATTGTAATATGTAAAACTTCTTTAGGCGAGACTAAGGTGTAATGCTTTGGACGACGTCCGTTGCGCCAATGCAACGGGAATGCGTTACGGCGGTGACGCGTTTATATAGAATTCGATTTTTAAATTAATAAAGTACTACTGGTCGTACAGTGGTTGAAATTCGATCTAATCGATATTGACAACATTTTCAACATCATAAAATATGATTGCGCATAACATGGTGAACATATGCAGCAGTCATTGAACCTGATCTGTGATAAAAAATTCGTTGTAAGACCTGTATTTAAGACCGTGTTGACAACATACTTTGACGATAAACAAAATTTGTGCATTGTACATATGTGTGTGTGCCGTAGTGTGTGTAGGGTTTTTTTAAAATTAATTTTGTGCGTTTAGTTTTAGCATTATTATAAAAAAATATTAGCATTCTGCACTTCTTCTCCGTATAAAATTTAACTGTACCAAATTACATACTTCTCCTTCCGCGTAATTTTCGTAAAAAGGGGTACAAAGTTTTTGCTTCACGTATTAGTATATAGATAATGATAATTAAATTAATGTATTCGTTATGTATAATGCTCGTTATAAATAAGTGTATACGAGTATATTTTTACTTCTTACTTCTTCCAGTGGCGCTACAACCCTTTGTGGGTCTTGGCCTCTTCCACAATTTTCTCTCTATGCAGTCCTTCCATCTTTTCCTGGGTCTTCCTCTCGGTCTCTTCTGCTATGGTGTCCACTCAGATATTATTTTTTCTGTCCTGGTTTCCGGCATCCTTTCTAAGTGGCCTGCCCACCTCAGTCTTTGGGATTTGCAAAATCTGACAATATTCTCACCTTTTATGCGCGCGTCTATTTCATGGTTCATAAGATGTCGATATGTCCCATTGTCATTTTTGACGGTTCCGAATATTCGTCGTAGCACTTTTCTTTCAAATATTGCCAGTCTTTGCTCCTCTCTCTGCGTTTGCGTCCACGTTTCGCAGGCATAGGTGACTACGGGCCTGATAATGGTGCGGTATACAGTCAGTTTTGATGAAACGCTAAGCAATTTCGAGGAAAAGATTTCGCTGCACGAATAGAAACACTTGTTGCCGCTAACAATCCTTGCGTTTATCTCATCGTCAGTCTCATTCTGGCCAGTACGATACGAGTATACAACTGATGTTTTATTATCAATATATACTTTTTTAAATTCTAACATGACCTTTATTTTTAATTAAATCGTCATCTGTCACAATGTCAAAGAAGTTTTACTTCAACCGCGGGTAAACGTTAGACACACTCATTTTTTTTTCTTTTATGTGTTCATGTTTCACATACATTTTTATATCAGACTGAGTAATATATCATCTGACTCAATTAGCCCGTAAACTTCACACTGCTGGGAAAAGACCTCTTCTCCACAAAGGAGAATGGTTGGAGCTTAATCCGCTACGCCCGCTATACTCAAACTGCGGCCCGCGGGCCGCATGCGGCCCGTCGGGCTTTTGTTGTTGGCCCGCCTAAAGTTAAAAAGTACAAATACGTCCAAATCCTTCTAACATTTTTTGGCTCTACGTATATGTGCGAATCATTCATTTAGAACGAGAACATTATTTCATTAAGAACGTGTATAGAAACAAACTTACAGATTCTCATCTGGAAGATGTAATGTCGAAAGTGTGGCTAGCTGCTAGGGTGTCCAGACGACGCGTAAATAATTGGATAATTGTTGAGTAACTTTACTTAAAAGGTTATTAATATTTACCTACTTTTTTTTCATAATTCGAATGAGAATCATGTACCGAGTATTCTCCTTAAATATTGATAGTAATTTACCAGTCATTCTGTATAACAAAGTCTATAAAAACAGACACATCAAATTTAGAATTTAATAATAATTTTATATGTAGGTACCTACACTATATTATAGAGTGGATCCATATAAAATTTTATAATGTTTAATATTGTTCTAAGCTTTGTTTAATTTTTACGTGTTATTAGACAATTATTTGTCGGTGTATAATTTTCATAATGACTTACTGTGCTGTACCAGCCTGTAAACTACCCACTGCTGAGCGAAGGCCTCTTCTCCATATAGAAGAAGGGTTGGAGCTTAATCCACCACACTGCTCCACTGCGGGTTGGCGAATTCCCCTATAATGGGGTAACGATTGTTATTAAGCGTCTATGATAACAACCGGGACCGAGGGCTTTACGTGCTCTCCGAGGCACGATGGGGAGACCCACGAGGACGTAAACCCAGACCGGAAACAAATATTTGTACAAATACAAATATCTGACCCGCGACCGCCGGCGCGCGGCGTTAAAGCAACTATTCGCACCACTACACCAGAACGGTTGTCTCTTAATAACAGTTATTATATATATTTAATTACTCTTAATTGGTGTCGTTAACGCAGTAGTTACGACATGTTTCGACAATAATCGCTAATGAAATATTCATTTAGGCCTACAGGTACATATTTTATATTGGTTTCAAAGTATACCAGAGTAGCTCTCTAATTATTTTCTAGTACATTAATTTTGAAACAACACAAGATGTTAAAATGATTTTTTTTTCTCTTAATGAACAGAATTATATATTCACTATGGGTCAAAAGTGCTCCGCAAAGCCAAGTTGTACAAAGTGTATTTTGAATTTAAATTTCCAACTCTATATATAATTATATATATATATATATTTTAATCTAATCCCCTAGCGGAAAACGTTAACTATCCACGTTTCTTTTTACTTATAATTTAGGTAGCGTCAAGAAGATCAAGCTTTTTCTAGACCTAGGCCATAGGTTTTGAAGCCTACAAAGTTTTCAGGCTGATTAAGTTCAGCACAGTTGAGTTTATTTTATTGGCTTATATCACCAATGCCATTACCTCGACTGCAAGATATCCATAGTGGCAGCATAATAAGTATAATTGTAGGCACAATTTTTTTTTTATTAGAATTAAAAACCATAGTAAAAAGGGTCTCATAATTGTCCAATTTAAAGACGAAAATGGTAAAAATATAAAAAAAGAATACGTCTTAACTTATCGAATATTTATGTCATTTTTATAAATTTCAACTCTTTGATACACCAATTCGACAATCGCTAAATCATTTTGTCTAGACCCATTGATCCGATGTGAGACCAGCCGAGCTGGATAACGGAACGGGACTCTTAAACGGGTGACAGCATATCGGTTACGGTTGATGTAATCGCTGTAAATTCGACTGTACTGTACGGCACGAAAACTTTGTTTACATATATATTACGTCACTCACTATATTTTTATAAATAAAAGTTATGTCAATGATTTACATGATCAGTAGAGTGAACACGGATCGGTCAATGCACTTTCATTCATAGTTAATTTAAATGAAAATAAATATTGATATCCGCTAGTCGAAATTTGTACGAATCCAACTGATAGTCCAGATGATCCTTATTTCAATAAACAGACTTCTCTGCTTTATTAATACCAAGAAATTATATGCGAATGTTTTCTTTTTGCGATATAAACTCTACACGAATATGACTGTCATTGCATGCTATGCAGACATTACCCATGAAACTATTATCTTAACCTCCACTCGATATTATTCAAGTATGTTTAAGACCAAAAAAACAAAACAAAACTATAAAGTGAACGAAATATTGAGCATATTTTTACAATTGAAGTTGACAAAGTAAGTTGGCAAGGGCGAACTTATCTCTGAAAGAGATCTCTTCCAGTCTACCCATGATGGTGAGAGATGAAGTTAACGCGGGGCACAGTAGTGCAAAAGACGAGAGAAAAAAAAAAAAAACTAATAACTAACTAAACTAAATTAATCCGGTGTCTGTGTTATAAGATATTTTATTATTAAAACAGTCTGAATCATTATCCATCCGTTGTAAGGCTATTCAAGGCCTTACATTGTATTAATGATGCTTTTTTTTTAAATTAAAAATAGTTGATATGAAAACGATACTGTCGTACACGTACATTTGTACGTTTGTCACAGTCATTTAATTTTAACGTGTGAAAGCAATTTAGTTTGGTATATATAAATATATAAAACACGTCTTAAAGTTATTTAAGTAAAAATATGAATGTTAACCGCTCTCTCGCTCTCGTAAAACGTAGATTCGGTTAATGTGGTTACTCTTTCGATATTTCGTATACAAAACATTTACAGCTAGAATATACGGTGTAATAAAGTAATAAGAATATTAAGTATATATAATAAAATACACAATATTAGCAGTATGAAACCTTCGATATATGAGTCGGAAATGACTTCAACGCATTTGTTTTGATTTATTAAAAAAAAAAAAAATTAAAACACTACTATATATAATAAAATACACAATATTAGCCGTATGAAACCTTCGGTACGTGAGTCGGAAATGACTTCAACGCATTTGTTTTGATTTATTAAAAAAATTTAAAACACTACTATATAATATTATTAAATACACAATATTAGCAGTATGAAACCTTCGGTACGTGAGTCGGAAATGACTTCAACGCATTTGTTTTGATTTATTAAAAAAAATTAAAATACTACATTCTGCGTCTAAATAAAGATGATTGAATCTATTTATTGATCAAAATTATAACTTAAAAATGTATTTAAAAAATACACACACATGTTATTATTATAAACGTTTTTAAAAGATTTTTGAACCGTTAAAGCAATGACGATATTTCTAATTACTATTGATAATATACTACCACCTGTAAAATAGTTTCTGCCGTACTATTAACGCTTCGATCTTTTATCACAAATCACAACACAGCACCGTTTTAATGTATAATGTCACTGCACCTACCGTGAAAGTACCGTCCACACCGCCGGAGACCACTCGTGTTACTGCTACCACTTACCACCACTTAATACCACTAGTTGCGCCTTGACCTGTGTAACGATTACTAAATGGTTTGTGACGTTAAAGTTATTATTTGTTTCGATAACGTCTTTAGTACGTTTTAATTACATTTTGTTTAGTTTTGTAGAGCTATGTCATTTTTACTGGATTTTTAACCAAATGCTATTATACTAACTAATCTTAGTAAACCTTCACTAAGCTAAACTACTTTTTAGACTAGCAGCTTTAGTGTATTTAAGGGTTGCGTTAATGATGTAGGAAAGTTTTTATTTTTAATTAATTATTATAATATATCATACGTACGTATTGTACTTTATAACTCTTCTTGATAATGATTATTAAAAAAAATACTTTTATTTTAAAGCCTACTCTACAACTTATGTAATTACTATAAAATAAAAAGTAATATTTAATTTAATGTCAAGACTTGTTTACATTTTGTGTAAATTTGTTTAGGTTTTTTAAATTAAATTTGAAAAAAAATAATACTAACTTTACATAATAATTTCGCTTAAAAATACTTTAAATTTAATTTCCTTTAAAATTATTTTTAATTATTTAAAAATATTACATAGTAAATTGAGTTTTAAAAGACAATTTACAATCGATTCAATTAGCACGTTAATTAGGTTAATTGTATTAATTTAATAGTTATATCCTAATTAAATGTTACAAAATTTAAATGATTTAATAATACAAATGAACATTAAATCATAAAATTAACCATAAATTATATTTAGGTAAATAAACTTGTATATTTATTAAAGTTTTGAAATTAAACTTCCATGTTACCTACTAATACGAGTAGCTCAAAACTCAAAACAACGGTTTAAAAGCCACGGCTTTTTCTAAATAGGATATTTCTGATTTCAGAATAAGTATGTCATCACTTGTATAATATCATCCTATACTATTAAGCCAACTTCGATGTGGAATTTTTCTAAACAACGTGTATAGGGTTTTCAAACTATTTATGAAAAATTGTAATTTATCACCTATTTCCTAGTTATACATTGAAAATTTTACTTTACCATTGTTTCCTTAACTTAGCCGCCATTACGTAATACGCAAGAAAATTGGCTTATAACAAAAAATAACAAATTTTTAATCACTAATATACAATACATCTGACAATCCTAAATTGTTATGACGGGAAAATTTCGCAGATAAATAACATTTAGTTTATTTTCTTAAAAGTCGTTATATTGTTAAAGATAAATTGTAATCAATTTTATACACAACTTTAAATATTATAATTATTATGTTTATTCAACGTAAGTAAAGTAAAATAAAGAATAAAAGAGAATGAGTGTGTGAACATAGATTTTTAATCATAATAAATCCATTTTAAAACAAATGTGGTTTTTTTTTAATGCTATTCAGGGATAGTCTAGCTATTATATATATATATATATATATATATATATATATATATATATATATATATATATATATATATATATATATATATATATATATATATATATATATTTATGAAAATATTTAGAAATGATTCAGTAAGAAATTAGTTATACCTACGTTAACAAAAAATTAAAAAAAAAAAAATTACCTCTATAATAGATAATTATAGATAATATATAAATATATCTATCTCCCTAACTTATTTATTTCAAGTTTTGTGTAGCTTGTACTACTGTGTCTACATATTAAAAAATATAATTATTATAATCATTTTCCAATAGGTTGTTAACATCTGCCTATGGTTGGTTGCTAAGCAACGTTTTGTTGGTTCTAATTCAATATTCCATATCGAATTTTTCTTAAGTATAGCTAGATATCTTTGTCAAATGTGACCTGATCCCAATACACTTTGAAATAAAATATAGAGTATACGTCAAGGGATATGTGTTATTCCAATACACTTTGGAATAAATAAAGTATACGTCAATGGATTGATATGTGTTATTACAATTACATTGTATAAAATTTTTCCAGATTCTTTTCAAGTTTAAAATAGAAAAATTATTTAAGTCCGATTGATTGTAATTTATTATTATTATTTTATAATTTTACTGAGAAATATAACTTTTGTTCACTTACAAACAAAATTTATTTATTTCGTTTGACTTTGAAGATATAGAATAGAATGCCTAAAGTCCGGATTGCTTTGTCTAATCTTAGATACGAGTAAAATAGATTTTGATCTCCAAATAGCACGAGTTCGTCTACTACAAAGAGGTTATATTTAATTGCCTTAGTATATCACTAGTCTGTGTGTGATATACCGAATTTAATAATATTGTTTACCTTGCTTAACTTATAATCCTTGATCCTTGTTACTTTGAGTGATATTTTTTCAGGAATGTTTCCCTGTTGTTAGTTTACACACGATTTTTTTTTCTTACCAATTTTTTTTAATACCTTCCTAACATAAAAAAAAAAATTATGGGGTTTTCGTATAGTTCTTTTTCCTCTTCTCCACCCTAAACAACTTTGGTAACCGCGAGAAGTCTTCAGTGAGTTTCTAAAGTGTGAATACTACACTAAAATTCTTCATTCAGAAAACTTGATAAACAATCATATAGAAGTATGTGCCCACTTGTAAATTTTAATATTATAAAGAAATAAATACAAATATTAAATCTATGAGTAGAAACCTTAAAAACGTAGAAAAAGACAAAAAATCTCTTACCACAATATTTTCTCAACGTATTTGAATCCACGACCTTTCGGTTTACGTGTTAAACATACAACACGCCAATTTCGGCTATGGAAGGAGTAAGTAATAAAAATATTAACATCAATTTCTATTGCCATATTTTATTAAATTTATTTAAAAAATATGTAACGAAAATAACGTCATAAGAAAAAATTGAAAAAAAGCATACTTTTATGAATTAAACTGAATTAATATCACTGAGTTATCATTACTTTAATACAAACAATGAGTTAATTCGATTATTTACATTTTTTTTCGATAAATTAACATTTATTTGCACTCGTTAATTCAAATATTTTATTACTTAAATTATACAGATTAATTACAAGTAACAATGTGCTATTAACAATTTATTTATAACTTATATACATGTGTGATATTTAAGATTCTCTAATCTGCGTTATTGGTTTTCATTCACAAGCCGAACGCTTAGGCCAATTGTGCCTCTCTATCGCTTGTTCCGCGCTCTCGCTCGCGACACATGACACTTCTTCGTGTGTGCAGCCAGCATTCATCGATTTACAAGGCGTTATCATGACTAAAAAAAGAAACAAAGACTTTTAAAGTCTATATAATATTTATACTAATATCTATCAAAATTATTAAATTTTATTCGTAATTTTATTTACACTGATCTTAACAGCAAATACTTAAAAAATTAACGGAGGTAAAACCACGACTAACGTCTAGTCAAAATAAACATGAGACGGAAATTACAAGAAGGTCGACATCATTTTCCCGTTTTATCCCATTTCCTTTTTTGACAAAAAAATAACCGGACCTTCACGAGTTTTATACGAATATTATGTAATGCGAGAACGAGACAACAAATTATAATTATGTATCATAAAGACGAAGTGAAAGTCGCAATGTCAGACGGAAGTGATGTAACGTTATGTAAGTTAAACCTTAGCTCAGCAGTCCGTTTGTCAGTAATTTTATTTGTTTTAACTTAATATTAGGTTAATTTTCTTTATAAACTATGAATATGTACTGAATATTTGAAGCATCTTTGTGGAAATCGTCATCGAATTTTTGGCTTTGTTAGAAATATATTTATTTATTCACTTATTTACACTTTATTATACGCTACAACATAAAATTACAAACATTTAAGACAAATACAAATTGTGTATTTTTGACAATTTAAAAATGTACGTGTAGACAGAGTCGCGGGCTATAGCTAGCTTTATTATAATTATTCAAACTCTCACATGACATGGTTTGTGTCGCATCGCATCGCATAAGCCTATCGCAGTCCACTGCTGGACATAGGCCTCCCCAAGCTCACGCCAAATATCCCAGTTTTCTGCAATCCTCATCCAATGATCCTCATCCATGGTTTGTGTAGAATTATATTAATATTTTTAAATTAACTATAATTAATATTTACAAATATCTAAAATAATAATTTTTTTTCAGTATATTTTATTTAAAAAGGATAAAGGCATTTGTTTATTGAGGATTGTTTGGAAGTATGTGGTCGAGTGCTTAATAATTGAAATACAACAAGCACAAATAGTGTCCGACCATAAACTCGACATCAACGCGTTCCGTTTATGTCGGCGTTATATTTGGCTTACATGTGACATTAAACGGTTTAGATTCATATGCGATTCCGTCGATTAACGTGTCTAACGCTCAAACGTGTCTCCGAGGGACACCTATTATTAGTTCACTGGTCACGTGACCGGAATACCCACCCGTGTGGGCTGTTTAGAAAGATTTATGTTCGTAATTTTGTTGATATTAGGATTTTTATGTGTCAATAATGTAGTTGCGTATTCATGATTATGATTCACTAGACTTATACTCTTCTATGAGTCTATGATTCAGCAATATTCGTCCCTAACTGTACTATATCAGCCTGTAAATCACCTGCTGCCGAGCGAAGGTCTCTTCTCCATGTAGAAGAAGGGTTGAAGCTTAATCCACCACGCTGCTTCACTGCGGGTTCACGGATAATTTCCTTATAATGGGTAACGATCGTTATCAGTTGTCTATGATAACAACCGGGACCGACGGTTTTACGTGCTCTCCGAGGCACGGTGGGGAGACCCACAAAGACATACACCCAGACCGGAAACAAATATTTGTACAAATACAAATATCTGTTCCGAGCGGGAATCGAAACCATGACCGCCGCGGCGCGCTGTGTCGACGCAACTACACCAGAACGGTCGACGTATTCGTCCCTAAGGCTGACAGAAAATCAGAAAAAATTACCGCAATACCTCTTCATTACTTTTCCTAATTTTCTGCAATTTCATTTTTAGATAGAACACTCAAATAATCGCGTTTACACATATCAGATACGAAGAGCTGTCTTTGACACCATAATTTTCCTTCATATGATCAAATGGTTATGTTTCATACATACATTTGCAATGTACACAAATAATACTGATTAATATATTATTTATGAGGTTTTACAGGTATAATCAAGATTTTATAAACTGTTTCAAATAAGTTATATCCGTCTTGGTTACGAGCCTAGTTGAGTACCTCTTACCCTCGGATTCAGACGGCGAGTCCGCGAGTTTTCCTATCTTCACAATCCTTTTGTTCTCATTCGAGGTTTTTACTTGTATTACATTCAAGTATGACAGGTTTTTATATTAATTTGAATCCGTAGTAGCGATGAATTGAATTTACATCCCTCAACTATCACTGAAGCAGAATATCGGATTAAGCTTCAACACTCGTCCTTTATATGAGTGTCATTTGTCGAGCAATTCAAAATTTTATATTTTTTATTTATGTTTTCTGTATCAACCAGCAATTTGAGTTTTTTTTTTTAAGACAAAAACGATTATATACCACGATATGGTTATTTGACAGTTTTTGTCGATATTTCGGATTAGTTACATGATCAGTGGTTATGACGAGACTGCTGTGGAGCGATTTTTTTCCTGTCAGCCGTCACGGGCAGTAGTATCGCTTAATACTTAATTACTTGTTTGTATGTGGTTATTTATATATGTGAATATGTATGTATGTTTGTATGTAGTATATATGTATGTAAATATGTATGTATGCATGTATGTATGTATGTATGTATGTATGTATGTATGTATGTATGTATGTATGTATGTATGTATGTATGTATGTATGTATGTATGAATGTATATATTTATGTATGTATGTAAATGTTAATATTAAATTTGTACACCTATGCCGACACAAGACCATTTCCTCTGCCCCTAGGTTGCCTGGAAGAGATCGCGTTTCAGCGATAAGGCCGCCCTTTGTATAATACCTTGCTATATGTACATGTTTTGGTTACGTAACATTTCTGTTTTGGTGTACGATAAAGTGTATTATTATTATTGCTTTACTCTCAAAAACTTAAAATTACGTTTGAAAACCGCGAGTGTTTAAACCTGAAAAGGTTATCAACCAGCAATTATTACTGCTTTACTTAATTTATTGCTTACTATTTTTTTATCCCTCGAGAGAACCTTTGGGTCATAAACATCAATGCAACTGTTCGTTCCCGAGTTTAAAATGCGTTCAGCCATCGCGGATTTATTTTTTTATGTATTTTTAATTGCCGCTATGTGTTCATTGAACTGTTTCGTATTGTTTTGTTTACTAAAAAAAGTCTCTCGCCACTGCTCACTGTCTGTCTGTTCGTGGTAAACTCAAAAACTAATAGATGGACTTTTATGCGATTTTCATCAATAGATAGAGTAATTTATGAGAAAGTGTAAACTGTATAGATTGTCAAGGTTTTTTGTAAATTGGTTGAAATATTACGATAATTGCTGAAAACGTCCAAATAAGTCAAACCAAGTATAAGTTTTCATTGAAAACGCCGCCTTATCCCTTTAGTATATAACAAAACATTTCAAAATCAAAATCAAAATCAAAAACAACTTTATTCAAATAGGCCCCGCGAGCACTTTCGAATCGTCATTTTACAAAATTAATATTGTAGTGATTGTTATTATTTTTTGTAAAAGTAAAGCTACCACCGATTCGGAATGTAGATTCTGCAGAGAAGAATCGGCAAGAAACTCCGCAGTTACTCTTTTGAAAATAATATATAAACTGTGTTTTAGTACAAAATTAGTAATATCTTGCATGAAATACAGCGCCACTAAGTCCACACGTCTTTATCAGCTAAATAATCCTGGACGGAATAATAAGCTTTATCTATTTACTTTTTCTTAATAAATTCTTTAAATTTATTATGAATTGGAAATATATATCTTTAATAGGTCTAAAGAAAAGTCCGCGATGACATATATCTACCTATTGAGGATAGGTTATTAAACACATTCTAACTTAAAAAAGGTAATTATTTAGAAAGAGTATTAATCAATATAAATTTATTTATTTTAGTTACCTAAGGCATTTTTACTTTACACCATATAATTTAAATCAAATCGAGACTCACACCGATGACAGAACTCGCTTGATACGACCGGGTTGGTCATATCAAGCGCGTATGTTTCATTAAATTTGGGAAATTTACAAGCTATTTCATTTCATTACAGCTTGAAGGAGTTGAAAAAAGTTGTTTTGTTAACACAATAATTTAATTGACGTAACGTAGTTTCTCCTACGTTAACATTTACTGCTACTGCTATATGTAGTTAACTCGATATCGATAAAGAATATTTGGAGTTTATTACAGATAAACAAATTAATGAACGAAATTTCAGTATTTATAATATTAGTGTATATTCTAAATTGACTTAAGTCTCTAACAAATGTGCCAATTATTTCATAACATTTAATAACAAAAGCGAAAGGTAGGCTTATCTACCCTTTTTGAGCAAACGTATGTACACTACTTTGAACTATTAGGTTAATTACGGAGTATGATTATAGGCGCGTACGATAGATGTGTGTATGGTTACCATGTTAATTTAAATTGTAAACAGTAATAAAACTAAAGTTTTACTTTCGCTTAAGTGTAGAATGTTCAAAAACAGAATGTGTTTATTATCTATACATATTTAAAAAAAAACTTATGCATAAATTCATTCCTTATATTATTGTCTTTCCCGAAAATTATTTGCTATTACCTACTCATACATTATTTTAAGCATAAAAGTATAAAAAATAAAGTAAAATGAAACATCTTATACAGCACTTTGTGCGTTAACTACTATTTTACTTCAAAATAGTTGTGTATTCTTCTGTTCCGTTTGAATTTTATATATAAGATAAGACCTTTCAATATATATTTCTGTGTTTTGTTATATGTTCATTAAAAAAAGGTAAAAATATAATATCTATTTCTATTTTTATATGCGTCAATTCAAAACCAGTTGTTACGGTATTATACTCAAAAATTTAAAATCAACTACTCATATTACTCATAACTCATATAATAAATCTACATCTATTTATTTATAATTCATACTCGGATAATTCAACAAAACCGGTTGGAGAGTCACTAATTAATTGAGCTATTTATCAACTTATCTCTCAAATAGGGAATCATAATAATAAAATTTGGTTCCACTGCTTTATCTTAAGCCCCAAGCAAGGGATAAGCAAATTTCCAAGGCTTAAGATGCGAAATGATCTTGAATTTCTCACGATCTAAACAACAAAATACCTTGTATGAGATTAAGATTGCTTTATAAATATTTCTATTTACAATTTATTTATAAATAAAAGATAAACTTTAACTTTTTCATAATTATTATAATTTAATTAAGATGTCATTTATTACAATAATATTTAATGTCAAAAAATAGAATATTTTATTATAGGATTTAAAAGATAGTAATTTATTTTATTTTAAAGTGAGCAATATAATTATTGAGACGAAAGAACGATAAGTCGAAACATGTCGATTTGACACAAGAATGCGACCAAGCGATAAAATGTTCTTGCATTAATAATATTAAGCATACATATTTAATTAAAGTTGCCACAGCTAGGTAATAGCAAATTTAATTTAATATTTTTAATTTAGTTAGAAAAAATCTCTTGTATGTAATTATTATTATTCTTACTTTTATAAAGTAATTTTAGAATGGTATTTAAACGTTACCAGATTACTTGAAAAAAAAAATTATGTCAGCAGAAGAAAAGTAAATGAGGCTTCTTAATACAGAAAATATAAGTCCTGAAAACAAATGAAAATGTGGTAACCCTTCGAGCTAAACTGAAATACGCTGTAGACAAGTTCGCACGCAACTTGATATCGTCGAATATTTCATCTCTTATGTTATGTTAAGTTAATTTCCTTCGCAAGATGTGTGGGAAAAGTTCACGAACATATTCTGGCACCCTCAGTTTAACCTTTATAATGGTTCGATGGAAACTGACGCCCAAACGCTTAATGTGGTTAACTTTATATTAGATTGAAAACTTATATACACCTTCTTCTGAAATGTTCTTTATAGATCACTTCACGGATTTATTAGTGCTAAACAAAGTCGTCATTTTCTGCAAAGAAGAAAGAATGAGTTTATTCCTAAGCACTGCTTCACTGCGAAAGGGTGGGAAAAAGACATTACTACACATTTGTTTTAAAAGTATAATATATGATTCTTAAGCATGATATTTCTCAGAAGTTAAGAATATTTAAATCCATGACTTATATTTTTAAACTAAAACTGTTGAAAACTATTTTAGTTGTTGGAGTTCTTGGGGAAATACTGACAGCAGTCTTGTTATATTTCCAAGCACACATGATTTATACAATAATTATCTACAAATTATGTAATTTTTATTTAAACAAATGTAAATTACGATTTTGACGTGAGATTCTAAAAAACATTTTCTTAAGATTCTTTACACAATTTGATTAAATTTTTTTTCTCTTACTGTAATTTTAATTATTTTTTTTTTTTTGAGATGTTGTAGTGGACCACTTTGGTTGCGATTGCGGTCAAATCTCTAACAACACTGAGTTTTCAAGTACTTTATCGGTAGTTAAAATTCATACCGCGCTCGGCGGTGAATGAAATCATGTTGAGAAAACGTGCATGATTCGGGAAACTTTATGAGAATTGAACATTCAGCCTTATACATGTCGCGTCAAAAGATAGTTCAAATTATTATGTTTATATATTTTATTTTTTCTTTTTTTTTCCTCTACATCTTACAGAAAATATAATATATACTATATTTTCTGGTATATAAAATGTGATATAATATATAAACAGAAAGTTTGTTTTAAATTTTATATTATTTTTAATACGAATACTTTACCTAAGAGTTAGATATTTATTTATTTGATAACCGTTCTGGTGTAGTGGTGCGAGAAGTCGCCTCAAAGCCAGCGGTCACTGATTGTGTTCTCGCACAGGGCAGATATTTATTAGTGCAGATATTTTTATCTGGTCTGTTTGTCTTCCCACCGTACCTCGGAGTTACAAAATTGTTACAAAACTTATACGCGATAACTCTATAGTGAAAAGACTCACAATGAAAACGCTCGCACATCAAAACGTATTGCCATCCAAGCCATTGGATGTCCACTGTTGAACGTAGGCCTCTCCTATCGACCTCCAGAGCGACCGGTTCAAAGCAGCCTCCACCCAACGGCTTCCGGCGACTCTCTTCAAGTCGTTTGTTCATCTCGTGGACGGCCGTCCGACGCTTCGCTTGCCAGTACGTGGTCTCCACTCGAGAACCTTTCTGTTCCATCGGCCGTCACTTCTACGAGCTATGTGCCCTGCTCACTGCCACTTCAGCTTGCAAATCTGTTGGGCTATGTCAGCAACCTTCGTTCGTCTGCGAATCTCATAATTTCTGATTCGATCTCGCAGAGAAATACCAAGCATAGCCCTCTCCATTGCACGCTGTGCGATTCTGAGCTTGTAGAGGCCCATAGTCAGAGACCACGTCTCAGATCCGTATTAATAGTTAAATAAGTAACTAATTAATCAAAAGTTCCTCTTCATAAACACAATTATCTTATAATTTAGGTATGTAAATTGAACCAAATGTAATAAGTCCTCTATTTACTTATGTATAAATAAAGATACATGTCACGCTTAGGGATTCATCGTTACCAAATACTTCTACATAATAAAACATTAATTAATTATTATATATTTAAGGATCACACCTATTAGAATGTTACGTAATGTACACCTAATTAAGAACTAATTAATTTTATAAGCTTTATAATTAAAATACAAATCAGCAACTTTGTAAGAAGTATTAAAGCGAAAAGATAAATTCCCTTTCAACAAATATTAATAGCCTATTAAACTCACAAAATAAGGCAATACTTCGTAATTAAATTTTATTTAAAGCTTCCAAACCTTAATTTAAAATTTATATCGAAATTGGTATTACATTATTTTGAGGTTCTATTTAAAATTTCAAATTTTCAGCTTGTAAGTTATATCTAATGCTGAAATTATAGATGCTATTATGGAATAGAAGTGATATGCTCGTAAGTTAAATTTATTTAATAAATAAAAAAAGAAAACAAATCTAAATTACTATTTTAATTGTATACTAGTATGAGCACTTGAATAATATAATAAACAGCTCGTACACAATTATATCGAACGGGACAATAACATACTCTCACAGAAAATCGCAGTGAAGCCGTTAATATAGCTGAATTTCAGACAATGATAGAATACGACATCTCTGTTTTTCACATACACATGATTACTTTGTCACTGAAAGTTATGAATAGTGACCGGTAGTATTTACTTAGTATAATATGTCTGGAAAGCGTTTCTGCTTCTGTGATTGTGTCATACTGAACTGAGCTGAAACAACCTGTAAACGTCCGGTTGTTTTTCCAGTTTTGATTACAAATTGAAACGTGTTATAATGATTTTTCAATGACGAAGTGGAAAAGTCATTGAAATAGGATTGAAATGGCAGAATCATATCCCTTATAGATTACTTGGTATTTTCAAAATGAATGAATGTAGAGATAAAATGACTACCACGCATATATACTCCATATATCCCTTGGCGAAGTCTTTTAAATTGATTGCATAGCATTTTTGGCTATTTGAAAGACCTTACGTAAAAGATTGTAGTAATAAATGCTTGATAGTTTAAGTTAAAAAAAAAAATACTGAAAATTAATTTTAGTTAGCAATTTATTAAAAATGCATGATACAATTTCTAATTCTTTTCATGTTCTAAGGTTTAGTGGTTAAATTTTGAAGTAAACCGAGATCGTGTTCTCTTACCGAACGTTTTTATAGCCGTTCGATTAGAACTTTTTGATATAAAAATTCAATTCTGTAACGTAATCGATTTAAAATAGCCTTTATTACAATTCAATAAGGAATCTTAAATGGAGCTTATAAACCGACTTCGACCGGTTTAGATTTTACACCATACGTAACGATTTTTAAAATTATTTGAAAGGAAAGTTTATTTTTAATTATAGTACAGATTCTTTCAATAATAAAAAATAAAATTTGTTTAATGAATAAATGAATTAATATATGAAGAAATATGTAATGTGCTGTAATTGTTGTTTATATGTAGACAATTTCACAATATATTTTTGCAAAAGCAATGCGTGATAGTTTTTCAGTAACTGTCAAACAAGGTGTTAATACAAAAAATAGGCAACAAACATGAAGCTGGAGATAAGTGGCGTTATCAAAAACCGATTTAAAAACAAATTTTTGGTCCAAATAAATTATTTTGACTAACATTAGTTCGACTGACCCGTTGGTGCAGTTGGCATTGCCCTGCTTTCTGCTCCAGAGTTGTGGATTCGATTCTAGAGTCTGGGTGTAGTATATTTTTGATTCATATATGTATTATTTATTACGAAAAAGGTTTATCAGTCGGCTGTTATCCAAAACACAGGCATAAATTTGCCTACCTTAGGAACAGACGACCCTTTTTTGTATGTTAAACATTATATTTACCTGTGATCGAAGTATTTGTGTAGGATATACATATGTTTGTCTTCATCTTATGGTGTCCATCTTGTGTGTATTTCTGGATCCCTGATATAGGATTTCGTCTTAATAGGAGTCGTTGAGCTTAGTGAAGCTTTTAACTGACTAATTCATAATTGTATATCTGTCGGATATTTATGGTGTATATAATGCATATCACATTAACGGTCGTGAATAAGTTTTAATGGCAAATTTATATACTAATTGTGACTGTGAGCGAAATTTATTCCGTTGAAAACATATCAGCGAATTAATCAGTATCAAGTGACTGGTGGCCGTTCACGGCTAGACATAGGGTCAACGGCTAGACATGAAGTCAACGGCAAGACGTAGGACTCGTACATAGATAATTAAAGTTATTTAAAGTTTAGTCATCTTGCACAATAAGGACCTCATTGCAAAAACCCATAACATGTATCAATGCATATAAAATAGGATTTTTTTTTTACGACATATCGTAACATGTAAATGTCCTATATTGATACTTAATTTGATAGTGCGACACTTAAGTACTTAACAAACATGCCATGGTTATGTGCATTGCAATTGTAATATAGATGTATGTTTACTGACAAACATTGATTGATTGAATCGTCATTGACTTAAATCTATGATTGTACACTACTTGACATCTTGAACTGGACTGAAGAGAATCAGCTTCTAAACAACCCACTGCTGGGCAAAGGTCTTATCCCCATATTTGAAGGTTTGAAGCTTGATCCACCACGCTGCTGCACTGCGTATTGGCGGATAGTTTTCCTGTCATGGGTTCCAGTTTCTATGATAACAACCGATCTACACCCAATGTATATAAATATCTGCTCCAAGCGGAAATCGAAAGGCGACTTCACGCACCACTACACCAGAACGGTTGTCACTTTTTTCTTTTTTTTTATTGCAAGGGAATCCATTTACGGATGATATCCAGGACGCCTGGGTCGGCAGTCCTAGACCTATGTCCTTGTCCGCTAAATCCCTGCGGGAGCCTTCAGCCGCTTTAATTGGAGGGGAGGAAAAATTTTTCGTTGTTATGAATTTCAGAGTTTTTGTTTAAATATTCAAATAACTGCAAGACACATACACATACATAATACATACATAAACATTGTTAGGTGAAAGCGCATTTGTTTGTATAAATATAAAGTATAGAATAACGCACTAAGTTAATGAGGATCAAGAATATTTAAGAAAGCAAAAGTATCTAAAAACTTATACTTTAATCCTGGCTTAGGAAAGGCAAAAATACTAAGATATTTTACTCGTTTAAGCAACAAATTTGTTGACTAGGTAAATTATGTGACTTTGGCAATTTTTTGGTGTGAACAAGCGACACATTACAACACCTGTGCATGTGCCGCCGGCATGACTGGAAAAGTGTCATCGCTTCATTTATTCGAATTGAAATTTATGAAAATTTGGTCAAAAATTAAGTACCTATTTTTATTGCATGACCCGAATGGGAACCGCGCGCCGAGCGTTCTCCCCAA